>CM042695.1:370062438-379199360 GCA_023614405.1 Avena insularis | reverse complement strand
GGCATGATTTGAGTGTCGAACCCCTCTAAACCATTTGTGGGCCTTTTAGCTCCCTCATGGAGACACTCAAGTTCATGCTAACATGAGTACTTCGGTAGTCCAATGACTCAAGCGTGGCTGGTTGGTTAACGGTATCCATTTGCAATGCCTGGTGGATGATGGACCTTGGGTTTAGGGAAATAGGTGCACTAGTAGATTCATCGGCCGACAAACTGACGGCTAGCGTAGGTCACCCCACCATTACCCCCAAAGGGTAATACCTTACTCCCGCTTATCTCGATTCAATCATTGATAGGGATTACACACGCCAAATGCTTATGGTGGTGTAGATTGATCTTGCCTAGGGCACATGGAGTCGAGATTCCCATGCCCCTCCTAGACTTTATAAAGGCTAGGGTCTCAGTACCACACCCCGAGTTTGCTACAGGTTAGGATGGATCCTAGGGTTTCTAACTTGGGCTTGTTCTTATTCCAAATGTATATATGGGCTTCTAACACCCAATAACTGATATCTTATCTTGGGCTTTAGAACTCCTAGCAAACCATCACATGGGCTCTAGTTGGTTCTAATCTTAGGTATACTAAAGTGGTACCAATGGGTTATACCTATCGCCAAAGAGTCTCTCGAGTGTCTAGTTGAGTCTAAACTCGAGCAGAGACTCAAAGTCACACACGACATCATCGCAATGTAGTCGAGAATTACGCTGAAGAAAACACTAACTCAAAAAGTGCATCGAGCTGTTGTCTTGTAAAGCTTTTGTTTAGTAGTCAGGGATGATGTTCAAATGGTTCCGGTGTTTCAACGGATCAGGACCCAAAGTTCATTGTCGCAAAAGTATCACTAACTTTCTCAAGCTTGAGTCCTTAAATTGAACCCCACCGGTATATACTAGGTAGTCACCAAGGTGTCAGCAGGCCTTTATTATCGTGGTGGTGGTACCCGGAAATGCCATGTATTGTCTAAGAGTGGGCAACCGCACTAGAGGAATCGAGTGGGATAGTGTGGTGATTCCACACAATCTAAGCTGTATTCTTTCTTCAATCGATGTGGATTATGGGCTCCTCAAGCTATTCGTGGAAGGACACTATGCTCTTTTACTACCCACACACTACTTTCTAGGGTTTTCCCTTAGTAAAAATGGTCAATTTTCTGGTGGAGGTCCTAAAAATCTTTATATAGGGGATCCCAAAGTTACAAATCTAGGGCTTACGTGAGCTACATCTCCAAATATGCCCCTGCAAAGCAAGATGCCTCTTTTCCTCTTTTTAACAAAGTTAGTCCATTCATACGTAGTTCTCCTCATGTAGCATCATCCGGACATGTAGTATGCTAAATATTATCATTATGTCACCCTAATTATCACGGGTTCCTCTTGGCTCGGTCACCATGCTATAGTGGAAAGAGCCTTGACCAGCGTAGATTCCTTCCTTCCTCAGAAGCCAAATGGTAACTCACCATACCGTTAACCTTACCAGGTACTTATTTAACAAGATAACCAACCTAGCTTACTTAGGTTTTATGTCACTGATTAATGTTAGTTGAATACCCACTCAGTCATTCCTTTCCTTAAGTTCGGCCGACTTGAGGTAACTCGGGGCTACCTATCATGGCCTTGCTGTACTGCCAATTATGGCCATTATACCTTTGCCAGTGGACTTTACCCGGGGTTATCTCAAATAGTTCCTCAAGTCGTGTGGTCTTAGCAACTTAAATGACATAATATGAGGTTCAACTTGCATAAGCTCATATGTTCGCTTGCCGAAGCGTGCAATGATTTGCTTTGTTCATCGTTGATTTCTTTGCCTATTCAGTTATTCTCATTTTGTCAAGTTATGATGCTATATCCGGTTATCCGTTGATCTTCCTTCTCTCGTACGCTTCCCCACATCCTACATGGAGGGTAACTATTGTCTTGTTTTATTTTATGGCATGCGCTCGTTATTGTATTCACTATCGTGTGATAATCACGTAAACGCCCCATCATGACGCCTCATTAACTATACTGGCACGCCGCGTCAGGATCTTTTTGCTCCATGTGGGCTCTTCCGTGGCCTCGCTTCTCCCATTGGCTGACTCATGGTAATACACGCCCACACCATGTGGCTCCGGCCAAGACCGGAAGATCCACTACCCCTGCCTGGAAGGGCGGCATAAATAGTGAGGGACACCCTTGGTCGCTTCCCCCACTTCCTTCCTATTCCCCGCCTGCTTCTCTCTTTCCTTTCACAAAAAACAACAAGGCCACCGGGCCGCTTCCATTTAGCATAAGGCCACAAGCACAAGCCTCTGCTGCCTTGCTTCTTTTCCAGAGCCACGTTGCCTCCACAGAGCGCCACGCCGCCACGGGACTCCAAGGCCTGCATAACCGCCCCTTTCCTGCATTCTTTTTCTGGAAGATAGCTAATTTAGAGATGACTAATGAGGAAATCGCCATTGTCGAGGAAGAGGGAGGAGGGTGGAGAGGCACGGCTGACGCCCAAGCTGGCTCCTGGTCTGGCTAAGATGAGCTGACTGCTCTACTGGACCCGCCAGGCATCCCCCAAAGGTGTGACCGCCGCCCCGGCCAGAATTTCTCTCACCCAATCCGGGAGTTCTGCTGCTTTGTCTCAGCTGGGTTTCGTCTCCTAGTTAGTGATTTCTTCCACGACTTCATCAACACCTATGAGCTCCAACCAACATCATCATCTTCTGTGCCAGTTATTACTTACTGTCTTCCCTTGTCACGCAAGTTAGAGGTGGGTACTGGCTCTTCTATCCACCATCACACTTGGTACAATCAGTTCGCGAAAACATTATTTCAAATGATCCTATGGATGCTCCTAACGATAATGTTAACCTAGTGCATTTATCTCCCTCAGAAACATTGCGCCCGGCTGAGTCACCGGCCTTGAATCTTGCAAGTGGCCGGGCCTAGACCTCTTCTACGCTGTGAACAACACAAACATGACCTGATACGGGTTGCACTCCTTCCAACTGGTGTGCTCGAGACATCTCAGGCCGAATCTCAGAAGAAGCCACCGCCTTGCGCTTAGGGTGAGAAGCAGATCAAAGAGCTGATTTTCGTTGAAGCAAAACGGAAGATGTGGATGATTTCCACCTTTGTTCGCCGCCTTTATCTCCCTCCCAGGAAGGCGCTCATGTTGTGCCATATGATTGGCCACCTGACCTGAACTGACCTCCTCTTCGAGCTATTTAACACCGAGATCTTTCCAATCGGTCATGGCTATTTTCAAGATAGAAAAGGAGTTCACTTTGAGGAGGAGTGGGGATGTATACTTTCGCCAGGATAGGTTGCCCCTGCATGTTCCTTTTTAACCTTGATTCAGTCTTGTCGTGAGTTTGATTGAAATTTTACTTGACTCCTTTCAGATTTTTGCCTTCATCTCTTCTTCGCTAGAACCGCTGAGGATGGCTCGAGTCAGACTTTAAATGGGGGATGAATTTATCTCTTCTATCACGAGGAGCTGCTGGGATCCATAAATGTCTTTTGCCAGCTCCGATAGCTCCAAACGCACTCTGTAAGGCCTCTTCTGGCGGATCACCATGATGATGAAGATGATGATTGTGAGATTTTAGAGGTATTTGATCCTGCTCATCTCTTTATGCATTTCCGTCGCTTTTGGCTTCAAATTTCATCTGGCCGGTAGGTCCACACCCATCTGCCTCTGTATGTGGGTGAACCTGGCACTTGTCCCAACGAGGAAGCGAAGCCACAACTCGCTCCTCCACCGAACTCTGCCCCAGCCAAAAAAGATGTATAGTCCATCGCCAAGACCGCCACCAAGATTATCCTCTCAACCAAGGCTCCACCGATGAGCGCCAAGGGCACCACCAACTTCCTCCCGGTAAGCTTGTTGGAGGGCAAACCTCTAGAGTGGCCTGATCTTTCACGAATCCTGCTCAACCAGGGAGGAAGGGGAAGGAGAGGCTGAACACTTATTTAACCTACGCACGTTGTAGTAAAGTGATGAACACACTCACAGAGAAACTACATTACCCAATAGCTCACGCTGGCGGTGACCGTCCGTGTAATCCGTAGATCAAGGCCGGGCGGAGGACTCCTCTCCTTTAACCGCAATTTATTTAGTAAGTGTCTCTGAGTTGATCTTTGATCAGGCAAAGGGACTCATGCCCAGCCTTGTACAACATGCACAATGCAAACTCCAATTGTGTTTGGATATTTGGTGCTCCTTGTCAAGGAGCATGAGGCAAAGAACTAGACAGATCTGGACAAGGGGTTTCACTAATTCACAAATATCATGCCTTAGGGTTTACAATAGAGTGTAAATATATAGGGTAATGCATGTTCAGGGTACTTAGGCAACTAAAATATTAAAGGGTGCTCTTATAAGGCCAGGGTCAGCTAGGACACGAGGTTTCGTCGACTGGCGGGTCAATTATTGACCGTAGTACCGAGCAGCAGTGGTAGCACCATTATGTACTTCCCAAGTAGAAATGTGGGCGGGTTTCTAAATCACAAGTGAGTATCGTCATGAATGCGTATTTAAAGTGTGTCAGTAGGTACCAGGTAGGTCTAGGGTGGCGACAGCTTCTATCTGGGGCGTGGTACTGGTTTCTTTAGGCGTGTAGTACCTGGGCTGGATGTAGTACAACTCGAGGCTGTGAGTACCGCTGTTTCAAATATTGGGTTACATTCTCGCCCAATAGTCAGCACCACAATTTTAATGATGTAGTGTCGGGGGCATGAAGTAGTAAGCCATCCAGGTATCGGGTTATGAGTATAGGAGCGATGAGTTCACTCTTAGCTTGGAGGAGCTGCCTGGAAGGCCAGTGTACTATTCACTTGGGGTTTTGGTGTCTTAGGATGTAGAGCGCCTCAGAGGATTTGCCACATCAGCTCCCCTTGGGAAAGAGTCAACCTCAACTTCAAGGTTATCATCTGAATATTATTCTGGCTATAGGGTGAAAATAACCTCGAGATACTGGAACGATTGCTTGCAAGGCATTAGAGGTCTAATGTCGATGATGTGTTATGTTGATTCTCTTCAGGGACTTTGAAGTGAATTCATCTCCTGGAGGTATGAGTCAATCAAAGTTCTTTGGGGAAATGGTCCTTGCTTAGTGTCCACATAAGGTCATCTTTCAAAGATGACCTTCCTTATCCTTGTTTAACCTCAAGTCATGTAAGGACTGTTGCTTGATAGTAGCTCCTGTTTCTTCTGAAGCTTCTACAGCGTTGGCGCGCTTGTCAATGTTCATGTTGGTGCGCTCATGAAGAGCTAGTGGTGGATGTCGAGCTGCTGCAGAGGAGTTCGAACCACACGTATCATGAATTCAGACTCATCTTTGTTGGGGAGGCTTTACTGTTGTAGTGAACTACGCTGGGAATGATTCCCTAATCCTTGAGGTTTTTCTTCATTCAACACATGGATGAGATCCCAGGCTTCGCTGCTGACAACTTTGGTTTGGCCATCGGTTCGAGATGGCGGATGGAAGAGGATCTCGGATGCTTTAGGGCTTACAGCGAGGGTCTTCCTGGCAGCTCAAGTGAATTTGATGTCACGTCGGAGACGATTGTTCTTGGTACACCGTGAAGATGGACGGATTTCCCTAAAAAACAAGTTGGTACATGTGGAAGCGACTACCCGCCTTTAAGGACACTAGATGAAGTGCAAAATATTTTGGAAAAAGTTGGTTCATTTACAACAAATGTAGAATCATGTGTCCATGCTTAGACCTAGGCAATCCTAACACAAAACTATGCTAATGTCAGACCAAGGTGAGTGAGGAATAGGCAATGGCATATAAAGACCATAAGGGTTAGCTTACATTTAGCTTCAACACTACGTCGCAGCATCGTTGAACGAGTTGCCCACGCCGCCCATCTTGGGGCCAAAAGCAGTGAGTGGATAAGATGTCCAATTTCTTGTCGCGCTAAAGTGACTCAATAGGTCTCCACCATGAGACTTTGAGTAGCAAAAGTTGAGGATGACTCTGTGATGCAAAGCTTGTTTTGTTTAAAAGAGAAAGCCCTTATGCAAATAGAAATCATCGCCCTTTTCAATGGAGTACTTTTGTGAAAATTGTTTCAAAAGAATAGTTGAAGTATAAGGAAAGTTTTTATTTCTCAAGACCCAACACGTTGATTTCAAGTCTCATAAGAAGGCTTGTGTGTTTCGCTGTAGACAAAAAGCTATTCCAAGAATCACATTATCTTGCCTCTTCTTTATACTCGATAATGTATGGAAAAGACTCATAAACTCCAACTGTTTTGTTGTCTCTTTCAAGTTTGCTTGGCCTTGAGATATTTCAACGACTATGGCCTGGAATGTATTATAAATTTTTTTAGTCCATAGGTAGTGCCAAACTTGAAGAACACGTAACTAAGCGTAAAAAGCTCTTGTCATAAATTGATAATTACATGTAGCACCATTTCTTCAAGTTTCTAGCTATGGTAGGCTATAGGACGTCTGCTTTGCATAAGGCCTCCTCCACTACCACCACTAGCATGACATCTCATCTCAAAAGTTTTAGTGGAACTGCAACGAAGAAGAGGTGCTTCGGTGAGCTCTTTTTAAGTTCATCAAAGTTTTTATGCCTCAGCCTCTAAATAATTTAAGGGTGACATTCTTTTGGTTAATTCAAGTTTGAGGATGTGCAATGGTCGAAAAGTCTTTCACAAGAAAGTTTAATAATAGAAACCAACCAACCCATGAAAACTTCTCGAGTTCACTCACATTTATTAGATGGCTAATCTCAAAGCGTCCTTTACCTTGACACATCAATCTCAATGTGCCTTCAAGAAACGTATAAATCCAAGAAAAAATCAACTTGTCTTTAGCAAAGTGCACTTGGAAGATTAGCATGTTTTCATGTCAAGGATTTGCAAGACTTCTCACATGTTTCTCTTAATATGGTCTCAGTGACTTGCTATAAACAAGTATATCAATAAAATTGCATAACAACACTTTTCCAATGAGAGAACGTAAGATATGATTCATAAGGCTTACGAAGGTGGATGGGCATTACATAAACCAAAGGGCAATTAACCATTCATAGAGACCAAGTCGGTCTTGAAAGGCTGCTTCTTCCACTCATCACCTTCACCATGTATTTGATGGTAATCACTTTCACGCAAGATCAATTTTTGAAAAAAATAGTACCCAATAATAACTCATCAAGTACATTAATGAGACGCGGTATGGGATGTCGATAACGCACGTGTTATAGCATTGATTGATGATAGTCCATGTACAACCGTAACGCATCATCCGCTTTTGGAACAAGAATCAATCGTAATGACACTTCGGACTAGGTGCTAATCTCTGATAAACCTTGGAGATGAGTTGGCTGATTTGACGCTCGACCCCTCATCTCCTCCGGGTTCGCGTATAGGCGCGGTTTGAAGGTGTACAGATGAGGTCAATGCAATGTTCGATGCCACTAAGAGGCAGTGTAGTCCATGGGAGCTCTTCTAGGAACACATCCTGAATTCCTGCAAAACAATCATCAAAAGATGCAAGGAACACTGGTTAATTCATTAGTTCCGCGCCAGTCCCTTGCAAATTAGGACATGAAAAGATGGATGGGCTGTTCCGCATATTGTCTCATCTCACTTTGGTGGCAAGGAGAACACTCTTGCCTTTTTCACTCAGTTTGCCTTGTGCCTCTACTCACTATGAGGTGGTTCTCTCAAACCGCTTCAAAAGGAGGTGTCAGGGTTTCGCCTTTACAAAGCCTTCTTTGCATTATCCGCAATTATTTGGCTAGGAGTCATCGGTTGCAAAACATGCGTTTGTTGAGCCATTTGAAGGTGTACATGGTGTGACCACCATGAGGAGCGGCCTTGTCGAATTGCCATGGTCACCAAGCAGCATGGCAACCGGGTTATATAGGGAACCATCGCACCTGTAATTCTGTCTTTGGTAAGGACCAATGGCAAAGGAGACCGATACGTATGATCTTCACGGACCCTGGTCACTTAGCCATTGGCGCATGGTAGGGTGCTTGTAAAGCGATGGAGGGTGAGGGTTTAGCCTCACACAACTTCTGTTAGTGTTGTAACCCTTCCATCGAGCGATCACTTTGATAGATTTTCCATCGACAAGTCGGCTCGTGTTTGGAAAGATATTTGTTGCTGGTCAAGATCCTTGTGGACGTATAAGCCATGGACTTCTGGCGCCATGTTCGGCTATTACGAGGAGTTCTGGGCCATCTTCCACTTGTTGCCTCACCATTGCTTCATCGACCCGCATCAAATTCATCTGGCGCATTTCCTTCGCCGCCATTGTCATGCGGATGAACAATACTTTCTTGTTTCCACACTGGCTGACTTGTGTCCTCTTGGCTCTACACTTGTGGTAGTATCCACCGCTGAAAGGTGTATCACTTTTGCTTGTTTGCTACTTAGCAATTTTCCTTTAGGAAGTGTGGGCTCAAGGAAGGCTTGAGGTACTTGAGGGAGTTTCCACGAAGGTTGTTGGCATATTACTGAAGCTTTGCTGTGTGAAATACTTGGCTTGTTGTACTTGATGTCCCTCTTTCACTTGACGCTCGCCTTTTGTGGTGATGTGTGCATAAGCTCAACTCATGTTGTTGTATGTTTGAACTCTCGAGGACGCGCCGATTGGTGATTCAAGCTATTGGGCGAAACATGCCATATTTTTGCTCCGTGGCGCCTTCAATGTTGGCTGGCGTGATCAAATTGAACCCATTTCCTTTTGGAAGAGAGCCCTTTTCCACAGTCTTTTGTCCCTTGACTGCTGTATTGAAGGTTGTCAAGAGGTCACGCATAGAGCGCTGGGACAAACATGATATCATGTGAGACTTCATGTCATGCCATAAGTTGTAATTGGTGGTTTTTAATTTTGGCGCCACGAAAATCTTGAACTTGTTCCACCAAAGGTTGGCGAATCATCAAACTCAAGAAGCTATTGGCTTACCATCTTCACATGTTGCTATAACGTGCATGCGAAGATCTTGTCTACTTTGAGTGCCCATGAGAGGTATTCTTCGGTCATTGGATCCGGTGAACTTGGGTATTGTGAATCGATTGCCGAAGTTTCTTCATCATTGTGGTCATTATGGCGAGCTTGGTGACCTTGTTACGATTCGGTGGTTGGGGATGTGGAACTTGGTTCTCAAGGCTCTGTTGAGGAGCTTGCCTTGCTCTTGGCGCCAAGTTGAAAGACGGTCAGGCGCTTGGGGTTCTGCGATGGTGTCGAGGATGTATTCTCATTATGCGGTCGATGACAAAGAGGAGGCCCGTGGCTCGGCTGGTGATGTTGATTAGGCAAGGCTCCTCACGCTAAGATCATGGTCTGAGCCTCCGCGACGGTGGGCCAACATGTACCACTTGACGCCCAAATTTTGTTGGTGTGGAGGAGGCGCCTGCGGACACCATGGTGTCACAAGACGTTCCTTAACGTCGATGACAAAGATGAGGATCTTTGGCGCAGCTTCATCCTCAAATTGGAGCCTACTACTTGTAGCTGCAAGAATGTCACAACATTTATGGCTATGTAGTTGAGGTTGGGGCTCGAGGTTCCACTCATGTTCTTTCTTGTGGTTGTTTGTTGGATAACTAACCTTTTTGCATGATGATGGTGTGCTTCTCTTCTTCAGGCCTTGAAGAGAAATCACCATCATAGCTTGACGTTGTGGAGCGCTGTGGGAAGGTATATAGTTCAAGAGGAAGTTCCATATTCAACCACGGGGCATCAATATTGCACTTTGGAGCACTGGATGAAGATTCAAGAAGAAAGGACTTCCACATGAAGAACTTGAAGAGCCAAGGACGGAACATGGTAATTGCCATTCGATGAGGACACTTAAGCTTATCATTTGTTTCGGCGACGAGCTGAGCCGCCATTTTGGTGGCTGTGTTGTGATGCATTGTACGTATTTGCCTTTCATGCCGCCTTCAAGGGTTTTCATGTTCTTGAACTTCTGGCTTGCGCCTCACCAAATTGTTTGTATCGATGCTGCCCTTTAGCTTAAAAAACGATCATGAACTCTTTGGCTTGGAAGATGAATGGCTTCCGCCATGTATCGGGCTCCATGTTCTTATTCTTGTGAAGGTGGTCGCCTGATTCAATGTGCCTATCCATCATGCAAAAACACAAAGGGTTGTCTATGAAAGTATAAATATGGGCGGGGGAACTTAACCTTACCTTGGGGGATCAGGACCGAACTAGAAACCGTGGTTTAGAGCTATAAGCGGTGCAAAAGTGAAATCGAAGAAACCTCTACACCAAAGAAAGAACTAACTCAAAAGCTTTGGTGGAAGGTTAGGGTTGTGGAAAACCAAATGAAATGATCAAAAGAAAAGGTTATTGTCAAAAGTGGTAGAGAACTAAAGATCAAAAAGCAAAAAGGAAACTATCTACAAAAACATAAGGATACACACACGTGAGGACTATGTGGCTAAAGATGACTATAAAATGAGCACAAAAGGTCCTTATTTAAGACTACGGCCGTGTCATGCCAACGCAATGGAGACCACAACCTGTCTACCAAAAGAAATACAGATTTGCACTTGCCTTGTCCCGGCCTCTATCTCTCTCTCTGTCACATGCTTGGGACTCCCTTGTATTTGAGACTCTAGATCTTTTCTATTTTTCTTTTCTTTTATCTCTTTTTTGATTCTTTTCTCCTTTCTATACCATTATGTTAACTTTGTATTTGCTTCAACACTCTCACTTCTCCAAGGGCAAGTGCACATTGTTTAGGCAAACACAAAATGAGTCAGCCTTTACAGATAGGTACACACGAAGAAGAAGGTCAATAAGGTGGACTGGCTATACTTTGCGCTGTTGATTTACTTTGTTACCGTGTTGATGGTGTTCAGTGTCATGAAAGCGTCAAGGGAGCATGGAGAGTATAGTGATGAAGCTTGTCATAGGGAAGGCAACACACATGCAAAACATTTAATTAAACCAATACTTAAAAGTTATTAAACAAAATTGGGGGGAAATTTCTTGTTCGGACAGTATGTAGTACCGCCTAAATCTATCGGTAGTACCTGTGACCTGTAGTGATCGCTTGGGACTAAATGGTAGTACCACAAGAGGACTACTATCTTGGGCGGTAGTACTGGGTCAAGAGATTCTAGGCTACGATTTTAACTTTAGTGCAAACACTACTCAAAAATCCTCAACCAAGTGTGTGTAACTCGAACAAAATTGGGGTTAGGTATAAACAAGGTAGATCGGGACAATTCCCCAAGCAACAAATCTATGGAACAAACCCAAAAAAACTCACCAAATCAAGAGATCGATCCGACGCAATATCAGCTATATTTTGGGGATTTAAATTATGGATACAGAAGAAATTTGGTGGGAAAATTCGTGACAATGGAAGCCTTTCGAGCACCAATATGTTAAGAGGGGGAAAGTCCCTAGTGTCTGATCTTCATGAACCTGCTCAAATCAGGAGGAAAGGAAGGAGAGGCGATGAACAAAACGAATCCTCACAAGATGAATAGCCATACAATGAACACACTCTATGCAAAAGTTCAATGATATTACAATAGCTCACACAAATGTGAATGGTCCAAGTAATCCCTAGGATCGGGCGTCAGAAAGCGGGAGGACTCTTCTAACCAGTATCGATTTGTGTAGGGAGTTCCTGGTGAGATCTTGACACTAGGGGTGCGACTCAATGCTTAGGTGCCTTTGTACAATGGGAGGCAGTCATGCAAACTCCTTAACGAGGTTGATATTTGGTGCCCTTTGCTGGCGAGCATGACAAGATGAGATCCCACAAGGGGTTTCTTGTACTAATTCCAAATATCATGCCTAGGGGTCACAATATTAGAGGTGGGGACTACATAGGCCAGCCACAAGTTCAAGGGTACTTAGCAACCAAAATATCGCGTCAGGCTGCTAAGGCCAAGGCTGAGCCGGGGACACGAGGCTCGGCCGATCGACAGTAAATGGGTCTGACGACCGTAGTACCGGAGAAGTCATGGGTAGCACCAATTGCGTGCAATTAAAAGGGAAGAGGTCAGGGCGGGTCTTCAGATGCGCGGTAAAGGGTCAGCTTTGATGAATGCGAAGATTTTAAGGCGGTGGCACCGCAAGTACCGGTAGGTCTAGGGCGGTCGGGCGGAAGCTCGTCCGAGGCATTAGTATCAAGTTCGGCGAGATTGCTTGATGTAGTACCCTTAGCCAGTACCGCTAGTTCTTGTAGTCAGCGAATATTGTTCGCCTCCATCGCCTGCAGGTTCAATACCCGATGATATAGTGTCGTGGCATGAAGTAGCAGCAAGCCACCAGGTGTATCAAGTTAAGGCTGAGTATAGGAGCGTAGTTCACCTTAGCTTGGAGGAGCTAGTCTCGAGCGTGAGTCATTGGTCCACTTGGGGAACTGGTGGTGTGATGCAGAGGCCCCGAGGATCAGTCAGATCAAATCTCCTTCCTTTGTTTATCCTTTGGTTTATCTATTATCGTTCATATATTCTGTTTAATTCCAATGTTTTCTGCTTGATTCAGTGTATTTGGATCCCTTGAGTGGTTCGAGATTGTCATTTGAACTGAGATGCCCCTCCTTCTCCTCACTAAAAGGCTGGCCCCTCGAGCTCCATTTTTTTGAGAGCTTGAAATGGCCTCAAAAGAACAATTCTGCTGGCAGAGGGCAATGGACTGAGGGAGGTAAGGGCGTCTGTGATGTGGCAATGCTAGATCAACCTGGGCCCTCTTCGCTCACCCGCAACTGATATTGTTTAATGCTGCTCGAGGTCTGTAATCATAATTCATTCCAAGACTGGTGCCCTCTGACGGTGACACATCGCAGTCACTAGCACCCAGCACAAGCTCCACCATTGTCATCAACAATAGTACTGGAAGACTACCCTCCGCTTGTCCGAAAGTATCCCTACTTGGTCTAGAAAAGACACCTGTATCTCATGCGCATTTCCACCTTCATTATGATATCTTCAGCCAGTAAATCAGGCCTAACCTGAGGCACAAGCCTGCCCTCAGCAAGGGCCCAAGATCGCACAGCTAAGAAAGCTACCGAGGCTGCCAAGGACCAGCTCCTAAAGGCACCAACATCAATCTGGACAACGACTCCTCGCATCCATGATGAAGAAGGTACGCCTTCAACATCTGCCACTGAGGTAAAACCTCGTCATGCCCTTAAAGTACACATCCATTTATCTCCTTAGCCTGTGGGAGTAACTTGTTACCGGCTGGATGCTCTTAGAAAACTAGCTGCAGCCTCATAAATATTCACATATTTCCAGAGTCACCAAGTTAAGATCCACTTGACCGAATCTTGTAAAATCTTGAGACCACACTAGAGCCGTGTTAAGTCTCCACTTGGCCTAAAGGTTGTAAACTTCAATATTCACAATACCTAGAGCCGTGTTAAGTTCCACTCTGCCCCGATTCAGAACTTCAATATTCACACACCTAGAGCTTCCTGCGGTTAAGTCCATCAGTCTGATCTTGTAAACCGAGTCTTCACCCTGAGATAACACCGTTATTTTTCATATCACAATGAAACCATCGCAGATCATTGAAGTTCTGAGGCTTCGATATACAAAGATCTTCGCTGGGGAAGTATCGGAATTAATCGCTGAGTCAAGAAGAAATGTAAGTGATTTCACTTAGGATCTTTTTACTTTACTTTCTACATCATCGTTGTCAACAATTTGTTATCCTGATTGCATAAATTAAGATGGTTTAGAACATCACTGCGAGGAAGAACTTGGCTTACATCAGAGGTAACTTCATCTTATTATTTAGCCTTTGTCCATTTTCCTTCACCGCTAGATAATTATACTCGTTTCACTGGGTCAACTAACTGCCTATAAAGTGGTTCTCCAAGATAGTGTGCTCATGCCACATGATGCTTCACTTCGAACAAGCGGCGAAGATCGGCCAACTGCAGAAGAAGGATGATGAGATTCCTGCTTCCTCAAAGATGATGTGAAATAACTTGGTCGACGCTGAAATTAGAAACCAAGGATCTTCACAAGTATTGATTCAGATATAATGACGCAGGACTTCTCCGAGGAAAAGGAGCGTTGAAGACTCAGCTAGAAAAGAACCAAGATTTACTAAAGGAACTGACATCAAGTTTACGCTGGTGAACGAAATTTAAATGCTCAAACATAGAAACAACGCCTTCACTTGGTCAATCCAGTTTGATCCTTGGCCATAAGGAACAAGGAGTTTCCCCCTCCTTTGTCAGCCAATTCTTTGTTCGGGTCAGCTCTCAGACGGAAGAATTCACTTGTTTCGTCTCCCATTTTTAGGCAGCAAATTTCGGTTCATGCCATCACGTCGGTTGATAAGTTTCGCGGCGCCGAGTAAATTTTGGTCGATCCCTTCCGCTGATCCAAATCTTTATGACATGGAGGATATGTCGTGAGCTCAAGGCACGAGTAGTAGTCATGAAGACCACAAGGCAAATATTATTCTCATAGCTATTCGATCTTCACGCCAGGCCTAATGATGATACCCTAAAGGTTCGGAAAGCCTTTCTGTAAACTAATGGAGGAGACCCAAATTTAGACCTCCGAGAGAATCGCTGCATGTGATGGGGCTTAAATACCAAGGCCAAGCTTCATACTGTGGTACGGTTGCTTGGATTTGAAGGCAGCCGATCGCATGCTTGATCATGTGACCAACATCCGATGCATCTTCTTCAACACAAATTTATACCAAGCAACCTCATCTAGTATGCCTTCTACTAGCCAACAAAGGTCCAAGCTTTCCTTGGCTCATTGATGACGCAGTACATTTAAGATGGCTTTGTTTTACGAGGAAGAAGAAGGTTCGTGAGTTTGAAGTAAGAACGTGAAGATCCGTGAGAGCGCTAAGGCCAACTCCAACCGATGAGGCGCAGACTAAGGCTCCCCACTACTCACCGGACCACCTCCGACTCACCAAGTATCTTATGTCGTCGCTTCCTTGAGCAAAAAACACTTGAAATTCATTAAATCCTATGTCAAGTGTATATCACACAAATGTTGGTGTTCTTTTGCTACTAAGTTTTAAACTTTATATCGCTCCCTTTGGTGGTATCTAATATTTCACCTTTTTTTGATCTTCTTAGTTTTCCACTTTTCAACAAAATTGGTTTCAACCCCAACTGAGTTTCCTAAGCTCAACTTTTTGTTTTAAAGCTGAGGTTTCAACGTTCATCGCTTCTCAGAGAGTCATCTTTATCAATTTGTTTTGATTGTTGACTACAGGATGTTTATTTGTATAATCTTTGTAGATTATTGCTCTTCAAAAACGAGCCCAAGATCATGGAAGAATTGAGTCCAAATCAAAAGTTATTAAAGTTTTCGCTATGGTGTCTAGCATTTTGTTTGAGCAGAAGTTCTGACCCAAGTCTCAAAGAACGCCTATTTTCTTCTTATTTTTAGTTCTATTTAACTAAGTTCCTAAAAGCGAACCGATTCAAACGGCAGATTTCTTCGTCCTAGTTTAAAATTTCTTCCTAATGTTCCCAACTTTGAGACTATTTTGCTGCCTTCACTCTCTCCATGGACCTTCAGCTGTTTTCCCTTCCTCCCTCCAATGATTCTTTTTTGCATCTCTTTGAGGGATTTGAGAGAGGAGATCTAGATCTACAATCCCACCAAACCAAACTCTTCTTTGTGAAGGAACTATTGGAAACTCAAATTTGAGAGCTTTGTGTTCTCCTCTTGTGTTCTTCCTCTCTTACCCTCCAATAGATTTTTATAGCTTGTTGGAATTTGGGAGAAAAGACTTGCCTTGTGCATTTGTCAGACAGGTTTGCTATCTCGAGATTCTAAGAGTTCAAGCTTGTGGCTTGTTTCTCTTGGGTTCTTAAACCCTGTATCATTGTCTGATTGGATTGTTGACCTTTGTGGTCTTGTAGCCTGTAGAGGGAGTGACCTTCAAATAACGCAGTAGTCCCCCTGTGGTTTACAATGCTAAATCCTCGGATCAATAGCTAAGATCCAAGGGGCCATAAGACGTAATATCAAGAAACAAAGGTCATAATAACTTTATAAACTGAATACATGCAAGTTTATTACATCAAACATGTTTATTTTGGCTGGCATTACATTGAAGCAGAATAACCATATAAGTATGGGTCCTTCATCTTCAAAGTGCCAGGCGTATATGTCGGGCTTTGTATTTTGAATCCTAAACAATCAATATTCACTAAAGCACCTAAACCCTCGCACATTACAAGTTACAAACACATAAGGGTCAATACATTTGAACCATTGGCAAGTCTCAATTATGTAAATATAGTGTGATCCTATCAATACAGCGCAATTTGGCTATAGGTTTTTTAGGCTCATTTGCATAAAGCAACAATTTATCCTATCTTTTCAAAATGGTTTGATCAGTTGGAAAACTCCCTTAAAGACCATGTTTTGTTATTATCAAATCCCTCGAAACCCTTGGTAACCCCATGTTCAGTGTTTTCATCAAAATCCCTTGAGTTCCTATATAACCCCAAGTACATCAAGGCGGAACAAACATCTCTTTGAGCACCTTGAAACTTAAGTACTCAAGGGTTTGAATAAAGCCTCCTTGAGCACCTTGGTAACCCCAAGTGCATCAAGTTTTATTTAGAAGTTGGTTTTCCAGATTCCTAGTTCAAACTTAGTCAAGCCAAAAGATTGCCCATAACCGGGACACGGCTAAGTATCAGACGGCCAGCTCTGCAGTATAGTACACTTTATCCACATGTCACAATCCCATCTTGTTGCTACCTGGAAGGGCTACTTTCAGGGATTATGCTCACCAAATGGAGTACCAGATTGAGAATGTGATTTTAAGTCTTTCCAAAAGGTCCTCCCATACACCGCTGTTAGCTTGTCTTCAAGACTCCATGAAGCATTCCGTGTCCCTCATGTCCAGAACTAAAGACAATGTATGGGTATTCCAATGTAGCCGATTAAGCCGAGCCATACAGCATGTGGTTGCACACGAAAGCCATAATTGAGAAACATGTTCAATATCTAAGTTTTAGGTGGTTTTCTTTTGGAGCACAACACAAAGAGATTACCATACATGGTTCCTTTTGTTGCCACCTTCTCCAAAAACTTAAAGTATCCTCCACCTAGGTGGTTCATTGAGTTCTTTGTTTTATTACAGAAAACACAAGTCCTTTCTCAACTCAAAATCTCAACATGTATCTCTTTTCAAAATAATAGTATGGCTGCTGCTGCATCAACTACAATGTTTTCACCAAGGAGCATAGGGCATCCTATTGAATATAGCATAGCATAAGCATAGAAATTCTTCACATGTTTAAATCCACTAAGTATAATGAAAATATAGACTTTTGAATGATAGTGTAACTTGCCTTTGGTAGGAATGGTAGTCTTACCCTGATCCGCCAGTCTCACACTTCTAACTTACCACAAGTCAATCAAGCAAATAATAAAATCAACTAACATTCCAAACCAAAGTCACCAAACAATTTACACACACAAAGCATGAATCTAAGCTGCGTATGGGAGCATGCATAAAGATAGTTTATTTGCAAAAGGGTCTCCACTAGGCTTCTAGACTTTGTATGGCTCAGGTCATTGCCTTCCAGTGTACAAGTCATTTGAAAAAGGGTTTTGTCCATAAACCATTTTTAAATCCATTCATCATTTTATGTGGTGAAAGTATTTTTATCAAATCAATAACTTAGGTGGGATCAACAACAAGTTGGTTGTTTCTCAAAACTTGGTGTTTAGGGTCGTAGGTTTGAATCAAAAACATTTTCCAAAGTTTTTACTTCCAAAAATCATTTTCTATAACAAACCAATAGTTTTATTTGCTAGAAATGACTAAACCAATTATTCCATCTAAATCCTTTTCCAAATCCATTTTCCAAAAACCATGGGCTGGTTCCTAGGGTCAAGAATTAACAAACCATTTTAAAAAGGTTTTAACCCTAAAGTCATTTTTTGAACAATTTTTCTAATCTAAACAAGCACAAACAACCTGCAAAAACAAGCAAACTAACAGATACTTTTCATTAAACCAAGAGCATGGTTGGCTAGGGCTTGCCTCCTGATTCCAACGGGGTATAAAGTTTTTACCTGGACGGTAGATCAAAGTTAGGTAAAGGTTTGAAAATCGCAATCTAATCTGTTTTCAAAAAGTATATCAGCAAAGGGCTTACTATACAAGGTAGTTAAGAAGGAGGGAAGTGTCACTTTATTCATAAGGCTGTAATGATTCTCGCAGGCTTTTCCTCCGTCGAGGGGCGCCAGGACACCGCGATTGTTTCACGGAGATGAGTCATTCTATTGTCCCTTGGAGGTCGCCGAGGGCGCAGGTTAAGGGCACCTAGACAACCGAGTACCCATTATTCAGGTGAGCACGTCAATAACAAATATGTCCACGGGAAGAGGGGAAAGGTCTGGTTGACCGGGAGATGTCACGTAGCTTGAAGATGTATTTGCCATTGGGTAGCTTGGTCTGAGTCGACACTGTGGACACCCAAGGTCAAATGAGGGACACGGATGATGCGCCTGGGAGCGGGAGTCTCCTAGTGCCTGTGGAGTAAGGTATGGTCTGCTGGAATTCAACGAGGAAGGTCGCCGGAGACAGAGGAGCTTGAGAAGAATTGAAGGCCTGGGATGCCAAGCAGATGGGGCTGGCGAGGGGAAGTGGAGAGGAGACATGAGCCATGAATCAAGGTGATCAAAGCGAGTAACCAGGGTCACAAGAAGATGAATTAAGGCCACAAACTACTCAGAACGGCAGCTCTAGGGGAGGGAAGAACAAAGTCACTGTGGAGGACGACGCCGAGAAGCTTGTAGGCCCAGCCCGGCACTGTTGGAGGGAGAGAGGGTTTGGGGGCCACCATCATTGGTTATTCAAGGGTTTGCGCTTAGGTAGAAAACTGCGCTTCAAAAAAGTAGAGGGAGAGGAGCAGGCTAAATCGGTCATTGGTCACTGGTTAATGAGTCCCAAATCCATTTTTTTCACTCAAAGTCTTTTCTTTTCTAAATCCAATTTTTGTTTCTGGGTAATTTCAAACAATCCAAAATAACACTCCAAAATCAATAATTCAAACAACCTCCACACTTTGAATTTTGAAATTACAGTGTTCAATAACATAATCCAAATTTCCAAAAACTAAAATAATAATTTTATTTTAGGGTCCATTATTAATTAAATAAATAGACCTTTGTTTAATAAAAAAACAAAATAGAATTTCGATTTATTTAAACTCCATTTGAAAACTAAATATTAAAAACCAAATCAGTGAGGTTTTTATTTGAGAATATAAAATACTTGGAAAACTTATTTTTAAACAAATAAACAAGTTTTGATGGTTTATAAATAATAAAACCTTTATTAATAAAACTTGGATAATAAATCCTTTATTGTATTTTATTTTAAATAAATTCCTACTATTTTAATCAAAGCAAAAATCTTTGTTCCAAGAAGATTGACCAAAGTTTAATTGGCTTTTATATAGAATAATCTTTTATTTTGAAATCCTCCTTTTCATTTTAAGAACAAAAACCTTTATAAAAGATTTTCAAAGTAGTATTTAAAATACTTTCATTTTCCTTTTATTAAAATATTTATCTTTTTAAATCCCTTTAGGATTCTTTGTTCAAAATAGGTTTGAAAGTTCCCATTGGATTTCAAAAGTTTCTTCTGGCCCTGAAAAACAACAAAGTTTTATTTTATTCATTTATTTTTCACATTACAAGATTTGGAAAATCTTGGGATGACATAGCCTTTTGTGGTTTTGTTGGCCTTTTGTATGCTAGCCTTTTGTGGCTTTGTTG
Organism: Avena insularis; assembly: GCA_023614405.1. Lineage (NCBI taxonomy): Eukaryota > Viridiplantae > Streptophyta > Magnoliopsida > Poales > Poaceae > Avena > Avena insularis. The sequence goes on along the minus strand of CM042695.1, from coordinate 379,179,651 downwards.
TTGGGAGCCTCCAATTGAGCTGTGGAGATCCCCAATCACAGGCAGTTCGTGACCCGCCTCAAGTTTCCCATAGGAGAGAAAAGCCCGCCTTTTATGGTGCGACTTGGGAGAATAGGGTGATCCTTTTGTATGCTTGGAGTTGCATGCTTCCATCTGGGTGAGGCCTTGTGTGGTGTTGGTGAGCATCGAGCCACCACACCGAGGTGAGCCATTTGTATGCTCGGAGAGCATTGCGCCATCGCACTATTTTAATGTAGAGACATAGCTTCTTTGGAAGTGAACTCCGGAAACAAATCTTAGCTCCAAGGTCCATCGGGTTATTATCTCTCAACCGATCCCTTTACTTATGCACTTTACTTTGTGTTACCATCGTGTTGAAGTATTTATTGTTGAGATATGCCCTAGATGCAATAATAAATATAGTTATTTTTATATCTTTGTGTTTTTGATTAATGTTTACATTCATGCTATAATAGTATTAACAAGGAAACATTAATACTTGTGTGATTTGTAACCAAAATAGAGTCCCTAGTAAAGCCTCTTTGTAATACTAGCTTGTTGGTTAATAAATGATTGTGGTTTCCTATCATGAACATTGAGATGTTATTAACAACAAGATCATATCGTTAGGGAGAATGATATGGTGACATACTCCTATAGATAAGCGTAGCATAAAGATCGTCATTTTAATAGTTCAATTGCTATATGCTTCCTCGATACATAGAACCAATTCCTTCGACTATGAGATCATGACATATCACCTTCACCGAAGGATACGCTTTGATGACATCAAACACCACACCAGAATCTGGTGGCTATAAAGGTGGCATTGAGTGTTCGGAAAGTATTGTCTGAGACACATGGATCAAGAGTGGATTTTTCCCATCCATATGACTTTGCGATAGATATACTTTGCGCCTTTCCCCTATGCGAATGTCATCCAATTAGCTTGCAAGCATGTAACTGGCTCACAACGGATCAGCATATATCACTGAACGAAAAGAGTACTTACTCAAAGAATCAAGGTTGAACTAGGTATGCGTAGATACCGACGCATCATAACCCCTGATAAGTAAACCATCATGAGACAAAGGGAAATTGGTATCGATGTAAGTGGTTCATTCGATCAGCTAAGTAATCGTGAGAAATATGTGGAGCCATATGAATTTCCAGTATTCCTCTATTGGTTATTGTTCGAGAAGTGTCTCCGATCATGTCCGTATAATTCACTTAACCATAGGGGACACACTTAAGGATCTGCAGCATTGTTTGATTAGTTATGGAATGATGAGTAAGAGACCTAATGTTGTTCGAGTCTCGATGGGATCCGGATATCACGCAGGAGATCCGGAATGGTCCAGAGAATAAGATTCATATAAGGAAAGTCCTGTTTCGGGTTGGAGAATGGTTCCGTGCTTTCATCGGGAATATTCTAGAAGGTTCCTGGAATGTCCCAGACTCCGAGGGAAGGGTACATGAATGTGTCATAAAAGTTGGAATGATTGCATTATGTACTAGGTGTCATCGCTGAACAAAATAAAGGGTTAAACAAATTTAGTTTGAAAGTCAAACGCCAATTTGAAAAGTCAAACGCTATTTTGTGAGGTGGAGGGAGAGAAACCTACTGGGAGGAGTTCTCCTCCACCGCCGGCCCACTTGAGACCGAGTTGGGGAGGGACTCCTCCCTCATGGCGCGCCTCCACCTATATAAGGAGGGCAGGCTGCCTCCAAGCACACCACACCACGCCTAAACCCTAATCCTGCCGCCGGGCCATATAGCCATTTCCCTCCTGCCGCCGCCTAGGCAAACCCTAGACGCCGGCCTTTGTTTCTCCTTGGCGTTTAAACCCCAGATCGGAGGCTTCTCTCATAGTCCACCATACTGGCCGCTGGCGAAGTTCATGAGATCTCCTCTACTTCGTACACACTGCCAGCCGGAATCTGAGCAGAGTGCTACAACCTCCGCCGCTGGAACAAGGGAGAGAAGGTCTTCATCGAAAACCGAACGGTGACCGATCATGGAAGCGCCGGAACGCAGCGCCGAAGGATCGCCTACGATTTGAGATCGGCAAGAGTACGATTACATCACCCACGAGAATCCGCCTCAAGTAAACACTTTGGAATCTTCGAGGTGAGTTATTCCATCGACTCGCTACAATCTAGTAGATAGATCTTGGCTTGTTTGTTTGTATGCGTAGAATTTTTTTGTTTTCCATGCACGAACCCCACAAGAGTATCAGAGTCGTGTCTATATGTAGATCTATCAGACCAGTATAATCACAATGGTCATTGCGGGCGCTGATGCTTTGTTGTCGATTGCTTCTTGTGTACTTTGCATCTTATGATGGTGATGAAGCGCCCGGCTAACCTTACATGACATCGTTCATGAGACTTGCTCCACGCTGACATGCAACTTGTATGCATAAGTGGCTTTATGGGTGCCTGCTTTCTCCCAACATAGTTAAGATTCAATTTACAACAGGTGATTGACAATACTAGTATCACGTTGTGGTTCTTGTTCGTTAGAACACACTTATTGAAAGCCCCAAACCACGAAACATGCAAAGAAAGTAGAAGCGTCAACTTTGTTTTGCAGGTGTGCCGGATGTGATATGGCCATGATTGTGATTATATTTGATGTATGCAATGTTCCTTATTGTAAGTTGGCAACTAGGAGCCATATGGTTGTCTTTAATTTATGTTAAGACCCGGTCTATTCGCCCAAAAGTAGTTGTAATAGTTGAAGCCGGTGGACGACAACCATGGAGAAGCTGCCATTGACCTTTGATGCAATGCCGTGATGATGGAGATCATGTTCGTGCTTGAAGATGGAGATCATAAGCACAAAGAAGAAAGGCCATATCATATCACATATTATGAATTGCATGTGATGTTAATCCTTTATGCATCTTTTATTGCTTAGTTAATGACGGTAGCATTATAAGATGATCCTCATGCACATGAATTTCAAGTCCTAAAGTGTTCACCCTTAGTAAGCACTGCTAAAGCTTGTTGTTTCAAGCACCACGTGATGATCGGGTGTTAGATTCCGCAAGTGTATACAACGTGAGCAAGCCATATTTGCTCTGCTAAGCTAAGGTTTGATCTTGACGAGCCTAGCATGTACGCATATGGTCTCGAACACGGATCACCGAAAAGGTAAAGCATGAATCATATAGTAGATATGATGAACATGTTGATTGTTCACATTGAAGCTACATCAACTCTGTGATGATCGGGGTTTTGATGTGGTGGATTTTAAGTTCCTGTGGATCACTAAAACAATGTGAGGGATATTGTTTTGAGTGGAGTTCACCTAGATTAATTTAACTATTAATTAGAACTCAATTTGTCATAAACTTATGGTCTAAACTATTGCAAATATGTTGTAGATCAATTTAAGATGGCCCCTACCATCAATTTTGAATGTGCGTCTTAGAGAAAGAAAAGTTGAAAACAATGGAAGCAACTTCATGATTGGTTCTGCAATTTGAGGATTGTCCCTCATAGCTGGTAATTTGACTACAATGTTGGATGGATGCACCGCTAGGTGACCCAATTAGAAATAATGCTACCCCTTTAGATGAAGTAAAGAATGTTTACCCCTGGATCCTAAGACTCAAGACTCCATGCACCAAAGGTTGGTGCTGTCTTGTATGGTTTAGAATCGGAGCTTCGTAAAAGGTCCGAGAATTCAGACTCCATGATGATATTGTCCCGCGATCTCAAATCTGATCTTTTGAGACTCAATGCTGCAATTGAGAGCTATGAGGTTTCCCAAAAGTTCTTTAACCGCAAGATGTGAAGAAGGCAGCCTCCACAAGGAGCATGTGCTTAAGATGTCCTATTGGGCACGCAAACAAACTTCAAAGCTTGGGGTATAGTGACCTCGTAATGCTTTGGGGGGATTTACCGTAATTCTTCAATCACTACCACCAAGTTACAAGAACTTCTGTGTATGAAATCACAACATGCAAACATGAACAAGACGCTGCATGTAACTCTCGCAATGTTGAAATATGCAGAAGGGAGATCAAGAAAGAGCACCAAGTGTTGTTGGTCAATAAGACCACCAAATTCAAGAAAGGCAAGTCTAAGCAAAGGGACACTTCAAGAAGGGTGGTAAGAAAGTTACTGCTACCGGCCGATTTAAGAAGACCAAGGCTGGACCTAAGCCCGATATCGGAGTGCTTTTTAATCTGGGCAAGGGAGAAGGTCACCGAAGCGGAATTGCATTTCAAAGTACTGCATGGATTTGAAGAACTATAGAACATCAAGAAGCAAAGGTATATCCGAGTATACAAAGTTATTAATGTGTATCTCTACTAGTACCGAGGTAAATTGCCCGGTATTTGATAACGGGTTCTAAGTTGCTCATATTTGTAACCCAAGCAGTGCCGCAGTAATAAACGGAACCTAGCAAAGAACGAGAGGTGACAATGCGCGTTGGAACGGATCAAAAGGTTGATGTGATCATGGGTCGGCACGCTTACCTCTTCATCTACCATCTGGATTAGTTTTATACTCTAAATAATTAAGTATTTGGTGCCTCGCGTAAGCATGAACATTATATCGATCTTGTTTATTGCGTAGACTACATTGTTTAAGTCCGAGAATAATGGTTGTTCGATTTATATGCGCAATATGTTTTATGCACATGCACCTTTGATAGATGGTCTATTCTTCATTGAATCGTATAGTGGGGGAAATACACATATTAAATAACATTGAGGGCTAACGCTTGAAATCGAAATATAACTCTAATCTATATGTGGTAATCGCTGCCTTCGGTCACATTGGAGTGAAGTTAACATTTACTTAAGAAACTCCATTCCGAAGGACTTTGAATCACTTGATTTTAATCACTTGAACATATGTATGGCATGTCCTGATGGGGTGGCAAAATGGACCAAGACTCCATTTTTTGGTATGATGAGTTGGAGCCAGCTACGGACTTATTGGGAAAAATCATACATACCGATGTGTGTGGTCCAATGAGTGTAGCATCAATGCTGGTGGTTATCAAGTATGTTCTACTCTCTCAACGGATGACTTGAGAGATATGGGTATATCTATTTCATGAAACATAAGTCCTAAACTTTCTAGAAGTTTAAGGAATTTCTCAAAGTGAGGTAGAGAATCAACGTAATGTAAAGAAGATTGAATTTCTACGCTCTCGATCGTGGAGGTGAATATTCAGGTTATGAGTTTGGCAAGCATTTGAAGAAATGCGAATACTTTCACAATTGACACCGCCGAACACTATTAAAGGTAATGGTGTGTCCGAACGTGAATCGAACTCTCTTAGATATGGTTCATTCTATGATGTCACTTAGCAAGATTTACCGCTATCGCTTTTGGGGGTTATGCATTAGAAACAGTCAAGATTCACTTTAAATATTAGGCACCATCTAAACCTGCCATGAAATGACACCGGGATGAATTATGGTTTGGGAATAAACCTAAATTGTCGCCTTAAAGTTTGGGGTTGCGGGTTTATGTAAAGAAGTTACAAATTTCGACAAGCTTGAACCCAAAGCGAAAAATGCGCCTTCATAGGATACCCGAAGGAAACTATCGGTTATACCTTCTATCATAAGATCCGAAGGCAAAATCTTCATTGCACAAAAATGGATCCTTTCTAGAGAAGGAATTTCTCTCGGAAGAAGGTGACTGGAAGGAAAGGAACTCAACATTTGGTGCTTTAACCTTCTCTAACTTGCGTAGTAGCTGGAAAGCACCGAAGAAGTTCCTGTGATGCCTCGCATCTAATAGAGAAAGAGAGGAAGCCATAATGATGATGATCATGAAACTTCAAGCTAGAAGTTGCGCGTACAGAGTCTGCAGCAGAACAACGAGAACTCGCTCCACTCCCCGACATTGGTATGATCCTGGCATATGAGTGTCATGTTGGTGGGACAACACCGATGACCTTGCTACATATGAGGAAGTCTTATGATGAGACCAGATTCTAATAAATGGCAAGAAGTCATGAAATCCGTAGATTGGATCCATGTATCTAAAACCAAGTATGGATTTTGCAGACCGCACGGATGTACGGAAGGTCATGAGAACAAATGGATTTTCAAGAAGAAAACAGATGGTGATGGTAATGTTAATCGGTTTATAGAAGTCGATTTGTCATTTGCAAAAGGGTTTCACAAATTCAAGGAGTCGGGATTACGATGAGATTCTTTCTCACCAGAGTTTAAGCGGTTAAAGTCCGTGGAGGATTATGTTAGTAATCGCTGCATATTATGATTATGAGATATGACAAGATGGATGTCAAATACAAAAGTATTCTCAATGGAGACATTGATGAAGAGTTGTATATGATGCAACCCAAAGGTTTTGTCGATCCTAAAGATGCTAACAAGGTATGCAAACTTCAACGTGTCCATATATGGATTGAAGCAAGCATCCAAGTTGGAATCAATGTTTGATAAGGTAATCAAAGTTTTGGTTTTATACAAACTTAAAGAGAAGCTTTGTATTTACAAGAAAGTGAGTGGGAGCTCAGAGCATTCTTAATACTATATGTATATGACATATTGTTGATTAAATGATGTAGACCTTCTTAATAGTAAAGCACAAAGAATATTTGAATAATAGTTTTTCAATGAAGGATCTTACACAAGGGCTTTTTATATTAGGCACAAAGATTTATAGAGATGTAGATCGAGACGCCTAATATCATTGTCACAGTAGTGTTATATTTGGACAAAGTTCTAAAGAGGATTGGAAATGTAAGATAAAGCAAGAAAGGGTTCTTCGCTTATGTTGTTTAACAATAATGACCTTGAGTAAAACTCAAAGTCCCGGCTAAATGCAGATAAGATAGAGAAAGGATGAGTAAAACCCTATGCCTCAGCCATAGGATCTCTAATGGGCTAGCCATGCTATGTACTAGACCCGACATTGCATATGCTTCGTTAGTTTAACTAGCAGATATCAAAGTGATCCAGAGTGGATCATTGACAATGTCAAAAACATCCTTGGCAAGCCACTTGAGAAGAACTCAAGGATATGGTTCTTTCTTATGGAGGTGATGAAATAACTCACAGTTAATGGTTACACCGATGCTAGTTGGAACACCGATCCGGATGATTCTAAATCACAATCTGACATATGTATTTACTTTGAATGGTGCGCAGAATAATGGAGGAGTGCAAAGCAAAGCGTTGTGGTTTAGATCTTCAACCTAATCGGAATACATGGTCGCTTTCCCTGGAGGCTTCCACAAGAAGTTTATATGATGAAAGAGTTCATTACAGAAGCCTCGTGTGGTTCTAGTATCGCTGGACCCATGTCTATTCATCAGGATATAAACATATGCCATAGCCAATGCGCAAGAACCAAGGTCACATACAAGAAGTCAAGCACATCAAGCTAATACGCTTTTCACGCTATTCTTTAGGAACATGGTTCCAAGATGGGGGATATAAAGATTTGCAAAAGTACACATACGTGATCTCGAATGTGGCGTAGATCCATTGACTAAACCTCTCCTCGGGCAAAATATGACCAACACCAAATCGCTATGGGTGTTCTAAGATATTACCATGTAATCTAGATTAGATGACTTTCTAGTGCAAGTGGGAGACTGTTGGAGATATGCCTAGAGGCAATAATAAATATAAGTTATTATTATATCTTGTGTTTATGATAAATGTTTATATTCATGCTATAATAGTATTAACAAGGAAACATTAATACTTTGTGTGATTTGTAAAATTCAAAATAGAGTCCCTAGTAAAGCCTTCTTTATAATACTAGCTTGTTGGTTAATAATGCCATTGTGGTTTCCCTATCATGAACATTGAGATGTTATTAATGTCAACAAGATCATATCGTTAGGAGAATGATATGGTGACATACTCCTCATAGATGTTTAGCATAAAGATCAAGTCATTTTAATAGTTCAATTCGCTATATGTTTTCTCGATACATAGTAACCCAATTCCTTCAGCTGGCCATGAGATTGCATATCACCTTTATTCGGATGGATGCTTTGATGACATCAAACAACACACTTTTAACCTGCGGGTGGCTAAGTAAAGATGGCATTGAGTGTTCGGAAAGTATTGGTTGAGACACATGGATCAAGAGTGGATTTGTCCATCCATACTGACTCGGAGCAGATATATCTGGGCCCTCCCTCGTGAAATGTCATCCAATTAGCTTGCAAGCATGTGGACTGGCCACAAGTGGATCAAGTATATCACTTTGAACGATAAAAGAGTACTTACCAAGAATAAGTTGTTGAACTAGGTATGCAGAGATACCGATCGATCATAACCTCGGATATAAACTATCGTGGACAAAGGAAATTGGTATCGTATGTAAGTGGTTCATTTGATCGCCAAGAATCGAGAAATATGTGGGAGTCATATGAATTTCCGTATTCCCTCTATTAGTTATTGTTCGGAGAAGTGTCTCGACTCATGTCCGCATAATTCACTTCTAACCGTAGGGAGACACACTTCTAAGATTCACGTTGTTCGAGTAGTTATGGAATGATGAGTAAGAGACCGAATGTTGTTCAAGTTCCCTGGATGGGATCCGGATATCACGGTGAGATCCGAATGGTCCGAGAATAAGATCTATATAAGGAAAGTCCTCGTTCGGGTTGGCATGGTTCTTGTTTTCACCTGAATGTTCTAGAAGGTTCCTAATGTCCAGTAATTCTCAGGGAAGGGTACATGAATGTGTCAAAAAGTTGGAATGATTGCATTATGTACCATAGGTGTCATCGCTGAACAAAATAAAGGGTTAAATCAAACTTAGTTTGAAGTCAAACGCCAATTTGAAAAGTCAACGAGCATTATTTTGTGAGGTGGAGGGAGAGGAAACCTACTTGGGGAGGAGTTCCCTCCTCCACCGCCGCCCACTTGAGATCACGAGTTGGGGAGGACTCTCCCTCTTGGCGCCGCCCTCCACTCTATATATAAGGAGTGCCACCACGCCTCCAAGCACACCCGCACCACGCCCGCACGCCCCGCAACCTTAATCTCAGCCGACGCCGCCACTTGCTGGTTACCTCTCTGGCTCTCGCCGGCCGCTTAGGCAAACCTTAGACGCCGCCTTGCTTCTCCTTGCGCGTTTAAACCCTAGATCGCCGAGGCTCTCTCTCATAGTCCACCATACTGCCTTCCGCTTGCAAGCGCGCCTTCCCGCGCGAGATCTCCCTCTACTTCCGCATCACTGCTGTGCCAGTTGCTTGAATCGTGGAGGAGAGTGCTACAACCTCCACGGGCTGCCCGGCCGGAACAAGGGAGAGGAAGGTTCTTCGTAGTACCTAGGCATCAACGTAGGACTGATCATGAAGCGCCAGTTTAACGTTATATTACCGAAGGATCGCTTCACGCGATTCGAGATCGGCAAGAAAGTACGTACTATATCACCCACTTAGAACTCGCCTTTAAACACCTTTGGAATCTTCGGCGTGAAAGTTATTCCATCGACTCGCTGTTGCTACAATCTAGTAGATAGATTCTTGGCTTGTTTGTTTGTATGCTAAGGAATTCTTTTAAGCTTTCCAGTGCTATGAACCCCTACATTTATATCTTGCCATCACCTTTGTTGCTTGTGTATTTACTTAGCAATAGGTACAGTTGGTGCACTTACGATGAACCTAGTGTTAGGTTTTGTGCTTAATAAATTGAAACGTTAGTTTTATTCCGCATTTCACTTGGAGCCTAAACCGTGAATATTTTGGTAAAAGCCTATTCAATTCTCCCCACCTAGGCGAATACCGCCCATTGCACTTTCTCTCACCCCAGAAACCGTCCTTAATTTTTAAAGTTCGCTTCTCGGAATTCAAATAATACGTAAAAGAGGTTGCTGAAAATAATGCATTGGATCCGCTTTTTTGGTGTCCGGACAAAAAAATCGTGGATCGCAAGGGCCCTGAAAATGCTAGTGAATATGCTCTTCAGATATGGGCATCGCATTCAGTACGTACGTCTGGTAAATTCATCTTCGATACAGTAATAATGGGATGATTTTCCATTTGAGGTGTTGATTCCTTTGGTACAACTACCTATCAGTCGTAGTACTAGTCTATATTTTGCGTACATCTTAACTCTGGCGTGTGCTTTTCTTTCATTTCTAACTTGATGTGGTAATTATGCAATGATGATCACTTGGTGATAAGCGGTATATATAGAGATCTATGTTTCAGCCTTTTGCCGTTAAACATAACTAGTATGATGGCTTCCTCGCATGGGTTTTATATAGTTTTTTGTTTAAAGTGTAGGATTACAAAGCTACCAAAATGCTGTGCTAAATACAATATATGTTATTATGGAATATATTTTTAAATTCTGTTCAAAAATAAGTAGCAGACAACATCACTGGATCAAATAATCTTATATCAGTCAAATCCTCTCATTCTTTTGTTAGATCTTGTCTAATTATAAGAGGTTACACCTTCCCGCCATTACATTAGGGTACAAGTTTATATAAATTTGTCTGATTTGGTCCAATTAATAAATCATGGGGTTCACCTATCACGATCAGAAATGTGAATGTTTATATGATATTTTAGAATAAGAAAATAAATCTTTTTATAATGAATAACGTATTCTTTATTAATCAGCTATAACCAACTGAATAGTATAAAATTTATTTATTTTATGCAAATAATCTTTTCATTACCACATACTTCTAAAGGTTCTAAAACTACCTGGACATTCTTCTTCTTCTTTAGCCGCTGCCATGGCAGACGTAGGGAATATCTGCAAGTCACAACTTTGACCATTACTTTGGTTATGAATATGCTTCAAAGAATGAAAAATGTTTAAGGAGTAAATGTCACAACATAATTATAATGATCAAGTTTTGTTTTTACCATGTCACTTATTCATTCATTTGCTACAGTTGTATTAATTTTTGGGTAAATTTCAACTATGAGGTCTATTTTTGTATCCTACTAGTATAAAGTTGTTTATCCCTAAAAGAATAAGGATCATTAAATTATCGCCGGTAATAATTCTCTAATCAACATGTAATCAGACATTTTTCATCACTAAATTCTAATCAAAATAGTGCCTTTGGTCACCTTTTTATAAAATATAGTACCTAATAAAAATGAAATGTAGGCAACATTGCATATTGATTTTCAAGGTTAAAACCATAAATTGTACAAGGTTTCATCGAACCCCAATTATTTCGTGTCAGGTAATATTTATTTCACCCATATACTTTCTATGTGCTATGATCCACACTTCTGAATCCATTTTGCCCGGCCCTATTAAATGCATTGTTGTGTTATTTAGCATGATTGTATCATGGAAGGCATATTTCAGCTAATAATGAGTCATTTACCTTTACAAATATATGGTCAATTTTAAATATTAGAGTTCATTGAGGTGAAAAACTTATGATTATTTTATTAAATCATAGAGGAGAATAGTAATGTAAGATCTATAGGATATATTTTGTTCCAAAAGGTTACTCACGAAGAAACTATTTTAAATCTCAAGCACCCATAAAAATAAACATGGTTCCAAGATTTAACCTACACTAAATGAAACACTTACTCAAAAGGATACTAAAAGCTCCAGCAATGTTTTGGAATTTTATAAGAAAGGTTGCAAATTGTGTTCCAGATTATGAAATAGAAATTTTCTCAATAATTTCAAATAGAAACCATATTTCTTCTAGGAAAATTATTTTTTTTTATGGAAAATAATAATTTCAGACTAACATGATTGAAAAACACAGAAATGAAAACATATGGTTGCAAGTGCTACGTCGCCCTAAGTCTTATGGTTAAATATCAATACAATTTCATCTAGAAATGACTAATATCTCTCTCACCCTTGTCATTACTTGTATTTGTTTTCTCTATCACTCTATATCAAACAGTGATGGCCTATTCTATAATAAAACCATAGGTCCCAACATCTGCACATCATTTTCTTATGATGTGATTGTACTTTTATGTACATCACATTTTTACAAAAAATGTACAAAAATCTATTGAACTGTGCATGAAAAAAACTTAGTTTGTATACTTTTGCCTGAAAGATATCCTTTTCTACTGAAAACTGTGCCATTATTATGCATGTATCAGAGTTGACTGCCTGTGTATGCACGTAAAGTGTATGTGTGCGCGGTACGTATGTGTGTGGTGGCGGGAAGGTGTAAAAGATACACAAGGCGCCGCAAGGGCGGATGTGTGTGCATGTTTGTGCTGCTGTGGTAAGCCCATCTCCTCTTAACGTGGATCCCGGCTAAGCCCATTTCATCTTAACCTGTGTTGTATTAAGGATAAATTATACTTTATACAACCACGATTCTCGTCTATATCACCGGGTAAAAAGGGTCGGGCCTCGAGTCAGAATCAGCTCTAGTCCTGCTTTGGCCCGGGATCGCGAAACGAGACTAGAGCCTCTCTAGTCCCGGCTCGCTACGGCCCGCGACTGATAACAGCCACGTGGCTGTTTTAGCGCCGCGGGGGGCGGAAACCCTCTAGTCCCGGGCCGTAACACCATCTGGGACTAGAAAGTTTCCTGCCGCGGCAGAGAATTTTGTGTTTCTCTGCCGCGACAGAGATTGTGTATTTCCCATTTTTTTGTCATTTCGTTCCTTTTTCATTTTGTGTTTCACTATAATTTAAACATATATTTTAGTATACATATTATACGCTACCACATACACACTACACGTCGACGCATTTGTATAATTAATCAATCTCTTGCAAGCATATATATAATCAATCATATCAAAAGGAAGAATGTTTTAAAATTACATGGTCATTGATGAATATATATATCATATGAGCTACATGAAGATGACTAAGGCAAATCGAGTTCCACGTCATCCGCATAATGCTCTCCATGTACATCAAGAACTTTCTTCATCATAAATGCCGCCAGCTCCTCTTGAATTGCTCTTATGCGCTGGTCTGGCTCTAGTTTCTCCCGCAAATCATAAATATAATATGAGTCAACTTTCCGCTCACTGGTCAACTCGCGGATGTACTCGCACACGTAGTATCCACATAAATGAGTTCCCGGTGGCTGCTGTAAACTCTTCGCCATTTTATAAGTTAGCTCCTCTTTGAATGGACCTGGTATTTTCTGTCTGAACCGTGTCTAACACCTGCTCGGCAAAGAAAATGAACAAAGGAGTTATTAGTTACTTGATATCAGGAAATGAATGAAAGAGGACGATATAATGCGATATTGATTGAAATTACTTATGGAGCATTGTTTTCATGTCGCTCCACTGCTCTTGGTCCCAACTTAATGAGTCGTGGACTTCAACTAGGAACTTGTCAACTTGAATGTTTAGCAAGATCCAGTGGAATCTGCGGACATTTACATAAGCATACATGCATAGCTCATCCAGTAAGTAAAAATAAAATGTGTACAAGATATAAACACTCACTTGAAGTTGTAAGAAAATAGTATTTCCTTAACAAAATTATTCTCGGTTAAGAACCTGCACAGGTCTTCCTTGGGGTGATTCTTTAACGTATATTCATTAATGATATATGGGTCAATGAACCCAACGTCGTATCTTGTAGCTCTTTTGCATTGAAGCATCTTCATTCTGCAGAATATAATATCATCATACAAAAGGATATATAGTTAGGATAATATATTAAATACAATGAACGAGCTAAAGCTACAAACTTAATTATAGAAATAAATAACTTCAGACAGTAGCAACCAATGATAGATTTGTCGAGGGCGCGCTGGTTGTATAACTGAAACAATTCGGTCATTTGAACCTGTATCGAGTATTGTTCGAAGTGATGCTCCATTCTAACGTCCACCGGAAACCAATCTTTCTGATGTTTTTTTTGTGCTTGCGACATGTACCATTCGTGCAGATTTTGCATATGTGTGGATAGACGCGTGAGCTCCTCATTACTGACTAGAGGCTCCCCTTGGACATAATGCCGTACTATCTGACCCACTGGCGTATCTTTATAGCCTAAATATTGACCAAGAGACATATTTGCTTCGTTAGCAAGTGCTTTGGCCTGCGATACAGAGATTCCCATAAGTGAAGCATTATTACGGGCTCTAGGGTCCATTATTTGCATGTCCATATCCATTTCAGCTCTGAAGGCCTTGTCGAGGTCTGAAATGACTTTGAGCGGGGCGACCGATTGATTCTTCTGTGCTCCGAGCTGGGCAACTTGCTTCCCGCTTTTTGCACTTGTGATTTTTTTCTTCTGTGCTTGCTTAATAATCTCCCGGTCATAGTCTGATTCCAGATTCATCGATATCTCGGATGGTTGCTCTAGAAAGGACTTAGCCCACTTTTTGGTTTTTTCGTTATATACCGGCTTTGGCTCAGGCTTTTTGGGTGCAAAATGCGCCTTAACTTGGGCAGCCACATCCGCGTTAGTTTCCTCATCGGTCTTGTCATAAGGTCTCTTTGGAAGAGCCGGTGGGATATCGACTATCTTCGGCGTTTGACCTTTCTTCGATGTGGGGCGCGGGGGACCGTCGAACTTCCGTTTCTTCGACGAGGTAGTAGTATTGCACGGAGGCGGAGGCGGAGATCGAGTTGATGTACTCCTACTGCGGCGATCATCAGCGGGGCGGGGTGGACTTGGAGGTTGGCGATAATCGGGTTGGGGTAGACTTGGAGGTTGGCGATAATCGGGTTGGGGTAGACTTGGAGGTTGACGATATTCGATGCGGGGTGGATTTGGATTCCTTGGAGTCGGTGGCCTTGGCGCCGAGCCTGGAAACTTGATGTACTTCTTATTCCATAGAATGATGTTGGGCTTGACATCTCCTAGTTTCGTAAGGCCTTCAGGCGTAGCGATTTCAATCTCTAGGTCCGCAAAATCCTCCACTATGTCATCCACCGTGACACGAGCATAGCCTGGTGGAATCGGAAGTGAATGGTGGAGTGCTTCAGGTAGACAAGGTAAAGCAGTGCCGATCGCCAACTTGAAGGACAGGTTGTTCATTGGCTGATGTAGCTCACATTGTGCCATCTCTCTGACATCATACACGGGGTAGTGAGGAGCCGGTGCATCATCCAGCAGTGCTTGATCATCAGCATGGACCTCCGTGGAAGCCACGCTGCTTCTCCGTTGGCTAAGATCCAATGCAGGATCATCGCATCATGGGTGAGTTGACGACGGCGGCCTTTGGCTAATTTCATGCATGAGGTTCTTCAGATCAGCTAGGTCCTGCTCTACCCTGGAGATCTGGTCTGCCTCCCGGTCCTTCTTTCTCTGACGGCTTCTATAACTGGCATCGTACTAAGGAAACCCTTTCTTCCACGAGACACTGACGCCTTTGCCTCGTGTTCGTCCTCCCTTTTCAAGATTCCCTAGGGCGCGTGTCAGCTCGTCGTTCTCTCTCTCGGGACGGAACAATCCCAATTGAGCATCATTCATTGCTTTAATAAGGTCTTGGGAGGGTTTTAGAATTTTCTCATGAAATAATGTCTTCCCTCTTTCTGGGTCCAAGGATCCCCCGTGCCCGTACCACCAGTGCTTTGACTTCTCGGGCCACCCATCTGTACCAGGAGTGACGCCTCGAGCCCTCATTTCCTTCTCCATAGTTTCCCACTTAGGGACGGCACTCTTGTAGCCACCTGTCCCCATTTTATGATGGTATTTCTTGTTGGCAGCATTTAACGCGTTCTTTGCCGACTTTGCCTTTGCTTTATCATATTGCTTGTACTGTACAAAATCCGGCCACTGTTCTCTCAACTTCTTGTTTACTCCTTTGAAGTCTGGAGTTTTCTTTCTCGCGACATATTTCGTGTATAAAATTTTCTTGTGGTTCCGGTACAGTTCAGCCATCTTGCTCAGTGCCCACTCCTTGACTTTCGCTCTATTTTCAAGCCCACCCGGCCTTGGGGTAATACCATCTACCTCAAATTCTTCATACTCTGGAGGTAGTATGAAATGCGCTATGAGCTTCTGCCAAAGGTCATCTTTGGCATCATCGGTGACATAGCTGTTGGATTCTTCACCGGCTTTCTTTGACTTATTCCATTCTTGGATGGTGATCGGTAGGTTGTCCCTAACAAGCACCCCGCATTGATTTATAAACATCCTCCGGTGCTTCTCTGGAGCAATCGGTTCACCATCATCATCTATTTCTTCGATGGTGAACCTCTGATTACCATCCAACTTTTTGTTCGGCCCTCGTTTCGTTCGAGCTGTCGATTGCTTCGATCCGGTGGGATAAAAGAAGAAGAAAGAGTGATTAATATATATCTAGATCAGTTAATGAATAGAGGTAACACGAGACTTTATATATATATATATGTACCTCGCCGGATCCTGTCGAGGGGCCATCATTATTGTTATTATTTGTTTGCCCTTCATTCCATCCGGGTCTTCCCCTTGGTACATTAGGTTTTCCTCTAGTCCATCACCGGATGGATTCAGATATGAGGATATCTCTTCCTCGAGCAAAATATCTTCGGCGCCGGTAGTAATATTAAGAGGAATTTCACCTCTTATCATGCCCTGAAGAAAACCTTCACCGATACGACCAGGATCTTCGAATGGATCCATGACTTAATTATCTATAACAAAAAGAGAGTTAAACAGGTTAGAAAAAACAATAATCCTAATAACTAAAACAATATAATCCTAATTATAATAATCCTAATATTATTTGTGCTAAAACAATAATCATAATAACTAAAACAAAAAATAACCCTAATAAAACAATAAATAAAACAATATAATCCTAATAAATAAAACAGAAAATAACTAAAACAATAATCCTAATCCTAATTCTAATATTTTAATTAAAACAATAATCCTAATACTAAAACAAAAAAACCCTAATATAAAAAAACAATAGAAACAAACTATAACAAAAAACCCTAATAAACCTAATTATAATAATCCTAATTATACTAATCCTAATAACTAAATCTTAATTATAATAATCCTCATTATAATCCTAATTATAAAAAACTATAAAAAACTATAACAAAAACCCTAATAATCCTAATTATAATAATCCTAATTATAACAATCCTAATAATCTTAATTATAATCCTAATTATAATAAACCTAACTATAAAAAAACTATAACAAACTATAACAAAAAACTATAAAAAAAACCACCCCCGCGCGCGCGGCCTCTCGATCGAGCTCACGGGGCTGCGACGAGGCTGCTGGGCGAGGCGGCATAAGACGCACGAGAGAGGTCACGGCGTCGGCGGTGAGGATGCGTCGGCGCAGAGCGGTGGCACATCAAGGCACGGCGGAGCGGAGTGGCACGGCGGCGGACAGCACCTCCCCTGTGTGGTCTTCGATGCGGGTGTCTATGTGCTTCGTCTTCGCTGTGTCGAAAATGCAAAGTGCTGGGCAGCACATGCCCTGGCGCGCGGAATATAAAGGGCCACCACTTTAGTCCCGGGCTAAGCCACGGGACGGGACTAAAGGGTCTTTAGTCCCGGGCCGTCGCTTAACCCGCGACTAAAGACCCCCCCCCCCTTTAGTCGCGGGTTAAGCCACGGCCCGGGGACTAAAGGGTTTTTCTACGCTTGCTTTTATGCCAAGAAGTATTCTTTAGTCCCGGGTCCATCCACGACCCGCGACTAATTGTTTTTTTTTGTAAATTTTCTTTTTTAATTCAAATCAAATATAAAAACTTTGGAAAATCATATCTTTTATTGTAATAATCCAAATAAAACAAATAATATGTCTATTATTATCAGAAAAATATAAAGAATCTTAATATAATATCCATTTATCTGTTTGCATCATTTATAAATTATTTCATTTGTAAATTTTCTTTTTTTAATTCAAATCAAATATAAAAACTTTGGAAAATCATATCTTTTATTGTAATAATCCAAATAAAACAAATAATATGTCTATTATTATCAAAAAAATATAAAGTATCTTAATATAATATCCATTTATATGTTTGAATCATTTATAAATTATTTCATTTGTAAATTTTCTTTTTTTTAATTCAAATCAAATATAAAAACTTTGGAAAATCATATCTTTTATTGTAATAATCCAAATAACACAAATAGTATGTCTATTATTATCAGAAAAATATAAAGAATCTTAATATAATATTCATTTATCTGTTTGCATCATTTATAAATTATTTCATTTGTAAATTTTCTTTTTTTAATTCAAATCAAATATAAAAACTTTGGAAAATCATATCTTTTATTGTAATAATCCAAATAACACAAATAATAAGTCTATTATTATCAGAAAAATATAAAGAATCTTAATATAATATCCATTTAGTCCCGATTGTAGTCACAAACCGGGACTAAAGATATTTCCCGCCATTTCCCACCGCTTCCCGCCCTTTCCTTTCTACGAGAGCTTTTAGTCCCGGATGTAGTCACTAACCGGGACTAAAGATATTTCCCGCCATTTCCCAAAGCTTCACGCCAAGTTTTCCCGCCCTTTCCCTCTATATTTAGGGCGATCGCGCCATGGCTATCCACACATCCACACCTTCCTCTCTTAGAACAATGGACAACGTCATCGGGCCATTCGACCTCGAGGAGACCGAGACGTCAGGCGCCCAACTACCCTTTTTGTCCGCCGGGCTATCGCCGCCCACGGATGGATGCCGAGCGCCGAGGGGTCCCGCCCTCCTCCCTCAAGGTTCCGTGACGCCAAAGGCCATCACAAACCACTTCTACCACGAGCTCACGCCGGAGCAGCGGATGGATCCCCAGTGGGATCCCGACAACTACGACACCTAGAATGCCTTCTTTGCTAATAGGCGGGAAAGGGAGCTCCCCAGGTACGAGGGTGATGGCCCGCCACCGGTGAACCACAACAAAGTCGGCTGTCGTCTGTGGTGGGCAAACCATACTATCATCAGAGTGATGCGATACATCGCCGGGGGAGACCATCCTCGCCTGTGGTGCCCACGAGTCCACCCGCCACAGAAGCCACAAAAAGGCCCCACACCGGCCCGGCGGTAGCGGCATCGTCTTCCAGGAGACCCCTCCCCCGCCCGCCGTGAATTCGAGGCTGGAATGGCCCCTGGTATATTCCATGGATGGGCTGAGGATCCCCGGAGTGGCAGGTGACGATGACGATGATGATGACGATGACAAAGAAGACCACAAGTGCACTATAGGACTAGGCATGATTATGACTAAAGGGGGCGGCTTTAGTCCTGAGTGTTAGCTAGTCCCGGTTTGTCCCAGTTTTTAATATTAATAAATGTCTTGAGTGTTACCTAATAAATAGAGGGAAATGCCTATATAAAGAGAAGGTTTATCTTTAGTCCTGGTTGGAGAAACCAACCGCGACTGAAGGGATTGCGGCAGACTGGGCCAGGCAACACTAATAATAGGGATGAGTTTCGACATTATGTCGTGCGGCTTGTACCTTGTCCCGGATGGTGTCACCAACCGGGACTAAAGATGAATTTAGTCGGTTGGAGACACCAACCGACTAAACATGAGTCAACACTAATAATAGGTGAGTGTCGACATTATGTCGTGAGTGTCGACATTATGCCGAGCTGCTTGTACTATAAATAGGCATCCTTGTGAGTCCAGTCCTCCAGCAGTTTGAGGCATCTCCAAGATGGTTTTCGAGAGGGACACCACTACGGCCAGTTTGGGGAGATGCCGACGAGCCAGTCCTCCGGCATCTCCGAGAACTGGTCATAGAGGCACTCCCTAATATGTGAAATTAGTTAGCTAGGCGTATTGATCTAGTTAGAGAAGTTACAAGCTGCAAGATGGTTTTCGAGAGCACCACACTACGGCCAGTTTCAGAGAGATGCCGATGGAGCCCAGTCCTCCGGCATCTCCGAGAAACTGGTCATAGAGGCACTCCCTAATATGTGACATCATGCGTTTGGAGATCAGATCTTAATAGTAAGTATGAATCTGTACTAAAGGCCCTCCTTTAGTCCCGGTCCAGCCACAAAACGGGACTAACACACTCAAGATTGTTTGCAGACAACACTATAAAAATGGACACATGCATGGAGCATCTTCACTCATAAAATGTTATAATTATTACATATCATTTCTTCGCGTGTGTTCCTTTCTGATCCCGTCGTATCCATGGAGCATCTTCATTCATTAACATGATGCTTGGGTCATCCTTCACCGCGAAGGGCGAAATTTCATGAAACTTATCACAATCTTCTGACATGTCTGTCTTGTCCTCCACTCCCACGATGTTTCTTTTTCCTGAAAGAACTATGTGGCGCTTTGGCTCATCGTCTGATGTATTCTTTTTCTTATTTTTTCTTTTTCTAGGTTTGGTAGACATGTCCTTCACATAGAAAACCTGAGCCACATCATTGGCTAGGACGAATGGTTCGTCTAAGTACCCAAGATTGTTGAGATCCAACGATGTCATTCCGTATTTCTTGTCTACCTCAACCCCTCCTCCTGTCAGCTTGACCCATTTGCACCGAAACAAGGGGACCTTAAAAGTAGGTCCATAGTCAAGTTCCCATATCTCCTCTATGTAACCATAATATGTGGTCTTTGACCCATTGTTGTCTGTTGCATCAAAGCGACACCACTATTTTGGTTGGTGCTCTTTTTATCTTGGGCTATCGTGTAAAATGTATACCCATTTATCTCGTACCCTTGGAAAGTCGATATAGTCGAAGATGGTGACCTAGACAACAAGTATAGCTGATCTCCAAGAGTGTTGTTTTTGATGAGATGTTGCAACCAACCGCCGAAACTCTTCATGTGTTCATCTCTAATCCAAGAGTCATGCTTTCCAGGGTTGTTGGAGCGTAAGATTTTCTTGTGTTCCTCGATATATGGGGCTGCCAAGATAGAATTCTGTAGAACGGTGTAATGTGCTTCGGTGTAAGAATGTCCGTCCCTACATATTATTGATTTCCTTCCTAGAGTACCCTTTCCACTCAGTCTCCCCTCATACCGCGATTGAGGAAGACCAATCGGCTTAAGTTCGAACAAAGTCAACACAAAATTCAATGACCTACTCTGTTCCACAGCCCTTGGAGATGCTTCCTTCTGGCCTAGCACGGTTACGAACATATTTCTTTAAGATTCCCATGAACCTCTCAAAGGGAAACATATTGTGTAAAAATACAGGACCGAGAATGGAAATCTCTTCGACTAGGTGAACCAGCAGGTGCGTCATAATATTGAACAAGGATGGTGGGAACACCAACTCAAAACTGACAAGACATTAGACCACATCTTCAGGATTGATTATCTTCTGAGAGATTGCATTGATAAATGCACATAGCTTCACAATGGGTACTCGAACATTATCTGGTAGAAGCCCCCTCAATGCAATCGGAAGCATTTGCATCATAATCACGTGGCAGTCATGAGACTTTAGGTTTTAGAACTTTTTTTCTGCCATATTTATTATTCCCTTTATATTTGACGAGAAGCCAGACGGGACCTTAATACTGCTTAGGAATTCAAAAAATATTTCCTTCTCTTGTTTGGTAAGAGCGTAGCTGGCATGACCTTGAAACCATTCTGGATGCAGCCATCCGGTCTTTCATACGTTGATGGTCCTTTCGTGCTTCCGGTGTATCTTTTGTCTTCCCATACACGCCCAAGAAGCCTAGCAGGTTCACGCAAAGATTCTTCGTCACATGCATCACATCGATTGCAGAGCGGACCTCTAAGAATTTCCAATATGGTAGCTCCCAAAATATAGATTTCTTCTTCCACATGGGTGCGTGTCCTTCAGCGTCTTTCGGAACAGATTTTCCTCTAGGACCCTTTCCAAAGGTTACCAGTTGATCCAAATCTTTGACCATATCAAATATATCAGCACCAGTACGCTCCTTAGGCTTCGTCTGGTGACATGCCAGACCGTTGAAATGCTTGCCTTTCTTTCTTAAGGGATGCTTGGCCAAAAGAAATCGACGATGCTCATTGTATACATTCTTCTTACAATGTTCCAAATATATACTTTCAGTCTCATCTAAACAGTGTGTGCATTGTATACCTTGTTTGACGTCTGAAGGTTACTAAGAGCAGGCCAATCATTGATTGTTACGAAAAGCAATGCTCGGAGGTTAAATTCTTCCTGCTTGTGCTCATCCCACACGCGTATCCCGGGTTCGTGCCACAACTGTAAAAGTTCTTCCACTAATGGCCTTAGGTACACATCAATGTCGTTGCCGGGTTGCTTCGGACCTTGGATCAACACTGGCATCATAATGAACTTCCGCTTCATGCACAACCAAGGAGGAAGGTTATAGATGCATAGAGTCACGGGCCAGGTGCTATGACTGGAGCTCTGCTCCCCAAAGGGATTCATGCCATCCGTATTTAGACCAAACCTTAAACTCCTTGCGTCATCTGCAAAGTACGGGTACTTTCTATCGATTTTTCTCCATTGCGACCCATCAGCGGGGTGTCTCAACATCCCATCTGACTTACGTTCCTCTTTATGCCATCGCAACAACTTGGCGTGCTCTTTGTTTCTGAATAAGCGTTTCAACCGTGGTATTATAGGAGCATACCACATCACCTTCGCAGGAACCCTCTTCCGGGGGGTCTCGCCCTCAACGTCACCAGGTCATCTCGTCTAATCTTATACCAAGTGAAGTGCATACCGGCATGCATCTAAATTCTCATACTCTCACCATGTAGAGGATGTAGTCATTAGGGCATGCATGTATCTTGAACCTCTAAACCTAGAGGGCGTATAACCTTCTTTGCTTCAGACGCATCAAGGGCAATATGTTATCTTTTGGAAGCATATTCTTTATCATTTTCAGCAACTTTTCAAATGAGGAGTCAGGTACAGCACACTCAGCCTTCCATCGCAGCAATTCCAGCAGTCGCCTTTTTTCAGACCATTTTCGCAATTTGGGTACAACAACTTTTGTGATCCTCTAGCATGTGATTGAACTTCTCCCTATCCTTTTCAGTTTCACAATCTCTTCGCATCCGCAATGGTCCCACCAAGATCATCAGCCGGGTTCATCATGTGTCTCTTCTTCATCCTCCCTTCAAGATCCCCATGGAAGTATCTCCGCATCGGGAAACCATGATAGTTGTCATCCTCCTCCTCTTCTTTATTGTCTTCCATTATAACCCCTCTCTCTCCGTGCTTGGTCCAACAATTATAACTGGGCATGAAGCCGGACTTCAATAGGTGGCTGTGAAGGGTTTTTGAGTCAGAGTAATCCTTCTGATTCCTACATCCATTACATGGACAGAATACAAAACCATTGTGCTTGTTTGCATCAGCAACACGGATGAATTCATGCACGCCATTAATGAACTCGCCAGAGCGTCGGTCAGTACCGTACATCCATTCCCGGACCATCTGCATTATAGTAAAAGTATATCAAAAACCATTACACAACATGATAAAATTATTACAAGTTATATTGAGAGCTTCTAGAGCATTAATTTTGAATTTTGAAAAATTTACATGCACCAATTTGTGAATTGGAGAAAACAATCAACATGATAAATATGGAGTTTTTTATTATTGTTCTATCAGTGAAAACCTCATTCCATTCTAAGCTCTGAAACTCTAAAATTACACATTTCAATTTTCAGTAACTATATGCCTAATCAAAATTTGTTACACATATATATCAAAATCCTTCTAGCTACTTCTAGAGCATGCATGCATTTGATCCATATCTCTATACTTCTAGAGCATTATAGAGCTAAAGTAGCAATAAGAGATGAAAGAATGAAGTTCTAACCTTTTAAAGCTTTGGATTTAGGTGTTGCAAACTAAATCTTGAGAAAAAAATGGCATGAACTCTCTTGCTTCTTTAAGAAAAATGGCCACTGTATGCTTTAGGGCAGGTGGACAGGAAGCTGTATATATACTGATGGACAACTAGTCCCGGGCCGTGATACGACCCGAGACTAATAGTCCCCGAAAAGAGCGGTTGGCCCGCTCCAGCTTATTAGCCCAGGCCGTATTACGGACCGGGACTAGAGCTCTGATCTGGCCCGGGACTAATGTCTATGGTCATTTCTAGCCTCACGGCCCGGGACTAGTGCTAGCACTAGTCGCGGTTCGTGACGGGCCAGGACTACTAGACATGTTTTCCACTAGCGACTCCACCCTCGCTTCCGATGTCCACATGCCGAAATGCTTGAATTCGAATCCCCTCGGTACACGTTCGTGGACGGGGGCACCGGCGCGTTCTCGTCAACTTTCCCGCTCGTCCCTTGTACTACCACGTGTGGGTCTCGCTTGTACTACCACGTGTGCACTGGCCGCCTCATACACGTACTCCACCGTAACGCAGAGTCGTGCGATAACTTGCCAGCTCTCGATATGCATGGCAGTGCCGCCGTCTTCTCCTCCGCTCGCACTCCGCCGGTTCCTGTCACTTTGGAAGGGAGGGAGCCGTCAGCCGTCCGTATGTCGCACCAGACGCACACGAAAAGAACATGATCCGGGCGGCTAGCTAGCGTGCAGCATCCATCAGCGTGCTGCCGTGGTCGATCAAATGATTGTTCCCATCCAGTAACTCCTCTGCTTGAGTTGGCAGCTGTGCCACAAAGACTAAACCCGATCGAGCTGCTGCATGTACATGTCGTCTATCTGGGTAATGATGTTGTGCCAGACAGCCATCGTACGTGGTGTACCTGACGATCGGGACTCTGCAGTTCGGTAGTAGTAGTAGTGGATACCGGTCACCCCTCTACTCTCTCTCTCTCTCTCTGAGACTGGAAACATACCTTGGGCCGGCGGGCAGGTGCGCGACGGTGATCTTGCGGTCATAATCACAATTAGCAAGTAAGTACTCCTGCCATGGAAATTATGAGGAGGTAGATAATCACAGTAAATCAAGATCTTATCATCAGCGCAGATCGCAGCCTTTACTTGCCAGCCGTACCTGGAAATTATGTCCACGCTAATTAAGACCGCGTACGTAAGAATAATGGCAGCCCTAGCACCCATGACCCCCCGTTTCTCGAGGAAAGGAAAGTTTGGCACAATTCGCACTCCATGCAAATTTGGCTTTTGGCTTCTGCAGATCACTTACGGAGGACAGTACATCGTTAAAATTTAGACGAATCTATATACTAAACAGTGTCTAGATTTATTTAAATTTTGCATATCTAAGACATCTATTTTAGAACGAATGGAGTATTCTTTTGGCATTCTTGGGACCCACTGTGGTTTTTTAGTACAGCTTTTTTGGTGATGGAATTAGGCAACGATCGACCGAGCATCTTCGCAAAAAAGAAAAAAACGATCGACCGAGCAGCAGGGAAACTTGATCCCGTACTAGCTCTGCTCAAGAGTACGTACTCCGTATTTAACATCGTCAGATCGTGGAGTTGCTATATTTATGCAGACCAAATCTCGACAATGGATCGAGGTGGTGTTACACGCAGCTAGGAATTAGAGTAATTAATACAGTACTACTAGCTTTCTTTCAGGATAAGGTCTTTAGCGCAATCCACGCAATCCTTTCGAGAATATTAGTGGCAGATCACTTCTTCTATACTTGGTCTACACGCTCACTGAAGCATTCAGAACTCTGAAGCATACGTTGACAGTGTTGGAATGGCGGTGTGATACACGTTTGGCCTTCGTTGCTGCACCGCACACCGTGCGTTTTGCCTTGTTCCGTGTCGCGGTGGGGTCAACTACGAGTCTACGACACACGTTGAATTCGGGGAAGAGAGTAGCGTTTCACCACGTCCCAGGCCTGCCACGTCCACGGTCAGGACTCAGGAGGCCGTCCTTGCTGGAGACGACGACGATCGGACGTCCACGTACTACCTTCCGGTGGTTCCTAGGCCCCTGGCTAATCTGATCGACAGATATTTTCTCCCTTTTAAAATATAAAATATTTTAGATATGTGAAGAAAATATATCTACACTTTTTTAGTGTGTATATTCGGTTCAAATATAAGTAAACTTATATATACTAAAAGAAGTCTAGATATATTTGTTTTACAAAATAAAACATCTTATATTTTGAAACGCAGGCAGTACGTGACATTTAATTCAACCGCATTTGGCATATAATTCGATCTCACCGGATATGTTCGTATCGGCCATGCCACGGAAATCGGCCTCGGGCGTGGTGGCCAGCAAAACCAGCAAAAAAGTCGGCACAGACTCGGTCATCGAGCGCTCGATCGGTGGGTGTTTCCGGTCCAAGAGCTTCCCCACTTGTTCGGTGGTTCCCAGGACCAAATTCGTCTCCGAATGAAGTAAAATAGCTTTGGATGGATCATTTTTACGTGGTAAGCAACCCTAAAAACCGGAAAATAGCTCTGGATGGATTTTTTTTGCATGAAAATGGTATGGAAATGGCGGTTTATCAGCCGTGTTCCTAGCACTGAGAAGACCTCCTCCAGCGAGCGCGAGGACGACCTGCATATGTGGATAATGAGAGTTGATAGCATAAAACTACCACTTTGTATGTCAAATTTCTCATTTCATACCCGTCGCTCTCGAAATCGCAAAATAGTACGTCGTCCGTCCAAAAATAGATGTCTTAGATTTGTCAAAATTTGGATAAACCATTATACTAAATAGTGTCTAGATTCATCCAAATTTTGACAAATCTAAGACATCTATTTTGGGACGGAGGGAGTACCACATTTGACTCTGATTGTAGCAATGTGCGCCGATCTGTTGTTGATAGCGAATCAACCCCGCTTAACACCCCGTGGGCCCACCTGTCAGGGCCACGCGGCCCGCGATAGACGCCGCCCCAACACGCCCGTCTAACGGCCGTTAACCGACGCCGCTTTAGTGGGTCCCACCTCGGGGTGGACCTCAGCCCTCTCACTCCTCACTCCTCTTTCTTCTTCCCGAGCTCGGTGCTTGCGCCACGTCACACGCCGCCATCGCCACGCCGTCGTCGCCATGCCCAGCTGGCATGACGGGTCCTCCTCCAGCGGGAGCATTTTAGAGGTAAGATTTCTCCATCTTGTTGGAATTAGGGTTTCGGCCGATTTGAGATTTCTTCGATTTCCCCAAATTCCCCTGGATTAAACTCGATTTTCTCTTCGATTAGGAGTTCACTGCACTTGACCATGCTCTCGCTACCACTGATGACCCAACATTTTATGGAATCGCTGATGATTTCCCTGAGCTGTGTCATGGCCATAAGTTGCCACTGCGCAAATGTGTTGCATTCGAAGGGATCAACGCAGGCAGAAATTTCTACCTGTGTCAAGTGGGGCACGTAAGTTTCTTTAACCAGAAATTTGGAATCATATCATCTGCTTAGTGACCAGAAAATGCTAATATGGAATCATTATCTGCTAATTAAATGTAATGCTGCAATCATCATCAGTTAATATGGAATGATTAGGAAATGTGTAATGCTTAGTGTCCAGAAAATGCAAGCATCAGTATATATGTTAATATAAAACTTTAGTGAACCTGGAATATTTAGTGAACACAACATCATCTTGTTCTTACATATTTAGTGGAATAATTGTGATGAGCCCAATATAATTGTTGTTGTTTTTGTTACAGCAATAAGTTCATGAAATCATAAGTGTAGACTGATCTGGAACATATAGATAGTATAAGCACTGTTTTTATGCTATCAACTCAAGTGTAGACTGATCTGGGATACTGTTTTTATCATTGTACAACAGGTCAATAATTATGGATTTCACAGTTGGATAGATCCAGAGTGGCCTGCCACAATGAAGAATGCATTGGCTAGGCTGTGGGAAATGTATAATGAAAGTAATAGTGCAAGAATTGAAGAGAGGTATGAGTCATCCAAGATGCTAAAGGATCTTGCCGAAGAGAAGGAAAAAGTTGTCAAGAAACATGCATACCTTATTGCAGAAACTAACAAGTTTTTTGAGGAGACTGGGAAGAAGGCTATGGACGAAAACATGAGGAGGATTTACAGTGAGGCTGAGCAGGAAGAACAGATGGAGAAGTACATTGCAGGGTTGAAGAATGAAGTGCAGGTGTATAAGCAAGGGAATGGAGAATTCAAGAATCTGCTAAAAACCCAAGCAACAGTTTATAAGGAGAAGCAGAAGAAGTGAGAGGATGAAAAACAGGCTCTAAAAGAGGAGAAGAAAAAATTAAAGTACAGTCTGTTTGATCTTTTTGTTGAAGATATGCCCAAGAGGCAATAATAAAGTGGTTATTATCATATCTTCATACTTATGATAAATGTTTACATACCATGCTATAATTGTATTAACCGGAAACATTAATACTTGTGTGATTTGTAAACATAAAAGAGTCCCTAGTAAAGCCTCTTGTTAAACTAGCTTGTTGGTTAATATATGATCATGGTTTTCTGATCATGAACATAGAGATGTTATTAACAACAGGGTCATATCATTAGGAGAATGATGTGATGGACATGCTCCTATAGATAAGCGTAGCATAAAGATCAAGTCATTTAATATAGTTCATTTGCTATAAGCTTTCTGATACATAGTAACCTAATTCCTTCGACCATGAGATCATGTTAATCACCATCACTGGAAGGATGCTTTGATGACATCAAACACCACACCGTAACTGGGTGGCTATAAAGGTGGCATTGAGTGTTCGGAAAGTATGGGCTGAGGCACATGGATCAAGAATGGGATTTGTCCATCCATATGACAGATAGATATACTCTGGGCCCTCTCGGTGGAATGTCATCCAATTAGCTTGCAAGCATGTGACTGGCTCACAAGGGATAACATACCACGAGAACGAGAAAAGAGTACTTATCGGTAACGAGGTTGAACTAGGTATGCAGAGATACCGACGATCAAAACCTCGGATAAGTAAACTATCGTGAGACAAAGGGAAATTGGTATCGTATGTAAGTGGTTCATTCGATCGCAAAGTAATCGTAGAAATATGTGGGATCCATATGAATTTCCAGATTCCTCTATTGGTTATTGATCGGAGAAATGTCTCGATCATGTCCGCATAATTCACGAACCGTAGGGAGACACACTTAAGGATTCGATGTTGTTGAGTAGTTATGGAATGATGAGTAAGAGACCGAATGTTGTTCGGAGTCTCGGATAGGATCCGGGATATCACGAGGAGATCCGGAATGGTCCGGAGAATAATATTCATATAAGGAAAGTCCTGTTTCGGAGTTGGGGAATGATTCCGGTGTTTTCATCGGGAATGTTCTAGAAGGTTCCGGAAGGTCCGGACCGGAGGGGAAGGGTACATGAATGTGTCATGACAATTTGGAATGGTTGCATCATGTACTAGGTATTATGGCTGAGCAAAATAAAGGGATAAATCAAATCCTAGTTTGAAAAGTCAAACGCCAATTTGAAAAGTCAAACGCCAATTTGAAAAGTCAAACGGCATTTTTGCTTGGTGAAGGGAGAGTAGGAAACCTACTTGGGGAGGAGTTCCTCTCCCTCCACCCGCCGGCCAAGGAGGCCGACTTGGGGAGGACTCCTCCCTTGGCGCCCCTCCTCCTATATAAGGAGGGGTAGGGGTGCCCCTCTAGCCTACACCTCTCACACCCAAAACCCTAACCCTAGCCGCCGGCCTCCTGCAGTCGCCGCCGCCCTAAGGTTTCCTACTAGCCGCTGAGTTGGGGCTCTCCCCAAGCCCTAGCCGCCGGCCAAGCCTCCTCCCTTGGTGCCTCTAAACCCTAGATCGCCAAGGCCTCTCTCATAGTCCACCATACTCGCTCCGGCTTAAGGCTCAGTGAGATCTCCTCTACTTGACACCACGCCGTCGTTGCCCGGAATCGAGAGAGTACTACAACCTCCGCTACCTGCTGGAACAAGGGAGAGGAAGGTCTTCATCGAAAATCAACGTGTGACCGACTGCGGAAGCGCTGCCGGAACGCAGCGCCGGAAGGATCGTCTACGCGATCTTGAGATCGGAAGTGTACGACTACATCATCCACGAGAATCTGCTCTCGTTAACCACTTTGGATCTTTGAGGGTTAGTACTCTATTGACTCGTTGCTACAATCTAGTAGATAGATCTTGGCTTGTGTGTGTTCATGCGATAGAAATTTTTTGTTTTCCATGCTACGAACCCCTACAGTGGTATCAGAGCCGTGTCTATATGTAGATCTGTTGCACGAGTAGAACACAATGGTCATTGTGGGCGTTGATGCTTTTGTTGTCGATTGCTTCTTGTGTACTTTGCATCTTGCGGGATGGTGGGATGAAGCGGCCCGGGCTAACCTTACATGACATCGTTCATGAGACTTGCTCCACGCTTGACATGCAACTTGTATTGCATAAGTGGCTTTGCGGGTGTCTGTCTCTCCCATTATAGTATAGATCCAATTTACAACAGGCACTTGATAGTTCAAACATCAACGTTGTGGTTCTTGTTCGTAAGTTAGAACGACACTTATTGGAAGCCCCAAACCACGTAAAACATGCAAAGAAAATTAGAGGCGTCTAACTTTGTTTTGCAGGGGTGTGCTGTGATGTGATATGGTCATGATTGTGATTATATATGATGTATACAATGTTCCTTATTGTAAGTTGGCAACCGGCAGGAGCCATATGGTTGTCTTTTAAATTCTGTTAAGACCCACATGTCTATTATTCGTTGTAATAGTTGATGCTGGTGGATGACAACCATGAAGCGGCGCCATTGACCTTGACGCCACACCGGTGATGATGGAGATCATGTTCGTGCTTGAAGATGGAGATCGGAAGCACAAGAAGAAAGGCCATATCATATCACATATTATGAATTGCATGTGATGTTAATCCTTTTATGCATCTTGTATTGCTTAGTTCACGACGGTAGCATTATAAGATGATCCCTCAAGCACACAATTTCAAGTTTTAAAGTGTTCATCCTTAGTAAGCACCACGTGATGATCGGGTATGTTAGATTCTACGAGTGTATACAACGTGAGCAAGCCAGATTTGTTCATGCAGAAGCTAAGGTTTGATCTTGACGATCCTAGCATGTACAGATATGGTCTCGGATCACGGGTCACCGAAAGGTAAAGCATGAGTCATATAGTAGATATGATGAACATGTTGATTGTTCGCCATTGAAGCTACATCAACTCTCGTGATAATCGGTTTTGATGTGGTGGATTTGGTTCGTGTGATCACTAAACAATGTGAGGGATATTGTTTTGAATGGGAGTTCAACATCAATATGATTAAAAGTTGAACACTATTTATCATAAATTAAATCAAAGTGAATTTGCATATTTGTTGTAGTCATTGGCATCCGTTTACCACCTTGCGCTTAGTTATAATTGAGATGATAGAACTATAGAATTCTGGTTAGTTACTTTACGAACTGGTATCGTATTGTTTTGAAGTGTTAATCTAAAGTTTAAAAGTCCTATTGCAAACTTTTAGTAAGTTTCATTTACTCCGTGAAGTTTAATAGTTGGTATTAAATCAAGAGTAACAATTCCAGTGTTAGTATATAAGTATCATGTTTATCTCCATGATTCTTGATATTCGAAAGATAGTTTCAATATCAAGGTAATCTAGGAGTTGAAAGAGTTGTTTCAGAAACCATCATGTATGGAAGATATTGTGATATCTGAAATGATGTTTTGGTTACAACATGATAGAGTGTAATATGAAAAAGTTAATGTTCTCATATTTTATGAGAATTTACAAAAGGTTGGAGACACTAGTTGTCCTAATCCTCCAAAAGGTTTTGGAGAGCAACATTATACTCGCGATTCACCGTTATAAGCTAAGAGTAGCTTTATCATGGATAATTCCATGATAAGGGTGAATATTTGATATAGGTAAAATGTTTACTACACCAAGAGATTACTAAAGAAAGGAATTTGAAAGAACACCAAACATTTGATAATGGTGATCAACTTCAAAGTGCAAGTCCAAAGACATTGGTATTTTACTATACATGCTTTGGACTATGTGTCATGTATATGGCTCCACTATTGATGTTGATAGATTCTTTCAAACAGAAAAGGAAATACTGAAAGAGAATCTCATAAATATATGGCAGAAAAGAAAAGACTAGAATTGTTCAGCTTAAGTATATAGATGATATACATGTTATGGCTATATTCTTTGCTTATTAAACAATGTGGTTTTTAAGTATTTGATACTGAATTTGTTTGTGTGAATCATCATACGAAACAACACAATTCATGAACTACAATGGCCTAAGTAACTAGCAAAAGAATATGTGATGATGTTCATCGAGAACAAATAAAGGGTTATTGTGTTGCTCGTTAAACATCAAAGCTTGCCTTCAAGATTTGTTTTATTAGGTATTATGAGAACAAAAGGGTTGTTCAAATAATTGCCGTAATCCATAAAAGATGGATGATTCAAAAATCTCGTTGGAGAAATCACATCCATAAAACTAGTGCTAAAATGTCGAAAGACAAATTGATTGAAAGATCACTTAGGAAGTGACATCGCTGTTTAAATTATATTAGAAAAAAAACATGAAGAAACTCCATGTGGATGGAATTTTGGAGTCTTTTTGATTTTTGATCAAATGACGCTTGTGAAACTTTCCTAGAGATAATTAAAACTTCGGTCATAGGCCAAAAAGGGAACGAATGACTAGCTTATTGGAACTTGTACATATTGTTGTATGAAGTCCATTATGTGTAGTCAAGAGCGATGGATTTCAACTTCATATGCTTTTTCCAAAAATTTGAGTGAATATATGAATATTTACTTAATAAGGATGAAGTATGAAACATTTGAAAAGTTCAAAGATTTTCAAGATGAAGTGCAAAATCATTGTAACAAGAATATAAATAGTTTATGATAAGATCATAAAGGAAGATATTTGAGTTACAAGTTTAGCATAATACCTAAGATTTAAGGAATCGTTCCATGGATTTGCATTTCCCGAAACACCATAAGAGTATGGAGCGTTCGAGATATGTAATTAAACCTTGTTTGACATGGTAAGATCAAAGGTGTAATTCATAAAACTGCCATTATATTTTAAAGATTAAAAGCTTTAGAGACTACCATTTTTCCACTGAAAAAGAGCTCCATCATAATCCGTTGAAATGACACCATATAAAGTTATGGTTTGGGATAAAACCCAAGTTGTACTTTCTTAAACATTGGTATGCTATCCATAAGAAAGATGTTTGCAACCAAACTCGGATGAACCTGTCTTTGTATGTTATTTCAAATAACTGTTCCTCCATAACATCGGAGACAAAAGTGTTTGTCGCTTAGAACGTCAAGTTTCTTTGAGAAGGAATTTTTCGTGAAAAGATAAGTGGGAGGACAATAGAACTTTGATAAGGTTAAAAGAACCTTAGCTATATGTGCAAAGTTGGGCAGTGCCGAAAAGTGTTCCAGAGGCAGCAACAATGCTCATGGCTCACATGCCTCAAAGGTTGTGGTTACGGAGGTCAAAGTTTCTATTGAACCAAGTAGGTCGAGTAAATAATCAAATACCAAGATTTGAGGGTTGAATCATTATTTGAGAATAATGAACGAACTACATGCAAAGAAGCGATGATGGGCCCTAACTCCATATAATGGCTTGAAGCCATAAAATCCGTGATAGTTCCATACACGAGAAATCAAGTTTTGAACTTGAAGGACCCTCGAGAAAGGTGTAAGACCTTACCGTTGTGTTTGGATCCATAAAGAAATAGACATGGATGTTTCACATCTATGAAATAGTTGACATGTTGGAAAAGAGTTCACAACAATTTTCAAAGGTTGACTATGACAAGATTTGATCCTTCATAGTGATATTTAGTCTAGACGGATTAATGTAGCAACCACTACATATAATTTTGTTATGTGGTAGTTGAATAAGCAAAACAAGTTATTCTAATAGAATTGTTACCTAGGACATGTGCATAACACGGTCCATAGGGTTTTGTTAATTCAAAGGATGCTAAAAGCATATGCAAACTTCAATTTCTGAAGTAAGCATTGCGGAGTTGGAATCTTCACTATGATGAAACTGTTAAAGGAGTTTAAATTCATCGGAGACGATGAAGATGCTTGCATTTGCAAGAAATTAAGTGGGAGCGCTAAGACAAGTTTCTAATACATTATGTGGAAGACATATTGTTGATTGGAAATGATATATCTTTTATTAACACATATTAAGAATTTCATCCCGATGAAAGACTTAGGCAAAACCCAAATATTTGGCATCAATAGACGCTAATATGGTTGTGCCAAAAGTACATAGATGATGTATTGAATGAGTTCAATATAGAAACTACAAGAAAGGTTCTTGTCACACAGAAAGGATTGAATGAGTTCAATAATGATGATATATTCAAGTGTATTGACACTTGGTAAGTGAAACAAAGATTCAAGTATAGATTTATACTTGATGCATGAAATCACAAAGAGTATTTTATCAATCATGCTGTGATGTGTAAAAATCCAGATATGTCCTATGCTCTAAATGTTATGAGCATATACCAGAATGATTCATAAGATGATTATTGGACGATAGTAAAGATATTCTTATGATCTTGTAAAAGAACTAAGAATATATTATTTTGTAGAAGTGACAAATAGATGGTTAGTTCATTGTAAATTAATTACATTGATACTAGTTTTGTCACGAAGTACAAATTAAGTTTATCTCAATCTAAACTAAGGGTGGCACAATATGATGGAATGTGAGTTCCATAATGAATTTGGATGAGTTCCAAAGTTAAGACATTGTGACAGATACTACAACAAAAGGCTAAGTATATGACTGCCATTATAGCAGCTAAAGAGGGCATTTGTGTCAAGTAGTTTGTTATCAAACTAGGTGTGGTTCACAGTGGGATAGTGCTATGAAGATATATTGTACGACAATATTATCAACATGTTTTAACCCCAAAGAACTAAAGGTCTCATCAAAGGACCAAATTTATACAAAGCCATCTCATTAGAGAATGAGTGATGTGTAGAGACGCAAAGACATGCAATTACACACGGACCTGGAAGTGTCAGATCCGGAGATCAGTTGACCACTAGCAATCGTGTACATACAATAGCGGAAAGCCATAGGTGTTGAATACACAAAGGTTTGAAACTATATTATTGACTCTAGTGCAAGTGGGAGACTGTTGGAGATATGCCCAAGAGGCAATAATAAAGTGGTTATTATCATATCTTCATACTTATGATAAATGTTTACATACCATGCTATAATTGTATTAACAGGAAACATTAATACGTGTGTGATTTGTAAACATAAAAGAGTCCCTAGTAAAGCCTCTTGTTAAACTAGCTTGTTGGTTAATATATGATCATGGTT
This sequence comes from Avena insularis, assembly GCA_023614405.1. Classification (NCBI taxonomy): domain Eukaryota; kingdom Viridiplantae; phylum Streptophyta; class Magnoliopsida; order Poales; family Poaceae; genus Avena; species Avena insularis. The sequence continues at coordinate 379,144,553 of CM042695.1, read as the reverse complement.
TTCTGATCATGAACATAGAGATGTTATTAACAACAGGGTCATATCATTAGGAGAATGATGTGATGGACATGCTCCTATAGATAAGCGTAGCATAAGGATCAAGTCATTTAATATAGTTCATTTGCTATAAGCTTTCTGATACATAGTAACCTAATTCCTTCGACCATGAGATCATGTTAATCACCATCACCGGAAGGATGCTTTGATGACATCAAACACCACACCATAACTGGGTGGCTATAAAGGTGGCATTGAGTGTTCGGAAAGTATGGGCTGAGGCACATGGATCAAGAATGGGATTTGTCCATCCATATGACAGATAGATATACTCTGGGCCCTCTCGGTGGAATGTCATCCAATTAGCTTGCAAGCATGTGACTGGCTCACAAGGGATAACATACCACGAGAACGAGAAAAGAGTACTTATCGGTAACGAGGTTGAACTAGGTATGCAGAGATACCGACGATCAAAACCTCGGATAAGTAAACTATCGTGAGACAAAGGGAAATTGGTATCGTATGTAAGTGGTTCATTCGATCGCAAAGTAATCGTAGAAATATGTGGGATCCATATGAATTTCCAGATTCCTCTATTGGTTATTGATCGGAGAAATGTCTCGATCATGTCCGCATAATTCACGAACCGTAGGGAGACACACTTAAGGATTCGATGTTGTTGAGTAGTTATGGAATGATGAGTAAGAGACCGAATGTTGTTCGGAGTCTCGGATAGGATCCGGGATATCACGAGGAGATCCGGAATGGTCCGGAGAATAATATTCATATAAGGAAAGTCCTGTTTCGGAGTTGGGGAATGATTCCGGTGTTTTCATCGGGAATGTTCTAGAAGGGTACGGAAGGTCCGGCACTTCGGAGGGGAAGGGTACATGAATGTGTCATGACAATTTGGAATGGTTGCATCATGTACTAGGTATTATGGCTGAGCAAAATAAAGGGATAAATCAAATCCTAGTTTGAAAAGTCAAACGCCAATTTGAAAAGTCAAACGGCATTTTTGCTTGGTGGAGGGAGAGTAGGAAACCTACTTGGGGAGGAGTTCCTCTCCCTCCACCCGCCGGCCAAGGAGGCCGACTTGGGGGAGGACTCCCTCCCCTTGGCCGGCCCCTCCCTCCTATATAAGGAGGGGTAGGGGTGCCCCTCTAGCCTACACCTCTCACACCCAAAACCCTAACCCTAGCCGCCGGCCTCCTGCAGTCGCCGCCGCCCTAAGGTTTCCTACTAGCCGCTGAGTTGGGGCTCTCCCCAAGCCCTAGCCGCCGGCCAAGCCTCCTCCCTTGGTGCCTCTAAACCCTAGATCGCCAAGGCCTCTCTCATAGTCCACCATACTCGCTCCGGCTTAAGGCGAAGCCCTGTGAGATCTCCCCTCTACTTCCGACACCACGCCGTCGTGCTGCCGGAATCGCGAGGAGAGTACTACAACCTCCGCTACCTGCTGGAACAAGGGAGAGGAAGGTCTTCATCGAGTACCGAACGATGACCGATCATGGAAGCGCTGCCGGAAGGATCGTCTACGCGATCTTGAGATCGGAAGTGTACGACTACATCATCCACGAGAATCTGCTCTCGTTAACCACTTTGGATCTTCGAGGGTTAGTACTCTATTAACTCGTTGCTACAATCTAGTAGATAGATCTTGGCTTGTGTGTGTTCATGCGAAAGATTTTTTTTTGTTTTCCATGCTACGAACCCCTACACTTTTCAATGCCACTGATAGTAACAAGGAGAAGATCAAGAGGATCAAAGCAATATGTGATGAGTAGTGATGGAGTATCTACCTAGTTTGTTGCCCATTTATGTAATGTATGTGTAAGAACACTTTTATATGTGTTGTGTAAGAACCTAGTTGTGTACCTGCTTAGTTTGTTAGGATGGATGTTGAACTTATTGTGGTAATGGTTGTTAAGCTAGTAATGGATGTTGAACTTATTGTGGTAATTTGGGTCACTGTATAAAAGTTATGACTTATTGTGCTAATACTAGTAGCTTGTGTAGTTGGGATCTTTGTATGTCTAATGCACCTTTAACTAGAAGCAACATTGTGTTGTCGAGAACCCTCTAGGGGTCTCGACAACTTTTTAAAGTCACCCACCTTTAACTAGAAGCAACATTGTGTTGCCGAGAACCCTCTTGGGGTCTCGACAACTTTTTAAAGTCACCCACCTTTAACTAGAAGCAACATTGTGTTGTCGAGAACCCTCTAGGGGCCTCGACAACTTTTTAAAGTCACCCACCTTTAATTAGAAGCAACATTGTTTTGTCGAGAACCCTCTAGGGGTCTCGACAACTTTTTAAAGTCACTCACCTTTAACTAGAAGCAACATTGTGTTGTCGAGAACCCTCTAGGGGTCTCGACAACTTTTTAAAGTCACCCACCTTTAACTAGAAGCAACATTGTTTTGTCGAGGACCCTCTAGGGGTCTCGACAACTTTTTAAAGTCACCCACCTTTAACTAGAAGCAAATTGTGTTGTTGAGAACCCACTATGGGTCTCGACAACTTTTTAAAGTCACCCACCTTTAACTAGAAGCAACATTGTGTTGTCGAGAACCCTCTAGGGGTCTCGACAACTTTTTAAAGTCACCCACCTTTTGAAGGGTTTCACAGCATAGTAAATCAAAATTTTCTACGGATGCGAACGGGAAAGCCAAGATCTAATCTAGGAGATGTAAACAACGAGGGGGGATAGATGAGATCTTCATACCCTTGAAGAAATCGCACAGCGGAACGTTCAACGGAACGTGGTTGATGTAGTCGTACTAGCCTTCTCCTCCTCGCGATCTGATTCGATCCAACGCCGCAAGTGGCGACGCCTCCGAGAGATGCACACGTACGGCACCTCGACGTCTCCTCCTTCCTCGGTCCAGCAAGTGGGGTGGAGAGATACATTGGATCTACAACACGACGGTGTGGTGCAAAGGTGGAGAGTTTCTGTGGCAGGGCTTCGCCTACCCGAAGTCAGGAGAGAGAGAGAGGAGGGCAGCAACTAGGCGGCTAGGGTTTGAGGAGGTGTGGGGGGAGGGTGCGCCCCTGCCCTATTTATATAGAGGGCTGGCCGGCTGCCTTACCCCTCCTACAAACCCTAGGGTCGGCGACCACATGGGGTGGAGTGGGGGGGCAAGTTCCCCCTTCTAGAAGCTCTCCCTAGGGTTTCCCCTAGGGCTTGGCCGGCTGGGCCTATGGGGCCTTGTGCCCCTGGCCCAATGCGGCCAGGGCACTCCCTCGTAGGCCCACGCCCCCTCCGGACAAGTGGGGCCACGTTGGTCCCACTCCGGAAGCTTCTAGAACCTTCCGGTACAATACCGAACATTCCGAAACAATTCCGAAATCCAAAAACTGCTTTCCCTTATATGAATCTTATTCTCCGGACCATTCCGGAACCTCTTGTGATGTCCTGGATCTCATCCGAGACTCCGAACAAAAACACATAAACCAATTATCCATTCTATCCTAGCGTCAAGACACGTTAAGTGTGTGACCCTACGGGTTCGAGAATATGCAGACATGATCTTCTATCAATGATCAACAACAGGATCTAGAAACCCATATTGACTCCCACATATTCATCGATGATCATATCGGATGAACCACGATGCCAGGATTCAATTAATCCCATATATATATTCCCTTCGTCACGCGATATTTTACTTGCCCGAGATTCGATCGTTGGCATCGGCATACCTAGTTCAATCTCGTTCACAGCAAGTACTTTACTCGTTCCATAATCCGATATCACTTTGTGATTAACTCCTTAACCACTTGCTTGCAAGCGGTGTTGATATCGACACGAGTGGGCCCAAGTATATCTCTCCGACTTGGGAGGGACAAATCCCATCTCGATACATACAACCCAACAAGTACTTTCCGATCACCTGAGAGACACCTTTATGATCACCCTCTCATAGGATGACGTTTTATGACCTCAAAGCTTTCTTCTGATACTACGGATTTGCATTATCTCATGGTCTAAGGAATACAATATTTGACATAAGAAAAAGCTTCGCAAAGATGAACAAGATGACACGATCTAATTGCTCTGCTTGATTTGGGTCTGTCCATCATATCATTCTCCCAATGACATGATCTCATTATTAATTGACAACTCATGTCTATGGTTAGGAAACCTTAACCATCATTAATCAATGAGCTAGTCCATAGAGGCGTACTAGGGACACGGTGTTGTTCACAAACCACACAAGTATTAAAGTTTCCGCTTAATACAATTCTAGCATGGAATATAAACTTTATCATGAACAAGAATTATAATAATAACATATTTATTATTGCCTCTAGGGCATAATTCCAACAGTCTCCCACTTGCACTAGAGTCAATAATCTAGTTTACATCTGGCAACAATCTAACACCCATGGCACTGAGGTGCTGATCATGTTTTGCTCGTGGAAGAGGTTTAGTCAACGGATCTGCGACATTCAGATCCGTATGTACTTTGCTAATCTTCGGATCTCCATCTGTTATATAATCTCGGATTATATGAAACTTGCGGTTGATGTGCTTGGTCTTTGGATGATATCTTGGTTCCTTAGCCAGTGCTATGGCGCCAGTGTTGTCACACAATATCTCCAGTGGGTCCAAGGCACTTGGAACCACACCAAGCTCAGTGATGAAGTTCCTGATCCAAAGTCCTACACTTGACGCTTCTGCAGCAGCCATGTATTCCGCTTCTACTGTAGATCCTGCGATCACGCTTTGCTTGCAACTTCTCCAGCTCACAGCTCCTCCATTCAAAATATAAACGCATCCTGTCTGAGATTTAGAATCATCCTTGTCGGTGTCGAAACTAGCATCGACGTAACCTTTTACGACGAGCTGTTCATCACCTCCATAGACTAAGAACATTTCTTTAGTCCTTTTTAAATACTTTAGGATGTTCTTCACAGTTGTCCAGTGTTCCACTCCTGGATCACTTTGGTATCTGCTCGTCAAACTAAGAGCATTGGACACATCCGGTCTAGTACACAACATGGCATACATGATAGAACCTATGGCCGAGGCATAAGGCACTTTGCTCATAGCTTCTCTCGCCATCAGAAGCTGGACACTGAGCTTTGCTCAATATATTACCTGACAACATGGGCACTGAACCTTTCTTTGCCTTATCCATTCTGAACCTTTTCAAAACTTTGTCTAGGTATGTACTTTAGCTTAAAGCTATCAGGCGTCTTTGTCTATCTCTATAGATTTTGATGCCCAATATATAGGCAGCTTCCCGTAGGTCTTTCATTGAAAAACATTTGTTCAAATAACTCTTCACATCGTTAAGCATATCAATGTAATTTCCAATAATCAATATGTCATCCATATATAGTACTAAAAATGTCACTGAGCTCCCACTCACTTTCTTGTAGATACAAGATTCGTAGCAATTTGGAACAAATCCAAAGCTCTTGATCACTTGATCAAAACGAAGGTTCCAACTCCGAGATGCTTGCTTCAGTCCATAAAAGGGAAAGCTGAAGTTTGCACACCTTATCAGCATCCTTAGGATCGACAAAACCTTCGGGTTGCATCATATACAACTCTTCATCAATGTTGCCATTGAGGAACGCAGTCTTGACATCCATCTGCCATATTTCATAATCATGAAACACAGCAATTGCTAATAAAATCCGAATGGACTTAAACATCGCTACTGGAGGGAAAGTCTCATCGTAGTCAACACCTTGAGCTTGTCAAAAACCTTTCGCAACAAGCCGTGCTTTATAAACAGTAACATTACCATCCGCGTCCGTTTTCTTCTTGAAAATCCATTTGCACTCAACGGCCTTTCGGTCGCTAGGAGGGTCCACCAAAGTCCATACTTGGTTTTCGCTCATGGATCCTAATTCGGATTTCATGGCCTCTAGCCATTTCTCAGAATCTGGGCTCATCATTGTTTCCTCATAGTTCGCAGGTTCACTGTTGTCTACCAACAAGACAGTTAAGACAGGGTTACCGTACCACTCAGGAGGGTCACGTGACCTTGTCGACCTGCGACGTTCAGTAGTAGCATCGTCCGAAGCTTCATGATCCTCGTCATTAGCTTCCTCTATTGTTCGTGCAGATGGCACTGGAACAATTTCAGGTGCTGCGCTACTCTCCAACTCAAAAGAAGGTTCAATAACCTCGTCTAGCTCTACTTTCCTCCCACTCACTTCTTTCGAGAGAAACTCCTTCTCAAGAAAGGATCCGTTCTTTGCGACAAACACTTTGCCTTCGGATCTGTGGTAGAAAGTATACCCAATCGTTTCCTTAGGGTATCCTATGAAGACGCATTTCTCCGCTTTGGGTTCGATCTTGTCCGGCATCAACTTCTTGACGTAAGCCTCGCATCCCCAAACTTTAAGAAACGACAACTTAGGTTTAGCACCAAACCACAGTTCATACGGTGTCGTCTCAACGGATTTAGATGGTGCCCTATTTAAAGTGAATGCAGCGGTTTCTAATGCATAACCCCAAAATGATAACGACAAATCTGTAAGAGACATCATTGATCGCACCATATCTAATAGAGTTCGATTCCGGCGTTCAGACACACCATTGCGTTGTGGTGTTCCGGGTGGCGTGAGTTGCGAAACGATTCCGCTTGCTTTAAGATGCGTGAGAAAATCATAACTCAAATACTCACCTCCACGATCGGATCGTAGAAATTTAATTTTCCTCTTACGATGGTTTTCCACTTCGTTCTGAAATTCTTTGAACTTTTCAAATATTTCAGATTTATGTTTCATTAAATAGATATACCCATATCTACTTAATTCATTAGTAAAAGTGAGAAAATAGCGATAACCACCGCGCGTCGAAACACTCATTGGTCCGCATACATCGGTATGTATTATTTCCAAAAAGTCCATTGCTTGCTCCATTATTCCGGAGAACGGGGTTTTGATCATCTTGCCCATGAGGCATGGCTCGCACGTGTCAAATGATTCAAAATCAAGAGACTCCAAAAGTCCATCAGAATGGAGTTTCTTCATGCGTTTTACACCAATATGACCTAGACGGCAGTGCCACAAATAAGTCGTATTATCACTATCTACCTTGCATCTCTTAACCTCAATGTTATGGATGTGTGTTTCATTGCTTTCGAGATTCATAAGAAATAAACCATTCATAACAGGTGCATGACCATAAAAGATGTTACTCATATAAATAGAACAACCATTATTCTCCGATTTAAATGAATAACCGTCTTGCAATAAACACGATCCAGATATGAGGTTCATGCTCAACGCAGGCACATAATAACATTTATTAAGGTTTAAAACTAATCCCGAAGGTAAAACTAAGGAGAGCGTGCCGACGGCCATCACATCAACTCTTGATCCGTTGCCAACGCGCATCGTCACCTCATCCCTCGCTAGCCGCCGTCTATTCCGTAGCTCCTGTTTCGAGTTACAAATATTAGCAACTGAACCAGTATCAAATACCCAGGCACTACAACGAGCGCTAGTAAGGTAAACATCAATAACATGTATATCAAATATACCTTTGATGGTGCCATCCTTCTTGTCTGCTAAGTACTTCGGACAGTTGCGCTTCTAGGGACCCTTGTCCTTGCAATAGAAGCACTCAGTGTCCGGCTTAGGTCCAGACTTGAGCTTCTTCTCAGCAGGGGCAACGCGCTTGCCGCTGCCTTTCTTGAAGGACTTCTTTGCACTCTTACCTTTCTTAAAGCTGGGGGGCTTGTTGACCATCAACACATGATTATCTTTTTTGATGTCCACCTCCGCAGCTTTTAGCTTAGCGAAGAGCTCGGTGATCATATCAGTGGAACCAATCTGATTATGAGTAACTACAAAACCTTTGTAGCTAGGAGGGAGTGATTGCAGAACTCTATCAATCTTGAGCTCCTCTGGAATCTTGTAGTCCAGTTGCTCAAGGCGTTGAGTGTAGCCCGACATCTTAATGGCGTGCTCACTAACGGAACTCCCTTCCTCCATCTTGCAGTTGAAGAATTTCTCAGAGATCTCATATCTCTCAAAACGGGCCTGAGTCTGAAACATGGTTTTCAGTTCCTCAAGAATCTCAAAGGCCCGGCGAACTCCTCAAAACGATTTTGAAGGTCCGATTCCATAGCAAACAACATGGTGCTCTTAATCACACCATAATCATCTTTGCACGACTGATAAACAACTTTTTCATCAGCCGGCGCATCTACAGCAGGGGCGTCACCTAGCGCTTTCTCAAGGACATAGTCCTTTTGTCCGTCAGTGAGAATGATTCTCAGATTGCGGAACCAGTTGGTGAAGTTAGACCCATTGTTCTTAAGCTTTTCTTTCTCAGCAAAAACATTGAAGTTCAAGTTGGACTTAGCCATTTGATCTACAAAATTTGCAAGTACAATTTAGACTATGTTCATGATAACTAGTTCAACTTAATCAAATTACTAGATGAACTCCGACTAAATTCAACATCCCTCAAGTTGTTTAGTGAACATGATCCAAATTCACCACACCTAATCCGATCTTCACGAGAAGAGATGTGGTTTCAATGGTGGACAACAAAGTGTCGATCATATCATTCATATGACTCATGCTTAACCTTTCGTTTCGTGTGTTCCGAGGCCATGTCTGTACATGCTAGGCTCGTCAAGTCAAACCCAAGTATTTCCGCGTGTGCAAAACTGGCTTGCACCCATTGTATGTGAACGTAGAGTTTATAGCACCCGATCATCACGTGATGCTTGAACACGACGAACTGTCGCAACGGTGCATACATGGGGAGAACACAGTTTTATCTTGATCTTTAAGTGAGGAATCATCTTATAATGCTATCGCCGCGATCTAAGCATAATAAGATATATAAAAGGATAAACATCACATGCATATAATTTTATGTGACATGGTATAGCCAATCTCCGCGCAATGATCTCCATCTTGTGCGTGCCAGCATGATCTCCATCACTCCATCATGATTGCCTCCACCACGAATAGCAACTACAACTATTGCTAACTACTTAGCGATAAAGTAAAGCTATTACATGGCGTATAAGAAGTTGACACACAGGTCATACACAATTATAAAGACAACCATATGGATCCTTCCGGTTGTGTACTCATTGACATGCAAGTCGTGAAATATTACAAAACATGATCATTGCATACAACATACACATCACATCTTGGGCCATACCATATCACAGAAACACTCTCTGCAAAAACAAGTTAGACGCCTCTACTTTGTTGTTGCATGTTTTACGTGCCTTATGGGAGTAACAAGCTAAGGACGATTCTTACCTACGGAAAGCCACAACGGTGATATTATGGTTTCCAACATACGGTGTAAATCCCATGAAAACTATAGTGAGAGAAACTGGCATCCACCAGCCGCATGTGTGGAACAAGCCACACGTCAAGTGCGGAGCCGGTCTCGCGAACGAGGTCGCGTAAAGTTGGCCTGGACCGCTTCGATCTCACTATCCCGCGTCATAAGAAGTACACAACAAGAGGCTTGCAACATAAAACATCAACGCCCGCAACAAGCATGTTGCGTTCTACTCGTGAAACACATCTACGCATAGATCTAGCTCTGATACCACTGAAGGGTTTCGCAGCATAGTAAATCAAAATTTTCTACGGATGCGAACGGGGAAGCCAAGATCTAATCTAGGAGATGCAAACAACGAGGGGGGATAGATGAGATCTTCATACCCTTGAAGAAATCGCACAGCGGAACGTTCAACAGAACGTGGTTGATGTAGTCGTACTAGCCTTCTCCTCCTCGCGATCCGATCCGATCCAACGCCGCAAATGGCGACGCCTCCGAGATGCACACGTACGGCACCTCGACGTCTCCTCCTTCCTAGGTCAAGCAAGTGGGGTGGAGAGATAGATTGGATCTACAACACGATGGCGTGGTGCAAAGGTGGAGAGTTTCTGCGGCAGGGCTTCGCTTACGCGCAGTCGGGAGAGAGAGAGAGAGAGAGGAGGGCAGCAACTAGGCGGCTAGGGTTTGAGGAGGTGTGGGGGGAGGGTGCGCCCCTGCCCTACTTATATAGAGGGCTGGCCGGCTGCCCTTGCCCCTCCTCCAAACCCTAGGGCCGGCGGCCACATCGGGTGGAGTGGGGGGCAAGTTTCCCCCCCTTTCTAGAAGCTCTCCCTAAGGTTTCCCCTAGGGCTTGGCCGGCTGGGCCTATGGGGCCTTGTGCCCCTGGCCCAATGCGGCCAGGGCACTCCCTCGTAGGCCCACACCCCCTCCCGACAAGTGGGGCCACGTTGGTCCCACTCCGGAAGCTTCTAAAACCTTCCGCTACAATACCGAACATTCCGAAACAATTCCGAAATCCAAAAACTGATTTCCCTTATATGAATCTTATTCTCCGGACCATTCCGGAACCTCTTGTGATGTACTGGATCTCATCCGAGACTCCGAACAAAAACTCATAAACCAATTATCCATTCTATCCTAGCGTCGAGACACGTTAAGTGTGTGACCCTACGTGTTCGAGAATATGCAGACATGATCTTCTATCAATAATCAACAGCAGGATCTAGAAACCCATATTGACTCCCACATATTCATCGATGATCATATCGGATGAACCACAATGCCAGGATTCAATTAATCCCATATATATTCCCTTCGTCACGCGATATTTTACTTGCCCGAGATTCGATCGTTGGCATCGGCATACCTAGTTCAATCTCGTTCACAGCAAGTACTTTACTCGTTCCGTAATCCGATATCACTTTGTGATTAACTCCTTAACCACTTGCTTGCAAGCGGTGTTGATATCGATTACCGAGTGGGCCCGAATTATATCTCTCCGACTTGGGAGGGACAAATCCCATCTCGATACATACAACCCAACAAGTACTTTCCGATCACCTGAGAGACACCTTTATGATCACCCTCTCATAGGATGACGTTTGATGACCTCAAAGCTTTCTTCCGATACCAGGGAGCTGCATTATCTCATGGTCTAAGGAATACAACATTTGACATAAGAAAAAGCTTCACAAAGATGAACACGCTGACACGATCTAATTGCTCTGCTTGATTTGGGTCTGTCCATCATATCATTCTCCCAATGACATGATCTCATTATTAATTGACAACTCATGTCTATGGTTAGGAAACCTTAACCATCATTAATCAATGAGCTAGTCCATAGAGGCGTACTAGGGACACGGTGTTGTTCATAAACCACACAAGTATTAAAGTTTCCGCTTAATACAATTTTAGCATGGAATATAAACTTTATCATGAACAAGAATTATAATAATAACATCTTTATTATTGCCTCTAGGGCATAATTCCAACACCTTTAACTAGAATCAACATTTTAAAGTAACCTTTAATATAACATTCTAAAATACATCCATAAAACAACACTATTGCCATCCATAAAACAACACTATTGCCCACATTTCAACAACAAACACAGCTTCACCATCAAATTGAAAGATAGTCTTAACCAACAAATATCATACATAGTTCTAAACAATCTCTTTCCAGGACATCAACACATAGTCTTACACATAATCAGTCTTAAACATAGTTTTAAACAAGCTCTTCTCATGACATCAACACATAATCTTACAACACACAGATTCATACACATTTCAAGCATCCTTGACAGAATCAGATTTTTCTTCTTGTAGCTTGAATGCTTCCCAGTATTAAGGTATCATGCCATCCTTGCTGTGAGTTTAGTTGGCCTTTTGCCAAGCCTTGTTGGTGCAGAACTGGAACCACCTTCAGCAGCACTCCTAGGTGCAAGGAAGGGTCTTGGGGCTGTAGATCTCTGTGGTGCAATTGGAGGGGCTGATGCAGTTCTTGCTGGAGTTGTAGCAGGCTGCCTTCGAGGTCCTGCTGCTGTACTACCATATGTAGATGCACACTGTGACTGCAAACAATAAACAAAGTCAAGAATTAATTAACTTTGTGAAAGCAAACAGGGTGAGGAATTAGTAAACTAGATGTAGGTGCACATTACCATGTTGATTTGTTTCCTCACTACTAGGTGAGGTTTCAATGGGACATTGCAGCTGGTGTACCTATGGCCTGTGAGCTTGCAATTGCTGCAAGTTATTGTCCCCATTCTAGAAGTATCCCTAGGTGCTGGCACCTCAAATGCTCCTTTTCTCCTTACTGTTTGCTTTCTTCCAAGTTTGTCTCTAAAGACTGGAGGATCAATATCTGGAGTGTCTGTCTTTGTCCAGTCACCAGGGCCAGGTACAGGGTAAATTGTGTGCTGGTAGGCAGCTGGTAAGTTGATTTTTTTTAAAGAAATCATTGACATAGTCCTCATGAATTTGCTTAATTTTCATGATTGCAGCCACTGCATGATTGCAGGGAATACCTGTGACATCCCACTTCCTACATGAGCATGTTTTTGCCCTCAGGTCCACTGCTAGGATTCTAGCCCCAGATGTGACTTGCGATAAACCAACCTCACAGTTCTTAGCAATGCAATCCCTAGAAAACTTCTTGGACTCTGCCAGCAATTCAGAATAAGTAGGTGTGGTTTCCCAGTAGGTTCTGTGCATCTTTTTCCTGATCCCACTATACCTCACCATCAATTTGACTCTTATCCCTTCAAGCATTGTTCTAATTGGCTTGTTTCTAACATTCAAGATCATCTTATTAAAAACCTCACTAAGGTTGTTCACTACTAGGTCTGTCTTGCATGTTGTGTCAAACAAATGCCTAGCCCAAGTTTGAGGTGGGATTTGAACTAGCCAATTGTAAGCTTCTTCACAAATTTAGAGCTTGCATTGCAAGGCCAAAACCTGCTCTAGTGTATGAATATGAAGCTGCAAACATGTGTTTCTCAAGTGATTCTCCTCTTGAGCCAGCTGTCTGGAAATTTGCATATATATGCCTAAGACAATATCTTTGTGGTGAGTTTGGGAATAATGTGGATATTGCTTTGAGCAGTCCCTACACAATTATTTGTAGCTGGGTTTAGTCCCTTCTGCCTATCACAGTTCATGGAAATGCAATACTAGAATAAGAAATGTAGTGGAAAAAATGTTCAAGGTGGGTTTAGTACCTTCTGCCTATCAGAGATGATGGTATAGGTACCAAACCTAGAAGCCTCTCCTAAGCAATACTTTAGCTGGGTTAAAAACCACATCCAGCTAGCTGTGTCTTCTCTATCAACTACACCAAAGGCAATGGGAAAAATATTGTTATTGCCATCCCTTCTAGTAGCTGCAAGAATTTGTTGTCCAGTGGTGAGCTTTATGAAACATCCATCCAAACCTAGATTGCATAGCAAAGAAAATATTAGCTAAAAGGAAAGTATCATGAAACATCCATGAATTCAAACAAAGAATTAGCAGTTAGGTTACCTATAAAAGGCCTGCATCCATTTAAAAATCCCTCCTTTGAAGCATTTAGGCAAGTAAACAGCCCATGAAATCTAGGATTTGGGCTAGGATGCTCAACAAGTTGTTTAGTAGTCACCACACACCTGCTTCCTGGATTTGTATCGAGCACAGCCTGGAGATAATCCCTAAGACGTGTGTACTGCCTCTTTTGATCACCAATCACAGCCTTGAATGCTTTAGTCCTAGCCCTATAAGCTTTGCTTTTTGGAATTTGTACACCATATTTCTGCCTAGCATTGTCCATGAGAGTATCCACACATGTGTTAGGATCAACTCTCATAGCCTGCTCAGATTGTTGAGCTACCCAATTAATAGTGACCTTGGTGTTCTCTCCACTAGGTATACATGTATGCAAGGCTCTAAATTTCCTAATTGTGAAGGTCTTCTCATGTGCAATCTTGGAAGCAGATAGAAAGAAAGGACAGTTCTGAGGGGGTCCTCTCTGAGTACAATCAACAATGATCCTTTCACTACTATTTCTATGATAGTAAAAATTTCTCAGTTGTGCAATATGGTAGGTCCTAAGAGCAATTATAAAATCATAGATAGTGTTGAAGCATAGTTTGAGACAAAATTGCTCATGGGGGTTAGCTCTGTTTGGATCATACCATATCCTTGTTGCTGGTTTCTTCAATTTCCTCTTCCTTCCACAACTAGTAGCAAACTTTGTCACAAATCCGTCATCATCATCAGAGCACAACTCATCATGGCTCCATATCTCATCATCACTTGGGATAAAATAGTAAGGTTCTTCAAAACCAGCCTCATGATGAGCCCTGGTAGTAGGACCTAGCCTCTTTGCTGGCTTCTTTGCAAATATGTCTGGTTCAGATAATTCTTCAGAATCTGATTCCTTATCTCCTTCTTCATCCTGGAATAACTCCTCAACATTAGTGTCTCCTTCACAGTGAATAAGAGGGTCTTCTCTCTGCCTCTTCTGTTCATTGAGAAGCTCCAACATTTCTGCCTCCTCATTATCCTCCACTGCTCTATGTTGTTGATGCTCCTTTAATTTCCTAACAAGGTCAACCTCAGCTCCCACTGGAATATTTTGCTCAGCATCATCCTTTTCTCTCTGTTTCCTCTCCGCCCTCAATTTTCTAATTAGGGCCAGCTCAGCTTCAATCCCTTTATTGTGCTCTTCAGGATTAAATTCACATGTGTTGTACTAGAACCAGTCCTCTTCTTCATCTTTATTTATGCATTCAACATCAACTGCCTTTCCCTTCTGTAGATTGGAGCTTTGTTGTGTGCCAAAATATAAGGCTTCTGTAACATCAATAGCTACTTGGTAAAAATAATCATCATCAACATGGATTATTTCTTGTTCTTGTTCTTCTTCTTGGTCATCTGACTGATAATCTGACAAATAAGTCACATCTTCTTTGTCAACTGAAAACACAACATCATCATTCAAAGGCTGAGCTTCTGTGCCATCAATATTCAACTTAACATGCCATGGGGCAGTGGAATCCAGTACAGTGATGTTGAGCAACTTGTCATCCTCAAATTTCTTCAACATCTTGTACACCTTTCCCATATTGTCAATTGTCTCCATTCCACTCTTTCCTTTACCTTTTTCTTCAACATAATACAACTTATTGTTGGTTCCATATCCATGCCCTTCTGCAAGTGCTAACAAATTTAGCACTGTTATGTCTGATTGGCCCAATGTTCTCTATAAATTGTCTACCCCTGGGAAATGGAACCTTATCTCCCATATGTCATCATCTAAACTGCATAAGTGAAATAAAGAACAACACTACAGTCAATTAAAGCAATGGCAGAACATATGAAATTTAACAATCCATTAAATACAATGGATACAATATTACAGTAAGCATCATCCTTTACTGCATTAGATACAATATAACCTTTACTAAATTACAACATTACAGTAAGCATCATCTATAGTAAGCATCATAACCTTTACTAAATTACAACATTACAGTAACCTTTACTTCTAAATCAGGATACAAAAGCAGGATCTAACATTTAGTACATAATTACAGCAATCAACCTTCTTTACTGCTAGATATCACTAACCTTTACTGAATCCATGCTACATTGCAAATCTGACACTACCATCTGAGTACTCCTATCATCTCTAAGAAAATAAGGGAAAAATGGATGTTGTCGGAGAGAGAGGGGATGCACTTACTCGAGTCCGCCGCCGAAGGACGTAGCCCACCGGTGGCTGCTCTTTGCCGGCGAGGCCAGCACCGCCTTGGCCAGCGCGACAGCAGAGACAGAGAGATGCAGCAGCGAGACATTGGGGGAGAGAAAGTGCTCCGCACCACCACCATGTGATCCCCCCTCAAAATCTCCTACACCGTCGAACTCGTCGCCGCCGTGAAGCTCGCCGCCGCCGGGAGTCGCCGCCGCCATAGCCAGTGAGGGGGGAGAGACACAGACAGGCGCGAGCGGAGTGGAGTAACTAACCCTAGCTTGTCCGAAGCGGCGCCGGTTAACGGCCGTTAGACGGGCGTGTCGGGGCGGCGTCTATAGCGGGCCACGTGGCCCTGGCAGGTGGGCCCGTGGGTGTTAAGCGGGATTGATTCGCTATCAACGACAGATCGGCGTACATTGCTACAATCAGAGTCAAATGTGGTACTGTTTTGCGATTTCGAGAGCTACTGAAATAGGAAATTTGACATACAAAATGGTAGTTTTATGCTATCAACTCAGATAATGATGCATCAGTCAGACGGCTATTGTGGTGTACCTGACGATCGAGCTGGTCGACTTGCCAGATCGGGATATATATGCAGTTCGGTAGTAGTGGGTACCGGTTAGCGGTCTTGTTTCCAAAATCAAAAAGAAGAACGGGGTGATAATATGATATAGTAGCGGTCTAGCGGATAGGGTTTGATGGTTGCCGCTTTTGCTTTCGTGCGGATCTCCGGTTTCATGGCGATCCGTCGAGATGTTTGCCGTGATCGTATGGGTTTCGGTTGGAAGGCAGCTACTCTACTGTCCTAGCTACCTCCTCGTTTTATGCACTTTCGACCATTCTGCGCGCACGATGGGAGACAAGGTCCGGATCGATCTCCAGCTCGCCATACATGTTCCCGACACGACACTGCCACTGCAACTATACAAGTAATCCCTCTATTTTATATAATAGGAAGTGTCTAGATCTTAGGCGTCCGAGAATTTTTTATGTCTAAGTCACTGATATCATCTTAATATTTATCATAATTTTCAGTTGCAATCTAGTTGTAATTTATATAATTTGTATTAAATCTTATTTGTAACCTAGTTGCAACTTATTAAAATCTCAGTTACAACCTAGTTGCAATTGATGTACTCCCTCCGATCCATATTACTTGTCACTGAAATTGATGTATCTAGACATATTTTAGTGCTAGATACATCCATTTTAACAACAAGTAATATGGATCGAAAGGAGTAGAAGTTTCACGTTGCACGAATCGCGAGGTAAATCCAATGACGAGAAAGGTGACTGAGATCTAAGAAGTTCTTAGCCATATGAGAACTAACAAATCCGTTTATAATAACAGTAGATACATTATTTTCACAAAGCTAAAACATCTTATAATTCGAAACGGAGAGAGTACATGTTCTCTGTCAACGGATGGGCACGTGTCAAATCCAGGAGGAACGATGGAGAACTGTACGCATGTTTTTTTCCCGTGCACAATATAATGGCGGCATCCTCTACACTTGTCCATCTAGCTACGGTTTACTGAAGAGGAGGCCACACGCAAAACAGGTACTCTAGCTCGTGGTCACGCGAACCTCATCGCTTGTATAGGGAATTAAGTAGACAAGGACCGGAGACAAAAAAAAAGGAAGAAAACAGAGAGGGAATTCTAGAGGACACTGCCATCGAATTGTAAACCAATAAAAAAACGCTGCTAATTGATCAACCTTGTCTTGTCTTTTGTGTTGGCTTTAGCGAAATGAAGCCCTAATTACCACGGCATTACAGAGAGCTTGTATGTACGCACCGGATGACCAAAAACACGGGAAATTACTCCTGGCACGCGGCTGGTAAAATATTCTGCACGACCTTGCACCGCGAGCTGGCCTGACGCGTAGTCGTTGGTTTGCATTTCGTGGAAGATCGATGTCACACCTGTGCCCGTCCGAGTGTCTGTATTGTCATCGGATCCTCTTGCTCCGATCACTCACACTTGATTGGCCTAGGTCAACACCATTGACCAGTCACCGGTGGGTAATTTGTTCTTTAGGCGAGTTATAGTAGAAGTAACTTGAATAGTCATATAGTCCTATATGTATTGCCAACTAAGCATTTAAATGCCATGACATGCAATTAAATGATGAGAGAGGCTTGTGGTAACTAGCTATGTTATCCTAACATCACACATTTCAAGACAAAATAAGTCTACATTACAATAAATAAGCATTTGACACCATACAAATGTTTCTTTCCACTATAAAAATAGTAACTTAGACTAGTAATATACACATGTTACTATTCTAAGTTACTCTCCACTATGACCAGCCTTATCCAGTTAATATCGCATGCTACGTGCTGGGCTTGTGACTTGTTTATCCATCGTCTAAATTAATGGACATCATGATCTCGAGAAGCGAAGGACCGGTGCACAGTGTGCTACTCCCTATGTCCATCAATAACTGACATGTTATTGTCTAAATTCAAATGTATCTAATACTGGTCATAATGGAGAGTAACTTAGAGTATTAACATGTGTATGTTATTAGTCTAAGTTACTACTCTCTTCGTCCGCAAATAAGTGTGTTTCTAGCCTTGTCCTAAGTTAAACATAGTAAAGTTTGACTAACTTTTTAGGACAACGTACCGACATTTATGACAATGAATTGTTACCATTAAATTTATTTTTAAATCTAGTTTTATAGTATGTCAATTTGATGTAATATATGTTTTTATATTTCTTTATAAAGTTGATCAAATTTGGTTATGTTTGACTTAGGCAAAGCTAGATGTACACTTATTTACGGACGGAGGGAGTACTTTCATACTGGAAAATAACATATGTGTGGTGTCATGCAAAGGCGTATTTATTGCAATATACTCATTTTATCTTAAAATGTGTGATACCACAAGCCTCTCTCTCATCATTTAATGGCATGCCATGTCATCTAAATGCTTAGTTAGCAATACATGTACGATATGTTACTACTCAAGTTACTCCCACTATGACTAGCCTAAACACTAAAACATTTTTAGATACATTCAAATCTAGTCAAAGCCAAGTCATTTATTTCTAGACGCATAATTAATTCTAAAATATAAAATATGACACCAACAGCTACAATCACGTGAACCTCTAACATACTAGAAGATTGATCAACATAAACAATAGCGGAGTATACACACTAACAACCATAGTAAAACAACGATGTACGTACTGATCGGCTGTCGATGTAGTGACCTTTGGTGCAGTAGCCCGTCGAAGAAGTCGACGTGCAGTAGGTCCGGCTTGACGACCGGGAAGACGCGCCGTGATGACGAACTTGAGCAGTCGCGCAGAGCGCTTTCCAAAAACCTTATTCGCCCTTTCCCATGTAGGATCACAAAGGCGAGTGGTTCCGGAGACCTACTCTTCCGGTCGTCGGTGCACGCCGGCAAGCGGGATGGAGTAGACTACGGTGACAACGCAAGAAGAGAGGATGGCAAACCCTAGATTGGTTCGGTGTCGTGTGTTATAAAAGCCGCACATGCGTTTATATAAACGGCTCGGAAATCCCGTATAAGACACGAAGTGGACCTAACCCACGTCGCGTACGTTCGGATCGGTTACAGATAGTCCATGATCCGGACACATTTTTCTGAGCAGCAAAATAAAGCTTGGCTTGGCGAGATTTCCACAACCCGCACGTGACGAGGCGTGCGAGCGACGTTATTGAAGGAGGAGCACGCGTGTAGCTCTCTTATTGTCACTCACTTACAAAGTGGTGCAACACTCCACCTTATAAGGTGGTGCAACTCTCCTTCAACTTTACATGTGGGACGAAACTTTAGCTCCCACTGCCCTTGCGACACACGTGTAAGCTGTCACCAACTTGGATCAAATTATATATGGGCTTTTATATACATGGGCTTTAAGATTTATTAAAAATTTGAAATCACACATGAGTATAATGATTTAGCTCATTATTTCTAATAGGGGTATTTATCAGTGGCCGATCGGGTCAACAAAGTATTTTCCGGTACGTGTGCATGATAGCATTGGCAATTCAGCATGATGACGAGAAAAGAGAGCAGCCGTTTTGTGAAAAAAAAAGAATCCAATGCGAGTTGGTATATTTCTTAATAGCCCATCGCATGGCCGACTGTCTGAAACTTTTGAAGTAGGCATGGCCAGTTGGATTTGTGTAGGTCGGAGTTCATCATTGGTGAACTAGATAACAAAGTAAAGTGCCAAATACATCAATATACTCCTTGTGTCCTGATTTACGCAACGAGCACGTGGCTTCCATAAATAAATCAGCCACATTTTTTGGTTGCATTTTCTTCCTTGTGGTATATTCGAAGTCGATTTTTCGACTTCAACGATAATATTTTCTAGCAGCGTATCTTAAACATCCGCACTTATAGTTCGCAAATAATCCTTCATTGGCAGGCTTTGACGGTAATTGACTGCGTAGTTCTTCAGCCTTAACCCTAATTTCCCAAATGTATTTGTTTTAGAATAATTATTCCACCAATTCTTTAAAGGTAAATCATCCTCGGTATTTCTAAGGCCTTTCACAATGAGTTGTTTTTAGTTGTGTATTCTAGGCACTTTACTTATGTGGCACCATAGTTACTGATAAAAAAGATTGATGTTGTATTTTAGCTAAAAAACAGCTCTTACACAAAACCAGGGGCATACCCACCTTATGCAACAGGGGTCCAAGGACACCCTGTAAAAACTAGTTTCTTTGGTATGTTTCATTCGTTTGTAGTGTGTGACCCCCCACAAAATTTAGTGTTTTTTTTTTTGAAACATAGACTATGACACCGGGTCATTTTCGGTCTAGGTCCGCCCCTGCACAAACCATAGGCAAAAATCATGATTAGGCCAATTAAGTAATGCATGTCATCTAAATCATTAAATGTAGATATATCACTTAACAAACAATGCATTGGAGGAGTTGTCTCTTAACAATTTATTTTTTCTAGGATAATGTTCTAAGATACACCTCCATTGTGAAAGGGTATACGAAAAGTGTTACTATTCAGCAGATGAGTTAAAGGCAGACTTACCGTCTCACCACGTCCCCGAGCAGGAGGAGACCGTCCTTGCCGAGAGACGACGACGACGATGTCCACGCCATCGTTGCTCTTGCTCCCATCTTATTTTTAGAAGATCTCTTGCTCCCATATTTTCGGTTACTGCCTTTCGGTGGTTCCTAGGCCCCTAGCTAATCTCATCGACACGTACGTGGCATTCATTTTTTTAAACAGGAATACATATTAACATTAACATGCACAATACTTCTTGGCTCTAGAAAATGGAGCAAGGAACAAGTACTCCCTCCGATCCATATTACTTGTCGTAAAAATGGATGTATCTAGACATATTTTAGTACTAGATACATCCGTTTCCGTGACAAGTAATATGGATCGGAGGGAGTAGCAAAGATGGCACAACCCAGAAATAGTTAGAGATACCACGAGGCACTGACACCAAAGACTAAACAAACAGTGATCGTCCATGCATCGATAAGTGCCACAACTGCCTGTCTTCAAAGGCCTCAATGATGCAAACCAGTTAATGCCCTACGGGTGAATCTCCCGGCAGTCTATCTGGCATGTGCATATGAGAAACGGGAGTACTAAGCTGTAGATACCAATTATGCAACACCGAGCTCGAACTCAAGGATTCCCGTTGTTGAATTTGAGGAACCTCAACGACAGTGTAGCCGTCCACTGCCGGGGGATCAACCCGAACAACAGGAACAGTGTGGACACCACGCTTCTCATCAAACTCTGCTGCATGTACCTGTCTATGTGGATAATGATGCATCAGACTCTGAAGTTCGGTAGTAGTGGGTACTGGTTAGCGTTCTCGTTTCTCCAACATTAAAAAGAAGAACACGATGATAGTAGCGGATAAGGTGTTGGTTGCTGCTTTTGCTTTCGCGCGGATCTCTGGCCAGTTTCATGGCGGATCGGTCGAGATCTTTGTCGTGATCTTATCAGCAGATCACCGGTCCCTTTACTTTCCCGCCGTGGAAAATATGTCGATGCTAATTCAGGCCGCCTACCTACGTTCCAGTGGCACCGTGTGAGGACCCCTCTGTTGACCGGTGGAGGCTGCTTGGTTTAGTCTCACCTCGCCTATGGGAGGAGGCCACACCCAGCTTATAAGAGAGAGATTCCTTCCTCCCTTCAGTCCGGGCTTTTGGGATGGAGTGGGCTCTCTTCTTATTGTTAGGCTATGAGCGCATGAACGTCCAGAACGTAGGCTGAGTGCTGGGCTAGCCAAGTGGACGCTAACATCTGGTATCAGAGCCAGCATCGCCATGCCTTCCTGAGGGGCTTCTCAGGGGGATGGGATGTGAGGACCCCTCTGTTGACCGGTGGAGGCTGCTTGGTTTAGTCTCACCTCGCCTATGGGAAGAGGCCACACTCCGGGCTTTTGGGATGGAGTGGGCTCCCTTCTTATTGTTGGGCTGTGAGCCCATGAGCGTCCAGAACGTAGGCTGAGTGCTGGGCTAGCCAAGTGGACGCTAACATTTGGTATCAGAGCCAGCATCGTCATGCCTTCCTGAGGGGCTTCTTAGGGGGATGGGATGTGAGGACCCCTCTGTTGACCGGTGAAGGCTGCTTGGTTTAGTCTAACCTCGCCTATGGAAGGAGGCCACACCCAGCTTATAAGGGAGAGATTCCTTCATCCCTTCAGTCCGGGTTTTTGGGATAGAGTGGGCTCTCTTCTTATTGTTCGACTGTGAACGCATGAACGTCTAAAACGTAGGCTGAGTGCTGAGCTAGCCAAGTGGACGCTAACACAACGCTAGCACGCGTGCATGATCTCCTCAATCCGAGGAAATTTTGGCACGGTTCGCACTTCACGCGAACTTGATCACGGATGACACAAGAACATTGTGGACCAAAACACGCCATGCAGTACGGGTCGGTGCCGTTTTGTTTACTTTTCATTTCTTATTATCACAAGATTGTATCAAGTTAAGTTTTTTTTTCAAAAGTTAGCAAGTTGGGAAGACCTTATCTCTGAAACACGATTTCAAATTCGATAATGCGTGACACACCTGCGAAGATGTACTGCAATTGGAATTTGATTTAATGGAAGAAGATAAACCTGGTTGTTGCGCAAAAATATAAGATGTTTTAAATTTGTAAAATAAATGTATCTAGATGTCTTTTATTGTATATGTTTACTTTAAAACTTTACGAATCTATACACTAAAAGATGTCTAGATAGGATCGATTCATAAAACTAAAACGTACTTGCGTATTGAATAAATTGGCATATCTTGCACAGAAGGCAACTGGCACTGTACCGCAAAGGAGTATGCTGTTCATGAACTACGAGCACTTTCCATGGATACATTAGGAAATAATGACCGTTCTGTCCCTGACACTTTTTTCTTCCGAGGAAAGGCTCGTGCGCAAGTATACTACCACACACCGGTCAGCTCTTCTGATCCGCGGTCACTAAAGTCTTCCTCCCCAATAATTATCCAGAACAAGTCTGATGAGACTTCGTTTATCTTGGTACTTTCGACCATTCTGTGCGCACGATGGGAGACAAGGGGCCGGATCGATCTCCAGCTCTCCATACATGTTCCCGGCACGTCAGTGCCACTGCAACTTTACAAGTACTACATGTTCTCTGTCGACGGATGGGCACGTGTCGAAGGAATGGGATAGTAGAAGCCCCTACATCGTTTTTGTTTTTTAACCAATAAGAACCTAAATCTGTGTCCGTTAGACCAACCACACCGTATGCTCGATTTAAAGAAAAAAACAAATCGATGCATTGTCGCTGCAGTGTATTGAATCGATAGTGGAGCCCATTGTTCAAATGCCTTTTCATGCATGTATTAGTCTTTCACTCACAAATCTGCCACTTGGGCCCACAAAAGCAGGAGAAAAGCGAACCAAAATTTTCACCCGCTTCTCTGCTCTGACACATTGAATCGGTTCGCTGCACCGTATGGAACCGATTCATGGGAGCATTTGAACCGCTTTTCACATACAGTGTGGTTGGTCTTAGGAACCTGGGTGGCTATGTTGTATATCCACTTCCCTAACTAAATGAGTTAGGCCCACTTCTTAAGTATAAGAATTTGTCGACATGCATGTAAAAAGAGTGAGTGAAATTTAGTTAGACCATACACACTGTACACTAAATAGTCGTCCGCACTTGGTTCAGTAAGTTCTTCGCATTACAATGGTGACTCCTTAATTTTCTAACATTATATAATAATTTGTTCATGTTTGCATAATATACAAGAAAATAATAACAAACTTTGTTGCATGAAAGATTTTGAATTATATATGGGTTTATAGAAATTGATATCTTCTTATATATGATAGGTATATCTGTAAAATATTACTCCTTCCATTCGGAAACAAGTGTCATAGATTTGCATTTTAGTTTGTGTATACAAGCGTGTCTAGGCAAATCTGCGACACTTATTTCCGGACTTCTGTTCTAACACATTTCTTTAAAAGAAATGTTCTCTACTACAATTCTTGATAAGAAAGCTAAGGAGTTGATGGTATACTCAATATTTTCATTTTGTTTTATTTTCTCAGTGTTATTAAAATGATAAAGTGGGTATTTTCTTGATGCATAAATCGAACTATACAAAGGTTAGGAAAGTTAAGTTATGTTGAAATTACCGGTGTTCAAAGTAAATCTAAGATTTTTCGGTACCATGTTATGAAGACAGCACTGTGAGTGCAGCTTGGAAAGTCGTTGGTGTGCATGCACTTCTGTGAAATAACATTACTATGGAAGATTCAGGGCCGCTTTCACATTGTTGTGGTCTTTATAATAGGTGGTTGTACTTTTGTTTTCGGAATACAATTACATGTGATAAGTGTAGTTTCAAAATGTATAGCATCGTAGTAGTACCTTCTAATGTAGTTGCAGAGTTTCTATAAAAATGTTATCATATAGACACATAATTTGGACCAATGACATATAAAAATAAAGTCCAATCTTTCACATTTAGTAAGAAGTATTTTTCTAATACAAAAGATTAAATGATATTTTGAATGATTAAATATGATGCCCTCGCATTTGCGAGGGCCACCTTGCTAGTTTGCTTAAAAATCTTGTTATTTCTTTGCTTCCATAGGTTCCGGCATGCTAGAATAATTATCTCCACTAGGGAGCCCCCCTTGAAAAGTTTTTTTACTCTTTGTAACATCTCTGGACCTGATCCATTGCTCCAATTGATCTGAAGGTAATTACAAATTCTGGTACTAATCTTGCATTTAAAAAAAGTGTGACCAGTCCTCCAAAATTTTACATGGGCACAGTACGCAAGTATGATCATTGGTCACATTCCAATGCCTTCGGATCACCAAGTCTCTTGTAGTATTAATTTTGTCATGTAGAATCAACCATGCGAAAAAATTGTGTTTTGAAGTAGACTTGCTCTTCCATATCCACTGAGTAGGGAAGTGATTTGGTATATGCTGAAAATTCATGGGGTATGATTTGCAAGGTACATAGCTCCCTGATATTATAGCAGTGATAGTCCATATATCATTTTCATCAGTATTGAGTGTGAAATCATGTAACTTGCTCTGCAAATCTCTCAGCTGAGTGTGTAGTGTGTATTATCCTCGGATCCGCTTGCTCCGAAGCATAGATCTGACACTTTATTGGCCTAGGTCAACACCGTGCACCGGTCGGCAATCTGTGCCTTATCCAGTTAATTATCGCGTACGTGCTGAGTTTGTCAACTTGTTTATCTATCGTCCAATGGACATCATGATCTCGAGAAGCGAAGGACCGGTGAACTGTGTCCTATTATTTATCGATGGCCATCGGGGCAACAAAGTATTTTCCAGTATGTGTGCATGATGGCATTGCCCCGAATGTCGATTCAACATGATGACGAGAAAAGAGTAGTGGAAAAAAAAAGAGCCCACCCAAGGTGCGAGTTGGTATTTCGGGATATAGCACATCGTATGGCCAATTGTTTGAAACTTTTCAAGTAGGTATGGCCAGTTGGATTTGCATAGCTCGGAGTTCACCATTGGTGAACTAGATGACAAATAAATGAGCCAAATACATCAATATTAATATACTCCCACCGTCCTTATTTAGACGACGCACGTGATTTCCTTAAAGAAACAAGCCACATTTTCCTGGTCGCATTTCCCAGGGGTATATTCGAAGTCAATTTCTCGTCTTCCACGATAATAATTTCTAGCAGCGTATCCTAAACGTCGTCATTTATAGTTCCAAATAATCCTTTATTGGCACGCTCCGACGGTTACTGATCTGCGTAGTTCTTCAGCCTGCTTAACCCTAATTTTCCAAAGGTAATTGTTTCAGAACAATTATTTTGCCAATTCTTTGAAGGTAAATCATCCTCGGTATTTTCTAAAGGTATACGAAAAGTGACATTTAGCTGATGAGTTAACTGTAGACTTACCTAGTACTCCCTCTGTTTCAAAAAGTAAGATGTTTTAGCTTATGAAGTAATGTGTCTATACTAATTTTTACTAAATATGTTTACTTAGGAGTGAATGTACGCAATAAAACAAGTTTAAATACATTTTCTTTTAAACCTAAAACATCTTATATTTTTAAACGAAGGGAGTACACACCTACCTAGCAAAGCAGAGAACCACGTTGGTGAGCGGAAATGCATGCAGAGATCGGCATCCAGATAGTCGATCTTTACCAGAAAGCAAAGTGTGTGATCGTGAAAGGGCAGATCCTACCACCGGATAACATAATCAAACTTAAGCATGCTTGTCATGGGGATTGAGCAGTAGTCCTTTTGTACGATAAATAAATAATATACCTCCGGTCCCTTCTCTAGTCTACTTATTATTTTGGCATTCCTAGGACCCCACAGCAGTGGGGTTTATTAGTGCAGCTTATTTGGTGATGGAATTAGGCAACGATCGAGCGAGCAGCAAGGAAACTTGATCCCGTACTAGCTCTGCTTAAAGGTATTTAGGCAGTTCTTTTGGTGGCTTCTCCCAGAAGCTGCCCTACCCACAGCTTCCTGGGAAAGCCGGTTCAAAAAAATTGCGAGGCTTCCAAATTTGTTTAGCCTTAACTATTTTGAAAGCCTCACAATTTTTTTAGACCGTCTTTTCCAGGAAGCTGGGGGGAGGGCGGCTTCTCGAAGAAGCCCTCAAAAGAATTAGGCCTTAGCATCGTGACGGTGGGTCCAGGGGCTGGCTTGTCCGGAACGTGAAGTTGTTGTATTTATGCAGACCAAATCTCGACAATGGATCGAGGTGGTGTTGCACGCAGCTGATTAAAAAGTAGAGACAGCTCGTAAACAATGGGGTTAGCTAGGAATTAGAGTAATTAATACAGTACTACTCCCTCTGTTTGGAAATATAAGATGTTTTAAGTTTTTGAACGAGATGTATCTAGACACCTTTTAGTGTACAGGTTCAAATAAATCTAGACACTAAAAGATGTCTACATACATATTCTTTATAAACCTAAAACATCTTATATTTCCAAACGAAGGGAGTACTAGCTTTCTTTCAGGATAAGGTCTTTAGCGCCATCCACGCTATCCTTTCGAGAATAGTAGTAGCAGATTAGCAGATCACTTCTTCTATACTTGGTCTACACGCTTACTGAAACATTCAGGGAGCCGTCCGTATGTCGCACCAGACTCTACCGCGCGCTAGACACACACGAAAAGAACATGATCCGGGCGGCTAGCTAGCGTGCAGCATCAGTGTGGTGCCGTGGTCGATTAAATGATTCTTCCCATCCTACTGCTTGAGTTGGCTGTGCCACAAAGACTAACGATTTTTTTAATAATGTAATTTTTTAATTAATTCGAGAAGTATTGTATAAATTTAAGATTTACTATATCTAGAACATTGCCGGCCTGGGCCAAGCAGACTGCCCAGTCAGCAGGCCACAAGCATGCATTTGGTCATGACCAAGCCGATTGATTCAGACGGGCCACCAACATGCATTCGATCAGAACCAGGCTGATTGCTTCAATCGGTCAGGACTAAACCGACTGCTTTAATCGGTCAGGGCCAGATCGATTGGAAAAACAAACGGCTTGCGCCAGACCGACTGCAAAGCTGACACGCATGGTGCTACTCATATACTTTTATTCGGCCAAGCCGGTACCGAATAGGTAATCAGCAAGCATGGGGCCCATGATCACATGCACTCGGCGGCTCCTCACCGAATGGGACCGATTCAGTCCATCTCTCGCCAAATGGAGTACTCGGCTTAGCCCAGAGCGATAATGTGCTAAATATAAAAAAAAAAAAAAAAATCATGCATTACTGATTGAATTTATTAAAAATGTATTATTAAAAAAAATCGCCAAAGACTAAACCCGAGCTGCTGCCTGTACATGTCTATCTGGGTAATAATGTTGTGCCAGACAGCCATTATTGTGGTGTACCTGACGATCTAGCTGGTCCATTTGCGGCCTGATCCGGATAGATGCTAAACGAACTCTGCAGTTCGGTAGTAGTGGATACCGGTTGCGGGTCTTGTTTCCAGAAATAAAGGGAAGAAAGGTAGTGGCGGATAGGGTTTGCCGTTCTGGCTTTTGCTTTCGCGTGGATCTCTGGCCGGTTTCATGGCGATCGGCCGAGATCTTTGCCGTGATCGTATGGGCTTTGACTCCGCGTCTCGTCGGTTTCGGTTGGCAGGCGTAGCCACTCTACCGAGCTAGCTAGCTTATCTACCTCCTCATAATCACAGTTAGCAAGTTAGTAAATCAAGATCTTATTATCAGCGCAGATCGCAGCCCCTTTACTTTCCAGCCGTACGTGGAAATTATGTCCATGCTAATTCAGACCACGTACGTAAGAATAATGGCAGCCCTAGCACGACATGAACACCCCCTTTTCTCGAGGAAAGTTCGGCACAATTCGCACTCCTTGCAAATTTGGCCCTTTTTGGCTGCAGATCACTTACGGAGGACAGAACATTATGCGCCAAACACGCCATGTAGTACGGGGGGTGAGTCGACCGGTGCCTATTTCTTTGATTCTAAGTTCCTTATTATCATGCTGGGTTTATCCAAAAGTTGTCGACCTTAACTGCCAAATATCATTTCAAATTCTCTAGTGCATCAGGGCGAACCCGTACTACGTACGTTTGGGAGTTGATTTATTAAGGGTGACGAAGAAGTGGAACACAGCTGTTGCGAGGTACTCCCTCTGTTTGGAAATATAAGATGTTTTAGATTTGTGAAAAAGATGTATTTAGACACCTTTTAGTGTATAGGTTCAAATGAATCTAGACACTAAAAGATGTCTAGATCATCTTCTTTACAAACCTAAAACATCTTATATTTCTAAACTATTTGCCTATCTCATCAATAACTTGAATGCCTATCTCATCAATAACTTGAATGTCTTGCACAAAACGCAATTGCTACTACTATACTGGCAAAAGAGTACTATATATGTACGTGCTTCTTTTTCAGCTTCCTGATTCCTACGCATAAATTATTACACGATACACGGGTACTTTTGATGGGTATGTTCTGAAATAACGACCATTTTGTCCCTGCCTTTTTTTTCTTCGAAGGAAAGGCTCGTGCGCCAAGTACCACGGGCAGTCGCGACATCTTTTTTTACCAAGATAGTTAGCTCGATATTAGGGTAGTACGTTCATCGTGTTTACGCATTGCCACTCCGTTTAGGGCCAGCAACTGAAGCTTATCATCCAGGCAGCTGTTCTAGTCGTTGTGATTCAGACATGGATAATCCTGAGCTACAGGAGAGCGGCTACTAGGTATAACAGGCCGGCCGTGAAGTATGATCTCCTGATGCAGCGCGACAGAGAGAGGATGGAAAAATATAAATTACAAATTACATCGACAGATCGCAGCCTTCACTTTACAGGCGTGGAAATTATGTCCACGCTAATTCAGAGCACGTACGGTCTGAATAGCAGCCCCAGCACGCATGACCCTCTTTTCTCGAGGAAAGTTTGATACAATTCGCACTCCTTGCAAATTTAGCCCTTTCTGGCTGCAGATCACGTACGGAGGACAGAGCATTGTGCGCCGAACACGCCATGTACTAGTACGGGGTTGGTCGATCGGTGTCTTTTCCTTTGCTTCTACTCCCTCCGATCCATATTACTTGTCACTAAAATGGATTAATCTAGACATGTTTTAGTTCTAGATACATTCATTTTAACGACAAGTAATATGGATCGGAGGGAGTAGTAGTTAGCGTCTCCAACACTCGTGGCAAAAGGCGCGCGCCGGTAAATAAATCGCAGGTTTGGCGCGTGCGGGCTAATCAATGCAGGCGCGAAAAAGCCATGGACGCTAATTTTTTTCTGCCCCGTGAGCGCTTTTGTGCCATCCTGTGCGTCAAACTTGTCGCGTTGACTGCCGCGCACGTACCCAACCATCCGGAAGTTTCACAAAAAGTCGTGTGTCGTCGCCCCCGCTTTGCTTCGCCTCCCACCTCGCTCCGCACTGCCGCTCCGCCTCCCGTCGAGATGCCGCCCCGCCGCCGCTTGACGTCCGACTACCGCAGCGTTCGCACGCGGTCGAGCGGCACGTTCTACGCCGAGATCCCAGCAGCGACGAGCGCATCGGGCTCAGCACATTCGAGACGGCGCGCGTCTATGACGCGGCCGCCTGGCGCCTCGGCCGCCCCTCGTCGGAACGTATCTATAATTTTTCATGTTTCATGCTTGTTTAGTATCTACTTTGCTTTGCTTTGTCCACACTTCGAGGTGTTTTTCATATGTTTTCTGATACTAACCTATTAACAAGTTGCCATAGTGTCAGTTGCCTGTTTTTTGCTCTTTTTGGTTCTAGAAAAGCTAGTAAGAAAATATTCTCGGAATTGGACGGGACAAAAGCCAAAGTCAATATTTCACCGAGGAGAACACGGAGTCCAGAGGAGAGACGGAGGGGCGCCACAGGGCGGCCGCACCCCCCAGGCGTGGGCCCACCCTAGGTCGCGCCTGGGCAGGGTGTGGGCCCCCTGGCCGCCTCCCAGCCTCGCCTCTTCGCCTATAAGAAGCCCCCGATGCATAAACCCTAAGCACTCAATCAATATTCCATGAAACCGTCTGTAGCCGCCGCCACCATCATTCCTAGATCGGAGGGATCTAAAGCTCTTCCCGGCACCCTGCCGGAGGGGAGATCATCCCGGAGGCCTTCTTCTTTATCATGTCAGCCTCCGGTATGAAGCGTGAGTAGTTCCACCTTGGACTACGGGTCCATGTAGTAGCTAGATGGTTGTATATCCTCCTTGTGCTTTCATGTCTAGATCTTGTGAGCTCCATTCATGATCAAGATCTCATCTATTTGTAATCATGCATGTTGTGTTTGTGGGGATCCGATGGATACTGAGATAACTATGTCAGATTGATTAATGGTTTTGTCTTATTGATTCTATCATGTCTATGTTGTTTGTGATCTTGCATGCTCTCCGTTGTTAGTAGCTATCTTGGCCAAGTAGTTGCTAGTAACTCCAAGAGGGGGTATTTATGCTCGATAGTGGGTTCATGCCTTTATTTAATCAAGGGAAGTGATAGAAATCTCTAAGGTTGTAGATGTGTTGTTGCCACTAGGAAGAAAACAACGGTAAGTGGATTGTTTACCTTACACATTTTGCTTAAAACAGTTGTCTGTTGCTTGCAACTTAATGCTGGAGGGGGTTCGGATGATAACTCAAAGGTGGAATTCTAGTCATAGATGCAGTTGGAAGGCGGGATCTATGTATCGTATTGTATTGCCCAATCGAATCTCATAGGATCTTTATGTCTAGTATTGCATTGTTATGCCTTGGTCAGTCCTGTCAATTGCCCTAATGTAATTTGTTTACCTAGCATGCCATGTTTGTTTATCTAACGAGAACACCTCTAATAAACTATGGACCCCGGTCCAATCTTTACAATTGATACATCTTCCACTGTTACTATTTACTTGCTGCAAACCATCATCACCTTCCACACCATACAATTAATTCTTTGTTACAGCAACCAGTGAGATTGACAACCTCACTGTTAGTAGGGCAAAGTCTTGAGTTTGTGTTGTGCAGGTTTCCATGTTGCTTGCAACAGCTTTAAGACGTTTCCTTCCTCCTACTGGTTCGATAACCTTGGTTTCTTACTGAGGTAAGACTTGCTGTCGTGCTGCATTATACCTTGCACTTGGGGTTTCCTGACGCAGCGCCATCACTCCCGCATGATGATAAACTTCCACGACGTGTGGACGCGGGAACATGCGGAAGCGCTCGCGCCGCCGCCTCCGGCCTTCACACGCGAGCAGCGACTCGTCAAGGCGAAGCTCGACGAGAGCCTCCGCCTCGAGTGGGCGCGCCAGTTCCCGGAGGACGTCGCCGCGATGGAGGCATTCTACGAGAAGAAGGAAGAGGAGAGGCGGCGGCGAAGAAGGCGGATCACGAGGAGCGGAGGGCGAAGTCGGCGGCGAGGAAGAAGGATAGGGACGAGAAGGCCACGAGGAAGGCGGAGGAAAAGAAAAACGGCGCCGGTCCATCGACGATCGTCCTCTCCTCCTCCTCCTCCTCCTCCTCCTCCTCCTCCTTCGAGTGGACATCCATTCCGGTGTCATCGTCGACTCTGGGCTCGACGGATTTCGACTGGCATTCCGAGTAGTTTAGGGTAGTTTCAAAATAAGTGGTTGCAGGGTCAAAGTTTGTAATATATTTCGTATTTTCAGTTAATTTTTCTTGTTTTGTTTGATCTATTTCGTATGCAAAATATGATCAAAATGTTGTTTGCGCCGCGCTGCGCGCTGCATAATGAAGCGTCCGGCGAAGGAACTTTTTAAGCGCCCGAGCACGCGCTGCATAACAGAGCGTCTGACGGGGAAAAATCAAGCGCAGCGCGTGATAAATGTTTACAGCGACATATAGCGCGTCGAATTTTAGTGCGTCTGTTGGAGATGCTCTTATTGTGCCGGCTATCGAGTTGGGTTTATCCAAGAGTTGTCGACCTTATCTGCCAAATATCATTTCAAATTCTATAGTGCATCTCACGGGCGAACCCGTACTACGTTTGGGAGTTGATTTAATGGAATGGACGAAGTGGAATGCAGTTGTGGGCGACGTGCTACTTGCGTATCTTAATAACTTGAATGTCTTGCACAGAACGCAACTACTACTGTACTGGCAAAAGAGTATATATATCTGCTTCTTTTTGCTGCTTCCTGATTTCTATCTATAATACACGGGTACTTCCCATGGATGCATTCTGAAATAATGACGGTTGTGTCCCTGCCACTTTTTTCTTCGGAGGAAAGGCTCGTGCGCCAAGTACCGCACACCAGTCAGATCTTCTGATCCGCATCACTAGCGGTCACCGAAGTCTTCCC
Organism: Avena insularis; assembly: GCA_023614405.1. Taxonomy (NCBI): domain Eukaryota; kingdom Viridiplantae; phylum Streptophyta; class Magnoliopsida; order Poales; family Poaceae; genus Avena; species Avena insularis. The sequence continues at coordinate 379,111,706 of CM042695.1, read as the reverse complement.
CAATAATTATCCAAAACGAGTGTGACGAGAGCGTCTCCACTCGCCTACCAAGGAGGCTGATCTGGACGTCGATATTACGTCCGGACGCCGAAAATCGGTCCAGTCACGTAGCAGGGACCTCTTTTTGGTCGGATTTGGGTCAATTTTGGTCCGGACTATCCAGGCCGAACCCAGGATCCCGTGTACACCCTGGGGACGCCGGACGAAGCGAATTCGACGAGTGGACCAGCCTGTCAGCGATAGAAGCCGACTCGCCGCCATCCTTCCCGCCGTTTTCCTTTTCCCGCCCTCGTCGCTACACCCCTCCCACCATTCTTCCGGCCTATAAAAGCCGTACATCTCGCCGTCTCCCTTCACAGTCCCTCACACCACCACAACTCCGACGAACTTTGGATAGTCGCACCTTTCTTCCTCCTCAACTTCGCCGAGAAGCCATGGCCGGCCGACGCACGCCGTCGTCGTGGGAAGCCCGGCTGCTCCGCGAGGCGTGCTATACGGCGCCGTCGGACACTCTTCTCCCCGTAGGCTGGAAAATCAGCGCCGGCGGTATACCCGTTCCACCGGTGCCGGACGGAGACGACCTCGCCGGAGAGATCCAGGCCGCTATCGCCGCCATGGAAGACCCAGAACTTGCCGGAGAGATCCAGGCCGCTATCGCCGTCGTGCAAGACACGGATCTCGCCGAGGATCAGGGCAACCTTGTCTTCTAGAGGCAGTTTTTCGCCGACAGGCGCCTCGAAGAACTCGCCCGACACGACGGACCGCCGGGCTCGCTGCCGCCACCGCGTAACAATGTGGCTTACCGCCGTCGCTGGTGGAGCGTTCCAGGGCGGACTCTCGTCAGAGTCATAGCGCACATCGAGGCCGGCAACAACCCCCGCCTCGTCCTGTAGTTGCGGCGTCCGGCGTCGACCACGGCGGCGGCCTTTCCTAGTTATGAATTCCGACGTACTATGTACCCCTTGCCTACTTCAATGAAATTCCGCCTATATTCGCTCATATTTCGCCGAGTTTAACTGAATTTAACCGAACTTGGGTATTCGGCTTGGGTACGCGAGTGGGAAACTAGGCGTACCCAGATCGAAAACGCGCGTTTGGCCAGAAATTGGTCCGGTTTTCAGCCAGGGTTCGTCCAACGAGTGAAGATGCTCTAAGACTTTGTTTATCTAGGTACTTTCAACCATTCAACCAAAAGGATGGAGCAAAATCGAACCGTACTTTGGTTTTTTTCTCTTGCCGTGCTTCAGAGTAGTAGTAGTATATGGTACTAGCTGCATTCTCTACACCTGTCCATCCAGCTATTGTTTATTGAAGAGGAAGGTACACGCAAACAGGTATTCTGGCCCGTGGTCATCAGATCAGATCATGCTCTAGCATAGCGAATTAAGTAGACAAGGACTGGAGACTAAAGAAAAAAAAGAAAATGGAAACAGAGAGCCAACTCCAGAGGACACCGCGGTCAAATTGTAAGGAGTATAACACAGAGAAACGCAGCTACTAATTAATCAACCTTGTCTTTTGTGTTGGCTTTGGCGAAATCAAGCTCTATGATTACCACGACATGATCGAGCTTGTATACGTAATAAGCCTACGCACCAGATGACCAAAACCCAAATGCCCGGAAATTCCCTCCGCCCGCTCGTAAAATATTTAGCACGACCCTGCAATTGCGACTTTGCGAGCTAGCTGACCTTGCAGTCGTTGGTTCGGATTTCATGCAAGATCGATGTCACACATTTGCTTGTCCTCGGATACTTAATGCTCCGATCGACCGACGCATAGATCTGACACTTTGTTTCGTCCGTACGCAGATCGATGTCAGGCGCGATGACCAAGATCATATTTGGTAATAAACCATTGTATGGCCATTCTCAATAATTTTGGATTAGGCGTATTTTGTGCTAAAGTTTTAAAAATTGGTATGGTTGTAATTCCACTATGCACGGCCGTGCTCTACGCTTGCATGGTCAATGGCGGCGCCATGTTCGAGAGTCTTGGTATTCATATGGATCTTTGGGCTGGCCTATTAGGCCCTCCACACCGTGGTCAGTGCCCAAAGCCTAAAAAGTTTGCCACCTAACCACCGATGCCCTAAAAAGTAAGCCGGGTTCCGTTCTCATAGCGTATGGGAAAACTCTCGATGCCTAAACAAATTGTGGACCTACATCTGCTTTCGCATGTGTCCTTTTCTCATCCCGTTCTCTTCGTAGCATGCAATAGCCAGCTCAATATGCTACTAGTTTATTCGGCTGCCGTGTTCGGGCATCAGAGCACCTAGATGCTTCGATTCCTGAAAAAAAAAGTTGGGGCACCTCCTGCACATCGGAGGGCACCGGTCCTCGGTGCCTCAAAAATGATTTTGGGCACCGATTTGGTATACGCTGTGGAAGGCCTTCGAGCATCTCCACGATTTTCAGCAGGCCGTTTCTAGGGCGTTTGTTTTATCCGGACGTCGAAAATTGGTCCAACCGTGTTTTCAGGATCCAGTTTCGTTCGGATTTGAACCAACTTTAGACCGGACTTGCCAAACCGATTCCGGGGCGCCGGGAACGTCCTGGGAACACCGAACAAAGCGAATTCGGCAGAAAAAAAAGCTCGGCGCGTGGACCCGCCTAGTCAACGACCTGAAGCCGTATCGTTGTTATCCTTCCGCCTCGGCGCCCGCCATGGACCGGCGGGCAATAACTGTCCGTCTCGTCGGCCACACGTCGCTGTAATGGCGCACCACCGCCGCCTCGGCTCCCGTGACAGACCGTCGGGCACTAACTTCCCATCGGTTCCCCTTTCCCCGCCCAAGCCGTCTGTTCTGTACCTAGCGTCCGTTCGTCTGTTCGGTTGGAAGAAAGGAACGAGGTCGTCCGACCAAATCGTTCTCAGAATGGAATATTCCTCTAATATGCGGGAACGAGGTCGTCCGACCAAATCGGCCGGATTGCGCGGAACGGCTCGCTAATTCGCGAACTAACCCAGCTAAGATGATTAATTACCGAATCAGCGGGGATTTTTAGCTGTGTCGATGATTAGCTGAGATGATTAGCGACAAAATCTTGCAAAACACGCGGCCCTCTAATTTAAGTATATTTTGCAAAGATTTTGAAACAAAAAGATTTCTTTGATTTGGTACTTTTAGCAAAGATTTTAAGACAAAAAATATATTTTTTACCATCAATTACAATTGTTAAATATTAAACTCAAATTATTAGAATTTTAAGCATCATTATAGGTATCACTACGGGACGCGCGCGCTACGCCGAGGGCAAAGGTCGCATGATGCCAAAATGCCTCGGCGATGGTACGCCGAGGGTCTTCTGCGTAGCCTCCTCGGCAAAGATCTCCCTATGAGCACACTCAAGCCGTCACAGTATCAAATACGTCGGCGATACGCCGAGGGCTTTGGTTGTCGGCGTGCCGCTCGATAGCCTGTCGACCGGTTGCAAAAATATTTTTTTTTTCATTTTTTTTTTTGAAAAATAATTATTTTTTTTTCTCAATTTTTTTATTCTTTGAATTGTTTCACTTGTTAATCTCCTACTTTGAACATTTTTAACACTAATTATACTTATTATTTGATTAAATTCCAGTCTTAGTCAAACTTCCCAGCCGGTCACCCATCCTAATACTACTCCAGCTTCAGCACGATTAACTTCCTCGTTCCTTCAGAATCCGTTTCCGCAAAGTAATTCATACATTGGTGTCCATACTATGATATCAATCCTATTCACTCTTATATCATCATGTCACATGTTTGTATTTTTTGAAATTACAAACAATTATTTAAGTAAATATTAATGAATAAGTAAAAATATTATTGAATTCAAATAAAAATATAATAATTTTATTTTTTTGTATTTTTCTATTTAATATAGAATAATTAATATCTTTAAATCTGTAAATCGAAATTCAACAAATAATATGTTTAAATTGATCATAAAAATGAGAGGAATCCAAATATGATATCCATATCAACTAATCACAAACCCTCCGTTTTTGAATTAGCTATTTGGTGGTTGCTTTAGAAAATGTCATTTTGCGCTCGGATAATAAAAAATGCATTTTTGGTGCGATGAAAAGGAAAACTTGCATTGGATCTTTGATAAAATAGCATATTGTGAACCTAAAAATGATTTTTTTAAAAAAACATGAGCATCGTATCATGTACCTGTAGTTCATATCTGACCCACTTCCTTCCTGCCGATTCGGCAGGAATTTGTCTTTTTCACCAAAGGTGGACGGAAAGGTTTCGGATCCCCCTGTTGGGACATTGTCCATATAAGGTGGTATAGTATTTTTGTAAAATGTGGTGGTAGTATTTTGAATTATCCATTTGGTGGTTGCTTCACAAAACCGTCCGTTTTTTATGCTCGGAAAATAGAAAATGGCTTTTTGGTGCGACGAAAAGGAAAACTTTCTCCTGCAACATTGTTCGCCATCCCATGATGCATGTGTATGCATAATATGGGCACATTATCACAAACTATGCCTTGATTCTAGCCATAACATTGGTCATTTGACCCGAAAGCCAAGAAACCTCGAATGAGATAGGTCATTTTGTGAAGGTTTTTTTGAGACATAATCAATATATCAAGTTTGCTATTTTTCCTTATAAATATGTCACATAATATGACACCACGCGAAGGTTTCGCATTGTTTCGATCGTTTTTGAATTTTTTATGCCCGTTTTAAACTATCGTCAAACTTTGTCGAACGGCAGACATAAATATTCTTAGCTCGGGGCAAAGCCTCGCTAAAATTACATTAGATCTTTGATAAAATAGCATATTGTGAACCTAAAAATGATTTTTGTAAAAAAACATGAGCATCGGATCATGTACCTGTAGTTCATATCTGACCCACTTCCTACCGATTCGGCAGGAATTTGTCTTTTTCATCAAAGGTGGACGGAAAGGTTTCGGATCCCCCTATTAGGACATTGTCCATATAAGGTGGTATAGTATTTTTGTAAAATGTGGTGGTAGTATTTTGAATTAGCCATTTGGTGGTTGCTTCACAAAACCGTCCGTTTTTTATACTCAGAAAATAGAAAATGGCTTTTTGGTGCGACGAAAAGGAAAACTTCCTCCTGCAACATTGTTCGCCATCCCATGATGCATGTGTATGCATAATATGGGCATATTATCACAAACTATACCTTGATTCTAGCCATAACATTGGTCATTTGACCCGAAAGCCAAGAAACCTCGAATGAGATAGGTCATTTTGTGAAGGTTTTTTTGAGACATAATCAATATATCAAGTTTGCTATTTTTCCTTATAAATATGTCACATAATATGACACCACGCGAAGGTTTCGCATTGTTTTGATCGTTTTTGAATTTTTATGCCCGTTTTAAACTATCGTCAAACTTTGTCGAATGGCGGACATAAAGATTCTTAGCTCGGGGCAGAGCCTCGCTAAACTTTCATTAGATCTTTGATAAAATAGCATATTGTGAACCTAAAAATGATTTTTGTAAAAAAACATGAGCATCGGATCATGTACCTGTAGTTCATATCTGACCCACTTCCTACCGATTCGGCAAGAATTTGTCTTTTTCACCAAAGGTGGACGGAAAGGTTTCGGATCTCCCTATTGGGACATTCTCCATATAAGGTGGTATAGTATTTTTGTAAAATATGGTGGTAGTATTTTGAATTATCCATTTGGTGGTTGCTTCACAAAACCGTCCGTTTTTTATACTCGGAAAATAGAAAATGGCTTTTTGGTGCGACGAAAAGGAAAACTTCCTCCTGCAACATTGTTAGCCATCCCATGATGCATGTGTATGCATAATATGGGAACATTATCACAAACTATGCCTTGATTCTAGCCATAACATTGGTCATTTGACCCGAAAGCCAAGAAACCTCGAATGAGATAGGTCATTTTGTGAAGAGTTTTTTGAGACATAATCAATATATCAAGTTTGCTATTTTTCCTTATAAATATGTCACATAATATGACACCACGCGAAGGTTTCGCATTGTTTCGATCGTTTTTGAATTTTTTATGCCCGTTTTAAACTATCGTCAAACTTTGTCGAACGGCGGACACAAAGATTCTTAGCTCGGGGCCGAGCCTCGCTAAACTTGCATTGGATCTTTGATAAAATAGCATATTGTGAACCTAAAAATAATTTTTGTAAAAAAACATGAGCATCGGATCATGTACTTGTAGTTCATATCTGACCCACTTCCTACCGATTCAGCAGGAATTTGCCTTTTTCACCAAACGTGGACGGAAAGGTTTTGGATCCCCCTGTTGGGACATTGTCCATATAAGGTGGTATAGTATTTTTGTAAAATGTGGTGGTAGTATTTTGAATTAGCCATTTGGTGGTTGCTTCACAAAACCGTCCGTTTTTTATGCTCGGAAAATGGGAAATGGCTTTTTGGTGCGACGAAAAGGAAAAATTCCTTCTACAACATTGTTCGACATCCCATGATGCATGTGTATGCACAATATGGGCACATTATCACAAACTATGCCTTGATTCTAGCCATAACATTGGTCATTTGACCCGAAAGCCAAGAAACCTCGAATGAGATAGGTCATTTTGTGAAGGTTTCTTTGAGACATAATCAATATACCAAGTTTGATATTTTTCCTTCTAACTATGTCACATAATATAACACCACGCGAAGGTTTCGCATTGTTTCGATCGTTTTTGAATTTTTTATGCCCGTTTTAAACTATATATAATGTTTTATGTTTTACTTAATTTTTATTTATAAATGTGTAATATTTGAGTGTAGATAGATAGGTATTATTTTTCTGCAAATTTTGATATATTATTTGTATTTTTCTGAATTAGAATGATTTAGTTATGATTTTTCAAAGTTTAATGAGATAAAATAAAAAATAGCTACGCCGAGGGAAGCCGTCGGCGTATGCTACGCCGAGGGCAGCCGTCGGCGTAGCATAGAATATGCCGAGGGCAATTTTACGCCGACGGCTGCTTGGCGGGGCTGGCCTGGACGATGGCTACGCCGACGGCCCCGACCTTTGGCCGTCGGCGTAGCTTCCCATTCCTGTAGTGTATTCCGTTTCGGTCCCAATTCTCCCAATTGAACACATTATAGAACCATTTCGTTCCTCGTTCTTTTCTGAACCGAACACAGGTCGGAACCGTTCCATGCCTCCGGAATGGACTCACTGCGTTCCATTTCCTCGCGTTCTAGAACCGAACGCACCCTTACTTAGCAAAGCAGAAATGCATGAAGACAGCGATATCCACATAACCCTTTACCAGAAAGCAAAGCGCGAGATCTGTCAAGGGCAAGTCGATCCTACCACCGGATAACATAATCAAATTTAACTACAGTATCACTTTTGGCGGATAACATACTGCCGGTCCTACTCTAGGGTAGTCTTTTTGTGCAGCTTACTGGTGATGGAATTAGGTAAGGACCGTGCAGGAAACTTGACCCCGTAGCTCTGCTCAAAAAGTATTTAGCATCGTCACAGTGTGGGTCCAGGGGCTTTCCCAGGAAGTGAAGGCAGAGTTTTGCTGTATTTAAACGAACCAAATCTTCAGACGAATCGAGATGCTGTTGCACGCAGCTGATTTAAAAAGTTGCAGTAGCTCGTAAACGAAGGGATTGGGTAGGAATTAGAGTTATACTAATCCATATTAATTGATTTTAATTTATTAAAATTTAGATAAACCTATATATTAAATAATGTCTAGATTTATTCAAATCTAGACAATTTTGAGTCAATCAATATGGACCGGAGGAAGTACTAGCTTTCAGTATAAGGTTAGAGATCCCCTTCCGTTATAATTTAGTTCCTCAATCTGTCTCTTATCTTTTATTAACTCCTTATATTAAGTACCCTAAAAAGGTGATGTCTACCGGATCCTTAGAGCATCCCCACTTGTTGGGCAAATCCAGGCCGAGATCCGGACCTTTTTTTTGGCCGGACGGAACTTGATTTCGGCTTGGATACGTCGAGTTTCCCACTCGCGTTCCCAGGCCGAGTTCCCGCGTTCGGCAAAATTTCAGCCGAGTTTGGCAAATTCAGGCGGATTTCATTAAAGATGGGTGAATATAGGCGGATTACATCGAATTTAAAGTAAAGTACTAGATAATAAACTAAAAAAAATTAAAAAGACTGTCGGGAGCTCCCCAGGCCGGCGTCGCCGGATCTCCACGGCTGGTAGGAGGGGCCGGCTTCGTCGTCGTCGTGGAGGACGACGAGCGGCGCGCCCCGGTAGGCGAGAACGTGCCCAGACCAGGCCTGACGTTCGGCCTCCTGCTGCAGGCGGTGGGCGCGCTGCCGCTCCGTCTCCTCCCAGTCCAGCCCGGACCATTCCAGGATGTCCGGCGAGGACGGCTTCACCGGCCGCTGCGGCTCCGCCTCCCGGAGGGAACCCTCCAGCGCCATCTTGATGAAGAACGCCTCCTCGGCGACCGACACCGACCAATCCTGCGGCTCCGGCTTGGGCGTGCGAAGGCGGAGACGGCCAGTGGTCGGCGTCGAAGCGCACCCCTCGTTGATGACGATGCCATGCGACCTGGTCCTCAGTGGCAAACGGACAGGCGTCTCTGGCTCCCTCTTAATGGGCCGGAGGGGCGGCGAAGCTGCCGGCGCTGAGCCGGCCGAGTGGGAGGATGAAGAGGAGAGGCTGACCATCCTCCTCGGCAGCCAGACATGGTGTTGTGGGGGAAGGCGAGGTGGGGTTGGTTGCCGGCGTGGATGTGCTACAGCGCGGCGGCGAGTGTGCGCCCGAGAGCGCTCCAAAAGCGGCGGCGCCCGGGAGCGCTCCAAAAGCAGCGGCGCCCAGCCACGTTGTTCCTCTTCGGCGGCGAGCCTGGGGGCCCTTCGTGGCGGGCGAGCGCCGGCTGCTGCCGCTCGGCGAGATGGTGCTCCCAGAAGACGCGGTTGCCCGGGTCCTCGGCGAGGTCCAGGTCGTCCATGGCGGCGATGACCGCCGCTATCTCTTCGTCGAGCTCCTCAGGCTTCGGTTCTGGCGGGATAGGGATCCCGCCGGCGCTAAGCCTCCAGCCGGAAGGGAGGCGGATGTCCGGCGGCGCCATGTAGCCCGCCTCGTACAGCATGCTTCCCACGGCTAGAGGGTGTGGCGGCCAAAGCCATTCGCCGCCGCCGGATCGCCGGGGTACCTTTCGCCCATGGTGTGCGGGGGAGGAGAACTCGGAGTTCGCCGTAGTTGGGGAGGAGTGGAGGAGCGTTGGAGGTGAGTGAAATGAGCCGGCGAAGCCGCCGGATTATATAGGCCGAGAATGGCGACGAGGGCGGGAGGGGTGTAGCGCCGAGGGAGAAAAAAAGGGAAACAACGGGAAGTTAGTGCCCGCCGGTCCGTCGCGTGAGCCGAGGCGGCGGCGGTGGCGCGGCAATTCGGTGACGCATGGCCGAAGCGACAGACGATTATTGTTCGGCGGTCGCCGCGTGGTTCCAAGGATGACGACGACTCGGCTTCCGCCGCTGACTCGGCGGGTCCACACGCCGCTTCGTTTTTTTCGCCGAGTTCGCTGCGTCGCGTCCCGAGGGCGTACCCGGGATTCTGAGAATGATCTGGGTAGTCCGGACCAAAGCTGGCCCAAATCCGAGCAAAAACAGGTTTCTGGATACGTGATTGGGCCGTTTTTTGCGCCCGGACCTAAATTTGGCGTCCAGATCAGCGTCTTGTATAGCCGAGTGGAGATGCTCTAACAGTATTTGCGAAACGTGTACAGTTACGAAGGCCCAACGTCTATCACGCCGTCCCCTATCCACGACCACAACAACTATCGCCGTATTCTTCAAGGTTCTGAATGCTTCAGCAAGCGTGTAAACAAAGCACAGAAGTGAGGAGCTACTACTAGTCAGCTCCGGCAAGGCAGGCACGCAGAAAAGCAACGTCAGAATTGGCCTGCACCGCTTTCTAGAGGTCGCCACACACCAATCCGAGCTGGTCAATCGCCGGTATTTTGGCCACCACAACGGCAGCGGCCGCTCGGGCACCCTTTTTCTGCCTGTATCGGGGTTGCCACGAAACTCGCCGTGTCGACGCCAGCGGCCAGGCATGGTGGTGTTTTTAGTGTTATGGGTTACGCGGGTACGGTCGAAGATAGCTCGGTGATCTCTCTTTTTATGGCTGCATCTGGACGCGGCGGGAAACGTCGAGAACTCGCGAAAAGCGGCGGAAAAGAAATGTGGGAGGGCGTCGCGCCGGAAAGACATTGAAAATACGCCGGCATTGCCGATGGCTTAGCACGGACAAATGGGCAGCGCTGCTGTGCGCGGCTGACCGGACAGGCCGAACCCCCTATCCATACTGACCACGGCCCGACCCAAACATATACAAACGGACTGTTTGGGATGACCGTTTAGGTCGGTCCGGTAGAGATGCCCTTAGAGGAATAGACGTAGAGTACCGTGTTCCACCAGGGCCCCGGGCCGGTCTTTGCCGGAGACGATCGACGACCAGACGTCCCAGTCGTACGTCGCCATCATCGCTCCAATATAAGATGTTTTGGTTTTATGAATCGAATATCTTTTTTTAATATATAGATTCATAAATGAATGTCTCTGAACGAAGGAAGTACGTACGTACTCCTGATTGTCTGGTCGACTGGTCGACACGTACGGTACGTGCATACAGTGTCAGCCGCATTTCGATCGACCTCCCGCTCACCCTGACGACGCGCCTGCGTTTCACGGTTCCACGCAAGTGACAAGTCCGACGTTGCGGTCATGTCGGGAAACATCCCACCGGATGGCCATGTATGCTGATCGTGCTCGTCCCACGGAGTCACGGAGATCAGCGTCGCGTGTCGTGCGTGGCCGCCGGGGGAACCAGCAAAAAAGTCAACACACCGCGCCCTCGACGGGCGGTTCCGGCCTAATTTTCGTCGCACGAGCAGAACGGATCTGCTACGGAACCGACCGAGGCCAACCACGGCTCTATCAGCACCAACGCGTGTGTAAAGTATGTGAACCGAAGAAACGATCCAACAAATTTACACCACGTGCACCTACTGATATCAACCAAGATCGTGTGTTCCTGGCGTTCTATTATTACCTGCATTCCGGGTGCGGATGACACATGATGTTAACGGCCAACGACTTGGCAAAGAACTCTCCTTTTATTATAGGGAGTGTCTAGATATCATGTGTCTGAAATTTCTTATGTCTAAATCGCTGATGCTATTCTAATATTTCTGCTAATTGTCAGTTGCAATCTAGTTGCAACTCATAAGATTTATACTAATTCTCAGTTGCAACCTAATTGCAACTCAATAAATTATCAGTTACACCCTAGTTGCAACTCATTTATAACTTTCATTCTGCACGAATCACGAGGTAAATCGAACGGTAAAAAGGCTTCCGAGACTTAAGAAATTCTCAGCGCCTGAGAACTAGCAAAACCGTTTATTATAACTCTCCTTTTATCATAAGAGAATTCCTTATTTGACACTATTTTCCAATATGATTTCTTATTTGACATTGATTTTTTTTTTACTTTCCTATTTAACACCTAGTGTAAATATTTTGTCTTATATGGTACTCTAGTGTATTTTAAAAGCTAACGGTGTTAGTTGCACATCTACAAAGACGTTTTAGTGGCTTGAGAGGGATCCAGGACCACCTTCTTTATTGAAACCGAGCCAGTAGCCCTCACGCCACCCGCCGGAAACTAGCAGGATCCGCCGCAATACGACAAGACCACCCGGCTGACCATTACGACGGAGAAGGAGACCACCACCACCATGCTGGGGACAGATGCCCCAAGCGCCCTAGTGTCACGGACAAGGCCCGGGTGCCTGGGCGCCGGCGTCGAGGCCAAAGTACGGGACAGATCGCGGCTAGGCTCATATACCCGCCGTCGCCTTTGCCATCTGGGCCAAGGATCACCGCCGCTCGCCGCAATACCACTGCCAAACCAGCCAAGACGAACGCCGCCACCTTCCCGCCAGATCGTCATCAGAGACGCCGCCACTCGCCGCCTTCCCGCCAGATCGTCATCAGAGATGCCGCCGCTCGCCGCAACACCGCCGCCAAACCAGCCACGCGGGTGCGAGAGAAGGAGGGGTCAGGAGGTGGAGGAGCGACCAGTCCTAAAATGAAGCGAAGCACCAAACAAGGCCTTATTGTGCGCTATCCTTGGCGGTGTGATACACCTCGGGCCTTCGTAGCTGCACGGCACGCCGTGCGTTCTGCCTTGTTCTATGGCCGGTGATCCCCGCACCCGCAGGAGGCCGTATTTTCCGGCGACGACGACGCGGTCATAGTCGTTGCTCCCGTCTTATCGCACTAGCATACGGTATGCCTTTAGGGGCACTTTTCAAAATGCCTCTAAATGTGTCAATTAGGGGCATTTTGCTAAATGCCCCTAAAGATACTATCTTTAGAGGCATTTTCATCAAAAAGCCCCTAAAGATACTATTTTTGGAGGCATTTTGCCAAGTGTCCTTAAAGATACTATCTTTAGAGGCATTTTCATCAAAGTGCCTCTAAAGATACTATTTTTAGAGGCATTTTGCCAAGTGCCTCTAAAGATACTATCTTTAGAGACATTTTCATTAAAGTGCCCCTAAAGATACTATTTTTATAGACATTTTGCCAAGTGCCCCTAAAATTACTATCTTTAGAGGCATTTTCATCAAAGTGCCCCTAAAGATACTATCTTTAGAGATATTTTCCAAGTGCCCCTAAAGATATTATCTTTAGAGGCATTTTCAACAAAGTGCCCCTAAAGATACTATCTTTAGAGGCATTTTGCCAAGTGCCCCTAAAGATATTATCTTTAGAGAAATTTGAAGGGTTTCGCGGCATAGTAAATCAAATTTTCTACGGATGCGAACAGAGGAAAAGCCAAGATCTAATCTAGGAGATGTAAACAACGAGAGAGATTGGATTAGATCTTCATACCCTTGAAGATTCGCATGCAGTGAGCGTTAAATCGGAACGTGGGTGATGTAGTCGTACTCGCTTCTCCTCCTCGCGATCCGATCCGATCTAGCACCACAAGTGGCGGTGCCTCCGTGAGATGCACACGTGCAGCACCTCGACGTCTCCTCCTTCTTTGGTCCAGCAAGTATGGTGGAGAGATGAGTTGGATCTACAACGCGACAGCGCGGTGCAATTGGTGGAGAATTTAAGAAGCAGGCTTCGCCACAAGCGATCGGGAGGAGAGAGGAGGCGGGCGGCTAGGGTTGGAGGGGAAGGTGTGAGGGGTTGGTGCGCCCCCACCCCTCTTTATATAGAGGGGGGCGCAGCCCTAGCCCCTCCCCCAAGCCCAAACCGGCGGCCCCAAAGGATAAGGAGTGGGGGGCAAGGAAACCCCCCCCCCCTTCTAGAAGGTCTATCTAGAGTTTAAACTCTCTTTGGACGGCTGGGACCTATGGGGCCTTGTGCCCCTGGCCCAATGCGGCCAGGGCACTCCCTCATAGGCCCATGCCCCCTCCCGGAAGGTGTGGCCTTCCGGAAGGTTCTAGAAGCTTCCGGTACAATACCGATTAACCCGGAACAATTCCGAACTCCAAAAACTGCACTGCCTTATATGAATCTTATTCTCCGGACCACTCCGGAACCTCTCGTGATGTCCCGGATCCCATCCGAGACTCAACAAAACTCATAAACCAATTATCCAATCTATCCTAGCGTCGAGACACGTTAAGTGTGTGACCTGCGGGTTCGAGAATATGCAGACATGATCTTCTATCAATAATCAACAAAGTCCGAAACCCATATTGACTCCACACATTCATCGATGATCATATCGGATGAACCACGATGCCAGGATTCAATCAATCCCATATATATATTCCCTTCGTCTCGCGATATTTTACTTGCGAGATTCGATCGTCGGTATCGTCATACCTAGTTCAATCTCGTTCACGGCAAAGTACTTTACTGTTCCGTAATCCGATATCACTTTGTGATTAACTCCTTAACCACATGCTTGCAATAGGTGTTGATATCGATTACCGAGTGGGCCCGAAGTATATCTCTCCGACTTGGGAGGGACAAATCCCATCTCGATACATACAACCCAACAGATACTTTCCGATCACCTGAGAGACACCTTTATGATCACCCTCTCATAGGATGACGTTTGATGACCTCAAAGCTTTCTTCCGATACCAGGGAGTTGCATTATCTCATGGTCTAAGGACTACAATATTTGACATAAGAAAAGCTTCGCAAAGACGAACACGATGACACGATCTAATTGCTTCGCTTAGTTTGGGTCTGTCCATCATATCATTCCCCCAATGATATGATCTCATTATCAATTGACAACTCATGTCTATGGTTAGGAAACCTTAACCATCATTGATCAATGAGCTAGTCCATAGAGGCGTACTAGGGACACGGTGTTGTTCACAAACCACACAAGTATTAAAGTTTCCGCTTAATACAATTCTAGCATGGAATATAAACATTATCATGAACAAGAATTATAATAATAACATCTTTATTATTGCCTCTAGGGCATAATTCCAACAGTCTCCCACTTGCACTAGAGTCAATAATCTTGTTTACATCTGGCAACAATCTCACACCCATGGCACTGAGGTGCTGATCATGTTTTACACGTGGAAGAGGTTTAGTCAATGGATCTGCGACATTCAGATCTGTATGTACTTTGCTAATCTTCAGATCTCCATCTGCTATATAATCTCGGATTATATGAAACTTGCGGTTGATATGCTTGGTCTTTGGATGATATCTTGGTTCCTTAGCGAGTGCCATGGCGCCAGTGTTGTCACACCATATCTCCTAGGGTCCAATGCACTTGGAACCACGCCATGCTCAGTGATGAAGTTTCTGATCCAAACTCCTTCACTTGACGCTTCTGCAGCAGCCATGTATTCCGCTTCTACTGTAGATCCCGCGATCACGCTTTGCTTGCAGCTTCTCCAGCTCATAGCTCCTCCATTCAAAATATACACGTATGCTGTCTGAGATTTAGAATCATCCTTGTCGGTGTTAAAACTAGCGTCGACGTAACCTTTTACGACGAGCTGTTAATCAATGCCATAGACTAAGAACATTTCTTTAGTCCTATTTAGGTACTTTAGGATGTTCTTTACGGCTGTCCAGTGTTCTACTCCTGGATCACTTTGATATCTGCTCGTTAAACTAAGAGCATTGGACACATCTGGTCTAGTACACAGCATGGCATACATGATAGAACCTATGGCCGAGGCATAAGGCACTTTGCTCATAGCTTCCCTATCATTTCATCAGTATGGGCAATCGAGCCTTGCTCAATATCTTACCTGACAACATAGGCACTGAACCTTTCTTTGCCTTATCCATTCTGAACCTTTTCAGAACTTTGTCTAGGTATGTACTCTGGCTTAAAGCTATCAGGCGTCTTTGTCTATCTCTATAGATCTTGATGCCCAATATATAAGCAGCTTCACCTAGGTCTTTCATTGAAAAACACTTGTTCAAATAACTCTTCACATCGTTAAGCATGTTGATGTCATTTCCAATAATCAATATGTCATCCACATATAGTATTAGAAACGTCACCGAGCTCCCACTCACTTTCTTGTAGATACAAGCTTCGTAGCAATTTGGAACAAATCCAAAGCTCTTGATCACTTGATCAAAACGAAGGTTCCAACTCCGAGATGCTTGCTTCAGTCCATAAATGGAACGCTGAAGTTTGCATACTTTATCAGCATCCTTAGGATCGACAAAACCTTCGGGTTGCATCATATACAACTCTTCATCAATGTTGCCATTGAGGAACGATCTTGACATCCATCTGCCATATTTCATAATCATGAAACGCAACAATTGCTAATAAAATCCGAATGGACTTAAACATCGCTACGGGAGAGAAAGTCTCATCGTAGTCAACACCTTGAACTTGTCGAAAACCTTTCGGGACAAGCCGTGCTTTATAGACGGTAACATTACCATCCGCGTCCGTTTTCTTCTTGAAGATCCACTTGCACTCAACGGCCTTTCGGTCGCTAGGAGGGTCCACCAAAGTCGATACTTGGTTTTCGCTCATGGATCCCAATTCGGATTTCATGGCTTCTAGCCATTTCTCAGAGTCTGGGCTCATCATCGCTTCCTCATAGTTCGTAGGTTCACTGTCTTCTACTAACAAGACAGTCAATACAGGGTTGCCGTACCACTTAGGAGGGGCACGCGACCTTGTCGACCTGACGCTCAAGAGCAAAGATCATCCGAAGCTTCATGATCCTTGTCATTAGCTTCCTCTATTGTTGGTGCAGGCGGCACTGAAACAATTTCAGGTGCTGCGCTACTCTCCAACTCAAAAGAAGGTTCAATAACCTCGTCTAGCTCTACTTTCCTCCCACTCACTTCTTTCGATAGAAACTCCTTCTCAAGAAAGGAACCGTTCTTTGCGACAAACACTTTGCCTTCGGTTCTGTGATAGAAGGTATACCCAATAGTTTCCTTAGGGTATCCTATGAAGACGCATTTCTCCGCTTTGGGTTCAAGCTTGTCCGGCATCAACTTCTTGACGTAAGCTTCGCATCCCCAAACTTTAAGAAACGACAACTTAGGTTTAGCACCAAACCACAGTTCATATGGTGTCGTCTCAACGGATTTAGATGGAGCCCTATTTAAAGTGAATGCAGCGGTTTCTAATGCATAACCCCAAAATGATAACGGCAAATCAGTAAGAGACATCATTGATCGGACCATATCTAATAAGGTTCGATTCCGGCGTTCAGACACACCATTGCGCTGTGGTGTTCCGGGTGGCGTGAGTTGCGAAAAGATTCCACTTGCTTTAAGATGCGTGAGAAAATCATAACTCAAATATTCACCTCCACGATCGGATCGTAGAAACTTAATCTTTCTGTTATGATGGTTCTCCACTTCATTCTGAAATTCTTTGAACTTTTCAAACGTTTCAGATTTATGTTTCATTAAATAGATATACCCATATCTACTTAAGTCATCGGTAAAAGTGAGAAAATAGCGATATCCACCACGCGTCGAAACACTCATCGGTCCGCATACATCGGTATGTATGATTTCCAACAAGTCCGTTGCTCGCTCCATCATACCGGAGAACGGTGTTTTGATCATCTTGCCCATGAGGCATGGTTCGCATGTGTCAAATGATTCAAAATCAAGAGACTCCAAAAGTCCATCAGAATGGAGTTTCTTCATGCGCTTTACACCAATATGACCTAGACGACAGTGCCACAAATAAGTAGTATTATCACTATCTACTTTGCATCTCTTAGCCTCAATGTTATGGATGTGTGTTTCATCCCTTTCGAGATTTAGAAGAAATAAACCATTCACAAGAGGTGCATGACCATAAAATATGTTACTCATATAAATAGAACAACCATTATTCTCCGATTTAAATGAATAACCGTCTTGCAATAAACACGATCCAGAAATAACGTTCATGCTCAACGCAGTACATAATAACATTTATTAAGGTTTAAAACTAATCCGAAGGTAAAACTAAGGAGAGTGTGCGGCCATCACATCAACTCTTGATCCGTTGCCACAACGCCATCGTCACCTCATCCTCGCAAGCTGCGCTCATTCCGTAGCTCCTATTTCGAGTTACAAATATTAGCAACTGAACCGGTATCAAATACCGTGCACTACAACGAGGGCTAGTAAGGAAAACATCAATAACATGTATATCAAATATACCTTTGATGGTGCCACCTTCTTGTCCGCTAAGTACTTGGACGATTCGCTTCGATGACCCTTGTCCTTGCAATAGAAGCACTCACCTGCGGTTTAGGACCAGACTTGAGCTTCTTCTCGGCAGGGAAACGCGCTTACCGCCTTTCTTGAAGGGCTTCCTTGCACCCTTACCTTTCTTGAAGGTGGGGGGCTTGTTGACCATCAACACATGATTATTCTTTTTGATGTTCACCTCCACTACTTTCATCTTAGCAAAGATCTCAGTTATCATATCAGTGGAACCAATCCGATTGTGATCAACTACAAAACTTTTGTAGCTAGGAGTGTCAATCTTGAGCTCCTCGGAATCTTGCGATCCGATTGCTCAAAGGCGTTGAGTGTAGCCGTCATCTTAATGGCGTGCTCACTAACGGAACTCCTTCCTCCATCTTGTAGTTAAAGAATTTCTTAGAGATCTCATATCTCTCGAACGGGCTTGAGTAAACATGTTTTTCAGCTCCTCGAGAATCTCAAAGGGCCCGGCGAACTCCTCAAAACGATTTTGAAGATCCAATTCCATAGCATACAACATGGCGATCTTAATCAAATCATAATCATCCTTGCGTGACTGATAAACAGCTTTCTCATCACCATGCATCTATAGTGGCGTCACCTAGCGCTTTCTCAAGGACATAGTCCTTTGTCCGCCAAATGAGAATGATTCTCGAAATGCGGAACCATTTGGTGAAGTTAGACCCATTGTTTCTAAGCTTTTCTTTCTCAGCAAAAAACGTTGAAGTTGAAGTTGGACTTGGCCATGTGATCTATGATTTGCAAGTACAATTTAGACTATGTTCATGATAAATAGTTCAACTTAATCAAATTACTAGATGAACTCCCACTAAATTCAACATCCCTCAAGTTGTTTAGTGAACACGATCCAAATTCACCACACCTAATCCGATCTTCACGAGAAGAGATGTGGTTTCAATGGTGGACAACGAAGTGTCGATCATATCATTCATATGACTCATGCTTAACCTTTCGGTTCATGTGTTCCGAGGCCATGTCATACATGCTAGGCTCGTCAAGTTAGACCCAAGTATTTCCGTGTGCAAAATCGGCTTGCACCCGTTGTATGTGTGAGAGTCTATAGCACCCGATCATCACGTGATGCTTGGACACGACGAACTTTCGCAACGGTGCATACTCGGGGAGAACACAGTTTTTATCTTGATCTTTAAGTGAGGAATCATCTTATAATGCTACCGTCGCGATCTAAGCATAATAAGATACATAAAAGGATAAACATCACATGCATATAACTTTAATGTGACATGGTATAGCCAATCTTCGCGCAATGATCTCCATCTTGTGCGCTCCGCCATGATCTCCATCACTCCACCATGATTGCCTCCACCACGAATAGCAACTACAACTATTGCTAACTACTTAGCGATAAAGTGAAACTATTACATGGCGTATAAGAAGTTGACACACAGGTCATACACAATTATAAAGACAATCATATGGCTCCTGCCGGTTGTGTACTCATCGACATGCAAGTCGTGAAACATTACAAAACATGATCATCGCATACATTATACACATCACATCTTGGGCCATACCATATCACAGAAAACACTCCCTGCAAAAACAAGTTAGACGCCTCTACTTTGTTGTTGCATGTTTTACGTGGCTTATGGGAGTAGATGCTAAGAACGATTCTTACCTACGGAAAGCCACAACGGTGATATTATGGTTGCCAAACTCCGGTGTTAATCCCATGACTACTATAGTGAGAGAAACTGACATCCACCAGCCGCATGTGTGGAACAAGCCACACGTCAAGTGCGGAGCCGGTCTCGCGAACGACGTCGCGTAAGGTTGGCCTGGACCGCTTCAATCTCACTATCCCGCGTCATAAGAAGAACACAAACAAGAGGCTTGCAATAGAAAACATCAACGCCGCAACAACCATGTTGCGTTATTCGTGAAACACATCTACGCATAGATCTAGCTCTGATACCACTGAAGGGTTTCGCGGCATAGTAAATCAAAATTTTCCACGGATGCGAACAGAGGAAAGCCAAGATCTAATCTAGGAGATGCAAACAACGAGAGGGATTAGATGAGATCTTCATACCCTTGAAGATTCGCTACAGTGAACGTTCGTCGGAACGTGGGTGATGTAGTCGTACTCGCTTCTCCTCCTCGCGATCCGATCCGATCTAGCACCACAAGTGGCGGTGCCTCCGTGAGATGCACACGTGCAGCACCTCGACGTCTCCTCCTTCTTTGGTCCAGCAAGTATGGTGGAGAGATGGGTTGGATATACAACGCGACGGTGCGGTGCAATTGGTGGAGAATTTCTGCAGCAGGCTTCGCCTACAAGCAGTCGGGAGGGAGAGAGGAGGGCAGCATGGCGGCTAGGGTTGGAGGGGAAGGTGTGAGGGGTTGGTGCGCCCCCACCCCTCTTTATATAGAGGGGGGCGCAGCCCCCCTCCCAAACCGGCGGCCCCAAAGGATAAGGAGTGGGGGGCAAGGAAACCCCCCCCCCCTTCTAGAAGGTCTATCTAGAGTTTAAACTCTCTTTGGACGGCTGGGCCCTATGGGGCCTTGTGCCCCTGGCCCAATGCAGCCAGGGCACTCCCTCATAGGCCCATGCCCCCTCCCGGAAGGTGTGGCCACGTTGGTCCCCTTCCGGAAGGTTCTAGAAGCTTCCGGTACAATACCGATTAACCCGGAACAATTCCGAACTCCAAAAACTGCAGTGCCTTATATGAATCTTATTCTCCGGACCACTCCGGAACCTCTCGTGATGTCCCGGATCCCATCCGAGACTCCGAACAAAAACTCATAAACCAATTAACCAATCTATCCTAGCGTCGAGACACGTTAAGTGTGTGACCCTGCGGGTTCGAGAATATGAGACATGATCTTCTATCAATAATTAACAGTGGGTCCGAAACCCATATTGACTCTACAATTCATCGATGATCATATCGGATGAACCACGATGCCAGGATTCAATCAATCCCATATATATATTCCCTTCGTCTCGCGATATTTTACTTGCGAGATTCGATCGTCGATGCGTCATACCTAGTTCAATCTCGTTCACAGCAAGTACTTTACTCGTTCCGTAATCCGATATCACTTTGTGATTAACTCCTTAACCACATGCTTGCAAGCGGTGTTGATATCGATTACCGAGTGGGCCCGAAGTATATCTCTCCGACTTGGGAGGGACAAATCCCATCTCGATACATACAACCCAACAGATACTTTCCGATCACCCGAGAGACACCTTTATGATCACCCTCTCATAGGATGACGTTTGATGACCTCAAAGCTTTCTTCCGATACCAGGGAGTTGTATTATCTCATGGTCTAAGGAATACAATATTTGACATAGGAAAAGCTTCGCAAAGATGAACACAATGACACGATCTAATTGCTTTTTTAGTTTGGGTGCATCCACCACATCATTCTCCCAATGATATGATCTCATTATCAATTGACAACTCATGTCTATGGTTAGGAAACCTTAACCATCATTGATCAATGAGCTAGTCCATAGAGGCGTACTAGGGACACGGTGTTGTTCACAAACCACACAAGTATTAAAGTTTCCGCTTAATACAATTCTAGCATGGAATATAAACATTATCATGAACAAGAATTATAATAATAACATCTTTATTATTGCCTCTAGGGCATAATTCCAACAAAATTTTGCCAAGTGTCCCTAAAGATACTATCTTTAGAGACATTTTCATCAAAGTGTCCCTAAAGATACTACCTTTAGAGGTATTTTGCCATATTATCTTTAGAGTTATTTTCATCAAAGTGTACCTAAAGATACTACCTTTAGAGGTATTTTGCCAAGTGTTCTAAAATATAGTACATTTGAGGAAAATGGGTATTTGGAATTTGATTACGTGGACTATTTAGCATTGGCAACACCGTGGTTGCCCTAAGCAAACATTGCAGGCACTTTTTAGTAACACAAATAATTACCCCAAATGCTAAAAAGTGCTTGGATGCTGGTTGACACACTGTAGTCTCCATTTTCTGGCCGTGCAGTCTTCCCTGGACGCACGCGATCGCGGTACCAATTCTGACTGGGAACCACCTGGTCAGCGTGGATCGACGCGTGATGACATACCTGGTAAACACGGATCAACCGTGAATTTGCATAGCTATCGATCGATCCATTTGCTTTTTGTTGGAAAAGAGTATATATTAATATCACAGAGAAACCAATTACGTCCGGTCTCTGCAACAAAGCATGATTTTTGTTGGAAAAGAGTATATATTAATATTTGCGGTGTCTCCTTGCCATTGCTCCATCCATGTCGTCGCTGCTCCATTCTCGTCATGCTTCCTTGGTCTGACTACAGTTTGTGTAGGGGTTCGTAGCATGGAAAACAAAAAAATTCTACCGCATACAAACAAACAAGCCAAAATCTATCTACTAGATTGTAGCAACGAGTCGATGGAATAACTTACCCTCGAAGATTCCAAAGTGTTTAATGAGAGCAGATTCTCGTGGGTGATGTAGTCGTACTCTTGCCGATTTCAAGATCGTGTAGACGATTCTTCCGGCCATGCTCCTAAGCGCTTCCACAATCGGTCACACGTTAAATTTCGACGAAGACCTTCCTCTCCCTTGTTCCAGCAGGCAGCGGAGGTTGTAGCACTCTCCTCGTGATTCCGGCAACACGACGGCGTGGTACCGGAAGTAGAGGGAGATCCTGAGGCTTCGCCTTGCCGAGAGCAGTATGGTATGGTGGACTATGAGAGGCCTTGGCGATCTAGGGTTTAGAGGGCACCAAGGGCGAGCTTGGCAGCTAGGGCTTAGAGAAGCCCCAACACGGCGGCTTGGGAGAAAACCCTAGGGCGGCGGCGGCTAGGTGGTGGCCGGCGGCTAGGGTTAGAAGAAGAGGGGCAAGGTGTGTCTTTGGAGGGGCAGCCCTGCCCCTCCTTATATAGGTGGAGGGGGCGCGCCAAGGGAGGAGTCACTCCCCAACTCGGCTTCAAAGGCGGTGGAGGGAGAGGACTTCCTCCTAAGTAGGTTTCCTCTCCTCCACCAAGCAAAATAGCCGTTTGACTTTTCAAATTGGCGTTTGACTTTTCAAACTAGGATTTGATTTATCCCTTTATTTCGCTCAGCGATGACACCTAGTACATGATGCAACCATTCCAACTTGTTATGACACATTCATGTACCCTTCCTCCGAGTGCGGACATTCCGAAACCTTCTAGAACATTCCCGATGAAAACACCGGAACCATTCTCCAACCCCGAAACAGGACTTTCCTTATATGAATCTTATTCTCCGGACCATTCTGGATCTCCTCGTGATATCCCGGATCCCATCCGAGACTCCAACAACATTCGTTCTCTTACTCATCATTCCATAACTACTCAACAACATCGAATCCTTAAGTGTGTCTCCCTACGGTTCGTGAATTATGCGGACATGATCGAGACACTTCTCCGAACAATAACCAATAGAGGAATCTGGAAATTCATATGGCTCCCACATATTTCTACGATTACTTTGCGATCGAATGAACCACTTACATACGATACCAATTTCCCTTTGTCTCACGATAGTTTACTTATCCGAGGTTTTGATCGTCGGTATCTCTGCATACCTAGTTCAACCTCGTTACTGATAAGTACTCTTTTCTCGTTCCCGTGATATGTGATCCCTTGTGAGCCAGTCACATGCTTGCAAGCCAATCTGATGACATACCACCGAGAGGGCCCAGAGTATATCTATCCGTCATATGGATGGACAAATCCCACTCTTGATCCATGTGCCTCAACACATACTTTCCGAACACTCAATGCCACCTTTATAACCACCCAGTTACGGTGTGGTGTTTGATGTCATCAAAGCATCCTTCCGGTGATGGTGATTAGCATGATCTCATGGTCGAAGGAATTAGGTTACTATGTATCAGAAAGCTTATAGCAAATGAACTATATTAAATGACTTGATCTTTATGCTACGCTTAACTATAGGAGTATGTCCATCACATCATTCTCCTAATGATATGACCTTGTTGTTAATAACATCTCTATGTTCATGATCAGGAAACCATGATCATATATTAACCAACAAGCTAGTTTAACAAGAGGCTTTACTAGGGACTCTTTTATGTTTACAAATCACACAAGTATTAATGTTTCCTGTTAATACAATTATAGCATGGTATGTAAACATTTATCATAAGTATGAAGATATGATAATAACCACTTTATTATTGCCTCTTGGGCATATCTCCAACAGTCTCCCACTTGCACTAGAGTCAATAATCTAGTTTCAAACCTTTGTGTATTCAACACCTATGGCTTTCCGTTGTTGTATGTACACGATTGCTAGTGGTCAACTGATCTCCGGATCTGACACTTCCAGGTCCGTGTGTAATTGCATGTCTTTGCGTCTCTACGCATCACTCATTCTCTAATGAGATGGCTTTGTATAAATTTGGTCCTTTGATGATACCTTTAGTTCTTTGGGGTTAAAACATATTGATAATATTGTCGTACAATATATCTTCATAGCACTATCCTGCTGTGAACCACACCTAGTTTGATAACAAACTACTTGACACAAATGCCCTCTTTAGCTGCTATAATGGCAGTCATATACTTAGCCTTTTGTTGTAGTATCTGTCACAATGTCTTAACTTTGGAACTCATCCAAATCCATTATGGAACTTACTTTCCATCATATTGTGCCACCCTTAGTTTAGATTGAGATAAACTTAATTTGTACTTTGTGACAAAACTAGTATCAATTTAGTACTTTTACAATGAACTAACCATCTATTTGTCACTTCTACAAAACAATATATATTCTTATTTCTCTTATAAGATCATAAAAATATCTTTACTATCGTCCAATAATCATCTTATGAATTATTCTGGTATACGCTCATAACATTTAGAACATAGGACATATCTGGATTTGTACACATCACAACATGATTGATAAAATACTCTTTGTGATTTTATACATCAAGTATCAATCTATACTTGAATCTTTGTTTCACTTACCAAGTGTGAATATACTTGAATATATCATCAATATTGAACTCATTCAATCCTTTCTGTGCGACAAGAAACTTTCTTGTAGATTCTATATTGAACTCATTCAATACATCATCTATGTACTTTCGGCACAACCATATTAGCATCTATTGATGCCAAATATTTGGGTTTTGCCTAAGTCTTTCATTAGGATGAAATTCTTAATATGTGTTAATAAAAGATACATCATTTCCAATCAACAATATGTCTTATACATAATGTATTAGAAACATGTCTTAGCGCTCCCACTTAATTTCTTGCAAATGCAAGCATCTTTATTGTCTCTGATGAAATTAAACTCTTTTAACAGTTTCATCATAGTGAAGATTCCAACTCCGCTATGCTTACTTCAACCATTGAAGTTTGCATATGATTTTAGCATCCTTTGAATTAACAAAACCCTATGGACCATGTTATGCACATGTCCTAGGTAACAATTCTATTAGAAGAACTTGTTTTGTATATTCAACTACCACATAACAAAATTATATGTAGTGGTTGCTACATTAATCCGTCTATACTAAATATCGCTTAATGAAAGATCGGATCTTGTCATAGTCAACTATTTGAATATTGTCGTGAACTCTTTCCCGACATGTCGATAATTTCATAGATGTGAAACATCCATCTCTATTTCTTTATAGATCCAAATACGACTGTAAGGTCTTGTACCTTTCCAGAGGGTCTTTCAAGTTCAAAGCTTGATCTCTCGTATATGGAACTATCACGGATTTTATGGCTTCAAGCCATTTGACGGAGTCAGGGCCCATCATCGCTTCTTTGCATGCAGTCGGATCATTATTGTCAAATAACGATTTAACTCTCAAATCTTGGTATTTGATTGTTTTACCCGAACTGCTTGTTTCAATAGGAACTTAGATCTCCGTGACTACAACCTTTGAGGCACGTGAGCCATGAGCATTGTTGCTGTCTCCGGAACACTTTTCGGCGCTGCGCAACTTTGCACATATAGCTAAGGTTCTTTTAGCCTTATCAAAGTTCTATTGTCCTCGCACTTAACTTTTCACGAAAAATTCCTTCTCAAAGAAACTTGACGTTCTAAGAGACAAACACTTTTGTCTCCGATGTTTATGGAGGAACAGTTATTCGAAATAACATACAAAGATAGGTTCATCCGACTTTGGTTGCAAACATCTTTATTATGCATAGCATACCAATGTTTAAGAAAGGACAACTTGGGTTTTATCCCAAACCATAACTTTATATGGTGTTATTTCAACGGATTATGATGAAGCTCTTTTCAGTGGAAAAACGGTAGTCTCTAAAGCTTTTGATCTTTAAAATATAATGGCAGTTTTATGAATTACACCTTTGATCTTACCATGTCAAACAAGGTTTAATTACATATCTCGAACGCTCCATACTCTTATGGTGTTTCGGAGAATGCAAATCCACGGAACGATTCCTTAAATCTTAGGTATTATGCTAAACTTGTAACTCAAATATCTTCCTTTATGATCTTATCATAAACTCTTTATATTCTTGTTACAATGATTTTGCACTTCATCTTGAAAATCTTTGAACTTTTTCAAATGTTTCATACTTCATCCTTATTAAGTAAATATTCATATATTCACTCAAATTTTCGGAGAAAGCATATGAAGTTGAAATCCATCACTCTTGACTACACATAATGGACTTCACACAACAATATGTACAAGTTCCAATAAGCTAGTCATTCGTTCCCTTTTGGCCTATGAACGAAGTTTTAATTATCTCTAGGAAAGTTTCACAAGCGTTATTTGATCAAAATCAAAAGGACTCCAAAATTCCATCCACATGGAGTTTCTTCATGTTTTCTTTCCAATATAATTTAAACGGCGATGTCACTTCATAAGTGATCTTTCAATCAATTTGTCTTTCGACATTTTTAGCACTAGTTTTATGGATGTGATTTCTCCAACGAGATTTGTGAATCATCCATCTTTTATGGATTAGGGAAATTATTTAAACAACCCTTTTGTTCTCATAATGCCTGATAAAACAAATCTTGAAAGCAAGCTTTGATGTTTAACAAGCAGCACAATAACCCTTTATTTGTTCTCGATGAACATCATCACATATTCTTTTGCTAGTTACTTAGGCCATTGCAGTTCCTGAATTGTGTTGTTTTGTATGACGATTCACACCAACAAATTCAGTATCAAATACTTAAGAACCACATTGTTTAATAAGCAAAGAATATATCCATAACATGTATATCATCTATATACTTAAGCTGAACAATTCTAGTCTTTTCTTTTCTGCCATATACTTATGAGATTCTCTTTCAGTATTTCCTTTTCTGTTTGAAAGAATCTATCAATATCAATAGTGAAGCCATATTCATGACACACAGTCCAAAGCATGTATAGTAAAATACCAATGTCTTTGGACTTGCACTTTGAAGTAGATCACCATCATCAAATGTTTGGTGTTCTTTCAAATTCCTTTCTTTAGTAATCTCTTGGTGTAGTAAACATTTTACCTACATCAAATATTCACCCTTATCGTGGAATTATCCATGATCAAGCTACTTTTAGCTTGTAACGGTGAATCGCGAGTATAATATTGCTCTCCAAAACCTTTTGGAGGATTAGGACAACTAGTGTCTCTAACCTTTTGCAAATTCTCATCAAATATGAGAACATGACTTTTGTCATATTATACTCTATCATGTTGCAACCAAAACTTCGTTTCAGATATCACAATATCTTCCACACATCATGGTTTCTAAAACAACTCTTTCAGATCCTAGATAACCTTGATATTAAGACAATCCTTTGAATATCAAGAATCATGGAGATAAACATGATACTCATATACTAACAATGGAATTGTTACTCTTGATTTAATACCAACTATTAAACTTCATGGAGTAACCGGAACTTACTGAAAGTTTGCAGTGGGACTTTCAAACTTTAGATTAACACTTCAAAACAATACGATACCAGTTCGTAAAGTAACTAACCAGAATTCTATAGTTCTATCATCTCAATTAAAACTAAGCGCAAGGTGGTAAACGGATGCCAATGACTACAACAACTATGCAAATTCACTTTGATTTAATTTATGATAAATAGTGTTCAACTTTTAATCATATTGCCGTTGAACTCCCACTCAAAACAATACCCCTCACATTGTTTTAGTGATCACACGAACCAAATTCACCACATCAAAACCGATCATCACGAGAGTTGATGTAGCTTCAATGGCGAACAATCAACATGTTCATCATATCTACTATATGACTCATGCTTTACCTTTCGGTGATCCGTGTTCCGAGACCATGTCTGTACATGCTAGGCTCATCAAGATCAAACCTTAGCTTCCGCATGAGCAAATCTAGCTTGCTCACGTTGTATACACTCGCAGAATCTAACACACCCGATCATCACGTGGTGCTTCAAAACAACGAGCTTTAGCAACGGTGCTTACTAAGGATGAACACTTTAAAACTTGAAATTGTGTGCTTGAGGGATCATCTTATAATGCTACCGTCGTGAACTAAGCAATACAAGATGCATAAAAGGATTAACATCACATGCAATTCATAATATGTGATATGATATGGCCTTTATTCTTTGTGCTTCCGATCTCCATCTTCAAGCACGAACATGATCTCCATCATCACCGGCATTGCATCAAGGTCAATGACGCCGCTCCATGGTTGTCGTCCACCAGTTTCAACTATTACAACTACTTTGAATAGACACGCGGGTCTTTACAGGATTTAAAGATAACCATATGGCTCGTGTCGGTTGCCAAGTTACAATAAGGAACATTGCATACATCATATATAAACACAATCATGGCCATATCACATCACAGCACACCCCTGCAAAACAAAGTTAGACGCCTCTAATTTCTTTGCATGTTTTACGTGGTTTAGGGATTTCAATAAGTGACGTTCTAACTTACGAACAAGAACCACAACATTGATACTAGTATTGTCAATCACCCGTTGTAAATTGAATCTTAACTATGTTGGGAGAAACAGGCACCCGCAAAGCCACTTATGCAATACAAGTTGCGTGTCAAGCGTGGAGCAAGTCTCATGAACGATGTCATGTAAGGTTAACCCGGACCGCTTCATCCCACCATCCCGCAAGATGCAAAGTACACAAGAAGCAATCGACAACAAAAGCATCAACGCCCACAATGACCATTGTGTTCAACTCGTGCAACAGACCTACATATAGACACGGCTCTGATACCACTGTAGGGGTTCGTAGCATGGAAAACAAAAAATTTCTACCGCATACAAACAAACAAGCCAAGATCTATCTACTAGATTGTAGCAACGAGTCGATGGAATAACTTACCCTCGAAGATTCCAAAGTGTTTAACGAGAGCAGATTCTCGTGGGTGATGTAGTCGTACTCTTGCCGATCTCAAGATCGTGTAGACGATCCTTCCGGCCAAGGCTCCGGCGCTCATAATCGGTCACATGTTCGGTACTGACGAAGACCTTCCTCTCCTTGTTCCAAAGCGGTGGAGGTTGTAGCACTCTCCTCGTGATTCCGGCAACACGACGGCGTGGTACCGGAAGTAGAGGGGAGATCCCGCAGGGCTTCGCCTTAAGCCGGAGCGAGTATGGTGGACTATGAGAGAGGCCTTGGCGATCTAGGGTTTAGAGGGCACCAAGGGGCGGAGCTTGGCCGGCAGCTAGGGCTTAGAGAAGCCCCAACACGGCGGCTTGGGAGAAAACCCTAGGGCGGCGGCGGCTAGGTGGTGGCCGGCGGCTAGGGTTAGAAGAAGAGGGGCAAGGTGTGTCTTTGGAGGGGCAGCCCTGCCCCTCCTTATATAGGTGGAGGGGGCGCGCCAAGGGGAGGGGAGTCACTCCCCAACTCGGCTTCCAAGGCCGGCGGTGGAGGGAGAGGGACTTCCTCCCTAAGTAGGTTTCCTACTCTCCCTCCACCAAGCAAAATAGCCGTTTGACTTTTCAAATTGGCGTTTGACTTTTCAAACTAGGATTTGATTTATCCCTTTATTTCAGCATGATGACACCTAGTACATGATGCAACCATTCCAACTTGTTATGACACATTCATGTACCCTTCCTCCGAGTGTCGGACATTCAAACCTTCTAGAACATTCCCGATGAAAACACCTAACCATTCTCCAACCCCAAACAGACTTTCCTTATATGAATCTTATTCTCCGACCATTACGGATCTCCTCGTGATATCCCGGATCCCATCCGAGACTCGAACAACATTCGGTCTCTTACTCATCATTCCATAACTACTCAACAACATCGAATCCTTATGTGTCTCCCTACGGTTCGTGAATTATGCGACATGATCGAGACACTTCTCCTAACAATAACCAATAGAGGAATCTGGAAATTCATATGGCTCTACATATTTCTACGATTACTTATGCATCGAATGAACCACTTACATACGATACCAATTTCCCTTTGTCTCACGATAGTTTACTTATCCGAGGTTTTGATCGGTATCTCGCATACCTAGTTCAACCTCACATCGATAAGTACTCTTTTCTCATTCCGTGATATGTGATCCCTTGTGAGCTACCACATGCTTGCAAGCCAATTGGATGACATTCCACCGAGAGGGCCCAGAGTATATCTATCCGTCATATGGATGGACAAATCCCACTCTTGATCCATGTGCCTCAACACATACTTTCCGAACACTCAATGCCACCTTTATAACCACCCAGTTACGGTGTGGTGTTTGATGTCATCAAAGCATCCTTTCGGTTATGGTGATTAGCATGATCTCATGGTCGAAGGAATTAGGTTACTATGTATCAGAAAGCTTATAGCAAATGAACTATGTTAAATGACTTGATCTTTATGCTACGCTTAACTATAGGAGTATGTCCATCACATCATTCTCCTAATGATATGACCTTGTTGTTAATAACATCTCTATGTTCATGATCAGGAAACCATGATCATATATTAACCAACAAGCTAGTTTAACAAGAGGCTTTACTAGGGACTCTTTTATGTTTACAAATCACACAAGTATTAATGTTTCCTGTTAATACAATTATAGCATGGTATGTAAACATTTATCATAAGTATGAAGATATGATAATAACCACTTTATTATTGCCTCTTGGGCATATCTCCAACAGTTTGGTGGTCTCAACTTATTTAACTGATTCACATCCATGCTTAGAAGATGTGCTCCGATCTCCACCATGCAGTTCACAAAATAAGTCGTACCACATGACGCTGCTTCCTAACCCAAATCTTTTTGCTCCATGCTAAAAATACATTGCATCATAGAATAATAGTGCTTCAGATCATGCATCAGTATACTTCTTTACGATCAAGGTTATAATCAAGGCATGTGCTTCCGATAGTCCAATGTTGCCGCACTTCCCAGACTTGGATTCTAGTGTCGATCACATGTGTTTCCTACTACAATTTAAGCGCCTCCAAATCTAAGATAATTGCGTCGCCCAAAATTGAAAGCTACTGGTATGATATTGCCATGCTTCTCAGATAAGAATATATGCTTCACATGACCTTTCCATGAAACTCAATTTCATGCGGTCGAGCTTCCCTTGTTCTTGGGAACAAGCTTCTCGAGGAGGAAGAAAGGCAAAAGCATATCTGGACATGCATTACGGGAGTAGTTAACGGGATCAGTTTTCTAACAAAGTTAATGGGAGAAGTTATAAGAAAGCAATCAGCTAGTAAAAAAAATAACGAGGACACTTATTAGGAATTGAAGCAATCAAGTAACGAATGGAAACCATTGTGGGCCTCTATAAAGATCGGACGAGTCCCTTGCTTCCAATCCTACGATCTAGGACTAGTCCGATGGGAAGCTAGGTATGAGACGCCGATTCCTAGTAGTGTCTAATAGTCCCTCCAATCCATATTAGTTGACTTAGATTCATCTAGATACGGATGTATCTAGTCAAATTTTAGTGCTAGATACATCCAAATCTAGATAAATTTGAGTCAACTAATATGAGTCAGAGTAAGTAAGTATGTTTTATTCCATTAGTAATTACTACCCTATACTAATATGAGTCAGAGGTCGTTTCGCTGAAGGAATTTTCACATGTGCCGGCCTTATTTAGCGTGTTGCGACATTGTTTGCTTGGTTGGTTTGGTATTTCCCTTAGAGGCCGCTATGCTTTCGTTCCTGTGGTCGCTGCTTCTTCACCGATGACAGCTAAGCAAGGAGGTGGTGTACTTCCCTTTCTTCCCTCCAAAAGAATTACATATGTTTCTTCTTTTCTATTTTTTTTTGTTTTTTTGTAGTTTCTTCTTTACTTTTTTACTTTATCATTTTATGTCTATTTCAAGTTTTTCCTATCTTTTTTCTTTACCATTTTTTCCATTTTAAATTTGGTTCTTATGTTTTTGTGATATTTAGTTTTTTCTATTTTAACCTAAAAATAGTTTTCTTGTAGTACGGACATTCTACAACGGCGTTAATTTTTTCCCTGAGAACAAATCCCAAATGTTATTATTTATTTGCACATATAGTTGCGATATATTTCAATTTTTAAAAGAAATTCTTATTCCACGGGTAGATATAATTCATTCATTGAGGGCGCTAAAATTCTTGTCGTATTTGTGGTCGTGATTCTTTTTTTTCTAGTTAGCCTACATTTTGTTCCTCATGCAGTAGTGTTTTGGACCTCAGTCTAAAAATTGAGTTAAACATGCACTCCTTTTTGTTCAGCGGTTCGGTCATTTCACCTTATCCAAATTGGTGTTCCCGATAAGTAAAATTTTGTTCAATGGTACTTTACGTCTAAATTGGTGTTCCAACTATACTCGTAATTTGCTCAGTTTTGTTCTAATTCGTCCAACATTTTGTTCCTAGTAGCTATTTTTTTCCATGGTTCGCGGCACTAAATTTCGTACTCCAAATATACTCGTATTTATTTCTTCCGCGGTCTATAAAATTTTGGAAACGCCTAAATTTTAGTCCGAAAGAGTTGTTCCTTTTATTTCCTAAAATTAGTTTTCACAAACATTTTGATCTGGAATGCGTTGTGATGTTCCTTTTGTTTCCCTCTATATAATTATTCCTTCCACTTACTTTTTAAAATTAGTACCACAAATATTTTTATTCCTTAATTTATTTTGTTCCCTCTGATTTTTTTCATGTGTATAATTATTTGTTCCTTGAAAGAATTTGTTCCACATAGTGTAAAAAATTAGTTATGCTCGATACACATTTTTGTTCCCTGTGATGTACTATTTTTTGTTCTCATGTGTATTAGTATTTGGTCCATGTGATGTAGTGATTGGAAACCGGTTCAGATGTGTACTAAAATTCTTGTCCCAACCATACATGTGATTTTGTTTCAATTAGCCTAATGTTTTTTTTCTTTCTTGTGTAGAGAGCTAACATTTTGTGAAACCTAACCACAGAAAAAAAAAACTGGCTCTGCTGGCGAGCAAGCAGCCTCGCGCCTGCCTAAAGCTTCTCCTTCCATCTCTGCCGCTGCCGCCGGGCGGGGCTGGCGATGGCGGAGCGGCCTTTACCCGACGTGCGAAAGGGGGTGCGGGCCCTGGCGGCGGCGGTGTCTCTCGGCGGCGGCCCTGCTTGGTGGCGTGGCTCCCGGGGGCAGGGTGGGCGGAGGCGCGGCGGAGCGGCTGGGCGGCGCTGCCCTGCGTGCTTGCTTGTTCTGGCGGCGGGGCATCGAGGAGTTGTTGCCATGGTGTGCATCTTGGCCCAGATCTGGGCCCGTTTGGGCCCCATCTGGGTTGGGATGGGATT
This sequence comes from Avena insularis, assembly GCA_023614405.1. NCBI lineage: Eukaryota > Viridiplantae > Streptophyta > Magnoliopsida > Poales > Poaceae > Avena > Avena insularis. The sequence continues at coordinate 379,078,265 of CM042695.1, read as the reverse complement.
ACCCTGGCGTGCTCCTGTGCGGCTCCCTTGAGGTGGAGGAGGGGCGGTTGAGGATCTGGGTTGGTGGTGGCGTTCGCGGCTGCCCTTGCTGCAATGTGGCGACGGGGGCTTTGCGGACCCATCTGGGCTCGGCCGGGCCCGAGACCTACTGTGCCCCTATTGCTGCGTCCGGTCGGCTAATGCCACGGCGGTGGAGGTAGTTCCCTCCCGCGCGGTTGCGATGCTACTACCCCCGGTACCAATGCCCCCTTGCTCGGGACTCGAGGCCTCGTGTCGATGTCCACAGTGAGATGATGAAGATGGCGCCTTTTCCGTGGTGGCCTGTGCTGGTTGGCGGTGGGTTGGGTGGAGCACTTCGAACCGTCCGGGATGGTGGTTCTTTGGGGGTGGGCGAAATCCCTGTCGGTCCTGGCTGGCACTGACGCGGTGACGCCTGCGGGTGTCTCCTCTCCTTCCTGAAGGGCGTCGGGTACCTCCTCCCCACCCTTCTCCGTGTACCGGGGGAAACCCTAGGACTAGTCCGGGCGGTAGCGTCGTTGTCGTCGCATCCCTTGCTGAAGGTACTGCTTGGTACACGGCGGTTCAAAATGACAGGAGCGTGGTGGGACCTTTTTGGAGGGCGTAGCGGTAGAGGGTCGTCTTCGCTTCATCGATCTGCCAATGTTGGCATTTGTTTCTTTTTTAGTTCTTGTTCTTTTCGTTTGGGCTTGTCTGTGCTGTGGCCGCAGCATGTTCTTTGGGCGTGTGCTGTCTGGCCTAGCAACGGTCTCACCGGTGTGCTTTATTTATAAAGCGGGGCGAAAGCCTGATTCGAGAGAGCTAACATTTTGTTCCACATGTAATTATATTTGCAAACTTGTTCGGATATACCTGAAATCCTCGTTCAAAATAAAGTCATTATTTTGGTCCATTTAGGTTAAAATTTTGTTCCTCGTGTGGATGCGATTTTTCCCATGGGCGCTAAAAAGTTGTTCCTACCCACAGTTTGTTCCAAGTGATTTAAAATTTTGTTTTATTTCACAAAAGATAACATCCTTTTTTTTACTTTGGAGAAGTTAATGTTTCCAAAAATTTAATTATTTAGTTCCACTCATTGTGTGGTGCGGTGCATGATCATGAGAAGCTAGTTTTCCACACTGTTTACAAGTTAAACCTGCTTTACGTGTATTTTCACTACCAGTATTTTTTTCAAGGATACGTCCTGGGAGACGTATCGTTTTCATAGAAGAAGGGCCAATAGGCCAAGTTTTACAACGTCCCGTGGCACAGACGCCACGGGTGCAAATCCACGCCGTCACGAAGACGGCACACACACATCCTACCCAACTACTCGCGGCACCTCCACCTATCTACCTCTCCTAGACAATCGCGGAAAAGCCGTGCAGTCCTCCAGAGGTCTGCCTCCGTGGTGATTCTATGGATGACCTCTCTAGGAGAAGGAGCGGCCCCTTTGAAGACCACGTCATTCCGGTGGCGCCAAAGCGTCCAGCAAACCAAAGCAATCCCTGTCCAGAGGTCGCGCTCGCGGCCCTTGCCGCCTCGCCTATCTTGGAGCCAATCAACAAACTTGGAATCATGTTCCGGCATCCAGTGTCTCTTGTCCCACCAGCCCAGGCAGGCTGCCCAAACCTCGCGGGCCAGGACACAATCCATGAAAAGATGATCGATGGTCTCTCCACACTGGTCACAGAAGGGGCAGGCCGCCGGATGTTGGAGGCCACGCCGGCTGAGCCGATCGGCGGTCCAGCACCAGTTCCTCACGGCTAACCAAAGGATCACCTTGCAGCTAGCAGGGGCTCGGGACCGCCATATCTGAAGTGCCCCTGCCATAGAAGTTCGCCCGGCAAAGAGTGCTTGGTAGCATGATCGTGCTGTGTAGCAGTTGCTTGGGTCCCAGTTCCACTTGAGGACGTCCTGCGTCCCCTCTGTCAGGGTGATTGCTTCAATATGGTCTGACACTTCGAGGAGCTCCCTGATGGCTGCCGCGCTAAGGTCCGGGGTGACATCATGCAGCCAACCACCTACAAGGCCTTCGCGTACACGGCGCATGGAGACTGCGCTCGGTGGGACCGCAACGAAGAGGTTCGGTGCCACGTCACATAGCCGCCCGCACGGGAGCCACTTATCCGTCCAGAAGAAAGTAGCCGCGCCATCCCCAATTACCGAGGTATTCGTTGCATCGAAGAGACGCCTCGAGAGCTCCGGGACCCGGATGTCGAGGCCATGCCATGGCCTATCCACCTCCACGCGCTTCAACCACAGCCATCTGGCCCTCGGCGCAATGTTCATGAGGCGTAGGTTGGGATGCCAAGTCCCCCAGCTCTTTGGGCATGCACACCCTGTCCCAAGCCACCAGGCAGTGCCCGCCGTGTACGTCCTTTCTCCCCTTCCAGAGGAAACTGCGGATGATCTTCTCGATGGTGGTGATGATCTCTATGGGAATATCGAGGGACATCATGGCGAAGATGGGCATGGCGGATAAAGTTGTCTTAACGAGCTCGAGCCGCCCCCCTCTGTTGAGCATGGAGGCTTTCCACAATGGCAGTTTGGCGGCCACCATATATACTAGCGTTCGGAGCTGCGCTGCCGATGGCTTCCGTAGGGAGAGCGGTAACCCCAGATAGCGAAGGGGGAATTGCGTGATGGGGCAGTGTAGCTCCCGCTCCACCAGGTCTCTAGCCTCAGCCGAGCATCTAATCAGGTTGGCCGAGCATTTGTCAAGGTTGACATGGAGACCAGAAGCCTCCCCAAAGTCCTCGATGATCCCGGAGATCACCTGGAAATCCACCACTGACGGCCTCAGGAAGGTGACCACATCGTCTGCATAAATCGATGTGCGGTGTTGGAGGCCTGAAGCTGGAAGCCGAGTGAGCAGTCTGTGTTCCTCTGCCTTTATGACCATCAGGTGGAAAACCTCCATGATCAGGATGAAAAGCTGTGGGGAGAGCGGGTCTCCTTGCCGAAGACCACGTCTATTGACCACCTTCTCCCCTGGGAACCCATTCATCAGGACACGTGTGGAGGCCGTGGAGAGCAGTGCGCAAATGCAAGCGAGGAGGCGCTTGCCGAAGCCCAACTTCTTTAGCATTTCCAACAGAAAAGCCCAGTCCACAGTGTCGAAAGCTTTGGTGATGTCCAGCTTTAGTAGCACTGCTGGCGTCTTGCTGGTATGTAGCTTGCGGGCTGTCCCCTGCACCATCATGAAATTGTCGTGCAAACACCTAGCACGCACAAAAGCGCTCTGATGCACCCCCACAAGTCGTGGGAGAATCGGGGCAACACGGTTGGCGATCACCTTTGCCACTTAGCAATTCCGTGAATCAGACTGATCGGTCGGAAATCCCGCACTTCTTCAGCGCCCGGCTTCTTGGGTAGGAGTGTAACCAACGCACTGTTCACCGATCCAAATCCACGGCTGTCTAGCCTAGAGAGTGAGTGGAAACCGTCCATGACATCCTCCTTGATAATGCTCCAGCAGGACACGTAGAAGCGGGCAGATAAGCCATCAGGACCAGGGCACTTATCCAACGGCATGCCTCTAATGGCTGCCAAAACTTCCTCCTCTGTGAATGCACGGTCAATGTGTTGGAGGTCAAGCGACTGTACCCTCAAGAAGTCCAAGTCCAGAGAGAACGGTCTATCTCCTACCACACCGAGCAGGCTCTCGAAGAAGGTGTCCACGACTTCTGCCTTTCCTGCGTGGTCCGAGATCCGCACATTGTCCACCAGGAGGTGATTAATGAAGTTCTTACGCCTCCGATGTCTTGCATGCGTGTGGAAGAAGCGAGTGCATGCGTCTCCCTCCCAAAGCCAGAGGATCCTCGATCGCTGCCGTGCCAGCGTCCTCTCAAGGGAAGCTAGTCCTAGGATCTTTTTCTTGAGAAGGCATCGCAACCCACGCTCCTGAGGCGATAGCTGCCTACTCTCCATGGCAACATCCAAGTGGAGGATCAGCTCTGTGGCTAGGAGGATCTGTTGCTTGACATTCCCGATGAATTTGGAGCTCCAACAGGAAAGTCTCTTAGCCACAACTCGCAATTTTGCATCGAGTCTCTTGAAAGGGTTCGGCTCCCACTGTTGCGAGGTCCACGCTTCCTGCACCACTTCCAGGAAGCCATCGACTTTGGGCCAGAAGGACTGAAACTGGAAACGACGTCCACGTTGGAGATCCGGGGCAAGGCACAACAAGGGGCAATGGTCTGACGGGCCTAAGGACAGAGCCGAGAGGAAAGAGTCAGGGTAGCGTGCCTCCCAGTCCACTGTCACGAAGACCCTGTCGAGTCTCTCCAAAGTGGGTCGTTCCCGTTCATTTGTCCAGGTGAATCTGCGACCGTTGAGGTAGAGCTCCTTGAGCTCAAGAATTGCAAGGGTCCGCCTAAACTTGGCCATCATGCGGCGATATAGGGTTCCTTGGTTCTTATCCTCCGGATTGAGGATGAGGTTAAAATCACCAGCAACGATCCACGGACCGGAATGCAGGTCCCTAATGTCTTGCAACTACCAGTATTCATTCAAAGACAACGTCGTTCATGCAAAAAAACCGCCTCTTTCTTACATAATATACTTTTTCCTTCACCAGTAAAAATGTATATATGTACTTTTTTCTTTCACAAATATTTTTCCCGCTTGATCGCTCGAGCTAGCTAGCAAAGAAAAAACGCGTTCCGGTGTGGGCTCATAGCATGGAGCCAATAGTGTATAACGTACGCGACCCGCGAACCGTATACAGAGCAACAGGTAGTAGGATTTTTCTGTCCGCGTCGTGTACCAGGGGTGGTGTCCTTGTCCTTGTTTTTAGTCCCACCTCGACTTCTTAATAAAAAACAGACCGATTTAAATAGCTGATCCCGTCTCTGTTCAACGTGTCAGTACACTGCGGTAACCGCTAAGGAATTCGGCCGGTCCAAACCGAGCGAAAGCCAGGGGACGTGCTGGCTCCAGCGAGGAAGGACTCCAACTGGCCGAATCTTGAGTTCTGGGCCAGTCCGCGCCTGGGCGGTAGGGAGGAGCACTAGGGGAAACTCAAGGAAAGCCAGTCCGCGCGTGGCATTTCTCTTAGTGTTGTTTCTAAAAAATTTTAGGGCTATTTCTTATAGTGTCACTAAATGGATTTAGAGGCATTTTTCTTATTATCCATAAAGCTTTTAGAGGCATTTCTCTTAGTGTCCATAAAGTTTTTTAGGGGCATTTCTCTTAGTGTAAACGGATTTAGAGGCATTTTTCTTAGTGTTGTTTCTAAAAATTTTTAGGGGTATTTCTTATAGTGTCACTAAATGGATTTAGAGGCATTTTTCTTAGTATCCATAAAGCTTTTAGAGACATTTCTCTTAGTGTCCATAAAGTTTTTTAGGGGCATTTCTCTTAGTGTAAACGGATTTAGAGGCATTTTTCTTAGTGTTGTTTCTAAAAATTTTTAGGGGTATTTCTTATAGTGTCACTAAATGGATTTAGAGGCATTTTTCTTAGTATCCATAAAGCTTTTAGAGGCATTTCTTTTAGTGTCCATAAAGTTTTTTAGGGGCATTTCTCTTAGTGTAAACGGATTTAGAGGCATTTTTCTTAGTATTCATAAAGCTTTTAGAGGCATTTCTCTTTGTCCATAAAGTTTTTTAGGGGCATTTCTTTTAGTGCCAATAAAGGTTTTAGGGGCATTTCTCTTAGTGTCACTAGAAGTTTTAGGGGTATTTTACTTAAAGTGCCCCTAAACTTTTAGAGACATGAGTATTAGTGTCACATTTTAAAATGCCTCTAAAACCTTTTAGGGATATTTTGATTACATATAAGGACACTTTGAAGTGCCCTAAAATAACTACCGTGTTGTAGTGTCGGTACCTTTCCGTGGTTCCTAGGCCCCTAGCTAATTAATCTTAATCTGATCGACACGTACGTGCAGCATACAGTTCAGCCGCATTTCGACCTCTCAATCGGCCCCACACAAGCGTTTCACGGTTACAGGTAAATGACAAGTCGGTGTTTTGCGCTCATGCCGGGAAACACACCACATGCCACAGATGGCCACGTCGACCGTGTCGCCGTGGCGGCCGGAGAAGCCAGCAAAATTGTCAGCACGGAGAGTCAGTCACCGAGCGCTCGATCGACGACAGACGTTTCCGGCCAAACTTTCGTCGCACGAGCCGATGGACGAGGTAGTAGAAAGAGTGAGTAAACGCAATACACAGGGTAGCTGCTGCGGTGTCATCTCGGATTGGATCACACATGAGATGAGACGGTTCTGCTACGGAACCGATGGATGCCAACCACGGCCCCATCAGCGCGTGTAAAGTGAACTGAATAGTCCATCCACGGAACATATTAATCTCGTGCGTGCAATGCACCTATACTGATACTAGCCAAAATCGTGTGCTCCAGGTGTTCCATTATTTACCTGCTCGTTTTGGATGCGGATGACATGATGTTGACTGGCAGCGACTAGGCGATGGAACCCCTTCCAAAGATAACTATTCCATATCATGTTGTCCATAATTTTGTGTGCAAGTTAAACTTTGCAAAGTTTGACAATAAATATATGTAATATAAAAATATATATATTATAAAAATATATTTTAAGACAATTTTAATATTATTAATTTGGTACCGTATAAGTATATAGTTGTATCAAACTTCTTGGTTAAACATTGTATAGATAAAATCTTATATGCGTCTAATTTGGGATGGAGGAAGTATATATATATATATATATATATATATATATATGAATAGTCCCATCGATGGGACATAGTATTAATCTTATAGCAGAAGAGCAACAGTGTGGGCATGTGAGCGCTGCTGCTCGATCGGCGACGTAGATTCCTGCATTGGACACTCCACCACATGCCATGTCGAGCCCAGGCGAGGCAGTTGCACGCCCGCCGGCCTCATCTGACTCTGATAAAACCCGCTGCTGTGCTTTCATCGGTACTCCGTCTATATATCTACGCGGGGCTGATCCTTCCCGCTTTTTTCTGCGCCAAAATGCTTGAAATTCGAGGTCGGCTGACGCAGCGCCGCTATTCTCTCCGACCGGCCCCCGCGCGTACTCTGGTGGCCGCGCTGGTCGACGTTTATCCGCTCGGTTGCCGCTTTGGTCAACTTTCTCGCTCCCGTCGGACGGCATGCACACGTGGGCTTCGAACTCTCGGTCGGTTCGCAGTTGTACAAGGACAACTACTACACGCGACTCGATCACAATAATGGCAGTGCCGTCTTCTGCTTTCATGCGTTACTGTTGTTAGCACGCTGATGCTGTACCGTTGTTGTACACGAACAAAAAGAGACCCTGCTAATGTAATTAGCTGGCCATTGTAACTAGCATTGCCATGGTTATAAGTAAAAGAAGATCATCAGCAGGCATTGTGTATTATTTGTCGTGCACCTGGCTGCTGGGCCTGACGGATGATGATCCAACTCCGCTGACCGCTGTTCGGTAGCAGTGGGTAAGGAGGCGTTGGTTGCTGCTTTTGCTGGAATCCTAGTCAGAGATCTCCCAGATCTTTGCCGTGATCTTATTATGGGTTTGACTCCATGATGATCTGGTGAATTTCGTTGCCAGTTACGAGCTACTAATCGACCTACTAGTAGATCCTCGAGATTAATTTAAAACTGACTAAAACCGGTGATTCGATCCGAACAGATAGCCGCCCTTTTACTTTCAGGCCGTGGAAAATATGTCGATCCTACCTTTTTCAGATGACTACTTACATGCATGGTCGCCTTTGCTTGAGGAATGTTCGGCGGCATTTCTCTTTGGCACGCTCCACACTCCAGGCAATTTTGGCACGCGTGGAGGACGACCTCGTGCGCCAAACACGCCACGTACTCCGCCGGGCACCTACCTTTTTTTTGTTCTGCTTACGTTGTTTTATAGTAACTCATTGCTGAATTAGACGCTGAGAAGACAGCTGATCTAGGCTTCAGTTCAGTTCGCTGGAACAATCATATCTGCAAATCCTTGACCAATCTGGCTCGAGTACTATAACCCAGCACGCGCGACGCCGTAGTACGATCGGGAGTTGGTTTTAGTGGAAGAAGAAGAAGCACGGGAATGCGGTTGTTGCGCCGCAGTAGTACCTCCAAATCTTGCGCACAAGGCAACTACCAGTACCAGGCAGGATATATGTACTATCTTGCACACAAGGCAGCTACTACCAGGCAGGATATATTACTGTCTCTATCTATCTGCCTACTTGTTCGGTTATCTTATCTTTCCTAATCAGAAACTGCAAGCGCACACACCTTCCATGGATGCGTTCTGAATTGATTACTGTTCTGCCCCTGCCATTTTTTCTCAGAAAGTCTCGGGCTCATCCATGTCGGTCAGCTCCTCTGGTCCCCCTGTGTCACACACACAGTCTACACATTAATTATCCAAAGCAAGTCGTGTTTACTTTCAACCATTTTTGTGCGCGTGATGGGATCGGAGACAGGAAGCTGTGATAACCAACCTTCTGCATATACGCCTCCGTTTCAAAATCTAAAATGTTTTAGGTTTTAGAAAGTGTATCTAAACTTCTACATATGTTCACAGTCAATCAGTCCGAATCGCCCGAGCCGATCAAGACGTACGGTGCTGATCATCATGTTGCACCGGTCCTCTTCTCTTGATGATGATGATGATCGATGTCCATGAGATAATGGGACCGTAACAGTTTACGAACCCTGCCAGCGCGCGATAACTGCATGGTCTCTCCGATTGTGATTCAAGATGATGGCGAGAAACAAGCTCAAGCCTTTTACGGCACGGGAATAAATAGCCCACCCATAATGCTGGCTGGTAATGGTCCATTATGTGACCTAACGACATACGGCCCAACCGGCAATTCGCGTCACGTGGCCCAGTAACAGGTAGTTAGTTTCCTCTCTGTTTTTCTTTTATAAATCTCAGAGCTAGGCCCCGTCCAAGCCCATCAGATATGCCATGCGAGCCAGGGCCAAACCAGCAAACATATTAGAACTACTAGTTCTACGCCTAAACGTGGCAATTAGCCCATTCGGAAGAAGGCGTGAGGTCCAGGGAAGGCACGAAAGCAGCCGCAAGTATTTCGTTTCTTTTCCTCGTCCGCTATGTGTCTATCGGCCGCAAATGTGAAGCCGTCTACGGCAGTTCTCAATCACAAAGTCGGCGGAACACTGTATAATCAATGGGGGCAGTGATCCACGGAGCACCGCTATACGGGCGTAGCAAGTAGCCGAAGGGGGAACGAGGCAAATAATTCAAGTTAGTTTACTCCCTTTAATTCTTGTTGTCTTAAATTTGCAGTCGTAAGTCCTCGTATCGTTTCCGAATGTTAGAGCAGTTTTTGTCTCAGAAACTAGGGTGGGAAGCGGCACCGCATAACGACCCTCAAAAGAAATTATAGGCAAAACGAGACTCAAAAATTAGCAAAATTAATGAAGGATTAGTTAAAAAGCAGTGCCGCAACCCGCCCCGCTTGACACCCTATCGGAAACTATCGAAGTATTGTAGATCTTCTAAAGGGAAAAAACTATAAAAGTAGAGTTGTAGGAACTACCAGGATGTGGGAACTACAAACATGAAAATTTGTTGGCAAATATTCGATTGTCCACTTTACCTTCAACAAGATATGAAGATAAAGAGACTGAGATCAATTAGTATAAAAAACTCTAGACAATTGTTCCATGTGAACATGATGTTAATGCAAACCCGAATGATTTTGCAAGTTAGTTTATAGTAGAACAATCCTAATCCTAGTGACGTCGATTTTCGTAATTGTAGAGTCAACTTCACCTTAATGCATTGGGACAACCTGAACTTTACGATATTTACTGTGGTCTGCAAAGGTTTTGAACTTTTGTTACCTCTCGCCACCTCTATCTCCGAATCCTGGCCCCGTCCCTGGTATTCAGTTCACTTTTGTGAAGAAGAGGATATCACAAAGAGTCCCCATGATATCAAGTTCTTTGATGAACATAAAGATTAACGAGAACACCGATGCAACACATCATCTAGGTGTATTCAACAGATGCTAGTGAAAGCATAGAGGACATCATGGTGAAATACGATGGTATCGCGAGAAACTCCCTAGGCAATGTCATTCAGTTTTTGTATGAAAAATATGTCATCCCAAAGAGATTCATCACTTTACCTGTTATTTAGCGAACCAAATGATCACCTAAACACCGATGCAACACAACATCTGGGTGAAAGGATATATGCATGTCACGGTCGTAGAAGAAAATTGTTGGGAAGGGAGCGGCAGGAGAAGAGAGAAGAAAAGAGAGAGATAGAGACAAGGCAGGATAAAGTTGTAGGAAAGGAACCACATCAAAGAGAGAGAGGAAAAGAGATGGGAAACCAGAGGGCGAGAGATGAGCGGCGCGAAAGAGAAAATGGTAAGAGAGATTGACCGAGAGAGAGAAAAGAGATGGAAGGGAAGAGAGGGTGAGAGAAAGTAATCGGGCAGCGTAAATAAAATGTGGGGGCGAGTATTAAAATTCATAGGTTTCATGTGAAAAAGATTAAAATCATGTCTACAAAAAAAATCATATGTTCATGGGAGTACCATTTCAAATCACCGAATGGACTTGTCATATTTATACTATGCTTACATACTAAAAATATGACTACATACCAAAATTTTCAATTTCCGACAATTTGAGGCATTGTTTCATTTTTCCTATACTCAGCAAACATTAATGACAGCAGAGTTTACCGAGTGTTTTTTTTACTAAGACTACCTAAAAATTGGTACACCGTCAACCTTTTGTCATTCGAGAAAGGATAAGTCACTTTTTTGCCGAGTGCCTCATGGAAACACACTCGAGCAAACATGTTACTTTGCTAAGTGTGTTTCTCTACTCGGTACGGACGATCATTGCCGAAGTACACTCAACAAATAATATGACGCTCGGTGAGCAGTACGCTATCGACGTATTTTTTTTTTTTAAACTAGACAAAAGTTTTGCCTTTCATTGATATAGTAGAAAAGAGTTGGCCCGTTTTATGAGTAAAACTGGCCGAAAAACCGCATACAACACAACACACCACGCCAATCCCGAGGCTGCGAACCACACGGGTCGACGACCAACTAGGTCGACACCACACCTCGACGCAACAAGCGGAGGCGAAAGACCGGAGCCACCGCTCCAAACTACCATGCCGGCTAAGGGCTGCGCCCCGCCCAGGCCGAAGACGCCTACGCCAAAACCACCAGTACACACCACAAAACTCTCGGTCCGGTGAAAGTCCAAAGCGAGGCCCCAAGAGGCAAAGCGACACGATAGCGCCACCCACGCCCGATCCCGCGAGGGATCTAGGGTTTCCCCCGGAGAGCCCGGGCGGAGGATCGAGAAACACCCGCTTTGTCGACGACTTCAAGAAGGATGCGGCGCCCACTGACGTCACCGTCGTCGGCCCCAGCCAGCAGCCAGGACAAAGCTTTCGCCCAGCGCAGAGTCCTCAACCTCACGCCCGCCCAACAAGGACCGGCACAACCACCAAACCTTCCCTCCCCGACAAGCACCCGACGACCAACAAGCATCCCTTCTGGCGCCACGCCTAGGCTCCCCGTCGCCGCGACGAAAGCCGCCATCCGGATCATCACCGCTGCCCGCAAGATAGTAGCCGAAACAACCAGAGTGAACAAGAGCAGCCGCCGCCGCGAAAAAAGACCAAAGGACATCGCCACCAAAACACCTCCCTGGCGGCCCAGATCCAGCCCCGGACAAGCCCGCGTCGCCACGACGAGCCCTCCGACCACATGATGCATGCCGAGCATCCCCGACCTTCGACAGCACGCGCAGACGAGCCGCCGCCGCACCAACCAGCCTCCATGCGCAGGCAGAGAACCCCATCACGGCGGACGAGCGTCGACGTATTTGAGATGAAACCTTATGTAGCTTGTCGAATATCTTAAAAGATGCATTTGAATAAAACGATTTGAGACACTCACGATTTTTTTTAAAGTAATATGTCTAGATATTTTGAGAAATTGTCCACTGTTTTTTTTTTCTTTCAGCGATTGGTATACATGGACGAGAAGGAGTTAATATGTTTCGAGAATGAGCTGCGACGTGGCGACTCCGACGCGCCCAGTACCTGCACACGTCCCCTTCTCTTCCTGGGATATATAGTCACCGGCTTCCGCCTACCAACCCACTCGTGCAAGCACACGTAGCGCCCTACCGTGGCGCCTCATCCGTCCGGCGATCCCTATCCCCCATCCTCTCCAAACGGTTTACAAATACTGCCTCGGGGCTGCACCAGCTTACACAGCCACGAGTACGTCACAGCATACCGACCAAACCAAGTAAACAGCACTATCTAGATCGACTTCCCGTGAAAAGTTCAGTGTGCAAGATGGAGTACCAGGGGCAGCAGCATCACGGCCAGGCGACGAACCGCGTCGACGAGTACGGCAACCCGGTCGTCGTGCCCGGTGGCGGCATGGGAGCGCACGGCGGCGTCGGCACCGGCGCGGCTGGCGGCGGGCATTTCCAGCCCATGAGGGAGCAGGAGCACAAGGCCGGCGGCGGGATCCTGCACCGCTCCGGCAGCTCCAGCTCCAGCTCGGTATGTATATGTACTTGTTGCTTTCATCAGCTGTACCCGCATGCATCGGTATTTGGCTGTACGAAGTAACATATCAAATGATTCTTATGTATAGTCTGATGAGGATGACGGCATGGGCGGGAGGAGGAAGAAGGGCATGAAGGAGAAGATCAAGGAGAAGCTGCCCGGTGGCCAGCAGCACACCGCGGCAACCGGTGGCGCCTACGGACAGCAGGGTCACACTGGGATGGCCAGCGCCGGAGCGCATGACACCACGACTGCCGGAAGCACCTATGGGCAACAGGGACACACCGGGATGGCCGGCACCGGCGAGAAGAAGGGTTTCATGGACAAGATCAAGGAGAAGCTGCCTGGGCAGCACTGAGCTAGCCTCGATCGTGGTCTCTGCTACGTACTACTACTTGTGGAGGTTGAGGTGCCCGTCGGCCACCTTATTTGCATACTTCTACAGTAAGATAAACGTACGGAAGAATAAAATACCCACCATATATAATAAGTGAGTTCAGCTCACTTGGTTGTTTGAGGTGTGGGTATGTCCGGGTTTTCAAGTCATCGTACTTGGACGATGTGAGTGTTGTATGGGTTCTTGTTTTTACTTGTCGGGACCTGCTTGCACGGTATTGTACTTGTATATGTAACTTCTTCTTTTTCAAACTATATATATTCAGAGCATGTATGTGGTGGCTGGTATATAGATGTGTAATAACATGTATGCTGTTGTATTGTATCGGCACCTACGTACCCGTATGTTCCTTTGTCTTGTCCTTCTACGATAAAGGAAGATTTTGCAAGAAAAAACACTTAGGCCCCGTTTGGTAGCTAAGCATTTTCTAAGTATTTATCATATACTTCAGTTTTTAGAAATACCATAGTTTTAAATACTTTGAGGTGTTTGGCTCTAATGAAAAGTACAGTTTTAAATACTGTATTATTGACAATACTGTGGTATTTTCGTTGTATCTAAAAAAGAGCCCCAGACCTCTTTTTTCTAAAACTGAGAAATGATTTCTTCTTCCACCTCTTTCGCTGGTACTGCAGGCCACCGCGCCATCTTTTCCAAAATCTGTCAAGGTGCAATCCGTCGCTTCCTTGGATCACTAGCTAATCCAACCTCCACGAGCGTTGCTAGCTGAAATCAATCAAAAAAACAGCTTGTACGTGGGCACTCGCACGAAAGTATTCAAACAAGTTTGTCCTGTGGCAGCAACCTTTCCCTCCTCTTATTTCTTGCTATGGTTGCTCAGAAAGAGCGAGCGATTTGTCAAGATGGTCCATGCGGGGGCTCGTCCAGAACTTTATCGGGGAACTTTATCGGGCGGTTCTCCTCCATAGAACAGAGCAACTAAATACCATAGTACAAGCACAATTCCAAACATCTCGGATTTTTGGGCAAAACGGAAGAAAAATGTGGTTTCCTAAAACTGTGGTATTTCATTGCCGGGCATCCGAATACCACGGTTTAGGCATACTATGGTTTCCATGTCCATCCTTGTTGTGAAGTCTTGGTAATCTTATTAGGGTCAGGAAACAATTTGCACCGAGTGAGATGGTTCGAATCTGTCAGTAAGCGCCTCCACGAAGCCTCCTCATGTGGATTGTACCAGGCACACCGATCATACATACGATTCCGGTGCAGGAGATTGAAATGCATTAGTTTGGTACTTTGGTTGGTCTGCCTTGTGCGCCGACAGGCAAGAAGATCAAGGAGTCACTCGCGATGCCCATCTGCATGTATAAAGTCGAAGCATTTGGCATATAGATTGCAATGGCGTCCATTGGTTCCTTCCTTTTGTTTTTCCAAACCATGCAGGAGAACTGCATGTGTAATATTAAGAAGAAAAAAAGCCATATAGGACAAAGTACACGACCAAATACAAGTGAAAGAGAAAAGAAAACAAACAGCTGCTGACTCAGGATACGACCTCAACAACTGACCAAAAAACACTACGACAACACCTGTGGGGTTTCATGTGTTAGTGCTAGCCACTCTCGGTAGATGCATTATAGGATTAGATCTAGGAGATCTGAGAGAGAGAGGGAGAGAGAGTAGTACTACCTGCGCCTGTGCTCGACGAGCATGAACCGGAGGGGATGCCGGAGCTAGCTCCGGTGTCGGTAGCCATGGGAAAAGGGAGTGGGGCGAGCGTGCGGTTAGGGTGGCGGCGGTGGAGCTTCCCGTCGGCGCAGCGCTAGCCTAGATCGGATTGGTTTGTAGGTGGGGAGGCTAGGGCACGCTAACCTCGTGAGGCGTGCTGCCGGCCCCCACCTCCTTTATATAGCGCTGGCGACAGGGGCCCACCCACCAGATGAGGTTGGGGCGCCCCCGATCAGGGCGCGGATAAGGGACTCCGTTCGGCCGTTGGGCTCGAACGGGGAGAGATCTATCTAACATTCTCCCCCTTGATCTCGACTTTACTTTTAACTTTGTACTTTACTTATTTCATCACAGAACAATACATAGAGCATGTTTCATCGTCTCAGCTCAATTGCCGATAGAATCAGACAGCCACTATATACCTTCATGTTTTGAAATAAATCCTGTTACTTTTGGGCCTCTGTAGTCCAGGAATCATAGGCTTCCCATTAAACCCATGCCGGCTATGTGTTCCTTGAACACATTGGGTGGTAAGTTTTCGATTAAGCGGATCCGCAAGCATATCCTTTGTCCTTATATGTTCGAGTCTTATAGTTTGATCCTGGACTTTGTCCTTCACAACATAATACTTTATATCTATAGACTTTGTAGCATTACTCAACTTGTTGTTGTGAGCATAGAATACTGCAGTGCCATAACTTCGATGAGTCAAGAGTTCACTTTCTTTTCTTTTGATCTTTGTTCGACAAGGGAACTTGTTCATTCACATCACACACAGAAAATACTTTCTCATGCAAAGATAATAAATATAGCTTGTCATGTAGGGTAGCAACACCCACACAAGTATCTTTCAACCAAATGGCACATTTGCCATGTCCAAAATAGCACTCATACGAATCTTTGTCCAAGCACGATACACTTATTAAATTTCTATGAATGGAAGGAACAAAAAGAACATCCTTAAGCAAAAGAGAAGAGCCATCGGCCAGCTCCAGAGGAATGTCGACAACAGCCTCCACTTCTGCTTCAATCTCATTCGCCACTTCAATGAGTCTTTCTCTTTTTGGAAAAATCCTTGTCGAATGGAACCCCTGTAAAGAGTTGGCAACATGAACAGTTGCACCAGAGTCAATCCACCAAGTAGATCTAGAAAACTTTTCATACAGAGATTCATTAACAAAAGAGACTATATCTTTATCCTTTTTGGCCATTATGGACTTTAGCCATACTAGACAATGCTTCTTGTAGTGGTCAACCTTTTTGTAGTGGTGGCACTGGTCTTTTTCCCCAGGGATGGACTGCTAGTACTGATGCTGGTGCTGCTGTGGGCCCTTGCCATGTGGCTTGGAAGGTGAGCCACCATGGTTACTGTTGGTAAAGCTCCTCTTCCTATTGTCCTTCACGTAGTTCAAGGAACCACCGTGAAGAGACTTCAGCCTTTCTTCCTCTTGGGAACACATCCCTATGGTCTTTTCAATGTCCCACTTTTTAGGGGACATGTTATAGTTGATTACGAAATTCTCGAATGGCCGTGGAAGAGAGGCCATGACCAGGTGCACCAGAAGTGCAGGCTTTAGCTCGAGGTCCTCATCCATGGGCTTCAGCTTGGCCGCCATGTTTGACATCCTCAAGATGTGCTCTCTTATGCCATGTGGCCCTCCCGTGTACTTTTCTGTCACCAGCTGTTTTAGCAGCTGGGTTGCATACATCTTTGAAGAGCCAGTAAACTGGCTCTTTATCTTTGCAAGGTATTCCCCCACGGAGGCACACTCTCCAATTGAGCCCACTATAGCGTTCTCAATTGTGTTCTTTACAAAAGCCAAACATTTCTTATTGGCGTTCACCCACTTTTGATTGTCTATAGAGTAGGCCAGCTCCAAAGGAGCATGGTCCATCTTTCTCTTTTTAAATGCAGCACTTTCCTCAGCATCACCCCTCACAGGGTCAGCAGGCTTGACTGGTTGCTTGGTGTCAACCACCTAGTCCACCTCGACGCATACAAACGGCAGATCAACCTTTTTCCTCCATTCGGAGTAGTTACCCCCCCTTAGCAGTGGGATGTCCTTCAAGCAGCTCATGAGGTTGAGACCTCCTGAAAATCACAAAAGATGTGAGATAACCAAAACAACTGTATGCAATAATCCAACGTTGGTATAAATTAAGCATGCAATTATTTGTGCCATTTAAAATTACATCACCGTTGGGTAGAAATAAAATTAAATGCACCTTTAATACTCAATAAAAAAGATCATGATCATGCTTATTAATAACGTTGGTCAATTAATAACACGGGACACAATCATCTTTAATTACTTTGTCACATCTTTTAAAATAAAAAATTAACACACTTTTATTGCATTCATGCAATTTGAATCAACTATTTGCAGCGAAAACATTATCACAACATTCATAAACTTTGAACTTTATGGAAAAAACTTTGTCACTTTCATATTCTCTAATCAAGATATTCACAGAAATAAAATGAATAGAGAAACTTTGCAATATTTGCTTAAAAACTATGCAAAAAACAATTAAAATAGCTTCTGAAAAAAATAAACAGAAGCTATACAGACGCTGTCTGTGGACAGCGCCAGCGTTACATACGCAGGCGCATACAGCCACGGGCACTGCCTCTTCTGCCCCCGCCAACAATTTCGCCAAGCAGTGGTTGCCGCCCAACGCTGCACAGCACGCCTCATGCTGACCAGCGGCTTCGCTAGGAGCTCAACCCGTCGGCCGGCTAGCCTAAAGAGTTTCGCCCCGCTGCCCGCCTCCTCCGCGGCAATCGTGGGTGGCCGTCCGCTCGCCTACCCTAGATCCTGCGGCTGTCCACGCTCCTCGCGGAGAACAAAACGACCCCAGCAACCCCCCTCCCCCGAAAACCCTAAGGCATTTGCCCCCGTCCCCTCTGCCCCTCTCTCTGGTGGTGTCATGGAGCTTTGGTGGCGGCGCGCCGGCAAGACACCGCGGCGAGCCCTCCTCCCACGCCGCTTAGTCCCTATTAGCCTCCCACCCCGTAGTCCCTGTCGCGTGCACTGCCGTCATTGGTGGCGGCGAGCGCCTTGCTCTTTTTCTTCCACCTCCCACCTTCCCCCTCCCCGCGAGCAGCAGAGACCAGAGAGGGAGACGGCGGCAGTGCCTCCCCCTTGGCTCCTTGCCGATGCGTGCATCCACCCGAGGGTGGGTGCACCGCCGTCAAGTGGCCGAGGTGGGGCAGAGCCTTTCTCGGCAATGGCCGGGGCAACCTTTTTTTGTGTGTTTGACTTTTATTTTGGGGATCTGTGGGGATCTAGGGTTAGATCTGGGGTTTGGGGTTTCTTTCTCGCGGAATCTGGGATTAGGGTTTTCCTTTTGGGGCTTTAGATCTGGGGATTCCTTTGGTTTTCTTTGCCCCCGAAGGGGTATGTTCTTCTTCCGATGCCTCGGCTTGCCGATGCGCGTCGTGATAGAGAGGAACGGCGTGGCCCGAGGGGCAAGGCGCACTTTAGATCTAGGATGCCCAAGCTTTCTTTGTCTGTTGAGTCTTTCTACCGAAAAAGTTAGCATCTAAGATGCTCTGATACCATTGTTAGTGCTAGCCACTCTCGGTAGATGCACTATAGGATTAGATCTAGGAGATCTGAGAGAGAGAGAGAGAGAGGGAGAGAGAGTAGTACTACCTGCGCCTGTGCTCGACGAGCATGAACCGGAGGGGATGCCGGAGCTAGCTCCGGTGTCGGTAGCCATGGGAAAAGGGAGTGGGGCGAGCGTGCGGTTAGGGTGGCGGCGGTGGAGCTTCCCGTCGGCGCAGCGCTAGCCTAGATCGGATTGGTTTGTAGGTGGGGCGGCTAGGGCACGGCTAACCTCGTGAGGCGTGCTGCCGGCCCCCACCTCCTTTATATAGCGCTGGCGACAGGGGCCCACCCACCATATGAGGTTGGGGCGCCCCCGATCAGGGCGCGGATAAGGGACTCCGTTTGGCCGTTGGGCTCGAAGGGGAGAGATCTATCTAACAATTCCGATACCCCTTTGCTAGGAGGGACACGGTCGTCTTTTTGCTAGGAGAGATACCCCTTTGCTAGTCTTGGAGAAGCCCGTATGATGGCTGGGAGAAGTCCGTATGATGGCTGGGTTTACGAGTGTAGCCTGTATGATGGCTGGATGGTTGGGTCTACGAGTATACATGTATGCGTATGGTGACGGCGGGTGTATAAAAATGTCATGAGATATCAATCGGCGTCGTCGGCATCGGCGACGCAGCAGCGAGGAGCAGTTGTAGGGGAACCGATCCGTGCCGACGGACTACGTGCCGACGGAACAATTGCATACGACGGTGTCCTGGCGGATCTAGAATTTTATCGATGGGTATGCCGCATCAAAAAAATTGACTACTATTTCAAATAATAATTGTAAATTTTGTGTTGTAATACGGTATAGGATATGTTAGGCATTAAATATTATGCAGTTGAAATATAGGGTTAGAAAGATTCGTAGATTACTATAAAAATAGTTCAATCATCATACTAATAGCCTTAAATATGTATAATCTCTTTAAAGAAAATAAGAATACGAACAATAAGAAACATATCATATATGTTTACAATATTTTTTTATTTAACTATTCAATTTCAAGATGATATACATATGAATCTATAGATTAAAAAAGATCAGCTACTTGGATAATTACCTCGGCGCAGATACGCTGCTTCTGGCTTCGTGGCCGCACTATGGCGACGGCCGGTGAAAGAGGATAGACAAATTGGGTGTTCAACCTCGTGGCTGCCGGCGAAAGAGGATGGGCCAAACTGGTGTTCGATCTGGGGGCTTTGAGGCGAGCCGGCGTCCAGGTCCACAGACTCCAGTCCGGCAGTCAAGATTGGGTGCTTGCGCTCCTCCTGACCTGGCTGTGTGAGGCGCACGGCGGCGGCGGCGGCGGCGCCGCGTAGTCGGGCTACACGTTGGTTTTCTTCTTTGTATCGGTAGACGAAGGCAACGGAACAGAGCGTACGAGATCAAGCTGAGCAGTTTTGGAATCCATCAGGTTTTGTTTTTTCTTTCTACTACTATAGGCCGCACGCACGACTCGGCTAAACAGTTGTGCACGCAATCAATCGATCAGCCTCTATTTTTCGTACTAGTAGTAGAAGACGGTAGAACGGCCAGGCTCCGGGGTATGCCACGGCATACACGGCATACCCCCCCGGATCCGCCACCGTCCTGATCTATGCCGGTGGAGCGTATGATGGGCCTGGGTATGTCCATGTTGGTCATATCCAGGCCACCAAACATGGGTAGCGAATGACTGAGCTAAGATCATCGTGTGCGAATGTGTAGTTCTATATTTTTAGAGATAAGATCATCGTGTGCGAATGTGTTGTTCTATATTTTTAGAATGTGAAGCATACGTACGGCAAACATACATATGGGTATTCCGGCAGGTTAAAGAAAAAAAACTGGCTGGAGAAAGTAACCCCTTCAAACATGGGTTAGGGGAGAGCACTCAAGCAGGGCTCAACAAAAAAATAGGAACCACGAGACGAGACACGACTACAGGTGGCATGAGTGTGGGTGGAACTTAACCAAACCTGCACCGGCATCAGCGTAAACAAATCGCAGGTAAAAATCTCCCATCAGTCATATGTAAAAGAAACAACATTGTAGACCAGCATAAATTGTATAAGAACATAGCATTATACAGTTCAAACTTCAGTCACAAACTCGTCAACTTTAGAAGCATCCTAAACGGCCTGTTCAGGATTCTAATGGTGCAGCCTCAGGAGGTGGTTAGTGTTAGGTGTTAGGAATTTTGCAAAAAAAAAATCCTCTCTTCATCCATCAAAAAAGAATTTCTTGCTTTTACTTATCTTCATCCATCAAAAAAGAATTTCTTGCTTTTACCTAATGCGGGCAGGTCAGACAAGGTGGTCAGGTCGGCAAATTATTGCTAAACTTGGTGGAATCTTAACAAAACATAGCAACTTTACGGTGTCACCATTCATGGGATGGGACACAACACTATAACTTAATTCCGTGTGAAAATAGTTTACATTATCTAAGAATTTTTTTGTTTTATATATAAATTACATTATATCCTATTACTTTGTTCAAAGCATGCATTAGATAATAACTAGCAAATAAACAATTGCCACTTAAAATCAGGAAGAACAAACAATTCATCAAAGGAAAAAAATAACATAGTACACAGGACCAAACATGCCGAAATTAGGTAAGCATAGTAAACATAATTTTCTCTTATATTGTATCTTTCCTGTTATACAGCCGAATCATTGCATCTTATCAGTTACCTTGTCCAGAATACCATCTGCAATACCTGGGTGGTTTTCTTGAGTCGCTTTAACCTATTACTTTTTATAATGGCTCGTTTCCTCTCAGTGTCTCTAGTTATATACTTGAGACAATAACTCTTGAGTTGTTGGCTGTTGAATTGCTCTGCAAGATTCAAAGTGGAGCCCATAGTGTTGACCCCTAGTGCCTTGCTCAACTTCGCCTCACATATCAACTTCAACCTATCCTTGGTGTACAGATCAACCGTGTCAAGCAAATGTTGTGTCATGTTTATAGCGTCTTCGGTGGTCTCCTCCATAAACTCCGGGAGGAAATCATTGTAGACCTCAAAAACTTTGGCATCCAAGTTGTTAACGCGGATACTGGTTTGTTTGATCTCCATCATAGAGCCACACAACAGCGCACGGAAGACTGGCGACCGTGCAGCGAGTATGCACCCGTAGACCTTAAAGCTATTAAACCACCCAATCATTTCCGTCAAATCCTCCTTAACCCTGTTCTCTAGAAGATTTCCTAGATCCTCGTTGAGGATGGAGGGTGGAACAATGATGCTATCATCACGGTCGTCGACGAGGTTTGAGGCAATAACTATGACCATATCTGAATATCTCCTCATATGTGAAATGGCCCCAAGTAACCAAACACCCATATGGGTCGTTGTCCGGATGGCACTCGTCGGGTTTGCCCCCCCCCCCCATACCCACACCCGACCCTCGTTCCTGCACCCCGCGACCCGCCCTAGAACCCGTCGTCGGGTCAAAATCTTCACCAGACCCGCCACCCGTCGGGTACTCGGGACCCGACGGGTACCCGTGTCGTCTGGGCACTGGCCTTCGGCAAGCTCGCGAGGCGGCATGAGGCTACGGCACAGCAATCCAGCGAGGCGGTGGCACTAACATAGCAAGCTCTCGAGGCGGCAGCGCGACAAGATCGTGAAGCGAGGGATGCATTGGCGCAGGATGGGATCTGAGGGTGCCAGGCAAGACAGGCGTCGGGGTTTGTGTTGTTGTGGGTTATGGGGAGGGGTGGGTGGGTGCGTGCGTGCATGCGTGTCGTGTTCATGGGTGGGTTGAGTGCATGCGACCGGGGGTTAGTTAGGAACCTAGGATTTAGGAAAAATTAGAATTAAGGGTTTTCTTTGCGGGTATGAGTTTGGCACCTCTATACCTGTCCCCGTTAGATTCGGCTGGTCTAAGTTTTTACGAGTAAGCAGACCAATGAGTTTTTTATCTTATCAAACCCTTCCCATTTAAAGCGGGCAGCCGCCAGGTTAGCGGGTATCTTGTATCCATTGCAATCCCCAGTTCAGTTTACTTTAGAAACATGGGAATTCACGTACTTCTAGGAGATTTGGGTGGGGCCCTCCAGCAGTAGAAATACATCGGAATATGGCGTACAAAAATTATACTTTCTTTCACTACGGGAACGAACATAGATGTCGAGGGGGATTTCAATGCCGAGGGGAAAAGGTCGGGGCGCTCGGCATAGCTCGAGCAATGCCGTGGGCCAAAAAAATGCCGTCGGCATAGCAAAACCGTCGACACAGATGAGCAATGCCGAGAGGGACCCTCGGCGTAGGTATACCCTCAGCGTAGATGTAGCAATGCCGAGGGGCACCATCAGTGCAAGCTGAACATGGGTCTCGTTGGTGCGGTGCGGACGGACAGTTCACGGTGTATGGCAGTGCCGAGGGGCTTACCGTTGGCGTAGCTCTGTGCGGTGAAAGATAACGTCATAGAGCAAAGCCGAGGGGTGGACCGTCGGCGTTGTAACGAGTGTATATCAGAAACTGGCAGGACCTATGCCGAGAGGAATACGCTCAGCATTCACACACCTACGCCGAGGGGAATCCTCTCAGCGTTGCTATTAGGCTCACCTGGCAGGACCTACGCCGAGGGGAATCCTCTCAGTGTTGCTATTAGAAAGCTAGTGGCGTAGCTCACCTGGCAGGACCTACGCCGAGGGGAATCCTCTCAGCGTTGCTATTAGTAATCTAGCAGCAAAGCTTATCTGACAGGTCCTACGCCGAGGGGAATCCTCTCAGTGTTGCTATAAGCAATCTAGCGACAAAGCTCATCTAGCAAGACCTACGCCGAGGGGAATCCTCTCAGCGTTGCTACAAGCAAGCTAGCGACATGGCACACCTGGCAGGATCTACGCCGAGGGGAATCCTCTCAGCGTTGCTACAAGCAAGCTAGCGGCATAGCACACCTGGCATAACCTACCGGTGGAATCTTGGTCCCAACCATTGTTATCCATATAGATATGACCTGACAAAACCTAAACCAACAAAAACTTATATTGGCCAGCCCTCGTACGGAGAATGCTACGGGACTAGACCCGCGGGTCTCATAGACTAGGATTTCGGTGAAGAAAGACCGCCGGAGTGCCGGAATCACGCGAAAACTTGCAAGTGTCCCAAGAATACATGTACAAGTGTGGTGGAAGGTCCATATATGCAATTCATATCTCCTGGGTGCAAGCATGTTCACTTGCATGCGATAACACTTAGAAAAGTGCTCGACATGTAGAAGGAAACTCCCGCTACGGATAAAGCGGAGGGCTACCAGAGAAATCTTGGTACCAACCTTTTTTATCCATATAGATATGACCTGAACAAACCTAAACCAACAAAAAAGTACATTGGTCAACCCTCGTACGGAGAATGCTACGGGGCTAGACCTGCGGGTGCCACAGACTAGGGTTTCGATGGAGAAAGACCGTCGGAGCGCCGAAATCTGGCGAAAACTTGCAAGTGGCCCTATAATGCATGTACAAGTGTGGTGGAAGGTCAATAGATACATAGCCCCCCGTCTGCGAGCATGTTCACTCTCATGCGGTAACACTTTGAAAAGTGCTCGACGTGAAGGAGGAAACTCCCGCTACGGATCAAACAGAGGGCTACCGGTGGAATCTTGGTCCCAACCTTTGTTATCCATATAAATATGACCTAAAAAACCTAAAGAAGCAAAAAAAAGTACATTGGTAAACCCTCGTACGGAGAATGCTACGGGGATAGAAATGCGGGTCCAACAGACCAGGGTTTCGATGGAGAAACACGGCCGGAGCGCCGGAATCACGTGAAAACTTGAAAGTGGCCCTAGAATACATGTACAAGTATGGTGGAACGTCCATATATGCAATTAATATCTCCCGGGTACGAGCATGTTCACTTGCATGCGATAACACTTAGAAAAGTGTTGGACGTGTAGGAGGAAACTCCCGCTATGGATCAAACGGAGGGATACCTGTGGAATCTTGGTACCAACATTTGTTATCCATATAGATATTACCTGAACAAACCTAAACCAACAAAAAAGTATATTGGTCAACCCTCGTACGGAGAATTCTACGGGGCTAGACCTAAGGGTCCCACAAACTAGGGTTTCGGTGGAGAAAGACCGCCGGAGCGCCAGAATCACGCGAAAACTTTCAAGTGGCCCTAGAATACATGTACAAGTGTGGTGTAAGGTCCATATATGCAATTCATATCTCCTGGGTGCGAGCATCTTCACTTGAATGCGATAACACTTAGAGAAGTGCTCGACGTGTAGGAGGAAACTCCCGCTACAGATCAAACGGAGGGCTACGGGAGGAATCTTGGTCCCAATCTTTGTTATCCATATAGATATGACCTGAACAAACCTAAATCAACAAAAAGTACATTGGCCAACCCTCGTACGGAGAATGCTACGAGAGTAGACATGCGGGTCCCATAGACTAAGGTTTCGATGGAGAAAGACCGACGGAGCACAGTAATCACGCGAAAACTTGCAAGTGGCCTAGAATACATGTACAAGTGTGGTGGAAAGTCCATAGATGCAATTGATAGATCCCGGGTGCGAGCATGTTCACTTGCATGCGATAACACTTACAAAGTCTTTGGGCGTGTGGAAGAAACTCCCTTCTGGATCAAACGGAGGGCTACCGGAGGAATCTTGGTCCCAAACTTTGTTATCCATATAGATATGACCTGAACAAACCTAAACCAACAAAAAGTACATTGGTCAACCCTCGTACGGAGAATGCTACGAGGGTAGACCTGCGGGTCCCATAGAGTAGGATTTCGATGGAGAAAGAACGCTGGAGCACCGTAATCACGCGAAAACTTGCAAGTAGCCCTAGAATACATGTACAAGTGTGGTGGAATGTCCATAGATGCAATTGATAGCTCTCGGGTGCGAGCATGTTCACTTGCATGCGATAACACTTAGAAAAGTGCTCGACGTGTAGGAGGAAACTCCCGCTACGGATCAAACGGAGGGCTACCGGTGAAATCTTGGTCCCAACCTTTGTTATCCGTATAGATATGACCTGACCAAAGCTAAACCAACAAAAAATCACATTGGTCAACCCTCGTACGGAGAATGCTACGAGGCTAGACATGCGGGTCCCACAGACTAGGGTTTCGATGGAGAAACACTGCCGGAGCACCAGAATCATGCGGAAACTTGCAAGTGGCCCTAATATACATGTGCAAGTGTGGTGGAAGGTTCATATATGAAATTCATATCTCCCGGGTGCGACCATGTTCACTTGCATGCGATAACACTTAGAAAAGTACTCGACGTGTAGGAGGAAACTCCCGCTACGAATCAAACAGAGGGCTACCAGAGGAATCTTGGTCCAAAACTTTGTTATACATATAGATATGACCTGAAAAAACCTAAACCAACAAAAAAGTACATTGGTCAACTCTCGTACGGAGAATGCTAAGGGGGGTAGACCCGCGGGTCCCATAGACTAGGGTTTCGGTGGAGAAAGACCGCCGGAGCACCGTAATCACGCGAAAACTTTGAAGTGGCCCTAGAATACATGTACAAGTGTGGTGGAAAGTCCTTAGATGCAATTGATAGCTCCCGGGTGCGAGCATATTCACTTGCATGCGATAACACTTAGAAAAGTGCTGGACGTGTAGGAAGAAACTCCCGCTACGGATCAAACGGAGGGCTACCGGTGGAATCTTGGTCCCAACCTTTGTTCTCCATATAGATATGACCTGAACAAACCTAAACCAACAAAAAGTACATTGGTCAACCCTCGTACGGAGAATGCTACGTGGGTAGACATCCGGGTCCTATAGACTAGGGTTTCGGCGGATAAAGACCGCCGGAGCACCAGAATCACGCGAAAACTTGCTAAGTGACCCTAGAATACATGTACAAGTGTGGTGGAAAATCCATAGATACAATTGATAGCTCCTGGGTGCGAGCATGTTCACTTGCATGCGATAACACTTAGAAAAGTGCTGGACGTGTAGGAAGAAACTCTCGCTACGGATCAAACAGAGGGCTACCGGTGGAATCTTGGTCCCAACATTTGTTCTCCATATTGATATGACCTGAACAAACCTAAACCAACAAAAAAGTATATTGGTCAACACTCGTACGGAGAATGCTACGGTGCTAGACATGCGGGTCCCACATACTAGGGTTTCGGTGGAGAAAGACCGCTGAAGCACCGGAATCACGCGAAAACTTGCAAGTGGCCCTAGAATACATGTACAAGTGTGGTGGAAAGTCCATAGATGCAATTCATAGCTCCCGGGTGCGAGGATGTTCACTTGAATGCGATAACACTTACAAAAGTGCTAGACGTATAGGAGGAAACTTTCGCTACGGATCAAACAAAGGGCTATCGTTATTTTTAGGTGTTTGCAGAAACACACCGTTCGATTGTGCTTTTGCATGTACCATTACAATTTTGTGACACATTTTTTAGAACACACCACATGCCAAAAATAAAAAGTTTTGACACTTTTGCGCGTGTGACCATGTTATGGCCGGGTTTCAAAAATATATGTCAAGCTTTCTTTTTTAGCCGTGCGATTGTTCTGAGAAATATGTCATAAAATTATAATGATACCTAATAAAAGGCATAATTTTACGATGTATTTTTGCAAACGACTGAAAATAACCAATGTGTATAGCAAAATTTCACAAAATTATAGGCTTTACCCACCACGACCATGTCCAAATCCCCAATCGAAGCCCTCTCCTCTCGATATCTCTCCCCGAGCCAGACCACCCACGCCGCCGGCAGCCCTTGCCCCCGCACCTCACCTCTCCGGCCAACCAAGCCCCTCCCCCGCAACTCGCCGGAGATGCTCCGCCGCCACCTACCCAGCCGTTTCCCCCACCCAATGCCTCCCTCACCAGCAGGCCTCCACTCGAGCAAACCCTAGCAGCGGAACTGACGGGATCCACCTCGATCCGGCGCTGCTCCTCCCTCCACGAGTGCCACAAGGCGACCCACCTCCTGCTGCTTCCCATCGCCTCTGACGGCGGACCGGGAGGAGATGGCGGACGCGGAGGAGCAGGGTTCCGGAAAGTCTGGTGCCGCATCGGGCTCCTCATCCCCGATCGATGGTGCTCTTCTCCGACCGGACGGGCGACAGGTGCCCTCTATCCGTCCGCCGTGACCTCTTCTCTTCCCCGTCCGGCGGCTTCTATCCTGGCTGGATTCCGCCGCCCGGCAGTGGCCACCACCGCCTCACCGCTCACCGGCACAGCTAGGCGTGGACGCGGACGGCCACGCACGAGGGGAGGCACGAGACAAGCTCGACGAGGAGGGTCCGTCGGGGTGCGACCCCGACCTCTGCCCGACCATGATGACCAGGAATAAGGTACACCTTAACTTCTCATCACCATCGCTACAAGATGGTATATTTTACCCCAGAAATGCTACACCTACGGACAGTTTCCTACAAAATTTTACTTACGGACTGACGTGGTGAAAGAGTGGAGCAGTTGCTCACCTGAAAACACGGAATGGAAACTGATTAGCACCAATCATGTGAGTACACATCATCCCGTAAGATCATTTTGTAGAAAACATTCCGTAGGTGTAGCATTTCTGATTTTACCCCTGTGTGTGTGCTCTAGCTTCCATCTAGTTCTTCATTTCCAAATTACCTGTTAGTTAGTGCGCCATATATTACTGCCTTGACTAGATGGTAAGAAAGCACTTCGCTGGTTCTAGTCTAGTGTGGGTGGAGGCCTACAGCGATGCAAGTCCATGGAGGAGATTATTACTCCATCCAAGAATTTTTTTCTATGCAGGATATGCACTTTTTTTATCAATAATTCGAGTTAGGAGCTGATTCAGACTCGGACACCATGTATGTAGGTGCACAGGAGCATGCTAGTTGGTAGTAGTGAACATATTTGGATTTGATTCAGATTCTGGGTCCTTCTTTGTGCTTATTTTATTTCTGGCATGACAAGATATGTATTTATATTTGTCTCTGCATAATTATGATTATGTATTAAATACAGAATTTTGAATGCATTTGTTGGTTGGAATAATGCTATGCTTGATAGCCTGTAATGTTCTTTAGATGCAGCTAGAAAAATAAACAACTTGAGGTTGTAAGGTGTTGTTTTGTGGTTAAATTTGAACCATTTATTTAAAATGTTGGCGGACTGACTTGCTTGAAAGCAATGTCTAGTGGTTGCTTGTCAGGTTTATGGTTACTTTTCCTGAAGAGCTTTTCTCTTGATATTTATGTGGGTGGGGTATTTGCTGTTTACATTTTCTTATTCTCCTGGTTGCAGGATGAGAAGACTGGTCCATGGATGTCGAAGATCTTAAGAAGATTGTCATGAATTATCATGTTTTCTTAGCCTCAGAGGCTGTTATCAAGCCTCAGACGCTGATTAGCGAATGGGCAGCAACTTTGACCTCAAGCTCTTCGACATCATCCAAAGGTTCCTTCTTGATCCGCATTCTGTGCCTCTCGTGTATTTTAAATAGGAAGAAACCCATGAGTGTGACTTGTAATGTTTGGTGTCCTGTATGATTTTTTCATATGCACTTAGGCTCGTACTAGTGTAGCGTGGTTGTAGGCATGCAGCAATGCACGTCCATGGAGGTGACTTCTCCTTAAATATTTTTCTAGTAATGATGCACATTCTCACAAATCGAGTTTGGAATTGACTCAGACTCGGAGAACATGTATGTATGTACAGAAACATTCTAGTTGCTAGTAGTAAACATATTTGGAACCTATTCAGATTCAGGGTCCATCTTTGTCCTTATCCTTATAATTAGTACTTGGTTAAACATGCTGGTGAGTATGCATGTTGACATCTTAACCTTTCTAAATTTTGATATATGGGAATGTTTCTTATCTATATGCTAAATTACCGAATGTAGTATATGATTGGCAAAAAATTTAGGAGTACTAAATTCTGGATAATCTTAGGGCCTGCTTGTTTTACCGTTTTAATTACGGGGCAGATCCGATTACGCAGCATACCAAGAATTTTAGCCGGAGGTAGATGGGTCCGTAATATTTACACCTGTTTTTGCCTAAAATCCAGGGAAACAAGCGGGGCCTAATTCCTCAATTGGCAGCTAGATTAATGTCCTCATGTATTAACACTAGCGAATACTTCTTCATGGTAGTGCCCTTTGAGAGCAAGGTCTCATATCTTCTTTCTTAATGTTAATTTCTGTAGTGCCCTTTGAGAGCAAGATATCATGTATCTACAAGTTTGTCTGCTGTTTCCTTGCTGATCTTGTTTCGTTGTTGATCCTAGGTGGTGCTCCTGCTGGTCATGGGGCGGCTCAAACATATGTAGGGATCGGCTCATTCATAGACGCACTTTGGTCGTGCTACCGCCTCGCCCCTCGAGTCGCCCAAGACCACTCCATTTCACCGAGAAGGTCTTAGTCCCGGTCATTCTGACCGTGACTCGCGTCGACACTCCCTGACCCCGGTTAGTTCCAAGCATGATCTTTGACTTCGACAATTTTGCATGCTCAACTTGCCATGCATAAACTTTGACTTAGACAACTTGCCATGCTAAACGGGCGTGCTCTTTCATTTTGTAGTGACGATGCTCTTGAAGACAAAGTGTGCGTTGTGCTGGTGTTCGAAGTCCGTGGAAGACCGGTTGCCATTTGGCATGTATTCCATGACTATGTGTAATGAACTTGTAGTGATGATGCTCTCGAAGACTGTGTACCAAACTTGTAGTGATGATGCTATCGAAGACTATGTGCAATGAACTTGTAGTGATGTGTATTTGTGACTGCATGTATCTATGTATCGAGATTTGATGCTAGACATATGATATGTTCGTCGATATTATCTATGCTGAACGTTTTTGCATTGTTACAACCAATTCATATATATCTGCTGTGAGGCCAAAAATTGTGGAAAAAACAGGGTTGGTGGACATCAACGCCGAGGGTGATCCCCTCGGCATTGGGCCTCACAGCGGCCTGGTGGACAAGCAACGCCGAGCGGGGTCGCCTCGGCACAGAAGAACCAACGCCGAGCGGGGTCCCCTCGGCACAGAGCTCCCACACCATCATCCCGCCGAGTGTATCCCTCTCGGCATTGCTCCTGGGCGCCGTTTTCTCCGTGCCGTTAACTTCTTGAGCCGATGGCTAGGCTGTGCCGAGAGACGACATTAAACTGTCGGCACAAGCATCTATGCCGAGGGCTGGACCAACGCCGAGGGTATCTTGCTATGCCGAGGACCACCTAAGCCGAGGGCTTAATGCCGAGGGTCCCCTCAGCATTGATCATGCCCGAGGGTTATCTGGGCTACGCCAAGCGTTTTCCCTCTCAGCGTTGATATATATATCTAGGTGTATTTTATTGTATATATATATATATATATTCGAATTTGGACAAATCCAAATCAGCTATTTGGACTGAGGGAGTAAATACATTTGCGCGCGTTGATGTTTGATCGTGACACGACGTGATGCTTCCTCACGTGATTAACTAGGAGACGTGTTTGCGATTAATTTGCATCCGGTTTATTCTCGAGCAGAGATGTACTATATAGGCACGTTCCCTGTCCATCTAGCTGTAACATATAACAAGCTCCATCTATTATTTCCGAAAAAGTCGCCATGTCCGCATGCCTGTCTACCCTATTGGATTTCTTTTCACGGAACTTCGTACCCACACCTTCGTTGCTGGTGGCTTCCGCAACCCAGACCTCATCCTAAAAAGTCGCCATGTCCGCTTACCTATCTACCCTCTTCGATTTCTATTCACTGAAGTTCTTACCTACACCATCGTCGCCGGCCGCCCCGCCAACCAAGACCTCATCCTACGACGTCGTCCACGCCGGCAAGCACCTGTTCAAGATTGTAGGGCACTCCATGTTCAAAGAGGTCGACGGAAGACTCACGTCAGAGCCCTTCAGCGTCGGCGGTTATGACTGGGCTCTCGTCTACTTCCCCAACGGCGACAAAAGGTTAGTCGACGGGCAGTTCACGTCTCTTCCTCAAGTTGCTGAGCGCCAGCGAGGATGGGGTCACCGCGTCCTTCAGTTTCAGCCTCTTGGACCCTGCTTCGCCGACGACCGGAGAGAAGTACAAACGCGAGACATTCATGAAGTGGGTCAACTGGTGATTGTTAAACATGGTGGAAGCTTGACAAAACTTGATGGTGTCTCCAAATATGGGATACACCATGTAGTCCAGGCTTACATTATTGCATGCTTTATTGTTACTGCTTTTTCATCTTATTCTTCCCAATGCATGTCAAGCCAACCGTGTAAGTGTTATAATATGGAGCTTGTATAACCAGACTGATCAGACAAGCTTCCAATCCCGTTGGATTGCGTCCACCAAACTGCGTTAAATCGGAGGTAGTTGGACCCTGGCTTTTGGAACCAAAGGTCAGAGGGAGGGGAGACCAGGTGGACCAGCTCCGGATCACAACTTTCTCCTATGGAGCACCTACCTACTACAGTGTATATATCCTCCTTGCATGCCAAGGGACTGCTGGAGCTGGAGACGATCGACAGCGAGCCTGGCTGATAGATAGATAGATAGATAGATGGAACTGGCCTGTTGCTGATTGGCCACACGTTCGCGTCGGCCACCATCCGCCAATGCGTGTCCCAATGTGAAAAAACGGCCGTGGTTTGGAAGGTGGGCAGGTGCGTCCGTCGCCTCCTGTGGATTGTTTGGTCGGGGGCTGTTCGTGCTCCAACTGTTCATCTTCTTTTCCCCCGCAAGTCTTCTCCAAAGGGGGAGAAGGATGCCTGACCCAACCTCATCTACATCTCGCTTTCGTTTCCTTTCAATGGTTACAGCTCATGGCGTCGTGGCTACAAGGCGTATACATGTTAAACAAGTATAGTACGTATATACACGTAGGTGGACCATTCTTGGAAAGAGACGACGGGTGTATGTCTTCAAGCGCACCATACGCCGTTTTCCTCCATGAACTTTTCTGGTAATGAATCTACGTCGTCTTTACCAGAGTCGTGCAACATATGCAAGGAATCAAGGATCAAATATCTGTGCACTTCATTGCAGCAAGGGAAACAAACCCTGGTTCATTAGTGATTCCTCCCTAATTCATTCTCGAACGAAACATCAATGTCATGCAGAACTACAGACAAAGCCCTCTTGCTGGCTTACGGTGGTACCAAAACGCCAGATTTTCATGGTTAGAGCCGAGTAACAAAATTCAGGGAAATCTCGGCATTTCGTGGTGCCGATTGCAGGGGACGGTAATAGTACATGTTTAGTACAGCAGAATCGCCTAATTAAGGAGAGTCGACGACATCTCAATTAGCAGTAAAAGAAGTGCTACGACTTGACCAAGGCATTCAATTATACAGCCTGTCATGTCAAGGAATGAGCTGAATCCGTATGTGCAATGCAGCTATGGCCTTGTCCAAGTTACGTTGGAACAGCCTCGCCAGCGGTTGCTGATGGGTCGACCTCAGCACTCTTACTGTTATCTGAACCTATGAAACCTTGTTTGAAGCGATCATAATTCGTCGGCTCGGCTGTCTTGAACGGTCGTTCCCCTAGAACCCGGACTAGATCATCCTGATGGAGGACCTCCTTCTCAAGCAACAGCTCTGCGATTTGGGCAACTTGGTCCTTGTGCTTCCTTATCAGCTCCACTGTGTTTTTGTAGGCCTTGGCAACCCATTCCCTCACCTCGGTGTCAATGATGGATGCTGTCTCGCCGCTGAATGGCTTTTGAAAACCATCGTCCCTTCGAGGGAAAGAGAGAA
Source organism: Avena insularis (assembly GCA_023614405.1). NCBI lineage: Eukaryota > Viridiplantae > Streptophyta > Magnoliopsida > Poales > Poaceae > Avena > Avena insularis. Next base: position 379,045,348 of record CM042695.1, on the reverse strand, counting down.
GCCCGACCTTTTCACTGAAGCCATATACTGCAACCTGCTCGTAGGTCATTCTAGTAACTTTCTCCAGATCATTCTGAGCACCAGTCGAGATCTTCCCAATCAAAACCTGGGGAGGAAAGAAATATTATGTCACTTGCTACTTGCTAGGTTGCTATCAAGAGGTACTCAACTATACAAGCAAAGATGTGTATGAGATGTCGGAGGTACCTCCTCAGCAGCTCGGCCACCTAGGGTCATGCATGTCATGTCAAAAAGTTGTTCTTTTGTCATCAAGAGATTTTCACTTGGTACATACTGAGCAAAGCCTAAAGTGGCTGTTCCACGTGGTACAATTGTAACTTTAAGCAGTGGCTCTGCATGCTCCAAAAACCATCCGGCAACAGCATGACCAGATTCATGGTAAGCAACGGTTCGACGCTCCAGTTTGCTTATGACCTGCACGCAAATTAACATAGTCAAGAAATATGAATGTCAATACCATATGTCCATTTGTTTATAGTTTAATCCATCACAAAATATCAAGAAAAATATGCCTTCAACTGGCGGTTCCCAATGTTACATTACCAGCACAGGACAGTACACACAACGAGATTAAATTAACTACTGAACTGGGGCTAAATAGAATGTTACCTTATTTTTCTTCTCCAAGCCCCCAATTACCCTATCAATTGCAGATTCAAAATGCTGCATTGTAATCAGTTTTTCGTCAGCTCGTGCAGTAATCAAAGCAGCCTCGTTACAAACATTGGCAATATCTGCTCCAGCAAATCCAGGTGTCAAAGCAGCTAATCTTTCCGAATAAAATGATGGCTCATTATCCAGCTTAAGCTTTGCAAGGTAGATGCGAAATATTTGGTCACGCCCATTTATGTCCGGCCTATCAATACTTATCTGACGATCAAATCTTCCTGGTCTTAGCAAAGCCTTATCCAGGATGTCAGGTCTATTCGTGCCAGCAAGTACGACTACTCCCTCTGTGGTACCAAACCCATCCATCTCTACAAGCAACTGATTCAACGTATTTTCACTCTCAGAACTTCCGCCAGCAAACCCCCCACGGCCTCTGGCACGGCCAATTGCATCAATTTCATCAATAAATACAATACTAGGTGCACATTGCCTAGCTTCTTGAAATAAGTTTCTCACCCTGGATGGTCCAACACCAACAAACATTTCCACAAAGTCTGAACCAGAAATAGACAAGAAGGGCACGCCAGACTCTCCAGCAGTTGCTTTAGCAAGGAGAGTCTTTCCTGTGCCAGGGGGGCCACAAAGAAGAGCACCCTTCGGTATTTTAGCTCCCAGTTCTTCATATTTCTTCGGATTTTTCAGGAAATGAACAAATTCCATAATTTCTTGTTTGGCTTCATCACAGCCAGCTACATCCTTAAAGAAAACCTGCAGCATATGAAAAAATAAGGATTACTTGAGTTGAATCATATGTATATTGTGCTGTTCTTTGGCAATGATGAACCAAGCCAAAGCTCATTAACTGCTATACAAGTGAAAGCTAGTAAGAAAATATCTGATAACATAAGCATCTTAAGTGTTGCCTTAGAGATTGCATTGCCTTCGAATTCAAGATAGAATGAAACAGCAGACAGAAAACTAACCTTGTTTTTGGAATTTTTATCCATCTTTGTCACTTTTGCTTTTCCAATATTGAAAATATTAAGGCCTCCATTTCCAGAACCACCACTGATACTGATCTTCTTCTTCTTTCCCACCACATATAACAATCCAACAATGAGAACTACCGGGGCAAACTTCAGGATTTCTTTGAACCAGCTTACTTTTTCAGCATAAGTTACTGGAATATAATCATGTCGATCTATCCCTAATGCTTTCTGGGCCTCTTCTAACTTCTCTTCTAAAGAATCAACACTTCCAATGTTAAAGTAATACTTGTATCTGCTACGAGTCTCTTTCCCGGGAAGATGAGTGGTAGTAATACTTGTATTGCTATCCTGGTTTTGCTTTGTTAAGGATGAACTCCTGACATAAACTTCTGCAACTGACTTGTTTATTACAACAATGCGGTCAACTAACCCAGGTTCCAGTAACTTGTTCTTAAATTCTTGGAAGCTTATCTGCAACAGTTAGAGCAAATGGACCTTATGAGTTAGTATGACGGACAAGTAAAAGAAACTGCATCCTATATATCGAAAATGAAACAGATATCAAACTGTCTGACTCATACGGGTCATTCATATCAAGTATTAGCAGGAGGTACAATAGGATATACCATAGAGATTATAAATAATATTATAAGACACACCGTAGCAATGCCCTAGATCAATGTATTAACTAGGATAATAAGATATGACATCCGATGTGAACTACTGGGGTGTATTTGCAACAAGCAATCGAATCTTCGAGCGTAACTATGATATTACCTTTTCTCAATAGCATTAGTCACTGATAATAAATAAACATCATTACAAATACCAATAAACTAAGAACATCTAAAAGAAAAGAAGAAATGTTTTCTCTACCACTCAGCTAGATTATAGCACCAAATATTTTTTCAAGGAAGTGCAATCATTTATACAGCTACCTGGCACCACTCACACTGGATGCTGAAGCAATTTTCCTAGGCAAATAATTTATACACCACGCTTAAGTGGAATAACTCTTTTAAGATGTCTAAGAGACAGATAAATGGTGGAGACCTTGAAGCAATTAAATAAGAATAGAGTATCAATTATCACCTATCCAGAAGAGGTCAGGTGAATAACACAATTAAGAAAAACATTGATGAACTATTGTTATTGTAAGAATAATACCTCATGCTCTGATGAACTGGAGGATATGGTTGATAGCACTATGCCAAGAAGGAGTACAGGACCAAGGACTTCCTTGAATAACTTCGCAACTTTCTCCTGGGAATTTGTCTGAGAACCTGAATTGGATGTCTCTGCATAGTGCACAGAGGAAATGACCATATTAGTGCATGGCCAAGCATGCCTAGATAAAAGGACCAAATGCACTCAGCCGCATGAAAGTTGCAAAATTGGAGGCATGTTTGTACATGTTCATGCAAGTACATTAACACTCAAAGATTAGCCTTATCCAGAAGAGGTGACACCAACACTCAAAGCTTAGCTAAAGCTATATTACCCCTTCTGTCCAAAACTGTCCGGTCATGGGATCCAGGGAGTCAATCTACTAAAACTTCGACCACTAGGATATGTGCAAGTATACATACTGACTATGAAAATAACGGCATTGGATTTGTCTTACAAAATTCCTCTGCTTTTTAGAAAATATATGCACGACAGAGGCATTGTCATTCTAATAGGAGAAGGAAAAAACAGTAACAAGGTTATGTACAAGCGATAGAACAAATAATACAGCATTCCTTCATATTATTTATGTAGATCCTACTTCTCGTAGAATATTAGGGCTGAACATCATAGCCAAATTCGAATCACTGGCTGCTGAAAGTTAAAGATGACTTGTACTTCTGGACAGTGGTGCATAATAGTACTTCAATACTATTGGGGATTATGCTTGTGAAATGAAGTAAAAATCCTTATACAGCTCCATGGATTTTTTAAGAGGAGAAACTCCACGGATTTGACAACTGTAAACTACTGTGCAACTCAAACAAGAATCAGAGCTTACGTTTCGATTCAGACTTGTTGGTCCCATCCCCTTTCGGCACCTCCTTCTTCTCCTTGGGGCAATCTACAACCATTAAAGGCGACGTCATCATCAGAGCCAGGTAAGCGGGGATCAAATGGCCACGAAAACCCGCAGAGAAAAAGCTTACTCTTCTTCGACTGGTCGGACAATAGCCGCCGGGACTGCGAGTTGGCCATCAGGAACCTCCAGTCCCTGGCCTTGCCTGCCCCATTGGCCGCCGCGGCCTGGCTCACAAGCGCGGACGTCAAGTAGCGACGCACAAGCCCCAACCCGCCGCTCTCGGCGCCGGGCAGAGGCGAAGGTTGCAGCGGCGCTCGGAGCACGCCATGGCCGCCGAGCAGGTAACCCTAGGGGGACCGAACATTGTGCGCCGTGACGCGATGTTCCTGAAGCCGCGGAAGTGGACAGAATGGAAAAGAGGAGGGCGGGGGCGCAGGGACTACTCACCTGGCGCGACCGGGAGGAGCGGGCGAGGGCGCGGGAGAGGGTGGAGAGGCTCATGGCGGCGACGGCGAGGGCATGGGAAGGGGGGGGCCTCGACTAGGGTTTTCGCCGCGCCGATCGAGCAACGGAACGTCTCTCTTTTTCCCCACAGGACGGCCGGTGCGGTTCCTGTGAGAGGGACGAACTGGGCGAGGCCGAGGCGACACGCCGACACGGTTTGATTTGCGCCGGAGAGCGACAGCTTCGTGTTTATGATATGGCTTACTGGCTAGGTGACACGTGGCGCTCTTTATTGACGAACTGGATTCTTTGAACGTAACACGTTTTTTTTTAGTTTGGATGCAAGTGGATTAATTAGTGCGTCGGCTCGGCGGCCCAACGCAGATGGCGAATCTCTGGTAGAGAGTAGGGCTGCGCGCACCTGGAGGGAGGCCCAAACGGTTAGTACCAAGCCCATATACCCTGACGGTTAGTACCAAGCCCATATATCACTAGATTATCCAAAGTATTCCCCTAAGCACAAGGATGCAACCTGATTTTTAGACGTGGCACTATGATCCTAAGGGCATTTTTAATGTGCGATCGACGTACCAAATGCTCTCTGAGTACTAAGGAGAGACGGGAGGCTTGGCTAGAGGGATCTACAGCAAGCTTTGATCATCACGGGATGGAGAAGAGTTGGACCAGGTTGTGGCATATTCAGGTCTCAGCTCAAGGTGTTCCTATGAAGGTTGGATCAACACTCTCTGCCAAATATGTATCTCTTGCATCATAGTCATATACCACCGAAGAGGGTGTGCGGTATCTATGGAGTGGAGGAGTCGTGACGACACTCACTAAGCTACTATATTGCACGCAATGGCAAGGTGTGTGTGGACTCTAGTGATGGTCGAACACATGTGTCAAGCACATAACCAGAACCAAGGAATTGGTTGTTTACCATGATCGATACACTCCCTCACGGTCAGTTGGTCTGTATGTCTGCTACTTTGTGGGCAATATGGCACGCTCAACGCAAGGCGTTCCATGAGGATCTTTTCCAAATCCCACTTAGTACTCGCCATTTTGTTGAGAGTTTTATCTCTTAGCTGGAACAGGCGAACATGTCATTGAAGGCTGGAAAGAAAACTCCAAAGCAGAGCCTGGGGCACCCTCGATGGATCTAGTCTCCTGCGGGGATGGTGAAAATTAATGTGGATGTGGGGCTTGCAAAGACCAGGGCTACTGGGTGGTCGCGACAGTGGCCATATCGAGTACAAGGTCGAGCTTTAGCCGTGTATTTTTGATGGTTTAACTGAACCTGAAATTCTTGAATCTATGGCGGTTCGTGAAGGCCTCAACTTAGCTGAGAGAAGGCAATGTCACTTGCTAAAATGAAAATACCATCTGCGTCATAAAATATTCTATTGTGATCGACAAGTGACTGTCTCTCGGCGGTAACAATAATGAAGGAGCGTAACGTGGGAAAATTCAGCCATGTCCCTCAAGAGACCAGCAATATCAGTTTCACACATGTCACCGTTGTGCATGAAAATCACCTCTCTAATAAAGAGCCTCATGATCTGGCTAGCTTAGTTTCTTTATCGCCCCGGTTGCACGATATATCTGTCTTGCAAATCCGCTGGAGGGAGTTTGTATTCCCCATAATATGAGTTAATAAAAAGACCAGATGATTTTCAATAGATATATATCCTAACATACATACATGTGAGTGGGAGGTCCTGTATATCGCGGCATAAAGGAGCCGCACATCCGAAACTGAAACAATTTAAAGCTATTTTTAAAAAAATAATACATTTTTAAAAATCAATTTTATGAATAATGCACGAAATTATTAATTTGGAAAACTAGCGTAGCCTCGGGGTTTGAACTCCCGACAAGGACCTTTCGGGAGTTTAACTCCCGACCAGTTGGTTAGAGGCAGGCGCAGGGTGGTGCATAGCGAGTGCTTGTCGGTGGTTCAAACACCGACGAGTGCTTCTCCATGACAACCGATAGGTGTTGGTCGGTGTTTGAGACCCCGAGGCCGCGCTACTTTTCAAAATTCCTAATTTTGTGTATTATTCATGATATGGATTAAATAATTCGTATTGTTTAAAAAATAACCAGCTTTAAAATCAGAATATTTTAGATTTTAAACATGTTAAAAATTGAATAATTTATAAAATCTGAACAAATTCCAAAGTGAACAATTTTGAAATATGAACAAATTCGTAATTTGAACATTCTTAATATCTAAACTTTTTAAAATCTAGAACTATTTTCAAAAAAGTAAAGTAAAAAACAAAGAAGAAGAAAAATAAAAAAAGATAGAAAACAAAAAAATCTCATCCAAACTAGGACCTAGCCACACTATGAGTGGGTGTGCAACGCCGGTTGGGCCGAAATGAGCGGCGTGTAGGTTTTTCCATGTGACCGGCCGAGAAAATTTTCTTCTTGAAAAAGTTATATTGTGATTATTATTTCGCAAAGTGTTGTCTCTTTCGTCAGAGCAGCGCCAGAGATAGAGCCAAATAAGGACATTTACAATGGTATCTGACCAGTTGTCTGTAACATTTACTCCCTCTGTTTTAAAATATAAGATGTTTTAGATTTGTAAATAAAATGTATCTAGACTTTTTTTAGTAGTAGGTTCATTTCAAACTTTAGTGAACCTATATATTAAAAGAAACCTAAATACATCTCATTTACAAAATTAAAATATCTTATATTTTAAAACGGAGGAAATACAACGTATGAAATTTTATGAGCTAGAGGGGACATAAGAAGGAAAGAGAAAGAGGTCATCGGTAAAACTACATAAGGTCGATTGGCGTAAAACCAGCTAGGTAGCACACGGGTTCTGCCGTTGTATAAAATGGGTGTCGGCAGTTGTGGCCCCGGAGGAAATCGTACTTCCTTGGATTCTTAAGTGCTTTAGTAAATCGCGAGTTTGTGCAATATAGCTAAAAGGTCGACCCATTGTACAGGGTGTCCATAGACCATAGTGCCCCCTCGCAAAAGAGTGGATGTTTGTGTTTTTCTATACAAATCAGCGATTTTGCAAAAAAAAACCTTTGCTCCATCATTTAAGCTACCAGCCAGACAGCAGCGGCGCTTCGATTCGCGTATGCATGGTACCGTGGCCAATTCCAGCTGCCGAGCCGGCCTTTGGTGCTTGCGCTGGGCTGAAATCGAAGCATCTATCAGGGCCTAAACACAAAATGACAATGGGCTGAACGCAGACGTACACTCTTTTCCGAAAAACGATGAAGCCTATACGTACACTTTTTTCCAAAAAACGATGAAGCCTATACGTACAGTCTTTTACGGACGGAGGGAGTATGATGTGAATATATATTAGATTTTGCTACAGCTAACCATCTTAAATTGGCAAATCCTGGCGGACAAATTGCACAGGCTTGCATGTACGCAAATAAAACCATAACGGCTGATGTCAGCTCCATTTAATGCAAATATATAAAAATTCAAAATGTTCTATAGTTCAAATTGTTTACCTGATTAATGATTCTTTTTACTATTGGGCTAGTTGTGACAAGTTTTTCGAAACTAGATTCTATATGATATGTTTCGAGGAATTTTTCGAACTAAAAAGTTACCCACGTGTAACACGTAAGTTATTCAGATTGTACCATATAAGTTACCCATCAAATAACACATACATACGCTATTCACCATACAAGCAGGTTGTGTGTTTGAGTTTTCGTACACGTGCGAAAACATAAACGTGAACTACTCCGATTTAGGATCCGTTTTCACTGAGTCGACGGCGACGCAGTCTCGCTATCCTAGTACCTAGCCTACCCTGTCAAAATTAAATAATTCTATTGAACATATAATTAATTAAAATAAAGATAAACAAGGCTTAAAAAATATAGTGCCCACAAAAAGAACTAAAGTTGGAGTGGCTCCTATGATGTAGTTATCCGCAGAACACTGAATTTCGATCCCTGACATGTGGGTCCCACCACTAACAGTCCCCACTTAGTAGGAACTCAATGGCAGAAGAGGCCTCGTTAAGGGATCCTCTTCCACTAAGATTATTCTGAAAATTGTACAAAGTTAACCATAAAGATAAACAAAGAGTTATCAATGAAATTGTATAATAATTACCACTAGTAACACAAGAGTTATCCAAACTTTAGCATATTAGTTACTCATTTAATCTCCTAAAAAAAGTTACTCATTTAATAACATGTAAGTTATTCACCACTATAAAAATTTACCCATAGATAGAATACAAAATTTATTTTAACGACTCAGCTTTGTCGTCCGTTGCCACGAACAGCATACAGGCGGTTCAATCTCGAAAGTCTATCGCGTCAAAAAACAAATATATTTTTTAAAGTAATTAAATTTAATCTTCTTTTGCATACGATATATTAATCAGAGTCTTATGTCCCACCTATCCACCACCCTAAGTTATAGTGAACAAACGCAATACACAAATAGTAGTCCAACGACTCGGCTTCATCATATGTCGCCGCTATGGTGGCGTACGGGTGACGAACCTTTGTTGGGTGTTAGAGTACCGAACATTTATTGCTCTTCTAATGCATCAAGGGCGACGAAGTATCGGTACGCTAACACCTAGACTATCGCGTTCCAATTAAACGAGCTCGTAAATGATATTTAATTACTAAACTAAAATACATGGACAACCGAAGTTTCATAAGACAAAAAAATTACAAAAGTTACACACATGAGAAATACGAGAAAGTCTCCACCCAACTAGTTTATATTATGGGTAACTTATATATTACAGAAGAATAACTTACATGTTATGGCATGGATAACTCACGTGTTACAGGTGAGTAAATTTTTGGTCCGATTTTTTTTATCAAAACATATTAACATTAGATCTAGTTTCAAAAATCTTAAAACGACTACCACACGGTGTAAACGGATCCTAAATCGAACATCTATAAACATTTTGAATTTTTTATTTAATCCTTAGATGGTTTTGGTTCGTTTTGTCGTTTAGTGCCATATGTGTGCAATAGACAACGGTACACTTCACGCATCCGCCGAGTTCGATCAATTGCCAACCGGTCTATCGGTCTACACATAGATTTCTCGTATATATTATAGACAATGAGTGTAAGAAAAAATCGTACATGCCTTAAAGAAAAAATCGAGTTGTATAGAGGGAGAGAAATTAGGTAGTCTACGGACGGTTTATAGTTAGCGGCCCCAATAAATCGTACCCACGGAGCTCTCACAAAAGGGCCTACTGCACAGGAGGATCACTTAACCCAACAGCCTCACTGGTTAGCTACTCAGTGACAGCCTCGATGACTAAAAGTCTTTCGATCGCGATGAGATAGATTGTTGCGCTGTTGTTTGTTGGGTCCGCTCAGCATTGGCGGGCTTCATTTGTTTCGCTCCTTGGATAGCTGGCAATTGCCTGATGTGTTAACCATCCACGTCGCAGCATGTCGTGCATTTTCTTAACAAACATCGCCCCTAGAACTAGAACCCACTTCAGTCTAAAAGTTTCTTTTTCCAAAGTACCACTCCGATCGATCGGTCTAGGTTGTTCCCATCAAAACCTCTGGTCTACTCCCATTAAATAAAACTTTAAAGGAGTGTCATGTCGGGTCATTTCTCAACAGAAGCTGATGAGAAATTAAGGAGAAGACGGAGTTAGCATTAAGAGAATACAACATAGATGCATAGCTTTTGATTTCATCAAACATGTCGCCATAATGATCACTAATTGTCAAACAGAGTGTCATCTACTAGCTATAGGCAAGGAGTAGTTGGCAGCGATCGGTTAACTGCAACACCTAGTATGGAGTACTCCCTCCGTTTTAAAATATAAAATATTTTAGGTTTCTAAAAGAAAATATATCTAGACTTCTTTTATAGGTTATATTTTAAAACGGATGGAGTACAAGAGTGTTCGACCCCGGCAAAAATTAACAATCAGTAGCCATAGTATGTACCAATGAGGGGGTGAAGCTCACAGTAGGGCGGGGGCATAAATCATAGGGTACAAACATGTTTTTTTTAAGTAGGTACAAATATGTTTTGAAATTGTAGCTACACTCATATATAAATTTTTGCCATTGTAGGAATTGTTTTTTTAGTACGAAGTCCATAGCTTTAGTGCGTCATGATTGACCATGATGTGCGGTGGACTGTGAATTAGCTACTCTCATATATACAACGTTTTTGGTTCTTGTAGTAATGAAAATCGTAAGGAAGCCTTTTTTTCAAAGAAAAAAAAATACTCAAGATATTAGCTGCCACTGTGCCACATGTACTACCTATATACTTTCGCCAACGGAGTAGCTGGCCTCATATACAACCTTTCGCTACTGTAGGAATTGCCTTTTTTTTACTACGAAGTCCATAGCTGTAGTACGTCATGATTGGCCATGATGTGTGGTGGATTGTGAATGAGCTACTCTCATATATAACGTTTCGGTTCTTGACTTCTCGTAGTGATGAAAATCATAAGGAAGCTCTTTTCAAAGAAAAAAAATACTCAAGATAGTAGCTGGCACCGTGGCACATGTACTAGCTATATATACTTTTGCGGAAAAGCCAAATGAAAGTCTGACCTCCATGGAGCTCTTTATTTAAAAAATCAAAAAACATATTTTCAAAAAAAAAAATCTGAATCAAAACGTGGGTGTAGTCAATGATGTATACTACTAGCAAGCAAAACCTCGGTGTAAAAAAATTTGTATTCTATGCTACATACAAAGACGAAAGAGTGGATTTAAGTATAGTGAATAGTTCACATTTCAACTGTATAGAATTTGTTGAATTTTGTCATTTTTAGCCATACAAAGATTTCGGAATTTTGCAAGCTTGTATGATACATCACTAACTATATTCTCACTTGATTCAACTCTTTTGAAATTTGAAAAAAAGTTTTTCACATTTCCGACAACGATGGACACACTTGAAGCTCAACCTCCATTTATCCGCACTCTATGTTTGAGTGGATATGTATCATTTTGAGGGGACACACTATCTGACCCTCAAGGCGAAGAATAGTTACTCTACACCCACTCAATAGCAGTATTTGATTTTCACAATACGCAAAATTTGTGTTACCCCGAAAATCGAGAAGATTGTAAGGAAATTTAGACATGGTATAATATTTTTTGTTTACACTATATGAATAGGAAGCTACGCCGAGGACTGGGAGCTACGCTGACAGCCAAAACATCAGGGCCGTCGGCGTAGGCATCGTCCAGGCCAGCTCCCCTCCGCGGCCGTCAACGTAGAATTGCCCTTGGCATATGCTATGCTACACCGACGACTGCTCTTGGCGTAGCCTACGCCGATGACTGTCCTTGGTGTAGCTATTTTTCCTTTTACCTCGTTAAACTTTGAAAAATCATAACTAAATCATTCTAATTCAGAAAAATATAAATAATATATCAAAATTTGAGAAAAATAAGATCTATCTATCTACACTCAAATATTACATATTTATAAAACAAATTAAGTGAAACATAAAACATTATATATAGTTTAAAACAGGCATAAAAATTCAAAAACGATTAAAACAATGCGAAATCTTCGTGTGGTGTCATATTATGTGACATAGTTACAAGAAAAAATATCAAACTTGGTATATTGAGTATGTCTAAATAAAACCTTCACAAAATGATCTATCTCATTCGAGGTTTCTTGGCTTTCGGGTCAAATGACCAATGTTATGGCTAGAATCAAGACATAGTTTGTGATAATATGCCCATATTATGCATACATGTGTATTATGGGATGGCAAACAATATTGCCATATGAAGTTTTCCTTTTCGTCACACCAAAAAGGAATTTTTCATTTTCCGAACATAAAAAACCAACGATTTTGTGAAGCAACCACCAAATGGCTAATTTAAACTTCTACCACCACATTTTACAAAAATACTAGACCACCTTATATGGACAATGTTCCAACAGGGGGATCTGAAACCTTTCCGTCCACCCTTGGTAAAAAGACAAATTCCTGCCGAATCGGTAGAAAGTGGGTCAGATATGAACTACAAGTACATGATCCGATGTTCATGTTTTTAAAAAAAATCATTTTAGCTTCACAGTATGCTATTTTATCAAAGATCCAATACAAGTTTAGTGAGGCTCGGCCCCGAGCTAAGAATCTTCGTGTCTGTCGTTCGACAAAGTTTGATGATAGTTTAAAACAGGCATAAAAATTTCAAAAACGATCGAAACAATGTGAAAACTTCACGTGGTGTCATATTATGTGACATAGTTACAAGGAAAAAATATCAAACTTGGTATATTGATTATGTCTGAAAAAACCTTCACAAAATGACCTATCTCATTCGAGGTTTCTTGGGTTTCGGGTCAAATGACTAACGTTATGGCTAGAATCAAGGCATAGTTTGTGATAATATGCCCATATTGTGTATACATGTGCATCATGGGATGACGAACAATTTTGCAGGAGGAAGTGTTGGAATTATGCCCTAGAGGCAATAATAAAGATGTTATTGTTATAATTCCTGTTCATGATAAAGTTTATATTCCATGCTAGAATTGTATTAAGCGGAAACTTCGATACTTGTGTGGTTTATGAACAACACCAAGTCCCTAGTACGCCTTTATGGACTAGCTCATTGATTAATGATGGTTAAGGTTTCCTAACCATAGACATGAGTTGACGATTAATAATGAGATCATGTCATTAGGAGAATGATATGATGGGCAGACCCAAATTAAGCAGAGCAATTAGATCGTGTCATCGTGTTCATCTTTGCGAAGCTTTTTCCTATGTCAAGTATTGTATTCCTTAGACCATGAGATAATATAACTCCCTGGTATCGGAAGAAAGCTTTGAGGTCATCAAACGTCATCCTATGTGAGGGTGATCATAAAGGTGTCTCTCAGGTGATCGGAAAGTACTTGTTGGGTTGTATGTATCGAGATGGAATTTGTCTCTCCCAAGTCGGAGAGATATACTTCGGGCCCACTCGGTAATCGATATCAACACCGCTTGCAAGCACGTGGTTAAGGAGTTAATCACAAAGTGATATCGGATTACGGAACGAGTAAAGTACTTGCTGTGAACGAGATTGAACTAGGTATGCCGATACCAACGATCGAATCTCGGGCAAGTAAAATATCGCGTGACGAAGGGAATACATATATGGGATTAATTGAATCCTGGAATCGTGGTTCATCCGATATGATCATCGATGAATGTGTGGGAGTCAATATGGGTTTCCAGATCCCGCTGTTGATTGTTGATAGAAGATCATGTCTGCATATTCTCGAACCCGTAGGGTCACACACTTAACGTGCTTCGACGCTAGGATAGAGTGGATAATTGGTTTATGAGTTTTTGTTCGGAGTCTCGGATGAGATCCAGGACATCACGAGAGGTTCCGGAATGGTCCGGAGAATAAGATTCATATAAAGGAAAGCAGTTTTTGGATTTCAGAATCGTTTCGGAGTATTCGGTATTGTACCGGAAGGTTCTAGAAGGTTCCGGAGTGGGACCAATGTGGGACTACTTGTCGGAGGGCTGCGTGGGCCTGAGGGGGAGTGCCCTGGCCGCTTTGGGCCAGGGGCACAAGGCCCCAAAGGCCCAGCCGGCCAAACCCTAGCGGAAACCCTAAAGGGATCTTCTAGAAGGAGGGGGGAAACTTGCCCCCCACTCCAACCCTTGGGGCCGCCGCCCTAGGGCTTGGAGGAGGGGTAGGGGCCGGACATCCCAATATATAATGAGGGCAGGGGCGCACCCTACCCCTCCCACTCCTCCAACCCTAGCGCCGTCCTGCTGCCCTCCACCTCTCTCTCTCTCCCAGGCAGCGTGGCGAAACCCGCATGAAACTCTCCACCATAGCACCACGTCGTCGTGCTGCAGATCCAATCCATCTCTCCACCCCACTTGCTGGACCAAGGAAGGAGGAGACATCGCGGCACCGTACGTGTGCATATATCGGAGGCGCCGTCACTTGCGGCGTTGGATCGGATCGGATCGCGAGGAGGAGAAGGCTAGTTCGACTACATCAACCATGTTTTGTTGAACGTTTCCGCTGTACGATTTCTTCAAGGGTATGAAGATCTCATCTATCTATCTCGTTGATTGCATCTCCTAGATTAGATCTTGGCTTTCTTATTCGCATCCGTAGAATTTTTTTGATTTACTATGCTGCGAAACCCTTCAGTGGTATCAGAGCTAGATCTATGCGTAGATGTGTTTCACGAGTAGAACGCAACATGCTTATTGCGAGCGTTGATGTTTTCTGTTGCAAGCCTCTTGTTGCGGCATAGTGAGATCGAAGCGGTCCAGGCCAACTTTACGCGACTTCGTTCGCGAGACCGGCTTCGCACTTGACGTGTGGCTTGTTCCACACATGCGGCTGGTGGATGCCAGTTTCTCTCACTATAGTAGTCATGGGATTTACACCGGATGTTAGCAACCATATTATCACCGTTGTGGCTTTCCGTAGGTAAGAATCGTTCTTAGCTTGTTACACCCATAATCCACGTAAAACATGCAACAACAAAGTAGAGGCGTCTAACTTGTTTTTGCAGAGAGTGTTTTGTGATATGGTATGGCCCAAGACATGATGTGTATGTTGTATGCAATGATCATGTTTTGTAATATTTCACGACTTACATGTCGATGAGTTCACAACCGGCAGGAGCCATATGGTTGTCTTTATAATTGTGTATGACTTGCGTGTCAACTTCCTATACGTCATGTAATAGCATTACTTTATCGCTAAGTAGTTAGCAATAGTTGTAGTTGCTATTCGTGGTGGAGGCAATCATGATGGAGTGATGGAGATCATGCTGGTGCGCACAAGATGGAGATAATTGCGCGGAGATTGGCTATACCATGTCACATAAAAATTATATGCATGTGATGTTTATCCTTTTATGTATCTTATTATGCTTAGATCGCGATGGTAGCATTATAAAATGATTCCTCACTTAAAGATCAAGATAAATTGTGTTCTCCCCATGTATGCACCATTGCGAAAGTTCGTCGTGTTCAAGCACCTCGTGATGATCGGGTGCTATAAACTCTACGTTCACATACAACGGGTGCAAGCCAGTTTTGCACATGCGGAAATACTTGGGTTTGACTTGACGAGCCTAGCATGTACAGACATGGCCTCGAAACACACGAACCGAAAGGTTAAGCATGAGTCATATGAATGATATGATCGACACTTTGTTGTCCACCGTTGAAACCACATCTCTTCTCATGAAGATCGGATTAGGCGTGGTGAATTTGGATCGTGTTCACTAAACAACTTGAGGGATGTTGAATTTAGTGGGAGTTCATCTAGTAATTTGATTAAGTTGAACTAGTTATCATGAACATAGTCTAAATTGTATTTGCAAATTTTGTAGATCAAATGGCTAAGTCCAACTTCAACTTCAATGTTTTTGCTGAGAAAGAAAAGCTTAAGAACAATGGGTCTAACTTCACCAACTGGTTCCGCAATCTGAGAATCATTCTCGCTGGGGGACAAAAGGACTATGTCCTTGAGAAAGCGCTAGGTGACGCCCCTGATATTGATGCGCCGGCTGATGAAAAAGCTATTTATCAGTCGCGCAAAGATGATTATGGAGTGATTAAGAGTACCATGTTGTTTGCTATGGAACCGGACCTTCAAAATCGTTTTGAGGAGTTCGCCGGGCCCTTTGAGATTCTTGAGGAACTGAAAACCATGTTTCAGACTCAGGCCCGTTCTGAGAGATATGAGATCTCTGAGAAGTTTTTTAACTGCAAGATGGAGGATGGGAGTTCTGTTAGTGAGCACGCCATTAAGATGTCGGGCTACACTCAACGTCTTGAGCAACTGGACTGCAAGATTCCAGAAGAGATCAAGATTGACAGAGTTCTGCAATCACTCCCTCCTAGCTACAAAGGTTTTATAGTTACTCACAATCAAATTGGTTCCACTGATACGATCACTGAGCTCTTCGCTAAGCTGAAAGCTGCGGAGGTGGATATCAAAAAAGATAATCATGTGTTGATGGTCAACAAGACCCCTAGCTTCAATAAAGGTAAGGGTGCAAAGAAATCCTTCAAGAAAGGCAGCGGCAAGCGCGTTGCCTCTGCTGAGAAGAAGCTCAAGTCTGGACCTAAGCCGGACACTGAGTGCTTCTATTGCAAGGACAAGGGTCACTAGAAGCGCAACTGTCCGAAGTACTTAGCGGACAAGAAGACTGGCACCATTAAAGGTATATTTGTTATACATGTTATTGATGTTTACCTTACTAGCGCTCGTTGTAGTGCCTGGGTATTTGATACTGGTTTAGTTGCTAATATTTGTAACTTGAAACAGGAGCTACAGAATAGACGCGGCTAGCAAGGGATGAGGCGACGATGCGCGTTGGCAATGGATCAAAAGTTGATGTGATGGCCGTCGGCACGCTCTCCTTAGTTTTACCTTTGGGATTAGTCTTAAACCTTAATAAGTGTTATTATGTGCATGCGTTGAGCATGAACATCATATCTGGATCGTGTTTATTGCAAGACGATTATTCATTTAAATCGGAGAATAATGGTTGTTCTGTTTATATGAATAACATCTTTTATGGTCATGCACCTATTGTGAATGGTTTATTTCTTCTGAATCTCGAAAGCAATGAACCGCACATCCATAACATTAAGGCTAAGAGATGCAAAGTAGATAGTGATAATCCAACTTATTTGTGGCACTGCCGTCTAGGTCATATTGGTGTAAAACGCATGAAGAAACTCCATTCTGATGAACTTTTGGAGTCTCTTGATTTTGAATCATTTGACACGTGCGAGCCGTGCCTCATGGTCAAGATGATCAAAACCCCGTTCTCCGGAATAATGGAGCGAGCAACGGACTTATTGGAAATCATACATACCGATGTATGCGGACCAATGAGTGTTTCGACGCGCGGTGGATATCGCTATTTTCTCACTTTTACTGATGACTTAAATAGATATGGGTATATCTATTTAATGAAACATAAATCTGAAACATTTGGAAAGTTCAAAGAATTTCAGAACAAAGTGGAAAACCATCATAACAGAAAAATTAAATTTCTACGATCCGATCGTGGAGGTGAATATTTGAGTTATGATTTTCTCACGCATCTTAAAGCAAGCGGAATTGTTTCGCAACTCACGCCACCTGGAACACCACAGCGCAATGGTGTGTCTGAACGTCGGAATCAAACTCTATTAGATATGGTGCGATCAATGATGTCTCTTACAGATTTGCCATTATCATTTTGGGGTTATGCATTAGAAACCGCTGCATTCACTTTAAATAGGGCACCATCTAAATCCGTTGAGACGACACCGTATGAACTATGGTTTGCTGCTAAACCCAAGTTGTCGTTTCTTAAAGTTTGGGGATGCAAAGCTTACATCAAGAAGTTGATGTCGGACAAGCTCGAACCCAAAGCGGAGAAATACGTCTTCATAGGATACCCTAAGGAAACGATTGGGTATACCTTTTACCACAGATCCGAAGGCAAAGTGTTTGTTGCAAAGAACGGATCCTTTCTTGAGAAAGAGTTTCTCTCAAAAGAAGTGAGTGGGAGGAAGGTAGAGCTAGACGAGGTTACTGAACCTTCTCTCGAGTTGGAGAGTAGCGCAGCACCTGAAATTGTTCCAGTGCTGTCTACACCAACAAGAGAGGAAGATAATGACGAGGATCATGAAACTTCGAACGATGCTACTACTGAACCTCGCAGGTCGATAAGGTCACGTACCACTCCTGAATGGTATGGCAACCCTGTCTTAAACGTCTTGTTGTTAGACAACGGTGAACCTGCGAACTATGAGGAAGCAATGATGAACCCAGACTCTGAGAAATGGCTAGAGGCCATGAAATCCGAATTGGGATCCATGAGCGAAAACCAAGTATGGACTTTGGTGGACCCTCCTAGCGACCGTAAGACCGCTGAGTGCAAATGGATCTTCAAGAAGAAGAAAGCAGACGGATGATGGTAATGTTACTGTCTATAAAGCTCGGCTTGTCGCAAAAGGGTTTTGACAAGTTCAAGGTGTTGACTATGATGAGACTTTCTCTCCCGTAGCGATATTTAAGTCCATTCGGATTTTATTAGCAATTGTTGCATTTCATGATTATGAAATATGGCAGATGGATGTCAAGACTGTGTTCCTCAATGGCAACATTGATGAAGAGTTGTATATGATGCCGCCCGAAGGTTTTGTCGATCCTAAGGATGCTAATAAGGTGTGCAAACTTCAGCGTTCCATTTATGGACTGAAGCAAGCATCTCGGAGTTAGAAACTTCATTTTGATCAAGTGATCAAGAGCTTTGGATTTGTTCCAAATTGCTACGAAGCTTGTATCTACAAGAAAGTGAGTGGGAGCTCAGTGAAATTTTTAGTACTATATGTGGATGGCATATTTATTATTGAAAATGACATTGGTATGCTTAACGATATGAAGAGTTATTTGAATAAATGTTTTTCAATGAAAGACCTAGGAGAAGCTGTTTATATATTGGGCATCAAAATGTATAGAGATAGACAAAGACGCCTAATAGCTTTAAGCCAAAGTAAGTACCTAGACAAAGTTCTGAAAAGGTCCAGAATGGATAAAGTAAAGAAAGGTTCATTGCCCATGTTGTCAGGTAAGATATTGAGCAAGGCTCAGTGTCCAGCTACGGTAAACGATAGAGATACTATGAGCAAAGTGCCATATGCCTCCGCCATAGGTTCTATCATGTATGACATGCTATGTACTAGACCGGATGTGTCCAATGCTCTTAGTTTGACGAGCAGATACCAAAGTGATCCAGGAGTGGAACACTGGATAGCCGTAAAGAACACCCTAAAGTATTTAAATAGGACTAAAGAAATATTCTTGCTCTATGGAGGTGATGAGCAGCTCGTCATAAAAGGTTACGTCGACGCTAGTTTCGACACCGACCCGGATGATTCTAAATCTCAGACAGGATACGTTCATATTTTGAATGGAGGAGCTGTGAGCTGGAGAAGCTGTAAGCAAAGCGTGATCGCGGGATCTACAACAAAAGCGGAATACATGGCTGCTTCAGAAGCGTCAAGTGAAGGAGTTTGGATCAGGAACTTCATCACTGAGCTTGGTGTGGTTCCAAGTGCCTTGGACCCACTGGAGATATTGTGCGACAACACTGGCGCCATAGCACTGTCTAAGGAACCAAGATATCATCCAAAGACCAAGCACATCAACCGCCGTTTTCATATAATTCGAGATTATATAGCAGATGGAGATCTGAAGATTAGCAAAGTACATACGGATCTGAATGTCGCATATCCGTTGACTAAACCTCATCCACGAGCAAAACATGATCAGCACCTTAATGCCATCGGTGTTAGATTGTTGCCAGATGTAAACTAGATTATTGACTCTCACGCAAGTGGGATCTTTAGAATTATGCCCTAGAGGCAATAATAAAGATGTTATTGTTATAATTCTTGTTCATGATAAAGTTTATATTCCATGCTAGAATTGTATTAAGCGGAAACTTTGATACTTGTGTGGTTTATGAACAACACCAAGTCCCTAGTACGCCTCTATGGACTAGCTCATTGATTAATGATGGTTAAGGTTTCCTAACCATAGACATGAGTTGTTGATTAATAATGAGATCATGTCATTAGGAGAATGATATGATGGACAGACCCAAATTAAGCAGAGCAATTAGATCGTGTCATCGTGTTCATCTTTGCGAAGCTTTTCCCTATGTCAAGTATTGTATTCCTTAGACCATGAGATAATACAACTCCCTGATATCGGAAGAAAGCTTTGAGGTCATCAAACGTCATCCTATGTGAGGGTGATCATAAAGGTGTCTCTCAGGTGATCGGAAAGTACTTGTTGGGTTGTATGTATCGAGATGGAATTTGTCCCTCCCAAGTCGGAGAGATATACTTCGGGCCCACTCAGTAATCGATATCAACACCAAGCACGTGGTTAATGAGTTATCACAAAGTGATATCGGATTACGGAACGAGTAAAGTACTTGCTGTGAACGAGATTGAACTAGGTATGCCGATACCAACGATCGAATCTCGGGCAAGTAAAATATCGCGTGACGAAGGGAATACATATATGGGATTAATTGAATCCTGGCATCATGGTTCATCCGATATGATCATCGATGAATGTGTGGGAGTCAATATGGGTTTCCAGATCCCGCTGTTGATTATTGATAGAAGATCATGTCTGCATATTCTCGAACCCGTAGGGTCACACACTTAACGTGCTTCGACGCTAGGATAGAATGGATAATTGGTTGATGAGTTTTTTTTCAGAGTCTCGGATGATATCCAGGACATCACGAGAGGTTCCGGAATGGTCTAGAGAATAAGATTCATATAAAGGAAAGCAGTTTTTGGATTTCGAAATCGTTTTGGAGTATTCGGTATTGTACCGGAAGGTTCTAGAAGGTTCCGGAGTGGGACCAACGTGGGCCCACTTGTCGGAGGGCTGCGTGGGCCTGAGGGGGAGTGCCCTGGCCGCTTTGGGCCAGGGGCACAAGGCCCCAAAGGCCCAGCCGGCCAAACCCTAGGGGAAACCCTAAAGGGATCTTCTAGAAGGAGGGGGGAAACTTGCCCCCCACTCCAACCCTTGGGGCCGCCGCCCTAGGGCTTGGAGGAGGGGCCGGGGCCGGACATCCCAATATATAAAGAGGGCAGGGGCGCACCCTACCCCTCCCACTCCTCCAACCCTAGCCGCCGTCCTGCTGCCCTCCACCTCTCTCTCTCTCCCGACTGCGCGTAGGCGAAACCCTGCCGCAGAAACTCTCCACCATAGCACCACGTCATCGTTCTGCAGATCCAATCCATCTCTCCACCCCACTTGCTGGACCAAGGAAGGAGGAGACGTCGCGGCACCGTATGTGTGCATATATCGGAGGCGCCGTCACTTGCGGCGTTGGATCGGATCGGATCGCAAGGAGGAGAAGGCTAGTTCGACTACATCAACCACGTTTTGCTGAACGTTTCCGCTGTAGATTTCTTCAAGGGTATGAAGATCTCATCTATCTATCTCGTTGATTGCATCTCCTAGATTAGATCTTGGCTTTGTTGTTCGCATCCGTAGATTTTTTTTGATTTACTATGCTGCGAAACCCTTTAGTAAAAGTTTTCCTTTTCGTCGCACCAAAAAGCCATTTTTCATTTTCCGAGCATAAAAAACGAACTGTTTTGTGAAGCAACCACCAAATAGCTAATTCAAAATGCTACCACCATATTTTACAAAAATACTAGACCACCTTATATGGACAATGTCCCAACCTTGGTGAAAAAGACAAATTCATGTCAAATCGGTAGAAAGTGGGTCAGATATGAACTACAGGGTACATGATCCGATGCTCATGTTTTTTACAAAAATCATTTTTAGGTTCACAATATGCTATTTATCAAAGATCTAATGCAAGTTTAGCGAGGCTCGACCCCGAGCTAAGATTCTTCGTGCCTGCCGTTCGACAAAGTTTGACGATAGTTAAAACCGGGCATAAAAAATTCAAAAACGATCAAAACAATGTGAAACCTTCACGTGGTGTCATATTATATAACATAGTTACAAGGAAAAATATCAAACCTGGTATATTGATTATGTCTGAAAAAAACCTTCACAAAATGACCTATCTCATTCGAGGTTTCTTGCTTTTGGGTCAAATGACCAATGTTATGGCTAGAATCAAAGCATAGTTTGTGATAATATGCCCATATTGTGCATACATGTGTATCATGGGATGGCGAACAATGTTGCAGAAGGAAGTTTTCCTTTTCGTCGCACCGACAAGGCATTTTTTTCATTTTACGAGCACAAAAAACAAACGATTTTGTAAAGCAACCACCAAATAGCTAATTTAAAATGCTACCACCACATTTTCTAAAAATACTAGACCACCTTATATGAACAATGTCCCAATAGAGGGATCCGAAACCTTCCGTCCACCCTTGGAAAAAAAGACAAATTCCTGCTGAATCGGTAGGAAGTGGGTCAGATATGAAGTACAAGTACATGATCCGATGCTCATGTTTTTTTACAAAAAATATTTTTATGTTCACAATATGCTATTTTATCAAAAATCCAATACAAGTTTTCCTTTTCGTCGCACAAAAAGCTATTTTTCATTTTCCGAGCGCAAAAAGAAGATTTTCTAAAGCAACCACCAAATATAATTAGTGTTAAAAATGTTTCAGGTGAGAGATTAACGATTCAAACAATTCAAAGATTTAAGCAAGTTGAGAAAAAATTCAAAAAAAATTGATTTTTTTTGGATATTTTACAACCTGCCGTTATTATGCCGACGGGGCTATGCCGAGGGCAAGGCCGTCGGCGAAGCATATGCCGACGGCTAGAGCTACACCGATGGGCAAATAAAATTTCGCCGAGGGAGACCTTTGCCGAGGAGGCTACGCCGAGGGCTGCCGTCGGCGTAGCATACGCCGAGGGCATTTTGGCCTACGCTGACGGCTTTTTGCCCTAGGCGTAGCGTGCCGTTCCTGTAGTGATATGTCCTACAAAAATACGTGTGTAAAGTGTGTAAATTGCGCTTCTTATGTTGATTCTTTTCGCCGTGTGTCAATATGAACGTAATTATCTAAATTTTGAATGTGACGATGTAAATATATCTCGGAAATAGAATAACTTTTTCTGCACACTTAGTGCTGAACACCATCTCTATCCTTTTGAGTACACTTATAACCTGAATAACTTGTACATGTACACACAAATGTCACCTACTAATGTTATATCGACTGGTATAAGGTATTCGCCGGTATTGCCCAAGGCCCACAAACATGCTTGGTTACCTCAGTTGTTTTTTCTTCTTCGACACCATGGTCAGATATAACAGTTTCGTCGCTGTATATAAAACACATTGCCACCTATATGTATATGGTGCATGCACCCGCCCTCCCTAAGCCCCAATATTTGGTGACACCATGTAGTCCAGGCTTACACCAAATACTGGCTTGACGTCGTAGGATGAGGTCTTGGTTGGCGGGGCGGCCGGCGACGATGGTGTAGGTAAGAACTTCCGTGAATAGAAATCGAAGAGGGTAGATAGGTAAGCGGACATGGCGACTTTTTTTTTTCTGAGATAATAGATGGACAGAGCACTCGCCGGATATTGTTATATGTTATAGCTAAATAGACAGGAGACGTACGTATACATCTATTCGAGATTAAACCGGATGCAAGTTAATCGCAAAAACATGTGTTTCCTCTCCTAGTTAATCACGTAAGGTCGATCGAAGCATCATCTCGTGTCACGATCAAACATCAGCACGCCCAGATCTATTTTTATTATTTTCTACGCCATATATTCTGACGTATTTCTACTGCTGGCGGGGCCGAACGGGTCCACGTTTCTCAAGTGCACCGGACGTATGTCTCCCTGCCATAACCGATCCACATTTCTGAAGTGCACCGGCCGTATATCTCCTTGCCATCCGGTGGTCTGGAACGTGAAAAGTAGGGAGTATCCAAATAGGTCTCCTTTCATAGCATCTGAATTGAACATCTTGCCTTCTTTAACTGAACAAAACAAACACAGCATACTCGCCCCCGTCGAGCAGCCAGATCGAGTTGATTGAATATCATTTGCTGATATATATGTTTATTTGCACGGAATCTGTGGTTTGTGTTGGTTTTAGTGGAACGATGCGTGTCCTGTCGGGCCATCGGTTACGTGTTATATAGAGTAGGGAAAAGCCTCCTATGTGGCAGTACAGAGATTGTACGTATATGGTCGGAGTACTACTCCATACACATACACATATTATATTACATGTGCTAACATCTCCCCTTAATCTAAAACTCGGGACACTAGTAGGAACAACCCCATGTGTCCCGGTTGGTAAGAGGCTTTAGTCCCGGTTCCCCAACCGGGACGGGGCAATCGGGACTAAAGCCCCAACCTTTAGTCCCGGTTGCCCCACCAAACGGGACAAAAGAGCGTACACATGGCCGCGGCAGAGGGCGAGGGGGGAGGGGGGGCAACCGTCCCGGTTCGTAACACGAACCGGGACAAATAACTCTCTGCCGCGGCAGAGATTTGAAACATTTCTCTGCCGCGACAGAGAATTCATTTTGGCAACTTTTGTTGCCGCGGCAGCATTTTGGCCACTTTTTGTGCCGCGACAGAGAATTTATTTATATTGTTTTATTATTTATTTAGTGTTTTTGCACTCATCAATGAAGGAACCATTATATTACACAAGATCATCATGACAATATAGATCCAAGTGTCGAACATATTACATTCGATACACGGATCGAGTTTATGCACTACATACAATAAGCTCTTTGTACAATTCCTATTGTTTATACACACCCGAATGGTATTCCCCTTTTGGGTTTAGAACTTCTGCATCTAAGAATCCCGCCAATTTCTCCTGAATTGCTCGTAAGCGATCCTTTGGCAGAAGACCGTCCCGTAGACGTTCGATCTGATTTAAAAAAGGAGTCAGCCTATATGAATGAAACTAAACACAATTTGATGGTAATTAAAAACTATAAAAATTGTTTACGTATATGAAGTTGCTCTAAATTTCTGCCCTTCTCACAACACGTCCGCCGGATGAACTCGCAAACATAGTATCCACATAAATTGTTCTCTGGTCCCTGCATCAGGCACTTTACGAGAACATAGTTCAATCAAAATAATAATCAAGCATGATAATAATGGTATCAAAACTAGAATCAAAGAGATGCGCGGATATAGCTAGTGGTGCTTACATCTAGTGCTTGAAATATAAGCTCCTCTTTCCAAACACCCCTAGCCTTGTTGGTGAACCGTTTCCAAGCGCTGCCCGGCGAAGAAAACGAATAAAAGAAGTTATTAATTACTTGATATCATAAAATTCACGAACGTTGCCGATATAGTGTCGTAATGATTAGAATTACCGCTAGAGAAGCATTTGCATGTCCTTCCACTGCTCAAGGGGTTTATGTTTCGAGTCCATGACTAGTACACGCCCTTTGTCAAGTTGAATGATTAACAAAATATAGTGGAAGCTGCGCATGCATAACTAATCAATTATATACTTAACATCGAGTAAGCGAAATAGAAAGTGTATACAAGACAATAACACTCACTCGAAGTTGTAAGGAAATAGTATTTCCCTTCTGGTTTCTTGAAACCTTAACGCGTGTATGATATTATCCTCCATATCTTGGGGGCTTGTTTTGAGATTAGCTTGATGAACCCAATATGGGTCAATGAAGCCAATGTCATAGATTTGTCCTCTGCTGCATTCGAGAATCTTCATTCTGCATATTATAGTATGATTATATACATGCAATAAATAAGGTGAGATAGCTAGAGACTAAATTAATTACAGAATTAGTACTTACAGACAATAGGCACTGATGATCGATTTGTCCAAGGCCTCTTGATTGAATAATTGAAATAGTTCATCAAATTCAATGGATATCATGTCATCTATTTCTTTCCCATAATGCTTTTTTGTAACCCTCGGCACTATCCGGTTAGCCCCGGCCTTTGTGGCATGCGTGTACCAGTTATGCAATCTTCGCATTTTTGTTGGAAGATTATTTACCTTCTCAGGTTTGACGAGAGGTTTGTCGTACTGGTATTTGTATGCTACTTCACTCACAGGGAAGTAATCTAACTGGGATAAGTATTGGGCAATACTCATACCTTGAGTAGCGGCAACTTCTCCGTATTGTGCAACTTCCTCTGGATCATACTGCTCTTCGGCCCCATATTTGCTCGACCCCACATTGGTATGGGAAATCACCTTGAGAGGGGCGCAAGACTGTTTTGCTTGTTCTCCGAGCTGGGCAACAGATTTCTCGCTTACATCAGTACTGCTTTTCGAGGCTTTTTGTGCCGCATCTGACTTAAGAATAGAACGCTCATAGTCTGATGACAGCTTTGGCTCGGGTTGATGAAGAGTCTTTAGCATTTTGAACACTCTGGCTTTTTCTTCTTTGGTGCTGGGGAACTCTGGCTCTTTCGGCCGCCTCAGCTTAGCAGCAGCTGTCGTTTCTGCATCAACGATAGCCGTAGTCTCCTCTTCAGTACAGTCATAAGCTCTCTTGGGAGGAACCTTTGGTACTTTTGGAAGAGGCTCTTGTTTACGTTTCGGCGATTGCTTAGCACGACGCAGAGTAGCAGTACGCTTACGCTTTTTATCCAGAGGCGCCGGCGATGGCTGCGCCAGAGATTGGTGAGGCGACGGAGCTGGGTGAGGCGACGAAGGCGGCGACTGACGGCATGCAGAGCGGCGGCGAAGATGGCCTTGGCGTGTGATTTGAAGCGATACATTCCTTTGGCCATAGAATGGTGACGTTTGTTGCGTCTCCCAGTTCAGTCACATCCCCTTCACCTGCAGGGTAGTCAAGCTTCAAAACTTCAAAGGTGGGCATGATTTCATCCACCCCGACAACAATGTAGCCCTATGGAACCGGACGACAGTGGTAAGTTGGTGTGGGTCCAATTGGTAAGGCATAGCCGACCGCCACCTTCATTGATATGTTCACAACTTTGACATGTAGCTCGCAGTGTTCCATCTGTGTGATATCATCCACTGGGTAGCCAACAGGAGCCATCGTCGGTGCACCATCGTCATCGTCATTGTCATCACCCGGGACCTCGGTGGAAGCCACACTGCTTTTTCGATTATTCGATAGGCCGGTAGCATCGAATGCAGTGTGCTGCTGAGATGGGCCAGTAGTACTTTGCTCTTTAAGTGCGTTAATTTCATCTTGTTGTTGCTTTTTATTCGTTCTTCAATTATACGCATTCGCTATTTCTGAATATCTGCTTCAACTTCCGCCTTGTCCTTTCTCCTCTGACGGCTTCTATCAGGATATTTCTTCCTCTCTTCGGGAAACCCAGTCCTCCATGGTTTGGAGCCTATTCTGCCTCGTGTTTGCCCATCATGTTCCTTATTTCCAAGGGCGAGTGTGAGCTCATCATTCTCTCTATCGGGAATGAAGTCCCCATCTTTAACAACATTTACTGCTTTTATCATCTTCTCGATTGGCAAGGGGTCTTCTTTATGTCGTATGTTATATATACACTTCCCTTCCGAGTCCAACTTGCCCCCATGCCCGTAAAACCAATTCCTTGCACGTTCGATCCAATAAATACATCTTTGGAATGATCTTTTAGCACGCAATTCCTGCTCAAGTTTCTCCCACTTAGGAATGCCACCACAGCCACCTTGCCCCATAGTATGGTGATACTTCTTGTTAGCAGCATTCAGCTTATTTGTTGCAGACATTTTCTTAGCTTTTGCTGATGTCTTGTAATTCACAAACTCAGCCCAGAATGGTTTTATCTTCTCAAACTGAATCTTCTTGAAATCCGAAGTCTTCTCTTTCACGACATAGTCAAGGTGCAATCTTTTCTTCCAGTTGGTGAAGCACTGGCCCATCTTCTTCAAAGCGCACTCCCTGACCTTAGCCTCCATGGCTCTCCCATGTTCTAAGGCGTCCTCAACTGGATCCTCCGCATTTGGATCCAGCTCTATCTTCGGTAGTTTGAAATTAAGCATGAGCCTATTTCACAGTAAATCTTTGGCCTTGTTAGGGACAAATAAACATGTTCCCTCTTCTTAGCATCTGAGCCTATTCCAATTTCGAATGGTGATCAGGATTAAGTCCCTAACGATTACTCCGCATTGCGCCACAAATTTGTTTGCGACAACTTCGGGAGCCATCGGTTTGCCGTCTTCACCGACATCTTTGATCCTGAACCTCTCATGGTCTCCCAAATTTTTGGTTGGGCCTCGGCTGCTCTTTTCAGTAGATTTCTTCGATCCGGAGGGCTAAAAGAAGAAAGATCGTCGTTACTATTTCTATATAGATAGCAGATGATTAATTAATGAATTAATTATATTACATGCACCTCATTTGGAAGCGATCGTCTTCTCGATCACACAAGGCATCGCCTTCTCCCTCGCGGAAGGCATCACCTTCAACCTCAAACAAGTCGTCTCTTTCGGCAAAAAGAGGATCACCCTCACCGGAGTTTTTCAGAAATGTCGATACATCTAAATTATCTTCCCCGCGGATCACACCTTGGATCAACTCTTCCTTTTCTTCGTCTCTGTCGTGTGGGTCCATAT
This sequence comes from Avena insularis, assembly GCA_023614405.1. Taxonomy (NCBI): domain Eukaryota; kingdom Viridiplantae; phylum Streptophyta; class Magnoliopsida; order Poales; family Poaceae; genus Avena; species Avena insularis. Next base: position 379,017,189 of record CM042695.1, on the reverse strand, counting down.
TTTCTGCATAGGTGGAAAAACGGATAAGTCAAAGCGGCTAAGAGAGAATGTTAGGTACGGTGTTGAGAGATATAAACCCTAATTCAGAGAAACCCTAATATATACATACACAATAATAAAAATGAATTTACAATATCAGAAAATCAAATTCGGAGAAACCCTCGGGCTCGGATCTATCGCGAAGAACCAATAACGGAAAGAAAGGCGGCAATCAATACATGGCATAATACAATGCGCAATCAATATGTATGACATGTCAGATTTAGAGATCCTACACTAACCCTAGGTGCAACATCGATTTAAAAGGGTTCGGGATGCCCTAGCAAGTACACACCGGCGAACCCACATGTACATAAGGGGTGTCGATGTTTCTTTAACTAAACTAGGGTTTAAACTAGGGGGTAGTTTTTCATCGGGTCTGGGGCTACCCATAGTGACTGGCCAGCGGGGCCAAAGACTAATAATACCTAACTAATTAATAAACCTAATAATACCTAACTAATAATAAACCTAATAATCCAAACTAATAAACCTAATATGCTAGGAGCAGTGGATCAGGTAATATAAGCTCAAGGGGAGTAATGCAACATATAGGACACTCTATCTATCGATAAAAGACCACAGTAGAATTGTATGCATCATGGAAAGAATTGAAATGCTTTCGAAATCATAGGATTATATCATGGTGGGGCTATGCTTGCCTTTTCCTGTTGATAGCCGAAAGCAGAGCTTCAGGATCCTTGTACTTGACTTGATTATAGTTGGTCAAGTATTTGTCTTCGAGCTTCGACGGTGTTTATCTCTGGCTTCGATCTCGATCTCGATATCGTATTCTACCGCGAAGATCACCATAAAGAAAGGGAAACAATCAACACATGGCATCGATGCAATGCTCAAGCAAGTATGATGATATGACAAGTTGAATTGCATTGAAATGTAACCCTAAAGCATGCTCTACAATTAATCGGGGTTCCGAGAGGTGAAAACCCTAACTTGGAGAAATCCGGAACACATGAGAGGGGTGGATTTGTTCTTCTAATTAAACTTGTCATTTAAGTTGTTGAACAATGCATGATTATAGCTTAGATATCTAGGTTTCATTTTTCTAAACAGTTTGATATTTTATTCATATTTTTCTGACTTATAGATTAAAAGTTATTGAATTTATAAGATTATAATTATTTCTGAAATTATTAAAAACTGGTTAAACTTTTTACACCGCAGGCATACCTAGCCACAGTGACTGACAGAGGGGCCTGGAGCCACCTTAGCAGCCACACAAGCAAAAGTGGTTTAGGGGCATTTTTCACTCGGGTTGGGGCTAGCCAGAGATGCTGACCTGTGGGCCAGAGGCCACATAGGCAAGCCACGCAGGCAAAGTGGGTCCCTGGCTGGCCCCTTAACCGGGTCTGCGCGCGCTGACGCACGGGTGACATCACGCCGGCGGTGGCTTGCAGGACGGTGACGGGGAACGACGTTAGGGGCGATCTAGGACGCGTGCGTGCGCGCGTTAGAGAGAGGAGGTTGAGGCAAGCCAAAGAGTAGCAGCGCCGCCTCGAAAAGGTCACCGGAGAGGGGAGCACGACGACAGTGAGCGGTGGTGGTGGCAGGTGGTCGACGGGGAGGAGGAACCAGAGCGAGAGGGGGCGAGAGAGAGGGTCCACGAGGACCAGCAGCTCACCAGGTGTGCGGTGGTGGTGTCGGGGAAGCGAGGCGAGGTCGGGAGCCGGGGGAATCAACGGCGGCGGGCGTTGGCCGGGCTCGAGAGAGACAGAGTCGTTGGCGAGGATTGGGAGCGAGCGGGGCCGATTCCTTCTGGGAGAAGCCTCGGGGCGACAATGGGCAAGCAGCTGGGCGAGGCGATAGGCGGCCGAGGGTGAAGGGCAGCTGGCAGCGACTGCGTCGCGAGAAGAGATTGTGAGATGGGGGAGAAGAAGAGGAGGGGTACCCAGTTATTAACCAAAGGACCTTTTGTCCCGATTATTGGCTCCAACCGGGACTAAAGGGTCATACGTCCCGGTTGGAGCCACCAACCGGGACGTATACTCCATTTTTTTCAGCAAACCAAGGGTTGGCGCGCGCAGGGGTCTTTAGTGACATATGACCCTGTTTTCAAAAAAATTCAGTAATTTTCTCTCTATTCCCGCCTTATTTTTTATTTTGGGGTTTAAATTTGTAATGTTTTTAAAATGATAATTACTTTGGAATTTAGAAAAACTTTCAACATAAAAAGTGTTTGAATTTGAATAACTAATTCAAAACCATTTTCTGTTTTCAAAAATAATTAATGTAACCATTCAAACTATGAACCATTTAAAATAAAAAATGAAATAACTTATATTTTTTGAATATTAATTTGGAATTTAGAAAAACTTTAAACATAAAAAGTATTTGGATTTGAATAATTAATTCAAAACCATTTTTATTTTTAAAAACAATTAATGCAACCATTTAAAATTAAAAATGAATTAACTTATATTTTTTGAATATTAATTTGGAATTTAGAAAAACTTTAAACATAAAAAGTGTTTGGATTTGAATAAATAATTCAAAACCATTTTATGTTTTTAAAAAATAATTAATGTAACCATTTAAAATATGAACCATTTAAAATTAAAAATGAATTAACTTATATTTTTTGAATATTAATTTGGAATTTAGAAAAACTTTAAACATAAAAAGTGTTTGAATTTGAATAAATAATTCAAAACCATTTTCTGTTTTTAAAAATAATTAATGTAACCATTTAAACTATGAACCATTTAAAATTAAAAATGAATTAACTTATATTTTTTGAATATTAATTTGGAATTTAGAAAAACTTTAAACATAAAAAGTGTTTGGATTTGAATAACTAATTCAAAAACATTTTCTGTTTTTAATTTGGATTTGAATTAACTTATATTTTTATATATTAATGGGCGGGAAATAATGGGCGAAAAGAAAATTTTATTAGGATATAACTGAAATTAAAGTACATAACGCAACTAACACAAAGTTACATAGAAGAACTGAAAATTAAGATACATGGCCAGATTAAGCCACAATCGGCCGAACTTGTTTTGCAATGTTGGAGTGATTCAGTCATGCTCCTGCCTACACCTGTAATACTCGCCATCGTAGTCGTCATTCAAATCACGGTCGTCGCTATCGTCAAATTCGTCGCCGTAGTTGAACCTTGAAGGCTGAGTACGAGTGGCCTGGACTTGAGGGTAGCGCAGGCGGGGGTTAGAGTCGGCGGCCGTGTCGTAGGCCATGACGCTCTGGAGAGTCCGGCCGCGCCACCATAGCCGACGGCCGGCCTCGTTGAAGTTCGGAGGAGGTGGGCCGTTCTCCTTGTGCCTGACGAGCGCCCTCTCACGCCGATCCACAAAGAAGGCTTCCCAAGTTGGGAAATAGTCGGGATGCCATCTGGGATTCCTCCGCTGCTCCGGCGTGAGCTCGAAGTAGTAGTGGTTTGTGATGGCCATCCGGTGCACCACACCTAGAGGGACAGGAGGAACCGGCACGCCTTCGGCTCTCAGCATCCAAATGAGGGACACAAGTGGCCCGGCAGGCGGGTAGTGGTAGCGCCAAAGCGCCTCCGCCTCCCTGGGGGTTAGTGCTACGGTGGAAGTCATGAGAAAGAGTGATGAGGTTGCAGATATGAGTCTAGAGATGTGCAATGACAATAGAGGCCAAACCTACATATATATAGTGAGAAATGGAGGAAGATAACTGGAGGGAAGAAATGGCAGGAAGAAATGACGAGAAGAACTAGCGGGAAGAAAAATGGAGGGAAGAAATGGCGGAAAAAATGGCTCATTTAGAACTTGCATTGGATCTCTGAAGAAACCACATATTGCGAGTCTAAAAATGATTTTTTCAAAAAATCACGGGCGTTAGATCATGTACCTGTAGTACAAACCGGACCCACTTCCTAATGATTCGGCAGACATTTGTCCTTTTTACCCGGGATGGACGAACAGGCCTGAGATGTCCCGGTTGGGAGATAGTCCATGTAAGGTGGTCTAGTATTTTAGGAAAATGGTACGGTAGCATTTTGAAACAGCATTTTGGTGGTTACTTCACAAAACGACCCGTTTTTTGCGCTCAGAAAATGGAAAAGGGCTTTTTCGTGCGACGAAAAGGAAAACTTCCTCCTGCAACATTTTTCTCCATACCAATGTCCACATGCATGCATAATATGGGCACAACATCACAAACTATGACATGATTCAGCAGATAACATCGGTCATTTGGACCGAAAGCCATGAAACCTCGAACATGATAGGTCATTTTGTGAAGGGTTTTTTGAGACATGATCAATATACCAAGTCTGGTATTTTTCGTATCAACTATGTCACATAATATGACATCACGCGAAGGATTTTCATTGTTCAGATTTTTTTTTGAATTTCTTATGCCCGTTTTGAATTTTTTGAATTTCTAACTATGGTCGAACCGGCGTGCACGAAGATAGGGGACGAGCATCGTTAGAACTTGCATTGGATCTCTGAAGAAACCGCATATTGCTAGTCTAAAAATGATTTTTTCAAAAAATCACGGGCGTTAGATCATGTACCTGTAATACAAACCGGACCCACTTCCTACCGATTCGGCAGACATTTGTCCTTTTTACCCGGGATGGACGAAAAGGTTTGAGATGTCCCGGTTGGGAGATAGTCCATGTAAGGTGGTCTAGTATTTTAGAAAAATGGGACGGTAGCATTCTGAAATAGCATTTTGGTGGTTACTTCACAAAACGACCCGTTTTTTGCGCTCGAAAAATGGAAAAAGGCTTTTCCGTGCGACGAAAAGGAAAACTTTCTCATGCAACATTGTTCTCTATACCAATGTCCACATTCATGCATAATATGAGCACAACATCACAAACTATGCCGTGATTCAACACATAACATCGGTTATTTGGACCGAAAGCCATGAAACCTCGAACATGATAGGTCATTTTGTGAAGGTTTTTTTGAGACATGATCAATATACCAAGTCTGATATTTTTCCTTTCAACTATGTCACATAATATGACACCACGTGAAGGATTTTCATTGTTCCGATTTTTTTTTGAATTTCTTATGCCCGTTTTGAATTTTTTGAATTTCTATCTATGGTCGAACCGGCGTGCATGAAGATAGGGGACGAGCATCGTTAGAACTTGCATTGGATCTCTGAAGAAACCACATATTGCGAGTCTAAAAATGATTTAAAAAAATCACGGCCGTTAGATCATGTACCTGTAGTACAAACCGGACCCACTTCCTACCGATTCGGCAGACATTTGTCCTTTTTTCCCGGGATGGACGAAAAGGTTTGAGATGTCCCGGTTGGGAGATAGTCCATGTAAGGTGGTATAGTATTTTAGGAAAATGGGACGGTAGCATTCTGAAACAGCATTTTGGTGGTTACTTCACAAAACGACCCGTTTTTGCGCTCGGAAAATGGAAAAGGGCTTTTCCATGCGACGAAAAGGAAAACTTCCTCCTGCAACATTGTTCTCCATACCAATGTCCACATGCATGCATAATATGGGCACATCATCACAAACTATGCCGTGATTCAGCACATAACATCGGTCATTTGGACCGAAAGCCATGAAACCTCAAACATGATAGGTCATTTTGTGAAGGTTTTTCGGGACATGATCAATATACCAAGTCTGGTATTTTTCCTTTAAACTATGTCACATAATATGACACCACGCGAAGGATTTTCATTGTTCGGATTTTCAATATACTAAAGGTTCATCTTTAGTCCCGGTTGGAGGTATTTCGCATTTGGGCGAACGGCACTAATGATAGGGGTGAGTGTCGACATTATATCGTATGGCATGTACCTTGTCCGGATGGTGTCACCAACCGACTAAAGATGAACTTAGTCGGTTGGAGACACCAACCGGGACAAAACACGAGTCAGCACTAATAATAGGGGTGAGTGTCGACATTATGTCATAAGTGTCGACACTATGCCGAGCTGCTTGTACTATAAATAGGCATCCTTATGAGTCCAGTCCTCCAGCCAGATTGAGGCATCTCCAATTTTCGAGAGCAGGGACACCACTACGACCAGTTTCAGGGAGACGCCGCCGGATCCCAGTCCTCCGGCATCTCCAAGAAATTGGTCATAGAGGCACTCCCTAATATGTGAAATTAGTTAGCTCCCAGGTGTATTGATCTAGTTAGAGAAGTTACAAGCTGCAAGATGGTTTTTGAGAGCAGGGACACCACTACGACAGATTTGAGGAGGCGCGGATCGATCTCCTCGGCATCTCAAGAAACTGGTCATAGAGGCACTCCTAATATGTGAAATTAGTTAGCTCCTAGGTGTATTGATCTAGTTAGAGAAGTTACAAGCTGCAAGATGGTTTTGAGCAGGGACACCACTACGACCAGTTTGAGGAGATGCCGGATCGATCCTCGGCATCTCCAAGAAACTGATCATAGAGGCACTCCCTAATATGTGACCACGCGCGTTTGGAGATCAGATCTTAATGGTAAGTACGAATCGGGACAACTTCTTTATAGTCCCGGTCCAGCCACAAAACGGGACTAACACTCAAGACATTTATTGATATTAAAAACTGAGACTACAAAACCGGGACTAAAGGCCCCCCTATATATAGTCCCGGTCAAGCCACAAACCGCGAAAGATATCCCGGCCAGACAAGAACTAGAGTTACATAATATGTGCATGAACTTCTTGGCATATGTCCTTCCTTATGATCGCTTCAGACGTAACCATGAAGCATCTTCTTTACTTAACGGAATGCTTGGGTCAGTTTTCACTGTGAAGGACGGAATTTCATCAAACTTATTATAATCTTCTGACATGTATGTCTTGTCCTCGATTCCCACGATGTTTCTTTTCCCCGAAAGAACTATGTGACGCTTTGGCTCATCATATGATGTATTCATTTGCATATTTTTTCTTTTTTTCGGTCTAGAGGACATGTCCTTCACATAGAAAACCTGAGACAGCTCATTGGCTAGGACGAATGGTTCATCTCTATAACCAAGATCGTTGAGATCCACTGTTGTCATTCCGTACAACTGGTCTATCTTTACCCCTTCCCCATTCAGGTTGACCCATTTGCAGCGAAACAAAGGGACCTTAAAAGAGACTCCATAGTCTAGTTCCCATATCTCCTCTATGTAACCATAATATGTGTCCTTTTGTCCATTCTCGTCTATTGCATCAAAGCGGACACCACTATTTTGGTTGGTGCTCTTTTTATCTTGGGCGATCGTGTAGAATGTATTCCCATTTATTTCGTACCCTTGGAAATTCAATATAGTAGAAGATGGTGATGCGGCCAACAAGTATAGCTGATCTCCAACAGTGGTGTCATTCAAGAGATGTGTCTGCATCCAACCACCGAAATACTTCATGTGTTCATCTGTAATCCATGATTTAGACTTCCCCGGGTTTTTGGAGCATACAATATTCTTGTGTTCCTCGATATACGGAGCTGCCAAGGTGGAATTATGTAGAACTGTGTAGTGTGCTTTAGTGAAAGAATTCCCGTCCCTACATATCATTGCTTTCTTTCCCAACGTGCCTTTTCCACTTAGTCTTCCCTCATGCCGCGAGTCAGAAACACCAATCGGCTTAAGGTCAGGAATAAAGTCAACACAAAACTCAATGACCTCCTCTGTTCCATATCCCTTGGAGATGCTTCCTTCTGGTCTAGCACGGTTATGAACATATTTCTTTAAGACTCCCATGAACCTCTCAAAGGGGAACATATTGTGCAGAAATATCGGACCGAGAATGGCAATCTCTTCCACTAGGTGAACCAGGAGATGCGTCATAATATTGAAGAAAGATGGTGGGAACACCAAATCAAAACTAACAAGACATTGTACCACATCCTTCTGTAACCTTGGTAGAATATCTTGATAGATTACCTTCTGAGATATTGCATTGAGGAATGCACACAGCTTCACAATGGGTACTCGAACATTTTCCGGTAGAAGCCCCCTCAATGCAATCGGAAGCAACTGCGTCATAATCACATGACAGTCATGAGACTTCAGGTTTTGGAACTTTTTCTCTGTCATATTTATTATCCCCTTTATATTAGATGAGAATCCACACGACACCTTGATACTGTAAAGGACTTCAAAAAAGATTTCCTTCTCTGCTTTGGTAAGAGCATAGCTGGCATGACTTAAGTGACGCCCTTTATCCGTCTTGTTCTGTGTATGCATGTTCTTTGGGTCTTTCATAATTTGTTGGTCCTCCCGTGCTTCTGGTGTATCTTTTGTCTTTCCATACACGCCTAGGAATCCTAGAAGGTTTACGCAAAGATTCTTCGTCACGTGCATCACGTCGATTGAAGAGCGGACACGCAGGACTTTCCAATATGGCAGCTCCCAAAATATATATTTATTCTTCCACATGGGTGCGTGTCCTGTAGCGACGTCGTTCAGAACTGATTGACCGCTGGGACCCTTTTCAAAGATTACTTCTATGTCCTTGACCATACTAAATACATCATCACCAGCAGGGAGTTCAGGCTTCTTCCGGTGATCTGCCCCACCTTTAAAATGCTTGCCTTTCTTTCTTACGGGATGATTGGTCGGAAGAAATCGTCGATTCGCCAGGTACACAATCTTCTTGGATTTATGCAAATATGTACCTTCAGTCTTATCTAAACAGTGTGTGCATGCCTTATATCCCTTGTTTATCTGTCCTGAAAGGTTACTAAGAGCAGGCCAATCATTGATGGTTACAAAAAGCAACCCTCGTAGATCAAATGGCTCCTGTTTGTTCTCATCCCATGCACGTACACCTGGTTTGCCCCACAGCTATAAGAGTTCTTTAAGTAATGGCCTAAGGTACACATCAATGTCGTTGCCCGGTTGCTTCGGGCCTTGGATGAGCACTGGCATCATAATGAACTTACGCTTCATGCACAACCAAGGAGGCAGGTTGTAGATACATAGAGTCACGGGCCAGGTGTTGTGACTGCTGCTCTGCTCCCCAAAAAGATTCATGCCATCCGTACTTAGACCAAACCATAAGTTCCTTGTGTCACCTGCAAAGTCTGGGAAGTCTCTCTCGATTTTTCTCCACTGTGACCCATCAGCAGGGTGTCTCAACTTCCCGTCTTTCTTACGGTCTTCTTTGTGCCATCGCAACAACCTGACATGCTGTTTGTTTCTGAACATGCGTTTCAACCTTGGTATTATAGGAGCATACCACATAACCTTAGCAGGAACCCTCTTCTGGAGGGGCTCTCCCTCAACATCACCAGGGTCATCTCGTCTGATCTTATATCGCAATGCATTGCATACCGGGCATTTATCTAAATTCTCATACTCCTTACCGCGGTAGAGGATGCAGTCATTAATGCATACATGTATCTTTTGCAGATCTAATCCTAGAGGACAGAGAGTCTTCTTTGCTTCGTAGGTACTCTCGGGAAGTTCGTTATGTTTTGGAAACTTCGGCTTCATTATTTTCAACATCTTTTCAAATGAGGAGTCAGTTAGACCACACTCTGTCTTTCATCGCAACAATTCCAGTGTGGTACCGAGCTTTGTGCTGCCATCTTCACAATTTGGGTACAACAATTTCTTGTGATCTTCTAACATGCCCTCTAACTTCAACTTCTCATTTTCTGTTTCACAGTCTCGCTTTGCATCAGAAATGACCCTACCAAGTTCATCAGTCGGCTCATCTGATGCCCGTTCTTCACCTCCTTCCTCTTCATTGTCTTCCATTGCAGTATCACTATATTCATGAAACATATGATGATAGTTGTTATCATCATCTTCTTCTTCACCATCTTCCATCATAACCCCTCTTTCCCCGTGCTTGGTCCAGCAATTATAGTTGGGCATGAAACCTTTCATAATCAGGTGGCCGCGAATGATTTTCGAGGAAGAGTACTCCTTGTTGTTCCGACATTGAACACATGGACCACGTATAAAACCATTCTCTTTGTTTGACGTAGCCACATCAATAAATTTATCCACGCCTTTCATATACCCGGGTACACGCCGGTCACCGTACATCCATTCCTGACCATTCATCTGCATCATATAAGTAAGTTTATCAAAAATAGGAAATCATAAATAGTGAAATGACCAATTCACATCGACACATGCATTTTATCAATGACAGAGAAAAGATAAGATTGCTAACCTCGATCGAGGGAAATAAAGATGAGAGAAAGCTCAAGTGTGTCTCGGACACCTTCTATATATTTGTTCTATGAGAAATTGAACGGGATCATTCACTCAAACATTTCAGCGAACACCTTGAATGCATGCATAGGGAAAAAACTAGCACACCTCTCACACCTTCCACCAAGAAAAACAGAGGGGAGGCAGAGGGCTAGGGCGTCGTATTTATAGAGGGCGGGATCATGCATCCCTGTTTGTAACACAAACCGGGACTAAAGGTGTGTGCCACGCCACGTGGCTGACGCCCAACCTTTAGTCCCGGTTTGTGTTACAAACCAGGACGCATGCCCCCCTACCAACCGGGATGCATGCCTCCGGCCCCCGTGCCCGCTCGAACCGGGGCGCGTGCCAGCATTAGTCCCGGTTCGCGGTGAAACCTGGACTAATGCTGTTAGGAGGCACGAACGGATAGCCTTTTTTCTACTAGTGGGAGAGATTTAGATTACGCTTAAACTCATCTAAGCGTTTGACTGGAAGAGCCTTGGTGAACCCATCAACAATTTGGTTCTTGGTAGAGATGAACTTGATATCAAGACGGTTGTTTGCAACACGTTCACGAACAAAGTGATAATCGATCTCAATGTACTTTGTACGACATAAAAAACAGGATTTGCCGACAGAAAAGTAGCACCCAGATTATCACACCATAGACAAGGCTTCTCACGAAGACGTACCCCAAGTTCACGAAGAAGAGCTTCAACCCATATTATTTCTGTAATGGCATTGGCCAAAGCTTTGTATTCAGCTTCAGTACTAGAACGAGACACTGTGTCTTGCTTGCGAGCAATCCATGAAATCAAATTTGGACCTATAAAGATCGCAAACCCTCTAGTGGAGCGTCTATCCTCAATGCATCATGTCCAATCTGCATCTAAAAAAGCCCTAAGAAGTGTGGAATGATGCCGAGATGAGGTGTATTTTTAACATAACGGAGAACGCTTTTAGCTACAGTCCAATGAGCAGTAGTGGAAGCATGAAGGTATTGACATACCTTGTTAACCAAAAAAGACAGGTCTGGACGAGTAAGAGTGATGTACTGGAGAGCACCAACAATGCTTCTATACTGAGAACTGACCTCGGGATCAAGAGGAGTACCTTCATGTAATGATTAGGGCTCGGATGAGGACAGAGGCGTAGGCGCCGGCTTGCAGTCGAGCATGCCAACTTTGGCAAGATGATCATGTGCATATTTATCTTGTGTAAGCAGAAGACTATCAACTGTCCTTTGGACTTCAATACCAAGGAATAAGTGAAGATCACCCAAATCTTTGATGGCAAAATGAGTGTTGAGATCCTTGAGCAAAACTGAGATAGCCTGATCTGAAGAGCTGATCACAATAATGTCATAAACATAAATCAAGACAAAAATAGTGACACCATACTTATCATATAGAAATAACGAGGTGTCGGCCTTGGAGGGAACAAACCAAAATTCTTGGAGCTTTGCACTCGGCCGAGAGTACCATGCTCGAGGAGCTTGCTTTAATCCATAAAGAGCTTTATCAAGTCTACAAACATGATGTGGAGCAGCAGGATGTTCAAAACTAGGTGGTTGTTTCATGTAAACTTCCTCATCCAGAACACCATGAAGAAATGCGTTCTTGACATCTAGCTGCCGAAGGCTCCAACCACGGGAGACAACATAGAGAGAAAAATTCTGATAGTAGCTATTTTTACAATGGGACTAAAGGTATCTTCATAATCAATGCCATACCTTTACTTAAATCCTTTTGCAACAAGACGTGCCTTATAACGATCAATAGTGCCATCAGCACGATGCTTGATACGATAAACCCACTTGCAATATATCAAGTTTTTATTTGTGCTTGAAGGAACAAGAGTCCATGTTTTGTTCTCCAGTAGCGCATTATATTCTTCTTGTATCGCAGCAAGAAAATGAGGATCACTAAGAGCGGCAGGTAAATTCCGAGGTTCGCCTGGGGAAGCAAGCATGCCATAGCATACAGTACCGTCTATGTATTTTTTTGGTTGTCGAATACATTGTTGTAAGCGTGTGCAAGGTCTAGAAGGAGGGGCAGCAGCGGGTGCATTCGACTGTGCTGCCGAGGCTCTGGTTGGTGCACGGCTGGCAGCGCTCGTGGGCGTTGTGGCGGGGGAAGACGAGGCGCCGCGGCCGCGCACATGCGATAACAGCGACGACACATGTGATGACAGTGAAGACCTGGCGAGGCTGGACTGGTCCAGCTCCACCGAATCTCCCTCGGGAGCAGGTGATGCGGCATGGCAGTCCAGCAAAGGCGACACGGGAGGATCCTCCTCGGGATCAGCGCCGCTGGAAATTTCTATAGAATTTGCTCCAAAGTCCGTGTTGCTTCCCTCTTCAGTGGTTTCTTCAGAAAAGGATTGTGACGATGTGGGTGCTCCGTTCGGAGCAAGATTTTCACCAGCAGTTGTGGTATCCTGTGGAGCATCATAGAGAGGAACGGTGATAGGCACAAAAGTAATCATATGATCATCAGTTATAGAGGCACCCTCATTAGATGTATGTGTAGGTAGAAGTAGGATTCCTCTTTTAAGAAGAGCACCGACATTGGGATGTAAATCTTCGAAGGGAAAAAAGTTTTTATCGAAGACGACATCACGAGATATGTATACACGTCCTGTAGATACATTTAGACTTTTAACTCCTTTATGCATGGGGCTATAGCCAAGAAAGCCACACTATTGTGAGCGAAAAGCAAGCTTGCGTTTGTTATATGGACGAAGATTTGGCCAACAAGCGCAACCAAAAACGCAAAGAGCATCATAATTGGGTGTGATATGCAGGAGACGCTCAGTGAGAGACTGAAGATCAATAACTCTGCTAGGAAGCAAGTTAATGAGAAAAGTGGCGGTGAAAAAAGCTTCGTTCCAATATTTAAGAGGCATCGATGCTTTTGCAAGTAAGGCAAGACCAACTTCTACTATATGACAGTGTTTTCGTTCAGCAGAGCTATTTTTTTGGTGAGCATGAGGACATAAAACATGATGTGTACTGCCAGCCTTTTGAAAGAAAGAGTTTAATTTCTCGTACTCACCCCCAATCAGTTTTCATAGTAACATTTTTCCTATCAAACTTGCGCTTAGCAAATTGCTGGAAATTAAGAAAAGCTTGATAAACATTGAAACGCTTTTTGAGCAAATAGATCTAAATGAATTTGCTAAAATCATCAATAAAGCTTACATAATACTCATGTTTTCCAATAGAAAGAGGAGTTGGCCCCCATACATCAGAAAAGACTTGTTCCAAAGGAATAGTGAATCTACTGATGGAGATGGGATATGGCAACTGATGGCTTTTGACAAGTTGACAAGAGTCACATACATAAGGAGTACTTTCTGGGATGTAGTCTATTTTATTTCTTCTAAGAACTTGCTGAACGACAAATGAAGAAGGATGTCCTAGACGGCGATGCAACGTGGACAAGGACGACTTTATTGTGATGAAAGCATGCTTGGAGGCCGCGGAGGTAGTGGGCATCAGGGGATAAAGACCTCCATAGCACGGGCCTATAAACAAAGTTCGGCGGGTTGCTTGGTCCTTTATCAAAAATTAGAAAGGATGAAACTCAATAATGGCATGATTATCAAGAGTAATCGGTGTACTGACAAAAGACTTTTAGTGGCACTAGGGACATGTAAGATATCTTTAAGCCTGAAAGAATTATGAGGAGTGCTTAAAACTGATTGACCACTATGACTAATATGCATACATGTGTCGTCGGCAGTATGGACACGGTCTTGTCCCGGATATGGATCATAGGTGGTGAGCTTGTTCAGCTGACCAGTGAGATGTTCAGTAGCCCTCGTGTCATAGTACCAATTTATGTCTAATCCGTTGGCAACAACAAAGTTTGCACCTATGTTACCACGATCTCCACGGTCGGCGCGGTTGGGGCGACCATCTTCATTGCGCCACCAGCAGTCATAGACAGGGTGCCCGTGGATGTTGCATATCTGGCAAGTGACATTGACATAGGGCGTGGGGCGACGGTCGCGGCGCCGACCACCATCATCACGGTGGCGACAGTCGTCGCGGTACTCCTGGCACGAGCTTCCTAGCGCCAGCGGTCTTCATAGTGGGCCCGCTCATCTTGGCGTGGGCGGCGGTCGTCGTAGCGGGGGCACTCCGCCTGGCGCGGCTGATCATCATAGTGAGGCCGCTCATCCTGGCGAGGGCGGCGGTCATCATGGCACGGACGATTGTCACGTCGAGCCACGTTTGTAGAGGAGGTGAAGCCCGACTCGTCGGACTTGTGCTTCCGATCAAACGCCTGGACTTGCGTGAGAAGCTCGGCGAGGGTGGTGTTGGGGTTGGCGTTGCAGTGCGGAGGTTGTTGTAGTGGCTGCCGAGACCTTGCAGAACATAGTAGAGGAGTTCGTCGTCTTCAAGGGACTTTCCCGCAGCAGCGAGTTCAGCGGCGATGCACTTCATCTTGGCAAAATATTTTTCTGCGGAGAGGTCGTTCTTGCGCGTGTTGTTGAGAGCCGAGCGGAATGGCCCGATACATGAGCATTGAGGGCTGCCCAGACTGCAGCCGAGGAGTCGAGGCCGACGACATGAGCGAGCACGTCTGGCGACAGGGCGTTGACGAGCCAGCGCAGAACCTGCTGGTCACAGGAGATCCACGCCTCATAGTCGAGGTTGGCGACGATGACCTTTTTGTTGTTGGCGTCCTCGGTGGAGACGAACTCATCAAGCGCCTTGTCCTTTCCCTCGACGAGGTCAAGAACGTGATCACCACGCAGCACGGGGATCACCAGCGCCTTTCCACGCATGCGCGTTTTCACGCGTCAGTGGCTGGGATGGAGGAGTCCCCAGAGCGGTAGCGAGGGCGGTGGTGGACATCGACGAGGTGGTGGCCATCAGATCGGATCGGGACGTAGCGGCGGCGTTGACGTGGTGACGGCGTTGGTTTTAGGGTTTTGATGTGTGGAGGCGACGGCAACAACAGATGCGGCGGCAGCAGCGTTGGTTGTAGGGTTTTGATTTTGTGGCGGCGGCGGTAGCAACAGATGCGGCAGCGGCGGTAGAGATTGTGGTGTTGTTTTGTGGAGGCGGCAGCGGTGGCAAGTGCGGCAGAGTTTGTATGTGTATGTGCGGCGGCGGCAGATGCGGCAGGGCTGTAGCGGCGGCGGAAATTTTTAGGATTTGACGGCTAGAGGGAAGAGGCTGCTCTGATACCATGTTGGTTTTAGTGGAACGATGCGTGCAGTGTTGCGTGTTATATAGAGTAGGGAAAAGCTCTCTACCTATGAGTAGGGAAAAGCTCTCTACCTATTTTAGGGTTTGACGGCTAGAGGGAAGAGGCCTGCTCTCATACCATGTTGATTTTAGTATGTTGATTTTAGTGGAACGATGTGTGCCCTATCGAGTCATCGGTTACGTGTTATATAGAGTAGGGAAAAGCTCTCTTAAGATGCATGCTCTATCGAGTCATCGGTTACGTGTTATATAGAGTAGGGAAAAGCTCTTACCTAAGAGTAGAGAGATTATACGTGTATGGTCGGAGTACTATTCCATACACATACATATATCATATTATATGTGCTAACAATTTGGTCATTGTAAACATACGGGTAGGAGCAGATACAACACAGCATACATGTTATGGAGTATATTATATACCACTACATACATGCTGAATATATATAGTTTCAAAAAGAAGTTACATATACAAGTACAATACCGTGCAAGCAGGTCCCGACAAGTAAAAACAAGTACCCATACAACACTCACATCGTCCACGTACGATGACTTGAAACCGGACACACCCACCTCAAACAACCAAGCGAGCAGAACTCACTTATTATGGTGGGGATTTTATTCTCCCGTTTATCTTAAGAAGTATGCAAATAAGGTGGCCGACGGGCACCTCAAACTTCACAAACAGTAGTAGCTCAGTGCTGGCCCGGCAGCTTCTCCTTGATCTTGTCCATGAAACCCTTCTTCTCGCCGGTGCCGTGAGTCCCCGTGCCGGCCATCCCGGTGTGTCCCTGCTGCCCATAGGTGCTTCCGGCAGTCGTGGTGTCATGCGCTCCTGCGCTGGCCATCCCAGTGTGACCCTGCTGTCCGTAGGCGCCACCGGTCGCCGCGGTGTGCTGCTGGTCGCCGTGCACACCGGGCAGCTTCTCCTTGATCTTCTCCTTCATGCCCTTCTTCCTCCTCCCGCCCATGCCATCATCCTCATCAGACTATATAAATAATAACCATTTGGTGTTATTTGTACAGAGAAATACCGATACATGCGTGTACAACTAATGAGAGCAGGAATACGTACCGAGCTGGAGCTGGAGCTGCCGGAGCGGTGCAGGGTCCCGCCGGCCTTGTGCTCCTGCTCCCTCATGGGCTGGAAATGCCCGCCGGCGGCGGGGCCGGTGCCGACGCCTCCGTGCGCTCCCATGCCGCCGCCGGGCACGACGGCCGGGTTGCCGTACTCGTCGACGCGGTTCGTCGCCTGGCCGTGGTGCTGCTGCCCCTGGTACTCCATCTTGCACACTGAACTTCTCCCGGAAAATCGATCTACTGCTGTTTGCTTGGTTTGGTTGGTCAGTACGCTGCGACTCGTGGCTGTGTAAGCTGGTGCAGCCCCGAGGCAGTATTTGTAAACAGTTTGGAGAGGATTGGGGATAGGGATCGCCGGACGGATGAGGCGCCACGGTAGGGCGCTACGTGTGCTTGCACGAGTGGGTTGGTAGGCGGAGGCCGGTGACTAGCCCATGAAGACAACGGGACGTGTGCAGGTACTGGGCGCGTCGGAGTCGCCACGTCGCAGCTCATTCTCGAAACATATTAACTCCTTCTCGTCCATGTATACCAATCGCTGAAAGAAAAAAAACAATGGACAATTTCTCAAAATATCTAGACATATTACTTTAAAAAAAATCGTGAGTGTCTCAAATCGTTTTATTCAAACACTTCTGTTTCCCCCTTTAAACTTTGACAAATAAAATCTTGATACCGATTCGTCTCGAAGACCATACAAATTTCATCTGAAGTCCGTATGGCCCTTTTAATGCACACGTATACTCACATAGCTGCGGACAAAGTTGTTCGAATCATGATTCTATCGTACGATTGTACGACTTTACGATCCAAATTGGGTCTATCGATTCTATGTTTCTACTAAGTAAAATCTACGATTTCACGATTCTAAAAGTTTTGATCCTACATTCTATGATCCTGCCACAGAGGTTCCGATCTGATTCAGAATCAAGATTTTAACAACTTTGTCAGGAGGGGATGGAAATCGGAAGATATATAGCAGCAACAACAAAAATTTAAAACTTATCATGCAAAGACATAGATCACGATAGCGGGAGGTACGATCAGCCGATAGGAACGTGTAGTATATCCAACTCAATCGAATACATCTATATGCAGGTATACATGGTCTTGATATGGGTTTCGATAGGATAAAAAAAAATTGGCTCATGCAAACTTAAGTTTGAGAGGAGGGCACGACACCAAAGCACACCTCCCATTCAAATGCAATGCAACCAGGCGAGCAACCCGTGCATACCTACGGCTAGATGTTTACTCGCATCTTTTAATATATTTGACACACTGTGTACCTAAGATTTCATCTAAAATATGTCGGTAGTGTACTGCTCACAAAGCGTCATATTATTTGTTGAATGTACTTTGGCAACGATCGCCCGTACCGAGTGTTAGATAAACACACTTAGCAAAGTAACATGTTTGTCGAGTGTGTTTCCACGAGACACTCGCCATAAAAGTGACTTATTCTCTCTCTCTCTCTCTCTCTCTCTCTCTCTCTCTCTCTCTCTCTCTCTCTCTCTCTGATGCCGCTCTTCTCCTATCATTTTATCCGCCTTCCTCTCTGTCTCCCTCTTCTCTTCTCTCATTTCATGCCGCTCTTTTCCCAACAATTTTCTTCTACCATCGTGACATGCATATATCCTTTCACCCAAATGTTGTCTTTCATCGGTGTTTAGGTGATCATTTGGTTTGCCAAATAAAAGGTAACGCGATGAATCTCTTTGGGATGACATATTTTTCATACAAAAACTGAATGACATCGCCTAGGGAGTTTATCGCGATACCATCGTATTTCACCATGATGTCCTCTATGGCTTTCACGGGCCTCTGTTGCATCCACCTAGATTTGCATCAGTGTTTTCGTCAAAGAACTTGATATCATGGGGACTCTTTGTGATGCCATCTGCTTCACAAAAGAGAACTGAATAGCATCCTCTCCACAGGAACTCTTTGTGATTTTTTTTATTTTTTCTATGTGGTAATAAGAAAAGGAACAAAATATCTTATGAAAGTTCGTTTTTTAAAATTGCCGTCAACCAATGGCTTGTTTTTGCCACATAGACCTGACAGGTGAACCTGAACGATTTAACACGATTAAACTGATTGGTGCTATGTGTCACACACCTGCCAATGTCGATATTTTTTGACCAAAAACCTTAAATTGGTAGTTATGTGACAACGCTGTCCTAAATAGTTTTGCCTCATTTTCCTCCACACATGACACATGAGGCTCAACCAAATATAAAGATACGCATCAAAGCATACACGGTACAACACAGTGAAAGAAGCCGGATGATCCTGAATACTTCCACAATTCCACGCAACCGAACAAGTGAACTAGCTCACTTGCTTGCGTGGAAATTTATTCTTGCCCTTACTCGTATTATTCGTATTGTTTACACACGCGTACAGGTGGCCCACTGGCACCTCGACTTTCAGAAGTAGTAGCGGCCGCGCACGGGGCTCAGTGCTGGCCGGGTAGCTTCTCCTTGATCTTGTCCATGATACCCTTCTTCTCTCCAGTCCCGTCAGTGCCGTGTGTTCCGGTGCCGGTCATTCCGGTGTGCCCCTGCTGCCCGTAGGTGCCGCCGGCTGCTCCGGTGCCAGTCATTCCGGCGTGGCCCTGCTGTCCGTAGGCGCCACCGGTCGCCGTGGTGTGCTGCTGGTCATTGTTGCCGCCAGGGAGCTTCTCCTTGATCTTCTCCTTCATGCCCTTCTTCCTTCTCCCGCCCACGCCATCATCCTCGGACTACGACCAACAAAAAATGTTATCGTTGGTGTTAATTTCATATACTCCTAGAACAATTCCGACAAGCACGTGTGTGCAACTGATGGATGACAGCAAGAAGTATAGAATGACAGCAAGAAGTAGTAGACACGTACCGAGCTGGAGCTGGAGCTGGAGCTTCCGGAGCGGTGCAGGATCCCGCCGACCTTGTGCTCCTCCCTGGTAGGCTGGAAATGCCCGCAGCCGGCCGCGCCGGTGGCTGGGGCAGCCCCGCCGTGCCCTCCAATGACGCCACCGTGTCCGGCGACCGGGTTGCCGTACTCGTCGACGCGGTTCGTCGCGTGGCCCTGCTGTCCTGCCTGGTACTCCATCCTGCAGTGATGCACTGGTCTTATCTCAGGAAATCCGGTGTTTTTTGCTTGTCTTGGCTGGCACACTGAAAACTCGTGGTTCGGTGTTGTGTTAGCAGGTGCAGCGCGTGGCCCGATTTATAAGAGCTTCCAGTCGTGGCAAAATAGGGGTTCGAGCGCCACGGCAGGGCGCTACGTGTGGCCGCATGAGTGGCTCGGTAGGCCGAAGCTGGTGACTAGTGTGACTTTCCCACGGAGAGAAGCCGGACGTACGTGTGCAGCAGGTACTGGACGCGTCCGAGTCGCCACGTCTCAGCTCTTTCTCGAAACCCAGGTGATAACACACGCGGCACATGGAGGATGATGAGTTGATAATAACGACGAACAAAAAAAAAGTCTAATACTATGCTTTACGTGTCTGTTGCTCGATAAGTCAAGGGAGATGACAGCTCGAAAAATATCGGCACGCGACGAAAACAGAAGCAACTAGGCTAAGCATGCAAGAGGTTTGATGAAAAGAGTTTATCTTGCCCGAGTGTTTGAGTGAGTATACAAAATCTTAGCAAAAGACAAGAGTAGATTTAAGAGCAACTCTAGGCGATAGACACCATAAAGGGGTCCAGTCTGGAAAAAATTCGGAGCCTGGAGAATTTCCACCCAGCAACCCCATATCTCCAGTTTTCGCGTCCAACCGGAAGGTGTCCTGTATAGCCGTGAGTCAGTTGGCGGGAGGGAAGTTTTAAGGCCACACCAGGAAATTGCCGTGATGGAACTCGTCGGAACTCGGGCAAATTTCGGCGGGCGAACACGGGGGAGTCAGGTCTGCGCGGGCGAGCTCGGGGAGGCGGGGCTGCGCGGCAGCACGGGCGACCTCGGGGCTGCACAACACGGGGCTGGGTGGCGGTGCTCGGCTCCCCGGCGGCCACACAGGTGTATTCTAGGCAGCGGCGGGTGGCCAACACAGGGCAACGCGATCTAGCGCGGGGCGGCAAGGATCTGAGGAAGATGATGAAGAAAAAGGAAAATAAAAATAAAAATGGCTAGAGGTGGCCCTATGTGGCAAAATGGGCTATTTTGTTCTGCGTGGGCTATTTTTGTCTCAAAACAGTTTTTAATGGCTTGTAAAGGCTATTTTCGGTTCGCGAGTTTACGGTGTCTGCTAGAGATGCTCTAAGAGCCGGACTAAGGGCATCTCCACCTGCATGGCCCAAACGGCCTGAGTCGGTCCTATTTTGGTTCACGTGGACACGAGGACATGGTGTGCACATTTTAGCAACACGATCCAAGCGGACCGACGGCCGTCCGACACGAACCAATCAACGACCAAATTTGGTCCACGAATGCGTCTTGCCGGACATTGCCATGCACCGCGCGTGCGTGTCCGAGCGTCGGTTGGAGGGGCTATGTGGAAGTGGCACATTGGATCCAAACAATTTAGAAAACTAATTCTAATCATATATTTTTTTGACAGAGTTTGAACGGATCGCGTCGTCAGGATTAGCGCGCACCGCATCGTGACATTGTTGAGGACGTGCCCACACCGGAGGAACCCTTACCCTATAAAGAAATAGACTTACAAGCGGATCTTACCTATGAGAAAGTACCATCTAAGATTTTTTATATTGCTATCCGTTTTAAAATGTTGATACATGTATCAACCCTTTTCGATCCATGAATATAATACTTTAAATCTTGTTTTAAACATGGCAATAAATAAGGATGTGCGCATCAATTGATACAGTGGTCGGGTCTTCGCTCCCTGTTTTGAAAGAAAACATCTAAGATTCTTGAAGAGAAATTGGAAAAGACTAGGAAGGAAAGATAAAGGATACATGTAAAACCTACTCGCAGTAGGGTGATTTTTCGGTTTATGTTGTAGTATCTGTTCCGTCACAGCTCGCGCGAGACCTCAAAACACGTTTTATTCATGTTTAAGGCCGCCGTTGTAAGGACTTTGGTAGAGATGCTCTAACGACGCTCTTGCAATTTCATAAGGGCCATACTACGCGTCTCTCGGGAGATATTTTCTCAAAATCCATCAGGTTCTCCTGCTGACACGTGTCCATCTAAATCTCGTTTTTCTACACTCAGACCCGTTTTTGCTACATAATGCCCCGCTTTTGCTACACTGTAGCAGAAAACTGTTCGTTATAAAAATAGAAAAACAGACTAACCTCGCCGGAGAGTTCGCCGGAGACCTCGCCGGCGACCGTGTAGCAAAAAAAAAATACTAATGTAGCAAAACCGACTTCGCCAGAGATTCACCGCAAACTTTCGCCGCAGACCTCGCTGAATACCGAGTAGCAAAACAATTGCTCTTTTGTAGCAAAATCAGAAAACAGATATAGCAAGATTATTATGCTAATGTAGCAAAAGCCTGACTTCGCCGGAGACATTGTCGGAGCAAAAGCTGTAGCAAAAAAAATGCTATTATAGCAGCGCAGCTCGTCGTATGTAGCAAAAGTAAAGCTCGATTGTAGCACCGCCACTGACCACATATAGAAAAACTCGCCACCTCTGTCGGTAGCATACTCAAACGACATCAATGGAGACGGAGGAAAACGGTCGACGCGAGCTTGGTGGCCGGCAAGAGGTGCAAGATGGGCGGAGCAGTAGGGACCCGCGTGGTGGTAAATCCCAGGTGCCGCGTCGCCGAAGCCAGAACACTTGCCGGCGGAATCAGGCGGCGCTCCGGCGAGAGGAACATCGAGGATGGGAAAGGCAGCGCTGCAGGTACTCTACTCCGGCGAGGCTGGGGTGGAGTGGGCAGGCGCTTGGGCGGAGCAGCCAACGCGGCGAGGCGGTGCAGGCGCGTGTGCGAGGCAGCGTGGGCAGCACGGCTGGGCGACAAGGACACGACACCTTGGCGGCGCGAGCGCGAGGCGTGGCTGGGCGCAGAACGTGAAGAAAACGACCCAGGAGATCGCGATGCGTTATGCTCCGGGGGAATAGTATCGTTTTCCATTTTATAAAGACAAGAGTGGGGC
Source organism: Avena insularis (assembly GCA_023614405.1). Taxonomy (NCBI): domain Eukaryota; kingdom Viridiplantae; phylum Streptophyta; class Magnoliopsida; order Poales; family Poaceae; genus Avena; species Avena insularis. The sequence goes on along the minus strand of CM042695.1, from coordinate 378,994,654 downwards.
CTATCTTAGAATAGATCCGACTCCAAGCAAGAAAATCCTTACAAGGCTCGACTAATTAGACAATAAAAACTAGGATTTAATTGCCTTTCAAAATGTCTTGCACATAATTATTCTTTTTCCAAAGCATGCAGGGAGACTGCATGAATGAATACAGTATATTAGAAAAAGAAAGCCAAAGAATGGCGAGGTCTGCACTACGTGGCCATCAGGCAACCAAGAAATGATAAAAGTACAGCCACGACCTTCAGAAAAGAAACAGAAATGCCTAGCAGAACTTCCAGAGAAATACTTAAAGCGGATAATGATGTCCCTAGTGATTTATTTATATAGATCCTCGGATGTAACATTTCAAAGATCCATGTTAACCAAATCAGATGACCGCCAGAACGTCTGAAGAAAAATCTCTGAGGAGCAACATGCAGATGGATCGACGTGCGCATCGGGCCATCTCCGGCTACGAGGGGCCGTGGAGCGGCACAACGAGCAGCTCCGGGTCGAGGTTCGGGTAGCGGTGCAGCGCGGCGCGCTTCATGTCCTCCATGCCGCGCTCGTAACCCTGCAGCTCCCGCTCTGCCAGTGCGCGCGCGTGCTCCCTGCTCCACGCCGATAACCCCCGCGCCGCCTTGGTCTCGGCGACCTCGGCCTTGGCCTTGCGCAGCTCCGCCCGCAGCGCGTCCGCCTCCTCCGCGGCGTCGCGTTCCCGCGCCCTCAGCGCGGCGGCCTCGCGCTCGCTCGCCCTCATCTTGTCCTCCAGCTCCAGAGCGTAGCCCAACGAGAACGCCACATCATTGGCCGCCTGCGCACACCCCCCACCAATTATGCCAAGTCCAGATTCCAGGACAACAAATCTTGCAAATCGAACAAGGAGCAGATACTAATTTTCAGCCGTACGTGCGTGCCCACCTGGAGCACTGACACGTAGCTCGAAGCGACGACGTCGGCCGGTTTGGACGCCGCGATTTCGCGTTCCCGCAAAGGCGTGACAGTGCACTGCAGCAGTTGCCTCACCGCCTTCCAGTCGACCGAGTCTCCGTGGCGGTGCGGACGCGCGGTGGCGGAGAAGCCCGGCGGGCAAGAGGTGTCCGACGCCGAGCTCTCGTCGTCCGTACGGTGCTCTGCCAGTTTCTTCCTCTTCCCAAGCGACACCGCACAAGGCTGGTCAATGCAATCTTCCTCGCTCTTTACGGCCACCTTCCTCGCCGACTCCAGCAAGGGCGCGGGCACGGCTGCCTTCTCTGCCCTGACATCCTCCATGGTGACCACACATCATAGGAAAGATTTGCAGATCACGAATTATGGAATTAGTACAATTTACAGCTAGCAGCATTTGAATTCTACTATGGCGAGAGATCACCTTGAACAGTTTGCGACGGGGATGGTGTCGGTTCCCGCCGCCGGATGATCTCCGCCGCGGTCAGGTTGCGCTCGTGGAGATACGTGGTGAGATCGATCGGGGAACGGCCGCGAACACGCAGCAGTTGAGCCGCACGGCCACGGCGCCGAAGACGACAGGAAGAAAAAGTCCCCCTTCCACCCCCTGAGCTTGGTGTTCAGTCGGCCGAACAGCAGGCCGGCGGCGTCCCTGCCGCGGATGGTGTAGAGGTTGTGCGGCGGCACCGCACACAACGCGAAGAAGTGCCGGAACACGGCTAGCGACGGGGCCACGCCAGCGAAGTGGGAGAGCACGACGAAGCCCACCAGGGCGCGCCAAGTGTTGGGCACCAGCTGGCCCGGGGCGACCCCGAAGTGGCTGAACACCTCGCCGTAGAAGGGGTGGAGGGGCAGACGCATCCCGGCCTCCAGCGCGTCGACGTACACGCAGACGGTTCCGGGCGGCGGGGGCGAGCACGAGGAGAGGTCGCCGGCGAGGACCGGGGCGAAGTCGTTGGGGATCTTGTACCTTTTGCAGATGTCTCTCAGGGTTTTTCGGGCGCGCAGCCGCGAGGTGACCCGCTCCGGCAGGGATGGAACGTCGTCGTCGCTGGTGGGTTCGTCGAGGATGTCATCCAGTGAACCGGATGCTGAGATCCAGGAGGATGCCATGGCGGCTGGGGTTGTGCTGCGGCGCTGGTAGGATCGGTGCCTCCTCACAGAGTGGTGTCCGTTATTTGTCGTGGTGTGCAGAAGGCCAAAAGCAAGGAGGCAGGGCAAGATATGTATTTTGCTCCCCCCTTACGAGGGGCTTCCATGTATAGAATTTAAAATTTTCAATTCTTTTGTCAGTAGTGTACTGTCCACACATGAGGCGGTCTAAACACTTAAGTTTGCTCTACAACTACTTTCGTCCCATAATATTTTATGTGGTTGTGGTTTAAATTTGAACTAAAACTAATCAAGAATTATGGGACGAAAGTATGGACGAACAAAGCGTCTCTCCCGTCTGAGCAGCCATACGGGCTTGCCGACGGCACAAAGCTCACGTTTTTAAAGATTTTTATAGTGATTTAGTATGAAAAAAAATCATATTTTAAGTTCATTTGTGCATTCTTTTAAAAATTTCTAGGTCCATTATTGGACGAAAGGAGTACTATCTTCTATTACTCTCTGCTTTTTGAAAAGTATGTCGTAGATTTATCTAAATTAAAATAGATCTAGATATTGTTTGGTATATAGAAACATCTGAATTTAGACAAATTTGCAACATACTTTTCACGACGGATGGAATGTATAGTTGATGTGTACTTCCTCCGTTTCAGGGCTTAAGGCGTACTCGTTTTGCGTGTTTTTTCTTTGACCAAGAATTACTCTAAATACGTAAAGAATTTTGGTATAAAATTAGTACCACTGAAAAGTATTTTTCAATACGAATCTAACGGTACTAATTATGTACAATATAATCAAGATTTTGTTGTTTAATTCTTTGGTCAAACTTTACTTTGAAAAGCATGTGCGTCTTAGGCCCTAAAACGGAGGACTGAAATTAGTAGAAGATGATACTATTTTTACAAGAATCATACGTCTCATAAAAGTTACTCCACGTAAATAAAATACATAGCTTCTGATAGATGTGGGAATCTGTGCCAATCATTAAGGACTGGATGTGTAAACTTCTCGATTACAGGTGTCTTGCCCATAACGCCTTGGACAAGGCGCCATGGTCTTTCTACTTTCAGAGACCGGAACCTCTTTGCATACGATCCTAGCGTGTCCGATATCTGTCCGACCTGCATCCAATGGACTCATTTGCTTCTGTCACAGATACCTATGGCTAGATGGGGTGCATCGTACAAAAATCATACGAGTTTTGTCGTATGTATAGCACTGCTCTTCAGAGACCGAAGCTCCTGCACTGCTGGGTACAGCGGGAGCGATCGTTGCAACTTACAATACTGCATGCCCAATTGAGAGACAATAGGCTAAAGAACATACAAATGTAGAACCAAATACCATATGAGTATAACATACACACGGTTCAACCGAAGATAGAGCTACTCCCTCCGTTCGCAAATAAGTGTATTTCTAGTCTTGTCCTAAGTCAAAATTTACTATGTTTAACTAATTTTTTAGAACAACGTACCAATATTTATGACACTAAATTGATATCATGAGATTATTTTTAAATCTAGTTTTATAATATGTTAATTTGATGTAATATATGTTCATATATTTTTCTATAAAGTTGGTCAAATATGATTATGTTTGACTTAGACAAAAGATAGATAATACACTTATTTGTGGACGAAGCGAGTAGACATTATAGTATACGTACATACATAGTTCAACGCCGTACAGTACGTATACACGGGATCCTGGATACTTCCAGGCACCCGAACAAGTGAACTAGCTCACTTTGCTCCCGTGGAAATTTTATTGTTTCGCTTACATCTTATTATTCGTATCTTTTTACACACAGGTGGCTGACTGGCACCTCAACTCTCACAAGTAGCGGCCGCGCGCGGGGGGCTCCGACGCTCAGTGCTGTCCAGGCAGCTTCTCCTTGATCTTATCCATGATGCCCTTCTTCTCGCCGGTGCCGTCGGTACCGTGCGTTCCCGTGCCGGTCATTCCGGCGTGCCCCTGCTGCCCGTAGGCGCCGCCTGTTGCTCCGGTGCCCGTCATTCCGGCGTGGCCCTGCTGTCCGTAGGCACCACCGGTCGCCGTGGTGTGCTGCTGGTCCTTGTTGCCACCAGGGAGCTTCTCCTTGATCTTCTCCTTCATGCCCTTCTTCCTCCTCCCGCCCACGCCATCATCCTCAGACTACGACCAACGAAAATTATTATCATTGATGTTAATGTCATTCAGAACAATACCAATACAGTACATACGTGTGATATGTGCAAGCGACGCATGACAGCAAGAAGTACATATATATACCGAGCTGGAGCTGGAGCTGCCGGAGCGGTGCAGGATCCCGCCGACCTTGTGCTCCTCCCTGTTAGGCTGGAACTGGCCACCCCCGGCCGCGCGGGTGGTGGCGGGGGCGCCCCCGCCGTGCCCTCCAATGACGCCGCCGTGTCCGGCGACCGGGTTGCCGTACTCGTCGACGCGGTTGGTCGCGTGGCCCTGCTGTCCCTGGTACTCCATCTTGCACGAAGGATGCACTGATCAGATCTCAGAAAATATCTGGTGTTTTTCTTGCTTGTGTAGGTTGGTATGCAGTGATCGATGGTTGTGTAAGCAGGTGCAGGGCGAGGTCTGATTTATAAGGGCTTCCAGTCGAGGGGATAGGGATTCGAGCGCCACGGGAGGGCGCTACGTGTGGCCGCGTGAGTGGGCTGGTAGGCGGAGGCCGGTGACTAGCCCACGGAGAGAAGCCGGAGGTACGTGTGCAGGCACTGGGCGCGTCCGAGTTGCCACGTCTCCGTTACTTAGAATAAGACATATAAATTTAGTCAAAAGTCAAACAGTGTAAAGTTTGACCAAGTTTATAAAAAAATCTATCAATAATCATGATAATAGATAGCTATATTATAAAAATATATTTTATTATGTATCTAATAATATTGATTTGACCATGTAGAAGTTTATAGATTTTTCTAAAAGTTTGGTCAAACTTTGCAATGTTTGACTTTTGACTAAATTTATAGGCCTTATTCTAAGGAACATAGGGAGTACTACTGTATATTTGCAAGGATAGGTCGGGTTGCTCCATAAAGTCAGGCAGAGTCGAGAGATGACAGCTCGAAAATGTCGGTATTTGACGAAAACTGAAGTCACTTTTTTGTTGTTGACGAAAACAGTAAATTTCTCTCCTGTGTATTTTTATTATTTTCGGATAGAAGTAACTACGGAAGTACAAGAGAATTGTACCGGAAAAGCCAAGAAAGAACTAAAGCCTATTTTAAAAGAAACTAGACGAAACGATCGATCCAGTCTGAGAAATTTCTGTAGGCTTTCCTGGTAGCTCTGAACTTCAACCATTTGATCTCTGTCTTGAAAATGGCCCTTGCAGAATACAAGTTTGGTCGAACTGAGTTGAAAATAGCCATATTTTTAGTAAGCCAAATAGCCCACGCACCAATGATGATCATCTCTCCATAAAAAAGGCTTATTAATCTGCTCCATCGGCTTAGAGATGTACTATAAATGGCTATCTGTTGGGCAAATGTATTTCCAGTAGGACTTGGCAAATGGACACTGGAACAGCAAACGAGTTCGAGTTTCCAGGACATTAGAGTTGCACATGACATAGCAGTAATCTTCAATGAATAATTTTTTCCTTTGAAGCAAATCTCTAGTATTCAACATATCTTTAAGGCTTAAGCACCAAGGAAGAAGACCCTATGCTTCTGTTGACAGCAGGATTCCCAGAGTCACTTGAAACTAGTAGGGTGAATGGGCATAGGATGCTTTGCAGACATGAAGAAACTTTATACGATTTAGAGACAGTGTAATCCTTTCCCCAGGGGTAAGACCAAACAACCTGGCGATCTAAAGAAGATACGATATCATGAAGAATTGCAGCAAGATCTTGGAACTCTGCATATGCAGTAACAGACAGAGGCAGCTGAAACAGGTCAGCCAGTTGAGCAACTGTGAGAGCAGTTTTTGCTGATATATCTAGAGATAGAGCATAGGAGGCCAGATGAGGGTCAGAGAGCTGGAGAGGCTGGTCATGCCAATTATCTCACCACAGAAGTATGGAGCTACCACTGTTTAACTGACAGGAAGAAATCTCTTCAAATTAGGGAGGAGTTTTGAGGCAATCTCTCCACCAAAAAGAGCAATCCTTCAATTTAGCAGGAGGCAGAGCATGATCATAATATGATTCCCAAACTTTGTTTTTTTTTTAGAAACATATTACAATCGAAGACGCTCACAATACGTACATGCACCCACCCCTATGACCGCACACACGCACACCCTACCCCTATGAGCACCTCCGAGAAACTGAGCCGGCGGATCGGGTCTTGAGATTGACGAAGTCACCACGGGCGCCTCGCTGTCGACGGGAACCCATTGTCCCAAAACTCTGTCTCCTGCTCTCTCTGTCCCGTATGTGTTTGAAGGGTGAAGTTCTGAGCGACGATCTCCAAAATTCCACCACAATTGCGTGTGTTCTAGATTAGGATATGACATTTGGTATCAGAGCCTAAGGGTTCAGGGAGGCGATCTGGTGGCGGGGTTGTTGGCGGCGTAGCTGCGGCGAGTCGGAGTGCGATGCCCAAGATCGGGGATAAGGCGCCGCCGAAGAAGGGAGATGATCTTGATGCGGAAACGAGCGGTGGTGCGCTCGTCGTCAGGACCCCTTCTCGCGGCGGAGTGCCGGTGCATTACCCGCAGCTCACCGACACGAACACGGCGTGTGGGCCGTGAAGATGAAGATAATCATGCGCACCCTCGGCTGCTGGTCGGCAATCGACGGCAAGGGTGAGCGCGATCAGAGCAAGGACGAGGATGCATTCGCCGCGCTCTCGCAGTCACTCCCAGATGCGATGGTCATGGCCATTGCGGAGTTCGGCACTACGTCGGAAGCGTGGGAGGCGATCCGGCAGATGCGCGTCGGAGAGGATCGGGTGAAAAAGGCTCGAGTCAAGCAGCTGAAGCGCCAGCTCGACCGTCTGCAGATGGACGACGGCGAGACTGTGGTGGTGTTCGGCCAGAGGCTGACCACCCTCGTGGCAGAGATTCGCACCCTAGGTGAGAAGGTTGATGACGAGTATGTGATTGAGTGCTTGTTCAATGGTGTGCCTGACAGGTTCTCGGACGTCATCAACACGATCGAGCAATGGGGTGACTTGTCCACCATGCCCGTTGCCGAGGCCGTGGGAAGACTGGCTGCGTACGAGAATGGGAAGCGAGGTCGCCGTCGCAGTAGCAGCGGCAAGGACGAGCAGCTCATGCTCGTGAGGCGTGCTCTGGAACAGCTCATGCAGAAGAAGGGCGGTGGCAGCAATGACTCGTGGTTCTGCCGGGAAGAAGTCTGGTGGGAAAGGAGACCGTGCCAAGCCAAACAAAGAACCTGAAGGTAATCGGAACAAGCAGAAAAAAAAGGGCAAGTTCGATATCACCAAGGTCAGATGTTACAATTGTAATGAGAAGGGTCACTTCCAGTCTGATTGCCCGGAGCCAAAGCGAGAAAAAGCAAATTTCGTTGAGAAGGAAGAGGAGGAAGATGCTCTTTTCCTGGCGGAGACCTGCGAGACAGTGCTGACAGATTCAGTACCTGAGGGGCAAGTATTTCTTAATGAAGAGAAAGTAGTGCCTAAACTCACAGGCGATCAGGAGGTGTCATGGTACTTGGACACAGGGGCAAGTAATCATATGACTGGCAGTTCTGAAAAATTCGCTGAGCTCGATCGAACCGTGACAGGGAAAGTCCGCTTTGGAGATGGTTCGGCGGTGGAGATTTGCGGCCGTGGCTCAGTGCTGATGCAAAGCCACACCGGAGAGCACCGAATTCTGTCTGATGTCTATTTCATCCCACGGCTGAAAAACAACATCATTAGTTTGGGCCAATTGGATGAAATCGGTTGCAAGTATTCAGCAGAAGGAGGATTGATGACTGTACTGGATCAGGAGAGAAAGGTTCTGGCTAGAGTGAAGAGGTCAAGAAACAGAATGTACATTCTGAATATTAATCACACCGAGCCTGTGTGCCTGCTAGCGCATTCGAAGGAAACTTCATGGCTCTGGCACATGAGATATGGCCATGTGAATTTCAAGTCACTCCGCTCACTAGCAGCCGACGGCATGGTCAAGGGAATGCCACTGCTGGATCATGTTGATCAAATTTGTGATGGTTGTATGCTCGCAAAGCAACGCAGACTGCCTTTCCTGCAGAGTCGATGTTCAAAGCCACACAGCAGCTACAAGTCGTACACAGTGACTTATGTGGTCCTATTACACCCGAGACACCAGGAGGCAAGAAGTATTTCTTGTTGGTTGTCGACGATTTCTCCAGATTCATGTGGGCAGCGCTCCTCGCAACAAAAGATGAAGCGCTGAAGGCAATTCAGAAATTTCAGAAAGTTGCAGAGAGTGAGTGAGATCTCAAGTTGAAGGCAATAAGGACTGACCGCGGGGGTGAGTTCACATCTGATGCTTTCACTAGCTATTGTGATGATCATGGGATCAAGCACTATCTCACAGCTCTGTATACAACACATCAAAATGGGGTTGTGGAGAGGAGAAATCAGACAGTGGTTGCCATGGCGAGAAGCGAGCATGGGTGTGCCTGCAAGATTTTGGGGAGAAGCAGTAATGACAGCGGTCTATCTCTTGAATCGATCCCCGACGAAAGGTGTTGAGGGGAAAACACCCTACGAAGCCTGGAATGGAAAGACACCATCAGTGCATCACCTGCGCACTTTCGGATGTGTTGCACATGTGAAGCGAGTAGGGCCTGGACTGAATAAACTCTCTAACAGGAGCGCTCAAATGGTGTTCATAGGCTATGAGCAAGCCTCGAAGGTCTACCGTATGTATGACCCGGAGAAGAAGAGGCTTGTAGTGACACGAGATGCAGTGTTTGAGGAAGACAGGTGTTGGGAATGGCACACAGCTGCAGCCTCTGAACCTGAACCTGTTTTCACTGTTCACTATCCGACGATAGGGACAGAGAGCGTGGCTGATAATTCTGCCCCGTGTGTGTTTGAAGATAGGTGAAGTTCTGAACTAAATGAACCCATTGTCCCCCTTTGTCCTTCGGCTTGCAAATTGAAGACCATGCAGCCATAGTGGGGTTCTCAACTGTGTCATCAGTATTTATTGACCTGTCTTCACTGTTTGGCATTGCGAATAGTGTGGCGAATGTTGGAAGTTTGCAAGGTTTCAAAATGTACAACGTGAGATGTTTGCCATAGATGGTCATATTTGCGTTGTAAGTATTTGCAACGTATTTCCATTTGTCACATACAAGTATACAACAAAAATAGTGCGGAAGTATGGATAACTAGAAGTAAGAACCACACAAACAGCAACAGCAGTACATCCGAAGCTCACTGATACATCAACCTCATGATACAACGACCACGAGTACATCTTATACATCTTATTATTATATTGTTCTGCAAAGAAGGTCACCGCCTGGCACCTCAGCTTTCACAAGTAGCGGCCGCGGGTGTCAGTCGCTCAGTGCTGTCCAGGCAGCTTCTCCTTGATCTTCTCCATGATGCCCTTCTTCTCGCCGGTGCCGTGTGTCCCTGTGCCGGCCATCCCGGCGTGTCCCTGCTGCCCGTAAGCACCGCCGGTGGCGGTGGTGCCGTGCGTCCCTGTGCCGGTCATTCCAGCGTGGCCTGGCTGCCCATAGGCGCCACCGGTGGCCGTGGCGCCATGCGCCCCAGTGCCTGTCATCCCAGTGTGGCCTGGCTGCCCATAGGCGCCACCGGTCGCCGTGGTGTGCTGCTGGTCACCGTGGCCACCAGGCAGCTTCTCCTTGATCTTGTCCATCACGCCCTTCTTCTCACCGGTCCCGTAAGTCCCGTGCGCCCCCGTGCCGGTGTGTCCCGGCTGCCCGTAAGCACCGGCCGCAGGGGCAGTGGTGCCGGTCATCATCCCCGTGTGACCCTGCTGTCCGTAGGCGCCACCGGGCGCGGCGGTGCCATGCACCCCGGTGCCGGTCGTCCCAGTGTAACCCGGCTGTCCGTAGGCGCCGCCGGTGGCCACGGCATGCTGCTGGTCCTTGTTGCCACCGGGGAGCTTCTCCTTGATCTTCTCCTTGATGCCCTTCTTCCTCCTCCCGCCCATGCCATCATCCTCAGACTGAAAGTAATTTCGCACAGATAAATACCAATACATAAGCGCAAAATCAATGCATGTCAGCGAGCATTATAAACGCGTACCGAGCTAGAGCTGGAGCTGGAGCTGCCGGAGCGGTGCAGGATCCCGCGGGCCTTGCGCTCGCCCTTGATGGGCTGGACATGCCCGCCGGTGCCGACGACGCCGTGCGCTCCCATGCCGCCCCCGGGCACGACGACCGTGTTGCCGTACTCGTCTACGTGGTTGGTCGCCTGGCCGTGATGCTGCTGTCCCTGGTACGCCATCTTGCTCAAATGACACACACTGATCTTTTTGCCTCAGGAAATCTAGTCTAGCTAGTACAGTACGTGTTGTTGGTTGTTTCAGTACAATGGAACTCGTGGCTGTGTTTGTTTGTGGAAGCAGGTGATGGCCGAGGTCCTATTTGTAAGCCGCTCGAGGAGAGGGGATAGGCATCGCTGTCGCATCGAGCGAGCGCCACGGCAGGGCGCTACGTGTGGGTCGGTAGGCGGCGGAAAGCCGGTGACAAGCCCGGACGTGTGAAGGCAGTGGGCGCGTCGGACGTCTGAGCACATTCTGGAAGCATATGTATGGGCAGGGGCAGGTGGCGGGTAGCTCGCTGCATCGATTATCCAAAACAAGTCCGATCTTTGTCGAACTGTGCAACAGCACAAGGAGCCGGCGTTGAAGTCGACCTGTAAATAATACTGAAATACTCGGTGAATAACTGAGGAAAAAAAAAGGGCCCATCTCTCGTCCCCTGCGGGCGACGGAACGAGCGCATCTGCGCCGTCTTTCCTCAGCTCCTTTCCTCCTTCCCCGCCGTCGTCGGCGCGCGTCGCCGAGCAAAGGCCATGGGGTGCCGGCGGCGGCGGGCCTCTTTTTCTCGGCGGCGGCAGTGGAAGTGTGGGTTCCTCTGCCGGCGGCGGCACACATCGTTGGGTCCGGAGAGGCAGCGACGGGATGAGCTTGGCGGCTCTACGCGGCGTGGCGGCGAGCAACTTGGTAGGGAGGCGGCGGTCAGGGGCTGGAGGTGCTCCCGGTAGCGGAATCCTACAGGTCCGTATCTTGGCCAGGTTGGGCCGGATCTGGGCCATGCGGGCCCTGTCATGGGCCCTTGGTCGTCGTGTTTCGGGATTTCTGCAGGTGGCAGGTGCCCCCTCCTGGCTGCGGTGCGGCCAGAACACTGGATCGGGGGGACGGGCGGGCCTAGATCTGGTGTCTGCCTAACCTTCTCGGAGTGGCCCGTGGGCACCGCGAAGGTGTCATGTGCGCCATGATCGCTCCTCCTCGCCCTGTCGGGCCTAGGTGGTGAACCTCATACCAGCGGCTGTCCGGTAGACCCGGGTGGCCACGATGGCGATGGCATTGCTGCTTGGCGGTGGGGCTCTGCGGTGGCGGCGGATTCACTGGTGGACGAAGGAGTAGGAACTAGTGCTAGGGTTGGCGACAATGGTGACACCCTCACTGCAGTGTGGCGGCGTGGCTTCACGAGTCCTTTTGGGCTCCACCAGGCCAAAGAGGGTGGCACGCTCTTATACAGTCTTTTGTGTCTGGGAGTGTTGACATAAAAGTAAATGATGAAACTAGCAATTACTTTCGCACCAAGAAGGGACTGAGACAGGAGACCCACTATCGCCTATACTATTTAATATAGTGACTTCGAGAAGGCCGATGGCCAAATTGAAGGACTAGTTCCATATCTTGTTGATAAAGGACTCTCTATTCTTCAATACGATGACGATACAATTTTATTTATGAAACATGATTTAGAGAAAGCTAAGAATCTGAAATTAATACTATTAGCATTCGAATAACTCTTTGAACTAAAAATAAACTTCCATAAGTGTGATTTGTATTATTTTGACGAGGCTCAAAACGAGGCCCACCTATATGCTGAACTTTTCTGCTATGGTCAGGAGCAACTTTTAATCAACTATCTGAGAATACCGATTCACTATCAGTGTCTCACAATTGCTGAATGGAAGCTCGTTGAGGAAAGACTCCAAAAACATCTTAATAGTTAGAAAGGAAAATTGCTATCCTCGGGGGAAGACTTGTACTCATAAATTTAGTACTCACCAACATGGTACCATATATGATCTCGTTTTTTCAGTCATCAAAAGGTGTCTTGGATAAAGTGGATTATTTCCGATCAAGATTTTTTGGTAGGAGGATAGTGAAAAAAAAATCGACTGTCCATATGGTGGTTTGTCGACCAAAAGAATACGATGGACTTGGCATACATGATTTGCAAGTCAAAAATACCGCGTTTTTGGAAAAATGGCTTTTCAAACTAATGACTGAAGATGGTGTATGGCAAATCATTATATGGAGAAAATATATTTGCTTCAAAGCTATGTCTCAAGTGGTTTGAAAAACTGGTGACTCATATTTTTAGGCGTGACTAATGGCGTTTAAAAAATATTTCATCCGTTTTGGTGCTTCCAATATTAAGGATGGATCGCATATTAGATTCTGGGATTTAAGTGGCTTGGCAAACTTCTCTTCGTGAACAATATTCAGCTCTATACTTGATTGTCTATTATATACTAAAAATAATATAAGGGTGTTTTTCGAGGCACGAGGTTGATCCACATCATCTGAATTACTCTCTCCATCCAGGTTTATTAGGCTAATAGCCCTCTGCAGCGCGACCAAGGCAGTTATCTATTGGGCTCAAATTTTTCCGTTGCCGAATGTACTCCGTTCGTCCGTATTTATGCCATCATAATGGCGAGGAGGTGAACAATCGAGCTGAGTATTTGCATGCAGAAGATCGAAGTCGTAGATGGGATTGCCAGGCCACGATTTGCGCATGCACCAGCCGATCATTTTTTCACGCGGATCGGCTCCTTCTTCCCCGCGCACTCCGAGTCCCAAAAGTTCCTCCCGCCGAGCTTCCCCCGTCTAAATTCATGAAAATTTCGAGTTCAAACAGATCCCGCCGATGCAATTCGATCCCACTGAGAGTTTGCGGATCCATTCTGAAAGTTTTCGCGAAGAAATCTGGCGCCAAGGTTGTCTTTATATCCATGGCGCCTCGGCCTTCTCCATCACCAAGTCCTGACGGTTCATTCCACCAAAAACCATGGCTCCTCAGCGCCCCGACGAGGAGACCCGCCGTCCGCGGTCTCTCGGTTTGGTTGGTCGTTCCAGTGGAGGTTTCCTTCCTCCACACGGCCAGACCGATAGGTCTGCTCGTCCGTCGCCGCTGGGCATTGGAGGGTTCCAGGCTCGAGTGAGAGTTGTGCCTGTGCCCAAACCCCGTGTCGTCCTGCAGAGGCCACGCCGTGCTCCTCCCACGGCCGATGAGAGCGGCCCATCAAACTGGGCAAGCTCCTCTGCCGGCGGTGGCACTTCCTCTACCTATGTCGGCCTGACGATGGCCGGTTTGTGAGGGCTCGGCTTCTCCTTCGGCAGCGACAACTCCACCGGCCCTACGCTCCTCAACATCGAAAGCTCCAACTCCGGTCTGCCTCTCGGCAGTAGCATGAGGAGGTCCACGTTGGGCAGCAACGTCACCACCAGGACGCCTCTCAGCAGAGGTACTGACACAATAAGGGTGTCAACGACCAGCAGCAGACGGACGTCGACGACCGGCAGCAGACCGACGTCCTCGACTAGCAACACCGGCAGCACTTCTGGGATGCCTTTCAGCAACAACACAGGCACTCGTTTTGCCAACGTGAGCAACCCATGGTCGGTTTTCATCAGGAGCGATGGAGGCAGATGTGTCCTACGCAGTGAATACGAAGGAGGAAGTGGTGGCGCTGATTTCTCCACCATGTTCGAGAACGCCGAAGAGTTTGCACCAAGCCAGGCAAATGTCGAAGCTCCACCACAATCGGTCATTGATCTGAGTAAGATTACCTATGCTTTTACATGTTTCCTTTTTCAGATGTATAGATTATGCATGTTTCCTTTTCCTTTTTATAGATTACACAAACAGAATGTATGATCGCGCGTCCTTTTTTAGATGTTTTGGCTAACCGGCAAACAAGAAATTACTATGATACTGACACGAAGCGCCATGTATACGCGACATGTTTGTACCGCAATGGCGGGACAGGTCGTTTGAAGCGTGGTGTTCTATCAGCTGTTAGTAGGGAACTTGATGTTCCTACTCGTGTTGTCGGTAGGATCTGGAGGATGGGGCGCATAGGAGGAACTGTAAACGCCGTGAAGTGCAAGCGCAAAATGAATTCGGGAAGGAAGAAGATCCCATTTGACATAGCCCTCATGGAGTCTATACCGCCAACCGAGCGAACAACCTTATATGCACTATCAAGCGCAATGAACTACAAGAGGTCAACACTTCATCAGAGGTACTTTTCTGTTGTGCAACCATCTTTACTCCATGTTTGTACCACCTAAATTGTGAAGCTAACAATGTGGTTATTCTTGAAAATTTGAAGGTTGAAGGAGAAGGAATTCAGAAGGTGCACGAGTGAAATAAAGCCTTCTTTGACCGCTGAAAATATGAAGCAAAGGGTGGATTATTGTCTTAGAAATCTTGAGCCCATTAGCTTAGCAGTAGGTGGACAAGGAGTTTGTGGAGGCTGCGGTTGAATTCCTGAACTCGCAATGAGAAAATGTGTCCCCTGTTATCCTGCCGCGGCAGAGAGTTCTGCATGTAAAATGCCCTGTTATCCTGCCACGGTAGAGAAAAGAGCCAAATATCTGCCGCGGCAGAGAGTTATGAATGTGTTTCCCAGATTATTCCTTGAACATTGGCATTGCAATCTTAGTCTCATAAATTATAAGGTAAACAATCATTACAAAAGGAATTAAACTTTAGGGAGATGCAATCTTGTTCACCTACATAGACATATATAGTCCAATACAATGTCGTTCACTCCTCGGTCTCGGGCACAACGGTGTCATCGCCAACAACATAGTCTTTGGGACAGCGCTCGCAAACGAAACAGACCCCGGCTTTGCTCACACCATACGTGCGAGCACAATCCTTGCACCAGTACTTCGGCTCGACGATACCATTCCCGCAAGCGATGCAAATGCGTAGATCTTTCTTCACCGGCAGCCGACAACCGCGACAAGCAAAAACGCTAACATCACCAACGACACCGCACCAGTCGCACACGGGAGGGAATATGCATCTGTCACATGTCGAAGGAACTTAGTATGGCACGGGGAGAGCTAATACCACGCCCTCGCCATGATCTTCCTCAGACTCCACCTCGCCATGCTTGCCCTTATCATGCTCGTCGGCAAGAACAATTGCCTTGCCCTCGTGAAGCTTGACCTCCTTTGCCTCCATCTTCATGGCCACCGTGGCCTGCTCGGCGGCCATCATCTTCCCCGCTGGTCCATGCCCAACCTCCTCCTTGTTAGCCAGAACCATAAGCTCGCCCTCGCCATGATCTTCCTGGCCATGGTCCACCTCCAAGGCCACGATCTCCTCTGCCTCGCCATGATTTTCCTCGTTGGCCCTCGCCATGAGCTCGCCCTCGCCATGATCTTCCTGGCCATGGTCCACCTCCATGGTCTCCATCCAATCTTGCATCTCTGGATCGACAAGATCGATCCAACTCCCTCTCTTCTCCCTCTCCCAACGAGGCCAATCCATACCTCCACCTTTTCCCTTGTCGTTCTCCATGCCGTGGTGCCTCCCAGATCAGGATCCATTGATTTATAAGTGGATGGATGGGTAGAAGAAGAGGCAAGCAAAAAAATCCCGATCGATTTCACACGAGTCATGCAAATCATGCAAACCGATCCGGTGAGAATTAATTGGGGAGAGGAAACGAGAGGAGGAAAGTCCAACGGGAT
Organism: Avena insularis; assembly: GCA_023614405.1. Classification (NCBI taxonomy): domain Eukaryota; kingdom Viridiplantae; phylum Streptophyta; class Magnoliopsida; order Poales; family Poaceae; genus Avena; species Avena insularis. Next base: position 378,978,721 of record CM042695.1, on the reverse strand, counting down.
GAGGAAACGGGAGGAGTAATTGTCGGCAATTAAAACTGCTAGTGGCCTAATATTTCCGTCCAACTCTAAAACGGCTAATGGCCTAATAAACCCGGACGGAGGGAGTAATATAAATTGTTAGATCTAAAATGGATGGTCAAGATTTAATAAGAGTTGTACACATGGGCGTAGCTAGCCTTATTCAAGGGTATGCAATGAATACCCAATATTTTTTGTGAAAATAAATCAATGCATAAACTCATATACAAAGGTATATATGTATTGGTAGCGTTCTCGCGCGTAGAACACCAAAAAATTGAGACGGACAGGCCCCTTTTGTCCCACGTTTTGTGTTCTAAATCTGGGCATATCTGCACTTTGGGCTGCTATCCTAGTTGGACATACGCGATCATTTTCTCAAAAAGGCCAACCCAAGTGCATAGAACGACCTCTTCGTCAACTTTGTAAATTTTTATTTTGCTAAAAAAACTATGTAATTTTTGATTCTCCCAGTTCGTAATAGATGATTAATAAATTGTATCTACAGATTAATTCTAACATAGTATTCAATGGGAATTTAAACAAAAATCTTTATATATTGTTGATTTGTAGGTGTAAAAAGGAATATATAAATTCTATTTTTACCCTTCTTGCATTGTAACTAAATAATTTGATCATTGTTAGGAATACTACATTCAATGGAAATTTCTAGTTTCATTAATTATTGTGTAATTTTTTTATTCTATTGTAACTTCGCATATCCAATACGGAAATCCTGGCTCCGCTACTGGTTGTACATTATCGTAACATCTTAAACGTGACAGACCGGCCATGTTACATAAGTCGTGTCAAAATAGAAAAAACTCAGGGCGAGGTAGTCCGTATCTCTCCAAGCAAAGACTGCTGGTAGCGCTGGATTCCATCTAGTTAGTTTTGGTAACCAGATCGATCATCCCAAAGTTGATCAGTGCTAGCTTATTACGTGGATTAGCTTGCTGGGTAGCTTGGTTACCACCTCGCTGCAAAACAAGATCGACCAGCTAGCTTAGCACGTGGACCCGGTGCAATACGTAGGAAGTTAACTCAAAGCAGATCGATCAAAAAAAATCCAAAACTGATTGATACATACATAAATGTGCATGTGTGTTACGTAGGAGTTCCAAGTAAAAAAATACGAGAGGCTCTAAAAATAGATTGATTTATACATATAAAATGAAATACATGTAAACTTTAAAATTGTAAGAGTTTAATTAACCTTGAAGGTTCTGAAAAATCAATTGCAATACATAGGAAGTTAACTCAAAGCAGATCGATAAGAAAAAACTGATTGATACATACATAAAGGTGCATGTGTGTTACATAGGAGTCCCATTGAGAGCTTCCGCAAGAAAAAATATACGAGAGGCTCTAAGAATAGATTGATTTATACATACATATATACGTATAAAATGGAATACATGTAAACTTTAAAATTGTAAGAGTTTAATTAACCGTCTATGCAAAAAAAAAGTTTAATTAACTTTGAAGGTTCTGAAAAATTGATTGACTTTGGAGAGAATGACCTAAATTGCCGGACGCACATTGATCCTAGAGAGATGATCCTCCCAAGACAGACTCATCAAATCACCAAACTACAACGAGAAAAATCGAAAAGACAAGTAATGACTACCACCGGTTCTGTGAGCTACTACAAGATAAAAGTTGATCCGTATAGGAATACCAAGAATTAAACAAAGAAAATACACCTTTATTCTAGACAACACAATATCAACCACGGACACATTGTTGCAAAAGGCACACTAACAAAACATATGTAAACTAAAGTATAGATATTGATTAGTACTTTCCTCACATCCTGTAGTCTTTAATGGTTGTTCAAAGTCAACCGAAACATGGAAGACTGAAATAAGTTCTTTTCAATGAAAAAGGAAATCCGGCCTACATAGAAGATTTGAGGTGAAGTTATTTCCATAGACAAAGAAGTGGCTAGGCACCTTTGTGGTTATGGGCCGGGAATGATGCCACTTCGAAAAAATGCTCACAAACTATTTTTAGGAGAAAATGCATAGACTTTAGACCTATCATAAGAAAATTAGGGACAAGAAGTAAAAAAGTTAGATAAAATTATACTGTTTTGAAATACATGACGCCTTCAAAATGGTGAATCACGGACAGTAAAAAAAAACAGAAAATTGAACATTATATTCGTACTAAGTGTACAATGCATGGTTGCAGACTAGGGACGACATACATTGTTTTGCAGAAAAAGTCATCCGTTGCCGATTGGGCAATGCATGTACATGCAAAACCGAAAATAAGAATGGCAAAAATAATAGTAAAATTTGCCCATGTAGAAATGCTAAAGGTCCACACTACTACGATAATTGCAAAGTTTAGATTTTTTTTGTAGAACCATGGATTAGCCACTGCGACGACCAAAGAAATAAATGGCAAGATAAAAGATACTACGTTTCATTAATTCTTAGTCGCCCAACAATGTTTCACTTGGTAGACACGTGGAACCATCTATATGACACCGAGGCCATGTAATATTCATTCTTTAATATAGAAACAAATATTGTATCTTTTCATCTATGCTAGCAAGTTAAGACAATTATTTTCTGTAGGTTTGTTTGCACAATTTTATAAAATTTATTAATCATAACTTATGAGACGACATAGAATATTTTTCCTCTAGATGAAAAAATTAAAACACACAATGGAGTGATACATAGGCTAAAAACCTCATGACATGTTAAGGAAATTGTTCCGTAAAATGTTTCTTAATCAAATTTTCTTTTCGAACAACTACATTTTATTATTATTCAGGTAGTAAAGTACAATAGATCGAGGCAAGTGGAGGGAACACAAATAACTAATCTGTTTAATAAGATCAAGCACCATGAATGTTTCTGGAAGTGATTTCAAAGATTCGTCCTTCGCATTTGGACTTCCGTCCAAGTCTGCAACAATGAGATGAGCCAAAATATGCAAAAACTAGACTAACCTCGTGGTTTTGTAGAGCCACTTGTTGCCCTCTCAAAATGTTACTCTCTACATTCCGTATAATAAATCTAATTTAGCAAAACTCTGGAACCAAGGTGGTTGCTCATTCGCTGTGAAAAACGAGAGAGAAATAGAGATTTGGCCTTAATGTATTCGCTAAGGCTGGTCATAGTGGAGAATAACTTAGAGTAGTAACATGTGTATGTTACTAGTCTAAGTTACTATTCCCTCCATCCCGGTTTAAAGGACACAATTTGTAATTCTCTGGGATCTAGGTGTTATCTAATTGGTCCATTTAATAGCATAAAGTAGAACATGCATGAGAAGAAAAAGAGTTAAGAAAGCGTTCACATTTGTTCACACATGTGTATGCAAGCAGTTTGTTCTTTTCACACTGGAGTAATTACAGAGATTAAATGCTTTTGTGTCTAAGTATTTTGGGATTGCATGATTTGCAAATTCTGTCCTTTAAACCGGGACGGAGGGAGTATCTCCATAGTGGAAAATAACATATGTGTGGTGTCATGCAAAGGCTTATTTATTGCAATGTAGACTCATTTTGTCTTGAAATGTGTGATATTATGGTAACATAGCTAGTTACCACAAGCCTCTCTCTCATCATTTAATTGCATGCCATGTCATCTAAATGCTTAGTGGCAATACATGTAGGACTATGTTACTACTTAACTTACTCCCACTATGACTAGCCTAATAAATACTCCACCGCATGCACCGGTCAGATCTTTCTCACATGGCTCATGCCCTCCCTCCTTCTTTCCCACAGAAGAGGAATTGGTGGGAGTAATTGGAGTGGATTCAATCTATGCAATCAATGAATACATTTTCGGAATCTCTACAAAATCATGACTTGCCCAATATTCCAGAATGGAGGGAGTAGGTCATATGATCATTGAATGTACGTTGTCCTAGGGAACATCTCATGCACGACATACACCCAAACCTCTATCCATCCCCATATTGTTTAGGATGAAGAACAAAACTATGCACGAGTACCACAAGCTATATGACATAGAATGCGACTACTAGGAAAATAAGAGGATGAACATACAAACCAAAGGAGCAAAACTATGCACGAGAGATGTTATTTTTTTTAGGTAGAATATCCACACCCCACACTATGTTTCAATGAACATACAAACCAAATTATGTACCTAAATACAAACCAAAGGTTGATAAATGTTTCCCTTTTATCCCATCATCTGGTCATTGTTGAAGATGAGTGAGCATACTAAGGTTGGAATGATAGATAACACATTGGAATTGGTAAAAGAACTTGCGTATTCCCCACTAGCATAGAAAAATGCTTAAAATATGAATATAAACAAAAATCTAATTATGTTCCTCGGCTAACCCCTTTTAATTGGTCACAAATAGGGTCGTTATGGAAGTGACATTATTAAAATAATAATATTTTTTCTAAAATGTGATTTTTTATAGCATAATGGTTTCTATGGCTATAGAGCCATAATAATTTATGTTGCGTGATGCTAACAAAAATTATAGACGATGCCCTCGCATTTGCGAGGGCCGCCATGCTAGTTAGGCATAAAGGAGATACACTTGCCATAGTGATGGAATCTAATTCTCCTAATGTGTCTTTCAGAAGAAGTCTCATAGGTCCTCGACTGGTATCTTGGAATAATTTTTTATAATGATTATCCATGATACTGCTGTCGGACGGTGTGGATGAATTCAAATGAAAATTACTAGAAAGTGGTTGACGAGGTTTAATCTCGTCAATGCCCATTGGTATGAGCTTGGGTTTTTGAGAAGATGGGATGCTGGAGATCGCGGAACGGTTAACAGACAAGCAACCAGGGGACACGAGATTTATCCAGGTTCATGCCCCCGGAGGGAAAACCCTACTCCTGCTTGTCTGCTCTTGATTACGGCGGAACCGAAAGTTACAAGGGTGCGTAGATGCAATCTGGCGTGGAGGTGTGTATGCGGTGGTATGAGAGGTGCCCTCTTCGTCGTTTCCTCCTAGCCTTTATATAGAGGTAGGCAGGTCCCGGGCACAGATCGAGTCGGTTACAGGTTTTAGGGTTTACCCCTTTGAATATTCTATCTGTTCTAGTCTTGCTCTCCAAGGATCCGAAGACGTCATGGGCTTGGGCCACCCAAAAATCTGCATGGGCCGCGTATATTCTCGTGGTCCTTCCTTGGGATGGACCAGGTATGCTAAGGTCGTGTACCCGTAGGGTATAACCATGTTAGTAGCCCCTGAGTGTTCAGTCGAATCATAGATTCGGCTGAGGACTCTTCAATCTTTCGGGTGCAGCTGTCTCTGTTTATCAGAGAATGATTTTAGTGTATAGGGACTGTTGATGCGTGTGCCTGACTCTGCTGGCGGATCAAGGTCAGTTAACTGTCTTAGGACAAAACAACACGATCTTATTCAGATTCGAGTCCCTCGACTCGAATCCGGAACATATGCTGGCGTAATTCGACTCAGGCCGTTGAGGACTTACAGTGGAATCCTAGTAAATTTCAAATGATGCACCCAACGCGTCCGTCGGGATTTTCATCGCGCTTGCTGGCATGAATTTTTACTAGCAGAGCGCAGTCGTGTGCGTTGCCAGGCCATCAGACGATATCTATAGGTCTTATCTTTGTGTCGCAGATACAACATTCAAAATTTTACAACCGCGGAGGTGTTTCGGGTGGCCAAGGAGGATGTTACTCACTTAGCGTTGATTGGAGCAAAGTTGCCGAAAAGTTTTTTGCATTCTGATCCGAAGGATCGCAGTTGAAGAATTCATAGAGTGCGCGACCAGCGCTCCCTATGAGAGTAGCCTCCGAGTGTCTATTCGAGTCGTAGACTCGAGCAGAGACTTTAATTCAGCCGTTATTTTCTTCAGGTCCGTAGGACACAATTTTTTCGGATGCTTGAATCAATCCTCCCTATAGGAGTAGCCCCCGAGCCCGTAGTGGAGTCGTAGACTCGACGTAGAACTTGAAGAAATAAATTATTGGTGTAGTATGCTTTTCATGCTTCGGGTGCGCGGCCCGCGCTCCTGATAGGAGTAGCCCCCGAGTAGTTGCTCGAATCGTAGATTCGAGTGAGTACTTTAGCTGTTGAGCCAAAAATTTGTAACCGTTGCTAGTATAGCTTTGATGACGTCAGTGCTGACGATTGGTGACCTCAAGCGTCTGCGGCGCCAGAGGTGACGCGACTGGACGAACGTGGGTCCCACTTTATGACTTGGAATTGACTGGTCAGGGGCGACATGGCGATAATTATGGTGTCTCCTCGGTTTCCGTGTGTACTAGACAGCGTGCGAGCGACGGTTCGCTGCTGTGCTGACACATGGACGGTTGGATTTGATGCTGGCTCTAGGGCTTAACGATGAACGGTCCCTGTTCATCGTCTTCGTCCTTATAACTGTGGGGAAAATTTTGTTTGTTTTCACTGCAGTCATTTTCCTTTCACTTCTTCCACCTTTTTGAGCTTTTCTTCGCTGCGTGCTGGAACTTCTTCGATCTTTCCCGTCCTCTTTTCTATGCTCACATCGCCACCGTCGCCGCACTGCAATGGGGAAGCCGAAGAAGGCCTCCACCGTGGCGGGCACCAGCGATGCTGCCGGTGGCAAAAAGGGCACCGCCGCTACTCACGTCACCGATGGTGGGTGGCGGCGTACAGAGACACGCGAGGGCAACCTGTGCAAGCTTCATGAGCGGGGTCTGATCCCGCAGGACAAGGGGGCCGTCAAGATTCCCGGTGACGAGGTAATTCCCCATCCACCCGCAGGATTTCAGGTCATGTTTGTTGCTTTTGTCCTTCGGGGCCTCTCTCTCCCAGTCCACGATTTTCTCCGTGGACTGCTTTTTTCTATGGCATCCAACTCCACCATCTCTCGCCAAATTCTCTTCTCCACATTGCCTGTTTCATCACCTTCTGCGAGTGTTGGCTCGGCATCGAGCCACACTTTGGCCTTTTCCGGAAGCTCTATTCCGTGAAGAGGCAATCTGGCTCCGACGGCGTTTATCCCATCGGCGGCTGCATCATTTCCCTTATATCCAATTTTCTCTTCTTCTCCTTTTCTATTTCTGAGTCTGTCCAATACTGGCGGAGGCGTTGGTTTATATCCGCGAATCCATAGTGGACGGGCAAGATTTTAGCCTTGCTCCTTTCGATTCCACCCAGAAAATCCAGCCGAAGAGGTCCTAGAAGAACCACATCTTGGATGGTGTGGTGGAGGAGATAGAGGAGCTCTACCGTCGGGTGGAGGACCTCCAGGTGATTCCGGAGAAGGAGGTGAACGGTGTGGATATTATCCGCACCTTCCTTAAACGTCGGGTGCAGCCGCTCCAGGCTAGGGCGCACCCGATGTTCCTTTATTCTGGCCGCCACGACCCGACGAGAGTTGCGGCTGAGGATCTCTCCAGGGGGACCTCGATAGAGTCCTTCGGCCGCTGCTGAAGTTTTCAAAGCTGAATAGGACCTTCCGGGGAAGTCATGGACTCCTCCGTTCAGTGCCTCTCGACCGGTTCCGCAGGTGTAGATCTAGGACGTGCGTGTAGCGCTATTTTCGAGTGCGTTTTCCTTGCAGTTATATTTTCTGAAACTTTGTCTTCATTATGCAGGAGTTCAAGGTGCCAGGCATGGTACCTCTACTACCCGAACGTTTTCCGGATGCGCCGGACAATGAGGTAGTGGACTCTATGTCTGAGCTTCCCTCGATGCAATCACTGGTTGAGGAAGCCCCCCGAGTCAAGCGAGGAGCAGACACCAAAGCGGGCACGGAGCTCGAGTGAATCGGCGGATGCCTCGACTCCGCCAACGCCTAGGGACCCGCCATGCCTTGTTCGTCACAGTGGAGGTGATGGTGGCTCTTCCTCCCCTATTCTGGCCGTGCCTGTGTGGGTTGTAGCGCCACAGCCACCGGCGAAGCGGAAGAAGGAAGATAAGAAGGGCAAGAGGGCATTCCTGTCTTCAACTTGAGAGATATGGACTCGTAAGTTCCTTCGAGTGCTTTGTGCTATCTTTCCTTGTTGCTTGCTTGTCTTTGACTGGTGTTTTCCTTTGTAGCCACTCCTCTGATGGCTCGTTTAGCGATGCCACTCAGGAGATGGTGGGGGAGTCGAAAATGACGCCTCCTCCTTCTCAGAAGGTGGCCACCTCTGGGGGCGTTGCTCTGAACCCCTCTCCGCAGGAGGCTCGGGTGATCGTCTCCCAGAAGACTACAGCCGGACCTTTGGAATCTCCGTATGATCATGTAAGTGTCTTCGTTCTTGCTGTGGGGGAAGCCCCCGAGCGTTTTTCGTATGGTCTGCTGATATTTGCTTCTGTTTTATGCGTGTCTCGGGGGGAGCCCCCGAGCATTTTTCGTGTGTTTGATTTCTTTTTGCCCGTTTCTTGGGCGCAGCCCCCGAGCCTTTTTTCTAACAAGTTGCTTCTTCTCGCAGCCTTTTGTGCAAGGTGCCAATCAGCTAGTGAAGCAGCATCTGACGTTGGAGGCCAGCCTGCAGCGGCTTCAAGGTACATCCTTAGCTAGATCTTCTGCTTCTTTGTCTGCTTGCTGGCTTGTGAAGCTCATGCATGTTCTTGTTAATTTTTGCAGATGAAAATAACACTGCCCTCCGCGAGCTTGATGCTCTCAAAAAGAGCCTCGGGCGAGCAGAGAAAAAGGCCGAGGACGCCGTTGGTGTGAAGGAGCGCCTCGAGCGGGAGCTATGGCCACGACTGCGGCCAAGGCGCCTGCAGCAGGAGGCTACGGACGCGAGAGCGGCTCGCCACCGCCACTTGAGGGAGGTAGCCGAAAAGCTGATGGCTGCTGCCAAGGCTATTTCGGGTGAGTAATTTCACGTGTATGTTTCATTTCGGCTGCCGTGTCTCTCCTGCTTTGTTTGATTCTTACTGTACTTGTTTCGTTTTTCTAGATGTCGCAGGCATTAAGTTCGACTGCGGTGCTCTGGAGCATGGCAGTGCTCTAGATGATGCCACCGCGGCGGTCGAAGACCGCTGCAGTACCATGGTTGGCTCTCTTGCCAATGCCAAGGAAGTTCTCGGGCGCTTCTACAAGGAGCTCGTCCCCAAGGGCGTTGCCCTTGAGGATGTCGACCTGTTGGCGGATCTTGCTGTGAGCGATCTTGCCCATGGCGCATAAGCATAGCGAAGGACATCAGCGCATCCATGGGGCTGGCGATGGCCATGGCGTCCGGGGTGGAGCTGGATCTTCATCAGTCCACCTCACAGATGCCGACGGCTCCCGACGGATCGAGGTAGCTTTTGCTCTCTACGCTGCCCGTTGTAAATGCTATGGGCCGAAGTTGATTGACCTGCTGGCGGAGTATGCTGTGAGGCGGCAGGAAGAGGTCAAGAGCAGGCAATCTGGCTCCAAGGCCACTCAGGATGCAGCTGCTTAGGCCTTGTAGTTGTAGGATAGTTGTCATCTGCTTTTGTTGTAATATATTCTTTTGTTGTATATAATGAACCTTCGAGCTGTTGCCCATTCGTGTGTTGTTCATATCCTTGTCTGTTTTTTCCTCTAGGGACCCTCCGGTGATGACCCCGTCGATACTTCGTCTGCTCCACAGCCGCGACCATCTTTGGATGATGCGTTGCAGCATGTATTTCTTCGTGACCGCGTCCGTAGTCTTGAGAAGGAGTTGCTTGGCATCTGAGGCCATGCGGACGTTTGGAAGTTGAAGGCGGAGAGAGGTGCCGCCAAAGAGGAATATCTGATGGGGGAGCTGCGGCGTTTGGCCAAACATCTGCAGTGTAAGTATCCTCGAGCTGTTGCTCGTTTTTGGATGCGCCTGTTGGCTAGCCATCTTACTTTGTAGGTGTTGCAGGTGCTAACCTTGTTCCTAGAAAGGAGAAGGAGCGCGTTGCAGTTCGAATCAATTGTTTGACCCAGCATGATATGGAAGTCGGTGGCTTTTTCTGGATGGATCGTGACCGTGCCATGGTCCTTGCGACTGTGCAGGATCGTGCTTACCAGGTATCGCGAGTGTTGCGGCAGGTGAAGACTTCCCTGGCGTCGATTCTGCACATCATGTTTCCTTTGGATGAAGCGCCATTGACTCTCTGGGGCTTGCTGGCGAAGTTTCGAGACGTGCATCACGTCAGGGAGCTGGTGAGGCACCAGTTGGTTGCCGGGGTGAAGGCCACGCTTTCCCTCGTGCGGCTGCATCGTCCCGATGTGGATCTTGCTGCTGTTGCGGCTGGGCCGCCTCCTCGGCCGGATGGTGACATGTGGGACATGCGCCCGCACTATGCGGCTGTGAGGCAGTATGCCGAACAAGTTGTAGATCTCTTTGAGCATCGTGCGCAGGTGATTCTTCAGAATAGGTAGGACCTATAAAAAGATAGATGTAAAAATTTGTATGTATTCGACTTTGCGTGTTATGCCCTTTGCTGTAAAGGTTGATTATATTAGCACGTGGTGCTTGTTTGTATGCATGCCCTTTTTGTTAGCCTGACGTGATCAGCTACTCAGGTGTACATGCGTTATCCTCAGTCGACGAAGTCATGAGGTGAGGGGAGCCCCCGAGTGTGTTGTAGCATAAAGAAATGCGAGTAAGAGATAAATTTTGGGGCGAGACATTTAGCTGTATTCATATCGTAATGAAGAGGTACATTGTTTGGCTGAGTAGCCTTGGCTGAATAGTCTTATTGAAAGTAAAGGGGGGATAGCTAGGGGTAGAAGCGTTGCAGCTGTGCGACGTTCCATGGGTTGGAGTATGCGAATCCAGACTCAATGTGCTTGAGGCGATAGCCGCCACCTAGGATGACTTCGATGACTACGTAGGGTCCTTCCCAGGGTGACTTGAGCTTCGTCGGCCGCTCTTGCTTGAGTCGTAAGACTAGGTCTCCTTCGACAAAGGACCTTGGACGCAGCTGACGATTGTGATAGTTGCGGAGGCTCTGCTGGTAGACCGTCGATCGAGCTGCGGCGATGTCGTGTGCCTCGTCGTGTGTGTCAATTGCATCTTCGAGTGCGGCCGTCGATTCGGCTTCGCTGTAGGCGATGACCTATGGGGCCTTATGGCGTACTTCTGCGGGTAACACGGCTTCGGCTCCGTGCACCATGAAGAAAGGCGTGTAGCCAGTCGAGTTGTTTGGCATTGTGCGCAGGCTCCAAAGGACGGAGGATAGCTCTTCTGTCCAGGATCCCGCAAGTCGCTCGAGCGGACTCATTAGGCATTTCTTGATGCCGCCGCTGATGAGGCCGTTGGCCTTTTCGACCTGCCCATTCGTTTGCAGGTGCGCCACGGAGGCGTATGATATGTTGATCACGAGGCCTTCACAGAAGTCCTGGAATTCTTTGGAGATGAAGTTCGACCTGTTGTCGGTGATGATGATGTGCGGCACGCCAAACCTATAGACTATGGACTCGAAGAACTTCACGGTCGTTTTACCCTTTTGGTTGGTAACGGGCATGGCTTCAATCCACTTGGTGAATTTGTCGACTGTGACCAGGAGGTAGACGTGGTATCCTTTCGAAGACTTGGGCAGTTTGCCGATCATGTCGAGGCCCCATTGGGCGAAGGGCCAGACTAGGGGTATGGGCCTGAGCTCCGATCCAGGTGTGTGCGGTTTTTCTGCGAACCTCTGGCACCCGTTGCATCTTCGGACGATGTCCTTGGTGTCATTCATGGCCGTTGTCCAGTAGAACCCAGCTCGCAGAGCTTTGGCGACGAGGGCGCGACTGCCCGCATGATGGCCGCAGATGCCCTTATGGATGTCTTGGAGGATAGTTTTGCCATCACCGATGGTGTCGCACCTTTGTAGTACACCCGAAATGTTGCGCTTGTACAGTTTGCCATTGATGATGGTGAAGGCCTTGCACCGGCGAGATATGCATCGGGCATCTGTCGGATCATCAGACAGTTCCCTATTTATCAGGTACCACAGGTACGGCTGCGTCCATGTTTCTTCGATTGCCATGACCTGCATCAGGTTGACCACTGCGACCTCTATGTCGAGCTTTTCGGGTAGCGCAGCTCCCGAGTGTTCTGCTTCTTCGGGTGATCCCTTGGGGAACTTCCTTTTGATGGATGACACGCAGATCTATTCGAGGAACACGCCTGGTGGCACCCGTGCACAGGTGGAGCCGATGTTGCGAGTCTGTCGGCATCTTCGTTGCTTTCTATTCCAACGTGCCCAAGCTCGCAGCCGTCAAAGTCTCCTTCGAGTGAGTTATAGAGCGCGTGGTACGCGATCATGTTGGCGGCGTGCGCGTCGCACTCGTTCATCGTCTGCTGGACGACGAGGTTTGAGTTACCGTAGATGACCAGGCGCGTTGCGCCGCAGATCTTGGCCATCCTCATGCCGTGGATGAGGGCCTCGTATTCGGCTTCGTTGCTGGAAGCTCGAAATTTCATCCGGAGGACATACTTCATCTTGTCGCCCTGCGGGGATGTCAGTATGACCCCGGCTCCTTCTCCAGCCTCGCGCTTGGAGCCATCGAAGTGCATCGTCCATGATTGTGTCATGTCCGGGGTGTCTGGCAGCTACAGTTCCATCCAGTGGACGAGGAAATCCGGTAGGACCTGGGACTTGATTGTATGGCGCTTCTCATAGACTATGTCTAGAGGAGACAACTCGATGCCCCACAGGGCCACACGTCCTGTGGCCTCCGGGTTGTTCAGGATGATGTTCAGGGGTGCCTCGTTGACGACCATCACCTGATGCTCCTGGAAGTAGTGGCTCAGCCGACGAGCCGTCATGAACACGCCGTAGGCGAGTTTCTGGTAGTGAGGGTACCTCTGTTTTGTTGGCGTCAATACCTCGCTAAGGTAGTAGATTGGACGCTGGACCCCATGGGTCTTGCTATCTTCGGGTCATTCAACCACGAGCATGGTGCTTACCACCTGGTGTATGGCCTCTATGTATAGCAGTAGAGGCTCGCGTTCCTTTGGCGTGACTAGGAGGGGCGAGGTGGAGAGCAGCCGCTTCAGGTCTTTGAGTGCGTTGTTTGCTTTAGGTGTCCACTCGAATTTGTCTGCTTTGCGTAGCAGCTGATAGAAAGGCATGGCCTTTTCACCCATGTGACTGATGAACCTGCTCAGCACCGCGATGCGTTCAGCTAGCTGTTGGACTCCTTTGAGGTTCTTCGGTTTCTCCATGGCCATTATGGCCCGGATTTTCTTCGGGTTCGCCTTGATCCCTCGCTGGGAGATGAAGTAGCCAAGCAGTTGACCAGATGGGATGCCGAAAGCATACTTTTCCGAGTTCAGCTTGATCTTGTATCGATCAAGGTTGTTGAACGTCTCGCGGAGTTCGTCGATCAGTGTCTTGGCCTCCCTTTTTTTGATTACTATGTCATCGACATAGACTTGTATGTTGCGGCTGATCTGGCTCTTCAAGCATGCTTGCATGCACCGCTGGTACATGGCGCTTGCGTTCTTCAGCCCGAAGGGCATTGTGTTGTAGCAGAATACTCTGAACAGCGTGATGAACGCCGTTTTCTCCTAATCTTCGACCTTCAGCCGAATCTGATTGTAGCCTGAGTAGGCATCGAGGAAGGAGAGTTTCTTGCATTCTGCAGTCGAATCGATGATCTGATCGATCGTAGGGAGAGGGAAGTGATCCTTCGGGCAGTGCTTGTTCAGCGATGTGAAGTCCACGCACATCCACAGGATGTCCGTGTCCTTTTTAGGGACCATCACGGTGTTGGCAAGTCACTCGCTTTCCTTGATCTCCCTGATGAAATTAGCGTCGAGCAGTCTGTTGACTTCGACTCCGATGGCTTCGGCCCATGGCTCGGACAATCGTCGGATGGACTGTTTGACGGGCTTGGCATCTGGGAACACATTGAGTGCGTGCTCGGCGAATTCCCTGGGAACTCCTGGCATGTTCGGAGGACACTAGGCGAAGATTTCCCAGCACTCACGAAGGAATTCGATGACCGCGCTTTCCTATGCGGGGCTGAGGTCGTTGGCGATCAGCGCCGTCTTGGAGGCGTCCGTTGGGTGGACCTGCACCTTTTTCGTGTTCACTGTTGAGTCGAACGACATGTCAGGTGCGTTCTGCCTTGAGACTGGGGGTGCCCCGTTGTCTGTCACCTCTCGGAGCCTTATAAGCTACTCATGCATGCCGAATGACTGGGAAATTCTGTTGAAGTCCCTGTCGCAGTGATCCGATCAGGTGAAGCTTCCGTGGACCATGATGACGCCCCTAGGTCCTGGCATCTTGAGCAGCAGGTACGCGTAGTGCGGTACTGCCAGGAACCGTGCGAATGCCACGCGCCCGAGGATGGCGTGGTATTGTGATGGCCAATCCACCACTTCGAACTCGAGTCGCTCGCACCGAAAGTTATCGGGCTTGCCGAAGATGACATCGAGACATATCTTTCCCAGGGGGAATATGCCCTTCCCTCGGACGATGCCGTGGAATGTTGTATCGGATTGTTCCAGGCTACACAGCAGGATCCGCATTGCTGCTAAGGTGCTAGCGAACATCAGATTGATGTCGCTGCCACCGTCCATGAAGACGCGACTCATCTCGAACCCTGCGATCTGCGCCTCGAGCACCAGGGCAGCATGACCTGGGCAAGGGATCTGGCGGGGGTGACCCAAATGGCTGAACATGATGCAGAACTCCGAACCACTGAGGTACTCAGGGATGGCGGGTGGAGCGGTCACAGCCAAACTGACTTGGCGGGTGATTTTCTTTTGCACCCTGTTTGTTGGGCGCCCCTTTTGGATCATCAATGACCCTTTCGGTGCGGGGTACTCGTTTCCGCCGTTGTTCTGCGCGGGTGCGATTGGGTGATTCGAGGGTCCCACGGGTGGTGGTGGAGGAGCTCCGTGGGCGATGTCACCTGGTGCGGGTGCGTGTTCGTACCCAGGGTTCGGGGCTTGCTGCCTTATCTGGGACATGCTCTCGCTGAGTTTCTGGAACTCGCGGCAGTCTTTGAGCATGTGGCTTGCCTTCTTTTTGCCATCCTGCTTGTCGATGTAGAAGTGGATGGTGCACGGGCCCGGCAACTTGTCGTATGTCGAGGGCTCGTCATCGCGGCTGCGGCGTTGCCACGATTGCGCTGGGCGTCCTCCATCACGGAAGTTGTTTCCACAGTATCCGCCGCTGCTGCGGTTGCCTTCGTTGCGGCGGTCGACATAGCCAGCCGCGACCATGTCGGGTCCGTCGCGATCGTCGTAGACGCACGATCTTCTCTTGCTACGGCGCTCACGTCGGCGGCCGTAGTCATCTTCCTCCTCCGAATGTGCTCGGTGGACGGAGTCCTCACCATCTGCCCACCTGTTGGCGATATCCATGAGGTGGTCGAGTGTCTTGGGCTTGACGCGCCCAAGTTCTTCCTTGAAGTCCTGGCATTTGACGCCATCCTTGAAGGCGTCGATTGTTCTCTCCTCCGAGATATGTGCCGTGGAGTTCTTGATGTTGGACCAGCATAGTATATACGAGCGAATAGATTCGCATATTCTTTGGGTGCAGGCCCTCAGCTCTTCGATCGAGGCTGGCCTCTTGCTGGTGCCCTTGAAGTTTCGGATGAAACTGTACACCAGTTCCTCCCACACTACTAGAGAAAAGCCTATGCGAGGCGCACCTAAAAGCCTATCCGAGGCGCATATCACATGCGCCTCTAGCTTCAAGCCTCGGGTATTTCTTATGCAAGGCGCATATGATATGCGCCTCCTATAATTCACATATGCGAGGCGTATATCGATATGCGCCAAGATAAAAGCGCGCATATCGATACGCCGCATATGTATAGTATAGGGCGCATATCATATGCTATATCATATGTTTTACAATACGCCTCGGATATTTATAGTATATGCGCCTCCTATAGTATCCTATATGCGCCTCCGGTAATATTTTCGAAATTCAAGTTTTACTGACCACTATAAATAATAATATACAGATATTCAAATATACAATATAGTCCAGAATACAGTATAAAGAGCACAGAATTTTTCAAAAACTTGCAATTTGCCAAAGCATAATAGAACCAACATGAATACAATACATTACACATCAATCATGACATACAAGTTTATACATCAAGTGTTTGTGCCACAAGTTCACACCTCCGAGTACAAGTTCACAGTCACATTACACCTTCGAGTACAAGTTCACAATCACATTACAACTCCAACGACGTAGCTCTACCTAGATAAAGTAGAACACATAACCTACCATGAAGAGCAACAAGGTGGTGATAACGAGGAAGTTCCTCCACTTCTTCCTTCCATGCCTCCTCCACTTCTCTTTCGCCACCTCTCTACTCTCATAGCCTTGGTAGCTGTTGCCCGAGAAGTTGTTCACTTGCTTCTGGCAGTCTTTCCACTCCTCGTACACACCTGGAACCCGACCGACGTACACGACATAACACCTCGGCATCTCCTACACATAATAAAGATGATATTACTTATGTCAGTGGAAAGCAATAGCTAGCAGTTCACAAGATAGAATCATGCATATATATGGGTGCAACAAAATGACAGGGTTATGACAACTCAAACACTGGCAATGGACATTGATTTTAAATTAAACCAAATGGGCAAGCTGTTAAGCTGCACGAAAGAACTTTATATACATTTGACAGTGTACAATATTGTACTAATCAGGACAATAAAAAAGCAGGTCAGAGACTTACAAAAAGGCACAGCTGGCCCAGGTCGCCCCAGGATGGCAAGATTACAGTTAGAACGCCGCCCGTCGATTACTGGATACGGATCCATGCAGGCCAACCTCGCCGACTCTGGGTCCCGGAAAGTCACCTGCACACGCATCCACACAACATTAGGACACATAATACTATCTTTTAAAGACGGAAGGATTCTCAATCCCTTAGCGCCCCAAATCAGCGATCGCTCGATACCCTGTTACTGTTGATTCCGAATTTTAACGAATCGTTGTTCAAATGACGCGATTTAACATTACCACTATAAAATTCTTGCAAGCATTGACAATCTCAAAACATGGGAGTCATGATGAAGGAAACACCTATTTTAGTGCTAAAACTCTTGCAAGCCTGGTGTATTTTTAGTTGGTAAAAAACACACCAGCATCAACAATCTCTATATGGTAAGGAGAGGAAAAAATAAAAAAGAACCAATATTTATTTAAGTATAGCAGACAAGAGTGGTAACTAACATGACAGAGAGTCCGAGAAGTTTCGTGCTAATGCAGTTATATTATTTCTGGAAACAACAAGGTTAGATCACACATGTTTTAGCACTTATCAAGACTCAAACGAGATAAATATTTCGTTTGAACTGAAAAATACCATGGTCTCTATGTTTATCAGGGGTACTTACTACTTGCTAGATGAGTGAGTGAGTACATGTTTATGTTCCATTGACCACGTTTCAATTTTGGAGGGCATGGAATTGATGTTTTTTGCTTTTATTCAACGCTTCCTTTAGTGACGAATTCTGAAGATGAAATTTTTTCCCAGTTCACACTAGCACTTCAACATCGTTTTCGAGTTTCTTCTAATTAAGTACTGAATGTACTGATCAGCTCCGTATTAAGTTCGGAGATTGAGCGAACCTGCTGATTTAGAAGGTCAGCTTTTCCTCTTTCATTGTATTGTTTTTTCCTAAATTTAGCCAGTGTGGTAACTTTTGCTGCCTTACTCAGATCGACAAGCAGGAGGAGAAAGTAGGCAGTGGTGTGCTGCAGTTTCAAATTCTTTTTCATTCATTTTCCTTCAATGCAGATCTTTTTAGCTCCAGAAACTAGCAGAATGCTGTAGTCACAGGTACAAGATCAGCAATACTTCTATTTTCTTAATCACATGTTGTCTGGATACCTCAATAAGTGACAGAAGCAACTTACTTGCACTTTCAGACATTCATGTATTCAATAACCTGTACTAAACTAAAAGCTTCAGTATTTGTTATGTACTATCTTCTTATGCTACATATTTTTTCAATCCAAACAAATACTGAAGATTTGTTTCAATCCTAGGGAAAACACAATGGAAGGGTGCGTGCCAGTGATCCACATAGATTAGTTCAAGGCTAGCTTAGAGAGGGTTCAGTGTGCACTTTGAAGCTTTCAGGATTGAAGATCATCCACATAGGACAGACTGGCAAGGCTCGGGAAGTGCAAAACCTCAACCAGTCGAGGCAATACTTTATGATCTTGCTAAAGAGTTAAGGGAAGACCTTTTGGTGAACCCTCGCATGCTATTTTAAAGAACCACCGAGAACAACCCTCACAACAGGCTGACCCAATCATGTAGGAAATCTTATCATATACACAAATGAGATCATGCAAGGAATCTTACCATATATACACATGGGTTACTGCCACGGGTGCGGCGTGTCGCCGCACCCAGTTACCTAGTTAAAATCATGAAAAGATAGAACACTTTCCCCCTGATTTCCTCCCCCCCCAAACCAAATTGCTTCCACATTTTTTCCCCTTCAAATAGTTCCACAGTTCACGAGGAAATGCCTAAATTTTACTCGAATTTGGTGGCATAAAAATTTCCCAAGCAGCTAAACACATGTTATTACAGAATAGAAACCCTACGTCTCATGAAAAGCAAAACATGCCAAGCCAATCCCCACAGCAATAAATTTTCGGGAATTTGCTCTAGGAGGACTGTAAACCCCCCAAATTCACAGACTTCCCCGTCGATTATCACCATTCGAACCCCCAAAGCATCCCAATTGAACCCCGGACTCCTGACCCGCCATGAATATTAGCTCGAGAACCAATCAAACCCTGCCCACGATCCCTGCCCCGCAAACCCGAAGAACAAACAAACAAACAGAAGCAGAGAGGGAGCTAGGGAGAAAGCTTGCTCACGAATCCGTAACCCTTGGACCTCCCGATGGCGCGGTCGGTGATGACGACGGCCTCGAGGATGTCCCCGTGTAGACCTCTCAAGTCTTGCGCAGCCCTCACGAAGACCTTGGTGTAGGTGGTGTCCCCGTAGGGCCCGCTTAGGTAGTGGAGCGCCGGCGTCCCGCCCCCGCCCCCTCCTCCTCCTCCGCCCCACATCACCGCCGGCGACCGCTGCAGGAGGCGTGTCGTGAGATAGCTTCGATCTGTGAGATGTGGGAAAGGTCGTGTACTAGCTGTGTGTTTTTATCTATACCGGATTATGCGAGGCGCATATCGCAAAATACGCCTCGTATAATATTACGCGAGGCGCATCTAGGCTAAATACGCCTCGTATAATATGCAATCCTAGACAAATAGGGCAGTGCGCAAGTTTTTGTCAACAAACACACAACAGCCTAGTGGTAACATGCCTTGTCCTATTTTACTGGCCACCTAGGTTCGAATCCTAAGGTTAACAATTTTTTGGAAATTTATTTTAAAGGCCATTTTTCATATAAAAGCATTGTCCAAACACAATATGAACTATAAAATATACTACAAATATTTTAAATATTTAAATATTGCTAAAACAACAAAAGTGAGTATTCTCAATGAATGTGTCTTGTCGATACATAATATTCTCAATGCAATATTATTATAACACACACATAATGAAAATTAAGAATGTTTTAGGAGGAGGAAGAAGTGACACAAGTGAGTGGGGTGGTAGTTGCCTCCATGTGCAAAAAGCTGGAAAAAAGTGGTGTCAGGTTATGCGAGGCGCATATTGCACAATCTGCGCCTCCTATAATTCAAACTATAGGAGGCGCATATAGCAATATGCGGCCATCCCTCCTCGCATATGCGGCCACCTACCACCGCCCGGGCCCGCAGGAGTTACTTGAGGCGCATATGGCCATATGCGCCTCGCATATTATCAAATATAGATGGCGCATATAGCCATATGCGCCTCGCATATTCGTGCACCTACCAACACACGGGCCCACACAGATTATGCGAGGTGCATTCTGTCCATATGCGCCTCGCCTATCTGATATATAGGAGGCGCATATGACTAGAATGCGCCTTGCATAATATGGGGCTGCTAGATTCTGTCCGTACAGGGATTATAGGAGGCGCATTCTTATCATATGCGCCTCGCCTATTTTTATACTAGAGACGCATATCGCAAAGTGCGCCTCGCCTATTTTTATAGGAGGCGCATATGTCTAAATGTGCCTCGCATAAGCATGTCTCCTATAGCCTTTTCTCTAGTAGTGCCAGCTTCGGATGGATCCCGAGGATAGGCTGTTGAGCCAGATCTGGGCTACGCCTGTCAGCTGCAGCTGAAGGCATTGTAGGGCGGTGTTTTTGTTTTCGCCGTGCATCTTGACGGACAACAGGTGGTCGCTGAGACACGCCTTAGGGTCCTGTGTGCCGTCAAACTTCGGAGTGTCCGAAGGAAGCTTGAAGTTCCGCGGCATCCGCGTTCGCCGAACGGATCTGCTGAAGCATCGAGCTCTGCAGAGTTCTCCTTCATCATCATCCTCTTCGGATTCGGATGAGCACACGCGCTTGGCGCGTGCCTTGTCGATCTTGTGTTGAGTGAGTTCACTTCGAGCGTCGTAGTCGCGGCTGCGACGTCGTGAGATCTTGTGCCGTCAAGGTAGGTCATGCTCTTCCTTGTCGGATGAAGGTGTGGGACTGCGGTTGAATCTGACTGCAACCTTCTTTTTTGACTCCGCAGGAGCTTCTCCGTGGAGCGTAGCTCCAACGAGTCCGAGTCCAGCTAGTGCAGAGTTATGCATGGCCCTTTTTGGGTCCACCACCGGAGGTGGATGGGACGCGAGGTATGTGGTGGCTGCCATGATCGCAGCTTGCGGCGTCTTCGGGATGACGTTGTCGTTGTGTCCATCTCCATGAAGGACGTGTTAAGGGTTCGAGTCACCTTGCGACGTGCAGCAGGGTCCATGTTCTCTACGCGAGAACGATGCTTGTTGGCGTTGTTGCCGTGCGAGCTGGAGCCGCCAACGGCAGAGAGCGCAGCTCACCGTGCGCTAGACTCCGAGGCCGCTTGCTTGCGTCTGTCGAGTACTTCTTGCATCTTCACCTGCTTTTTGTGCTCTTCGATGAGGAACAGGTGGTATGCCATCAGTAGGTCCCGTGAGGCACCCACAGGCAGGATCTTGTTGCCTGCCACGGCTTCGCGTGCTTGGTTCCATCCCTCCTCGCTGAGGTGGATTACTCGATTGGCGTCAGGGTCGTCCTCGTTGGGCGGGAGGGACGGTTGTCTGCTGTTTTTGCCGTTTCTACCCTGCGGGTTGGGTGGCGGGTTGGGTGGTTGCTGATCCACGTCGCTCTGGATGACCACAGCGCATTGGTAGCGTCCGTAGGTCGGATCGCTGCTGCCGCAGCTTTCGGATCCGGAACCGTAGGTCCCTTCATCCGACGGCGGGTCGCATAGATCTGAGTTGCAGCAGCTGCTGTCATATGACTCATCTGTCGATGGTGATGTGCGTAGCACGGGATGCGTGAAGGGTTTCGCAGCATAGTAAATCAAATTTTTCTACGGAAGCGAATAGAGGGAAAGCCAAGATCTAATCTAGTAGATGCAAACAACGAGAGAGATTGGATTAGATCTTCATACCCTTGAAGATTCGCACAGCGGAACGTTCGTCGGAACGTGGGTGATGTAGTCGTACTCGCTTCTCCTCCTCACGATCCGATCCGATCTAGCACCACAAGTGGCGGTGCCTCCGTGAGATGCACACGTGCAGCACCTCGACGTCTCCTCCTTCCTCGGACCAGCAAGTAGGGTGGAGAGATAGATTGGATCTACAACACGACGGCGTGGTGTATATAGTGGAGAATTTCTGCAGAGCTTGCCTACAAACAGTCGGGAGGGAGAGAGGAAGGCAGCAGGGCTACTAGGGCTTGGAGGGAGGTGTGTGTGTAGGGGGAAGGGGGCGCACCAGCCCTCTATATATAGAGGGGGGGGTGCGGCCAGCCCTTGCCCATCCTCCAAGCCTATCTCTAGTTTAAACGATTTAAACTCTCCCTTCTAGAAACCCTATCTTATCTCTAGTTTAAACGATTTAAACTTATCTAGGATCGGCTGGGCCCTATGGGGCCTTGTGCCCCTGGCCCAATGCGGCCAGAACACTCCCTAATAGGCCCATGCCCCCTCCCGGAAGGTGGGGCCATGTTGGTCCCCTTCCGGAAGGTTCTAGAAGCTTCCGGTACAATACCGATTAACCCGGAACTATTCCGAACTCCAAAAACTGCACTGCCTTATGTGAATCTTATTCTCCGGACCATTCTGGAACCTCTCGTGATATCCCGGATCCCATCCGAGACTCCGAACAAAAATTCATAAACCAATTATCCAATCTATCCTAGCGTCGAGACACGTTAAGTGTGTGACCTGAGTTCGAGAATATGGACATGATCTTCTATCAATAATCAACAGCGGGTCTGCAGGCACCCATATTGACTCCCACACATTCATCGATGATCATATCAGATGAACCACGATGCCAGGATTCAATCAATCCCATATATATATTCCCTTCGTCTCGCGATATTTTACTTGCCCGAGATTCGATCGTCGGTATCGTCATACCTAGTTCAATCTCGTTCACAGCAAGTACTTTACTCGTTCTGTAATCCGATATCACTTTGTGATTAACTCCTTAACCACATGCTTGCAAGCGGTGTTGATATCGATTACCGAGTGGGCCCGAAGAATATCTCTCCGACTTGGGAGGGACAAATCCCATCTCGATACATACAACCCAACATATGCTTTCCGATCACCTGAGAGACACCTTTATGATCACCCTCTCATAGGATGACGTTTGATGACCTCAAAGCTTTCTTCCGATACCAGGGAGTTGTATTATCTCATGGTCTAAGGAATACAATATTTGACATGAGAAAAGCTTACAAAGCGAACACGATGAAACGATCTAATAGCTTTGCTTAGTTTGGGTCTATCCACCATATCATTCTCCCAATGATATGATATCATTATCAATTGACAACTCATGTCTATGGTTAGGAAACCTTAACCATCATTGATCAATGAGCTAGTCCATAGAGGCGTACTAGGGACACGGTGTTGTTCACAAACCACACAAGTATTAAAGTTTCCGCTTAATACAATTCTAGCATGGAATATAAACTTTATCATGAACAAGAATTATAATAATAACATCTTTATTATTGCCTCTAGGGCATAATTCAGATCTCCCACTTGCACTAGAGTCAATAATCTAGTTTACATTTGGCAACAATCTCACACCCATGGCCGAGGTCTTGATCATGTTTTACACGTGGAAGAGGTTTAGTCAATGGATCTGCGACATTCGGATCTGTATGTACTTTGCTAATCTTCAGATCTCCATCTGCTATATAATCTCGGATTATATGAAACTTTGTTGATATGCTTGGTCTTTGGATGATATCTTGGTTCCTTAGCGAGTGCTATGGCGCGTGTTGTCACACAATATCTCCAGTGGGTCCAATGCACTTGGAACCACGCCAAGCTTCGATGATGAAGTTCTGATCCAAACTCCTTCACTTGACGCTGCGCAGACCATGTATTCCGCTTCTCTTGTAGATCCCGCGATCACGCTTTGCTTGCAGCTTCTCGACTCCAGCTCCTCCATTCAAAATATACACGTATCACATCTGAGATTTACAATCATCCTTGTTGGTGTCGAAACTAGCATCGACGTAACCTTTTCTGACATGTTCATCACCCCATAGACTAAGAACATTTCTTTAGTCCTATTTAGGTACCTTAGGATGTTCTTCACGCTGTCGATGTTCCACTCTGGATCACTTTGATATCCTTTCGTCAAACTAAGAGGATTGGACACATCCGGTCTAGTACTGACATGGCATACATGATGGAATCTATGGCGAGGCATAAGGCACTTTGCTCATAGCTTCCTATCATTTACCGTAATGGACACCGAGCCTTGCTCAATATCTTCCGACAACATAGGCAATTGAACCTTTCAATGCCTTATCCATTCTGAACCTTTTCGTAACTTTGTCTAGGTATGTACTCGGCTTAAAGCTATCAGCGTCTTTGTCTATCTCTATAGATCTTGATGCCCAATATATAAGCAGCTTCACCTAGGTCTTTCATTAAAAACACTTGTTCAAATAACTCTTCACATCGTTAAGCATGTTGATGTCATTTCCAATAATCAATATGTCATCCACATATAGTACCGAAACGTCACCAGCTCCCACTCACTTTCTTGTAGATGCAAGCTTCAGTAGCAATTTGGAACAAATCCAAAGCTCTTGATCACTTGATCAAAACGAAGGTTCCAACTCCGAGATGCTTGCTTGATCCATAAATGGAACGCTGAAGTTTGCATACTTTATCAGCATCCTTAGGATCGACAAAACCTTGGGTTGCATCATATACAACTCTTCATCAATGTTGCCATTGAGGAGCAGCGATCTTGACATCCATCTGCCATATTTCATAATCATGAAACGCAGCAATTGCTAATAAAATCCGAATAGACTTAAACATCGCTACGGGAGAGAAAGTCTCATCGTAGTCAACACCTTGAACTTGTCGAAAACCTTTCGCGACAAGCCGTGCTTTATAGACGGTAACATTACCATCCGCGTCCGTTTTTCTTCTTGAAGATCCATTTGCACTCAACGGCCTTTCGGTCGCTAGGAGGGTCCACCAAAGTCCATACTTGGTTTTCGCTCATGGATCCCAATTCGGATTTCATGGCTTCTAGCCATTTCTCAGAGTCTGGGCTCATCATCGCTTCCTCATAGTTCGTAGGTTCACTGTCTTCTACTAACAAGACTGTCAAGACAGGGTTGCCGTACCACTCAGGAGGGGCACGCGACCTTGTCGACTGCGACGTTCGAGTGACATCGTCCAAAGCTTCATGATCCTTGTCATTAGCTTCCTCTATTGTTGGCGCAGCGGTAACCTGGAACAATTTCAGGTCTGCGCTACTCTCCAATTCAAGAGAAGGTTCAACAACCTCGTCTAGCTCTACTTTCCTCCACTCACTTCTTTCGAGAGAAACTCCTTCTCAAGAAAGGAACCGTTCTTCGATAAACACTTTGCCTTGTTACGTGATAGAAGGTATACCCAATAGTTTCCTTAGGGTATCCTATGAAGACGCATTCGCTTTGGGTTCGAGCTTGTCCGGCATCAACTTCTTGACGTAAGCTTCGCATCCCCAAACTTTAAGAAACGACAACTTAGGTTTAGCACCAAACCACAGTTCATACGGTGTCGTCTCAACGGATTTAGATGGAGCCCTATTTAAAGTGAATGCAGCGGTTTCTAATGCATAACCCCAAAACGATAACGGCAAATCAGTAAGACACATCATCGATCGGACCATATCTAATAGGGTTCGATTCCTGCTCAGACACACCATTGCTGTTGTGGTGTTCCGTGGCGTGAGTTGTGAAACGATTCCACTTGCCTTGAGATGCGTGAGAAAATCATAACTCAAATATTCGCCCCACGATCGGATCGTAGAAACTTAATCTTTACATTACGATGGTTCTCCACTTCATTCTGAAATTCTTTGAACTTTTCAAACGTTTCAGATTTATGTTTCATTAAATAGATATACCCATATCTACTTAAGTCATCGGTAAAAGTGAGAAAATAGCGATATCCACTGCACGTCGAAACACTCATCGGTCCGCATACATCGGTATGTATGATTTCCAACAAGTCCGTTGCTCGCTCCATCATACCGGAGAACGGGGTTTTGATCATCTTGCCCATGAGGCATGGTTCGCATGTGTCAAATGATTCAAAATCAAGAGACTCCAAAAGTCCA
The DNA here is from genome assembly GCA_023614405.1 of Avena insularis. Taxonomy (NCBI): domain Eukaryota; kingdom Viridiplantae; phylum Streptophyta; class Magnoliopsida; order Poales; family Poaceae; genus Avena; species Avena insularis. The sequence goes on along the minus strand of CM042695.1, from coordinate 378,953,107 downwards.
TCAGAATGGAGTTTCTTCATGCGCTTTACACCAATATGACCTGAGCAGTGCCACAAATAAGTAGTATTATCACTATCTACTTTGCATCTCTTAGCCTCAATGTTATGGATGTGTGTTTCATCCCTTTCGAGATTTAGAAGAAATAAACCATTTACAAGGGGTGCATGACCATAAAAGATGTTACTCATATAAATAGAACAACCATTATTCTCCGATTTAAATGAATAACCGTCTTGCAATAAACACGATCCAGAAATAATGTTCATGCTCAACGCAGGCACATAATAACATTTATTAAGGTTTAAAACTAATTCCGAAGGTAAAACTAAGGAGAGCGTGCCGACGGCCATCACATCAACTCTTGATCCGTTGCCAACGCGCATCGTCACCTCATCCCTCGCAAGCCGCCGTCTATTCCGTAGCTCCTGTTTCGAGTTACAAATATTAGCAACCCGAACCAAGATCAAATACCGTGCACTACAACGAGGGCTAGTAAGGAAAACATCAATAACATGTATATCAAATATACCTTTGATGGTGCCAGCCTTCTTGTCCGCTAAGTACTTTGGACGATTCTTCCGGTGACCCTTGTCCTTGCAATAGAAGCACTCGGTGTCGGCTTAGGTCCAGACTTGAGCTTCTTCTCGGCGGGCAAGCGCTTCGCCGCTTTTCTTGAAGGGCTTCTTTGCACCTTTACCTTTCTTAAAGGAGGGCTTGTTGACCATCAACACATGATTATCCTTCTTGATGTCCACCTCGCAGCCTTGACTTTGCGAAGAGCTCGGTGATCGTATCGATGGAACCAATCTGATTATGAGTCACTACAAAACTTTTGTATGGGAGGAGTGATTGCAGAACCTGTCAATCTTGAGATCCTCTGGAATCTTGCGATCCAGTTGCTCAAGGCGTTGAGTGTAGCCCACATCTTAATGGCGTGCTCACTAACGGAACTCCCTTCCTCCATCTTGCAGTTAAAGAACTTCTCGGAGATCTCATATCTCTCAGAATGGACCTGAGTCTGAAACATGGTTTTCAGCTCCTCGAGAATCTCAAAGGGCCCGGGATAGTTTTCAAAACGATTTTGAAGTTCCGGTTCCATAGCAAACAACATGGTGCTCTTAATCACACCATAATCATCTTTGCTTGTCGATAGACAACTTTCTCATCAGCGGTAGCGCGATTGGCAGGGTCACCTAACGCTTTCCCAAGGACATAGTCCTTTGTCATGAACAGAATGATTCTTAGATTGCGGAACCAGTTGGTGAAGTTAGACCCATTGTTTCTAAGCTTTTCTTTCTCAGCAAAAACGTTGAAGTTGAAGTTGGACTTGGCCATGTGATCTACAGTATTTGCAAGTACAATTTAGACTATGTTCATGATAAATAGTTCAACTTAATCAAATTACTAGATGAACTCCCACTAAATTCAACATCCCTCAAGTTGTTTAGTGAACACGATCCAAATTCACCACACCTAATCCGATCATCACAAGAAGAGATGTGGTTTCAATGGTGGACAACGAAGTGTCGATCATATCATTCATATGACTCATGCTTAACCTTTCGGTTCTTGTGTTCCGAGGCCATGTCTGTACATGCTAGGCTCGTCAAGTTAGACCCAGTATTTCGCGTGTGCAAATGGCTTGCACCCGTTGTATGTGAGCATAGAGTCTATAGCACCCGATCATCACGTGATGCTTGGACACGGAACTTTAACTTAGCAGTGCATACTTGGGAGAACAGTTTTATCTTGATCTTTAAGTGAGGAATCATCTTATAATGCTACCGTCGCGATCTAAGCATAATAAGATACATAAAAGGATAAACATCACATGCATATAACTTTATGTGACATGGTATAGCCAATCTTCGCGCAATGATCTCCATCTTGTGCGTTCCGGCATGATCTCCATCACTCCACCATGATTGCCTCCACCACGAATAGCAACTACAACTATTGCTAACTACTTAGCGATAAAGTAAAGCTATTACATGGCGTATAAGAAGTTGACTCACAGGTCATACACAATTATAAAGACAACCATATGGCTCCTGCGGTTGTGTACTCATCGACATGCAAGTCGTGAAACATTACAAAACATGATCATCGCATACAATATACACATCACATCTTGGGCCATACCATATCACGAAAACACTCCTGCAAAAACAAGTTAGGCGCCTCTACTTTGTTGTTGCATGTTTTACGTGGCTTATGGGAGTAGATGCTAAGAACGATTCTTACCTACGGAAAGCCACAGCGGTGATATTATGGTTGCCAAACTCGGTGTTAATCCCATGACAACTATAGTGAGAGAACTGACATCCACCGCATGTGGTACAAGCCACACGTCAAGTGCGAGCCGGTCTCATGACGACGTCGCGTAAGGTTGGCCTAGACCGCTTCAATCTCACTATCCCGCGTCATAAGAAGAACACAAACAAGAGGCTTGCAACAGAAAACATCAACGCCCGCAACAACCATGTTGCGTTCTACTCGTGAATCACATCTACGCATAGATCTAGCTCTGATACCACTGAAGGGTTTCGCAGCATAGTAAATCAAATTTTTCTGAGCGAACAGAGGAAAGCCAAGATCTAATCTAGGAGATGCAAACAACGAGAGATTGGATTAGATCTTCATACCCTTGAAGATTCGCCGCAGTGAACGTTCGTCGGAACGTGGGTGATGTAGTCGTACTCGCTTCTCCTCCTCGCGATCCGATCCGATCTAGCACCACAAGTGGCGGTGCCTCCGTGAGATGCACACGTGCAGCACCTCGACGTCTCCTCCTTCCTCGGACCAGCAAGTAGGGTGGAGAGATAGATTGGATCTACAACACGACGGCGTGGTGTATATAGTGGAGAATTTCTGCAGCAGGGCTTCGCCTACAAACAGTCGGGAGGGAGAGAGGAAGGCAGCAGGGCTACTAGGGCTTGGAGGGAGGTGTGTGTGTAGGGGGAAGGGGGCACACCAGCCCTCTATATATAGAGGGAAGGGTGCGGCCAGCCCTTGCCCATCCTCCAAGCCTATCTCTAGTTTAAACGATTTAAACTTATCTAGGATCGGCTGGGCCCTATGGGGCCTTGTGCCCCTGGCCCAATGCGGCCAGGACACTCCCTCATAGGCCCATGCCCCCTCCCGGAAGGTGGGGCCACGTTGGTCCCCTTCCGGAAGGTTCTAGAAGCTTCCGGTACAATACCGATTAACCCGGAACTATTCCGAACTCCAAAAACCGCACTGCCTTATATGAATCTTATTCTCCGGACCATTCTGGAACCTCTCGTGATATCCCGGATCCCATCCGAGACTCCGAACAAAAATTCATAAACCAATTATCCAATCTATCCTAGCGTCGAGACACGTTAAGTGTGTGACCCTGCGGGTTCGAGAATATGCAGACATGATCTTCTATCAATAATTAACAGCGGGGTCTGGGCACCCATATTGACTCCCACACATTCATCGATGATCATATCGGATGAACCACGATGCCAGGATTCAATCAATCCCATATATATTCTCTTCGTCTCGCGATATTTTACTTGCCCGAGATTCGATCGTCGGTATCGTCATACCTAGTTCAATCTCGTTCACAGCAAGTACTTTACTCGTTCCGTAATCCGATATCACTTTGTGATTAACTCCTTAACCACATGCTTGCAAGCGGTGTTGATATCGATTACCGAGTGGACCCGAAGCATATCTCTCCGACTTGGGAGGGACAAATCTCATCTCGATACATACAACCCAACAGATACTTTCCGATCACCTGAGAGACACCTTTATGATCACCCTCTCATAGGATGACGTTTGATGACCTCAAAGCTTTCTTCCGATACCAGGGAGTTGTATTATCTCATGGTCTAAGGAATACAATATTTGACATGAGAAAAGCTTCGCAAAGACGAACACGATGAAACGATCTAATAGCTTTGCTTAGTTTGGGTCTGTCCACCATATCATTCTCCCAATGATATGATCTCATTATCAATTGACAACTCATGTCTATGGTTAGGAAACCTTAACCATCATTGATCAATGAGCTAGTCCATAGAGGCGTACTAGGGACACGGTGTTGTTCACAAACCACACAAGTATTAAAGTTTCCGCTTAATACAATTCTAGCATGGAATATAAACTTTATCATGAACAAGAATTATAATAATAACATCTTTATTATTGCCTCTAGGGCATAATTCCAACAATGCGGGGCCCACGAGGCGGGCCTGATCGATGGCAGAGGCACCTGCTCTGGGAGGCGGAGAGTGCCGGTCTGACCCACCTGGAAGCAGAAGCTCCCGAACAGGATCTCGAGCCCGTCGCCAATGGGCTCGAAGTCCTTCAGAGTGGCTGGCGAGTGGGCGATGAAGTCGAAAGCACCGAAGAGGAGATGGCTCTCCATCGCCGAGGAGTTGTAGATCACTTTGGTCGGGACCGTCACGATCGCACAATCAGCGCCCCCGATTCCCACAAACGGCGCCAATTGACGAGGTTTAATCTCGTCAATGCCCATTGTTATGAGCTTGGGTTTTGGAGAAGATGGGGGTGCTGGAGATCGCGGAACGGTTAACAAACAAGCAACCAGGGGACACGAGATTTACCCAGGTTCAGGCCCCCGGAGGGAAAACCCTACTCCTGCTTGTCTGCTCTTGATTACGGCGGAACCGAAAGTTATAAGGGTGCGTAGATGCAATCTGGCGTGGAGATGTGTATGCGGTGGTATGAGAGGTACCCTCCTAGCCTTTATATAGAGGTAGGCAGGTCCCGGGCACAGATCGAATCGGTTACATGTTTTAGGGTTTACCTCTTTGAATATTCTATCTGTTCTAGTCTTGCTCTCCAAAGATCCGAAGACGTCATGGGCTTGGGCCACCCGAAAATCTTCATGGACCGCGTATATTCTCGTGGGTCTTCCTTGGGCTGGACCAGGTATGCTAAGGTCGTGTACCCGTAGGGTATAACCATGTCAGTGGTAAATTTTATGTTGACTCATTCTATAGAGCATTGATTCAATCTGATATTCCGGTCGAGAATAATAGTAAAAATTGGAAAATTAAAATACCCCTAAATACGAAGATATTTGCTTGGTATCTCCTTAAGGGAGTAATTCTTATAAAAGGTAATCTTGTGAAGAGGAATTGACATGAAAGTACACAATGCGTTTTTTGTCCCCATGATGAGACAATTCATCATTTTATTCTTTCATAGTAAATTTGCTCGATTTATATGGTCATTCATCCAAATAGCCTCTGGTTTATCTCACCCACGTTCGGTGGCCAATGTTTTTGGTAACTGGTTGTATGTGATTGATGATAAATATAGGACTTGTTTAGGATAGGAGAGATTGCCATTATTTGGTCGCTATGATTATGTAGAAATGACAAAAATTTTAATAACATTGTGTCTTCTCTCCTGCAGATTATATTCGGATAACGGCTATCCTCCGATCCTGAACTATCCTCCAACGTTGGAGTTTTGTGACTTGATTGTGGAGGGGTGTACGCGACTGAAGAACACGGCGAGAGATATTTTCTCTCGATATGGATGGCCGCGTGATTTGCGAATTGATCTGCTATAGTCTGTAGCCGCTGTTTTTGTTTATGATATTTGTATTTTTACTCAATTATATATTTTCTCTTTCTTTGTGGTTTGTGCGGTTGTGTGCATCCTGGTTATGTAGAGGTCAGGTGTAAACATTACTCAAAGTAATAAAAGCGCTCTTTTTTTAAAAAAAATAGTTGACATAGATTTATATAGATACGAATGCATCTAGTTAAGTTCTAGTGCTAGATACATCCATATTTAGATAAATTTGGTGGTTGGAGAGAGTATCAGTTTTTCCGCCCACCCCTTATATGAGGTGCTAAGTTAGCTCTCTTTTTTACAAAATCTATCTTAAAGAAACGAAACGCCTCACTCAGCTCCTGAATGTGCTCTAGGACAGGGAGTATAGGCGTCCTCGTGTTCCATAGTATGCTCTGTCCTCGTGTTCCATAGTTTCACAAGTTACTTGTTGCAATAAGTCTCCAGAACGATCAGTTGCAAATTTAGTTGGATAGCGAGTTGAACGCCATCTCGACACGCATAGGCCTCAGTAAGCAAAAGCAGTAGATACAGATCGGTAACACTTTGCCTTGCCATGGATAAACCGGCCACCACTACCTCTGCAAACAACTCCAGAACTGCCACTCATGCATGGAGTTGGAATCAAAAGCAGCATCCACCACATTCAGCTTGAACAGGCCTGCCTAGGGGGCTTCCACCCATCTTGGGGGTTTTCTCTGATGGGTAGCACTGGCTAGATAGATCGCGTGTTCTATCTCCAGCCCACCGGCAGGCACTTGACAGCGGCAGAAGGAGAACCTCTCCATGACGAGGAGCATTCCGTGCAGTCCAAACTGACCACATAACCACACCCCAGTTCTTCGGCACATAATAAAGGAGTTTTCAATCATATCTAGTAGTGCGCACGAATTGGGATCAAGTCTAGGAACCTTCATACCCAACAACTCCTTAAAAGAAAGACAAAACATCTTTACCAACGGATATTCCAGTAAGGTAGAAATAGAAGGAAGGTAGAATGATTACTACTAGCATTGAGCTGAACATAAGGAACATCCAAACACAAACGTATTGTCTGGCAAACATACAGCAGTTCTCTCGCCGAATGGTTACACACACGAGCACAAACAGTTTCTCCAAGCTTTCAGAAAAAGCCCACTAGTTCTTAACCAAGAACAGCATTATCAACAGACAAGCTTTTCCGAAACAATGGTCCTCCCTGTCGAAAGCCAGCCAAGTCACAACTCTACACAAAGAACGTAGTAGTAACAAACCAACCGAAGAAACCAATCAACCTGCACAGAAACCTGTAACATCTAACACTATCGACACAGAATGAGAAGAACACTAGAGTCAGCGCCTGTTTGCAATGCTGAAGGAGCTGACTTTCTGAGGTGTGGCGACCACCAGCGGAGCGTCAGGGGAGTCGGACGTCGCGAAGTTCTCGTGCATGAAGCGGCTGTCGACAATGGATTCCTCCTTGAGGACGACCTTGTAACAGTAGCAGCTCTTGAGGCCCTCCTGGTCACGGTAGCAGTGGTGGTTGCTGTCCTTCACCTGGTGGAAGTTCCAGATGAGACTGAATTTGCCCACTGTCGCAACCAGGTGCTTTTCTTGCTTTCCGTTTTCTGTTACCTGTAAAAGCCATGGCAGAGACGCATCAGAAGAGTTACTTAACAGTACTGAAGAATTAAGGAATTTGTATGTAAGAAACCAATGAACATTTTCAGAAGATACATAACAAGAATTGGGGGATATAACTTCTGAAGCACGTAATGGACACAAGAAACAAGCTGCTGCATTCAAGTTCCACAAAGAAAAAAAAAACATTCGCACACCGCAGATATTGTTATTTTACAAATATTATATACTGTATCTCCAATTGAAGAAGCGTGTTATTAATCAATGAACAATGAAAAGTATGGGCAAATTTCAAACTTCCATCGGCTAATCTTGTATCTAGTGTCGTTCAAGTTACGAAGTAGTTTCATGAAGAAACAGAGAAGAGATTTCAGATCTGGTTCAGCTGTTGTTTGCTCTGAATTAGCGTTTGTGCTATGAACTGAACTTGATTCTACTCATTAGACTATTACTGTGCTACCAATTAGTTCAACTCTTTAGCCCATTATTGTACTATGAATTGGCAACTGTATCATTGTAGGCAATGAGAAAATTTCCTAGGTGAAAGCAGCAATCAATTTTGTTAAGAGAAGTTCTATATGTCAAAGGACAAATCAAACTTGTGTAAAATATCAAATCTAATGACCATATTTAATATCTAAGGCAGCAAATTTCTATCTGCTATGCCATACAGTAACAAAAGGTAATGCAGTCTAAATGAAGATGGATGACAAAACTGTCAGTTATCCTACAAGTCATCACACTACCACATCGAGATGGAGATGCTAACTAGCGTCATAGATTCAATAGTTTCCTAAATGATACTAGTATGCATGAATTTTCTGTAAACTGTCATTTAGTCATTAATTTCTCCCAACAGTCCATGAGAGAATAGTGTAGTCATGTTTGACCTACAACAAGTTAGTAACGAACTGCAGTCATGGATAGTGAGCACTTGCATTAACTGATCATTACTAGCATAGTACCTTCACTGATTTTTTCCTATAACCAGGACCAACAAGTCTAGATAAATTCCTAATTCTTGCACATTTGGAACATTAATCTTGATAGCAGAAAGGAATAGGAACACTCAATATTATGTGCCTGAATAATAATTTGACACTTACCCATGAAAACTGTCCACCATGGAATTTGTTGTCATTGCCAGCCAAGATAGAATCCAGTGGACTGAGCTTGAGCAACCTTGGAGCCGCGATCCTGTTTCCCATACGCCCACTGAACCCGGTCTTGTCTTTCCCATCCTTGTCCTTGAAGATGGTGCAGATCAAAATCAAGTATGTATCTGTCGTGCCCAAGATCCACTTCCCATCGTAAGTAACATCCACATGCGTAATTGGTGATCCAAGCCCTGGGAACGCTGTCTTGGCCATCCGCATGGAACTCTTAGAGTAGAGCCTAATCTTGCCATCAATAGAACCCACAACAATTGAACCATCCCCAGTACTTGCAAAGCAGTTGAAGTTGGTGCCCCTTGAGAACTGGTGGCCCTGTGACCAGTGCAGCACCGGTGACTCTGAAGAGGTACCGATGGTCTGCACCCTGCCTCTCGCATCACGCATATCCCACCTGCAGAGCCGGTTGTCATCCAGCCCCAAGAAGGTTGACCCGGAGGGTTCTAGCTGGGAGCTCTTACTGTCGTTGGCAATGTCTCGCATGGTGATGTCAGTTCCGTCCTTCTCGAACCGCCACTCCGTGACAACCTTGCCAGTCTCGATGTCGACATGGTGGACGCCATTGGACCGAGCCGCGCCGGTGTCTCCAGGGCTCATGAGCAGCATGTTGGTCTCGCCGCGCATCAGAAGGGCCTTCTTCGGCGTCGAGTATGTGCTGGCGGTGGTACTGCCACGGCGGCCACCGGAGATCTTCACGGACACTCCCTTCCCGTGCACGCCGTGGCGGAAGTTCTTGACGACCTGTATGCCAGCGCCACCGACCAGGAAGCTGTTGTCGAGCGCGCCGAGCGCGAGGCTCTGGATGCCGGTGCCGTCGCCGGCCTCCTCCTCGAACTCCTCGAGCAGGTCCCTGGCCGAGGCGGCGACCGGGGGAGGAGGGGTGAAGCCGTCCTCCGCGTCGGCCCAGACGGCGTCGTCGGCCTCGGCGGGGCGCGCCCATGCGGCGAAGTCGGCGCCGAAGACCTCCTTGCGGCCCTCGTCCGTGGCCTCGACCCCGTAGGTGTTCTCGAAGAGGCACCGGTCGTACTCGTCCCGGAACCGGCGGAAGGCGGCGTCGTCGGGGAGCCGCAGCGCCCACACGGACCCCGACGCGGCGAAGTCGGCTCGGCGCTGCGAGGGGAGCGCCTTGAGCTGGAGCTCGGGCCCCACGGGCGCCGAGACCTTCCGTCCTGGGCCCACCTCGAGGACCCACCTGGCCCGATCGCTGTCGTCCTCGTTCGCCGCCTTGTCGATGAAGTTGTAGGTGGCGTGGCGCAGGGCGGGCACCCAGCGCGCGTCGGCGGAGGCGCCGCCGACGTGGAGGTAGAGCCTGGCGGCGTTGTCGGGCTGCGGCTGCTTGTACTTGAGGTCGAGGGCCTTGAGCTTGGCGTCGAGAAACTCGATGGAGGCGGGGGTGGTGGCCCGGAGCGGGTCGTCGGCCCTCTGCCTGGCCCCGGAGGCGGGGGAGCGCGGGTCGTAGTCCTCGTCCTGGTAGTCGTCCTCGTCCTCCTCGCCGGAGGAGGAGGTGAGGTCGAGGTCCTCACGGCTGTTGGCGCCGCCCATGGCAGGCAGGGTTCAGTGAATCGGGGGGAATTCGGGGTGCGAGGTGATCGGGGGAATTGGAGGAGAGAGAGAGGAAAGTGATCAATCAATCAGGTCGGTCCCCGTGCCGCGGGAGAAGGGGATGATATATGTACGGTGATGCGATCGTGTGGAGTCAGACGTGGGGGGACGGTGCGTGGGACTGACGCGACGCGCTCCACGCGGCCGTTGGAGGGGGGATGGTGTGCGTGTCATCGGTTCCTTCGCCCAAGGGGTGAATGGGGGGTTTTTGTGCAGTTTAGCCATCGATCGTGCCGACTTGCTACAAGATATCAAACCCTACGCAGCTCATCTAAACTAAAACCTACGTAGCTATCGAATTAAAATGAACTTTGTTACTACCTCCGATCCATATCCATATTACGCGAGTTAAAATAATTATATCTAGCACTAAAATATATATACATACATTTATTTTAATGATAAGTAATATGGAACAGCTAGCTGATTTTTAATTCATAGTTATTTAGTTTCTTCCCATCAACATCCTAGTCCTACACATCCCAATGATTTTTATGTCCTTGTGTGCTACCCGTGAAAAACATTTGATTGATAACAGACTTAAAAAACAATTTGATTGTCCATTAGACGTTTACTAGCAAAAGTGCCGGTGCGTTGCACCGGAGCTCAAACAAAATTCAAACCTTCCATAGTCACTACTATTGTGACAGTTCTCGGGTTTGTTTCTTCAATCTTACACAAAAAAAATAAATGTTTTGTTAAAAATCTGTTTTGTTTTCTAATTATTCCTTTCTTTTATTTTAAATTAAAACTCCGGTCTTTTTCGGATTTTTTGTTTGCCTAATAAATATTTACCAAAAGGCTTGTAAAACAAAACAAAATACACAAACAAAGAAATAAAATAGGTTAAAAAAATTGGGGGAGGCAGCCCACCAGACCCAAAAGCCCAGCTAGCAAGCCATCTAGCACACCCGGTACCCTAATCCCCCTCCCACACAGACAACACGCTGCCATCACGGAACGCCAACACACGCACACCACGATGCACCTGACCACGCACACAACACACACACCGCAACACACACACACACACACACAGCTACACGCTCCACCCAACACGGCGTGAAAAATCACTCCCCACCTACCAACTGTCTTCCCCCTGCGTCGACCCCATCGCTTCCCTCTAAACCTGCAGCAATACGACCCGTCTTCGCCGCCCGCCTCTCTCCTAGCGGCCGTCGGCCGCGTTCTCCGGCGCCCCTCCTGCAGAGCGAGTTCTAGGACGTTGACCCCGAACTCCTGCGCCTTCCTGCAGGCTCTCGGCGCCCCAATCGCGTCCTCCTCGAGTTCGGCCCCTTCGTTCGCTTTGTCATAGAATTCCCGGTCGTCACCACTGTGGCATGGTCCATGGCATGGTCCCATGGCCTGATGCATCCATGCATGTATCCCAACCTTTTGACCAAACTATGCCTCGTGCTCCTATCCATGGAGCCTGGATGCTGATGCTTTGTTAATTTCCAAGTAACCTTGTTGGTACTCCAGGCAACGTGGGAACTATATAAATCGGTGGGACTCAGTAAAAAGAAACGAGGTGGGACTAAACGTGTATGCATATCCGGATTTTTCATGCACGGTCAACCGATTTGCCTTGGTTTGGTGATTGGGCCTGGAGCAAATAGGCTGGGCTGTGGAGCCGTTGTCTACCATGGTTGGGCATGAGAAAGAAAGATTGAGCCGGTTTAATTTTATTTTTGATCACTTACCGATGACACTGGTGGGTAATTTGGTGTCTGGTAGAAGGGTAAAGTCGTTCAAGAAAGAGTTGGACCGAAATAAACACTTCGTCTTTTATTATTAGATATAGATATAGATTAGATAACTCAAAACACTTAGGAGACCATTTATGCTCCTCTCCGTTGTTAACTTCTTATTGACATAAACTAGATAAGCTCACGTTATAGTATCTTAGGATTTAACTATCCCACTGCATTGAATCGATATATGTGTGGTGATGGATTTTTTGGTCGGTCCTCAATTGGGTTTCAAATGGATCCTACTAAAAATTGGGTTGGGTAGGTGCGGTTATGCCTATTTTGCGGTTTGGGACAGTTTCGATCTGCTGTGACTGAAACGGGATCAACCCGCTGGTCACCCACGCTCACGCCCCACATGGACTCCACCCCCGAGTTTCTGGCGTCGCCGCCTCTCCTAGGATTCCACCGACCGCCCTCCACCACTACTGCGCTGCTCTCTACCGGCACGGTCACCTTCCTGCACCGGCACGGTTGTCGCCTCCCTGCAAAACCGCAGTTGATGTCGCTTTGCAGCGTCGTTGCACTGTACATCATCATCTTTGTCACTTGACCAGTGGTACTTCTCTACCGGTAGCTTCCTCCATGTCCAGTGAGCCAACGTCTGGCGAGTAGCTAGCTTACTAGCGCCATCGGCCAAGCAGGCGAGCGATCAGGAACCCACGGGTTGAACCAGCCTATGGGTGCGGGTTGAAATCTTGTGCAGTGCGGATGAAGGGATCTAATTAGTGGTTGGTTGGTTTGGCAAATTAGGTCAGTGTCATGCGGGATGGGGTGGATTAGGTGTGGGTTTTGTCCCATTCTCAAGCTGATTTGTAAATGGTTATACTCATCAGCTAATGTCATGCATTAAACGTTTCATGTTTGTTCAATATCTAAACGAAACATTACATGACCATCCTTTGTGAAGGATAAAGAATGCGCTTAAAATACAATTTAATATTTAATTTAAAATAAATTCATGGTATTTTTAATATTTACATAGATAGTATTTGAAAAGCAAAACCTTATACTCCCTCCTTGCCAAAATATAGTGCATATAAGATTTTTGAAAAGTCAAACCATGTCAAGTTTTCCCAAGTTTGTTGGAAAGAACAATAACATCTAAAATACATAATCAGTGCCATTAGATTTATTATGATATATATTTTCATATGGTATATGTTTGGTAGCGTAGATATAGGTAATTTGTGTTGGGGTTCTGGTGCAGAAAACAAAAAAAATTCTACGTTTGAACACCCTAATGCCCAAGATCTATCTATTAGTAATGCAGTAGTTAACGCTCCGCGGGGAACGTGGTTGAAGTAGTCGTGCTCGTATTCGATCTCAAGGTCGCGAAGCTCCTCGCAAGTCACCTCTTACTCCATCTTCGTGCAGCAGTCCGGCTCACGACATCCAAGGTGCCCTAAGTGTGGTCCCTCGTGGTTTCGTACACATACAATGTACGATGACGACCTCCGGCTCCCCGATTCCTGCTAGGAGAGCGGAAGTAGATCTTCGGTTTGCAATCTATGTAGCTCAATGGTGCGTGATGACCCACAAGTATAGGGGATCAGAACAGTCTTAGCGGGTAGTATTACCCAATTTATTGATTCGACACAAGAGGAGCCAAAGAATACTTGCAATCCTTAACAACTGAGATGTCACTTCAGCTGCACCTGAAAATAGTTCTTGCTCACAGAATTTTATCAGTAGCAACGGTTTGTAGTAACAACAGCAAAGCAACAGCAATAGTAAAACAGGAGCAATCGTAACAGTAGCAGCAAACAGTAGGATATGAGCACGGTAGGCATAGGGATGGATGGACGGGCGTTGCATGGACAAGTCTTAAACATGTAACTTCAAGATCTAGGACATTGCAGATAAATAAGAATAAGCATCCAAGTACTAAACAATCCTAGGCATGTGCTCCATATATAGTCATGCGTGCTCGCAATGAGAACTTGCACAACGTCTTTTGTCCTGCCAGCCCGTGGCAGCGAGGCCTCTAGAGAACTACTGGCAATTAAGGTGCTCCTTTTAATAGAGCACCGGAGCAAAGCATTAACACTCCGTGAACACATGTGATCCTCACACCACATTCATCCCCTCCGGTTGTCCCAATTTATGTCACTTCGGGGCCTTTGGATCCGGACAATGATATGTGTACACAACTTGCAGATAAGATCACAAACAATACTATCATAATGATTTAATAATAAGTTTAGATTTGAGATCATGGCACTCGGGCCCTAGTGACAAGCATTAAGCACAACAAGTTGCAACAAAGTCAAATATCACTAATAAAGATACTAGGCACTATGTCCTAACAATCTTATTCGATTACATGATAGAACTCATCCAATCCCTACCATCCCCATAGCCTACAGCGAAGGATTACTCACTCATGGATGAGGGAAACATTGATGGTTGATGGAGATGCGTAGGTGATGACGATGGCGATGATCCTCCCCAAATTCCCCGTCCTGGCAGGGTGCCAGAACAGAGTTTCTTGATCTGAATCGTGGTTTCTGGTGGTGGCGGCATAGTGGAACTCTTTCTGGAAAAACGTCGAATCCCCCTCCGTTTTTAGGTCAAGGGATAACTTATAGGCGAAGAGGGAGCCCGAGGGGGTGCCTGGCAGGGGTGTGGGCCCCCCAGGCCTCCACTCTGTCTCGTACTCTGGCTCTGTGGATCTTCTAGTGAAATAGGATTTTTGGCATATTTTTCGGGATTTTTCCTGATAGTTGATTTTCTGCACAAAAACTAGACACCAAGGTAATTCTGCTGAAAACAGCGTCAGTCCATGTTAGTTGTATCCAAATCACACAAGTTTAGAGGAGAAACAATAGCAAAAGTGTTCGGGAAAGTAGATACGTTTTGGACGTATCAGTGCGCCACTAGTCTGTCGTCTCTTGCGCGAGCAGTCCTATCATGGGACCGTACTAGCGCAAGGAGACAACTAGAGAGAGAGAGAGGAGAGAGAGGGAGGAGGCACATAGAGGAGGGAGGGGAGCTCCCAACTCGTGCCATTGGTATGTATCTCTCCTCCAAGGGGGAGGGCCTCTTTATATAGGGGTGGAGAGGACAGGCTTGACCCTTCCCCAAGGCACCAAGCGGCAGCCAACGGAGGGGGCAGCCCTAGGGCGCCCCAAACCCTAACCCTAGCCGCCGGCCGAGGGAGAGGGCAGCCCTAGGCGCCCCAAACCCTAGGCGCATGGGCCAAGGGAGGGCATACCCTTTCAAATTAAATTTTAATATTAAATTTTAATATTAATTACATTAATTGATATATAAATACATATTAAAAAATCTGATTTGACCTGAAATACCTTTCGATTCCCTTCGATTTCTCCCAAACGACTTCGGAACTTCCCGGACCGATTTTGGTTATCTCACGAAACTTTTCCGGTTTCCTTTTTTTTCTCCGAACAACTTCCGATCTCTCTCCGTGGAACAATTCTGCTTTCTCTTTCTCTACCGTGATTACAACTTCCAGATGATCTCTAGCTCATCGTACCCTTAAGTGTATCTCCTCATGGCTTGGTGATGCATGCAGCAGCACTTCGTTGGGAGACCCCAAGATGAAGGTATGATGCAGTACAACAGGAAGTTTTCTCTTAGTAAGAAACCAAGGTTGTCGAACCAGTAGGAGGAAGGAAATGTCCCAAAGGTGTTGCAAGCAACATGGAAACCTGCATAACACAAACTCAAGACTTTGCCCCAACTAATAGTGAGCTTGTCAATCTCACCGGTTGCTGTAACAAAGGATTAACTGTATGGTGTGGAAGGTGATGATGGTTTGCAGCAAGTAAACAGTAATAGTGGAAGATGTATCAATGGTAAAGATTGGACCGGGGTCCATAGTTCACTAGAGGTGTTCTCCTTAGATAAACAAACATGGCATGCTGGGTAAACAAATTATAGCAGGGCAATTGATAGGACTGAGCAAGGCATATGCAGTGACCCAGAATACCACTGCATGTGTAGTACACTATAGTCATTGACATGACATCCATAGAACACCGTTCCGTAAATATCACATCCCTCAGAGTGGTACAACAGAAACATTGCAGGTCCATATTACAAACATACACACGTTATTATTATTACAATACCGGAAGTGCAAGATTTACAAAAGATTCAACTTACAAACCAAAATATAAGTGTTTCAGCGGAAGTTTCAAATTTAAAACTTAAACTCCAAATTGAGCTCAGCAACTTATTGCTATATATCGTTCATGATGCTTGTCTCAAGTGGTTACTATAACTATAGTAATTATTCGAACTCCTGGAACTCTCCTCCGTAGGCAATGTCGTAGTCCTCCCCTTCTACGGCTCCATACAAGTTGGGATCTTCATAGAAGACCTCCTCTTGACTCTCGGATCCATACATTGGAGTAACTTCGGGATTCTTAGAGTCTAAGCAAGGATTCAAAGGAAAGGATGAGTAACAACATTACTCAGCAAATTCATTATATGCAAGGTAGTAAATTTGATGCTCTATCTACCACCTCGGACTATTAGTCGTTGGCACTATGCAATTTTCGTAAATCTGTCTTCAAAGGTTGATTTTATTAAGAAAATCTATGAGCACCAGCCTTCACAGGTTGACCAGAACTTTCATGGAGTTCCTTTCCTTCCACGCTCGTAGATCCTTCCAGGTACAGTGAGTAACAAGTTACAATTCTTACACTCTACAGAGGTGCGTTACTTTTCCCATGAGAGATCAACTCCTTGTTGCACAACCGGGCGTACTTTCCCGTCCACAATTCCATGATGTGGGGCCTAGTAGTTGGTCCAAGCCAATTACTGCCCTCTCCGCGACCTCATATGTCTGCACAATCCTTCGGGTTAGCTCACCTTTGTTAAGCCCTCTTTCGGGCAGGCTAAAACCCTGATGAATTCCCGAAGACTCTATGACCTAGTGATGCCCGGATTAGTACCATTTACATGGACTATCTCCCTAAACACTATTCATAGATAATCTAGACACCAAAATTGTGGGGCGTAAGGGTGCCCACCCATATGTTGGATCCACATAAGGAATCACAACGTCACGTTAAGGTCGTCTTGCCTCCATACAAGAGGAACTCACTACCTCCATACAGCTGACTTCTCCATCCCATTCCAAATCTCATGGTTAACACGTAATATACGGCGCTAGAATCACTGATGTCATGGGTTATTAATTCCTAATTGTTCATCATTAGTGCAAGTAGAACTCTAAGTTCTATTGCTCCATCACATCATCACTTAGGATGATATCTAAGATTTAGTAACTTGAGAAAATAGTGTTTTCTTTTTTTTGTATAGATGATAACACACAATTTGCAAATACTTTGATAAAGACTCTTCAAAGGACATGAGCAAGTGATGAACTTGCCTTGTGATTGCAAGGTAGTGAAGTATGATGCTTGCACTAGACCTTGAGCTTCTATGTCTACAAAAACATCATTATTGCCCGGTAAGAACAATATTTAAAGAAGCAAAATGATTATGCAAAGTAATGTAATGCATCATTTAACTTGATATGCATTCTCCTCATTATTAATAAAATTCTTTTTAATAATAAAGGATTTATAAATATTAATTTTTGAATATTTATAATAGAATATTGTATTCTTTTATTTTATTTTCCTTTTATTTGACTTTTATTGATTTAATAATTCTTTTAAGAATTATCACGTAAATATAAAAAATTGTTATTAAATATTTGTTTAGTATTTTTCTAAAATACTACAATATTAATATATAATGAAAGTGATTTTTATTTATTTTTATCATCTTTCAATAATTTTATAAAATTCCATAAGGAATATAAATATTACAAAATTCATAATAAAATTTATATGTCTAAAATTTTATTTCTTAATTTATTTTGATAGTTTGGATTATTGTGAATCCAAAAATATTTTATTTATAAGTTTTGGACTTTTATTTTATTTTCTAGAATTAAATTAAATTCAGGGGCATTAAGGTCTTTTCCTATTTATTAAAACAGATTCTAAATGAATTGGGATGGCCATTTGGGTTTATTGGGCCCTTGTGGCCCAATAGGGAATGGACAAAACAACCACCCCGAAGGGTTTTCAGCCCACCCAGTCCACTCATTCATGTCTCCTCTCTCGAGCTCACTCCTCTCCTTCTCCTTCCCCGACCCTATGGTCAGTGGTGTCGCCGCCGTTGATTCCCGCCGTCGTGGACCGCCCTGGCCGCCGCCGTGGTGCAGGAAGAGGTTGTAGACTCCGCTCTTTCCTCCTGTCCAACTGGATTTGGACATGGAGCTCTCCTGCGACAGATCGATGTCGTCCCGAACCCTAGGGTTTGGGGTTGGCGTGGATCCTAGTGCCGCCGCTGCTGTCGTGTGCCGTGGTGATGCTCCTCGCCTCCAAACATGGCTATGGTCACCGTCGTGGCGATGTATGGGTCGTAGCCCCCCCGGGGTGCTCCCCGTGTCGCCATGGTCGTCGGCCCCTCTGCTTCCTCTTCTATTCTCCAGCGAGGACCTTTGGTGAGTGCTTCCTCTCCTCTTGAGATCACTGTGCTAGGTTATCCTGTGCTTGTTGTTGGTAGTGACCTTTCTGGTTACTGTCTTGTCCCGATTAAGATGATTTGTTCCATTTACGGTTCATATCCTATTAAGGATTAGATACTGATGACCGAGATCATGTGTTGATGGTCTCTAAGCATGCTAAATGATTGTTAGTTGTGGTTTGCTGCTTAAGATGAACTGTGGTGGTGCTAGTGTCTTATCGGATGATTCTATGGATTAATTTTTTGATGTGGTCAGATGATCAAGTGGCTTTAGAAGCAATACTTGGGAATCTTGTGGTTTACTGTTTCACCACTTTCATTACTTGGTTAATGACAGTGAGTGTTGTGTGATGAAATCACTATATTAACACTTGTTGGCTTAAGAATTCAGATGTAGTTTGAGATCAAATGGTTTCAAATAGTGAAGATATACATTGGCTTTTCTTAATTATGATTCCTGTGGTGACAGGAAATTATTTGTAGTTGATTGGTTGAATCTGTGAAGATTGAATGCTTAACCTGATTAGTGTAGAACTGTTCTTGTGACACCATCTTTGTATGGCACACAAGATTAGATTCTATTTTCTTGATTTGGTTTGGTGCAAGCTTAAGATGAGTTTGGCATTAAAGATAAATAGAAATGTTCCTTTCTTAAATCCCTAAGACCAATGATGTTGGTCTGAGGTTTAGGGATTAAGCTTTAATCTAGTTGATTCATATGGATGGTTCTTGTAGTGGTACCAGCTACTGTTTCTTGAATCAAAACTTGGAAAAAATGATGGTAGGCTTGATCATTTGTATAGATCCAAAAGATTAAATTTTAAGATGCTACTCTTATCTTAGAGATGTGCCTAGAAATGTAAATCTTAGCTATATTCATGCTTGAATTGAAATATAGCTTGATAACTAGATCAATGATGTTATTCTGAGATCTAGTTGGATCCTTGTACTTTGTTGTTTGCTTTTAAAGTTTAAAACCTCAGTGATGGATTCACCCCACTTGGGTGCTTTCTAAGAGTTTAAATAAGTGTCAGATCATGTATGTTTGTCTAATCTTAGACAAATAGATCATTTGATGGTCTATTTACTCACCACTGATACTTGATGTTGTGGTTGCTAGTGGTTGCCCTTGTGGTAGCTTGATCTGGTGATACCCTGGTATTTGTAGTTCTTGGCTTGTCCTTGATCTAGCCCATCATCTCCTAATCCTGATGGCTTGACCTTGGTCTTGCTATCCACCTGATCTTCCCCCTCCTTATGTCACCATCCTGGTGATGTGATCCTAGGCTTTGGTTGGTTTGGTCTAGCTTGGCTTGGTTTAGTTGCTGGCTGCTGTGCTTGGTTTAGCTGTTGGCTGCTGTGCTTGGTGTGTAAGAGAAAAGGAATGATGTGGGGATTGGTTTCCCATGTGTTGATGATTTTGTTTGGTTGTCTTCTTCTTGTGGTGTTGACAGCACACACCATGTAGTTTGGTGTGTGTGCTGCTTGTGTGCCTGCTGCAGAGATGTGGATATGTTCTGAATTTTGAAAATTACTTTTATCTGGTTACTTCTACCTGGCTGGTGAAACTTGCCACTCTTTGCTGTTATTTGACTTATGTCTTAAAATTATGAAAGATACATTCTTTCATATTGGTGAAAGCCCCTTCTTATAAAATTACTCAATGATGAACCTTGATCAGTGCACTTCACTGACATGTCTGAGAGTAATATAATTTTAACCTTAACTTTCTTTATTTTTGTTTGTGTTTATTTTGCAGGTACCAGACTTGGGAATTCAAGATTTTAGTTTAGGTTTTATTCTTTATTTGTAGAATAGTCATATGTAATATTCTTTATTCTTTTGTAATTTTAGGTCTACCCTTTTGTAATCTTTATTTTATTATTTTGTAATAAAGATTGTACTATTATCAATAAAGAAATATTATTCTTTATTATTTGCTATTGTAAAACATTGTGGATGATTCTCATAAGTTACATTTTTGTAACTTATTTATTGAATGAAAATATGAAATGGAGATTCTTATTCTTAATTATCTTTTTTTATAAAGTTTGAGTTATTATTGGTTAACTCTTAATTAAATCAAATACTCAAACCTCATTACAAAAATCCTTTTGAATTATAATTCAAACACTCAAGTTTTAAATTCAAATTTCATTTCCCAAAACACATAAATCCACAAAGATCATATCAAAGTCTATAGCAATCATCCTTCAAGACTAAACCTATTCTCAAAGTATGAAAGAAACCTTGATCACTTTAGGTTTTTATTTGGCGAAAAATTTACCCACATTTTCACAGATGAATGCATGCAACATTTCAAGTTCCTAAATCTACAACTCGTTAGTTCCTAAATGCTGGGATATTACAGACTTCCCCCTTAAATTAAACTTCGTCCCGAAGTTTGTTGAGATATACCTGAATTGTTCTGGATAGGCTTTTCTTAAATCTTCTTCTTTGTCCCACATGGCTTCTCTTTTAGGGTGATGTTCCCACTGTACTTTGCAATATTTGATTGCTTTATTCCTTAACCTTTTCCAGTTCTCTTCCAAATTTTTTACAGGGCTTTTCAACATAGGTCAAGTCTGTTTGTAGTTCTATCTCCTGATGTGTGATTGCATCATCCGGAACTTTCAAGCATTTGCGAAGTTTTTTTGAGAGAATATCGCGCTTTATTGATTAAATAACATCAATATAAAGTTTGGACCGGATCAACTCTGGGACAACATTCAACGAAAAATTACAAACTGAGAGTCTAGATGCACGAGCTAAAATATGTGCAGCGACATTCAAACTACGATTGACATGCTTAAAGGAGCAGGAGGTAAAGACCTTCGCCAAGGTCTTGATATCATGGACCACGATGCCGACAGGGGAACGGTCCTGAAGTGAGGACTTGATCTTGGATCATTGACAGACAATCCGATTCGAGGACGCATTTCTGGTATCCACGATCCCGGAGAACCGACATGGCGCGCCTGATGGCAAGGCCCTCAGCAAGCTCAGGAGAAGTAAACCCCTCGAGACCCTCCGAAATAGAGAGAATGAAGGTACCATTGTGGTCACGCGGCACGACACCCCAACCCATGCGGCGATCATCAGGGAAGAGAGCAGCATCAATGTTCATGCAGACAAAATCTTCAGGTGGCGGAGTCCAGGGTGGAGCCTATGAACTGGAATTGCACCTACCAGCTGGCGTGTCTTTGTAGCAATGGAGTAGTATCATGTCGACATAGGGGATGATCTTGGCCGCCAAAAGATCAGGGTCAAGGCGAGCCTCATTATTTCTAATATCATTGCGGGAATCCCAAATGTTCCAACAGACCACCGCCAGAACAGTGGCATTCACTGCCTTTTCCCGGGTCAGATAATCGAAGCACCACTGCTTCGCATTCACCAAGCATTTTCTGCGTAGCTCGAGTGGGAACCTCTCCTTCACTACACTCCAAAAAGCTCGAGCAAACGGACATAGGAGGAATAGGTGCTCAACACTCTCAGTCTGTCCACAAAAGACGCACTGATCATGCGCTGGTATGTGACGGTGACGCAATTGGTGACCAGTTGGCAAGAAATCATGGACAAATCTCCATAGAACAAATTTTTGTCTCTGTCGCTTGATCAGAATGGGTACCATGCCCAGCCTCATGACGCCGCATAAAAAACGTTTCAGTCCGGGACAGATTATATGCAGATCTTACTGTATACTGCCCAAACTTGTCATGTGGCCATGAAACAAAATCGTCGTTGTGACACATGGAAAACATTGTGCACTTGAGCCAATCTTGATGGTAACTCTAAAGCATAGGCTATAGTTCTGTTCTGACTCAATATTTTGAATGATCCGATGTATCTTGGACTCAATTTTCCTTTAACTCCGAACCTTTTCACCCCTTTCATTGGACTTACTTTCAAGTATACCATGCCTCCCACTTCTAGATTCCAAGATCTTCGACTTTGATCAGCATAACTTTTCTTCCTACTCTGGTCTATCTTCAATCTATCCCTGATCTTATCAATGATATCTTGTCTTTCCTTGATATAGTGTGGCGCAAATTCTTTGCTGCTACCAGGCTCATACCAACATATTGGTGATCTACACTTCCTTCCATACAGAACTTGTTATGGTGCTGCCTTCAGACTACTCTGATAGCTATTATTGTAGGAAAATTCTGCCAATGGTAGATGATCTTCCCATGTACCTCCAAAATCTAATGCACAAGCTCTTAACATGTCTTCTAGTATTTGATTTGTTCTTTCAGTTTGACCTCTTGTCTCAGGATGATATGATGTGCTGAAATCTAACTTTGAACCAAGTGCTTCATGCAATTGCTTCCAAAATGCTGAAGTAAACACTGATCCCCTATCAGTCACGATCTTTTTGGGTACTCCATGCTTACTTACTATCTCTTTGACGTAAACTTCTACTAACTTCTCGGCATTATCTTTCTGATTTACCGGAATAAAATATGCACTCTTAGTGAGTCTGTCCATAATTACCCATATCATATCCTTCCGTTTAGGTGTCATGGGCAATCCTATGATGAAGTCCATACCTATTTCTTCCCACTTCCATTCGGGAATTTCCAAAGGTTGTAATGGTCCTGCTGGACTTTGATGTTCAGCCTTCACCCTTTGGAAAGTATGGCATTCTGATACAAATCTAGCAATGTCCCTTTTCATGTTATTCCACCAGAATAGTTCTTTCAAATCCATATACATCTTAGTACTTCCTGGATGTATAGAATATGGTGTTTCATGTGCTTCTATGAGTATGACATTTCTAATCTCAGTCACATCTGGAACACAAAGACGGTCTTGAAACCATAAAGACTCATAATCTCCAAGGCGAAAAACTGATTTTTGCCCTTGAGATATCCTCCGAATTTCCTCAGCGATAAAAGGATCTTCTGCTTCATGTTTAAAAATTGCTTGCTTAAGATCACTGTCCTGCTCTGCAACTACCTGCATAGTAGCTAATCCTCCAAGAACCTCCGTTCTAATGAATTGAAGCTCTATTCTTTTCAAGTCCATTTGTAACTCTTTTGGTAGCTCCCTATTGCTAGGTTGAATATTTGCGCTCTTTCTGCTTAAAGCATCAGCTACAACATTTGCTTTCCCTGGAGTATAGTTGATTGTTAAATCATAATCTTTGATTAGTTCCAACCAACATTTCTGTCTCATATTCAATTCCTTTTAATTAAAGAAATATTTGAGACTTTTATGGTCAGTGTATAACTCACATCTGGCTCCATAAAGAAAATGCCTCCATCCTTTTAGCGCAAAAACTACTGCTGCTAACTCTAAATCATGAGTTAGATAGTTGACTTCATGTGGTTTCAGTTGTGTTGAACCATAAGCAATCACTTTCCGATCTTGCATTAATACACAACCTAAACCTTCTTTAGATGCATCACAATATACTGTAAAGTCTTTCCTTGTTTCAGGGACTGCTAAGATTGGAGCTCTGGTTAACCTAGTCTTCAACTCCTGAAAACTTGCTTCACACTTCTCATCCCAATTGAATGGTGTATTATTTCTTAGCAATTTGGTCATTGGTCCATCTATTTTGGAAAAACCTTCAATGAATCTCCGGTAATAACCAGCCATTCCTAAGAAATCTCGAATTTGCTTCACATTGGTGGTCGATCCACTCTAATCTTGTTGAACTTTAGATGGATTAACAGCAATTCCATCCTTACTGATCACATGACCGAGTAATTCTACCTCATCTAGCCAAAATTCACACTTACTGAACTTAGCATAAAGTTTATGTTGTCTTAGTGTCTGCAATGCTATTCTTAAATGATCAGCGTGCTCTTCCTTATCCTTGGAATATATCAGAATATCATCAATAAAGACTATGACGAACTTATCCAGATATGGCATGAATATTTTTTTCATAAAATTATGAATATTGCAGGTGCATTGGTCAAACCAAATGGTACTACCAGATACTCATGGTGTCCATATCTTGAGACAAATGCTGTCTTTGGAACATCCTCAGGCTTGATTTTTATTTGATGGTATCCAGATCTTAAATCGATCTTTGAGAATACTCCAGATCCTTTCACTTGATCAAACAAATCTTGGATCCTTGGTAAAGGATACTTATTCTTGATAGTAACGTTGTTCAGATTTCTATGATCACCACACATCCTTCTTCCACCATCTCTCTTATCCACAAAGATTACTGGTGTTCTCCATGGAGATACACTTTCCTGAATAAATCCTTTTCTGGCTAACTCATCAATTTTCTCTTTGAGTTCTTTTAACTCTTTGGGTCCCATTTTATATGGTGCTTGAGCTATTGGTGTTGTACCAGGAATTAGGTCAATAGTAAACTCTATCTCCCGGTCTGGTGGCATTCCCGGTAGCTCTGCTGGAAAAACATCTTGAAACTCATTTACTATAGGAATATCTTCCAATTTGACCTCTTTCATTGAGTTCAACTGCAGATCCACCATAATATGACTGTGCTTATCTACTTGGTAAACTATCCTTGCTCCACTTGGAGTTTTGATTGAGACAGTTTTTTCCTCACAATTTATCTGAGCTCCGTGTTCCATCATCCAGTCCATCCCCAGCACTACTGTAATTCCCTTCAAAGGAATCACATAAAGGTCTGCAAAATATGTACAACCATAGATCGAGATAACCTGATCTTGTTTGATGTGGCGTACAATCACATTTCCCCCTGCCGTAACTACCGTCATAGGGTTTTCTAACGTTGCCCTTCTAATCCCGAACTTATCACAGAATTCTTTAGAAATGAATGAAGTAGTTGCACTAGTATCAAATCGAACTTTGCCGGGATTGGTAAGGATATTGAGCGTACCTATCACTGCATGCTCCGAATTATCCACCTCCTCGAGGGTTGCATAGTTCAGCTTCCCGGTAGGTCTATTCCTCTTGCCATTATTTCCTCCTTTATTGGGCTGTCTATTTCCTCCAGTGGCTTTCCTTCCATCTCGATCCGGCCAACCACCTTGTGGTTTGCTTGGATAATTGGGCTTGATGTGACTTCTCTGACCATAAACATGACATACAATTACTGGTTTTGGGCAATCCCTGCTTATATGCCCTGGGAGTTTGCAATTGTGGCATATAATATTCTTTGCATTTGGATTTGCATTCCGATTGGAATTGTTGTTATAGGGATTATTCCTTGGTTTGAATTCCAAATTGGGCTTGGGCTTACTTGCTTATATCCTCTTGGTTTCCTTCTTAGCTTTCTTCCTTCTATCCTCTTGGACATTCTTGTAGTCATCTTCAAAGGTAATAGCTGCATCTAGCAACTGCTGATAAGTTTGCTTATTAGCCAACCTCAACTGCATCCTCACAAATGGATTTAATCCATGCAGGAAACGCTTCTTCCCCTTTTCCTCAGTGTTAACCTCTTCCTCTGCATAACGAGATAGTTGACTAAACTCCCGGATATACTTCATAACACTAGTATATCCCTGCTACAGCTCTTCAAATTCTCTTCGCTTCAACTCCATAACACTCTATGGAACATGATATTCACGGAATCTCTGTTTAAACTCTTCCCAGGTATACTCCCTTCCTGGTTGCTGCATGGCCAACTGATTTTCCCACCAAGATGCTACAGGTCCTATCAGAAGATGAGTTGCATACCTCAATTTCTCCTCCTCATTGCAACCTACAGTCTTCAACTTTCTTTCTGTATCTACTAGCCAATCTTCTGCATCCATTGGTTCAGGTGCTGATGCAAAAGGTAATGGCCTTGCATTCTGGAAATCAGATAGACTTACTCCTCCACCTTCAGGTGCCCTCTGATTTGCTCGTCCCAGCAATTCCTCCATGAACTTGTTTTGGTTCTCTTGCATCATTTGCATATACTGCATAAAGTTCTGCTCCATTAACAGCCTCATTGGTGGTGGTGGTGCTAATGCTCCCTTATTTGCTGCATCTGCATCAGCCTTCTCCTTGGCCTCTCGCTCCATCCGCTGCTGCTCAGTTTCGATCTCTACACCCGTATCCATGACCCTCTAGTCCTGTAACATAAAGAGAATACTCATAATTACATCATGCACATGTGTTCTGAGCTCGACTTTACGCACAGAACTAGTCACACAATGAAAATCCAAAGAAAATCCAAATATGCATTTCACATATTATACATAATCTCATAATAATACAAAGTCATTACAACATATACCATATAGGTATAATCACAACACTACCTTATTTATCTAACTAACTTATTTCTTGAGGTACAATACACGATACTTAATATCGCTAACTAGTTGTCTACTTCTAGTAGTAACTACGCTCATCATACATGCCTGATGTCCAACCGTGATGAAGTGTCGTTCGTCGCACAGTTTGTGAAACAAATGTCCTTCCAAACGGAACATACTCAGTATCTGAAGTGTCAGGACTTGAGTCATTACTCAACCTAGGTGCATTGACTCCTTCCAGCTCAGCTGAAAAGTCTTCAGAAACATATTCAACATTATCTCCTGTTTGCATCTCCTGAGCTTCATTACTTGAGTTGTCAACAGGATACGCAGATCCTACTGCTTCCCAGGTGCTCCTTTGGGCAAGATAGTTAAACACTGGATAATGTATATTCCCTGGGTTTTGAGAATATGTTGATGATTCAAACACTCTCTCCTCAGGATCTTCTTATTCATCCTGACTATTAATCGACATGGCATTTCTACTACTGTTACTAGGGTTAATTCTTGCACCCATCCAGCTAGATTGTCCAACATTTCTGTCAGAACCATCTGTGGACATCTGGTGTTCCTGAGATCCTTCATATGATCCCCTTCTCCAACCATCAGAATTCTCAATAGGAAGTTCTAAGTTAGAATCATCCTCTGAACCCTATGGTACTGCATACCTCATATCCATAGTAGGATCGTGTATAGGTTCAGGTCTTGGTGAATAAGGATATGGTATAAAAGATTTAGGATCTATAGGTATATCCTTAAAGATAGGTGTTGCACTACTACCTGCTTCATTCTCTAACTGGAATGCTAACTGCTTCCTCCTTTCCGGATTAGTTAGATCCTCTAACATGTCATTTTTATCTTCGACAATCACTTGATGTGTCTTATAAAAAGACGCAACAAGTGTTCGGTATCTATCCATAAACTTGGAAGCTAACTTAGGATGCTTCTTAACCAAAGTAAGATGATCGGGTATAGGCTCCGAGTCTATAGAATCATGAGGTATCACAGAAAATGTGCTACCTTCTAACTCCTTGGCTTTATGCTCCCGGATATTAGCTATCGTCTCCACAACAGCAACATGATAAGCTGCTAAGTGACTCCTACCTTCACCTATAGGTAGATCGTGATATAATCCAAGCTCCTCTGGAAGTTGGATACTCACACGATACTTGGATAACATCCGGCCATCAAGGTAAGTTATAGTATTCACTGGAATTCTAGTTGGGCAACTAAAGATCTTTAAAAGTTGACGAAGTTGGTCTGTGAATGATCCTTGATAATCATCAAGAGTCTCCTCTTTCCTTACCAAAGTCTGTTTTGGAAACTTTGGTGCCATAACTATGTATATCGGAAAAATAGTTTTGATTAGTAACCAATAATATATTGCATCATAACAAAGAATTATCGCACTAAAACATATAACGAAATATTCTCATTTGAATACCCATTATATTACTTTTAGAGAATTATTTATCGTTGCTACACTCCTACAGGTAATATCCTTTACCAGGTTTCCAACCTAAGGTCAAAGCAATTTACTCTGATACCAACTGCGGTGACCCAGTATACCACTGCATGTGTAGTACACTATATTCATTGACATGACATCCACAGAACACCGTTCCGTAAATATCACATCCCTTAGAGTGGTACAACAGAAACATTGCGGGTCCATATTACAAACATATACACGTTATTATTATTACAATACCGGAAGTGCAAGACTTCCAAAAGATTCAACTTACAAACCAAAATATAAGTGTTTCAGCGGAAGTTTCAAATTTAAAACTTAAACTCCAAATTGAGCTCAGCAACTTATTGCTATATATTGTTCATGATGCTCGGATCAAGTGGTTACTAGAACTATAGTAATTATTCAGACTCCTGGAACTCTCCTCCGTAGGCGATGTCGTAGTCCTCCCCTTATACGGCTCCATACAAGTTGGGCTCTTCATAGAAGACCTCCTCTTGACTCTCGGTTCCATACATTGGAGTAACTTCGGGATTCTCAGAGTCTAAGCAAGGATTCAAAGGAAAGGATGAGTAACAGCGTTACTCAGCAAATTCATTATATGCAAGGTAGGAAGTTTGATGCTCTATCTACCACCTCGGACTATTAGTCGTTGGCACTATGCAATTTTCGTAAATCTTTCTTCAAAGGTTGATTTTATTAAGAAAATCTATGACCACCAGCCTTCACAGGTTGACCAGAACTTTCATGGAGTTCCTTTCCTGCCGTGTTCGTAGCTCCTTCCCGGAACGGGGAGTAACAAGTTACAATTCTTACACTCTGCAGAGGTGCGTTACTTTTCCCATGATATATCAACTCCTTGTTGCACAACCGGGCGTACTTTCCCGTCCACAATTCCATGATGTGGGGCCCAGTAATTGGTCCAAGCCAATCACTGTCCTCTCCGCGACCTCATATGTCTGCACGATCCTTCGGGTTAGCTCACCTTCGTTAAGCCTCCTTTCGGGAAGGCGAAAACCCTGATGAGTTCCCGAAGACTCTATGACCTAGTGATGCCCGGATTTGTACCATTTACATGGACTATCTCCCTAAACATTATTCATAGATAATGTAGACACCAAAAGTGTGGGGTGTAACGGTGCCCACCCATATGTTGGATCCACACAAGGAATCACAATGTCACGTTACGGTCGTCTTGCCTCCATACAAGAGGAAAAGGATACAACTGACTTCTCCGTCCCATTCCAAATCTCATGGTTAACACGTAATATACGGCGCTAGAATCATTGATGTCATGGGTTATTAATTCCTAATTGTTCATCATTAGTGCAAGTAGAACTCTAAGTTCTATTGCTCCATCACATCATCACTTAGGATGATATCTAAGATTTAGTAACTTGAGAAAATAGTGTTTTCTTTTTTTTTGTATAGATGATAACACACAATTTGCAAATACTTTGATAAAGACTCTTCAAAGGACATGAGCAAGTGATGAACTTGCCTTGTGATTGCAAGGTAGTGAAGTCTGATGCTTGCACTAGACCTTGAGCTTCTATGTCTACAAAAACATCATTATTGCCCGGTAAGAACAATATTTAAAGAAGCAAAATGATTATGCAAAGTAATGTAATGCATCATTTAACTTGATATGCATTCTCCCCGTTATTAATAAAATTCTTTTTAATAATAAAGGATTTATAAATATTAATTTTTGAATATTTATAATAGAATATTGTATTCTTTTATTTTATTTTCCTTCTATTTGACTTTTATTGATTTAATAATTCTTTTACAAATTATCACTTAAATATCAAAAAAATTATTAAATATTTTTTTAGTATTTTTCTAAAATACTAAAATATTAGTATATAAGGAAACTGATTTTTATTTGTTTTTATCATCTTTCAATAATTTTATAAAATTCCATAAGGAATATATAAATTACAAAATTCTTAATAAAATTTATATGTCTAAAATTTTATTTCTTAATTTATTTGGATAGTTTGGATTATTGTGAATCCAAAAATATTTTATTTATAATTTTTGGACTTTTATTTTATTTTTTAGAATTTAATTAATTTCAGGGGCATTTTGGTCTTTTCCTATTTATTAAAACAGATTCTAAATGAATTGGGCTGGCCTTTTGGGTTTATTGGGCCCTTGTGTCCCAATAGGGCATGGTCAAAACAACCACCCCGAAGGGTTTTCGGCCCACCCAGCCCACTCATTCGTTGTCTCCTCTCTCGAGCTCACTCCTCTCCTTCTCCTTCCCCAACCCCATGGTTAGTGGAGTCGCCGCCGTCGATTCCCGTCGTCGTGGACCACCCTGGCCGCCGCCGTGGTGTAGGAAGAGGTTGCCGACTCCGCTCTTTCCTCCTATCCAACTGGATTTGGACATGGAGCTCTCCTGCGATAGATCGATGTCGTACCGAACCCTAGGGTTTGGGGTTGGCGTGGATCCTGGCGCCGCCGCTGCTGTCGTGCACCGTGGTGATGCTCCTAGCCTCCAAACATGGCTATGGTCGCTGTCGTGGCGCTGTATGTGTCGCAGTGCCCCACTGGGGGTGCTCCCCATGCCGCCATGGTTGTCGGCCCCTCTGCTTCCTCTTCTATTCTCCAGCGAGGACCTTTGGTGAGTGCTTCCTCTCCTCTTGAGCTCACTATGCTAGGTTATCCTATGCTTGCTGTTGGTAGTGACCTTTCTGGTTACTGTCTTGTCCCGATTTGGATGATTTGTTCCATTTAGGGTTCATATCCTATTGTGGATTAGATACTGATGACCGAGATCATGTGTTGATGGTCTCTAAGCATGCTAAATGATTGTTAGTTGTGGTTTGCTGCTTAAGATGAACTGTGGTGGTGCTAGTGTCTTATCAGATGATTCTATGGATTAATTTTTTGATGTGGTCAGATGATCAAGTGGCTTTAGAAGCAATACTTGGGAATCTTGTGGTTTACTGTTTCACAACTGTCATTACTTGGTTAATGACAGTGAGTGTTGTGTGATGAAATCACTGTATTAACACTTGTTGGCTTAAGAATTCAGATGTAGTTTGAGATCAAATGGTTTCAAACAGTTAAGATATACATAGGCTTTTCTTAATTATGATTCCTGTGGTGACAGGAAAATGATTTGTAGTTGATTGGTTGAATCTGTGAAGATTGAATGCTTAACCTGATTAGTGTAGAACTGTTCTTGTGACACCATCTTTGTATGGCACACAAGATTAGATTCTATTTTCTTGATTTGGTTTGGTGCAAGCTTAAGATGAGTTTGGCATTAAAGATAAATAGAAATGTTCCTTTCTTAAATCCCTAAGACCAATGATGTTGGTCTGAGGTTTAGGGATTAAGCTTTAATCTAGTTGATTCATATGGATGGTTCTTGTAGTGGTACTAGCTACTGTTTCTTGAATCAAAACTTGGAAAAAATGATGGTAGGCTTGATCATTTGTATAGATCCAAAAGATTAAATTCTAAGGTGCTACTCTTATCTTAGAGATGTGCCTAGAAATGTAAATCTTAGCTATATTCATGCTTGAATTGAAATATAGCTTGATAACTAGATCAATGATGTTGTTCTGAGATCTAGTTCGATCCTTGTACTTTGCTGTTTGCTTTTAAAGTTTAAAACCTCAGTGATGGATTCACCCCACTTGGGTGCTTTCTGAGAGTTTAAATAAGTGTCAGATCATGTATGTTTGTCTAATCTTAGACAGATAGATCATTTGATGGTCTATTTACTCACCACTGATACTTGATGTTGTGGTTGCTAGTGGTTGCCCTTGTGGTAGCTTGATCTGGTGATCCCCTGGTATTTCTAGTTCCTGGCTTGTCCTTGATCTAGCCCATCATCTCCTGATCCTGATGGCTTGACCTTGGTCTTGCTATCCACCTGATCTTCCCCCTCCTTATGTCACCATCCTGGTGATGTGATCCTAGGCTTTGGTTGGTTTGGTCTAGCTTGGCTTGGTTTAGCTGCTGGCTGCTGTGCTTGGTGTGTAAGAGCAAAGGAATGATGTGGGGATTGGTTTCCCCATGGACGTGTTGACAGTTTTGTTTGGTTGTGCTGCTGTTGTGGTGTTGACAGCACACACCATGTAGTTTGGTGTGTGTGCTGCTTGTGTGCCTGCTGCATAGATGTGGATATGTTCTGAATTTTGAAAGTTACTTTTATCTGGTTACTTCTACCTGGCTGGTGAAACTTGCCACTCTTTGCTGTTATTTGACTTATGACTTAAAATTATAAAAATACATTCTTTCATATTGGTGAAAGCCCCTTCTTATAAAATTACTCAATGATGAACCTTGATCAGTGCACTTCACTGACAAGTCTGAGAGTAATATAATTTTAACCTTAACTTTCTTTATTTTTGTTTGTGTTTGTTTTGCAGGTACCAGACTTGGGAATTAAAGATTTTAGTTTAGGTTTTATTCTTTATTTGTAGAATAGTCATATGTAATATTCTTTATTCTTTTGTAATTTTAGGTCTACCCTTTTGTAATCTTTATTTTATTATTTTGTAATAAAGATTGTACTATTATCAATAAAGAAATATTATTCTTTATTATTTGCTACACATAAAACATTGTGGATGATTCTCATAAGTTACATTTTTGTAACTTATTTATTGAATGAAAATATGAAATGGAGATTCTTATTCTTAAATCTTTTTTTATAAAGTTTGAGTTATTATTGGTTAACTCTTAATTAAATCAAATACTCAAACCTCATTACAAAAATCCTTTTGAATTATAATTCAAACACTCAAGTTTTAAATTCAAATTTCATTTCCCAAAACACATAAATCCACAAAGATCATATCAAAGTCTATAGCAATCATCCTTCAAGACAAAACCTATTCTCAAAGTATGAAAGAAAACTTGATCACTTTAGGTTTTTATTTGGCGAAAAATTTACCCACATTTTCATAGATGAATGCATGCAACATTTCAAATTCCTAAATCTACCCTTCGTTAGTTCCTAAATGCTGGGATATTACAGCATAACAATGCAATACTAGACAAAAAGATCCTATGAGATTCGATTAGGCAATACAGCAATATACATAGACCGCCATCCAACTGCATCTATGACTAGAAGTCCACCTTTGGGTTATCATCCGAACCCCCTTTAGTATTAAGTTGCAAGCAACAGAA
Organism: Avena insularis; assembly: GCA_023614405.1. Taxonomy (NCBI): domain Eukaryota; kingdom Viridiplantae; phylum Streptophyta; class Magnoliopsida; order Poales; family Poaceae; genus Avena; species Avena insularis. The sequence continues at coordinate 378,920,028 of CM042695.1, read as the reverse complement.
AACTGCTTTAAGCAAAGTGTGTAAGGTAAATAATCCACTTGTTCCATGAACAAGAGACCATTTGAAAGTGCAATGGACGTCGCCTAGAGGGGGGTGAATAGGCTTTTAAATTATTATGGTTTAGGCTCAAGTAAATGTGGAATAAAACTAACGTTTAATTTATTGAGCACAAAACCTAGCCACTAAGTTCACCTAAGTGCACCAACAACCTATGCTAAGCAATACAAGCAACAAGGTGATATCAAGATATAAGTACTTCAAGCACGATGGCTATCACAATGTAAAGTGCATAAGTAAAGGGATCGGTTGAGAGATAACCGTTGGACGCGGAGACGAAGATTTGTTTCCCGAAGTTCACTTCCAAATAAGCTACGTCTCCGTTGGAGAGGTGCGATGGTGCAATGCTCTCCGAACGCCACAAATGGCTCACCTCGAGGTGTGATGGCTCGATGCTCACCCAACGCCACACAAGGCCTCACCTCGGATGCGGAAGCATGCAACTCATCGATGCCACAAAAGGCTCACCCTATTCTCCCGAGTGCGCACCACAAAGGCGGGCACTCGCTCCACTATGGGACGCTTGAGGGCGGTCACCGAACCCGTACAAGATTGGGGCTAACTCCACAACTCAATTGGAGGCTCCCAGTAATAAAGCCACAAAAGGCTACAATGCCACAAAAGACCAACAATGCCACAAAAGGCCAACAATGCCACAAAAGGCTACAAGACTACAAAAGGTCAACAAGACCACAAAAGGTCAACTATCCAACCACACAACTGTCTAGGGTTCCAAGGAACCCAAGATAAACAAGCCCATAAGCTTGAACTCGTCTAATCTCTGAGGAGAACTCAAACCTATGCACCAAATGCAAGGGCAAGTCCTTCTCTCCCAAATTCCAACAAAGCTACAAAAGGTATTGGGGGAATAAGGGAGGAAGAACACAATAGGAAAACACAAAACTCTCCAATATCTAGATCCCAATGATTCCTTCACAAAGAAGGGATTTAGCTTGGGGGGATTGTAGATCTAGATCTCCTCTCTCAAATCCCTCAAAAAGATGCAAGAATCATAGGAAGGGAAAGGGGAGAGGGAAAGCTTCTTCAAGGTTAACAATGGAGGAGAGAGAGAAATCCAAGAACCAAGAAAAGAGCTGTTTCCCACGAAGGGGAAGAGGATCCCCTTTTAAAGGGCTCCCAGATCTGCCCGTTATGGGCATTCGCGACTCCTGTCCGGAACTTCCAGTGGGGAGGCCGGAAGTTCCGGTGGCACATAATCAACGGTCAAAAACGCGGAGCGAGAAACTGAAAATGCGAGTCCTGGTCGGAACTTCTGCCGGTTCACCGGAACTTCCGGTGGGAGCGAAACTTCCGGTGGAAGTTCTGACAGAAGTTCCGTCAAATAGACACAACCAAAACAGAAGGTTACTGAATCGTGAGCGGAACAAGAGCCGGAAATTCAACCGGAACTTTCGGCGGAAACTAGGCCTGAGCGGAACTTCCGGTCCCTGGCTGGAACTTCTAGTGGGAGCGGAACTTCCGATGGAAATTCCGACTGAAGTTCCGTCAAATAGCACATCCAAAACAGAAGGTTACTGAACATGAGCGAAAGAAGACCCGGACCTTCCACTAGAACTTACGGTGGCGAAAATGCCCTAGCGGAACTTCCGATGGCAAGCCGGAACTTCCGGTTGGGGAAATTCCAAAAACCAGAAAACCAGAAACGCAATAACTTTTGCATCCGAACTCCAAACGGGATGAAACCAATTTTGTTGGAAACATAACGATGAATAGAATCCAACAAATATTGGGTATCACCTTGGGAGAAAATACTATGAATATATATGTGAAGTATCCCCCAAGGTGTGGAGCTAGAAAACTCGCAAGATCAAAAACCACAAAAAGATATGCAAGTGAAATCCTTAGATGATGAACTATAGCTTGTTATGATGATGACCACAAGCTCTAGATCCTCCCATGGACAAGAACCAAATAACAACCAAGAAAGATTATGTTATGAATGCAAAGGTTTGAGCTCTCTCCGAATGATGCAAACGAGAGACCCGCTTGAGAGCCCCTCTTGATAGAACGGCTATATATCCTAAACCTGGTCTCCCAACTAACAACACGAGACCGGCAAAAGAAAAGCCCTATCAAGAACATACCTTTGCCTTGAGCATCCCACTTGAACTTGATGTAGACCGTCTTGTTCTTCTATAGTGGGAACACCTTTCTTGGATGCTCTTGCTTGATGAAGATGGAGACTTGCAAATTTCTCCCCATACTCCATGAGGAAACCTCTTCTTTGAACTTGTCTTCATCACTCCATGAGCACGAGGATGGCAAGCTTCAAGCATGAGATCTTCTAGAGATGGCACATCTTGAGCTCGCCCTTCTTCATCCCTTCTTGAGGTTGATCCATCTTGATGTAACTCGTTGCACATGCCTTGATCAACCTTCAAGCTCCTTCTTTCTTCATGATTCCAAAGGGCACAAAGCCCTTGGACATTTCTTCATCTTCCAACCTTGAGACCAACACATGGCCCAAGCGATGCCAATGGACAAACCTACAAGTGAAACTCAATTTACACATTAGTCCATAGAGATTGTCATTAATTACCAAAACCACACATGGGGGCATACATGCCCTTTCACCCTTGTTTTCTCCCTAGTGGCAACAACACATCTACAACGGTAGAGATTTCTGTCACTTCCCTTGATTAAGTAGAGGCATGAACCCACTATCGAGAATAAATACCCCCTCTTGGAGTCACTAGCAACTACTTGGCCAAGATAGCTACTAACAACGAAGAGCGTGCAAGATCACAAACAACACAGACATGATAGAATCAATAAGACAAAACCATTAATCAATCTGACATAGTAATCTCAATATCCATCGGATCCCCGCAAACACAACATGCATGATTACAAATAGATGAGATCTTGATCATGAATGGAGCTCACAAGATCTAGACATGAAAGCACAAAGGAGGAGATACAACCATCTAGCTACTATATGGACCCGTAGTCCAAGGTGGAACTACTCACGCTTCATACCGGAGGCTGGCATGACGAAGAAGAAGGCCTCCGGGATGATTTCCCCTCTGGAAGGGTGCTGGGAAGAGCTTCAGATCCCCCGATCTAGGGACGATGGTGGCGGCGGCTACAGACGATTTCGTGGAATTTTTATCGGGGCCTTAGGGTTTAGGTATCGGGGGCTTCTTATAGGTGAAGAGGCGAGGCTCGTGGGGTGGGCCCACCCGCACGGCCAGGGGGTGTGGCCCTGGTGGGTCCCCTCCATCTCGTACTCTGACTTCGTGTTCCCCACGGTAAAATATTGACTTTGGCTTTTGTCCCATCCAATTCCGAGAATATTGATTTTCTGCTTTTCTGGAACCAAAAACAGAAGAAAACAGGCAACTGGTACTATGGCAACTTGTTAATAGGTTAGTACCAGAAAACATATAAAAACACCTAAAAGTGTGGACAAAGCAAAGCAAAGTAGATAGTAAACAAGTATGGGACAGAAAAAATTATAGATACGTTTCCGACGTATCACTCGGGAATGGCATACACATAATCTCTATCAATGATCAACAGCGGGACCAGGATGCCCATATTGACCCCTGTACATTTCACGATGACGATGTCATTTGAATCGTAAATGTCGAGTCCAATTTCTTTTGTTTCTTCGATACGACTTGTCCGAGATCCGATCCTTTAGGTATCTCATACCTTATTCAATCTCGTTACCGACAAGTACTGTTTTACTTGTTACCGCGATATTACATCCCGTGACCTAGTCACATGTTGCAACATATTGTATGTAATCTCACCAAGTCGGCCTTATGTATGTTACCCATCACTGAGTGAACAAATTCCAGTCTTGATTCATAGGACTCAACCTGTTCCTCCGGAATACCCAACATACACCTTTATAATCACCATTTCACTGAGTGATGTTTGATGCAGTCCAAGCAGCATCGGGAGACAACGATTAATATGATCTCACGGTCTAAGGATAAGAAAGCTTTGTTTCTGACTATCACAACGATGAACCTCGTGAGTTGATCATGTCACAATCTTTGGATAATGTCCATCGCATTATTCTCGAATAATATGACCTCGTTGTCAACGGACACTATCACCCAGGCTCATGAAACCTTGACCATTGGTTGACCAACGAACTTGTATGAATACAGGCTATTAGGGACTACAGTTTCATATCACACCTGTAGAAATGTTTCCACTTGATACAGTTATAGCATAATATTAAACTATTACAAACTTATTAAAATATGATAATAATAATCTTTTATTATTTTCCTCTAGGGCATATTTACTTTAATTTTCTCAATAAACTGGGTCAAAGTTGATGTTATTTGACTTTACAAAATCTTATATGCACTATATTATGATAAGAAGTAAGTATTTCCTCCTTCTAAAATAAATGACCAATAATTGTCTAGATTCACATGTATCTTTATTAAAATACATGTGATACATACGAATCTTGACAAATTTAAGCACGTATTTCTCACGGAGTTACAGCAACTCTAGCACCTACCGTATATCCCGAAGCGTAAAAGCGAGTACAAGGAACTGAATTCTCGCTTTGTAGTTATAAATCTCGTCGCAAATAACAGAAACTGTAACATAAACCGCAATTTAGTTAACGTTATGCCTTCGTGGAAAAATTCAGAGAGAAGAACATTCAATTCAGTTAACGTTATGCCTTCGTGGAAAAATCCAGAGCGAAGAACATACACATACGATTACATACATAACTTTTACAACAAAAGTGGCGGCGATCACCCCTCCTGGTAATGGCGCTGCTTAGTTCTCGTCGTCGCTAGAGATGACGACGGTGTGCTGGGGCGCGTGCTTTAGCCGCTCCGCCTCGGCCTCCTCCTTTGGCTCTTGATCCACTCTACTGCCACCTCCTCTTCCTTCTGGTGCTCTATCAAGCGGAGCGTGTCGGCGAGCTCCTAATCCTCCCTCTCCTTCTCGTTGAAACGGGCGCACTCGGAGCAACGTCGTAGTCGCGCCCACGCGCACTCCTTGGTCGTGTTGGAGGTGACGAAGTCCCTCTCGTCGTCGTTGTCGCTGGAGCTTGCGTCGGAGCTATCCGATTCCTCGGACGCATAGTCGCGGTAGTCTGAGGAATCGCTCTCCGGAGGCGGGGAGGAAGGGTGGCGACGGGCACTCCCCGCACAAGAGGAGGAGGAACCGCCGGTGTAGTAGAGGGCGGCGTACTTGTCGAGCGAGGGCGGAGCGGGCTTGACCCCACTTGACGAACTTCCTCGCCGCATGCTTCTTAGCCCCCTCCGAGCGGCTCTGACATAGCTCGACGCTGGAGAGGAGGCGCTATCCTCGGGAGGCGTAGCATGGGGGCGAGGGGGGTTGCCGGGTTGCATCACGTCGCGGTGGAGGAAATGGTGGTGGCGGAGGGAAATATTAGACGGGGGAATGACCGGATTTGGTGGCTGGAGGGGTGGCCGGCGGCGACGGATTTGTCAAGAGAAGTGACAAAGGGGGTTAGGGTACGCGACGGAGGAGATACGATTTTGACTGCGCATGTGATGTCTACACACTTCTATTCTTGTAGACAGTTGTTGGGTCTCCAAGTGCAGAGGTTTGTAGAACAACAGCAAGTTTCCCTTAAGTGGATCACCCAAGGTTTATCGAACTCAGGGAGGAAGTGGTCAAAGGTATTCTCTCTCAAACAACCCTACAATCAAGATACAAGAAGTCTCTTGTGTCCCCAACACACCCAATACACTTGTCAGGTGTATAGGTGCACTAGTTCGGCGAAGAGATAGTGAAATACAAGTGGTAAAGGTGCCAAAAATAGCTTCTGACTTGTTGACGTGGGGTAATGGTGCCAGAAAAGAGCTGATGGCGTAGAGGAAAGGTAAAATCCCAAAACCTCCCCGACAAATGGAACAAAGATGGAAGCAAGCAAACATGCAACGGATCTAGTAGCAAACGGTGTTTCAATGCTTAGAAACAAGGCCTAGGGATCATACTTTCACTAGTGAACACTCTCTCATATAAATATCCTCTCTTCATGATACTACTCTTACTACTCTTCGGTTGGACACTCTAATCATCGGTAGGGCTATAACAGCACTCCTCAAAGTCCGCCTTCCCCAATCTAGATAACCCCACACTGTCACCTTGAGCGCTAGATGGTTCCAACAAACACCACAATTTTATAGAGACATCCAACTCCAAATATAACTCATAACAAATATTCAATCTAGCCAAAGTGCCACACACGGTATGCACGCTGTCACTTTGACACACGTGGGGAAAACATAGATCTATTAAAGCACAAAGAGTATTTATGTAGACTCAAACCTAAGTGCCACCATGGTGTGCACTCTATCACTTTCACACACATGGGGAGAGCAGAGATCTAATGAAGCACCTGAGTAGCAAGGTAGATCTACTTGATTACAAAGCTCATGACCACAAGATCATGCATAGAGAGAGATGAACACATAGCTACCGGTAGAGCCCTTAGCCCTGAGGAAGAACTACTCCCTCCTCATCATGGGAATCAGCAACGGTGATGGAGATGGTGGTGGAGATCGATGGAGATGGCTCCGGGGGCACTTCCCCGTCCGGACAGGGTGCCGGAATAGAGACTTTCCGTCCCCCGAATCTCTCCTTTGGTGGCGGCGGCGCTACGGAGGTTTTCATGGATTTCTTCTGGATGCCCTTAGGGTTTTTGGGCCGGAGGCTTCTTATAGGCGAAGGGGGAGGCCGAGGAGGCGGCCAGAGGGACCACACCCTCCCCAGGCGCAGGCCAGGCTTGGCTGCACCCAGGGGGTCTGGCCACCCTCTGGTGCCTCTCCGCCCCTCCTTCTGGATTTGTGTCCCTCACGGAAAGTTATTGACTTTGGCTTTTGTCCCGTCCAATTCTGAGAATATTGATTTTCTGCCTTTCTGGAACCAAAAACAGAACAAAACAGTCAACTGACACTGTGGCAACTTGTTAATAGGTTAGTTCTAGAAAATATATAAAAACACCTCAAAGTGTAGACAAAGCAAAGCAAAGTAGATACTAAACAAGCATGGAACATCAAAAATTATAGATACGTTTCCGACGTATCAAGCATCCCCAAGCTTAACTCCTGCTCGTCCTCGAGTAGGTAAGTGATAAAAAGAATAATTTTTTAGGTGACCTGCACCATCAAAACCAAGATCAAACCATTTGCAAGCATTGAAAGCTAGGATCAAAGAACTCTAAACATGTGCATGAAAGATGGAGTTCTAACAATAGGACATAGTAACTATGCATGCAACATGACAATCTACAAACAAAGATCATGAATAACATGCATTGAAAAACGTTTGTTTGTTTCACATACAGAAAACATAGCATAGTGGCAATCAGCTTGTCCCTCATTGTAACGCCCCTGAATCGGGTCTATGCAGATCTCAGCATTTCCCGCCAAAACCCGCATAGAAACGATTTAAAGACGCCCACCAGACACTTTCATGTGGGTGGGATTTGAATACAAGTAGTTACATCACAGTAGTTTACAACGGAGTCTACAAGAACTTATATATACAACAATGACTCAACGAGTCAAGAATACAAAATATACAATACGAAGATACAACTCAAGAATAAAGCAAGATAGTATCTAAATACGGACAAGATCCAAATGGGACTAAGAGTCCTGAATAATAACCAAGCAATGTCCAACCCTACCCAGGCCAAGCCGGAAGAGTAACCTTGCTAACGTCATCAATCACATACCTGTCACATCAAAAGGGTGCCGGCAAAGGACAAAGGAAAACAGAAAGAGAGCGGTCAGTACTGAGGCCAGTACACGGCGAGACTAGAATTCGAAGGTCCTCGCCTACATAGGTATGGTGGGCTCAGCGGCAGCAAAGCTTGCACTATCTAACTTATAGAGACACGCTACAACTTCGGCTATTTGAGCGAGATAAGAGAGCGCTATACGATAACTATATATAACACCAAGCATAACCCATCCGAAGGATTCACCCTCGAAAACCAGTCGAGGAAGTCCTCTTACGGAACACACACGGTGGTAATTTTAGTTAAGCAGGTATTTAGTTGATAAGCCTAATTACTATTCATATTATTAGAGGTAAAACATTAGTGGCGTTGTCTATGATCATGACACTGTACTCCTGAGGCGTCCATAACCGTGGACACACGGCTGCTCGAAAAGATTTACCCTGCAGGGATGCACTACTGTACCCAAACGTATGCTCAACCCTTTAGGCAACATATCACGCGTGCCTTCCTAATCTCACAACAAGAACTGTCCCATAACTACGCGCATATCTAGAGGCATCACCTACTGTGTTTTACCCATACAAGAGATACAACTAATTCTCTAGGTGGCACAGCGTTTGAGTCTACGGCCGGGCGATGATCGGAAGATAACTTGTAGAGCTCCATCCCACCTCCGACACGATATCCCGATTTTATGCAATGCAAGCCATGGCAGCCCACCAAAATCATATCACAACTCAACCCATGTCCGAGGACATATTATGCGTATGCACCAAATGGAAAACCAATTTTGTAACCCTATGGATATACGAATAGCGTCGGTAGTTGAGGGGGGATCCCAGAGGCCCCCACGTTTGGTTAGCGCGATCAACTCAGAACTGGTATCGTAGAACGAACGGGTCCTAGGTCAGCTCAAGCAGTTCCCAAAGGTGGTCCCTTCGGGGCCTTATCATTAGGTGAAACCATAACCAACATCATAAGATTAATTATCTTATCACCAACAATATCCAAGTATCGTGTTCCACCTATATGAGAGCAATACTAAGCATGCCTACGACTCGCAAGGGCAAGCCTAGCTAGTTAAACAAGGCAATAGGATAACCAAGGCAATATAGTGGAGCAGGTAAATAAAGGGACAATACTAAAGCATCGACAATAAGGATAGCAATAGATCAATTGGAGGAAGTAAAGACTATAAATACAAAATAGGTAGAAATGGGGAGAATGCTTGCCCGTGAGACAAAGTCGGTGACCGAAGGCTTGCCGTATCTCCCATCGACTCATCGTCCTATCCGGTAAAGAAGCAAACACTAGAAAGAGCAACCGATGCAGTATTTAACACTAGGCGGAAGATCCAGCATGTTTATGATATGATGCATCACATGGCAATATGCGGTCCTACTTAGCAATATTGAGCGGAATCGGGATCCCAACGTTTATTATTAGGTTCAAGTTATTTAACTACCCCGCATATTAAATGTTGAATTAACAAGGCAAAGCATGACATTGGTTGGCTACACAAATTTAAATGGAGTCCAGAATATGACAAAAGTAGCTCGCATATAGTCTCCATATTTAATTTAGGTGAATTGGCTAATTATCCCCCAAACAACCCGATATGCAATGCACACATGAATAATTTAATGTATAGAAGATAGATAGCATTTTATAAAAATAGATATATGTGAAGAGTCTCATGGTTTGGGTTGTAGAGGCGAAGAGGCGCTCCTCGGATTATACAAAAGTAGCCATGTCATGGAAGTAGCGAACGCCGGTAAGAAGACCATGTCAAAGGATGGCGACGTAGAACGCCGGTTTCGATGTGGCCTAATGAAGCAGAGGAGGTCTTGACCAAATTATCACATGAAGAAAAGATAACAGACATCAGAACACTCTTGTAGGATTTTTATCGAACACCTTGGAGACATCCACGGACATAGCTAGATGCAGAGTGTTAGACTTTCTGCGCTGATGCCACTGGACACGCATAGACAGACAAACAAAAGAGCTGCATCTCCTGCTCTTGAGGTGACCGATCAGCATGGAATTTGATCAGGTGGGTTTTACTTGCGCTGAAGAAGCAGAAGGCGACGATGCAGTCATGGGCGCTGGGCTCCTGCATCGATTTGTTGCGGGCACAGAAAACAAATAGGGGAGTGAACAAGATGCTGGACCTGTTGGCGATGTGACCTTGTGGTCTGCCGGCAACGGGACAAGTGGGTAGGCGATGCCAGGCTGCTGCTGCGCTTGGGGTCTTCTCGAGTTCTCGCCGGATCGAAGGGGCAAGGTGCGCATGGACCAGAGATGGAGCTGCTGCTGCTGTTTGCACCACGATACAAGCAAGATTGCCCAGTGACCGAGGAGGAGTGTCGGCGACAGATCAGAGCTTGCAGGCTCATACCATCCAAGGAATTTTAGGATGTTGATCCAAAGGAAAGAGGCACACGTGTACCATGCGAGTGTCTGCACGGATCATAAAACAAATACTGAGCCGGCTAGATAGAACAAAAGTACACTGGCGATAGGGAAAACAAGAGGAAGCCGAGAGGAATTGGTGCAAGATTTTGGAGCAGACGAGTAGAAATTTTCAGATTTAGGTGCGGGGAATTTTCTTAGATTTGGAGTCTAGGGTTTGGGGAAAGTAAGATTGGAGTATTTATATAGTCTAAAGTAGACTAGATGGGGCTAGTTTTGGGCCAAAACTTTAGACGGGCTTTTAGCCTAGTTTTATTTTTAGTCAAATAAAAAAACCATTTATGCAAGTAACAGACCGAAAATATTATTTTGTTTTAGTTTGAAAAATAAGAAAAGGGAAACAGATTTAATAAAATCATAGGGATATTTTAGTAAAACAAAAATAGGTTTTTAGCAAAATAGTTTGTGGTCAAAATGCGAATAAAATATGCATGATGATGTTATGATGATACAAAAAATAAAGTAACAATCAATTTTATTTCGGAATATTTTCTAGGGCATTACACTCATAGAGTAGCAATATAGATGCAGATGACACCTTCGAAGTTCACAAGGGTGACTAGAAACAAATGGCACAAAAACAAGTAATATCACAATATGCATCAATTAATAAGCTTTGGAACACTGCACACAGAATGACAACTATGTTCTCTTAATGGTGCCTAAAGGTAGAAGGTGAAGACTTAATAGTGGTGGAAGAAAAGCCTTTTATAAAGGAAGCAGGGATTTCAAGTTTCAAAAAGAGCTTCCAAAAATTATGGTACTTGTTAGCTTTCAGCCCTCATTGCCCCTATCATAAGCATCTTGAAGTGAATAAGGTTAAAGTGAACAAGATGGAGTATATGCTTGACGAAGTATAAGTTGGCAATCTCAAGTCCCTTGAATACGAGGGCCACACCTCATGCTACTCAACTTTAGTCACCTGTAAGTTCTTGTCATTGTAAGTATTTGCATATCATTGAGAACCGCCAATGGGGTACCCCTTGCACATGGTACAGGAGCTATCCCATAACCAAAATGACAAGGCAAGCAGACAATGAACATCTCAGCAATCTTCTTATTTACCATGGGAATATGGTGCTTTTTCTCTCTTTCCTCTTTTCTCAGTGTGTCGCTTTTTATAAGAAGAATGCTTCATAGATGTCACTATGGTGATGCTGCAAGTTTCCACCATGATTAGGCATGGCTTAGTGTAACATCCCAGCATTTAGGAACCAACGAAGGGTAGATTTAGGAATATGTGCAATTGCATGCATCCAACTATAAAGAAATGTGGGTAATTTTTTCGCCAAATAAAAACTTAAAGTGATCAAAGTTTCTTTCACTCTTTAAGTTTAGGAGTAGCCTTGGAGAATGGTCGTTATAAACTTTGACATGATCTTTATGGATTAGTGTATTTTGGGGAAAGGAATTTGAATTTAAACTTGAGATTTGGATTTATATTTTTAAAAGATTAAGATTATGTGTGAAAATATTACTTAATCAAGAAATGATATTTAATAACTTAAACTTTAAATAATATAACACAATCAAGTAAATGAATATTTATTTCATATAGTTATTCAATGAATAAGTTACAAAATGTAACTTATGAAGATAATAAAGAAACAATACATACTAACCAGAAACTTTATATAAGGTTGACAATTAAATAAATGAATATTCATTTCATTCAATCAATTCATCAATAAGTTACAACATGTAACTTACAAAACTAATAGAGAATCTTTACAAGAGTACAATTACATCTTTATTTATCTAGTACATTTTATTTACAAAAGAATAAAATAAATATTACAAGGGGACTATTCTATAAAGAAAAAGAAAACCTATTCTAAATCTGGAATCTCCAAGTCTTGTACCTGCAAAACAAAGAACGAACAGAAAGAAAGAGAATAGAGATTGGGTTAATTTTACTCTCAGTAGTGACCGTGAGATGCACTGTTCCACTTTACATCATTGAGTAAATCTTTAGGGGAAAGTTTCACCAATATGAAAGAATCGAATCTTTCATAATCCATAAGCCACAAATCAAATGATTTCAATTAGTAAGAGGGGCAAAGTTTCACCAGGCAGGTAGATGTAATTAGATAAAAAGGTAAATCACTCCTGAGCATATCCATAGGGATACAGCAGGCACACAAACAGCTTACACACCTAAATGCATGGTGTGTGCTGTCACCACAGTCACAATTGTGTACACAATCAAAACATCTCAACACAGCCGTGGGCAAGCACCTAGTACCAGTTCCTTTGCACATACACCAAAAGCATCAGCAGTTTAGCCATAGCAACCCAAGCCAAACCAAAGCACCACCAAAGATCAACCAAACATCATCAGATGATGACATAAGGAGGAGGAAGGATCAGGTGGACAACAAGGCCAAGTCCAGGAGCTAGGAGGAGAAGGCGAGATCAAGGTCAAGCACAGGAGCTCAGGAAAACAAGAACAACATCAGAGGTGAAGGACAGGATCCAATCAACAAGATCAACATCACCACTCAACTCCATAATCATTAGTTTTTGTGGTGAGTATCATAAAACCATCACATGATCTAATCATATTATCTAAACAGAAGCATGTGTTGTTTTATGAATCAATCTCTCAATAATCACCCAAGTGAGGTGAATCTATCCTAGAGATTTTGAGTATAAAGATCAGAAATCAAACCAAGCCAAAAGCACCAATCTCTCAGACCAGCCTCACAGAATTGTTGATACCAAAGGCAACTTCTATATTTTATCATTTGTTCTTACAAAATTTGGGCACATCTCCAAGAAGGAGTAGCACCTCAAATTTTATAAGCCACAAACAAAACCATACACTTAACCAACTAGGATCCAAGATCTAGTAAGCGACTGATGCCTTAATCAATTTTGAAAATGACAGCAGCATAGGAACTTAGTTCCTAGACCCTCAGACCAACATCATTGGCTTGATCAAACAATTAAGCTTCCCAACTTATCTATCAACATCCATCAAATTCTAGAAATGACCATAAGTATAGTCAGCAACAAGATCTACTTATGTACCATTCTAAGAAGGTTTCATAAGCACTGATCTTATCACTAAGACAATCAAATAGTCCAATCTACACAAATCAACTATCAAATCATTTCACTGAGACCAGATACAGGGATCATATCCTATTTATCTATTCATGTTCAAAGAATCATTTGATTCTATTGAATAAAATTCAGACCAAGCATAATCTGGCAAGCCAACAATAACTAGGGTAGTGAATCATCACTGACTGGATCACTGTCAGTATCAAGATACTGACAACAGATAAACACATCAAGTCACCAGAGTACCAACTAGAGGCAACACTATGCAACCCTAGCATTTAATCCAGCATTAGCCTCAAACCAACAACATCACCACACAATCAAAGGGGTGACCACAAGCACTGAGGTGCAGAGCACCCAAATCCCCACTAAACATCCTAACCAGACCATAAGAGCATCTTACAAGCACCAGAGATGAACCCTAGTAGCAATACAAGCACAAACTAAGACTGGCCACTAGATACACACAGAGGGATTCATGGTGATAAGATGAACTAGGATCCACAGAGGCACAACTCAGTCGGGGTCCTCGCTGACGAATTGAAGAGGAAGCAGAATGGCGGCGTGCTCATGACAAGAGGGAGCACCAGAGGCGCTGCAACCCGCACACCGCACACCACCACAGGAGAGTCCGTAGCGGCAGTGGCAGCACCCAACCCCAAACCCTAGGGTTCAGGAACAGAGCGAGTCTGGCCACAGGAGGGCTCCGAAATCAAATCGAAGCGGAGGAGGTGAACCAGCATAGTCGCCAAGCTCGCCTTGCACCACGGTAGTGGCCAGAGAGGGCCACAGCGGCGACCATGAACACGCATAGAGGCGAGGAGCATCACCATGATGCCCGACGGCGGCGGCAGCACCAGGATCCACGCCAACCCCCAAACCCTAGGGTTCGGGACGGCATCGATCCGTCGCAGGAGAGCCCCATACGCAAATCTAGTTGGATAGAAAGGACAAGCATCATCGATAACTTCCTATTGCACCACGGCGGCGACCAGAATGGCCCACGACAGCGGGAATCGCCAGCGGCGATATCACCGACCACGGGGTCGGGGGCAGAAGAGGAGGGGAGTGAGCTCGAGGGGGAGAGAGGCAGTGAGGAGTGGGCTGAGTTGGTCCAGACCCTTCAGGGTGGTTACTTTGACTATGTCTAAATGGGCCACTAGGGCCCAATAAGATTTAGCCAGCCCAGAAATCTTTTAAGGCCTATTCTAATAAATAGGAAAAGACCAAAATACCCCTGAACTTAATTAAATTCTAGAAAATAAAATAAAAGTCCAAAAATAATAAATAAAATATTTTTGGATTCACAATAATCCACACTACCCAAATAAAATAAGATATAAAATTTTAGACATTTAAATTTTTATAAGAATTTTGTAATTTAAATATTCCTTATGGAATTTTACAAAATTATTAAAAGATGATAAAAATAAATAAAAATCACTTTCATTATATATTAATATTGTAGTATTTAAAAAAAATACTAAATAAATATTTAATAACAATTTTTAATGTTTAATTGAAATTCCTAAAAGAATTATTAAATCAATAAAAGTCAAATAAAATAAAATAAATCAATATATGTTATAAATATTAAAAAGTAATATTTATAAATCTTTTTATTATTAAAAGAACCTTGTATAATAATAGAGTGAATGCATATCAAGTTAAATGATGCATTACATTATTGCATAATCATTTTGCTTCTTTAAATATTGTCCTTACCGGGAAATAATGATGTTTTTGTAGACATAGAAGCTCAAGGTCCAGTGCAAGCATCAGACTTCACTACCTTGCCATCACAAGGCAAGTTCATCACTTGCTCATGTCCTTTGAAGAGTCTATATCGAAGTATTTGCAAATTGTGTGTTATCATATATATTATAAAAGAAAGAAAAGATTATTTTCACATATAAAGAAATCATAAATATCATCCTAAGTGATGATATAATGGAGCAATAGAACTTAGGGTTCTATTTGCAACAATGATGATCAAGTAGGGACTTAATAACCCCTGACATCAGTGACTCTAGCGCCGTATATTACGCGTTAGCCATGAGATTTGGAATGGGACAGAGAAGTCAGCTGTATCTTCTTCCTCTCACATGAAGCCGGATGTGCAGGTCGTGGCTGTTATCCTCGTAGCATGCATATTAATTGGTAATTTGTAGAGGATATGCAACATATGGGTGGGAACCCTCATTGTCCCACGATAGTTCTGGCATCTAACGGTTTGTACAAACCATTACCGTAATTCATTATGTGGGCATGGTGTACACCAAGGAGGCATGCGAGGTCACGAAGGGGGCAGTGATTGGCTTGGACCAACTACTGGGCCCCACATCATGGAATTGTGGACGGGAAAGTACGCCCAGTTGTGCAACAAGGAGTTGACATCTCATGGGTAAAGTAACGCACCTCTGCAGAGTGTAAGAACTGTAACTTTTTACTCCCTGTTCCGGAAAGGAGCTACGAACGCGGCAGGAAAGGAACTCCATGAAACTTCTGGTCAACCTGTGAAGGCTAATTGTCATAGATTTTCATAATAAAATCAATCTTTGAAGAAAGATTTACCAAAAATTGCATAGTGCCAAGGACTTATAGTCCGAGGTGGTAGTTAGAGCATCAAACTTCCCACCTTGCATATAATGAACTTGTTGGGTAACGATGTTACTCATTCTTTCCTTTGATCCCTTGCTTAGACTCTGAGGATCCCGAAGACGTGCCAATGTATTCAGCCGAATGCCAAGAAGATGTGTTCTACGAGGAACCTGATCTGTCCGGAGGTGTTGAAGGAGTGGATTACGAAATCCGCTATGGTGTCGATGATAACGAGTCCAACTAAGTATCCCTAGTTAGTAGTAACCAACGGAGCCGAGCAGCATGAACTCTATAGAATAAGCTGCTAAGCTCAAATCCTAGTCGGAGTTGCTAATTTTAAATTCCGCTAAAACACTTTATATTTTGGTTTGTAAGTTGAATATTTTGGAAGTCTTGAACTTCCGGTATTGTAATAATAATAAGGTGTGTATATTTGTAATATGGACCCGCAATGTTTCTGTTGTACCACTCTGAGAGATGTGATATTTACAGAACGGTGTTCTGTGGATGTCATGTCAACGACTATAGTATACTACACATGCAGTGGTATGCTGGGTCACCGCATTCGGCGAAGATATAGTGAAATACAAGTGGTAAAGGTGCCAGAAAATAGCTTCTGACTTGTTGTTGACGTGGGGTAACGGTGCCAGAAAAGAGCTGATGGCGTAGAGGAAAGGTAAAAGCCCAAAACCTCCCCGACAAATGGAACAAAGATGGAAGCAAGCAAACATGCAACCGATCTAGTAGCAAACGGTGTTTCAATGCTTAGAAACAAGGCCTAGGGATCATACTTTCACTAGTGAACACTCTCTTATATAAATATCCTCTCTTCATGATACTACTCTTACTACTCTCCGGTTGGACACTCTAATCATCGGTAGGACTATAACAACACTCCCCAAAGTCCGCCTTCCCCAATCTAGATAACCCCACACTGTCACCTTGAGCGCTAGATGGTTCCAACAAACACCACAATTTCATAGAGACATCCAACTCCAAATATAACTCATAACAAATATTCAATCTAGCCAAAGTGCCACACACGGTATGCACATCCTTTATCACACACACGTGGGAAAAAACATAGATCTATTAAAGCACAAAGAGTATTTATGTAGACTCAAACTTAAGTGCCACCATGGCGTGCACGCTGTCACTTTCACACACATGGGGAAAATAGAGATCTAATGAAGCACTTGAGTAGCAAGGTAGATCTACTTGATTACAAAGCTCATGACCACAAGATCATGCATAGAGAGAGAGATAAACACATAACTACCGGTAGAGCCCTTAGCCCTGAGGAAGAACTACTCCCTCCTCATCATGGGAATCAGCAACAGTGATGGAGATGATGGTGGAGATCGATGGAGATGGCTCCGGGGGCACTTCCTCGTCCCGACAGGGTGCCGGAACAGAGGTTACGGAGGTTTTCGTGGATTTCTTCTAGATTCCATTAGGATTTTTGGGTAGGCTTCTTATAGGCAAAGGGGGGAGGCTGAGGAGGCGTCCAGAGGGCCTACACCCTCCCCATGTGCGGGCCAGGCTTGGCCGCGCCCAAGGGGGTATGGCCACCCTCTGGTGCCTCTCCGTCCCTCCTTCTGGATTCGTATCCCTCACGGAAAGTTATTGACTTGGGCTTTTGTCCCGTTCAATTCCGAAATTATTGATTTTCTGCCTTTTTGGAACAAAAAACAGAAGAAAACAGGTAACTGACACGGTGGCAACTTGTTAATAGGTTAGTTTCAGAAAAGATATAAAAACACCTCAAAGTGTAGACAAAGCAAAACAAAGTAGATACTAAATAAGCATTGAACATAAAAAATTATAGATACGTTTCCGACGTATCAGCATCAGCATGCTGTAGATATACTGCTCACGCGGGCCGCGTTACGAGCCACCATAAACCATTTACGAATCGGACAACGAATACATGTTCTAATCGGCGCGAGAAACTGAAACCGATCCGTATATCACCGGTTTCACCCTATTATGACGGTATTATTTTGTGACTCGACAGTACCGACAATAAATTGATACAACTTTCTTTTAGATAAAGTTTTATACAACCTGGTATCCTGATGTACTACAAGGAAATTGGTATGCCAAAATTATAATTTAGAACGCTTTGCGCTCTCGCAGGTGCCTAATTTCAGCGTTAAAGAGGGATTTACATTTACTACTACTACTAGTCTTCTAGAGATCAGTGCGCTGATTTTGCTGATCCTGAAACTCTACGCGTGCGGTGACGTGTGTCATAGCGCGTACGTGCGTAGTTTACCGGAATCTGCGCGCACATGCCCACACACATACGCGTGACCTGACGCAGCAGCACCACGCTATACAAAGAAGCCCATGGTCAACCAGTCTTCCCACCGCTATCCGATCCCTCATCCATCCCGCACTCCTCCGCTCGCCGTCCGACCACCCGCACGCGCCGCCCAGCTCGCCGTGACCCGACGACGAAGACGCGAGGAGCAGGCTTCGGTCGCAGCCCTGCCACGCCGCGGCGAGAGCTACCACAGCCGACCCCCCAATCACCGGCGACTTCCCCGTCTCAACTCGACCCTCTGACAGCGGGCCCCACGACAAGGGCCTCTGACAACGCGGTCCAGCGGAGGGAAAAAAAAGAGAGCCGCGCCGCCGCCCTTTTAAACACGCCGGGCAAAGGGGGCAGAGAAAGCGGGTTGGAGTTCGTGGGTTCGTGCTGCCTCAGCCCTCAGTTCCATCGATCGCTCGCTCGCTCACGCTCAGCCGGCCTCGAGTAAGTGCGAAATCCCATCCCTCTACCTTCGTACGTACGCTTCGATCTGTTTTTTTCTAGATCGTCTTCTTGATTGCCCGTCCGTGTACGATTCGATTGGGGACTGACCGCGCGCGTGCGCCGACGAGGAGTTCTTGGTTCGGTTGCCGCGCGCCGGTCCTCTAGATCGGCGAGGTTCCCGCTGCGCGGGCCGGTCGATTCGGCAGATCTCTGTCGGGGGGTCAGGGTTCTTGTTTTCTTCGTCCATTTCTGGTTATCCTCCATAGGATTCGCCGGCTCCCGCCCCCCTTCTAAGACTGCCGGATTCCTTTCTACTCTGTTATCTCGTGGTGATTGTCCATAGGTTTGTGCCCGATAACAGGACTATCTGTGATTCATTTCCCCCAAAATGCGGTTGTACAGGCTAATAAGTTTTCTCTTGCTCTGCCATTCTGGTCAAGGGTGCTTTTGTTTTTATATTGTTGATGATGTTACAAAAGTGTTTTGTCAAAAGAGTCTAAAGTTTTGATCAAAAGTGACGGTTTCTTTATCTATATACTAGTATATACTTTGCGATGGTAGGGTTGGTTCGTGTGTGTAATGCAGAATCGTTATCATTGCCGATAGTGCACAAATAATAACTGTATAGCAGTGGATTGAACCGTGCACTCCTAAAATCCAGGTTGATTCTGGAGCCGAGTCAAGGTGAGTATAAGCATCAGAGATACATAGCATGAGTACTACCAGCAGCGCGCGGCGTGCCGCAAGGAGGCAATCGCAAGATGGATCTGCTGACAAGGCTGTTGTGAACTTGGATGCAAGCTCGCCGGTGCTGGGGAGAGGTCCTGGGCTGTCAATCTCCCCTGGTGCGCGCACATCACCTATTGATGTGGAAGCTCTAGATGATGAAGTGCAGGCGGTATCGCCTTCACAAGTTCCTCCCTCGGTACGTTGCTTATCTTTGTAACTGAAAGAGCCAGTACTTCACTTGTCAAGAATTGTTGTTATGTCATTGGGTCCATAGTGATGTTTAAGGAGCAGTGCATATACATGCACCATTTACTTGTATCGCTATAGTTGTGCTCAGATTTCCTGTCAAAAGTAGTTCTATAATCATGATCATTTGTGGAATTTATATCAAACTACATTGCATTTTACAGAGGAGGAACCGGAGACCTAGAATCCAACTTGTGACAGTAGTTGATCTGGAGGTAGATGCTACCCCAGAAGGTTTGTACATTACAAACTACATATATTGCATTTCATAGAAATGTTTGGCTTCTAACATAATAGAATTTGGGTGATGAACTCTTCATCATTCTAATGTGAGTTGTGTTGGTAGATTCTTCTAGCACTAATGTGAATAACACAAAATGGTTCTGGATTCTTACCTGTATATCCATGTGCTGCTAAGATGACTGCAGGTGCTGATTATAGCACGATGACATCTATTTTTCAAATGTGGCAGCAACCATATAAGCTATTAGACTAGTTGACCGACATTTTCTTTTAATTTCCCATCTTAATTGTTTGCTGTAAGATACTGAATGTGTGCCACACTGAATCTGGAAAGCTTAAGTAAAAGATGTAAAATATGTTCATCATATGGTACCCGATTTCTGGTCAATAGAGGTTCCTTGTGACCTTATCATATCTGCTTTATGGTTTATTCAATCAGTAGTGTTTCATGATGATAATGCAGATGTTCCTTCTCATACCACAGGGAACAAACGCCCAAGGATTATGCCTCTAATGCATCTCTTCCCGGGGGGAGAAGGATCCAGCCAGCAGGTAAAGTTTCTAATTTTAAAGGGAATAATTTTCTAGCTTTAGATCAGCCTTTGGTTACTGCTTAGTTGTGGTTATCTACTTTGTCCTCTATGTAAATAGCATCTGATATCTGGTATTCTGCTACAAGCATTGTCTTTCCTCCCGAGTTTGTGAACTATGCTGCCCTTTTTGTAGATTACAGGTGTAAAAATTGTTTGTTATAAGTAGAAAATATTTTTTTTTCTTGTTACGTTCCAACTCGTAGATAATAATAGCACACTCATACTTGCAGTTTTGTGATGATACCTTATAGATGTCTTCAGATTGTTCTTGGAAGCTGCTGATCATTAAGATTCTGGTTTTGAACTGGAAACTTGGCAATCGCTGAATTTCAAGGACCATCGTACCTTCTGTAGTATACATGCCATGCATTGATATGATTACCCAGAATGTTATGCTGGAACAAGGAGGAAAGAACCCTCCATTTTTTCCTCCATATATTTGGATCTTGTATTCCCTTTTTATTTGCCTTACTACTGTATCATTATTTTTATTCAACCTAACTGTATTTTTCCATCTTGCAGTCGAGTAGTGCAGCAGTTGTTAGCAAAGAGCCTGCTGAGGTAGTGGTTCCGAAGGAACCTAGTTTTACTTGTCCAGTGTGCTGGAGCAAGTTGGTGGAGCCTTCCACAACAAACTGTGGCCATATCTTCTGCACCGAGTGCATCAAGCAAGCCATCCAGTATCAGAAGAAATGCCCTACTTGCCGCAAGGCCCTCAAGAAGAACAATTTCCATCGGGTTTACCTTCCGAACTCTGATGCTTAAGTTGAGTCATTTTACCTATCCATGAAACCATTTGCTTCTCTCTTTTCCTGGGAAACCCGGTGAACTTCAGTTTCGTCAGATACACGTCTGTTGGACTAATATCTTGTTGTGAAATTTATTTTCAGGCCAACAGCGGATCATTCGGCTGAAGCGTAACCTCACCTAGATGTGTCATTGTTGAGACACTAGTAGCAGATGCTCAGATGAACAATTGGTTAAATTGAGTGTTGTATGTATTAGATGGTTGATCTTTGTAACTGGGACTAGCTTAAAGCTGAGATGATAACGGTGGATAGCATCTTTGGTATCTCTGTGTTCTTTACAAGTGCCTTGCCTGGTATGTTATGTTAAATGAAGTTCTAACCAGCTCATTAGCTACCACACGGCCTGAGGCGGCATGGCTGAAGAGGTCAGCTTGTCTTGTGGAGTCTGATGTGGCTGTGTGGGGCCACCGGCAGCCGAGTTTTCGACCGCCGCCCTCTGGCTCTGGGGCCTGGCAGCCACATATGGACATGGTTATGCGTAGGCCGTGAGGCTTTGCCTTGCCATTTTTTTGAAGAAAGCAGATCTGCTGGAGATGCAGAGTTACATAACTCAAGTTGTTTTAGTTTTAAGATGAAATGGGTAATATCAGATACCAGCTCAACAAACGAGGACTCAAACTCAAATAACTCCAATTGGGATTTACACGGAAATAAACTGAAACTACCCCTAGCAAATAAACTGAACTACCCCTACTGACGTCAGGATTACAAAATAATTTATGTCGATCAGGTTGATGCCCTACTGCACGTCCATCAGGGCATCACCCCATTTTAGCTTTTGAGTTTTCGAAAATATATGGCCTACACAACACACACTCCAGTAAAAGAAGTGCAAGGTGGTTAAACGACCCGGATCAAGTTGGTGTCAAGTTGGTGTCAGTGACATAGGACTGGGCACAGAGGATCAATCTTGTAGGTGTCGTAGAAGTTCAACTCAAACTTCCATATTATTTTTGTTTTACTCTAACTACAGTACTCCGTAGGTGTTGTAGAAGTTTCTGTCTTACCAATTTTATTTTACTTTTTACTAGATTTGAGGCCTATCTTGCTGCGTCGTGTAGGTCATCTCATCATGACCCAACACCTCACGTATAACGAATTTCTAGTTTCAAAATGAAATCTTTGGTTTTCGCAAAAAAAAAACTTTGGTAATACCAGACTACCAGTATAACACTAGAATTAGGAAGAACAGAAGGCTCATATTCCATTTCTCGAGCTAATATTTCCTTTCGCATTTTTGTACGATTTCTTCTTGATATTAGATTAGCGATGGATACGAATGAACTTTCTCCAATGTTACCACTCTCTCTAATGTTGGTGTGAGTATTTTGCTGCAAAAAGGATGGCATTCCCATAGGCAGGAAAAAAGAGAGACCGACCCAGCATGGAGGGACATAGGCCCCTAATAGGGATGTAGGCAGACAATTAAACGGGCAACACGGACAGTTCGCCTACATCTCGATTCGTACGCACCAGAAGAAAAACTCATACATATAGTATAGCCGGTGCAAACGAGAGAAGGTATACAAACTATCCGTATGATCCATGATCCGCATTCCTGTCCGCCTGCATCCATGATCCATAGCCCCTACCCGCTTGCTAATTGTGTTTAAACCATTTCTTTTATTAGTAAATGTTTATTATGCCAAGAGTCTAGTGAATATGGCGCCTTCCCTCCTAGGTCCTAGTTCAGAGACCCCGTGTCATCCCTTTAACCGGCCAGGGGGAAATACCATCGCGGCGTCAGGGCCCCTCACCCAGCGCCTTACCCTACAGATGTAGCCGCTAACCATCGCCGCACTACTGTACGGCACACCCCTCGTTACCAAAGGGCGCAGGTCACTTGTCATAGGTACGTGTGGTACTCCCTTTGTTTAGAAATATAAGATGTTTTAGGTTTGTGAATAAGATGTATCTAGACACTTTTTAGTGTCTAGATTTGTTTGAACCTATACACTAAAAGGTGTCTAGATACATCTCCTTCGTAAACCTAAAACATCTTATATTTCTAAACGGAGGGAGTAGGTTGGTGGAGTTATTTTTGTGAGACATCCTCAGTTTTTGGACTTGTTCGGCATAGCTGTCTTGTTCGGCATAGTATGTGGTAGGTTGGTGGAGTATAATATATGACTATGTACATCAACGGATAAAGAGGTCAGGGGTAATCCTCCTTTTTGAAAAAAGAGTAGCGAATATATAGAAAAAATTAAAAGATCCAATTTTATAAGTAAGTCCACATCATGAACCAATATTGTGCACAATGTAGAAACAAATCAATTTGTTCATTGTCGCTGGCCGCTTCAGTTGCTAGTCTCTCTCTGGTGAATGTCATACATATTTTACTAAAGATTTATATAGCTTGAGCGATGTTTAGTACTCCCTCCGTCCCAAAATAGATGTCTCAAATTTGCTAAAATTTGGATGAATCTAGACACTATTTAGTACATAGATTCATCTAAAATTTTAAAAATCTAAGACATCTATTCTTGGACGGAGGGAGTATCAAGTATAGAGCAAAAAAAATCATTGCAGTGTTATATATAAAGAACATTTAACCCCCCAAAAGTTACAACAACATGGCAATGATTTGGATGACAAGATTCTTTTAAATATCATACATACTCTAGATTTTTTTGATTTGAGTATACCATACCATTGAACATAAACCTCTATCAACAGAGTGTTAAGAATAAATTTAGATATCTTTACCGAGATAAGTAAGAATAACACACACAAATATATACGCTATATTCATCTAAGGCACATTGGAGTTAATATGTTTACTCACATTTGAGATAATTTGGTTTAATATGTTTCTAAGGCACATTGTATATGAAAAAGTAATATGACTTTTGATTTATAATGTGGTTTAAGTGGAGATCAATACATAGCTAGTACTATGAATTAAAAAAAGAGTTATAAACAAGTAATAAAAGTCCTAGACATTTTTCTTTGTCACGCTCATACTATAATAAATGTATATATAACTCGGCGGCGTAAGCCTTTGTTGGTCGCCTTGGAGTGATATAAACTGCCATCACGAAACAATGCAATCAAATACAATCTCAAAGATTTTTGGAGAAAACCCGGGAGCTTGTGAGATCACATGACTCCTTTATATATAACCCGGGAGGCTGATATGGATTATTTTTGCAAGTTGGGTTAGGCCCTTGGAATTAGGATTAGTTTATCTCTATATCGGCTATGAACTGACCTTGTTTATCAGGTCGATTATTATTAACATTGGACATTACCCAGACAAAAACAGATGGTTCTTGAAAAAAATAGTGAACTGATTAACTGTCTACGAGTATATAATAGATGATGATTATGTAACGATTAATATTCTTCAAGAACTAAGAAAAACTTTTGTGCAAAGATTATGTCCCACATATTTTTCAGCGGGGTTCATTCCCACTAATCATTGGGCACATGTTTCCGCTATTGCCGCTTTGGGGGGGGGGGGGGGGGTGAAAGAACATGTTGGGCCCCCATGTGTGGTTTTGGTAATTAATGACAATCTTTATGGACTAATGTGTGTATTAAGTTATACTTGTAGGATTTGTCCATTGGCATCGCTTGGAGCATGTGTTGGCTTCAAGGTCGATGAAATACAAAGAAGATATGTTGGGCAAGCTCAATATGCGAGGTCGATGATGAGGAATTAAGAAAGACGTTCCATCTTGAGAAGGGCAAGATCGTCTACATCGAGCTCAAGTGGAATGCTCAAGGCAAAGGTATAATCTTGATAGGTTTTCCCTTTTGCCGGTCTCACGTTGTGTGTGTGTGAGACCGGGTTTAGGATAGATAACCGTACTATCAAGAGGGGCTCTCGTATGAGTAATTCGGTCACATCGTTCGGAGAGAGCTCAAACCTTTGCATACTTGCATCATCGTATTTGGTTGTTATTTGGTCTTATTCATGTAAGGATATAGAGATTGTGGTAATCTCCATAACAAGCTCTTGTTCATCAAAATCGGATCTCCCATATGTATCTTGGTGCGATTTTGATTTATGCGGTTTTTCGGTTTCTCACCAAGTGAGGTATATCACATTATTCTACTTGATACTTTCTCACTTTGTGATAATCAATATTTTCACTTTTTATTGGGAAGCCCTTGTCGTCCTCTATCCAACGCAATTTGAATCGGATCAATCGAAGCTTCCAGTCAAAAGTTATTGCCATTTGAATATCTGCATGTCAATCTGTTTTCTGGGCCGAGCGGTAGTACCGCCCTGGCGGGACGGTACTACCGCCCGGGCCTGAAAACAGCCCGTTTTCTTTCTGTCTCGCTAGGTACCTATTTACGGTAGTACCGGTCGGCCCGGTAGTACCGCCCGGGTGGGCCGGTAGTACCGGCCGGCCCAGTTATTTTTCCCAAAATAGCCCAAATCCAGATCTAGATTTCCTGGCCTCGCGTGCGTTGACCCGCCTCGCCCTGCGCGCTTGCAGCCGCCGCGAGCTCGGCTGGCCCCGCTCGCCCCTGGCCCACGTCCTCGCGTCGCACGCCCTGTCCCGCTCGAGCGTTGCCGCCTCGCTGGGCCCCGCCGCTGTCGCGTTGCCGCCTTGTCTCTCGCGGGCGCTGCGCGCATGCACCGCTAAATCCCGCACGCCGCTGCCGCTTGCGCATGCTGCGCGTCCGCTGCCACCTCGTTGCACGTGCGCCGTTGCTTTGCTGGCCCGCTAGCGCTGCCTTGACCGCTGGGCCGCGCTGCTACGCTTCGCCAGGCTTTCGTGGCCGCTGCCACCCTGGGCCGCGCTGGGCCCATTGCCCTTGCCTTTATACGCTGCTGACTGCTTTACCGCGATGCTGCCGCTTTTTCTTCTGCCAGCTCACGCAAGACGTGCTGCACCGCGGTTGCTCTGACTTGCTGCTGTTTGGTTTTCGTGTCACATGCGGTACTACCGGTAAATTCCGGTAGTATCGGACCGTTCAGAAAATTGCCCCAACGGGCAGATTTAGCCCGACCCTTTAAATAGACCTTGTCCATTATTGTTTAGGGCTACTTCTCACTCCTCCTTTTGTCTAAGCTTTGCTCCCATTTGCTTACTCTTTGAGCTTGATTTCTACACACCCCTCCATTGATTCTTGCATATATTTAAGGGGTTGTTGGAGGTGATCTAGATCTACGTTTTGACCTAACCGATTCATCTCTTTGTGAGTGTATCTTTGGGGATCTAGATTTTGGGGGATTTTGTGTCTCTCTTTGAGTCCTCCTCTCTTGTTCCCCCAATAGCTTTAGTAGCTTTGTTGGAACTTGAGAGTGAGGGATTTGAGCATCTTTGTGGTGTTCTTGCCATTTGCATTTGGTGCATCGGTTTGAGTTCTCCTCGAAGGATTTGGTTTGAGTTGCTCATTGGAGCTTGTCCCTCTTGGGTTCTTGGAACCCTAGACGGTTTTGTGGCATTGGTGGCATTGTGGCCTTGTTTTGTTGAGGCCTTTTGTGACGTTTGTTGGGAGCCTATAATTAAGTTGTGGAGAAGTGCCCCAACCTTGTGAGAGGTTCCGGTTGCCACCGACAAGTGCACCGATAGCGGAAGTGTGGATCGATCCCATTGGGGTGAGATTACCGGAGAATAAGGGACGCCTTTTGTGGCGTTGGTGGTTTGATACCACCCCCTCTCCAAACAAGACGTACTCCATGTTGGGAGGAACTCGGTAAAATATCGGTGTCCCCGCGTGCCTCGGTTATCTCTATACCGAGCTCTTTACTTATGCATTTTACATTATGATAGCGTTTGTGCTTGAACTACTATATATCTTGCTATCACTTTGTTGCTTGTATTGCTTATCATAAGTTGTTGGTGCATATATGTGAACCTTACTTGTTTCTAGGTTGTGCTTTACAAAGTAAACACTAGTTTTATTCCGCCTTTGTTGAGCCACTCTAGGAAAAGTTTTAATCGCCTATTCACCCCCTCTAGGAGACATCTGTATCCTTTCAGGGGGCTACCGCTTCTTACGCTCAAGATTATAGTATCACGTACAAAATAGTACGTTTATGCTCATAAGTCGAATTTTAGACCCGACATACTAATACAATAACACCTCTGATTCATATTAACTATCGCATATTTGTTATATCCACACGTATTTAAACACTAAAATGTTTGCACCTAGACAAATCTTTAACAGTTACTATGAAACAGAGGGAGTATTTACATTCAAAACTCAATTCTACAAAAGTTAATTAAGAGTACGATCTAATAGTATCACATTTAGATTCTTTGCACGATACACGTACTGGTTTTGTCATTGGTCGATGACATTTTAGCCGTACCCCTCCTGTGTCCCTCCCGCGAGCGACCGGGGGAACCCTAGCGCCGCCGCCGGGCCGCCCACTCCCTTCCGCTCCTTCCTCCTTGCTGCCGGCCCGGCGGCAAAGCCGCTCGGCGTCGGTGGCGGCGGGGCCCCTCTTCTCCCCCTGGTTCGCCAGATCTAGGCACGGGCCAAGATCGGCGACCGGCGGCGGCGCGCGGGGCGTGGCGGCGTCTGGCTTGGTGGCGCGGCTCGCCGCGGTGGCGACACCATGCTATGGCGAGGAGGGCTGCGTGGAGAGGTGGTTTCATGCTCGGGGCCGGCGGCTGCTGGACCAGGGCGGTGTTGGCCGGGATCTAGGGGTAGCGACGGACGCGGTGTTGCAGGATGAAGGCGAAGGCGCGCCCTTAGCGGCGGTGCTAACGTGAATCAACATGGTCCCAAAGAAGAACACGTTGTTGACACGTCGTCAAGCGAGTTGGCTACCAAGACGTCAGTTGAAGACTTGGAGCTAATCTTTTAAAACGAGCATGCCATGCCCGTCGTCAAGCGAGTTGGCGGGAGGACGAACAAAAAAATCAAAACATGACAAACAAGGAGCATATATACCAGTAACATTTTATCAAAAAAAATATGAGTATAAACACAAGTACTTGGACTCAAACTCATAGGTTTCATTCATTCGTGAGCTTGTAGAACCTGGCCTTATCTACCTTGTTGTAATAGTGTCGAATATGTGTATAGGCTATAGTTGGACTTGGACTACACGGTAGGGTTATGTGTTTGAGTCAAACACTTGTAACTTGGCCTATTATATAAAGGCACCGGGAGTAGTCAAAATAGACTAGATGCAAGACAGGTTAGACACAAGGTCGAGTTTCAGGGACGGTTCGGTGCTCGTGGCAGGGGCACCGGACAGGCGTGGCGTGTTGTAGATCTGATGTGTCTGTATACCGTGACAGGCTTGTCGTCGACGGTACTCTGATTATAGTACCAGCGAAGGAGCGCCCGTAAAGCATGCCCCGCAGATGTAGGCTTTGCCGAACTGCGTTACCAAACGTCGTCTTCTCCGTCTACTTTCTACAATTATCTAATCGCGTATATTGCTAACAAGTGGTATCAGAGCCATCAGGTTACAAGATCGGATTCATGGTGCGGATGATCGTAGAGAAAGACGAGGCGATGGAGGTTCTGGTGGGTGGCGTGCTTCTGTCGAGCGGAGGACGGAGCGAAGCGAGGTTCCTTACGCGGAGCGTAAGGGCCGAGCGAGCGGAACACCATCAACAAAGGACGGCATTGATCGCGGGCATGACGACGCGAGGCGGCCATGTCGTCGAAGCAGGTCCGATTGGCAGGCACCGTCGGTTGGATAGCTTGGCGCGCAAGTTGGGGGAGATCGTACCGACTGTGGCAGCGCAACATGGTTCGAGCGGTCAGACCGTCCGGTTCAACCGGAGAGGCCGGCCCGACGAAAGGAGACCAGGTGCAATACGCCAAGGACCCGACGTGTTCTGATGTCGTGACGGTTATGGTCTCTAAGGCACGTAAATAGACGTGCGACTGTGGACTCTAAGATTCGGAATATCTGGTGGAGTCCAACACGGTTTCGATTCGACACGGCGTGGACCGACTCTATTATGGTGCGCACACGGAACAAGGAAGGCCGAGTTGGATGACGCAAGGCCTGGCTTGGAGCTTAGGAAAGAGAGTCACGTATAGTTCGGTTTGAAGGTGGAGATAGATCCGAACTATCTCGAGGTCAATAAAAGGAGGGATGAGGAGGCAACGGAGAGCTTATGAGTTGTTTTGCCCTAAGTTCGAGCACGGAATTTTGGAGGCGAGGCGACGCATGCGAGAAGGCTTTGCTGAACCGAAGGAGAGGCTCTGGTCGGTTGGATCGTCCTGACCTAAACGATATGATCGGTGGCTGTTCGTGGGAGAGAAGCGGTAGGACGCGATGTCTTCCACCAGGTTCGAGGTGACGAAGTTCGATGGTACTAGAAACTTCCCGCTTTGGCAGTCGAGGGTCAAGGATTTTCTGGGACAGCAGGGACTCCTGAGGACAATCAAGACTGATGCGATGAAGCCTGCAAAGTTGGACGCTGATGACTAGGCTGGGATGCAAATCAGGGTGGCCAGTACTATATGGCTGAGCCTAGTTGATCAGGTCCTGTACCATGTGATG
Source organism: Avena insularis (assembly GCA_023614405.1). NCBI lineage: Eukaryota > Viridiplantae > Streptophyta > Magnoliopsida > Poales > Poaceae > Avena > Avena insularis. The sequence continues at coordinate 378,890,273 of CM042695.1, read as the reverse complement.
AACGAGGAGTCGCCGAGTGCAATCTAGGAGACGTTGGAGGATCAATTCCTAAACAAGACTGCACCCAATAAGTTGTATCTGAAGTAGGCACTGTAGGGATGATGATGCAAGAGGGGGCGAACCTTACTGAACACATCAATACCTTCAACCGTGTGGTCTCGGATCTGGAGAGGATTGGGTCCAAGGTGGAGGATGAGGACAAGGCTTTGCTCATGCTTGTTTCATTGCCAAAATCCTACAAGAGTTTGATGGCTACCCTGACATACAGCAAGTCAAGCATCACTTCAAGCGAGATACAAACTGCGTTGTTATCATATGATCAACGTGAAAAAAAGACTTCCGAAGAAAGTGCTTCCGCTGGTGCTAGTGATGGACAAGGGCTGGTGGTCAAGGGCAATCATGGTGGGAAGGGCAAGAAAAAGAAGGGAAAGCCACAGTGTCATCATTGTAAGGAGTGGGGTCATATCAGGAGGTTTTGTCCAACGTATAAGGCTGATGGAGCTGCAAATATTGCTGTTAAATCTCCAGATGATTCTGATAGTGAAGTTCTGGATTTGGTAAGCGAATTGTTCGATGAGGTGTGGATGTTGGATTCAGGGAGCTCTTATCATGTGACGTCTAACAAGGAGTGGTTCTCTACCTACAAGTCTGGTGATTTTGGAGCTGTCTATCAAGTCGATGGTGCGCCTCAGCGCATCATGGGCATGGGATATATAAAGATCAAGTCTAAAGATGGTGGTGAAATGGTGCTCCAGGATGTTAGATATGTGCCGAGGGCTCGCAAGAATCTAATCTCACTGGGAGAACTCCATGACAACAGTTATTCATATCGTGTTGATAGGGACAAGTTGTCTATGCGGGTCAAGAAGAACAAGAAGCTGGTGCTGAAGGGCAGAAGGACTAAGAATAACCTGTACAAGGTGTGTGTGAGCATCGTTCCACGTGGAGCCGAAGAGGAGCACGATGAGGCGTGATGTCTACGCACTTATATTCTTGTAGACAGTTGTTGGGCCTCCAAGTACAGAGGTTTGTAGAACAGCAGCAAGTTTCCCTTAAGTGGATTACCTAAGATTTATCGAACTCAGGGAGGAAGTGGTCAAAGGTATTCCCTCTCAAGCAACTCTGCAATCAAGATACAAAAACTCTCTTGTGTCCCCAATACACCCAATACACTTGTCAGGTGTATAGGTGCACTAGTTCGGCGAAGAGATAGTGAAATACAAGTGGTAATAGTGCCAGAAAATAGCTTGACGGTAAGGTAAAAACTGGAAGCAAGCAAACATGCAACAGATCTAGATCCAAACGGTGTTTCAATGTTTAGAAACAAGGCCTAGGGATCATACTTTCACTAGTGAACACTCTCTCATATAAATATCCTCTCTTCATGATACTACTCTCCGGTTGGACACTCTAATCCATTGTAGGGCTATAACAGCACACCTCAAAGTCCGTATTTCCCAATGTAGATAACCCCACGCTGGCACCTTGAGCACTAGATGGTTCCAACAAACACCACAATTTCATAAAGACATCCAACTCCAAATATAACTCATAACAAATATATATGTAGTCTAACCTAAGTGCCACATACGACGTGCACGCTGTCACTTTCACACACGTGGGAAAAATTATAGATCTATTAAAGCATGATGAGTATTTATGTAGACTCAAGCCTAAGTGCCACCATGGCGTGCACGCTGTCACTTTCACACACATGGGGAGAACAGAGATCTATTGAAGCACTTGAGTAGCAAGGTAGATCTACTTGATTACAAAGCTCATGACCACAACAAGATCATGCATAGAGAGAGAGATGAACACATAGCTACCGGTAGAGCCCTTAGCCTCGAGAAAGAACTACTCCCTCCTCATCATGAGAATCAGCAACAATGATGAAGATGGTGATGGAGATCGATGGATATGGCTCCGAGGGCACTTCCCTATCCCGGCAGGGTGCCGGAACAGAGACTTTCTGACCCCTGAATCTCCCCTTCAGTGGCGGTGGCGTTGCGGAACTCTTTCTGGAAGTATGATGGATTATTTAGGTTTTTTTCCCTGGGGGCTTCTTATAGGCGCAGGAGGCAAGGTTGGGAGGCGGACAGAGGGCACACACCCTACCCAGGCACGGGGTAGGGCCCACCCGCGCCTAGGGGGTGTGGTGGCCCTAGCTCAACTCTCCGTCTCCCCTCCGGACTTCGTGACGCCCACGGTAAAATATTGACTTTAGCTTTTGTTCCGTCCAATTCCGAGAATATTGATTTTCTGCCTTTCTAGAACAAAAAACAGAAGAAAACGGGCAACTGGCACTGTGGCAACTTGGTAATAGGTTAGTTCCAGAAAAGATATAAAAACACCTCAAAGTGTAGACAAAGCAAAGCAAAGTAGATACTAAACAAGCATGGAGCATCAAAAAATATAGATACGCTTTCAACGTATCAAGCATCCCCAAGCTTAACTCCTGCTCGTCCTCGAGTAGGTAAGTGATAAAAGAATAATTTTGAGGTGACATGCACCGTCAAAACCAATGGTAAGGAAATCGGTAATCGTTAACTGCTCGGTTGGCTTAGGAGTAGCGACTAATCGGAATTCGGACGATTAACTGATTTAATCGGTCGGCTATTAATCGGTGCAGTCTACAAAAATTAGCACCTAAAACACGTATGAATCCTCTTGCAACTCAACCATCTACCCTATTAAAGACAACCTTAAGCTCCCGGATGAGATCCTCAAGGCGCTCGAGCTCTTGTATCTGAGGTTTGATCGACAACTACGATGAAGTGGCCAACAATGACAAGGAACTGGTTGGTGATGGCGAAAATCAAGCTCTTGGAGGCAGGGATCGTGCTGGAGCTTCGCAAAACCTATTTCATTGGGGTGGGCTAGCGGATGGATGGGCGATATGTGTTGATAATTTTGCACCCTTTTTGACCAAGTGTAGTGGTTAATCGGGAACATACCTAGTAATCGGAGTGTCAGACCTATTAATCGGGCTAAACGATTAATACAAACGATTAGTGGTAATCGACACGGTCAGGTCCCTAGTAGAGATTAATCGGCCTATTAATCGCTGATTCGGCCTATTTTTTGAACAATGGTCAAAACCAAGATCAAAACATTTGCAAGCATTGAAAGCTGGGATCAAAGAACTCTAAACATGTGCATGAAAGATGGAGTTCTAACAATAGGACATAGTAACTATGCATGCAACATGAAAGTCTACAAACAAAGATCATGAATAACATGCATTGAAAAACTTTTGTTTGTTTCACATACAGAAAACATGGCATAGTGGCATTCAGCTTGTCCCTCATAGAGTAGCAAATAGATGCATAGGACACCTTCAAAGTTCACAATGGTGACTAGAAACAAATAGCACAAGAACAAGTAATATCACAATATGCATCAATCAATAAGTTTTGGGACACTACACACAGAATGACAACTATGCTCTCTTAGTGGTGCCTAACGGTAGAAGGTGGAGACTCAATATAATAGTGGAATAAAGGCCCTTTATAAAGGAAAGAAGAGATTTCAAGTTTCAAAAAGATCTTCCAAAAATTATGGTACTTGTTAGCTTTCAACCCTCATCGCCCCTATCATAAGCATCTTAAAGTGGTTAAGGTTAAAGTGAATAAACTATGTAGTATGTGCTTGACAAAGTATAAGTTGGCAATCTCAAGTCCCTTGAATACGAGGGCCACACCTCATGCTACTCAACTTCAGTCACCTGTAAGTTCTTGTCATTGTAAGTACATGCATATCATAGAGAACCGCCAATGGGGCACCCCTTGCACATGGTACAAGAGCTATCCCATAACCAAAATTATAAGGCAAGCAGACAATGAGCATCTCAGCGATATTTTTATTTACTATATGCATAGCTTTTTATTGAGGATGCCTCATAGATAGCTCACTATGGTGATGCTGCAAGTTTCCACCATAATTAGGCGGGCTTAGGCTAGCGGCTCAGGCATTTCTCTAACACAAAATACATACTCCATGTACTTACAAGTTTCCTCTTTATTTCACACCGGTGACATCTATAAACAAAAGAGCATGATATCAACTAAGTACAAAGTACAAGTGCAATGTTGAAAACGTTCCCCATGACAGCATGGTTCTGCTAATTCCAACGTATAAGTGCAAGCATATACAACATAGATGACACAATGGTTCAAGTTTATTAGGGGAAAGGAATATAAAGTGTGCCATCAAGTTTGTGAGGGCTTTAATCACTAAGTTTTCACATAACAAAATAGTTTTTAATTGGAAGATAGCTGAAAACAAGAATATACTTGGAACACACCATGCATAGGAATTTATAGTGGACAATTTGGAATAACTTGGTTTCTTGGGAGTTGGAAGCATGAGTAGAGATTACTCATACAAGTGGAGGCTAGCAAAAGACTGGGAGCAACTAACTAAGAGAGCAATAATGGCTATAATCATGGAGAGCGACAAAACATTACCAATCAAAGCAAAGAGTGGTACTACAAGACAAGGACTAAATGATCATATAGGCTAAGGTGACCGATTCATAGTCATAACATGGTGTGAGCATGTGCCAAGTCAACCCAAACAAAGCATCAAAGGAGAATACCACAATACTATGCTTTTGTATGCTAAAACAACGCATGATTATTTCAAGGCACATTAAGCAATCTTAGAACATGTTTGGTTCAGCTTCGTTAACGTAAATGGTATTGGAATCAGATTACGGGGGTACTGGTAACGGAATGGGGAAAAGTCCAAATCTGTTTGGTTCACACAGGTAAGGGAAACGGATAGACTCGCAACCTCACACGAACATGCTCACATGGTGGAGAAGAAGAGAAAGTCTAACCAAAATACAAATATGTGCGAAGGAGTGGTGGATGGCAGGGAAGAGGAGGAGCACGCCTGATGAGCAGGAGAACGACGACATTTGGGGATCTGGAAAGGGGGATTGTGCCAAGCAGGAGAGAAGATCGATGGTGGTCATGCCGTCGCTATCGCTTCTGTTACTAGAGCACATCGATGGGAAATCTAGGGGCTTGAACACCACCGGCGCCGGTGCCATCGCCGCAACTTGGCGGAGAAGGATAGCGCTGGAGGAGGACGGGATCGGGCCCAGAGGCTTTCTAGTGGTAACAGGATCCGTTTCCGGTGGGGGGAGGCCGGTATCAGATTTGACTTACGGTGTAACTTGTTTATAGGGAACTTGATTACGGTCAAAACGAACCAAACAGGAATAACAGTTTGATATTACAGTGTAATGGGTTACCGGCCAAAAATGTGCGAACCAAACACGTTCTAAATTGTTTGGAACAAGTCATGCTACAGCAGTAATCACTAAGCATAAGGTCAAAACAAGATCTAGCATGACATGATAAAGTCTAAGCCACCGTCAAAACAAGCTCCCTTTTGTACCACTATAAGCATGAAACTTTCTACTCTTTTCCAACACCAAACAACTTATTTGAAACAACTCACAAAGATAAAAATCAATAAAGATCAGTGAGCTTGTCTCACAAATCCACAAAGAAGAACTAAAAAGTTCTAAACCGAAAGCACAAGAAAACTAAGGCTGAACGCAGTGCTAGCAAAAGTGAACACTCACAAAACAATAAGAGTGAAAACTAGAGTGTTCTAGGCAATGGAAACAGAGTGTGTCTTTCTCCAAAAGAAGTGTGGTATAACCAACCAACTTACTCAAGCAAACTAAGCAAACGAAACCAAAAACGAAAACTAAGACGCTCCAAGAACAACACAACAATGCATGAAACAATAAAAACAAAGTGTCTAGAAAGACCTGAGATTTTTATTGATGAAGAAGAGGATGCCTTGGATATCCCCAAGCTTTGACACTTGTACCTCTTAAATATTTCTTGGGGTGACACGGGTGGCATCCCCAAGCTTGAGCTTTTGTCCATTCTTCATCTCATTACATCATTCTTTCTCTACACCTGCAAATTTTCTTTCATACAAAACTTCACACAATCTTCATTAGCAACATTAGTGTATTTAAAAGATAATAGACCTTTGGGTTTAGTTTCAAAACAGAAAAACTTTCACTAAAGACACAAGCTACTGTAGAAACTCCTTCAAAAAGCTCAATTTCCCAAAAATAACCCAAAAATGAATCAATAAGAAGCAAATGCAAATAATGGCAGAAATCTGTCAAAACAGACCAGCAGGTAGAAACCGATTTTTTCAAAGATCTTCTGTTGCTCAAATAAAAAATTGTTGAACTAACGAAAGTTAGATAACATATTGGGGGATTTATTCATATATTTTCAGCTCAATTGGACTTACATAGACTCCTCACGAATTTTTATGGTGGAGGACAGAAATCTGTTTCGGGACAGCAACTCCCCAAATCTTACTTCCCTCTCGTTAGAGGTCATTCTTGGCATAAAAAATCAAACAAAAAGGATAAGTAGAGGTTATTACAGAGGTAATAACTTCCAAGACTCAAGAAAACTCTTGGGTTATCTCCCAACAAGTACTTTTCTTTAACGCCTTTAAGTTAGGCTTGATAGTTTGAGAAGATGCTCACATAAGAAATATAAATTGAAACAAAAGAGAGCATCAAGAAGCAAATTGAGAACACATTTAAGTCTAACCCACTTCCTATGCATAGGAATCTTGTAAAGAAACAAGTCATGAAAGCACAAAGCAACAAGCATAGGAAAGCAAAACAAATGTAACTTCAAGACTTTTAACATAAAGAGGGGGAACTTAATATTTTTGAGATGCATAAGACCATATTTCCCTCTCTCATAATAACTTTCAGTAGCATCATGAATAAAATTAATAATATAACTATCACATAAAACATTCTTATCATGAGCCATATGCATAAAATGATAATTACTCTCCACATAAGCATTGTCATTCTTATTAATTGTAGTGGGAGCAAATTCAACAAAATAGCTATCATTAGTATTCTCATCACCATAGTCATCAAATATAGGAGGCATATTTTAATTACAATAAATTTTATCCTCAATAGTAGGTGGACTGAAAATATCATATTCATCATTGTAATCATCATATATTGGAGGTTTGGTATCATCATAAGAAATAAAATAGCTATCTTCCAAAGCTGGGGAACTAAAAAGATCATTTTCATAAAAACTAGCTTCCCCAAGCGTAGACGTTTCCACAGCATTAGCAATAATGGTGTCCAAAGAATTCATACTAATAACATTGCTATTAGCATGCAAATAAAGTTCCATAGGTTTCTTAATTTTCTCTTCAAACACTTCATGTCCTAACTCAAGATAGATACTATAGAGCTCTCTAATTTTTGTTGTTGTTTTCCATTAAGCCTAATTAGTGAAAACAAGAAGAAAAAAAAGACAAAACTGCAGAATCTAAAGGAAATAACTTCGAGCACTCACACCGGAGGATGTGAGTACCTTTACCTTACCTCCCCGGCAACGGCGCCAGAAAATAGCTTGATGTCTACGCACTTCTATTCTTGTAGACAGTTGTTGGGCCTCCAAGTACAGAGGTTTGTAGAACAGTAGCAAGTTTCCCTTAAGTGGATTACCCAAGGTTTATCGAACTCAGGGAGGAAGTGGTCAAAGATATTCCCTCTCAAGCAACCCTGCAATCAAGATACAAGAAGTCTCTTGTGTCCCCAACACACCCAATACACTTGTCAGTTGTATAGGTGCACTAGTTCGGCAAAGAGGTAGTGAAATACAAGTGGTAACGGTGCCAGAAAATAGCTTGACGGTGAGGTAAAGACTGGAAGCAAGCAAACATGCAACAGATCTAGATGCAAACGGTATTTCAATGTTTAGAAATAAGGCCTAGAGATCATACTTTCACTAGTGAACACTCTCTCATATAAATATCCTCTCTTCATGATACTACTCTTAATTACTCTCCTGTTGGACACTCTAATCCATAGTAGGGCTATAACAGCACACCGCAAAGTCCTCCTTCCCCAATCTAGATAACCCCACACTGTCACCTTGAGCACTAGATGGTTCCAACAAACAGCATAATTTCATAAATACATCCAACTCCAAATATAACTCCTAACAAATATATATATAGTCTAGCCTAAGTGCCACACACGGCGTGCACGCTGTCACTTTCACACACGTGGGGAAAAGCATAGATCTATTAAAGCACGATGAGTATTTATGTAGACTCAAGCCTAAGTGGCACCATAGCGTGCACGCTGTCACTTTCACACACATGGGGAGAGCAGAGATCTATTGAAGAACTTGAGTAGCAAGGTAGATCTACTTGATTACAAAGCTCATGACCACAACAAGATCATGCATAGAGAGAGAGATGAACACATAGCTACCGGTAGAACCCTTAGCCTATAGGAATAACTACTCCCTCCTCATCATGAGAATCAGCAACGGTGATGAAGATGGTGATGGAGATCGATGGAGATGGCTCCGGGGGCACTTCCCTGTCCCGGCAGGGTGCCGGAACAGAGACTTTCTGTCCCCCGAATCCCTCCTTTGAAAATATGATGGATTATTTAGGGTTTTCTCCCCGTGGGCTTCTTATAGACGCAGGAGGCAAGGTTGGGAGGCGGACAGAGGGCCCACACTCTACCCAGGCGCGGGGTAGGGCCCACCCGCGCCTAGGGGGTGTCCTTGGCTTGCCTCTCCGCCTCCCCTCTGGACTTCGTGACGCCCATGGTAAAATATTTACTTTGGCTTTTGTCCCGTCTAATTCCGAAAATATTGATTTTCTGCGCTTCTGGAACAAAAAACAGAAGAAAACAGGTAACTGGCACTATGGCAACTTGTTAATAGGTTAGTTCCAAAAAAGATATAAAAACACCTCAAAGTGTAGACAAAGCAACGCAAAGTAGATACTAAACAAGCATGGAACATCAAAACTTATAGATATGTTTCCGACGTATCAAGGCGGTAGGATCAGCTGGGGCGACCGAGTCCGATGAGGGCTCGGACGACGGCTTATACAACTGAGCAACAAGAAAACCAAGTTCAACATACACTGAGGTGTTTGCGCGAAGACGGCAATTACATTGGCGACATATTCGCCAAGGTGGAGATTGTTGTAATAGTGTCAGATATGTGTATAGGCTACAGTTGGACTTGGACTACGCGGTAGGGTTAGGTGTTTGAGTCGGACACTTGTAACCTGGCCTATTATATAAAGGCACCAGGAGTAGCTAAAATAGACTAGACGCAAGACAGGTTTGACACAAGATCGAGTTTCGGGGACGGTCCGGTGCTCGTGGCAGGGGCGCCGGACCGGCGTGATGTTTTGTAGATCTGATGTGTCTGTACACCGTGACGGGCTTGTCGTCGACGGTACTCTGATTATAGTACCAGGGGAGGAGCGCCCGTAAAACATGCCTTGCAGATGTAGGCTTTGCCGAACTGCGTTACTAAATATCATCTTCTCCGTCTACTTTGTGCAATGATCTAATCGCGTATATTGCTAACATGCCTCTACTGAACATCACAAATATTAATGTGAACTACCAATAGCAAGAGCAGGGGAGTGAGGGAAATAGAAGTTAAAAGAGACCATACCATGGGCTTAAGTAGGCAAAGAGACCATACCATGGGCTTAAGTAGGCCTCGGCAAAAACTAACACCGGACAAACTATCCAAACCGTAAAAGGTGAAGCCAGTTCATTTTCCTTAACAAACTCAATCAAGACTTCTAATCTAGTTCAAAAAGTTGAACTAACCCAAACCGGTTAAACCGGCAAACCCTTTTTGTCCACCCCTAGGATTAAGGTATTAGTTACACTAGATGATACCCCGCGCGTTGCTGCGGAAACCCTATGTTGAAGACCATCAGTTATTGAGATTTTGTGTACAATTCACAGAAAAGATGTTTATGAGCCGGTTGCCAAAACGTAGTTAGCATAACCCATTAATAAATATGTAAATAAATATTTTTTTGATGCGGTGCAACCTTTGGTAAGAAGAATCGGAAAAAAGGCTGACCGTGTCAAGAAAATTGAGAATCATAAAAAATTGCTTTAGAAAAGCAATATAAACTAACAAAGGAATAATTTTGAGAAAACGATTATGGACAGTACTTCAAAGTCGTTTTGACTTCAACGAATAAGATGTACTATCATATAAAATTGATCTACAACTGTACGTCACAATCCAGGAAAAAATACTGGATAGTACTAAAATCCCTACTAAGTTGAAGCAATTCACAGTTAAGAAAATTAGATGGAGTCATAACTTAAAACTGTTTGCCTGGAAGCCCCTTGATCCACACTGATTCATGGGTGTGATGCTGATGTAGTTATTCTATCCATAATTTTTCTTCAGCTTGCTAGCCATGAGAGGCGTAAGAAACCTGCCGATCTTTAGAGAGTTTCCCCCGCAACCCGCCTAGTTGTTATATTTTCAGTTTATTCTTCTGTCTTGTTATGTAATTTCTGCAAACCATGTATTCCTCCTTAATATAATGAAGGAGCACCGCTGTCTTTGTGTAAGAAAATATTGTCGTAGAATTTGTGAGGATAGTGTAAAAATAAACATAGAACATTGCATGGAAGGAATGGAATATAAAGAAAAACAAACCTGGATAGTATTAGATCAGAAGGAGGGGAATAGATTACTTAAAACATGGTAAAGAAGAGATCAAGATTTTCAATATGTGACCCCAAGGAGCACACTACTTGGTCACCAGAGGCCGCTGTCGTTCACTGAAAAAGGAAGCAAACGGTGTTATTTTGGTCTCTAGTCAATATATTTTTTAAATGCATTTAGTGGAATATTTAAGGGGAGCAAATTATATGTAACAAATAAATTTCAGAGGGGATTTGAAGAGAACACGTGATAAATAAATTTCAGGGGAGATTCGAAGGGAACATGTGATAATTAAATTTTAGGGGAAGATAGAAGGGACAACTACACGCACCAGATGTTCCCTTTCTCAGATTTTTTCTGCAACATTGTTACGTTGTTGTCTAGAATGTTGTTTGAGGATAAACAAATGGGGAATGACGAATGTGATACTTGGTATGTGATATGAGGGGACATGCGTACTCTTGCTTAAGTCGTTTGACACTATGAAGTTCAAGTTCTCCAGTTGGATCTTGTGTATCAATGAAAGAAGGTGTTCTGCAGCTTCTGCAGGTAGTACAGGTGATGGTCGATGATTCCTATGTTGAGCGTACAGACCCAAACCAATAAATCCAAGCAAAACATATCTAGCCGTAGTTCAACCTGCAGGCAAAATCGATTAAATCAAATCCAAATCAATCAGGTGTATGGACAGAATCGAGAATCCAATCTTATTCCAAAGAAATCAAGTTCATCCAGATCTCAACTTGAATGCAAAATCGAATCCAATAAGATCGGATACAGGGCAGAATTCAATCAAATCTGGCCAGAGCTGAACCTGCCATATTGGGACAATACGTTGAGGTAGTAGGAAGAATCCAATCAATCCAAGAAAAATGAGGGGAATCAAATCCGGCCAGAGCTGAACCTGCCAGACTGGAACAATACATTGAGGTAGTAGGAATAATCCAAGCAAAATCGTGGGAATTAGAACGGGGAGCGGGAAGGTACCAGCGTGGAGGTCGCTGGTGGAGTTTGTGGCGCGAGGAGGCTGCCATGGTTGATGCAGGTGGTATGATGGGCTGGTTTTTAATCTCGACACGGCGGTCGCGGCGGATGAGCTCTATCGAGCAGTGTTGAATAATAGGAAATTTATGAGGAGCATTTATGAGGAGGCCTTACGTCGCGGTGGGAATAGTCGTGGCGAGGACGACGGAAGGTCGCGGCGACCGAGGACCTACTGTGAGCGATGGTTGACTAACAACATCGAGGCGAGGCTCTCCACACGGGGAAAAAGAGGGCGACGTGGCTCCACGAGAAGCCAGGAAAATAGGGTAGTGGGGGATTGCTATTTAGGCTAGTCATAGTGGGGAGTAACTTAGAGTAGTAACATGCATATGTTACTAGTCTAAGTTACTATCTTCATAGTGGGAAATAACTTAGGGTGATAACATGCAATGCCATATTAATTAGGTTATAGACACACCTTGCCTTGTTATGTGTGATGTTACAGTAACATAGCTAGTTACTCAATTCATCTCTAGCTTCATTAAATCATTGTCACATAAGCAAAAAATACTGACTTGGACTCTTAGTTACTAGTAAAGTTACTCCCACTATAACCAGCCTTAGATATAGAAGATGCCAGAGTCAGACTAGCAAATTTAGTGGACAGACACAATGAGGTCATAGTGGGGATGATGAACACACTTGAACGCGAGAGTGGTTTTTGCGGCGCCTTAATTGTGGTTTTCACGTCCTTCTTTTATTCACAATAGAGTGATCCCCAACAGGTTAGTTCGGACACGATCTTTACATTCTCACGTAACTACTCTCTCCGTTTTAAAATATAAGATATTTTAGGTTTATAAAGAAAATGTATCTAGACTTATTTTAGTGTTTAGATTTACTCCAAACCTTAGTGAACCTATATACTCCTACTAAAAATAGTCTAGATATATTTGCTTCGCAAATTTAAAACATCTTATATTTTGAAATGGAGGAAGTAGATGGTAACCAATCAAAAAACACGCACACACACACTAAGATGCCACATGGTGAACAAGAGGGCGTCGAGTTTACTAGTACTCGAAATGATTCACGGCGAGATCGAACACATTATGATTTTATGAGACACTATCTAGGCGTGACATTGAACTGAAAAACAAAGTACATGAAACACAATGCACAACAAGACTAAAAAATAGCATTCGCCTCCATATTCTTGATGTGCTATTTCACGGCCTGAATCTCAACACGCTTCCTCATTTCTATGAACTTGTTCTTGCCGAGAGCCTTTTTGAGAATATTAGTTAATTGATCTTTGGTGCTTACATATGCTCCATAGCAACTGAGCCTTCTCCAGTGCATCCCTGGATGTAAGGATGTCGGGTATCAGTGTGTTGGCTTTTGTATCATGGTAACTTGGTTTTTTTCTCAATGGTATCGCCGACAAATTATGAATCCTGAAAATTATCTTCCCAGCTTATTTCTTATGAAGATCACCTAGCAGCCTGCCGAGCCACATTCCTGGCACGCCCCGCCGCTAGCAACAATGTACTTAGCTTCGAACAATGATGGTGCAACTAACTTATGTTTTTTGACTGGGTTCACACCAAGATAACAAAGTGATGTTGATGGCTCTTATGAAGGTGCATGTCCTTAGAGCATCTCTAGCAGACTCCTTCAAACCGTGGTGCTTAAAACACATATAAGGGTCATGAAAACCCTGTTTTAGGTGTGAAAAAGATCCGGATAGAACAGAACCCGCAGAAGAAACCGTAAAAAGACATTTCCTATTTTTTCCTCACAACTTCTTCCACCTAGCCCCGACCGCTCGCACCCTGCACGCCAGCGCGCCCGCACGCCCGTCGCAGAACACCCGCCTCCTGGCTGCTCGCGCTACGCTTTCGCCGCGCGCTCCCGCCGCATGTTCGTTGACCGCTCCCGCTGCCCACCAACTCGCGCGCCACCTGTCACGGCTGCTCGCCCGCCCGCCGGCGCCCTCCCCTGTGCCGTCCAGCCGCTAGCGGCGCTCCGTGCCGCCTAGCCGCCTAGTTCATGCCTGCCCGCCCCATCTCGAGGTCCAGCTATGGCCACCGTCGTCGCCCTCTCTGGCGATTTGGCCAGAAATAAGTCTGTTTTGAGACAAGCAGTGTGAAATTGACAACAATATTCCCAGATTACAAACTCTTCGGCGGGATTTTGCCGGATTCCGGCGAGTCCGGCGGCGACGCTCCGGCATTCCGGTGACTGTTATGGTAGTTGGGCAGCATTGACCGGTTTGTGGTGCCCTTTAAAAATTTCGTCCAAAACCATAGATATAAGGATTCGGGGGTTCCAAATAAAGGGCCCTTTAAAATATTTTAAGGGTTTGATTGATATGAAGGATTTATTCGTGTCATTTTTTGCAACCAAAACGATTATTTTATAAGTTTGACCATTTTAAGGCATCTGCTAGAGATGCTCTTAGCCAGATAGGCGAATGGGTTGGTGAGCCTGACAATGGACCACACGAACAAGTGGACTTTGCCCACTCATGATAGATAATTCCCATTCCTCCTGCATATATTAGGGAAAGAAATAAGGGATGAAGACAAATTGTGAAAAATAAACATACTATACAATCGGATCCTCTTGAAGTTTACTTTGGACAATATGAACAAATAAATGAGGACAAATAGGGTGCCCATTTCCTTGGAGTTGCTCTAAGGTCAAAATGAATAGTGTGACCCAACTAAAAGGACGATGCTCAGCGTCCCCCGGACGATAAAAACGATTCCATCGTCCTGGTCCATTGGCTGACACGTGTCCACCTTTTTCCCCATAAATTCCTCTTTTGCTACAAAACATCCATTTTTGCTACATATGTTCCCGCTTTTGCTTTCGAAAAAAAAAGGTTTGTTTCAGAAATAGAACGTCTTGGCAGAGACCTCGTCGGAGACCATGCAGCAATTTTTTTTTGCTAATATAGCAAAACCGACTTCGCCGGAGACATCGTCGGAAAAAACTTGCTGGTGACTCTCGCCGTAGACCTTGTAGCAAAAAGTTAACACTGTTGTAGCAAAACCAAAAGAGGTTTGTAGCAATAAAGTTCTTTTAATGTAGCAAAAAAACCTACTTCGCCTGAGACTTTTCTGAGCACCTCGTCGGAGACCTTATTGGAGATGTCTTAGCAAAAAAAATAGGAGAACGATTGTAGCAAAATATGTAGCAAATCCATTGGCCGTCGGTAGCGACGACACCGAGGCATCGGTAGCAAAAAAACATCAGTAGCAACAACATCAGTTTTGCTAGCAGCCCCCCTTGCCCCTTGCAGCAGCGATCGTTGGCCAGGTAGCAAAAATTGCTTGTTCGTAAGGAGCAAGGAGTAGGGAGGAGTAGTGCCGCTCATGAGCTGCTGAACCCGAAACGTTGTATCAGGATACATAGTACGATCATTAGAAAACACTGGGATTAGGTTGTATTAGGAGGGGCCCACTACAAAACGTGGCAACAACTATTGGCGAGGCGAGCACAGTGCGATGTTCGCAGCTGGCAGCACGCAGGCGCGATTGATCGGCACATGGTCTATCTGGAGCTTTGGGTCACCGCCGTCCGTATGTACGTGGATCTGATTGATGCTCTCGTCGTACGTGCTTCTGTGCTGCGCGAGGACCACACCACACAAGCCATCTGCTCGTCCTTTTGATCTGCGCGGCTCGCTCCCTCGTCGAATTGAAAGGCGCGCACGCGAGTCGACCCGGACGATGGTCGTCCGGGGGAACGACATCATTTTCCCAACTATATAAAGTACCATAAGAAAAACTGCATTATGGAGCCGCTCTCGAATGGATTAAAAAAAAGTTTCCCTAAAAAGGGGATAAAAAAACTAACTCATAAATATTTTTTTACGGAAGTAATAAGTCATTCTCTGGGACCTGTAATCCCGGCAGCACGATTCAAAGGAAAAACCCTAACCTAAACCGTCGGCGCCCCCAATCATGACAGCCGACAGCATCCTCCACCTCCTTCGCGCGCCGGCGGCTTCCCCGGCGGCAGCTCACCGCCTGGTACCCTCTCTCCAACCGCAGCGCGTCAGCCTTCCGCCGGGAAAGCGGCGCGTCGCCGTGGCCTGCTCCAGGTCCACCGAGGACGGCTCCACCGAGGAGGACGGCATGACTTACAAGGGTGCTGGCGTGGACATCGACGCTGGCGCCGAGCTCGTGCGCCGGATCCGCAAGATGGCTCCCTGGATCGGCGGCTTCGGCGGCCTCTTAGAGTACAGTATGATTCGTCGTCATTGCTCACTTCATCTCTTGATCCTGCACCCTTTTCTTTAGAAAGAGCTTTCGGTCGGTGTAGTTTCTTGTTGGAACTGTTGTCAGGGTCGTTTTTCATACTCCTTTCAAAAGTACCGTGGAGCGGCAAATAGACATTGCCCATCGCGGCTGGCTCCGCCAAAAAAGACGCCATTGAAACGACCTTTAGAGACAACCACCGATCAAGGGATCATAAAAAGACTCACACATGTGCATCCGATCAACTTGGTCGGCGAGACGAGCTAGCTACGGGTTGCGCAGCACCCGGCAGAAATCATGGAGATCGATCTACGGGGTTGGGGAGTGGTGGAGCTTAGTTCTAGGATCTTGCGGCTGATACCATGATAGAGGATCGGATGGGAATGGGTGTAATGCGATGTGTGTTTTAGCCTTTCAGACGCGTATATATAGAGGTATAGGGCTTAGAGGACAAAAAGCCTACTAGAGATGACACAAACAATTTCCATTTAATCCCATGTAATCTCTAACTACCAAATATTAAGTATGTCTCTAACAGATATGCCGCCAAAGTGCAAAGAGGGCATTGCTACGTTGATTGCAGTTGTGCTATGGTGCTCCATTTACCCTTTATTTTTTCAAAAGTTTATGATTCATTCGCTGCTTCGGACCATGTAGTACTTGTTCACACAGCTTGCAGACATGAATGTGTATGACATATTCATAACATTTGTTTTTCCTGTGGTTGGATTGAGCAGAGGATGATTACCTTGTGCTTAGCACTGATGGTGTTGGGACAAAGCTGAAGCTTGCATTTGAAACTGGCATTCATGATACAGTTGGAATTGACCTGGTATATGATCAATTACTATTTATATGCGCTTTTTGTTGCATTTATCACATGGAGTTAATCAATCATGTTCATCATTGCAGGTAGCTATGAGTGTCAATGACATCCTAACTTCAGGTGCAAAACCACTAGGCTTCGCAGATTACTTCGCTACGAGCAAGATTGATGTTGATCTTGCAGAGAAGGTATTAAGAATGTTGTTGCTCTCCTAAAACAATATTTGTTGCTTATGTTAATTTTGTCTTCCGCCATGGAGCGGTGTCTATGCATAATTGAATTTTATAGGTTATCAAGGGAATTATGCGTGGATGCGAACAAGCGGACTGTACTCTGAGGGGAGGAGAGGTAAAACCTCCTGAGATGAGCCTTTCTACATAATGAATCTCGTTGAGTCATTTGTAATGATCTCTCATATATGAACATCAGTGTAACTGCAACATAATGTTTTGAGTACCCTTTTATCTTTGGTACATGGGCAGTTTTTAACAGAAAATACCATAATACAGTACTTCTTGTGACTATTCATTTCATTGTAGAATTATTAGTATTTACTCTCCTGAAACATTCCGTATGGACTATTGCCTTTTTTGGGACAGACAGCGGAGATGCCTGGTTTCTATGCGGATGGTGAATATGATATAAGTGGTTTTGCTGTGGGTGTTGTGGAGAAGGATAAGGTCATCGACGGTAAAAACATTGTTGAGGGAGATATCCTCATTGGTCTTCCTTCAAGTGGGGTTCATTCAAACGGGTTCTCCCTTGTTAGAAGGTACTCCCTCTGTTTCAAAATATAAGATGTTTTAGCTTTGTGAAGCAAATGTATCTAGACTACTTTTAGTATATAGGTTCACTTAAGTTTGAAATGAATCTAGACATTAAAACAAGTCTAAATATATTTTCTTCACAAACCTAAAACATCTTATATTTTGAAACGGAGGGAGTACATTGCATTTATCTAGCTCATTTGTCTCAAATTCAAATAGACGATTCATAGCTCAAATTCTCTTTCTTTGATCTTGGTTCTTTTTCCTTGAATTATTTTATGGTTAATGATAGCTCAAAAAATATTCTTATTTCTAGTGTATTAGACAAAAGTGGACTCTCCTTGACCGATCAGCTTCCAGGAAATGATGGCAAAACAACTACCATTGGTGAAGTTCTCATGACACCAACTGTCATCTATGTTAAGCAGGTTAGTCTTTGCTGATGAATGACCCGTATTTCCCATGGTTTCATTTTATATTATACCCAAACTTGTAACATAATTATGTTGAATGAAACAGGTGCTTGAGATTATCAGCAAGGGTGGTGTAAAAGGACTAGCCCATATTACTGGTGGTGGCTTCACTGATAATATCCCGAGAGTATTTCCTAAAGGACTTGGGGCGAAGATCTTTACTGGATCGTGGGAAGTGCCACCTGTGTTCAAGTGGCTTCAACAGGTAAATATCTAACCATCACAAGTTCACAACCGATCTACTAGAGTTGTGCTTAGGAGAAAAGTCCTGGAAAGAAACCATTGATTAGATATGTAACCATCTGCGTGTATTATTGTGGTGTTTTTATGCTCCTGAACTTGCGTTTACCGGTCACTTATAGGTTGGAAAAATTGAAGACGCGGATATGATGCGAACTTTCAATATGGGCGTCGGAATGGTGCTTGTAGTAAGCAAGGAGGCAGCTGACAGAATTGTCGAAGAATCAAGTAGTCCTGTTTATCGCATTGGAGAGGTGATCCAGGGTGAGGGTGTTCACTACGCCTGAGCTTGTAATAAGCTTTCGTTTCAAAATTGGAGCGACTTGAGATTTTTTTGCAATGTGGGCAGAGCATACGAAGTTTTGCAACTCCTTTACCTTAGGTTTGCGTTCTTATCAAGAAGTCATGTGTTAAATTTATCATGATTTTTTTAAGTGAAGTTGAGAATCTCTTTCGTGTTTTTCTTCTAACATTTACATACTCCCTCCGACCCATATTAGTTGACTTAAATTTTTCTAAATTTAGTTGAATCTAGACATTATTCGGTATACAGGTTCATCCAAATTTTGACAAACCCAAGTCAACTAATATGGATCGGAGAGAGTATTAAAAGTAATGACGGGAATTTTCTTACTTTCTCCGATCTATATTAATTGACTTGAATTTGTCTAGATTCGAATGTATGTAGACATATTTTAATGCTAGATACATTCGAATATAGATAAATTCGAATCAATTAATTTGGATTAGAGGGAGTATTAGAGACCTCGTCTGCGTGTCACAGTTTTCTGATCAGCTCGTCGGGCAACATATCTGAACAGGTTGATGCTGGAAAATCGGAGTTACAAAACCAAATGGGGACAGTCTTTAGTTCAGCCTTGGTTTTTTTAAGACATAGAGACTAAAAATACCTAGTGTTACAGGATGTTACAAGCACATACACTAAAAATACATAAGGATGATGAATCACGCGAAGACAACCTTTTGGCCAATATGTCAATGGTCATGAATTCAACAACACATGTTTCAGTCAAATAGTACCAGTCCTAGTATAGAATCATACACACCAGCCAACCAACAAACCTATATCCGCACGACACTTCTGCATCCTTCGTCATTATCAATTCAGTTGACATTCTACGTCCCGCTTAATAAATAAAGCAACATCTAGATATAACAAGTTTTACCATAACAAACAATTGGCCGGAGCAAAGAAAAAGAAAAACACCACCAGGACAAGCTCGGAGGGACGCAAGACGCTTGGATGACGAGCCCGGAGAATGTTGTCGAAGTGCTCCCGATCCCGCAGCCTAGCCAACGGGTACCACTGCTGCATGAAAGCGAGAAAGAGTAAATTCAGTCGACATTAGCTAACTGAAACTTCCGTATAAGCTCCTCTGAACATGCATTCCAAGAAAATATTTTAGGCGTACTTCGATCGTCAATCGAATAGTGTGAACACTTACACAATCGTTTTATACATGAATGAGAATATTCAGATTACACGTGAATGATAAGATTCAATGGGAGGGAAAGGATGGAAGGGGATGGACGACAGGGGAATGACAGAGAGCAAGGAGGTAGGGAGGAGCTTCTCAGACTTCACCTCCGGGCAGCGGCTGGTGGCATGAATGGAGGCGATGGCTAGCCTCGCTCGGGCCGGGACAAGCAGAGGACGAGACAATTGAGCAGGGAGGCTTGAATAGAAGCAGCGAGGGGAAGCTATAGGTGGCGCTCAGGCTGGCTGTGGGCAGCGCGAATGGCGGGTCGGCACGCCGTCGCAGGTCACGGGAGGAAACCGTACAGGAAAGTACGGGTCCTGCGGAGAAGAGGAGAAGAGAACAGGGGAGGTCAAGCGGAGGCTCGACGGAGATCGGTGCGCTGCCGGTGTGACGGCCGGAGGGGTGGGCTGACTGGAACCCTAGCAAGCTACCTCTGCTGCTCTTTTTTTAAGTTTGCCCCATGGCGCTTTATTGATTTGTAAGAGTTATTAGCATAAAACTATCATTTTACAAGTCAAATTTTCTAAATGATGCCAGTAGACCTCCAAATCGCATAAAACTATCACATCAAAACTAAATTTTCGCAAAATACACTAATCATGGGTTGATCGTGAATTAACAACGAATCTGACAAGTGGGCTCCACTTGTCAGGGGCTATTTGCTAACGTGGACCAGGCCCCACATGTCAGCACAATTTGGATGGAGATTCGATCTCCAACACGTCATGTTTTTCGAAGAAGCGCTTTGTAGTACTGATGTATACAACGATTAGAATGAAACAAAAGGAGCTACTTTCTCCTTTGATCATTAATATATTAGTTTCACCTATTTCTTGCGGTTTGATGATTTAGTGAGCATCTTTTGTAGCACGTGTCTTGTATGGATCATTAAAGATTTTAGAAACAATCTAAATGTCACAATAATTTACTTAACCAATATTTAATAAAATGAATTCAAAGTTAATCATCTACGGTACTCTTAGATCTTAGTCATACCACTTCAATATTATTTTCTTACTTTTAGTGACTGCACTATTAGCACATATACGAAAGATGGTAGTTACGGTATAAATCAATTTTTTTGTTAAGATCACCATTTTTTATTGTGAATAATTATTCCTTAGAAATTCACGGTTTAATTTTAGTTTCTAGACCATCCCATTTGAAATATTTGAAACATATTGTAGTTATTCGTAAAATCTATTTTGGAAATATGAAAGGAAAATGTCCAAATAGGAGGCGGCGGCCAAAGGAGGCGAGGGGAGAAGAAAAATAATATGCATGCTCACCCACGATGTTTCTAATTTGAGTCTGAAACCTCATGTGACATAGTGCTAAGAGTGTTTCATAGTGTTCAACTTTAGTTTGAATATAATATATAGTACTCTGTTTGTATATTCTTCATAAATTTTAATTTTTGGTTAGACTATAAATGGTAAGCACATGTTATGCTTGATCTAAATATCATAGTCTTCACCACATACACATAAATGCTATAGTTGCATTTTTTTGGACCTGATAGAAATCCAACAGAAAACTTAATCTTACCATCTTATGGTTTGTAGATGATTGGTACTACCGTCTAAATACAAATTCTTGAAGGACTATATGCTAGAAGCACTTACGTGTGATTAGGCACCAACAATAGCATAAATAGAAAAATACACAAATGAGCGTGTTGATTACACTAGAACAGGAGACTTGAGGTATCTTGATATATATTTTGTTAAACTATTGTTCCTTCATTAAAAAATATGGATTCTTATGTATATGTAAGCAAGGTACTCACTGCGAGTTACTCTCTCCATTTCAAATTATAAGTTGTTCTAGCCTTTCCGTGAAACGTATGTAATTAGAGGCCTTTTAGCGAGGTTCGGAGCAAAATGAATGAATCTATACATTAAAAGACTTCTAAACACATGTGTAACTTGTATTTTTTAACTGAGCGGGTACTTTTTTGGTGATGAGCGGGTACTTTTTTGGTGATGATGATATCCGCTTACACACTGGATTAGTATATAGCCATGCACAAAATCACAACTAGACCTAGAGCTGCATGCCACCTAAACAACGAGATTATATGTAAGTTCATTGGTGTGCTCATAGGTCAACTTGACATATAAATATAATTGAGAAAAACAAGAAACATTATTATTTTTTCCTAAGACATTTTTCCTTTTTCATAAATATTCAGTGACATAATTATATGTTAATATACAAAACACAACTTAAGTTACACCTTCACGATCATACATTTTGCTAAAGCATTGTGTAATATAAAAGAAAATACTTATCATATTTGACACCAAAAGGATAGTGCCCTCGCATTTGCGAGGGCCACCTTGCTAGTTTATTTTTAATAATCAATACCATATATATTTATCATAGCAAATAGTACAAGGTAAAGATATATGAGTTGTCTCCAACAATTATAAAATAAAGTCTAAAACAACTACCAAATTATTAAGGTCTTCAAACTCATTCTTCTTTCATGACAAAGTCTTATACTTTTCCATAGACGACCACATAAAAAAACATAGATACCGAACCATAGACATAAATACCAACGAGGGTTCTCCCATAATTATAATTTGAGCCGTAGTGCTAAACTTATGTGTACGCGCACAGCCATTAGAGCAATCAACATCGGCAAGAGCATGTCCTATCCCTATGAGTACCTCTGATGGACAGTGGAGACAATTCTCATGCAATGATACTCACTATTTTGTTCTCATGTAATCATACCGGTTATTCCAGGTCCTTCCATGGCAAGTGGAATCTTACATATAAAATAAGTGAACTGAAGTATATGAAATATGAAATGGTTTAGGTCCAATTAACATAGATGTTCATCCTAAATTTGTACCTGACCCCGCGCCTAGGGCAGGTGTGGCCCACCTGCCCGGCCTTCGACTCCGCCCCTTCGCCTATATCTTCCCTTTGAAACCCCAAGGCTCGGGGAGCGACCACAGATAGATTTCCTCCGCCTCTGGGGGGCGGAAAACACCAAGAGAGAAAGATCTCTCCGGCAGACAGATTTCTGTCGGGGGAATTCCTTCCCGGAGAGGGGAGACTGTCGCCATCAACACCGTCATCAAGCTAGGCTTCATCGGGATCATCACCATCATCCACACCATCATCTCCACCAGCACCATCACCACCACTCTGTCCCGCTGTAACAATTATGTTGGATATTGCTTTAGTTCTTAGGGGAAACTTTCCCAGTGTTGATTACTATTGTAGTTGATGCTTGTGAGTGGAACCATTGGATTATTGTTTATGTTCAGATTGTTATCCATTATCATATCATCTTTGATCTTCATCCATATGATGTCTTGTGAGTAGTTCGTTTAGTTCTTGAGGACATGGGAGAAGTCATGTTGTTAGTAGTGAATCTGCGATGAGTTATTATTCAATGGTTTAGTATTTAAGTTGTGGTGCTATTATTCTAGTGGTGTCATGTGAACATCGACTACATGATACTTCACCATTTATGGGCCTAGGGGAATGCATTGTGTATTTGGCTACTAATCGCGGGGTTGCCGGAGTGACAAAAACTTGAACCCCCGTTAGGACACCTTTGCACAAGGGAGTGTAGGATCTCAGAGTTTAAGGCTGTGGTTAGATTTATATCTTAATTAATTTCCTGTAGTTATGGATGTTTGCAGGGGGTTTAATCACAAGTATGTATTAGTCCTAGGAAGGGCGGTATATTAGCACAGGTTTGTTGGAGATATGCCGTAGAGGCAATAATAAATGTAGTTATTATTATATCTTTGTGTTTATGATAAATGTTTACATTCATGCTATAATAGTATTAACAAGGAAACATTGATACTTGTGATTTGTAAACTTAATTTGAAGTCCCTAGTAAAGCCTCTATATAATACTAGCTTGTTGGTTAATAGATGATTGTGGTTTCCCTATCATGAACATTGAGATGTTATTAACAACAAGATCATATCGTTAGGAGAATGATATGATGGACATACTCCTATAGATAAGCGTAGCATAAAGATCAAGTCATTTTAATAGTTCAATTGCTATATGCTTTCTGATACATAGTAATCTAATTCCTTCGACCATGAGATCATGCATATCACCTTTACCGGATGGATGCTTTGATGACATCAAACACCACACCGTGGCGGGTGGCTATAAAGATGGCATTGAGTGTTAGGAAAGTATTGGTTGAAACACATGGATCAAGAGGGATTTGTCCATCCATCTGACGGATAGATATACTCTGGGCCCTCTCGGTGAAATGTCATCCAATTAGCTTGCAAGCATGTGACTGGCTCACAAGGGATCACATATCACGGGAACGAGAAAAGAGTACTTATCGGTAACGAGGTTGAACTAGGTATGCGAAGATACCGGCGATCATAACCTCGGATAAGTAAACTATCATGAGACAAAGGAAATTGATATCGTATGTAAGTGGTTCATTCGATCGCAAAGTAATCGAGAAATATGTGGAGCCATATGAATTTCCAGATTCCTCTATTGGTTATTGTTAGAAGTGTCTCGATCATGTCGCATAATTCACGAACCGTAGGGAGACACATAAGGATTGACGTTGTTTTGAGTAGTTATGGAATGATGAGAAAGAGACCGAATGTTGTTCGAGTCCGGATGGGATCCGGGATATCACGAGGAGATCCGGAATGGTCCAGAATAAGATTCATATAAGGAAAGTCCGTTTGAGTTGGGGAATGGTTCCGGTGTTTTCATCGGGAATGTTCTAGAAGGTTCCGGAATGTCCGGCACTCCGGAGGGGAAGGGTACATGAATGTGTTATATCAAGTTGGTATAATTGCATCATGTACTAAGTGTCATCGCTGAACCAAATAAAGGATTAATTCAAATACTAGTTTGAAAAGTCAAACAGCTAGTTTGAAAAGTCAAACGGCTAAATTTGGAAAGAGGAAAAGAGGAGGAGTGGAAACCAGGAGTGGGAGTTCCTCCTCCAACCGCCGACCCACCTCCAAGCCGAGTTGGGAGGGACTCCTCCCTAGGCCGCGCCTCCCACCTATAAAGGGAGGGCAGGGCGCCTCCTAGCACACAAGATCCTCTCCTCCAAACCCTAGCCGCCGCCACCTCCACTCCGCCGCCACGACCTAGGCCAAGCCGCCGCCTAGCAACCCCTAGCCAGCCGCCAAGCTTCCTCCTCAGCGTGTCTAAACCCTAGATCGTCGAGGACTCTCTCATACTTCACCATACTGCTCCGGCTTAAGCGAAGCCTGCGAGATCTCCCTCTACTTAGGTACCACGCCAGTTGTCTGCCGGAATCACGAGGAGAGTGCTACAACCTCCGCTGCCTGCTGGAACAAGGGAGAGGAAGGTCTTCGTCGAGTACCGAACGTGTGGCCGACTACAGGAGCGCTGCCGGAACGCAGCGCCGGAAGGATCGTCTACGCGATCTTGAGATCGGGAAGAGTACGACTACATCACCCACGAGAATCCGCTCTCGTTAAACACTTTGGAATCTTCGAGGGTGAGTTATTCTATCGACTCGTTGCTACAATCTAGTAGATAGATCTTGGCTTGTTTGTTTGTATGCGGTAGAAATTTTTTGTTTTCCATGCTACGAAACCCTACAAGGTTCACCCACACAACACTTACAAACACCAGAGAAGAGTACTCAACTATTTGAAGCAAAAGCACTTGACATAATTCCCATGTGTCCTCGAGAACGTTTGGTCCTTATAAGTATTTCCACTGGCTTGTACTTTGCTAAGAAAGGATTGGGCCACTTGCTCCGTTTGTTCGTTACTTCTGTTACTTGCACTTTGTTTTGTTGCCTTGTCAAAAAACCACTAAAAATCCATTTGCTAAGTATTCACAGGGATTTCCTGCTCCATACCACTATTCAGCACGTTCTTCTCCTCGTTGGGATCGACACTCCTATTTATCGAAAGTACTACGATACACCCCCTATACTTGTGGGTCATCAAGACTATTTTCTGACGCTGTTGCCGGGGAGTGTAGCGCTATTGAAGAGTGGAACTGGTAAGGGAAACTTTCACTATGAGTATTGCTCTTGTTACTGCTAGTTACTTTGTTTCCAATATGGATAACCCACTTGGTTTTCTGTTTGGGAAAACTACTACCACTGCTAGGTAGTAGATGAACCACCTCCTGTTGAGATAGATCCTTTTAAAATACCTACAAGTATTGTTAATCGTGTTATAGATAATTATTATTTTGGGGATGGAACTGTCCATCCTGGTGATCACTTGCTTTTTATACATGAATTATGCGGGTTGTTGGAGTGTGCAGGTATCACAACTGAACAGGTGAAGAAGAAGCTACTCTCCATATTCTTGAAAGGGAGAGCTGAAGAATGGTATAAGCTGCTGAAGAATGGACAATCCATGGAATGGGAGGAGATGTCATCTCTCTTTTACTCTAAATTTTATCCTCCCAGTGAGATTCATAAGGATAGAAATCTTATATACAACTTTTGTCCTCTTGATGGAGAGAGTACAGCTCAAGCTTGGGGGAGATTGAAGTTACTAATGCTTAAATGTCATATTCATGAACTCCCTAACAATATTATTTTCAATAACTTTTATGCTAGGCTTTCTCTTCATGATAAAGATTTACTAGATGCTTCTTGTGCTGGATCATTCACACGTATGAAGGAAGAAGCTAAATGGGATCTTCTAGACCGTATTCAAGAGAACACTGAAGCTTAGGAAAATGACAAAGGAAGAAAGTCAGGTATAAACTATGATTATGAATGCATTAAATCTTTTATGGGAACTGACAACTTCCGTGATATTAGTAATGAGTTTGGTCTTGATCCTCAAGTTCTTGTAAAATGTTTTAATGTCTTTGCCTCTTATATTGAAATTCCCAAGAAAGAGTGGGATAAGTACCATGGTCCTTATAAAGCATTGTCACCCATGTTCCTGCCAGCACGGAGGTTTGTACTATTGATCCTATTTTGCCTGAACCTTATGTTGAGAAAATCCATTTTCCCTCCAAGGTAAAGGAGCATTCTATTATGGCTAATGTGGTTAGCAAAAGCGCAAAGAAAACTGTAGGGTCCGAGGAGCTTATTGATATTGAGCCTGTGGTAGCTATTGTGAAAGATCTTGTCACTAGAAATATAGAGGATGAGCATATTGTCTTCTGTGAAGATGCTACTAATATTGTTTCTCATCCTAATAAAGTTAGAAAATCTAGAGTCCCTGTGCTTTCTGTTAAAATTGGTAGTCATAGATATTATGGTTTATGTGATATTGGTGCTAGTTCTAGTGCTATTACTTATGAGCTTTACAGGGAAATTATGCATGAGATTGGTCCTTGTGAGCTTGAGGACATTGATGTGGTCATTCACCTTGCTAATAGAGAGCAAGTTTGCCCCATTGGCATTGTAAGATATGTGGAGGTCCTTTGTGGTAAGATTAAATATCCTGCTGATTTTCTAGTACTTGGTAAAGAAGCTAGTAAAACATATCCTATTATATTTGGTAGACCCTTTCTGAATACTTGTGGGGCTATCATAGATTGTAGGAAGGAAAAAGTTTTGACTAAGTTTGCTAGAGAGTCTTATGAGTTTAATTTTTCCAAATTTGGCAAAACTCCTCATGAAAATGAACTGCCTGATGAGGATTTCAGGGTTGAACAACTTTCTGCTATTTCTCTTGCTCCTAACAATGCCTTGCAGCAGTTCATGGAAGATCATGAAAGTGACGCCTTCATGAAGGAAAGAAATGAGATTGACGAGGTTTTCCTTCGTCAACCTGAGTTACTTAAGCATAATCTACCTGTGGAAGATTTGGGTACCACACTACCACCTAAAGGGGACCCTGTTTTCGAATTAAAACATTTACTTGATGATCTTAAATATGCTTATCTTGATGATAAGAAAGTATATCCTGTTATTATTAGTTCTAAACTTTCAGGAAAGGAAGAAGGAAGGTTATTGGAGATATTGAGGAAACACCGAGGAGCTATGGGCTATACTCTTGATGATTTAAAGGGGATTTCTCCTCCTATATGTCAGCATGCTATTAATATAGAGCCTGATGCAAAACCAGTTGTTGAGCACCAACGTTGTTTAAATCCTAAGGTGAAGGATGTGGTAAGAAATGAGGTATTAAAACTCCTTGATGCTGGTATTATTTATCCTATTGCTGATAGTAAATGGGTTAGCCCTGTTCATTGTGTTTCCAAGAAAGGGGAATAACTGTTGTGCCTAATGAGGATAATGATCTTATACCCCAAAGAGTAGTGGTTGGGTATAGAATGTGCATTGATTTTAGAAAGATTAATAAAGTTACTAAGAAAGATCATTATCCTTTGCCCTTTATTGATCAGATGCTTGAGAGGTTGTCCAAAAAGACTCACTTTTGCTTTCTTGATGGTTATTTTGGGTTTTATCAAATTGCTGTGAAAGCACGGGACCAAGAGAAAACCACTTTCACTTGTCTTTATGGTACTTATGCTTATAGGCGTATGCCTTTTGGTTTATGTAATGCTCCTGCTACCTTTCAGAGATGTATGTCTGCTATCTTTCATGGTTTTTGTGAAGAAATTGTGGCGGTTTTCATGGACGATTTTTCCGTCTATGGAACTTCTTTTGATAACTATTTGCACAACCTTGACAAAGTTTTGCAGAGATGTGAGGAAACCAACCTTGTTCTTAACTGGGAGAAATGCCATTTCATGGTTAATGAAGGGATTGTTCTTGGACACAAGATCTCGGAAAGAGGCATTGAAGTTGACAGAGCCAAAATTGAAGCAATTGAGAAGATGCCTTGTCCTAGAGATATCAAAGGTATTCATAGTATCCTTGGTCATGCTGGTTTCTATAGGATGTTTATTAAAGATTTCTCCAAAATTTCAAAGCCCCTTACTAATCTTCTTCAAAAAGATGTACCTTTTTTTTGATGATGATTGTAAGGAAGCTTTTGAAACTTTGAAGAAAGCTTTGACAACTGCTCCTATAGTCCAACCACCCGATTGGAGTTTACCTTTTGAAATTATGTGTGATGCTAGTGACTTTGCTGTGGTGCTGTCCTTGGACAACGTGTTGACAAGAAGTTGAATGTTATTCATTACGCTAGCAAGACTCTGGATGCTGCTCAAAATAATTATGCTACTACTGAAAAAGAGTTCTTAGCTGTAATCTTTGCTTGTGATAAGTTTAGACCTTATATTGTTGATTCTAAGGTTACGATTCATACTGATCATGCAACTATTAAGTACCTTATGACAAAGAAGGACGCTAAGCCTAGGCTTATAAGGTGGGTGTTGCTTTTGTAAGAGTTTGATCTGCATAGTGTGGACAGGAAAGGTGCTGATAATCCTGTTGCTGATAATTTATCTCGTTTGGAAAACATTTCTTTTGACCCTTTGCCTGTTAATGATAGTTTTCCAAATGAGAAGTTAGCTGCAATAATGGTAACACTACAAGAAATCTGGCTATATATGACCCTCTATTTTCGTCATAGAATCGTCACAATAGTCCGTTTATGACGATTTTGAGATCGTCGAAAGCTGGGCGTCGCAAATGAACTATAACGACGTTTTTACTGAAATCGTCATAACCGTCTATGACGATATTGAATCGTCATAAGCATTATGACGATTGAATATCGTCATGAGCAGTCTGGTCTTGCCAGGTCAGATCCTACGTGGACAATCCTACGTGGCATAGAATCAGCCCGGTCCATTTTAAAAATTATATGGGCCAAGCCCAACAATTCAGTCTATTAATATTTTTCTATCAATTCTGGTTGCTACTTGGGCCAAGCCCAACATTTTGGCCTTTTTGTTTATAGGGCCATGGCCTTTTTATTTTTAGGACCATGCACTTTATACCATCGAGCTCTTTTTATTTTTAACCATTTTTTCAAGGAATTGTAAATTGCTCCGGTCCAATATTGTTTAGGCCGTGACTTTTAACAAGTAGCATTTGGATAAACACACAGGCATTACACAAATAATATTTTGGTAAGCGCCATATCAAATCACATTCAATAGGTGTAACCAAAATTGTGACATATATTACAATCACACGTAATTCACATAACCCAAGAATAGAAAACAGCTATAAAAGTATTTCTGCAGTATATTACAAACATTCCAAAGTCCAAATCACCCACGGCCACAAAAATATGAATATCAACTCTTTGCTAAGTATGAAGCCTTCAGTTCTTCCATCTATAGCCTGTAGCTCATGTAAAAGAGTAGAAATGATGGTTATGGCTATCATTCAAAGAAAGCAATATCTTCTAAAATTAACATAGATCAGGTAGAAAGAAAATAAACAGATGTGCATATCAATTCTGAAGCTATTAGCGAACATTATACTGGTGATACAAACCTACATCACTTTTTAACTGGCACTCAAATATACAGATGTCCTAGTTAAGGAAATGCATGGCTTGGGCATTAAAAATACCAAAAAGGAACAAAAATTATCTTACAAACAACCAAATTTACATTTCACAAAGTTTTATGACTTCAAGCAACCCTGATTCGCAGTACAGGCATCAACACCCAATGTCATTACTATATACCTCTAGTTGATAACGTGAGTAGAGCAAGAAATAAGATTTCATCCTTCAAGTCACAGCGTTAAGCATGTCAACTTTCTTTACCTATTCAAGGAAAGGGAGGGATGTCAGTGCAACAGGACTGTCGCAACTACTATTCACTTATTACTGGTATGAAATGATACTGCACTATTTATAATATAGCTAGAACATACGTTGAATGTCCATTAGAATTAAATTTTATAATAATAAAAGAGCTTTAGCCTGTAACATATTTAGTCTCTGAATTTGGTTCAGTAGAAGATTATAAGAAGAGTTTTCTGTGTGTTCCACAAAACACTATGAGTTTTCTGTAAATGTTACATGATGACACCTTATGAAAATGCATAGAAGGTTTATAGTAGGAGATTATTGGAAAGGTACACTACAAATGAGCATCACTATAATCAGGAGTAATTAAGGAGTTTTAATACACAACAGCAGCAAAATCCTAGCAGCAACAACAATTTAGCAGAATCTGAGGCGGAGAGGGTAGGACAGGCAGATACCTGGGGCATAGGCGGGGTCGAAGGCGATGAACTCGTTGACGTCGGTGTCGGAGAACTTGGCGAGGGGCTTGTCGTAGCCTAGACCAGCACGTGGAGCGCGTCCAGATCCCGCCCCGTCGGGTCGCGCCGTACCACCAGCCCCGCCACCGTCGTCGGGAGTCAACGTGAGCGGGAGGCGCAGGTGCCGATGCCGCACATCATAGAGACCAAACAGAAAGTAACATGAAATGGTGACCATAAAATAACATCATAGAGGAACAACTAGATCCTAATACAAATATATTCAGACCATAGCTTCAACATCACAAATGAACTCTAGAAAATATGAGGACCACATGTGAAGAATCACAGAGTATAAACAGAGTTATTTCTAGTTTCTGAACATTGTATAATTCGATTATGCAATGGAACCTACAGGTCATTGATAACTACAAACTGTATTTCTCCTTACCAAGCTAAAGGTCATTTGCTGGCTTACTACTACTGATTTTTCATCATGTACGAGATGTCAACTCCTCAACAATCCAAGATAAATATATATATACTAGTAAATGTGCACGTGCAATACACGTGTAATATTAAGAAATTCATTTCAGGATATAATAATATACTTATGAAATATTTATATAACCAAGTGCTAAAACTTGAAGTGAAGTAACAATTTGAAAGATGGAGGCTACCCTGTCACTTTACAAATTGTTAACTTTTGGAAGAGAGAACCTAATAACAAACCAGAATATAGAACATGTTGGTTTGGTCTAATAACAAACCAGAATAACAAACCAGAAGTGAAGTAACAATTTGAAAGATGGTTTGCTGATATTAGACATAGAATCAAACCCAGCTTACTTGATGGCATGCAGGCTTGGTTAGACACTTTAAAATTTTATTATTCACTTCTGTGACTCACTCTGTGACTCACACCATGTACAGTGCCCTATTTATAAAATGAAAATGACACAGTGGGGGACTTCCCCACTGTCTTTGTGTCAAAAAAAAGAACATTGGTGCTCAAGTCAAACTTCCTCGTACTTGTGTTCCCATTGTTTTCCAGCAGCTTGGCGTCCTGCCACTCAAAAACACAGCACCACTGCTAGCCTTGTGTCTTGTCTTCCTAAGTTGGTTACCTGACAACAGAGAGAAATACAATATTTCAGTTATTGGTAAGAAGAGTACAGTTCATAAAAGGAAAACTTGGAGCAGACCACAGTCACACGTTTTAAGTTGTAGTGATAAAGAAGATACATTATGTGCTTAAGTGGGATCGCAGTTGCGAGCATTCCCAAAATTTCATGTGAACTAAGAGCATCCCCAGAAAAGGTCAAAGTATAGATCGGTTCAGTCAAGGTGACACCACTGTAGTTTTAAAATATGCAATGCACGTCTGGAGTAGGGATGTAAATGGCGTCCCGTTTAATGCCACTTATTTGCTGTTAGTTATAGGTCAGTGATTGTTTAAACTAACCTGAAAAAAGATAAGCCTATAACAAACTTATGTGGCTATATGTGGCGCCGGCGGCTGGCCGTTTGACATCCCTAGTGTGGAGTAAGACACATCATCTGGTCGATGGTGCTATGATGCTTACTACATTTTTTAGACAAAAACACATGCTTACATTAACCAGATAGCTAGCTCATGTAAACGTTCACTAAAGTATTTAGTATTTACAAATCTTCGATATTTTCTGGAGCTATGCAGAGAACTTGCCATCACCCAGAAGAGCAGGACAATACCACACTAAGCTGATTCATCAGCCACATTGATGAATCAGATCCACTATATAAGCTACCGCATCAGCCACACTATCTAACAATATATAAGAAAACTTACCAAAACAGCTAACCGAAGTAGTAAACGATTAATGCATCAGCCGTGCAAATGCATAACAGAAGTAACAAAGCAGGCAGGCAGAATAACCTCTAGCGGATTGGTTGTATCTTCTCTTGTCATAGCATTAAATCACAGGAAAGCTTTTTATGTTCTATCGATAAATTTCTGTGTAGCTTCAGCATGGACTTTGTCACCTACAGTGTTGTACTTTGATTTGCCTCACTTATTATAAATTCTTCTGAAATTTTAAATAGAATAAACTTGCTACCACTTTACATGAAAACAAAACACACTGAATTTGAAGACCGGAGCAGATTGGAGTACCAATGTAAAAAATAAAACCGACATGACAGAACCAGTCCCACGCCGTTGGTTGTATAGTTCCACATCTAAAAGGATACACATAATTAAATCTGCAACAGATTGAACAGAGAATAAATACTATGACTATTCTTCTTGGAACTCAAGATATATTCTGACTTTGTTCCTAATCTTACAACAATATAACCCATCCAATGATCTATGGATCCTTACCAGCAATAGAAGATATGCATCCACCCAGTGTCATCAAAAGTGTGGCGCGAGCTTGCTCTCGGATGTGTCAGCCTTGGCCTTAGCGAGCGCTGCACCCTCTCTCTATGGCCGGTGACGGCGGAAAATGACTAAGGCATATAATGCAAGGGGAGTCAAGATACTGGAAACCAATGCCTAAATATTCACAAGTAGGTTTCACACTTCAAATCAGGTATTAAATTGTACGGAAGCTATCTGCATACAAGCAGCCAAATGGTACCACTGCATCCAAACTACCAGGATTGTAGTATGTATGATTGGAAGCAGCAAGTCGCAGTGGTGAGATCAGAATAAGGTGAAGGTGGGAAGGGAGCGTGCAGGTGTAGTAGGTACATGAGGATGTTGAGCGGGAGTACCTTAGCGTTGAAGTCAGCAGTGAACTTGGGGACAGAGGCCATGGAGGATAGGTCGAGGTCCATGACGTCGAGGGTGGCAGAGGGTGTGTCGACGAAGATGGCCTAGGGCATGGAGTCGGTGGCGGCGAGGTTCCTCGAGGTCATGACGACATGGGCCCTGCGCTCTGCCAAGACTCGCGTCGTCTCGGTGCCGATCCCGCTGGACTCCCCTGGATTCCAGAATCGGATCCGTCAACAAGTGGGCAGCGGCGGCGGCAAGGGGAAACTAAGGAGGCAGGAGGGGACGGGAGGGGCGTTACCGGTGATGATGGCGGTAAGGTCTTGGGTGACCTGGTCGGCGGTGGAGACCCAGGAGAAGCCCGAGGAGGCCTTGCGACTGAAGATGGACAGCAGCATCTTGGTCCCTGGCAGCCATGAGATCTTGGTCGTGGCCCTTCCTAGGAGGAGATCGACGATGGGGGTCGCTGTGGATGGGAGGGGGCGAGCGGAGATCGGCGTTGGCGATGGGATCGGGATCGAGATTCAGGAGCAGTGGGAGTGGGGGTCGGGGTGGGGGTGGCGGCGGAGAGATGATGAGTATGCGCCCGCGATGTGGTAGACGTGGACCTAGGGTTAGATGTGCGACCGGCCAAGTCATCGATCCACAGCAAGTTTCCACAGATCGCCATCCTATCCGTTCATCCTGCTCACATCCAACGGCTAATATTGTACATCTCTTATATCCCGCTTAGACTTAGCAATTATGACGATTCCGTCCATACAAATTACGACGCTCCGTAGCGAAATCGTCATAGTTTAATAAGGATTTGGCCCTGTCAAATGGCTTACGACCATCTGGTGCAGAATTGTCATAGATATATGACGATTTTATCCAAAGTCACTATCAAAAGGTCACAAGATGACACATTCCTTGTAGTGTAAGTCCGCATGATAGTCCTTGGTATGCTGATTATGCTAACTTTATTGTTTACAAGTATTAGCCTCCAACCTTTACATCCCAGCAAAGAAGGAAATTGTTTTAGGATCTAAGGCATTACTTTTGGAATGACCCACACTTATATAAAGAAGGAGTAGCTGGTATTATGCGAAGATGTGTTCCAGAATTTGAACAACACGAGATATTGAGAAAATGTCATGGCAGTGCTTATGGAGGACATCATGCTGGGGATAGGACTGCACAAAAGTTTTTACAATCTGGATTTTATTGGCCTACCCTTTTTAAATATGCAAGGAAGTTTGTCTTATCATGTGATGAATGCCAACGAGTTGGTAACATCTCTAGACGCAATGAAATGCCTATGAATTATTCCCTTGTTATTGAACCTTTTGATTGTTGGGGATTTGACTTTATGGGGCCTTTTCCTCCTTCAAAAGGGTATACTCATATTCTTGTTGCTGTTGACTATGTTACAAAGTGGGTAGAAGCCATACCTACAAATAGTGCTAATGGTAAGACCTCTTTGAAAATGCTTAAAGATGTCATTTTTCCTAGGTTCGGTGTGCCTAGATATCTCATGAATGATGGAGGCTCTCATTTTATTCATGGGGTTTTTAGAAAAACTCTCGCTAAGTATGACGTAAACCACAGAATAGCTTCAGCTTATCACCCCCAAACTAGTGGTCAAGTAGAACTTTCCAATAGGGAAATCAAATCTATCTTGCAGAAGACTGTCAATAGATCTAGGAAAAATTGAGCTAAAAAGTAGAATGGCGCTTTGTGGGCTTATAGAACTGCTTATAAAAAATCCTATGGGGATGTATCCTTACAAAATGGTCTATGGGAAAGCTTGTCACTTGCCTTTAGAATTAGAACACAAAGCTTATTGGGCAGTGAAAGAGTTGAATAGAGACTTTAGACTTGCTGGTGATAAGAGACTGCTCGACTTAAATAATCTAGATGAGTGGATAGGTGAAGCTTACGAAAATGCTAGGCTCTTTAAGGAAAAAGTAAAAAGATGGCATGATAGGAGAATTCTGAAAAGGGAGTTCCATGTTGGTGAGAAAGTT
The DNA here is from genome assembly GCA_023614405.1 of Avena insularis. Lineage (NCBI taxonomy): Eukaryota > Viridiplantae > Streptophyta > Magnoliopsida > Poales > Poaceae > Avena > Avena insularis. The sequence continues at coordinate 378,854,831 of CM042695.1, read as the reverse complement.
CTTTTGTATAGGTCTCGTCTCAGATTTTTTGCAGGGAAACTACTCTCCAAATGAGAAGGACCTTTTGTTATCAAGGAAGTGTATCGTTCAGGTGCCATCAAAATTTCTTCTCTAAAGGATGACACAACACAGGTGGTGAATGGTCAAAGACTAAAACATTATATTTCTGAAGATTCTTATAATGAAGATGTTGATGTTATTCAAATGATAAATCGAGAAGAACTTATCAGAAGCCAAACACCAGAAACTACAGAGTTCGTCCTTCAATAGGTAAAAGTGATGAAAACAGAAGGTTCGTAAAACTCCAATCTTTTTATATTTTTGATGTTTTTAATACATAAGGGAAGTTACGAGACGAAACTGAAGAGGAAACAGAGCCCGGGGTGGACAAACCCACCACAGGCGCGGACCCAGCCTGACCACGCCTGAGGGGGGTGTTCTACCCCCGAGCTCCGACTCCACCTTGTTTCCGTGTCAAAACCTTCCTTATGCATTGAATCTTCATAATATATAACCCCCGGGTTCCCCGAGGTTCTTGCATTATGTTCTCGTCGTGTTTTCGTTTCGATCTATTTCTGTCAGGAAAATTCTCAGATTTGGAGCCTCAATGTCTTCCTCTAGATCACCCACGGAGGATTCCTCTGCGGATGTCCTCAACCCGTACATGTATGAGTTGAGGAGTCATACCAAAGAGTTGATCCTCAAAGAGGGGAAGGTACAGATGAAAGAAGTTCGAGGCCCTAAATGAGAAGGCAGTCTAGAAGACAGGATGGAAGCGTTGGAACAAGAAGTTTTCAGGTACAAGAAGATGGTAGAAGGCGAAGTGGGTGTTATTCACAAGATAAGTTCAGAACTCATCACCAAGCATGAGGGAGAAGTTGTTGAGCTCTGAGAAGAGATCTTCTCACTCTGTCAGACCACCAATCAATTGCAAGCACAACTCTATGACATACAGAATCAAAACTGTGAGTATGAGGCTAGATTTGATCGCATAAGCTCTGCCACTAGTTTCGGGATTGCAGAGACAAGGACATCCTTTTTGGATTGGGAACCATTGCCTTGGAAGTTTTATGATGACAAGAGAACACCACCATCACCGAAGGAGTAATTCGTCATCAGGTTTGACATTCCCTTGGCTTGTTCCAAGCTTGGGGGAGTGCCGCGGTATCACCACCATTATATTTTATACTTTGCCTTTTTAGTGGATTCATATCTGTGGTAGAGAGGTTATCTTATAGTTTGGTTTACATGTGGAAGTATTTCTCCTTTAGTTGGTTATCTATGTATCCATTGGTGTGAATGCCTTTATTGGAATATTAATGAGAAGTCTCATCTTTTAATTTTTGCACTTCTTATTTTAGTTTGTAATCTCTATTATATGATGGATCTTGTTGATCAGTATTGGCACCACTCTGGGATCATCAAGTAGATCTAAATTGGTTTTGGCAAACCAAGTTCTGGTCAGTGGCTTTAGTTTGAAAAAAAAAGCTTACATGTATTTGGTATCATTTGATTTCTTTTTTGTTGTCTCATAAGCTTAGTATTCTTTATTTAAGATTCTTTTGTGTCTTCAATGAATATTGCATGTTTGGCTTTATTACTTGTATGTTTCTTGTTTCTTTCAACTCTCTTGCTTGCTACCCAGCCTTGCTAGCCAAAAACCTGTTTTGGGAAGGCATACTTCTCATGTTTCCAAAATCCTTTGAACCCAAAACTTTTGCCACTTGTGTCCACCATATCTACCTAGTAGATTTTAATATTCCAAGCAAATTCTCAAGCTTCATCTACCTTTCGAATTAAAAGGTATTTTGTTATGTGAAAACTAGTTAGTAAATCTCTCACGAACTTGATGGCACACTTTATTACTTGCCCCAAATAGACTTGAACCATTGTGAACATCGAAGTTATATATGCTTGCATCTATACGTTGGAATTAGCAGTACCGTGCTGTCACGAGGAACGTTTTCAACATTGCACTTGTACTCTGTACACAGTTGATATCGTGCTATTTTGTCTATGGATGTCAACGGTGTGAAATAAATAGGGAACTTTTAAGTCCATGGAGTTTGTATCCTGTGTTAGAGAAACGCCTAGGCCACTAGCCTAAGCCATGCTTAATCATGGTGGAAACTTGCAGCATCACCATAGTGAGTCATCTATGAAGCATCCTTAATAAAAAGCTATACACATAGTAAATAAAAAGATCGCTGAGATGCTCATTGTCTGCTTGCCTTGTCATTTTGGTTATGGGAAAGATCCTATACCATGTGCAAGGGGTACCCCGTTGGTGGTTCTCAATGATATGAAAATACTTACAATGACAAGAACTTACCTGGACCCAAAGTTGAGTATGCATGAGGAGTGGCCCTCATATTCAAGGGACATGAGATTGACAACTTATATTTCGTCAAGCATATACTTCATCTTTGTTCACTTTGTAGGGGTTCGTAGCATGGAAAACAAAAAATTTCTACCGCATGAACACACAATCAAGATCTAATCTATGATCAAGCCAAGATCTATCTACTAGATTGTAGCAACGAGTCAACAGATTACTAACCCTCGAAGATCCAAAGCGGTTAACGAGAGCAGATTCTCGTGGATGATGTAGTCGTACACTTCCGATCTCAAGATCGCGTAGACAATCCTTCCGGCGTTGTGTTCCGGCAGCGCTTCCGCAGTCGGTCACACGTTCGGTACTCGATGAAGACCTTCCTCTCCCTTGTTCCAGCAGGCAGCGGAGGTTGTAGCACTCTCCTCGCAATTCCGGCAGCACGACGGCGTGGTACCGGAAGTAGAGGGGAGATCTCGCAGGGCTTCGCCTTAAGCCGGAGCGAGTATGGTGGACTATGAGAGAGCCCTCGGTGTTCTAGGGTTTAGACACACCAAGGAGGGGGTGCTAGGGCCGGCGGCTAGGGCTTTGGAGGTGCCCAAGTTGGCAGCTAGAGGAGAAACCCTAGGTGGCGGCTATGGTGGGCGGCGGCTAGGGTTAGGTTTAGAGGGGGCAATCTTGTGTGCTAGGAGGGGAGCCCTGCCCCTCCTCTTATAGGAGGCGCCCGGCCAGGGGAGGGGAATCCCTCCCCAACTCGGATCCCAAGTGGGCCGGCGGTGGAGGAGGGACTCCTCCCCAACTCGGTTTCCCACTTCCCCTCCACTTCCCAAAATAGCCGTTTGACTTTTCAAATTGGCATTTGACTTTTCAAACTAGGATTTGATTAAACCCTTTATTTTGTTCAGCGATGACACCTAGTACATGATGCAATCATACCAACTTGATATAACACATTCATGCACCCTTCCCCTCCGGAGTGCCGGACATTCCGAAACCTTCTAGAACATTCCCGATGAAAACACCGAAACCATTCTCCAACCCCGAAACAGGACTTTCCTTATATGAATCTTATTCTCCGGACCATTCCGGATCTCCTCGTGATATCCCGGATCTCATCCGAGACTCCGAACAACATTCGGTATCTTACTCATCATTCCATAACTACTCAACAACATCGAATACTTAAGTGTGTCTCCCTACGGTTCGTGAATTATGCGGACATGATCGAGACACTTCTCCGATCAATAACCAATAGAGGAATCTGGAAATTCATATGGCTCCCACATATTTCTACGATTACTTTGCGATCGAATGAAACACTTACATACGATACCAATTTCCCTTTGTCTCACGATAGTTTACTTATCCGAGGTTATGATCGTTGGTATCTCTGCATACCTAGTTCAACCTCGTTACCGATAAGTACTCTTTTCTCGTTCCCGTGATATGTGATCCCTTGTGAGCCAGTCACATGCTTGCAAGCTAATTGGATGACATTCCACCGAGAAGGCCTAGAGTATATCTATCCGTCATATGGATGGACAAATCCCACTCTTGATCCATGTGTCTCAACCAATACTTTCCGAACACTCAATGCCACCTTTATAGCCACCCTGTTACGGTGTGGTGTTTGATGTCATCAAAGGATCCTTCCAGTGAAGGTGATAGGCATGATCTCATGGTCGAAGGAATTAGGTTACTATGTATCAGAAAGCTTATAGAAAATGAACTATATTAAATGACTTGATCTTTATGCTACGCTTAACTATAGGAGTATGTCCATCACATCATTCCCCTAATGATATGACCCTGTTGTTAATAACATCTCTATGTTCATGATCAGGAAACCATGATCATATATTAACCAACAAGCTAGTTTAACAAGAGGCTTTACTAGGGACTCTTTTATGTTTACAAATCACACAAGTATTAATGTTTCCTGTTAATACAATTATAGCATGGTATGTAAACATTTATCATAAGTATGAAGATATGATAATAACCACTTTATTATTGCCTCTTGGGCATATCTCCAACAGTCTCCCACTTGCACTAGAGTCAATAATCTAGTTTCAAACCTTTGTGTATTCAACACCTATGGCTTTCCGGTGTTGTATGTACACGATTGCTAGTGGTCAACTGATCTCCGGATCTGACACTTCCAGGTCCGTGTGTAACTGCATGTCTTTGCGTCTCTACGCATCACTCATTCTCTAATGAGATGGCTTTGTATAATTTTGGTCTTTTGGTGAGACCTTTAGTTCTTTGGGGTTAAAACATGTTGATAATATTGCCGTACAATATATCTTCATAGTATTATCCCGCTGTGAACTACACCTAGTTTGATAACAAACTACTTGACACAAATGCCCTCTTTAGCTGCTATTATAGCAGTCATATACTTAGTCTTTTGTTGTAGTATCTGTCACAATGTCTTAACTTTGGAACTCATCCAAATCCATTTTGGAACTTACTTTCCATTATATTGTGCCACCCTTAGTTTAGATTGAGATAAACTTAATTTGTACTTTGTGACAAAACTAGTATCAATGTAGTACTTTTACAATGAACTAACCATCTATTTGTCACTTCTACAAATAATATACTCTTAGTTCTTCCAAAAGATCATAAGAATATCCTTACTATTGTCCAATGATCAACTTATGAATCATTCTGGTATATGCTCATAACATTTAGAGTATAGGACATATCTGGATTTGTACATATCACAGTATGATTGATATAAATACTCTTTGTGATTTCATACATCAAGTATCAATCTATACTTGAATCTTTGTTTCACTTATCCAGTGTCAATACACTTGAATATATCATCAATATTGAACTCATTCAATCCTTTCTGTGCGACAAGAACCTTTCTTGTAGTTTCTATATTGAACTCATTCAATATATCATCTATGTACTTTCGGCACAACCATATTAGCGTCTATTTATGCCAAATATTTGGGTTTTGCCTAAGTCTTTCATCGGGATGAAATTCTTAATGTGTGTTAATAAAAGATACATCATTTCCAATCAACAATATGTCTTCCACATAATGTATTAGAAACATATCTTAGCGCTCCCACTTAATTTCTTGCAAATGCAAGCATCTTCATCGTCTCCAATGAAATTAAACTATTTTAACAGTTTCATCATAGTGAAGATTCCAACTCCGCTATGCTTACTTCAACTATTGAAGTTTGCATATTATTTTAGCATCCTTTGAATTAACAAAACTCTTTGGACTGTGTCATGCACACGTACTTGGTAACCATTCTATTAGAAGAACTTGTTTTGTTTATTCAACACATAACAAAATTATATGTCGTAGTTGCTACATTAATCCGTCTAGACTAAATATCGCTTAATGAAAGATCAGATCTTGTCATAGTCAACTCTTTGAACACTGTTGTGAACTCTTTCCCGACATGTTGATAATTTCATAGATGTGAAACATCCATGTCTATTTATTTATAGATCCAAATACGACTATAAGGTCTTGTACCTTTCCAGAGGGTCTTTCAAGTTCAAAGCTTGATCTCTCGTATATGGAACTATCACGGATTTTATGGCTTCAAGCCATTTGACGGAGTCAGGGCCCATCATCGCTTCTTTGCATATAGTCGGACCATTATTGTCAAATAATGATTTAACTCTCAAATCTTGGTATTTGATTGTTTACCCGACCTTCTTGTTTCAATAGGAACTTAGTCCTCCGTGACCACAACCTTTGAGGCACGTGAGCCATGAGCATTGTTGCTACCTCCGGAACACTTTTCGGTGCTGCGCAACTCTGCACATATAGCTAAGGTTCTTTTAACCTTATCAAAGTTCTATTGTCCTCCCACTTATTTTTCACGAAAAATTCCTTCTCAAAGAAACTTGACGTTCTAAGCGACAAACACTTTTGTCTCCGGTGTTATGGAGGAATAGTTATTCGAAATAACATACAAAGATAGGTTCATCCGATTTTGGTTGCAAACATCTTTCTTATGCATAGCATACCAATGTTTAAGAAAGGACAACTTGGGTTTTATCCCAAACCATAACTTTATATGGTGTCAATTCAACGGATTATGATGGAGCTCTTTTCAGTGGAAAAACGGTAGTCTCTAAAGCTTTTAATCTTTAAAATATAATGGCAGTTTTATGAATTACACCTTTGATCTTACCATGTCAAACAAGGTTTAATTACAAATCTCGAATGCTCCATACTCTTATGGTGTTTCGAAAAATGCAAATCCACGGAACGATTCCTTAAATCTTAGATATTATGCTAAACTTGTAACTCAAATATCTTCCTTTATGATCTTATCATAAACTATTCATATTCTGGTTACAATGATTTTGCACTTCATCTTGAAAGTCTTTGAACTTTTCAAATGTTTCATACTTTATCCTTATTAAGTAAATATTCATATACTCACTCAAATTTTTGGAGAAAGCATATGAAGTTGAAATCCATCGCTCTTGACCACACATAATGGACTTCGTACAACTATATGTACAAGTTCCAATAAGCTAGTCATTCATTCCCTTTTGGCCTATGAACGAAGTTTTAATTATCTTTAAGAAAGTTTCACAAGCGTCATTTGATCAAAAATCAAAAGACTCCAAAATTCCATCCACATGGAGTTTCTTCATGTTTTCTTTCCAATATAATTTAAACGGCGATGTCACTTCCTAAGCGATCTTTCAATCAATTTGTATTTCGACATTTTTAGCACTAGTTTTATGGATGTGATTTCTCCAACGAGATTTGTGAATTATCCATCTTTTATGGATTAGGGCAATTATTTGAACAACCCTTTTGTTCTCATAATACCTGATAAAAAGAATCTTGAAGGCAAGCTTTGATGTTTAACGAGCAACATAATAACCCTTTATTTGTTTTCGATAAACATCATCACATATTCTTTTGCTAGTGACTTAGGCCATTGTAGTTCATGAATTGTGTTGTTTCGTATGACGATTCACACCAACAAATTCAGTATCAAATACTTAAGAACCACATTGTTTAATAAGCAAAGAATATAGCCATAACATGTATATCATCTATATACTTAAACTGAACAATTCTAGTCTTTTCTTTTCTGCCATATATTTATGAGATTCTCTTTCAGTATTTATTTTCTGTTTGAAAGAATCTATCAACGTCAATAGTGGAGTCATACATATGACACATAGTTCAAAGCGTGTATAATTAAATACCAATGTCTTTGGACTTGCACTTTGAAGTAGATCACCATCATCAAATGTTTGGTGTGCTTTCAAATTCCATTCTTTAGTAATCTCTTGGTGTGGTAAATATTTTACCTACATCAAATATTCACCCTTATCATGGAATTATTCATGATCAAGCTACTTTTATCTTATAAAGATGAATCGCGAGTATAATGTTGCTCTCCAAAACCTTTTGGTGGATTAGGACAACTAGTGTCTCCAACCTTTTGCAAATTCTCATCAAATATGAGAACATGACTTTTGCCATATTATACTCTATCATGTTGTAACCAAAACTTCGTTTCAGATATCACAATATCTTCCACACATCATGGTTTCTGAAACAACTCTTTCAGATCCTAGATAACCTTGATATTAAGACAATTCTTTGAATATCAAGAATCATGGAGACAAACATGATACTCATACACTAACTCTTGGAATTGTCACTCTTGTTTTAATACCAATTATTAAACTTCATGGAGTAACCAGAACTTACTGAAAGTTTGCAATAACATTTTTAAACTTTAGATTACACTTCAAAACAATACGATACCAGTTCGTAAAGTAACTAACCAGAATTCTATAGTTCTATCATCTCAATTAAAAATAAGCGCAAGGTGGTAAACGGATGCCAATGACTACAACAATTATGCAAATTCACTTTGATTTAATTTATGATAAATAGTGTTCAACTTTTAATCATATTGCCGTTCAACTCCGACTCAAAACAATATCCCTCACATTGTTTTAGTGATCACACGAACCAAATCCACCACATCAAAACTGATCATCACGAGAGTTGATGTAGCTTCAATGGCGAACAATCAACATGTTCATCATATCTACTATATGACTCATGCTTTACCTTTCTATGATCCGTGTTCCGAGACCATGTCTGTACATGCTAGGCTCGTCAAGATCAAACCTTAGCTTCTGCATGAGCAAATCTGGCTTGCTCACGTTGTATACACTCGCAGAATCTAACACACCCGATCATCACGTGGTGCTTCGAAACAACGAGCTTTAGCAACGGTGCTTACTAAGGATGAACACTTTAAAACTTGAAATTGTGTGCTTGAGGGATCATCTTATAATGCTACCGTCGTAAACTAAGCAATACAAGATGCATAAAAGGATTAACATCACATGCAATTCATAATATGTGATATGATATGTCCTTTCTTCTTGTGCTTCCGATCTCCATCTTCAAGCACGAACATGATCTCCATCATTACCGGCATTGCATCAAGGTTAATGACACCGCTCCATGGTTGTCGTCCACCAGCTTCAACTATTACAACTACTTTGAATAGACAAGCGGGTCTTAACAGAATTTAAAGACAACCATATGGCTCCTGCCGGTTGCCAACTTACAATAAGGAACATTGCATACATCATATATAATCACAATCATGGCCATATCACATCACAGCACACCCCCTGCAAAACAAAGTTAGACGCCTCTAATTTTCTTTGCATATTTTACGTGGTTTGGGGCTTTCAATAAGTGTCGTTCTAACTTACAAACAAGAACCACAACATTGATACTAGTATTGTCAATCACCCGTTGTAAATTGAATCTTAACTATGTTGGGAGAAACAGGCACCCGCAAAGCCACTTATGCAATACAAGTTGCATGTCAAGCGTGGAGCAAGTCTCATGAACGATGTCATGTAAGGTTAGGCCGCTTCATCCCACCATCCCGCAAGATGCAAAGTACACAAGCAGCAATCGACAACAAAAGCATCAACGCCCACAATGACCATTGTGTTCTACTCGTGCAACAGATCTACATATAGACACGACTCTGATACCACTGTAGGGGTTCGTAGCATGGAAAACAAAAATTTTCTACCGCATGAACACACAATCAAGATCTAATCTATGATCAAGCCAAGATCTATCTACTAGATTGTAGCAACGAGTCAACAGAGTACTAACCCTCGAAGATCCAAAGCGGTTAACGAGAGCAGATTCTCGTGGATGATGTAGTCGTACACTTCCGATCTCAAGATCGCGTAGACGATCCTTCCGGCGCTGCGTTCCGGCAGCGCTTCCGATCGGTCACGTTAAATTTTCGATGAAGACCTTCCTCTCCCTTGTTCCAGCAGGCAGCGGAGGTTGTAGCACTCTCCTCGCAATTCCGGCAGCACGACGGCGTGGTACCGGAAGGAGAGGGGCGGTCTCGCCGGGCTTAAGCCGAGGCAGTATGGTGGACTATGAGAGAGCCCTCGGTGTTCTAGGGTTTAGACACACCAAGGAGGGGGTGCTAGGGCCGGAGGCTAGGGCTTTGGAGGTGCCCAAGTCGGCGGCTAGAGGAGAAACCCTAGGCGGCGGCTATGGTGGGCGGCGGCTAGGGTTAGGTTTAGAGGGGGCAATCTTGTGTGCTAGGAGGGGAGCCCTGCCCCTCCTCTTATAGGAGGGAGGCGCTAGCCAAGGGGAGGGGAATACCTCCCCAACTCGGATCCCAAGTGGGCCGGCGGTGGAGGAGGGACTCCTCCCCAACTCGGTTTCCCACTTCCCCTCCACTTCCCAAAATAGCCGTTTGACTTTTCAAATTGGTGTTTGACTTTTCAAACTAGGCTTTGATTAAACCCTTTATTTTGTTCAGCGATGACACCTAGTACATGATGCAATCATACCAACTTGATATAACACATTCATGCACCCTTCCCCTTCGGAGTGCCGGACATTCCGGAACCTTCTAGAACATTCCCGATGAAAACACCGGAACCATTCTCCAACCCCGAAACAGGACTTTCCTTATATGAATCTTATTCTCCGGACCATTCCGAATCTCCTTGTGATATCCCGGATCTCATCCGAGACTCCGAACAACATTCGGTATCTTACTCATCATTCCATAACTACTCAACAACATCGAATCCTTAAGTGTGTCTCCCTACGGTTCGTGAATTATGCGGACATGATCGAGACACTTCTCCGATCAATAACCAATAGAGGAATCTGGAAATTCATATGGCTCCCACATATTTCTATGATTACTTTGCGATCGAATGAACCACTTACATATGATACCAATTTCCCTTTGTCTCACGATAGTTTACTTATCCGAGGTTATGATCGTCGGTATCTCTGCATACCTAGTTCAACCTCGTTACCGATAAGTACTCTTTTCTCGTTCCCGTGATATGTGATCCCTTGTGAGCCAGTCACATGCTTGCAAGCTAATTGGATGACATTCCACCGAGAGGGTCCAGAGTATATCTATCCGTCATATGGATGGACAAATCCCACTCTTGATCCATGTGTCTCAAACAATACTTTCCGAACACTCAATGCCACCTTTATAGCCACCCTGTTACGGTGTGGTGTTTGATGTCATCAAAGGATCCTTCCAGTGAATGTGATAGGCATGATCTCATGGTCGAAGGAATTAGGTTACTATGTATCAGAAAGCTTATAGCAAATGAACTATATTAAATGACTTGATCTTTATGCTACGCTTAACTATAGGAGTATGTCCATCACATAATTACCCTAATGATATGACCCTGTTGTTAATAACATCTCTATGTTCATGATCAGGAAACCATGGTCATATATTAACCAACAAGCTAGTTTAACAAGAGGCTTTACTAGGGACTCTTTTATGTTTACAAATCACACAAGTATTAATGTTTCCTGTTAATACAATTATAGCATGGTATGTAAACATTTATCATAATTATGAAGATATGATAATAACCACTTTATTATTGCCTCTTGGGCATATCTCCAACACACTTTAACCTTAATTATCTCAAGATGCTTATGATAGGGGCAATGAGGGATCAAAGCTAGTAAGTACCATAATCTTTTGGAATCTCTTTATGACTTTTAATCCCTACTACCCTCTAAGAAGAGACCTTTCTCCTAGTTACCAGTTGAGTCAGTAAACCTACTTCCTCTCTACCTCCAGCAAGCTTTTGAGTTGTTGTGTTTCAAGCATTCATATGGTGATTTATTCAATCATGTTCTCTATCTTCCTTGTTTGCACAAAACTCTTATCTATTGAGTATTACTTTGAAAGCCTTCACTTGTGAAAAACCCTTTTGAGCAAAGAGTGTTCCTATTTTGAAACTTCTACAAAATGCTTTTGTGAAACTGTTTGCCAGGTGTTCTCTGACCAAGAACAAAGTTTGCCAATTCCAATTATGATTTATCTTTATGCATATCTATTGTGACTGTTGTACTTGGTTGCAAGCTAAGTTATATAATGGTGAGTTGCTTTCTTCTATGAGTTGTGCAATGGTAAGTGTGATGCCTCTTGTTCGTATTATTTTATCGATACTTCACTCCATAAACCTGTGAACATGTTTACTGAGCTCAGTTTTCGCTTGGGGACAAGCGAAGTCTAAGCTTGGGGGAGTTGATACGCCCAATTTGCATCACCTTTCTATATCATAATTTACCTTTATTCATTGATATTTGTCTTATTATGAGGTATTACTTATGGCTTTTCATCTGTTTATGCATGTTGGATGATTCCTGGAGGATGGGCTGTCGGAGTCTAGATTCTGATGGAAAAGAAGGCGTTTCGGTGCAATTTCACGAAGATCAGAAAAATATGGAAACATATTATTTTACCAGAAGACGAAGGAAGCCATAAGGAGGGAAGGAGATGGGCCTCAGGGGGCCCACACCCCCCTAGCCATGGGCCCACCTGACCCTGCGCCTAGGGAAGGTGTGGCCCACCTGCCCGGCCTCCGACTCCGCCCCTTCGCCTATATCTTCCCTTCGAAACCCTAAGGCTCGGGGAGCGACCACAAATAGATTTCCGCCGCCTTTGGGGGCGGAAAACACCGAGAGAGAAAGATCTCTCCGGCTGATAGATTTCTGCTGGGGGAATTCCTTCCCGGAGAGGGGAGACCGTCGCCATCAACACCGTCATCAAGCTAGGCTTCATCGGGATCATCATCATCCACACCATCATCTCCACCAGCACCATCACCACCACTCCGTCCCGCTGTAACAATTGTGTTGGATATTGCTTTAGTTCTTAGGGGAAACTTTCCCGGTGTTGATTACTATTGTAGTTGATGCTTGTGAGTGGAACCATTGTATTATTGTTTATGTTCAGATTGTTATCCATTATCATATCATCTTTGATCTTGATCCATATGATGTCTTGTGAGTAGTTCGTTTAGTTCTTGAGGACATGGAAGAAGTCATGTTGTTAGTAGTGAATCTGTGATGAGTTATTATTCAATGGTTTAGTATTTAAGTTGTGGTGCTATTCTTCTAGTGGTGTCATGTGAATGTCGACTACATGATACTTCACCATTGATGGTCCTAGGGGAATGCATTGTGTATTTGGCTACTAATCGCGGGGTTGCCGGAGTGACAGAAACATGAACCCCCGTTAGGACACCTTTGCACAAGGGAGCGTAGGATCTCAGAGTTTAAGGTTGTGGTTAGATTTATATCTTAATTACTTTTCTGTAGTTACGTATGTTTGCAGGGGGGTTAATCACAAGTATGTATTAGTACTATGAAGGGCGGTATGTTAGCACAGGTTCACCCACACAACACTTACAAACAACAGAGAAGAGTACTCAGCTATTTGAAGTGAAAACACTTGATAGAATTCCCATGTGTCCTCGAGAACATTGGGTCCTTATAAGTATTTTCACCGGCTTGTCCTTTGGTAAGAAAGAATTGGGCCACTTGCTTCGTTTGGTTGTTACTTCTATTACTTGCTCTTTGTTTTGTTGCCTTGTCAGAAAATCCTAGAAATTCGTTTGTTAAGTATTCACAGGGATTTCCTGCTCCATACCATATTTCATCACCTTCTGCTCCTCGTTGGGATCGACACTCCTATTTATCGAAAGTACTACGATACACCCCCTATACTTGTGGGTCATCAATTTGCGAGGGCCATCTTGCTAGTTTATTTTTGACAATCAATACCGTATATATTTATCATAGCAAATAGTACAAGGTAAAGATATATGAGTTGTCTCCAACAATTATAAAATAAAGTCTAAAACAACTACCAAATTATTAAGGTCTTCAAACTCTTTTGTCTTTCATGACAAAGTCTTATACTTTTTCATAGACGGCCACATAAAAAAGCATAGATACCAAACCATAGACTTATAAATACCAACGAGGGTTCTCACATAATTATAATTTGAGTTGTAATGCTAAAGTTACGCGTACGCGCATAGCCATTAGAGTAATCTATCAACATCGACAAGAGCATGCCCTATCCCTATGAGTACCTCTGAGGGACCGTGGAGACAATTCTCATGCAATGATACTGGATTTTTTTTCTCATGTAATCATACCGGTTATTCCAGATCCTTCCATGGAAAGTGGTATATACATATAAAATAAGTGAATTGAAGTATATGAAATATGAAAAAATTTAGGTCCAATTAACATAGATGTTCATCCTAAATTTCCATCAGATGACAAGAATGGAGGGTATGTTATATAAAAAGGGAGGAGTTTACCGAGCGAGATGGGTATATCTAGGGATGTTTTTGTAATGTGCAAAATGAGTCACGCAAATCTCGATTGGAGCTCTCAGATAACCCTAGACACCAACATCGTGGTATAAATTGTTTTTCGCAAAAAATGAAGGTGCTCCTAACAAACTATGGGGGCGTGCAACAAGAAGAAACTATGCATTGTATTTTTATTATAAGAAGAAAAAATGACCGCTACTCACGTGTCTCTCCCGCTCGGGCGGCACCACAGGCCAAAACCCTAGACGCCGTCGGGCGCCTCCCTTCACCTATCCATCCCTCCTCCGCCTCCATCGGAAGATGCGGTCGGGAAAGATCATGCTGCCGAAGATGGAGACAAGGTCTCTCTCTCCCAAGGTGCCTGGCTGTGAGGGATGTCACACTAGGCGGCGGCGATGGTCTATGGCGACGCCGGCACAGATCCAGGTCCTGGTGATGAGCGCACAGATCGTTGGCTATGGTGTGCTTGTGACCTGGCAGTGTTGATCTGTTGGGAAGGTCATGCCGCTTTATGGTCAGTCCGTAGTGGTGGATCTCCATAGAAGCTACGCCGACGTATGCAGAATGGTTGCGGCGCTAACTACGAAGGGAGTCGGTGGCGTGCTGGCTACAATGTCACCCCGGATTGTGGCGTGCGATGTGTCATATTTTATACGTGGCTCGAAGGTGGATCCAAATAGTGATGCTCTCTGGGCTTGCCCCGGGCTAGGAATTGTGGGGTGGCCGGTGTTTTGGCGATCTAGGCAACATCGGGTTTAAGGTAGTGTGACTACCAGTGAAAACCGTGCTGACTTAGGTCATAACGGGCATGGAGGCATCTTTCGACGTCGTTACCTTGTCGAAGGCATCAACAATGTAACTCCCATCTACTTGATTGGTTTGTTCCTGGAGAAACCCTAGATTTGGGCCTCTTAGATTGGATGATGGCAACACTTTATGTTGTATCCCTCATGAGGGCATCGTTTTGGAGCAGGTGTTCGCTGGAGGGGTAAATAGGTGGTGCGAAGTGGCATCAGCCGCGTCGACGGGTCTTAGTGGCATGGAACAACGGGGCCTTGGCGGCGAACACGTATGATGAACATGTACAAGAAGGTGGCACTATATGGCGTCGTTGCGACCTCGACGATAGGCCTAGCAAGGTCAATGTGTTGATCCTTGTCCTAAAGATAGGTCGGTGGAAGATATCGACGGTGAGTTCTGCAGCGTGTGCAACAGTGCGCTTTGAGGGTCTATTGGACCAGTTTGTGTTCCCGATTTCGCATTTGGCCGGGTTAGCAGGGGCGTATCTAGTGGGGGTGCCATAGGTGTCATGGCATCCCCTAAAACATGCATATTCTTTTCACTTGTAGAGATCAGTCCAATTTTATGTCTACTATATGTGTTAAAAAAATACTTATACATAATATTTAAGCTACTACTCCCTCCGTTTTAAAATATAAGATGTTTTAGCTTTGTGAGGAAATATATCTAGACTACTTTTAGTATGTAGGTTCACTCAGGTTTGAAGTGAATCTACACACTAAAACAAATCTAGATACATTTTCTTTACAAATCTAAAACATCTTATATTTTAAAACGGAGAAAGTAATATTGAACTTGGAACCCCTCTAATTTAGTCCTACATCCGCCACTGCGGGTTAGTGATGCCACTGCTTTTAGATCACATGTGTACGTGTGAGATTAGGGAGCTTAGGGCAAAAGGCCATGATGATAACCACCACCTTCAGTAAGGTTGTAGGTGTTGCCACTAGTGAGATGACCCTAGATTGATCATTGTATTTCTTTGTACGACGTTGAGTAATATAAATAAAAGGTTGTATACATCATTTTGATGCAAAGGCCGGTCGTTCAACCCAGGGCCGGCCCATAGGGCGGGGCAGAGGGGCGCTCTCCCTAGGCCCCCATGGTCTAGGGTCCTCGACCCATGACTTATCTATATATCCATATTTGTCTAATACTTTTGAGTCCAACAATATACAATAATTCTTGAAAATATAAATGGTTATCTAAAAAAAGAAAATATAGATTGTTTAAGGTACAGCCTATCATGACTCTACTCTTGCTCCTATTTCTCAAAAAAAATACTCTAACATTATCGAATAATTTTTACTTGATGACATGATTTTTTTGCTCTCTCCAAATGTGAAGAATAATACGGGTCCTCACATTCTTTTACAAGTTTCTAAGTATATTTATCAATCGCATAACTATATTATTCTGCAATCAACTCTTCTCTGATTCCCAATAATTCTACTTGCCCCATCTTATATGTTTGAGAAACTATTTCATCTTCTTACTAATGCAGTGCCTAATATGTTTACTCATCAACTTATTTTTTGCTCAGGCATATGTACACAAATAGAAATTGATAAAAAAACTATCATACTATATAGTTCGCTCCATAAATAGAAATAAGTGGTTTCAAATGACTTCGATGAGATTTCAAAGATCATGGATCTATCAAATGTACAGATTATTTAATTTTCTATTGCATTGCAGTAATTTCTCTTACAAAATACTAATATTTTTAAGTCTTTTATATGTGAACAAGTGGCAGAGGTTGCATGCAATGTTGAGACGCCTAAAAATGCTAACCATGATAAACTTTGAGCACTTTTTAAAAGTTTAGCATAAATATTAAACATATCTCTAATTTTTTCAGAGTAGGGGGGCATTGCCCCCCTTGACCTAGGAAATATATAACACATTAAACAAGGGGCCCTTGATTTCATATTGCCCTAGGGCCCCCAAGATCTATGGACTGGCCCTGGTTCAACCTTTATTTTCTTTTACAGAAAGAACCCTAGCATTAAAAAAACATATAAACACAAGAAAAATTGACAGTGAGTACAAATCAATTTCCTTTGCCCATGTCAACTAACCACGATGTGCCGCGTAATTTTCCTATTTACCTAGTGAAATACGAGGTAGTATAACACGACAGAACTCATCTGAGTTCAATGGCAATGCAGCGGCACACACGAGGTGCATGTGCATGCATCTATTGCAAAGTGCGTGGGGGTAGTATTATACTACACCCTGATGTTCAGTAAGAGCCGTATCTTGTTTCATGAAACCCACTGCCTGTCTCCAGCAATTCTTGTACTATCACCTACAGGAACAGATTGATAGGCCGACGGCTAAAAGCCCTCGGCGTAGCCCCTTTGGCCGTCGGCGTAAGCTACGCCGAGGGCTGCCGTCGGCGTAGCTCCCTCGGCGGAGGTCTCCCTCGGCGGAGCAATACTGGCCGTCGGCGTATCCACTCACCGTCGGCGTATAGCTTTGCCGACGGCCGTTGGCGGCCCGTCGGCGTATTAGCCGTCGGCGCACGGCATCCTCGCCGTTACGGCCGGGTTAACGGCGGCACGGCACGTACGCCGATGGCGTGCCCTCGGCGTCGCGGAGTGCGACCGCGGCCTTCGGCAGAGGGGCGGCGTCGCGACGGCCCCCCAACCCTCGGCGTGGGGAGCACGTGGCAGGCGCTGGGCCTCCCTGGGCGGCAGCCGCCTCGGCGTATGGCCCTGATCGCCGACGCCAGGCCCTCGGCGTAAGCGCAGACTAAATGGCACACAAGGGCCCACGCCGACGGCAAGGCCCTCGGCGTATCACACCTAGAATTTTTTTGCTCTGCAAATGACGATATATACCAAATGGCACAGTTTTGTTTCACAGCAATATGTACCAATTTTTACATCAATACTCACAGCAATATGTGGAAATATATTCCATAGCAATTCAAACAACATCACATATGCCATACATGTATCAAACAAAGATCACATCATTCATACATTATTCAAACATGTATCAAACAAGATCACACCATTCATACAGGGGTATCAACATCATCACACATGCATAGACAATAACAACCTACAACTCTGGAGGAGACGGGGTGTACCCGAGATCTCCCCTGGTGAAAAGTGGCGACCTCGCCGAGGTGCGCCCAAAGAAGCAGCAGAAGAGCCACTGGCGAGGGAGTAGGAGAAGTGTGGCTGGAGAACCACCTGCAGAATGGCGGAGATGGACCATGGTCATGAAGCGGTATGATCCGACGCCCATCCGCGAGGCGTGGCCAAAGTGCGGTTCCCGAAGCTCCGTTCCCTACATGTTGCCTACATGTTAGCAACTTGCGAGGCAAAGTAAAGCGATAACGGTGGGTTAGCAAAGAACTTACCGGTGTCGGCGCGTAGTAGGTCCTAGCGAAGCTTTCCTTCGATTGCAAAAATGGCGCCGGACTGGCATGGGAGGCACGGGCCCCAAATCTCTATTCTGTCGGTTTGAATATTCACCATCATGTCCGCAAGATAGTTTAGAAGTCGCCGTAGTACAACAAACGGGGAAGTGGGACTTGTATCTTTTGCAAAAATAAAGGTTCGGACTTACATTTACGTATTGCATGTAGATCATAGCGCCTCTTGATGCTGCCGAAAGGCCACTTGATATTCCTCATAAACGGTATCGTAGGCCGCGTCTAACTCAGGCTACAATTTCAAATACAAGGAATCTCGTCAGTGGTTAGCCATGCAGGAACAAAAGTCATAAAGATGATGAGAACGAGAAAACTTACATCCTCGGCGGAGCGACGAGGCTGGCCACGAGGCGGATAGGGGGCCGTCGGGTAGGTAGCCTTGAGACGGCTGAAGCTCGTGCGAGGGTAGGCTTGACCTTCTTATTCAGAATCTTGAGGCGTCCATGTTGCAATGCGTGCCGACAGACCAACGACTCCTCGATTTCCGTGTGAATGGGGTCATCCACATGGGGGTGACGAGCCTTCACCATCGCTTTGTAGTTCCCCAAGTCGCTCGGCAAGGTCGAAGTACACGGGCAACGAGGGTTGAGGCTCGAGTAATTGGGCTTCTTCGCCGCATCATCTCATAGACGGCGACGCCATGAATCACCTCCCGGGTTGTGCCTCGCCACCTGACGCGAAAAGAAAATATTATGCATATGAAGTACAAACATAAGCAGAAATGCACGTAGGTTGTTCCATGTATATACGTACCACCTTCCCCTTGAAGCGGTCAAAGTTGCGGTTTCCCGCGCAGTGCGTTCCACCATCGTCTCGGTTATCCGCGTTCCGCCTCGACAAGGCTGCAAACTCCTCGTCTTCCGAGCCACCTCGTCCTAACCAGCTCCTCCCATGCGAGTCGATGCGGCTCGGCCCAATCGGGGATAACCTGAAAATGCAATAGTCAACTCCAGACAATGCAATGGCAACTTAGAAGCAATGTAGAATCTCATTGACATTTTACTCACCGACATGTACTCTTCAAGGCCATCGAGTACTGGGATTAGGGTTCCTACCGACAATGTCTTCCTTCCCGACCCTCACGCCTGCCAGCCTGTAAGTGGCTAGCGGCCGTGACCTTCTGGTTGTACCACACCTGGGGGGTCAACTTCACACAAGCCCCAAGCAAAGTCCTCTGTGCCTTCTCCTGGTCCTCCTCGTCCACACGGTAAAAGCACTTCAATCATGCATAAGAGTCATGAGTTAGCACGGTGGGGTCATCAAGTATGAACATAACTCGAGAAATATGCCTTACCCAAAACTTGGTGATGACAAGATCGCAGCGGAAAGCTTGGGACACGGTAGTCCAGTAGTCCGCCCAAGTGGTAGCTAGCTTCTGTCACCCTCGTGGGTAATGTGATAGCCGCCGTAACTTCCTAATCAGAGCTCCAACAAGGCTGTTAGGAAGGCGAGGCTTGGTCCCCAGAGGAAATGTCCAATTGCTGCACAATAATAAACATTAGTACACAATAATTATTTATGACCAACATGAAATAAAATGTTTTAAATTGCCAAATTAGTACACTTACTCAAGGCCATCCGGAATAATAAGGGCTTTCGCCTCCTGAGTCCTAGGCTCAAACTTCTCGTCAGGGACTCCCGATTCCCCACGATTCCGCAATTTCTTCGGCCCCACCAACTCGCGGCTAGTGTCCGCCTCAGATCGTCCCCGCCTCCTCTGGTCCTCGCCTCTCTCAGACTCGCCTCCCTCTGGGACTCTGCCTCCTCTCGGCCCCGAAGGCTGCCTGTCAGAACAACTCAGAGCCACGCCGCAAGCGAGGGTGGTGGGTCAAAGTCCACGCCTCCCGTGGCACCTCGTCCTCGTCCTCCTCGACCTCGGCCTCGCCCTCCGCCAGCAGGAGCAAGATCGAGTAACGCGGATTGGGATTTGGGTCTCCCACTCCGTAGCTCTTTTCATGCGCTTCAAGCATTAAGCAAGGACGAACTAGTTGCCTTGCCGCTGCTCATATTGTTCAATCACCTACATTAAGTAAGAGAAAACAGTTAAGCACAAAGACATAATAAAATGTATACACAAAGAATAAAGGCATAATGCAATTAATAAAACAGTTAAGCACAAAGACAAAATAAAATGCATTAAAAAATAAATACTCACTATCATTTTCATTCTCATTCTCATTCTCACTATCACTATCTTTTGAGTAGAAATCTGGATTCTCATCGAAGGGTGTAGGCTCATCATCGTTGTCATTCTCGGTATGGAGCTTCTCGAGCATACTTATGTCATGTAGATTCACCACTGACTCACCCCGAGTTTCTACATCATTCCCAAGGTCCTCAAGATCAACCGGTTCTAAATCAAAGTGTCCGAAGTCCTGTTGCTCTAGATAGAAAATTCCCTCGTACGCTAAGGTGGTTAATGTTGTTGTAATCGCCCTCGGAGGGAATCGGTAGGTTACCATGTGGCGATACCTGGAACACGACTTCCCAGCCCTGGAGTTCCGCTTTCTGGCATGGGTAGGGCAAATAATAAACTTGGTTGGCTTGGTGAGAAACAACAAAGACGTCGGCTCCGCTATAGGTGGTTGAAGGCCTAACTTCAACTAACCCAATGGAAGGGGTACTTCTTAGTCCACCCCTTGGGTCAAACCAGTGGCACTTGAACACAACAAGATTGAGTTCGACATTCGTACGATTGAAGGTCAGCTCGTATACATTCTCTAACCTTCCGTAGTAATCAAGGGAATCGGCTCCTTTGGTGAACACCCCAAGATTTACCGCTTTTGCATTGGTCGCCTTTTCTGCGTCTCAGTATGGAAGCGAAACCCATTCACATCATACTTCTCATACTTCATGACGACATCATACAACCTTGGGAAACACATTTCAGCTCATCGACATTTCAACGTTGGGATCAGCTCCCTACAGGTACAAGAGGAATTTGTTGCTCAAGAGTTACGTGGAATAAGAGCGACAAGTCACATATTGCAAGGTAAGAGGGACAAAGTTAGAAATTACTTTTTCCATAAACCAGACACAAAGTTTTTTTATTTCGAGCACCCTCTTTCAAGAGAGTGTCCAACTCCATGGGAGAGGGATCACGGTCCCGCCACTGCTCATCCGTGAAATCGCTAAGAAGGAGAAAATAAGCATTAGACGGAGACCGAGTTACTAGCTGCATAGAGAAATAGGGTGTTCACCATTTTACCTAATGAAATCGACCACTTCCTTCATGTTCATAAGCACATAGAGCATTATGCAATCCTTCTCTTCCTTCGGCAACCTATATTTTAGTCCTTTACCGGCCTTGCCACCGGGAAATTGGAATAGTTCGAGATTGGGGTCATTCTTGGGCAGGTCGACATTGTAACGAGAGACCGGGTTATGCATAGTGGGAACATCATCGGGCCAGAGGTTGTCATGGGCGTCGCCATCTCGAAGGCATGTTGCTTCAGCTATGCATGCTTCAATCTTGGCTTTGTTTCGATTATCTTCAATATACTTAAACTCTCTCAATACAAAATTGCCAACGAAATTGCACTGCCCCCAATAGTGCCTCGTTCGCGAGGTGCACAATGAGATGTGCCATCGGAGTAAAGAAGTCTGGCGGAAAGATCATCTCCAAATTGCATAGCAACTCCGGCACCTGAACTTGCAGCTTCTCAATCACCAGAGGACATATCTGCTTAGCACAGAGGGTGCGGAAGAAATGGCTCAACTCCGCAAGCACTCGCCATACTTTTTCGGGGAGATACCCTCGAACCATCACCGGCATCAGCCGCTCAATCCATATATGATAGTCGTGACTCTTGAGCCCGTTGACTTGTCCCGTCAAAAGATTGACTCCCTTACTTATATTCGAACAATAACCGTCAGGGAACATCACGACGTATTTGAGCCACCTAAATGACTCCTTCTTTTGGACATTATCAAGGCAGTAGTAGGCATGCGGCTTGAACCAATTCTTTCGACGGACAGTAGGAGGCTGCATGTGTAATCTCTTCCTATCACAAAGCTTCTCAACATCGACTCTAGCCTTGACATTATCCTTTGACTTCCCAGGAATGTTCAGGACTGTGTGAAAAAGGGACTCCCCGACATTCTTTTCGGTGTGCATCACATCGATGTTATGGGGAAGTTCGAGGTCCTTGTAATACACGAGATTCGTTAAGGCTGCCACGTGAGTCCAATTATGCTACAACATATCCCGCAAATTGATGGCGAGTTCCGGCGCCATGGCACGAGAGCACGTATCTCGGCATCAACAACTGCACCCTCGAACTTTGGTACCACTTTTACTTCATGCACAACTTTGCCCTTCTTGAAGTTCTTTCTATCTTCTCTGAACGAATGATTTCTTTTGAGGTACTGTCGATTCGTGTCAAACACAACATATTTGCGACCCGACTTTAGCCAAAGGAACTCAAGTCGGTGCTCAGACACTGGCATGGCCACTTACCACATGTACACCATCCGCACGTTAGGGCGTGCTGCATGTCATGCATAGTATATTGTAACCAAACTTTCATCAAAAAGTTTCTCTTTGATGCTCGGTCGTATGTCAACGTCCTGTGTATCCAAGAGTGGTTCAAATCATCCACAATCGGCTGCATGTAGACACTCAAGTTCTTCCCCGGATACTCAGGTCCTGGAATTATCAGCGACAGAAACATGGTCTTCCGTTGCATTAATACTCCGGGGGGAGATTAAGCGGAATAATAAACACCAGCCAGCAGCTGTACGCGGCCGTCGACAAACCATATGGGTTGAAGCCATCTGTTGCTATCGCAATTCTGACATTCCGAGCCTCTTCTGCCCACCGGGGGTATTTGTCATCGAAGTTCTTCCATGCCTTACCATCAGACGGATGTCCCATCTTCTTACGTCTGGTGCTCGTCCTCATATCTCTTCCCCTTCTTGTGCCACGTCATCTGTTTGGCAGTCTCCTTGCTCAAGTAAAGCCGTTGGATTCTTTTTATGAATGGGAGATACCGAAGAATCTTTAGAGCGACATTCGACTGCCTCATCTGACCATCCTTTCCCTTTACCTCATCATACCTAGAGTGCCCACAAATGGAGCAGTACTTGTCATCCGCAAACTGTTTCCAAAACAAAAGGCAGCCTTTTGGACAACAATCTATCTTTTCATAATCCATGTTGAGCTCCTTCATGAGTTTCTTCGTTTCGTGAAAGGTTTTAGGCAGACAATGCCCTTCGGGCAACATGTTACCACATGTTCTCAGATTAGCTTCAAACTGAGAACAGGTGGCGGAGTACTGGCACTTGTCGGCTAGACACTGAGAGATGGCATCGAGTTGAGAAATCTTTACACCCTCGTACAGAGGCCTCTTAGCCGTGGCCATCATATCAAGGAAGGCCTTCGCGGTTGGCTCCGGTTCCTCCGGTTCTAGCGGTTCCTCCGGTTCTGGTGATTCCTCCCGTGGAAGTGGCGAATTCGGCCGGTCGGCATCGATAAGATCATCTAGCATGTTTCTAATCCCATCGTGCTCATTGCCATTGAGCCGCTGACGCATCACCTCACTGCACGCGTTCGTACCGAGCAAAGTCGACTTGCGTGACATAGTTAGACATGTACCCATATCGCAGAAGGTGTTTGTACATGTCATCCTTTCCCTGACGATGACGCTTAGTGCAATGAGTGCAGGGACAAAGTGCCCGAACCATTGCCTTCGAACCACGCGCTAACTCATTCACTAACAAATGAGTGTTCCGTATCCAATCGTCTGTTTTATTAGTCGCACTAATACTGCCACTGTACATCCACCCATTATCAGCCATCCTCTTCTGCTTTGTTGGGAGACAAACAACAAATATAACATTTTATATCAAACAGGAGATTAAATGCTTCATATTTTTACGCATTCATCAACCTACATGTCCAATAGGAAAAGAGGGTCCTAACCAGCCGCCGGATCCGTAGATTGGGTAAGTTCTCCCTGGTTCTACCCCGATCCAAGTAGAATTTCGGCAGCACCTCCCCGCTGCTCTCCCGATACACGTCTCGACAAAAAGCCAAGAGGATGTGCATCCGGAGAACAACAAGGAGGCGCCACCGAAATCCTGTCTCGAATCGAGGTAGAGCCAGGGAGAACCAAACCCAACTACGAATCCGCCGACTGCCCGATAAAAGCCATAAGCGTTACGGTCCAAAATATGCGAGACCACTAATGCATATTAAGTCGCGTAACGCTTACGGTCGGGATGACGCCTAGGTGACGCGACAGACTTGGTGATCTAGACACAAAAAAAAACCTAGGTACAAGAGAGGCGAACAGATTCTCACCCTCGACGGTAGAGGAAGTAGTCGATCAACCGAGTGTTGAGGTCGGCGACGGAACTCGGAGACGGGATCGAGGTGTCACCTACACCATCTCCCGCAACGACAGTCACTCCCGAAACACTACAAAGTTTGTACATTGACATAAAGACAACACCTTAGTCACAACATGTATAATTAGGCTCATTCAAAAAATATTCTACTTTGTGCATCTAGTTTTATTTCTATTTCTACCTATTATATTTCTAAATAATTTTTGCATCTAGTTTTATTTCTATTTCTACCTATTCTATTACTAAATAATTTTTTACCTATTCTATTTTCTAAATAAATTTCTACCTATTCTATTTCTATATATTCTATTTCTAAATAATTTTCTACCTATTCTATTTCTATTCTATTTCTCTGAGGTACTGAAATTTGGGGCAGGGAGGCGACGGTGCAGGCGGGAGGCAGAGAGGAGGCAGACGGCAGCTCCTAATGGCGAGGAGGGAGGAGGGTGGGCTATGGGGGGGGAGGGGGGGCAGTGGCATGGCGGGGAGGGAGGAGGGAGGTGGCCACGGGGAGGGAGGCGGTGGGCGGGAATGGGGGAGGAAGGGCTGGCGGCGATGGCGGCGGTGGGGAGGAACGGGAGGCTGCGGTGGGGAGGCACGGGAGGCGGCGGTGGGGAGGCACGGGAGGCGGCGGGGTGGTGGCGGCGATGGGGAGGCACGGGAGGCGGCTGGTGGCGTCGGTGGGGAGGCACGGGAGGCGGCGGGGTGGTGGCGGCGGTGGCTCGCGCGGGGAGGGAGGGAGGAGGGTGGCGCCGGTGGAGGCTCGGGGGAGGGAGGGCTGGCGGCGACGGGAATTGGGGAGGGGCTGGCGGCGGCGGGAACTTGGGGAGGAGCTGGCGGCGCAAATGGCGGCTGCTGGCGGCGGGGTCGGGGTCGGGAGCGGGCGCGTGCACAGGACTTGGTGAGAGGAGGAGTGGCTCGGGTGAACGCGGGGCAGTCCTAGTAGGATAGGGCTACGCCGACGGCCAGGCATACGAGGCGTGGCCAGAAGCTAGGGTTTTTTTTCCAGGGTAGACCGGTTTTTTTTGAAAGAAGGGATTTTTTGTTTAATATCAAATTTTACAAGATACTTTATTTAGTGTCTACTATTATAGAAGAAACTATATATTATTAATATATAATTTTTTATTTCGTCTTGTGCTCGTTTTCCAAGCAAACCCTAGATGTGGGCTACCCTATAACCCTAGACGTGGGCTACCCCTATAGCTCCTGACTAAGAGTCTAATGGCCATCTTGCGAGATGTAGTTATATGCTATGATGGAATTGTATAATTCAATCTTTCAAACTTAAACGGGGAGATTCCCCCCTCATACGGGTCCGGAACCTTCGCCTCTTGGTTAGAGCGCATGCATGCGAGGGGAGACACATGCAAGCACCTATACCAACCTCTCACCACACTCACACACATATGCTAGGGGCACATGCAAGTTTTCATCTCATTCCAATGTTCTCGTGGTCTTCCTCCGGCGAAACCCTGATCTCTGTGCACACTCGGATCGTCTACCCCCCTAGACGTTCCTCTGACAGGGGTAGCCCGTCGTATCTCTCTCTTGTTTTGTGTTTGTTTAGGTCATAGGGTGATGTAAAACCATGTTGGTTCACAAGTTGGGGCACTATCCTACCCGGTTTCACCTCGACGGGGAGATTCCCCCTTATACGGGTACGAAACCTTCGCCTCTAGGTTAGAGCGCATGCATGCGAGGGGGACACATGCAAGCACCTATACCAACCTCTCACCACACTCACACACATATGCTAGGGTCACATGGAAGTTTTCATCTCATTCCAATGTTCTCGTGGTCTTCCTCCGTGAAACCACGATCTGCACATTCGGATCGTCTACCCCCTAGACGTTCCTCTCACAGGGGTAGCCCGGCATAGATCTCTCTTGTTTTGTGTTTGTTTAGGTCATAGGGTGATGTAAAACCATGTTGGTTCACAAGTTGGGGCACTATCCTACCCGTTTGCACCTCGACGGGAAGATTCCCCCCTCATACGGTCCTAACCTTCGCCTCTAGGTTAGGCGCATGCATGCGAGGGGGACACATGCAAGCACCTATAACAACCTCTCACCACACTCACACACATATGATAGGGTCACATGCAAGTTTTCATCTCATTCCAATGTTCTCGTGGTCTTCCTCGTGAAACTCGATCTGCAGACACTCGGATCGTCTACCCCCCTAGACGTTCCTCTGACAGGGGTAGCCCGGCGTAGCTCTCTCTTGTTTTGTGTTTGTTTAGGTCATAGGGTGATGTAAAACCATGTTGGTTCACAAGTTGGGGCACTATCCTACCTGGTTTCACCTCGACGGGGAGATTCCCCCTTATACGGGTCCGAAACCTTCCTCTAGGTTAGAGCGCATGCATGCGAGGGAGGACACATGCAAGCACCTATACCAACCTCTCACCACACTCACACACATATGCTAGGGGCACATGCAAGTTTTCATCTCATTCCAATGTTCTCGTGGTCTTCCTCCCATGAAACCACGATCTCTGCAGACTGGATCGTCTACCCCCTAGGCGTTCCTCCCGACAGGGGTAGCCATGTAGCTCTCTCTTGTTTTGTGTTTGTTTGGGTCATAGGGTGATGTAAAACCATGTTGGTTCACAAGTTGGGGCACTATCCTACCCGGTTTCACCTCAACGGGGAGATTCCCCCTTATACGGGTCTGGAACCTTCGCTTCTAGGTTAGAGCGCATGCATGCGAGGGGACACATGCAAGCACCTATACCAACCTCTCACCACAATCACACACATATGCTAGGGTCACATGCAAGTTTTCATCTCATTCCAATGTTCTCGTGGTCTTCCTCCCATGAAACCCCGATCTCTGGCGACTCTGGATCGCTCACCCCCTAGACGTTCCTCTGACAAGGGTAGCCCAGCGTAGCTCTCTCTTGTTTTGTGTTTGTTTATGTCATATGTTGATGTAAAACCATGTTGGTTCACAAGTTGGGGCACTATCCTACACGGTTTCACCTCGACGGGGAGATTCCCCCCTTATACTGCACTGGAACCTTCGCCTCTAGGTTAGAGCGCATGCATGCGAGGGACACATGCAAGCACCTATACCAACCTCTCACCACACTCACACACATATTCTAGGGTCACATGCAAGTTTTCATCTCATTCCAATGTTCTCGTGGTCTTCCTCGTGAAACCTTGATCTCTGTCTTTCGGATCGTCTACCCACCTAGACGTTCCTCTGACAGGGGTAGCCCGGCGTAGCTCTCTCTTGTTTTGTGTTTGTTTAGGTCTTAGGTTGATGTAAAACCATGTTGGTTCACAAGTTGGGGCACTATCCTACCCGGTTTCACCTCGACGGGAGATTCCCTCATACGGGTACGGAACCTTCGCCTCTTGGTTTGAGCGCATGCATGCGAGGGGAGACACATGCAAGCACCTATACCAACCTCTCACCACACTCACACACATATGCTAGGGGCACATGCAAGTTTTCATCTCATTCCAATGTTCTCGTGGTCTTCCTCCCATGAAACCACGATCTCTGGCACTGATCGTCTGCACCCCCTAGACGTTCCTCCGACAGGTAGCCCGTCGTAGCTCTCTCTTGTTTTGTGTTTGTTTAGGTCATAGGGTGATGTAAAACCATGTTGGTTCACAAGTTGGGGCACTATCCTACCCGGTTTCACCTCGACGGGGAGATTCCCCCTTATACGGGTCTGAAACCTTCGCCTCTAGGTTAGAGCGCGTGCATGCGAGGGGGGACACATGCAAGCACCTATACCAACCTCTCACCAAACTCACACACATATGCTAGGGGCACATGGAAGTTTTCATCTCATTCCAATGTTCTCGTGGTCTTCCTCCGGCGAAACCCTGATCTGTGCACACTCGGATCGTCTACCCCCCTAGACGTTCCTCTGACAGGGGTAGCCAGCGATCTCTCTTGTTTTGTGTTTGTTTAGGTCATAGGGTGATGTAAAACCATGTTGGTTCACAAGTTGGGGCACTATCCTACCCGGTTTCACCTCGACGGGGAGATTCCCCTCATCTGGTCCTAACCTTCGCCTCTAGGTTAGAGCGCATGCATGCGAGGGGGGACACATGCAAGCACCTATAACAACCTCTCACCACACTCACACACATATGATAGGGTCACATGCAAGTTTTCATCTCATTCCAATGTTCTCGTGGTCTTCCTCCGGCGAAACCCTGATCTGTGCACACTCGGATCGTCTACCCCCCTAGACGTTCCTCTGACAAGGGTAGCCCAGCGTAGCTCTCTCTTGTTTTGTGTTTGTTTAGGTCATAGGGTGATGTAAAACCATGTTGGTTCACAAGTTGGGGCACTATCCTACCTGGTTTCACCTCGACGGGGAGATTCCCCCTTATACGGGTCCGAAACCTTCGCCTCTAGGTTAGAGCGCATGCATGCGAGGGGGACACATGCAAGCACCTATACCAACCTCTCACCACACTCACACACATATGCTAGGGGCACATGCAAGTTTTCATCTCATTCCAATGTTCTCGTGGTCTTCCTCCGGCGAAACCCTGATCTCTGTGCACACTCGGATTCACCCCCCTAGGCGTTCCTCCGACAGGTAGCCCGTAGCTCTCTCTTGTTTTGTGTTTGTTTGGGTCATAGGGTGATGTAAAACCATGTTGGTTCACAAGTTGGGGCACTATCCTACCCGGTTTCACCTCGACGGGGAGATTCCCCTTATCTGGTCTGGAACCTTCGCCTCTAGGTTAGAGCGCATGCATGCGAGGGGGGACACATGCAAGCACCTATACCAACCTCTCACCACAATCACACACATATGCTAGGGTCACATGCAAGTTTTCATCTCATTCCAATGTTCTCGTGGTCTTCCTCCCTGAAACCACGATCTCTGGCGACTTTCGGATCGTCTACCCCCCTAGACGTTCCTCTGACAAGGGTAGCCCAGCGTAGCTCTCTCTTGTTTTGTGTTTGTTTATGTCATATGTTGATGTAAAACCATGTTGGTTCACAAGTTGGGGCACTATCCTACCCGGTTTCACCTCGACGGGGAGATTCCCCCCTTATACGGGTCCGGAACCTTCGCCTCTAGGTTAGAGCGCATGCATGCGAGGGGGGACACATGCAAGCACCTATACCAACCTCTCACCACACTCACACACATATTCTAGGGTCACATGCAAGTTTTCATCTCATTCCAATGTTCTCGTGGTCTTCCTCCGGCGAAACCCTGATCTCTGTAAGACTTCTGGATCGCTACCCCCTAGGCGTTCCTCCCGACAGGGTAGCCCGGCGTAGCTCTCTCTTGTTTTGTGTTTGTTTAGGTCTTAGGTTGATGTAAAACCATGTTGGTTCACAAGTTGGGGCACTATCCTACCCGGTTTCACCTCGACGGGGAGATTCCCCCCTTATACGGGTCCGGAACCTTCGCCTCTAGGTTAGAGCGCATGCATGCGAGGGGGGACACATGCAAGCACCTATACCAACCTCTCACCACACTCACACACATATGCTAGGGTCACATGCAAGTTTTCATCTCATTCCAATGTTCTCGTGGTCTTCCTCCAGCGAAACCACGATCTCTGGCAAGACTCGGATCGCTGCCACCCCAATAGACGTTCCTCTGACAGGGGTAGCCCGGCATAGCTCTCTCTTGTTTTGTGTTTGTTTAGGTCATAGGTTGATGTAAAACCATGTTGGTTCACAAGTTGGGGCACTATCCTACACGGTTTCACCTCGACGGGGAGATTCCCCCCTTATACTGCACTGAACCTTCCTCTAGGTTAGAGCGCATGCATGAGAGGGGGACACATGCAAGCACCTATACCAACCTCTCACCACACTCACACACATATGCTAGGGTCACATGCAAGTTTTCATCTCATTCCAATGTTCTCGTGGTCTTCCTCCGGCGAAACCCTGATCTCTGTGCGCACTCGGATCGTCTACCCCCCTAGACGTTCCTCTGACAGGGGTAGCCCGGCGTAGCTCTCTCTTGTTTTGTGTTTGTTTAGGTCATAGGGTGATGTAAAACCATGTTGGTTCACAAGTTGGGGCACTATCCTACCCGGTTTCACCTCGACGGGGAGATTCCCCCTTATACGGGTCCGAAACCTTCGCCTCTAGGTTAGAGCGCGTGCATGCGAGGGGGGACACATGCAAGCACCTATACCAACCTCTCACCAAACTCACACACATATGCTAGGGGCACATGCAAGTTTTCATCTCATTCCAATGTTCTCGTGGTCTTCCTCCGGCGAAACCACGATCTCTCAAGACTTTCGGATCGTCTACCCCCCTAGACGTTCCTCTGACAGGGGTAGCCCGGCGTAGCTCTCTCTTGTTTTGTGTTTGTTTAGGTCTTAGGTTGATGTAAAACCATGTTGGTTCACAAGTTGGGGCACTATCCTACCCGGTTTCACCTCGACGGGGAGATTCCCCCCTCATACGGGTCCGGAACCTTCGCCTCTTGGTTTGAGCGCATGCATGCGAGGGGAGACACATGCAAGCACCTATACCAACCTCTCACCACACTCACACACATATGCTAGGGGCACATGCAAGTTTTCATCTCATTCCAATGTTCTCGTGGTCTTCCTCCGGCGAAACCCTGATCTCTGTGCGCACTCGGATCGTCTACCCCCCTAGACGTTCCTCTGACAGGGGTAGCCCGTCGTAGCTCTCTCTTGTTTTGTGTTTGTTTAGGTCATAGGGTGATGTAAAACCATGTTGGTTCACAAGTTGGGGCACTATCCTACCCGGTTTCACCTCGACGGGGAGATTCCCCCTTATACGGTCAAAACCTTCCTCTAGGTTAGAGCGTGCATGCGAGGGGGGACACATGCAAGCACCTATACCAACCTCTCACCAAACTCACACACATATGCTAGGGGCACATGGAAGTTTTCATCTCATTCCAATGTTCTCGTGGTCTTCCTCCGGCGAAACCCTGATCTGTGCACACTCGGATCGTCTACCCCCCTAGACGTTCCTCTGACAGGGGTAGCCCGGCGTAGATCTCTCTTGTTTTGTGTTTGTTTAGGTCATAGGGTGATGTAAAACCATGTTGGTTCACAAGTTGGGGCACTATCCTACCCGGTTTCACCTCGACGGGGAGATTCCCCCCTCATACGGGTCCGGAACCTTCGCCTCTAGGTTAGAGCGCATGCATGCGAGGGGGGACACATGCAAGCACCTATAACAACCTCTCACCACACTCACACACATATGATAGGGTCACATGCAAGTTTTCATCTCATTCCAATGTTCTCGTGGTCTTCCTCCGGCGAAACCCTGATCTGTGCACACTCAGATCGTCTACCCCCTAGACGGTCCTCCTGTAGGGGTAGCCCGGCGTAGCTCTCTCTTGTTTTGTGTTTGTTTAGGTCATAGGGTGATGTAAAACCATGTTGGTTCACAAGTTGGGGCACTATCCTACCTGGTTTCACCTCGACGGGGAGATTCCCTTATCTGGGTCCGAAACCTTCCTCTAGGTTAGAGCGCATGCATGCGAGGGGGACACATGCAAGCACCTATACCAACCTCTCACCACACTCACACACATATGCTAGGGGCACATGCAAGTTTTCATCTCATTCCAATGTTCTCGTGGTCTTCCTCCGGTGAAACCCTGATCTCTGTGCGCACTCGGATCGTCTACCCCCTAGACGTTCCTCTGACAGGGGTAGCCCGGCGTAGCTCTCTCTTGTTTTGTGTTTGTTTAGGTCATAGGGTGATGTAAAACCATGTTGGTTCACAAGTTGGGGCACTATCCTACCCGGTTTCACCTCGACGGGGAGATTCCCCCCTTATACGGGTACGGAACCTTCGCCTCTAGGTTAGAGCGCATGCATGCGAGGGGGACACATGCAAGCACCTATACCAACCTCTCACCACACTCACACACATATGCTAGGGTCACATGCAAGTTTTCATCTCATTCCAATGTTCTCGTGGTCTTCCTCGTGAAACCACGATCTCTGCACACTTTCGGATCGCTACCCCCCTAGACGTTCCTCGTGAGGTAGCCAGCGTAGCTCTATCTTGTTTCGTGTTTGTTTAGGTCATAGGGTGATGTAAAACCATGTTGGTTCACAAGTTGGGGCACTATCCTACCCGGTTTCACCTCGACGGGGAGATTCCCCCTTATACGGGTCCGAAACCTTCGCCTCTAGGTTAGAGCGCGTGCATGCGAGGGGGGACACATGCAAGCACCTATACCAACCTCTCACCAAACTCACACACATATGCTAGGGGCACATGCAAGTTTTCATCTCATTCCAATGTTCTCGTGGTCTTCCTCCCACAAACTCGATCTGTCTTTTCGGATCGTCACCCCCTAGACGTTCCTCTGACAGGTTAAGCCCAGCGTATCTCTCTCTTGTTTTGTGTTTGTTTAGGTCATAGGGTGATGTAAAACCATGTTGGTTCACAAGTTGGGGCACTATCCTACCGGTTTCACCTCGACGGGGAGATTCCCCCTTATACGGGTACGGAACCTTCGCCTCTAGGTTAGAGCGCATGCATGCGAGGGGGGACACATGCAAGCACCTATAACAACCTCTCACCACACTCACACACATATGATAGGGGCACATGCAAGTTTTCATCTCATTCCAATGTTCTCGTGGTCTTCCTCGTGAAACCACGATCTCATGCACACTCGGATCGTCTACCCCCCTAGACGTTCCTCTGACAGGGGTAGCCTGTAGCTCTCTCTTGTTTTGTGTTTGTTTAGGTCATAGGGTGATGTAAAACCATGTTGGTTCACAAGTTGGGGCACTATCCTACCTGGTTTCACCTCGACGGGGAGATTCCCCCTTATACGGGTCCGAAACCTTCGCCTCTAGGTTAGAGCGCATGCATGCGAGGGGGGACACATGCAAGCACCTATACCAACCTCTCACCACACTCACACACATATGCTAGGGGCACATGCAAGTTTTCATCTCATTCCAATGTTCTCGTGGTCTTCCTCCCAAACCACGATCTCTGCACACTGGATCGCCTACACCCCCTAGGCGTTCCTCCGACAGTGGGTAGCCAGTAGCTCTCTTGTTTTGTGTTTGTTTGGGTCATAGGGTGATGTAAAACCATGTTGGTTCACAAGTTGGGGCACTATCCTACCGGTTTCACCTCGACGGGAGATTCCCCTTATCTGGTCTGGAACCTTCGCCTCTAGGTTAGAGCGCATGCATGCGAGGGGGGACACATGCAAGCACCTATACCAACCTCTCACCACAATCACACACATATGCTAGGGTCACATGCAAGTTTTCATCTCATTCCAATGTTCTCGTGGTCTTCCTCCCATGAAACCACGATCTCTCATGCGCACTCGGATCGCCTACCCCCTAGGCGTTCCTCGACAAGGTAGCCCAGTAGCTCTCTCTTGTTTTGTGTTTGTTTATGTCATAGGGTGATGTAAAACCATGTTGGTTCACAAGTTGGGGTACTATCCTACACGGTTTCACCTCGACGGGGAGATTCCCCCTTATCCGGGTCCGGAACCTTCGCCTCTAGGTTAGAGCGCATGCATGCGAGGGGGGACACATGCAAGCACCTATACCAACCTCTCACCACACTCACACACATATGCTAGGGTCACATGCAAGTTTTCATCTCATTCCAATGTTCTCGTGGTCTTCCTCCGTGAAACCCGATCTCTGTGGCGCTCGGATCGCCTACCCCCTAGGCGTTCCTCTCCGACAGGTGGCCAGGCGTAGCTCTCTCTTGTTTTGTGTTTTTTTAGGTCTTAGGTTGATGTAAAACCATGTTGGTTTACAAGTTGGGGCACTATCCTACCGGTTTCACCTCGACGGGAGATTCCCCTTATACGGTGGAACCTTGGCCTCTCGGTTAGCGCGCATGAATGGTCGGGGGACACATGCAAGCACCTATACCAACCTCTCACCACACTCACACACATATGCTAGGGTCACATGCAAGTTTTCATCTCATTCCAATGTTCTCGTGGTCTTCCTCCAGCGAAACCCTGATCTCTGTGCGCACTCGGATCGTCTACCCCCCTAGACGTTCCTCTGACAGGGGTAGCCCGACGTAGCTCTCTCTTGTTTTGTGTTTGTTTAGGTCATAGGTTGATGTAAAACCATGTTGGTTCACAAGTTGGGGCACTATCCTACAGTTTCACCTCGGGGAGATTCCCTTATCTGGTCACGGAACCTTCGCCTCTAGGTTAGAGCGCATGCATGCGAGGGGGACACATGCAAGCACCTATACCAACGTCTCACCACACTCACACACATATGCTAGGGTCACATGCAAGTTTTCATCTCATTCCGATGTTCTCGTGGTCTTCCTCCGTGAAACCACGATCTCTGTCTTTTCGGATCGCCACCCCCTAGGCGTTCCTCGACAGGGTAGCCAGTAGCTCTCTCTTGTTTTGTGTTTGTTTAGGTCATAGGTTGATGTAAAACCATGTTGGTTCACAAGTTGGGGCACTATCCTACCGGTTTCACCTCGACGGGAGATTCCCCCTTATACTGGTCTGGAACCTTCGCCTCTAGGTTAGAGCGCATGCATGCGAGGGGACACATGCAAGCACCTATACCAACCTCTCACCACACTCACACACATATGCTAGGGTCACATGCAAGTTTTCATCTCATTCCAATGTTCTCGTGGTCTTCCTCCCGTGAAACCACGATCTCTGCAAGACTCGGATCGTCTACCCCCTAGGCGTTCCTCGGCAGGGTAGCCGTAGCTCTCTCTTGTTTTGTGTTTGTTTAGGTCATAGGTTGATGTAAAACCATGTTGGTTCACAAGTTGAGGCACTATCCTACCGGTTTCACCTCGACGGGAGATTCCCCTTATACGGGTCCGAAACCTTCGCCTCTAGGTTAGAGCGCATGCATGCGAGGGGGACACATGCAAGCACCTATACCAACCTCTCACCACACTCACACACATATGCTAGGGTCACATGCAAGTTTTCATCTCATTCCAATGTTCTCGTGGTCTTCCTCGTGAAACCACGATCTCTGTGGACTCGGATCGTCTACCCCCTAGACGTTCCTCCCGACAGGTAGCCAGGCGTAGCTCTCTTGTTTTGTGTTTGTTTAGGTCATAGGTTGATGTAAAACCATGTTGGTTCACAAGTTGGGGCACTATCCTACCGTTTCACCTCGACGGGAGATTCCCCTTATACTGGTCAACCTTCGCCTCTAGGTTAGAGCGCATGCATGCGAGGGGGACACATGCAAGCACCTATACCAACCTCTCACCACACTCACACACATATGCTAGGGTCACATGCAAGTTTTCATCTCATTCCAATGTTCTCGTGGTCTTCCTCCGTGAAACCTCGATCTCTGTGGCAAGACTTCGGATCGTCTACCCCCTAGACGCGTTCCTCGACAGGTAGCCCGGCATAGCTCTCTCTTGTTTTGTGTTTGTTTAGGTCATAGGTTGATGTAAAACCATGTTGGGTCACAAGTTGGGGCACTATCCTACCAGTTTCACCTCGACGGGAGATTCCCCTTATATGGGTACTAACCTTCGCCTAGGTTAGAGCGCATGCATGCGAGGGGACACATGCAAGCACCTATACCAACCTCTCACCACACTCACACACATATGCTAGGGTCACATGCAAGTTTTCATCTCATTCCAATGTTCTCGTGGTCTTCCTCCGGCGAAACCCTGATCTCTGGCAAGATTTCGGATCGCCTACCCCCTAGACGTTCCTCCGACAGGGTAGCCAGTAGCTCTCTTGTTTTGTGTTTGTTTAGGTCATAGGGTGATGTAAAACCATGTTGGTTCACAAGTTGGGGCACTATCCTACAGGTTTCACCTCGACGGGAGATTCCCCCTTATACTGGGAACCTAACCTCTAGGTTAGAGCGCATGCATGAGGGGACACATGCAAGCACCTATACCAACCTCTCACCACACTCACACACATATGCTAGGGTCACATGCAAGTTTTCATCTCATTCCAATGTTCTCGTGGTCTTCCTCATGAAACCTCGATCTCTGTCTTTCGGATCGCTCTACCCCTAGACGTTCCTCTGACAGGGGTAGCCCGGCGTAGCTCTCTCTTGTTTTGTGTTTGTTTAGGTCATAGGTTGATGTAAAACCATGTTGGTTCACAAGTTGGGGCACTATCCTACCTGGTTTCACCTCGACGGGGAGATTCCCCCCTTATACGGGTACGGAACCTTCGCCTCTAGGTTAGAGCGCATGCATGCGAGGGGGGACACATGCAAGCACCTATACCAACCTCTCACCACACTCACACACATATGCTAGGGTCACATGCAAGTTTTCATCTCATTCCGATGTTCTCGTGGTCTTCCTCCGGCGAAACCCTGATCTCTGTGCGCACTCGGATCGTCTACCCCCCTAGACGTTCCTCTGACAGGGGTAGCCCGGCGTAGCTCTCTCTTGTTTTGTGTTTGTTTAGGTCATAGGTTGATGTAAAACCATGTTGGTTCACAAGTTGGGGCACTATCCTACCCGGTTTCACCTCGACGGGGAGATTCCCCCCTTATACGGGTACTGAACCTTCGCCTCTAGGTTAGAGCGCATGCATGCGAGGGGGGACACATGCAAGCACCTATACCAACCTCTCACCACACTCACACACATATGCTAGGGTCACATGCAAGTTTTCATCTCATTCCAATGTTCTCGTGGTCTTCCTCCGCGAAACCACGATCTCTGCAAGACTGGATCGCTACCCCTAGACGCCTCGACAGTAAGCCAGTATCTCTCTCTTGTTTTGTGTTTGTTTAGGTCATAGGTTGATGTAAAACCATGTTGGTTCACAAGTTGGGGCACTATCCTACCCGGTTTCACCTCGACGGGGAGATTCCCCCCTTATACGGTACCGAACCTTCGCCTCTAGGTTAGAGCGCATGCATGCGAGGGGGGACACATGCAAGCACCTATACCAACCTCTCACCACACTCACACACATATGATAGGGTCACATGCAAGTTTTCATCTCATTCCAATGTTCTCGTGGTCTTCCTCCGGCGAAACCCTGATCTCTGTCTTTTCGGATCGTCCACCCCTAGGCGTTCCTCCCGACAGGTAGCCCGTAGCTCTCTCTTGTTTTGTGTTTGTTTAGGTCATAGGTTGATGTAAAACCATGTTGGTTCACAAGTTGGGGCACTATCCTACCCGGTTGCACCTCGACGGGGAGATTCCCCTTATACTGGTCTGGAACCTTCGCCTCTAGGTTAGAGCGCATGCATGCGAGGGGGGACACATGCAAGCACCTATACCAACCTCTCACCACACTCACACACATATGCTAGGGTCACATGCAAGTTTTCATCTCATTCCAATGTTCTCGTGGTCTTCCTCCGGCGAAACCCTGATCTCTGTGCGTACTCGGATCGTCTACCCCCCTAGACGTTCCTCGGCGAGGTAGCCATGAGCTCTCTCTTGTTTGGTGTTTGTTTAGGTCATAGGTTGATGTAAAACCATGTTGGTTCACAAGTTGGAGCACTATCCTACCCGGTTTCACCTTGACGGGAGATTCCCTCTTATACGGGTCCGGAACCTTCGCTTCTAGGTTAGAGCGCATGCATGCGAGGAGGGACACATTCAAGCACCTATACCAACCTCTCACCACACTCACACACATGTTTTGTGTTTGTGTCGGTCATAGGGTGATGTAAAACCATATTAGCCTCGACGGGAGATTCCCTTATACGGGTCCGAACCTACGCTCCGCATGCATGCGAGGGGACACGCACATGTGATTGAATCTTTGAACAACTTCACAAAAATGTGTGAAATATAAATTTCATGCACATGTGATAATAACACACAAACATGCAAATTTCTCAACTTGTGAGAAGATTCGACATTTTATGTGGGCGTGAAGACTATTATTCGGAGGCTACTAATACATCCAATTGATAAAATACAACCTAAATAATTGATACTAATAAATAAATACAAATAATTTGGTAAGGAAAAAAAAAGGTGCATAGGGTGCGCCCCGCCGCGAGGTGCAGGGGCGAACGCCGAGGGTCACCGTCGGCGATCCTATCCTATCGACAGCTCTCTCGGCGTATGTCGGCGCCCGTTAGGGCCTTCCCTAGCCTGGGCTGTCTAGTGCCACACGGCCACCGCGCACGCCGAGGGCGACGT
This sequence comes from Avena insularis, assembly GCA_023614405.1. Classification (NCBI taxonomy): domain Eukaryota; kingdom Viridiplantae; phylum Streptophyta; class Magnoliopsida; order Poales; family Poaceae; genus Avena; species Avena insularis. The sequence continues at coordinate 378,816,087 of CM042695.1, read as the reverse complement.
TTACGCCGACGGTCACCCTCGGCGTACCTGCCGCTACACCGACGGCTGCGGTACGCCGAGGGCTCGGAAGCTGGGCTGGCCTGGCCCTGCGCTACGCCGACGGCCCCGACCTTTGGCCGTCGGCGTAGCATCAGGCCGTCGGCACACAACTCCATTCCTGTAGTGTATCTGAAAGTTCTTCTTCCATTAGCCAACGGGCGGTGAGGAGATGGAAGCGATAATGATCATCGACAGCGCAGACATCGTCGAGATCGCAGAGCGCTACAGGATGAGAATCGTCGCCCACATGATGTTGGACAATGCTGCCGTTCAGACACCTAGCGAGTGCAAGTACAAAGTGTGGTCGAGAAACTGCTCGTCCGCGACGAGACACGCGCGAATTGATGGAAATACCTCCTCTTGTTCGCACGATCTGTGTAGAAGCGCGCGTAACGAGGTGTGTTGTTGGGCTGGCTAGCTCCTGCCAGCCGATCGAGAAAACTACCAGTGTCATGTTCTGTTCGTTTAGGTGAGGAAACGACGGGAAATTACAGCAATAACACCAATCTTGGAACCTTAAAGCAGGGAACATAATGAAGGATGATCCAGTTCTTCCATTATTGCCATGCTTAAGGCCGTAAACTACCATACAGATGATAGCATGCGTACAGCAATAGCAACGATAAACAGCAGAATAGTTCCATGCTTAATAAGACCTTAAACTACCATACAGCAGAATATATAGTAACATAGATCCCAAGTACTTGGAAGTAGAGCAGAATGGTTCCATGCATGCTAGTACCACAGATAGAGATACATATAGAAACTGAGATCAATAGCAAGCTTCACTGGTAGCAGGACTAGTCGGTGTCGGTGTCCTCTCCGGCCGGTCCTCCGAGCTTGTAGTCGCGCAGCGCAACCTCCAGACGCTGGAGCGACGACAGCAAGGTATCGTCCGCGGCGTCGTCGTAGTTGAAGTGCTTCTTCTGCTGGCCGAGCACGCCAATGGCCATGAAGTGAATGAGGACGATCGCGACGCCGGTCTTGTCGTTGACGCCATTCTTCTCGACGTCGTCCAAGAGAGCTTGGCAGTTGGAACGAACCTTGTCGAACAGCCCCGCCATGCCCCTGGTGGAGTTCACGGGCTCTGACTGCAGAAGGGCAAGGGTCTTCTGGAGCACCGTCTTCACCTCCTCCTTGGTGCAGACAGTGGGCGTGGGTCGCACGAGCGAAGACTTGTCGACAATCTCGTAGAGCGTCTTGCGCTCAGCGTCAGAGCTGGCCTGTAATATAACCACACAAGAACGAGTGCTTATTTTCTCTTATTTCCATGGAAATGTTCAGATACATCTACGATGGTAACGGCAGATCAGTAAACATACCATGGGATTGGTGGGCTGGGCGTCCTGCGCAGAGATGTATTCCTCCACCGATGCCTTGATCTGCGCCTTGGTGGAAAGGAGAAAATCCTGGGGGCTCTCCTTCTTGTCGGTCTTGAGCAGGAGCTTGATGCGCGCTTGGAGTCCCATCAGGATGGTGACAGCTCCATCTTCATCGAAGCCAGAGGATCCCTCGGCAATGGACTCGCACATCTTCTGCAAGGCCTCCACCTCCTTGGAGAAAGCAGCCTGCGCAGGGAAGGGGATTTCCTTGGGAGCGCGCAGCATTCGCAGCTGAGAAGACGCCTCCTCCGCTACCTTCTTGATCAGGTCGGCGGAGAACTCCTGCAACATATATACGACAGGAGACAGATCGTGAGAAAAGGGAATTCTAAAAACGAAGATCACGACACAACGTGGCTTATAGCTAGCAGATCTAGAAGATAACAAAACGAAAACATCACAGAGAAAAAGCAGCTTCGGCGACCGGCCACGCCGTGGCACCCACACACGCACGGCGCTCCCTTGCTCCGCGAGCCCATCGAAGTGATAGCTAGGAGGACGCTCCATGCCGCAGAGTCCCAAAGCGGTTCCCCGAGTAGTTTACCCCAGCGGCTTACTTGCTCCATGAGCCCGCCCACCCGCGGCGCGCTTACTTGTATCACGAGCCCCTGAGACGCCGATGCCTCCATGAGGAGGACGCCGGCGCCGCTCTCCACTCGGCAGAGACCCATGCAACTGTCTATGAACACGAACCCGCCAACGCGTATGCATGGCCGTATCCCGCAGCGCGCGTACTTGCCCCATGACGAGCCCCTCAGACGCCGAGACGCCTCCATGAGGAGGACGCCGGCTCCGTTCCGCACGCGCGCGGCAGAGACCCATGTACCCTGTTCACGCGCATGCACCCACCCACCCCGCCACCCGCATCCCAGTGCCTTTGCTCCGCGCGCGAGGCCCTCGTCTCGAGAATCAATCTACTACACGGACCCCGCGCGTATGAGACGGAGGAAGGGAAGGTAGCACGGTTCATACCTTGGGGTTGAGGTCGTCGCTGTCGGAGAAGGCGCCGCGTCCGGCGAGAGCGGCCATGGCGCGCTTGCTGCCGTCCACGGCGAGCACCACACCGCCGCCGGCGCCGTCCTGTGCTTGCTTGGCGGAGACGATCGAAGGCGACGCTGGCTTGTTCGCGGCCAGCAGGAAGGCGGCGCCAGCGGGCGGCGTTGTCTTGCCTGGCAGCATGGCGGCGCGGTGGAGGGGAGGGCGAAGGGCAAAAGGGGGAGAGAGAGAGAGGCGTTGCTTGGCTTGAGATGGACGGATGGAAGTGGGAGAGGGGAGGGGGCTGGGTACAGGTATATAAAGGCGATCGAGCGGCCGGGGGGCGTGAGCACGCCATGGCCATGGGCGCAACGGGTGTGGAACGCAGCGATTCCGCAATGGCGTGGGCGTTCCCGTCTTATCCAACGATTGAGGCTGTTCCAAGATTCGTGTCTACAATTTGACACCAACAACCTTGACTTGTACACTTCTTGTCCCTATAGGGACGAAGCTGACACGCAGACTTCATGCCCGCCCCTCCCCGCTGCCCGCCTCTATCCATGACCTCACCTCATCTGCCGGCCTCCATTTCTCTTTCCTTGACGCCCAGCAACCATTGGGATCTCTTCTCCTGGCCTTGCATCAGCCACCGCCGCCACTGATGGGAGCGAGGCTATCAGCGAATCGAAGAATAAGCGGCCGGAAGGAAGGAGGCAGCCCCTCGTTGTTCCCAATCTGAATTTCTTTTTGGTGATTTCCTTCATGTTCATGGAGTTTGTTCCTATTTTTTCCGATCTGGATCTTGTTCCTCCCGTTCTTCTTTATACCCCTACAAGATCCGGTCGACCTGCTCTCTCTCTCTCTCAACATATCTGAATACCATTGGTCCATGGATCCAGCCACCGCTGCTCCCGTTCTTTCTTCAATCTGAACACTGATTTTTATCTTTGTGTTTTTGAGCAAATTAGCTTGTCGGGGTGAGGCGAAATCTGGAAATGGGTGTACGCAAGATTTTACCCCTTAGAAAATGAATCCTCGGAGAGCAGGTCCAGTTAACCGACCGGAAACAAATGGTCTTATGTTCAATTCACGTAATGTCATGGAAAGTAGCTAGCGAAAGAATTATGTTATACTACTAGTATAGTTGATTTATTATGGAATCAGTACTGGTGTTGCAAGGTCTTGGTGGATCTCAGAGTAAATAGTCGGTGGATGAGAGGTGATTTTGTACTCAACAAAAAATATCTTGGAGGGCCTATTTGCAATGTACACAACTGACTACAGAGATCCTAAAACATGAATGGACGCCCAGTGATAGGACGGGGACGCCCACGTATATGTAGTTTAGGATTTCCGAACGGGTGTGGTGGTGGGCAGGGTCAGTTGCGAGAAGGATCGGCTGTGGGCCCAGGTGGTCAGGTCATCTTGCCAGCCCTCCGCTTTTTTGACTCTGCAAAAGAAACTCGTGGTGGCGTGGGGTACGTGCTCTCCTCTCCTCCGCAACCGGGTAAAATGGAAGTGGCAGGCGTGCGTTGTTGTGTGTCTGTAGGTGGGGCCCTCCGGTCTTGGGGTAAAAGCAAGCTCCCTTCCATTGCAGTATTTTTCACCCTTGGAGAGCCCTTTGCAGAGGTGCATGCATCGCAGAGGCAGTTTTAGTTGCTTCCCCCAAGCAGAGTTTAGCCGGATTCAATTTTCCTTTTCTTGCAAAAATTAACCACGGTTTGAATGAAAAAATAAATTCGGCACCAATAAAGTTCAGAATGGCATTGATCAACGCAACGAAAGAGCCAATAATTCAACATAATCCTTTTGGGTTTGGTAGCTACACTTGCATTCTCGTTTGAATTGCTTACGGAGTTCATGCTATCCTTCCAAATCCCAACGACTGTGCCATCTGGTAGTGGTACATGCTCTCCTCTCCTCCACCTTGTAACAATCGAAGTAAAAGTAGTTTGTCTTTGGCCGAGAGAAAACTGACATGGAACTGGCAAGCCTGGGTAGTTGTGTGTCTGCACGTGGGGCCCCCCCGTTCCTGGTTAAAAGCAAGCGACCCTTCCGGTGCAGCATATTTCGCCCTGGACGTACTGCCCTCCTTTGATAAAGTAGCCCCATGGCAGGGCAGGCAAGGGCAGTTTGTTTGTTTCTGCGCAGATCGATCGGCACGGTGCGTGCGTGGTTTCCTTTCTTCATTGCCAAGTTTGACTGGTTTTCAAATCCTTGTACTTGCAAAATATTAACAGTGGTTCGAACGAAGAAAATATCGGTGAGAAGTAAAGTCACGAAAAAAAGGCAGGCTAGATGGAAATAAGTGGTTCGAACGAAGGAGATGTAGAAAAACCTCAGCAAATTCATTTTGGTTTAGTTGCTACGGTTACAATTGCAGCTAGCAGGCCCTTCCCGCGCTAGCGCCGCTAGAGCATCTCCACTCGTTGGTCGTTCTTGGTCCGAAATCCGGACGTATTTTAGGCCGGACGAAACTCGTTTTTTTGCCTGGAAACGTCGAGTTTCGCATTCGCGCTCCCAGGTCGAGTTCCCGTGTTTGGCTAAAATTCAACAAAATTCAGCAAACTTTGGATGAATATAGGCGATTTTCATTAATTAAGGGTGAATACATATATATTTACATCGAATTCCGACGTACACCCGAATTTAAACTGCATTTAGGCTAAATAATAACTTAAAAAACTTAAAAAGAACGTCGATGCTGACGCCGCTTCTACATGCCGAAGTTGTTGTAGAAGCAGGCATAGCCGGGGTTGGCGACGACGACTGCGGTGGGCGAGAGCTACCCTGACCTGGGTCGTCGTACCTCCACGGCTGGTAGGAGGGACCGGTTTCCTTGTCGTCGTCGTCGTCCTGGTAGGCGAACTTCATGGCAAGAATGTCCAGCGAGATTAACCACGGTTTGAATGAAAAAATCATTCAACATAATCCTTTTGGGTTTGGTAGCTACAGTTGCATTCTCGTTTGAATTGCTGCATGCAGTTCCGTTTGCTCGCTTTTTGCGTGCGGTCAGGGCATAGACGAAGGAGGGGCACTGCGGCAGGGCAAGCGGCATCGCTTTAGCCATGCCCATAGTATTTAACACAGTTTGGACGCATACGGAGTTCATGCTCTCCTTCCAAATCCTAACGACCCACGGCGACTGTGCTATCTCGTAGTGGTACATGCTCTGCTCTGCTCCACCTTTGGCCGAGAGAAAAAGTAGTTTGTCTTTGGCCAAGAGAAAACTGGCAGAAGAGAGACATGGAACTGGCAAGCCTGCGTAGTTGTGTGTCTGCACGTGGGGCCCCCAGTTCCTGAGTAAAAGCAAGCGTCCCTTCCGGTGCAGCATTTTTCCTTTGATAAAGTAGCCATGGCAGGCAGGCAGGCAGGGGCAGTTTGTTTGTTTCTGCGCAGATCGATCGTGGTTTCCTTTCTTCCTTACCAAGTTTGACTGGTTTTCAAATCCGTGTCCTTGCAAAATATTAACAGTGGTTTTTTAACGAAGAAAATATGGTGAGAAATAAAGTCACGAAAAAAGATAACGAAGGAGATGTAAAAAAAAAAACCACCAAATTCCTTTTAGGGTTTAGTTGCTACGGTTGCAATTGCAGCTAGCAGGTCCTTCCCGCGCTAGCGCCGTTGAGGAGCTTTTGCACGCGGTCAGGGCATACACGCAGGAGCGGAACTCCGGCAGGCAAAGCGGCGCTACCCAGGTCGTATCAGGTCAGTTTGGACGCATACGGGCCGAACCGCAAAGCAAATGATCAACGGCAAAATGGACGGAAATAATTCAAAATTCAAAGAAATTCACGAAATAAACCTTCGACAAAACTATTTTACCGGACTAATTTTTTAATAGCGGTTAACACATAGAAGCTATCTTTTACAGAGTAGCGCCTCTACGCCCCCCCGGCCGGTGTGGTGGCCGCGTGGCCAGGCCCTGCGTCAGGTCATGCAGTGCCTTGGTCCTGGGCACTACACTATGAAGCATAGCATCTTGCACATAGACGCTATGCTTCGCTTCACTTAACGGCACGCAGACCGGCCTCTTAGCCCGACTACACTCGCCCCATGAATAGAGGAGTGGCAACTTATGCTCCTTTCTCTCACCCTTCCAAATCCCTCTCCTAAATCCATTAGATCTAAAGCTGTTTTAGTCCCAATATCTCCCTCAAGGTAATCTCTGGCAATTCCCTCTTTTTCATTCGATAAATACTTTACATTTGAGCTAATTTAGGTGAAACCCTATGGTTAGATGGATTTAAAAATAGGTTGATTTTGTGCAAGTTTGGGGTCATTTACGCTTTGTAGATCAGTTGTATTCATTGGGAAACATGTGTGTTGCATTGTTGATTTGTAATGTAAAAAAATGATTGCATACAATTTATATATACGTCTACAAAAAATGCTCACATATGAACTTTTATTAGCTGATTGTTTTAAAAAATAGTACCAATGTATGATTGTTGAGATGAATAAGAGCATCTCCACTCGTCCCCTCCCTCCCCCATACGGCATTCGGTGTGGCCTTTTTTGGCCCGTATGGGGGGGCGACGGATAGATTCACGAATTGGGGGTGTTGGCTCCCAGCCGTGCCCACAATACGAAAAAATCAAACATTCAAAATCTGCTAAAAATTCAAATTAGTGGTGATTCCTTTGATGGTTCAAACATGTTTACATAATACTGGTGCGCCCGCATGCAAATTTACATAAAAACAAAAATAACTAAAACTAAGGCCTCCGATGGCGGGAGGCACTTCTCTCTCCAGGAGGGCGCGGCGGTGGCCCTCAGTTGACACCCCATAGGTCGAACAACGAGTTGTACCTCGCCAGCTGTGTGCCGGCATCCTCCTTAGCTTGGCCGTGATGGGCATGCAAGTTCGTGCCGCCGGGTATCTGTGTGACACAAGGATGAGACACGTGTGGACGTCGTCGAGATGTTGCAGCCGGAGGTGCTCCGGCAGGAAAATGTGGGTGAGGACATCCCACCCGTAAGGCTCACCGGTAGTCCGATTAACCGGCCCTCGGGGTGGTGGTGGCCATGGAAGCACTCTCCGGCGCTCATCTCGAACATGGCGGTTAATCACCTATTTGTTTGAGTGGCACCCCTGGCGGCTCTTCTGGCTCCTTGGACTCGGCGTCGGAGATGTCCCCGCCCAACTCCTCGGTGTTGGCTGTGTCGAAGTCGTCGGAGGGGATCCCCTCCTCTTCCTCTGAGTCATCTCTATCCTTTACTCACTATTATTGTTGTTATCCCTCTTGCTTGCTTACTTGTAATATAGGTATATTCACCTAGTTGCATTTTTAGAAAATTTACCTTCTTAATTTGAAAAGAATCTAAAAATTGACTAGAGCCTATCACCCGCCTCTAGTCGCTTATACCGATCTCACCATGGCTGCCACCACCGGTCAACCTACCGCGGTCGTGGCGCTGCTATGCAGCCCGCGGTCCATGCGGGAGGACACGTGCAATGTCTATGGCGTGTCCTCTGCCCCAAATCTGGTGGCCCTATGGGTCACACCGAGCAAGACGGTCCGTTTGGGTCGTGTCGCTGGAGCATGTGCGCATGGTCCTCCTGTCCGCGCGAACCGGTTCGGACTCGCTAAAACCGTTTGTGTCATGCCCGGTGGAGATTCCTTTATAAGAAGCGTTTCCATTTATTTTATTTCTCATTTGGGAACGCCGATTACAAGGGAACAACAAAAGTATACTACTTCTATACGATATGGATGCTTAATCCCAACAACACCAAATTCATCGCTTCACATGACACTCAAGAAGCAAAATGTTTTGCGGGCCTCCTATCCATTTGAAAAGTTTCGGACAATCAGTGTGTGTCTCCTATCCATTTGTAACGCGTGCACTTGAGAGAAATAATAGGTGTGTTTGGTTAGCCCGATCTTTGTTTTTCGCATCGGGCCTGAAGAAATAAACCCGTTTGGTATTTCGCGGTGTACCAGAGATTTGGCCCACACGGGTCTGCCGTCATCCTGGCTCGAAGGAACGCCAAAATCGGGCATTTCCACCAGGACAGGCCCTGGCGAGCGCAAGGGGAGGAACGTCATGCACGGGGAGGCAGCTAGGAGATGGCGGAGCCAAAATAACTGCAGCACTGTATGGCGCAAAAACTAGGCTCACCTCCCACTTATGACACCACCTCTCGCAGGAAGACAAATCCGTCCCCATTTTCCTCTTGTGCAACGGCTTTGGCGGCGGTAGCGATTTAGATCTCCGACAGCAGCTGCTACGTCTACTCCGGCACCAGTCGACGTCTTTTGTTCGACTCCGGCATCTGCTGCCTCACAGATCTGTGGCATCGACTTCTCTCTTGTCTTCTTCTCCGCCTGTGAAAGGTCCTCGACATCTACCACCATGAAGTTAAGAACCGTAGCCTTGCCTCCTCTACAACTTTTTTACCAATGTAGTTAGCTTGACATTGGCACAGTGCTTATGCAATGCCACTCCGTTTAGGGCCAACAATTGAAGGTTATCATCTAGGCAGCTGCTCTAGTCGTTGTAATTCAGGCATGGATGCTCCTAATCTATAGAAGGGCGGCTGGTAGGACTAACAGGCCGGTAGCAAAATATGGTCCCCTGATGCAGCATGACAGAGAGAGGATGGCAAATCTGAACTACATCTACAACAACAAGGATGTGGAGGCTATCGCCATGCTCGGGATGAGAAAAGCCCCATTTAACCATCTTGTGCAAATATTCGGGTCTAGGGTTTTGCTCAAGGACATCATCAACTATTGTATCGAAGAACATGTGGCTCTGTTTCTTCATGTTCTAGGCCATAACCAGAGATTCTGAGTGATTCACAACACATGGAGGAGATCAACCGAAACAATTTCTCGGTATTTCCAGCAGGTGTTGTATGCTGTTGGAGAACTCAGAGAAGAGATGATTAAGCCACCATCTGGTCAAACCCCCACGAAGATACAAGGCAATCGATCGATGGTTCCCTTTTTTCAAGGTGAGCAGCTCTAGCATGTTCTTCGTTGGATGGTTGTATTAGACAGCTGGCTAACATTCTTGTAATGGTAGGATTATATTAGAGCAATTGATGGTACTCATGTGATGGATAGAGTGCCGAAAGCTGAGCAGGATACATATAGGGGGAGGAAGCACTACCCTAGTTAGAATGTGCTTGCCGCTATTGATTTCGACATGAAGTTCACATATGTGCTTGCTGGGTGGGAAGGATCTGCCGATGATGCGATGATTCTGACTAACATCCTTAGAAGGCCTGATGGCCTCAAGCTCCCTGACGGCAAATTCTACCTAGCAGATGTCGGGTATGCTTGCCGGCCTAGAATTCTTCCACCCTTCATGTCAACAAGGTACCATCTCAATGAGTTCTCTGCTAGAAACTACCCAAAGACCCTGGAAGAACTTTTCAACTTACGCACTCTAGCCTTAGAGTCACAGTTGAGAGGGTTTTCTCTACTCTAAAGAACAGGTTTAAGATACTTGATCAGAAGCCTTCCGACACTTTCCCAACTCAAGTTAAGCTTGTTCTTGCATGTTACATTTTGCACAACTGGATCTTGCAATTTGGCGCCAATGAGTACTTCCTGGCTAAGTAAGATGTAGTTCCTGACTACAACGACACTGGCGGTGGCCATGGTGTTGCACATAGCGATTGTGCTGCTTAGAGCAGGAGACAAAAGTGAGCGCTCAACATGTGGGTGAAGAGAGGAAACTACAGGATCTGAAGAAGAAGAAGTGAAGAAGTGAAGAAGATGGTTTTTTGATGAAGTGTTGCCCTTGTGTTGCATGAACAACCCCTGATGTGGGTATAACACATTCATTCATAGTAGCTTGGTAATGTTATAATGAACTGTCATTTTCTAGTAGCTAGGTAAGATTATCGTGAGCTAATATTTGCTAGTAGACAGGGTGGTAATTTGGTATTGCGAGTTTAATTTGCTGCTTGTTAGTAACTGCCGGTTCAGCTTGCTATCTATTTAGTATTACGTGGTAACATCACAAGCTCTGAGAAGTGGTAAGCACCACACTATGACATGAGCAACCAAACATGCAGGTTTTTGCATCAAACGAGACAAAATCAGTTTTGTTGTCAACCAAACAACTTGTCAAAATTACAGAAAAACTAGATATGCGCAACCAAACTAACTGCCAAACTTGGTCCAAGCCCAATCTCCCACTATCCAGCACCCACCGAGCCAAGTAGGAAAAATGAGAAATTTTGGCCTTTGCAAACAAACACGCCCAATACGGCCAAAAAATAGCCATGGACCATGTGTAGTGTAGATTGCACGCATCTCCAGTGCAAAAAAAAACCTATTGTCGATCGCTTATTGGAGGAAACTTCACGTCTACAGTACTCAAATCACCGAGTGGCTGCTATTTCTTCAGCTCTTAGAGCATCTCCACTCCTCCAAATACGGGGTCCGACGGTTGGTCTTATGGTGGGGCGCTAGCACAGGTACCTCCTATCAGGTGTCACCGCCTCCTAGACGCCACCCCCAAACATGCCCCCTCCCCCAAATCACAATTGCAAATTCAAACATTTCAAAGTTTGCCGGAAATTAAACATAGTTTTGCCGCCATCGGGCACAACATAGTTCAGGCGATGCAATCGCCGCAAATAACCAGAGTACAAGTTCATCGGTCAAAATAAACATGGGAGGAACACGGAAATCAAACGGGCAGGAGATCATCCACAACAGTAGGAGGCACCTCCGAGGTTGCCGGTGGCAGAACAGTGGTGCTCTCCAGGGTGCCGATCAGGGTCGCAGTCGCAGCCGCCAGTGTCGGAGAGGACCAAAGCGTGTTGATCAACACACCACGCCTAAACCTCGTTGTCCATGTCCTGCGTGTCAACCATAAATATCGCCAATTCCTTCCTCCTATTCTGCCGCCACCTTGGCCTTGATGAGGCCGATCTTGATGTCCTGCCGCTCGATGACCAACGCACACCTTGCCGCGATGATCTCCTCCAGCCTGGTGGCCTACTCTGCCCTCATGGCAGCGTGCATGGCGGCGTCGGCCATGCATGACAGGATGGATGAGTGCAGTTTCTCAATGATCAGCGCCGCATCCCTCATGGCCTTGGCCTTCCGACCCTCAGAGGCCGCCGATGGCGCCGCTCTGGGGTCGTAGGAGGTCCTTGGCCTTGGTGAGAGCGGTCTGCATCTCCACCCACTTGTCGCACCCCTCGATCCGTGCGAAGACGTGGATGAACTTGAACTTGTTGTCGTCATTGTCCTCGTCGTAGGCGGCGATGATGGCGCGCATATATGAACAATACCAACAATTAGACACAAATTTCAAATGGGCGGAGATGGGGGTTGCTTACCTGATCGTCGTAGTTGGTGCCGCTGACACGGACACGACGCGCCTCCTCCACGATGTCGTGCCACTTGTTGTAGGTGTGCTGGATCATGGCCCAACGGTGAGACATGCGAGATTCGTTGCGGTCGTGGTGTTGGAATTATGCCCTAGAGGCAATAATAAAGATGTTATTATTATAATTCTTGTTCATGATAAAGTTTATATTCCATGCTAGAATTGTATTAAGCGGAAACTTTAATACTTGTGTGGTTTGTGAACAACACCGTATCCCTAGTATGCCTCTATGGACTAGCTCACTGATTAATGATGGTTAAGGTTTCCTAACCATAGACATGAGTTGTCGATTAATAATGAGATCATATCATTGGGAGAATGATATGATGGACAGACCCAAACTAAGCGGAGCAATTAGATCGTGTCATCGTGTTCATTTTTGCGAAGCTTTTCTTATGTCAAATATTGTATTCCTTAGACCATGAGATAATACAACTCCCTGGTATCGGAAGAAAGCTTTGAGGTCATCAAACGTCATCCTATGAGAGGGTGATCATAAAGGTGTCTCTCAGGTGATCGGAAAGTACCTGTTGGGTTGTATGTATCAAGATGGGATTTGTCCCTCCCAAGTCGGAGAGATATACTTCGGGCCCACTCGGTAATCAATATCAACACCACTTGCAAGCATGTGGTTAAGGAGTTAGTCACAAAGTGATATCGGATTACGGAACGAGTAAAGTACTTGCTGTGAACGAGATTGAACTAGGTATGGCATGTACGATCGAATCTCGGGCAAGTAAAATATCGCGAGACGAAGGGAATATAAATATGGGATTGATTGAATCCTGGCATCGTGGTTCATCCGATATGATCATCGATGAATGTGTGGGAGTCAATATGGATTTCCAGACCCCGCTATTGATTATTGATATAAGATCATGTCTGCATATTCTCGAACCCGAAGGGTCACACACTTAACGTGTCTCGACGCTAGGATAGATTGGATAATTGGTTTATGAGTTTTTGTTCGGAGTCTCGGATGGGATCCGGGACATCACGATAGGTTCCGGAATAGTCCGGAGAATAAGATTCATATAAGGCAATGCAGTTTTTGGAGTTCGGAATTGTTTCGGATTAATCGGTATTGTACCGGAAGCTTCTAGAACCTTCCGGAGTGGGACCAACGTGGCCCCACTTGTCGGGAGGGGGCGTGGGCCTACGAGGGAGTGCCCTGGCCGCATTGGGACAGGGGCACAAGGCCCCATAGGCCCAGCCGGCCAAAACCCTAGGGAAACCCTAGGAAAACCTTCTAGAAGGAGGGGGAAAACTTGCCCCCCGCTCCAACCCTTGGGGCCGCCGCCCTAGGGCTTGGAGGAGGGGCCAAGGGGGCCGGCCAGACCCCTATATATAGAGGGCAGGGGCACAGCCCTCCTCCCCCACTCCTTCAACCCTAGCCGCCATACTGCTGCCCTCCAGATCTCTCTCTCCCGACTGCGCGTAGGCGAAGCCCTGCTGCAGAAACTCTCCACCGCTTGCACCGCGCCGTCGCATTATAGATCCAATCCATATCTCCACCCCACTTGCTGGATCGAGGAAGGAGGAGACGTCGAGGTGCCGCACGTGTGCATCTCTCGGAGGCATCGCCACTTGCGGTGTTAGATCGGATCGGATCGCGAGGAGGAGAAGCGAGTACGACTACATCACCCACGTTCGCCGAGCGTTCACATCTTGCGCGAATCTTCAAGGGTATGAAGATCTCACCTATCCCCCTTGTTGTTTGCATCTCCTTAGATTAGATCTTGGCTTTCCCTGTTCACATCCGTAGAAATTTTGATTTACTATGCTGCGAAACCCTTCAGTGGTATCAGAGCTAAATCTATGCGTAGATGTGTTTCACGAGTAGAACGCAACATGGTTGTTGCGGGCGTTGATGTTTTCTGTTGTAAGCCTCTTGTTTGTGTTCTTCTTATGACGCGGGATAGTGAGATTGAAGCGGTCCAGACCAACTTTACGCGACGTCGTTCGCGAGACCGGCTCCGCACTTGACGTGTGGCTTGTTCCACACATGCGGCTGATGGATGCCAGTTTCTCTCACTATAGTTGTCATAGGATTTACACCGGAGTTTGGCAACCATAATATCACCGTTGTGGCTTTCCGTAGGTAAGAATCATTCTTAGCTTGCTACTCCCATAAGCCACGTAAAACATGCAACAACAAAGTAGATGCGTCTAACTTGTTTTTGCAGGGAGTGTTTTCTGTGATATGGTATGGTCCAAGATGTGATGTGTATGTTGTATGCAATGATCATGTTTTGTAATGTTTCACGACTTGCATGTCGATGAGTACACAACCGGCAGGAGCCATATGGTTGTCTTTATAATTGTGTATGACCTGTGTGTCAACTTCTTATACGCCATGTAATAGTTTCACTTTATCACTAAGTAGTTAGCAATAGTTGTAGTTGCTATTCGTAGTGGAGGCAATCATGGTGGAGTGATGGATATCATGCCGACACACAAGATGGAGATCATTGCGCGAAGATTGGCTATACCATGTCACATAAAGTTATATGCATGTGATGTTTATCCTTTTATGTATCTTATTATGCTTAGATCGCGACGGTAGCACTATAAAATGATTCCTCACTTAAAGATCAAGATAAAACTGTGTTCTCCCCATGTATGCACCGTTGCGAAAGTTCGTCGTGTCCAAGCATCACGTGATGATCGGGTGCTATAGACTCTACGTTCACATACAACGGGTGCAAGCCAGTTTTGCACACGCGGAAATACTTGGGTTTTACTTGACGAGCCTAGCATGTACAGACATGGCCTCGGAACACATGAACCGAAAGGTTAAGCATGAGTCGTATGAATGATGTGATCGACACTTCGTTGTCCACCATTGAAACAACATCTCTTCTCGTGAAGATCGGATTAGGTGTGGTGAATTTGGATCATGTTCACTAAACAACTTGAGGGATGTTGAATTTAGTGGGAGTTCATCTAGTAATTTGATTAAAAGTTGAACTAGTTATCATGAACATAGTCTAATTTGTACTTGCAAACATTGTAGATCAAATGGCTAAGTCCAACTTCAACTTCAACGTTTTTGCTGAGAAGGAAAAGCTTAGAAACAATGGGTCTAACTTCACCAACTGGTTCCGCAATCTGAGAATCATTCTCTCTGACGGTCAAAAGGACAATGTCCTTGAGAAAGCGTTAGGTGACGCCCCTGCTGCAACTGCGCCGGCTGATGAGAAAGCTGTCTATCAGTCGCGCAAAGATGATTATGGTGTGATTAAGAGAACCATGTTGTTTGCTAAGGAATCGAACCTACAAAATCATTTTGAAGACTATCCCGGGCCCTTTGAGATTCTTGAGGAGCTAAAAACTATGTTTCAGACTCAGGCCCGTTCTGAGAGATATGAGATCTCTGAGAAATTCTTTAACTACAAGATGGAGGAAGGGAGTTCCGTTAGTGAGCACGCCATTAAGATGTCGGGCTACACTCAACGCCTTGAGCAACTGGACTGCAAGATTCCAGAGGAGCTCAAGATTGACAGAGTTCTGCAGTCACTCCCTACTAGCTACAAAAGTTTTGTAGTGACTCATAATCAGATTGGTTCCACTGATATGATCACCGAGCTCTTCGCAAAGCTGAAGGCTGTGGAGGTGGACATCAAAAAGGATAATCATGTGTTGATGGTCAACAAGCCCACCTTCAAGAAAGGTAAGGGTGCAAAGAAGCCCTTCAAGAAAGGCGGCGGCAAGCGTGTTGCCCCTGCTGAGAAGAAGCTCAAGTCTGGACCCAAGCCGGACACTGAGTGCTTCTATTGCAAGGACAAGGTCCTTTGGGCATATGTCCGAAGTACTTAGCGCACAAGAAGGCTGGCACCATCAAAGGTATATTTGATATACATATTATTGATGTTTCCCTTACTAGCCCTCATTGTAGTGCCTGGGTATTTGATACTGGTTCAGTTGCTAATATTTGTAACTCGAAACAGGAGCTACAGAATAGGCTGACTGCGAGGATGAGGTGACGATGCGTGTTGGCAACGGATCAAGAGTTGATGTGATGGCCGTCGGCACGCTCTCCTTAGTTTTACCTTCGGGATTAGTTTTAAACCTTAATAAATGTTATTATGTGCCTGCGTTGAGCATGAACATTATTTCTGGATCGTGTTTATTGCAAGACGGTTATTCATTTAAATCGGAGAATAATGGTTGTTCTATTTATATGAGTAACATCTTTTATGGTCATGCACCTGCTATGAATGGTTTATTTCTTCTAAATCTCGAAAGGGATGAAACACACATCCATAACATTGAGGCTAAGAGATGCAAAGTAGATAGTGATAATACTACTTATTTGTGGCAATTGTTGCCTAGGTCATATTGGTGTAAAGCGCATGAAGAAACTCCATTCTGATGGACTTTTGGAGTCTCTTGATTTTGAATCATTTGACACATGCAAACCATGCCTCATGGGCAAGATGATCAAAAACCCGTTCTCCGGAATTATGGAGCGAGCAACGGACTTGTTGGAAATCATACATACCGATGTATGCGGACCGATGAGTGTTTCGACACACGGTGGATATCGCTACTTTCTCATTTTTACCGATGATTTAAGTAGATATGGGTATATCTATTTAATGAAACATAAATCTGAAACATTTGAAAAGTTCAAAGAATTTCAGAATGAAGTGGAGAACCATCGTAACAGAAAAATTAAGTTTCTACGATCCGATCATGGAGGTGAATATTTGAGTTATGATTTTCTCACGCATCTTAAAGCAAGCGGAATCGTTTCGCAACTCACGCCACCCGGAACACCACAGCGCAATGGTGTGTCTGAATGCCGGAATCGAACTCTATTAGATATGGTCCGATCAATGATGTCTCTTACTGATTTGCCGTTATCATTTTGGGGTTATGCATTAGAAACTGCTGCATTCACTTTAAATAGGGCACCATCTAAATCCGTTGAGACGACACCGTATGAACTGTGGTTTGGTGCTAAACCTAAGTTGTCGTTTCTTAAAGTTTGGGGATGCGAAGCTTACATCAAGAAGTTGATGCCGGACAAGCTCGAACCCAAAGCGGAGAAATGCGTCTTCATAGGATACCCTAAGGAAACTATTGGGTATACCTTCTATCACAAAACCGAAGGCAAAGTGTTTGTCGCAAAGAACGGTTCCTTTCTTGAGAAGGAGTTTCTCTCGAAAGAAGTGAGTGGGAGGAAAGTAGAGCTAGACGAGGTTATTGAACCTTCTCTTGAGTTGGAGAGTAGCGCAGCACCTGAAATTGTTCCAGTGCCGCCTGCACCAACAATAGAGGAAGCTAATGACAAGGATCATGAAGCTTCGGACGATGCTGCTACTGAACGTCGCAGGTCGACAAGGTCGCGTGCCCCTCCCGAAAGTGGTAACCTGTCGCCTTGACTGTCTTGTTGGTAGAAGACAGTGAACCTATGAACTATGAGGAAGCGATGATGAGCCCAGACTCTGAGAAATGGCTGGAGGCCATGAAATCCGAATTGGGATCCATGATCGAAAACCAAGTATAGACTTTGGTGGACCCTCCTAGCGACCGAAAGGTCGTTGAGTGCAAATGGATTTTCAAGAAGAAAACGGACGCGTATGGTAATGTTACCGTCTATAAAGCACGGCTTGTCGCGAAAGGTTTTCGACAAGTTCAAGGTGTTGACTATGATGAGACCTTCTCTCCCGTAGCGATGTTTAAGTCCATTCGGATTTTATTAGCAATTGCTGCGTTTCATGATTATGAAATATGGCAGATGGATGTCAAGACTGCTTTCCTCAATGACAACATTGATGAAGAGTTGTATATGATGCAACCCGAAGGTTTTGTCGATCCTAAGGATGCTGATAAAGTATGCAAAATTCAGCGTTCCATTTATGGACTAAAGCAAGCATCTCGGAGTTGGAACCTTCGTTTTGATCAAGTGATCAAGAGCTTTGGATTTGTTCCAAATAGCTACGAAGCTTGTATTTACAAGAAAGTGAGTGGGAGCTCGGTGACATTTCTGGTACTATATGTGGATGACATATTGATTATTGGAAATGACATTAACATGCTTAACGATGTGAAGAGTTATTTGAACAAGTGTTTTTCAATGAAAGACCTAGGTGAAGCTGCTTATATATTGGGCATCAAAATCTATAGAGATAGACAAAGACGCCTGATAGCTTTAAGCCAAAGTACATACCTAGACAAAGTTCTGAAAAGGTTCAGAATGGATAAGGCAAAGAAAGGTTCAGTGCCTATGTTGTCAGGTAAGATATTGAGCAGGGCTCAGTGTCCAGCTACTGATGAAATGATAGGAAGCTATGAGCAAAGTGCCTTATGCCTCGGCCATAGGTTCTATCATGTATGCCATGTTGTGTACTAGACCGGATGTGTCCAATGCTCTTAGTTTGACGAGCAGATATCAAAGTGATCCAGGAGTGGAACACTGGACAGCCGTGAAGAACATCCTAAAGTACCTAAATAGGACTAAAGAAATGTTCTTGGTCTATGGAGGTGATGAACAGCTCGTCGTAAAGGGTTACGCCGACGCTAGTTTTGACACCGACAAGGATGATTCTAAATCTCAGACAGGATACGTTTATATTTTGAATGGAGGAGCTATGAGCTGGAGAACCTACAAGCAAAGCGTGATCGCGGGATCTACAGTGGAAGCGGAATACATGGCTGCTGCAGAAGCGTCAAGTGAAGGAGTTTGGATCAGGAACTTCATCACTGAGCTTGGCGTGGTTCCAAGTGCATTGGACCCACTGGAGATATTGTGTGACAACACTGGCGCCGTAACACTCGCTAAGGAACCAAGATATCATCCAAAGACCAAGCATATCAACCGCAAGTTTCATATAATCCGAGATTATATAGCAGATGGAGATCTGAAGATTAGCAAAGTACATACAGATCTGAATGTCGTAGATCTATTGACTAAACCTCTTCCACGTGTAAAACATGATCAGCACCTTAGTGCCATGGGTGTGAGATTGTTGCCAAATGTAAACTAGATTATTGACTCTAGTGCAAGTGGGAGACTGTTGGAATTATGCCCTAGAGGCAATAATAAAGATGTTATTATTATAATTCTTGTTCATGATAAAGTTTATATTCCATGCTAGAATTGTATTAAGAGGAAACTTGAATACTTGTGTGGTTTGTGAACAACACCGTGTCCCTAGTATGCCTCTATGGACTAGCTCATTGATTAATGATGGTTAAGGTTTCCTAACCATAGACATGAGTTGTCGATTAATAATGAGATCATATCATTGGGAGAATGATATGATGGATGACAAACTAAGCGGAGCAATTAGATCGTGTCATCGTGTTCATCTTTGCGAAGCTTTTCTTATGTCAAATATTGTATTCCTTAGACCATGAGATAATACAACTCCCTGGTATAGGAAGAAAGCTTTGAGGTTATCAAACGTCATCCTATGAGAGGGTGATCATAAAGGTGTCTCTCGGGTGATCGGAAAGTACCTGTTGGGTTGCATGTATCGAGATGGGATTTGTCCCTCCCAAGTCGGAGAGATATACTTCGGGCCCACTCGGTAATCGATATCAACACCGCTTACAAGCATGTGGTTAAGGAGTTAGTCACAAAGTGATATTGGATTATGGAACGAGTAAAGTACTTGCTGTGAACGAGATTGAACTAGGTATGACGGTACCGACGATCGAATCTCGGGCAATTAAAATATCGCGAGACGAAGGGAATATAAATATGGGATTGATTGAATCCTGGCATCGTGGTTCATCCGATATGATCATCGATGAATGTGTGGTAGTCAATATGGATTTCCAGACCCCTCTATTGATTATTGATATAAGATCATGTCTGCATATTCTCGAACCCGAAGGGTCACACACTTAACGTGTCTCGACGCTAGGATAGATTGGATAATTGGTTTATGAGTTTTTGTTCGGAGTCTCGGATGGGATCCGGGACATCACGATAGGTTCCGGAATAGTCCGGAGAATAAGATTCATATAAGGCAATGCAGTTTTTGGAGTTCGGAATTGTTTCGGATTAATCGGTATTGTACCGGAAGCTTCTAGAACCTTCCGGAGTGGGACCAACGTGGCCCCACTTGTCGGGAGGGGGCGTGGGCCTACGAGGGAGTGCCCTGGCCGCATTGGGACAGGGGCACAAGGCCCCATAGGCCCAGCCGGCCAAAACCCTAGGGAAACCCTAGGAAAACCTTCTAGAAGGAGGGGGAAAACTTGCCCCCGCTCCAACCCTTGGGGCCGCCGCCCTAGGGCTTGGAGGAGGGGCCAAGGGGGCCGGCCAGCCCCCTATATATAGAGGGCAGGGGCGCAGCCCTCCTCCCCCACTCCTTCAACCCTAGCCGCCATACTGCTGCCCTCCAGATCTCTCTCTCCCGACTGCGCGTAGGCGAAGCCCTGCTGCCGAAACTCTCCACCGCTTGCACCGCGCCGTCGCGTTATAGATCCAATCCATCTCTCCACCCCACTTGCTGGACTGAGGAAGGAGGAGACGTCGAGGTGCCGCACATGTGCATCTCTCGGAGGCATCGCCACTTGCGGTGTTAGATCGGATCGGATCGCGAGGAGGAGAAGCGAGTACGACTACATCACCCACATTCCGTCGAACGTTCTGCTGTGCGAATCTTCAAGGGTATGAAGATCTCGTCTATCCTCCTCGTTGTTTGCATCTCCTTAGATTAGATCTTGGCTTTCCCCGTTCGCATCCGTAGAAAATTTTGATTTACTATGCTACAAAACCCTTCACGTGGCACAAGGACTTGAAGTAGGGTTCCAAGAGCCATTGCTCATCGTACACCACCTTCACCCTCTTCCAATAGCAGTTCGAGTTCTGGTTGTCACAGGTGAAGGGGTCTATGATGATGGTCTTCCAAGCTTCACGAGGCACTCATCCTCCCTCGAGCTCCACTTGGGGTCGCGGCTGCCGCCTCCTTTCTTATTTTCTCCCCTCCACCTTGCTCCACCACCTTCTTCCCTTTCAGGTCGACCACGATGGTCACTGGCACCTCCACCACATCATCCTCAGCCTCCGCCACTTCCGCATACACGTAGACCTCGTCCTCCCAAGGCTCTCCGCCATCTTCCTTCTTGTCTGCATATGCAGCAGCTTCTTCTTGCATGAAGGCGTGGCAAAGCCGCCGTGGATGATGTTAGCCATGATGGGCTCCACCGAACAGGTTTTGGGCGCTCAGGCTGCTGCCTGCGCCGAATAGGTTGGGGGCGCTCTGGCAGCTGCCTGCGGCGAACTGGGTAAATCCATCCCTCCGCCATTGAAAAGAGGGAGGCGAAGATGGGACGAAGAGGTGTTGGCGAGGGAGTTGGGGTCGAACCCGCCGAGTAGGTCGAAGTCATTGTAGCCCGGCGAGAAAAGAGTGAGGTGCGGCGCCGTGTTCGCCTAGCCAGACGGCGACGCGCTGGACGGTGACGGGCAGGAGATGCTGCTCTGGCTCCCGAGGATGTGGAGGCCAGCGCTGTAAGTCGGCATCGTCATTCCCGCCATGGCCACCGCCGGCTGCGTTCCAAGACTGGTAGCATGATCATGCTCTGCCTACGCCTTCGTTGTCCTGCATAGCCTCGAGTTCTTCTTCCTCAGCCGTCGGCTGGCGTTCTCCACCTGCCGAAGCTAGATGTCGAACGCCCACTACGTGTTGGTCATCCCCTCAGGCCGGGCATTTAGGGGGGAGAGAATGCTCTTATAATTAATATATACTAGCATGGTGGCCCTCGCAAATGCGAGGGCACCGCCTTTAGTTGTTCTTTTGTAAGAGATTATTGTCTTTAGTGTTTCAAAATTGATCAAAAATACCTTCATAAATTCATCGACTTGCCGTTATTATGTGATTGAAAGTAATACATTATATATCTATCATTTGTATTTATATGATAAATAGATATCACATGCGTAGAAGAGTTATAAGTTGTATTTAAATTTTTGGTAAAAGATTATTAGGATATTTTGAAAGAACTATATTAATGCATGATCACTTGTGAAATTTGTGTATGAGATTAAATTTGTATATACAGATGAAATTTAAACTCTAAGGTAGCTGATAGTTTTTGCATGATGTTAGATAAGTACGTAGGACTAACATTTAGATTATTAAATAATTAGGGTTTACTTGAGCAATAATCCCACGATGTTATACTCCATCCGTTTCGAATTATAATTTTTTTTAGCCTTTTTTTAAAAATTACTCCCTCCGTTAGGGATTATAAGGCCTAAGAGCTTTTTAAAAATGTTAGGAATTATAAGTCCTCTCTCATTTGTTAGTCTCTCTTCTCCAACGCATGTTCTTCTTTTTCTCTATCTTCTCTCATGCATGTGTAACTATTGGTGCATGTAGTAATCAAGAGGGTGAGTTATTGATTTTCTTAATCCTATCAAAATGGTCCATAGGCCTTACAATCCCTAACAGAGGGAGAGTACGTATCTAAACACCTTAGGGGCATTTGGGGAGGGGGGGGGGGGGGAGTACATAGTTATGTTCAGTCCGGGCCGGATCTTCTTTTATGGAACCCATTGCCTGCCTCCAATTCTTGTATCTTCAGGTTCTTCTTCCATTAGCCAACGTCGGGAGGAGATGGAAGCGATCGATAACGATCATCGACTCCCTGCACACAGCCAGCTCAGACAACGTCGAGATCGCGGTGCGCTACGGGATGCTGAACAATGCTGATGTTCAGACACTAGCTAGTGCGAGTACTGGGTGTGGTCGAGAAGCTACTCGGCCGCGACGAGACACGCCAGCTGATGGAAATAACTGATTTTCTTCGCATGATCTGTGTAGGAGAGTAAACGAGGTGTTGATGGGCTGGCTCCTGAGAGCGGATCGAGAAAACTACCACTGTCGTGTTTTTGTTCGTTGAGGTGAGGAGACGACGGGTGAGCAAATTACAGCAATAACTAACCTAGCTAGTGGTCAGCATAAAGATAATATACTGAAGCAAGACCGAGTTCCACTAAAAGGCTGTAAACTACGATACAGATCATAGCATATAGCATTGCCCGCAAAAAAAGGATCCTAGCCTAGCATTCATACATCAATAAACAGCAGAATAGTTCCAAGCTTAAAGCCTTAAACTACCATACAGCTAGCTCAAGGCATAGGAATAGTAGTAACATAGATCCCAAGTACTTAAATGTAGAGCACAAGTGTTCCATGCTAGCACCAGTGTACCACAGACAGAGATATATAGACTGAGATCAGTAGTAATCTTCACTGGAAGCAGGACTAGTCGGAGTCGTTGTCCTCTGTGGCCGGTCCGCCGAGCTTGTAGTCCCGGAGGGCAACTTCCAGACGGTGGAGTGACGCCATCAAGGTGTTCGTCTGGTGCGTCGTCATAGTTGAAGAACTTCTTGTGCTGGCCAAGAACGCAAATTGCCATGGCATGAATGAAGAAGATCGCCAAGCCCGTCTTCTCCTTGACGCCGTTCTTCTCGACGTCCTCCAACAGAGTACGGCAGGGAACGGGCCTTGTAGTACAGCCCCGCCATGCCCCTTGTGGAGTTAACAGGCTCTGACTGCAGAAGCTCAAAGGTCTTCTCCAGCACCGTCTTCACCTCCTCCTCGGTGCAAACAGTGGGTGTTGGTTCCACTCCAGACATCTCGGCAATCTCATAGATCGTCTTACGATGAACGTCATACTTGGCCTGTAACCACACAAGAAGGAGGAGTCATTTTCGCTTATTTATTTGTACATGGAAACATTGAGATTTAACAGTACAGGTACAGCGATAGGCAGAGTAAACATACCATGGTGGAGGCGTACTGCGCAGAGATGTATTCATCCACCGAGGCCTTGATCTGCGCCATGACGGAGAGGAGCAAATCGTGGGTGCCCTCCTTGTTCTCGGTGTTGAGCAGAAGCTTGATGCGCGCTTGGACCCCGATGAGGATGGTGATGGCTCCATCTTCATTGAAGCCCGGGGATCCCTCAACGATGGAGTCACAAATCTTCTGCAAGGCGTCCACCTCCTTGGAAAAAGCAGACTGATGAGGGAAGGGGATGTCCTTGGGAGAGCGGAGGATTCGCAGCAGAGAAGACATCTCCTCCGCCACCTTCTTGGTCAGGTCGTCAGGGAACTCTTGTATTATCACAGATGACAGATCGTGAGAAAAGTTACAATTGCGACAAGAAGATAACGGAGAACGAAAACGAAAAACACAGCAAGGGGACACAGATTTAACGTGGAAAAACCTCTCCAACAAAGAGAGGAAAAAACCACGGGCGTCAGCCAGCGAAACTTCACTATATCGAGGAGTGTTTATAAACGCCGGGATTTCACAGATGCAACTCATCCCAACCGGCGGCTTACAAGGGGTTTATATATCGGTGAAAACCTAGGTCTCCGGCGACGGGCCTCGCTCCACTCGTCAGAAGTTGGCCTATACTTTGTAGAATTTGGATTAACATATAACAAACTCCACCTTGAGACAAATTCCTCCTTATAGCATCAGCAGCAACGATCTCCCTGAACAAACAAAGCAAATACTTTCGGCGCCAATAGCCACTTGGGCTAATCAGTTAAACCAACTAAGTTCAGGAAAAGCTCAAACTTAGCAACAGGAACAGGTTTAGTCATCATATCAGCAGGATTATCATGAGTGCTGATCTTGCATACCTTTAATTTACCTTGAGCAACAATATCTCTAACAAAATGGTACTTGACATCAATGTGCTTAGTTCTCTCATGGAACATCTGATCTTTTGTAAGGTATATGACACTTTGACTGTAACAAAACAAAGTAATGCAAGAATCATCTCCACAAAGCTCAGCAAACAAACCTTTCAACCAAACAGATTCTTTGCAAGCTTCAGCAATAGCCATATATTCAGCTTCAGTAGTAGATTGTGCAACAACAGCCTGCAATGTAGCCTTCCAGCTAACAGCACAACCACCAACATTAAACACATAACCTGTGAGGGATCTTCTCTTATCCAAATCGGCAGCAAAAGCTGAATCCACATAGCCAACGAGTCCCTCACCGGTCCTGCCAAACTTTAAACAAGCATTGAAAGTGCCAAGAAGGTACCTGAAAACCCACTGAACAGCCTTCCAATGTTCTTTACCAGGATTAGCCATGTATCTACTTATCAAACTCATAGCATATGATAAATTAGGACGAGAACAAACCATGGCATACATTAAAGAACCAACAGCACTAGAATATGGCACCTTTGACATGTACTCAAACTCTTCATCAGTAGTAGGACATTGAGAAACTGACAATTTAAAATGAGGAGCAATAGGAGTACTAACTGAGTTGGCACCATCCATATTAAAACGATGAAAAACTTTCTTAATGTAACTTTGCTGACTAAGAAATAACAAACCAGATTTTCTATCTCGGGTAATCTCCATACCTAAGATCTTAGCAGCACCAAGATCCTTCATCTCAAACTCACTACTTAGGTGTGCCTTCAAAGTAGTGATTTCTTTCATGCCCTTGGCAGCAATTAACATATCATCAACATATAGCAGCAAGTATATAGGTGACCCATCAACAAACTTGATATAAACACAACTATCATATTTAGACCTTTCAAAACCATGTGAGATCATAAATGAATCAAACCTTTTATACCATTGTCTTGGAGATTGCTTTAAGACATAAAGAGACTTCTTTAATTTGGACACAAAATCCTCTTTACCAGGCACTATGAACCCTTCTGGTTGGTCCATGTATATTTCCTCATCAAGCTCTCCATGTAGAAAAGCAGTCTTGACATCTAACTGCTCAAGCTCAAGATCACGCATAGCCACAATACTAAAGAAAGTACGAATGGAACTATGCTTCACAACTAGAGAGAACACATCATTGTAATCAATACCTAGAATCTGGCTGAACCCTTTTGCTACTAACCTTGCCTTGTACCTTGAAAGCTCTTTGGGAGGTAGACCTTCCTTTTTCTTGAAGATCCACTTGCAGCGGACCGCCTTCTTATGTTTAGGCAAGCGCGCAACATCCCATTTGCCATTTTTCTCAAGCGATTGCATCTCTTCTTGCATAGCAGAAACCCACTTCTCGCGGTCAACGGATGCAATGGCTTCATTATATGTAGCAGGTTCAGAATCGTTCTCCACTTGTTCAGCACAACTCAAAACATAATGTACAAGATTACACTCTTCAATTAAACGAGGACGAGGACCACAGTTACGCCTCGGTCTATCAGCAGCAATGGACTCATGTGGTTGCTGCAAAACAGTAGGTGAGTGCTGAACAACAATATCATCAATGTTTTCCTCATGTGTATCTTCAACGATAGCATCATTATCAACAGTTTTCTGCAGGTTCGCCACCTGCACATTAACTCTCTCCTCTCCAACAGCAACAGGAGAGGTATCTGATGGCAAGCTATCATGATACATAACGGACTCATTGAAAACAACATTTCTACTTAGCAAAATCTTTTTAGTTTCAGGATTCCATAGTTTATATGCTTTAACTCCTGAACCATAACCAAAGAATATGCACTTAACAGCCCTAGGCTCTAACTTTCCATTATCAACATGAGCATATGCAGTGCAGCCAAAAACTCTCAACTGTGAATAATCAGCAGGCGAACCTGACCATACCTCAATGGGAGTTTTCTTCTCAAGTGGAATAGAAGGTGACCTGTTGATGAGGTAACATGCTGTGTTGGCTGCTTCAGCCTAGAAACGCCTATGCATACCTGCATTAGACAACATACAACGAGCCCTCGAGATGATGGTTCTGTTCATGCGCTCTGCCACGCCATTCTGCTGAGGAGTATATGGGATGGTGTGATGCATGATCATGCCATCGTTACTGCAAAACTCCTCAAACTCATTAGAACAGAATTTCATACCATTGTCAGTACGTAGTACCTTTACCTTCTTCTCAGTCTGTTTTTCAACCATAAGTTTCCACTTCTTAAAAGCATCAAAAATATCAGATTTATGCTTCAGAAAATAAGGTCACACTTTTCTTGAGTAATCATCAATAATAATAAGCATATAATTAGCACCACCAATAGAAGTCTTACGGGACGGACCCCATACGTCAGCATGCACATAATCTAATATGCCTTTGGTGGTATGAACGGAAGCATTAAATTTAACTCTTTTATGCTTACCAAAGATGCAGTGTTCACAGAACTCAAACTTACTCAAGTTGCAACCATCAATCAGCTCTCTCTTGACTAACTCTGCCATGCCTTGTTCGCTCATATGTCCAAGACGCATATGCCATAGATGTGTTTTACCACAATCATCAGAATCATTAGAAGTAACAGCAGCAACAATATCAGGCAAAGTGCTACCTCTAAGAACATATAATTTAGCAGAATTCATATCACCTATCATGTGAATAAGAGAACCTTTTGATACCTTCAGAACTCGATGCCCACCGGCATACTTGTATCCATCAACGTCCATGGTACTCAGGAAGATCAAATTTATGGCCATGCTTGGTATGTGCTTCACCTCACTCAACGTGCGTGTCACGCCATCATGTGTCCTAATCTTAACAGATCCAACACCAACGATATGGCATGGGTTGAACCAATCTTTGTTACAACAAATATGAAACGAACATGCAGTATCAAGTATCCATTCATCATCACGAGAAGCACAAGCAGCAAAAACAGCTAAGCATTCACCATCAGAACTATCAGAAACAAAAGCAGCCTTACCAGAACCTTCAGACCTATCTTTCGGTTGGTAAGTTCCGTTTATTTTCTCTTTATTCTGCAACTTCCAACAATCATCAATAACATGATTAGATTTCTTACAATACCTGCAGAATTTATCCTTTCCCTTGGACTTTGAACAACTTCTACCGTCATTGCTCTTATCTCTGTTGCCATAGTTGTTGTATCTCGCCGGTCACCCACGAACCTGCAGAGCCTCAGCCTTGGATGACGTCCCATCTGACACTACCATAGTTTTCATCTTTTCTCTCTGTTTGAGGGCGTCATGTACTTCGGCAAGGGTTATTTCATCACGGCTCAACAATATTGTATCACGAAAATGTGTATAGGAACTAGGCAACGAGCATAAGAGTAGAAGAGCTAAATCCTCATCATCATATTTTACCTCCATAGCCTGCAAGTCGGAAACAATCTCTTTAAAAACAGATATGTGATTCATTACCGATCCACCTTCTTGCAGCCTGTGCGAGAACAACTTCATCTTCACGTTTATCTTACTGGTTAGATCCTTCGACACACAGATCGTTTCCAGTTTTTCCCATAGGGCAGCAGCAGATTTCATCTCCAGTACTTCCTACAAAATATTATTGGACAGATGAAGTTGAATCAAATACAAAGCCTTACGGTCCTTCCGCTTCTCTTCGGCGGACCAGGTCTTAGCATCCTTTTCACCGAATTCATCCAGCGCTTCATCCAGATCAGAAGTTTGGGCGAGAATCGCCCGCATCTTCACCTGCCACAAGGAGAATCTTGTGGTGTAGTCCAGCTGTGGTAGATCGAACTTCAATGACGACATGTCGCAAACCCTAGATTAGAACCTGGGGCTCTGATACCACTTGTTACAATTGCGACAAGAAGATAACGAAGAACGAAAATGAAAAACACAGCAAGGGGACACAGATTTAACGTGGAAAAACCTCTCCAACAAAGAGAGGAAAAAACCACGAGCGTGAGCCAGCAAAACTTCACTATATAGAGGAGTGTTTACAAACGCCGGGGATTTCACAGATGCAACTCATCCCAACCGGCGGCTTACAAGGGCTTTATATATCGGTGGAAACCTAGGTCTTCGACGATCCGTACCGTCCCAATCATTACACTCGGCCCAAGCCTCCGGCGACGGGCCTCGCTCCACTCGTCAGAAGTTGGCCTATACTTTGTAGAATTTGGATCAACATATAACAAGAAACACGAAGATCACTAGACAACGCGGCTTATAGCCAACAGATCTAGAATCTAGAACATAATAAAAACCAAAACATCACGGAGATAAGGCAGTTTCGGCGACCGACCACGCCGTGGCACCCACGCCACGCGCGCATGGCTCACCCTTGCTCCGCGAGCCCGTTGAACTGCCAGATCGCCGCCGACGCCCCCAGTAGGAGGACGCTCCATGCGGCAGAGCCCCAGGCAGTTCCCCAAGTAGTTTCCCCGTGCCGCTTGCTTCCTCCACGAACCCACCCGCCCGTACCCCGCGGTGCGCTTACTTCCTTCACGATCTAGCCTCTCGGACGCCGAGTCACCGACGTACGCCTCCATGAGGAGGACGCTGGCGCCGCTCCGCACGCCGCAGAGACCATGCGCACGCACCTACCCACCCATATGGCCCTATCCCGCGGCGCGCGTACTTGCTCCACGAGCACCTGAGACGTCGACGCCTCCATGAGGAGGATGCCGGCGCCACTCTCCACGCGGGAGTCCCATGAACCCTGTACCTGCGCAAGCACCCACCCGGCCACCCATATCACACTGCTTTTGCCCCGCGCGCGAGGCCCTCGTCCCGAGAAACTACTACATCGACCGCGCGTAAAACTAGGAGGGGAAGTTTGCACGGTATTCACCTTGGGGTCGTTGTCGCTGTCGGAGAAGGCGCCGCGTCCGGCGAGAGCGGTCATGGCGCGCTTGCCGTCCACGGCGAGCACCACACCGCCGGCGGCACCGGCCGACGCTTGCTTGGCGGAGACTGTTAAAGTGTATAAGTGGATTGCACTAGCCCTTTCCATTTGTTTGGACTTTTGGTTGCATTGGCTAGTGCATGAAGCTTAACATGGTATCAGAGTCTAAGGTCTCAAGTTCGAGTCCTGGCTTTCGCAATTTATCCTAAAATTATTGTTGACCCCTCTGTGTCCACGTATAGACCTCTTGAATCATACGTGAGTTTCGCGCGCCGTCGCTCTCTTCCGGTTGTACGTGCTGACTTCTATCTGTCACATGTGAGAGAGGTGTTGAAGTGTATAAGTGGATTGCACTAGCCCTTTCCATCGGTTCAAACTTTTGGTTGCGTTGGCTAGTGCATGAAGCTTGACAGAGACGACTGACGGCGGCGCCAGCTTGTTCCCGGCCAGCAGGAAGGCAGCGCCAACGGGTTGCGTGGTCTTCGCTGGCAGCATGGCGGCGCGGTGGAAGGAAGGGCGAAGGCAAAAGGGTGAGAGAGAGAAAAAGAGAGGAGGCGCTGCTTGGGTTGAGATGGACGGATGGAAGTGGGAGAGGGGAGGGGGCGAGGTACAGGTATATATAGAGGAGCGGGGGGCGTGATCACGCCATGGCCATGGCCATGGGCGCGCAACGCAACGGGTGGGATGGTGGGCGATGGTCTGTTGCCAGAAGGATCGGCTGTGAGCCCAGGCTTGTCAGGCCATCTCGTCTGCTTTTTTAACTGTGCGACTTGTGGTGGCGTGGCGTGGCGTGGCGTGGGGTGCGTGTTTCCCTCTCCTCTCTTCCGCTTCCACGGGTAAAACGAAAATGGCAGGCATGGGTTGTTGTGTCTCTGCAGGTGGAGCCCCTTGGTCTTGGGTAAAAGCGAGCGTCCCTTCCGTTGCAGCATTTTCACCTTGCACTGGAGATCCCTTTGCGTAAAGTAAAAAATGACGGGGTGGTGTGGCATGCATGGCATGGCATAGGCCAGAGGCAGTTCTGTTTCCTCCCCCTCACGCCGAGTTTAGCTCGTGGTTTACTTTTCTTTTTTCTTGAAAATTAACCATGGTTTGAAAGAAAAAAAATCGGAATATAATGAATCAACGCAACGAAGGGGCTAAACATTCCAAAAAAAAAACCTTCACATAAATCCTGGGACTAAATTACATTTTAGCACCATAATTGGAGCTATGGCAACAACTTAGTGCCACTTTTGCAACTTTTTACGGATACATACCACTTTTGGGGCGAGTTATTTCAAATATGTCATTTTTTGCTAATCGTGTTTTAATAGCAAAACTAACATAATCGGCTCACAATTAAGCACGTGGACTTAGGGCCCATCTGTCATCCCTATATCTACTTCCCACTCCTCTCTCTTCTATCGTATCCTTCTTCTTCCTCTGGCAACTGCTCTCCCTACCCCTCCCGACCTTCCCGAGCTCCGCTGCTAAGCCGACAACCTATGCCTTGTTGCTCGCATCTCCCCTTTAGATGGAATTGAAGCCAAGCTTTCCTAATTGATGCCACCATCCATGCTCTCTTCGTTGTGTGGTAGTCGTCGTCGACCGTGTCACCAACAAGGTTTCGGTGACCTTTTACTAGTGGCGCTGCACCCTTTTGGTTCCCCTTGAACTCCGAGTCAAACGTGCGGCCATGCACGCTCCCTCCTGCCGACCACGTCCAAGGATGCCGTGAAAGGGAGCGTGCAGGGCTACGCTGGCGGGTGAGTTTCACTCGGAGTTCAAGGGGGGCCAAAAGAGCGCAACACCACTAGTAAAAGGTCACCGGAACCTTGTCGGCGACGCGGCCACGTGACAAACGATGATGATCGATAACAAGTGAATATGGTGCTCGAGCAGCTAAACCGGGAGTACCAGGAGATCGGGAAGGTCAGAAGGGGTAGGGAGAGTGGTTGCCAGAAGAAGAAGGATACGAGAGAAGAGAGAGGGAGGAGGGAAAGAAGATGAGAGGGATGTCAGGTGGGCCCTAAGTCCATGTCATCGCTTAATTGTGGGTCCATTATGTTAGTTTAGCTGTTAAAACACGATTAGCTAAAAAATAACCTATTTGTAACCGCTTGTCCCAAAAATGATATGTATCCCAAAAAATGCAAAAATGGCACTACCATGTTATCCTGGCCCCGATTATGGTACAAAAATATAATTTACTCTAAATCTTGGCTAGCTACCTTTGCATTCGTTACGAATTTGTGCAGTTCCATTTGCTCGCTTTGGCAATGCGGACAGGGCATACACGCAGGCAGGAGGGGCCATACATTTCACCCTGGACATGCCGCCCTCCTTTGATAAAGCAAGGGTGAGGCCATGGCTGGCAGGCAGGGGCAGTTTGTTTGTTTCTGCGCAGATCGATCGGCACGGTGCGTGCATGGTTTCCTTTCTTCCTTACCAAGTTTTCCCGGTTTTCCTTTTCGTTTTCTTGGAAAAAACTAACCATCGGTTCGAATAAAGAAATTTCGTGAGAAATAAAGACCAGAATAACGTGTATCAAGGCGACATAAAAAAACACATAAGTATTTTTTTTATTTTTTGAGTTTAGTTGCTACGGTTGCTAGCGGACCCTTCCGGCGCTTCCTTATTTTTTATTTTTTATTTTTTGAGTTTAGTTGCTAGCGGACCCTTCCGGCGCTTGCGCGGTTGCCTTTTGCACGCGGCCATGGCATACACGTAGGAGCGGCACTGCGGCAGGCAAAGCAGAGGTGCTTTCGCCCAGGCCGTATCATCAGCGCAGTTCATTTGGACAGACCTGTCATCAACAAGAAAAAACGTTACCGGCCGTGAGGCGGCTGTACCCTTTATTTTGCCGTGACACCGCAAAGGAAAAGATCAACATACCAGAATACAGAGAAGGACAATTATTACGGGATACTGCCACTAGTTTTGATGAAAACTATGGATTTGCCAACGTCTCCGTTCGTGTTACTAGCATGCCATTGCCCTAGTTTAGAGCATCTCCACTCGGTTTTCTAGAATGCCGTTTTCAGGGCTATTTTTTGTTCGAACGCCAAAAATTGGCTTAGTCGCGTTTTCAGGACACCGGTTTCATCCGAATTTAGACGAACTTTTGTCCGTAGTTCTCAGGCCGATCCCAGGGTACCGGGAACGCCCTAGGAACGTCGGACGAAGCGCAAACGGGTGTGGGTCAACCCTGTCGGCGAGACAATCACATTCCCCACTTCCACTCGCCTCTCCTGGGGCAAAGAGCTCCCCCAGTTGTCCCTGTCGCCATGCCTTCGTCGGGGAAGATCCACCACGTCGAGTCGTATCCACACCTTTAGATATGTCCACCGTCGTCGCCGAACCCTTTCCCCTTGGTGTAGGCCATCATTCGACGCCCAAGTTCGTCGTAACTCGGCTTCGCTCTGACCTCCTGCTACCTCGCCCGTCAAGTGTTCGGCGTTTTGCCCATTTGGACATGAACTCCGACGACGAGGAGATGTTCGCCGTGTTGCTGGAGGAGGAGAACTCACTGCCGCCAAAGATGCAGAGCACATGCAGATCCTCTCCTCCCTCGTCCGGCTGTACATGCAGACGGCAACGCCGAAGCGTGGAGGCTCGGCAAAGGGTCGCCGGAAGTGCAAAGCAAGACAGAGGATGGAGGGCTATTGCATGTTGTACGTCGACTATTTCGCTGATAAGCCGCTGCACGAACCTTATGCAAGTTTTAGCGATTCCCGCCAAATCTTCATAGGTGCCCACCAGGCACTTTCGTGCGGATGGAAAACGAAGTAATATTATTACACAATAGTTCATGATGAAACCCACAAAATAGATATATACAACAACGACTACAGAAGTCAAGAATACAAATATATAATACAAAAATCCAAATCACCTTAAAGACGATACAACGTCTGAGTACGTACAAGATGCAAATTGGGCTAGGAGCCCTAAAGAATAATCAATGACGTGCATAATCCTGTCTAGGCCAAATCGGAAGAATAACCCTGCTAACGACGTCGATCTTAAACCTGCTCAGACAAAAGAGGCGTGTCGTCCATAATTCAATTATGCACGGTAATTATGCACGGTGCGTTTTTTAAGCAAACCCTTGTGCTTTGAATCAAAATTATAAAACTAGATCCCTGCATGCTCGAATATGTTTCAGAATCCCCGGCTTTTGACCAAACCAACCCTCAATCCCTATTTTGCTTATAGGAGCGTACAGAAGTTTCTCAGACTTTGTCTGCTAGTCAAATAGATTCAAAAAGTCAAATTTAAACCAATTTTAAAAAGTCAAACTCATTGTGAACTTTGACCATGATTTAAAATATGTTCTGTAACGAATTTGAAGAAACTTAAAATATCAAACTTGGTTGTTTTCAAATTCTGAACATTAATATGGCCCTTGTTTATTTTTTCACATATTGAGAAACAATATGTATTTTAGGTTTATTAATAAATGCTTTTATAATCATTAAATCGTATTGTTTATCTGATTTATCCAAATAATGTAAATGCTATATGGTTTTTGATAAGAAAAATTCAAGGATTAATGATATGTCATCTAAAATAATTTTTGGACAATTAAATTTTGAACATTGTTTTAATGCTATCAAATGGCATTTTCTTAATAAATCCATATATTTTGAACTGTAATTCCGAATTTAACAAATGATATATCTAAATCGATCAGCATGACGAGCCCTTTCCAATTTTGCATTCCATACTTGCAATTGCATCATGAATCATCGAGAACTTGTAAAATCAGAAATGTTTATGCAAGGAAAACATGATGAATAAAATTGAGAAATGACTATTTCTTGTTGGTAATGCCTCACTAATGTTGCACCATCAATGTGATATGCTCATGATACCTTTTCAGCATAGTTTGCATCATTAACTTGCCATGTCATGCATCATGTCATGATCATGCCGATTCTTCCGCATTAGTTGTAATTGTTGCATTGCTTGCTTCTTTTAGTGTTTTGCTTGTTTCTTTTAGTGTTTTGCTTCTTCACGGATAGGACGATGAGATGTTGTGAGCTTCGATAAGTTCTTCGAATATGTATCTTCGGCAGTGTTTCCCAGGCGAGCATTCTCCCCTTCTATATCTATTTTACATTTGTAGTCTTTACTTCCTCGTGTTGGTCTATTGCTATCTGTGTTATGATGCTTTGTTTTAGTTTCCGTACCTCTGTTATATTACTTGCATCGCTGAAGGGAATATGCCCGAGAGGCAATAATAAAATGGTTATTATCGTATTTCTTATTTATGATTAAATGTTTATTTTGCATGCTATAATTGTATTAATATGGAAACATTAATACATATGTGTTTAATAAACAAAAAGAAAGTTTCTAGTTATGCCTCTCTTATAAACTAGCTTGTTGATTAACAAGATGATCAAAGGTTTCCTGATCATGGACATTGGATGTTGTTAATAACGAGGTCACAATATTGTTGGAATGATGTGATGAACATTCATCTGAAGTATAGCATTACGATTAAGGTCATTGTGTTTATATTTCTATAACATCATACGAAGTAATCTTAGTCGTTAGACCATGAGATCATGTCAATCACTAGCACCAGAAGAGTACCTTGATAACATCAAACGTCACACCATAACAGGGTGACTATAAAGATGGGTTCAGTACTACAAATGTGTTATGTTGAGGCTCATGGATCAAGACTGGAATTTGTCCATCCCGATGACGGATAGATATACTCTAGGCCATCTCAGTGATATCACATTAGTTAGCTTGCAAGCAAGTGATTTGATCACTAGAATGTTATATCACGGGAACGAGAAAATAGTACATGTCGGTAACGATATCAAACTAGGTATGGGGATACCGATGATCGAATCTCGGACATGTAATATATCATGAGACAAAATGATTGAATTACATGCGTTTAAGGTTCACACGATCACAGAAGTCATTGTTGAATGTGTGGGAGTGAGTACGGATCTCTAGGTCCCGCTGTTGATTATTGATCGGAGAGGGGTCTCGATCATGTCTACATCATTCGCGAACCGTAGGGTAACACACTTGAGGGATACCGACACCATTTGGAGCAAATAAGATGCCAGAGAAAGAAAAATAAAGCGCGGTAATTTATTTCACTAGACACCGAAATCATTTTGGTTGAAATTGTTGAAACTAATTCTACATGTGAAATTGAAATTCTATAAGGGGTTTTATGTGAATGTTTGTTAATTAGAGTAATTAACAAAATTCTGAATAAATAAATAAAACAATTTTATTTAATGAGAGATTGCATTAAATTTGGTGGAAATTTAATGGGATTTGAGTGGGATTATGAGTGGAGGAAATGGAGGGGCATTTATGTGAGTGGAAGCTCCACTTACATGAATGGAGGAAGAGGTGGGGGCACCACCTTGGCCGCCGGCCATGGCTAGTGGGCTGCCCCCTCCTCCTATAAAGGATCCCCTCCTCTCACTTCTCACTCACACCTCATCGCGAAGGATCTCTCTCCCCCTTTAGAATTGCCCCATGGTCTCGGATCAGCGAGATACATCATCCCGGTGGCTTTTTCTGGAAGGATTTGTTGCTTTCGCTGCTTCGCTGGAGCGAGGGCGCGGATGTTGTCGGGGTACCCAGACGTGTGTGCGATTACAGGTGCACCACTGCTTTGCGGTGTTGGACTTGATGATGCTGGACCGGCTAGACCAGATGGACTTCATCACGATCTTGAGATCAGCAAGCGTTCGACTACATCATCCATGAGTACAACCTCGTTAATGCTATTCGGTCTTCGAGGGTATGTATTCTATGGATGAATATCCACCCGTTGCTTGTATCTAGTAGATAGATCTTGGTACTTAGTTGTTCCCATCATAGGAAAACTTTTGTTTTCTATGTTGCGAACCCTACAGTGGTATTAGAGTCGGATCTATGCGTAGATGCTTTGCACGGGTAGTACACATATGAGTATGTGGGCGCTGATGGTCATGTTATTACTTCTTCCTTGTACTTTGGATATTGGTGGCATAGTGGGATAAAGCGACCCGGAAAAACTTTACATGTCCTCGCACATGAGACCTATTCCACGCTTGACATACAACTAGTTTTGCATAAGTGGCTAGCGAGTGTCTGT
Organism: Avena insularis; assembly: GCA_023614405.1. Taxonomy (NCBI): domain Eukaryota; kingdom Viridiplantae; phylum Streptophyta; class Magnoliopsida; order Poales; family Poaceae; genus Avena; species Avena insularis. Next base: position 378,779,656 of record CM042695.1, on the reverse strand, counting down.
CTCTCCTACTATAGTCAATATCTGATTTACAACGAGTTGTCAATAATTTGATTATCATCGTTGTGGTTCCATGTTTGTAGGTAAGAACGGTTCTATATCCGAAAGCCCTCGGCCACGTAAAACTTGCAATGGATAAATTAGAACCGTCTAGTTTAGATTGTTGCTGGGCTAGTGTCATGATATGGTGATGTTGTAAGTAAAAGTATAAGTCGATATTCTTACAACACACATAACATGTAAGTTCCATAGACCTTGGCCTTACACGTAAAGGAATGATGAAGATCATACCACGATGCACATGATAACGATCAAGTGCAAGGACCATATCATTTCACTTTTCACATAAGTTTTGCTGAATCTTATATTGCTAGTTTGGCGTTTTATTAGCATAATAAGATGATCTCTCATTTAGATATCAAGATAAAAATGTGTTCTTCCTTAAGTATGCACCGACTATGTTTCGCCGCTGAAAGAGATCACCGACTATGAATTCTATAGAACTATAGAATTATGGATATTTACTTTACGAACTGGTATTGTGTTGAGTGTCAATCTAAAGTTTAAAGTCCTATTGCAAACTTTCAGCAAACTCTGTTTACTCCGTGAAATTTAATAATTAGTATTAAATCGAGAGTAACAATTCTAGTGTTAGTATCTAAAGTATCATGTTTGCCTCCATGATTCTTGATTGTTTTTTAATATCAAGGTTATCTAGGAGATGAAAGAATTGTTTCAGAAACCATCATGTGTGGCAGATATAACGATATCTGAAACAATATTTTGGTTGCAATATGATAGAGTATAATGTATGTTCTCATATTGTATGAGAATTTGCGAAGCTTGGAGATGCTAGACATCCTAATCATCCAAAAAAGTTTTTAAAAGTAACGTTATACTCACGATTCGCATTTATAAGCTACATTAGCTTAATCATGAAAGTCGTCATGATAAGGATGAATTGAATATGTATGTAAAGTGTTTACTACACTAAAAGATTACTAAAGAATGGATTTTGAAAGAACGCCAATCATTTGATGATGGTGATCTACTTCAAAGTGCAAGTCCAAAGGTATTAGTATTTAAATATACACGCTTTGGACTATGTGTCATGTATATGGCGCCATTGTTGATGTTGATAGATTCTTTTAAAAAGGAAAATGAAATGCTGAAAGAGAATCTATAAAATATATTTGGCAGAAAAGAGAAGACTGGAAATATCCAGTTTAGGTATATAGATGATATACATGTTATGGTTGTATTCTTTGCTTGTTAAACAATGTGGTTTAGGTATTGAATACTGAATTGGTTGGTATGAAATTTCATACAGAACGATGCAATTTATGAACTACAATGGCCTAAGTAACTAGCAAGAAAATATGTGATGATGTTTATCGAAAACAAACAAGCTGCTGTTTGTATTTCTCGTTGACATCAAAGCCTGCCTTCAAGATTTGTTTTAATCAGGTATTATGAGAACAAAGATTGTTCAAATAATTATCATATTTCATATAAGATGGATGATTTACAAATCTAGTTGGAGAAATCACATCCATAAAAACTAATGCTAAAATATCGCAAGACAAATGATTGAAAGATCACTTATGAAGTGACATCGCCATTTAAATTATATTGGAAAGAAAACATGAAGAAACTCCATATTCATGGATTTTTGGAGTCTTTGATTTGATCAAGTGACGCTTGTGAGACTTTCCTCGGGATAATTAAAACTTCGTTCAAAGGCCAAAGAAGAACGATCGACTAAAATGATGGAATTTATACATATCGATGTATGTAGTCCATTATGTGTAGTCGTAAGCGATGGATTTCAACTTTATATGTTTTCTCCGGAAATTTGAGTGAATATTCACTTAATGAGAAAGAAGTATGAAATATTTGAAAACATTCAAAGACTTTCAAGATGAAGTGGAAAATCATTGTAACAAGAAAATAAATAATTTATGATTTTATCATAAATGGATTTATTTGAGTTGCACGTTTAGCAAAATACCTAGATTTGCATCTCCCGAAACACCATATAAATATGGAGTGTTTGAGATTTGTAATGAAACCTTGTTTTACATGGTTGGATCAAAGGTATTATTTATAAAACTGCCATTATGTTTTAAAAGATTAAAGCTTTAGAGACTACCGCTTTTACACTAAAAAGAGATCCATCTTGACCTGTTGAAATGGCACCATGTAAGTTATGGTTTGGGGTAAAACCCAAGTTTTCCTTTCTTAAATTTTGGTATGCTAAGCATAAGTAAGATGTTTACAAACAAAGTCGGGTGAGCATGTCTTTATAGGTTATTTCGAATAACCATTGGGTATTCCTCCATAACACCGAAGACAAAAGGGTTTGTCGCTTGAAACATGAAGTTTCTTGAAAAGATTTTTTTCGCAAAAGTTAAGTGGGAGGACAATAGAACTTTGATAAGGTTAGCGAACCTTAGCTATATGTGCTGAGTTACGCAATGCCGGAAAATGTTCTGAAGGCAGCCACAATGATCATGGACCATGTGCCTCAAAGGTTGCGGTCATGAAGGTCTAAGTTCCTATTGAACCAAGTAGGTCGGATAAATAATAAAATGCTGAGATTTGAGAGTAAATCATTATTGTTTGACAATGATGAACTAACTACATGCAAAGAAGCGATGATGGGCCCTGACTCCATCAAATGGCTTGAAGCCATAAAATCCGTGATAGTTCCATACACGAGAAATCAAGTTTTTGAACTTCGAAGACCCTACGGAAAGGTGTAAAACCTATCGGTCGTATTTGGAACTATAAAGAAACAGACATGGATGTTTCACATCTATGAAATAGTAGACATGTCATAAAGTATTTTACGACAATATTCAAGGAGTTGACTATGACAAGATTTGATCTTTCATAGCGATATTTAGTCTAGACGGATTAATGTAGCAACCACTACATATAATTTTGGTATATGGTAGCTGAAGAAACAAAACAAAGTTCTTCTAATAGAATGGTTACCTAGGACGTGTACAAGACACGGTCCAAAGGGTTTAGTTAATTCAAAGGATGCTAAAAAGGGCATGCAAACTTTAATGGTTGAAATAAGCATCACGGAGTTGGAATCTTCACCATGATGAAACTGTTAAAGGCGTTTTCATCTGGAGACGATGAAGATGCTTGCATTTGCAAGAAATTAAGTGGGAGCGCTGAGTGATGTCTACGCACTTCTATTCTTGTAGATATTTGTTGGGCCTCTAAGTGCAGAGGTTTGTAGAACAACAACAAGTTTCCCTTAAGTGGATTACCCAAGGTTTATCGAACTCAGGGAGGAAGTGGTCAAAGATATCCCCTCTCAAGCAACCCTGCAATCAAGATACGAGAAGTCTCTTGTGTCCCCAGCACACCCAATACACTTGTCAGGTGTATAGGTTCACTAGTTCGGCGAAGAGATAGTGAAATACAAGTGGTAACGGTGTCAGAAAATAGCTTGATGGTGAGGTAAGGTAAAGGACAAAAACCTTCCCGGCAAACGGAATAAAGATGGAAGCAAGCAAATATGCAACAGATCTAGATGCAAACGGTGTTTCAATGTTTAGAAACAAGGCCTAGAGATCATACTTTCACTAGTGAACACTCTCTCATATAAATATCCTCTCTTCATGATACTACTCTTAACTACTCTCCAGTTGGACACTCTAATTCATGGTAGGGCTATAACAACACACCTCAAAGTCCGCATTCCCCAATCTAGACAACCCCACATTGTCACCTTGAGTGCTAGATGGTTCCAACAAACACCAAGATACATCCAACTCCAAATATATATCATAACAAATATTCAATCTAGCCAAAGTGCCACACACAGTATGCACACTGTCACTTTCACACACGTGGGGAAAAGCATAGATCTATTAAAGCACAAAGAGTATTTATGTAGACTCAAGCCTAAGTGCCACCATGGCATGCACGTTGTCACTTTCACACACATGGGGAGAGCAGAGATCTAATGAAGCACTTGAGTAACAAGGTAGATCTACTACAAAGCTCACGACCACAATATGATCATGCATAGAGAGAGATGAACACATAGCTACCGGTAGAGCCATTAGCCTCGAAGAAGGACTACTCCCTCCTCATCATGGGAATCAGCAACGGTGATGGAGATGGTGGTGGAGATCGATGGAGATGGCTCCGGGGGCACTTCCCCGTCCCTCAGGTGCCGAACAGAGACTTTCCTCCCTAATCTCTCCTTGATGGCGTATGTGGAGGTTTTCGTGAATTTCTTCTAGATGTTTTAGGGTTTTCTCATCGGGGGTATCTTATAGGCGAAGGGGGAGGTCGAGGAGGTCGCCAGGGGGCCCACACCCCCTGTGGGCGCGCCCTAGGGTGGGCCCGCACCCACCTAGGGTGTGGCCACCCTGTGGCCCCCCCTCCGGCTCTGCTTCGTGGTTCTGTGTTGCTCCGGGAAAAATAATGACTTTGGCTTTTGTCCCGTCCAATTCTGAGAATACTGATTTTCTGCCTTTCTGAAACCAAAAATAGAAGAAAACATGCAACTGGCACTGTGGCAACTTGTTAATAGGTTAGTTCCAGAAAAGACATAAAAACACCTCAAAGTGTAGGCAAAGCAAAACAAAGTAGATACTAAACAAGCATGAAACATCAAAAATTATAGATACGTTTCTGACGTATCACTGAGACATATTTATAATACATTATGTGGAGGGCATCTTGTTGATTGGAAATGATGTATCTTTTATTGACAAAGGTTAATAATTTTATTTTGATGAAAGACTTAGGCAAAACCCGGATATTTAGCATGAATGTCTATATGGATAGACTGTGACGCTAATATGGTTAGGCCAAACGTACATATATGAGATATTGAAAGAATTCAATATGGAAACGACGAGAAGAGGTTCTTGTCGCATGGAAAATAATTGAATCAAGATTCAAGTGTATCGACACTTGATAAGTGAAACAAGATTTAAGTGCTTTGACACTTGATGAGTGAAATCACAAGAATGTTTTGATCAATCATACCATGATATGTACACATCTAGATATGTCCTATTCTCTAAGTGTTATGAGCATATATCAGAATGAATCATAAAATAATCATTGAACGATAGTAAGGATATTCTTATAATCTTTTGGAAGAATTAAGAATTTATATTATATTTGTATAAGAGACAAATAATTCATTGAAAAATGATACTAGTTTTGTCACAAGATACAAATTAAGTTTATCTCAATTTAAACTATGGGTGGCACAATGTAATAGAAAGGAAATTCCATGATGGATTTGGATGAATTCCAAAGTTAAGACATTGTGACGGATACTACCACAAAAGGCTAAGTATATGACTGATATAGTAGCAGCAAAGGAGGGAATTTGTGTCAAGTAGTTTGTTATCAAACTAAGATGTGATTCGCAACAGTCTAACACTAGAGATATATTGTACGACAATAGTATCGACATGATTTAACCCCAAGGAACTAAAGGTCTCACCAAAAGACCAAATTTATACAATGCCATCTCATTAGAGAATGAGTGATGCGTGAAGACGCAAAGACATGCAAATACACACGGACCTGGAAGCGTTAGATCCGTAGATTATGTTAACCACTTGCAATCACGTATATAGAACACCAGAAAACCATAGGTGTTCAATACGCAAAGTTTCTAAACTAGATTATTGTCTCTAGTGTAAGTGGGAAACTGAACGGAATATGCCTGAGAGGCAATAATAAAATGGTTATTATCGTATTACTTATTAATGATAATTGTTTATTTTGCATGCTATAATTGTATTAATACAGAAACATTAATACATATATGTTTAATAAACAAAAAGAAAGTTCCTAGTATGCCTCTCTTATAAACTAGCTCATTGATTAACAAGATGATCAAAGGTTTCCTGATCATGGACATTGGATATTGTTAATAACGAGGTCACAACATTATTGGAATGATGTGATGAACATTCATCCAAAGTATAGCATTACGATCAAGGTCAATATGTTTATATTGCTATAACATAATATGAAGTAATCTTAGTCCTTAGACCATGAGATCATGTTAATCACTAGCACCGAAAGAGTATCTTGATAATATCAAATGTCACACCATAACAGGGTGACTATAAAGATGGGTTCAGTACTACGAAGGTGTTATGTTGAGGCTCATGGATCAAGAGTGGAATTTGTCCATCCCGATGACGGATAGATATACTCTGGGCCCTCTCGGTGATATCATATTAGTTAGCTTGCAAGCAAGTGATTTGATCACTAGAATGTTATATCACGGGAACGAGAAAAGATTACATGTCGGTAATGAGATCAAACTAGGTATGGGGATACCGATGATCGAATATCGGACATGTCATATATCGCGAGACAAAGGGATTTAGTTACATGCCTATAAGGTTCACACGATCACAGAAGTCATCGTTGAATGTGTGGGAGTCGGTATGAATCTCCAGGTCCTGCTCCTGATTATTGATTGGAGAGCGGTCTCGATCATGTCTACATTATTCGTGAATCGTAGGGTGACACACTTAAAGGATATCGACATCATTTGGAGCAAATAAGATGCCAGACAAAGAAAAAGATAGCGCAGGAATTTATTTCACTGGACACCGGAATCATTTTGGTTGAAATTGCTGAAACTGGTTTTGTATGTGAAATTGAAATTCTATAAGGGGTTTTATGTGAATGTTTGATAATTAGAGTAATTAACAAAATTCTGAATAAATAAATAAAAGAGTTTTATTTAATGAGAGATTGCATTAAATTTGGTGGAAATTTAATGGGATTTGAGTGGGATTTTGAGTGGAGGAAATGGAGGGGCATTTGTGTGAGTGGAAGCTCCACTTACATGAATGGAGGAAGAGGTGGGGGCACCACCTTGGCTGCCAGCCATGGCTAGTGGGTTGCCCCCCTCCTTCTATAAAATGAGCCCCTCCTCTCACTTCTCACTCACACCTCCTCGCGAAGGATCTCTCTCCCCCCTTTAGAATTTCCCCATGGTCTCGGATCAGCAAGATACATGTTTCCGGTGGCTTTTTCTGGAAGGATATGTTGCTTCTTCTACTTCGCTGGAGCGAGGGCGCGGAGGTTGTCAGGGTACCCGGACGTGTGTGCGATCACGGATGCACTACTGCTTTGCGGTGTTGGACTTGATGATGCTGGACCGGCTGGACCAGATGGACTTCATCACGATCTTGAGATCGGCAAGCGTTCGACTATATTATCCACGAGTACAACCTCGTTAACGCTATTTGGTCTTCGAGGGTATGTATTCTATGGATGAATATCCACCCGTTGCTTGTATCTAGTAGATAGATCTTGGTACTAGGTTGTTCCCATCGTAGAAAAAATGTGTTTTCTATGTTGCGAACCCTACAATTCCCTATAAATAATTGAATGTTGGGGATAGATATAAATAATGCAGAGGCACAGAGGGATAATAGTTGAGATCTGGTTATTATCCTGCCCCATGTGTCCACCTTGAACCCGAGTTCTTGACACATGTTCCGAGACTGATTGCGCTAACCACATGTGGGGTGTATGGGCATCCCTATCGGCTTAGTACCTGATTTCAAAGTACTGTACTGGGGTCCACAAATTAGTTTCAGGTTTTAATGCCATGTTATGCCATGTTTATTATTTGTTGCTTGATGAGCGTTTACTACTGTACTGTTTAGGATATGGGTCGTTATTGTTGAGGATTATACCTATGGCCTCTGATCTCTTAGCCGATATCGCAACCTATGGGTCCATCTTTGTTACGGTTAGCTTATTGGGGTGGCTCTCAAGTACTTGCTTTGGGTCTGGGAAAGCGTCGTGTCCTAGGCCCCACAGTTACCGATGAAATTATGTTAATTGATCTGACAACAAGGGTCGAAGTGTGTGTGGAAACTTTTGTGCACCCCTCCAGGGTTAAATTTTTTGAAAAGCCATGTCCGCGGTTATGGGCGACTTGGAGCACAGTATCTCGATCATAGACAACTATAACTAAAGTTTACTATTATAATTTTACTTGTATTTGATATGACTAGTAAGTTAGATAACCATCATGGAAAGAATGAATAAAATTGCCAACCATGTGAGTTTCCTCGGTATGACTTCCTCGACTGGTATCGAGAGGGAAATACCAGGATGGGTATGTTTGGTGTTAGTATCAGGTTGGTTCTGAATAGGTCTTTCTCATCTCTTACTGATAGCCGATAGTTATACCGAGTCTCTATAGGTTGTTTAGTGCATGTTGCGTTGTCGCTTCAGTCAACCATACCTTTGTAGGCGAGAGCCACTGAATTCTAGTCTTGTCGTGTACTGGCCTCATTACTAACCGCTCTTTTTTTTACTTTTCCCTTGCCGACACCCCTTTTGTTTGAGCAGGTTTAAGATCGGCGTCGTTAGCAGGTGTAACACCCTTGGATAAATACTATGCAAGTTTTAGTGATTCCCGCCAAACCCGCATAGAAACGATTCAAAGGTGCCCACTAGGCACTTTCGTGCGGGTGGAGAACAAAGTAATACCATTACACATTAGTACATGATGAAACCCATAGAAAAAAATATATACATCAACGACTTCATGAGTCAAGAATACATATATACAATACAAAGATCCAAGTCACCTTGAAAATGATACACATCCGAGTATGGATAAGATGCAAATGGGGCTAAGAGCTCTGAAGAATAACCAATGGAGTCCATAACCCCGCCTAGGCCAAGCCGGAAGGGTAACCCTGCTAACGACATCGTTCTCAAATCTGCTGGAGGTGGGGGGAGTGGAGGTGGGGGAGGCGGTGGCGAGCTGGAGAGGGGATGGTTTATAGGATAGAAGAGATAGGGGATAAACTGGCTTTTTATTTTTTAGTTGGGTTGATATGTGAGTCCCAATCCACGTCAGCATGGAGAGCGGGTCCTGTTGTTAGATTTGTTATCAATTTTATTTTAGTGTGCATTGCAATTGGCCGCTGAAAAGTGGTGGTTTTTACAATTAAAATGTAAGGTGATGGTTTTCCAAAAATTTATATAGAGAAGTGATGGTTTTATGCTATATAATCATGACATCGGGCCACAGCGGAGTCACACGGGAGGCGATGGGTCGATAAGCGCCAACAGCCATTAGGGCGACAGGGTGCTGCGTGGATGGACGAAGCGTGGCCAGCGTGACCAGTGTGGTGGTGTGGCACGGCCAGCAGCGGCGTAGCATGGCTAGCGGGGTGCTTGGGCGTGTGCTTGGGCGTGAGTGTGTGGCCAGCAAGCCAATGGAGGAGCACACACAACATCATATCTAGGACTGATCCACGGATTTTGAGGGCCCTAGGGCAACACAACAACATGGGGCCCTTATTTAAAGAGAGCTTCCCTGGGGTTAAGGGGCAATTTCCCCCCTCCTCCAGAAAATAACATAAATATATCTTTATTACATGATTAGTGTTCATGGGTCTCTCAATAATGTATGTCAAGGTCCATCGCTTGTTTACACACGAAACACTTAAAAAATATTATTATATAATAGAAATATTACTATAATGCAATAAAAAATTAAATGACCCATATATATTATAGATCCATGATCTTTAATATCCTGACAAACATATCCTAAACTAACTATTTCTATTGAGCGAGCAAACTATATACCATGATATTTATTTTTATCAATTTCTTCTTGTGTCCATATGCATGTGCAAAAAATGAGTAGAAGAGTTAACATAGTAATGCAGTGAATTAATAAAAGGATGAAATAGTCTCTCAAGCATGCACGATAGGACAAGTAGGATCGTTAGAGAGAGGAGAGATGATTATGAAATTGTATAGTTATACGATTGCGTTGTTAGTTCCAATAATGAATACTCAAGACATTGTAAAGTCATATGAGGAACGATATTGCTACACATTTGGAGAGGCCAGAGAAATGTTGGAGTGTTTTCAGAAAATAGAAGGAAGAATAGAGTTATTATAGGCTACATCTTGGACCATCTATATTTTCTACAATAAAATTATTCTTCATTGTTGGGCCACAAATAATACACTAATATGGGTACACAAGAAAAATCGTAGGTTGGGCCCCTTCATCATGGGGCCCGGTGCGAGTGCCTCTCTGCCCTGCCCTATGGACCGACCCTGATCATATCCATCGGGGCCGTGGTACCTTGGCAGTTGGCACAGAACATGCGCTGAGGCCATCTATGTGGAACCACATCCTCTAATGTGGAGGAGGAAAGTCACCCTGCTACAGTGCTAGGCTAGTGCGAAATGTGGAAGAAAAGTAAGGAACTCTTAGCAAGATTGTTTATTGTTGGTAATTATTGTATACACAATTTTTTTAATTGATTTTATTACATCATAATCTTTCTTGTATGTAATTAGTGTAGATATATCATATATATTTCTATTTTGCAAATTAATATGAGTCATTTTAGCCTCTCTTTTTTACCAAGAAACCGTGGGAAAACCCGTACGATATAATTTTCTATTTAAAAGTCTACGGGAGTCCAAGTTACATAGCTATTTACATAATGTACAAAGAGGAAGTCATTTTAGCTTTAATCATATGAATTGGAAGCAAAGTTTACCCAGCCAAGCCAAGTTTTAAATATGATATCCACATTAATCATATGAATTGAAGGAAGTCATTTTAGCTTATGCTTATAACTTATAAAGAGCTACTTCTAAGCTACTCGCGAGTTTACCTAGCCGAGTCAAGTTTTAAACATGATACCGTTCTGCTAACGAGCCAAGTCGAGCTAACTCGTTAGTTGAACGAGTTTTAGCGAGTCGAGCCGAGGACTCGGCTCGAATTCCAGCCCTAGCTCACACCAAGATAACAAAATAACTTTGATGACACTCTTAGCGAATCTTGGACGTCTCTAGCCAGAGGAGGAGTGATGAATGGATGGGTGGGTGAGGCTGACAATAGACCACACGAACAAGTGAACATTGCCCACGCACAATAGACGATTTCCTCCCCCCCCCCCCCAACCCCACACCCCCATATTGGATGAAGAAATAAGGGATGGAAACAAATTGTGAAAAAATGAACATACAAAGGATCCTCTTGGAATGTTCTTTGGACAAATATGAACAAATAAATGAGGAAAAATAGGATGCTCATTCCGGCATTCCCTCTGAGTTGCTCTAAGGTCAAAACAAGTAATCATCCATTTTTTTACGGAAGTAAGTCATCAAATTTATGTTCAGGAAATGATTCACCTCTCCCGGGGAATCGAACGAAATGATCCCCCGGATCGTCCCTCGCTCGCACCAAACCAACACGTTGGTGGGCCCGCCTTATCTCTTCTCTTTCCCTAATCTTTCTCCTAACCATAGCTATATTTCTATCCGTGACGTTGTCGCGTGCTGCCCTGCCCATGCCGTGCGCCGCCCGGCCTTGACTCGTGCCGCCCTTCCTTAGTTGTGCGCCGCCGGAGCTTGCCTTGTGCCGCCCTTCCCTTGCTGTGCGCCGCCGCAGCCGCCGGAGCTTGCCACGCCCGCTCCTCGCTCCCTCATTGTCCCACATCATGGATGTCGCTGAAGCTCGACGTCTCCCTCATGTCTTGAGCTCATCGTGCTCCTTCACTATCCCGCATGAGTTGCCGCAGACCAGCGAGGGAGGCCACCGTCCCGCTGCAGTTCTAGGACGATGGGGCTCGCCTCCAGCAGGGGACTCGCCAGATGCCGCCTCCCACGGCGCCCGCGCACGGACGGCTAAGCTAGCAGTGCAAACAATGGTTACTTCAAAATGGCAGTTTATTTTTGCTACATTTGTATATTTTTTTAGCTACATACTCATATTTGTTTTGCTACTTTCGCTATTCTCAGAGTGCTACATGTTATATGTCCGAAGTTGATTTTGCTATATTTGTTTTTTTTTTGCTACTAATCTTTTGTGGTTTTGCTATAATATCGTATAGTTTTTGCTACAAGTTCTCTGGTGAGGTCTCTCGGCAAAAGTCTCCGGGCGATGTCTCTGGTGAAATCGTTTTTCTACACTAAGACATTTTTTTGTTACAAGGTCGTCGGCGAACTCTCCGGCGAGGTCCAGTCTGTCTGTTATTTTTTTAGACTGAACCATTTACTACTACATGTAGCAAAAACGAGATTATTTATAACAAAAGCAGGTATATTTATCGAAAAAATAAAATTTTAAAGCTTTTTTAAGAACACATGCAGTACGGGGATTTTGAGAAATTATCGCCGGAAACGCATAGTAATGTCCTTTATATTCTCTAAGACCTGGTAATCCCGGCAGCAGAAAGCCAAAGAAAAAACCCTAACCTAAACCGTCGGCGCCCCCAGTCATGACAGCCGACAGCATCCTCCACCTCCTTCGCGCGCCGGCGGCTTCCCCGGCGGCAGCTCACCTCCGGGTTCCCTCTCTCCAACCGCAGCGCGTCATCCTCCCGCTGGGAAAGCGGCGCGTCGCCGTGGCCTGCTCCAGGTCCACCGAGGACGGCTCCACCGAGGAGGACGGCATGACTTACAAGGATGCCGGCGTGGACATCGACGCTGGCGCCGAGCTCGTGCGCCGGATCCGCAAGTTGGCTCCCTGGATCGGCGGCTTCGGCGGCCTCTTAGAGTACAGTATGATTCGTCGTCATTGCTCACTTCATCTCTTGATCCTGCACCCTTTTGTTTAGAAAGAGCCCTCGGTCGATGTAGTTCTTGTTGGAAGTTGGAACTGCTGTCAGGGTCGGTTTTCATACTCCTTTCAAGAGTATCGTGGAGCGGCAAACAGACATTGCCCAGGATTTGACGAACGGCTGGCTCCGCCAAGAAAGACGCCAGTGAAACGACGGGTAGAGAGAACCACCGATCAATGCATCGGATCCACTTGCTCGGCGAGACGATCCATGGCTACAGGTTGCACAGCCCCGACGGAGATCATGGAGATCGTACTCCTCAGGGGTAATGCGATGGGGTGGAGCTAGTTCTAGGATCTTGCGGCTTATTCCATGATAGAGGATGGGAATTGGTATAATGTGATTGTGTTTTAGCCTTTCAGACGAGTATATAGAGAGAGAGAGAGATAGAAGGCTTAAGGACAAGAAGTCTACTAGAGATAAGACATAAAAAATTCCCATGTAATCTCTGACTACTAAATACTAAGTATATCTCTAACAGATATGACACCGGAATGGAAAGAGAGCATTGCTACGTTGATTGCACTTGTGCTATATATGATGCTCCATTGACCTTTTATTTTTTCAAAAGTTCATGATCCATTCGCTGCTTCGGACCATGTAGTACTTGTTTACCAGCTTGCAGACATGAATGTATGACATATTCATAATATTGTTTTCCCTGTGTGGTTGGATTGAGCAGAGGGCGACTACCTTGTGCTTGGCAGTGATGGTGTTGGGACAAAGCTGAAGCTGGCATTTGAAACTGGCACTCATGATACAGTTGGGATTGACCTGGTATATGATCAATTACTATATATATGCGCTCTTTGTTGCATTTATCACACGGAGTGAATCAATCATGTTCATCATTGCAGGTAGCTATGAGTGTCAATGACATCCTAACTTCAGGTGCAAAACCAATGGGCTTCGCAGATTACTTCGCTACGAGCAAGCTTGATGTTGATGTAGCAGAGAAGGTATTGGCAATGTTGTTTGCTCTCCTAACACAACATTTGTTGCTTATGCTAATTTTGTCTTCCACTCATGGAGCGGTGTCTATGCATAATTGAATTGTATAGGTTATCAAGGGAATTGCGAATGGATGCAAACAAGCGGACTGTACTCTGAGCGGAGGAGAGGTAAAACCTCCTAAGATGCGCCTTTCTACATAATGAACCTCATTGAGTAATTTGTAATTATCTCTCATATATGAACATCAGTGTAACTGTAATGGACTGTTTTTTGTACCCTTTTACCTTTGGTACATGAGCAGTTTTTAACTTGAAATACCACAATAATTCTTGTGATTATTCATTTCAGTGTAGAGTTAGTGTGTACTCTCCTGAAACATTTCATATGGACTACCGCCTTTTTTGCAAGAAACCACAAAAGTTAATGTAAAAATATACTCCCTCCGACCCATATTAGTTGACTCTAGTTTGTCTAGATTCATATGTATCTAGTTAGGTATCTAATCTAGATGCATCCGTATCTAGACAAAGTTGAGTCAACTAATATGGGTCGGAGGGAGTACTACCAACTGATAATTGGTTATGACAGACAGCGGAGATGCCTGGTTTCTATGCGGATGGTGAATATGATATAAGTGGTTTTGCTGTGGGTGTTGTGGAGAAGGATAAGGTCATCGACGGTAAAAGCATTGTTGAGGGAGATATCCTTCTTGGTCTTCCTTCAAGTGGAGTCCATTCAAACGGGTTCTCCCTCGTTAGAAGGTAAATTGCACTTGTCTAGCCCATTTGTCTCAAATTCAAATAGACAATTCATAGCTCAAATTCTTTCTCCTTGAATTATTTTATGGTTAATGATAGCTCAAAAAATATTCTTATTTCTAGTGTATTGGACAAAAGTGGACTCTCCTTGACCGATCAGCTCCCAGGAAATGATGGCAAAACAACTACCATTGGTGAAGTTCTCATGACACCAACTGTCATCTATGTTAAGCAGGTTAGTCTTTGCTGATGAATGACCCGTATTTCCCATGGTTTCATTTTATATTATACCCAAACTTGTACTCCCCCCGACCCATATTAGTTGACTTGGATTTATCAAAATTTAGATTAACCTATATACTAAATAGTGTCTAGATTCATTCAAATCTAGCCAATCCAAGTCAACTAATATGAGTCGGAAGAAGTAACATAATTATGTTGAATGAAACAGGTGCTTGAGATTATCAGCAAGGGTGGTGTAAAAGGACTAGCCCATATTACTGGTGGTGGCTTCACTGATAATATCCCGAGAGTATTTCCTAAAGGACTCGGGGCGAAGATCTTTACTGGATCGTGGGAAGTGCTACCTGTGTTCAAGTGGCTTCAACAGGTAATATTGGATTATTTGGTGCACGAACTTGGCTTGAACATTCCCAGTCAGTAGATTTAATTCCATCGTAGTTAATTATTGGATTATTTGGTACACGTTTATAGGTTGGAAAGGTTGAAGACTCGGAGATGATGCGAACGTTCAATATGGGCATCGGAATGGTGCTTGTAGTAAGCAAGGAGGCGGCTGACAGAATTATCGAAGAATCAAGCAGTCCTATTTATCGCATTGGAGAGGTGATCCAGGGCAAGGGTGTTCACTACGTCTGAGCCTGTAATAAGCTTCCGTTTCAAAATTGGAGTGACCTGAGATTTGTTTGCCATGTGGGCAGAGAAGACAAAGTTTTCAACTCCTTTACCTTAGGTGTGTTCTCATCGAGAAGTCGTGTGTTAAGTTTATCAGGGTTCTTTTTTGAAGAGTGAATTTCGTGACACATTGTTCCATTTAGTCGAATTTCTATGGCAATATACCATTTAGGAGACTATAAACACGGTTTTATAACATTTTAGTACCTTGTTAGATATGACCAGCATTTTACATTGATCTGGCACTGACATTCAAAGCTTCTAAAAGAGGCAATCTGACAAATTTTCACTCGGACGAGTAATTAGTGTCACAACTGCGTGATTAGAGGATAAAAGGGTGGAGTTGACTCTTTTTAAAATGGAGTTGATACCTTCTTCATGCTTTTTATACTAGTAACATTTACATATGAGAAAAGTAACTACAGGAATTTTCTTATTGGAGGACCTTGTCTGCTTGCCACAGTTTTAGGTCAGTTCTTTGCAAGTGCTCTGCCTGCTAAATTTCAGTGGTCAGGCAGCATGTCTGAATAGGTTGATGCTGGAAATGCAGAGTTTTAAAACCAAACTGAAAGAGTCTTTAGACGAATATATGACCACAAAGAACAGTTCAACAAACAGGACTCAAACTGGAATAGTTCCACCTTGGGTATTCTTAAGATATAGAGAACTACAAATACCAAGTGTTACAGACTGTTACAAGCACATACACTAAACTATTCCTACCATAGGGATAACTCCTACTATCAGCTAATGCCCTCCTCAAGTCCACCAGGGCATTCCACAAATCACAAATTTGAATTTGTCCAAGATGTGCAGCATAGGCACGATGCTCAGTGTAAGGTGGGTTAAGCGGTTAGACTGAGATCGATGCTATATCTGGGCTTAGGCCTTTGATGGCAACTTGTTCATCACAGGAATGATCTTGTCCTCCTGGAGGCCCCTGATAGGATCAATCTTGTAGGTGTCGTAGAAGTCCAAGATTTCCATAGAAATATTCTTGACCTGAGTATATTGCAAACAGATGCCGATGGATTAATATGGGGACAGAACCAAATCAACAATGATTGGAAAAATAGCAATGAAGCACTTACAATGTTCATGTCAGCACGGAGTTCTTCGAACCAGGAAGTTGTGTCCTTATCTTTAAGAACACTTGCGATGTATATGCAGGCCAATGCAATCATATAGGGAGGATATATGAGAATAAGATCCATCTTGTAAGTATCATTGACAAGGCCCCTGTAAGTAATAACAGTGTCTAATCAGCATAGATATAGGTCTAGTTGTACACCCATAAATCATAATAAAAGGCATTTCACTTCAGTTGGAATTTTATCTCATACTACTGCACCAGATCTCAAGAAACGTGCTTACCAGGCGAATTGAGTCAGATCTGTTATGCCAGCATCCTGCAATAACCTGTAAAATAGCACATCTCTCACATCATTGTAGAATATCAAAGGGGAGTTAGTTTCAAAGCTAAGAGCACCGGAAGATATAAAATGTTATTCCAGTGGAAATGCCATTTCATTCAGATGATAGGGGAAGCAAAGTCATACTGTAAAAGAGGACGGTATGGATGGTAAACGACCAAATAATAGTCGAGTGCTTCCAGGAGCTTCATTTCCATTTCAAGGATATCTTTGATTTCAAATCTGTACTTGTCATCAGAACCTACATTTTGGGGGACGGAAAATGGTTATTGTAGGCTGTACAGATCTTCCAGCCTTCCAGATAAACATGGATCTATATGAATGATCAGGAGACTTACCACACATCTTCTTGATGTAAAATACGAGAAGCCTTGCTTGCACTGTGCTTTCCTCCACCTTTGATGCCAAATACAAACAAGCTGGTGCTACCAAACGTGGATCATACTCCGTCATGCTCTTTCTATAAATAGATTCAGACACAGTTATGAATGCTTAGGTTCTATTAGAAAAGAACTTTTAAAATTTTGAAAGAATTATGTAGAAATAGGCATTAGAATATGAACCTCCATGTCCATTATTTGTTTACAGAAAGTATAGCAACATGAGTTTGGTGCTTGAAGTATACTATTTATAAATCGAGTTTCAAAGGTTTCCGATCAAAGCACCATCATACTAATTCTGCTTGAGCAAGTTGATAAGAATCTCACATCAACAATCACACAATTTATGAATGAAGCAAAGCAGATTATAGAGTTCTGAATGAAGCACACAAGTTCTCATTGACACAAATGTACAGCCACAGTATATGGTCCTTGCTTGCTTTTACGTTGGCCATCTTACATCATAAGTATATGCTTCCTACTTTCTTAGTTGCACACCAACTTACAGTCTAAAAAATCAATACCATGCATTCATTTCTCTGGCTAGTAAAAAAAAGTCAAATTCAGACACGCCTGATTTCATTTCTCCATGTTACATTAGAGGCAAGAGGGACACTATTCTCTCTGATGTGTCCTTACTAAATAGAGGATCATACCTTGTATAGACACGCCTGAAGTATGTGATTGCGGTAGCTATGACTCTGAAATAACAATCATGAGTTAGTGCCCAATAGGTCTGGTGGAAGATGAATATCATATCATAAGGTGGAAAAGTAAGCAATTCGGTAGCAGACATTAAATAGGAGGTGGGAATAGTACTGGTATTTTTTTTACTCTTTTCTTCAAAGTAGTTACAAGTTAGTCTTACAATAAAAACTGCAACAACCTTATGATTAATAAAGTACAGATAAAGGAGGTGGGAATAGTACTGGTATCACTATGCCAGTGTTAATGTTCAAGCAAACTCCGCAGAAATGTTACATGAAGACCTTCATGAGGGAAAGAATAAATACCACCAAGCATTTACACCTATTTCAGGTGATAAACAGTTAATATATATAACTTCTTTGAATACAAAGGTAGCCACCTCAAAAAACTGTATATGACTGTAGAATGAAAGCTCACTAACTATAGTCTAAAAGCTAAACAGACAAGTTTACTTGATCACTGAAGCACATCGATATGATACACAAGTATAAACAAAGGTCCAGGTCAAGAAATGGAACAGGCGCTAACCTTTGTCTAACTTTCACCTGCTGGGCCAACCGCCATATATCTGAAACCATCAAATGCTTTATAACTCTGTAAGGAAGAGAACTAATGCAGGAAGCATATCTATAAATTGTAAGTAGGATACTGTCATATGCCCATCTACGTTCTGGAAGGTAGAAAGTTGTTTGTTTAGTTTGTTAGTTGGTTTACGTAAGCTTTGCATGATTTAGAGATAAGGTCTTATCAGTGAGATCAGATAATGCTGTTAGTTATTCCTATTAATTGGATTAGATTATGCTCTTAGGGGGTAGGTCACATATATATATGTGAGTTTCTCAACTCAAGCAACCAAGAAGCAGAGAAAGGATAAGTTCATCCCTATCTCTTTTATCTTCTTCAGCAAAGCAAGCTGTGAGGCCCTTTACTCCTGGGTCACGACCACCACAGCTGTATTTACCCAGTCACGGATATTATGATTGCTACAATTGATGAAATGTCCAACTAGGTTCAAAAAAAATACAACTGGAATGAAATGAATCAAGTGCATGTGATCAAATTTAGTACCCGCACTAGATTGCTTCTTTTTTACATGTATGCTGAATTGCTACTGATGTAACTAGGATAGTGTCAGTTACTGATAATAAGCAATGCACAGCTTGTGTCACCAAAAGCTTCTCTAGCAGAGTAAGGAAGTATAGACTTTTATCTCCATTTAGTAAAAGAACAAAGATGGTAACATATTCTCAGCTTGTTTTAGCAGAAACGGTAGATAATAAATTTTTAGATAATGATTGTTCAGTGTTTGTGTTAAGAGTGAATTATACGGTAAAAAGGTGCATGGCACGAGAACCTAGCAATGGCCGGTTGGTTAGAGCACACAACCGTGAGCTCACCCACCCGGGTTCGAGGCGCGGCCGCCACAGGGTGCCTCATTTCTACCAAAACAGTGTACAGTTAAGAGAGGGAACTTCCTCCTTTAACCACGTTCAAGGTACATGGCACAATTTGCCCATGGGCATAATCACAAATCATACAAGCCACAATGTTGCCTCACCCAAAATATGTACTACTACAGTAACATCTATAATTCCAGGCCAAGATTATCTTCATTTCTATAGTTCGTGAGGGCGCCTCTAAGCTAATCTGCACGGCCGAGATACTAGAGAGAGCAGATAAAAAAAAAAAGGAGGGGGAGGGCGAAGGAGGAGCTCACGGAAGGACATGTGGATCTTGACGAGGCGGAACTCCACCGGCGTGATGCCCCGCTCCCGGTCCGCCGCCGGTACCACGTCCACTTCCTCCGGATCCAGCAGCTGCTTGCTGCTCGCACCGGAACATCGCAAACACTCCCCCCGATTAGCAGCTCGAAATTCACGAAGCCTCCTCGGGCGATACTAAATCTGATCGATATAGGGTGGGTGCCGGCGGCTTACCTGTGGGACGACGCCCAGAAGTTGGCGGCCATCGTGGATCGGCGACTCCTGGAGAGAGTCTCGCCGGAGGAATCGGGTGGGGTTCTCTGGGAGCTCGGAGTATGGACGGAGAGGAGGTGCGGACACCGCCGCGACGCGCAGGCCGGCCTATTCCACGTGTCGCATTTGGAACGGGCCCGGATTGGCAGCCCAGCCTTCCAGGCCCAAGGAGTCTGGGCATAAAGGCCCATGTGTCGTCGGAATCAGGTGTGCTCTTCTGGGCACTCCTAGGAGCGCGCGTCGTCACGCTGGCGCGTCCTCTCCCTGCCGCGCGTCGCCCTCCGCGCCACCTCGCTCCAGTCCATTCCAGACGCTTCGCCGGTCGCCACGATGCCACCGGACCGCTTGTATAAGATGCCGGCGTCAGACACTACCATCACCTCAAACCAACCCAGAACAAGCCACGAACAGGACACAGCACAAGCAAACCCAACCAAATCGCAGTCGTCGGCACTGACCCACGGCCATGGCTTCACGAGCTGCCGCCGCCGCTCTCCGAACGGCCGCCCTGCAGGGCTACCGCAGGTCGGCATCCACCGCGGCCGCGCACGCTGCCGACGGCAGCAGCGGCGCGGCGAGAGCCAAGGCTAAGAAGCCCGTGGGCGACTACGTGCCGCTGTACGTGGCGCTGGGGATGATCGGCCTGTCGGTGACGCTGGGGCTGCACACGGCGCGGCAGCAGCTGGCGCACGCGCCCAACGTCCGGCTCGACAAGCGCAAGCGCGAGACGGTGGCCGAGGTGGCGGACCCGGACCTCGCCCTCGACGACGCCGAGCGCTTCGTCGGCAGCTCCGTGTTCCGCAAGGTCGCCCACGTCCAGGACGACCGCTCCCTCACGGCCGGCGTCGCCGACCCCGTCACCGACTACCCGTATGACCTCTTCTTCCTCGTTCCATCGATCGACTAACTGCTTTCGCGCATAGTGTTTTTCTTTGGCATAGTGACTCATGTTGGCTTGGTTTGTGTCTCAGGGTAAGGAAGGCGGTGACGCTAAAGGACGTCGGCGTCGACCCGCCGGGGATCCCCGGGCACGGCAGGGAGGGTGTCCTCGAGAGGATCTTCAAGAAGAACACCGCTTAATTAGAGTAGCAGATAGGACGCTCGGGTGGCTCGATCCGCTACTTTTGACTTTGTTTCTTTTACGTTATTTATCACTTATCAGTCCACTTGCTGTGTAGTAAGATCCGTTGCCCTTTTTTAAAGCC
Source organism: Avena insularis (assembly GCA_023614405.1). Classification (NCBI taxonomy): domain Eukaryota; kingdom Viridiplantae; phylum Streptophyta; class Magnoliopsida; order Poales; family Poaceae; genus Avena; species Avena insularis. Next base: position 378,758,689 of record CM042695.1, on the reverse strand, counting down.
GACGATGTATCACGAAACTTCACGAAACAATCGTGATAGTGTTTGTACATAAATATCCAGTTGAGAACTCGCAGTAGTTCCTGGACAATAAACTTCCTGCGGTGTGAATGGGGAAATACAAGTCTAGCATGCACGGGATATCAAGTGCATGCCCTACCTTCTCTCTCTTCCTTTTATTTAATATAGTTAGATTCTCTCTTCCTTCACACTAGTATATCTTTTTTTAACTAAAAACAAACTTATCTTTTAAACCAAAAGTTGAATTTATAAACCGTTTGAATATTTGAGATCCAAGTGAATAGGTCTTCAAAATAAGACCAATATTGAATATTTTTAGACATATTTTGAAAACTGACTTATGACACTTTGTGAATTTTGATGAAACTTGGTGTATTTTTTTTCAAACAATTTGTTTCACTTCATTACAAACCTGGTTCATCAGAGTTTAAAGAAATTAGAAAATTATATCAGAGTTCATTTCGGATTCACAATTTTTTGTATCTAGTTTTATTTCGTTTCAATGTGTTTCAAAACTAAGATTTTGATTTTTCTTGAAATAAACCTTTTTTAAGCTTGTTTAAAAGATATTATTAAAATAAATCCACATATTCAAACGGATTTTTAATCTGATATATATTTTGATAAATATGTCTCTTTCAAATTTAGGACTACAAATTAAATCCATGTATTAAACAATGAGAGAGAGTACTAGGATGAGATAGGCTGCATGCAAAGATTTCTTTCTTGTGCTAATCTTAAAGCAATCGTAGAGCAACCAATGGTGGAGGCATGCACGGGACCTCCCGTGCACGCTAGAAAGGCCGCTCTGGGTGTGAATGTCGTTTGATGATGATGGTAATGTTGAGATATTTTTTACGGTACTCTAAAATAAATATGGACCGTCCAATCTGTTAGAAAGTTCAAACTATTCACCTCACGTGCACGCTAGAAAGGCCGCTCTGGGTGTGCGCTAAAAAGGCCGCTCTGGGTGTGAATGTCGTTTGGTGATGATGGTAATGTTGAGATATTTTCTACGGTACTCTAAAATAAATATGGACCGTCCAATCTGTTAGAAAGTTCAAACTATTCTAAACTATCATAACAATAATATACATTTAATAACACAGTCAGTTCGAGTGTATTATAGCAAACTTGCTTTCTCATATAGAGGCTAAATTTATCTACTCCCTCCAATTCATATTGACTAAAATCATCTCCAAAGTAATATGGAGTACCTACTCTCTGCTCTCCCTCCAAAGTAATACGGAGTACCTGCTCTACTCTCTCCGATTTATATTAGTTGACCAGATTCATATAAATATGGATGTATCTAGTCAAGATTGATCAAATTCATATAAATATGCAGTCAAGATTGATCAAATTCATGTAAATATGATGTATCTAGTCAAGATTTCGTTTCAAAATATGAATGTTTTAGTTTTATGAAGCAAATATATCTAGATTACTTTTAGTATTACCTTCAACCCATATTAATTGACTTAAATTTGTCTGGATTTAGATGAATTTAGACACTATTTAGTGTCAAAATTTGGATGAACCTATATACTAACAGTGTGTAGATTCAAGTCAATTAATTGGATTGGAGGGAGAATTGGAATTAATTGGGTTGGAGGGAGAATTGGGTCGGAGGGAGTATGTACTTTTACTTAGATTTGGAGTAAATCTAGGTTCACTTAGGCTCTAGTGAATTACACATTAGTCTCAATACATTTTTTTTACGAATCTAAAATATTTTATATTTTAAAACAGAAGAGTATAAAAGAGGCTAAATCGATTGTAGAAGTGCAAGACTATATTCGCTTGATCTTTAGTTTACAACTCAGCCATACAGATCGACTTGGTTAACACTTGTAGACGTCCAACCTAGCTTCGAAGTGAACGCGAGGTGCACCATAGAGTAGATCGTGAATAGAACGCATCATGTTGACTAACTCTGACACATAAAGTTGAATATGCTCTAGTGATCATCTCCATGGTAATAAATCTCCTAAATTAAAGGAAGAAGCACGTGTGTTATCCATGTTGTCATTTGGAAAAAAATCAACCTTGACAGGGGATGGCTGACCCTAAAAGAACCCTAGTTTCTGCCGTCAGTGGTTCCCCACCATCCCCCTCGCCTCCACTAGGAGGCTTCGGGTGGCAAATCCCAGGTGGGGACGACGCAACAGGGGCTCTCTCCCGGGGAGCGTCTCCATCTCAAGGTGTTGGTGGGTGGCCCTGACTAGATCTGGCGGCGCGGGGCAGCAAGATCTCGACTCGATGGCATCTTAGTCTCTGCACGGGGGGGTGGCACCCCTAATGCCGCGGACGGTAGTTCTGGGCTTGGTCGGGATTTAGGGTTGGGTCCATGACAGCAGGGCATGGCGGTGCTGGCAACGGCAGCCACCTAGCATCGTGGTGGTGCCGATGACCTATCAGACATCAACGGCGAGCTGGATGTCCCCCTCCAAGTTCGTCCGATGGTGGTGGTGAAATGGCGATATGCGCATTCCCTTCATCGCCATCAAGGTTTAGCTCCTCTCTCGTTAGAGATGCATCCAAGGGTGGATCTACTCCGCCTTTCTCCAAAGGATATCAGGGTTGACACATGCATCGGGGGCAAAAAAACCTGCTTGCAACTACTTACAACAACGCCTGCGGGTGCTGTCTTGGGGGCATTGCCATGGCACTACCCGTGTTATCCCACATCGAGCGTCGGGGGAAATACTAGATTCCGCTCGCCGGATGTACAGTGGTGGCACTGTGGTGTTGTCCCCTCCTTGGAGACGTTGTCTAGGTTGCTCATGAAGTCCTCGGATCGACAAGACGAGGTCCATGTTGGCAGCCGCTTTGAGCATGGGCTTTCGGGCGCAATGTACATTGTTGGCGGCGCTTCTTAGTCGACATCTCCTCTTGGGTGGTCCAACCCGCCTCTCACTCACCACCTTAGCACACATGGGCGGTCGGTGTGTTGGTTGTGCTATCTTTGAGGCATTATCGGTCTTCCTAAGTCTTCCCCTTGTATCGTGATACAGCTGGGGAGCTCGGTTTTTTGCCTCCTCTCCATTCGTGCGGGAGACGTTCCAATGAGAGTCCGCGATGTTTGGTTGTTGTGGGTTGCGAGGTATGTTATGTGGTGTTGTGTTTGTATCGGCATAGCCTTTTGGCGTTGTATCGGCCATTCTTGGCGTTGTATCAGCCATTTAGCCTTTCCACTATACGATTAATACACATTTTAGAGTGTATTCTAGGAAAAATAAATAACAAGATTCGTGATGTAGTTTCCCATGATGCATTAGCTCTAGGCACCAGTTGAATAAACAAGGGCCAGTCGATACAGTTTTGAGGAAAGTCTTGAGGTGCGGCTAAGTAATTTTTTTTTTGCGGGTGCGGCTAAGTAATCCAATTGAAACCACATTTAAGACCCGAAAAAAAATGAGACATTTCATCTTTCATCGTGTGCTCTGTCGTCCCCACGAGCGACCAGGGAGATAGCCAAACCCTAGTCCTGCCCACCTTCCCTCCCTCCCCCTCCTCCGCCACCGTCGATGAGGGTCGCCGATGTCGGCACTTCTTTCCCCGAGCGCTAGACAGGTCTTCGCTCACATTCTAGTAAATATTCATATTTTCAAATTTTCATTTTTAACTGTTCAGATTTCAATATAAATATTCATAGTTAAAAAAATTCGGGTTAAAAAACAAAACAGCAGAAAAGGGTAAAAAAATATAGAAAAGTGTCTTCCTGTTAATGGGCCGTACTGGGAGCGGCCCATGAAGGAGGGGTCTGCATTAACGCACACTGTACAGCCCAGCCCAACAAGCCCACTAGTTCAGTGCCCGTCGACTACACGCGTAAAACTAAAATAAAATGCAGCCCCACGTATATCATCAGATCCTCTCTCCCATAGCCCCGCACCCGTAACCGGAAGGAAGCTTCACATCCGCCGCCGCCGTCGACGTCGCAGACACGCCTCGCCGTGACTCCGGACTTGGCCGTGCTAACTCTGCGCCCGGATCCCCGCCTCCTCCGGGGGAAGGTAAACCTAAACACCTCTCCGATTCCAGTCTCCGCAACCCTCCATGGCGTCCAGTCTTGGAACCCTAGAACAGATCTGCCTGTTGTTACGGCCGTCTCGTCACGATATTCTGAGCTACATGGGTCAGTCGGTGGTTTAATTTCGCAGTACCTTCGATCGTGGTGGTTCTGGAATCTGGACGGATTCAGACCAAGATAATTTGTTCCGTTAGCTCGTCGTGGTGATTCATAGTGTGTTTTTTGTTTTGCGCCCAAGAATTAGGTGTTGTATTGTGCTGCTTGTCCGGTATCTTGATGTTGAAAATTTGGGGTGTTTCAATTAAGGCTGTAGTTGAATTGGTAGTAAGCTGACTCTCCAGATCTTCAGATTGGAGATTCGGCCCTAGTCAATTGTTGACGTGTGATGCTGTTTTGTCTGGAGAATTACCTTTCTTGGTAAATAGTTTAGGAGAATTTGCTAGCTAGGCTTATATTCTTGCTAGTTGGTGATCTGATAGTTTGAATCTTTTTGGCCCTCCTACTGTCTTTCACATATACCTTGGAAGAAGGAACCGTCATTATTATTTCTTCCTCTCTTTACTGAACCCAGGGATTTGTTCACCATGGCTCGTCTGTATGTTGGCAACTTGGATGCCCGAGTGACTGCTGGGGAACTTGAAGATGAGTTTCGTGTATTTGGAGTTTTGCGAAGGTTAGTTTCTGTATAAACTGTTCGCCTTCTCTTTTTAAATATATTTTGCTTTTGTTGCATTGTTATATATGTTGTATGGGTGACGCATGAATTGACTTTTTGTTACCGGGGGGACAATCATGCATGCCAGTACCTTTTAAGTTCTATAAAGGCTGTTAGATCTTCCAAGCAATTATGATGTTGACAACTGAAGTTGTTATTTATATATGTGTGAATTCTCATTAAATAATTCTGCTGTATTTTGTTTTATAAACTTAAATGCCCAACTTTTTCTTTCTGTCCAATGAAATAGTTTCAACTTCTACTGCTGCTTGCTGGGTAGGATCACTGTGACATACTTTTTATGTGTCTTTGGACACTTTTTTGTTTCAAAAAATGTGGTTCGGATCTTTTGAGATGGAGATTTGTATCAGTACTTAGTTGCCCACTGAGCTGATGGGATGATCAGTTGTAGAAATGTAAATATACTCAATGTCATGGTGTATATTAGCATGCGTTTTTGGACTTCAGATTCTGTCACTGTCTCCTGATATGTTTCAGCTGACTGTTGTATTCAATGCAGCGTGTGGGTTGCACGTAAACCACCTGGTTTTGCGTTCATTGATTTTGATGACAAGAGGGATGCTGAGGATGCACTTCGTGATGTAGATGGTAATGCAACTATTTCTCTTGTGCGTGCTTGTTTTAATCTTGGACAGGACATTACTTTACCTATTTGTCTGATATTATAACAAATGTCTGACAAGCAAAACATGTAGAGCAGGCTTTCAATGGTGAACTTGGAACGTACATTCTTTTTACGCTCTGTTTGAATGTAGGAATTTTGGCTTGGAATTGAATTGGAATGAAAATTCCAAATCCAAAATGGAAAGGAAATGACTTACAATTCCAATTATGTTGTTTGGGTGTGCTTGGAATTTCCTGTTGGAATCAAGTGGTGGTACCCAATTCCAATTCCTGTTTGGATGTGTACACCATGGATTTGGATGTTTTATTGAGTCATGTAAGCATGTGTATATTAGAATATATAAATTTTATTTTTAACACATAATAACATTTAAATAATCTGAAAAAGATCACAAAAACACGAATGAAACAAAATAATTTTAAGTACCAACAACAATTACAACATGCATACATAATTTGGTCTCACAAGTAAATAGTCTATGTGCGCTTACACATGGAAGAAAAAGTAGCAACTCATTAGCAGTTCTTCTAAGCTCTAAGTCATAAAATATGGAGATAATACATTAGGACTATTTGAAAGGCATGCACTAGTAGGATGTCGTCACTGTCATTCTCAAGAAGGCCTAAACAAATAAATTAAACTCAGCTTCACTCAAACCAATGCTTTCTTTTAGCTGAACTCTCACCAACGTTTGAAAAGCGAGGATGCGTACTACTGTGTTAGTAAAAGTGGCAGAAACAAAAGACACAAATCTGCCTGTCTGGGCACGGCCAGGAAACAAACACATGGTGTGCGCCACCTTGGCACCGCCTGCACGACAGTCCAGCCACCCCAGCGGCACAGCCAGGAGACAAGCTGGCCCGAGTCGACGACGTGCATGCTCATGTGCACCCTTGGGGAGCTCGAAGACAACATCTCCCAGTCCCACGAGCAAACTCACTCTTCAATCATGGAAATCTACAGTTGAATTAGATCAATTGATTAGGCAACAAAAGAATGGAGAAAAACTGCTCCAATCAGAGGGATAAAAGGGGAATATGAGGGACAGGGATAGGCCAGATTGGGAAGGGCCAGGGAAGGCCGGTGATTATACGGACTCATGGCAGCAGCCACCGATCGATTAAGGCTTAGGGCAGGCTCCCGCAGCCGTTCCGAGAGGGAGATGGGAAGGGGAGAGGGAGAGGAGGGCAGCAAGGTAGAGAAGGGGCGGGGGAGGAGAGATGGCAGGGAGCTTGCCGTCGCCGGGAGCTCCAGGTTGTGGTCGACGAAGTCCCTGTTCTGTCTTGGAGCGGCTGATGCTGTATGAGGCCTCGAAGCGTTCCGACCGGGTGAGCTCGAATCATGAGCCAGGCGACGGGCGGGCGCGGCTCGGAAATTTGTTCAGTTTCCAGGCTTGATTTCTATGGGCACCCAAACAGTCGAATTCGGGTCAGCAGATTCCAAATAGTCAATTCCAAGCCCAGTTTCCTACATCCAAACACAGCGTTAGATTATATATACTCCCTCTGTCCCAAATTAATTGACCCAACTTTGTCTAGATACACATGTGTAGAGGGAGTACATCTTAACCGGTTTTCTCTTCTTAGGTTGTGAAATCTGCTGTTTGCCTGCACACTTTTCTCTGTTTAGATTGTATTCTAAAGTATGATTTATCTTTTAATAGGCAAGAACGGATGGAGGGTTGAGCTATCTCGCAACGCCAGTGGCCGTGGAGGTGGTCGTGATGGTGGTCGTGATGGTGGTGGTGGTCGTGATCGGCATGGTGGATCTGACATGAAATGCTACGAGTGTGGTGAATCTGGTCACTTTGCTCGTGAATGCCGTCTGCGTATTGGTGCTGGAGGTCTGGGCAGTGGAAAGCGCCGCAGCAGGAGCCGTAGCCGCAGCCGAAGCCCTAGATACCGCAGGAGTCCGAGCTATGGTAGAAGGTAACTATTTTTTTTGTTAATGCTGTGAAAATGTTGGTCTCAATAGTTTGGCATCAACTATGTCTTTCATCACCAAGTCTTTTTATATTCTTTTACTGTGAAAAAATGGTTGCCTGTGCCTTAGAAGCCCTTCGACCTTGACAGGCTTTATGGGCTGATTTTTACTTCTAGTTACTCTATTTGGTTCTTTTAGGCTTCTCTAGTTTGTGGTCATTATATGCATAGGACTATAGAAAAGAATGAACTCTTAGAAACTAACTACTCTGCAAACAGAAGTTACAGCCCCCGTGATCGTTCTCTGAGGCGCCGCAGTGTTTCTCCAGCGCCAGCCCGTGGGCGCAGCTACAGCAAGTCACCACCGCACAACCGTGGCCGTGATGATTCTCCTGATGCTAAAGGGTAATCAAGATTCAGTAAAAATATTACTGATTTGCTTCTTTTTTATGGTTCCATATAAATTGTTGTATCCCATTCTCATACATGACTGCTTATATGCAGTGATGGTGGTGCCAGGTATCGACGCAGCAGGAGCTAGGCCTGAAGCCTTTGCCACATGCATGCTCTTGAAGAGAACTTACCATTTGCCCTCCCTGCTAGGAATACTAAGACCTGACGTCAACTTCTTGACTTCGGTTAAGGTTTTCAACTTATCTATCTTAAATGCTTGTTTCTGGTTCTGTCATTAAAAAACTTGTGGATGTATTATGCAACTAAGACCTATTACCTTTCTGTGTGTTAAAAAGGCATCGTCCTGCACTTCTGCTTAAGCGACTCAGCCAACTACGTCTCTTCAGTTGTTGTCTTCGTGGTTTTGTTGTCTGCTCTTCATTCTTCGCACGCACTTACTGCTTCACACAAAGTTGAAAGCAAATGAGAATCTTCTGTTAGTCGCTGCCTGCAATGCCTCGTCCTGACCAACATTCTTCGTTGAAGATGCTGCCTCTTCACAAATTAGTAATCTCTTTATCTTAAATTGATAAGTTTGGGTGTACTGACAAGGGTAACTTGTTACAGTAAAGTGAAACTAAGTCTACATCTGTTCATTTGGAGAAAATGGGCCTTCAGCTGCATCCTGTAGCTGAGCATCAAGGAATTTGATGAGGCCAGCTTCAGCAAGAGTCATAGGCCATTTAAACAGTTTTACGGACTTCACACTGGCTTGGCAGTTCTGCTCTTCACATTCTGCACGCTTCATTTGTTACCTCCGACAAAATGAGCATATTCCCTGCCTGCTGCCGTCTGGCCTGCACTGCACTGCATAGCGTCCATATGGGAATGGCTTCTTCATACATCTGGCTATCAGAGAAATTAGATCTTTCCGCCTTCTGTTCATGCTTTTCTATATGGAAATCTAGTCTAGTCATTCAACACATCTGTATTTTATAGCTATTTTTGAACTTAGACTTCAAAGGATGGATTTCGTGAGCTGGAAATTCTAGTCAAATCTATTTTTTGTCTGTCAAAAGTTCCTTGTATCTGGCAATGGTTTGATTTATACTAGCGGTAGCCCTAATAAAGCGAAGCGTTGCTACAGCCACTGAAGGCCAAGGATTTTCAGTATGCTTTGCTGATGTATATTTTCTAGGCGTAACTGTATCTGCTTGTGAGTATTTCTGGCAATGGTTATATTCGTTCTTGGTATACCACTTAGGTTGAGGCTTTTTTATATGCTTTGCTGATGTTTTGATCTGGACGTGACTATGTGATTATTATACCAGCAAGAAGGAACGGTATAAATACACATGCCAAGCCATTTGATATGTGTAGATAGGGAGGCTGAATTTGTCAATCGCATTCGCATGCCATGAAGATTCTTGCCCTGTGGCGAGGAACAAAGAGTTGGTGTGCCTGGCAAAATATAGTTGCTAGGCTTGGGTAGAGTAGTCCAACAATAGACGTGTTATTACTGCTGTTTCGCTTCACATTAGGATCTTAATCAGCATGTAAAGCACGCTGAATCTTTGGGTATAAACGTTAATGGATAGTCTACACATTATCCTTTTTCAACGGTGAAAAGGGACAACCGAGCATTGGAAAAGCAATGTTGACCACATGATCAGACGAGGATGGCGTATTTTTTTTTTTGCCAAATCTGACTTTTTGCGAAACTTTAACCGAATTTGACCCCTTCCCGAAACTAATTTGGAATCTGACCCTTATGATCAACGCCATTTTAAACGGCGCCAAATATGTGTAGATCGGCGCCAAGATGAACCAGTTGGGAGCCAGCGCCATTTGATACGGCGTCAAACTCACCTCGGTGCCATATCACATGGCGCCTACCTCCCAGCTCTTGGCACCGATCTGCATATCTTCGGCGCCATTTTAAACAGCGCTAGTACAGAAAGCTAGCCAAACTGCATGCCAGCATCAACCGCCACAGCGCTAGTACAGAAGCTAGCCAAACTGCATGCCAGCATCAACCGCCACAGAAGTGACATGACCTAAACCATGCTCTGGTCCCTGGCTTTTCCAATGTGTCCAACACTCTGTTTCCAGGTATCTTCTTCTACTACTAGTAGTTGAATACATCCCGCTTCGCCGGCACGCCAGGCAAGACAACACTTGCCGGGTAATGAAGCCGCGACCGGAAGTAGACAAGGAGAAGGACCATGTCCAGACGGCATTGCGCGTCTCCCTGATGATCACCTGTGTGGCTCTGTAGTGGCCAAGCCGCCAAGGAGATCTTTGCCATGCACTAGTGTCGTTCCCCCACCCGCGAGGCCTCTGACTCTCTCGATATGGTCTGCTCCTGTCCGACCTACTATTCTAGAGATACACTTTGTGTCACGGTTCACTGCATTTGCGCGGCAGGGATAACAAAACTGACATGGCACTTGTACAATTTCTCTAGGCAGTTTCCGACCATTTTCTCCTTGTTTTTTTGCTGCTTCGCACACGCACGGTCCATCCGCGTGGGTGACTTTGACTGATCGACTGTTGGCTCGGTCCGTGGAATTTCGCAAAAAGAAAAACACCCCTCCTTCCAACACGTGGGTGATTTTGATTGGTCGACTGTTGGCTCGGTCCATGGAATTTCGCAAGAAGAAAAACACCCCTCCCTCCAACAAAGTCCACGTTTAGCTTTTTCCTAAGTCCAATTGTATTAAAGAAAACCACGGATAAAACTTTGTTAAATTTGACCAACTTATTTATAAAGCAAAAATTATAACACTACATTAGTATCACCAGATCATCTTCGAATGTATTTTTTAATATATTGATTTGGATGTTAATATGTTGCTTTTGTTGCTAAAAAAGTTATGGAGAATTGCCTCTTATTCCTCGCACCATCCTTTTTTCCGCGATGTACATTTATTTTGGGGTTAACTTTTAGCATCAACTTCACTGATATCTCAAATGTTTATTATGTGCTGTAAAATTAAACCATTGTATTCGTATTTGAAAAAAAATCCCATGGTAGTACTACTGTTTATAAGGCCCAGTTCTTTTCGGCTTTGGCTTGTGCATAAGCCAAGCTGGCTTGAGCTACCTAGAGAAATAGCAGTAAAAATAAGCTAACAAGAAACTCCAGTCCAGTTCTTTTTGGCTTCTCTTGTTCTAGCTTGTCGTGTGAGCTATATGATAAAAAGTCTATTATGCCCTTGGAATGAATTTGCATTCTAACAAACTGATTTTGAGTTATTTTATACTTTCTCAGTCTCAAAATAGATGTCGAAACTTTGTCTAAATTTAGATGTATCTGGACACTATTTAGTACTAGATATATTTAAATTTTAAAAAATTTGAGACATCTATTTTAAATCTATTTTAAGGAGTTAATTGGATAAAACTACCACAATTCGGGCCCTGACTATGGGTCAGTACTAACATTGGTAATTTTGGCGAGTCAGTACTAGCTTTTGGGTCACAACGTTGCAGATGCACTAATTCATAGCTAAGAGCATTTTGACAGCACTACTGGCAGTTGGGGTCCACATGAAAGAGCTGAATAGTCAACAAATTTTGACTTTGGACCTTTTTGCGATTTTTCAAAGGACAGGCTCATGGGTGTCCTGACAGCGATCTCATGGGCTAGGCGTGAGGAACGATGATATACATGAGAACTGAATTATCCGTTCCTGTCTTAGGTCTTAGGCACTGCGGCAAGAACTGCTTTTTGGGGTGGCTCAACTACCTCCGCCCGGCGCTCCGGCACGGCGGGTTCACTGACGAGGAGGACTGCCTCATACTATCCCTCTACGCCCAGATAGGAAGCAAGTATGGATCACAGACGAACTACTTACGTGCTTGCATCAATCTCTCTTCAGTAAACATTTGATGACACACCTAATTTTTTAACAGATCATCACCTGTTGTCGGAACTCTCGTACGTGGTTTGCAACCGCAGGTGGTCGGTCCTCGCGGCCAAGCCCCACGGCCGGACAGACAACGACGTCAAGAACCACACCGGAACACCAAGCTCAAGAAGAGGTAGTACCTGCTGAACACCCCGCCACCGAATCATCCTGCCGGCGGCGACGACATCACCACCACCGACAGTTCTTCCGGAGTTGATCCACCACCTCTCCCAGCGCCCGCGCTCGACGTGAACATCGACATAGACCTCGCCACGGTCGAAGACGGCGGGATCCTCACACACGAATCGGAGCAGCTATACGCGGAGCTCATGGGGCTCAACGAGGAGCAGTCCACCACCAATTCCTGCACATCCACCGCCCGGCCGGAGATCCATGCCATCGTCGGCACCGCCACCTCTGGAAACAAGTCCGACCGCCAGTAGCTCTGCAGCTAGCAGCACTACGTGGCCCATGGACGCGCATAATGACACAATAGAACAGTTTCCAGAGTCTAGCGGGAGAAGCCTGGTTATTGATGCTACTTGCCGTGCTCATGCTTTCGTTGCGGCCGCCAGCTGGCTCGACTCCTTCCAAGACTTGGCGTACATGAACGATGATGGAGAATGGGAGCGGCGCATGCTGCTCATGGAGAGGCGCCGGCGAGCATTCTCGACTGGCCGAGCACGACAGGCTCAAACGTTATTTTTTTAATGTGCATTGAAAATTTATGAAAAGGTCCAGATTTTATAACTCTCTAACATATCTCTATCCTTTGACTGATTTGTTGACTAGTCAGCTCTTTCAAGTGGGCCCCAAATGCCAGTAGTGCTGTCAAAATGCTCTTAGCTGTGAATTAGTGCGATCTGCAACGTTGTGACCCAAAAGCTAGTACTGACTCGCCAAAATTACCAATGTTGGTACTGACCCATAGTCAGATCCCGAATTGTGGTAGTTTTATCCAATTAACTCTATTTTAAGACCGTGGGGAGTACTGTTTTTGCGTATATGATCTTAAATGAACTTTTCAAACATCATAAAGTGCTTAAATATTACAATACAATAGAAGATCATTGTTAGTTCGTTACAACTCAACATGAGTACAACATTTGGATCATATATGCCGCACTTGGTCATCTCTGCAAAACGAGGAAATTACAAAAAACCACCACAATTGGGGTCACTATAACAGAAAACCACCACAATTTAGATTCGTGACAAAAAACCACCACAATTGAAGAAAAAACCATCACAATTGGAGCAAAAAACCACCACAATTGGGTCTATTGTGGTGGTTTTTTGTCACGAATCTGAATTGTGGTGGTTTTCTGTTATAGTGACCCCAATTGTGGTGTTTTTTGTAATTTTCTCATGCAAAACAGATACCTGAAACTGAGTACACCATGCATACTAGTTATGAATTTATATTTCACGCACACGCACAAGATTAAACAAGACACAGGTGATGCCGAGTTGTAGTACTGCATATATCCAGGTCTAGAATTTAGTTAATTCCATCACATCTCCATACAGGTAGTACTCCAGTAATGAACAACAACAGATAAATCAGAGAGAAAATAGGCAAAAAAAAAATACAGAAGCAGCAGACGGTGTTGGTCCTTGAGCAGGCGGGGATTGAGATGGGCGGCGGCTGGAGAAGCAGGTCCGCCGGAGGCGGAGCACTGGTGAATGCCTGCAGCGAACTGAGCCCCATCCGGCGAGCTCGAGATCATCTCGATCCATGCCAACGAGATGAGATGGCCACGACCTATCCTTCCGCCATGGAATGGGTGCGAGTCTTTGGGAGCCGTCTTTGAGGGGTGGTCGAGGCGGCGGAGCCCTGAGGAACCCTAGCTTGGGACATGTTTCGGGAGAGAGGAAAAACGAGATGTCTCCAGGTAACGGTCCGGGACTAGGCACGCACATGTGCTCCTTGCGGTGGCAGTTTGACGTAAATATCATTTGGAATAGGGGCAAAGGAAAATACCGATTCGTTGGTGCTCGGGAAGCCGTGGGAAGCTGGGGTAAGGTGGCTTCCTCCAACTATGAAGGAATTGGTTAAGCCAGCTGCCACCAAAAACGGTTTAAAATCCAATTCTTTTTGGCTTAAGCTTATTTTCACCGTTAAGCCATCCAAAAGCTCCAAAAGAACTGGGCCTAAGCCCTGGCGCCAGCCAGTTAGCTACGCCGGGCAGGAACCACGCGAGCGGATCACCATCCAATAAGTATTGTTTAATTTGGTGATCAACGTCAAATTATACAAAAACAGAAAAAGTACATGACAAAACAGTAACCTTGTGTTTTGCCACGAACTAGAGCAGTTGCCATAAGAGAATATCATTACCAACTTGCGAGCGCATGTCTCCTCAAAAGGCGACTTTATGCATGAATGAAGCATATATTCTATTTACGTATATGCATTACAATTTCTCTAGGCAGTTTTCGACCCTTTTCTCCTTGTTTTTTTGCTGCTTCGCACACACACAGTCCATCCGCGTGGGTGATTACAAAGTCTACGGCTCTGTTTGGCAGCTCGGTATTTCCAAAACCATAGTATGTCTAAACTGTAGTATTCTGATGTCCGGCAATGAAATACTGCAGTTAAACTATATTTTTTTTGCTGTTTTACCAAAAATCTGAGGTGTTTGGGATTGTGCATGCATCGTAGTGTTTAGTTCTTCTCTATGGAGGAGAACTCCCTGGTGAACTTCTGGTCCAAAAGCCGGCGAGTATGTCAACAAGCATATTGTTTAAATACTTTCCGACGAGTATGTCACCGAGCATCTAGTCTCTCTGCTGCTGGCCTATGCAATGGCCAAAGCAACATACCATGTACAAGCTAGCTTTTTGATTGATTTCACCTAGCAACGCAGTTAGCTAGCGATCCAAGAAAGGACGTACATCTCGGCAGTTCGCGGAAAAGATCTCACATTAGCATCGAGTACCGGGGAAAGAGTACTGGGAAAAGAGACGGAAGAAGAAGCAGCATTTCTTTGTTTTAGAAAAAAGAGGTCCAGGACTCTTTTTAGATACAACAAAAATACCATAGTATTTCCAATAATGCAGTATTTAAAACTGCAGTTTTCATTAGAGCCAAATAACTCAAAGTATCTAAAACTATGATATTTCTAAAAACTGAAGTATCTACCAAATACTTACCTACCAAACGGGGCCTACGTTTAGCTTTTTCCTAAGTCCAATTGTATTAAAGAAAACTGCGGATAAAATTTTGTTAAATTTGACCAACTTATTTAAAAAGCAAAAATTATAACACTACATTAGTATCACCAGATCATCTTCAAATGTATTTTTCAATATATTGATTTGATGTTAATATGTTGTTTTTGTTGTAAAAAGTTGATCAAATTTGGAAAAGGTTGACCCTAAACAAAAGCTAAATCGTATGCTTATACAAAGACGGAGGGGAATTGCCTCTTATTCCTCACACCATCCTTTTTTCCGCGATGTACATTTATTTTGGGGTTAACTTTTAGCATCAACTTCACTGATATCTCAAATGTTTATTATGTGCTATAAATTTAAACCATTGTATTCGTATTTGGAAAAAAAATATCCAACGGTAGTACTATTGTTTATAAGGCATGTTTCATGTAATATTGTTTACTTTGGCAATCAACGTCAAATTATACAAAAACAGAAAACAAAGGAAGTACATGACAAAACAATAACCTTGTGAGCGGTTGCCGTAAGAGAATATCATTGCGCATGTCTCCTCAAAAGGCGACTTTATGCATGAATGAAGCGTATATTCTATTTACGTATATGTTCTTTTGCAAAATTTCACCTATCTAAATACTGCAAGCGCATGTCTCCTCAAAATAGTCATCAACAATAATATAGAGAGCTCTAGAAGTAGTAAAAATTACAAATAGAATAGAAACATCTAGTAATAACTACAAACACTAGTGCGAGTGCATCCTATCTAAATACTGTATTTGAATTCAAATAATCTACTCCTCTTAAAATGATAGGACTGCCGTAGTAATTTCCTCTTACAAATTTCCTTGGACGACCGCTCACGCACTCGCTCGCTTTACCACCGCTTCGCCTGCAGTCCTACATTTTAACAGTGGTAGCAAGTGCACCAATAACCTCAAGCTTTAACCCATACCCACCGCATTACCGGCGGCTAAACAAAGTAAATAACCCCGGTCAGGCAGTTTTCCGCTTCTTCTTCTCCAGGTCAGACACCTGGACCACCTCGTCGCCTGCCTCGAACTTCTCGCCGCCGGCTCCCCAATCCCGCCCTCCCCGCCCTGATCCCCTCCCGCGCGGACGCGGAGAGAACAGGCCGTTGTCCGTCTCGCCGCCGGATTCGACCGGCGGGGCTGTGAAGGCTGCTGCGCGCTTGCTTCGGGCGGTCACCTATTGGATGGTGATCCGCTCGCGTGGTTCCTGCCCGGCGTAACTAACTGGCTGGCGCCATGTTCGCGCCGAGGAAGGTGGAGGACGAGATGGCGCTCGGCAGGCAGAGGACCGTGAGGTGAGCTGCCGCGGCTAGCTTTCCGATCTGCTGTTTTCGGTCAGGGGATCCAGCATTTAGGCTTGGCGGAGGACTGTGCCTCGGTGCGCGCTCTGTATCTGTTCACGGGAGAGTTGGGGTTGGGAACTCGACAGGATCAGTTTGATCCGTATCGGTAGCCTATTAGAGCATGCTGGTCCAGTAGTGACTTCAAATTTGAGCTGTTATTAAGCAATACTACTAGCTTGGAGGTCTCCCTTTTGGCTGATCTGACCAGCCAAATTAGCCTTTTGTGGGCAAAGTAAAAAAAAAAAGCATCATCGCTTAAACCAAAACTGATGAAGTGCAATAGTCCCCTCCTTACTTGATATAGGTTGCAATAGTCCCCTCCTATTGCTAGTAAGGAACGAGAATCTCGATCAGAATTTGCATCCAAGTGAGACGTTCTATTCCATTTCATCGGATGCTCTGAACGGTTCAAATGTTGGGGAAATCTAATACCAGAGCCTGACTAATTTGTGCTGCCGTCATTCACAGGTTTTATGAGGAGAAGGGAAAGCCAACGATGCCTATTCATCAGAAACAGGCGGCATTCGCTGCTAGTAAACTTGGTGTCGCGACCTCGGGCAAGAACAAGATTTTCGTGGGAGGAGATGCGCAGCACGACAAGATTTTCGATCCCTCGAGTGACTTTATCTTGACGTGGAACCGCATTTTCCTTTTTTCGTGCTTCCTTGCTTTATTTATAGACCCCCTGTACTTCTATGTGCCAAAAATCGTCTACGGCACCCCGTATTCCTGTGTTGGGACAGACAGACGTTTAACCGTCATTGTTACATTCTTGCGATCAGTTGCCGATCTATTATATGTGGTTCACATTATAATGAAGTTCAGAACTGCATTTATTAATCCGGGTTCAACCATGCGGGTGTTTGGAAGAGGAGATCTCGTCACAGATCCTAAAGAGATTGCATGGAAATATTTGAGATCTGATTTTGCAATTGATGTGGTGGCTGCATTGCCTTTGCCACAGGTAACCTGCTAACTTTTTTTTTGTTTTCTTAGTAAGTGAATATAAATAGTACAAATGATCCCCGGTGGACATTTGTCATGATTGCAAGTAATCACACTGTTTGCTCTTAGCTAAGGCAAAGGTTCTACATTAAGTGTGAAACTGTAAGATGGATGAACTCAAATAATTCTAGTCACATAGTTGATATTGCTCTTTGTTAGTGCTGCTCTGGTCACGATGGTTTCTCTAAATCATCCGTTAACTTTTCCTGAAAAGAAGACATTCCAAGAAAAGATTACCTGAAATTGGTTCGAAGTTTTTTAACAAATGGCCTTTTCCACCATTATTTTCGGGTTAAATTTTGCAGTTCAGTTGAGTGGATAATATGAGTGATTTTTCTTAATTTTGAAAAGTTCGAGGTACCTCAACCTGCACCCATGCTCATATTTAAGTGTGTGACTTTCTAGTTAAACCTGCACCCATTTTCTTTCTTGAAAAGACATTGGAGATTCTAATGCAGAAATGGCCAAGCTTACAAGATAATCACTAAGCCTTTTTTCCATACAATTGTTGTGAATTGTGTATGTTCTGTAAGGGCGGATGTATTGTTCTGTGTATCGTAGAAGCACTGCATCTTAATCTCTCATGTACTTATTCTACTTTTGTATTTACTTTATGTGCAGCTTATAGTCTGGTATGTGATACCAGCTACCAAATATTCCACTTCTGATCACAACAACAACACCCTGGTGCTTATAGTTCTTGCTCAGTATCTCCCAAGATTATATCTGATATTCCCTTTAACTTATGAAATTGTCAAAGCTACTGGAGTTGTTGCAAAGACTGCTTGGCAAGGGGCTGTGTACAACCTGGTACTCTACATGATAGCTAGTCATGTACGTTATCTATATGCTCTTATTATTTGCAACATTTCATCATTTCACATGTTGAAATTCTCCTCCAGCTTTCGTATCATGTAGTCCCTGGTTCTTCTTTTAGTATTTAGCAAGATTCTTAGGATCACATGTTCCTCTTCTTTCAGGTACTAGGTGCACTATGGTACTTGCTATCTGTTGATCGCCAAACAGCCTGCTGGAAAATGAGTTGCAAAAATGAAACTGATTGTGATTTTAGGTACCTAGATTGTGATTTGTCACCAAATCAGAAATGGGTTACTACGACTGATGTCTTCAGTAGCTGCAATGCTAGCGATACCAGCATTGACTTTGACTATGGCATGTTCTTGCCTGCATTGTCAAATCTAGCCCCTGCTCAGGGTTTCTTGATAAAGTTCTTCTATTCCCTTTGGTGGGGTTTACAGAATCTAAGGTACTTCTGTAGTGGACATCTTAATATCAAACCAGAGGACTAAGTGAGAATGTATGTTGCATTTCCCCTTACAAACCGGTTGTTTTTTTAAAAAAAATCGAAAGGTGTTCTAATACTGTACTTGCGTAAGTTGAAAGCTTTGATGAGAATCATAGAGTATTATGTGTTATGCAAAATGTTTGGATCCTACTCTTTCATTTTTGATTGCATGAACATTGTGAAATTACCTTCGAAGTTCAGCAAAGTTCATTAATTCATTATTCCTTTCTCACTTGTCAGGATTAATAAGTGGTTCTCTAACAAGGTATCTATTCCTTTCATTTTTTGAAACAGTTGCTATGGTCAGACTCTTTCTGTGAGCACCTACGTTGGTGAGACGTTGTACTGTATATTCTTGGCAGTACTCGGTCTTGTCTTGTTTGCGCATTTGATTGGAAATGTGCAGGTACTTTCTACATGCTTAATTATGCACTCTATACTGTAGGAGTTCATTGTTCATGAGCATGTATTTATCATTTTAATCATAATGTATCAACTTAAATTCATATTATTAGAACATATTATCGTACATTTTCATTACTATTCCAGACCTACCTGCAATCTATCACTGCGAGAGTTGAGGAGTGGAGATTAAAGCAGAGAGACACGGAGGAGTGGATGAGACATCGTCAACTTCCTCATGAACTACGGGAAAGAGTTCGGCGATTTATCCAGTACAAGTGGCTTGCGACTCGAGGTGTGAATGAAGAGTCTATATTGCAGGTTCTACCAGCTGATCTACGTCGTGACATTAAACGCCACCTCTGCCTGGGTCTTGTTCGCCGGGTAAATAATTTTTCATGCTTTTGTAGAAATAAATACCGAGTGCATGTTTGAAACTTCCAGGTTGGTCTTTTGGACTAATAATAATGCCACAACTTGCTGCACATAGTATATGCTAGATCTCCTGTTATAATTATGAATTATCATGCGCTAATCTCTCCTGATGTTTCAGGTTCCATTTTTCTCCCAGATGGATGACCAACTTCTAGATGCTATCTGTGAGCGTCTTGTATCGTCACTGTGCACAAAGGGCACATACATTGTCCGTGAGGGTGATCCGGTGATTGAGATGCTCTTCATCATTCGTGGGAAACTGGAGAGCTCCACAACAAATGGTGGCCGCACAGGCTTCTTCAATTCAACTACCCTGAAACCTGGTGATTTCTGCGGCGAGGAACTTCTTGGATGGGCTCTTGTCCCAAAACCGACCGCCAATCTGCCGTCATCCACTTGCACAGTGAAGGCGCTCGTAGAAGTGGAGGCCTTCTCGCTACAGGCTGAGGATCTCAAGTTTGTGGCCAGTCAATTTAGACGGCTGCACAGCAAGAGGTTGCAGCACACTTACCGTTACTACTCGCACCATTGGAGAACGTGGGGCTCGTGCTTCATCCAAGCTGCTTGGCGGCGGTACAAGCGGAGGAAGATGGCGAAGGACCTGAGTATGAGGGAGTCATTCCCCTCCATGAGATCGGACGACTCGAACGGTGAAGATGATCCTCCACCGAAGAAGGATCTCTCTCTGAAAATGATGGCCGCGAAAGTCATGGCTGGGAACAGGAAAGGGCTTCAGGCCATCAAAGAGTTGCCTACACTGAAGAAGCCGGATGAGCCAGATTTCTCTGCTGAACATTACGAGTGAGTTATAATGTCTATGTCCTCATTGATCCTGCTAAGCTGTGCTTACCACTTGAGGCTGTAATCCGGCTTGGGATTTGGGTTCACAAGGAGCTGCCTTATGTGAGAATATGCTAACTAACACTGAATTCCACAGCATGCTGGGGCACCTGACTGAGAGAGGCTCGACGGTTTAAAACTAGGTAGTAGATACTTAGTGTTTGTACATTCAGGTATATTTTGTGTTTATAACATTCTTGGTACCACAGAACAGGGCACCATTATATTTACTGTCAGAGCTATTAAGACTGAAGCCATAGTTTGTACCTCGGAGATTCTGCTCAACTACATGTACACATAATTTAATTATGGCCAAAAGGTCCACATCAATCAATATTCTTTTACAGTAGAACCCTTCTTAATAACTTTGCATCTACCACCTTTCACTTCTGTAGCAGTAAAACTTCAGCCTGTAAGTGGACATAACCACGGCTGTCCATCAATTTGCCGCTTGAGACCGCTTAATCAAACGGAACTTGGATTTTGCCTGTTTAATTCCTGCCTAGTTCCGTGGTCAGCCGCCAAACAGCAAAAAACTGTAAACAGCAGATCAGCTCGTTCATTTCACTCGCACTGGCTTCCTTCCTCCTCCTGACGAACACGTAACTCGTAACTACAGTTAGACAAATCGAGCCCAGCCATCCGTCGGCATCGACAGCTGCTCATATACGAGCACAAGGAAAGAAGGCCTTGAAAGATTAGATTCTCTGTGGGAAGGCAACACCTCATATACAGGTAAAATTTCTACTATTTGAGTTGTCATTTGAACTTTCTTATCCACTGTGATAATTAAGGCTCTGCAAGGATAAGAGTTGGCAACAGTACACACAATCCATTTATTATTGCTATGGAGTTTGTGAATAACCTTGTGTGTTCCCTCCAGGATGGAAAATATGGGCAGCTTTGCCAACTTGCATGACTGATTTTCCGCAATTCAAAACCTTCAGAAAAAGACCTCAGGATCACGGTTCAGCAAAGTCTGGACATGGAGTACACCATCAAGCAAAAAGTATAGTTCCCTCTAAGCACAATAGATGTATATTTTGCTTTCGAGTGATGCTGCTTTGGAAATATCAATGTGGTCATTTAGAAATATCCTAATATTATGTATTACTCCCTCTGTTTCAAAATATAAGATGTTTTAGGTTTGTGAGGAAAATGTATCTAGACTTGTTTTAGTGTGTAGATCCATCCCAAACTTGAGTGAACCTATATACTGAAAGTAGTCTAAATACATTTGCTTCATAAGGCTAAAACATCTTATATTTTGAAACGGAGGGAGTAGTATACAACTACGTATGGATCGGCTACTGTCTACTGTAATATGAAATTATGCTACTCCCTCTGACCCATATTAGTTGACTTGCATTTGTCTAGATTTAGATGAAACACTATTTAGTATATAGGTTCATCCAAATTTTAACAAATCCAAGTCAACTAATATGGGTCGGAGGGAGTACTAAAATTTAGCTTTTCTCACCGTGTTTCTTTCTATCGGCTTGGCCACCGTCATGCTTGCTTCCTTAATTAACTCCCTTACATTGTTTTTGGCTCGGTATACTTTTTTTCTTTTACATTATTCCTTTTCACATCTTCTTGCCTGCCGTAGGCGGGCAAACCGCGCGTTTCTAACTAGTTGTCAAGATGCCAGGCAGGCGGCGGCAGGGCGAAGTCCGCCTATTCGCCTAGTTAAAGCAATATCCCCAGTCATCATCATTGCCGCAGAAAGTCACAATCACTTTTTTCGCAGGCAATGGGATGAGACCCGAAGAAAAACATCTGCTTATAATGTGGACGAATGTAAAGCGTTAATCATTGCACACAGCGATCTTGACAGGCAGATGCTGCCGTTGCTTTCATAACCAAGTTTGAATTTTTGCATAAAGGGCAAGATATTGATATCAAGCTTGATCAGTTAGACCATGAGTAGATTCTTTTTTTACTAGTCCTATGTCTAAACACGTGTAGTACAAGACCTATATCTAAGAAAATCAGACGGGCTCCTGTCTGGTCTAAACGGTGAAGCGTATTTTATTTTCTTAGACGCGGGTCTAGTAAATTTCTTAGCCATGGCTGCACACCCAGGCTGCGAAAAGTTCCAATAATCTGTCGTGATAAATGTACTCAGCATCTGTGATTACTAACACCTTGTTCATCTGCATTCTTCCAATCTTATTTTCAGTTTAGGATAATAAGTTAGTTTCCTAATTGAGCATCCAACCAGAAATGTACCAAACATTCTCACATGGCCAGTTGTAATGCAAAGAGCTGTGCTCAAATCTATCAACATTGGCAATGTATACTACCAGCTTGAGAAAATTCAAGACTAATATATATAAAGAAAATGGCTACTAGAGTTCATACCCAACCAAACTAATCACTGCAGATTCGCGGCGTGGAATTATTCTTTATGCTTGTCATTTCGTCTCCCAAGGAGCAATCTTAGCATTTAGCAAGAGAGGATGCAGTTGTCAGCTGCTCTTGGCCTCCTGCAGCATTTCCACCACCTTCTTCATCTTGGGCCGCTTCGCAGGGGCGCGCTCCGTGCACAGCAAAGCGACCTTGAGCACGGCGAGCATTTGCCTCCGCCACGCAAACGACACGGTACTCAGCCTCGGGTCCATGATCTGCTCCGGCGTCTCTCCCCTCTCAGGTGCAGAGTGCACCCACTTGACAAGGTCCACACCCTCGCCAAACTCCTCATCCACTGGCATCTTGGACGTCAGGATCTCTAGCAGCAGTACCCCGAAGCTGTACACGTTGCCTGGCACGGTAACCTGCATTGAGTAGGCATACTCTGCAAGAAATGGATTGCAACAGAAAGACGCTGTCATGTTTATGAGTAAGCAAGTTCTTGTGTAGTGAGCAGAAGTGGAAAAAGGTCAGACCTGGAGGTATATAACCAAATGTGCCAGCAACCGCACTGATGCTGGCAGTGCCTTTTGAAGGATCCAGCAGCTTGGAGATCTCAACTTCGCCAAGAAGCGCACTGTAGTGCGAGTCGAGGAAGACATTACCGGATGAAATGTCGAGGTGGATGGTGGCAATCTGGTGGAGGAACGCCAGCCCTTCGGCAACATCAATGGCGATTGACAACAGCTTTGGCCAGTCAGGTTTCTGGTTCTCATCACCATCGCCAATGTTTGCATTGTGCAGCAGCTGAAGCAATGTTCCGTTGGGCATGTGATACTGCAGCAGCAATGCAACATCCTCATAGATGACATACCCAATGGGACGCACAAGGTTTGGATGGTTCATGTGCGCAAGGCGCTCGAGCTCTCGGATCATCTTGGTCTGGTGGTGGATGACCGCCCGGTCAACCGACTTAAGCTTCTTGACACACATCACCATGCCTGATGGCATCACAGCCTTGTAGGTTGTGCTGAACGTTCCACTCCTCAGTGCATTGGCGTCCTTGAATGTCGCCTTCACACAACTCTGGAAATCAATGGCCTGCTGCAAGCTCTCGATGAACACACTTGAAGCCACGACCTGCGGTGCTTCCACGACCACCTCCCCTGCCTCAGCCTTCTTTGCATCAGCCTCCTTCTCCTGCCTCTCACGCCACATGAACAAGGTTACCACCAATGATACCGCCGAGAAGATGATCACACAGGACCCCGCAACTAGCAAAGCCACCCTGTAAGAAATCTTCCTGTGGTCCGACACATAATTGGATCCATAAATTGGTCCACAGTCCACATCCAGCGGGTCGCCGCACAGCTTGGCATTGCCAGAGAAACTGGACCCTGCACTCTTTTGAAATGGCCCGAATGCCGGTATGGCACCACGTAGCCGATTGTTTGACAAATTGACAAGTATTAAGCTCATCATTCCTCTCATATCATCAGGGATCTCACCAGATATCTCATTGCTTGACAAATCCAGTGCAACGAGCTTATCAAGCCGCCCAAGTTCACGGGGCAGCGGCCCTAAAAGGTGATTGGAGCTAAGGTTGAGAGCAATCTGTAAGCTCTTCATCTTGCCCATTTCAGCTGGTATCTGGCCACTCAGATTGTTATTAGCCAGCTGTAGCTCCAGAAGCCGGCTGCAGCCACCTATGCCATGTGGGATGCTACCAGAGAAGTCATTGTGATCGAGCACAAGAAACTGCAATCTTGATCCGTTGCAGATGGTGTCAGGCAAGACACCCCGGAAGGAGTTGTAGCTCAGGTCCAGTTTGCTCAAGTTCCGGCACCGCAGAATTGACCTCGGGAACTCGCCACCGAGGCCGTTGCCAGAGATAATGAGCTCTTGAAGGGTTCTGAGCTCCCCAAGCATGTCCGGCACCTCGCCTGCAAGGCGATTGTAGGCCAAATTGAGCAGCGTCAGGTTGGCGCAGCGAGCAAACTGAGCGGGAATAGCGCCAGACAGCTCGTTGCTGTCGGCCTCAAAGTAGGTCAGGCTGCTAGCGTCGCCGATGGATGCCGGGATGGCACCGGCGAGGTGATTGTTGCCGATGCGCACGTTGGATAGGCCGAGGCATCGGCCGATTGTGTCCGGGATTGTGCCGTTGAGCCTGTTGACGGTGAGGATCAGAACCTGCAGGTTGCCAAGATCGAAGAGGCTGCTTGGTATGCTCCCATCAAGGACATTGGAGTGGAGGTTGAGCACCTGGAGCTTGGAGGAGAGGCCGAGCCCCGGCGGGATCGGCCCCGAGAGCTTGTTCTCATAGGCGGACAGCACGCGGAGGCCGGGGAGCCCGGCGAGCCAGCCGGGGATGGCGCCGGTGATGTTGTTACCGGAAATCTGGACCTCCTGTAGTCCCTTGAGGCCCCTGAGGTCGTCAGGGATGGCGCCCGAGAGCGCGTTGTTGGAGAGGTTCAAGAACTTGAGAGCGACGGCGCCGCCGAGGGTCGCCGGGATGGGGCCGGAGAGCCTGTTCATAGAGAGGTCGAGGAGCTCGAGGCGGGCGAGCGCGCCGAGAGCCGCGGGGACGGCGCCGGCGAGCTCGTTGAAGGAGAGATCGAGCCGCGCCAGCGCGCGGAGCCCGGCGGCGGCCGAGAAGTCGCCGCGGAGGCCCCGGCGCGGCAGCTCGATCGCGGTGACCGCACCCCCCGCGCACGTGACGCCCCGCCAGGAGCAGTGTTCCGCCGCCGCGGCGGTCTCCCAGTCCGGCGGCGCAAGCCCCCGGCGCAGCGCCTGCATCACCGTCTCATCTCCGTCCTCTCCGCCGGCGCCATTCGCCCCGAGCGCGAGGAAGGAGGCCGAGAGGAGGGAGAAGAAAAGGTAGCGGCGGGAGAGATGGGAGAGGGAGGGGGAGGGATGAGGCATCTGGGACGGGGTGGGGGTTCTTGGCCCGGCCAAGCTAGGGTGGGGTGGTGCCGTGGTGCTGTAGTGGTGGCCAGGCCCCTGCGCTCGTGAGTACTCGCCTGCTTTTCTTGTGGTAGGGGAAGAGCACGGGAGGGGAGGGGAGGGGAGGGGAGGAGGGAAGGGGACACAGCGACAGGGGCTCGCTCCGCTCTGACTGCTGCTGTGCTGCCTCACTCACACGCTGTTCCTCCATTGTCAGTGTAGAGACAAGAGAGGGGAAAGGATCAAGAGTAAAATTCAGAGTTAAATCCACCGTTAGTCATTAAATTTGTTAAACAAAATCAGTTCGGTCATTGTACATCAAGAATACGATTTTACGGTCATCAAATACGAGTTAGAGGTTCATCTCTGGTCACTGGTGCTGGTACGAGCTTGTATTTGCTGATGTAGCACTGCGTGGACCCCATCTATCAACCATTAACGGTTCACGGAGACTATTTTCGAATAATAAAAATAACAGGGTTAAATTGAAAAAATAGCAAAGAGATAAGGCTGTGATCCCCTTCCGCCTCCACCCCTCCGCCCGTCCCACATGCTCGCCGGCGAGCCCCTGCCGGTGTCGCCGCCGTGGCATATCAGGCCTCCTCGAGGCGGATACTCCACCTCCCCACCGCTCCTCTCTTGTTTCTCTCATACGCCGCATGTACGTCCTCTCCACCGTCACCCACTAGGATTCCTCCGGCCACCGCCTCCTGGGCGGCATCCCCACGCAGCCCACACGATTCCACTTCCCTGGGCCGAGTAGAGCTGCGAGATGGTTTCTTGTGGGAACGATGTGGCCATGGAGGAAAGGGAGAGCTCGAGCGCCTGCACGGTGGCCTCAACCTCGTGTACCTGCGCGACGGCCTCACCCTCGTGTTCGTGCGTGGCGAAGACCTTCTGCACTAGCGGCAGCTTGGTGCTCTGGAGGTAGAACAGGCCGCGACCACTGACGCGAGGCGGTGCCTGCGGCTTCACGCGTGCCTACCCTTGCGTCTGTGCTTGTGCACGCGGTCCGTCAACGTGAGGCGTAGGTGGACCAGGAAGGCGACATCTCTATCTTCCTCCTTTGCTCCAGTGTGGTGCTCGTCGCCTCCACCGTCAGTACCTTCGCCATGGACGAATCGGTGGAACTGGCGCGTTGAGCCATCGTCGGGAAGCAGCGGGCTAAACAGCGGGGTGGAGACGCCGTGAAAGGGGCCGGAGGAGCACACGACCAGATTGGTCTACCTGGTTGTGCTAGCCACCGCCGTGCTCCGGCGACGCGACCGCGGTGCCATCGGCCTGCCCCAGTTCTTCCTCGGCTTGCCCCAGTTCTGCAGAGAGCAGACGACGTGGCGATTTCTTTTCCCTTTTTCTGTTTATTATTATTATGTGGGGAACTGAGGAGGACCTTTGTGTGATTGGAAGTCAATACTTTTGGGTATTTTTGCTAAATGAAACATAATCCTGCTCGTCACGTCATCAAATACGACGTTGTACCAGCACCGGTGACCAGAGCTAAACCTCCAACTCGTATTTAGTGACCGTAAAATCGTATTTCAAATGTACAATGATCATATTGATTTTGCTCGACAAGTTCGATTACTACTGATGGATTTAACTCTAAAATTCATGTATGGTAACTTGTTCGAAACGAATGATTTCGTCACCGAACTCAGATAACAAATTTTCCGGGTAGATAAACTCACACCGATCGCTCTCATACGGTTATTAGAGCATCTCCACTAGTTTGGTGAACCTAAGCCGAAATCCGGATTTTTTTTGGCCGGACGAAACGCGTTTTCTGCATTCGCGTTTCCGGGCCGAATTTTCAGGTTCGGCGAAATTCAGTTAAACTCGACGAAATTTAGGCGAATATAGGCGAATTTCATTAATTAGGACAAGGACACACATATTACATCGATGACGGTGTTTATGCACCGTTCCTTTCTTGGAGGCGTCGTTTTTGGAGAAGCTGGACTTCTGATGCTGCCTTGGTGGTAGTAGTACTGCTGTTTTAATGAATGAGTCATTGTGGCAAGACTTTTTTTTTGTAATTCTTCTTTCTTTTTTTTGGCTGTGTGCGTCCGTGTGGCTGTTAGGGCAATGCGTTGTTGCAGAAGCTGAGTGTAATTGGTATCATCTGATATTAATATATGCTCATTTCCAAAAAAAAATACATCAAATTTAATAATAACTAGGAAAAGGCCGCCGCCGGGCGCCGCATCTACAGGCCGAGGCGGGGGTTGTTGCCGGCCTGGATGTGCTCCATGACGGCGGCGAGAGTTCGCCCTGGAACGCTCCACCAGCGGTGGCGAAAAGCCACATTGTGACGCGGCGGCGAGAGTTCGCCTCGAACGCGCTCCACCGGGCGGCGACGACGGGTCCCTCTTGCAGGCGAGTTCCTCGGCGCATGTCGTGAAGAATCGCCTCGAAGACCAGTTGTCGGGATCCTCGGCGAGATCCGGGTCTTACATGCGGCGATAGCCGCCTGGATCTCCGGCGAGGTCCTCGTCGGCATACCAATGAATAGGACCCCGGCGCTGAGTTGCCAGGCGAAGGGGAGACGAGTGTCCGGCGGCGCCGTATAGCCCACCTCGTGGAGCAGCTGGGCTTCCCACTGCTGCATCGTGCGTTGGCCCTCGGCCATGGCTTTTCGGCGGAGTTAAGGAGGAAGAAAGGTGCGAACGTTCGGATTTCGCCAGAGTTGGGAGTGGTGTGAGAGACTTGTGAAGGGAGACGGCGAGATGTATGCCTTTTATAGGCCGAGTTCGGCGGCGAGGGCGGGAGGGGTGTAGCGGCGAGGGCGAGAAAAGAGAAACATTGGGAAGGACGGCATCGCTTCTATCGGCGACAAGCTGGTCCACTCGGCCGCGTCCGCATTCCTGTATGCATTTGGGATCCTGGGTATGGCCTGGGTAGTCCGGACCAAAGTTGGCCCAAATCTGGCCGAAAACAGGTTCTTGGGTACGTGACTAGCCGATTTTCGGCGTCCAGACCTAAATTCGGCGTCCGGATCGGTGTTCTGGTAGCGTATCCGTCTGACGTGGCACGGCGGAACCGGTGTCTAAATGTTCGAGGAACCATTGGAGCTAGATTGTAGAGTTGGAGGGGGTTTTCAATAGAATTACAGGGAGCGTTCTGCAAAATGAAAACATCATACGAGACACCAAACTGGATTTTTTTTGGAAAAAGTCTATTTTAAACCCTGAACTCGTAGAGGTTCGCCCGATCAAACCCTGATGTCAAAATCCTAGTCGTTGGCACCCTGAACTTACTAATCCCGGTCTAAATCGAACCTTGGACCTGGTTGTCTCTTGCCACGTAGGATTGTTTTTACAAAAACAACCCTTCTTAATTATGTAGTCCAAGATGAGAGGGATATCTCGCCTGCGCGCCCCCCAGCAGCATCCAACGCGACGGGTAGACGACGACAGCGGAGGAGGGATTCCTAGAGCGTGTGATCACGCGAATCAAGGGCTGCACTCCCCTCCGAGCAAAACCGCGGCTGCGCGAGTGTCTATGGTCACCGGACGTGACGTTGGTGACCACCGACATGCGGCAATGGCGATCGTAACAACGCCATGATGCATGTGGAAGGCGGAAATTGTCCAACCGCACCAGGAGATCACCAGGAGTTCATAGGTGGCTCGGATTAGCCGGAGGAGGTCGGAGGCGATGTCTAGTCGACGATGAGCGATGGTCAAATGCCAAGAAGATGAGCTCGATTCAATCGTTTCAGATCTCCCTTGGATTAGTCCTTCAACAAGGAGAATGTAACGCCCCTGAATCGGGTCTATGCAGATCTCAGCATTTTCCGCCAAAATCCGCATAGAAGCGATTCAAAGACGCCCACCAGACACTTCGTGTGGGTGGGATTTGAATACAAGTAGTTACATCACAATAGTTTACAACAGAGTCCACAAACACTTATATATAGAACAACGACTCAATGAGTCAAGAATACAAAAGGTACAATACGAAGATACAACTCAAGAAGAAAGCAAGATAGTATCCGAGTACGGACAAGATCCAAATGGGACTAAGAGTCCTGAAGATTAACCAAGCGGTGTCCAACCTTGCCCAGGCCAAGCCGGAAGGGTAACCTTGCTAACATCGTCAATCACATACCTGTCAATCCAAAAGGGTGCCGGCAAAGGGCAAAGGGAAAACAGAAAGAGAGCGGTCGATCTTGAGGCCAAGACAGCGAGACTAGAATTCGGCGGTCCTCGCCTACATAGGTATGGTGGGCTCAGCGGCAGCAAAGCTTGCACTATCTAACTTATAGAGACACATTACAACTTCGGCTATTAGGACGAGATAAGAGAGCGCTATACGGTAACAGTAATATAACACCAGACATAACCCATCCAAAGCTTTCCCCCTCGAATACCAGTCGAGGAAGTCCCCTTGCGGAACACACATAGTGGCAATTTTAGTTAAGCATGTGTTTAGTTGATAAGGCTAATTACTATTCATATTATTAGAGGCAAAACATTAGTGGCGTTGTCTATGATCATGACACTGTACTCCTGAGGCGTCCATAACCGTGGACACACGGCTTCTCGAAAAGATTTACCCTGCAGGGGTGTACCCAAACGCATGCTCAACCCTTCAGGCAACATATCACGCGTGCCTTCCGAATCTCACAACAAGAACTGTCCCTTAACTACGCGCATATCCAGAGGCATCACCTACTGTGTTTTACCCACACAAGAGATACAGCTGATTCTCCAGGTGGCACGGCGTTTGAGTCTACGGCCGGGCGATGATCGGAAGATAACTTGTAGAGCTCCGTCCCACCTCCGACACAATATCCCGATTTTATGCAATGCAAGCCATGGCAGTCCACCAAAATCATATCACAACTCAACCCATGTCCAAGGACATATTATGCGTATGCACCAAATGGAAAACCAATTTTGTAACCCTCTGGATATATGAATAGAGCCGGTAGTTGAGGGGGGGGGGGGTCCCAGAGGCCCCACGTTTGGTTAGCGCGATCAACTCAGAACTGGTACCGTAGAACGAACAGGTCCTAGGTCGGCTCAAACAGTTCCCAAAGGTGGTCCCTACCGGGGCCTTATTATTAGATGAAACCATAACAATAACCAACATCACCAATTTAATTATCTTATCACCAACAATATCCAAATATCATGTTCCACATGTACGAGAGCAATACTAAGCATGTCTACGACTCGCAAGGACAAAGCTAGCTAATCAAACAAGGCAATAGGATAACCAAGGCAATATAGTAGAGCAGGTAATAAAGGAATGGTACTATAGCATCGACAATAAGGATAGCAATAGATCAAAGGGAGGAAGTAAAGACTATAAATGCAAAATAGGTAGAAGGGGGAGAATGCTCGCCTATGGGACAAAGTTAGGAAACCGGAGGTTTGTCGTTTCTCACATCGGCTCATCGTCCTATCTGGTGAAGAGGCAAACACTAGAAAGAGCAACCGATGCAATATTTAATACTAGGCGGAAGATCTGGCATGTTTATGATATGATGCATGACATGGCAATATGCGGTCTATCTTAGCAATATTAAGTGGAACAGGTATCCCGACATTTAAATAGAAGGTTCAAGTTATTTAGCTACCAGCAAGTTAAATGTTTAATTAACAAGGCAAAGCATGGCATTGGTTCGCTACACAAATTTAAATGGGGCCAATATAAGGCTAGATTCGTCCGCATATGTCTATATATTTAATTATTAGGTGAATCGTCTAATTAACTCACAAACCACCAGATGATATGCATTCATGGATGAATGATTTAAATGAAACAATATATATTGCATATTATAAAAATAGGGGCTAGGTCGGGGTCTCACGGTTTAGATCGAAGAGATGGAAGGAGGGCCTTCGGGTCATAGTTGAAGTAGCCGATTTTGCGAAAGTAGCCGACACCATGAAGAATACCTTGTCGAGGGCGGTGGCGTCATACAACGGACTCCGGTGCAGTGTGACGAGACGAAGTCAAACTTGACGAGAAGACCAAAAGAAGGTACGCCGATGCCAAAACTCTCATGAGCATTTTGTCGAGTATGTGGCCGACGAGACATTCAGCAGACGAGATAATATTCCAACGGGAGGAGACATTGTCTAGCAGATAATATTCCAACGGGAGGAGACATTGTCTAGCCCCGATAACAAAGCTAGAAGGAATTGTATTGATCAGAATGTTGACAGACAAAAGAAACTCATGCACGTTGTCGTCTGGCTAGACTGCACGGCAATAGAATTGAAGGCAGAGCAGGATACTACCTGCCGGTGAAACGAGCTGCATGGAGGGGCAGGCTGGTTGCCTCTCGCACGCAGGCCGAAGTGGTGACACGACCCAGCTGCAAGCCCAAATCCTGGCATGGGAAGAAATATGCATGAGAGCCAACTCGGCTGCTGCACGGCGCCAAGCGGCGAGGTTGTCCAGGGATCCGAAGTGGTAGGCGGCCCTAGGAGGTAGATGCACGCGCAACGCTGATGGCGTGTGGCGCGTGTGGGAGCAGATGGTTGATCTGCTAAACAGGAGCAGGGGACAAACCGATCTAAGCAGTGGAGTGCTGGCCTGATCGAAAGTGTGCGAGAAAAGAAATCATAGAGGATCTGTGCTGCCTGCGGATATGAGGATTTGATCGATCTGGATATGCGGGTGGGGTTTGGTCCAAGCATGTAGGTAGAAGGAGTTGGGGCTTGGTGGTGTATATCGATTAAATCATTCTGAAGCACACGGCTATACAAGAAAGCAAGTAAATTTGGTGGTTCCTGCCATGGAAATAATTCAAAGAAGATGGGATCTGGTGGAGTCTCATGACCCAGATAAAGTAAGAGGCCCAACAAATCAACAGAAAGGAGCTCACCGACAGTAAGATTTGGTGAAGAAAACGATTTAAGATTTTACAAAAGAAGGTGGAGAATTTTGGACAGATATGGAACTTAGATCTGGGACTAGGGTTTGGATAGAAAGAAGGAGATTGGGCTATTTATAAGTTTATTAATTATTAAAGTAGACTGGATGAGACTAGTTTTGGGCCAAACTTTAGACGAGCATTTAGCCTAATTTTATTTTTAGTTAAATAAGAAAACCATTTATGGTCACATAACAGACATAAAATATTATTTGTTTAGTTTGAAAATAAGAAAAAGGAAAACGGATTCTATAATACCATAGGGATATTTTAGTAAAACAAAATAGGTTTTTAGCAAAATAGTTTGTAGTCAAAATTATGAACAAAATATGCATGATGATGTCATGATGATGAAAAAAGAAAATAACACGAAATTTTATTTTCGAATTTTTTTTCTGGACGTTACAGAGAAGCCCGGCGACAAGGCAGACATCTTGGGTACATTTGCCTCGCTCTGGGAGGCCTGGAGCACCGGTGCTAGGCGGTGGCCATGGCGGCAACATTAGGGGCGTATCATGGCCGAGCCGGGAGAGCGGGAGAGGACGCGGCGTTAGTATAATTTGGGCCAAAAATGTTAGTAAAAATGAAGCATAGATGGATATACCCGACAAATATCAAAGAAAAAACAAATAAAATGCATAGAAGATGCCAACACCTAGTACCATAGATAAATTCAGAGAAAATGCATAGAAGTTTGGAGTACAACATTTTGTGCTAATAAAATAAATCAAGTTCTAGAATTGTCATATGGATAGTCATACCACATACAGAATAACACAGGTTTGGCATATAACAGTACATAATGTGAAAAAACTCATACTAGCAAAATATTGTGGCTCAATAGCATTATAATTCCCAGAACATAATCAACCCCTCAACTCATCAAACATTGAATTTTTCTCTAACTGGATGGTGTAAGATTTGACAGCCCTTAATTAAACCCTACAAAATATTTAAAGAAGATTTAGTACCAAATATGAGATAAGTAAGATTCATAGAAGATTCAGCAACTTACTTTCTGTTTGTCAAACATTATCGTCCATGCACTTGTGTTGTGAATACCCATATCCTTTTTGACAGTGTATAGAAACCATCTCCAATTTTTAGTGTCCTCAACCTGAACAATGCTAAACGCAGCTCGGTAGATGTAGTCATTAGGGTCCATTCCAATAGCAACTAG
This sequence comes from Avena insularis, assembly GCA_023614405.1. Classification (NCBI taxonomy): domain Eukaryota; kingdom Viridiplantae; phylum Streptophyta; class Magnoliopsida; order Poales; family Poaceae; genus Avena; species Avena insularis. Next base: position 378,725,141 of record CM042695.1, on the reverse strand, counting down.
CAACTATCCTCCAAACTTAGTCTTCATATGGCACCCATCAAGACAAATAACAGGTATGCACCCTTCCAAAAAGCCCCTCTTAATTGTATCCAAGCTCCAGTAGCACTTGCTGAATCTATTCTCATTGTCTAGGTTTAGAAAAAAGTGCTCCCTGGATTTGTTTTCCTTAGTTTAGCAGCATACTTCCACAACAAATTATATTGCTCTATCTCATCTCCATAGATAATATTCATTGCCAATCTTCTAACTCTGCTAAGCTTAGGCCTTGAAGGTGTCATATTCCACTCCTTTTGAACAATTCTAGCAAAAAAATTCAAGTTCATGTTGTCATCTGCTCTAAAATTCTTAATGTATTTCTCTGCTAAGAATTTGTATGTAAATCCCCTAACTTTCCATTTCCTTTCACAAGTGTGCTCATCTACATACCTTTTGATCATGAAACACTTTGCTCTGCTATCATATGAGGCCCACAAGTACCAAGAACATTTTTCTACACATCTTGCTGCAACTCTGTTCCTATCATTTGTTGGTATTGAAATGTCCACTCTCTCCTTGCATTTGTATTCCCTGATAGCTTTCCTCAATAGTTCTACAGAAGCAAATACTTTCCCAACTTTAAACTTTGGGTTTGCCATGTCAACAAGTGCAAAGTTTTTGAACTTAAACTTCACTTGTTTATTGATATCTACGCACTTCTATTCTTGTACACAGTTGTTGGGCCTCCAAGTGCAGAGGTTTGTAGAATAGCAGCAAGTTTCCCTTAAGTGGATTACCCAAGGTTTATCGAACTCAGGGAGGAAGTGGTCAAAGGTATCCCTCTCAAGCAACCCTACAATCAAGATACAAGAAGTCTCTTGTGTCCCCAACACACCCAATGCACTTGTCAGGTGCATAGGTGCACTAGTTCGGCGAAGAGATAGTGAAATACAAGTGGTATGGATGATTATAAGTGGTAACGGTGCCAGAAAAGAGCTTCTGGCGGGGAGGAAAAGACTAAAGGCAAAAATATGGAAGCAAGCAAACATGTAACAAATCTAGATGAAAACGGTGTTTCAATGCTTAGAAATAAGGCCTAGGGATCATACTTTCACTAGTGAACACTCTCTCATATAAATATCTTCCCTTCATGATACTACTCTTAACTACTCTCCGGTTGGACACTCTAATCGTAGGGCTATAACAACACACCTCAAAGTCCGCCTTTCCCAATCTAGATACCCCACACTGTCACCTTGAGCGCTAGATGGTTCCAACAAACACCACAAGTTCATAGAGACAACCAACTAAAAATATACTCATGATAAATATATATAACCTAGCTTAAGTGCCACAGATGGTGTGCACGCTGTCACTTTCACACATGTGGGAAAAAACATAGATCTATTAAAGCACGATGAGTATTTATATAGACTCTAGCCTAAGTGCCACCATGTCGTGCATACTGTCACTTTCACACACATGGGGAGAGCAGAGATCTATTGAAGCACTTCAGTAGCAGAGCAGATCTACTTGATTACAAAGATCATGACCATAATATGATCATGCATAGAGAGAGAGATGAACACATAGCTACCGGTAGAGCCCTCAGCCTCGAGGAAGAACTACTCCCTCCTCATCATGGGAATCAGCAACGGTGATGGAGATGGCGATGGAGATGGCTCTGGGGGCACTTCCCCGTCTCGGCAGGGTGCCGGAACAGAGACTTCTGTCCCCCGAATCTCTCTTTCGGTGGCGGCCGTGATGCGGAACTTTTTGTGGCTTTCTGATGGATGATTTAGGGTTTCTGAGTCGGGGGCTTCTTATAGGTGAAGGAGGCAAGGTCGATGGAGGGCCAGGGGGCCCACACCCCCTGTGGGTGCGGCTAGGGTGGGCCCGCGTCCACCTAGGGTGTGGCCACCCTGGTGTCCTCCTCTGTATTGTCTTTGATTTTCCGTATCGTTCAGGGGAAAATATGAACTTTGGCTTTTGTCCCGTCCAATTCCGAGAATATTCTTTTTGAAACCAAAAACAGCAAAAAATAGGCAACTGACACTATGGCATCTTGTCAATAGGTTAGTTCCATAAAGTGTATAAAAATACCTCAAAGTGTAGACAAAACATAGCAAAGTAGATACTAAACAAGCATGAAACATCAAAAATTATAGATACGTTTACGACGTATCATTCATCGTCAGAGTCAGGCAATTCCAATTCATCATCAGATTGTGATAGTTCAGCTTCCTCTGCTACTCCCTTTCCTTTCATATCTTCAACTTTTTCAATGCAATCATCATAAAGGTCATCATCGCCTTCATGTAAATCATAGTCACTATCGACTATTTCCTCCTCAAAGTCTGACCCATCTGAATCAAACTCAAAATTAGTATCAAAGTTGAGCTGCCTCTTCTCCCTAGGTTTCCTCACAAATTCTTCAGTTGGACTGACAGCACCAGCCTGCTGTGTGGATGGAAACTAAAATACATCATCCTTAATGTTCCCTCTTAGACTATTATCATGGTCTACATACATAGAAAAACCTTGTGCCCAATAGCAATAGTTGTTGGCATATTACTACAATCATCATCATTAGTTATATCTGCCAAACCAAAATTCTTCACAGATTGCCCTGGAAAACACCAAAGGACTCTGGAAACCTCTCTCATGATAATGCTAGTGTCTTCGAAAACCCTGTCTGAAGCTCTTATATTCCACTTGTCACTCTCATAGAAATCATACCAATCAATCACTCCACCTAGGTATGACTTGTTAATCCCAGAACCAAGGAAAAATCCACCATAGTTGATCGCAATAGTGAAGTACTGCCCATTATCATCTACACAAAGTGAAAACAATCAGATATAAGAAGTATATATTTAAGATATACTGAATCTAAACATATACAGTGACAATGGCAAGAAAAATAACTAGTTGAATACTCATATAAACCTTTACTGCACACACTAAATATCGACAGATAAGTCTGCTGAATATTCAGGCCAATAGACAGTGGAATTACGTTGAATCTAGAGTAAACTAGCATTAATAAGCTAACTACATATCCGTGTATTTCCTACAAACAAGCACCTCTACAAATTCTGCTCCTAAAAACCTCAAAAAATCTTGCTTTTTTACTTCGGGTTCAGTTAACACCAAACAGAGACATGGAAAATCGAAGAAAATCAAGACAGATCATACTCACGGTGTTCATGGAAAAAGCCTAATCCTAAACATGCATGAAAACACAAGAGTGGAGGCAACAGCGCCGGACAAGGAGGTGGTCATGGACTCACTGTACACGGGCGGTGGCTGCCCATCCTCGCGACGCCGAGGTGCCATAGCTTGAAAAGTTTTAGTGCTGTTGCAGCGACCTTCTCATACACGCGGAGGCGGCAAGGAAGAAACCCTATTCGCCTCCACGATCGCCTCCCTCTTCCCTTTCCTTTCACAGTTCAACTGCCACGCCGCTGATGGCGCACATGCCGCTGATGGCTATTTCCAGGGCCGTACCTGAGAAATCGGAGGCCTTGTGCAAACATAAAATTAGGCCCTATGTATAACATAAGTTTTCTTTTACAAATATAATATATGTTAATTGCAATAGGAAGTTTTAACAATTATATATATTTTTATATAGTTAATATATTTCAAAAATATACTATCTTTGTTTTAAAATATAAGATGTTTTTCGGTGAAAATGCCCATGCGGCAGGGGAGCATATGCAGCCTATAAACCCTGCCCAAGCTTCCGTCCCGCACCCCGAAAGCACGGGCTTTATGGATGCCTTGCTCGACTGTCTCTGTTTTAGTAGGATATTTAAATAGCCTATCAAGACATCTTATTTCGAAAAAGAGGAAGTACATATTACAAAAAAATCTTAGAAGTTAAATCTCTAAATAACTTAACTTTTTGGATGACAAGTGACATTCTTTAGGCATTGCTGTTTCAGAATCCACCGTGTCCTACAAAAAATGCAGTCAAACTTCTATAAATTTGACTGCTAAGCTAATTACTAAAATTCTAAAAAAGTATAATTTATTAGATACATTTGTTCCATTAAATCTGACATGGAAATATTTCATAATTTTTTCTAACCATTTACGTAATTATAAAGGTGGTTGATTTTTCTAGTTGGAGACCGACGTAAATCCAAAAACGTCATATATTTTTCAAAAATATGGAGCAGGACATCATGTTCAATTAGTTCTTCATAAGCAACCTGCTTCCCAAATACTCTAGTGAAACTTCAGCTCTTTTTGTCATTGTTGAACGCTAGTGAAACTTTAGCTAATCAAGTCAAATACTGTAAAAACTTCTCTCCGTTGAATAACATTGACTTGAATGATCATGGAAGATCAAGACTGAAACATACTTTGATGCTGACTGTAGCTTTTATTTGCCATACTTTTGGGAATGGAAAAAAAAATATCAGGAGAGGTGAAAAAATGAGGATCTCCAAGTTGGAGAGTGGGGTGTGCACGAGTAGTAGTAGGTGAAGTAATGCATGATTATCAGATAAACTCAAGCTAGTATTGATACCTCGGAGGCCCCACTGATTTGGAGGCCCTGTACTGGTGCACACTCTGCACGTGCTTCCAAGACGGGCCTGTCTATTTCATACGAGAATCACCGTCGGAAACATGTGGGGCTGTTCATTTTTCCAAAATGCCCCTACAACTATACATACTGATTTCTACGGTCCCTGAAACAACCAGATACTAGACCCAACATGCCATGTCAGCCCAGTACGTTTACAAACCGTATAGCAGTGACCGTATAAGAGCAGTCCGAGCAAGTTTATCTATCCAAAAAAATTATTTTCTGAGTTCATTGATCAGATCGTTCATTTCGAACAAGTTCAGTTACCGTATGTGAATTTTACTAAAGGATCAAAGGACTAGAGCGTGTTTGGTTGCTCGCCGTCATTTTTGGCAACAGTGCACACGGGATTAGGTTGTGAGACAAAATCTTCCTCTTATTTAGTAGCCCGCATCGACACTATTAGGGTCGCCGGAAGAAAGACAAGACGAGTAGGAGCAGTAGAGTGGAGATACGTGGCGACGACTTGACCTTGCCATTGGTGTCTGTACAGCGCCGAGTTCAGAGCTAATGAAGATGAGCCGACGACGCATTGTTTCATCGGTAAAGGCTGGATCGCCCTGCTGTCGCCATAGTCGCCTCGTGCGCGTAGCGCGGAGAGAACTCTGGCAACGGCCATGTGCTCCTACTCGGGCTCCTCACCGACGATGTCGGGCTTCTTGCGTGATAGGGGTTAACCTCAAGGGTGGACCGATCTTCACGGATCTCGTGGTAAAATCGATCAGAAAAGCAAGGGAAAGGGAGAAGGTAGCGGAAGCGGAAGCGAACACGCACCTCGCGAAGAACACTATGAATACACGTAAACACAAACACGATACACGACCTATTGCTCTCTCCGGCGGCCACCGGTCCGATAGAATCCTCGCAAGGAAAGATGAGGCAACGTGCTCCTGTCAAATCCACATCGGAGAGGGAAGAACACCTTGAAGAGGATCTTGATAACTTTACTAGAGCCAACTTTATAGGGGTTAACCTCTTGGGTGGCCCGATCTTCACAAATTTCGTGGTCAAATTGATGGGAAACCCAAGGGAAAGAAAGAAGGAAGCGGAAGCGAACACACACCTCACGAAGAACACGATGAACACACGCAAACACAAACACTATACAAGACCTATTGCTCCCTCCGGCGGCCACCGGCCCGATAGAATCCTTGCAAGGAAAGATCGGTTAACATGCTCTCGTCAAATCCACATCGGAGAGGGAAGAACACCTTGGAGAGGATCTTGATAACTTTACTAGATCCAACTCAAAGTAAATACCTTGTACAACTAAGGATGCTCAAAGGCACAATCCATAGAGGTGGGTGATGATAGGGTTCCCTCATGAAGGGAAGGAGACATAATTAGAAGTGATCCATCTTAGGGGTTTCTAGTCTATCATCTATGTCTCCAGGATACATGAAGGGGTGGGGGCTCTATTTATAGGCCAACCACTAAACAAGGGGTATTTTGAGGATAAAACTAGGGTTTGGAAAAAATAAGAGGGTACATGGGCCAAGGGCCCAGCTGACGAGGTTCGATCTCGTCAATGCCCATTGTTATGGACTTGGGTTTTGGAGAAGATGGGGATGCTGAAAGTCGCGGAAGTTAACAGACAAGCAAAGCGGGACACGAGGTTTACCCAGGTTTAGACCCCGGGAGGAAAACCATACTCCTGCTTGTCTGCTCATGATTATGGCAGAACCGAAAGTTACAGGGGTGCGCAGATGCAATCTGGCGTGAGGTGCGTATGCGATGGTGCAGGAGGATCCTTCTCATCGTACCCTCCTGGCCTTTATATAGATAGGCAGGTCCCGTGCTTTAGGTCGAGTCGGTTACAAATTAGGGTTGGTACCCTTTGAAATTCTATCTAATCTAAACTTGTCCTGCAAGGAGTCGAAAACATCATGGGCTTGGGCCACCCGAAATCTTCATGGGCCGTGTGTCTTGACGTGGGCCTTCTTTGCGCTGGACCATGGACCAGGTATACTAATATCGTATGCCCATGGGGTATATCCATGTCAGTAGCCCTCGAGTGTTCAATCGAATTGTAGATTCGAATTGTAGATTCGGCTATGTAGTCGAACCTGTTTGGAAGGAGAAATGTTTAATTCATAGGGATTGTTGATGCGTGTGCTTGTCTCACCTGACGGATCAGGGCCAGTTAACTATCATAGGACAAAACAACACGATCTTCATCAAACTCGAGTCCCCGGACTCGAATTTGGAACAATTGCTGGTGTGATTCGACTCAGGACGTTTGTGGACTTATAGGAGTCGAATCCCAGTGATTTTCAAGTGATATACCCAATGCGTCCGTCAGGATTTTCGCCGTGCCTGTTGACATGGATGTTTCTTGGCGAGGCCTTGATCAGTCGTTAGCATTGTGCCATCAGATGATATCTGTAGGGCTTATCTTTGTGTCGCAGACACAACATCCGAAGTTTTATCACCACGGAGGTGTTTCGGGTGGCCAAGGAGACTGCTTCTCACTTAGCGTTGGTTTGGGCAAAGTTGTCAAAAAAGATTTTTGTCGTATTTGATCCGAAGGATCGTAGTCGAAGAATTCATAGGGTGCGCGACCAGCGCTCCCTATGGGAGTAGCCCCCCCCCCCCCCCCGAGTGTCTGTTCGAGTCGTAGACTCGAGCAGAGACTTTAGTTCAGTCGTTTTCAGCATAGGTCCGAAGGACACAAATTTTTCAGATGCTTCAACCGATCCTCCCTATGGGAGTAGCCCCCGAGTCCGTAGTGGAGTCATAGACTCGAAGATAATCGCGAGGTGTAATTACTTTAGGCATTTCTCAGGTGCACAGCCAGCGTTCCTGATACGAGTAGCCCCCGAGTAGTTTCTCGAATTGTAGATTTGAGTAAGTACTTGATTAATCATCCGAAAATTTTGAGTCGTTGCTTGGCCTTGCTTTGATGACGTCAGTGCTGATGATTGGTGATCTCAACCGTCTGCGGCAGCAGAGATGATGCGACGAGACAATCATGGGTCCCACCTCCTGACTTGAAGTTGACTAGTCACGCGTAGACGTGGCAAAAATTACGGCGTCTCCTTGGTTTCCGTGCGTAGTGGACGGCGTGCTGGCGACGGTTCAGTGTAGTGCTGACACATGTAGGGTTAGATTTGAGGTGCGCGCTAGGGCTTCTGGATCAACGACTCATGTGCATCGTCTTCTTCCTTTTATACCGTAGGTAAACAGTAGTTTTCTTTTACCCTTCGTCATTTGTCCATCTCCATTGCCTCCATTTTCACGAGCTTCGCTGCCCTTTGCTACGCTCTAGACGTTCTTCGCACTTTCCCTTCCTCCTTCTTATGCTCGCACCGCCGCGCTCGTTGCTGCAAGATGGGCAAGCCAAAGAAGACCGCTGACGGAGCTGGTTCAAGCGCCGCCACCAGCGACAAGAAGGTCACCGTTACCGCCCGCTCCACTGACTGCGGGTGGAAGCGCATGGACATGCGCGATGCTGGGTTGATCCCCCAGAACAAGGAGGACGCCCTTCTCCCCGGTGACGAGGTAATCCCACGCCCACCCGAAGGGTTTCGGGTGATGTTTTATGCCTTTGTCGTCCGCGGTCTCTCTCTCTCTTCCTGTCCACGATTTCCTTCGTGGACTCCTCTTTTTTACGGGATTCAGTTGCATCATCTGTCTCCCAATTCTCTCCTCCACATTGCTTGCTTCATCACTCTTTGCGAGTGCTGGCTTGGTATCGAGCCGCACTTTGGCCTCTTCCGGAAGCTCTATTCCGTGAAGAGGCAGTCCGACACCGGCGGAGTCTATCCGCTTGGCGGCTGCATCATCTCCATTCGATCTTCTATCCTTTTCTTCTCCTTTTCCATGTGTGAGTCCGTCCAGTATTGGCGGAATAAGTGGTTTTACATCCGCGACGCCAAATTGGATGGACAATAATATGGTCTTGCTCCTTTCGATTCCGCTCAGAAAATCTTCCCGAAGAGGTCATGGAAGAACCACATCTTGGAGGGTGAAACGGTGAAGGTGGAGGATCTCTACCATCATGTGGAGGCACTCCAGATGGTGGTCGACAAGGAGGTCAACGGTGTCGACATTATTCGCACCTTCCTCAAGCATTGGGTGCAGCCTCTCCAAGCGAGGGTGCACCCGATGTTTCTTTATGCTGGCCGCAGTGACTCGACGAGGGTCTCATCCGAGGAGCTGTCCAAGGGTGATCTTGATAGAGCCCTTCGGCCCATGTTGAAGTTCAAGACTGATGAGGACCTCCCGGGCAAATCATTGACCTCCCCCTTCAGTGCCAAAAATGCAGTTCCCTAGGTGGAAAATTGTAGCTTGCACGTTGCCCTTCTTCGAGTGCCTTGCTGTTTGTTATTGCCGCTAACCCTTGTTTTGTTTACTTGCAGAATATCAAGGTAGCTAGGATGATGCCCCCTCTACCTGAGAAATTTCCATTTGCGCCGGATAGCGAAGGTGTGGATTCTGAATCTGAGCTTCCTCTGGTGCAGTCTCCTACCATGTACGCCCCCGAGGCGAGTGAAGGGCAGACCCGAAAGCGCACTCGGAGCGAGTCTTCGGATGCGTCTACCCCACCAACTCCAAGGGGTCCATCGTTCCTTGAGAAGCATAGCGTGGAAGAAGGCGCGTCGTCTGCGTCTTCTCGTGCCGTGCCTATTCGGGTGGTGGCTCCGTAGCCGTCAGCCAAGAAGAAGAAGGAGAAGGCAGCTCTTGTCTTCAATTTATCGGACATCGATTCATAAGTCATTGCGCTTGAGTCTTGTTTTCCTTTTCACCTTTGCAATTTTAGCTTGTTGCTGATTTGATTGGTTGCTTGCAGCAATCCTTCGGAGGAGTCCCTCGACGGGGATACTCAAGAGTTAATGGCGGAGTCGAAGCCGACGGCTTCTGTCCCCCAGGTGGTGGTCGACTCTGAGGATGATGGCCCGAACTCCTCCAGGAGAGAAGCTCGGGCAGTCGCAACTCAGAAGGCAGCATGCAGACCTTCGGAGTCCATGCCTGAACACATAAGTGTTGTTTTTTATACTCCATGGGGCGAGCCCCCGAGTCCTTTTTTTTGTTGTAACCTGTTGATCTTTTGCTTTTTCGGGGGGAGCCCCTGAGCCCTTTGTTCATCAACTTTTGTTTCTGTTTCTTTTTGTAGCCTTTTGTACATAGCACCAACCTTCTCATCTAGCAGCATCTGGCGCTAGAGGATGAGATGAAGCAGCTTCAAGGTGCGTAGTTTTCTTTTGGGTTGTTGTTCTAGTTTGCCGAGTGTGTTTTTTGTATTCATCCGAAACTTCTTCATGATGTAGATGATAATAATTCTGCCCTCCGAAGACTGGATGCTCTCGAATAGAGCCTCGGCCGAGTGGAGAAGAAGGCCGCGGATGCTGCGGAGGCCAAGGAGGGCCAATAGAAGGAGGCTGAAGATCGCGAGCAGCAGGTCGCGGCTGTTGCAGCCACGCGGGAGAAGGAGATGGCCGACAAGCTCATGGATGTTGCCAAGGCTATTTCCGATAAGTGATTCTTGTATCCCTTTGGGTTTTCTACGCACATCCGCAGGATGTCCGTGTCCTTTTTGGGGACCAACACTGTGTTGGCCAGCCATTCGCTCTCCTTGATTTCCCTGATAAAGTTGGCATCGAGTAGTCTGTTGACTTCAATTCCAATGGCTTTGGCTCTTGGTTCGAATAGTCATCGGATAGACTGCTTGACTGGCTTCGTGTCCGGAAACACATTGAGTGCATGCTCGGCGAATTCCCTGGGAACTCCTGGCATGTCCGCAGGACACCAGGCGATTTTTCCAGCGCTCACGGAGGAATTCGATGAGCGCGCTTTCCTATGCGGGACTGAGGTCGTTTGCAATCACCGCCATCTTGGGGGTGTCCGTCGGGTGGACCTACACCTTTTTCGTGTTGACCGTGGACTTGAACGACATATCGGGTGCGTTTTGTCTGGTGACTGGGGGTGCCCCATTGTCTGTCACATCTCTGAGCCTCGTGAGCTCCTCCTGCATACCGAACGACTAGGATATTCTGTTGAAGACTCTATCGCAGTGGTCAGATCGGGTGAAGCTTCCTTGGATGGTGATGACGCCCCTAGGTCCTGGCATCTTCAGTAGCAGGTACGCATAGTGCGATACTGCCAAGAATCGTGCGAATGGCACGCGCCCGAGGATGGCGTGGTACTGTGATGGCCAGTCCACCACTTCGAACTCCAGCCGATCGCGCCTGAAGTTTTCGGGCTGGCCGAAGATGACGTCGAGCCATATCTTGCCCAGAGGGTATATGTCTTCCGTGGGACTATGCCGTGGAACGTCGTGTCTGATTGCTCCAGGCTACACAGCGGGATCCCCATTGCTGCTGCGAGTGTGCTGGTAAACATCTGATTAATGCCGCTGTTGCCGTCCATGAAGACGTGGCTCATCTCGAATCCTCCGATCTGGGCCTGGAGCACCAGGGCAGCATGATCTGGGCGAGGGATCTAGCGTGGGTGATCCGTATGGTAAAATGTGATGCAGGAATCCGAGCCGCTGAGGTACTCAGGTATGGCTGGTGGGGAGGTCACGGCCAGGCTGACTTTGCGGGTGATCTTCTTCTGCACTCTGTTAGTTGGGTGCCCCTTCTGGATCATCAGGGACCCTTTTGGTGACGGGTATCCTCATGCACCATTATTTGGTGCTGGCGCAATCGCCGGTTGCGACGGTCCGACGGGTGGTGGCGGAGGAGCTCCGTGGGCGATGTCACCTAGTATGGGTGCGGGCCCAAATCTAGGGTTTACGGTCTGGCGTCGCATTTGGGTGAGACCCTCGCCGAGTTTCTGGAACTCGCGGTAGTCCTTGAGCATGTGGCTGGCCTTCTTCTTACCATCTTGTTTGTTAATGTAGAAGTGGATGGTGCAGGGGCCAGACAGTTTGTCGTATGCTGAAGGATCGTCGTCGCGGCCGCGACGTTGCCACGTTTGTGTGGGTCGCCCGCCGTCCCAGTAGTTGCCTAAGCGGTATCCGCTGCTGCGGTTGTCGTCGTTGCGTCGATCGGCGTATCCAGACGCGACCATGTAGACTCCGTCGTGATCGTCGTAGACGCACGATCTTCTTTTGTTGTGGCGCTCGCGCCTGCGGCCGTAGTCATCTTCGTCATCCGAATGTGCTCGGGTGACGGAATCCTCACCATCTGCCCACCGGTTGGCAATGTCCATGAGGTGGTCGAGCGTCTTGGGCTTGACGCGCCCAAGCTCCTCCTTGAAATCTGGGCGCCTAACACCATTCTTGAAGGCATCGATCGCCTGTTCTTCGGAGATGTGCGTAGCGGAGTTCTTGATGTGGGACCAGCGGAGTATGTACGAGCTGATGGAATCATTGGACCGTTGGGTGCAGGCCCGTAGCTCTTCGATCAAAGCTGGCCTCTTGCTGGTGCCCTTGAAGTTGCGGATGAAGCTGTATGCTAGCTCTGCCCAACTACGGATGGAGCCGGAGGATAGGCACGAGCTGCACTGTCGCTGTCGGTACCGAATGAAGGCATTGTAAGGCGGTGTTCTTGTTTCCACCGTGGAGCTTGACTGACGATAGGTGATCATCGAGCCAGGCCTTTGGTTCCTGCGTGCCATCGAACTTCGGGTAGTTCAAAGGGATCTTGAAATGTTTTGGCATCCACATTCGCCGAACGAATCTGCTGAAGCATCTGGCGCCGCACAACTCTCCGTCATCTTCCTCGTCAGACATAGTTGAGCATGCGCGTTTGGCGCGTGCCTTGTCAATCTTGCGCTGGGTGATCTCGTTGCGAGCGTCGTAGTTGCTGCTGCGGCACCGTGGGCTCTTGCGGAGCTGGGGCAGATCGTGCTCGTCTTCCTTGAATGAGGGTGTAGGGCTCCGGGTGAACTTGACCGCAGCTTTCTTGTTTGGCTCCGTAGGAGCAACATCGTGGAGCACAGCTCCGACGAGTTCGAGTCCTACTAGCGTGGACTTGTGCATGGCGCTCTTCGGGTCGCCCACCAGAGGTGGATGGGACGTGAGATATGTAGTGGCTACCATGATTGCAGCCTGTGGTATTTTCGGCATGACGTTGTCGTGCGAGTCCATCGTCATGAAGGACGTGTTGAGGGCCCGGGCGACCTTGCGTCGCGAGGTGGGGTCCATGTGCTCCGTGCGGGAGCGATACTTGTCGGCATTGTTGCCATGCGAACTAGAGCCGCCAGCGGCAGAGAGAGCAGCTCGCCGCGCGCTAGATTCCACAGCTACCTTCTTACGCTTCTCAAGCTCCTCCATCAGCTTCACCTGCCGGTTATGCTCGTCGATGAGGAGGAGGTGGTAGGCCATCAGTACATCCCTAGAAGCATTCACGGGTAGGATTATGTTGCCTGCCACGGCCTCGCGTGCTTGGCGCTAGCCTTCCTTGTGAGGTTGATCCGATTATAGGCATGAGCGTCGCCTTCATTGGGCTTGTTAGGCAGATCTCTCTCGTTTCCTCCGTTCTCAGCTTGCGGGTTGAGAGGGGTTGGGTGTTTGCTGCGCACTCGAACCCGGTGGTGGGTTCGTTACGTTGTTGATGACGACGGCGCATAGGTAGTGCCCATGGATTGGATCGCTGCTGCCGCAGCTTTCGGATCCAGAACCATAGGTTCCTTCATCTAAGGGAGGGTCGCACAGATTTGAGTTGCAGCTGTTGCTGTCATCTGAGTCGTCTGTTAGTGTCGACGCATGTAACACGCCGATGGGTGGGGCCCATGAAGCGGGCCTGATGGATGGTGGTGACACCTGCTCTAGGAGGCGGAGGGTGCCGGTCTGCCCCACCTGGAAGCAGAAGCTCCCGAACAACATCTCGAGCCCGTCGCCGACGGACTCGAAATCCCTCAGGATGGCCGGCGAGTGGGCGATGAATTCGAAGGCACCGAAGAGGAGGTGACTCTCCGTTGCCGATGAGTCGTAGATCGCTCCGGATGGAACCGTCACGACCACACGATCAGCGTCCCCAGTTCCCACAGACGGCACCAATTGACGAGGTTCGATCTCGTCAATGCCCATTGTTATGGACTTGGGTTTTGGAGAAGATGGGGATGCTGGAAGTCACGAAACGATTAATAGACAAGCAACGCGGACACGAGGTTTACCCAGGTTCAGGACCCCGGAGGGAAAACCCTACTCCTGCTTGTCTGCTCTTGATTACGGCGGAACCAAAAGTTACAGGGGTGCACCGATGCAATCTGGTGTGAGGTGCGTATGTGATGGTGCAGGAGGATCCTTCTCGCCGTACCCTCTTGGCCTTTATATAGATAGGAAGGTCCCGGGCTTTAGGTCGAGTCGGTTACAAATTAGAGTTGGTACCCTTTGAAGTTTTATCTAATCTAAACTTGTACTCCAAGGAGTCGAAAACGTCATGGGCTTGGGCCACCTGAAATCTTCATGGGCCATGTGTCTTGACGTGGGACTTCCTTGGAGTGGACTAGGTATACTAATGTCGTATACCCGTGGGGTATATCCATGTCACCAGCTGTTGGCACGCAGGCCCATCACTTAGGCCGGAGACTCCAGTGTAGTCGGGCCAGGGACTCCGGTTGAGAGGGCGAAGACTCCAGATGGATTCTAGGGGCTTGCATCCAGGCTTTGAGCAGAGGGAGGCCAGAGACTTCGGGGCTTGAGCGACGGAGACTCTAGGTGGTGCAGAGACTCCGGGACGATGACGGTGGAAACTCCAGTCCTAGAGTCGCCTGCTTCTTCCTTCTCCTCTTCCAACACACCGTCTTGTCAGGCTTGAGGTTCCGGGCTTCCTTTCTTATCTCTGTACTTGTCGGTGTGAACCTATCATGGTCATAGGATGGAGAATGAAGTAGTATACCATCAATAGGGTAGGAAGTGAACTCAAGTAGAGGATAGGATTCACCTTTGGATTCCATGACGACTTGGCATAAGGGGGAGTGCTTGATATGGAAACAACCGTAGGTTGGGCCATATCATATCCCCCTGCTTCAAAGAGAGTCGTCCTCGACTCAATACACTCATCACCATGTAGAGGAGGTCGAGAGACATTCTTGATCCTGGGCTTTACCATATAGTCGTCCTCGAGAAGATTGGAGTGGTAACTCTTCGATATTTCTTCACTTTCTATGAAGCCTACAAAGCTCACAACAAAAGAAAATCAACACTCAAAGAGTAGCCAATTCATGAAGATTGTTTCATGAGTCCTCAAGTAGAAGGAAGTCACCTTAGGATGTAGAGATAGCTCGAAGAAGAGCATCCATAGGTAACTCTCTACATTTCTTCTTGTCAACTCGTGGTTGGAATAGGTTGATGTTGTCAGAGATTTGTTCGGTGAAGGAAACTAGGGTCCAACGATCCCTTGGTTTGAGAGGGGGTTGAACACGCGGTTCCGAGGAGTCGCGGCGACGGTGGAGACAGCGGAGCAACCACACGATAGAGAGATGACACAGGTTTTTTTTACCCAGGTTCGGGACCCTCGTGAGGAGGTAAAACCCCTACTCCTGCTTTGTTGTATTGCTCGCGTTCTTCGCGAGGGTACAATGGTGGATGAAAGTCTAGGGTTTTAGATCTCTGGGGTCTACCTGTTCTAAGGTAGGAGAAGGTTTCCTTATATAGCAGCGTCGGGCATCTTCCCCCAATTCTTAGGTGGGAAGGGCTTCCACAGTGCCGCTCCTCGAGAACCTGGTCTACGAGGCTGCTTTTGGTGGACTAGGTCCAGGACGCCGGGCTTCTCACCGTCCTCTTGTAAAGTGGCCTTCTTTAGTGCCGTTTGTCTTCATCTGATGCTCTCTGCTTTTCCTCCTTGCACATAAACGGCAAGTAGAGGAGCCTTCCGCCACGAGGTCACATGTCCTATTCCCATAGAAAAGGAGGCGGACCGGGTCTTGCTTTACCGAGGCGGACTGGAGCCGCAGGGCTGCTGTGCTCCCTGCCGGGATATGGCTCACGCCTCATCCGATGAAGTTACCCATCTACCCTCGGCGCGCTCCAAAGCTTCTGAGGCTCCAAGACGAGGCGAGGCGCAGTAGAAGAGTACCTGCAATAGATATATTCTTCAGAGGTTGTTCCCTCGCGAAGCGAGGCCTCGCATGGGATCGTGTGGCTAGGCCACATCTAGAGGCTCTACCGCCTCATGAGGGAGGAACACCCTTGATGCTATACCCTCAACCGTAGGGACGTGGCACCCCGATTGCCAGGGCCCCGACAGTAGCCCCCGGGGGATTTGCTTGCACATGTCCCTTGGGGGCTCGAAGGGGCAAGCGGCCATGGACTATTGATGGGTCCCAACGCCCGTTCGGTCCACAAGGGCCTGCCATGCTCTTATCTAGGCCGTGAAGCCGAAATGGTCGCACGCTCTCGACCGTAGATCTTGAGCACAATATTCCCGCTCCAGGAGTTGTTCCCTTGACGCGATGGAGCATGGGGCCAAGGGGATAATGCTGCGTCGCTTCGCCTTGTCTTGTCAAATTGAGTAGCGGGCATGCTGCCCGCTATTCCGACACCACCTTCCCTACTTCTTTCCCCTCGCTTCACACCATCAGTGTCCCGTCCTCCCTGATGGTTCCCAAGCGCTTCTATACCAGTGAGAAGGGTAAGTCTGCATTGGTAGAGACGGAAGCGACCCCGACAGAGAAATGCAGTCGAAGGCGCCCGCACGTGAGTGATCGCGGGAGGCGTGAAGGGCGCGCCACAGCTCTGTTACCGGCCCCCTCCTCCGGGGTCGTCGCGGCGGGTGACATAAATGCCTTGGTAAAGCGCGGTTGAGGTTGCCCTCGCGACATCGGCCGATGATGTTGACCTTCTTGAGCTTTCTTCCCCTTAATCCCTCCTATGATTCTTGCATATACTTGAGGGATTTGAAAGAGGAGATCTAGATCTACAATCCCACCAATTAATCTCTCCTCTAAGTGAGGGAACACACTAAGATCTAGATCTTGGAGTCTTTTGTGGATTTCCTCCATTGTTCTTCCTCTCTTATTCCCCCACAGGCTTTGTAGCTTTGGTGGAATTTGGGAGAGAAGGACTTGCACTTCTTGTGTTCTTTACATTGCATTTGGTGCATCGGCTTGAGTTCTCGGTGAGGATTTGTTTGGGTGAAAAGTTGAGAAGCTTTTTACTCTTGGGTTCATTGAAACCCTAGATGGTTTAGTTGTTTTGCAGGTTTGTGGATTATATGGGGCCTCCAATTAAGTTGTGGAGCTTTCCCCAAGCTTGTTTGTTGGGAGCCTCCAATTGAGTTGTGGAGAAGTGCCCCAACCTTGTGAGAGGTTCCGGATTTCCACCGACAAGTGCACCGGTAGTGGAAGTGTGGATCGATCCCGTTGGGGTGAGATTCATAGGAGAATAAGGGAGGCCTTTTGTGGCGTTGGTGGTTTGAAACCACCCCCTCTCCAAACGAGATGTACTCCATGTTGGGAGGAACTCGGTAAAACATCGTCATCTCTGCGTGCCTCGGTTATCTCTATACTCGAGCTCTTACTTATGTACCTTACTTTGAGATAGCCTTCGTGCTTGAAGTCTATAACTTGCTATCACATAGTTTCTTGTCTTTCTAAGTTGTTGGTGAACATAGGTGAACCCTAGTTGTTCTAGTTTTTTGCTTGACAAAAAATGCTAGTTTAATTCCGCCTTTGTTGAGCCACTCTCGGAAAAGTTTTAAACCGCCTATTCACCCCCTCTAGGCGGCATATGTATTCTTTCAACACAGACTAAAGAAAATACTTGATTTGTTTGCACTCACCAACTGACCAGAGGATGCACAATAGTCATTCAGAACTCTATGTAAATGTAACATCCCAGCATTTAGGAACTAACGAAGGGTAGATTTAGGAATTTGAAATGTTGCATGCATTCATCTGTGAAAATGTGGGTAAATTTTTCGCCAAATAAAAACCAAAAGTGATCAAAGTTTCTTTCGTACTTTGAGATAAGGTATAGTCTTGAAGGATGAATGTTATAGACTTTGATATGATCTTTGTGGACTTATGTGTTTTGGGAGATGAAATTTGAATTTAAAACTTGAATGTTTGAATTATAATTCAAAAGGATTTTTGAATAAAGTTTGAATCTTTGATTCAATTAAGAGTTAACCAATAATAACTCAAACTTTATATGAAGAGAGCAATTAAGAATATGAATATCTATTTCATAATTTTATTCAATAAATAAGTTACAAAAATGTAACTTATGAGAATCATCCGCAATCTTTACAATAGCGAATAAATAAAGAATAATATATCTTTATTGATAATAGTCCAATCTTTATTTCAAAAGAATAAAAAAAATAGTATAAAAGGATAAATTAAAGATTACAATTGAATATGATAGTCATTACAAGTGGCTAATCTATAAAGAAAAATAAAAAACCTAAACTAAAGTCTTCATCTTCAAATCTGGTACTTGCAAAATAAAAATAAACTTAAAAGAAAAATCAGTTTAGGATTAGAATTATTTTTACTCTCAGAAGTTGACAGTGAAGTGCACTGTTCACTTTTTCATCATTGAGTATATAAGGGGCAAGTTTCACCAAAATGAAAGAATGTATCTTTCATAATTTTAAGCCATAAGTCAAATAACAGCAAGGAAGGGCAAGTTTCACCAGCCAGGTAGAACTAACCAGATGAAAGTAACTTTCAAAATTTAGAACATATCCACATCTGTGTAGCAGGCACACAAGCAGCACACACACACCAAACTACATGGTGTGTGCTGTCAACACCATAGCAGCAACACAACCAAACAAAACTATCAACACAGCCGTGGGAAAACCAATCCCCACATCATTCCATTGCTCTTACACACCAAGCACAGTAGCGAGCAGCTAAACCAAGCCAAAGCCAAGCTAGATCAAACCAACCAAAGCCCAGGATCACATCACTAAGATGGTGTCATAAGGAGGGGGTAGATCAGGTGGATAGCAAGACCAAGATCAAGCCATCAGGATCAGGAGGTGATGGGCTAGATCAAGGACAAGCCAGGAACTGAAAATACCAGGGGAGCACCAGATCAAGCTACCACAAGATCCACCACTAGAAACCACAACATCAAGTGACAGTGGTGAGTAAATAGACCATCAAATGATCTATCTGTCTAAGATTAGACAAGCATACATGATCTGTCTCTTATTCAAACTCTCAGAAAGCACCCAAGTGGGGTGAATCCATCACTGAGGTTTTAAACTATAAAAGCAATCAAAAAGGTATAAAGATCCAACTAAATCTCAGAACAACATCATTGATCTAGTTATCAAGCTATATTTCAATTCAAGAATGAACATAGCTAAGATTTAAAACTCTAGGCACATCTCTACAATTAGAGTAGCACCTTAGGATTTAATCTTATGGATCTATATAAGTTATCAAGCTTACAGTCATTTTTCCCAAACTTTGATTCAAGAAACAGTAGCTGGTATCACTACCAGAAACCATCTCTGTGAATCAACAAGATAGAGGTCTAAATCCCTAAAACCTCAGACCAACATCACTGGTTCTAGGGATATAAGGAAAGAGGATTTCACTTATCTATCATGCCAAGCCAAAACTTAAGCTTGAATAAAACCACACAAGTAAAAGAATCTAGTCTTGTGTGCCATACAAGGATGGTGTCACAAGAACAGTTCTAAACTAAGCAGATTAAGCATCCAATCTTTATCTGATACAATCAACCAATTATAAATCATTTTCCTGTTCTTAAACACAAGAATCATAAAAAGGATATTCATATATATATATATATATATGTCTTCACAGAAAGAGATCATTTTGATCTCAATTTATACATGAATTCTCAAGCCAACAGTACTAAGACAGTGAATTCATCACACCATACTCACTGTCATTAACCAAGTAATGACAGGGGTAAGTTATCTAAACCACTAGCATCACCACAGCTAATCATCAGCAGCAAGTCACAGCTAGTCACCACTTAACAGGTTCAGAGATCATCAACACATGATCCAATTTATCAGTATCTAATGAATAGTAGGGTATGAACCCTAAACATAACCAAGAACCCTAATCAGGACCAGACAATCACCAGGAAGGTCACTACCAACATCTAGTATAGGATGGCCTAGCACAGAGTGCATGAGAGGGAGAAGAACCACTCACCAAAGGTCCTCGCTGTAGATTAGAAGAGGAAGCAGAGAAGGCCGACGACCATGGCGGCACGGGGAGCACCCCCAGGGGGGGCGCTGCGACCCATACAACACCATGGCGGTGACCATAGCCATGCCTAGGGGCGAGGTGAATCACCACGGCGCATGACAGCAGCGGCGCCGCCAGGATCAACGCCAACCCCAAACCCTAGGGTTTGGGATGGTATCGATCTGGTCGTAGGAGAGCTACAGGTCCAAATCCAGTTAGACAGGAGGGAAGAGCAGAGTCGACAACCTCTTCCTGCAACACGGAGGCGGCTAGGGCGGTCCACGACAGCGGGAATCATCGGCGGTATCACCACTGACCACGGGGTCGGCGAAGGAGAAGGAGAGGGGTGAGCTCGAGAGAGAAGACAGCGTGTGTTGGGCTGGGTGGGCCGAAAAACCTTCGGGGTATTGTTTTGACCATGCCATACTGGGCCACAAGGGCCCAATAAACCCAAAAGGCCAGCACAAACCATTTAGAGCATGTTTTAATAAATAGGAAAGGACCAAAATGCCCCTGAACTTAATTAAATTCTATAAAATAAAATTAAAGTCCAAAAATTATAAATAAAATATTTTTGGATTCAGAATAATCCAAACTATCCAAATAAATTAAGAGATAAAATTTTAGACATATAAATTTTATTAAGAATGTTGTAATTTATATATTCATATGGAATTTTACAAAAATTATTGAAAGATGATAAAAATAAATAAAAATCACTTTCATTATATATTAATATTGTAGTATTTTAGAAAAATATTAAACAAATATTTAATAACAATTTTTGATATTTAAGTGATAATTCTTAAAAGAATTATTAAATCAATAAAAGTCAAATAAAAGGGAAATAAAATAGAAGGATACAATATTCTATTATAAATATTAAAAATTAATATTTATAAATCCTTTATTATTAAAAAGAATTTTTATAATAATGGGGAGAATGCATATCAAGTTAAATGATGCATTACATTATTTTGCATAATCATTTTGCTTCTTTAAATATTGTCCTTACCGAGCAATAATGATGTTTTTGTAGACATAGAAGCTCAAGGTCCAGTGCAAGCATCAGACTTCACTACCTTGCCATCACAAGGCAAGTTCATCACTTGCTCATATCCTTTTAAGACTCTTTATCAAAGTATTTGCAAATAGTGTGTTATCATATATACTCTAAATAAGAAGAAAAATATTATTTTCACAAATAAAGAAATCATAGATATGATCCTAAGTGATGATATACTGGAGCAATAGAACTTAGGGTTCTATTTGCAACAATGATGATCAATTAGGAACTTAATAACCCCTGACATCAGTGATTCTAGCACCGTATATTACGTGTTAGCCATGAGATTTGGAATGGGACAGAGAAGTCAGTTGTATCTTCTTCCTCTCGCATGAAGCCAGATGTGCAGGTTGTGGCTGTTATCCTCGTAGCGTGCATATTAATTGGTAATTCATAGAGGATATGCAGCATATGGGTGGGAACCCTCATCGTCCCACGATAGTTCTCGCATCTAACGGCTTGTACAAACCATTGCCATAATTCATTATGTGGGCATGGTGTACACCAAGGAGGCATGCGAGGTCGCGAAGGGGGCAGTGATTGGCTTGAATCAACTACTGGGCCCCACATCATGGAATTGTTGATGGGAAAGTATGCCCGGTTGTGCCACAAGGAGTTGATCTCTCATGGGTAAAGTAACACACCTCTGCAGAGTGTAAGAATTGTAACTTGTTACTCCCTGTTTCGGGAAGGAGCTACAAACGCGGCAGGAAAGAAACTCCATGAAAGTTCTGGTCAACCTGTGAAGGCTGATGGTCATAGAATTTTATAATAAAATCAATCTTTGAAGAAAGATTTACAAAAACTACATAGTGCCAAGGATTTATAATCTGAGGTGGTAGTTAGAGCATCAAACTTCTCACCTTGCATATAATGAACTTATTGGGTAACGTTGTTACTCATCCTTTCCTTTGATCCCTTGCTTAGACTCTGAGGATCCCGAAGACATGCCAATGTGTGCAGCTGAATGTCAAGAAGATGTGTTCTATGAGGAGCCTGACCTGTCAGGAGGTGTTGAAGGGGTGGATTACGAAATCCGCTATGGTGTTGACGATAACGAGTCCAACTAAGTATCCTAGTTAGTAGTAACCAACGGAGCCAAGCAGCATGAACTCTATAGAATAAGCTGCTGAGCTCAACTCCTAGTCGGAGTTGCCACTTTTAAATTCCGCTGAAACACTTTATATTTTAGTTTATAAGTTGAAACCTTTTGAAGTCTTCAACTTATGGTATTGTAATTATAATAATGTGTGAATTTTTGTAATATGGACCCACATTGTTTCTGTTGTACCACTCTGAGGGATGTGATATTTACGAAACATTGTTCTGTGGGTGTCATGTCAACGACTATAGTGTACTACACATGCAGTGGTATGCTGGGTCACCGCAGTAAAGCTTGGGCATTTGAAATATCAGCTCTCATAAGAATAAGAGAGTCATCTACAAATAATATGTCAGAAACAACAGGGGCATTACGACAAACCTTCACACCAATTATGTTGCCACCTTCCTCTTCATACTTAAGTAAGCTCGACAAACCTTCAGCACAGAGCAAGAATAAATAAGGGGACAAGGGGTCCCCTTGACGGCTTGATAGGTGCAGAATCATTACCATTCACACGAACTTGGTAATTGACTGAAGATACACAATTCATGGCTGATTCTCGAGAAAGGACGATTCTACGCGATCATAAGATTTGTGCATATCTAGCTTGATGGCGCACATGCCATATTTCTCAGTCTTCTTGTTCTTAATGGTATAATAAGACTAATAAGCCACCAAGAAATTGTAAGTGATTAAACGCCCCAGAACAAAAGCACTTTGATTAGAAGAGATGATCTCCAGTAATATTGCTTTCAGCCTCTTTGCAATAACTTTTGAGATAACTTTATACAAGACGTTGCTTAAGCTAATCGACCTGAACTGAGTGACTTTCTCTGGATTGTCCACTTTTGGAATGAGAACAATAGAAGTATTATTCCATCCTTCAGGAATCATTCTTGAGTTAATTGCCAAGAGAACTTCATCAATTAATTCCTCACCTAATAAAGACCAGTACTTTTTGAAGAAAATGGCGTGGAGACCATCTCGCCCCGGAGCTTTGAGATCTCCAGTATCAAACAAAGCTTTCTTTACATCCTCTCTAGTAATTAACAAATAGAGATAAGGCGTGGAGTGACATTTCTTTGTAATTCGTTGGATGTGTGACACCGGTAGAGTAGATATGAGCCCAAAAGTAGGGGCATTTTGTTGTTAGTTGTGGCATTTTTACAGTAATAATGTTGAAGTGTGACAGCGTGTGACACCACTACTTGCTTTCAATAGTAAAGATAGACCAACTAAATCATTTTTAAGTTCTCGGATTCTAGTGTAAATGGTAGGCTGTAAGTTCCATTATCATCAAAAGAACATGTATAGTTCCACTGCGAAAGAATAGTGAGTCAATTCTGAATATAATCCCAAAAACACATGCATACTAAACAAATAGAGTTAGCTGCTCTTCAAGACTTCCATAGATCTTGATGACATCTTATCCAACTTAAGTGGTGTGCACAGATAGAGAAAGGATACACCAGACTGACTATTTAAGATGCTGCAAACTCTCAAAATCAGAGCTATCTGTACGTGCACTACTTCAACAATTCTATGGCTATTTCATCCATGTACTAAACATGCACAACTACAATAAAAATACATAAACCTGAGAAGAAACATACCAGAGCTGACGTCTCAAATTTGCCGAAGAGCTGAGATCACAATATGTAAGTGAACTGCAACCAAATCTGAGTACTCTCAACAAAGTACATCGGCGACTAAAGCCTGATGGGCAAGAGAGCGAGGGAAACAGCATAGGGTGCGATTCATCATTTATTAGAGAAGCCGGTTGAGGGGAGACGCGCGGTTTTCACTCACTTAGTGTTAGATCGCATCTATAGGGAAAACAAAACGGGTACATCAAACATTTCCGAGATAAGGCAATTAAGAACATGTTGATGCTTGGCATAATTAATTACTATCCAGCCATTAACTAGTCTTTTAATTCAAAGCCTTTCTTTCCTAGCCGCCGCCTCTGACCTAGTGGTATGTCCAAAATGTATCTACTTTTCCGAACACTTTTGCTGTTGTTTCTCCTCTAAACTTGTGTGATTTGGATACAACTAACATGGACTGATGTTGTTTTCAGCAGAATTACCTTGGTGTCTAGTTTTTGTGCAGAAAATCAACTATCAGAAAAAATTCCGGAAAATATGCCAAAAATCAACCTTGGTGCGGCCACCCCAGGCACCCCCCCGGGCTCCCTCTTCGCCTATAAGTTACCCCTTGACCTAAAAATCGAGGGGGGTTCGATGTTTTTCCAGAAAGAGTTCTGCTGTACCGCTACCACCAGAAACAAAGATTCAGATCCAGAAACTCCGTTCTGCCATCCTGCCGGGACGAGGAATTTGGAGAGGATCATCGCCAACGCCTCTCCATCAACCATCAATGTTTCCCTCATCCATGAGTGATTAATACCCCGCCGTAGGCTATGGGGATGTTAGGGATTGGATGAATTCTATCATGTAATCGAATAAGATTGTTAGGGCATAATGCGTAGTATCTGTATTAGTGCTATTTGACTTTGTTGCAACTTGTTGTGCTTAATGCTTGTCACTAGGGCCCGAGTGCCATGATCTCATATCTGAACTTATTATTGAATCATTATGATAGTATTGTTTGTGATCTTATCTGCAAGTTGTGTACACATATCATTGTCCAGATCCAAAGGCCCCGAAGTGACAGAAATTGGAACAACCGGAGGGGCTGGTTGTGGTGTGAGGATCACATGTGTTCATGGAGTGTTAATGCTTTGCTCCGTTGCTCTATTAAAAGGAGCACCTTAATTGCAGTAGTTCCCTAGAGGCCCCGCTGCCATGGGCTGGCAGGACAAAAGATGTTGTGCAAGTTCTCATTGCAAGCATGCATGACTATATATGGAGCACATGCCTATGATTGTTTAGTACTTGGATGCTTATTCTTATTTATCTGCAATGCCCTAGTCCTTGAAGTTACATGTTTAGACTCGTCCATGCAACGCCCATCCATCCATCCCTATGCCTATTGCACTCATATCCTATTGTTTGCTGCTACTCTAACTATTGCTCTTGTTTTACTGCTGCTGTTGCTACTACAAACTGTTGCTACTGATAAACTTTTGTGAGCAAGAACTATTTCCAGGTGCAGCTGAATTGACAACTCAGTTGTTAAGGCTTGAAAGTATTCTTTGGCTCCCCCTGGGTCGAATCAATAAATTGGGTAATAATACCCGCGAAGACTGTTGTGATCCCCTATACTTGTGGGTCATCAAGACTATTTTCTAGAGCCGTTGCCGGGGAGCATAGCTTTATTTGTAAGTTCACTTGGATCTATTATTGTTCACTGCTACTCCTTTCATCATGGGGAAGTCTCGTGATGAAAAGTTTTCTATTTTACCATCCACTACAAGAAGAGGTACAGTCCTAAACACCTCTGATGCTCTTGATTCACCGTCTATTATAAGTAAGCTTGTCACTATAGGGGTTCGTAGCATGGAAAAACAAAAAATTTCTACCGCATGCAAACAAACAAGCCAAGATCTATCTACTAGATTGTAGCAACGAGTCGATAGAGGAACTCACCCTCGAAGATTCCAAAGCGGTTACCGAGAGCGGATTCTTGTGGGTGATGTAGTCATACTCTTGCCGATCTCAAGATCGTGTAGACGATCCTTCCGGCGCTGCGTTCCGGCAGCGCTTCCGTAGTCGGTCACATGTTCGGTACTCGATGAATACCTTCCTCTCCCTTGTTCCAGCAGGCAGCATAGGTTGTAGCACTCTCCTCGCGATTCCGGCAGCACGACGGCGTGGTACCGGAAGTAGAGGGGAGATCTCGCAGGGCTTCGCCTTAAGCCGAAGCGAGTATGGTAGACTATGAGAGAGGCCTTGGCAATATAGGGTTTAGAGGCACCAAGGGAGGAGGCTAGGCCGGTGGCTAGGGCTTGGGGAGGGCCCCAACTCGGCGGCTAGGGCAAACCCTAGGGCGGCGGCGGCTGCAGGAGGCCGGCGGCTAGGGTTAGGGTTTTGGTGGATAGAGGTGTAGGCTAGAGGGGGCACCCCTGCCCCTTCTTTTATAGGTGGGAGGGCGCTGGCCAAGGGCTGGGAGTCCTCCCCCAAGTCGTCCTCCTTGTCCGGCGGGTGGAGGGAGAGGAACTCCTCCCCAAGTAGGTTTCCTACTCTCCCTCCACCAAGCAAAACTGCCGTTTGACTTTTCAAATTGGCGTTTGACTTTTTCAAACTAGGATTTGATTTATCCCTTTATTTTGCTCAGCCATGATACCTAGTACATGATGCAATCATTCCATATCGTTATGACACATTCATGTACCCTTCCCCTCCAGAGTGCCGGACCTTCCGAACCCTTCTAGAACATTCCCGATGAAAACACCGGAATCATTCCCCAACTCCGAAACAGGACTTTCCTTATACGAATCTTATTCTCCGGACCATTTCGGATCTCCTCGTGATATCCCGGATCCCATCCGAGACTCCTAACAACATTCGATCTCTTACTCATCATTCCATAACTACTCAACAATAACGAATCCTTAAGTGTGTCTCCCTATGGTTCGTGAATTATGCGGATATGATCGAGACACTTCTCCGAACAATAACCAATAGAGGAATCTGGAAATTCATATGGCTCCCACATATTTCTACGATTACTTTGCGATCGAATGAACCACTTACAAACGATACCAATTTCCCTTTGTCTCACGATAGTTTACTTATCCGAGGTTTTGATCGTCGGTATCTCTGCATACCTAGTTCAACCTCGTTACCGATAAGTACTCTTTTATCGTTCCCGTGGTATGTGATCCCTTGTGAGCCAGTCACATGATTGCAAGCTAATTGGATGACATTCCACCGAGAGGGCCTAGAGTATATCTATCCGTCATATGGATGGACAAATCCCACTCTTGATTCATGTGTCTCAACCCATACTTTCCGAACACTCAATGTCACCTTTATAGCCACCCAGTTACGGTGTGGTGTTTGATGTCATCAAAGCATCCTTCCGGTGATGGTGATAAGCATGATCTCATGGTTAAAGGAATTAGGTTACTATGTATCACAAAGCATATAGCAATTGAACTATTAAAATGACTTGATCTTTATGCTACGCTTAACTATAGGAGTATGTCCATCACACCATTCTCCTAATGATATGAACTTGTTGTTAATAACATCTCAATATTCATGATAGGGAAACCACAATCATCTATTAACCAACAAGCTAGTATTATGAAGAGGCTTTACTAGGGACTCTAATTTAGTTTACAAATCACACAAGTATTAATGTTTCCTGGTTAATACTGTTATAGCATGAATGTAAACATTTATCATAAACACAAATATATAACAATAACTACATTTATTATTGCCTCTAGGGCATATCTCCAATAGTCTCCCACTTGCACTAGAGTCAACTAATCTAGATTACATGGTAATATACCGAACACCCATGGCAGTTTGGTGTTGGTCATATTTTGCCCTCGGGAGAGGTTTAGTCAACGGATCCGCCACATTCAGATCTGTGTGTACTTTGCAAATCTTTATGTCACCATCTTGGACATGTTCTCGAATAGCGTGAAAACGTAGCTTGATGTGCTTCAGCTTCTTGTGTGACCTTGGTTCTCGCGCATTGGCTATGGCGCCCATGTTATCATAGTAGATAGACATTGGGTCCAGCGCACTTGGAACCACACCGAGCTCTGTAATGAACTCCTTCATCCATATCGCTTCTTGTGAAGCCTCCGAAGCAACTATGTATTCCGATTCAGTTGAAGATCTCGCCACAACGCTTTGCTTTGCACTCCTCCAGCTAACTGTTGCACCATTCAAAATAAATACGTATCCAGATTGAGATTTAGAATAAATGGATCGGTGTTCCAACTAGCATCGGTGTAACCATTAACAACGAGTTGTTCATCACCTCCATAAGAAAGAACCATATCCTTAGTTCTTCTCAAGTACTTAAGGATGTTTTTGATCACGTCAATGATCCACTCGGATCACTTTGATATCTTCTAATCAAACTAACGGCATATGCAATGGGTCTAGTACATAGCATGTCATACATTAGAGATTCTATGGCTGAGGCATGAGTCTTACTCATCCTTTCTCTATCTTACGTCGTTCTTTGGACTTTGAGTTTTACTCAAGGTCGTATTGGGCAACATGGGAAAGAACCCTTTCTTGCTATCTTCCATTCCAAACCTCTTTAGAACTTTGTCCAAATATGTACTTTGTGACAATGATATTAGGCGTCTCGATCTATCTCTATAAATCTTTATGCCTAATATGTAAGCTGCTTCGCCAAGATCTTTCATTGAAAAACTATTATTCAAATATTCCTTGACACTATTAAGAAGGTCTACATCATTCCCAATCAACAATATGTCATCTACATATAGTATTAAGAATGCTACAGAGCTCCCACTCACTTTCTTGTAAATACAAGCTTCTCCATAAGTTTGTATAAAACCAAAGCTTTTGATTACCTTATCAAAATGTTGATTCCAACTTCGGGATGCTTGCTTCAATCCATATATGGACCTTTGAAGTTTGCATACCTTGTTAGCATCTTTAGGATCGACAAAACCTTTGGGTTGCATCATATACAACTCTTCATCAATGTCTCCATTGAGGAACGCTGTTTTGACATCCATCTGCCATATTTCATAATCGTAATATGCAGCGATTGCTAACATAATCCTCACAGACTTTAGCTTCGCTACTAGTGAGAAAGTCTCATCGTAGTCAACTCCTTGAATTTGTCGAAACTCTTTTGCGACAAGTCGAGCTTTATAGACAGTAATATTACCATCAACATCTGTTTTCTTCTTGAAAATCCATTTGTTCTCGACAGCCTTTCGGCCATCCGGTAAGTCCACCAAAGTCCATACTTGGTTTTCGTACATGGATCCAATCTCGGATTTCATGGATTCTTGCCATTTATTGGAATCTGGGCTCATCATTGCTTCCTCATATGTCTCAGGGTCATCGGTGTTGTCCACCAACATGACACTCATAACGGGATCATACCAATCAGGAGTGGTACCATTTCTCGTTGACCTGCGAGGCTCTGTAGTAACTTCAACCGAAGTTTCATGATCATCATCATTAGCTTCCTCTCTTATTGGTGTAGGCGCCACAGGAACTACTTCCGGTGTTGCTCTTCTCGCAAGTTCGAGAGAAGGTTCAACAACCTCGTAGAGTTCTACTTTCCTTCCAGTCACTTCTTTCGAGAGAAATTCTTTCTCTAGAAAGGATCCATTCTTGGCAACGAAGATTTTGCCCTTGGATCTATGATAGAAGGTATACCCGATAGTTTCCTTCGGGTATCCTATGAAGACGCATTTTTCCGCTTTGGGTTCAAGCTTGTCCGGCTGTAACTTCTTTACATAGGCTTCGCAACCCCAAAATTTAAGGAACGACAATTTAGGTTTCTTCCCAAACCATAGTTCATATGGTGTCGTTTCAACGGATTTAGATGGTGCCCTATTTAAAGTGAATGCGGCTGTTTCTAATGCATAACCCCAAAAAGATAGCGGTAAATCTGTAAGTGACATCATAGAACGAACCATATCTAAGAGAGTTCGATTATGATGTTCGGACACACCATTACGCTGTGGTGTTCCCGGCGGTGTCAATTGTGAAAGTATTCCGCATTTCTTCAAATGCTCGCCAAACTCGTAACTTAGATATTCACCTCCACGATCAGAACGTAGAAATTTAATCTTCTTGTTATGTTGATTCTCTACCTCACTTTGAAATTCCTTAAACTTCTCGAAAGTTTCGGACTTATGTTTCATGAAATAGATATACCCATATCTACTCAAGTCATCCGTGAAGGTAAGAACATAACGATAACCATCACGATGCTACACTCATTGGTCCACACACATCGGTATGTATGATTTCCAATAAGTCTGTAGCTCGCTCCATCATACCAGAAAATGGAGTCTTAGTCATTTTACCCATCATACATGCTTCGCATCTTTCAAGTGATTCGAAATCAAGTGATTTAAGAAGTCCATCGGAATGGAGTTTCTTCATACGCTTCACTCTGATATGACCAAGACGACAGTGCCACATATAGGTCGAGTTATCGCTCGATTTCAAACGTTTAGCCTCAATGTTATTAATATGTGTATTTCCACTATCGAGATTCAATAAGAATAGACCATCTATCAAAGGTGCATGTGCATAAAACATATTAATCATATAAATCGAACAACCATTATTCTCGGACTTAAACAAGTAACCGTCTCGCAATAAACAAGATCCCGATATAATGTCCATGATCAACGCAGGCACCAAATAACAATTATTTAAGTATAAAACTAATCTCGATGGTAGATGAAGAGGTAGCGTGCCGACCGTGATCACATCATCCTTTGATCCATTTCCAACACGCATCGTCACCTTGTTCTTCGCTAGCTTCCGTTTGAAAGTTACAAATATGAGCAACCGAACCAGTATCAAATACCCAGGCACTACTACGAGTACTAGTGGGATACACATCAATAACATGTATATCAGATATACCTATCTTCTTGATGTTGTCGTTCTTCAAATCCGCCAAGTACTTTGGGCAATTCCGCTTCCAGTGACCCTCTTGCTTGCAGTAAAAACACTCAGTATCAGGCTTAGGTCCACCTCTGGTTTTCTTCGCCGGTGCGGCAACTTTCTTACCGCCCTTCTTGAAGATTCCCTTTTGCTTAGACTTGCCTTTCTTGAATTTGGTGGTCTTATTTACCAACAACACTTGGTGCTCTTTCTTGATATCCACTTCTACAGATTTCAACATGGAGAAGAGTTCTGGCAATGTCTTGTCCATGTTTTGCATATTGTAGTTCATCACAAAGTTCTTGTAACTTGGTGGTAGTGATTGGAGGACATGGTGAATCCCCAAAGAATTAGGAATCACTATACCCAAACTTTGGAGTTTGTTTGCGTGCCCAGACATCTTAAGCACATGCTCACTGACGGAGCTGCCCTCTTCCATCTTGCAGTTAAAGAACTTTTCAGAAGCCTCATAACTCTCAACTGCCGCGTGAGCCTCAAATATCTTTTTGAGTTCACGGACAATATCATGTGGGTCATGGTTCTCAAACCTTTTCCGAAGCTCTGATTCCAAACCATACAAGATAGCACACTGAACTGTGGAGTACTGATTCTTCCGAGCGAGGAAAACATTCTTTACCTCATCGGTAGCATCACCGCAAAGGGTCACCTAGCGGTGCATCCAGCACATAGGTCAAATTACCAGCATTAAGGACAATCCTCAAATTGTGGAACCAATCCGCGAAGTTGCTTCCATTGTTTTTCAACTTTTCTTTCTCTAGGAACGCATTAAAATTGATGGTAGGGGCCGCCATTGATCTCCAACTTATTTGCAATAGTTTAGACTAAGTTTATGACAAATTGAGTTCTAATTAATAGTTAAATTAATCTAGGTGAACTCCCACTCAAAACAATATCCCTCACATTGTTTTAGTGATCACACGAACCAAATCCACCACATCAAAACCGATCATCACGAGAGTTGATGTAGCTTCAATGGCGAACAATCAACATGTTCATCATATCTACTATATGACTCATGCTTTACCTTTCAGTGATTCGTGTTCCGAGACCATGTCTGTACATGCTAGGCCCGTCAAGATCAAACCTTAGTTTCTGCATGAGCAAATTTGGCTTGCTCACGGTGTATACACTTGCAGAATCTAACACACCCGATCATCACGTGGTGCTTCGAAACAACAAGCTTTAGCAACGGTGCTAACTAAGGATGAACACTTTAAAACTTGAAATTTGTGTGCTTGAGGGATCATCTTATAATGCTACCGTTGTTAACTAAGCAATACAAGATGCATAAAGGATTAACATCACATGCAATTCATAATATGTGATATGATATGGCCTTTCTTCTTTGTGCTTCCGATCTCCATCTTCAAGCACGAACATGATCTCCATCATCACCGGCATTGCATCAAGGTTCCATGGTTGTCGTCCACCAGCTTCAACTATTACAACTACTTTGAATAGACATGCGGGTCTTCACAGAATTTAAAGACAACCATATGGCTCCTGCCGGTTGCCAACTTACAATAAGGAACATTGCATGCATCAAATATAATCACAATCATGGCCATATCACATCACAGCACACCCCTGCAAAACAAAGTTAGACGCCTCTAATTTTCTTTGCATATTTTACGTGGTTTGGGGCTTTCAATAAGTGTATAAGTGTCGCTCTAACTTACGAAAAAGAACCACAATGTTGATGCTTGAACTATCAAGTGCCCGTTGTAAATTGGATCTATACTATAATGGGAGAGACAGACACCAGCAAAGCCACTTATGCAATACTAGTTGCATGTTCAGCGTGGAGCAAGTCTCATGAACGATGTCATGTAAGGTTAGCCCGGGCCGCTTCATCCCATCATACCGCAAGATGCAAAGTACACAAGAAGCAATTGATAATAAAAGCACCACCGCCCACAATGACCATTGTATTCTACTCGTGCAACAGATCTACATATAGACACGGTTCTGATACCACTGTAGGGGTTCGTAGCATGGAAAAACAAAAAATTTCTACTGCATGCAAACAAACAAGTCAAGATCTATCTACTAGATTGTAGCAACAAGTCGATAGAGGAACTCACCCTCAAAGATTCCAAAGCGGTTAACGAGAGCGGATTCTCGTGGGTGATGTAGTCGTACTCTTGCCGATCTCAAGATCGTGTAGACGATCCTTCCTGGCTTGCGTTAAGAGCGGCTCATGATCGTCTCACCGTTGATTTTCGATGAAGACCTTCCTCTCCCTTGTTCCAACAGGCAACGGAGGTTGGAGCACTCTCCTTGCGATTTTGGCAGCACGACGGCATGGTACCGGAAGTAGAGGGGAGATCTCGCAGGGCTTCGCCTTAAGCCGAAGCGAGTATGGTGGACTATGAGAGAGGCCTTGGCGATCTAGGGTTTAGAGGCACCAAGGTAGGAGGCTAGGCCGGCGGATAGGGCTTTGGGAGGGCCCCAACTCAGCGGCTAGGGCAAACCCTAGGGCGGCGGCGGCTGCAGGAGGCCGGCGGCTAGGGTTAGGGTTTTGGTGGAGAGAGGTGTAGGCTAGAGGGGGCACCCCTGCCCCTTCTTTTATAGGTGGGAGGGTGCTGGCCAAGGGGAGGGAGTCCTCCCCCAAGTCGGCCTCCTTGGCGGGCGGGTGGAGGGAGAGGAACTCCTCCCCAAGTAGGTTTCCTACTCTCCCTCCACCAAGCAAAACTGCCGTTTGACTTTTCAAATTGGCGTTTGACTTTTTCAAACTAGGATTTGATTTATCCCTTTATTTTGCTCAGCCATGATACCTAGTACATGATGCAATCATTCCATATCGTTATGACACATTCATGTACCCTTCCCTCGGTCTTGGGACCTTAGGACCCTTCTAGAACATTCCCGATGAAAACACCAGAATCATTCCCCAACTCCGAAATAAGACTTTCCTTATACAAATCTTATTCTCCGGACCATTACGGATCTCCTCGTGATATCCCGGATCCCATCCGTGACTCCGAACAACATTTGATCTCTTACTCAACATTCCATAACTACTCAACAACATCGAATCCTTAAGTATGTCTCCCTACGGTTCGTGAATTATGCGGACATGATCGAGACACTTCTCCGAACAATAACCAATAGAGGAATCTGGAAATTCATATGTCTCCCACATATTTCTACGATTACTTTGCAATCGAACGAACCACTTACATACGATACCAATTTCCCTTTGTCTCACGATAGTTTACTTATCCGAGGTTTTGATCGTTGGTATCTTTGCATACCTAGTTCAACCTCGTTATCGATAAGTACTCTTTTCTCGTTCCCGTGGTATGTGATCCCTTGTGAGCCAGTCACATGCTTGCAAGCTAATTGGATGAAATTCCACCGAGAGGGCCCAGAGTATATCTATCCGTCATATGGATGGACAAATCCCACTCTTGATTCATGTGTCTCAACCCATACTTTCCGAACACTCAATGTCACCTTTATAGCCACCCAGTTACGGTGTGGTGTTTGATGTCATCAAAGCATCCTTCCGGTGATGGTGATAAGCATGATCTCATGGTCGAAGGAATTAGGTTACTATGTATCAGAAAGCATATAGCAATTGAACTATTAAAATGACTTGATCTTTATGCTACGCTTAACTATAGGAGTATGTCCATCACACCATTCTCCTAATGATATGATCTTGTTGTTAATAACATCTCAATGTTCATGATAGGGAAACCACAATCATCTATTAACCAACAAGCTAGTATTATGAAGAGGCTTTACTAGGGACTCTAATTTAGTTTACAAATCACATAAGTATTAATGTTTCCTGGTTAATACTGTTATAGCATGAATGTAAAAATTTATCATAAATACAAAGATATAATAATAACTACATTTATTATTGCCTCTAGGGCATATCTCCAGCAGCCACACCATCACCACATACTCATGCTACACACACTGCTACTACTTCTAAATCTGAAACTGCTTTTGATGCTCATGATGTTACTTCTACTGTGCTTGATGTGAGTGGTTCATTAGGTCCTTTCCTAGATGCTACTATGGCTAGTCTAGGAAATACTGAAACTCCTAGTGAAGACATTGTTACACCTGTTAGCTCACCTGAGTCTAGAGAGAGTTATGATATTAATGATGGTTACATTGATTTCACTGATGAGTTTGTTGAAGAGTGCTGAAACACACATGGTGCTAGTGATATTAAGAGTCTCTTTGCTAGACGTACCATTATTCCTAGACCGTCCTCTGATCCTAAGTTTGCCACCTCTCCCATAGATATTAAAGATAAAGATTATGATTTTTCTCTTGATTTATCCTATTTGTACATTGTTGAGAAAGAACCTTTTTGTGGGACTGAAAACGAGAGTGTTGTGGCTCATATGAATGAGCTTTCTACTATGAGTGCTTTGTTCTCTGATGATTTTAAGATGCGCAAGTATTTTGTTACAAAGATATTCCCTTTTTCACTAAAAGGAGAAGCTAGGGCTTAGTTTAATAGATTACCTCCTGGTTCCATTGATAGCCCTGATTGCTTGATTGCTTCTTTCTTCTAGAAATATTTTCCTCACAGTGCTAGACATGCTGCTTTGTAGAGACTTTTTTGATTTTAAACAGGGAGAAGAAGAGAAACTGCCTGAGTCATGGACAAGGTTCTAAGCCTTGATTCATGCACATCCTCGATGTCGATTGCCTAAGAATGAGCTACTTGATATTTATTATAATGGACTAACTAATGATTCTAGGACATACCTAGATAGCTTTGCTGATTGTGTTTTCAGGAAAAGAACTCCTACATATGCTGAAGAATTAATGGCTAAAATAATCAAGAATTATGATGATTGGACTTCAACTAAGCTAAATACACTTGAGCTTATTACTCCTGAACCAGTTGTGCCTGAACCAGATCCAATACCAACACCAAAGAAGAGGGGAGTTATTGCATTAAATGATGAAGTGATGAAAGAAGCTAAGAAATGTCTAAAGAAGAAGGGTATTAGAGCTGAAGACGTGAAGAATCTACCTCCTATAGAAGAATTATGCCAGCCAACTCCCCACTCATCTACTATTGAGGTACACTCTCTCCACTTTAATGAAGGTGATATTCCTTATGGTAAGCCTCCTGATCAATGCTTATAGGAACTTGACACATTTATTGTTAAGCAAGGTAATTTTAATAAAAAAGTTCAGAATCATTTATTGGAAAACTCTAGAGCTATAAATGAGTTGAAAGATATTGTGGAAAGAACTGTTAAAATGCTTGTTAAACACTTTCAAATGGTTCAAACTCAAATTGATCAACTTGCTAAGGTACAAAAGATATGCTAGTTAATGCCTCGGGAGATAAACATGCTTATGGAATTAGAACTAGGAGTGGTATAGCTACTCAAGATCCTTTATATCCTGAAGGACACCCTAAAATAATTGAGCAGGGTTATCAACAAGGTGAAAGTAGTGGTAGTCCTCGTAAGAGAAAGAAAAACAAACACAAAATAGTTGAGGAACCACTTGAACCTGCTGTAGATCCTAACAGTATATTTGTCTCTAATGATAAAACTGAGAGTGGTAATGATAAAAATGATGCTTCTGATAAGGAGGAAGTTAAGGAAGAACCTGAGAAGCACACTAAGAACACTAGGTACACTAAGGAAGACTTTATTGCTAAGAAACATGGTAGTGAGGGAGAACCTTGGGTGCAGAAACCTATGCCTTTTCCAGGTAAGAAACACAAGTCAAAGGAGGAAGAACACTACAACAAGTTTTGTGAGTGGATGAAGCCTTTATTTTTGCAAATTCCTTTGACTGATGCTATTAAGTTGCCTCCTTATTCAAAGTATATGAATGATATTGTCTCTAATAAAAGAAAGATTCCTAATGAGGAAATTTCTACTTTGCTTGCTAATTATTCCTTCAATGGTAAGGTTCCAAAGTAACTTGGTGATCCAGGTATACCAACTATTCCTTGCTCTATTAAGAATAATTATGTTAGAACTGCTTTATGTGATTTGGGAGCTCGAGTTAGTGTTATGCCTTTTTCTCTCTACAAGAGACTCCGGCTAGAAAAGTTGATACCAACTGATATATCTTTGCAAATGGCTGATAAGTCAACTACTATTCCCGTTGGTATATGTGAGGATGTTCCTATTCAAGTGGCTCATAATTGCTTGGTTTTGACTGATTTTGTTGTGCTTGAAATGCCTGAAGATGATAATATGTCCATTATTCTTGGGAGACCTTTTCTTAATACTGCAGGTGTTGTCATTAATTGTAATCAAGGGAAAATAACTT
This sequence comes from Avena insularis, assembly GCA_023614405.1. Taxonomy (NCBI): domain Eukaryota; kingdom Viridiplantae; phylum Streptophyta; class Magnoliopsida; order Poales; family Poaceae; genus Avena; species Avena insularis. The sequence continues at coordinate 378,688,479 of CM042695.1, read as the reverse complement.
TCAATATTAATGACAAAGAGCATATTGTTTATTTCCCCAAGAAGGTTGCTAGAAGCTATTGCCAGAATTCCATTGAAAATATTGAGAGCATCAAGGTTGGAGAAATTTATTGTCCCATTCCACAAGAAAATTTTGAAACTATTATGATTAGGACCATTGCTATCAAGTTTGAGGTAACATAATCACCTTGTGGAATGTAAAGTTTTGTTTCATATAAGATTTTTTTGGTAACAAGACTTGATCAACCTTGTTAACAAAAGGATTTTAATGAACAAAATAATGTTTTTACTGTGGTTATGCTCTCTTTCTTTTGCTTTTCTCATTCCTAATCTTTGCCTTTTCTTTTGCTATCTTTGGTTTTGTTAGTTGTTTGCTTGTTAGAGTGTCTTAGAACTTCAGTAGTTTGGTTTTTTTGTTTGCTTTTGCTTCTTCTAAAAAAATCTGTTTCTGCGAGAAAATCAATTTTCATACCCTGAAAATTGGCCAAAAATAAAGTTTCCCAAAAAAATCCCAAAAAATTCAAAATAAATTTTTCCTCGAAAAAGGGGCAGAGGGACACCTAGAGTGGTTCAGCGGGCCACCCCATGCCAGCACACCCCTGGTGGGCGCGGGCTCCCCCTAGGTGGCGCCTGGGTGGGGTGTGGCCCACCTGGGCCCCTCCAAGGTGCCTCCTCACAGCCATCTTCTTTCTCTCTTCCAAAAAACACTGGAAAACTTTCTCAAGCTCGAGTTCCTGCTGTTCTTGCTCGCGATTTTCGATCTCCTTGCTCATCCCATCTTTGTTGCTGATTTTTGGAAGGATTGCTCCTTGGTATGTGCCTCCTCCGCTTGCCCAATTAGATTTGTGATTGGTAGATTGTATCTTGAGTATTTAGCTGCTATAGGTGACAGGTTGTGTGAGCTTGCATGCTTGTTCTATGCTTAGAGTTTTCATTTTTAATCCATGTGTAGCCCTCTAGCAAGTTCCTATAGTAGTTTCTCATCATTTATCAACTTGGAAATCACTTGGTTTGATGTTTGTCTAAAAATTTCAGAAAAATAGGTCATGGACAACCACACATTTGGTGAAATATTTGAGAGTGATGCACCTAGGAGGGCAAGACCTTCAAGATAATCCTCCCGAGCTAGGCCCTCATATAATAAGGATATCATTACACCGCGATTTGGCGATGAGGGAGATGAGGGGGATGCTCACTGCGGTGACCCAGCATACCACTGCATGTGTAGTACACTATAGTCGTTGACATGACACCCACAGAACACCGTTCCATAAATATCACATCCCTCAGAGTGGTATAACAGAAACATTGCGGGTCCATATTACAAACATTCACACATTATTATAATTACAATACCAGAAGTTCAAGACTTCAAAAGGTTTCAACTTACAAACTAAAATATAAAGTGTTTCAGCAGAATTTAAAAGTGGAAACTCCGACTAGGAGTTGAGCTCAGCAGCTTATTCTATAAAGTTCATGCTGCTCGGCTCCATTGGTTACTACTAACTAGGATACTTAGTTGGACTCGTTATCGTCAACACCATAGTGGATTTCGTAATCCACTCCTTCAACACCTCCTGACAGGTCAGGCTCCTCGTAGAACACATCTTCTTGACATTCAGCTGCATACATTGGCATGTCTTCGGGATCCTCGGAGTCTAAGCAAGGGATCAAAGGAAAGGATGAGTAACAGCATTACCCAATAAGTTCATTATATGCAAGGTGGGAAGTTTGATGCTCTAACTACCACCTCGGATTATAAATCCTTGGCACTATGCAGTTTTTGTAAATCTTTCTTCAAAGATTGATTTTATTATAAAAGTCTATGACCATCAGCCTTCACAGGTTGACCAGAACTTTCATGGAGTTCCTTTCCTGCCGTGTTCGTAGCTCCTTCCTAGAACAGGGAGTAACAAGTTACAATTCTTACACTCTGCAGAGGTGCGTTACTTTACCCATGAGAGATCAACTCCTTGTTGCACAACCGGGCGTACTTTCCCGTCCACAATTCCATGATATGGGGCCCAGTAGTTGGTCCAAGCCAATCACTGCCCCCTTCGCGACCTCGCATGCCTCCTTGGTGTACACCATGCCCACATAATGAATTACGTTAATGGTTTGTACAAACAGTTAGATGCCAAAACTATCATGGGACGATGAGGGTTCCCACCCATATGCTGCATATCCTCTACAAATTACCAATTGATATGCATGCTACAAGGATAACAGCCACGACCTGCACATTCGGCTTCATGCGAGAGGAAGAAGATACAACTGACTTCTCTGTCTCATTCCAAATCTCATGGCTAACGCGTAATATACGGCGCTAGAATCACTGATGTCAGAGGTTATTAAGTCCCTAATTGATCATCATTGTTGCAAATAGAACCCTAAGTTATATTGCTCCAGTATATCATCACTTAGGATGATATCTATGATTTCTTTATTTGTGAAAATAATATTTTTCTTCTTCTTTAGAGTATATATGATAACACACTATTTGCAAATACTTTGATAAAGAGTCTTAAAAGGATATGAGCAAGTGATGAACTTGCCTTGTGATGGCAAGGTAGTGAAGTCTGATGCTTGCACTGGACCTTGAGCTTCTATGTCTACAAAAATATCATTATTGCCCAGTAAGGACAATATTTAAAGAAGCAAAATGATTATGCAAAGTAATGTAATGCATCATTTAACTTGATATGCATTCTCCCCATTATTATAAAAATTATTTTTTAATAATAAAGGATTTATAAATATTAATTTTTAATATTTATAATAGAATATTGTATCCTTTTATTTTATTTCCCTTTTATTTGACTTTTATTGATTTAATAATTCTTTTAAGAATTATCACTTAAATATCAAAAATTGTTATTAAATATTTGTTTAGTATTTTTCTAAATACTACAATATTAATATATAATGAAAATGATTTTTATTTATTTTTATCATCTTTCAATAATTTTTGTAAAATTCCATAAATAATATATAAATTACAAAATTCTTAATAAAATTTATATGTCTAAAATTTTATCTCTTAATTTTTTTGGATAGTTTGGATTATTGTGAATCCAAAAATATTTTATTTATAGTTTTTGGACTTTTAATTATTTTCTAGAATTTAATTAAGTTCAAGGGCATTTTGGTCTTTTCCTATTTATTAAAACAGGCTCTAAATGGTTTGGGCTGGCCTTTTGGGTTTATTGGACCCTTGTGACCCAGTAGGGCGTGGTCAAAACAATACCCTGAAGGGTTTTCGGCCCACCCAGCCCAACACACTCGTTGTCTTCTCTCTCTCGAGCTCACCCCTCTCCTTCTCCTTCCCCGACCCCGTGGTCAGTGGTGTCACCGCCGGCGATTCCCGCCGTCATGGACCGCCCTGGCCACCGCCGTGGTGCAAGAAGAGGTTGTCGACTCCGCTCTTCCTTCCTGTCCAACTGGATTTGGACCTGGAGCTCTCCTGCGACCAGATCGATACCATCCCAAACCCTAGGGTTTGGGGTTGGCGTTGATCCTGGCGCCGCTGCTACTGTCGTGCGCCGTGGTGATTCACCTCGCCCCTAGGTGTGGCTATGGTCGCCACCGTGGCGCTGTATGGGTCGCAGTGCACCCCTGGGGGTGCTCCCCTTGCTGCCATGATCATCGGTCATCTCTGCTTCCTCTTCTAATCTACAGCGAGGACCTTCGGTGAGTGGTTCTTCTCCCTCTCATGCACTCTATGCTACGCCATCCTATACTAGATGTTGGTAGTGACCTTCCTGGTGATTGTCTGGTCCTAATTAGGGTTCTTGGTTCTGTTTAGGGTTCATACCATGTTGTTGATTAGATACTGATGAATTGGATCATGTGTTGATGATCTCTGAACCTGTTAAGTGGTGACTAGCTATGACTTACTGCTGATGATTAGCTGTGGTGACGGTAGTGGTTTAGATAACTTACCACTGTCATTACTTGGTTAATGACAGTTAATGACAGTGAGTATTGTGTGATGAAGTCACTGTCTTAGTACTGTTGGCTTGAGAATTCATGTATAAATTGAGATCAAAATGATCTCTTTCTGTGAAGACATATATATATATATATATATGAATATCCTGTTTATGATTCATGTGTTTAAGAACAGGAAAATGATTTATAATTGGTTGATTGTATTAGTAAAGATTGGATGCTTAATCTTCTTAGTTTAGAACTGTTCTTGTGACACCATCCTTGTATGGCACACAAGACGAGATTCTTTTACTTGGTGTGGTTTTATTCAAGCTTAAGTTTTGGCTTGGCGTGATAGATAAGTGAAATACTCTTTCCTTATATCCCTAGAACCAGTGATGTTGGTCTGAGGTTTTAGGGATTTAGACCTCTATCTTGTTGATTCACGGAGATGGTTTCTGGTAGTGATACCAGCTATTGTTTCTTGAATCAAAGTTTGGGAAAAATGATTGTAAGCTTGATAACTTATATAGATCCATAAGATTAAATCCTAAGGTGCTACTCTAATTGTGGAGATGTGCCTAGAGTTTTAAATCTTAGCTATGTTCGTTCTTGAATTGAAATATAGCTTGATAACTAGATCAATGATGTTGTTCTGAGATTTAGTTGGATCTTTATACCTTTTTGATTGCTTTTATAGTTTAAAACCTCAGTGATGGATTCACCCCACTTGGGTGCTTTCTGAGAGTTTGAATAAGAGACAGATCATGTATGCTTGTCTAATCTTAGACAGATAGATCATTTGATGGTCTATTTACTCACCACTGTCACTTGATGTTGTGGTTGCTAGTGGTGGATCTTGTGGTAGCTTGATCTGGTGTTCCCCTGGTATTTCCTGTTCCTGGCTTGTGCGTGATCTAGCCCATCATCTCCTGATCCTGATGGCTTGATCTTGGTCTTGCTATCCACCTAATCTACCCCCTCCTTATGACACCATCTCGGTGATGCGATCTTGGGCTTTGGTTGGTTTGATCTAGCTTGGCTTTGGCTTGGTTTAGCTGTTGGTTGCTGTGCTTGGTGTGTAAGAGCAATGGAATGATGTGGGGATTGGTTTTCCCACGGCTGTGTTGATAGTTTTGTTTGGTTGTGCTGCTGTTGTGGTGTTGACAGCACACACCATGCAGTTTGGTGTGTGTGCTGCTTGTGTGCCTGCTACACAGATGTGGATATGTTCTGAATTTTGAAAGTTACTTTCATCTGGTTACTTCTACCTGGCTGGTGAAACTTGCCCCTTCTTGCTGTTATTTGACTTATGGCTTAAAATTATGAAAGATACATTCTTTCATTTTGGTGAAACTTGCCCCTTATATACTCAATGATGAAAAAGTGAACAGTGCACTTCACTGTCAACTTCTGAGAGTAAAAATAATTCTAATCCTAACCTTCTTTTTCTTTTAAGTTTATTTTTATTTTGCAGGTACCAGATTTGAAAATAAAGACTTTAGTTTAGGTTTTTTATTTTTCTTTATAGATCAGCCACTTGTAATGACTATCATATTCAATTGTAATCTTTAATTTATTCTTTTGTCCTCTTTATTTTTATTCTTTTGAAATAAAGATTGTACTATTATCAATAAAGATATATTATTCTTTATTTATTTGCTATTGTAAAGATTGTGGATGATTCTCATAAGTTACATTTTTGTAACTTATTTATTGAATAAAATTATGAAATAGATATTCCTATTCTTAATTGCTCTCTTCATATAAAGTTTGAGTTATTATTGGTTAACTCTTAATTGAATCAAAGATTCAAACTTTATTCAAAAATCCTTTTGAATTATAATTCAAACATTCAAGTTTTAAATTCAAAATTCATTTCCCAAAACACATAAGTCCACAAAGATCATATCGAAGTCTATAACATTCATCCTTCAAGACTATACCTTAACTCAAAGTATGAAAGAAACTTTGATCACTTTTGGTTTTTATTTGGCGAAAATTTTACCTACATTTTCACAGATGAATGCATGCAACATTTCAAATTACTAAATCTACCCTTCGTTAGTTCCTAAATGCTGGGATGTTACACTCACCCTTCCACCTTTCCTTGCCTAACCTTTTTGCGGGCTGCTGGGATTCTTGATGATTTTATAACCTTGGTTCGGAGGGTTGGACTAACAAGCTATATGTAGGATGAGAGCGTTCAATATGCAATGCTCACTAAAACATTTGTGGAGAGTTTTCTTTTACTAACAGTTTGTTCAAGCCAGACGTGTCTTTCAAAATTTATGGCAGGCCTTACAACATGACATTGAAGAAATTTTGTGAGGCTCTGGGACTTGGTACAGCTGGGTCGGCAAAGAAGATTCTAGCTCAACCCGCTGATTTGTTGGAGATCTACCGTGGGATAACTAATGATGATGACCGTAGAGCCCAACAGGGAAAGATAAGAAATATTCAACTCCTAGCCATCAGGTACTTCGCTTACTATCTTGCCACTAGTGTTCTTGGTAGGGAGAACACTAGTAATATTTCCAACTATCATTTGGCCTTCATAGCTGTTGCGCTCAACAATGAAACTAAGTACAATCTTGGTTCTCTCATTGCTCGTCGCTTAGCTGCTAAGGGACCCATTTATGGGGGAATTATGGTTGCACGTGTTGCTGCTGCCTTAGACCCTGTTGTTGATCCAAATGATACAGCTTTGGCCCCTCAGAGGCTTGATCTTGCTGCCATGAAGGCAGATCACTTTGTCACTGCTGGATCTACCCTTGAGAGCTTGGTTTATAGAATACTGTTTATTGACGGGGAAGAGAGAGAGAGATCCCTCTCCCCCAAACCACTTTGTTCAGTATTTCCCAGGGATCTTTGTCACGCTCCAAGGAGGAGATGGATGACAAGCTGCACATTCTTGGCTTCTATGGACGCTATCAGGGGGATGCACCCTCATATGACCCATCTGTGTACTACACGGGCGAGTCCTCGAGTTCGTACAAGGACGAAGGGGCCTCCTCGTCGTACTACGGAGGTGCACCTTCTTAGGCACCATGGAGTTGACCCCACTTAGTCAAAAAGCCTAAGCTTGGGGGGAGGTATACCGACATCACACTCATATATATATTATGTTCGGTCGGTTCTTTGTAAATCCATTGTTTCGCTTTCATTTTGGTTTTTGTTTCTTCTTTCTTAAAACACAAAAATACCAAAAATATTTTTGTTGTTTATCTTGGTTTGTTTCTTTGCTTTTTAGCTTTGGTTTGCCTTAAAGAAAAATCCAAAAAGATTTTTTGCTTTGTTTGGTTGTTTAAAAAAACCGAAAACACCAAAAATATTTGTTGCTCTTCTTTGGTTTTGTGAGTTCTTTGCAGGGTTCAGCCGTCCTCGGTGGAGTTTGGTTTCATGTTATTATTCAAGTCACACAAGTGAAGGGCAATAATGAAGATTAAGACAACTCGAGGTGTGGTAAGAGGCTGGTAACGAACTCTATTTGTTTTCATTTTTGTACATATACTCATCATTGTGAGCATGCTTAGTCTGTTCATGTAAGGTGTATGTTACTGATGGATGCTTAGTAGTTCTTGCTTGTCTATGATTAGCTCCATTTTGCTAATAGTTTGTAGCATGTCATATAAATGTTTGCTTGCATTGTTTTATTCATATTTTGGTATGATATTATGGTATCCTCTTCTAAAAGTTTCATATGAATCGACTTGGCACATGCTCACTCATGCATATGACTAAACAATAGTTAATAAGCATCGATGATTTATTTTGCCTCAGAGTTCTTGTATCACTTTCATGCCATAATTAGTCCTGATTTGTTGCAAGCATGATTATGACAGTTATTGCTCTCTCGTTTGTCGCTCCCTCTCTATTGCTATCCTTCACTTGCACTGAGTATGAGCTCTACTTGTGCTTCCAACTCCCTAAAACCAATATTGCCAACAGTGTCCACCATACCTACCTAAGCATCATTTGCTATTTCAGTGCATATTCTATATGCCTTGTTTTCTTCCAAATAAAATGTTTGACTATTTTGAGAAAATTAGTTAGTAAAGCTCTCACAAACTTGATGGCACACTTTATTCCTTGCACTTAATAATCCAAAACCATTGTGACATGTCCATGAAAGTTATATGCTTGCAAATTATAGGCTGGGAGTTAGCAGAACCATGCTGTCACGGGGAACGCTTTTGACACCCATGGATACATATCCAGTTGATACCTTGCTCTTTTATGTGCGGATGTCGTCGGTGTGAAATAAAAGGGGAGCTTGTGAGTTCATGGAGTATATATGTGTTAGAGAAACGCCTGGGCCGCTAGCCTAAGCCATGCCTAATCATGGTGGAAACTTGCAGCACCACCATAATGAGCATTCTGTGAAGCATCCTTAATAAAAATCTATGCACATCGTAAATAAAAAGATCGCTGAGATGCTCATTGTTTGCTTGCCTTGTCATTTTGATCACGGGATAGCTCCTGTATCATGTGCAAGGGGTACCCCATTGGAGGTTCTCTATGATATGCATGTATGTACAATGACAAGAACTTGAAGGTAACAAAAGTTGAGTAGCATGTGGAGCAGCCCTCGTACTCAAGGGATATGGGATTTCCAGTTTATGGTCTGTCAAGCATATAACTCATACTAGACCTCACTTTCATCTTAACCACATGAAGATGCCTATGATAGGGGCAATGAGAGCTCAAAGCTAATGAGTACCTTCCTTTTAGCATTAGGAATCCCTTCAAACTTTTCAAAACCTTTTTCACTCCTTTGTTGAGTTACCACTTATTCTATGAGCACCCTCTTGAGAGCATAGTTGTCATTCTTGTGTTTGTTCCAAAACTTGGTTAATTATGTCTTGATTTTGATGCTTGTATCTCTGATATCTTTACTTCTAGTCTTCACTTGAACTTTAGAGGTGCCTTGGCATTTATATTGAGCTCTACAAACAAAGGCAAGCGAGATACCACTCTATCGTACCTTTTTATGAGCATTATAATGTTGCTTATGTTTATGTTTCATGCTACTTATTATTATTGAGTTGGTTTCTTTTCATAGCTTGCGATGACTATTGAGTAGACTTAGTTGCATACTTCTTATTATGAATGGTTTAAGTATCTACTCCTGTGCTGAGAATATATACATCATATGAAGCAAATGTGTTCGTGAAAGTTCTTTTATCGCACTCAGTTTTTAACTGAATTTCTTGAGGACAAGCAATAAGCTAAGCTCGGGGGAGTTGATACGTCCAAAATGTATCTACTTTCCCGAACACTTTTGCTATTGTTTCTCCACTGAACTTGTGTGATTTGGATACAACTAACATGGACTGACGCCGTTTTCAGCAGAATTACCTTGGTGTCTAGTTTTGTGCAGAAAATCAACTATCAGAAAAAATCCCGGAAAATATGCCAAAAATCCTATTTCACCAGAAGATCCACGGAGCCAGAATACGAGACGGAGTGAAGGCCTAGGGGGCCCAAACCCCTGCCAGGCGCGGGTGGGCCCAACCCGTGCCTAAGGGGGGTGCGGCCACCCCAGGCACCCCCTCGGGCTCCCTCTTCGCCTATAAGTTACCCATTGACCTAAAAACCGAGGGGGGTTCGACGTTTTTCCAGAAAGAGTTCCGCTGTGCCGCCACCACCAGAAATCAAGATTCGGATCCAGAAACTCCGTTCTGGCACCCTGCCGGGACGGGGAATTTGGAGAGGATCATCACCATATTCATCGCCAACGCCTCTCCATCAACCATCAATGTTTCCCTCATCCATGAGTGAGTAATCCCCCACCGTAGGCTATGGGGATGGTAGGGATTGGATGAATTCTATCATGTAATCGGATAAGATTGTTAGGGCATAGTGCCTAGTATCTCTATTAGTGCTATTTGACTTTGTTGCAACTTGTTGTGCTTAATGCTTGTCACTAGGGCCCGAGTGCCATGATCTCAGATCTGAACTTATTATTGAATCGTTATGATATTATTGTTTGTGATCTTATCTACAAGTTGTGTACACATATCATTGTCCGGATCCAAAGGCCCCGAAGTGACAGAAATTGGGACAACCGGAGGGGATGGCTGTGGTGTGAGGATCACATGTGTTCACGGAGTGTTAATGCTTTGCTCTGGTGCTCTATTAAAAGGAGCACCTTAATTGCAGTAGTTCCCTAGAGGCCCCGCTGCCACGGGCTGGCAGGACAAAAGATGTTGTGCAAGTTCTCATTGCGAGCACACATTGACTATATATGGGGCACATGCCTATGATTGTTTAGTATTTGGATGCTTGTTCTTATTTATCTGCAATGCCCTAGTCCTTGAAGTTACATGTTTAGACTCGTCCATGCAACACCCGTCCATCCATCCCTATGCCTACTGCACTCATATCCTACTGTTTGCTGCTACTGTTACTATTACTCTTGTTTTACTGCTACTGTTGCTACTACAAACTGTTGCTACAAATAAAATTATGTGAGCAAGAACTATTTTCAGGTGCTGCTGAATTGACAACTCAGTTGTTAAGGCTTGCAAGTATTCTTTGGCTCCCTTTGTGTCGAACTAATAAATTGGGTAATACTACCCGCGAAGACTGTTGCGATCCCCTATCTTGTGGGTCATCACCTAGACACCGCCAACACCTTTGCCTCCTCTATAGGTCGGTTCCCCCTCCTCCGTCTGATCTCGCCCGTGTCGGGAGGGATGGGGAACTCGATCCATGGGTGGAGTTTTCAAGAAAATTAGTGTTTTCACAAGATTAGTTAGGGTTTTGGTAGACATCTTTTTCTTGGCGTCTACGTCAATGGAGATGGTATCATCTGCAATAAGTGAACTTCGGCCCTTCGTTCGACCACGAGATCTTCCCTGTGTCAATGGTGGTGTTGAAAAGTTTTATAGGTACGGTTTTTCAGATCTTGATTCGCCAGATCGATCTTGGATTTTTTCTCATGGTTGCCGCGAGGAGGATTATCCTTGCAATATTTTTCTCGGCTGCTATGTCCCCGACAATGGAGATTCGTATTCTCGACTCCCCTACAACGTCGACCAGGCTAATCGGTTTATTTTCCCTGGAATACTGGCGATGGTACTTTTGCCGATGTTGATGGATTACTCTGATGGTTGCGCCCATGCACGTAGCCTTGGCTTTGCGGCTCAAATTAAAAATATGGGAGAACCCTCGTTGGTATTTACAGGCCTGTGGTTTGACATATATGTCATATTTATTGGGCTGACTTCGGATAAGTGCAAGGTTGTGTCAAGCAAAAAGAAGATTTTGAAGACCTTGAAAATTTGCTTGTTTTCTTTTTTATTTTATTTTATAGTCGTTGAAGATATTTTATATATCTCTACCATGTACTATTTGTTACTATGAATATATGTGGTATTGATTTAAAAAAAAAAAACTTGTTGATGCCTCATAGTTTTCAAGGGTAAAAAAAAGTACTCCCTCTGTTCAAAAATAAGTGACTTGGTTTTGTCTAGATTTAAATGTATCTATACACTAAAACATGTCAATACATCCAAATCTAAACAAAACCAAGTTACTTATTTTTAGACTAAGGGAGTAATTAACAAGTACCTGAGGTAAACCCTCGAATTTGCTCCTGTCATCACGTAGATCAATCTGGGCATCAGTCATTCATGTGCGAGGCGGAAGAGATAAGTACACGTCGACGACGTTGCCACCTCTTGGGTTAATTGATGTTGTTGATATAACTGGTTATGGAGCCATGTGCAATCAGCGATCCATACAAGTAATTGCTGGTAAATGGGATCTCTCGGTAGCAGAGATAGGAAGGGGGAGGAGGCTCAGACATGAAGGCGAGCGCGTTGCACTACCTCACATCCGGGTTTCTAAGATACTATTATAGTTGGTGCCTCAAAAAATTAGAAAATATAAGGCAAAAGGTTAGAGTGCCTTTAATAGATCATCTTTGAAGGAGAAAAAAAGTGCATCTACTAGACCATTTTTTAAGGCACTTTCATAACTTGTAGGCAAAAACCTTTCGAGGCAATTCTATGAAAGTGCCACTAAAGATTAATAAAATAAGGTAATATCGAGAATGCCTCTAAATATTAACCTTTGGTGACAGTTTCATTACAGCTAATTTTTTTTAAATAATACATTTTTTTTATTAAATTGCACAAATAATACATAAAACGGACAAATTGCAAATCTGTTGGTCGATTGACCGTTCGCTGACGGCGATTCAGCACTGCCTTCGTCCGTTCAACGGACGATACACTGCCTTCGTCCGTTCAACCACCCTGTTGTCGGCTGTTTGGGGTTTGCAGGGCGTGTCGTCCGTTGAACGGATGAAGACAGTGTGTCGTCCGTTGAATGGACGAAGGCAGTGTTTCGTCTGTTGAACGGCCGACCGACCAACAGATTTGCAATTTGCCCGTTTTGTGTATTATTTGTGAAATTCAATAAAAAATGTATTATTTAAAAAAATTAGCTTCATTACATGTAAACTTTTCAAGTTAGTCATACCAAAGTGTCTCTAAGGTTAGCAAAATATTAATTTTGTAGTTGGTGCGCAATATACGCCATATGAAAAAATCTTTTTGCGTCTAGGTAACTCTACACCACTCTACACACGGAAACATACTCGGCATACGGGGAAGACGAAAGTAACTCCCCCAAACAACAAAGCGGACGCCGTCTCCTCGGATTAGTAGAGTAGCTATGTTGTGCGTGCATGATAAAATCTACGCACAAAGGAAATAAACTAAGTTTTTCATCCAAAATCAACATATGATCCATCTAGATGTGCTCAGGAATCGTAGTAGCATATTAATCAAGGTGTTTGGCAGCTCAAAGGACTACTCATGCGAACTAATCAAGGTCCGTACTAGTAGCAAATTTAGTGCTCGCCTACGGCCTGTCACATACCCGCACGTTCTCCTCACGAGCACATGTACGCACTTCACTCATGTTGCAACTTTTTTTCGAACAACGTAGTGTTGGAACCTTTATTTAATACAACAATGGAGGTAGAGAGAAATTATAGAAAACCCCATAAGAAAATAAAAATACACATGGATCCATGGAATTTGTAGAAAGGACCTTGCTAAAAGAATTGGAATAACAACCCAGCCCTTCCTCTTCCCCATTGCGGAGCAAGGAGCTCGGGCCACTGCAGCCATGAACGGAGACGGGGCTACGCCACTTGCCTCCGGCCCGGCAACGCGCCCAGCGTCTGAGCTCAAAAAGGGCCTCCCGATGGAGGTTGAAGAGTTGCCGGAGCATACCGGCATGAACAAGGCCTTCTTGGCCAAAGATTTCAGCGTCTTCTTGGACGCAAAAGAGCAGCTCCATGAAGAAAAGGTTTCACAACTCCAGATCCGCCCCCTCTGAGCCTCGACCCTGACAAGAACTCTCTCCATCTCCACCTTGGAGCTCAAGAAGAAGCAGAATAGTAGGGTAATTAGCAGAACAGAGACGGAGAAGGTAGGCCAGCACCACGCCTTGAACAACGTCTCGCCATTGGGCCCGACGAACCTGCCACAGACGTGGGGAGGCGAGAGAAGGAGATGGTGGTGATGACGAACCAGTACACGGACCTTATTAGACGGGCGAGTGGTGGTCTTCCCTACCGCTGCCTTCGTCTCTCTCCTTGAGAGCGCCACCGCGGGGGAAGAGGAACCACATCGAGCAGGGGGGGGTCCAATTACACAAGCTCGAAGAACCCAGAGCGGACCTTATTTATAGGGATGCGAGTGACTGCCATAACCTTCCGCCTTGCCGCTTGCCACCAACGCAAGGAAGAAGGAGAGGGCCGACACATGACGCGGTGGTTCCGGCCGCCAAGGACCACCGGCCTACCCTCAAACTCCACTGCGGGAAACTCGGGATTCACCCAAAATCTAAACCTAAACCTAAAACTACTTCATTGGGGGAGAGCCAGCCTCCTGGTCCATCCTTTTGCCGGCGGCCGGGGCTACCGGAGAAGGGGAGGAGAGGGGCGGTGGCGGGAGATGGGAGTCGACTCTCGAGGTCTGGAAGGAACGAGAGGGGCGGGGTCAAGAGGACATATGGTTCCACGTTGCAACTTGCAAGACGTACGAAGCTACATGCATCTATGTACTAACGTTGTCACATATATCTACTTGCTATCCAACTTAAACATCAATTGCTATAATGAATATATTAACACAGGTAGCATATATATCGGGAACCCAAAACCCAAATTCTAGCATATTATATTTAGCAACCATTTTTATAAATAAACATTATAATTCACATGACAAATCACTCACCTTTTATTTGTCAATCCCTCCTTTTTTTGTTAAAAATTAATTTTAAATTTGAAAAGCATCAAATTTTTGCTGCATACAATATTCAAAACATAGTAATAGAAAAATATTATTTTTGGGACTAGCGAGGCTGGTGGACTCGACCTCTCGATGACACCTTTGACACCACCACCCTCTTCTCCCTCGCCGACCACCACAATCCGCTCCACGGGACCCAGTAACGTCATCCTACCAGGCTCCTCCGATGGTGGTGTGTGGATAGACACAGTCGACGTCCGTACCTAGATGCACGAAATGATCCTCATCAATCTAGCCACTCAAGTGCAACAAGGGATCCCCGTCATCACCACAATCATCCCCTCCCTCGTCGACCATTGTTTTTTAATGTTTGTATATCTGGATGCGTCAACTGCGTATTTACTATCAGCTATTGCTCCAAGAGGTATGGAAAATCCACGATGGTACACGGTCATACTTATTTTTTTCGAAATGGGGATATCACCCCGGCCTCTGCATTGACTGATGCATATGGCCTTTATTGCTTTATTAAAATTATTAAAAGAATTTATTACAAAGTTTCCATCTCATGGATCACATAAAGTCGAAACATGCACCAGCCATCTAAAGAAACCGAGGATCAAAAAAAGTCGTCGCATCAACATGTGATTCTGTTGTCAAAACGTCAGCCGCACCAGGTGAATAAGTCCCGTGCAACCGTTTCCAAACGGCTGCACCCAATAGCCATGTCCGGTCTTCGCTCCTCTGGCTGGAGGAAAGACCACATACGGATCCAGTGGGTAGTTATAGGAATAACCTGCATGAAAGAAGAGTTTGATGTTCTGTTAAAAATCAAGTTATTCATAATATTCCAAATAGCCCAGAGCAAAGCACAAACACCCACTCGTATTTGAATTTTCTCTAACTTATCAACACCATGTAGCCAATTTCCAAATAGATTATTAATATTTTTGGGGGAGCTAAATTAAAAGCCATATGAATTATACGCCAAACTACTTTAGCAAACGTCCAATCAATAAACAAGTGTTGTATCGTTTCGTTCTGATCACAGAAACAACATTTCTGGCATCCTTGCCAATTTCTTTTTGCTAAGTTATCTTTTGTTAGCAAAACCTTGCGATTTAAAAACCACATAAAAATCTTAATTTTTAGTGGCACCTTCAATGCAATCAACAACGAACTTGAGATTTCTATTTACTTCTGCTTTGTCTGAATTCTGAACATGGGCGATGGTTCCTTCTTCAAACTGTTATTCGGTTGAGTAATCATGGATGACTACATTGCAATGAAACTTGGTTTGCTAGGTAATCATATATGTTACTCTCTTCGGACCATATTAATTGACTTGGATTTATCAAAATTTGGATAAACCTATGTACTAAATAGTGTCTAAATTCAAACAAATCTAGACAAATTTAGATCAATTAATATGGGTCGGAGAGAGTACTAGGAAATGGCATAGATGTAGCTGCGATTTTTTCCTGTTGTTGATTGCTGCTACCGGCTGTGGTTGCCGCACCAGTATTTTCGGTTAACTCAGCACTTTAGGGGAACAGAAACTTTGATATCATGACTACGTGATAAAGGCTCTCGAAAAGGATTTCAAGAGAGTTGTTGGTATAAGGTAAGTTCCTACAAAATATTCTTTAGGATTTTTTTTGTTGCTAATTAACGTTGCCCGTATGCCTGACTTCCTTCACAACTCGACGACTATGTACCTTCTTTCCATGCGGTATTAATTCAGAACGACATCGAGTATGATAGCTGAAACTGAAAATGCTTGGTGCAGAGTGGACTCCTCCTGAATCTCATTTGTCCCGTCTAGCCATCGATTTTATGAATAACACACAATCTTGTTCTCTAGCTTGAGAATCTTGGATTTTATCCACATGAAATGTGTAAATTATATCATGTCGCCACGCACTTCGCTAGGCACACTTGGATTTAGCCATCCATTTGATTTGTTTTTATAGTTGAGAGAAGATGCATATATACCAAATTTATGTTCATTTTTTCATTACTTCCAACAATTTGTGTCCAAACTTTTCCTTCAAATGTCACAAATTAAATTCAGGATATGAGGGGCATCACGACGTGTTCAGAGCGGCCAAGAAAGCCACAATGACCGGCGAGTATCATGTGAGCAAATTTATCTCTCATGACGACCTCCATGTCAACCTCTATTGGATTCAGGTATATACTTTCTATGGTTATTATTTTTTCACCAAATAGGTTGTGGAGTCAATCCTACACAAGTCAACTTGTGATGTGCAATCCTATTTCGTAATTGTCGTATTGAATGGTTTGTTCAATCAATGAATATTGAATGGTATGTACTCGGTTTAGTTCATAATATTTAGCTCTCGAAGTTGATTTTCTACCATCTATAGGGATGAAAAAAGCTATCTTATGTTACACATAGATTAAGAATATTACCATGTCACTATAGTGAATAGTCTGAATTTCTTCTAGTTGTATTATCAAATTCATGTTGAACCCAGGGTGAATAATTGGGTGAGCATCATGTAATTAAGCCTAAAACATTCAAAAGTAATATTGGGTGGTATTTACTCAGTTTAGTTCATATTATTCAGCTATCGAAGTTTCATGCCCTACCATCTACAGGGATGAAAAAAACTATCTCATGACAGATACGAGATCAAAAGTAGGTATATAGTGCATCATTTTTACACACTTGTTGCTCTATGATCTGAATTTTATGTTGTCCTTAGGCTAACCCGTTAAACTTCACTATTCTTAGATGTTCAACAACTTTTACTGCAAGGCTCATTTTGAGCATATTCTCAAACAAACAGGCACCTTCAACAAAAACTTCCCAACATGTAAATTTGTCTTGTATTGTCATTCTCACTGTTTTTCTGCAATCACATCAGAAATCTCATTATGGTATACTTGTTTTTTTTGTTTCCAGGTGTGGACACCATTAATGAGCATACACATTTTCACCATCTTTATTTGATTATTCCACAAACTTTGAAATTAGTTTTCTCCTAATTTTGTAAGTCATCATGAAGAAATAAAATACATTTTCATTTATGGGATTTCTTACTCTAAACCTTTTTATTATAAGTAATGAATAATTTAACGGGATTTGTTTCGTTTTCTACTACATGGGAAAGGATGATCCTGTAGTATCTTGTTTTTGTTCGTCATCTATCAGT
This sequence comes from Avena insularis, assembly GCA_023614405.1. Lineage (NCBI taxonomy): Eukaryota > Viridiplantae > Streptophyta > Magnoliopsida > Poales > Poaceae > Avena > Avena insularis. Next base: position 378,671,091 of record CM042695.1, on the reverse strand, counting down.
CCTAGCCCTTTTTCATACGTGGAGGCAGGGTGTAGGAATAACTAAAATAATATTTCCTTGTACGAGAAATGAATGGATCATGACGTTTTCTTGTGGCAATGGAATTTTATTTCTACAAATTATTATTAGCTTGAAAAACGAGTAAGAACGTTTTTATTTCTTATGTATGAAAAAATTGTGCATTTTCAATACGTGCACGTGCATGTTCCCGATTACTAGTAACACAAGTGTCCGGCACGCGGTGATCACATCTCGTCTCTCGTGCCACCTTCGTGCATATGCATATGCCCGTTATGGATCGGCGCTTCATTGCTCATTTTCACATGGTACCTGATAGCTAACTTAGCTTGTTCGAGCACAGTGTCCTGGTCCAAGCCTGGCCAGCCAGATGTACTTTGGCTCCTCCGCATGAACGCTCATCGACGTTGACGCCCATGTCATTCTGTGTTGCGATATCATTTATTTACACCACACACTGCCGGTCGATCTGTTTGAAATATTTTATTTTGTCTCGTTACTGACATTTTGTGTGTGATGTGCGGTCTTTCGATAATTTATTCATTTTGTTTCAGCATTTGTCCTTCAGTTGCATTACTGTATTTTTATGAAAGCCACCATGGCGAATTTAACTAATTTGGAACCAAAGGTACATCGTTTGCCAACACATCTACGAGAAAATGTGGGTGGGGTCCTTTTGCCACATAATCGACCGAGGACCCTCCGAATGACTATCTAACACATGTGTTGCCATATTAGCTTCCCTAAACTAGTGAAAAAACACAAGTACCGAAAAACTGCGATAAAACAAAGAACACTCGTCATATATATAGCATCAGTCAGCCCATGAGAGTTCCCAACATCATTCGTTACGACAATCATGTTCATGCAGTCAGGATTCACTTCAATATTGTTGCATCATAGTTGGTTCGCTAGGAATATTTCGTCACAAAGGGCTCGAGCCTTGGTCCTTGATGGATAAGAGATGAAAGGAATCCCACATCAACTGGCTGCTAGAAAAAACCCTCTTCCATCCCAGATAAATTTTTTAGATTAAAAGGAATTTCTCCTCTGTTCCCTTTCAAACCGAAAAGAAATATACAAAGTTTTAAAAAAAAATAAAAACTTAGAGAACTAAACAAACTGCTAGACAATGGCTCAAAAGTCTAAAGGAGAGAACTTCCTTAGGATCGTCACACCCATGAACACACCACGGGGAAGAGAAAGTCTAAGACACAAAATCTCAACCGCTTGGAACTGTTTACATCGCCATCAGGTCACCACATGGATGGATCCATCCTCGTCTGGTTGAGCCTGCAGATAGTCTAGCAATGCTCTCCCACCATGCTTCTTGCATATAGTTGTGGTCTTCCAGGAGGAAACCCATCTGAAGTCAGTGTAGCTCAGCACCCGGGTAGTCTCAATGGTCTTTTGAGCTTTTACAGTAGGCGATCTATGAAGCGGCCAGTTTCTCCTCCTTCTAATTCTTTGAACGACACCTTCCAATGCCTCAGATATGTTAACACCGGCGCCAAACCTGCTTCATATTAAACCATGTAGTTTTATTAAACACCAGAGTAATTCTAGAATTCCACAAGCCCCATAAGATGGCTGCAAAGACTACATTGAAATGTAAGAAATTATTGTTGCATAACCACTTACTAGCCACCGATTCATAGTCAGAAACATGAATATTAAAGACAAAGAACTTCTAACCAGGGTGATTTAGCAACAACACATTCAAACATCAGATGGTAAACTGACCCAATCTCTTTACAAAACTCGCACTCTAGAGGTTTGAGGATGCCTCTAGCCCTCAAATTATGTCTAGCCATGATTTTGTTATGATAGAGGAGCCACCTGAAAACGGGAACTCTAGGGGGGGATTTCCAAACTCCATACAGAAGGCAGGAAGATTTGTTTAACCCCTCTAATATTAATTATAGAAATACATATAACTGAAGGAGTGTAGCCCTTTTGATTCATGTCTGGTCTTCCTGGTCACTAAAGGAAATACTCCTAGCAATAATCATAAGCTCTTGCCATTGGATCATCATGCTTTCTGTAAAGGTTTTTCTAAAATTACCCCTAATTTTCTCTCCATAAGCTCGGCAATGGTTTGAGTTTGTTGATTAGAAAAAAAGTAGATATCCCAAAACTGGACAGCTAAAGGAGAATTGTGAAACCAGATATCCTCCTAGAATTTGATTTGTCTACCATTACCAACAAGCCATTTAAACCCTATTTTAACGGCTTTTGATGCTCACATCACTCCCTTCCGAAATATAGAAAGATGAACATCATGGCAAGAGAGAATATTAGGGTTCATAGTTTCATATTTATCATCTATTACTTTTCTCCACAAGGCACCTTCACCCTGAATATATCTCTTTATCTAAGAGCCAATTAGATTCTCAAAACAAGTGAGATTCCACTTCAAATTTCTAGCAAGTGTCATTTTAAAGAAAAAACATGATGTCATCGGCATACTGTGAGCTGATCAACGCACCATGAACGAAATTTGGGCATAGGCCTCTAATCAAATCATGCTGAGACCCTTTAATTATGATCCTAGAAAATACATCTACAACTGAGTTAAAGAGGAGAGGGGAAACCGGGTCCCCTTGCCTTAAATATTTACTAGTGAGAAAGAAATTACTTTCTATATTATTAATTTTAACTCCAACAGAGCCACCCTGGGTAATCTGCTTAATCATCCTAATGAAGATCGGGTTAAACCCTCTACATTCTAAGGTTTCATACACAAATTCCAGATTGACCTTATCATATGCTTTTTCATAAACTATTTTACTGACCAATTATTTATCCTTTTTCCTATGTATCTCATGAATAATGTCATGTGCACTTACAACACTGTCTAGTATTAACCTCCCTTTGATAAAGGCAAATTTATAAGAGGAGATTAACCTCCCAATGATCAAAGCATATATATTAATTAAGACTTCAGTAGAAATCTTAAAGGAGCAATTAAGCAAACTAATAGGTCTAAAAAAATCATTGATCTAGCATCATTCTCTTTTGGAATAAGGGCGATCATAGCAAAATTTAACCTATAGATATCTAATTTATCCTGAGACTGTGCATCAAACATGGACAACAAATAATTATATGTAATATCCAAAAAATGTTGGTAGGACATAAAGGAAATGCCATCAGGTCTAGAGCTCCATCTGAATAAGAGTCAAATACTACAATTTTGACGTCTCCCTTAGAGAAGACCCCTCCTAAAATATTATTCTCTTCTACATTAACCTTTTCTTCATCAGAGAAGAAGTCTTGCCTAAGGTTAATATCAGGCCTAGCCTCAAAACCAAATAAATCCTTATAGTAGTCTGAAGCTACTTTTAACATCTCTTTGGTTTTAGCAATAGGCCCTCAGGCCCATCTAAAACATGGATCAACTTTCTTCTTCTTCTTTGATTAGCTACAACATGGAAATGAGCTTATTTCTATTCCCTTCTAAAATATCTCTCTCCCTAGACCTTTGTCTAGCCTTGGTTTCTTGTATAATCCAGAAATTTTCAAGGTCCATAAGGATGAAGTCAAATCTAGCTTTCTCTTCATCACTAAGAGGGGTGGTTTCAGATTTAATGTCAAGAATAGCGTACTCTTTCACCAAATATTTATTATTTTCACTAATAGAGCCTCTAAATGAGCATTTCAACCTTAAGCTAATTTTCTGAAATATCTAAGATTGGCTTGCCAAATATCTACTACATCAACACTTTAACATTAACAAACCAAGCCTTAAGAAATACATCCCGGATAATTCCTCCCATACTCTCAGAAACTGTATCAGCGCAAAAGCTTCTATCAACGTTGAGTTTCAGAAAAGAAAATTCTTGGATGTGCCCATTCGTGTCTGTCTATACCTTGCCTTTTCTTCCTGGCTCTCAAGAAATTCAAGGCAAGCGAGGAAATTTCCTGTGCTGATCTAGCTAGAGGTTGAACCGATTCTCCATGTGGTGCCTTCTTGCGCTCCAACCATATGTAACATATCGCGACTGGCAGTAAATAATTTGTGTCATCCTCCAGCGGTAGGGGCGCTTTGGTTGATGTATCACGGTGTAGCCATTCAAGAACTGAGCCACCATCATTCTCCATGCTGCATACCTGGGCTATAAGCTCGTCCATACCAAGAATCTTCGAGAATTCACATACTTTAGGACATGTAAAGATCGCATGGCGAACACTTCCACAACCCAGCCGATATAGAGTTCATTGGGAGCTTGTTTGCATGTGCGGTTTGCTAAAACCCCATTGCATAGGGTAGCTCCAAGCATCTCCACATATGAATTTTAATTTTTGCAGGAACGTGCAAAGACTAAACAGTCTTCCACACCGACAGTGTCGAGGACCGTACCATACACATATGTTCTTTTTAGTTTATTTCCGTGCTAGTGGTCTCATTTCGCGTGTTAACAAGAGCGAGGGCAAGCGCGATTTTGGTTGGTGCCTCGGCACAAGGTTACACCACTGCGAGAGCTTCAAGGAAATCCTAACAACGTTTGAATTTTGTAAGTATAGCACAATGGTTTTGGGCGAAATTAGCGGCGTTACTTGGGTACTCATGAACCCGATTTTCAAACTGGTCCAAAAATTGTATTACAAGTTTGAGAAGATTTTGAGGTAAATCATTCATGTGAATAGCATCTACTTGCGCGTACCTCGGAGTAACCGTGTTTTGAATATTCATTGTTGGTTCTGGGTCCCTACCTGGTTCAAGCGTGTAGGTAAAGAGAAGAAGAATCGAGACTAAAGATTCAGAAGAAAAACAAAAGACAGAATAATGGGCCGCACTAGCTACTCATGAATAAAAATTTAAGGAGTGGCAGGGGGCCAGGAAAAGGCACAGAAACGTTGACGTTCCAAAGACAAGGACCAATTTTGTTCGAGTAGGCACCAACGAAAATCAGGAGAAGGACCAAATTTTAATTTTGTGAATTGGCAGGGGCCGCGCGAACGCGTACCCCCTCACCACAAATTATGACGTCCACTCTCCCACTTGGGGAGATGGTAGACCAACACATCCACCATGTGCAATGTGGGCCATTGATCTAGGCCACGACCCTCCATGATCGGCCGTAGACCCCGTCCAGGTAAGTATGTTCCAAGGTTGCACCAAGGGCTCCTTATATAGCCTTCCCTCCCAGTGAAGCCTCATCCCCTCGGCGAGGTGGTACTAAACAAACGAGCGCGTCGTGGTTGCCAAGCCGCGGGTGCTGCGCCTGCGCGTGGGCCTATTCCCTGGCGGGCTTCAGAGTCCTGGTGGGCTCCCGTTGCTACAGCCCAGTTCTTTTACACAACGATCACCGGCCGTCGTTGGCAGAGGAAAAAAAATGATTTCGTACCATGTTCCTGGTAAGCTTTACGTGTACACGTCGGTGATTACAGGAAAACCCTCAAGAAAAAAGAACATCTGCTCCCTCTCCTGGCGGCTTTAGCTGTAGCCTGTAGGTAAAACTCACGCCGGCTATTTCCGGGTTGTCCTCACACGCTACATGAACTATATTACTCTCTAATCCATATTAGATGATTCAAATTTGTCTAGATATGAATATATTTAGCATTAAAATTTAACTAGATATATTTGTACCTCGATGAATCTAAGTCAACTAATATGGTTTGGAGTGAGTACAAAGATTCAAAGAAGCAATGGTACCAAAACAAAATTGTTCGGAGATCTACTCCCTCCGTCCCAAAATAGATGTCTCAAGTTTGTAAAAATTTGAATGAATCCATATACTAAATAGTATCTAGATTCATCCAAATTTTGACAAATCTGTGACATCTATTTTGGGACCGAGGGAGTAGTATGATTCAAGAGACTTTCACTTAGCTAATTCATCTTTGTTGAGAAAAGGACAAAAAAGTCCCGCGTCGCCCCCTGCATGGGCGACCGAGGCGGAACCCTCACCCCACCGCCAACCACCTCATCCTCCCCTCCCCCCTGCCGCCCGACAAAGTCCGCGCGTTGCCGACGGCGGCGGGCCTTCTTCATCTCGGCTTCGAGGCTTCTTGGCGGGAGGGAGCGGTTAGCGGCGGTGCCCTCTACAAGGGACGGCTGACTCGGATGACGATGGCGTCGTGCGGCACGCGACACTCGGGCGGGGCCTCTCCTGGTGGTGGTGTGGGCCTAGTCGACGTCGGGCTTGGGAGGAGGTGCCGCGACGACGTAATAGAGAGCTTATGGAAGCGGGGCATTGGGGCATGGCCTTTGCAGCGGTGACGGTGGTGGGAACGACTCGGGGATAGCTCGCAGGCGACGTGGTGGCCTGGCTATAGCAACATGGTGGCGGATCCGACGGGACCCGATCTGGGTCTAACCAAGCCTGATCTCGGTCCTGTTCACACTTTTGCTCCCCCTGATGGCACTCACAGCATGGTAACGGAGGGCGCATCCCCTCCCCTAGGCAAACCATGTGGCTCGATGACTGCAAGTCTGCGTTGTAGCGGTGGCCATAGCCTTTTGCTCGAGTTCGTGGAAGCAGGGGCGACGGACCCGGAAGGTGGACTGCGCGGGCGTCCCTTCGGCGAGTGACGCCACGACAGCGGTGGTCCCTTTCTTCGTCCATGTGGGTGGCGAGGAAATTGAGCGTGAGTCTGTTGTAAACCCTGTTATGTAAAATACTCCCTTCGGCTCAATTTTGTCTAGATTCGCGTGAATCTAGTTAAGTATTTAAACTAGATTCTTATGAATCTAAATAAAGTTAAGACTATTGATATGAACCCGAGGGAGTATACATATATATTTAGATTTAGATGAATCCACGACATGCTTTTGAACAAAGAGAGTACTTACTCCGACCCATATTAGTTGATTCAACTTTGTCTAGATACGGATGAATTTAGAATAGATATTTAACTAGATACTCCCTCCGTTAGGGATTATAAGCCTATGAGGTTTTTTTAAATGTTACAAGTCCTTTCTCATTTATTATCATCTCTCCTCCAATGCATGGTTTTCTTTTTCTTTCTTTTCTCTCATGCATGTACAACTATATATTGCATATAGTAATCAAGAGAGTGAGTTATTGATTTTCTTAATCCTATCAAAATGGTTAATAGGCCTTATAATCCCTAACAGAGGGAGTACATATGAATCTAGATAAAGCTGAGTCAACTGATATGGATCGGAGGGAGTATATTTTTTTTTATATAGATGATCAAAATTTTAAAAGTTTGACTTTTAACAAAAACCTATATACTACGATACATCCTATTTTAGAACGAAGGATTGCTTACACGAAGCACTAGATTGTGCACACTTGTTGATGGGTCGAAGCCTCGTCACCGTTCCGACACCGTCCTTTCAAGATGCAGATCACAAGTGGCCGCTGGCCGGCGGTGCGAATAATGTGCGATCTCATCTCGCCACATGCGAACGTCGAGCTCACTCCCATGAGATATTCTCTCCTGCACCTCCACATTATTCATTCATTCCTATATACTGTATGCGCATACCCAGCCAGCACGTATTAGTTTGTCGGTACGTAGTACGTGCATGAACGCGCCTGACAGACAGCAGGCGTCGAGTACGTGTCCCGGACGGGAGAGATAACGTAAAATAAATACGCGGTCGCGTGCGCCGATCGACCTTTGAACGTGCAGTGGCGATGGCTCGATGATCGTCCGTCCGTTCGTACGAACCGAATGGAACAAGCCTGGCCAGCTGCCGCCTCCTTGGTCCGAGTTGTAACTTGCACGGCGCACGCCACGCCAGACGAGCTAAGCTAGCTCCGTTGGGAGTCACGTGCGCGACCCCGCCCCACGACACGTCCACCGCTGTGGAGATATCGTTTCTTTTGCACTTGGCACCATGGGTCGATCGGTCTGGGATATTTTCTTTTGGCTGGGTGTGTAGTGTACCGACATTATGGGGTGTAGTGTAGGCGTGCGATCTGTCCGTTGTTAATTGGTTCCTTTTTAGGATTTTGTGTGTGTGTGTGTGTGTGTGTGTGTGTGTGTGTGTGTGTGTGTGTGTGTGTGTGTGTGTGTGTGTGTGTGTGTGTGTGTGTGTGTGTGTGTGTCATTTTGGGTATGCTGCTAGTAGTTTGAAAGGCTAGCTAGTAGTATAGGTAAGTCAGATCTTAACTTGCCTTTTCTTCTAAACTTCAATGTTTAATAAATAATTCCCTGTTCCATACAAGACGTTTTGAGATAGTATCATAATTTGCTAAAAAAGGTCTTATGATAAAAAAAAAAACAGAGGAAGTAGTACTGCATGGGACTAGAAAATAATAATACAAGTGTTACAACAAAATCATTTGAATTCGTAGTCTCCACATCTAACCTTCACTGGCTCCCTACCAAACAACCAGAGAAAAAACTTCAAAAAAGTGAACCCACATAAGCCTAAATAATCTCAAACTAAGGTTCTTGAAGAGTTGCACGAGGGACGCCACATGATGCGAGACCTTGATTCCGTTCAATTCACCGTGCCCCATGACACACCCCTCTGGCTCACCACACTACCAGAGATGAAGACCAATACAACGAATGCATGAAGCTTGCCACCACCAAAAAGGCATGCTATTGTGCCGAACAACAAATTATCGGTCAAGACTCAAAGATCCAATATGTGTAACATCTACACCATTGGCATGCTGTTGTTCCGAACATCAAACTATCTCCACCGTTAGATACAGTCGCTAGGGAGACACGAGAAGCACTGAAAATACATAAAGCCCCTCCCTCGCCCACTAGCCCATACCGGCCATGGGAGACGATGGGAGCTAATAAGGACGCCTTATTCCAGGAAGAAAAAGAAAGTTGTGCTATCTCTTTATCTTTATTTCTGTGGTGCGGCTTAGGGTGGAAAAATGTTAACTAGTTATTTACCGGGTTTACAAAAATTTAAGGTTATATTTGAAATTTTTAGCAACCACACACGCAAAATTGGCCCAAATGATATACTCTCGTTTATGACGTGTTTGGCTAGTCGCGTAGTTTTGCTATTTCTCAAGGTGTGTCGATCATCTTCCAATTTCCGCATATTTTGGTAAGTACGAGTGTGCTGTATAATAATTCAGGAAGTCCTTATCGTGGCCCCACAAGTCAGAGAGACGTGCATTGCCCGTGGCGCCAGCTCATCGCATTCCCGAACTTGCCGAGTTCTGCCGCCACGCAGGTCACAGGTCACATCGACGCGAGCAAACTGGCCGAAACCGCCGCCGCCCCCACCGTTGCTTCGCCGACGCGTGGTGGCACGGCCCACACGACAGTGAAGGTACTGTCAGGGAGGCTGCGTGCCGCGGGATAACCGCTCCAGACTCCAGTGAGCCAGCCGCGCCTCCCGCCGCCTTGTCGCGACGCGCGCGAGCTCATCCGCCTCCTCCAGTCCTCCTATTTCTCCCCCCTCCAACCCCGCCTCCGCAGCCTCCTCCCGAAATCACCGCGCCAATCAATAATCACCTACTACCTATTCCGCATCCGTCTCGAACCGTCGCGTGTCGTCCTGCTTCTACTCCTACTTCGATTTCCGCCGCGCATTCCCCCGGCCCCCTGTAGTGCCCGTGTCTGTTGCCGCGAGAGGCTGGCCGGCGAGATGGCGGCGGCGGGGAACCGGAAGGAGGAGGAGGACGAGATGACGCTGGAGGACGGCGACATCGACGAGAGCCCCCGCGAGAGCTTCCGCGACGACGACTCCGAGGACGGCGACGAGGGTGAGGATGAGGAGGGTCTGGACGAGGACGGCGACGGGGTCGGCTCGTTCGAGTCCCGCCAGTGGCCGCAGAGTTACAGGTACGTGCTTGCGCCTCGCTGTCGCATTTCTCTGCTCAATCGCCTTGGTCGCAGTGTGGCTGCTCTCCCCATTTCCCCGCTGTTCAGTACAATTTCTGTGTTAGATGAGAGTGGGTTTGGTTCAGCTGTTCACGCTGCAATTGGGAGCGGATCGACAGAGCGCTAGCACTGACAGTGGATTGACCATTGACGTGTCTGGTAGAAATCTTTGGGGGAGCTGATCGTGTTGTCACGGTAGAATCTCCATAGGGTCCAGCGCTGTTGGTTCGAGGGCTCCGAATGGCCTACAGTTCACTGATACTCCGGGAATGGTCTGATCTGTTCGAACCAACCGCGAAGGCTAACTGAATCCGGTAATGCCTGATAGGATGCACAGTCTTTTGCTACTCATGTTTGGTGACAAGACACTGTCACAATAACTTTGAATCTTCCAAAAAGAGTATCTGCAATCGTACAACAAATCGTCCTATGATACATAAAGTGGGTACGAACTAGTAGGAAATATATATTCTTGGCTTCTCCTAGCATCAGTATGTGCTAATGATCTCATTTTATAAAAAATAGTATTATTAAACTAAAATGTTCAAAGCTGACACTACATGTGTTGCCACCTTGGGTACGCATTTATTTTCATTACCGATCGGGTTCGGGATTGCATTGATTGGTGCCACCAGAACATAAAGCATCATTAATCAATGCCTTTGCAGGCAAATTTTTTAGTAGCTGGTGCCATCAGTTCCCCTTTTCATGTACAGATGATATGCTCACCGTGTGCTGTTCATCTTGCAGGGAAACAACTGACACCTACACAATTGCTGCATCTCCGATCTTCGGTTACCTGGGCCCTTCAACGAGCAAGTACTCAATTGATGGTGGTCGTAGCATTCTGGCTTCTGACCCGAAGTTGCCTCTTATCTCGGATAGACTAGAATCTACCAAGAGCCTGCGGAGACATCTTCTCGGTTCTGCTAGAGATGAGAAACTCTCGTTTCAGTATACTGGGGAGATCTATGTCGGTCAAGGATGCAGTGTAACACAAACAGTGTTCAATGGTACTGCATACAGGCTACAAAGTTGGGGGTGTTCAGTTACTTCCTTACGATTAAACATGTTTGACTGTTATATGTTTCTTTTTTTTCGACAGGTATTAACGTACTTGCTGGTGTTGGCCTTCTTTCCACTCCTTTTACAATTCATGAAGCTGGATGGGCTGGTCTTGCGGTTTTGTCTGTTTTCGCTATTGTTTGCTGTTATACTGGAGTTCTTCTGAAGCATTGTTTTGAGAGCAAAGATGGCATTTCTACCTATCCAGACATCGGGGAGGCTGCCTTTGGAAGAATTGGCCGCTTGATCATATCTGTAAGTCCTGTCTTCTGTATAATAAGATGGAGAGGGGAAGACACCCCAGCCTCTGCATCTGAGTACTACCAAAAGTCTTGGTTTCTGTACAATAAGATGGATCAGATAGCATTCTAGATTATGTTGTTAGCATCTGAGTACCACCAAAAGTCATAAATCAGTATAGCACAACCTTTAAAAACTACTCCTGTATTTGGCTGTAAGGTTGTGCGTTCAGCAATATACTGTCCTTACATGCATACGTTTTCTTGGTCATTGCTATTCATTTTGTAAAAAACGAAATTAAATTATTCGCACAAGCATCACACGTGAACAATGGAGAGACATGCAGTGTGTCCACCCTCCTGTTGTCATTTTGTTATGTGCTTTGGTGTTAGCTTGACAACCTGATCCTTGCTGGTTCCTTGTCATATCTTAAAGTTCACAAGCTAGAATAATTCTGATCCTTGCTGGATCATTGCCATATCTAAATTTCACAAGCTAACCTAAGCACCTGCTGATTCAGACTCTAGATCCTTATTCCTATTTTTGAAATGTTACCGCCCACTTCAGAATTCATGTGACATGAATATGTCAAAACCATAAGAAAGAAGTTCAAGTCTTAGTTACCCCAAGTATTCTAGAAAGAAAATTCTTATCTACCCCTAGGCTGAGAAAATACACATCTATGTTTCTAGCCCCATTTTTCTTACTTTCATCCATAAATTATTTTTCTTTGAAAGTAAAGAATCACCAACTGAGGTTTATTATTTTTTTGTTTCTGCAGATTATTTTATACACTGAGCTGTATGTAAGTACCTCATTCTACCTGGCTTATATTTTAAGTTTGTCATCCAATTGCTTGATGATTATGCAAATTAGCGAACTGTTTCTCAGACTTATCTCATGTATAATTCTTGGGGAATAAACATTTATCTCATACATATATTTATTGAATGCAGTCATATTGTGTGGAATTCATTATTTTGGAAGGTGATAATATGACATCAATCTTTCCTGGCGTTAATCTTAATTTTTTCGGGATTCATGTCGACAGTAAACATTTCTTTGGAATGTTAACTGCTCTTGTGGTCCTGCCCACAGTATGGCTGCGAGATCTTCGGGTGCTCTCATACCTTTCAGGTCTCACTACCCTTAGTCTTAGCCTGCTTAACTAATTTTATTACAGCCATCATTAGTAGTATTGACACAGTACAATTACTTGTGCAGCGGGTGGTGTCATTGCAACTCTTCTGGTTTTCGTATCTGTTGCTTTAGTTGGCACTACTGAAGATGTAGGGTTCCATCAGACTGGGGAGGCAGTAAAGTGGAGTGGCGTGCCCTTTGCTATTGGCATTTATGGTTTCTGCTACTCTGGACACTCAGTATTTCCAAATATCTACCAGTCAATGTCTGACCGCACAAAATTCACTAAGGCACTTTTCATATGGTATGTATTAACAACTTTCTTACACGGGTTAGTTTTGTTATGAATGATTTAATTTCTGAATGTATGAATATATTGTATTCTACAGCTTCGTGATTTGCACAGCAATATATGGCTCGTTTGCTATTTTTGGCTATCTCATGTTTGGTGACAAGACGCTGTCACAAATAACTTTGAATCTTCCAAAAGAGTCATTTGCGTCGAAAGTTGCACTGTGGACGACGGTAAGAATTGTCTATTCCTTAATTTTGGTTCCTGGTACTGTAACTGTTTCTTAATGTCGATCATTAAATCTTTTTTTGGTGTTTCAGGTGATCAACCCTTTCACCAAGTATCCTTTGTGAAATTTATTGTCAAATCTCTAATGCTAAGGCATCTAGGATTATGTTGATTTTCACTGTGCCTAACTTCATATGGAATAGTTTCATCCTTAACCACAAACAGATATGCCTTGTTGTTAAACCCATTGGCTCGGAGTTTAGAGGAATTACGCCCTGAAGGGTTTTTGAATGAAACAATTGTCTCTATCATACTGAGGAGTGGTCTAGTTGCATCAACTGTTGTCATTGCCTTTCTTCTGCCATTCTTTGGTACGTTGTGCACCTATTTTTTCTGAATATTGATCTGTTTTTTCTTTCAGCACTGATTGTTATTGCCGTCTCTTCTTTTAAAAATGAATGTTGAATCTTCTGTTCATAGAATGCATTCTTATGACATGCTGGCTTTTCTAGTCTTTTAGGAATTCATTCTTCAGTGTCATTGCTCTTAAGAAGGATATCCAATTTACTTTATTGTAGTACATTTTTATTTTATTTCCCTTCTTGAAATGAAAGCACGTTTGCTATAGAGACACACTACTTTGGAATGGCAAATGCTCCATGAATTGTGGTCTCCTATGACACGCAGTTATTGATCTTGCTGGAAGCTAAATGCAAAGTGACACATTAAAAATATTAAGTACCAACATTGGTAGTTGAAACAACATTTGAATTCATTACATTCTCAACATAATTCTCTTGCACGCTATTGGAAAAATGACCTTTTCATAGTTTTAGGATTGAGAGTATGCACTGAATAAATATTGTTTACTAATGATTCAAGGGCTGCATTAAGCTACTCCCTCCCTTCACTATTATAAGACCTCTTAGATATTTCAATATGGAGTAGGTACGGACCAAAGTGAGTGAACCTGCACACTGAAACACGTCTAGATACATGCATTTTCGAAAAAACCTAAAACATCTTGTACATATTCCAAAAACACTTCTGTCTACAATAGTTGTGTGCAGTTTAGCTGTTTAAGTAGTCATCTGGTTTGTAAACTTTCGTAGAGGACCATGTATTTCTGATATGTGGGTTGCATCTTTCAGGTCTGGTGATGGCTCTGATTGGATCTCTTCTTAGTATACTTGTGGTATGTTATTTAATACTCCTATTGTTCTACTATTGTACTGAGCTGCATAATAAGATAAAATTGTGGAAAGGTCAAACATGTGAAAAGAAAATACTGTTATCCAATGGAATGGTAGACCTGACTACCATCCATGCGGCTGTTTTGTGAGAATAACAGTCTCATCCATCTGCAAATCTTCTTCTCCTGAAAACCTGTTGCTTAAGAAATTCAGATGACAGAGTAACAAACGTACTCTTTCTAATATTTTCCCATGATAACAGGCAGTCATAATGCCCGCCTTGTGCTTCTTGAAGATCACACAGAATAAAGCTACGCGTACACAGGTAAGTTACCAACAGTCATAAACTTAGCTTTCCTAGCTTTCGTCTCATCTGCAGATGATTTATGAACATTCAGGCCTTTTCTCTGCGAACCCTGCTGATTCGGTTATTCCACCCTCTCCAATTTCAGGTCATTGCAAGCATTGCTATAATAGTAGTCGGGGTCATCAGTGCTGCGCTCGGAACTTACTCCTCGGTGGCCAGGATAATCGGAAACTACTGATTCTTGCAAGGCAATCTCTTCCGACTGGTCTCAGTACTATCATTCTTGCTAGAGTTTTTGCCGTCTATCATGGGATTCTACAGAGTTTCGTGTACATCCTTCGACCTAGTATAGTCGATTATAAAGACTGCATCACTAGCAAACAGTGTAATCCTGTTACCATTTAGTGTTGCTGCTATATCATTTCGTATACTGTACTAGGTTTCTGTCAATTGCTGTGCTTTGATCGTTGGTCGCTGATGATCTGGCGAAGTCAGCTCCTGATCTTTTCAGCATTGCTGATCTGCTGGGGACTGGACCAACTAGATATAATTAAATAGCCCAGGATGGATCTCAAGGGCTTGGCAGCTGGTATCAGTAGGTGGGCTGGGCCTTATCTTGTTTCTGCCTCCAAAGAGTGAAGAGGAGCGGGCCATTTTGGTCACGACGACTGCATTTTGCACAGAGTGGGCTCTGATATGCAAACAAAAGAGCACTAGTATTTTTTTTCTCCCCTAAAAAAAGCCCTCCGTTTAAAAATTACACCTCCATTTTGAATTGTAAGAAGTTCTGGCATGTTTCTGTATCACATGTATATAGATGTGTTTTAGTGTGCTTGTTCACTTATAATGTTGGAGGGGAGGTAGTAGTATATTTTTTTAAGTACACAACAAGAGCTTGAAGTAACTACAGAAGTACAAATTTATTTTATCATGACACAACATATATGTTCTCTCATTAGTCAGAAAAAGCAAACATTTGAAACTTGATATAGGTTGAGAAATATTTCTTCTGAAATGTGTAATTTGGCCTTTGTTGGACTCTTTTCTTCCTCTTAATATATATAAAATGCAGTTCTCCTGCATGGTTCTAAAAAAAGCACGCATAAAAGATGAAGGTAAGAAAAACCTATAGGCACTTTGGGACGGGAGAATTTGTCGCCTCAATTTGCAGCCCCCCTTTCCATGTTTCCGGAGAATCTTATCATTGTCATCGCAATGCATGCAAGCACTCGAACACCCAAAAAAGCACACCTCATGCTTTACGAACACACAAGAAAAGCATAGATGCAGCAGTACAATCACCAAATATCTTTTCGTACCACAAGAATGAGGCAAATGTGGTGGCAGGGGGAAAGCAAGGAATTGTTAACCTTGACTAATAAAAAAAGGCAGGAGGGCACTGCGAAAAGAAGGCTTTGAGGAACTTTTCACACAAAGCCGGAGCCTGCCCCTTTTCGGGGGCTCAACCTTTCACCTCACATTCGTTTTCAACAAGGAAATACGTGTACCAAAGGGGCCAGGCCTACTGATTAAACAAAACGGAACATTACAAGACCCTCTCTAGCACACACAAAGGTGTGTTGTTTCCTTTATGCAAAGAGGGGCATCTTTTCTTGCAGGGAGCATCCCACTAATTGCTGGCTAGCAGCATTTGGCTAGACCGTCTCAAAAGACACCACATGAGGAGAGGAGGCTAGCTCCTCCTTTCCAACCCCATGACATGACCGACTTTTAGTAGTGCAATCTATCTTTCTCTCTGCCTTGGAAAGTGGCTAATCCTTTCTCTTCCTTTCATTGGCGTCTCAAACTCCCTGGCCTCTTCCTCCTTTTCCCTACCAAAAGGTTTATGCATGCCATCTTTTCTTAGCTACACGCCCTCATTCCATACCATGCCGTGGGCCATCAAGCATGATGCTCTTTGTCAAGAGCTCCCCAGGTGCCTTCACACCTTGTTAGAGAGATCGAGAGGGATGAGAAGGCGCTCAGTGGGTGATGATTGATAAAGCTCTTCCACTTTCTCGGTGCACATTTTCAATTGGGAGGCCATCCGGCCATGGTTAAAAATTATGATACGTAAAGTGGTGTTAGTGATAGAGCTAATGATGCCGGTTAAAAAGCGCAAGTAGACTTTAGGTTGGGGTGTGGCATGGTGGAGTGGAGTGGAGTGTAGCAGACCAACCAGCCATGATGCGTTTTCACGCTTTCACCTTTGCACCAACTCCGTTTCTTCAAGCCAAGGATTGATCGATTCGATCGGTCGATGATCGACGCGAGCACACGGGCAAGCAGGGGGCAGGCGCACGCATCAGCCGATCATTCCTCATGATGCCTCGTAGTTGCATGGTAACAACTTGAGCAAAGCAAAAGTGGCTACCAATCCATGGCTGCTTGCTTTATTTTCATTCCTCGTCTCCCTTGTTCTAGCCAGGAAAGGAGAGCGAAAGCAGTATATATGTAGGCGACTTTGCTTGCTTGCATCTATCCCATGCATGACACGGAAGAGAGCGGCATGATTTCACCACCAAAGTTGCATCCACTCAAGAAGAAAAAAGAGAGTTTATGCTGCTGCTACATACTTAAAAAGGAGAGGGAAAAAAAGGCATGCATAGTGAAATTATGCGTGTACTCCATAAACCACGCTACTAGCTAGCTAGGCAGAAGAGAGAGCCTCCTTTTAAATCATTGATGCTTACATGAATGATGCTCGATTGGCTTTTACGCCTTTCTACAATAATTACGCACGCTCAATCGACCTGCTAGCTGCCGTCTCTGAAAGAAAGGGAGGAAGAAAGAAAGAAAGAAAAAAAGGCGAGTAAAAAAAGGAAAAGGTTCACTTGGTGCATAAGACATCGCTGTGATTTCCTTTCCTCTGATTAATTACCATACGACGCTCACGCTGTCTTCTGGGTTCTGACAGTACGCACGGGGATTCAGACAATCACGGCATGGGTTTATCGGGAGGGGGATGGGTGTTCCAAAGTGACCTCGGAAAACTGCACGCAACACTGACACCTGATTATGAACGCTTCGACTGATGGCTTAATCATGGTAGGTTCAGAGACAGAATACTCCCTGGCATGGCAATGGCATCAATCATACTCAACAGCGTAGACGTACAGGACTAGCATCCCCGTACGTACGTACCATGCAAGATACGTACTACTATACCACTAAAATACACATTATCCAGCTCCTTATCCAAAGCAGGTTACCACTAAAAGGCTTTCTGTTTTCTCTGCTGCAAGGTAGGCCTGCAACTGCATACTCCTTCTGTGGAAGAGAAGAACGACCATGTATATGCATGGGGATGGGGTACAGTATGAGCACGCTTGATCTGTCGATGTACACAGTATCCGGCTGTTTCCCCCGGCGTACGGCATAAAGGCCAAGACGTACGCATCAACGGCTGTTTCCCCCGAATTTCCATCCCAAAGCTAGCACATCACTGCGCACGCATAGTTGGGAACAGTGTGTCCGTCCATGGCGATGGCGATGGCGAGCGAGAGCAGGCGGAGCTGGATCCATGATGGACGATTCAGTCGCCGTCTTTTTCTTTTATGGTAAAGAGAAAGGAGGGCGAGCATATATGCTGGCGAGCGAGGTGGGGGCACGCGCGTCGTTGGATGGATGGATGGATCGATGTGAGCGCGCTTAACCTTTTTCCCCAGTTAAGCGTGGGGGCAAAAAAGATGATGATTACGGTATGATGCTGCTGATTTAAGTGAGATTCGGTGCAGGTGATGGACAAAGAGATGGGGGCTCCTACTCCGGAGCCCCCCGCTCGCCCGGGCCCCCGGGGCAGTGGAGTGCCGCGGAGTTGGTGAATTTTAGGGAGCCAGGTTGGAGAATTTGCGGTCTGCATCAACATGCATCTTTATTTACTTAGGATGTATTTGGTAGCTTGGCTCCACACAGAAATTCTCACCTCAACCTAGTTTTAGGTGTTTGTTAGCTCGGTTATGTCCTTTCGGCACTGCCCACCTCATACAGAAAAGCCCTCTCATCCCTGCCCGCATGCGAAGCTGAAATCGCCGCTCCCCAAACCTTCTTGAAACTCGTCTGAAAGTAGTCCTCCTGCCTCCCCCCCAGCTCCTCCTCCCCGAGCCGCCACTCCCGTCCTAAATCCCGCCCTCCTCCTCGCACGCCATGGACAAGAAGGCCGGCTTCCCCGACCTCCAACCCGATCTCCTCTGTGGTCCCCATCCCCGACCTGCACGACGGCTTATGGTGGACAGGAAGGCCGCCGTCTCCGTCCTGCACAAGCATGGAACGACCTGAGCCTCTCCGACATGTACGATCGCCGCCCACCTTCCCAGTGGCGCTTGCCCCAGGCGCCATGGCGCCTAGCTCCCGGACGCCTAGTTTCATGGCGCCCAGCTCCTCGCCATGACGCCACGCCATTAACGCCACGAACCAGCTGGTCAAGGATGAGAAGAGGACCCGATTGCTTTTCGTCTTCTTTGTTCAAGGTCTTTTATGCAAGAAAGTTGGACCTGGTTGTAAAATCTGCTAGATAAAAGTTTAGAGCATGTCTCAACAAATGCATGCCACCAAACAGCATCTCGACTCAACACGTCTCAGTGGACACGGGCTACCAAACACACATCATTTGTCTCCCTTGAGCTTGTATGGAGTCGGCATGTCTGAGCTGAGATAGTCATTCTCTAGTCACACGGGCTACCGAACACACCCTTACTTATAGCTTGATGCAGGCAAGATTTTACGAAATCTTATCAAATTTTATTGTTGCTGGATCATGTTTCAGGTTATGTGTGTTTAGGGTTTTCGATTCCGATTTGATAAAATATTCAAAAACAAATTGTTTTAGGAATTAATTATTTCGTCTATATTTTTCATTCCAAATGAAATATCACAAGATTTCAATATCATTTAAGTTTTATCCTGAATCTTGTCCAATTTGTTTTGAGATAAATACATTTTGGAACCCACCGAAATTTTGTCAAAATTTTGAACCTTGTGTGTTCCTTAAATTTGTCTTCTTGGTTGACCATTGAGGTGTTAGTGCGTACGAAGCTAGAGACACGTACCTGCTTACCAAACATAGCCTGCGGATTGGCAGCATAGACTTCATGTCGCGCCATCCTAAGTGATCTTGCATTAAGCGACTGTGTGACAAACCGGTCTATTCTCGGGGTGAGCGTTGCTCATACTTTTTGGTTTTTTGTACATCTTGGATGTAGATAATGTAAGTTAGAATTCTGTAATTCATTCACCACCAAAATATCTCAACTCGGAAATTTTGAAAATTATTATGGATTTATTTTGACAAAACTTGAGGAATTTCTTAATAAAATTTGTTTTCATTTGAATTTAATCTATTTTTTGAAGTTAATATTCCAGAACGAGCTGAAAATACTAGAATTCTAGAATTTTGTCAACATTGGTAATTAGGATATGAATTTGAAGGTTCTGAGTAGGGGGTCACAAAAGCCACAAGAACTCGAAGGGGCAGTACGATGATGGAACCAGTTGAGACAAGGCGGCTCGAAAGCACCACCAATACACTGGCAGCGGGCATTAGGGTTACCAGTGTGGTTATGGATGATCCGATGATCAAATGTAGCCACCGGAGATAAAATAAATTAAGCTGGAATGATAGAATTGTCGCCGATAGAACCATGTGACATTGGTGCTGTATTTTAATTTCATTTTCCTAGAACTCGTAGGAGGTTCTGTGTGTCTATATATTAGGACAGGAGAGATCTTTTGTTATAGAATCATCCGCGCCGCAAAAGGTCGCTCCGTGATCCATTCCACTCTCTTGTGCTGGATTTTAAATAAGTTGAGGAATGATTTTGCACAATGGGTTTATGAGGGACTACAAGAGAGAGGAAGCATATGAGCGCCGTTGGATTCCATCCCGACAGGGCAGCGTGTCTACCTTGCCCATGCATATATGAGGAAGTAAGCGCGTGCACCTGCTCGGGCATGTACAGTTTAGTTCGTATACGTGCACAGAGATGAGGACGGGAGGGGAGCGTGTCAAGCGCCCCGCGTGCGTAGGTAGCTTTTAACGTCTTATTGAACCTTTTTGGATCCCCTTTTGTGTGTGTGTTTTTGTTGCGTTGCGTTTTGTGCTAGTAGCGTATGCCCTCATGCACCGTGCCTCAGCAAACAAAATGCCGTACGTGGTTGTTGGTTATGTGTAGCATCCATCTATTCACCCTGGTGAGATGATGAATGGATGAATAACCACCCCACTGCAAGAATGTGCCCACGGCATGCATGTCATGTTCGTTAGATGGAGTGATCCATCCCTTTCCTAGGAGCTTGCTAGCTAGATAGTCCACGGAAGATACAGTCATGTATATTGTGCCTTGATTGGGCGTACACTTTTTGGATGGCATGGGTCGAGGTATGTATGTGCACGCTAATTATTTGTTTGTCTCTGTTCAAATACTATGCATGGTCCACTAGCACACCCAATACACTTCCAATTTTAGGTCTGCAATAATGCATGTTATGATAGAGCATGTCTAACAGACCCCTTAAAAGGGCCAAACCCGTATAATAACCGCCGGAATACGAGTTTGAGCTTCACCCGGCTGTCTAGCAGGCCCCGTAAAAACGGCCCCCACTCCGATTTTTGCTGTTTTCGATTACGGGGCTGGCCTTTGCCCCCTACTTGTGCGGGGTGGGAGCGGGAATAGAGGGCCAAACCAGTATCCTCCCCTCCACTGTGCGCGAACGGTTTCAGCGAAACCCAACCGCCGCCGCTCGATCTCCTCCGCCCCGCCCTTCCCGGCAACGTCGCGGCCGGATCCCGCTGCCATGGATCCTCCGCAAGGGCCGCCTACCGCCGGCGGTGCATCTCCAACGGCCGCGGTGGTTGATGTCCCCGTCGAAGGTCCGCCCAACGCCAGCGACGTGTCGGCCATGATCTCCGCCACCATCCCGTTAAAGAGGAAGAGGATTCCGAAACAATTCTTCGAAGCCCCTTCGCCGCAGCAGCCGCCGCGCAGCCGCGGCTGCCAAGAAAGGGGGCAGGATGAAGACGTAGGCGGCCGGGCCGAGGGGTGCTCCGCAGTCCAAGGTGAAGACAAAGCAGGTCAGCCGCATCGGCCTCGTGCCTCCACCGTCTTCCAAGGCCACGGCCCCTCCTCCCTCCGTTATGTCCGATGCGATGCCCGCGCCGCCGCCACCCACCATGGACGTAGACAAGGTGTTCGATGTTGAGTCCAGAACATCGTACATGGACATGCTCAATGAATCCGCGGTGGATTTGGACGCCGGCATCGATGCGTTCAATGGGGAGTGCAACGTCGAAGACATTGATGACGAGGAGGAGATTGAGGCGAAGCAGCTAGCTTCCGGGAGAAGTTGGATCAACTCATGAAGTCCAAGGAGGCATTGACGATGAAGACATTGGAGACCAAGCTCCTCATCACCGAGAAGAAGAAGGAGGTCAAGCTTGCCAAGGTGGAAGCAAGGCGGGAAGATGCCAAGTTGAAGGCCGAGCTTGACTTGAGGATGATCGCACTCAAAGAAGCCAAGGCCATGAAGGAGCTCTTGGCCGAGGAGAGGGATATCATGATGATGCGCACCGACGGCATGGACGAGGATCAGCTGGCGTGGTGGAAGGAGACCAAGGCGGACATCATGGCGAGGAAGAAGGCTGCACGTGAAGCTCGTGCTGCAAGTGCTCAAGGTGAGTCTCCGGCGAGTGGTGGCGCCGCTGGCGATGGACTCGTTGATGGTTGATCACATTTGGGAACTTCCGTGGCTTGAACATTGCCCATGATCGCGTTGTGATGTTAAAAACTATGAATTATGCATCACATATTTTGGATGTGCTATGTTTGATCTGAAATTTTTGTGCAAATTGTTGTCTAAAACCCTGTTTTGAGGGGTCTGCTAGCTCGTCCGAGTTTTCGGCCGTCGAAAAATGAATACAGGACCCTCTACTCGTGTTTTAAGGGCGAAAATATACAGGGCCTGTTAGACATGCTCTTACATAGTCCAATGTGTGAAATTATCCCAATCATGTTGTATGTTCATTCCAAGTTTCGAAGATAAAAAAATCAAGGATGACTAAAAACCATTATAAATTCACTATTCTAAATTCATTACTTTGGCATGTAAAATACAAATGAGCAACAAAAAAATCCTAGGGTAGAGAATTTTTTGATACATGAATATAAATATGGACGAAGGCACTTTTAGTTCCGTGAAAAGGGTTGAAATATCTATGAACCTTTCCTATTTTTGTTGGGTTCAAGTTGGACGAGAATAATATTCTTCGACAAAAAACTTATTTATTTTAAAATCGATCCATTTACTAAATATTTTAAAAGTTTCTTTGACTCCCAAGTTCCAATTTTCCATTCATTTTTACAAAAAGTTAGAAGTTATATTTACAAGTTTTAGAAAATCTGAAAATAATTCTGGATATAGTCAATGGTGTATCCTACAAGGATGCAAAATCACAACATGAAATTCTTTGTATCGTGGGCTACACAAAAATGGAAAAATCTGATAAAGTCTAGAGATTTAAAAATATACATACTCAGATCCACACTTTTGGCATTTTTGTGTAACTCGGAGTAGAAAGTATTTAAAATTGATATTTTATAAGCTTTTTAGATACATCATTGGCTACATCCGTACCTTCATTTCTTTTTCCAAACTCGCAAATACAATTTTTGAATTTTTTAAAATAAGGGGATCACGGGAGCCCGGGAGGTGAAGATTTCCTCTCCTAAATACTAGTCCTGTATATTGGAAACAGACACCACTCAAATGTTTTGGCAATTCAACTTCATTTGAAATATTGGTAAATAATATATGGAACTTTTGTTAACTTAGTGTTTTATTTGGAACTAGTGACGGCCTGTTTGAATTATGAGACTCCAAAAACTTTACTCCAACAATTTATACAAATTATGAGTAACATATGTGAAACCATTATCAAAATGAAGATTAAACCAATGCTTGATCCAAGTAGTGTTGCTAAAAGTTTTGTTGTTACTTTACAAGCTAATTTTGCAATTCCATGAGGGGCTAAATCCAAGTAGGGCTGTTACTTGGTCGATCAATCGGTCCCACCCTGCCAGAAGCACTTACAAATGCTTCCACGTTAAACAATCTCTTCCTGTCCCCGCCTCCTTTTCCAGTGGCACGCACTGGTGAACCAAACTCGCCATCACGACGACGTCCAGCGAGCGGCTAAACCTATAACTAACACCACCTCAACCCCTGGCAACCTCAGCTCCAGCAGCCGAGCTAGGGAGGCCGATCGATTGACCGGCATGAGAGCCGCGGCGCCGCCACTGACCCCGGACGCGGCGGCCGTGCTCTCCCGCGCCACGGGAGACGCATCGAGGCGCCGGCACGCGCACACCACGCTGCTCCACGCGGCAGCCGCGCTGCTCTCCGGCCCAGCACCGCTCCTCCGCGACGCCTGCGTGGCGGTCCTCCCATCGCCGCACCCGCTCCGGTGCCGCGCGCTCGACCTCTGTTTCGCCGTCGCGCTCGACCGCCTCCCCACCTCCACCGAGCACCACCACGGCCACCAGGACGGATTCTGCGACGCACCACCTCCGCCACTCTCCAACGCGCTCTCTGCCGCGCTAGAGCGGGCCTATGGGCACCACCGCCGCATGGGCGAAAGCGGCGCCATCGATGCTGGGGGCGACGACCACCGCGTCGGCGTGTCGCACCTCGTCCTCGCAATCCTCGACGACCCGTCGGTGGCGCGCGTCATGCGGGAGGCCTCCTTTTCCAGCACGGCTGTCAAGGCGGCCATGCTGCGGTCGCTCTCCGACCCCGCGGCCCCCGATTCTGGCGTGTACGTAAGCGCCACCAGGTCGCTGCAGCAACACCGGCAAGCATCGACCAACCGGGACGAGGAGGTGGCCAAAGTAGTGGACGTACTCAAGAGGGACAAGAAGCGCAACCCGGTGCTCGTCGGCGACACCGCGGACGTAGACGCCGTGGTGCAGGAGGTCGTCGCGATGATACAGCGGCAGCGCCTCGGCAATGCGCGAGTTATTGAATTCGGCAACCTGGTAGACATGGATAGGTCCGAGCTGGTTGCCAAGATCGGGGAGCTCGGCGAGGCGATCAGATCAGAGCTATTGGCGCCGGCAATCGCTACTCAGAGCGCCGGCGTCGTGGTCAACCTTGGCAACCTGCAGTGGCTCGTGGAGGAAAGATACGCGTTGCCTTTCGGCGAGCCGCAGGAGACGAGGAGGGAAATTGTGCTCGACACGGCGCGCGCCGCGGTGGCTGAGATGGCGCGCGTTCTGGAGCTGTCCGGAGACAGCGAGCGCCGGCGCGTCTGGGTGATCGGCACGGCGACGTGCACCACATATCTGAAGTGTCAGGTGTACCACCCGGCGCTGGAGAGCGAGTGGGACATCCAGGCGGTCCCCATCACGCCGAGGCCTCCGCCGACGCCGTCGTCCAATCTCAGGCCATTGCTGTAATAGTAGTCGGGTCATCAGTGCTGCTCACTCCTGGGTTGCCAGAATAATTGGAGAGCGGATTTCCCACGATCTAAGTTGGGCCCGGTGCCACAAATTAGTACCACAAATTTGTCAAAGATTCATGCAAAGTCCTTATTTTCGATCAAGAGGGATTTTATTCCCCCGTTTCGTTTCATAGAAAAGAAACGACAAACGGAGTATCCAGAATTGTTAAAGATTACAAACCAGAACTAGAAATCTAAACTCCGAAGCTATCCGGGGGAAACTTACTTTAAAGTCAGAATAGGCCTAGAGAAACTGCCACGTAACGACAACATTGACCAAGAACAGAAGACATAGGCGCCGACATCACAAGGCCAAACATCCTAAGATAAAGGAGAAACATCTCAAAACACCACGTGGATCGAGTCTTCCTCGTCCGAGTGCTGCTGCAGGTAGCTCAACTATGTCTTTCCCCCATGCATCTTTCCCAAAGCGGAAGTTTTCCAAGTGGAGAACCAGCCAAAATCCGGACATGTCAGCACGGGGCGAGCCTCAGTGGTCTTCTTAGTTTTTGCAGAAGTCGTTCTATGAACTGGGCCGTTTCTCTGCTTCCTAAATCCTTAAAAGGAACTTTCCAATTTCTTAGATAGGAAAGCACCAGACTCCACACCTATTACATATTAAGCCAAATAGTTTTATTAAAAACTAAGCTATTTCAAAAATTCCACAGCCCCCACAGAATAGCCGCAGAAACTATATTAAAATGCAAAGTCCTTTCAGTCAACATATTTAATATATTTGCAAAAAGAATCTAAAAAACGTTGAATCAACCCCATAATTCCCAAAGAGAGGACAAAAATCCTAGCCCGGCTTGTCTCCCATCCTAGAACGAACCCTAACTACCCCGAGCCAACCCCTCCCCCTCCCGAACTTCTCTGTCGCCGCCTCCACCTCCTCAAGCCCGGTGCCGACATTCCTCCACCACCAGATCCTCAAGCCCGGTGTCAACCCGCCTCCATCTCCGCAACCCCGACGCCCTTCCTCCTTCCTAGGTGGAGGCCTCACACCGGCACACCTCCGCAACCCCGACGCACCCCCTCATGTGGCACCGACGTGCCCCGTCAACGGTGACCACGTGCGGCCGCCCCACAGACCCGTTGCGCCCCATCGAAGACAACCACAAGGGGCTGCCCCGTAGTCCCGACACGCTTCCTCCTCAACCCCCGATCTAGCCATGGAGGACCTGTTCTTGGCTAGGAGTTGTCGGATTTGGACGTGGATGGCCTGGATCCGGGCCCCTCCTTTTCTTTTATTTTTTCTTCATGCTTGGATACAGTCTATGGTTGAATCTTTTGTTTGGATCCAGTTCGTCGTTGAATATGATTGAATCTCTCTGTTATGGGCTGATTTTTGTAGAGTATGGATTTTTTTATGTTTATATTGTAGAGATCTGTCCAGGTTCTTTTAATTGTATTTGGAACTTCTATGAATCCATCGATCCGAAATTATTCTAGTATGAAACCGTGTTGAAACCTGTAGAATTTGATGGATCTTGCATGAATTTTCCATGTTTCGTTGCTATTGTTTGAACAAAAAATTGTAAAGACCTAGAAAAATGGTGTGAAAATTATTTCTGTTTGTACAATTATTGTGGAAATCATCTTGATATGTTTTGTACGATTATTGTTGATATTCTATGAAAAAAATGGTAAATCAAGATATATTCTTACAAAAAAATGAATTATGTATGATTCTTGACACAAACATGTAAATAAATTGAATGGATATTGTTGAAAAATCTTTTATGTCGGGATTCTTGTATGTATCTTGAAATGAATCAAGATCTTAAACCTTGTATGGATATTGTTGAATATTCAGTGAAAAATAAAAAATATATTAATATGTATATACTTGTATGAAGTTACATTGAATATTCCATAAAAATGTTATATGAATTTTTTACGATTCTTTTAAGAAACATGTGCAGACTTATATTATCGTTTAAACTCGCTAATTAATAAGTTACGTTGAATATTTTGTGAAAAAATTATTGATACTATTTCCTAGGAAAAAATATTGTTTACATTATTTGAATAATTTTTTCCTGAAGTAACTATGATGAACTGCATATCAAACATCCTAAAAATAGTGTGAAAATAATAGATGTGATTATCTTTGAAAAAATTATATGATTTATGCATGAAACAAACAAAACAATATGTTGATTTTTTTGAATCCTATTGAATCTAATGAAACATAATAAACTTTATGAATATTCTTCTGGAAATATTATATGACTATTTTTCAAAGAAACATATACAGACCTTTGCGTCTTAACTATTAATTAGATTGGCTAATTAAAACTAGCTAACTAAATAAAACAGAGAATTGTTTGTCCCTTGAAGACAACGATGAAATATGTATAAAACCTAAAAACACGGGGGCTAATAAGAAAAATAGCAATAGACTCAAGAAGTGAGGTGAGAGGGTTGTTATATAAAATACTAGCATGAATCTCTAACAAATAGAGGGCAAAGAACGTGTTGGGGACCCAACATATATGTGTTATTGAATTTCCGGAATAATTGGAAACCACTGATTCTTCCAAGGCAATCTCTGCCAGCTGCTCTTTGTACTATTTTTTTGAGGAATCTACAGCGGGAGCAAGTCCAGCCTAAACCAAATTTTCAATTAAAAGTGGTCCAAACAGAACCAAATATAAGATAAAAACTATAATAAGAGCTAAAAAGAACCAGAAGTCTATCTGAGAAGTTTTCATACAATGGGTTCATTTAGACCCCTGAGCCAAATTGGATTTTCGAAAAAAAATTAGTAAATAGACACGTTAGAGCACTGAAATTTGTCTTTTTTACATGAAACACCTAAAATGTTTTTTTCACCTACAAACTTGTTTGCGAACATATAATGTTCGGATATGCATGCGGATATTTTTTAGAATTTTTTGACATTTTGAAATGTGTTTTCATACAATGGGTTCATTTACACCCGTGAGCCAAATTGGATTTCCATAGAGAAAAGACTATACATGTTAGGATGTAAGAAGAATAGCCTATGTGTTAGACGCTAAATGGTCAATGATCACCCAGTCCTGAATAAGAGATTTACTCTCATGCTTTCTACATCTATGGGCCCAAAGAAATAGATTATCAACGCATATTCTGTTATAATTGCGATAAGTAGATAACGAAGATTAAAATCAAAACACAGCAAAGGGGACACAAATTTAATGTGGAAAAACCTCTCTAACAAAGAGAGGAAAAAACCAAGAGCGCCAGCCAGCAAAATTTCACTTTATCAGGAAGTGTTTACACAATGCCGGGGATTTTCACAGATGCAACTTATCCCAACCGGTGGCTTACAAGAGGTTTATATAGCGGTGTAAATCTAGGTCTTCAACGATTCGTACCGTACCGCGGGGGGCTGTCGCCCCCCGCAATCCCCACAAGCGTCCATGTCGGCCCAAGCCTCCGGCGACGGCCTCTCTCCACAAGTCCGAAGTTAGCCTATACTTTGTAGAATTTTGATCAACATATAACAAACTCCACCTTGAGACAAATTCCTTCTTGTATCATCAACAACAATCATCTCCCTGAATAAACAAAGCAAAAAACTTTGGGCGCCAATAGCCACTTGGACTAATCAGTTAAACCGACTAAGTTCGAGCAAAGCTTAAACTTAGCAATAGGAACATGTTTAGTCATCATATCAGTAGGATTATCATGAGTGCTGATCTTGCATACCTTTAATTTACCTTGAGCAACAATGTCTCTAACAAAATGGTACTTGACATCAATGTGCTTAGTTCTCTCATGGAACATCTGATCCTTTGTAAGGTATATGGCACTTTGACTGTCATAAAACAAAGTAATGCAAGAATCATCTCTACAAAGCTCTGCAAATAAACCTTTCAACCAAATAGATTCTTTGCAAGCTTCAGCAATAGCCATGTATTCAACTTTAGTAGTAGATTGTGCAACAATAGCCTGTAACGTATCCTTCCAGCTAACAGCACATCCATCAACATTAAACACATAACCTGTGAGGGGATATTCTCTTATCCAAATCAGTAGCAAAATCTGAATCCACGTAGCCAACTAGTCCCTCACCGGTCCTGCCAAACTTCAAACAAGCATTAGAAATCCACCATCATCGTTCCACTCGGACCAAGCCTCCGGCGACAGGCCTCGCTACACTCGTCAAAAGTTGGCCTATACTTTGTAGAATTTGGATCAACATATAACATCTTCGAAACACGATCTTGGTGTTTCCTTGTTTTTGATTACTTTCGCATTTTGCCTCTTCCAAAGGTTCAAAAAGGAGTAAATGATGATGGTGAAAGGATAGAGATGTTTCCTAGAGGAGGGTGAATAGGCGATTTCAAAACTATTACGGTTTTGTCTTAATAGAATGTGGAATTAAACTAACGTTTATTTTACAAGCACAAAACCTAAATACACTAGGCTCAACTAAGTGCGCCAACAACAAGTTAAGATAATCAAGATAGCACAAGATAAATATACCACAAGTGATAGGCAAGATATAAGTACTTTAAGCTCGATGGATATCACAAGGAAAGTAAGCTCGGGTATAGAGATAACCGAGGAACGCGGAGACGAAGATGTATTCCCATGTTCCCTTACAAGTAAGGTATGTCATGTTGGAGAGGTGTGGGATTCCACGAAAGATTTCCCAACACCACGAAGGCTCACCTTCTTCTCCGAGTCTATCCCACGAAGGAATTGGTCCTTTCCTTATATTCTAGCTTTTCCTCCACTCTGGAGATGGCAAGATCCAACCACTTCACAAGCTCCACGAAGGAGAAGCCTAGGTCTCTTCACAATCTTCCACGAATAGGACACCGCGACACCAACCGCCAAGCCAACTAGGTCACCCTCCAAGAGTAACAAGCTCACAGTCTCTTACTCAAACAAATCATAATGGAGAGTTCAACACTTATGCAATAATGCAAAGCAAGAACACCAAGGGTGCTCAAATCCTTCACTCTCAAATCCCACCAAAGCAACAAGTGCTAGGGACGAATTAGAGAGGAATAACAATGGTGGAAATCAACAAATGACTCCAAGATCTAGATCAAATGGGTTCCCCTCACTAAGAGGAGGAATTGATTGGTGAGGATTGTAGATCTAGATCTCCTCTTTCAAAGCCCTCAAAAATATGCAAGAATCATAGGAGGGAAGGGGGAGGAAGCAAGATCAAGAGGTTCAATAATGGAGGTCAATTTCGTGGTCAAGAACTCACTAAAATGTTAGGGGAAGAACCCCCTTTTGGGATTAGGTATTGTCTGCAGTCTCGGATAGACTCGTTATAGCACCGGACCACCCGGTCTAGGAGCCGGTTGGATCCACAACCGGGATGAAACAGACTTCACGAAAAATGCAATAACTTTTGCATCTGGACTCCGATTTCGATGATCTTGGGCTTGTTTTGAAGAGGATAACAAACTATACAAGATGGTGCAGAGAAAAATCATAGCCCAACAAAGGAGGATATAACCAAATGAAGAAAGGTAAGAAGCCTCCCTAAAGAAGAATCGATAAAACCTTCAAACTCGAAAACACCATAGAAGATGCATACGAATTCCGTTTTCGATGAACTTGGGATTATTGAAGAGCTAGCAACAAGCTCAAGAACCTCACATGGAGAAACACCAAGAAGAAACAAAACAGGAAGATGCAAAGTATGCAAAGGATTGAGCTCCCTATGACAATGTGATCAAGTTATCCAACCGAAAGCTCCTCTTGGTAGTGTGGCTATCTATCCTATAACCCGATATACCAACAACCACCTTGAGACCGGTAAAAGGAAAACCTATAAAGGCCATACCTTTGCCTTGCGCATCCCGCTTGATCTTGATCACAACTCTTCAAGCTCCACCCAAGCTGGAATGCACCATTGTTGCTTCGCCGAAGACTCCTAATTTGCTCCCCCATACACCACTATGGGTTAGATTCATTAATACATGTCTTCACATGTCCATTATCACCAATATGGATGGAAAGATTCAAGAAAATGATCTTCTCGAGATGCTTATCTTGAACTTGCCTTTCTCAACCTTGATGACGATCACTACTTGATGTCATCCTCTCATGGGCTATATAAGATCTTCACTTTTGAAGCATTGTAGCACCTGGGAATTCCCCTACTAGAAATTATGTGTTGTTTTATTTATTTTGCATCATCAATACATCTCCTCTTATATTCAAACCTCTCATGCATGGGCTATATAAGATCTCATGGGCTATATAAGATCCTCTCATGCATGGTTCTGTCCCTAAGAGTATTTTATTAAACCTTGTTTTCATTACTAAATCTAATGGGATATATAAGATCTCATGGGCTATATAAGATCCTATCACGCATGGTTCTGTCCCTAAAAGTATTTTATTAAACCCTGTTTTCATTACTAAATCATCTCCTATTATTTTCAAACCAAATTATATTATTTCTTCTATTTAAATTGTGTTAAACTAAGTACAAATGTTTCTCTCTATATATATAAAAAAGGGTTTTAAATAAATAAAGCCTAGATCTAAACCGTCCCAATGGCCCAGATGTTTAACCAAGCAAATCCTAATTCTAAACACCCAAACCCTAACCATACCTCTCCACACCTTCCACCCTGCCGCCGCCACCCACCACACTACCTCCCGCGTACACTACACGCGACATGCACCCATGCACACAACACACACGCAGTGCACCACGCCCTACACACACGCAGCACCCACCGCCACTAACCTCGCCTGCCCCCCCCGTTCGACCGCAACACGCAACACGCATTCGTCCTCTCATGCTTCCCCACCTCGCGAAGCCCCCCGCCTCAGCTTCCCTCACCTTGCAGGAGCATGGCGCGTTTGCTATCCTCCCCGGCCACCGCGACCTGTCCTCCCTCTCTCCTCCGGCCGGAGGAACACCCGACGGGCAACCCTCCTCTACGCTCGACCCGACACGAGCCGCCGCCCCTAGAATCTCTCTCCGCCCGGCCCCGCATAGCCCGCACCGTCGTGGCCCCTTCTCCTCTGCAAGCTCCCTTCCACGCTAGGACCTCGCTGTCCTCTCCCTAGCATGCTCCGCTGTCGCTCGGCCTTCACCATGCCTCCACCGCCGATCCTCCATGACGTCGCCACCTCACTTGCTCCCTGCCCGCCATTTGCGACTGCGAGTGCCACCGGGACCTCCTCTGGCCGCCTCATTGTCGCCCGGGGACGCCCTCCTTCCTGTTGTAGTTGTGCCGGCGCGCTCGCACCAACGAGGTTCCTTGGTTCTCCTATCTGTAGTGCCCTCGCAAGCATCCAATGCAGCAGCTTGTGCCTCCATATCCATGTCGCCCAGGTCGTCTGCGACCCTCTCGGCGTCCCCTATTGTTGTCGCTCCTTTGAATGATGTTGTATTTTGCATCATGTCATCTCGTGGTGTGGTGCTGTGAATATGGGTGAAGTGGTGTGATGGTACCATGAATCAATTTCAGACGGTGATCGATGCAGTAGCATAAAGATTTTGGTGTTTCCCAAGAACCAACCGACAAGGTATCCACCTGATGATTGATGCGAGAAGCCGAACTCGAACCCGAATGCAACTAGAAGGACCATCGACAAGATCTTATACGCGAGCATCGAACATCTTCGAAATGGAAACGAAGACCGCGGAACGCCAAGGCCCCTTCATGGAACCCGGAGGTGATGACGCCGGTTCGTCAAGGTATCCTTCACGGAATGCCAAGACCCCGTTCCTGGAGTCCAAATCCCTCATCCGAGACCCTCGACCCTAATGTGTGATCTCTATCCGAGCCTCTACTTTATAAAATGCCATATTAAACATGTTGCATATTAAATCATTCATACTCACATACATATTTATTTGTCTGGGAGTATTTTGTTGATTTACCTAAATAAAATATGGAGTGCCTATGCGGGCTTTTCTAGTCTTATATTGGCTCCATTTAAAATTGTGTAGCGAACCGATGCTATATTTTTTTGCCTTGACAACATTTAAATTGCGGGGGTATCTAAACAACATGAACCTACTAATTAATTGTCGGGACCCCGGTTCCGTTTAATACTACCTAATTGCATTGCACATTTGCCATGCCATACATCATACATGCATCATGCCCGATCTTCTGTCGTAGTATTAAATAGTGCATCCGGTGTTTCTTCTAGTGCTGTGCTTCTTCACGGATTAGGCCGATGAGTTGGTGCGAGTATCAACCCGATCTTCGGATGAATCTTTGGCAGTGTTTCTAGGTGAGCATTCTTCCCTTTTCTACCTATTTTGCATTTATAGTATTTACTTCCTTCTGTTGATCTATTGCTATCTGTGTTGTGATGCTATAGATTCCATAGCCTTTTATATATCCCTGCAGCCCTTATATTGTCTTGGACACCTCCTATTGCCTGTTGTTTGGGTATACAATTGGCCTTGCGAGTCGTAGTCGCTTGCTCAGGTGCTGCTTCACATCATCGATGTTCCACTGATGTTGGGGGGTTGGTATATTCATAAAGGTGGATATGATCATGGTTTTAATTAGAGATGGTTACTTAAATATTAAAATTGATATAACTAATGAAGAGGCACCGGTGGGTAATAGTTGAGATTTCGTTGTTAACCGCCCACTTGTGTCCACCTAGGACCCGAGTTCTTGACACATGTTCCGAGACTGAGCGCGCTAACCACATGCGGGGTGTGTGGGCACCTCTATCGGCTTAGTACCTGATTTCAAAGTACTATATTGGGGGCCCCAAACTAGTTTGGGGTTTTAATGCCATATTATGCCATGTATGCCATGTTATGCCATGTTTATTATTTATTGCTCGATGAGCGTTTACTACTATACTATTTAGGATGTGGGTCATTATGTTGAGGAATATACCTATGGCCTCTGATCTATTAGCCGATCTTGCAACCTATAGGTCTGTCTTCGGAGCTCAGCCGATTTCATTATGGGTAGCTTATTGGCGTGGCCCCCATGTACTTACTTTGGGTCTGGGAAAGTGTCGTGTCCTAGGCCCCGCCGACATACCTATGGAAGTATGTTAATTGATCTGGCAACAAGGGTCGAAGTGCGTGTGGAAACTTTGGTGCACTCCTGCAGGTTTAAATCTTTTTGAAAAGCCGTGTCCGCAGTTATGGACGACTTGGAGCACAATATCTCGATCATAGACAACTATAACTAAAGTTTACTGTTATAAATTTGACTTGTATCTGATATGACTAGTAAGTTGGATAACCACCATGCAAAGAATGATTAAAACTGCCAACTATGTGAGTTTCCTCGGCATGACTTCCTCGTTTGGTATCGACAGGGAAATACCAGGATGGGCATGATTGATGGTAGTATCAGGTTGGTTTCGAATAGGTATTTCTCATCTCTCTCTGATAGTCGACAGATGTATTGAGTCTCTATAGGTTGTTTAGTGCATGCTCCGCTGCCGCTTCAGTCCACCATACCTATGTAGGCGAGGACCGCCGAATTCTAAGACTCTCTGTGTACTATCCTTAGTATTGACCGCTCTCTTTTTTGTTTGCCCTTTGCCGGCACCCCTTTTGTTTTAGCAGGTTTTGACATTGACGACGTTAGCAGGGTTACCCTTCCGGCTTGGCCTGCACAGGGTTATGGACGCCATTGGTTATTCTTTAGGGCTCTTAGCTCAATTTACATCTTGTCTGTAGTCGGATGTTGTATCATTTTAAAGGTGATTTGGATCTTTGTACTGTATATCTGTATTCTTGACTCATGAAGTCATTGTTGTATATATTTGTTCCATGGGTTCCATCGTGGACTAATGTGTAATGGTATTACTTCGTTTTCCTCCCGCACGAAAGTGCCTGGTGGGCACCTTTGAATCGCTTCTATGCGGGTTTGGCGGGAATCGCTAAAATTTACATAGGGCCAATCCAAGGGTGTTACAAGCATGCCCATGGAAAGATACCTATCCCATATAGAAAACACAAAGATGCATATATAATGGGTTAGTTCATGATGCATAATTGACAAGGCTTACATACCACAAGATCCATGTGATACATTCTTTATGCTTCATGTGTTGACCAAATTGAAATCACTCATCACTCTTTGTATAGGTCAACCGTGTATCTTCTCATGCTCCATATCAACACCATATTATTCTCTTAAAATCGATGATATTGATGCCAATACTCAAGGTATATATGTATCTTCATGGCATCCATACTCGAATCCAACACATGGACTGTAAGAATGACCTATGAAATATTCCTTTATATAAAACTCAATGAAAACATTAGTCTCATAGGAATTGTCATTAATCACCAAAACCACACATAGGGGCAATTACCCTTTCAGACGGTGGAACTTATTTTGCATACTGGGGATCCTTCCTGGAGTTCTCTAATCGAGAGGCAGTCGGTGGAAGCTACATGAATAGTAGGAACAATGTTTCAGAAAGGGGAGATCAACGTATAGTGCAGCAACATATTATCGGTGGTCTCAGACCATGAGCAGAAGGGCCAAATATCAGAGTTAGCAATACCTCTTGAACCGACACTCATTAGTGAACAACCTTCCACGATCCACCATCCAAAGGAAAATACGACACCGGTTCTGCGAGAAGTTGTTCCAAGTTGGAGTTGTGAATGTAATGTCCTGCAAATGTTCAGACAATGTCAAGTATACTAACTTAGTTTTTAGAAGCCCTGTGTCGATGCGCGCAACTCTAACATCAGAAACTGTATCATCCAACATAATTGAGTCCAAGAGAGAGCGCAAAGTCACTAGATCTAAGGCAGCGTTAGAGAGGCAAGGCTGAGTTAGAAAATTTAGGTTTGTAGATGTACAAAGCTGGGAAACGTTGAACCAGAGTGGACGCTTCGAACCAAAGGTAAAGGTCATGCCAGAAGGACGTGGATTTCCCTAAGCCATTTTGTACCAAAGTGATGTTGTGGAAGCGCGACAAACAAGATGAGAGATATTTCCAAACGATAGAATCAAGGTGATGATGGTTATGTTGGGTTCGCAGCATAGAAAACAAAAAAATTCCTACGATGGGAACTATATGCACCAAGATCCAACAAAAAAATTCCGCTGAAACCAACATGATGGCAGCGGCGTTGCAGGACCCATTCGACCCATTTCCCTAGCTCGACGAGGTAGGAAATCTCCACACTTTTTTACTACTAATAATGCTGTTGAGATGCATTTATTTTTATTTTTGATATTATAAATGTGGAATTATTAGATCATGTCGGACGCAAGTAGGGACCACGATCGATCCTTTTTTAATGTTGTTGTTCATAGACACATTGGGTTTTTTGTGATTTGGATTCGTTTTTCCCTAGAACCTGGAGTAGAATTATAGAGTACCTATTTTAAATAACATGAATGATGTAGCAAGCGAAAGCCGAGTGCCATGATAAGGTGGCCGCGATCAATGCCAATATTGACAACCAACTGGAGGGTGAACGCTCCCTAAGCCAGGCTAATGAGTGCCTTCGCAGGCGTTTGTCGCTGCAGAAGAAGATCTCTCTAGATTTTTCACGTGAGATCAATAGGCTTGTAGCAGAGCGCGACGAGCCGCAGAGGTTGATCAGCGAGCTACAAAAGTTGATCATAGATAGCATTACCAAGCAAGAAGTAGCCAACATGATGATCATGGATGGAAAGAAGAACCTCCAAATTAGATGCACCCTCCAGCAGGAGGAAGCCGCCAAGGCACCCAGAGAATGCATCAATGAAACAAAGGCTTCCATTGAAGCCTACCATGATAGGGACCATTGTCTCGATGCAGTGAGACAGATGTAGGAGGACATGGGCCGAGGGATCACTGTTCTCGAGGGTGTACAAAAGGAGAACGAGAAGCTAAGGACCAAGCTGGAGGCATATCGGCAATGCCCAAGTCAGATTCCGAGTAGAGGGGCAGGAATCTCAGTTCATGCTCCACTTCTATTGTAATTTATATATGTCGTGCAATTAAGGAATCTTGGAGCAACTCCTTATTTGTCTGTTTATCTTACTTTCCTATCAACTGAATTATGGGTTTGTGTTCTCATGAATGTACATCATCCTTTCTTTCCATTCTGTATTTGCGCTTGCTTTTAGAAATGACTATGCCACTACTATTTGGTTACATTGAAAAACCCATAGCACCCTTAGTTGGAGATAGTCCTAGGTTGCTTTGAAATTGAAATTAGGACCGTTCCACTAGTTGATCCTGTTGAATTGGGAAAAATACTATCTTGCTCTGACATTGAAATAAGTACTATGCCACTAGATGATTCTGTTTAGTTTTGAACAATCCTAGATCGCTATGTCCTTCAAATTATGACTTCAACACTAGTTACTTCAGAAAAATGATGATCAGTCCTATGTTTTTTGTCGAAAGCTCAACCCAGAACTGCCGACCTAGCTAAAGGACAAGATGGCCATCCAAATGGAGAAGCAAAATTTTCAGAAAACTGGCCTCTGGCCGCCTAAGAGAAGAAGTCATGGTCCTTTATGATAAGTGCCACAATCTGAAGGTGGACATCACCGGCTGGGCAGAACTTCACAAGAAAGGTCTCGCCTCATTGCGTAAGGAGGATATCATCAAGGGGCTCATGGAGGATAATATTAAGCTAACGAATAAGCTTGTTGCATCCCAAACGGAGCGCTTGAACCTGTAGGAGGCGCATGTCCAAGTACTGAGGGAGCAGGTAAACACCAAAGTGGACCTGATCGAACGAACCCTCTAACTAGAGGATCTTAGGAAGGAAAATGAGCATCTCCAGGCCAGGCTCAATGCAAACTATGTGTTCTTCTGAAATTAATTTGCAAACTATGCGTTCTAACGAGTCAAAGCTTGTTTTATCCATGTATTAGTGATTTTATAAACATGGACCTTACTCTATGCAAACTATGTGTTCTTATAAAATTAATTTGCTCAAGGATTGAGTTTGGATTAGTTAATATACCACAATTTCAAGTCTTACAGTTAACTAGTTTCAGATATTGTCACAACATAAATTATTCATCTAAAATTTCCTTCATCCTCTGTAGCTTGTACTTGTTCACGCCACGCTCCTTCTTCAGATCCTTCAATAGATCCGCAATGCAGTACTCTAGCTTCTTCTCTTCCATGAGCTGATCCCTCTCCTTGTCTGCCTTCTGAAACTTCCGTGGAGTTCCCACCACCAAGATCCCATTGATTGTGTCATTTAGTTCTGACTGCAAATTCTTGATTTCCTGTTCTAGCTCCTTATTTCCTACCGAGAGCTTGTAATTTTTTATCCAGATGCATCACAAGCATCAGTAAATCTCCCTGACCTTTCGAGCTCATACATATCCCATAACTAGGCCAGACATTTCTTAAGTGCGTCTGGCCACTCAAGATCCACCCACTCTACTTCTTTACACACCGGTCCAACCTAAAAATACATTTGACCTAATTATCAACAAAACACTATACAATTTTCTTCATGTCACCATTGTACATAATGAAAAAAAACCTAATTTGTATAGCCCAAAAACCTTCCCCTAGTGTTACTGGCTTCAAATGCAACATATTTCCTCAATTTTAGCCCATGCTCACATGGTACTTCCCAATCGATATATAGGCCCTCCCAATCGATGTCGTAGATTTTGAGTGGTACCTATAAGGGAACGAAAAGCTAGAAATAAGCATGATTGCATGCACAGATGGAGCTTACATCGAGGTAATTACCAATGCCTAACCATTTCCGAGAAAACAGAGGAACTCACATCAGGGAAGGAAGACTTGATGTCGGAGAGAAGGTTATCGCTACTTGACTGGTCGTCGTCGTCGTTCTAGGATGGCATGGCGAATGAGGCCGCGGCGACACGTCAGCGACGATGAGGAGAGAGAGGAGGGAAGTGAGTGGAGAGAGCAAGAGTGGGGAAAGTGAAGTGCGTCAACGTTGCAACATTTACTAAATTGGCATGTTACAATAGTTTAATTGATACCATGCCCCGTGACTAGATTACGGTCTCATAACTAATAGGGTTTCTCTTCCTTCATTCTAATTTGTAATATTAATCGTGTACTTCCTACTTCCCAATTTGTTTGACTTATAGCAACGTACAAAATCTAATCTACCAAACACTGTAGGATAATGGTTTATGGTTTAGGGTCTAATGGACTTTTTATTGCACTAATCCCTTAACCCTTAATCCTAAATCCTAGAACTGTCCGCCCAATAGATCACTGTCTCCTACTTAGTAAGTTTTTTCCTAAACCCTACGCTCGTTCATCCATTATAGTACTTCCTTCTAAGTAAAAGGTAGTTATCCAGCAATTAGTCAAATTACTAATCTCACAGAGCAGTATATTACATCATAATCATGTCAACTACAAGGTACTTATGTATCACTTTGTTTAGTGATGGTTTCAATGAATGATATGTATGGAAATCATGTCAACAAACATAATCATGTCAACTACAATGTACTTATGTCTACAACAATGATGGTTTCATTAAGTGATATGTCTGAAAATCTCAATAGCTCACAGAACATCAGATTGCAATCTCTTAACAAACATGACC
Source organism: Avena insularis (assembly GCA_023614405.1). NCBI lineage: Eukaryota > Viridiplantae > Streptophyta > Magnoliopsida > Poales > Poaceae > Avena > Avena insularis. The sequence goes on along the minus strand of CM042695.1, from coordinate 378,631,839 downwards.
ACAGAAACACAATTTCAAAACAACAACAATCTTTGTTATAAATACAGGCAGGGGAACCCTGCGGTCCATATGACAAGACTTGGGTAGCAGCTCTCATCAGATCTGATCAACGTCGATCACCTCATTCTTTTCAACCACAATAGGGGCCTCTACATCCACTATAACATGTTCAACAACATCAGAAATGGCAGCCAGAAAGAACACCTTCCTGGTTTGCTTCTTTTGTCGCATAATCTGCATCATATCTTCGGTATCCAAAACCTCTATGAATTCTTGCTTCTTATGATGCCACCATCAGAGTCGTGCCATTTGCTTAGGTCCAATAATAATTTCCTTACAAATCATCTCTCTCCGTTCAACAAGAGTTATGTTTTTGGAACCGGCGACTATCTCCACAGTACATGACGAAACTGGCTTATTAATTCCGCCATCAAGTTTTTCCGTGTATGAATCCACCTCTATGAGTATATTGAACCTAGCTTGATCAGCATCTGGTGGTCTGTAAACTCGAGCAGTAGAAGCTCTGACATCAAGATCTCCAGTATCTGCATACTTATCATCAATCATCGCTTTAACTTTCACCTTACGATCAGCTGCACAACACTCCCAAAGCACCTGAAGCTCATGGGAGTTCTCAGTTTGCATATAGGTATCCCTCATGTTGTGTCATACTAATTTTGTCCTCCATATAGATCTCCAAGGAATCCTAGCATGAAGTATATCTATTAGCCGTGAAACAGACACAACCTCCTTGCAGTTTATAAGCAGACGCACATCCTGCCCGAACACAACCCTCTTGCAACCAAAATCTAGTTTTGTAGTGTACTGGCAGACATGAACTGTGAACTCATAGATTTGCTATATCGAACCTAGTACTAATTTGATTAAAAATGGGAACTTTCAGTTCATTTGATTCTACTTTGCAGTAAGTAATCTACTTGTAAGACAAGGCACATATAATAAAAATTCACCTCTCGCACTTCTCCCGGGTGGTTTTCTTCGAGATCTGGGTTCCACGGCCTTGCACTGCAGCCGAACACTCCGCCACCGGCCTAGATTTTCTCTTCAACCCGCTACTCATAGGTACCTTGTTAGCAGACTTCTAGCTGACCTCCTCGCTAACCTGGGCTGCAGACATCACCGCTGCTTCGCTTATCTGGCATTGTGCCCAAGACTCTGGCTCCGACAGAGCCGAATCAGTCGCTGACGTAGCTACCACATTGGCCTCGCTAGACATTATGGACAAGGATATGGAGGGACATGGAGAAAAGGGACCGCCGCCGCCGGATTCAGTGTGGGGGGTGACACGTCGTAAACGTATCTATAATTTTTTATGTTTCATGCTTGTTTAGTACCCACTTTGCTTTTTCTACACTTTGAGGTATTTTTATACATTTTCTGGGACTAACCTATTAACAAGATACCACAGTGCCAGTTGCCTGTTTTCTGTTGTTTTTGGTTCCAGAAAAGCCAGAAAATGAATATTCTCGGAATTGGACGGGACAAAAGCCAAAGTCAATATTTCACCGACGAGAATACGGAGCCAGAAGACGAGACGGAGGAGGGCCATGAGGGGCCCACACCCCCTGTTCGTGCGGCCAGGCCTATCCCATTCCTGGGGGGTTGCGGACACCTTGGACACCCCCTCAGTCTCCCCCTTCGCCTATAAGAAGCCCTGATACCAAAACCCTAAGTACCCGATCAGATCTCCACGAAACAATCTGTAGCCACCGCCACCATCGCCCTTGATCGGGGGGGGGGGGTCTGAAGCTCTTCCTGGCACCCTGCCAGAGGGCAGAGATCATCCTGGAGGCCTTCTTTATCACCATGCCAGCCTTCGGTATGATGCGTGAGTAGTTCCACCTTGGACTATTGGTCCATACAGTAGCTAGATGGTTGTTTCTCCTCCTTTGTGCTACCATGTTTAGATCTTGTGAGCTCCGTTCATGATCAATATCATTTATTTGTAATCATGCATGTTGTGTTTGCGGGGATCCGATGGATATTGAGATTACTATGTCAGATTGATTAATGATTCTATCTTATTGATTCTATGATGTCTGTGTTGTTTGAGATCTTGCATGCTCTCTGTTTCTAGTAGCTATCTTGTCCAAGTAGATGCTAGTGACTCCAAGAGGGAGTATTTATGCTCGATAGTGGGTTCATGCCTCTATTAAATCTAGGGAAGTGACATAGATCTCTCAGGATGTAGATGTGCTGTTGCTACTAGGGAGAAAACAACGATCTTTTCTTCATGGAACAATTGTATTGTTTACTTTACACACTTTGCTTAAAGCAATTATCCGTTGCTTTCAACTTAATACTGGAGGGGGTTCGGATGATAACCTGAAGGTGGATTACAAGTCATAGATGCATTTGGATGGCGGTCTATGTATATTATTGTAATGCCCAATCAAATCTCATAGAATCATGAATGTCTAGTATTGCATTGTTATGCCTTTCTGAAAAGGATACAAATGCCGTCTAGAGGGGGGTGAATAGGCGGTTTAAAACTTTTACGAAATGGGCTTAACAAAGGCGGAATAAAACTAGCGTTTACTTTATCAAGCACAAAACCTATATAAACTATGGTTCACCTATGTGCACAAACAACTTATGCTAAGCAAAACAAGCAACTATGTGATAACTAGATATAATAATTCAAGCACGAAGGCTATCACAAAGTAAAGTGCATAAGTAAATATCTCGGGTATAGAGATAACCGAGGCATGCGGGGACGATGATTTATTACCGAGTTCCTCCCATAAAGAGAGTACGTCTCATTGGAGAGGGGGTGGTCTCAAACCACCTACGCCACAAAAGGCCTCCCTTATTCTCCGGTGAATCTCACCCCATTGGGATCGATCCACACTTCCACTATCGGTGCACTTGTCGGTGGCAACTGGAACCTCTCACAAGGTTGGGGCACTTCTCCACAACTTAATCGGAGGCTCCCAACAAACGCCACCAAGGCCACAACCTACAACACCAACAAACCGTCTAGGGTTCCAAGAACCCAAGAGTAAAAAGCTTCTCAACTTTCACTCACCAAATCCTCCGAGGAGAACTCAAACCGATGCACCAAATGCAATGGCAAGAACATAGGAAGTGCTCAAGTCCTTCTCTCCCAAATTCCACAAAAGGTACAAAAGCTAGTGGAAGAATAAGAGAGGAAGAACACACGAGGAAATCCACAAAAGAAACCCCGAGATCTAGATCCCAATATGTCCCCCTCACATAGAGGAGAGATGGATTGGTGGAGTTGTAGATCTAGATCTCCCCTTTCAAATCCCCAAAAAAGATTTAAGAAATATGGGAGGGATTGAGAGTATTTGCAAGCTCTTGAAGGTCAAAACAATGGAGGAGAGAGAAAATGCAAGCAACAAGCCTAAGGAGGAAGAAGGGGTCTATTTATACCCCTCCCCAACGAAATATGACCGTTTGGGACATTCCAGGCCGGATAATCCGCCTCCTCGGATATTCGGGTTCCCGAAGCGAAAAACGGCTAAGGACTTCGCGGCGCGACTCTCAGTATAGGGGCGGATATTTGGGGCGGATAGTCCGCCCCTGAAGGACCAGAAAATCCGCCCCATTACTGGGAGCCACGCCTCAAAGTCCTTAGCTGTTTTCCAAAAATTGGGCCGGATAATCCGCCCCCATGGCCGGATAATCCGCCCCCTGAAAACTGGCAGGAACAGCAAAACTGAAACCATCATAACTTTTTCATTCGGACTCCGATTTTGATGATCTTGGGCTCGTTTCGAAGATAGTAATGAGCTCTACAAGATCATGCAGGGAACAATCATAGTCCAGCAAGGGAGTATATAACCAAATGATGAAAGCTTTAACCTATCTATAAAAGACAAACCGGCAAAACCTCCAATATTGAAAACACAATAGAGAATGCATATGGAATACGTTTTCGATGAACTTAAGCTTGTCATAGAGATTGACACAATATCTAAAACCTCTCATGGATAAGAACCAAATAAGAACCAATAAATATGATGCCAAGTATGCAAAGGTTTGAGCTCTCACCGAGGGGTATGATCAAGTTACTCACTTGAGAGCCCCTCTTGATAGTACGGTTATCTATCCTATAAACCGGTCTCTCCAACTAACACCACGAGACCAGTTAGAAAGAAACCCTATCAATATCAAACCTTTGCCTTGTATATTCCACACCTCAGGATGGAGCACCTTTCTTGATTGCACTAGCTTGGTGAAGATGCTCCCCCATACTCCACTATGGAAGAGCCTCTCTTTTAGGCATATGTTCACATATCCATGATCACCATAAGGATGGCACGATACACTTGAGATCATCTTAAGAAACCTTGATCAACACTTGATCTTCTTCACTTTATTATTATTCCAACCTTGAAGCCACCATATGGTTCAAGCATTGTCTATGGACAAATCCTACAAGTAAAACTCAATGCAAACATAAGTCCATAAAACATTGTCATTAATTACCAAAACCACACATGGGGGCACACATGTTCTTTCAATATCCCCCATTTTGGTAATTGATGACAATCCTTTGAGAGGGTTTATATAATCAACTTAACGAAAAAATGTTGTGCCAACATCAAATACTACACAAGTATGTGATGTTGGTACGCCCATAATATATAGAGCAAGCTCCCCCACAATATATGTGTGTGTGATGAACCATTACCGTTGGTGGAGATTCCACTATATATTCAACATGCAAAGCAACAACAAAGATGCAAGAGCATGAGAACAAACTTCCCTTAAACCCTCCAAAACATCTCCCCCATTGGCATCGATTGCCAAAATGGGTGAATAGTTCTAGACGACCAATATAGTAAGAATTCCTCCAAAGGTGTGTCTTCGCACATATACAATGATGAATACTTGGGAGGGAGTAGAACTATATTGAGGATCTGACGATTGCCAAAGGAATAAAATAAATGACGCAAGCAATCACAAGATCCGACAAACCAATTTGAAAACAACAAATGAGTCCAAATGGAAACTACAAGATATTATGATATGAGCAAAAGAGTGTTTTAAATAACAAATAGAGAAGCTCTCCAATATTTGTGCACAATTTTAAAATAAATGCATTGGAATACATAATGCACAAATATGTAATCCTTGTTCCCCCATAAGAATTTAAAACACAACACATGAAAGATCAAATAAATGCTTAAATAAAATTGAGAATATCCCCAAGATTTGTGCATACTTTAAAATCGGTGTATTTCAATACAAAAATGCACAAATATGGAATCCTCACTCCCCCATAATCATTTAAGGCACAATAAATGAGACAAAAGATAAATGAGCATTATTAAATGAATTATATGAGCTCCCCAAAGATAATGCACCAATTATGATAATTGCATTTGGGAACAAGGTGCATAATCATGGAATCCTCACTCATCCAAGTTCACTGAACAATACAAGGCATGAGAAAACAAATATGAGTGCTCAAAGATGCAAACAATAGGAACAAGCACCCATACGCAATTAAATTTGGAAGCCACCAAAGAATCAAAAGGAATAGAAAGGTGGTCTCCAAGGATTAAAAACCAACTAACATTATCTTCACATATGTGTGTATGTTTATAAATGGATAACATCACAAAGACATATGCCCATAACAAAACAAGCACACACAAGGAAGATATACAATAAATCACATAAAAGGACAAAACCAACTCCCAAAAAGAGTAAGGTTCCAACAAGTAAACCAAACTCTCCAAACTTTTCATGATGGCACAAAATACCAAAATGAATAGATCAAACTTCCAAGCACATAAAACCCGAAATGGATCAAACAAGGAAGCATAAAAAGATTGTTCTAGATGATATAGGAGAGCTCCCCCATGATTAGTGCATTATTTAAGATTTTGCATTTGAATACAAAATGCACACACACAGAATCATCATCTCTACCTACATAAAAAAAGAGAATTAAACAATTTCAAGTTAAATAAATATCCATAAGAGGCAAGGAAGACATGAGAGTCAACACAAAGCATTTTCTTGGCAAACGATAGGGCAAACATAAACAAAAGACAGAATGAAAATGATCAAAAATAACTACCACCTATTATAGTACCGAAAGTCCAAGGACAAAGGATGTGCAATTATTTCCGGATGGTAGTTTGCAAATATATCCAAGATCATATTCACGACAAGAGGCAAGAAGATCCAACATGAGACAACCAATGGACATTATAGAATTTGAATTTCTCATGAGTATTTTACCACGTAGATACTAGATAATATCCCAATTTAAATGCTAGGTGGTATTCCTCATGTACACACATTTTTAGGATTGTGGACTGCCTAAGCATAACACTCCCCCAAAATGGGATAGTCCATTAATCTCTCACAAGAGCCAAATAAGATACCAAATATAATCAAGTAAGGCTCAACACAAGAAACACACATACATGGTGTGCCACCTAATCATACACAAATAAGCTTGATACCTCAAGATAATTAAGTGGAAAGCACAACATGTACAAAAGAATGGAAGATACAAAACCAACACATGCACAAGGGGGCGAGTAACTTTCAATGTAAAGAGTTTAGCATATGTTACCGCAAGGATGAACATTGGATATATAATAGAATCATGATAATCCAAATGGTTTGGCTTGACAATAATAATTGATGAAGATCCCTCAATTCTTCATAATGTTGCCAAGTCTCCAATGCCCTCCACAACATACCTATTGATAAAGTTTCGGCTTGTTGGTACCCAACAAAGTTGGGTCCTAAGAAGTTAGTAACAATAGGCTTGGCAACCCAAATGGTTCTTTTCTTGAACCCACATTGAGCACCAACAAATTTGGCAAACACATTGCCAACCTCATCCTTACAAAGATAATAAGCATCATCAATAATGATAGGGTTGGATGAGGAGATACCAATAGTGCATGAGGAAGAAATGTGCCCCTTCTCACGGCATATGCAGCAAGTTCTTATCTTGCCTTCTTTCTTCTTAGGTGAAGCCACAACTCGAGGAAGAGCTCGAGTAGTCCTCTTAGGAAGAGGCCCGTCAATGACTTGAGGTGGGGTTTGAGGTCGCTTCCCTTGTTGCTTCACACTAAGAGGCTTTTTCTTCAATGGGCAATATCTAACATGGTGCCCTTCTTCCTTGCACTTGAAGCAAACAATGTTGGCCGGATTCTTGACTTGAACTTGGCCATTTTTCTTGTTTCCCTTATGCTTCAACTTGATAGTGGACTTGTTCTTGACATTGGAGTTGAATCCAAGCCCACTCTTGTCATTGGGGAATTTTTGCACACTCAAGATTTTGTTGAGTGCGGCCTTCCCTTGATGACCCTTTTTCAAGTCATTCTTCAAAGAAGTGACTTGATCCTTGAGCTCTTTGATTTCCTCTACATGGTTAGTTTCAACAAAAGTACTAGAGGAAGTATATGCTACATTGTTAGAGCAACAAGGCACGAAATGTAATTCATCACGAGATATAGCATGGTTGTGAGAGGAGAATTACAAGGACTAGCACATGGAAATATAACATTTGCTATAGATATAGTGCTAATGTCCACATGAGGCCCACTATATGTTACCTTTGACACGATGACCTCATGAGCTAACTTTATCCTACCATGGGAGACTAGAAGATCCTCATGCGAGCTCGAGAGCTTAACATGACTTTCTTCTAATTTCCCATAGTTGCTAGTTAGCAAAGCAAGTTGAGCCTTTAGCTCAACATTCTCCTTCAAAATAGATGCTTCACAAGAAATAGAGTTAGTAGCACAAGCATCATTATTAATTGCAAGAGGTGAGTGCAACTTTGAAAGATCTTTTGAGTAAGAGGCTTTAAGTTGCTCATGTGACTCGGTGAGTTTGATGAGATCACCCTTTATGACCCTAGAGCCATTTTTTAGGTGCTCAAAATCCTCAAGGAGTTTAGCATAAGCAACTTGAATCTCATCATTTTTACTTTTGAGATCACTTGCCACCTCAAGATCTCTATCATGAGATTCCTTTACTCTAGACAGCTCTAAAGCAAAGGTCTCCTCAAGAGATTCCTTAGTGGTTTGTTCCTATTCAAGAGCTTTATTTAGGTTTGCAATTATATTAGCATACTCACGCTCCAGACTACCCATTTTATCAAAGTTGTTATCATGCACCTCAATTTGTGTTTCTAACTTATCAATATGTTCTTGCTCTTAATAGCAAAGTCCAAGATTTCAACAAAGTTAGAGCATGCAATATTGTTCTTAACAACGACACGATAAACAATCTCACCCTTTTCATATAAATCGTCAATATCAAGCTCTTCTTCCACATTATCCACATCCTCCTCATCACAAGAGGTAATGGGTTCCAAAGTAGGAGTTACCTTTGAATCCCTAGCCATAAGGCATAGGTGGGTACCGGAAGAAGGTGAAGTCGAGATTGCATTTGTGGCTTCATTCAAAACCTTCTCTTGGCCCATAGAATCTTCGGTTTCCTCTACATGGTTAGCAACACAAGCACTAGAGGAAATAGAAGCATTTTTATCATGGCAATAAGAAAACACAATCATATCATCATGAGATTTATTCAAGTCATTTCTACATGATATGCAAGGACTATTAACACAAGCATGTAAGAAGTTTGTAGTGCTAGAAGTGTTAAAGTCCAAAGATAGATCATTGCAACTAGATAGAGATGATGGATTATAAATAGTAAGCACACTATCCAAATTGCAATTTCTATCACCACTCACCATATCATCACCTTGTGAAAAATCACATGTTGGTGAAGTGGTAGAAGATGAGAACTCATCTTGACCGGAAGTGGAAGCAACACAATCATCCTCAACAATATTGGACACAACATATTTATCTTGAAGTTTTGTCCATAACTCATGAGCGCTCCAAAAAGGAATGATTGAAGAGGTAACTACATAGCTCAAAGCATTAACAAGCACATTAGAAGCTTGAGCATCGAGATATAAGTTTTTCTAATCCTCACAAGATAGATTTTTGAAATCCATAGGAGGAGAAAAACCTATATCTACAATACGCTCCAAATTTGGGTCCATGTCCCGAAAATGAATAAGCATACGAGTTTTCCATATATCATAATTTGTTCCATCGAATAAGAACATGCCATTGTGCACTAATCCCCTAGCCGACATCTTTACTCTCAAGGCGGTGAAGCCTAAAATGAGAGACCGTGCTCTGATACCAATTGAAAAGGATACAGATGCCACCTAGAGGGGGGGTGAATAGGCGGTTTAAAACTTTTATGAAATGGGCTTAACAAAGGCAGAATAAAACTAGCGTTTACTTTATCAAGCACAAAACCTATATAAACTATGGTTCACCTATGTGCACAAACAACTTATGCTAAGCAAAACAAGCAACTATGTGATAGCTAGATATAATAATTCAAGCACGAAGGCTATCACAAAGTAAAGTGCATAAGTAAATAGCTCGGGTATAGAGATAACCGAGGCACGCGGAGACGATGATTTATTACCGAGTTCCTCCCATAAAGAGAGTATGTCTCGTTTGAGAGGGGGTGGTATCAAACCACCTACGCCACAAAAGGCCTCCCTTATTCTCCGGTGAATCTCACTCCAACGGGATCGATCCACACTTCCACTATCGGTGCACTTGTCGGTGGCAACCGGAACCTCTCACAAGGTTGGGGCACTTCTCCACAACTTAATCGGAGGCTCCCAACAAACGCCACCAAGGCCACAACCTACAACACCAACAAACCGTCTAGGGTTCCAAGAACCCAAGAGTAAAAAGCTTCTCAACTTTCACTCACCAAATCCTTCGAGGAGAACTCAAACCGATGCACCAAATGCAATGGAAAGAACACAGGAAGTGCTCAAGTCCTTCTCTCCCAAATTCCACAAAAGCTACAAAAGCTAGTGGAAGAATAAGAGAGGAAGAACACACGAGGAAATCCACAAAAGAAACCCCAAGATCTAGATCCCAATATGTTCCCCTCACATAGAGGAGAGATGGATTGGTGGAGTTGTAGATCTAGATCTCCCCTTTCGAATCCCCCAAAAAGATTCAAGAAATATGGGAGGGATTGAGAGTATTTGCAAGCTCTTGAAGGTCAAAACAATGGAGGAGAGAGAGAATGCAACAAAAAGCCTAAGGAGGAAGAAGGGGTCTATTTATACCCCTCCCCAACGAAATATGACCGTTTGGGACCTTCCAGGCCGGATAATCCGCCCCTCCCCCGGATATTCCGGGTTCCCCGGGCCAAAAAAATGGCTAAGGACTTCGCGGCGCGACTCTCAGTATAGGGGCGAATATTTCGGGCGGATAATCCGCCCCCGAAGGACCAGAAAATCCGCCCCCATTACTGGGAGCCACGCCTCAAAGTCCTTAGCCGTTTTCCAAAAATTGGGCCGGATAATCCGCCCCCATGGCCGGATAATCCGCCCCCCCTGAAAACTGGCAGGAACAGCAAAACTAAAACCATCATAACTTTTTCATTCGGACTCCGATTTTGATGATCTTGGGATCGTTTCGAAGATAGTAACGAGCTCTACAAGATCATGCAGGGAACCATCATAGTCCAGCAAGGGAGTATAGAAGCAAATGATGAAAGCTTTAACCTATCTATAAAAGACAAACCGGTAAAACCTCCAATATCGAAAACACAATAGAGAATGCATATGGAATCCATTTTCGGTGAACTTAAGCTTGTCATAGAGATTGACACAATATCTAAAACCTCTCATGGATAAGAACCAAATAAGAACCAAGAAATATGATGCCAAGTATGCAATGGTTTGAGCTCTCATCGAGGGATATGATCAAGTTACTCACTTGAGAGCCCCTCTTGATAGTACGGTTATCTATCCTATAAACCGGTCTCTCCAACTAACACCACGAGACCAGTTAGAAAGAAACCCTATCAATATCAAACCTTTGCCTTGTATATTCCACACCTCAGTATGGAGCACCTTTCTTGATTGCACTAGCTTGGTGAAGATGCTCCCCCATACTCCACTATGGAAGAGCCTCTCTTTTAGGCATATGTTCACATATCCATGATCACCATAAGGATGGCACGATACACTTGAGATCATCTTAAGAAACCTTGATCAACACTTGATCTTCTTCACTTTATTCTTATTCCAACCTTGAAGCCACCATATGGTTCAAGCATTGTCTATGGACAAATCCTACAAGTAAAAGTCAATGCAAACATAAGTCCATAAAACATTGTCATTAATTACCAAAACCACACATGGGGGCACACGTGTTCTTTTAATTTCCCCCGTTTTGGTAATTGATGACAATCCTTTGAGAGGGTTTATATAATCAACTTAACAAAAAAATGGTTGCACCAACATCAAATACTACACAAGTATGTGATGTTGGTACGCCCATAATATATAAAGCAAGCTCCCCCCACAATATATGTGTGTGTGATGAACCATTACCGTTGGTGGAGATTCCTCTATATATTCAACATGCAAAGCAACAACAAAGATGCAAGAGCATGAGAGGCAAATGCTTAAGAACAAACTTCCCTTAAACCCTCCAAAACATCTCCCCCATTGGCATCGATTGCCAAAATGGGTGAATAGTTCTAGACGACCAATATAGTAAGAATTCCTCCAAAGGTGTGTCTTCGCACATATACAATGATGAATACTTGGGAGGGAGTAGAACTATATTGAGGATCTGATGATTTCCAAAGGAATAAAATAAATGACGCAAGCAATCACAAGATCCGACAAACCAATTTAGAAACAACAAATGAGTCCAAATGGAAACTACAAGATATTATGATATGAGCAAAAGAGTGTTTTAAATAACAAATAGAGAAGCTCTCCAATATTTGTGCACAATTTTAAAATAAATGCATTGGAATACATAATGCACAAATATGTAATCCTTGTTCCCCCATAAGAATTTAAAACACAACACATGAAAGATCAAATAAATGCTTAAATAAAATTGAGAATCTCCCCAAGATTTGTGCATACTTTAAAATCGGTGTATTTCAATACAAAAATGCACAAATATGGAATCCTCACTCCCCCATAAACATTTAAGGCACAATAAATGAGACAAAAGATAAATGAGCATTATTAAATGAATTAGATGAGCTCCCCAAAGATAATGCACCAATTATGATAATTGCATTTGGGAACAAGGTGCATAATCATGGAATCCTCACTCATCCAAGTTCACTGAACAATACAAGGCATGAGAGAACAAATATGAGTGCTCAAAGATGCAAACAATAGGAACAAGCACCCATACGCAATTAAATTTGGAAGCCACCAAAGAATCAAAAGGAATAGAAAGGTGGTCTCCAAGGATTGAAAACCAACTAACATTATCTTCACATATGTGTGTATGTTTATAAATGGATAACATCACAAAGACATATGCCCATAACAAAACAAGCACACACAAGGAAGATATACAATAAATCACATAAAAGGACAAAACCAACTCCCAAAAAGAGTAAGGTTCCAACAAGTAAACCAAACTCTCCAAACTTTTCATGATGGCACAAAATACCAAAATGAATAGATAAAACTTCCAAGCACATAAAACCCGATATGGATCAAACAAGGAAGCATAAAAAGATTGTTCTAGATGATATAGGAGAGCTCCCCCATGATTAGTGCATTATTTAAGATTTTGCATTTGAATACAAAATGCACACACACAGGATCATCATCTCTACCTACATAAAAAAGAGAATTAAACAATTTCAAGTTAAATAAATATCCATAAGAGGCAAGGAAGACATGCGAGTCAACACAAAGCATTTTCTTGGCAAACGATAGGGCAAACATAAACAAAAGACAGAATGAAAATGATCAAAAATAACTACCACCTATTATAGTACCGAAAGTCCAAGGACAAAGGATGTGCAATTATTTCCGGGTGGTAGTTTGCAAATATATCCAAGATCATATTCACGACAAGAGGCAAGAAGATCCAACATGAGACAACCAATGGACATTAGAGAATTTGAATTTCTCATGAGTATTGTACCACGTAGATACTAGATAATATCCCAATTTAAATGCTAGGTGGTATTCCTCATGTACACACATTTTTAGGATTGTGGACTGCCTAAGCATAACACTCCCCCAAAATGGGATAGTCCATTAATCTCTCATAAGAGCCAAATAAGATACCAAATATAATCAAGTAAGGCTCAACACAAGAAACACACATACATGGTGTGCCACGTAATCATACACAAATAAGCTTGATACCTCAAGATAATTAAGTGGAAAGCACAACATGTACAAAAGAATGGAAGATACAAAACCAACACATGCACAAGGGGGCGAGTAACTTTCAATGTAAAGTGTTTAGCATATGTTACCGCAAGGATGAACATTGGATATATAATAGAATCATGATAATCCAAATGGTTTGGCTTGACAATAATAATTGATGAAGATCCCTCAATTCTTCATAATGTAGCCAAGTCTCCAATGCCCTCCACAACACACCTATTGATCAAGTTTCGGCTTGTTGGTACCCAACAAAGTTGGGTCCTAAGAAGTTAGTCACAATAGGCTTGGCAACCCAAATGGTTCTTTTCTTGAACCCACATTGAGCACCAACAAATTTGGCAAACACATTGCCAACCTCATCCTTACAAAGATAATAAGCATCATCAATAATGATAGGGTTGGATGAGGAGATACCAATAGTGCATGAGGAAGAAATGTGCCCCTTCTCACGGCTTATGTAGCAAGTTCTTATCTTGCCATCTTTCTTCTTAGGTGAAGCCACAACTCGAGGAAGAGCTCGAGTAGTCCTCTTAGGAAGAGGCCCGTCAATGACTTGAGGTGGGGTTTGAGGTCGCTTCCCTTGTTGCTTCACACTAAGAGGCTTTTTCTTCAATGGGCAAGATCTAACATGGTGCCCTTCTTCCTTGCACTTGAAGCAAACAATGTTGGCCGGATTCTTGACTTGAACTTGGCCATTTTTCTTGTTTCCCTTATGCTTCAACTTGATAGTGGACTTGTTCTTGACATTGATCCAAGCCCACTCTTGTCATTGGGGAATTTTTGCACACTCAAGATTTTGTTGAGTGCGGCCTTCCCTTGATGACCCTTTTTCAAGTCATTCTTCAAAGAAGTGACTTGATCCTTAAGCTCTTTGATTTCCTCTACATGGTTAGTTTCAACAAAAGTACTAGAGGAAGTATATGCTACATTGTTAGAGCAACAAGGCACAAAATGTAATTCATCACGAGATATAGCATGGTTGTGAGAGGATGAATTACAAGGACTAGCACATGACAATATAACATTTGCTATAGATATAGTGCTAATGTCCACATGAGGCCAACTATATGTTACCTTTGACACGATGGCCTAATGAGCTAACTTTAGCCTACCATGGGAGACTAGAAGATCCTCATGCGAGCTCGAGAGCTTAACATGACTTTCTTCTAATTTCCCATAGTTGCTAGTTAGCAAAGCAAGTTGAGCCTTTAGCTCAACATTCTCCTTCAAAATAGATGCTTCACAAGAAATAGAGTTAGTAGAACAAGCATCATTATTAATTGCAAGAGGTGAGTGCAACTTTGAAAGATCTTTTGAGTACGAGGCTTTAAGTTGCTCATGTGACTCGGTGAGTTTGATGAGATCACCCTTTATGACCCTAGAGCCATTTTTAGGTGCTCAAAATCCTCAAGGATTTTATCATAAGCAACTTGAATCTCATCATTTTTACTTTTGAGATCACTTGCCACCTCAAGATCTCTATCATGAGATTCCTTTACTCTAGACAGCTCTAAAGCAAAGGTCTCCTCAAGAGATTCCTTAGTGGTTTGTTCCTCTTCAAGAGCTTTATTTAGGTTTGCAATTATATTAGCATACTCACGCTCAAGACTACCCATTTTATCAAAGTTGTTATCATGCACCTCAATTTGTGTTTCTAACTTATCAATATGTTCCTTGCTCTTAATAGCAAAGTCCAAGATTTCAACAAAGTTAGAGCATGCAATATTGTTCTTAACAACGACACGATAAACAATCTCACCCTTTTCATATAAATCGTCAATATCAAGCTCTTCTTCCACATTATCCACATCCTCCTCATCACAAGAGGTAATGGGTTCCAAAGTAGGAGTTACCTTTGAATCCCTAGCCATAAGGCATAGGTGGGTACCGGAAGAAGGTGAAGACGAGATTGCATTTGTGGCTTCATTCAAAACCTTCTCTTGGCCCATAGAATCTTCAGTTTCCTCTACATGGTGAGCAACACAAGCACTAGAGGAAATAGAAGCATTTTTATCATGGCAACAAGAAAACACAATCATATCATCATGAGATTTATTCAAGTCATTTCTACATGATATGCAAGGACTATTAACACATGCATGTAAGAAGTTTGTAGTGCTAGAAGTGTTAAAGTCCAAAGATAGATCATTGCAACTAGATAGAGATGATGGATTATAAATAGTAAGCACACTATCCAAATTGCAATTTCTATCACCACTCACCATATCATCACCTTGTGAAAAATCACATGTTGGTGAAGTGGTAGAAGATGAGAACTCATCTTGACCGGAAGTGGAAGCAACACAATCATCCTCAACAATATTGGACACAACATATTTATCTTGAATTTTTGTCCATAACTCATGAGCGCTCCAAAAAGGAATGATTGAAGAGGTAACTACATAGCTCAAAGCATTAACAAGCACATTAGAAGCTTGAGCATCGAGATATAAGTTTTTTTAATCCTCACAAAATAGATTTTTGAAATCCATAGGAGGAGAAAAACCTATATCTACAATACGCTCCAAATTTGGGTCCATGTCCCGAAAATGAATAAGCATACGAGTTTTCCATATATCATAATTTGTGCCATCAAATAAGAACATGCCATTGTGCACTAATCCCCTAGCCGACATCTTTACTCTCAAGGCGGCGAAGCCTAAAATGAGAGACCGTGCTCTGATACCAATTGAAAAGGATACAGATGCCACCTAGAGGGGGGTGAATAGGTGGTTTAAAACTTTTACGAAATGGGGTTAACAAAGGCGGAATAAAACTAGCATTTACTTTATCAAGCACAAAACCTATATAAACTATGGTTCACCTATGTGCACAAACAACTTATGCTAAGCAAAACAAGCAACTATGTGATAGCTAGATATAATAATTCAAGCACGAAGGTTATCACAAAGTAAAGTGCATAAGTAAATAGCTCGGGTATAGAGATAACCGAGGCACGCGGAGACGATGATTTATTCCCTAGTTCCTCCCATAAAGAGAGTACATCTCGTTGGAGAGGGGGTGGTATCAAACCACCTACGCCACAAAAGGCCTCCCTTATTCTCCGGTGAATCTCACCCCAACGGAATCGATCCACACTTCCACTATCGATGCACTTGTCGGTGGCAACCGGAACCTCTCACAAGATTGGGGCACTTCTCCACAACTTAATCGGAGGCTCCCAACAAACGCCACCAAGGCCACAACCTACAACACCAACAAAACGTCTAGGGTTCCAAGAACCCAAGAGTAAAAAGCTTCTCAACTTTCACTCACCAAATCCTCCAAGGAGAACTCAAACCGATGCACCAAATGCAATGGAAAGAACACAGGAAGTGCTCAAGTCCTTCTCTCCCAAATTCCACAAAAGCTACAAAAGCTAGTGGAAGAATAAGAGAGGAAGAACACACGAGGAAATCCACAAAAGAAACCCCGAGATCTAGATCCCAATATGTTCCCCTCACATAGAGGAGAGATGGATTGGTGGAGTTGTAGATCTAGATATCCCCTTTCGAATCCCCCAAAAAGATTCAAGAAATATGGGAGGGATTGAGAGTATTTGCAAGCTCTTGAAGGTCAAAACAATAGAGGAGAGAGAGAATGCAAGCAACAAGCCTAAGGAGGAAGAAGGGGTCTATTTATACCCCTCCCCAACGAAATATGACCGTTTCGGACCTTCCAGGCCGGATAATCCGCCCCTCCCCCGGATATTCCGGGTTCCCTGGGCCAAAAAAATGGCTAAGGACTTCGCGGCGCGACTCTCAGTATAGGGGCGGATAATCCGCCCCGAAAGGACCAGAAAATCCGCCCCCATTACTGGGAGCCACGCCTCAAAGTCCTTAGCCGTTTTCCAAAAATTGGGCCGGATAATCCGCCCCCCTTAAACTGGTAGGAACAGTAAAACTGAAACCATCATAACTTTTTCATCCAGACTCCGATTTTGATGATCTTGGGCTCGTTTCGAAGATAGTAACGAGCTCTAAAAGATCATGCAGGGAACCATCATAGTCCATCAAGGGAGTATAGAAGCAAATGATGAAATCTTTAACCTATCTATAAAAGACAAACCGGTAAAACCTCCAATATCGAAAACACAATAGAGAATGCATATGGAATCCGTTTTCGATGAACTTAAGCTTGTCATAGAGATTGACACAATATCTAAAACTTCTCATGGATAAGAACCAAATAAGAACCAAGAAATATGATGCCAAGTATGCAAAGGTTTGAGCTCTCACCGAGGGATATGATCAAGTTACTCACTTGAGAGCCCCTCTTGATAGTACGGTTATCTATCCTATAAACCGGTCTCTCCAACTAACACCACGAGACCAGTTAGAAAGAAACCCTATCAATATCAAACCTTTGCCTTGTATATTCCACACCTCAGGATGGAGCACCTTTCTTGATTGCACTAGCTTGGTGAAGATGCTCCCCCATACTCCACTATGGAAGAGCCTCTCTTTTAGGCATATGTTCACATATCCATGATCACCATAAGGATGGCACGATACACTTGAGATCATCTTAAGAAACCTTGATCAACACTTGATCTTCTTCACTTTATTCTTATTCCAACCTTGAAGCCACCATATGGTTCAAGCATTGTCTATGGACAAATCCTACAAGTAAAACTCAATGCAAACATAAGTCCATAAAACATTGTCATTAATTACCAAAACCACACATGGGGGCACACATGTTCTTTCACTTTCTTTGTCCTGTCAATTGCCCCGCTGTAATTTGTTTACCCAGCATGTTGTGTATTTATCTTAAGGAGAACACCTCTAGTGAACTATGGACCCCGGTCCAATCTTTACCATTGATACATCTTCCACTGTTACTGTTTACTTTCTACAAGCTACCATTACCTTCCACACCATAAGTTTAATCCTTTGTTTTCAGCAAACCGGTGAGATTGACAACCTCAGTGTTCGTTGGGGAAAAGTTTTGAGTTTGTGTTGTGCAGGTTTCCAAGTTGCTAGCAACACATTTGAGCCGTTTCCTTCCTCCTACTGGTTCGATAACCTTGGTTTCTTACTGAGGGAAAACTTATTGTTGTACTCATGATACTTTCCTCTTGGGGTTTCCCAACGAAACTCTACAGTGATCTGAGTCGCATCAGGGGGAAGGGAGAAAAACGACCATCGCCGCCGGATTCAGTGTGGGGGAGGGATAAAAAGGACCACCACTGGATTCAGTGTCGGGGGTTAGGAAAGTACAGAAATGAATTTGCCCCTACGATACATGCAGGATGACTTAGAAGGGGCACGATAGGTACTAGTGTAGCGGAATATCCTGACATAACGACAAAGATTTGAAAATATTTGGTTTGGCCGCCATTCACTCAGAGTACCCCTCTCGGCAATTACCCCCTCCCCAAACTTTTTGAATCATAGTGATTACAAGCAACTCAGACCCCCCATGCCTTGGGATCTGAAATTTCAGGCTGCAAAGTAACAAGCCCCATTTGACGACAGTCAAACGCATTTTAGGTATCTTGTTCTCACTCCTCCCCTCAGCTTTGGTATCCAAAGGGGTGAACCTTTGGGATTGTTGGCTATTCGTATGCCGATTGGGCCAGTGATAAGGTTGAACGGAAGTCGACCTTTGGGGCTTGTCAATTCATTGGCCGGTCGTTGGTGAGTTGGTCATCCAAGAAACAAAACTCCACCACCATATCCACCGCCAAAGCCGAATACATATCCGCGACATCTTGTTGTGCTCAATTGTTATGGATGAGGCAAACTTTGAAAGACTATGGTGTGTCCCTTGGTACGTTGTCTCTTCTATGTGACAATGAAAGCGCAATAAATATCGCCAATAACCCCGTCCAACATTGTCGCTCCAAACATATTGACATATGCCACCGCTTCCTACGTGACCATGTCGCAAATGGTGACATCAATCTCACTCATGTGGGAACGATGTTCCAATTGGAGGATATTTTTATGAAACCTTTGGATGAAGCCTGTTTTGTCATGTTGAGGCAAGAACTCGGTATTCTAGATCCTGAAAACTTGGATTAATTTACTTCTTGCACTATATTCTTGCTCTTAATATGCTATGTAGCTTAGTTGCATAACACATATAGGGATAGTCATCCTACCATGCCTTGGTTTGATGCATACCTACGTGTGCAGCATAAATTGATATCATGTCATGATATGGGTCCAAGCATCTATATTTGAGGTGCCATGACATGTGTGCTTAAATATAGGGGGAGAAATCCCTCGCCAAACATTTGCCTCTTGTGGTGGCTCTTAATGCGTTCGAACTCATGCCTATTGTTGCTATTCATATTTTATTTGCTCTTACTTCAATGGGTATGGCTAGAATATTTGTTTTTGCATCTTGTGTACATGTTACTTTGGTCACACGAAAAAATTATACAACATCTACTTCCATGCCAAACTCCAATATTTTCAATTTTGGGCCGAGCCGAGCCTACCGCTAGAAATTCCGGCCTGAGCCGACCGTTTCGGCCATGATCGAATACCTACACTGTAATATGTTTCGACTACCACTAAATGGTTCGGCCTAGACTCTGGTCCAACTGGACTTATCGCTGAATCAAAAATTCTGGGGTATATATGTTTTGCCTATGGGGGGTAGTTGGCCACTTTACCTCCTCCCCTCGTGCTCCAAGGCCATGGCCACTGCCCCACCTTGATCCACCACCCTCTAGGCCATTCTCTCCATCAAAAATTTTCACCGAAGTGGTTGTTTGAAGGCACTCCACCGAAGCATTTGTCCTCCCCTTAACTGCAATGGGACATCGGGGATATTCTCCACATTCTTCCCATGCGGTTCCTCTTCTTGACACAACTTTGGCAAGGGGAATCATGTTTACTTCAGAGTCTCCTGGTACTTTGCTCCTTCTCTTGCTCTATATTTCCCTAGTTTTCCTCCATCCTCTCGATGTTGAAGAACTAGGGTTTGCCATCTAGTGTACCTCTTTGTCTTTGGATGTAACCCACGTCAAATCATGGCCTCCTACTCACTCACTAGTCATATTTGTGCAAGTTTTGAGTCACTTTTGCTAAATTGTGAGACATTGCCATTCCTAAGCTGTGTTCGGTGGTGGATCCAGCCAGCCAGACCTGGCGCTGACCGCTTTGGCAGTGGCTTCAGCCAGCCAGACTTGGAGTCGGCCAGGCCGAGCCTACGGCCAGATGTTTCGACAGTAGGACCAACTCACCCGGACCTATCACAAATATCCCATGTATCTGATTTCCTTAAACATGCACTTTATCAAATATGATGTTGTTGGGCTCCTCTCTTGTCACATGTACACTTGTTTACGGTTTTTCTCTCTTTTGCGGTTCTTTTTCCAGATTCTAAGCATAGTGAGTTCGCGGTTGAGATAGAAGTTAAGATAGCCAAGAAACAAAAGTTTGATGTTCAACGGCCATTTTCTGGCCGTTCTAGTTGTCATCTCATTGAGCGCCAAGCAATAAAAGTAGCAGCAATAGGGGTCTCAGGTATAGGAGGTAGTCAATCGGGTCTAAGTAAGAAATCCACCGCTAAGAAAGCGGCTATGAAGTGCAAGGGTCTTGGCCTCACTAAAGAATAAATTCCTCCCAATGTCAACACCTACCATGAGATGCTTGCTGTTGATTGGAGAAACCTTAGGAGGAAAAAACCCTTATCGGTTTTCGTGGCCGCACCTATCAGGGTAAATATCAGTTTTTGGGATAGATACTCAGCTATGTTTTTGGGATGATTTTTACAATGAGAAAGGTTGCATGAAGTATGGTTTCACTGGTCCTCGCAAGTATATCAATGAGAACACTATGAGCGGCACGTTAACGGGGATTTTCAATTCATTGGTGCATCCTTGAAGAAGTTGGATGTCTATGATCTTTTCACCATCAATGTGAAGCTTATGCATACTACCATCTGTCCATTTTTCTATACCGTGTACTTCCACCCCGACTCTGCTTGCACCATCACTTGGATGACCGGTATTGTGCCTTACTCTGCCATGTTTGTTGATTTCTATGTTGCTCTGGGCTATACTAAGGATAGGGTTGGTGGATTTTGCATTCACTCTGAGAGGGCCATGCTTGATGATCATCAATCATTGCTATCCTGATGAGCCAATCAAGGCTCCACCTAGTCTTTCTGGCATGTACTTCTATTACATGTCCCTTGCGAAGCTCTTCCGCTTTAACCTCGTAAGCAAGGCTGGTGATGCAGCTGACTGTCGTGGGTATCACAAGAACTTGATGTACTATTTACATCCCCGCCGTTTGAGGAAGATTAATGGCTATGACTTCATATTTTTCGAGATTCGGCGGTTCGTGGAGAAGAGCATGATGCCCAACTATTGCCAATATGTTCAGCGTCTGATCAATGCAATAGTGCCTGCCACCAGTCTTCCTCGTGGCTAGCGTGTCGACATGGAAATTTTTACCTTGTCTTTCCGTGGTCATCATGTGGATCTTCCCGAGATGATGCCTTCTAAGCATAGGACCAAGGCTGCTCATGACCCACAGTTCGAGGCTTCCAGTTCTCAGTGCCCTGCCCTTCCTCGCAAGAAGGGTCTTGTCAAGTTCTTCACCAGTCTATGGGATATGTGCCGGATTTCATATGATGTTGCCCATAAGAGTTTTGAGCTCAGTCAGGAGACTAGGAGGAAGCACAATGCTTTCATGGCAGCAGGGGTCACCATGTTCTTGTTGTTGGGCATGAGTTGACTCCCATTCTAGATGTCAACAATGTTATTCCACCGCTTGATGAAGACATGTTTAGAGGGTTTGATCTGTCCTAGATGCCAGGTTTTCCTCCCTCCAACTCGGTTGCTGCCGGTGATGATGAGGATGGAGAGGATGAGGAATACAAAGAAGAGGACTCTGCTGCTCGGGATCACTTTGTTTGAGCGCTAGCATCGTCTAATCTCTTGTTCCTTTTGGTGTTTCAATGCCAAAGGGGGACAAGAGAGTAGGGTCTACTTAGGATGCAGGTTCTTTGTCGGGGTTTCGGAGGTTCGCCATATGCACAAGCCTTGCTACTTCATTTGGTTCTTATGGGTTTGTGCTACACTATTTGCTATTTCTCGAACTATTTGGATTTGTGTGACGTGTTGGACAAGTTTGTATTATTATTGTAGTATTTGGATATCATGATGCTATGCTCTTTGCTATCTTGTTTAATTCTACTAGAGATATCCTTATTATTAACTTGCCAATACCATGCTTGTTTTCTAAAGATTTTGGGGGAGCTCTCCACGTCTCAAATTGTTGCACTTTGCATTCAAACACAAAATCATACTTTATGGGGGAAATTTCTTAAAATATTCCTTGGAAACATTTTTCATAAGCTTATTATAATATCTCTATGTGACTCTAGCTCGTTTTGTCATCGTTAACCAAAAAGAGGGAGGTTGAAAGGGCAAATGCCCTTATCCATTATTTTTATTAGTGATGACACCGGAGCTAGAGTGCAGACTAACATTATCTACTGGTGCATTCACAGGTTTTAGTCTGAAAGTGATGATGAGAGGTGGTGTGAGACCCCCCATTCGCTATTCAAGTAATGAGCCAGTGTTTTTTGTTTGTTTTCTCTCTTTATTATCTGAGTCTAGTAGGAAATACCACACTATTAAGAGGGGTAGTCTCATTGATCTCTTTGGGGATGCTTTACACCTTATACACATCCTAACACCAAACAGCTCCACACCCACATGAGATGAGCCTTAGTCATTGTTGAAATAACTTGATTTAGGGTTAGTATGAAATTGGCAGGATCTCTGGCCGGGTCAGCCCTATTGCCGAAATGTTCGGCCTTCGCGGACCAATCCGGCCTCCGTCAAGATTGCCCTCGGTATAGGCGTTCAGTTGTGTGTACTCTAGCTTTTGGGGTGGGGATGGGGCGAGAGCACAACACCCCATACTAATGTGCCGCTGATAACTTGTACCTTTCTATAATGTGGCTTATCTGTGGCACACCATGTGGGGATGCGCCACAAGTATCCACAGATAAGTCAGGGCACACCTATAACTTATACTTATAGATGGTACCACCTTACCCTAGATAAGTGGACTACCAGCGACACATCTTTTGGAGGTGTGCCCCAGGTACTTATCTTTGGCGCATCCCCTAGCTCGTGTGCCACTTAGTGTTCGACCCATGCATAGCTGTTTTTCTAGTAGTGTAAGGCAGATAACATTTTCATGCACATGGCATGTGAAACCTTGTTATTTTCCGACTTACAAATTGGTCTCGGTAGTGGGTGTCCAGCCCAACCACAAACTACTAAGGACAAACTAGCCAGAAATAGATATAATTACATAATTTCACAACGGTAACAATTAGAGTGACACATGCATACAAATAGTTCTAGCCGAATTGTAGCTTAAAGATACAAGGCGTAAAGTGGCGTTCCAGGGAACCATTCATGACAGGCCTCCCTTGGCCATCGATGGCATCAGTGAACCAAGACATTTGCTAATGAAGTCCGCCATTGGCCATAGATGGCATCGATGAACCAAGGCCTTTGTTGATGAAGTCTGCCAAAGATTCCAACTTTGGTAGCACATGTGAGGACATGTACTCCAACTTCTTTCAGAGCAACGTGTGCAAGCTTCACAGAAAAGAAGACCACCACCCCTCCCTTTCGCTTCCACGACAGGCGGTAAGAGGCAAAGTCCCTTGATCTAGCGGAAACAATGCTCGACTGAGCTTATTGAACCGCGCCCTTCTAGATCCGCACTTCCCACTTATCACCCCAACTCGGGAGGAGGGGGTGGCCTCCCCTCACGCGCCGCCTCCGATTGGAGAGGAACCGGGCAGCACTCGACGACTCTAAAGCTTACCCTATTCAAGTAGTTGGTACCTTAGAGGCATCATGTAATATTTTGATTTCACCGAGACCATGCCATTTCCATATTCCCTCACGAAATGGATGAAATCAAAGCATGAAAGTGAACCTAATTTCTAATTCCGTTCCTAAGTAACCTCCGATCGCTGAAACATTTACAGGAACTAATGTACACCGACCATGCATGGTCATGGTCAAATTAATGACCAAACCCAAAAAAGAACAAGTGCTCGCCGGACTGCGCGCGTCAATTTCCGTCGACGGCGACCGTCGCGGACGTTGGAAATACACCGCCATCCATTCTCCGCCGGCCAACGTCTTCCACGGCGGACAGGCTAAGCGTCGTTGCACCGTCGGCATCGTTGCTGCTTAGACTACGCTTCAGCTGCCGTATGCTAGGGCATAGAATGTCATCGGCCCACTCCTCCAATGACGTGACGGACGACCCTCCAGCTGCCGTCCACGCGGCACCAGCCAGCCTGTCCAGCACGCCGGCGTCGACCTGCACCGACCACCCGCCGTTGCCGAACTTCGCTGACATGATGTCAGAGACGCTCCGCTTGAGTGGCTCGAAGTCGACTGGTCTGAACACCACTGTCCCGTCCACGGCTCTGATGAGCTCGTGCACATTGCACTGTGCCGAGCGCGTGGCGGCGGAGGAAGGCTGCGCGTACTCCTGCTCGTGCTCCACCGTCAGATCGCTGGACGAGTTACGTGATCCCTCGCCGCCACTGTCGTCACCGTCATCGTGGATGTGGTCGTCACACATGGACAAGTTCAGGTCAAGCGGTAGCTGCCTGCGTGCTTTCACGCGCCGAGCTCCGTCGAGCGGCGGCTCCGGCATGCGCTTCGGTGTCCCGTGCCGAACCCGGAGCTCCAGGTTCCATGGCGAGTTGGTGGGGTGATCCGGCGACGTCGACGACGACCAGCTCGATATGACGACGAAGATGGCGCTGCCCAGGGCCACATCGCGCCCGTACGAGTCCACGAGCCGGCCGGACTCCATAGCGCGCACGATCGCGCCGTGCACGAGGTCGTCGGCGTGGTCGAGTTCGTCGAGCACGATGACACGGAACGGGTTGGCACGTACGGCATCAGCCACGCGGTCCAGCGCCGTCCTGCCGCGGCAAGACACGACAGATTCTTCCCCGCGGTCGACAGTAGCTGCGCAGCCGAGCCGCACGGTGACTGCGCCCGCGCCGAAGACCGCCACAGAGAGCGCCTCCGCCATCCACCTCTTCCCGGCCACGTCGGCACCGGCGAAGAGGACCCACGTGTTGTCCTTGGCCGCCACGCATCGCCTCTTGCCGTCCCTGAGACTGGCTTTCACGATCGCATCCGCCACCGCAGCCGCAGCCTCGGGTTGCCATCTCACCGCCTCTGTCAGCCGTTTCGCCAGCATCTTCACGTCCGTGTCGCATACCGACGCCGCCGGCCTCCCTGAAGATGCAGGACCCAGCGCGAGGTCGGTGTCCACAACCCTGCCGCTTGGCGGCGCCGATGGCCTTACTGGCATCGCCGCCTGCATGGTGCTGAGAACGCTAGCGCCGTTCCACTCGGAGCAGGTAACCGCCGCCGGCGGCCGGCCGTAGGAGTGCAGCTGGGCGCACCGGTCCAGCCAACGACGTCGCAGCTCGTCGGCCTCTCGCTCTTTCTCGTGAACCTGCGCGTGGTCGAACGGCGCCGGCCGTGCGTTGGCCGGCGTCCCTATCTGCAGCCACCGCGACATGGTCTTCTCCGCGGGATTGAGGTGGCTCGCGTCAGAGGACGACATCTCGGCGCGCTCGCGCTCGTAGCCATCCATGCAGGAGTTGCACATGCCGGGCGTCGGCCTGTGTGCCGTTGCACCGGTCATCGCCGATGACAACACCTCCACCGAGC
The DNA here is from genome assembly GCA_023614405.1 of Avena insularis. Classification (NCBI taxonomy): domain Eukaryota; kingdom Viridiplantae; phylum Streptophyta; class Magnoliopsida; order Poales; family Poaceae; genus Avena; species Avena insularis. The sequence continues at coordinate 378,605,881 of CM042695.1, read as the reverse complement.
TGCTCAGGATGCCTCTGTTAGCTCCACCACTGTGACATGAACGGACAAGAAAATTAATCATCTACTCACGTGAGATTCTTGACGAAATAAGGAGGAGTTATTTAACAAACCTCGGCGAGAGGCCGAGCGACGACGGTGTCGGCGGAGGCCTCGGCGTGATGGGGACCGCCTGGATGTCCCACTCGCTCTCCAGCGCCGGGTGGTACACCTGGCACTTCAGATATGTGGCGCACGTCGCCGTGCCGATCACCCAGACGCGCCGGCGCTCGCTCTCTCCGGACAGCTCCAGAACGCGCGCCATCTCAGCCACCGCGGCGCGCGCCGTGTCGAGCACCATCTCCCTCCTCGTCTCCTGCGGTTCGCCGGAAGGCGCCGGGCATCTTTCCTCGACGAGCCACTGCAGGTTGCCAAGGTTGACAACGACGCCGGCGCTCTGAGTGGCCATTGCCGGCGCCAATAGCTCTGATCTGATCGCCTCGCCGAGCTCCCCGATCTTGGCAACCAGCTCGGACCTATTCATGTCGACCAGGTTACCGAATTCGATGACTCGCGCATTGCCGAGGCGCTGCCGCTGTATCATCGCGACGACCTCCTGCACCACGGCGTCCACGTCCGCGGTGTCACCGACGAGCACCGGGTTGCGCTTCTTGTCCCTCTTGAGCACCTCCACCACTTTGGCCACCTCCTCGTCCCGGTTGGTCGACGCTTGCCGGTGCTGCTGCAGCGACCTGGTGGCGCTTACGTACACGCCAGAATCGGGGGCGGCGGGGTCGGAGAGCGACCGCAGCATGGCCGCCTTGACGGCCGTGCTGGAGAACGAGGCCTCGCGCATGACGCGCGCCACGGACGGGTCATCGAGGATCGCAAGCACGAGGTGCGGCACACCGACGCGGTGGTCGTCGCAACCAACATCAACGGCTCCGCTTCCGCCGATGCGGCGGTGGTGCGCGTAGGCCCGCTTGAGCGCGGCGGAGAGCGCGTTTGACAGCGGTGGCGGCGGCGCGCCGCGGAATCCGTCCTGGTGGCCGTGGTGGTGCTCCGTCGATGTCGGGAGGCGGTCGAGCGCCACGGCGAAGCAGAGGTCGAGCGCGCGGCACCGGAGCGGGTGCGGCGACGAGAGGCCCGCAACGCACGCGTCGCGGAGGAGTGGCGCCGGGCCGGAGAGCAGAGCGGCTGCCGCGTGGAGCGGCGTGGTGTGCGCGTGCCGGCGCCTCAATGCGTCTCCCGCGGCGCGGGAGAGCACGGCCGCCGCGTCCGGAGTCAGCGGTGGCGCCGCGGCCGACGACAGCGAGACGGCGGCGGCTGCAGATGGAGAGGTAGAGTAGGCTCTCATGCCGGTCGATCGATCGGTCTCCCTAGCTCGGCTGCTGGAGCTGAGGTAGCCGGGGGTTGATGTGGTGTTAGTTATAGGTTTAGCCGCTCGCTGGACGTCGTCGTGATGGCGAGTTTGGTTCACCAGTGCGTGCCACTGAAAAAGGAGGCGGGGACAGGAAGAGATTGTTTAACGTGCAAGCATTTGTAAGTGCTTCTGGCAGGGTGGGACCGATTGATCGACCAAGTAACAGCCCTACTTGGATTTAGCCCCTCATGGAATTGCAAAATTAGCTTGTACTCCCTTCTTTTTAAAATATACGATGTTTTAGCTTTTGTAAAGCGAACCATTTTAGTGTAGGTTCACTCAAACCTAAAGTGAACCTACACACTAAAAGGGGTTTGGATACATTCGTTTCATAAAAGACAAAACATCTTATATTTTAAAATAGAGAGAGTGCAAGTAACAAAAATACTTTTAGCAACACTACTTGGATCACGCATTAATTTTGATATTGTTTTCACATATGTTAGATAATTTGTATAAAGTATTGGGGTGAAGTTTCTGGAGTCTCATAATTTAAAGAGACAACCTCAAGTTTCAAATAAAGCGCTAAGTAAACAAAATCTCCACACAATATTTACTAATATTTCAAATGAATTTGAATTGCAAAACATTTGACTGGGGACTCTTTCCAATATAAAGGATCTAGTAAATAGAATAATACTATCGAGGCAGCTTGGGTAGGATCTAATCTTATATAGGATCGATGGTATCATTTTTTAGACAAAAATATATTTGAAAATTCTAAAAAGATTTGACAACAAACATCTATGCTATGTATGTGACCCCTAAAAATTGCAGCTTCAAATTTGACCTACACTAAGAGAGACAAAAGTATAAAATTAGGGTGTGAATTGTGTGAAACACTACTTATGGAAACGTGACACCGTAGACTTTACCATTTTTATTTCTCTATTTGTACATTGATTTTGAGCTGAAATTTCTAGGAGTTCGTAGATATAGTTTGTAGGTGTATTTATATAAGTTTAAGATTATTTCATGATTTTGAAAAATGTTTTATATTAGCTGATCCAGGATCTCACCTAATGCATCGATTCTATACAACTCTCCCCGAATAATATTTATGAGTGGAAGTTTTCAGCTCATGAGCGCGAGTGATCCTTTAAAATCGTATTTACTAGTTTTAGAAAATAAAAAATATACCGATGTAGCCAATAATGTATCGTACAAATGCGTAAAAAATATCAATCTTAAACTTTCTATTCCGAGTTACACGAAAAATGCCCAAAGTGTGGATTTGAGTATACATATTTTCAAATCTCCAAATTTTATCAGATTTTGTCATTTTTCTGTAGCCCAGGATACAAAGAATTTCAAGTCATGATTTTGCATGCTCGTAAGATACAACATTGACTATGTCCAAATTATTTTGAAATTTTTTGAAACTTCTAAATGTAATTTTAGTTTTTTAAATGAAGGGAGCACTGAAGCTCAGGAGCCAAAGATTTTTTTTGAATATTTAGTAAATGGATCGAGTGGAAAATGAATGAGCTTTTAGTCGTAGAGTATTATCATCGTCTGAAATTTAACCCAACGAAAATAGAAAACATTTATAGAATTTCCTCTTTTCCCGGAAATAAAAGTGTCTTCGTCCGTATTTTATATCCATGTATAAAAAATGGCTCCACGGTAGGTCTTTTTTTCTTGCTCATTTGTATTTTACTTACCAAGTAATGAATTTAGAATAGTAAATTTATAATACTCCCTCTGTCTTAAAATAGATCTTATGAATTTGAATTATCTATATACTAAATTGTGTCTAGATATATCCAATTTTAGAAAAAAATTGTGACATATTTTTGCGACAGAGGAAGTAATTTTGTGGATCCATTGGTTTTAAGTCATCCTTGAATTTTTTTTTCTTCTAAAAACTTGGAATGAACATTGTGATTGTTGGGACGATTTTCACATTAGAGTGTGTAACATAACATGCCTTAGTGCAGGGAAATTTTGACATTGCAACTAAAACAGAAAGTGTGTTAGGTGTGCTAGTGGACCATAGTGTTTGAACCGAGACAAACAAATAATTAGCGTGCACATACGTACCTCGACCCCATGCCATCCAAAAGTATAAGCCCAATCAAGGCAATATACATGACCTGTACGTATATTACGTGGACCATCTAGTAGTGATAATAAGGTCTCAAATATCAACAACATTGTGTGTGTGAGAGAGAGGCCTAGGGAAAGGGATGGATCACTTCATCTAACGAACATGACATGCCTGCCGTGGGCACATGATGCTTGCAGTGGGGTGGTTATTCATTCATTCATCATCTCACCAGGTTGAATAGATAGATGCTACACTTAACCAACCACGTACGGCATTTTGCTTGCTGAGGCACGGTGCATGAGGGCATACACTACTAGCACAAAACGCAAGGCAACAAAAAACACACAATAGGTGGATCGAAAAAGGTTCAGTATTTATTGAGACGTAAAAAGCTACATACGCGCGCGGGGCGCTCGACACGCTCCCCTCCCGTCCTCATCTGCGTGCACGTACACGAACTAAAGTGTTCCGAGCAGGTGCATGCGCTTATATGCAGGTTATACATATGCATCCATGATTCCATGGGCTTAGGTAGACATGCTGCCCTGTCGGGTTGCAATCCAATGGCGCTCCTATATATACTTCCTCTCTCTTGAAATCCCTCATAAACCCTTTTGCAAAATCATCCTGCTCGCCTTAATTAAAATCAAGCACAAGAGAGTGGAATGGATCACGGAGCGACCTTTTGCGGCGGGGATGATTCTATAACAAAAGATCTCTCCTGTCCTAATATATAGACACACAGAACCTCCTACGAGTTCTAGGAAAATGAAATTAAAATCAAGCACTAATGCCAGATGCTTCTATCGGCGCGACGCTTCTATCATCTTGGCTTAATTTCTTTTATCTCCGGTGGCTACCGTTAATCATCATCGGGTCAGCCATAGCCACGCCGGTAACCTAATGCTCGCTGCCAGTGTATTGGTGGCACTTTTTTTTGAGCCGGCTTGTCTCAACCGGTTCCATCGTCGACTGTCTCTCTCACTTCATGTGGCTTTTCTGACCCCCTACTCGGAATCTCCAAATTTGTATCCTAATTACCAAGGTTGACAAAATTCTAGAATTTTGGTATTTTTGGTGGGTTCTAGAATATTAACTTCAAAGAATAGAACTAATAGGTCGAGACAAAATTCAAATGAAAATATTTTTTAAGAAATTGCTCAAGTTTTGTTAAAATAAATCCATAATAATTTTCAAAATTTCCAAGTTCAGATATTATAGTGGGGTATGAATTACAGAATTCCAAGTTTCATTACCTACATCCAAGATGCACATAGAACCAAAAAAAAAAGTATGGGCGACGCTCACCCAAGAACAGACCAGTTCGTCACACAGTCGCTTAATGCAAGATAACTTAGGATTTTTTTTAACGGATAAGGCCTGGAAGGGCTTGGAAGCTGTATTAAAGCGGCGCACAAATTATATGGAGGACTCCAATGAAAAAATAAAATTACAATCAAGCCCTTGAATTTTACGAACAGGACCTCAAAATTAGGAAAGGAAACGCAATCGAGTCCTCCTCTATCTTCATCATAGATCACCAGCGACCACCAGATCCGAGCACCAGTGCCACCACCGGGGACAACACCACTTGGGGTGATGCTGTTGAAGGTTTTCAGACCAAGATCGAAATTGATCCTCCACTACAACAGGACGGCTTGGTGGAAGAACATGCACGCGCGACGTCCGCATCCGTGGTCGAAGTGGCCGCTTTGGCCAGGGATAGCCGCGGCGCAGGGCTGCCGCCGCTTAGGACCTCCAACAAGCAACACAACTTCCGAGGCGCTCATCGCACCCCAATAGAAACCTAGTTGACCTCCCAAGTGACCGACTCCAGTCCTCTTCCCAACCTCCTGCAGGCTACGATGACCAGATGGAGGAAGAGCAAAGTCCCTACAATAAGTCACCCCCTCATTGGAGGGCAGATCTGCCATTGTTGCTCCAGTGAGGAAGGAGTACCTCGATGTTTCTCCTCCTTGCAGTCACGGTCGGCCAGGAGAAACACGACACCACTCTGCACTCTGCATCTCCTCTCCCCTTACTTCCACAGCCGGCCAGGAGAGCTTCTGCAGTGCAACACCTCAGCAGCACAAGATTACCTATGACACAATCTTTATTTCCGGAGGCGGTGGCCCCTTCCTCGACGCCATGCTCCAGTCAGAGGAGCACCATCACCAAGAAGAGGAACCCTACACCCTGGATCCGGCCGCCTAGATCTCGAGTTTTGCTCCAACACACCCCAAGGGGAACACTCCTACAACTAGAAAACCTAAACCTACAGCCCGCACCTCCCCTCTACCAACCCCTCGTCGGCAACACCATCGAGAGTGGCTTCGGTTTGGCCCAGAGCAAATGAGGAACTCCTCAAGCTACTGTAGCATGAAAGAGAGAGGGAGAGGGAAAATGCGAGTTGTATTGTCTCCCAAGATCACTTAGGATGGTGTGACACCATTCGCAAGCTATGTTTGATAAGCAGATCCCGCAAAACAGTCTCTAGCTTCGTACGCTCTAAAACCTCAATGGTCAACCAAGAAGACACCATTAAGGAACATGCAAGGTTCAAAATTTTGACAAAATTCTGGTGGATTCCGAAATGTATTTATCTCGAAATTTTCGGACTAGATTCAAGATAAAATTTAAATGATATTGAAATCTTGTGATATTTCATTGTAATGACAAATATAGATGAAACAATTAACGAATATTTTTTATCAAATGGGAATAGAAAACCCTAAACACACATTACCTGCAACAAGATCCAACAACGATAAAAAAAATGGATCAAGATTTGATCGCTTGTGAAACCAACAAGCTATAATAAGTAAAGTAAAATGTATTTTCAGGAAAGTAGGAGTAAAGTTTAAACGTACATTTTGAAGCATAGGGTTTATCAGCTAGGGATTTCTATTTTCATGCCACTGATTCATTAGTTGTACTCACTTTTCTCTAGCCGCTTAACTTTTCCTCACTTTTGCCCATCTCCTTGTCGAAACTCTCGTATCAGTCTAAAACTCGCTATCTGTCGGGTCCCGTTAGTGGACCCTCGCCGTTATATGCCGACAAGTAGAGCCGCATTCAGTCGGTCCCATAGTGAACCCTCGCGGTTATAGTACGACCCCCCATGTTGGACTGCGTGGGGCCAGCTTGTTGGGAAGGCGTTTTGGGGATGTGGTGTGGAACCATGTGGAGCGTGTTTGGTAGTTACGTGTCATATCGTCTAAATTAGAAGTTTTTTTGTAATTTTTATAATTGGTCTTTTTAAGAGCGCTTTTTTCTATTTATGTCGCTAACAGTCGTGTTAATTTTTGTCCAAAAAGACAGCAAATCTAGAGTAGCTTCTCTCTTTATTCATGGTTCTTTTTGACCCTCGTATTTTCCCAATCAGGTAGTAAATGTAGAGCAGCAAATCTAACCAGCACCATAAATATATAGATAAACATAGCAGATATAGATAAAGCAGCTAATATAGGATATATAGACAGAGCAGATGTAGATAAAGCAGCTAGTATAGGATATATAGCACGGTACTTAAATGAGATTCGACAATTAGGTTGCTCAGCAGCAGCGGACAAGTTCAATACAGACAACAAAACAAAAGAAGCTGCTTTACAGCAACAGCATCAGCACAAGATCAGTGACCCCTCATGGCCTCCGCTAGGAGGGCCTCCGCCTCCTCCCTCCGGCGCTTCCTCCACTTCTTGCTTCCTAGTCCCTTGACCTTGGGCGCCTTGGGCTTGATCGGAGGCATGCGACCCTCCTCGATGGCCACCTTCTGGAGGTTACGGAGGTGAAAACCGAGTGTCTGGTGTTTGGCTCTGAAGGCGTGGACGTTCTTTGACAGGTCATAGGTCTTCACGTCCTCGGCATGCCTCACGAGGGAGTTGAATTCGGTGGCGAGGCCCCTGGTGCAGAAGGGGCACCTGTAGACGTCGCCGGCAAAGAAGTTGTTGAACTGGCCAGACTTCAGCTTTCTCGGCACCTGACGAGTCCTGGTATCCGTGGACTCGTCGTCGCTGCTATCCACCTATTACAAAAAATAGTAGCTTGCAATAAGGACATGATTGAGATCCCTTGATTATCTGGATTGATTACTTACATAAATTAACCGATTGAGATCCCCTGATTATTCCCCAATTTCCAAGTCTCTAACCAAATCGAATATTGATCCCAACTACAGATCGGTGCTAGTACTGATACCAACTTGGGGCATTCATCGAAATACGAGATCTAACACAAGAGGATTAGCTACTGTAAAAAATACCTAGCATCCAACGATTGAAAATACGAACAGCCGAGCCCTAATAACACACGATCTAGCATCCAACAATGGGAATGGGGGAAGAACAAAGGAAGGAAGAAAACCCTAGTGTAACACCCTCAGAATCGGACCTATGCAAGTTTTAGCAAAACCCGCCAAACCCGCATAGAAACGATTCAAAGATGCCCACCAGGCACTTTCGTGCGGGTGGAAAACGAAGTAATAACATTACACAACAGCCCTCGATGGGACCCACGAGCAGAGATATATACAATGACGACTCAAAGAGCCAAGAATACGATATAATATACAAAGATCCAAATCACCTTGAAAATGATAGAGCGTCCAGCTACGGACAAGATGCAAATGGGGCTAAGAGCGAAGAATAACCAATGGCCATAACCCCGCCAAGCCAAGCGGAAGGTAACCACGCTAACGACGTCGATCTCAAAACCTGCTTAAACAAAAGGGGTGCCGACAAAGGGCAAAGGAAAAAGAGGAGCGTCGATCGAGGCCAAGCACGAGACTAGAATTGGCGGTCCTCGCCACATAGGTATGGTGGATCAAGCGGCAGCAAGATGCACTAGACAACCTATAGAGACTGTCTGACCTAGCGACTATCGAGAGGGAAAGAAAGACCTATTCGAACCAACCTGGTAATAACACCAAACAAACCCATCTGGTGTTTCTCCCTCGAGAACCAAACGAGGAAGTCAACCGAGGAACTCACACGCTTGGCGTTTTATTTATTCGATTATCGCTATGCAATTACTAGTCGGTATAGATAGTCATCCCGATAAAAATAAGCAAAGGCACGTTTAGTTAACCATTCCGTTATAGTTGCAACACTTACTAATCGACTGAGATAGCATGAGACAAACCCAAAACCCAAAGAATTGTTGGTACTTTTATTTAGCCATTCCGCTAGAAGTTGCAATACTTACTAGTCAGTACAATGGTGCATAGCGACACCCAAACAAGCAATTGTTGGCAGTTTTATTTAGCCATTCCATTATAGTGAAGCTGATTACTAGTCATTATAAAGTCAAATTTATAGCACTACTTTAGTTATAGTTGTCTATGATCGAGATCTGTGCTCCAAGTCGTCCATAATCATGACACGGCTTTGAAAGTTTTAACCCTACCGGGTGCACAAATAGCAACACACACTCGATATGCCTCGGAAAACCAAATCAAAACCCAACGAGACAACGACAAAGCAATTACAGGATTCGAAATATTTGGGGCCACCCTTTAAGTAGATCCCAACGAAGCCGGCGTTCAAACGGGCTTAAGGTTGTGGAGGCGGTCAGTAAATGATGGGAACCCGAAGTGTGGTGGGCTTGTCGACACAAATAAATCGGGCCACGATCCTAACAAGATGTGCGCAGACCGACAATTTAAATAAAGCAATAAAGCATGGCATAAGTACAGATAGTAAATAAAACCTCAAACTAGTTTGTGGCCCCAAGAAATAAGAATGAATCAAGCTCGCTCGGGGGTCCATAAGCCTCCCGGATGTGGATAGCGAATATTCAACAGTATCAAGTACTGGGGTCCTACGGACACAAGTGGATGATTAACAACCAAATAACATCTATTGCCCACTGTGCCTCGCTACCTACTTCAATTTTAGTTATTAAACAGAATTAAAGTTAACGGTAAATAAAGCCAAGATCATCTCCAACATCAACAGCGGCAATACTCCAACAATCGTGGCACTTGACGACACGCATAACACTTGAGCAAGCGACTTACGACGACGCAAGTCCACTATCTACCAAACAACGGGTAATAGGATGTGTCCAAGGCAATATAGGGCTAAGGGATATCACGAATGCGAAAACTAGAGCATCGCAACACATATAGCAATAGATCAACAGAGGAATAAATACTATAAAAGTAAGATAGGTAGAAAGGAGGAGGTGCTCTTTGAAAACATTGCCGAGGGTTCATCCGAAGATCGGGGCGAGGCTCACATCAACTCAACGGCCTTATCCGCGAAGAAGCAAAACACTAGAATAAACACCGGATGCGCTATTTAATACTACGGCAAAAGATCGGGCATGATGCATGTATGATGTATGACATGGCAAAGGTGCGATGCAATTGAGCAATATTAAGCGGAACCGGGGTCCCGACAATTAATTAAACGGTTCAAGTTATTTAGGTACCCCGCAATTTAAATGTTGTTTGGAACATGGCAAAATATAGCACCGGTTCGCTACACCAATTTAAATGAGGCCAATATGAGACTAAATTTGCCCGCATATGGGCCCCATATTTAATTATAAGGTGAATCGGCATAAGGCCCCCAAACCACAGACAAGCATGCATGCATGAACAATTTAATATGCAACAATTAATATCATTTGTAAAATAGGGCTCGAGAAAAGGGGTCACACATTAGGGTTCGACGATCTTGGTCCGGGGGTTCGGGGTTCGACAGGGTTCAGGGTCCGACGGAATCGGCGGGAGCGGATACAAGACGGAGAACTTGTCGTGACGTGCCGGAGATCTTGGTTCCAAGCGGTCGATCTTGTCGGGTCCACGGATCGGCCGGTCTTGTCGTACGGAAGTAGAACTTGTCGTCCTGGGTCTCGGTGTCCGGGTGAAGTACTCGGCGTCCTCGAGGGAGTACTTGACGCACATGTGGTCTTCGGGTTCCATGACGATGATCTTGTCGTTTCGATGTCGGGGTCTTGAAATCCGTGAAGAAAGCCTTGTCGCCCTTGGGTGAAGAACTTGTCATCCCGAGGGTCCGTGGCTTCGGCGGAACGTTCGATGGATCCAGGGTCGAAGAACTTGGTGTCCGCGAAGGGAACTCGGCGTTTGGATCCGGGGAGAACATCGTCGCGCTCCGTGATGAAGAATCGTGGTTGGAGCCACACATGTTCGATGCATCTCGTTCTTCGGTCACGAAGATCTTGTCTTCACACTTTGGTGGTCGGTCATGATCATCGAGGGCCAACTTGGTCTGCAGCTAAACTCACACGCATATACACGACATAAACAAAACAGGGCACCGGCGGTAGTCGATGAGGTGACCGAGGTAGGCAGCGCAGCATGCTAGGAGACAGGGGTAGATGGCAGGGCGGCGGCCGGTTGTCGCGGACCCACTCGCCAAAGGAGGGACGGCCTGCAGCGACGCGGGGCAGAGGTCGCCCGCGATGGCGCGTCTCCTGGGCACGCACGGCCAGGCAGGGCGCTGCAGAGAGGCGGAGGGGCGGCCTCGGACGCCGGCGACGGCGAGCTTGGCACGGAGGGGAGCCGACGGGGAGAGGTCGGAAGAAGGAAGGCCACGCGGTCGGGGTCGGGGACGGGCGCGGCGACGTGGAGGGCGCGCCGGCGGCGGGGAGAAGGAGCAGAGGCGTCTCTGCGAGGTTGGCCGGGAGGAGGGCGAGGGCGTCGCGGCCGGAGGAGGCGCGGCCGGAGGCGGGGCGCGGCCGGAGGCGGGGAGGCGCGCTCGGGGACGGAGGAGCGCCGGGGCTCGGGAGAGGGTGGCCCGCGAGAGAGGCGGCGAGGCCGGCGAGAGAGGCGGCAGCGCGGGACCGGCCGGAGGCGGGCGGCGGCGCCTGGAGGAGCGGAGGAGAAAGGCGGGGCGGCGGCGTCCCGAGCGGAGACGGCGGGGAGAGGCCGCGGGGAAGGAGAGAGAGGGAGCGGGGCAGGTGGGTCGGGGTGGCCAGGGCGCGTCGGGGTGGGGCCAGGGGGAACAGCGGCAGGTGGGGTGGTTGCTGCGGGTGGGGGCTGGCAGGTGGGTTGGGGTGGGACCCAGGGGAAGAGAGAGGGGGGGCTGAGTGGTGTGGAGTGTGGCTGGGCCAGGTGGCAGCGTGGGAGTGGGTGGGGGAAGGGAGAGGGTGAGGTGGCCAGAGGGGTGGGTAGACTAGGTTGGGTAGGTTTAGGAATTTAGGCGGACCGATTTTATTTCTGGGGGTGGTCGTTCGGGTCGAATCGGCCCGTTCGACTGCCCCTACTAAAATAATTTAATATTTTATTTGTTTAAAACAAGACTTATGCAGACTGATAGCAGACAAAACAAAATAATCCGGTGACCCGGTGTTTGCGTTTGAATAAGGACGGGACGTTTTTAGAAAACAAGAACAGGTTTTTTTCTGAAATAGTTTTATGCAAGCAAAATGCAAGATGATGACGACGCTCAAATGCAATGGGCATGATGACATGAGCATGCGGTCATGATGATGCAATGCACAAAACAACGCGATTTTCTAGTAGTGGTTTTGCGGGATGCCACACCTAGTTACCTCCGACCATGGGTCGGCTAAGCTGGTATCGAAGGGGTTCTCCGGACTGATGTAATCGTTCTCCTCATAGGGGTCCCAGCCATGCGGGATCTGCCGGAGACCGACGGGGGCCTCCTCACCGGCGGCTACGGCGGAAGTGGGGACGGGGGTCTGGACAGTGACGGCGGCGAAGGGCCGCCGTCGCCAGAGAAGAAGAAGAAAGGGAAGGCAATGACACGGACGTGGGCGTGGGGCTGGCTCACGTGGATAAGCTGTGGGTCCCATACTAATCTGGATAAGTGGAGAGGTGTCCACTAGGGAACCAACTAAACACCGCCCCACTTATCAGCATGTAACAGCAAGGGTCCACTATGGGACCTCACAGATCGCAGCCCCACTTGTCAGCACGTAACAGCGAGGGTCCAGTACTACGGAACCGGACTGAATGCGGCCCCACTTGTCAGCATCTAACGGGCAAGGCTGGCGGACAGCGAGTTTCAGACCGTACAAGAGTTTCATAATATAAAATGGGCAAAAGTAAGGAAAAACTAACGGCTGGAAAAAAATAAGTACAACTAAATAAAAATCCCTATCAACTATATAAGCCTTGAAAAATAGAGTTTACCCAACATGGCTCCCGTAAAATTTGCCAACGGCGCTCTATCTCCCCACATGTACCAGGGATGCCACTCCACTGCTGCCCCGAGGGCCCCGGGCGGGCTCCCATCTCCTTGTCCACCCTCTGCACCGAATCTCACTCAAATGAGAGGCATCATACCGTAATCATCATCTTTTCGCCCCCACGCTTAACGGGGAGAAAAAGGCATGCGGTGATGGTATATGCGCACCCCTAAGCTCGCCATATGTGCTCGCCCTCCTTTTTTTCTCTTTACCAGAAAAGAAAAAGACGGCGACTGAATCGTCCATCATGGATCCAGCTCCGCCTGCTCTCGCTAGCTCGCCATCGCCATGGACGGACACACTGTTTCCGAACTATGGGTGCGCAGTGCGCGCTTTGGGATGGAAATTCGGGGGAAGCAGCCGTTTACATTTGTGTGTCTTGGCCTTTATATGCTGTAGGGCCAGGGCGTGCTCGTACTGTATCCCATGCACGTACGTAACCGTATATACAAGGTTCCCTTCCGTAGAAGGAGCCTGCCTTGCAGTTGCAGAGAAAACAGGAAGCCTTTTGTTTACCTCGAAGAGGTAACCTGCTTTGGATAAGGAGCTGGATATAGATGTGTATCTTGCATGGTACGTACGTAGGGGGATTCAAGTCATGTACGTGTACGCTGTTTAGTAGTATTCTGTCGTACGTGTCAGGGAGTATTCTGTCTCTGCACCACGTACGCATGATTAAGCCATCGGTGGAAGTGGAAGCATTCATAATCAGGTGTGTCAGTGTGCGTGCAGGTTCCGAGGTCACTTAGAACACACTTCCAGTAACCCCATCATGCCGTGATTGTGTGAATCGCCGTGCATACGTACTGTCAGAACCCAGAAGGGGGTAACAACCTCTCGTAACTCCCACGTACGTCCTGCTGTAATTAACCAGAGGAAAAGGAAATCACAGCCATGTCTTATGCACCAAGTGAACCTTTTCCTTTTTTTAGTTGCCTTTTTTTCTTTCTTTCAGAGACGGCACAGCAGGTCGATCGAGCGTGCGTAATTATTGTAGAAAGGCGTAAAAGCGAACCGATCGACCATGCATATGATTCATGTAAGCATCAATGATTTAAAAGGAGGCTCTCCTCCGTGTTTATACACGCATAATTTCACTATGCATGCTTTTTTTTCCTCTCCTTTTTAAGGAGGAGCAGCAGCATAAACTCTCCTTTTCTTCTTGAGTGGATGGCAACTTTGGTGGTGAAATCATGCCGTTTCCTCCGTGTCATGCATGGGATAGATGCAAGCAAGCAAGGTCGCCTACATACTGCTTTCGCTCCTTTCCTAGCTTGAAGAAAGAGAGACGATCGAGGAATAAAAAGAAAGCAAGCAGCCATAGATTGATTGTCGCTTTTCCTTTGTTCAAGTTGTTACCACCCACATCAGTCCAAAGCAGGGCGGGCATCATGGGGAATGATCGATTTGATGCGTGTGCCTGCCCCTTCAGGCTTGAGATCGATCATCTGCATGCCCGTGTGTGTGCTCGCGTCGATCATCGACCGATCGAATCCATCAATCCTTGGCTTGAAGAAACATATATAGTTGGTGCAAAGGTGAAAGCGTAAAAAACGAATCATGGCCGGCTGGTTGGTCTGCTACACTCCACTCCACTCCACCATGCCACACCACACCCAACCTAAAGGCTAGCCGCGCTTTTTAACCGCCATGATTAGCTCTATCACTAACACTTTAATCAGGCACTCCCACCACTTTACATATGATATCATAATTTTTAACCATGGCCGGATGGCATGAGCAGAACACTCCAGCTCAGCTCTCTCGGGGCCGGCCTCCCAATTGAAAATGTGCACCGAGAAAGTGGAAGGGCTTTATCCCTCATTGCCCACCGAGAGCATGTTCATCCCTCTCTACTTTTCTCTCTCTCTCTAACAAGGTGTGAAGGCACCTGGGGAGCTCTTGACAAAGAGCATCATGCTTGATGGCCAACATGCTAGATGGGCCCACGGCATGGTATGGATCGATGAGGGCGTGTATGTAGCTAAGAAAAGATATGGCATAAACCTTTTGGTAGGGAAAAGGAGGAAGAGGCCAGGGAGTTTGAGACGCCAATGAAAGGAAGAGAAAGGATTAGCCACTTTCCAAGGCACGCAGAAAGATAGATTGCACTACTAAAAGTCGGTCATGTCATGGGGATGGAAAGCAAGCAAGAAAGGAGGAGCTAGCCTCCTCTCCATATGTGTCTTTTGAGACGGTCTAGCCAAATACTGCTAGCCAGCAATTTAGTGGGATGCTTCCTGCAAGAAAAGATGCCCCTCTTTGCATAAAGGGAACAACACACACGCCTTCTTTATGTTTGCTATTGAGGGTCTTGTAATGTTCCGTTTTGTTTAATTAGTAGTCCTGGCCCCTTTGGTACACATTTTTCCTTGTTGAAAACGAATGTCAGGTGAAAGGGTTGAGCCCCCGTAAAGGAGCAAACTCCGGCTTTCTGTGAAAAGTTCCTCAAAGCCTTCTTTTCGCAGTGCCCTTCTGCCTTTTTATTAGTCAAGGTTAACAATTCCTTGCTTTCCCCCTGCCAACACATTTGCCTCATTCTTGTAGTACGAAAAGATATTAATTCGGTGATTGTACTGCTGCATCTATGCTTTTCCTTGTGTTCGTAAAGCGGGAGGTGTGCTTTTCTTGGTGTTTCGAGTGCTTGCATGCATTGCGATGCCAATGATAACATTCTTCGGAAACATGGAAAGGGGGGTTGCAAATTGAGGCGATAAATTCTCCCCTCCAAAAGCGCCTACAGTTTTTTCTTACCTTCATATTTTATATGTGCATTTTCTGACTAATGAGAGAACAAATATGCGTGTCATAATAAAATATATTTGCACTTTTGTAGTTACTTACTTCAACTTCTTGTTGTGTACTTGAAAAAATATAGTACTACTACCTCCCCTCTCAATTATAAGATATTTTACATATTAAAAATGAACAAATATACTACTACCTCCCATCTGAATTATAAGATATTTTACATACTAAAACTGAAATGAATGAATAAGCACACTATGTCCAGTTCGTTGGGACGTGTACTATGAATACACAAGTGAAATTGTACAAGCCAAGGAACCAAGAGCACACCAGAATAAACAAACATGTACTCTGGAAGTACCAGTTTGTCAAAGAGAGATATGTCAAGTTATATGATTAAGAAGCATGGACATGCGCTACTCGATCAAGTGTTGGTCGAGGTAGTCCGCCTAAGTACGACATATGTAGATCCGGTTTACGTTAGGCGAAAGGATTCACTTAACGTGACGAGAGAGTTAAGATAGCACTAGGATGGAAGGATACGCCCCTGCAGCTTACCATCAATATCGTGAGGCAAAGGGACTCGAACACATCGTCGCATTTAGGGCACTTGCGCGTAACCGGGAGTTGGCACGTCGTGCTTGAGGCCGCTACCAACTATCGGATCTAGGAAGAAACTCATTGAGCTACGACTTTGAGTGGAAACCTGCTAAGCTGTGTTCGACAAGGATTAGGGTTTAGGGCCAAGGGAAACAAGTGTCGTGTGTCCTCACCTACTCCCACATATAAAGGAAGGTGGTGAGGTGGCGAACAAAGAATTGAACCCATCCTAACGTTCCGCTAGGGCACGACTTGGGCCTCATTCTCGCCTTCCTGTCCCGCGATGGTAGGACTGAGGCTAGCACCTCACTTGATGTTGTTCCACCTTGTACGTGTGTGTGAGACAGAGGCACTGCATCTGCGGTGCTCGGTTGCGTAAGGCGGTGGAGTTCACCGAGCCGACGATTTTAAGGTCCTAGGATCGAGTGGTTCGCCAGAGCCGTACAAGTTTACGAGGAACAAGGACAACATAGCCACGACACGCTTCCTCCTTCCGCAACCTTCTCGTCAATGGTATGATCTATGGCCTCTTATCTTGGTTGGTTCCTGGAGCGGCGGTTCGCCAGAGTTTAGCTAGAAATTTTTGGTTTTCCGGCTTGGCTCTGGTCCAGCGCCCAACAAGGCCCTCTGTGCTCGGTTGCTTGATTATCCCGGCCAACTTCTTCCTTCACTGGAAGATCTTGTATCTCGGAATGGGGATCGTAGCTGGCTTCACCTCGGAGGTGTTGCCGGTGGCCATGCCTGGAGGTCGTCGGCGAGTTTCAGTGAAGAGGAAGCCCTTGATTGCTTTTCTGGTTACCTTTTTGAGGGCTTGTTTGCAAAGTGTGTGGACCGGACTGTAATTTTATCTATCTTTATTATGCTGACTACTCCCTCCGTTTTTATGTTTACCTCGTGTTCCGAGTTTAGCCAAAGTAATTTTCTTTAAAGTTTTACCTAGAATGTAGAAAAAACTATTAACATTCGTAATACCAAATGTATATAATACAAAAATATAAGTTATGATGATTCTAGTACCATAGATTTTTATATTTTAGATACTATTGATATTTTTGAATAAACTTTTGATCAAACTTTACAGAATTTGACTTTGAGTAAACCTAGAACAAACAAGGTAAATTAAAAAAAGAGGGGGTATACACGGAAGTGAAGTGGTGTGCCAAATGGAGACTCTCGGCTAGGATGGTTGCAGTCAGTCAGCTAGCTATAGTCATGCATGCTCATACTGTTTCCGCGGGAACATCCCTACGGACTGGCAGCAGTGCGAAGGAATTGTACGCGTTCAGGTCAGGCGACTCAGGCCACGCAGCAGCAGCGGGAAGCGACGATGCGCCTCGGGAGGGCCGGCCGGCAAAGGACCGAAAAGGAGTCGGCCGGAAGCTCGCACGCGCCTGCCCCGCCTGTCTGCCGCTTTCTTTTCTAGCAGTACCCGGAAAGACGACGCACATATGCATGCATGGCGCGCGCGGCTTGCAAGGCGGAAAGCAAAAGCTTCGAGGAAAAAAGTTGCCCCCGCCTGCCTGCCTGCCTCGCGAGAGAGAGAGCGTGCGCGCCGTAACTAATTACGGTTCTAACCCTGCTTGGGCCTGCGCATTGTACAGAATCCGAATCTCCGATACATGATCACCCCCTCCGATCTCCTGGGGCCTCCGGAGATTTTCACCCATGCCTCCCTCCTACTAGTATATTGCATCTTTTCATGCAAGATACAGATAGATACAGTGTACTAGCATCTCTGCTGCTTGCTCGATCCGACCAAGCATTCGGGGCAATCCTACGTACCCAACTGTAAGTACGTACTGTATCAGTGAATCTGTTTCTTGATGCGAGCAGTTAATTAACTAAACAAACAAACACCATTTTAATTAATTAATCAGACCAACTGAACACTCCTGCCACTAACTAACACTGTCACCAGAGTCATTTGCAATTGACTACTACCCCCACGCACAACGACCCATGTTATCCCCTAGCTACTAGTAAAACAGAACCACTTACATACATATACTAATCCGGAGTAGTACACTGCACTATCCTACTACTCCTGCAGCAGCAGTAGGTAGATATGTGCAGGCGGGCACACTAGTAGTGCATCGATCGCATTGAAATGGAAGGGAATAGAGGGGGAATGATGGCTTGTCGCTGCGCTGCGCCAGGTTTTATTCCCCTCTGGTAGCCAACGGGATCTGTCCGGTCTTCCAACAGGTTGCGCCGATTAGCTAGTGTTCAGAGATCATACATGCAGGGCAAGCGGCTAGTAGATGCCAGGGACAAGATGGTTGCTTGTTTAGGGATAAGGGCCTCAGGACAAAGCTAATGAGCCGCAACTCTCGTTACTGTACGGTCGGTCCATGAGGCTGGGACTGGGAGGACACGCATTAATGAACAAAAGCGTTCAGCTGGACCATGTGCACGCACCCACAGCATCTACTCCTTGAATGTTCTAGGCCGGTTAATAATCATTCCGTAAAATGCCTAGTAGTAGAAAGTTATGTTCCAACTTAATTGCCACCACATGGTGCTGAAAATTGCATTTCAATCTTTTTTTTTAGCATACTTGCACTCAATTTTCAGACATAATAATCAGGTAGTATTAGTAGTCGTGAACAATGTATATGCACAACATACCATCGGCACGTACGGACAACAGGTAGTTTTCTTGCTATAGTATCATCATCCCAAGTTTATCCCCTTGGGGGTAGGTAGGTGCAGGATGGACAAACAGTAGTAGTAGTAGCGGCGGCAAAGTGGATGATGGGCTAGCGATGCATAAACAAGGCGCCAAGGACAAGACTGCTCCGTGTTTAGGGGCAAGCGCCACAGGACAAACCAAAGACAGTGGCACGCAGGTTGAGCACGCAACAACCTTCGCTTTGCTTTGCTTTGCTTTGCTTTGCCCCGACTGCAGTGAGTGAGTGAGTGCGGGGGACTCACTCCACTCCACTCCACTCACTGATGATAAAGGTGTGGCTGTTGCTGTAAATTCATACAGAAACCCCCGCCTGCTTTGCTGCAACAGGACAACAGGTAGCTAGAGGGAAAGAGGAGAAGGTGTGTGGAGGCTAGCTACGTGCTCTGGGGAATGTACTGATTGCTCCGCCCCGTTCCGGTGGTGCCTAGCTAGTCCTGGCATCAAAGTGAGAGCCGCTCTGGCTGCATGGCGACCGGCAGCTTTCGACATTTATTTTTCACCCCGGCCGGACCACATTCTCCGCCCATACTTTCAGTGCCATCGGTAAAACAAACCCACCACCACTCACATTCCACTTGCCATGAGTAAAAAAACCGAGATGCGTTGGCAGTTGGCAGCAAGAAGCCCCGGCTACATGTACAGCTACCTATGTAACCGCTCCAGGTTACATGGTTTCTAGCGTCCTGCCATTGTGGTGGGAGATCGGTCTAGTATGCCGGCAGTCAGGCTTGTGGTGCATGAAATTGCTTACATGTCCATTGCTCACAAATTATCGCCTTTCGATAGACAAAATTAGTGCTTGTGTTCCATGGATCAACTATCCTGAGCGGAGGAGATTTTTTTTAACCGAGTGGTCCTCTGTAATTGGCATAAAATTGTTTCTTCAATATGTACAAAACTATTTTCTGAAACAAAATAAGCTTTGGGAGCATAAATATAAGTGTTTTTTTTTTAGCGTGGGAGCATAAATATAAGTACCTGGGCCGAAAACAACCAACTTACAAAACCATCCATCCGGGCCGGAAGCTAGGCCCAGCTAAGAGCACCAACAAAGGCCCAGGAAGGGGAGAGAAGAGAACAAAACAAGAACAAGATGCAGAAAACCTTACCCGTAGACTAATCCCGTCATGGCAGGACCTAATCCTTCCGCGGCTATGGCGGCGGCGGCGGCGGCTACGCCGGCGAGGGGTTGGTGGAGGCCAGAAATTCCAGCGACCGCCGCGGCCGCGGCTGGCAGCTTCTTCTTCCGTCCGAGAGCAAAGCGCTTGTGAGGCCCTCTTATCTATCTAAGCTCTGTTTCAATTATTAGGCTTTAATTTCAGTGGCTTTTTCGTCCAATTAGTGGTCTGGATGAGGGAGATTGGGTTATAGATCTTCACGGCATGGGTTTAATGGGAGTTACTTTTGGGGTAAAAGTGGGATCTTAGGATTCTTGAGTCCTTGGTCTTTGCAGGTAGGAGACACTTTACTGTTAAGTCACGCCTGAATGTTAAGTGCTGTATTTAAGCCTAATTAAGCCAAGTTGCCATTTTATTCTCCACTCCATGTACTATCTTGATATGGAAATGCACTAGCAGTGAGACATAACCGACTTTTTTTCACCTGAGAGGAGAGATAACTGTATCATTTCCTGACTCAAACTTGTGGAAATTTCGTGCCTGAATTGATGTGAAAATTGCAGCCATCGTGCAACTAAATAGCTTCATATTAATCTCTCGTTAGTGTCCGTAGCCCTCGACGCAGTAGTACTTCTGATGTCGCTCCTGCCTCAACAGATTATCCATACATCTTTTTAGTGATTCGGTATTTTAGCACTAGGTTTTTTCGTTTCACTCTTCTAGGTTCAGAAACTCTATGTCGGTCCTTCTTTTTGGCAAACTATATCAGTCTTATCATGCCTTTTTAGTGGCATGCCTCGATGTTAGCAGTTCAAAACATCAAATCAGCACTGTTACTAGCAGTTCAGATTTCTTTACTTTCACACGGATGATCCCCCTCTGAAATTTGCAACAAATTGGCAAGGTCAATGTGCTGCTGACCATGTTGCAACATGTTTTTTTTTTCAACAGCACAGGGCTTCAGATGACAAGTGCCCGCCTGCACCCCAAAGCGAGCACCCGTCTGCACGTCAAGAGCGGGGAGGCAGCGGAAGGGAGCCCGAACGCTGACACAGACACTGAGACCACCGCCACCGCTCACGTCGTCGTCGACGAGGAGACGCTCCGGCACGACCTGGAGACGGCGATCGAGGAGGAGGACTACGGCCGGGCGGCCCGGCTCCGGGACGAGCTGCGCCACCTCCGCGAGGACGGCCGGTCGTCCCTCCTGGCTGCCAACGCGCGGTTCTATGACGCGTTCCGGGACGGCGACCTGGCGGCGATGCACGCGTTGTGGGCCAAGGGGGAGCACGTGTACGTGGTGCACCCATCGGCGGGGCGGATCGCCGGGTACGAGACGGTGATGCGGAGCTGGGAGATGGTGTGTGACGCCGACTACGAGTTCCCGCTGCGGTTCGACCTGCAGGACGTCGAGGTGCACGTCAGGGGGGACCTTGGGTATGTCACCTGCCTGGAGATGGTGAAGACAAGGGGCAGCGGCAGCTGGGGCAAGCAGATCGCCACCAACGTCTTCGAGAAGGTCGCTGGAGAGTGGCGGATGTGCATCCACCACGCCTCACACCTCGACGACGACGAGTGACCATCCATTGGTTCCTAAAGGCGCATGTGCGAGCTCAAGCGCGCACGGAGGATTTTTGGTACAGACGTGAGCGTATAGAGATCATACAATACTATGCGGTAGAAGAGAGACATACAAATCCATTTTTTTCAGTCTTGCAGTTTTGTATCAACACATTTGTATGCTATTTTGGCGAACCAGATACCAAAAACTTGATGTGTATTGGCAGCGAGATGATAATTGACATGTCTATGTGTTTTCCTTCAGGTATAAGCAAAAAGTCAAGTGATTGTTGTCGAGGAATAATCTAAACGAGTCTGAGTTGTAGACTTGTAGGTTGAGAACAGTAGTCAGACATTCCACTTTGTTAAGTTCTTTTTTATGATTCGGCATAAAAAGAACAAGAACAGAATCACCTTCTGTAGGATTTGAACCTACAACATTGGGTTTTGGAGACACAAGTTTCTACCGAACTGAACTAAGGTTTTGGAGACACATGTTCTACCGAACTGAACTAAGAGCGCTTACAGTCAAATCGTTGGATTTTCACCTGATCTCTAGCGCCATATAGCAAACAGAAACAGCAGAATGGTCATCGTGCCACAACTGGTAACCAAATAAAGCAAGAGCTATTCAAAACTGGACGAAATATGGAATTGACTGACTCCAATATATACCATCCTTAAAGAATTCACGTTTGGACGATTAGTGAAAATAGCAGCACGGTATAGTTATTCTCAACCAGCCAAAACACAAGACAAGTTCATAAACACAAAAATACCACTCCCTCTGATCCTAAATAGAGTTAGTTCAAAACTGCAACACTTATTTAGGATCGGAGGGAGTACTAGTATTTCAAAGTCCGCACTGATAGAACACTTTAAGGGAAATCGACAAGCTAACTAGGCCTGGGTGTTGCCCACTCCACATGGAGGATAAGGTTATCATAACCATACCCATTGAGCTTGCTGATAGCCTTCTCAGCATCCTCCCTGTGGACAAAGTTGACAAAGCCAAAGCCCCTGCTTGATCCAGTCTTCTGATCCACCGCAACATAGACACGGCTGACCGGCCCAAATGTGCGGAACAGCTCGAGGACATCAGGCTCACGGGTGTCCTCTGATAGATTGGTAACACGGACAGAGTTCTCATCGTTCCTGCGCCTCATGTCATGTCCAGCATCTTGCACTGCGCCAGCCCTCAACCTCGGAGGAACATATGATCCCTTGGCAGCACCACCACCACCCAGTGCTGGAGGTCCATCCGAAGTAGGAGGCATGTCAAGAGCATCTGGTGCTGGAGCAAGGTCCTTGTAGGGGCACTTTGAGGTCCAGTGGTCACCCTTCTTACCGCAGGTTCTGCAAACCATAAGAACAGCACCTCCCTTGCTTGCCATTGCCAGTGGATCACCCGAAGCACTTGGTTCATCAGCTTTGCTCCCTACAATTAAGTGAGGAGATAAAAATTAAGAGCACTGAGATAGAGCAAAGATAGACAGTTTAATGGACTTAGGAAAACCACAATAGTGAAGTGATTATCAACAGGGGATTAGTACCATTGGCAATATTAAGAAGTTCAAAGTTACAGTTTGAGCAGAGCACAAGTGAAGGCTAAATAGACAGTAAAACATACATGGAACAGTAACATAGGGTTAATTTAAAGAAAGACAAGTTAACGCGCCCCAGCGATTAATAATCATCATTCAGGAAGCAGTGACATAACAGACAAAACTTTAACCTACTTAACCGCAGCATCCATTAACTGGACTGAAATAATAGAATAGCAACATGATCTGCAAAAGCAGGAAATCATCTAGACAAAATGCAGAAAGCAATTTTGGGTTTCTAGTACTCCCTCCGACCCATATTAGTTGACTCAAATTTGTCTAGATACAGCCTAAAACTTGACTAGATACATTCGTATCTAGATGAATCCAAGTCAACTAATATGGGTCGGAGGGAGTAACACAATCATCACAACCCATGGAATTGGAATGGGGAGAATATGGCCACTCTACAATGGTGTAGCAATGTATTCGAATTATAATTCATGGACTCCAAACCAAGAGTGCGTTAGAACTTCAACAGGAAACCCCATGAACAGACATACTACATGGCCTACCCAAATTAAATAGAATGCAGTCATCCAAAGAATCTATCATGTCTCAATTACATTCAACCATGGGTTCTCTCAATATATAACTGAGTTTGCGTAGCATCTTACAGAACTGAAATTCTGGCCCTCACACAAATACTCGCACTGCTTCAAAACATATCATTAAAAAAATTTGGGAGGCCAATGCTCAGTACTGCATCATAGCTACTCCCTCCGTTCCATATTTAAGTGGGACTACCAATCTATTTACTCTCCAAATGTCTACCTCGATTTATTGCATACCAATTAGAAATGTTTATTATAGACATGTATTTCCCAGATGTGCATGTAAACACTAAATATAACAGACGCCTTATTGTATCAAGGTCAGTCCCTATATCAGAGAGATTGACAATTTCGATTCTATCTTAAAAGAGATCTAAGCTCCCAGGAATTGAAGAGTTGTGGTCGCTCGGAGTTCGGTTTAGGCCTACCTGTCATGTATGCGTGTTCGGTCAAGGCCTCCAAGCCATCCTAGGTCAGTTATTGACTGAATACGTGTGACACGATCCCCCCTTTGCTGCCAGTAGAAGGGGTAGCTGACTTGCCCACCGGTACACCCGCATCGCCATATATGAAGCGGGGTTTGTCGCTCCTCACCGAGTTAATTGGATAAAACTACCACAATTGGGGCTGTTGGGACGGGTCAGTACCATTTTCAGTAATTTTGGCATGTCAGTACCAATTTTGGGGTACAGGCGTTGCGAATCGGACTAATTCACCGCTAAGAGCATTTTGACACACTTTCTGACAGCTCGGGCCCAGCTGTAAGTGCTGAGTTGGCGGCACGTGTCTAGAAGAAGCTGAGGTGGAAGCGGGGCCCACCTGTCAGACATATTTTATATATTTTTTATTTTTCTCACATATTTTAGCCCATGGGTCCCACCCATCTGCCTCCCTTTTTCCTCATTGTCGTCGCCGTTCTCTTCTTGCTCGCTACCGCCGCCAACAGCCAACTACCGCACGCTCCCGAGGCCACAGGCGACGACGCTCCGGCGCCTGGACCAGCCTGGGGATGCCGCTGGTGCTCTTCCTCACCGACGCCGAGCTGCGCCGGGCGACGCCTCTCCTTGACCGGCGTCCTATCCCCAAAATCAAGCGTGGTGGGCCTGAAGACCTTGGGCGACATGAGCACCCTAACGACATGGTTCTCAGGCACCCACGAGCCCCTCCTTGGCGCGGCCTTCTTGCCTGGCTCGGGTGTGCTGGCCACGAGCGGGTGGCGTAACGGGAGCGGGCGGGCCCCGACGATGACGGGAACATGTCCTTCTCGTCCATGTCCGCCGGCACGATTTCCATCACCTGCAGATCCCAGCGGTTCGGAATCCGCCGACGTGCTTGGCGCCGCGCCTGACGCCGCCGCCCGGCGCGCCCGCATCGCTGCCGTGCTTGCCGCTTTGCCGCCGCTGCCCCGCGCGCTTACCGCCGCCGCACGCTGCGCGCCAGCGCCGCCGCCAAGACGTACAGCCTGCACAACCGGCGCCCTGAAGACGTACCTGGTGATCGTGTGCCGCACCAACGGGCCCAAGGACGGGGACAAGCTGATCGAGTGGTACGCCTCGCTGCTAGCCTTGCTCCTCCTCGACGCGCTCAACGCCGCCCGCTTGCGCCTTGTCTTCTCCTTCTAGCACGTCGTCAGTGGCTTCGCGGCGAGCCTCACGGGCGCCGAGGTCACCCAGCGCGTTCATGGTGATGGCCGGAGCAGCAGTTCTTGGCGGCGGCCGGCGCAGCAGTTCGTGGCGGCGGTAGGCGAGCTACTTCACACGTGGTACATGGCGGCGGCGGGGAGCGTCCGAGGCGGCGGCCAAGTAGCAGCTACGGCGGCGGCGGAGAATACGCGTGCGATGGACGACCGCGTGAAAAATATTGGTCAACAGGTCCATGTCCAACTGATTTGGTCAACAGGTCCAGTGGGGAAAAATATTTTTTGGGAAAGAGAGAGGATAAAAAGAAAGAAAAAAAATAAAGGATACACGTTTCACCTGTTACATGGCAGTGTGGCTGCCACGTATACCGCCAAGTCATCCTTACAGATGGGCTCCACCAGTTTAGCGGCGAATTAGTCCGATTCACAACGCTTGTACTCCAAAATTGGTACTGACATGCCAAAATTACCGAAAGTGGTACTGACCCGTCCCGACAGCCCTAATTGTGGTAGTTTTATCCAATTAACTCCTCCTCACCGCTTCTTCTCGCACCGGAAAGGAAGAGAGGGGTGCTGCCAATTGCATCGTCGGGCGCCGTCGCCCGTGAAGACTCAACAAGGTTAGCTGCCTCTTTCCCTCGTGTTTCTTCCCATCCTGCTATCTTTGTCTCTGCTTCTTCTTGCACCTTCGAGGCCGAAGAGAGTGTCTCTGCATCCGCACAGTTGCTGGCAAAGCTCCAACGAGTTAACTACTTAACTTTCCATCCTCTCCACACGTTTCTACCCCATCCTGCTATCTTCCCTTGCCTGCCTTCTTTTTATATTTCCCAATTTATCTACAAGATCATCAGATATCGGTGCGATATATGCACTCACAAAATTGGGATGTGGGCTGCAATTATTATGTCCTTGCAGTTCATTACTGCTACAAAGGATGTAGATATGGACTGGTTTGTTTTAGCAAGGGAAGAGGTTAGGGTTATTAATCATATCAGTAGCACATTCTGTGTTTTCTCCATGCATGGTTTGTGTGAATTAAGTAAACGACTTTTCTCTTTTCTGTATTACATGATAATAAATTATCAATTACTTAATAATTTAATTTCTGTAGCTATTCCACCAAGATTTAACTTTATCAGGTGGCCAAAACTATAATTAAGTTAAAGATTTAGGCATGTAGATATATGTGACAGCTAAGAATAGGTGTTCATGTTTTTTGCCACATAAAGATGAGGCTGATCAACTTGCAAACCAATGATTTGAAGCACCATAAATTTCATTTTAATATGTCTCTGATTTATCATGCATCAGAATGTCGTGTCAGTAAACACTATTAAAAATATTTCCTTAAGCGCCTCAGGTGAGATGGTTTATTTTAGGCTCATGTTCTTCATTGATTTTGAACGGTATACTCCCTCCGTCTCAAAATAGATGTCGGAGATATGTCTAAATTCGCATGTACCTATACACTAAAACACGTCTAGATACATGTGAATCTAGAAAAATGCCCGACATATATTTCGAGACAGAGGGGGTACAAATGATCATGCTGGCATTTATTTTGCTCATAACGTTTTTTTCTGGCAATTCTGGGGTGGTAGTTTTCGGCCAGCAATATTATAGTTAATATAAGGTAGGGGAATAAAAGGCATGAATCTGTATGCATGGCACACATACAGTAGTTCTACCGTACCATTGTCGTAGCTTTGTGATATTTAGATCTTCATACTCGACATGTGTACTAGAAACTAAACAAGTATTCATGTCTGTTGGGAAAGCTGTATTAGAATCCGGATCAGCCAGCAGCTAAGTACATAGTTGATCAAATTATCTTTAGATGTGTCCATGGTTTTAAAGGCGTCCAGGCGCCCCAAGGCGATTGGGGGGGGGGGGGGGGGGGCTCATTGCCTAGGCGCGTTGCAAGGCGACGCCTTTGAGGGAGGCAAGCAGGAAAACAGCAGTACCACTCGAACCAGCCCGCGACGTGCTCCACCCAGCAGTACCACCTAACACCGACCCACCCCCACTCGAACCAGACGCGCACACCCCACCCCGCGCCCGCTCCTGCCCACGACGTGCTCCACCCAGCCGCTGCACCCACGCACGACACCTCCTCGCGTACCCCACCACACGCTCCACACTGCGTGCCCCCGACCCCGCTTCAGCGCCCTCCACCGCTGCCAGCACAACCGCCGCCGCGGCCACCCTTCCCTCCTCCGCCTCCCTCTGCACTGAGCAGCTCCGCCGCCGTCTCCCCGAGCCCTGCCGGCCCCGCCACAAGCTTGGCCGGAGTTGGGGAGGCCAGCAGATGGCTGAGCAGGAGCAAATCTGGCCGGAGCTGGGGAGGTCGCGTGAGAGGAGCTCCCTCCTCTCTCTCCCAATCGATTTCCCTGGCCTGGTCTGTTCCCCTCTCTCTCTTCCCTCTCTTTTTTCTATCCCAGCCCGCCAATGCTTGTTTCCCACACGACCCTGCCCGAGGCGTCCAGAAGCGACCAAGGCGGCGATTTTCCCGCCTAGGCGACGACTTGGGATGCCTCTGAGACGCCTACGGACGCCTTTCTCAGCAGTCAAAGGTGACGACGACGCCTTGCTCTCTTCGAGCGCTCGGACGCTGAGGCGACGCCTTTAAAACCATGGATTTGTCTGCTCAATATCAAAGGTTGAGTTGGCTGTTTTATTGGAGAAAGTGACATGTTCTATTTTCTGTTCACAGTTCTAAATTTGAAAGACTATTCTAGATTGGTATTTTAGGTTCAAAAGGGCATATAAAGGATGTATCTGTTTGCTACTTCCCTCACTTGCCGACTCATGTCACAAGGTGAATACAAGATTTGCCAAGTTTTATGCCAGAACCCATGGTGCAGTACATATTTATGAATAAGCTGCAGTGCTAGACTATAATACTAAACCTACAGTTTCTGCTATAACACAGGTCCGGTGGTGTAAAATCGTAGGAACAATTACTACATAAGGGATTTTATTAATATGGTATCTGAAACGAGGTTCCGTAAAAACTTAGTAAGTTATTTAAATATAAACTTATAAAGGACAACATTTGAGCAATCTTTGGAGCATGATGGCCTCTTGCATTTCCAAATAAAAGGTTTCAGTACCACACCAGAAACCTGCACTTACTCAAAATAGAACACCATATCTAGCTGGTCTTAACCAAAGAGATGACAAACAAATCATGGAGTATGAATGTAGCAATACACTATGTAACGCACTACAAAAATGCAATATACTTAAGGGCATCAGAATGGTTGCCATCTAAAATGCAACATCTACTATGCATATATTAGTAGCTATCCATGCTTTCATTATATGAGTTACTTCATTTCGTCATCGATTTGAATTGTCTTCAAACTTTATTGGGTTGACATTTTTGCTATGTATCTGGGGGAAAATGGAGAACAGCAATCCCAAGCCAATTTTGACCCAGAGAGTGTCTATCGACACAGCAGTTTGAACTGAAACAGATCAATCGACGCAGATGTAAGCGGGGATGTATACAAAACATGGACGAACCTGGGGCGCGTGGGCGCTCGAGGAGGATCTCCTCAGTGGATACGACGGTGAGCCTCGCGGAGGCGTCGTCGCCGCTGGCGGCATCGCCGAACTTGTGCCAGTTACGGCGCTCGACGGCCGCCTTGGAGAGGCGCGCGCGGGCGAGCTTGCGGACGCGCGTGGTGGTGGTGACCTTGACCTTGTTGCCGTCGTCGTCGAACCGGTACTCGACCGTCTTCTTGAAGCCGTTCTCGTCGGGACCGATGACGACGCGGGGCGGGAGCAGGAAGTCGAGGTCGCCCCCGTCGTCCTCCTCGAGCTCCCCCCAACGGATCTTCCCCGCCGCCATGGTTGTCGCTTGGTTCGCTGGGGCGCTGCGGTTTGGGGTGCGGCGGAGTGGGCGGAGGCGAGCTCTGCGGTGAGGGTGAGGGCGAGGGGAGGCGTGGACGGTACCGAGCGTGGCGGCGCTGTGCTAGGTGCCTGGGTCGCCTGAGGTGTGAGGGATTAGGGTAGGCCTCAGTCGTGTGCTGGCCTGCTGGGCAAATTTGCTGCTGGGTAGTGGGTGCCTGGGAGAATGCTCGCTAGCGCGCGCGCGACTCCTACCCCTGTTTCGCCGCAGCAGAGCGAGCGAGCTGACAGCCCAGCAGGCCCATGTAACGATGCAGGAAAGCGAGCGGCGGTTCGCTGCTCCGGAGCGCTGGGTGGAAGTCAGAAAATTCAGTTAGAAGCTCCTCCTACTTGTAGTAGAAGTCAGAAAATTCAGTTCGCTCAAAGAAAAAACATTCTAACTTGCTTGCTTGGATGATGCAGGACCAGTATTTGTTTCTTTTTTGCCTGAATGATAATAGAGCTCTTGCTTGCTGAACTACTACAGTACTCCAGTAGTATTCTGTTTCTTGTTTTCCCAAAATACTAGAGCACTTGTAGAACTGAACCACTATTCTTGGTTTTTATTTCATTTGATTTCTCGGTAGATCAGTGGTGTTGTTGATTTCATGAGTGGTGCCTTCTAAAATTTGCCTTCTAACTAGGGCTGCTAGGCTAGCTGAAGGTTTTTCTTGTCATTTTGCAACTTCACCAAGCTGCAGATATTACTAGGGACAAATGTCAGCCGCTATGCTTTCTTGTCTAGAGGTAATTTTTCATTGCTCGTTCATCTTAATTTGCCTGTTAGCTCTGTTGATCTGTTTTCTTCCTTCATCCATATTTTGGAGTTCGTATATATCCCCCTACATTCTCATTCCCTTGAATACGCCCTTTCAGAGTAGGACATCGAAAACATGGTAGTGATGTACGTATCTTTTTCTGCAGGCTGGCATTTTATCCCTTTGTAATGGCAACATGTTACCAATGCCATTTTCCGATCTGGTTGCACTTCCTCACGTTGCTAAATACCTGTTCTGAGGAACCTCGACGTCACACTTGAAGTGAAATATATTTAATGATTATAGATCATTTCATTATGTCAACATTGTGACAGTTGACCCTAGCCTTGCAAATTATCGATTGTGTAACCACTTCGTGTTTTCTTTTCAAGCAGCAACCTTATCTTCTTTTGAGGACAACCATTGTTCTGAGTCTGTCTTCAAAATGACAAGAAAAACTACCTTTCAGCTACCTTTGCAGCTTGGTGGAGGTGCCGTGTTGGGAAGATAAGGGCAACTCCAACGCCCCGGCAAACAAACCGGGGTCTTCCGTTTCAGTCTGACCGGACAGAGGAAAAATTCCAACGGTGCCTCGTAAATGGACTGCGTCCTGTGGACCTGTCCATTTTGCAACATTTTCAGTCCAAATTTGGATTGGCTTTGCTGTGAAGCAGGGTGCGTTCAGGTGCACTCTTTATGCCTGACTCGGGTCCTCCAGCCAGCCACACACCAATCACAACAGTTCTCCCCCCAATGCATTTTACCCCTCTCGCCGCCGCCTAGCCCACCACGACCGACTCTGCCACCAGTTCATGTCGTTTGGTAGTTGTACGCGACCGGGCCTCTCGCGGCCGTTGCTGGGTCATCTTGGTGTCGTTGTTCTCGGCTCCCTTCGTCTCAGCCGCCACTGCCTCGTACACGCCCGTGGTCCCTGTCGTATGCAACCTATTCGACCATTTGCCATGCCGCCCAACTAGGTATTTCCAGGTCCCGTATTCCACTTTTATTGTGCATATACATGAAAATGGTTGTTTATAGTGCGTTGTATTAATTTTTTGGATCATGGCGGATAGTTCAAACGAGTTTTTCTTCAACCATGTCATAACACATCTTTGGACGATTCCGATGATGACACTGAGATCCTGGTGGTCATGGCTCTTCTCATCCATAGCCACGAGGAGAACCAAATGCCATGGTCATGGGCTCGATGCAGGGACGGAGCCCAACGTTGAACTGCAACCGAGAGGCCGGTCAGGATCAACTCTGGCATGATACTTTCATCACACATATCTGTTGTACAAGTCACCTTTTTTTGAGACCCTTTCGGATGTCAAGGAACATTTTCATGCATCTTCTGCATAGAGTGGTGGCTTATGATGACTGCTTTTGGTTAAAGAAG
The DNA here is from genome assembly GCA_023614405.1 of Avena insularis. Classification (NCBI taxonomy): domain Eukaryota; kingdom Viridiplantae; phylum Streptophyta; class Magnoliopsida; order Poales; family Poaceae; genus Avena; species Avena insularis. The sequence continues at coordinate 378,574,686 of CM042695.1, read as the reverse complement.
GATGACACTAGTAAGCTTGGCTTCACTTCTTACCAAAAATGTACTACGGGTGTGAGGATGCTTGCATATGGAGTTGTCGATGACCTAGTTGATGAGTACATGTACATGAGTGGGTCCACTTGCCTTGAGTCAATCTACAAGTTCTGCAAGGCAGTAGTTTAAGTGTTTGCTGAAGAATATTTGAGAACCAAATGTTGCTAACCGTGCTTGGTTGTTGTCAATCAATGAGTCAAGAGGATTTCTCCGTATGCTTGGTAGCATAGATAGCATGTAATGAGAATAGAAGAACACTCTGTTTGTTTGGCATGGGCAATACAAATGCTATGTGGAAGGGTGTACGGTCATACTTGAGGCGGTTGCATCATAAGATCTATGTATTTGACACTGTTTTTCTGCATGACATGCTCTCACAACGATATCAATGTGCTTCAACGCTCCCCGGTGTTCTCTACACTTGTGAACGGCCATGCTCCAATGGTCAACTATGAGATCAATGGCCACCCTTATGACAAAGAGTATTATCTCACCAATGGTATCTATCTTTCTTGGACCATATTTGTGAAGACAATCTGCTCACCTCGAGACAAGAAAGAGAGTAGGTTTTCTGAAGACCAAGAGGTTGCTAGGAAGGATGTGCAGCGGGTATTTGGTGTGCTCCAATTACGTTGCACAATTGTTCGGCACCCTACTACAACATGGAGCAGATGTGGGAGGTCATGACTGTTTGCATGATCATACACACCATGATCGCTGAGGAGAGAGATGGCAGTGTATATAACCAAAGGTGGAATTTCAGGGGTGAATGGGTGAATTGGTTGAGCACCCATCCCGGACCACCAAAATGACTTCGCGGATTTCTTATTGTACATCATGAATTTGAGACCGTGCAACTCACAACCAACTCCAAAAATATTTGGTCCATCATATGTGGAATCATGCTGGAAGCCACTGGTCCTTTCCTTTTATTTCTAGTTGAATTCAAATGATTGTAATAAGCTATGCATGAACCTCGATTTTATTTATTTTTATAAACTATGGTGTTTAATTTTTGTTGTGAACGTTTTGTGTGTGCAAAACTGGCCAAAAAACATCAAAATGGCCACGGGAGGACCAAAATTGGGGCGTCGTTGGGTGCAGTTGCCACCCAAACGGACACAGCGAGGACATGGTCCTCTCACTTGTCCGCGGGCCACTGCAAATAGGCTGACTCAGACATAATTGGTGTCCGAAATGGGGGCGCCATTGGAGTTGCCCTAATAACCTTCAAAATCGACTGAGTTAGCACTAGATGTCTGGCTACCATAGTACCAGAAGACACATGATTGTAAGATGACAGGTCTTATCTTATGTATGTGTTAGCGTTTACATTTTTTGCTTCAATATGCATTGATGCTTCTGCAAGACCAATGCGGCTCCGTGCAATGGTTTCTAGCGATGTGTTGTACCTGAGAGTATTCCTGAATATGGTGGATGTAGGCGGGCTGCCGCACTGCCCGTTTTGATTCAAGCGGTGTGTTGCGTCCAGCCGCAAATGCCGCATAGCCCCGCTTAGCTCTCTAGCAGCCACCCGCATCCCGCCCCGCTTGCAACCTGACCTACGGACTAGACTCTCATAAACAACTCTGGAGGCATGATGGAGGCTGTCACACTTTGGGATGGTATTTTTGTTGCAAACTGCAAGCAGCGCAACCTAAGGCCATGTTTGGTAACAGTATATTTGTGAGTATTTCAGAGTATTTTCTCAAAGGGATTGGGTAAAAACACTCTTGTCACCCAAAACACTTTATTACACCACAATCCCCTTCCTTGCGAATACTCTCCATTGATTTTTCTGTTTGGAAGGAGGGGATAATTCTACAACCAACTTGTGCATAATATACAACAAAATTTTCAATTTCCACAGCAGAGAATAACTTGCCCTATTGATCAGGTAGTTGTGACGATGGAAATTGAACTCGCAAGAATAGAAGTGCAGGTGTTTATGACAATATCGACTACTGCAATATACCATTCTCAGATGCAATCGTGAAGCTACAAAAAGTAACAAACCAACCTGGAGCAATCTGTGCAGTGGCGTTCTTGCGTCTCCACGGGATAACAACCAGCTGGGGGCACTCTGTACGTACCGCAGGACAGACAAAGGTGCAGTGGTAGCGACACAGAAGAATAAATGGGCGGCGTCAAGTAGTCGGCGGTAGACAGACAAGAAATACTCGGCGGCGGCGCCAGAAATCGGTGGCATCGGAGAAGAAATAGACGGCGGTCAGAGAACAAATCCTCGTCAGCGGCGGTGGCGGAAAAGAAGTCGGCGGCCGCGCAAGCACGGGAGTCGTCGCTCCGCTGCATGGCCGTGCGACGCGGCGTGACCTGAGAGGAGTAAAAAACGCGAGGTACCCGACGTGTTTTGTGGGGGTTTGCAGAGTTTCAGTCCAACTGAAACCGGACTACCAAACGGTGCATCTGAGTGTTTCTAAGGGTATTGTATTGGGCTCGTAAAATACACTAAAATCCACTTGAAAACCAGCCTGTCAAACAAAGCCTAAAGAGTTTTCCGCAATCTAAAGGAATAGACCGTTGTGAATCACCCCAGCAAGACTAGAAGCGCGTCTACCGTGCTCTCTGAAAAACACCGCTGCACCTGACCTTGGCAATCAAACCTGGATGAACATGCAAGGAGAGGAACTGAAGAGAGCGCTGATGGAGCCAGAGAAACGTCACCAACCTGCAGTAGGTGTGGCTTAATGAACCATCACGCTTTCTTGTGCAATCTTAGGTGGATGGTCTATCAATTATTGCTAGTCACCCCACTCACTAATTTAAGCTGTTTTAGCAAACTAAATCAGTTTGGAAAAAGCATCTTATATTAGTGAACAGAGGAAGTAGCAAATAAAGCCTGTTTCTTTTAAAAAACAAAAGATTGCATCTTAAATTTGTGGTGCCAACGCAAACAGAGGACCTTCTTTTTTCACAGCTGCATCTGCACAATCTTAAAAAACAAATATGATTGTACAAATATGATATGTGCTGTAGTAGTTTTTGACGGTTACCAATTCACGAGGGAGAATTTTTGTCCTGACTATGTTCGACAACCCGTCTTAACAGGGATTTGCCTTGGTACCACATTGTGGTTGGAGATTTTGTTTCTACGTATAGTTTCCCTAGAAATGGAAATACAAAATTCGAACATATTGACAGAATACTTGAGATCTGCACTAGATATAAGTAACTAACTAGGCCTGGGTGTTGCCCACTCCACATGGAGAATAAGGTTGTCATAACCATACCCATTGAGCTTGCTGATTGCCTTCTCAGCATCCTCCCTGCGGACAAAGTTGACAAAGCCAAAGCCCCTGCTTGATCCAGTCCTCTGATCCAAGGCAACATAGACACGGCTGACCAGCCCAAATGTGCTGAACAGCTCGAGGACGTCAGGCTCACGAGTGTCCTCTGATAGATTGGTAACACGGACAGAGTTCTCATCGTTCCTGCGCTTCATGTCATCTCCTTTACCTTGCGGTGCGTTAGGCCTCAACCTCGGAGCAACATATGATCCCTTAGTAGTACCCAATGGTGGAGGTCCGTCAGAAGTAGGAGGCATGTCAAGAGCATCTGGTGCTGGAGCAAGGTCCTTGTAGGGGCACTTTGAGGTCCAGTGGTCACCCTTCTTACCACAGGTTCTGCAAATCATGAGAACAGCACCTCCCTTGCTTGCCAGTGGATCACCAGAAGTACTTGGTTCATCAGCTTCAATTAAGTGAAGAGTTAACAATTAAGAACACAGAGATGCAGCAAAGCCAGCTAGTTTGTGGACTCCGGAACAACAATAATGAAGTGATTTAAAAAAGGAATCGGTACTATTGGCAACATTAATATCCATGTTACAGTTTGAGCAGAGCATAAGTGATGGCTAAATAGACAGTAAAATATCCATGGCAGAGTAATGCAAGGCTATTTTTAGGTGTGCTAACAAAGAAAGACAAATTAACATGCCCCTGTGATGAACAATCATCATTCAGGAACCAGATGCTATATATAGTACTAACAAACAAACCATTAACCTACTCAAACAGAAGCATACATTAACAGCAGTGAAATAATAGAATGGCAACATCATCCGTAAGAGCAGGAAATCATGTAAAACAAAATGTAGAAAGTGACATTCGGGTCTCTGGTAGTAACATAATCATGGCACGACAGAAAATTGGAATTAGCAGAATGTGCGCACCCTCGAATGGTAGTAATGTATTCGGATTAATAATTCTTGTACTCCAAAAATAAAAGGTGCATTAAAACCTAGGAGTAACTGGAAACGTGATGGAAGACATTCTAGATGGCCTGCAGCCATGTAATTCAATCACCTATCCAACTGAAACCGAACATAGCTATCTGACCTATCAGACCTCGTGACTCAATTACATTCAACAGCAGCTCCTCTCGATATATAACTGAATTTCTGTAGCAACTTACAGAACTAGCATTCTGTCCCCTTAGTCAATACCAGCAATACTTTTAAAATATATCAATCAACATAGAGTAGCTACCAGCCTATTGACTTTCCTCCCAATATCTACCTCGAGTGATTACATACCAAAGTTAATATGCCCAGTGATGAACAGACATCACTGAGGAACCAGTGTGCTATATAAAAAAGAATTTAACCTACTCAACTGCAGCATCCATTAACTGGATAATTGGACTGACGTAATAGAATGAGAACCTGATCGGCAAGAGCAGAAAATCATCTAAATAAAACACAGAAAGAAATGTTTTGACTGTTGGTAACATAATCATGCCATCAAAGGAAATTGGAATGAGGAAAACGTGGCCTCTCCAATGATAGTAATAGTAATGTATTCGATTTATAATACGTGTACTCCAAAACTAACAGTACATTAGAACTTCAACTGGAACCCGATGATCAGGCATTCTACATGGCCTGCACCCAATGTACTTCAGCCACCTACTTAACTCAAATAGAATACAGTTATCCGAAGAACCTACCTCCTGGCTCAATTACATTTAACTGCGGCTTTTATCAATGCATAACTGAATTTTCGTAACTTACAAAAACAGTGTTATGTCCCTTACCCAATACCAGCCTTGCTTCAATACATATCAATCAAATAACTTTAAGAGACCAATGTTCTGCAGTATATCATAGCTACCAAGCTATTTACTTTCCTCCAAATGTCTACCTTGATTTATTGCATCCCAACTAAAAATACTTACTATACGCATGTTTTTTTTTTGCGGAAATACTATACGCATGTTTTTCCTAGATGTGCATGTAAACAATAAACATAACAGATACATCTTATTGCACTACTTTGAGAGCGTCGAGGTCAGCCCCTACCAATACTGGATATATCCCCAATCTTGTCTTGATTCTATAATGCAACTACAATGGATAACATCAATCCAGCCTAATTTGTCCTAGAGAGTGCATAGCAACACAATAGTTGATTCGAAGCAGATCGATCGAAGCATAACTACGCGGGGATGTACAGAAAACGTGGACGAACCTGGGGCGCGTGGGCGCTCGAGGAGGATCTCCTCGGTGGAGACGACAGTGAGCCGCGCGGAGGCGTCGTCGCCGCTGGCGGCGTCGCCGAACTTGGCCCAGTTGCGGCGCTCGACGGCCGCCTTGGAGAGGCGCGCGCGGGCGAGCTTGCGGACGCGGGTGGTGGTGGTGACCCTGACCTTGTTGCCGTCGTCGTCGAAGCGGTACTCGACCGTCTTCTTGAACCCGTTCTCGTCGGGCCCGGTGACGACGCGGGGCGGGAGCAGGAAGTCGAGGTTGCCCCCGTCGTCCTCCTCCTCGAGCTCCCCCCATCGGATCTTCGCTGCCGCCATGGCTGTCGGTTGTTTCGCTGGTTCGCTGGGCGTTAGGGTTCGGGGTGCACTGTTGAGGGCGTGGCGGTTTCCAAAGATTTTGTTGCGGTTTGGGGATTTGTGGCTCGGGTTTAGTTTCCGGAGAAGATTTTATTCATCGGAGATGGACTACGGCCGGGTTGGACTCTTGGAAACAATTTGAGTCGGTTTACAATATGGCGCCCATCTTGTTGGACCCTTGTTGGATCGTAGCCATCTGCTACAGCCCAAAATATCGTGTTCTCACTTCTAGCGTGTTTTTTTTTTTCAGGAACAAAGTGGAATAGAATGAAATGATAGGAATGTGTTGGTTCTATCCATATGTTTGGTTTAGAATAGAATGGCACTGTTTTGTTCATGTGTTCGGTTGGAGAGTGAAATGTGGCAAATTGGAAATATAGGAGCTGAGGCTGAGCAAACGTGAAGTGCGGAGTTTAGCTTAGAGGAATAGGAAGGTTCTACTGATTTTGAGGAATGAGTGCATTCTAAATTTGAAGAGAATATTTTCCGGAAAAAAATCTGAAGAGAATATTATCTTTTGGGGAGCATTTATAAATCAAGCACTTGACTTGAATAATCTTCAGATGCGAAACCATTCTATTATGTTCCACTTGGCTACCTCAACCAAACAGATCCTTAGCGGCTCTCGCTTAGCTCCCCAACTAGCAGAGTTGTTAATGGGGGATTAATAACTCTAAAGCTTTAAACAAGGTATTATAAGATTGAGGTTACCCTGTAATGAACCGGTAAGTGTGCCTGTCCAATAGGCGAGACACGACGGCTGCTCAAGACCTATCTAGGGTTCCCTTCCCTCCGTCGGCAATGTCGTCGGTCTGTTTCGTCTCCGGTAGCCTTAGGGCCTTGGAGGTGTGGCGGACCACGTCTATCGCCGGCAGGAGATTTTCGTTATTCGTTTAGGCTGTTTTTTGTGTCTTCTTCGGGATGTTGAGGCGATGGCTACATTTTAAAGTCGGAATAAGGTCCTCCCATCCCTGCCCTCGCTCCGCTGGTGCGTCTAGCGTTGATAAAGGGCGCCTGGAGTCGTGTATCCAGCCGATCTCCTCAGATCTGGTCGGTTTTCGTGTTAGTTGGTGTAATTTCAGGTCAGTCTCTTTCAATCTACAGATGTTATTATTGGCGACGGTTGCTGCTCTAGTGCGCTGGTTCTTTGGGGTCTTAGCACGACGATTTCCCGTTTGTCTACTACAACAAGCTCTACTACAACAAATTTTGCCTGGCTTCGGTGATGGAGGGGCGAGGACGGCGGCGCACCTTCAGCTCATGCTAGTGTTTGTAGTCATCGCTAGGTGGTCCATCGACCTATTTATAATTTTTATTACTTTTAAGACTCTTTGTACTAGTGTTGATGATTATTAGTAGATCTGTGGAATTTCGCTAAAAAAAGATAGATGTTACTTCATACCACACAACTGATTTGTGCCGACAAATACTCTCGACCCAATCACTTCGCAAGACCCGTGTAGTCGTGGTATATCCTTCTATTCCAATGAGTTAGTTTAAGTGTGAATATAGATGTAATGATTATGCATTTCACGGTTTTTATTATTTCTTTCCTCGTTTCCAAATTTTTCTTTCCTTTTCTTAACCTCTAATTATTCCATCAATTCTTCTCTACGACTATATGTGCATGTTTGTTCATGTATGTTTTGTTTTTTTATATCTAGGTTTCCCATGGTTAACTTAAGCCAGATTATTTGTTAATCATCCGGCACTATTTTTTTTCTAGTATTCCTTATTTTCTATTTCAAAATTTAAGGTTTTTTATTTCACTTAGTCGAAATTTGTATTTTTCTTATAGTTGTAGTTTGTTCCACCGGCATTCGAACTAGATCCATTTTTTTGGCTTATAGTCTATGGTCCCTAAAAATTTGTTCACCTTGGTCCCCTTTCTTCCACTTATAGTCATGAATTGTTCAATGGGTGGTGAAAGTTTATGAGTGCGGTTTTTATACAAGTACATGTTGTTCAACACAAACAATAGTAGTAAAATTCCCTACTATGTCATTTCTATTTTATGAAGATCAAACATATGTACAAAGAGTCCCAACATTATTACAAATCTCTCATAGAGTATTTAGCCGGGCTTGCATGCCTTCTTTAGTCTAGGTCTAGCTCCATTCATAGAAAGAGAAATGAAATATCTAAATCTAGATATGCATCTCTAAATAGAAGGGGCAACATTATTAGATATAGCATCATTTCTTTGTTTCCATAAATTCTAGCAGCCTGATATCATAACTTCCATGCGGAAGTTCAGTGAGTATCTATATTTAGTGTCTTTGATCATCTCATGAATGCTGAGATCAGGATTCCTTCCCATGCCTATAACCCACCAGAAGCTTTGGCTGAAGGAGCATTCAAAAAATAGATGCATAACAGTTTCTTCAGGGAATGTGTCACATAATATACAGTCACACGTAATTCCACATAGAATTTTTTATTTTTCATCAAATCCTAGCTATTCAGTCTACCATGAAATTATAGTCAGGCAAAGATTTTTTTTTGCCTGGGTACTCATGATTTACATATATCCAGATTGATTTAGGAGTATCATGCCTCCCTACCAATACTGTATATATATATCCTTTTTTGTGGTACAGTGAGAATCACCCAAAATAATTTCCATACATCATGCCTTTCAGTTCTCTCAATATTATTAATGTCAACTTCAAGATTATGAAGTTGTTCATGAGCAACTATTGAGAGGGGGGGGGAACATATCATATATATCATCATAGGAGGCTAACATGGCATTTTCCCTAAAGATGTTATCATTTTTAGAAACAAAGTGTAGGTGTAGATATTTGCTTTCTCTCATAGAACCATTACAAATATCTCTCCATAGTGTAACATTTTTTCCATTGCCAACATCGTAAGTGGCCAAAGTTGTGTAGATGTCAGCCAATTTAGTATAGTTTATCCACCAGAAGGATCCTTTCTCATTTCATGCATGAGGAATGGCCCTGTTATTATAGTAGCTTGACAAATAAGATTTACCCATGGCATGGCATAATGATTGTAAAATTTATGGAGTTTTTTCACCATGAGTGCTTTATTTTCCAGTATGAGCACTACAAGAAAAGTCGCCATTCGCAATGGACTGGTCCACCGAGTGTGGTAAAAGGTGCACCTTCTTCCACGACTTTGCTATTTTCCCCATGGTAGATGGAAATGTCATGGCAGCCCTAACTTGTAACCTGAGCACCCCTTTATAAGGTTCCCCAGGGCCTCCTAGAAGAGGGTCGATCAATTGTTACTTCATTCCCCCTAAGCATAGAGAGATGCATAGAAATTCATCTTCCTCCTCTCGTATACAGCTCAAGGAACACTTGTAGTCACATTATGTTCATGATTATGAGATCTAGCATGTAGGAGTAGGGTTTTATCTCAATAGAAGAGCCCTGAACATGGGTACATCGTGCGTGTTTGTGCTTGTGTGTTGTTGTTCGTGTGCGGTCTCCATCGTGCTCTTCCTCCCCGGATTCCTCTAGCGTCCATCCGGCCCCAACTCAAGCCATCACATGGCATCTGCCGTGACACCACCACGACACCAGAGCTACTGTATTTGCTTATTTGAAAGGTAGAATGTGGGGGGGAAATTCAAGGATGGGACAAAGGATTGCTTTCTAGAGCGACAAAAGATGTACTCGTCAAAGCATGTGCATAGGCCATACCCACTTTTGCAATGTCCTGTTTTGACATTACAAAGACCCTTTGTGACGAGATGAGTGCAATGGTGAACCATTTTGGTGGTCACAACAAAAGGATGAGGGAAGGTCCACTGGATTAGTTGGGATAAGATGGCGCAGCCTAAGAGAGATGGAGGGCTAGGCTTCAACGATCTCCACTTATTTAATCTCGTGATGCTGGCATATCAAGCTTGGAGGTTCCTGAGTTGTCGTATGCCCGTGTTCTACAATCAAAGTGTTGGAGATATGCCCAAGAGGCAATAATAAAGTGGTTATTATCATATCTTCATACTTATGATAAATGTTTACATACCATGCTATAATTGTATTAACCGGAAACATTAATACTTGTGTGATTTGTAAACATAAAAGAGTCCCTAGTAAAGCCTCTTGTTAAACTAGCTTGTTGGTTAATATATGATCATGGTTTCCTGATCATGAACATAGAGATGTTATTAACAACAGGGTCATATCATTAGGAGAATGATGTGATGGACATACTCCTATAGTTAAGCGTAGCATAAAGATCAACTCATTTAATATAGTTCATTTGCTATAAGCTTTCTGATACATAGTAACCTAATTCCTTCGACCATGAGATCATGCTTATCACCATCACCGGAAGGATGCTTTGATGACATCAAACACCACACCGTAACTGGGTGGCTATAAAGATGGCATTGAGTGTTCGGAAAGTATGGGTTGAGACACATGGATCAAGAGTGGGATTTGTCCATCCATATGACAGATAGATATACTCTGGGCCCTCTCGGTGGAATGTCATCCAATTAGCTTGCAAGCATGTGACTGGCTCACAAGGGATCACATACCACGAGAACGAGAAAAGAGTACTTATCGGTAATGAGGTTGAACTAGGTATGCAGAGATACCGACGATCAAAACCTCGGATAAGTAAACTATCGTGAGACAAAGGGAAATTGGTATCGTATGTAAGTGGTTCATTCGATCGCAAAGTAATCGTAGAAATATGTGGGAGCCATATGAATTTCCAGATTCCTCTATTGGTTATTGATCGGAGAAGTGTCTCGATCATGTCCGCATAATTCACGAACCGTAGGGAGACACACTTAAGGATTCGATGTTGTTGAGTAGTTATGGAATGATGAGTAAGAGACCGAATGTTGTTCGGAGTCTCGGATGGGATCCGGGATATCAGGAGGAGATCCGGAATGGTCCGGAGAATAAGATTCATATAAGGAAAGTCCTGTTTCGGAGTTGGAGAATGGTTCCGGTGTTTTCATCGGAAATGTTCTAGAAGGTTCCGGAATGTCCGAAACTCCGGAGGGGAAGGGTACATGGATGTGTTATATCAAGTTGGTATGATTACATCATGTAGTAGGTGTCATCGCTGAACAAAATAAAGGGTTTAATCAAATCCTAGTTGGAAAAGTCAAACGCCAATTTGAAAAGTCAAACGGCTATTTTGGGAAGTGGAGAGGGAGGTGGAAACCGAGTTGGGGAGGAGTTCCTCCCCTCCACCGCTGGCCCACCTTGAAGCCGAGTTGGGGAGGGACTCCCCTCCCCTGGCGCGGCCCCCTCCACCTATATAAGGAGGGGCAGGGCTCCCCTCCTAGACACACAAGTTGCCTCCTCTAAACCCTAGCTCCAAGCCGCCGCCGCCCTCCATAGCCGCCGCCGGCCCTAGGGCAACTCGCCGTCGCCGCCTAGCTAAACACTAGCCGCTGGCCAAGCCCCCTCCTCGGCGTGTCTAAACCCTAGATCGTCGAGGGTCTCTCTCATACTCCACCATACTCGCTCCGGCTTAAGGCGAAGCCCTGCGAGATTTCCCCTCTACTTTCGGTACCACACCGTCGTGCTGCCGGAATCGCGTGGAGAGTGCTACAACCTCCGCTGCCTGCTGGAACAAGGGAGAGGAAGGTCTTCATCGAGTACCGAACGTGATCAAGGCGGGATGGCCAAACTGGGAAGGATCGTCTACGCGATCTTGAGATCGGCAAGTGTACGACTACATCACCCATGAGAATCTGCTCTCGTTAACCGCTTTGGAATCTTTGAGGGTGAGTTCCTCTATCGACTCGTTGCTACAATCTAGTAGATAGATCTGTTGGAGATATGCCCTAGAGGCAATAATAAAAGTAGTTATTATTATATCTTTGTGTTTATGATAAATGTTTACATTCATGCTATAATAGTATTAACAAGGAAACATTAATACTTGTGTGATTTGTAAACTTAATTTGAAGTCCCTAGTAAAGCCTCTATATAATACTAGCTTGTTGGTTAATAGATGATTGTGGTTTCCCTATCATGAACATTGAGATGTTATTAACAACAAGATCATATTGTTAGGAGAATGATATGATGGACATACATCTATAGATAAGCGTAGCATAAAGATCAAGTCATTTTAATAGTTCAATTGCTATATGCTTTCTGATACATAGTAATCTAATTCCTTCAACCATGAGATCATGCATATCACCTTTACCGGATGGATGCTTTGATGACATCAAACACCACACCGTGAATCGGGTGGCTATAAAGGTGGCATTGAGTGTTCGGAAAGTATTGGTTGAAACACATGGATCAAGAGTGGGATTTGTCCATCCATATGACGGATAGATATACTCTGGGCCTCTCGGTGAAATGTCATCCAATTAGCTTGCAAGCATATGACTGGCTCACAAGGGATCATATATCACGGGAACGAGAAAAGAGTACTTATCGGTAACGAGGTTGAACTAGGTATGCAAAGATACCGACGATCATAACCTCGGATAAGTAAACTATCGTGAGACAAAGGGAAATTGATATCGTATGTAAGTGGTTCATTTGATCGCAAAGTAATCGTTGAAATATGTGGGAGCCATATGAATTTCCAGATTCCTCTATTGGTTATTGTTCGGAGAAGTGTCTCGATCATGTCCGCATAATTCACGAACCGTAGGGAGACACACTTAAGGATTCGATGTTGTTTGAGTAGTTATGGAATGATGAGAAAGAGACTGAAATGTTGTTCGGAGTCTCGAATGGGATTCGAGATATCACGAGGAGATCCGGAATGGTCCGGAGAATAAGATTCATATAAGGAAAGTCCCGTTTCGGAGTTGGAGAATGGTTCCGGTGTTTTCATCGAGAATGCTCTAGAATGTTCCGGAATGTCCGGCACTCCGGAGGGGAAGGGTACATGAATGTGTTGTATCAAGTTGGTATGATTGCATCATGTACTAAGTGTCATCGCTGAACCAAATAAAGGATTAATTCAAATCCTAGTTTGAAAAGTCAAATAGCTAGTTTGAAAAGTCAAACGGCTAAATTTGGAAAGAGGAAAAGAGGAGGAGTGGGAAACCGAGTTGGGGAGGAGTTCCCTCCTCCAACCGGTGGCGCCCACCCAAGCCGAGTTGGGGAGGGACTCCCCTCCCCTTGGCCGCGCCTCCCACCTATAAAGGGTGGGGCAGGGCTGCCCCTCCTAGGACACAAGTCCCTTGCCCCAAAAACCCTAACACTAGCCGCCGCCGCCCTCCAAGCCGCCGCCGCCTAGGGATATCCTTGCCGCCGACTTGGGCACCTCCAAGCCCTAGCCGCTGGCCCTAGCACCTCTTCCTCGGCGTGTCTAAACCCTAGATCATCGAGGGATTTCTCATAGCCCACCATACTCGCTCCGGCTTAAGGCGAAGCTCATGAGATCTCCCTCTACTTCCTGCACCACGTCACAGGCCGGAATCGCGAGGAGAGTGCTACAACCTCCGCTGCCTGCTGAAACAAGGGAGAGGAAGGTCTTCGTCGAGTACCGAACGTGTGACCGACTGCGGGAGCGCTGCCGGAACGCAGCGCCGGAAGGATCGTCTACGCGATCTTGAGATCGGGAAGAGTACGACTACATCACCCACGAGAATCCGCTCTCGTTAAACACTTTGGAATCTTCGAGGGTGAGTTATTCCATCGACTCGTTGCTACAATCTAGTAGATAGATCTTGGCTTGTTTGTTTGTATGCGGTAGAATTTTTTTGTTTTCCATGCTACGAAACCCTACAGTGGTATCAGAGCCGTGTCTATATGTAGATCTGTTGCACGAGTAGAACACAATGGTCATTGTGGGCGTTGATGCTTTTATTGTCGATTGCTTCTTGTGTACTTTGCATCTTGCGGTATGTTGGGATGAAGCGGCCCGGGCTAACCTTACATGACATCGTTCATGAGACTTGCTCCACGCTTGACATGCAACTTGTATTGCATAAGTGGCTTTATGGTGCCTGCTTTCTCCTAGCATAGTTAAGATCCAATTTACAACGTGATTAACAATACTAGTATCAATGTTGTGGTTCATGTTCGTAAGTTAGAACGACACTTATTGAAAGCCCCAAACCACGTAAAACATACAAAGAAAGTAGAGGCGCCTAACTTTGTTTTGCGGTGTGTCGTGATGTGATATGGCCATGATTGTGATTATATTTGATGTATGCAATGTTCCTTATTGTAAGTTGGCAACCGGCAGGAGCCATATGGTTGTCTTTAATTTCTGTTACGACCGCGTGTCTATTCAAAGTAGTTGTAATAGTTGAAGCCGGTGGACGACAACCATGGAGAAGCGTCATTGACCTTGATGCAATGCCAGTGATGATGGAGATCATGTTCGTGCTAGAAGATGGAGATCGGAAGCACAAAGAAGAAAGGCCATATCATATCACATATTATGAATTGCATGTGATGTTAATCCTTTATGCATCTTGTATTGCTTAGTAGACAACGGTAGCATTATAAGATGATCCCTCATGCACATGAATTTCAAGTCATAAAGTGTTCACCCTTAGTTAGCACCGTTGCTAAAGCTTGTTGTTTCGAAGCACCACGTGATGATCGGGTGTGTTAGATTATGCAAGTGCATACAACGTGAGCAAGCCAGATTTGCTCATGCGGAAACTAAGGTTTGATCTTGACGAGCCTAGCATGTACAGACATGGTCTCGGAACACGGATCACCGAAAGGTAAAGCATGAATCATATAGTAGATATGATGAACATGTCGATTGTTCGCCATTGAAACTATATCAACTCTCGTGATGATCGGTGTTGATGTGGTGGATTTGGTTCGTGATCACTAAAACAATGTGAGGGATATTGTTTTGAGTGGAGTTCACCTAGATTAATTTTATTATTAATTTGAACTCAATTTGTCATAAACTTAGTCTAAACTATTGCAAATATGTTGTAGATCAATGGCAGCCCTACCATCAATTTTAATGCGTTCCTAGAGAAAGAAAAGTTGAAAACAATGGAAGCAACTCATGGATTGGTTCCGCAATTTGAGGATTATCCTCACAGTGGTAATTTGACCTATGTCTGATGCACATTGGTGACCCACTGCAACTGATGCCGATGAAGTAAAGAATGTTTACCTCACTCGAAGACTTAGTACTCCACACCAAAGGTGCTATCTTGTATGGTTTAGAATCGAGCTTCGTAAAAGGTTTGAGAATTCAGACCCATATGATATTGTCGAGGATCTCAAATTGATCTTTGAGACTCATGCGGCAATTGAAAGCTATGAGGCTTCGAAAAGTTCTTTAACTGCAAGATGGAAGAGGGCGACTCAGTCGTGAGCATGTGCTTAAGATGTCTGGGCACGCAAACAAACTTCAAAGCTTGGGTATTGTGATTCCTAATGCTTTGGGGATTTACCGTGTCCTCCAATCACTACCACCAAGTTACAAGAACTTTGTGATGAACTACAACATGCAAAACATGAACAAGACGTTGTAACTCTTGCCATGTTGAAGTCCGCAGAAGTGGAGATCAAGAAAGAGCACCAAGTGTTGTTGGTCAATAAGACCACCAAATTCAAGAAAGGCAAGTCTAAGGAAGGACACTTCAAGAAGGGTGGTAAGAAAGTTGCCACGCCTACGAAGAAGACCAAGGCTAGACCTAAGCCCGACATCGAGTGCTTTACTGCAAGGGAGAAGGTCACTGGAAGCGGAATTGCCCAAAGTACTTGGCGGATTTAAAGAACGACAACATCAAGAAGAAAGGTATATCTGATATACATGTTATTGATGTGTATCTCACTAGTACTCGTCATTGTGCCTGGGTATTTGATACTGGTTCGGTTGCTCATATTTGTAACTCAAACAGTGCTGCGTATCAAACGGAAGCTAGCAAAGAACGAGGTGACGATGCGTGGAAACGGATCAAAGGTTGATGTGATCGCGGTCGCACGCTACCCCTTCATCTACCATCGGGATTAGTTTTATACTTAAATAATTGTTATTTGGTGCCCGTTAAGCATGAACATTATATCAGGATCTTGTTTATTGCGAGACGGTTACTTGTTTAAGTCTGAGAATAATGGTTGTTCGATTTATATGAGTAATATGTTTTATGCACATGCACCTTTGATAGATGGTCTATTCTTGTTGAATCTCGATAGTGGAAATACACATATTAATAACATTGAGGCTAAACGTTTGAAATCGAGCGATAACTCGACCTATATGTGGCATCGCTGCCTTGGTCACATTGGAGTGAAGCGATGAAGAAACTCCATTCGATGGACTTCTTGAATCACTTGATTTGAATCACTTGATAGATGCGAAGCATGTCGATGGGTAAAATGACTAAGACTCCATTTTCGGTATGATGGAGCGAAGCTACGGACTTATTGGAAATCATACATACCGATGTGTGGTCCAATGAGTGTAGCATCGCCGTGGTTATCGTTATGTTCTTACCTTCACGGATGACTTGAGTAGATATGGGTATATCTATTTCATGAAACATAAGTCCGAAACTTTTGAGAAGTTTAAGGAATTTCAAAGTGAGGTAGAGAATCAACGTAACAAGAAGATTAAATTTCTACGTTCTGATCGTGGAGGTGAATATCTAAGTTACGAGTTTGGCGAGCATTTGAAGAAATGCGGAATACTTTCACAATTGACACCACCGGGAACACCACAACGTAATGGTGTGTCCGAACGTCGTAATCGAACTCTCTTAGATATGGTTCATTCTATGATGTCACTTACAGATTTACCGCTATCATTTTGGGGTTATGCATTAGAAACAGCCGCATTCACTTTAAATAGGGCACCATCTAAATCCGTAGAAACGACACCGTATGAATTATGGTTTGGGAAGAAACCTAGATTGTCGTTCCTTAAAGTTTGGGGATGCGAAGCCTATGTAAAGAAGTTACAGCCGGACAAGCTTGAACCCAAAGCGGAAAAATGCGTCTTCATAGGATACCCGAAGGAAACTATTGGGTATACCTTCTATCATAGATCCAAGGCAAAATCTTCGGTTAAGAATGGATCCTTTCTAGAGAAGGAATTTCTCTCGAAAGAAGTGACTGGAAGGAAAGTAGAACTTGACGAGGTTGTCGAACCTTCTCTCGAAATTGCGAGTATCGCAGCGCCGGAAGAAGTTCCTGTGGTGCCTGCACCAATTAGAGAGGAAGCTAATGATGATGATCATGAAACTTCGGTCGAAGTTACTACAGAGCCTCGCAGGACAACGAGAACTCGTACACCTGCATTGGTATGATCCCGTTATGAGTGTCATGTTGGTGGACAACACCGATGACCCTGAGACATATGAGGAAGCGATGATGAGCCCAGATTCCAATAAATGGCAAGAAGCCGTGAAATCCGAGATTGGATCCATGTACGAAAACCAAGTGTGGACTTTGGTGGACTTACCAGATGGCCGCAAGGCTGTCGAGAACAAATGGATCTTCAAGAAGAAAACAGATGATGATGGTAATGTTACTGTCTATAAAGCTCGACTTGTCGCAAAAGGGTTTCGACAAATTCAAGGAGTTGACTACGATGAGACTTTCTCACCAGTAGCGAAGCTAAAGTCTGTGAGGATTATGTTAGCAATCGCTGCATATTACGATTATGAGATATGGCAGATGGATGTCAAAAAAGCATTCCTCAATGGAGACATTGATGAAGAGTTGTATATGATGCAACCCAAAGGTTTTGTTGATCCTAAAGATGCTAACAAGGTATGCAAACTTCAACGGTCCATCTATGGATTGAAGCAAGCATCCCGAAGTTGGAATCAACGTTTTGATAAGGTGATCAAAAGTTTTGGTTTTATACAAACTTATGGAGAAGCTTGTATTTACAAGAAAGTGAGTGGGAGATCTGTAGCATTCTTAATACTATATGTAGATGACATATTGTTGATTGGGAATGATGTAGACCTTCTTAATAGTGTTAAGGAATATTTGAATAATAGTTTTTAATGAAGGATCTTGGCGAAGCAGCTTACATATTAGGCATAAAGATTTATAGAGATAGATCGAAACGCCAAATATCATTGTCACAAAGTACATATTTGGACAAAGTTCTAAAGAGGTTTGGAATGGAAGATAGCAAGAAAGGGTTCTTGCCCATGTTGCCCAATACGACCTTGAGTAAAACTCAAAGTCCGACATCGGCAGAAGATAGAGAAAGGATGAGTAAGACTCCCTATGCCTCAGCCATAGGATCTCTAATGTATGCCATGCTATGTACTAGACCCGACATTGCATATGTTGTTAGTTTAACTAGCAGATATCAAAGTGATCCAGGAGTGGATCATTGGACAGCGGTCAAAAACATCCTTAAGTACTTGAGAAGAACTAAGGATATGGTTCTTTCTTATGGAGGTGATGAACATCTCGTTGTTAATGGTTACACCGATGCTAGTTGGAACACCGATCCGGATGATTCTAAATCACAACTGGATAATGATTTATTTTGAATGGTGCAGCGATTAGCTGGAGGAGTGCAAAGCAAAGCGTTGTGGCGAGATCTTCAACTGAATCGGAATACATGGTCGCCGGAGGCTTCACAAGAAGCGATATGGATGAAAGAGTTCATTACTGAGCTGGGTGTGGTTCCTAGTGTCTGGACCCAATGTCTATCTCTGTGGATAACATGGGCGCCATAGCCAATGCGCAAGAACCAAGGTCACACAAGAAGCTGAAGCACATCAAGCTACGTTTTCACGCTATTCGAGAACATATCCAATATGGGGATATAAAGATTTGCAAAGTACACACAGATCTGAATGTGGCGGATCCGTTGACTAAACCTCTCCCGAGGGCAAAACATGACCAGCACCAAACTGCCATGGGTGTTCGGTATATTACCATGTAATCTAGATTAGATGACTCTAGTGCAAGTGGGAGACTGTTGGAGATATGCCCTAGAGGCAATAATAAAAGTAGTTATTATTATATCTTTGTGTTTATGATAAATGTTTACATTCATGCTATAATAGTATTAACAAGGAAACATTAATACTTGTGTGATTTGTAAACTTAATTTGAAGTCCCTAGTAAAGCCTCTATATAATACTAGCTTGTTGGTTAATAGATGATTGTGGTTTCCCTATCATGAACATTGAGATGTTATTAACAACAAGATCATATTGTTAGGAGAATGATATGATGGACATACTCCTATAGTTAAGCGTAGCATAAAGATCAAGTCATTTTAATAGTTCAATTGCTATATGCTTTCTGATACATAGTAATCTAATTCCTTCGACCATGAGATCATGCATATCACCTTTACCGGATGGATGCTTTGATGACATCAAACACCACACCGTAACTGGGTGGCTATAAAGGTGGCATTGAGTGTTTGGAAAGTATTGGTTGAAACACATGGATCAAGAGTGGGATTTGTCCATCCATATGACGGATAGATATACTCTGGGCCTCTCGGTGAAATGTCATCCAATTAGCTTGCAAGCATGTGACTGGCTCACAAGGGATCACATATCACGGGAACGAGAAAAGAGTACTTATCGGTAACGAGGTTGAACTAGGTATGCAAAGATACCGACGATCATAACCTTGGATAAGTAAACTATCGTGAGACAAAGGGAAATTGATATCGTATGTAAGTGGTTCATTCGATCGCAAAGTAATCGTTGAAATATGTGGGAGCCATGTGAATTTCCAGATTCCTCTATTGGTTATTGTTCGGAGAAGTGTCTCGATCATGTCCGCATAATTCACGAACCGTAGGGAGACACACTTAAGGATTCGATGTTGTTTGAGTAGTTATGGAATGATGAGAAAGAGACCGAATGTTGTTCGTAGTCTCGAATGGGATTCAGGATATCACGAGGAGATCCGGAATGGTCCGGAGAATAAGATTCATATAAGGAAAGTCCCGTTTCGGAGTTGGAGAATGGTTCCGGTGTTTTCATCGGGAATGTTCTAGAATGTTCCGGAATGTCCGGCACTCCGGAGGGGAAGGGTACATGAATGTGTTGTATCAAGTTGGTATGATTGCATCATGTACTAAGTGTCATCGCTGAACCAAATAAAGGATTAATTCAAATCCTAGTTTGAAAAGTCAAATAGCTAGTTTGAAAAGTCAAACGGCTAAATTTGGAAAGAGGAAAAGAGGAGGAGGAAAACGAGTTGGGAGGAGTTCCTCCTCCAACCGTGCGCCCACCCAAGCCGAGTTGGGGAGGACTCCTCCCTTGGTCAAGGCCCTCCACCTATAAAGGGAGGGGCAGGGCTGCCCCTCCTAGGACACAAGTACCTTGCCCCGAAAACCCTAACCCTAGCCGCCGCCGCCCTCCAAGCCGCCGCCTAGGGATCTCCTTGCCGCCGACTTGGGAACCTCCAAGACCTAGCCGCCGGCCCTAGCACCTTTTCCTCGGCGTGTCTAAACCCTAGATCGTCGAGGGATTTCTCATAGCCCACCATACTCGCTCCGGCTTAAGGCGAAGCCCTGCGAGATCTCCCCTCTACTTCCGGTACCATTGTTGTGCTACGGAATCGCGAGGAGAGTGCTACAACCTCCGCTGCCCGCTGAACAAGGGAGAGGAAGGTCTTCGTCGAGTATCGAACGTGTGACCGATTACGGAGCGCTTTAACGCATGGCCTGGGAAGGATCGCTCACGCGATCTTGAGATCGGAAGAGTACGACTACATCACCCACGAGAATCCGCTCTCGTTAAACACTTTGGAATCTTCGAGGGTGAGTTATTCCATCGACTCGTTGCTACAATCTAGTAGATAGATCTTGGCTTGTTTGTTTGTATGCGGTAGAAATTTTTTGTTTTCCATGCTACGAAACCCTACAAGATCTTGGCTTGATCATAGATTAGATCTTGATTGTGTGTTCATGCGGTAGAAATTTTTTGTTTTCCATGCTACGAACCCCTACAGTGGTATCAGAGCCATGTCTATATGTAGATCACAGACGAGTAGAACACAATGGTCATTGTGGGCGTTGATGCTTTTATTGTCGATTGCTTCTTGTGTACTTTGCATCTTGCGGGATGGTGGGATGAAGCGGCCCGGGCTAACCTTACATGACATCGTTCATGAGACTTGCTCCACGCTTGACATGCAACTTGTATTGCATAAGTGGCTTTGCGGGTGCCTGTTTCTCCCAACATAGTTAAGATCCAATTTACAACGGGTGATTGACAATACTAGTATCAATGTTGTGGTTCTTGTTCGTAAGTTAGAACGTCACTTATTGAAAGCCCCAAACCACGTAAAACATGCAAAGAAAATTAGAGACGTCTAACTTTGTTTTGCAGGGGTGTGCTGTGATGTGATATGGCCATGATTGTGATTATATTTGATGTATGCAATGTTCCTTATTGTAAGTAGGCAACCGGCAGGAGCCATATGGTTGTCTTTAAATTCTGTTAAGACCCGCGTGTCTATTCAAAGTAGTTGTAATAGTTGAAGCCGGTGGATGACAACCATGGAGCGGCGTCATTGACCTTGATGCAATGCCGGTGATAATGGAGATCATGTTCGTGCTTGAAGATGGAGATCAGAAGCACAAAGAATAAAGGCCATATCATATCACATATTATGAATTGCATGTGATGTTAATCCTTTTATGCATCTTGTATTGCTTAGTTCACGACGGTAGCATTATAAGGTGATCCCTCAAGCACACAATTTCAAGTTTTAAAGTGTTCATCCTTAGTAAGCACCGTTGCTAAAGCTCGTTGTTTCGAAGCACCATGTGATGATCGGGTGTGATAGATTCTGCGAGTGTATACAAGGTGAGCCAGCCAGATTTGCTCATGCGGAAGCTAAGGTTTGATCTTGACAAGCCTAGCATGCACAGACATGGTCTCGGAACACGGATCACCGAAAGGTAAAGCATGAGTCATATAGTAGATATGATGAACATGTTGATTGTTCGCCATTGAAGCTACATCAACTCTCGTGATGATCGGTTTTGATGTGGTGGATTTGGTTCGTGTGATCACTAAAACAATGTGAGGTATATTGTTTTGAGTGGGAGTTCATCAGCAATATGATTAAAAGTTGAACATTATTTATCATAAATTAAATCAAAGTGAATTTGCATAGTTGTTGTAGTCATTGCCATCCGTTTACCACCTTGCGCTTAGTTATAATTGAGATGATAGAACTATAGAATTCTGGTTAGTTACTTTACGAACTGGTATCGTATTGTTTTGAAGTGTTAATCTAAAGTTTAAAAGTCCTATTGCAAACTTTCAGTAAGTTCCGGTTACTCCATGGAGTTTAATAATTGGTATTAAATCAAGAGTGACAATTCCAAGTGTTAGTGTATGAGTATCATGTTTTCCTCCATGATTCTTGATATTCAAAAGGATTGTCTTAATATCAAGGTTATCTAGGATCTGAAAGAGTTGTTTCAGAAACCATGATGTGTGGAAGATATTGTGATATCTGAAACAAAGTTTTGGTCGCAACATGATAGAGTATAATATGTCAAAAGTCATGTTCTCATATTTGATGAGAATTTGCAAAAGGTTGGAGACACTGGTTGTCCTAAACCTCCAAAAGGTTTTGGAGAGCAACATTATACTCATGATTCACCGTTATAAGCTAAAAGTAGCTTGATCATGGATGGTTCCATGATAAGGGTAAATATTTGATGTAGGTAAAATGTTTACTACACCAAGAGATTACTAAAGAAAGGAATTTGAAAGAACACCAAACATTTGATGATGGTGAACTACTTCAAAGTGCAAGTCCAAAGACATTGGTATTTTACTATACATGCTTTGGACTATGTGTCATGTATATGGCTCCACTATTGATGTTGATAGATTCTTTCAAACAGAACAGGAAATACTGAAAGAGAATCTCATAAGTATATGGCAGAAAAGAAAAGACTAGAATTGTTCAGCTTAAGTATATAGATGATATACATGTTATGGATATATTCTTTGCTTATTAAACAATGTGGTTCTTAAGTATTTGATACTGAATTTGTTGGTGTGAATCGTCATACGAAACAACACAATTCATGAACTACAATGGCCTAAGTAACTAGCAAAAGAATATGTGATGATGTTCATCGAGAACAAATAAAGGTTTATTGTGTTGCTCGTTAAAAGCTTGCCTTCAAGATTTGTTTTATCAGGTATTATGAGAACAAAAGGGTTGTTCAATTAATTGCCGTAATCCATAAAAGATGGATGATTCACAAATCTCGTTGGAGAAATCACATCCATAAATCTAGTGCTAAAAATGTCGAAAGACAAATTGATTGAAAGATCACTTATGAAGTGACATCGCCGTTTAAATTATATTGGAAAGAAAACATGGAGAAACTCCATATGGATGGAATTTTGGAGTCTTTTGATTTTTGATCAAATGACGCTTGTGAAACTTTCCTAGAGATAATTAAAACTTCGTTCATAGGCCAAAAGGGAACGAATGACTAGCTTATTGGAACTTGTACATATTGTTGTACGGAGTTCATTATGTGTAGTCAAGAGCGATGGATTTCAACTTCATATGCTTCATCCGAAAATTTGAGTGAATATATGAATATTTACTTAATAAGGATGAAGTATGAAACATTTGAAAAGTTCAAAGATTTTCAAGATGAAGTGCAAAATCATTGTAACAAGAATATAAATAGTTTATGATAAGATCATAAAGGAAGATATTTGAGTTACAAGTTTAGCATAATACCTAAGATTTAAGGAATCGTTCTGTGGATTTGTATGTCCCGAAACACCATAAGAGTATGGAGCGTTCGAGATATGTAATTAAACCTTGTTTGACATGGTAAGATCAAAGGTGTAATTTATAAAACTGTCATTATATTTTAAAGATTAAAAGCTTTAGAGACTACCGTTTTTCCACTGAAAAGAGCTCCATCATAATCCGTTGAATTGACACCATATAAAGTTATGGTTTGGGATAAAACCCAAGTTGTCCTTTCTTAAACATTGGTATGCTATGCATCAGAAAGATGTTTGCAACCAAAGTCGGATGAACCTATCTTTGTATGTTATTTCGAATAACTGTTCCTCCATAACATCGGTGACAAAAATGTTTGTCGCTTAGAACGTCAAGTTTCTTTAAGAAATAATTTTTCGTGAAAAGTTAAGTGGGAGGACAATAGAACTTTGATAAGGTTAAAAAAAAACCTTAGCTATATGTGCAGAGTTGCGCAACACCGAAAAGTGTTCCGGAGGCAGCAATAATGCTCATGGCTCACGTGCCTCAAAGCTTGTGGTCACGGAGATCTAAGTTCCTATTGAAACAAGTAGGTCGGGTAAACAATCAAATACTAAGATTTGAGAGTTAAATCATTATTTGACAATAATGATCCGATTACATGCAAAGAAGCAATGATGGGCCCTAACTCCGTCAAATGGCTTGAAGCCATAAAATCCGTGATAGTTCCATATACGAGAGATCAAGCTTTGAACTTGAAAGACCCTCTAGAAAGGTACAAGACCTTACAGTCGTATTTGGATCTATAAAGAAATAGACATGGATGTTTCACATCTATGAAATTATCGACATGTCAGGAAAGAGTTCACGACAATGTTCAAAGAGTTGACTATGACAAGATCTGATCTTTCATTAAGCGATATTTAGTTTAGACGGATTAATGTAGCAACTACGACATATAATTTTGTTATGTGTTGAATAAACAAAACAAGTTCTTCTAATAGAATGGTTACCAAGGACGTGTGCATGACACGGTCCAAAGGGTTTTGTTAATTCAAGGGATGCTAAAAGCATATGCAAACTTCAATAGTTGAAGTAAGCATCGCCGAGTTGGAATCTTCACCATGATGAAACTGTTAAAAGAGTTTAATTTCATCGGAGACGATGAAGATGCTTGCATTTGCAAGAAATTAAGTGGGAGCGCTAAGACATGTTTCTAGTACATTATGTGGAAGACATATTGTTGATTGAAAATAATGTATCTTTTATTAACACAGAATAAGAATTTCATCTCGATGAAAGGCTTAGGCAGAACCCGAATATTTGGCATCAATGTCTATATGGATAAATTGTGACGCTAATATGGTTGTGCCAAAAGTACATAGATGATATATTGAATAAGTTCAATATAGAAACTACAAGAAAGGTTCTTGTCGCACAGAAAGGATTGAATGAGTTCAATATTGATGATATATACAAGTGTATTGACATTTGGTAAGTGAAACAAAGATTTAAGTATAGATTGATACTTGATGTATGAAATCACAAAGAGTATTTATATCAATCATACCGTGATATGTACAAATCCAGATATGTCCTATGCTCTAAATGTTATGAGCATATACCAGAATGATTCATAAGATGATTATTGGACGATAGTAAAGATATTCTTATGATCTTGCAAAAGAACTAAGAATATATTATTTTTTTAGAAGTGACAAATAGTTGGTTAGTTTATTGTAAATGAATTACATTGATACTAGTTTTGTCACAAAGTACAAATCAAGTTTATCTCAATCTAAACTAAGGGTGGCACAATATGATGGAATGAGAGTTCCATAATGAATTTGGATGAGTTCCAAAGTTAAGACATTGTGACAGATACTACAACAAAAGGGCTAAGTATATAACTGCTATTATAGCAGCAAAAGAGGGCATTTGTGTCAATTAGTTTGTTATCAAACTAGGTGAAGTTCACAGCAGGGATAATGCTATGAAGATATATTGTACGACAATATTATCAACATGTTTTAAACCCAAAGAACTAAAGGTCACACCAAAGGACCAAATTTGTACAAAGCCATCTCATTAGAAAATGAGTGATGCGTAGAGACGCAAAGACATGCAATTACACACGGACCTGGAAGTGTCAGATCCGGAGATCAGTTGACCACTAGCAATCGTGTACATACAACACCGGAAAGCCATAGGTGTTGAATACACAAAGGTTTGAAACTAGATTATTGACTCTAGTGCAAGTGGGAGACTGTTGGAGATATGCCCAAGAGGCAATAATAAAGTGGTTATTATCATATCTTCATACTTATGATAAATGTTTACATACCATGCTATAATTGTATTAACCGGAAACATTAATACTTGTGTGATTTGTAAACATAAAAGAGTCCCTAGTAAAGCCTCTTGTTAAACTAGCTTGTTGGTTAATATATGATGATGGTTTCCTGATCATGAACATAGAGATGTTATTAACAACAGGGTCATATCATTAGGAGAATGATATGATGGACATACTCCTATAGTTAAGCGTAGCATAAAGATCAAGTCATTTAGTATAGTTCATTTGCTATAAGCTTTCTGATACATAGTAACCTAATTCCTTCGACCATGAGATCATGCTTATCACCATCACCGGAAGGATGCTTTGATGACATCAAACACCACACCGTAACTGGGTGGCTATAAAGATGGCATTGAGTGTTCGGAAAGTATGGGTTGAGACACATGGATCAAGAGTGGGATTTGTCCATCCATATGACGGATAGATATACTCTGGGCCCTCTCGGTGGAATGTCATTCAATTAGCTTGAAAGCATGTGACTGGCTCACAAGGGATCACATACCACGAGAACGAGAAAAGAGTACTTATCGGTAACGAGGTTGAACTAGGTATGCAGAGATACCGACGATCAAAACCTCGGATAAGTAAACTATCGTGAGACAAAGGGAAATTGGTATCGTATGTAAGTGGTTCATTCGATCGCAAAGTAATCATAGAAATATGTGGGAGCCATATGAATTTCCAGATTCCTCTATTGGTTATTGATCGGAGAAGTGTCTCGATCATGTCCGCATAATTCACGAACCGTAGGGAGACACACTTAAGGATTCGATGTTGTTGAGTAGTTATGGAATGATGAATAAGAGACCGAATGTTGTTCGGAGTCTCGGATGGGATCCGGGATATCACGAGGAGATCCGGAATGGTTCGGAGAATAAGATTCATATAAGGAAAGTCCTGTTTCGGAGTTGGAGAATGGTTCCGGTGTTTTCATCAGAAATGTTCTAGAAGGTTCCGGAATGTCCGGCACTCCGGAGGGGAAGGGTACATGGATGTGTTATATCAAGTTGGTATGATTACATCATGTACTAGGTGTCATCGCTGAACAAAATAAAGGGTTTAATCAAATCCTAGTTTGAAAAGTCAAACGCCAATTTGAAAAGTCAAACGGCTATTTTGGGAAGTGGAGAGGGAGGTGGAAACCGAGTTGGGGAGGAGTTCCTCCCCTCCACCGCCGTCCCACCTTGAAGCCGAGTTGGGGAGGGACTCCCCTCCCGTGGCGTGGCCCCCTCCACCTATATAAGGAGGGGCAGGGCTCCCCTCCTAGACACACAAGTTGCCTCCTCTAAACCCTAGCTCCAAGCCGCCGCCGCCCTCCATAGCCGCCGCCGGCCCTAGGGCAACTCGTCGCCGCCTAGCTAAACACTAGCCGCCGGCCAAGCCCCCTCCTCGGCGTGTCTAAACCCTAGATCGTCGAGGGTCTCTCTCATACTCCACCATACTCGCTCCGGCTTAAGGCGAAGCCCTGCGAGATTTCCCCTCTACTTCCGGCATACGCCGTCTTGCCGGAATCGCGAGAGAGTGCTACAACCTCCATTGCCGCTGGAACAAGGGAGAGGAAGGTCTTCATCGAAAGTGCCGAGCGATGTAACGCAAGCTACTTGCCAGCCAGGAAGGATCGTCTACGCGATCTTGAGATCGGCAAGTGTACGACTACATCACCCATGAGAATCTGCTCTCGTTAACCGCTTTGGAATCTTCGAGGGTGAGTTCCTCTATCGACTCGTTGCTACAATCTAGTAGATAGATCTTGGCTTGATCATAGATTAGATCTTGATTGTGTGTTCATGCGGTAGAAATTTTTTGTTTTCCATGCTACGAACTCCTACACAAAGTACTTTCCAAACAAGTTTGTCATGCATGCTACGAGTACATACGATATGTCATACACTTGACGGAGCATCCTAAAGGGTGTTTAAGTGATCCGGAAGGGGCTGATTTGGAGGATTGGGAATGGAGCAGATGTGGATATTTGGAGAGATAGGTGGCTGCATAGAGAAGGAAGGAGAAACGTAATTACCCCACGAGGGCAGAATGTGGTAACTAGTCCATGAGCTGATAAACCCTATAACAGGACAGTGGTGTTCAGATGGTAAATTACATTTTCTGCCAGGAAGATGTAGTAGTAATCTTGTCTATGCCACTCCGAGTTGATACAGGGGATTTCCCTGCTTGGTTCCTGGACCAAAAAGGATTTTTTTGCAGCGAGATCTGCCTATAAGATGCTCGCAAAAGATAGACAACAAGGGTTGATGGTACTGAATGTTCAGGGGAAAACACGGAGGTGAAGGAGTTTGACTGGAAGTTGCTACGGTCACAACCTTGCGCACCGAAAACAAAACAATTTATGTGGCGCCTAGCTCATAATAGTCTACCGTGGAAAATAAATTTCGCATGAAGGGAATGGAGATAGATACTATGTGCCCAATGTGCAACAAGATGGATGAGGATGGGGCATTTGTTTCTGCATTGCAAACAAGTCAAACAAGTGTGGCGTCATCTTGATTTAGAGGATGTGAGAGTGGTGTTGTGTTCATGCCAAAATGCACAAGATATGCTTATGGCCATTTTTAGAATGGAGGAGGAGAAAAGAGTACCGATCATCGCACGGCTGTGCCAATAGTGGTCGGCGAGAAATAAGAAGAATGCACAAGATAGAGTGCGCTCGCTTGAGGTTGTGGTATTTCAGTGACACCGATAGTCTCTGGAGTTCTCTGAATTTTATGCCAAGCAGCAGGTAGCGTCGGCTGAGGTGCAAACTGCAACCAAGTGGTTTCCACCTGAGGCGGAAGTTCTAAAGGTAAATATTGATGGTGCTTTTTCTGAAACCACTAGAGGTGGAGGCTAGGGTTTCGTCATAAGAAATTGCGATGGTAGCGTAGCAGGTTCTGGAGCTGAAAAAATGGTGTTTCTTCAAAGTGCTATCCGTGCTAAAGCAGAGGCGTGTGACAAGGCCGGACTGCAACCATGGATTTATATGACACATGTTGTTGTTGAGTCAGACTACCAACCCCTTATCACTGCTCTAAATAGCAGTACTTATGATCGATCACCGGTGAGTGTGCTCACTAGAGATGCCAAGATGTTAGCTAGACTAAATTTCTCGTCAATCTCAGTTTGTTTTCTGTTATAAAGACTGTAATAAAGTGGCGCATGCTATGGCAGCGCTGGGAGCGTTGCTGGGAATGGACTGCTACGGCTGGATGAAGTACCGAACATTGTACTGTACTCCGTCTGTCCAAGAATACATGTCTTAGATTTTTCAAATTTTAGATAAATTTATATATACTAAATGATGTCTAGATTCATTCAATTTTTGATAAATTTGAAACATCTATTTTGGAACGGAGAGAGTACTATAATTGGGTTTGTGCCTAGCGATTTAGCTATGCCTGACGTTTAATGAAATGTTGTTCCATGTCAAAACAAAGTCGCAGAAAAAGGAAACTGATGTCAGTTCTTTTTTCTTTGAGGAAAAACTGATGCAGTTCTTGATTCCTCCCGCCCCGCTCCCAGATCCGCTCAAAATGCAATCCCCTAAATCACGTCAATGAGAACCATCCCCGTCGCCCGATGCGCTCCCACCGCCACCTCCCTGCACCAACGCATGATCCGTTGCAGATTCAGGCCGCCGATACCCCCCAGAAGCGGAGGCACTGCTGCCCCCACGCGATCCCACAGTGAGGACGCCACCGGTTGCCCCTCACGACCCGCGGTTGCCGGTGGTCAACGGGGCACGCCCGGATGCGGCGAGGAGCCTCTCCCATCCTCACCGCGGTTGCCGGTGGTCAAACCACCCACCCTCATCGCCTACTTCTGCAGCCGGTGCCGCTGCCCTTCCTCTCCCGACGAGGATCCCCACCGCCTCCAACGGGGCACTCCCGGATGCGGCGCCACAAGCCAGTCCTGCCAACCTGGTAACAATTGTTACATGCCAATAACTCCCAAAGTTGATGCTTGCACAAATCCTATGTGTGAACATAATTAGTCACAGCTTCTTCCATTGTTTTGAAACAATCCAATTTTGTTCTAATGGAGACACGACAGTAATTTGTTAACACATGTGTGCATGTAGACTTCGTTGCTCCTTAACATTATTAGAGAGCTGAGGTTATATTTTACATTGTGCCAAGAAATGTATGTGTGTGTGTAGATCGGTATATCTCATATTACACCTGGCATTTTTTTCTTCAGTTGTTGGGCCGAGTGTGAAGTTACAAACATGCTCTTAAAATGATCGCTATTCTGCTAGGACTAGCTTCTGATAGATCAGTTCTTGTTCTTCAAAATAATTTTATCATGATAAAATATGTGATCACCAACACCTAGGCTAGTTAGCTCAAATGTGATTTAATCATGATAAATTATGAGGTAGCTCATGGTACTCCTAATCGTTTTGAGGAATAAGGAAAGTATTATATCTCACATTTATTAGTCTTTTCTGCCTTACCTCTGAATATAATTTTCCTAAATATAAATGATTCTGTTGATGCTGCTTTTCGTGAGTAAATTTTAGGTTGTTACATAAAAAAATGTGTATCAACCAAAATATCAGGGATTTGAAATGAACCTGAATTCTGAAAACTAATTAATAACATCTGCTGGGTTGCATGTTAAAGTTGTTTTTGAAAACCAAGCCGATTAGAGATATGCTTTCGAGAGGATTGTCACTTTGTGAGGCCAAAGACATTAGTTGTTGATCTGTAAATTTGGTAGGTGGAGATGACATGATTATCTTCTTTAATTATCTTGAAATCAACTACTCCCTCCGATCCATATTAATTGACTTGGATTTATCAAAATTTAGATGAATCTAGACACCATTTAGTATATTGGTTCATCCAAAATTTAACAAATCCAAGTCAATTAATATGGATCGGAGGGAGTAGCTACATTTTACTATATATTTACCGTGTATAGTCCTGACTGCATTAATAAAAAATTACAAACTCTAGGTCGAAATTTGGAGTACAGAAAAGGTGAATTCTATCTAGATATATGGTTCTGCAGTACGGTCCAGTTAGAAAATATGTCCGCTGTCGTT
Source organism: Avena insularis (assembly GCA_023614405.1). Classification (NCBI taxonomy): domain Eukaryota; kingdom Viridiplantae; phylum Streptophyta; class Magnoliopsida; order Poales; family Poaceae; genus Avena; species Avena insularis. Next base: position 378,543,776 of record CM042695.1, on the reverse strand, counting down.
GTAGCAAGTCTGATACCCATGGAGAGAGCAAATAAGTTTCAAATCTTTATATAGAATGATGGCCATAATGCCAAGGTAGTGTCCATATATAATCCATGATAGATCATGTAATTACCACACTACTAATTCCTCTTTTTTGATACATCCTTTCTGCCTGGTACTTTACAACGATAAACATAATACTCGGATTCGCACAAAATCATTCTTATGGGGATATGTTCAAGAAGGTCCCATTTACTATCCATATGCATGTATGGTTCACTCATCAATACAGACTACTGAGATTATGAGCGATTTGTACTCATAAATGGTTGTTTATATATACAACTACAGTTTCTTTTAACTGCTTTTGACTGAAGTTACAGTCTTCAGCTTGCCAGTTTAACATATGTTTGTATCTTCTTACTGGCCTGTCGATTTCCAATGCTAGCCACTTTCCAATTTGATTTCAAGTTTTAACTTATTTCCATGCATACTTTCTTAGGAAAATATCGCTATTACTAATGTGCTAACTGTGATTAGTATGCCCCCTATTTTCTATGTACTACTTCCATATGATACGAGAAATAAATTCATGTACTTCCTATTCACTACAAAATCAGACCTATATGACTACAGATTTTCACATCCATGCTTTCCATTGTGGAGAGGAAGCTATCTGACTAGCCATGAGATATATACTTTACTATGCATGGCAGCTTTTATTACCTAACCAATTTTCTTCATATGTAAATCGTCCTTGCATGGATCCTTAGAAACAATTTCGTTCATGCCCATAATGCATGTACTATCTATATCGGTAGGAAGTAGTTTTTGTCAACTCAATCCTCGGAGTGTGGTAAAACATGATGTGAATCAGTTTCTTGGTAGTTAACTAAAACTTTGATCTAACTGAAATTTGTGCAGTGTATTTAATAAATCTTAGGTCTTGAAAACCTTTGAGAGTATGCCACCTATAATTATTTGATGGGTGTATATCTGTCCGGCGGGTGTAAAACATGATTTTAATTTGGTCCAGTTAGTTACCCGCACCATCTGTTTATTTATAGACTTTCTCAACATGACGGAGAGGTATATAGGAATTAGCCCGTTTGATTTATGGTGTACGTGGTGGGAGCTCTTAAAGTTACATTTGTATTATTTCAGTGTTAATTATAACGGTTGGTGAAGTTTTTGGATGTATCCATTAGTGCGACATGCATTGCATACTGACACTGGAGATGCAGCCAACAATGGTGGTGAAATGGAGGGTAAGCGGGTGGCAAAGTGTTGAAGATTGTCTTCGTGGTTGCCAGGCAGGAGTGCCTTGTCTGATTGAAGCTGCTCAAGAACATCCTCGCCGCCATGTGGTCGTGCTGATAATTGTAATTCGAATGATATTACACATGTATGTGTTCTGGTTATGTAAATGTACATTTTTTTGCACCGGCACATGTGTGTTTCTGGATTCCTTGGTTTAATAAAAGAAAGGATATGTTAGGGTGATTCAAAAATTATTGCATGAGACATTAGTAGCATCATCAATAATATTAGACGAAAATAATCTGACTAACGGGATCGAAGCGACATTGTTTCAGTTTTGTTGAAAAGTTTCGTTCCATCATGTTTCTGTTGCTCAACAAGGATCATTAAGGGCCTCGGTGCCTCGACGACGGACGATGAGATGAGATCTACTCTTCTGTTTACGTGTTCCTAGTTGAGCTAGAAAAGTGTTCCCAGTTGAGCCAGAGAAACAAATGCTTGTGATTTGAACAATATATTAAATTTCTTTTAACCTTTATGGAATCTGAAATATTCTGAGCAGTCTATTGTATTCATTAAATTATACTGAACAAACCTCCAAAAACCAAGGTTGCCAAACTGAGCAGTTTATTGTATCCATTGTGCTTTGGACGTCAATGCAGTTAGAGGATGTCTCGTGTTTGATGCAACAAAAGACAAGGCTAAACTATGGGCAGCAACAAAACCACAAGGCAAAGCTTACATCGATGTTGCAAAGGATTAAGAAGAAGCGTGAAATATATCTAAGAACGAATTTCATCCAACAACAGGTTTTGAACGATTACATATAGTAGTAGTAGATAGGCAAACAAGCGAAGAAGCAACTACATTGACGGAACCTGAAGTGCCCGAAACGAAAACCAGTCATTGCGGATCAGAGATTGTTCGCCCATCTAACTCTGAGAATAAGATGCCCGTAGCGGTGTCCGTCGACGCGTAGCATAGCCTTCTCTGCATGGTCCTTGTAGACGAAGTTGACGAACGCGAAGCCTCTTCCACGCCCTGTTCTGGGGTTCACAGCCACCGCCAGTCGAGCAATGGGACCGAATCTTCCGAAGAGTAGCTGCACATCGAACTCATCGGTCTCCTCAGGGAGGTTGGTGACGCACAGGGCCGCCACCTTCTCGCGGCGCCCAGGCGTGTAGAACACGGGCTCCCTCTTCGGCGGGATGTACACCTCCCGCGTGCTGTTGCCTCCCGTAGCAGTACCTAGTAGAAACGGCAAAAACATGATCAATGAACACAAACTGATGAGCTAATTTGTTAACAACCAAGTAACCAGCAACCAATTACGACGTTCCCGAACGCGGGCGCCGCAGCACGCACACTGAACAGCCGCACCCCGCAGGCACACGCGGACGTGAGCACGTGCCAAGGCGCCGCCGCGCACACCCTGAACAGCAAACGCATACACGCAATGTCACATCTATTGTAGTGCTCACCTGACATTGGCAATCAAACATACGCAACGCAAGCCAAAGCGCAAGCCAATGCGCCGCCGCGCGCACCCTGAACGGCCGCACTGCAGAAGCGCAAGAGAAGACGCCGCACACGCGCGCGTGCTTATCCACGCTCGCCGCACCTGCAACCCCGTCCCCCGTCCCCCGCCCCAAGACAACAACGAACGCACGGGCGCACCACACGGGGACGATCGAATAGAGAAGAGAAGAGACCTGTGCAGGGGATCTGGAGATGGATCTCCTCCTTGGAGACAACGGTGAGCCGCGCGGCCGCGTCGCCAAACTTGCTCCACGCGCGGCGCTCGATGGCCGCCTTGGAGAGCCGCCGCGCGCCCGCGATCTGGCGGACGCGGGTGGTGGTGGTCACCTTCACCATGTTGCCGGCGTCGTCGAGCCGGAACTCGGTCGTCTTCGTGATGCCGTCCTCGTCCGGGCCGATGACGACGCTTGGCGGCAAGTCGGCGTCGCCGTCCTCGTCCGACAGGTCCGTCCACCCGCGCGTCACCGCCTTCTCGCTCGCGGCCGCCATCCCCGATTTCCCTCTCGCTCTAAGCGCGGCTGCTTGCTGTCGGGCGCTTGCTCGCTCACCAGTGGCCACGGTTTTGTTTCGGGAGGAGGTCGACGGTGGGTCGGTGGCGCTGGCAGTTGCTTATGGTGACCGGATGAGGACGAGAGGTCTCGTCTCGTGGTCGTTTTATGCTCTTGTGGGTGACGGAGGTGGGCCGTAGGCTGCAGGAAATCCGAGAAACCGTAGTGGGCCGTTAAACATGCGCTGGGCATTTTTCACCAATAACTGGCCTCTCTGTCCGTCCGTTAGGCTCACTTTCGACGTATCGCAGTATACGAAAGACATTATAATATATATCGGTGTATACGGCACCCTGGCGTGTCAAGATGCAAATGGTCCGGTCCGGTTTGGACCTGGTTCTGGACCTCCGATCCTATGGGAGAAATTACAGGGTCAGGTTTGACCCGAACCTCCTCTCCCAGGGTAACGGGTAATCCAAGGTTCGGCCCTCTACTCTGTACCTAATGGTAGAAACGTAGCAGCAATATGACAAGCAGTGCTCCATGGTGGACGCCATCTCCGGCATAGCGGCAACCCATCTCGCCGACCAAGACGCACAAGTCCGCGCGCTCGCAACTTCAACCCCTGCTACGAGCTTCTGCAGCTAATCGCCAAGTGGTGGTATCCAACTATCTACGCCCTGACAGAAATGGATGAACACTGCATCCGTCGCCTTCATGATCCACAACACCAAGGTCATCATCTGCAACCGCCGGCCGGCCGGCGAGGCCAACACATGCATGTACCTGTACGGCTACTTCGAATTCTACAGCGCTGCCATTAAGTTTTTGCACGGGAGGATCTGCTCTCTGTCCAAGGTCGATGAGACACTACTCGCTCTTGGCCTCAACAAAGGCCAGGTGCAGGAGTCTGCACGCGGTAGAGCTGCTACTGGAGATTGGAGAAGGGGCAGCACACAGCGTGCTCCACGAGCTCTAGGCGGTCCTATCTGCGAGTAATTCCCGTGGCGTCACAGCGGTATCGCCGGCATGTGGCATCGCGGCGTTCCGGCGGCATGCGGCTTCCTCTGCTCTGTGGCGTCGTGGCGTTTCAGCGGCCGGCGGCTTCCTCTGCTCTAGCAATTGGGGTGACTTGGAAACGGTGGAGAAGCTGAAAAGAGTCGATGCTTTACTCCGACGAGCTAGGGACCGGGGCTCCCGACTGCGAGCGCCTCCCAGCGTCCAGCGGTCGGCGGCTTGACGTCGAGAGGAACGGTTCGACCCTAGGGTCGGAAGGGCAATACCCTCGTTGGACCTAAATTTTGATGGGCCGCCCCGCTACCCTAATGGTACCAAAATACAGGTCCGGTCCGGCGGTCCAGCGGGTTGAACCGGACCAGTTGCATCTTGACTGGCGTGAGTAAAAGCCATAGTGATCCCTGTGCCTTTTTCTGATAAAGTGATCTCGGAATATATGAAGTAAGGTAGATCATGGGACAACCCTTTTTTTTTAAGAAATCAAGAGCTTATGTTCTTTTACATGTAAAACTCCTATTTAGTCAAACATAGTTACATCAGCGGTATGAAATTAGACCGTCTAGAGTGGATCATTGTTTCAATTGGGAGTGCAGTTGATTTGTTTGATTCAGAAAGGCTTTTATATTAATGTTGTTGTTTGACTGAGCTCTTGAGTTTGCTAGGCCAGTTATCTTACTAATGCATGGAGAACATCTGATTCATTTCCTCCTCACGCTGTGACACACAAATTGGGTGACAAGGTGTTATATTGTGTCTTGAATAGGGCATCACGGAAACCCTCAGGCATATTCCCGATCCCCTGTTGCTCTGACAGATGACTTAGTCCCTGCTTCGAGAATATTACATCCCACCATACGACTTAGTTCGTGTATGTGAGGTTTGCACAACATTGCAACCCCAATTGGAATTTGTCAAAGTTCTGCCTCTTACACTTTGCGTTTTACTCAAAATATACATGTGTCGCTAATACCTTCTTTTGTCCATTGTGCATGCACCCGTTGGTTGGTCGAGCTCTCCTCCCATGCTAGCAGTTCAGACATAAGTTTGCCTGGTCTTTTTCTCCTCCCAACTCTTGCATGCCCTTGCATTCTTCGAATTTGTGACTCCTCGACCCTCCCTCTCCCTATCATCCCTAGGATTTGCTAGTAGTGGGAGGCACCGCTCTCCGCTTTGTATCCCCTCCTCATGTGTATGTCCTAGCCTAACAGACTTATTTGTGTTTCCTTCACATACTAATGCCAACTGGAGGGCTAGGGGGCCCAAGATAGTCTAGGTGGCGCGCCCAGCCTAGGTGGACGCACCCCCTATGCTATCTCCCTCTTCGACCGTCTGATCGCCTCGATTCTTTCACCCACAGAGTTCTCTTGACCTAAAAGACCCCTATATAAGGACTTCCGGGGAGTCCTCGAGACAGAGCACACTAGAGATGAAAACACCACCAAATAGAGTCAGATCTAGCAAAGATTGGAGGGGGGGGGGACTCCACCGAAGCCACCTCTGGGGAGATCTCCACCCTCTCCAACATCTCCAGCATCATCACCATGATGAAGAGGGAGTAGTCCACCTCCGGGCTATGGGTTTGTGGCAGTAGCTCTCTCTCTCTCTCTCTCTCTCTATATATATATATATATATATATATATATATATGACCATAGGAATTATAAATATGACCATAATCTCCTTTCTTTTGCTGCCTCACTAGGTATAAAGTGAATCATATGCTATAGTTATTATGTGACAGTGTGATAATATTATTAGATCAAGGTAGCATATTTGTATTTCAAACATCATGTTATATTGCTTAAAGCTATACTCTGATTTGTTATTAATTCAAGATTGCATGGAGTTTCCCTTTCTTGAGGAGTATAAGAGAGATGTATTTCATCTCTATGTTAGAACGTGATGACCATATTGATTTCTGTATCGCACATATAGAAGTTCCATGAATCTTTATCATTGATAAATTGTTTTACGATCACTACAACTTAAAAAGAGACTATACAAGTGAACCCATGAACCCCGGTCCGATTTTTATCATACGAAACACCTTTCAATTGCATATACTATCTTTTATAATTTCTTCAATCATATTGTTTCAACACTCTTTTATCATACGAAACACCTTTCCCCGAGAGTTTGATGTAAACCCTCGAGTCACCCTTGTGGGGAAAAGAATCTTGCTACAACACTCTGCACTTGGATTTCCAATGAAACGTGGCCACGATTGTTGCCATCAAGACCATTTTCTGCAAACATGGGAGAAATAGGAACAACACTTTGTGACTACATAAACACCCCTAATGAGCAATTCATAGCTAGACCTATTACCACTCCTGAAATTACTGTTGAAAGTTTTAAAGTAAGTCGTTTTTTAAATCTTATAACTAAAGAACAATTTGGGAGAGTGCTAGTGAGTATGCCTCTATGCATTTGCATAATTTTTTGTCAAATTTGTGATATGCAAAAGTTTAAAAATGTGGAAAATGACATTGTCAATCTTAAATTATTCCCATTTTCATTAAGAGGTAGAGCTAAAGAATGGTTATTATCACTTCCTACTTCTAGTATAAACTCTTGGGATGACTTAAAAGAATCTTGCATTAAGAAATACTATCCGCTTTTAAAATCCTACAAAACAGAAATAATATCCTATCATTTAGACAAAATGATAATGAACATGTAGCAACAGCTCGGGAGAGAGTTAAAAACATGCTTAGATCTTGACCATCACATGGAGTAAATTAATGGATAATGTTGCATTCTTTTTATAATGGCTTAAATACATGTCAATAAGCATTCTAGATTCCGCTGTGCGGGGTGCATTTATGAGTAAAACTGTGTCTGAAGCTGAAACTATCATAGAAAGCATGCTCCACAACCATAGTTAATGACATACTGAAAGAGTACCAAACCCATCAAAGAAATTTAACTCCATTGAATAACTAGAGTCCATAGGAAGTAAACTTTATGCCATATTTGCCTACATATCTAAGCAAAATACCGATAATGTTCCTCTACAAGAATTAGTAACAAATACCATTGAAAGTGTAGATGTCAACTACATAAGAAACTTTGGTAGTAATGGATATGGGAACAATTATAATAACTCATATGGTAGACTGCCTTATGCTCCAAACAACTATGGTAGCCATCCTTTTGTTCCATATCCTAATGCTAATGAAAATAAATGGAAACTTGCTACCATTCCACAAGCCAATGAGAACTTGGAGAAGCAATAAGCGCCTAATAAAAATCTTAGTAAACAAGTAGCTCACCATGACACCATGCTAGAAGAACTTCATAAGTCACTTTCATCCATAAGTTCTGTTATTAAGGGTTTACAAAACCAAGCGGCTGGCTTGGACAAAGCTCTATCAAAACTCGTTGATAATCAAGCAACCTTGTTAAGTATGTTTGTAGGAAAACCACAAGCACCACCAGCCATAGGTATGAACTCCATTACCGTCACAACAAGTACACCATCTTTGGAATAAACTTACAATGAACTAATAAATTATAATGATTTTCTTGAACCGGTATTATCATAACTCAAGGTCCAAGTGGTGAAAGAACCATTAATATATGATAGAGAAACTACTATGATTGAAAATGAAACACTAATGATGACAAATGATAAACAAGTAGAAGAAGTTAAAATGCTAAGTGAAACAAAAGAATCTCTAATTGATCTTGATAAATGTAGCTTGCATGAACTCATTTACTTATTGCAAAAGTTTGCCCAAGATCCATCTTTTAATGGACACCAAGAAGGATTTGGTTCCTACCTAGCAAATTATGTTATAGAAGAAAAGATTGAAAGATATAATAAAGAAGCTATGATACCACCTAAGCTTGGGGATGTATGGATCCCCAAGATTTTAATCACTATTGGAAAAGAGACACATCATGCTATTCTAGATTTAGGACATAGTGTCTCAATTTTATCTAAAGATCTATATGATCTACTTGATTTGAAACCTACGGAAAAATGCTCTATAGATCTTTTATTTGCTGATGATTCAACTAATCATGCTCTAGGAGAAGTTAAAGCTATCATGGTTGAATTGCATATGACATTTGTAGTTGTTGATTTTTTTGTCATGGACATGGGGAGAAATACCATAAGTCCTATAATACTTGGTAAACCTTTTTTGAGAACCACACGTGCAATCATTGATACAAAATAAGAAAATGTGAAGTTTAGGTTTCCTCACAAGAATACTTTCCAAGGAAGAAGGAGGTAGCAAAGAATCACAAGATATCCCATGAGTTCCATATCACCTAAACCAAGTAAGTAATGCCTAGCTAGATGGCTATAAAGAAAGCGCTTTGCGGTAAGCAACCCGGTTATTTTCTTTTGGATTTTTGTTTTGAACTCTTGCTGTATCAAGAGAGTTTTGTTTTGGTTTTATTTCTGTAATATTTAATAAAGTACTAAGTGGAACCCATTTTGGATGTTTTAGAAGTTGTTAAACATACGGAGTAGCAAATTTCTGCAGAACAGTTTTTAGTGAAAGAATTTTCTGATTTTTTTCTGTAACTCCTATTGCGCTCATATTTACACAGAATTTATAACTTTTCATCCTATATATGCACATACTACATATAACTTTTCATCCTATTGCGCTGATTTTTTTCTGTAACTCCTAGGAGCCCTCTTAGCCAGCCTCTTCACTTGTTTCTTGGGAGCCTCAGCAGGAGGATCCGAGGTGGACGCACATTTCCTTATCGGGCCCTGGCCTCCACGGCAACCGGAGGCACGTCATACACCTGCCCAGCTGGAGAACAAGGAGCCGGATAGGCGTATGAGAGAGGCATCGGGTTATGTACCTCGAGTAACTCACAGTCATCCGAGTTATCATCATCAGATTGTTCCTTATGGACTGAAGACCTACCCGAAGTCCGACGCCCTGATTCCGGGATGGGCATGAACTCTTTAGAGTCCGGCTCGCCCTCGTCCGAAGTTTCACGATCTTTACCCCAAGTAAGGGCAAGATGAAGGGTTTTGCAGCATAGTAAATCAAAAAAATTCTACGAATGCGAACGGGAAAGCCAAGATCTAATCTAGGAGATGCAAACAACGAGGGGGGATAGATGAGATCTTCATACCCTTGAAGATTCAAGACAGTGAACGTTGACTTAACGTGGGTGATGTAGTCGTACTCGCTTCTCCTCCTCGCGATCCGATCCGATCTAACACCGCAAGTGGCGATGCCTTCGAGAGATGCACACGTGCGGCACCTCGACGTCTCCTCCTTCCTAGGTCCAGCAAGTGGGGTGGAGAGATGGATTGGATCTACAACGCGACGGCGCGGTGCAAGTGGTGGAGAGTTTCTGCGGCAGGGCTTCGCCTACGCGCAGTCGGGAGGGAGAGAGAGGGGAGGGGCAGCAGGGCGGCTAGGGTTGTGGAGGAGGTGTAGGGAAGGGGTGTGCCCCCAGCCCTATTTATATAGAGGAGTGGGCGGCCAGCCCTAGCCCCTCCCCTAAGCCCTAGGCCAGCGGCCAAGGAGGGAGGAGTGGGGGGCAAGTTTCCCCCTCCCTTCTAGAAGCTCCCCTAGGGTTTCCTAGGTGTTTGGCCGGATGGGCCCTATGGGGCCTTGTGCCCCTGGCCCAATGCGGCCAGGGCACTCCCTCATAGGCCCATGCCCCCTCCCGACAAGTGGGGCCACGTTGGTCCCACTCCGGAAGGTTCTAGAAGCTTCCGGTACAATACCGATTAACCCGAAACAATTCCGAACTCCAAATTCTGCTTTGCCTTATATGAATCTTATTCTCCAGACCATTCCGGAACCTCTCGTGATGTCCTGGATCTCATCCGAGACTCTGAAAAAACTCATAAACCAATTATCCAATCTATCCTAGCGTCGAGACACGTGAAGTGTGTGACCCTTCGGGTTCGAGAATATGCAGACATGATCTTATATCAATAATCAACAGCGGGGTCTGGAAACCCATATTGACTCCCACACATTCATCGATGATCATATTGGATGAACCACGATTCCAGGATTCAATCAATCCCATATTTATATTCCCTTCGTCTCGCGATATTTTACTTGCCCGAGATTTGATCGTCGGTACCGTCATACCTAGTTCAATCTCGTTCACAACAAGTACTTTACTCGTTCCATAATCCGATATCACTTTGTGATTAATTCCTTAACCACATGCTTGCAAGCGGTGTTGATATCGATTATCGAGTGGGCCCGAAGTATATCTCTCCGACTTGGGAGAGACAAATCCCATCTCGATATATACAACCCAACAGGTACTTTCCGATCACCTGAGAGACACCTTTATGATCACCCTCTCATAGGATGACGTTTGATAACCTCAAAGCTTTCTTCCGATACCAGGGAGTTTTATTATCTCATGGTCTAAGGAATACAATATTTGACATAAGAAAAGCTTCGCAAAGATGAACACGATGACACGATCTAATTGTTCGCTTAGTTTGTCTCCATCATATCATTCTCCCAATGATATGATCTCATTATTAATCGACAACTCATGTCTATGGTTAGGAAACCTTAACCATCATTAATCAATGAGCTAGTCCATAGAGGCATACTAGGGACACGGTGTTGTTCACAAACCACACAAGTATTAAAGTTTCCGCTTAATACAATTCTAGCATGGAATATAAACTTTATCATGAACAAGAATTATAATAATAACATCTTTATTATTGCCTCTAGGGCATAATTCCAACACAAGATTCTTGCCGTCCTCCGCGGATTGCTCGAGAAATTTCTATGGAAAAGGACACAAAAAGAGATTAAATGTTTGAAGGAGCCGAAGTAAAACATAACTTGGATGAAATAACTTGGAATAAAATTGCCTGAGGAGGGAGGTTATCTCGGTTGAAGGGCTTCATTCCCCACGTCCAGTCCTCATCCATGTCCATATTGAAGATGGAGTTGACGCGTTTCCGGCTATGGTCATCATTTAATTCGACCATCGAGACCCGGTTCGGGTCTAGTCGGCCACTCATATAGCAGATCTTGCGGGTGCGCCTATGGAGAGGGCATACCCGGCTACTGATGAAAGTAGCCATGAGGTCATCGCCACATAACCCGGCCTTGGTCAACTCCTTGAGGCACTTCTCGAATGACTCGGTGAAGGGGTTAGTTTTCTTAGGGTCAAGATCCCAATTCTTCTTCGCAGGAACGCCAAGGTCATCAGCCGGATCATGTCTTCCTTCCCACTATTATTCACAAAGAAGAAGGACTTGTGCCACTTTTTTCATGATTCGTGACCAGTGACCCGAGGAAAAGGGTGCGCTTCCGAGGTGTGATAGACGCAGCCGCACTGCGTAAGAGATTTCTCGGAAGGACGCAAATTCTTATTCGACACTACATTGGCTATAATTTGAAAGAATTTGGACCAAAGCAAGACGGAAGGCTAGAGGCCGAAGTATCCCTCTGTTGCCAAGATAAAAGCGGAAAGGGAGGCTATGGCGTTAGCCAGTAGATGATGTGCCTGAAGGCCGAATGTATCTAAGAAGTCCTTGGTGAAGTCGCTAAGGGGCAAGCCGAACCCTCGGTAAAAATGCGAGAGGAACACAACGTACTCACCCGAATGCGCGTTCGGAGCGAGCTCCTTGCCGGGTAAGCAGCAGGAAACCCCAGACGGAATCAGATGCGTCCGGATCCGCCAGTCTATCTCCGCTTGGGTCGCCTTAGATCCTTGCCAGGAGCCTCGCTCGGAGACGGTGGCGCCCTCTTCGTGTACCTCGGTGGCGACAATGTTGTGCGAGCCTACCATGAACCCCTCAGAGGAGCTGCTCGAGGAAGAAAAGCTCATGGCGGCGGGTAGAGGTCTTGACTGCCACGGGCCCGTCGCTGCAGCGGAAGAGCGCAAGCGCAAATGGCGAGCACGCAACGCAGTGTCTGAGCGCAAGGAATGGGTAGTACGGTCGTAGGAGAAGAGCACTACGATGGCGGCGCTAAGAGGAGTATGAGAGATTTGGGAGTGGGGGAAGGTGAACGAGGGTTTCCCCCGCTCCCATATTTAACAGCGCAACACATGAACAATCGTGGGATCGTGCGTGTGCAGCAGTTGCGCCATGTACGCGTGTATTTCGCGGTGGCAAACGTGGAGTGGAAACACACAAGCGGTTACACGACACAAAATATTTTCCGTCTGCAATGACCATCGTAGTAATCAAAGGGGCACTGTGTTGGGGATATGCTATATGGGTATCCTCATAGCATGTCTCCTATCCGGATAACCCGGGTGGCCCACAGTTGGTAGCATGGCCTATGGCCTGCTGGGTGGCCCAGTTAGATGGATCCAGAAGGGAGGCCCATGCCGGATAAAGGAAGGCTACGGTTGGAGTCACCGGCGTGCGAGCCTTGGAGTGCAAGATACACAAGACTAGTAATAGACGGTGTAGGACTCTGTAACCTGTCCGGCTAGGACTTTTCCCTGTAACCCTAGGACCTGGCGACTATATAAGTCGGGCCTATGGGAGCCTTTAGGGCACAATCTTAGACGATAACTTACAATCTCAAACAACCTCGCACAACGAACCTATCTCTGTAACTCGGCGTATTGCCCTTATAGTGATTTATAGCAGGAGTAGGATTCCGCCACCGTCGTGGGATCTGAAACTGGGTAAGCTGTGTTACCTCGTACCCGTCAACCATCTGCCTTCCCCCACGTCTCTAAACACGCACTGTGAGGACCCCTCCATGGCGTACTCGTCGGCAATACCACGACAGTTGGTGCCCACCGTGGAGCGAGAGGCGCTTCAGGCTCTTCAGCGGGCGAGGACCAAGATCTTCGCGGGAATCGGCGAAACCGTAGCCATCGGTCGCGTTTTCTTCTCCGGCAACGTTCCGATCGTCCCTCCCGACGAGTTCTGGATCCCGGCGAAGACGAACCCTACGCGGTGTTCGATCGTTCCTATCAGAGACATCCACCTCTTCATCGGCGAAACCGACTCGGGCACTAGTTCCCTGGGAGTCGGAGGAGCATCAACGCCCGCACGGACCGCCTACTTTCACGGAAGGATCGATGTCGGATCTCTCTTCAGAGTTTGCCGGCAAAGATCGGAAAAATTTAAGGCCCACCCAAACCGCCCCTGTGCAGGATATAAAGGTGGAAGATCGCTGCAAATCCGCCGGCTTCACCCGTGCGTCTGGACAACAGAGATCCAAGTTTGTCGGAGTGGTTACCATCTTTGATCTGGCGCATTGTGTTCAGAGAGAGGGCGAAAACCCCCGCGATTACCTGGCTAGGTGGCTCCATATACGATTCGATCTGGCCCACTACCCCGATGATAATGCTTTGTATCACTTCATGGAAGGACTGGACCGTGGCACGCTTCTCCGGCATTCTCTAAGACGACAGCAGGCAACAGGACGCCTTACCCTTGAAGATATGGTGAGCACCGTCAACAACTACGTGGAGGCTGACGCGACATCCTAGACAGCGCTTGCGCTCATTGACGGAGATCCTCCGATTCAGCCGCTGTCACCACCGCCTCCGGCCGCCATCGTCGCAGCTGCGCCGCCATCTCCAGTCATCGTCGCTGCTGTTGCACCTCCACCGCCCGTCATCAAGGAAGTCCTGGCACCCTCTGACTTTGTTATTGACGCGCTTTACGCTGACTTCAGTGCAGATTCAGAGGAGATAGATTTCAGTCCAGAAGAGCTAGACTCCGCCATGTAGGAGATGGAGGAGGAATATACGAGCGACGAGCAAGCCAACAATGCCGTCACGTCTCGAGGGGTGTTCGTGACCATTGGAACGACGATGGATGAAGATCAACCCGGACGAGCTCCACCTACAGCGCTGGAGAAGGGGAAGGGGCCACTTATTGCTGCTGACGATGATCGCGCAAAGGTCATGCCTCCTCCGCCTAACCCAGTACAGCAGCCACAGGAACTTGGTGCCGTCTCGAGCAACAACAACACCGCAAACTTGCCGCCTCCGGCATCTACGTCTGCAGTAGCCCAAGTTACTCCAGCTGATAGAGTGATGTACGACAATCTCCTCGTCGATCCACTGACCGTCACTCATATACAGAACGTGACCCAGCTTGACGAGAAGCGCCAGCAGCTGCTGGAGGAAGCGCATGCCATCACGGAGCAAGGCGCTAAGCTAGATCGAGATCTGGTCAACGCGCAGAAGTCCATAGAGAAAGCTAGAGCAATGGAGGCCGAGTACAAGACTTTGCTGCAGCAGCAGAAGGCCAAGAAAGCTTCGGCTCGCGTCATCAACGATCCTGGTGTACGGCACAATCTAGGATGGGCTCCCTCGAAGCCGGCACAAGCCAAGCCATACATTGATAGTGAAGGAAAGCAGGTGATGCCCACCCCACTCCTTAACCTTGCCGTCGCCAAGACCCTTCTAGAGCAGGATAGATCGCCCGAGGCAGTGGAACAGGTCTATGACCTAGTGGCCAAGGTGGTGAAGCAGCAGGAAAAGGCCACCTCTTAGAGGCTTGAGTCCGACCCAGCGCTTTGCCAGTCTAGCCAGTATAAACCGCCAAGGGACAGATCTCCTCTTGATGTTGGGTCCCAGACGGGTTCATCAGAACGAAGATGGAGGGATGCGCGCAACAGGAAGGATGTTATCCCCATATCCTCCGACCACGGAGAAAAGGCCCGACCTCGTCGCCCATCGCCACCACCCCGGTCCCCCCGACATCGCGAAGATTACAAGGCTCACCATCGTACGGATATGCCCCCACCAAAGCAGTGCGGCATCGTCATCCGTGACAACACGGAGCAGACCCGTCATGACGGAGAGTGCAACCAAGGACACAGGAGCAGGTCACACCATGACCCTCCGCGTCCGACAAGCAACCGTGATAGGCGTGAGGCGTCGCGGGAGGGTAACAGCAAGAAGGCTAACCCACCCCCACCTCCGCCTCCGTCACCACCAAGCAGTCACCATGGTAGAGGAGGCCCGCGCCGTTCACGCAGCCCATCCCCTGTTGACAAGAAGAAGAAGAACCTGGAGTTGTACGATGCACGTTCGCGGATCGATAAGATCCATGAGGCCCGGGAAGGACCATATCTGGGACCACGTTGCTTTGGACCTGCAATACGGTCCGCAACTTATCCCAAAGGTTTCCGGATTGACAAGACCATCAAGCCCTATGACGGCACTGACAAGCCTGGTTGCAGGACTACAGCAACGCAGTGGAGATTTCCAGAGGCAACCCTAACGTCGTCGTCAAGTACCTCCCGTTAATGTTGGCGGACACGGCCCGTCAATGGATCGACGACTTGCCGGAGAAATCTATCTACAACTGGTTGGACATGCAAGAAGCGTTCACCAAGAACTTTGAGGATACATACAAGCGTCCCTGCACTGTGGGCGATCTACAGCGGTGCGTGTAAGAGAAAGACGAGACATCTCGCGCCTACCTCTCCCGCTGTCTGTACATGAAGATTTCCTGCACAGGAGTGCACGCTCAGACCGCCATGGCCGCCTTCATCGACGGGTTGGAAAGGGGCACGTTGCTCCGACATAAGCTGAAGCGCTTGCAGGACAATCACCAGCTTGACTTGAATCAGATGATCCAGTTGGCCAGTGAGTTCGCAGCTGTCGACCACGATGCTCGCGGCTCCTTGCCGGCAACGGCCGTTCCAACTCAAGCTCGGAGGAACAGCAGTACAAAGCGGAAAACCGCTCCAGAAGAAAAGCAATCTACCGACATGGTCGCTATGACTTTTGCAGGACGAGGTGATGACGGACAACGTGGCCGAGGAAGGGGAGCTGGTCGTGGGCAGCAACGAGGAAGTAAAACTACCTCGGCGCCGCTCCGTGTTCCCCAAACCTACGAGGAGTACCGCGATATGTCGTTCCTCGTACACCTCGACATCAACGGCAAGGCCACCCATACCAATCGACATTACAAGTTCGTCAACGACCTCAAGGAAGACCCGGAGTCTGGCTACAAGCAAAGTCAGAAGAACATACCGCGAGGCAAGGGCAAGGGGAAGAAGAAGGAGGAGGAGTCCAAGGATTCAAGTGACATGGACGAGGACGTTGACCCCAAGCACGCCGCCAAGAGCGATGACAAGGGCAAGAACCCCTTCGCGAAGAAGGCTCCAGTCTACCACATTTCCTTGGCACCCCCACCGTCTGACAACAGAAGACCTCTCTGAGGATCCTGATGGCTACTCTCCCCCTAGTTCCCCAGTACCTGCGCTGGTCGGAGGCTCCAATTACTTGGGACAGGACGGACCACCCAGACCTTATACCTATGGAGAACCAGTACGTCATGGTCATCAACCCCTTGATTGACGGCGTGGAGTTCACCAAGTGTATGATGGATAGTGGAAGCAGCATCAACATCATGTACCTGAATACACTGCAGAAGATGAACTTGACAGAGGCAAACCTAAGGCGGATCAACACAATCTTCCACAGCGTAGTTCCTGGTCGGCAGTGGCGGAGCTAGGTATAGCCAGCCTGGTGCACATGCATCAGGGTCGAAAAATCTGTTTACTAGTGATTAGACATGTCATGGTAGCGATGCACCAGGTTGTGTGCGTGGTGGTGCACCAGGCCAGCAAAATATACGGCAAACCTACAAGGCTACAAGGCTGTGTCAGCGTGACATACTATGCTATATGGCCCTATGCGTATCAAAGCCCAATTAGACCATCACGCTCAGTCGTACACAGGCGGTTGTTTGATCTATTCACGACTCCCAGCGTTGAGCCGTTGATTGATCGATCTATTCACGACTCCCAGTAGCCTCAGACTCAACGAGTCGGCGACGGAACGGCCGCCGCACCGACGCTGCTCCTTGCGCGCCTCCAGAATCCAAGCAATCCAACATTAGGGACTGTCCTGGTCGATCAACACACGCGCGCCCCATCGATCCCCACCGATCGCTTTCAATAATTCCGTCGCAGCCTGAGGTAAGGTACCTCCTCCTTTCGATCCATATTAGTTGACTTGTATTTGTCAAAATTTAGATAAACCTATATACTAAATAGTGTCTAGATTTATTCAAATCTAGACAAATCAACTAATATGGGTCGGAAGGAGTACCAAGATTAACACATCCTAATTTTTTCTTGAATTTTTTAAATTTGTTGTACAGTAGTACTGGATTGTTGTGAGGTGCGAAATTCACCTTATTAAATTAGTCTTTTTCAAATGCAGATACATGAATAGGTATGTTGTAAAAAGAAAAGTGCCGTGTCAAAATCCAGATGATATAAATTGGGAAGAGGAGATTAAGTATGATCCAGGACAAAGGAAAAGAATAGAAGATTATCATCCTAATCTCAAGGACTTGGTAAGAAGAAAGTATTTAGTTAATGGACCTTGCCAACCTCGTACTTATGAATTTCCGTACACACTGATGGGGGATCGAAATAGAAGGTTTAATCCTGAATGGTTTGATGAGTTTGGTAGTTGGCTTGATTACAGTGAGTCCAAAGATAGAGCATATTGCTTTTGTTGCTTCTTATTTAGGGATCGTGGCAGTAAGAAAGAAGCTGGATATGAAGCATTTGTTGTAACAGGTTGGAATAGATGGAGCAGAAAATCCAGCCTAAAGGATCATATTAGTGATGTTGGTAGTATCCACAATCAAGCACTGAAAAATTGTGATGCTTTGCTGAGAAGAGATGAACACATAGATGTTGTTATTCAGGTACAAAGTGAAGCTGCAAAGGTTGCTTATTTTACTAGACTAAATTCTTCAATTACCACAGCTAGATTGTTATTGAAACAAGTATTGCCGTTCCGAGGCCATGATGAGTCAAAGGATTCGCTCAACAAAGGGAACTTTCGGGAATTTCGTGATGTCCTAGCAGAGCATAATCCAGCTTATGGAAAGGCATTGGGACAAGATGCCGCAGGCAATTCTATTATGGTGTCTCCTGAGGTCCAAAAAGATATTGCTAGCAGTTTTGCAGGTGAGATAATGAGTTCTATTCTCAAAGAAATTGGCCATGGCGTGTTCTGTTTACTTGTTGATGAGTCCAGAGATGTCTCTTGCAAAGAGCAGATGGCCGTGGTCTTGCGTTATGTCAATAGTTTTGGAATTGTGAAAGAAAGTTTTGTTGGTCTCGTTCATGTGAAAGAGACAACGTCATCCTATCTCAAGTCGTCAATTGATTCTCTGTTTACAAAATATAAGTTGAGCTTCAAGCAAGTTCGAGGACAGGGTTACGACGGCGCTAGTAATATGCGAGGTCAGTTCAATGGTCTCCAAGCATTGATCATGAGGGAAAGTAGCATGGCTTATTATGTTCATTGCTTCGCACATCAACTCCAGTTAGTCGTGGTGGCTGTGGTAAGAAAGCATATAGGAATTGGTAATTTCTTTAATATGATCTCAGCCTTGCTAAATGTTGTGGGTGGATCTTCAAAAAGAAGAGACATGATTCGAGATATAAATCTTGATGAAGTGCAAAAGGCCTTAGGTTGTGGAATGCTAAAAACTGGAACAGGTTTAAATCAAGAGCAATGCCTTCAAAGACCTGGAGACACTCGTTGGAGTTCACATTACAAAACACTAAAAAGTTTGGTTGATATGTTTCAAGCAGTAGTCAAAGTGTTAGAGTTTGTGGAAGAAGAGGATGATGACAGAACAAATAGAGAGCAAGCAAATGGTCTTCTGGTGTACTTCCAATCATTTGATTTTGTCTTCTTTTTGCATATCATGTTGACTATCTTAATAGCTACCAACACATTGTCATTAGCTCTCCAACAAAAGGACCAAGATATTGTGAATGCCATGGGTTGTGTCAAGTCAACTAGAAGTTATTTGGTTGATCTTAGAGAAAATGGGTGGGACTCCATGCTATGTGAGGTGCATGCATTTTGTGAGAAACATGATATTGTCATGTTAGAAATGGAGGAAGCCTATGTCAATCCAAAGAAGAAAAGACAAAACACTGGAATTACCAACCAACACCACTACCAGGTTGATTGTTTCAATGGTGTTATTGATTGGCTAGTTCAAGAGTTTGATAGTCGTTTCAATGAAACAACCTCCAACTTGCTTATATGGTCAGCCGCTTTGAGTCCGAGAGAAAATTTTCATGATTTTAATTTGGAGAATCTAATGAGCCTCGCCAAACTCTATCCTAGTGATTTTGACTCCGGAGAACTGAGAGATCTAAGACATCATCTTCGCCTCTACATTGTTGATGTGCGTGCAGATGACAGATTCTCCAACATACAAGGTATTGGTGATCTTTCTAAGATAATGGTGGATACGAGGAAGCATATTTGCTATCCTTTAGTTTATTGGCTTTTGAATCTAGTGCTTGTGTTGCCTGTTGCCACTGCTACAGTTGAGAGGTGTTTCTCAGCGATGAAGCTCGTGAAAACTTATTTGCGTAATCGCCTCAATGATGATAGTTTGAGTGATAACGTCATTTGCTATGTGGAGAAAGAAGAAATGAAGAAAGTAAGCAATGACCAAGTCGTTGATCGATTCATGAAAATAAGAGATCGTAAATATTGAAAGGTAACACTCCCTGACTTATAATAATTATAGTAAGTTATTTTATCTTTGGTGATAACTGGAATTTGCATTGCCAATTTGTAGGTTTTGGAGGATGTGAGCTCGGATGATGTCTTTTGGTAGTTTTGTGAGTCACATCATCATTAGTTTATTTATTTTGGAAAAAACTTGATTGTCCTTATTATTGAGCATACAGTGTGTCTCTTTTATTTTGGTGAATTTCTTATGATAGAACTTGTTAAACACATCACTATACGATAAACCTTTGTTTTATTTATATATGTCATTAATTCCATTTAGAAGTTGTGCACCTGGGTAAATTTTTCCTAGCTTCGCCCCTGCTGGTCGGGAGGCTCGGTCCCTTGGGTGCATTACACTTCAGGTTGCCTTTGGCAATGTTAACAATTACCGACAAGAGCGCATGACCTTTGAGGTGGTCCCCTTCAAGAGCGTGTACCACGTCATATTTGGCCGCGACATATTCCACATGTTCATGGCCAAGCCATGCTTCGTCTACAACAAACTCAAGATACCCGGACCAAACGGTGTCATCACCGTATCCGAAAGCTTTACCAAGGCAAGGGACTGCGAGATCAATGAAGCAGCCGTTGCAGAAGCTGTCCTCTATAGCGAAGAATTCAAAGAGATCCAGAGCAAGGTCGATGACTCAGAGATGCCCGCGTCGAAGAAGCAGATCTACGACTCCGCTCCTGCGTTCAAGGCCGCCATCGAGACCAAGCCGGTGGAACTTGTGGTAGACGATGCCTCCAAGGTCACCGCCATTGGGACGAACCTGGATCCCAAATAGGAAAGCATGCTCGTCGAGTTCCTCCATGAGAATAGGGACATCTTTGCCTGGCAACCTGCCGACATGAAAGGTGTACCTAGGGAACTTGCCGAGCACAGCTTAAACATTATCCAAAATCCAAACCAGTGAAACAACCTCTACGACGCTTTGGAGATGAGAAGAGACGCGCCATTGGCAAAGAGATAGCTAGGTTACTTAAGGCTAGATTTATCCGAGAAGTCCTTCACACCCAATGGGTGGCCAATCCTGCACTTGTCCCCAAAAAGGGAACCAATGAATTAAGAATGTGCGTTGATTACACCGACTTGAACAAAGCATGTCCCAAAGATCCGTTTGCTTTGCCTCGCATTGACCAAGTCATTGACTCGATGGCTGGCTCGTAACTTTTGTGTTTTCTCGATGCATACTCAGGATACCACCAGATCAAGATGAGGAAGTCGGACCAATTGGCCACTTCGTTCACTACTCCATACGGCATGTTTTGCTATGTTACGATACGCTTTGGGCTGAAAAACGCAGGTGCTACGTACCAGCGGACAATGCAACGTTGCCTTCACGACCAAATTGGTCGTAACGTTCACGCCTATGTGGACGATATCGCGGTGATGTCCAAAAAGTCAAACGACTTAATCTCCGACTTAAAAGAAACCTTTGATAATCTCCGGAAATACAAGATGATGCTTAACCCTAAGAAGTGCGACTTCGGGGTTCCAGCCGGTAAATTGTTGGGTTTCATCGTTTCCCAGCGCGGAATCGAGGTCAACCCGGAGAAAATCAAGGCCATCTTAAACATAAACCGTCCGACATGCCTAAAGGACATTCAACGACTAATAGGTTGTGTTGCAGCAGTTAGTCGGTTCGTCAGCCGACTTGGAGAGAAGGCTCTGCCGCTGTACAGGTTGCTGAAGAAGGCAGACAAATTCACATGGACGGACGAAGAAGATGTAGCATTGAAGCAGCTCAAGGAGATTCTTTCCTCAGCGCCTATCCTTGCAGCACCCGAGCCTGGAGAACCCCTGTTAATCTACATGGCGGCAACCAACAGGGTAATCAGCATCGTCGTCGTGGTAGAGCGGAAGGAACCAGGCTATGAGCACGGAGTTCAACGACTAGTTTACTATGTGAGCGAGGTCTTGACGGAGTCCAAGAAGCGTTACCCGCACTACCAGAAGATATCTTATGGAGTATTCCTTGCTTCTCGGAAGCTAAGGCATTACTTTTAGGAGCACCCAATCACAGTGGTGAGCAAGACTCCACTGTCCGACATAATCAACAACAGCGACGCTATAGGAAGGGTCGCAAAGTGGGGCATCAAACTTGCCGCCTTCGAGATCACTTACAAGAGACGCGATGCTATCAAGTCACAAGCCTACAAACAACATGGCGGATCGGATTTTGTTGCAGATTGGACGGAGATGCCAGATGCTACTCCGTTGCCGGAACCAGAGTACTGGGTGATGCACTTTGACGGATCAAGGCTGCTCAACGGCTCGGGGGCTGGTGTATTTCTACAGTCACCAACAGGAGACAAGCTACACTATGTTCTGCAGATCCACTTCGAGGCTACAAACAACATGGTGGAGTATGAAGCACTCATTCACGGACTACGTGTAGCCAAGGATATTGGCATCAAGCACATAGTTTGCTGTGGAGATTCCGACTTGGTTGCCCGGTGGCGCACTGCACAGAATCTGTGAACCCTATGATGGCGGCATATCGAGACGAAGTGGACGAGATAGCCAAGAGCTTATTGGGATACGAAGTCAAGTATGTGCCTAGGGAGCAAAATGAGGCGGCTGATCTGCTATCTAAGTTTGGATCAGGGCGCAAGCGAATTCCGCCAGGAGTTTTCCTAGAGCACTTGCGCACACCATCTGTGAAGGGAGCCGACATCGACAACCCGGATAAATCTGACTCTTTCGTCAACATGATGACCAAGGTCCCTCCGGCTTGGACAAAACCGTTCATGGAATGTCTCGAACACAGAAATTTGCCCGACGATGAGGTCGAAAGACGGCAAATAGTACGACGAGCAAAGGGTTATACCATAATCAATGGGCAACTCTACAAAAGGAGCACTACTGGTGTATACCTAAAGTGTGTTTCCCAGCTAGAAGGTATGGAAATCCTACACGAAATCCATCTCGGAGATTGCGGGCATCACGCCGCTCCTCGATCGTTGGTCGCGAAAGCCTTCCGGCAAGGATTCTACTGGATGACCGCGAAGGCGGACGCCGACAAGCTGGTTGAGACATGCATGGGATGCCAGTATTATGCCCGACAACCACATGTTCCTGCTGAAGAATTACAAACAATACCAATAACTTGGCCGTTTGCAGTCTGGGGGCTAGACATGGTGGGACCGTTACAGACGGCACCTTGTGGGTTTATGCATCTTCTTGTAGCAGTTGATAAATTCACTAAATGGATAGAAGCTAAACCCATTAGAAAGCTTGATGGGGCAACTGCCCTCAGGTTTGTCTGGGATCTAGTGGTGAGATTTGGTCTCCCAAATAGCATTATCACCGACAACGGCAGCAATTTGTCACTCGGAGAAGTGGATGCTTATTGTTGGGAGAAAGGCATCCGACTTGACCTTGCGTCTGTGGCACACCCACAATCCAATGGTCAGGTTGAGCGAGCCAATGGATTAATTCTGCAGGGAATCAAGCCACGTCTTGAGACACCGCTGCATAGAGCAGCTGGAGCCTGGGCGGAAGAATTGCCATCTGTGCTGTGGAGTTTACGAACTACACCCAACAGATCCACCGGCTACACCCCTTACTTCATGGTATATGGAGCATAAGCCATCCTACCTTCCAACATCCTTCACGATGCACCAAGGGTTGCCACCTACAACGAAGATGACGCTGAAGAATCCAGATGCCTAGATGTGGACCTTCTCGAGGAGGAGCGCGTTTTGGCATGCCAAAGATCCGCCATCTAATAGCAGAAGCTACGCAGCTACCATAGTCGCCGCGTTCGGCATCGCTCGTTTAAAGAGGGGGATTTGGTGCTCCGACTTAAGCAGAAGAAGTCACACAAATTATCCCCGCCATGGGAAAGACCGTTCATCATAAGCAAGGCGCTACTCAATGGGTCTTACTACCTTGTTGACAATCGTGAACTGAAGGATAGACCCAACGTGGATCATAAGCGTAAGCAACGTGACCTGGATGATGACTACCCGGAGCTTGATCGGCCATGGAACATAGCACAGCTACGTCCTTTTTACACTTAGCATTTTTTATCTAATTGTGTACCTCTTATATGATCAATGAAATAAAGCTCTCTGGTTCATTCATATTTCTGAGTCTTTTACCTCCTTTAGTATTCATTTTTGGATCATGTAAAACCTTTATGCACAAGCTTTGCGATTGCACTTGTGAAAATTCCGCCTACGGGCGCTAGCTTAAGTTTTATGGTCTACACGTTCTTTGTCGTTTTTATGTGGATTCTGGAGTAGTGACTTTCGGCACTTATTGTCAGCGATTTTGTGCTCAGGTTATTGACAGTGCCATTGGGCATCATCGCCTAAGCGCATGGTTCCGACAACGAGTCTTCTGACTCACGAAAGGTGAAGCATAAGAACCAAAGTAATGGATAAGCCAGCACTTGCTTAAAAAATATATACATGCTGGAAACTAGTTCTTGAGTAGCAAGAAATAACAACCATTGTTTTCCGCCTTAAGTTACATCAATAAGTTTTTTCCATGCACCAAAGGTGAAACAAATATTACAAAGTTGTTCTTCATTCCTTTGGCGCAGGAGACTTAGAAGCATCATCACCAGCCGAAGAACCACCCTCGAAGTCGGCGCTGTGGAGGGACTCAGAGGAACCTTGATTGCCGCTGTCGATGGTGTTCATTGGCACAAAGACGTTGACGTCTACCAACTCGGCAACTCTGGTGTCATAGCCCGCGAGCGAGGACAAGATGGATTCATGGTTAATCTCTTTGCCATCGTCGTCTACGTCGGGAATGCCAGAGTTCACCGTGTCGATGTCGGCATCTTCATAGTGTGCCTTCACCATTGACAGCGCCATCCTTGCGCCAGCCCGTGCACATGAAGTTTTCCAGCTTGTGATACGCTCGGGGGCTCGGCGCATAATCTCCGAGTACTTCGCCACGGAGTCCGATGCCTTGATATTTATCTGGAGGGGCTTGGCGATCTCCTTGGCTTGTGTGATGGCGGTGTTGATAAAGTTGTCAGCAAGAACCATGCATTCCTTGGCTGGAGGAGGCGATCGGGTTAAACCCATAGGAGCTGCAAATTCCGACAAGGAGCGCATGAGTTCAACAATTCAGAGTACCTAGACTACATAAATCCAAGACGGAGAAAACTTACTGAAGATGCTGGCCTCAACTTGCCAGAGGGTGTCTGCCAAGGATTCTTTCTCTTGTTGGAGAAGCTTATACGCCTCGCTATGGCGTTGATTCTGCTCATCGGCAGCTTGCTTCTGATCTTTTAAGATCGCAATCTCCTCCTTCAAGCGATTGATTTCCTCGGTGGCGGAGTCCTGCAGGGCCTTCATCGACTCCTCATGCATTTTCAGCATGTCCTTCCTCTCCTGCTTAAGAATTTTGTTCTCACTATCCAGCTCTTGAATGTGCTTGGATTGCTCGACAATATTCTTGGCCTTGGCGTTGGTTTCTGCAAGTCGGAGAAAGCAAACTACACAGTGAGTACTCGGAGAATATGGGCACAAAACCAAGTCGAAATGCGAAAAAGAAAACAGACGCTTGCTCTTGGTGATCTGTTCCTTCAAGAAGGCAGTTTTACCCTTTTCAGCTTCCAGGTTCGCGCGCATCTTCTGGTACTTGTCATTGGCCATGCCCCTCCGAGCACTCTCGTTCTGTGGAAAAATATCAAAGTTAAAACGTTGTTTGGTCTGCTTGGAGCATCTAGCCAGAAATTTTCCACCTAGACGCTCGGGGGCTACAGCGAGAGTTGTTGACTTAGCATTATGCTTAGCTTTTCTTTAAGCATCTAGTCGGAACTAATTCAGTTTTCGATTAGAGGCTTGGGGGCTACAGTATAAAGTTTTTAACTCGGATATATGCTTAGCTTTTCTTTAAGCATCTAGTCTGAACTAAACAAGTTACAACTAGAAGCTTGGGGGCTATAGTATTGAAAATTATAACCACTGCGTATGCTACTCTTAAAAGCATCTAGTAGGAATAATTCATTCCACCTACATGCTTGGGGGCTACAGTGAGAGTTTTTCTAACTTAGTCACTCTTAGAGCATATAGATGAAAAGACCTATGGTTTTCCGTCTACATCCTCGAGGGCTACAGTGGGATACTCATATGAAATGCAAAAGGCAAATAAAACTTACAAGTGCGATGATCTTGAGGTTTGTAGCACTCTAGGCCAGCAGCTTGCCAAAGGATTCCCTGTTTCCTTGCAAGATTTTTGCTTGCCGGCGGAGCTCCTCTAGACCGCACGTCGGAGATGTCGGTGCCGCACCAGGGACCAAAGCAGTGCTACCCGGAGTAAGTACCGGATAGACTATATTTGGATAGGCTATGGTTTTCTTGGGTGCGGGGGAGCCGCCAACGACGGAAGTACCTGCTTCCACCACCGCCTTACCACCACCAATGGCATCCTTAGCCGGAGCTTCAGCCATTTGGTGGGCGGCACTCTCCTGCGTCGCCTGCTCGCCGACGACAGCAATCTCGGTAGAGGCACCTGAGTCCACTTCCATGGCGGAAGGGCCAGATGCCTCCTTAGCTTATGAGCTTGTCGGGGCAGTTGAAGGCTTGACGGAGGGAGTGGTAGGGGCGATGGCGGGAGATGCGTCGTGATGCAGCATGTCCTTGATGGTTCTAGAAGCCCCCAATTTGGAGGTCTTATTCAGGCTGGTCGTGGCTTTCTTCCTGAAACGTGCAAAAATGCATAAGTACAGGAGCAAGACAGATAAATAGACAATGTCGGAAAGAAAGAAGCTTACACAAGTGGGGGTGCTTTGGCAAAGGGGATCCCGGTAACTTTTCTCTTTTCCGCCTCCAGGGCGGCGGTAGTCTTCTTGGAGGCTCCACCCTCCATCTTCTTCTTCTTGCCTCCGTCGGCGGCGTTAGAGGTGGAGCTCTTCCGCTTTCGCGCCAACAGAGCATCGTCGTCGGACACGACCGTGACTTCCTTCATCTTTGGATCATAGATTTGGGCAGCCAGGTTGTCCTCCTCTCGATCGCTAAGCTGTTAAGTGAGAAGTCACCGTGTTAGATGAGATGACATTTGCAAGACGGAAGAACTAGAGTATATGTCATACACGGAAAATAAATACCTACCTTTGGGAACTTGCCATCTACAAACATGTCGTAGGTGATGGTGAAGCCACTCTTCTTATCCTTCACCTTGACGATGTCCTTAAGGCGGAGCTTGACGGAGTTGCTCGAGAAGTTGTCCACGGAGATGCGGAGGCTATCCCTTCTATCGCTTGTATACTCGTGCATGAGCTTCGCGCGGTGCTGCAGAGGTTGGATTCGCCTGATGAACCAGCACATGGCTAGGTCCAAGACGGTCAAACCCGTCTCTACGAACCATTCTATCCGCCTTATGGCGCGGGAAGCATCGAGGTCGGAGGGAAGGGAGGCCTGGGATCTCCATGACGAGGCTTCAGCGATGGCTCCGTCAACGAAGTCCGGGTACGTTACTTGTCGGCCAGCCAGAGGGATGTCTGGGCCGTAGAAGTACGTCCGTTGCCAATTTTTGCAGGACTCGTGGCAGACGATGTCGGGGAACCGCCGGCCAGGTCGGATCTTGAAGCTTATGGTGCCATAGCTCCTAAGTTCTTCCTTACTAGCTCCGGCTTCACATTTTACGGTGAAGAAGTACACGAAGAGGTCTAGCCTAGGATTTATCCCTAAGTAACCCTCGCAGAGCGCCGCGTAGTTGCTAAGCGCTAAGATACTATTGGGAGAAAGATTCTGGGGCTGGAATCTGTAGTGGTTTAAGACAGAGAGGAAGAAGTTGGAGATGGGCAGGGAGACGCCACGTACCAGTTGGGCTTTGAGGTACACTTTTTCTCCGTCTTGGGGAGAAGGTGTTACCTCGCCGGCCGGCGTCGCCCGCCAGGCGAGCCCCTCCGTCGCAGGGAGGTAGCCCTCGGTGATCAGCTCCTGGATGTCACGAGCGGTGATATCTAAGCTGCGCCAGTCGCCCTTGTGTGAATCAAGTTCCTCCTCCAACGGCTCTAGCACCGCCAGATTGTGGTCGCCGCCGGTGGACTTAATCATCGCCGAGGCGGGGATGACCAAGCCCTGGGCACGATAGAGCGCAGAGTCGCGGCTTCGCTCGACGCCGCCATGGAAGGAGAGGTGCTGCTGCTGGCCATGGAGAGAGGTTGGAGGTGACTGGTGCGGATTGAGGCTAGGGTTTTTCGCGAGTTTGGCGCGGAGAGATCGAGGAGGCACGCGCTGGAGGAAGAAGACGACGCGAGGAGATAATGAGGTAAAAGGTAGAAATTCCACCACGGTTACTATTTATCATCTCCAGTGTCAAGATTCGTGCAGCTTGATCGGACGGTTGCCGCGTAGACGACGTGTTCGCGAGCGTGCGTGGAAATTTCGCCACGTCTCCAATCGTCGCCGCCAATGGTTCGTATCGCTCGCGCGGGAAAATCGGACATGATTGCGTTCTCTGCATGTGTGAGTTACGAGGCGTCGCTGACCTAAGCCTATGTTGTCCTAGATGACATAGGTAGATGAGCCGTCACATCAGAAGATTCCGGCATGGACGGATCCAGTCCGGCTACGGAAGAGTACGATGGAAGATTCTACATTTCTCCGACTTACGTGTTAAAGACGGAGAAAACCTTGCAGGGTTCTTTGGGAGGACTACACGATATTGCTTGACGATTTGCCGACATCCATCTAGACGGAGCATTCCACACGAAGAGGCAAGACGGCGCAAGGTCTCGGAGTTCTCCGGGGGCTACTATTGGGGGTATGCTATATGGGTATCCTCATAGCATGTCTCCTATCCGGATAACCCGGGTGGCCCACAGTTGGTAGCATGGCCTATGGCATGCTGGGCGGCCCAGTTAGATGGATCCAGAAGGGAGGCCCATGCCGGATAAAGGAAGGCTACGGTTGGAGT
Source organism: Avena insularis (assembly GCA_023614405.1). Classification (NCBI taxonomy): domain Eukaryota; kingdom Viridiplantae; phylum Streptophyta; class Magnoliopsida; order Poales; family Poaceae; genus Avena; species Avena insularis. Next base: position 378,515,123 of record CM042695.1, on the reverse strand, counting down.
CACCGACGTACCCGGAGCCTTGGAGTGCAAGATACACAAGACTAGTAATAGACGGTGTAGGACTCTGTAACTTGTCCGGCTAGGACTTTTCCTTGTAACCCTAGGACCTGGCGACTATATAAGTCGGGCCTATGGGAGCCTTTAGGGCACAATCTTAGACGATAACTTACAATCTCAGACAACCTCGTATAGTGAACCTATCTCTGTAACTCAGCGTATTGCCCTTATAGCGATTTATAGCAGGAGTAGGATTCCGCCACCGTCGTGGGATCTGAACCTGGATAAGCTGTGTTACCTCGTACCCGTCAACCGTCCACCTTCCCCCACGTCTCTAAACACGCACTGTGAGGACCCCTCCATGGCGTACTCGTCGGCAATACCACGACACACTGTGAGACTTGACCGTTCGTAGGGATAAGTGTCTACGTGTAGCGGCCCTTAAAATAAGGCAAGGCACAATGATTAATGACACGTAGGACAAAGCTTACAAAGGAAGCTAAGTGAATAACCCAGATAGAGCAGAGCGACTCGGCAAACAAGGTTTAACTCGAACGAAGCAAAGATGAGCCGGAGTTGCCTAAAAGATACACAATATGTTAGCAACACGGATATCATTGTTGTGTCCTTGCCGGCTAAAGTCGTTAAGACCGCACCAGCTTCAAGGACTAATGTTGGGGGGATGACCCTATGTAGGGTCAAGCTAACGTAGAAGGGCAAAGCCCACCGAGTCATAAGTCAGGCCAGGGCTTGACCCGACCGAGTCATATGAGGGTCGTCCGAATGAGGGCCGTATTACCCTGAGCAAAAGAGTGTGTGCTTGACCCGGACGACATATAAAGTATGTCGACCAATGTCTAGCATGATTTCTATCTATAGGTACCAGCTTGGCCGAGTGACGAAACTGAGTCAAGAGATGACTTGCTCGAGAAGGAGAGAGCAAGCCCTAAGGTCAACACCGATCTCTGTCTCTCCCTTAGGAATCCACACAGTGACAAGTGCTACAGACAAGGGCCAGAGGGACAGAAGAGACGTCACGAAGGTGATAGTCCTAGAGTCCAACGCTCACATGTCATGGGCTCTAGGTTATTGCCATCAATAGAAGGGCGACAGGGAAATACGCCCACCAAATTACCCCTTTGGGAAGAGCATATTCCAGGAATATGTTGTCCAGCTCATCCCTAATTGTAACCTGGACACCCCTTTATAAGGTGAGCCAAGGCCTCCTAGAGGGGGGATCAATTCATTTTACACTTAGAGAGACTCTATGAGAGCTCTCGTGTGCTTATTCTTCCTCTCTCTGATACAGCTCAAGGAGCAAGTGTAACCATTATTGATCTAAATAAAGATCATAAGAGTATTCTATGTATGTAGAATCCACTATGCTATCCCTCCCTGGATCCCACTAGTACACATCGGCCCCAACTTAAGGCTACCCATGGCATCTGTCGTGCCACCACCACGACACCACGCGCGCTACCTAGTCCCTTTCGACCTTCTGAACCCCGTTTTGCCTCCGTTTCAACTCCAACTCCGTGTCTTACCCTAAATATTGCAAATATATACCTACCTCTGCCTATCTAATTTCACATCGAGTCTTTCCGAGGCGAACTTTGTTTTTTGTCTCTGTATTCCAAATATCATCTCGACAACTTGACCATGTCTTTAAAGGGAATATGCCTTAGAGGCAATTAATAAATGGTTATTATTGTCATATTCCAATAAGTTCGTAATAGTTTCGTATTGTGCTATAACTATATCAAGTGGAAACATTGATACAAGTGTGATATGAAACAAAAGTCCCTAGAAGCCTCTTTTCATACTAGTTCGTTGAAAAACATATGATCAAGGTTTCCTGATCATGGGTGATAGTGCGAGTTGACAACAAGGTCATATCATTGGTGAATGATGTGATGGACATTACCCAAAATATTGTGACCCGATCAAATCACGAGGTTCATGGTTGCAATATTTAGAAACAAACTCTCCTTCTCTTTAGACCGTGAGATCATATTAATCACTGTCTCACGAGGCTGCTTGGAATGCATCAAACGTCACTCAGTGAAATGGTGATTATAAAGGTGTATGTTAGGTATTCCAGAGGAACATGTTGAGGACTATGAATCAAGACCGAGATTTGTTCATCCAGTGATAAGTAAGATACATAAGGCCGACTTGGTGAGACTACATCTATAATATTGTAACATGTGACTAGGTCACGAGGATGTAATATTGCAGTAACAAGTGAAATAGTACTTGTCGGCAACGAGATTGATCAAGGTATGTGATACCAAACGATCAGATCTTGGACAAGTCGTATCAAAGAAACAAAGGGAATTAGACTCAACGTTTACGGTTCAAATGACATCGTCATCATGGAATGAACATGGGTCATTATGGTCATCCTGGTCCCTCTATTGATCATTGATGGAGATCATGTATGTGCCATTCCCGAGCCATGGGGAGATACATTTAAGGGTACGATGAGCCAGGATTATCTGTAAGTTGTAATCACAATAGAGAAAGAGAAATCCGTAATTGTTCCACGGAGAGAGATCCGAAGTTGTTCGGAGAAAGAAAAGGAAACCGGAAAAGTTCCATGAGAGAACCGAAATCGTTCCAAGAAGTTCCAAAGTCATTCAGGGGAAATCGACATGGGAACCGAAAGGTGTTTCAGGTCAAATCGGATTTTGTAATAAGTATTTACATATTAATTAATGTAATTAATATTAAATATAACATTAAAAATCTAATTTAAAGGTTATTCCACTAATGGGACAAACTTCCTAGGGAAAAGGGCCTATGAGGGAAACCACAAGAGGGAGAGACCATGCGCCTAGGGTTTGGGGCGCCTAGGGCTGCCCCCTCCCTTGGCAGGCAGTTAGGGTTAGGGTTTGGGGCACCCTAGGGCTGCTCCCTCCCTCCCTTGTCTGCCCCTTGGTGACTTGGGGGAAGGGCAAGCCTTCCCACACCCCCCTATATAAAGATCTTCCCCTATATAAAGATCGCATGGATAGAGAAAAGGCAATGGATGAATATAGTATATGACATGATTGAAAGATCTACGAATAAGGTTTTTACTGGTTATTAAGTGGAAAGACCGTTAAATGATGCCATTAAAAGGATAGTGGAAGTGTTCGACAAAATTTGAACATCATGTCTATCTTATTGTTTAACAGACACTCTTCTCTCAACTAGTTATTCTATGAAAGTTTATCTTTGTGGCAAAGGCAGAAACTAAATTCAAAAATAGCATGGGAAATACCCTACAACTGAAAGTAAAAGAAAATGAGATATGTTCAGTTGTCCAACATACAATGGTTAGTCTTGTTCAAAAGAAAGGGGTAGTTGCTAGAACTCATATCTATGTTGTCCTCATTTGTATGATTTTTAGGATATAAATAATATAAGATAAATGAATATGCATAAGTTGATGATGCCATTCTCGTATTTTACTTCATCAGCCATAAGCTCATTGATGCATCATACAATCTATTCGCTTATTTGCTCAAGGACGAGTAAAGGTTTAATCTTGGGGGAGTTGATACTTGCATTTTTCATCATCATAATAGGACCATATATGATCACTATAGAATGTTGGCATTGTTTTATAATTATTTATGCATTTTTATATGATTTATGGGACTTTCTTACAAAAGTCCCCTTCATTGGTATTTAATTTCTGGGAGGCAAAAGACCTTTTTCTTATTTTGTTTTTTTAGGGACCTTATGGACGTCAATAAATCAGAGGAAAAAAATACCTGATCATTTTTCATCATGAGAAGGGACATGGAGCGAAGGAAACACATGAGAGGAGCCCGGAGGCCGAAAGAGTCTAGGTGGCGCGGCCTACCTGGGTGCACGTGCCACCTGGGACCGTTCGACCCTCGAGCGTCGCCCTGACTCCTCCTTTTTATAGTTGCCTCCATCTCGCCCAAAAACCTACGCCTTAATGTTTCCATGATTTTCAGAGGCGGCGGCTAAGGCGAAAGTCTTCTCCTACTCCGGGAGAGGGCAGATCCTGCTGTGCCGGAGCCTCCAGCAAGGGGAAAATCGATGCCATCATCATCACCACTCATACTTGGCGTAGGGGGAGTCTCTCCATCAACATATCCATCATCACCAACATCATCACCATCTCCAAGATCCATCTCACCCCCCTCATAATTTGTGAGTGATTAAAACCTAAATATTGTTTGAATGCTATTTACATGTTTGTGATTCATAACTTGTCTTTATTTGGTAGAGAGATTATATGTTCAGGTTGTGTTGTAATCCATATGTCACTGATCCATATCATGTTTGACAATAGGATGAATTAGCTATGATTTCCATATAATATGCAATGACTAGTTGATCAAGTTTGTATATTTTATGTTGTTCTATGATGGTAATGTGCGAACGTAGACTTCATATTACTTCACCTATATGGGCTCATATGGATGCATTTTAATGTAGTGAAGAGGGTTGAAAAGGACGGAATGACAGAAACGGTTTTCCAATACTTTGAGTTGCATTGGAGGGATTTATATCATGGACCCATGAACTTACTACTATGGTGAGATATTTATGTCTTAATGGTTTCTATGTTTGATCATGAAAATAGCTATAGGACTGATGACCCACAAGTATAGGGGGTGTATCATAGTACTTTCGATAAATAGGAGTGTCGATCCCAACGAGGAGAAGAAGGTGCTGAACAGTGGTATAGAGCAGGAAATCCCTGTGAATACTTAGCAAACGGATTTTTAGTGGTTCTCTAACAAGGCAACAAAACAAAGAACAAGTAACAGAAGTAACGAACAAATGGAGAAAGTGGCCCAATCCTTTCTTAGCAAAGGACAAGCTGGTGGAAATACTTATAAGGACCAAACGTTCTCGAGGACACATGGGAATTCTGTCAAGTGCTTTCGCTTCAAATAGCTGAGTACTCTTCTTTGGTGTTTGTAAGTGTTGTGTGGGTGAACCTGTGCTAACATACTGCCCTTACTAGGACTAATACACACTTGTGATTAAACCCCCTGCAAACATCCGTAACTACATGGAAGTAATTAAGGTATAAATCTAACCACAATCTTAAACTCTAAGATCCTACGCTCCCTTATGCAAAGGTGTCCTAACGGGGGTTCAGGTTTCTGTCGCTCCGGCAACCCCACAATTAGTAGCCAAATACACAATGACGAGGTTTAATCTCGTCAATGCCCATTGTTATGAGCTTGGGTTTTGGAGAAGATGGGGATGCTGGAGATCGCGGAACGGTTAGCAAACAAGCAACATAGGGACACGAGGTTTACCCAGGTTTAGGCCCCCGGAGGGAAAACCCTACTCCTGCTTATCTGCTCTTGATTATGGCGGAACCGAAAGTTACAGGGGTGCGCAGATGCAATCTGGCGTGGAGGTGTGTATGCGGTGGTATGAAGTTCCCTCCTTGTCGTGCCCTCCTAGCCTTTATATAGAGATAGGCAGGTCCCGGGCACATATCGAGTTGGTTACAGGTTTTAGGGTTTGCCCCTTTGAATATTCTATCTATTCTAGTCTTGCTCTCCAAGGATCCGAAGTCATCTTGGGATTGGGCCACCCGAAAGTCTTCATGGGCCGCGTATATTCTCGTGGGCCTTCCTTGGGCTGGACTAGGTATGCTAAGGTCATGTACCCGTGGGGTATAACCATGTCAGTAGCTCCCGAGTGTTCAGTCGAATCGTAGGTTCGGCTGAGGACTCTTCAATCTTTCGGGTGCAGCTGTTTTCTGTTCATCAGAGAATGATTTTAGTGTGTAGGGATTGTTGATGCGTGTGCCTGACTCTCCCGACGGATCAGGGCCAGTTAACTGTCTTAGGACAAAACGACACGATCTTCTTCAGATTCGAGTCCCTTGACTCAAACCCGGAACATATGCTGGTGTAATTCGACTCAGGCCGTTGAGGACTTATAGGAGTGGAATCCCAGTGATTTTCGAATGATGTACCCAACGCATCCGTTGGGATTTCCATCGCGCCTGCTGGCGCGGATTTTTACTAGCAGAGCACAGTCGTCTGCGTTGCCAGGCCATCAGACGGTATCTGTAGGTCTTATTTTTGCATCGCAGACACAACATCCGAATGTTTATCACCGCGGAAGTGTTTCAGGTGGCCAAGGAGGATGTTACTCACTTAGCATTAACTGGGGCAGAGTTGCCAAAAAGTTTTTTGCATTCTGATCCAGAGGATCGCAGTCGAAGAATTCATAGGGTGCTCGACCAGCGCTCCCTATGGGAGTAGTCCTGAGTGTCTGTTCGAGTCGTAGACTCGAGCAGAGACTTTAATTCAGTCGTTGCTAACTTTAGGTCCGCAGGACACAATTTTTTTGGATGCTTGAATCTATCCTCCCTATGGGAGTAGCCCCCGAGTCCGTAGTGGAGTCGTAGACTCGACGTAGGACTCGAAGAATAGTTCAGTGATGTAGTACCTTGGTCATACTTCGGGTGCGTGGCCAGCGCTCCTGATAGGAGTAGCCCCCGAGTAGTTATTCGAATCATAGATTCGAGTGAGTACTTTTAGCTTTGTAGTCAAAGATTTGTAACCATTGATAGTATAGCTTTGATGACGTCAGTGCTGAAGATCAGTGACCTCAAGCGTCTGCGGCGCCAGAGGTGATGTGACTAGACGAACGTGGGTCCCACCTTCTGACTTTGAATTGACTGGTCACGCGCGACGTGGAGATAATTACGGTGTCGCCGCGGTTTCCGTGCGTAGTGGACGGCATGCGAGCAATGGTTCGCTGCCGTGCTGACACGTGTACAGTTGGATTTGGATGTTGGCTCTAGGGCTTCCTGATGGACGGTCATCGTGTATCGTCTTCGTCTTTATAATCAGTGGGGGAAAATTTGTTTATTTTCACCACATCCATTCTCGTTTCACTGCTTCCACCTTCTTGAGCTTTTCTCGCCGCGCGCTGGAAGTTCTTCGATCCTTCCCATCTTCGGTCTTACGGTTACACCATCACCGTCGCCGCACTGCAATGGTGAAATCAAAGAAGACCTCCACCGCAGTTGGTACCAGCGCTGCTGCCGGCGGCAAGAAGGGTACCGCCACTACTCGCGTCACCGATGGCGGCTGGCGGCGGTCGGAAACGCGCGAGGGCGATCTTCGCAAGCTCCATGAGCAGGGTCTGATCCCGCAGGAGAAAGAGGCCGTCAAGATTCCCGGCGACGAGGTAATTCCCCGTCCTCCCGCTGGGTTTCGGGTCATGTTTGTAGCTTTTGTCCTTCGGGTCCTTTCTCTCCCAGTCCACAATTTTCTCCGTGGATTGCTTTTCTTCTACGGCATCCAACTCCATCATCTTTCGCCAAATTTTGTTCTTCACATTGCCTGCTTCATCACCTTCTGCGAGTGCTGGCTCGGTATCGAGCCGCACTTTGGCCTCTTTCGGAAGCTCTATTCCGTGAAGAGGCAATCTAGCTCCGATGGTGTTTATCCCATCGGCGGCTGCATCATTTCCCTTAAATCCAACTTTATCTTCTTCTCTTTTTCTATGTCTGAGTCTGTCCAGTACTGGCGGAGGCGATGGTTTTACACCCGCGAGTCCACAGTGGACGGGCAAAACTTGGCCTTGCTCCTTTCGACCCCTCCTAGAAAATCCAGCCGAAGAGGTCCTGGAAGAACCACATCTTGGATGGTGAGGTGGCGGAGATAGAGGAGCTCTATCGTCGGGTGGAGGACCTCCAGGTGATTCCGGATAAACAGGTCAATGGTGTGGATATCATCTGCACCTTCCTCAAACATCGGGTGCAGCCGCTCTAGGCTAGGGAGCACCCGGTGTTTCTTTATTCTGGTCGCCACGATCTGACTAGGGTTTCGACTGAGGAGCTCTCCAGGGGGATCTCGACAGAGTTCTTCGGCCGCTGCTGAAGTACAAAGCTGAAGAGGACCTTCCGGGGAAGTCGCTGACTCCTCCGTTCATTGCCTCTCGTGTGGTTCCGCAGGTGTAGATCTGGGATGTGCGCGTAGCGCTTTTTTCAACTGCATTTTCTTGTAATTCTTTTGTTCTGAAAGTTTGTTTTCTTTTGTGCAGGAGTTCAAGGTACCTGGCATGGCGCCTCCACTACCCGAACGTTTTCCGGATGCACCGGACAATGAGGTAGTGGACTCCATGTCTGAGCTCCCTTCGGCGCGGTCACCGGCTGAAGAAACCTTTGAGTCGAGCGAGGACCAGACTCGAAACCTTTGAGTCACAGAGCTTGAGCGAATCGTCGGATGCCTCGACTCCGCCGACGCCTAGGAACCCTCCATGCCTTGTGCGTCACAGTGGAGGCGATGGTGGCTCTTCCTCTCCTATTTCGGCCGTGCCCGTGCGGGCTGTGGCGCCGCAGCCGCCGGCGAAGCGGAAGAAGGAAGAGAAGAAGGAAGAGAAGAAAGAAGAGAAGAAGGGCAAGAGGGCCTTGCCTGTCTTTAACTTGAGCGATATGGACTCGTAAGTATCTTAAGTTGCTTTTTGCTCTCTTTCTTTTTTGCTTGCTTGTATTTGACTGATGTTTTATTTTGTAGCCACTCCTTCGATGGCTGGCTCGTTTAGCGATGGTGCTCGGGAGATGGTTGGGGAGTCGAAGGTTGCACCTCCTCCCTCGCAGACGGTGGACACCTCTGGGGGCGTTTCTACGAACCCTTCTCCGCAGGAGGCTCGGGTGATTGTCTCCCAGAAGACTACAGCCGGACCTTCGGAGTCGCCGTATGATCATGTAAGTGTTTCGTACTTGCCCTGGGGGGAGCCCCCGAGCATTTTTCGTATGGTATGCTGATCATACTTCTGTTTTGTGCGCGTCTCGGGGGGAGCCCCCGAGCGCTTTTCTTATGCTTGATTTGTTGTGCTCGTCTTTTGGGCGTAGCCCTCGAGCCTTTTCTGATGAGTTGCTTCTTCTTGCAGCCTTTTGTGCAAGGCGCCAACCAGCTGGTGAAGCAGCACCTGTTGTTGGAGGCCAACCTCAAGCGGCTTCAGGGTATGTCCGTGAATAGGTCTTCTTTGTCTTCCTCTGCTTCCTTTCCCGTGAATCTGATACATGTTCTTTTTTGCATATGAGAACAATACCGCCCTCCGTGAGCTTGATGCTCTCAAAAAGAGCCTCGACCGAGCGGAGAAAAAAGGTGAGGACACCGTTGGCGCTAAGGAGCGCCTTGAGAAGGAGGTAGCCGACGCAGCTACGGCCAAGGAGCGCCTGCAGCAAGAGGCCACAGACCGCGAGGAGCAGCTCGCCACCACTACGGCCTCACGCGAGAAGGATGTAGCCAATAAGCTGATGGCTGCCGCCAAAGCTATTTCGGGTGAGTAGTTTTTCGCCTGTATGATTTTTTTCAGTTGCCTTTGTCTCTCTGGCTTTAGTTGATGCTTACTTTGCCTCTTCCATTTACGCAGATGCCGCGGGCATTGAGTTTGACCGCAGTGCCCTGGAGCATAGAAGTGCTCTGGATGATGCTACTGCGGCGGTCGAAGACCGCTGCAGCACTGTGGTTGGCTCACTTGCCAAGGCAAAGGAAGTTCTTGGACGCTTCTACAAGGAGCTCGTCCCCAAGGGCATTGCCCTTGAGGATGTCGACTTGTTGGCAGATGCGTTGTCAGCCGACACGCCTGCGGCGTACAAGCGCAAGCAGAAGGGCATCGGCGCGTCCATGGGGCTGGCGATGGCCATGGCGTCTGGAGCGGAGATGGATCTTCATCACGTCACCTCTTAGATGCCGATGGCTCCCGATGGATCCGAGGTAGCTTTTGCCCTCTATGCTGACCGTTGTAAATGCTATGGGCCGAAGTTGATTGACCTGCTGGCGGAGTACGCGGTGAGGCAGCAGGGAGAGGCCAAGAGCAGGCAGTCTAGCTCCGAGGACACTCAGGATGCAACTCCTTAGGCCCTATAGTTGTAGTGTAGTAGTCTTCTTTTGTTGTAATATATTTATGAACACTACCTGTGCCACGAAGTGGCTTTTGTATATAATGAATTTCCGAGCTGTCTTAACCATTCATGTGTTTGTTCATATCCTTGTCTCTTTTCCTTCAGGGACCTTCGGGTGATGATCCTGTCGATATTGCACCTGTTCCGTAGCCGCGACCATCCTTGGATGATGCGTTGCAACTTGTGTTTCTTCGTGACCATGTCCGCAGTCTTGAGAAGGAGTTGCTTGGCATCCGAGGTCATGCAGACGTTTGGAAATCGAAAGCAGAGTGAGGCGCCGCCAGAGAGGAGTATTTGATGGGGGAGTTGTGGCGTTTAGCCGAACAACTGCAATGTGAGTTTCTTCGAGCTGCTGCTCATTTTTGGATGCGCCTGTTGGATTGTCATCTTACTTTGTAGGTGTTGCAGGTGCTAACCTTGTTCCTCAGGAGGAGAAGGAGCGTGTTGCAGTTCGAGTCAATTGCCTGACCCAGCAAGATATGGAGGCTAGCAGCTTTTTCTGGATGAATTGTGACCGTGCCATGATCCTTGCGACTGTGCAGGATCGTGCTCATCAGGTCTCGCGATTGTTGCGACAGGTGAAGACTTCCCTGGCGTCAATTCTGCATGTCATGTTTCCACTGGATGAAGCGCCATCGACTCTCTGGGGCTTGCTGGTGAAGTTTCGAGACGTGCATCACGTCAGGGCGCTGGTGCGGCACCAATTGGTTGCGGGGGTGAAGGCTACGTTTTCCCTCGTGCGGCTGCATCGCCCTGACGTGGACCTTGCTGCCGTTGCAGCTGGGCCGCCTCCTCAACCAGATGGTGGCATGTGGGACATGCGTCCGCATTACGCGGCTGTAAGACAGTATGCCGAACAAGTTGTAGATCTCTTTGAGCATCGTGCGCAGACAATTGTTCAGAGTAGGTAGGACCTGTAAAAAGATAGATATAAATTTTTTATGTATTTGGCTGGGCGTGTTATGCCCCTTGCTGCAAAGGTTGATTGTTTTAGCACGTGGTGCTTTGTTTGTATGCATGTCCTTTTCGTTAGCCTGACGTGATCAACTACTTAGGTTTACACGCGTTATCCTCAGCCGACGAAGTCGTGAGGTGAGGGGAGCCCCCGTGTGTGTTGTAGCATGAAGAAAAATGCGAATAATAGATAAATTTTTGGGGCGAGACACTTAGCTTTATTCATATCGTAATGAGGAGGTACATTGTTCGGTTGAGTAGCCTTGGCTGAATAGCCTTATTGAAAGTAAAAGGAGGGGGATAGCTAGGGGTAGAAGCGTTGCAGTTGTGCGACATTCCATGGGTTGGAGTATGCGACTCCAGACTCCATGTGCTTAAGGCGATAGGCGCCACCTGGGATGACCTTGATGATGACGTAGGGTCCTTCCCAGGGTGACTCGAGCTTCTTAGGTCGCTCTTGCTTGAGTCGTAGGACTAGGTCTCCTTCGACGAAAGACCTTGGGCGCAGCCGACGGCTGTGATAGTTGTGGAGGATCTGTTGGTAGGCTGCTGATCGAGCCGCGGCTATGTCGCGTGCCTCGTCGAGTGTGTTGATGGCGTCTTCGAGTGCAGCCGTCGATTCGGCTTCGCTGTAGGCGACGACCCGTGGGGCCTTATGGCGTACTTCTGCAGGTAGCATGGCTTCGGCTCCGTGCACCATGAAGAAGGGCGTGTAGCCAGTTGAGCTGTTTGGCGTCGTGCGCAGGCTCCAGAGGACGGAGGGTAGCTCTTGTGTCTAGGCTCCCGCGAGTCGTTGGAGTGGGCTCATTAGGCGTTTCTTGATGCTGCCACCGATGAGGCCCTTGGCCTTTTTGACTTGCCCATTCATTTGCAGGTGCGCCATAGAGGCATATGTTATGTTGATTCCAAGGTCTTCACAGAAGTCCTGGAATTCTTTGGAGATGAAGTTCGACCCATTATCGGTGATGATGCTGTGCGACACGCCGAACCTGTAAACAATGGATTCGAAGAACTTGATGACCGTTTTGCCCTTTTGGTTTGTGACGGGCATGGCCTCTATCAAATTGCTGAACTTGTCCACTGCGACCAGGAGGTAGATGTGCCCTCCTTTCGAGGACTTGGGCAGTTTGCCGATAATATCGAGGCCCCATTGGGCGAAGGGCCAGGCCAGAGGTATGGGCCTGAGCTCCGATCCGGGTGCGTGCGGTTTATCTGCAAACCTCTGGCACTTGTTTCATCTTCGGACGATGTCCTTGGAATTGTTCATGGCCGTTGGCCAGTAGAATCCATCTCGTAGAGCTTTGGCGACAAGGGCGCGGCTGCCCGCGTGATGGCCGCAGATGCCCTCGTGGTTGTCTTGAAGGATGGTTTTGCCGTCACCAATGGTGACGCACCTTTGGAGTACAGCCGAAATTCTACACTTGTACAATTCGCCATTGATGATGGTGAAGGCCTTGGACCGGCGAGATATGCGTCGGGCATCTGTCGGGTCATCGGGAAGTTCCCTGTCTATCATGTATCGGAGGTATGGCCGTATCCATGTTTCTTCGACTGCCATGACCTGCATCAGGTTGACCACTTCGACCTCTGTATCGAGTTTTTCTGGACCTTCCTGTCCTTCGGGTAGCGCAGCCCCCGAGTGTTCTGCCTCTTCGGGTGATCCCTTGGGGAATTTACTTTTGATGGATGGCATGTAGATCTGTTCGAGGAACACACCTGGTGGCACCTGCGCGCAGGCGGAGCCATTGTTGGCGAGTCTGTCGGCCTCTTCGTTGCTTTCTCTCCCAATGTGCCGAAGCTCGCAGCCGTCAAAGTATCCTTCGAGTGCGTTGTAAAGTGCGCGGTACGCAATCATGTTGGCGGCGTGCGCGTCGCACTCGTTCATCGTCCGTTGGACGACGAGATTTGAATCAACATAGATGACTAGGCGCGTTGCGCCGCAGATATTGGCCATCCTCATGCCGTGGATGAGGGCCTCGTACTCGAGCTTCGTTATTGGAAGCTCGAAATTTCATCCGGAGGACGTACTTCATCTTGTCGCCCTGCGGGGAGGTCAGTATGACCCCGACTCCTGATCCAGCCTCGCGCTTGGAGCCATCGAACTGCATCGTCCATGACTACGTCATGTCCGGAGTGTCCGGCAGCCGTAGTTCCATCAAGTGGACTAGGAAATCTGGTAGGACCTGGGACTTGATCGCATGGCGCTTCTCATAGACTATGTCTAGAGGTGATAACTCGATGCCCCACAGGGCCACGCGTCCTGTGGCCTCCGGGTTGTTCAGGATGCTGTTCAAGGGTGCTTCGTTGACGACCATCACCTGATGCTCCTAGAAGTAGTGGCTCAGCCGACGAGCCATCATGAACATGCCGTAGGCGAGTTTCTGGTAGTGAGGATACCTCTGCTTTGTCGGCGTCAATACCTCGCTGAGGTAGTAGATCGGGCGTTGGACCCCATGGGTCTTGCCATCTTTGGGTCGTTCGACCACGAGCACGGTGCTTACCACCTGGTGTGTAGCTGCTATGTATAGAAGTAGAGGCTCGCGCTCCTTTGGTGTGACCAAGATGGGCGAGGTGGAGAGCAGCCGCTTTAGATCTTTGAATGCGTCGTCCGCTTCGGGCGTCCACTCGAATTTGTCTGCTTTGTGTAGCAGCTGATAGAAAGGCAGGGCCTTTTCGCCCATGCGGCTGATGAACCTGCTCAACGCCACGATTCACCCGACGAGCTGCTGGACGCCTTTGAGGTTCCTCGGCTTCTCCATGGCCAATATGGCTCGGATTTTCTTCGGGTTCGCCTCGATCCCTCGCCGGGAGATGAAGTAGCCGAGTAGTTGACAAGATGGGACACTGAAGGCGCACTTTTCTGGGTTTAGCTTGATCTTGTATCGATCAAGGTTGTCGAACGTCTCGCTGAGATCGTCAAGCAGTGTTTTGGCCTCTCTTGTTTTGATTACTATGTCGTCGACATAGACTTGTATGTTGCGGCCGATCTGGATCTTCAGGCATGCCTGCATGCATCGCTGGTACATGGCACCTGCGTTCTTCAGCCCAAAGGGCATTGTGTTGTAGCAGAACACTCTGAACGATGTGATGAATGCCGTTTTCTCCTAATCTTCGACCTTTAGTTGAATCTGGTTGTAGCCTGAGTAGGCGTCAAGGAAGGAGATCTTCTCGCATCCTGCAGTCGAATTGATGATCTGATCGATCTGAGGGAGAGGGAAGTGATCCTTCGGGCAGTGCTTGTTCAGCGATGTGAATTCCACGCACATCTGCAGAATGTCCTGTCATTTTTGGGGACCATCACGGTGTTGGCGAGCCACTCACTTTCCTTGATCTCCCTGATGAAATTGGCGTCGAGTAGTCTGTTGACTTCGACTCCAATGGATTCAGCCCGCGGCTCGGACAATCATCGGATGAATTGTTTGACGGGCTTGGCGTCTGGAAAGACGTTAAGGGCGTGCTCGGCGAATTCCCTGGGAACTCCTGGCATGTCCGCAGGACACTAGGCGAAGATTTCCCAGCGCTCACGGAGGAATTCGACGAGCGTGCTTTCCTATACGGGGATAAGGTCGTTGGCGATCAGCATCGTCTTGGAGGCGTCCGTCGGGTGGACTTGCACCTTCTTTGTGTTGACGGTGGAGTCGAAAGACATGTCGGGTGCGTTCTGCCTTGCGATTGGGGGTGCCCCGTTGTCTGTCACCTCTCGGAGCCTTATGATCTCCTCCTGCATGCCGAATGACTGGGAGATTCTGTTGAAGTCCCTGTCGCAGTGATCTGATCGGGTGAAGCTCTCGTGGACCGTGATGACGCCCCTAGGTCCTGACATCTTGAGTAGCAGGTACGCGTAGTGTGGTACTGCTAGGAACCGTGCGAATGCCACGCGCCCGAGGATGGCGTGGTATTGTGATGGCCAATCCACCACTTCGAACTCGAGTCGCTCACACCGAAAGTTGTCGGGCTGGCCGAAGATGACGTTGAGCCATATCTTTCCCAGGGGGAATATGCCCTTCCCTAGGACGATGTCGTGGAACGTCGTGTCGGATTGTTCTAGGCTGCATAGCGGGATCCGCATTGCTGCTAAGGTGCTGGCAAACATCAGATTGATGCCGCTGCCGCCGTCCATGAAGACACGGCTCATATCGAACCCTCCAATCTGCGCCTCGAGCACCAGGGCAGCATGACCTGGGCGAGGGACCTGGCGGGGGTGATCTGAACGGCTGAACGTGATGCAGGACTCCGAACCGCTAAGGTACTCAGGGATGGCGAGTGCAGTATTCACAGCCAAACTGACTTGGCGGGTGATTTTCTTTTGCACCCTGTTTGCTGGGCGCCCCTTTTGGATCATCAGTGATCCCTTCGGCGTGGGGTACCCGTTTCCACCGTTATTCTGCGCAGGTGCGATTTGGTGATTCGAAGGTCCCGTAGGTGGTGGTGGAGGAGATCCGTGTGCGGTCTCACCTGGCGCGGGTGCATGCTCGTACCCAGGGTTTGGGGCTTGCTGCCTCATCTGGGACATGCTCTCGCTGAGTTTCTGGAATTCGCGGCAGTCTTTGAGCATGTGGCTTGCCTTCTTCTTGCCATTCTGCTTGTCGATGTAGAAGTGGATGGTGCATGGACCTGACAATTTGTCGTATGCCGAGGGTCCGTCGTCGCAGTCGCGATGTTGCCTTGACTGCACTGGGCGTCCTCCACCGCGGAAGTTGTTTCCACGGTATCCACCGCTGCTGTGGTTGCCTTCACTGCGGCGGTCGGCGTAGCCGGCCGCGACCATGTCGGGTCCGTCGCGATCGTCGTAGACGCGCGATCTTCTCTTGCTACGGCGTTCACGCCGACGACGCGAGTCATCTTCCTCCTCCGAGTGTGTTCGGTGGACGGAGTCCTCGCCATATGCCCACCTGTTGGCGATGTCCATGAGGAGGTCGAGTGTCTTGGGCTTGACGCGCCCAAGTTCTTCCTTGAAGTCCTGACATTTGACGCCATCCTTGAAGGCGTCGATCGCTCTCTCCTCAGAGATGTGCGCCGTGGAGTTCTTGGTGTTGGACCAGCGTAGTATGTACGAGCGAATGGATTCGCCCGTTCATTGGGTGTAGGCCCGTAGCTCCTCAATCGAGGCTGGCCTCTTGCTGGTGCCCTTGAAGTTTCGGATGAAACTATACGCTAGTTCCTCCCAGCTTCGGATGGATCCCGAGAATAGGCTGCTGAGCCAGATTCGAGCTGCGCCTGTCAGCTGCAGCTGAAGGCATTGTAGGGCGGTGTTCTTGTTTCTGCCGTGTAGCTTGACGGACGACAGGTGGTTGCTAAGCCACGCCTTGGGATCCCGTGTGCCATAAAACTTCGGAGTGTCCGAAGGAAGCTTGAAGTTCCACGGCATCCGCATCCGTCGGACGGATCTGCTGAAGCATCGAGCTCCACAGAGTTCTCCTTCATCGTCGTCCTCCTTGGATTTGGACGAGCATACGCGCTTGGCGCGTGCTTTGTCGATCTTGCATTGGGTGAGCTCGCTTCGAGCGTCGTAGTCGTGGCTTCGACGCCGTGAGCTCTTGTGTCGCCGAGGCAGGTCGTGTTCTTCCTCGTCGGATGAGGGTGTAGGACTGCGGTTGAACCTGACCGCAACCTTCTTATTCGGCTCCTCAGGGACTTCTCCATGGAGCGCAGCTCCGACGAGTCTAAGTCCAGCCAGTGCGGAGTTGTGCATGGCCCTCTTCAGGTCCCCCACCGGAGGTGCATGGGACACGAGGTATGTGGTGGCTGCCATGATCGCAGCTTGCGGCGTCTTCGGGATGACGTTGCCGTTGGCATCCATCTCCATGAAGGATGTGTTGAGGGTTCGGGTCACCTCACGACGTGCGGCAGGGTCTATGTTCTCTAGGCGAGAACGGTGCCTGTTGCCGTGTGAGCTGGATCCGCCCATGGCGGAGAGCACAGCTCGCCACGCAGTGGACTCCGAGGCCGCTTGCTTGCGCTTGTCGAGCACTTCTTGCATCTTCACCTGCTTTTTGTGCTCTTCGACGAGGTGCAGGTGGTACGCCATCAGTAGGTCCTGTGAGGCACCCACAGGCAGGATCTTGTTGCCTGCCATGGCTTTGCGTGCTTGAGCCCATCCTTCCTCGCCGAGGTGGATTACCCGATTAGGATCGGTGTCCTCCTCATTGGGCGGGGGGACTAGTTTCTCCTGTTCTCGCCGTTTCTATCCTGCGCGTTGGGTGGCGGGTTATGTTCCTGATCTACGTCGCTCTGGATGACTGCGGCGCATTGGTAGCGCTCGTAGATTGGATCGCTGCTGCCACAACTTTCTGATCCAGAACCGTAGGTCCCTTCCTCTGATGGTGGATCGCACAGATCTGAGTTGCAGCAGCTGCTGTCATAGGACTCATCTGTCGATGGTGATGTCCGTAGCACGGGATGCGGATCCCATGAAGCGGGCCTGATCAATGGCAGGGGCACCCGCTCTGGGAGACGGAGAGTGCCGGTATGCCCCACCTAGAAGCAGAAGCTCCCGAACAGGATCTCGAGCCCGTCGCCAATGGGCTCGAAGTCCTTCAGAGTGGCTGGCGAGTGGGCGGTGAATTTGAAAGCGCCAAAGAGGAGATGGCTCTCCGTCGCCGAGGAGTTGTAGATCGCTTTGGTTGGGACCGCCACGATCGCACAATCATCGCCCCCAGTTCCCACAAACGGTGCCAATTGACGAGGTTTAATCTCGTCAATGCCCATTGTTATGAGCTTGGGTTTTAGAGAAGATGGGGATGCTGGAGATCGCGGAACGGTTAGCAAACAAGCAACACGGGGACACGAGGTTTACCTGAGTTCAGGCCGGAGGAAAACCCTACTCCTGCTTATGCGCTCTTGATTACGGTGGAACCGAAAGTTCTGAGGTCTTGAGATGCAATCTGGCGTGGAGGTGTGTATGCGGTGGTATGAAGTGCCCTCCTCGTCGTGCCCTCCTAGCCTTTATATAGAGATAGGCAGGTCCCGGGCACAGATCGAGTCGGTTACAGGTTTTAGGGTTTGCCCCTTTGAATATTCTATCTATTCTAGTCTTGCTCTCCAAGGATCCAAAGTCATCCTGGGCTTGGGCCACCCGAAAGTCTTCATGGGCCGCGTATATTCTCGTGGGCCTTCCTTGGGCTGGACTAGGTATGCTAAGGTCGTGTACCCGTGGGGTATAACCATGTCACACAATGCATTCCCCTAGGCCCATAAATGGTGAAGTATCACGTAGTCGACGTTCACATGACACCACTAGAAGAATAGCACCACAACTTAAATACTAAACCATTGAATAATAACTCATCACAAATTCAGTACTAATGACATGACTTCTCCCATGTCCTCAAGAACTAAACGAACTACTCACGAGACATCATATGGATCAAGATCAAAGATGATATGGTAATAGATAACAATCTGAACATAAACAATAATCCAATGGTTCCACTCGCAAGCATCAACTACAATAGTAATCAACACCGGGAAAGTTTCCCTAAGAACTAAAGCAATATCCAACACAATTGTTACAGCGGGACGGAGTGGTGATGATGGTGCTGGTGGAGATGATGGTGTGGATGATGATGATGATCCCGATGAAGCCTAGCTTGACGATGGTGTTGATGGCGACGGTCTCCCCTCTCCGGGAAGGAATTCCCTCGACATAAATCTGTCTGCCGGAGAGATCTTTCTCTCTCGATGTTTTCCGCCCCTAGAGGCGGCTGAAGTCTATCTGTGGTCGCTCCTATGGTGTTAGCGTTCCGTAGGGAAGATATAGGCGAAGGGGCGGAGTCGGAGGCCGAGCAGGTGGGCCAAACCCACCCTAGGCGCGTGGTCAGGTGGGCCCGCACCTAGGGGGGTGTGGGCCCCCTGAGGCCCCCCTTCGCTCCTCCTTCTGGCTTCCTTTGTCTTCCGGTAAAATAATATGTTTCCATATTTTTCTGGTATTTTTCTGATCTTCGCGAAATTGCACCGAAACGCCGTCTTTCCCATCAGAATCCAGACTCCACCAGTCCATCCTCCAGGAATCATCCAACATGCATAAACAGATAAAAAGCCATAAGTAATACCTCATAATAAGACAAATACCAATGAATAGAGGTAAATTATGATATAGGATGGTGATGCAAATTCGGCGTATCAAGGACTCATCATAATGGGTGCACTTACTCATATTTATGGCTGCACCTAAACTAGGCTCTATCACGAAAGAACTAAACTAGACAAGATATTCATCATATTGTGTAGAAATCTATATGCTAAGTATATCCATGCCACCCTCGGTAACATTTGTCACATATAATACCACACACTTGAGCTTGTACTCTTGATTCATATAGGATTGGGCTTTCTCTTAAGATCATTTATTTACTGCAATTTACTTTCAGCAATTCATATTGGCAGCAACCGTTTTCTAGTACTTTGAGTTGCATTGGAGGGATTTATATCAGAGACCCATGAACTTACTGCTATGGTGGGACATTTATGTCTTAATGATTCCTATGTTTGCTCATGGCTATATGACCCATCATAAGGGGTGTACTTTCTTATATTTATGGTTGCACCTAAACTAGGCTCCGCCCTGAAAGAACTAAACTTGACAAGATATTCACCATATTGTGTAGAAATCTGTATGCTAAGTATATCCATGCCGCCCTCGGGAATGCTTGTCACATATAAGAACAAACTTGAGCTTGTACTCTTTCTTCACATAGGATTGAGCTTTCCCTTATTAAGAGCATTTATTTAGTGCTATTTACTTTTAGCAATTTATATTACTGCAAATTACATGCCCGAAACACCAAACCGCTGCATCCTTTATTGCTTTACTTGTCAAACTTGCTAACCAATACCTTCAGCACCTCATGGATTTGACAACCTTTTCTTATTGAAAGGTACTACAGTTGATCTCATGCACTTGGAAGTCATCAAGTATGATTACTAAATATCCCCATCATGATCTACCACAATGGTATGTTTTACATATTTTCTATGGAGGACTTAATCAAGATAATAAGAATGAAATGGATCTAGCTTCCGGTGGAGCTTTTATGAAATTCACTATAAGGCAAGCTTGGGCACTTCTAGAAAGAATTCGCCATAATAGAGAAACTTGGGGTTTTAATTTAGGAGGCGCGGGAGGAATATAAGTAGAATATGATTGACTCAATGCTTATAAAGAAATTGGTATGGTAAAAGAATCCACTTATGATTTTAATTTTGATGAACATATTATTATGCAAATCCTTTAGTATTTTACATAACACATTAAAGCACCAAAAAAAGGATTAGCTTCAATATACTCTCCCACCTAAACCAGTTGAACTGTAGGCAGTAGGTAGAGTGGTAATATGTAGCACCCCGGGAAAACTGTAAATAAAAGTTGCTTGTTGTTTTTATTTTATGCATCATCATATGACATCATATGCATAATCATGAACATCATATCACCTTGCATGGTTCATCTTTGCTAGAATTTTTGTTGCATTTATTTACTTGTTCACATGTGCTCTTGTCCAGGTTTATGTATCTCTTAATCTTGCTATCACCTCTATGTTGTTTTGCCTCCATCTATCCCCTTTTTGTTTTGCCAACTTTGGGCCCTTCTTCTTATATGGAAGGGATCATATTTTGAATACAAATGTGTTTGGGTTTAATGCCCCATATCTATATTTTGTTTTACCTACTTCCCTTGTTCTTGTAAAAACATGGCCAAATGGATTTACATGGGCATATTATTGATACTCTTCCACTCCCTCTCATCTCTATTTAATTGGACTAGTAAAATGCCCGTGCGTTGCAACGGGTATATATATATATATATTCTAATGGTTTAATGTTACTTGTCTCTGAGCATACACATCATATAGCAATGTCTCTTAGGATCCTCATGCAAGAATGTCTTCTTATCGTCCTCATTCCTTGCCGTGCACATCAAGCAGATGTGCCTTCTTTTCCTCCTTTCATTTGTAATAATCAACAATAAATAGTACTCCACCCGTTCCTGAGTATTAACAGATTTTGGCAAGCATAGGAAGAATCACAAAATGATAGAAAGATATCCAAAATATAGCTCATTACATTTGGACGTTCCAAGTTTCTAAGAAAACAGAGACGGGAGGAAATAACTTCCGAAAAACATATTCTTCAACAGCTTGGTCGTCCCAGCATTATCCTGTCATCCAATTTTCTTTAAGAATTGTATAATAATTCTAAACAATGCAAAGAATACCCTTTGTTACATTCGTATTTTGTAGAAAGGACTGCATCCACTCATCTAACTAACAGAGATTCATTCATGCTTCAAATCTAGAAGATTCATGCATGATTCATACACAAGCTACACCACCTAATTAGAATAGGATTCATACAAAGTTCGTATAGGAATCACCCGAAAAAATAGAGGATCCATACATGTTCATACAAGATTCAAGTCTGGAAGATTTGTACAGGATTCACAAACAAGTAAATCTGCCTAATTATCAAATGATTCATACTTATGATTTTCCGTCAAAGTCTCATATAGATTTATAAATTTTATGTATGTTTCTTCCTAGTTATCTAAATTCATACATAATTTCAAATTATGATACATAATTCATTTGGCATAAACTTCTAAATTATGATATCATCCATACATAATTCACCCAAAAGTTTGAACTGCTGGAAACGGGCTAGACAATATATTTATACTTCAACAACTCTGATCAACGACCTTATCCTATATAATATAACTAAATAGTTCATCCATGCTAACCAATTTCTCTAAGCATGCAGGCTATCCACCTCATCAGCCTTCCACATCAGCCATCATGTTTCTTTACGAATGAAGTTCCCCAGGTCATTAGACTTAATCAGAATGACAGTTCGATATCTGGACATCTTATGTTATACCTGTGATGAAGTTAAACAGTCATGCCACGGTAAGTTTTCCTGTTCATTCAAGCCTGCACGTTCTCTTCCGTAGCTCCTTCCATTTATCGACTCCTCCACTCTCTTCTTCATCTACCAATTAATTACATCTCGTGGTTGCCTTCTGTAACACCTTCTGCCTCAGGCGCTCAGGTAGGTGGACCCATTCCTCTATTCCACTGCTTGCCGGAGTCATGACAGAACACCATGTACCTCATGGATAGTAGATACATCGGCCTCAGAATTGTTGACAAGCAACTCAAACCCATCATTGAGAACTTTTTATTTCTACATATCTAATGTTTCTACCAGTGCTCATGATGTCATCCACATAACAAAATGTATGTTTGTTACCTACTGCGTGCTACCTCCATTCCAAAACACCTTGGTTCTACCCCGCCTATCTTCAGATGCCAGATTAGTTGGTTTTTGTCATTTTAATGCAAGGATGAAGACATAAGAATATGTGATTAAATTGGTGCTTTTGATCATGTCGTCTGCCTCCTTTCAGATATTTGACTCTCCTTTAAATTACTCATTTAATTTGCCTCAGTCTGGATGTTTTCTAAACTGGATTGGACCAGTACAATTGCTATGGAGTATATAGATTTACGATTTGCTTCCTCTTACCATGCCTGCCCCTGGAAGTAGGTGCCTAAAGCCTTATGTTGCCTAATTCGTATTTTTTTACTACAGTCGTAGAATTGTATAATTTGTAGTTCATTGATGAATCAATCAGTTTATTGCACCATGCCAGTTTGATGGAAATCCCAAGGGACCAAATTTGGAATTGATCCAAGGTAACACTAAGAACACAAATCATTGTTCAGTTGTTTCAATGACCTAAATAATTCGAGAAGTGGTATTATCATGTCACATGCATTTACAATTTTGCCCGTGGGATTAGCAAGGTAATGAACACTTGCAGTCTTATTACCAGGTTTATGTTTTACACAAGTTACATATGGCTTTTCTGAACTCATAGTTCAGTTATAAATAAGTTCTACCACAAAATCCGTTGTTCCCTTTTCCGTGGTGCCACAGTTAAATAATAGTAATTATAATGTATATACAGTGTTGGTGTTTCGCACAAAGTGGCTAACACATTCTCTTTATTTTTTCTTAGGCTGTGGGTCCAAAACAGGCACCAAATTCATTCCTTCAAAATTTTGTAAAGTAGTTTGTCCTTGCTTTTTATAGAAGATTGATGTGTATGACATGCTTAAAAGGGCATTCTCCTGCAAAAAGGACTGCTGGAGATCAGTGTGTCCAAGATGCAACATCAAGAAAATATGAAATAGGAAGGCATATGTTATGTGTGTACTGTCAAGTGTATATGAAAATAATGAGGAAAGTATGATTTCTTCTAAATGTAGTTTCACATTCCTTCTAAATATATAAGTTTATCTGTAGATTTGAATTCTGATCACGAGTCATGTTCCAGAAATGTGTGTCACTATGATGTAAAACTATGAATTTATTTTCATGAGTTAATGTATCCATCCATCTCCTTCGCTACATGCATATTTATATATCTATTGATGTTGTTTTCACCATATAATGATATAATTTTTCTGAGTCGAGCTCACCAATGGTCAAAATCTCATTCAAAATTAGCATCAAATTTGACACATTAAATGAAAACCATAGGGAACACTAAAAGTTTTTCATGTATTCCAGTACAGGTGATTGAAAAAAGAAACTCTAAGATTGTCCCCATTGCATCAACTAACTGAACATGGAGAGTTTCTTATAATAGTAACCTACATGGTATCGTGTTGATAAGAAACCAAGTTGTTAGTAGTTCGAACCATTCAGAGAAATTAGCACCAAAAACTAAATTAGTAACTTAAATGGTACCGTGTTTATCCGGAGGCTAAGTAACATGCCTCTCTGCTGCTTGTGAGCTTCAATCGCTTTCTGTAGAAACACGAAGCATAGAAAGTTTGTTAGAGATTGACCAACATCTGTTTGAGACACATATCACATAAGAACATGAAGTAAATACCTCACGAGTAACATCAATGCTAAGTTCTGTTTTCTCGAAAATAAATGATTCTTTCACAGAGTACAACATAACACAATCAGTGGTCGCTGCAGTAGAAAATCTTCCAGTTGGAGAATATTTCACACATTTATTCCAAACTACATGTCTTACACGACTCGCCATGGATCCAGGTAAACTATGCCCCAAGTTATCTCTTGTTTGTTGATCAATTCTGTCTTTGATAACACTCTCTTTGTCATCAACTGGATCTAGTGGATCAGTAGCAGTCATATTTTTTAGATCAAAAAATCAAGAACACCATCCAATGTTTGATTGAGAGTGATCTGGAATCTACGCAACAGTACCTGCAGAGATGGCATTGGAAAATACAGTGAATAACTTTGACCCTTAATATGGGCACAATGTGTTCTTACAAAGTTACTACTATCATTTTAGTCACTTGAGATAATGTCAAAGGACCCCTAAGCATAAACAACTTAAGCTTACCATGACGCAAATAGCAACATTCAGACGTGGCTGGCTGGTAAAGTCTTTTAACTTAAGTTTGTGATGCTGGTAGGAAATTATTTCTGGTAAAGTTTTTAAATTTGAGTTTGTGAGGCGCTTCATATCAATTTTTTACTGAATCATAGTAATTGATATGACACAAAAACGAGATTGTGGAAAATGCACATATAATATAGAACAGAATCCCGATAGTTAAAAGAAAGAAAACAAGGAACGTGTATATGCTAAAGAGCTATTTCATCACAAGGAAAACTTGCTGACCTATTCTCCAATACCGTACATGCATATATACTTGTTTTTTCCTCGAGCAAGAATACACCTGTAAGAAAACTGTTTTGGATTACTGGCTTGGACCATGTGCTCGCTCGGGATTACTGGCTTGGACTGTAGGTTGACTTCCGGAATTCCTTCAATGAAGGAAACGACGTAATGCGTTAGAGGCAAAAAACAGAACCACGAGATTATTTTTAGATAGTAGAGATTTCTAATCCGTATTACAATCAGTGAGCAATTGAGCTTAATGATTAATTCTCATAGGTGACATTACCTGGTGTAAACTGGCACTTCTTTCAATCGAGCAATAGGAGCATAGGACACCGGGACAAAGAAAAAGATAAAAAAATAGCTTCAGACGTGGAACAATACATGTTTTGTTAGCTACAGGGTATTATGTTATAAAAAAACTATGAAAACAGATGCGATGAGGAGAACTACTACATTCTCTTCACATATTTGAAGAAGGAAATAGTACAGCTACTACATCAAGGAAAATGTAAATGCAGAAATACGTATAGTTTTAGTTTGGAGGTACTATAATATTCTTCTAGAGAAAAGGGATTTCCTCCCCTGATTTCATTGACATGCAACCAAAATAAGCAAGTCTGTTACAGCATCCAATTGTTTTCAATTTTTGTAGCTTAACCATTGAGTGCATGCTAACAAGAGAAATAACAGAGGAACTATGTATATAATATAGAAGTGTATATAAGAACAAAAGAATTGAACTACCATCAAAACTTCCAAAAATGTACACGTCCTTATTTTTGGAAAATGCAACCCACATAAAAATGCTCATCGGTTGGAACAAGATTCAAGAGTGTAAACCACGTAATCCCATAATTACCGGTACCACTCTTCTATACATTTTACCATTCTCTTGTAGTTAATACCAAAGATCACAAAACCATACGTTCTATGTAAATAAACTACAGTGCAAAACAGAGTGCGAAATTTTAAATCATCAATATTTACAAAACACAACTTATAGGTACGGTTGGATAACATGAAGCTAAAATTAAAGGAATCACAGCCAAGCAGCTATGAACTTTGCACGCCATACATATTAAATAAGTATAAGGATGTAAGACACGACTGGGAAAATTTTAATTTATATATAAGAAATATGATCACTTGTGCTCATGCAGAATGAAGATTTAAAATTTCTTGCAGAAAACCAAATGAGAGATAAATAGTTACAGTCTGCAATAGTAAATATGTTTGGAATCAGCAGATTAACAAATGGTGACAGAGCCAAAAAACTTAATTAAGATGCCGAAATAAATAAGAATCAGGATGTAGGACACATATGGCAAAGGTCTGCCTTAAGTATATGTGAAGTAGGACACAAGATGGTGTCCAGGATGTAGGTCTGCAAAGGTCACGCAGGATGTAGGACACAAGATGGTGTCCAAGAGACACTAACTCTCTAAATGGTTGAGCAACAATATAAACTGAAATGGTCTGCAGTCAAATGGAATTAGCATGATTTGACCAGCCTACAAATGGTTACCCAAGTGCCTGGAATTGTAAGAAATGAAAAAATAGAAATATTTAATACTTCAGCCATGTATAGTAGGAAGACTTGAATTTGAATTTCAGAATTTAACACCGCTATACATTACATACCACGTAAACCAACATTAGCAACTTCAGAAATCAGTATATAGGTCGTCGGCACACTTCAGAAAACGTAGGAGATGAATCGTCTATTTTTAACAAGTACTTAAGAAAGATTTAACATGTCCATTCTTAAACTCAGTATATCTAATATTATCCTCCCAAAGAATCCTAATTAGCATGCCCATTGTGCAAGCCGAAGACCATCTTGAAGCGAGACCATTGTGACATATTAGCATGTGCATTGTGCAAAACATAAAAACGACCAAACTAAGTTTGGAATGTGGAATAGACCACAGACTCTTATGACATTTAGCATAGGTTGTCCCAAGGTTAACACCCATATAAGTTCATTTAAGTTTAAGGACCAAAACATTCCAATGCTCTGCGTGAAAGTGATTCATTTTCCCAATCTTTAATCAACGTAGCATACGTCTTGAGATTAGGCTTTAGCCTGACAGCTGTCATTTCTTCTAGCACCTTTTGTGTTCTATATGAAATCCATTAATTGAGATACATTGTGGACAGTGTGCAAATAAGGACTAAAAGAATTACTTGTCCATTAATATATTTTAAATTATAATAAAATCAAGCCTTGTCAGACTATCTCTAGCAAATAAAGTTCATCGTGCTAGAAAAAATGTACTCATGTCAGACGGAATTGCAATATCCTTGTGAGTCTATCTCTAGCATTTAGTCACGAGAAGCTGAAAAGTAAATAAGTAATGCCATACCTGCATCTATCCTGCTTTGGAGCATGCGATAATGTATGAATGTTAGGAGACTCCATCTTCTTTCATCTACTTAATTACATCTGCTGCCCGCCAAACGTATCCCTCTGAGCCCACATAGACAAAAGACAATTGATTAGAGAAAAAAAAGAAATTTCGAGTACACTTTATGAAAATAAACCATATAAAATTTTGCAGTATGCACTGTCAAAAATAGCGTAGAAATAAAGAACTGTGATGATAGTTTCTCCATACCCTCGGTTGCAGTTGGCTAACTACTTATATACAGGGCATCCTTCGGATCTCCATGCTATAGGGCCTATCGAGCTTCCTCATGTAGCGTGGATGGGGAGATCTTCCTTGGCACATGCTCGTGTTCGCATCAGCCAGATGGACAAAGGGGTGAGGAGAAGGGGCTAGCCGCCGCCTACAACAGCACAAGAAGAGGTTAGGGAGATGGACAGAGAGGTGCAGCATCTCCTACAGTCATCTCCATCGAGACTGAGCGGACCTCACGAGGTGATAGGCGACACCAGGAGGACCCGGAGTATGGCGGCGCAACGACCATAGAGAGGACAGCGGAGAAAGGGATCTGGGTTCAGGAAACATACGAAATTTGTCAAGAAACACTCCCAGACTCCTTCCGCGGCAATCGGTTGCTGCCAGAGCTGTCGGCTACGCCATCAATCGCCGGCCGCCGCCACGGGCCTCTTTTCGTCGAAGATCACAACGCCGGCGCCGATGGACTTCACCTGGAGATATTGGTAGATCCGTTCGATGACTTGCCTTCCCTTGGGCGTGGATGTGTGCAGGAGGATGGTGTGGATGCGATGGTGTGGAGGCATGGAGGTAGGGCAGCGCAACAACCATAGAGAGGGAGATCGGGTCAAGTCAGACAATGGCGTGATTTGGGGAGGAGGCCGCGGGTTGATTTCCCTGTATTGACTTGCGGTGGGAAGGAAACGAAACGATGGACAAAAGACGAAGGAAGGGTGAGGCGAGCGGAGGGGGTGCGACAAAACGGGCCGACCTAGTGGCAGAAAACGGAACGCCTTCCTCTTTTTTAGATAGTAGAGATACAAAATCTCTGTTCTAAATCCCTGCAGAAAGATTCAAAACAATTCAAAATGGTTCAACTAGAAACCTTATGTGTACTTTTTATTAAATCCTCACTCCTTTTCCTGTTTTCCTTTTGCTTATGCCCAATCGGATCAGCAACGTTTGTGCTACTGATTCTAGGCCTCCTAAATCAGTCCCTAACTACTCTTGTTCTTTTGTTGTTTTCCATATCTTGATCCTTTTCAAATCTGGGCAAAAACAATGTAGCAAGGTTCAGTCTTCAGGCAAACAGCAGCAGTTTCAGTAGATAGCAAAGTTCAGTGTAAGAATAGCAGTGGTCGTTTCCTTCAGGAGCGATAGCAGCAGCAGTGCAGTTTAGGATTCAGTTAACGTTGCATCAGGTTCAGAGATACAGACAGGGCCGGCCCATTGTCATGCGGGGCCCAGGTGCAAAATGACATGAAGGGGCCCTTATTCACACACAAACATTGAAAAAAATATACTTCAAGCTAAAAAAATATACCATATTTCATTAAAGAAGTAATGTTCAGAACATAGCATAGATCCATGATCTTTTAACTCTCAAAATGACATAACATACTAATATTTTGACTCTCAAAATGACATAACATACTAATATTTTGACTCTAATAACGGTTCCACAAAGACGCTTTGCTGGTCATCACAACTCACAAGGGAGAACTCGTCTTTTTTCTGCAAAAGGAATAAGTTTGTCAAAATTGATGCTTTGAAGCTTTTGTGTTATGGTATAAAGTTACATTGACTTACATTTGTTTCTAGTCCTCGCCAATTTCTGATCCACTTTGTTATTGTACTTGTCATACACGATTGATAAGGTGAGGATTGTTAGAATAGCTGTTTAGGACCATTGCATGTATTAGTCTAACAACATAAACATGATTATAATATTATTATCACCCTCATTGATGTCATCGTCCACATCTACATTCTCAGTTTGGTGTTCTTCAACAGTTACTAAGGCCAATTGCAGAGAGTCTGGGTCCCTCGAAGAACTACCATTTCTAAGAAACTTGTGAATGGATCCTTTTTGGGATTCTACAAACGCATCACGATTTTTTCTTTTCTTCCTTGTAGAAGACATATCACCAGACAAATAATACAAATTGTATAAAATGGTTAAGAGAGGGAATGGAAACACCTGGCACTTGGATGTAGACTTGATCATTAGGCTGTTGCATGGTAGGCGATCTTCCGTTCCTCTTGAGCGTAGAGCAATCTCGGTCTCTCGAGATCCAGATTTGAGCCACCTCGAGATCCAATCAAGACCACACCCAACTGCTTGAACTAAAGAACAGAAGAGCGGAACTATTTATAATATATCATTGGATTGAGGTCTTAGTAGCAACGGTAAGGCAAACACAAATTTACCTCTCTCTAGAATCTAGTTCCAAACAACTATTTGATTGGGAAATGGTAGAACCGTTGTGAATTAAAAGGCAGAAATTTGGGGAAGGAGGGATGTGGGGTGTTGTCCTCCATTAATGGGCGGCAACCTTGGAAAGACAAGGCATTTTAGAAATTTGGGGAAGAAGACGAGGAGACGAGAAGAAGAAGAGGATGCCCAGGTCGCTCCTGTACCAGAACTGGAGAAGTAGCAAGATCGGGTCGGTCCCTTGACCTTTTGTACGTGATTATCTGGGTGTGCTACACCTGCACATGGGCCTTTTATTTTTTTTAACACCTAAAAACCAGATATTTCAGCTACTACTACTAGAATTATTACCTGGGCCGGGGCCCCTGGCTCGCGGGGCCCAGTGCGGGCGCACTGTTTGCCCGGCCTGTGGGCCGGCCCTGGATACAGAGTAACAACATATGCCAATCAGCATTGTCCAGTTTGGCCGGCTTCCAACTCAATCGGGGCCCATCGTCCCCGCTCGAGCCCAACAAGCAGCGGAGGAAGCTGGCTCGAGAGCCCGGCGCTTCCCCGTCCACTCCTTGTCGTCTTCCTCCCCGTCGGACACAGCGCGCACGCGGTTGACGCCCGAGCCCCACCTTTACTTCGACCCGAGTCGCTCGCTAGCGCAGCGCCCGTTCCTCCAAGCCTCGTCTTAACCCCGGCGCAGCCCCCGCAAAACCTATCTCGTCTCCTCCCCCTGGGTCACAAATTCTACCACCCCGCCGCCATGGCCGTTGCCGTGCGCGCCTTCCTGATGTCGACCCAGTAGCCACCTAGAGGCGTGTTGTAACAGAGCGACTTCCCCGTGCTCTTCCCTGTACGTGCATGCGTCTTCTTTCCCTCTTCTCGCCGGAGCGCCACGGCGACCTCCCCCAGCTCGCCAACATCCCCGCGGTGAGGACCTCCACCATTCCCGAGTACCTCTGGTCGCCGTCTCAGGTTCATCTGTCTTGCGCGCACACACTCTCCAGCCAGCAGCCGCGCATGTAATCATCCATTTCAGCTAGCTGGTTTTGCTTCTGCCTTTGATTCACCTGTTAGCTAGTTTGGTTTTTAGCCAGCTATATGCACGGCAGTTGATCGATGCAGCAGCTAGTTTGGCCCTCTGAAGTTCCTGTTGCCTGATGTTTTGTCCTCTTGTTTTAAAGTTCAGCCAACGTGCATACTAGTCTCTGATTTTGACTTAACTGAACCCAATCAATATAAATATGTTTAAACAAACGCTATGTGAAATAGAAGTTCAGATATGTCACATGTTTTCTATTTTATAAACAGTCTAAAATTTGTCTAAATCAATACTTTTTGTTAAACATAAACGTGGTTTATGCAACTAAATCCAACTTGCAAAATTCATATCTCCTAATTTATAAATCCAAACCTTGCATATAATATGTATAAAATGGGTCCAAAAATATGAGGAATAATAATATAGCCGCTTTTTTGCTTTTTATAGATAATTAAAATTGTCAAATCCATTATATGTTCTATAAGTAAATAAAGCTTCCATAAATCCTATCTTTTAAACCGTAATTCAAAATAAAACGTATTTTATATGAAATTTTATTAGAAAAATGCATAGATTCTAAATATGTCATCCATGCTTATGTTTGCATCATTTATCATGTCATTTAGTGGTAGTTTTGAATATCATCTATTAAGTAACATACAGAGTAATTGGGAATTGCTTATAATAATTTCTCCACTTCATTTAGAATTGTGCAGTCCACCCATTCCTTGATTTTGTATGCTAAACAACATACAATTTTGGTCTTTATTTCTTTCTGTTGATCTATTTCTACCTGTGTTGTGATGTTTTAGTTTTTGTACCACTTATATCCCTGCAGCCTATAATTCCTTGGACAACTCCTATTGCCTATTGTTTGGTAGACAGTTGGCCTTGCGAGTCGTAATTGCTTGCTCAGGTGTTGGTTCGATTCGTTGATGTTCCACCATTGTTGGGGGTTGTCACATGCTTAATGGTGGAGATAATCATGGTTTTACTTATTACATGATAATCATGGTTTTACTTAATACATGATAAATAAATGAAGAGGCATCGGTAGATAATAGTTGAGATCTGACTCTTATCCCATCCACTTGTGTCCAACTAGGACCGAGTTCTTGATACCTATTCCGAGATCGAGAGCGCTAACCACATGTGGGGTGTATGTGCACCCATATCGGCTTATTACCTGATTTCAAAGTACTATACTTGGGGGGCCACAAAACTAGTTCGGGATTTATACGTTATCTACCATACCTATGCCATGTATGAGATGTTTATTACCTGTTACTCGATGAGCATTTATTACTGTTGCGTAGGTGCGGCACTCTGTCACGGTAATATATTGTTTATGACCTCTGCTCATATGGCAAGTGCACGCAACCTCAGGGTCCATACGAGGATTAGATATACGTCGTACGGGTAGCTCTTTTGGGTGGCCTCGATATACTTGCTTTGGGTCTGGGAACACGTCATGACCGAATCCTCGCCGACATACCGATGGGTGTATGTTAATTGATCTGGCAAATAAGGTGGAAGTACATGTGGATACTTTGGTGTACCCCTGCAGGGTTAAATCTTTTCGAAAAGTCGTGTTCATGGTTATAGACGATTTGGAGCACAGTTTCTCCATCATAGAAAACTTATACTAAAGAATTAATGTATAATTTGACTTGGATTTGGGATGACTAGTAAGTTGGATAACCAGCATGGAATGAATGAATAAAACTGCCAATTGTGTGAGTTTCCTCGAAAGGACTTTCTCGTTTGGTCTCGAGGGAAAAAAACAGGATGGGTATGTTTGGTGTTAGTATCAGGTTGGTTCCGATTAGATCTTTCTTATCCTTTTCTGATAGCCGATAATTGTATCGAGTCTCTATGGCTTGTTTAGTGCATGCTTTGCGGCCGTTTCAGTGCACCATACCTATGTAGGCGAGAGCCACCGAACTCTAAGACTCGCCGTGTACTGGCCTCAATACTGACCGCTCCTTTTTTTCCTTTTCCCTTTGTCGACACCCCTTTTGTTTTGACAGGTTTGAGTTTTACGATGTTAGCAAGGTTACCCTTCTGGCTTGGCTTGGGCAGGGTGATACGTCCATTTTGCATCACTATTTTATATCATAATTTACTATTATTCATTGATATATTTCATATTTAGATATGATACTTATGTTATTTCATCTATTTTGCATGTTTGATGATTTTTGAAGAATTAACTGTCAGAGTCAGAATTCTGCTGGAAAAAGCCCTGTTCAGATGCAATATTTTCGAAGATCAGAAAATCCAATAAAATATACGGAAATTCCTATTTTTCTAGAAGACAAAGATAGCCAGAAGAGGGAGTGGAGATGGGACACAGGAGGGCCCACACCACCCCTAGGCGTGGGTCCCCCTGGGCCGTGTGGCCAGGTGGTGTGGCCACCTTGGTCCACCTCTAGCGTCGCCCTTTCGCGTATATCTTCCTCCCGAAAACCTAAGACTCAGGGAGGGATCATAGAAATATTCGGCTGCCTCCGCGGGGCGGAAAGCACAGAGAGAGAAAGAGCTCTCCGGCAAGGAGAAATCTGTCGGGGAAATTCCTCCCCAGAGAGGGGAGATCATCGCCATCAACGCCATCATCGATCTGGGCTTCATCGGGATCATCATCATCATCGCCACCAGCACCATCACCACCACCACGCCATACCGTTGTAACAATTGGGTTGAATCTTGTGTAGTTCATAGGGGAAACTTTTCCGGTGTTGATTACTTGTTGTAGTTGATGCTATTGAGTGAAACCATTGGATTATTGTTCATATTCAGATTGTTACTTATCATTATTTCATCTCTAATTTTGATCCATATGATGTCTCGTGAGTAGTTCGTTTAGTCCTTGAGGACATGGGAGAAGTCATGTTGTTAGTAGTGGAATTATGTTGACTAATATTTAATGGTTTGATATTTATGTTGTGGTGCTATTCTTCTAGTGGTGTCATGTGAACATCGACTACATGATACTTCACCTTTATGGGCCTAGAAGAATGCATTGTGTATTTGGCTACTAATTGTGGGGTTGCCAAAGTGACAGAAACCTAAATCCCCATTAGGAAACTATTGCATAAGGAAGTGTAGGATCTCATAGTTTAATGCTGTTGTTAGATTTTTATCTTAATTACTTTCTTGTAGTTGCGGATGCTTGCAAGGGGGTATAATCATAAGTATGTATTAGTCCAAGTTGGGGTACTACATTAGCATAGGTTCACCCCCATAACAAGTATCCAACCAATGAAGATTAATCGACTATATGAGGCGAAAGCACTTGAAAATATTCCCATGTGTCCTCGAGAAAGTTTGGTCATCTTAAGTAATACAATCGGTTTTTCCTTTGCTTAAGAATGGATTGGGCCACTCGCTGCAATTATAATTATTTTCTTTTATTTACTCGCACTTTATTTACCTGCATTACCAAAAAAAAACTAAAATTCCGTTTTCTAGTATTTACAGTGAATCCTTGATCTAAACCGCTTGTCAACACCTTATGCTTCTTGTTGGGTTCGACACTCTTATTTATCGAAATTACTACGATACTGTTGGAGATATGCCCTAGAGGCAATAATAAATGTAGTTATTATTATATCTTTGTGTTTATGATAAATGTTTACATTCATGCTATAATAGTATTAACAAGGAAGCATTAATACTTGTGTGATTTGTAAACTTAAATTGAAGTCCCTAGTATAGCCTCTATACATCACTAGCTTGTTGGTTAATAAATGATTGTGGTTTCCCTATCATGAACATTGAGATGTTATTAACAACAAGATCATATCGTTAGGAGAATGATATGGTGGACATACTCCTATAGATAAGCATAGCATAAAGATCAAGTCATTTTAATAGTTCAATTGCTATATGCTTTCTGATACATAGTAACCTAATTCCTTCGACCATGAGATCATGCATATCACCTTTACCGGATGGATGCTCTGATGACATCAAACACCACACCGTAACTGGGTGGCTATAAAGGTGGCATTGAGTGTTCGGAAAGTATTGGTTGAGACACATGGATCAAGAGTGGGATTTGTCCATCCATATGACGGATAGATATACTCTGGGCCCTCTCGGTGAAATGTCATCCAATTAGCTTGCAAGCATGTGACTGGCTCACAAGGGATCACATATCACAGGAACGAGAAAATAGTACTTATCAGTAACGAGGCTGAACTAGGTATGCAGAGATACCGACGATCATAACCTCGGATAAGTAAACTATCGTGAGACAAAGGGAAATTGGTATCGTATGTAAGTGGTTCATTCGATCGCAAAGTAATCGTAGAAATATGTGGGAGCCATATGAATTTCCAGATTCCTCTATTGGTTATTGATCGGAGAAGTGTCTCGATCATGTCCGCATAATTCACGAACCGTAGGGAGACACACTTAAGGATTCGACGTTGTTTGAGTAGTTATGGAATGATGAGAAAGAGACCGAATGTTGTTAGGAGTCTCGGATGGGATTCAGGATATCACGAGGAGATCCGGAATGGTCTGGAGAATAAGATTCATATAAGGAAAGTCCCGTTTCGGAGTTGGGGAATGGTTCCGGTGTTTTCATCGGGAATGTTCTAGAAGGTTCCGGAATGTCCGGCACTCCGGAGGGGAAGGGTACATGAATGTGTTATATCAAGTTGGTATGATTGCATCATGTACTAAGTGTCATCGCTGAACAAAATAGAGGGATTAATCAAATCCTTGTTTGAAAAGTCAAATGACTATTTTTGGGAAGTGGAGAAAGAGGAGGAAACCGAGTTGGGGAGGAGTCCCTCCTCCACCGCCGGCCCACCTCCAAGCCGAGTTGGGGAGGGACTCCCCTCCTTTTGGCCGGTGCCTCCCTCCTATAAGAGGAGGGGCAGGGCTCCCCTCCTAGATACAAGTTCCTACACCTCTAAACCCTAGCCCCAAGCCGCCGCCGCCTCCATAGCCGCCGCCGGCCCCAGGGCAATCGCCGCCGCCGCCTAGGTGAAACCCTAGCCGCCGGCCTAGCCCCCTCCTCGGCGTGTCTAAACCCTAGATCGTCGAGGGCTCTCTCATAGTCCACCATACTCACTCCGGCTTAAGGCGAAGCCCTGCGAGATCTCCCCTCTACTTCTGGTACCACGCCGTTGTGCTGCCGGAATCGCGAGGAAAGTGCTACAACCTCCATTTTCTTTGGAACAAGGAGAGGAAGGTCTTCATCAGTACCGAACATGTGACCGATTGCGGGGCGCTGCCGAAGCCTTGATGGGAAGGATCGTCTACGCGATCTTGAGATCGGGAAGAGTACGACTACATCACCCACGAGAATCCGCTCTCGTTAAACACTTTGGAATCTTCGAGTGTGAGTTATTCCATCGACTCGTTGCTACAATCTAGTAGATAGATCTTGGCTTGTTTGTTTGTATGCGATAGAAAATTTTGTTTTCCATGCTACGAAACCCTACAGTGGTATCAGAGCCGTGTCTATATGTAGATCTGTTGCACGAGTAGAACACAATGGTCATTGTGGGCGTTGATGCTTTTATTGTCGATTGCTTCTTGTGTACTTTGCATCTTGCGGGATGTTGGGATGAAGCGACCCGGGCTAACCTTACATGACATCGTTCATGAGACTTGCTCCACGCTTGACATGCAACTTGTATTGCATAAGTGAATTTGCGGGTGCCTGTTTCTCCTAGCATAATTAAGATCCAATTTACAACGGGTGATTAACAATACTAGTATCAATGTTGTGGTTCATGTTCATAAGTTAGAACGACACTTATTGAAAGCCCCAAACCACGTAAAATATGCAAAGAAAGTAGAGGCGTCTAACTTTGTTTTGCAGGGGTGTCGATGATGTGATATGGCCATGATTGTGATTATATTTGATGTATGCAATGATCCTTATTGTAAGTTGGCAACCGGCAGGAGCCATATGGTTGTCTTTAATTTATGTTAAGACCCGCGTGTCTATTCAAAGTAGTTGTAATAGTTGAAGCCGGTGTACGACAACCATGGAGAAGCGTCATTGACCTTGATGCAATGCCGGTGATGATGGAGATCATGTTCGTGCTTGAAGATGGAGATCGGAAGCACAAAGAAGAAAGGCCATATCATATCACATATTATGAATTGCATGTGATGTAAATCCTTTATGCATCTTGTATTGCTTAGTAGACGATGGTAGCATTATAAGATGATCCCTCATGCACATGAATTTCAAATCATAAAGTGTTCACCCTTAGTTAGCACCGTTGCTAAAGCTTGTTGTTTCGAAGCACCACGTGATGATCGGGTGTGTTAGATTCCGCAAGTGTATACAACATGAGCAAGCCAGATTTGCTCA
Source organism: Avena insularis (assembly GCA_023614405.1). Lineage (NCBI taxonomy): Eukaryota > Viridiplantae > Streptophyta > Magnoliopsida > Poales > Poaceae > Avena > Avena insularis. The sequence goes on along the minus strand of CM042695.1, from coordinate 378,478,375 downwards.
TGCGGAAACTAAGGTTTGATATTGACGAGCCTAGCATGTACAGACATGGTCTCGGAACACAGATCACCGAAAGGTAAAGCATGAATCATATAGTAGATATGATGAACATGTCGATTGTTCGCCATTGAAACTATATCAACTCTCGTGATGATCGGTGTTGATGTGGTGGATTTGGTTCGTGTGATCACTAAAACAATGTGAGGGATATTGTTTTGAGTGGGAGTTCACCTAGATTAATTTTATTATTAATTTGAACTCAATTTGTCATAAACTTAGTCTAAACTATTGCAAATATGTTGTAGATCAATGGCAGCCCCTACCATCAATTTTAATGCGTTCCTAGAGAAAGAAAAGTTGAAAAACAATGGAAGCAACTTCGCGGATTGGTTCCGCAATTTGAGGATTATCCTCACAGCTGGTAATTTGACCTATGTGCTGGATGCACCGCTGGGTGACCCACCTGCAGCTACTGCTACCGATGAAGTAAAGAATGTTTACCTCACTCGGAAGACACAGTACTCCACAGTTCAGTGTGCTATCTTGTATGGTTTAGAATTGGAGCTTCAGAAAAGGTTTGAGAATTCAGACCCACATGATATTGTCCGTGATCTCAAATTGATCTTTGAGACTCATGCGGCAATTGAGAGCTATGAGGCTTCTGAAAAGTTCTTTAACTGCAAGATGGAAGAGGGCAGCTCCGTCAGTGAGCATGTGCTTAAGATGTCTGGGCACGCAAACAAACTTCAAAGCTTGGGTATAGTGATTCCTAATGCTTTGGGGATTTACCATGTTCTCCAATCACTACCACCAAGTTACAAGAACTTTGTGATGAACTACAACATGCAAAACATGAACAAGACGTTGCCAGAACTCTTTGCCATGTTGAAATCTGCAGAAGTGGAGATCAAGAAAGAGCACCAAGTGTTGTTGGTCAATAAGACCACCAAATTCAAGAAAGGCAAGTCTAAGCAAAAGGGACACTTGAAGAAGGGTGGTAAGAAAGTTACCACGCCGACGAAGAAGACCAAGGCTGGACCTAAGCACGATCTTGAGTGCTTCTTTGCAAGGAGAAGGTCCTTTGGGCGGAATTGCCCAAAGTACTTGGCGGATTTGAAGAACGACAACATCAAGAAGAAAGGTATATCGATATACATGTTATTGATGTGTATCTCACTAGTACTCGTAGTAGTGCACGGGTATTTAATCTTGGTTCGGTTGCTCATATTTGTAACTCGAAGCGAGTCTTGCGAATAAACGGAAGCTAGCGAAGAACAAGGTGACGATGCGCGTTGGAAACGGATCAAAGGTTGATGTGATCGCGGTCGGCACACTACCCCTTCATCTACCATCGGGATTAGTTTTATACTTAAATAATTGTTATTTGGTGCCTGCGTTAAGCATGAACATTATATTGGGATCTTGTTTATTGCGAGACGGTTACTTGTTTAAATCCGAGAATAATGGTTGTTCGATTTATATGAGTAATATGTTTTATGCACATGCACCTTTGATAGATGGTCTATTCTTGTTGAATCTCGATAGTGGAAATACACATTTTAATAACATTGAGGCTAAACGTTTGAAATCGAGCGATAACTCGACCTATATGTGGCACTATCGTCTTGGTCACATTGGAGTGAAGCGTATGAAGAAACTCCATTCTGATGGACTTCTTGAATCACTTGATTTCGAATCACTTGAAAGATGCGAAGCATGTCTGATGGGAAAAATGACTAAGACTCCATTTTCTGGTATGATGGAGCGAGCTACGGACTTATTGGAAATCATACATACCGATGTGTGTGGTCCAATGAGTGTAGCATCACGCGGTGGTTATCGTTATGTTCTTACCTTCACGGATGACTTGAGTAGATATGGGTATATCTATTTCATGAAACATAAGTCCGAAACTTTCGAGAAGTTTAAGGAATTTCAAAGTGAGGTAGAGAATCAATGTAACAAGAAGATTAAATTTCTACGTTCTGATCGTGGAGGTGAATATCTAAGTTACGAGTTTGGCGAGCATTTGAAGAAATGCGGAATACTTTCACAATTGACACCGCCGGGAACACCACAGCGTAATGGTGTGTCCGAATGTCGTAATCGAACTCTCTTAGATATGGTTCGTTCTATGATGTCACTTACAGATTTACCACTATCATTTTGGGGTTATGCATTAGAAACAGCCGCATTCACTTTAAATAGGGCACCATCTAAATCCGTTGAAACGACACCGTATGAATTATGGTTTGGGAAGAAACCTAAATTGTCGTTCCTTAAAGTTTGGGGATGCGAAGCCTATGTAAAGAAGTTATAGCCAGACAAGCTAGAACCCAAAGCGTAAAAATGCGTCTTCATAGGATACCCGAAGGAAACTATTGGGTATACCTTCTATCATAGATCTAAAGGCAAAATCTTCGTTGCCAAGAATGGATCCTTTCTAGAGAAGGAATTTCTCTCGAAAGAAGTGACTGGAAGGAAAGTAGAACTCGACGAGGTTGTTGAACCTTCTCTCGAACTTGCGAGTAGCGCAGCACCAGAAGTAGTTCCTGTGACGCCTGCACCAATAAGATAGGAAGCTAATGATGATGATCATAAAACATCGGTTGTAGTTGCTACAGAGCCTCGCAGGTCAACGAGAACTCGTACCACTCCTGATTGGTATGATCCCGTTATGAATGTCATGTTGGTGGATAACACCGATGACCCTGAGACATATGAGGAAGCGATGATGAGCCCAGATTCCAATAAATGGCAAGAAGCCATGAAATCCTAGATTGGATCCATGTACGAAAACCAAGTATGGACTTTGGTGGACTTACCGGATGGCCGGAAGGCCGTCGAGAATAAATGGATTTTCAAGAAGAAAACAGATGCTGATGGTAATGTTACTATCCATAAAGCTCGACTTGTCGCAAAAGGGTTTCGACAAATTCAAGGAGTTGACTACGATGAGACTTTCTCACCAGTAGCAAAGCTAAAGTATGTGAGGATTATGTTAGCAATCGCTGCATATTATGATTATGAGATATGGCAGATGGATGTCAAAACAGCATTCCTCAATGGAGACATTGATGAAGAGTTGTATATGATGCAACCCAAAGGTTTTGTCGATCCTAAAGATGCTAACAAGGTATGCAAACTTCGACGGTCCATCTATGGATTGAAGCAAGCATCCCGAAGTTGGAATCAACGTTTTGATAAGGTAATCAAAAGTTTTGGTTTTATACAAACTTATGGAGAAGCTTGTATTTACAAGAAAGTGAGTGGGAGCTCTGTAGCATTCTTAATTCTATATGTAGATGACATATTGTTGATTGGGAATGATGTAGACCTTCTTAATAGTGTCAAGGAATATTTGAATAATAGTTTTTCAATGAAGGATCTTGGCGAAGCAGCTTACATATTAGGCATAAAGATTTATAGAGATAGATCGAGACGCCTAATATCATTGTCACAAAGTACATATTTGGACAAAGTTCTAAAGAGGTTTGGAATGGAAGATAGCAAGAAAGGGTTCTTGCCCATGTTGCTTAATCGACCTTGAGTAAAACTCAAAGTCCGACAACGGCGAAGATAGAGAAAGGATGAGTAAGACTCCTATGCCTCAGCCATAGGATCTCTAATGTATGCCATGCTATGTACTAGACCCGACATTGCATATCTTTGTTAGTTTAACTAGCGAGATATCAAAGTGATCGAGTGGATCATTGGACAGCGGTCAAAAACATCCTTAAGTACTTGATAAGAACTAAGGATATGGTTCTTTCTTATGGAGGTGATGAACAACTCGTTGTTAATGGTTACACCGATGCTAGTTGGAACACCGATTCGGATGATTCTAAATCACAATCTGGATACGTATTTACTTTGAATGGTGCAGCAGTTAGCTGGAGGAGTGCAAAGCAAAGCGTTGTGGCGAGATCTTCAACTGAATCGAATACATGGTCGCCGGAGGCTTCACAAGAAGCGATATGGATGAAAGAGTTCATTACAGAGCTGGGTGTGGTTCCTAGTGCGCTGGACCTAATGTCTATCTACTGTGATAACATGGGTGCCATAGCCAATGCGCAAGAACCAAGGTCACACAAGAAGCTGAAGCATATCAAGCTACGTTTTCACGCTATTCGAGAACATGTCCAAGATGGAGACATAAAGATTTGCAAAGTACACACAGATCTGAATGTGGCGGATCCGTTGACTAAACCTCTCCCGAGGGCAAAACATGACCAACACCAAACTGCCATGGGTGTTCGGTATATTACCATGTAATCTAGATTAGATGACTCTAGTGCAAGTGGGAGACTATTGGAGATATGCCCTAGAGGCAATAATAAATGTAGTTATTATTATATCTTTGTGTTTATGATAAATGCTTACATTCATGCTATAATAGTATTAACAAGGAAACATTAATACTTGTGTGATTTGTAAACTTAAATTGAAGTCCCTAGTATAGCCTCTATACATTACTAGCTTGTTGGTTAATAAATGATTGTGGTTTCCCTATCATGAACATTGAGATGTTATTAACAACAAGATCATATCGTTAGGAGAATGATATGGTGGACATACTCCTATAGATAAGCATAGCATAAAGATCAAGTCATTTTAATAGTTCAATTGCTATATGCTTTCTGATACATAGTAACCTAATTCCTTCGACCATGAGATCATGCATATCACCTTTACCGTATGGATGCTTTGATGACATCAAACACCACACCGTAACTGGGTGGCTATAAAGGTGGCATTGAGTGTTCGGAAAGTATTGGTTGAGACACATGGATCAAGAGTGGGATTTGTCCATCCATATGACGGATAGATATACTCTGGGCTCTCTCGGTGAAATGTCATACAATTAGCTTGCAAGCATGTGACTGGCTCACAAGGGATCACATATCACGGGAACAAGAAAAGGGTACTTATCAGTAACGAGGTTGAACTAGGTATGCAGAGATACCGATGATCATAACCTCGGATAAGTAAACTATCGTGAGACAAAGGGAAATTGGTATCGTATGTAAGTGGTTCATTCGATCGCAAAGTAATCGTAGAAATATGTGGGAGCCATATGAATTTCCAGATTCCTCTATTGGTTATTGATCAGAGAAGTGTCTCGATCATGTCCGCATAATTCACGAACCGTAGGGAGACACACTTAAGGATTCGACGTTGTTTGAGTAGTTATGGAATGATGAGAAAGAGACCGAATGTTGTTCGGAGTCTCGGATGGGATTCGGGATATCACGAGGAGATCCGGAATGGTCCGGAGAATAAGATTCATATAAGGAAAGTCCCGTTTCGGAGTTGGGGAATGGTTCCGGTGTTTTCATCGGGAATGTTCTAGAAGGTTCCGGAATGTCCGGCACTCCGGAGGGGAAGGGTACATGAATGTGTTATATCAAGTTGGTATGATTGCATCATGTACTAAGTGTCATCGCTGAACAAAATAGAGGGATTAATCAAATCCTTGTTTGAAAAGTCAAACGGCTATTTTTGGGAAGTGGAGAAAGAGGAGGAAACCGAGTTGGGGAGGAGTCCCTCCTCCACCGCCGGCCCACCTCCAAGCCGTGTTGGGGAGGGACTCCCCCCCCTTGGCCGGCGCCTCCCTCCTATAAGAGGAGGGGCAGGGCTCCCCTCCTAGATACAAGTTCCTACACCTCTAAACCCTAGCCCCAAGCCGCCGCCGCCTCCATAGCCGCCGCCGGCCCCAGGGCAATCGCCGCCGCCGCCTAGGTGAAACCCTAGCCGCCAGCCTAGCCCCTTCCTCGGCGTGTCTAAACCCTAGCCTCCAGCCTAGCCCCTTCCTCGGCGTGTCTAAACCCTAGATCGTCGAGGGCTCTCTCATAGTCCACCATACTCGCTCCGGCTTAAGGCGAAGCCCTGCGAGATCTCCCCTCTACTTCCGGTACCACGCCATTGTGCTGCCGGAATCGCGAGGAAAGTGCTACAACCTCCGCTGCCTACTGGAACAAGGGAGAGGAAGGTCTTGTCACGTCAACCGAGAACGTGTGACCGACTGCGGGAGCGCTGCCGGAACGCAGCGCCTGAAGGATCGTCTACGCGATCTTGAGATCGGGAAGAGTACGACTACATCACTCACGAGAATCCGCTCTCGTTAAACACTTTGGAATCTTCGAGGGTGAGTTATTCCATCGACTCGTTGCTACAATCTAGTAGATAGATCTTGGCTTGTTTGTTTGTATGTGATAGAAAATTTTGTTTTCCATGCTACGAAACCCTACAGATACACCCCCTATACTTGTGGGCCATCAAGACTATTTTCTGGCTCGTTGTTGCAGGGGAGTGAAGCGATATTGAAGAGTTAAAATTGGTAAAGGAAATTCTACTATGAGTATTGTTTTTATTTCTATCTGTTATTTTATTTCATTATGGATAACACACTTGGTTTCGTATTTGGGAAAACTACTATCACTGCTAAGGTAGTAGATGAACCACCGCTTGTTGAGTTGGATCCTTTTAAAATACCTACAAAAATTGTTGATCGTGTTATGAATAACTGCTATTTTGGAGATGGAACTTTCCATCCTGGTGATCATTTGCTCTTTATACATAAATTATGCGAGTTGTTCAAGTGTGCAGGTATTACAATGGATCAAGTTAAGAGAAAGCTATTCTCTATATCATTGAAAGGCAGAGCTGCAGAATGGGATAAGCTGCTGAAGAATGGTCGATCTATTGAATGGGAGGAAATTGTACCTCTCTTTTATTATAAATTCTATCCTCCTAGTGAGATTCATAAAGATCGAAATCAGATATATAACTTTTGGGCTCGTGATGGAGAGAGTATTACCCAAGCTTGAGGGAGATTGAAGTCACTAATGCTCAAATGTCCCATTCATGAGCTCCCTAGTAATATTATTATTAATAACTTCTATGCAAGGCTTCCTCTTCATGATAAGGATTTATTAGATGCTTCTTGTGCTGGATCATTTACGCGTATGAAAGAAGAAGCTAAATGGGATCTTCTGGACCGTATTCAAGAAAATACTGAAGCATGAGAGAATGACAAAGAAGAAAGTCAGGTATAAATTATGATTATGAATGCATTAAATCTTTTATGGGAACTGATAATTTTCATAATATTAGTGTTGTTTATTGTCTTGATTCTCAAATTCTTGCAAATTGTTTTAAGGCCTTTGCCTCTTATCTTGATATTCCAAAAAAGGAATGGAACAAGTATTATGCACCATATAAAGATATTGTTAATTGTGTTTCTGCTAGAAATATTGAAGTTTGTATTGTTGATCGTATTTTGCCTGAACCTTATATTGAGAAAATACCTTTCCCTGCTAAGGTAAAGGAATATTCTATGATAACTAGTGTGGTTAACAAAAGTAAAAAGAAAGTTGTAGAACCTGATGAACAAATAAATGTTGAACCTGCAGGAACAATTGTCAAAGACCTTGTCACTAAAAATGTAGAAGATGGAAACATTATCTTTTGTGAAGATGCTTCTAATATTGTTTCACATCCTAGTAGAACTAGGAAAGCTAGTATCCATGTGCTTTCTGTCAGAATAGGTGATCATTGTTATTATGGTTTATGTGATATTGGTGCAAGTTCAAGTGCTATTCCTTATAAGCTTTATAGAGAAATTATGCATGAAATTGGTCCTTGTAAACTTGAAGAAATTGATGTGGTTATTAAGCTTGTTAATACAGAGACCATCTCTCCAATTGGTATTATGAGAGATGTGGAAGTTCTTTGTGGTAAGACTAAATATCCTGCTGATTTTCTAGTACTTGGTCCAGCTGCTAGTAAAAATTGTCCTATATTTTTTGGTAGACCTTTCTTGAACACTTATGGAGCTATTATAGATTGTAAGAAGGAGAAAATTTTAACTAAATTTGATGGAAAATCTTACGAGTTTATTTTTTCTAAATTTGCTAAAGCTCCTTATGAAAATGAATTGCCTAATGAGGATTTTAGAGTTGAATAACTTTCTTCTATTGCTCTTGCTCCTAACAATGCTTTGCAGCAATATATGGAATATCATGAAAGTGAGATCTTCATGGAAGAAACAAATGAGATTAACGAGATTCTTCTTCGTCAACCTGAGATGCTTAAGCATAATCTACCAGTGGAAGATTTGGGTACCACATTACCACCTAAAGAGGATCCTGTTTTCGATCTAAAACCTCTACCTAATAATCTTAAATATGCTTATCTTGATGCTAAGAAAATATATCCTGTTATTATTAGTTCTAGACTTTCAGGAAAGGAAGGGGAAAAATTATTGGAAGTATTGAAGAAACACCAAGGAGCTATGGTTTATACTCTTGATGATTTAAAAGGGATTTCTCCTACTATATGTTAGCATGCTATTAATATGGAACCTGATACAAAACCAGTTGTTGAACATCAACGTCGTTTAATTCCTAAGATGAAAGAAGTGGTAAGAAATGAGGTATCAAAACATCTTGATGCCGATATTATTTATTCTATTGCTGATATTAAATGGGTTAGTCCTGTTCATTGTGTCCCTGAGAAAGGAGGAATTACTATTGAGCCTAATGAAAATAAGGAGCTTATTCCTCAAAGAGTAGTAGTTGGTTATAGGATGTGCATTGATTTTAGAAAGGTTAACAAAGTTACTAAGAAAGATCATTATCCTTTGCCTTTTATTGATCAAATGTTAGAAAGGTTGTCTAAGAAGACTCATTTTTTTCTTGATGGTTATTCTAGGTTTTCTCAAATTGCTGTTAGAAAACAAGATCAAGAGAAAACCACTTTTACGTGTCCTTATGGAACTTATGCTTATAGGTGTATGCCTTTTGGTTTGTGTAATGCTCCTTCTACTTTTCAAAGATGTATGTCTGCTATCTTTCATGTGGTTTGTGAAGAAAATTGTGGAAGTATTCATGGACGATTTCTCCGTCTATGGAACTTCTTTTGATAATTGTTTTCACAATCTTGATAAAGTTTTGCAGAGATGTGAAGCGACTAATCTTGTTCTTAATTGGGAGAAATTCCACATTATGGTTAATGAAGGAATTGTCCTTGGACATAAAATTTCTGAAAGAGGTATTGAAGTTGATAGAGCCAAAGTTGAAGCAATTGAGAAAATGCCCTGTCCTAGGGATGTTAAAGTTATCCGTAGTATCCTTGGTCATGATGATTTCTATAGGAAGTTTATTAAAAAATTCTCCAAGATATCAAAGCCTCTTACTAATCTTCTAAAAGAATGTACCTTTTGTTTTTGGTGATGATTGTAAGGAAGATTTTGAAACTCTAAAGAAAGCTTTGACTACTGCTCCTATTGTCCACCCACCTGATTGGAATTTATCCTTTGAAATTATGTGTGATGCTAGTGATTTTGCTGTAGGTGCTATTCTTGGACAACGAATAGATAAAAAGTTGAATGTTATTCATTATGCTAGTAAGACTCTTGATGCTGCTCAAAAGAATTATGCTACTACTAAAAAGGAGTTCTTAGCTGTAATCTTTGCTTGTGATAAGTTTAGACCTTATATTATTGATTCAAAGGTTACCATTCATACTGATCATGCCGCTATTAAGTACCTTATGACAAAGAAAGACTCTAAGCCTAGGCTTATTAGATGGGTGTTGCTTTTACAAGAGTTTGATCTGCATATTATAGACAGGAAAGGTGCTGAAAATCCTGTTGCTGATAATTTGTCTCGATTGGAAAACATTTCTTTTGATCCTATGCCTATTAATGATAGTTTTCCAAATGAACAGTTGGTTGCAATAAAGGTAAGCTCGCGAGAGAGTCCTTGATATGCCGATTATGCTAACTTTATTGTTTCCAAGTATTTGCCTCCAACCATTACAACTCAGTAAAGAAGGAAATTATTTTATGATTTGAGGAATTATTTTTGGGATGACCCACTCTTATATAAAGGAGTGGATGGTATTATGCGAAGATGTGATCCAGAATATGAACAACGAGAGATATTGAGAAAATGTCATGGTAGTGCTTATGGAGGGCATCATGCCGGAGATAGGACCACACAAAAGGTTCTACAATAAGGTTTTTATTGGCCTACTCTTTTTAAAGATGCAAGAAAGTTTATTTTATCATGTGATGAATTTCAAAGAGTTGGTAATATTTCTATACGCAATGAAATGCCTATCAATTATTCTCTTGTTATTGAACCATTTGACTATTAGGGATTTGACTTTATGGGTCATTTTCCTCCTTCAGAAGGTTATACTCATATTCTTGTTGTAGTTGATTATGTTACTAAGTAGGTAGAAGCCATACCTACAAAAAGTTTTGATGGTGAGATCTCTTTAAAAATGCTTAAGGGTGTTATTTTCCTAGGTTTGGTGTGCCTAGATATCTTATGACTGATGGAGGTTCTCATTTTATTCATGGTGGTTTTAGGAAGACCCTTGCTAAATATGATGTTAATCATAGAATTGCTTCAGCTTATCATCCCCAAACAAGTGGGCAAGTAGAATTATCAAATAGATAAATTAAATCTATCTTGCAAAAGACTGTTAATAAATATAGAAAAAATTGGGCTAGAAAGTTGAATGGTGCTTTATGGGATTATAGAACTGCTTATAAAAATCCTATGGGAATGTCTCCTTACAAAAAGGTTTATGGAAAAGCTTGTCACTTGACTTTAGAATTAGAACACAAAGATTATTGGGCAGGGAAAGAACTTAATAGAGATTTTAAACTCGCTGGTAAGAAAAGATTGCTTGACTTGAGTTCTTTAGATGAGTGGAGAAGTGAATCTTATGAAAATGCTAGACTCTTTAAAAAAAAGTTAAAAAATGGCATGATAGGAGAATTCTTAAGAGAGAGTTCCATGTTGGTGAGAAAGTTCTATTGTATAGGTCTCGTCTCAGATTTTTTGCAGGAAAATTACTCTCAAAATGGGAAGGACCCTTTATTATCGAAGATGTGTATCGTTCAGGTGCAATAAAAATTTCTTCATTGAGAGACAAGACTACGCAAGTGGTGAATGGTCAAAGGCTCAAACATTATATTGCTAGAGATTCTTATAATGAAGATATTGATATTATTCAAGTGGTGACTTCAGAAGAATTTATTAAAGATCAAATTCAGGAATCTGCAGAGTCCGTTTTCGAATAGGTAACATTTTTGGTAAGAAAAAATTCACGAAAAATTTTCCAACTTATATTTTGTAGTTTTTATTTAATATGAAAGATAATGGGTCGAAAGAGGGATGGAAACGGAGTCCAGGTGGCTCACCACCCCTGGGCGCGGGCCAGCCTGGCCACGCCACTAGGTGGTGTGGCCGCCTCGGAGTTCATCTCCGACTTGTTTTCTCCCAGTACCTTCCTTTTGTCGTTAAACTTTGTGATATATAATCCCCCGGATCCCCCAAGGTCCGTATTTCATTTTCTTGTCGGGTTTTCGTTTTGATCTTTTTCTGTCAGGCAAAGTTCTCAGTTTTGGAGCCGCCGTGTCTTCCTCTGGATCACCCAAGGAGAATTCCTCAGCGGACATCATCAACCCGTACATGAATGAGCCGAAGATACATCCCAAGGAGTTGTTGCTCAAGGATGGGAAGGTATATATAAAAGAGGTTCGTGGCCCTAAAGGAAAAGGCAGTCTGGAGGATAGGATGGAAGCATTGGAGCAAGAAGTCTTTAGGTACAAGAAGATGGCAGAACGCGAAGTGGACATTATCCATAAGATAAGTTCAGAACTCATCGCCGAGCACAAGAAGGAGACCGCCAAGCTTTCGGATGATATTCTCTCGCTCCATCGGACCACCAACCAATTACAAGAACAACTCTACGACATGCAAAATCAAAACTGTGAGTATGAGGCTCGGTTTAAACGCATAAGTTCTGCTGGTAGTTTCAGGATATTGGAAACCAAGTCGTCCTTTGTTGATGGGGAGCCTTTACCTTGGATGTCTGATGATGATAAGGATTCACCACCACTACCGAAGGAGTAATTCGTCATCAGTTTTTGGCATCCCCTTGGTTTGTTCCGAGCTTGGGGGACTGTCGCGGTATCACATCATTATCTTTTATCTTTTACCTTTTTAGTAGCATATCATGAGTAGAGAAGTTATCATATAAGATGGTTTGCAGTGTGGAAGTATCTCTCCTCTAGTTGGTTATCTATGTATCCCTTGGTGTGAGTGCCGTTATGGAATATTAATGAGAAGTTTAATCATTTACTTTTTGCACATCTCATTTTAGTTTGCAATTTCTGTTATATGATTGATCGTGTTGTTAGTATTGGTATCACTTTGGTAGCATCAAGTAAATTTAGTTGGTTTTGGCAAACTTAGCTTTGGTCAATAGCAAAAATATTTTGAGGTTTGAGTAGAAAAGAGAAAAAGTACTTGTAGATATATTATTTCATTATGTTTCTTTCTTGATTGGCTCATAAGCATAGTATTCTCAAGTTAAGATCATTTGTGCTTCTAAGGAAGATTGCATGATTGTTTCTATCACATGTATGTTTGCTTGTTTCACTCAACTCTTGTGCTTGCTATCCAACCTTGCTAACCAAAAAACCTGTACTGAGAGGGAATGCTTCTCGTGCATCCAAACCTTGAACCAAAACCTATGCCACCACCATATCCACCTACTAGCATCGTTGCTATTCCAAGTAAATTCTCGAGTTTTATCTGTCCTCCAAATTAAAAAAATTGTTATGGGAAAAATTAGTTAGTAAAGCTCTCACGAACTTGATGGCACACTTTATTTTCTTGCACTTAATAATTTGAACCATTGTGACCATCTATGATGATTATATGCTTGCAAATTGTAAGTTGGGAGTTAGCAAAATCATGCTATCATGGGGCACGCTTTCAATATTGCACTTATTCCTATTTAGTTGATACCATGTTCTTTTGTTATGGATGCCATCAGTGTGAAATAAGATGGGATCTTGTAAGTCCATGGAGTTTGTATATGTGTTATAGAAACTCCTGGGCGGCCAGCCTAAGCCATGCCTAATCATGGTGGAAACTTGCAGCAAAACCATAGTGAGCATTCTATGAAGCATCCTCAATAAAAAACTATGCAAATAGCAAATAAAAAGATCGCTAAGATGCCCACTGTCTGTTGCCTTGTAATTTTGGTATGGGATAGCTCCTGTGTCATGGGGCAAGGGGTACCCCGTTGGCGGTTCTCTATGATACACATATACTTACAATGACAAGAACTTAACTGGGACCAAAGTTGAGTAGCATGAGGCCTCGGTACTCGTATTCAAGGGGCATGAAATTTTCAACTAGTGTTTTGTCAAGCATATAACTCATATTTTCCCTCACATTAACCTTAATCACTTCAAGATGCTTATGTTAGGGGTAATGAGAGCTCAAAGCTAATGAGTACCATAATTTTTTGAAGCTTTATAAAACTTGTTAATCCCCACTTCCCTCTGCGAAGGGCCTATAATTTACTTTTATGTTGAGTCAATAAACCTATTCCTCTCTATCTCAAGCAAGCATTTGAGTTGTTGTGATTCAATCGTCTATAAGTTGATTTATTCAATCTTGTTTCTTATGTTCCTTGTTTTGCACAATGCTCTTATCTGAATGAATATAACTTTGAAAGCTATCATTGTTGGTGAAGAGACCGTTATGTTTGAGCAAGATACTCATGCAATATAAGCTTCGTTATAAAAGCTTTGCTAAAAAATAAGTATGATTTGTTAATTATTCTTTGACCAAGAACAAAGTTTGCAATCACCAATTATGATTTTCTTTGTGCACCTTTATTATGACTCCCTTACTCATTGCAAGTTAAGCTATATAAGAGTGAGTTGCTTTCTATTATGATTTGCGTATTGATAAATGTGATGATTCTTGTCCGTATTCTCTTTATCGAGACTTCACTCCATAAACCTGTGGTCATGTTTACTGAGTTCAGTTTTCGCTTGGGGACAAGCAAGGTCTAATCTTGGGGGGAGTTGATACGTCCATTTTGCATCACTATTTTATATCATAATTTACTATTATTCATTGATACATTTCATATTTAGAGATGATACTTATGTTATTTCATCTATTTTGCATGTTTGATGATTTTTGGAGAATTAACTGCCGGAGTCAGAATTCTGCTGGAAAAAGCGCTGTCCAGATGCAATATTTCTGAAGATCAGAAAATCCAAGAAAATATACGGAAATTCCTATTTTTCCAGAAGACGAAGATAGCCAGAAGAGGGAGTGGAGATGGGCCATAGGGGGCCCACACCACCCCTAGGCGTGGGTCCACTTCTGGCATCGCCCTTTCGCATATATCTTCCTCCAAAAAACCTAAGACTCGGGAAGGATCACAGAAATATTCCACTGCCTCTGCGGGGCGGAAAGCACAGAGAGAGAAAGAGCTCTCCGGCAGGGAGAAATCTATCGGGGAAATTCCTCCCCGGAGAGGGGAGATTATTTCCATCAACACCGTCATCGAGCTGGGCTTTATCGATATCATCATCATCATCGCCACCAGCACCATCACCACCACGCCATACCACTATAACAATTTGGTTGAATCTTGTGTAGTTCATAGGGGAAACTTTCCCGGTGTTGATTACTTGTTGTAGTTGATGCTATTGAGTGAAACCATTGGATTATTGTTCATGTTCAGATTGTTACTTATCATTATTTCATCTCTGATCTTGATCCATATGATGTCTCGTGAGTAGTTCGTTTAGTTCTTGAGGACATGGGAGAAGTCATGTTGTTAGTAGTGGAATTATGTTGAGTAATATTTAATTGTTTGATATTTATGTTGTGGTGCTATTCTTCTAGTGGTGTCATGTGAACGTCGACTACATGATACTTCACCTTTATGGGCCTAGGAGAATGCATTGTGTATTTGGCTACTAACTGTGGGGTTGCCGGAGTGACAGAAACCTAAACTCCCGTTAGGAAACCATTGCATAAGGGAGTGTAGGATCTCAGAGTTTAATGTTGTGGTTAGGTTTTTATCTTAATTACTTTCTTGTAGTTTCGAATGCTTGAAAGGGGTATAATCACAAGTATGTATTATTCCAAGTTGGGGTAGTACATTAGCATAGGTTCACCCCCATAACACTTATCCAACCAATGAAGATTAATGGACTATATGAAGCCAAAGCACTTGACAATATTCCCATGTGTCCTCGAGAACGTTTGGTCATCTTAAGTAATACAACCGGCTTGTCCTTTCCTGAAGAAAGGATTGGGCCACTCACTGCAATTATTATTATTATTTTCTTTTATTTACTCACATTTATTTATCTGCATTACCAAAACCCCTAAAAATCCGTCCGCTAGTATTTACAGTGAATCCTTGATCCAAACCACTTGTCAACACCTTTTGTTCCTCGTTGGGTTCGACACTCTTATTTATCAAAAATACTATGATACACCCCCTATACTTGTGGGTCATCATAGGGTTATGGGCGCCATTGGTTATTTTTTAGGGCTCTTAGCCCCATTAGCATCTTATCTGTACTTGGATGTTGTATCGTTTTTTAGGTTATTTGGATCTTTGTATTGTATATCTATAGTCTTGATTCTTTGAGTCGTTGTTGTATATATATGTTTCTATGGAGAAATATGTAATGACATTACTTCATTTTCCACCCGCACGCAAGTGTCTGGTGGGCATCTTTGAATCGTTTCTATGCGAGTTTTAGCGGAAATCGCTAAAGTCTGCATATATAGGACTGATTCGAGGGTGTTACATAATAGATCCACCAATGAATAGACCTCCTTATTTGGAACCACTTCCTTTTCCAAGGACTATGGAAAAGCATATAATATCTCAACATCTTGCAGAACAATTGGAGGAGGAACAAAGAGTTCTAAAAGAAAAAGAAAAGGCAGCAAATGTAGAAGAAATTATTCTTGGAAATCTAGAAGAAGAAAGAGAAGTGAGCAAGGAAGAAATATTCGCTATGTTTGCACACTTCAAGGTAGTTGAACTTGATACTAGAGCTTTCCAATTCGTTAAAGGAAAGGTAAAATCTAAAAGTTGATAAGCCTATTTGAAAGGGCATGTATGCCCCCATGTGTGGTTTTGGTAATTAATGACAATCTCTATGGACTAATGTGTAAATTGAGTTTCACTTGTAGGTTTGTCCATTGGCATCGCTTGGGCCATGTGTTGGTCTCAAGATTGAAAGATGAACAAATGTCCAAGTGCTTTGTGCCATTGGATTCATGAAGAAAGAAGGAGATTGAAGGTTGATCAAGACAAGTGCAAAGATTTGCATAAAGATGGATCAACCTCAAGAAGGGATGAAGAAGGGCAAGCTCAAGATGCGCCATCTCTAGGAGATATCATGCTTGAAGCTTGCCATCCTCATGATCATGGATTGATGAAGACAAGTTCAAAGAAGAGGTTTCCCCATGAAGTATGGGGGAGCAATTTGCAAGTCTTCATCTTCATCAAGCAAGAGCAAACAAGAAAGGTGCTCCCACTATATAAGAACAAGACGGTCTACATCAAGTTCAAGTGGGATGTTCAAGGCAAAGGTATGTTCATGATAGGGCTTTTCTTTTGTCGGTCTCATGTTGTTAGTTGGGAGACCGGGTTTAGGATAGATAGCCGTTCTATCAAGAGGGGCTCTCAAGCGGGTGTCTCGTTTGCATCGTTCGGAGAGAGCTCAAACCTTTGCATTCATAGCATCATCTTTCTTGGTTGTTATTTGGTTCTTGTCCATGAGAGGATCTAGAGCTTGTGGTCATCATCATAACAAGCTCTAGTTCATCGTCTAAGGATTTCCCTTGCATATCTTATTGTGGTTTTTGATCTTGCGAGATTTCCGGCTCCACACCTTGGGAGATACTTCACATATATTTTTGGATTCTATTCGTCGTTATCTTTCCAACAAAATTGGTTTCATCCCGTTTGGATTTTGGATGCAAAAGTTATTGCATTTCTGGTTTTCTGGTTTCTGGAATTTCCCTGACCGGAAGTTCCTGCTTCTCATCGGAAGTTCCGCTAGGGCATTTTGCTGCCGGAAGTTACGGAGGAAGTTCCGCTTCTTCTTCCGCTCATGACCAGTAACTTTTGTTTTGAAAGTGTTTATTTGACGGAACTTCAGTCGGATTTTCCACCAGAAGTTCCGCTCCCACCGGAAGTTTCGGCCAGGGACCGTAAGTTCCGCTCGGGCCTAGTTGCCGCCGAAAGTTCCGGTTGAATTTCCGGCTCTCGTTCCGCTCGCGTTCAGTAACCTCTCTGTTTTGTTTGCTCTATTTGACGGAACTTCTGTTGGAACTTCCACTGGAAGTTTCGCTCCCACCAGAAGTTCCGGTGAACCGGCGGAAATTCCGACCAGGACTCGCGTTTTCAGTTTCTCGCTTTGCAGTTTTTGACCGTTGGTTGTGTGCCACCGGAACTTCCGGCCTCCCACCGTAACTTCCGGCCATGGTTGAGAATGCCCATAACAGGCAGATCTGGGAGCCCTTTAAAAGGGGCTCATCTTCCCCTTCGTGGGAACCATCTTTTCTTCTTGGTTCTTGGCTTTATCTCTCTCTCCTCCATTGTTGACCTTGAAGAAGCTTTCCCTCTCCCCTTTCCCTTCCTATGATTCTTGCATCTTTTTGAAGGATTTGAGAGAGGAGATCTAGATCTACAATCCCCAAGCTAAATCCCTTCTTTGTGGAGGAATCATTGGGATCTAGATCTTGGAGAGTTTTGTGTTCTCCTCTTGTGTTCTTCCTCCCTTATTTCCCCAATAGCTTTTGTAGCTTTGTTGGAATTTGGGAGTGAAGGACTTGCCCTTGCATTTGTTGCATAGGTTTGAGTTCTCCTCGGAGATTCGGCGAGTACAAGCTTGTGGGCTTGTTACTCTTGGGTTCCTTGAAACCCTAGACGGTTGTGTGGTTGGATTGTTGACCTTTTGTGGTCGTGTTGACCTTTTATGGTCTTGTAGCCTCTTGTGGCTTTATTGGCCTTTTGTGGTTTTGTTGTTGGGAGCCTCCAATTGAGTTTTGGAGTTAGCCCCAATCTTGTACGGGTTCGGTGACCGCCCTCAAGCGTCCCATAGTGGAGCGAGTGTCCGCCTTTTGTGGTGCGCACTCGGGAGAATAGGGTGAGCCTTTTGTGGCGTCGGTGAGTTGCGTGCTTCCGCATCCAGGGTGAGGCCTTGTGTGGCATTGGGTGAGCATCGAGCCACCACACCTCGAGGTGAGCCATTTGTGGCGTTCGGAGAGCATTGCACCATCGCACCTCTCCAACGGAGACGTATCTTCTTTGGAAGTGAACTTCGGGAAACAAATCTTCGTCTCCGCATCCATCGGTTATCTCTCAACCGAGCCCTTTACTTATGCACTTTACATTGTGATAGCCATCGTTCTTGAAGTATTTATATCTTGCCATGACCTTGTTGCTTGTATTGCTTAGCATAGGTTATTGGTGCACTTAGGTGAACTTAGTGGCTAGGTTTTGTGCTCAATAAATTAAAAGTTAGTTTTATTCCGCATTAACTTGAGCCTAAACCGTAATATTTTTAAAAGCCTATTCACCCCCCTCTAGGCGACTTACTTTGCACTTTCACTATTCTTCCATGCACCATCGGTGAGTCTTCTTACTATGGCCTTTGTGATATAGGGAATGTTGTTAATGTCATCCCTTTTGAATTCTATCCAGACATCCAAGATAAACTTGAACTGCCAGACTCTTGAATACCGATATGAAAATTGTGCTTGCTGATAAAACACTTAAAGTCCCCATGGGAGTCATTAAAGATGTTTCAATTTACATTGGCCCATATGAATAACCCATTAATTTTGTGGTAGTTGATATGCCTACTGACGCTTATTGTCGATTATTTTTGGAAGAACTTTCTTAAATACCGCAGGGGCAAATATTGAATGCAGTAAAGAGACGATTTCACTCAAGTTTGGGGAAGATGAAATTAAATTCAATTTTGAAAGTTTCAACACAAGCCCACATTTGAATAATTTGAAGAGCAAGAAGAAGAAAATACTATTACACATCTTGTTGCTTTGTTTTATGAAACACCAGACAATGATCTAGAAAGAAGCTTGGTTGAAAATAATAATATCCCTGAAGACAATGGTAATATGGAGATCTATGAGTATCCTGAATTCTCTCCCATAACCGGTTCTCCCATGAATGAAGAATATGAAGTTCCAGAAAGAAAGGGAGATGAGAAACTTCCACCCCCCAAACTCAAACTTCTTCCTAAATAATTAAAATACAATTTTTTAGATGATACTAACAAATATAATGTTATTATAAGTTCTAATCTTATAGAAAAGGAAGAAGAGAATCTAATGAAAGAATTGACAATGCACCGTAAAGCTTTCGAGTATTCTATTGTAAGGTTCCCAACCTTTAATAAGGTAGAGATCCCTGTGTTTACAATGCTAGTCCCTGGATCAATAGCTAGCATCCACAGTTAAGATGTAATATCAAGAAACAAAGGTCATAATACAACTTTATAACTAGGAATAAAATAATTCATTACATCTTACATAGCTCATTTGGCTATCACATTACATTGCAGCAGAATATCTATAAGCATGGGGTCCTTCATCTTCAAAGTGCCACAAGCATTCATGTTGGTTGTAGACTTGTAATCCTAATCAATAAACTTCACTAACATCAAACAAACCTGCATCATAATAAGTTGCAGCCATAAGGGTCAATACGTTTGAATTGTATTGGCAAGTTTCACTACTTTGTAGAATATAAGTGGATCCTATCAATACATGCATATTTGGCTAAGTAGGGTTTAGGCTCTTTTGCAGAAAGCAATATAGTTTTATCCTATCTTTTCAAAATAGCTTTTGATCTTTGTCAAATCTTTTTGAACTTCTTGGAAAACACCAAGTGCTTCAAAATCCCTTGTTGTCACCATCAAGTTTTTAACTTTGAGAAATTGGAATGTCGAGATTTTCCATAGCTTCAGGCCTGAGTTGCTCAGTATTGTCCATAACCGGGGACACGGCTAAGTACTTAGAATTTTGATCTTCTGCAGAAGTTGTACACTTTACCCACATGACATAATCTCATCTTGATGCCACCAGTGGCCGCTGGATAAGTACTCACCAAGATGGAGTACTGGCAGATTGAGAATGTGACAAAGTCTTTCCATAGGAGTCCTCCCAATACACAATGCTAGCTTGTCTTCCAGGCACCAATGTAGGGTTTCAAGTTCCCTAGCACAAATCTAGTTAACCTGAAGATGCCAATGCATGGGACTTACACTATGTAGTTGACTAAGCCAGAGCCCATTTAGCATGTGGTTGTACACGGAAGCCACTGTACGAGAAACATGTTCAATCTCTAGGTTCCTGGGTGGTTTTCTTCTGGTGCACAACAAAAAGAGATTGCCATATAAACATGGTTCCTTTTGTTGCCACCTTGTCCAACCTTGAGTATCCTTGTCCACCCAGGTGGTTCATTGAGTACTTGTTTTATTATAAAACATAAGTCTTTTCAATACTTCATATAATCATAACATGTATCCCATCCCAAATATACAGCTGGGCTAAGCATACTACAACTACAATGTTTCCACTAAGGAATATATAGGGGTATCCTATTAGGATTTAGCATAGCATAAAATATTGTAAACCTTATCATGCATGTTTCAAAAATCCACTAAGTGTAATGAAAATATAGGACTTGGATGATAGTGTCACTTGCCTTTTTAGTAGAGAATGTTGGTTCACTTCTTGATCTTGCAAATATCACACTCTTCTAATTCCACTACAATTCAATCAAGCAAACACAATTCAACTAGCATTCCAACCAATATTCAAACAATTTATCACACATAAAATAATAGAAACAAGGTCATGCATGCAAGCATGCAAAAGATAGTTTTATTTGCAAAAGTGGTTTCTACTAAGCTCTAAACATTATAAAGTTCAAAGTGGTCATTTTCTAAAGTGGTAAAACCATTTGTAAAAGGTTTTATCTTTAGACCATTTCTAAATCAAATCAATATTTTATGTGGTTGAAAATGTTTTTATCAAAGCAATAATTTTATATTGTTCATCAAATAAGTTGTTAATTCACAAAACTTGGTGTTTAGGGTCAGAAAGTTTGAATCAAGTCATTTCCCAAAGGTTTTACTCAAAATCATTTCCATAACAAAATCGATATTTTTATTTGACTAGAAATGAGCTAACTCAAGTATTTATTCCTAAAATTCACAAAATTCATTTTTAAATCCATAAGTTGGTTCCTAAGGTCAGTAGGTTCACAACAAACCATTTTGCAAAGATTTCACACTAAAATTATATCTAGAACAATTTTTATATTCATAATAAGCCTACACATGTTTCTGCAAATTCAACCAATTTTCCAGAAGCAAAACATTAAAAAAAAAGTGCATGGTTGCAAAGTACATGTTCTGCTGATTCCATTGATATAAAATTTGCACAATTTGGACGTGTAGATTTAAAGTTATGAATTTTACAAGTTTGCATACAAATCAGATTCAGAATTCTGTTTTAAATCAAATCAGTGCCACGCGACGTGATCTAATTGGCCGGTACCGCTTCGTGCGGATCGGCCTCTGCGAACCGTAGGATTTAAGTTAGATTGCACGGCGCAGATCAACTCGTACCCTTTCGTCTAGTTCTAATCTCAGCCAACGGATCCTGATCTAACGGACACGGTCACGTGGTCAAAATCTGGCGGCGCTGCGCGGCGATAGACGGCAGAGCACGCTTGCTCGCGGCGGAGCTGGCGATACAGGAAGCGAGGGAGAGGGGGAGAGGGCTCACCGTGCTTGCGAGGTCGAGGTGAAGCTCATGGTGGCGCTGGCTTGGCGAGGGGCGCTCGGAGCTGCTGGCAATTCCTCGCCGGAGTTTGCAACGGCGTCTGGCGGCTCTGGTGGACGACGGGGCGACGCTGCAGTTCACCCCAAGGCAAAACAAAGACACGGTAAGATGCGGGCGATCGTGGGGTTCATGTGAGCATGATCGAGAGGTGCAGGGGCGGATGGAGTTTACCGGGGGAGTTCGTCGGAGCGATGGCGAGGCAATGGCGCCGCTCGGTGTCGGCAAGCCGAGGCTTCTGAGCCTGTGGCTGGCGAATGAGTGGCACGGGGAGATGCGCAAGAGACTGCTGATGAAGCCCGTGTGAAGCAGGGGCCGAGGGAAAGTCTGTCCTCGCCGGAATTGACGAAGGAGCTCGTTGGAGCAGAGTGGGCTCGAGCTCGAAATTTACCCAGCCTAGGGGCAGAGAGGGAGAGGCGAGTGAGGGGAAAGGTAGAGGAGAGGCGTGCGCTTAAGTGTGCGTGGTCACCGGAGGAGTTAACGTAGGCAATTAAGCGTATTGACGCCGACCATAACGCTGTTGGAGATATGCCCTAGAGGCAATAATAAATGTAGTTATTATTATATCTTTGTGTTTATGATAAATGTTTACATTCATGCTATAATAGTATTAAACAAGGAAACATTAATACTTGTGTGATTTGTAAACTTAAATTGAAGTCCCTAGTAAAGCCTCTATACATCACTAGCTTGTTGGTTAATAAATGATTGTGGTTTCCCTATCATGAACATTGAGATGTTATTAACAACAAGATCATATCGTTAGGAGAATGATATGATGGACATACTCCTATAGATAAGCGTAGCATAAAGATCAAGTCATTTTAATAGTTCAATTGCTATATGCTTTCTGATACATAGTAACCTAATTCCTTCGACCATGAGATCATGCATATCACCTTTACCGGACGGATGCTTTGATGACATCAAACACCACACCGTAACTGGGTGGTTATAAAGGTGGCATTGAGTGTTCGGAAAGTATTGGTTGAGACACATGGATCAAGAGTGAGATTTGTCCATCCATATGACGGATAGATATACTCTGGGCCCTCTCGGTGAAATGTCATCCAATTAGCTTGCAAGCATGTGACTGGCTCACAAGGGATCACATATCACGGGAACGAGAAAAAAGTACTTATCGATGTGAGGTTGAACTAGGTATGCGGAGATACCCGATCATAACCTCGATAAGTAAACTATCGTGAGACAAAGGGAAATTGGTATCGTATGTAAGTGGTTCATTCGATGTAAGTAATCGTAGAAATATGTGGGAGCCATATGAATTTCTAGATTCCTCTATTGGTTATTGTTCGGAGAAGTGTCTCGATCATGTCCGCATAATTCACGAACCGTAGGGAGACACACTTAAGGATTCGACGTTGTTTGATTAGTTATGGAATGATGAGAAAGAGACCGAATGTTGTTCGGAGTCTCGGATGGGATCCGGGATATCACGAGGAGATCCGGAATGGTCCGGAGAATAAGATTCATATAAGGAAAGTCCCGTTTCGGAGTTGGGGAATGGTTCCGGTGTTTTCATCGGGAATGTTCTAGAAAGTTCTGGAATGTCCGGCACTCCGGAGGGGAAGGATACATGGATGTGTTATATCAAGTTGGTATGATTGCATCATGTACTAAGTGTCATCGCTGAACAAAATAGAGGGATTAATCAAATCCTTGTTTGAAAAGTCAAACGCCAAGTTTGAAAGTCAAACGGCTATTTTGGGAAGTGGAGAAAGAGGAGGAAACCGAGTTGGGAGGAGTCCCTCCTCCACCGCCCACCTCAAGCCGAGTTGTGGAGGACTCCTCCTCCTTGGCCGGCCCCTCCACCTATATAAGGAGGGCAGGGCTCCCTCCTAGACACACAAGATCCCGCCTCCAAACCCTAAGCCGTGGCCACTGCCACCGCCCTAGGTCAAGCCGCCGCCGCCGCCTAGAAACCCTAGCCGCCGGCCAAGCTTCCTCCTCGGCGTGTCTAAACCCTAGATCGTCGAGGGCTCTCTCATAGTCCACCATACTCGCTCCGGCTTAAGCCTGCGAGATCTCCCTCTACTTCGGTACCACGCCGTTGTCTTTGTCGAATCGCGAGGAGAGTGCTACAACCTCTGCTGCCTGCTGGAACAAGGAGAGGAAGGTCTTCATCAATCCGCGATGTGACCGATTGCTGAGGAGCTTGGAAGGATCGTCTACGCGATCTTGAGATCGGGAAGAGTACGACTACATCACCCAAGAGAATCCGCTCTCATTAAACGCTTTGGAATCTTCGAGGGTAAGTTATTCCATCGACTCGTTGCTACAATCTAGTAGATAGATCTTGGCTTGTTTGTTTGTATGCGATAGAAAATTTTGTTTTCCATGCTACGAAACCCTACAAACGCGGCAAGCTATCGAGCGGCAATTAGGTCGTGGTGGAGACGAGCAGGAGGGTTGTACGTGAGTGGAGGGAATAGGAGTGGGGCCTGCCTGTCTGTGACTCTGCGGGTGCGTGTGTGGGTGAAAAACGATTCGCGCGTGGGGGTTTAGTTGGGCTGGAGCTGGGTTGCTGGGCCTGCTTAGTTGGGCTGCTGTTTGTTTCATTTTTTTGTACTGAATCTTTTTCCTTTTCCATTTGATTTTCTGTTTTGATTTTATTCAAACAATTCAAACACTCAAATGAATTCAAAACCTTTGCCAAACTTTGTATAATTTTTAGTTCTGTTTAACAACATAAACCAAAGTCCAAAATAAAATAATACTTTTATTCTTTTTAGGATCCATTTAATAATTAAATAAAATAGTCCTTAGTTATTAATTCAAATGGGATTTGATTTATTTTAAAATTCTAATTGAAATCTAAAATAATACCAAAATCATTTCAGTAGGTTTTATTTGAATAAATAAAACACTTGGAAAACTTATTTAAATTAAAATAGTGTTTATTTAAAATGGAAAAGCCTTTACTTAAATAAAGTTGGATATTAATAAATCCTCATTATTTAATTTAAAAAGACCTTTACTCTTTTTATCAAATAGAAATATTTTATTTCAAAAGCTTGGCCAAGTTTTAATTTTGCTTTATAAAATAATCCTCATTTAATATTCTACCTTTGCCTTATAAAAACCATATCTTTTTATTTAAAGGTCCAAAATAGCAATTCCAATTATTAAAACTTTATTTATTAATTGTTTATCTTTTTAAATCCCTTTAGGATTTTATTTGATCCAAAAAGGTTTGAAAGTTTCCAATTGGATTCAAAAAGTTTCTTCTCACCCTGAATTTCAACAAATTTTTATTTTGTTTATTTAATTTTCACATTTCAAAATTTGGAAAATTTTGGGATGTGACAGGCTACCACCCTTAAAATAAATCTCGTCCCGAGATTTGGGAAAGCTAAAGGTTACAAGTTGGCTTCAAGGCAACTAGGGTACTACCACCCTTAAGAATAAAGTCTCATAGGGTTACATTGATGGTTCACTTGACTATAGGTTCAACACTTAATATCCAGACAAGAAATCCTTATTTGACTCAACTGAGTTAACTAAATCCTGGCATCCACTTCTTCTATCTCTTCAAAGTTTCCATTCATGTCAATGTGGTTCACATGTCCTTTCTGGGTCACATTGGAGTCATTTCCATTGGCTCTTCTAGCATCCTTTTTCTTGTTCTTCTCAGGACAGTCTGATGCATAGTGCCCAAGTTCCTTACAATTATAGCATTGTAACTGGCTAATGTCTTTCTTCCTGAAAGTGTCATGTTGGTTCTGACCAAGGTCATCTCTATTGTCAATATCATTTCCATTATTCTCACTTCCATTGTTGTTGTGGTGATCTTGATGTGGTTCAGAATCTTCATAGCTCTTTTTGAATGAATGCTTCTTCTTTGATGATCCTGAGTGATTCTTGAGTTTATGCTTCCTCTTCCTGTTCTCAACTTGATTCATCTTGTTTTCCAATATTGTGGCTTTGTCACAGAGTGATTGATAAGTTGGGACATAGGCAACAACTAGCTGCAGGTTCAACTCATCATTAAGTCCTTCCAGAAATTTTTATTTTCTCTTAGCATCTGCATCAACTTCATCCGGTGCATAGCGTGCCAGATTGTTAAATTCTTCAATATACTCAGCCACACTGAGGTGACGCTGTTTCAGATTGTGAAACTCCTTTTTCTTCAAGTACATTACTCCAGGTGAGATGTGAGTTGTTCTGTATCCATCCTCAAAAATAGCCCAAGTCACTTCTTCAAGGGGAGTAGTGATTTGAAAGTTGTCCCACCATGTTGCTGCTGGTCCTTCAAGCAGAAATGCTGCAAACCTGACTTTTTCTTCATCGGTGCAGCCAACAGTCACTAAGTCTTTGTTCACTGAACGTAACCAATCATCAGCTTCCATTGGATCAGTTGTTCCAGAGAATCTTGCAGGCCTAAGTTTCAGAAACTTGGTGAGCATGTCAAGTGCTAGAGGATTATTCTGATTGTTGTTGTTGTTGTTGTTGTTGTTGTTGTTGTTCTGATTCTGTATATATGTGGTCATCTGTTGCATCAACTGTGTCTGAGCTGCCATCATCTGCTGCATCTCAGGGGTGATGTTGTTGTTTTGGTTGGGGTTGTCACGACGGGGAGGCATCTGTTGGTTTGATAGGGATAAGTATGATGGATAGGTTTTAAGAAGTTCTAACACACAACTCAAAAACCAACCAAGTTCAATCAAACACTCAACAGTCAAACAATCAACAAGCAACTATCCACTTAACAACTTATGAGCTTAACTCATGAGTTGAAGGATACAACAAGTTTTCTTGAAAACAATAACTTAGTATAATCATACCTCATAGGTCAATATGATCCATACTCTAACTTGATATCAATGTCTTTTGGTAGGCAATCTAGTGTCTCTTGGTTTTCACTTGTAGTCCTTAGTGATATCTAAGGTGGAAGTCCTTGGTGAAAATGTTGAAGATGTTGAAGTCATTAGAGTTGAACATATTCTTAGCTCATGGTGAAGTTTTTGGCCATGGGGTAGGTTTTGTCCATCAAGTTGAAATAGAGAGATGTAGAGTCAAAACCAAAAAGGTTGAGGAAAGAGTTTACAAGATTGTTTGTAAATAAGTTTTGGAACAAATACAACTCCTATTTTTCTAAGGGATTTTGTCCAATCCTAGGGTTACAATCCTACAGGCAACACAGTGCTCTGATACCATCTGTAAGGTTCCCAACCTTTAATAAGGTAGAGATCCCTGTGTTTACAATGCTAGTCCCTGGATCAATAGCTAGCATCCACAGTTAAGATGTAATATCAAGAAACAAAGGTCATAATACAACTTTATAACCAGGAATAAAATAATTCATTACATCTTACATAGCTCATTTGGCTATCACATTACATTGCAGCAGAATATCTATAAGCATGGGGTCCTTCATCTTCAAAGTGCCACAAGCAGTCATGTTGGTTGTAGACTTGTAATCCTAATCAATAAACTTCACTAACATCAAACAAACCTGCATCATAATAAGTTGCAGCCACAAGGGTCAATACATTTGAATTGTATTGGCAAGTTTCACTACTTTGTAGAATATAAGTGGATCCTATCAATACATGCATATTTGGCTAAGTAGGGTTTATGCTCTTTTGTAGAAAGCAATATAGTTTTATCCTATCTTTTCAAAATAGCTTTTGATCTTTGTCAAATCTTTTTGAACTTCTTGGAAAACACCAAGTGCTTCAAAATCCCTTGTTGTCACCATCAAGTTTTTAACTTTGAGAAATTGGAATGTCGAGATCTTCCATAGCTTCAGGCCTGAGTTGCTCAGTATTGTCCATAACCGGGGACACGGCTAAGTACTTAGAATTTTGATCTTCTGTAGAAGTTGTACACTTTACCCACATGACACAGCTCATCTTGATGCCACCAGTGGCCGCTGGATAAGTACTCACCAAGATGGAGTACTGGCAGATTGAGAATGTGACAAAGTCTTTCCATAGGAGTCCTCCCAATACACAATGCTAGCTTGTCTTCCAGGCACCAATGTAGGGTTTCAAGTTCCCTAGCACAAATCTAGTTAACCTGAAGATGCCAATGCATGGGACTTCCACTATGTAGTTGACTAAGCCAGAGCCCATTTAGCATGTGGCTGTACACGGAAGCCACTGTACGAGAAACATGTTCAATCTCTAGGTCCCTGGGTGGTTTTCTTCTGGTGCACAACAAAAAGAGATTGCCATATAAACATGGTTCCTTTTGTTGCCACCTTGTCCAACCTTGAGTATCCTTGTCCACCCAGGTGGTTCATTGAGTACTTGTTTTATTATAAAACATAAGTCTTTTCAATACTTCATATAATCATAACATGTATCCCATCCCAAATATACAGCTGGGCTAAGCATATTACAACTACAATGTTTCCACTAAGAAATATATAGGGGTATCCTATTAGGATTTAGCATAGCATAAAATATTGTAAACCTTATCATGCATGTTTCAAAAATCCACTAAGTGTAATGAAAATAGTAGGACTTGGATGATAGTGTCACTTGCCTTTTTAGTAAAGAATGTTGGTTCACTTCTTGATCTTGCAAATATAACACTCTTCTAATTCCACTACAATTAAATCAAGCAAACACAATTCAACTAGCATTCCAACCAATATTCAAACAATTTATCACACATAAAATAATAGAAACAAGGTCATGCATGCAAGCATGCAAAATATAGTTTTATTTGCAAAAGTGGTTTCTACTAAGCTCTAAACATTATAAAGTTCAAAGTGGTCATTTTCTAAAGTGGTAAAACCATTTGCAAAAGGTTTTATCTTTAGACCATTTCTAAATCAAATCAATATTTTATGTGGTTGAAAATGTTTTTATCAAAGCAATAATTTTATATTGTTCATCAAATAAGTTGTTAATTCAAAAAACTTGGTATTTAGGGTCAGAAAGTTTGAATCAAGTCATTTCCCAAAGGTTTTACTCAAAATCATTTCCATAACAAAATCAATATTTTTATTTGACTAGAAATGAGGTAACTCAAGTATTTATTCCTAAACTTCATAAAATTCATTTTTAAATCCATAAGTTGGTTCCTAAGGTCAGTAGGTTCACAACAAACCATTTTCCAAAGATTTCACACTAAAATTATATCTAGAACAATTTTTATATTCATAATAAGCCTACACATGTTTCTGCAAATTCAACCAATTTTCCAGAAGCAAAACATTAACCAAAGCGCATGGTTGCAAAGTACATGTTCTGTTGATTCCATTGATATAAAATTTGCAAAATTTGGACGTGTAGATTTAAAGTTATGAATTTTACAAGTTTGCATACAAATCAGATTCAGAATTCTGTTTTAAATCAAATCAGTGCCACGCGGCGTGATCTAATTGGCCGGTACCGCTTCGTGCGGATCGGCCTCTGCAAACCGTAGGATTTAATTTAGATTGCACGGCGCAGATCAACTCGTACCCTTTCGTCTAGTTCTAATCTCAGCCAACAGATCCTGATCTAACGGACACGGTCACGTGATCAAACTCTGGCGACGCGACCGTGGGGTTCATGTGAGCATGATCGAGAGGTGCTGGGGCGGACGGAGTTTACCGGGGGAGTTAAATGAGCGATGGCACAGCGGCGCCGCCTTCGGTGTCGACAAGCGGGGCTCTGAGAACGCAGCGTGGGCGAATGAGTGGCACGGGGAGATGCGCAAGAGGCTGCTGATGAAGCCCGTGTGAAGCAGGGGCCGAGGGAAATCATGCTGCTCCCGAATGGACGGCTCGTCGCTCGAGTGGGTGGTTCGAGCTAGAAATTTACCCAGCCTGGGGGCAGAGAGGGAGAGGCGAGTGAGGGGAAAGGTAGAGGAGAGGCATGCGCTTGAGTGTGCGTGGTCACCGGAGGAGTTAACGCAGGCAATTAAGCGTATTGACGCCGGCCATAACTCGGCAGCAACTGCAGGGGCGACGAGGTCGTGGTGGAGACGACGAATAGGAGGGTGGGCCGTGCTGTCAGCGAGGTGGAGGGAATAGGAGTGGGGCCTGCCTGTCTATGACTCTGCGGGTGCGTGTGTGGGTGAAAAACGATTCGCGCGTGGGGGTTTAGTTGGGCTAGAGCTGGGTTGCTGGCCTGCTTAGTTGGGTTGCCGTTTGTTTCATTTTTTTGTACTGAATCTTTTTCCTTTTCCATTTGATTTTCTGTTTTGATTTTATTCAAACAATTCAAACACTCAAATGAATTCAAAACCTTTGCCAAACTTTGTATAATTTTTAGTTCTGTTTAACAACATAAACCAAAGTCCAAAATAAAATAATACTTTTATTCTTTTTAGGATCCATTTAATAATTAAATAAAATAGTCCTTAGTTATTAATTCAAATGGGATTTGATTTATTTTAAAATTCTAATTGAAATCTAAAATAATACCAAAATCATTTCAGTAGGTTTTATTTGAATAAATAAAACACTTGGAAAACTTATTTAAATTAAAATAGTGTTTATTTAAAATGGAAAAGCCTTTACTTAAATAAAGTTGGATATTAATAAATCCTCATTATTTAATTTAAAAAGACCTTTACCCTTTTTATCAAATAGAAATATTTTATTTCAAAATCTTGGCCAAGTTTTAATTTGGCTTTATAAAATAATCCTCATTTAATATTCTACCTTTGCCTTATAAAAACCATATCTTTTTATTTAAAGGTCCAAAATAGCAATTCCAATTATTAAAACTTTCTTTATTAATTGTTTATCTTTTTAAATCCCTTTAGGATTTTATTTGATCCAAAAAGGTTTGAAAGTTTCCAATTGGATTCAAAAAGTTTCTTCTCACCCTGAATTTCAACAAAGTTTTATTTTGTTTATTTAATTTTCACATTTCAAAATTTAGAAAATTTTGGGATGTGACATCTATGGATGACGTGAAAGGGATTAGTCCTTCAATAGCCACCCACCGAATATTTATGGAAAAAGGATGTCAACCGGTTGCAGACTTTCAAAGAAGGCTAAGACCACAAACGAAGGAAGTGGTAAGAAAATAAATGATTCGCCTCTTAGATGCAGGTATTATTTATCATGCGGCGGAAAGTGACTGGATAAGTCATGTTCATTGTGTCCCTAAGAAGGGTGGATTTACCGTTGTGCAAAATGAACACAATGAATTAGTCCCTACTCGAACTATTGTTGGAAATAGAATGTGAATCGATTTTAGAAAGCTAAATAAATAAACTAGAAAGGATCACTATCCTTTGACATTTCTAGATCAAACATTAGAGAGACTTGCTAAGAATTATTAGTTTTGTTATCTAGATGGATATTCTAGTTTTTCTCAGATAGCTATTCATCTAGAAGATAATTGAAAACTACTTTTCCTTGTCCCTCTGGTTTATATTCTTACCGTCATATGCCGTTTGGATTATGCAATGCATCTGCTAATTTCCAAAGATGTGGGACTTCTATGTTTGCAGATTTTTTTGGAAATATCATAAAAGTATTTATGGACGATTTCTTCTTCTATGGAACTTCATTACCATTGCTCAACAATCTTAACAAAGCATTGCAGCGCTGTGAAACACTAACCTTGTCCTGCATTGGGATAAATGTTACTTTCTGGTACAGGAAGGAATAATGCTTGATCACAAGATCTCAGATAAAGGTATAGAGGTTTATAGAGCAAAAATAGAAGAAATAGAGAGGCTACCATCTCCATGTGACGTGAAAGGTATACGAAGTTTTCTTGGTCATGCTGGTTTTTCTATGAGGTTCATTGAAAACTTCTCTAAAGTTGCTAGACCATTAACTAACCTCTTGCAGAAGGATGCTTAATTTTGATGACAGTTGTTTCACTACTTTTACCATTTTAAAACAAGCTCTTTTAAATGCACCTACTATTAAACCACCTAATTGGAGAACGTCTTTTGATTTATTTTGTGAAGCTAGCAATAAAGCTATTGGGGATGTTCTTTGTCAGCATGATGGTGATGAACTTAATATTATTCATCATGCTAGTCGCACTCTTCATGAGACCCAAAGGAACTATCCCATGGCCAAGAATGAACTCTTTGCAGTTGTCTTCTCCTGTGATAAGTTTGGATTTTACATTATTGACTCGAAATATAGAGTC
The DNA here is from genome assembly GCA_023614405.1 of Avena insularis. NCBI lineage: Eukaryota > Viridiplantae > Streptophyta > Magnoliopsida > Poales > Poaceae > Avena > Avena insularis. Next base: position 378,446,550 of record CM042695.1, on the reverse strand, counting down.
CATACTGATCGTGATAGCTTAAAAGAATTTTTTGAAAGAACTGATGTTAAGCATAGGATGATTCGTTAGACTTTGATCGTGTCGCGTAGCTGCCATCACCCCACTACTCGACCTCACCAAGGACAACGCTCAGCACATTGTCGACACCATATATAAAACTGAACTCAGCAAATAGAAGGTTTGCCTTGCATCAGATCAGGAGACACTCGGCAAACAACAATCACTTGGCAAAGATAAAAAAAAGATATATGACATACAGCCTACACTAGCTAAAGTATTGAAAATACATTCGGCAAACCTCAAAAATACACTCGGCAAAACATGACACTTGACAAAAAGCAGGGAACATTGATGTCCCTACCACAGATGACGGAGTAACGGTGAATGATATTTTCCAAGTGTCTCCACAAAGTTTTGAGAATTTCCCCTCCAATTTCCTCTCGCGCAAGGGGAGGGCTTCCCGCCAATTCTTTGCCGAGTGTTTTTGCAAACACTCGGTAAACGGTATGTCCTTTCCCCCGCCAATTTTCCCGCCCAAAAATTTGCTTTTCTGAGTCTATTTGTCGAATAGACTCTATTCCATTTTTCGGCTTCCGGCCCATGGTTTCCTGCCGTACTTTAGCCCTTGTGATCTCTATATATAGCCATCAGAAGGTTTGGGGAATTCTCTTGGTGTTGCATTGCTCGAGTGGAGTTTGAGAAATAGTCTTTTATCATAATGGCGGCGTGTTCTTAGTTTGCTGAAATATGGACACAGAAGATAGCTGCTTTTTTGTTTAACCCACTCCTTCATCGCCTATAATTCTTTATAAAAAAACTTTTAATATCTAGAGTTAATGTTTTAAAATCTCCTGGCATTTGACATGAAATCTAATCAATTTTCATTCCCCGTTTGCTGTTATTGTTGATGTGCTTGTAGATTTATAGCCTTGATATCTCATATTTTTCTCATATCAGCCAGGACCTGATGAAAGGACGGTTCATGGCAATACAATTGTTGTCCAAGATGATATGCGTTTCAATGTCTTACAACATTTGGTGGCTCATTTCTGTCGAAGTTTGGATGCTCTCAGATGCCACGTCCCGTAAGTTTTAATCAAGTTACTGATACAACTGATACATTAAGTCTAGAAAGTGATATCTGCCTTATTTTTCTGAAGCTGCTAGAGCATATCACCTTTTTCTTTTTTGTGAATTAGCATATCGCATTGTCGACACTCCTGTTGTACTCTCTGGTGAAAAGCAGAGGACCAAGTGGGTATGACTTCATGGTTTGCTGCTAAGTGTGACCTTACTCTACTGTTTGATCCTGACAAACTTGATATCAGTGACGAGTTTTAAAATAGGAACTGCTTAATTGATATTTTTGAGAAGTGGAAGTTTTTGGACGTCAACTATGAAACAGGTATTGCTTCTTCTGCTACCTCTGGCCCGACTTTGGTAGTATTACATTTTCACACTAATACGATAATTGAAACACAGTTACAAAAAAGTACAATTGCACAAATAGAAAACGCAGTTACAACTTACAACAAATAAAAACTAAAAAAACGAATCAGATATATGATGACTGAAACATAACTGAACAAACAAGTGACTTAAATTTCAAACCAATTTAAGCATTTGCGTTTTAGAAATCCCAATCAACATTCCCAAAAATTAACGAGCACAAAGGAGAAATAACACTTACAGAGATACAATACAACAAGCAAATGCATTCTGATTTTAAATGTTTCATTCTAGCAAGACAAACGATTATTCCAACAAGAGCTAGTCGACATACATTTTGTACGAGACAGTCAATTGGGCAACAATACATGCTTCAGTTCAACAACAAAACAAGAGGATACACACCGTATCTACCAATACTGAAGTGCGAGAACTTGCTTCTAATTAACCACATATATAATGTCCATGCGGGCCATGCCATGAATGATCTACATATACTCTAGGAACCCTCATAGTACTCTATGTCCAGAGGCGAATAATAGCAGGAGGGCCGGAATTGAATCATAGTAGGAGAAGCTGTCACCAACGCCTCCGTTATCTTCTTACTTAACAAATCCTTCTCCTTGCTGGTTCGCGGATATCTCGAACGTCTATTTTTATAACGGCAGTGGTTGTACTTGCACAGCTTTCTGTCGTGTAGAGATACCTCCCGGATGTTCACTGCTACTTCAATGACGCACCTGACGTATCTCGTGAAGTTGTCATCAGACTCAAAGCCGTGGATGGTTAGCTTGGCCAGATTCTTGTGCTTGAAATCGGCAACAGATGGCTCCCACCTCACATCCGTTTTGTTGGAGTAAGTTTCTAGTGAATCCGTTGTTGGGCACTTATGATTCGATACTGTGATGCAAAGCCCCTCCAGGGATGGTGCAGCTTCAAGAAAGGACAATGTCCAAGTCATACCACATTTTTCAGGAATATTGTCCAGATTCACAAACCGTAGTTTGTCAAGCAGAGGCGCAAGCAACTTCCCAGATTCTTGGTGAAGCCAAACCTGGGGCAGAAAAAAGAAATTTACGTGAGTGAATGTGAATAAATTCATCCTCAAATGATAGAAATAGAGGCGCTTAAGTTAATAATATTATAAAATAGTACTCCCTTCGTTTCAAAATATAAGATGTTTTAGCTTTGTGAAACAAATGTATCTAGATTACTTTTAGTATATAGGTTCACTCGTGTTTGGAGTGAATCTACACACTAAAAAAAATTTAGATACACTTTCTTCATAAATCTAAAACATCTTATGTTTTGAAACGGAGGGAGTGTATGTATCCATCATAGAGTGAGAACGGGACAAAGATGGATGGAGTGACCGAGTGAGTACCTTTTCACTTTGAAAATCCAGATGCAGATCCCTTATCAAGGGGCAATTAGCAAGCAATTGGCTTATCTTGATGGTGTTGTGTAACTGAACACATTTCTTAGAGAGGCTTAGATTCGAAAGCCGAGGGACAAAACCAAGAACCAACGGATTCCTAGTATAATGCCAATTGTTGTAGCTCATCCGTTGGAGCTTTGGTAGATAAGTGAGCTCTACTGTACGGAAATACCCATAAGAGATATCAAGTTCGACGAGTCGAGGGTGTTGTACTTGCAGCACCGAACGGGCTCCTGAATCACACAAGAGGAGAGACAGCGACTCGAGCCGCTTGCAAGTGGTCAGGATGTTTGGTATGTCTGACTCGCCAAACCTCATGTTCTGCAGGCGCAGCCGTGTAAGCCCAGCAAAAGCATCAGGACACTCACCAATAAAATCATTGAACTGCTTCGCGAAATAGCGTATATCAGCTCGAAGAGTGCAATTGTGAAAACACTTGGTCGTCAGGATCTCGAACTCTGCCGCTTCAATCTTCTGTGTCGCCATGGCAAGGGCGACAGACCTGCCGATCTTGAGGTGGTCGTCGCCTCTCATGATGAACTTGAGCTTAAGGTTTCGGATGGGGATCTGCAGAGACCTCGCGGTAAGGATCCTGTCGGTCACGTCGGCCACCAGGGCATTCTTTTGGACCAGTTTGCCGGCGCCAAGGACGATGACGATCTGGGACAGCATGGTGAGGAGCTTGAGCGTTTGCTTGGAGGCGACGCAGGTCCTGACGGCGTCGAGGGTGCCCAGCCTCTCCAGGATGTTGAGCAGCACGTCGTCCGGCAGCTTGATTTGCATGTCGGCACTCAGCATCTGCATTCCGCCAGGAGGGGAATGAGTGTCAGCGTGATGATTGATTGATATACTGATTGAATTGCATCAAAGAAGAATTGGCAAGATCGAACCGAGAATGGAGGCAATGACGAGGACTTACGTCAGGGCGTCGGCCGCCGCCAACGCTATGGGGCTTCATGGCGATCTGATCTCTAGAACCAACGGAGAAGATAACCGCCGCACGTACGCGTCGACCGGGAGGATCGCGAGCGAAAATGGTTCGTTGGAACGAGGATCCTCGCTCCCGTCGTGCGACGATCGATCCAATCGTCGTCGACTCGGCGCCGTGGGCTGAGGCTGTAGTTGTATATAGCCTCTCCTCGATCAGACGGAGACGGAGACGAAGACGGTTTCCAAACCCTATTCGGCTATTCCACTCCGAAGATCGCCTGATCTTTTTTCTGCTATTATCTCGCACGAGCCGCAAACGTATTGTACATAAAAAGCGTACGGCTTCGTTTCTAATACGAACCGGACGGCCCCGCCCTTCTTCGGAAGAAAATTGGCACGCGGTTTGTTCCCAAATCATCTAAAAAATTAGATGCATGCTACCGATTTCACACTCCTCTCTAGTCACTGAGCCTCGTTCAGTAGGGCTAACCATTGCTACCGAGTGGTGCGGTGTGATATCTCCATGACGCGCACTCTAGCTAGGATATACTCTGAATTTTGTTGAAAGCTTAATCTCGTGTAAAACATATGGTATAGAATGAGTGTTCACAGCACCTGAATTCTCGTGTAAAAGTTCAAACGCCTGATCTAAAATGTTTCAAACTTTTCCAGATTAATTATCTCATATTGTTTCAATTACGTGAAATTAATATTATTTTAAAAAAGTTCAAAATGTTGGCCGAGTCTGACAAAAAGTGATGATATTTTTCCAAAATTTCAAATTAGTTACTCTCTCTGTTCACTAATGCAAGACCGTTTATATATTTCAAGTGTCTTAATTAATGAACAGAGGGAGTAGTTCATATTGTTTCAATTCCTAGAACTTTCCATATATTTTTTGAAAAATTTAATTTTTTTGCCAAAGTTTTGTCGTATCTCAGAAAACTGTAATTTTCTCAAATGGTTTGATCCAAGTTTACTAGTAGAAAACTGACCTTTAGTTTGGAGTTGTGGTGGCCTCTAGTCCCGGACTTGTCTAGAACCGGGACTAGTGTGACCATTAGTCCCGGTTCGTCCCCTTTACAACAGCTAGAAGGTAGTAATTGCCTAGTCCCGGTTCATTGGGGATCTCTAGTCCCGGTTGGTAATACCAGCCAGGACTACAGGTCTGGTGCCAACAACTGGGACCCAGGAGAACATATATAGTCCCAGGTGGTGTTACAGGCCGGGACTAGTGCTCATGATCTAGTCCCGGTTTGTAGAAAAACCCGAGACTAATGTTTCCCATATATATTCCCTACTTCGACCCTGCACAAACTCATGGCCATTTTCTCCAAGCTAGCTCAAGTTTATCCCATTTTGTATCCAAAGTTTGTCAAGATTTGGTGGCATCCATCAATCCAAGCTTCTAAAAGGTTAGCAATTTCTATCTTTCATCTCTCATTGTTAGTTTAGCTCAATGCTCTAGAATTAGAGAGGGATTTCATGCTTAGAAGTAGAAGGAATTTTTAGATATGTAATTTTCAGCAAATTTTGATTATATAAAAAGTTACTGAAAGTTGAAATGTGTATTTTTAGAGTTTCAGAGCTTAGAATTGGATAAGATTTTCACTACTAGATCAATAATTAAAAATTCAACAATTTTTATGTTAACAGTTTTGTCCAATTCAAAAATTGGTGCATGTAAAATTATATATATATGTCGTACACACTAAATTTTTATATTTGATAAAATAAATTTAGTAAAAATGAAACAAACTTTTTATATGATATATAATAAAGATGAGCCGGGAATGGATCTACGATGCTCTCCGAATGTCTGACGCGTTCATTAAAGGCGTGCATTCTTTCCCCGATTTAGCTGAGGCAAACAAGCGGAATGATTTTATGTGTTGTCTGTACCGTGTCTATCGGAATGAGATGGATTACTCTTCCTCAAAAACCAACATCCACCTGATTCAGTCAGGTTTCATGTCCGGCTATAATTGTTGGACAAAGAAGGGAGAAAGAGAGGTTATGATAGAAGACAACGAAGAAGAAGAGAACGATGACAACTATCCAATGTTCTGTGAATACGGTGGTACTGCAATAGAAGACAATAATCAAAAAGAATATGAAGAAGCGGGCATTAGATGAGACTGCTGATGATCTTTATCAGGCCATTCTTGATGCACGCAGCGAATGTAAAAATAAAAACGAGAAGAAGAAGTTGGAGCGCATGTTAGAGGATCACAAAAAATCGAATTGTTGATGCATTGCACCACCAAAAGGAAGTCTATCGCCAACATGACCTTGTTGTAGCCTTCCTCCCGAGTGAGAGCCAATGCACGCCTGACAGCAAGTGCTTCTGCTAGTTGTGGTGCCTTGATATCCGGAATAAGTTCGTTGCGAGCAGCTAAGAGCATTTTTATTTTTTCTTAAACTTTAAAATTTAAAGCGAGAGTTGATTATTGTTTATTGTATTTTTAAGATTTATAATTTATTCAAGTTTATGTTTATATTTTTATTTAACTTTGGGTTTTCAAATTTGAGCTAAATTCATTTGAAGTTTTTATTTCTAGAAAGAAAAGAAAAAAAATCCGTAAGCTAATTGAGCCTAGCCCATTGGTCCAATGGACTAACCCAATTGGTCCAGCAGGGTAGGCAGAAAAAACGATGACCGAAAACCACACCCGAAAAGATCAACACCGAAACCGAATAGACCGAAGCCGATAATTTGTGTTAGAATTTCGGCCTTCAATTCTGAAAACGGAATTTTTCTCGGGTAATTCGGTATTAAGCTTTGTGTAACCGATGCGACCGATCAGACCGAATAACTATGTCATGGGCCAAAAGATGTAAAAATCCCAATCTGTTCTCCTATTTTGAGGCCCGTTGATAGAATACGTGTCTTTTCTAGTCAAATGTATGTGCTGTAATGTCAGTCTCTACGCATCGCATCCGATCGCCGACCTCCATTAACTAGCCGCCTATGCTTTCTACTCCCTCCGTTCTAAAATATAAGATGTTTTAGGTTTATAAAGAAAATAAATCTAGACATCTTTATGTGTAGATTCACCTCAAACATGAATAAACCTACTCCTTCCGTTTTAAAATATAAGATGTTTTAGGTCTGTGAAGAAAATGTATCTAGACTTGTTTTAGTGTCTAGATTTACTTCAAATCCGAGTAAACCTACATACTAAAAGTAGTCTAGATACATTTGCTTCACAAAACTAGAACATCTTATATTTTGAAACAGAGGGAGTACATACTAAAAGTAGTCTAGATATATTTGCTTTACAAAGCTAAAACATCTTATATTTTGAAACGGAGGGAGTACACGACAGCCAGCGCTGCAGTGGTCCGATCGCCGACGTTGGATGCCATATCCTGCCTCTCTCTCCATCTCGATGTCATACACTGTCTCCTTTTTTTCATCCCAGTGCCGTATCCTCCTTCTCGGCATGCCTCCTAGTGCTAGGCGGAAAATATCCGCTCCGACGTCTGACAGCGAGTGCAGGTTTGATTTCTCGCGTCTAGCTGCACGGAGAGCGCTGAAGCACAAACTGCCTGGTTTGATTTCTCGCTGCTGTAAAGTACATCGGTCACTTCAGTTAGTTGTTTACTAGGAAACCGAATACATACCTGAGCGACCGAATTCCTCGGTTAGTTGTTTACTAGGAGACCCATCGGTTTTAATTTCTAGGAAACCGAATTTGTGAATTATCCGAAGCACCGAACCGAATTGTTCGGTCTAATAACCGAACGCCCAGCTCCAGCCGGACCATGACCATCCCGACTCCCTTCTCCCTCTCACTCCCCTGAGAAAATGACAAAAAGCCACCACATTTAAGGACGAGACACGAAACCACAACGTTTCGGTTTTTTGACACATAAAGATCATTTTAGAGGACGGGCTGTGACGCGGTTCACTGATTCCTCGTGGTTAGCCCTCTAACCATGTTTCTGGCAGGTGGGGCCCATTGTCAGTGCGCACGTGGTGGGGTGGCGGACGGACAGACCAGACGGCCGTTAACGCCCATGTTAGGGCACGGTTTTAACCGTTGCGCCGCCGCATCTGAGCTATCCACCTCGCTCACTCTCGTCAGTTAGTCTCCCGCGAGTGCCATGGCGACAGGAGGAGGCGGTGGCTCGCCGGAAGGGCACGGCGTCAGTCCGATTGGAGGCGGTGGCGGCCGATACGTGAAGCAAGTGCTGTTCGGGCCAGGCTTCAACATGGGCGTCGTCGATTTGGACAGCGACGACGACCGCAAGTCGATGGAGATCTCGCTGCAGCTAGAGCAGTATGGTGCGCCGGAGGAGGCATCGTCGTAGCTGGAGCCGGCGAGCCAGTGCAGCGACGACCCGCTCAGCCACTACCTCTCCGACTACGGGTAAGGAAAAAGTCCCTTCCCTGTTCTCTGTACTGAAATTTGTGGAATATTCAGAACATTAGGGAAATATTCAGTAAATTGTTTTGTTTTATTTCATATTAGGGAACATTTAGAGATGTGGGAACTGTTTTATTCAATTTGATGGGGCCAAATTTGTGTCAACAACCATGCGTCGGTATGATATTAGGTTTCTAAACTTGTTGGGACTGATAGAGAAGGAAGGGTACGGGCTGTGTGATTCAATTTATTATGTGAAAAATGAAGGAGAGGGGTTGAATGTTCTAGAATTAGTGGAGAGAAACATTAAGGTGGAAGACATGCTAAGAAAGTATGAAAGGTCAAGAAAGCTTGTGTTGACAGTGATGAGGGACAAGGCTAAGCAAGCCATTGTGTTGTCCCCTATGAAGAGCAAGAAGGGAAAAGAAAAGTTGTATGCTAGGTCATATCCTAGCCACATTGTAGTTGATTTGGATGAGGAAGAGCATTGTGACAACAACAACAACAACAACATCTTGCAGACTCATAATAGTGGCAATTTTCAGCCTCTGTGCACATAGATTGATGAAAATATGCAGAAATCAGCAAAGGAGGGAGAAGATGCAGAGGAAGAAGAAGATGCAGATGAATAAGGAGATGCAGATGAAGATGACAGTTGGATGCATCCTTCCAAGTATGATCTAGTTCAGGCAAAGAAGTTGAGGAGGAAGGAAGTTGATGAAATGCAGAAAAGAATTGGTAAGAGGAAGAGAAGGGTAGATGAGGAGTTGTATGAGGATGATTCAGAGCCAGAAGATATTTTTGACTCTTATATTCCATAGGAGCCAGTGAAGAAGACAGTTAAGGGGTAGGGCCCAACAACCAGATCACACTCTCATGCAGAAGTGGCAGTTATGACAGATTGGGCTCCTTCTGATGATGAAGAGGAGTTTGGTTTCCTTGGAGAAGAGGATGATGATGGGTTTGAGCCTTTGCCATTTGTGTTGCCAAATGGGAGGAAGAGAAGAGCAAAGAAGCAGACAGAGAGGGTGTGGTATGATGAGACAAGGGAAAATCCAGAGCAACAATTCAGGTTAAAACTTTGTTTCAAGGATGTGTATCAGTTCAGGCAGGCACTGTGTAGACTTCATATTGTGCAGGTTAGGAATTTCCATTACCACAGAAATTGCCCAAATAGGATCATTGTGTGGTGCAGGCCAGATAAAAAGGAGAAGTACAATTGCCAGTTCTTCATTTCTGCTTCAAAGATAAAACATGAAACTACCTTCTGCATAAAGAGGATGCACTTGGAGCACTGCTGTCCTACTAAACCATCAAGCACCAGAGTTAACAGTAAGTGGCTGAGCAGTGCTTATGTTGAAAATTTTAGATCAGACCCAAACATGTATTAGATCTTTAGTTGACAAATCTAGAAAGGACTTTGGTGTAGATGTGTCAAAAAGGATGGCATACATGGCAAAGACAAAGGCAAGAGAGATTGTTATGGGAGATCACAAGAAGCAGTATTATAGAATAAGGGATTATCTACAGACTGTTATTAACAAAAATCCAGGATCTAGATGCATTGTCACCACTGAGACAGGCCCAACAGAGGAAGAGAAGGAAGCTATCAAAAGAGGGCAGCAGGTTTTCATTAGTGACAAGCCAAGATTCCATGGGCTTTTCTTTTGTGTCAATGCTGCTAGGCTTGGATTTCTTGAGGGATGTAGGCCCTTCATAGGGTTGGATGGTTGTTTCATAAAGCTGACCACTTGAGCTCAAATCCTTGCAGCTATAGGCATATATGGCAATAACAACATTTATCCAGTAGCTTGGGCCATTGTAGCAAAAGAAGATACTGAGAATTGGCAGTGGTTTCTAGAGCAGTTGAAGGAAGCACTTGGTGGAGAGGAAGGCTAGTTTGGACAGTACACCATCATGTCTGACAGGCAGAAAGGGCTGATAAAAGTTGTGGCCACTGTCTTCCGAAACTCACCCCAGAGATTCTGTCTTAGACACATTTATGCCAACTTCCAGACTGCAGGATTCAGAGGAGAAGACCTGAAGAAGTGCATGGACAGGGCAGCATATTCTTACACCAAGCATGGATTTGACAAGGCAATGGATGAAATGAAAAAACAGTGTGAGCAAGCTTGGTAGTGACTTTCAAAAATTCTAGTGCACACATGGGCAAGGTGGGCTTTTGACTCAAACTGCAAGATAGATTTGGTGAACAATAATCTCAGTGAAGTGTTCAATAGATATATCCTGGATGAAAGAAACAAACCAGTTGTGACAATGCTAGTAGGGATCTATGACAAGCAAATGGTAAGGTTTGATGACAAGAGAGATGGTGGTAGAAAATCTAGGTGGGAAATCACACCACATTATGTTGAGAAGCTTGAAATGATGAAAAAATATGCTAGACATTGCATCCCACAAAGAGCAGATGAAGGACTATGGCAGGTAGCAAGTGGTGATCACACATATGAGTTAAATCTTGATAGTAGAACATGTTCTTGCAGAAAGTGGGATTTAACTGGGTTGCCATGCAATCATGCAATCTCAGCCATCTATAAAGCAAGAAAATATCCAGAAGATTATGTCTTGGATTTCTACAAGAAACCCTACTACCTCAAATCCTATAGGCATGTGTTCTATCCAATGCCACAACAACATGGCTGGACAAGAACAAATACTGAAGACATAATGCCACCTGCTTTTAAATATCACCAAAAGGGAAGGAGGCAGGAAAAGAGGAGAAAAGGGAAATTTGAGGTCCCTAAACCCAAGGAATCATCTAGGATGGCCATTATCACATGTACCAACTGCAAATTACAAGGACACAAGTACACAAGCTGTGTGCAACCACTCAGACCTGATCTTGCACTTAGGAAACGACGACACAAGGTAACTAAATTATTGCACAAAGGATTTCTACATTGTATTTATATTTTAGTTAATAACTCTGTTATTTGCAGTTAAACAAGACCATTCCTGCTGGGGCAGGCCCTAGAGTTGATGGAGAAGGCTCAACTTCCAGGGCACCATCCTCATCTTCTATGCCAGAACAAGCTCCCAGGCCACCAAGATCCTCTTTTGTTCCTCCAAGATCAACTACTGATGCACAAGCTCCTACTGGTTCAGCTCCAAGGCAAGGGAGAGGATTCATGTCTTACTTCATAGCTGGGGCAAATGCATCTACTGGTAGGGACTCAAGTAGTGGTCCTTTAGATGGTTGAATTGCTTGGAGCAAAGTTTCTGTTATTTGCTTGGAGCAAAGTTTCTGGTGTAAACCTGTTATTTTGTTGTGGCAAATTGGTGTATGTAATGTTAGAGGTTGAACACCTTATTTAGCTACCTATGTCAGACTTGTTGAACCAGTATTTAGCTACCTATGTCAGTCTTGTTGAACCATTATTTAGCTACCTATGTCACTATTGTTCCACCAATTCGTTCAAATTCTTTTGTTGTCATTTATTTTCATAGATAATGTGTGTAATTTCACCATAATTCTGGCAGGTGATCTAGGCCAAAACACATATAAATTAAAACCAAAGCTCACAGATAATGATGTGTGTAATTTCACCATTTATTTTCTTAGCTCACAGATACTTAAGAATTAAAACCAAAGATCATCTCATAGTTCAACAAACAAAGCATCATTCAGACAATAATTGTACTTATTACAACTCACAAACACTTCAGAATTCAGCTACACAGAGCACCCATCACAGTTCAACAACACATCCTAATTGAACATTACTTAATGAAGATAAAATTACACATCACAAAGATCTTTTATCTTCTTGAACCTGCTCTTGTAAGCTTCTTTTTGCTTCAACAAGTCAGAAATGATGGATTCCAACTTCCTCTTATCTTTTTTGTACTTGTCCCTGTCATTCTCTGCTTTTTTTAGAAAGCATTTGTGCATCTTATAGGTTGTTTTATCAGTGATCCCTTTCTCCTCTAATTTAGCCCTAGCATCCATCAATCCTTGTTCAGCTATAGCCTTGTGGGCTAAAGTCACCTGCTTTTCTTCCACTTGTTTAGCTAGCTCATCTTGTGAATTCCTCAGATCAGTGTGGAGCTTGTTTACTTTGTCTTGATACTCAAACTTATGCTCCATGAAATTCAGGGCTTCAGTGGTCTTGGCTTGCTTAACTTCTCCATACATATCCCATAGCTTTCCTACTGCTTTCATCATAGCATTAGTAGGAACTGGATCAACCCATTGCAGAAAGTCACACTTCAATTCCTCCTAAATTCAGTGACATTTCAGATAAAAGAAGAACTAACTATGAATATGAAGCAAATGGCACAAACATTTGATCACACACCTTCCCTTCACAGATTAGAAACCTCCTACCAGTGTTGTAGCCCTCAAATCCAACAAATTTAGCCGCCACAAAGCCACATTTACAGAGAATGGGCTCAGCCCCATCATCGGCTAAACCGCACCAATTCGAATCATATATGACATTCATGCTCTAACAAGTGCTAATGGAATAGAAAATTAGACTGGGCTTGACCTAAATAACAATTTCATCACAAACCCTAGAAATCAACAATATGAGCCCAAAAATCCCCAAATCCAGTGGCAAGAACTTACACTCTCGCCGTCAGAGCTCAGATCAAGAGGCGATTATTCTCCATCGGACCACGACACCATGGTGGAAAGGGCGGCGCGTCCTGCTTCTTCACCGGCGTCGGGGAGGTGACGGCACGACAATGGCGGGCACGAGCAGAATAGAGCGAGGGGAATGAGCCTCAGATGCGGCGGCGCAACGGTTAAAACCGTGCCCTAACGTGGGCGTTAACGACCGTCTAGTCTGTCCGTCCACCACCCCGCCACATGTACACTGACAATGGGCCCCACCTGCCAGAAACATGGTTAGAGAGCTAACCACGAGGAATCAGTGCCCCGCGTCACAGCCCGTCCTCTAAAATGGTCTTTATGTGTCAAAAAACCATAACGTGGTGGTTTCGTGTCTCCTCGTCCTTAAATGTGGTGTTTTTTGTCATTTTCTCCACTCCCCTGTTCCCCCGCACGCATGCGCTCGTAGGGCACCTAGTGATTCGCCGCCGCCACCCGCACCTGATACGTCGGAAACGTATCTATAATTTTTGATGTTCCATGCTTGTTTAGTATCTACTTTTTTTTGCTTTGTCTACACTTTGAGGTGTTTTTATATCTTTTCTGTAACTAACATATTAACAAGTTGTCACAGTGTCAGTTGCCTATTTTATTTTGTCTTTGGTTCCAGAAAGGCAGAAAATCAATATTCTCGGAATTGGACGGTACAAAAGCCAAAGTCAATATTTTACCATGGGGGACACGAAGACAAAAGGCGAGACGGAGAAGCGAACCAGGGCGGCTAGACCCCCCTAGGTGCGTGTGGGCCCACCCCACGCCTGGGTAGGGTGTGGGGCCCTGGCCACCTCCCAGCCTCGCCTCTTCTCCTATAAGAAGCCCCCGATGCAGAATCCCTAGGCACCCGATCAAAACTCCACGAAACCGTCTGTAGCAGCCGCCACCATCGTCCCTAGATCGGGGGGATCTAAAGTTCTTCCCAGCACCCTGCCGGAGGGAAGATCATCCCGGAGGCCTTCTTCTCCGGTATAATGCGTTCCACCTTGGACTATGGGTCCATGTAGTAGCTAGATGGTTGTATCTCCTCCTTTGTGCTTTTATGTATAGGCCTTGTGAGCTCCGTTCATGATCAAGATCTAATTTATTTGTAATCACGCATGTTGTGTTTGCGGGGATCCGATGGATATTGAGATTACTATGTCAGATTGATTAATGGTTTTGTCTTTATGATTCTATCATGTCTGTGTTGTTTGTGATCTTGCATGCTCTCCGCTGTTAGTAGCTATCTTGGCCGAGTAGTTGCTAGTGACTCCAAGAGGGGGTATTTATTGTCGATAGTGGGTTCATGCCTCTAGTTTCCAAGGAAAGTGACATAAATCTCTTCGGTTGTAGATGTGTTGTTGCTACTAGGGAGAAAACAACGGTCTCTTGTTCATGGAACAAGTGGATTGTTTACCTTACACACTTTTCTTAAAGCGGTTAAATTGTACATTTGTAACTTAATCTTGGAGGGTTCAGATGATAACCCAAAGGTGGACTTCTAGTCATAGATGCAGTTGGATGGCGGTCTATGTATATTGTTGTATTGCCCAATCGAATATCATAGGATCTTTTGAAGGGAATATGCCCGAGAGGCAATATTAAGTGGTTATTATCGTATTCCTTATTTATGATAAATGTTTATTTTGCATGCTATAATTGTATTAATACGGAAATGTTAATACATGTGCGTTTAATAAAAAATAGAAAGTTCCTAGTTATGCCTCTCTTATAAACATGTGTGCTGGACCCAGATGGACTTCATCACGATCTTGAGATCGGCAAGCGTTTGACTACATCATCCACGAGTACAACCTCATTAACGTTATTCGGTCTTCGAGGGTATGTATTCTATGGATGTATATCCACATGTTGCTTGTATCTAGTAGATAGATCTTGGTACATAGTTTTTCCCATCGTAGGAAATTTTTTGTTTTCTATGTTGCGAAACCTACATATTTTTGTCTGGTATTGCATTGTTATGCCTAGCTCAGTTCCTGTCAATTGCCCTGCTGTAATTTGTTTACCCTTCATGCCAAGTTGTTTACATAAGAAGAGCACCTCTAGTGAACTATGGACCCCGGTCCAATCTTTATCATTGATACATCTTCCACTGTTACTTGTTGCAAACCATTACCTTCCACACCATACGTTTAATCCTTTGTTACAACAAACCGGTGAGCTTGACAACCTCACTGATTCATTGGGGCAAAGTCTTGAGTTTGTGTTGTGCAAGTTTCCACGCTGCTTGAACACCTTGTAGACGTTTCCTTCCTCCTACTAGTTTGATAACCTCGGTTTCTTACTGAAGGAAAACTTGCTGCCGTGCTCATCACACCTTCCTCTTGGGATTTCGAACGAAGCGTCCCACGATAGTGTTGGGCGTCATCAAGCTATTTTCTAACGCCGTTGCCGGGAAACAGCTACTGTGCTAAGGACGTCTTCACAAGGGGAGTCCTCCACTTCCTTTCTCTTTACTTTGTTTTTAGTTTGCTTAGTTTCTTTTGCTTGGTTTTGTTTTCCTGTTTTCAAAACACCCAAAAAATTAGTCTAGTTTGGTTTGCTTTCTTTATTCAAAAACACACAAAAATTAGTTCCTGCTGTACCTGCTGCTGCTGTTTTTGGCTTGCCCACCTTTTCCAAAATGAACTCTGTTGAGAACACCAAGTTGTGTGACTTCACTAGCACCAACAGCAATGATTTCCTTAGCACACCTATTGCTCCACCTGCTCGTGATGCTACCTTTTATGAAATTAAGACTGCCTTGTTGAATCTTGTGATGAGAGAGCAATTTTCTGGTGCTAGTTCTGATGATGTTGTTGCCCATCTCAATAACTTTGTTGAACTTTGTGAGATGGAAAAGTATAAGGATGTAGATGGAGATATTATTAAGCTTAAGATTTTTCCTTTCTCCTTGAGAGGAAAAGCTAAAGAATGGTTGCTATCCTTGCCTAGAAATAGTATTGATTTTTGGACTAAGTGCAAAGATGCTTTTATTGGAAAATACTACCCTCCTGCTATGATTATATCTATGAGAAGTGACACTATGAAATTTAAACAACTTGATAATGAATATGTTGCTCAAGCTTGGGAAAGAATGAAATCTTTGGTTAAGAATTGCCCCACTCATGGACTCACTGCTTGGATGATTATCCAGACTTTTTATGCAGGTTTGAACTTCTCCTCAAGAAACTTGTTGGATTCAGCTGCTGGATGTACCTTTATGAGCATCACATTGGGTGCTACAACAAGACTCCTTGATAATATGATGGTTAACTATTCTGAATGGCACACTGAGAGAGCTCCACATGGTAAGAAGGTAAATTATGTTGAAGAAACCTCCTCTTTGAGTGATAAGATTGATGTTATTATGGCTATGCTTGTTAATGAGAAAGCTCCGTTAGATCCTAATCATGTTCCCTTAGCCTCTTTGGTTGCTCAAGAAGAGAAAGTTGATGTGAACTTCATTAGAAACAACAATTTCAACAAGAATGCCTATAGGAATAATTTTGGTGGCAACAATTATATGCCTTATCCTCCTAATAATGGCAATTCCTATGGAAACTCTTACAACAGTGCTATAAGTTCCCCCTCTGAACTTGAAGTCATGCTCAAAGACTTTATTAGTAAACAAACCACTTTTAATAAGACTATAGAGGAAAAACTTTTGAACGTTGAGAAAAATATATCCTCTTTGTCTGAAGCACAGTCTTCCTTGATTAATAAAATGGCTGCTAAACCTGAAGCCATGGAAAGTACCTTTGCTGCCACTCATGCCATATAAGTTACTATTGATGAAAATGTTAGATTGTTAGCCCAACTTCATGCTAAGTGGGAAAGGGGAGCTGAAATTGATAGAAACAATAGTGTGTGCACCATCACCACTAAACCACAAGTAGTCCATGTTCCTCCTCCTACTATGCCTAAGCCTATTGATCCTACTACAAGTAGTCGATGTTCCTCCTCCTACTATGTTCTTGCAAAAGCTTTCTAGAAGTCCTGATGCTAGTGATATGCATGTAGCTTTCACCAAACACATTACAGATGCTCTTGTTAAGATTAAGGAAGAGAAGCTAAAACACAAAGCTTCTATTCCTAGGAATGTAGAAGATAGTTGGGAACCCATTATTAATATGCAAGTGAATGACTTTGATCTCAAAGCTTCATGTGATGTTGGTTCTAGTGTCTCTATTATGCCTAGGAAGATTTATGAAATGCTTGATTTGCCACCATTGGAATATTGTTATTTGGATATCCCACTCAATGATAATGCTAAGAAGAAACTCATGGGAAGTATTAATGATGTTCTCATTATGGTTAACAATGCTTATGTCCCTATGGATTTCTATGTTTTGGATGTTGAATATAATGCTTCCTGTCCTATTACTTTGGGAAGACCTTTCCTTAGAACTGTTGGTGCCATAATTGATATGAAAGAAGGCACCATTAAATATCATTTTCCATTCAAGAAAGGTATTGAACACTTCCCTATGAGGAGAGAGAAGTTTCTTTTTGCTTCTCCTTTGAAATCAAGGTTTGATGTTAATGCTTCAGCATTTGAAAATACTTAATTCTTCTTGCTTCTTGTGCCTAACTTAAAGGCGTTAAAGAAAAGTACTTGTTGGGAGATAAACCAAGAGTTTCCTTGAGTCTTGGAAGTTATTACTTCAGTAATGACCTCTCCTTATCTTTTTTGTTTTATTTTTGTGCCAAGAATGACCTCTAATGAGAGGGAAGTAAGATTTGGGGAGTTGTTGTCCCGAAACAGATTTCGGTCCTCCACCAAAAAATATTTGTGAGGAGTCTCTGTAACTCAGATTGATCTGAAAATTTACGAATAAATCCCCCAGTATGTTAGCTAACTTTATTTAGTTTAACACTTTTTGATTTGAACAACAGAAGATGGTCGAAAAAATCGGTTTCTACCAGCTGGTCTGTTTTGACAGATGTGTGCCATTATTTGTATTTGCTTCTTATTGATTCCTTTTTGAGTTCTCTTCAGGTAAATTGCACTTTTTGAAGGAGTTGCTACAATATATTGTGTTTTTAGTGAAAAGTCTTGCTGTTCCAAATCTTTGCCAAACAGTCTAATATCTTTTGAATAAACTAATGTTGCTGATGAAGATTGTGTGAAGTTTTGTATGAAGGAAAAATTTCGGGTGTAGAGAGAGAATGATGCAATGAGATGAAGAATGGACAAAATCTCAAGCTTGGGGATGCCACAATGGTGTCACGCCAAGAAATATCCAAGAGGTACAAGCTTCAAAGCTTGGGGATGCCTTGGGCATCCCCTACTTCATCAATAAAAAGCTCAGGTCTGTCTAGACACTTCACTTTTATTGTTTTATGCACAGTTGTGTTGTTCTTGGAGCGTCTTAGTTTTCGTTTGCTTTGCTTAGGTTGTTTAGTTTGCTTGAATAAAGTAGTTTGGACCCCCGTTCTCGTTGTTTTATTTTGCAAATAAGTTTCTTTGGTGTTGGAAAGGAGTAGTAAGTTCTTACTTGATGTGCAATAGGAGCTTGCATTGACTGTGACTTAGACTTTAGCATGACATGATAGGTGTTGTTTTAGCATTATGCTTAGTGATTATTGATGTTGTTGTTTTCAACATTGCACTTGTACTTTTATACTCCATTGATATCATGCTCTTTTGTCTATGGATGTTACCGGTGGGAAATGAAGTGGGAACTTGTAAGTCCATGGAGTTTGTATTCTGTGTTAGAGAAACGCCTGGTCCGCTAGCCTAAGCCATGCCTAATTATGGTGGAAACTTATAGCATCACCATAGTGAGCTATCTATGAAGCATCCTCAATAAAAAGCTATGCACATGGTAAATAAAAAGATTGCTGAGATGCTCATTGTCTGCTTGCCTTGTCATTTTGGTTATAGGAAAGCTCATGTACCATGTGCAAGGGGTACCCCGTTGGCGGTTCTCAATGATATGCAAATACTTACAGTGATAAGAACTTGCCTGGGCCCTAAGTTGAGTATCCATGAGGTGTAGCCCTCATATTCAAGGGACTTGAGATTGCCAACTTATACTTCGTCAAGCATATACTCCAGCTTTGCCAGTTTAACCTTAACCACTTCAAGATGCTTATGATATGGGCAATGAGGGATGAAAGCTAACAAGTACCATAATTTTTGGAAGCTCTTTTTGAAACTTGTAATCCCTGCTTCCTTTATCAAAAAGGTCTTTCTTCCACCATTATTTGATTCTCCACCTTCTACCTTTAGGCACCATTAGGAGAGCATAGTTGTCATTTTGTGTGCAATGTTCCAAAGCTTATTGATTGATGCATATTGTGATATTACTTGTTCTTGTGCTATTTGTTTCTAGTCACCCTTGTGAACTTTGAAGGTGTCCTATGCATCTATATTGCTACTCTATGAGGGACAAGCTGATTGCCACTATGCTATGTTTTCTGTATGTGAAACAAACAAATGTTTTTCAATGCATGTTATTCATGATCTTTGTTTGTATCTTGCTATGTTGCATGCATAGTTACGATGTCCTACTGTTAGAACTCTATTCTTTCATGCACATGTTTAGAGTTCTTTGATCCCAGCTTTCAATGCTTGCAAATGGTTGGATATTTATTGTGAGGGTGCATGTTCACCTCAAAAATTATTCTGTTTATCACTTACCTACTCGAGGACGAGCATGAGTTAAGCTTGGGGATGTTGATACGTCGGAAACGTATCTATAATTTTTGATGCTCCATGCTTGTTTAGTATCTACTTTGCTTTACTTGTCTACACTTTGAGGTGCTTTTTACATGTTTTCTGGTACTAACCTACTAACAAGTTGCAATAGTGCCAGATGCCTGTTTTCTACTTTTTTTGGTTTCAGAAAAGTTAGTAAAGAAATATTCTCGGAATTGTATGGGACAAACGCCAAAGTAAATTACTTTCCGTGGGGAACAAGAAGTCTAGAGGGGAGCCCGGGAGGCCAGCCAGGGGGGGCAGACCCACCCTAGGCGCGGGTGGGCCCTAGCTCGCGCCTGGCTAGGGTTTTCCAGCCCTGGCCGCCTCCTCGGCCTCCCCCTTCGCCTATAAGAAGTCCCCGATGCAGAAACTCTGAGTACCCAATCAGAAATCCACGAAACCGTCTGTATCCGCTGCCACCATCGTCCCTAGATCAGGGGGATCTGAAGCTCTTCGCGGCACCCTGCCGGAGGGGAGATCATCCCGGAGGCCTTCTCTCTGGTATGATGCGTGAGTAGTTCCACCTTGGACTATGGGTCCATGTAGTAGCTAGATAGTTGTATCTCCTCCTTTGTGCTTTCATGTATAGATCTTATGAGCTCCGTTCATGATCAAGATCTAATCTATTTGTAATGATGCATGTTGTGTTTGCGGGGATCTGATGGATATTGAGATTATTATGTTGGTTTGATTAATGGTTTTGTCTTTATGATTCTATCATGTATGTGTTGTTTGTGATCTTGCATGCTCTCCGTTGTTAGTAGCTATCTTGGCCAAGTAGTTGCTACTGACTCCAAGTGGGGGTATTTATGCTCAATAGTGGGTTCATGCCTCTAGTTTCCAAGGGAAGTCACAGAAATCTCTTCGGTTGTAGATGTGTTGTTGCCACTAGGGAGAAAACAACGGTCTCTTGTTCATGGAACATGTGGACTGTTTACCTTACACACTTTGTTAAAGCAGTTGTCTGTTGCTTGCAACTTAATACTGGAGGGGGTTGGATGATAACCTGAAGGTGGACTTCTAGTCATAGATGTAATTGGATGGCGGTCTATGTATCTTGTTGTATTGCCCAATCGAATCTCATATGGTCTTTCTGACTAGTAATTGCATTGTTATGCCTTGCTCAGTTCCTGTCAATTGTCCTGCTGTAATTTGTTTACCCTTCATGCCATGTTGTTTATCTAAGGAGAGCACCTCTAGTGAACTATGGACCCCGGTCCAATCTTTACCATTGATACATATTCCACTATTACTTGTTTACTTGCTGCAAACCATTACCTTCCACACCATATGTTTAATCCTTTGTTACATCAAACTGGTGAGCTTGACAACCTCACGGATTCGTTGGGGCAAAGTCTTGAGTTTGTGTTGTGTAGGTCTCCGTGTTGCTTGCAACACCTGTGTGACGTTTCCTTCCTCCTTCTGGTTAGATAACCTCGGTCTCTACTAAGGGAAACTTGCTGCTGTGCTCCATCACACCTTGCTCTTGGGGTTACCAACAAAGTGCTCCACATCACACCTGTCGAGCACCATCAATCTGCAATGCCCTAGATCTTGAAGTTACATGTTTAGACTTGTCCGTGCAACGCCCGTCCATCCATCCCTATGCCTACCGCACTTGAATCCCACTGTTTACTGTTACTATTGTTATTACTCCTGTTTTACTGCTGTTGTTGCTTTGTTGTTTCTACTACAAAACTGTTGCTACTGATAAAATTCTATGAGCAAGAACTATTTCCAGGTGCAGTTGAATTGATAACTCAGTTGTTAAGGCTTGCAAGTATTCTTTGGCTCCCCTTATGTCGAATTAATAAATTGGGTAATACTACCCGCGAAGACTGTTGCGATACCCTATACTTGTGGGTCATCAAGACTATTTTCATCCATCCATTTTGACAAATCCTTGATGATTTATATTAATTTACTTTCATCCATCCACATAAATATATCAAACAAGGTGTATGCATTGTGCTGAAGTATATACACACAATTATATATGCTGGAATTACCGGTACATGCTTTAAATCATGGCTTGATCAATTTCTTGATCAAGTGCATGTGTATAATTGATTTCTTTCCTGTTTGAGATGTTGTCTTGGTAATTAAGTGAGTTCTTGTTGATTAGAGGTCAATTTCTTTGTATATACATGTTTTCTAGATAGGTAGAAGCATGTTTCTTTCCTGTGATAGATTTTTAGGAATCTAAGTTGGTGTTCTTGCTATTCTTGGATTTGTTCTTAGTGTTCTTGAGATGTTCTTGCTGATCACATGATCATCATATGGTGTAGGATAATTTCTAGATCAAGTACATGACCTAGGAATTGATTTTGGATAATTGAGTAGTGTGTAGATGTGCTCGAGATGTGTTCTAGTTGTTTTCCAGATTTCCCTTGCTAAAATCTATAGGTCTCACTCTCTTCTCTTCATAATTCTAATCCTAGTGTTCGCTACTACTACTACTACTACTACTACTACTGCTATTGCTACTCTACTTCTAATCCTAGATATCTAGCTAAAACCTTTGTAGGGCAGAGCTTCTTCTTCCTCTGGATGTTGTTCTTCAGCTGTTCTTCCTCCTAGCATTCTCCTTCCTAACTTGAGTTCCCTCTTAGATCCCTCTTTAACTAGTATGTGTGTGTGTGTTTGGTCTGAGCGGACCAAGTGAGTTGTGAGGCTTGGGGTTAGGGATACCCAGCTATTTAGAGTGCCCAAGAATGCATGTGGTGTTGACACCACACCTATGCATTTAGGTGTGCGAGCTGCTTGGGTATGTGTGTAACCATCTTTGTATGTTGTCCTATGTGCAGGTGGCAAAACCACTTTCAGTGGTCAAGCCCAGGTTGCTCTAACTTTAGTGTAGTTTGGAGTTTGACAAGTGATTGATCTTGTCTTATTCCTCAGTTTGGGCATTGCCAAGTAGATTTTTGTCTTATATTGTTGTCCTGATACACAATTTGGATAGTGCCAATAAGCACTAATTTTGTATTTTGTTAATGTTTGATTCCTTTTCAAAGAATCTAATTATTTCAAATGATTTGTTACTGAGTTCTTATTGAGGATATTTGCTTATAATCTTGGTGTTTGAGATTTGCTTAGAGTCCCAACTACTACTATTTAGATTTGTTTGTTTAATGTCACATAGGATCCTGATGATCATGCCTATTGTTACATGTTTGGTCTACTCCTCATGCATGATCTACTGCTATGTTGTACTTTCTAGTTTAGCTGTTAGAATCTAGGTTTATACTGTAGGGAATAAGATGTGCTAGGCTAGAGATGCATAGGGTTCTTAGATTAAGTTAATTTTGTACTGTTTTGTATCAAGATTTGATTTGTGGTTTTGTTGGATGTATAGTGAATCTGGTGCCAACTGCGGCTTGTGCTGGCTGGTTTGCTTGTTCTCCCTCCTTCCCATTTTATGACGCCTATTAGTTTTGGTCAAAGTCAAACCTCTTAATGTTTGATCAACTATATAAATAATAGATCAACATCAGCAACATGAAATGCATATAATAAGAAAATATATTTCATAATGATTTTAATAGCATTGAGGTGAAATTGTAGAGATTGATATTTTATTCAATAAACATGGTCAAAGGTTATGAAATTTGACTTCGATCAAAACTAATAGGCATCGTAATTTGGGAAGGAGGGAGTACTAACTAGTATGTTGTGATTAAGTACTAGCTGCAGGTAGCTAGAAATAAGTTGATACGGACAGATGCTCTACTAGATTTAGCAGTCCATTATAATTAGTACATGTTTAAGTGATTTGATCCTTGCAAGTTATTATATACACTTTGTTGGAGATATGCCCTAGAGGCAATAATAAATGTAGTTATTGTTATATCTTTGTGTTTATGATAAATGTTTACATTCATGCTATAATAGTATTAACAAGGAAACATTAATACTTGTGTGATTTGTAAACTAAAATAGAGTCCCTAGTAAAGCCTCTTTATAATACTAGCTTGTTGGTTAACAAATGATTGTGGTTTCCCTATCTAGAACATTGAGATGTTATTAACAACAATATCATATCGTTAGGAGAATTATATGGTGGACATACTCCTATAGATAAGCGTAGCATAAAGATCAAGTCATTTTAATAATTCAATTGCTATATGCTTTCTGATACATAGTAACCTAATTCCTTCGACCATGAGATCATGCATATCACCTTCACCGGAAGGATGCTTTGATGACATCAAACACCACACCGAATCGGGTGGCTATAAAGGTGGCATTGAGTGTTTGGAAAGTATTGGTTGAGACACATGGATCAAGAGTGGGATTTGTCCATCCATATGACGGATAGATATACTCTGGGCCCTCTCGGTGAAATGTCATCCAATTAGCTTGCAATCATGTGACTGGCTCACAAGGGATCACATATCACGGGAACGAGAAAAGAGTACTTATCAGTAACGAGGTTGAACTAGGTATGCAGAGATACCGGCGATCATAACCTCGGATAAGTAAACTATCGTGAGACAAAGGGAAATTGGTATCGTATGTAAGTGGTTCATCGATCGCAAAGTAATCGTAGAAATATGTGGGAGCCATATGAATTTCCAGATTCCTCTATTGGTTATTGATCGGAGAAGTGTCTTGATCATGTCCACATAATTCACGAACCGTAGGGAGACACACTTAAGGATTCGACGTTGTTTGAGTAGTTATGGAATGATGAGTAAGAGAACGAATGTTGTTCAGAGTCTCGGATGGGATCCGGGATATCACGAGGAGATCCGAAATGGTCCGGAGAATAAGATTCATATAAGGAAAGTCCTGTTTCGGGGTTGGAGAATGGTTCCGGTGTTTTCATCGGAATGTTCTAGAAGGTTTCGGAATGTCCGGCACTCCGGAGGGGAAGGGTACATGAGTGTGTCATATCAAGTTGGAATGATTGCATCATGTACTAGGTGTCATCGCTGAACAAAATAAAGGGTTTAATCAAATCCTAGTTTGAAAAGTCAAACGCCAATTTGAAAAGTCAAACGGCTATTTTGGGAAGTGGAGGGGAAGGTGGAAACCGAGTTGGGGAGGAGTTCCTCCTCCACCGCCGCCCTTGGGAAACCGAGTTGGGAGGGACTCCCCTGGCGCGCCCCCTCCACCTATATAAGGAGGGGCAGGGCTGCCCCTCCTAGCACCCAACACCTCCACCCGCAAACCCTAGCCCTAAGCCGTCGGCCCTCCTGCAGCCGCCGCCGCCCTAGGCCAAGTCGTCGCCGCCGCCTAGCTAACCCTAGCTGCCGGCCAAGCCTCCTCCTTGGTGTTTCTAAACCCTAGATTGCCGAGGATCTCTCTCATAGTCCACCATACTCGCTCCGGCTTAAGGCGAAGCCCTGCGAGATCTCCCCTCTACTTAGGTACCACGCCAGTTGCTACTGCAGAATCGCGAGGAGAGTGCTACAACCTCCACCGCCTGCTGGAACAAGGAAAGGAAGGTCTTCGTCGAGTAACGCGTGTGACCGATCGGAGCGCGCCGAACGCAGGCCGAAGGATCGTCTACGCGATCTTGAGATCGGGAAGAGTACGACTACATCACCCACGAGAATCCGCTCTCGTTAAACACTTTTGAATCTTCGAGGGTGAGTTATTCCATCGACTCGTTGCTACAATCTAGTAGATAGATCTTGGCTTGTTTGTTTGTATGCGGTAGAAATTTTTTGTTTTCCATGCTACGAAACCCTACAGTGGTATCAGAGCCGTGTCTATATGTAGATATGTTGCACGAGTAGAACACAATGGTCATTGTGGGCGTTAATGCTTTTGTTGTCGATTGCTTCTTGTGTACTTTGCATCTTGCGGGATGGTGGGATGAAGCGGCCCGGGCTAACCTTACATGACATCGTTCATGAGACTTGCTCCACGCTTGACATGCAACTTGTATTGCATAAGTGGCTTTGCGGGTGCCTGTTTCTCCCAACATAGTTAAGATCCAATTTACAACGGGTGATTGACAATACTAGTATCAATGTTGTGGTTCTTGTTCGTAAGTTAGAACGACACTTATTGAAAGCCCCAAACCACATAAAACATGCAAAGAAAGTAGAGGCGTCTAACTTTGTTTTGCAGGGGTGTGTTGTGATGTGATATGGCCATGATTGTGATTATATTTGATGTATGCAATGTTCCTTATTGTAAGTTGGCAACCGGCAGGAGCTATATGGTTGTCTTTAATTTTGTTAAGACCCGCGTGTCTGTTCAAAGTAGTTGTAATAGTTGAAGCCGGTGAACGACAACCATGGAGCAGCGTCATTGACCTTGATGCAATGCCGGTGATGATGGAGATCATGTTCGTGCTTAAAGATGGAGATCGGAAGCACAAAGAAGAAAGGCCATATCATATCACATATTTTGAATTGCATGTGATGTTAATCCTTTATGCATCTTGTATTGCTTAGTTAACGACGGTAGCATTATAAGATGATCCCTCATGCACATAAATTTCAAGTCCTAAAGTGTTCACCCTTAGTAAGCACCGTTGCTAAAGCTTGTTGTTTCGAAGCACCACGTGATGATCGGGTGTGTTAGATTCCGCAAGTGTATACAACGTGAGCAAACCAGATTTGCTCATGCGGAAGCTAAGGTTTGATCTTGACGAGCCTAGCATGTACAGACATGGTCTCGGAACACGGATCACCGAAAGGTAAAGCATGAATCATATAGTAGATATGATGAACATGTCGATTGTTCGCCATTGAAGCTACATCAACTCTCGTGATGATCGGTTTTGATGTGGTGGATTTGGTTCGTGTGATCACTAAAACAATGTGAGGGATATTGTTTTGAGTGGGAGTTCACCTAGATTAATTTAACTATTAATTAGAACTCAATTTGTCATAAACTTAGTCTAAACTATTGCAAATATGTTGTAGATCAATGGCAGCCCCTACCATCAATTTTAATGCGTTCCTAGAGAAAGAAAAGTTGTAAAACAATGGAAGCAACTTCGCGGATTGGTTCCGCAATTTGAGGATTGTCCTCACAGCTGGTAATTTGACCTATGTGCTGGATGCACCGCTAGGTGACCCACCTACAGCTACTGCTATCGATGAAGTAAAGAATGTTTACCTCACTCGAAAGACTCAGTACTCCATAGTTCAGTGTGCTATCTTGTATGGTTTAGAATCGGAGCTTCAGAAAAGGTTTGAGAATTCAGACCCACATGATATTGTCTGTGATCTCAAATTGATCTTTGAGACTCACGCGGTGATTGAGAGCTATGAGGCTTCTAAAAAGTTCTTTAACTGCAAGATGGAAGAAGGCAGCTCCGTCAGTGAGCATGTGCTTAAGATGTCTGGGCACGCAAACAAACTTCAAAGCTTGGGTATAGTGATTCCTAATGCTTTGGGGATTTATCGTGTCCTCCAATCACTACCACCAAGTTACAAGAACTTTGTGATGAACTACAATATGCAAAACATGAACAAGCAGTTGCCAGAACTCTTTGCCATGTTGAAATCTGCAGAAGTGGAGATCAAGAAAGAGCACCAAGTGTTGATGGTCAATAAGACCACCAAATTCAAGAAAGGCAAGTCTAAGCAAAAGGGACACTTCAAGAAGGGTGGTAAGAAAGTTACCGCACCGACAAAGAAGACCAAGGCTGGACCTAAGCCTAATACTGAGTGCTTTTACTGCAAGGGAGAAGGTCACTGGAAGCGGAATTGCCCAAAGTACTTGGCGGATTTGAAGAACGGCAACATCAAGAAGAAAGGTATATCCGATATACATGTTATTGATGTGTATCTCACTAGTACTCGTAGTAGTACCTGGGTATTTGATAATCGGTTCGATTGCTCATATTTGTAACTCAAACAAAGTCGCAGAATAAACGGAAGCTAGCGAAGAACGAGGTGACGATGCGCGCGTGGAAATCGATCAAAGGTTGATGTGATCGCGGTGACGCTACCCCTTCATCTACCATCGGGATTAGTTTTATACTTAAATAATTGTTATTTGGTGCCCGTTAAGCATGAACATTATATCGGGATCTTGTTTTTTAAGCAGACGGTTACTTGTTTAAGTCCGAGAATAATGGTTGTTCGATTTATATGAGTAATATGTTTTATGCACATGCACCTTTGATAGATGGTCTATTCTTATTGAATCTCGATAGTGGAAATACACATATTAATAACATTGAGGCTAAACGTTTGAAATCGAGCGATAACTCGACCTATATGTGGCACTGTCGTCTTGGTCACATTGGAGTGAAGCGTATGAAGAAACTCCATTTCGATGGACTTCTTGAATCACTTGATTTCGAATCACTTGAAAGATGCGAAGCATGTCTGATGGGTAAAATGACTAAGACTCCATTTTATGGTATGATGGAGCGAGCTACGGACTTATTGGAAATCATACATACCGATGTGTGTGGTCCAATGAGTGTAGCATCGCGTGGTGGTTATCGTTATGTTCTTACCTTCACGGATGACTTGAGTAGATATGGGTATATCTATTTCATGAAACATAAGTCCGAAACTTTCGAGAAGTTTAAGGAATTTCAAAGTGAGGTAGAGAATCAACGTAACAAGAAGATTAAATTTCTACATTCTGATCATGGAGGTGAATATCTAAGTTACGAGTTTGGCGAGCATTTGAAGAAATGCGGAATACTTTCACAATTGACACCGCCGGGAACACCACAGCGTAATGGTGTGTCCGAACGTCGTAATCTAACTCTCTTAGATATGGTTCGTTCTATGATGTCACTTACAGATTTACCGCTATCATTTTGGGGTGATGCATTAGAAACAGCCGCATTCACTTTAAATAGGGCACCATCTAAATGCGTTGAAACGACACCGTATGAATTATGGTTTGGGAAGAAACCTAAATTGTCGTTCCCTAAAGTTTGGGGTTGCGAAGCCTATGTAAAGCGATTCTGACAAGCTTGAACCTAAAGCGGAAAAATGCGTCTTCATAGGATACCCGAAGGAAACTATTGGGTATACCTTCTATCATAGATCCGAAGGCAAAATCTTCGTTGCCAAGAATAGATCCTTTCTAGAGAAGGAATTTCTCTCGAAAGAAGTGACTGGAAGGAAAGTAGAACTCGACGAGGTTGTCGAACCTTCTCTCGAAATTGTGAGTAGCGCAGCACCGGAAGAAGTTCCCGTGGTGCCTGCACCAATAAGAGAGGAAGATAATGATGATGATCATGAAACTTCGGTTATAGTTGCTACAGAGCCTCGCAGGTCAACGAGAACTCGTACCACTCCTGATTGGTATGATCCTGTTATGAGTGTCATGTTGGTGGACAACACCGATGACCCTGCGACATATGAGGAAGCGATGATGAGCCCAGATTCCAACAAATGGCAAGAAGCCATGAAATCCGAGATTGGATCCATGTACGAAAACCAAGTATGGACTTTGGTGGACTTAGGATCGGAAGGTCGAGAACAAATGGATTTTCAAGAAGAAAACAGATGCTGATGGTAATGTTACTGTCTATAAAGCTCGACTTGTCGCAAAAGGTTTCGACAAATTCAAGGAGTTGACTACAATGAGACTTTCTCACCAGTAGCGAAGCTAAATTCTGTGAGGATTATGTTAGCAATCGCTGCATATTACGATTATGAAATATGGCAGATGGATGTCAAAACAGCATTCCTCAATGGAGACATTGATGAAGAGTTGTATATGATGCAACCCAAAGGTTTTATCGATCCTAAAGATGCTAACAAGGTATGCAAACTTCAAAGATCCATTTATGGATTGAAGCAAGCATCCCGAAGTTGGAATCAACGTTTTGATAAGGTAATCAAAAGTTTTGGTTTTATACAAACTTATGGAGAAGCTTGTATTTACAAGAAAGTGAGTGGGAGCTCTGTAGCATTCTTAATACTATATGTAGATGACATATTGTTGATTGGGAATGATGTAGACCTTATTAATAGTGTCAAGGAATATTTGAATAATAGTTTTTCAATGAAAGATCTTGGCGAAGCAGGTTACATATTAGGCATAAAGATTTATAGAGATAGATCGAGACGCCTAATATCATTGTTACAAAGTACATATTTGGATAAAGTTCTAAAGAGGTTTGGAATGGAAGATAGCAAGAAAGGGTTCTTGACCATGTTGCCCAATACGACTTTGAGTAAAACTCAAAGTCCGACAACGGCAGAAGATAGAGAAAGGATGAGTAAGACTCCCTATGCCTCAGCCATAGGATCTCT
This sequence comes from Avena insularis, assembly GCA_023614405.1. Lineage (NCBI taxonomy): Eukaryota > Viridiplantae > Streptophyta > Magnoliopsida > Poales > Poaceae > Avena > Avena insularis. The sequence goes on along the minus strand of CM042695.1, from coordinate 378,416,843 downwards.
AATGTATGCCATGCTATGTACTAGACCCGACATTGCATATCTTTGTTAGTTTAACTAGCAGATATCAAAGTAATCCAGAGTGGATCATTGGACATGGTCAAAAACATCCTTAAGTACTTGAAGAACTAAGGATATGGTTCTTTCTTATGGAGGTGATGAACAGCTCGTTGTTAATGGTTACACCGATGTTAGTTGGAACACCGATCCGGATGATTCTAAATCACAACTGGATACGTATTTACTTTGAATGGTGCAGCGGTTAATGGAGGAGTGCAAAAAAGCGTTGTGGCGAGATATTCAACTGAATCGGAATACATGGCTGCTTTGGAGGCTTCACAAGAAGCGATATGGATGAAAGAGTTCATTCTGAGCTGGGTGTGGTTCCAAGTCGCTAGACCCAATGTCTATCTCTTTGTGATAACATGGGCGCCATAGCCAATGCGCAAGAACCAAGGTCACACAAGAAGCTGAAGCACATCAAGCTACGTTTTCACGCTATTCGAGAACATGTCCAAGATGGGGACATAAAGATTTGCAAAGTACACACAGATCTAAATGTGGCAGATCCGTTGACTAAACCTCTCCCGAGGGCAAAACATGACCAACACCAAACTGCCATGGGTGTTCGGTATATTACCATGTAATCTAGATTAGATGACTCTAGTGCAAGTGGGAGACTGTTGGAGATATGCCCTAGAGGCAATAATAAATGTAGTTATTATTATATCTTTGTGTTTATGATAAATGTTTACATTCATGCTATAATAGTATTAACAAGGAAACATTAATACTTGTGTGATTTGTAAACTAAAATAGAGTCCCTAGTAAAGCCTCTTTATAATACTAGCTTGTTGGTTAATAAATGGTTGTGGTTTCCCTATCATGAACATTGAGATGTTATTAACAACAAGATCATATCGTTAGGAGAATGATATGGTGGACATACTCCTATAGATAAGCGTAGCATAAAGATCAAGTCATTTTAATAGTTCAATTGCTATATGCTTTCTGATACATAGTAACCTAATTCCTTCGACCATGAGATCATGCATATCACCTTCACCGGAAGGATGCTTTGATGACATCAAACACCACACCGTAACTGGGTGGCTATAAAGGTGGCATTGAGTGTTTGGAAAGTATTGGTTGAGACACATGGATCAAGAGTGGGATTTGTCCATCCATATGACGGATAGATATACTCTGGGCCCTCTCGGTGAAATGTCATCCAATTAGCTTGCAAGCATGTGACTGGCTCACAAGGGATCACATATCACGGGAACGAGAAAAGAGTACTTATCGATGTGAGGTTGAACTAGGTATGCAGAGATACCGACGATCATAACCTCGGATAAGTAAACTATCATGAGACAAAGGGAAATTGGTATCGTATGTAAGTGGTTCATTCGATCGCAAAGTAATCGTAGAAATTTCCAGATTCCTCTATTGGTTATTGATCGGAGAAGTGTCTTGATCATGTCCGCATAATTCACGAACCATAGGGAGACACACTTAAGGATTCGACGTTGTTTGAGTAGTTATGGAATGATGAGTAAGAGACCGAATGTTGTTCGGAGTCTTGGATGGGATCCGGGATATCACGAGGAGATCCGGAATGGTCCGGAGAATAAGATTCATATAAGGAAAGTCCTGTTTCGGGGTTGGAGAATGGTTCCGGTGTTTTCATCGGAATATTCTAGAAGGTTCCGGAATGTCCGGCACTCCGGAGGGGAAGGGTACATGAGTGTGTCATATCAAGTTGGAATGATTGCATCATGTACTAGGTGTCATCGCTGAACAAAATAAAGGGTTTAATCAAATCCTAGTTTGAAAAGTCAAACGCCAATTTAAAAAGTCAAACGGCTATTTTGGGAAGTGGAGGGAAAGGTGGAAACCGAGTTGGGGAGGAGTTCCTCCCCTCCACCGCCGGCCCCCTTGGGAAACCGAGTTGGGGAGGGACTCCCCTCCCGTGGCGCGCCCCCTCCACCTATATAAGGAGGGGCAGGGCTGCCCCTCCTAGCACCCAACACCTCCACCCGCAAACCCTAGCCCTAAGCCGCCGGCACTCCTGCAGCCGCCGCCGCCCTAGGCCAAGTCGCCGCCGCCGCCTAGCTAACCCTAGCCGCCGGCCAAGCCTCCTCCTTGGTGTGTCTAAACCCTAGATCGCCGAGGAGCTCTCTCATAGTCCACCATACTCGCTCCGGCTTAAGGCGAAGCCCTGCGAGATCTCCCCTCTACTTTGTACCACGCCGTTGCCGCCGGAATCGCGAGGAGAGTGCTACAATCTCTGCTGCTAGAACAAGGAGAGGAAGGTCTTCGTCGAAAATTTAACGCAGACTGATTGCAGGTAGCGCTGCCGGAACGCAGCGCCGGAAGGATCGTCTACGCGATCTTGAGATCGGGAAGAGTATGACTACATCACCCACGAGAATCCGCTCTCGTTAAACACTTTGGAATCTTCGAGGGTGAGTTATTCCATCGACTCGTTGCTACAATCTGGTAGATAGATCTTGGCTTGTTTGTTTGTATGCGGTAGAATTTTTTGTTTTCCATGCTACGAAACCCTACACACTTCTGATCTTGATCCAACAGTATCTCAAATTAGAGTGTGTCTTTCTTCTAAATATTGGACAGATTAGGCAGTAGGTCCTAGTTGTTGCATAAATATAGTATGGATCCCTAATATTGCCTTGTTTCCTGTTTCATTTCTTGATCCAAATTGCATATTGTTGCCACATATTGTATTAACTCATTTACTATCCATTTGTGTGTTTGCTTTGTAGGTAAGAAAGAAAAAAAGACAAGAAGATAGATGAAGATGAGAAGATGGAAGATGACTGGAAGATGATGATCAAGAGAAGATCAGATTCTTCCAAGATTTAGTTTAGGATTTTCTTTCCATTTTCTGGATTTGTATTTTGGTACTTTTTTATTTGTGGTATACATTATTGTTCTATTCATTTGTAAGTTTATAATCTGTGTATTCTAGTTCTTATTTGATGAAGAATCTTGTAAGATTGAATTGGTGAATTTTTAATATGGCTTTGAGACTTGTAATATTCTTTTATATGTGATTTGGTAGATTCTATGGTGTATATATTATTTTTTATTTGGGTTTGATTTTGTTTATTGTTGTCATGTGTTGATGCTAGTGCATCCATTTATATATCTGTTGATTGTAATATCACAAACTATGTTCAAAAGGTTTTTTAAAAAATGAGCAAGGTCATGTCGAATTCTCTAACACTCAAGCAAAATTTCAAACAATAACTCTTCTAGTCACAAGCAATGTGCCAAACTCACTGCACAGAAAGAAATGCTTCTAGTAGTCATTCAAGTAAACACTCATTCCTTGGAGAGAAACATCATCTACTTCCCCTTCTTAAACAAAAAGCAAGGCCGGTCCACGGATTTCAGGGGCCCTAGGGCAAAACGACGCCAAGGGACCTTTATTTAAAGTGGCACAACTTTGCTGAGGAGGGGAAAAGGCCCCCTACTCTAAAATTGACCTTAAAACTAATATATCTTTAGTATTTTATGCTAAAATTTTTGTCTCATACTCTAGAAAACACATTAAAGATATATATCTTTAATATTTATGCTAAAAAATTTCCCTCTAATCTAGAAAACACCTTAAAGATATATATCTATAATATTTATGCTTGCGGAATGGTATAATTATGTTATTGCATCGTTAGTATCTAGAAATGAATATATTCACAACCCTATAAAGGCATATGACTGTCGGTTTTGTTTTGCACACTTAGAGATGCTAGAGAAATCGTGGCATAAAAAAATATAAAGAAATGTTGAAATATTTTCTAGAAAATATGAGTCAAAATAGAGCCATGATAGGCTACAATTTGGATCACCTATATTTTTAAGATAATTTTACACTATTAGGACTCAAAAGTAGACTAATATAGGAACACAAAAAATCTTAGGTTAATGCTCCTATACTATGGGGCCCTGGGTGAGCGCCCCTCTGCCCCGCCCTATGGGCCGGCCCTGATAAAAAGTTGTAAATATCCTTGTTTTTTCCTAAATGATTATGATGCAAACATGCACAATTAATTTCCCTAAGATGTTTTACATGATTACGGGGTGGAGTGCGCTCATCCTTGGAAGAGAATGGTTAGCTACAGTTTGGATATATATACATGATAGATAAATCACAGCCGCATGCAGCAGCCATCGAAGCAAATGATTCAGTAAACATATCGCAATTTCGCATTAAGCAGCAACGAGTCTTAACCAAGACACACTGTGATGATAAGATGCAGCATAAGTACGAACCAAACAAGGGTTTATGACCAAAACGCATCGAAGATCCCATTCGCCAACCGTGGTTCCCGACCAAAGCTAAGATCGTAATAACAAACCAGAAGAACATATCAGCCTAGCAATAGTCAACGGCAAAGTAGCTAAGCCCACCCTACATGAAGCACCAAGTAACCATATGCGTAGCGATCAAGCGTAGTGATGGCATCCTCCGTGTCGCCCTTCTCAGAAAAGCTGACGACTCCCGAGCCCTTGCTGCGGCCGGTCTTCCGGTCCTTGGCGAGGGAGACCCCGTGGACATGTCCGAAGTAGCTGCATAGCTCCTCGACATCCTGCACAGCGACCTTCCACTTCGGGCCGTTCCCAGCAAGCATCACGGCTGCAGTCCTCCTTGGAGGAACGGAACGCAGTTTTTCTACATACTGGTGGGTGTCCCTGGCTTATCGGACGGTCCCAATAACTTTAAGATTCATGTTGGAAAATTTACATATACATCCTGGACATTGTGCATCTTCTCTGCCTTATGGAAACGAAAGTGGACAGGTCCATCTTGTTGCTCCCATTGCCGGATAGGTTCTTCTCAGCAGCCGCATGTCTGTTCCCGTCCATGGCCGTCGTGTGAGCCGAATCTCTTCTTCTAGGTGCCGCACGTCTGTTCCGTCCATGGCCGTCGCGAGCCGGCTGTCGCCATCCATAGCCGTGGTGGAGACCTTGATTTGGTGCTCGTTCTTGATCCTGCACCATACAACAAGCCTTGGATCTTTGATTGTTGTGATTGAATCCCCATGTTAGGATCTGATCTATTTATGTGATTGATTCCTCTTGTCTTGTTCATGCTTTTCTGAATGTTTATGTCGCATATGTGCATGCATTTCTTGGTTGCAGCTGATTTGATTCTAGTCCATGGCTTACATTCACGCCGATGTTTTGCAACAAATTATGGTTGCTAGCTGTGCTTTTTTATTTCTTGTATGCAGAACAGTAAAAGGAGTCGTGAACAAGTCAGTGACAACATATGTATTACTAACTTGTTCTCAGGAATTAATGAAAAAGAAATCTAATGGCAAAATTTTACCTAGGATGAAATAAATGTCAGAGAGCACACTGCAAAAATGACATAGGAAAAGGATACTAGTTACAATGTGTTAAAGAGAAGCACTGCTTGACAAGAAACCAACCAAGTTGAGGGTGCTTTGTGCAAAATAATCTCACCAATCTTAACCAAAATAGAGCTAGTGAAGAGGCCCGATAAGCCCGGAACCCCAACGTGTATGTAGAGCTTGGTTTTCGGGAGGAACGTAGACACCGGTCCAGCATCCCGTATGCGCACCTGCTGTCAGATCAAACGAATTCCGGAATTCCTTTAGTCCAATCAGTCGGCAATTGATCGCAACAAAATTTAAGATTAAGATAGATCAAGCGCGTAATCGATCTAGCACAACTGCACAAATAATAGTCCGACCGTGTCCACACGCCGCATGCCGTGCCGCCGCAGACGCGCGCATGCGCACATCGCACCCAACAAGCCCATTCGCGTGCGCATTCCACACAGCAAAAAAACAAGCGCACGATTCACAGAGAATGCAGACGCGCTCATGTGCACGTCGCCGCACCGCATAAGCCCGAGGGCGCGCGCACGCCGCACAGTGACACGCACGCGACAGTTGCATACACCAGGACGCACAATCGATGGAGAGAGGGGGAGGAGGAGTAGAAGCAGGACCTATAGACGACGAGCTCTTGGGGAAGCGTGTGAAAAATATTAAATCTTCTAATATTTCAGTGTATTGATTTAATTCTCAGGAAGAGTATATATATACGTATAAACTTGGAGGGCAAAAAGCCTATGACTTGAAATACAAGATGATCTCTAAAGTCCTAGTCTATCTCTAGTTGTGTATGTATCCTAACATCTCTCCTCATTCGGAGCGGGAGTGAAGCGGACGCTTGCGACTGGATTTGAAGTCTTGCGCTTTTATCGTCTTCCCCTTCTTATCATCATCACCTGCGTAAACATGATTATGGCTGACACCTAGGAGCGGTGACTGCGTCCCCTTCTAGTGCCTCTCTGCCCTCCCGCAGTCACAGCGGGAGTGGCGTGGGCGCAAGTGACGACGCAAACGCTGTTGACTGGAGTTCTTGAGTTGATGTAGACGTTGTTCTTGATGTCGATGTCAAGGTAGCCAATCATGATGTAACCGTGGTCAAGGTGGGTGTGGTTGATGTCGTAGTCATCGTATGTTGTGTGTCCGCCATTGCCGGAGGCGCAAAAAAATGCGCGTGTTGTTGTTGTTGTTGTTGTTGTTGTTTGTTGTTGTTGTTGTTGTTGTTGTTGTCGAAGCTGCAGTTGTGGATGTTTTGCACCTTGTAGAGGTATCGTCGGAGGCGTCTCTTGAACACGGTCATAAGTGAGACCACCGGTTTTGCCAAGACCGAAGAAACCCACCAAGCACACAAGGTTTTGCCAGAACCATATACGCGGTCGTAGGGGCGTCACAATTGTGATGTCAGTTTGTTGTTGCAGTCGTCGGGGTCGTGGACGCGGCGATACCGTCGTCGTGCCTTGCAGTTATACTGTCAAAGGGTGTCGTAGTTGTATGTCCATCATGTGGACGGGTATAGCGGTGGCGGCGATGTGTCGACGAAGATGTTGATGAAGACCACATAGATGTAGACCTTGGCGATGATGTGTCGGCGATGATGGAGTAGGCGTGTCGGCGATGATCGTCGCTCGAAGGCGTCCCTTGTGGCGGCGATGATGTTGAAGCCTTGATGTCGAAGAAGTCGGCGTAGTAGTGTTCCACACCGGCCTGGCGTGTGGATAATGTCGATAACGCTTTTGCGTGGATGTGCTCGACGAAGATCTTGGCTTGTAGCCTAGCATAGTCGTACAACTTGATGTTGATGTTCGGGTCGATGTAATCCGACTTGATGCAGTGCAGATCTTGGTGTCGATGTAGTCTGGCTTGATGCAGTGCGGATCTTGATATCGGTGTAGTAGCGTCTTGATCTTGAGTCGGAGTTTGGTGCGGGAGGTCACCCTCCTGTGGTCCGTCGGGTGCTTGGGGACTTGTGTCTTTGCGGCATGCATGCGTTGAGCTGATAGAGATCCGTTGGTTCATACATTCTTGGAGTTTGTGCTTAGAGCATCTCACTCGCCTACCCAAGAGGATGATCCGGACGCCAAAATTACGTCCGGACGCCGAAAATCGGCCCAGTCGCGTACCCAGGGACCTCTTTTCGGCCGGATTTAGGCCAACTTTGGTCCGGACTATCCAGGCCGAACCCAGGATCCCGGGTACGCCCTAGGGATACCGGACGAAGCAAATTCGGCGAGTGGACCAGACTGTCAGCGACAGAAGCCGACTAGCCGCCATCCTTCCCGCCGTTTTCCTTTTTCCTCCCTCGCCGCTACACCCCTCCCGCCATTCTTCTGGCCTATAAAGTCGTACATCTCACCGTCTCTCTTCACAGTCCCTCACACCACCACAACTCCGGCGAACTTCGGACATTCGCACCTTTGTTCCTCCTCAACTCCGCTAAGAAGCCATGGCCGAGGGACGACGCACGTTGTCGCCGTGGGAAGCCCGGCTGCTCCACGAGGCGCGCTATACGGCGCCGCCGAACACTCGTCTCCCCGTAGGCTGGAAACTCAGCGCCGGCGGGATCCCCGTTCCGCCGGTGCCGGACGGAGACGACCTCGCCGGAGAGATCCAGGCCGCTATCGCCGCCATGGAAGACCCAGAACTGGCCGGAGAGATCCAGGCCGCTATCGCCGCCGTGCAAGGCCCGGATCTCGCCGAGGATCAGGGCAACCTGGTCTTCGGGAGGCGGTTTTTCACCAACAGGCGCCTCGAGGGAACTCGTTCGACACGACGGACCGCCGGGCTCGCTGCCGCTGCCGCGTAACAATACGGCTTACCGCCGCCCTGGTGGAGCGTTCCAGGGTGGACTCTCGCCGGAGTCATGGCACACATCGAGGCCGGCAACAACCCCCGCCTCGGCCTATAGTTGCAGCGTCCGGCGTCGACCACGGCGGCGGCCTTTTCTAGTTATGAATTCCGACGTACTATATACCCCTTGCCTACTTTAATGAAATTCTGCCTATATTCGCCCATATTTCGCCGAGTTTAACTGAATTTAGCCGTACTTAGGTACTCGGCCTGGGTACGCGAGCGAAAAACTGGACGTATCCAAGCTAAAAACGTGATTCATCCGACCGGAAATTGGTCCGATTTTCAGCATGAGTTTGTCTTAACGAGTGAATGCTCTTACAATCTTTATCTCCTGGTATAGATGAGTTGCCGTACGCTCGTGTTGAAGCCGGACAGCCATGGGAATATGCATGGCGGGCAGCACGACGTGGCGTACGAGGCCCTCGCGCGTGGCCGCCTTCGCGCTTGTGCCCGCTGCTGCACCTGGTGATTGCATGTGTAAGCCAACGTAGATTGCATCTTGGATGGCTGTACGCGTGGTAGATCATTGTTTTCCACCGGAATCTAGGGTCGTAGAAATTTATTTGGCTATTTGAATTTAATCTAGAGAATTGCTCTAATTTAAAAACTGGAATTGATTAAAAAACAGACCCAATCTTTGATCGAGACCGGGTGCCGCGTCCCCGAGGAGTAATCTCCCCAGGGCGGCGCGTTGCGGAAGTGGTGCAGGAACCTAGGATCGGCGCCGTGAGGCTAACCGCTCTGATACCATGTAAAAAATATTTGAATCCCTAATATTTTGATTTATTGATTTAACCCTTATGAGAAGTATATATATACGTACAAACTTGAAAAGCAAGAGACTATGACTTGAAATACAAGATGATCTCTAAAGTCCTAGTCTATCTCTAGTTGTGTACGTATCCTAACAAAGCTAATGTCCTCGTGGGAGACGATGGTGACCGAAGAACCGTTGCCATCCTCGACCGCGTCGCCGAACTTGCGCTCGGATCTACGCTCCATCGCCGCGGCGACGCGCGAAGGGACCTGAGGGATCATGCGCTCACTGGTAGTGATCTTTGTGATTTTTCCGACGTCGTCGATGCGGTACTCCACCATGGTCCTCAACCCCTTCTCGTCAGGTCTCGTGACTATGTGCGGCGGAAGCGGCTAGCCCTTCGAGTTGGGACCGACGAATATGTGCGGCGGGAGAGAGGGGTCGACGAGCTCGCCGACGCGCGGCAAGAGTGAGGGGTCGACGAGCTCGCCGACCCGCGGTGGGCGAGAGCGCTCGAGGAGATCGCCGATGCACGGCAGAAGAGAGGGGTCGACGAGCTCGCCGACGCGCGATGGGCGAGAGCGCTCGAGGAGATCGCCGATGCGCGGCCAAAAAGACACTAGTTATTCGTTTTTCTAAAAATAAGGCATTAGTTATTCGCAATAGAAAAAACCCGTAAAACTTGAATTAGATCTGGTTCTTTTGGAGCTTCTGGACAGCTTAGAGTTCAAAATAAGCTCTAAAGCTAAAAAGAACTCAATTTTAAGATGTTGGTGGGGACAGCTGGCTTTCACGTTTCCTTGTACCACAGCTTCCCGTAGCTTCCCGAACGGGCCTGAAGCGGTACAAGGTGATACCCACTCGTTTTGTGTAATTTACATGGAAATGCCATCGCACAGACAGCGAAACTATTTTTTTAGCTCACCCGCGCGAGCATGTCCTTTCTCCTCTCGATAGAAACAGATCTAGGATTGTTCCTCCCCAACACCTCCACCGTCGGTGCCCCTGGCAACTCCGGCCACTGTCTGCCACTTCCTCCTCGTCCTCCCGCTCTCCCGCTGCTCCCCTCTAGCGCGCCTCCCTCTTCAAGTTCCTCCTTTTGTTGCTGCTCTTTCGTTGGAGGCCGCCCCTGAATTTTTTCATGCTACTCTTCTGCCAGAGGCCACCCCCGAATTATGATATGTTTCATGTTCATCCTGTTGTTGCTCTTCAAAGATCAAGGTTGTCCTGCAGCCACCCCGCCGCTGGAGGCCGCCCTTCACCACCTCACGCCTGAATTTGGAGTAGATGCTCTTCCGTGGCACTTTGATGCAATGGAACATGAAACAGATTAGAATTCTGGGGAATCAACACTAGTGCACAACACACCCTCTAACAACGGTTGGAGACCCTTTAACAGCAGTTTCAGAACCGCTGTTGGGGGTTCGGTGTTAGAGCCCCCCCTTTAACAACAGTTCTTATATGAACCGCTGTTAAAGGGTGGCGCACGTGGAGCTACCGCAGCGCTCAGCCCCCCCTTTAACACGAACCGGTGTTAAAGGTTCTCTAACGCGGCAGGAAAACAACATAAATCTCTACTGCGGCAGAGCAGGAAAACGACATAAATCTCTGCGCATGGCGAGTTCATCACCGCCGTTCAGGCGGATTTCTGCGCCTGGGGACGGGACGGAGGGGGAGGGGGAATCGATCGGGAGAGGTATACACATACATCGTCGGTACATACGAGTACATGAATAATTAAGTAACTATTATTATACACAAACATCGTCATTGTGGTGTTCTTCGTACACGTTGAAGCATCAAGTACAAGAAAAACACGTTCAAGCATATATATAATATAACATCTCCGTACACGTTCATTTTGGTGGATATCTAAAGAGTTCTTCGCTAGGCGTGACGACCTCATCAAGTATGAACCTCACCAATTCATCTTGAATGGCTCGTATGCGGTCAAATGGTAGGAGTTGGTTCCGCATCCGTTCGATCTAAATATATAAGAAAAATGGGTCAATATATATGTATAAGAATAAAACTCAACACAACTGATGGTAATAAAATAATATTGTGTACTTCGTTTACTTACTCTAAGTTGTTCTAGTGCGGCTTGGCCCGTCGCACATATCGTGTTGCGAATGAATTCGTAAACATAGTATCCACATAAGTTATTGTCGGATCCCTGATGGGCGCACTTTACGAGAATAGAGAGTTCAATCAAAATAATAATCAATAAAGCATGATATAATTGAATTGGAAGCAGAATCAAAGAGATACGTAGACCTAGCTGGCTAGTATTACTTACATTTTGTTCTACAAATTTTAGTTCTTCTGACCATTCACCCACGGCCCTGCCCGTGAACCTTTTCCAAACCCTGTCCGGCAAAGAAAATGGATAAAGGAGTAATTAATTACTTGTTGTCACGAAAATTTCCGATCTAGTGCGATAATATGATTGATATTACCTCTGGATCATCTCTTTAAAGTCTGCCCATAGCTTTTGGTCTTTTCGTAACGAGTCCATGACAAGGACTTTTCCTATGTCAGGTTGAATGACTAGCAGAATAAAGTGGAACCTGCGCACACATAACTCATCATTAGTTACACTTAACATCGAGTAAGCTGAAACAGAATGTGTATAAGAGAGGGTAACAGTACTCACGAGAAGTTGTAAGGCAATAGTATTTCCCTTTTGGTTTGTTGTCTCAGTAAAGACCTTAGCAAGAAATCTTCTGTTTGCCCGGGTCTGTGTTTTACCACTTCTTCATGAACTCTATTTGGGTCAACGAACCCAATGTCAAGAGGGCCTCCTTTCATGCATTCCATAACATTTTTCCTGCATAATAGTATATACATATATGGTGAGCATATATATACATGCAATTAACGATTTGAATGAGATGAGATAGAAATTACAGAAATAGTACTTACACACAATAAAGGCTGATGGCAGCTTTGTCGAGTTCCTTCTGATTGAATATAAAATTCAAGTCTTGAATGTTGAAGGCGATCTCGTCGTCTTCGCAGAAGAAAATCTCATCTCTTATATGCGCCGTGATCCATTCTTCCTTTCTCGTCTTGCAGAAATCAAGGTACCACTTGTGCAATCTTCGCATCTTTGTTGGTAGATTCTTGAGCTCCTCTTTCTTGACGAGATTCTTTCCATACTTCCATGGTTGTATGGGGTTGACATCACCTTTGGGCAAGTTGTCTCTCATGATGTTCAAGTATGCAATGTAAGTCATCCCCATATCATTGGCCTTTCTTTGTAGCTCTGCCTCGCAATCATTTACAGGAGGAGCTATCCGTGTGTCGAACACTTGGAGCGGGGCGCACGATTGGTTTTCCTGCTCTCCGAGCATTGGTTTTCCTGCTGCATGACTACTACTTTCAGACTCCCTCTGCCTTGCATCCCCCTTCATAATCTGGCGCTCGTAGTCCGGCACAAGTGGGGTTTCAGGTTTCAAAAGATTATTGTAAAACTTCTCCACCACCGCCGGATCTATTTTCTCCTTTGGCTCGGCCCGTCTAGGTGCAAAGAATTTCTTGACCTCTTCTTCTGAGATCCTCTTGGTCTTCTCGTCATTGTGATTCCACGGTAATACCAGTAATGGCTTCGCGGAAGGCGGCGGGACGTAGTTTATTGAACTCTTCGGCGTACGGTTTCCTGCGGATTTCTCCGTGGCAGTGCTAGTGCTCTTCGTGTCAGTGCTCTTTCGCTTATGTTGACGCGCATGAGATGGCTGGCGCGTAGGAGATGGCTGAGGTGCAGGAGATGGCTGGCACGCCGGAGATGGCTGACGCGCAGGAGATGGCTGAAGCGCCGAAGACGGCTGACGTGGCGGAGACGACAGGGGAGTATTCTGATGACCCGGAGACGACTGAGGTGGCTCAGACTGCTGACGTTGTGGAGACGGCGGGGGTATCAGTGGCCTCCAATTTGGAAGCACGATGTGTTCCTTCTTCCAAATAATGGTTATTTTCACTACAAATTTTAGTTGAGTTTCCCCTTCACCTATAGCATGGTCAAGATATTCTTCCTCATATTCCTTCACAACCTCATCCACCCCGACTATAGCATAGCCATCTGGAATCGGTCGGCAGTGGTAAGTTCCACCAACTACAGGAGGTAAGGCATAGCCGACCGCCACCTTAATTGATAAGCCCATTAATCTCACATGCAGCTCAGAGTGTTCGCTCTCTGTGATCTCATCCACGGGGTATCGAGGACCCGCCATTTCAAGCGTGGGCTGCACTTTCTTGGTGGAAGCCACGCTGCTTTTCCGCGCAGAGTCTGGGCCGCCGGCAGCTTCCAATGCAGGCTCTTCGTGCCGCTGAGATGGGCCGGTAGCTTGCTGGCTCTTTTGTGCATTCACTTGCGCCTGTAGTGCCACAAGTGCATGTTCTATCAGTGTCATCTGGTCTGTACGCTCTTTTTCTTTTCTGCCGCGCCATCTGTAAGAGTCGCCCCACTCGGCAAACCCATCTTTCCACGTCATACCCCATGTGCCTCGTGCAAATCCAGGCTGACGTATAAATTTGTCTGCGGCCTTCTTGGGCTCCATCGGCCTGCCATCAACACGGACTGCTTCGATCGTGAAATTTGCACGATCTTTCAACCGATGGCTCGCGCCTCGCTTGCTCTTTTTCGTAGAAGAAGATTGTTGTTGGTTGGTCGATCCGGAGGGCTAAAAGAAGAAAGAAGCGTTAATTAATACATGTACATATATATACAAATCAATCGGTGCAAGTCAGCAGAGGCTTAATCCATGCATATACCTCGACGGACTTTGTAATCACTAAAGTGCGTTCACCGGAGTCGTCATCTTCTCCATGACTACTTGAGTTGTCATCATGTCCCTCCAAGTTCAGATATTGTGAGGTGTCCTCGTGGATCATGTTATCCAATATTTCTTCCTCTTCAAGGTTTCTACTAAGTGGATCTATAGTTTCTAAAACAATAATATTATCACACAAATATCAGTAATACATCTATTGAAATGCTCGAGCAAGGATGATGATATGACAGGTTAGAAGTATTGAAATGTAACCCTAATACATGCTTGGTCATTTTAAACGGGTCCAAACCCTAATTCAGAGAAACCCTGGATTCATATGAGAGGGTACATTTACTTCTTATAATTAACTTGTCATGAAAGTTGATTAACAATGCATGGTTATAATGCTATTAACAATGAGAGGTGTGCTAGGGCAGCGGTATGTACTGTCGGGCAATTCATTATTTCTTGGAAGGAGATTCTTCATTTTTACCAACAACTTTGAAAATGCGCTGTCAGTCACACTGTTCTGCCTTCCATTGCAGCAAATCCAGTGTGGTACCTAGCTTTTGTGGCCATCTTCGCAAGTTGGGTACAACAATGTTTTGTGATCCTTTAACATCTGCTCCAGCTTCTCCTTCTCCTTTTCAGTTTCACATTCTTCCTTTGCATCAGTAATGGCCCGACCAAGATCGTCATCAGCGGGCCCATCTGCTGCCTCTTCATCTTTATTATCTACCCCCGTTGCAGTATCATCGTATTCAGGATACATATTATGACAGTTGTCATCATCCTCTTCTTCTTCGTTGTCTTCCATCACAACCCCTTTTTTCTCCGTGCTTGGTCCAACAATTATAGCTGGGCATGAAACCGGATTGAAGCAGGTGGGCGTGAATGGTTCTGGTATTGGAGTAGTCTTTCTTGTTCTGACAGTGAACACACAGACAACACATAAAACCATTGTGACCATGGTTTGCATTAGCCATAACGATGAAATTTTGGAGGCCCGTAATGTACTCGGAAGTGCGTCGGTCACCGTACATCTATTGCCGGTTCATCTGCATTATATAGTATATCAAAAATTAATAGGGAGATGACCACTTATATAGTACATCAATGACACATGAAAGGATAAAGTTGCCGACCTCGACCGAGAAGGAAAGAGCAACGAGAAAACTTAATTCGAGCTCTCGTGAATTTCACCGAACACCTCTTGTGCATAGGAAAAAACACAAACTAGCACACCTCTCACCCTCTTGCTAAGCTCCAAAATGAGAGAGTGAAAAAATGAGAGAGAGGGGTGTGGGCTGCGGTGTGTTATATAGGCGCACCTGGCATGGTTATACCCTACAGGTACATGACCTTAGCATACCTGGTCCAGCCCAATGTCGTGGTATTGCCGACGAGTACGCCATGGAGGGGTTGTAACAGCCCAAGTTTGTATATATGTAATTAGTACCTAAGCATTGCATGGACCTGTTTAAATCAATAAAATGTATGCATAAGCTCAAGTGTGTTGAATTAAATGCAAACCCTAAACCCTAGTTTCCTTCCTCCCCTCTCTTTGAAAAGCATTCAAATGGTTTTGAAATTTTGGAAATCACAAAAACAGTGGAGCCCAAACTGAATAAAAGGGTTCCCTCAGTGTTTTATACACTTTTGCAAAGTCTCTGGTGCTTTTGAAATGTTCAAAACAGTATTTGAATTTGAAATTACAAACAGAAATAAAAAATAAAAAAAGAAAACTGTTTTGGCAGAAAAAATAGAGCCAGAGCCCTACCAGGCCGGCCCATCTTCTTTCCCTCTCTCTCCCTTTCCCGTGAGCAGCAGCCAACAGCCATGTCGGCCCACCCGGGGCCAAGGAGCCGGCCCGGTACCCCTTCGCTCCTCTTTTTCCTTTCTTCTTCCCAGCGACAGAAGGACGACGACGCAAGCAGGCTGTTGCGTGTCGCCGTCGGCGCTGTTCCTACCTCGCCGAGATGCCCGCCGCACCAAGATGCTCGCTACCGACATCGGTGACCCTATAAGACCTCCTGTTGCCGCCAGGACGAACCCTATCTTCTTCCTTCTCCCCAATTTCTCTTCCGGCCGAACCCTAGCCCTCGGGCTCCGCCATGACCCACTGAACCATGCCGCCATGAGCTTCGCCAACACGCCCACGAGCTCCGCCTCCTCTAGCATCCTCCTTGCAGAAGGAATCGTCCGTGGACGAGAAGAATCGAGCCTCCTACATGTTTCCTCTTCGACACCGACCACCACCAGCGCCATCGATTCCGGCGTCCCCTGTGCTTCCCTCGCGCCAGCGACTCCTCTGCGAGCTTCCCAGTGAGCTCACGGTCCCCGTGAACCTCTTCGTTTCCCCTCTCCCTCTTTGTATCGTTTCCGCCGCAACCATCTGCACGCGTCACCGTCGGCCGTTGTCGGGGATGTCGCTCCAGCGACCATTTCTTGGCGGTGCTGCCCTTGTTCGACTCAGCGCACCCGTCCGCGTCTAGCACACCCCACCTCGCCGCCCCGTTCGATCCCCAGCGTTGTGCCGATCCTCAACCTGGGAGGATCACCGTCGGTGACGTCACTGTGACGCCATCCGCGGGTCAGCCTAGTCAACCAGCCCCCCCCGGTCCCACTTTTCTTGCGTGTCTGTCGATGTGGCTTCGGCCCCACTGGTCAGGCGGTGTGGGTAGGCTCAGCCCCAGTGAGAAAAGCCCAGATCACGTGGTGATGTCAGCCTGAGGTCATAAATGTTTTAAATAAATCCTAGAAATGGTTTAGAATTTGTAAATTAAATATTTAATTCATTTTAAGTCAGAAAATACAAATAATATATCAAAATGTTCAGAAAAAATGAGAACTATCTAACTAGCCTATAATCATGCATTGTTCAACAACTTTAATGACAAGTTTAATTAGAACAACATACTAACCCCTCTCATGTGTTCCCAGAGTTTTCCGAGTTAGGGTTTTCAATCCTCGGAACCCCGTTTAAATTGTCAAGCATGCCTTAGGGTTTCATTTCAATGCAATTCAACTTGTCATATCATCATCCGTGTTTGAGCATTGCATCGATGCCATGTCTTGATTGTTGCCTTTCTTTCTGGTATTGGTTCTTCGCGATAGGATCCGAGCCCGAAGCTGAAGTCAACAACACCGACGATCCATACCTATCTACTGACGGACAAGGCAAGCGTAGCCTCTCATTCTGAACCTATGTTTTATAAAGTATATTCATTTCTCGCTATGATGCACACGATTCCAATATGGTATTTTGTTAGTAGCTAGTGTTACCTATCCCCTGCACTGTTTCCCTTTTGTAGCCTTATACTCCCGATCCACTGCTCCTAGCATACCTAGGTTTGGCATTTGAGTGATGCTAGAGCTTTTGTCACCGACAGCTTAGCCATGCATAGTAACAACGTCTGATCTATCCAAATGATGAATCAGAGATGCCGGAGAATCTATAAAGGTAGGAGATGGTGTCATCCTCGGAGGAGTTAATTAAATATGCTAAGGCTTGTATGGGAGGCCACGTTGGGTGTGGTTTTTGTAGTCCCATGCTCACCACCACTAGGAACTGAGTTCTTGCCTGTGGAACCGAGACGAGCGTACAGCCACACGGGGCCTGGACAACCCCTCGACTAACTAACTTGCCTAGTAGATTCCATGAGTCACATAGTTCGGGCTTTCCATTTGCCATAAGCATTGAAAACGTTTTCGAAAGAGGGGGTGAAGGAGGTGCATCATAACAAGTAGGGAAGCATGGCCGCGGTTGCTTGGGGTCGATGGAGCCCCGGGTGAACCAACCTCGCCTCACATCTTTAAGTACCGTCTTCGGGATTTGACCCGTTATGGCAGAATCATACTTATTGCGTGACTCATGGTCTCGGCGAAAGCAAGGTAAAGGTCGTGGTCAACCACCCTCTGCCGGCCTTCCAAGGAAGAGGGCTAATAATATTTGGCATTAAGAGTTGGTTGGTACGTGTGGGTAAAGTTGTACACCCCTGTAGGGTATTAATCTTTTCGAAAAGCCGTGTTCATGGTTATGAACGCTTGGTGACCAGATTCTAAGATCATAGATAACTTTAATCATGATAAAACTTGTTGATCCACATGTGCTTAAGGATGCTTCCTCTGGGTCGAGGGGGTGATCGTAGATAGGAGGTTCTGATGAAGCTGGTGGTTATCGAGATGTGATGAACAAGATGAAGAAGTCGCTATCTTATCCCTTTTAAAAGATTCTGAGTAGACAAGCCTCTTCTCTCTCTTGTTTACAAATAAAGATTGCTTTCCGCAAAAGAAAATCTAGAGAGAGCCTTTCTAGCAAGAGCATGTAGATACTAGGTTATCTAAGTCTCGCGGAGTACATCCTCGTAATCAGCCTTGCGCCATTGTTGTTTTTCTACAGAGGATCTGGTTGCAACTGAAGGTGGCTTCTACGTTGACATCGACGAGTAGTTGGGGGTCCCAGGTAGCAACCTGAGGACCATGGGATGGACGTCGCTTCTGTTTATGGCCTCTTAGGCCTTTTGCTAAGTTGTTGTGTAGAACAACATAATTTGCTTTTGCTGTGTGATGTAATGTTGGGTCTATGACCTCTGGTTTGTAATAACTCTAATATCGTACTCTGTTAAGAGTTTAAACTTATGCTGTTGAATCCCTGGGTTCTGTAATGTTACCGAATCATACTGTGATCTTCCGCGTTTGGGAGTTGAACTTATCTTAGATGGTGATCTGAGGTTAGTTTACCCTAACCCCGGGGGTGCTACAGGGGTCCTCACAGTGCGTGTTTAGAGATGTGGGGGAAGGCGGACGGTTGACGGGTACGAGGTAACACAGCTTACCCAGGTTCAGATCCCACAACAGTGGCGGAATCCTACTCCTGCTATGAATCACTATAAGGGAAATACGCCGAGTTACAGAGATAGGTTCGCTGTGCGAGGTGTATGCTAATCGCTACTTGTTAATGCCCTAAAGGCTCCCATAGGCCCGACTTATATAGTCACCAGGTCCTAGGGTTACAGGGAAAAGTCCTAGTCGGACAAGTTATAGAGTCCTACACCGTCTATTACTAGTCTTGTGTATTTTGCACTCCAAGGCTCCGGGTACGTCGGTGACTCCAACCGTAGCCTTTCTTTATCCGGCATGGGCCTCCCTTCTGTATCCATCTAACTGGGCCGCCCAGCAGGCCATGGGCCATGCTACCAACTGTGGGCCACCCGGGTTATCCGGATAGGAGACATGCTATGGGGATACCCATATAGCATATCCCCAACACCCAAGGAAGGCCCACGAGAATATACACGGCCCATGAAGACTTTAGGGTGGCCCAAGCCCATGACGTCTTCGGATCCTTGGAGAGCAAGACTAGATTAGATAGAATATTCAAAGGGGCAAACCCTAAAACCTGTAACCGACTCGGTCTGTTCCCGGGACCTGCCTACTTCTATATAAAGGCTAGGAGGGCACGACGAGGAGGGCACTTCATACCACCACATACACACCTCCACGCCAGATTGCATCTGCGCATCCCAGTAACTTTCGGTTCCGTCGTAACAAAGAGCAGACAAGCAGGAGTAGGGTTTTCCCTCCAGGGGCCTGAACCTGGGTAAACCTCATGTCCCCGTATTTCTTGTTTACTAACCGTTCCGCGATCTCCAGCATCCCCATCTTCTCCAAAACCCAAGCTCATAACAATGGGCATTGACGAGATTAAACCTCGTCAATTGGCGTCGTCTGTGGGAACTGGGGGAGCTGATTGTGCGATCATGATGGTCCCAACCAAAACGATCTACAACTCCTCGGCAACATAGAGCCATCTCCTATTCGGCGCTTTCAACTTCACCGCCCACTCGCCAGCCACTATGAAGGACTTCGAGCCCGTTGGCGACGGGCTCAAGATCCTGTTCGGGAGCTTCTGCTTCCAGGTGGGGTAGACCGGCACTCTCCGTCTCCTAGAGCGGATGCCCCTACCATCGACCAGGCCCTCTTCATGGGCTCCGCATCCTGTGCTACGCACATCGCCATCGACAGATGAGTCCTATGAAAGCAGCAGCTGCAACTCAGATCTGTGCGATCCACCATCGGAGGAAGGGACCTACGGTTCCGGATCCGAAAGCTGCGGCAACAGCGATCCAATCTACGAGCGCTACCAATGTGCCGCAGTCATCTAGAACGACGTGGATCAGGAACACAACCCGCCACCCAACCCGCATGGTAGAAACGGCGAGAACAGGAGAAACCAGTCCCCCCGCCCAACGAGGAGGACACCAGTCCCAATCGGGTAATCCACCACAGCGAGGAATGATGGTCTCAAGCACGCGAAGCCGTGGCAGGCAACAAGATCCTGCATGTGGGTGCCTCACGGGACCTACTGATGGCGTACCACCTGCTCCTCGTCGAAGAGCACAAGAAGAAGGTGAAGATGCAAGAAGTGATTGACAAGCGCAAGCAAGCGGCCTCGGAGTCCAGTGCGTGGCGAGTTGCACTCTCCGCCATGGGCGGCTCCAGCTCGCACGGCAACCACGGCAACAAGCACCATTCTCGCATGGGGAACATGGACCCTACTACACGTCGCGAGGTGACTCGGACCCTCAACGCACCTTTCATGGAGATGGATGCCGACGGCAACGTCATCCCAAAGACGCTGCAAGCTGCGATCATGGTAGACACCACATATATCGCGTCCCATCCACCTCCGGTGGGGGACCCGAAAAGGGCCATGCACAAATACGCACTAACCGGACTCGGCCTCATTGGAGCTGCGCTCCACGGAGAAGCTCCTGCGGAGCCAAAAAAGAAGGCTGCGGTCAAGTTCAACCGCAGTCCCACGCCTTCATCCGACGAGGAAGAGCACGATTACGACGCTCGAAGCGAGATCACCCAACGCAAGATCGACAAAGCGTGCGCCAAGCGTGTATGCTCGTCCGAATCTGAGGAGGACGACGACGAAGGAGCACTCTGTGGAGCTCGATGCTTCAACAGATCCGTCTGGCGTACACGGATGCCGCGGAACTTCAAGCTTCCTTCGGACAGTCCGAAGTTTGACGGCACACAGGACCCCAAGGCGTGGCTCAGCGACCACCTGTCGTCCGTCAAGCTACACTGCGGAAACAAGGACACCGACCTGCAATGTCTTCAGCTGCAGCTGACAGGCGCAGCCTGGATCTAGCTCAGCCTATCCTCAGGATCCATCCGAAGTTGGGAGGAACTGGCGTACAATTTCATCCGAAACTTCAAGGGCACCAGCAAGAGGTCAGCCTCAATCGAGGAGCTACGGTCCTGCACCCAACGAACGAGCGAATCCATTCGCTCGTACATACTACGCTGGTTCAACACCAAGAACTCCGCGGCGCACATCTCTGAGGAGAGAGCGATCGACGCCTTCAAGGATGGCGTCAAACGCCAGGACTTCAAGGAAGAACTTGGGAGCGTCAAGCCCAAGACACTCGACCACCTCATGGACATCGCCAACAGGTGGGTAGACAGCGGGGACTCCGTTCACCGAGCGCACTCAGAGGATGAAGATGACTACGGCCGTCGATGTGAACGCCGTAGCAAGAGAAGATCGCGCGTCTACGACGATCGCGATGGACCCGACATGGTCGCGGCTGGCTACGCCGACCCCCACAGCGAAGACAACCGCAGCAGCGGTGGATACCGTGGAAACAACTTCCACAATGGAGGACGCCCAGTGCAGTCATGGCAACGCCACGGCCGCGACGACAGACCCTCAGCATACGACAAACTGTTGGATCCATGCACCATCCACTTCTACATCGACAAGCAGGATGGTGAAAATAAGGCAAGACACATGCTCAAGGATTGCCGTGAGTTCTAGAGACTCAGCGAGAGCATGTCCCGGATGAGGCAACAAGCCTCGAACCCTGGATACGGGAACACGCCCGCACTAGGTGACATCGCCCACGGAGCTCCTCCACCACCACTCGTGGGACCTTCAAATCATCCAATCGCACTTGCGCGGAACAATGGCGGAAACGGGTACCCCGTGCCAAAAGGATCGCTGATGATCCAAAAAGGGCGCCCAACAAACAAGGTGCAAAAGAAAATCACCCATCAGATCAATCTGGTTGTGACCGCTCCACCCTGCATCCCTGAGTACCTCAGCGGTTCGGAGGCCTGCATCACGTTCAACCGTTCGGATCACCCCTGTCATGTCCCTCGCCCAGGTCATGCTTCCCTGGTGCTCGAGGCGCAGATCAGAGGGTTCTATATGAGCCGCGTCTTCATGGACGGTAGCAGCGGCATCAATCTGATGTTCGCCAGCACCTTAGAAGCAATGCGGATCCCGCTGTGCAGCCTGGAACAATCCGACACAATGTTCCACGGCATCGTCCCAGGGAAGGGCATATTCCCCCTGGGAAAGATATGGCTCGACGTCATCTTCGGCAAACCCGATAACTTTCGGTGCGAGCGACTCGAGAAGTGGTGGACTGGTGTAACATCCCAGCATTAGAGCTTAGAAATAAGCTGAACCCATATGTGTGCATTGCATTCATGCATAGAAGATCCGAATAATTTCCGCGCTTTTGAACAAAACTTGTCAAAGTGATTAAAGCTTCTCTCAACTTGATGGAATTGAAGTAGATCATCCAGTTGATAGTGATAAGTTTCAATATGACCTTTGCTAAAACCTTATTTTGGTTAAGGGAGATTTGATCTAAGGGTAGATAAAATGAAATAAAAGTTAAAACCTAATACATTATGATTTATATTTGATCCTTAGGTGATCATATCATAGTACCCATTATAATCACTTATGAGTACCAATTTAAGGATATAACACAAATAACAAGAATGTAACAACTATATCTTAATCTCATCTGCATATACCATGAGTATCATGGAAATACCTAACCCTACTTCTTAAGTAAGATTGAGTAGGAAAGAAACTAAGCTTATATCATTCACCATATATCTTTCTTTCCATATCAATCCTTAGCATATCTGTTGAGTTATATGCCCATATCTGTTGTTCATAAATGTTGAGAAATCAACTATCGATTCACCCATTCTCAACCTATCAAGCTCTTGATCATAACACAGCTTACAAATAAGTGTCTACAAAGAAACAACTAAGAAGAGGTGAATAGTGATGCTAGTTTTAGATATCATCTATAGGATGGGAATGATTGAAGAGAATCAAATCAATAGGAGAATTGATGGAGTTAAATCACTCCTAAAAAAAGTGAAGAGTTATGTATATCTATAATAATATGGTAGGAAAGAAGATTACAAGGGTGAAACATGAAGATGGTTACCAGTAATAATTCTATTGGATCAAGTGGGCATAGTCCATGAATAACCTTAATCCAATTAAAGATACTAATAAGATAATTCCAATACAATTACAAGTATTTATTGATAAAGTCTTGCTTAGTCAACTAAAAATCTAAGTTATAAATGATTAAAGGATTAAATGATCATATCTTGCTCACCAAGAATTGAATATTTATATCAAGTATAAGTGACATTGGAGGGTAGAACATGATTGAAACCCTAGTATAGGTAAGTGATCCTAGAGTAGTTATTATAGGTCACATTAATGTAATGAAAGGTGGAGCGTGAGTTACTAGAGTAAATATAAGGCAATATGTTTCAATTAAAGCAAGTGTAGCATGGAGTTATGGAAGTAGTGTTATTTATTTTAAAGGATAATAAGATTTAGAGAAAGGTAATTGGATATATACATATCATGGAGGAATATTAGTGATGAATGATTAAGGAAGATTATGAGTGGAGTTTGAAGGAACTATTTGTTGGATGGAAGGTTATCAACAGTAGAGTAGTGGATATAATCCAGAATGAATGTAAGGAAACTATAAAAGCTTCAATGTCAAGCTCATTAGAGTTATCAATGAGTTTAGAAGAATAATAGGTAAATAAGAATATTTTTGTGAAGTAAAGCTCATCATGTTAACAATGAAGACAGTTAGACAGAATTAGTATATCAAGGAAAGGAATTCCTTAATTAGAAATCCAGGAATGTGAGTTATGAAAGATAGACATTCTTGCTAAACAACCAACTCTAAATCTTAAACCAAGTATAATGCCCATTTAGGGAATTGATTCATCATCTTATGTTAATATCACTTGATAGGAACATTTCCCTAAAACAAATCACATAAACACATCTCTGACAATTCCAACCATCAGAATTAAATGTGCTTAGGAGTATCTTTATCAATTCCTTTCTATAAAACATTCTGAATATAATTTTCAAGTCCTAAAGGTGATGTCATCAATTATCCCAAACAGAAAACAATATGCTTAGTTATTAAATCTTTACTCACATCCATAAAGGAATCTAAGTATATTAAAAACCCTAAACCCTAAGGTAAATATTCATAATTCAAAAACCTAAACCTCTTTGTTTATCATAATAGAATATATACATTGTCATTTTCCAAAGTAATGGAAGTAATAAGAATTATATTAGTTCTTTCATATTTCATGCATCAAATAATGATATAGGATCATTATGCATATAAAAAAATTATATTCAAACTCTGAACCAACTAGAGTTTAGTCTTACAAACAAATAAGAATATATCATTCCAGAAATCCATAACTAAACAAGGAAAGAAAAATAATAAGAAAAATTTCTACAAATTATTAAAAAGGGTTCATATTGAGAAAATAAAAGAAATACAAAAATATTATATAATAAAAGTTCAAAAATGATACTAAATATATTTTAGTACTAGTGCAATTATCCAGCAAATAAATCCTACAAAGAAAAGTTCAAAAATATAAATCAAATCCAAATCTGAAAAGGAAAACAGAAAATAGAAAAAGGTAAAACAAATAAAAACAATACCTGGCCGTGGCCCAACATCTCTGTATTTATCTGACGCCCAGGTGCAGCCCACAATAGCCCAATAGCCAGCCCAGCTCTTTCTCTCCTGTGACTAACAAGTGGGGCCGGGGAAGGACTGCGGGTTGAGAAGAAAGAAACGTCAGGGGGTTATCCACAAAACAACACATCATCGTCATCCACACGCACACAGGCAGCTCGCTGGAGGAGCTCGCCGCCGCCCGATGCCGTCGTCGTCGTCAGTCGTGCATCAAGATGCTCGCCGTTGTTCCAGAGGGGGATAAGAAGGCCACCGCGACGCTCTGCCTCAATCCCTATCCATAATCCCTCCTTATCCTTTCTGATTTGAATGGGGCCGAAACCCTAGCTCACCGGAGCCACACCTCGCCGTCAAACCACATCTCCCCACACCCTTCCAAGAATCCATGGAGAAGCACCGTCCTCCGTAGATCCTCTGAGAGAAATCCTGCATCAAGGGGGACACTGGAGTGGACAAATTTGGCCGTTCTTCTTTGCGGCAGTTCCTCGGAAATCTTGTCAGAGAGCTTGCCTCTGACCGCGACTGTCCTTGCTGACCTCTCTATCATCATCAGGGTGAGTTCCTGAATCTTCTGGTACCCTTAAATCGCCTTATCTTGATGTGAATCGCCGTCTCACCGTGTGCCATCGTCGGCCACCGTCGGAGCTGAGGCTCCGATGACCATTTCCGAGCGTTGCCGCCACTTTTGGACTCAACACGCTGCCCTGATTCGAACTAGGTTCATTTTGTTTGCTAGGGCGCATTAGATCGTCGCCGGCGACCAACCACTGATGGTGGTGGTGGTGCTGACGCCATAGCTACGTCATGCCGCCGCCACCCTGGACCCAGTACCTTGTTTGACCAGTCTTTGCATGCATGGCTGATGACATGGCCTTGGGCCCATATGTCATTGACTGGGGGTGAAGACTGGGTCGGTAACAAATGTATTTTCATTAACCTGAGAGCTGAGGTGGACAATGGCCCATGGGTCAGCGACTGAGACTAGCTTTAGGTGCAGTGTAAAAAGTATTTCCTGTTTAAGAAATAAATAAAATGTTATAAACTTAATATTCCAGAAATCAAATAAATGATTAAATCTTGTTTAATTAATAACTTCTTTTTGTAATTCAGAAAAGTGTGTATAATATATGAAAACTTTCAGAAAAATAAAATATATAACCTAAAACTATTATTAAATCTTATTGTGATAACTATTTAAACAACTATTATTTAATAAAGGTCTTATAAGTAATTAAACTTTTATAATTCATATTTTAATAATGGTAAATGTTAATAGTATAAATAAAATACCAAAAATCTTAGAAAAATAAAAATTATAATTTGAAACCATAATCATCTATTATTATTTCACTTAATCAAATATTCATTATTTATTAAGTAATTATAAAGTAATAAAAATCATATCTTATTAATTATAAATCACAAAAATAAATGTAATATACCAAAATGATCACAAAAATAATATCTACATGTTAAGAATCTAAAATTCTACTTTTGAGTTAAATAAAAATTCAAATATTTTAATAACTCAAAATTTAAACTTATTTACTTCATTAATAATTCATATAAGGATAAATAAAATTTATTAATATTCCTAAAATGAGTAAATTAAGTATCATAAATAGTATTAATTTTAAAATGTTAATAATATGAAGCCATAATGGTTTAAAACATTATAAATGTTTTTATTTCAGAACTATCTTCAACCTTAAATGAAGACTACATTCTAAAAGGATTCATATTCATAATAAAAACCTTAAAGAACAACTTGTGAATAAATCAGATCCTTTCTATCTGCTTTAACCACCAGATTACAACACAACACTATTGTAAGTCCATAAGTAGTTAAGTAATATTATATATTGGTTCATAAACTATAACCCCTCATATATAAAAAGGTAAATGATGATATTCTATTATAAACTCAATAAACCACTACACCAAGTAAAAGTATAGTCATTCTTAAGTAACCTTAAAGCAACATGACCAAATACACCTAGTACAAAGGTTATAAACATTATACTTTCAAACTATCTTTGTTTTAAAGTTAACTTTAGTCTACAAGAATTTAAACATAACACTATTGTCACATCCCAAGATTTTCCAAATCTTGTAATGTGAAAAATAATTGAATAAAATAAAACTTTATGGATTTTCAGGGTGAGAAGAAACTTATTGATTCCAATTGGAAACCTTCAAACCTATTTTGATCCAATAAATCCTAAAAGGCTTTAAAAGAGACAAACAATTAACAAAGGAAAAATTTAAAATATTTGGAATTACTATTTTGTTTCTTTTATTAAAAAGATTTGGTTTCAAAAGCAAAGATAGAATTATAAATAAGGATTATTTTATAAGCCAAATTAAAACTTGGCCAAGCTTTTTGAAATAAAATATTTCTATTTGATAAAAATAATAAAAGTTTATTTAAAATAAAATAATAAGGATTTAACATCCAAGTTTATTAAAAATAAAGGTTTCACTATTTTTATTAAAACATCAAAACTTATTTATTTATTTTAAACAAGTTTTTCAAGTATTCTTTATTTCCAAATAAAACCTACTGATTCGGTTTTGAAAATATTTAGATTTCAAATGGAGATTTTAATAAATCAAATCCTATTTTGATTTAATAAAGAAGGTCTATTTATTTAATTAATAATGGACCCTAAAATAAAAATATTATTTTTGTTTGGGACTTTAGTTTATGTTGTTAAATAGAACCAAAACTCAATACAAAGTTTGATGAAAGTTTGATTGAATTGAATACTTGATTGGTTGTTTGAATTTCAAAACAGAAAATAGAAATAGAAAAAGAAAAGCACTCAGAAAGAAAAAAAAAAGAAAAATATAAAACGGACCAAAAAACCAGCCCACTAAGCCCAAAGCTTCAGCTTCTCTTCTCCCGAAAGAAAACGATTCGCACCAACTTACTGACCCGCGCAGACACTGACCAGTGGACCCTCCTTCCCTCTCACCCCCTCGCTGACAGCAAGGTCCCACGCCACTGTTCATCGTCTTCAAACCCACGCCGACTCCTCCTCGCCGTTTCCTGTCCTTTACTCCGGCGATCAATTCGCGCTGTTAACGGCCATTACTCCCCCGGCGACCATGATCCCTTAAACGTCTACCTCTCCTCCCCGTTTCCCCTCTGTCGCCATAACCTACATGCCACCAGGCTACGCTAATTTCACCAGAGACCCCTCACTGCTCCGATAAGCTTCCTCCTCGATTCCGGCCGAACCTCGCCACCCCTTGCCTCCCCAAGCACACGGGAACATTCCCCAGACCTAGGCGCTTCTCAGGTTTTCCATTCACCTGCGCCTGTAACGCTTCAAGACCACCTCGACTGAGCACCGCCGCATCTGCTTGCTACTCCGGCGAGTCCTCCAGGTAGTATCTGACTGACCCTCTCCTTCTCCTTCACACACACACCTTCGCCTTGATCTTGCGCATCTAACCGTGTCCTCGTTTTCCCTTGGGGCGAACCGCAGCACCGCCCTCGACGAGCACCAGACAAACCCGATGCCAGGAGCAACTCCGGCGAGCAATTGCCCTCACCCCCGTGCGCCCCTCGACAAGATACCGCCACGTTGAGCACCAGCGAAGCACGACGATCTCGGTGAGCCCCTCCCTGTCTCTTTTGCTCCCTGCACCACCAGCGCCACCCTCGTCTGAGCACGCCGCTGCGCCAGCGCCGCCCGTTTGAGGTCGAGCTGCTGTGAGCCACTAGATCCAGATCCAAGCGTCACGATAGAATCTTAGCCGAAGGGGTATCGATCGTTCTGCGCCGTGCAATGTTAGTTAAATCATGTGGTCTGTATCGCTCGATCCGTGCGAACCGGTACCGCCCAATAGTATTGCGTCGCGTGTCACTGCTTGTTTTAAAACAGAATTTTTGAATCTGATTTAGATGCAGATTTGAAACCCTTGTAACTTTTGATTCACACGTCCTAAATTTGCAAACTTTATATCAATGGAATCAGTGGAACAAGCCCTAGCCAACCATGCATTTTGTTTAGTAAAAAGCCTCTAGTAAAATGTTTGTTTTTGCAGAAACATTTGTATGCTTGTTTAGGTTATAAAAATTATTTCAAAATGATTTTGAGGTTGAAATCTTTGCAAAATGGTTTGTTGTGAACCTACTGACCCTAGGAACCAACTTATGGTTTTAAAAATGAATTTGGTGAAGATTAGGGTTGATTAATTGAATTAACCCCATTTCTAGTCAATTAAAAATATTGATTTTGTTATGGAAATGATTTTGGAGTAAAAACTTTTGGAAAATGATTTGAATCAAACCTACTGACCCTAAACACCAAGTTTGGTGAATCAACAACTTGTTTGGTGAACATTATAAATTTGTTGCTTTGTTAAAAACATTTTCCACCACATAAAATAATGTTTGGATTTAAAAATGACTTATTGACAAAACCCTTTTGCAAATGACTTTGCCACATTAGGAAATGACCAATTTGATCCTTACAAAGTCTAGAACCTAGTAGAAACCATCTTTGCAAATAAAACTATCTTTTGCATGCTTGCATGCATGACTTGTTTTCTAGTATTTTATGTGTGTGGAATTGTTTGAATATTGGTTGGAATACTAGTTGATATTGTGTTTGCTTGATTGATTTGTAGTGAAGTTAGAAGAGTGTGAAACTAGCAAGATCAAGAAGTGAACCAACATTCCCTACCAAAAAGGCAAGTGACACTATCATCTAAAGTCCTACTATTTTCATTATACTTAGTGGATTTTGAAACATGCATGAAAAGAATTTCTATACCTATGATATGCTAAATCCTAATAGGATACCCCTATACATTACTTAGTGAAACAATGTAGTTGTAAAATGCTTAGCCATGCTACATATTTTGAGAAGAGATACATGTTGAGATTTTATAAAGTTGAGAAAAGACTTGTGTTTTTATATAATAAAACAAGTACTCAATGAACCACCTGGGTGGACAAGGATACTTTGAGTTTTGTATAAGGTGGCAACAAAAGGAACCATGTCTATGGCAATCTCTTTGTGTTGTGCACCAAAAGAAAACCACCCAGGAACTTAGAGATTGAACATGTTTCTCCAACTGTGGCTTTCGTGTACAGCCACATGCTATTATGGCTCTGGCTTAGTCAACTACATTGGGAAGACCCATGCATTGTCTTCAGGTTACTGAAAATGAGGGAACTCGAAACCCTACATGGGTGCCTGAAGACAAGCTAGCAATGGTGTATGGGAGGACCCTCTGGAAAGACTTCGTCACATTCTTAATCTGCCAGTATTCAATTTTGGTGAGTACTTATCCAGCGGCCACTGGTGGCAACAAGAGGAGAATGTGTCATGTGGGTAAAGTGTACAACTTCTGCAGAAGATAAAAATTCTAAGTAGTTAGACGTGTCCCCGGTTATGGACAATACTGAGCAACTAAAGCTTGAAACTATGGGAAATCTCGACATTCCAATTTCTAAAAGAAAAACTTTTAAGTGATAACAAAAGACTTGAAGCACTTGGGGTGTACCAAGGAACTCAAGGGATTTTGATAAAAACTTGAAGCACTTGGGGATTTACCAAGGAGCTCAAGAGATTTTGACAAAGACTTGAAACCCTTGGGGATTTACCAAGGAGTTCAAAAAGATTTGACAAAAGATTAAAACCATTTTGAAAAGATAGGATAAATTATTGCTTTCTGCAAAAGGAGCCTGAAACCCTACTTAACCAAATATGCATGTAAATATAGGATCCACATATATTCCACATAGTAGTGAAACTTGCCAATACAATTAAAATGTATTGACCCTTGTGGCTGTAACTTGTTATGTTGTAGGTTTGTTTGATATTAGTGAAGTTGAATGATTAGGATTACAAAGTCTACAACCAACATGTTTGCCTGTGGCACTTTGAAGATGAAGGACCCCATGCTATTAGATACTCCGCTGCAATGTAATGTAATAGCCAAATGAGCTATGTAAGATGTAATAAAATTATGTTATTCCTGGTTATAAAGTTGTATTATGACCTTTGTTTCTTGATAATACATCTTAACTGTGGATGATAGCTATTGATCCAGGGACTAGCATTGTAAACACAGGGGACTCTCCCTCTACAGATGGTATCAGAGCATTGTGTTGCCTGTAGGATTGTAAACCTAGGATTGGACAAAACCCATAAAAAATAGGAGTTATATTTGTACCAAAACTTATTTACAAACAATCTTGTAAACTCTTTCCTCAACCATTTTGGTTTGACTCTACATCTCATCTATTTCAAACTTGATGGACAAAACCTACCCCATGGACAAAGACTTCACCATGTGCTAAGGACTTCTTCAACTCTAATGACTTCAACATCTTCAACTCTAATGACTTCAACATCTTCAACTCTAATGACTTCAACATCTTCAGCATTTTCACCAAGGACTTCAACCTTGGATGTCACTAAGGACTACAAGTGAGACAAGAATGTAACTCCAGACTTGAAGGCTAAGGAAACACAACTTAGAGGAACCCACATCACTTGAAGTTTTGTGACCAAAAGTTTTTCCAAAGAAACCCTAATCTCATCAACCAAGAAGGATGGAAAGATCACAAGTAAACCATATAGATGGACCACCATATTTTAGTTAAAGTCAAAACCACCAACTTGTGTGGTGTAACAAAAATATTTTGTTGCCTAAAAATGTACTTGAACTTCATTGTGTGAGTGAAATGTTTGTTTGTGATTGCTTGCACATTGCTTGTGTGAATTGTGATGTGTGTGATTAGAATTATTTCCTTAGAAATAACTTGCCTATTCTAATCTCAAATCCAATCCAAACAGATGACTACTCCAAGAGACTCCAACATCAAGGTTGATGACACCAACAACAATCAAGAGGAAAACATGAAAGAACTCATAGGAACCCAAAACCAGTTGAACCAAATGACAGCTACATTCATAGCCAACACCAGTGGGGAAGAACCAACCCTGCAAAAGTTTTTGGAAGACCAAGCCCAAATGTTGCATAAGGTGACAGATCAAAGGCTCAACATGGAAAGCAACTTCAAGGATGACAAGGATGTTATTCTAAAAGGAGCCAAAGATTGCAATATTTGTGGAGACAAGGATCATACTTCCAAGGAGCATAGAGATCAATGCCCCAATTGTGAAGAGAAACATCCAGTAGGCCAATGTCCCACCTCTCAAGCTACTTGCTACTTATGTGAAGGAAACAATCATGTCCCTATCCAATGCCCCATCTATTCCATAGTGGAACAAAGGAAACAAGGTGGAGTGCAACAAATGATTGCAAACAACCAAGAATGATCTAAGTCTACCAAGAAGAATGAGGACAAAGGAAAAGCTCCACTTATACCCCCATGCAATACAACCCAATTCAAAGGACCAAAGAAGAGACATATGAATTTTCCAAAGAGCAATAGAAGGTCCAAGAAACATGTAGAAATTCCTACCTATCAGATAACATATGAACAACATGAACTAGATGCACATCTAGCTTTGGAGAAACCCAAGAAAAAGAAGGACAAAAGCCATATACAATGTAATCATTGTAAAGAAATGGGACACTATGCCAGTGAATGTCCAGAGAAGAATAAGTATAAAGTGATTGGCCAAGTATGGTGCAACAACTGCAAAGAGCTAGGCCATTATGCAGCAACCTGTCCACAAGAAATGCGTGAAGAACTCAAACTTATCACATGTTTCAATTGTGGTAACCAAGGACATTATGCAAGTAATTGTCCAGATAAGATGAAGCACAAGATAAACAAGCCTATGAAAGATCTCAGCCTCATCACATGTTTCAAGTGTGGAAACAAGGGACACTATGCAGAGATCTGCCCAGAGGAGATTCCCCAAGACCCTAAGCAGGACCAAATGTGATCCAAATTGGAAAAATATTTTAAGGGTGGTAGTACCCTAGATACTTTGGACCAACTTGTAACCCTAGCCTTCCCAAATCTCGGGACGAGATTTATTTTAAGGGTGGTAGCCTGTCACATCCCAAGATTTTCCAAATCTTGTAATGTGAAAAATAATTGAATAAAATAAAACTTTATTGATTTTCAGGGTGAGAAGAAACTTTTTGATTCCAATTGGAAACCTTCAAACCTATTTTGATCCAATAAATCCTAAAAGGATTTAAAAGAGACAAACAATTAACAAAGGAAAAATTTAAAATATTTGGAATTACTATTTTGTTTCTTTTATTAAAAAGATTTGGTTTCAAAAGCAAAGATAGAATTATAAATAAGGATTATTTTATAAGCCAAATTAAAACTTGGCCAAGCTTTTTGAAATAAAATATTTCTATTTGATAAAAATAATAAAGGTTTATTTAAAATAAAATAATAAGGATTTAACATCCAAGTTTATTAAAAATAAAGGTTTCACTATTTTTATTAAAACATCAAAACTTTTTTATTTATTTTAAACAAGTTTTTCAAGTATTCTTTATTTCCAAATAAAACCTACTGATTCGGTTTTGAAAATATTTAGATTTCAAATGGAGATTTTAATAAATCAAATCCTATTTTGATTTAATAAACAAGGTCTATTTATTTAATTAATAATGGACCCTAAAATAAAAATATTATTTTTGTTTGGGACTTTAGTTTATGTTATTAATCAGAACCAAAACTCAATACAAAGTTTGGTGAAAGTTTGATTGAATTGAATACTTGATTGGTTGTTTGAATTTCAAAACAGAAAATAGAAATAGAAAAAGAAAAGCACTCAGAAAAAAAATATAGAAACGGACACAGCCCAACCAGCCCAGCCCACTAAGCCCAGCATCCCAGCTTCTCTTCTCCCGAAAGAAAACGATTCGCACCAACTTATCGACCACAGACACCACCACCGATGGACCCTCCTTCCTCTCACCCCTCGGCAAAGAAGGTCCCACGCCACTGTTCATCGTCTTCAAACCCGCGCTGACTCCTCCTCGCTGTTTCCTGTCCTTTACTCCGGCGATCAATTCGCGCTGTTAACGGCCATTACTCCCCCGGCGACCACGCTCCCTTAAACGTCTCCCTCTCCTCCCTGTTCCCCTCTATCGCCATAACCTACATGCCACCAGGCTACGCTAATTTCACCAGAGACTCCTCACTGCTCCGACGAGCTTCCTCCTCGATTCCGGCCGAACCTTGCCACCCCTTGCCTCCCCAAGCACATGGGAACATTCCCCAGACCTAGGCACTTCTCTCTGTGCCTTCCATTCACCCGCGGGCGCCCCAGAACGTCGGCAACCACCTCGACTGAGGGCCGCCGCGTCTGCTTGCTACTCCGGCGAGTCCTCCAGGTAGTATCTGACTGCCCCTCTCCTTCTCCTTCACGCACACACCTTCGCCTTGATCTTGCGCATCTAACCGTGTCCTCGTTTTCCCTCGGGGCGAACCGCAGCACCGCCCTCGACGACCACGAGACAAACCCGATGCTAGGAGCAACTCCGGCGAGCCATTGCCCTCACCCCCGTGCGCCTCTCGACAAGATACCGCCACGTTGAGCACCAGTGAAGCACGACGATCTCGGTGAGCCCCTCCCCTGTCTCTTTTGCTCCCTGCACCACCAGCACCACCCTCGTCTGAGCACGCCACCGCTCGCCGCCGTGCCAGCGCCGCCCGTTTGAGGTCGAGCTGCTGTGAGCCACTGGATCCAGATCCAAGCGTCACGATAGAATCTTAGCCGAAGGGGTATCGATCGTTCTGCGCCGTGCAATGTTAGTTAAATCCCGTGGTCTATATCGCTTGATCCGTGCGAATCGGTACCGCCCAATAGTATTGCGCCGCGTGTCACTGCTTGTTTTAAAACAGAATTTTTGAATCTGATTTAGATGCAGATTTGAAACCCTTGTAACTTTTGATCCACACGTCCAAAATTTGCAAACTTTATATCAATGGAATCAGTGGAACAAGCCCTAGCCAACCATTCATTTTGTTTAGTAAAAATCCTCTGGTAAAATGTTTGTTTTTGCAGAAACATTTGTATGCTTGTTTAGGTTATAAAAATTATTTCAAAATGATTTTGAGGTTGAAATCTTTGCAAAATGGTTTGTTGTGAACCTACTGACCCTAGGAACCAACTTATGGTTTTAAAAATGAATTTGGTGAAGATTAGGGTTGATTAATTGAATTAACCCCATTTCTAGTCAATTAAAAATATTGATTTTGTTATGAAAATGATTTTGGAGTAAAAACTTTTGGAAAATGATTTGAATCAAACCTACTGACCCTAAACACCAAGTTTGGTGAATCAACAACTTTATGGTGAACATTATAAATTTGTTGCTTTGTTAAAAACATTTTCCACCACATAAAATAATGTTTGGATTTAAAAATGACTTATTGACAAAACCCTTTTGCAAATGACTTTGCCACATTAGGAAATGACCACTTTGATCCTTACAAAGTCTAGAACCTAGTAAAAACCATCTTTGCAAATAAAACTATCTTTTGCATGCTTGCATGCATGACTTGTTTTCTAGTATTTTATGTGTGTGGAATTGTTTGAATATTGGTTGGAATGCTAGTTGATATTGTGTTTGCTTGATTGATTTGTAGTGAAGTTAGAAGAGTGTGAAACTAGCAAGATCAAGAAGTGAACCAACATTCCCTACCAAAAAGGCAAGTGACTCTATCATCTAAAGTCCTACTATTTTCATTATACTTAGTGGATTTTGAAACATGCATGAAAAGAATTTCTATACTTATGCTATGCTAAATCCTAATAGGATACCCCTATACATTCCTTAGTGAAACAATGTACTTGTAAAATGCTTAGCCATGCTACATATTTTGAGAAGAGATACATGTTGAGATTTTATAAAGTTGAGAAAAGACTTGTGTTTTTATATAATAAAACAAGTACTCAATGAACTACCTGGGTGGACAAGGATACTTTGAGTTTTGGATAAGGTGGCAACAAAAGGAACCATGTCTATGGCAATCTCTTTGTGTTGTGCACCAAAAGAAAACCACCCAGGAACTTAGAGATTGAACATGTTTCTCCAACTGTGGCTTTCGTGTACAGCCACATGCTATTATGGCTCTGGCTTAGTCAACTACATTGGGAAGACCCATGCATTGTCTTCAGGTTACTGAAAATGAGGGAACTCGAAACCCTACATGGGTGCCTGAAGACAAGTTAGCAATGGTGTATGGGAGGACCCTCTGGAAAGACTTCGTCACATTCTCAATCTGCCAGTATTCCATTTTGGTGAGTACTTATCCAGCGGCCACTGGTGGCAACAAGAGGAGAATGTGTCATGTGGGTAAAGTGTACAACTTCTGCAGAAGATAAAAATTCTAAGTACTTAGCCGTGTCCCCGGTTATGGACAATACTGAGCAACTAAAGCTTGAAGCTATGGGAAATCTCGACATTCCAATTTCTAAAAGAAAAACTTTGAAGTGATAACAAAAGACTTGAAGCACTTGGGGTGTACCAAGGAACTCAAGGGATTTTGATAAAAACTTGAAGCACTTGGGGATTTACCAAGGAGCTCAAGATATTTTGACAAAGACTTGAAACCCTTGGGGATTTACCAAGGAGTTCAAAAAGATTTGACAAAAGATTAAAACCATTTTGAAAAGATAGGATAAATTATTGCTTTCTGCAAAAGGAGGCTGAAACCCTACTTAACCAAATATGCATGTAAAGATAGGATCCACATATATTCCACATAGTAGTGAAACTTGCCAATACAATTAAAATGTATTGACCCTTGTGGCTGTAACTTGTTATGTTGTAGGTTTGTTTGATATTAGTGAAGTTGAATGATTAGGATTACAAAGTCTACAACCAGCATGTTTGCCTGTGGCACATTGAAGATGAAGGACCCCATGCTATTAGATACTCCGTTGCAATGTAATGTAATAGCCAAATGAGCTATGTAAGATGTAATAAAATTATGTTATTCCTGGTTATAAAGTTGTATTATGACCTTTGTTTCTTGATAATACATCTTAACTATGGATGATAGCTATTGATCCAGGGACTAGCATTGTAAACACAGGGGACTCTCCCTCTACAACTATAAACATTGTTTGATGTTTTATAGTTAACTTTGGTCTGAACTAGTTAAGTTATAAAGCATCTCAAGCCAAACCATTCAAGCAAACACAAATAACATCGACCACCACTAACTAACCACAAAGATTGTTTAGACCTTAGAAAAGAAATCTTTTCTTCAAATGTTATTCTTTTTGCCACTTCAAACAAGAACTCTTATATAAGCAATCTTGAATAACACTTCATAGGTGTATATATTATTGCTGCATAAATATGTGTTGTTCACACACACTCACAAGCCCTAATAAGAAGCACAAGTGTGAAACTTATCTAAAAGGACAACACATTTTAATGTAACCATTTCCAGAATCCAAACCCTAGAACCACGTTATCCCCCGGATTCGCATTTATAACGTGCACCACATTACTTATGCATAAGAACATATTGCTTCTTTAAACATTAGTCCTTACCGGACCAATGATGATGATTTCAGATTTTGGATCTTATATTATCTTGAAGACCGTGAGTGCATAATCTTGCAATCACAAAAGGCAAGTTCACACTTGCTCATGTCCTTTGTTTATTTTCTGTAAAGTATTTTACAAATCTAGTGTTGTCATCACCTGCATTTGAAAAAGGTCAGAAAACACTATTTTCAATAATAATGTGAGCTATTGGTTACTGATCTAGGGTGATCAGCTAATCTATTAAATCTGACAGCTGGAATACCACTGTTCAGAACTATATCACCTAGGACTTAACAACCAATGTCGTCAGTGATTCTTGTGCCGTATATTACGCGTTAACCATGAGATGGAATGGGACGGAGAAGTCAGCTGTATCTTCTTCCTCTCGCATGAAGCCGGATGTGTAGGTCGTGGCTGTTATCCTCGAAGCGTGCATATTAATTGGTAATTCATAGAGGATATGCAGCATATGGGTGGGAACCCTCAACGTCCCATGATAGTTCTGGTATCTAACGGTTTGTACAAACCATTGTCGTAATTCATTATGTGGGCATGGTGTACACCAAGGAGGCATGCGAGGTCGCGAAGGGGGCAGTGATTGGCTTGGATCATCTTCTGGGCCCCACATCATGGAATTGTGGACATGAATAAGTTGTCCGGTTGTGCAACAAAGAGTTGATCTCTCATGGGTAAAGTAACACACCTTTGTAGAGTGTAAGAACTATAACTTGTTACTCCCTGTTCCAGGAAGGAGCTGTGAACGTGGCGGGAAAGGAACTCCACGAAAGTTCTGGTAAACCCGTGAAGGCTGATGGACATAACTTTTCAGAATAAAAGCAACCTTTGAAGAAATGTTTATGAAAACTTTAATTGCCTATGACCTAAGGTCTGTGGCTATAGTTTAGTGCATCAAACACTCCTTTTCTAGTGAATTTGCTGAGTACACTCATACTCAAAGTATCTTCTTAACCCTTGCTAGATTCGGAAGCCGGAATAGGCAACAACCACATCAAGTTATGCTCCAGGACTTATCATGCAAAGCTAAAGCTCTGCAATGAAGACAAGGAAGTCAACATATACCTCAAATCAAGTGAAGACAAAGTTACTAATTAGATAGGAATATAATCTCTAGCCAAAGAACCTAATTCTGTAGTGCATTGCAATAGCAGCAATGCCAATCCCTTAGTTAAAATACTAGGCTTAATAGTATGATAGTTCTTGCATTGTTCATCTTTGATTCTTCTTCATAAGAAGTTCTTTCTCTCTCTTTAACCTAGAGTATTATCTGGATCTTGTGTAAAGAGTGAGTTGTAACCTTTAGACATGTATTGGACCCGCTGTGTTTCTGTTGTGCCATTCTGAGGGATGTAATACTAGTGAACGGTGTTTCATTGGTGTCATGTCAATGACTATAGTATACTACATCATGCAGTGGTATGCTGGGTCACCACAGTTGGTATCAGAGCATATGCTTTGACCATAGGTTGGAAACCTAGTAAATGGGTAGAACCTGTAGACCACATCCTAGCAATAATAAAGAGTTCTCTAGTGATATGGGGGATATTCACTTGAGAATAATCCTGTTATGTTACTAGTGCGATAATTCTTTAGTATGATTGCAAATCAGATCATTACCCAAGTGTTTTAACTCTATGTGACTGATGATAATTTCTTATCTACAGTTCCACATGGCACCTCGATATCCACCTCGGAATGTTCAAGTGATGAACCGGACGTTGGATGACTACGGAGGGGATTGGACAGATAATCTCCGACAACTTTTATGGAGTTTGGAATGTGAATCGAGACTTCTGGTCAAGATTTACAGTTACTATGATGGGCAGGTAGTAGCTAAATACCGTGTCATGATCATGTTACCCAAGAAGTTAGGACTTAAGGGAGAAATGCCATTAGGAGAGGCAAGGTGCATGGCATCTGCATATCAGATTGCCATAGCAGCTGCGGTGACCCAGCATACCACTGCATGTGTAGTACACTATAGTCGTGGACATGACATTCACAGAACACCGTTCCGTAATTATCACATCCCTCAGAGTGGTACAACAGAAATATTGCGGATCCATATTACAAACATTCACTCATTATTATTATTACAATACCAGAAGTTCAAGACTTCAAAAGATTCAACTTACAAACCAAAATATAGTGTTTCAGTGGAATATAAAAGTAGCAACTCCGACTAGGAGTTGAGCTCAGCAGCTTATTCTATAGAGTTCATGCTGCTCGGCTCCGTTGGTTACTACTAACTAGGTACTTAGTTGGACTCGTTATCGTCAACACCGTAGAGGATCTCGTAATCCACTCCTTCAACATGTCCGGATAGATAAGGTTCCTCGTAGAACATATCTTCTTGGCATTCGGATGCATACATTGGCACGTCTTCAGGATCCTCAGAGTCTAAGCAAGGGATCAAAGGAAAGAATGAGTAACAGCGTTACCCAACAAGTTCATTATATGCAAGGTGGGAAGTTTGATGCTCTAACTACCACCGCAGATTATAAATCCTTGGCACTATGCAGTTTTTGTAAATCTTTCTTCAAAGATTGATTTTATTCTAAAAAACTATGAGAATCAGCCTTCACAGGTTGACCAGAACTTTCATGGAGTTCCTTTCCTGCCGCGTTCATAGCTCCTTCCCGGAACAGGGAGTAACAAGTTACAGTTCTTACACTCTACAGAGGTGCGTTACTTTACCCATGAGAGAACAACTCCTTGTTGCACAATCGGGCGTACTTTCCCGTCCACAATTCCATGATGTGGGGCCCAATAGTTGGTCCAAGCCAATCACTGCCCCCTTCGCGACCCCGCATGCCTCCTTGGTGTACACCATGCCTACATAATGAATTACGGCAATGGTTTGTACAAACCGTTAGATGCCAGAACTATCGTGGGACGATGAGGGTTCCCACCCATATGCTGCATATCCTCTAAGAATTACCAATTAATATGCACGCTACGAGTGATAATGACCACGACACATCGGCTTCATGCGATAGGAAGAAGATACGGTGACTTCTGTCCCATTCCAAATCTCATGGTTAACGTAATATCTGTAGCTAGAATCACTGATGTCAGGGGTTATTAAGTCCCTACTTGATCATCATTGTTGCAAATAGAACCCTAAGTTCTATTGCTCCATTATATCATCACTTAGGATGATATCTATGATTTCTTTATTTGTGAAAATAATATATTTTGTTTCTTTTAGAGTATATATGATAACACACAATTTGCAAATACTTTGATAAAGACTCTTCAAAGGACATGATCAAGTGATGAACTTGCCTTGTGATGGCAAGGTAGTGAAGTCTGATGCTTACACTGGACCTTGAGCTTCTAGTTCTACAAAAACATCATTATTGCCCGATAAGGACAATATTTAAAGAAGCAAAATGATTATGCAATAATGTAATGCATCATTTTAACTTGATTTGCATTCACCCTATTATTATAAAAAGTTCTTTTTAATAATAAAGGATATATAAATATTACTTTTTAATATTTATAACATATATTGAATTATTTTATTTTATTTCCCTTTTATTTGACTTTTATTGATTTAATAATTCTTTTAGGAATTATTAATTAAACATTAAAAATTGTTATTAAATATTCAGTTAGTACTTTTAAAAAATACTACAATATTAATACATAATGAAAGTGAATTTTAATTAATTTTATCACCTTTCAATAATTTTGTAAAATTCTATAAGGAATATATAATTTACAAAATTCCTAATAAGATTTAAATGTCTAAAAATTTATATTTTAATTTATTTGGATAGTTTGGATTTTTGTGAATCCAAAAATATTTTATTTATATTTTTTGGAATTTTATTTTATTTCCTAGAATTTTTATTGAGTTTAGGGGCATTTTGGTCTTTTCCTATTGATTAAAACAGTTTTTAAACGACTTGGGCTGGCCATTTGGGCTTATTGGGCCAGTGTGGCCCAATAGGGCAGGGTCAAAATCATCACCCCGAGGGGTTTTGGCCCACCCAGCCCACTCTCTATGTCTCTTCTTCGTTCTCACCTTTCCTCTCCCTCGACCCTGCGAACTCTAGCGTCGCCCGGTGGCGATAGCCGCCGTGTGGCTTCCCAGCCTTGTCGTGGTGCAGGCGAGGTTTGCCTTGCGTGCTCATCTGGTCCAACTCGATTTGACTCCAGGGCTTCCCCGTGGCCAGGTTCACCCCGTTTCTGAACCCTAGGGTTTGGGAAAAGTGCTGCCGCTGCAGCCGCGGTCTTTCTTGTGGTGGTGTGATGTGTTCGTGTGTTGTTATGGCCGCCGCTGTGGCTGGTGCAGGTTGCAGCACCCTCTAGGGTGCTCCCTGTGCCGCCGCGGGTTCGTCGGCCAATCTGCTTCATCTTCAATTCGTCAGCGAGGACCCCAGGTAAGTTGCCTCTATGGGTCTTGTTCATGCTACCACCATGAATCCTTCTGTGTGTATCTAGTGGCTACTCGTGCCTAGTGACTATGTTCTGATTAGGGTTCATCTCCTAATTAGGGTTCTTGTTCTGATTAGGGTTCATAACCCCCTGTTGATCATATCCATGATGCTTTAGATCTAGTGGTGATCATACTTGAGCATGAGGAATGATTGTTTCCTGTGGATCATTATTTGTAGTGGGCTTTGGTGATGCTAGTGGCTTGTCCGACTTATTTCAGTGGTAATTTACTATGATCCAATGTTAGTGTTTCTATGGAATCCCTGGTTGGAAATGTTATTGATCTGAGAACTCACTCCACTGTCAGAATGCTTATACTGACAGTAGTTCTCTCAATAGTTGTTTACTGTAATTATAATGGCGGGCTTGTATGATAATATATATACTGAATATGATCATTACATGTTAATGATTTTTTGTGGATGTATAGATGAATTTGATGTTGATTCCTGGCACTTGGCTTCAGGAAGATGATATTTATTGGCTTGTCCCTTTTATTTGTGGAATCTAAGTAAAGATTGGGATTATCTCATTAGATCTTATCATTGTGATACCATTATGATCTGGCACACAAGTGATTGAGTTTTATTTCTGGGCTTAGCTTTGACAATACTTATGATTAATACTGGCAAGATAAAATGAAAGCTTCTCTTAACTCTCCTGCCTATGATGTTGGTCTGAGGCTCTAGGATTTTAAGTCCTAGTTAGTTGAGAAAATAGTTTGTTTGTAACTTATAAGATTAGAGGTGCTACTCTCTCTGGGAGATGTGCCCTGGTCTGATAGGAACAAATGAAAAATTATTTAAGTTGCATATGTTAACACTAAACTCTATGATGCTGGTCTAAGAGATTGGTGCTTTTGGATGAGTTTGATTCCTTATCTTTATACTTAAAATCTCTAGGATAGATTCACCTCACTTGGGTGATTATTGAGAGATTGTTTCATAAAACAACACATGATTTTGTCTAGATGCTATGATTGGATCATGTGATGGTTTTATGAGACTCACCACAAAATATGATGATTGTGAAGTATGGTGGTGATGATCTTGATCTGGTGTTGTTGAACTTCTGTGCTTGACCTTGAGCTAGCCTGCTCCTCCTAGCTCCTGGACTTGATCTTGCTGTCCACCTGATCCTTCCCCCTCCTTATGTCACCATCCTGGTGATGTGATCTAGTCTTTGGTTGGTTTGGTTGTTGGTTGTTGTTCTTGGTTTAGCTGATGTTTAAGCTGGTTGTTCTTGTGTGTATGCAGTGGAGAGATGCACTAGTGTGCTACTCCACGGCTGTGCTGCTGGTTTTGTGAGTTTGGGGCTGTGTTGTGAAGCTAACAGCACATCACATGCAGTTAGTTATGTGTCCTGCTTGTGTGCTTGCTGTGCACTTGTGGATATGTTCAGAATTTTGAAACTTACTGTTATCTGGTTACTTTCACCTGGCTGGTGAAATTTGCCCCTCTTGGCTGTCATTTGACTTCTGGCTTGAAATTTATGAAAGATAAATTCTTTCAAATTTGGTGGAACTTGCCCCTTCAATAAATTTCTCAATGATGAATTTGTCTAGTGCACTTCACTGACATGTCTAAGAGAAAAATAAAACTAACTCTAACCTTATCATTGTTTTATTAATGTTTATCTTGCAGGTACAGATTTGAAGATGAAGATTGTAGTTTACTTTTTCTTTTATAGAATAGTTATAGAATAATTCAATGTAATCTTCTTATTCTTTTGTAATTTTCATTTGATTAACTTGTAATCTTCCTTTTATTCTTTTGTAATAAAGATTACATTATTATCAACAAAGAATATTCTTATTCTTATTTATTTCCTTTGGTGGAGTGTGTGGATGATTTCAATAAGTTACAATTTTTGTAACTTATTTATATATATGAAATAAGTTTTTATATTCTCATTTTTTTTCTTTAGATAAAGTTTTGAGTTAAAATAATTAACTCATAATTAAATCAAGATTCAAACCTTATTCCTAATTCATTTGAATTATAATTCAAACACTCAAGTTTAAAATTCAAATTCATTTTAAAACACATAATTCGTCAAAGATCATATCAAAGTCTATAGCAATCACCCTTTAAGACTAAACCTCATCTCAAAGTATGAAAGAAACATTGATCACTTAAGGTTTTTTTTATTTGGCAA
This sequence comes from Avena insularis, assembly GCA_023614405.1. Taxonomy (NCBI): domain Eukaryota; kingdom Viridiplantae; phylum Streptophyta; class Magnoliopsida; order Poales; family Poaceae; genus Avena; species Avena insularis. Next base: position 378,373,108 of record CM042695.1, on the reverse strand, counting down.
AAATTTTACCCACATTTTCACAGATGAATGCATGCAACATTCCATATTCCTAAATCTACCCTTCGTTAGTTCCTAAATGCTGGGATGTTACAGCAGCAGCCATAACCATGATCCGAGAACAGAAATCCCAAGCTCTAGAAGGTAGTACTCATACCATTATACCACATGAAACCTCAAAACCAGAGCATGAGTTAGATCACTCTACCTTAGTCCAAGTTGAACCTACTCTAGCTGTAGAGTATATGGATCGTTATCAGTATTTGTTAAACACTTATCATAATACTCACCAAGTCTTAGTTCAGGAACTGGATACGGTCATTGAGGATTTTACTGATCCTGCTAAAGCAATGGCACGTCGGAAGAAGTTAGATAAAGAATCTAGGCATCCCAAATATATACCTTCATGAGAAGTGTTTGAGGAAACTGAGTTTGATGACCCAAACTCGGAAAATTATGCCTATTACCAAAATGATTTCAAGCCACCGGAAGACCTATGGGCCAAGTACAACTCCGAACAACAGGAATGGAATAAAGTTATTCCAAATAACCCTGAGCCAAACCAGTATAAATGGGGAGTAGAATATCAAGGTGGAACCATAGGAAATCCTATACCTTGTGATACAGGTATCAGAGAAGAGACCAACTATAACCATAGAGAGCCTTATGGACCATATGGGGGTGATACCAATCCAATCAACTTAGAAGAGTATTCTGATAGCTACTATACCAATCTGTATGACTGGATCCAAGAAAAATTTAAGGAGCCAACTTACTATGAGGAAGCGTTACCGGACAATCAGGAATATCCTGTAGAGGATTACGCTAACTCTAGTCATTTTTCAATGACTAATCTCAGTCTCGGTACTTCTAATCAAGAATATGCACCTCCTGGATGCTCTTATGCTCCAGAAAGCAGTCATAGGACTTCACGTCATCATGGATGGAACTTCAGGAAGCACTAGAGGAAGATGAAAGTTAGAAAGGAACGACATCCCAAGGGATGAGAGCTTGAATAATGTACATCGAGGGTAATGCGTATTATAGTTTGAAAGGTTTGCCAGAATAAGTGAGGATATACTCACCAGCACAACAAGTTCTTGTTAGATAATTGTAAATAGGTGTGGAGCAAACCGTTGTTACATATAGTACATTTGTAAATTATTTAAAACCTATGTATAATATGTTGGAATTATGCCCTAGAGTCAATAATAAAGATGTTATTATTATAATTCTTGTTCATGATAATGTTTATATTCCATGCTAGAATTGTATTAAGCGGAAACATTAATACTTGTGTGGTTTATGAACAACACCGTGTCCCTAGTACGCCTCTATGGACTAGCTCATTGATTAATGATGGTTAAGGTTTCCTAACCATAGACATGAGTTGTCAATTGATAATGAGATCATATCATTGGGAGAATGATATGATGGAGTAATTCAAACTAAGCGAAGCAATTAGATCGTGTCATCGTGTTCATCTTTGCGAAGCTTTTCTTATGTCAAATATTGTATTCCTTAGACCATGAGATAATACAACTCCCTGGTATCGGAAGAAAGCTTTGAGGTCATCAAACGTCATCCTATGAGAGGGTGATCATAAAGGTGTCTCTCAGGTGATCGGAAAGTACCTGTTGGGTTGTATGTATCGAGATGGGATTTGTCCCTCCCAAGTCGGAGAGATATACTTCGGGCCCACTCGGTAATCGATATCAACACCGCTTGCAAGCATGTGGTTAAGGAGTTAATCACAAAGTGATATCGGATTACGGAACGAGTAAAGTACTTGCTGTGAACGATATTGAACTAGGTATGACGGTACCGACGATCGAATCTCGGGCAAGTAAAATATCGCGAGATGAAGGGAATATATATGGGATTGATTGAATCCTGGCATCGTGGTTCATCCGATATGATCATCGATGAATGTGTGGGAGTCAATATGGGTTTCCAGACCCCGTTGTTGATTACTGATAGAAGATCATGTACGCATATTCTCGAACCCGAAGGGTCACACACTTAACGTGTCTCGACGCTAGGATAGATTGGATAATTGGTTTATGAGTTTTCGTTCGGAGTCTCAGATGGGATCCGGGACATAACGAGAGGTTCCGGAATGGTCCGGAGAATAAGATTCATATAAGGCAGTGCAGTTTTTGGAGTTCGGAATTGTTCCGGGTTAATCGGTATTGTACTGGAAGCTTCTAGAACCTTCCGGAAGGGGACCAACGTGGCCCCACCTTCCGGGAGGGGGCATGAGCCTATGAGGGAGTGCCCTGGCCGCATTGGGCCAGGGGCACAAGGCCCCATAGGGCCCAACCGGCCAACAAGGGTAAAACCCTAGTTGGAGCTTCTAGAAGGGGGGGTTCCTTGCCCCCCACTCCTCCCTCCTTTGGCCGCCGGCCTAGGGCTTGGGGGAGGGGTTAGGGCTGGTGCCCACCCCTCTATATATAGAGGGCTGGGGCGCACCCCCCCACACACACACACCTTCCCCTCCAACCCTAGCCGTCATGCTGCCCTCCTCTCTCTCTCCCTCCCGACTGCTTGTAGGCGAAGCCCTGCTGCAGAAACTCTCCACCAATTGCACCGCACCATCGCGTTGTAGATCCAACCCATCTCTCCACCATACTTGCTGGACCAAGGAAGGAGGAGATGTCGAGGTGCTGCACGTGTGCATCTCACGGAGGCATCGCCACTTGTGGTGCTAGATCGGATCGGATCGCGAGGAGGAGAAGCGAGTACGACTACATCACCCACGTTCCGATGAACGTTCCGTTGTGCGAATCTTCAAGGGTATGAAGATCTAATCCAATCTCTCTTGTTGTTTGCATCTCCTAGATTAGATCTTGGCTTCCCTCTGTTCGCATCCGTAGAAAATTTTGATTTAATATGCCGCGAAACCCTTCAGTGGTATCAGAGCTAGATCTATGCGTAGATGTGTTTCACGAGTAGAACGCAACATGGTTGTTGCGAGCGTTGATGTTTTCTGTTGCAAGCCTCTTGTTTGTGTTCTTCTTATGACGCGGGATAGTGAGATTGAAGCGGTCCAGGCCAACCTTACGCGACGTCGTTCGCGGGACCGGCTCCGCACTTGACATGTGGCTTGTTCCACACATGCGGCTGGTGGATGTCTGTTTCTCTCACTATAGTTGTGATGGGTTTAACACCGGAGTTTGGCAACCATAATATCACCGTTGTGGCTTTCCGTAGGTAAGAATCGTTCTTAGCTTGCTACTCCCATAAGCCACGTAAAACATGCAACAACAAAGTAGAGGCGTCTAACTTGTTTTTGCAGGGAGTGTTTTCTGTGATATGGTATGGCCCAAGATGTGATGTGTATAATGTATGTGATGATCATGTTTTGTAATGTTTCACGACTTGCATGCGATGAGTACACAACCGGTAGGAGCCATATGGTTGTCTTTATAATTGTGTATGACCTGCGAGTCAACTTCTTATACGCCATGTAATAGCTTTACTTTATCGCTAAGTAGTTAGCAATAGTTGTAGTTGCTATTCGCGGTGGAGGCAATCATGGTGGAGTGATGGAGATCATGCCGGCACGCACAAGATGGAGATCATTGCACGAAGATTGGCTATACCATGTCACATAAAGTTATATGCATGTGATGTTTATCCTTTTATGTATCTTATTATGCTTAGATCGCGACGGTAGCATTATAAGAAGATTCCTCACTTAAAGATCAAGATAAAACTGTGTTCTCCCCATGTATGCACCGTTGCGAAAGTTAACGTGTCCAAGCATCACGTGATGATCGGGTGCTATAGACTCTCACGCTCACATACAACGGGTGCAAGCCAGTTTTACTGCAGAAATACTTGGGTTTGACTTGACGAGCCTAGCATGTACAGACATGGCCTCGGAACACATGAACCGAAAGGTTAAGCATGAGTCATATGAATGATATGATCGACACTTCGTTGTCCACCATTGAAGCCACATCTCTTCTCGTGAAGATCGGATTAGGTGTGGTGAATTTGGATCATGTTCACTAAACAACTTGAGGGATGTTGAATTTAGTGGGAGTTCATCTAGTAATTTGATTAAAAGTTGAACTAGTTATCATGAACATAGTCTAATTTGTACTTGCAAATATTGCAGATCACATGGCTAAGTCCAACTTCAACTTCAACGTTCTTGCTGAGAAAGAAAAGCTTAAGAACAATGGGTCTAACTTCACCAACTGGTTCTGCAATCTGAGAATCATTCTCTCTGGCGGTCAAAAGGACTATGTCCTTGAGAAAGCGTTAGGTAACCCCTCACTTGCAATCGCGCGGTGATGAGAAAGCTGTCTATCGTGCAAAAGATGATTATGGTGTGATTAAGAGCACCATGTTGTTTGCTATGGAATCGGACCTTCAAAATCGTTTTGAAGACTATCCGGCCCTTTGAGATTCTCGAGGCTGAAAACTATGTTTCGACTCAGGCCCGTTCGAGAGATATGAGATCTACAGAAGTTCTTTAACTGCAAGATGGAGGAAGGGAGTTCCGTTAGTGAGCACGCCATTAAGATGTCGGGCTACACTCAACGCCTTGAGCAACTGGACTGCAAGATTCTAGAGGAGCTCAAGATTGACAGGGTTCTGCAATCACTCCCTCCCAGCTACAAGAGTTTTGTAGTGACTCACAATCAGATTGGTTCCAGTGATACGATCACCGAGCTCTTCGCAAAGATGAAGGCTGTGGAGGTGGACATCAAAAAGGATAATCATGTTTTGATGGTCAACAAGCCCTCCTTTAAGAAAGGTAAGGGTGCAAAGAATCCCTTCAAGAAAGGCGGCGGCAAGTGCGTTGCCCCTGCTGAGAAGAAGCTCAGGTCTGGTCCTAAGCCGGACACTGAGTGCTTCTATTGCAAGGACAAGGGTCACTGGAAGCGCATATGTTCGAAGTACTTAGCGGACAAGAAGGCTGGCACCATCAAAGGTATATTTGATATACATGTTATTGATGTTTTCCTTACTAGCCCTTGTTGTAGTGCCTGGGTATTTGATACGGATTCAGTTGCTAATATTTGTAACTCGAAACAGGAGCTACGGAATAGACGGCGGCTTGCGAGGGATGAGGTGACGATGCGCGTTGGCAACGGATCAAGAGTTGATGTGATGGCCGTCGGCATGCTCTCCTTAGTTTTACCTTCGGGATTAGTTTTAAACCTTAATAAATGTTATTATGTGCCTGCGTTGAGCATGAACATTATTTCTGGATCGTGGTTATTACAAGACGGTTATTCATTTAAATCGGAGAATAATGGTTGTTCTATTTATATGAGTAACATCTTTTATGGTCATGCACCTATTGTGAATGGTTTATTTCTTCTAAATCTCGAAAGGGATGAAACACACATCCATAACATTGAGGCTAAGATATGCAAAGTAGATAGTGATAATACTACTTATTTGTGGCACTGTCGTCTAGGTCATATTGGTGTAAAGTGCATGAAGAAACTCCATTCTGATGGACTTTTGGAGTCTCTTGATTTTGAATCATTTGACACATGCGAACCATGCCTCATGGGCAAGATGATCAAAACCCCGTTCTCCGGAATGATGGAGCGAGCAACGGACTTGTTGGAAATCATACATACCGATGTGTGCGGACCGATGAGTGTTTCGACGCGGTGGATATCGCTATTTTCTCACTTTTACCGATGACTTAAGTAGATATGGGTATATCTATTTAATGAAACATAAATCTGAAACATTTGAAAAGTTCAAGGAATTTCAGAATGAAGTGGAGAACCATCGTAACAGAAAGATTAAGTTTCTACGATCCGATCGTGGGGGCGAGTATTTGAGTTATGATTTTCTCACGCATCTTAAAGCAAGCGGAATTGTTTCGCAACTCACGCCACCCGGAACACCACAGCGCAATGGTGTGTCTGAACGCCGGAATCGAACATTATTAGATATGGTCCGATCAATGATGTCTCTCACTGATTTGCCGTTATCATTTTGGGGTTATGCATTAGAAACCGCTGCATTCACTTTAAATAGGGCACCATCTAAATCCGTTGAGACGACACCGTATGAACTGTGGTTTGGTGCTAAACCTAAGTTGTCGTTTCTTAAAGTTTGGGGATGCGAAGCTTACGTCAAGAAGTTGATGCCGGACAAGCTCGAACCCAAAGCGGAGAAATGCGTCTTCATAGGATACCCTAAGGAAACTATTGGGTATACCTTCTATCACAGAACCGAAGGCAAAGTGTTTGTCGCAAAGAACGGTTCCTTTCTTGAGAAGGAGTTTCTCTCGAAAGAAGTGAGTGGGAGGAAAGTAGAGCTAGACGAGGTTGTTGAACCTTCTCTTGAGTTGGAGAGTAGCGCAGCACCTGAAATTGTTCCAGTGCCACCTGCACCAACAATAGAGGAAGCTAATGATAAGGATCATGAAGCTTCGGACGATGCTGCTACTGAATGTCGCAGGTCGACAAGGTCGTGTGCCCCTCCTGAGTGGTACGGCAACCCTGTCTTAACTATCTTATTAGTAGATGACAGTGAGCCTGCGAACTATGAGGAAGCGATGATGAGCCCAGACTCTGAGAAATGGCTAGAGGCCATGAAATCCGAATTGGGATCCATGAGCGAAAACCAAGTATGGACTTTGGTGGACCCTCCTAGCGACCGAAAGGCTGTTGAGTGCAAATGGATTTTCAAGAAGAAAATGGACGTGGATGGTAATGTTACCGTCTATAAAGCATGCTTTGTCGCGAAAGGTTTTCGACAAGTTCAAGGTGTTGACTATGATGAGACTTTCTCTCCCGTAGCGATGTTTAAGTCCATTCGGATTTTATTAGCAATTGCTGCGTTTCATGATTATGAAATTTGGCAGATGGATGTCAAGACTGCATTCCTCAATGGCAACATTGATGAAGAGTTGTATATGATGCAACCCGAAGGTTTTGTCGATCCTAAGGATGCTGATAAAGTATGCAAGCTTGAGCGTTCTATTTATGGACTGAAGCAAGCATCTCGGAGTTGGAACCTTTGTTTTGATCAAGTGATCAAGAGCTTTGGATTTGTTCCAAATTGCTACGAAGCTTGTATCTATAAGAAAGTGAGTGGGAGCTCGGTGACATTTCTGGTATTATATGTGGATGACATATTGATTATTGGAAATGACATTAACATGCTTAACGATGCGAAGAGTTATTTGAACCAGTGTTTTTCAATGAAAGACTTAGGTGAAGCTGCTTATATATTGGGCATCAAAATCTATAGAGATAGACAAAGACGCCTGATAGCTTTAAGCCAGAGTACATACCTAGACAAAGTTCTGAAAAGGTTCAGAATGGATAAGGAAAAGAAAGGTCCAGTGCCTATGTTATCAGGTAAGATATTGAGCAAGGCTCAGTGTCCAGCTACGATAAATGATAGGGAAGCTATGAGCAAAGTGCCTTATGCCTCGGCCATAGGTTCTATCATGTATGCCATGCTGTGTACAAGACCGGATGTGTCCAATGCTCTTAGTTTGACGAGCAGATATCAAAGTGATCCAGGAGTGGAACACTGGACAGCCGTGAAGAACATCCTAAAGTACCTAAATAGGACTAAAGAAATGTTCTTAGTCTATGGGGGAGATGAACAGCTCGTCGTAAAAGGTTACGTCGATGCTAGTTTTGACACCGACAAGGATGATTCTAAATCTCAGACAGGATACGTTTATATTTTGAATGGAGGAGCTGTGAGCTGGAGAAGCTGCAAGCAAAGCATGATCGCGGGATCTACAGTAGAAGCAGAATACATGGCTGCTGCAGAAGCGTAAGTGAAGGAGTTTGGATCAGAAACTTCATCACTGAGCTTGGTGTGGTGCCAAGTGCATTGGACCCACTGGAGATATTGTGTGACAACACTGGCGCCATAGCACTTGCTAAGGAACCAAGATATCATCCAAAGACCAAGCATATCAACCGCAAGTTTCATATAATCCGAGATTATATAGCAGATGGAGATCTGAAGATTAGCAAAGTACATACAGATCTGAATGTCGCAGATCCATTGACTAAACCTCTTCCATGTGTAAAACATGATCAGCACCTCAGTGCCATGGGTGTGAGATTGTTGCCAAATGTAAACTAGATTATTGACTCTAGTGCAAGTGGGAGACTGTTGGAATTATGCCCTAGAGGCAATAATAAAGATGTTATTATTATAATTCTTGTTCATGATAATGTTTATATTCCATGCTAGAATTGTATTAAGCGGAAACATTAATACTTGTGTGGTTTGTGAACAACACCGTGTCCCTAGTACGCCTCTATGGACTAGCTCATTGATTAATGATGGTTAAGGTTTCCTAACCATAGACATGAGTTGTCAATTGATAATGAGATCATATCATTGGGAGAATGATATGATGGATAGACCCAAACTAAGCGAAGCAATTAGATCATGTCATCGTGTTCATCTTTGCGAAGCTTTTCTTATGTCAAATATTGTATTCCTTAGACCATGAGATAATACAACTCCGGTATCGGTATGGAAGAAAGCTTTGAGGTCATCAAACGTCATCCTATGAGAGGGTGATCATAAAGGTGTCTCTCGGTGATCGGAAAGTACATTGGGTTGTATGTATCGAGATGGGATTTGTCCCTCCCAAGTCGGAGAGATATACTTGGGCCCACTCGGTGTCGATATCAACACCGCTTGCAAGCATGTGGTTAAGGAGTTAATCACAAAGTGATATCGGATTACGGAGCAGTAAAGTACTTGCTATGAACGAGATTGAGCTAGGTATGGCTGCATCGACGATCGAATCTCGGGCAAGTAAAATATCGCGAGACGAAGGAATATATATATGGGATTGATTGAATCCTGGCATCGTGGTTCATCCGATATGATCATCGATGAATGTGTGAGTCAATATGGGTTTCAGACCCATTGTTGATTATTGATAGAAGATCATGTCCGCATATTCTCGAACCCGAAGGGTCACACACTTAACGTGTCTCGACACTAGGATAGATTGGATAATTGGTTTATGAGTTTTTGTTCAGAGTCTCGGATGGGATCCGGGACATCACGAGAGGTTCTGGAATGGTCGAGAGAATAAGATTCATATAAGGCAGTGCAGTTTTTGGAGTTCGGAATTGTTCCGGGTTAATCGGTATTGTACCAGAAGCTTCTAGAACCTTCTGGAAGGGGACCAACGTGGCCCCACCTTCCAGGAGGGGGCATGGGCCTATGAGGGAATGCCCTGGCCGCATTGGGCCAGGGGCACAAGGCCCCATAGGGCCCAACCGGCCAGCAAGGGTAAAACCCTAGTTGGAGCTTCTAGAAGGGGGAGTTCCTTGCCCCCCACTCCTCCCTCCTTTGGCCGCCGGCCTAGGGCTTGGGGGAGGGGTTAGGGCTGGCGCCTACCCCTCTATATATAGAGGGCTGGGCGCACCACCACTCCACACATTCCCCTCCAACCCTAGCCGCCCTGCTGCCCTCCTCTCTCTCTCCCTCCCGACTGCTTGTAGGCGAAGCCCTGCTGCAGAAACTCTCCACCAATTGCACCGCGCCGCCGCGTTGTAGATCCAACCCATCTCTCCACCATACTTGCTGGACCAAGGAAGGAGGAGACGTTGAGGTGCTGCACGTGTGCATCTCACGGAGGCATCGCCACTTGTGGTGCTAGATCGGATCGGATCGCGAGGAGGAGAAGCGAGTACGACTACATCACCCACGTTCCGAACCTTCATGCAGGCGAATCTTCAAGGGTATGAATATCTAATCCAATCTCTCTTGTTGTTTGCATCTCCTAGATTAGATCTTGGCTTCCCTCTGTTCGCATCCGTAGAAAATTTTGATTTACTATGCCGCGAAACCCTTCATAATACAGGGTATATGTTTTGTGTTTATCAACTTTTGGATCTTCTTGAATCTTCTTGATTGCCTAGATCTGTACATGAAGTTTAATTAGGTGTGCAAATGCATGATGTAACATCCTGTTATTACTTGATGTCATAGACCTAGATAGGAATGGGAATTCGTGTAAGGGAGTGACGAATTTCAAAGATCAAAAGGAAGACTTACTTGAAGGAAGAAGAAAGATATAAGGAGTGTTAACACCACTTGGAGGATAGATAAAGCATAAATTATTCCTAGCCAGACCCAAGAAAGAAGTTTGGTATAGAAGATGTATGGAGCAACAAGATATAATAAACTTAAAGTTCAATCAAAGTAGGTAATATTACTAAGAAGTAATGGAATAGTTGTACTAAGTTCATGGAAGTATCATGAATAAGTACAAATAGGTAGCTTTGGCACCAAAATGGTATTCAAGCTCTGACAATTCAGAGAGAATGCGAGAGGTATGTTGGAAACCATAGGGTAATACACACACCCTAGGATGGTTCGCAGCTGGTAATAATCCGCAGTTGATATTTGATCCATAGCTAGTAATTGATCTACAGTTGGTATCTTGTACACAGTTAGAAATTGGTTGACATAGTTAACCAAGTCATCTTAATGGTTGCATAAAGAGCATAAAACTTGGCTTAAGCTAAGTAAGACCTAAAGGAATATAAAGATTTAAGCGATCATCTTTCGAGATGTTGGAGATATGCCCAAGAGGCAATAATAAAGTGGTTATTATCATATCTTCATACTTATGATAAATGTTTACATACCATGCTATAATTGTATTAACCGGAAACATTAATACTTGTGTGATTTGTAAACATAAAAGAGTCCCTAGTAAAGCCTCTTGTTAAACTAGCTTGTTGGTTAATATATGATCATGGTTTCCTAATCATGAACATAGAGATGTTATTAACAATAGGGTCATATCATTAGGGGAATGATGTGATGGACATACTCCTATAATTAAGCATAGCATAAAGATCAAGTCATTTAGTATAGTTCATTTGCTATAAGCTTTCTGATACATAGTAACCTAATTCCTTCGACCATGAGATCATGCTTATCACCATCACCGGAAGGATGCTTTGATGACATCAAACACCACACCGTAACTGGGTGGCTATAAAGGTGGCATTGAGTGTTCGGAAAGTATGGGTTGAGACACATGGATCAAGAGTGGGATTGTCCATCCATATGACGGATAGATATACTCTGGGCCCTCTCGGTGGAATGTCATCCAATTAGCTTGCAAGCATGTGACTGGCTCACAAGGGATCACATACCACGGGAACGAGAAAAGAGTACTTATCGGTAACGAGGTTGAACAAGGTATGCAGAGATACCGACGATCATAACCTCGGATAAGTAAACTATCGTGAGACAAAGGGAAATTGGTATCGTATGTAAGTGGTTCATTCGATCACAAAGTAATCGTAGAAATATGTGGGAGCCATATGAATTTCCAGATTCCTCTATTGGTTATTGATCGGAGAAGTGTCTCGATCATGTTCGCATAATTCACGAACCGTAGGGAGACACACTTAAGGATTCAACGTTGTTTGAGTAGTTATGGAATGATGAGAAAGAGACCGAATGTTGTTCGGAGTCTCGGATGGGATCCAGGATATCACGAGGAGATCCGGAATGGTCTGGAGAATAAGATTCATATAAGGAAAGTCCTGTTTCGGGGTTGGAGAATGGTTCCGGTGTTTTCATCGGGAATGTTCTAGAAGGTTCCGGAATGTCCGGCACTCTGGAGGGGAAGGGTACATGAATGTGTTATATCAAGTTGGTATGATTGCATCATGTACTAGGTGTCATCGCTGAACAAAATAGAGGGTTTATTCAAATCCTAGTTTGAAAAAGTCAAACGCCAAGTTTGAAAGTCAAACGGCTATTTTGGGAAGTGGAGGGGAGGTGGAATCCGAGTTGGGGGGAGTCCCTCCACCTCCACCGCCGGCCCACCTTGGGTCCGAGTTGGGGAGGGACTCCCCTCCCGGCGCCTCCTCCACTCCATAAAGGAGGGGCAGGGCTCCCCTCCTAGACACACCTCCTACACCCCAAACCCTAGCCTCCTAGCCGCCGGCCTCCTCCAAGTCGCCGCCGCCTAGAGCTCCTCTAACTAGGCGAGTTAGGGTTTCCCTAAACCCTAGCCGCCGACCAAGCCCTCCCCTTGGTGCCCTCTAAACCGTAGATCACCAAGGCATCTCTCATACTCCACCATACTCGCTCCGGCTTAAGGCGAAGCCCTGCGAGATCTTCCCTCTACTTCCGGTACCCATGGTCGTCTTGGAATCGCGAGGAGAGTGCTACAACCTCCTTTGCTTTGGAACAAGGAGAGGAAGGTCTTCGTCGAAAATCAACGTGTGACCGATTACGGAAGCGATTGGGAACGTCACGAAGGATCTACGCGATCTTGAGATCGGCAAGTGTACGACTACATCACCCACGAGAATCTGCTCTCGTTAACCGCTTTGGAATCTTCGAGGGTGAGTTCCTCTATCGACTCGTTGCTACAATCTAGTAGATAGATCTTGGCTTGTTCGTTTGCATGCGGTAGAATTTTTTTGTTTTCCATGCTATGAACCCCTACAGTGGTATCAGAGCCGTGTCTATATGTAGATCTGTTGCACGAGTAGAACACAATGGTCATTGTGGGCGTTGATGCTTTTATTGTCGATTGCTTCTTGTGTACTTTGCATCTTGCGGGATGTTGGGATGAAGCGGCCCGGGCTAACCTTACATGACATCGTTCATGAGACTTGCTCCACGCTTGACATGCAACTTGTATTGCATAAGTGGCTTTGCGGGTGCCTGTTTCTCCTAGCATAGTTAAGATTCAATTTACAACGGGTGATTGTCAATACTAGTATCAATGTTGTGGTTCATGTTCGTAAGTTAGAACGACACTTATTGAAAGCCCCAAGCCATGTAAAACATGCAAAGAAAATTAGAGGCGTCTAACTTTGTTTTGCAGGGGTGTGCTGTGATGTGATATGGTCATGATTGTGATTATATTTGATGTATGCAATGTTCCTTATTGTAAGTTGGCAACCGGCAGGAGCCATATGGTTGTCTTTAAATTCTGTTAAGACCCGCGTGTCTATTCAAAGTAGTTGTAATAGTTGAAGCCGGTGGACGACAACCATGGAGCAGCGTCATTGACCTTGATGCAATGCCGGTGATGATGGAGATCATGTTCGTGCTTGAAGATGGAGATCGGAAGCACAAAGAAGAAAGGCCATATCATATCACATATTATGAATTGCATGTGATGTTAATCCTTTTATGCATCTTGTATTGCTTAGTTCACGACGGTAGCATTATAAGATGATCCCTCAAGCACACAATTTCAAATCATAAAGTGTTCACCCTTAGTTAGCACCGTTGCTAAAGCTTGTTGTTTCGAAGCACCACGTGATGATCGGGTGTGTTAGATTCCGCAAGTGTATACAACGTGAGCAAGCCAGATTTTCTCATGCGGAAGCTAAGGTTTGATCTTGACGAGCCTAGCATGTACAGACATGGTCTCGGAACACGGATCACCGAAAGGTAAAGCATGAGTCATATAGTAGATATGATGAACATGTTGATTGTTCGCCATTGAAGCTACATCAACTCTCGTGATGATCGGTTTTGATGTGGTGGATTTGGTTCGTGTGATCACTAAAACAATGTGAGGGATATTGTTTTGAGTGGGAGTTCAACAGCAATTTGATTAAAAGTTGAACACTATTTATCATAAATTAAATCAAAGTGAATTTGCATAGTTGTTGTAGTCATTGGCATCCGTTTACCACCTTGCGCTTAGTTATGATTGAGATGATAGAACTATAGAATTCTGGTTAGTTACTTTACGAACTGGTATCGTATTGTTTTGAAGTGTTAATCTAAAGTTTATAAGTCCTATTGCAAACTTTCAGTAAGTTCCGGTTACTCCATGAAGTTTAATAATTGGTATTAAAATCGAGAGTGACAATTCCAAGAGTTAGTGTATGAGTATCATGTTTGTCTCCTTGATTCTTGATATTCAAAGGATTGTCTTAATATCAAGGTTATCTAGGATCTGAAAGAGTTGTTTCAGAAACCATGATGTGTGGAAGATATTGTGATATCTAAAACGAAGTTTTGGTTGCAACATGATATAGTATAATATGGCAAAAGTCATGTTCTCATATTTGATGAGAATTTGCAAAAGGTTGGAGACACTAGTTGTCCTAATCCTCCAAAAGGTTTTGGAGAGCAACATTATACTCGCGATTCACCGTTATAAGCTAAAATTAGCTTGATCATGGATAATTCCATGATAAGGGTGAATATTTGATGTAGGTAAAATGTTTACTACACCAAGAGATTACTAAAGAAAGGAATTTGAAAGAACACCAAACATTTGATGATGGTGAACTACTTCAAAGTGCAAGTCCAAAGACATTGGTATTTTACTATACATGCTTTGGACTATGTGTCATGTATATGGCTCCACTATTGATGTTGATAGATTCTTTCAAACAGAACAGGAAATACTAAAAGAGAATCTCATAAGTATATGGCAGAAAAGAAAAGACTAGAATTATTCAGCTTAAGTATATAGATGATATACATGTTATGGATATATTCTATGCTTATTAAACAATGTGGTTCTTAAGTATTTGATACTAAATTTGTTGGTGTGAATCGTCATACGAAACAACACAATTCATGAACTACAATGGCCTAAGTAACTAGCAAAAGAATATGTGATGATGTTTATCGAGAACAAATAAAGGTTTATTGTGTTGCTCGTTAAAAGCTTGCCTTCAAGATTTGTTTTATCAGGTATTATGAGAACAAAAGGGTTGTTCAATTAATTGCCATAATCCATAAAAGATGGATGATTCACAAATCTTGTTGGAGAAATCACATCCATAAATCTAGTGCTAAAAATGTCGAAAGACAAATTGATTGAAAGATCACTTATGAAGTGACATCGCCGTTTAAATTATATTGGAAAGAAAACATGAAGAAACTCCATGTGGATGGAATTTTGGAGTCTTTTGATTTTGATCAAATGACACTTGTGAAACTTTCCTAAAGATAATTAAAACTTCGTTCATAGGCCAAAAGGGAACGAATGACTAGCTTATTGGAACTTGTACATATTGTTGTACGAAGTCCATTATGTGTAGTCAAGAGCGATGGATTTCAACTTCATATGCTTTCTCCGAAAATTTGAGTGAATATATGAATATTTACTTAATAAGGATGAAGTATGAAACATTTGAAAAGTTCAAAGATTTTCAAGATGAAGTGCAAAATCATTGTAACAAGAATATAAATAGTTTATGATAAGATCATAAAGGAAGATATTTGAGTTACAAGTTTAGCATAATACCTAAGATTTAAGGAATCGTTCCATGGATTTGCATTTTCCGAAACACCATAAGAGTATGGAGTGTTCGAGATATGTAATTAAACCTTGTTTGACATGGTAAGATCAAAGGTGTAATTCATAAAACTGTCATTATATTTTAAAGATTAAAAGCTTTAGAGACTACCGTTTTCCACTGAAAAGAGCTCCATCATAATCCGTTGAATTGACGCCATATAAAGTTATGGTTTGGGATAAAACCCAAGTTGTCCTTTCTTAAACATTGGTATGCTACGCATAAGAAAGATGTTTGCAACCAAAGTCGGATGAACTTGTCTTTGTATGTTATTTCGAATAACTGTTAAGTATTCCTCCATAACACCAAAGACAAAAAGTGTTTGTCGCTTAGAACGCCAAGTTTCTTTGAGAAGGAATTTTTCGTGAAAAGTTAAGTAGGAGGACAATAGAACTTTGATAAGATTAAAAGAACCTTAGCTATATGTGCAGAGTTGCGCAGCACCGAAAAGTGTTCCGGAGGTAGCAACAATGCTCATGGCTCATGTGCCTCAAAGGTTGTGGTCACGGAGATCTAAGTTCCTATTGAAACAAGTAGGTCGGGTAAACAATCAAATACCAAGATTTGAGAGTTAAATCATTATGTGACAATGATGATCCGACTACATGCAAAGAAACGATGATGGACCCTGACTCCGTCAAATGGCTTGAAGCCATAAAATCCGTGATAATTCTATATACGAGAGATCAAGCTTTGGACTTGAAAGACCCTCTGAAAAGGTACAAGACCTTACAGTCGTATTTGGATCTATAAAGAAATAGACATGGATGTTTCACATCTATGAAATTATCGACATGTCAGGAAAGAGTTCATGACAATGTTCAAAGAGTTGACTATGACAAGATCTGATCTTTCATTAAGCGATATTTAGTCTAGACGGATTAATGTAGCAACTACGACATATAATTTTGTTATGTGTTGAATAAACAAAACAAGTTCTTCTAATAGAATGGTTACCAAGGACGTGTGCATGACACGGTCCAAAGGGTTTTGTTAATTCAAAGGATGCTAAAAGCATATGCAAACTTCAATAGTTGAAGTAAGCATCGTGGAGTTGGAATCTTCACCATGATGAAACTGTTAAAAGAGTTTAATTTCATCGGAGACGATGAAGATTCTTGCATTTGCAATAAATTAAGTGGGAGCGCTAAGACATGTTTCTAATACATTATGTGGAAGACATATTGTTGATTGGAAATAATGTATCTTTTATTAACACAGAATAAGAATTTCATCTCGATGAAAGGCTTAGGCAGAACCCGAATATTTGGCATCAATGTCTATATAGATAAATTGTGACGCCAATATGGTTGTGCCAGAAGTACATAGATGAGATATTGAATGAGTTCAATATAGAAACTACAAGAAAGGTTCTTGTTGCACAGGAAGGATTGGATAAAGATTTAAGTATTTTTGATACTTGATAGATACAATCACAAAGAGTATTTTATCAATCATGCTGTGATGTGTACAAATCCAGAAGTGTCCTATGCTCTAAATGTTATGAGCATATACCAGAATAATTCATAAGATGATCATTGGACGATAGTAAAGATATTCTTATGATCTTTTAAAAAGAACTAAGAATATATTATTTTGTAGAAGTGACAAATAGATGGTTAGTTCATTGTAAAAGTATTACATTGATACTAGTTTTGTCATGAAGTACAAATTAAGTTTATCTCAATCTAAACTAAGGGTGGCACAATGTGATGGAAAGTAAGTTCGATAATTGATTTCGATGAGTTCCAAAGTTAAAGACATTGTGACAGATACTACAACAAAAGGCTAAGTATATAACTGCTATTATAGCAGCAAAAGAGGGCTTTTGTGTCAAGTAGTTTGTTATCAAACTAGGTGTAGTTCACAGCAGGGATAATACTATGGAGATGTATTGTACGACAATATTATCAACATGTTTTAACCCCAAAGAACTAAAGGTCTCACCAAGGGACCAAATTTATACAAAGCCATATCATTAGAGAATGAGTGATGCGTAGAGACCCAAAGACATGCAATTACACACGGACCTGGAAGTGTCAGATCCGGAGATCAGTTGATCACTTGCAAACGTGTACATACAACACCGGAAAGCCATAGGTGTTGAATACACAAAGGTTTGAAACTAGATTATTGACTCTAGTGCAAGTGGGAGACTGTTGGAGATATGCCCAAGAGGCAATAATAAAGTGGTTATTATCATATCTTCATACTTATGATAAATGTTTACATACCATGCTATAATTGTATTAACCAGAAACATTAGTACTTGTGTGATTTGTAAACATAAAAGAGTCCCTAGTAAAGCCTCTTGTTAAACTAGCTTGTTGGTTAATATATGATCATGGTTTCCTGATCATGAACATAGAGATGTTATTAACAACAGGGTCATATCATTAGGGGAATGATGTGATGGACATACTCCTATAATTAAGCATAGCATAAAGATCAAGTCATTTAGTATAGTTCATTTGCTATAAGCTTTCTGATACATAGTAACCTAATTCCTTCGACCATGAGATCATGCTTATCACCATCACCGGAAGGATGCTTTGATGACATCAAACACCACACCGTAACTGGGTGGCTATAAAGGTGGCATTGAGTGTTCGGAAAGTATGGGTTGAGACACATGGATCAAGAGTGGGATTTGTCCATCCATATGACGGATAGATATACTCTGGGCCCTCTCGGTGGAATGTCATCCAATTAGCTTGCAAGCATGTGACTGGCTCACATGGGATCACATACCACGGGAACGAGAAAAGAGTACTTATCGGTAACGAGGTTGAACTAGGTATGCAGAGATACCGACGATCATAACCTCGGATAAGTAAACTATCGTGAGACAAAGGGAAATTGGTATCGTATGTAAGTGGTTCATTCGATCGCAAAGTAATCGTAGAAATATGTGGGAGCCATATGAATTTCCAGATTCCTCTATTGGTTATTGATCGGAGAAGTGTCTTGATCATGTCCGCATAATTCACGAACCGTAGGGAGACACACTTAAGGATTCGACGTTGTTTGAGTAGTTATGGAATGATGAGAAAGAGACCGAATGTTGTTCGGAGTCTCGGATGGGATCCAGGATATCACGAGGAGATCCGGAATGGTCCGGAGAATAAGATTCATATAAGGAAAGTCCTGTTTCGGGGTTGGAGAATGGTTCCGGTGTTTTCATCGGGAATGTTCTAGAAGGTTCCGGAATGTCCGGCACTCCGGAGGGGAAGGGTACATGAATGTGTTATATCAAGTTGGTATGATTGCATCATGTACTAGGTGTCATCGCTGAACAAAATAGAGGGTTTATTCAAATCCTAGTTTGAAAAAGTCAAACGCCAAGTTTGAAAGTCAAACGGCTATTTTGGGAAGTGGAGGGGAGGTGGAATCCGAGTTGGGGAGGAGTCCCTCCACCTCCACCGCCGGCCCACCTTTGCCGAGTTGGGGAGGGACTCCCCTCCCCTGGCGCGCCTCCCTCCACCCATAAAAGGAGGGGCAGGGCTCCCCTCCTAGACACACCTCCTACACCCCAAACCCTAGCCTCCTAGCCGCCGGCCTCCTCCAAGTCGCCGCCGCCTAGAGCTCCTCTAACTCGGCGAGTTAGGGTTTCCCTAAACCCTAGCCACCGACCAAGCCCTCCCCTTGGTACCCTCTAAACCGTAGATCACCAAGGCCTCTCTCATACTCCACCATACTCGCTCCGGCTTAAGCGAAGCCTGCGAGATCTTCCCTCTACTTAGGTACCACGTCGTCTTTGCCGGAATCGCGAGGAGAGTGCTACAACCTCCGCTGCCTGCTGGAACAAGGAGAGGAAGGTCTTAGTCGAACGTGTGACCGACTGCGGGAGCGCTGCCGGAACGCAGCGCCGGAAGGATCGTCTACGCGATCTTGAGATCGGCAAGTGTACGACTACATCACCCACGAGAATCTGCTCTCGTTAACCGCTTTGGAATCTTCGAGGGTGAGTTCCTCTATCGACTCGTTGCTACAATCTAGTAGATAGATCTTGGCTTGTTTGTTTGCATGCGGTAGAAAATTTTTGTTTTCCATGCTACGAACCCCTACACGAGATTCTTCGCGAGGAGTGTCCCCAGTAGTAAATAAAACAAACAATGATGAAAGATTCACCTCGGAGATCCACAACTGTGTGGATACATCGTAAAATCTTTGATCAGACCCTAATTAGGTAAAGTATAAACTGAACAGAGACCAATATTCTAATTATAAAGCCAATAAATGCTATTTATACAGTTTAAATACTATTAGTAAAACCTAAGGGGGAGAGTAGACATTAAGAATGAAAGTTGAAAAGATACTATAGGTGGTAATGAAAGATTATCTAAAGCTTACAAAGGTATAAGTTTGAAGGCGTTAGAAGGATAAACTTAACTGACCAATTCTAGAAGAAACAACTCTTAAGGAAACCTTAAGAAGTAATAGGGAACACCCAATTAGACAAGTACTGAGAATAATAAATTCCAATGGGTATGGACGAAATGAGTTCAAATCAAATGTTGGAAGTAGTACCAGTATCAATTATACTATGACAAGAATAGAAATATAATTTTCTAACAACAAACACGGGTATATAGAAACTTAAAATTTGTTTTAGTGAGACCCTCTAGACTGAATTTAGTATAGTAATAAAATCTGATGATTAAATAAAAAGAATTAGATTAGAATATCTAATCAAGTTATAGAATACTATAAATAATTACATTTAAGGTCATCATGGAGTGGAGAAATGTAGCAACCACTACAAGTCAAATCCTTACTCCAAAATGTGCGAATTTGCGAACTTCGAGGACGAAGTTTATTTTAAGGGGGAGAGTCTGTAACATCCCAGCATTAGAGCTTAGAAATAAGCCGAACCCAGATGTGTGCATTGCATTCATGCATAGAAGATCCGAATAATTTTCGCGCTTTTGAAAAAAACTTGTCAAAGTGATTGAAGCTTCTCTCAACTTGATGGAATTGAAGTAGATCATCCAGTTGATAGTGATAAGTTTCAATATGACCTTTGCTAAAACCTTATTTTGGGTAAGGGAGATTTGATCTAAGGGTAGATCAAATGAAATAAAAGTTAAAACCTAATAAATTATTATTTATATTTGATCTTAGGTGATCATATCATAGTATCCATTATAATCACTCATGAGTACCAATTTAAGGATATAACACAAATAACAAGAATGTAACAACTATATCTTCATCTCATCTGCATATACCATGAGTATCATGGTAATACCTAACCCTACTTCTTAAGTAAGATTGAGTAGGAAAGAAACTAAGCTTAGATCATTCACCATATATCTTTCTTTCCATATCAATCCTTAGCATCTCTGTTGAGTTATATTCCCATATCTGTTGTTCATCAATGTTGAGAAATCAACTATTGATTCACCCATTCTCAACCTATCAAGCTCTTGATCATAAAACAGCTTACAAATAAGTGTCTACAAAGAAACAACTAAGAAGAGGTGAATAGTGATGTAGTTTTAGATATCATCTATATGATGGGAATAATTGAAGAGAATCAAATCAATAGGAGAATTGATGGAGTTAAATCACTCCTAAAAAAAGTGAAGAGTTATGTATATCTATAATAATATGGTAGGAAAGAAGATTACAAGGGTGAAACATGAAGATGGTTACCGGTAATAATTCTATTGGATCAAGTGGGCATAGTCCATTGTCAACACCCGGATTTTTAATCCCAGATGTCTGTTATGCCATACATCGCAATCCCAGGATTACCATTTTTGCGAGACATAACAGAATTGGATACCATAGTACATCATCCATTACAAACCAAACATAAGGTCTTACACAAATAAGGATCTCATGATCCAGTTCTTAGTACAATTCAAGCAGCGGAATACGTAATAGTAACGGTAGCATAGGCGAAGCTCCATCTTCGGGGTCACAGGCAATGCTGACAATGGGAGATGATCCTAGTTGTCATAACCATCATGGGGTCCATCCTCCTGGTACTCCTCTTCAAAGTCTGGCCACGGGAATAGCTATGGACAAAGCCATGAGTACTCTTTAAGTACTCGCAAACTAATACTAACAAGTGAAGGGGGTTTTTGTAGTAGGACACTAGGCTCTAGGGTTGTTTTGCAAAAATCCAGATTTACCTCTACTAAGTTCAGAAGCAAGAAAATCTAGTTGAAGTTTTATAACCCTAAGTGGGAACTTGTATTTCATATCACAACTCTGTTGTGGTCAAGTCAAAATCTCAATCCATTTCACAAGTCATTTTGAAAACATCTGACGGGGGAACAGTATGGCCACTCCAACTGCCCATAACCGCAGACGTGGCTATTCGAATAGTTTGACACTCTGCAGAGATTGTACACTTTGACCACAACATTCGATACATCCGTCAGGACCAACAATCTTGAATTCACCATACTCAGTATGCGGATAATCAATCCTAACCTTTCAATTACACACCCTAGTATAGGCACCTCTCCTGTGAGTTTGGCCTCCCAACCATGACCAGCTGTCATCTTGGGTACTGCACAGGTGGACAATCTTCACAAGGTAGCCTCAGCTCAGACCTTGGCCGTGAAGGAACCAATACTAAGGTATATAAGTTTCCAGTCAAGCCCTACCCAAATCTCGGGTATTGTGGTTGTATGGTAAAATTGGAATGGTATCGCAACCAGACAACCATCAGTTTTATAAAGGGCTAAGGCTCATGCCTCAACATTTTCATCATCAAAATCATCTAGTGTTCGGAAACACATGTCAAAACATCTCAGCAGAATGATCCATCATTCTAAGGTTTTCATAACCATTTTTCCACCAAGTATTCCCATCTAATGTTGATCAAGTTTTATGCTTAGCACTAGCATCTACAAATGGGAGTGAGTACTAATGAGGGGTGGTAAACAAGTGGAGTTTCAACTAAGTACAATCTCATGCCTTAGGATGACATCAAGATTATCTAGCTTAGGCCAAGTTTAATGCTCTTTATGCAACCTTCAATTATCTTTCTAGTATCTACCATTTACTCAAGTAAACTCTAAGTAATAGCTTTGATAAAGAAATAAAATAGAAAGCTTGTAAGTAAAACTAGGATGGGGTTATCAAGTGGGTATGATCACATATGCTTAAGGCATATAGTTGGCATGGTGACAAGCAAGTATTAGCTTGCATCAGTATTAGTATAAGCTTGCCAAAGTAGGGTAGCTTGCAAGTGTTAGCTTGCCTTGTGTAGAGCAGTGGTTGAAGTTCTCCTCGGCTTCTTCTTCGTAGTATCCTCCTTCCTCCTCGTATCCCTGGTCGGTACTAGCGTCTATAAATAAATACGAGGTACACAATCACCAAATAATACTTAACTACTTTCAATCATCACACACAAGGGTTCTATAGATGATCTAGCATCATCACTAACATTACAAGAATAAAGCATTTGTCTTATTTATTTTATTTTTAGAAAAAGTAATTTCTACTCATTGAAAAACTACTTAAGATTTAATATTCTCCAACTCAAACATGGGATCATGTTGACACATGTCATCACCACATATTTCAGTACATGGGAATGTGATTTAAAGTGGTGTCACAATTTAATAAGGTTTAACCTTTTATTTCAATTAAATAAAGTGGCTAGAAATGCCTACGTGGCATTCTTTTATTAATTGAACATTATTTCTATGGGTAAACCCAAATATTTTTATATATTCTGAAAGGTATGATCAAATGTGATTTTTGAGAGTTGGAATCAACTCAAAAGCTATTATGGTTGAAATTTGAAAAATGTTTGAATGTAGAAAAGCTTCTGACTTGTTATTTTCACCAAGGTTGATCTATAGATCCAAATGATTTGAATCCAACAGTCTTGGATTAAGCATTTCAATATATTTCTAACAAAATTGGTTTCATTCAATTTGGTTCACTGAATCAAGCTGGGTTGATTTTTGAATATAGGTACAGAACTATGTTTGAATTAAAATGGAAAAAGCTAAATTCAAACGAGTGGGCTGCGCGGGAACTGCTAACGGGTCGACCCAGTGTCACTGCGCGATGCGGGGCACAGCTAACAGGGGGTCTACTCTGTCAGTGACTCTTTAAACGCGAAGCGGTATGGGGCGACCTTATCCGCACGATCTCAGTCTAATCAAACGGCTGCTACTTATCGTCCACGTCGGGCGGCGCCGGCGAGACAGAAACCTAACGCGGAAGGTGGGGGTCGTCGGGGGCTCACCGGGGCTCAGGCGAAGGTCGGCGATGCGGGCAAACGACGAAGTCGATGACGGCAATCTCAGGGGTGGTCGCGGTAGCTCCTGGGGTGGACGAAATCGACGGCTCCTCTTCTCCTCTGCAGCGGTGAGCTCCGGCCAAATTCCGGGTGAAACAATTAGTGAAGGGAGGGGAGTGAGATGGTGTGCTTCAATCGGCTGGGGGTGGCCTCCTTTTATAGGCTCGACGGCGAGACCGAGAGGGATGGGCAGGCGACGGTGGCGACACGGCTACGGGCTGATAGAGGTATGGTCGAGGGTGGCGATCGATTGGTGGTCTCCTGGGATGCTCTATGGTTTAATGGCGCGTGTAGGGGCGGTGGCAAACGGTCGAGAACGCGCGGTGCTCTGCGAGGCAGAGGCAGCAAACTCCGCGGCGAGCGGTGGCTACAGGGTACGGGCGATGAAATGGGCATGTCTGGTGGTCTCCTAGGACGGTGGGGTGCATGCTGGCGGGCGGCGAGGGATCGAGTTGGTCGGGTTGCGTGGGAACGGCGCGTGCTCTGCGGTGCACGTCGGCATGGTCGACAGCGGCACGGACGCGGCATTCCTGGCTGTTCTGGTCGTTGCTGTAACATCCCTAAAAATCATGTTTCAAAACTCATTCATATCATCTTTGCATCATTCATCCAGTTAGGGTTTTTCTCAAAATCATTTAGAAACACAAACTTTGGCTATGATTTCATGTGGGCAATTTATCTCAATTGGCCATCACCCTTTGGGATTTGTTTGTCCATGACCTTGTTTACTTGCCTCCATGATTGGAAAGATTAGGAGTAGCATTTAAACCCAAGATTCCAATTTAGAAATATTTTCTAAACCCTATACCAAATATTTGCAAATAGAGCAAAATCTCTGTTTATTTTGAAACCCAAGCTTGACCAAGCCTTTGCAAGGTAACCACTAGGTTATTTGATTGTTTGTGAACCCACAGAACCCTGCAAAAATCCCCAAAGAAGTTTGAATTCAAAAGGATTTGAATTCATATCAAATTCTATCCAGAAAATAGAATTAGAAAAAGAAAAAGCTTAAAGAAAAGAAAAAGGCCGCGCGGCCAGGATCTGGCCCAGCAGCGGATGAAGCCCAGCAAGCCCACCCGGGGACCTCCTTTTCCTTCTCACACGCCATGAGCCCACGCAGATGACATCGACACCCCACTGCACCGCGCTCGCCGACAAAGCGGCCTTCTCCACGCCAAGATCGTCTTTCCCCTCACAAGACGATCTCCGCCACGACCGCTGCCGCAGTGATGCCGAGTAATTGGGCATTAATCGACGGCGTTTCTGTCGAGCATCCGCTATAAGATCCTCGCCTCGCGATCTTTTTTCCCCGACACCACGCCACTCCGCCACCAGGCTGTCCTCAATCAGCTTTGCACCGCCATGACAGAGCCTCTCCGCGATCGATTCCGTGAGCCCATGTTCCCTCTCGCTTCTCGTTTGCTATCCTGCTCGGTGAATCCTTGCGCATCTCCGACCTCACTAGTCTGTCCCAGATCGCCCTGAGTTGCCGGTTCCACTTGATACCGCAACCACCGCTGCTGCACGAACTCCGCGAACTCTGGTAAGTCCAGACCGCCCGCGCTTTCTAGTTCATGCTCACTGCGCCTCGACTCGGTGAATCTAACCGTGTCCTCGTCATGCCTTTGGGGTGATTCAGCGACGTCCCCGACGACCACCCGACGCACCCGACGCCACCACGAACTCCGGTGAGGAATCGCAGCCGTGCCCGAGCTCCCCTTGACCAACCGCAAATACGACGAGCTTCGCCGTGACCTCCTGAGCCCGGTGAGCTACTCCTCCTTCTTCCTCGCCGGTAGCCATCATGCAGCGCCGCCCATCTGTGGGTCAGCAAGAGTACCGTTAGATCCGGATCGAACGCCACGATATATCACTTAACCCGAAGCGACAGCGATCTGAGCCGCCAGATTTCATTTAGATCCTACGGCCGTGGAGCTCGATCCAGCGAATGCACGCGAATAAGAACAAGACGCGTGGCTAGGTTAGATCTGGAAATAGAATTTAAAACCAGAAATTTGATCCAAATTCAAATGCCTATATCTTTTGAATCCCACGTTGAAATTTTGCAAACTTTATACCGTTGGATTCAGAAAAACAAGACCTTTCTGCCTATCCTCTTTATATAGCATATAGTAACCATTAGATGTGTTTAAAATGCAGAGACTTGTTTGAGGCCTTTTTGAGTATAGACTTAGTTTAGTATTTTTGTTTAGAGCTAAATAAGTTGCCTTGGATATTTTTGTGACTTGTTTAGATTCTGAAAACATGCACTTGCTTGGTTGAAGTTTTCAAAAATCATCACTTGGTAGATTCATGCATGCATGCATTCATAATATTTTTGTTTGTATTTATTTGTGTGTAATTGTATGCTACAACTTTGTGTGTAGATTTTGCTAGTGATTGTGATTGTGACGAGTGCTACTCTCCACACTACCAAGGCAAGTGATATCCTCATGAATATTCCTTTCCTATATTTTATTTATGCATTAGTAATATTTTTCTAAGTATAGGACTTGCATGGTTATTTGCCAAGAACAAGCTATGCTATGGGAAAACCTATTAGGTGAAGCCTTAGTGAAAGTTACCTAAGTCAAGATTCCTATTACTATCATGCTTAGCCTAGCTACTAGAAAACAAGGGTGGTTTATATATATACACTATGGAAAATATTCTAAGTCTAAGGACTTGTTTTTATTTAACAAAACAACTAAGTTAATGAATCTCCTAGGTGGAATGGGACTTGCTTGGTGGTTTTTGGTTGAGTGGTTCACAAGGCCCATGTTTATGGTTTACCTTAGTGTATCTCACTTGTGGATGGCCACCCAGGAAACAAAGAGATTTGAGATGTCAAATGTTGAGAAGCTTCAAGTGCAACCACTTGGCATTATGGGCTCTGCCATGATCTTAGGATGCTGGAACTTAGTCTCTTGGACAGAGGGTGGTAGATGGGTTGATAGGTTGGAACGCGTCCATTTGACTAAGGAAAGGCTACTGAAGGATCATTCTTGGGAAACCAAGACTTGTGGGGAAAGTGCACCACCTCTGCAGAGTGTAAAACCTAAGTACTTAGCCATGTCCCTGGTAAAGGACAATTTGAGCATCAAGACATGGAAACTTCAAGAATCTCATCACTCCAATTTCTAAATAAAACTTGTGGGTGAACAAGGGTTAAAAGGATCTTCAGTCATTGATTGGTAGATGCCCGGAGTGGATCTTCAGTCTTTGATTGGTAGATGCCTTGGGTGTTTTATGCCTTACAAAAACTTAGTATTTTCAAAAAGTTAAGGAAAAATCTATTTTGAGCAATGCAAGCCTAAGCTCCACCAGCCAAATGCATATAGTATTATAGTCCACTTAAAATATATTAAGGTATCACTTGCCAATACTATTCCAAAGTATTGACCCTTGTGGCTGTAACTTATGATGTTGCAGGTTACTCTGATGATGATTAGGAGTCATGAGTCTACACTCAACATGCTTGCCTGTGGCACATGAAGATGAAGACTTATGTTTATTTACTTATTCCATAAACTCTTGTACTAGGCCTTTGGCCATGAGTTGTAAAAGACTATGTTTTATCTCTGGAATGACTGTAATAAACGACCTTTGTATCTGTGTACTTCATCTTAAACTGTGGATGCTAGCATTGATCCAGGGACTAGCATTGCAATCACAGGGATCTTTTCCTTTAATAAGGAGGGATCTTACAGATGGTATCAAAGCACTGTGTTGCCTGTAGGATTATGACCCTAGGATTGGAAACCACTAAGGAAACATTTTAACTTCTTCTACACTTGTCTATTCTTCTCGTAAACTTTTCTAATCTTCTCATTCTCATCTATATTTGTAGATGAACTCCGTCAACGAAGCCGTGAAGAAAGGACCACTCATGACCATGACCTTGGAGTGTGAGACTGAGTTTCCCAAGATTCTCGAGGACCTCATGGAGACCATGGGAGTACATGGTGCCGCAGTGTACAAGGGCTTTCCAGTGATGGAGGATGGAGTGGAGTATTGGTGGGTGCAACTTCACTTGTACAAGAATAAGGAAGACAACCACAAAGAAAAAGGCTTCTGCATGTACACCAACACTTTTATGCACACCACATTCTTTGAGTCAGCAAAAGAAGCAGCTTGGAAGACTATCAAGGAACTAAGTGCTAGAGTCAAGTGCAGGATGCTCAACCTCCAAAAAGACTTAGAGAAAGAGAAGAAACATACCCAAGAGTTGGAAGTCACCAACCAATCCTTAAGAGGAGATATTATAGACTTAGTGATAGAAGCATGTGAACAAGATAGGGTGATTGCCACTAGGAACATTGTGTTAGCCACCAGATCCAATGAGATAGGATTGTAAGCGCACTTCGTTAGTTGGACCACCACCTATCTCCTTATTTTCCAAAATGATACCTTAAAAGTTTGAACCTTGGTTGATGTAATGGATTTATGTATGCATGACTTGTGTGATTTATGTGTTCCATGGTTATGCTTGAATGTTTGTCTTGTTTAATTTAAATTTGTGTTGTTCTAACTTTTCAATCTTATAAATAGATGCCTATTGCCATCAGCACTGTTGAAGAGTTCCAGTTACCTGCTTTGGTCCTCGTATCGTAGAGCTTACTACTTTACTCGATCTCCCTCTTCCTATCATTACGGTGCACCCACTCACCAAGTTTGAAAGGAAGGACCTTTGGGGCTTCAAGGTGAACCAGCCAGGACGCTAGTTAGAGCCTACTACGGAGGCCATCGTCTTCAAGCTTATGCACGATGACAGGGAGAGAGGCATGGAGGTTGTCATGCAGGATCTGATAGGACGACTGTTAGGACGTCACTCCCGACAGGTTAGGGGCACTCACTTCCACGCTTTCGGAAGGCGTGATGATGACGGAGAGTCCATCGACTTTGAGGACGACTCGAGGGTCACAGCAGAGCCGATACACCTGTACCTCCAGGACTTAGAGACTCTTATTAGGCACGTGGATACTGATAGGACCAACGTCATGCTTAGTAATGAAGCCTGTGTGCAGCCATGAGAAGGACAAGCTCTTCGCGCAGCAGGACGAGATAGTCAAGGAGATGGAGGCAAAGTTCGAGACCCAAGACCGTAAGTTCAAGAGTCAAGAGAAGCGTGTCCAGGATAGGAACAAGAGGATTCGTGACATGACCGAGGAACTGCAGTCCAAGGACTTCGAGTTAGAGCAGCAGCAGACAAAGGATTGAGAGGCTTGCTCCAAGAGGGCTCTCAAGGCCAAGATCGACTCTTTGACCACTACCATCGAGGAGAACAAGACCGCAATGGAGAACGCAGGTCTTACCTTTGTCGAGGAGGAGATTGATGCCGACGAGTAGATTTGACTACTCAGTTATCTTTATTTACCGCACTTGTTATTTGTGAACTTAATGTTCGGACCATCCGACATGTGGATGGCTTGCCACTTGTGTGTATTTGCTTTGAGACTTTTGTTATCTTGTTGTTGAGTTTTTATCCTTGTGTGCATGCTTGTGTGATGTATTGTGCATAAATCATGTAAGGGTATCTCATTCTTATCTCTATATGAATAAACCACAGATGCCTCCCCGTCGCGCAAACACCAACCCCAACCCCAACATTACCCCGGAAATGCAACAAATGATGAATGCGCAGACCTGCTTATGCAAATGATGACGACGCTCATCCGTAACCGTAACAACAACAACAACCCCAACAACAACAATAACAACAATAATAACAACAACAACCCTCCGTGTTTTGATATGCTCACCAGATTTCTGCCCCGAGGCCAGCTAAGTTTTCGTGAACGATCGATCCCATGGTGGCCAATGATTGGCTACGTTCTGTGAACAAAGACTTAGTGACCGTAGGATGCACAGATGCTGAAAAGGTCAGGTTTGCAGCACATCTGTTGGAAGGACCAGCCGCCGCATGGTGGGACAATTTCCAGATTACCACACCTATTGATGAGGTGACTTGGGCTATATTTGAAGATGGCTTTCGTACTACTCATATCTCACCAGGTATGATGAGCCTGAAAAAGAAGGAATTTCACAACCTGAAGCAGCGCCACCACAGCGTGGCTGAATATATTGAAGAGTTCAACAATGCGCGCTTATGCACGGATGAGGTTGACATCGATGCCAAAAGAAAGGAAAAGTTTCGAAGGCTTGAATGACGAAACTACGCAGCTATCTGTGGCGTATGTTCCAACTTATCAGTCACTGTGTGACAAGGCTGTTATTGTGGAGAATAAAATGAAGCAAGTCGAGAGTAGGAAGAGGAAACACTCCGACAAGCATAGCTCGGGATCGTCTCTTAAACGATCTCACTATGATGATAGTGTCAGCTCAGGATCCCACAAGCATGGGAAGTTCAACAAGCACCACAACCACAACCTTCATGACAACAAGCATCATCGCAGTCATGACAATGATAAGTACAAGAACCACAAGAGTGGATATAAGAGCCACCATAGTGGAGGTGGAAGTGGAAGTGGAAGTCAGTCTAAGAGGGACATCACAAAGTTGAATGCTTCAAATGCAAGAAGCTAGGGCATTATGCTAATGAGTGCACTGAAAAGAAAGTTGAAGGACCTAACAAGCCAAATCCTTTTCAGAAAGGACAGGTTAACCACATTAATGTGGAGGAGGTCTTTGAAGAGCCTGATGCTGTTGCTGGTAAGTTCAGACTCAATTCCATCTCAGCATTTGTACTCTTTGACACTGGTGCATCTCATTCATTCATATCTAAAGCATTTGTCGAAAGAAATGAACTATCGGTAGAAACCATTGGGTGTCCTATAAGAGTAAGTTCTCCTGGTGGAGAAATGATAGTAAACTCAGGATGCCATGATCTAGTCATAGAGATCGGAAAACATAAGTTTCCAGTAAGCCTAATAATCCTAAATACCCAAGGATTGGATGTAATTTTGGGAATGGATTGGATGGCTAAACATGAGGGAGTACTAGATTGTGCAAATCGTACAATATCACTCACAACCCCTGAAGGTAAGAGAATAATATTCAAGTCCAACTTTAGATCTAAAGGGAGTAAGCTGAATTCTCTTAAGGGGGTTAGCATGGACACGGTGCCAATTGTGTGTGAGTATCCGGATGTGTTCCCGGAAGAGTTACCAGGAATGCCACCAGATAGAGATGTGGAGTTTATAATAGATTTGGTACCAGGTTCTGGACCAAGGGCAAAGAGGCCTTATAAAATGTCAGTTGACGAACTTAAGGAACTCAAGAAACAACTTGGAGAACAATTGCAGAAAGGATTTATCCAGCCAAGTTCTTCATCTTGGGGAGCTCCAGTTTTGTTCGTAGAAAAGAGAGACAGAACTCAAAGACTATGCATAGATTACCGTTCTCTCAACAAGGTAACCATCAAGAACAAATATCCTTTGCCAAGAATCAATGACTTGTTTGATCAGCTAGAAGGAGCTTGTGTGTTCTCGAAGATTGATCTTCGGTCAGGCTATTTTCAACTCAAGATAAGAGAGCAAGACATACCTAAAACAGCCTTCACCACAAGGTATGGATTGTATGAGTACACGGTGATGCCTTTTGGTTTAACCAACGCTCCAGCATACTTCATGAATATGATGAACAAAGTGTTCATGGAATTTCTCGACAAGTTCGTTGTCGTTTTCATCGATGACATCTTAGTTTACTCCAAGAGCAAGGAGGAGCATGAAAGACATCTACGCTTGATACTTGAGAAACTAAGGGAACATAAGCTTTATGCCAAGTTCAGCAAGTGTGAGTTTTGGTTAGAGGAAGTTGGATTTCTTGGTCATGTTATGACAAAGGATGGTGTAGCAGATTGATCCTCGCTAAAGTTTCCGTGATGTAATGGGAATCTCCTAAGAATGTAAAAGAGGTTCGTAGTTTCCTTGGTTTAGGTGTTACTACGTAAGATTCATTGAAATTTTTCAAAGGTTGCTAAACCAATGATGTAATTGTTAAAGAAAGATAAGAAATTTGCTTGGTCCGAGGGATGTGAACTCAGCTTTCAAGAATTAAAGAAGAGACTTGTGTCAAGACCAAGATCAGGTTTACCAGATTTGGAAAAGGATTTCCAAGTGTATTGTGATGCTTCGCATCAAGGATTAGGAGCCGTACTTATGCAAGGCGGAAAAGTTGTGGCTTATGCCTCGAGAAAACTCAAAACTCATGAAGTAAATTATCCTACTCATGATTTAGAGTTAGCCGCTGTTGTCCATGCACTCAAAACATGGAGACACTACCTTTTGGGAAAACATTGTGAAGTGTTCACCGACCATAAAAGCTTGAAATATATCTTCACCCAGAAGGAGATCAATATGAGACAAAGAAGATGGCTAGAACTTATCAAGGATTACGACTTGAGTTTGCAATACCACCCCGGTAAAGCAAATGTGGTAGCAGACGCTCTAAGTCATAAGGCGTTTGTAAATGGTCTCACCAAAGGTGAATTGCCAGATGATTTGTGTAAGCAATTCAAGGAACTCAGGTTGGAGATTGTGCCAGAAGGACATCTTATGTCTTTGGATGTTCAACCCACTCTGTTGGATAAGATTAAAGAAGCCCAAAAGACGGATAAAGAAATCGAAGAGATTAGGGAAAGGATTAGCCAAGGGAAAGCCAAAGGTTTCCATATGGACGAACAAGGTACTTTATGGCACGAGAAACGTATTTGTGTACCACAAGATCCGGAATTGCGGAAATTGATTTTACAAGAAGCCCATAACTCTCCATATTCTATTCACCCGGGAAACACCAAAATGTACATGGATATGAAAGAAAGATTTTGGTGGAACAATCTTAAAAGGGACATCGCCGAACATATTGCTTTGTGTGATGTGTGTAGTAGAGTGAAAGCGGAGCATCAGAAACCAGCAGGTTTGCTTCAACCAATGCCTATTCCTGAGTGGAAGTGGGAAAATATCGGTATGGATTTCATTACCGGATTACCAAGGACCAGGTCAGGGTATGATTCCATATGGGTGGTAGTAGATCGCCTAACTAAAGTGGCTCATTTTATACCCGTAAAGACAACTTATACTAGTGCCAAGTTAGCCAAAATCTACATGAGCAGAATTGTATGCCTTCACGGTGTACCTAAGAGTATTGTGTCTGATAGAGGAACTCAGTTCACTTCTCACTTTTGGAGACAACTTCATGAATCTTTAGGGACAAGATTGGAATTCAAGACTCGCTTTCATCCTCAAACTGATGGACAAACAGAAAGGACTAATCAAATTCTTGAAGACATGTTGAGGGCATGTGCCCTAGACTATGGAGCAAGTTGGGATGAAAGTCTGCCTTACGCAGAGTTCTCTTACAACAACAGTCACCAAACTAGTATTGGGATGGCACCATTTGAGTTTCTATACGGAAGAAAGTGTACCACCCCATTGCTATGGAATGGTGTGGGGGAAAGAAGTTTGTTTGGACCAGATCTTATCAAAGACGCCGAAGAAAAGGTCAAATTGGTTAGAGATGATTGAAGATAGCACAGCCTCGATGTAAAGCTACGCAGAGATGTTAAGCGTAGGGAAATCACCTACGAAGTTGGGGATAAAGCTTATCTTAGAGTATCACCACTTCGTGGAGTGAAAAGATTTGGAGTCAAAGGAAAGTTGGCACCAAGATATGTTGGACCATTTAACATTCTAAGTCGCAAGGGAGAAGTTGCATATGAAATTGAATTACCAGCATCTCTATCAGCAGTCCATAATGTTTTTCATGTAAGCCAACTTAAGAAATGTCACCCAGAAATGGAAGAAACATCTTTGAAGGATACCATACCTTTGGAGGAAGTTCAACTAGAAAGTGATCTCACCTATGAAGAAAAGCCTGTCAAGATTCTTGAGACCGCAGAAAGAGTCACAAGAACAAAGACTATCAAGTTTTGCAAAGTACAATGGAATCATCATTCCGAAGAAGAAGCAACATGGGAAAGAGAAGATGATCTTCGGAAAGACCACCCACACCTATTTGCTAGCCAATCCGAATCTCGAGGGCGAGATTCATCTTAAGGGGGTTAGATTGTAACATCCCTAAAAATCATGTTTCAAAACTCATTCATATCATCTTTGCATCATTCATCCAGTTAGGGTTTTTCTCAAAATCATTTAGAAACACAAACTTTGGCTATGATTTCATGTGGGCAATTTATCTCAATTGGCCATCACCCTTTGGGATTTGTTTGTCCATGACCTTGTTTACTTGCCTCCATGATTGGAAAGATTAGGAGTAGCATTTAAACCCAAGATTCCAATTTAGAAATATTTTCTAAACCCTATACCAAATATTTGCAAATAGAGCAAAATCTCTGTTTATTTTGAAACCCAAGCTTGACCAAGCCTTTGCAAGGTAACCACTAGGTTATTTGATTGTTTGTGAACCCACAGAACCCTGCAAAAATCCCCAAAGAAGTTTGAATTCAAAAGGATTTGAATTCATATCAAATTCTATCCAGAAAATAGAATTAGAAAAAGAAAAAGCTTAAAGAAAAGAAAAGGTCACATGGCCGTGATCCGCCCAGCAAATGATGAAGCCCAAACAAGCCCACCCGGGACCTCCTTTTCCTCTCACACGCCATGAGCCCACGCAGACCATCGACAACTGGACCCCACTCAAGACTCAGGCCTCACCGACAAAGGCCTTCTCCACGTCAGCATCGTCTTCCCCTGTCTCCGCGCACGATCTCCGCCGCTGACCGTTGCCGCAGTGATGCCGGGAGTAATTGGGCATTAATCGACGGGCGTTTCCTGTCGAGCATCTGGCTATAAGATCCCCTCTGCCCCACGATCTTTTTTCCCCAGACACCACGCTCACTCCGCCACCAGGCTGTCCTCAATCAGCTTTGCACCGCCGCGGACAGAGCCTCTCCGGCGATCGATTCCGGTGAGCCCAGTGTTCCCCTCTGCTTCTCGTTCTTGCTATCCTGCCGTGAATCTTGCGCATCTCCCGACCTCACTAGTCTGTCCCAGACGCCTGTGTCGCCGGTTCCACTTGATACCGCAACCACCGCCGTGCACGAACTCCGCGAACTCCAGGTAAGTCCGCATCGCCCGCTTTCTAGTTCATGCTCACTACTGCCTCGACTCGTGAATCTAACCGTGTCCTCGTCATGCCTTGGGGTGATTCACAGACGCCCCGACGACCACCCGACGCACCGACGCCGCCATTTAACTCCGTGAGGAATCGCAGCGTGTCGAGCTCCCTTGACCAACCGCGAATACGACGAAGCCGCCAGGACCTCGAGCCCGGTGAGCTACTCCTCCTTCTTCCTCACTCTGCATCGGCAACGCTATCGACCGACGATTCCGCCACGTAGCTGCCAAGCGCGCCATCTGTGGTCAGCAAGAGCCGTTAGATCCGGATCGAACGCCACGATAGATCACTTAACTCAAGCGACGCGATCTGAGCCGCCAGATATCATTTATATCATACGGCTGTGGAGCTCGATCCAGCGAACGATGCACGGCGAATAAGAACAAGACGCTGGCTAGGTTAGATCTGGAAATAGAATTTAAAACCGTAAATTTGATCCAAATTCAAATGTTTATATCTTTTGAATCCCACGTTGAAATTTTGCAAACTTTATACCGTTGGATTCAGAAAAACAAGACCTTTCTGCCTATCCTCTTTATATAGCATATAGTAACCATTAGATGTGTTTAAAATGCAGAGACTTGTTTGAGGCCTTTTTGAGTATAGACTTAGTTTAGTATTTTTGTTTAGAGCTAAATAAGTTGCCTTGGATATTTTTGTGACTTGTTTAGATTCTGAAAACATGCACTTGCTTGGTTGAAGTTTTCAAAAATCATCACTTGGTAGATTCATGCATGCATGCATTCATAATATTTTTGTTTGTATTTATTTGTGTGTAATTGTATGCTACAACTTTGTGTGTAGATTTTGCTAGTGATTGTGATTGTGACGAGTGCTACTCTCCACACTACCAAGGCAAGTGATATCCTCATGAATATTCCTTTCCTATATTTTATTTATGCATTAGTAATATTTTTCTAAGTATAGGACTTGCATGGTTATTTGCCAAGAACAAGCTATGCTATGGGAAAACCTATTAGGTGAAGCCTTAGTGAAAGTTACCTAAGTCAAGATTCCTATTACTATCATGCTTAGCCTAGCTACTAGAAAACAAGGGTGGTTTATATATATACACTATGGAAAATATTCTAAGTCTAAGGACTTGTTTTTATTTAACAAAACAACTAAGTTAATGAATCTCCTGGGTGGAATGGGACTTGCTTGGTGGTTTTTGGTTGAGTGGTTCACAAGGCCCATGTTTATGGTTTACCTTAGTGTATCTCACTTGTGGATGGCCACCCAGGAAACAAAGAGATTTGAGATGTCAAATGTTGAGAAGCTTCAAGTGCAACCACTTGGCATTATGGGCTCTGCCATGATCTTAGGATGCTGGAACTTAGTCTCTTGGACAGAGGGTGGTAGATGGGTTGATAGGTTGGAACGCGTCCATTTGACTAATGAAAGGCTATCAAGGATCATTCTTGGGAAACCAAGACTTGTGGGGAAAGTGCACCACCTCTGCAGAGTGTAAAACCTAAGTACTTAGCCATGTCCCTGGTAAAGGACAATTTGAGCATCAAGACATGGAAACTTCAAGAATCTCATCACTCCAATTTCTAAATAAAACTTGTGGGTGAACAAGGGTTAAAAGGATCTTCAGTCATTGATTGGTAGATGCCCGGAGTGGATCTTCAGTCTTTGATTGGTAGATGCCTTGGGTGTTTTATGCCTTACAAAAACTTAGTATTTTCAAAAAGTTAAGGAAAAATCTATTTTGAGCAATGCAAGCCTAAGCTCCACCAGCCAAATGCATATAGTATTATAGTCCACTTAAAATATATTAAGGTATCACTTGCCAATACTATTCCAAAGTATTGACCCTTGTGGCTGTAACTTATGATGTTGCAGGTTACTCTGATGATGATTAGGAGTCATGAGTCTACACTCAACATGCTTGCTCGGCACATGAAGATGAAGACTTATGTTTATTTACTTATTCCATAAACTCTTGTACTAGGCCTTTGGCCATGAGTTGTAAAAGACTATGTTTTATCTCTGGAATGACTGTAATAAACGACCTTTGTATCTGTGTACTTCATCTTAAACTGTGGATGCTAGCATTGATCCAGGGACTAGCATTGCAATCACAGGGATCTTTTCCTTTAATAAGGAGGGATCTTACAGTTGCCTTCGAGCTAGGGCTTGTAGAGAGGGGGCGGTGAGGCATGGGTGATCTCCCAGACAAGGTTGGCACGGCTAGTTCTTCTCCTAGCTTGTTGTCTACACTGGGGTGACATCGGTGCTCTCGGCCTGTTCACCATTGATGACATTGGTGAGTTTACAGTGGGGCTAGACCTTAGTTAAGTTTGCTAGATGATCTACTGGGGTTGCTGTGAGCTAGAGAGGGAACCAGTTAGGCCCAAAACACTGCTCAACATAGTGTTTTGATTTTGTTTGATTTTTATCTGCAAGCTGTTTGATGAAATGGCCGCATGAACTCAAGTTTTGAATTTTGAAATTATTTTTGGTGGTTGTGCTAGGAATGTTCTGGTGATACTTTGGATGCTTGGGTATTGAAAATTGAGCTTGTTTGAGTGGTTTTTGAAAAAGTGGGATCTTCCCATATGAACTAGATTCAATTTTAAACTGTCATTTAAACCTAGCATTTGAATGTTTCTGGATGATCATAAAGTGGGCCTTGATACTTTGTTATGAGTACTATCAAGGGGTGCAAAGATCCATACATGTTTCTGTTAAGTTTGAACTCCGCTAGATTCGAACTCTCATATGTGGTCTTGACGGGTAAGAAATGGGCGACTTTGGACAATCTGTCCACTATGACCCAGATAGAGTCATTTCCCCTACTAGAAGTAGGCAATCCGGTGATAAAGTCCATTCCAACGGAATCCCATTTCCATTCCGGAATTTCCAATGGTTGCAATAATCCAGCGGGTCTTTGATGTCCCGCCTTGACTCGCTGAAATATATCACACTTGGCGATATAGCTTCCGATTTCTCTCTTCATCTTATGCCACCAAATTTGCTCCTTCAAATCTTGATACATCTTTGTTCCTCCGGGGTGGATAGAATAAAGAGTATCATGAGCTTCCTTCAGAATAACTTCTTTCAACTCAGAATCTGCTGGTACAAAAAGGCGTCCTTTGTACCACAGAACTCCTTCATCTTCGGTAAATCCGGGTACTTTGCCTGTACCGATACGACGCTTGATTCTGTCGATACTAGCATTTCATTTTTGCGCCTCTTTGATCTGACTGATCAAAGTTGGTTGAAGTTCTATGCTAGCCAAAAATCCTTCACTCACTAATTCCATTCGAAAATCTTCCATCTCCTTGTGAAAGCTTGGTTGCTCCTTCAAAATCATGGAGTTCAAGCGGCACGAAAACCTTCTAAGGGCATCCGCTACCACGTTGGCTTTACCGGGGTGATAGTGAATGTCCAGGTCGTAATCCTTGATTATCTCAATCCATCTTCTCTGTCTCATATTCAGCTCCTTCTGAGTGAATATATACTTCAGGCTCTTGTGATCTGAATAAACCTCACAACAATTTCCCATCAGGTAATGCCTCCATGTCTTCAAGGCTAGAACTACTGCTGCGAGCTCGAGGTCATGGGTTGGATAGTTCTGCTCATGTTGTTTCAGTTGTCGGGATAGATAAGATATAACTTTGCCTTCTTGCATTAGCACACATCCGAGACCGATCTTGGATGCATCACAATACACGTCAAAGGGCTTCGTGATATCTGGCATGATTAAGATTGGGGCTGAAACCAATCTCCTCTTGAGTTCTTGAAAACTCGCTTCACATTTGTCCGTCCATTCAAACTTCTGGTCCTTCTTCAGCAATTGGGTCATGGGTCAGGCGATACTCGAGAATCCTTCTACGAACTTGCGGTAGTATCCCGCCAATCCGAGAAATGCACGAACTTGGGTTTGAGTGGTTGGGGCTTGCCAATCTTCGACATCTTTCACTTTTGCAGGTTCAACGGCAATTCCTCCAGCTGATACAATGTGACCAAGGAATCCTACCTCCTGTAACCAGAATTCACATTTGATAAATGTGGCAAACAACTGATGCTCTCTAAGGGTTCCAAGAATGGTCCTTAGGTGTAGCTCATGTTCTTATTCTGATTTGGAATAAATCACAATATCATCGATGAAAACAACGACAAACTTATCCAGGAAGTCCATAAAAATCTTATTCATGAGATTCATGAAATAAGCGGGGGCATTGGTTAATCCAAAAGACATGACAGTATACTCGTATAATCCATATCTGGTGGTAAAGGCAGTCTTTGGAATATCCTCTGCGCGAATCTTGAGTTGATGATAACCAGTTCTAAGATCAATCTTAGAAAACACTTTGGCACCAGTCAACTGATCAAACAAATCTTCTATCTTGGGCAATGGGTACTTGTTCTTGATAGTGACATCATTCAACTTCCGATAATCCGTACACAGGCGATTACCTCCATCCTTCTTGTCCACAAACAAGACAGGGGATCTCCAAGGTGACGCACTTGGTTGAATCAATCCAATTTCCAACATGGCATCCAGTTGCTTCTTTAGTTCTGCTAGTTCAGACGGGTTCATACTATATGGTCTCTGGGCTATGGGTCCGGTTCTGGGGATTAGTTCGATGATAAACTCGATATCCCGATCTGGGGGCATACCGAGCAAAACATCTGGAAATACATCGGGGTATTCACAGACTATCCAGACTTGGTCAATGGTAGGTTGGGCTATACTCTTGTTGCACTTGAATTGACGAGGTAAGGTTTCAGATATATGCTCGACTGATACTCCGGCTGTACTGGTCATGGTTATGGATTTCTTGGCACAGTCAATTAATCCTTTATGTTTGGCCATCCAATCTATTCCTAGTACTACTTCCAAACCTTTAGTTTCGAGTACTATAAGATTAGCATAAAAATCTATGCCATGGATTCGGATAGGGACGGCTTTACAAATTTGCCTTGCTTTGGTGGTTGAACCAGGAATTTGAACAATCATAACATGCTTCAGTTTGGTTGGTTGAATCTTACTAGTGCAGGCAAATTCTTCGGTGACAAATGAATGCGATGCACCAGAGTCAAACAACACTCTAGCAAGTACTGAATTAACAGAAAACATACTCAGCACGACGTCTGGCGCTTCCTAAGCTTCTTCAGCATGCATGAGGAAAAGACGACCGTTGCGGTTGAGCGAGTTCCCTGGGGCAAACTTTCTTCCAGGCTGAACACGACGCTGTCATTGAGTGGGAATTTGCATTGGGGCTGGCATTCTTCTTGTTGGGGCACTCGTTGGAGTAGTGACCCTTGTATCCATCATAACAAGTCACTTGCACTTTGTCCTTTGTTGCAATAGGCACAACATTGCTTCCAAATTCTAGGCGGTGTTGGTGTTGGCGGCAGCATTGTTGTTGTTGAACTTGGGTGGTGCACGGTTAAAATTGTTAGAGTTGCCGGGGTTGTTGTGATTTCCTCCGGGCCTTGGGTTTCCACGGTTGGGATAGGTCGGACGGTTCATCGGGGGTCTGTTGGTTCTCGGGGCAAATCCTGGAGATGGGTTAGGGCGATACTTTGGGGTCTGATGGGTTCCTAGCTGATGCATCATGCGACGCTTACGGTTCTCATTGGCTTGATTGATCTTTCCTTCCATCTGTATGGCAGAGTCGACAAGGGCTTCAATATCAGCAAAGGGGATATTGACCAACACAGTCTGCATCTCATCGTGCAGTCCATTCAAGAATCTCTCCTTCTTCTTGGCGTCGGTGTCGATCTCATCCGGGGCATACCTAGCTAATGACAAGAATTTGTCACGGTATTCAACTACGGTCATCCGTCCTTGCTTCAGTTCTATGAACTCATCTCTCATCCTCTTGATCAAACCCGGTGGCACATGGGTTCTGCTGAACTTGACCTTGAATTCCTCCCAGGTCATCATCTGTCCTCCGGTCATTACACGAATGTTGTTCCACCACGCTCTTGCATCTCCGGCTAGAT
The DNA here is from genome assembly GCA_023614405.1 of Avena insularis. Classification (NCBI taxonomy): domain Eukaryota; kingdom Viridiplantae; phylum Streptophyta; class Magnoliopsida; order Poales; family Poaceae; genus Avena; species Avena insularis. The sequence continues at coordinate 378,332,485 of CM042695.1, read as the reverse complement.
AGTGGGTGGCGAACAGGACTTTATCGTTAGCTTCCACTCCTGCGACTTCTAGGTTGTTTTCCATGGTTTGCAGCCAATCATCGGCGTCTAAGGGCTCTTCTGACTTAGTGAAAACAGGTGGGTTAGTGTTCTGGAAATTCTTGAGCTTTGATCCATGGTTGTCCTTATTTCCGTGGCCTTGGTTGTTGTTAGCCATCTGAGCTATGTGTTGAAGGGTGGCTAGGTTGGCTTCACGTTCAGCTCTTTCAGCTTCACGGTTAGAAACCAACATTTGCAGGATCTGCAACATCAGGTCCGGGGATGAACCACTTCCTCCGCGTGGCATCTGAAGATTGGGATAGATCATGAGAAAAGAGGGAAATTTCTAAGGTTCAGGTACTTTTGAAAAGTTTTTAAAGTTTGACTCAGATTTTCTAGCAACTTGCTTTTCATTCATTCATTCATAGCACACGATACAAACACACACCACAAAACAAGAAAAGCAGATGGTTTTAAGAACCATTCTGGAAACTACGATACAGTGGGACCGAATACTACTCACTACGCTAGTGCTCAAGTGCTACTACTCCTCGGAGTTGGTGTAGTCGTCATCCTCATCATCCTCATCATCATTGATGAAGGCGAAATCATCCTCATCGGTGAAGAAGTCCATAGACTGATCCTCCAGAAAATCATCATCATCGTTGAGATAGGAGTAGGAGTCTCCATGAAGATCCTCTCCGGCATTCTCCCTTTCCTCCAACTGCATGTCTCTCTCGTGGATGGTCTCCTCCAAATCCGAGATACGGTGGCAAAGACGGGCAATGATGCGCTCCTTCTTGTCGAGCTGACGGCGGCGAGACTTGTGGTCCTTTGCTAGCATAGCGATGGTTCGATCCTTCGTCTTGATGATGGCGGACTTGTGGTTGGAGTAGTCACGGGCATTGTCTAGTTCCTGCTGACGATCATACATCCTGAAGCTAAGGTGGTCCAACTGAGTCTTCAGCTCGGGGTGGTATGGGGCTTCCAGTGGCTGTCCCATAGCATCACGCCTTGGACAAAACTCAAAGCGGGTACCCTTGATCTGGTTGATACTCTGCCCACATAGACGGGCAAGAGCTTCCTGCATGGATCTGGCAAGTCCATCGAGCCAGTTGTTCTCTCTTAAGGTGAACTGAATTCCCTCGGCAGTGGGAGGTTCAATCTTTCCTTGGAGACTTGCAACAATTAGCCACTACAGATCTTCTCCTCCTTGATCATTGAGTCAGTGCTCAAGAACTTAAAAGTGACGCCCAGAAGTTCCGAAAGCTGGTCCAAATCCCGCTCAAAGATGAGGTCTCCTCCATTTCCCAAGTGGTAAAACTTGTTGTACTTCACGTCCATCTATAAGAATATAGGATGAGTAAGTTAGTAGAGTGATCAAGTGTGTCCAATTTTAGGTATTGTGCAAGAGTTTTTGAGGAACATGAATTTTTATGAAAGAATCAAGGTGATAAGAATGGGAATAAGTTTTTGTAAATATTTGCTTTCTTTGGTTTTGAAACTAAGTTTTTGATTCAAACGGCCAGTCTAACTAGGGTCTCCTATGGTCAGGATGGCTTTTGTCGTGGTGGTGTCACGGCAGATGCCATGGGTAGGCTAAAGTATGGGGCCAATGGATGCTAGTGGGATCTGGGGAGGGAAGATGCAACTGTCTTTACACTCAAGCTGCCAAAGTGATGAACTTTATTTCTCTCTTGATGGGTTACAAGTGCTCCTTGAGATGCTTAGGGGGGACAATGTGAATCTCCCCAGCCTAACGGTGCTTTCCTTTTTCTTCTCCCTCTCCCTCAGGGTCCAAACCTCCCCTTATAAAGGGGTGCCTTGGGTGCCCTTAGGGCTGACGAGGCAAGCATATTCGTGGAATATGCTTGTCCCAAAATAGTAGTTCGGCGGCCTCCTTTCCCTGTCGCCCTTCTAATGACGGCAAGGCTCCAAGTGGCCCCTCCTCAGTGCCTCGGCTTCGTGGACTGCCACCTTCGTGACCTCCTTCGCCCTTCTTCCGACGCTGCAGGCCCTTGTCTCTTATGCTTGGCCCTGTCTCGATTCCTTCTAGCCTGCAGCCTATACTTTGACCTCGGCTTCTCCTTCTCCTGCAAGCTTCATATCACTCGCCTTACCTTGTGTTACTCTGCCTGCTCCTTACCCGCATGAAGATCATTTGGGTAACCCGCCGATTTTCTCATTAGCTCGGCCGTAAGTACTTGATACCTAAACATGGGCTTCTTGCCTTCGCTCATCGGCCGACATATCCATGATTCGCCGACCTAGGTCAGAGTTTCGAAACCAGGCGGGACAAGATTGCTCTTTCCCTGCCTCTCGACCTAGCTGAGGTTAACCCCGACATTAGTCCCGGTTGGTGTGGCCTCCAATAGCTTTGGCCGGGTTATATCAGCTTCATTACTTTCTTAAGTCTTGTTTCCGAGCTATGGCCTTTTCCGAGGTTTCCTCATTCCTTCCATCGTACGCCACGTCCTACGCATCACCCCATCATTGCTCTTCTAGTTTTTAGGTCCTTCTACAATGCTTAATCGACAAGCTACGTGAACCCTGTTCCTCGCCAGCCGCCATGACGCTCGTGGTGCCGCTCCCCTCGGATCGTAACCACTTTTCTTTGTCTGTGGCTGTTGGTGTGGCTCCACTTACCGTCGTGCGTTCGTGCTGTTCCCACGATCTACACGGGCAACTGCCACACCCACGATCCCACTCCCTGTTCGTGGCTTGACTATACAGAGGGGAAACGCGCCAGGGTTCATCTTTCCCTTATCGCCGCGTCCGCCTCCTTCTTCCTTCCCTTCGCTGTGTTCTCTTGCCGCTGCTCATCCGCCAGAGCCTCCGCCGGTGAGGATTCCGCCGTGCTCGCCTGCGCTTCACGGTTGTGGCTCCGCCACGGTGAGTCCTTTCGACCACCTTGCCCTGATCTTGCCCTAGATCGATCCGGCCTGCTTTCGTGCTCGCTGACGGTTCCTCCCTCTTCGCCATTGTTTTCGTAAAGTTCCGACGGGCCTTGTAGCTCTAAGCTCCCTCCGCCGCCGCTTTTCCTCCGATCTCCGCGCACTCCATGTCTAGTTCGCTTAGCGGTGCTTTGTTGAGGACGATGACGCTGGCTCGGGACCGAGCGTGGATCGTGGCAGGCTCTTCACCACGCGCCGTGAGATTGAATGGCTCATCCGAACTCGACGGATTCTCGCCGAGGTTTCCGCCGTCACCCGGCAGAATCCTCTCCATTATCGAGAGGGCGAGTATGTGGTCTTCATGTCTCACTTCGCCATGCTTCGTCTCCTCTCAGCGATTTCGCTTAGGGAATTCCTTGATTACTTCGCCTTCAGCCGCACCACCTTTCCCGCGAACGCCATAGCTTCTCTTCGCTTTCATCTCCGCCGAGGGTTACTGCCGTGGCCGTGCATGTCTGGTCGTTCTTCCAGATCCGCCTCCAACGTTGTTCCCGACAAATCTCGCATCCTTCCGAGAAGTTGCTCACCCAATGTGGGCGGCGTCATTACACCTCGGAGGAAATCCGTGTTCCCCGTGTCACCGGGTTGGAGTCATGCAAGAAATGGCACAAATCATTCTTCTATGTCAAGAACAGAGGGGCTAAGACAAGATTCGCCCTCCATTCTCAATTGGCCCACCTTCCAAAGTGAACTGGCTCTATAATCCGAGGAAAACTCATGCCCTGGCCGAGGCCTTCGAGATTCGGCTAAAGAGTTGATCCGGCCGGGTTGGCGGCGAAGACCGATGGCAACTTTTATTAGTAGCCGATCTGCTTCTTCCAAAGCGGACCCACAAGCTATGCTACATGAGTGGTCCTCTTGACCCTAACCGAGTCTCGACCGTGGAGTTGGACAATTACCTTATTCATAAGCGTCGAAGCTATCTTCAAGATCGAGATGCTCGAGGATTGGTCTTGGGGGTTAAAACCATTTTCCTGACCGTCCCGCCTCCCGAGGTATGCCTAATCTCCATTACTCTATTTTTCGGTTCCTAGAGACTGGTTTACATGATTTTCTTTCTCCTTGTCCTGCAGAGGTTCGCAGAAAGAATGAGGACGCCAAGTTCTGCAGCCCTTGGCCCGCAGATGAGTACCGGATCTTGGGCGAGCCGGACTCCGAGGAGTTCGTCCCTAAGTCGGATCCTGCCCGGCTCGAGCTCATGCAAAACTTCAGCGCAAGAGGAGGAAGGTGATTGACGAGGTCCAAATACTTGAGGTAGCCGCCATGCCTATTTCTTATGCATTTCCGCTTCTACTTTCCCAGCTAATCCGGCCGGTCAGGTTCACGACGCCGAACCTATTGCTTCCGGCCTCCCGTTACCTCGGGAAGCTGGGCCTGCTAGTGCCTCTGAGGCGGTTCCTAAGAAGCGAATAAAGAAATCCGCTCCAAATCCTCCCAGGCGCAAGACTATGCCCGGGGTTGCTGGGTAAATTCTTTTGCCTATATTTCTTGTTTCCCTCTTTCTGTCTCCCATACCGACGAATCTTCTTTCTTATTTTTGCAGCCTTTGTCCGTTAAACCCGGTCCTAGTATGACTAGTCGTCCGATTCGGTCGCCATCTCCTCCTCCCGCTGATGACACCCGAATTCCTAGTCCTATTCGTCTCCGCTTCTCCCCCGCCCAAATACGCCTGTTCGTCGTGATGCCCCCGAGACCTCTTCCCTTGACCTGGATCCGATCCGGCCCTCCAATGTTTTCGTTGAGCCAGCTGTCCCCTCTATGGGCCCCAGCGTTACCATTGAGCCTCCATCTACTCCGACAGTTTCTACGGTCGTCCCGACCTTGGCCGAAAAGGTTGTTGCCCCGGCGCCCTCTGCGAGCTTATCCTCCGCTGGTCTTAAGGACTCCGTCCCCACTTTGGAGGCGCAACTTCCTGCTGACGCCTCTTCTAAGGAGAAACGTGTTATTGCCGCCAAGACTTCTTCTCAAAGGTCTTGCCGGCTCTTCTCACCGACAGTATTGCAGACGCTGGCTGTGGAGCTGCCGCCAAAGTCCTCACATTACTCGCCACCGCAGCCACTCGCTCTTCATAAGAGTCCTGCGCTGGTGGATCGGACCGCCCTGGGTAAAGTTTTAACTCGACAATGAAGGGAACAGCCTTGGAGCGCTAGTTGAGTATGCCAATAACTGGAATGCTGCTGATCAATTTGAGGGTAATCCAGCCAACCAACCTTTCCAGCTTTCTGACATCGCCGCTTTTGACCATGTCCAGCGGTTTATCATTGATACCAACAAGATGAATGTGGTAATTATTTTATCTCTGAGTCTTAAATTGTTCTCCAGATGTTACCATATTCTCTAGTCCCCGAAACTTGCAAGGAAATAACTTGTTGTATGCTTGGAAGTTTGACTTAATTTTATTTCTAAGGTTTGTTAGTCCGGCCATCTAGTTCATAGTTTATTCGGACTTGGTGTAGCTTTGAATATCCATCCACCTAGAGCCGAGTTAAGCCCTTCTTGACTAGGATCCGCATAGCTTTGAATATCCAACCATTCGTGAATTAAGCCTTGCTTTATTCGGATCTAGTTTAACTTTGAAGAGCTAGCCACCTAGATCTGAGTCTAGTCCTTCTTGACTCGGGTCTAGTATAGCTTTGAATATCCAGCCACCTAGAGCCGAAGTGAGCTTTGCTTGATTCGGATCTAGTTTAGCTTTTAATATCCAGCCATCTAGAGCCGAATTAAGCTTTGCTTGATTTGGATCTGGTATAGCTTTGAATATCCAGCCACCTAGAGACGAAGTGAGCTTTGCTTGATTCGGATCTAGTTTAGCTTTTAATATCCAGCCACCTAGAGCCGAATTAAGCTTTGCTTGATTTGGATCTGGTATAGCTTTGAATATCCAGCCACCTAGAGCCGAAGTGAGCTTTGCTTGATTCGGATCTAGTTTAGCTTTTAATATCCAGCCACCTAGAGCCGAATTAAGCTTTGCTTGATTTGGATCTGGTATAGCTTTGAATATCCAGCCACCTAGAGCCGAAGTGAGCTTTGCTTGATTCGGATCTAGTTTAGCTTTTAATATCCAGCCACCTAGAGCCGAATTAAGCTTTGCTCGATTCGGATCTAATTTAGCTTCTACTTGTTGTTTTATCATTTTGCTCCATTGCTCAGGTTGCACATGACCGACGGACCGCCGAGTTCCAGAGGTTGCTTTTTTCGCACCGCAAGCTGGAAGAGAAGTACGAGAAAGTTCTGCCCGTGGCAAAGAAGGCCGGTAAGTCGATAGTTCGTTTTCCTTATTTCCACCTTTCTCATATACTCGTCCGCGGAATGCCGGCTTACTTCTTCTTGAATAGGTAATATCAATAACCTCAATATCCGCCTTGAAAAGAAGATCAAGACCTTGGAAAGTTAGTTTCCTTTCTATTTTACTCCTTCTCCTTTTAGTATCTATGCTAAGTTTCCTTATTGCGTTGGGCTGTGGTATAGCCGAGTTGCAAGACTTTGCAGTGTCGCAACAAGATTGCGCGCCCATGCCTGACGTGATGCTTCATTTTTTAGAACAAAGCGCAGTTCATTCGGCGCAACTACAAGAAAAAGATGATGAGATAGCTCGCCTGAGATCCGAGGTGAATGCACTCAAGCTCTCTCAGAGGTCCGAGCTAGAAAAGGTCGACCAAGAATTTGCCGAGGAAAAGAATCGGCTGACTCTGGATTTACAGAAGAACAAAGAACTCCTCGAAGCTGCCGAACTTAAAACTCTCGGTTTGAGCGAGGAAATTGCTCGTTTCGAGAAGAGTAAAGCTGCTTGGGCCAAAGACCTTCAGATAATGATGAGCTACATTCATCGTAAGTTAGTTGGCCTGGCCGAACTATATTTTTGCTTTGTCGTCGCTATCCTTTGACACGCCCATGTTTTGCAGATCACTTCCCCGAGGCCAAACCCGTGAGTTCTAAAGCTGTTCTTGCAGCTCGCGCTCGTCGAGGTGAACACATCGACTTTGAATATTCGATGGAGGATTTCTTGGTTGCTGTTGGTGCTGCAGTTGGTCCGATGAAAATTATGGGCCGGGACTTGGTGCAGTCCGCTATCCGAGCTTATCATGTACTCTGGCCGAATACCTCAGGGACTCCTGATATCAATGAAGTCAAGTTATTGGTGACAAGGCTGATGGCATCTGAGAGACAGTTGAGTCTTTGGAGAGAATCTGCTGAGCGTGCTGGTGCCGACATGGCCCTTACTGTAATCATGTCATGGTATGAAGACATCTCTCTTGACATTCTGAGGAATCTGCGCACTGGCTCCCGCTGGGTTGAAGATCCCACCTTTGTTGCTCTTCGGCAAGCTCGGGCTTTCCAGTACGCCGACGTGCACACTTGGAATGAAGGGCCGAGTTTTCTCCCCGATCCGGATCAGGAGGTCGCGGCTGAAGGTGCTTCGGGTGATGATTCAGCTGAGCACGGGGAAGGTGAAGACGATTCGGCCACATCCGATAGCTCCAGCTCAAGCTCGGATAGCAACGGTGATGCGCGGTCCTCCTCCAAAGGCACCGGGCATTCTACCGCACGTACTGACGCTCCTGAACAACCCCGTGATACCGCCGAAGTTGCACCTGGGTCGGCGGAGGGCGAGGCGACCTCAGTCGAAGTTCCTCCTACTTCGGAGTGCCCCGCACCTGAGCAAGGAGCTGCCCCTCCAACGAACAACGCCTAGGTTATTTGCGATCCCTGGTATGCCAGGCGTATAATGTAGACGAAAAATTTGTCAACTCGTATGATTCAACTTCTTTGCTATGTGTTGTTGAGACTCTTTGTTAAGTGGACGCTCGTCCGAATTCTTGCCTTGCTGGCTCGTAATTTCTTCATCTTTTAGGGCTCAACTTTGCCGTTATTTTGATGATCTTATCCAGGCATTAGCGCTGAATATCTACGCTATTGACCTGTTTTGAATATAAGTTAACTACTCTGCTGGGAGTAAGCAACAATCATCGGATCGCTGCCATCTGTCCAGGACTTCCTTATATAAATCACGTTTCGGAGGTGGTATAAAACTGATATGATTGCGTTTAGCATAGGTTTGAGGTATCATACGGTAGTCCCCGAATCGTTGCTTTAGGTGCCGAGGTTTAAGTGTCAATACGCATTTGACATACCATATGATAGTCCCTGAGTCAATGCTTTTGGCACCGAGGTACATATTCGTAACATGAAAAGAACACAACATACGGCAGCCCCGAAGAGTCAACGCTCTTATCGCCAATGTTCAAGTATGTAACGAAAATAAATAAATATACCATATGGCAGTCCCCGAGTCATTGCTCTGTGTGTCGAGGTTCAAACATACAATACCAAATAATCATTACATATGGCAGTCCCCGAGTAACTGCTCTGAGTACCGAGGTTTAAACATCTAACATAACATAACATATTGTAGTCCCGAGTAATCGCCTGGGTGCCGAGGTTTGAAATACATGATATGACATAAATATATCCTATGGCAGTCCCAGTCATGCCTCCGGTGCCGAGATGCAAATACATTATTGATTTTGACCTTGAGATAGAACGCCACGAGTAAAATGGCCAAGTAAAGCCACATTCTGTGGGCGCTTGCTTTTCACCAGCTTTGTTCCGCCTTGTTCTCTCCAGGGGATTGAGCATCGATCGATAATATGCATCGTTGTGCAATGCTTTGCTCACGATAAATGGTCCTTCCCATGGGGTGATAATTTGTGCATGCATGCCGGCCGCACTACCGGAGGAGGACTAAATCTCCTTCTTTGAATATTCTTGGATTCACTTTCTTGCTGTGATATCGCCAGAAGTTCTGTTGATAAATGGCCGATCGTGATAATGTCAACTCGGCTTCTTCCAACAGGTCTACGATCTTGCCGAAGCTATTTCATTTGTTTCGAGGTTGTGTCTTGAGCAACCTTTGGCGAGTCATATATTATGTCGGTGGGAGTACGGCCTCGCCGTATACCGTAAAGAATGGAGTGTAACCTGTTGATCTATTCGGAGTAGTCCGGAGGCTCCATAACACGGCTGGGATTTCTTCGATCCAACATCCCGCCGACCGTTGCAAAGGTTCAACAAGTCGTGGTTTTATTCTGATAACACCAGTCCATTAGATCTTTCAACCTGCCCATTGGATGTCGGGTGGGCCACCGAGGCAACATCTAGTCTTATGTGCTTCTCTTGGCAAAATCGCCAAGGCTCCTTCGCAAAGTTCGTGCCATTATCCGTAATAATGCTATGTGGGTATCCGTATCTCAAGATGATATCCTTGAGAAATTTCACCGCTTTGTGCCCATCACACTTTTGATTGGTTTTACTTCAATCCACTTTGTGAACTTGTCTACCATAACCAAGATGTGGGTCATTCCTCCTCTCATGGCTTGAAAGGTCCCACCATGTCTAAACCCCATACGTAAAATGGCCAAGTGATGGGTATTGTTTTTAACTCTACCGACGGCATATGTATTCTGGTTGCATATCTCGACACCCATTGCACTTCTTAACTAATTCTTCGCCTCTTTTAACGCCGTTGTGTAAAATCCATGCACGAAAGCCTTGGCTACTAAAGCGAGATGAGGCATGGTGCCCACATTCTCCTTGGTGTATGTCTAGAAGGATTTCGACCTTCTGTGGAACTCACGCACTTCTGCAATATGTTTGTTACGCTTCTCTTATATAACTCATTGTTTATGATTGTATAGGCTTTTGCTCTTCTGATGGTTTGTCTGGCTAATATTTCATTACTCGGCAATACCGCGTCTTTTAGGTACGAAAATATGGGTTGCCCATATCGGCGTTATATTTCTTCTGCAGTTGATCTCACCGCTATCACCATGTTTTCTGCCGACGATATACCTCGGCTCTCTCCATGATTGCTATTACCTCGGCTGTCCCTCTCTTTAGGGATTCCGAATCTTCATGGATCTACCTCCATTGGCGTATGATTCTCGGCAGAACTTGCTGGGATAAAGATTGATTCGGACTCTGGTGATGGGTTTATTGATGGTTTCCTGAGGTGCTCCAGGGCAATACCTGGCGGAATTGATTGCCGGGTTGATCCTAATTTTGACAATGTGTCAGCAGCGTCATTTTCTGCTCGTGGTATGTGGTGGAATTCACATCCTTCAAAATATCCACTTATCCTTTGCACATGGAATCTGAACAAAGCCATAAAAGCATCTAATCCGTCCCAACAGCCCGATACTTGTCTGTACTACTAGATCCGAGTCACCGTAGCATAGGATTCGGCGATACCAATTTCTTTCGCCATTTTCAATCCATGAACTAGTGCTTCATATTCAGCTACATTGTTGGATGCGGCAAAATGTATTTGCAGTACATATTTCAACTGATCTTTTTTAGGCGAGGTTAGCACTATTCCTGCTCCCAAACCGTTCCTTAGTTTGGAACCATCAAAATGCATTGTCCAGTAATTTGGATCTGGCAGTGGTGGCTCATATTGCATCTCGCCCGATTTACGAGAAAGTCGGCGACAGCTTGAGATTTGATCGCATCTCTCCTATCAAATTGTGGAGCATACGGTGATAACTCGATTGCCCATTTTGCTATTCGGCCACTTGCATCTTTGTTGTTCAATATGTCGGCTATGGGTGCCTCACAGATTACTTTGATGGGGTGCTCTTCAAAGTAATGCTTAAGCTTTCTTGCCGACATATATACTCCATAAGCCATCTTCTGATAGTGCGGATAATTCTGCTTTGAAGTGGATAATACTTCACTTAGATAATATACTGGCCTCGAACTGTCTTACCCTCTTCAAGTCGTTCTACTACAACCACAAAGATTAACTACTCGATTGGTAGCCGCTACATAGAGTAGCATAGGTTCTTTTCGATAATGGAGAAGCTAAAATGGGTGCCAGAACTAACATCTTTTCAACTCATGAAATGCAAGGTCCGCCTGGGAGTCCAAATGAATTTGTCCGACTTTCTCATCACCGATAAAGTGGCGGTTTTTCTCCCAGCCGACATACAAATCGACTAAGCGAGGCCAGGGCCCCGTGAATTTTGTACATCTTTCAAGCATCTCGCAATTCCATTCTTTCTATTGCTCTTATCTTTGTTGGATTAGCCTCGATACCTACCGGACACACAAGGAAACCGAGTAATTTTCCTGCCGCACGCCAAATGTGCACTTCTCTCGATTAAGTTTCATTCGAACCTTCTCGTGTTCACGAAAGTTTGTCAGATATCTTCTAGCAAGGTTTTGCTCTCCTTAGTTTTGATGACTACGTCATCCACATATACTTGTACATTTTTCCTATCGATCATGTAGGCACTTTTGCATGCACCTTTGATACGTTGTTCTGCATTTCGCAGTCGAATGGCATTGTGCGATAACAATAAGCCCGTATGGGGTAATAAATGCAGTCTTTATTTGATCGGTGATTTAACGGTATCCGTGGAAACCAGAATACTGGCGTCTACAAATGATAACAGCTCACAGCCACGGTCGAGTCAATGACTTGGTCTATTCTAGGCAAAGGAAAAGGATCTTTCGGACATGCCTTGTTCAGGTTAGTGTCGATACACATTCGCCACACAATGGCTACATTGGGGTCATCTTTTTCTTTTCTACTAGTACCGGATTTGATAACCAATCCGGATACTGACCTCCATGATGAACCCGGCCAAGAAGCCGAGCTATTTCATCCCTATTACTTTTCTCCGTCTTCAAGCGGCGGAGAGGTTGCTTCACCGCCTTGCTCTCGCCCGACGTTTAAAGAGTGCTCACTAACTCCCTCGACACCTTGCAGATCTTGAGTTGACCATGCAAATATGTCCCGATTCTCACGGAGGAAGTTGGTGAGCTCGCCTTCCTATTTAGCGCCAAGGCCTGCACCAATAGTAACAGGCGCTCGAACTGCTCATCAATCTGAAATTTCTTCGTCTCTTTGGTCGGCTGAAAAGAAACACCGCCATGAGGGTTGGCGGTCTGCATGCTTAATCGGCCGACCGAAGCGAGGGCTGCTACCTCCTGAATCCTTTTCTTTCTCTTGCTATAACCAATGACTCGCCAAATTTGACCCGGCCAAGCACACTCCATTGACTTCTTGTAATCCTCTAATCGTTATCACCCCTTGTGGTCCGGGTAACTTCATCTTTAGATAACCTATATGACAGCTGCTCATGAATTTGGCCAGTGCGGGCCGTCCGAGTAGAGCATGATAACAACTTTCCAGATCGACCACCTCAAATTCTAAATTTTCTGCTCTGCAGTTATCTCTTGTACCAATAACACGCCCACTGGACTTTACCGATGGGCTCACATGAAAGCCCTGGCACTATCCCATGGAAAGTTGTCCTCGTGGACTGCAGCATATTCTGTGATATTCCGAGCTTGTGCATGGTATCTTTGTACATGATGTTGCATTATCGATGAGTACTTTTGAGAATTTCACATTGATGCTTGGTCCCACAAACGTTGGATCCAACACGAGTGCATATGATCCTGGACTTGGCATTATTCTGGGGTGGTCTTTCATGCTCCGTGTCATCTCCTCGATCGGACCATGGCTGGTATCTCGCACCGCCGCATAACCGCATTCACTTCCATATGCCGCGCCGCACACTCTGCTTGTCCTGCTGTTCCGTCGTGAACACACAATAAGACTGGTGATGTTCCCTGTAATCATTACGTCCAGCATTCGCCGGATTTATCCTTCCGTCCTGCCCCTGGTTCATTACTTGATGCACTGCATCCCTTCGATCCGAGTTATCGTACCTCGGGGGAAAGGGCGGTAGCATCGATTGTGTATTTGCTCCGATTAGTTGCGGCCGATGTGTTGTTGCACCTGATGGGAAACCTGAACTCCTGCCGGGTTCCCCATCGCATTTTTCATCCAGGCGCATTGCCGGGTTGTATGATTAGCCGGTCTAGAGGGGTTTGATGTGTGAAATTTGCACGGCTGATCTAACATGGATTCAAACGTATACTTCGGCCTCTCTTGCCATTGCTTCTTTTGCTCTGGGGTCCATTGCCTCTTTCCCTCATTCCTTGATGTCCACCGTTGAGGTCCATTTTTCTGTCGTTGAGTTGCTCCGTGACTCGGCTGATCTTGTGCTACAGCCGCCACCGGCTGAATTATATCTATAACCCGCCTCTCTTCTTCTTCTTCCTCTGAAATCACGCCTAGATGACCCGCCAATTCTCTCGTACTGGTCTTGTTGCTCACGATGATCTGCCGACATTAACTCCGTTGGGTTGGGTCACCCAATGCATAGGAGTCCGCTATTCGATAGTTTCGCCGGTGGTTGGCATATCTCCGCAGCGTTGTTACAAAGACGCTGCCATAACGGCAGCCTTGCGCGAACCAAGCGATCGCTATGCGATTCGATAACTCCTCACATGAGTTTCTCAGTTACACCATCGAGTTAAAAACTCTCTATCTGTTTATTCGCCTCTCGCTTGCACATGGCTAGTTCTCGTGGTCTATTCGGTCTCTTGTATGTGCTGGTAAAGTTGCTAACGAACATCTCTTCAAATCCAACCAGCGGTTGATACCGCCACTGGTTGATTATTCAACCATACCTGGCTGGTCCTTCCAACATCCGTGGGACATACCGCACAGCCCATCTCAGATTGCCACCGCTATCTTCACAGGTGGCATAATCAATCAACCAGTCTTGTGGTTTGGTACTTCCATTGTATGTTTTTGTGCCTCTTGCCAACTGAAAATTCGGCACTGGTGGTTCGCCCATGATCCTTGGTCCAAAACATGCCGGACCTGGTGGACCTTGCTCTTCCAATAGCTCGGACCGTATAGCCGATCCAACTTTACTCTTGCATCATTTGTCGGCAAATCAGACAGATTCTATCCCATCCCATAGTGATTGTTTCCACCCTGGTTTGCGTATTCGACCTTGGAATATCCATCATTATACCTTTCATTCATCTGATTGTAGCGAGCTGGCCTCACTTCTCTTTCCTGCCGAGGCTCATGTCTTGGTTGCGGGTTGAGCGCACTTCTCTTCTTACCTCGCCGGGTTTGGTTTTCATGATTGTCTCTTGCAGGTTTTTTTTCCCGTGCTCCCCATTACCTCGGCCATTGCCGTCTTTTTCCAGGCGGTGGTGGTGTCTCTCCCCACTATTACCTCGGCTTGCTTTGCCTCTGTTCTCTTTTGCCTTTCCAGCTTTTGCGGGGTCTTTTGGAACATTTTGTTTGTTCCTCTTCCCTGAGGTTACCGCTTTTTCTTTTCTAGCGTTGTTTCCAGGTGAAGACTCCGCTGCAGATAAAGGTGCTACCGCCGAATGAACCATCCGTGAAGCCCTGGTCTTGCCGGGTTGGCTCTGAGCATTCCTCATTTTGCTGGTTCGCGATGCGCACTAGTTCATTCACTCTTTCTTGTTGTTTCCGAGCTTCCTCGTCAATCCTCTAATTCCAAATTTGCGGCATTTGCCGCTCTCGTTTTTCGCCGGTGTCAGACTCGGCAAACCCAAATCGCCTGATTCGGCTCTGTGAGCTTCATGCTCTTTGTTAATATCATTCATGAGGTTATTACCTCTTAATCTTAGTTCGTCCACCCGCTCGGGTGCGATATCAAGCATGTTAGCTTTTGCATATTCTCTCAGGGTCCTGTTCAAGGATTCCCGCAGGGCTGATACTTTTTTGGCCTCTACCAGCACCTTTTGCCTGGTTTCCTCTAACTCTGCACAAGCATTTGCCGGATCAAGTATCGGGCGCCATCGGTGTGGTTAAATTCTCTATAGTTGCTCAAGAATGTTCTTCCGGTCTCTCCAGAGGTGGTCCTCTCACTCTTGGTGCCTTTGGGGTGGTGTCATGCAGCTCTGCGGGTTTGTCACCGGCGGAATTACCTCGCTGGTTTGCAGTGTGATCCTTAGGCGGACTCTGCGCTTTGCGGCGGTTCTCTCGCTTGACCCGGCTAGTCTGCTCCGCTTGAGTCCTCTGCGACCATCACCTCGACGCTGCCCGATGCTCCCCGATGGATCGCTGCCGCGCTTAGAGGTGGTTCCCCTGCAACAACAACTTGGTGAGGATAAATGTCGGTGATGTCGACGCCGACGTAGACCCTGTGCTCGCCCAGGCCGATGAAGATCCCGTTGCGCGGGGGGGGTTTCCCCCTGAAGCTCCCTGCATTGTCTCCGACATAGTCGCAGAGACCAAATCTCTGGACCAAGCCAGAAACAACGCGCTCGCCGGTGTTGATGAAGTTTCCCGTCCGGATCACGACTCCAGCTAGCATCGCTTCTGGCCCCACGGTGGGCGCCAACAGTCGTGGTGGTGTAACGGCAGATGCCAAGGGTAGGCTAAAGTATGGGGCCAATGGATGCTAGTGGGATCTGGGGAGGGAAGATGCAACTGTCTTTACACTCAAGCTGCCAAAGTGATGAACTTTATTTCTCTCTTGATGGGTTACAAGTGCTCCTTGAGCTGCTTAGGGGGACAATGTGAATCTCCCCAGCCTAACGGTGCTTTCCTTTTTCTTCTCCCTCTCCCTCAGGGTCCAAACCTCCCCTTATAAAGGGGTGCCTTGGGTGCCCTTAGGTTGTGAGGCAAGCATATTCGTGGAATATGCTTGTCCCAAAATAGTAGTTCGGCCTCCTTTCCTGTCGCCTTCTAATGACGGCAAGGCTCCGGTGGCCCTCCTGCGTGCCTCGGGCTTCAGGACTGTCACCTTCGTGACCTCCTTCGCCTTTCCGACGCTGCAGGCGTCCTTGTCTCTTATGCTTGGCCCTGTCCTGATTCCTTCTAGCCTGCAGCTATACTTTGACCCTGGGCTTCTCCTTCTCCTGCAAGCTTCATATCACTCGGCCTTACCTTGTGTTACTCGGCTCGTTCCTTACCTGCATGAAGATCATTTGGGTAACCCGGCCAATTTTCTCATTAGCTCGGCCGGGTAAGTACTTGATACCAAAACATGGGCTTCTTGCCTCCGTTCATCGGCCGACATATCCATGATTCGGCCGACCTAGGCCGTAGCTCGGAAACCAGACGGGGACAGTACCTCTGTCTTTCCCCGTCTCTGACCTAGCTGAGGTTAACCCCCCGACAGCTTTGATACCAACTTGTCAACACCCGGATTTTTAATCCCAGATGCATGTTATGCCATACATCGCAATCCCAGGATTACCATTTTTGCGAGACATAACAGAACTGGATACCACAGTACATCATCCATTACAAACCATACATAAGGTCTTACACAAATAAGGATCTCATGATCCAGTTCTTAGTACAATTCAAGCAGCGGAATACGTAATAGTAACGGTAGCGTAGGCGAAGCTCCATCTTCGGTGTCACAGGCAATGCTGACGATGGGAGATGATCCTAGTTGTCGTAACCGTCCTGGGGTCTATCCTCCTGGTACTCCTCTTCATAGTCCGCCACGGAATAGCTGTGGACAAAGCCATGAGTACTCTTTAAGTACTCGCAAACTAATACTAACAAGTGAAGGGGGTTTTTGTAGTAGGACACTAAGCTCTAGGGTTGTTTTGCAAAAATCCAGATTTACCTCTACTAAGTTCAGAAGCAAGAAAAGCTAGTTGAAGTTTTATAACCCTAAGTGGGAACTTGTATTTCATATCACAACTCTGTTGTGGTCAAGTCAAAATATCAATTCATTTCACAAGTCATTTTGAAAACATCTGACGGGGGAACAGTATGGCCACTCCAACTGTTCATAACCGCAGACGCGGCTATTCGAATAGTTGGACACTCTGCAGAGATTGTACACTTTCACCACAACATTCGATACATCCGTCAGGAACAAATCCTGAATTCACCATACTCAGTATGCAGATAATCAATCCTAACCTTTCAATTACATGCCCTAGTATAGGCACCTCTCCTGTGAGTTTGGCCTCCCAACCATGACCAACTGTCATCTTGGGTACTGCACAGGTGGACAATATTCACAAGGTAGCCTTAGCTCAGACCTTGGCCGTGAGGGAACCAATACTAAGGTATATAAGTTTCCAGTCAAGCCCTACCCAAATCTCGGGTATTGTGGTTATACGGTAAAATTGGAATGGTATCGCATCCAGACAACCATCAGTTTTATAAAGGGCTAAGGCTCATGCCTCAACATTTTCATCATCAAAATCATCTAGTGTTCGGAAACACATGTCAAAACATCTCAGTAGAATGATCCATCATTCTAAGGTTTTCATAACCATTTTTCCACCAAGTATTCCCATCTAATGTTGATCAAGTTTTATGCTTAGCACTAGAATCTACAAATGGGAGTGAGTACTAATGAGGGGTGGTAAACAAGTGGAGTTTCAACTAAGTACAATCTCATGCCTTAGGATGACATCAAGATTATCTAGCTTAGGCCAAGTTTAATGCTCTTTATGCAACCTTCAATTATCTTTCTAGTATCTACCATTTACTCAAGTAAACTCTAAGTAATAGCTTTGATAAAGAAATAAAATAGAAAGCTTGTAAGTAAAACTAGGATGGGGTTATCAAGTGGGTATGATCACATATGCTTAAGGCATATAGTTGGCATGGTGACAAGCAAGTATTAGCTTGCATCAGTATTAGTATAAGCTTGCCAAAGTAGGGTAGCTTGCAAGTGTTAGCTTGCCTTGTGTAGAGCAGTGGTTGAAGTTCTCCTTGACTTCTTCTTCGTAGTATCCTCCTTCCTCCTCGTATCCTTGGTCGGTACTAGCGTCTATAAATAAATATGAGGTACACAATCACCAAACAATACTTAACTACTTTCAATCATCATACACAAGGGTTCTATAGATGATCTAGCATCATCACTAACATTACAAGAATAAAGCATTTGTCTTATTTATTTTATTTTTAGAAAAAGTAATTTCTACTCATTGAAAAACTACTTAAGATTTAATATTCTCCAACTCAAACATGGGATCATGTTGACACATGTCATCACCACATATTTCAGTACATGGGAATGTGATTTAAAGTGGTGTCACAATTTAATAAGGTTTAACCTTTTATTTCAATTAAATAAAGTGGCTAGAAATGCCTATGTGACATTCTTTTATTAATTGAACATTATTTCTATGGGTAAACCCAAATGTTTTTATATACTCTGAAAGGTATGATCAAATGTGATTTTTGAGAGTTGGAATCAACTCAAAGGCTTATGGTTGAAATTTGAAAAATGTTTGAATGCAGAAAAGCTTCTGACTTGTTATTTTCACCAAGGTTGATCTATAGATCCAAATGATTTGAATCCAACGGGCTTGGATTAAGCATTTCAATATCTTTCTAACAAAATTGGTTTTATTTAATTTGGTTCACTGAATCGAGCTGGGTTGATTTTTGAATATAGGTACAGAACTATGTTTTAATTAAAATGGAAAAAGCTAAATTCAAACGGGTGGGCTGCACGGAGCGCTAAAGGTCGCGGTGTCGCTCCGACACGGGCGTGGTGGGGTCTACTGGTCAGTGACTCTTTAAACGCGAAGCGGTACGGGGCGATCTTATCCGCATGATCTAAGTCTAATCGAACGGCTTCCACTCATCGTCCACGTCGGGCGGCGTCGGCGAGACAGAAACCTAACGCGGCAGGTGGGGGTCGTCGGGGGCTCACCGGGGCTCAGGAGAAGGTCGGCGATGCGGGCGAACGACGAAGTCGACGACGGCGATCTCAGGGGTGGTCACGGCAGCTCCTGGCGTGGACGAAATCGACGGCTCCTCTTCTCCTCTGCAGCGGCAAGCTCCGGCCAAATTCCGGCGATGCGCTGCTCACCTTGCTCCGGCTAAGGGGTGAAACGATCAGTGAGGGGAGGGGAGTGATATGGTGTGCTTCAATCGGCTGGGGGTGGTCTCCTTTTATAGGCTCGACGGCGAGACCGAGAGGGATGGGAAGGCGATGGTGGCAACATGGCTACGGGCTGCTAGAGGTATGGACGAGGGTGGCAATCGACCGGTGGTCTCCTGGCGATGCTCTATGGTTTAATGGCGCGTGTAGGGGTGGTGGCAAACGGTCGGGAACGCGCGGTGCTCTGCAAGGCAGAGGCGGCGAACTCCGCGGCGAGCGGTGGCTACGGGGTACGGGTGATGAAATGGGCATGTCTGGTGGTCTCCTGGGACGGTGGGGTGCATGCGGGCGGGCGGCGAGGGCTCGAGGTGGTCGGGTTGCGTGCAGGCAGCGGCGCGCTTATGCGTACGTCGGCATGGTCGGCAATGCAGGTGCGGCGTTCCTGGCTGTTCTGGTCGTTGCCTTCGAGCTAGGGCTGGTCGAGAGGGGGCGGTGAGGCATGGGTGATCTCCCAGACAAGGTTGGCACGGCTAGTTCTTCTCCTAGCTTGTTGTCTACACTGGGGTGACATGGGTGCTCTCGGCCTGTTCACCATTGATGACATTGGTGAGTTTACATTGGGGCTAGAGCTTAGTTAAGTTTGCTAGATGATATACTGGGGTTGCTGTGAGCTATAGAGGGAACCAGTTAGGCCCAAAACACTGCTCAACATAGTGTTTTGATTTTGTTTGATTTGTATCTGCAAGCTGTTTGATGAAATGGCCGCATGAACTCAAGTTTTGAATTTTGAAATTATTTTTGGTGGGTGTGCTAGGCATGTGCTGGTGATACTGTGGATGCTTGGGTTTTGAACCAAGTATAATGCCCATTCAGGGAATTGATTCATCATCTTATGTTAATATCACTTGATAGGAACATTTCCCTACAACAAATCACATAAACACATCTCTGACAATTCCAACCATCAGAATTAAATGTTCTTAGGAGTATCTTTATCAATTCCTTTCTATAAAACATTCTAAATATAACTTTCAAACCCTAAAGGTGATGTCATCAATTATCCCAAACAGAAAACAATATGCTTAGTTATTAAATCTTAAACCAAGTATAATGCCCATTCAGGGAATTGATTCATCATCTTATGTTAATATCACTTGATAGGAACATTTCCCTACAACAAATCACATAAACACATCTCTTACAATTCCAACCATTGGAATTAAATGTGCTTAGGAGTATCTTTATCAATTCCTTTCTATAAAACATTCTAAATATAACTTTCAAGTCCTAAAGGTGATGTCATCAATTATCCCAAACAGAAAACAATATGCTTAGTTATTAAATCTTTACTCACATCCATAAAGGAATCTAAGTATATTAAAAACCCTAAACCCTAGGGTAAACATTCATAATTCAAAAACCTAAACCTCTTTGTTTATCATAATAGAATATATACATTGTCATTTTCCAAATTAATGGAAGTAATAAGAATCATATTAGTTCTTTCATATTTCATGCATCAAATAATGATATAGGATCATTATACATATAAAAAAATTATATTCAAACTCTGAACCAACTAGAGTTTAGTCTTATAAACAAATAAGAATATATCATTCTAGAAATCCATAATTAAAAGAGGAGAGAAGAATAATAAGAAAAATTTCTACAAATTATTAAAAAGGGTTCATATTGAGAAAATAAAAGAAATACAAAAAGATTATATAATAAAAGTTCACAAATGATACTAAATATATTTTAGTACTAGTGCAATTATCCAGCAAATAAATCCTACAAAGAAAAGTTCAAAATATAAATCAAATCCAAATCTGAAAAGGAAAACAGAAAATACAAAAAGGTAAAACAAATAAAAAACAATTCCTGGCCGTGGCCCAACATCTCTGTATTTATCTGACGCCCAGGAGCAACCCACAACAGCCCAATAGCCAGCCCAGCTCTTTCTCTCCTGTGACTAACAAGTGGGGTCGGGGAAGGACTGCGGGTTGAGAAGAAAGAAACGTCGGGGGTTATTCGCAAAACAACACGTTGTCGACATCCTCACGCACACAGGCAGCTCGCTGGAGGAGCTCGCCGCCGCCCGATGCCGTCGTCGTCGTTAGCCATGCATCAAGATGCTCGCCGTCGTTCCAGAGGGGGATAAGAAGGCCACCGCGACGCCCTGCCCCAATCCCTATACACAATCCCTCCTTATCCTCTCTGATTTGAATGGGGCCAAAACCCTAGCTCACCGGAGCCACACCTCACCTTCGAACCACATCTCCCCACACCCTTCCAAGCAGCCATGGAGAAGCACCGTCCTCCATAAATCCTTTGAGAGTAATCCTGCATCAAGGGGGGCACTGGAGTGGACAAATTTGGCTGTTCTTCTTTGCGGTAGTTTGTCGGAAATCTTGTCAGAGAGCTTGCCTCTGACCGCACCTGTCCTCGCCGACCTCTCTGTCATCATCAGGGTGAGTTCCTGAATCTTCCGGTACCCTTAAATCGCCTTATCTCGATGTGAATCGCCGTCTCACCGTGTGCCATCGTCGGCCACCGTCGGAGCTCGTCGGAGATGAGGCTCCGATGACCATTTTCGAGCATCGCCGCCACTTTCGGACTCAACACGCTGCCCTGATTCGAACTAGGTTCATTTCGTTTGCTAGGGCACAGTAGATCGTCGCCGGCGACCAACCACTGACGGTGGTGGTGGTGCTGACGCCATAGCTACATCATGCCGACGCCACCCTGGACCCAGTACCTTGTTTGACCAGTCTTTGCCTGCATGGCTGATGACATGGCCTTGGGCCCATATGTCATTGACTGGGGGTGAAGACTAGGTCGGTAACAAATGTATTTTCTTTAATCTGAGAGCTGAGGTGGACAATGGCCCACGGGTCAGTGACTGATACTAGCTTTAGGTGCGGTGTAAAAAGTATTTCCTGTTTAAGAAATAAATAAAATGTTATAAACTTAATATTCTAGAAATCAAATAAATGATTAAATCTTGTTTAATTAATAACTTTTGTTTTGTAATTCAGAAAAGTGTGTATAATATATGAAAATTTTCAGAAAAATAAAATCTATAACCTAAAACTATTATAAAATCTTAATGTGATAACTATTTAAACAACTATTATTTAATAAAGGACTTATAAGTAATTAAACTTTGATAATTAATAATGGTAAATGTTAATAGTATAAATAAAATACCAAAAATCTTAGAAAAACAAAAATTATAATTTGAAACCATAATCATCTATTATTATTTCACTTAATCAAATATTCATTATTTATTAAGTAATTATAAAGTAATAAAATTATAAAAATCATATCTTATTAATTATAAATCACAAAAATAAATGTAATTGTAACATCCTCAAAATCATGTTTCAAACTTGTGCATATCATCCATGCATCCATGAGCATATGAATTTCATTTCAAACAAATCAATTTCAAAACAGAAGCATTTGTGCTTGTTATTTTATGTAAGCTTGCTCTAAGCCTTAGTGCTATCTTCCAATGAGAAGAATACTTGTTTTGATTCAGTAAAGTTTGTTTATTCAAACTTAGGCACCACTAGAAAGTTGAACAAGTTTCAAAACAAAATGAATAATAAAACCAATATTTTGCCTATTGAATATATATCATAAAGGCTTGGTTTTATTTTATTTTTTTCATTTGATCAAAGTGTTTGGATTGGATAGTAGTGTTTGGCACACATTTGAGTGCAAGGTTGCAGTATAAAAACCTAGGAAAGATTTGAATTCAAACTCATTTGATTTAGATTTGAAAATCATTCTAGAAAATCAAAACAGAAAAGGAAAAGGAGAAAAGAAATAGAAAAAAGTCATTTTTGGCCTTATTTTAAGCCAGCCCTAATCCTCTACAAGCTCTTCTCTCTCTCTCGCCTCTCTCACACACACCCCACACCCACTAACCACCACTACCCCCCCCCCCCTCTTTCTTCCTCACGACCGGTGTGTCAATGCTCCCAATCCTAATCCAGCCCACCTCTCTCTCTCTTCTCTCTCTCACACACCCACACACCCCCACACTAACCACTACCACTACCCACCCCTCTGCTTTTTCACCACCGGTGGACCTCGCCAACTCACCCTCGTCTTCCCCAAATCGCGCCCGACCACGTCGCCGCCGCTTCTCCGCCTTCACGCCACGTTGATTCCTTGCTTAATTGATTCTTGATTCCTCGTCCCTGCTCTGCCTACTTAACCCCCACATCTCTGCGCCCATTTCCCCTCACCTAGCACAGACGCCACGCCACCAGGCTGCCCACGATTCGCCGAACACTACCGCGGTACCGACGAACTTCGGAAGCAAATTCTGGTGAGCTCCCCGCGCCCCTTGACCTCTAGCCTTGCCAGTACAATCTCTGCAACCATGCGCATCTCCTAACCCCTCTGGTGCTTGCTAGGATCGTCCAGAGCCTCGCCACCATCTACGACAGCACGAGTCAGACGACACCATCAACTCCGGCAAGCCTTCCTGGTTAGTTCTGACCGTGCCTTGCTCTCTCTTTGACACTCACATGACCAGCATCACTCTGCACATCTGACGCACTGCCTATTTTGCCTTGGCATGCTCTGTATCTTCGTCAACATCAAGGAACAGCCGTACTCGACGCCTTCGCGAACTCCGGCGAGGAATCCCTGACAACTCCGAGCGCCCCTTTGCCAACCAAGGGCACGTTAAGCTTCCCCTCGTCACTGCGAACCAGGTGAGTATCCTCCCACCTTCCCGGGCGACCTTGTTCACCAGCTCCGCCACTGACAGAGAGTGTCGCCGCCTGTCGCCGCCGCCAGCGCCGCCACTTGATGGTCGAGTGCTGAGCATCGTTAGATCTAGATCTAGTGGTCACGTTAGAACCTAGCTGAAGCGGTATGATTCAATCAGAGCCGCGCGATTAAGTTAGATCCAGTGGCTCAGAAACGTGATCCGACGCGAAGCGGTACCGGCCAATAGAATAGCGCCGCGTGGCACAGAGTTCGTTTTAAATTTTTGAATTAGATCTATTAGATGTTCAAATTTGTTTTGGCTATAACTTTTGATCCCCACGTTAGAATTTGACAAATTTTATACCGTTGGAATCAGGAGAGCAAGCTATTTCTAAATATGCAATGTGTTTAATGTTTTGCTTCTGTTAAAATGGTTTTATTTGCAGAAACTTGTGTAGGACTAATTTGAGTATATGAAATGTTTAGGAATTGTTTTAGGGTTTAAATAAATGTTGTTTGGCAAGTTTTTTTTAACTTGTTTAGGAACCAGTACTGTACACTTGCTTGGTTGAGTTTTAAAAATCATCCCTTATCTTTTTGCATGCATGCATATATATATTTTTGATTGTATATGTTTTGTATGTGATTTGTTGCTACAATTCTTTGTGTAGATTTTGGTGCTAGTGATTGTGATTGTGAGGAGTGTAGCTACTCTCCAAACTACCAAGGCAAGTGGTGCTTCATGATATTTTAATTCCTATGTTTTCTACTAAGCATTAGAAATATTTTGTTAGACTTGCATGCTATATTTTTGCTTATAAGCCATGTTGGGAAATCCTAGTAGTTGTAGAATTGCTAGGAAATTTCTAAGTTAAGATGCTTATCTATGCCATGCTTAGCCTAGCTAATAGCAACCAAGGGTGGTGAAATATACATGCTATGTTAAAATATTTCTAAGTCTTTGGACTTGTGTTTTGCCTAATAAAACAACTAAGTTAATGAAACACCTGGGTGGAATGGAAGGTTTGGTTTATGTTGAGTGGTTACACACGGCCCATCTCTATGGTTTACCTTGTGTGTCTCACTTGTGGAAAGCCACCCAGGAACAAAGAGATTTTAGAGGCCAAATGTTAAGAAGCTTCTAGTGCAACCACTTGGCAATATGGGCTCTGCCAGGATCACATAGGTTGCTAGAACTTAGCCATTTGGACAGTTGGTGGTAGTGGGATGATAGGTTGGAACGCGTCCATTTGGTCTAAGGGAAGGCTTCTGAAAGGTCCTGTCTTGGTGAAAATCAAGGCTTGTGGGGAAAGTGCACCACCTCTGCAGATGGAAGAATCTAAGTATTTAGCCAAGTCCATGGTAATGGACAACTTGAGCATCAAGACATCGAAGCTATCAAGAATCTCCTCATCCCAATTTCTAAGTAAAAACTTGTGGGTGAACAAGGGTGAAGGATCTCAATGTCTATTGGTGGTTCCTTGGGAAGTTTTGACAAAGAAAAACTTAGTGTTTTCAACTAATAGGCAAAACCTATTTTGAGCAAATCAAGCCAAGCTGCACTTAGCCAAATTGCATATAGTATCTAGTCCACCTAAATTATAAAAAGGTATCACTTGCCAATACTATTCCAATGTATTGACCCACTGTGGCTGTAACTTGTGATGTTGCAGGTTACTCTGATGAGGATTAGGTGTCATGAGTCTACACTCAACATGTTTGTCTGTGGCACCTGAAGATGAAGACTTTTATTTATTTACTTATTCAAACTCTTGTATTAGGCCTGTGGCCTTGGAGTTGTAAAGACTATGTTTATCTCTGGAATGGCTGTAATAATGACCTTTGTATCTGTGTACTTCATCTTAAACTGTGGATGCTAGCATTGATCCAGGGACTAGCATTGCAATCACAGGGATCCTTTTCCTTTATAAAGGAGGGATCTTACAGTAATATACCAAAATGATCACAAAAATAATATCTACATATTAAGAATCTAAAATTCTACTTTTGAGTTATATAAAAATTCAAATATTTTAATAACTCAAAATTTAAACTTATTTACTTCATTAATAATTCATATAAGGATAAATAAAATTTATTAATATTCCTAAAATGAGTAAATTAAGTATCATAAATAGTATTAATTTTAAAATGTTAATAATATGAAGCCATAATGCTTTAAAAAATTATAAATGTTTTTATTTCAGAATTATCTTCAGCCTTAAATGAAGACTACATTCTAAAAGGATTCCTATTCATAATAAAAACCTTAAAGAAAAACTTGTGAATAAATCAGATCCTTTCTATCTGCTTTAACCACCAGATTACAACACAACACTATTGTAAGTCCATAAGTAGTTAAGTAATATTATATCTTGGTTCATAAACTATAACCCCTCATCTATAAAAAGGTAAATGATACTATTCTATTATAAACTCAATAAACCACTACACCAAGTAAAAGTATAGTCATTCTTAAGTAACCTTAAAGCAACATGACCAAATACACCCGGTACAAAGGTTATAAACATTATACTTTCAAACTATCTTTGTTTTAAAGTTAACTCTAGTCTACAAGAATTTAAACATAACACTATAAATATTGTTTGATGTTTTATAGTTAACTTTGGTCTGAACTAGTTAAGAAAGCATCTCAAGCCAAACCATTCAAGCAAACACAAATAACATCGACCACCACTAACTAACCACAAAGATTGTTTAGACCTTAGAAAAGAAATCATTTCTTCAAATGTTATTCTTTTTGCCACTTTAAACAAGAACTCTTATATAAGCAATCATGAATAACACTTCATAGGTGTATATATTATTGTTGCATAAATATGTGTTGTTCACACACACTCACAAGCCCTAATAAGAAGCACAAGTGTGAAACTTATCTAAAAGGACAACACATTTTAAAGTAACCATTTTCGGAATCCAAACCCTAGAACCACGTTATCCCCGGGATTCGCATTTATAACGTGCACCACATTACTTATGCATAAGAACATATTGCTTCTTTAAACATTAGTCCTTACCGGACCAATGATGTGTTGGAATTATGCCCTAGAGGCAATAATAAAGATGTTATTATTATAATTCTTGTTCATGATAAAGTTTATATTCCATGCTAGAATTGTATTAAGTTGAAATTTTGATACTTGTGTGGTTTATGAACAACACCTGGTCCCTAGTACGCCTCTATGGACTAGCTCATTGATTGATGATGGTTAAGGTTTCCTAACCATAGACATGAGTTGTCGATTAATAATGAGATCATGTCATTAGGAGAATGATATGATGGACATACCCAAATTAAGCAGAGCAATTAGATCGTGTTATCGTGTTCGTCTTTGCGAAGCTTTTTCCTATGTCAAGTATTGTATTCCTTAGACCATGAGATAATACAACTCCTTGGTATTGGAAGAAAGCTTTGAGGTCATCAAACGTCATCCTATGTGAGGGTGATCATAAAGGTGTCTCTCAGGTGATCGGAAAGTACTTGTCGGGTTGTATGTATCGAGATGGAATTTGTCCCTCCCAAGTCGGAGAGATATACTTCGGGCCCACTCGGTAATCGACATCAACACCGCTTGCAAGCATGTGGTTAAGGAGTTAATCACAAAGTAATATCGGATTATGGAACGAGTAAAGTACTTGCTGTGAACAAGATTGAACTAGGTATGTCGATACCAACGATCGAATCTCGGGCAAGTAAAATACCATGTGACGAAGGGAATACATATATGGGGTTAATTGAATCCTGGCATTATGGTTCATCTGATATGATCATCGATGAGTATGTGGGAGTCAATATGGGTTTCCATATCCCGCTGTTGATTATTGATAGAAGATCATGTCTCCATATTCTCGAACCCGTAGGGTCACACACTTAACATGCATCGACGCTAGGATAGAATGGATAATTGGTTTATGAGTTTTTGTTTGGAGTATTGGATGAGATCCAGGACATCACGAGAGGTTCCGGAATAGTCCGGAGAATAAGATTCATATAAGGGAAAGCAGTTTTTGGATTTCGGAATCGTTTCGGAGTTTATCAGTATTGTACCGGAAGGTTCTAGAAGATTCCGGAGTGGGACCAACATGGGCCCACTTGTCGGAGGCCTACGTGGGCCTAAGGGGAAGTGCCCTGGCCGCTTCAGGCCAGGGGCACAAGGCCCCAAAGGCCCAGCCGGCCAAACCCTAGGGGAAACCCTAGGGAACCCTTCTAGAAGGAAGGGGGAAACTTGCGCCCCACTCCACCGTTGGGGCCGCCGCCCTAGGGCTTGGAGGAGGGGCCAAGGGGGCCGGCCATCCCCCTATATAAGGTGGGCAGGGGCGCACCCTCCCCCTCCTACTCCTCCAACCCTAGCCGCCCTGCTGCCCTTCCACCTCTCTCTCTCTCTCTCTCTCCCGGCTGCACATAGGCGAAGCCCTGCTGCAGAAATTCTCCACCATAAGCACCACGCCGTCGTGCTGCAGATCCAATCTATCTCTCCACCCTACTTGCTGGACCGAGTAAGGAGGAGACGTCGCGGCACCGTACATGTGCATCTCTCGGAGGCGCCGCCACTTGCGGCGTAGGATCGGATCGGATCGCGAGGAGGAGGCGGCGAGTACGACTACATCAACCACGTTCTGTTGAATGTTTTTGCTGTGTGATTTCTTCAAGGGTATGAAGATATCATCTATCTATCTCGTTGATTGCATCTCCTAGATTAGATCTTGGCTTTCTTGGTCGCATCCGTAGAAAATTTTGATTTACTATGCTGCGAAACCCTTCACGATGATGATTTCAGATTTTGGATCTTATATTATCTTGAAGACCGTGAGTGCATAATCTTGCAATCACAAAAGGCAAGTTCACACTTTCTCATGTCCATTGTTTATTTTCTGTAAAGTATTTTACAAATCCAGTGTTGTCATCACCTGCATTTGAAAAAGGTCAGAAAACACTATTTTCAATAATAATGTGAGCTATTGGTTACTCATCCAGGGTGATCAGCTAATCTATTAAATCTGACGGTTGGAATACCACTGTTCAGAACTATATCACCTAGGACTTAACAACCAATGTCGTCAGTGATTCTTGTGCCGTATATTACGCGTTAACCATGAGATTTGGAATGGGACGGAGAAGTCAGCTATATCTTCTTCCTCTTGCATGAAGCCAGATGTGCAGGTCGTGGCTGTTATCCTCAAGCATGCATATTTATTGGTAATTCGTAGAGGATATGCAGCATATGGGTGGGAACCCTCAACGTCCCACGATAGTTCTCGCATCTAACGGTTTGTACAAACCATTGCCGTAATTCATTATATGGGCATGGTGTACACCAAGGAGGCATGTGAGGTCGCGAAGGGGGCAGTGATTGGCTTGGATCATCTTCTGGGCCCCACATCATGGAATTGTAAACGGGAATAAAGTAACGCATCCATATGGGTAAAGTAACACACCTCTGCAGAGTGTAAGAACTGTAACTTGTTACTCCCTGTTCCGGGAAGGAGCTGCGAACACGACAGGAAAGGAACTCCATGAAAGTTCTGGTAAACCCGTGAAGGCTGACAGACATAGCTTTTCAGAATAAAAGCAACCTTTGAAGAAATGTTTATGAAAACTTGCATTTCCTACGACCTACGGTCTGTGGCTGTAGTTTAGTGCATCAAATGTTGGAGATATGCCCTAGAGGCAATAATAAAATTGGTTATTATTATATCTTTGTGTTTATTATAAATGTTTACATTCATGCTATAATAGTATTAAACGGAAACTTTAATACTTGTGTGATTTGTAAACTAAATTAGAGTCCCTAGTAAAGCCTCTTTATAATACTAGTTTGTTGGTTGATAGATGATTGTGGTTTCCCGATCATGAACATTGAGATGTTGTTAACAACAAGATCATATCTTTATGTAAGATCCCTCCTTTGTAAAGGAAAGGATCCATGTGATTGCAATGCTAGTCCCTGGATCAATAGCTAGCATCCACAGTTAAGATGTAATATCAAGAAACAAAGGTCATAGTACAACTTTATAACCAGGAATAACATAATTTATTACATCTTACATAGCTCATTTGGCTATCTCATTACAATGCAGCAGAGTATAACAATAGCATGGGGTCCTTCATCTTCAAAGTGCCACAGGCAAACATGTTGGTTGTAGACTTGTAATCCTAATCAATGAACTTCACTAACATCAAACAAACCTGCAACATAACAAGTTATAGCCACAAGGGTCAATACATTTGAATTGTATTGGCAAGTGATACTATGGTAATATAGTGGAGTCTATCATCTATATGCATTTGGCTAAGTGGATCTTAGGCTTGCATTGCTCAAAATAGTTTTTCCTTATCATTTGAAAACACTAAGTTTTTGCTTGACAAAGATCACCCAAGGCATCTCCCAATAGAAATTGGTGATCCTTTAACCCTTGTTCAACCACAAGTTTTAAACTTAGAAATTGGGATGAGGAGATTCTTGATAGCTTCCATGTCTTGATGCTCAAATTGTCCTTTACCAGGGACATGGCTAAGTACTTAGATTTTACACTCTGCAGAGGTTGTGCACTTTCCCCACAAGACTTGGTTTCACCAAGACAAGATCTTTCAGAAGCCTTCCCTTAGACCAGAATGGACGCGTTCCAACCTATCATTCCCCTACCACCAACTGTCCATTTGGCTAAGTTATTGCAACCTATATGATCCAGGCAGAGCCCATAATGCCAAGTGGCTGCACTTGAAGCTTATCCACATTTGACATCTCAAATCTCTTTGTTCCTGGGTGGCCATCCACAAGTGAGATACACTAGGGTAGTCCATAGATATGGGCCCTATGTAACCACTCAACATAACCCATTCACAACCATTCCACCCAGGTGATTCATTCACATAGTTGTTTTATTAAACAAAACACAAGTCATAGACTTAGAAATATTTCATAGCATGAATATAATCCACCCTTGTTTTCTATTAGCTAAGCTAAGAATGATAATAGTAGGAGTCTTAACTTAGGAAATTTCTACTAAGGTTTCATCTACTAGGATTTCCCATGGCATAGTTTACACTTAGCAAAATTCCATGCAAGTCATACTTAGAAATATCACTAATGCATAGTGAAAATAATGGGACAAAAGTATGAAGCATCACTTGCCTTTTTGGTAGAGAATATAAGTTCACTTCTTGTCTTTGCAATGATCACACTCTTCAAATCACTACAATTCAATCAAGCAGGGCACAATTTCAATCTACCATTCAAGCAACATCACATAAAATAATAGAAACAAAACAATGCATGCAAGCATGCTAAAGATTGTTTTATTTGGAGAAGTGGTTTCTAATAGGTTATAAACATTTGAAAACACCTAATGCTCATTTTATAAAGTGGCAAAATCATTTGCAAAATATTTTACCTATAAACCATTTTTAAACCAAATCATTATTTTATGTGGATGAAAATGCCTTTATCAAGGTAGCAATCTTTATAGGTTTTACCAAATACATTTTTAAATCATAAAACTTGGTGCTTGGGGTCAGGGAGTTTATTCCAAAACATTTCTCAAAGGTTTTACTCAAAAATCATTTCTAAAACAAAAACAATATTTTTATTTGACTAGAAATGGTTTAAATCAAAAGTTTATTCTTTTGCTTCACCAAATATATTTTTGAAACCACAAAGTTATTCCTATGGTCAGTAGGTTCAAATCAATCCATTTGCCAAAGGTTTTATCTCAAAAATCATTTTAGAACAAATTTTATATTCTAAACATGCATACACAAGTTTCTGCAAAAACAATCAATTTAGCAGAAGATTTTTACTAAACAAAGTGCATGGTCAGAAAGTACTTGTCTTGCTGATTCCATTAATATAAAATTTGCAAAATTTGGACGTGTGGTTTGAAAGTTATGATTTTTACAAAATTGAACAACAATTAGATCAAATCTGTTTCTATTAAAACAGCCAGGGCCACGTGTCCTGATTCTATTGGATGAAAACGTTTCGTGTGCATCGACAGACACAGACCGCAGGATCTGACTTGATCGCACGGCACAGATCGCATACCTCTTTGTTTTTAAGTGAATCTATCGTGTGCCTCGGATCTGGATCGAGGGCAATTGCGGGCATGTTGGTTGGGTTGGCGGCGGGTAGCACGAAGCGGCTTGCTGGCGGTGGCGTTCTTTGCGCAGGAAGCGAGAGAGGGTGGGGAGAAGCTCACCAGGTTCGCAGGGTCGCGGTGGTGCTCAAGGTGCCTTCTGTTTGTCGAGGGGTGCGCTGGAGTTGCGTGGATTGCTCGCCGGAGAGATGTCTAGCGACGGGCACGCACTGTCATTGTCGGGGACGTCGCTATAGAGCACGGGAGAGGAAACAGATGGTGCTATTAGACGCGTGGAAGAGTAAGGAGTATGGGAGCATCAAAGAGAGAGGGCAGCACAGTCAGAGACTACCTGTGAAGCTCGTCGGAGTTGGAGCAGACGGTGGCGTGGTCAGACGAGGTGGTTGTCGATGATAGGGGGCATGCGCGAGCGAGCTGAGGCCACTGGGAGACGCGTATGGAAGAGAGGAGCAGGCTCGCATGGTCGAGGAGGCGAGGGGCGGCAGGGTTTGGCCGGAATCGGAGGTGAAGCTCGCCGGAGACAGTGGCGGTGTAGGGTGAAATTGAGTAGCCTGGGGGCGCACCAGGGTGGGGGACTGAGGGGGAAACAGAGAGGAGGGAGAGGCGATTAAGAAGGCGTGGTCATGGGGGAGGATTAACTGTGCCATTACTCGTGAATTTAACTCATGAGATCAACGCAGAGAACGTTCGGACGAATAGGTCGTGGGGAGGAAGATGACTACGTGGCAGTGGGGCCGCTTGGCAGCGAGTAAGAGCGAGGAGGAGTGGGGCCTGGTCGTCAGCGACCTTACGGGTGAGTTTCTGAGTAAGGATAAAACGGTTCGGGGTGAGAGGGAGTGGGCTGCTGGGCCTTAGTGGGCTAGCTGGGCTGGGCCGACCTTGTTCACTTTTTTTTATTCTGAATGATTTTCTCTTTTTCCATTTCCAATTTCTGTTTTGATTTTTCTTAATTAATTCAAACATCAATTTGAATTCAAACCTCAACCAACATTTGTGTAGGTTTAAATACTGATTAGTAATATAATCTGAAGTCAATTTTGGAATAAAATTTTATTCTTTTTGGGGTCTTTTTAATTATTCAAAAAGGCCCTTGTTTTAAATCAAATAAGATTTAATAATATTTCCAAACACCATTTAAATTTCTAAATCCTTCCAAATCTTTTTCAGTAGGTTTTTATTTATTTATTTGGGTTCAAATAATTCATCTTGAATTATTTGGAAAAGTTTTTAATATGATTCATAAATCATTTGAATTGGGTATTTGTTTTAATTCCAATGGAATTAAATATAGTTTTAATTCCCTAAAGTTTATTTGGAAGATTTCTTTAATCTTAATTAAGTTGAATTAAACAACTTTTATTTCACTTGGGTAAGTTCCCAAAATACTATTTTCCCATGATTAGATCAATTATTTCTAATAGGGATTTTTATTTTTATTTCAATAGAATAGGATTTGGTCAAAGTCATTTTATTTTATTTGCAAATTCTTTATCCAATATTTTATTTGGATTTGGATTATAAGCATTCCACTCGTTTATGGATTAGGCCAAGATTTAGTTTGGTCTTTAAATATTCCTTATTTAATATTTCTTTCTTCATCTTATAAAATTCATATCTTTTTATTTAAAGATCAAATCTTGGTGATTCCAATTTGTAAAATCTTATTTGATATTTATTTATCCTTTTAAATATCTTTAGGATTATTTGCTCACCATTTGGTATGTATTTTTAGATAGATGCTTTATTAGCTTTGGGAATTAAATATCCCTATCTTATTAAATTCATAAGATTTTATCTATGGCTCCAAATTGAATGAAATCAATTTATATGGTTTTATAATATTTCCATTTGTCATTATTGATCATTTTGAAATGTTTGCTTGACAACTTTTATATGGATCAAATCTATGGTCTTAGAGACTACTTGGAAATGATTTTCTTCCATTAGGGTTTTAGGGTTTTGGTTTATTTCTCAAGTGTTTAAATTTCTAGATGTGTTTATGAAGAATGCATTTCACCTAATTTGAATTTTAGTTGGATTCAAACATTAACCAAAGTTTGTTCAAGATGGGATTTTAAGTTTCCATTTAGAAGCAAAAGTTTCTTTTCACTCTAATTTTTTAACAATTATTTATTTTGTTTATTTATTTTTCACATAACAAGATTTGGAAAATCTTGGGATGTGACACTTTAGGAGAATGGTATGATGGACATACTCCTATAGATAAGCATAGCATAAAGATCAAGTCATTTTAATAGTTCGCTTGCTATAAGCTTTCTGATACATAGTAACATAATTCCTTCGACCATGAGATCATGCTAATCACCATCACCAGAAGGATGCTTTGATGACATCAAACACCACATCGTAACTGGGTGGCTATAAAGGTGGCATTGAGTGTTTGGAAAGTATGGGTTGAGGCACATGGATCAAGAGTGGGATTTGTCCATCCATATGACGGATAGATATACTCTTGGCCCTCTCGGTGGAATGTCATCCAATTAGCTTGCAAGCATGTGACTGGCTCACAAGGGATCACATATCACGGGAACGAGAAAAGAGTACTTATCAGTAACGAGGTTGAACTAGGTATGCAGAGATACCGACGATCAAAACCTCGGATAAGTAAACTATCGTGAGATAAAGGGAAATTGGTATCGTATGTAAGTGGTTCATTCGATCGCAAAGTAATCATCGAAATATGTGGGATCCATATGAATTTCCAGATTCCACTATTGGTTATTGATCGGAGAAGTGTCTCGGTCATGTCCGCATAATTCACGAACCGTAGGGAGACACACTTAAGGATTCGATGTTGTTGAGTAGTTATGGAATGATGAGTAAGAGACCGAATGTTGTTCGGAGTCTCGGATGGGAACCGGGATATCACGAGGAGATCCAGAATGGCCCGGAGAATAAGATTCATATAAGGAAAGTCCTGTTTTAGAGTTCGGAAATGATTCCGGTGTGTTCATCAGGAATGTTCTAGAAGGGTCTGGAAGGTCCGGCACTCCGGAGGGGGAAGGGTACATGGATGTGTCATGACAATATGGAATGTTTGCATCATGTACTAGGTCACTTGGCTGGGCAAAATGATGAGAGAAATCAAATCCAAGTTTGAAAGTCAAACGCCAATTTGAAAAGTCAAATCTGAAGTTTGCTTGGTGGAGGGAGAGTAGGAAACCTACCTAGGGAGGAAGTCCTACTCCATCCACCCGCCGGACAAGGAGGAGGAGTTGGAGGAGGACTCCCTCCTCCCAACCGCCTCCCTCCCACCTATATAAGGAGGGGTAGGGCGCCCCCTACCCTCACACCCAAACCCTAGCCCCAAGCGTCACCACCTCCAAGTGCTGCCGCCTTCTAGGGCTTCTCCAAGTCGCCGACTAGGGTTTCCCCAAACCCTGGCCTCCAGCCAAGCCACCCCCTTGGTGCCTCTAAACTGTAGATCGCCAAGGCCTCTCTCATACTCCACCATACTCGCTCCGGCTTAAGGCGAAGCCCTGCGGGATCTCCCCTCTACTTCCGACACCACACTGTCATGCTGCCGGAATCACGAGGAGAGTTCTACAACCTCCGCTGCCTGCTGGAACAAGGGAGAGGAAGGTCTTCATCGAAATGCAACGCGTGTGACCGAGCTGGGGCGCTAACGAAGCTTGGCCGGAAGGATCGTCTACGCGATCTTGAGATCGGCAAGAGTACGACTACATCACCCATGAGAATCTGCTCTCGTTAACCACTTTGGAATCTTCGAGGGTGAGTTCTTATATCGACTCGTTGCTACAATCTAGTAGATAGATCTTGGCTTGTTTGTTTGCATGCGGTAGAAATTTTTTGTTTTCCATGCTACGAACCCCTACAGTGGTATCAGAGCCGTGTCTATACATAGATCTGTTGCACGAGTAGAACACAACGGTCATTGTGGGCGGTGGTGTTTTTATTATCAATTGCTTTTTATGTACTTTGCATCTTGCGGTATGATGGGATGAAGCGTCCCGGGCTAACCTTACATGACATCGTTCATGAGACTTGCTCCACGCTCAACATGCAACTTGTATTGCATAAGTGGCGTTGCGGGTGTCTGTCTCTCCCAACATAGTATAGATTCAATTTACAACGGGTACTTGATAGTTCAAACATCAACGTTGTGGTTCTTGTTCG
Organism: Avena insularis; assembly: GCA_023614405.1. Classification (NCBI taxonomy): domain Eukaryota; kingdom Viridiplantae; phylum Streptophyta; class Magnoliopsida; order Poales; family Poaceae; genus Avena; species Avena insularis. Next base: position 378,296,790 of record CM042695.1, on the reverse strand, counting down.
TAAGTTAGAACGACACTTATTGAAAGCCCCAAACCACGTAAAATATGCAAAGAAAAAATTAGAGGCGTCTAACTTTGTTTTGCATGGGTGTGCTGTGATGTGATATGGCCATGATTGCGATTATATATGATGTATGCAATGTTCCTTATTGTAAGTTGGCAACCGGCAGGAGCCATATGGTTGTCTTTAAATTCCGTTAAGACCTTCGTGTCTATTCAAAGTAGTTGTAATAGTTGAAGCTGGTGGACGACAACCATGAAACGGCGCCATTGACCTTGACGCCATACCGGTGATGATGGAGATCATGTTCGTGCTTGAAGATGAAGATCGGAAGCACAAGAAGAAAGGCCATATCATATCACATATTATGAATTGCATGTGATTTTAATCCTTTATGCATCTTGTATTGCTTAGTTTGCGATGGCAGCATTATAAGATGATCCCTCAAGCACACAATTTCAAGTTTTAAAGTGTTCATCCTTAGTAAGCACCATTGCTAAAGCTTGTTTTTTCGAAGCACCACGTGATGATCGGGTGTGTTAGATTCTGCGAGTGTATACAATGTGAGAAAGCCAGATTTGCTCATGCGGAAGCTAAGGTTTGATCTTGACGAGCCTAGCATGTATAGACATGTTCTCGGAACACGGATCACCGAAAGGTAAAGCATGAGTCATATAGTAGATATGATGAACATGTTGATTGTTCGCCATTGAAGCTACATCAACTCTCGTGATGATCGGTTTTGATGTGGTGGATTTGGTTCGTGTGATCACTAAAACAATTTGAGGGATATTGTTTTGAGTGGGAGTTCACCTAGATTAATTTAACTATTAATTAGAACTCAGTTTGTCATAAACTTAGTCTAAACTATTGCAAATATGTTGTAGATCAATGGCAGCCCTTACCATCAATTTTAATGCGTTCCTAGAGAAAGAAAAGTTGAAAAACAATGGAAGCAACTTCGCGGATTGGTTCCACAATTTGAGGATTGTCCTCAATGCTGGTAATTTGACCTATGTGCTGGATGCACCGCTGGGTGACCCTCCTGCAGCTACTGCTACCGATGAAGTAAAGAATGTTTACCTCACTCGAAAGAATCAGTACTCCACAGTTCAGTGTGCTATCTTGTATAGTTTGGAATCGGAGCTTCAGAAAAGTTTTGAGAACCATGACCCACATGATATTGTCCATGAACTCAAAATGATATTTGAGGCTCACGCGGAAGTTGAGAGTTATGAGGCTTCTGAAAAGTTCTTTAACTGCAAGATGGAAGAGGGCAGCTCCATCAGTGAGCACGTGCTTAAGATGTCTGGGCGCACAAACAAACTCCAAAGCTTGGGTATAGTGATTCCTAATTCTTCGGGGATTCACCGTGTCCTCCAATCACTACCACCAAGTTACAAGAACTTTGTGATGAAATACAATATGCAAAACATGGACAAGACGTTGCCAGAACTCTTCTCCATGTTGAAATATGCAGAAGTGGAGATCAAGAAAGATCACCAAGTGTTATTGGTCAATAATACCACCAAATTCAAGAAGCAAGGCAAGTCTAAGCAAAAGGGAAAGTCCAAGAAGGGCGGTAAGAAAGTTACCGCGCCAACGAAGAAGACCAAGGCTAGGCCTAAGCCTGATACTGAGTGCTTTTACTACAAGGGAGAAGGTCACTGGAAGCGGAATTGCCCAAAGTACTTGGCGGATTTGAAGAACGGCAACATCAAGAAGAAAGATATATCTGATATACATGTTATTGATGTGTATCTCACTAGTACTCATAGTAGTGCCTAGGTATTTGATACTGGTTCGGTTGCTCATATTTGTAACTCGAAACAGGTGCTGCAGAATAAACGGAAGCTAGCGAAGAACGAGGTGACAATGCGCATTGGAAATGGATCAAAGGTTGATGTGATCGTGGTCGGCACGCTACCTCTTCATATACCATCGGGATTAGTTTTATACTTAAATAATTGTTATTTGGTGCCTGCGTTGAGCATGAACATTATATCTGGATCATGTTTATTGCGAGACGGATACTTGTTTAAGTCCGAGAATAATGGTTGTTCGATTTATATGAGTAATATGTTTTATGCACATGCACCTTTGATAGATGGTCTATTTTTATTGAATCTCGATAGTGGAAATACACATATTAATAACATTGAAGCTAAACATTTGAAATTGACCGATAACTCGACCTATATGTGGCACTATTGTCTTGGTCACATTGGAGTGAAGCGTATGAAGAAACTCCATTCCGATAGACTTCTTGAATCACTTGATTTCGAATCACTTGAAAGATGTGAAGCATGTCTGATGGGTAAAATGACTAAGACTCCATTTTCTGTTATGATGGAGCGAGATACAGACTTATTGGAAAACATACATACCGATGTGTGTGGCCCAATAAGTGTAGCATCGTGCGGTGGTTATCGTTATGTTCTTACCTTCACGGATGACTTGAGTAGATATGGGTATATCTATTTCATGAAACATAAGTCCGGAACTTTCTAGAAGTTTAAGGAATTTCAAAGTGAGGTAGAGAATCAACGTAACAAGAAGATTAAATTTCTACGATCTGATTATGGAGGTGAATATCTAAGTTACGAGTTTGGCGAGCATTTGAAGAAATGCGGAATACTTTCACAATTGACACCGCCGGGAACACCACAGCGTAATGGTGTGTCCGAACATCGTAATCGAACTCTCTTAGATATGGTTCGTTCTATGATGTCACTTATAGATTTACCGCTATCATTTTGGGGTTATGCATGAGAAACAGCCGCATTCACTTTAAATAGGGCACCATCTAAATCCGTTGAAACGACACCATATGAATTATGGTTTGGGAAGAAACCTAAATTGTCGTTCCTTAAAGTTTGGGGTTGCGAAGCTTATGTAAATAAGTTACAGCCGGACAAGCTTGAACCCAAAGCGGAAAAATGCGTCTTCATAGGATACCCAAAGGAAACTATTGGGTATACCTTCTATCATAGATCCGAGGGCAAAATCTTCGTTGCCAAGAATGGATCCTTTCTAGAGAAGGAGTTTCTATCGAAAGAAGTGACTAGAAGCAAAGTAGAACTCGACGAGGTTGTTGAACCTTCTCTCGAACTTGCGAGTAGCGCAGCACTGGAAGTAGTTCCTGTGGCGCCTACACCAATAAGAGAGGAAGCTAATGATTTTGATCATAAAACTTCGGTTGAAATTACTATGGAACCTCGCAGGTCGACGAGAACTCGTACCACTCCTGATTGGTATGATCCCATTATGAGTGTCATGTTGGTGGATAACACTGATGACCCTGCGACATATGAGGAAGCGATGATGAGCCCAGATTCCAATAAATGGCAAGAAGCCATGAAATCCGAGATTGGATCCATGTATGAAAACCAAGTATGGACTTTGGTGGACTTACCGGATCGCCGGAAGGCTGTCGAGAACAAATGGATTTTCAAGAAGAAAACAGATGTTAATGGTAATGTTACTGTCTATAAAGCTCGACTTGTCGCAAAAGGGTTTCGACAAATTCAAGGAGTTGACTACGATGAGACTTTCTCACCAGTAGCGAAGCTAAAGCCTGTGAGGATTATGTTAGCAATCGCTGCATATTATGATTATGAGATATGGCAGATGGATGTCAAAACGGCGTTCCTCAATGGAGACATTTATGAAGAGTTGTATATGATGCAACCCAAAGGTTTTGTCGATCCTAAAGATGCTAACAAGGTATGCAAACTTCAAAGGTCCATATATGGATTGAAGCAAGCATCCCGAAGTTGGAATCAACGTTTTAATAAGGTAATCAAAAGTTTTGGTTTTATACAAACTTATGGAGAAGCTTGTATTTACAAGAAAGTGAGTGGGAGCTCTGTAGCATTCTTAATACTGTATGTAGATGACATATTGTTGATTGGGAATGATGTAGACCTTCTTAATAGTGTCAAGGATTATTTGAATAATAGTTTTTCAATAAAAGATCTTGGCGAAGCAGCTTACATATTAGGCATAAAGATTTATAGAGATAGATCGAGACGCCTAATATCATTGTCACAAAGTACATATTTGGACAAAGTTCTAAAGAGATTTGGAATGGAAGATAGCAAGAAAGGGTTCTTGCCCATGTTGCCCAATATGACCTTGAGTAAAACTCAAAGTCCTGCAACGGCAGAAGATAGAGAAAGGATGAGCAAGACTCCCTATACCTCAGCCATAGGATCTCTAATGTATGCCATGCTATGTACTAGACCTGACATTGCATATGCTGTTAGTTTGACTAGCAGATATCAAAGTGATCCAGGAGTGGATCATCGACGTGATCAAAAACATCCTTAAGTACTTGAGAAGAACTAAGGATATGGTTCTTTGTTATGGAGGTGATGAACAACTCGTTGTTAATGGTTACACCGATGCTTGTTGGAACACCGATCCGGATGATTCTAAATCTCAATCTGGATACGTATTTACTTTGAATGGTGCAGCAGTTAGCTGGAGGAGTGCAAAGCAAAGCATTGTGGCGAGATCTTCAACTGAATCGGAATACATAGCTGCTTCAGAGGCTTCACAAGAGGCAATATGGATGAAGGAGTTCATTACAGAGCTTGGTGTGGTTCCTAGTGCGCTGGACCCAATGTCTATCTACTGAGATTGTTGGAGATATGCCCTAGAGGCAATAATAAATATAGTTATTATTATATCTTTGTGTTTATGATAAATGTTTACATTCATGCTATAATAGTATTAACAAGGAAACATTAATACTTGTGTGATTTGTAAACTAAAATAGAGTCCCTAGTAAAGCCTCTTTATAATACTAGCTTGTTGGTTAATAAATGATTGTGGTTTCCCTATCATGAACATTGAGATGTTATTAACAACAAGATCATATCGTTAGGAGAATGATATGGTGGACATACTCCTATAGATAAGCGTAGCATAAAGATCAAGTCATTTTAATAGTTCAATTGCTATATGTTTTCTGATACACAGTAACCTAATTCCTTCGACCATGAGATCATGCATATCACCTTCACCGGAAGGATGCTTTGATGACATCAAACACCACACCATAACTGGGTGGCTATAAAGGTGGCATTGAGTGTTCGGAAAGTATTGGTTGAGACACATGGATCAAGAGTGGGATTTGTCCATCCATATGACGGATAGATATACTCTGGGCCCTCTCGGTGGAATGTCATCCAATTAGCTTGCAAGCATGTGGTAGCTCACAGGGATCACATATCACGGAACGAGAAAAGAGTACTTATCGATGCGAGGTTGAACTAGGTATGCGGAGATACAAGCGATCATAACCTCGGATAAGTAAACTATCGTGAGATAAAGGGAAATTGGTATCGTATGTAAGTGGTTCATTCGATCACAAAGTAATCGTAGAAATATGTGGGAGCCATATGAATTTCCAGATTCCTCTATTGGTTATTGTTCGGAGAAGTGTCTCCATCATGTCCGCATAATTCACGAACCATAGGGAGACACACTTAAGGATTCGACGTTGTTTGAGTAGTTATGGAATGATGAGTAAGAGACCGAATGTTGTTCGGAGTCTCGGATGGGATCCGGGATATCACGAGGAGATCCGGAATGGTCCGGAGAATAAGATTCATATAAGGAAAGTCATGTTTCGGTGTTGGAGAATGGTTCCGGTGTTTTCATCGGGAATGTTCTAGAAGGTTCCGGAATGTCCGGCACTCGGGAGGGGAAGGGTACATGAATGTGTTATATCAAGTTGGTATGATTGCATCATGTACTAGGTGTCATCGCTGAACAAAATAAAGGGTTTAATCAAATCCTAGTTTGAAAAGTCAAACGCCAATTTGAAAAGTCAAACGGCTATTTTGGAAGGTGGAGGGGAAGTAGGAAACCTACTTGGGGAGGAGTTCCTCCCCTCCACCGCCGGCCCACCTTGGAAGCCGAGTTGGGGAGGGACTCCCCTCCCTTGGCGCGCCCCCTCCACCTATATAAGGAGGGGCAGGGCTGACCCTCCAAGACACAACTCCACCACCCCGCAAACCCTAGCCCTAAGCCGCCGCCGCCTAGCTAACCCTAGCCGCCGGCCAAGCCTCCTCCTTGGTGTGTCTAAACCCTAGATCGCCGAGGAGCTCTCTCATAGTCCACCATACTCGCTCTGGCTTAAGGCGAAGCCCTGCGAGATCTCCCCTCTACTTCCGGTACCACGCCGTCGTGCTGCCGGAATCGCGAGGAGAGTGCTACAACCTCCGCTTTCTTTGGAACAAGGATAGGAAGCTCTTCGTGAGTACGAACGTGTGACCGATTGCGGGGCTGCTGGAACGCTTGCCGGAAGGATCGTCTCGCGATCTTGAGATCGGAAGAAAATACGACTACATCACCCACGAGAATCCGCTCTCGTTAAACACTTTGGAATCTTTGAGGTGAGTTATTCCATCGACTCGTTGCTACAATCTAGTAGATAGATCTTGGCTTGTTTGTTTGTATCACGATAGAAATTTTTGTTTTCCATGCTCTGAAACCCTACAGTGGTATCAGAGCCGTGTCTATATGTAGATCTGTTGCACGAGTAGAACACAATGGTCATTGTGGGCGTTGATGCTTTTGTTGTCGATTGCTTCTTGTGTAGTTTGCATCTTGCGGGATGGTGGGATGAAGCGGCCCGGGCTAACCTTACATGACATCGTTCATGAGACTTGCTCCACGCTTGACATGCAACTTGTATTGCATAAGTCGCTTTGTGGGTGCCTATTTCTCCCAACATAGTTAAGATCCAATTTACAACGGGTGATTGACAATACTAGTATCAATGTTGTGGTTCTTGTTCGTAAGTTAGAACGACACTTCTTGAAATACCCAAACCACGTAAAACATGCAAAGAAAGTAGAAGCGTCTAACTTTGTTTTGCAGGGGTGTGTTGTGATGTGATATGGCCATGATTGTGATTATATTTGATGTATGCAATGTTCCTTATTGTAAGTTGGCAGCAAGGAGAACCATATGGTTGTCTTTAATTTATGTTAAGACCCGCGTGTCTATTCAAAGTAGTTGTAATAGTTGAAGCTGGTGGATGACAACCATGAAGCGGCGTCATTGACCTTGATGCAATGCCGGTGATGATGGAGATCATGTTCGTGATTGAAGATGGAGATCGGAAGCACAAAGAAGAAAGGCCATATCATATCACATATTATGAATTGCATGTGATGTTAATCCTTTATGCATATTGTATTACTTAGTTAACGACGGTAGCATTATAAGATGATCCCTCATGCACATCAATTTCAAGTTTTAAAGTGTTCACCCTTAGTAAGCATTGTTGCTAAAGCTTGTTGTTTCGAAGCACCACGTGATGATCGGGTGTGTTAGATTCCGCAAGTGTATACAACGTGAGCAAGCCAGATTTGCTCATGTGGAAGCTAAGGTTTGATCTTGACGAGCCTAGCATGTACAGACATGGTCTCGGAACACGGATCACCAAAAGGTAAAGCATGAATCATATAGTAGATATGATGAACATGTCGATTGTTCGCCATTGAAGCTACATCAACTCTCGTGATGATCGGTTTTGATGTGGTGGATTTGGTTCGTGTGATCACTAAAACAATGTGAGGGATATTGTTTTGAGTGGGAGTTCACCTAGATTAATTTAACTATTAATTAGAACTCAATTTGTCATAAACTTAGTCTAAATTATTGCAAATATGTTGTAGATCAATGGCGGCCCCTACCATCAATTTTCATGCGTTCCTAGAGAAAGAAAAGTTGGAAAAACAATAGAAGCAACTTCGTGGATTGGTTCCACAATTTGAGGATTGTCCTCACAGCTGGTAATTTGACCTATGTCTTTGGATGCAGCTAGGTGACCCACTGCGCCTCGCTACCGATGAAGTAAAGAATGTTTACCTCACTCGAAAGACTCAGTACTCCACAGTTCAGTGTGCTATCTTGTATGGTTTAGAATCGGAGCTTCAGAAAAGGTTTGAGAATTCAGACCCACATGATATTGTCCGTGATCTCAAATTGATCTTTGAGACTCACGCGGCGATTGAGAGCTATGAGGATTCTGAAAAGTTCTTTAACTGCAAGATGGAAGAAGACAGCTCCGTCAGTGAGCATGTGCTTAAGATGTCTGGGCACGCAAACAAACTTCAAAGCTTGGGTATAGTGATTCCTAATGCTTTGGGGATTTACCGTGTCCTTCAATCACTACCACCAAGTTACAAGAACTTTGTGATGAACTACAATATGCAAAACATGAACAAGATGTTGCCAGAACTCTTCGCCATGTTGAAATCTGCAGAAGTGGAGATCAAGAAAGAGCACCAAGTGTTGTTGGTAAATAAGACCACAAAATTCAAGAAAGGCAAGTCTAAGCAAAAGGGACACTTCAAGAAGGGTGGTAAGAAAGTTACCGCGCCGACGAAGAAGACCAAGGCTGGACCTAAGCCTGATACTGAGTGCTTTTACTACAAGGGAGAAGGTCCTCGAAGCGGAATTGCCCAAAGTACTTGGCGGTTGAAGAACGGCAACATCAAGAAGAAAGGTATATCCAATATACATGTTATTGATGTGTATCTCACTAGTACTCGTAGTAGTGCACGGTATTTAATCGTTCGGTTGCTCATATTTGTAACTCAAAACAGGTCTTTGCGAATAAGCGGAAGCTAGCGAAGAACGAGGTGACGATGCGCATGGGAAATGGATCAAAGGTTGATGTGATCGCATCGACGCTACCTCTTCATCTACCATCGGGATTAGTTTTATACTTAAATAATTGTTATTTGGTGCCTGCGTTAAGCATGAACATTATATCGGGATCTTGTTTATTGCGAGACGGTTACTTGTTTAAGTCCAAAAATAATGGTTGTTCGATTTATATGAGTAATATGTTTTATGCACATGCACCTTTGATAGATGGTCTATTCTTATTGAATCTCGATAGTGGAAATACACATATTAATAACATTGAAGCTAAACGTTTGAAATCGAGCGATAACTCGACCTATATGTAATCTTTGTCGTCTTGGTCACATTGGAGTGAAGCGTATGAAGAAACTCCATTCGATGGACTTCTTGAATCACTTGATTTGAATCACTTGAAAGATGCGAAGCATGTCGATGGGAAAATGACTAAGACTCCATTTTACGGTATGATGGAGCGAGCTACGGACTTATTGGTAATCATACATACCGATGTGTGGGCCAATGAGTGTAGCATCATGTGGTTATCGTTATGTTCTTACCTTCACGGATGACTTGAGTAGATATGGGTATATCTATTTCATGAAACATAAGTCCGAAACTTTCGAGAAGTTTAAGGAATTTCAAAGTGAGGTAGAGAATCAGCATAACAAGAAGATTAAATTTCTACGTTCTGATCGTGGAGGTGAATATCTAAGTTACGAGTTTGGCGAGCATTTGAAGAAATGCAGAATACTTTCACAATTGACACCGCCGGGAACACCACAACGTAATGGTGTGTCCGAACGTCGTAATCGAATTCTCTTAGATTTGGTTCGTTCTATGATGTCACTTACAGATTTACCGCTATCATTTTGGGGTTATGCATTAGAAACAGCCGCATTCACTTTAAATAGGGCACCATCTAAATCCGTTGAAACGACACCTTATGAATTATGGTTTGGGAAGAAACCTAAATTGTCGTTCCTTAAAGTTTGGGGTTGTGAAGCCTATGTAAAGAAGTTAGAGCCAGACAAGCTTGAACCCAAAGCGAAAAAATGCGTCTTCATAGGATACCCGAAGGAAACTATTGGGTATACCTTCTATCATAGATCCGAAGGCAAAATCTTCGTTGCCAAGAATGGATCCTTTCTAGAAGAATTTCTCTCGAAAGAAGTGACTGGAAGGAAAGTAGAACTCGACGAGGTTGTCGAACCTTCTCTCGAACTTGCGAGTAGCGCAGCAGAAGAAGTTCTGTGGTGCACGCAAGAAGAGAGGAAGCTAATGATGATGATCATAAAAATTCGGTTGAAGTTGCTACAGAGCCTCACAGGTTAACGAGAACTCGTACCACTCCTGATTGGTATGATCCCGTAATGAATGTCATGTTGGTGGACAACACCGATGACCCTGCGACGTATGAGGAAGCGATGATGAGCCCAGATTCCAATAAATGGCAAGAAGCCATGAAATCCGAGATTGGATCCATGTACGAAAACCAAGTATGGACTTTGGTGGACTTAGGATGGTATCGAGAACAAATGGATTTTCAAGAAGAAAACAGATGCTGATGGTAATGTTACTGTCTATAAAGCTCGACTTGTCGCAAAAGGGTTTCGACAAATTCAAGGAGTTGACTACGATGAGACTTTCTCACCAGTAGCAAAGCTAAAGTCTGTGAGGATTATGTTAGCAATCGCTGCATATTATGATTATGAGATATGGCAGATGGATGTCAAAACAGCGTTCCTCAATGGAGACATTGATGAAGAGTTGTATATGATGCAACCCAAAGGTTTTATCGATCCTAAAGATGCTAACAAGGTGTGCAAACTTCAAAAGTCCATTTATGGATTGAAGCAAGCATCCCGAAGTTGGAATCAACGTTTTGATAAGGTAATCAAAAGTTTTGGTTTTATACAAACTTATGGACAAGCTTGTATTTACAAGAAAGTGAGTGGGAGCTCTGTAGCATTCTTAATACTATATGTAGATGACATATTGTTGATTGGGAATGATGTAGACCTTCTTAATAGTGTCAAGGAATATTTGAATAATAGTTTTTCAATGAAGGATCTTGGCGAAACTTACATATTAGGCATAAAGATTTATAGAGATAGATCGAGGCGCCTAATATCATTGTCTAAAGTACATATTTGGACAAAGTTCTAAAGAGGTTTGGAATGGAAGATAGCAAGAAAGGGTTCTTGCCCATGTTGCTATATCTGACGTTGAGTAAAACTCAAAGTCCGACAACGGCAGAAGATAGAGAAAGGATGAGTAAAACTCCCTATGCCTCAGCCATAGGATCTCTAATGTATGCCATGCTATGTACTAGACCCGACATTATATATGTTGTTAGTTTAACTAGCAGATATCAAAGTGATCCAGGAGTGGATCATTGGACAGCGGTCAAAAACATCCTTCAGTACTTGAGAAGAACTAAGGATATGGTTCTTTCTTATGGAGGTGATGAACAACTCGTTGTTAATGGTTACACCGATGCTAGTTGGAACACCGATCCGGATGATTCTAAATCATAATCTGGATACGTATTTACTTTGAATGGTGTAGCAGTTAGCTGGAGGAGTGCAAAGCAAAGCGTTGTGGCGAGATCTTCAACTAAATCGGAATACATGGCTACTTCGGAGGCTTCACAAGAAGCGATATGGATGAAAGAGTTCATTACAGAGCTTGGTGTGGTTCCTAGTGCGCTGGACCCAATGTCAATCTACTGTGATAACATGGGCGCCATAGCCAATGCGCAAGCACCAAGGTCACACAAGAAGCTGAAGCACATCAAGCTACATTTTCACGCCATTTGAGAACATGTCCAAGATGGGGACATAAAGATTTGCAAAGTATACACAGATCTGAATGTGGCGGATCCGTTGACTAAACCTCTCCCGAGGGCAAAACATGACCAACACCAAACTGCCATGGGTGTTCGGTATATTACCATGTAATCTAGATTAGATGACTCTAGTGCAAGTGGGAGACTGTTGGAGATATGCCCTAGAGGCAATAATAAATATAGTTATTATTATATCTTTGTGTTTATGATAAATGTTTACATTCATGCTATAATAGTATTAACAAGGAAACATTAATACTTGTGTGATTTGTAAACTAAAATAGAGTCCCTAGTAAAGCCTCTTTATAATACTAGCTTGTTGGTTAATAAATGATTGTGGTTTCCCTATCATGAACATTGAGATGTTATTAACAACAAGATCATATCGTTAGGAGAATGATATGGTGGACATACTCCTATAGATAAGCGTAGCATAAAGATCAAGTCATTTTAATAGTTCAATTGCTATATGCTTTACGATACATTAACCTAATTCCTTGACCATGAGATCATGCATATCACCTTCAGGAAGGATGCTTTGATGACATCAAACACCACACCGTGAATCGGGTGGCTATAAAGGTGGCATTGAGTGTTGAAAGTATTGGTTGAGACACATGGATCAAGTGGGATTTGTCCATCCATATGTGGATAGATATACTCTGGGCCCTCTCGGTGGAATGTCATCCAATTAGCTTGCAAGCATGTGGTAGGCTCACAAGGGATCACATATCACGGAGCGAAAAGAGTACTTATCAGTAACGAGGTTGAACTAGGTATGCAGAGATACCGATGATCATAACCTCGGATAAGTAAACTATCGTGAGACAAAGGAAAATTGGTATTGTATGTAAGTGGTTCATTCAATCACAAAGTAATCGTAGAAATATGTGGGAGCCATATGAATTTCCAGATTCCTCTATTGGTTATTGTTCGGAGAAGTGTCTCGATCATGTCGCATAATTCACGAACCGTGGGGAGACACACTTAAGGATTGGCGTTGTTTGAGTAGTTATGGAATAATGAGTAAGAGACTGAATGTTGTTGGTCTCGGATGGGATCGAGGATATCACGAGGAGATCCGGAATGGTCCGGAGAATAAGATTCATATAAGGAAAGTCCTGTTTGGGTTGGAGAATGGTTAGGTGTTTTCATCGGGAATGTTCTAGAAGGTTCAGAATGTCCACTCGGAGGAAGGGTACATGAATGTGTTATATCAAGTTGGTATGATTGCATCATGTACTAGGTGTCATCGCTGAACAAAATAAAGGGTTTAATCAAATCCTAGTTTGAAAAGTCAAACGCCAATTTGAAAAGTCAAGACTATTTTGGAAGGTGGAGGGAAGTAGGAAACCTACTTGGGAGGAGTTCCTCCTCCATCGCCGCCCACCTTGAAGCCGAGTTGGGAGGGACTCCCCTGGCGCCCTCCACCTATAAGGAGGCGGGCGCCCTCAAGACACAACTCCACCACCCATGAAACCCTAGCCCTAAGCGCGGCCCTCCTGCGACCACCGCCGCCCTAGGGCAAGCCCGCCGCCGCCCTAGCCTAGCCACGCCAAAAGCCTCCTCCATGGTGTGTCTAAACCCTAGATCGTGAGAGCTCTCTCATAGTCCACCATACTCGCTCGGCAAGGCGAAGCCTGCGAGATCTCCCTCTACTTTCGGTACCACGTCGTCGTCTTGCGGAATCACGAGAGAGTGCTACAACCTCCGCATTTTCTTTGGAACAAGGGAGAGGAAGGTCTTCGTCGAGTCAAGAGCGATGTGACCAGGCTGATCGGGAGCGCCAAGGAAGGATCGTCTACGCGATCTTGAGATCGGGAAGAGTACGACTGCATCACCCACGATAATCCGCTCTTGTTAAACACTTTGGAATCTTCGAGGGTGAGTTATTCCATCGACTCGTTGCTACAATCTAGTAGATAGATCTTGGCTTGTTTGTTTGTATGCGATAGAATTTTTTTGTTTTCCATGCTACGAAACCCTACAGTGATAACATGGGCGCCATAGCCAATGCGCAAGAACCAAGGTCACACAAGAAGCTAAAGCACATCAAGCTACGTTTTCACGCTATTCGAGAGCATGTCCAAGATGGTGACATGAAGATTTGCAAAGTACACACAGATCTGAATGTGGCGGATCCGTTGACTAAACCTCTCCCAAGGGCAAAACATGACCAACACCAAACTGCCATGGGTGTTCGGTATATTACCATATAATCTAGATTAGTTGACTCTAGTGCAAGTGGGAGACTATTGGAGATATGCCTGGTTATTATTATATCTTTGTGTTTATGATAAATGTTTACATTCATGCTATAATAGTATTAAACGGAAACTTTAATACTTGTGTGATTTGTAAACTAAATTAGAGTCCCTAGTAAAGCCTCTTTATAATACTAGCTTGTTGGTTGATAGATGATCGTGGTTTCCCTATCATGAACTTTGAGATGTTGTTAACAACAAGATCATATCATTAGGAGAATGGTATGATGGACATACTCCTATAGATAAGCGTAGCATAAAGATCAAGTCATTTAATAGTTCGTTTGCTATAAGCTTTCTGATACATAGTAACCTAATTCCTTCGACCATGAGATCATGCTAATCACCATTACCGGAAGGATGCTTTGATGACATCAAACACCACACCGTAACTGGGTGGCTATAAATGTGGCATTGAGTGTTTGGAAAGTATGGGTTGAGGCACATGGATCAAGAGTGGGATTTGTCCATCCATATGATGGATAGATATACTCTGGGCCCTCTCAGTGGAATGTCATCCAATTATCTTGCAAGCATGTGACTGGCTCACAAGGGATCACATATCACGGGAACGAGAAAAGAGAACTTATCAGTAACGAGGTTGAACTAGGTATGCAGAGATACCGACGATCAAAACCTCGGATAAGTAAACTATCGTGAGACAAAGGGAAATTGGTATCGTATGTAAGTGGTTCAGTCGATCGCAAAGTAATCGTCTAAATATGTGTGAGCCATATGAATTTCCAGATTCCTCTATTGGTTATTGATCGGAGAAGTGTCTTGGTCATGTCCGCATAATTCACGAACCGTAGGGAGACACACTTAAGGATTCGATGTTGTTGAGTAGTTATGGAATGATGAGTAAGAGACCGAATGTTGTTCGGAGTCTCGGATGGGATCCGGGATATCACGAGGAGATCTAGAATGGTCCGGAGAATAAGATTCATATAAGGAAAGTCCTGTTTCAGAGTTCAGAAATGATTCCGGTGTTTTCACCAGGAATGTTCTAGAAGGGTCTAGAAGGTCCAGCACTCCGGAGGGGGAAGGGTACATGGATGTGTCATGACAATATGGAATGGTTGCATCATGTACTAGGTCACTTGGCTGGGCAAAATGATGAGAGAAATCAAATCCAAGTTTGAAAGTCAAACGCCAATTTGAAAAGTCAAATCTGAAGTTTGCTTGGTGGAGGGAGAGTAGGAAACCTACCTAGGGAGGAAGTCCTACTCCCTCCACCCGCCGGCCAAGGAGGAGGAGTTGGAGGAGGACTCCCTCCTCCCAACCGCCTCCCTCCCACCTATATAAGGAGGGGTAGGGCGCCCCCCTACCCTCACACCCAAACCCTAGCCCCAAGCGTCACCACCTCCAAGTGCTGCCTCCTAGGGCTTCTCCAAGTCGCCGACTAGGGTTTCCCCAAACCCTAGCCACTGGCCAAGCCACCCCCCTTGGTACCTCTGAACCGTAGATCGCCAAGGCCTCTCTCATACTCCACCATACTCGCTCTATCTTAAGGCGAAGCCCTGCAGGATCTCCCATCTACTTCCGACACCACGCCGTCATGCTGCCGGAATCACGAGGAGAGTTCTACAACCTCTGCTGCCTGCTGGAACAAGGGAGAGGAAGGTCTTCATCGAGTACCGAGCGATGTGACCATTGAAGGCTGTAGGAGCATGGCGGGAAGGATCGTCTACGCGATCTTGAGATCGGCAAGAGTACGACTACATCACCCACGAGAATCTGCTCTCGTTAACCACTTTGGAATCTTCGAGGGTGAGTTCTTCTATCGACTTGTTGCTACAATCTAGTAGATATATCTTGGCTTGTTTGTTTGCATGCGGTAGAATTTTTTTGTTTTCCATGCTACGAACCCCTACATCAAACACTCCTTTTCTAGTGAATTTGCTGAGTACGCTCGTACTCAAAGTATCTCCTTAACCCTTGCTAGATTCTGAAGCCGGAATAGGCAACAACCACATCAAGTTATGCTCTAGGACTTATCATGCAAAGCTAAAGCTCTGCAATGAAGACAAGGAAGTCAACATATACCTCAACTCAAGTGAAGACGAAGTTACTGATTAGATAGGAATATAATCTCTAGCCAAAGAACCTAATTCTATAGTGCATTGCAATAGCAGCAATGTCAATCCCTTAGTTAGAATACTAGGCTTAATAGTATGCTAGTTCTTGCATTGTTCATCTTTGATTCTTCTCTCTAAGAAGTTCTTTCTCTCACTTTAACCTAGAGTATTCTCTGGATCTTGTGTAAAGAGTGAGTTGTAACCTTTAGCCATGTATTGGACCCGCTGTATTTCTGTTGTGCCATTCTGAGGGATGTAATACTAGTGAATGCTGTTTCATTGGTGTTATGTCAACGACTATAGTATATAACATCATGCGGTGGTATGCTGGGTCACCGCAACTGGTCATCACAATACCACGCCATCAGAATCCAACTGTCCACGTGTCAGCACGGCAGCAAACCGTCGCTCGCACGACGTCCACTACGCATAGAAACCGAGGCGATGCCGTAATTATCTCCACGTCGCGTGTGACCAGTCAATTCAAAGTCATAAGGTGGGACCCATGTTCACCCAGTCACGTCATCTCTGGCGTCGCAGAAGCTTGAGGTCATCGATCGTCAGCACTAACGTCATCAAAGCTATACTAGCAACGGTTACAAATCTTTGACTATACAACTAAAAGTAGATTTGAGTAAATACTCGGGGGCTATTCCTATCAGGATCGCTGGCCGTGCACCCGAAATATGATCAAAGTACTACACCACTGAACTATTCTTCGAGTCCTATGTCGAGTCTACGACTCCACTACGGACTCGGGGGCTACTCCCATAGGGAGGATGGATTCAAGCATTCAAAAAATTTGTATCCTATGGACCTAAAAGTCAACAACGACTGAATTAAAAGTCTCTGCTCGAGTCTACGACTCGAACAGACACTCGGGGGCTACTCCCATAGGGAGCGCTGGTCGCGCACCCTATGAATCCTTCGACTGCGATCCTTCGGATCAGCATGCAAAAACTTTTCGGCAACTTTGCCCCAGTTAAACGCTAAATGAGTAACATCCTCTTTGGCCACCTGAAACACCTCCGCGGTGATAGACATTCGGATGCTGCGTCTGCGACGCAAAGATAAGACCTACAGATACCATCTGATGGCCTGGCAACGCACACGACTACGCTCTGCTAGTAAAAATCCGTGTCAGCAGGCGCAATGGAAATCCCGACGGACGCGTTGGGTACATCATTTGAAAATCACCGGAATTCCACTCCTGTAAGTCCTCAACAACCTGAGTCGAATTACACCATCATATGTTCCGGTTTCGAGTCGAGGGACTCGAATCTGAAGAAGATCGTGTTGTTTTGTTCTACGATAGTTAACTGGCCTTGATCCGTCGGGAGAGTCAGGCACATGTATCAACAATCCCTACACATTAAAATCATTCTCTGATGAACAGAAAACAACTGCACCCGAAAGATTGAAATGTCCTCAGCCGAATCTACGATTCGACTAAACACTCGGGGGTTACTGACATGGTTATACCCTACGGGTACATGACCTTAGCATACCTGGTCCAGCCCAAGGAAGGCCCACGAGAATATACAAGGCCCATGAAGACTTTCGGGTGGCCCAAGCCCATGACGTATTCGGATCCTTGGAGAGCAAGACTAGATTAGATAGAATATTCAAAGGGGCAAACCATAAAACCTGTAACCGACTCGGTCTGTGCCCGGGACCTGCCTACTTCTATATAAAGGCTAGGAGGGAACGACGAGGAGGGCACTTCATACCACCGCATACACACCTCCACACCAGATTGCATCTGCGCACCCCTGTAACTTTCGGCTCCGCCGTAATAAAGAGCAGACAAGCAGGAGTAGGGTTTTCCCTCCGGGGGCCTGAACCTGGGTAAACCTCGTGTCCCCGTGTTGATTGTTTGCTAACCATTCCGCGATCTCCAGCATCCCCATCTTCTCCAAAAGCCAATCTCATAACAATGGGCATTGACGAGATTAAACCTCGTCAGCACCCCCTTTAATACCGGTTCAAGCCACGAACCGGTGTTAAAGGGAGGGCTACGCGGGCCACTGGTGCAGGGCCTTTAACACCGGTTCGTGGCTCGAACCGGTGTTAAAGGGGGTGCTCCTTTTTGCTTTCTGGACCACCCTGATACGGGCGCCCCCTTTAACACCGGTTCGTAGAAGAACCGGTGTTAAAGCCCATTTCCGACCTCAACCAAAAGCCTCGTTTCCACTAGTGCAAAGAGAAAAATCTCATGGTGTTGGACAGTTGGTCGTGAGTTTCATGACCCAATGCTATAATCCAAAGTTGTTGCGGGGCTAGCTAGCTAGTACAAGCATAATTGATCCTGTTCTAAATGATTTTAGTTGTCCATATGACATTGATAGACAATTTGAAGTTGAGATGTTGGTTTTACTAGTGAATATAGGATGTGTGTATGTAGTTCTGGATGCGTGTAAAACAATAATTTGATCTTATATTTCCAATGAAATAGTACTATATAGAAATTCACTTCAGTGGTATTATGGACTTTTTATCAAACTACTCAAACAATGAGCTAGATAGTGGAAGCCACAAAGAACTAGACTGCAGTTTCTCTTGATCTTATTTCTACTACTGTTTCTCTAGACAACTCAAGCCAGATTGGCTTATGCACAAGCCGGAGCCTAAAAGAACTGGGCCTTAGCGAGGTTGAAACTATGCACGCATTGGTATTGCAAATAACTCTCGAGCATGATAGGGCTAAACACATCAAAATCAACCGCCATTTTATCGAATAATAACTCTTTCCCGATGTAAATTATTTTCTAAATTTTTGTAAAATACACATTGTTCTGTGTGATTTGTACCATCTCCCCTAATAACACACGTCATATCCAAAACCATCGCCTCCTGCCAGGTTGCAGCAATCAAGTTTGAAATGAGGGGTGCCGAGCGAGTGACATGGAGCATATGTTCAACACCAACAATTTAAGAAGAAGGGACGAAGATGACATTGGTCGTCACACCACACGAAGCTAGGTATATGCACCAGCGACCCACTTTGTCCTCTCTGCCTACGCGTCCAACCGGACTTCGACCCGTGGAACCTCTTAAAAACCGATGAAATTGCAGCAACCATTAATTATTGTTGTCGTCGTTGCACCAACTTATTTTTACCTTTTTTTGTTGTTGTTACACAAACCACCAACGAGTTCGTGTAATATGTTGCACACGGATTCCAAATCTCGGATTAAGCTGATTAACAGCAGGTCCAACAACTTGGGCCCACGAGTAAGTGATGATGTGTCACTTCTTGTCGGCATCTCACCAGATCAGCAAAACGACGATTCTGGCGTGCACGCTATATAGCGTGCATGGCCCCACCATCTCTCTCCTCTGTTGTATGCAACCTTTACGTAGATTAGCCCATTTTCTTGGTATAATTTAAAACGCTTATAGATTTTTAATTATAAGTTTACTTTAAAACCGTTTGCCAATCTGGGTTTTTAACGGAGAGAGCTTCAAAATAAGACTAATATTAACTATATTTTGACAATATTTAAAAATCAATTTTTGAAATTGATAAAAAAAATTATATGAAACTTGGTGGGTTTTTATTGCTAAAACAGTCTCTTTCTTTATGTTTTAAACTTTTTCCATCATAATTAGAAAATAGTTGACAAAATCCTTCAAGTTGAAAAAATAAAATATATTAAAGAAAAACAAGAAACCAATAATACAATATGTTTCATTGTGAATCATGACATTTCATTATGTTTCGAAATTTAAATTTTCAATTTTATTAATTTTGGGCTTGTTTAAAAGATTTAATAAAAATAAATATGTTGGTTCAAAAAGATTTTTAATCAGATAATTATTTCAAATTATATGACTCTTTTAAATCTAGTATTGAGAGTTAAAAGAAGTGAGAGAAAGAGAGTGTCATAGATTTGTCAGATGTTGTACTATGTGCATGCAAAAGATTTTTTTTTTGCAAATCTCAAAACAAAAGAATCATATGGACGTCTCTAGCATGCACGGGACCTAACGTGCATGCTAGAGTTGCATTTCAGATCAGTCTAGATGTTCCAAAAGCTCTGGTCAATAGATCTAACAAGTGACAAAAATTTCAAAGGGCTGGTCTAAACTGTTTCGAACTTCTGCAGTATAGCTATCTCATATTGTTTCAATTAAGTGAAATTTTAAATTATTTTAAAAAGTTGAATTTTTTTGGCCGAGCATGACAAAAAAAGTGGCAGGATTTATATAGATTTGTCCAAATTTTTCAAATTAGTTAAGTTCATATTGTCTCAATTACTACTACAACTTATCATTTTTTTTGAATTTTTGGCAAATTTCTCCCAAATTTTTGTCGTATGTCAGAAAAATGACAAAAAAATTCAGATAGCCGATCCAAGTTGTTTCAAACTTTTCCCTGTATCTTTAATGTGCGTTGGTGTTCTGTGCAATTTTCTCTACTACAAAATATAACTTGCCCACCAATAAAGACATGCCGGGTATAGCTAGCATGGCACCCCGTCACGAGTAAAAGAAGGCACATCTATCTGTTCCGGAAGAGTTGAAGCACGGTAGTACGAGTATATCACGCCACGGGAGACCACCACCGCCCGAACGAAACCCCGGATACACGCAGCGCACACGTCGTAAAGAAGCAGCACTGCAGCGGCAACACGGTTCCGGTTCCTGGAGAAGGATCGACGATGGCGTTCAGTCGCCACGACACAGAGTCAGGTACAGTACGCCGTAGTACGCGCACCACGCGACGCGACGCGACGGACCTTGCCCTCTCCGGACCCGACGCGTGACTGACACCCGGTCGAGAATTCAAACCTGAGCGGCAGTTCTAGAAGCGGGACGGGGCGGTCACGTTGCCATGGTACAACAAAGTCAGGGCGACGCGCAGCACGCGCCGGACCTTCGTACTCTCCGCCTGCGCGCGCGTCCGACCTAACCGGGGCCGTGACACCGATTCGAAAACTTCTTTTTGTCACGGGTGATGATGGCAATCAGTTCGAGCCTGGGAGAGGCCAGCTCCCGAACGATGCTGCCGCCTGCCGTGCCGGCCGCGGCCCGTCAGGCTGGCTCACGGTGGGCGCCGCGCCGGCGCTGGCAAAAGCGGGCGGGAGCGCCACCGCGGCCCGCACGTGGTCCGCGCTGCTCCCTGCCTGCGTGCGCTGTCGTCGCCCGCGGCAGGGTATTCCCCCACGACGCAACATGCAGCCTCACATGACGTGCGGGTCCAGGAGGGAGGCCGGGCCCGCCTGGCATTCAACCCGCGTCGGTGGGCCGTTGGCGCGCGCGATTACTGAGGGGAGTGGGCGCGAGCGGCCGCCGGTACCAACCGTGCGCGCGGGCGCCGGAAGAATAAAGGCGGCCGCTACCCACACCAGACACCACATTCGCCCACTCTCCCCACACGACAAGCTGCCGCCGAATTTTTGTTTTGTGCACTACTACTAGTATACGCCGATGCAAGGAAGCCACCTGCTCCGCTTAACCGAGCGCGGCATAAAACACGAGCTGCCTCCATATATACACCGAAAGGGAATTGCTAGGCGCACCCGCACTTTCCTTTCCCAAAATGCAGCACGAGCGTGCGCACTGCCGGTCTTGCACCGTCGCACTCGTAACCGCGGTACGTATTATAGGTAGGGAAAAAAAGGAGAAGTCTCCTTCTGCTTGTCTAAAAGTGGATCGTCCAACGAATTTCTAACACGAAAGCCGCACGGTATGGTATCTCGGAGGTTAGATCCTGGATCTGCTGTGGGTCACGCTTTGGCGAAAGCTCTTGAAAGCGTCGGTTTATTGCCGCTCTACCGAAGCGTGGTGCTATTTCAGGATATTTTTTTGATTTTCCCATGTGTTTAAAACTGAGTGAGCTCTGCCAACTTATTCTTTTTGTTCTGCCCACTCGCTAGGTCGACCTTGCAAGTTCCTCTCGGATTTTTTATCTCACCAAATTTTTTGGGGCAGATAGTCTAGTGAGCTAGGATAGAAAAAGTAAAACCAAATAATCTATGCCGGCATTTCATATTGTCACGTAGAATAATAGTGTAACTAGAAAACATATTCTGATCAACGGATATGACCTTTTGAGTGAATTTCGGTTTTGTTCTCTCCTAGCTGGAATATTTCGGTTTTGTTCAGTTTTGGTCACGTAGTTGGAATTATTTTCCATCTTAGTTACCTCATTTACAGATTCATGCCCACATTTCGTAATGTCATTTAGAATAGTAATCTGACATGCGTAAAGAACTAGATGCCAATCTAGTGTATAGTTGTTTAGGGTATCTCATCGACGGGCTATTTTAAGCTCGGCGAATGCATTGCGTCGGCTTTGGGTGGTTTGCGGTGTAGCTTCTCTAGTATGCTCACAGATAATAACCATGTTTGGTCAATTGATCTCACATTTGAGTTTTATCTCCTCTTTTGACATTTTTATATGTTAATTACCCATATTGAGCACACTTCATCTAGTTTACCCTATTTTGTGAGATTTTGCCACTTTTAACCGTTCTAAGATTTTGTGAGCTCCTATTGATGGGCATCAACAATTAGCTACATGTGGTGTGCCAAGTACGAGGTTTTCCTCACAAATTTTCCCCTCCGAGCTTGTCCCCCCCCCCCCCACCCACCCACCCACGTACGTAGTGGGAGGGATCCACCTGAAAGATTGCTGTTAAATATTTACAAGGGTTAAAAGGTGCCAAAAACTACTAAATGGAGTAAACGAGTTGAAAATTTGTTAAAACAGTGTAACTAGCATAAAAAATTATCAAACAAGATACGTGTGGTGTGCCAGGTATGAGGTTTACCTCGTCACAGGTTTTCCTCCACCGAGTTTGTCCCGCCACATGTACCCTGTGGGAGGAACCCAGCTGAAAGATTGCTCTTAAATATTTACAAGGGTTAAAAGGTGCCAAAAAAACTACTAAATAGAGTAAACAAGTTGAATATATGTTAAAACAGGGTAAGTAGCATAAAAATGTCAAACTAGGGGTTTTTCCTCCTCTATTTTTGCTAGCCAGTCGGTTTTTCCCTTCCGAGTTAGACCCGCCCCATGTACCTGATAATGATAGGGGGGCATCTAGAAGATTGATGTCAACTATTTATTAAAATAGTAAATCCAGGTGAAAAACTGTTAAAATGGTGTAACTAACGGTAAATATCAAACTAGGATTTAAAAGTTGGAATTCACCCAAAAGGTTTAGCCACGGCTTATTCTTCTGCTACCGTATGGGCAGCAAAGCAAAGATTTGTGGAGCTCGCCAAAGTTTTGCCGGCACACAACATCAAAACATGGCTTAATCCTAAATAAATATTGTATCCCGGCGGATGCGGGCCATGTGCCGCGCGGTCGCTCGTGAGTCGTGACAGCCTGACAGGCGAAGATGCTTCGGCGCGGACCGCAGTCGAGTCACACGGAAGAATCCGGTACCGCACACCCCGGTCTGACCCAGCCACATCCATCGACCATCGTGCTTCTCCCGGTCCTCCCGTCTTGGCGTCTTGTCATCTACTAGAACAGGATTCGTCAAATTTGTACATTTGGATGGATCACGAGTTTATAAAATGAAAACTGTCAACACCTTTTTCGTTTGGAAGATTCCGCTAGACGATGGGGCCAAATTGACAAGGACGTGTGCCTGCAGATAGCCCCTCCGTGAAGTCAGGCCACCGCCTGACGAAGGAGTGTACTGTCTATTCTAATTCTGCGGTCACTGGCGTGGAAAACTGGAAATGGACTTACTGGCGTGGCCAACCATATGGACGAAAGAGCAAAAAAACACGGTTAATTAAAGGGTCACGCTCACATTGGTCGCGAGATTATTTTTATGTTATTCATGTACGTACAGATCGGATCAGACTTGTGTTGATATGGCGCGTGATTTGTCCATTTGTCAATTCAGAGTTGAAAGTTTGAAACACCGGACGTATATTCACTGAATTTGTTGACGCGTGCAACATGTGCATATAAATTAACCAAATGGACAAGCTAGCCTTTTAATTATTTCTTCAGAGGCTGACGTGTGGGACCGCATGTGAGAAAGCGCCCAAGGTCAAATATGAGACAGAAAAAATATAGGGGTATTTTGCAAAAAATGTAATGTCACATATCAGCTTAGAATGATTATGAACCTATTTCCTCCCTCGATACAATTTATGGTACCGTGAATTCACACTCTGCATATGCTAGACAAGATTTGGGACTAAAAGTGTATATGACTCTTTAAGAAACTACCCAAGATCTAAATCCGAATTCCTACATAGGATCCTCATTTTGTCGCCATCGTAGTATTTCTTTTAGCATTGGTTTTATTTACATTCTTGGAATATCTTATGTGTTATTGGCAGCTAGATTCTAGATAGAACATGTTTTCTCCTTCTCTAGGGCGCCACAGTTTATCTTCTTGTTTACCTTTTTCCGCGCATCTTCTTTCCATTAGAAATCTATGCCACCTCATATTGACCATGCCACTGGCTCCCTCCCAATCTTCCCAACATCGATCGCGAAGCAAGGAGTAGGGCATAAATGCATGAGTTCGTGTGACGAGATATGGGGTCATACTACGCGTTCCCCGGGGGATAATTTCTCGAAATCCCCCGGATTCTCCTGCTGACACGTGTCTTCTAAAAATATCTCAAAATTCACTTTTGCTACAATATACCTGCTTTTGCTACAAATAGTCTCGCTTTTGCTACATGTAGCAGAAAACGGTTCGGTCTAAAAAATAGAAAAATAGACTGGACCTCGCTGGAGATTTCGCCGGAGACCTCGCCGGCGACCGTGTAGCAAAAAATTGTGCTAATGTAGCATATCTGACATTGCCGGAGACTCGCCGGAGGTATTCGCCGGTAGACCTTGCCGGAGACCGTGTAGCAAAAACTTTACGTTATTGTAGCAAAACCGCAAAACTGTTGTACCAAAAAAAATGCTAATGTAGCAAAAAAACGACATCGCCGGAGATACCGCGGCTGCTGTAGTAAAACCGATTTTGCTAGCACTTTCATAGAAAAATGTCTTATATTTCTGAATGGAGAGAGTAATTTTAAAAAAAAAATTATTACACCCTCTGTCCTAAAAAGATGTCATAAATTTGATTTAAATTTGAATGTATATATATATTAAATAGCGTTTAGATATATCTAAATATAAATAAACTTGCGATATTCATTTTATAACGGATGGAGTACTATCTATGAAAATTCCACATCAACATCTGATCTCGATATACCACGAAGACGAGTCCACGGGCAGCGACACGTGAGGGGCCTCATGAAGTAAACTTCATGGTCGACACATTTAACGCGTTGGAAGATGCACCTCACACTCCTGCACCAGTAAGAATTGAAGAAAAGTCATTTCCGTTGAACCAAAGAAAATGCTCAAAAAGCAAATGCTCATTTTCCGTGTACGTGTAGCGGCATAGGAGACGGAAAGAGCTCAGTCCAAGGACGCGCTTGGGCGAAGGGAAAAGACCACGCGCACCAGTCCATGTCCACCTAATTAGCCTCCCCTCCCCGCATTAACCAAACTTTATTCCCTGCTACATATATACCCGTTATACCAACAATATAAAAGTCGGCGCCCCCCGCTTTTCCCCAATTCATCATCATCATCGTCTAGCAGCTCACCGGAACAGCAACCAATTCGGAGGGCCTGCTGAGCTGTGATACTACTGTATAGCCTTTTCCCCGGACCGAATCAGCGATGGAGCGAGCGGAGGCGGAGGTGGAGATGGAGGCGGCCGCCGGCGACGGCGTCCACACGCCCCACTCGGCGCCGTCCACGGCGCCGTCGGCCAGGGTGTCGATCTGGGAGTCGGTGCGCGCGTGCGGGGTGTGGGGCAGGGAGGTGGACAAGGCCGAGCTGCGGCTGCGGCTCGTCATGCCGCTCTACGCGCGCCGGGCGGTGGCGGCCGCCGTGAAGGAGCGGAGCGAGGCCGCCGGCGTGGCGGCTGCCGCCGCGGCGAAGGAGGCGGTGGTCGAGGGGGAGGAGCCGCTCGAGGTGGTGACGCCGATGGTGGTGTTCGTGAACTCCAAGAGCGGCGGGCGGCACGGGCCCGAGCTCAAGCTGCGCCTCCACGAGCTCATCAGCGAGGAGCAGGTGATGACATCTCCGATTCCTTCTGTCCCCCCGCGCCCGCTCGTGCGGCGGCCCCGCCTCCCCGATTTTCACGTTTTTCTCCCCCCGGTTTACCTTCCGTGCTGGTTGTTACTGCACTAGTTGTTTACCTGCTCTGGCCTGGGCTGGCGAGCCACGAGTTGCAGCGCTCCGTCTCTGAAATTCCCGTGGATTTCCGCAGCCATTTGGGCTCCACAGAAATGATTTCGTTGAAAACAACCCCCCTTTCGGCCGGGATTAATGGATTTTACTCCGTTGGTACTTTCATGGTACAACGGTACTATCGTAATTCGTAAAGCCAAGGACGAACGGCCTTACGTCCTGTGATCCGAGGAAGATGCTGTGACGCGACCAGTATCCCCTATGTTTTCACAAGATCGTCATGCTTCCTATGGGGAATTGTACTAACCTTTTTCCCCCTGTTCCTAGTGTAAGCTGTGACTGATTCTGCAATGGTCCAACCATCTAGGTAGTTATGCACCTGATTCGGGAGTATGAGTGGTTGGGAGTAGGCCAGTAGCGTGTTGAGATGAAGACGGGTACTCACTTATGGTTGGATGACATAATGAATGCTTATACGGTAGGCTGCTGTGGAGGCTCCAGCAGATTTGTGTCGCTTCCACATACTCTAGGAGTATGGTCCTAGAAGAGGTGACGAGGTGATGGAGAAAATCAAGGACGGTAGGTGTTAGGTAGGTAAGGAGGAGGATCTAAAGTTCTGAGGCAGAGATTGTGGTAGCATCATGCTTTTCTGGTGATATTGGTGAGAGTAATGAGACATCTGTTATTTTCAGTTTGACATTTTCTTGCAACACAACACTTGGCCATTACTAGATTCCGTTTGAGTTTTCTGTTAATCAGCTTCTGAACTGGAGGTTGGCTTACTATAGGATTGGTTGCTGATGTCATTATGTTGTACAAGAGAGTCTGAACCTATGTAAGCTAAGGCTACTAGGAGCAATAGATATGCTGTAACTCTGTGCAATCTGGTAGTCTTAAAGAGCTTTGGAAACTCATATAACAATATAACATGGTCTTGTGGTTGTCTAGATAGTGTAACATAAAAAGATTATGTTGTGGCACACAAATCACTTTTTGGAAGTTTTTATTTCATTACTTTTTGTTTATTCTGCAAAACTTGAACTATATAGTACTTACTGATGGAACAATTTTTTTTCAGGTCTTTGATCTTTCTGATGTGAAGCCTTCTGATTTTATTCGCTATGGTTTGGGTTGTTTGGAGAGGTTGGCTGAGAAAGGTGATAATTGTGCAAAGGACATCCGTCATAAGATGAGGATTATGGTACGTGCTTGATGGTCTTAGTACCAATATTGCACTTGTTAGAAGCTTTTAAGAGTTTTGGCATGTTCAATTTGTTATTTGCTATTAAAAGCTGTTCAAGAAGCGGGGTTTAATATCTTTTGCTCATGAAAGGCTTGCGCTCAACTATTTCTGTGTCAATAGTCCATATGCTCTTCTTGTTTATAGTCCATATTCTCTTCTTGTTTATGGCAGTGTTCCAACTACTTTGCATAACATTCTTGCACTAGTTCTTTCTGACAGGTTGCTGGTGGGGATGGCACTGTTGGTTGGGTACTTGGATGTCTCCAAGATCTTAATAAGTTGAAAAGGGAACCAGTTCCTCCCACAGGAATCATCCCACTTGGTACGGGGAACGACCTTGCTAGATCATTTGGATGGGTAAGGGCTTATATATGATGTGATGTTTCTATTTAAATTCTTTGTTTTCGTTTCAAAATACTGACCAACACAATTGCAGGGCGGTTCATTTCCCTTTGGTTGGCGTTCAGCTGTAAAACGCTATCTGAGCAAGGCAGGGACAGCTCCCATCGTCCATCTTGACAGGTGAGATCATTGCTCGCTTCTTGTTTTTATCTTTTAATTACCTATCACATTTAACTCATTTTGTTTGTTACTGCCGCTGGTGCTTAAATTTGAGGAGTACCTTTTGCCATGTCTAGTAGAACTTATCATATTACCTATCTGCTATATCATAGTAGAAAGAATCAATCAATATAAGTGAGCACATGTATCCCATATTCTAATATCTCTTAATGCATGAGATGTGCGCATAGTAAATAGGATGAATAATGTATGAAGATTTTAACCATCATTTTGAAACAACCATTTTGTAGTACCAAGACCTTGCAGGAGATGCTTCTTCCAATAATTCCAATACATTCTTGTAACATCTGTTTCTGCACTTAGAACTACTATTGTTCTTGCAGTTGGCAGGCTGTGATTACGATGCCAGAAGGACAAATAGACGAGTTGCCACATGCACTTAAGAAAGTGGAACTTGCAGATCATTTGGAGTTTAACAAGGTTTGACTACGAATTTGTTTTGAGTTTACGCTCAGGAATTGTGGCGTTCTCCGATGAACATGCAAGTACATATTTTTGTGTGAATGAGCTAATGTAGTTTGGTGCAGGAAAATGGAAGCGAGTTACCTGAAAAAGCTTCTTCTTATAAAGGAGTATTCTACAACTACCTTAGCATTGGTATTTCTTTGATACTTGCTCAATTTTATTTTTTTAGTTAATTTTGTTATCCCTCATGAACTAAACATGACGATCATTACTCAGTAAAGGTAATAAGCTCATTAAATAATATTTATCAACTTGAGATGTTTTTTTAGTATTCACACCAACATGATATTACATGTAGTTTCACACCCTAGGTGTTTATGTTTTGCCTAACAGTGATATTTTTATTGCGACTTCAAACTTCTGAATACCTGCATCGGTAACTTGAAGTTTCAATGTGAAATCCATGATCTAAAACTATACATGTTAATCTCTATGATAATATAAAGTTGCAAGACTAAGGATGAGACCACATGAGATGCTATTTGCTTAGTTTTTACCAACATATCTGAACTTTTTCTACGCTTTGTTGGTAAATTCTCTGGTTTATTGGATACCTTAGAGCTTGGAGTCATTGTTAAGCTTACCATTTATTTCGGACAGGGATGGATGCTCAAGTTGCATACGGGTTCCACCATCTACGAGATGACAAGCCATATCTTGCTCAAGGACCAGTTGCAAATAAGGTGCTGAAAGAACTTTAATGAAGTAACACATAGTGGCTTAAAATTCTTATATACAGTACATGTTTCGTCATTGTGCAGTGTTTATTTTCAAGCTCACAACTTCACATAATTACTGTGCTCTTTTGAAGAATGCGGATTATATATCACATTCAGAATGTGCTGGTTAGCAATATCTTCATTAGCTATCTCTTCTGTCAGTAGCACATTGTATGACAGATTGATAGATCGCGTTTGAGGATGACCCATGTCCACTACATTGGTTGATGCACACAACTATATATTATTTATCGTTAAATGATGCCAAACAATGCCAAGCATCAATGCCAAAATAAAAACCCGAAACCACCCAAAATGGATCCGCCACGCGACAATATCTCCACAATCCTACCACAGACCTATGACATGTGACCTGACACTAAAAAGTACATTACTGCTAGACATAGACTTCAAGAAGGGATCGCCGCACGTACGGTGATGTTGATGGGTCCAACCAAATGTATTGCCTTATCTAGCTGATAGATCGCGTGAAGTTGTACACATACAAAAGAACTCATGCACCCAGCGCCCAATTTCCTCATATTCTAATTTATTATGTGGATCCTGCCGTTAACATGATAGATAGCTGGATGTGATTCTGCAAGTTCAAAAGTATATGCCTCTAGAATTTTTTTTGGCTTCAAAGCTTCCTTTTCATTTTCTGTAGCATAGTCCCTCAGAAATTCTTTGTCATCCTATTGTGCCACTTATAGTGATTGTGCTAACAATGTTTGTTTTTTGCCCTATGCAGTTGATTTATGCTGGATATAGCTGCACGCAGGGATGGTTCTGCACACCTTGTACAGCCAGTCCTCAGCTGAGGTAAATAACCTGCCTTTCCATGTGTTCTGAAATGGTGTCGAACTTCTAAAGTTTCAAATATTTCTTTTATTTTGATCAAATAATCTAGGCACCATTTTTTGGTTTGAGGTTTATTATGCAATTTTACCCATAGAACTACTGATGAATAGCATGAGTCTATAGCCCAGAATATTATTCTTAATAAACCTCTTAGGATTTATGTTCAAACTCCATTGTATTTTAAGTATCATGCATGTGATAAAAAACATCTTATCTCCATACTTTGGCGGTTCATAACTAAGCTGCAATCATGCCGGAGATGTTCTTCTTCCTTTATTTGTGACATCGTCTGTATCAAGTTATCAACCCAAGGCTGACAGATTCTTTGATTCATGCAGGGGACTTCGGAACATTTTACGGCTTTACATTAAAAGGGCAAATTGTTCAGAATGGGAGCAAATTCAAATGCCTTCAAGGCAAGTCATAAATTTGTTACATTAGAAATGCATTTTAATATCTATGATCCTTAGGAGTGTTAGAGAAGTCAAGTAGCTGACATTATATATATGATTTTCTGACCATTAAGCATTGCTTTAGTTTAGAGAGTATTGTTAGACACTGGGCAATGTATGACCTAACTGATACGTGACACTAGATAAATTGCTGATATGGAGTGGCTAGCTATGACCGAGCACAAAGTTTTCATCTAAAAGCATTTAGAAGTTCGTAATAATTGCGAGGAAAATTGGCATTAATTGAGTAGGTGCAGAAACTGCATATGTGATTTTCTTTATCATTTCTGACCTCATTTGAAGAAACATAGCTATGCTTTTCAAAGACAATGACACAGTGTCAGCATGTACAACTAATTAGCCCATATTTACCATTGTAAAACAAAATACTTGGATGTCCTAGCAGCCTGCCCTTCCCTCTGAGGCCTTGCCTTAGGAACTGTAGAAAAACTGTATTGAATGCCAATTTGGGTCATGCCCAAAATATGTAAGAAATATTGAAATAATAGAAAGATACTCTGAATATCATGCGGTGCTTATCATGCAAATAACTACATATCAGTTCGTATGTGTGTGGCATTACCATTTGCAAATTGCAATGTTTTTGAAATACCATTTACTCGTGTCGTGTATTAGTAATACAGTTGTGATTCTCAAAAAAAAAAAAACTGTTGTGAACCCTGGAAGCAACCTCAAAACAGATGGTACAAAAGCACATCGTACCCACTATCTTATTGGAGAAATATGGAACTTACATGATCACTCTTGATGTTTTTCCTTCAAATTTGTAGTGCGAATTCTTGTGTTGTACATCACAGAGACCGAGCTCACATTTATTCTGCTTGTTGATACTGCAGTGTTAGGTCTCTAGTGATCTTAAATTTGAAAAACTATGGCAGCGGAAGGCATCCGTGGGGTGATCTTAAACCAGATTATCTTGAGAAGGTTGGTACTTCAGCTCGCTCATGCATGTTGCATATATCTTCATTTTAGTTTTCTAATCCAGCATATCGGAGCTGACCCCGCAGTTGTCAAATGGGATATGTTCACAGCAATTGACCATTATTTAAAAGTCTGTTGTAGCATCACTGCCGTATCACTTTAGAACAAGTGGTAGCTGCAAGCTTAGAGTTCAGCATTGGGTGGGGTTACACACAAGTGGGTTCTATGGGTGTGTTTGGATTGTGGCCAAAGTGTACCTTACCAATATTTTGGTCATGGCCAAAAGGTTGGCTCTTGTTTGGATTGTTGCCAAATTTTGGCATGCCAATGCTCCACTACCAACTCTAGTTCAATTTTTAGCCAATGTTGGCCAACTTGTGGGCAACCAAAAGATCAACCAAAATTTTGGCTAGCCAAATATTTGGTGGGGCATTCTTGGGCACAAACCAAACACACCCTATTACTTCTATGCAAATGATGTGTCTTTTTTTCTCATTCCAGAGAGGCTTTGTTGAAGCTCACTCAGATGATGGTTTGGTTGAAATATTTGGTCTGAAAGAAGGTTGGCATGCTTCATTCGTTATGGCTGAGCTTATCAAAGCAAAGCACATTGCTCAGGTACTTGCATTTATTTGTTCCTCTATTTTTGCGTTGATCTTGTTTTCAAAAGGATTGATCTTGTGCTGGCAAACAAACTAAATGGACCCCAGCTTTTCATGTGACCTATGTTGGTTATAAATAACTCTCAAGTCACAACGCCCTAACTATATTGTTATCCTCAAAATTGTATAGGATACTATTTTTTTATAAGCTTGTCGAACTTGATGCTACTTCCTCAGTAGTGCTTGCAACACCCATAAAATTTTTAAAGCGTGTGAAGGGTGCATAGGTAGATGAAATGAACCCTTCACGTGTGCTTTAATATTTTGTGCACCCTTTGGGTACTGCCATGTTCTTAAATTGTTTCAGTTGCCTCTCTTTCCTTCATTAACTTATATAATGGACTTTCTGTGTGAAACCATTGCCTTCTACCAGGCTGCAGCTATCAAGTTAGAAATGAGGGGTGGCGAGTGGGATAGAGCATATGTTCAAATGGACGGAGAGCCATGGAAACAACCACTTATCCAGGACCAATCAACCACTGTGGAAATAAATAAAGTTCCATATCATTCTCGTATGATTAATGGGGATATATGAGATTTTCCTGTGTTAACCAGGTAACATTGGAGAAAGTCCATTTGACATCAATTTCTGGCATCTCATTCTGATAGCTACCTAATCATTTGATTACCATTTTATACCAGGGCTACTATTCTAGATCGTTAGACTATGTACAGTTTAGGAGCAGCAGGATGCATGTTTATTGGCTTTTATCATGCAAATGGTGGAGCCACGGCGGGAGCACAATGTGTCACCATGTAGTATTGTATCGTGTAAGTTATGTTGTATCCTAGTTCATTTGGAGAGGAAAACAAATTTAACATGCTTTGTATTATATTGTTTTCTGTCTGGAAAACAACCTGGTAAAAAAACCATGTAAGCTGTAACTTTGTATGCTGTGTCCATTCAAACAATTCTTTCCCTCTTAAGATATTTCATTCTGTGATTTCATTGAAATGCTTTGGCTGATAGCGATGTACAGTTAGAATGTTTGAACTATGCACAGCTAGAATATTATTGGTGAACTGTTCTCCTTTGAATTTTCTACTGTCCACTGGAATACGAACACAACCAATTTTCTAGCCAAATTACTGAAGGCAACAAGACTGTACGGGTACTTCTACTGCAGCTGAGATACTGGTGGCCTTCCCATCTCCACGGAGGTCGCTGCCCCCTCCATCCTCTGCTCGAATGGCTCTCTGATCTCTGACTCTGGCGTCCCCTCTGGCGAAGAATCAGCGTTCATCTCGGAGCTGATGTACACGCTCAGCGGGCTCGTCCCTCCCATGGCAGTATGTTCCCCCTCCCCAGCCCTTGGTGTCCTGCTTGAGTCGCCCATGTCATTCGATCTGGGCGTCCTCTCAAAGTGACTGCCGTTTTTGAACGTGGGGGAGTTGAGGTCCCTCTTGTCGTAGTGCTGGAACCATGCTTTCATCCTCCGCACCGATCCGC
Organism: Avena insularis; assembly: GCA_023614405.1. NCBI lineage: Eukaryota > Viridiplantae > Streptophyta > Magnoliopsida > Poales > Poaceae > Avena > Avena insularis. The sequence continues at coordinate 378,263,359 of CM042695.1, read as the reverse complement.
TCCCGGAGCCTGCGGCGGCCTCGGCCTCTGCCGCCGCCCGGAGCTCGTCTCGCTCACGGTAGGCGAAGATGGCGAGATAGAGCAGCAGCATGAGGGTGGAGACCACTCCGGTGATGAGGAATAGCCCGCCGAAGCTCTCAAAGCTGAGGTCTGACGAGCCGACGACAGGGGCACTCCGGCACGCGCCAGGCTCTCCGAACCATGCCTTCTCGATCCGCGCCATCTCGTCCGCCTCCGCAAGCCTCATCACCTCCCTTGACACGTCCGGCACCATTGGCGACCCCCTCGGGAACACGAACCCGAAGCCGTCTGTCTTGTACACGGGCCCCACCATCATGTACCCGTCACAGTACTGTGACAGGAACAGCTTCAGGTACGGCATTTCGTCGAACACCGCGTCGACGCCGCCGTTCGCCGACCCCTTGGAGAGAGCTTCCGCATACTGCTCCGCCGTGCTGTACTCCTTCATTTTGCGTTCGTCGAAACCCATTTTCTTGAGAAACGGCTCGATGAACGTGCCCTCCTGATACCCGATGTAGTGGCCATGCCTCTGGAGCTCCGTCACGTCGGCCACCGTCGGCTGCAGCTTCTGCACCGTCAGCATCGACGTCAGGCTCGCCGTGTAGCTCGACGTCAGGATCAGCACCACGAACACCCAGATGATCACCACCAGCCTCGATAGGTTGCTCTCCAGCTTCTCCTCTGAAAATAATTAGTAAGCTAATTAGTGACCGATCGCTCAAGAAAACAACTAGTACATTAACTTGTTTGTGAAATTCAGTTGAGATGATTACTAGTAAGACGGTATGTACGTACTGTGCGAGAAGACGAGGGTGGAGAATGCGAAGTAGAAGATGAGGCCGAACTGCTGCGACGGCGTGCCGCGGAACTCCGGGTTGACGCGGTGCTCGATGACCCAGACGACGAAGCCGGTGAAGCAGAAGAAGGCGAGGCTGGCGAGCCAGAGGCTGGTAGTGAGCGGCTTGAGGAAGATCCACATGCTGGCGGACTTGTCTGGCCGCGCCGCCACCACCATGGACCACCCGGACTCCGTGAACGGCATCGTGAAGTCCACCTCCTCCAGCCTGCTCGCCGTGATGGTGACGTCGCCGACGACCATGTCCGCCTTCCCGTCGCGCACCTGGTCCACCAGCTTGTCGTACGATTCCGAGCTGTCGTGGAATGGAACGTACCGGTAGGGCACCGAGTAGGGCAGGTTCTTCATCACCTGGTCGAAGACGTCGATGCAGTAGCCGGTGATCTTTGTGGTGGAGTTGGGGGAGACCTCGACGTCCACGAACTTCTTGAACCCACGCTTCACGGGCACGGCGACGTTGAGCACCCGCCCGTTCAGCGACGCCGTCCAACCTTTGGGCGTAGACAGCGTCTCCCCGGGCCAGAGGATGTTCTTCAGCTGCGGCGCCTTGCCAGCGCCGGCGCCGTTAAGCTCACGCGAGAGGCCGGACTCCGGCGTCCAGAACCCCACCGTCCTGGCGCCTTTCCCGATGATGTTCACCACCTCGTACGCCGCCACCTGCAGCTGCCCGTCGACCAGCTTGAACTTCCCGGCCATCCCGTCGAATGTCGTGTTAAGTACCGCCCCGAGAAGCGCTGCTCCAGTGTCTGACACGCCGATCCGATCAAGGTCAGTGGTCTGTGGCATGGACGGTCTTTGCTGCGGCGTCTGCAATGCCGGGCCGGTGGCCGCGGCCGCGGTGGCGATGGCCCACGCCGTGTCGTACGCCCAGAGTCTCATCACGTTCGGGTCACTGATCAAGTCGTCGTCGGAGCCCGGGTTGTCCCGACGGAACCTTGCCCGGAACCGCGCCGTGAAGTTCGTCACTTGGTCTGTGAACTCCTCGTGAGGCCGGAGGCTGACGACGCCCTGCATGGCGTCGACGTCCTCTGGAGTGAGCCTGTCGACGACGGAACCGACGCCGTCGGTGGCGACCCATACAAAGCCCTCAGACATCATCCCGGCCAGGCTCGCCCGGCGGAAGATCTGCGTGGCGAGCTGGTACGTGGCGTGCACGATGAACACCCGCGTCGGCATCGCCATGAGGCGGTAGAGGATCGCGTCGAGGGCGTCTTCATCGGCGCCGCTCTGCACGGCCACGCGGTCCACGATCGCCGCGCCGCCGACGCCGGTGCTCTGGAGCGCGTCGGCGAGCGAAGGGAGGATGCCGGCTCCGTAGGGGGAGTCTTCGTGCAGGATGGCCACCGCGCGCCAACCGAAGGCGGCGAGGACGGCAGCGACAGGGGCGGCCTGGAAGGAGTCGTTGGCGGCGGTGCGCACGAAGTAGGGCGTCTGCGCCGGGGAAATGGACGGGGAGGTGGCGGAGTAGGAGAGCACGGGGACGTGGGCGCGGCTGCCGAGGTGCGCCACGAACTCCGCCTGCGACGAGGTCTGCGGGCCGATGATGGCCTGCACCTGCACGTTCTTGATCAGGTCCACCGCTGCCACAAGGATAGGAGACAGTTAAGCACATAAAATTCTTCTTGTTGACTGCAGTCGTAGTGCATTAGAGGCTGAACTGCTTGCACTCCGAGAGGGTTTATCCCTATCATTACATTGGAGCGATAACCTCTAATAATTGAGATAGATTGTCTGGAGATGACAAAGCTACTGAAGATAGATGAACTAGATAGATCAAGGCATACTACAATTATTCAGGAGATCAAGTCCCTTCTTAGAGTTCGAGAATCTTGTACTCCCTCCGTCTCAAAATAGATGTCTCAAATTTATCAAAATTTAGATGTATCTAGACACTATTTAGTATATAGATTCATCTAAAATTTAAAAAATCTAAGACATCTATTCTTGAACGGAGGGAGTATTACTCATGTTCATGCTCGTAGAAGTGAAAACACTAGTAGTCACTTTATGGCTAATTTTGCTAGATCTAGTGGCTGAACAGCAGCATGGTTCCTTTGGGATTAACAGACACTTGCCATACTACTGAAAATCATGTTGGCTGAGTAATATAAGTTCATAAAAAGTAAGTGGGCCATATTAGAAACGATAAACAAAGTTTCTTGACAGCCCAAACCAGGATAGAGTAAATATGAGCCAATTGGAGCGAAATCATTTTATTAGTATGAAAAATCTTCGAATATTTGACACGAGAATAAGAGCCAAACCAGGATAGGTGTGCACTGTTGTTGCACACCTAAACACCACAAGAAAGAAAAGAAGCTCCGATTCGCTTCCTTTTGAAAGATCTAGCGCCGAATCGCCAATAGAAGCTCTGCAGCCTACATCATTGACCGTATAACTTTTCGGAGACTTTGACAAGAGAACACGAAAGGGACTTGTCTCTCAAATCAGAGAGACTCGCTGGGCTCTCTAATCTACATGACAATCAGAGAGACTATACTCTTGACCGACCAAGATAGCACGGCTAAACGCTGTCATTATAGGTAAGCCTGTGCAAAAAGTGTGTTAGAGTATACGTATCTGTTAGGGATAGACTAGGTTGCTTGTCTTATACTCCAAGTCGGTCCCTGTACGCCTATATATACTCGTCCGAGAGGCTTAATAATACATCCATCATATTTCGCAATCTCTCTCCCTTTGACCCTTCAACATGCTATCAGAGCGGCACGGTCTTTGACCTAGCCGCCTCGCTTTCAAGCGCCGCCTCAGGGAGGTCAATCTCCATGATCTCCGCCGTCACAGAATCCGTCGTGAGGGTTCGTCCACCGATCCATGATCGGCTGCCCTGCAAGTCTTTTTTTTCGATCTCTTGATCGGTTTTCTTTTTTGGTTTACCGATCTTAGATCGGATTGCATCGCCCATCGCTGTCGTCATCGCCGTGCCTCTATTCCGACCATCGGCATCGACGATCTACACCGCGCTCGTGCGCCTGTCACCTGCGCTGTTGTGCCTTCCTCGGTAGGCCGTCGCGGCCTCATGACAGGCTGCGGCTTCCTAGGAAGGCTGCCGTGGCCGACTCCCCTCGGATTGTCTTCGCTGTTATCGCCCGGGATTGCACCGAACGACGCCGCAGATTCTGATCTACCGTCGTCATGGACTTGGCGCGTACAACGCCGTCGTCGGTCTGATCGACCGATCTGGCGCTCGTCTCCGCCGAGTACGTCCCCGAGCATGCGCCTACCACCGATCAAGCATCGGGTTGCCGCTGCGTCGCCCCTTCGGACCGTAGCGTCGCCGCCTTTGGTCCTTGCCGCCGGCTACCAACGCGCCTTCTCAGGCGTGTCCGTCGCTGGTGGTTCTCACGCCGCTGCACCGACTCGCGCCCTGCAACTACGCCGCCCCATCGGGCAGTAGCGTCGCTGCACGCGGTCATCGCCGTCACCCCGCAAGGACGTCGCAGGCTTCCACCGCTCCACCTCCCTCGGCGCGGGTCGCCGCCGTCCGCGCATGGTCTTCATCACGTCGTTGGGTTCTTCCTCGCCTGCTTCGAGCACCGCCGCCACATCTCCACAGGTAGCCTGCATGGCCACTCCTGGCTATCGTAGGTCCCGCCGACTGCCCCTCCATCTAGGCATCTAGTATGACCTCTCTTGGTCGTCGCTGGTTCGCCGCATTCTACGTCTTCGTCCAACACGACTTCGTCGCCATCGTCCTCGCCTCGTCCTCGACCACACCTACTTGTCTACTCCGACAACCGCGGCCTGCGCATCGGCGCCGCCGACCGCGAACGCAACCGTCGAGAGTTCTTCTCGCTAGTCTCTCTCGACATGGCGTGAAGTTGTTTTACTGGTCCCGTTCTTCGCATGCCCGAGCATCGGCAACACCGGTGCGTGCCTTCGTCCCCGGCGCGTTCCTCAGTCTGGCAAGCTCGGTTGTAGCGCCTCGTCTTCATCGGCTTCGACAAGGTCTTCATCGGCATCGACTACCTCCTCTACGTCTGCCTCGACTGCGTCACACCGACTTCGTCTTCGCATACTCGGTTTTGACACAACCAGAGTATGCCTTCGTTCTCGACGTGCGCCTGGTTCTGGCAAAGCCATGGCCGCACCTCGTCCTCGACGGCTCAGACTGCATCGGCTTCGGCATCGCTCTCTCCGACGACTGCCCTGACGCGTCTCCGTCCTTCTACTGGCTGCACTATGCGCACGCGGCTTAATATGCGGCTACCTCGACACCGGCAACCCCGACCATGACATCGACCACGGCGACCCCTTGCGCGGCTACCTCGACCAAGGTTGCAGCACCTACCGCTCTCGGCTCACTCGACACCGGTACAAGGGCTACCACCTCGCCTGAGCTCCTCACCAGCATCCTCTACGGTCCAAGCTTCTGCGACATGACACCGTCCACGACGTTCCCGCTACCACTGGGGGGATGTCGAGACACTGGTTCATTGCCTCTCGGTCTGACCGTTCGCGACGTTCCAGTTGTTCACGATGCTACCGCTACGACTGCGGGGGATGTTAGAGTATACGTATCTGTTAGGGATAGACTAGGTTACTTGTCTTGTACTCCAAGTCGGTCCCTGTACGCCTATATATACTCGCCCGGGAGGCTCAATAATACATCCATCATATTTCGCAATCTCTCTCCCTTTGACCCTTCAACAAAGTGAAACCGCTTAAACCGTTCAAACCGGCCAAAATTTCCTATTTCAATCTTATTCACAAATCCAATCTAAACTTTAAAACTAGTGTAAAATTTTGAACTAGTCTAAACCGGTCAAACCGGCTAAACCGGGTTTGCACAGGGTTAATTATAGGGTGTCAAGTGGGTTCTACCAAAATTTCACTTCTAGTTCATTTGACAAAATCTAGTGAAAATTTTAAGCAAAAATTTACACTAAAATTTAAAAAATAAACTAGAAGTGTGATTTTGGTGGATCACACCTGACACCCTATGTCATCATCATGTTATAACTGCTGTAACCCGACCCAAAGTGACTTACTAGATGTTTTGTCCCGATCAGCACATCATCACCAAAATGGACGTTTAGATGCATGCATGGATATCAAAATTTCAACCGTGATCTGATCACCGTGAGCTATGTTGACCAATTCGCGGGCTAGCACGTGCCACTGTGAAGAAGACTAGTCAGAGTCAGGCCTAACTATCTAATCCCGGCCAAGAAGACGGCATGACGATGGAGCAGTATATACGTATGAACTAGGAGTAGGTGTGTAAACAATTAAGCTCGCAGGAAACGATTAACTGATGAAGCTACCAACTCTCGCCGCGTAGCATGTGACATGTTGTTTCGTCATGCAGCTTAGTTAGACCACAGGTTACTTAGCGAGAGAGAAGTTGATTACCGGCGGATGCGGCGCCGACGACGTCGCCCGCGGAGTCCCTGAAGTGGAGCTCCACCCTGGTGGACGAGCCCAGGTGCGCCGCGTAGTAGTCCTCCACCGCCATCTGAATGCCGGTCCGCCGCCTCAGCGACACCGCGGACGCCCAGTCCAGGATCACCCCCACGCGGACCGGCACCGGCACCGCCACGCCCTGCTGCGCCGTCGCCGGAGGCGCTGCCAGCACAGCCAAGAGCAGCAGAGGGAGGAAGGACGACGCGGCTAGGGTAGAAAAGGAGGAGGACGACGCGCGCGCCGTGTGCCTCGCCATGAATGAGTGATCTGAGCTAGGCTCGCTCTGCCGCCGGCTGCACTCGGACGCGCTTTATATGCGACTTCGGCGGGGGAATCTCATGCTTGGGACCTCGTTGATCGAGCGATTTGGTTTTGCAGCGGCCGGTGGCGTATGGCGACGTTGCTCCAGGAAAACTATTTCCCTCCTCTTGACTTGACTTTCGCGCGCTTGCAAGTGTGTGTGTATCTGGGTGGGGCCACGTACGACGATCGTCGAAAGGTACGTGTCGAACTGTTGAAGCTAGCGCAGGAACCGGTCCACGACGATGACAGGCGTCGGCCGATCGGTCGGGCGGGCAGCGCAAGTGGAAAACGCAGAGACTCCACACCACATGCGCGGGCTACATATATAATCCATTTTGACCGGACGAAGAATGAGCAACTTCATATATGTTGTCAACAGACATCCAAAAAACTCACTTAAAAAAAACACCCAAAACACACTTAGGAGATAAACCCATTCTTTCTTCACGAGTACAGATGAAAGGGGGTAATATATATGCATCTACAAACAAACCAAACACAATATGAAAATATGCATCCCATTCTCATCTCATAAAGAAAAGATCCACCACAACCTACTTACAATGGATTTCAAACATGATATTACATGGAGTGAGATAGATCAAGCCATTACCACAAACCTCTACTCCATAGGTGGATTACCCCTTTCTCATCATGGTGGCGATGGAGAGATGCTAGAGGAGCAACCGTCGGTGGCTCTGGCGGTGTTTACCCTCGATTTTTCGACGATGGTGAAGTTCTCTGTCCCTGTTTTGGTGTTTCTTCCGTGGTGGCAAATTCCCCCATAAATAACAAATTCCAAGGTATAGATACACTATTTTATGTCAAGATGGAGTTGTGGGCAAAAGGATCGAGAAAAACAGAGTTCGGAAGAGCCCGAAGCCCTCCATGGCATGGTATGTCCTGTCCCCTCGACACATGCCATGGGGGTCTTCTAAGACTCTATATGGCTTCCTAGCTCCTTATTCATCCCAACTGAGCTTAGCAAGGTTACTGGAAGTCAAAAAATACACAAAAACAAGAATTCCTACTTCACAGAGTGATATACAATATTTATTTAGATGCGCATACTGAATGCGAGCCTCGCCATAGGAGGGAGAATCCAATCCGCAAAGAAGGGCAGAGTTGGGTCACTCCGGTTTTGGAGAAGACACTCAGGGAGCAGCACCACCGCCCACCACCGCAATTTTCGTCGTTGCAACATAAGCCAGCCGCCGTCGGCCACCCTGTCGAGTGAAACCATTCAACCGAAACACCGCAACAGATGATCCTTCTTGTTCCACAATCCTTGCCAGAAATGTAGCCGAACTAGCCCGACGTCGGAACTCCAAGGATCTACTCGCCTCAACAAAAGGTTTCCAGAGAGCATCTACCCAAGCTAATATGCCTGAATTTCTTCATGTCCGTGCCATTGGGTTCTATATGAATCAAGCTGATAAAGGCAAAAGTCAATCTAGGAAAAATTGAACCGAAATCTGGAAATATCCAAAGAGCCAAAGTAGAAGTCATGCACTATTTAAGGCCACATCTTTATCACTGTGCAAATTATTTTACTCCCTCCGATTTATATTAGTTGATTTGGATTTGTTAAAATTTGAATGAATCTATATATACTAAATAGTGTCTAGATTTATCCAAATCTAAACAAATCCAAGTCAACTAATATGGGTCGGAGTGAGTAGTAAAACAAAAACGAAATGCATCTTGCCCAAGGGAATCCCTGGCATGAGAACAACAGCTTTGACCTCTTCTGGGCAGAATTTTCTTGTAAATGTCCGTTCTCCCTTCTTAGTCAACCCAAAAGGAAGAAATGAATATTTGGCTCTGATTCATAACCAAAAACAGTTTTGTAGTAACAATTTTACACAAAATTCAGAAGAGCAAAGAGAATCTTGTGCCACGTACGAATGCTTGCTAATTTGTTAAGCAGACATATTAGGACGGAAGCCACTAGAGTTCTATTTTTTCTAGGTGGGTAGCTAGTTCTGTTAATTGTCCGATCTTGTTGCGTAACGGTATACAATATGAAAATCACCTACTCTCTAGGAGTCTAAGAGATCTTTATTCTAGAGCAAATTGCTCAAGTGTCTTAATCTTACTGACGTGCACATTTTATCTTCCCTTGTTATGTACTTTATTAATGTTTTATTAGGTTTATTAAAGCTTCACTTACGTCATTTGATTAGTTATATACATCTTTGAATGAGTTGAATGACACGCGAAATTTCCTCCGGTTTGCGGACATCATTCGAACACAAAAAATGTCAATCTTAGTCCCACAATTTCAGGTTCGATTTTGCTCACTTGTGTCTTCACAGAGTGTTTGATTAGTAATATATTTTTTTCATCGGTCAAGCCCGCGGAAGGTCTACTTAGCTGCGTGAGAGAGACGTGAGGGGTAAAGTTTGTTTAGTGTGCTGGCCTGTTAGGTTTACTTTGTCGCTCAACCTTGACCTTCGCAAGAAAAAGTACTTGCTCAGCGTCACTGATGGCAACGCTACTGATAGAAAACATATATAGGGGCGTTAGAAATCTCAAAGATGTCGTCACGTACGTATATTGATAGGCAAAAGCAAATACAAAACAAAAAAAATTGAACGCGACGTCAACTCGAGAGGATAATGGTTATAAGGTTTAGAAGACATTATTAGCAGGTAAATAATTCGTCTAGCGATATGCTAGACATACTACGTGGAACTGAATTGTATCGGTCATAATAACTTGTCACTTGGAGTTAACGCGACAAGAAGACGTACATGCCCCAAAAATCAATGACAACGAAAGAACATGCATGCATAGGGGAGAAATGCAGAAGGGGGCATGAATACATGTGCATGCCCTTAGCTCAACATTCTGGCGATGATTACTCCAACTAGTCTGGATGCGATGATTAATCAAGTACTAGACGGCATACATTTTCCTACTGGTGGGTCTGGATGCGGCAATTTCGATAGCATTTCCTTCGACATCATCCTCTAGCTCGTTTTTGCGTGGATTTCATCTCTCATAAAACATTCTGCCGCGCGCTGGAGTACTGTACTAAACTGTTTTCCCATGACCTGAATCTGAACGAGGACTGTCTGAATCAGCTGTACGTGCGAACGTACTGAAGTTGCGTGGAAATTCATAGCATTTATATATGAACATGACCGAGAACATGTCTGTGTGACTGATGACGAGGTTTGTCTCTTGTGTGCACTGCTGGTGGCCGACTTGCTTGGACTTGGACACTTCAAGTTGGTGGGTTTGTTGACAAGAGCTGAGAGCTGAGTCGCATGTCCCAGCAAAAAGTACGAGCGAGGGAATGCCTTCGTGTTTATTGCAGCCTGTTCATCAAGTTGAGCAGATTCTTGCTGACCGATCAAGATGGAGAAACTTTCGGACCACTGGAGAGTTGGATTTTAATCGGTTTCCCATGAATGCATCCCTTTTTTTTATAGAAAACCTGCCAAGCTTTATTGATTGCTGATAATTTTTACATGTACGGTTACATATATAATACGCTGACTAATACTACCTCCGTCCCAAATTACTCTGCATTCTGGGTTTAGTTAAATTCAAACTTTATAAACTTTGACTATGTATATAAGGAAAAATATCAACATACAAAATATATAATAAACATAACTGGACTAGCCATAAAACATAGTTTTATATTATATGTAGCTGATATTATAGATGTTAGTTTTTTGTTAAATATGTTTGGTCAAACTTTAGATTTTTTTTTACTTGGCTAAACCGAGAATGCAGAGTAATTTGAAATAGAGGGAGTATGCTTATCTAGTTTACAAAGGAACATAGTCTCATGCATGTCGGTTTAACCACCATGAAGACAACCCCTAGAAAGGCGTTGAAGATAGCATTGATTAAAGACTCAAGACGCACAACCTGACTTTAAGCAAGAAGAGGATTTGATGTGCTTGAATATTAAGAAGTTGGACAACGTTAAAAGTAGCACGGGTTGAAAAACTAAAAGATGCAGATGTTGGCTTGAAGCAAGGAGCGAATCTGGCGTGCTTGAAGACTTAAATCTGAACAAGGTCCAAAAAAGTAGTCTTTATTTATAGCTTTGAGAAAAATAGAAACAATCATAGCCCAATCATATACTTGTGACTTGTGGAGTGAGAGCATGCTAGACCGGTAGCCCAGCCAGATACTTACGCGAGGATCCATCTTCCATCGTAGCAAGGAGATGGAGTGAGAGCCATCAGAGCATTCTACTCCATCAGTTTCAAAATATAAGATGTTTTTTATGAGACGACTGTACCTAGAATTTTTTAGTTTGTGGGTTTGGAGTTGTTTCACAAAAGAAAACATCTTATACTTTGAATCAGAGGGACTAGAATGGTAGCCCAGCCAGATACTTATGGAGTGCAGCCATTCCGAAAAACCTCTATCTTATTTCTGTCTTCCGTTGATAGTTAAACTTTGTCATGTACCATGCTTGATAATGTTATGTCCTAGTTCCTTTCAAGAGGAAAATACCTATAAATTTATTTTTATTGTAACTCTAGGATAGATAAGACACAAACCAGGAGATCCTACGCCAAAATTTTCAGGATAAAAGGAAGAATGATCGGGATGACGTGAGTGCGGTGACAGCTTTCAGTAATTAGTTAGATGTGTGACATCAAACATTCACCACTCATCACGGGTTCTTCCTTTATTTCGAAAACAACCCAGTGAAGAACGCCGTTTGAGCTGTAACTTCGTTTTATGTTGAATCCAACAATTCTTTCCGTGTAGGTCATTCTTCTATGTGATGTCATTTCAAATCTTTTGTTGATAGAGCTATATATAGTTAGAATGTCTGTTTTCTTCTTAATTATAGACAATTAGAAGATCGGTGAACTGCTTTCCTGATAATTTGCAATTGTCCACTCAGAATGCAGACATAAACAATCTCTAGCCAAATTAGAATTTAGAAGCAGTCTCTCCATTTTAAAATATAAGATATTTTAACTTTTGTGAAACTAATACATCTAGATCTCCTTTATTATGTAAGAGGTCTAGATATATTAATTTTACAAAAGCTAAAACATTTTATATTTTAAAACTGAGGGAGGGAGTAGTAACAAAGACTAGTACTATAGTATAATCTACTATGGTGAGGCTGGCAGCCTTCCCATCTCCATGGAGGCTCGTGCCCCATCCATCCTCTGCTCGAACGACTCATTGGTCTTCGACGCCAGCGTCATAGTCATTCCCTTTGGCGAAGAATCGGCGTTCATCTCCGAGCTGATATACACGCTTAGCGGACTCGTCCCGTCCATGGCATGCTCCTCCTCTCTGCCTGTCGGCGTCTGGCTCGCGTCGCCGTTCCATCTGGGGGTCCTTCTCGAGAAGGCACCGCCATTTCTCGGGGACTCCTCGTTCCACGCCTTGAACGTGGGAGACTTCAGGTCCTTCTTGTCGTAGTGCTGCAGCCATGCTTTCATCCTCCGCACGGACACGCTGCCAGAGCCCGCGGCCTCGGCCTCGGCCTCCGCTGCCCGGATCTCGTCTCGCTCGCGGTAGGCAAAGATGGCAAGGTACAGAAGCAGCATGAGAGTGGAGACGACGCCGGTTATGAGGAACAGCCCGCCGAAGCTCTGGAAGCTAAGGTCGGAAGAGCCAACGGCGGGGGCGGTTCGGCAGGTGCCCGGCTCGCCGAACCACTTCTTCTCGATCAGCGCCATCTCGTCCCGTTCCGCTAGCCTCATTATACCCCGCGACACGTCCGGCACCATGGGCGACCCCCTTGGGAAGACGAACCCGAAACCGTCTGTCTTGTACAAGGGACCCTGCATCATGTACCCGTCGCAGTACTGAGACAGGAACAGCTTCAGGTACGGCATCTCGTCGAACACCGCGTCAACGCCGCCGTTCGCCGACCCCTTGGAGAGAGCTTCCGCGTACTGCTCCGCCGTACCGTACTTCCTCATCTTGCGGTCGTCGAAGCCCATCTTCGAGAGGAAGGGCTTGATGAACGTGCCCTCTTGGTACCCGATGTAGTGGCCGCGCCTCAGGAGCTCTGCCACGTCCGTCACCGCCGGCTGCAGCTTCTGGACCGTCAGCATCGACGTCAGGCTCGCCGTGTAGCTCGACGTCAGGATCAGCACCACGAACACCCAGATGATCACCACCAGCCTCGATAGGTTGCTCTCCAGCTTCTCCTCTGCAAACGATTCATCAATTTGATTAGTATAAGTATCGTGAATCTAGAAATTGAGATCTCAGGCGCATGAGAACTTCTCATGTGTAAGTCGTTGACATCATCCTATTATTTACGCTAATTCTCAGTTGCAACCTAGTTATAAATTAGAAAAATTGTACTCCTAATTCTGAATCGCAACATAGTTATAACTCATTAAATCTCCAGTTATAATCTGGTTGCAACTCATATGTAAGTTTCACATTGCACGAAATCACAAGGTAAATCTAAAGACGAGAGAGGTGACTGAGACATAACAAATTTTCAGATCGCCTGAGAACTAGCAAATCCGAAATAGTATTGAAGATAATTGAGACGGCGTGTACTTACTGTGCGAGAAGACGAGGGTGGAGAAGGCGAAGTAGAAGATGAGACCGAACTGCTGCGAGGGCGTGCCACGGAACTCGGGGTTGACGCGGTGCTCGATGACCCAGACGACGAAGCCGGTGAAGCAGAAGAAGACGAGGCTAGCAAGCCAGAGGCCGGTGGTGAGCGGCTGCAGGAAGATCCACATGTTGGCCGTCGTGTCATGTCGTGCCAACACCACCATAGACCACCCGGAATCTGTGAACGGCATGGTGAAGTCCACCTTGTCCATCCTGCTCGCCGTGATCGTGACGTCGCCGACGACCATGTCTGCCTCCCCGTCAAGTACCAGACCCACCAGCTTGTCGTACGACTCCGTGCTATGGGGGAATGGCACATACCGGTATCTCACCTGGTAGGATAGGTTCTTCATCACCTCGTCGAACACGTCGATGCAGTAGCCAGTGATATTGGTGGTGGAATTCGGGGAGACGCCGACAAGCTGCTTGAATCCGCGCTTCGCCGGCACGGCGACTTTCAGAACTTTCCCCTTCTGTGACATCGTCCAGCCTTTCGGCGTGGACAGTGGCTCCCCTGGCCAAAGGATTGGTTTCAGGTGCGGTGCGTTGCTACTGCCGCCGTTCAGCTCCCGGGAGAGGCCGCCGGACTTTGGCATCCAGAACCCAACCGTCCTGGTGCCTTTCCCAATGATGTTCACCACCTCGTACGCCGCCACCTGCAGCTGCCCGTCGGCCAGCTCGAACTTGCCGGCCATTCCGTCGAACTTCGTGTTGAGTATGGCCCTGAGAAGCCCTGCTCCGGTGGCCGACACGCCAATCCGGTCAAGGTCTGTGGTCTGTCCCGTGGATGGCCTTTGCTGCGGTGCCTGGAACGCCGGGCCGGTGACGGCGCCAGCGGCCTCGGCCGCCGCGGAGACCGCCCATGCCGTGTCGTACGCCCAGAGCCTCGTCACGGTCGGGTCATTGAAGGCATCGTCGTCAGAGCCCGGGTTGTCCCGACGAAACCTGACCCTGAAACGGGCCGAGAAGTTCTTTACTTTCTCCGTGAACTCCACGTGAGGCCGAAGGCTGACGACGCCCTGCATTGCGTCGACGTCCTCGGGGCTGAGACTGTCCAGGAAGGTTCCGACGCCGTCGGTGGCGACCCAGACGTATCCTTCCGACATCATCCCGGCCTCCGTTGCTCGCCGGAAGAGTCGCGCGGCGAGGACGCGCGTCGCATGAACGACGAACACCCGCGTCGGCATCCCCATGAGGCGGTTAAGGAGCGCGTCGAGGGCGTCGTCATCGGCATCGCTCGGCACGGGCACACGGTCCACGATTGATGCGCCGCCTACTCCGGTGCTTTGGAGCGCGTGGGCGAGCGCCGGGAGGATGCCGACGCCGTAGGGGGAGTCCTCGTGCACGACGGTCGCCGCGCGCCACCCAAATGTGGCGAGGACGGCGGCGATGGGGGCGACCTGGAAGGAGTCGTTGGCGGCGGTGCGCACGAAGTAGGGCGTCTGCGCTGGGGAGACGGACGGCGAGGTGGCAGAGTAGGAGAGCACGGGGACATGGGAGCGGTTGCCGAGGTGCGCCACGAACTGCGCCTGCGCCGAGCTCCGCGGGCCGATGATGGCCTGCACCTGCGCGTGGTTGATGAGGTCCAGTGCTGCAAAGACAACAACGACGAGAAGATTCTTAGGCCCATGTATTTCTTCAGGCCCGTTATAAATCTGGGCCAAAATTTTCTAGCTGCCTTTTTTTTTTGCTTGGGAATAATTCTTCCTTATACCTAGCTCAATTCAAATCCCTCTATTCGGTCAAATGAGACAAAGGATCAGATCAGTTTTAGGAACAAAATCATTTTATTAGTCTGAAAGTTCATAAGAACTAGTACACAGCATAGACGTTGCACGCCACAAACTGAGGGAAAGGAATCCCCTCCTACTCGCCTCTCGCATGAAAGAAAGATCTAGCGCCGATAGAAGCTCCGAGCACTCTATATCATTGATCCGGTATTATTTTGCAGGAGACTTTGACGAGAAAACATGAAAGTGACTTGTCTCTCATATAGAAAAGAAGTCTATATACATGACAACTACATCTAGGTTAATTTCCCTCCGGTCACCATCTCCTAATCTACATGGCAATTAGTATAAGATCAAAATGACTGACCAAGCGGAGTAGGTGTGTATAGGGTTGATGTAGATATACTATTGATGATATAGTCGATCTAGGGCGAAAACAGATGGAAAACTTTCTTGGCTTCTATTCCCTCCGATTTATAATATAAGATGTTTACATTAAAACATATCTATATATACTCTTTTTATAAAGCTAAAACATATTATAATATGAAACGGATGGAGTATAGACGTACATCTGTGCCTCTAGTCATCATGGGGTTACACATAAGCAGTTATATATTTTTCTAGGACAAATACTTGGCAGTTCGATCGTCAAAGGGAACACAAAAGTAGACGTCGCAAATAGAAAGATAAGAAATTCTGACCTACTGTCTATGTCGTGTGGTGGTGCCCAATTAAGCTAATCGTTGTGAGCTAAGATCTCGTAGCTGAAGCTAACTAAACAAAAATGGCGATCTGATCACCTTGAGCTGTGCTCACTAATTCGCGCGCTAACACGTGCCACTCTGAAGACCGACTAGTCCAACCTAGTAATTAAATAAACCGCGGCAAGAAAGCGACGTGACACTTGCATGGAGACAGCGGTTGTGTCCAAAGAAGATACGACATATTTTTAAGCTGCCAAAGAAGCTTTAACCCCATGGAGCAAGAAAAACCTAAAGAAAAATCGAAAGAAACCTAAGAAAAACCAAAAATACAATAAAATGCATGAAAAATACCCTGACAACTTGCGCATATGTGTGCTCTAAGGGGCTAGGGAGGACACCTTTTCTCCTTAGATTTCGGGTGTTTCTTAAGTCGCGAAACAAGCTTTAACCCCATCGAAAAAGACATACGCATCCGACCCTTGTGCCACGGTTAAAAAAAGAGGTGTGCTTCGGTGTCCTCCCTTAAAATTAAGATTATATGAAATAGTTCTTTTGTTACCCATCAAAACCCATATCCAGACTATGCATACCTCTGTATAGGTGCACTCAATTGAGCTGGGTATACTCCATGTTCTCACCGGCTGATCTCACCCCCGGTTATCGTGATTTACGTCTTTGCATGTCACATTTTGAAATTTTATTATTGCTGCTATATATCTCATGATTTCCGCCTTCCGAAGACACTTGGGTGCATGTATGGTAAGTATACGTCTAAAAAGACCAGGGCTTCGAGTGGATTCATGCGGTCTTCAAAACGAGTCAGTATCGAGTTTTTGTTGTCAACGTTTAGAAAAGAGGAGGTGGTGTGTGTGGGTGGGTGGGGGAGGGGGGGACAATGAAACAAAAGTGTTAAAAAAGGGGAGTTCTGAATTTCTGATTTGGGATGTGGTAAATATCATCTGCAAGACGACGAATGTAAGGGCGGCTGAGACCGAGCAGTAATCCTACACTTACGGAGTTCTGTTGTTTACGGACCTCTTACGGACTGACGTGTAGTACTTGGATTGGTTGAATTGTTGAGCCTTGCTGAAAAAACGTGGCACACCTTGAGTCCGTAAGAAAATTCCGTAGAAACCATCCGTAGATGTAGCATTACTCGAGACCGAGAGATGTGAGCCGCCGGCCGCATGCAGCGCGCCACACAGAACTCCTATATATCTCACACACGAGACCAAAGATCACGGTCGCATGCAGGCAGGCAGCAGCCACTAATATATCACAACAAAAGAAGATATTTTCACTACCCCGAGCGTCTAATTTAGCGGTTGTTTTTGCAAGAAATTACTGTGAAAGAGCTTAGAATAATGAGACGCATCATGCAGCATATGTAGCTCTGGAACTCGTATACTGAATTTGATTTGGAGGTGGGTGGGGGAAGGAGGGGTTCAATTACCGGCGGAGGCGGCGCCGACGACGTCGCCGGCGGAGTCCCTGAAGTGGAGCTCCACCCTGGTGGCGGAGCCCGGGTGCGCCGCGTAGTAGTCCTCCACGCCCATCTCAATGCATGTCCGCCGCCTCAGCGACACCGGCGACGCCCAGTCGAGGATCACTCCCACGCGGACCGGCGCCGGCGCCGGCGCTCCCACGTCCCGCTGCGCCGTCGCCGCATGCTCCCCCAACCGCGCGGCCACGAGGAGGAGCAGAAGCAGAGGGAAGAAGGACGAGGACGCGCGCGCCGCGTGCCTCCTCCCCGCCATGATATCTCCACGCTTTTGCAAAGCTGGGTGAGTGTGCTGCCTACGATCTTTGGCTTGCTCTACCGCCGCCGCATTCCGACGCGCTTTATAGCGACTTGGATGGGTAATTTCGATCGCACTCCCGGAACCTCTCTGGAATTGATTTTGATACTTTGCTCCCGGAAAACTATTGCCCGCGCATGGCCGGGCTCGTCTCTTGACTTGACTTCCTTGCGCGCGCTAAGCTAGCTAGAGTACGTAGACGCACAGCCACTGCACAGCAGCGACAGCTACGTGGCGCCGTGGAAGCTAGCTAGCGCATGCACAGGGAACCAGTCCACGTAAGCCGGTCGCGCGGGAGAAAGTGAAAACGCGTCAAGCTAGCTCGTCCTCTTTTAATCCTGAGGAAATTGCGCGTACCAGCAAGTCTTGGCCTCTTGGGGAGGTTGTTGCACGTACCAGCGACTCAAAAAAAAAAAATTCATTGCACACATCAGTAACTCCACAACTAATTGGATGCAAAGAGCTCTAATGACCACTTAGAGCATCTCTCACCATAAAAGCGCAAACCAGAAGACACATTTTCAGATTACGTTAAGCGGTTTTTTCAGGTCGTGAAACGGCGAAGCGGACAGAAACTCGAACCAGAAAAATAAATATTTCCTTTTTCCAGTTTCACGCATACGGAGTCTGTTCCGCAACAACAAGGGTCGAACCCATAAATTGGACTATTTTCTGTCAATTTCACCACTACATATCTCGCATTTTCAAACAGAAATATGATATCAACATAAAGTAAAATCCCAAAATTATTAATTATACATTACAAGAATTATCCAAACAAATTGAATAAACAATAATCCAATTATAATAAATGACCAAATCAAATGAATAGTTCCGAATGTAAGAAATGTTTCACACGCATGAATGATAAAATGTGGCAACCTAGTTCCTCCCAAATAGCTGCCAGTGGTGCTCAATGAGGTCATGCTACAGCTGGTCATGGGTGGTCATGTTCTTAATGTCTCGGTAGGTTTGAAGGAAGGCTTGGATGATATTTGGGTTTCTAGCTGGCTTCACACGGCTGCTAACATTGTCGTAGAAGATATCCAAGTCTAGATTCCTCTCATCCTCAACAATCATGTTGTGAAGAATAACACAACATGTCATTATGTCATTGAGAGTTTTCTTATCCCAAAAACAAGCTGGACCTCGCACAACTGCAAATCGAGCTTGCAAAACACCAAAGGCTCTCTCAATGTCCTTTCGGGCATTCTCTTGAGCCTTTGCAAATTCAATCTCTTTCCTAGTTTGAGGATTCGAGATGGTCTTGACAAATATAGCCCAATGAGGATAAATATCGTTAGCTAGATAATACCCCTTGTCATAATTAAAACCGTTGGCAGTGTAGTTGCAAGAGGGTGCTTCACCACTAGCTAGCTTTGCAAATAGAGCAGATACACCGGGCCAAAAATGCAAATAGTTGCCTTGGCAAATCTACGAACACTCTTCATAGTCGTATCTTCGCCAATGCGAAGATACTCGTCGGCATAATCGTCTGGGATCCCATATGCGAGCACTCGGGCTGAATCCAAGCAGCCCCGCGACATTTCTTTGATGCTTGAAGTACCGCGTCTTGGCCTCGCAAGCTTTCACTGTCTTCACGAACAGTGAGTGGCACATTTGATAGCGTCTACGAAAGAGCTGAGGCGGGTATGTGGGTACCTCAGCGAAATAATCTCGCATGAGCATGTCGTTTCCCAACTTGCAGTTGCGAGGGATGCAAAGGCGGCCGACCATGGAGCCTCGCCGCCTCTTCCTCCTACCGTCGTCCTCCTCCTTGAGGGCGAGAACGGCCACCATCATGTGTTGACGGTGGTTCCCGAGCAGCTGAAGGGATACAGGTAGGCTACACTACGCAAATCAAAAACAATTCTACCGTGTAAACCAGGAATACGGTTGTCAGTCATAGATCTCGGGATTACCACTAGACGCGCAGTTGCAGAACTTGATGAAGCATGTCGAGGTAGTGTAGATGTTCTACGTCTCCTCCTCATCCTCGTCCCATGAGAAGCTCCCCTTTGCGCGGCTCGTCCAAGTGCTACAGTTGCAGCACCTCCGAGGTATCCACACGTACAGGGTGGAAGCGTCAGACGCCGGACTGCTAGGTTCACGCGTGAAACACAGGCGTGAGGAGTGGCGGGTGGGTGGAATGGCTCTATCCTGGTTAGCTCGCCCCACCCTCTCTTATATAGGCATCCCTAGTGGGCTTCTACATTAGCAGCCCATTAGTAGCCTAATTCTGGTCTAATTCGGATTCAATCCTCATTAGGCTTTCAGCCCCTTAAGTGTGTGACCCTATAGGTTCATACACGCATAGACATGACACGAGTACACTTACTCCGTTAATAGTTGGTAGAGGCCTCTAGCAAGACGTGCCAACTCCTAAACGCATATAAAGATCATTCGGACGAACCATCACAAGGTTTAGTACATGTCTTTCCCTTTGCCTCACGATATTTGGTCTAGCTCCAAGATGACCTCTCTTTCTCGATACTGTGATTCGGAATCCCTTTACTAGGTTAACTCTTAACATATGTAGCACGACCATGCATTTTTGGATCCGATCACTCGAGGGTTCCAGAGATATCTCTCTCAAGTAGAGAGGGGCAAATCTCATCTTGATTGACCAATGCCTTGCAGCATGCTTCAAGACAAACCCGAAAGCTACCTTTATAACTACCCAATTATGGAGCAGCGTCTGATAGCCCCAAAGTAGGTCGATCCATATCTCAAATACATGCGACAATCTCAGGTCTAAGGACAAAACATACACGATGTGTAGAGAGAGCTGCAAGTCTAATTGTCAGTCTCAAGTTGGGTCAGTCCAACCCCATGTTCATAACATGTGTCCACATCATTGGTTTGACATCTCCATGTCTATGACTTGCGAAACATAGTCATCAACCAATCGATGCGCTAGTCTAATATTCATGTGTGTCCTCACATGAACTCCGACTAGGGACAACTATTAGATAACCATATAAGTAAAGAGTTTCACAAACAATTCACATAATTGCCAATTAATACAAGTTTCCTTATATGGATATTCAAGGAACATTACATTAACTCATGGATACACAAGAAATATAATCATCTCTATGATTGCCTCTAGGGCATATTTCCTTCAGTCTCCCACTTGCACTAGAGTCAATATAGATTGTATCTAATACCTATTGCTCTTGTGTGCGCCTCATGCGCAGACTGCGTGAGTGGCTTTGTAAAAGGGATCATCAACATTTGAGTCTCTATGTATTTTGCATATCATGACACTACCATCCTCAACAAACTCTCGAATCTAATGGTAACGCATGCGAATATGTTTGTTCTTCTGGTGCTGTCTAGGCTCCTTGGCTTGTGCAATAGCACCATTGTTGTCATAATAAACGTCCATGGGATTGGACGCGTCCTGAACCACACCAAGAGCGATCAGGAAATTCCTAATCCAAATAGTTTCCTTTGCAGCCTCTGAGGCGGCAATATATTCAGCTTCCGTTGAAGAGGAGGCCACCGTATCTTGTTTGGAACTTTTCCAACTCACAGCACCACCATTCATGACAAACACATAACCAGATTGTGATCTGGAGTCATCTGAGTCGTTAAGGTAACTCGCAACTGTGTAACCCCTTACACTGAGTTCATCCTCACCTCCATAAACTAGGAACACATCCTTAGTCCTTTTCAAGTACTTAAGGATGTTCTTTACCGCTGTCCAGTGACTTTCACCTGGATCAGCCTGGTATCTGCTCGTAATACTTAGAGCATAGGAAACATCTGAGCGAGTACATATCATTACATACATGATGGACCCAATAGCCGAAGCATATGGAACCCTACTCATGTGCTCACGCTCATCAGTAGTCGAAGGACACTGAGTCTTGCTGAGTTTTATGCTGTGAGACATGGGCAAGGACCCCTTCTTAGCCTCTTCCATGCTGAACCGTTTCAACACTTTGTCAATGTATGTACTATAGCTTAATCCAATTAGCCTCCTTGATCTATCTCTATAGATCTTGATTCCCAGAATGTATGCCGCTTCTCCTAAGTCCTTCATCGAAAAACTATTTTTCAATGAGGTCTTAACAGACTCGAGCATAGGAATGTCATTTCTAATCAGCAATATGTCATATACATATAATATTAGAAATACCAGCGCTCTCCCACTTTCCTTCTTGTAAACACAAGGTTCTTGTTCGTTTTTTTATGAAGCCAAACTCCATTAAAACTTTATTAAATAGAATATTCCAACTCCGGGATTCTTGCTTCAGCCCATAAATATACTTTAGAAGTTTGCATACCTTTCTAGCAGTGTTTGGATCGACAAAACCTTCGGGCTGCATCATATACACGTCATCAGTAAGGATTCCATTTTAAAAAGCCGTCTTGACATCCATCTGCCATATCTCATAGTCGAAATGTGCAGGAATGGCTAGAATTATTTGTATACATTTAAGCATCGCTACGGGCGAGAAAGTCTCGTCGTAGTCAACTTCTTGAACTTGTCAAAAACCTTTTGCAACAAGTCGAGCTTTATGGATGTGAACATTTCCATCCATATCAATCTTCTTATTATAGATCTATTTGCACTCGATGGATTTAAAACCATCAGGCAGGTCAACCAAGTTCCAAACTTGATTGTCTCCCATGGACTCTATCTCGGATCTCATGGCGATCAACCATTTCTCAGAGTCTGGGTCCACCATCGCTTCTGCATAGGTCGCAGGCTCATCATTGTCTAACAATAATAATTCTCATGCTTCGCGGAGCCTCGCCGACCTTCGTGGTTGTGGTGCTTCTGTTGCCACGGGTTCCTCAACTTGTTCTGCTACAATAGCATCACTCGTAGAAGCATCCCCAACTGGCTCATCTTGAACTTCTTCAAGTCGCACCGACCTTCCACTTGTTCCCTTTGTGAGAAACTCTTTCTCTAGGAAAACACCACTACGAGCGACAAACACTTTGCCCTCTTCTCGGTTGTAGAAGTAATACCCTAAGGTTTCCCTCAGATATCCCACGAAAATGCACTTATCCGATTTGGGTGTTAGCTTGTCCGACTGAAGTCGCTTGACAAATGCATCACATCCCCAAATCTTTAGAAAAGACAAACTGGGATTCTTTCCAGTCCACATCTCATATGGTGTCTTAACTACGGATTTAGATGGTACCCTATTAAGTGTGAAAGCCGCCGTTTCTAGAGCGTAACCCCAAAATGACATTGGAAAATCCGACTGGCTCATCATCGATCGAACCATGTCCAACAAAGTTCGATTACGCCGTTCGGAGACCCCGTTCCTTTGAGGCGTTCCAGGCGGCGTAAGTTGTGGAACAATTCCGCAACTATTAAGATGATCGCTAAACTCGTGACTCAAATACTCACCTCCACGATCAGATCACAAGGCCTTTATTTTTTTGCCATGTTAATTCTCTACTTCACTCTGAAACTCCTTGAACTTTTTAAAAGTTTCAGACTTATGCCTCATCAAGTAGACATAACCATATCTACTGAAATCATCAGTAAAAGTAATGAACTAGTGATATCCTCCTCTGGATGTCGTGCTCATTGGTCCACATACATCAGTATGTATGAGTTCCAACAAGTCTGTCGCTCTCTCGGGTAAACCCGAAAAAGGATACTTGGTCATCTTTCCAAGTAAACAAGCTTGACATGTCTCATATGATTCAAAATCAAACGAAGTTAGAAGACCATCACCATGAAGCTTATTCATGCGCTTTTCACTTATATGCCCCAAACGACAATGTCATAAATAGGTAGGACTCAAATCATTAGGCCGAAGCCTTTTAGCACTAACATTGTAAACAGATGCATCATCAAGATTTAAAATAAATAACCCATTCACAATGAGAGCATTAGCCATAAACATATCATTCTTAGAGATTACACAACCATTGTTCATAATCGCAAATGAATATCCATCCCTCATCAAACATGAAGGTGATAAAATGTTTTGACCCATACTAGGAATGTAATAACAATTATGCAACTCCATAATAAATCCTGACGGAAGGTGAAGTTGCATGATGCCGACGAACAATGCAGCTACCCTTGCTTTATTTCCGACGCGAAAATCCACTTCGCCTTTCTGCACTTCTCTAGTCCTTATTAGCCCCTGCATTGAATTGCAAATATGAGCAACCGATCCGGTATCAAATACCCAAGATTTAACATAGGAATCAGCGAGAAGAATGTCCACAACATTTACAACAAGCGTACCTGAGTGGGAAGTACTCTTACTTCCACTCTTCTTCAAAGAAGCTTGGTACTTGTTGTAGTTTCTCTTCCAGTGGCCATGTTCATGACAAAAGAAGCACTCAGTGTCATCTGCAGGTCCAGCCTTTTGCTTGGGTGCAGGCTTGGGGATCGTATCCTTAGCCTTGCCCTTCTTCTTCCAAGAAGTACCCTTTCTTTTGAAGCTAGGCTTGTTTTGCACAGCCATCACACTTCTTCATGTCACTTTCTGCTGTTTTAAGCACCCCACATAATTCATTAAGGCCCTTCTCCACCCCATGCATATGGTAGTTCGAAATGAACTGCCCATAGCTAGATGGAAGAGATGCCAAAATGAAGTCAGTGGCCAACTCTTGGCCTAGTGGAAAACCAAGATTTTTCAAAGTCTGACTGTAACCAACCATTTTGATCACATGGGGGCCTACAGCTGCTCCCTCTGCTAGCTTGCATTCGACAAAGGACTTGGCAACATTGTACCTCTCAGTCCTTGCCTGATCTTGGAACATGTCCCTAAGTGCGACGATCATATCGTACGCTTCATGATCCTCAAACTTCTTTTGGAGTTCAGGTTCCATGCATGCAATCATAAGACAGCTAACCTCAAGAGAATCATCACATGCTCTCTTGTAGGCATTCTTGAGGGCAGCAGATGCATTATCAGCAGGTTCATCGGGGATTGGGGTATCTAGAATACTTTCCTTTTATCAAACTTGAGAACAATTCTCAGGTTACGAACCTAGTCTGAATAGTTTGTTCCATTTAGTTTATCTTTGTCAAGAATCGAACGCAAAGAAAAAGATGATGAAGTGTTTGGTGCCATTGATCTACAACAGAAAACATGCAAAATACTAAGTCATGTAACCACGAAAGAGTAAAACATATTAAACAATTTAATAGCATATACTCCCACTTAAATCAATATCCCTCTATTGATACTAAGTGATTCAAGATCCACAATTAACAGGTCGACTAGTGAGCTTTAGCATCACTGCTAGAAGACAAGGTAAATCGGTAAGCAACTCTTCCTAATCATATCACATATGACTCTTGTTGTTGGGTGACATCTCTAGGCGCCCAACCTTTATGCCGCAAGGTCCTTAACTGTTAAGATGAACTTGTCAAGCTCACCAACCCTTATGCGTGTAGGTATCCGATACAAACCCATCCAGCCAAGGAAAACCACGGCACCTTAATTTCATAGGCCCACCAATGATTGTACAGGGCATAGGATGGTGCAAGGTTTGGTTGCGAGGGCATGGTTTAACTTAAACTTTGTGAGGGATCGTTCTACTTCTATCATCTAAGCATGCATAGTAGTAAAACGCATAAGAATAGCATTCACATAGATGTGACACAGTATGACCCATTTTCTCATGGTGATCTCCATCGCCATAGAACCTGTCCACCATGATGATCTCCATCTTCATGTTCCATGTGAGCCATCCTCCAAGTGATGAGTCCTCCAAGTTATTACTCCTACAACTGGATCCGATCACTCGAGGAGCCCAGAGATATCTCTCTCAAGTAGAGCGGGGCAAATCCAATCTTGATTGACCAATGCCTTACAACATGCTTCAGGACAAACCCGAAAGCTACCTTTATAACTACCCAGTTACAGAGCAGCGTCTGATAGCCCCAAAGAGGTCAATCCACATCTCAAGTACATGCGACAATCTCAGGTCTAAGGACAAAACGTACACGATGTATAGAGAGAGCTGCAAGTCTAATTGTCAGTCTCAAGTTGGGTCAGTCCAACCCCATGTTAATAACATGTGTCCACATCATTGGTATGACATATCAATGTCTATGACTTGCGAAACATAGTCATCAACCAATCGATGCGCTAGTCTAATATTCATGTGTGTCCTCACATGAACTCCGACTAGGGACAACTATTAGATAACCATACAAGTAAAGAGTTTCACAAACAATTCACATAATTTCCAATCAATACAAGTGACCTTATATGGATATTCAAGGAACATTACAATAACTCATGGATACACAATAAATATAATTATCTCTATGATTGCCTCTAGGAAATATTTCCTTCAGCAGCATCTCCACATCCGAGTCGTCGGAGGAGGACGAGTTGTCCATCAAAAATTGCTCGCAAGGGTCCAAGTCCATCTACAAATCACAGACGATATTTAGAGCTTGCAGAGAGGAGATATACGAGCTCGAACTCGAGCAGCGGCAGATTTTACCTTTGACGGGAAGCGGGAGGACGGTGGCGGTGGGGCACAACCGGATCTGCGTCGGGAGGAATTTTTCGACCCACTGCGGCTGGGGAACGGGGTTGGCAGGCTCCGGCGGCCTTCTGCGTGCAAGGAATCGAGCGGGAGGATCCTAAATCTATGGCGGCGGTCGACGGCGGGCGGCGGCTATATGGCCGTAAGGGAGGGCAATGAGCTAAAAATTCCCTCCCTTAAACAGAAACCAAGGATATGGTTCGCGTCCAGGTCGGGTTCGAAACCTGGGTTTTTCTGATTTCGTGGGGGTGTTTTCTCAGGGGCCCTAAAAAAATTCGGTTAGGTACATTTTGGGGCGTCTGTTCTGTCCACTTTTATCATGGGAAACCGAAAATTGGCGGTTATTTTTATGGTTTTGCCCTTTTACAATGTCTGTTAGAGATGCTCTTAATATGTTATCAAACAGTTGGGACTACTTTGTGGGCTGACCTGGCAAAAACGGGTCGAGGGCATACGCGAGTCGAACCAACCTTCTCTCCCGCACCCCTTCTTTTCCCCGGGCAGCAGCAGACCGATGTTACCACCCAGAGGCGACATGAGCGACCGGTTAGCGGTGAAACTAGAACTACTAGTCGATCCACGTGTGGTCATGGCCAAGGACGATCGAGAGAGGCCGCCGGCGTGGTGGATGAGGCCGTCGCCAGCTGTGTATGATCGAGAAGCCATGGCACGGCGCCGTTAAGTGGGCGGTGCGGAAGAGCGTCGAGCTTCAGGCAGCGATTGACAGGGGCAGAGGGCAAATAGAGGAGTACTCTTGCAGCGGTGCCTTGGAGATTGTTACTGCTAGGATGATTTCTATGGTGCTTGCTCCGACGGCGAAGAAGACTTAAGACCTAGTTATTTTGGGGCTTAGAGGTTGAAATAAGCCCAAGCCCCCAAAAAACTAGATTTTAAGCCGTTTCTGCCCACCAGGAGTTGTCACCGTTCCTTCACGATTGTGAGAAGCCACCATACCCCAGCTTTCCGGGAGCTTCCCGAGCTGCCACGAATCATTATTTGACCCTGCCCCTATTGCTCAATTTATTTACGAAAAATTGCCACCGCACTGGAGTACTAGCCCCGGACCGGTACCTGGGACACCTCTCCACTTCCTCTCCCAAAATGAACAACAAACTTGGGTTTCTCTTCCCATAACTCTGTCGCCGCCGTCAGCAGGGTTAACTCCGGCCGCCCCTAAAGCCACCCCTCGCCGCCAGAACGTTGCCCTCCTTGCCCATGTTCGATTCCATGGCGTATGGAAAGGCACAGCCACCTCCTACCTCGTCGGCCAAGATCTAGCGGAGCTCGAGCTCGCCGGCCGGACACGGTCTGCTGCGGCTGACAGATGGCGTCGCCTCCTCCGGCTGCCTACTTCTCCCCTCTAGCACACCTCCTCAAGCCGCCGCTCGGGGCAGGCCGAGCGATCTGTTGCAGCCTCCACCTGCGTTGGCTCCTAATCCGAACTGCCCACCCGTTCCACTGGCGGGACCTGCTCCGGCTAGGACTCGTCCTGCCTCGAGCTCCTCCTGTGATGCGAGCAAGTTCAAATGCGTACACTTTTTCTTATTTCTGTAAGATCCCGTGCTGATCCCTGCTGCACAAGCAGAGACATTCAGACATAGCTCGTTCAGCGATAAAGAAATCGTAGTGTTGTTTCTTATTTCAATGGTGGTAGCACACTTTTGCTGATTGTAATTTTCAACTTGCGCTAATGTGAGTTGTATAGATTGTATTGTGTTGATTTGTGCCAAAATGATGTTCAACTCTTCGTGATGTTATGAAATTGTATTAATGTTCAGCTATTCAAGATGCTCTTGAATTGTATTCTTTCTCAAATTTACAACAAAACAATAAGAAATAAATCAATATTAGCTAGTCAAAACACAAAATAATCCTAGGGTCATTATAGACTTTTCAACATACAGCTCGGACAATAAGCTATGACGATGAAAGCCGAAAAGAACTGGACTAAGTGGTCGAGCTCTTTGCATCCAATTAGTTGTGGAGTTACTGATGTATGCAACTAATTTTTTTGAGTCGCTGGTATGTGCAACAACCTCTCCAAGACTTGCTGGTATGCCCAATTTCCTTTAGCTGATGATGTGTCGATCGATTTGTTTTACTAGAATGTGTTGACCAGTAGACTATGGTCGACAAGAATTATTTGCTGTGTTTGAATTTGTGTACCCTCTTTTTTTTTAAAACGTGACCGACCGACCGAGTGAGCAATCATAGTAATTCTCTGCGCTGTGCATACACCAGTGGACAGGACTTTGCACACATAGTCGAGAGAGCAGAGAGAATCTTTTGATGCGAAATGATTTGAGAACAATATTTTGCTTAATTAAAGCGTGAACTTTGGATGGTCGCTAATTCTGCTGTTAATTAGGTCCTCGTTCTGTCGGATGACTGTCGGAGTACGAGTCTTGGAGGTCAAGGTTGAAGAATTAAGATTAGCCGCATTGGACCGTATCCTTCCTACTCTCATGATGGCAATCACTATGCATGTGGTGGCATGCAGGCATGCCAAACAAAAGGTAATGTCCTCAAGATTATTTTTGTGCAAATATTGAAACCTCAAGATATATGATATATCTCTCCGATCAGAGGAGATGACGGAGATGCACTAGCAGCAGAGAACGAGTCTTTAGTCCTGGTTCTAGACAGGATCTAGTCCCAGTTTTTCAAACCGGGACTACGAAAACGGGACTAGAGGTCCCAGTCTTTAGTCCTGGATCAGTTAAGAACCAGAACTAAAATAGGACCACGTGGCGGCGGTGGGAAGCGGGGGTGAAGGATCTTTAGTCCCGGTTCATGCTACGAACCGGGAATAAACACTGGTGGAAACGGGGCTATAGGTCCCGGTTGCCCAACCGGGACGGGGCAATCGGGACTAAAGCCCTAACCTTTAGTCCCGGTTGCCCCACCAACCGGGACTAAAGGGTGCACACGTGGCAGCGGCAGAGGGCGAGGGGGGTGGAGCATTAGTCCCGGTTCGTGACAGGAACCGGGACT
The DNA here is from genome assembly GCA_023614405.1 of Avena insularis. Classification (NCBI taxonomy): domain Eukaryota; kingdom Viridiplantae; phylum Streptophyta; class Magnoliopsida; order Poales; family Poaceae; genus Avena; species Avena insularis. The sequence continues at coordinate 378,234,450 of CM042695.1, read as the reverse complement.
AATAACCTTCTGCCGCGGCAGAGATTTGGCCCATTTCTCTGCCGCGGCAGAGAATTCATTTTGGCACATTTTGTTGCCGCGGCAGCATTTTCGCCACTTTTTGTGCCGCGGCAGAAAATTCATTTAGGTTGTTTTATTATTTATTTAGTGATTTGCACTTATCAATGAAGGAACCTTATATTACATCATGATGACAATATTACATTGAATACATTCATGCACTACATACAAAAGTTGCTATTCGATGCTACCGGCCAATTTCTTCAAAGTTGCTATTTTTACAATTCCTATTGTCTATCACAGCCGAGTAGTATTCCCCTTTTGGGTCTAGAACTTCTGCATCCAAGAATCCCGCCAATTCCTCCTGAATTGCTCGTACGCGATCCTTTGGCAGAAGACCGTCTCGTAAACGTTCGATCTGATTTTAAAAAGGAGTCAACCTATATGAATGAAACTAAACACAATTTGATTGTAATTAAAAATTATAGAAATTGTTTACGTACGTGGAGTTGCTCTAAATTTTTGCCCTTCTCATCGCACGTCTGCTGGATGAACTCGCAAACATAATATCCACATAGATTGTTACCTGGTCCCTGTGTCAGACACTTTATGAAAACAGAGTTCAATCAAAATAATAATCAAGCATGATAATAACTGTATTAAAACTAGAATCAAAGAGATGCGCGGATATAGCTAGTGGTGCTTACATTTAGTGGTTGAAATGTAAGCTTCTCTTTCCAAACACCCCTAGCCTTGTTGGTGAACCGTTTCCAAGCACTGCCCGACGTAGAAAACGAATAAAATAAATTATTAAGTACTTGATATCATAAAATTCACGAACATTGCCGATATAGTGTCGTAATGATTAGAATTACCGCTGGAGAAGTATCTACATGTCCTTCCACGTCTCAAGGGGTTTATGTTTCGAGTCCATGACTAGGACACGCCCTTTGTCAAGTTGAATGATTAACAGAATATAGTGGAAGCTGCAAATGCATAACTAATTAATTGTATACTTAACATCGAGTAAGCGAAATAGAAAGTGTATACAAGACAATAACACTCACTCGAAGTTGTAAGGAAATAGTATTTCCCTTTTGGTTTCTTGAAACCTTAACGCGTGTACTATATTATCCTCCGTATCCTGGGGGATTATTTTGAGATTAGCTTCATGAACCCAATATGGGTCAATGAAGCCAATGTCATAGATTTGTCCTCTGCTGCATTCGAGAATCTTCATTCTGCATATTACAGTATGATTATATACATGCAATAAATAAAATAATATAGCTGGAGACTAAATTAATTACAGAATTAGTACTTACAGACAATAGGCACTGATGATCGATTTGTCCAAGGCGTCTTGATTGAATAATTGAAATAGTTCATCAAATTCAATGGATATCATGTCATTCTTATCTTTACCATGATGCTTTTTTGTAACCCTCAGCACTATCCAGTTAGCCCCGGCCCTTGTGGCATGCATGTACCAGTTATGCAATCTTCGCATTTTTGTTGGAAGACTGTTTACCTCCTCAGGTTTGACGAGAGGTTTGCCGAACTGGTATTTGTATGCTACTTCACTCACGGGGAAGAACTCTAACTGGGATAAGTACTGGGCAATACTCATACCTTGAGCAGCGGCAGCTTCTCAGACAGTGCAACTACTGGATCATACCGCTTCGCCCCATATTTGCTCGACCCCACATTGGTTTGGGAAATCACCTTGAGAGGGGCAAGTCTGTTTTGCTTGTTCTCCGAGCTGGGCAACAGATTTCGCTTGCATCAGATCTTGCTCTTGAGGCTTTTTGTGTCGCATGTGACTTGAGAATGGAATGCTCATAGTCTGATGACAGCTTTGGCTCGGGTTGATGAAGAGTCTTTAGCATTTTCAACACTTTGGCTTTTTCTTCTTTGGTGCTGGGGAACACTGGCTCTTTCGGCTGCCTCAGCTTAGCGAAAAACGCTGCTGCTTCAAGATCAACGATCGCCGCAGCCTCCTCTTCAAGACAGTCATAAGCTCTCTTGGGAGGAACCTTTGGTACTTTTGGAAGAGGCTCTTGTTTACGTTGCGATCGCTACCACGAGGCACTGATGAGCAGACGCTTACGCTTTGACCCTTAGGCGTCGGCGATGGCTCCATGGCGATGGCTGCGCCGGAGATTGGTGAGGCGATGGAGCCGGTGAGGCGAAGGCGGCTGCATTTAACGACGACCTGCTGGAGACGGGTGAGGCGGCGGCGAAGATGGCCTTGGCGTGATTTGAAGCACGATACATTCCTTCGCCATAGAATGGTGATGTTTTTGCCTCCCAAGACGGTCACATCCCTTCACTGCAGGTAGTGAAGATCCAAAACTTCAAAGGTGGGCATGATTTCATCCACCCCGACAACAGCATAGCCCTCTCGAACCGGACGACAGTGGTAAGTTGGTGTGGGTCCAATTGGTAAGGCATAGCCGACCGCCACCTTCATTGATATGTTAACAACTTTGACATGTAGCTCGCAGTGTCATCTCGTGATATCATCCACGGTAGCCAACAGAGCCATCGCTTGCATCATCGTCATCGCCATTGTCATCACCCGGGACCTCGGTGGAAGCCACACTACTTTTTCGATTATTCAATAGGCCGGTAGCATCAAATGCAGTGTGCTGCTGAGATGGGCCGGTAGTACTTTGCTCTTTAAGTGCGTTAATTTCATCTTGTTGTTGCTTTAATCGTTCTTCAATTAAACGCATTCGCTCTTTCTGACTATCTGCTTCAACTTCCACCCTGTCCTTTCTCCTCTGACGGCTTCTATCAGGATATTTCTTCCTCTCTTCTGGAAACCCAGTCCTCCATGGTTGGGAGCCTCTTGTGCCTCGTGTTCGTCCATCATGTTCCTTATTTCCAAGGGCGAGTGTGAGCTCATCATTCTCTCTATCGGGAATGAAGTCCCCATCTTTAACAGCCTTTACTGCTTTTCTGATCCTCTCGATTGGCAAGGGGTCTTCTTTATGTCGTATGTTATATATACACCTCCCTTCCGAGTCCAACGTGCCCCCATGCCCGTAAAACCAATTCCTTGCACGTTCTACCCAATCGTCTGTCTCTGGGGTGATATTTTTATCACGCAGTTCATTCTCAAGTTTCTCCCACTTAGGAATGCCAATACAGAGCCACCTTGCCCCATAGTATGGTGATACTTCTTGTTAGCAGCATTCAGCTTATTCGCTGCGTATATTTTCTTAGCTTTTTACGATGTCTTGTATTCCACAAACTCAGCCTGTAATGGTTTTATCTTCTCAAACTGAATATTCTTGAAATCGAGTCTTCTTTCACGACATAGTCAAGGTGCAATCTTTTCTTCCAGCTTGGTGAAACATCGGGCCATCTTCTTCAAAGCCCACTCTGACCTTATCCTCCATGGCTCTCCCATGTTGTAGGCGTCCTCAATCGGATCCTCCGCATTTGGATCCAGCTCTATCTTCGGTAGTTTGAAATTAACCATGAGCCTCTTCCACAGTAAATCTTTGGCGTGGTTAGGGACAAATAAACATGTTCCCTCTTCATCCGCATTAGCAGGCCTATTCCAATTTCTAATGGTGATCGGGATTAAGTCCCTAACGATTACTCCGCATTGTGCCACAAATTTTTTGCGACAACCGGAGCCGCTTTGCCGTCTTCAGCGACATCTTCGATCCTGAACCTCTCATGGTCTTGTAACTTTTTGGTTGGGCCTCGTCTGCTCTTTTCAGTAGATTCCTTCGATCCGGAGGGCTAAAAGAAGAAAGATCGTCGTTACTATTTCTATATAGATAGCAGATGATTAATTAATGAATTAATTATATTACATGCACCTCGCCGGAGCGGTCGTCTTCTCGATTACACAAGGCATCGCCTTCTCCCTCGCGGAAGGCAACACCTTCAACCTCAAACAAGTTGTCTATTCCGGTAAAAAGAGGATCACCCTCACCGTAGTTATTCAGAAACGTTGATACGTCTAAATTATCTTCCCCACGGATCACACCTTGGATCAACTCTTCCTTTTCTTCGTCTCTGACGTGTGGGTCCATATTTTCTGCATAGGTGGAAAAACGAATAAGTCAAAGCGGCTAAAGGAGAAAGTTAAGTACGGTGTTGAGAGATATAAACCCTAATTCAGAGAAACCCTAATATATACATATACACAATAATAAAAATGAAGAGAAACCCTAAACCCTAAACCTAGCTACAAAAAGGAAACCGTGTAGTAGATAGGTAACTCTAGCTAAAATCAACTAAAATCAATATTCCGGAGTTCCGAGGGGTGTAAAACCTAGTTCGGAGAAACCTCGGATGCATATGAGAGGGGAACATGAGTATAAGGCTACAAAAGGGAAACTATCCAGCAGATAGGTAACACTAGATACTAACAAAATACTTGACTTGATTATAGTTGGTCAAGTATTGTTCGTCGATCTTCTATGGTCTTGATCTCGGTCTTCGATCTCGATCTCGATATCGTATTCTACCGAGAAGAACCAAATCACCGGAAAGAAAGGGAAACAATCAACACATGGCATCAATGCAATGCTCAAGCAATGATGATGATATGACAAGTTAATGTGCATTGGAATGTAACCCTAAAGCATGCTCGACAAGTTAATCGGGGTTCCGAGGGGCGCAAACCCTAACTCAAGGAACTCCGGAATCACCTATTAGGGTTACTAGGGTGTTCTAATTAAACTTGTCATTTAAGTTGTTGAACAATGCATTATTATAGCATAGATAGATAGTTCTCATTTTTCTGAACATTTTGGTATATTATTTGTATTTTTCTGAATTACAGATTAAAAGTTATTGAATTTATAAGTTTTATTCAAATTCTGAAATTATTAAATCAAATGTTTAAACCTTTTGCACCATAGTAACAACTAGCCATAGTGGCTGACTGGTGGGACCAGGGCCACCTGGCACGCAAGCAAAGGGGAAACAGGGTCATCTGTCACCAGAGAAGGAGCTAGCCCTAGAGGCTGACTGTGTGGGACCAGGGCCACGCGGATGCCACCTAGACGCCACGTTGGGCTCGCCGGAGACACGTCAGACGGCGATGGTAGGCAGCGGAGCAGAGCAAGCGGGGCTGCGGGACTTGGCATGCTGGAATCAGCGCATCCAGGCGGACTCAAAATTGGCGGCGCCGCCCTCTATTGGTTGCCGGAGCAGGTGGTACAACGACGGCCGACGGCGTGAACGGATCTAACGGCAGAGCATGAACTACAGAGGGAAGGAAGGAGGCAGCCAGAAGGTTCGCTTGCTCACCCTGAGCGCGTGAGGTTGGTCGGAGAGAGCGCGGGAGGTCGAGGTTGAGCGAATCGACGCTGGCGAGCACGGTCGGGGTCGAGGAAGACGGAGTCGTGGGCGGGAATGCAGCGCATGATGACGGAGGCGTGGTGGCGAATGGAACGACGGCTCGGCGACATCGGCGAGCTCGGGCACTACCGCTGTTGTTAGAGGCGGTTGTCAAGCGTCGGTGAAGTGAGTGAGTGGGGAAGGGAAGAAGAAGAGGAGGCGCGCGCTGTTATAACCAAAGGGCCTTTAGTCCCGGTTGGTGGCTCCAACCGGGACTAAAGGGGCATACATCCCGGTTGGAGCCACCAACCGGGACGTATACTCCAATATTTTCAGCAGACCAACGATTGGCGCGCAGGGGGTCTTTAGTCCCGGTTGGTGGCTCCAACCGGGACATATTCCCCTGTTTTCAAAAAATTTCAGGTATTTTCTCTCTGTTCCCGCCTTATTTTTTATTTTGGGGTTTAAATTTGTATTTTTTTAAATGATAATTAATTTGGAATTTAGAAAAACTTTAAACATAAAAAGTGTTTGGATTTGAATAGATAATTCAAAACCATTTTCTGTTTTAAAAAATAATTAATGTAACCATTTAAAATATGAACCATTTACAATTAAAAATGAATTAACTTATATTTTTTTAATATCAATTTGGAATTTAGAAAAACTTTAAACATAAGAAGTGTATGGATTTCAATAAATAATCCAAAACCATTTCTATTTTTAAAAAATAATTAATGTAACCTTTTAAAATGAATTAACTTATATTTTTGAATATTAATTTGGAATTTAGAAAAACTTTAAACATAAAAAGTGTTTGGATTTGAATAAATAATTCAAAACCATTTTCTATTTTAAAAAATAATTAATGTAACCATTTAAAATATGAACCATTTACAATTAAAAATGAATTAACTTATATTTTTTAATATCAATTTGGAATTTAGAAAAACTTTAAACATAAGAAGTGTATGGATTTGAATAAATAATCCAAAACCATTTTCTATTTTTAAAAAATAATTAATGTAACCTTTTAAAATGAATTAACTTATATTTTTGAATATTAATTTGGAATTTAGAAAAACTTTAAACATAAAAAGTGTTTGGATTTGAATAAATAATTCAAAACCATTTTCTGTTTTAAAAAATAATTAATGTAACCATTTAAAATATGAACCATTTACAATTAAAAATGAATTAACTTATATTTTTTAACATCGGTCATTTGGACCGAAAGCCATGAAACCTCGAACATGATAGGTCATTTTGTGAAGGTTTTTTCGAAACATGATCAATATACCAAGTCTGGTATTTTTCCTTTCAACTATGTAACAAAATATGACATCACGCGAAGGATTTTCATTGTTCGGATTTTTTTTGAATTTATTATGCCCGTTTTGAATTATCTGAATTTCTAACTATGGTCGAACCGGTGTGCATGAAGATAGGGGACGAGCATCGTTAGAACTTGCATTGGATCTTTGAAGAAACCACATGTTGCGAGTCTAAAAATGATTTTTTTCAAAAAATCACGGGCGATAGATCATGTACCTGTAGTACAAACCGGACCCACTTCCTGCCGATTCGGCAGACATTTGTCCTTTTTACCCGGGATGGACGAAAAGGTTTGAGATGTACCGGTTGGGAGATAGTCCATGTAAGGTGGTCTAGTATTTTAGGAAAATGGGACGGTAGCATTCTGAAACGGCATTTTGGTGGTTACTTCACAAAACGACCCGCTTTTTGCTTCGAGAAAATGGAAAAGGGCTTTTCCGTGCGACAAAAAGGAAAACTTCCTCCTGCAACATTGTTCTCCATACCAATGTCCACACACATGCATAATATGGGCACAACATCACAAACTATGCCGTGATTCAGCACATAACATCGGTCGTTTAGACCGAAAGCCATGAAACCTCGAACATGATAGGTCATTTTGTGAAGGTTTTTTCGAAACATGATCAATATACCAAGTCTGGTATTTTTCCTTTCAACTATGTAACAAAATATGACACCACGCGAAGGATTTTCATTGTTCGGATTTTTTTTGAATTTATTATGTCCGTTTTGAATTATCTGAATTTCTAACTATGGTCGAACCAGTGTGCATGAAGATAGGGGACGAGCATCGTTAGAACGTGCATTGGATCTCTGAAGAAACCACATATTGCGAGTCTAAAAATGATTCAGCACAACATTTCCCACCTCTTCCCGCCAAGTTTTCCCGCCATTTCCTTTCTACTAGAGCTTTTAGTCCCGGATGTAGTCACTAACCGGGACTAAAGATATTTCCCGCCATTTCCCAAAGCTTCACGCCAAGTTTTCCCGCCCTTTCCCTCTATATTTAGGGTGATGGTGCCATGGCTATCCACACATCCACACCTTCCTCTCTTAGAACAATGGACAATGCCTACTAGGCCATTCTGACCCTCGAGGAGACCGAGGCGCTGTGCGCCTCCAACTACCCTTGTCCACTGGGCTACCGGCCACTGGTGGATCGAGTTGGAGGGGTTCCTCCCTCCTGTCCCTCAAGGTTCCGCACGCCAAAGGCCATCACAAACCACTTCTACCACGAGCTCACGCCGGAGCAGCGGATGGATCCCCAGTGGGATCCCGACAACTACGACACCTGGAATGCCTTCTTCGCTAATAGGCGGGAAAGGGAGCTCGCCAGGTACGAGGGTGATGGCCCGCCACCGGTGAACCACAACGAAGCCGGCCGTCGTCTGTGGTGGGCGAACCGTACTATCATCAGAGTGATGCGCTACATCGTCGGGGGAGACCATCCTCGCCTACGGTGCCCACGAGTCCACCCGCCACAGGCCCCACACTGTCCTGGCGGTAGCGGCATCGTCTTCCAGGAGACCCCTCTCCCACCCGCCGTGAATCCGAGGCTGGAATGGCCCCTGGTATATGCCATGGATGGGCTGAGGATCCCCGGAGTGGCAGGTGACGATGATGATGATGACGACGACGATGAAGACCTCGCTGCACTATAGGACTAGGCATGATTATGACTAAAGGGGGCGGCTTTAGTCCTGAGTGTTAGCTAGTCCCGGTTTGTCCCGGTTTTTAATATTAATAAATGTCTTGAGTGTTACCTAATAAATAGAGGGAAATGCCTATGTAAAGAGAGGGTTCATCTTTAGTCCCGGTTGGAGAAACCAACCGCGACTGAAGGGATTGTGGCAGAGTGGGCCAGGCAACACTAATAATAGGGGTGAGTGTCGACATTATGTCGTGCGGCTTGTACCTTGTCCCGGATGGTGTCACCAACCGGGACTAAAGATGAATTTAGTCGGTTGGAGACACCAACCGACTAAAGATGAGTCAGCACTAATAATAGGGGTGAGTGTCGACATTATGTCGTGAGTGTCGACATTATGTCGTGAGTGTCGACATTATGCCGAGCTGCTTGTACTATAAATAGGCATCCTTGTGAGTCTAGTCCTCCAGCCAGTTTGAGGCATCTCCAAGATGGTTTTAGAGAGCAGGGACACCACTACGGCCAGTTTCAGGGAGATGCCGACGGAGCCCAGTCCTCCGGCATCTCCGAGAAACTGGTCATAAAGGCACTCCGTAATATGTGAAATTAGTTAGCTCCGAGGCGTATTGATCTAGTTAGTGAAGTTACAAGCTGCAAGATGGTTTTCGAGAGCAGGGACACCACTGCGGCCAGTTAGGAGATGCCGAAGCCGGGTCCTCCGCATCTCCGAGAAACTGGTCATAGAGGCACTCCTAATATGTGAAATTAGTTAGCTCCGAGGCGTATTGATCTAGTTAGAGAAGTTAAGCTGCAAGATGGTTTTCGAGAGGGAGGACACCACGACCAGTTTCAGGGAGATGCCGCCGGATCCCAGTCCTCCGGCATCTCCAAGAAACTGGTCATAGAGGCACTCCTGGTCTAGCCACAAAACGGGACTAACACTCAAGGCATTTATTAATATTAAAAACTGAGACTACAAAACCGGGACTAAAGGCCACAAACCGCGAAAGATATCCTTCAGTCAAGCCACAAACCGCGAAAGACATGAACTAGAGTTACATAATATGAGCATGAACTTCTTGGCATATGTCATTCCTTATGACCGCTTCAGACGTAACCATGGAGCATCTTCTTTACTTAACAGAATGCTTGGGTCAGTTTTCACTGTGAAGGGCGGAATTTCATCAAACTTATTATAATATTCTGACATGTCTGTCTTGTCCTCGATTCCCACGATGTTTCTTTTCCCTGAAAGAACTATGTGACGCTTTGGCTCATCATATGATGTATTCGTTTGCATATTTTTTCTTTTTTTCGGTCTGGAGGACATGTCCTTCACATAGAAAACCTGAGACACATCATTGGCTAGGACGAATGGTTCATCTCTATAACCAAGATTGTTGAGATCCATTGTTGTCATTCCGTACAACTGGTCTATCTTTACCCCTTCCCCATTCAGGTTGACCCATTTGCAGCGAAACAAAGGGACCTTAAAAGAGACTCCATAGTCTAGTTCCCATATCTCCTCTATGTAACCATAATATGTGTCCTTTTGTCCATTCTCGTCTATTGCATCAAAGCGGACACCACTATTTTGGTTGGTGCTCTTTTTATCTTGGGCGATCATGTAGAATGTATTCCCATTTATTTCGTACCCTTGGAAATTCAATACAGTAGAAGATGGTGACGCGGCCAACAAGTATAGCTGATCTCCAACAGTGGTGTCATTCAAGAGATGCGTCCGCATCCAACCACCGAAAGACTTCATGTGTTCATCTGTAATCCATGATTCAGGCTTCCCCGGGTTTTTGGAGCGTACAATATTCTTGTGTTCCTCGATATACGGAGCTACCAAGGTGGAATTATGTAGATTTGTGTAGTGTGCTTTAGTGAAAGAATCCCCATCCCTACATATCATTGCTTTCTTTCCCAGCGTGCCTTTTCCACTTAGTCTTCCCTCATGCCGCGAGTCAAAAACACCAATCTGCTTAAGGTCAGGAATAAAGTCAACACAAAACTCAATGACCTCCTCTGTTCCATATCCCTTGGAGATGCTTCCTTCTGGTCTAGCACGGTTATGAACATATTTCTTTAAGACTCCCATGAACCTCTCAAAGGGGAACATATTGTGCAGAAATACCGGACCGAGAATGGCAATCTCTTCCACTAGATGAACCAGGAGATGCGTCATAATATTGAAGAAGGATGGTGGGAACACCAATTCAAAACTAACAAGACATTGTACCACATCCTTCCAGAACCTTGGCAAAATATCCGGATTGATTACCTTCGAGATATTGCATTGAGGAATGAACACAGCTTCACAATGGGTACTCGAACATTTTCCGGAGAAGCCCCTCAATGCAATCGGAAGCAATTCGTCATAATCACGTGATGTCATGAGACTTCAGGTTTTGGAACTTTTCTCCGCCATATTTATTATCCCTTTATATTAGATGAGAAGCCCGACGGCACCTTGATACTGAAAGGACTTCAAAAAGATTTCCTTCTCGCTTTGGTAAGAGCATATTGTACGACTTAAGTGACGCCTTTATCCGTCTTGTTATGTGTATGCATGTTCTTTGGGTCTTTCATAATTTGTTGGTCCTCCTGCTTGGTGTATCTTTTGTCTTCCCATACACGCCTAGGAATCCTAGCAGGTTCACGCAGAGATTCTTCACACGTGCATCACGTCGATTGAAGAGCGGACACGCAGGACTTTCCAATATGGCAGCTCCCAAAATATAGATTTCTTCTTCCACATGGGTGTGTGTCCAGACGCGGCGTCGGAACTGATTGACCGGGGACCCTTTCCAAAGATTACTTCTATGTCCTTGACCATACCAAATACATCATCACCAGGGAGTTCAGGCTTCTTCGGTGATCCGCCTCACCTTTGAAATGCTTGCCTTTCTTTCTTACGAGATGATTGGTCGGAAGAAATCGTCGATTCGCCAGGTACACAACCTTCTTGCATTTATGCAAATATGTACCTTCGGTCTTATCTAAACAGTGGGTGCATGCCTTATATCCCTTGTTTGTGCATCACGAAAGGTTACTAAGAGCAGGCCAATCATTGATGGTTACGAATAACAACCCTCAGAGATCAAATGGCTCTGCTTGTTCTCATCCCACGACGTACACCTGGTTTTCCCCACAACCGTAAGAGTTCTTCAACTAATGGCCTAAGGTACACATCAATGTCGTTGCTGTTTCGGCCTTGGATGAGCACCGCATCATAATGAACTTAGGCTTCATGCACAACCAAGGAGGCAGGTTGTAGATACATAGAGTCACGGGCCAGGTGTGGATTGCAACTCTGCTCCCCAAAAGGATTCATGCCATCCGTACTTAGACCAAACCATAAGTTCCTTGGCCACCGCAAAGTCCGGGAAGTCTCTTGATTTTTCTCCACTATGACCCATCAGTAGGGTGTCTCAACTTCCCGTCTTTCTTACGGTCTTCTTTGTGCCATCGCAACAACCTGGCATGCTCTTGGTTTCTGAACATGCGTTTCAACCTTGGTATTATAGGAGCATACCACATAACCTTAGCAGAACCCTCTTCCGGAGGGGCTCTCCTCAACATCACCAGGTCATCTCGTGCGATCTTATACTAACGCATTGCATACCGCACATTTATCTAAATTCTCATACTCCTTATCATGTAGAGGATGATCATTAATGCATGCATGTATCTTTTGCACATCTAATCCCGGAGGACAGAGAGTCTTCTTTGCTTCAGAGGTACTCTCGGAAGTTCGTTATGTTTTGGAAACTTCTTCATTATTTTCAGCATCTTTTCAAATGAGGAGTCGGTTAGACCACACTCGCCTTCCATCGCAACAATTCCAAAGGTGGTACCGAGCTTTGTGCTGCCATCTTCACAATTTGGGTACAACAATTTCTTGTGATCTTCTAACATGCCCTCTAACTTCAAATTCTCATTTTCTGTTTCACAGTCTCGCTTTGCATCAGAAATGACCCTACCAAGTTCATCAGCCGGCTCATCTGATGCCCGTTCTTCACCTCTTTCCTCTCCATTGTCTTCCATTGCAGTATCATCAGATTCAGGAAACATATGATGATAGTTGTTATCATCATCTTCTTCTTCACCATCTTCCATCATAACCCCTCTTTCCCCGTGCTTGGTCCAGCAATTATAGTTGGGCATGAAACCTTTCATAATCAGGTGGCCGCGAATGATTTTCGAGGAAGAGTACTCCTTGTTGTTCCGACATTGAACACATGGACAACGTATAAATCCATTCTCTTTGTTTGCCATAGCCACATCGATAAATTTATCCACGCTTTTGATATACCCGGCTACGCGCTGGTCACCGTACATCCATTCCCGACCGTTCATCTGCATCATATAAGTAAGTTGATCAAAAAACAGGACATCATAAATAGTGAAATAACCAATTCACACCGGCACATGAATTATATCAATGACCTAGAAAAGATAAGATTGCTAACCTCGATCGAGGGAAATAAAGAGGAGAAAGCTCAAGTGCGTCTCGGACACCTTCTATATTTTTGTTCTATGAGAAATTCAACGGGATTATTCACTCAAACATTTCATCAAACACCTTCAATGCATGCATGAGAAAAAACTAGCACACCCCCTCACACCTTCCACCATTCGAAAAAACAGAGTGGAGGCAGAGGGGGCTGGGGCGTTGCATTTATAGAGGGAAGGGGGTCTTTAGTCCTGGTTGGAGCCAGCAACCGGGACTAAAGGTGCGTGCCATGCCACGTGACTGTGGCCAAACCTTTAGTCCCGGTTGGTGGCTCCAACCGGGACGTATTCCCCCTTACCAACCAGGACGCATGCCCTCGGCCCTGCCCGCTCCAACCGATGCGTTAAGATTAGTCCCGGTTGGTGGCGCAACCGGGACAAATGCTCTGAGGGGTCGCGAACGGATAGCCCTTTTTCCACTAGTGAAACAAGCTCTGTCGCGGCAGCCGATGGCGGTTTCTGTCGCGGTGGATTTTTTTGGGGGAGGGGGGTTCATGGCGGAGGATCGGTAGAGGAGGGTCGCATTTGGTGTAAGTGACGTGCAATGAATGAACCCATTACACACAATATCGTCATGATTATATAGATACAATTCGATTACATATATATATAATTTGATTACATGGAGATCACAACCCGTTTATTCGATTACATGGAGATCATTAAATCACTACAATCCCTTGGTATGGTATTTTCCATTTGAGTTTGTGACATGGTCAACAAGATATCCCGCCAATTCCTCTTGAATTTCTACCAGACATTCATTTGGTTAGAGATTCTCCTGCAATCTTTCCAACTGTATATAAAATAAGGAGATCAATATGAATATCAATCGTCATAAAAATTATTATGAATGACTCTCAACACAATTTGTAAATATATTGTTCACGTATATCTATAAATATCGCTCTGTCCCGCTCACTGACCTCCGAGCGAATGTACTCGCACACGAAGTATCCAGACAAATTAGTCTCTGGTGGCTGCCTCTCACACTTTACGAGAATAGAATTCAATCAAATAATAATCAAGCATGATATAATGGTATTGAAACTAGAATTGAAGAGATGCACGGACCTAGATCGTACTACTTACCTCAACCCGATGAAAACTAAGCACATCTTTAAATTCACCAACCGTATCCCGGGTGAAAGCTAGCCAAACCCTGCCCGGCAAAAATAAAGGATAAATGAGTTATTAGTTACTTGATATCTCATGATATATATGAACGAAAGAGACCGATATAGTGTGATAATGACTGAAATTACCTCTGGAGCGCATCTTTAACGAATGCGTACTCTGATTCGTCTTTCCTTAGTGAGTCCTTGATTTCAAATCTTCCAGCGTCAACTTCAATGATTAGCAGAATCAAGTGGAAGATGCGCACGTTTATATACGTCAGTAACTCATCAATTACACTAAACATCGAGTAAGCAAAAGTGAATGTGTACAAGGAAGTAACACTCTCACCCGTAGTTGTAGGGAAACAATATTCTCTTCTTGTAATGTTTCCTCAGTATGATCCTTAGAAAATTACACTCCGTCTCCTTGGGGTATTGCTTTAGCAATGCTTCATTAAATCGGTGTGAGTCGATGAACCCAGTGTCAAAGATTTTCTTTTGGTCACATTCATTGCTCTTCATTCTGCATAATAGCGTAATAAGGATAATTACATGCAATGAACGAGCTGAGTTAGAGAATTTATCATAGAAATAAATGAACCACTTACAGACAATAGGAACTGACGAGACTCAAGTCGAGAACATCTTGTTTGAATAACATATAGAATTCCTCAAAATAAATTTGAATCTGGTCTTCACCATTGAAATGCTCATTTGTAACTCTCACAAGTCGCGTTGATAATCGATCTTCTTCTTTGTATGTAGAGACTTTCTCGAACCACTCATGTAGTCTTCGCATTTGTGTTGGTAGAAGCTCGACCTCATTAGGTCTGACCAGAGACTTCCTGTATTTATATTTCCATGATATTTCCATGTTAATGGGGATATGTCTGCCTAACACTTAATTAACACTAATAGAAGGACCTCTGGCAAAGTCCATTGCTTGGTCAATGTTAATATTTTGATCAAAATCGGGTAACACCTTGAGCGGGGAGATCGATTGTTTTACCTGCTTTCCGAGTTAGGCACTATCTCTTTTCCCGCTGCTTGCAGTAGTACTTCTTGTCTTCTTCCTACCAATTGTCATTAGACAGCATGTGTAGTCATCAGCCTTATTTATCGCATATTGCGATGGTTGCTCAATAAAACTCTTAGCCCACTATTTGGTTTTCGGATCAAATATTTTCTTTGGATCGGGCTCTTTGGTTGCAAAAAAGGATTTCACTTCGGCATCGTTGATTGCTTTGGTTTCCTCATCAGACATCTCGTAAGGTAACTTGGGAGGAGGCAACGGGGTTTTCTTCGCCTTGCTACCTTTGTTCTGAGTAGTAGTACTAGTTGACCGAGAGGCCGTCTTCTTTGTCTGATGCGGTGGCAGAGTGGACTGATGTAACATCCAGGATTAGCACCTCGAAATAGACATGACACATGTTTGTTCATTGCATTCATGCATAAGAAAATCCGGGGAATTTTCACGCAAAACTAAAGAAGCTATAAAGGGATCGGGATCTCTTATGTTCTGATGGAAACATCAGGGCAGGTGTGATGGATTTCAACATAACCTCTACTATATTTTTGAGTCTTGGGAAAACAATTCAATTCATATTTGAAATTGAGAATTGATATACAAATTTGAATACTTGGGAATATTTCCATGTTAAGTAAATAATATATATGTAAACAATAAAGTAAAAAATTGAAATACAAGAATATTTAATTATACCATAGATGGACCTTTAAAATAATAGTGGAAATAGAGTTGCAAGAAGGAAATAAAATGTATTTCTTTTCATAATAAATATTTTTACCATATTACTTATAATAAGGGTATTACAATAATATAATACAAATGAATTCTTATATATAAGATGAATATAAATATTCTGTTGTCCTTTATATAATAAACAAAAGGATACTTCTTATTCTTTTCTCTATCTAGTAAACAACAAATCAAATAAATTGTACCAAATTAAAGATTACATTACGGGAAGAATTAAAGAAAGAAAATTTAACTTTATTGAATAAGATACAACAATACAACATTCTTATAATATTCAAACAGAAAAGAAACTACAACATTTGATAAACAGAAAACCTAAATTATTTTCCTATCTACTCTTGTATCTTCATTTCTTTGTTTCTTCTTATCCTTGTCGTGTACTGTTTCCTACAAAAATAAAAGGATAGCAAATAGGGAAAGTGTGAGGGGTTAGTGTTAATTGTACTCTCGGGTTTTTAGCAATGCAATGCATTGCTTTGCCTTATCATTGAGTTAGAATTTGAAAAGGGCAAAGTGGTAATGTGTTCTTATCATAGAGATTGGCCTCAGCACAACATCAAAGGCTTGGGGCAAGTTTCACCAAATGGAAAATATCCAGAACAGGGATAATCAGAACCAGCCGAGCTCATCCACACCACCAAGTTTCATTCATGGAAACTTGCACCCAAAGGGTCCCACTTGCAAGCATCTTGCATATCAACATGCAGTTATTTCCTGTCAACACAAGAGCACACCAGGAGAAGATAAGAAGGAACCAGCCGTAGCAATTCTCTACTGCTAGCTACTCCTTCCACCCAGTTCATCTATTAGCACAAGAACTCCAAGTTCTACACATACACAACCACATCCACCACCATATTATCACTGATCTATCCAAATCCACAAAACCAAGAACATAGTAGTTCTTAGATTCTCATCAGATTCTTTATACTTCATCAACTCGAACTACACGGCCAATAAGATCACTCACCCAGATCACTATCATCTCCCTAACTCTGGTTGCTCTCTGGAGCCATCCAAGAGCTAGGGCAAGGGGGAAATCAAGGTTAGCAATAGCAAGGAGGATCTGGCCGTACACAAGTATCAGGAGAAGGAAGCATCAACAACAAGAAAGAGGAGATCAAGTATTTAGCCAGGAAGGATCAGAAGTCCAAGTATTATAACTAGGATGGAAAGCTGATCAAATCTAAGAACATCCACAACATAGTTCAGCAACCTGAGCAGTATCAGGTGAATATATTATTTCCCATGTTAAATCATACCATTTGTTCTTGTATGAAAATATTTTAAAGGGGAATCTCTTACATAGAAATGCTATGCAAGGCTCATCCTAGAGCTTTGGGCACACAAACGTCTGTTCTTATTTAAATTTTGTGCCTCATCCTTAGCATCATAGACAAGTCAAGAAATTAAGAACAATTTTTTCTTATCCTCTTTCAATCAGAGCCTCAGACTGTGCATCACTGGCCATATCTCCACCTCATCCACTATTATGCAAACATGATTGCAACCAAATTTTTGAGAAGCAAGATATGCTAGCTCAGCCACCTACTATGCACACTCCAAAAACTAGAGGTACCACAATGGCAGCTTAACTAACAACCTGAAATTATAAGATCTAACCAATCAGAGAAATCATCTTCCCAAGCTAAAATCTTAGGAATCATACTTAATTATATATTTGTGCTTAAATGGATAGCACATGCCCACTAATCTGCATAACTGTTCTTGCCAGATCACATCAAGAAATAATTTGAGACAACTAATCCTAGCAATCAACGGCCTACTGAGATCTACCAATGTGTACACTCCAAAGGGAGGCATCACAGTGGCAGATGCTCTGGCAGCAATCACAGGGAAGCTATCACAGTAGCAACCATAGCTATAAAAGCTAGTGAGTTAGCTAGAACACCAACATATTATGTTCCAAAACAAAATACCATAATAATTAGATCTCAATCTAGATCAGAGTCACCACATCAAATTCAATCCAGGGGTTTGAATTTAAATACACCACTACGGATAATTTCCATATAATCCATAAGGGATTATAACCACTAGGCACTAGATACCATATGACCAACCATCAATTTGATAACATTCTTTTAGTAAAACCCAATGGGTTTTCTTATCTGCTAACAACCCCAAAAGTATAATATCAAACCAGATCCCCACGTTGCATCAATTTATCCACCATAACCAATAGCTATGTTTCAAATCATAACATGGTCAGAAAGGCATCAGACTAACATTGATAGTAAGAAAGATTCAGGCATTAGACTAACATTGACTGATAGTAATAAAGATTCAGGCATTAGACTAACATTGACAGTAATCACTGTCAACAATTCCATAATAGGGTAGATAACCAATCCATAAAACTATTCATAGAAGGTAAGCATACAGGAGATCATCCTTTACATCTGCACACATAGTAACGGGGAAGAACCCTAGTACTTCTCTGTGGGTGCACGGAGAGAGCACCTTGCAAGGGAACACAGAGAGAAAGCACTGTGTGAGTGCACAGAGAGAGTGCAGAGAGGGGTGAAGAGGAAATACTTACTCGAGGTCCTCGCAAAGTTATTGAAGAGGAAGCAGAGAGGAGGCCAGCATCAGAGAGGAGAGGCGGCACGGGAGCACCCCAAAGGGGCGTTGCGACCCGGGCATGCAACACATCGAAGCAGTCACAAAAGGAGAACAACATCAGCACCGTCAAGGGACCAGCGAAGCATCGAGGGCACAGCGGAACTCCAAACCATAGCCATGGGGTGGGGTCAGCATAGCCAGGAGAGGGCGCCAGCGCCGAATCGAGTTGGACAACGACCATCACTAGCATCGACCACGTTGTCCTGCACCGCGACGGTAGTCACGACGGCCGAAGATGCCGGAATCGCCCGCGACGGCGGCATCGGGCGGCCTGAGTGGGTCACAAGAGAGATAAGGGAGAGAGGAAGAACGCGTAGAAGTACTGGGTGATACGTCAGAAATGTATCTATAATTTTTGATGCTCCATGCTTGTTTTGTATCTACTTTGCCTTGCTTTGTCTACACTTTGAGGTGTTTTTATATCTTTTCTGGAACTAACCTATTAAGAAGTTGCCACAGTGCCACTTGCATGTTTTCTTCTGTTTTTGGTTCCAGAAAGGCAGAAAATCAATATTCTCGGAATTGTACGGGACAAAAGCCAAAGGTATTATTTTTCCCGGAGCAACACGGAACCACAAAGCAGAGCCGGAGGGGGGCCACAGGGTGGCCAAACCCCCTAGGCGCGGGCAAGGCCTGGAGGCGCCTAGAGGGGGTGTGGGCCCCCTGGACCCCCACCTACCTTGATTCATGCGCCTATAAGAAGCCTCCGACCCAAAAAACCTAGGGAATCCGAAAGAAATCCACGAAAATCTCTGTTGCGCCGACGCCACCGAAGGGGAGATTTGGGGGACAGAAAGTCTCTGTTCCGGCACCCTGCCGGGACAGGGAAGTGCCCCCGGAGCCATCTCCATCGATCGCCATCGCCATCTTCATCACCATTGCTGATTCCCATGATGAGGAGGGAGTAGTTCTTCCTCAGGTCTAAGGGCTCTACCAGTAGCTATGTGTTCATCTCTCTCTATGCATGGTCATATTGTGATCATGAGCTTTGTAATCAAGTAGATCTACCTTGATACTCAAGTGCTTCATTAGATCTCTGCTCTCCCCATGTGTGTGAAAGTGACAGCGTGCACACCATGGTGGCACTTAGGTTTGAGTCTACATAAATACTCTTTGTGCTTTAATAGATCTATGCTTTTCCCCACGTGTGTGAAAGTGACAGCAGGCATACCGTGTGTGGCACTTTGGCTAGATTAAATATTTGTTATGAGTTATATTTGGAGTGGGATGTTTCTATGAAATTATGGTGTTTGTTGGAACCATCTAGCGCTCAAGGTGACAGTGTGGGGTTATCTAGATTGGGGAAGGCCCTACCATGGATTAGAGTGTCCAACCGGAGAGTGGTTAAGAGTAGTATCATGAAGAGAGGATATTTATATGAGAGAGTGTTCACTAGTGAAAGTATGATCCCTAGGCCTTATTTCTAAACATTGAAACACCGTTTTCTACTAGATCTGTTGCATGTTTGCTTGCTTCCATCAGTTTGCCTTTAGTCTGTTCCTCCACGCCATCAGCTATTTATTGGCACTGTTACCCCACATCAACAACAAGTCAGAAGCTATTTTCTGGCACCGTTACCACTTGTATTTCACTATCTCTTCGCCGAACTAGTGCACCTATACACCTGACAAGTGTATTAGGTGTGTTGGGGACACAAGAGACTTCTTGTATCTTGATTGCAGGGTTGCTTGAGAGGGAATACCTTTGACCACTTCCTCCTTGAGTTCGATAAACCTTGGGTGATCCACTTAAGGGAAACTTGTTGCTGTTCTACAAACCTTTGCACTTGGAGGCCCAACAACTATCTACAAGAATAGAAGTGCGTAGACATCACTAGGCCATTGCCCAGGGAGGCCTTTGGACCAGCCCAAGTGGGTCGGATCCGACCGGGCTAGCCCAATGGGCCAGGCCCGTGTTCTATAAGGGGTTTGTTTTAATTACATAATCACAAATATACCCTTAAAGTAAAATAAGCTCTAGAAATATAAATAAAAAATCCTAAAAATACATATAAGATATCAAAATAATCATAAAAATAATATCTACCTAATAAAAACATAATTTCACTTGTTTGAGACAAATAAAATACCAATAAATATAAACACCAAGAAATCATAAAGTGAAATTTCATAAAATAAGGAAAAGTCCTAAAAATAATAAAATAATTGTTGTGTATAAAAATAAATGTAATATTTTATAAAAATACTAACTTAATTTTTTTAAAAAAATTAAAGTAACTATTCAAAGACATTTAGTCCTTTATGGAATTTTATAAATACAAGAATAATACTTAAAAATAAATAAAAATCATTTTAAGATCTTAAATAAATATATTACAATAGAAAAATATTAAATATATAATTAGAAAAGTTTTTAATATTTTAAAGTAATCAATCCTTATCTATTACCTATTTTGAAAATTCTTTAAAGATTTCTTAAGTAAGAAATATCTATATTTCTTTAGAAATATTGAAAACTTAAAATCTAATTACTAAAACTTTTAAACCATAATTAAGATGTATAATAAAACTGAAGTGTAAATTATTAACTTTATAATCGTCTTTTGAAACCTTAAATCAAAACTCAGAACCACAGCCTTTAAGATAACTTTATACATCATTCACTAATATTAAAAGGGAATGATCTTAATATCTACATGATATTTAACATGACACATTAATAATATCATCCAAATTATATTTCCATTGAATAGTTACATATTATTTCCATAATATCAAAACAAATTTAATCTAATCATTCACTTATATATAAAGTGAATAACTCCACACCTTAGTCATAATTATCACAAATTCAAAATTTGAGAATAATTAAAACAATTTACACCCTAAGTTTATTTACCCTTTTAAGTTAACTTTAGTCTCAAAAACTTATAAACATCATGTTTAATAAACTACTTGTGTTTTTATAATTAACTTTGGTATATTTAAATCAAGACCTACAACATCTCAATTTCAAACTAATCGAGCAAACACCAAGAGACATTGACCACATTCTATTAACCATAAAGATTGTTTAAACCTTAGAAAATAAACCTTTTCTTCAAATGTTATTCCCTTTTACACTTCAAACAACAATTCTATAATAGTTCTTTCAACTCTTAATAACTCAACCCAAGGACTTTCATCATAATCACCAGATGACAATTAATCATAATCACATTATTTTTATACTTTACTAGCATATTTTAAATTATTAACACTTAAAGTTCCTTATAAATGCCATCCCTTATAAAGTAAAATTTAAAGATAAACCAACTCTTAAAATAATCATCTAAATTCACTTTACTCAAAGTATTAGGGATTCACTTCGGGAGTTTTACAAACTGCATGGCATTACTTATGCATAACTACATATTGCTCTTTTAAACATTAGTCCTTACCGGACCAATGATGCCAATTTTAGATACTGGATCTTCTATTGTCTCAAAGACCGTGAGTGCATAATTTTGCTATCACAAAAGGCAAGTTCACACTTGCTCATGTCCTTTGGTTATTTTCTGCAAAGTATTTACAAACCCAGTGTTGTCTTCACTTGCATTTAAAAAAGGTCAGAAAACACTATTTTTGATAATAATGTGAACTGTTGGTTACTGATCCAGAGTGATCAGCTAATCTATTAAGGCTGGTAGTTGGAATACCACTGCACAAGAATATATCGTCTAGGACTTAACAACCAATGTCACCAGTGATTCTTGCTCCGTATATCACGCGTTAAGCATGAGATTTGGAATGGGATGGAGAAGTCAGCTGGATCTTCTTCCTTTCGTATGTAGGCAAGACGGCCTTAACGTGACGTTGTGTTTGTTGGAGATATGCCCAAGAGGCAATAATAAAGTGGTTATTATCATATCTTCATACTTATGATAAATGTTTACATACCATGCTATAATTGTATTAACAGGAAACATTAATACTTGTGTGATTTGTAAACATAAAAGAGTCCCTAGTAAAGCCTCTTATTAAACTAGCTTGTTGGTTAATATATGATCATGGTTTCCTGATCATGAACATAGAGATGTTATTAACAACAGGGTCATATCATTAGGAGAATGATGTTATGGACATACTCCTATAGTTAAGCGCAGCATAAAGATCAAGTCATTTAATATAGTTCATTTGCTATAAGCTTTCTGATACATAGTAACCTAATTCCTTCGACCATGAAATCATGTTAATCACCATCACCGGAAGGATGCTTTGATGACATCAAACACCACACCGTAACTGGGTGGCTATAAAGGTGGCATTGAGTGTTTGGAAAGTATGGGTTGAGGCACATGGATCAAGAGTGGGATTTGTCCATCCATATGACGGATAGATATACTCTAGGCCCTCTCGGTGGAATGTCATCCAAATAGCTTGCAAGCATGTGACTAGGTCACAAGGGATCACATATCACGGGAACGAGAAAAGAGTACTTATCGGTAACGAGGTTGAACTAGGTATGCAGAGATACCGACGATCATAACCTCGGATAAGTAAACTATCGTGAGACAAAGGGAAATTGGTATCATATGTAAGTGGTTCATTCGATCGCAAAGTAATCGTAGAAATATGTGGGAGCCATATGAATTTCCAGATTCCTCTATTGGTTATTGTTCGGAGAAGTGTCTCGATCATGTCCGCATAATTCACGAACCGTAGGGAGACACACTTAAGGATTCGACGTTGTTTGAGTAGTTATGGAATGATGAGAAAGAGACCGGATGTTGTCCGGAGTCTCGGATGGGATCCGGGATATCACGAGGAGATCCGGAATGGTCCGGAGAATAAGATTCATATAAGGAAAGTCATGTTTCGCAGTTGGGGAATGGTTCCGGTGTTTTCATCGGGAATGTTCTAGAAGGTTCCGGAATGTCCGGCACTCCGAAGGGGAAGGGTACATGAATGTGTCATACCAAGTTGGAATGATTGCATCATGTACTAGGTGTCATCTCTGAACAAAATAAAGGGTTTAATCAAATCCTAGTTTGAAAAGTCAAACGCCAATTTGAAAAGTCAAACGGCTATTTTGGGAAGTGGATGGGAAGTGGGAAACCGAGTTGGGGAGGAGTCCCTCCTCCACCGCCGGCCCACTTGGGATCCGATTTGGGGAGGGATTACCCTCCCCTTGGCTGGCGCCTCCCTCCTATAAGAGGAGGGGTAGGGCTCCCCTCCTAGCACACAAGTTCCCTACCCCAAAACCCTAGCCCGACGCCGCCACCTCCTGCTGCTGCCGCCGCCTAGGGCTCCCCTAGCCGCCGACTTGGGCACCTCCAAGCCCTAGCCACCGGCCCTAGCACCTCTTCCTCGGTGTGTCTAAACCCTAGATCGCCGAGGTCTCTCTCATAGTCCACCATACTCGCTCCGGCTTAAGGCGAAGCCCTGCGAGATCTCCCCTCTACTTCCGGTACCACGCCGTTGTCTTTGGGAATTGCGAGAAGTGCTATAACCTCCGGCTTTCGCTGGAACAAGGAGAGGAAGGTCTTCATCAGTACCGAGCGATGTGGTGACTGGGAGCTGCCGGAACGCAGCGCCGTAAGGATCGTCTACGCGATCTTGAGATCGGCAAGTGTACGACTACATCACCCACGAGAATCTGCTCTCGTTAACCGATTTGGAATCTTCGAGGGTGAGTTCCTCTATCGACTCGTTGCTACAATCTAGTAGATAAATCTTGGCTTGTTTGTGTGCATGCGGTAGAAATTTTTTGTTTTCCATGCTACGAACCCCTATAGTGGTATCAGAGCCGTGTCTATATGTAGATCTGTTGCACGAGTAGAACACAATGGTCATTGTGGGTGCTGATGCTTTTGTTGTCGATTGCTTCTTGTGTACTTTGCATCTTGCGGGATGGTGGGATGAAGCAGCCCAGGCTAACCTTACATGACATCGTTCATGAGACTTGCTCCACGCTTGACATGCAACTTGTATTGCATAAGTGGCTTTCGGTGCTGTTTCTCCCAACATAGTTAAGATTCAATTTACAACGGGTGATTAACAATACTAGTATCAATGTTGTGGTTCTTGTTCGTAAGTTAGAATGACACTTATTGAAAGCCCCAAACCACGTAAAACATGCAAAGAAAATTAGAGGCGTCTAACTTTGTTTTGCAGGGGTGTGCTGTGATGTGATATGGCCATGATTGTGATTATATATGATGTATGCAATATTCCTTATTGTAAGTTGGCAACCGGCAGGAGCCATATGGTTGTCTTTAAATTCTGTTAAGACCCGCGTGTCTATTCAAAGTAGTTGTGATAGTTGATGCTGGTGGAAGACAACCATGAAGCGGCGCTATTGACCTTGACGCCACACCGGTGATGATGGAGATCATGTTCGTGCTTGAAGATGGAGATCGGAAGCACAAGAAGAAAGGCCATATCATATCATATATTATGAATTGCATGTGATGTTAATCCTTTTATGCATCTTGTATTGCTTAGTTCACAACGGTAGCATTATAAGATGATCCCTCAAGCACACAATTTCAAGTTTTAAAGTGTTCATCCTTAGTAAGCACCGTTGCTAAAGCTCGTTGTTTCGAAGCACCACGTGATGATCGGGTGTGTTAGATTCTGCGAGTGTATACAACATGGGCAAGCCAGATTTGCTCATGCGGAAGCTAAGGTTTAATCTTGACGAGCCTAGCATGTACAGACATGGTCTCGGAACACGGATCACCGAAAGGTAAAGCATGAGTCATATAGTAGATATGATGAACATGATGATTGTTCGCCATTGAAGCTACATCAACTCTCGTGATGATCGGTTTTGATGTGGTGGATTTGGTTCGTGTGATCACTAAAACAATGTGAGGGATATTGTTTTGAGTGGGAGTTCAACGGTAATATGATTAAAAGTTGAACACTATTTATCATAAATTAAATCAAAGTGAATTTGCATAATTGTTGTAGTCATTGGCATCCGTTTACCACCTTGCGCTTAGTTTTAATTGAGATGATAGAACTATAGAATTCTGGTTAGTTACTTTACGAACTGGTATCGTATTGTTTTGAAGTGTTAATCTAAAGTTTAAAAGTCCTATTGCAAACTTTCAGTAAGTTCCGGTTACTCCATGAAGTTTAATAATTGGTATTAAAACAAGAGTGACAATTCCAAGAGTTAGTGTATGAGTATCATGTTTGTCTCCATGATTCTTGATATTCAAAGGATTGTCTTAATATCAAGGTTATCTAGGATCTGAAAGAGTTGTTTCAGAAACCATGATGTGTGGAAGATATTGTGATATCTGAAACGAAGTTTTGGTTACAACATGATAGAGTATAATATGGCAAAGTCATGTTCTCATATTTGATGAGAATTTGCAAAAGGTTGGAAACACTAGTTGTCCTAATCCACCAAAAGGTTTTGGAGAGCAACATTATACTCGCGGTTCATCTTTATAAGCTAAAAGTAGCTTGATCATGAATAATTCCATGATAAGGGTGAATATTTTATGTAGGTAAAATATTTACCACACCAAGAGATTACTAAAGCATGGAATTTGAAAGCACACCAAACATTTGATGATGGTGATCTACTTCAAAGTGCAAGTCCAAAGACATTAGTATTTAATTATACACACTTTGGACTATGTGTCATATGTATGACTCCACTATTGATGTTGATAGATTCTTTCAAACAGAAAACAAATACTGAAAGAGAATCTCATAAATATATGGCAGAAAAGAAAAGACTAGAATTGTTCAGTTTAAGTATATAGATGATATACATGTTATGGCTATATTCTTTGCTTATTAAACAATGTGGTTCTTAAGTATTTGATACTGAATTTGTTGGTGTGAATCGTCATACGAAACAATACAATTCATGAACTACAATGGCCTAAGTAACTAGCAAAAGAATATGTGATGATGTTCATCGAGAACAAATAAAGGGTTATTGTGTTGCTCGTTAAACATCAAAGCTTGCCTTCAAGATTTGTTTTATCAGGTATTATGAGAACAAAAGGGTTGTTCAAATAATTGCCGTAATCCATAAAAGATGGATGATTCACAAATCTCGTTGGAGAAATCACATCCATAAAACTAGTGCTAAAAATGTCGAAAGACAAATTGATTGAAAGATCGCTTAGGAAGTGACATCGCCGTTTAAATTATATTGGAAAGAAAACATGAAGAAACTCCATGTGGATGGAATTTTGGAGTCTTTTGATTTTTGATCACATGACGCTTGTGAAACTTTCCTAGAGATAATTAAAACTTCGTTCATAGGCCAAAAAGGAATGAATGACTAGCTTACTGGAACTTGTACATATTGTTGTACGAAGTCCATTATGTGTAGTCAAGAGCGATGGATTTCAACTTCATATGCTTTCTCCGAAAATTTGAGTGAATATATGAATATTTACTTAATAAGGATGAAGTATGAAACATTTGAAAAGTTCAAAGACTTTCAAGATGAAGTGCAAAATCATTGTAACAAGAATATAAATAGTTTATGATAAGATCATAAAGGAAGATATTTGAGTTACAAGTTTAGCATAATACCTAAGATTTAAGGAATCGTTCCGTGGATTTGCATTTTTCCTGAAACACCATAAGAGTATGGAGCGTTCGAGATATGTAATTAAACCTTGTTTGACATGGTAAGATCGAAGGTGTAAATCATAAAACTGCCATTATATTTTAAAGATTAAAAGCTATAGAGACTACCGTTTTTCCACTAAAAAGAGCTCCATCATAATCCGTTGAAATGACACCATATAAAGTTATGGTTTGGGATAAAACCCAAGTTGTACTTTCTTAAACATTGGTATGCTATGCATAAGAAAGATGTTTGCAACCAAAGTCGGATGAACCTGTCTTTGTATGTTATTTCGAATAACTGTTAAGTAATCCTCCATAACATCGGAGACAAAAGTGTTTGTCACTTAGAACGTCAAGTTTCTTTGAGAAGGAATTTTTCGTGAAAAGATAAGTGGGAGGACAATAGAACTTTGATAAAGTTAAAAGAACCTTAGCTATATGTGCAAAGTTGCGCAGCGCCGAAAAGTGTTCCGGAGGCAGCAACAATGCTCATGGCTCACGTGCCTCAAAGATTGTGGTTACGAAGGTCAAAGTTTCTATTGAACCAAGTAGGTAGAGTAATCAATCAAATACCAAGATTTGAGGGTTGAATCATTATTTGAGGATAATGAACGTACTACATGCAAAGAAGCGATGATGGGCCCTGACTCTGTAAAATGGCTTGAAGCCATAAAATCCGTGATAGTTCCATTCACGAGAAATCAAGTTTTGAACTTGAAGGACCCTCGAGAAAGGTGTAAGACCTTACAGTTGTATTTGGATCTATAAAGAAATAGACATGGATGTTTCGCATCTATGAAATGGTTGACATGTTGGGAAAGAGTTCACAACAATGTTCAAAGGTTGACTATGACAAGATTTGATCTTTCATAGCGATATTTAGTCTGGACGGATTAATGTAGCAACCACGACATATAATTTTGTTATGTGTTGGATAAACAAAACAAGTTCTTCTAATAGAAGGGTTACCTAGGACGTGTGCATGACACGGTCCAAAGGGTTTTGTTAATTCAAAGGATGCTAAATGCATATGCAAACTTCAATGGTTGAAGTAAGCATTGCAGAATTGGAATCTTCACTATGATGAAACTGTTAAAGGAGTTTAAATTCGTCGGAGACGATGAAGATGCTTGCATTTGCAAGAAATTAAGTGGGAGCGCTAAGACATGTTTCTAATACATTACGTGGAATACATATTGTTGATTGGAAATGATGTATCTTTTATTAACACATATTAAGAATTTCATCCCGATGAAAGACTTAGGCAAAACCCAAATATTTGGCATCAATAGACGCTAATATGGTTGTGCCGAAAGTACATAGATGATGTATTGAATGAGTTCAATATAGAAACTACAAGAAAGGTTCTTGTCACACAGAAAGGATTGAATGAGTTCAATATTGATGATATATTCAAGTGTATTGACACTGGGTAAGTGAAACAAAGATTCAAGTATAGATTGATACTTGATGTATGAAATCACAAAGAGTATTTATATCAATCATACTGTGATATGTACAAATCCAGATATGTCCTATACTCTAAATGTTATGAGCATATACCAGAATGATTCATAAGTTGATCATTGGACAATAGTAAGAATATTCTTATGATCTTTTGGAAGAACTAAGAGTATATTATTTGTATAAGTGACAAATAGATGGTTAGTTCATTGTAAAAGTACTACATTGATACTAGTTTTGTCACAAAGTACAAATTAAGTTTATCTCAATCTAAACTAAGGGTGGCACAATATAATGGAAAGTAAGTTCCATAATGGATTTGGATGAGTTCCAAAGTTAAGACATTGTGACAGATACTACAACAAAAGGCTAAGTATATGACTGCTATAATAGCAGCTAAAGAGGGCATTTGTGTCAAGTAGTTTGTTGTCAAACTAGGTGTAGTTCACAGCGGGATAATACTATGAATATATACTGTACGACAATATTATCAACATGTTTTAACCCCAAAGAACTAAAGGTCTCACCAAAGGACCAAAATTATACAAAGCCATCTCATTAGAGAATGAGTGATGCGTAGAGACGCAAAGACATGCAATTACACACGGACCTAGAAGTGTCAGATCCGGAGATCAGTTGACCACTAGCAATCGTGTACATACAACACCGGAAAGCCATAGGTGTTGAATACACAAAGGTTTGAAACTAGATTATTGACTCTAGTGCAAGTGGGAGACTGTTGGAGATATGCCCAAGAGGCAATAATAAAGTGGTTATTATCATATCTTCATACTTATGATAAATGTTTACATACCATGCTATAATTGTATTAATAGGAAACATTAATACTTGTGTGATTTGTAAACATAAAAGAGTCCCTAGTAAAGCCTCTTGTTAAACTAGCTTATTGGTTAATATATGATCATGGTTTCCTGATCATGAACATAGAGATATTATTAACAACAGGGTCATATCATTAGGAGAATGATGTGATTGATATACTCCTATAGTTAAGCGTAGCATAAAGATCAAGTCATTTAATATAGTTCATTTGCTATAAGCTTTCTGATACATAGTAACCTAATTCCTTCGACCATGAGATCATGTTAATCACCATCACCGGAAGGATGATTTGATAACATCAAAAACCAAACCGTAACTGGGTGGCTATAAAGGTGGCATTGAGTGTTTGGAAAGTATGGGTTGAGGCACATGGATCAAGAGTGGGATTTGTCCATCCATATGACGGATAGATATACTCTGGGCCCTCTCGGTGGAATGTCATCCAATTAGCTTGCAAGCATGTGACTAGCTCACAAGGGATCACATATCACGGGAACGAGAAAAGAGTACTTATCGGTAACGAGGTTGAACTAGGTATGCAGAGATACCGACGATCATAACCTCGGATAAGTAAACTATCGTGAGACAAAGGGAAATTGGTATCATATGTAAGTGGTTCATTCGATCGCAAAGTAATCTTAGAAATATGTGGGAGCCATATGAATTTCCAGATTCCTCTATTGGTTATTGTTCGGAGAAGTGTCTCGATCATGTCCGCATAATTCACGAACCGTAGGGAGACACACTTAAGGATTCGACTTTGTTTGAGTTGTTATGGATTGTTGAGAATTTTACCGGATGTTGTTCTGAGTCTCGGATGGGATCCGGGATTTCACGAGGAGATCCAGAATGGTACAGAGTATAAGATTCATATAAGGAAAGTCTGTTTAGCAGTTGGGAATGGTTCCGGTGTTTTCATCGGGGATGTTCTAGAAGGTTCCGGAATGTCCGGCACTCCGAAGGGGAAGGGTACATGAATGTGTCATACCAAGTTGGAATGATTGCATCATGTACTAGGTGTCATCGCTGAACAAAATAAAGGGTTTAATCAAATCCTAGTTTGAAAAGTCAAACGCCAATTTGAAAAGTCAAACGGCTATTTTGGGAAGTGGATGGGAAGTGGGAAACCGAGTTGGGGAGGAGTCCCTCCTCCACCGCCGGCCCACTTGGGATCCGATTTGGGGAGGGATTCCCCTCCCCTTGGCCGGCGCCTCCCTCCTATAAGAGGAGGGGCAGGGCTCCCCTCCTAGCACACAAGTTCCCTACCCCAAAACCCTAGCCCGGCACCGCCACCTCCTGCTGCCGCCGCCTAGGGCTCCCCTAGCCGCCGACTTGGGCACCTCCAAGCCCTAGACGCCGGCCCTAGCACCTCTTCCTCGGTGTGTCTAAACCCTAGATCGCCGAGGGCTCTCTCATAGTCCACCATACTCGCTCCGGCTTAAGGCAAAGCCCTGCGAGATCTCCCCTCTACTTCCGGTACCACGATTGTCTTTGCCGGAATTGCGAGGAGAGTGCTACAACCTCCATGCCTGCTGGAACAAGGAGAGGAAGGTCTTCATCAGTACCGAGCGATGTGACCTGCGGCTATAGGAGCATGGCGCCGGAAGGATCGTCTACGCGATCTTGAGATCGGCAAGTGTACGACTACATCACCCACGAGAATCTGCTCTCGTTAACCGCTTTGGAATCTTCGAGGGTGAGTTCCTTTATCGACTCGTTGCTACAATCTAGTAGATAGATCTTGGCTTGTTTGTGTGCATGCGGTAGAATTTTTTTGTTTTCCATGCTACGAACCCCTACAGTGTTTCCTTGCGAGGACCCAGCATATGGGTGGGCACCCTTAGGCCCCACGATTTTGGTTTCTAGATTATCTATGAGTGGCTGCCGGAGGTATTGTCGAGAACTCATCAGGGTTGTAGCTTTTCCGAAAGGGGGCTTAACGAGATGTAGTCATCCCCGAAGGATCACGCAGACATATGGGGTCACGGAGAAGGACAGTGATTGGCTTGGATCATCTACTAGGCCCCACATCAAGGAATTGGGGACGGGAATAAGCTGCCCGGTTGTGCAATAAGGATTTTATTTCTCATGGGTAAAGTAACTCACCTCTGCAGAGTGTAAGAACTTTAAGTTGTTACTCCCTGTTTTGGGAAAGAGCTACGAACGCGGTAGGAAAGGAACTTCATGAAAGTTCTGGTAAACCTGTGAAGGCTGACGGACATAGATTGTTAGAATAAAAGCAACCTTTGAAGAAATATTTATGAAAACCTGCATTGCCTACGACCTATGGTCGGTAGCTGTAGATAGTGCATCAAACACTCCTTTTTAGTGCACTTGTTGAGTACGCTCATACTCAACGTATCTTCTTAGCCCTTGCTAGATTCTGAAGCCAATACCGACGACGTCTACATCAACTTCTTCTCAAAGGAATCATCACCAAAAGCAATTGCAAGCCAACATATACATCAACTGACATAGTTGCAAGTAAAAATGCCAAACTTGGTAAATTGATTATGTCTCGAAAAAACCTTCACAAAATGACCTATCATGTTCGAGGTTTCCTGGCTTTCGGGTCAAATGACCAATGTTATATGCAGAATCACGACATAGTTTGTGATACTGTGCCCATATTATTCATGCATGTGCATCTTGGGATGGCGAATAATGTTGCAGGAGAAAGTTTTCCTTTTCGTCACACGAAAAAACCATTTTCCATTTTCCGAGCATCCAAAACGGGGTTTTTGTGAAGCAACCACCAAAATTCTCATTCAAAATGCTGCCACCACATTTCCAAAAGTACTAGACCACCTTACATAGACAATTTCCCAACCGGGAGATCTCAAACCTTTTCGTCCACCCCTGGTGAAAAAGACAAATGTCTGCCGAACCAGCAGGAAGTGGGCCCGATTTGAACTACATGTACATGATCTAATGCTCATATTTAAAAAAAACATATTTAGACTCCCAATATGATGTTTATTCACAGATACAATGCAAGTTTTAGCGATGCTCATCACCTATCTTCATGTCCGTCGTTTTGGTCATAGTTTGAAACAGGGAAATTTTGAAACGGGCATAAGAAATTCAAGAAATATCCTGACAATGTAAATCATTCCCGTGGTGTCATATTATGTGACATAGTTGCAAGGAAAAATACCAAAGTTGGTAATTAATTATGTCTCGAAAAAACCTTCACAAAATGATCTATCATGTTCGAGGTTTCCTAACTTTCGGGTCAAATGACCAATGTTATGTGCATAATTGGGGCATAGTTTGTGATATTGTGCCCATATTGTGCATGCACGTGCATCTTAGGATGTCGAACAATGCTGCAGGAGGAAGTTTTCCTTTTCGTCGCATGAAAAAACCATTTTCTATTTTCTAAGCGTCCAAAACGGGGGTTTTTATGAAGCAACCACCAAAATGCTCATTTAAAATGCTGCCACCATATTTTCCAAAAATACTAGACCACCTTACATGAACAATTTCCTAACCGGAAGATTTCAAACCTTTTCGTCCACCCCTGGTGAAAAAGACAAATATCTGCCAAACCAGTAGGAAGTCCCCCCGGTTTGAACTATAGGTACATGATCTAATGCTCATGATTTGAAAAAAATCATATTTAGACTCAAAATATGATGTTTCTTCATAGATCCAATGCAAGTGCATGATCTATAGGTACATATTGATTGCATCTCAAAAACCACTAAAGGCAAAATTCAGAATACATCATTTGGCTTGCTTATGGCCGTGTGGTCGTAACCATGGAGCATCTTCATCAATTAACATGATGCTTGGGTCATCCTGGTGGAATTTCATAAAATTTATCATAATCTTCTGACATGTCTGTCTTGTCCTACACACTCACAATGTTTCTTTTCCTTAAAAGAACTATGTGGCGCTTTGGCACATCGTTTGATGATGTATTCATTTGCTTATATTTTCTATTTCTCGGTTTGGTAGACATGTCCTTCACATAGAAAACCTGAGCCACATCATTGGCTAGGACGAATGGATCGTCTCTATACACATGATTGTTGAGATCCACCGTTGTCATTCCGTACTTCTTGTCTACCTCAACCTCGCCTCATGTTAGCTTGACCCATTTACACCGAAACAAAGGGACCTTAAAAGCAGGTTCATAGTCAAGTTGTCATATCTCCTCTGTGTAACCATAATATGTGTCCTTTGACCCATTGTGGTTTGTTGCATCAAAGCGGACATCACTATTTTGCTTGGTGCTCTTTTTATCTTGGCGATCGTGTAAAATGTATTCCCATTTATCTCGTACCCTTGGAAAGTCCATATAGTCAAAGATGGTGAGCTGACCAATAGGTACAGCTGATCACAAACAGTGTTGTTATTCATGAGATGTGTTTGCAACCAACCGCCGAAAGTCTTCATGTGTTCATCTCTAATCAAAGAGTCAGGCTTCCCCGGGTTGTTGGAGTGTATAATATTCTTGTGTTCCTTGATATACGGAGCTGACAATGTGAAATTTTGTAGAACTGTGTAGTGTGCTTGAGTGAAAGAATGTCCATCTCTATATATTATTGATTTCCTTCCTAGTGTGTCTTTTCCACTCAGTCTCCCCTCATGCCGCGATTCAGGAACACCAAACGGATTAATGTCAGGAATAAAATCAACACCTCAGTGACCTCCTCTGTTCCATAGTCCTTGGAGATGCTTCCTTCTGGCCTAGGACAATTATGAACATATTTATTCAAGACTCCCACGAACCTTTCAAAGGGTAATCTCGTCGACTAGGTGTACCAGGAGATGCGTCATAATATTGAAGAAGGATGGTGGGAACACCAACTCAAAACTAACGAGACACTGGACCACATCATTATATAACCTCAGTAGAAATTTTGGATCGATTACCTTCTGAGAAATAGCATTGAGGAATGCACATAGCTTCACAATGGGTAGTCGAAAGTTTTACGATAGAATCCCTCTCAATGCAATCGGGAGCAATTGCGTCATAAGCATGTGGCAGTCATGGGACTTTAGGTTCTAAATTTTTTTTCTGCCATATTTATTATTCCTTTTGTATTCGATGAGAAGCCAGACAGGACCTTCATACTACTCAGGACTTCAGAAAATATTTCCTTCTCTTCTTTGGTATGCTTAGACGTCCTTTATCCGTCTTTATTGGATGCAGGCCGTCTTGGTCTTTCATACCTTGATGGTCCTGTTGTGCTTCTGGTGTATCTTTTGTCTTTTCATACACGCCCATAAAGCCTAGCAGGTTCATGCAAAGATTCTTCGTCAGGTGCATCACGTCGATTGCAAAGCAGGCATCTAGAACTTTCCAATAGGATAGCTCCCAAAATATAGATTTCTTCTTCCACATGGGCACGTGTCCATCAGCGTTATTCGGAACAGATTGACCGCCAGGGCCCTTTCCAAAGATTACCTCTAGATCCTTAACCATACCAAATATAGCATCACCCGTACGTTGGATAGGCTTCTTCCGGTGATCCGCCTCACCATTGAAATGCTTTCCTTTCTTTCTTGCGGGATGCCTGGCCAAAGGAAATTGATGATGCCCCTGGTACACATTCTTCCTACCTTTATCCAAATATATACTTTCAGACTTTCAATATCATCTAAACAATGTGTGCATGCATTGTATCCCTTGTTTAACTATCTTGAAAGGTTACTAAGAGTATGCCAATCATTGATAGTTATGAACAACAACGCTCTTAGGTCAAATGGATCTTGTTTGTGCTCATCCCACATACTTACACCTTCGTCGCGCCACAACGTTAGTAGTTCTTCAACTAATGGCCTTAGGTACATATCAATATCGTTGTCGGGTTGCTTCGGTCGTTGGATGAGCGCTGGCATCATAATAAACTTCCGCTTCATGCACAACCAAGGAGAAAGGTTATAGATATATATAGTTACAGGCTAGGTGCTATGACTATAGCTCTGCTCCCCAAAAGGATTCATGCCATCTATACTTATACCAAATCTTAAGTTCCTTGCATCGTCTTCAAAGCTCAGGTACTCTCTATCGATTTTTCTCCACTGTGACCCATCAGTGTGTGTCTCAACATCGAGTCTTTCTTGCGGTCTTCTTTATGCCATCGCAACAACTTGACATGCTCTTTGTTTCTGAACAAAAGTTTCAACCATGGTATTATAGGAGCATACCACATCACCTTTGCAGGAACCCTCTTCCTGGGGCGCTACTCGCTCTTAACATTACCAGGGTCATCTCATCTGATCTTATACAACAATGCACCGTATATCGGGCATGCATCCAAATTCTCGTACTCCTCACCATGATAGAGGATACAGTCATTAATGCATGCATGTATCTTCTGCACCTCTAGTCCTAGAGGGCAGACAGCCTTCTTTGCCTCGTATGTATTGATAGACAATTCATTATCCTTTGAAAGCTTTTTATTTATTATTTTCAGTAGCTTCTCAAATCCCTTGTCAGATAAACCATTCTCTGCCTTCCATTGTAGCAATTCCAGTGTGGTATCGAGCTTTGTGTTGCCATCTTCGCAAGTTGGATACACCATTTTTTTATGATCCTCTAACATGTGCTCCAACTTCTTCTTCTCGTTTTCATTTTCACATTCGCTTTGTTTATCAAGAATGGCCTGACGAAGATCATCAACGGTCTCATCTGATGCATGTTCTTCACCTTCTTCTTATTCATTATCTTCCATTGCAGTACCACCGTATTCAGGGAACATTGGATAGTTGTCATCGTTCTTTTCTTCTTTGTTATCTTCTATCATAATCCCTCTTTCTTTGTGCTTTGTCCAACAATTACAGCTGGGAATGAAACCAGACTAAATGAGATGGATGTGAATGTTTTTGAGGAAGAGTAATCCTTCTCATTTCGACAGACATGACACAGACAACACATAAAACCATTCTGCTTGTTTGCGTTAGCCACATCGAGAAAAGAATGCACGCCTTTAATGAACACGTCAGACATTCGGGGAGCGTCGTACATCCATTGCCGACTCATCTGCATTATAATTAAAATTTTGGATCATATAAAAAGTTTGGATCATTTTCACTACATTTACTTGTTGAAATCTAAAAATTTAGTGTGTACTAACAACACATATATATAATTTTACATGCACCAATTTTTGAATTGGACAAAAATTTTAACATAAAAAATGTTAACTTTTTAATTATTAATCTAGTAGTGAAAACCTTATTCAATTTTGAGATCCGAAACACTAAAATTACACATCTCAACTTTTCAGTAACTTTTTGCATAATCAAAATTTTCCTAAAATAACACATCTAAAATTCACTCTACTTCTAAAGCATGAAATCCCTCTCTACTTCTAGAACATTGAGCTAAAATAACAATAAGAGATGAAAGAATAAAGTTGGTAACCTTTTATAACCTTGGATTGATGGGTGCCACCAAATCTTGACAAATCTTGGACAAAAAATAGGGATGAACTTGAGCTAGCTCGGACTTAATAAATAGCCATGAGCTAGACGGAGCAGTGAATATATAGGGAGAACTTCAGTCCCGGCCTGTATTACAAACCGAGACTATTTAATGGGCTCTAGTCCCGGTTTGTAATACAAGCCAGAACTAAAGGTCCCCTCGCCTCTAGCCATGGGGGCACCCCTTTAGTCCTGTTTTGTAATACAAACCGGACTAGAAGTCCCCCATAAACCGGAACTATGCAGACACTGCCTCCTAGCCATTGCTACAGGGATAAACCGGGACTAGTTCGCACGCTAGTCCCGGTTCCAGAGACGGCCATGACTAGAGCCTAGGACAACTACAAACCAAAGGTTTTTTTTCTACTACATCTTGGACTTCGCGCACATATCCATGTAATCAAAAAATATTGTTTTCTAAAAACTTGTTTAAAATTCACGTAGTTTGACTTAAAAAAATATGTAAGACTTAAACATTAAAACGGCAGTATATAATTCCTCATCTATGGTAGACCTCCGTGTAACTGAATGCATGTCGCGGCCCTCACCTATCCCTCCCGCGCGCGAGTACGCAACAAGAATTAATGACGCGAAAATGAAAACTAAACAACTGAACGTCAAGGGAAAAAACACCGGTGCTTATTTACTTTAGCACGCAATTACACGACATTAAATTTCGCAGCTCAACATTCTTGATCTACTCCTAAGAACACGGAATGCATTCTCCTACTGGTCATCGGGATGCGGCTATTTCCGTAGCATTTTCCTTCTTCAATTCATCACGCTTTAGTCGTTCTCGTGTGGATTTCATCTCGCGTTAAGCAACTCTGTCGCTGAAGTCCAGATCTAGTACTAGTAAGTACTATGTTTCTCTATGTTTCATCTCGTGTGGATTTCTAAGGTGTAGGTATGTACTGAAATTGCGTGGCAGTTCATCCACATGAACACTGTTTCAGGGGATAATGGAGAACTTTAAAGGAAAAATTAGTTTGCCTCTCAGTTTAAACGTCAGAACACGACTGACCGACCGAAGAATTTTGTGTTTCGTGTGTGTACGTATGCATTGCACTGGTGACTAGGACCAACTTGTCGGCACTTCAAGTGGACCAGAGTAGACTAGCGAGCTGAGCAGATTCTTCAACCAAAAATAGTCCGCTAGAGTTTTTTTTTGTGGGGCACTGCAAATTGATTTTTTTTAGAAAATGGAGCACTGCAGATTATTCGTCTGTATTCAATGGAGGGACTTACACACTGTAGACTCCTAAACAAATGATTTAGCCCAATGTTAGTTTATGGGCCAAGTTCTGGAAGCCTCTAGCTTGCCTGCCAGACGGCCCCTCAAGCACATGCCTGCCTCTCGTCTGCTCCACGGGCCTCTCGTCCCGGATCAGGCTCGCATGTTAGCAGCCCATGGCACACTCCCTGCATGCGGTCCAAAGTAGCGTAGATTCAGCCAGCATAGAGCATTCGAGATTTATATAGAAGTTTGACACGGTGAATATAATAATATCTTAATTCCATAAAAGAATAATGTAGTAATATCTTAACATGAGGAAAGTTGGCTAGTTGTTCACTCTATTTATATGTTAAGCACTTACTTGAACTTTTAAGTTGGATAAATCTGTTTTAAAATTTCCTTCAGTATCATTCTAGTCATAGAACCATGGAAGAAATCACACCTTGCTATCCATCTAACATAGAACCAACTTTATACAAACAACAAAATAGCATGCAAACAAACCCGACAAACGTGAAATGTAAGAAACTAGATTAGAGAAGAACCAAATGAGTATATAAGATCATCAAGTGTGGAATAATCATTATAACAAAATTGTTGCTTTGTGGCAAACCTTACAAAAGCTTTGTGAGATGCCGAAGTTCTTTGACTCATCCGGCAAGCCTATATGATTGGCTCTGAAGTACAATTGGAGTATTGTTGTAAATTAATAGTGTTTGATCGCCTAGAGGGTGTTATTCCCTTTGAAGCATGTTTTGAAGCTTAAATTTCAGTTTAGAATTACTATGTCTAATAACGAATAACTTTATCTTAACTAAAATTGATTTACTTTGTCTAGTTTGAGTTAAGCAATGGTTCAAAAAAAAAGTTTTAAGTTAACCATAACTAATGCTAATGTGTAAATCTGATAATGAAATTGCAAATTTGTTTTCCGTTGCCTCATAATTCTTGTTGTGAATGGTGTGATTTGCTTTTGGACTTAAAAATGTATTTTTAGATTTTGGGTTTTCATGCAACTTTAAATAAAACACCGTCAAAAGGACAAGTAGCACAAGCTCTATTTTCAAATATTTGAGAATAAAAAGTAGCATGTTTGAAAAGAAATTCGCTAGTACCCATACTAAAGTACTTCTATCTATACACTATTGGTCAATTATTTCGTAGTTGTTTAGAAAACTAATGTCTAGGAAAATATGCACTGAGGGGGTCTAAGATCATACAAAAGGTCTTGGCAAAACAAATATTTACGGCTTACTTTGTTGCACCTCAAGATTTCATGATCTTTGGGCATGTCAACTAGGTAATTGTACATCATTAGGTCTCACTCTTCTTTGATTCTAGTAGTTTTTTAAGTTCTTGTCCCTTAGCCAACAGGGCATGCTTGCACAGCAAGGAGATTAGTTAATTAGTACCACCCGAAAACATAAGCTAGGTCGATATGTTGCATCACACAAGGACTTTGTACATTGAAGTCCATGATGGAATAACCACAAGGAAGACGAGCTAGGGGTTTTCTATTTTGTCAAGAATATTAATTATTTACGTGACAAAAACTTTGTGTTTTATACTACTATGTGTTGATCCAACACAAAGTGGCCAAACCGCAATGAGAAAGTACCCCAATATAGGAAAGAAGCTAAACAATAATTTCGCTAGGTGTTTCACACAGGCAAGAATTTGATCCTTTGTTTGTCCTTTATCATTTGTAGAGCAACATCGACATGGATGATTTGTTGTTGAAAACCCTCATGTCCTTTCCCTCGATATTACACAATTAATTAGTGTGATGGCCAATTTTAGCACCTTTAGAGATGAGTTAGTCGTCTTCTATAAAGCCTCAGAGTATTGGACTATTCATAAAACGGCAATATCCTAGGTCATGCATGAGACTCAAGCAGCATAGCCTGGTAGATTTTGGCGCCTAGATACACTTAGAGTAGGGGCACTGAAAAATTAGGTGTCTAAAATGTTCATTGATATTAGTCACTTTTGAAGTTCTCTCAATGTTCTTAAATCTTAATCACTTTTCTAATATTTGGCGAACATCTAACAATTCTTGCTAATTCCTCCCCACCTCATTCCCTCCCAACTTCCACCTTCTAAATTGCACTAACATTCTACATACACCACTATTTTTCTTTTAAATTGCAATTTTAAGAAATGTATGAACCTCCTCCCCTTTTGGCTCTCGCAATGAAATCCCCCTCTCGTTGACCTTTTGATTAAGACATTTAGTGAAGTAGTAGAAGTGAACTAGAAAGTTTTTTAAATTGGTGAGTAAGATGGATTTCATTCTCATGCCATTCACAAAAGCAAGCATGAGACCTTGCACAACCTCGTCATCCCCATCATAGCATCATCTAAATGACTAAATTAAATAAACTCCCAGATTAAGTATAATAAGTAATAACAACATAATACGATCGATAATAAAAGCGCAAAACACATGCCGATATCACGAGGCGAGCAGAACAGAACGGCGAGGTAGACGAGAGATCAGAATGGCCTCTGGCCCATGATGTTTCCCCTGGGCCAGTAGTGGCATGTCATGAGCGTCTCCCCTGAGGCGCACTGCACGCTGGCGCAGCCGACCTGCGTGCTCATGCGCCACATGAGCTGCTCGAACTGCGCGCACATGTTCCCGCCGGCGCACGCGCCGGCCCCGAAGTCGAAGTGGTCCGCCTGCTCGGCCCACGCGGCCACGGCGTCGCTCGGCTGCCAGGTCTTCCCGCCGTCCCCTACGCCGCGGAAGACGTTGACGCCGGACGACGACGCGGCGGCGCAGTTGCTCTTGAACCCGGACGCCCAGCGCGAGGCCTGGCCCGCCAGGTCGCTGCTCCACTTGAGCGGGCGCAGGCCATGGATGGCGCGCAGGTGGCTCTGCGGCACCACGAACTGCTGCGCCAGGCTGAGCTGGAGCAGCTTCCGGCCGCCCCCCGGCGCTGCATACGCCTCTGTGGTGCTGGGGAAGCTCGAGAGCAGGACGAGGGCGGCGACCACCGCCAGCCAGCACGAGAGCCTGCTCCTGCTTGAGGTGTACTCCATTGCCAAGACTACTGTCGTCTTCCCTAGCTATCTACTACTAGTATATAGCTACTAGCTGGTTTAACTGTAAGCTTTCAAGGGCTCCGGGCATATGTATATATACAGGAGCTGAAGCTTAATTACACGACGCAGTTGACAATCAACGAAAATTTACCTGCAACTGGTTGCGCCGACGACGACTTGCGTGGATACTGCAGTGCAGCTAGCAGATCTGCCGATGCGCGATACTGCGCGCGGTGCAGCAGAGATCAATGGAATCATTTCGTGTGACGAGGGTGCAGGAAAGTCCCGTTTCTTGTTTGACCTTGGAATTGTTTAGACTGCAGATGGACAGTATAGTACCACATTCGCCATTTCCTTGAAGCTTCTGTTTGGCGACAGTACATCTGGGGAATGAAATCGATCGACCGACAGATCGAGAGTCGAGGTCAAAGCCTCAAAGGATCCACAGATGGAACCTGCATGAGCCCTCCTTTGTAGAAGGTTGCAACCCTCTCGGAGGGCGAGTGGCACACATGCTTCCATGTGGGTGCGCGTGCGTGACCACGTCTAGAATCGGTGGTAGATCGGTGCATGTTTCAGAGAAGGTTCATTTGCTGTATTTTCTTCAGGCATCCAAACTCATTTAGATGGAGTGCTAATGTTGAGGTGGGACATATAGTAATAAACTTAAAAATATATGATGCTAGCGTATGATGGAGGTGTTGTTTTGGATTCTGCTCCCGTTATAAAAAAAATGCATTTTACAATAGTTCAATTTTCAGAAAAATAACAATAGAATGTGTTTGTCTTTCACATGTCTTGAAACATTTTGTGAAGAAAAACATATATATTGTGATCAGAAAAGATGAAAAGAATGTTGTGAAAATCATTTTGTGGCAAAAAAAATTAGTTTTACATATGTCACAAAAATGTCATTTTTTTCATGAAAATTTATATGCGCGTATAAAATATGTAGATATATACACTAAATTATTTTTCAATATATTTTTTACATTTTTACATGTGTTTTTCCAGAATGACAACATCCGGTCCTGAAGAGTTTGAACATCTTAGGATCAATTAGATCTCTCATGAGGTGAATATGATTTGGCTGAAAGAAGATGTCAAAGCCAAACAAAGCTATAGAGATAGAGATATTTAAGAGGGTGAAAGAAATATTGTTTACTTTCACACCGTGGCTACTCAAATTAGAAGGAAAACATTAGGTCAACCTTGCATGCCACATAAGGCCCTACTCCCTCTGTTCGGGATTATAGGTCCTACGCGTATACCTAGGTTGTTAATTTGACCAACAAAATATAACTTATATATTATAAAAATTATATCATTAGAAAATATAATCTCTAAGGTATCTAATGATATAATTTTTATACTATAATATGTATATTTTGTTGTTCAAATTGGCAACCTAGTTATCCGCGCGGGACTTATAATCTCAAACGGAGGTAGTATTACCGA
The DNA here is from genome assembly GCA_023614405.1 of Avena insularis. Taxonomy (NCBI): domain Eukaryota; kingdom Viridiplantae; phylum Streptophyta; class Magnoliopsida; order Poales; family Poaceae; genus Avena; species Avena insularis. Next base: position 378,192,047 of record CM042695.1, on the reverse strand, counting down.
TCATAAAGATATGCATGATATTGCAGCAGGATTTTATGAAAACATTTTTAATAAGGAAGACACGAATAGTTTTTTCTTAGATAAACATGGGGCAAGAGGTACCTTCCCCAAAAGAAGAGGTTGGGATTGCTATTTTCAGCTCTTTTACTAAAAGTAAGTTGATCCTACTTAACATGGATCCTCTAGTCTAGAGGCTCAACATTTCATAGATGTTTTTTTATTGTAATTTGGGAACTCTATTGAATATCTAGGTACTACCCCCACTATGAAAAACTTATGAGGTGGAGGATATCCAGCCTTTGGTAGGAAGGATTCTGAAAGATATTTTTATTGGAGAGGCAAAGCTTCTATACTATAGGTGTAGGCTTTTCCTCATGAAACCTTGTTTTGATAGCATTCACATTTACCTCATTAACTTTTTCAAATTCTCTAAATGATCTCTACACTTCATAAAGACAGAAATTTCTCACTGCTTTTGTGATGACTTTAAGAGCAATAGAAAGATCCATTTAGCTATCGCCAACTACTTATGTACGAAGAATGAATTAGCTGGCCTTGGTGTCCCGAATATTTGTGACTTTAATATATGCCTCCTATGATCTTGGATTAAAAGGCATATATAAGGAGACACAAAACTTGGAAGCATAAAATAGATAAAAGTTTCTTCTTCACCAAATAAATTTAATCGTAATATTGTTGGCTCCTCCACATTTTTGAAAGGGGCTATGTGGGCTACATGAGTAGTAAATTTGCTACATGTGGGTAGTTGGATAGGGAAAAATAGATTTTGGGAAGGCAATTGGTTCCGTGCATCTCCTATATATCTAGTTTAGGATATTTACACGACTTGCAACGAGCATTTTCAAACAGCTCCCCCAAGTTTGGGTTACACAAACTCTAAGACTTTCCTTTGGAAGAAAACCTCCCCCCTCTCTAATGGATAAGTGGTTTTCCCCATTTACCAATGCACCTTCTTCACAAATAACTATGATTCTTTGACCAAGAGATATAGTAGCTAATAAAATTGACTCTAACATTGAATCTATTGCACAGTTTTGGGTAGCTAATAAAAGAAACTCTACTATTCCATTGTATTACTGTTATTTTGGAAATTTAGGAATGATTTTATTTATCAAGTGACTAACATGGATTACTTTGAAACAGATGTGGTGACTCATATTAAAAATCATCAGAAGGTGGCGGGGAATTTTCAAGATTTTAATTATGGACTTTGTAGAAAAAAATGGCAACACATCCACCGGATCTTGCTTTTGCCTTCGCAGTTAGAGTTAGGCGAACTTGAAATGAGGTTTGCTATTGAAGATTTTCTTACTCCTTGTTGGTACCCCTAGAATCTTGTCTCTCTCTAGGATGAAAACTCGATCACTATGTAGAACTTGACCTCTGTGGAGTAAAACTTATATCAGCGTCAACGCAGCTTCTCATAACCCCCACATCGATTGCCGCTCTTAACTAGCCTACATCATTTGCAACTCCCCATCGAGCGACGCCCGAGCTTCCTGAGGTATGTGTCATACGTGCATGTTATTTATATTTACTATCTTGTAATGTTTGGCACATTCGGCTATTTTGCTAATTACCTTTGTTTCTAGATTTTGGATCTTGTATTGAAAGAGCATCGTGTCCCCATGTGTGATTTTGGTAATTAATGACAATCTCTATGAACTAATATATTTGCATTGAGATATACTTATAGGATTTGTCCATAGGAAAGGCTTGTCGGCCATATGTTCGTTTGAAGGTAAAAGGAAGAAGAAAATAAAGAAGATCAAGTGATGACCAATGTGATATTTAAGGTGTGATTCAAAGAATGTTCATATAAGAGTTGAGCCTATTGGAAGCATATCTTTACCAAGAAGGTTATGTGGGAATTCATGGTTAAATTCAAGAAATCATAATGAGGAGAGAAGATAAGATTTGAGTTTGATCAAGTCGAAGTGCAAAGACTGGATTCAAGTTGATTGACACGCAAAGAAGGATGGGAAGTGCAAGTTCAACATGGTCATATCACAGAGACTATATGCTTGAAGCTTGCCATCCATTTTATGGTAGTGGATATGTGAATATGTGCCTAAGAGAGGCTTTTAGTCATATTTGGAGACCCCGGCTCCACGAAAGTTGTGCGCGGCAATGCAACCTCTCATGCCTAAAGGTCCATTCCTTTGGTTCCTTGTATTCTCATTTCCCTAGGGGTTGAGAAGCCAAGCCCGAGTCGTTTGGTTCTATGCATTCTATGTTTTCGGCAAAATGGAACTTTTTTGGCTAGCTGCATTGTCCCTAATAGCCTTACCTCCTGGCTGTTGAGGTGAGCTTACCCAATATCATCAAGGCAAAAAACATTGTTCAGACATTGCAATTTAGAGAACTACTCGAATATATTAACACCGATTCGATATAATTAGGCATGGCGTGTGTGCTGCAGCATGAGTTCACGAGCAACTGCCTGTGATGCAGCACTAGTTCATCACATACGGAGGGGTTATAACTGAATACCACCTCCCAAAATTTACAGAACAAAGTTCAGGGGTCACCGCAACCATAGTTCATCAACCTAGCTATTACAAAATACACATCACATCCATCATCATCAATGCCGCCACTAGCACCTCCTCAAACAGCTCAGTCCGCTGCTCAGAGGCAGTGCTCGTTCAGAAAGGTCGTGAACTAGCTCAACCTGCGCTCATGGGTCATAGCGAGATACCTGGCCGCATGTCTGCTGTGCTCCATCAGGTGGCTCAGAGCACGGTGTTTCGTGGTCACAGGGATGGGCGCAACGGGAATGTGAGGATCATAGATGATCTTCATCTGAGCATAATTCTCAATGGGCTTATTGATCAACTCGGTGTCCAATGGCTGAGCCTACATGAGAATCACAGTTAGTTCAAGACATGTAGTTCATATGTGAGCATTACAAGTACTGATGCAAGTGCAAATATAGCATACCTTGATGTGCACATAGTAATCATCATCGTCCATTATGATAGCAGAGGTCTCCTCAACCCAACGCACGTTCTCAAGCCTCTTGATCCTTAGCACCTGAACTAGGGGTAGAATCGAGCCGAGCCGAGCCGGCTCGTGGCTCGGCTCGACCAGGCTCGGAAAATTTCGAGCCAAGCCTGGCTCGGCTTGGCACCTGAATTTTCCAAAAAGTGGGCTTGTGGCTCGGCTCGGCAAGCCAGAGGCTCGGCTCGTCGAGCCCACCGCTAAACTATGAACCAACTTACCCTTGCGCTAGCATCCCGCGTGTGATTCCCTTCTGTTCCTATAGATGCGTTGTCTCCCATCTTCAGTAGGGCCAGCGCCACCACCGCCACTGTCGCCGGCCGCCTCATCTGGCCATGTCGTCGTTGTTCTCCATGGCCCCTACCCCCTGCTCCTCCTGAATTGGTTCCCTGCGGACACGCATGGCGCCGGTCGTGTAGGGTTAGTGGCGGCTGCTGCCCGTCGGCCCTCCGCCGCCCTTGTCCGACAGCTCACCTGATTCTTTCCTCCTGTGTCCGCCACAACGACCAGGTGCAGCAGCAACCAGGTGCTCGTCCACTCCTCCTACTCCTACCCCGTTGCTCATGGATCTCCAAGAGAGCAGTTTGTTCTAGAGTTTGGACTGATAGCATGTTTTGGAAGTTTGAGAAAATTATTCAGTTAAAAACCCGAGAGGGTTAATAATTGATGACAAAATATCTAGCTTTTCAGTTGTAAAATTCCCAAACTCTATCGCTAGAAGTAATTTACTGCACAATTGCAAAGTGGTTTTCCTAGAAAGCCACTCGAATCAGGTTGTGCTATTGACTGACGTGATATGTAAATGTAAGACAGATTAACATAGACAACTTGAAATCAATCTGATGCAACATTTGTTGCATCAAATTGTGTCTGAAAGAACATGTGGGCCCCCATGTGTGGTTTTGGTAATTAATGACAATCTCTATGGACTAATGCTTGTATCAAGTTGTACTTGTAGGAATTGTCCATAGGCAATGCTTGAACCATATGTTGGCTTCAAGGTTTGGAGAAGAAGAAAGTGAAGAGGATCAAGTGGTGACCAAGGTGTTCAAAGAGTGATCCACAGATTGTTCATGTGAGAGTTAAACCTATGGCAAGTATGTCTTGAAGAATAAGATGGAGTAATATCTCTGGTGCACCTTCAAGGCATCAACATAATGAAGAAAAGAATAAATGTTGTGAAAGCTAAACATGTGCAATATCTAGAAGATCTCATGGTTGAAGCTTTCCATCCTCGGTGATCATGGATCGATGAATACAAGGTCAAAGTAAAGGTTTCCCCATGTTGTATGGGGGAGTAACTTGCAAGTCTTTATCAAGAAAGTGCGTACAAGAGCAATCTAGAAAGGTGTTCCATCTTGAGAAGGACAAGACCGTATACATCATAATCAAGTGGAATATGTGCAAGGCAAAGGTATGATCTTGATAGGGTTTCTTTCTTACTGGTCTCGGGATGTTAGTTGGGGAGACCGGTTTATAGGATAGACAACCGTTCTATCAAGAGGGGCTCTCAAGTGAGTAACTCGATCATATCTTTCAGAGAGAGCTCAAACCTTTTCATACTTTGCATCATCCTTTCTTGGTTGTTATTTGGATCTTATCCATGTGAGGTTCTAGAGCTTGTGGCAATATTCATAACAAGCCCTAGTTCATCAAAAAACAGATTTCCCCTTTATATCTTATTGCGTTTTTGATCTTTGAGGTTTTCCGGTTTCTCACCAAGAGAGGTATCTCACTTTATAATACATGAAATGTTCTCTCTTGGTGGTATCCAATACATGAAATGTTCTCTCTTGGTGGTATCCAACAAAATTGGTTTTGGGTCCATCGGAGTTTCCAAACTCTAGATATCACCATTTGAAGTTTGCCTCTTATTTGGTCCAGACCGGAGTCTCGATGCATGGACTGAGTCTCGGTGTGTCGGAGTTTGGAACTGTCTCCGATGGTGACTTCAGAATCAGGGCTGGGACATACTGTATGGGGATCCGGAGCCAGGTCCGGAGGCTACCCTAGAGTCTCCGGTGTTGGCTCAGTCCGGAGTCTCTGGTGTTGGAAGACCGGAGTCTCTGGTCTTGTTGGGTCAGGGATGGACCAGGTCATTCAGATGGGTGGTCCGGAGGCTAGCCCGGAGGTTGGGCCGGAATCTCCGGTGTAGACCGGAGTCTCCGGTCTGACTTTTCCCCAACGGGCAGAAAACGGTCAGAAATCTATGGGCCTATAAAAAGGGGCCCTTCTTGAGTTTTACAGGCTTTCTCCTCCATTCTCGAGTTTTACAGGCTTTCTCCTCCATTCTTGACCCTCTTGAGCTTGCTCCCCCTTCAATCCCTCCCTTTATTCTTGCATATACTTTAGGGATTTGAAAGAGGAGATCTAGATCTACAATCCCACCAATCCATCTCTCCTCTAAGTGAGGGGAACATCTTGGGATTTAGATCTTGGAGTCTTTTGTGGATTTCCTCCATTGTTCTTCCTCTCTTATTCCTCCACAAGCTTTTGTAGCTTTGGTGGAATTTGGGAGAGAAGGATTTGAGCACTACTTGTGTTCTTGCCATTGCATTTGGTGCATCGGTCTGAGTTCTCCCTGGAGGATTTGGTGAGTGAAAGGTGAGAAGCTTTTTACTCTTGGGTTCTTGGAACCCTAGACGGTTTGTTGGTATTGCAGGTTGTGGCCTTGGTGGCATTGTGGCCTTTTGTGGCGTTTGTTGGGAGCCTCCAATTAAGTTGTGGAGAAGTGCCCCAACCTTGTGAGAGGTTCCGGTTGCCACCGACAAGTACACCGATAGTGGAAGCATGGATCGATCCCATTGGGGTGAGATTCACTGGAGAATAAGGGAGGCCTTGTGTGGCGTTGGTGGTTTGATACCACCCCCTCTCCAAACGAGACGTACTCCATGTTGGGAGGAACTCGGTAAAATATCGTTGTCCCCGCGTGCCTCGGTTATCTCTATACCCGAGCTCTTTACTTATGGACTTTACATTGTGATAGCCTCCGTGCTTGAAGTAATACATATCCTGCTATCACTTTGTTGCTTATATTGCTTAGCATAAGTTGTTGGTGCACATAGGTGAACCTTAGTTGTTCTAGGTTGTGCTTATCAAAGTAAACACTAGTTTTATTCCGCCTTTGTTAAGCCACTCTAGGAAAAGTTTTAATCGCCTATTCACCCTCCCCTCTAGGCGACATCTGTATCCTTTCAGTGTCCTTATACTATGTTGGCATCTCCACTATCTTCCATTGAGGAATATCTATTCAGTATCGGTTCATTGTTGTGCATTGTGTCAGTAAAAATATTATAGCAAACTAGTTTCTGCACCATATTATGTGCATATATGTTATATTCCATACAAATATTGTAGTTAAATATTATTGTACGTGTGTTAACATGTATATTTATATAGATAATGATAATTTTGAGTGCATGGACAGCTAATTGTTGATTAAAATTGTGAACTCTTACATTTTTAGCAAAGGGTGTGTCAATATTTTCTCATGCACCGAGCCTTCGAGCCAGCTTCCAAGCTTCACCGAGCTGGATTGTCGAGCCTCGAGCCTGAGTGATAGGGTTTAGGCTTGGCTTGTCCAACCTTCGAGCCGAGCCGAGCCCGAGTCAAGCCTTGTCGAGCCCGAGCCAAGCCTCGAGCCCCGAGCTCTGTGTCCACCCCTAACCTGAACCCAACGCACTCTCCAGTGCCTCATGTGGTTGTACACCTGGTTCGGAGTGACTGTCCGGCCATAGAACTTGAAGACATCCTCTTCAATCAAGCGCATGTCCGCCTGTCTGAATCCCCGAACTACTGAACCCCCTTTCTAGATCAACTGGACGTCTCGATTCAGGACGAAGATGGACATAGATGCGGGCCATGACATGGCCAAATTCCTCCTGGCCACAGCATCAGGCATCAACACATAACGCAGAGGCAACACAGAGGTTGCAGAAAGATTAGGGGACACAACCTTCTCCTATGGCACCAGAGATAATGTGTTCAGTTCTAGGGGAAGATGTTGGAATTATGCCCTAGAGGCAATAATAAAGATGTTATTATTATAATTCTTGTTCATGATATAGTTTATATTCCATGCTAGAATTGTATTAAGCGGAAACTTTAATACTTGTGTGGTTTGTGAACAACACCGTGTCCCTAGTATGCCTCTATGGACTAGCTCATTGATTAATGATGGTTAAGGTTTCCTAACCATGGACATGAGTTGTCGATTAATAATGAGATCATATCATTGGGAGAATGATATGGTGGACAGACCCAAACTAAGCGAAGCAATTAGATCGTGTCATCATGTTCGTCTTTGCGAAGCTTTTCTTATGTCAAATATTGTATTCCTTAGACCATGAGATAATACAACTCCCTGGTATCGGAAGAAAGCTTTGAGGTCATCAAACGTCATCCTATGAGAGGGTGATCATAAAGGTGTCTTTTAGGTGATCGGAAAGTATCTGTTGGGTTGTATGTATCGAGATGGGATTTGTCCCTCCCAAGTCGGAGAGATATACTTCGGGCCCACTCGGTAATCGATATCAACACCGCTTGCAAGCATGTGGTTAAGGAGTTAATCACAAAGTGATATCGGATTACGGAACGAGTAAAGTACTTGCTATGAACGAGATTGAACTAGGTATGACGGTACCGACAATCGAATCTCGGGCAAGTAAAATATCGCGAGACGAAGGGAATATATATATGGGATTGATTGAATCCTGGCATCGTGGTTCATCCGATATGATCATCTATGAATGTGTGGGAGTCAATATGGGTTTCAGACCCGCTGTTGATTATTGATAGAAGATCATGTCGCATATTCTCGAACCAGCAGGTCACACATAACGTGTCTCGACGCTAGGATAGATTGGATAATTGGTTTATGAGTTTTGTTCGAGTCTCGGATGGGATCCGGGACATCACGAGAGGTTCCGGAGTGGTGCGGAGAATAAGATTCATATAAGGCGGTGCAGTTTTGGAGTTGAATTGTTCGGATTAATGATTGTACCGGAAGGTTCTAGAACCTTCCGGAAGGGGACCAACGTGGCCACACATTCCGGGAGGGGGCATGGGCCTATGAGGGAGTTCCCTGGCCGCATTGGGCCAGGGGCACAAGGCCCCATAGGGCCCAGCTGACCAAGAGGGTTTAAACCCTAGATAGAGCTTCTAGAAGGGGGGTTCCTTGCCCCCCACTCCTCCTCCTTGTGGCCGCCGGTTTGGACTTGGGGGAGGGGCTAGGGCATCCGCCCACCCCTCTATATAAAGAGGGTTGGGGGCGCACCACCCCTCCACACCTTCCCCTCCAAAGCTAGCCGCCCTGCTGCCCTTCCTCTCTCCCTCCCGACTGTTTGTAGGCGAAGCCCTGCTGTAGAAATTCTCCACGATATACACCACGCCGTCGTGTTGTAGATCCAATCCGTCTCTCCACCATACTTGCTGGTCCGAGGAAGGAGGAGACGTCGAGGTGCTGCACGTGTGCATCTCACGGAGGCACCGCCACTTGTGGTGCTAGATCGCGAGGAGGAGAAGCGAGTACGACTACATCACCCACGTTCCGAGCGTTCACTGTCTTGAATCTTCAAGGGTATGAAGATCTAATCCAATCTCTCTCGTTGTTTGCATCTCCTAGATTAGATCTTGGCTTCCCTCTGTTCACATCCGTAGAAAATTTTGATTTACTATACCGCGAAACCCTTCAGTGGTATCAGAGCTAGATCTATGCGTAGATGTATTTCACGAGTAGAACGCAACATGGTTGTTGCGAGCATTGATGTTTTCTGTTGCAAGCCTATTGTTTGTGTTCTTCTTATGATGCGGGATAGTGAGATTGAAACAGTCCAGGCCAACCTTACGCGACGTCGTTCGCGAGACCGGCTCCGCACTTGACGTGTGGCTTGTTCCACACATGCGGCTGGTGGATGCCAGTTTCTCTCACTATAGTTGTCATGGGATTAACACCGGAGTTTGGCAAACATAATATCACCGTTGTGGCTTTTCGTAGGTAAGAATCGTTCTTAGCATCTACTCCCATAAGCCACGTAAAACATGCAACAACAAAGTAGAGGCGTCTAACTTGTTTTTGCAGGGAGTGTTTTCTGTGATATGGTATGGCCCAAGATGTGATGTGTATAATGTATGCGATGATCATATTTTGTAATGTTTCACGACTTGCATGTCGATGAGTACACAACCGGCAGGAGCTATATGGTTGTCTTTATAATTATGTATGACCTGTGTGTCAACTTCTTATGCGCCATGTAATAGTTTCACTTTATCGCTAAGTAGTTAGCAATAGTTGTAGTTGCTATTCGTGGTGGAGGCAATCATGGTGGAGTGATGGAGATCATGCCGGAACGCACAAGATGGAGATCATTGCGCGAAGATTGGCTATACCATGTCACATTAAAGTTATATGCATGTGATGTTTATCCTTTTATGTATCTTATCATGCTTAGATCGTGACGGTAGCATTATAAGATGATTCCTCACTTAAAGAACAAGATAAAAACTGTGTTCTCCCCGAGTATGCACCGTTGCGAAAGTTCGTCATGTCCAAGCATCACGTGATGATCGGGTGCTATAGACTCTACGCTCACATACAACGGGTGCAAGCCAGTTTTGCACACGCGGAAATACTTGGGTCTAACTTGACGAGCCTAGCATGTACAGACATGGCCTAGGAACACATGGACCGAAAGGTTAAGCATGAGTCATATGAATGATATGATCGACACTTCGTTGTCCACCATTGAAGCCACATCTCTTCTCGTGATGATCGGATTAGGTGTGGTGAATTTGGATCATGTTCACTAAACAACTTGAGGGATGTTGAATTTAGTGGGAGTTCATCTAGTAATTTGATTAAGTTGAACTATTTATCATGAACATAGTCTAAGTTGTACTTGCAAATACTGTAGATCACATGGCCAAGTCCAACTTCAACTTCAACGTTTTTGCTGAGAAGGAAAAGCTTAAAAACAATGGGTCTAACTTCACCAATTGGTTCCAATCTAAGAATCATTCTCTCGGTCAAAAGGACTATGTCCTTGGGAAAGCGTTAGGTGACCCCTACTTTGCAACTATGGTGATGAGAAAGCATCTATCGTCGCAAAGATGATTATGGTGTGATTAAGAGCACCATGTTGTTTGCTATGGAACCGAACTTCAAAATCGTTTTGAAGACTATCCCGGCCCTTTGAGATTCTCAAGAGCTGAAAACCATGTTTAGACTCGGCCCGCTCGAGAGATATGAGATCTACGAGAAGTTCTTTAATCGCAAGATGGAGGATGGGAGTTCCGTTGGTGAGCACGCCATTAAGATGACGGGCTACCTCAACGCATTTGAGCAACCGGAATGCACGATTCCAGAGGAGCTCAAGATTGACAGGTTCTGTAATCACTCCTCCCAGCTACAAAAGTTTTGTAGTGACTCATAATCAGATTGGTTCCATCGATCGATCACCGAGCTCTTCGCAGTGAAGGCCGGAAGTGGACATCAAAAGGATAATCATGTGTTGATGGTCAACAAGCCCACCTTCAAGAAAGGTAAGGGAGCAAAGAAGCCCTTGAAGAAGAGGCGGCAAAGCTTGCCCCTCGCCGAGAAGAAGCTCAAGTCTGGTCCTAAGCCGGCCTTCGAGTGCTTCTATTGCAAGGACAAGGGTCATGGAAGCTTAATCGTCCAAGTACTTAGCGGACAAGAAGGCTGGCACCATCAAAGGTATATTTGATATACATGTTATTGATGTTACTAGCCCGTTGTAGTGCCTGGGTATTTGATACCGGTTCAGTTGCTAATATTTGTAACTCGAAACAGGAGCTACGGAATAGACGGCGGCTTGCGAGGGATGAGGTGACGATGCGCATTGGCAACGGATCAAGAGTTGATGTGATGGCCGTCGGCACGCTCTCCTTAGTTTTACCTTCGGGATTAGTTTTAAACCTTAATAAGTGTTATTATGTGCCTGCGTTGAGCATGAACATTATTTCTGGATCTTGTTTATTGCAAGACGGTTATTCATTTAAATCGGAGAATAATGGTTGTTCTATTTATACGAGTAACATCTTTTATGGTCATGCACCTATTGTGAATGGTTTATTTCTTCTAAATCTCGAAAGGGGTGAAACACACATCCATAACATTGAGGCTAAGAGATGCAAAGTAGATAGTGATAATACTACTTATTTGTGGCACTGTCGTCTAGGTCATATTGGTGTAAAGCGCATGAAGAAACTCCATTCTGGTGGACTTTTGGATTCTCTTGATTTTGAATCATTTGACACATGCGAACCATGCCTCATGAGCAAGATGATCAAAACCCCGTTCTCCGGTATGATGGAGCGAGCAACGAACTTGTTGGAAATCATACATACCGATGTATGCGGACCGATGAGTGTTTCGACGCGCGGTGGATATCGCTATTTTCTCACTTTTACCGATGAATTAAGTAGATATGGGTATATCTATTTAATGAAACATAAATCTGAAACATTTGAAAAGTTCAAGGAATTTCAGAATGAAGTGGAGAACCATCGTAACAGAAAGATTAAGTTTCTACGATTCGATCTTGGAGGTGAATATTTGAGTTATGATTTTCTCACGCATCTTAAAGCAAGCGGAATCGTTTCGCAACTCACGCCACCCGGAACACCACAGCGCAATGGTGTGTCTGAACGCCGGAACCGAACCTTATTAGATATGGTCCGATCGATGATGTCTCTTACTGATTTGCCGTTATCATTTTGGGGTTATGCATTAGAAACCGCTGCATTCACTTTAAATAGGGCACCATCTAAATCCGTTGAGACGACACCGTATGAACTGTGGTTTGGTGCTAAACCTAAGTTGTCATTTCTTAAAGTTTGGGGATGCGAAGATTACATCAAGAAGTTGATGCCGGACAAGCTCGAACCCAAAGCGGAGAAATGCGTCTTCATAGGATACCCTAAGGAAACTATTGGGTATACCTTCTATCACAGAACCGAAGGCAAAGTGTTTGTCGCAAAGAACGGTTCCTTTCTTGAGAAGGAGTTTCTCTCGAAAGAAGTGAGTGGGAGGAAAGTAGAGCTAGACGAGGTCATTGAACCTTCTCTTGAATTGGAGAGTAGCGCAGCACCTGAAATTGTTCCAAAGGTCACCGCACCAACAATAGAGGAAGCTAATGACAAGGATCATGAAGCTTTGACGATGTTGCATCGAACGTCGCAGGTCGACAAGGTCGCGTGCCCCTCCTGAGTGGTACGGCAACCCTGTCTTGACTGTCTTGTTAGTAGAAGACAGTGAACCTACGAGCTATGAGGAAGCGATGATGAGCCCAGACTCTGAGAAATGGCTAGAAGCCATGAAATCCGAATTGGGATCCATGAGAGAAAACCAAGTATGGACTTTGGTGGACCCTCCTAGCGACCAAAAGGCCGTTGAGTGCAAATGGATCTTCAAGAAGAAAACGGACGCGGATGGTAATGTTACCGTTTATAAAGCACGGCTTGTCGCAAAAGGTTTTCGACAAGTTCAAGGTGTTGACTACGATGAGACTTTCTCTCCCGTAGCGATGTTTAAGTCCATTCGGATTTTATTAGCAATTGCTGCGTTTCATGATTATGAAATATGGCAGATGGATGTCAAGACTGCGTTCCTCAATGGCAACATTGATGAAGAGTTGTATATGATGCAACCCGAAGGTTTTGTCGATCCTAAGGATGCTGATAAAGTATGCAAACTTCAGCGTTCCATTTATGGACTGAAGCAAGCATCTCGGAGTTGGAACCTTCGTTTTGATCAAGTGATCAAGAGCTTTGGATTTGTTCCAAATTGCTACGAAGCTTGCATCTACAAGAAAGTGAGTGGGAGCTCGGTGACGTTTCTGGTACTATATGTGGATGACATATTGATTATTGGAAATGACATCAACATGCTTAACGATATGAAGAGTTATTTGAACAAGTGTTTTTCAATGAAAGACCAAGGTGAAGCTGCTTATATATTGGGCATCAAGATCTATAGAGATAGACAAAGACGCCTGATAGCTTTAAGCCAGAGTACATACCTAGACAAAGTTCTGAAAAGGTTCAGAATGGATAAGGCAAAGAAAGGTTCAGTGCCTATGTTGTCAGGTAAGATATTCAGCAAGGCTCAGTGTCCAGCTACGGTAAATGATAGGGAAGCTATGAGCAAAGTGCCTTATGCCTCGACCATAGGTTCTATCATGTATGCCATGTTGTGTACTAGACCGGATGTGTCCAATGCTCTTAGTTTGACGAGCAGATATCAAAGTGATCCAGGAGTGGAACACTGGACAGCCGTGAAGAACATCCTAAAGTACCTAAATAGGACTAAAGAAATGTTCTTAGTCTATGGGGGTGATGAACAGCTCGTCGTAAAAGGTTACGTCGACGCTAGTTTTGACACCGACAAGGATGATTCTAAATCTCATACAGGATACGTGTATATTTTAAATGGAGGAGCTGTGAGCTGGAGAAGCTGCAAGCAAAGCGTGATCGCGGGATCTACAGTAGAAGCGGAATACATGGCTGCTGCAGGCCAAGTGAAGGAGTTTGGATCAGAACTTCATCATCGAGCTTGGCGTGGTTCCAAGTGCATTGGACCCATCGGAGATATTGTGTGACCACACCGGCGCCATAGCACTCGCTAAGGAACCAAGATATCATCCAAAGACCAAGCATATCAACCACAAGTTTCATATAATCCGAGATTATATAGCGATGGAGATCAAGATTAGCAAAGTACATACAGATCTGAATGTCGCAGATCCATTGACTAAACCTCTTCCACGGTAAACATGATCGACCTTAGTGCCATGGGTGTGAGATTGTTGCCAAATGTAAACTAGATTATTGACTCTAGTGCAAGTGGGAGACTATTGGAATTATGCCCTAGAGGCAATAATAAAGATGTTATTATTATAATTCTTGTTCATGATATAGTTTATATTCCATGCTAGAATTGTATTAAGCGGATTGTTTTATTCTTGTGTGGTTTGTGAACAACACGTGTCCCTAGTATGCCTCTATGGACTAGCTCATTGATTAATGATGGTTAAGGTTTCCTAACCATGGACATGAGTTGTCGATTAATAATGAGATCATATCATTGGGAGAATGGTATGGTGGACAGACCCAAACTAAGCGAAGCAATTAGATCGTGTCATCGTGTTCGTCTTTGCGAAGCTTTTCTTATGTCAAATATTGTATTCCTTAGACCATGAGATAATACAACTCCCCGGTATCGGAAGAAAGCTTTGAGGTCATCAAACGTCATCCTATGAGAGGGTGATCATAAAGGTGTCTCAGTGATCGGAAAGTATCTGGGTTGTATGTATCGAGATGGGATTTGTCCCTCCCAAGTCGGAAAGATATACCGGCCCACTTCGGAATCGATATCAACACCGCTTGCAAGCATGTGGTTAAGGAGTTAATCACAAAGTGATATCGGATTACGAACGAGTAAAGTACTTGCTGTGAACGAGATTGAACTAGGTATGATGCATCGACGATCGAATCTCGCAAGTAAAATATCGCGAGACGAAGGGAATATATATATGGGATTGATTGAATCCTGGCATCGTGGTTCATCCGATATGATCATCTATGAATGTGTGGAGTCAATATGGGTTTCCGGACCCACTGCTGATTATTGATAGAAGATCATGTGCGCATATTCTCGAACTCCAGGTCACACACTTAACGTGTCTCGACGCTAGGATAGATTGGATAATTGGTTTATGAGTTTTGTTCGAGTCTCGGATGGGATCCGGGACATCACGAGAGGTTCCGGAGTGGTCAGGAGAATAAGATTCATATAAGGCAAGGCAGTTTTTGGAGTTGAATTGTTAGGATTAATCGGTATTGTACCGGAAGCTTCTAGAACCTTCCGGAAGGGGACCAACGTGGCCACACCTTCCGGGAGGGGGCATGGGCCTATGAGGGAGTGCCCTGGCCGCATTGGGCCAGGGGAACAAGGCCCCATAGGGCCCAGCCGGCCAAGAGGGTTTAAACCCTAGATAGAGCTTCTAGAAGGGGGGGTTTCCTTGCCCCCCACTCCTCCTCCTTGTGGCCGCCGGTTTGGACTTGGGGGAGGGGCTAGGGCAGCCGCCCACCCCTCTATATAAAGAGGGCTAGGGGCACACCACCCCTCCACACCTTCCCCTCCAAAGCTAGCCGCCCTGCTGCCCTTCCTCTCTCCCTCCCGACTGTTTGTAGGCGAAGCCCTGCTGCAGAAATTCTCCACCATATACACCACGCCGTCGTGTTGTAGATCCAATATGTCTCTCCACCATACTTGCTGGTCCGAGGAAGGAGGAGACGTCGAGGTGCTGCACGTGTGCATCTCACGGAGGCACCGCCACTTGTGGTGCTAGATCGGATCGGATCGTAAGGAGGAGAAGCGAGTACGACTACATCACCCACGTTCCGACGAACGTTCCGCTGTGCAAATCTTCAAGGGTATGAAGATCTAATCCAATCTCTCTCGTTGTTTGCATCTCCTAGATTAGATCTTGGCGTCCCTCTGTTCGCATCCGTAGAAAATTTTGATTTACTATGCCGCGAAACCCTTCAGAAGAAGTATACTTATAACACTAATCCTAAAGGGAATATACCCTAGAGGAAAATAATCAAAGGTTTATTATTGTCATATCCCAATAAGTTCATAATAGTTTCATATTGTGTTATAATTATATCAAATGGAAACATTGATACAAGTGTGATATGAAATGTAAGTCTCTAGTAGCCTCTATTGGTACTAGTTTGTTGGGCAACTAATGATCAAGGTTTACTAATCATGAGTGATAGGGCTGGTTGACAACGAGGTCATTTCATTGGTGAATGATGTGACGAACATTTCTCAAAGATTGCGACACGATCAAGTCATAAAGTTCATCATTGCAATAGTCAGAAACAAAGTCTCCTTGTCCTTAGATCGTGAGACCATATCAAATCACTGTCTCCCGAGGTTATTTTGATAATATTTAACGCCACTCAGTGAAATGGTGATCATAACAGTGTCGTTGGGTATCCGGAGGAACATGTTGAGGAAACTTCTTCAAGAGCGGGATTTGTTCACCTAGTGACGGGTAAGATACAGTTAGGCCGACTTGGTGAAACTACATCCATAAATGTTGCAACATGTGACTAGGTCACAGGGATGTAATATCGCGGTAACAAGTAAACACTACTTATCGGTAACGAGATTGAACAAGGTATGGAGATACCTAACGGTCGTATCTCGGACAAGTAGTATCAAAGAAACAAAGGGAAATGGACTCTACGTTTACGGTTCAAACGACATCGTCAATCTGGAATGCACAGGGGGTCATTATGGGCATCCCGGTCCCGCTGTTGATCGTTGACGCAAGAGGAGTCTTGGTCATGTCTATGCCATTCCCGAGCCGTGAGGGGATACACTTAAGGGTGCGACGAGCTGGAGATTATCCATAAGTTGGAATCATAGTAGAGAAAGAGAAAGTAGGAATTGTCTTATGGAGAGAGATTTGAAGTTGTTCGGAGAAAAAAAGGAAACCGAAAAAGTTTCGGTGAGAGGACCAGAATTGTTTCGGGAGATTTCAAAGCTGTTCGGAGGATATAGAAGGGAAACTGAAAGGTGTTTAGGGTCAAATCAAATTTTGTAATATGTATTTACATATTAATTAATGTAAATTAGTATTAAATATAATATAAAATCTAATTTGAAAGGTTATTTCACTAATGGGCCAAATTTCCTAGGGAAAAAGGGCCCATGAGGAAAACCGGAAAAGGGAAGGCCACCCAGATGGGCCCTAAGGGCCCATGCGCCTGGGGAAACCCTAGGGCACCTAGGGTTAGGGTTTAGGGCACCCCAAGGCTGCCCCCACCCTTGGGTGCTGCCTCCTCCCCTCCTTGGCCACTGCTTGGATGGCTTCGGGGAGGGGCAAGGCTGCCCCTCCCCCTATATAAAGAGGCCCCCTCTCTCCCTTGGAGGAATACAATAGACGCACCAATATGACAGATCCCGTGTAACACCCCGTCCACTGGGCCTGGGAGGTGTCACTCCTGATAGCTTAATAGGATATCTAGACTGACCCTACAGACCAACACTAGTCTTTTTTGCGCACTTTGTCCTCACTCATGCGACCCGGTTACCCACTTCCTGGTCGGTCACCCATCCTAGAATTGCTTTAGGCCAAGCACGCTTAACCTTAGAGTTTTTTTTAAATGAGCTTTCAGAAAAGAAGTTGCAACTTGTTGGTATGAGTATCCTATCAATCCTATTAAGTCATGTGTTTGGATCTCACATCCCGTGAGTTGGGAGCTCTCGTTCTCCTACTCTCCAATCTCTCTATCTCTAGTTGTCTCCACGCGTTGGCATGGCCCAGGGCTGTTCGCGTAAGAGATGACACATCCGTAGCACGCCGTTGCACTGCAATGATTCCATAGCCGGAGATCTATTTCCGCACTCCCTACGGGATCACGGAGACAGAGGTTCTCGTCGTACACCGTATGTGTACGAAGGCACGAGGTGCACTTGGGGCACTTTGGATGTCGTGAGCCGGACTGCTGCATGGTGATGGAGCAAGGGGTGACCTGTGAGGAGCTTCGCGACCTTGAGGTCGGCTATGAGTATGACTACTACAACCACGTTCCCCTCAGAACGTTAACCGCTTTCGGACTATAATGGTATGTATCCGAAACCTCTCAGCCGTTACTACATTACTAGATCTTGGGCATCGGGGCGATCCGTCGTAGTAAAATTTTGATTTTCCGCACCGGAACCCCAAGAAATCCTATCTACAACACATGGAAATCCTCACATGACAGCATGAATACTGACCACCAAAATGCTCAGGCCCAGATCTAGAACACAGCTCATAGCTTAGAACTATGAGATAGAACATGGCAACAAATCTAAGATGTGAGAGCTAGGGTTAGCTGTTTCTTACCATGATCTCAATATCGACCGATGAGGATGGCATGTCGGACATAGCCGAGAAGGGAGACTTGGCAGAGATGAGCTAGACCCACCAGAGTAGGAGGCACCGCTTACCTGCTCGTCTGTGAGGAAGAGGGTTTCGAGGAAGAACTAGAAATTGGGGAAATGGTGACGGGGATTTTGGAGCCGGTGAAGGGGCGGTGTAAATAGCCGTCGTGAATCGGCGAGCAGTAACCCTAATTTCTCACGCCGGATTTTGCGAGCTCCCGCCATCCCTCCCTTGCATGAGCACGTGCACCTTCTTCCCCGTGAGCGCGAGAAGAATTTGACTCCATGGAAACGCTCGATTTGGACTTTCGTCTAGGGCCAAGCTAAAGGACGCTTTAAAACTTGTATGGTGTAAAAAAAATTCCGACCACGTGAAAGCAAAGTCTTTATTTCTTCCTGCCCCATACGAGAGCTAGCACCCAAACACCGCCCTAGTGAAGATGCTCTAACACGTGGGCCTCTCCGTGATTCCAGAACCGTCACTGTGGGCCCACACTCCTCACAAGCAACCGGGATGCCCGCCTCCTCCAGGCTCCGCGCGTCAGCCACGTGTTCCCTACTGCCTCCTCCGCCTCAACCTCAACTCCCCTTTGCCCAGTCCCCACCTCGCCGCCGCCGCCGCCGGAGCCGCCTCGCCGCCCCCATGAGCCAGTCCAGGAACGCGCCACCTGGTAGCAGCCGCAGCAGCAGCACACGGTGGTCGGCGCCGGTGCCCCGGCTCGATCTAGGGATGCTCTTCGGTCGCAAGCAGAGGCCTGGAGGCGAAAGGCTGGATTTGGGAAACTGGGTGCGGCGCGTGCTTTCGCGGCCTCTGCCGCCGCCTCCAGCCGCAGACAGGGAGGTGGAGGTTGAGGCTGAGGAGGAGGGGCGAGAAGCTGGAAACCGTGAGGAGGTGGAGATCGGCGGCGAGGAGGCCGATCACCTCGTCGTCATGGTTAACGGGCTCTACGGGAGGTGCGTGGGCGGCTTCCCTTCGTTTCTCATTTATTTCTGATAATTAGTAGTTTGGTGTAAGCTGATTTTGTATTTCAATCAGTTCGTCGGATTGGAAGTTCGGGGCGGAGCAGTTCGTGAAGAGGCTGCCTGGGAAAGTCTATGTGCATCGTGAGTTTATACAAGTTGCTGCACTTCTAATTTACTTTTAGATAGTGTTATTTATGTCGTACGGTGCAAAGCTAGAACCGGTCGGATGCATCACGCACAAGCACAACTATTATTTATGAGTTAAACTATGTTGATTTCTCAAACTTTTGGGATGATTTGGTTGTGTAATGAAGAATTAGACCTTTTTAAGTTTGGGTTAGAAGGTTGAGTGACCGTAAAACCATTGCTAAATTTTCCCAGCCAGTGCAATACTCTTCACGAACTAGAATCAAACGTTCACCAAGAGGGAGGAAAGTCTATGATGAATTGACTGTTGACCTGTGTATGTCATGATGCTCAATACTTTCTCGTGCACTAGGTAGATTTTGATACAGGTGTCTTATAAAATTTATCTGAGCAGGTAGTGAGTGCAACCATTCAACGTTAACATACGATGGAGTTGATTTAATGGGTGAAAGACTGGCTGAAGAGGTGTCGTCATTCGTCTTCATCAATTTCTTCTTGTATTTCTAATTCTAAATAGTTCTAACCTACATCAGTGCTAAAATAAGCACACTATGTTTAAAACGAATTTGATATATGGAACTGATATTTATTATCCAGGTACGACAAGTTGTCCAGAGGAGAGGGAACTTACAGAAAATCTCTTTTGTTGCTCATTCACTTGGTGGATTGATTTCAAGATATGCAATTGGGAAACTCTATGAACACTCAATAGATGAAGAGAATATGTATGGAGGTGGTAAATTAGCTGGCCTAGAACCAATGAATTTCATAGCCTCGGCTACACCACATTTGGGCTCAAGGGGGAATAAGCAAGTAAGATTTATGAGCTATCTTGTGTGCACCATAGGTGCTACTAATATAAATTTATCAGTGGGAGGTAAATAGATGCCTACTACTAAACTTAGCTATTAGCATACCTTCTTTCTCACACTTAGGCAGTGATTTTTTTTTTTGCTTTTCATTTCTATACTAGGTTCTGATATTTGTGCAAACCCAAGACTTTTGCATCTGTCATCTCTCCTTGCTATCGAAAATGGACAAATAGCTCAGCACGATAGGTGCAATGCTGTATCTCATTCTTGCTCCCAGTCAAGCTGAAATACTTTTAACTACTCCATGCGGAGGCTCTTGAAACATTAAAGAGCCTAGAAATATTATTCTCCATGGACAAAGTAGGCTTCGTGGCTAATAGGGACATCATTGTCTGCATCATTTGTATCTCCTTTAATGTTTTCTACAATAACCAAGCCTTTAGTCCCAATCAAGTTGGGGTAGGCTAGATACGAAACCCAAACGGAAACTAGAGAAAAGTGCAAGTCAAGCGGAAAGCAGTAAAAAGTGCAAGTCAAGCGGAAAGCAGTAAAAAGTGCAAGTCAAAAAAAAAGAACAAGAACAAGAACAAGAACAAGAACAAAGAACAAACGAAGTAAATCAAGGTTCAGGCACATGGATTGCTGATTTCCATGCAGACCTATCAAAAACCAACTCTCTAGGGACATTCCACTCCTTCATATCCCTTTTGACCGCCTCCTCCCATGTTAGCTTTGGTCGTCCTCTACCCCTCTTTGCATTATCAAAACCCCTTAGAATCCCACTGTTGACCGGTGCTTCTGGTGGCCTCCGTTGGACATGCCCAAACCACCTTAATCTGTGTTGGACAAGCTTCTCTTCGAGTGGCGCCACCCCTACCCTCTCGCGTATCACTTCATTCCTGATCCGGTCTTTTCTTGTGTGGCCACACATCCACCTTAGCATACGCATCTCGGCGACACTCATTTGTTGGATTTGTTGCTTCTTAGTGGGCCAACATTCTGCTCCATAAAGCATGGCATGTCTGATTGCCGTCCTATAAAACTTACCTTTTAGCTTTAATGTTTTCTACTAAAAAGTATTTTCCCTGACATTGATTGTAAGTTAGAAAAATATGTTTGCCCTCTCAGTTTAATGTTTGCTGCTGTCTGCTGAACTCAATAAGAAAATGTTCTCAATGAAGACAGCAAATTGTATTCTCATCTGACATTTATGTTCTCCACAGCTGCCCTTTCTTTTTGGTGTTCCGCTTTTGGAGCGAACTGCTGTAGAAACTGCACATCTTATAGTTGGGAGGACGGGTAAACATTTGTTTCTCTCGGACAGGGATGACGAGAAGCCTCCACTTCTTGTGCGAATGGTTGAAGATTGCGACGATGGAAAATTCATGTACTAACTTGCGACTTGCATAAAAACCAGTGGTACCTTTAAACCAGTTTTGCGACAATGTAACTTGCTTAATGCCTTTTTATTATGCAGGTCGGCTCTGCGCTCTTTCAAACGCCGTGTTGTGTATGCAAATATAACATATGATCGTATCCAACAGATGCCAGAACTTAAAGCTTGATTTATTTTATGTATTGTGACGTTTTTTATTAGTTGTTCAAGAATCAACTCCTGATGCTTTTGCCCTTAATTTCGTAAAAGATATAGTTGGTTGGAAAACATCGTCGATTCGACGTCAGCATGAATTACCTGAAGTAAATTAGGCCTTCACTTGTCAATCTATCAAAAAGCATTAACACTCTTTCTGTGTGTTTTAACTATCTGCTCTGTCTATGTGTTTTAGCTTGAGTTAACAGCAAACAATGAAAAGTATCCACATGTTATTCATGCTAGTACTGCTAACCCAGAGGACCCTCAGGAGGAGGATTCAGTAGATGCTTCACTCAAAGATAGCCTTGAAGGTAATAATTAGTGTATGCTGCATTGTGGGAAGCTTGGTTTTCTTCTTTTGATAACACCAGAACAGAGATCCCTGTAAAGTTGCATCTAGTCTTTGGACTACTAGACAGTTCTAAAACTCAATTATCATCAGTAAACTCAGAACCTTAGAAATTTGAAAATATAGATCAGAATATGGGTTGCTGTACACACAGTCCTTTTAAACTAGAGATCTATGCTAGTAGGTTATCTACTGAAATTATATGTTCCGTTTTGCAGATATAATGATCCGTGGCCTTAGACAAGTGACCTGGGAACGTGTGGATGTATGCTTTCATGAGAGCCGGCTAAAATACAATGCGCATTACAACATCCAGGTAAGCTTCAATACTGTAGCTAAATACCCCTCATAACTGTTGTGCCCACGTTCATGGTTGTATAAATCTTGAACTGGAAGAGGCTGGTAACTAAACCACCAAGCGGGAGTTAGGACTTGGATTCGTGTGGTAACAACATTGTTATCTTTGAACTAGTAATCAGTAGATGTGAACCATTGCTTCATATTTACTTGTTGAATACCGATGGACAAAATGATCATCTACTGCTGGATAAATAATTGTGCATGATTTTCCGGAATAAGATCTTGACAAATAGGATTAAGTCGCAGCATCTTTAAGCGTTTGAGAGTGGACTGACCCTGCAACCTGCATGCAGGTTAGGACCCCAATGAACTTGGAGGGAGAAGATGTGATCTACCATATGATAGACAACTTTCTAGTCTAGGCTGGTTGGTCTTGCCGATTCATTCCAGTGAATTCAGCTGGAAGATTAATCCGTCTTGTATACAGCTGTGTAACTACAATCAGTTAGATTATTGATTTCCTGGCAGGCCAACATACATAAAGTTATTTGAGAGCAAAATACTTGCGGTCAGGTGATGGCGGAATGTGACCTCCTGATCTCATTGTAGACTTAGTCCATACAGTTGAAACTGTAAATATTGGCCAAGTAATGTAAAAAATCTGTAGCATTTGGATGCTTGTATCTACTGGAGAGCTGGTTGTACATTGGAATTAGTAATTATTCATTCGATGTGTATAATTTACCCTCGTCGTGCTTGGTGACAACCATGAATGGTGTTAAGTTATGCAGTTGCAGAGCTTGGACCCACATATATAATCTCCCGAACTTGAAGAAATGAGCAGAATCTGTGGTTAGCCGTAAACTCAGCTGAAAAAGGCAATCATTCCCTTGTAAGAAGCACCACAACAACGCCATGCTTAATAATAGTCAGTAGAAGTCAGAGAACGATAGCAAATTGCCTAAACGAGCTCCCTCCCCTCGTGACCAATAGCTCCTCGCTCCCTTTGGTGGAATTCCATGAGCATAGCGTAGAGATCGAGATTAATTAGGGCAAACAGAAGGCGGGGAAGAAAGGAGGCCGGCGTGGCGGGGATGGGCAAGTACAGCGACGGCGATGCCGGCGGCGGCGGGGGCAGCTACCCGCTGGTGGCGGTGTGCATCGACAAGGACAAGAACAGCCAGAACGCGCTCAAGTACGCGACGGAGACGCTGGTGCACCGCGGGCAGACGCTGGTGCTGGTCCACGTCAACATGCGGGGCCACTCCAGCGGCGTGGAGGACGCCGCCGGGTACAAGCAGCCGGCGGACCCGCAGATGAAGGACCTCTTCCTGCCCTTCCGCTGCTTCTGCACCCGCAAGGACATCCACTGCAAGGACGTGGTGCTGGACGACCACGACGTGGCCAAGTCCCTGGTGGAGTTCTTCGCCCACGCCGCCATCGACAAGGTCGTCCTCGGCGCCAACACCCGCAACAGCTTCGTCCGCTTCAAGCCCGACGTCCCCAGCAGCGTCACCAAGACCGCCCCCGACTTCACCAGCGTCTACGTCATCAGCAAGGGCGGCAAGGTCACGTCCGTGCGCCAGGCCACCCGCCCGGCGCCCTCCGTCTCGCCGCTCCGGACCATGATCCAGGGGGCCGCCAAGGCGCCGCTACCGCCCGAGCCGCAGCAGACACTCGCACCCGCCCCGCAGAAGCCGCCACCGCCGGCGGCAGCAGCTGCAGCGCGAGGTGACACACTCGAATTAAGATGTCAATTAACCGTGAATTGCATTGCATCGCATTGACGATGATGATGATGATCTCTCATGCAAACTAACAAGGGATGGCATGACAGGCGACTCCGCCGGGACGCCGACGATGCAAGACAACTTCATCATGTAAGTTTTGTCCTGCTAGCCAGTTCATGTAAAGTGGGTGTGCATGCTAGCTTGATCATGGATGGCTACGTATGTGACAGGTCGCCGTTCTCAAGGGGTCCGACGTCGGCGAGGAAGGAGTTCCCGCAGTTCTCGCTGCCGGACTCGTCGGATATATCGTTTATCGGTGTTGCTCCCGGCGGCCGGCGGAGCGTGGACCGGCCGGCGTACCCACCGCGGCTGTCCACCGGGTCGGACAGCCCGTACGAGCAACACAGCTTCGAGGCGCCGCGGCCGGGGTGGGGCGACTCCTTCGGCAACGAGAGCACCTCCAACTCCCAGACCAGCGTCTCCTCCATTCCCGGGGTACCAGCTCATCAATCCTCCTCAAAGCAACGCACGCAATCGCCATCCCGCGAGTACTACTACATCTTTGCAAATTTCAATGCGTGATCGTGCGTGCGTAGGAGGACATGGAGTCGGAGATGAGACGGCTGCGGCTGGAGCTGAAGCAGACCATGGACATGTACAGCACGGCGTGCAAGGAGGCGCTGACCGCGAAGCAGAAGGCGACGGAGCTGCAGCGGTGGAAGGTGGAGGAGGAGCAGCGGTCGCATGACGGGCGGCTGACGGAGGAGGCGGCGATGGCGCTCATCGAGCAGGAGAAGGCCAAGGCCCGGGCGGCCATCGAGGCTGCCGAGGCGGCGCAGCGGATCGCGGAGCTGGAGGCGCAGAAGCGGATCGCCGCGGAGAGGAAAGCGCTCAAGGAGACCGAGGAGCGGCTCAAGTCCGGCGGCTCCGGGGGCGGCTCGTCGGCCCGGTACCGGCGGTACAGCATCGAGGAGATCGAGATCGGCACGGACCACTTCTCGGAGGCGCGCAAGGTCGGGGAGGGCGGGTACGGGCCCGTGTTCAAGGGCCATCTGGACCACACCCCCGTGGCCATCAAGGTGCTCCGGCCGGACGCCGCGCAGGGAAGGTCGCAGTTCCAGCAGGAGGTGGAGGTGCTGAGCTGCATCCGCCACCCCAACATGGTGCTCCTCCTGGGCGCGTGCCCGGAGTACGGGTGCCTCGTGTACGAGTACATGGCCATGGGCAGCCTGGACGACTGCCTGTTCCCGCGCGGCGGCAACGGGCCGGTGCTGCCATGGCAGCACTGGTTCCGCATCGCGGCGGAGATCGCCACGGGCCTCCTCTTCCTCCACCAGGCCAAGCCCGAGCCGCTCGTCCACCGCGACCTCAAGCCGGGCAACATCCTGCTGGACCGCAACTACGTGAGCAAGATCAGCGACGTCGGGCTGGCCCGCCTGGTGCCGCCGTCCGTGGCGGACACGGTGACGCAGTGCCACATGACGAGCGCGGCGGGCACCTTCTGCTACATCGACCCGGAGTACCAGCAGACGGGGATGCTGGGCGTGAAGTCGGACGTGTACTCCCTGGGCGTGATGCTGCTGCAGATGATCACGGCGCGGCCGCCCATGGGGCTGGCGCACCACGTGTCGCGCGCGCTGGACCACGGCACCCTCGGCGACCTCCTGGACCCGGCGGTGCACGACTGGCCCATCGAGGAGGCGCGGCGGTTCGCGGAGATCTCGGTGCGGTGCTGCGAGCTCCGGCGCAAGGACCGGCCCGACCTCGCCACGGTCGTGCTCCCGGAGCTGGACCGGCTGCGCGCGCTCGGCGAGGACAACATGCAGTTCTGCAACCCCATGGGCGGCGGCTTCCACAGCGGAGGCGGCGGCGGCATGAGCAGCTCCGCCTACGTCAGCAACGCCGCCATGCCAACGCCGGCACGGTCACGGCCTGTAAGTATTATTAACAGCATCAATCCGTCCACAATTTGATCATCGACCGATCTGACCTGACCTGACACCGCGCGCTTGATGATCATCATGTGCAGGATGGGATAAGCGATCCGTTCGGGAGGCCGCAGAACAGCCAGGCAAGCATGCCCTTGAGAAGGTCCAACTACAACTGAAGCTGCATTCCCTTGCTGTGAGTTTTCTTCTGACAGCACTAGGCCAAAGGGCAGTCTGATTAACTGAATCTTGACGCATGCAGAACCAACCAGGCCGTAATCGTCACCATCATCATGGTTAGCCTGTAACCAACAGTCATGTGCTAATTGTGTGAACTTGTACTCTTGTAACTCTGTGTAAAGCGTAGTATGTAGAATACGATCTGTTGATTCAGCTGTGTGTAAACGACCCTGACATTGTTGCTGAATGCTCGTGCTCCAGAACTACTGTACTGCAATAAGAAACAGAGTCTGCGTGAGGATTTGAAGGAAAACTCTGAACTACTGTCCTGCGACTGAACGAAAACGGCGCCGCAGTGAGTTATTATTCTGGCCTATGATACATAATACATGCGAGCGCAAACGTTTTCTTTGCATAGTTAACTGAATGGGTGAATAAGCTGGATTACAAACTCAACCCGCGTAATAGAAAAATACAAGTCGTTTCTGTATATTGCATAC
This sequence comes from Avena insularis, assembly GCA_023614405.1. Lineage (NCBI taxonomy): Eukaryota > Viridiplantae > Streptophyta > Magnoliopsida > Poales > Poaceae > Avena > Avena insularis. Next base: position 378,165,558 of record CM042695.1, on the reverse strand, counting down.
TCTATTTTTTTTCCGTGGGCGTGTGTTTGCTGCTACCTAGTATTGTTTTTCTTTTGGAGACTATAGTAGCTGCATGGTGTGATTGTTATGCTATATTAATATAGCGGAATGAAAGCCTGCTGAGATAGTGAGAGAGTAAATAACCAACATAAAGTCTAAGCATATGTACATATTTGAGCCTTTGTCTTTTACTAATCTCATTCAACCAGTTAGTGTACATATTGTTAGATTGATCTCTCTCCCGATCGAGCCCAACGGCTCGACGGGACCCCTTGACCTGCGTCCTGATCGGGGGCGCCCAACCGAACTCTGGTTGGTGGGCCCATGTCACAGCGCTATATAAAGGGTGGGGGCCGGCGACACGCGTTACGAGGTTCACCGTGTTGCCGCACGCCCCACCGACACTCCCTGGCCAATCTAGGGTTAGCGCCCAGCAATGGGAAACACCACCGCCGCTTTGTCCACACACACCACGCTCTCGTCGTCGCCCTCCTCCCCCCACCATGGCTAACGACTCGAGCTCATCGAGCCAAAGCGAAGGTCTCTCTCTCCCTCTCTCAATTAACATCTAGGACACATGTTGGTCAGTAGGAAAGGTAACTACCGATTAGATCTACACCTGGACGATCTAAAGCTAGCTAACAATGGTATTAGAGCTAATCTAGGTTGTGGATTTTTTCAGTAGACTATAAACAGAGAAAGGAAACCCAACAAAAACCCTAACCCCAAAGTCGCGCCACCCCAGGGCCACGCCATTCCTCTCGATCCCGATGCGCATTGGCAAGCCGAGGCATCGGGAAGAAGGACCCACCCCCTTACGGGGCAAAGAAAAGCAAAGAAAGCCCAGAAAAGCAAAGAAAGCCTAGAAAAGCAAATCCCGGATCAAAAGAGAAAGAGAAAAAGCCCACACTCTCCCACAAGACCATGCATCGGGCAAGGCGCCTCCCGATTGCTGACAGCGGTGGCGCACCCACTCGGATGGATGCGGCGGCAAAGGCCAGGGGGCGTCGCTGCTCACTCTCTGAAAAAGGCTGGGGGTGTCAGTAGGTGAATAAGGAGAAGTATAGATAAAGGGAAGGAGGGCTCCACGCGCGCAGGGCGACGTCGCAGGCCACGGAAGGGCCAGTAGCCACCGGAGCGTGATCCAGAGAGAAACGCACGGGGCGATGCGCCGCCGCGAGGGGGAATGGGACATAAGCGAGAGGAAGATGCGAATGGCTTAGGGTTAGCTCGGGTCAGGGGGGCTGGTTTTGTTCCTCTCACAGCGCCCGGTGACCGTCCGATTGAGCTGCACGTGGGCGAAAGCACTGCTAGAAGCTGCGCCGTGTGGGCTCTTGCTGGGTTGCAAGTATAAGCGAGCGACAGAAAAAGAGCAGCGCACTGCGGCTGGCCGCGCGGACGACGCGCTCTGCTGAGCGTAGGAGGCCGCAGAGAGGTCATGGGCCATCGTTTTCTGGCCCATTTCAGTACATGAATCAATTTATTATTTACAGAAGCAGTTTTTGGCATTTTTTGCATCAGTTTTTGCTAAATTCTGCCAGGTTTTTTCTATTCAAACTAATCCAATGAAAAGTTTTAATAGAAAATAGAAAAGTAACAGAAATGTTTCTGAAAAGTATAAAGTTTAATGAATTTTATTCATTAATTCCGCTGCAAATAGTTAAAATTTCTCTTTAAATTTAATAAAGACAAAAGTGAGAATTAAATTTTGACAGTATTTTAAAGTTTTTATTCTGGTTATGTTGATGTTATTTTTCTGACCAACGTTGTTAATAACATGATCGTGATTAGTATTTTTGATTAAAGTGGTTACTTATGTGCATTTATTTCTATGTTCTGCCCAACACTGATGTAGTTTTAAATTATTGATGAGTGCATCAGCACTTCGTTGGGAGACCCCAAGCGGAAGGTATGGTGCAGTATAGCAGGCAAGTTTCCCTCAGTAAGAAACTGAGGTTATCGAACCAGAAGGAGGAAGGAAACGTCCCAAAGGTGTTGCAAGTAACATGGAGACCTGCACAACACAAATTCAAGACTTTGCCCCAACTAACAGTGAGGTTGTCAATCTCACCCGTTGCTGTAACAAAAGATTAACTGTATGGTATGAAAGGTAATGGTTTGCAGCAAGTAAACAAGTAACAGTGGAAGATGTATCAATGGTAAAGATTGGACCAGGGTGCATAGTTCACTAGAGGTGCTCTCCTTAGATAAACAACATGGCATGAAGGGTAAACAAATTACAGCAGGGAAATTGACAGGAACTGAGCAAGGCATAACAATGCAATACTAGTCAGAAAGATCCCATGAGATTCGATTGGGCAATACAACAAGATACATAGACCGCCATCCAACTGCATCTATGACTAGAAGTCCACCTTCAGGTTATCATCCGAACCCCCTCCAGTATTAAGTTGCAAGCAACAGACAACTGCTTTAAGCAAAGTGTGTAAGGTAAACAATCCACTTGTTCCATGCATAAGAGACCGTTGTTTTCTCCCTAGTAGTAACAACACATCTACAACCGAAGAGATTTCTATCACTTCCCTTAGAAACTAGAGGCATGAACCCACTATCGAGCATAAATACCCCCCCTTGGAGTCACTAGCAACTACTCGGCCAAGATAGCTACTAACAATGGAGAGCATGCAAGATCACAAACAACACAGACATGATAGAATCATAAAGACAAAACCATTAACCAAACTGACATAATAATCTCAATACCCATCGGATCCCTGCAAACACAACATGCATGATTACAAATAGATTAGATCTTGATCATGAACGAAGCTCATAAGATCTATACATGAAAGCACAAGGAGGAGATACAACCATCTAGCTACTACATGGACCCATAGTCCAAGGTGGAACCACTCACGCATCATACCAGAGAAGAAGGCCTCCGGGATGATCTCCCCTCCGGCAGGGTGCCGAGAAGAACTTCAGACCCCCCCCCCGATCTAGGGACGATGGTGGCGGCGACTACAGAAGGTTTCGTGGAGTTTTGATCGGGTGCCTAGGGTTTTTGCATCGGGGGCTTCTTATAGGCGAAGAGGCGAGGCTGGGAGACGACCAGGGGGCCCACACCCTGCCTAGGCGCAGGGCCACCCCTGGTCGCGCCAAGGGGGGTGTGGCGGCCCTGGCTCGCCCCTCCATCTCTCCTCTGGACTTCGTGTTCCCCACGGAAATAAATTGACTTTGGATTTTGTCCCGTCCAATTCCGAGAATATTGATTTTCTGTCTTTCTGGAACCAAAAATAGAAGAAAACATGCAACTGACACTGTGCCAACTTGTTAATAGGTTAGTTCCAGAAAATATATAAAACACCTCAAAGTGTACATAAAGCAAAGCAAAGTAGATACTAAACAAGCATGGAACATCAAAAATTATAGATACGTTTCCGACGTATCAATTGCACAAACAGTTGTATGTGTTAGTTTTGACCAATGTAGGATTAATACATGTAATTGTTGTTATGATCTCACTTCTTTGTGGTTTTTAGGAGGGTACTACTTGATGAGATGCATCAAGGATGTTCCAACCCTCAAAGGTGACAACTACACAAAGTGGAGAAACAAGGTTGACTTGGCATTTATGTGCGCTGAGGTGGACTAGGTCATCGAAACCCCACAACCCACCAAGCCGACAGAGCCAACAAGAGAAGATACACCCCAGAGAACAAAAGGTGGCTTACTGCCATTAAAAAGTGCATGGCTTTCATAAAGAACACAATTTGTGGGCTCAATTGCAGAGTGTGCTTTCATTGGGGAGTATCTTGAAAATATAAAGAGTCAGTTCATTGGTTCTTCAAATATATATGCTACCCAGTTGCTGAAGCAGCTGGTGACAGAAAAGTACAACGGAGGTGGACATTGCATAAGGGAGCACATCCTCAGGATGAGCAACATGGCTGCCAAGTTGAAGCCCATGGATGCTGATCTGGAGCTCAAGAATGCACTCCTTGTTCACCTGGTCATGGCTTCACTATCAAATCAGTTTGACACCTTTGTTGTCAATTATAACATGTCACCATAAAGGTGGGACATTGAAAAGTCTATAGCCATGTGTGTGCAAGAAGAGGAGAGGCTCAAAACCTCAAATGGTGGTTCTTTGAACTATGCGCAGCGCAACATAGACTTGATGCTCACCGAAGTTGATGAAGCGACCGTTCCTTGGGAGCGGCCTAGTGCCGAAACGCCCAACATTGTCGCCGAAGAATTTGAGCGCGCCACACCTCTGGACAAGGCCAGAGAGAACGCCCTTGCTGATGAAGCGATGATGTTGCCCGTTCGGGTGAACACTCCAGCAAGCGTCGTTGTTGGACCCACGATGGGCGCCAACTGTCGTGGTGGTGTCACGACAAATGCCATGGGTAGGCTTAAATTGGGGCCATATGGGCGCAAGAGGAATCCGGGGAGGGAGTGCGCGATGTTGCCTCTCACGAAGAGAAGGGAGGAATCCCAAGAACACTATGATCTATGTTGAACTTACTTCCTTATTCTCACTTGGTATTGATTACAAGTGCTCCAAGAGCAGATTGCCTTGTGGCTACCAGCTTGAAGAAGTGGCCAGCCTTGGGACCCTAGTTGTGTGTATCCCTAACCCTAGCTATGCCCCTCCTTATATAGAAGGAGGTGGATAGGTTTACAGTATGGACCCTAGGGTTTACTGTTTGGGCCTTGACTTTAGCCAGCGGGCCAGGTTATAGGGCCAGTCCTTGGCCCTGGACCCAATCAGAAAAGCTTCTTTGCCAACGGTGCTCCAGTACATTGGCGTCCCTTTCTTTGGTGTCACCTCTGGCTTTACGCGTCACCCGGCCTCTTTAGATGCCACCCGGTGGCGCTCTCCTCATCGATATCCTTTGACCCGACTTTACCGTGGTCCAGCCCGAAGCGTACTCAGAAAGGAGCTTCTTCCCTTTGTTGACCCGGCCTCACTCCTTGAGACTCGGCCTAGTAGTACCTGTAATTAAGGAACTATAATTAAGGTGCTTGAGACTCCTTGAGACTTGTTTCTTCTCCACTCCTTTTTCTCTTCCCCTGTTTCCCTTGAGCTGCATAGCCGCTTAGTCCCTTCGTCGTCGCCCGCTCGCCCTAGCCATGGGCTGCTCCGCTTCGTCTTGCGTCCTTGTGCGGCTCCACTGTCGGCGCGCCCGTCCAATCATGCTCCTCTGCCGTCCCTGGCTTCCCATATAATCTGCAGGCCGGCGTCGAGGACGTAGCAACGCCTCACGGACGCCGCCCGCCGCCATTCTGCCAATGGGCTGGCCTTATGTTTCTCTTCACCACGTGCACCTCCGTCCCGGTGACCTCCTGCCACCTCCGTGGCCGGCGACCTCCGCCTAGATCCGTGCCGGCGACCTCTGCCCATCTCCACCTATGTTGCTCCTGAAGGCGCCCGCCGTTGCTACTGACGGAAGCAGGTGTTTCTCCCGACGGCGCCTCGCCTTGCTCTGCGTCCGTTCCCCCACGAGATTTTTGCTATACGTGGCCGCCGACGATGCTACTGGAGGGCACCGAGGCTGCTACATACAGCGTTGCTATGTGCTACGTGCAACCGGTGGCGGTGCTACAAGCGACGTCAAGTTTTGCTACATGGGCCGACGGCGGTGCTACATGTAGGCTTAGTTTTGCTACGGGAGCCCGGTTTTATTTTGCTACCAAGCCACCGACGATGTCTCCGGCAAGGTCGTTTTTTGCTATATTAGCACATTTTTTCTGCTACCACTATTTCGTAGTTTTGCTACAATAGCCTAAAGTTTTTGCTACAAGGTCTTCGATGAGGTCTCTCCGGCGAAAGTCTCCGGCGAGTCTCCGGCGAAGTTGGATTTGCTACATCAATACAAATTTTTTGCTACATAGTCTCTGACAAAACACCGGCAAGGTCTGCCTTTTTTTTGTCTCCTGGACGAACCGTTTTCTGCTACATATAGCAAAAGCGGGACTATTTGTAGCAAAAGCAGATATGTCTGTAGCAAAACAGGATTTAGAAGGCTTTTTGGAAGACACATGTCAACAAGGGAATCCGAGGAATTTTAGGGAATTGTTCCCCAGGGACGCGTAGTACTGTCCATTTTACATAGGGAGTACATAACTTAGTACAGATATGCAAGAGTACAGAAGCATATAAGTCTTGCATATGGATGACTTCTGCTACAAATAAGCATAGCAAGTACAGATTCAAGGTTGCTCCAAAGATCATGCGGATTGATTTGGGTTTTTCAGTTCATATCCCTCAAGGCCTTTCTTGGAAGGGATAGCACCAGATCTCCCAAATGTCGCACAATTGGTGTGAGGCCGCTTTCTTTTATAAAACTGCATAAATGGAACTTTAGGGCTCATGAGTTCTACTAGCTGCCCATCAGCAAATTTGTTTATTCAAGTTTGTACGGCAGATCAGCTTTGTTACTTTCGTCCACCATCAGCACACAATCCTTGAAGGTGTTGAACCGACGAACCATCTCATCATGGTCACGCTCCTGGTTGAAAACCTTGCACCAGCGCTCATACAATGCCCACAAGGCTTCATCTGACTCAAGGTCCTTTTCTTCTGCCACAAATGTCACCATACCTATAGCCCCCTCAAAAAAAAAGAGTAGGGGATTATTTATATATATATATATATATATATATATATATATATATATATATATATATATATATATATACACACACACACACACACACACACACATACAGTATATTAATATAACAACAAAGAGATGCGGAATGGAGATTGCTTTTTTCTGCCAAAAATTATGCTTTTGCTCGGACAATTTTTTTTTTGAAAACTTTGCTTTTACATCTCAAAATAATTCTGAAAAAACATACAACTACATATAGATGTTTAGTATACACGTATTAATTTTAAGCTGTGATCTACACAAAGACAAACGTTAAGACCAAAATGGAGTTTCTTTTGCCTGCACTGTTGTGATTTTTTGAGTAGCTCAAAGTACTATGTACTACTCCGTATGATTTAACAAAAAATTACAGGTTTGCAGAAATCATTGGTAGGTATCTGGACAAAGAATTTCAGACTCTTTTGAAACTTTTAAATAACGTGTTCGAATTGTTTGAAAACACCGAGATCCACCTTCCTAGAGCCCGGCCTATAAGAGCATCTCTAGCAGACATCATAAAAGGACGGAACCAAAAAAATAACTGCCACTATTCGGTCTCACGTGCTAAAGGTGTCCAGAACAGACACCCTAAAACCGCCCGAACCGGTTTCATCTTGCGTAACAAACAATGTCGGAAACACGGGCTTGCTTCCCTACTAGACTAGAACATGACACCAAGTTCTTCCAACAACAAAAAAATGCTAACCGTGTTTCTCACCTAACCTCAACTTCGAGGCAGTAGTACCCACACAAACACGAAGCGGGTTTTTTTTTTTTTAGAGCGAAGCGGGCTGTTTTGAGCCGACATCAATCTCTCCCAATACCTTCCCCCTCCCCGACCCCGTGTGCGGACTCAATCTGTATTGATTTCGATACATCACTCTCCCCCCCTTGTCCTACCTGTGGCCTGTGGGGATGGATGGGAGGATGAGATCACGCAAGTCAAGTGGTGCCCCCCAGCCCCAGGCCACCCCCGCCGAAAACCTTTGTTTACTGCAAAAGCGCACTGCCTGCTTGCTAGCCCGGTCCCCGCTCGCAGTCACTGCCACCACCCCCTCACAATTCCCATGATGACGCAACGCCGCACCAATGGCTCTGCTGCCGGGCAGGGGCAGGGGCAGGCAGGCAGGAGCCCTCTGTAGGAGTACTACCATGCCTCTACTACCACTAGCCCTCTGCGGCGGCGATCGATCGATGGATCGACCGGTGATGTGATCCGTCGTCACTGTTCCTCGCCCAAACGAAACTTCCAAACAGTACCACCACCAACCTACTGGTGCTAGTACTACTCTGTAGGTCGTAGGGGCACCCTCGACGCGTCGGCGTGCCAGCCACCTTTTCTTTCTCCTTTTTCTTTTCCCCCGAAACCGAAGCGCAGACGATGTGACGTGGAAAAGAACACGGTGGGAGTAGTACTACTACTAGTACTACGCGGGGCGTGAGGAATTAAATTGTGGAGGGAGGAGAATCTCCGTACAGGCGACGCACGCGCGACGCATGGCCGCTGCCTCCCTCCCTCCCCACGGTACAGTACACACTGCAGCAGCGGCAGCGGCAGCGGCAGTACTCGCGCCGCGCATGATGAGAGGCGTGTCTCCACTTACTGCGAGCTGTCGCGGTACACATTCGTTCGTAGACGCACACACACACGAGAGACGCGCGGCCGGCCCCAACTGCACGACGATAATGTTTAGTAGTACTCCATTAATGGAGCTCGCGCCCTGCTCTGCTCAGCACCACGCCTCTCGTTCCTTTTTCTATGTGCCGCCCCTTTCGCAGGCCTACAAATCTATCCATTTCCAACCACAGGTCCCTCTCGGCACAGAGAGGCCCCCCGGCAGCAGCTCGTCCTCCTCTCCTTCGTCTCACCCCCGTGGAAAATTAAGAAGAGGATCGGATGCCGAGCACAAACCCCCACTAGAAATAATGACCAGAATCCGCGCATCCAAAGCAGGGGGAGCACCCCACAGGCCCAAAAGGAGGGCGCAAACCCAGAAGGGAAGACGATGAGGGACAGAGAAAGGCGGAATATATATTTGTGTGTGGGCGGACGGACGGACGGGACGGATACTATTATTATGCGCGCATGATTGCTGCTAGCTATGGGCTAGCCGCGCATCTTTTTTTTCATCGAAATTGCTCTGCGTACGATATTTATCTTACGAATTATGTACGACGCTTCATCCGCATCTGCGTTGTGCGTGTGCCAAGTCCAGCCCCTGCCATGACCAGTGGGCCTCAGTACTTATATTATTTAAACAAAATCGTATCTTACCTTCCACCTTTTCCTAATATTACTAATAAGATTTTTTCCTACTCCACATCCAGTTCAAACAAAGAGATAAAATATCCCGATATCTTCTCCCTTTCAGTTCTCTATACTCCATTACCGCAGCGGTAGAGCTCCAATTTTTTTGCATCTGAGTTAGCTTCTTGCAAACTAAATCTGTACATTTTTCCAGTTCACAACACGAGCTAATGTCCGTAGAGCTCCAAATCATTTGCATCGCACGTACAGACTCATCCCACACAGAATCGTACTAGTATCGGACGCAACTTATCGTACGTATAGCACCACTCTTTTTTCATTCAGAAGGAGAATAAAGAGGAGGAGAGGCGATTGATTCAGCAAAAACACCAGAGGAAAAAAGGGAGACTCGTATCAACTTGGCTCGGTTCCCATTTCGAGATTTGCTTTAGCCGATCCCCCACCCTCTAAATCGCAAAATCCAGGAAGCCTCTTCTGTTCGTCATCATCGTCATCGTCTTTCCCACATGTAGCAGATCACCACCACCACCACCGGGCGCGATGATTGAATTAATTCGCTACTAGGAGAATTTGCTCTCTTACAATTAAGAACAGCCCATATTATACTATGATCATCATCATTTGGAAGAACATAATGAACATTTAAGGAGTAGTGCTACGAAAGGAAAAAAGGGAAGATGAACCGAGCTTAGTTTCAGGAGCAACGGCGACAGAACAGCAGGGGAGGGATGTAGGTAAAGAATTTGGCGGTGGCGGCTTTGGATACCCAAAATGGCTAGGACGACCCCCTAGATCCCACGTCTCATCGCCGGCCACCGTCCGTCCATGATCATCCATCTCCGGGTTGGATTGGGTCAACGCCGGAGTCCCATCCCGATTAAATTAATCATGGGGGCGGGCGACTCGTCACGACGGCGGCGGGGCGAGCACCTGCGGCTGCGGCCCGGCGATGAACCGGTGCTGCAGCAGCTGCGCCGCGGACGGCCGCCTCGCCGGGTTCTTCTGGAGGCAGCAGCTGATGAAGCTCCTCAGCTCCGGGGACGCGGTGGGCGGCGCGGCCGGCGAGTCCGAGTAGCAGATCGCGACCATCAGCGCCGCCCAGTCGCCCAGCCTGCCCAGGTTCTCCCCGAGCGGGAACCGGCCCAGGTAGAACTCCAGGATGCTCAGCCCGAAGCTCCAGATGTCGCCCGCGTACCCGTCGTACGCGCCGTCGTTCAGGTCCGTGTTGATGCGCTCGGGGCTCATGTACGCGATGGTGCCCACGGACGAGTTGCAGGGGTCCATGGTCTGGTTCAGGATCCGCCCAACGCCGAAGTCGGCGATCTTCACGCGCCGGCCAGAGTCGATCAGCAGGTTCGACGGCTTGATGTCGCGGTGCACGATGTGGCGCCGGTGGAGGTACGCGATCCCCGACAGCACCTGCCGCGCCACGTCCGCCAGGAACGCCTCCGACGCGATGCGACGGCCTTCCAGGGAGCCCCCGTCCATGTACTCCAGCAGGATCTGCAGCTCGCCGGCCTGCTCGTACATGCCGTGGCACCGCACCACGGCCGGGTGCTCCGCGGTGCGCAGGATGGCGATCTCCCGCGTGATCTGCCGCCGCACCGCGTCGTCGTGGTGCCCGTACAGCACCTTCAGCGCGTACGGCCGGCCCGTGGGGCCGTGCCGCACCATCCAGACCGTCCCGCCGGCCCCGCTCCCGATGCGCCGGACGCGCTCCAGCTCGCCCAGCGGCGGCGGGGCGGACGGCGCGGAGCCGGCCGAGTTGGGCGGGGTCGGCGCGCCCATCGACGTAGGCCCGGACCCGGACGACGACGCGGAGGACGGCGCGGACGACGGAGGGGGCGGCAGGGGCAGCGGCACGGCGAGCGACGTCAGGTCCCGCTGCGGCAGCGGCAGAGTGAGATCCGGGCGGCGCCGCGCCCTGCCCGGCGTGCCCGGCTGCTGCTGCGTCTGCCCCGGACCCAGACCCGGCCGCGCGTTCGGCGGCCCGCCTGGGCGCATCGTCGCGACGGAACGCGTGCTCGACTCGAAGGGGCGGGCTAGCTCCAGTCCTTCTCCTCGTGCACGCGAGCGCGGCGGCCGGATAGGTTCGCGTCGGTGATGGCTGTATCGGGCTCGCGGTGTAGGGGCAGGAGGATGGAGAGATCGGGGTCAGGGAAGACGGATTCGAGAGGAGGCGAGAGTTTTTTATAGACGCGGCACGAGCGAGGGAGGCCAAGGGACGAGACCTCTCTGCTCACAAGGAACAAAGAGGAGGTGAGGTGAGGACAAGAGCAGCCGTGACGCCGGAAGGAGCCGGTAAGAAATAGATGGATTTTCCTAGGGACTAATTAATTTCTTCCTTCCTTCCTTTCTTCCGTGCCGTCCGATACAAACATTCTAAAGAATCATCATTCTAGTAGTATGTGAATAGAAATATGGTATGCATTGACACTGATCAGTTGAAATATGATTTTCCCTATTTCCCCTAAGACGCGCGGTGGTGAATTATTCGGTGAAATTTTGCAATTAATTTGGCTCAAATCTTCTAATAATTAAGTGATCACGACGGCTTTAACATGTGTGTTTATCACTCCTGCAATGATGGAAATCCTGAAAAGATTCACTAGGTCGCTCGTGTGACTTAGTTGCGCTTAATGCAACCCGAAAACGTGGTCGGATTCTACTATCATTGAGGAAACACAACATCAAACGAACATCCGTGCTAACAGAAAGAAAAAATGTCTACGCTTGGTGTCGTCTACCGCTAACGCTAGAATCTAAAGTGCATTACTTGTTGGTGAGCTCTTTTTCGTCACATCGGTCTTTTTTGTACCAAACTAAGTGTCCGGAAAAACACGGTGACACGAATGGTGGACAAAGGGAAGAAAGTAGCGATTCCGCGGGAATCATGCATATGGAGGAAAGTTGATGTGTTCCAAACCATGTTGTGTTATGCCACTTATTTTCATGGAATATTTCACAAGAGAGAAAACATAGAATCCTCCAAGGGATTGTGAGACCCCATGAGGTGGTGAGAGATTGTGCAGGTGATTTCGGCTTCATTAGGGGTAGTAAACATACGATCTTCATAGAGCATTTTGAGCCTTGAAAACAATTACATGATATCTGATTCCAAGCATTTTGTAATGCGTGGTCAAATTTTGAGCATTTTTTCAAGTATGGAAAATAAGTAACCCAACAATGAACACCATTTATGCAAAAAAGAATTAACATGATTAGCAAGTTGTTGATCTAGGAAACCATTTTGAGGATTGTTAACTAGCCAGCCTCTTTTCCTCATGTCAAGAACACTTACAACAAAAATGACATTTTATTGCACATGAGCATTTTGGAAAAAAATCATATCCAACAGCCATTGACATAAAAAACCGAGGTGTGTTTCAAATCTGGAATGTAGATATTCTAACACACAAATTGTGCAAAGGTAAAACATATTTGGATCTAATACATTAGCATATAAAGCATAACTGATGAAGATTTATGTGGCGAAGCATATCTCCAGAAACTCATATTCTTGGCACAAAACAAGCATGAACAAAAATCGCATCCAAGGACCACAAGAGGCTCGTTCAAAAAAAAAGGACCACAAGAGGAATTTTGTTTGAAAAAGGGGTACTTTCAATCGTCAAGAAACTTAAAAAGAAACAAAAATTCCCACTTTGGATGCTCGCCGGCACATGCTAGATACAGGACCAGGGAGCACACCTCCGAGCCTTCCATGGCCAGGTCCAACGGTCGAAGGCAGGGAGCCATCGTGTACTCCCTTCCGTCGCCTTATGTCACGACCTCCATCTTCAATGCCTTTTCTCCTAGTAGCCATACGAGCGGTTAGGATCTACCATGCCCGTGCTTACAGTGAGAGGTATGTGTAGGGGGTTCGGTCATATCAGATGGAGAGTTTTTATAGCAGCGTGGATGCAAAACTATTGGACCTATATGTCGTAAACACTAGACAATTTTATGGTCGGATGTAGATTGAACGGTCTAGATAGTTCTAGGACTTGTGGGACCTTTGAGTTTCGAATTATATCCAAATCATGCATAAAAGAGAAATCCCCCATGTTCGGAACCACCTTGTTTGGAAGTCACGAGTTTAGTTCTTTAACATGTATGTACTCCCTCCCGGGATGCTCACCATAAGAAGGTTATTGGTTTTGGTTTAGCTAGTGGAACATGCGCATCTAGATGAATCTGTGGTGGTTAATATGGAACAAAGGGAAGTACTGTATGATTTAAATTCTTAGCTATGCTCGCTCCAATGTTCACGCACGGATGTAAAATAGATTGGATCAGATCAAATATTGATATTTCCATATCCTTCACTATATATTTTTGGTGAATTTAGATCGGAGCAGATAATTAATAGGTGGATGAGGATCCAGAGTGCAAATTAAGCACGTCATTTAGAGCATCTCTAGTGGAACGTCTAAATCTGAACGTTCTATATATTCGTATAGACGACCGTTTAAAAGGAGAGAGAATATGGAGGATCTTAGTTTTTCAGCGGAACGTGTATATATAGGACGTCTACATCCTCTCTCCAATATTTTAGTAATTTTTTTATAACTATCATCAAAATTTAGAAGCAATATTCAGTAGCAAACAAGACAACAACATAATTATCAATACAAGCAAATATTTGTATATTATGCAGCGATACAAGCAATGTTCAGCAACATTCAGTAGTACATCACTCAATCTCTATATTCTGTATCGATGCACAAGCAGCAACAAGTTCAGTACGAGACAAGCCTCCTCTCTTCAACATCGTCGGAGTAGCTGCAGCCCTCCACCATGCCCCTGCCGCTGCTCCTCCCCAACCGCCACCATGCCCCTTCCCATTCTCCTCCCTGTCCGTCGCTAGGCCGGACGCCTCGCGTGACCCCATGCCCCCCTCCACGTCCGAACCTATCCCCAACAGGACCAGATGAGACCGCGCCCGGCTACACTGTTTTGCGTCCGGATCCGGCAAAAATTGTCTGTCGGCGGACGGATCTAGCATGCGCCTAGGCACCATGGTCGAGCACCCTCTTGTTCCTGTCCAATTTCTCTCTCCCTCTCGCCAAATCTACATGGAAAAGGAGAGTACATGGAGTCGGCGACGGAGAGACAGCGATCTCATGCAGTGCCGCCGCCCCTCGTCTCAAGCACTCCGGATGGCTGCGGGGTGAGCTTCCGGGCAAGAAGTTGCTTTGGACGGCCGTGGCACCGTCGTCCATATATGGACGATGGGTAACAGGTTTCGGAGGACATCTAAATTTAGACCTCCATTTAGACGAGCCACTAAAAAGATGTTTTTCATCCACGGTCGTCTAAATCGCTTTAGACGGACATATAGACGAGCCACTAGAGATGCTCTTACATCCCTATGTTCACGTGCATGTCCTCCCTCCCGTGGTGCTCAACATGATAAGAAGATTCCTGCTCATGGTTTAGCTACGAGAACATGCATGCAAGGCCGTTGAAGCACGGTTAAGCCGCCTCACATAGGCACAGTAGGGTGGTAACGTGCACGCATGACACACGGTGGATCTCTCGAACGAATAAAAGGAGACGGTTCCAAAAACAACAATAATACTAGCAGAATGTTCTCGTGCGTTGCCACGGTTATAAAAGAATTACTCTCTTCGATTTATATTAATTATCACTGAATCAAATACTATATCTAGACATATTTTAGTGTAGATACATCTAATTCAGTAACAATTAATATGAAATGAAGGATAATTTAATTTAATATACCATTACTTTTAGAAATGCAATCCGGGTCTTAAAGTTTATTTTACTACCAAGACATATATAAGTATAGTATAATACACATAAATATTCTTATATGTGACTGCAATATCTTCCAACCAAGGATTATTAAACCGTAGTTAGTTTTAAAATGTTTTCTTCTTCTCAAATCTCAATTTAATATTTTTTTTGGCCTGCTCATTTTTCAGGTGTAAATTGCTTTTATATTTCCTCGCATACACTTCGAGAAGGTGCTGGTGGCCTTGCCCCTCCGGCCGGCCTCCCCGAACCTCCAAGCCGACGCCCAAACGTCACCGCCGTTTCTCCCCTCCACCGTCTCCCCTATTTTCTCTGTGAATCTGCCCAGCAGCTTGCTATAGCCGTAGATCGAGGACGTCGAGCTCTGCAGTCGCGCGAGCACCACGGAGCAGGAGACCAGCGACGGCGCGGCGGCCCACCTCCTCTCCTGTGCGCGGCGGAGAGAGCGGCGGTGCGGCGGCCAGAGATGCGGCGCGGGGAGGAGCAGTGGTCCGGCTCCGTCGAGCGGGCGTGCAGGTTCAGACAAGCTAAGAACACACGCGTGCCTGCAGTGAGCGGACGCTGCCTCCAGCCCTCGAACTCGCCACCCTCTTGATCGACAAGTCCCGCCACGCGACCCTGCGGCAACCCAACGCCGCCTCCACGCGCCCCTGCGGCGAGCGGACGCTGCCTCCGGCCTCCATCTCCGCCACGCGTGCGCGTCCTGGTGTGGGAGTGTGCAGGTCCGCGAGAAGATGTGTATCACTGTATGTTGCCTCGCAGATGCAAAGCTAGCTGCTAGTTGCGGTCCATGTTTGCTAGCTAGCTCCTCATGCCTGAACCATGCTACAGGTGGTCCGCGAGCGCGGCGGCGCTGCCCGACGAGCTCCTGCTGACGGCCGGCTCCATCGCCCACAACCTGTTTGTGATAATCATGAAGAATTCTAGTTTTGGGGTCTAATTTTTGGGCCGCACCGGTGGGAGAAGCTGCTCCAAAATTACCGACAGTTAAACGACCACACACCTATGAAAAGAGAACAAACAGAGACGGAAGCATGAACTGAGAATTCTTTCTGATATTAGAGATGTAGCTCGGTAGCTCTGCTAGATTGATTGCTTCCCGTGTTCCGCCATTTGTAGCATGGAATTGAGAATACTGAAGAACAGGAGGAATTCAGAGGATCTGGTCAGGGAATTAGAGATAGTCAGAAAAAATTGGACGAATAGTAAAGTGGAAAACGAAAAGGGGATCCGATGCAGAGAGTTTCCTCCATCTCAGAGGAGGCCCGCCTGATTCCTGCTGCCCCCTCGTTGTTCCCTCGATCGATCCCGGCCGCCAGGAGTCGCTCGAGCTCCCTCTCCACCAGACTTCGTTGCCAAGGCCTCCTTTCCCCTCCGCCTCGCTTTCCCCCCAGCGCATCGTCGGCCTCGTCGACCGCCACTCCCTCGAGCATCTGGCTGCCCACGAGCTCCCAACGCGTCGCCGCCTCCCACCTTGCTCGCCGCCTCTACCTCTAACCGCGGTCGCCGCTAGGTTCTGTGCCACTGACCCGCATCCCTGCTCAGCACGCCGCCTTGCAGTCGCCGTTCCTCTACTCCATCTCGCGGATGAACTCCTCCAGCCTCGCCCTCAAGCTCCCCTCTGCAGGTCAACCCGCCTCCGCTCGTGGTAGACCTTTTGGAAGCTAACCTACATGCTCCTCGTCGGCACCATGGTCGTCATCGTCTGCATCGGCGGGCCATCCAACGTCGGTGGAAAGAGAGAGGGATTGGGGAGGAACGGAGAGAAAGGCGCCCGATGGACTGGGAATTTTTTTTATTTTTCACGGAACCGTTCAGTTTGACTTGCGGTGGCAACGTGGGTAATTTTCTCAGATCGGTAGGGGTAAAAGCGTCATTTACTGGCAGACGGAATATTCCTCAAGGTGACGAACGGTCTAAATCTTTTTAATAGTAGAGATATGTAGAAGGAGCAGGTTGTTTACTTATTAAAATGCAAGCGTAAACAGCAAGCAGCAGCCCCGCTGATACACATGCCATGCATCCCGGCCACATATATTTAGAAAAAGGAAATAAGATACGGTCGAAAGGCAAACATATTGATAAAGAACTTGCCGTACCAGAGGGGAGCACGTAGAATAATCACGGTTGGTACACTTAACGGTTTCTACTACGCAGTACTGTTTTGTATTAGCCCAGCTTGGTCAGTCCCACTTTTAATTTAATCTCCAAATCTTTTGACACCAGGGAAGAAGAAGAAAACCAAGCGATATAACCCGAATGAATAAAAATTTCCTGAAGAAAGCTGTGTGCAAACAGAATCCACCAACTGTATTTATTTATATACTACGGAGTAGTACCATAAAATACAGATCACTCACTGATGAAATAAGCAGCCGGTAGCTAGGGTTAGCATAGCAGTTGACTTAACCTGCTACTACTACCACGAAAAATAGAATATTGTTGGGTTGCTGATACTAGTACTCGGTTTGGAGGTTTGGAATAAGGACGGATGATTACCGCTTAACAACGGACGCCCGTGACTCACCCGGACGAGGGAGGCGCCATCATGGGCCATACGGGATTTTGCTTACCGCGTGATCATGTCAGTATGTCACTATGGGTTACGTACTTGTTTTGTGAGAAACTGGAGCCTTTGGTTGCCAAAAAAAAAATAACACTAGTGCAGAGCGCCCACGCGTCTTCGATGTCACCGACAGCAGTAGTCTAGTACTATCTCATAATGATTAAAAAAAACTCTCTCCGGTCCAAATTAAAATTTATTTAAATTTAAATGTATCTTAAACGAAAACATGACTTAATACACAAATATATAGACAAATCTGAGTCCACTGATTTGAATCCGGAGGGATTATTTCACGGTGCAACACGGTTGCACAGCTAATCTTTGATAGATCAGGCAGCACGGAATCAAGACCGTAATCTGCCGTTCGCATCGCGGAGTATGATCCACGGCAGTCGAGTGTACGGCAGCATCCGCTATGTGTGTGATCAACGGCATCGGGTGGTACGGCCGCGTGATCAGCGCCAGACAGTTTTCCCGGCAGCCGAGGACAGGAGGAGGAGGAAGAGGCGGCGACTTTGGGGATTTCATTTCTGACGATGACGATTTGATTCGGCGCGGAGGCGTAGCAAAGCAAAACGCCGTCGGCTCGCTCACCGACGCGCGCCGCACTGCACCGCATCGCATTGAGATTCATCAGAGGGAAGTTTTGAACATCGTCTCACGCGGCACGTGCGTCTCGGGCACCGCGGCCGTCTGTCTCGGGATCCACGTTGCCGTCCGTAGCTTCGCCGCACCGAACGGAAACGGGACGCAGAGGTCAGGAGCCACAACGCCAATGCTACGTTCCACAGAAAAAGACCAGTGCGATGCAATGCTTCCTGGCTGAAAGAACACGCTGGTTCACTTTCACCCGAGCTTTCCATAAAACTGCCGCCTGATTTCTGCGTAACCTCTCTGAAATTCAGTTCAAATTGCAAACAAAAAAGAAGTAAAATTTAAGGGAAAAAAAGAGCAGGGGCGTGGGGACGGAAGAAGAGGGTACACAGGGGTAGTACAGGGTGAGCAGTAGTGCCTTTTGTACTCTGACGATGATTCTCGGGATGGGGGAAAGGCAGCGCTACGACATGGACGGATGATGGGACGTGGGCTATGGATGGCGAGGCCAGCTAGGCGTCGGCACGGCGAAACATGCTAGTACTAGCGCTAGGGGAGTACTCCTACGTAGTAGCACCATCGAATCGAATCCTCTGCCTTGCCATTGATTGCTTTCCCTCGCGTACCTCTAGCAGTAGACATGCTGCTGCTACGGGATTTTTATACAAATATGCCCTCCTGTAACTACCTATCGCCAAAATTGCCCCCCTCCCAAATCAATTGGCATAAATGCCTTGGCGGAAGATGAAAAAAGCTTCACGTAGCACATCCCGCCACTGTCTAGAGCGTGAAACACATCACGCCACAGCTGCCGGTGGAAGGGCCTTCCCGCCATGGCCACTGGAGGAAGGAGGGTTGAACATGTCCGCGCTGGCGGTCTGATGTGTTTCCGCTGGTGGAAAGGCTACCCGCCACATGCAATGGCTGGATGTGCATGGGGCCTGCCTCGCGTCGCGTCGGTTGACCAGATGAACGAAAATAATTCCATGCCTTGGACGCCCTCGCATGCATATTCCCGGATAAAACTACTCCCTCCGACTTATATTAGTTGAATCAAATTTGTCTAGATTTAGATAAATTTAGACATTATCTAGTATATAGGTTTATCTAAATTTTAACAAATTTAAGTCAATTAATATGGATCAGAGGAAGTAATTACTCTTCTCGGCACCTTATTTTTTCCTAACTTTGCTGCTAATTGAATGCTATATATATTACGTTATATTCAAGACAAAAATTACTTGTTGCATTTCGAAACAAAGATAAATATTCTAATGACCCCATAAACGGAAGGGGAATATTGAAGTATAAATGTATTGTCCAGACGGATCCGCGTGAGTCCGAACCGGTCCGATCGGACACAACCCACGGCCCAATGCGCATCCGCAAACGGTGAGGACACCGTAGAGCGGTCCATGCTGGTCATCCCAGTCTCGGGCCCTGCTCACAGCTGCGAGATATGCCGCAGCCGGACCTTTCCTGCCACCAGATTTGTGGCGGGACCCGACCTACACCATCCATTCCCTACTCTGGGACCGGTGGTTCGAGGCGGAGCATGCAGCATGGCGCGAGGCCATCGAGGCCCACCTCAAAAACCTCGACGACGCCGACAAGGACTACTGGGAGGTGTCCCACGATTACTCCATTGTGGAGGACGAGGCCGAGGATGGCCGCAACGTCGACCTCGACTACTTCAGCCTGCCAGGTGGCGTCAAGGTAGAGGAGCCGGAGCCAGAGGCGCTGAAGCTCCGGCCAATGACGGAGGAGGAGATCGAGGCCGCCATCCTCGCCTCGCGGCTCGAGGAGGAGAGGAAGTGGTAGGGCATGGGCCGGCCAGCAGCACCGCCGGTCCCCTCCATGCTACGACCTCCCAAAATGTTGGTTTTTTTCTGTTGATATTTTGACTACCTCGAGACATAAATTTATATAATTATTATTTTTTGCCATCCTTTTTCCCATGCTACTCCTAAAAAAATAGTTATATAAATTTCAGGTGCCGAGAAGAGTAATTACTCCCTCCGATCCATTAGTTGATTTGGATTTGTTAAAATTTAGATAAACCTATATACTAAATAATGTCTAGATTTATCTAAATCTAGACAAATTTGATTCAACTAATATAGGTCGGAGGACACCGACGCAACGTGAGGCAGGCCCCATGCACATCCAGCCATTGCCTGTGGCGAGTAGCCTTTCCGCCAGTGGAAACACATCGTACCGCTAGCGCGGACGTATTCAACCCTCCTCCCTCCAGTGGCCATGGCGGGAAGGCCCTTCCGCCGGCAGCCGTGGCGTGATGTATTGCCCGCCTTAGACGATGGCGGGATGTGCTACCTGGAGCTTTTCCCATCTTCCGCCAAGGCATTTTTGTCAATTGACTCGGGAGGCGGGCAATTTTGGCGATGGGTTGTTGCAGGAGGGCATATTTGTATAAAAATCCTGCTACGGCTGATCTGATCGGTCCCGGTTTCAGCTAGATTGTCTGTGAAGTCATAGCGCTCAAACGAGATCGCGATACGCAATCCATGATTTATTGGGCGAGCTCGATCGGTAATCTAGCACTAGTACGAGTACAGTAAGTACTGATCTCTGTCGAAATGTTGACTATTCCGCGACTTGGATCGGGCGAGAGTCCGTTGAGATCTCTTGAGATACGTGGACTAGCAGTAGCAGCGTTTCACACGGACCAGGACCGGCACACACACCAATGTCAACGCTGCAGCTGCTGCTGGTACGGTACGAACGCGCGCCGGCGTGTCGCGCGGACCTGATGACCTGCCGGTCCACACCACCACCGGCAAGCGAGTCAGGCAGATGCCGATACCGACCTCGCGTGGGTGGTGTGGTGGAGTCAACACCGCCTTGCAATTGCAGCCGCAGGCAGGTTGGATGGACCCGACCTGTCCGTGAGGTCCCCGTCGCGGGCGCGCGGCAGGCCGTTTCCCCGTGGCTTCGTGAAACGCGCCGGGCAACGGCGGTTCGCCCGCGCGCGCGCGGCCGGGAACGGGGTCGGGGCTGGCCGGGAGGAAGGGGGCAGGAACCGATCAACGACGTGCGCCCGCCGTGTCTGGACGCGAGCCCGGCGAGCGGTGGGCTGACCGCTGACGAGGTCGCGGCGCACGCTACTGTGCCGTGCACCGAGCTAGCTGGTTGTTCGGCGAGCTAGTGGCGGGGCGAAACGTTCCGTGGATTGGACGGAGTGGGTCCTACCGTCGTGGAGTTCACGCCGGACCAGTTTGATCTGTCGCGTCACGGTTTTCTGCCATGAAATTGCACGGAAACGGAACGCGGACTCGGACGCAGATGCCACGAAGCTGCATGTGATCGTCATTTTCGGCGGATGGTTCCGTACAAACCCATGCAGGATCGTCACAGCCGAAAGATGAGCGCCTCGCGTCGCTCCACTACTGATTGGGATTTGGTGGCGCTGGAGATATCTGATCGTGACTTCATGTAATGTAACCCACCATCATGCACTACTGATCGAGCGAGGCCATGCCTGCCTGCCCACACAACTGCACAAGATATTCTCGGTCTTGGGATGTTGAGTTGGTCAAGACCATCTTCTCTGAGGATGTAGCAGCGCAAGTCCTTCACATTTCGGCTGCTATACCGTACGTTCTAGTTATAACTTGGCTCGTGCGTGTAAGTTCAATGAACAAAGATCTTCCGTTGGCTGTGGCATGACGTCAGAAACGGATGGTGACTCCAAACTTTGGAAAACGCTATGGTCAGCGAAGGCACCTGGGAAGATGATAATTACACTGTGGCGTTTTTTCCATGACTGTCTTCCATCTGGACATCAACTTCAGAAACGGCACATCCCTGCTTGCACTGATTGCATTTTTTGTGGGCGTCATGAGTCCATAGAGCATGCACTATTATTCTGCCAATTTGCTCGTGAAGTCTGGGAAGCTGTCCGAACTGTTCATCCAATTAATCTTCAGCGCAAGTATTTTACTTCTACTCGGGTCTGGACGCTGGATTTTTTGGACCGGTGTTCTGACTTGGAGGCGACTGCTATGGTCATTTCAATGTGGCATATTTGGGATGCAAGAAATAGGTTCCGGGAAGGTGAACCGATGATGCATCCCAGGTCAGTTGCCGAGAAAGTGCTAGCTTATATTCAGATGATCGTTACACATCTTTACAATCCACCAACAAGTCATAGGCGTGAGATCAGTTCATCAATGCTAAAATGGTCTCCGCCGCCGACTGGCATGGTTTTGGTTAATGTGGATGCGGCGATTTTTTTCGCTTTCGGATATCGGGTGTCGTGATCAGAGACCACAATGGCGTGTGCTTGACTGCGGCGAGTACCGTGAGAAGAGGTCACGTCGCCGGAGATTGCTGAAGCACTGGCCTTGAGGCGTGCAATCACCCCTGCTAAGGACGAAGGTTTCACCAAGATCATTATCAATTCTGATTGCTTATCTGTGGTGAATCGAGTGAATGCAGTGGAGGATGATCGATCCCTATGTGGCCCTGTTATTCATGATGTTAGGAAGTTGATGGCCTCCTATACTTCATGCTCCATCAATCATGTTGTCCGTGGTTTGAACGTTGCTGCTCATACTATAGAAAAGTTGAGTGTATCTTTAGGCTGTGTTGTGTGGCGGGGTGCTTCTCCGGATTGTATCCGTGAGATCCTTTGTAATGACACTATGATTATGTGATCAATAAAGTTTAATGTTCTCTCAAAAAAAAAAAACTGCACAAGATATGCACGCTAGCTTCTCTCGGCCTCTTTAACAAAAGACAAGATTGACGCCCCGATGATTTCATCAATCACCAGTTATATATATACCTGCTCGTCGTGGAACAGTGACAACGCAGCGAGCGAAACCAACGGCGGTTAAGCTGGATACCAAACCAGCGACTACGGAGCCACATGGTAAAATATTTATATCATGAAAAAGAATCCAATCCAGGCAGACCAAAGAAACTCTTTCCAAAATTTATTCAGATGTGCTTCCGTGGGGCGTCTCACCGAACCTAGTACAGTAGTATGGATAACTAGACGGAACACTTTAAAAGATCATATTGCCGCCCGATCGCGAATGGATAAAATAAAACGTACAGAACAGGCAACGGGATAAAACTTTCACACGCTTTTTTCCAAAGTGCCGATAAGATCCGTCTAATCGATGGGTTGATTAGTGGCACAGCGCAATTGGGGTTGCTTTCGGCATAGGATGATGATTGATTTGTATGCGTAATATCTATCGATGTCAGTGAAGTGAACTCCCTCCCTTGTTCGTGATTTGTTTTTCGCTAATTTTTTAAGACCCCACCAGGGTTGAGAAAGGAAATCTGTGCATAAATGTGTCGTGATCATAATGTCGCTTTCCCTGCCCCCCGAAAGAAACAGAAAGGGCGCTTTGCTTTCTCTTCTTTTCTTTTCCTCTGTTGCGTTGCGTGGCCTTCTTCTTTGCAACATCGCACAAATTAGAGAGCAGGACAGTAGTAATGCGTGTATATGTAACTGTCACGGTCATCGTCGTAAACTCGTAATCTCCTGTGGGATGGATCGAAGCAGGTTCCAGCTCGGCGCGACGTGCGCGAGTGATGGAGGCTGTCATCGCAGCGTCGTCGTCACCACGTACATACGCTTGCCGGCCGGCCCGTCCGTCGCATTCGGGCGGCGCGTCCGGCCGAGAGGGGAATCAGTCGGGTAAAGACGCGAGCGCATCGGCGGCGAAGGGATAACCACGAGCTAGAAAGCGCGCACTTCACGTCACGGACGGACGTACGCTCGGCCGGCCGGACGGCATGTCCGGCTCGACCGATCCCTGTACCGCTGGAGTACGTGCGATGCGGACAGGGAACAAGATGATCTTTTCGGATTAAATCGCTGCCCAATCAGGATCATGATCGCGCCGCTGCCTTGCCTGCGATCCACGGCGGCTCCGGATGGATCGGTGCATGCGCGCGCGGCGAGCCTTGGCCTTGAGCCGATGCCCTTGGCGCCATCCGCGCACGGGCAGACAGCAGGACGCGTGCGCGGGCGTACGGAGGCTTTGTTGTCGTGCGACACTTGCGGAGTGGGCAGACAGGACGAGAGGAGGAGGGGCAGCCGGACAGGGCGAGAATCGTACGTCGGCAAGGTTCAGCGCACGCGAGAGGAGATCGTACGTGGGCGTCCGCCGACGGCATGGCGTGGGCGGGCGCACCTGCTAGCATATAGGACAGCCCAACTATCGTGGCAGATGGACGACCCAATCGGTCTGTTTTCCACACTTTTTTCCCTCATTCATTTTGATGAATTTTTTAAAAATTATTTATATACTAGTAAAAACATAAACGGAACCCTAACTAAGGGCGCTGCCGCTAGCGGCGGCAGCGGAGCCATCTACTACTCGTCGTCCATTGAGAGGTCAGTCTACGACGATGGCGTCCAAGGCTCTGTTGTGGCCACGCAACTGCGCCAGTGGCGCTAGTGATGGAGGGTGAAAGGACTATGTTTTCCTTTGGTATTTTGATGATGATGACAATTCCACTTGTGATCTAACCGTGTGCTTGATTTTTAGGTTATTTGTTTTTAATGGAGCTTGTGGAGTTTGTGGATGCCTCTCTCACGGCATCGAGAATAGTCAACAACAATTTTCTTGACATCCGAAAGAGACGTCGAAATATGTACTCCTCGAAACAGGCATACGTCCAGCTATATTAATATAGCAACCATTTGATACCGCTGCTGGGCCAGACAGCACAACGCCCAAAAGAAAACAAAGAAACCAAAGAAGAAAAGAAAAGAAAGCCGAAGAACAATGGCTTGACAAAAACGGGGTAGATCCGCAACCGTTGCGCCCTCCAGCTAAGTCCTACCACATGCCTAGCACTTTCGAAGCGTCGCGCACCAAACAACACCTTCAGGAAGGGAAGCGACGATGACGACGCTGCTGCCCGGACAAGTCCTAGGGTTTCCCTCGGTACGCTCTAGGAGGTGGGAAAGAGGTACACCCGACGCCCTACAAGAAGGACGATGGCACCCGCAGGCGTCACCACGTCGGTGTCAAAGAGACAAGGATTTCTCCCGACCCCTCAAAAAAACCACACACCCGGACGCTTCACAGAGCTCCACCATGCTCGAAATATGTACTCCGGGTATAGTGGATCCATAGAATGGAAGTATACGTTGTATAGTCGGACATGGCCACCATATCGACCACACTTCAAATTGGCATTGTGTGATCTTGTCGAGGCCCTGAACTTTGGCAGCTAACTCTCGTCGTGGTCATGGATGAGGGTTAGTGTGGCCACCAAAATTTTCGTATCTGGTCATCAGATGATGTGTTGATGACATGATTGTAGAAAAACTAGATCGAACTATTATCCATCTATGCACTCTCTCCGTTTAAAAACATAAGATATTTTAAATTTGTGAAAAAAAATATCTAGACTTCTTTTAATGTGTAGATTCACTCTAAATATTAGTGAACCTACATACTAAAGAGGTCTACATATTTTTGCTTTACAAAGCTAAAACATCTTATATTTTAAAACGGAGGGAGTACATCATAAGACAATGGCTATATCATGGTCACTATATCAATGTCCGCCGACGCTAGACATAGAAATACATTCCTACTGAGTTGTTGTACAATTCTTCTCTCATTTATGTGTGTAACTACGCAGCTTAGAGAACAAGAAATTTCGTTAAAATCATAGTACTGTAAATGATTCTAACTTATAGTAAATGTTTTTCGCAAAAAAAAAACTTATAGTAAATGTTAAACAAAATTACTGTTCCTGTCCGGCCAAAATTTTGTACGTGCAGTCAGGATTTTCTCTCTGAGAGATTAATCGTTGATGTTAAAAAAATCCCCCGGTGGTTTATGATTTGCTCTTTTGAGATTAGACATGCGCTAATTCCTTAGGTCCCAACCAGAGCTTAGAAATAAAATCTTTGCATGTGTCCTGATCGAAAATGTCGCTTTCCCTGCTCCGAAAGAAACAGAAAGGGAGCATTGCTTTCTTTTCTTTTCCTCTGTTCCGTCAACTTGTCTTTGCTTCCTCGCACATATGCCACCGGAGACATTAAACACCAGGAAAGTAACTCGTAGTAATGTGTGCACAGGTATGAAACTGTCATGGTCATGGCCATCATAAACTCGTAATCTCTCGTGGGATCGATCGGAACAGGTTTTCTCGCCGACGTGGGGGGAGTGATGGAGGATTGGAGCGCAGGGGTCTGTCATCAGAGCCTCGTCACCACGTACGCGCGCGCCGGCCTGTCCATCGCATTTGGGCGGCGCGTCCGGCCGATAGGGGATCCGATCGGCGGCGAAGGGAACCCTCGGCCGTGCGTGTCGAACTCGACCGATCCCTGTACCGGTGTACTACGTGTGATGCCGATCGGAACTGCAGACGAACTTTTCGGATTAAATCGCTGCCCAATCAGGATCGCGCCGCGGTTGGCTTGCCTGCGATTCACGGCGGCTCCGGACGGCGAGCCTTGGCGTCATCCGCGCCGCACAGGCCGAAGAAGCGGGGACGCAGTGGAGCCAGACAGCAGGACGCTTCGTTGTTTTGCGACACTTGCGGAGTGGGCGGACAGGGCGAGCGGCATCGGTGGCCATCAGTTTCAGGAGATATTCTCGTGTGGAATTCGCACGTATCAACAGGTTCGCTCAAGCGTTTTACTAGTCAGTAAGGACAAAAATGTGACCAAATACACGACTTGATGTCTGAGAAATTACGAACAATACACAGATACTAGTAGTAGTATATTCGAACCTAGTACAAGACACTGCTTCGCTCCCACTTTTGCATGATTGCGCAAGTGACCAGCAAGTTAAAACCCTACCCTAGCACTCTAGCAGCCCCAACCCAACACGAACAGACCAAATCAAAAAGTTCCGACCGAGGCGCATCACCTACAGGCGTATGTCGTCACGGACATGTCGCCCGAACCTAGACTGCTGCTGTCTCGCCTCACAGGCACACCATGTCGGCGAAAGGAGCGAGTACGAAGAGAGCGAAGTGCGCGATGCCCCAAATGACTGGAGCCTAGGTAAGCAAACCTACCTGATCATGGAACCGGCAAAAGCTGCTCGCCCATCACTTGTCCCGTCTCGGCTTCCCCTTTGCGGCCACACTCGTTTCTGCTAAGCTCAATTTCAGAGTAGTAGATGGTGGCACGTGAGCGGTTAATCCTGGGGGTGAAATGTAAAGGAAGTCGTGTTCATGCCACGTGATTTTGGTCACGTTTTATTGGGAACTGTATGTTTGGCTGAGCTAAGCGAATGTGATGCAGACGCAGTGGTCTGAGCTGAGAGTTCGTGTTCTTCCGAGCATCCGACACTCGGAGGACGGAGAGGTGGGCCGTGGGGTTTGCTCGGCCCGAGGTGGACAGCATCAGCGCTGCTTACCATTCTACCAAGCCTGCTAGACCGGCCCATATCCCCTCATCCAATACAGAAAACTACAGTATATAGAAGAAAACCTGGTGACAACTATAAGGACATGTTTGATTCAAAAGATTTGTATAGAAAACTTGTACAGTAGGATTAAATCTTATAGGAATTTTTTTTATGATGGTTGTTTGGTTTGTAGGATTGATTTTTATAGGAAGTTTTTTTTTAGAAAATCGTTTGCACTAGATTGCATAGGAAATCTACAATCCATCCAAACCTCTTTCTCACAATCTTTTGTGTTTCCTGTGATGAAATCATTACATGTGGGTTCCTATAAGATTGAAGTGGACATGACATTGCAATCAGATGTTTTTCCTATCCTAAAAGTCAAACAAGCCCTAAAAGAAAACCCTGACTTTCTAGGAAGTATCATTTAGGGTTCCACATGTTTTTTTTGAAAAATTCCACCAATCTATTAATAATCACAAAAAAGTAGTAAAAAAGATCAAGAAGTAGCTACCTAGCGATGACCACATACATTGTAAAATAGAATATTATGAGCGTCTCTAGCCCCGCCCCAATACGATCTGGCAACAACTCTCCCTCCTGCGCATGGGGCCGCCGATAGTAGTAGCCGCGTATGGGGCTGCCTCTCCCAAGATGCGCCCCTAATATGGCCCTCCAAATACTCATTTTTCTTTTTAATTTCCAAATTCAACTATGCTTCTAAACAATTTGTTTGGTTTTAGAACATAATAATTAAATTAGTTTTACAATAATTTTAAAAAGGAACAAAATAATTCATATAATTCAAATAAAGTGAACTTCAAGAATTAACTCGTGTCTCTTTAAGCCTCTAAGGACGCATATATGGGCCTTGGTGTTTACCTGACTGGAATATGGCCCGAGAAGTGGGACACATCCATGGACGGTGGACAACACGAGTATTGCCTTTCAAGCCTAGTAGATCGGCCCATATACTCCTTAATCAAAATATGACGGCCCATAATTTTTTAACTTTCCTTAGAAAATGTATCGTGTGACAACTAGTATTTCTTAAGAAATCGCAGTTAAGGGCAGTGTCCTGTTTGCCAAGGTGGACCAGAGGACATGAAGCACCTGCGTTTACATGTAAGCGTGCTGAGGAAATTTGGAAATCAATAGGGTTATATATGATCACATTAGCCATGCCACTATTGCAGAGTATTCGGGATCAAGTATCCTCAAGGATCTCTTGCGATGCCCGAAGCAGAACATCCCTGTCCTTGGTTTGCTGATATTAAAGGAGACGATCACTGTAACATGTTGGTACTTATGGTGGTAGAGAAGGGAGATAGCAAAGGGAGAATAGGTGGCGGGGCCTTCCCGCATATCTTTTGCAATACATGCGATAATAGCCAATTTCATACCAGCTTCGCTGCGATATCCGTTGCACGCGATATATTATGGAGAAAACCAACAAGAGGTTGTTACAAGCTTAATACTGATGCTTCGTATTATGAGGATGGAACTGGTGGTGTTGGTGCCGTCTTCCGAAACGACCAGGACGAAGCTATTGCTGGGTTTGCTTGTCATTTGAACAATATTTTAAATGCGGTTACTGCCGAGGCCTTAGCTTTGTTGAAAGGGCTGGAATAATTTCTTGAACGCATGGATGTCCCATCGGTGACCATTGGAGCTGATTCTTTAGAATTAATCCAGGCTTGATGTAGAGATTGAGGTTTGAAGTTCATTTCTAGCTGTTCTGGCTGATTGCTTCTTCAAGGCCCATAGTTTCAGTTATGTTTCTTTCGAGCATTGCTGGAGGGAAGCTAACCAAGTGGCACGCCAACTTTTTTTTTCGAAATGGGGGTAAAACTCCCCGGCCTCTGCATCAATTGATGCACACAGCTATTTATTAAGCCAACGTGAAAAGTAACAAGTCACCAATTCAAGATACAGCTAGAGTTGCTGCATAGATCAACCATCGAAAAACAGTATTTAAAAAAGGACTAAGCATCATGAAGACGACTAGTATGCTGCCAGGTAGCCTGACTGAAGAACTCTTGAGCGACCGTCAATAGCCGTCTGCATTCGAAAGACATGGCATCTCGGTGTTCCGGCGGTAACAGGTATGCCCACAACTGTACCCAATGCGCCATCATGTGAATAACCTGCAAAAAGTTGATAGATCTCTTTTTGTTAAAAATTATATCATTTCTACATCTCCATATGGACCAACACAAAGTCGATACACCAGTGTGAATCATAGCTTTCGTCTTATTATCCATACGTTCCAACCATATACCAAACATATGGTCCACACTAGTTGGAGATAACAGATCAAAAGTAACATCAACAGTATGCCATATAAGCCGTGCAAAAGGGCAAGAGATAAACAGGTGGTCAATGGTCTCCGAGGAACCACAAAAACAACATTTTATGCACCCAACCCACTTACGCTTCACCAAATTATCCTTAGTAAGTAAAACCTTTTTATGCAGGAACCACATAAATATTTTAATCTTTAATGGTATCTTTAATTTTTAAAGATATTTGCTAAGAAAAGGCGTATGACCATTCATAATAATTTCATACATAGATTTAACTGTAGAAGAACCTGAGGCATTTAATCCCCACACAAATTTATCCGACTCCTCTGATAACTGCACCATCATTAACTGTTGACATAAATGTAACCATTGTATCCATTTATTACCAGTTAGTGATCTTCGGAATGCAATATTCAACGGTACATTAGCTAGAACATCCGCAACCAAAGCATTCTTGTGTTGCACAATGTTATATAAAGATGGATATTGTTGTGCAAAAGATAACTCTCCAACCATTTATCTTCCCAAAATCTTGTAGTTAATCCATCCCCAACTTTAAAATGACCTCTACTAAAGAATCCATCTTTAGCCCCCATGAGCCCCTTCCAGAAAGGTGAATCAGTGGGTCTTACTTTATCCTCGGATAAAGTTTTGTGTTTGAGGTATTTGTTTTGTAGCAGCTCCTGCCACAATCCATCCTCATTAAGAAGTTTGAAAAGCCATTTACTCAACAAACATCTATTTTTTAACTCAAGAACTTCAATGCCAAGACCACCTTAATCTTTTGGTCTACAAATGATACTCCACCTAGTTAGCCTATATTTTGCTTTGTTCTCATCACTTTGCCAAAAGAAACGAGAACGATAATAATCTAGTCGTTTCCTTACCCCCTTTGGGATCTCAAGAAATGACAACATGAACATAGGTAAACTAGTTAGAACTGAATTAATAAGGACTAGCCGGTCACCATAAGACAAGAGCTTTCCTTTCCAACAACCAAGTTTTCCTTCTAAACGGGTTTCCACCGGATACCAATCTGAATTTCTTATTTTTCTGTAATGGATAGGTATCCCCAGATACCGAAATGGCAAAGACCTAGATTCACAACCAAAGATCTCTCTGTATTGCCATACCAAAACAAAAAAAATCACTTTTGTTGAAATTAATTTTGAGTCCTGATAATTGTTCAAAGATACATAAGATTAATTTCATGTTCAAAGCTTTCTGTAAATCGTGTTCCATAAAGAGAATTGTGTCGTCCGCATATTGCAGAATTGAAACCCCGTCCTCAACAAGATGAGGTATAAGGCCTCCAACTTGACCATCCTCCTTTGCCTTTGCAATGAGAATAGCTAGCATATCCGCAACAATATTGAACAGTATGGGAGACATAGGATCACCTTGTCTCAAGCCTTTTTTTGTTTGAAAATAATGACCAATATCATCATTAACTTTTATACCAACACTACCATCCTGAACAAAACGTGTAATGAATTGACACCACTCCGGTGCGAACCCTTTCATTCGAAGCGTTTGTTGTAAAAAAACATTTAACTTTGTCATACGCCTTTTCGAAGTTAATTTTAAATAAAACGCCATCCAATTTATTTTTATGAAGTTCATGTATGGTCTCATGTAGCACCACCACCCCTTACAGTATATTCCGTCCCGGCATGAAAGCCGACTGGGATGGTCTAATAACCTTATGGGTTGTTCCCATAATTCGGTTAGCTCCAACTTTAGTAAAAATCTTAAAACTGACATTTAGGAGACATATGGGTCTATATTGTTGTATCTGAACCGCATTTTCCTTTTTGGGTAATAAAGTAATGACACCAAAGTTCAATTTATACAGCGGCAAATCCCCTGAATGCAATTGAACAAATAATGCCATAAGATCTTGTTTAATCACGTCTCAAAACATTTGATAAAACTCTGCCGGGAAGCCATCCGGACCAGGGGCTTTATTATGCTTCATCTGTGATATGGCCTCGTACACCTCCTTTTCACTAAAAGGAGAAGTAAGAATATAATTTTGGGGCATAAAAACCGATAACCGAAGACCGAAACCGAAAAGACCGAGACTGAATCCGAATAGACCGAAACCGAAAAGACCGACAAGAAAATTGGGTAGTGAATTTTATAGACCGAATTTAGTTTGGTCTATTCGGTCTTTAGTTCCTAAGTAACCGAATAGACCAAACTTTACATGAGACTATCTGAAACTCCAAATTTGTGTGATGTGCATGAATTATGGCATTGTTGAATGGTCATCAAAGTGCTATTGTAGAGTTGCTACATTTTATTAGGATTGTTGCACGTTTATTTCTTCCACTAAATGATAACATATGTATTAAAATATTTAAAATATAGTTAAAATATTGTCATATTTTTTATAAGTAATGTCTATCTTTTGTGTTGACAATATTGACCATGTTATTCGGTCATGACCGAACCCGAACCCGAATTAGTAGGTACCCGAATTTTTCGGGTAGTAAAACTATCAAATATAATTCGGTCTTTATTTTTTTAAGGACCGAATTTAAAATAGACCGAAATACAAAGATCGAATTGTCGGTCATGACCGAACGCCCACCCCTACTCCACAGAAGTAATCTGCGGTATGTCATGAGTAATATTTTCCATTAAAGAGACGTTAGATGGTGCCGGTGCCCCAAATAACATCCTATAAAATTCAGTAATATATACTTTTAAGTTTTGCTCTCCAATTATGGTTCCCTCGTCTTGTTCCAATTGAATTTTTTTCTTTCGCCTATGTTTGCCATTGGCAATTAAGTGAAAATACTTAGTATTATTACTCCCTTCTTGAACATGTTTAACCTTGGCTCTTTGTGCGCACTTACTTTCCTCTTCCCTTCTTATCATAAGTAGCTTCTCATTTATCTCTTTTAATTTTTCTCTTTTAGAAGTGGAAAGTGAAACATCTTCGGCTTTTAAGTTAAGCTCATCTATTATTAAAAGAAGCCTCTCCTTTTCTTTCTTGTACTTGCCACTTTAATTTTTTGCCCACCCTCGCAGGAAACGCCTCAAGTGACGAATCTTATTTTGTCACCGCTCAATTGGTGTCACTCCTTCTATGGCTGCAACCCATTCAGCTGCAACCATATCAAAAAAACTAGCTAGACATTCTTATGTATCAAATGTTGTAGTTAGTTGAGATGGTACTCCACAAGATTTCATTCTGCCATTTGTAATCGGGGATGTAACTTTGTTGGAATCAAAACAAAATAATCCGTAGGGGTTTCCTCACAGAAAGAAATCACGATTAAGGTAGGAGACAAAAATGCGATTGAAGTCACGAGTGTTGTCACTGGACAACTGGGAGCAAGTGTTGCACGTAACAATCACTAGTGGCATTTTCAAAAATAGCAAGTTGCGAGGAGTGGTATTCTAACCAAGAATAGACGAATCTTCCATCGTTCCTAGTAAAGACACTCCTTGACAAATTCGGATCCGGTGATTGGGTAGAAGCGTCTTTAGTTCACAAACTAACAAATGTTGCACCAATTCGTCACGGTGAACACGATGGTCCCGGACTGGCCTCCAACGGTAGTTCCAATTACCAAACCTGCTAATGCTGCTTACGTCAGCAAAGGCGTCTTCTTTGGAGAGTGGCGTTATCTGGAGTTTCCGGCAACCCGACGCTCTGGATTTGGCACGCCGTGCCGGGCCCGTTCAGCCCATTCTCTGTCCTCTAGCGCCCCGTGAGGACGGGCCATACCATTTCAGGAAAAGCGAGGCCCAGACGCTACCTCGTCACCCGTGGCTCCGTCCTCTTTCGGCCCACTCGCTGTACTTGCTTTGCGGGAAGCGGAAGGCATCGTCATCACCCCACCTATTCCCCAATCCGAGATGGGTTAAGACCCTCGCCACCAACCCCTCCCCGTCTCCGCCCTCGCCCACCACACCACCGGGAGCCCACTCCTCGCCGCCCACCCGCCCACCCGATCGCCGCCGACCGCAGTCACCTGGCACAGTGGCACTCTTCGTGCCTTCGGGTCGCCGGATTCTGCCGTCCACCCTCGCCCGCCGCGCGAGCTGCCTTGCAGTGAGTGGATAGGCTAGGGTTGACACTCCCCCTCCCCCTTCTTCTTCGCGCGCGCGCCCTCCTCCTCGTCGTCCTCACAATCACCTCAGCACCCACCGTGTCCTTTCTCTCATCACCGCTAGCTTTGTCAGGTCACGCGGCATCGCTCCTCGGCTGCTGCTCTCACGCCGGCGCCGTTCAGTTCGCCGGAGCTCCACATAGAGGGACACCAGCTGCCGGGCCGTCGATCTACCCTCCGCGGATCTACTTGAAGTCCGTGGTAACTATCCCCGCCCTTAATCCTCTCTCTTGTGCGATTTGATTGCGCGGATCGGAAGACTTATTTATCAAATCGGAGGCTGTCTTTGGCTCTATACGCTCTCAGTTGGGGATCTGCGGCTATTCTTGGATTTAGTTGTTCTGTTGCCAATGCAGTACGGTCCGTCTAATATTGTTCAGGGTAATTTCCGTTAATGCTGCAATATCATGTGGGACTGTGACAGCGTGGAGTTGGTAATAGGATGAAGTACTTTCTTTTGTTGCGCCTATTATTGGATCGGTCTGTGGTTATTTATTCAGGCAACTTTTTCTGTTGCCCGTTTCGTGTGTACCATTTATGCATTGATGTTAAGAGTTTATATCTGCTACTGATGCCTATTTGGAATCATGTTCCATGGCTTATGTGGCCCCGCGTATTACCATGATAACATAGTTTTCACTTGTTTCTTCCAAATTTAATCATGATTGTATTGATTGAGCTTGACGGCTAGTTTGTTTAGCTTGTAACGGTTTATCCTTCCATGTTGACATGATAAATGCTCACATACTTTAGTCCTGCCTAGCGTATGTCACATTTCATGTGATATTTGTCAAATGGCCTCAAATGATGTTGTGCTATGGCCAACAAAACCTCCGTATCTTGCTAATATATGTCCATTTGCTGATTGATCAGAACTTATTGTTGTTAATTAATAACTAGTTTGGAGATAATTGAGTAGAGGTCCACTACCAGCTGCAACCTGCTACTGTTTTATCGATTCGATATTTATTTCCTTTATTTTGAGTTTGATGTTGCACGTTGTCCTTGTTCTCAAGGATTCAGAAGTGATCTCTACTCAGATGAAATAGCAAATTGTATTCTTGTCACTGTGAACACGTGATAGGCTACTCACATAGCTTCATGCTGTTCGATATCATGGCAACTTTTATGTTGTTCTGTGACGCCATGAATCATTACATGTGTCAAGCTAGAAAGAAATCACAATCTGCTCAGTGAAAAGTTCTGAATATGGTGGTACAAATTAGAAATTGGGTTGGTATATTAGGCTCTTACTGAAATGGCTTGGGCTAGGATGAGCATGAGCTTTGATGCTCAATGCCTTGACCATTTCACACATATGCACACAACTATCTGTCTTCACTACACATGCATCCTCGCTTTTGCATCCTCATCTTCCATTGCAACAAGCATAATTTTCCATGCCTATGCTGGACCTCCCATTGTTAGTATCATGCTTTGATATATGTGATAATCATAAATACCTGGTTTAGAGGCATAGCTTTGGAGTTTGGAGAGATATCTTTTCTCATATAAAAATGGATCTTAGGAGTTGTCATTACTTGGAGATGTTTATATGTCATGAGTCGCACTATTTTTATTTACCGTTGCTTATATATAAACATCACTAAAAAATTAAGTTTACTTATCGTTTTCACTGGCAACATTTCTAGAGTTGATTACTGTGATCTTATGTGGTGGATGCATTTGATTTAGTGCAATTAGTCCTGATAGATATGAATATATTAATCTTAGTAGCTGATTGGTTCCATTATGTTCGAAGATAGTGCATTTATTATCACATGTGGAAATGGTGACACATTAATGTATTTTTCTTATTACTGATTCAGGACAACTATCATTGCTAATCTTAACAGCAGGACTACTTTGAAGCCTTGGTTTTCTGTTGAAGCGTGCACAAAAATACTTCTTTAGAACTTCAGTATCAGCAAAAACACAGCAGGCAGGGGCGCAGGGCATAGAAATGTGGCAGCTTGCTTCCCTGCTCTGTTACTTATGAACACCGAGGAGCTTAGCTTATCATATTCCTCAAATTCAAGGTTGTACTGATATGCAATCTGGGATGGAACAGACAACAGGTGTAAGTGGTCATGAACACATAGTTGATATTCCAAGGGATACTGGTCCTTCTGTCTCGGCATCGCACAGCGTTGGTAGAGATAACCATGAAGAGTTGAATCCTGCAGACAGGCCTCCAACGAGAGCTGCAACGTCTGCCTTGCAGCCACCATCAGCAATTGGTCCTCCTCATGCAGGGAACACTTCAGGCACTAGGAGAAGTGATAACTATGGTCGGCGGCACAGAAGCCCTTTGAACTCTGGACTATGGATTTCAATTGAAGTAATCGTTAATGTGAGCCAAATTGTTGCTGCCATTGTTGTGTTATCCCTGTCAAGGAAGGAACATCCACAAGCTCCATTGTTCGAGTGGGTCATAGGTTACACAGTTGGTTGTTTTGCCACTTTGCCTCATCTTTATTGGCGCTATATACACCGTAATATCGTGAA
The DNA here is from genome assembly GCA_023614405.1 of Avena insularis. Classification (NCBI taxonomy): domain Eukaryota; kingdom Viridiplantae; phylum Streptophyta; class Magnoliopsida; order Poales; family Poaceae; genus Avena; species Avena insularis. The sequence continues at coordinate 378,129,419 of CM042695.1, read as the reverse complement.
TGGTCAGGATGAGCAAGCACATTCACTTCAGGGCTCCTCGCAGAACAACTCGACTGAGCCCACTCCCGCAAGTGTATCAGAGCGGCGAAGGACCGCTGCACGAAATGCAGTCCTGGCTAACCCAAGGTACATTGTTTGTCTTTTGCATGGATAATGCTAGATACGATTGTTGCTTTCATGTGAAATTGATACAGCTTATATATGAAAATTCCTTTGCCAGCTCACAGAAGCAGTTCTTCATCGTATTTCTGGTTGTTTTTGTTTTTTTTGACCAGGAAAATATTAGTAGACGCTGTTCTCACCTAGATTAGGGTATATATGTGAGCTAGTTTGTGCCTGCCCATACTTTTGATAGATACCACAGAAGTACAAAGTCTTTAGTTCTGTTATGGATTCGACAGAGTAGCAATTTATAAATGATGGACACACCTTGCTGTTTGCAGGATTAATGCACTTTTTGACCACTTCAAGATGGCCTTGGATTGTTTCTTTGCTGTGTGGTTCGTGGTAGGAAATGTGTGGATATTCGGTGGGCGTTCTTCCGCTGTTGATGCTCCAAACTTGTACAGGTAACTACATATATTACTTCTTGGATGTGATTTGTTTCTTTATCCTGCTGCTCACTTTGTTTCCTACCAGGTTATGCATCGTGTTCCTCACCTTCAGTTGTATTGGTTATGCGATGCCTTTCATCCTCTGCGCAATGATATGCTGCTGTCTCCCCTGCATTATATCTGTTATGGGTTTTAGAGAAGACACAAACAATACAAGAGGGGCCACCTCGGAATCCATCAATACTTTGCCGACCTATAAATTCAAAACCAAGAAACGCCGCCATAGTTCAGGGAACGAAGCTGAAGGCCAAGATGGAGGCATTGTGGCCGCCGGAACTGACAAGGAGCGAGCGCTTTCTGCTGAAGATGCTGTACGTTGCTGCTGTTCCTTTATATATCATGCACTTGCTTTTTTTGCAGCAAAACAAAATTGCCAGTTGCAGACACTTGCTAACTTACTGTATCATATCTGCAGGTCTGTTGCATCTGCCTTGCTAAGTATGCACACAATGATGAGCTTCGTGAACTTCCCTGTACACATTGCTTCCACAAGGAGTGTGTTGATAAATGGCTCAAGATTAATGCACTTTGCCCTCTGTGCAAAGCTGAAATAGCAAGCTCATCTGGCACGTCTGATACTCGGCACACCGATCATACGGTTCCGGCGCAGGAGATTGAAATGCATTAGGTTGGTTGGTCTGCCTTTTGCGCCAACACGTAAGAACATAGCCACCCGCGGTACCCATCTGCATGTATAAAGTTGAAGCATTTGGTATATGGATTGTAACGAATGTCCTTGTTTTTTTTGGGTCCCTTTTATCTTGGGAGAGAAGTACAGCTCCTCTCGCTGTCAAACACTCTACAATGCAATGCAATATTGTTTCTGTTTGGCGTTCCATTGAACTTGGAGGAATGGTGTGCCAGGCCCAGGTATATACATGACCTTGTCCAATGTGCTACGGCTAGCTAATTTTTGCGATTGAAGAATTGGAAATAACTGTATCCATGATAATAATGTCAGCACAGATGCTGTTAATGACTGATTAGCGTTCTTGTGAGCATCGGATCTTGAAAAACTAAAACATGTGCTGTTAGGGTAGCTGTGGAGCCCCCACCCCTGGAGTTACTCTCATTTTGTTTTATGTTGCAGTAGTATGCAAATGAGAGGGCAGTTTGTACAACAGTTTTCTGCTTTATCCATCATGAAGTATCGGGGCTTTTGTTCTGTCAAAAAAGAAGTATTGGTGCTTCTGTGAGGACTGGAATGTGATTTGAGTGTCAAAAAAGTACTACCTCCGATCCTAAATAAGTGTCGCCATTTTAAACTACGTGACACTTATTTAGGATCAGAGGGAGTACTATAATTAGCTTAAGTTTGTCTAAGAATGTATTTAGACGTATTTTAGTATCTATTTGAATCTAAACAAACCCATGTTATTTCTGGACGAAGGGAGTATTGGTTGACAATTAAACACAATGGCCTTCTCCTCGTTGAATGAAGTTTGGCACTTCATCATGTCGTAGTGCCAGTACTGGTGCATCCACGGGCACGCACGCATCAGCCGCCTAGGCCTGTCGGGCTCCCGGGTAGAAGAAGGTGCAGAGGTAGGCGATTTGCAACATCCGGTCCAAGGTCCAGTATAGGCCGTATAGCTCGGAAAATCCATTTAGAGGACGGGCTTACCAAATATTTTTGAAACAAATACCTATGTATAGAAAACAACTCGAAATGCATGTCTGCAAATTTTCAATGGAAAATACCTTATTTTTCGGGCGCAGAAAAAAAAACATGACAATTTTTTTGGAAAAACGGAGGCCCATTGAGATTTGCACTGTTCACGCCCAGATCTAAGATTTTCTCTTATTTGCTGAGGGCAGAATACAAAGTATTTTTACATTATTTTTAGCACGCGTGTATTATAAATCATTATCTATACCCAGTATTTTTGGGATTTTTTTAAATCTTTCAAATTAAACTTTTTTTAAAAAATAAAGTCCTCCTCCAAAACGATACATAGACATAGCTGGGCTTGACGAGCTGCCGCCGGACGCAGCTGTTGTGAGCTCCGCCCTAAGTGATTGTACGTGCAGCGATGTGTGTGTTAGCCGTAAAATTCCCAAACCATCAATCAGGAATCTTTGGGACTTGCACAAGCAAAGAACGTTTCACCTATAAAGTGGTAGTTTTAGGCTATTAACTCATAGCTGGGTAGGGGACTCAGCACAAGCAAAGAACATGTTCCTCGAGCCAGCGATGGCAATGATCATTTTTCATATTCATACACATCAAAGATCTAAAGGCCAACTATTCTAAGGTATGTACAGGGTACCTTTTTTCAACTACTGTACCTTGGGACAAAGGAAAGAGAAAAGAGAAATAACATATTGTGAAAAGAAGATAATAAAAATGAAAATGATAAACGAAAGCAACATATTCCCAGAAAAGAAAAGCATATAAAGACAGATGTCTCTCTTGTATGGGAAGACTGTGCGTGTGGGGTCACCGCAGATGTACTTGTCAGTTTGCTACTTTTTTTTTCGAAAAGGGGAGTAAAACCCCAGCATCTGCATCAGTCGATGCACACAGTCAGTTTGCTACTACACATCACAAACAATAATCAAACGATCTGTATCCAGGTCTCTGCTCGAGATCACTCTTACCGAGTACAAGGTACGTGTTCTGCTGGCTTTACTAATTAATCGACTAGTTCAAAGCGGTATTACATACCGAGTTGCGTACAGTTTTTGTTGTTGTTTATCAATTCATTTCGGACTTAAATTCTGCACGTGTCTCCGCAGTTGTAGTGCCATTTGTATTGCTTTCACTATCATCTATTATTGTGTTAATACTTTGTACTGATGTTTAAATTTGACTATCAGCTCATGGAGAATATTTTTACGTTGTGCTGCAACCATACTGTACTGTATCACTGTCCGAGGGACTGCCGTGAAGAAATCTTGCATGAGTTCTCCGACAACGTTACACCACAGCTGTGGCGAGTGGACGCCTTGCTGCTCGTCAATGCCATCCTTGCAGGAGTCATAGTCGGAATAGGCGCCTATGGCCATCGTTATCGCCACTATGGTTTCTCCCGCTATCTCTTGCTTGGTGCCACCACCTTGTTCCTACCCATCATATCTTATATTCTATCTGCATTTGGATCCACTAGTAGTACTTTTACTGTTAGTATCCATGAATTGATAGCCGAATGCAGTCCATCCATCGTTCACCTGTACCTAGTCATGCTATCCACTGCCCTTGTTCTGATTTCTGCTATAAATACAAGCTCAATTGTTGCTACCAATGATAGAGAAGATGGAAGCATACGTCCCCCTTTTGAACTTCTTCAAGGAATTTGGATACTTTACCTGCTTGTCAATACCGGTCTTCTCCACTGGGATGAACCTGCTTCCTATCTCTTGTTCACACCTTTTGCTCTTATGCATGCCAAAATGGCGTTAAAATATTGTGCATTTCTGAAGGCCCGGAAATCCTTTGCACTTGGACGCAATCTTCATCTTATAGTTGGATATATGCAACAGCTACAAGAAGGAAGTGATCAACATGTGGAGTCAATGATGGCAGGTGAGGAGGATGTGAATGTGCCTCCTCCACTTGTAGTTATGGGTGAGGACGAACAACAAGTAGAGAAGCAACCTCATGGTTACATGTTCAAAAAGAGCCTGGAGGGAGGGTTGGTGACCATTGACAGAGTTTGGCAGTTAGACAACATGTTTCTGAATCCAATGCAACCACGACCCAAAGATATATGCTTGTCACTTGCATTGTTTAAGTTGCTAAGATGTAGGTTTGCAAGGTACAAACTCACCGATGTCACATCTCTGGAGGCCATCAATTTTATCAGAAACTTCATGATAAAGGAAGGTGGATATGAAAGGGCGTTCAGGGTGATTGCAGATGAGCTTTCTTTTCTTCATGATTATTACGATTCACCGCTGCCAATCTCCTATTCAGATAGCTGGTTGACTATATCTAGTATGATTATCTCAGTCTTGAGCATAGGTTACTGCACATTTTCTGCGACCTATGCGGCATATATTTTTGCTGCAATGCTTGACGGATCTGTAGTGCCCACAGTTGAGTGCTCTTACTATTGTCGCCTCGGACCATTGATCAGCGACTTCAAAAGTAAATCATTTGGAAATATGTATTTTGATGTAGTTTCAGCAGCGTTACTCCTTGTGTTTGTCGTGGTTGCTGAGGCGAGGGATATTGCTTCGCACATATGCTCTAGCTGGACCAAAGTAATCCTCACATGCCGCTGTGTGCGCCGCGCCTCCTTGGGGCTTTCTCCTGTTGTCCCGAGATGGGTTGACCGCTTGTTGCAATGCAGATGCAACAGGTTGATGAGGCATTGGAATGACAAAATGAGGCAAAACTCGTTGTTGGTGCTTCACCATAGGCAGCTTGTTTGCCCTGGGAGCCTCAGTCGTCTGCTGGACCGAAAGAAGAAGAATGATGTCAAGGTACCGTCGGCAGTGAAGGTTTGCATCATCAGCGCCTTGAGAAGCACAAGCAATGGAGCTAGCCTAAGCAAAGGCATCACGTCCCTGCGCCAGAGCCCAGTTGGTGAAAGCTTACTCTGGTCCTGCAACAACAGCAAAGGTACAACTGACACCATTCTTGTTTGGCACATTGCCACGGCCATCCTTGAGGTGAGGTACCCACACCACCAACATGATGACCAGAAGACCGCCGCCACTCACCTGTCGCGCTACTGCGCGTACCTGGTGGAGTTCTGCCCCGAGCTACTTCCCGACGACGATGCGTGGAGCAAGAGCCTGTACAAGGACGTCAAGAAGGACGCCGAGCGAGCCCTCGCCGTCGGCGGCACCGCGGTGTCGTCCATGCCGCCAGAAGCGGGGTACCGACAGTTGATCGAGCTGTTGGGGGCGAGACAGAATCACCAGGTGCTCAAGGATGCCGCGAAGCTCGCAGAGCAGATTGGGGAGCTGGCGACAGGAGAGATGGTCTGGAAGCTGCTGGCTGGGTTTTGGTCGGAGATGGTGCTATATCTGTCCCCGTCGGACAACTTGAAAGGGCACATGGAGGCCGTCGACCGGGGTGGCGAGCTGATAACGCTCCTCTGGGCGCTGCTCACCCATGTCGGGATTGTCGACAGGCCGGAATCCGCCGCTGCAGCAGGTGCTTCATCCAGCTAGAACTAGTGCTTGAGTTTGCTCTGCTTATGCGTGCATATCCATGTCTAGATGATATGCATTCTTAGCTGTTGATTTCATTGTTCTCGTTGTTGTTTGTCCATGTGCTCTTCTAGCTCTAATAAAACATATTGTTGCCTTTTTTCCCCACATTAAGTTTGGGGCTTGGAGAATTTTCTAACTCCATCCTTGTCCCGAAGTTCTGATAATTTATCTTATTAGGGTCCAGAAACAAATTGTAGAGTGAGATGGTTCGATTCTGTATCAGGCACACCGATCATAGGATTCTGGTGCAGGAGATTGAAATTCAGTAGTTTGGTTGGTCTGCATTGGCGCCGACAGGCAAGAATATAGTCACTCGCGGTGCGCATCTACATCAGGATATAAAGTCAAAGCATTTGGAACGTCTTTGGTTCGGGACTCTGTAACATATCTGATTATAGTGTTAACAGGTACTACCATTAAAATCTGTTTGGTTTAGTTTACACGTAAACAAGTTCCCTGTAAACAAATCCCAGCACTTCAGAAAACTGTTACCGGTCACACCCCTCCGGTAACAGATTATGTTTCGAGTGTCACCGAGTCCAGCAGCCGGTGGCGCCGGCTGGAGCTAGGCCCGCAACCCCTCCCTCGACGTCATTTCACCACTAGCGGCACCACGTGAGGGAGAAAAAGGAGCGGCGGCCATACAGAAAGAGCTGAGGCCATGGATCCTCTCAAGCTTGAGGGATTGCTCTGTTCTGGACCTCTTCTCCTCTTTCCAGCCGTCTTGGAGTCTTTCCTCCAGATTTTTGCTTTGATTGAAAATTTTCTTGGGATTTCATGGTGTTCACGATCCAAAGATATGTCAGAGAAAAAAACTTATGTTGTACCCCTATCTCATTCTTTACCATTCTGTTACCAAATAGATTTGGATATTTCTCATTCCATTACCATTACCTTCGGTGAATTGATTTCATTACTGTTTACGTTTGCAGAGCTGAAACAAACACATTGGTTTGTCAGTGTGCTCTTCTAACTCTAATAACGCATACTGTTGCCTCCCCCCACCCACATTAAGTTTGGGGCTTGGAGAACTTTCCAAGCCCATCCTTGTTGTGAAGCTTATTAGGGTCCAGAAACAATTTGCACGGAGTGAGATGGTTTGATTGTGCAAGTACGGCGTCTCCACGAAGCCTCTTCGTAGACTTTACCAGGCACACCGATCATACATACGATTCTGGTGCAGGAGATTGAAATGCCTGGTTGGTCTGTTCTTGTGCGTCGACATGCAAGAAGATAAATGAGTCACTTGCGGTGCCCATCTACGTGCATAAGTGCATTTTTATCCAATACCGCAAACATGGTTTGCATTAACTGCAAACCACTTTTGCACTACGAAAATCCCTTGAGTAGAATAGATACAATAATCACAACTGTATAATTTTAAAAACACCGTTTGCGCAAGATCCACACTAGTTCATACATAGGAGAGTTTTTTATCACCGAGATCAACAAGATCAACAAATTTACAAGCAAAATCGATGCTGCTACGGCATCAAAACCAACCCTAGCACGCGCTCTACCCTAGCTACCGGCGGTAACTACTCACCAAAGCATCTACGACGGCATCGCGTGCCTACTCCTCGTTGTCGTCGGTGGTGTCGTTGTCGGAGCAGTCGACGATGAGGAGGCTGAGCCGTGCCTGGTGCTCGCTTGCGACAAAGGTCCTGCTGCTCGTCAGTAAGCTCGACGCAGCGGGGCTTCACGCGATCCCACACGTCGGAGACGAGGGTCCCGACCAAGTTGAAGTTGGCTTCACGGACGTCGTCGTCACTGTCGTCGCTGTCGGAGGCCACCGCGATCGCGAGCGGAGCACCGGGCCAACAAGCGCTACCGTGCTCGAGCTTCCGGCCTCGCCATCGTTGGCGCCGCGCGAAATGGCATCCCCGCCCAAGAAGGTGAGGTGACGCAAATGTGGGAGAGGGTGCCACGCGCGTGCATGCTCGGAGCAGCGATAGTGTAGCTCCTCCTCCGACGGCAGCGGAGCGCGAGGAAGAGACCCGGAGCTATCGTTGCGCCATGGAGAAATGCCGCCGCGTCCCCTAAATTGCGCAACGATTGGCTGGCCATAGGGAGATCAGGCGGTTGTGCGGCGGTGGGCAGCAGCGATGTGGTTTACTTCGGCGGAGTGGACCAGAATGAAAGCAGCCGGAGGCGACGACTAGGGTTTCTGCATGAGGGAAGGGGGAAAGGTGACGTGGGGCGCTGCATTTTGCCCCCCTCCCCACACCGAATATATGCCGCAAGGACATGCTAAATTGCGGGAAACCACATTTTATTTGTGAACTTCGGGCCGTTACGGTATTAGAATGGCCATTTTTAGCTGCGATACCACATATCGGTGCAAACTTATGTGGGTCGGGCGATATGCGGTATCCGCTAGAGTTGCTCAAAAGTTAAAGTATTTGGTATAGGATTGCAATGACGTCCATGGCTCCTTCTTTTTGTCCCTTTTATCTTGGTGAGAAGTACATCCCCTCTCATTGTCAACAATTACAATGTGGTCCATCAAATATGAGAGTCTAGACCTCTCCTCCTAACCTAACACTAGGCGTCGCCGCCACTTCCCCTGTTTCTTGCGGCCACCGGAGGGGCCAAGGGCAAATACCGGGCGTCCCAAGGAGGGTGGCGGCAGGGATCCTTCTCCCTTGGCTGGCAGTGCGGAGCGGGCCCGTTGCTGCCAGGAGTGCGGGCTGCTGCCGGCGCGGCAGGCGTACGTTGAGGCTGGTGGTGGGCACCATGGTGGACGACGGCTCTGGGAGGATGAACAGTGTGGAGATCTGGTGCTGGTGTAGTCGCCTGGCCCTTGGCCCAAATGCTTCCACCCTGCATTCGATCTACGTCGGACGGATGGTGCGATGGTGCGGTCGGGCACCCCGGTGCCTCCGCCCATACACTCTCTCCGCTGATCGGATTTTGGAGGATCTCCGCAGGTATTTATCTCTTGGCGCTAGGTTGCGGTCGTGGTGGCTCGGGCTGCCTACTCCTCTGTCGGCCATGCTGATGGGGAATCGGGCGGCCGGTCCTGTGGGAAGCCAGTGGCATGGGGGCGATGATCTTTCTAATAAAGGTGGTGGTCCTAAGTTCCCTCTCAAGCCATGATGATGTTCTGTTGGTCGCTTATCTTTAGCGATCTGGCCAGAGTGCCAAGTTTTGGAGTGCTACGCTGACGAACTCTAAATTGACAACATGCCTAGAGTTTGCCGGATCAGATGAATTTCGGTCGTGCGCATCCATGTTTTTTCTAAACGTTTGGTTTCAGATAAAGCGTTGCGGAGCTCTACAGTCTGTTTCCATCGTGGGACATGTCTTTAGTCTCATGGTGAAGTCAGACGTGAAGAAGGGCATGGAAGCCAAAGATCCGAGAACAAGTAAGGGTGGTTCTCGTCATGGTGATGACAAGGTTTCAGTTAGGTGATTTATGACTTGGAGCAGCGACAACGACAAGTAGGGGCGGCAACACATGAGGAATTCAAGGTCTAATCTTATAGGGTGAAAGGCTAAGGTCTGGCCTTACTTAGTTGTGCATGGCAATGACCTTGTTGGAGGCATTGTTTTGTGAGTTTGGACTGTCTTGTGGGTGAAAACCTATAATCGATGATTAGGGTGATGACAGTACTTATGCACTGGTTCCTTTTTGGAGGTGTCGCTTGAGACTTACGGCTAATTTTGAGACATAGGGTTGTAGTAATTTTTATTTTATAGTAGTTTAACCTGTCTCCTGACAGGTGGAACCATCTGACAGATCTGGTTGGTCAAAACAAATTGCCACATCACTTTGAATTTTCTCCTCTCCGTCTGACACCTAGCGAGATGTTGAACCACCGAGGCCGACAACCGTTATCGAGCAGGTAGGGCCGACCGGCAGCGGCAGCCAAATGAAGGAGGTGACGAGCAGAGGGGACGCGGCGACGTGGATGGGACGAGCAGCAGGGATGCAACCGGCGGATGGATGAAGCAAGTCGTGTCCATGCTCCAATCCCACTTTCGGTTGGCTTGATGCCAGCGGGAGCGCCTGACATCGGTGGAAGGGAGCCCCGTCGATGGAGGAGTGGAACTTCGGCGGAGGAGTGCCACGATAGTGCAAGGAAGTCGCGTCGATAAGGGGAAGGCATGCTGACGGAGGAGAGACGCCGACACTGATAAATTTGGCAGGGGTCATGTGGAAAAAGTCAAAATACCTATATGGAGATTTTTGTTGATTAGTCAGTTTTGCAGATAGGTCCCACCTGTCAGGAAGCATGTTAAACTTATATCAGATAAAATTAGTTCTATCAGCAATGTTATCTATCAAATTTGGTAATTATTTGTAGAAATTACGAGCCCAAAATGTGGTACTAGTTTTATGAAATTTATTTACTCGCGGGCAGGTGATTCCGGCTGCCTCGTCCGCTATAACAACTTGGCGTCGTCACGGTCGAGACACTAGATAGCAACATATTCCATGAATGGTTCTCTCCCAGTGAATAATATGTGTTATGGAAAGCAATATGCCTCGCCCAACAGTAGTTTCGACGGCTCTCGGAAACGCGATGTGACCTCTGCAGTGGGACACCCTTCGATGGTGGCAGTGACCCCTAGTTCGAAGACCATGATAAAGTGATGTGCTTGCCTCGGTGGGACTTTGCCCTTCAGTGATGTCGGCAGCATACGATGTCGCGATGTGACCTCCGGAGTGGGACGCCCTTTGGCGTTGGTTGCAGCTCTCCTAGTGCTTTAAGGTGTAGAGTGATCTCTCAGCAATCGGCTTTCTTTTTGGACGTGGCTAGCCAGAGGCTGGTTAGTCCGATCCAGCCCCCGGTCCAAAAAGAAAAGCACACGCGCTGCCTGATCCTATTTTTAGTAGTAAAACAATCCGTCCACCGTCCTAGTCAGGATGGCTGGCATTTCAAGAGCACCATAGGGTTTACTTTACTACGTGATCCTGCCATCACCTGCTTGACTGCTTGCAGCATAAAAGAACATTATTTTCAATCGTTCACCTCTACATAATACTAAAAAATCATACGTCCAAAATCCAACAGTATTTGAACTGAACAGAAAAGAAATCAAACGCTTCTATCTAGAGGACAATATAAATACAACCAAGTAACTGCAGCTTACCTGCACCGGAAAAGGAACTATGTGATCTTATAATTACAACTTAGTTAAACCCACAAACCTAGTAACCTTCAAACACACAAAGAACACCAACACCTATGTACAACAAGGTGATCCGAAAACATTCACCAGTTTCTTGCAACAACAATGGAAGAGCACCTACAACTTACTCAACCCAAAAAGCATCAGGCGCTCAACTTATCAATAAAACCGCTGCAATTACATGAAACTAAGGCATAAATGGTGGCACAAAAAACACAAAATATACATGAAGTGTCTTGCTTGAGTTGAGCATATATCCAAAAGACTACAACTAGCGTGTCGCAACTTTGGTTTTGTGGTCATCATGGGGTGATATCTTTTCTTGTTTTTTCCAGGTGATAAGATCAAGGCTTGAGAAAAGACCGATGTTGCTGGTTTAGTGCAAATTGTGTGTTTTTGCATTTTGTCCTTGATCTCCACTTGTTTGCAATGTCACATGTCTGAAAAGGAATTTCACCATGACATGAGAAAATATAGATCTACAACTTAATAAGGATATACAAAACCATGGTATAAAAAACAACTCAAACACATGACGAATATGTCTAAGCAGGGGGACCAAAAACCGAAAGACCTACTCCCCTAACAAATATGCAACAACTTAGTATGAACACACAATGAACTTAAGTTCTTGCGAAAAGTAACTTAATATGTGTATAAAAACTTTGGGTCAAGGTGTAAAAAAACTAGACACCCAACTAAATATAGAACAGTAGGCAACCTAATTAAAATTGTTCATCAACTTAACCTTATGGATGATTGCATGGTAATACAGCTAGCAGTTAACAAACCTTATCCCTCATATACACGCAAAATTCAACTTAATAAGGGGACACGGAGTAACTTAGTTGATGGGATAAGCAACTTAACTAGTTGGATGGTTGCCTTGTCAAAAAAAAGTATTCTATGCATATGCAGAAAACAACCTAATGAAGGAATAGTAAGCAACTTAATATAAGATTCAACATTTTATTTATTGATTATGCTAAGGCCACCCACACACTGCTTCTTGGCTTCTCGTGTAGCAATCTGGGAAAAAATTACTTACTGTAAGTATACAACTTGAGGCGTTGTCAAAGGAAACTTAATTACACAAGTACACAACATGCATAATGTTGAAGGAAAAGAACACCTAGGTAGGCTGTGTAGTAAAAAATGAAAGCATGTTGAACATAATAAAGCAACTTAATAACTTTCACTACCCAACTAGAGCATGCTTCTAAATGCAACTTAATTAAACCAGTATCCAACTTATGTAGGTTGTTCAAAGGGAAAATAAAACCTAGGTAGGTTGTGTAGTACAAACTGAAAGTATGATGTATCAAAAAGCAACTTAATAATTTTTTAGTAGCCAACTTAGGCATGCTTCTAAATGCATCTTAATTATTAAACCAGTATCCAACTTATGCAGGTTGCTCAAAGGAAAAAAGAAACCATTTAGAACAAAGGTTCTTACAAGATCCACCAGTTATGAATTCCCAAATAGTGACACTCATCCTTATGAATGTACCCCACTGACCAGTTTGTGGAAGAGGCATTGGACGGCTTCCTGCAGCTGCAACTAAGTTCATTTCTGTACCAAACTTAGACATATTGACACTGCAACTTAATTAATCCGAGCAGATATCTTTGACATGTTGCTCAAAAAAAAGGAAACCAACTAGACTATAAAGCTCAAACTTAAGAATGTTGACTATATAGCACAACTTAAACATGTTGATAGAAACAACTTAATTCATTTTGGTATCCGACTTAGGAATGTTGACAGTACAACTTAATTAACCTAAAGTAGCCAACTTATGGATGTTACTCCAAAACGAAATAGAAAACTAGACAATAAAACACAACTTAAACTGGTGGAACCAACTTAATTAATTTTAGTACCCAACTTAGGCGTATGAACAATACAACTTAATTAATCCAATTAGCCAACTTAGTATAAAAATGCTTAAGAAACTTAGGAATCAACTTAATTCATTTTGGTACACAACTTAAGTATAGTGGTAGCTAATAAAACTGTCATTAAATCACTAGCCAATTTGTCCATATATCTCAAAAAGGAAACGACATGAATAAATCATGGCATCGAGCAGAAGAACTAAAACTACCCCTATAAGTACATGTAATATGTCATGTGTGTCTATTACAACCATAACTATTATCATGTATACAACAAAAAGTTAACCCAAACACAAATTAGTTGAGTTTGTGTAGCAACTTAAACTTAGTAGTAAACTCTAGAAACCATCACTCTTTTGTTCAGATTACACTAAGTAGATTCGAAAAAAGGTAGATCATAATTCCTTTTGTACATGGTGTTGCAGCATTGATATTGTGACTCCTTTGTTGAGCATGTTGATGCCAATACATGCACTGGTTCTTTTTTCGTAGTAATCTGAAAAAGGTTGAAATCATATCAGTATTAGTAGCAAAATGAAAGCATTTTGAACCATAATAAAAAGCCAAAACAAAAAAGCAAACTTAATCATTATCAAGTAGACAACTTAGGCATGATATATAAACAACTAAGTTAGGAGTGATTATACTACTTAAGAAAAGCACGTCGAACCATAATAAAAAAGAAACTTAATTATTCTGAAGTAAACAACTTAGACATGATCTATAAAAAAACTAAGTCAAGAGTTAGTGTGCTACTTAAAAATCATGCTGAACAATAAAAAAAGGCAGCACAAAAAACAACTTAATTATTCTCAAGTAAACAACTTAGGCATGATGAATAAACAACTAAGTTAAGAGTTAGTATGCTACTTAAAAAGCATGCTGAACAATAATAAAAAAGCCAACACAAAAAGAAAATTAATTATTCTCAAGTAAACAACTTAGGCATGATGTATAAAGTATAAACAACTAAGTTAAGAGTTAGTATGCTACTAAATAAGCATGTTGAACCGTAATAAAAAAATCCATCACAAAAAGCAACTTAATTATTCTCAAGTAGATAACTTAGGCATGATGTATAAACAACTAAGTTAAGAGTTAGTATGCAACTTAAACATGGTAAAAACGTATAAAACCCCAAAACACAACTTAGTTATCCTGAGTATCCAAGATATGTATGATAAACAATCTACTTTTGGAGAAAAGGCCAAACGCCCTAGCTTTTTTATGAAAGCTCGAACCAAGTACGCTAGAAAACGAGCTATAAAAGAAACAAAAAAACTGCCACCTACTACAAAGATTAACAAACATCGGAGCCAACTTTGCTCATACAAGATTGAACCCAAGGAAAAAAAATCTTCAGATACTGCTCGCAACAGGAGCTATACCGACTCAGCCAAGCACCACCTACTGGGAAGATCAACAATATTTTTCTTCAGCCCACCCCTTGACGACCCACATCACGAAGTTGAAGCGATCTTGCAGCAAATGCAGCTTCTCTTCTGCTTCATCTAGCATGCCTTTTTTCTTCACGAGGACCAGGATCCTCGACTGAGCAAGAAGAGAGATTGTTCTGAAAACATTGGTCAGTGAAGAAGACGATTTTTTTATTAAAGACAACACCATCTCTCGAGGTCCATAGAACCCATGCTACAACACCAAAGATCATCCAAATTTTGGTGTTGCTAGTATATATTCTGGGGAGCCAAACGCACACTCTATCAACCCCTGATATGAATTTGAAACCCCAGTCCAGCCTCACGCTTTCGCTACATACAACAAGGTCACCCTCGCAACAGGACAAAGGAAAATGAGTGATTAGTAGACTTGATAAATAATCTACTTAACGGAGATCTGTTAGCAACTACACAATTTAGACAAAAAATAGCAACGATGATGAACTGCCCCTCCCCCAGTGATCTGTACCACTTCACGCCCTTCAAATGGAAAAAAAGAATGCTCGATTCGGGATATTTATCCAGCCACGGTGATCCAGCCAACGATACACGACAGCTTGCTAGCTAGGCAGAGAGTACCACTAATAAATTCTACGGGATGCAGCAAAAACTGGGATCCACAAGTCACGACCTACGAGATAACATACGATTTAATCGAGCTATATTCACCACATGCATAAGCCATTAAAAAATGGATTGCTAATTCGTATTACAGAAATTCAACGGGACGAGGTTGGCTTCCCCTTATATGTTACGATTCAAACATTTATTGGCAGGTTTTGGGCAGAGATTGGTAGATTCTTACCTCGGAGGAACTCGATGTAGGCACCTTCGCTGCAGATCTTCATCCTCGACGCACTTCGGGTGAAGCTCGCTCTCCGTCCCCCCACAGATTCAACCACTGCCCGCCCCTCGCCACACTTTCACGTAGAATCTCGCACTCCCCCACCGCTCCTAACGAGCGACTCGCTCGTCGATGCGGATCTTGAGGCGCGGCTTCCCTTCCGTCGACGAGCTCGTCGCGCGCTCGTCTTCCGTCGTGCCACATAGGGTCCAGGTGTGAACATGTCAGGACCAGGTGACCTTTGGTTGGAAAAGTCTTCAAGATACGGGTGCACAATCCAGCCAGCCATCATGGGATGGACGACGCAGAAACGGAGGCTGAGTTTGACTAACGAGCATCCAAGCACTTTTTAGCATTTAGGTTATTTTTTCTGTGTTGCCTTGACTACGGAATCCTTTTGACTAATCTTTCGACACTCCTTCATGCTCTTCTCGGTCTATTCCAATGTTGACATGAGCTTTATTTTTTATTTTGGCTTGGTGGCTCTTTTTTTTTCCCAACTTGTAATTCTTTTTTGAGAGCAACTTGTAATTTGACTATGTACCTGGGACTTTGTTTCAGGCTGGCTTAGGGCCTTAGGCACGCCGTGGGACCAAGAAAAAAAAACATCTCTTGTGTGGTAAGACTGGGGTGCTACCTTTCCGTTACACCACCCCGCCTCACGCCGTCACGTCAACTTCCGGACGCAAAAGCACGCGTTCCCCACCCCGTCCCCCTCATGTCACACGCCGGCGACCCAGACCCCGCCGGTGCGGCGGCGGCGGCGACCCCGTCTGGGCGCGCCCCGAGGCTGCCGCGGTGGACGCGCCAGGAGATACTGGTGCTCATCGAGGGCAAGCGGATGGTTGAGGTCCGCGGGGGCGGGCGCGGCGGGAGGGGCCGCCTGGCGGCTGCGGGGGAGGCGGCGGCGCTGGAGCCGAAGTGGGCCGCGGTAGCCGATTACTGCCGGAGGCACGGCGTGGAGAGGGGGGCCGTGCAGTGCCGTAAGCGGTGGAGCAACCTTGCCGGGGACTACAAGAAGATCAAGGAGTGGGAGCTGGCGGCCGCGGACGCGCGGGAGCCGTCGTTCTGGGCCATGCGCAACGACGCGAGGCGGGAGCGCAGGCTCCCTGGTTTCTTCGACCGCGAGGTGTACGACATACTCGACGGACGGGGGCGGGGGCGGGGGATCGCCGCCGGCAGCGGCTCTGGTGGTGATGCCGCGGAGGAAGAGGAGATGGTGCGCGTGGAGGAGGATGAGGAGGAAGAGGAGAAAGAGGTGGCAGTGGAGGAGACCGTGTTTGACAGTGGACGGCCCGCCGGGGAGGAGGCCCTCTTCTCTGAGGACGAAGAGGGGGAAGATGATGAGACGCCGGAGACGATGCAGGCACTCCCGGCGGCGGTTATCGCCCTGCCAATTTCCGGTGAGCTTCCCTTTGATTCTTGGTGGTAGAAATGTGAGTCTTTTGGTGATAAAATTTACTTCTGCCCGTTTGCTCTTTCTTTATGCTGAATTCGTTCCGAGATCCTTGCCTCTCGGTGTTTTTCTTTAAAAAGCAGAGCTTTCAGCTGGCCAATTATGGCTTGCCCTGCTCATTGGAGGTAAAACGCGGGAAGCTCTCTAGTTCATATCGGTGGTACAGTTTAATACGTACTCGATATTTACAGCCTGTAAAGACGTGATATTGTGCATCATCTTTGTGTTATATCTTCATCGGTAGTTTGAATTGGGGCAAATGTTGAGTATTTGGTGTGCGAGCTCCGCCGTACTATTGTAGAAGTTGCCAGAGGAACTGGATTTTTGAGCAATTAGCATAATTCTTCTCTTGCTTCTGGTATTGCTCCTTCATTGGGTGGGTTCATCGGTTAATTCATTCTGATTTACATTTCAGAGAAGCTGGAAGCATCAAGACAACAGAGAACTGAGCAAGGTACTTAACTTGTATTCATTATGGAAGGCAGTAGCTAGCTGCAATGATGAACCTTTTACATTGTCTAATTCACAATGCAATAGATTTTCAAAAGGTCACATTACAAGTTCCTAAATTATGGAGGGCAGTACCTAGATTTTCATTGTAAACAGTCTGATGCTACAAGCATAATACTAATCTATAGTGCTACACTTTTTGGTAGCTTAATTGATATAATCATCATATGTAGCAATGCCCAGCTTAGGAGAACTACCAGTCTATCTTTGTGCAACCATCGTTGCAACGAACTCACGAGCTGAAGTAGGGCCTTTGAAACCAAACTCGAAGGTTACTGATGATCACCTGCAAGAATTGGAGCCCACAACAAATTGATATAATTCGGTGGTTACCATGTCCATCAACCTTTCCTGTATCGGTTGTCCTGGATCAGGACACTGTTATCAGTTCCTTTCTGCATGACGTCTAGAATTTGAACCTTGGTAGCACTCATGAATTCTGTTTACCGCTGTTTTTCACTTACTTCCACAGAGCGAGTCTGTACCAGACCCTATACTAGCTTCAACATGTACATGATCAAAAAACTAGATTCTTTCAAGGCAAATGGCCTGCTTGGGAACTTCTTTTAACTCCTGTATATGAAATGAAACTCGTTGATGCTCACCATATTCCTGTGATTGATGAGCTGCAAATATGTTAAAAGGGCAAGAAGGACATCGTGTAATGAATAACCATGGCTTTATAACAGGCACATCGAAAGAGAAGCGACCAGGGCAGCAAGGCTCACCGACAAAGCAGCAACATCAGAGTGGACAAAAGCGGCACCGAACTGGCAACGATGACGACGAGCCCATAGAAGAAGGCATGCCAGACTTGCAGGGCAACAAACTGCTGGAGATCCTAGACCGGAACAGCCAGATGGTAGCGGCGCAGCTCGAGGCACAGAACGTGAACTCAGAGCGTGACCGCGAGCAGAGAAGAGAGCAGGCCAACAGCCTCGCCATCGTCCTTGGCAGGCTAGCGGATGCTCTTGGCAGGATCGCCGACAAGCTCTAGCTAGCAGCAACTAGCCGAAGCTGCTTGGACAGAAATTTGGTGTACAGATTGGTACAGGAGGATTACTAGCATTTAATTCTTTTTTTGGTATTGATTCTGAAATTTAGACAGAAAGAGGGTGGAGGATTGTTATATAGGGTTATGATGTTATATATGTCATTCAGATGATCTGAACTAGCAGAGATCTTAATTGAGGATGCGTCGTCGGTTTGCGTGGTTGGTTTTCTTAGCATTGTCATTCAGATGATCTGAACTAGTACTCCCTCCGTTTAGAAATATAAGATGTTTTAGGTTTGTGAAGAAGATGTATCTAGACATGTTTTAGTGTATAGGTTCAAATGAATCTAGACACTAAAAGATGTCTAAATACATCTCATTCACAAACCTAAAACATCTTATATTTCCAAACGGAGGGAGTAGCAGATATCTTAAATTTTAGAAATGTGTGTTTTTTGCTGAGTAATGTTGCCTCTGTTCAGAATATGAAGGAACACAAATGACTCATGGGGTTGCCGCCTATTCCAAGGGGTTCCCCATTCGATTCATTTGTGCGCATTTGGTCAAATCCCGGAGGCTTAATTTGGTTGCTTGGGAACCAATTCACCCAAGGATTGAATTGATTCTCTCTCGCCACACAATCCCTACAGTTTGAGGGCTTTTTTTTTTTGTTTCAGGGCTTCATTGGATTGTAGGATTATGAAACACAGGAAAGAATTGTAGGCACAAAACGGAATATTGCAAAACAGCGAAATACTACTCCATGAGTAGTCATTTGGATCATTTGGTTATATGCCACTACGCGAATGACTGTAGAAAAGGTTAATTGGATATATGTCACTATAATTTTTTGGCTATTTAAGAAACGTCACTGTAACTTTGATTTTTTTTAAAACACCATTACAATTCTTCGTAAGTTCCGTAGATGCCATTATGCCCACTTAAACTCAAATACCAGCCATTATACACTCGTGTGTAGGATAGAAAAAAAAGCGTCCATAAATTTGGTTGAAATTTTTTGAACTATATGTCATATAAATTATATCATTAGATTGATATTCAAAAGATGTTTCCAATGGTATATTTTTTATGACATATAGTTCATATTTTATTAACCAAATCTATGGTCAAATCTTATACTCCCTTCGATCCATATTACTTGTCACTAATATGGATGTATCTAGACATGTTTTAGTGCTAGATACATTCATTTCAACGACAAGTAATATGGATCAGAGGGAGTAGTGTAAACTACATAATATACTAATAAACCGGAACGGTGGGAGTATCCGTAAGTTTTTATTACGCCACCCAACTACCTGAACAAACCATGAGAATGGCATGCTGTTCAAAAAAAAGAAAGAAACCACGACAATGGCATCGTGCCCCTAAATCCTAATCTCTGCGTTCAGTAGGGCCTCTGCCCGACGACGTTCCCCGGCGGGTAGTAGTTGCAGGTCATGAAGACGCCGCCGTCGTCGCACACGACGCGGGCGCACCCGACGGAGGCGGTCCCGCGCCACACGATCTGGGTGTAGTGGCCGCAGTCCCTGCCCGTCGCGCACGCGTTGGCGGCGTACGAGTAGTCCACCCCTTCCGCGGCCCAGTCCTTGACGGCGTCCCCGGGGCTCCATGCGGCGCCGGCGCCGCCCCAGAAGATGTTCTCCCCGAGCGCGAACTGGCCGTCCGGGAAGGAGTGCCGCAGCGCGCAGTCGCCGCGCCGCTGCGACGCCCACCACCGCGCGTAGGCCTCCAGGCGCGGGGACCACGCCAGGGGCAGCTCCCACCGCGCCATGCGCACCAGGTTGTGGTAGTAGAGGAACTCCACCGCCTCCGCCCACGCGCCTAGGCCGCCTAAGGCGGCGTCCGCGGTGCCGTCTCCGCCGCCGCAGCCCACGCACCGCGCCGCGGAGACGCTGTACACCGTCGCGTTGTATTCGTTCGCCCCCGGTGACGGGTGACGGTCGGCGGAGGGAGCCGGCGCCGGGGATGACAGGACGGCGGGTGGCGCCGCGAGGAGCAGCCAGTGGATGTGGACGGTGGAGACGAGCAGAGCAGCTAGAGGCTTCATGGTTTCTCAGGAGTAAATCGGGCGTGGGTGTAGTATGGGTGCAGACTGCAGAGCAGAGCTTGGATTGGATATTGAGAAATTCTAAAATATACTATGTAGTACCGCGACCACCGAACAGGTTACAGTTGATTCGTTTGTCCATTGTGGTTGGCGCGCGCCCGTGACCGAGGAGCGCGGCAGCGGCCTGCCTGTGACAATTCCGTTGCCTCCTGAGTTGACAAAAGGCGACGTGGTTCTGGTCGTGTCCCGTGTATGTACCTCTCCAACCTGGGTTTGTGCTGATGCATCATGCATTTTGGTTAATTGTCCATCAGATTAGAACACGGATTCTGTCAAAGACCGGATAGAAGCAGAATCATCGCGGGACGATCCCGGCGATCTTTGGTGCCACTAATTTGCCCGGAGAGTTCATCCCATTCGCGAGGAAGTGGAGAAGCCCTAGGCGAAAGCCTAGCCTCGGCCTTTGGTTGGTGCCGACAGCGGCAACGCGCCGGGTGCTTTTAGAGGCGTTGTCGTGGAGCTTCGTTCTCGCCCTCATTGGGTTGTGACTCTTCGGAAGAAATCCCTAACTTTAGGTTGCCGAAGCGGGCGATGGTGATGGATACGTCGCTTCCTCCTTGGAGGCATCACCTTGGAGGGTCTGCAAGTTGTTGATACTCGGGCATCTCTTCTTGATTGTGTGGTGGATGTCGGGGCAGCGGCCAGACTAGAGTGAGGTGTTTGTGTGAGCGGAGACGGCGACCTCGGTATCCATGGCGGGCAGAAGATTCATGAGGCGAAGCAGTTGCTTGCATGTCTTGGGTGACAACCTAGTGTAAGTGCGGCAAGGTTGTCGGCTCGGTCGATGCGTCTAAGAGCAGACGGTCTGACTTTTTGGCCGGGACGATGGCCCCAGATGTTGGTACGGCAGTTGTTATCTACGAGCTGCTCGTCCTGTGCAGTCTGGGCTGCAGATGGCTGTTTCGTGTGACGCCGTGACTCATGTGCGAGCAGTGGTGTGTAAGGATGGCGGTCCCGAAAGGTGGTGTTGGCGGTCTGCTTGGTGTGGCGAAGCAGCTGGATGTCGGGGTAATGGCCCCAAAGCATTGGCAGTGTTAAGGGCGTCGACCTCTGTGTCGTGCGGACGACAAGGTTGCCCTCAATGCTGGTCGTCAGCGTCGCTTTGGCGCACCTCCTCAGAGGGCTAGAATCTTCATCTACATTTGAGGTTCCCTGGTCTACTCTACCCATAAAAGTCACGATGTTTTCTCTCTATTGGTGTTGAATGGCCGTCTCGTATTGACCGAGTGGTGTATTGGGCTTAATCTCTACTGGGCTTGGCCCCGTGGCGAGTGTGGGTGTGGTCTCATGGTGTTTGCATTGATGTTTGGTGTTTGTCAGGTTTTTAAAAAGTTAACTGGACACCTTTTTTTAGTTAGTACTCCCTCCGTTAGGGATTATAAGGCCTAAGAGCTTTTTTTAAATGTTAGGAACTACAAGTCCTTTCTCATTTATTACCATCTCTCATCCAATGCATGGTCTTCTTTTTTTCTCTCTTCCCTCATGCATGTATAACTATTGATACATGTAGTAATCAAGAGGGTGTGTTATTAATTTTCTTAATCCTATCAAAATGGTCCATAGGCCTTATAATCCCTAAGAGGGAGTACTAGATAAAACAATTAATTACTACGTCCTCCATACATTTCAGGAGTATTTACTCCCTACATTTCAACGACATGACATTTAAGGTAGTTCAATGTAATTTTGTACCGGCACTGTGTTGACCGCTGAGACTGGCAGACGTACAGTACAGGAAGGTTGGTGGATCGGCAGTGAGTAGTAGAGGAAGGTTGGTGGATCATAATTGTGTGGGGCATGTCCATGTCGCCACGGAATGTGCAACCGTGTTTAATGTTTTCACTGATCTGCTAGTACTAGTAGCCTCAGCCCGACCCGTGACCACGATGATACCGGCCGGTTTGAAGACGCTTCCATCGTCACGGGCCTGTGTGGGCGTGTTCGGAGACATGCACCTGCTATGTCCAGGCTCCAGCTCGTACTGTGTGGAGGAGCACACACGCATGTGTCATACGGTGGCTGCGCGCGCCGTGACCAACTGCTGCCCTGCCATGCATGCATGGGGCGCCTGATGAATCGGTTGGCCTGGCGCATGTACTCCCTCCGTTTCAAAATATAAGATGTTTTAGATTTGTAAAGAAAATGAATCTGGATTTCTTTTAGTATGTAGATTTATCCTAAAATTGAGTGAACCTACATACTAAAACAAGTCTAGATTTATTTTCTTCACAAACCTAAAACATCTTATATTTTGAAACAGAGGGAATACGTGTCTCCTCCACAAGCGATCCAGGGCCGCCGCCGGCGAATCGCAGGCCGTTCATGCCAACCGCCGTCTCGTCGGTTTGTGGTCCGAGGGATCACCGGAGAGACCGTCTGAAACGCGAAAACCTGTCTGTCAGCAGCAGCGAGGCGAGGGGATCCATTGAGTGACAAGTCTGGGCCAGACGTTTCCACCTCTAGTCATTGGCAGTTCACGAATGGGGCCTCCAAGCGTCAGCCTATCAGCAAATAATTTCTGGGCCAGGGACACCCAGTTCGGGCTATACTAATTGCTACTCGGGCCTTTTCCCTTTCTCCTCTCTGTTCTTCTTCGCTATAAAACAAAAAATAAAAAAAGTTCAACCGGAGCGGAGCGGAGTGAAAAATTGTGATCCTGAACCTGAACAGAGCAAGGAACGCCTTTTCTCTCGGCACTTTCAGTGAGAGTGGAGATCTCAATCTTCTTCGTTTTATCATCTTCTTCTACTACAAGGCAAAGTCAGGTATCCTCCGTGCTTCGCATACATTGTTAGCTAGTGGCTCAGAAGAGTCACATGGAAGGGGATCAAGCAAGCTCACGATGTACCCGGCGTATATTATTGTTCCTCCACGGCGGCGCTTCACCACGTTTAATGTCAGCATCATCTGCGCTCATATAGGTTGGACGGCGGCCGGGCTCGGCTTCGGCTGTTTATTAGTATCTATAGGTTTGAATGTTTATTAGTACCTATGAATTTAAATGGAATCTAATCTAACCGGCTCATGCAGGTATATTTGGAAATGCCATGCCAGATTCGCGTCCAGAGAAAAGAAACTGATAATTGGGTATCATAATTATTGGATCATGCTAGGGTAACATGGAAGATGTCATCTTGAATTTCTCTTTTGGCATTTTCTAAGGAGCGTGGACGTCAAACGAAACAGCTAGTAACTATTCTTCAAGCATGAGAAAAAGTTTTCACTCAACGGACAGGTATTCACAGAGATCACAGTTATAATACCGGCCTATCTGGACAATCTAGAAAACCCGGATGAAATATTTGGCAGGCTAACAGTGTGACACTTGATCGGGTTGAACCCCAGTAACCACCATAAAAACCTAAGAAAGCATCATATCTTCAATGCACTGCCCCGACAAAGTGTTTTCTCCCGGCGACACAAAGCTAGGTTTTAGGGATAAAATGTGTATAATGTGGAGGTAGGGAGTAGATTATCCGTTATAATCCCCACTAATACTCAGGGTGCTCGTATTGGTGCTTTCTATTTCTTTGACAAATGTGAATAGTAACACATGTAAGTGGTGAAGTCTATCATATCGTTTCTTCGATAAAGCATAATATTAAAAACATATCAATTACAACATGACTCTACAAAAACATAACACCGAGGCCTAGCAGAGACATCAGTGGTGCTTGCAACAACAAAAAAAAAGAAGAAGAAAGCTCCGCCGAGAGACCTGAGATTTTCACCATGTCAATCGAGACTCCGGTGCTCGTACATCACCACTAAAAGAAAAGCCACTATGTGTTGTTGTCCTGACTTGCCGAGACCAATGTTGCACAACATGTTGGATATGCCATTAGATGGACTATTAGATTCATTGGCGCCTCTGTGACGATACTCACACGCGCCGATCACCTACACATCCATCACGTGTATACCCTGTGACGTTCTTTTTCTATTGGAGAGCGCTACGCGTCCCCTGAGGATAACTTCCCTCGATCCTTCGGGTCCGCTGCATGATATGTGTTTTCTTTTTTGTCCAGATTCTCGTTTTTGCTATAAATTATCCCGATTTGATATAAAATGTCCAGTTTTTGCTATGTAGCAAAAAAGGTTCGGCTCAATAAATATAAAAACAGATTGGACTTCGTCGGATATCTTGCCGGCGACCAAGTAGCAAAAATGTTGTGCTAATGTAGCATATCCGACCTCGCCGGAGTTTTTCGCCGGTAGACCTCACCGAAGACCGCGTAGCAAAACCATAAAACATATGTAGCAAAAAAATATCATATTGTAGCAAATCCGACCTCGTCGGACACCTCGCCGGAGACATTGTAGCAAACCCCAAGATACGCTTGTAGCACCACCGTCGGTCGCAAGTAGCAACGTCGTCAACCCCATGTAGCAAACCTCGATGTCGTAGGTAGAATCAACAGTGGCAGTAGGTAGTAGCGCCAACCCCATGTAGCAAACCTAGATGCCGTAGTTAGCATGATCGGTGGCGGTAGATAGCAGTGTCGGTGGCCTTCGGTAGCAACGTAGGTGGACGGTGCTCCTGCGATGTGGAATCTAGCTAGATGCAGTAAGGCGACACTCCGGCGAGGGGCAGGGAGGTAGCGCTCTGGCGAGACGCAGCTCCAGAGAGGGCAAGGAGGTGGCGCTCCGGCGAGGCGCAGGGAGGTGTAGCTGAGCGTAGAGACCGGGGGTACATGGTGGCGTGGAGGCGGCGTCCCTGTAGCGCTCCGGTGAGGGGACGCGAGGGGCGGCTCCGACGAGGGAAGGGAGGGACACGGCGGCGTGCGTGTGGCGGCGGCGCTCCGGCGAGGCGCAACGAGGGACGGCTCTGGCGAGGAAGAGAGCACGCTGTGATGGCGCGGCGCGGCGGCAACCTGCGGCGCCCGGAGAGTCGCGGCTCGCGAGAAAGGAAAGCGATGCAGCAGTGGTGTGCTAACCCGCAGCAAGGACAACGCTCGACGGCGGCTTCCTTGTGCGGCGGCAGCGGTTGAGTACGAACAGAAGAGAAAAAAGCAAAGGGATAAGAGAAATCAAAGGGAAACGGTCAAAAGGCCGGGTCCACCACGCAGTTGTAAGGCATGAGTAGAACGGGACGTGGACGAGCAAGCTAGCTACACGGGAGATATTTTTGTTCGATCACCCGGAGGGTGTGTATCATTTTTCTTTTTTTATTAGGAAGTTTCTTTTACTGCAGTTACTCTTGAATCATGATTGTCTGATCTAAGGGCATCTTTACCGGGTCGACCCAACCCGTTCGAGCGTTTCTGAACGCGTTCGCACGGATGCACGGAACGTGTGCAACAAATATGGGAAACGGTTGCCTCGCGTCGTCCCGAACGCGCGTGGACGGAGGGCGTGTCCTGACGCGTGTGCCACTGGACCACGCGCCGGCCACCGTTTAGCATGACATTGATTTAGATGCGTGCAGCGATACCGCTTCAGACGCAACCACAACAGCGATTCAGAGGCACAACCAGGAAGGCTGACCGGCGGCAGCTGCGCCATCAATGGCGACGAGACAACACACTGACTGCTTGGACGCCGCCTGCGCTCCCGAGCCGGCATTGATAGCGAAGGAGCGAAAAGCTGCACTTCATGGGCGAAGGGGCTATTTAACCCTACGACTGTCGATGTCGCACTCCTCACCTCTCGCCCACAACCCTAGCAGTTGCTGCCGCCACCGACGCCAACGATGAAGACACCGTCCTGGCTGAAGAGAAGCAAGAACGACCACGAGGCGCACGGCTCTAGCAGCTAGCACTCCCGGCTGGCGGTCTTCCTCCACGACATATCCTTGCCGCCTTCGCTGTGGCCAAAGGAGTTCAGGAGCCGCCCCGTGGGGGACTACCCATCACAGCGGGAGCGCCACATCCGGCGCTACTTCCGCGCCGTGGAGTGCGAGCACCGATGGAGGGAGGGCCGGGGCATCAAGTACATGGATGTCTCCCTTCCCACCGGCTGACACCTCAATCGGGACCGTGCCCCGGTGCCGCCAATGCCAAGAAGGGCAAAGGGCTGGAGGAGGAGATTCGTCACCGGATCAGCAACCTCCCGCATGCCCAACGGTGGGAGAGGGGCTAACTGGGGCCGTGTCCCGGTGCCGCCCCACAGCAAGGACTACTGGATAAAGTTCCTCGAGTGGGAGCACAAAGCGCGGCGAGAAAGCACCGTCTGCCACGACCTGTAGTCGGGGGAGGTCAACACTGTCCCCGACATCGACTCGGACGACGAGGGTGCCTTCAACCACTCTGACGCCGAGCTCGACAGCGAGGACGACTATGATGTCTTCGTCAAGCAGGAGGCGGTGGAGGACATCGTCGCGAACCTGCCCCCGGAGTACCGCGAGGTGCTGGCGCGGGGCTACAACGAGGATGCCTTCATCGACCAGGTCATTGCGGCCAGTGCGCGGGACGAAGACGTCCTATGGTGCGGCTTCCAAGAAGCCGTCTAGATCATCGGCATGGTGGCGCAGGCGAACGCCATGCTACCTCCACAGCCTCTGTTGCCGGGGTTGGTGTCGCGTGTCGCTTTGGAGGTGGGGATGGAGCTGGCACACCTCCACCACTGCATGGGCCGCCGGAGGTGTGGCACGGGCAGGTGATCGACCCGTCCGCGTCCGCTCCCACCCTGCCACCGCCCAACCTCTAGACGCCGCCGGAGTACATCGATCTCAACCCGTCGATGGACGCAACTCATAAGATTGGTAGCTAGGGTTAGGGCTAGTTTAATTTCGTTTTAAATTATGAACATAAATTACGTATGAAATATATGAACTTTGCAAGTTTTTAGCACGAACGATTTACGTTTGAATTTGAAAAAAAAGTCCTCATCCTGGCCAGACAAATGAGTCGCGCCGCTGGACGTGGCTAGCCAGACAGGCCGGACCCTGACCCAAAAACACGACCGCGGACCAACCCAAACGGATGGATCGGCCCGGTGGAGATGCCTTAAGTTGCTTTAGTCTTCGTGTGACTTTGGTGTCTCTAAAACCACAATTGGGCATAATGTAAATATTATAGTAATCAATTTACGAGTGCAAACAATCGCGAGAACCTCAATTATCAGAACATTTTATATGGCAAAAACTAGACCATTTTAATTGCCTTTTTTCTTTCATATGACTACTCTTTTGATTTCTTTGGGGGGATTGACGCTATGTGTGATTCATATTGTCGCCGTTGGCATATTTTTCGATAAAGTGATTGTATTAATATCAGGACAATTACATCGAGCTTGTGCAATAATCTAGAGCAAGTCTAGACATATCCCACGCATATAAAAAATAGAAGCGGAAAAAACTATGCCAAGCCACCGTTGCCGTTGGCACATGTCTCAACAGGCTAACTAACAATGGCTTGGGAGCGGGGCAGTAAACGACCCTCACGTTCCTTGGCCTATTGTCAAACGGCCAGCGCTTTAACCAACCGTTACATCGTGCCATTGTTGACATTTGCCACACGATCGACGGAACGCAACCCTGCAACATCCTCGATCTGATCTCCCAAAAACGCAGCTGACCCTGACCGTCCTCTTTTTCTGGGATCCCTTCGCCCTTTGACCCGCATAAGATAACTCAACTAGCACACCTACCTTGTTACTATTTTCTTGTCTTAAAATAAATGTTACGGATTTATTAAAATTTAGTTGAATCTAGTTACTCTAAATTTAGCATATAGATTTACTCTAAATTTTAATAAATCGGAGACATATATTTTGAGACGGAGGGAGGGAGCAGTAATTTCGACGGTTCCATGGTCGCGGGGCGAGCACTGCACTGTACCTGTACGTGGTACAACTGCACGGGCAGGCGTAATGTGTAAACCCTGCCATCCATGGCGATGAATGCGCGAGAGTTGCAACTTGCGCATGGCACCGCGGAGTTGGAGGAGAATTGAAGGCGCTGGGGCCGCACCGCACCGCATCAGATTCCAACTGCCGATGACGCATCGCACACACGCCGTCGTTCTCTCAGAGAACAGAGCAGGAGCAGGAGGCCCAGGCTAGCTCTGAGACGAGCGTCTCCATCCTGGCAGCAAAGTGGCACATGCGCCAGCCAGCCTCGCGGATTGCTCGCCTCGTTGAAACAGCTCACCCCGCGAGGAGAATCCAATCGCCCTCTCAACCAAAAAGCCACCGCGGAAAAAGTGGACTTTCTGCGTCACCATTCTATTCTTGCTACTAGTACTTGCGAGTGCTGTCATTCTTCCTTCCGCCGAGATGTCAAGGTGGGGAAATGGAGGTAGGCCAAATCTTATTCGAACGATTAGCTCACGATTCATTACACATTCTAGCAACTTCGAGTGCTGCCATTCTTACGAGCTGAAATGCCAAGACGAGGGGGGAAATGCAGGGATTTCAGATTCTGTTTCGTAATCTCGACGGTATATATTTTCCATGTAAAAAAATTATAGAAATAGCAGTAGGACAATGTTTTTGTACACTCGTGGCATCACCATCGATTCATCTTGAATTCTCGATGAGCAACAAAGAATTTGACACCAAAGACAGCAGCAGGCCGCGCCGCATTGCCTCGCCGGCGGCCGCCAATCGAGCTGCGAAGACCGAAGAGACAGACGTAGCGGCAACGACGGAGGCGCAGCTGGTTCACTCTAGTATGGCCGCATGCCGACGTAGTTGCCGGGCGGGTCGTAGTTGCAGGTGATGAAGGTGCCCTTCCCGCCGTAGCACTCCACCATGGCGCACCCTACCCTCGTGCTGCCGCGCCACACGATCTGGGTGTAGTGCCCGCACATCCGCCCGTTGCAGCTGTTGCTCCAGTAGTTGTACTGCGGCTGCTCCGCCAGCCACGCACCCACCGCCTGCGCCGGCGACCAACCCGTGCCGCTGCCCCAGAACAGGTTCTCCCCGTAGGGACCCGACGAGTGCGTCAGCGCGCAGTCGCCGCGACGGGACTGCGCGTACCACCGCGCGTACGACGCCACGCGCTCGTCCCACCGCAGCGGCGGCAGCCCCATCGCCGCCCTCGCACGGTTCTGTTGCGACAGGAACTGCACCTTCTGCTGGTCCCCGCCGCCGCCGCCGCGGGAGTAGCCGCCGGCGGCATTGCTCAGCGCGATGATGGCGAGGAGCAGGTGGGCCGCTCTGGGACAGGCCATGGCTTATTAGCTGTGGTGGGTGCGGGTACTGCTTGGCTTCCTACGGACGACTGGGTGGGAGCTTGCTATATATGGAGACTTGGATGAGAGAGTGGGAGAGCGGCGAGCAGGAAATCTTATATGTATTCTTATTAGATGTCGTTGGAGGAGACGAGGCCATGTTCTGCCATGATTGCGCCACACAGAGCTCCTCCGCAAGGAAGGTCTACCTAAATCAATGTGCCCTCTTCAACTGATCACTGGAATCAAATTAGCAGGTGGTGCTAGTGGACGCGCCGAGGGGGACCTGCTTTGTCTCGATCGGTGCTTATTGAATTGATTCAGAGATTAACTTATTATTAGATGGTTCTAATCCGGTCAGAATGTACATTGTGGAGGAGAGATCAGACATAGTATCTTGGTTCGAGTAAATTACTACTAGTATTACTCCTACAGTTTGCTGGACAGAGGAGAGGGAGGAGTAGAGACAGTCAAAGTAAACGCTTTTGGAGACGACTCTCAGCAAAAAAAAAAAAAAATCTAATCAGGGCAACCGTAGCGGACGTTCGGACAGACATTGCAGGAAATAATTGTCATGGCTCCACGAATCATCACACGCGCGGCATGAATCAACAAGGCCTCCAATTAGGAGTACTAGTACTTTTTCGAGCTGCTCGAGTGCTCAACATGAGGCGCTCTTTACAGCTCAGATTGGTTGCCTTGCCAACACCGAGTTGTTGGTCTCTTGCAGTTAATCTTGCTCAACAGTACAGTACCTAGCGTTTCTCCCTGACGACTGTAGATAGTTTAATTTGTCAGTGGTATATATCTGTATATTGTATTTTCTTCATATGTTAGGGGTTTTCTATATATTTGTCTTGTATCTGTACTACATATTGTGGCCTTTGGCCCCAGAGGAATATAACTTGTCTATTTCTAACATGGTATCAGAGCCGGTTTTAGGGTTTTCGTGCCCACCGGTCCTTTGCTTGTGATCACCGCCGCCGTCGGATCGTCCCGGCCATCACCGGTTCCTGCTCGCCGCGTGAAGTCCTCCGTCCTCTCGCTAACCGATCGAATCGCCACCATCCTTTGTGCTACTCGCGCCTCTGCCTGCCTCGTTCACACCGATTGGCCCCGCCACCTCCTGCACCGCCTGCTACTCCTCTGCCCACCGCCACCTGCCCCGCGTCTGCACGCTACCGATTGGCCCCGCCACCTCCTGCACCGCCTGCTACTCCTCTGTCGCCTTACAGGGTGGTATCCCTCTTGAGCGCCTATCTGGACAGTCTCCAGATTACTCCATGTTTCGCTTGTTTGGTTGTGTTTGCTATGTTCTTCTTGCTCCTCACGAACGCACCAAACTGACCGCTCAGTCTGTTGAGTGTGTCTTCCTCGGATACAGTGATGAGCATAAGGGCTATCGCTGTTGGGACCCTGTTGGTCGTCGGATGCATATCTCTCGTGATGTTACTTTTGATGAGACGCGTCCTTTCTATCCTCGTCCCACCGCTGGTACTTACCCGGTGGAAGATATCTCTTTTCTTCTCTTTCCTGACACACCTCCTTCTACCCTATTGTGTCTTCTTCAGGATCTGCTCCGTCTAGTTCTCATAGTTCTCCTTGTTCTCCGAAGTCTTCCTCTACTATTCCCTCTTCTTCATCGTCGTCTTCCTCTGATGATCTTCCCTCTACTCGTCCTGTTTGTCAGCGTCGTGCCCCCAACCGTTACTCTCCTAGCCAGTATGGTCTTTCTGTTGCCTCCGAGCCGACTTCTTATCGGGATGCTGAGCATCATCCTAAATGGCAGCTAGCCATGGCCGAGGAGATTGCTGCGCTTGAGCGCACTGGTACCTGGGATCTTGTTTCTCCCCCTCCCGGTGTTCGTCCTATCACGTGTAAGTGGGTCTATAAGATTAAGACTCGCTCTGATGGATCTCTTGAGCGCTATAAAGCGCGTCTTGTGGCTCGTGGTTTTCAGCAGGAGCATGGTCGTGACTATGATGAGACCTTTGCTTCTGTGGCTCATATGACCATTGTGCGTACTCTTCTTAACGTTGCTTCTGTTCGTCACTAGTCTGTGTCCTAGCTTGATGTTCAGAACGCCTTTCTCAATGGTGAGTTGAGTGAGGAGGTTTATATGCAGCCTCCTTCTGGGTATTCATTCTGAGGGATGGTTTGTCGCCTTGACGTTCGCTTTATGGCCTCAAACAGGCCCCTCGTTCGGGTTTGAGCGCTTTGCTTCTGTAGTGACTGCTGCTGGTTTCTCCCCTAGTGCTCATGATCCAGCGTTGTTTGTTCACACTTCTCCTCGTGGACGCACTCTTCTTCTTCTCTATGTTGATGATATGATCATTACCGGTGATGATTCTGAGTATATCGCCTTTGTTAAGGCTCGTCTTCGTGATCAGTTTCTTATGACTGATCTTGGTCCTCTTCGATACTTTCTTGGGATTGAGGTTTTCTCCACTTCTGATGGCTTTTATATCTCTCAGGAAAAGTATATTCATGATCTTCTTGCTCGTGCTGTTCTTGGGATGAGCGCACTGTTGAGACCCCTATGGAGCTTAATGTTAAGCTTCAACTTACTGATGGTGATCCTCTTTCTGATCCGACGTGTTATCGTCATCTTGTTGGGAGCCTTGTTTAAATTGCTGTCACTCGTCCTGACATCTTTTATCCTGTTCATATTCTGAGTCAGTTTGTTTCTGCTTCTACCACTGTTCACTATAGTCATCTTCTCCGTGTTCTTCGTTATCTTCGTGGTACGATCACTCGTCGCCTTTTCTTTCCTCGTTCTAGCTCCCTCCAGCTCCAGTGCTATTCGGACGCTATATGGACGAGTGATCCTTCGGATCGCCGTTCACTTTCTGCTTACTGTGTGTTTCTTGGTGGTTCGCTCATTGCTTGGAAGACAAAGAAATGCATATGTTTCCGCTCGAGTGTTGAGGCTGAGTTGCGTGCTATGGCCTTGTTGACTGCTGAGGTGACCTGATTACGGTGGTTACTTGCGGATTTTAGGGTCTCTATTACCACACCCAGTCTGGTTTTGTCTGACAGTACAAGTGCTATTAGTGTTGCACGTGATCCGGTCAAGCATGAGCTTACCAAACATATTGGTGTTGATGCTTTCTATACACGTGCTCAAAGTGTGCTCAGTTGTTGTTCTTCAAGATGTGCCTTCAGATTCTGATATGGATTTCTTCACGAAGGCATAGTTGGCGGATTTCTTCACGAAGGCACAGACCAGAGCGCAGCATGATTTCTTACTCTCTAAACTCAGTGTTGTGGATCCACCATGAGTTTGAGGGGGGTGTTAGATATATATTTGTATATTGTATTTTCCCCATATGTTAGGGGGCTTCCTGCATATTTGTTCTGTACCTGTACTATATATTGTGGCCTTTGGCCCCAAGAGGAATACAACTTGTCTATTCCTAACAAGTGCTACTACTCTCTCTGTTTCAAATTACCCCGCACGCACGCTTATCTAGGTGGGCTAGTACTCTCTCATTTTTCATCCAAAAATTCCTTCAATTTTTGAAATACTTAGGACACATTACATACTATCTATTTCAAAAATTTCAGGATTTTTTTGAATAAAAAATAAGGAAGTACTAGTCCACTGAGATAAACGTGCGCGCGGAGTAATTTGAAACAGAGGGAGTATGTCCCATCAGAAACTGTGATAAGTGCAGCAAAATTTAGGCATTAACCGTAACCTCCATGTAACCATCTACAACCACATATGAACAAATTAGGCAGTCCTGGTAACAACTACTCCCTCTGTTTCAAAATATAAAATATTTTAGATTTGTAAAGTAAACGTATCTAAACTACTTTTAGTATGTAGGTTCACTAATATTTGAAGTGAATCTAAACGTTAAAACAAGTCTAGGGTATTTTTTTCGCAGACCTAAAATATCATATATTTTGAAACGGAGGGAGTACAAACATCCTGTGCATCGAGTACATGAGCACAGAAACTACTCTCGTAGTCTCGTTCCTTACGACGTCAGGTACCAGCATTATTCGGAACCTTGACCTATCGAATAGCCAGAAATGTGAACGGCGTCGTGCCATGGTTGGAAATTTGGACGGTTTCTGTCGGGTACGTACCTACTGGGCAAGAACGTGCCAATCACTGGCTGTCGAGAACACTGCCCCATATGCGCCGAAACAAAAGGAGACGGTGACGACTTTTGTGCTACACCCTGTCCAAGCTAGCTACACCGGACAAGACGGGAGCATCTCTAACGATCCAGGTAAGCAGTCGGCAATTGTGAAATTCCGGTGAGTTTATAGACCTGTGACATCTGTGTGTCGCTCTAGTGAAGTCCGTAAAAGCGAACTGCCTTGTACTCATTTTTACCGTGGCCTGTTTAGTGGGTGACTTGGCCGGTACAAATTGACACCGTCACCAGATCCGTGCGATGCCGTGCCATAGCGGTAGGTTTGAGGGGGGAGGTCAGGAGGCTGGGACGGTGGAGACCGCCGTGGTAGCCAGTATGTCGACAAGGCGTACCGGGCGTTGGTCCGCTCGGAGGGGAGAAGAAGCATGCGGCGCTCAAGTCGAAGAACTGCGAGCTCTCCCTCTTGCGTCACTCCGTGCGTATGTGTCGACAGGGTGGCGCCCTCTTGCGTCACTCCGTGCGTATGTGCCGACAGGGTGGCGCCCTCTTGCGTCACTCCGTGCGTATGTGCCGACAGGGTGGCGCTCAGCAAGGTCGCGTGCAAATTCTCCGCCGCCCACTCCCACCGTTCGCATGTATGCACACGCCGGTGAGGGCTCCTCGCGCGACCCCGCTCCTCCGACGAGTGGAACTCGGTGTCCCCTCCGCGTGCTCGCGTGGCTGTCGCGGCCGACTACGTAAACGACTCCGACGAGGAGCATATGACGATAGAGATGCTCCTCCGCGAGTCCCAGCTATCGCGCGAGGCGGAGATCGGCCTCAAGGAGGCCGACCACCATCGGATTGTCGTGCTCATCGATGCGCGGCTAGCGAGGGAGCGGGTCGAGGCGCGACTGGCGACAGAGTGGGGGGAGGGGTGGCGCCCGTCGTCAAGCTCGAGCAAGCGGACCTCATCAAACTCTCGGAGGTTTGAGGTCGTCGCCGCCCCAACACCGCTGCAACAGTGGCGGGCTCAGGAATTTCACAATGGATATTCATAGTAAAATCCTTGAAGGAAAAAACAACAAAAAATGGTGTGGGGTTAGCACTTGATCTTGTGATCAAATTGGCTAGTAAACATTTGTCCTAACTAACTACTCCTATGTGTACTTGTGATCGAATTTGAATCAGTTTTTTATACAAGCAAACTAAATATAAGGCACACCATATAATTTAAAAGTTATGCCAAAACTTTTGGGTATTCAGTGAATACCCTTGATACAAGCTAGGCCCGCCCCTGCGCTGCAACATGCAGCTCCAGCCGTCGAGGAGCTCAATTTTGGTCGTCGTGCAGCTTTTGTATCACTGCTTCCGTTTGTAAATATGCGAATCGTGCAAGATAACTTGATCGAACTCAACTGTTCTTTGACGGATTTGCCGCTAGTGCGAATATTCGAATGTTCAGTTCGTGTTCATAGTGTTCAGTGTTCGTTCTGCACCGTAATTGGAAAAACATGAATCAGTTGCAACACAACATATAGGAAGAGCGGAAATCCTAACTGCAAAAAAAGGAACTCGGTTAGAATTTTAATTGCAACTAGGAAAAGCATGAGCAACTTGCAAAGTCAAATTGCAACTCATAAAAAGCATAAAAGCTACGATTCACAAACTCTAATGTACTAGCATAATTCTCAATAAAAATAATATAAATTCAAAAATTCTATTCCCTCCGTCTCAAAATAGATGTCAAAAATTTATTTAAATTTGGATATCTTATGCTAAATAGTGTCTAGATACATTCAAAAATTTGAAAAATTTGCAGACATCTATTTTAAGACCGAGGAAGTATATTCTAATTTAATTAGCAGCTGCAAAAGATAAACCAGTCACTAGTCTGACTTGAACATATAAAATGGAATCTGGAAGTGAAAAAATGGATGTGAATTCGAACACAGTTGCAACTGGACAATTCATATAAATCATGAAAAAATATCATGATCTAAAAAGAATCTGATGTACTAACTTAATTCTGAGATCAATTGATATATGTATTTAATAAAATCATCTTGTTTCGAACCAACTAATATAAAAATGGTGAAGCGTCTTCGTGTGACCGACATGTCAAAATCAATGGAGGGAAAAGGTCAACTACAAAATAAATTTTTTCGCACTTGATTTTTTTTTAAAGCCATACGCACTCTTCTTGGGTCGCCACTCAAATAGTGAGCTGCGCGCAACACTAAGCACGGCCCATAAGCAATATGAGACTAGAAGTAGGCTTTAAGCGGATAAAAGATAAACAGACAACAACCCAAAACAAAAACAGAAAAAAGGAAAAAGGGCCCAGGAGTACACAACCGAAGAACCCCTCGTAGCAAAAAAAAAAACAAAAAGTCTCATGCGGACAAGCCCCGGCGTGACGCCCAGCACAACGACAAAAAAGACTGGCTGCAACGCAAAGACACCATGTAGGTATCAATCTTGACGCTATTTTTTTAAAATACATTTTCTATTGATTTTGAAATATAATACGTGAATTTATAAATTTGTAAATTTAGCACATTGACGATTTTGGCCAAACCAAATGGGCCAGTCGGTGTTAATGGCCATAATTAGGTGTAACCACGCCGACATATCGCTCATGTGATGGCCCACTATGTTTTGACCAGACCAATTGGTCCACTCGCTTTCTGCCATACCTATAATACGTTATTCTTATAACTCATAAAATTCATTAAAATTTGAAATACATAAATAGAATATATTATTTTAAAAACATTAGCCAATCTTGACGAGGGGCAAATCAACTGGTCACGACCTGACCATGTTCTATGCTAATGATTAGCTATCGAGAATTAGTAAATCCCTTAATTATCGGTATATCCTGCAATTAAGGACTAATTGATCTTCATGGAGAAGCACGAGAGGTTACAACTCTGTAGAGATTTTCCTTGGTATTTAAAAACTCTACGTAATTTCTACCCAAAAATTAAAGATAGATTTGCGGGAAGTACAGGGCAAAGAATAACCAAGAATGGCTTTCTCCAAAAAAAAAAAAGGCCGGTCGACCTGTTCTTACCCAAAAAAAGGGCTTTGCTAGCGCACTACGCCCCTCTTGGTCACACTATTAGGATCCGACGGATCAAGAAAAAACTTAAGGAAACCCAAAAAATAAAAAATGCCATGAAAAAATAAAAAAACTGACAACTTAGATTTGTGTGTCCTCTGAGTGATTAGGGAGGACACATTTTTTTATGTCCTCCTCTCGGACGAGGCGGCGGTGGAATTTTTTTCCCATTAATCTCCACCAGCCAAGACGACGCTCGTCCCCTCTTCCTCCGCTTGCCTCCCTGGTGGTAGGAGGAAGAGACCTCATTTTCTCCGTTTAAGTCTAGTAGTTAGGGTTTGGATCCATCCGTTATGGTGCGCCGCAGGGGTGGTGAGCGGCGTCCGGGCAAATAAATCCGCCTCATCTCTATTCCCACACTGGCGGTGACCTTCACGGCGACGCCTCGGAGTTGATGACAATGTATGTTGGTCGGTCCTTCAGATCGACAACTTGGTTTTCTCGTTGTTCTTTAGATCTGGCGAGATTTGTTTGTCGATCTATCACTAGAGTTCATTGTTACCTGCGACGACAATGGTGATCGGGGGGAGGTGATTTCTCCGGAGCAATGTTGGTGGTCCGGAGGTGGTGGGTTTGCCTTTCTTCCCCAACTCCGTTGATGGGAGGCGGCAGATCTTCGTCCAAAACAGCATGGGGATGTCCCCCGGTCGACGTGCCACAATGACATATGCCTCTCTGCGTGTAGCATGCCTGTTCATCGACTCACAAAGCCTCATTGCGATGGTGCATTTTTGGATGTTGCAATGGTGGAGGCTCGACGTCTCTTTGGTGTCTGTCTCGACGACGCTGGAGTTGGACAGAGGCCAATGGCTTCGGTGGTTGCAGAAAACACTAGAAATCGTTTTGTATTTCTCGATTTCTTACGATTTTACATGCAAATTCAGGATAACCATTTTATCTCGGTTTGTCTTCTAGGTTCCATGTGTGTTGCTTATTGTAACTTGTTTTTCGATTAATAAAGGACACGTTTCTCTCTCTCGAATCAGGCTTTCGCCCCGCTTTATAAATAAAGCAACATCCAGATACAACGTACCAAATCATCCACCACGGCCTGGGCCAAACAGAAAAATAAAAAGGGTTCACACACCCGCTGGGGCCACAGCACAATCATGCCCAAAAGGAAAACTAAAAACCACAGCGATAGGGCGGGGAAGACACTCCGGCCGCCGGGGAGGGAGAGGCCGGAGCAGAGAGGGGGAGCGCCGCCGTCCTCAAGGCCCGCATAGTGTCGTCGAAAGCCGCCCGATCACGCTGCCGCACCAGGGGAGACCACTGCTAGAGAAAGGCAAGAAAGGAAAAAACAGGGTCAGACACACGGGAAGGATAAACCTTCTCAATCACCATCTTATTCTGCATGTTCCATAGATACCATGAGATGGCCGCAAACACAAGCCAGAAGAGGCGGCGTCCTCCTCCGGCCCTGTTGGCCTGGGTCTGCAGGAACACCCCAAGCTCCTGCGCGTCCCAGTCAGGCCCCAACGCCTCTCTCACAAAGCTCCAAAGAGCCTGAGCCGCCGAACAATAAAACATAATATGGGCACAGGTCTCAGGAATCCCACATAGGGGACATCGGCCATTGCCCGGGCCGTTACGCTTGCCACCTCCACCTCGACGCAGTAATCGATCACGCAATGCTGCATTTAAGATGCGAATACTAAGTGGGAGGGGGGCCTTCCACAAAGGAGATGTCCAGCTCATCTCCGGACCCTGGAACAAGGCATGATAAGCTGAGTTCACCGTGAACTCACCCGACGGATGCAGCTGCCAGGTTGCCGAGTCCAGGGCCTCGGATAAGGCCTTGGGGAGGGAACCACGCAGCTGCTGGAGGTCCGTGGCTTCCGCCGCGCTAAGATGCCGACAGAACAAGATGTTCCAGTGACCCGCTAGGAAGGCCTCACTCACCAGAGCCTCGGGGGAGACGGAGATAGCGAAAAGGCTGGGGTACCGGACCCCCAGCAGGATCGGGAGCAGCCATGGATCAAGGCAAAACCGAACCCCCTACCCGCAGCCAGCCGCAAAGGAGATGCCCAACCCAATGAAGTGCTTGATCTCCTGGAGGGCTCTCTAGAACTGAGAGCCCTCCCTCCACTCGCAAGCCAGAAGGGGACGGCCTCGGAGATATTTGGCTTTGATAAGCTGAAGCCAAAGCCCTACGTCGTCCATGAGAATGCGCCAGACCCATTTCAGCATCAACGCCACATTAAAGCGGCGAGAGTCGAGGATACATATGCCCCCAAAGCTCTTGGGGGCGCAGACGTCTGTCCATTTTACCATGTGGTATTTCTGATGGCCATCCCTCGCCGTCCAAAAGAACCTAGACAACTCCTTCGCGAAGTCGGCATGGGTCCCTTCGGGCAGAAGGTACAGCCCCATCTGGTACATGGGGAGACTCGAGAGACATGAGTTAATCAGAACCGACTTGCTACCCTTAGACGTAAGGCGCGCTCGCCAGGGTTCCGCCCTCGAGCGCACCCTCGTAACCAAAGGAGCCAAGTCTCTGATTAGAACTCGTGTCTCCCTGATGGGCATCCCAAGATACGTAATAGGGAAGTCTGCAAGCTTACAATTCAGCCCATCCGCAATCCGCTGACGCTCCTCCTCGGAGTACCCAAGGACCATAACCTCGCTCTTGTCAAAATTGATCGTCAGGCCCGACATGGACTCAAAGCAAAAAAGCAAGAACTTCAGGTTAATGATGTCAAGGTCCAAACCCTGTACCATGATCATGGTGTCATCTGCATACTGGAGGTGCGAGATCCCACCCCCGGGGATCAGGTGCCCCACCACCCCCGAGATGTGCCCCGAGCGTTGAGCTCGGTCTAGAATCTCTGCCAGGGCATCCACCGCGGCATTAAACAATATAGGGGAGATCGGGTCCTCTTGTCTAACCCTGTAGGACGGACTAAAGTAGGGGCCGATCTCCCCATTGATATTGATCGCCGTCCTGCCACTCCTCACGAACTGCATAATTCAGCAGATCATGCGATCGTCAAACCCCCTCCTCTCCAGAATGAGCCTCAGGAAGGCCCAATCCAAGCGGTCATAGGCCTTCTGAAAGTACAGCTTAAGGAACACTCCTTTCTGACGTCGAGCCTTGACTTCATGGATAATTTCATGAAGTGCCAGGACATCGTCATGAATGAGGCGTCCTTTGAGGAAAGCGAACTAGAGAGGATGGGTGAGGCGCTCCATCACCGGAGCAAGATGAATGGCATAGACCTTGGCAAACAGACGTTGTATGACATTAATCACCGTGATCGGATGGAACTGACGGATATCCGTGGCCCACACTACCTTGGGGATCAGGGTAATGACTCCAAGGTTCAACCGAGACATCACCAGGGTACCCGTTTAGAACTCCTGGAAGAGCTGCAAGATCAAAGGCTGGATCTGAGTCCAAAAAGTCTGGAAGAAGCAAAC
Source organism: Avena insularis (assembly GCA_023614405.1). Classification (NCBI taxonomy): domain Eukaryota; kingdom Viridiplantae; phylum Streptophyta; class Magnoliopsida; order Poales; family Poaceae; genus Avena; species Avena insularis. Next base: position 378,089,455 of record CM042695.1, on the reverse strand, counting down.
CGGTAGCCCATCTGGGCCCGGTGCTGAACTAGACTTCAGGGCCGCCTCCACCTCCCCTCCTAAGAAGGGAAGCGTGAGCCTAGCGTTCTCCTCGAGGGAGACTAGCGCCTCACCGGACCAGAAGTCAGGCGTCAGCGAGACTCTCGACTGTGGCGAGGCGGAGAAGAGACCCCAGTAGAAGGCATAAATATGGGAGGAGAGTGCCTGAGGGGACTCCAGCAGCGACTCCCCCTCCTAGAGGCAAGGAATCGAACACTTCCTCCTCCTACCATTGGCAATGGCATGGAAGTAGGCCATGTTCGATTCCCCCTGGACAGTCCAGTTCTGGCGACTCCGCTGACGCCAGAATGCCTCCTCTCCCTTGTAGATCTCCATAATGGAGGACTCAAGGGAGTACCTACGGGACCAAGCCTCCGTCGAGAGACCATGCAGGTCGGCCTCCCGGTCTAAGGCCTGGATCTCCCGCAGAATGGACTCCTTCTGATTTTGAGGTCAGCCCCCAAATTCGCCCCCCACCCTCTCATGAACTGACGAGATAATTTGGCACAATGGTGCCATATATCCATGACACAGTACACCCGAGGTGTAGAAGCGGCCGCTGCCAACCACCTCGACCGCACCACCTCCACGAATCCTCGTTTCTGAAGCCAGAAAGATTCAAAGTGGAAACGGTTCAGCTGAGGGGGGAGGTCTCCTCCCGAGGAGAGGAGGAGAGGGTTATGGTCAGACCCTATCCTAGTGACCGCCCGAAGCGAGCAAAGTGGGAAGGCCACCTCCCACTCAACAAAAACAAAGACATGATCGAGGACACTGCGGATCAGATTCCGCTGTTTATTTGTCTAGGTATATCTAGTGCCCACACGCCGAATCTCGCGGAGAGCCAGCTCAGCAATGCAGTCGTTCAACATACGCATCCTAGGGAAGTCCACATTTGCCGAGCTCTTATCATCGGCAGATCGGATCAGGTTAAAATCCCCGGCGACCACCACCGGGATAACCGTCCGTTCCACTTTCGATTTGAGCTCACGCAAAAAGTCAGCGGACCTCCTATGGTCCGCGAGACCATAGACAATGATCATCTCCCACCTAAAGCGAGATTGTCTATGGGTAAGCGCCATGCTCATAAAGAATTCCCCGCGGTCCATATCATCAACCTCGAAGGTATCCTCCTTCACGCCCAGAAGGATCCCCCCGGAGTGACCGGACGCAGGAAGCTAGGACCAGGAGAACTTGAAGTGGCTCAAAGCTTCCAATTCAGCAATGGAGAAGTCCTGGCGAATCGTCTCCTGAAGGCCGACAATATCCGGCGCTTCCAAGCGAATAAACTCCTTGATCTGGCGATGGCAGACCTCGTGACAAAACCCCCAGATGTTCCAAATGAACGCCCGGATGGCCCGGAGGATGTCCATGTTGGAACCTCAAGCCGAGGGGGTCCCCTGCGCGGGGACCAAACGAGGGCGGGGAGAAGAGGAGCGGATCGCAGCAGACTTGGGAGGTCTCCCACGAGGCTTGCCCGAGGGGGTCGGCTTGTGGGTGGTCTCCCGCGCATCAGGCGCAGGCTGGGCCTCCTTGCTAGAGCCAGACCCGTCGGGTCCAGCCCCTGCAAGGATCTGGGAGTGTGCCCGGGCAGCAGCGATCGCTCCCGCATACCCCTCCCGCGCCTTAATGGCCGCAATTTGCTCGAGCTTCGACCCCTTCTCGCCACGGAAGACAATACCACAATCATCAGCCACCTCACCTAGGTGGGCCAAGGACACCTCAGAGAGAACACAAAAAGGCGAACCAGGCAAACCAGAAGGACCAGGGTCCAGGAGCGGAAGCAGTACCTGAAAACTCGTCGCGAGCAGCAACCCGGCGGGAGGCCCTCTCAGCCACCGTCGGCTCGGGCCCGGACAAGCCTGTTCGAGAGCCAGCGAGGCAAACGCTATGGAGGGAGGGTGGCGGAGGAGGCGGCCTGGGAGCCCTGGACCGGCGTATCTTGTCCACAACCACTTGGGTGATGGGGTCTCCGGCGGTGACAGACAGCACGGGCGGGTCCGAGGTGTCCGGAGCGAGGGCGTAGCACACCACCCCAGGGGAGCGCGGGGACTAGTGGGCACACACCTCCGGACCCACACTCCCCGAGGTCTCCTATTTCGGGGACGACAGGATGGGAGGGGGGCCCGTGAGAGGCGACGGGCCCCAGTCGAGGTAGGAGCCGTACTGCGCGATGTCGAGGCCGATGGAGATCGTAGGGTCGGGACGGAAGCAGCGGGGGAGGTCAAACGGGGCCAGCTTGGCCGGCGCGCTCAGCGACAGGGGGCGCCTCATGAGGAAGAAGGGACCCCCATCTGAGAGCCCTGCAGCCGGGGAGGCCGTCGTGCCCCCAGATGACCCCTGAGACGAGCACGACGGGGGTGGGGACGCGTCAGTGGCGAGCGGCGACTCCGGGTCCGAACCCAAGTCACTATCCGACTGCTCCTCCCTAGAGCCTCCACCCCCCGCCCCTGCGTCGTCGCCGTCCGGCGGGTGGGGAGGGGGGAAGGCTAGTCTCCACCATGGCCATCTCCTCGTCGAGCTCCACCAGCAGGTCCGTGCCCACTCGGTCGAAGAAGAAGCGCGGGAGCGAGACCGGGAAGACCGAGGTGTCCGGGCAGAGCAGCCACAGCCAGACCGGCCCGTGCCTAGCCAGAGAACCCAAGTCCACCTCCGTCACCTTGCCCACCGTCTGGGCCACAAGCTCCACCACCTCCGGTCTCCAGGCCTCGAGACGGATCACGGTAAGGCGGACCCAAACCTTCGAGAGGGTGGCCACCGTCTCCTGATCCGTCGAGGAAGGCTGGATGGAGACCTTCAGCTCGTGAAGAGGAAGCGTGAAGACAGAGCTGAGGGCGCACATGCGAAGGATGGCCACGGACGGGAACGACACCAAGAACTCAGACGTCAAGACACGCCGCACCGGCCACTCGTAGCCGGGCAGAGCCGCGCTGAGCTCGTCCTGTAGCAAGGACTCGGTCACCTCCACCGAAAGGGGGGGTCCTGGATCGGGAGGATCGACACCCTCGCCAAGGTCTCAAGCACGGTCATCGGGACGCCCCCCCAGGTCAATGTAGTAGAACCCACCGTCGACCTCATGCACGTAGTACTCGAGCATCTCCCTGGGGCGCAGGATGGCCGCAGCCGCCACCGCCCCGAGACCGGGGACCGACGATCCTGCAGCACCTGCGGCAGCAGACGAGGGGGCCGACTTCTTCTTCTTGCCCTTTTTCTTCTTCTTCTTGGGGACCGCGGCATCGCTCGCACTGGGCTTGGGGCGCACCAGCGGGATCGACGCCGCCGGGGCCGGCGCAGGGCCCTCCCGCCATGGACCGGCATCCGCCCAACCAACCCCCTGCCTTGGCCTCCTCCTCCTCAGCAGCGGCGGCCGCACTCGCTGGGGGAGGGGGCCGTAGCCGCTGCTCTCTCGCGAGGTCCTCCGCAGATGGCCGTGGGAGAGACCGACGGGGTTCCTCCAACCGGCAGCAGGCGTGGGGGGGAACAGGAGGGAGTGACGGCAAGGCCACAGGTGGTAAGGTCCTGGGCGCGCATGGGAGGGTGGTGTCGGGGGGCACCGGGGAGGAGGCATGGCGCGGGGAGGAGAGGACCGACACGGGTGGGGGGGGAGGGGGCGGCGAGGGGAGCCATGCCTCGGCGCCGCCGGCGGGCTCCTGGGACAGGGAGCCATGAGGGCAGCAAGGAAGGTGCGCTAGAGGGGAGCAGGGGCGGGATTGGGATTCGGCGGCGGGACAGGGACAGGGAGGGGGGCGACGGACGAGTCCTGGCCCCGATAGGGTTTGGACGTCGAGCGCTCGGGACGGGCCGGCTCGGGCCAGATGGGCCCCTGGGAGATGCCTCCTCGAGGTGGCAACGCAGGCCACCCCTTAGCCAGCCCAGCCAGACCACACACAGGCCGAGGCCCACGTGCGGCCCAGTAGGCCAGCCCAGAGGGAGCCCCATCCGTAGGAGCCCGCCGTAAGCCCCGTCCCAGCCCCCCAGCCCTGTTGCGGCACCGCTAGGGCAGCACACGACAGAGCGCCCCCCTCCAGCGAGGCCGCCGTGCAGCTGCCCATGCCAGCGGGAGGTACTCCCCCAGGGAGGGACGGATCAGGGGAGAAGGGCATCGCGGGAGTTGCACACCATGCTCGTCGTCGTCAGAGACGTCCCCCTCCACCCTCACGCCAAGCACCGGCACCGGCGGCGCCGCCGGTGCCTCCTCGTCCTCCACGTCGCCCCAATCCAGGCCGTGCAGGTCGGCGAGCTCCGCCACCCTCTCCGGCGGCAGCGGACAAGGTGGAGGCGGCGTCGGCCTCCCACCCAGGCGTAGCTCCGAAGCCCCCGTCGGAGTGCCACAGCGACGCCCCACCCTCACCGCGTGGGCCGGGAAAGGCAGCACCGTGCCCTGCCTAACAAACTTGCACCGGAGCCGGTCCCTAGCATCGACCACCACCCCGGCGGCGTTGAGGAGCACGAGGCGGTTGTCCGCCGGCCGGAGGACGACGGAGGCCACCGTCCACCCAGGGCGGCAACCTGCGAAGATCGAGGACGAGGAGGCCGACCAGCGGAGGACCGGCTCCTCCTGGGCGGCGAGGGAGGAGTCCATGGGCAGCGCCCCGGCGCGGCGGCCGCGGCTGAGATCCACCGCCGGCGAATTAAAAAATCGGCCCTGACAGCGACATCCCTCATGTCTCAGGCCCCTCGCTTCTGGCCCAGTCACCAGCCGAGAATGTCATAAAGGACACGTTTCTCCTTAGATTTTGGGGAAAAATAAATTTAGCTCATTTATTTGCTTGCTGATTTTGAGCCCTTGTGCGTTATTACAGTATCTCATACGTATCTGCCGCATTAACCTGCTCCCTTAATTTGCCCATCGTCTGTTTCCGCAACCGCGTAAACTGCTCGCCAGCAGCCAAAAACGCCTTGTGGTGCGGAGCTAGCATATAATCTCAGCGCATTAATGCGCGCGCGCGCGTACGTTGGCTTTGATACACCCCATCCATCCATCCATCCATCCCTACATGCATGCATGTGGCATGCACGTAACATGCGAGATGTAATTTCCTTGCTATTAGTTGCTTCTCCTGATTGCCCTCCACAATAATGGACGGTTATGTGATCTTTACCGAGTCCGGAGCGCACAATTTGTTTTGTTTTGGTTTGGGTTGGGTTGGTTTCCTTATGTGGTTGTTTGGATGAAGAGAATTAGCGCTAAGTTTTAGGAAAACATGTTTTAGGTAGATTTTTTTGTAGAACCGGATTTACTAATATTTCGGTTGGGAATAAGTAGATGGGAAACCACGTTTGGCTCAAAAAGTCATGAAACCAGTTTTACATGTACCTTGTTTGGCTTACATGAGTGGGTCTTATCCTCTTCTTCCTCGAGCAGTCCAGCTCCAGAACTTTATCCCCTTCGTTACTCTCTTCGGTCTCCACTTCAGAGCACCTGTGCCTCGAATCCACCATGGAGGATCTCGGCGAGCCCGCGATGATCTTCAACACCGGCTGCTCCGACGCTCGCATCTGTACCCAGGCAAGGGAAAAGCTCGGGAGCGTGGTCGACACCACCGGCCGCGACGCCCATGGCGGTCATCCGCTCAAGCTCGGATGTGACGCCGGAATCCTGGACGCCCGCCGCAGTCATCCCCACGCAGTTAGCCGTTTGCCGCGAGGGTCGTGGCACTCTCCCCCCACACAGCAGTCTAGACGCCGCCTGCCACGGCTGTGGTAGTCGTCCCCACGCGGCGGTGCTCGGATTCGTGAGAATTCTCAATGCCGTCGCAACGAGGGGCGTGACACTTGTTCCCACTACTTACGGCGGCACGGGATGCAGCATCTAGGACTGGTGTCGCCACCTTCCAAAGAATTTCAGGTGAGCTCATCCTCTGTAAATTGTAAATTTCTTTTGTACTGAAGCTTGAGAAGTTACTACAATTTGCTTTAAAAGTACTTTATTTTCATGGTTGATTGTACATAATGTATCTCCACACCGCTAGCTAGCTCGAATCAGTGGTCCAGGAACGAGTATAACATTGTAACAATGTTCTAATTTGAAGAAATTATATTGTCTGGTTCATTTGCTCAAACTATTGGTAGAAAATGACATTTGAGCCAATACTATCATCCAGAACATATAAAAGAGTAGAAAGTTCTGAACATACAAAGGAATGTAATGAAAAAATTTAAGGATAATTATCCAATGTATAATTAAATCAACAACTATGGAAAAAATAAATATTGTAGTGCTTAATCGTCTTGTTGATGTTGATTGGTACGTTGTTGATGATCAGCCCACAACTGCCGAGCGATGCCTCCACGAATTCGCTCACCAGCAGCTCGCTCATCTTCTTGTACATTTGCGTGCCCTCTAACTTCATTATCACCATTGTCCACGGTACTTGGTGTTTCCCCATGCTCATATAGCTCGAACAACTCATCAGGCTGATTAACCTTCCTTATAAAGTTATGAATAATGCAACAAGCCATAACAATTTTTACTTGAGTTTTATAAGAATAAGGAATTCCTCCTTTCCTACTTAAAATTGGAAAACGAGCTTTCAGAACACCAAAAGTTCGTTCAACAACATTCCGTAGTTGTGCATGCAGATGATTGAACAGATCTTGTGCACTATTATATCGTCGATTACTTCCACGAAAAGAACCAATATGATAGCGATCTCCACGATAGGGGGCAATAAATTTTGGAGTATTTGCGTAGCCCGAGTCGACGAGATAAAATTTACCTACATGAAAAGTTTGATAGCACACTCATTTTCTCTAGTATATGTTTGAGACAATAAAGATAAACTTTACTTGCATGCCACTAAAATTCATGTATTTCAATAACTTTACCTTCAGGAACAACAAACCCACCACTAGTAACAGCCCATCGTAGCACAGCTTGATCTGATGCAGAACCTTCCCATCCAGCGGCCACATATGAAAATGTCATGTCAAACGATACTACTGCCATTACATTCTGAGAGATATAGCCATGCCTATTTCTGTAAGGAGTTTGTCTATCAAGCTTGATTTTTGCATCAATATGTGTTCCGTCGATTGCTCCTATACAGTTCTGTTCCAAAAAGTTGATAAGAAGAAAGTAAGGACTAAATTGTGTACAAGACATATCTGAAATAAACATGTGATTGAGAGAGAAATATACCTTGAAGTACGGATAGTACCTTGAGTCGCCCAATATTTTTGTTGGAACTACATATCTTTTATGCAAACATCAAGCAAACCATTTATAGCTTTCAAGACTTTATGGAAGTGCCGACTTATTGTTTCTCCAGAATGTTGAAATTTATCCTGGAGGACACGATTCCTAAGATTGTGACCAATGGTATGAAGAAATATCACTAATTGTTCATTGACATCCATCCGTTCAGTATCCTGAAGTAAATTCCTCTCACATAATGCATCGCGCAGTAAGAAGAATGTGTGCTTTTCAACACGAAGTTGTTCATAAAATCGAACTGGATGTCCTTCCAACCACTCTCTAGTTTTCTGAGCACCAGTCAATTTAGAGGTGTTACGGCATGTTTTGAATAGTCTAGTGAACAACACATCTCGAAACACTGACACTGCTGAAATGTTATTAATTATGATTTGCTCAGAATCAGAAAATTCTTCATCGTCCATATTTTGCATGGTTCTATAGTACATATGGTGTCCAAATTGCTTTGTTTTGGAGCTGATAGGACAATACTGCCAAAATGAATTCCTAACTTATGCAAGTTGCTTACATGGGAATTTGTAATTGGGATCGTATAATCAAAAAGTGGTACCAGCCAAACTAATATAAAAATATGAAGTGATATTGATTGTTCGATCACAAACAGGTAGAAAAAGATAATGGAAAATCGACCTAGTATAAAATCTCAATGAAACAAAACAGAAAAAACTAAGATCCAAAGAGACCGGGTCTCTTCATCCATCTCAATGAAAATCGCCCTTTGGTTGGCATCTGCAAATGCTTGTGCAGCTTTTAGTTTTTTCTTCGCCTCAAGGTCAGGCATACTATTTAATATATGCATGCATGCCTTCACAGAGTATGCTTCTGTCTGTTGTGCTGCATTTTTCTTTGACTCAACAATACTGAGTGATGCGTCAGCAAGGCGATCTAATGCGTTTATAGCATCATCAGCTGATCGCTTTCGACCTTTGGAAGTGTCTTGCGATCCATTTGCATTGCACTTCTTGTTTTTATCTGGCTTAGTGGTATCGGGCTTCTTAGGACAAGCAACAGGGTGGTCATTTGCTTCGTTTGCTTCAAGATCCACTTCCTCATTCAGATCAATTTCTACTATACTGGTTTCACCTTTCCCTTTGCTAGATATAGCACCAACTCCAGATGCGGTAGAGCTAGCACATATGTCTACAAGGTCTGTCCAAGTAGGCCACACTTTATCCCGATATTCTTGAATATTCTTATCCTTCTGCAGTTTATTAGTATATTGTTAGTCTATTGGTTAACCATATGCTTGCAATTATATACAAATTATATGTACTTAAACTCACCGAAATGAGATGCTCCCAAGTTTCATCGGAAGCTTTGATCATTTTGTCCTCGTCATCCCAGCCAAACCCAGTGAGTTTTAGAAGTATATCCATGGTAGCATAACAACTCCTGTAGTACTTGTGACGATTTTTTATTTGTTGCAACTCAAGTTTGTCTACCTTTGATTCATTGAACTGATCTTGGATTTCACGCCATGCTTTCTTTGTGTAACCTGTTCCTTCTTTCCCTCCATTTAAAGTTTGATCTTTCAATATATTGAGCAATATTTTGTCCTCTGATGATTTCCATATGTGACGCTTTATGGGCTGCTTATTGGTGTTCTCCTTCTTAATTTCTTTTACCTTATCGGCCATATTTTCTACAAGAAAATAAAGCAACAACATCATTACTAGTATCTATCTATGTGAACATGTTGAAGATCTAAGATAAATGATTGATATAGTAAGTAGAAATGTGTTTTCTACGGTCAAGGATTCATACACGGCTAATGATTGGAAGAAAAGGATTGTCAGAAGCACGCACTCATTCACTCAATGGAGGAAGGATACAATCATATCAATTCGTTACTGTTACTATGATTTATCTACTTCCTCCGATCCAAATTAGTGTTCTTAGATTTGTCTAGATTCGGGTGTAGCTAGCACTATACATTCTAATCTAAACAATTTGAGAAAGATCGGAGGGAGTAAAAAGCCTAGAACAGCCTTTGTATACGATTGACTGCACTTTCTTACATAGTACATGCCTGACAGCTAGTCAAAACTCATAATGATCTAATATATTAGAGATCAGAGATAGTTCATGCACTGCTATAGAATAATTTCTCCTTTGTTGATCTGATTGTGGATATTACCTATAGGATGATGAACCTGCAGTCCGCCTGTTGGTGATGGAAACAAGTGGAGGAAGAGCGGCCTCGTCTTCCTAGCCGGTGTCCGGCGAGTGAATTGTTGATCTGAGTCGGCGTTAGCCCCAAGCCATGGAATGACTACAAATGTTTGTTTCTAGATCCGTGGTATTTTGTTTTCTCATCTTGTACCAACATCACGTATAAATAGAAGGGATGAAAAAAGGGCGCGCATGGAGTGGCGGGAGCGACAGACTTGGCGCAAAGAAAGTTTGTTGAGGAAGGGGCGGCTGAAAAAGTTTGTTAAGATTTGATTTTCTGTAACCGCGTTTATACAAAAACGACTATTAGTCGTTTTGGCCAGGACGCGTTTTTCTGGCTTTGTGGAAACCAATTTTAATCAATCCCTGTTTTTGTTGCCGGACCCAAACATGAATTTAGTTTGTTACACGGTTACACGGGATTACGGAAAACTAGTTTCTCTAATCCGCTGTATCCAAACAAGGCCTATACGGAGTAGCTAGTACTCGTTAACGATGCGAGCTGATTTGGCGCCACAACACGCTAACACGATCGTATCGATCTGTGGCAGGCGTAGATCTAGTCGGGTTTTTGGAAAATCAACGGAGCCCAACAGAAGCCAGCTATTCCGGTGCAGCAGATCGATTTTCGAAAGTTATTCTTGGAAAATCAACGGAGCCGAACAGAAACCGGCGATCGGATTCTTGGTTTGTAGTATTCTACTACTCCTCAAAAATCAAGCTAAGAGGCGGAAAAGGATTGAAACGGAAGCCATAAATAAAAGGAAAGGCAATAATCTCTCCTGAAAAGGAGATCAAGATTATTTCGATCGGGTCAGTCTCGGAGACGTGGAGGCCAGCCTGAAACCCGGTCGTCATCCACCATAAATACGCCGCTCCCTGCCATCCGAGGACCTTGTTTGATCGATTGTCTCACACCCTGCCACATCTGGCTCTGCCTGACCCTGACCTGTATATATAGGCGAGCACGACGCGAGCGGCGAGTATCAACAACACAGGGTATCGATTCGATCGCCACGGCCGTGGACGCGCAGCGCGTTTTCGCCACCGGACATCACCAGCCGTCCTCTGCCCTCGGCCTAGTCGGTCGGGCGGGCGCTGCTATGCCCATGACTGGCGCGGCGGCGGCGTTCTCGCCAGCCTGTTACGGCGCCGAGGTGGCGGTGGGGACCCAGCAACAGCACCAGGGGTACCTGTCGTCGTCGTCGTACATGGGTTTCGCCCAACCGGCGCCGCCTCAAGCGCCGGCGGGGGCGCAGCAGGATCAGTACTACAGGGGCGTCAGGCTCGACGGCTCTCAGCAAATTATCGCCGGCTATACGCGCGGTGAGCAGTCACCGGTGCCTGGCGCGGCGAGCGTTCTCGTGGCCCACGCGCAGCAACAGGCGGTCGTCGTCGATCGCGTCCCTGTCAAACATGTAAGTGTCATCATCAAACCATGCATTGCATGCACCTATAAATAATCTGACGGAGGATCTATCTAACGCTCTGTTACCTGTGATCACCAATCGATCGATGCAGCAGGCGACCAGCATGTGGACGGCTTTGGCGGAGCAGAGGAGGAGACACATGGGGCATATCATCTCCACCCTGGAGGCCAGGGCGGCGAAGCGGCTCAAGGCCAAGGACGAGGAGATCCAGCGGATCGGGAGCATGAACTGGGCGCTCCAGGACCGGCTCAGGACCCTCTACGTGGAGGCTCAGATGTGGCGCGACATGGCGCAGTCCAACGAGGCCGCCGCCAACGCGCTCCGGGCCGACCTACAGCGAGCGCTCGACGCGCAGGCGGTCCATGCCTGTGCCGGTGGCAGCGGCGACGTTGAGGACTGCGGGTCGTGCTGCTGGGGGGACGACCAAGTGGGCAACTGCGGTGACGAGGAGGAGGAGCAGGTGAGGACTCATGTGGTGGCGCCGGGCGTCTGCAAGGGGTGCGGCGAGGGCGCGGCCGTGGTCCTGTTGCTGCCGTGCAGGCACCTCTGCGTGTGCGCGTCGTGCGCGGACACAGCGCGGGCGTGCCCGGCCTGCGGATGCGCCAAGAATGGCACCATCTGCCTCAACTTTTCCTGATGCGTGGAAGGGATAGTCTAGAGTTGACCTTTTTTTTTCCTTATATGAAACTTTTTAGAATCAACTTTTGTAGTTTTGTATCCTTCTCTTTCTTTTTCCCCGATGGGGACTTTTTTGTTCTTATATGAAACTTTTTAGAGTCGATTTTTGTAGTTTTGCAGTATAATTCTCTTTCTTTTCCCCCCTTAGATGGGAATTGATAGCGCGATGGTTCGTCGAATGCCTCCTCTTAGAGAGGATATGTTCCCCTCTTTTGCTCGGTTTAGTTTAGCTTTTCTCTCAAGCTGTTGTTGGATCAATTGTTCAACAAGATGAGAAACAGTTCAGGAAATTGCATATCACTGCTTCAAACTGAATATATCTTACTCCTTCCATCCTAAAAAACATATAAATTTATCTAAATATTTGGATGAATCTATACATATTAAACAGTGTTCAGATACATTTGACATCCTTTTCAGGACGGAGAGTATATATACTTGTTGGGTCCCTTGTTTTCATAACTGCATTTTATTGGCTATAGACAAGGCTATGGTAACATTTTAGGGTCAGCAATGAATGCTTAATTTGTGGTGAATGAGGTGACCACCTAATTGGGGTGCTAGGATTGATTTTGGGGAATCGTGTGTTCGTATGTGGCCGGGGGGTGGTGAATTGGGGGATACAGAGGATGTTCGATCTTGCGTCCAACGACACATGTGGGGAAATGGTGACTAGGGTTGAGTGGTATGCCCAACATGTAGGGGGGATGTAAACTAGATTCAGATTCAGTGGTAGAATAGATTGATTGAATTTTACGTCAAAAAATAAAAAATCTATAAAGAGCATGTCATCTAAATTCTTACCATCATCAACATATGAGGATAGATTTTAATTATGTTTGATGAGGGATTGAGTGAGGGAAAAAGGCAAGTGTCGCCACCGCATGTGAAGGAAGGTTCATAGATCTACAAAGGAGGAACACAAAAGGAGATACAAGGTGGATTCAGATTCATTTGGTTGGGATGAAATGATTTAGTTTTACAGGAAAGTTATTAGGCCATCAAAGGTAGCCTAAATGCCCTAAATTCATAAAGTCAACCACATACAAGGATTTTTTATCGCATATAATTAGGGCATGTCAAAGAAAGCGCACCTGCCTTCTCACTGTGCATGGGAGGTAATGGGATATAGAAACAAGATTCAAATGTAATGGTCCAAATGATTAAATAGACTTTGGTGGAGAAAATACTCACCAGGGTGTGAGCACTATAAACTCATACCATGAAGGGAAATAAAAGGATTATCTTTAGTTAAATCTCTTTATCCAATCTTTTGAAAATTGTCCACTCATAATTGGATTGATTCGACTATTATATATTGTATTGATATTCTACCCATAGCAATGAACTATTCTTTTGATGAGGAGGACACGCTGTCATAGTACTAGCTGATCGCAATAGGTTTATTCCCCTCGACTAGTAAAGGAACAGATTCAGGAGGCAATGCACACACACAATGTGGGTTGTGCCATCTGTTATCTTAGATGGTGGAACAATTGTGTGGCAAGAGGGTAGCACTTGGCATAGTTGGTCGAGGAGGGGTAAGGCCGAGACTAAAAATAGGGGGGAGGGTGAGGAGCAAGATGGTCTAAGACGTTACACAATAGGCGTCATAGAATAACCATGAGCAGTTGACTCGAGTTGGTTGAGAAACCTAAACATCTATAGATCTAATGGCCACATTTTTATTGGGATTTCATATATGAGTGGTCAAATAATAAAAAAGGTCAACTCCTTTTCTTAGCAACTCTGCAATGCATGATCAAACAAGAAAAATGGTCAACTCCTTTTCTTAGCAACTCTCCAATGTAGATGATATTATTAATGATATATGTGCAAAATACAAGACTTTGAAACACATGAATTTGCATGCTTTCCTTTAGAGATGCAAGTAGATCAACATTAGAGTACCCTTTATCATCTTTAGTTTTAAATAAATGAACTATTTTTCAAAAATAGTAGTATTGTTGGAAAAATTAGTTCATTTTATTGAACTAAAGAGGGTATAGGGTAATCCAATGCTGACCCACGTTCACCTATAATTTCCTTGAATACAAAAGTGGTTTGGCTTTGGTGTTGAGATTCATTTTAAATTTATTCGATTGGCTAAATCCTTTGAATAAAACGGGTAAAAGGTCCTAGTACATTTCCATGACTCCTTAAAAAAATTGAATAAAAGATGTCCTTAATATATTTCAACTATGAAAAAAAGGATGTATGCAGACCGGAATGCAGCGTGTCCACAACCTGTTGGACGTCTAGGTCTTATCCAACAACCGTGGGTGTTCTAAGATGCGTGCGTGTGTCCATTTTGCTTCCACCACCATGTACTTTGTACACCTACCTACTCCTATAGTGACTGAGGTGTACCTGTACATCTTCATATGGTCATGCCTCTCTCACCCACTCTCCCGATCCCATCTCTGCCCCGCCCCCATCCCTCACCGGCGCCAGAGATGATGGCCACCAGGAACCACCTTGCTGGGAAATCACGTCTCCACAAGCTCTAGTCACCTAGATACATGCTTCCCAGCACAACCCTTGTCGTCACTGGCGGACCTTCTTGGAGGCCAAAAGGGCCATGGCCCCCCTACTCAACTGTAACTTGCACTATACTATTTAGTATTTATCATATTTAACCATAGAAAACACAAAATACTTCAAGTTAGCCCCCTCAACTATCATCTAATGTCTTTTGGCCCCTCCTGTGACGATGGTCAAGGTCCGCCACTGTTTTCGTCTTTGTTGGGGCCGTGTGGTCGCTGGAGACGTCGACGTGCTCTCCCGGCGCCGGTCCACATGCCGCCTCTACCCATCTCTTCCTAGGCTTCTTCGACCACAAGAACGACGTCACCACCATGATGCCTTGTTTACTTCTCTCGTATTTTTATCCCCAAGAGGTTTGGGGATGGGAGAGGTTTTGGTGTTCACCCAAACCCCTCAAATACTTTCTAAAAAAAATACACTAGTATGATGGATACACAAAAATAAGAAGATTTGCCGAGATATCTCAGAATTATCCCGTCCAAACCCGCCAATGGTAAACGGACCGCGGGGATTTTGCGTGATTTAGGAAAACCCCTTTTATCTCCGTAATTACACTAGCGAATACGACAGAAGTAAACAAGGCCTGGGAGAGTAGATTCATTTTCATGGTTTTTTTTTTGTTTTCTGATTTCCCAACATGGTGTGATTCCTATGATCCAGATCCATCAAAGCATGTTCTTCTCACAATTCTTGATACCATATTCCCTGTTTCTCGATTCATGTGGTTTATTTTTCTCTAGAAAAAGATATTGAATCTTCTGATTACTTCCTTCTTCATGCTCTCTCATTAATGCTTAAGAAAAAGATCTTGAATCCGATTACTTCCTGTATGATTTTATCCTGATTTTCTTCAATGCAATGGAAGAGGAAAAAAATACATTGAAGAAAGGTCCAAATCCTACTGATTTGGGAGGTTATCCAATATTTTCTCCAACGCCATGCTACAAGAAACCTTCCTTGTATAAATCCTCCCATTTCTTGTTCAAGGATGTTTCCGACATCAACAGAACGTGTGCATATCAGGCTGTAATCCCTCTCGTTATGTACAATTATATTTCCATTACAGTTAACATGTACAGCACTACAGCAGAAAAGCAAATCGGTAGGTGGAGAATCTAATAAATTAGAAACACAGGTTACGGTGTGGAAAATTCTAAGGGCCGACAGATTACAAATTGGTGTAATTCAGGGGTCCTTTTGCAACGTCGAGAAGTCACAGCACGGATCTTAGAGCAAGGTTGAATGGCTACTGATAAGACAGAGGCCCCAAATACTGTGTGGAGTTTGTTTTCCGATGCAGACCGACCTATGTAAAAGTACAAGTCGTTTATGTTTTGCTTTCATTTTTGCCTTAAGGCTCCAAGCTTTTGTTTAGATTTGGTTCGTCAGTACTGCATGTAGATCTAGTGCACAAATGACCATGAATAGTAAAATTAAGTCAAGGAAGCAATGATCGGATACGAAACTTAGGAGATCAGGATAACTACTAGAGCCCGGATAGAGAGAGACCCGATGCAACACCATCGTATCCTCAGAAAAAGTCATTCATAGGGTGAAGGACGGACTATCGTGGCTCAACTGAATGACCAGTGTACATAACATATAGTCCCTCCCTTTCAAAATATAGATGTTTTAGCTTAGTAAAGTAAATGTATCTAAACTTGTTTTAGTATATAGGTTCACTCAGGTTTGAAAGGAATCCACACACTAAAAAAAGTTTAGATATATTTTCTTCACAAACCTAAAATATCTTAAATTTGAAAATGGAGGAGTAGCTAGGACCGGCTCCACATGTCCATCTTCATGATACCAACACGGGACGTGCAATAATGCAACACAGTATCTATTTGCAATACATACATGCCTCATATTTCGAAAGACCGACTGTATCAATTGATATAGAGGCCGCGGCGATATCCCATTTCGAAGAAAAAAACATACATGGCTCACATGGTCGGTGTCACACACGTACTTGATACTTATTATGATTTACTTACTCTGTTCACAAATATAGAATCGTCGTTTTGATCGTTCAAATCTGAACTACCAAAACGTCTAATACTTAGAAACCCAGGGAGTAGCTAGCCGAAGCAGTTGAGAGTAGGCAACACACAGCAGATATCCCTAGCTAGAACAGCAGGGTGTCACCTTGCACATCGTTAACCCAGCTAAACTTCTCCATGTACGGGTTCGTGGTGCTCTCCGGCGGGTACCGATCGATGCACTGTGCCCATGCGCCCTTGTCAGACATGTAACCCTTCACCTCCCACAGGCAAGTGTTGCACTTGAAACCCGAGCCGAATGTGAGCATGAGCACCCTGTCTCCTCTCTTTAGCCTCCGCTTCGCCTCCATGTACGACAGAACGTACCAGAGGCTGCTCGCCGACGTGTTCCCCCACCGGTGCAGAGTCATACGCGCTGGCTCCACGTCGCTGGCGTCGAGACCGAGGCTCCCCTTCACCGCCTCCACGACCGCCGTGCCGCCGGGGTGGATGCAGAAGTGCTCCACGCCGGTCTTAAAGTTGATCTTGGGGCCGTGTGTCTTCTTCGCGCGTTGGGAGTTCAGAAGCTTCCTCCACATGCTGAGGGCAGCGAACCGGGCGAGCTCGGACATGGGTAGGATGCGCGGGGCGAGGCGACCCAGGTTGATGGTCAATGCCCGGGCAGCGGCCTTGGGCAAAGCCTTGCTGAGGCTGATCCCGACGCGCCCGTCGGCGTCGTCGCGCTGCACCGCGCAGGTGTGCGCCTCCTCGTCGGCGGCGGTGTTCTCGCGCACGAGGTGGCGGAGCGCCATCTTGGCACGCCCGCCGAGCGACGGTTGGTTGGTGAGCAGCACCGCCGAGCCCCCGCAGCGGAACAGGCAGTTGCCCAGCATCATGGACCTGTCGGTGCCGGTGTACCAGTTGGGGGCGATGGACTCGGACGAGACCACGAGAGCCACCGACATGGGCCGCGTCCGCAGCGCGTTGCGCGCGAGGTCTAGGGAGACCAGGCCGGCGCTGCACCCCATGCCGGAGAGGTTGAACGCGGCGACGTCCTCGCGCATGCCGAAACGGGTGACGATCCTGGAGGCGAGCGACGGCGCGGGGGAGAACATGCAGACGTTGACGACGAGCACGTCGACGTCGCGGGGCCCGAAGCGGCCGGTCTTGCGGAACAGCTCGGCGATGGCGGCGTCGAAGAAGTCGTCCATCTCGTCCAGCGCGTCCTGGTGGGTGGGCGTGTCCTCGCGGCCCTCGAGGATGCTGCGCGGGCAGTAGCTCTCCTCGCCGATGCCGGAGAGGACGATGACGCGGAGGAGGAAGCGGTACTCGGGGAGGCCCAGGCGCTGGTTACGCTGGACGACATCGCCGGCCATCTCCGTGCTCACCTTGCGGTCGTCGGACGGCTTATGGCAGACGTAGTCCAGGAGGTAACACTGTGACCGCCGCCGACGGGCGACAACTGCGCGCACCAGGGAAGCCAGCGCGCGCACCAGGAGGAGCACGGTGAGCAAAAGAAGCAGATCCATCGTGCTTAGTGCTAGCTCTCAGTTGATTTTGAGCTTTCAAATCCGTAGTGAGCGTGATTATATAGCTAGCTAGCTTCCGAGTTCAAAACCCGAATATAGCTGGCCCCGGTAATCTCTTTACAGTTTGCACGCATTAACTAAAAGTGGCGAATCAAAAACCGACCTGATCCGTACTCGGTCGGTCCGGATATTAATACCAACCTCCGCCAAGTGACTTCGTCAGGCAAGCTAGGCTCACCAGACCAGATCGTGACAACTTTTGTGGCGTTTGTTGCATAAACCACGGAAATAAACCAATTTTTTGTAGCTAGCACAGTTTGTTGCTTACTATAGTCGGAAATAAACCACGGAAATAAGCTGTTAATTCTCTATATTCAGTCTAAATTAACAGCTTAGTCTTGTTAACATCTTATATAATAGAGAAAATTGCAGCTACTATCGGTCCTTATGACATTTGTTGCACAAAACACAGAAATAAGATTTTGTTTGCAACTAACATAGTCTGTGATTTAATTATTTGTACCTGGCCCCAAATGAACGGCTTAACTTACCAACATGTTGATGAAATAAATTTAGGAAAGAGATGCAATTTTTACTAAAACTACACCGATTTTGATATATTTATTGTCATTGAGATTACAATTGTGTTTTTAAGTAATTATAAAATAGTATTTTAAAGCACACAACTACATATCCATGGAGTTTTGGTACATAATACGTTGCATCATAGGCTACATAAAAATCATAAAATCGTGTATGTGAAAAGTAAAAAAATACCTTATTTTATTTCAGCATTTTTATGTCCCATGTGAAAATATATTTTGATTCAAATTTGGCCATACATATTACACATGTATATGTATTTATATGTTTTTAAGAGACATACAAATGTGAATTTTTTAAATAATACATTTTTTATTAAATTTCAGCGAATAATACACGTTTTTGGGAATTTGTAGAAGTAGCGCGGGGTCGGGGGTTCAACTCCCGTCTGTAGCTCCTCGGGACTCTAACTACCGACAAGGCTGGTCTGCACTTTAACCTCTGACCACAGTGGGTGGCGAGGCCTGCCTGTCCGGGCTGTTGGCCGACAGGGGGGGGGGGGGGCATGGGAGTGTCGGGACTTTAACTCCCGACGGGAGCATCAGGACTTGAACACCCGAAGTTCCTCTTCTTATCCGCCGCGGCGCCGACCAACCCTCCCGCGACTCACTCTCTTCTTCTTCCTCCCGCAGCTTCGTTCTTCCTCTCGTTTCTAGCTACAGCCATACCCATTTTCAGCCAATTTGTACACCAATTTCCACCCAAACTTGGTGCTAAAATACATTAGGAAGCTAGGAAAGTCCTGATCTACTAATGGGATAAACTGGTGAAGTGATTTGGGGCATTTTTATGGACGAAGTTGGTGGTGTTGTTGGGGAGCAATGACTCTGGTGGAGGCTAGGGTTGCAGCTTGAGGCAGCTGCATGGTGGATGTGATGATCCGGTGACTGGCTGCTGCATGGTAGGACCTTGCACGCTTCAAGGGTAAACCCTAATTTCTCGCTAAGTGCTGACGTTAGTGTATGTTTATGGATACACTTGGATGTGGTCAGTTAGCTGTAAGATTATTCGGCTATAAGTATGTTGGTAGACTATAATGTGCCATGGTACCGGTATTTGATGCATTTTGGTATTTTTTCTAGGTCAAAAGTTATATCAGACAATATACTGTTTAGGTTTCACTATGATCACGGTGTCGTTAGAACAAACGAGAACGGAGTTGATTTGAGTAACTTTCAGTGCATTCATAAAGAGCTCCAGGCTCCTGAAACATGGTCACTTAGTGAGTTCAAGGATTGGTTATCTGCATCTGTTGGGCTCCCTTTGACCCATACTATCGGTGTGCATGCATTATGGACTAAGTCAAGGACTGCCCCGTTGTTTTATTTGAGACCGATAGAAGTGCAATGTAAATGGGTCAAATGGATGGAAGCCTGCCATAAAAGGAAAGTTAACCCCATTGTGTTAGTGTTACCTGAGGCAAAAGAGGGTGGGTACGATCATGGCCAGAGTAGTCAGACCCAATATGTTGGTGGTGGTTACGATCATGGCCAGAGTAGTCAGACCCAAGACAGAGGTGGTGGTGGCTACTATCATGGACAGAGCAGTCATGGCCAAAGCAGTCAAGGCCAAGATGGCAGTGGTGGTTATGAATCTGTTCATAGTAATTATGCACACTCCGGGGGTGGTGGTTATGAATCAGCTGATGGTAGTCACGGGACAGGAGAAGACATTTTCAGTGGTGAGGCTGATGAGGATGAGATATATGATGGTTTGTTGCAAGATCAGATGGAAGCCGAAGATTCAGACGGCGATAGTGATACCGCTGATGATTCTGGTGAGTCTGATGAAGAAGAGATCAACCCACCAATTCCTGCATCATGGAATAATGATAGCACAACAACAATGAATGTGAACGATGGGCATGATTCCGCCTGGCACTATCACGCGAACAACATATCCATGGGTGCATTATATCCTAGCAAGAGACATCTGTAGGAAGCAATCATTGAGTGGGCATTGTCCATGCAACGGGTCTTCAAAATGAAGGTGTCATCCCAACAATATTTGACATTGGTTTGTAAGATAGTCGGATGTCCGGCAAGGGTGCATGCCCATCTCCCTAAGTATGACACCGACTGGAAGGTTATCGACGTTGTGCTGCACACATCTGAACTTCCCAATGTCCTTCGGGACCATCGTAACCTCACATCGACCCTCCTGTCCAGACTGTTATACACGGAGATAGTGGAGAGCAAAGCCATGGGGTGAAATCTATCGTCAACAAAGTTGTTGTCAGATTTTGCTACAATATTTCTTATAGAAAGGCTTGAATGACTAAGCAGAGGGTACTAAAGGCAAGATTTGGTTCGTTTCGAGATGGATACGACTATGTTGTTCGGATACTCCAAATACTGTAGGCTAGGAATCCAGGCACCTACGTGGACATCCAACACTTTATATTGCCATAGGAACCAAATTTGAGGGTGCTGCATCGAGTGTTCTTCTCATTTGCTATATGCATAGAAGCTTTCACTCACTATCGACTAGTCATCTGTGTGGATGGTACATTTCTCACTGGCAAGTATAGGGGTCAGATATTGACTTCCATAGGTCAAGACAGTAACAATCAAGTTGTTTCACTTGCATTTGATTTCGTGGAGAGCGAGAACACCGAGAGTTGGGTATGGTTTTTCAGGCAGCTGAATAGCAATTGTGAAAGATACACCGAATGTGTGCTTCCTTCATGACAGTCATCCGGGTATACTAAGCGTGATAAAGAAGCTCACACAACCTGCTCCTGATGAAGTAACTCCATGGAAGGACATGCAAAGTCATTGGCACATGCAGCATCTAGGGTCCAACTATTTCTCACAGTTTAGGAACAAGGCCCTTATGAACCTATTAAAGAAGCTTTGCAAGTAGAACCAGGAGTGTAAGTATATTAAGTGTCATGGCTATATAGATGACTTCACTAAAAACATGTCACGCAGAGGAGAGCATCTAGAGCAGCAGCGTTCATGGCTCATGCAGCTATGATAGCTGCACAAACAACAACATGAGCAACACCACCAGAGGAAGAACCCATTGCCCTTTGTGATTTTCCAGGATTTGACCAACCCGGTACTAGGAGGCCTGGGAGAAGGATGACTGGTTTGGCCAGTATCAGCAGCATCAGACTCCACCACCTATCCCCACACAGGATACGCAGACACAGGGTGAAGTTTCAACTCTATCTAACAGTAATTTGATGCCACCCAACATGTACGGATGGAGTACTGATGGTGCTGCGTCAACATGGAGCGCTTCGTCGGGAAACCCCAAGATCAAGGTATGATGCAGCATAGCAGCAAGTCTTCCGTCAGTAAGAAACCAAGGTTATCGAACCAGTAGGAGGAAGGAAACGTCTCAAAGGTGTTGCAACCAACGTGGAAACCTGCACAACACAAACTCAAGACTTTGCCCCAACTAACAATGAGGTTGTCAATCTCACCGGTTGCTGTAAAAATGGATTAATTGTATGGTGTGGAAGGTGAAAGAGGTTTGCAGCAAGTAAACAGTAACAGTGGAAGATGTATCAATGGTAAAGATTGGACCAGAGTCCATAGTTCACTAGAGGTGTTCTCCTTAGATAAACAAACATGCCATGCTGGGTAAACAAATTACAACAGGGCAATTGACAGAAACTGAGCAAGGCATAACAAATTAATACTAGACATAAAGATCCTATGAAATTCGATTTGGCAATACAACAAGTTACATAGACCGCCATCCAACTGCATCTATGACTAGAAGTTTACCTTTAGGTTATCATCCGAACCCCCTCCAGTATTAAGTTGAAAGCAACAGACAACTACTTTTAGCAAAGTGTGTAAGGTAAACAATCCACTTGTTCCATGAACAAGAGACCATTGTTTTATCCCTAGTGGCAATAGCACATCTACAACCTTAGAGATTTCTGTCACTTCCCTTGATTAAATAGAGGCATGAACCCACTATCGAGCATAAATACCCTCTCTTGGAGTCACTAGCAACTACTCGACCAAGATAGCTACTAACAACGGAGAGCATGCAAGATCACAAACAACACAGACATGATAGAGTCAATAAGACAAAACCATTAATCAACCTAACATAGTAATCTCAATATCCATCGGATCCCCGCAAACACAACATGCATGATTACAAATAGATGATATCTTGATCATGAACGGAGCTCACAAGATCTAGACATGAAAGCACAAAGGAGGAGATACAACCATCTAGCTACTACATGGACCTGTAGTCCAAGGTGGAACTACTCACGCTTCATACCGGAGGCTGGCATGATGAAGAAGAAGGCCTCCGGGATGATCTCCCCTCCGGCAGGGTGTTGGGAAGAGCTTCAGATCCCCCAATCTAGGGACGATGGTGGCGGTGGCTACAGACGGTTTTGTGGAATATTGATCGGGTTCTTAGGGTCACTAGTGGAAACGAGGTCTTTTGTTGATCCCGAAAAAGGGCTTTAACACCGGTTCTTCCACGAACCGGTGTTAAAGGGGCCCGTCTCAGCGTGGCCCTGGGCAAAAAGAGCCTTTAACACGGTTCGTGCCACGAACCGGTGTTAAAGGTCCTCCAGTGGCTTTCTTTAACACCGGTTCGTGGCATGAACCGTGTTAAAGAAACTATATAAGACACCACCCCAGCCCACACACACCCCACTCTTCCATTCTTTCACATTTTGGAGCCTAGCAAGAGGGTGTGAAGAGTGCTAGTTTGTGTTTTTTTCATATGCACAAGAGGTGTTCGGTGAAATGCCCGAGAGCTCAAAATAAGTTTTCTTGTTGCTCTTTCCGTCTCGAATTCGGCAACTATAGTTTCATGTGTCATTGATGTACTATATATATAAATGGTCATCTCCCTATTAATTTTTGATATATACTACATATTAATGCAGATGAACTGACAATGGATGTACGGTGACCGCCGCACGTACGAGTACATTACGGGCCTCCAAAATTTCATCGTTGTGGCTAATGCAAACCATGGTCACAATGGTTTTATGTGTTGTCCGTGTGTTCACTGTCAGAACAAGAAAGACTACTCAAATACCAGAACCATTCACGCCCACCTGCTTCGATCCGGTTTCATGCCTAGCTATAATTGTTGGACCAAGCACGGAGAAAAAGGGGTTGTGATGGAAGACAACGAAGAAGAAGAGGATGATGACAACTATCATAATATGTATCCTGAATATGATGATACTGCAACGGGGGTAGATAATGAAGATCAAGAGGGAGCAGATGGGCCCGCTGATGACGATCTTGGTCGGGCCATTACTGATGCAAAGGAAGAATGTGAAACTGAAAATGAGAAGGAGAAGCTGGAGCAGATGTTAAATGATCACAAAACATTGTTGTATCCAACTTGCGAAGATGGCCACAAAAAGCTAGGTGCCACCTTTGGATTTGCTGCAATGGAAGGCGGAGAATGGTGTGTGACAACGCATTTTCAAAGTTGTTGGTAAAATGAAGAATCTTCTTCCAAGAAATAATGAGTTGCCTGACAGACATACCAAGCAAAGAAGGTTGTCGCCCTCTAGGATTAGGCGTGCAGAAGATACATGCCTGCATTAATGAGCATCCTCTACCGGTGAGAAGTACGAGAATTTGGATGCATGCCGGTATGCACGCATCCGATATAAGATCAGACGAGACGATCTCGGCGATGTTGAGGGCGAGGCCCCTAGGAAGAAGGTTCTCGCCAAGGTTATGTGGTATGCTCCTATAATACCACGGTTAAAACATCTCTTGAAATAAAGAGCATGCCAAGTTGTTGCGATGGCACATGGAAGACCGTAAGAAAGACGCGATGTTGAGACACCCTCTGATGGGTCACAGTGGAGAAAAGTCGAGCGAGAGTACCCGGACTTCGTACGTGGCGCAAGGAACTTAAGGTTTGGTCTAAGTACAGAGCATGAATCCTTTTGGTGAGCAGAGCTGCAGTCACACGGCACTGTGACCCTATGTATCTATAACCTTCCTCCTTGGTTGTGTATGAAGAGGAAGTTCATTATGATGCCGGTGCTCATCCAAGGCCCGAGGCAACCCGCACGATATTGATGTGTACCTAAGGCCATTAGTTGAAGAACTTTTACAGCTGTGGGCCAAACCAGGTGTACGTATGTGGGATGAGCACAAAGGGGAGCCATTTGACCTACGAGCATTGCTTTTCGTAACCATCAATGATTGGCCTGCTCTTAGTAACATTTCAGGCGGACAAACAAGGGATACAATGCATGCACACCTGTTTAGATGATACTAAAAGCGTATATTTGGATAAATGTAAGAAGGTTGTGTACCTAGGGTATCGCCGATTTCTTAGAACACGCATCCGATGAAAGAAAGGCAAGCATTTCAAACGTCTGGCGAGAACCCGGAGGAAGCCTGTCCTCCGTGCGGTGAGGAGGTATTTGGTATGGTCAAGGACCTAGAAGTAATCTTTGGAAAAGGTCTGGCGGTCTATCATTCAATGACGATGCGGACACGCGCCCATGTGGAAGAAGCAATCTATATTTTGGGACCTACCCTATTGGAAAGTCTTAGAGGCTCTTCAATCGACGTGATGCGTGACGAAGAATATTTGCGTGAACCTGCTAGGCTTTCTAGGAGTGTATGGGAAGACAAAAGATACACCGGAAGCACGGCAAGACCAGCAACGTCTGAAGGCCCCTGAAGAGCCTATGCATCCTGAGAACGAGAAGGGTAAACGATGCCACTTAACTCCACCACTACGCTCTTACCAAAGCGAGAAGGAAATCTTTTTGAATGTCCGAAAGCGTATCAAGGTCCCGTCGGCTTCAAATCGAATATAAAGGGAATAATAAATATGGCAGAAAAAATTCCAAAACCTGAAGTCTCATGGCCGCGTGATTATGACACAATTGCTTCCGATTGCATTGAGGGGCTTCTGAAAATGTTTGAGTACCCATTGTGAAGCTATGTGCATTCCTCAATGCAATATCTCGAAGGTAATCGATCCGAAAGCCTACCAGGTTACAAACAGATGTGGCCCAATGTCTTGTCGACTTTGAGTTGGTGTTCCCACCATCCTTCTTCAATATTATGACGCATCTCTGGTTCACCTAGTAGAAGAGATTGCCATTCTCGGTCCTGTATTTCTACACAATATGTTCCCCTTGAGAGGTACATGGAGTCTTAAAGAAATATGTTCATAACCGTGCTAGGCGAAGGAAGCATCTCCAAGGGCTATGTAACAGAGGAGGTCATTGAGTTACGTGTTGATTTTATTCCGACCTTAAAGGCGATTGGTGTTCGAGAATCACGACATGAGGGAAGACTGCGTGGAAAAGGCACCCTAGGATGTAAAGCAATGATATGTAGGGACGGGCATTCTCTCAATCAAGCACACTACGGTTTTACAAAGATCTATCTTGGTTGCCCGTATATCAATGAACACAAGAATTTAATACGCCTCAAACACCGGGATCGATGAATGGATTATAAGTGAACACATGGCGAGTTTTGGCGGTGGCTGCAAAGACTTCTCACGAATAACACCACTTTGTTGGGGATCGGCTGTACTTGTTGGCGGGACACCTTCTTCGATTGTATGTACTTTCCAAGGGTACGAGATAAATGGGAATACATTTTACATGATAGGCCAAGATAAAAAGAGCACCAACCAAAATAGTGGTGTCCGCTTGATGCAGGAAGACAATGGGCAAAAGACCACGTATTATGGGTTCATAGAGGAGATATGGGAACTTGACTATGGACCTAATTTTAAGGTCACCTTGTTTCGATGCAAATGGGTCAAGCTAACAGGAGGAGGGGTTGAGGTAGACAAGAAGTACGGAATGACAACGGTGGATCTCAACAATCTTATGAAGGTAGACAAGAACTTAGATTTAACCATTCGTCCTAGCCAATGATGTGGCTCAGGTTTTCTATGTGAAGGACATGTCCCGGACCAAAAAAAAGAAAAATATGCAAACGAATACATCATATGATGAGCCAAAGCGTCACATAGTTCTTTCAGGAAAAGAAACATCGGGAATCGAGGACAAGATGTACATGTCAAGATTATAATAAGTTTAATGAAATTCCGCCCTTCACGGTGAAACACCCAAGCATTCCGTTAAGTAAAGAAGATGCTCCATGGTTACGTCTGAAGCGATCATAAGGAAGGACATATGCCAAGAAGTTCATGCTCATATTATGTAACTCTAGTTCATGTTTTTAATATTAATACATGTCTTGAGTGTTAGTCATGTTTTGTGGATGGACCGGGACTATGGGAAGAAGTTGTCCCAATTCGTACTTACCGTTAAGATCTGATCTCCAAACGCGCGAGGTCACATATTAGGGAGTGCCTCTATGACCAGTTTCTTGGAGATGCCGGAGGACTAGGCTCCGTCGGCATCCCCTGAAACTGGCCGTAGTGGTGTCCCTGCTCTCGAAAACCATCTTGCAGCTTTGTAACTTCTCTAACTAGATCGATACACCTGGGAGCTAACTAATTTCACATATTAGGGAGTGCCTCTATGACCAGTTTCTCGGAGATGCCGGTGGACTGGGCTCCGTCGGCATCTCCCTAAAACTGGCCGTAGTGGTGTCCCTTCTCTCGAAAGGAGGTAAGGCATAGCCTCAAACTGGCTGGAGGACTGGACTCACAAGGATGCCTATTTATAGTACAAGCAGCTCGACATAGTGTCGACACTTACGAAATAATGTCGACACTCATCTTTAGTCCCGGTTGGTGTCTCCAACCGGGACTAAAGGTTCATCTTTAGTCCCGGTTGGTGTCTCCAACCGGGACTAAAGGTTCATCTTTAGTCCCGATTGGTGACACCATCCGGGACAAGGTACACGCCGCACGACATAATGTCGACACTCACCCCTATTATTAGTGCTGACTCGTGTTTTTTGTCCCGGTTGGTGTCTCCAACTAGGACTAAAGGTTCATCTTTAGTCCCGGTTGGTGTCTCCAACCGGGACTAAAGGTTCATCTTTAGTCCCGGTTGGTGACACCATCCGGGACAAGGTACACGCCGCTCGACATAATGTCGACACTCACCCCTATTATTAGTGCGGACTCGTGTTTTTGTCGGTTGGTGTCTCCAACCGACTAAATTCATCTTTAGTCCCGGTTGGTGACACCATCCGGGACAAGGTACACGCCGCACGACATAATGTCGACACTCACCCCTATTATTAGTGCTGACTCGTGTTTTTTGTCCCGGTTGGTGTCTCCAACCGGGACTAAAGGTTCATCCCGCCATTTTTTCCTGCCATTTTTCTTCCCGCCATTTTTCTTCCCGCCAGTTCTTCTTCCCGCCAGTTCTTCTTCCCGCCATTTTTCTTCCCGCCAGTTCTTCCCGCTAGTTCACTATATATATATGTAGGGTTGGCCTCCATTGTCATTGCACATCTCTAGACTCATATCTGCAACCTCATCACTCTTTCCCATGGCTTCCACTGTAGCACTAACCCCAAGGGAGGCGGAGGCGCTTTGCGCCTCGAACTACCCCTGCCCGCCGGACTACTGTGTCCCCATCGGCTGGATGCTGAGTGTCGGAGGCGTGCCGGTTCCTCCTGTCCCTCTAGGTGTGGCGCGCCGGATGGCCATCACGAACCACTACTACTTCGAGATCACGCCAGAGCAGCGGAGGAATCCCAGATGGCATCCCGACTATTTCCCTACTTGGGAAGCCTTCTTCGTGGATCGGCGTGAGAGGGCGCTCGCCAGGCACGAGGAGGACGGCCCACCTCCTCCTAACTTCAACGAGGCCGGCCATCGGCTATGGTGGCACGGTCGGACTCTCCAGAGCGTCATGGCCTATGACACTACCGCCGACTCTAACCCCCGTCTGCGCTACCCTCAAGTCCAGCCCACGCGCTACCCTCAAGTCCAGCCCACGCGTACTCTCCAGAGGTTCAATTACGGCGACCAAGCGGCAGCGGCGATGACGTGGCCGGCAAGTACGACTTCTGATGGCGAGTATTACAGGTGTAGGCAGGAGCATGACTGAATCACTCCAACATTCCGAAACAAGTTCGGCCGATTGTTACTTAATCTGGCTATGTATCTTAATTTTCAGTTCTTTTATGTATCATAATTTTCAGTTCCAGTTCGGCTTTATGTAACTTACTATTAGTTGCATTCTCATTCGAGGTTTCTTGGCTTTCGGGTCAAATGACCAATGTTATGGCTAGAATCAAGGCATATTTTGTGATAATATGGCCATATTGTGCATACATGTGCATCATGGCATGGCAAACAATGTTTCAAGAGGAACTTTTCCTTTTTATCGCACCAAAAAGGCATTTTCCATTTTCCGAGCATAAAAAACGGACGGTTTTGTGAAGCAACCACCAAATGGCTAATTCAAAAACCACCAACACATTTTACAAAAATACTAGACCACCTTATATGTACAATGTACCAACAGGAGGATCTGAAACCTTTCCGTCCACCTCTGGTGAAAAAGACAAATTCCTGCCGAATCGGCAGGAAGTGGGTCAGATATGAACTACAGGTACATGATACGATGCTCATGATTTTTTACAAAAATCATTTTTAGGTTCACAATATGCTATTTTATCAAAAAAACAATGCAAGTTGAGCGAGGCTTGGTGAGATTCAAGTGTATACAAAAGATGCGACATTTAAATATCCAATCAATTCAAAAATGTTAATACAAAAGATGCGGCATTAAAATATGATTTGATCTAATAAAATAGGGTTAGATTTATTTTTAGATGCTTAATATTTCTTATGTTCAAAGTTTTAGGATTTAACAATTTATTTTTGTTTGAATTGAATAATCAAAATTTATATGTAAGTGTTTTAATTATTTTGAAAATTTTCATGTAAAGTAAATATAAAATGATTTACATGAATGGATAGATATTATTTTTCTGAAAATTATGATATATTATTCATATTTTTCTGAGTTGAAATGAAAAAGATATGAATTTTCTAAATTCATATCATATTTTGAATTAAAATGCCCTTTAATGCATGAAATAAATGCCCCTTTAACACGGTTCGGACACGAACCGGTGTTAAAGAAAGCGATTTTCGTTTCCTTACACCCCCTTTAACATCGGTTCGTGTGGAACCGGTGTTAAAGGGTGGTAATCATCTTGGCGGAAAGCGAATCCCTTTAACACCGGTTCGTGGCACGAACCGGTGTTAAAGGGGGGTATTAAATCCGCGCCTTCCCCTTCCTTTCTTCGTGCCACGAACCAGAGCAGATCGAACACCGCCGGAGCTCGCGCGTCTCGCCGCCGCCGCCGCCCTCGGAGTTCGTCCGTCTTGCCGCCGCCGCCTCCATTTTCCGTATGACCTCTCCCGCCCCCCTGACCACCACCTCTTCCCCGTGCAGGAGCAGGCCGACCGCGCCTCGCCGGAGCACCGCCGACGCCGCCCGTCTCCACCGCGCCCGGCACGCCGCGCCTCGCGGACGCACTGCCACCGCCGACGCCCGCGTCTCCAGCAGCGCCGCCTCCGTCTCACCGCGAGCGCTGCCCGTCTCCACCGCGCCGACGCCGGTGAGCAGGGGCGGGCCCATAATTTTTTCATGTGCCTCAAAATATTTATTAAAATCAATCTGTATATAATGTTATGTGATTTTCACTATATTTAAATCATCATGTGATTTACACTATTACATATGTAAAATTGTTTTCCTTTGATTTTCAAAATCGCAAGCTAAATAACTCGTTGATTTAGGGTGGTGTCTTAGCAACGCATGAGTTCTATGCTACTCCCGCTATTTCAAAATATAAGACATTTTAGCTTTATAAATAAATGTATCTAGACCCCTTTTAATATGTATGTTTGTGTAAATTAGAAGTAAACCTACATCTTTAAAATGGTATAGATACACTTTCTTCGCAAAGCTAAAAATGAAACGGAGGAAGTAGTTCATAATAACGACAGTGGCACGCAAGTTAGCCAAACCATGGAGGGCCATACGCTTGTGCTTGTGTTAATATCACTAGTGGAAACGAGGTCTTTTGTTGATCCCGAAAAAAAGCTTTAACACCGGTTCTTCTACGAACCGGTGTTAAAGGGGGGCCGTACAAATTTCGAACTATGAAAACTTAAGAGTAGAACAAACATCAGATGGGCTTTCTACAAAAAAATACATGCAAAATGATTATTTTGAAAAACAACAAAGTGGCAAAATTGGGGGTCGAACCTGTAGGGCAAAATTGGGGGTCGAACCTATAGGTTCAGAAAATTACAAATAATATGTCCCTGGAATCACAACCCCGTGGGGATTATATATCTGATTTTAGTTTGATTTTTAGACAACAGAAACTATATAAATGATTTAAAACCCATTAAACACTATTTAAATCATAAGAAAAGATTTGTAACTCTGATTAGGGTGAATCCAATGCCTACTGGTTCGTATTAATGTCCTCTATCCATAACAAATACTCCATTGCATTAATTGGCCTCTTGCATGCATCATATACTTCAGTATTGTTTAGAGAACTAAAGTAACAACCATTGTGACTTATTAAATTGCCATGCATGCATTTGTTGCATTTGTTTGATCTCTATGTGCTATGTGCTATTTGTGTATGAATCCAAGTCCACTTGAATGTTTACACTCTTACTCTAGATAATATTATTGTTTTAGAAACTATGGATCCACTTAGTAGAAACCTTGAAGAAGAAGAAATAATGGAGAACATTATTGATGAGAACACCTCACAATATCTGAACTTGGAGGGACATGATGACGACAGCTCAAGTACTAGTCATGGAGAAGATGAAGACTCCGGTGAACGCAATTTAATGGTTACAAAGTCCGGCGAGGTATATGCATTGATTAAGCCTCTGCTGACTTCCACCAACAATCTTCTTCTACATGTATTAATTAACGCTTCTTTCTTATTTTAGCCCTCTGGATCGACCAGCCAGCAACCATCTTCTTCTACGAAAAAGAGCAAGCGAGGCGCGGGCCAGCGGTTGAAAGATCGTGCAAAGTTCACGATCGAAGCAGTCCGTGTTGATGGCAGGCCGATGGAGCCCAAGAAGGCCGCAGACAAATTTGTACGTCAGGCTGGAGTTCTTGTTAGGGACCAAATCCCAATCATAATTGAAAATTGGAATAAACCAAAGAAGGGCGACGGTACCTTTGTCGATGACAGATCCAAAGAAACGTTTTAGAATTCGTTGTTGGTAAATTTCACCCTTCCGTCAGAGGAGGATGAAAACAACCCGGTTATAAAGGAAAAGGTCAAAGAGTGGACTCTAAAGAAGATGGCTGACGCTTTCCGCAACTGGAAGACAAAATTGAACAAATTTATCAAATCTGGCGAGACTCCAAATTTCGAAGATGCATATTATGCGAAGATAAGACCTCACTGGCCCGAATTTGAGACATATAAAAAAAGTGCTATAGCTAAAAAGAGGTCAGAAACCAATACGCTTAATGCCCTGAAGAAGGAATATCACCAGAGGACGGGGTCAGGTGGCTACATATCTCAGAGGCCTAAGTGGGAGGAAGCTGAGAAGGCCCTGCGTGCTAGAGGGATCACACCCCAGACAGATGGGTGGGACCTACGTGCAAAGACTTGGTTCTACGGAATCGGGGCAAGGTTGGACCCAGAAACATGATTGTGTATCTTCCCAACACTCCTTGCCAAACCCGTCACTGAACTCATCACGGTGTACGAGGAAACAGCCGCTAGGACCTTCCATCCCGACAGAGAGAATGACCATCTCACACGCGCCATCGGTAAAAAAGAACACGCTGGACATGCACGAGGCACAGGGGGTATGACGTGGAAGGATGGGTTTGCCGACTGGAGCGACTCTTACAGATGGCGCGGCAGAAAAAAAAGAGCGTACAGAGCGGATGACACAGATAGAACATGCACTTGCGGCGCAGCAGGCGCAAGTGAATGCACAACAGAGCCATCAAGCTACCGGCCCATCTCAGCGGCACGAAGAGCCTGCATTGGAAGCTGCCGGCCGGACTCTGGCAGCGGAAAAGCAGCATGGCTTCCACGGAGAACGTCATTACGCTTGAAATGGCGGGTCCTCGATACCCGTGGATGAGATCACGGAGAGCGAACACGCTGAGCTGCATGTGAGATTAATGAGCTTATCCATTAAGGTGGTATCGGCTATGCCTTACCTCCCGTAGCTGGTGGAACTTACCACGCCGACCGATTCGAGATGACTATGCTATTGTCGGGGTGGATGAGGTTGTGAAGGAATATGAGGAAGCACAGCTTGACCATGCTATGGGTGAAGGGGAAACTCAACTCAAATTTGCAGTGAAAACAACCATTCTTTGGAAGAAGGAACACATTGTGCTTCCAAATTGGAGGTCACTTGGCACCCCTTGCCTCTCCGCAGCGTCGTGATCTGAGCCTCTTCACTATCTCCTGCGGCAGCCATCTCCGGCGCTTGAGCCATCTCTGTGACAGCCATCTCCGGCCGTCGGCCATCTCTGCAAGGCAGCCATCTCCGACCGTCAGACCATCTCCGGTGCTTCAGCCATCTCCTCGGCGTAAGCGGAAGAGCACCTTTACGAAGAGCATCGAGTATCGCCACAAAGAAATACGCAGGAAACCGTACGCCAAAGAGTTCAAAAAACTACGTCCCACAGCCTTCCGCCAAGCCATTGCCGGTTTTACCGTGGAATCGCAGCGACGAGGAGACCAATAGGATCTCGGAAGAACAGGTCAAGAAATTCTTTGCACCTAGACGGGCCGAGCCAAAGGAGAAAATAGATCCGGCGGTGGTGGAGAAGTTTTACAAAAATCTTTTGAAACCTGAAACCCCACTTGTGCCGGACTACGAGCGCCAGATTTTGAAGGCGGATGCAAGGCGCCGTAGGGAGACTGAAAGTAGCAGTCGTGAGGCACCCCAGAAAACAGTTCCCATGCTCGGAGAGCAGGAAAACCAATCATGTGCCCCGCTCCAAATGTTCGACACACGGGACGCTCCTCCCGTAAATGATTACGAGGCAGAGCTACAAAGAAAGGCCAATGAGATGGGGATGACTTACATTGCATACTTGAACGTCATGGGAGACAACTTGCCCAAATGCGATGCCAGCTCCATACAGCCATGGAAGTATGGGAAGAATCTCGTCAAGAAAGAGGAGCTCAAGAATCTACCAACAAAGATGCGAAAATTGCACAAGTGGTACCTTCATTTCTACAAGACGAGAAAGGTAGAATGGATCACGGCGCATATAAGAGATGATATTTTCTTCTGCGGAGATGACGCGATCGACTTCAACATTCAAGACTTGCATTTTATATTCAATCAGAAGGAACTCGACAAAGCTGCCATCAGCCTTTATTGTGTGTAAGTACTATTTCTATAATTTATATCTCATCTCATTCACTTTATTAATTGCATGTATATATATGCTCACCATATATGTATATACTATTATGCAGGAAAAAGGTTATGGAATGCAGGAAAGGAGGCCCTTTTGACATTGGGTTCGTTGACCCAAATAGAGTTCATGAAGGAGTGGTAGAAACCAAACCCGGGCAAACAGAAGACTACTTGCTAACGTCTTTACTGAGACAACAAACCAAAAGGGAAATACTATTGCCTTACAACTTCTTGTGAGTACTGTTACCCTCTCTCTTGTACACATTCTATTTCAGCTTACTCGATGTTAAGTGTAACTGATGATGAGTTATGCGTGCGTAGGTTCCACTTTATTCTGCTTGTCATTCAACCCGACTCAGGAAAAGTCCTTGTCATGGACTCGTTACGAAAAGAAAAAGAGATATGGGCAAACTTTAGAGAGATGCTCCAAAGGTAATTTCAATCATATTATCGCACTAGATCGGCAACTTTCGTGACAATAAGTAATTAATTACTCCTTTATCCATTTTCTTTGTCGGACAGGGTTTGGAAAAGGTTCATGGGCAGGGCCGTGGGTGAATGGTCAGAAGAACTAAAATTTGTAGACCAAAATGTAAGTAATACTAGCTAGCTTCCAATTCCATTATATCATGCTTTATTGATTATTATTTTGATTGAACTCTCTATTCTCGTAAAGTGCGCGCATCAGGGACACGGCAATAACTTATGTGGGTACTATGTTTGCGAGTTCATTATAACCACGATATGTGCGACGGGCCAAGCCGCACTAGAACAACTTAGAGTAAGTAAACAAAGTCCACAACATTATTTTATTACCATCAATTGTGTTGAGTTTTATTCTTATATATATATTGACGGCCCATTCTTCATATATATTCAAATCGAACGGATGCGGGACCAACTCCTACCATTTGAACGCATACGAGCCATTCAAGAGGAATTGGTGGGGTTCATACTTGATGAGGTCGTCACGCCTGGCGGAGACCTCTTTAGATATCCACCAAAATGAACGATGACGATGTATGTGCCGATGACGATGTATGTGCCAATGACGATGTTTGTGTATAATAATAGTTGCTTAATTATTCATGTACTCGTATGTACCGATGACGATTTATGTGTATACCGCTCCCGATCGATTCCCCCTCGCTCCCCCTCCGTAAATACGCCCAGAAGGCAGAGGCAGAAATCTACGTGGAGAGACTTAGGCGTTTTCTGCCATGGCAGAGTTCTCGCCGCAGAAAACGGCCTAAATCTCTGCCATGGTAACCTTAACACGGTTCCAGATCTGAACCGGTGTTAAAGAGAACTGAACTGCGGCAGCCACGTGCGCCACCCTTTAACACCGGTTCGTATAAGAACCGGTGTTAAAGGGGCCCCCCTCTAACACCGAACCCTCAACAGCGGTTGGGGAACCGCTGTTAGAGGGCCCTCCCAACCGGAGTTAAAGGGGGAGCTCTGCACTAGTGGTGTTTAGGTATTGGGGGCTTCTTATAGGCAAAGAGGCGAGGCTGGGAGGCAGCCAGGGGCCCCACACCCTGCACAGGCATGACCTAGGGTGGTCCCGCGCCTGGGGGTGCGACCGCCCTGTGGCGCCCCTCCGTCTCTCCTTTGGACTCCGCGTTCTCCTCAGTGAAATATTGACTTCGGCTTTTGTCCCGTCCAATTCCGAGAATATTTCCTTACTAACTTTTCTGGAACCAAAACAGCAGAAAACAGGCAACTGACACTGTGGCAACTTGTTAATAGGTTATTACCAGAAAACATATAAAAAGCACCTCAATGTGTGGACAAAGCAAAGCAAAGTAGATACTAAACAAGCATGAAACATCAAATATTATAGATACGTTTCCAATGTATCAAGCATCCCCAAGCTTAACTCCTGCTCGTCCTCGAGTAGGTAAGTGATAAAAGAATAATTTTTGAGGTGACATGTACCATCAAAACCAAGATCAAAACATTTGCAAGCATTGAAAGCTGGGATCAAAGAACTCTAAACATGTTCATGAAAGATGAAGTTCTAACAGTAAGACAAAGTAACTATGCATGCAACATAAAAGGCTACAAATAAAGATCATGAATAACATGCATTGAAAGACGTTTGTTTGTTTCACATACAGAAAACATGGCATAGTGGCATTCAGCTTGTCCCTCATAGAGTAGCAAATAGATGCATAGGACACCTTCAAAGTTCATAAGAGTGACTAGATACAAATAACACAAGAACAAGCAATATAAACAATATGCATCAATCAATAAATTTTGGGACAATGCACATAGAACTAAGAATGGCAACTATTCTCTCTTAACTAGTGCCTAAAGGTAGAAGGTGGAGACTCAATATAATAGTGGAAGAAAGGCCCTTCTTAAAGGGAAGCAGGTATTTCAAGTTTCAAAAAGAGCTTCCAAAAATTATGGTACTTGTTAGCTTTCAGCCCTCATTGCCCCTATCATAAGCATCTTGAAGTGATTAAGGTTAAAGTGAACAAAATATGGAGTATATGCTTGATAAAGTATAAGTTGGCAATCTCATGTCCCTTGAATATGAGGGCCGCACCTCATGCTACTCAAATTTAGTCACATGTAAGTTCTTGTCATAGTAAGTACATGTGTATCATAGAAAACCGCCAACGGGGTAACCCTTGCACATGGTACAGGAGATATCCCATAACCAAAATGACAAGGCAACCAGACAATAAGCATCTCAGCAATCTTTTTATTTGCTATTTGCATAGGTTTTTATTGAGGATGCTTCACAGATTGCTCATTATGGTGATGGTACAAGTTTCCACCATGATTAGGCATGGCTTACGCTAGCGGCCCAGACATTTCTCTAACACAAAATACATAACTCCATGGACTTACAAGCTCCCTTTTTATTTCACACCGGCAACATCCATAGACAAAAGAGCATGATATCAACTGTGTACAAATTACAAGTGCAATGTTGAAAGCGTTCCCCATGAAAACATAGTTCTGCTAATTCTAACGTATAAGTGCAAGCATATACGACAAAGATGACACAATGGTTCAAGATTTATTAGGGGCAAGAAATATAAAGTGTGCCATCAAGTTCGTGAGAGCTTTAATCACTAAGTTTTCACATAACAAAATACTTTTTTAATTAGAATATAGATGAAAACAAGGATATACTTAGAATGGTGTGACACACCATGCATAGGAATTTATAGTGGACACTTTGGAATAACTTGGTTTCTTGGGAGTTGGAAGCATGAGTAGATCTTACTCATACAAGTGGAGGCTAGCAAAATACTGGGAGCGACCAACTAAGAGAGCAATAATGACCATAATCATGCAGAGCAACAAAACATTACTAATCAAAGCATAGAGTGGTAGTACATGTCAAGGACTAAATGATCATAGAGGCTATGGTGACTTGTTCATAGTCATAACATGGTGTAAGCATGTGCCAAGTCAACCCAAACAAAGCATCAAAGGAGAATACCACAATACTATGCTTTTGTATGCTAAAACAACACATGATTCTTTCAAGGCACACTAAGCAATCCCAATTGTTTGGAACAAGTCATGCTACAGCAATAATCACAAAGCATAAGGTCAAAACAACACCTAGCATGACATGCTAAAGTATAAGTCACGGACAAAGCAAGCTCCTCTTGCACTTTCAAGCAAGAACTTTCTACTCCTTTCCAACACCAATCAACTTATTTGAAACAACACAGCGAGAACGGGGGTCCAAACTACTTTATTCAAGCAAACTAAACAAACTAATCAAAGGAAACGAAAACTAAGACGCGCCAAGGACAACACAACAGTGCATGAAACAATAAAAACAAAGTGTCTAGAAAGACCTGAGCTTTTTATTGATGAAGAAGGGGATGCCTTGGGCATCCCCAAGCTTTGACGCTTGTACCTCTTGTATATTTATTGGGGTGACACCGGGGTGGCATCCCAATCTTGAGATTTTTATCCATTCTTTATCTCATTACATCATTCTCTCTCTACACCTGAAATTTTTCCTTCATACAAAACTTCACACAATCTTCATTAGCAATATTAGTGTATTCAAAATATAATAGAACCTTGGGTTTAGCTTTAGAACAGAAAAACTTTCACTCAAAACAAAAGATACGGTAGCAACTCCTTCAAAAATCTCAATTTCCCAAAAAGAACCCAAAAAGAATCAATAAGAAGCAAATGCAAATAATGGCAGAAATCTGTCAAAACAGACCAGTAGGTAGAAACCGAATTGTTCTAAGACCTTATGTTGCTCAAATCAAAAAGTGTTGAACTAAAAAAGTTGTCTAACATACTGGGGGATTTATTCATAAATTTTCAGCTCAATTCGACTTACAGAGACTCCTCACGAATTTTTATGGCGGAGGACAGAAATCTGTTTCGTGACATCAACTCCCCAAATCTTACTTCCCTATCATTAGAGGTTATTCTTGGCACAAAAAGCAAACAAAAAGGATAAGGAGAGGTAATTACAGGAGTAATAACTTCCAAGACTCAAGAAAACTCTTGGGTTATCTCCCAACAAGTACTTTTCTTTAACGCCTTTAAGTTAGGCACAAGAAGCAAGAAATCAAGTATTTTCAAATGAAGAAGTATTAACATCAACTCTCTTGCTCCTACCTTTCTTACCTTTCTTCTTCTCTTTAGGGAAAATATGATTGCTTACTGGAGGAGCAAAATGCATAATGCCTTTTCCCACATCTATTATTGCTCCAAGGTGTTTCAGTAGGGATCTTCCGAGTGTAATTTGTTATTTGCCTACACATTCAATAACAAGATAATCAATAGACACCATTTTCCCTGAGATTTTTGTAAACACACCTTCAGCTATTCCAATGGGTAATAAAGTTGCATTATTGGTAAGAGATATTTCTTCTCCTCCTTTAGAAAGTCCCCAAAGACTCATAAATATCTTTAGGCATAAGGCAAAATTCAGACATGATATCACACCAAGCATCAAAATTTGCACTATTTATAGAGACTTTGATTGTGGGAAACCACTTTGAAGGCTCAGAATTTATTGGAACATAACCATGGTGCTCTCTAAGTGTGTGATAGCAACTGTTCAAAGTAGCAGTACTGGACTCAAGAGTGTTCAACCTAGCACAAATGTCTATAAAAGAGGAATCAGACTTGCCAGGCATATTATAGGTTATAATCAACCTATTTATAGCATCTAAAGATTCATTCTTAGTACAACGAAAAATATCTTTCTCAGCGACATCATCCAAAGCATATCTATAACAAATAGCAATACCGTGGTAGAAACTATTAATAACCAAGCTAAGACTCATCTTAGGCTCCGTTTCCCTTTGTAAAGCAGAGATTCTAGACCAAGCTTCTTTAAAACTATCTCCTCTTCCTTGTTTGAAAGTAAAGATCCTTTCCATAGGTGACACAGGGATTGGACCAAAACCAGACATAGTAGCAACTAGAGCAGGAACTAATTTTTGTGTGTTTCTGATAAGAGAAAGCAAACCAAACTAAACTGATTTTTTGGAGTTCTTGATAAAAAGAGGCAAACAAAACCAAGCAAAAGAAACTAAGCAAATCAAAAACAAAGTAAAGAGAAAGGTTGTGGAGGACTCCCCTTGTGAAGACATCCTTAGCCTCCCCGGCAACGGTGCCAGAAAATCTTGATGGCGCTGCATCAACGTGGAGCGCTTTGTCGGGAAACCCCAAGAGCAAGGTATGATGCAGCACAACAGCAAGTCTTCCCTCAGTAAGAAACCGAGGTTATCGAACCAGTATGAGGAAGGAAACGTCTCAAAGGTGTTGCAAGCAACATGGAAACCTGCACAACACAAACTCAAGACTTTGCCCCAACTAACAGTGAGGTTGTCAATCTCACCGGTTGTTGTAATAAAGGATTAATTGTATGGTGTGGAAGGTGAAACATTTTTGCAGCAAGTAAATAGTAACAGTGGAATATGTATCAATGGTAAAGATTGGACCGAGTTCCATAGTTCACTAGAGGTGTTCTCCTTAGATAAACATACATGGCATGTTGGGTAAACAAATTACAGTAGGGCAATTGACAGGACTGAGCAAGGCATAACAATGCAATACTAGACATAAAGATCCTATGAGATTCGATTCGGCAATACAACAAGATACATAGACCTCCATCCAACTGCATCTATGACTAGAAGTCCACCTTTGGGTTATCATCCGAACCCCCTCCAGTATTAAGTTGCAAGCAACAGACAACTACTTTAAGCAAAGTGTGTAAGGTAAACAATCCACTTGTTCCATGAACAAGAGACCGTTGTTTTCTCCCTAGTGGCAACAACACATCTACAACCTTAGAGATTTCTATCACTTACCTTGATTAAATAGAGGCATGAAGCCACTATCGAGCATAAATACCCCCTCTTGGAGTCACTAGCAACTACTCGGCCAAGAGAGCTACTAACAACGGAGAGCATGCAATATCACAAACAACACAGACATGATAGAGTCAATAATACAAAACCATTAATCAATCTGACATAGTAATCTGAATATCCATCGGATCCCCGCAAATACAACATGCATGATTACAAATAGATGAGATCTTGATCATGAACAGAGGTCACAAGATCTAGACATGAAAGCACAAAGGAGGAGATACAACCATCTAGCTACTACATGGACCCGTAGTCCAAGGTGGAACTACTCACGCTTCATACTAGAGGCTGGCATGATGAAGAAGAAGGCCTCCGGGATGATCTCCCCTCCGGTAGGGTGCCAGGAAGAGCTTCAGATCCCCCGATCTAGGGACGATGGTGGTGGCGGTCACAGACGTTTTCGTGGAATATTGATCGGGTGCTTAGGGTTTAGGCATTGGGTGCTTCTTATAGGCGAAGAGGTGAGGCTGGGAGGCGGCCAGGGGCCCACACCCTGCCCAGGCGCGACCTAGGGTGGGCCCGCGACTGGGGGTGCGACCGCCCTGTGGCACTCCTCCGTCTCTCCTCTGGACTCCGTGTTCTCCTCGGTGAAATATTGACTTTGGCTTTTGTCCCGTCCAATTCCGAGAATATTTCCTTACTAACTTTTTTGGAACCAAAAAATCAGAAAACAGGCAACTAGCACTGTGGCAACTTGTTAATAGGTTAGTACCAGAAAACATATAAAAAGCACCTCAAACTGTGGACAAATCAACGCAAAGTAGATACTAAACAAGCATGGAACATCAAAAATTATAGATACGTTTCCGACGTATCAAGTACACCTAGGCCTCCACAACCTCGTCGTGGCCGACACCAGTGATATCTATCTGTGTATGAGACATTTATCAATGTACGAGACATCTATCTGTATGAGACATATATCTACCTATGCACGAGACATATAACTATCTTGCGACACATTTTTTATTCGACAAACACTTCAAAAAAGCATGCGACATAGTTCAACATAACTTGCGGAACATATATCTACCTATGATTGCGACACAGTTCAACATAATGCGGTGACACAGCATACTACTTCATGATGTAGTACACTATAGTCATTGGCATACCACCAATGAAACACCGTTCCACCAGTATTACATCCCTCAGAGTGGTACAACAGAAATAGCAGGTCCAAGACATAACTATAGGTTACAACTCGACTCTTTACAAAAGATCTAGATAGAATTCTAGGTTAAAGATAAATAAAGCAACTTCTTACAAAGAAGAATCAGAAATAAGAACTCAAAACTACCATACTAATATACTAGTATCTAAACTATTTGGCTTGCAAATGTTGCTGTCACATCCCAAGATTTTCCAAATCTTGTAATGTGAAAAATAAATGAATAAAATAAAACTTTGTCCATTTTCAGGGCCAGAAGAAACTTTTGAATCCAATTGGAAATCTTCAAACCTATTTTGAACAAAGAAATCCTAAAGGGATTAAAAAGATAAATATTTAGTAAAGGAAAAATAAAAATATTTTACTGCTACTTTGAAATCTTTTTATAAAGGCTTTGGTTTTCAAAGGGAAAAGAAATATTTAAATAAAGATTATTTTATAGAGCCAAATTAAACCTTGGCCAAGCTTTTGAAAATAAAACATTTTGTTTTGATAAAAATAGTAAAGGTTTATTTAAATAAAGTAATCAGGATTTAATATCCAAGTTTTTAATAATAAAGGTTTTATTATTTCTAAACCATCAAAACTTGTTTATTTGTTTAAAATAAGTTTTCCAAGTATTTTATATTTTCATATAAAACCTACTGAATGGTTTGGTACTATTTTAGTTTTCAAAAATAAAGTTTTAATAAAACAAATCCTATTTGATAACTAAGGCCATTTTATTTAATTATTAATGGACCTTATAACAAAATGTTATTTTATTTTAAATAAGCTTTCCAAGTATTCTTTACCTTCAAATAAAACCTACTGATTTGGTTTTGAAAGTATGTGGATTTCAAATGAAGATTTTATTAAATAAATCAAACCCTATTTGATTAAATAACTAAAGGTCCATTTTATTTAATCAATGAATGGATCCTAAAATGAATAAAAATATTATTTTATTTTGGAATTTTGGATTATGTTACTGAACAGAACCAAGTTCAAAGTTGTGAAGTGTGGTGTTTGTTTGAATTGATTTGGTTGATTGAATTGTTTGTTTGAATTTCAAATCAGTAAATAGAAAATAGAAAAGAATAAAACAATCAGACAGAAAAAAATGTGAGAACAGTCTGGCCCAGCCCAACAGCCCAGTAGCCCAGCTCCTTTTTTCCCCCGAACCGTTTTTCTTCACGCGAAGCAACCCATGAGGGCCGACAAGTGGACCCTCCTCACCTCCTTTCTCACGATGTATGCCCCACCCTTTCTGTTCATCGTCTCCACCGCGTCGACCGTTCCTCGCCGTTCTTGCCGTGTTAATTCCCTTGAATTCGCGTTGATGGATGGATTAAACCTCGCCGTGACCACGCAGTGATAAACGCCAGTGACTCCTCTCTGGTTCCCCTCTGTTCCCCCATCTCAACACGCCCCCAAGCCGCGGAATTTTGCCCTACACTCCCTCTGTTCCGACGATGCTCCGGCGAGAATTCCGGCCGTGTCCTGCTACCCCTCGCCTCCTTAAGCACACTCACATACTCCCCTAGCCCTGGCGCTTCTCCCGGCGCTTTCCATTCACCCGCGGGCGCCCCTGAGCCCCGGCAACGACAACCTCCAAAGCCGCCATCCGCTCTTCTCTGATGACCTCCCTCTGGTAAACCAGACTACCCCGACCCCTCTCGTTCACGCACACACCTTCGCCGTGTCTTGGCGCATCTGACCGTGCATTTCGTTTGCCTTCGAGTGATCCCTAGCGTCGTCCTCGACGACGACTGAGCAAGGCCGAGGCACAGCTCCACTCCGGCGAGCAATCAAGCCCGCTCCAGTGCGCCCCTCGACAAGACGGCACAACCTCGAGCGTCCCCACGTCCTTGCGAGCACGGTGAGAATGTTCTTTTCCTCCGTCGTTTCCTGTAGCATCGATTCTGCCGTCGTCTGACCGTCGCCGCCACCAACCACCGTTGAGCGCCGCCGGATTTTGGTTAGTGAATCAGGAGCCGTAGGATACGAAACATCTGGCTAAGATTAGATCCAAACGAAGAGGTACGCGTCCATCTGAGCCGCGCGATATCAATTAGATCCAACGGCCTGCGTCGCCTGATCCGCACGAACCGTTTTCGACGAATCAGAACGCGCCTCGTGTCACTGGATGATTTAGAATAGAATTTGAAATCAGATTTAGATGCCATTTTGAAACCCTTGTAACTTTCAAACCACACATCCAAAATTTGCAAACTTTATATCGTTGGAATCAGTGAGACAAGCCCTAGCCAACCATGCCCTTTGTTTAGTCAAAAGCTTCTGGAAAAATGTGTGTTTTTGCAGAAACATTTGTATGCTTGTTAAGATTGTGAAAATTGTTTAAAAATGAATTTGGGGATAAAATCTTTGGAAAATGGTGTGATTTGAACCTACTGACCCTAGGAAACACTTTGTGGTTTCAAAAATGCATTTGGTGAAGGAAAAGAATGATTCTTTGATTTAAAACCATTTCTAGTCAAATAGAAATGTGGTTTATTTATTGAAAATGGTTTTGGAAGAAAAAAATTTGGGAAATGTTTTGTATTAAACTCTCTGACCCCAAACACCAAAACATTGGCTAAACCCTATAGATTAATGCCTTAGCAAAAATATTTCTACACCACATAAAATGATACTTTGTTTTGAAAATGGCTTATGAAGAGAAACCTTTTTGCAAATGACTTTGCCACCTTACAAAATGACCATTATGTGTTTTCAAATGTTTATGACCCATTAGGAACCACTTTTTCAAACAAAACAAAGCTTGGCATGTTTGCATGCATTACTTTGACTTTGTTATTTTATGTGTTGTTTTGCTTGAATGGTAGATTGAGATTGTGCCTTGCTTGATTGATTTGTAGTGACTTGAAGAGTGTGATTGTTGCAAGGACAAGGAGTGAACTTATACTCTACCAAAAAGGCAAGTGATGCTTCATACTTTTTGTCCCATTACTTTCACTATGCATTAGTGATTTTTCTAAGTAAAACTTGCATGGAATTTTGCTAAGTATAAACCTTGCTATAGGAAAATCTAGTAGATGAAACTTTA
Source organism: Avena insularis (assembly GCA_023614405.1). NCBI lineage: Eukaryota > Viridiplantae > Streptophyta > Magnoliopsida > Poales > Poaceae > Avena > Avena insularis. The sequence continues at coordinate 378,045,326 of CM042695.1, read as the reverse complement.
GTAGAAATTTTCCTAAGTTAAGATTCCTACTACTATCAAGCTTAGCTTAGCTAATAGAAAACAAGGGTGGAATATATATCCATACTATGGAAAAATTTCTAAGTCTGAGGACTAGTGCTTTTGTTTAATAAAACAACTAAGTTAATGAATCACCTGGGTGGAATGGTAATTGCTTGGTGGTTTTTGGTTGAGTGGTTCACAAGGCCCATGTCTATGGTTGACCTTGTGTATCTCATTTGTGGATGGCCACCCAGGAACAAAGAGATTTGAGATGTCAAATGTTGAGAAGCTTCAAGTGCAGCCACTTGGCATTATGGGCTCTGCCTGGATCATATAGGTTGCAAGAACTTAGCCATATGGACAGTTGGTGGTAGAGTTTGATAGGTTGGAGCGCGTCCATTTTGGTCTAAGGGAAGGCTTCTGAAAGATCTTGTCTTGGGAAACCAAGTCTTGTGGGGAAAGTGCACCACCTCTGCAGAGTGTAAAATCTAAGTACTTAGCCATGTCCCTGGTAAAGGACAATTTGAGCATCAAGACATGGAAGCAATCAAGAATCTCATCATTCAAATTTCTAAGTTAAAATCTTGTGGTTTGAACAAGGGTTAAAGGATTTTCAATCTTTGATTGAGAAAAATGATTTTGTCAAGCTAAAACTTAGTGTTTTCAAAATGATAAGGAAAAATCTATTTTGAGCAATGCAAGCCTAAACTCCACTTAGCCAAATGCATATAGATGATAGACTCCACTATACTACCATAGTATCACTTGCCAATACAATTCAAATGTATTGACCCTTGTGGCTGTAACTTGTAATGTTGCAGGTTTGATTGATTTTAGTGAAGATTGATTGATTAGGATTACAAAGTCTACAACCAACATTTGCCTGTGGCACTTTTGAAGATGAAGGACCCATGACTATAGTTATTCCGCTGCAATGTAATGTAATAGCCAAGTGAGCTATGTAAAGATATAATTATGTTATTCCTGGTTATAAAGTTATATTATGACCTATGTATCTTGATATTACGTCTTAACTGTGGATGCTAGCTATTGATCCAGGGACTAGCATTGCAATCACAGGGATCCTTTTCCTTTACAAAGGAGGGATCCTACAGCTGCTATTGCATTGCTCTACAGAAGTAGGTTCTATGGCTAGATATTAATCTTCTAGTTAATCAACAAGTTTGTCTTCACTTTAGTTGATGTATATGTTGACTTCCTTGACTTCATTGAAGGATTTGAGGTTTTGATGACGATCCCCTTGAGCATAAGTTGATATATACGTTGTCTTCATTGGCTTCAGAATCTAGCAATGGTTAAGAAGATACGTTGAGTACGAGCGTACTCAGCAAGTTCACTAAAAAGGAGTGTATGATGCACTAACTATAGCCACAGACCGTAGGTCATAGGCTATGCATGTTTTCATAAACATTTCTTCAAAGGTTGCTTTTATTCCGAGAATCTATGTCCGTCAGCCTTCACAGGTTTACCAGAACTTTTGTGGAGTTCCTTTCCAGCCGCGTTCATAGCTCCTTCCTTGAACAGGGATTAACATATTACAGTTCTTACACTCTGTAGAGGTGCGTTGCTTTAACCATGAGTTATCAAATCCTTGTTGCACAACTGGGCAGCTTATTCCCGTCCAAAATTCCGTGATGTGGGGCCTAGTAGATGATCCAAGCCAATCATTGCCCTTCTTCGCAACCTCGCATGTATCCTTGGTGTACTCCATGCCCACATATCGAATTAAGGCAATGGTTAGTGTTGGAGATATGCCCTAGAGGTAATAATAAATATAGTTATTATTATATCTTTGTGTTTATGATAAATGCTTACATTCATGCTATAATAGTATTAACAAGGAAACATTAATACTTGTGTGATTTGTAAACTAAAATAGAGTCCCTAGTAAAGCCTCTTTATAATACTAGCTTGTTGGTTAATAAATGATTGTGGTTTCCCTATCATGAACATTGAGATGTTATTAACAACAAGATCATATCGTTAGGAGAATTATATGGTGGACATACTCCTATAGATAAGCGTAGCATAAAGATCAAGTCATTTTAATAGTTCAATTGCTATATGCTTTCTGATACATAGTAACCTAATTCCTTCGACCATGAGATCATGCATATCACCTTCACCGGAAGGATGCTTTGATGACATCAAACACCACACCGTAACTGGGTGGCTATAAAGGTGGCATTAAGTGTTCGGAAAGTATTGGTTGAGACACATGGATCAAGAGTGGGATTTGTCCATCCATATGACGGATAGATATACTCTGGGCCCTCTCGGTGGAATGTCATCCAATTAGCTTGCAAGCATGTGGTAGCTCACAAGGGATCACATATCACGGGAACGAGAAAAGAGTACTTATCAGTAACAAGGTTGAACTAGGTATGCAGAGATACCGACGATCATAACCTCGGATAAGTAAACTATCGTGAGACAAAGGGAAATTGGTATCGTATGTAAGTGGTTCATTCGATCGCAAAGTAATCGTAGAAATATGTGGGAGCCATATGAATTTCCAGATTCCTCTATTGGTTATTGTTCGGAGAAGTGTCTCGATCATGTCCGCATAATTCATGAACCGTAGGGAGACACACTTAAGGATTCGACGTTGTTTGAATAGTTATGGAATGATGAGTAAGAGACTGAATGTTGTTCGGAGTCTTGGATGGGATCCGGGATATCACGAGGAGATCCGGAATGGTCCGGAGAATAAGATTCATATAAGCAAAGTCCTGTTTCGGGGTTGGAGAATGGTTCCGGTGTTTTCATCAGGAATGTTCTAGAAGGTTCCGGAATGTCCGGCACTCCAGAGGGGAAGGGTATATGAATGTGTCATATCAAGTTGGCATGATTGCATCATGTACTAGGTGTCATCGCTGAACAAAATAAAGGGTTTAATCAAATCCTAGTTTGAAAAGTCAAACGGCTATTTTGTGAAGTGGAAATTGATTGGGAGGAGTTCTCCTCCACCGCGGCCCACTTGGGAAACCGAGTTCCCCCTCCCTCCACGCCACTGGGGAAAGTTGGGGAGGGAGGACTCCCTCCCTGGTAGCGCCCTCCTATATATAAACCCTCCACCCAAAAGGGGGGGTTGCCCTAGCAAGCCGCCTAGGCAAGGTCAAACCCTAGCCGCCGCCTTGCTCCTCCTGGTGTGTCTAAACCCTAGATCGCTGAGGCTCTCTCTCATAGTCCACCATACTGCTCGGCTTAAGAAAGCCCGCGAGATGTCCTCTACTCCGCGATATCACTGCTTGTGCCCGAATCGCGAGGAGAGTGCTACAACCTCCATTTTGCTGAAACAAAGAGGAAGGTCTTCGCCAATCCGAACGGCGTGTGACCCCGATTCGGCGCTTGCTGCCGGGAATGCTACGGAAGGCTTGGAACAAGAACAAAGAGAGTCGGAAGTACGTCGAAAACGAGCGTGTGATTGCGGATCATGAGCGCGAGCAACGGCGCCCGGAAGGATCATCTACGCGATCTTGAGATGTCGGGAAGAGTACGACTACATCACCCACGAATCCGCTCTCGTTAAACACTTTGGAATCGAGGTGAGTTATTCCATCGACTTGTTGCTACAATCTAGTAGATAGATCTTGGCTTGTTTGTTTGTATGCGGTAGAAATTTTTGTTTTCCATGCTACGAAACCCACAAAAGGGTATCAGAGCCGTGTCTATATGTAGATCTTGCAGTATAACACAATGGTCATTGTGGGCGTTGATGCTTTTATTATCGATTGCTTCTTGTGTACTTTGCATCTTGCGGGATGGTGGGATGAAGCGGCCCGGGCTAACCTTACATGACATCGTTCATGAGACTTGCTCCACACTTGACATGCAACTTGTATTGCATATGTGGCTTTCTATGTGCCTGCTTTCTCCCAACATAGTTAAGATTCAATTTACAACGGGTGATTGACAATACTAGTATCAATGTTGTGGTTCTTGTTCGTAAGTTAGAACGACACTTATTGAAAGCCCCAAACCACGTAAAACATGCAAAGAAAGTAGAAGCGTCTAACTTTGTTTTGCAAGGGTGTGTTGTGATGTGATATGGCCATGATTGTGATTATATTTGATGTATGCAATGTTCCTTATTGTAAGTTGGCAACCGGCAGGAGCCATATGGTTGTCTTTAATTTATGTTAAGACCCGCGTGTCTATTCAAAGTAGTTATAATAGTTGAAGCTGGTGGACGACAACCATGAAGCAGCGTCATTGACCTTGATGCAATGCCGGTGATGATGGAGATCTTGTTCGTGCTTGAAGATGGAGATCAGAAGCACAAAGAAGAAAGGCCATATCATATCACATATTAAGAATTGCATGTGATGTTAATCCTTTATGCATCTTGTATTGCTTAGTTAACGATGGTAGCATTATAAGATGATCCCTCATGCACATGAATTTCAAGTCCTAAAGTGTTCACCCTTAGTAAGCACCGTTGCTAAAGCTTGTTGTTTCGAAGCACCACGTGATGATCAGGTGTGTTAGATTCCGCAAGTGTATACAACGTGAGCAAGCCAGATTTGCTCATGCGGAAGCTAAGGTTTGATCTTGACGAGCCTAGCATGTATAGACATGGTCTCGGAACACGGATCACCGAAAGGTAAAGCATGAATCATATAGTAGATATGATGAACATGTCGATTGTTCGCCATTGAAGCTACATCAACTCTCGTGATGATCGGTTTTGATGTGGTGGATTTGGTTCGTGTGATCACTAAAACAATGTGAGGGATATTGTTTTGAGTGGGAGTTCGCCTAGATTAATTTAACTATTAATTAGAACTCAATTTGTCATAAACTTAGTCTAAACTATTGCAAATATGTTGTAGATCAATGGTGGCCCCTACCATCAATTTTAATGCGTTCCTAGAGAAAGAAAAGTTGAAAAACAATGGAAGCAACTTCACGGATTGGTTCCGCAATTTGAGGATTGTCCTCACAGCTGGTAATTTGACCTATGTGCTAGATGCACATTGGTGACCCACCAGCTCTGCTACCGATGAAGTAAAGAATGTTTACCTCACTCGGAAGACTCAAGACTCCACAGTTCAAAGGTGCTATCTTGTATGGTTTAGAATCGGAGCTTTAGAAAAGGTTTGAGAATTCAGACCCACATGATATTGTCCGTGATCTCAAATTGATCTTTGAGACTCATGCGGCAATTGAGAGCTATGAGGCTTCTGAAAAGTTCTTTAACTGCAAGATGGAAGAAGGCGCTCAAGTGAGCATGTGCTTAAGATGTCTGGGCACGCAAACAAACTTCAAAGCTTGGGTATAGTGATTCCTAATGCTTTGGGGATTTACCGTGTCCTCCAATCACTACCACCAAGTTACAAGAACTTTGTGATGAACTACAACATGCAAAACATGAACAAGACATTGCCAGAACTCTTCGCCATGTTGAAATCTGCAGAAGTGGAGATAAAGTGTTGTTGGTCAATAAGACCACCAAATTCAAGAAAGGCAAGTCTAAGCAAAAGGGACACTTCAAGAAGGGTGGTAAGAAAGTTACCGCGCCGACGAAGAAGACCAAGGCTGGACCTAAGCCTGATACTGAGTGCTTTTACTACAAGGGAGAAGGTCACTGGAAGCGGAATTGCCCAAAGTACTTGGCGGATTTGAAGAATGGCAACATCAAGAAGAAAGGTATGTCTGATATACATGTTATTGATGTGTATCTCACTAGTACTCGTAGTAGTTCCTGGGTATTTGATACTGATTCGGTTTCTCATATTTGTAACTCGAAACAGGTGCTGCAGAATAAACGGAAGCTAGCGAAGAACGAGGTGACGATGCGCGTTGGAAACGGATCAAAGGTTGATGTGATCGCGGTCGGCACGCTACCTCTTCATCTACCATCAGGATTAGTTTTATACTTAAATAATTGTTATTTGGTGCCTGCGTTAAGCATGAACATTATATCGGGATCTTGTTTATTAAGTAGACGTTACTTGTTTAATTCCGAGAATAATGGTTGTTCGATTTATATGAGTAATATGTTTTATGCACATGCACCTTTGATAGATGGTCTATTCTTATTGAATCTCGATAGTGGAAATACACATATTAATAACATTGAGGCTAAACGTTTGAAATCGAGCGATAACTCGACCTATATGTGGCACTGTCGTCTTGGTCACATTGGAGTGAAGCGTATGAAGAAACTCCATTCCGATGGACTTCTTGAATCACTTGATTTTGAATCACTTGAAAGATGCGAAGCATGTCTGATGGGAAAAATGACTAAGACTCCATTTTCTGGTATGATGGAGCGAGCTACGGACTTATTGGAAATCATACATACCGATGTGTGTGGTCCAATGAGTGTAGCATCGCGCGGTGGTTATCGTTATGTTCTTACCTTCACGGATGACTTGAGTAGATATGGGTATATCTATTTCATGAAACATAAGTCCAAAACTTTCGAGAAGTTTAAGGAATTTTAAAGTGAGGTTGAGAATCAACGTAACAAGAAGATTAAATTTCTACGTTCTGATCGTGGAGGTGAATATCTAAGTTACGAGTTTGGCAAGCATTTGAAGAAATGCGGAATACTTTCACAATTGACACCGCCGGGAACACCACAGCGTAATGGTGTGTCCGAATGTCGTAATCGAACTCTCTTAGATATGGTTCGTTCTATGATGTCACTTACAGATTTACCGCTATCATTTTGGGGTTATGCATTAGAAACAGCCGCATTCACTTTAAATAGGGCACCATCTAAATCCGTTGAAACGACACCGTATGAATTATGGTTTGGGAAGAAACCTAAATTGTCGTTCCTTAAAGTTTGGGGTTGCGAAGCCTATGTAAAGAAGTTACAGCCGGACAAGCTTGAACCCAAAGCGGAAAACTGCGTCTTCATAGGATACCCGAAAGAAACGATCGGGTATAGCTTCTATCATAGATCCGAGGGCAAAACCTTCGTTGCCAAGAATGGATCCTTTCTAGAGAAGGAATTTCTCTCGAAAGAAGTGACTGGAAGGAAAGTAGAACTCGACGAGGTTGTCGAACCTTCTCTCAAACTTGCGAGTAGCGCAGCACCGGAAGTGGTTCCTGTGGTGCCTGCACCAGTAAGAGAGGAAGCTAATGATGATGATCATGAAACTTCGGTTGTAGTTGCTACAGAGACTCGCAGGTCAACGAGAACTCGTACCACTCCTGATTGGTATGATCCTGTAATGAGTGTCATGTTGGTGGACAACACCAATGACCCTGCGACATATGAGGAAGCGATGATGAGCCCAGATTCCAATAAATGGCAATAAGCCATGAAATCCGAGAGTGGATCCATGTACGAAAACCAAGTATGTACTTTGGTGGACTTACCGGATGGCCGGAAGGCTGTCGAGAACAAATGGATTTTCAAGAAGAAAACAGATGCTGATGGTAATGTTACTGTCTATAAAGCTCGACTTGTCGCAAAAGGGTTTCGACAAATTCAAGGAGTTGACTACGATGAGACTTTCTCACCGGTAGCGAAGCTAAAGTCTGTGAGGATTATGTTAGCAATCACTGCATATTATGATTATGAGATATGGCAGATGGATGTCAAAACAGCATTCCTCAATGGAGACATTGATGAAGAGTTGTATATGATGCAACAGAAAGGTTTTGTCGATCCTAAAGATGCTAACAAGGTATGCAAACTTCAACGATCCATCTATGGATTGAAGCAAGCATCCCGAAGTTGGAATCAACGTTTTGATAAGGTAATCAAAAGTTTTGGTTTTATACAAACTTATGGAGAAGCTTGTATTTACAAGAAAGTGAGTGGGAGCTCTGTAGCATTCTTAATACTATATGTAGATGACATATTGTTGATTGGGAATGATGTAGACCTTCTTAATAGTGTCAAGGAATATTTGAATAATAGTTTTTCAATGAAGGATCTTGGCGAAGCAGCTTACATATTAGGCATAAAGATTTATAGAGATAGATCGAGACGCCTAATATCATTGTCACAAAGTACATATTTGGACAAAGTTCTAAAGAGGTTTGGAATGGAAGATAGCAAGAAAGGGTTCTTGCCCATGTTTCCCAATACGACGTTGAGTAAAACTCAAAGTCCGACAACGGCAGAAGATAGAGAAAGGATGAGTAAGACTCCCTATGCCTCAGCCATAGGATCTCTAATGTATGCCATGCTATGTACTAGACCCGACATTGCATATGTTGTTAGTTTAACTAGCAGATATCAAAGTGATCCAGGAGTAGATCATTGGACAGCGGTCAAAAACATCCTTAAGTACTTGAGAAGAACTAAGGATATGGTTCTTTCTTATGGAGGTGATGAACAACTCGTTGTTAATGGTTACACCGATGCTAGTTGGAACACCGATCCGGATGATTCTAAATCACAATCTGGATATGTATTTACTTTGAATGGTGCAGCGAGCTTTGGAGGAGTGCAAAGCAAAGCGTTGTGGCGAGATCTTCAACTGAATCGGAATACATGGCTGCTTCGGAGGCTTCACAAGAAGCGATATGGATGAAAGAGTTCATTACAGAGCTCGGTGTGGTTCCTAGTGTGCTGGACCTAATGTCTATCTACTGTGATAACATGGGCGCCATAGCCAATGCGCAAGAACCAAGGTCACACAAGAAGCTGAAGCACATCAAGTTACATTTTCACGCTATTCGAGAACATGTCCAAGATGGGGACATAAAGATTTGCAAAGTACACACAGATCTGAATGTGGCGGATCCGTTGACTAAACCTCTCCCGAGGGCAAAACATGACCAGCACCAAACTGCCATGGGTGTTCGGTATATTACCATGTAATCTAGATTAGATGACTCTAGTGCAAGTGGGAGACTGTTGGAGATATGTCCTAGAGGCAATAATAAATATAGTTATTATTATATCTTTGTGTTTATGATAAATGTTTATATTCATGCTATAATAGTATTAACAAGGAAACATTAATACTTGTGTGATTTGTAAACTAAAATAGAGTCCCTAGTAAAGCCTCTTTATAATACTAGCTTGTTGGTTAATAAATGATTGTGGTTTCCCTATCATGAACATTGAGATGTTATTAACAACAAGATCATATCATTAGGAGAATGATATGGTGGACATACTCCTATAGATAAGCGTAGCATAAAGATCAAGTCATTTTAATAGTTCAATTGCTATATGCTTTCTGATACATAGTAACCTAATTCCTTCGACCATGAGATCATGCATATCACCTTCACCAGAAGGATGCTTTGATGACATCAAACACCACACCGTAACTGGGTGGCTATAAAGGTGGCATTAAGTGTTCGGAAAGTATTTGTTGAGACACATGGATCAAGAGTGGGATTTGTCCATCCATATGACGGATAGATATACTCTGGGCCCTCTCGGTGGAATGTCATCCAATTAGCTTGCAAGCATGTGACTGGCTCACAAGGGATCACATATCACGAGAACAAGAAAAGAGTACTTATCAGTAACAAGGTTGAACTAGGTATGCAGAGATACCGACGATCATAACCTCGAATAAGTAAACTATCGTGAGACAAAGGGAAATTGGTATCGTATGTAAGTGGTTCATTCGATCGCAAAGTAATCATAGAAATATGTGGGAGCCATATGAATTTCCAGATTCCTCTATTGGTTATTGTTCGGAGAAGTGTCTCGATCATGTCCGCATAATTCACGAACCGTAGGGAGACACACTTAAGGATTCGATGTTGTTTGAGTAACAATGGAATATGTATCAATGGTAAAGATTGGACCGAGATCCATAGTTCACTAGAGGTGTTCTCCTTAGATAAACAAACATGGCATGTTGGGTAAACAAATTACAGTAGGGCAATTGACAGGACTGAGCAAGGCATAACAATGCATACTAGACATAAAGATCCTATGAGATTCGATTCGGCAATACAACAAGATACATAGACCTCCATCCAACTGCATCTATGACTAGAAGTCCACCTTTGGGTTATCATCCGAACCCCCTCCAGTATTAAGTTGCAAGCAACAGACAACTACTTTAAGCAAAGTGTGTAAGGTAAACAATCCACTTGTTCCATGAACAAGAGACCGTTGTTTTCTCCCTAGTGGCAACATCACATCTACAACCTTAGAGATTTCTGTCACTTCCCTTGATTAAATAGAGGCATGAAGCCACTATCGAGCATAAATACCCCCTCTTGGAGTCACTAGCAACTACTCGGCCAAGATAGCTACTAACAACGGAGAGCATGCAATATCACAAACAACACAGACATGATAGAGTCAATAAGACAAAACCATTAATCAATCTGACATAGTAATCCGAATATCCATCGGATCCCCGCAAATCAACATGCATGATTACAAATAGATGAGATCTTGATCAGGAATAGAGGTCACAAGATCTAGACATGAAAGCACAAAGGAGGAGATACAACCATCTAGCTACTACATGGACCTGTAGTCCAAGGTGGAACTACTCACGCTTCATACTAGAGGCTGGCATGATGAAGAAGAAGGCCTCCGAGATGATCTCCCCTCTGGTAGGGTGCCAGGAAGAGCTTCAGATCCCCCGATCTAGGGACGATGGTGGCGGCGGTCACAGACGTTTTCGTGGAATATTGATCGGGTGCTTAGGGTTTAGGCATCGGGTGCTTCTTAGAGGCGAAGAGGTGAGGCTGGGAGGCGGCCAGGGGCCCACACCCTGCCCAGGCGCGACCTAGGGTGGGCCCGCGACTGGGGGGTGCGGCCGCCCTGTGGCGCTCCTCCGTCTCTCCTCTGGACTCCGTGTTCTCCTCGGTGAAATATTGACTTTGGCTTTTGTCCCGTCCAATTCCGAGAATATTTCCTTACTAACTTTTTTGGAACCAAAAAATCAGAAAATTGACAACTAGCACTATGGCAACATGTTAATAGGTTAGTACCAGAAAACATATAAAAAGCACCTCAAAGTGTGGACAAATCAAAGCAAAGTAGATACTAAACAAGCATGGAACATCAAAAATTATAGATACGCTTCCGACGTATCAAGTACACCTAGGCCTCCACAACCTCGTCGTGGCCGACACCAGTGATATCTATCTGTGTATGAGACATTTATCTATGTACGAGACATCTATCTGTATGAGACATATATCTACCTATGCACAAGACATATAACTATCTTGCGACACATTTTTTATTCGACAAACACTTCAAAAAAGCATACGACATAGTTCAACGTAACTTGCGGAACATATATCTACCTATGATTGCGACACAGTTCAACATAATGCGGTGACACAGCATACCACTTCATGATGTAGTACACTATAGTCATTGACATACCACCAATGAAACACCGTTCCACCAGTATTACATCCCTTAGAGTGGTACAACAGAAACATAGCAGGTCCAAGACATAACTATAGGTTACAACTCGACTCTTTACAAAAGATCCAGATAGAATTCTAGGTTAAAGATAAATAAAGCAACTTCTTACAAAGAAGAATCAGAAATAAGAACTCAAAACTACCATACTAATATACTAGTATCTAAACTATTTGGCTTGCAAATGCTGCTATTGCATTGCTCTATAGAAGTAGGTTCTATGGCTAGATATTAATCTTCTAGTTAATCAACAAGTTTGTCTTTACTTTAGTTGATGTATATGTTGACTTCCTTGACTTCATTGAAGGATTTGAGCTTTTGATGACGATCCCCTTGAGCATAAGTTGATATATACGTTGTCTTTATTGGCTTCAGAATCTAGCAAGGGTTAAGAAGATACGTTGAGTACGAGCGTACTCAGCAAGTTCACTAAAAAGGAGTGTATGATGCACTAACTACAGCCACAGACCGTAGGTCATAGGCTATGCATGTTTTCATAAACATTTCTTCAAAGGTTGCTTTTATTCCAAGAATCTATGTTCGTCAGCCTTCACAGGTTTACCAGAACTTTTGTGGAGTTCCTTTCCAGCCACGTTCATAGCTCCTTCCTGGAACAGGGATTAACAAATTACAGTTCTTACACTCTGTAGAGGTGCGTTGCTTTAACCATGAGATATCAAATCCTTGTTGCACAACTGGGCAGCTTATTCCCGTCCAAAATTCCGTGATGTGGGGCCTAGTAGATGATCCAAGCCAATCATTGCCCTTCTTCGCAACCTCGCATGTATCCTTGGTGTACTCCATGCCCACATATCGAATTACGGCAATGGTTAGTGTTGGAGATATGCCCTAGAGGCAATAATAAATATAGTTATTATTATATCTTTGTGTTTATGATAAATGTTTACATTCATGCTATAATAGTATTAACAAGGAAACATTAATACTTGTGTGATTTGTAAACTAAAATAGAGTCCCTAGTAAAGCCTCTTTATAATACTAGCTTGTTGGTTAATAAATGATTGTGGTTTCCCTATCATGAACATTGAGATGTTATTAACAACAAGATCATATCGTTAGGAGAATGATATGGTGGACATACTCCTATAGATAAGCGTAGCATAAAGATCAAGTCATTTTAATAGTTCAATTGCTATATGCTTTCTGATACATAGTAACCTAATTCCTTCGACCATGAGATCATGCATATCACCTTCACCGGAAGGATGCTTTGATGACATCAAACACTACACCGTAACTGGGTGGCTATAAAGGTGGCATTAAGTGTTCGGAAAGTATTGGTTGAGACACATGGATCAAGAGTGGGATTTGTCCATCCATATGACGGATAGATATACTCTGGGCCCTCTCGGTGGAATGTCATCCAATTAGCTTGCAAGCATGTGACTGGCTCACAAGGGATCACATATCACGGGAACGAGAAAAGAGTACTTATCAGTAACAAGGTTGAACTAGGTATGTAGAGATACCGACGATCATAACCTCGGATAAGTAAACTATCGTGAGACAAAGGGAAATTGGTATCGTATGTAAGTGGTTTATTCGATCGCAAAGTAACCGTAGAAATATGTGGGAGCCATATGAATTTCCAGATTCCTCTATTGGTTATTGTTCGGAGAAGTGTCTCGATCATGTCCGCATAATTCATGAACCGTAGGGAGACACACTTAAGGATTCGACGTTGTTTGAATAGTTATGGAATGATGAGTAAGAGACCGAATGTTGTTCGGAGTCTCGGATGGGATCCGGGATATCACGAGGAGATCCAGAATGGTCCAGAGAATAAGATTCATATAAGGAAAGTCCTGTTTCGGGGTTGGAGAATGGTTCCGGTGTTTTCATCAGGAATGTTCTAGAAGGTTCTGAAATGTCCGGCACTCCGGAGGGGAAGGGTATATGAATGTGTCATATCAAGTTGGAATGATTGCATCATGTACTAGGTGTCATCGCTGAACAAAATAAAGGGTTTAATCAAATCCTAGTTTGAAAAGTCAAACGCCAATTTGAAAAGTCAAATGGCTATTTTGTGAAGTGGAGGGGAAGTGGGAAACCGAGTTGGGGAGGAGTTCCTCCACCGCCCCACTTGGGAAGCCGAGTTGGGGAGGACTCCTCCGGTGCGCCCCTATATAAGGAGGGGCAGGGCTGCCCCTCCTAGCACACAACACCTCCACCCAAAACCCTAGCTCCAAGCCGCCGCCGCCCTCCATAGCCGCCGCCGGCCTAGGGCAACTCGCCGCCGCCTAGGTCAAACCCTAGCCGCCGGCCTTGCTCCTCCTTGGTGCGTCTAAACCCTAGATCGCCGAGGCTCTCTCTCATAGTCCAGCATACTCACTCCGGCTTAAGGCGAAGCCCTGAGAGATCTCCCCTCTACTTCTGGTACCACGTCGTTGTGCTGCCGGAATCGCGAGGAGAGTGCTACAACCTCCGCTGCCTGCTGGAACAAGGGAGAGGAATGTCTTCGTCGAGTACCGAACGTGTGACCGACTGCGGGAGCGCTGCCGGAACGCAGCGCCGGAAGGATCGTCTACGCGATCTTGAGATCGGGAAGAGTACGACTACATCACCCACGATAATCCGCTCTCGTTAAATACTTTGGAATCTTCGAGGGTGAGTTATTCCATCGACTCGTTGCTACAATCTAGTAGATAGATCTTGGCTTGTTTGTTTGTATGCGGTAGAATTTTTTTGTTTTCCATGCTACAAAACCCTACAGTTAGTACATACCGTTCAGATGCCAGAACTACCGTGACCCGTTGAGGGTTCCCACCCATATGTTGCATATCCTCTACGAATTACTAATCACGCTACAAGGATAACAACCACGCCTACACATCCAGCTACATGCAAAAGGAAGAAGATCCAGCTGACTTCTCTGTCCCATTCCAAATCACATGGTTAACGTGTGATATACAGAGCAAGAATCACTGGCGACATTGGTTTTTAAGTCCTAGATAATATGTTCCTTTACCACTAAAACTTTCATAGTAGGTTATTACCTCTTGGGAAATAACCTATAATCATATTATTATGAAAATAGTGTTTCTAACCTTTTTGAAATGCATATGATGACAACACTGGATTTGCAAAATATTTGATAGAAAATAAACAAAGGACATGAGCAAGTGTGAACTTGCCTTCAGTGATTGCAAGATTCTTCAAGACAACAGAAGATCCAATATCTAAAAACAACATCATTGGTCCGGTAAGGACTAATATTTAAAGAAGCAATATGCTATTATGCATTTTGTAAAACTCCCTAAATGAATCCCCAATACTTTAAGTGAAGTGAACTTAGGTGATTTCTTTAAGATTTGGTTTATTTTCAATTTTATTTTACAAGTATATACATCTATAAGGAACTTAAGTTTTTTACATACTAGATATAAAAATAGAGTACAAATTAATTTATAATTGAGGTTAACTACCATCTGGTAGCTATGATGAAAGTTCATGTGTTAAGTTGCTAAGGTTTGAAAGAACTATCATATAGATGTTGTTTGAAGTGGCAAAAATAATAACATTTGAAGAAATTAGTGTTAGGGTTAGATTAATCAATCTTAAAGGTTACTAGGGTTTACATTAGGGTTTTTTGCTGGTTACAAATGATGTTGAGTTATTATATTTTAGTTGGTTGTATAAGTGACCAAATTTAACTATAAAAACATGAATAAATTTCAAATAAGATGTTTATGATTGTTTAGACCAAAGTTAAATATAAAACTAGAAGTGAAACTTAAGGTGTAATGTTTTTAGAACATTATCAAGTTTTAGGATTTTTACAAGTATAATTATTATTGTGGGATTTATTCACTTTCAATTAAAGTGAATGATGAGTTTAAGATTTGATGTGTTATTATGAAAATAACATGCAACTTATTACTACGAGCATAATTAGATGATCTTAATAATTTGTTAGGATTTGAAGTCATATTAATGATGATTAAGAGATAAAAGCACTCACCCATAATATAGATGAATGATGTATAATGCTAGTTTAAAGGTTGTTGTGTTTAAATTGAATTTAAAGTTCAAAAGAATTTTTATAAAATTAATGGTTTACACTTAAGTGTTATTATAGATACAAGTTATGGTTTTGGCATTAGTATTTAGATGTTAAGTATTTAAGCTATTGTATAAAATTATGATTATTTCTTATTGAGGAAATGTTTTTAAAGAATTAACAAAATAGGTAATTTATAAAATAGATAAGGATTTATTACTTTAAAATCTTTAAAAACCTTTGTAATAATATATTTAATATTTTTCTAGCAAAATATATTTATTCAAGATCTTAAAAATGATTTTTATTTATTTTTAAGTATTATTTTCATTTTTATAAAATTCCACAACGTATTAAATGTCTTTGAATATTTCTTTCAAGTTTTATTTGCAAAAAAATAAGTTAGTATTTTTATAAAGTAGTAGTTTTATTTTTACATACAGGAATGATTTTTTATTTAATTTTAGGAATTTTTTTCTTACTTAATTTCATTGAGGATTTTAGTAGCTTTTAATATTTAGTTTTATTTAATTTAGCTTTAATAAGTAATGTTATATTTTTCTCAAGTATAGATTATTTTTGTGAACACTTTAATATATCATATGTATTTTTAAGATTTTTCTATATTTTCTAGAGTTAAAATCGTAGGGATATTTTAGTAATTTCATAGTTTTATTTTCCATTTCTTTTTATTTTCACCCTTTCGGGCCTGTTTGGTTGGATGCCTAGGTTGACCCGGCCCAACTGAGCCTGGCTCGGGGTGCCCTACCCCATCCCACCTACTCCCTCTCTCTCACACACAACACACGCACACAATGAAAACGCATACTCGCCTCGTTCCTACCTTGGCTCCAGTCGTCGTTGCCGCCTGCCTGATTCCTGCGGTTCAAACCGCTGCGGCCATTGTCGTTGATAGCCATAACTCCGCCACTTCTTGACCGACCAGGCCCACCAATTCGATTCGTAAACGGGGCTCTATCAGACTCGCCCCTCTTGGGTTCTATATGGCGCTAGGGTTCGGTTTCCGTGGCTTTGCCGTGCTCCGATGATCCTATGGTGGTGTGTTGATGATGTCCACGTCTCTCCCAGGCATTGTTGCTAATCCTATCATGTTATGTTTAATTTCTCTTATGAATTCTGGTTGATACATATGTATATATGGCTATGATAGGTACTGATGTAAGATAGTATGATATGATGATTTTCCTGTACCTATAATAGGTGATTTTTGTGTTAGAGTTGACTCAGTACTGTTAGTGGTGATACTTTTTACATGGTCTTCTGGTCTTATTTCCTTTATACTATCACTTGGATTGATCTTAGTGACTCTTGGTTGTTGGTTTTATGTTGCACAAGTTGGTGCTACTGTGGTTCTAGAATTTAAGACTGCTTGGATCATACTTTAGTGGAATACTATACTATGTGAATGTCTACAAAAGAAAACATAGTGTTGTTATATAGATGGCAGAAGGATATTGGTATCACACTCAGATAGTTGATTTGTTGTTTGCATGAAGGATTTCTATTTATGAGTGGATGCCTTGATTAGGGAAGGATTTCTTAGTTATATAAGTAAGAGTTTAATTCTCACTGGAATGATTCTTGTGAATGTATATATCATCCAGATGTTGTTACCTTAAGAAGAATTATTTACTAAGAATGATTCCTAGTATTCAAAGAGGATGATTATTTAAATTGTTTGAATTTGGGGTTGGCCTTGGCTTGGGTGGATGCCACTGTGAAACCTCCTACTGGATGGTACACAGTGGTAACCTCCACATACTGAACTAAGAAGATGATTTATCTCATGTAAATGTGATGTGTAGCTTGCCTGTGCTTGTGATACTGCTAATAGGACAAAACTTTCCAATGATTCCTAGATGATTTATCTAGGGAATATGATTTAAATTCATGATCTGATTGCTTGCAATGATCCCTAGCTAGATTAGCTAGGAAGATGATGTGAAGAACTTGATAGACCTTGATGAGAGGTAAAGTAGAAGTATCGTACTTCTCTATTTCTGTTGACAATATTCTAGATGGCTTCTGCCATTCTGGAAATCCTAGTGTGGTGCCTCCTTATGGAGTGTGCACACTGGAATTCCAGATAGCATGATTTGCTATTTATTTTATTGCCTTGGCTTATTAAGATCATTTTCCTAATGATTTAATGATGGAAATTAAAATGGATTAGTCCCTTGCCTATGATGCAAAGACTGAGGCATTGGTAGAAATAAGAACAAATATATTTTTGGTGGCTTTTTTTATCTCTGTTGATCTTTGCATAGCATCTCTATGCAAGACTGAGAGAAAACTCTCCATCCAATCCTCCTAGATAAAAATCTAGTTGAAGAGTAGATGGAACTGGTGGATGTGTATTATTTCTCTAATATTCCCAGATCTGTATACATGATTTAAGAATAGATGTTGCATGATCTAATGGGCATTTCTGATGATTATTACCTGCTGTTGGTGAGTGATGATACCTTCGATTCGGATTACGAATGTAGTATAGCTCTTTTTCCCTAGTAGACATAGGTTTATCGAATCCTTGGGAAGTAGAAAACAAAGTGAGATTACTTAAACGGACCTTCGAGAGTTTTAGAATTCCTATTGCGTTTTCACCGGACCAAGAGTTTGCGATTTTTTTGTTGTTGTTGACGATGGAGAGAGAGGTCCTAGGGTATTCGATTTTCACCAGTAGTTGTGCAAAACATCTGATGGGAATAATAGATAATAATAAAGTATGCATGTAATTGTTAGAGCAAGATAATTATATGTGGGCAATGCATCCATAATTGTTATCGCCTCCATAACCGCTTATATCAATAACCTACTAGTCTCATCCATAGAAGAAAGCGAACTAATGATTATGCATCGTGATGTCACCGTTAATCCCAAGTAAATTCCTCACATACAACCGTACTACACTTTCTGTCATCGGGGTTCCTATCTTGCAGATCAGTCATTACTCACACTCCCTTTACCTGGATCAATCCTCGGGGTCTTGGGTACCTATCAAGTCCTTAGATTGAGGCAAGAGAGGGTACTACAATCATCATAGCATACAAACTAATACATGATCCCATCTATGATAAATAACATGCACAAAAAGCTACATGGCTAGACCGAAGCCCTTAGCCCAAGGAGAATTACTCACATATAGAGATGAAATCAACAATCATAAACATTGTAATAGAGATCATAAGGTTGATAGCAAATATTCTTACAATGTTGCCAATTGGAGAAGAGATCTACTATTAAAAGTGGTGTAAGATGGCTATGGTGGTGACGAAGGGTTTAGAGGATTAGATCTAGATCTGTTCCTCCGGTGTGGCGGCTTCTGGTGGCAGGGTGAGTTGTGGGTCGAAAGAGAGGCTCTTTTTCCCGTCGCCCGAAGCCTCTTTATATAGGGGTCCCTTCACGAAAGTTGTTCTGTTTGACCTAATGAAGTCGATGCCAACTATACGGCCGGAACTATACGGCCAGAATAAAATTCCCGCCATATAGTTGGTCGTTAAAGCTTCAATATTAACTTCACGGCTCCTGTTTTTTTTGACGTGTTGGAAATCTCGTATCTTTGCCATTTATGTAGTGATTCCCATCATCATACGTCATTATCTGTGCTGGGAAAAATAGCAAGAAAGGATTGCATACCCCTTTGATCATTAGGAATTAGTGGCAGGTTTTAGAGAGATACTTCATCAAATATATGAATAATATGTAGTTTAAATGCGGACGTGGATGGCTATATTTCACAGCCACAAACCTCCTCAAGCTTAAACTTGAGCGTCCTCGAGCAAGAAAACCAAAATCAAAAGGGAACTCGGCATTTAAACTAAAATAACGAGATGATGATCTTACTCATGATTGGTAGTCTCATGTTTCCTCCACTTTATTAATCAGAAAAACTTTAGCATAGATAGAGTAATGTCAAGCATATCATATGGGTTTCATGAATCCTTATAGCGCATCAAAATTATTGTAAGCATGTCATGTAATTAACTCATAAGCTTGCCTTTGAACAATAAATTGCAATCATGTAGAATTAAGAGTGTGAGAGTTTGTCATGAAAAACATATACACTAAAGTATCTCAATTCTCCCACATCAATAAATCAAGACTTTTCAAGCACTACTTTTCTATTCATTGCCCTTCAAGAATTTCAGTTCTTAAGTAATTGAGAGCATGCCAAAAATTCTCATTAGTTTACCGGGCTATGATGGACACTCGTGGCATCACTAAGGTTTTTGTTACTTTTGCATAATGATTACTCATATTAGCTAGAGGAGTGATTCCATCTTGTTACAGCTACCCAGGAGTGCCAAGAATCTTACCCATTATAGCATTGATGCTACATATGTTTAATCAACTCGTAGCCGAAATCTAGGAGTTTCCTCCATGAAGATTGTTCATAGGCTAGCAGAGTTGTTGGCATCCCATGAAGTTTGACACACATAAAGCTATATCATTCTTATGATTTACAAGTCAAACTTTGGCATGCTCACAAAAACCGCTAAACATTAATTTAATTGAACAAATATTTTCAAAAAGAGCTATCAAGTCAATCATTATTTTCTGTGGTGTTGAGTGTCTCTAGGAATAAGATTTCAAGACTAAACACTACAACACCCAAGTCTTCAATTTGTGAGACTTTTTCTTATTTCAATTTGTTTAGAAAAATTTTAGGCAAGACTTTGGTTAACTACAAGAGCTGAAAAAAAGTACCCAATTAAATACCCATCCAAACAAAATTTTACTACAATATAGAGACTCACTCCACCGATATAACATCTTAACATTACTGCTAACTAGCATGGGTTTCTCAAACTTCAAAAGTGGGGAGTCATAATTCATACCTATCATGTTTGGTTCCACTCCTCTCTTCCCTTTTTATTTGTTTCTTGGAAACTCGAAGTCAATCACTCTCCTGCAAATTAACGAGAACTTCGAGGCGAAAATAAAAAAGAGAGGGAAAATAAAGATAAATGGAGAAATCTTTTTGTGATTTTTGAGAAGGGGAATTAAAGAATAGAAAATTAGCATCAAAGATCGGATTGAAAATCTCAAACAAAATAAAATAAAATAAAATAACTAGGATAAAGTGTTGGGGAAACCAACAAGAGTGCTTATAAACTCAAATAAAAGCATAACCTCAGAAATAAAATAAAGCAAATGAAAGCCAAATAAAAATAGATAGAAAACCTCCCCAAGCTTAGGCTTTTGCAACTCCAGTCCGCAAATTGAGTTGATAAGTTACTTGTTATTTCTCGGAGGTTTAGGGCAAGATTATGCTTTACCTCCACAGTTCCTCCAAGTTCTTGGAAATCTTGATATGTAGCAAAACGGTTTGGTGGCTTCTCTTGATGAGGGACTTCTTGCTCCTCCTCTTGGTCCTCATCCTCTACCGGAATCTCTTCCTCGGGTTGGTGTTGCTTAACCTGCAAGTCATAAAGCACACATCCTTCCTCGATAGATAAAAGACCATTAGGCAAAGGAGCGGGATAAAGACGCCCAGCTCTAGAAATATGCAGATAATAAACACCACCTCTCCTAGTGAGCATTCCACAAGCCCTCAGAGTAGAGAAACCAACACATCACTCACCTAGTACCGGTTGTAACTCACCTAGATCGATTCCTAGGACATTGGCAAGCACGGTGATGACGCCTCCACAAGTGATTGGTCCTTGGCTTTGGTTGGATTGGTACTCCAAGTACTTCACAAGAATTGCACCCAAGTGAAGTGACAAGTTGTCAAAGTTGAAAGAAGATTTTGCAAGGACTAAGATGTCCTCCTCATTAAGTCTTGTAAACTCATTATGCGCCTGCAAGGTGTTAGCAATAACATAGAACAAATAGCGAATAGCAGGATGTTGAATATTTTTCCCTTTGCTGACTCTAGAAATAAAGCTCATTCTATTATAGCAGAGTTCAGGGGATGGTTCTATGTTAGTAAAAGATGCACGTAGAGCATTAGGATCATTGTTGGGTAAACCAAAACAATTACACCATTCATCAAGCGATAAAGAATAATTATTGTTCATGAGTCAGAAATAAATTCTATCCTCCCCATGCCATGCTTTAACGTTGCTTTTCAAAGAACTAAGGAATTCAATGGTTAACTGGCGATAGGTTGGTGCATCATAAAATAAAAAGTTTTGCAGGAAAACTATATTGAAAAGTAAATTAAAGTCATCGGAAATACCGAGTTGGTTCAATGTGACGGGACAAACCCACTTGGTTTCCTTGACTTCTCGGTTTTTAATCCTGTCGAAACGTTCATGGTGAGACTCGTTCTTGAATCGAATCTCCATGCGTTCCTGAGCTGCATCCTGAGAAGAACTAGCGGTGGCAAGAGCACGTTTCTGGATTCTCGTGTTCATCTTCTAAAAATAAATAAGAAAGACAATTATAAAACTTTTTGATCCAACAGTAATAGTCATAGCATAATCCTCATCATAGCACACTAAAGAATCTCCTCAACATATTAATCTAGGCAAGATAATCATGGCAACTAGTTCAAAATAAGTCTCAACCTAGATTTATAATGACAATAGATCAGAGATGAATTTGCGAAAATTAATTGGAGGATCGGAGGAGAAACATACCGTAGATCACTTGTGTGGGAGGAAATCGAACGAAATTGAGTAGGGGTGAAGATCCCTTGAGGTTTTGAGAGAGTTTGGATATATAAGAGAGAGAAAGGATTGATGTTTTGATGTTTTGGGTACCTCCCTGTTTGTTTAAGTGGTCGGACACAACTATACGACCGGAACACTTGTTCCCGCTGAAAGGATCGTATGGGCACCTATAGGGAGGATGAATAGGTGCTACTTCAAATTTTCTTTGTTTTCAAATTAAGGTTTGATAAGAAAGGTAAATTCTCTAGATTATGCAACTAAGGTGAATTTACCTATATGTCAAACAAGCACTAGCTAACAAAACACTAAGCAAGAACAAGTAAGTAAAGTGCGGTAAAGGATAGAAGTAACCAAAGTGGTGGACGCGGAGACACAAGGATTTATTTCCCATAGTTCCTTCCTTTTGAGGGGAAGTACGTCTACGTTTGGAGAGGGGGTGATTTCAAACCACCAATACCACGAGAGGCCTCCCTTGTTCTCCGATGAATCTCACCCCAACGGGATCGATCCACCTTCTACTATATCGGCAACCTTCAAGGTGAAAGCTGGCACCTTTACAACAAGTTCGGGGCACACATCCACAACTTAATTGGAGGCTCCCAAATACAAGCAAGTTGTCAAAACAATCAAAGACAAGCTTGTAAGAACCAAATCTAGAACTACGGTTTCCAAAGAAAACACTAGAGCAATGGGGTCCCTCAAATGAATGAGGGGGAAATGAAGATCTCTTTTGGTGAAGTAGTAGATCAAGGGCTCCTCCTTCGATTCTCCAAAGATCAACGACTTTGGATGCTTGAGTGAAGAGATCTTGGCGATTTGGTGGCTCAAATGGAGGTGGTAGTCTTCAATGCAACGAGCAAATTGTCCCAAGGTAGGTGGAGGTGTATTTATACTACTTGGAGGAATCTGCCCATTGGTGCATTAAATGCACCGGTACTACCGGTACCCAAGCGGTAGTACCGGTCAGGTACCGGACCAAGTACCGGAGGGGGAACCTCATGGTCGAGCCAGCCACGATCATGCCTGGAACCACCTTGCGGTACTACCGGTCAGGGCGGTAGTATCGGTCCCACCGCTCCGTGGTACCGGGTGGTACTGAGGAAAATCGAGGACTTCCCACCTCAATCAGATGCAACCGGTACTAGGGAGCGGTAGTACCGGTGCCAAGCGGTAGTACCGGTTGTAACTTCCGGTACTACCGGTCAGCACTGGTGACTTTGGCAAGTGCAATTGTGGGCAAATCAATATTTGTGCCACTACCTAGAAAACCTAAGATACACTTAGCGCACGATTAAATCGATAGGTGTGTTATTATCAAACATCAAAATCACAAGGATAGGAAATGCTCTTTCACCCGCCGCATAGTTGGTCTGACGGAAAAAATTTAGGGTTTCTAGGGTTTCTTTCCTGGCAGCTATAACTATACGGCCGAAACTATACGGACGGAAATTTTGTCCCCGCTGTATAGTTGGTCGTCTAACCTTTTGTATCCTGAGATGAAAAATTGTCGATGCCTCAAATAACTATACGGCCGGAGCTATATGGCGGGAATTTTTATTCCTGCCGTATAGTTGGTCGTTAAAGCTTCTGTATACATCAAAAAAAATCTATTTCTTCAAGAATTACTTTTTAGACTGAAACTTAGTGAAACTCCTTGTTTTGACAGAAAAATGACAGACTAAATTTTTGACCAACTTTGGCATGTATAAAACAAGAATTTTTAGTACCGTTGAATCTCTCGTTCTCATTAGAGTTTTCTAGAACTCTTTATTCTATATAAAACTTAAACTAAAACTTAAAATCTTTACTCAAAGCTCTATTTCACATGGATTGCCTCCCATGTAGTGTTGTTTTATGATCAATAGTCTGACCTTGATATTGCTCACTTATGCCATATAAGTGGAACACCCACTCCAAAGTAGTTGGCATTTAAAGTGATGTCCTCCTTATCATCTTGCTTGGCTTTCTTTTTCCTAGGGAAATTAATAACAAAAGGATCCCGCGAAGGCAATTGGAGCTTCACGTTCCCTTCATGCAAATTGATGAAAACTTTAATAGTTCTTAAGAAAGGATGACCTAATATAATAGGGGCAGTAGCATCCTTAGGCATGTCAACAATAACAAAATCAATAAGAGCGGGACAACCTTTAATGTATACTAAGGTGTTTTCTTTAATGCATACTGCTTGTTTGTAAGTAGAATCTGCTAGATGTAATTTTAGTTCGGTGATTTCAAAAGAGCCAAGATTTAACTTGTTAAAAAGACTCTTTGAAATTGTTAAAACACTTGCACCTAGATCACAGAGTGAAGCTATTTCATTAGTCTCAATTTTAATCTTAATAGTAGGCTCAAATATATCATCTAGCTTAACAGGCAATTTTACAGAAATTTTCTTATATTCTTCTTCAAGCTCACGTACCTTTATTGCTACCTGATTAACAAAGTGTTGATACATGGCTTCCTCATTTCCTTCACTTACCATAATCTTGACATTGATCCTTTTTATAAGATCTTCAAGTGTGTAGTTCGGTGAAGGAGCATTGCTATAATCAAGTTCTTCAGGCTCCTCCCTTTGGATTCTTATCATCTTGAGGTCTTCAACTAGATTGGGCTCAGCTTTACCTGCAAATTTAGCTAGAATGAGAGTTTGACTCTCGGTTATCTTACCTATACGTGCCTCAACAATCCTTGTTCTTTCTTGGAGGGCCTGCAAATCATTTCTCAAACTAACAGATTGGTTAGATAATTTACCAAGCATAGCATCATAATTCTCCGTAATTTTGACTAGAATATTGTTTTGCTCATTTTATGAATCTATAAAAGATTTAAGAGTTTCTTGGAGACTACTATTACTTGATGCCATATTATTATTAGAGTTACCTACAGGACTAGAATAATGTTCTAAAAGTTTGGATTATAATTATTTTTCCAAGCAGGGTTATAATCATTACGAGCTATGAAGTCTATTTCTTCAATAGTTGGTTCAGAAGTAGCTCTTACCGAGGTTTCCTTATCTTTAACGACTAATATGAGCTCATCCAACTTAGCATTGAGTTCTTCATTTTCTTGAGGTGTGATGGAGTTCACCTTCTTTGTGTTTGATCTTTCCACATGCCATTGGGCATGGTTGTCTTGCATATTGTCTAGCAGCTGCTTTGCTTCGGTAATTTGCTTACCCTTAAATGTTCCTCCAGCTGCAGTATCTAGCATAGAATTAGACACAGGATTAATAGAATTATAAAATAAATGGAGAATTAACCAATCTTCCATCCCATAGCTGGGACAGTTTCTCATGCATTCTTTCATTCTCTCCCATGCAAGCGCTAGTGGCTCACGATCTTCCTGTCTAAATCCAGTAATATTAGATCTGAGTTGCATAGTCTTTGCAGGTGGAAAGAATTTAGTCATAAATAAAGAAGTACATTCCACCCATGATTCAATAGTATTTCTAGGCAAAGATAGCAACCATTCTTTTGCTCTTCCTCTAAGAGAGAAAGGAAGTAAGCACAACTTGACTGCATCGGGGTCAAAATCTTTAATGCGCATCATATGACATATTTCAGTGAAAGTATTCAAGTGCATACCAGCATCTTCTACAACAGAGCCTCCAAATTGATTTTGTAGAACCAAACTTAAATAGTTGGGCTTGATTTCATAATATTCAGCAGCAATTGCTGGCTGAGTAATAGGAGTATGCAAATAATCATTGTTAGGAGTTGCAAACTCCCCAAGCTTCTTTTCAGCCATACTTCCTATGTTTTTGTATTTTCTTAAACAAGTACTAATGATAATAAAACAAGAATTAAAAGGCTAACTATTTTTTTTGGTTTTTCAAATAAGTACTGAAAGCAAACTAACAAAATTTAAAATGAGAATTTAAAACTAGCAAGGTTCCTACTAACCTCACTAGGGTAGCTATTGCTTCCCCGGCAACGGCGCCAGAAAAAGAGTTGATACCTTCGATCCAGATTATAGATGTAGTATAGCTCTTTTTCCCTAGTAGACCTAGGTTTATCGAATCCCCGGGAATCAGAAAGCAAAGTGAGATTACTTAAATGGACCTTCCATAGTTTTAAAATTCCTATTGCGTTTTCACTGGACCAAGAGTTTGCGATCCTTTTGTTGTTGTTGACGACGGAGAGAGAGGGCCTAGGGTCTTCGGTTTTCACCAGTAGTTGTGCAAAACATCTGATAGGAATAATAGATAATAATAAAGTATGCATGTAATTTTTGGAGCAAAAAATTATATGTGGGAACTGCATCCATAATTATTATCGCCTCCGCAACCGCTTATAGCAATAACCTACTAGTCTCGTCCATAGAAGAAAGCGAACTAATGATATGCATCGTGATGTCACCGTTAATCCCAAGTAAATTCCTCACATACAGCCATACTACCCTTTCTTTCACTGGGGTTCCTATCCTGCAGATCAGTCATTACTCATACTCCCTTTACCTGGATCAATCCTCGGGGTCTTGGGTACCTGACAAGTCTTTAGATTGAGGCAAGCGAGGGTACTACAATCATCATGTCATACAAATTAATACATGATCCCATCTATGATAAATAACATGCACAAAAAGCTACATGGCTAGGCCGAAGCCCTTAGCCCAGGGAGAATTACTCACACATAGATATAAAATCAACAATCATAAACAGTGTAATAGAGATCATAAGGTTGATAGAAAATAGTCTTACAATGTTGCCAATTTGAGAAGATATCTACTATTACAAGTGGTGGAAGATGGCTATGGTGGTGGAGAAGGGTTTAGAGGTTTAGATCTAGATCTACTCCTCTAGCGTGGCGGCTTCTGGTGGCAGGGAGAGTTGTGGTCAAAAGAGAGGCTCTTTTTCACGTCGCCCGAAGCCTCTTTATATAGGGGTCCCTTCACAACAGTTGTTCTATTTGACCTAATGAAGTCGATGCCAACTATACGGCTGGAATAAAATTCACGTCGTATAGTTGGTCATTAAAGCTTCAGTATTAACTTCACGACTCCTGGTCTCTTTGACGTGTTATAAATATCGTATCTTTGGCATTTATGTAGTGATTCCCATCATCATACGTCATTATCTGCGTAGGGAAATAGCAAGAAAGGATTGCGTACCCCTTTGATCATTAGGCTTTAGTGGCAGGTTTTAGAGAGATATTTCATCAAATATATGAATAATATCTAGTTTAAATACGGACGTGGATGGCTATATTTCACAGCCATCAAGTGATCTAGGGCCTACTGGAGATCTGGGTCTATTACTATTGCTTCTTGATCTACTACCGCTTTCCCTCTCCTTCCTAATTACTTTTCCTCCTTGCTGGCTTGCTCCTTCTTTATCCTTGAGCTGCTGCCTAGCCTTGATTTCCCCCTTGTCCTAGCTCTTGGATGGCTCCACGGAGCAACCAGAGTGTTGGTGATGACCTTGTGGTGCACTAGAATGTTTTCTAGAGATAAACTATGTAACTATGGGTGGTGATCTAAGAACAATATGTTTTCTCATGGCATGGGGATAGAAAGGATTGTGTGGCTGTGTAAGGTCTGATGACGTGTTCTTGAGAAACTAGTGTTGAGCTAGTTATCTTCGGCTAGATTCTCCTAGTTTACTATCTGATGTCCCTTCTCTGGTGTTGACAACACACCTTCATGCAGCTGTGTGTGAGCTGCTTGCTGTGTCATGTGGATCAGATCAAGTACATGCTTGATATTTCCTGATGTTTTACCTTATTATCTGGCTTTGGTGAAACTTGCCCCTAAGCCTATGATGTTGTACTTAGGCCAC
This sequence comes from Avena insularis, assembly GCA_023614405.1. Taxonomy (NCBI): domain Eukaryota; kingdom Viridiplantae; phylum Streptophyta; class Magnoliopsida; order Poales; family Poaceae; genus Avena; species Avena insularis. Next base: position 378,017,535 of record CM042695.1, on the reverse strand, counting down.
TAACCTGATAAGAACAGATTACTATGATTTGGTAAAACTCGCCCCTTCAAAATTATGCTCAGTGAGGAACATAAACAGTGCATTTCACTGTTAATTTATGAGAGTACTAAACTAAACTAACCCCCTCTTTTCCTCTACTATTAATTTTGTTTTCCTTTGTTGTTGCATGGATCGGGACCAAGAATAAGAAAGAAAGAAGATACAGTATGAAGAATTAGTTTAGTTATTGTTTTTTAGGAATTACAGCAGGAGAGTCTCCTACTGCTCTTAAATTAAATAAAAACAGTATATGTTACAACATATTTACAAAGGGCAAGAGAAAATGCCCCTAAAAAAGTTAAACTCTCACCTCCCTTACAAAGGAGAAAAGCTGGTCTCTAAGAGCTGGTTTCAGCCTAGCCCCTAGAAGATGAATATCAGAGGAGAATTGTGCTAACCAACACTAGATATCTGGATCTACATTATCAAAATATTTTCTGTTTCTTTGCTTCCAGATATTCCAGGCACAAAGAATTGCACACTCAAGAAACATAGGCTGCTTCCACAATCTTTCAGCAGTAGACAATCTGTCAGCAAGATTCAAACTCATGTTCCATGAAATTCCCAGCGCAGACCAACACAACAAGCTAAAATTGCAAGAGAAGAAGAGATGTTCATTGGTCTCCCTTTCCTGCTGACAGGTTACACATTTAGCATCAGGTATTGGACATTTCCTCCTCACCAGCATATCCCGAGTATTCAAACGATCCATCATGAATAGCCAAGCAAATACTTTATGTTTCATCATACACTTAGTCTTCCAAATTTTTGGAAGAGCAGCCATGGGGGATATATCTTTAAAATAAAATTTATAGAACTTCTGAGCACTAAAATCTGTACCACCCCAGGAATATATCCATTCATCTGGAAGTGATATATCACGAGACAGGTCATTCAGATAAGCCGAGAGAGTTAAAAACTCCTCCTGAGCCTCCACTGATAGTGGATAAACAAAATTATGATCCTGATGATCCTCACGAAGGAATTCTACAATCGAGACATCTTCCAACATTGCAAAAGAAAACAGCCGTGGCAAGGAATCCTGCAGTATAGTAGAGCCAGCCCATAGATCCTTCCAAACTAGAACAGTATCACCCACATTAACTTTGCACGAAGTAACTCCCCTGAAGATAGCAGAGAGACTACAGACATCCCTCCACCAAAAAGACCCTCGTGGTGAAAGTGCATGTGGAACTAAGTCTGAGTAATATTTATTCCAAATGATCATTACCCACGGGATATCTTGCTTATGATAGAACTTGTGCAAGAACTTAAGTAATAATCCCTGATTTTGAACCTTGAGATTTAAAATCCCCAACCCTCCTCCTTTTTCCTTTGGTCTACACACCAAATCCCAAGCAGCCAGAGAGTAACACTTTTCATTATTGTCCTCAGTTTTACGCCATAAGCAGTGCCTCCTTGCCCGATCAACAAACTCAATAATTTGTAGTGGAACTTTAAGAACACATAGTGCATAAGTGAGAAGAGGCGTCATGGCTGAGTTAATAAAGGTAACCCTGCCACCATAAGTAAGCCAAATCGCAGTGCTAGTTAACCTCCTCTCCACTCTGTCAACTAAAGGCATAAGATCAGCTACCGTAGGTCTCGTGGTGCCAACAGGAAGTCCCAAGTACGTAAACGGCAACCCACCAACTTGACAACCAAAAGCATTGGCCAGATCCACAGCCTTGCCTTGACCAATATTAATAGGGATGAGCTGGGATTTATGATAGTTGATTTTGAGACCTGTAGAAGTGGCATAAGCATCCAGAATATCTTTCAAGCATAGTAACTGATCCAAAACAGTAGGGATTATAACCAGAGTGTCACCTGCGTATTGAATGACAGGAAAATCCTCAGAGGTTGGTTGTCCGATTGGAAGAGATAATAAACCCTCTGAACAAGCAGCATTGATAGGAACTTGTAAAAGTTCAGCACCAGCCACAAATAACAAAGGAGAGAGTGGGTCACCTTGTATAACCCCTCTCTTACACTGAAACTCTGCCCCAGGAACCCCATTCAATAGAATAGAAGAAGAACCAGACCCAAAGATCAAACTTATCCATTTTAACCATCTATCATCACATCCCATATGCCTCGGAATGGTCAAAATAGAAGAATGCTCAATAGTATTGAATGCCTTTGCAAAATCCAGCTTAATCACAACTATTTCTCTGCCAGAAGCTTTACATTGATGCAAATATTCAAAGGACCATGCAATACAATCCTGAATATTCCTCCCCTTGATAAAGCCATACTGATTTCTATGGACAAGTTTCAAAATCCACTTCTGCAACCTCTCTGCCAAGATCTTTGTCAATACCTTTAGAACACAATTTAATAAGGATATAGGTCTGTAGTCATTGACAGTCTCAGGAGAAAGAACCTTTGGGACAAGAGTAATAAAAGAGGTATTAAGGCTCTGTAAACTGATAGCCCCTTCCCAAAAATCAGAGCACAAATTGTAGAAATCTCCTTTTATAATCTCCTAACAAGTTTTCAGAAAAAGACCACTGAATCCATCTGGGCCAGGTGCCTTGTCAACAGGAAGAGAGCTAATAACTTTATCAATCTCCTCTGGTGAAAAGGGTACAGAAAGAGCCTCTAGACCGGGCACCCTTGTAAACAAGACTTCCAAGTCAAAGGACATCACAGGTGAGTGAGATACACCCATTCTATTTTTAAAGGCAGACAAAAAAACAGCTGCCTTCTCAGCATGACTATCAATCTGTGTCCCATCATCAAGAATAACTGAAGATATTGAATTATGCCTGTACCTTTCAGTAGCTCTAGAATGGAAATACTTGGTGTTTTCATCACCAAGTCTGGCCCATCTGTAAGTACAACGTTTTTGCCAATATTTATTCTGGTAATCAAGTAACCTGTTAAGATGTCTCTTTAAAATGACTCTGAAATTTCTCTCTTGCACAAATAGGGCTCTCTTATCTTCCAAATTATTGATTTCCAATAAGACCATATTACAGTTATCAATCATTAATTTCAATCTAGAAATAGACTTACTCCATTCCTTTAAGCTTCTTCTCAGATTCTTCATTTTTGCTGAAATAATAGTTGCACTATTGGAAGCTCTGACAGGTTTTTCCCAACTGGCCTTCACAACTTCCTTAAAGCCAGGATGCAACGGCCAAAAACTCTCAAATCTAAATAGTCTGCTTTTTGGAATTGAGGTCTCAATGGAAAGCATACAAGGTGCATGATCAGATATTAGCTTTGAAAGTGGTTTAACCGTTGTATTTGGAAAAACAGAAGTCCATTCAACTGTCGAAAAGAACCAATCCAGTTGTTCCAAAAGTGGCTCCTCCTGCATATTGCTCCAAGTAAACCTACGGCCTTTAATTGGTATTTCCACTAGCGACTGACCACTGATAAGAGCATTAAAACGTTGCATATCAACAATATTTCCTCCCGGAGTGTTTCTATTGTCAGCTGATCTAATAAAGTTGAAATCACCAAGAAAAAACCAGAGACTATCACTGGGAATGTCCAACAGTGAAAACCAGTCCACAAAACTCTGTCTCTCCGGATCTTTACAAGGCCCATATATGTTTGTTAGTGTCCAAGAACGGTTCAAGTGTAAAGAAGAGAACTGAATTGAAAGTGCAAATCTTTCCTTATGAACCAGATGACCAGAAAAAACCGAGCTATTCCAGATTACTAAAAGGCCCCCCGATGCCCCAATAGAAGGCACAAATTCAAATTTATCAAAACGCCTAGGACAGAATTTGCGAATGAACGAATGATCAAAACTTTCTTTCTTTGTCTCCTGCAAACAAATTACTGCACAACCAGATTCCTCTATTTTGTTTCTGAGAGCTAGCCATTTAGCCTCTCCATTTAAACCCCTAATATTCCAAGATAGCACAACCCACAGTTTAGCAGACATTGCAGAATGAAAGTGAAGCAGCAGTAAAAGCGCCCGAAGGGCTTACAAACCAAAATAAAGTCTGACAGGAGATGGGTTTAACCATAATAAACAAGCACAAGAAATCATCCTGATGCAACAGGCGATACAACAAAATTTTATTTAGACTGCCTGCAGCCATAACTATGTTTCAGACTGCTCTGCACCATCCTTCTGAACCGGAGCCAAAAGAGTGGAGGCCGACAACTCCTGGGGGGGAATACCACAGAGACGCTCCCCAATATCCTGCAAAACTGCCACTGGAATCTCCAAAGGTGCTTGTGCCTGCAGCAAAACCTGACTCTCACCAATTGCCTCAGTTTGCATAGATGGGACAATGCTCAAAACAGCTCCAGGGGTTTTCCTATTCTTCACATGAGATTTCCTTTTCGGAGTATCCGACAAGTTGTTCCTGAACCCTTGAAACCTCGTGTTGCGCGGGCTGCGGCGCACCGGTTGAGGTGAGGAGCCACCAACAGGGACAACTAAGGTGTTACGACGACGCTTATGCGAGACCACAATCTCATCAGGCACAGCATCCACAGACCCAACCAACTGCTCCTGAACACCATCAAGCACATTAACCCACTGAGCCTCCGGAGCAGTCACAGGAACAAGTGCAAAGCTGACATCCACAAAAACACTCATGACCTTGAACTGCTGATACAAAAGGTTCTGCAGACCTTCCACCAAAGGCGCCGAAAGAAAGATAGTAGCCCCCGATCCCAGCAGCGAAATATCCATATCAGCATCCGAACCAGAGGAGTTCATGCTAACATCCGAGAGATCATCCATGATATTAAACAGAGGTGCAGAACCATCTGCAGCATTCACACCCTGCTCCCCAGGGATGTGAAAGAGACGTTGCAGCACCCCCACCGGAACTAAGATCTGATCTTCTTCAGGCAGCTGCAAGTTATTGTGCAAATCCATGAACTGCTGCTGTAACTGCTGCTGAGCTTGTTGGGGCTGCAAAATATGCAAGTTCCAATCATGTATCACTGGAGCCACCTGCCCTGGAAAGGATGAGGATCAACGTTGGCAGGCGGCGGCAGATCCTCCATGTTTACCTCCAAAGGCAGAGCCTCACCCGCAACAGCTTGTGCGCCAAACCCTCTAAGAAGATAAGTGGGCACAATCCAGGAAACATTTGCACCCCCCATTTGACGAACAATCAGACTACGGGGCACGAGAGCATCATCCATCAACTAGACTCTAGCCAAAACCCTTGACAAATTACCATTAGGATCATGCCATAAAATAAGCCTGCCAAAACCAGCACAAGCCCGAGTGATAAAACTCTCAGAACGATAATCCATTGGAAAACCCAAGAACAGGATCCATCTCTCTTGCCCTAGCACTGGAATCCTAAGGTTCAGAGCAGCATCATGACGAACAAATGAAATATGGGTATCCTCATCAAGATCAAAACCAGGCCCCTCAACCATAGCATCCCTAACTATGATATTTTCAAATCTGATCAGACCAATGCCGAAGGGAGAGCTACGAGCACTTCTAATGACAACATGATGATCGAAACATAACAAACTCACCAAATCTTCCAGCATCTCAGGCCTCATCAGGTCAGGCACCCCCCAATTTGCCACAGCAATAGCAAAATCCCCATGGAACAGGGGAGCTTCAGCAGGAACAGCCATGTGAGCACGAACGAGCCTCTCCTTCGGCCCATCATCCAGCGTCAAGCCATCAGGGATAAAGCGAAAAGGGTTCACCGGGAAATTGGCCATGGACTCCCCCAACTCGGGAGGAGGATCAGGATCACGCTGAAGGTTAGAGTCCAGAGCCGCCGAATTGACTGTAACAAGAGGCAGTAGAGATTGCGAGGGAGATAACCCCACAGGTTGCGAGGGAGATAACCCCACAGGTTGTTTTTTAGGCCGCCAAACAAGAGAAGATTTACACTTAACCGCAACATGCCCCTCACGCTTGCAAGTGCGACATCTGATTTTATTGGTACACTTGGCCAAAGCATGACCCACAGTCAGACACCTGAGACAAAAATTCATTGATACGGTTCGGGTGTTTTCCTAAACATCCGAAACAGAACTGACAGCAAAAGAATCTCGACTGTCCCCCAAAAAACTCCAATCAGATTTGAACAAATCCTCCAACTGAGAAATAGGAAGCAAACTGCCCGAATCAGAACAGAATTTTCTGATATGGCCCAACTTTAAACAGCGTCTACAGCGTAGACCAATAGAACAATTCGGCCCATTGTGGTGACAGTACTGACCCGGCCCCAGACACAGAGAACATTCCGTTTGAGCAGAGGAAATATCCGGCATGAAAGAAAGGCCTAAGGTCTCCATAATTTCCAAATTAGAATATCGAGCCCGACGAAGATCACGCAAGCTTTCTAACGTAGGTGCTGAAACATCCGAGAATTCCGATCTTAAAGGGCCAGACCGTTTAGCAATTTGAAATTTTGAAAAGATGCCTGTCGATTTAATAGGACATGCAAAACTACCAAGATGCAAGATCGTCGGACATGCAGCTGGCTCGGCGGCCGGAGACTGCCGGAGAAAACCCAGATCAGGATTAAACCTAACAGAAGACAACGGATCAACTCTCTGCCTAGGAACAAACACTGATTTGCTTGCACGAACTCGAACCTTAGGAGAGGACCAATTCTCATCACCACAATCAACCAAACGAGCAGAAAATCCAACATGGAAAGGTTCTCGATATAGATGAAAAGTGCAGTGAAAATCAGGCCAGATCCTTGATTCCAAACGATGAATGAAGTGCCCAACCAGATTAGAGGCCACAGAGAACCTGAATGTATCATCTCCCAACCTGAGCACTCGGAAACCAGATGGATCACCGCCCAAGCAGCATTGCAGTGCAAACCCCACGGAATCCACATCCAGATGGAAAGAAGACGAGCGAAAAACGACCACCAAAAAGAACTCCTTGGAAGAAGACGAGGGAGAGAAGTGTACCGAGGACTTGAAGCGACGACGCACATGTGCGGCCAAAGCCCTGCCTGGGGATAGATCCCACAGCAGCAGACAATCCATGCCGGAATCAGCTACGATCAGGGGCACCGGCGACGAGGGAGGGTGGGAGGAGGGCGGACGAGAGAGGAGAGCCATCGCTGCTCTTAATAGATGATTGTAATTAGTTTAGTTATTAGTTTGATCTTTCTTTTATCCTATTTGTAATCTTTTGTTTTATTAATTTGCAATTTCCTTTTCTATTTAGATCATTGTATAAACAATGTAATTTGTTGTTGATGAGTAATAAAAAATATTTTTAATTGTGTTATTATTCTTATATTTCCTTTTTACTTTAGATAATGAAATTAACAGTGTAATATTGTATGATATTAATAAACTTATTTTTTTATATTATTCATTACTATAATATTATTTTCTATTTGAATAACTATAAAGACATTGTAATATTTGTTCCAATTACTTTATTATCATCTATCTATTATGATATCATATTACTTTATTCAAGAATTTCCATTCCATTTCTCCTAAATATTTAAATATTCCATAATTCAATTTGTGAATTTTTAAATTCATTTGAATTCAAATTTGAAATTCAAATACATGTTTTAATTTTACTCCTAAAAACAATTTTTTTACAAAGGTCATGTTGAAATCTATCGCACTTGGGTTGATGTTCTCATCAGTACAAGAGAGATCTTGATCCCTCTATAGCTCTTTTAGTTTTGCGCGAAAATTCCTGGATTTTCTATGCATGAATGCAATGAACACACATGTGTCCTCTCTATTTCTAGGTGCTAATGATGGGATTCTACACATAATTTGTGACACAACTCTCTATCCCTACGATGATGCCTTTCCCTTTCCCTTCGATGATTCCTCGCCCTTTCCCTTTGACAATGCCTCGCCCTTGGTCTTCTTGGCCCGCGCCTTCTTCTTGGTCTGTCTCTTGTCCCAATCAGCTCTTGCCTTGGTTCCAATGGACGGCGACATGAATATATCATCCTCATCTTCTTCATCATAGTCTGGCTCTAACCAGCCCCATAGGTTGTCTATCCAAAACTCCATCGGCCTGGTGGTTCGAAGCTTTAACGCTTCCCACAATGCATTCATCCTGAGAAGTTCTTTGAGAATTTCCCTAGGAGGCCTCTTAGGGCGGCTAAACCTATATAATCTCTTAGCCAACTCATTAAGGGTTTCGTAGCATGGAAAACAAAAAATTTCTACCGCATACAAACAAACAAGCCAAGATCTATCTACTAGATTGTAGCAACGAGTTGATGGAATAACTCACCCTCGAAGATTCCAAAGTGTTTAACGAGAGCGGATTCTCGTGGGTGATGTAGTCGTACTCTTTCCGATCTCAAGATCACAGACAATCCTTCCTGCTGCGTTCGGCGCTCCCTTGATCGGTCACACGTTCGATTTTCGTGAAGACCTTCCTCTCCTTGTTCCAAAGAGTGAAGGTTGTAGCACTCTCCTCGGGCAAAGACAACGGGCGTGGTACCGGAAGTAGAGGGGAGATCTCGCAGGGCTTCGCCTTAAGCCGGAGCGAGTACGGTGGAGTATGAGAGGGCTCCTCGGCGATCTAGGTTTTAGACACACCAAGGAGGAGGTTCTAGAGCCAGCGGCTAGGGTTTGGGGCACCCCAAGTCGGCGGCTAGGGCAACCCTGGGAGGTGGCGGCAGCAGCAGGAGGTGGTGGCGCCAATCTAGGGTTTTGGAGGAGAGGTACTTGTGTGCTTGGAGGAGCAGCCCTGCCCCTCCCTTTATAGGTGGGAGGCGCGGCCAAGGGGAGGGGAGTCCCTCCCCAACTCGGCTTGGAGGTGGGCCGGCGGTTGGAGGAGGGAATCCCTCCCCAACTCGGTTTCCCACTCCTCCTCCTCTTTCCAAAACTTGCCGTTTGACTTTCAAACTAGCCGTTTGACTTTTCAAATTAGGATTTAAATAAACCCTTTATTTTGGACAGCAAAGACACCTAGTACATGATGCGATCATTCCAACTTACAATGACACATTCATGTACCCTTCCCCCTCCCGGAGTGCCGGACATTCCGGAACATTCTAGAACATTCCCGATGAAAACACCGGAACCATTCCCTAACTCCGAAACAGGACTTTCTTTATATGAATCTTATTCTCCGGACCATTCCGGATCTCCTCGTGATATCCCGAATCCCATTCGAGACTCCGAACAACATTCGGACTCTTTCTCATCATTCCATAACTACTCAAACAACGTCAAATCCTTAAGTGTGTCTCCCTACGGTTCGTGAATTATGCAGACATGATCGAGACACTTCTCCGAACAATAACCAATAGAGGAATCTGGAAATTCATATGGCTCCCACATATTTCTACGATTACTTTGTGATCGAATGAACCACTTACATACGATATCAATTTCCCTTTGTCTCATGATAGTTTACTTATCCGAGGTTATGATCGTCGGTATCTCTGCATACCTAGTTCAACCTCGTTACTGATAAGTACTCTTTTCTCGTTCCCGTGATATGTGATCCTCAGAGCCAGTCACATGCTTGCAAGATAATTGGATGACATTTCACCGAGAGGGCCCAGAGTATATCTATCCGTCATATGGATGGACAAATCCCACTCTTGATCCATGTGTTTCAACCAATACTTTCTGAACACTCAATACCACCTTTATAGCCACCCAGTTACGGTGTGGTGTTTGATGTCATCAAAGCATCCATCCGGTAAAGGTGATATGCATGATCTCATGGTCGAAGGAATTAGATAACTATGTATCAGAAAGCATATAGCAATTGAACTATTAAAATGACTTGATCTTTATGCTACGCTTATCTATAGGAGTATGTCCACCATATCATTCTCCTAACGATATGATCTTGTTGTTAATAACATCTCAATGTTCATGATAGGGAAACCACAATCATCTATTAACCAACAAGCTAGTATTATATAGAGGCTTTACTAGGGACTTCAAAATAAGTTTACAAATCACACAAGTATTAATGTTTCCTTTTTAATACTATTATAGCATGAATGTAAACATTTATCATAAACACAAAGATATAATAATAACTACATTTATTATTGCCTCTAGGGCATATCTCCAACAGTCTCCCACTTGCACTAGAGTCATCTAATCTAGATTACATGGTAATATACCGAACACCCATGGCAGTTTGGTGTTGGTCATGTTTTGCCCTCGGGAGAGGTTTAGTCAACGGATCCGCCACATTCAGATCTGTGTACTTTGCAAATCTTTATATCCCCATCTTGGATATGTTCTCGAATAGCGTGAAAACGTAGCTTGATGTGCTTCAGCTTCTTGTGTGACCTTGGTTCTTGCGCATTGGCTATGGCGCCCATGTTATCACAGTAGATAGACATTGGGTCCAGCGCACTAGGAACCACACCAGCTGTAATGAACTCTTTCATCCATATTGCTTCTTGTGAAGCCTCCGGAAGCACCATGTATTCTGATTCACTTGAAGATCTCGCCACAACGCTTTGCTTTGCACTCCTCCAGCTAACTGCTGCACCATTCAAAATAAATACGTATCCAGATTGTGATTTAGAATCATCCGGATCGGTGTTCCAACTAGCGTCGGTGTAACCATTAACAACGAGTTGTTCATCACCTCCATAAGAAAGAACCATATCCTTAGTTCTTCTCAAGTACTTAAGGATGTTTTGATCACTGTCCAATGATCCACTCGGATCACTTTGATATCTGCTAGTCAAACTAACAAGATATGCAATGTCGGGTCTAGTACATAGCATGGCATACATTAGAGATCCTATGGCTGAGGCATAGGAGTCTTACTCATCCTTTCTCTATCTTCCGCCGATGTCGGACTCGAGTTTTACTCAAGGTCATATTAGCAACATGGGCAAGAACCCTTTTGCTATCTTCCATTCCAAACCTCTTTAGAACTTTGTCCAAATATGTACTTTGTGACAATGATATTTGGCGTTTTGATCTATCTCTATAAATCTTTATGCCTAATATGTAAGTTGCTTCGCCAAGATCCTTCATTGAAAAACTATTATTCAAATATTCTTTGACACTATTAAGAAGGTCTACATCATTCCCAATCAATAATATGTCATCCACATATAGTATTAAGAATGCTACGAGCTCCACTCACTTTCTTGTAAATACAAGCTTCTCCATAAGTTTGTATAAAACCAAAACTTTGATTACCTTATCAAAACGTTGATTCCAACTTCGGATGCTTGCTTCAATCCATAGATGGACCGTTGAAGTTTGCATACCTTGTTAGCATCTTTAGGATCGACAAAACCTTTGGGTTGCATCATATACAACTCTTCATCAATGTCACCATTGAGGAATGCTGTTTTGACATCCATCTGCCATATCTCATAATCGTAATATGCAGCGATTGCTAACATAATCCTCACAGACTTTAGCTTCGCTACTGGTGAGAAAGTCTCATCGTAGTCAACTCCTTGAATTTGTCAAAACCCTTTTGCGACAAGTCGAGCTTTATAGACAGTAACATTACCATCAAGATCTGCTTTCTTCTTGAAAATCCATTTGTTCTCGACACCTTCCGCCATCCGGTAAGTCCACCAAAGTCCATACTTGGTTTTCGTACATGGATCCAATCTCGTATTTCATGGCTTCCTGCCATTTATTGGAATCTGGGCTCATCATCGCTTCCTCATATGTCTCAGGGTCATCGGTGTTGTCCACCAACATGACACTCATAACGGGATCATACCAATCTGGAGTGGTACGAGTTCTCGTTGACCTGCGAGGCTCTATAGCAACTTCGACCGAAGTTTCATGATCATCATCATTAGCTTCCTCTCTAATTTGTGCACCAGGAACTTCTTCCAGCGCTGCGCTACTCGCAATTTCGAGAGAAGGTTCGTCAACCTCGTCGAGTTCTACTTTCCTTCCAGTCACTTCTTTCGAGAGAAATTCCTTCTCTAGAAAGGATTCATTCTTGGCAACGAAGATTTTGCCTTCGGATCTATGATAGAAAGTATACCCAATAGTTTCCTTCGGGTATCCTATGAAGACGCATTTTTCCGCTTTGGGTTCAAGCTTGTCCGGCTGTAACTTCTTTACATAGGCTTCGCATCCCCAAACTTTAAGGAACGACAATTTAGGTTTCTTCCCAAACCGTAATTCATACGGTGTCGTTTCAACGGATTTAGACGGTGCCCTATTTAAAGTGAATGCTGCTGTTTCTAATGCATAACCCCAAAATGATAGCGGTAAATCTGTAAGTGACATCATAGAACGAACCATATCTAAGAGAGTTCGATTACGATGTTTAGACACACCATTACGCTGTGGTGTTCCCGGCGGTGTCAATTGTGAAAGTATTCCGCATTTCTTCAAATGCTTGCCAAACTCGTAACTTAGATATTCACCTCCACGATCAGAACGTAGAAATTTAATCTTCTTGTTATGTTGATTCTCTACCTCACTTTGAAATTCCTTAAACTTCTCGAAAGTTTCGGACTTATGTTTCATGAAATAGATATACCCATATCTACTCAAGTCATCCGTGAAGGTAAGAACATAACGATAACCATCACGATGCTACACTCATTGGACCACACATCGGTATGTATGATTTCCAATAAGTCCGTAGCTCGCTCCATCATACCAGAAAATGGAGTCTTAGTCATTTTACCCATCAGACATGCTTCGCATCTTTCAAGTGATTCAAAATCAAGTGATTCAAGAAGTCCATCGGAATGGAGTTTCTTCATACGCTTCACTCCAATGTGACCAAGACGACGGTTACATATAGGTCGAGTTATCGCTCGATTTCAAACGTTTAGCCTCAATGTTATTAATATGTGTATTTCCACTATCGAGATTCAACAAGAATAGACCATCTATCAAAGGTGCATGTGCATAAAACATATTACTCATATAAATCGAACAACCATTATTCTCGGATTTAAACAAGTAACCGTCTCGCAATAAACAAGATCCCGATATAATGTTCATGCTCAACGCACCAAATAACAATTATTTAAGTATAAAACTAATCCCGATGGTAGATGAAGGGTAGCGTGCCGATCGCGATCACATCAAACTTTGATCCGCTTTCCCACGCGCATCGTCACCTCGTTCTTCACTAGCTTCCGTTTATTCTGCAGCTCTGCTTTTGAGTTACAAATATGAGCAACCGAACCAAGATCAAATACCTGTGCACTACTACGAATACTAGTGAGATACACATCAATAACATGTATATCGATATACCTTTCTTCTTGATGTTGCCGCTTCAAATCCGCCAAGTACTTTGGGCAATTCCGCTTCGGACCTTCTCCTTTGCAAGAAAGCACTCAAGATCGTGCTTGGGTCCAGCCTTGGTCTTCTTCGTCGGTGGCAACTTTCTTGCCACCCTTCTTGAAGTGTCCCTTCTGCTTAGACTTGCCTTTCTTGAATTTGGTGGTCTTATTGACCAACAACACTTGGTGCTCTTTCTTGATCTCCACTTCTGCAGATTTTAACATAGCAAACAGTTCGCAACTCGCTTGTTCATGTTCGCATGTTGTAGTTCATCACAAAGTTCTTGTAACTTGGTGGTAGTGATTGAGGACACAAGAAATCCCCAAAGCATTAGGAATCACTATACCCAAGCTTTGAAGTTTGTTTATGCGTCCGACATCTTAAGCACATGCTCACCGAGAGCTGCCCTCTTCCATCTTGCAGTTAAAGAACTTTTCAGAAGCCTCATAGCTCTCAATTGCCGCATGAGTCTCAAAGATCAATTTGAGGTCACGGACAATATCATGTGGGTCTGAATTCTCAAACCTTTTCTGAAGCTCCGATTCTAAACCATACAAGATAGCACATTGAACTATGGAGTACTGATTCTTCCGAGCAAGGTAAACATTCTTTACTTCATCGGTAGCATCAGCTGCAGGTGGGTCACCCAGCGGTGCATCCAGCACATAGGTCAAATTACCAGCTGTGAGGACAATCCTCAAATTGCGGAACCAATCCGCGAAGTTGCTTGAATTGTTTTTCAACTTTTCTTTCTCTAGGAACGCATTAAAATTGATGGTAGGGGCTACCATTGATCTACAACATATTTGCAATAGTTTAGACTAAGTTTATGACAAATTGAGTTCTAATTAATAGTAAAGTTTAATCTAGGTGAACTCCCACTCAAAACAACATCCCTCACATTGTTTTAGTGATCACACGAACCAAATCCACCATATCAAAACCGATCATCACGAGAGTTGATATAGTTTCAATGGCGAACAATCGACATGTTCATCATATCTACTATATGACTCATGATTTACCTTTCGTGATCCGTGTTCACGAGACCATGTCCGTACATGCTAGGCTCACAAGATCAAACCTTAGCTTCCGCATAAGCAAATCTGGCTTGCTTATGTTGTATACACTATGAATCTAACACACCCGATCATCACGTGGTGCTTCAAACAACAAGCTTTAGCAACGGTGCATACTAAGGGTGAACACTTTAGAACTTGAAATTTTGTGCATGAGGGATCATCTTATAATGCTACCGTCTACTAAGCAATACAAGATGAATAAATGATTAACATCACATGCAATTCATAATATGTGATATGATATGGCCTTTCTTCTTTGTGCTTCCGATCTCCATCTTCAAGCACGAACATGATCTCCATCATCACCGGCATTGCATCAAGGTCAATGACACTTCTCCATGGTTGTCGTCCACCGGCTTCAACTATTACAACTACTTTGAATAGATACGCGGATCTTAACATAAATTAAATACAACCATATGGCTCCTGCTGGTTGCCAACTTACAATAAGGAACATTGCATACATCAAATATAATCACAATCATGGCCATATCACATCACTGCACACCCATGCAAAACAAAGTTAGACGCCTCTACTTTCTTTGCATATTTTACGTGGTTTGGGGCTTTCAATAAGTGTCGTTCTAACTTACGAACAAGAACCACAACATTGATACTAGTATTGTTAATCACCCGTTGTAAATTGGATCTCCACTATGCTGGGAGAAACAGGCACCCGCAAAGCCACTTATGCAATACAAGTTGCATGTCAAGCGTGGAGCAAGTCTCATGAACGATGTCATGTAAGGTTAGCCCGGGCCGCTTCATCTCAACATCCCGCAAGATGCAAAGTACACAAGAAGCAATTGACAATAAAAGCATCAATGCCCACAATGACCATTGTGTTCTACTCGTGCAACAGATCTACATATAGACACGGCTCTGATACCACTGTAGGGTTTCGTAGCATGGAAAACAAAAAATTTCTACCGCATACAAACAAACAAGCCAAGATCTATCTACTAGATTGTAGCAATGAGTCGATGGAATAACTCACCCTCGAAGATTCCAAAGTGTTTAACGAGAGCGGATTCTCGTGGGTGATGTAGTCGTACTCTTTCCGATCTCAAGATCAGAGACGATCCTTCCGCACAAGGCTCCGTTAGCAGCGCTCCCGCAATGGTCACACATCGCTCTTGATTTCGACGAAGACCTTCCTCTCCCTTGTTCCAGCAGGCAGCGGAGGTTGTAGCACTCTCCTCGCGATTCTGGCAGCACAACGGCGTGGTACCGGAAGTAGAGGGGAGATCTCGCAGGGCTTCGCCTTAAGCCGGAGCGAGTATGGTGGAGTATGAGAGGGCTCCTCGGCGATCTAGGTTTTAGACACACCAAGGAGGAGGTGCTAGAGCCGGCGGCTAGGGTTTGGGGCACCCCAAGTCGGCAGCTAGGGCAACCCTGGGAGGTGGCGGCAGCAGCAGGAGGTGGTGGCGCCAATCTAGGGTTTTGGAGGAGAGGTACTTGTGTGCTTGGAGGGGCAGCCCTGCCCCTCCCTTTATAGGTGGGAGGCGCGGCCAAGGGGAGGGGAGTCCCTTACCAACTCGGCTTGGAGGTGGGCCGACGGTTGGAGGAGGGAATCCCTCCCCAACTCGGTTTCCCACTCCTCCTCCTCTTTCCAAAACTTGCCGTTTGACTTTCAAACTAGCCGTTTGACTTTTCAAATTAGGATTTAAATAAACCCTTTATTTTGGACAGCAAAGACACCTAGTACATGATGCAATCATTCCAACTTACAATGACACATTCATGTACCCTTCCCCCTCCCGGAGTGCCGGACATTCCGGAACATTCTAGAACATTCCCGATGAAAACACCGGAACCATTCCCCAACTCCGAAACGGGACTTTCTTTATATGAATCTTATTCTCCGGACCATTTCGGATCTCCTCGTGATATCCCGAATCCCATTCGAGACTCCGAACAATATTCGGACTCTTTCTCATCATTCCATAACTACTCAAACAACGTCGAATCCTTAAGTGTGTCTCCCTACGGTTCGTGAATTATGCAGACATGATCGAGACACTTCTCCGAACAATAACCAATAGAGGAATCTGGAAATTCATATGGCTCCACATATTTCTCTGATTACTTTGCGATCGAATGAACCACTTACATACGATATCAATTTCCCTTTGTCTCACGATAGTTTACTTATCCGAGGTTATGATCGTCGGTATCTCCGCATACCTAGTTCAACCTCAAGCATCGATAAGTACTCTTTTCTCGTTCCCGTGATATGTGATCCCTTGTGAGCCAGTCACATGCTTGCAAGATAATTGGATGACATTTCACCGAGAGGGCCCAGAGTATATCTATCCGTCATATGGATGGACAAATCCCACTCTTGATCCATGTGTTTCAACCAATACTTTCTGAACACTCAATACCACCTTTATAGCCACCCAGTTACGGTGTGGTGTTTGATGTCATCAAAGCATCCATCCGGTAAAGGTGATATGCATGATCTCATGGTCGAAGGAATTAGATAACTATGTATCAGAAAGCATATAGCAATTGAACTATTAAAATGACTTGATCTTTATGCTACGCTTATCTATAGGAGTATGTCCACCATATCATTCTCCTAACGATATGATCTTGTTGTTAATAACATCTCAATGTTCATGATAGGGAAACCACAATCATCTATTAACCAACAAGCTAGTATTATATAGAGGCTTTACTAGGGACTTCAAAATAAGTTTACAAATCACACAAGTATTAATGTTTCCTTGTTAATACTATTATAGCATGAATGTAAACATTTATCATAAACACAAAGATATAATAATAACTACATTTATTATTGCCTCTAGGGCATATCTCCAACAGAAAAAGCTTGTGTTCTTACAAATATGAGGGAGGGAGGGTTTTATAGAGTGAGAAAAGAAGAAATTGTTGGAAGAAGTAGGCGAGAAAATAATGGTGGGAGCATCTGTCGGGAAAAATGGCTAGAAGAAGTTGGTGGGAAGAATCTAGCAATAAGAAGTTGGCGGTAAAAAATGGCGGGAAGAAGTTGGCGGGAACTGGTTAAAGAGATAAGATCTCGGTGCCTAGATTTATAGAGGCACTGGGAAAAATAGGCGGGATAAAAAGGCGGGAACGAGTGGCGAGAACAAGTGGTGGGAGATAAACGGCGCGAAACAGCGACGGGAGAAATATTTGACGGGAATCGGCTGGCGGAAGATAAACGGCGGGAAACAAAAACGTTTTAGGTTAACGAAACATGTCATATCGCATAATCCATGCACAAGTCAGGGGAATCAATTAGGATCAGGATTTGAATCACTAACAGGACTGGTCGGTGGTTAAACCACAGACTACCTCGTTGTCGTGTCAGGTGGCCCTCCGACAGGCTGATCAGGGGTTTAATTAACCCCCGACAGATTCTGGTTAGGAGTTGAACTCCTGACGCAGCGCTACTTCTGCAAATTCCCCAAAACGTGTATTATTCATGAAATTTAATAAAAAACATATTATTTTAAAAAACTAACCATACAAATACTGGTAAATATTTATTTTGGTAATATATTTTTTGGGCGTGTGTCAAATAAGATTATTGGTAATATATTTATTTTCTAATATTTATATTTTGAATGTTATGCTACAAGCAAAACAGCGGGCATGACCAGCTAGATAACATGTTAACAAGGTTAAGTTGTTCATTTGGGTCAGGTGCAAAAAAGACACAAACTGTGTTAGGTGCAAAAATGATTTTATTTTTATGTTTTGTGCAACAAAAACCACAAAAGCTGGTGTTAGCTGCAATTTTCTCCTAGATCATTGTGCCAGCCCTTCCAAGGAGGTGTCGGAGTACCCCTCCTACAAAACTCACAAAATTGAAAAACAATGACATTCAGGATTAGCGTGATACCTCATCTTCTCAACAGAAGGAGTATCGGTTATCGTCCTTCTATGTTTTAGTTTCTTTATTTTGGAGGAGGCATACACCGAAACAAAAATGCTAATTCCTCTGGTTCATATTAATGGTCTCGACTTTATCTAGATTCATATGCATCTAGTTAGGTATCTAGACTGGATGCATTCATATTTAGACAAAGTTAATGCCATTAATATAGACCGGAGGGAGTAGTTAAAATGTATTCAATATGATAACTCTACATGGTCGATGTGCGATAAGGGAGGATGCCATCACACTTGGCATAAATATAAAAATTATATGCCATCATTTGCACATATTCTTCAGGGGATTTGCACATTTTTTTGCAAAATTCCACTGATTTATTAATAATCATCAATAGTGGTAAAAAGAATTCTAAAAGTAATAAAATTTCATTTAGGATCATGGACCACCTAGCTACGACTACAAACAGTAGCACGAGCCGAAGGCGCGCAGCGTCCTCGCCCCTCCATCACTGGTGACAGGCAAAGCTTCTCAAGGTAGATCTTGTTGTAGTAAACAGACAGGAAGTCACCAACTAAGCCCTGAAAACACCAACGCACTAGAGAAACAATCATCACCAATGATGGCATCCGTAAATTGAAAGAGACTGACCTAAACTCACACCAACAACAACGAAAACGGATCGGATCTTAGGAGATTGCATATTCGCCACATATTATATATTTAATTATATTTATTTAATCCTACAAGAAGTAGTAGGTACTCCTAGATCTCTTGGCTTCTGAGGTAATTTACCTTGAAAAAAAAATCAGTAATCATAGCTGTAATAGGCTCATTAGGTATTTTTGTTTTATTAGTAACAATGTCTTTCATGTACTTAGAGTAAGTGTCAACACCCGGTTTTTTAATCCCAAATGTCTGTTATGCCATACATCGCAATCCCAGGATTACCATTTTTGCGAGACATAACAAAATTGGATACCACAGTACATCATCCATTACAAACCATACATAAGGTCTTACATAAATAAGGATCTCATGATCCAGTTCTTAATACAACTTCAAGCAGCAGAATACGTAATAATAACGGTAGCGTAGGCGAAGCTCCATCTTCGGGGTCATAGGCAATGCTCACAATGGGAGATGATCCTAGTTGTCGTAACCTTTCTTGGATCCATCCTCCAGGTACTCCTCTTCATAGTCTGACCACGGGAATAGCCAGGGACAAAGCCATGAGTACTCTTTAAGTACTTGCAAACTAATACTAACAAGTGAAAGTGGTTTTTGATAATAGGACACTAGGCTCTAGGGTTGTTTTGCAAAAAGCCAGGTTTATCTCTACTAAGTTCAGAAGCAAGAGAGCTAGTTGAGGTATAACACCTAAGGGGGAACTTGTATTTCAATTCACAACCCTGTTATGGTCAAGTCAAAGTCTCAATTCATTTCACCAGTCTGTTTTTGAAAACATCTGACGGGGGAACAGTATGGCCACTCCAACTATCCATAACCGCGGAGGCGGCTATTCGAATAGTTTGACACTCTGCAGAGATTATACACTTCCACCACAACATTCGATACATCCGTCAGGAACAAATCCTGAATTCACCATACTCAGTATACGGATAATCAATCCTAACCTTTCAATTACACGCCCTAGTATAAGCACCTCTCCTGTGAGTTTGGCCTCCCAACCATGACCAATTGTCATCTTGGGTACTGCACAGGTGGACAATCTTCACAAGGTAGCCTCAGCTTAGACCTTGACCGTGAGGGAACTAATACTAAGGTATATAAGTTTCCAGTCAAGCCCTACCCAATCTTCGGGTATTGTGGTTGTACGGTAAAATTGGAATGATATCGCATCCAGACAACCATCAGTTTTATAAAGGGCTAAGGCTCATGCCTCAACATTTTCATCACCAAAATCATCTGGTGTTCAGAAACACATGTCAAAACACTCAGTAGAATGATGCATCATTCTGAGGTTTTCATAACCATTTTCACCAAGTATTCCCATCTACAGTTGATCAAGTTTTATGCTTAGCACTAGCATCTACAAGTGGGGGTGAGTACTAATGAGGGGTGGTAAACAAATGGAGTTTTAACTAAGTTCAATCTCATGCCTTAGGATGACATCCAGATTATCTAGCTTAGGCCAAATTTTATGCTCTTTATGCAACCTTCAGATATCTTTCTAGAATCTACAAGTCACTTAAGTAAACTCTAAGGAAGTAGCCTTGATAAAGAAGTAAAATATAAAGCTTGCAAATAAAACTAGGATTGGTTTATCAAGTGGTTATGATCACATATGCTTAAGGAATATGATTGGCATGGTAACAAGTAAGTGTTTGTTTGCATCAGTAGAGTATCTTGCAAGTGTTAGCTTGCACATTCAACTACTAGTATTAGGCTTGCCTTGTGCAGAGCAGTGGTTGAAATTCTCCTCGGCTTCTTCTTCGTAGTATCCTCCTTCCTCCTCGTATCCTTGGTCGGTACTAGCGTCTATAAATAAATACGATGTACACAATCACCAAACAATACTTAACTACTTGCAATCATCACACAAAAGGGTCCTATAGATGATCTAACATCATCACTAACATTACAAGATTAAAGCTTGGTTTAAATCCTTTTATATTTAGAAAAGTAATTTCTACTCATTGAAAAACTACTTAAGATTTAATATTCTCCAAACCAAACATGGGATCATGTTGACACATGTTATCACCACATATTTTAGTCCATGGGAATGTGATTTAAAGTGGTGTCACAATTTAATAAGGTTTTACCCTTTTATTTTAATTAAATAAGTGACTACAAATTCCTATGTGGCATTCTTTTATTACTTGGTCATTATTTCTGCAGGTAAACCTATATATTTTTATATATTCTGAAAGGTATGGTTAAATGTGATTTTTGAGAGTTGGAATCAACTCAAAAGCTATTAAGGTTTAAATTTGAAAAATGTTTGAATGCAGAAAAGCTTCTACCTAGTTATTTTTACCAAGGATGATCTACATATCCAAATGACTTGAATCCAACGGGCTTGGATTCAGCATTTCAAGACCTTTCTAACAAAGTTGGTTTCATTCAATTTGGTTCACTTAATCGATCTGGGTTGATTTTTGAAACTAGGTGCAGAAGTGTGTTTGAAATAAAATGGAAAAGGTTAAATTCAAATGACTGGGCTGCGCGGGAAGCGATACTGGGCCGGCCTGCTAAGCACAGCGCTTACGCGGGCTAGTTAAGTGGTTGTCCCCACGCGTTAGTGAGACGAGGGGGTGCGAAGCGGTATGGGGCGATGTGGGGCGTTCGATCTAGTTCTAATCCAACGGCTGAGGGTCATCGCCGATGTTGGGCAACGCCGGCGAGACAGAAACCTAACACGACAGGTGGGGGTCGTTGGGGGCTCACCGGGGCTCAGGCGAGGGTCGGCGAGGCGGGCGAACGACGAAGTCGATGACGGCGAACCTCCTAGTACCGGCAGCTTCTCCTGGAGCGGCTCCAATCGCTGGCCCCCTTCTTCTCCAGCATCGGCGGGCTCTGGTGAAATTCCGGCGAAGTGCTGCTCGCCATGCTCCGGGAACGGGGTGGCACGATCAGTGAGGCGAGGGGAGTGAGATGGTGTGCTCAATTCGGCTGGGGTGGCCTCTATTTATAGTCGCGACGACGAGACCAAACAGGATGGGCAGGCAACGGTGGCGACATGGCTACGGGCTGCTAGAGGCATGGCCGGTGGTGGCGATCGCTTGGTGGTCTCCTGGCGATGCTCTACGGTTTTAATGCGTGTGTAGGGGCGGTGGCAATTGGTCCGGAACGCACGACGCTCTGCGTGGCAGAGGCGGCGTCTTCGACGGCGAGCGATGGCTGTGCGGCATGGGACGGCGAACGGGGATGTCTGGCGGTTTCCTGGGTCGGTGGTGATCATGTATGCACGCGGCGAGGGCGGCGCGCGGTCTTTGGGAATCGGTCGAGCGTGGCGCTCTGGCGCATGTTCGGCACGGTTGCTGGCGAGCTGGGCACGGTCCGTGCGTGTGGTC
The DNA here is from genome assembly GCA_023614405.1 of Avena insularis. NCBI lineage: Eukaryota > Viridiplantae > Streptophyta > Magnoliopsida > Poales > Poaceae > Avena > Avena insularis. The sequence continues at coordinate 377,995,333 of CM042695.1, read as the reverse complement.
CAGGGTTTGGCAACACTCGCGGCCGGGACAGGGAGTGGCGATGGACGATGGGCTGCCTCCTAGACAAGGTTGGCATGGCTAAATCTCCTCCTAGCTTGTTGTCTCCACTGGGGTGGCATGGTGAGCTTCGGTTGTTCACCATTGATGTCATTGCCCAGCTTACAATGAGGCTAGTGTTTGGTTTCACTTGCTAGATGACCTACTGAGGTTGTTGTGAGCTAGAGAGGGAACAAGTTAGGCTCAAATCAGTGCTCACAATAGTGTTTAGGATTTTGATGATTTGTGTCTGCCAAGTGTTTGATGAAATGGCCGCAAGAATTCAAGTTTTGAATTTTGAAAAGATTTTTGGTGGGTGTGCTAGGTTGGTGCTGGTGAGTCTGCAGATGCTTGGGCTTTGAAAGTTGAGCTTGTTTGAGTGGTTTTTGAAAAAGTGGGATCTTCCCATATGATAAAGATTCAATTTTGAACTGTCCTTTAAACTATGCATTTGAATGTTTCTGGATGATCACAAAGTGGGCTTTGATACTTTGTTAGGAGTACTATCAAGGGGTGTAAAGATCCAAACAAGTTTCTATTAAGTTCTAAAAGTTTGAGGCAGCCAAAGTAGGCATGGGAGTTAAATTGGTCAAAATGACCATTCACTCATTTTGGTTTGTTTTGATTTATTTGTCTTTGGGAAAAGTGTGGGAAATGTTTAGATGATGTTTATTTCACCTAAGCATCCATTTACAAGCAAATAAACACACAAACAAGGTGGTTCAAAAGAATTCAAAATGAAATGCATACTCACATGCATGCTTCCATATTTTTATTTAGAAAAGTTTTTGTTAACCCTAAATTTGATGATTAGAGTTTGATGATCCATGTTTAGTATTTTTGGGATGTTACAGTAAGGAGGAACTTTAATATCATCAACTAAAGTAATTTGTAAACATAAATGATTTAGCAATTCAACAAACCTCTCAAATCTAGCATTATCCCGAGTTTTCATTATCTCCTCCCGTGGATATGGTATGGGGCTTTGTAGACATGGCTCTTTTCTTGCCTTGTTGTTTTGGTAGACGTTTCTTCTTTTTACCTTTATTTTTTTTAAGATTGAGGATCTTCTCTGGTAATAGATTCATTTTTTTCAACATTTTCATTTTCTTGTTGTTCTTCATTAGACTAAGATAATTCCTCCTCATCATATTCTTTATTGTTATCTTCAGTTTTAGCATCAAAAATAGATATATCATTTTCTTGTCATTTGGAATTCCCATTAACTTCACTTTTAATGGAAGAATATCCTATAGAATATTTCTTAGTTTTAAAAGCACCTTGCCTAAAAATATTTTAATATGCCAATTATTATAATTTTGATAAAGTGTATTTAATAATTTCTTAGTTTTATCAACATTCATGTGCCTGAAAATATTACCTAGAATACTATGTAGATAGGATCTAGATTTTTCAGTTAAACTATTATAAAATATGTCAAGTAATTCATTTTCTTCTAAGGAATGATATTTCCTTTTCATTCCGCAATACCTCCCCAATCTTGGGGCAAACTTTCTTTCTTATTTTGGCCAAAGTTGCAAATGTCATTAGTTATAGCATGTATCTTTTCAGCAAGAAAATACTTGTTATAAAACACATAAACCATTCATATTTGCTAGTAATCGATTTGGGAGCTAAGAGTTTTTTCAAGCCTTAGCCTCTCCACCTAAAGAGAAGGCAAACAACATAACTTCTTGAAGTAATAGTGTTGCTGAATTTCATCTCTACCAAATAAAGAGGCTAGTCATAAATGTTTCATAAGTGTTCTGAAGGAAGCTCCTCATCTTTCCCATAGAATTTAATAGACTCTACCAATTTAATTATCTCAGGATCAACATTGAAGTCATAATCATCATTTTTGATGAAAATTGTAGGTTCATAAGATCTACTAACAGTAGGAAATAAATCTCATAGTGAAGTATTTATACTAGCATCAAATCCATCAATATTATCTAGACCAATATACATAAAATTTGTACCAAAAGCAATATATTCTTGATAGGTGTTGATCTAGAACTAGTACAAACAGTATTCTCATCATTCTCTTCACTAAGTTCATCTTCATCATAATTAGATTCTTTACTATTATCAGATAAAGACTTGGATAATTCAGGTGTCCCCTCATCATCCATATCAACATCCAATATTTCCTTTTTAGTACTAGTAGACATCCTGTATAGTGGTGAACTTGATAAAACAGTTGATTTCTTTTTAATAGTAGGAGTAGTGAAATCATTAGGTGAAAATTGTGGCCTAGTTGGCAAGTTCATACCCTTTTCTAGTAGTGGAAGGCAACACAACCTTCCTAGGAGGATCCTTATACTTTCCCATGATAAGAAATAAATAGGTGCATCAAGTAAATGATTCACAAGTGGTCTTACCAATAAAGCTAGGTTCCCCGATAATGGCGTCAAAAAATATCTTGATGCCCACAAGTGTAGGGGATCGTTGAAATATTTGATGAGAAGTATTACCCAAATTTATAATTTGACACAAGGGAAACACAAGAATATACAATAACTGTTTAGCAATTGAGACGTTACTCTCAACCACACATGTGTGTTAATATTCTCAAAAGGCAAGCGGTGATTGCGGCAGTGGTATCAAAACAATAAAGCAAAATAGTAATCAGAAACATCAGATTTCCAGTTTTCACCAGAAGTTGTTTAGTTGTAACTTTCACTAGCTAAAAGTGTAGGCATGAGGTGGTTAGAGGGGTGTTGCATGAATAAGATTGATCATATAGTACAAAGAACATGGTGCTTATCTCTAACTCGATTTCGTGTAGGTATGTGTTCTAAATATAGTTATGCTTACTAACCATGAGAATTTGCATAACATCTATTGTCTTACTTGTCTATTTCACTGGGGCCAACTTGAAACTATACGTAATTCAGATCTACCCTTTCGAAAAGACTGGAACATGCATTAGTATTCCATGAACACACATGATCCTCAAATTATCACATCTCCCCCTTGTTTTTCCTAAACGACACTTTAGGGTTCGCAAGTTCAACAAAATAACAGGTAATATACTTTGCAGATAACTACTAAACTCATATACAATATGGGGCAATAAAAATTTAGTACTGAAATCATGTCACTCTGGCCCTAGTAACAAGCATTAAACATAACAAAAGTGCATCAACAGTCATATAAGGAATATATTCAAGATAAAAACCTCAAATCTCAACATCTATACATTATTGCATGATCAATCTCATCTAATCCCCATCCACCTCACATGCCTATAGAGAACTACTTACTCATGGGGTTGTACACTGAGCACATGATGGTTGATGGAGATGTTGTTGGTGATGATGGTGTCAAGACGATGTCAAAATCCCCCTCTCCGGCATGGAGAGCAGGGCCAATCTGACTGCCGAAACAAAGACCATGATGGTGGTGGTGCTCTATTTCGTGAAAGGCTCCATGCCTCTCGCAGGGTAGGTTTTTTGTATAAAAGGGGTACGCGAAAGTAGGCAGCAAGGCGAGGCTTGAGGGATAAAAGGGCATAGGTGACGCGGGCCCAACCCTGGGTCGTGCCACCTACCCTCTTTCTACCCTCGTGGATCCCCTAGTGAGTTTATAGTGCCCAGATTCTTGGTTTTGAAGAAAAACTTTTATGGTATTTTTCTACAAATTAATTGCCTGCATGAAGAGACAAAAAGGAGACTTTTGCTAAAAACAGCGTCAGATTCAACTGTTTTACTTCAAGTTTCATGAGAATTCAGAGCAAGACATTTAGCAAATTACTTGGAAAGCTAAATACATTTTGGATGTATCAGCCGCCGCCTCTCTTCTACTTGTGCGTCGTGTATAGGTTCAGTTTTGTGGCATGTTATCTTTTTGCCGACCTTTGACTTACATTCTGTTCTGCACTTGTGTTATTCTGTACTAAGCTATAACCAAGTTCACGACCGGATCATTTCCCTTCTCTTTCTCTCTCCTCCGTCTTCTATTGAGATTCGTCTTTGGGTTTATCGCTCCTCTTCCCCCTCTTCGACAGCCTCGCCGGCTGGAGACGTCAGGGGAGAGGAGGCTGGTCTTCTATAGATACAGGTGGTACTAGTAATAGGTGGTTTTGTCCTTGGTTGTGTCTTGGTTTCATGCCTATGGAAATTGCCAGGTCTTTTGGTTGGATCTGGCGCCTCCTGGTGGCGCTCGTGCTAGCTATAGTGCTCCTGAGGCTGGAGCCAGATGCGGCTGAGTGATAAGCTTTCAGATACTTCATTAATAAGGCATGTGGTCGTGCTATGCTTCAATCTCTGCAGTTAGTGCCTTGTTCCTCTCTAGACGGTGGTTGCAGCGGGGAGAAGAAGAGGTGGTGCCTAAAGCTTGGCGTCAGCGGGAAAGATCTGTGCACTGGAGAGCCGTGCCGCTCTCTCTCTCTCATGGAGTTTGTTAGCAGCGGAACGATGATGATAGAATGTTCAGTCTTGGGGATGGACACTGAGCACTGATACGTCGGAAACGTATCTATAATTTTTTATGTTCCATGCTTGTTTAATATCTAGTTTGCTTTGCTTTGTCTACACTTTTGAGGTGTTTTTATATGTTTTCTGGTATTAACCTATTAACAAGATGCCACGGTGCCAGTTGCCTGTTTTCTTCTGTTTTTGGTTCCAGAAAAGCTAGTAAGGAAATATTCTCGAAATTGGACGGGACAAAAGCCAAAGTCAATATTTCACCGAGGAGAACACATAGTCTAGAGGAGAGACGGAGGGGAGCCACAGGGCGGCCGCACCCCCCAGGTGCGGGATCACCCTAGGCCGCGCCTGAGCATGGTGTGGGCCGCCTCCCAGCCTCGCCTCTTCACCTATAAGAAGCCCCTGATTCCTAAACCCTAAGTATCCGATCAATATTCCACGAAACCGTCTGTAGCCGCCGCCACCATCGTCCTTAGATTGAGGGGATCTGAAGCTCTTCTCGGCACCCTGCCAGAGGGGAGATCATCCTGTAGGCCTTCTTCTTCATCATGACAACCTCCGGTATGAAGCGTGAGTAGTTCCACCTTGGACTACGGGTCCATGTAGTAGCAAGATGGTTGTATCTCCTCCTTTGTGATTTCATGTCTAGATCTTGTGAGCTCCGTTCATGATCAAGATCTCATCTATTTGTAATCATGCATGTTGTGTTTGTGGGGATCCAATGGATATTGAGATTACTATGTCAGATTGATTAATGGTTTTGTCTTATTGATTCTATCATGTCTATGTTATTTGTGATCTTACATGCTCTCCGTTTTTAGTAGCTATCTTGGCCAAGTAGTTGCTAGTGACTCCAAGAGGGGGTATTTATGCCCGATAGTGGGTTCATGCCTCTATTTAATCTAAGGGAAGTGACAGAAATCTCTAAGATTATAGATGTGTTGTTGCCACTAGGGAGAAAACAACGGTCTCTTGTTCATGGAACAAGTGGATTGTTTACCTTACACACTTTGCTTAAAGTAGTTGTCTGTTGCTTGCAACTTAATACTGGAAGGGGTTCGGATGATAACCCAAAGATGGACTTCTAGTCATAGATGCAGTTGGATGGCGGTCTATGTATCTTGTTGTATTGCCCAATCGAATCTCATGGGATCTTGATGTCTAGTATTGCATTGTTATGCCTTGCTCAGTCTTGTCAATTGCCATGCTGTAATTTGTTTACCTAGCATGCCATGTTTGTTTATCTAAGAAAAACACCTCTAGTGAACTATTGACCCCGGTCCAATCTTTACCATTGATACATCTTTCACTGTTACTGTTTACTTGTTGCAAATCACCATTACCTTCCACACCATATAGTTAATCCTTTGTTACAGCAAACCAGTGAGATTGACAACCTCATTGTTCGTTGGGGCAAAGTCTTGAGTTTGTGTTGTGCAGGTCTCCAAGTTGCTAGCAAGACCTTTGAGTCGTTTCCTTCCTTCTACTGGTTCGATAGAATGTTCAATCTTGCCTCTGCTTCCTATGGTCGAAAGGCGACCCCCCCCCCCCTTGACCTTGCTTTAAAGGTTGTTCTTCTTCATGGCTACAAGCCGTTGTGGAGGATCTTCTGCTCCCGCTGCTTAGCGTCATGCAGAGCTGCTAGCCCAGGTGGTTCATCCCGGCGCCGGCAACCCTTGCCTTACGGCGGAGCGCGTCTCCGGTGGAGAATGCCCTTAAGGAACATATCATGTTTTTTATTTTCTTTTTGAGGGACTTTATATAAATTCATCGGCCATGAGTGTATATCCTTTTATTTTACTAGATATCTTTGTAATAATATACACCCCCCCCCTTGATTAATCAAGAAACTTTCGGGTCCTTCTCCACCAGTACCCGTTAAAAAATCACCGACTTGGTAGTACCTCTCTTCGACAATATAAAATATTTTGGTAGCCTGTTTGAGGCTACCAAATAATTTATACTTAGAAACGGAGGTGGTATGTAAAACAACTAAAACGGTTTTGCAAATTCATGGTAGATTAAAAATTAAGTTAAAACTTAGCATTCAATCTACCTTCTTATTCTTGTGTCTATGAGTTGCAAACGGGTTTAGAAATGAGATTTTTTTTCAGTTGCAATTGGATTGTGACTAGAGTATTTTAATTCGAATGCAAGTGGATTCCAACAGAAATTATTAAATTGCAACTGGTGTTAACACTTAGATTTTTCAGTTGCAAATGAAGTTGTGATAATTTACTCCCTCCGATCCATATTACTTGTCACTAAAATAAATATATCTAGACATGTTTTAGTGCTAGATATATCCATTTCAACGACAAATAATATGGATCGGAGGGAGTAAGTAGATTTTAACCGGAAAAAATGCTTTGTGCGATAAAAATATTCTTGTCTTGTAGTAAAATTTGTTTACGTAGAACAAATCATTGAATGACTTGACCGAGAATTAAGCTAATCCCAGCGACTGAAGTTAGCGACAACCTAATTCAAATAAGCTTATTGTCCCCCATTTCACCAAGCAAACGAATATCGAATTCACAAGTAATACAACTCAGAGGATCCATATAAACGATCCACGCGAACAAATCAACGCAATATATGTGTAGCCTCCCAGGGTCGTGGTCCACACGATCGACGACACCCTCGACGCCCACTCACATCACACACCGGAGCAAGAACGCACGCACACACGCCGTGTCCGCTAGTAGGGCCTCATGCCGACGTAGTTGCCGGGCGGGTTGTACACGCACACCGCGAACGTGCCGCGCCCGCCGGCGCACGTCGCCGTGGCGCACCCGACCTTGGTGGTGTCGCGCCACACGATCTGCGTGTAGTGCCCGCACGCCCCCCGGCGGCCGCTGCAGGAGTTGGAGGCGCGGTTGTACATGGCGCGCTCCTTCACCACCCACGCCGCCACGATCGCCTCGGGCGTCCACCCGCCGCCGCCGCCCGCGCCGCTGCCGTGGAACAGGTTCTCCCCGTAGGGCCCGTGCGAGTGTTCCAGCAAGCACCCCGCGCGCGCGCGCGTCTCCGCGTACCTGCGCGCGTGCCGCTCCAGCCCGGCATCCCACGCCAGCGGACGCACGCGGACGGCGCGGCGCGCCGCGTTGTGCGGGGCCAGGAAGCGGGACGCCTGGCTGCTCTGCCGGTAGCCGTAGCCCCAGGCGTCGGCTCCGCCGGCAACGAGGAGCACGACGACGGCGACGAAAAGGATGACCGTCCCGGCGGCGGGGACGCGGCGGCGAGGAGGCATTCTGATCGACGGCGAGCTTTCTGTCGAATGCAGCAGAGGCCAGGTGTTTGTAGTTGACCTACGTGCCGGTGCTGCCCCTACCGTGATGTATGTATGTTTTGCCGCGTATCGTATTTATACGACCCTGGCGTGATGTAGTTTTATGCTGTGCAGGGTGCTAGCTGGAGCGAAGGAGTGCCGTCCATGTCGGTCGAGAACTCGACATGGCATGGAATCGAACACGACACAAAGTCCACGAGACATAGCTGTATGTGTTATCATCTGTCTATAAACTTTCGCCTATGTTTGTTGCGTGATTTGTGGCGCAAAATACTCTACTGACATCCCGTACAGATGAGAATGATCGATTGATAAAAATGAATGAAATGAAGACGACTGAAAACTAAGGGAGAGCAGAAAGTACTGTTGTCTCCAACAGTAGGAAGACTGAACATTGCCTTTCTTTGGGGTCCTGCCGAGCATCCTCCGGTGGACCCCTGCTCATCCCCTGAGAGTCAACAACCGTCCGATGAATTATAACACAATAAAATAGTAGAAAGTTTATGGATACATTTCTGACATATCATCGTCTTTAACCTTAACCTATATTCTCTTCGAGCATAAAGATGATAAACAAACATAGACTTTGAACGTTTATTATCAATAGATACAAAGTTCAATATGACCATGGACAATCATGCAATACACTACTTTTTTCATTTCGCCGCCCCTGTTCATCGCGAAATAAAATTTAGGTTAAAACTAATCTAAATGCATGGAAAACAAAGCAGTTGGTCGCTCGAGACTTCGGACAGCCTCCATGCCACGACCTAAGGGGGTCAGCCCCAGGGACCCTCCTGGCTGGCTTTTTGATGTCCTTATTCTCCACTTTGTCTTGTTAGATCCATCTGAAACATTTTGAAGCATGTTGTTTGACTTTGTCCTTTCTAGAGTCCCAAATCCCCCTAAAACTTATAAGTAAAGATTTTTTGCAATCCATGGGTGAATACCCAAATAATGGGATTTTGTGGAAAATCTCGTAAATCCTTGAAAACAGTTGTAATAACTCCAAGTATGTTGATGGAATATGATCGATAATTGTCAGGCCATGAAGAGGTGAACAAAACTTTTCTACCCGGAGCTCCCAAGATCTAGTTGTGGTGATAGTCCACGAGATTACCACTAGACGCGCAGATGCGAAACTTGATGTATGGCATCAACCTAGTATAGCCTGATCCCACGAATAGCTCCATCGGATCCCATGAACTCCTTCTTCGGATCTCCACGAATTCCTTCGTCTACAGTGTCACACGTGCAACGCCTCTATCAATATTCACACGTGCAGGAAGAATCACCAGGCAGAGGATTGCTAGATCCTGTCTAGCCCAATTTGGGAGTGGAGAAAGTGACAACTAGGTCAGGAAACTATCCATCACTCCAATTATACACCCTAGTTGGGATCAACACTTGAGGCACATCTAGGTTGTACCCCAATCTCCATATAGATCTAATCCACGTGGGCTCCTTACTCTTAAATGTGTGACCATGTAGGTTCACACACACTTGGACACGACATGAGCTACACCTCCAAGTATCTCGTCATGGCTTTGAGTACAACTCACTCTCATGAACACTTGGTCTCGAGTCGATAGATGGTAGTGGTCTCTAGCAAGACGTGCCAACTTCCAAGTGTCGTAAAGTCAAGAAGACAACCTTTCATGTGACTTTCGTCCAAGTACTTTTGCCTCATGATATACTTTTTCAAGATATAGGTGAGTATTTGTCATCCTTTTAATAGCTCAACTCTCTTCTTACTCCATGATAAACGATTCACTGGACTAACACTTAGTCCGACTTCTCAATTAACACTTAACTGAGTCGTGCATAGCCAGGGGCGGAGCTACCAATATGGCAAGGTAGGGCAGCCGCCCTACCTTGATTTTTGGATAAACCCATTAGATATGCACATGTTTCTTCTGAATAATTTGAGTGGTTATACATCAAAAACGGAGTTCGTATGAGAAAGTTATGCTTATTTTACTAAATAATATGTAAAACCGATTTTGAACCAAAAACATGGACTAGATCTAGATGGAAACCAACTCTTTCTCCTTGCAATATACAAATCTAAATCTAGTAAAACCCGACTCTAAACAATATCCTAGGTGGGGTATTTAAGGAGAATTTGAGGGTATTTTTTACATCTTACGAGATATGATCAATCCAATTTTAGGTATGCGATGGACTATGTTCTATTGTTCTACTTTGGATTTGTATATTTGATTGTTCTAAAATTATAATTGTATTACATAAGTCAATGTATTTTTCTAAGGATGCATGGCCATGTTTGCTCAATTGGATAGATTGGGGTTTGGAGCCCCTATTGGAAGATGTCAATTTGCATAGACAATTACATCACAATCCTAAGTATGGATGAAATGGTAAAAAAATAGGGGCAAATCAAGAAAATTGTCAATACAAGAGGTCAATATTGATTATTTTTTACGGTGTGGTCACCTTATATGTTTTATAGACTTTATTACCGCCATTTTTTTACCATCACTTTAATGATTGTGTTCGAATCATATCTTCAAATATTTTTTTTGTCGTACTACTAAGTGATTGTGTTGGAATCATTTATATGTATAGCATTAATGTCTCTGCACTATTTTGTCTTCACATCATTTTTTTAAGTTCGCCCCACCTCAATCATATCACACGAGAGGTCTCATAGAATATCTCTTCATTATGGAGGGGGAAATTCTATATTGGTAATCCACATCACGTAGCTTGATTTACAGCCGACCCGAACTCTAGCTTTATAACTGTCCTTTTACAAAACAGCGTTTGATAGAACCTAAGTCAGCTGATCCACAAATCAGATCATGCGATCACCTAAGGTTGGACTCCATTGCTTGAGACTACAAATGACCACATGCTCGTTGCATCTCAACTGTGGGTAGGACCGATTTGCTAGGCATTTTAGCTGAATCAATGTAAGTCGGAATAGCATCATCATGCCCATGACAAGTGAAACCGAGTCATTAGCAGACTTTCACATTAGTATAAGTTGTGTGTCCAGCACAACCTCGACTACTAAGGACATTTAATATGAACAACATGAATATATAGTTTCACAACTGAATCACATATTCAATGATACATATAAGATTTTTATACTAGGACAACTTAATAACTTTATGAATACATTAGAAATTCCATCATACATGATTTCCTCTAGGGCATATTCCCAACAATAATAAAAAATAAACTACAAAGTTTATACATTTCTGATATATCATCATCACTTGATCCACACCTTCCTTCTCAATCCTCTATGATGTGGTCTTGGCATTATTGTACTTCCTCGCAGTCTTGGTGGTGCATGTACTGAAGATAAATTATATTTGGTTATATGATGGTCTCTGGTGGAGTGGATGATGGATTAGAAAATATAGGTAAAAGAGTTTATCGCGGGTTTGGATAGTGATAGGTTGTCTTCAATTTTCTAAATTTAAATACGAAATAAGAAATCTTGATACATATTTTTTAAAGATACACAACATCATGTTCTTGAATTTACTTGTGATGTATATCTTGTTAGTATAAATGATTTTACTAAGAATACCCAAACAGAACAACCTAAAAATATTTGTTACGCAAATACTCATCAACAAAGTATAAGTTATATTTTATCCATAACTAAGTATTAAAACAATAAAATTGAGCAATGTTAAGCCCATCGAATGAGACACTTTATTTGCAAAAATAGTTTATTGGTATTAACATCATTTTGTTACTTAACATTAATGCTCAGCATTGTAAGTGTGAAACTTGGCCACCCCACCTCCACTGCAGCTGAAAGACCTGGTTTATGCGTATTGCTAAACACCATACAATTTGTAGTATTGGGTAGCCATTCAAAAAATACCACTGGTGTGACATTATTATATTTAAACCTCCATGTTATGGTGAACTAGAAGATTCTTTTAGATAGTTTTCTAGAAAAAATACGCACCAATACTTAATTCAAATGAATATGTGATGGATGAATGAACATGCATGCGTGCATCCACTTCTAGGTGCTGGAACATCTACATAGATATTTCTAGGCTTAGAGAGTTTATTCGAGAGTACTCTGTCTTTAAAACTGGAAGAAAGAGCAACATAGCTGCTAATATTCTAGCTAAGCTAGACTCCACCTCTGGAACTAGCATAGTAATGTGTGGCTGGCCTCATATCCCAGCGATTATATTGTCTTAGTTATGCATAATCAAGACATTGTAAATCGATGATGTGATTAATATATCAGCTATTACCCCTAAAAAAGATATGTACCATAACTTGGCAACTCACAAAACGACAAAAAAGTTCCGCTTGGTCGTCCATGTGGTGCCGGTACAGTTGTCCACGCGAGACCTCGTGCTCACTAACTTCGGTTATATATAGGTTTAGGAATTAGGACCTATGGGGACTGCAATAAGGTACAGTAGTTTTATTTCACAAGAATGTTTCAGGAGTGTCTGGTGTTTTGAGTTTTGTTTCATTTATGCATGAGTATGCAACTGTCGTAAGATTTGATCACTTTTTCCCAAATTGCAGGTTTTTTGCTCTTAATCAATGTACGCGCACTACAACACATTGTCCGGACCAACATGCGTTCCCGTGTGGATGGCGCGTCAAAACATGCTTTCGACATGAATCGTGTATCTCGTATGAATATGCTATGTCGGTCGCGAGAAGCGTCTACACCTTTGAGTTGTTAAGTAAGTGAGAAGGAAGACGGCGACGGCAACCGCGAAGAGTAGGATGGCAGCCCTGAGGGGGACCCGAAGGCGTCGATGCTACATTTCGATGGCGAGTTCTGGTATTGTGATGATGACCAGGTACGGTGCAGCTGACTGGCGAACTTGCGCCGTTCGTGCGTTGGACTGGATGTACTGTTGTATACCGTGGTATCTGTACTCCATCCTTTTAGAAATATAAGATGTTTTAAGTTTGTGAAAGAGATGTATCTAGACACATTTTAGTGTATCTAGACACCTTTTAGTGTCTAGATTCATTTGAACCTAGACACTAAAAGATGTCTAGATATATCTTTTTTATAAATCTAAAACATCTTATATATCTAAACGGAGGGAGTACGAGTTTAGCGTGGGAGAGTTGTATGCTGGGCAGCTGTTGGAGCGAAGGGGTGGTGCCCATGTTGGAGGATGCATGGCATGGAATTGAGGAAGATAAAGCCCACGCCAGCTTAGCTAGCTAGCTATACGCGATATGTTCGTTGCGTGATCTGTGGTGTGCAAGATTAGGCGTTATATGGGGATGTAGGGATTCAGCGATCCTCTCCGCTGTCAACTCACGAATGACGATAACGAACGAGCTGGCCAGGACAGGAAATGGAAGGAGGAGGACAATAATCATTGCCGTCTCCAACAGCATGCACAAAACAAAATATAGCCTTGCATGGTCCTTGCTCGTTTACACACTTGCGCCGCCGGGCCATGATGGCTTTTGATTTGTTCTGCGCCAGCCCGCCAGGCGATCAGGCACCGCTTCTCTGTCCTTGGGCCTACTTTGCGCATTCTCCAGGGTCTGGGCTAACACAGAAGAGAAGGAAAAGAGGACGAGCCTAACCGGTCGTCCGGATAGAATAACAACCCATCGATGGAGATTGTTGGAGAGTTTTTATCATGGAACCTTGCAGGATGGAGGGGAGCCCTACATAATAGAACGAACGTATCTACTGCCACCCAACACATGTTATAAGTTACCAAAATTGACGTAGCTAACTCTAGTCTAGAAACAAAAAGGTCAAATCATGTAACGAGTAGTAACCATTTTAAGCTGGGTAATGAATCGAGACGATTCACACTACAATAGCTGAAATTCATATTTTTATTTTATTTTTCAAGTTGTTGGCTCAAACCTGAATTTAAAACTCCATGACATGATTAGATGCAGGTTGTACGTCTGGCGAAGGATAGTTTCCATCATCCCACGACAGTCTTACTTTCGAAGATTGAAAGAGAGTTTATCTGTTCCGCAATCGGTCTAGATCAGTGGGTATGGATCTCAAAGACGAAGGTATATAATGAGGAGGATTCCCTCAGACTTTAGTCATGAGGTGATTGAGAGATCGTACAAGGGGTTTACAAGATGGATCTCGACGGGTTACCGACGAGAATATGAATCTAGGGTTTATGATATTCTGATATCACAATCGGGCTCTTAATCAAGATATCATTGGATTATCCGGCCCAAACTCCACAAAACCCACTATCAATATCTACATTGTGCCCCTATATAAAATCACAATCACACTCACCGGCTCGACAAACAAAAAGAACCATGTCCTAGCGGAGTCGAATTGACCGCCCAAAATATTGGTATGTGTGTCGGTGTAAAACCATTTGTTGATATACAATGTAATATGTATCATCTCACACATATACATCAAAACATAACACGTCACATTTTCTCCACATTGCAGCAGTCCACCTATCATCTCCACTATACGGCATGGGCATCAAGTTATGTGGTCTCATAGCAAGTGAGTTGTTGATATATTTGGACTGAAAAATGGGTGAAGGGAATCCAATAATATATCCTAGAGTATAAGGATACATTAATAGCTGGCATCTTCGGGTATGCTAGAGAGGAGACCATTAGGACATGCCGGTTAGAAATTCCTTTCCACCAGCTTGACCAACTTCCAACCCTAGAAATTCCCAGTCACCCCTCTCTACAACATCGAGGGCGTGAAAACATACTAGTCCAGTTCGAGTGAGTTAGACTAGGCTCAACTCAGCTCGTACTAAAATTCGAGCTCGGACTAGGTCGAGCTGCAGAAATTGGTTCATACTTAGTTTCTTACGATCTTGATCTAGTTTCGAGCAAAACAAGGCAATGAAAATTTCTATAGTCAAAGGTAATTTTTTTTTGATTCATAAGAGTGTAAATATTGTTCTAAGCAAAACAACCAGAATATAAATTTCTTCAAACTATCTTTGGCCAAAAGCATGTGTTATTTCTGTTGTGTATATTTGTGTGTAACACAATTCTTGTAGGCTCAGAACCACTTCCATGCATGATTTTCATATACAAAATAGAAATAACAGAGATATATATATGACTTTCAAAAAAATTGGGATTAAACCAATAGCACTGAATCGCACATAATAAATACTTACAAATGTATTAACAAGCAAGTTTAAGATCGACCGATCATACATGCGTAGTATATGAACTATCAATTGGATCGTTGGAATGTATACGTAACGTAGTACAGTATATGACTAGAGCACACAATGCAAACTATTATTGATCATACCCTAGAACGAAATCCTGCAGATTAACGGAGTTGCTGCCTTGGAGCTGGAGCTGGCCGCCGGTGGTAGGAACATAGTCGCAAGACGCCATCCACGTCGAGAACTTCTCGTCCGCTCCAACGACGGCGCCTCCATCCGGACACTGCAGCTCCGGCAGCGGAGGAACGCCGCCTTGATAACCTCCGGCCGAGGCTAGCTGCTTGCTGTAGAGGAAGTCGTATAACTCGTCGACGTGGCCGTAGCCGAAGCCAGCTCCTACCATTGGTTCCGAGCTCATCGCCACTGTGCTGGCCACGTCGGCAGCCTCGACATCAGGAGAGCAGAACCCTAGCTTGGATCTGTCCTCGAAGCTTCCCGGCGCCGGCATGTAGGTCGCGCCGGAGGAAGAGCTGAGTTGCTCCGCTTCGGCGGAGGCGGACAGGGTGTGACCGGCAACCAAACTCTGAGGATGCTGCTGCGCCGTGACGGCCATCGTTACGGCGTCCGTCGGCGACTCGAGCTTCGGCCACGGCGGCGGCGGCGCGTTGCCGGCCATGGCGCCGCAGCCGAAGGAGCTGTAGATTCCCTGCAGCCGCATGTGTAGCTGGATGCGTTCGAGCGCCGACGAGCTCAGCGCCGTTGTGGCCCCGTTAACGTTTCCGCCGGTGCTGCCGCTCGCCGTGGCCGCCGCGAGATAGGACGAGGAGTAGGACGTCGTTGGGGCGTCTAGGCTGCCACGAATGCGACGAGAGGGCGCGCGCTTGCCGAGGAGCTTCTTCTTGAGCTTGGTGTTCCAGTAGTTCTTGATGTCGTTGTCTGTTCTCCCCGGCAGCTGCGCCGCGATGATCGACCACCTGCATAACCGAGAAATTAATACAGAATTGGTGATGTAGATCAGAACGTGGTGCATACGATCGATGGGGAAGAGGAATTGAGGTTAGATCACTGATTAGTACAGTAGTTACCTGCTGCCGATGCTAATGTAGAGGCTGCAAATGATGTGCTCCTCTTCTTCGGTGAAGTCGCCGTGCTTGATGTTTGGCCTCAGATAGTTGAGCCATCTCAGCCTGCAACTTTTGCCGCACCTCTTCAACCCTGCAATCAAGAAATCATGCATAGATCCTCAGTGAGAAAATCCAGCAAGAACAGACCATTGATACAACAAAGACTATGTACATCACAATTAATTAGTCCATAATTGGCATATAATTATATTTATTACACTAGTAAGAACCACATAAGATCACATCCCCTACAATTATCTGTTCACTGGTAATAATTAGGCAAAGCTTAATCACATGTTCTAATTAACTTCCTGCAGTTACCAATCTACTTCCGATTTCCATATTTTATAGAAAGGAAAAGTTGCTTCTTTGTCAAGCTGATCGATCCCATCTTGCTAGATCTGTCACTCTGCGACAAACAAATAGGCCAATCCATGGATGGAACATCATAGCTTCCTTTTCATCAAAAGTTTAAACTAACCGTAATTTCATTGGCTGTAATTTAAAAGTACAGATTGAATCCGCTACCAAACCAGTCTCATTGTCGTCCCGACCTACCTTGGTTCTGGCTCAAGTTTAGATAGAGGGGAAAAGGAGGAAGATATGCTTAGAAAGTTGAGATCAAAAGGACAGATATATCCTGTAAAAATGTTGGCTTCCAAATTGATTAAACACAAAAAAGCATACAGTGATAGTACTGGCTAGCTTGATCATCTCTAGGTAGTAGGCTAGGTAGCTAGGTAACTATTTTCATGTCTTGGAACATTAATACTGGTCTATTTATGGGAAAGAACGGACAGATGAGAAATGACCAAATCTAGAGAGAGAGAAGGGGGAAGAGAGAGGGAGGGATGGTGCAGTTAACCACGCGAGGGCAAGTTCAACCGTGTTAGGCAAAAGCGAAGGAAAAAAGAACACCACCGACCAACGCGGAGAGCTACCAAAAGATGGAACTACGTACCGATCTTCTGCGGGAGCGCGATCCAGTTGCCGCCGGTGCCGTTCTCGTCGATGTACGCCTTGAGCTTGGCGTCCTCCTCCGGCGACCATGGCCCTTTCTTCACCGTCGCCTTGTCGCAGCACGGCGCCCTCCCCATGGCCGCCCGATGGATCAATCGATCTGCTCCTCTTGTTTCCGGCCGGCGACGCGAGTAGATCGGTACGAAGCTGGCTTGCTAGCGGCCGACCGGAGATCAGCTGAGGGCTGACGCGATCGATGGAGCAGTAGGACTGGTGTGATCGATGATGTGGGTAGCTGCGGTGTTGGACTGGGGATGGAGGAGCAGTAGTGACGGGTGTGATCGAGTTGGAAGAGACGAGGAAGGGGATGCGCCGAGCTTTATAGCTGGGACTGGGACTCGGCAGACACCGAGAGAAAAATGCGGGACTGCCGCCTTGCCTTGTGATGTGACGGTTGCTTCCACAGGGACAGCGGGCTCCGGTCCTGGCTCCCATGCACTCACCAGGATCTTCTCTGCCCAACAAAACTCTATAGTGCTCATGCCATGCCTATGTGGGTGCTATCCATCACAATATTTCGAATTTAACATTTGACAATTAAGTTAACCAAAAGGTTTGAGTTATTCACCAAGTGTATATTACTTTAAAATGCACGGTCAACTTTACAGCAAGACCGCGCCCCCCCCCCCCCCCCCCCTCTCTCTCCCCCGACACCCATGTCGTCCTTCTATGGGAGCACACACATGCCGACATTCCAATTTGAGAAGTACTAGACAAGGTTAGAGGATTTCGTCACAAGGTCTCGAATAACTTCTCCATGAGCCTGACCCGTTTGGTCGGCTCAACTCTAGGATTAAGCTCGCCATAGGCAATTCGAGGGCTAGAGTGACAAGAAGGTTAGGTGCGTCAAGCTCCAACTCATGATGGCCAGGGAGATCATCTTTCCCTTTGACATAGCCATGGAATATCTAGGCAACTCTCGAATGGTGGAGCATGTCTTCTGCACCCGTCTGTCTCAATCGGTCGAACTGTATCGGTCAACTATAGGAAACTGGCTTGGTAAAGGTCAACGGTCCTGTTCAAGCATTGGCGCATAACGGGAGGCTAGCTCAGTAGCAATCATGATTATCTTGTGTTGGCATCATTGGCATGAACTATATCACACCAAAGGACGGTCACTACTCGGTTGGATGAGGAGGATACAAACACAACGTTCTTTCACTAAGCCGCGTCCTACTAAAAGTAGAAATTTGCGATATATAGTTGTGTCACTAGTAGAAAAAGGGTCTTCGGTTCGATTCATACTCTAATACTAGTCTCGATTTGTTACGGGCCGGGACTAGTATGAGCACTAGTCCCGGTTCGTACCGTTTTCGGTGGCTAGAAGCCCGAGGAAACTCTAGTCCCGGGTCGTTTTGGACCTTTAGTCCCGGGTCGTGATACGGCCCAGGACTAAAGTGGTTCGGGCACGGACAACACCCTTTAGTCCCGGGTCGTGATACGGCTCGGGACTAAAGGAGTGTGAGCCGCGACAGAAAAACTTAAAATGGCTATAAATTTTGCGTACGATGTCGAAAAAAAGTATAACTATCAAAATGTGCGGAAAAAATTGTGAGTTTGATTTCAACAGCCTTAGACCGTTTTGGATTATTTTAGATTTTTCAAATTCGTAAAGAAAAAAAATATTTAAAAAAATAATTTTTTTTGCAATTTTATTTTTTCCATATTTGGATTCCTCACATTTCTCTAATAATTATGGATATATTATTTGTCGAATTTCGATTTACAGATTTAAAGATATTATGTATGCCATATTAAATGAATAAATGACAAAAAATGAATAAAATATTATTTTATTTAGTTTTTTACTTTCATTAGATTAAAATATTATTATTCCTTATTTATTGTTGTTTACTAAAATAGTTGTTTGTAATTTTAATAAATAAAGATGTATGACATATTGATATGGGCTAATAGGATTGATATGATAGTGGATGGAACAGAGAAGTTAAGCGTGCTAAGGATAGAGTAGTGCTAGGATGGGTGACCGAATGGGAAGTTTGACAAGTGTAATTTGACCTAAGATTAAATATACTTAGTGCTAAAAATGTTCCAAGTGAGAGGATTACGAGTCAAACAATTCAAAAGTTCAAGAAAAAATCAATAACGAAATTAAAAAAATAAATTAAGTTTTTTTTTAAAAAAACTTTAGTCCATGGTCGTATTACGACCCGGGACTAAAGGTCCTTTGTCCCCCCCCCCCCTCCCCCGCTGCAAAAAACAGCCATGCGGTGGGCCTCTAGTCTCGGGTTGTAACAAACCGAGACTAGAGATATGAGCCTTTAGGCCCGATTTCGCAATTCCAGATGCAAAACCGGGACTAAAGACCTATACAAACCGGGACTATATGCCATTTTTCCACTAGTGTGTGGTCAATGGCACGGTTGTTTTAGACCATGGAGGTGTCCTTCAACCACTTCAACTCTCTTCTCTTGGCTTTGTGGAGTCTCACGGTCTCTATATACCTTAAACTTCTTGGTATAAACTTCATAGACGTGTCGGGCCTTGATGCCCCTTCTCTAGGGAGGAGGTCTGGAGGTGTAGGCGGTTGTTTGGACATCGTGCGGCAAGCCCTTGCCCATGAAGACTAACATCACGGTTTCTCTTTCCAAGTTCCAGCCTTAGTGGATGTGGCTTCCATGGGTTGAAGTAGGTGTTGTTGATCCTCGTGCGAAAGCGGTCAAATGCCGCATGATGTGAAACTACCTACATTCCTCTCCACGCCCAACGCCTTATCAAGCTCTCCAATGTATGCCAAGTCGTGATGGACATCAAAGGTGAATTCCTCCCTCTATGTGTGTCTACATATGTCTTGAATGAGATACTAACTGACTCGCATGCTCGTTTTACGTTTGGTCATGAACATATAGTCATTGGAACAGATCAAAGGCGCACGAGGACTCATCGACAAAAAGAGAGAAGTATGAAAGAGAAGAAGGAATAGGAAGCTGAAATAGGCCGTTCGGACCCAACTCTGGTTCAAACAGGACCATCCTGTTGCAGGCCTGGTTCTAATCCCATTTATAACCATATGCTAACTAACACAACTTCGGGACGTCTTCTGGTTTTAGGGCCGGTCCCTGGCTCGGTTCCAGGCCTGGTCCCTAGCCCGATACTAGGTCCGGTTGAACCAGATGACAGACTAGATGGACTAGTCTGCATGTAGTCAATGGGGCTTTCACCCTTGTAACTTAGACTTAATCCCCTTAGCATATAAATAGGACCCCCTCTTCATATGTGAACCCTAGAATATAGCAAAGACATGAGATAGGATAGACCTTTTCTCCTCCATCCCTCATCATGTGGAGAAGATCGTCCATACATACATGGATACCAAGGCCTATTTAGATTGCACCTAAGAGTTGTATAAGATCTCTTCAAGCACTTGATCTCTCTATGTACTGTAACTCTATTGATACCTAGTCTTTCCATTTGGATTCTACTTGGAACAATCTCTTCCCCTCCATAGACTTTATCAAGGTCTTGACAATCTTTCACAAGGGATCATACCTTTGCTCTTTGTCTTCCGATTCTATTGGATTGGTGGTTCAGGACAACGAGAGGACCCAATTTTATCAGGTATGGTGTATATGTCTATACCATTTTGTTTGTTGAGTTCATCGTGTTCTTCGTATCCTCCCTCCTATCCCTGCATCGCACCTAAAAATCTGTGAAGACCAGGCCACCCTAGAGGTTGAATCATTATCACCGCAACTCTAAAGGACTACTATCCTATTAGTCTCGTCCATATATATGCCAAATCAGTGGATAAAACCTTGGCTTCAAGGTTTTCACTGAGGTTCGCATCATTGGTTGAGGAACCCTTCGAGTGTCTCCTTTCAATTTCTGGTGTACGAGATTGGTGACCAAATGCTGACTTGGAACGCCCAGGTGTTGTCCATGGATGGGCGGCTAACCTTGTTTAAAGGAGTGATGGCCCTCCTCCTCTTCACCAGTAGATGTTCCTAAGACTTTACAAGAAATCCTACAAGTAGGTGGCACGATACCCTGGGGATTTCTCATGATGGGAGGGTGTCCACGCACGGAGGTCAATGTCATGTAAATTGGGGAAAGTTTAACTCCCCTTGGATCTCCGTAGGTTGGGGATACAAAACCTCTTCAGGACCACAATCGGTCACAATTCGATGGTTGAAGAATGCTACAGACCTCATCCACCCCTTGTATGGCTTCGACATGAAATTCGCCATGGATGAGTATAATGTGTTAGTTGCATCCACCACGAAGGTGGTTGGAAATAAATCTCCGCACTCTTGTATGGAGGGACAAAGGTTAGATGTGAAGGCCATCATCCATCTTGCACCCGACATCATTTCTCTCATCCCGAGACTAATGTAAGATGATATATCGTTAGGGGGAATTGGTTGATGGATGTTGGATCACGGACGTCTGATGGATCTTAGACCTTTGGCACTATGGCAGTATGTCTGTGTCTACCAGGTGGTCAGGGATGTGCAACTCCTGTGTTAACCAGATTTTTTTTTGTTTGAGATGGATGATTGATGTTCGTTATACTCCCATGTCCTGCTATGTTTGTAGCTTCCAGTTACGGCTTTTACTCAGTTTGTAGCTTTGTAATTCTAGGATGTTCCCCATCTTTGGGCTTGTACATAACGGATTCTTCTATAAATGCATTGAGAAGCAAAGATTTTGCCATTTTCTCAACAAAAAACTATCTCAACCTTTTAAATGACAACAGTAGAACAGATGAAAAACATTTCTTCTAGACGACCGTAGCTTTCACGGAGGAGAGGACCCGATGCGCGTGCGAGTTTTTCTTGGATCGAATCGACGAGCTAATGACAAATGGTGGGTTTTCCATCACGGAAACACAGGAACCTTTAGTTCAGAAACATGGCGCCTATAAGAAGGGGACAACGCTCTACTCTGAAATAGTCGTGAAAGTAAAACAAAAAAAGTAAAATACACGGAAAAATAGACAAAACCAAGCTGGAATATCCAAAATTACCATTAACCATTTTTTCCAAAAAAAAAATGCCATAAACCATTGCAAGCGTGGAACACATTCTTTACCCTATCGAGCCAACATCATGCTTGGAATACAAGCATGCTCCTGCCACGCGCAACCGATCCTAGCTACCCGATCGACCCGTGTCTTGGCTGGCGTGTGACGGCTACTAACGCGGCTCTCTTTTGAATGAATCCCTCCCCCCTGCCTTTCTCCCTCGCGGCCTGCCTGCCTGCCTACCTTTCCCCCAGATTTATTCCTGTCCCGAGACCTGATCACACAACACCTGCATGCCATTGACGAATTCCTCCGTGAATCTACTACCCCTATTCCATCACTGCCTGCATCCTGCCTCGATCTCTCGCTCATTCTATCATCAGCTCCGATGTCATATGTGCCCTAGTGCTGAGCCATCAGACCTAACAAAACAGTAACACATGTCGCATGGGCTGCACTTGCCCATGAACCACGAAAGACTTTTAGGGCATTCCACTCTCAAGACGCCTTAATTTGCCACAATAGTGCTACTACTAGTACTACTATATTATTATTACTACTGTCAGTCAAACGACGCATGCATTGACTAGCTAGTACTCCTACACATGCGTAGACAATTGTTACAGTGCTGATGGTCCAAGTAGCCGGCCGGGCTAAAGTGCTAAGTAGTAGATGTTTTTAACTGATGTAGTAATTAGTTAAGCAACACGTATATGATGCGATGAGCTAATCGCGGTTAGGCTACATGTATTTGTCCATACATCCATGGTCCCATGGAAGCTACGCTTGCTTAAAGCATGAGTGGTTCTCTGTAAACGTGTTGCTGCAGCCACGGAAGCTAGCAGCGCGGTAGAAGGTTCAGTTTTACTTTTTCTGAATAATAAAAATGTAACTAATGGCGCAACTGAAAATTTTACAAGAAAGCCGCCGCGTCGACCTGGGCAATGCATCATGTCCAGATGTTTCTCGCTGCTGTTGAATCCGTCGAAGTCCTAAGGATCAGAGAATGTGCCACAAGAACTAGTAAGTCAGAGGAAATTAGAAAAGAAAGGGTCAAAAGATCCAGAAGTAACAAGGGAGGCACAGATCGGATGCAACTCATATATCCTGGATCATCATCGGCCAACTGTGTGTACTGCCATGCATCATGTGTTGCGATCATCTGCAGGGTGCATGCTACAGTTTCCAAGGTACAGGCTGATTATGTATGCGTCGTCTGTTCTGACCATATATATCTTCGCCTAGCTGCAGGCTGCCCTGTTTTCCTGTAGTACCACCTAACTGCCATGGAAATTCTTGTTCAGCTATCAAATGCTACATACATACTATGTGTGTGTTGGAGGGTACTAGCGTCTAGGTACCCTAGAAGAAATGAGCAACGATGTGTATCAGTTTCAAGGGTAGCTGCGGGAAACTATTTGCAGTCATATATACCCAACAACTCTTACTAACTAGCTAGTATCATCATTGGACAGTGATATAAGGAAAAATTACCTATAACACATATATATACATGTGCATCCAAGTGAAGGGAATTGACTAGTCTTCAATTCCTTAATAGGAGTACTAGTTTACTATGACAATTCATCTTGGGGACTGGCTGATTGAGTATACTATAGTCTTCAATTCCATGCATCTAACTTTGTTTCAACTAGTTAGCTCTCACTTGCTACTGTATAGACAAGTGGCCAAGGTCCACCTCCAAATTTATGCACCAAGGAGGAAGATCCAAACAGGAAGGTGTTGGGAATTAATGGCAAAAGCTAGCGCTTTACACTGCATAATATTATTAGTATACTAATCAAGAATTAGTCACGCTGGCGCGAAACTGATCTCTCACGCATTGACCTTCGTTTCGCCGCCGAGTCATCCACACGATTCTTGAAAAAATCAACTCTCCACACGGTCCAAATTAATATTGTAACCAAGCACGGCTCACCGGTCCCACCTTCAGCGGCTCAAGCTGAATCCGACAACGGTAAATTTAGCAGACAGGGGTGCAATGTGAGCCATCACCATCTTTCTCTCCCTATAAAGTTCGATCCAAGTTAACCCGGCCTGATCAAGTCCACAGGATAGACTTTGTTAGCCCAAAAGCTAGCAGGGGATGGCTTAAAATATGCATCCTTCATATGGTAGCAAGGAGGAAGCATTTGGGAGGATCCATTTGGTATTTTCCCGCTTGTCATCTCCTCCAAGGCCATATATTCCCCACCATGCATCCCACACGGCCCTTGTTGCCTGTCATCAGCAACTTGACACGGTCTTAAATCTTGGCAAAAGGAAAAGGGATGTGCACAGCACAGGCGCAAAAAGTTTGGGGAAAAGGCGGTAGGAGAATAACCGGATATACATGCCTTTGATTAGCCACATTGGAGTCTAGCATTTGAATCCATGCACAGTAATTGACCCTAGGCTGTACCTTGAAGCAAAGTACAATGAGGCATGCATATGCTTATATTATGGTACACATTGTTAGGGTAATCAAAAGGTGATCGGCATGGTCTGATTTGTGCCGCGAGGAGAGGTGGGGAGATTTTTTCCACCACAAAATCCGCAATGACGTAACTATTCTGGTCACGAGAATTCCGTCAATCTAAAACATACTACACACATTAGTCCATGTGTGTATTGTGTGGCATGCCGACACGGTTTTGCCAACGCGGCATGAGTTTGGACGGCCACGATAAGAGGATGATGGCAGTTTCTAATCAGACAATTCACAAGCAAGCAACATATAACCTGTGAATGACAGATATATAGACGACGATCCACCATGGCCGAAACATATATGGATCCAAGAACAAGGCCATTACACCTTTACCACCACGGCACCACCACCACCACCATGACGCACATGTCAATCCGTTTACCAGAACTGATAAAATCTTTTTCTGATCTCCAAATCCCAGCAGCTGCCACGAGGGCTCATGGCCCTGTGCCGGTTAGGAGAAAGCAGCACCACCCTTTCCCCCCGACAAGCCAGCCGGGGATTAGACCGGACGTCAAGCCGAGAGCCTATCTGTCCCTCCTCCTCCCTAGCCCATCCAGGCCCCCTTGCTGCTCGCATCATTGGCAAATGATGGCACCCTGACCATGCTGTGCATGTCAAAAGGCAACCTGAACCCTACCGCTGCGATTTCACTGTCAAAAGAACACTGTCACACAGCGACCATGTCGCCGATCGATCTGATTAACCTGCAGAAGAGAAGATGGCCCTTTTTTTAACATGGGAGACGCTGTGTTTTTAGTATCCTGGAAAGAATTTTAAGCAGAGTTTCCTAGCTAAACCAGCAAGCAGTTTTGCCCTGTGAGCTGTCTGACATCAGCCAAATCTTGCGAAGCCACCGGAGCTCATGTGATGTACTACATGGCGTCCTGGCTAATTCATCTGAAGCTGGTGATGCGATGGTAGCCATGGCTGCTGCTGCTGCTGCTGCCACCCTGACCTACTAATAACTAGCGAAAAGGAGCTCGATCGGCTTAGCTGCACATGTGTCGTCGTGGAGGTGAAACACATGCTGCCGTGCGTGCCGGAGAGATCTCACCGGCCTGGAGATTCGCACAGGGGACTGATTGGTGGCAGCACAGCACGCACAGGAGGATGAGAAAGGCTGGGGCTTTAGACTGACACCGTGTCAAATTCTGCCCTGTCGGATGCGACCAAAGGGCAATGTGCCAAGACATGCCTGAATATTCAATCCGATCCCAGCCTTTTCGCGAGTCTGAACAATGAGCAGGCAGGCAGCGAATTCAGGGCCAGCATTTGGGATCGATCCCAACTAGCTGCCAGTTACTGCCCAAGTCTTGGAGCTGGTGCAGTACTACAATTATTTCTTCAGTATATCTTGTCAGAAACTACTACTTAGAGGGTGAACCACCAACCTCTCTCTTGGGGCTCATAGCAATCTTTTGTTTAATTTGACATGGTATTAAACTGTTTCCTGAAAAGGGTAGCAATTTTTTTCTGTATTGTACCAGAAACTGGCCAAGACATGAGGAGTTAAATCATGACAGGAAATGCGGGTACGTTTTTTTCTTCGGCCGATTGTTGAGAGCTTTATTTCTTATCTTACGCAACAGTGTCCTCGCCGAGGGAGGGTACGAGGAACTGCGTGCGTGAAGACACCTCCGCAGTATAGGAAATAGGATCACGGTGCCACAATATGCCACCACACGCGTCTCGCTATGATTCAAGACAAGATAACTTTCGACTCCAAGAAATTGAGCAAGTACATTACTACTGTGATGGTAATGTTTGGGCTTTAGACTGACACTATATCGAATTCTGTCTTGTCAGATACAGCCAAGGGCCTGAATATTTCAATCCAATCCCAGGCTTCTTTTCATAAGCCTGAACAATAAGCAATCAGGGAATTCAGGACCAGCATTGGGATCCCAACTAGCTGCAAGTTACTGCCCAAGTCTTGGAGCCGGTGCAGTTCCATATTGAATTATTAGATTTAAACCAATTCAAACTGTTTACTGAAAAAGGGAACAATGTTTACTCAGCCCTACATTTTGTCAGAACTGCTAGATAGGAGGTAAACCACCAACCTCTTGGAGCAGATAACTGCTTCCCGAAAAGGAGAGGAACCTTCTACCTGTATTTTACCAGAACTAGATAGAGGGTGAAACTACCAACCTTCTAAGCCACGAGGCGTTAAAATCATGACACGAAATGTCAGTACTACATTTTTTTCTTCGACTGAAGGTTCTAAGGAACAGTATCCTCGCCGAGGAAGTGTACGAGGAACCGCGGGCGTGAAGACACCTCCGCGGTCTAGGAAACAGTATCACAGTGCCGCCACATTCGCCTCGCCATGAACATTCAACTCCAAAGAAACCACAGGAGCACATTATTGTGATGGTAATGTTCAGAGCTGTCATTTGTGTCAGCCCAAGAACGGCAAAAATCTGATAAAACCAAACTTCCAACCTCCCCAGCTAGAAAGGGCACCCATCATTCACATTACTATCATACTATTGCAAAACTTGAAGCAAAAGCTCACAGTGGAAACAGTATAACTAGTATAAGTTGCAATCAGAACAGATGCACTGCATGCTCAAGTCAATCACACTCTCCAGCATGAACCCTAGCAAGCTAGCATTGCTGCTGTGTCTCAACAAGAGGCCAAGCTGCGCCACACCTACCATCCATCCATCCATCCATCTGTCAACGACGATGATGTGCCACACACACAATCACAATCACACAGACCCTTCCCTCTGTCCCGGCGCGCTTTTTGACTTGTCACCTACGCGCACAAACTAAAACCCTAGATAGATAGCTCCCAAGGAACAGATCATTCTGTTCTTCCATGAAAATTCCCCCCGACGACTCGACGGCGCAACGCAACACGCAGAAGAGATCGAAAAGCGGGGGCGACGAAGTGGCGGCCGTCGCGGATTGTTTACGTGGTTTTGACTTTGGGTGCTGTCTGGTGCTTAAGATAATGCTGGCAGCGGCTAATTGTGCAGTTTGGTGGGCAATTATGACAGGAGGTGCTCACAGGCGTTGGCTAATCAGTGGTGATGAAAAGCATAACAAGCCTACCCTAAAGCAGCCCCACATGATCCATGCTTGTCCTAAAATAGCTCGCATACAGATGTACCATTAATAAGAGATAAGATGGTGAGGTAACAGTGTGCCATTGGTTTAATGACACTGTCTGCAAGGTCAAAATGGACTAGCTTTTTTCCTCTCAAACATGCATCAAATGCGTGTCACCAAGTGGCTGGCCTAGGAGACTGACCAAAGGTACTGTAGCTAGGTGCATAATTGAGAAGAGACACAAATCACACACTGAACAATAATGTAGATTGAAGCAGGTTCCCTGCTAACAGGCTGCTATTCTGTAATCTTGGTATGATACCAATTGTAAAATCAAGTTGGATAACCCTATCGCCAGACATGAAACTGTACTCAAATGATCTCCAGAGAGAAGAGAAAGTCAGGCATGTATAATAGTCAAGGCAAGGGAATGAGAATCTCAGAATGAATGTTCTCACACAGCAAGCATACAACCATAAACTTCATGGAGCAGAGCAACCTAAACAGCACCTTCTATTAATAACTTAGAATTAAAAGAAAAAGAAGAAGGAAAAAGATGTCGGGTTAAGTCCCAGTAGACACCTTTTCTTAATTGATTTTGCAAAATGCAGATCTGGCAAGTAGAGATTGGCTCCATAATGGCATTAGAAAACTAGGTTGTGATGGCCACATTGAGTTCTTCAAAGACCCAATTCAAACCAATTGACAGGTGACGATAATTATCAAGGAGTGATGATATATATACATACGGGCAAGACCATATTCCATGCAAAATGGAAATTTTATTCGTAAACTATGTACAATCTGAATAAGGATATCTCTGTTCGAGTCCCTCTCTTCTCAGGACACAATTGTATGAAAAAGGATAACTGCGTCCAGCACTGAACCGTGTCTAGTACCGTGCACATCTAACCAAGCCAAAATTTATTTACATTACAAGCCAACAGTTCCCATCTTGAGGAATGGATAGATGCACTATATTTCATACGGCAGGCACATGGCAGCTGCTGACTCCAACAACAAAAAAAATTCCTGCAAACAGGAAACAGAAAAAATCACATTTGCTAGAACCATTTCCAGATTTTAAAGGAACGGGGAAGACGAAGAACTAACTCACGCCAATTATGTTTTCGAACTTCCGTGCCATGAAAGGCCTTCACAAAGTCTCATTTGAACTATGATAAACCAAGACGCTGCCAAGACACTTGTAACATATATTCTGGGTTTGCCTTCCTCAAGTCAGGGAACTGGACATGGAATCTTTACATGCCTTTGCGTGGCTAATAACTTTGAGCCTCTACTTCACGTTCATTGCTGCGGCCATTTTCCTCAACCTTTGAGATATCTCAGTGAAGGACGGTCTTTCAGTTGGTTCACACGCCCAACTACCTTCCATCAATGATTTCCATTCAGGATCGCACCAGGAAGGGATCTGAGGACGAAGAGAATTGTTCACGATGCCCCCTACAAAATGACATGATAATTAACTCCACATGACGGTGTTAACCTGAAGCATCATTCTACAGGTGCAAGACTAATGTTAATAAGCACAAAAGATATATCCACTTTCCATGACCAATTTCATACTGGTACAGGAAAATCCTGAAGGGGGTGACGGTTCTGGAATGGTTGTCTTGGGTAGTGGCATGGATATTTTAACTGCAGTTACCACATCAGCTGGGTACCACAATCAAGCAAATGTAAAACGAGTTACAGAATTACCTACATGACTACATCTGGGTTTTTTAACTACATTTTTTAATAGTTTAATACATGTATAGCATTTATCCTGTAACACATCCTGGGATTTCCATCTGAACATCTCCATTAGTTCACCTTTAAAGCCTTTTAAAGTTCTCCGCAAAAAAGTTTTTCCAAGTTGCATCAGAACATACGAAGAAATTCTAAAAGAAATTTTCCAACAAATATGTTTTCACAGTCCCACAGCAAGTTATTCAAACCGATACATGTGCACCAAAAAAAAATACTTAAACAAGGTGGAAGGTATAATTAGAAACCAAACATAACAATCATCATGTACGGAGTTCTGGAAAGTACCAATAATTTCAGCAGCACGCATATCAGAATATGGGTCATCCCCAGTAAGTAGCTCCCACATCACAATACCAAATGAGTAGACGTCAATCTACAAAATAAAGTTAATTGGTTTTAGTAAGAACATAGAAGTTATACATTGTTTATAGATTGAACAATTTGTAAAATACAAAATGTACTTATGGAAGGACTATTACTTTCTCTGACACCATATCACTTTTCCCACTCAAAAGTTCTGGAGCCATCCATGGTAAGGTTCCTCTAACACCACCAGACACCAAAGTATGCTGCTTCACCTTTGATAGCCCGAGATCACCAATCTGATCAAATTAAGGTAGGAAGATGAAACAGTCAGGGAGCAATACGAATCCTTCTAGTGAGGTTTGTCAAAAGGAGTCGACAAGTAGCAAGGAAGGAGACTAGAGGAGTGAGTTGGAATGAAACCTTGCAGATCGGTCGTTGTGGATCCCTCATGTTTACCAGTAGGTTCTCACACTTGAGATCGAAATGGACAATATTCTTTCCATGCAAATATTCCATGCCAAATGCAGCATCCATGGCCAATATAACTCTTTTGCGGCGATCAATTGTCCTATACAGGTCCTATATTTATTAGAATATGGGAGAAATGAGTAATCAAACTACTCTTTGATTAAACGAGCAGTACCTGTCTTTTTTCCTCAAGAATTGTTTGAGAGACCCATTGATCATAAACTCAGTAACAGTTGCTAAGCTTCCATCAGGACCATCACGAACAACACCATAAAAAGAAACTACGTTTGGGTGATGAAGTGAGCTCAGGATCTGAGCTTCTTTCCAGAAATCCGCAATCTGCAAGATCCGATAAATAAGAAATTTAGGCAGTTTCCATGAGAGACCACATCGAATCTGTACATCCTTTTCTTCATGTACATAAACTCTATTTTTATTATTAGTAATATACAGAGGCAAGGGCTCCATAACTGTTTTACTTGGAAAAGAAAATCTATCCACAGCAACTGATACAAAACATGAAAGTACTCCAATATTATAATGGAGAAGGTAGAAGTTCCCTACAACATGTAAACATAATTTTTGCAACTCTACTAATCCTTAAAAGTCGAGAACTAACAAGGAAATAAAGCATACCAAGCGCTCTCTCTCGGATGGCCTTCCATCAAAGCAACTCGCTTTTATTCTTTTGATGGCAACATCACATCCCCTCCATTTACCATGAAAGACTGCCCCATAAGTACCTGAACCCAGCTCTCTGATTTCCTCCAGATCATCATTTTTTATAGTCTGCATGATCGACACAAAGTATAAATAGGACATAAGCTAAAAATCGAACAGTACCATATATCAAGAGATTAGCAAGACACCTGCAGTCCTTTAGACAAAGCTTCAGCTTCAGCGGGTGTAGATTCGATCCCAGAACTTTTGTGCTGGTCGCTTCCATGCACATTGTTGTCCTGATCTCCATCAGCATTCTGCAGATAAAAAGGATTTAGTGCAGAGCATCAGATAGTTTAGTGCTAAATTTATTTGCTTAAGTACTACTTGCACCAGCAGTTACCTCATCGAACTTCTTTCCATCATTGTCATCATCACAAACAGGTGAAATAGCACGAGGAACATCTCGCTGAACCTCTCCTGGCTTCTCAGCCTCTTCCAGTGCAGCCTTTTTAACAGAGGCAACAAACTCTGGAAGGAGATTTAATTTGTCCCCTGGTATATGCCCACATTCCTGCAATGCCATAGCCCCGCCGTCATGTTCTGTAGGTTTGCCCTGTTGGAGATCAACTTCATGTGCAACTCCAACATTGTGAACCAAGGTACTAGGGTCACTCGCAGCGTGTGTAGGTTTTGCTTCAGTCAGATTTCTAGTATGCCTTTCATCCTCTGGTCCTTCAAATTTCTTTGTTGTGCTAATGTCCAACCTGGACAACTGATCAGCGAGGGGAACTGCACCAACAGATACTCTACCATCAAATGATGCCAGCATGGGTCCAGCGCTTGCTCTTTCAGGAAGAATTTCTATCAACGGAGCTCCAGGTTGCTGCTGGACTGATTCTGGGGCAAAGAAAGGCTGAACATACTGAGTAGTATTTGGATTTGGCCGAGGACCAAGAGCAGAAGAGTTATCTAAAACAGCAGGAATATCATGTCCAACAACTCTATATGGTATGTTGCCATTGGGTAAAGGCCATGGGTTTGGAACTCGGTCATATGCAGGCACACCCGGAACCCTTGGGCTAACATCACCTGTGTTTCTGACAAAGTTTGAGTTAATACTCCCACCATTTGGGATTGGAAGGTGTGGTGATTCATATGGTGAGCCTGAATGAACAGGACTGGCTCCCCTCCTTCTCATAGATTGAAGTTGCGGCAAATTCTGCTGCATTTGGTAAAAGGTATCTCCACCATATGTTGAAGTATGACTGTAATGCTGGCCTGTGGATTCTTCAAAACCTGACGTCTGGACGTACGAGCCACTACTAACAACTTGTTGGTTATGATATGTATCATTAATATGCTCGCCACTGCCATGATAATAATGGGGACTTTCATGGCTTGAGCGACTGTGAGATGCTGAATGCGTTTCATATACTTTGTTGGGTGCAAATGCAGAACTAGCTGAGTTGCTATCAATGTATGGATCCATCACTCTACCATTACCAGCCAGATTCAACCTTGGATCCTCGTACCTCTGATGGCTTTGGTTGGGATGCCCATGCCAAGCTCTATCATGAGGATGTGATTCATTGTAGAACATGGGAGGGTGACCACCAGTTTGCTCTTTCACGTAAACACCATTTTCCAGTCTAACATCTTGGCCTACAACATAATGCTCACCAGGACGAAAATAATCTTGACGGGGAATAGTAGGGTGAGCCGAATACTCATTTGTCATGCTGGATTGGTCAAAAGTTTGTTGGACTGGCCTCCAACGGGGATCCACATAGCGAGGATCGATCACTGAACCTTGACCCTTCTGGAAAGGTGAACGGGAGTCATATACACTGTTTCCATCCAAGAAATTGCCGGAGCGGCCCAAATTCCCTGGGAAGCCAGCATTTTGCTGAATTACAGCACCAGGTGGAAGCCAGACCAAGTTATCCACATGCGGTGGTGACTGAGACTCGTAATGGCGATATTTAGGTGACTGCCTCACAAAGTCATCAGGAATCCTCTCATCAAAATCCTCCGCTCCAACTTGAAACCTTGCAGATGATGGTGAAATGGGAACATCCCTGGGATCATGCACTCCATACTGCCCTGGAGAGATAAATGCAGGGCTCCAAGGAGAATCCATCTCCCCATACCTCTGACTCTGTGATGGACGAGGAACATTCAAATGGCGCAAACTATCGGGAATCCCCTCATTGCCTCCAATGCCGAAAAGCTGTTCCACTGATACCGGAGAGGAAGGTGACCTCATGTCACCAAGGCTGTTGAGTGCGTCGACATACCTCCTCTCTGTGTCCCGATCATCTCCGTGGTAATGCACAGCTGCTGATACAGCATCATCATCCAAGTGCTGCGAAAATAAGAAGACCCTGAGCCGAGTGAACCCCTCTCCGGCAGCAATGAGCTTGTCATACTCCTCCATCATGTTGACCACATCATCATCGTTAACCACCGAGACCAGCGCATCAAGGTCCTCGTCGGGCTGCTGGTACTTGATGATGTCAGCATCCTCGTAGAGCTCCCGCATCCGCGCTGCTAGGTCGGAGTAGGATATGTCACGCGGCAGCATGACAATCCTAGTGTCACCGCCGACGTAGCGCAGCCGGCCGTCGAGCGGGCGGGGCAGGATACTGCCTCCGAAGCTGCACAGGAACTTGGCCATGCGCGGTGCCCCATCAGCCTCGGCGCTGCCCGCGGCGGGGGTGGCAGCGGCAGAGGGCGCCATGTGTGCAGAGACTGTGATCAAGTTGGCTTCAGTTGGATCGGCACACCGGAGCTAAGTACATCACAGGATTCCAATCCACCAGCTCCTACCTTCAGCTGCTGCGCTTATGAGCGCCCCTTCCTGTTGATAGGAGAGCAATAATAGGATTAGCTATACAAACTTGTTGAGAGGAGCACCAACAATTGGCACCTTCCAGATATAAGAAACCCCAAACACAAAAATCAGACAATTTCCCGCAGATTTCACCCAATAACGCCTCAGATCAGCCTACCGTGACAGAAGAGACCAGAAATTCCTACTTTCCAAGGAACCGAGGGGAAGAATGCGCGGAGTAGCGCGAGATCGCACTTGTTAGCCCCCGAATGCTCTGGCCCCCCGAAATCCCAATTTGAAACCTCAAAAATAGAATCTCTGGCTCCGACAAATTTCCCCACAGGAGCGATTCCCCAACGGAATTCGCCGCGAATCTCTCGTGGCGGAAACAAACAGCACAGCAGGGACGCGTTTCCGGCCCCCGAAACAGACGGACAAGATAAGAACGGCCGAGCGAACGGACGAACTAACTTCCAAAAAATAAAATCTGTCCGTGCGTGTTTGGAGATATAGAAAGAGGGAGAGGAGTGAGGGGATGGTGGTGCTGCCGTACCTGCCGCTGGTACGATCCTCGCCTCCTGCCTGGGAGGTTGGGGCAAGCAAGCAGGGAGGGGGGGAGGGAGCAGCCGACTTGCGTGGGCTCGCTTCCGGCGGTGCGGTTGCCCTCGGGGGCGGGAAAGGCGAGCGGGAGACGTGGGGGGGAAGAGGCCGTCCTCCGGATTTGCGGTGGGGGGAGGGAGGGAGGAAGGGGGCTGTTGTTGTTGTTGGTTTGGGGATTCGGGGCGCGCGGATATTCGCTGCCGCTAGGGATCGCGCTCACGCCAGAGGGGGCGGGACCATTGCCGCCGCCGCCACCCGGGAAACGGAGGAGAGGTCGTCGGCGTCGGCGTCGGCGTCGGCGTCAGGTAGGGGGGGGGGGGGTCGTGTGGAGGCGGGCCGTGCGTGCGCGAGAGCGCGGCGCAGTACGTGTGGTTGTGGGAACGTGGTTTGCTGCGGCGCCGGGCCACCCGGGTGGCTCGCTGGCTCGGGAGGGAAGGAGGCTGGCTGGGCTCGGTTTATGCGGTGGACGCGCGGCGGTGCGGCACGTGTGGCTTCTGTTTTTCGCGATGACGCGATCTCGTTCCCCTACCCACGGCCACGCGCACGGCCTTGGTTTTTATATGGTCCTTGTACCAGCCTAGCAGGCGAGGCGAGGCGATCCTCTCCTGCCTCCGGTGCTTCCGATCCGTCCGTTGCCTGCACGGCAGGGAGTGTCCACGTATTCCGCGAGTCATGTGCCCACCCAACTGCAAATCTTCTGCAATGTAGTGATCGACTCCCTCGTCCATCCGTAAGTAACATGTCGCATGTCCTGTAGTACTTGCTTCCTCAGCTTGATCGACATCGAGTGATGTTTTCTTCCACGAGTTGTCAACTCTGCCATTATACTCCATTAACTCGGCGTGACTTAGGATATCCTAGATAATCATCTGGTTCCCCCTTTCTAGTCGCCTTGGCGGGGGCGGCTTCGAAGGCCCCTAACTCCGTAAAATACATCGGCAGCTCAATACTCTCGACGCTGCCACGACCGGACGTCGAGACGGCGGGTGCAGAAGGCCCCTCCCCCAAGGCCACCTCCACGCGGAGCTGGGAGGTCAACGAAGCAGCGAGGACGGCAGTGCATGACCTCCATGTTGAGGGCGTGTGGTGGTGCTCTTTCGGCCACATTGCCACGCAGATTGGAGGCGACGAGGTTCGCCAGATCTCGGCCTTTGGGGATAGGGGAGTCACATGGATGTTGCCCTGGAGCGGGGGGATGACCCGAAGGTCGTGGCCCTTGCCGAAGTGGAGGTTGCAGTTTCTCAGTCGGGTTCGTGTTGCGGGGAGAATGAGGACACTTACCGGGCTAATCGTGGGAGATCCACGAAGGTGTGCGGCTTTGTGGACAAAATCTTTCATGGGTCGTCAGTGCCAGCGGCGACAGCACATGTGGGCGTCGTTCCCCTTCTTGGAGGTGTCATTAAGGTGAGTCCATACTTGTCGCTCGCTCGGTTGATAGAGGTCTCTTAGCAAAATCCTTGGTCAGTAGTAGTTGGATCAGCAGGATGACGGGGTCCTTGACGTCGTCACTCTTTTGGGAGTGATGACCCACAAGTATAGGAGGTGTATCACAGTACTTTCGATAAATAGGAGTGTCGATCCCAACGAGGAGCAGAAGGTGTTGACTAGTGGCATGGAGCAGGAATTCTCTGTAAATACATAGCAAACGGATTTTTAGTGGTTTTCTGATAAAGCAATAAAACAAAGTGCAAGTAATAAAGACAACGAACAAACGCGGCAAGTGGCCCAATCCTTTCTTAGCAAAGGACAAGCCAGTGGAAATACTTATAAGGACCAAACGTTCTCGAGGACACATGAGAATGCTGTCAAGTGCTTTCGCTTCAAATAGCTAAATACTCTTTTTTGATGTTGTAAGTGTTGTGTGGGTGAACCTGTGCTAATGTACCGACCTTACTTGAACTAATACATACTTGTGATTAAACCCCCTGCAAGCATCCGCAACTATAGGAAAGTAATTAAGATATAAACCTAACCACAGCCTTAAACTCTGAGATCCTACGCTCCCTTGTGCAAAGGTGTCCTAACGGGAATTCAGGTTTCTGTCACTCCAGCAACCCCACAATTAGTAGCCAAATACACAATGCATTCCCCTAGACCCATAAATGGTAAAGTATGATGTAGTCGACGTTCACATGACACCACTAGAAGAACAACACCACAACTTAAATACTAAATCATTGAATAATAACTCAACACAAATCCATTACTAACAACATGACTTCTCTCATGTCCTCAAGAACTAAACGAGCTACTCACAAGACATCATATGGATCAATATCACAAATGATATAGTGATAAATAAAAATCTGAACATAAACAATAATCCAATGGTTCCACTCACAAGCATCAACTATAATAGTAATTAACACCGAGAAAGTTTCTCCTAAGAACTAAAGAAATTTCCAACACAATTGTTACAGCGGGATGGAGTGGTGATGATGGTGCTGGTGGAGATGATGATGTGGATGATGGTGATGATCCCAATGAATCCTAGGCTGACGATGGTGTTGATGGCGACGATCTCCCCTCTCCGAGAAGGAGTTTCTCCGGCAGAAATCTATCTGCCGGAGAGATCTTTCTCTCTCGGTGTTTTCCGCCTCGCAGAGGCGGCGGAAATATATCTATGGTTGCTCCCCTGGTGTTAGGGTTTCGTGAGGAAGATATAGGCGAGAGGGTGGAATCGGAGGCCGAGCAGGTGGGCCACACCTGCCCTAGGCACGGGGCAAGGTGGGCCCGCGCCTAGGGGGTGCCCTCCTGTGGTCCGGTTGCGCCTTCCCTTCTGGCTTCCTACGTATTCTGGGAAAATATAATTTCCCATATTTTCTAGTATTTTTCTGATCTTCGCGAAATTGCATCAAAACACCTCTTTTTCCATCAGAATCCAGACTCCGACAGTCCATCCTCCAAGAATCATCCAACATGCAAAAACATTGGAAAAGACATAAGTAATACCTCATAATAAGACATATATCAATGAATAGAGGCAAATTTATGATATAGAATGGTGATGCAAATTGGACGTATCAGGGAGCATCGCGTTGGAGACACAGCGTGTGGAGATTCCGAGTTGCCTTCCTCCGGTACTAGCCGCTTGTGCAAGGCTGATCTTCAGGGGTGCAATGCACGCCATTGTCGGCAAGTCCAAGACGATACCTTTCTCGGGGCCGACCAAGTCCCGCCATCTACTCTTCTTAATGGATGGTGCATCGATAAGTGAAAGTGCAGTAGACGTCGCCTAGAGGGGGGTGAATAGGCTTTTAAAATTATTACGGTTTAGGCTCAAGTAAATGCGAAATAAAACTAACGTTTAATTTATTGAGCATAAAACCTAGCCACTAGGTTCACCTAAGTGCACCAACAACCTATGCTAAGAAATACAAGCAATAAGGTGATAGCAAGATGTAAATACTTCAAGCACGATGGCTATCACAATGTAAAGTGCATAAGTAAAGGGCTCGGTTGAGAGATAACCGATGGACGCGGAGACGAAGATTTGTTTCCCGAAGTTCACTTCCAAAGAAGCTATGTCTCCGTTGGAGAGGTGCGATGGAGCAGTGCTCTCCGAACGCCATAAATGGCTCACCTCGAGGTGTCGTGGCTCGATGCTCATCCAACGCCACACAAGGCCTCACCCCGGATGCGAAGGCACGCAACTCACCGACGCCACAAAAGGCTCACCCTATTCTCCTGAGTGTGCACCACAAAAGGCGTGCACTCGCCCCACTATAGGATACTTGAGGGCGGTCACCGAACCCGTACAAGATTGGGGATATCTCCATAACTCAATTGGAGGCTCCCAACAACAAAGCCACAAAAGTCCAACAAAGCCATAAAAGGCTACAAGACCACAAAAGGTCAATAAGACAAGGAAAGTCAACAAAGCAACCATACAACCGTCTAGGGTTCCAAGAACCCAAGAGTAACAAGCCCACAAGCTTGTACTCGCCGAATCTCCGAGGAGAACTCAAACCTATGCAACAAATGCAAGAGGCAAGTCCTTCTCTCTCAAATTCCACAAAAGCTACAAAAGCTATTGGGGAAATAAGAGAGGAAGAACACAAGAGGAGAACACAAAACTCTCCAAGATCTACATCCCAATGATTCCTTCACAAAAAAGGGAATTGGCTTGGGGGGTTGTAGATCTAGATCTTCTCTCTCAAATCCTTCAAAAAGATGCAAGAATCATAGGAAGGGAAAGGGGAGAGGGAAAGCTCTTCAAGGTCAACAATGGAGGAGAGAGAAAAAGCCAAGAACCAAGAAAATAGCTAGTGCCCACGAAGGGGAAGAGGAGCCCCTTTTAAAGGGATCCTAGATCTTCCCATTTTTGGCAATCGCGACCCTGGCCGGAACTTCCGTGGGAAGCCGGAAGTTCCGGGTGGCACACAGCCAACGGTCAGAAAACTGCGATGTGAGAGACTAAAAACGCGAGCCTGATCGGAACTTCCGCTGGTCCACCGGAACTTCCGGTGGGAGCGGAACTACCGGTGGAAATTCCGACAGAAGTTCCGTCAAATAGATCAAACACGATACAAAAGGTTACAGTACATGGGCAGAACAAGAACCAGAACTTTCGGTGGCAAAATGCCCTAGTGAAACTTTCGGTGGGTAGCCGGAACTTCCGGTCAGGAAAATTCCAGAAACCAAAACTGGAATAACTTTCGCATCCGAACTCCAAACGAGATGAAACCAATTTTGTTGGAAAGATAATGACGAATAGAATCCAAAAAACTAGGGAGAAAATACCATGAGTATATATGTGATGTATCTCCCAAGGTGTAGAGCCAAAAAACTCGCAAGATCAAAAACCGCAATATGATATGCAAGTGAAATCCTTACTTGATGAACTAGAGATTGTTATGATGATGACCACAAGCTCTAGATCCTCCCATGGACAAGAACCAAATAACAACCAAGAAAGATGATGTTATGCATGCAAAGGTTTGAGCTCTCTCCGAACAATGCGATCGAGACACCCGCTTGAGAGCCCCTCTTGATAGTATGGCTATCTATCCTAAACCCGGTCTCCCAACTAACAACACGAGACCGGAAAAAGAGAAGCCCTATCAAGAACATACCTTTTCCTTGAGCATTCCACTTGAACTTGATGTAGATCGTCTTGTTCTTCTAGAGTGGGAACACATTTCTTATTTGTTATTGCTTGATGAAGACGAAGACTTGCAAATTTCTCCCCTATACTCCATGGGGAAACCTCTTCTTTGAACTTGTCTTCATCACCCCATGATCACGAGTATGGCAAGCTTCAAGCATGATATCTTCTAGAGATGACGCATCTCGAGCTCTTCCTTCTTCATCCCTTCTTGAGGTTGATCCATCTTGATGTAGCTCTTTACACTTGTCTTGATCAACCTTCAAGCTCCTTCTTTCTTCATGATTCTAATGGGCATAAAGCCCTTGTACATTTCTTCATCTTTCAACCTTGATACCAACACATGGCCAAGCGATGTCAATGGACAAACCTATAAGTGAAACTCAATTTACACATTAGTCCATAGAGATTGTCATTAATTACCAAAACCACACATGGAGGCATACATTCCCTTTCAATAAAGAGTGTCAAGGTGAAGTTCCGTTCTTTGGAGGTGTCCGAATTTGGTTGAGACATGTCTCTGTTGCTTAGTTTATGTATGTGGTGGCATTTTTAAACTAACCTTTGTGTGGAGTTTGTGCTATACTCATTGCTTGCATCGAGTGATAATCGTTTAGTACTAAAAAGTAGCCTTTTGTAAAATTATTATCCAGAAGGAAATTTCGAAAAATAAATATGAAAACTTTCTAAATATATAACAAAACCAAGCCCATGTACAAAATTGTAATTTGAGTCGGTGATTTTTCTTGCTCGTGGATGTCCATGGATTATATGCAATTAGGTCCCTACACACACGCAATCATGCCAGACTACATACTAATCAAGTGAGTGTCTCACATTTGTCGATTGTTAAAGTCTGTGAGATATTTCTTGTCTTGTTGTCTACATTTCTATGTGTTTATTTGCGTGTAGATACCTTCCACTACTGTGTTCAGACAAATGTCCATTTATGTATCATATCGGTCTCGTATCCATTCCATATTCGTATCCGGTAATTTTTGATTTTGTATTCATTTTCAAAGTTTTTCATTTTCTTTCTGATCCCGACAAGACAAGAGGAAATAAAAATTATAGTGCATATTTTTATCCGTTTTCAACCCTAGTCATGTAGATGTTGTCCTGAAATGGGTGGTGGTCATGGCCCTTGCGGGAGTGGAGGCTGTGTTTCCTCGGTCAGGTTGGTGTTGCGGGAAGGAGGGCACCTGTCAAGGGATATCCGTGACATTAGGGATACAATGGTGAAGCGCTGCTACGACAGTGGTGTGAACAAATCGGACGGTTGCTCTAGTCTAGTGGGTTGCTGAGGGAGGTGTGCAGCTTTGTGGATGAAAGTCTTTCCCGCGTCATCGGTGCCAGTGGAGATAGCGCCTTTGGGCGTCTTTCCCCTCCTCGGAGGTGTCGCTGTTTGCTACCTTCAATTCGAATTACAAATGTGGTATAGCTTCATTTTTCCTTAGAAGACCTTGGTTTATCGAATCTTGGGAATAATTTGCTTTGTGTAAGATTATGTCGAACAAGACCATTAAAATTCATAATATCTTTGTTTACCAGACTTTTCACGTTTACTTATTTGTTTGTATCATTAGATGAAAATGGCCAGACCTAAGAATTTACCTACAGCTATACACATATGAAATAGAGAAAATGATAATAATAATCTCGATCATGAGTTGTGAATTATATATGATAAAAGATATGGAGGGTACATCCATAACTACTATAATATTTGTCAGCCACATCTATTATAGATTTTTGTCCAACCACTACACCACTTCCGTGTGGGGTTAGACAGTTATTAAATAAAACAGACCAAAGTCTTATGATCAATGATGTTACCCCCAAATGGATCTCTAAACAACTAATATACTCCCTTTGATGTCACTAAATTTCTCGCGTAGCAGCCGATTAACATTCATCTCACCTCAGTACATGTATCAATCCTTATGATTTTGGGTATCTGACAAGCCCTTGGATCAAGGCGAGAGACAAGAAAAAAGGATAAATTTAATGTCAAATCACAACACAATACTCCATGTTAGAGGATGCATATACCGCACGAGGCTATGTCTTAGCCCGCAACCCGCGTGAACTACTCACTCATAATTAGATCAACAATCATAAACATTAGATAGAAATTTTTAAGATGAATACAAATAATCTTACAATACCGCCAGTAACGATAAGATCAAGTTTACAAGTAGATGACTATGTTATGCTGGGGAAATTGTTGGAGATATGCCCTAGAGGCAATAATAAATATAGTTATTATTATATCTTTGTGTTTATGATAAATGTTTACATTCATGCTATAACAGTATTAACAAGGAAACATTAATACTTGTGTGATTTGTAAACTAAATTAGAGTCCCTAGTAAAGCCTCTTCATAATACTAGCTTGTTGGTTAATAGATGATTGTGGTTTCCCTATCATGAACATTGAGATGTTATTAACAACAAGATCATATCATTAGGAGAATGGTATGATAGACATACTACTATAGATAAGCGTAGCATAAAGATCAAGTCATTTTAATAGTTCAATTGCTATATGCTTTCTGATACATAGTAACCTAATTCCTTCGACCATGAGATCATGTTTATCACCCTCACCGGAAGGATGCTTTGATGACATCAAACACCACACCGTAACTGGGTGGCTATAAAGGTGGCATTGAGTGTTTGGAAAGTATGGGTTGAGACACATGAATCAAGAGTGGGATTTGTCCATCCATATGACGGATAGATATACTCTGGGCCCTCTCGGTGGAATGTCATCCAATTAGCTTGCAAGCATGTGACTGGCTCACAAGGGATCACATACCACGGGAACGAGAAAAGAGTACTTATCAATAACGAGGTTGAACTAGGTATGCAGAGATACCGACGATCAAAACCTCGGATAAGTAAACTATCGTGAGACAAAGGGAAATTGGTATCGTATGTAAGTGGTTCATTCGATCGCAAAGTAATCGTAGAAATATGTGGGAGCCATATGAATTTTCAGATTCCTTTATTGGTTATTGTTCGGAGAAGTGTCTCGATCATGTCCGCATAATTCACGAACCGTAGGGAGACACACTTAAGGATTCGATGCTGTTTGAGTAGTTATGGAATGATGAGTAAGAGATCGAATGTTGTTCGGAGTCTCGGATGGGATCCGGGATATCACGAGGAGATCCGGAATGGTCCGGAGAATAAGATTCATATAAGGAAAGTCCTGTTTCGGGGTTGAAGAATGGTTCCGGTGTTTTCATCAGGAATGTTCTAGAAGGTTCCGGAATGTCTGGCACTCTGGAGGGGAAGGGTACATGAATGTGTCATTACAAGTTGGAATGATTGCATCATGTACTAGGTGTCATCGCTGAACAAAATAAAGGGATAAATCAAATCCTAGTTTGAAAAGTCAAACGCCAATTTGAAAAGTCAAACGACTATTTTGTTTGGTGGAGGGAGAGTAGGAAACCTACTTGGGGAGGAAGTCCCTCTCCCTCCACCACCGGCCCCATGGAGACCGAGTTGGGGAGGGACTTATTGGAGATATGCCCAAGAGACAATAATAAACTGGTTATTATCATATCTTCATACTTATGATAAATGTTTACATACCATGCTATAATTGTATTAACCGGAAACATTAATACTTGTGTGATTTATAAACATAAAAGAGTCCCTAGTAAAGCCTCTTGTTAAACTAGCTTGTTGGTTAATATATAATCATGGTTTCCTGATCATGAACATAGAGATGTTATTAACAACAGGGTCATATCATTAGGAGAATGATGTGATGGACATACTCCTATAGTTAAGCGTAGCATAATGATCAAGTCATTTAATATAGTTCATTTGCTATAAGCTTTCTGATACATAGTAACCTAATTCCTTCGACCATGAGATCATGCTTATCACCATCACCGGAAGGATGCTTTGATGACATCAAACACCACACCATAACTGGGTGGCTATAAAGGTGGCATTGAGTGTTCGGAAAGTATGGGTTGAGACACATGGATCAAGAGTGGGATTTGTCCATCCATATGACGGATAGATATACTCTGGGCCCTCTCGGTGGAATGTCATCCAATTAGCTTGCAAGCATGTGACTAGCTCACAAGGGATCACATATCACAGGAACGAGAAAAGAGTACTTATCGATAACGAGGTTGAACTAGGTATACAGACATACCGACGATCAAAACCTCGGATAAGTAAACTATCGTGAGACAAAGGGAAATTGGTATCATATGTAAGTGGTTCATTCGATTGCAAAGTAATCGTAGAAATATGTGGGAGCCATATGAATTTCCAGATTCCTCTATTGGTTATTGATCGGAGAAGTGTCTCGATCATGTCCGCATAATTCACGAACCGTAGGGAGACACACTTAAGGATTCGATGTTGTTGAGTAGTTATGGAATGATGAGTAAGATAGAATGTTGTTGGTCTCGGATGGGATCCGGATATCACGAGGAGATCCGGAATGGTCCGGAGAATAAGATTCATATAAGGAAAGTCCTGTTTCGGGGTTGGAGAATGGTTCCGGTGTTTTCATCGGGAATGTTCTAGAAGGTTCCGGAATGTCCGGCACTCCGGAGGGGAAGGGTACATGAATGTGTCATATCAAGTTTGAATGATTGCATCATGTACTAGGTGTCATCGCTGAACAAAATAAAGGGTTTAATCAAATCCTAGTTTGAAAAGTCAAACGCCAATTTGAAAAGTCAAACGACTATTTTGTGAAGTGGAGGGGAAGGTGGAAACCGAGTTGGGGAGGAGTTCCTCCTCCACCAGCCCACTTGGGATCCGAGTTGGGGAGGACTCCTCCCTGGCCGCCCTCCCACTATATATGGAGGGGCTGCCCTCCTAGACACACCTTCACACCCCAAAACCCTAGCCTCCTAGCCGGCCTCC
The DNA here is from genome assembly GCA_023614405.1 of Avena insularis. Taxonomy (NCBI): domain Eukaryota; kingdom Viridiplantae; phylum Streptophyta; class Magnoliopsida; order Poales; family Poaceae; genus Avena; species Avena insularis. Next base: position 377,951,105 of record CM042695.1, on the reverse strand, counting down.
TCCAAGTCGCCACCGCCTAGAGCTCCTCTAACTCGTGAGTTAGGGTTTCCCCAAAACCTAGTCACTGACCAAGTCCTCCCTTGGTGCCCTCTAAACCGTAGATCACCAAGGCCTCTCATACTCCACCATACTGCGCATGGCTTAAGGCGAAGCCTGCGAGATCTCCTCTACTTAGGTACCACTGTCGTCTTGGGAATCGCGAGGAGAGTGCTACAACCTCCGCTGCCTGCTGGAACAAGGGAGAGGAAGGTCTTCATCGAGTACCGAGGCGTGACCGATTGGAGAACCTTCTTGGGAACATGTGCCGGAAGGATCGTCACGCGATATTGAGATCGGCAAGTGTACGACTACATCACCCACGAATCTGCTCTCGTTAACCGCTTTGGAATATTCGAGGGTGAGTGCTTCTATCAACTCGTTGCTACAATCTAGTAGATATATCTTGGCTTGTTTGTGTGCATGCGGTAGAAATTTTTTGTTTTCCATGCTACGAACCCCTACAGTGGTATCAGAGCCGTGTCTATATGTAGATCTGTTGCACGAGTAGAACACAATGGTCATTGTGGGCGTTGATGCTTTTGTTGTCGATTGCTTCTTGTGTACTTTGCATCGTGGGTGATGGTGGGTTGAAGCGGGGCGGGCTAACCTTACATGACATCGTTCATGAGACTTGCTCCACGCTTGACATGCAACTTGTATTGCATAAGTGGCTTTCCGGGTGCTAGTTTCTCCCAACATAGTTCAGATTCAATTTACAACGGGTGATTGACAATACTAGTATCAATGTTGTGGTTCTTGTTCGTTAGAACGACGCTTATTGAAAGCCCCAAACCACGTAAAACATGCAAAGAAAATTAGAGGCGTCTAACTTTGTTTTGCAGGGGTGTGCTGTGATGTGATATGGCCATGATTGTGATTATATTTGATGTATGCAATGTTCCTTATTGTAAGTTGGCAACCGGCAGGATCCATATGGTTGTCTTTAAATTCTGTTAAGACCCGCGTGTCTATTCAAAGTAGTTGTAATAGTTGAAGCTGGTGGACGACAACCATGGAGCGGCGTCATTGACCTTGATGCAATGCCGGTGATGATGGAGATCATGTTCGTGCTTGAAGATGGAGATCGGAAGCACAAAGAAGAAAGGCCATATCATATCACATATTATGAATTGCATGTGATGTTAATCCTTTTATGCATCTTGTATTGCTTAGTTCACGACGGTAGCATTATAAGATGATCCCTCAAGCACACAATTTCAAGTTTTAAAGTGTTCATCCTTAGTAAGCACCGTTGCTAAAGCTCGTTGTTTCGAAGCATCACGTGATGATCGGGTGTGTTAGATTCTGCGAGTGTATACAACATGAGCAAGCCAGATTTTCTCATGTGGAAGCTAAGGTTTGATCTTGACGAGCCTAGCATGTACAGACATGGTCTCGGAACACGAATCACCGAAAGGTAAAGCATGAGTCATATAGTAGATATGATGAACATGTTGATTGTTCGCCATTAAAGCTACATCAACTCTCGTGATGATCGGTTTTGATGTGGTGGATTTGGTTCATGTGATCACTAAAACAATGTGAGGGATATTGTTTTGAGTGGGAGTTCAATAGCAATATGATTAAAAGTTGAACACTATTTATCATAAATTAAATCAAAGTGAATTTGCATAGTTGTTGTAGTCATTGGCATCCGTTTACCACCTTGCGCTTAGTTATAATTGAGATGATGGAACTATAGAATTCTGGTTAGTTACTTTACAAACTGGTATCGTATTGTTTTGAAGTGTTAATCTAAAGTTTAAAAGTCCTATTGCAAACTTTCAGTAAGTTCCGGTTACTCCATGAAGTTTAATAATTGGTATTAAAATCGAGAGTGACAATTCCAAGAGTTAGTGTATGAGTATCATGTTTGTCTCCTTGATTCTTGATATTCAAAGAATTGTCTTAATATCAAGGTTATCTAGGATCTGAAAGAGTTGTTTCAGAAACCATGATGTGTGGAAGATATTATGATATCTGAAACAAAGTTTTGGTTGCAACATGATAGAGTATAATATGACAAAAGTCATGTTCTCATATTTGATGAGAATTTGCAAAAAGTTGGAGACACTAGTTGTCCTAATCCTCCAAAAGGTTTTGGAGAGCAACATTATACTCGCGATTCACCGTTATAAGCTAAAATTAGCTTGATCATGGATAAATCGATGATAAGGGTAAATATTTGATGTAGGTAAAATGTTTACTACACCAAGAGATTACTAAAGAATGGAATTTGAAAGCACACCAAACATTTGATGATGGTGATCTACTTCAAAGTGCAAGTCCAAAGACATTGGTATTTAACTATACACGCTTTGGACTATGTGTCATGTGTATGGCTCCACTATTGATGTTGATAGATTCTTTCAAACAGAAAAAGAAATACTGAAAGAGAATCTTATAAATATATGGCAGAAAAGAAAAGACTAGAATTGTTCAGTTTAGGTATATAAAGGATATACGTGTTATGGCTATATTCTTTGCTTATTAAACAATGTGGTTCTTAAGTATTTGATACTGAATTTGTTGGTGTGAATCGTCATACAAAACAACACAATTCATGAACTACAATGGCCTAAGTAACTAGCAAAAGAATATGTGATGATGTTCATCGAGAACAAATAAAGGGTTATTGTGTTGCTCGTTAAAAGCTTGCCTTCAAGATTTGTTTTATTAGGTATTATGAGAACAAAAGGGTTGTTCAAATAATTGCCATAATCCATAAAAGATGGATGATTCACAAATCTCGTTGGAGAAATCACATCCATAAAACTAGTGCTAAAAATGTCGAAAGACAAAATTGATTGAAAGATCACTTATGAAGTGACATCGCCGTTTAAATTATATTGGAAAGAAAACATGAAGAAACTCCATGTGAATGGAATTTTGGAGTCTTTTGATTTTTGATCAAATGACACTTGTGAAACTTTCCTAGAGATAATTAAAACTTCGTTCATAGGCCAAAAGGGAACGAATGACTAGCTTATTGGAACTTGTACATATTGTTGTATGAAGTCCATTATGTGTAGTCAAGAGCGATGGATTTCAACTTCATATGCTTCCTCTGAAAATTTGAGTGAATATATGAATATTTACTTAATAAGGATGAAGTATGAAACAATTGAAAAGTTCAAAGATTTTTCAAGATGAAGTGCAAAATCATTGTAACAAGAATATAAATAGTTTATGATAAGATCATAAAGGAAGATATTTGAGTTACGAGTTTAGCATAATACCTAAGATTTAAGGAATCGTTCCGCGGATTTGCATTTCCCGAAATGCCATAAGAGTATGGAGCGTTCGAGATATGTAATTAGACCTTGTTTGACATGGTAAGATCAAAGGTATAATTCATAAAACTGTCATTATATTTTAAAGATTAAAAGCTTTAGAGACTACCGTTTTTCCACTAAAAAGAGCTCCATCATAATCCGTTGAATTGACACCATATAAAGTTATGGTTTGGGATAAAACCCAAGTTGTCCTTTCTTAAACATTGGTATGCTATGCATAAGAAAGATGTTTGCAACCAAAGTCGGATGAACCTATCTTTGTATGTTATTTCGAATAACTGTTCCTCCATAACATCGGAGACAAAAATGTTTGTCGCTTAGAACGTCAAGTTTCTTTAAGAAGGAATTTTCCGTGAAAATTTAAGTGGGAGGACAATAGAACTTTGATAAGGTTAAAAGAACCTTAGCTATATGTGTAGAGTTACGCAGCGCCGAAAAGTGTTCCGGAGGCAGCAACAATGCTCATGGCTCACGTGCCTCAAAGGTTGTGGTTACTGAGATCTAAGTTCCTATTAAAACAAGAAGGTTGGGTAAACAATCAAATACCAAGATTTGAGAGTTAAATCATTATTTGATAATAATGATCCGACTACATGCAAAGAAGCGATGACGGGCCCTGACTCCGTCAAATGGCTTGAAGCCATAAAATCCGTGATAGTTCCATACACGAGAAATTAAGTTTTGAACTTGAAAGACCCTCTAGAAAGGTACAAGACCTTACAGTCGTATTTGGATCTATAAAGAAATAGACATGGATGTTTCACATCTATGAAATTATCGACATGTCAGGAAAGAGTTCACGACAATGTTCAAAGAGTTGACTATGACAAGATCTGATCTTTCATTAAGCGATATTTAGTCTAGACGGATTAATGTAGCAACCACGACATATAATTTTGTTATGTGTTGAATAAACAAAACAAGTTCTTCTAATAGAATGGTTACCAAGGACGTGTGCATGACACGGTCCAAAGGGTTTTGTTAAATCAAAGGATGCTAAAAGCATATGCAAACTTCAATAGTTGAAGTAAGCATCGCGGAGTTGGAATCTTCACCATGATGAAACTGTTAAAAGAGTTTAATTTCATCGGAGACGATGAAGATGCTTGCATTTGCAAGAAATTAAGTGGGAGCGCTAAGACATGTTTCTAATACATTATGTGGAAGACATATTGTTGATTGGAAATAATGTATCTTTTATTAACACAGGATAAGAATTTCATCTCGATGAAACACTTAGGCAAAACCCAAATATTTGGCATCAATAGACGCTAATATGGTTGTGCCGAAAGTACATAGATGATATATTGAATGAGTTCAATATAGAAACTACAAGAAAGGTTCTTGTCGCACAGAAAGGATTGAATGAGTTCAATATTGATGATATATTCAAGTGTATTGACACTTGGTAAGTGAAACAAAGATTCAAGTATAGATTGATATTTGATGTATAAAATCACAAAGAGTATTTATATCAATCATGCTGTGATATGTACAAATCCAGATATGTCCTATGCTCTAAATGCTGTGAGCATATACCAGAATGATTCATAAGATGATCATTGGACGATAGTAAGGATATTCTTATGATCTTTTGGAAGAACTAAGAATATATTGTTTTGTAGAAGTGATAAATAGATGGTTAGTTCATTGTAAAAGTACTACATTGATACTAGTTTTGTCACGAAGTACAAATTAAGTTTATCTCAATCTAAACTAAGGGTGGCACAATGTGATGGAAAGTAAGTTCCATAATGGATTTGGATGAGATCCAAAGTTAATACATTGTGACAGATACTACAACAAAAGGGCTAAGTATATAACTGCTATTATAGCAGCAAAAGAGGGCATTTGTGTCAAGTAGTTTGTTATCAAACCAGGTGTAGTTCACAGCAGGGATAATGCTATGAAGATATATTGTACGACAATATTATCAACATGTTTTAACCCCAAAGAACTAAAGGTCACACCAAAGGACCAAATTTGTACAAAGCCATCTCATTAGAGAATGAGTGATGCGTAGAGACGCAAAGACATGCAATTACACACGGCCCTGGAAGTATCAGATCCGGAGATCAGTTGACCACTAGCAATCGTGTACATACGACACCAGAAAGCCATAGGTGTTGAATACACAAATGTTTGAAACTAGATTATTGACTCTAGTGCAAGTGGGAGACTGTTGGAGATATGCCCAAGAGACAATAATAAAGTGGTTATTATCATATCTTCATACTTATGATAAATGTTTACATACCATGCTATAATTGTATTAACCGAAAACATTAATACTTGTGTGATTTGTAAACATAAAAGAGTCCCTAGTAAAGCCTCTTGTTAAACTAGCTTGTTGGTTAATATATAATCATGGTTTCCGGATCATGAACATAGAGATGTTATTAACAACAGGGTCATATCATTAGGAGAATTATGTGATGGACATACTCCTATAGTTAAGCGTAGCATAAAGATCAAGTCATTTAATATAGTTCATTTGCTATAAGCTTTCTGATACATAGTAACCTAATTCCTTCGACCATGAGATCATGCTTATCACCATCACCGGAAGGATGCTTTGATGACATCAAACACCACACGTGGCGGGTGGCTATAAAGGTGGCATTGAGTGTTCGGAAAGTATGGGTTGAGACACATGGATCAAGAGTGGGATTTGTCCATCCATATGACGGATAGATATACTCTGTGCCCTCTCGGTGGAATGTCATCCAATTAGCTTGCAAGCATGTGACTAGCTCACAAGGGATCACATATCACGGGAACGAGAAAAGAGTACTTATCGGTAACGAGGTTGAACTAGGTATGCAGAGATACCGACGATCAAAACCTCGGATAAGTAAACTATCGTGAGACAAAGGGAAATTGGTATCATATGTAAGTGGTTCATTTGATTGCAAAGTAATCGTAGAAATATGTGGGAGCCATATGAATTTCCAGATTCCTCTATTGGTTATTGTTGAATGTCTCGATCATGTCCGCATAATTCACGAACCGTAGGGAGACACACTTAAGGATTCGATGTTGTTTGAGTAGTTATGGCATGATGAGTAAGAGACCGAATGTTGTTCGGAGTCTCGGATGGGATCCGGGATATCACGAGGAGATCCGGAATGGTCCGGAGAATAAGATTCATATAAGGAAAGTCCTGTTTCGGGGTTGGAGAATGGTTCCGGTGTTTTCATCGGGAATGTTCTAGAAGGTTCCGGAATGTCCGGCACTCCAGAGGGGAAGGGTACATGAATGTGTCATTACAAGTTGGAATGATTGCATCATGTACTAGGTGTCATCGCTGAACAAAATAAAGGGATAAATCAAATCCTAGTTTAAAAAGTCAAACGCCAATTTGAAAAGTCAAACGACTATTTTGTTTGGTGGAGGGAGAGTAGGAAACCTACTTGGGGAGGAAGTCCCTCTCCCTCCACCGCCGGCCCCATGGAGACCGAGTTGGGGAGGGACTCCCTTCCCCTTGGCGCGCCCCCTCTACCTATATAAGGAGGGGCAGGGCTGCCCCTCCAAGCACACAACTCCACCACCTCTAAACCCTAACCCTAGTCGCCGCCGCCGCCACCTCCTGTTGCCGCCGCCTAGGGCTAAACCCTAGCCGCCGACTTGGGGGCATCCCCTTGCCCTAGACGCCGGCCTAGCTCCCTCTACTTGGTGTGTCTAAACACTAGATCACCGAGGCTCTCTCATAGTCCACCATACTCGCTCCGGCTTAAGGCGAAGCCCTGCAAGATCTCCCCTCTACTTCCTGTTGGAATTATGCCCTAGAGGCAATAATAAATATGTTATTATTATAATTCTTGTTCATGATAATGTTTATATTCCATGCTAGAATTGTATTAAGCGAAAACTTTAATACTTGTGTGGTTTGTGAACAACACCGTGTCCCTAGTACGCCTCTATGGACTAGCTCATTGATCAATGATGGTTAAGGTTTCCTAACCATAGACATGAGTTGTCAATTGATAATGAGATCATATCATTGGGAGAATGATATGGTGGACAGACCCAAACTAAGCGAAGCAATTAGATCGTGTCATCGTGTTCGTCTTTGCGAAGCTTTTTCTTATGTCAAATATTGTATTCCTTAGACCATGAGATAATACAACTCCCTGGTATCGGAAGAAAGCTTTGAGGTCATCAAACGTCATCCTATGAGAGGGTGATCATAAAGGTGTCTCTCGGTGATCGGAAAGTATCATTGGGTTGTATGTATCGAGTGGGATTTGTCCCTCCCAAGTCGGAGAGATATACTTGGGCCCCTCGGTGTCGATATCAACACGCTTGCAAGCATGTGGTTAAGGAGTTAATCACAAAGTGATATCGGATTCGGAGAACGAGTAAAGTACTAACGTGAGCGAGATTGAACTAGGTATGGCCAATGCAAGCGATCAAATCTCGGGCAAGTAAAATATCGCGAGACGAAGGAATATATATATGGGTTGATTGAATCCTAGCATCGTGGTTCATCCGATATGATCATCGATGAATGTGTGGAGTCAATATGGGTTTCAGACCCATTGATTATTGATAGAAGATCATATACGCATATTCTCGAACCAGAGGTCACACATAACGTGTCTCGGCGCTAGGATAGATTGGATAATTGGTTTATGAGTTTTTGTTTGGAGTCTCGGATGGGATCCGGGACATCACGAGAGGTTCGGAGTGGTCCGGAGAATAAGATTCATATAAAGGCGGTGCAGTTTTTGGAGTTTGGAATTGTTAGGTTAATCGGTATTGTGCGAAGCTTCTAGAACCTTCGGAAGGGACCAACGTGGCCACACCTTCCGGGAGGGGGCATGGGCCTATGAGGGAGTGCCCTGGCTGCATTGGGCTAGGGGCACAAGGCCCCATAGGGCCCAGCCGGCCAAGAGAGGTTTAAACTCGAGATAGACCTTCTAGAAGGGGGAGGGTTTCCTTGCCCCCCACTCCTTATCCTTTGGGGCCGCCGGTTTGGGCTTGGGGGAGGGGCTAGGGCTGCGGCCCCCCTCTATATAAAGAGGGGTTGGGCGCAACCCCCAAACCTTCCCTCAACCCTAGCCGCCTCTGCCCTCCTCTCTCCCTCCCTCCATCGCTTGTGGCGAAGCCCTGCTACAGAAATTCTCCACCAATTGCACCGCGCCGTCGCGTTGTAGATCCAACCCATCTCTCCACCATACTTGCTGGACCAAGGAAGGAGGAGACGTCGAGGTGCTGCACGTGTGCATCTCACGGAGGCACCGCCACTTGTGGTGCTAGATCGGATCAGATCGCGAGGAGGAGAAGCGAGTACGACTACATCACCCACGTTAGACGAGCGTTCCCGTGTCTGAATCTTCAAGGGTATGAAGATCTAATCCAATCTCTCTCGTTGTTTGCATCTCCTAGATTAGATCTTGGCTTTCCCTCTGTTCGCATCCGTAGAAAATTTTGATTTACTATGCTGCGAAACCCTTCAGTGGTATCAGAGCTAGATCTATGCGTAGATGTGTTTCACGAATAGAACGCAACATGGTTGTTGCGGGCGTTGATGTTTTCTATTGCAAGCCTCTTGTTTCTGTTATTCTTATGACGCGGGATAGTGAGATTGAAGCGGTCCAGGCCAACCTTACGCGACATCATTCGCGAGACCGGCTTCGCACTTGACGTGTGGCTTGTTCCACACATGCGGCTGGTGGATGTCAGTTTCTCTCACTATAGTTGTCATGGGATTAACATCGGAGTTTGGCAACCATAATATCACCGTTGTGGCTTTCCGTAGGTAAGAATCGTTCTTAGCATCTACTCCCATAAGCCACGTAAAACATGCAACAACAAAGTAGAGGCGTCTAACTTGTTTTTGCAGGGAGTGTTTTCTGTGATATGGTATGGCCCAAGATGTGATGTGCATAATGTATGCGATGATCATGTTTTGTAATGTTTCACGACTTGCATGTCGATGAGTACACAACCGGCAGGAGCCATATGGTTGTCTTTATAATTGTGTATGACCTGTGTGTCAACTTCTTATGCGCCATGTAATAGTTTCACGTTATCGCTAAGTAGTTAGCAATAGTTGTAGTTGCTATTCGTGGTGGAGGCAATCATGGTGGAGTGATGGAGATTATGCCGGAACGCACAAGATGGAGATCATTGCGCGAAGATTGGCTATACCATGTCACATAAAGTTATATGCATGTGATGTTTATCCTTTTATGTATCTTATTATGCTTAGATCGCGACGGTAGCATTATATGATGATTCCTCACTTAAAGATCAAGATAAAAACTGTGTTCTCCCCAAGTATGCACCGTTGCGAAAGTTCGTCGTGTCCAAGCATCACGTGATGATCGGGTGCTATAGACTCTACGGTCACATACAACGGGTGCAAGCCAGTTTGCACTGCTGAAATACTTGGGTCTAACAGCGAGCCTAGCATGTACAGACATGGCCTCGGAACACAAGAACCGAAAGGTTAAGCATGAGTCATATGAATGATATGATCGACACTTCGTTGTCCACCATTGAAACCACATCTCTTCTCGTGATGATCGGATTAGGTGTGGTGAATTTGGATCGTGTTCACTAAACAACTTGAGGGATGTTAAATTTAGTGGGAGTTCATCTAGTAATTTGATTAAAAGTTGAACTAGTTATCATGAACATAGTCTAATTTGTAATTGCAAAATATTGTAGATCACATGTCTAAGTCCAACTTCAACTTCAACGTTTTTGCTGAGAAAGAAAAGCTTAAGAACAATGGGTCTAACTTCACCAATTGGTTCCGCAATCTAAAAATCATTCTCTCTAGCGGTCAAAAGGACTATGTCCTTGGGAAAGCGTTAGGTGACCCCCCTGCTGCAACTGCGCTGGCTGATGAGAAAGCTGTCTATTAGTCGCGCAAAGATGATTATGGTGTGATTAAGAGCACCATGTTGTTTGCTATGGAACCGGAACTTCAAAATCGTTTTGAAGACTATCCCGGGCCCTTTGAGATTCTCGAAGAGCTGAAAACCATGTTTTAGACTCAGGCCCGTTCTGAGAGATATGAGATCTCTGAGAAGTTCTTTAACTGCAAGATGGAGGAAGGGAGTTCCGTTAGTGAGCACGCCATTAAGATGACGGGCTACACTCAGCATATGAGCAAGCTGGAATGCACGATTCGGAGGAGCTCAAGATTGACAGGTTCTGCAATCACTCCCTCCCGGCTACAAAAGTTTTGTAGTGACTCATAATCAGATTGGTTCCGATCGATCACCGAGCTCTTCGCAAAGCTGAAGGCCGGAAGTGGACATCAAAAGGATAATCATGTGTTGATGGTCAACAAGCCCACCTTCAAGAAAGGTAAGGGTGCAAAGAAGCCCTTCAAGAAAGGCGGCTGACAGCGCGTTGCCCTGGCGAGAAGAAGCTCAAGTCTGGTCCTAAGCGGACCTTTGAGTGCTTCTATTGCAAGGACAAGGGTCCTTTGGGCGCAATCGTCAAGTACTTAGCGGACAAGAAGGCTGGCACCATCAAAGGTATATTTGATATACATGTTATTGATGTTTTCCTTACTAGCCCTCGTTGTAGTGCAGGTATTTGATACGGTTCAGTTGCTAATATTTGTAACTCGAAGCAGAGCTACGGAATAGATGGCGGCTTGCGAGGATGAGGTGACGATCTGGCGTTGGCAACGGATCAAGAGTTGATGTGATGGCCGTGACGCTCTCCTTAGTTTTACCTTGGGATTAGTTTTAAACCTTAATAAGTGTTATTATGTGCATCGTTGAGCATGAACATTATTCTGGATCTTGTTTATTGCAAGGCGGTTATTCATTTAAATCGGAGAATAATGGTTGTTCTATTTATATGAGTAACATCTTTTATGGTCATGCACCTATTGTGAATGGTTTATTTCTTCTAAATCTCGAAAGGGATGAAACACACATCCATAACATTGAGGCTAAGAGATGCAAAGTAGATAGTGATAATACTACTTATTTGTGGCCTTTGTCGTCTAGGTCATATTGGTGTAAAGCGCATGAAGAAACTCCATTACGATGGACTTTTGGAGTCTCTTGATTTTGAATCATTTGACACATGCGAACCATGCCTCATGGGCAAGATGATCAAAACACCCGTTCTCGGTATGATGGAGCGAGCAACGGACTTGTTGGAAATCATACATACCGATGTATGCGACCGATGAGTGTTTCGACAGCGGTGGATATCGCTATTTTCTCACTTTTACCGATGACTTAAGTAGATATGGGTATATCTATTTAATGAAACATAAATCTGAAACATTTGAAAAGTTCAAGGAATTTCAGAATGAAGTGGAGAACCATCGTAACGAAAGATTAAGTTTCTACGATCTGATCGTGAGGCGAATATTTGAGTTATGATTTTCTCACGCATCTTAAAGCTAAGCGGAATTGTTTCACAACTCACGCCACCGGAACACCTGGCGCAATGGTGTGTACGAGCATGAATCGAACCTTATTAGATATGGTCCGATCGATGATGTCTCTTCTTGATTTGCCGTTATCATTTTGGGGTTATGCATTAGAAACCGCTGCATTCACTTTAAATAGGGATCCATCTAAATCCGTTGAGGCGACACCGTATGAACTGTGGTTTGGTGCTAAACCTAAGTTGTCGTTTCTTAAAGTTTGGGGATGCGAAGCTTCGTCAAGAAGTTGATGCGGACAAGCTCGAACCCAGCGGATAAATGCGTCTTCATAGGATACCCTAAGGAAACTATTGGGTATACCTTCTATCCTGAACGAAGGCAAAGTGTTTATGCATGAAGCGGTTCCTTTCTTGAGAAGGAGTTTCTCTCGAGAGAAGTGAGTGGGAGGAAAGTAGATCCAGACGAGGTTATTGAACCTTCTCTTGAATTGGAGAGTAGCGCAGCACCTGAAATTGTTCGATGCACTTTGCACCAACAATAGAGGAAGCAAATGACAAGGATCATGAAGCTTGGACGATCTTGCTCTTGAGCGTCGCTGGTCGACAAGGTCGCGTGCCCCTCTGAGTGATGCAGCAACCTGTCTTATTTGTCTTGTTAGTAGAAGGCGGTGAACCTCTGAACTATGAGGAAGCGATGATGAGCGGACTACGAGAAATGGCTAGAAGCCATGAAATCCGAATTGGGATCCATGAGCGAAAACCAAGTATGGACTTTGGTGGACCCTCCTAGCGACCAAAAGGCCGTTGAGTGCAAATGGATCTTCAAGAAGAAAATGGACGCGGATGGTAATGTTACCGTCTATAAAGCACGACTTGTTGCGAAAGGTTTTCGACAAGTTCAAGGTGTTGACTACGATGAGAGTTTCTCTCCCGTAGCGATGTTTAAGTCCATTCGGATTTTATTAGCAATTGCTGCGTTTCATGATTATGAAATATGGCAGATGGATATCAAGACTGCTTTCCTCAATGGCAACATTGATGAAGAGTTGTATATGATGCAACCTGAAGGTTTTGTCGATCCTAAGGATGCTGATAAAGTATGCAAACTTCAGCGTTCCATTTATGGACTGAAGCAAGCATCTCGGAGTTGGAACCTTCGTTTTGATTAAGTGATCAAGAGCTTTGGATTTGTTCCAAATTGCTACGAAGCTAGCATCTACAAGAAAGTGAGTGGGAGCTCGGTGACGTTTCTGGTACTATATGTGGATGACATATTGATTATTGGAAATGACATCAACATGCTTAACGATGTGAAGAGTTATTTGAACAAGTGTTTTTCAGTGAAAGACCTAGGTGAAGCTGCTTATATATTGGGCATCAAAATCTATAGAGATAGACAAAAGGCGCTGATAGCTTTAAGCGGTACATACCTAGACAAAGTTGAAAAGGTTCGAATGGATAAGGCAAAGAAAGGTTCGATGCCTATGTTGTCGGTAAGATATTGAGCAAGGCTCGGTGTCCATTCTACGGTAAATGATAGGGAAGCTATGAGCAAAGTGCCTTATGCCTCGGCCATAGGTTTCATCATGTATGCCATCTTGTGTACTAGACGGATGTGTCCAATGCTTTTAGTTTGTGACGGTATCAAAGTGATCCAGAGTGGAACCTTTGGACACCGTGTGAAGAACATCCTAAAGTACCTAAATAGAACTAAAGAAATGTTCTTAGTCTATGGGGGTGATGAGCATTTCGTCGTAAAGGTTACGTCGGCGCTAGTTTTGACACCGACAAGGATGATTCTAAATCTCGACGGGATACGTGTATATTTTGAATGGAGGAGCTGTGGAGAAGCTGCAAGCAAAGCGTGATCGCGGGATCTATAGTAGAATCGAATACATGGCTGCTGCGAAGCGTCAAGTGAAGGAGTTTGGATCAGAACTTCATCATCGAGCTTGGCGTGGTTCCAAGTGCATTGGACCCACTGGAGATATTGTGTGACAACACTGGCGCCATAGCACTCGCTAAGGAACCAAGATATCATCCAAAGACCAAGCATATCAACCGCAAGTTTCATATAATCCGAGATTATATAGCAGATGGAGATCTCAAGATTAGCAAAGTACATACATATCTGAATGTCGCAGATCCGTTGACTAAACCTCTTTCGCGTGCAAAACATGATCAGCACCTCAGTGCCATGGGTGTGAGATTGTTGCCAAATGTAAACTAGATTATTGACTCTAGTGCAAGTGGGAGACTGTTGGAATTATGCCCTAGAGGCAATAATAAAGATGTTATTATTATAATTCTTGTTCATGATAATGTTTATATTCCATGCTAGAATTGTATTAAGCGGAAACTTTAATACTTGTGTGGTTTATGAACAACACCGTGTCCCAAGTACGCCTCTATGGACTAGCTCATTGATCAATGATGGTTAAGGTTTCCTAACCATAGACATGAGTTGTCAATTGATAATGAGATCATATCATTGGGAGAATGATATGGTGGGCCAGACCAAACTAAGCGAAGCAATTAGATCGATGTCATCGTGTTCGTCTTTTTGCGAAGCTTTTCTTATGTCAAATATTGTATTCCTTAGACCATGAGATAATACAACTCCACGGTATCGGAAGAAAGCTTTGAGGTCATCAAGCGTCATCCTATGAGAGGGTGATCATAAAGGTGTCTCTCGGTGATCGGAAAAGTATCATTGGGTTGTATGTATCGAGATGGGATTTATCCCTCCCAAGTCGGAGAGATATACTTGGGCCCACTCGGTAATTGATATCAACACGCTTGCAAGCATGTGGTTAAGGAGTTAATCACAAAGTGATATCGGATTACGGGCAGTAAAGTACTTCGTGAGCGAGATTGAACTAGGTATGGCGGTACGATCGAATCTCGGGCAAGTAAAATATCGCGAGACGAAGGGAATATATATATGGGATTGATTGAATCCTGGCATCGTGGTTCATCCGATATGATCATCGATGAATGTGTGGGAGTCAATATGGGTTTCCAGACCCCGCTGTTGATTATTGATAGAAGATCATGTCTGCATATTCTCGAACCGCAGGTCACACACTTAACGTGTCTCGGCTAGGATAGATTGGATAATTGGTTTATGAGTTTTTGTTGAGTCTCGGATGGGATCCGGGACATCACGAGAGGTTCGGAGTGGTGGGAGAATAAGATTCATATAAGGCAGTGCAGTTTTTGGAGTTCGGAATTGTTCCGGGTTAATCGGTATTGTACCGAAAGCTTCTAGAACCTTCCGGAAGGGGACCAACGTGGCCACACCTTGCGGGAGGGGGCATGGGCCTATGAGAGAGTGCCCTGGCCGCATTGGGCCAGGGGCACAAGGCCCCATAGGGCCCAGCCGGCCAAGAGAGGTTTAAACTCGAGATAGACCTTCTAGAAGGGGGGGTTTCCTTGCCCCCCACTCCTTATCCTTTGGGGCCGCCGGTTTGGGCTTGGGGGAGGGGCTAGGGCTGCGCCCCCCTCTATATAAAGAGGGGTGGGGGCGCACCAACCCCCCACACCGTCCCCTCCAACCCTAGCCGCCCTGCTGCCCTCCTCTCTCCCTCCCGACTGCTTGTAGGCGAAGCCCTGCTGCAGAAATTCTCCACCAATTACACCGCGCCGTCGCGTTGTAGATCCAACCCATCTCTCCACCATACTTGCTGGACCAAGGAAGGAGGAGACGTCGAGGTGCTGCACGTGTGCATCTCACGGAGGCACCGCCACTTGTGGTGCTAGATCGGATCGGATCGCGAGGAGGAGAAGCGAGTACGACTACATCACCCACGTTAAATGAGCGTTCATGTCTTGAACCTTCAAGGGCATGAAGATCTAATCCAATCTCTCTCGTTGTTTGCATCTCCTAGATTAGATCTTGGCTTTCCCTCTGTTCGCATCCGTAGAAAATTTTGATTTACTATGCCGCGAAACCCTTCACTTCCGGTACCACGCCGTCGTGCTACCGGAATTGTGAGGAGGGTGCTACAACCTCCACTGCCTGCTGCAACAAGGGAGAGGAAGGTCTTCATCGAGTACCGAACGTGTGACCATTGCGGCGTAGCTGCTAAACAACGCATTGGAAGGATCATCTACACGATCTTGAGATCGGGAAGAGTACAACTACATCACCCACGAGAATCCGCTCTCGTTAACCGCTTTGGAATCTTCGAGGGTGAGTTTCCCTATCGACTCGTTGGTACAATCTAGTAGATAGATCTTGGCTTGTTTGTTTGCATGCGATAGAATTTTTTTGTTTTCCATGCTACGAACCCCTACAGAAATGGTGATGAAGAGGAAGAATGAGTATGGTGATGGCTATGGTGGTGACTTTGCGGTGGATATCGTCTCTTCAGATGTGAATGACTTCATATGTATTCTTCTGTGGCGATGCATTAGGGTCTCTGGCGGCTGTGTTCTGAAGAATATATGGACGCCTTCATGAAAAAGTGCTCGGTTTGACCAGACGAAGACGATGACACATGGTACGGGCGGATTGTGCCCACGCCAATGCTCGTTAAAGCATTTGGCTCCTCCTTCATGGCCTATTTGACTTAGGGAGAGTAGCAGCTCGTGTTTTCTCATTAATTAGCTCAAATTTTACCATAAAAATGACCATTTTTGTAAGAAGAAAATCCAAAAAAAAAGGTTTACAATAATTAGCCATTAGTGACAAGGTTACAGAGATATTTTATTAATTACTTGACTAATATGAAGTTTAAACATAGATAAAAATGGTTGTGTTTCACATCTGTCACACTAAGGTGAGTCGATACTTTCCTCGCGCTCGCTTTGGTTGGTAGAGGTCTCTAGGCGAAAGACTAGGTCCAGAGTTGGATCAGCAAGATGACGGTGTCCTCGACACCATCACTCAGTTTGGAGCTTCGCATTTGGAGATACATCGTGGAGATTGCAAGTTGCTTTCCTCTGGTGCTGGCCTCTATCTAAGACTAATCTTTAGGGGCGCAATGCAATGGCATTATCGACAAGTCCAAGACGATACCTTTCTCGAGGCCGACAAAGTCCCGCCATCTACTTTTCTTGATGGATGGTGCATCGACAACGGGTGTCAAGGTGAAGTTTTGTTCTTCGAAGGTGCGGGTGTCGGTTGAGGCACAACTCTGTTGTTTTGTTTAGGACGTCCTCTTTCGTGTAATAATTGTTACATACGTGATGTGATGGCTTTTTGAGACTAGCTCTGGTATGAAGTCTGTATTACACTCGTTGCTCGCAAATGGATGATAGTCGAGTACTAAAAATTCTTTTTTTAGAAACATAGTATAGTACTAAAAATTCTTTTTTTAGAAACGTAGTATAATCGTAGACGCTCACAACACGTAC
The DNA here is from genome assembly GCA_023614405.1 of Avena insularis. Lineage (NCBI taxonomy): Eukaryota > Viridiplantae > Streptophyta > Magnoliopsida > Poales > Poaceae > Avena > Avena insularis. The sequence goes on along the minus strand of CM042695.1, from coordinate 377,934,036 downwards.
ATGCATACATCCCTATGAACGCACACATGCATACCCTACCCCTATGAGCGCCTCCGAAAGACTGAGTCGGCGGATCGGGTCTTGATATGAAGTCACCATGGGCGAACTATCGACAACCTGGGTTTTGAACACCGGTGGGCTAAGGGTACAACCATCCTCTTAGCCACCCAACCACAGGTTGGTTTGCCGGTACTAAAAATTCTGCCTTCTATACACAACTGACTATTGTAAGAGCAACTCTAGCAGCTACCGTATATCGTCCGAAACCGTAAAATAACCATTAGTTTAAGGCCCCCCGCAAAAAAATGCACCGATCAGCTACCCTAAATCGACCCGGCCCGCAATTTTTTTTACGGGGAGCACTAGATTTCGGCCTCCGGCTTGTACATCCGCGGTTCGGGAGTAGAAACCGAAGGCGACCTCTACTCGCGTGGACAGAGATAAGTTCCATATTTCCCCACCCCCATTTTCTTCCTCCTCGCTTCCCTCTCTCCCGCCGAGCCGCCGCCACCAGCTCCCGCCATCGATTCCAGCCTCTGCCGCTGCGCCCTACTGCAAACAGTTGCCCCGCACCTCGTCGCGTCGGTGAAAGGTCGCAACTCGTTGGGGAGTTCACGAAAGCTTTCCCAGCGGAAGGTTTCCATGGATCCACGGCGGAGCTTGGATTCGGCCGCGCCCTCGAGCTAGAAGACCAGATTCGGCAGCGGTGCCTATCTCGCGTCCTCTTCCGGTACGGCGGTAAGATTCGGTCGGATTTGTTCTTGATTTGTCCGGCCGATGCGTTGTTGACCATGGAGTTTCTTCTCGGGATTTTGTAGATGTCACTCTCGCTGACCGTGGAGTTCCTCTTGGACGACTCCTCTTCATCCTCTGACTCGTACCTGGACAATTTATCTCAATGACGACGACACAGGGCAACTCGTCATGATACTGGCGGCGAAGGAGCTCCAAGACAGGGCCAACTTCTTCCGATGGCGGCGCGGGTCGTTGTTCGGCCGTGTTTGCATCCCCCGGAATCGAGCGCCAAGTGATGGTCCTTTGTCTTTCGTTAATTTGTTAATTTGATTTGAAAAATTATTTGTGTGAGTTGAATGATGTATTATTGTATGAATTATTCGATTTAAACAGTTGATGTAATTTGATTTGAGGAATATTGTAATAATTTGAATAATTATGTATTGTGATGTTTAAAACATTGGTCAAAATGTGTTGTCAAAACAGAATATAATATTCCGTTTTGCGGTTCACGTTTGCTGCTCGGCACCGGCACAAAACCTGTCAGGATTCGCGTTTACCCTGTGTTTACGGTTTGGCATATAGGTAGCTGCTAGAGTTGCTCTAAGCCTTTCGCGTGGCTCTGCATTTGGTCACAAACTCACACCGGCCGTCAGACGCGTTGTTGGTGCACTTGCATTTGCCCTGTGGAGTCTCTCGTGTACCGGGTCCCGGAAGAAGATCACGCTGAATTGATCACCCGTATCAATCTGTCCAATTCCACTGCAACCACTGGGGATCATGCGAGGCGATGCAACGAGCGAGACGTGCACCGGATATCCTTTTCCGCATTAATTCACGCGTCAGGAAAGTTCAGCACGTATGACCGACCATTTGGGCTTTAATTTCTGACTAGCTCAGCTAGCAGATGTATGCATGGCAACAACGACAGCCATAAGTTTCAGTCATAGTAAGCTCCACATATTCCGCACGTAAAATTGTGCTACTCTACTAGAAAATGGCAATAATAATATGCTCCGGCGGAGGGAGAATATATCTCCATCGTGCCCATATGCGTGACGAGAGCTAGCTTGGGAAATTAAACCGACCATGCATGGGCATGGAGAATATGTTCTCTCCGTCAGCTTCGTTTCGGAGCAGGCTCGATTTATGTGATGGCATATCCAGTCCGGTCGATCCTCTCGAAAAAGGGAAAAGGGGGGATTGCTTCCACTGAAGAAAAGAACACTTGAAATAGATCATCGATCGGACACTAGAAAATGCGGTCACGTACAGTTCTGTCGCGCATTCCGTGCCGTTGATCTCTCGAGATATGTTTCTTTGGAACATTGCTTATCTTCATGCAACTTTATTGAGAACATTGTTTATCTTCATGCAACTTTACTAGTAAGAACATTGCTTATCTTCATGGAACTTTATTCAGAACATTGCTTAAGTACTAGCTTAAGTGGGGCTTGCATGTACACGCAACAGTATCCACACACTTTTTTTTTCTAGGTGAACTCTATCTCCCAAAATAAAACAGGAGAATTTTGAAGAATATCACATGAATAACGTACGGCATGGAGCGGCGGTTGCGACCGATCGATCTATATGCTCATTCTGGGCACTTGCCCACCTGTGTACGCCAAGAAAGGCTCATTGTACGCTTCTCCGAAGATGGACAGTCCAGCTCGGCAGCTCGTGAGATTTTTCTGCACGGCCAGGAGCTCACCGCTCACGCCGATTATAGTTAAGAGCATCTCCCCCCCCCCCCCCCCACCACCACAATCGAGTTCGAGGTGGAGACAAAAACCGGTACACACCGGAGGCCTACAATCAGTCCCCACAGATTGAGTTGTCCTTCAATCTGTCCAACACCCACTTGCTGCCTCCCGACAACAAGGAGTTGGGATGGGGCTGCCGGCAACGCGCGCCACACTGGAAATCCTGTATTGGGCCCCTTGCCAGCACAGAAACCACCCGTTCATGATGACTAGTAGTCCGACGACAAGAAAGGGGTTCCCTGCCACAGTTTCGCCGTCGGCAGTTTTGGTCCGTTCTAGCACCGTTTACCGCTTGTTCTAGCTGGTTCCAGCCTGTTCATGCTGGCTTTCCCGTCGGAGCAGTTGCTCCGTTATAAAAAGGGGCCAGCCCCATGGAGTAGCGGCGCACCACCGCACCTCCAAAAACGTCAATGCCTGGCCGCCCTCTTCCTTCCACCCTCGCACACATCCCACGCGATGGATGTGCCGCCGATGACAACAAGGACATCGACCACAACTTCTCGGACTTCGACGAGCCAACGGAGAGGCCAATCGACCTGCAGGTGATACTCACCGATATCCAAGAGACACACGGTCAGGCGCAGCAACATGGAAGCTCCTGCAGGACGCCGTCACCGTACCGAGGGCCGGTTAACCGGACCACCGGCGAGCGGTTTGAGTTCAACGTCATCATCCGTGTCTTCTATCAGCATCACATCCAGCGGCAAGAACTCTAGGACACGTACATCGACTGCCTGCGTGCCTCCCGTGCCAACCCCGACGAAGCGGTTCTGCGTTCTCGTCTCGACCGAGCTCGGGAGGAGTTGGAGACGGAGAAAGCGATCTTTCGCTCTCTCGAAGATGAGTAGGGCCTCACTGAGCCTGCGTCGAGCCGTCTTTGCAAGGAAACCTCCATACGCCGCGGCCCGTAGCCAGCGCCGTTAGTTGTTTTTCAATTCCCATGTAAACGTTCTCAATCCCTACGTAATAAAATGAATGTAACTATGTGTTAATTTATTTGTGGCTCGATTGTTGCAGGTCCGTCGATGTGGGGTGGCTTCTCCAAAACGCCGAAGTCATATCAGGCGCCAGTGGAGATGCTTTTAGAGCTGTGGGTACATTTTTGTTGGCAGGAAACCACACGCGCGCAGTCTAGGCGTCAAGCTGCCCTTGTTGATCCCCGTACGAAAGAGACGTCGGAATATCTGGTGATCATGCAGAGGAGGCAACAAAATGTACACCTGAAAGAAACAAAATGTCGTTGTTGATTAGACGATCGGGCTCCTGCCTGCCTGCCGGCCGTGTGATCTTTTTTTTTTACGGGGCTGCAGAAAAACGATCTATCTGAAAACCCATCTAGGCTCGAAGCGATATTCTGTAGTACTCCGTAGTTGGGGACGCCGCGTACGGGACCGCTCCTGCTCGCGTACTGGCAGTACTACCACATTCCAATCATTTTGGTCGACGACGCGCGCGCGCCGTAGAGCAGCAGCCTACGGCGGCCGGCACGTACGCCAAGGAAGGAAGGAGGGGCTAGCTACGGGCATCGATCGCGCGCGCTGAGAATATCGACCGGAGCCGAGGCCAGCCACGGTCACGATAGTATTTTGATTTCTTCCTTGTCGCCGCTCGGCGCCGACGTGCGGTGGTTTCCGTTCCGTTTCTCGAATTGGCCGTGCGCGTGCTCGCTCTCGCGGTCGTGGACGCACGGCACGACGAAACTGGAAAAGGGGTGGGATTCGCCGGCGCGCGGCCGTTGGTTCGCCGCCACGTAGAGAAGGGACGGGGACCTACGAATAATTGTCTGATGCCTCTTTCCGGCGCCACCACCACCCGACCTGCGGCCGTGGGCCCGTGACGTACTGGCGTGGCCTCCTTGTGGGGTTCGGCGGCGCGCGGGAGGAGGGGGTTCATGTGCGTGTTGGCCCGAGGGCCGAGGCCACGGATGATAATCGAGGACAAGCTAGCCTTGGCGTATCCTCCGCAAGGCAAGGCGCCCAAAACCTCTGCTAGTCTGCGTGGGGAAGACCGTTGGGCCTTCCGGTATAGTGGACGTACGCAACCTCCTCCTCCAAGCCAGTCGCAACAGCTAGCGAGGACACATTTTTCTGTTGCAACGGTCTGACGCGATCACGAACGAGCGAAACCCCCTTGCCGATCCACCGACACACGGCACGGCACGCACGCGGTCTCCAGCTTCCCCTGAAACGCCACGCCGGTCGCCAGGTGTTGCCTTCTCCATGGCGCGCGAACGAACGTTCTACCAGCAAGAATCATCGTCCGGTCGGCCCGCATGTGCTGCTGCTCATGTGCGTGACTGCGTGGCCAATGGATGGGGGAAGGCCATCGATTTCCCTTTCCACTTCCGTCGGCCCGACCGACCGGTCACCTCGCTCAGAGTCCCCGTCCGATACAAGAGCCCAGAGGGACGTCGTCCACTCAGGCATCGAGCTGCTTCTCCGCGCTGGGCCCCGGCGGCGTACGTTGCGATCACCCGACACCAGGAGAACGAGCGGCGCCGGTGCCATCCATCCCGCTGATGGCACGTACGGTTTGGATGCGTCTGCGATTTGGCACCAGAACGGATATCTATACGTACGTACTTCCGTCTCTGCTTGGAATAAGTAACGCTCTGACGATCGCCACATCCGATCGTCCAACTTGCAGTGCCAGGTGATGCAGACGTGCACACGCACGCTCCCGTGTCGGAGCAGGAAGTTGCTCCGGTTCCCTCTTTTCTTGCTTTGAAAACTAGTCTCACAGTGTAGTGAACAATTTTTATTTTGAAACCATTTTTAGCACAACGCTGTAGGTGCCCTGAATGGCACTCTTCGCAGCATGATTACATGCCATTCGCCAGCACCAAACCGCCCATGCCATGTGATGTGCATATTTCCTTTTTGTTTTTGCCAGTTCTGTACCGGGGGAACAAGAGGCCCGAACGGCATCATGGCCTGCGCTTCGCGGGCTCACTGGCCACATACTAGCGCAAGTGGAGTGGCGGGAGCCCAACTTGCAAGACAGACATGCAGAAGCTCTGAGCTCTGCAATATTTTGGTCATCTGCCTCATAATATTTTGTTAGACTATGCAATAATTCGGTCAATTTTTTCATAAATAAACATTTGAATTTATAATAGTTAAAGCAACGGACACTAGCTAGCTTGGGAATTGCCGACACATTTTTACCTGCAGTTTAAAAGTTTCATCAAATTTTGCGGGATTTAGCCAAAACTGGTAAATCTTACAGAAAAAAAAAACAATTCAAGTAATTGAACAGTGGACGTGGGTTAATTCATTTGGGAAATATCTAGACATCTTTACAACCCGTTTAAAACTTTGGATGCCTTTTGCTATATTCGGTCAAATAGTTCAAGCTTCGCAAAAATATAGTATGCAGGATGTATAGTACTCCCTTCGTCCTAAAATAGATGTCTCAAATTTGTTAAAATTTAGATGAATCTAGACACTATTTAGTATATAGATTTATTCAAAATTTGAAAAAGACAATACATCTATTCTTGGACGGAGGGAGTAACATAAAAAATGGTCACCGATTAATTTGGGAAATTTAACACCATTTATCGTCCATATAAAATATTTTTCATATTTTGTTTGAATTTGGCTGTAATTTGGTCAAATATTCAAACTTCACAAAAGAGTCCGAAATCATTCAAGGTACTGAAACAATGTTTATATAAATACATATAGATACATTTAAATCTAGGCAAACCCAAGTCGGTTATTTCTATACGGAGGGAGTATTAAACCTGCTATAGTTCACCATGAACTTCACATCCGATGTTGTTGCATAGCGATCGGATTGTTTTGCAACATCGAGAAAGGGTTGGTGTTGCTTGTTTTGGACGATACCACCGCCACCACCTGGAAAATATTTTTATGGGACATGGTCCATAAGTGGACCAACTTACATGTTTGACACATGGCAATTTAGATCTAAAAACGGTTTCAAATCTTATTTTTTTCTCTGTTTTGAACATGTGTCGTTTGCTGAAATTGGTCCACACCTCTAAATTCGTGAACCAGGTCCCATAAAAGTATTTTCCCCACCACCCACCCGGTAACCGAAGAGGTTGGTTGCGGTTGTCGGCCACCTTTCGCCTCGTAGGCATCATATGAGAGAGGCGGTCATGCAGAGGTTCATGTATCATGTATGTGATCGTGGAAAGGGAAATGTGTTACGCGGCAGAGGGCTGCGGCAGAGGGCCACCAGGGAAACTCGTTTGTGCGGCACTACAGGAACGGCACACTACGCCGAGGGCAAAAAGCCGTCGGCGTAGGCCAAAATGTCCTCGGCGTATGCTACGCCGATGGCTGCCCTCGTCGTAGCCTCCTCGGCAAAGGTTTCCCTCGGCGGAGGCAATTTGCACGTCGGCGTAGCTCTAGCCGTCGGCGTATGCTATGTCCACGGCCTTGCTCGTGGCATAGCCCTGTCGGCATAATAACGGCAGGTTGTAAAAAATTCAAGAACTTTTTTCTAAAAAAAAATTGAATTTTTTCTCAACTTTTTAAAATCTTTGAATTGTTTGAATCATTAATCTCTTACCTGAAATATTTTTAACACTAATTATATTTAATCTTTGATCAAATTGCAGTCTTTAACAAATTTTCCGTTCGGTCACCCATCCTAGCACTACTCCAGCTGTCGGCATGCTACGCCAAGGACAAAAAGTCGTCGACGTAGGCCAAAATGCCCTCGGCGTAGCCTCCTCGGCTAAGGTCTTTCTCGATGAAGGCAATTTTGCACGTTGGCATAGCTCTAGCCGTCGGTGTATGCTACACCGACAGCCTTGCCCTCGGCATAGCCCCGTCGGCATAATAACGACAGGTTGTAAATAAATAAATAAATAATGTTTTTTTTTAATTTTTTCTCAACTTTTTAAAATCTTTGAATTGTTTGTCATTAATCTCTTACCTGGAACATTATTAACACTTGTTATATTTAATCTTTGATCAAATTGAAGTCTTTAACAAACTTCCCGCTCGGTCACCCATCCTAGCACTACTCCAGTGTCACCACGCTTAACTTCTCAGTTCCTTCCGAATCAGTTTCCGCGAAGCAATTTGTACCTAGTTGTCAATACTATGATATCAATCCTATTAACTCTTATATCATTATGTCACATGTTTTTATTTTTTTGAAACTACAAACACTTATTTAAGTAAACAACAATAAATAAGTAAAAATATTACTGATTCAAATAAAAATACTATTGAATTCAAATAAAAATAAAATAATTTTACTTTTTTGTATTTTCTATTTAATATGGAATAATTAATATCTTTAAATCTATAAATTGGTATTTGATAAATAATATGTCTAAATTGATTAGAAAAGTGAAAGAGATCTAAATATGATATCCATATCAACTAATCACAAACCCCTCTATTTTTGAATTAGCTATTTCGTGGTTGCTTCAGAAAATCCTCCTTTTTTGCGTTCGGCAAATGAAAAATAGCTTTTTGGTGCGAAGAAAAGCTAAACTTGCATTAGATCTTTGATAAAATAGCATATTGTGAACCAAAAAATGTTTTTTATAAAATACATGAGCATCGGATCATGTACATGTAGTTCATATCTGACCCACTTGTAGGGGTTCGTAGCATGGAAAACAAAAAAATTCTACCGCATGCATACAAACAAGCCAAGATCTACCTACTAGATTGTAGCAACGAGTCGATTTGAGTACTCACCCTCGAAGATTCCAAAGCGGTTAACGAGAGCAGATTCTCGTGGGTGATGTAGTCGTACACTTGCCGATCTCAAGATCGCGTAGACGATACTTCTGGCGCTGCGTTCCGGCAGCTTCATGCGTCACACGCTCAAGATCGATGAAGACCTTCCTCTCCCTTGTTCCAGCAGGCAGCGGAGGTTGTAGTTCTCCTCTCGCGATTCCGGCAGCACGACGGCGTGGTGTCGGAAGTAGAGGGAAGATCCTGCAGGGCTTCGCCTAAGCCGGAGCAGGTTATGATGGAGAACTAGGGTTTCTGGCGATCTAGGGTTTAGAAGGCCAGAGAGGAGGAGGCGTGGCCGGCGGTGGCTAGGGCGGCGACGCGGTGGCGATGGGCGGCGGCAGCAGCGGTGGCGGCTTGGGTGTGGGGAGGGGCTGGTTGTGGTGTCTTTGGGGCAGCCCTCCCCATCTATTTATGAGAGAGGGGCAGCCTTGGGAGGGGAGAGTTTAAATCCAAACCCAAACCCAAGTTGGATAGAAGGAAGGACTATTTCCTTCTCCCACTAGGAAACTATTGTTCCAGTTTGACTTTTCAAACCTCCCTTTTGACTTTCAATTTAGAGCTTTAATTCTCTCTCGCAAATGTCCAACCACGTGACCTAGGACATGATCCAATCATTCCACTTACCCATGACACATTCATGGACCATTCCCCTTCCGGTCAGGTGAACCTTCTAGACCCTTCTAGAACCTCTCCGATGAAAACATCGAAATCATTCCCGAACTCCGAAATCGGACTTTCCTTATATGAATCTTATTCTCCGGACCATTTCGGATCTCCTCGTGATATCACGGGTCCCATCCGAGACTCCGAACAACATTCGGTTTCCCTACTTTCATTCCATATCTATTAAACAACATCGAATCCTTAAGTGTGTCTCCCTATGGTTCGTGAATTATGCGGACATGACCGAGACACTTCTCTGATCAATAACCAATAGAGGAATCTATAAATTCATATGGCTCCCACATATTTCTATGATTACTTTACGATCGAATGAACCACTTACATATGATACCAATTTCCCTTTGTCTCGTGATAGTTTACTTATCCGAGGTTTGATCGTTGGTATCTCTGCATACCTAGTTCAACCTCGCTACCGATAAGTACTCTTTTCTCGTTCCCGTGATATGTGATCCCTTGTGAGCCAGTCACATGCTTGCAAGCTAATTGGATGACATTCCACCGAGAGGGTCCAGAGTATATCTATCCGTCATATGGATGGACATATCCCACTCTTGATCCATGTGCCTCAACACATACTTTCTGAATACTCAATGCCACCTTTACAGCCACCCAGTTACGTGTTGTGTTTGATGTCATCAAAACATCCTTCCAGCAATGGTGATTAGCATGATCTCATGGTCGAAGGAATTAGGTTACTATGTATCAGAAAGCTTATAGCAAACGAACTATTGAAATGACTTAATCTTAATGCTACGCTTATCTATAGGAGCATGTCCATCACACCATTCTCCTAATGATATGATCTTGTTGTTAATAACATCTCAATGTTCATGATCAAGAAACCATGATCATATATTAACCAACAAGATAGTTTAACAAGAGGCTATACTAGGGACTCTTTTATGTTTACAAATCACACAAGTATTAATATTTCTGGTTAATATATTTATAGCATGGTATGTAAACATTTATCATAAGTATGAAGATATGATAATAACCTCTTTATTATTGCCTCTTGGGCATATCTCCAACAGTCCCCCACTTGCACTAGATACAATAATCTAGTTTCAAATCTTTGTGTATTCAACACCTATGGCTTTCTGGTGTTGTATTTACACGATTGCTAGTGGTCAACTGATCTTCGGATCCGACTCTTTCATGTCCGTGTGTAATTGCATGTCTTTGCGTCTCTACGTATCACTCATTCTCTAATGAGATGGCTTTGTATAAATTTGGTCCTTTGGTGAGACCTTTAGTTCCTTGGGGTTAAAACATGTTGATAATATTGCCATACAATATATCTTCATAGTATTATCCCGCTATGAACTACACCTACTCTGATAACAAACTACTCGACACAAATGCCCTCTTTTGCTGCTATAATAGCAGTCATATACTTAGCCTTTTATTGTAGTATCTGTCACAATGTCTTAACTTTGGAACTCATCAAAACCATTATGGAACTTCCTTTCCATTACATTGTGCCACCCATAGTTTTAAATCGAGATAAACTTAATTTGTACTTTGTGACAAAACTAGTATCAATGTAGTACTTTTACAATGAACCAACCATCTATTTGTCACTTCTCCAAAATAATATATTCTTAGTTCTTCCAAAAGATCATAAGAATATCGTTACTATCGTCCAATAATCATCTTATGAATCATTTTGGTATATGCTCATAACATTTAGAGCATAGGACATATCTGGATTTATACATATCACAGTATGATCAAAATACTCTTTGTGATTTTATTCATCAAGTATAAATCAATACTTGAATCTTTATTTCACTTACCAAGTGTCAATACACTTGAATTTCGATTCAATCCTTTCTGTGCGACAAGAACCTTTCTTGTAGTTTCCATATTGAACTCATTCAATATCTCATCTATGTACATTTGGCACAACCATATTAGCGTCTCAATCTATCTATATAGATATTGATGCCAAATATTCGGGTTTTGCCTAAGTCTTTAATCGAGATGAAATTCTTAACATGTCTTAATAAAAGATACATTATTTCCAATCAACAATATGTCTTCCACATAATGTATTAGAAATATGTCTTAGCACTCCCACTTAATTTATTGCAAATGCAAGCATCTTCATCGTCTCTGATGAATTTAAACTCTTTTAACAGTTTCATCATGGTGAAGATTCCAACTCCTCGATGCTTACTTCAACCATTGAGGTTTGCATACGCTTTTAGCATCACTTGAATTAACAAAACCATTTAGACTGTGTTATGCACATGTCCTAGGTAATAATTCTATTAGAAGAACTTGTTTTGTTTATTCAACTACCACATAACAAAATCATATGTAGTGGTTGCTACATTAATTCGTCTAGACTAAATATCGCTATGAAAGATCAAATCTTGTCATAGTCAACCTTTGAATATTGTTGTGAACTCTTTCTCAACATGTCAACTATTTCATATATGTGAAACATCCAAGTCTATTTCTTTATAGATCCAAACACGACTGTAAGGTTTTACACCTTTCCAGAGGGCCTTTCAAGTTCAAAACTTGATTTCTCGTGTATGGAACTATCACGGATTTTATGGTTTCAAGCCATTTATGGAGTTAGGGCTCATCATCACTTCTTTTCATGTAGTCGGTTCATCGTTGTCAAACAACAAGATTTACTATCAAATCCTAGTATTTGATTGCTTACCCGACCTACCAGGTTCAATAGGAACTTAGACCTCCGTGACCACAACCTTTGAGGCACATGAGCTATGAGCATTGTTGCTACATCCAAAACGCTTTCCTGTGCTGCGCAACTTAGCACATATAGCTAAGGTTCTTTTAACCTTATCAAAGTTATATTGTCCTCCCACTTAACTTTTCACAGAAAATTCCTTCTCAAAGAAACTTGACGTTCTAAGCAACAAACATTTTTGTCTTTGGTGTTATGGAGGAATACTCAATGATTATTCGAAATAATATACAAAGATATGTTCATCCAATGTTCAAGAAAGGACAACTTGGGTTTTATCCCAAACCATAACTTTAAATGGTGTCATTTCAATGAATCATGATGGAGCTCTTTTTAGTGGAAAATGGTAGTCGCTAAAGCTTTTAATCTTTAAAATATAATGACAGTTTTATAAATAGCACGTTTGATCTTACCATGTCAAACAAGGTTTTATTACATATCTCGATCACTCCATACTCTTCTGGTGTTTCGAGAAATGCAAATCTATGGAACGATTCCTCAAATCTTAGGTGTTATGCTAAACTTGTAACTCAAAAATTTTCCTTTATGATCCTATCATAAATTATTTATTTTCTTGTTACATTGATTTGCACTTCATCTTGAAAGTCTTCGAACATTTTCAAATGTTTCACACTTCATACTCATTAAGTAAATATTCATATATTCACTCAAATTTTCGGAGAAAGCATATGAAGTTGAAATCCATCGCTTTTGACTACACATAGTGGACTTCATACAACAATATGTACACGTTCCAATAAGCTAGTCATTCGTTCCCTTTTGGCCTATGAACGAAATTTTAATTATCTCTAGGAAAGTTTCACAAGCGCCATTTGATCAAAAATCAAAAGACTGCAAAATTCCATCCATATGGAGTTTCTTCATGTTTTCTTTCCAGTATAATTTAAACGGCGATGTCACTTCCTAAGTGATCTTTCATTCAATTGTCTTTTGAAAATTTTTAGCACTTGTTTTATGGATATGATTTATCCAACGAGATTTGTAAATCATCCATCTTTTATGGATTACGGCAATTATTTGAATAACCCTTTTGTTCTCATAATACCTGATAAAACAAATCTTGAAGGCAAGCTTTGATGTTAACGAGAAACACATCAACACTTTATTTATTCTCGATGAACATCATCACATATTCTCTTGCTAGTTACTTAGGCCATTATAGTTCATGAATTGTGTTGTTTCGTATGACGATTCACACCAACAAATTCAGTATCAAATACTTAAGAACCACATTGTTTAATAGGCAAAGAATATAGCCATAACATGTATATCATCTATATACCTAAGCTGAACAATTCTAGTTTTTCTTTTCTGCCATATATTTATGAGATTATTTTTCAGTACTTCCTTTTCTGTTTGAAAGAATCTATCAACATCAATAGTGGAGTCATACACATGACACATAGTCCAAAGCGTGTATAATTAAATACCAATGTCTTTGGACTTGCACTTTGAAGTAGATCACCATCATCAAATGTTTGGTGTTCTTTCAAATTCCATTCTTTAGTAATCTCTTGGTGTAGTAAATATTTTACCTACATCAAATATTCATCCTTATCATGAAATTATTCATGATCAAGCTACTTTAGCTTATTACGGTGAATCGCGAGTATAATGTTGCTCTCCAAAACCTTTTGGAGGATTAGGACAACTAGTGTCTCCAACCTTTTGTAAATTCTCATCAAATATGAGAACATAAACTTTGCCATATTATACTCTATCATGTTGTAACCAAAACATCATTTCAGATATCGCAATATCTTCCACACATGATGGTTTCTGAAACAACTCTTTCAACTCCTAGATTACCTTGATATTAAAACAATCTTTTGAATATCAAGAATCATGGAGATAAACATGATACTTATTTACTAACACTGGAATTGTTACTTTTAATTTAATACCAATTATTAAACTTCACGGAGTAACCAGAACTTAATGAAAGTTTGCAATGGGACTTTTAAACTTTAGATTAACACTTCAAAATAATACGATATCAGTTCGTAAAGTAACTAACAAGAATTCTATAGTTCTATTATCTCAATTATAACTAAGCGCAAGGTGGTAAACGGATGCCAATGACTACAACAACTATGCAAATTCATTTTGATTTAATTTATGATAAATAATGTTCAACTTTTAATCATATTGCTGTTGAACTCCCACTCAAAACAATATCCCTCACATTGTTTTAGTGATTACATGAACCAAATCCACCACATCAAAACCGATCATCACGAGAGATGATGTAGCTTCAAAGGCGAACAATCAACATGTTCATCATATCTACTATATGACTCATGCTTTACCTTTCGGTATTCCGTATTCCGAGACCATGTCTGTACATGCTAGGATCATCAAGATTAAACCTTAGCTTCCGCATGAGCAAATCTGGTTTGCTCCCGTTGTATACACTCGCAGAATCTAACACACCCGATCATCACGTGGTGCTTCGAAACAACGAGCTTTAGCAACGATGCCTACTAAGGATGAACACTTTATAACTTGAAATTTCGTGAGAGGGATCATCTTATAATGCTACCGTCGCGAACTAAGCAATACAAGATGCATAAAAGGATTAACATCAAATGCAATTCATAATATGTGATATGATATGGCCTTTCTTCTTGTGCTTCCGATCTCCATCTTCAAGCACGAGCATGATCTCCATCATCACCGGCGTGGCGTCAAGGTCAATGGCGCCGCTCCATGGTTGTCGTCCACCAGTATCAACTATTACAACTACTTTGAATAATAGACACGCATGTCTTAATTAAAAGACAACCATATGGCTCTTGCCGGTTGCCAACTTACAATAAGGAACATTGCATACATCATATATAATCACAATCATGGCCATATTACATCACAACACACCCCTGCAAAACAAAGTTAGACGCCTCTAATTTTCTTTGCATGTTTTACGTGGTTTGAGGTTTTCAATAAGTGTCGTTCTAACTTACGAACAAGAACCACAACGTTGATACTAGTATTGTCAATCACCCTTTGTAAATTGAATCTTAGCTATGTTGGAAGAAACAGGCACCCGCAAAGCCACTTATGCAATACAATTTGCATGTCAAGCGTGGAGCAAGTCTCATGAACGATGTAATGTAAGGTTAGCCCGGACCGCTTCATCCCACCATCCCGCAAGATGCAAAGTACACAAGAAGCAATCGACAACAAAAGCATCAACGCCCACAATGACCATTGTGTTCTACTCGTGCAACAGATCTACATATAGACACGACTCTGATACCACTATAGGGGTTCGTAGCATGGAAAACAAAAAATTTCTACTGCATGCATACAAACAAGCCAAGATCTATCTACTAGATTGTAGCAACGAGGCGATTAGAGTACTCACCCTCGAAGATTCCAAAGTGGTTAACGAGAGCAGATTCTCGTGGGTGATGTAGTCGTACACTTGTCGATCTCAAGATCGCGTAGACGATCCTTCCGGCGATGTGTTTCGGCAGCGCTTACACAGTCGATCACACGTTCGGTACTTGGTGAAGACCTTCCTCTCACTTGTTTCAGGAGGCAGCAGAGGTTGTAGTTCTCCCCTCGCGATTCCGGCAGCACGTCGGCGTGGTGTCAGAAGTAGAGGGAAGATCCTGCAGGGCTTCGCCTAAGCCGGAGCAGGTTATGGTGGAGAACTAGGGTTTCCGGCGATCTAGGGTTTAGAAGGCCGGAGAGGAGGAGGCGTGGCCGGTGGCGGCAGCAGCGGCGGCGGCTTGGGTGTGGGGAGGGGCTGGTTGTGGTGTCTTTGGGGCAGCCCTCCCCCTCTATTTATGAGAGGGGACAACCTTGGGAGGGGAGAGTTTGAATCCAAACCCAATCCCAAGTTGGATAGAAGGAAGGACTATTTCCTTCTCCCACTAGGAAACTATTGTTCCAATTTGACTTTTCAAACCTCCCTTTTGACTTTCAATTTCGAGCTTTAATTCTCCCTCGCAAATGCCCAACCACATGACCTAGGACATGATCTAATCATTCCACTTACCCATGACACATTCATGGACCATTCCCCTTCCGGTCCGGTGAACCTTCTAGTCCCTTCTAGAACCTCTCCAATGAAAACATCGAAATCATTCCCGAACTCCGGAATCGGACTTTCCTTATATGAATATTATTCTCCGGACCATTCCGTATCTCCTCGTGATATACCGGATCCCATCCGAGACTCCGAACAACATTCGATTTCCCTACTTTCATTCCATATCTATTAAACAACATCGAATCTTTAAGTGTGTCTCCCTATGGTTCGTTAATTATGCAGACATGACCGAGACACTTCTCTGATCAATAACCAATAGAGGAATCTGGAAATTCATATGGCTCCCACATATTTCTACGATTACTTTGCGATCGAATGGACAACTTACATACGATACCAATTTCCCTTTGTCTCGCGATAGTTTACTTATCCGAGGTTTGATCGTTGGTATCTCCGCATACCTAGTTCAACCTCGTTACCGATAAGTACTCTTTTCTCGTTCCCGTGATATGTGATCCCTTGTGAGCGAGTCACATGCTTGCAAGCTAATTGGATGACATTCCACCGAGAGGGCCCAGAGTATATCTATCCGTCATATGGATGGACAAATCCCACTCTTGACCCATGTGCCTCAACACATACTTTCCGAACACTCAATGCCACCTTTATAGCCACCCAGTTACGTTGTGGTGTTTGATGTCATCAAAGCATCCTTCTAGTAATGGTGATTAGCATGATCTCATGGTCGAAGGAATTAGGTTACTATGTATCAGAAAGCTTATAGCAAACGAACTATTGAAATGACTTAATCTTAATGCTACGCTTATCTATAGGATCATGTCCATCACACCATTCTCCTAATGATATGATTTTGTTGTTAATAACATCTCAATGTTCATGATCAGGAAACCATGATCATATATTAACCAACAAGATAGTTTAACAAGAGGCTATACTAGGGACTCTTTTATGTTTACAAATCACACAAGTATTAATGTTTCCGGTTAATATAATTATAGCATGGTATGTAAACATTTATCATAAGTATGAAGATATGATAATAACCTCTTTATTATTGCCTCTTGGGCATATCTCCAACAGTCTCCCACTTGCACTAGATACAATAATCTAGTTTCAAATCTTTGTGTATTCAACACCTATGGCTTTCCGGTGTTGTATTTACACGATTGCTAGTGGTCAACTGATCTTCGGATCTGACTCTTTCATGTCCGTGTGTAATTGCATGTCTTTGCGTCTCTACGCATCACTCATTCTCTAATGAGATGACTTTGTATAAATTTGGTCCTTTGGTGAGACCTTTAGTTTCTTGGGTTTAAAACATGTTGATAATATTGTCTACACCTACTCTGATAACAAACTACTCGACATAAATGCCCTCTTTTGCTGCTATAATAGCAGTCATATACTTAGCCTTTTATTGTAGTATCTGTCACAATGTCTTAACTTTGGAACTCATCCAAAACCATTATGGAACTTCCTTTCCATTACATTGTGCCACCCATAGTTTTAAATTGAGATAAACTTAATTTGTACTTTGTGACAAAACTAGTATCAATGTAGTACTTTTACAATGAACCAACCATCTATTTGTCACTTCTCCAAAATAATATATTCTTAGTTCTTCCAAAAGATCATAAGAATATCGTTACTATCGTCCAATAATCATCTTATGAATCATTTTGGTATATGCTCATAACATTTAGAGCATAGGACATATCTGGATTTGTACATATCACAGTATGATCAAAATACTCTTTGTGATTTTATTCATCAAGTATAAATAAATACTTGAATCTTTATTTCACTTACCAAGTGTCAATACACTTGAATTTCGATTCAATCCTTTCTGTGCGACAAGAACCTTTCTTGTAGTTTCCATATTGAACTCATTCAATATCTCATCTGTGTACATTTGACACAACCATATTAGCGTCTCAATCTATCTATATAGATATTGATGCCAAACATTCGGGTTTTGCCTAAGTCTTTCATCGAGATGAAATTCTTAACATGTCTTAATAAAAGATATATTATTTCCAATCAACAATATGTCTTCCACATAATGTTCGCCATCCCATTGTTCGCCATCCCATGATGCACATGTATGCACAATATGGACACATTATCACAAACTATGCCTTGATTCTAGGCATAAAATTGATCATTTGACCTGAAAACCAAGAAACCTCGAATGAGATAGGTCATCTTGTGAAGTTTTTTCCAGACATAATCAATATACCAGGTTTGATATTTTCCTTGTAACTATGTCACATAATATGATACCACACAAAGGTTTTGCATTGTTTCGACTGTTTTTAAATTTTTTATGCCCATTTTAAACTATCATCAAGTTTTGTCGAACAACGGGCATGAAGATTCATTGCTCGAGGACGAGCCTCGCTAAACTTGCATTGGATCTTTGATAAAATAGCATATTGTGAACCTAAAAATGATTTTTTTAAAAATACATGAGCATCGGATCATGTACATGTAGTTCATATCTGACCCACTTCCTCTGATTCGACAGGAATTTATCTTTTTCACCAGGGATGGACGAAAAGGTTTCGGACCCCCCGTTGGGACATTGTCCATATAAGGTGGTCTAGTATTTTTTTGAAAATGTGGTGGTAGCATTTTGAATTAGCCATTTGTTGGTTGCTTCACAAAACCGTCCTTTTTGTGTCCGGAAATAAAAAATAACTTTTTGGTGCGACGAAAAGGAAAACTTCATCCTGCAACATTGTTTTTATCCCATGATGCACATGTATGCACAATATAGGCACATTATCACAAACTATGCCTTGATTCTAGGCATAACATTAGTAATTTGACCCGAAAGCCAAAAAACCTCGAATGAGATAAGTAATTTTGTGAAGTTTTTTTCAGACATAATCAATATATCAGGTTTGATACTTTTCCTTACTAGTAATTGTGCACGTGCAATGCACGTCTAACATAATGTGTCACATATCAGCTTAGGTAAAACAAATTATCAATGTATTACAAGAAAAAGAATTTAAAAATTATAAAACTTAGTTTGAGTGTGAGAGCATTTATTTTATTTTCCTTGAAGAATATCGTCACCCGTTCTTTGCCACACTACCAAATATGTTGTGTTCTTTGCTAGGCTCAACACAATTCAATCGTTTCATAGGCAATTGCTTAGGTCCATAACGGGAAAACAGAAGAGTTACTCGTGGTGTAATTTTACCGCATATTTAACCAAATCTACATATCAAAATGACATGTCCTAAATCATGGCTTATCTAGTTGCAACTCAAAATAGAAATATGTTATATAAAAATGACATTGCCGGCATTCAAGTCAGTTAAATATATTACTCCCTCCATCTCAAAATAGATGTTGGGGATTTGTCTAGATTCATCTAGATACATGCACATCTAGACAAATATCCGATATCTATTTCGAACAGAACATGTAGGTTGTAAAACAGAATGAACATAAAACAGAAAGTAATGTACACTTTGGGATTAAAAAAATTGTTCTTGGCATTCTGCACATTTTTGTATGTTACACATAAACTTTTTGAACTCTAGAAGAATGATGAAGGACACTCAACAAAGATGGTATTACGACTCAACGGCCCTTGCAGGTGCAGCCAACAGGCTAACACATAGGTCTACAACTTTGAAATTTGAAGTTGCGTCTTGCGCTTCTCAAATTGTTCCCGAATTATTCTGATTCTTCATGAGCCTAGCTGGATGTGAGGTTGAGATAAGCAATTCAGTCCATAAATATATATTCTAAACTGAAACAAATCATAGAGTTGCATAATGCCGCTTATGTACAAGCTGTACCGAGTTAACCCCATAATGCCGCTTATGTCACATAATATGACACCACGCGAATGTTTCGCATTGTTTCGATCTTTTTGAATTTTTTATGCCCATTTTAAATTATATATAATGTTTTATGTTTCACTTAATTTTTATTTACAAACGTGTAATATTTGAGTGTAGATAGATAGATTTTTTTTGTTGCAAATTTTGATATATTATTTGTATTTTTTTCGAATTAGAATGATTTAGTTATGATTTTTCAAAGTTTAATAAGGTAAAAGAGAAAATAGCTATGCCGAGGGCAGCCGTCGTCGTAGCATAGGATATTCCGAGGGCAATTCTATACCGACGGCTGCTTGACGAGGCTGGCCTGGTCACGGTCTACGCCGACGCCCCGACATTTGGCCGTCGGCGTACTCGTCCAGTCATGTAGTGCGGTGGCACGCGTGGTTTCCGTCCGAGAGATGACGCCACCTACATCCCCAAGTCACGCAACTTGTTTACATATATATACCGACCGATGATGATTCTCTGCCTGGGTTCCTACCTCCGGGTTTCCGATCCGTCCGTTTGCCTGCAAGGCAGGGAGTGTCCACGTATGTGACCAGTCGCGCAAACATTCAACTGCAACAACGACAACAAACACTCCCTCGTCTCCCCGTAAATAAAGAGTCGGCTTGGTCAGCTTGATTGAAGCTCAAGTTGTCAACTCTGCCATCACCCCATCAGCTCACTGTGACTCGGCATCTGGTCACAGCATCGCACGCACCCTCGTGCACTTGCATTGCCCTGTGGAGTTTCCCGTGTACCAGGTCCCCCCAGAAGATCACGCTAAAAGTAGATCATCGACCGTATCAATCCGTGTCCGTGGCCACTGGGGTCTGGGGAGCTAGCGAGCGAGACCGGACATCGTTTTCTGCATTCACGTCGGGAAAGTTCAATACATGACCGACCATAGACTTTTGAACTAGCCAGCCAGCAGACCGACGGCTACGATTGATGTACTCAGTCGGCTGGCCACTGCGGTCTGGGAGTAAAAATGTCGTCTCTGAGTTTCGGTCGGCTGGCGCTCGATCAGCTCAACATGTACATGCACATGCTCCGCATATTCCACACCAAAATAATACTAATTCATATATACGCTTGACATATTCGAGACGAAAATGATATACTATGTGATCAACAAATTCCTCCACACGAGGGTAAAATTAATACTATTACTACTACTTTTGAGGTAGAATATTGCTTATACCCATGCGTGTTGCGGAATACTTTTGAAAATCGAACATGAAACCTCGTCAGTGGGTTCATTTTGGGGTAGGCTCGACAAATCGATGGCGCGTCAATCCAGTTTTGTCTCTCTCGGGAAAAAAGGAAAAGTGAATGATTTGCCTCCACTGAAGAAGAAAAAGAGCCCTGAAAATCAGTTATCGATCGGCCATAGAGAATGCGGTCGCGCGCTATTCTATTCTGTCATGCATTCCGGCCAAGTATCTTTCTTTGGAACATTGCTTATCTTCATGTTCTAATTTTATTAGGCATCACTGGCCGACTTTAAATTAATACGGACTAGCTGAATGCCCGTGCGTTGCTACGGCTTCTAAAATTTTTCTTGCCTCCATCTAAAGATAATATACATGAAAAATTCATGCAAACAAGAAAAGTTTGCCACATAAAAGTAACTCGGGATAATAAAAACAATATTTTCATTGTGATTGGGTGTCCTTACTGATCATATATTGTTCAAGCACATACTGCAAAATGTTCTAGACCACAACAGCGAGGCTCATTGTGTTCAGGAGTATAATGAGATGGCAGAATGGCAAGCGTTAACCCCTAAGTCGATCTCTGACGTTGATTAGAATGGACCGGTGGGACATCGGAGAGGACGAAGACGATGACGGACGAGGAAAAATCTTCAGCCACACAACGACGGCGGTGATTTTCTCGCAATAATGGACCGTTTTCTCAATATACTAAAAATAACCGGTACTGCAGTACGGCGGTTTTTAGTATACTGAAATAATCCACAATACCTAGAGGGTTTTCAGTATTTGCTCTAGTGGATTTTATTGCCCCTTCTGCAAAGGTAGAATTGTACTCCCTATCTCCGGACGAAGAAATCTATAATGTGAAATATATTTTGTGGACAATGTACAAAATGGTAAAAAAAAAAGCACGCTCCCACCAAAATGTCAAACCTGAAAATAGGGATGTCTGCGATTCCAAAAAATGGCATGTTATTTTATTTGCCTACCAACGTATTGAAATGTCAACAGATATGCTCCAAAATTATATCCGGAAGTATTTGTTCTTCGAACAAGTATCCTGAAACATCGTGTTGAATGACTTCTACAAGATTCTTTATTCAGCCATGAATTCTAACGATTTCGGACTGTGCTTCCAAAGCAATAAAAAGTGCTCCAGTCAAACAGAAAATATGTTTTCATCAACATATTTTAGGATTTATTCCTCTAAATGGAAAATATGCTTCCATGGACATACATTAGAGAGTGCATCCTAAAAACATTTGTATTATTTGTTCAGTTGTGCTACTTGCTCGGTATGGTCTGACCGACATTGTCATCAGATTGTTACCCTCGGCAATGTGTAAACGATTTGCTTGTGAAAGCAATAATGAGCTGGTAAAATGCAAGGAGTAAGCTGGATTGGAGAGAGGTTAAAGAAAGTTGTGCATCAGAGAAGAAAAATGCTTGCGAAACTGTGGAAGTATGAAAGTAGTGACAATGTGATGAATTTAAAACAGTAAGTAAAGATATTTTTTTGACAGGACAACCTAAAACCTCAGGAAAACTAAATTGGACAAATTTTGAATCAGCACCGTGCAATGGAGCATTTAAACAAATATTACTAATTTCTCTTGAACAACACATATATGCTCTTATCCTCTCCTATTATTTTTCTCTAGCCAGCATTCTCTTTTCTTCTCTATTCTTACTTCATGGCTCCATGTGTTGTATCATCCAAAGGCCAAAGCTACCAAATAGCAGCAGCTTCAAACCTCGCGAAAAGAGGGCACAAACTGCTGTCAGTACCAATAATACCCCCAACCATCCCCAAATACATTCAACTGCAAAAGTCCAGCCATCCAGCGCTCCGGAGAGACCCCTACCGGATCTTCTGGCCCTCCAATCACCGCCGGCCATGCTCCCTGGTGCCCACTCGCGCGTGTCCCTGCCTCCATGAGCTCCTAGTGTCCTGATGCCGCCCTGTTCAATGAAACATCTGCAGTTCCAGCATTACTACGATCCCATCAAGTGCTATATTTGGATCATGTAAACGCACATATATCTTCATAATTCAACTCTGCGTGGATTTAATCTCATTTGGATGAAGACATATTACTCGTACAATAAGAGTGGCTAGAGTTCAGATAAAATCTAATGAAATGCTTTAACAATGAATATCATTGCAATAATAAATTTATCTAATTTCCTAAAGCTTGCAGAAACATTTAGTAAGCTCACGGGACTGTAAACCATAATTCTTGGCTTCCTGCAACACATGGCACAAATTAAACATCTATGCGATTTAATCTGAGCACGTGAACCAACTGATCATAGTTAGGAACTAATCAATTTATCCTTTGATACATTGTTGAATCAGACCTATTTCATAAACTACACCACACCATGAAACTGACCCAAACAGGCCAGCAAGTATCATAACATATTTTGCGCAATCACAAATAAGCATCTGGCCTGAAATTGGAAATAAAATGCAGTGCACTGATACCAACCCAACATATTGTTGTTCCTGAAGATTCAGCTAAGCGGTGTATTGACATTTATACGTTCAAGGCAAAGAAGGGATTCAGAAATCAATAAACATCAACCAGGCAGGAAGGAAATCAGACCTTTGAGCTAGCACCTGCCAGGTAACAGCGAAGGATGAGGGAGCCATGTCGTCGGGGTACATAACAGTGACCCTGGTGGCGAGGAAGAGGCCGCTGCTCATGCACCTACCAGGCATCGATCAAAGATGAGGTAGCTGGTCCCGAAATGAGGCCCTATTTCCCTTCCATTTCCTTTTGAATGCAAATTTTATGCAAAACATGAGATCCCAGAGTTCAACTCATAAGAAAACTCCTACTTCAAGATAAAAATAACAGATAATAGAAAGAATAACATACCGAATTTTCCTTTGTCCTAACTACTCTATCGAAGTATAAACATAATTCATGGGCAATTTATACCGGCATAAATATAGTTTTTTTTATTTTCGAAGCAAACCTTATATTACTTGGTCAACAACAGCGATACCATACTGAATATAAGGCACACTCAGTAACAACTCAAGCTTGTTAGCGGTTATGTAATTTATATCATGCGACAAAAGCCAGAAAAACTGAGATATTCGCCTTTCATAAAAACTGGAAAGTGGTAAAATAACACTATGCTCGTGGATTTCATTGAAGGGAAAGAGCACTGCCTCGCTCTTCTCCCAGGAATTCCAAAAATCAAGCTATCACAAGCGTTCAGAGTTTAGAATACAAGCGTTGGATTCACGGATTCGACTACCTAGCTAGAAAACTACGAAGCAAAAAGCAAGTAGATCAACGATGACAATGGCTGAAATCAATCACAAACTAAGTCGACTAACGGAGACTGTCATTTCAGACCGAGGATGGCATCAGCCATGATGGCCGACGCTTGAGCACGCCGTCCACCTACAGGAACAAATTGGACCGGTGCGAGGAACATATCAACGAAGGATGTGCAATGGCGATTTTCGATGTTGACCGTCTTCTTTCTTCCCTAACACGTTGCATCCTCCCACCGGCCGAACCCAAGCGGCAAGATCTCCCGGCCTTCTCCTCCACGCCCCACCCCTCTCCTATGGCGGGGTCCAGAGGTCAATATGACCTAGCACAAATCGAAGATGAGCAAGGCCTTACCAGTCCAACGACGAGAAGCACGCGGCGAAGGGTTGTAGTGGTCGCCACTCGGACACCATGGCTTGCAGCGGCTGGGAGGTGGTCGAGATCGCCCGCTCCGCTCCACCCGTGGATCGAAATGGGAAGGCACCCGCCGTGGATGACGCGTGTCGTCGCGCCACCAACCTCCACACGCGCCCGCTGCACCAGCGCTGACGACGGCGGCCGCCCAGATCCGCTTGCAAGCGGCGAGGAGACGCAACTCTCCCGTCAGATCTCGTCCACAAGTGCCGTAGAGCATCGCGGGACAGCTCCCGCCGGCGAGGGGTGTGGCGATGAAAAGTTCCTGGATGGGGATGACCGGTTCCGTCAGCGCGTTGGTTTTTTTTTTGGGATGTTTGACTTGGCGGTGGCAGTGCCGTAATATGGCCGAATCATAAGGGCAAAATCGACCAGCAAAAAATCGAAACGAAAATCGGGAGGACGAACCTACGGTTCTGTAAATTAGTAGATAGATAGATAGATAGATAGATAGACTACTAAAGCTTTATAGTAAGTCAGTACTCCCTCCGTTAGAGATTATAAGGCCAGAAAGCTTTTTTTAAAATATTACTAATTATAAGTCCTCTTGTATTTATTAGTTTCTTTTTTCCAATGTATGTTTTCCTTTTTCTCTATCTTCTCTCATGCATGTGTAACCATTGGTGTATGTAGTAATCAAGAGGGTGATTAATTAACCAAGGCTTCCTCGTTGACCCGTAAGTAACAGTCCGCCGAACTTAGCTTGGTCAGCCCTTAGCTCGAGCCTGGACCGAAGCTTTCTTCCTCAAGTTGTCAAATCTGCCATTACTCCATCAACTCAGCGTGACTTGCATCTGGTCTGGTCCCCCAGAAAATCACGCTGAATTGATCATGCATCGTATCAATCCGTCCAATTCCGCTGCGGCCACTGGGGATCGACCGAGACCGGACATCGTTTTCGGCATTCACGTCGGGAAAGTTCAACACATGACCGACCATGGACCTTCTGACCAGCAAACATATCTATGCATGGCAATGACTGATGGGAAAAAGCAAGCCATAATTAAGTTTGAGTCGGCTAGCGCTCGATCAACAACGAAATCTACGCGCATATGCTCCCACGTACTGTATTCCACACGGAAAACTAGTTGTGCTACAGAATGAGGGACGGTATGTAAATATGCTCCCAAGCTTGATTCCCCGTTCAATAAACGAGCGAAACTCCACGGCCTTTTTAAGCACAACGCGTCTGCGAGCCAGCTTAGCTAGATCTCGTTCACGCTCAATGGTCAATTCCATTCATGGCTTTGCTGCTGGCCTGCCGTGAGAATCTCCTATAAACCGACCCGTGCGGCAGGTACATTGCGCCGCACACCCCAGACGGGGAAATAAATCCTATGAGACCGGGTCTATTGATAGACCTACTCCTATGGTTGACACGTGTCTGTTTTTTCAGTTTTTTAGACTTTTTTTCGGCTGTTAATTAGTCTTTTTTCTGTCGGTTATGCATCAAGATGGGTCTATCCTGCAGTGAATATAGACCGGGTCTCATAGGATTTATTTCCCCAGACGGGCATGTTGGACCGGACTGCACTGCCTTCTTTTCCCCCCCTTTTTTTTTTTTGCTTTTTTCAGTTGTTTCTTTTCCATTTTGCTTTTTTTCCATTTTAAAAACTATTTTTCTAGTATAATCTAAAAAATTAGCTTTTCAAAGTTTGAGCAGCTTTCAAAACCTGAAGATTTCGAAATCAAACCATTTTCTAAACCTGATGATCATGTAGTGCCGCCCATGACATTCACCCTTCCGAATATACTTTATAACGGTGACGTAGTGTGATGACACTTGAAAATTATTGAGTTGCAGGTCAGTCGCGAGACACATTGACGTAGTGTGATAACAATTTCTAAATCTAAACATTTTTGGAAATTTAAACATTTTTTGAATCTAATCATTTACTAATATTTGAACATTTTATTTTCATTTTTTAAAAGAACAGAAACAGATAAAGAAAAATAAAATAAAAATAAAAATAAAATAGAAAAGTAAAGAAGAACGAAAAAGGGAAAAATACTAAAGTGGCCGACCTGGGCCAGCCCATACCGCGTGCGGTAGGCGTCGACCTGGTCGGTATATAGGTTTCACGGTTCTATTCTTTGTTTCATGCGTTGCCTAGGGAGCCGACGCCTAGAGGAATATCAGGTGGGCTTGTCCAATCGCAGGTATGGGTCTGGTCCAGTTCCCATCGCCACTGTTTTGAGTCCGTTTTATATTTATGTTTTGATTTTTCCTTTTCTATTTCCTTTTCTATTTTTATTATATTTTTCTTCTAATTTGCATTTTTTATTTGGAAAGTATTTAGAATTTTTAAATTCTTCTAATTTTGAAAAATGTATAATTTGAAAATCTCTTCATTTGAAAAATGTTTAAATTTGGAAAATATTTAGATTTGTTAAAAGTTCTAGAATTGCAGCGATCGAGCGCATCACTATGTCATAGTGCGCAAATCGTTAACATAACACACCGTTTTGCAAATGCTACATCTCTGAAAGTAGTACAATAGAAACATTGCAGATCCAATGCCTCGCATATTATTATAAGCCAAAAAGTGTACAAATATTTCGAGAACCTCCTAGTCCAATAAAGATTCACAAGAAACTCAAACTTCAATTTAATTATCCGTAAGTCTAATGGTACTACTAAACTTAGCACCATTGAAGCTCAACGACTTATTTAGTAAAGAATCTAAAAAAACTTATTTAGTAAAATTCTACGCTACTCGAGTCATCAAAGCTAGTCCAGTCTATCTAAGAATCTTGTGTCGCTTCTTTATCTTCGGTCGCATAAACTATTATGCAGTCCATGCCTTCAATACCCCCTCACGGTTCTGGTTCTTCATTGTAGATTTCTTTGACGTCTTCTAGTTGAATGGAAGCCTCCCTTCAGTCATCTCATAATATGAGCAAGGAATTAAGAAGTATAGATGAGTACGATGTTACTCAGTAAGTTGTAGGGATAAGATGTGTTTTACGTATTGATTATAGCTTCCACTATAATAGAACAAGCGGGCCATGATGGTTATAAACACCGATTCACACACCTAATTGTCGCGCTAGGGCCATGGTAATAAAAAAACCCGCTAGACATAACTGCATCGGGTTTTGTGAATTATTCAACCTTTTTTTCCGTGACGCATGGTCACCCACAGCACTAGTTCTAGCACAGTAGTTACAACATGCCATTAGATGCCGTGACAGCTGTACATGGGCCGGCACAACTTGGTGCCTTGGCCTCTAGTCATGGCACGTCATAATTTTTAGTGTCTGTGTGATCTTTTTTGGTGTGACATTTTAGCATGCAGTTTACCTATTGAATTTTCACTTAAATAATATAAATCACTGAAAAATATAATAGAAAACACATATATGATGCTTCTAAATATCCTAGCATAAACTCGAATATTTACATAGCATTCTAACAGTCGTCTGTTTTTTCTTATGAAGACAATATATGTTTGTTCGGAATAGGGAATCAATCATGGCCAATTGTCCAAGACAATGCAATGGAGAGGTAGTCTTTGACTCAACCGTGTACAATTTTTTGTATGTAATTATATGTTGTATGATATGGATTTTAAGGTGACTTTAGGCAATTTAAATCATGTTCCAGGAAGATTTACTTGCATGGTTTTCCTTAACTATGTTCTCAATTTTCTAGTACTATGATTAAAGTGAATTTAGGCAATTTAAATCATGTTCTAGGCAAGTTTTACTTGTTTGCATTTTCTTAACAATGTAGGCAATTTTCTACTAGTATGATACGGCCTTTTATAGTGAATTTAGGCAATTTAAATCATATTCTAGGAAATTTTTACTTGTTTGGATTTTTTAACAACGTTGGCAATTTTTAAAGTTAATTTACGAAATTAAAATCATGTCTAGTGTAATTTTACTTGTTTGGATTTTGTTAACAATGCAGACATTTTTCTACTAGGTTAGTATGTAGCAACATAGGCAACTATCCTTGTATGAGATGTTGTATAACATGCTTCTTCAAGGCAATTATTTTTGTCTTTTTGTAAGCAACCCTAAATGTTGTTTAGGCAATTGTGAACCACATATAGGCTACTAGGACGTTTTCCGTGCAGACCAAGAAAAAATAGCATGCTAATTAATTTAGCGTGCCCCTTCTCCAGACGCTATAAAAATTATAGCGTGCTAGTAGCACGTTATTTTTCAAAATAGTATTTTAAAAATGGCCAAAAAAGTATTGCGGCGGAAATAAAGAATACAGTGAAACAAATTGATATTTTTAGCAGATTAGTTATGTTTAACAATCAAGATTTGCATCATATGTTCTCTTTCTCCACAAGATCATCATATGCTTGCTTACTCCACATCTACTAACGAAAAAAATAGCGTACTATATGTAGATAGCGCTAACACTATGAAGTTTTAGTGCGATTTAACATACTATTTTATAAATAGCGCCATAGCGAGAAAAAATGCGAAAATTTAGTGTCAAGCCTCCAAATACGCTATAGCGCGCTAAATAACGTGAAATAGCGCGCTATTTTTTCATTGATGCAGATACACGTTTTTATGGGGCAATTGTGCAGCAAGCGTAAGCAACCATTACTTGTATGAGATGCTTCTTCTGGGCAATTTAATATTTAGTCGAATTATTGTGTTTTTGCACGCAACTTTAATTACTATTTTATTCAATTTTGCATCACATCTAGGAACCTAGGTAGTTATCCATGCTTTGTTTAACATGATTGTTGTCTTCTTGGATGACAACTTTGTTAGCCTTCTTTAGGCATTTTGAGGCAAGTTTTTTGTAATGTGGTAGCTAACTCATTTTCTGTTTCTTTCACATGGAGGCAACTGTGTTAGGTCTAGTCTATTCTCGGTAATACTACTGGGATAGATCTGTGGTATCTGAAACAGAGAGAGAGAGAGAGAGAGAGAGAGAGAGAGAGAGTAGTACTACCTGCGCCAGTGCTCCCCAAGCACGAACCGGAGGGGATGCCGGAGCTAGCTCCGGAGCTAGATCCGCCGTCGTTGGCCATGGGACAAAAAGGGCGACAGCGTGAGTGTGGGTAGTTGAGAGCGGTGGCGGTGGAGCTTCCCGTCGGCCTAGCGCGAACCCTAATCGGTGGGTGTGTTGGTGGGGGGCTGCGGCGCACGGTGAACCTCGTACCGTGTGCGTCCGCCCCCCCACCTATTTATATACGCACTGGCGACAGGGGCCCACAACCATGGATAGGGTTGGGCGCCCCCGATTAGGGCGCGATAAGGGACTCCGTTCGGGCCGTTGGGCCCGAACGTGGGAGAGATCTATCCAACATTCTCCCCCTAGATCTCGACTTTACTTTTAACTTTGTTCTTTACTTATTTCATCACAGAATGACACATAGAGCATGTTTCATCGTCTCGGCTCAATTGCCGATAGAATCAGACAGCTACTATATACCTTCGTGTTCTGAAACAAATTCTGTTACTTTTGGGCCTCTATGGTCCAGGAATCATAGGCTTGCCGTTAAACCCATGCCGGCTATGTGTTCCTTGAACACATTGGGTGGTAAACCTTTCGTTAAGCGGATCATAAGCATATCCTTTGTCCTTATATGCTCGAGACTTATAGTTTGATCCTGGACTTTGTCCTTCACAACATAATACTTTATATCTATAGACTTTGAAGCATTACTCGACTTGTTGTTGTGAGCATAGAATCTGGGCTCGTTGTCACAAGACATCTTTAGTGGCTCATTGATGCACCAACCACTTTCAAGTCGGGTAAGAATTTCTTTAACCATAACTGTCCCATGGCCTCATAACATGCTATAAATTATGCATACATCGTAGATGATGCAACTATTGACTGCTTGGCGCTTCTCCACGAAATAGCACCTCTGCGAGAGTAAAGACATACCACGTGGGACTTTCGGTCGTCTTTATCTCCCGCAAAATCTGCATCTGAATACCCTTTTATCTCTAGGGAATCAGATCGTCTATATGTTAACATGAGGCCTTTTGTGCCTTGCACATAACGCAAAGCTTTCTTTACCATCTTCCAGTGCTCTATGCCTGGATTCTCTTGATATCTACCGAGTACCCCGGTGATAAGTGCTAAGTCAGGGCGAGTGCACACTTGTGCATACTGTAAGCTTCCAACAGCCGAAGCATATGGTACTGACTTCATTTGATCGATCTCATATTGATTCTTTGGACATTGGGATTTCCCAAAACTGTCGCCCTTGACTATGGGAGCAGGTGTTGAATTACTCGTATGCATATTGTATTTCTTTAAAATCTTTTCTGTACGCTTTGCGACAGTCCTAACACTCCATTCTTTACATCTCGGTGAATTTCTATGCCCAAAACATAAGATGCTTCACCAAGGTCTTTCATGTCAAAGTTTGATGACAAGAACTTCTTTGTTTCTAGTAGTAGACTAACATCACTGCTAGCAAGCAGAATATCATCCACATATAGAATCAGGAAAATATATTTCCCACTTTTGAATTTTGCATAAATGCAATTGTCCTCGACATTTTCTTTGAATCCAAATCTTTTAATGGTATCATTAAACTTTAAATACCACTGCCTAGAGGCTTGCTTTAACCCATAAATGGATTTCTTTAGGCGGCATCCCATATGTTCCTTCCCTTCCATGAAAAAACCCTTGGGTTGTTTCATGTAAACATTTTCTTCTAAATCTCCATTTAGAAATGCCGTCTTGACATCCATTTGATGTAACTCTAAATCAAAATGTGCAACTAGTGCCATGATGATTCTGAAGGAGTCCTTACATGAGACCGGAGAAAAAGTCTCATTGTAATCTACGCCTTCTCTTTGCGTAAAGCCTTTTGCCACGAGTCTAGCTTTGTACTTTTCTACATTCCCATTGGAGTCATACTTCGTTTTGTAGACCCACTTGCATCCTACTGTTTTGGCTCCTTTCGGAATTTCCTCTAAGTCCCAAACATTGTTGGAACTCATCGATATCATTTCATCTTCCATTGCCTCCACCCACTTGGCTGAGTGAGGGCTACTCATGGCTTCTTCATATGTGGTAGGATCGCCCTCCATATGAACTACATTATAAACTTTGTAGATTTCTTTGGAAATGGCTGGTCTTCGTTCTCTTTTAGACCGTCTGAGTTCATCAGACTCTTGCTCATTCCTTGCCTCGGGTTCAGGCACATTTACACTAGGTGGCTGTTCTGGCTCCCTTTCATGCTCAACAGTGGGTTCAGTTGGCTCCTGATGGACAGGTTCCGAACTTTCGCCCATTGTTGTCACGTGTGGAGTTACAACAGGTGCCGGCACCACAACCTCAGGGGTTGTAGATGGTGGCACAAAAGGTAGCGAGAAAAATGGCTCCTGAGTCATCGGATTAGGTGCATGCACCCTCTTCTCCTCAAGATCAATTTTCCTAGCTACCGTGCTCCCCCTCATCAATTCGTCCTCCAAGAAGACTGCATGTCTCGTTTCTACAAACTTTGTGTATCTGTCGGGACAGTAGAAACGATAGCCTTTGGACTTATCTGGATAGCCAATAAAATGGCAAGATACTGTTTTGGGGTCTAACTTTGCAATGTTTGGATTGAAAACTTTTGCCTCAGCTGGGCTCCCCCAGACCCTCAAGTGGTGCAGAGAGGGGACTCTGCCTGTCCACAATTCATACGGTGTTTTGGGCACCGACTTACTTGGTACTCTGTTGAGAATATGAATGGCGGTTTTAAGCGCCTCCATCCACAATCCCAATGGTAGGGTGGAATAGCTCATCATGCTGCGCACCATATCCATAAGAATGCAGTTGCCTTTCCATTTCTCCGTTTCTTTGAGGTTACTTGCATAGAATACTGGGCGACTATTCCATTTTCTTGCAGGAACCGTGCAAAGGGTCCTGGTACTTGACCATATGGAGTATGCCGACCGTAGTACTCCCCCCCACGATCGGACCGAACTATTTTAATTCTTTTATCGTGCTGATTTTCTACTTCAGCTTTGAAAATCTTAAATTTATCCAATGCTTCAGATCTTTCTTTAATTGGATAAATATAACCATACCGGGAGTGATCATCCGTGAATGTTATGAATGAATCATAGCCATCCACACTTTTCACCGGAAACGGTCCACAAATATCCGTATGGATTATTTCTAGTGTAGCTATGCTTCGGTTTGCACCCTTTTTAATTTGTTTGACATACTTTCCTTTAATGCAATCTATGCATTGTTCTATGTCGGAGAACTCTAACGGAGGAAGAATGTCACTTTTAACGAGGTTTTCTATTCTTCCCCTCGAAATATGGCCTAGTCTGCAGTGCCATAGTTTCGATGAGTCAAGAGCTTTCGCTTTTCTTTTTGTTCTTTGTTCGACAAGGAAACTTTTTCATTCACATCACACACAGAAAAAACTTTCTCATGCAGGGATAACAAATATAACTTATCAAATAATGTAGCAACACCCACACATTTGTCTTTCAACCAAATGGCACACTTGCCATTTCCAAAATAACATTCATAAGAATCTTTGTCCAAACAGGAAACACTTATTAAACTCCTATGTAATGAAGGAACGAAAAGCACATCTTTGAGCAAAAGCAAAGAGCCATCAGCCAGCTCGGAGGGGCGTCACCAATGGCCTCCACTTCGCTTCTATTCCATTCGCCACTTCAATGCATCTTTCTCTTCTTGGCGTGGTCCTTGTCGAATGGAACCCCAGAAAGAGTTGGCAACATGAGCAGTTGCTCGTAATCAATCCACCAAGTGGATCTAGTAAACTTTTCATACAAAGATTCATTAACAAAAGAAACAATATCTTTACCATTCTTGGCCATGATGTACTTTAGCCAAACTGGACAGTCCTTCTTGTAGTGCCCAGTCTTTTTGCAGTGATGGCGATCCTTCTCCCGAGGGTGGGTGGTGATCTTTGTCTTGGTCTTGCATTGGACCCTTGCCATGGGGCTTGGAGGGTGAGCCACCATGGTTGCCACTGTGAAGCCTCTCTTCTGTTGTCCTTCACGAAGTTCGAGAACGCCGTGAAGGGCTTTCAGCCTTTCCTCTTCCTGGGAGCACATCCCAATGATCTTTTCTATGTCCCACTTTTCAGGGGACATATTATAGTTTATTACAAAGTTTTCAAAAGGTTGTGGAAGTGAGGCCATCACAAGGTGCACTAAGAGTGCTGGCTTTAGCTCGAGGTCCTCATCCATGGGCTTGAGCTTTGCTGCCATGTTTGACATCCTCAAGATGTGCTCTCTTATTCCGTGGGGTCCTCCCGTGTACTTTTTTCAAGAATCAGCTGCTTTAAGTGGTCGCATACATCTTTGAAGAGCCAGTAAACTAGCTCTTTATCTTGGCGAGATACTCACCCACGGTAGCACACTCTCCAATTGAGCCTACTATTGCGTTCTCAATTGTGTTCTTTACGAAGGCCAGAGTCTTCTTGTTGGCATTCACCCATTTCTGGTTATCAATAGAGTAGGCCAGCTCCAATGGAGCATGGTCCCTCTTCCTTTTCTCAAAATCAGCACTTTCCTCGAAAGACCGACCGGTCATCGGGCTTGACTGGCTGCTTGGTGTCAACCACCCAATCCACTTCGGCGCATACGAACGCCAAGTCAACTTTCTTCCTCCATTCGGAGTAGTTGTCCCCCCTTAGGAGCGGAATGTCCTTCAAACATGCCATGAGGTTGAGACCTCCTGAAAATCACAAAAGATGTGAGATCACCAAGTAAAACAACTGTATGCGTTAATTCAACGTTGGTATAAATTAAGCATGCAATCGTTTCGTGCTATTTAAAAAATACATCACCGTTGGGCAGAAATAAATTTAAAAGCACCTTTAATACTTAACAGGAAAAGATTATGGTCATGATTATTAATAACGTTGGTCAATTAATAGCATGAGACATAATCACTTTAATCACTTTATCACATCTTTATATCAAAATTTAAACAACTTTTATTGCATTATTGCAATTTTAAACCATCTATTTGCAATTTAATATAACTATTTGCAGCGGAAACTCTAATAATGACTTTCATTATTCTTTGAACTTTACAGAAAAAATCTGCCTTTATAATGTTCTCTAGTCACAATATACTCAAAAGTAAAAGGACTAGAGAAAACTATACAAAAAATTGCTTAAAAACTAAGCAAAACTAGTAAGAAACAATTCTGTAATAAAAGACAGAAAAAAACTGGAAAAAACTGCCCTACTGGGCCTCTCCTGGCCCGCTTCTGGCTGCCTGCATGCCACAGGCGCTTAGCCGTCACTTGCTGTATTCTGTACGCCGCCCCTTGACTGCCTCGGCCCAAAGAAGTGCTCGGCTCATGGCTTGCCAGCGTGGCCAGCCTCGCCTCAGCCGCATCATCCTGGCCCTCCATCACGCCCGCCCTAGATCGGACGGCCACAGCGTCTCGGTGATATAAGAACCCCGCCCGCCTTAACCCTAATCCTCACTTTCCCCACAGCGTGCAGGCATCACTGCGCGGCGCGTCTCAGGCTGGCCAGCGTGGACACCGCGTTCGGGCCGCCGGTCGGCGCGCCCTTCCCTCTCTAGCTGCTCCGGCGAGGAGGCCGAGCCCCTCCCTTGGCGAGGTGGCCGAGCCCCTCCCGCGGCGAGGTGGCCGGTCCGCCCGAGTACAAGGCGAGGTGGTCGCGTCTATCGCGCGCCCCTCCCTTCTCTGTTTGCTCCGGTGAGCCCGCGAGTCGGGCGAGGCGAGGTGGCCGCCACGGCGCGCCCCTCCCTCCGCTCCGCTCCGGTGAGCCATGCCCCTCCCCGGTGATACCCTGCGGCGCTCCCTTGGCTCCTTGCCGGCGAGCGCATCCACCGGCGGGTGGGTGCGCCGCCGTCAAGCGGCCAAGAGGAAGTGCCCCTTTTGCCGGCAACGGCCGGCTCACCCTTTTTCTTTGAGAATTTCGGGCCTTTGGGGTTTTCTTTGGGGTGGTTTGGGATCTGGGAGGTGGGATCTTTCTGTCTATCTTGCGGGATCTGGGATTTCTTTGGCGTTTCTTTGGGGGTTAGATCTAGGACTTTTACTTTGCCCCCGAGGGGGTTTGTTCTTCGTCTAGATGCCTCATACTGATGCTCATCTAGATCGAGAGGAACGGCGCGGCCGTAGGGGCGTGCGCACTTTTAGATCTAGGTTTTCTTTTGCTTTTCTACCGGAAAGACTAGATCTAATAGCTCTGATACCATTGTTAGGTCTAGTCTATTCTCGGTAATACTACTGGGATAGATCTGTGGTATCTGAAACACACAGAGAGAGAGAGAGTAGTACTACTGCGCGGTGCTCCAAGCCTGAGCTTGAGGGCTCCGGAGCTAGATCCGCCGTCGTTGGCCATGGGACAAAAAGGGCGACGGCGTGAGCGTGGGTAGTTGAGAGCGGTGGCGGTGGAGCTTCCCGTCGGCCTAGCGCGAACCCTAATCGGTGGGTGTGTTGGTGGGGGGCTGCGGCGCACGGTGAACCTCGTACCGTGTGCGTCCGCCCCCCCACCTATTTATATACGCACTGGCGACAGGGGCCCACAACCATGGATAGGGTTGGGCGTCCCCGATTAGGACGCGATAAGGGACTCCGTTCGGGCCGTTGGGCCCGAACGTGGGAGAGATCTATCCAACAAACTGAAGTGCCTATGCCGAGTAGGCAGAAGAATGATAGTCAAAGGCAGGCAGGGATGTACATGATGATGATCGGTACCGCCCTTCTTTAATTTCGTTGGAATAGCACTCGGAATCAATCAGTGCGCCGGTGTGACGACATGGTCAGAGGTCCAGCCAGCGGCCATCTCGAAGCCGTTGCGGTGGTTCTGATAGTCGTCCATCGCCTGCTCCAGCTCTTCCCTGGTGTTCATCACGAAGAAGCCCTCCCGCACCACCGTCTCGCCGTGCGGCCGCGCCGCCACCAGCAGGAACCTGGTCGAGGCGTCGCCATCGCCGCTCCGCGCGTCCACGCCATCTCCGTTGGCGCCGAACACGGCGCACTCGTGCTGGCGCACGGCTCCGGCCGACGGCCCGAAGCTGGCCTCGCCGTTGATGACGTACGCGCATGCGCTCCAGCCGCCGGGGACTGCCTGGTGCAGGTGCGCGCCGGGGCCGACGGTGACGTCGAGGCACATGACCGGGGTGCGCGTCTGGAGCGGCGAGCGCACGCCCAGGGCCTCGCCGACGATGACCTTGACGGACACGCCGTCCTTCTCAACCGTGGGGATGTCGACGCTCGCCAGCTCCTGGTAACTTGGCGCCACCCTGCACGAAGACCTGAATGGTTAATATTGCTAGTAATAAAATCCAGTTCTTTTGATCTTCTCGTAAGCAATGTACACCGCATACATACATCTTGTCCTCGGCGGCGAGGTTTATCCAGAAGTTGAGCCCCCTCTGCACGCCCTGTCCGGCTGGCACCTCCGCGTGCACCACCCCGCGCCCCACTGTCGTCCACTGAACCCATATCGTTGACCACGAGTCAGTCAGACATGCATGCATGAATCTAGAGGAATTATAGGATTGCCAGGAGGCTACAAGTTCTTAAAGAAGGGAACCAATGCAGCCTTACACATAGAAACTATAATTCTGAAAAAATAAGTACTCTCTCCAATTAATAATAATTGTCGCTGGTTTAGTACAACATCGACACTTATTATGGATTGAAGGAAGTAGAATGTTTTCATATGAATAAATTCTACGATCAACACAATGCAAGATGTTTCATAGGCCTGTAGGGGAGCATTTTGATATTTACTATGGAACAAATTCCTAGCATTTCACAATTTACAATTTACATTCAGACCATAACCAATGCATATATACATCCTTTTTAGTTATCGACACCAGAATGGGGAGAGGGGTCAAGTGAAGTTGATTACTCTGAACATAGTGGTTTTTGCGCTTAATGGTGTGTAATTTATAGGAATCTAACCTGAGCATCCCCTGTATTGATGGTTCCCTTGTGGCCTGAAAAATCATGGAAACCAATGCTGCCCTGGGAGAAAAACAAAGGAGGATAATTTAGTTTAAAATGTTCAGCTGCAATCACAGTTGAAAGAAATTGTTCGGCTGCAACATGAAAGGAGAATTCTAACGATTGATACCTCAAGTACGTAGGTAAGATTCTCAAATCCTGAAGAGGCACAGCGGAAAACAGAAACAAAGTAGGATCAGAATTAAGGGATTGATTCATCACTTTAGTAACTAACTAACTAACATGAGATTAAATCCGGCCAATCACATGTGTTCACGCGAATGGTCACAAAGAAATCACAAACCTCTGTGTGGATGATCGCCAAAGTCAGCTGGAGTGGCGACTGGAAAACAAAGCCAGGTCTGGGTGTGTTAGTTCCATCATATATATGGGAGACCAATTAATGGACATATATGCATGCTGGCAAGCAAGATGATATTCTCATTTTTTTTCCGAACACCCGAACTATGTTACTATATTTTATCAGATTTGTAAGGAAAAAAAATACGATTTAATCTTGTAGAATTGCCTGAATCTAAGATAGTTTAGTCTCTGAAGCAAAACTACAAAACCAAATTATTACAAGAGAGATGGAATAATGCATCTGATCTAATTGGGGAGTTTAGTTGATGGCTGGATGTCATACTACTACTAGTAGTTATAGCACAGGTGGAGTTAAATGTTGCAAGTATAAAACTGGGAGTATGTCGTATGAATACGTACATTCGAAGTCATCGAAGGAAAGTATAGGGTCCAAACTCTCCAGCTCAGGCCTGCAACAAGAGATCAATTGTAATCAACGCTCACAATTAAGTAGTACTATTAGCGTCTCATCATCTTATACTATTTCTGTTGTAATTATTATTGGATTATTGCTCACCCGCCAATGCTCCTCCTGTAGTGGAAGCCATCTCCGAGGGGCAGGCGTTGGCACGTCAATGTCTGAACCACCGCCCTCGGCTTGCTCATCACGGGGGCTTCGTCACTGCCACGCATTCATGCGTTAGAATATGTGTAACACGAAGGAAAATAGAATCTGTATGCATGCGTGCGTGCGTAGATGCGACCGTACGATCGAGCAGCATATATTCTACACGGATTATTCGTCCGCAATTAATCAGTTACAGGGTGTCAAAGAAAGATGATTCCTTCATCTTGTAATTTTGTACGCTACGACTGAAGAAGAGGAACCTATAGACTGAATAATGGTGCGTAGAGAAGTACCCTACCTTTGGACGGCGATCATCCCGTCGGCGTGGGTCTCCTCGGCCGCCCTCGCCGGTGGCGCAACAACGGGAGGAGCGAAGGAGACGCAGGTGCTGCCGGACATGATGATTACGCGGCGGAGGCGGCCGGCCGGTCACAACAAACACGATCGATGCTGTCTCTGTGGATGAGGAGAAGGCAGCTGATCGGAGAAGGAGGCGCTAGCTGTGGTGGATGGAGCATCGAGCAACTCTGGTGGTGTATATAAACAGGAGCTCCTGCGGCGCCAGCGCCAGCGCCGGCGCCGCAAATTAACAAACACTGTGCAGGTGTGAACGGCCGGCCCTTTCTGCGATCCCACGAGGAGGAAAACACCTCGTCTGAACGGGGTTTTCGTCCTACTCGCCAGCCACTTGTGTCACTCTCCATCGCCGCCGCCGTCGCGTGTCTGTGTCCTACCACGAGCCTATGGTTCCCGTCGACCACTTTTGTCCGGTTTCCGGCCGGGTTTATTATTTGGTGTGAACGGGCCTGGCCTTGATGTCGCACAATTCATGAACCAAATCGGTTCCAGTATGTACATGTACGGCCGGCTTCTCCTGCCTTTCTGCGTTTTAGAACGACAGGCTACTGAAATGTGTACCATCCTTATTTGCCATCAGTTGGAGTTGGTTCTACGGTCACGCAGTTGGTACGTACTACAACGACGACCCATATCCGAGATTTGGTCATTGCAAACGAGTAGTAATACTGCATTGTGCATGCCGTGTGAACCCAAGGATCCATCAGCGTCATTAATGAATTCGACAAGTCAGCTGGGATATGCGCTGTTCCAAGAGTCCACAGGAAACAGAAGGACCAATGCATACGGGCAACAATGCCTCGTCTAACTAACTTGTCCAGTGTGAATCCGATTCTGATTGTTCCATGTCCAGTGTAAATCCGGTTCTAGTTTAGCCAGGTAAGTTTATTGTACTCCTTCCGTCTCAAACTAGTTCTCTCAGCTTTGTGTAGATTCACATGTATCTACACATAGATACGTATGTGTGCATCTAGAGAAAGTTGAGAGATAGAGGGGGTAAAAAAAAATGAATACATAGAGAGCATCTCTAGCCGAACTCCTATATTTTAGAGGAGCTAAAGCCTCCCTATTCCTTAACTTTCTTTATTTGCTCCTCTAAATAAAAGAAGTCTCTAATTGATCTCCTATACTTAACTCTTTAAATATTTTTTGTTGCAAACCAAATCATTTGAACCAAACATTATAACCTAAATTATGCAACGTTCAAACCAAATTATTCAATATTACAAACCAAAACAATAAAAGTAACAAATCAAGCACATGTAGGTTCATATGAATTAAAGTGGGCGATAAGAGTAGAACTAAGAAACGCCATGGAGACGCCAGTGATACTCAACAAGATCATCTTGGAGCTTGGTAGGCATCTCCTTATTCTCGATGTTTTGGTTGGTGTACAAACGGCCGAATTGGGATCCTAGTCTCGGCTGGCGAAAATCCTCGTTCAATATCATGATCATAGCAGTTTCCAAATCGTCATCATCTTCTTCCTCCTCCTGCTCATCTCCCTCAACCTCTTCATCTATACAGCCAAAAATCTAGGTTGAAACCAATTCAAAACCGAAATGAAAAACACAAAAAGCTCACCTAGTTATTTCGTCGAACACCTCATGGACAAAGGAGGTGAGAACCGTGGCAGCGGAGTCGAGCGACGCGGAGTAGGGGGAGGGCGGTGAAGGGTACGGGCTGTCCATGGAGGCAACATGTGGTCGCCGAAGTGAACGTCGGCGTGGATGGGTGGAGGAGCAGGAAGGTCTGCACATGGGTGGAGGCGAGGATTTTTTGCTCCGCCGGGTCGCGACCGATATCTTTAGGAGTAGCGGAGTCCGATTCCTAAATTTTTTGCCCCTCTAAAGCATTCGGCTTGGTGTGTAGTTTAGAGGAGAAAACCAGAATTTTACTCCGCTAACAGTTTTTAGAGGTTCAGCTAAAGATGCTCTTATGACACTAAATTGTTTTTCGAACTTATGACACTAGACTGATATAGTTAGCTTTAATCTACAACAAAGGAAAGGGAGTACCATATTGGTTAGTAGTAGTATGGTTTAATAAGTGCATTCATCCATTAAAAGAACTACTCCCCCGTTAGAGAATATAAGACCCGAGAGCTTTTTAAAAATGTTAGAAATTGTAAGTCTTGTCCCATTTATTAGTCTCTCTCCTTCAATGTATGTTCTTCCTTTTCTCTACTCCCTCCTTCACGGTTTGCAGGGCGCGCTACAAAATTCTCATGGACCTAGGCGTTACCATATTGGCTGAAAAATCTCGTGAAGTACGTCGCAGAATTAGCAGGTGAATTAATAGCCGCGTCTAATTAAACGGATTTAATGCTATTGGTAACCTTCCCAGCCAATTAGTGAGGGCTTAAGGCGCATGCACCGGTCAAGGAGGAGAGGAATGAGAGGAGATAGTGGGCAATTGATTGCATGCGTGGGCTGTTGCATGTGACGTCGTTGCATGTAGAGAAGTTGGAAGGAAACCCAATTAATTCACACCTCTGAATGCAGCCACATTAATTAACAATTAATTCTTATGTGCCTTAAAACGTTGTAGTTTTGAAAAAAAGCCAAATTTGATTAGGCGCCCTGCAAACCGTGAAGGAGGTAGTATCTTTTCTTATGCATGTGTAATTATTGGTGCATGTAGTAATTAAAAGGACGAGTTATTGATTTTTTTAATCCTATTACAGTGGTTCGTAGGGCTTATAATCCCTAACAGAGAAGTACTACTTACTAAATAGCATCTGACAGCTTCTTTAATCAACTTAGGCTACTAGGAACCTCTGACGGAATCAAGCATAGACATGTGAGCGATGAGTACCATGCAGTAATGTGTGAACGCTCGGCTGAAGATTTCCAGCACTGCGTCCACTATACGCCACTACGTACTGCTGAGATGGATCGGCTGGATGCAGACCTTCACAGATGGTTTGGTTTCAGTCGAGAGAGATATAGGTAACGTAGCCTTCAGCAGCTAGCCTTGTACTAA
This sequence comes from Avena insularis, assembly GCA_023614405.1. Taxonomy (NCBI): domain Eukaryota; kingdom Viridiplantae; phylum Streptophyta; class Magnoliopsida; order Poales; family Poaceae; genus Avena; species Avena insularis. The sequence continues at coordinate 377,892,381 of CM042695.1, read as the reverse complement.
GTTAAACATCATCTACTAGTACTACATGCCGTGTGAACGCAAGGATCCATCAGCGTAATTAATAAATTCGAAAAGTCAGCTGGGATAAGCTAGCGCATGCGCTGTTCCAGGGATCCACATAAAACAACAGGAACAATATATGCATACGACACAACAATGCCTCGTCTTACTTGTCCAGTGTGAATCCGATTCTGATTGTGTAGTAAGTCCGATTTTAGTTTAGCCAAAATTTATAGTGCTCCCTTGATCTCAAATTAGTTGTCTCAATTTTGTGTAGTGTGTAGATACATGCGAATGTAGAGAATGTTTTAAAAAAAAAATGGGAATTAAACTGCCTCTGTATCTAATAAGTTCAAAATTCCAAAGTTGAGACGTCTAATTTGAGATGGAGAGAGTACTATAAATATGTCTAATTAAAGCATCTCTAGCCGAACTCCTATATTTTAGAGGAGTAAAGTTTCCCTATCCTTTAACTTTCTTTATTTGCTCCTCTAAAGAAAAGTATCTTCTAGCCGATCCCATATACTTAACTTCTTAATTTTTTTTGTTGCAAACTAAATCATTTGAACCAAACATAAAACGGTTATAACCTAAATTATGCAATGTTCAGACCAAATTATTCAATATTACAAACCAAATTAATAAATGTAACAAATCAAACACATATAGGAATGCATCTCCTTGTTCTCGATGTTTCGTTTGATGTACAAACGATCGAATTGGGATCCTAGGCTCAGCTGACGAAATCCTCGTTCAATATCATGATGTTTCGTTTGAAGTTTCTTGGAATGCATCTCCTTGTTCTCGATGTTTCATTTGAACAAACGATCGAATTGGGATCCTAGGCTCAGCTGACAAAATCCTCGTTCAATATCATGATTGTAGCGGTTTCCAAATCATCATAATCTTCTTCCTCCGACAATGAAGAGTCGTCAAAAAACATCTCCCTCAACCTCTTCATCTACAACCAAAAATCTAGGTTGAAGCCAATTGAAATCCAAAATGAAGAACACAAAAACTCATCTAATTAATTCGTCGAACACCTCGTGGACAAAAGAGGTGAGTACTGTGCCCGACGGAGTCAAGCGACACGATGTAGGGGAGGAGGACGGTGGAGGGTCCGGGTTGTCGGCAGGGGCAACAAGTGGTCACCGGAGTGAACGTTGGCGGGGATGGGCGACACAGCGGGGAAGGTCTGCGTGTGGGTGGAGACGTATAACTTTTTGCTCCGCGGGGTGACGGCCGAGTATCTTTACGAGTCGTAAAAAATTTGCTTCTCTAAAACCGATATGGCTAGGTGCAGTTTAAAGGAGAAAACCGGAATTTTTGCTCCGTTAACCATTTTTATGGGTTCGGCTAGAGATGCTCATATGAAATTAAATTGATATACTTAGCTTTATCTTAAAATACATCTTAATATTGATATAATGGTTAGTAGTATCGTTTAACAAGTGCATTCATGCATCCATTCAAAAAGCTAGTACTACTAAATAGCATCGGATAGCTTCTTTAATCAACTTAGGCTACTAGGAACCTGTGACGAATCAAACATTTAGAGATGTGAGCTGTGAGCACCTTTCAGAAATGTGTGAACGCTCTGCTAAAGTTTTCCAGCACTGCGTCCACTATACGCCACTACTGCTGAGATAGCTCGGCTGAATGATGCAGACCCTCACAGATGGTTTGGTTCAATCGAGAGATACGTAACGTATCCTTCAGCAGCTAGCCTTGTAATGTGAGCTTTCAGACTGTAATCAATCGCTCTAATCTGGCCCTAGTTTTGTTGTAGCTGTGACTATCTAGAAATCCCAGTGTACATCATAGTATCATATACTACTAGATTCAAGTGCGTTCAGTCGAGAGCTAAAATCCATGAGGCTCCATTCAAGTGTGTATGCAGTACTAGAACTTGTTCCCCTTGTCTTTATAGGAGGTACGAGAAAAAGAGAACCAACCCGGCAGTGGTACTTCTAGCCCATCAGAGTTTAAACCTCAGATTTGATGCTTTGATATTTTATAAAGGCGAAATACCCTTTCAGTTAAAGGCGACGTTCCCGTCGATAGCGAGGCGCATGTGGTGACTTCGTCAATCTCAAGACCCGCCGGCTCAGTTTTTTAAAGGTGTTCATAGGGATAAGATGTACGTGCATGTGTTTATAGGTGTGAGTGTTTATACGCATTGTGAGCGTGCGTCTGTGTTTGTACCGTGTTTCTCAAAAAAAAAAGTACTGAAAAGGGAGCAGTCGAGTCTGAGTAGTGGGCTGTGACAAAAAGAAGGGTACAGGAGGTGGGCTGTGATAATCAGAAACCAATAATAATGCTTTGAATCGACAGGGGAACAGTACCGGAAAAAGGTCCCGAAATTAAGAATCTGGAACGTGCATGCGCCCAATTCGCGCATGATTGGGACTTTGGGAATCTGGAACGTACAACTGGTTTGTGTTCCCATGCTGCAACCTTGCGTTCTTGTGCTTGACCTATGTTACAAGTTAAAACTAAGGTGGTTTGTGTTCCGATGTATACCACATGAGCAGGCAAGTACAATTTTGTAAAGCATTTGTTTTGTACAAACAGCAGCACTATTTCACTTTAACGATCCAGCAAGTTGAGCTGAATGCACTTTTGTTTGTTGCAGAAGACATCGTCTCTTCCATTATCTAAACAAGTATCTATGAACAAATATTTCCATCGTATTTAATTTCCAACACTATGTTCATGTATGAACTCGAGAATCTATGAGTCAGTCAATTGCTTCCAATGTCAACTGGGACAAGTCTACATATTTGCTCTTCCAAGATATACATAGCTTGATTCTTGCCATCGGCAAACTTCTGTATGCATTGGCCTACAATAATTCGATCATACTACCTCCGTTCCAAAAATATAAGATGTTTTACTTTTTTTTTCCAAAATACGTGTATCCAGACATCTTTTGATATGTAGGTTTACTCATTTCCCCTTGAACCTACGCACTAACATGCGTCTAGATACATGTGTTTCAGAAAAAGACTAAAACATCTTATATTTTAGGAACAAAAGGGGTATTAGTAAATGTGTGTAAAAGGGATTTATGCAAATATACCTCTCTACTGCCATGTCCTGGAAGAGTTCTCCGAGTGTGTGAACTGGATCTGTTGTCATGCACCAACTTTCTATGCCTACCAAATCTGTGGATGTGAACGCCCAGCACAATATTTTCAGCATTGTGTCAATCAATATACCTGCACAAGTCGTCATAGGATGACGCTGCATTCATTTGTATTATATGCTCGGGAGCACGTCTTTGCACCAGCTCAGTTGAGCACGTTGGGATAAATAGGAAAATCAAAAGTCACCGAGTAAAATAACACCAATTTCGCAACAAACAAAGACCTGCTTTAAGCTTGAGAAATGAACCTCCTAAACACGTGCAAAAGAGTAGCAACGTTGGGATAAGTAGGAAAATCAAAAGTCACTGAGTAAAATAACACCAATTTCGCAAGAGACAAAGACCAGCTCTAAGCTTGAGAAATGAAACTCCTAAACACGTGCAAAGTTTGTACTAAATCTCCGACACTTATTTTGGATCGGAGGGAGTAGGAACCAATGTTCTAGAACAACCTGAATTTTGCATATACAAGTAGATTGCCCAATTCTTGCTCAGCTCTTTCTCTTGCAGATTTTCCATCTCAGTTTCCAGCTCATCTTATCTGAACAATGTGTTTAACTTGTTGTGTAATTATACAATGGAAAATTAGCCACAAGAGTAGAAAAAATACCAAGTCAGACAAGCTCTAAAATAAGTAAAATCTGGTTAAACAAAGAGGACTATAAACAATTCACTTCAAAATGCTAAAGGCAAGTTGGGTGTAATGGCCTCACCATCCTTCTCAAAAGGCTCAAACTGGGGCAGTTCAAGCACAGGAACAAGCTATAGTGGTTGCCCACATAACCTGCAGTCTGCAGACATGGTAGTTGCTCACATCTGCCATAATGGCAAGGATTACGAGAAAGCAAAGTGCACGACCGCGGGCCCTCTCTGTCAAACTAGATTACCTATAGTTGTCATGGGAAACGGAAGGCCCTAATGTACACTCCAGATTATACAATGCTTGTGATGGGAGGGCTATAGAAGCGAAGATCTTGGCAAAAGTAGTTGACATAACACATTCGTTCTTCCAGTGCCAGCCCGTTGGTTTTTTTTGGTTAATGCTTCATGATTTTCTGATGGAACATGGAAGATGTAGGATATGTATTTCAAGACATGCCCAGATCTCAACCCCTTCATTTTGAAATTCCATCCCTATGCTGTTTGGTTGGCATAGAATTGGGGCGTTATTTCATTTGGTAAATTCATCGAAATATCCCCATGTGTAAACCTGATTCCTATCTCAGATCCGTCATTTCCAAATTCCGATGGCAACCAAACATGTGGGTGTTTTTGGAATCATAATATAAATGAAATGGATCCATGTATTTATTCAATGAAATGAATACATGGGTGCCAAACGACGTCTAATAGATTTCTGAAAAAAAAGTGTAATTTGATAGCAGAGATCACTTATTGACTAGCATGGACAATATAATCTACTACAAACTTGACCAACAGATGGACTGAACAGCAAATAATGTGAGAAAGCTGAACAAGAAACTATATTTGGAGTTGCTTCCAGTGTCACACAAGTGCGAAATTAAAGAGTTTGTGAATTACATAATATTAGAATGGCAAGGATACAAAGAAACTGTGAGGAGGTATTCAGTCATCGTATGAACAGTGAGGAGCCGCTGTACAGCCAGCATCGAATGGATCTTCTGATCCGCAGCAATGCCAGTACTGCAGCACCTTGCCTGCACCCGGGGTATCCATGGTTCCACCAGCATAAACACTTTCAAATTTTCTCTTTGTTTCTCCTGGAGAGGCGAAAAATTAGATTAGCAGTTGACACTACCAAAAGACGTAATGAATCAAGGTCTAAAGGACAATCAACCAAGCTACACACTACCTGAAATGCTAAAAGCCTGGCCACGGAAGGTAAATGGTTCGGATAACTAAACCGACCAAGTCATGACATATCATATATTATATATTTACTAATTGGAGACTCCGTACGGAGCCCCACGTTAATCCGAGAAACTTAACGAAAGTATCCATCCGATGTGCAGCCTTAGGTATCTACAGCTGTCAGATGGAGTCGGAATCCCTCGAGGAGGTTCGAAAAAAAAATCCCTCGATGAGTCCTGAAGAACTATCCCACTTCGCTGGCCGACGGAGAGCAATTTCCCGTCCGTGCCGCATTATTGAATCCAGTATCTTATGAATTCCAATCCTCTCCATCATAAATCTCCTCATCTTCGAAGTTCTGCAATCGCGGATGGTAGTTTCAAGAAAGGGGGCCACCTTGCATTCGCTTCTTCACGTTCTCAACATCCGTGATCCAGGGATGTTGCAGATTGATCTAAGAAAGGCCACGATCCAGTCCAGCATCTCGATGAAGCCATTCCCATACAAACTTTCAATCTTCTGTAGCTTTCATATTTTGGGTACGCTGCAGCCTAGATTCTCTATTTAGTCCAGTGATCCAGTCAATTTCTGTGATGATTGATGCAATGGATGAGCAGCTGCACCGATTAAATTTTAAAAGAGATAGGATAGGTGTTGTCGTTGGGGAATTGCGGAGTACTAATTAAGCATTACGGCAAGGAGGATTCCAGCGGCCAGCTAAGCGGATGGAAGAATCATCTAGCGTTGAGCAAGGGCCAGTGACGCACAGGCTATCTATATTTTTTCTTAGAATCATCTGGCAGATGGAAGAAATTTCTCTGGATATCATAGAAGGCCTGCCTAAGTCTGCTGGATATGATGTGATACTGGTGATAATGGACAGATTCACCAAGTACGCACACTTTATTCCACCGAAGCATCCATATTCTGCTCAATCTGTGGCAAATGCTGTCTTCAACAATGTGGTTAAACTTCACAGCATGCCAATTTCTATTGTGTCTGACAGAGAAAGAGTGTTTACGAGCAATATTTGGAAAGAACTATTTGTTATGTTTGACACTAAGTTGCACATGAGCAGTGCTTATCACCCTCAGAGTGATGGACAAACAGAGAGAGTCAATCAGTCCCTTAAAATGTATCTCAGGTGTGCAGCAAATGAGCAACCAAATAAATGGTACGGCTGGCTACCTCCGGCAGAGTTCTGGTACAACACATCTCACCATTCTGCCATTGGATGTTCTCCATTCAAAGCATTGTACATGGAGGAACCACATTATGGTATGTTACCAGACTTGAATACCACACTCAATACTGAGGTGAAGGATTTCTTATCAGAACGACAATCTGCTTCTGAACTGCTCAAGTATCAGTTGGCAAAGGCTCAACTTCACATGAAACACTAGGCTGACAAGAATAGGTCACCCAGGGAATTCCAAATTAGGGACTCTGTGTTCCTGAAGTTGCAACCATATGTCCAACAATCTGTGGTGAGGAGAGAATTTCCTACTCTCTCTTACAAGTTCTATGGACCTTACAAGATACTGGAGAAGATTGGGACAGTCGCCTACAAGCTGGAATTTCCTGCAACTAGTCAGAGTCATCCAGTTTTTCATGTGTCCCAGTTGAAACCATTCAAACCTGACTTCACTGCAGTGTCCAACAAATTACCAGCTCAAGCGCAACTGGATGCTCATGATGTGGAACCTGAAGAAATCCTGGAGCGTCAGCTCTGCAAGAAGGGGAATGCTGCCTACGTTCAGATCAAGGTAAAATGGACTACTTTACCACTGACGGCTGCTACCAGGGAGGATTATGATGTTTTATGAGCTCGTTTTCCATCGGCGCCAGCCTGCGACTAACATCTTCAGAGTAGTCACCAGGTGGTGTAGTGCTGTGTGGGCCTGGTGTTGGGCTTGGGCCAAGGGCCTTGTAAAAGAGTGTTGGGCTAGAGCCGTGTGCTGGGACTGTGGATATAACAGTACCAGCTGTAATGTGTGGACTATCGATGAAATGATCGGAAGCTTGTCCTAATCTTGTTCTTCTCCAAGTCTCTCTTCTCCTGCCCCTTTTCCCCTCTCTGCCAGAAACCTAGCCGCGGCAATCACACTGCCAGCGATGGGACATAACATCACTCCTCACGTCCTCATAGTAAAGTATTTCTTGATGTTGCTTTGCTAATGTATAACTGAATAGCAATCTACTTGCTGCAAAAACATGACCAGAAGGGGAGAAGTAAAGACAATGATATTTATATTTTGACTAGAGGTACAGTACATGCTTGCTGACGATTATCTCCATGTTTTTTTTCTAGGAAAAGGACCCTTTGGTGATGATCACGTTAGTGCTCTGACTAATAACTGAAAATAAAGGAAAGTGTCAATTTGAAGCATGATATTTGCAGGTCGTACTTACTGAATCATAAACACTTTCTGTATTTTCTTTCTTTTTACTGGAGATACACTGCGTGTTTTTTCTTAGTTCGCAGGCTCTCTCTGTGCTGATTTCCTACCATAGAGGATCCTTCGTGATGACTCCTTTATTTCTCTGTGTAATAATTAAGAATTTATGGGTAATGTCATTTCGAAACATGATGTTTGCAGGTCGTATTTACTGAACAACCTTTCTGTATTTTTCTCCTTCCTTTATATACATATATATATTTAAGGATTTATAACTCATGCCCCTGCTTACAGCATGCAGAGTTTTGGATTATATTCTTTTAAATTTCTATCTATGCCCTAGAGCTAACTCTGCCATCTACTTAGAGAAGTTTATGAATGGTCCAGCGAAATTCATCATCGATGATCTGCAATGCCGTGCCCCTTGCCAACGGAGCCACCCTCCGTCCGCTCAGCCTCGTCATCCCTCGTCGCCTTGGAGTTGGGCTAAGGTCGTGTCCCACTCGTCGTTGAGTGCAGCAGTACCGCCAAGTTCCTCTCGTGGGTGTTGCGAGGATTACAAGGTCAACGCCAGTTTGGACTCTCTTTTTCAGTCTCAGGTTGCATTGATGCGCTTGGAGCTCCTTCAGCTGGTTGATGTTCGCATCGAGGAGGCGTCTCGCCCCCTTCGTGAGGAGGTGGCAATGCTCAAGCGGTTGTTGGCTCGTGATGGTGTTTCTTTAGGGCCGACGGAGGCAAATGCTTTGGTTTCGCTCGACTCCGCTGACTCGTCTGAGCAAAAGTCATCTATGGTTGAGGAAGAGCAACTCTACGATTGTCTCTCTCCTCGTGGCCCATCGCCACAGCCTATTGAGATGACCTTCGTTGAGACCTTGGCGGTGGCCACGACGCCCTCGCCACCGTCGTTGCCCATCTCTGTGGGCAGTAGGGTGTTGGCGCATAGCTCCGAGGCTCTTTTTGCTAGAGAGCTTTGCGGGTTGCTTGCCAGTTTGGAGGCCGCAAGCCCAGGTTATGGCAAGGATATTGACTGCGTCTTAGCTGGAAAGGCTTCGGAGGACTTAATCAGAAGAGTGGAGAAGTCACTTAGAAAGGTTTCTCTAAGAGGAAAAAGAAGAAAGAGGGGTGCAGCGAGGAAAGTGTCAACTGATGATTAATATTTCAAGTTTCTTTTGGGTCGTCCGTTAGGTGGGCCTTTTTGCGGCGTTGTGCTCCACGTGTTGTTGGTTTGCGAATGTGGTAGGTTGTGTGTGGTTGTTGGTTCTTGAGGTTGTGTTATCTAGATGTTGCTCTGTTGGTTGTGGGTTGATGTTGGTTGTAACGGTTTTTGCCCAGTTTTCCGTCAATTAGCTGGGCAATTCTCTTCTTCTTAATTAATAGATCGAGGCAAATCTTTTGCCTCCGTTTCAAAAAAAAAAAAAAGTTCAACAATTCTGTAATGAGATGAATTTCAGGTATTGCATCAAAACCTTGGCCTTTATAATTAATAAAGAACACCTTTGAGACAGCTAGCACTGGGTTTTATCTATTGTGTTTTCGGAATCTAGGACTGTATGTATTCTATGTTGCATTGCCGGTTAATTTTTGCACACTTTTCCCTGTTCTCAGACATACCAGGTTAGTGTCATCTGAACTGGAAACTTAACAAGGGCTTTTTTCCTCCTCACTTCTCATTAGCCACAAAATGTTTGTCCTATTTTGTTTGATCTGTTTACATATAACACGTGGAGAAACATTTTCGTAGTAAAAAAATAATGTAATGTAAGAAATATCAAATTATTAAGTAACCTGATGTTATTCTCCCACTTAGTAGTAAAACTGGTCATAGCGTCAACTTTATAATGATTTTGCAAACAACACACCCTTGCATACGAAACAGTAAAGATGTAACAAAGGAAATATTTTCTTAACTAATAACTCAGAACTATATATTAATATTGTAATATCCTCTTATAATATCATGCTCAGTCCTTTGTTGATTGATAAGTTAACTAATGTTTTTTGGGGGAAAAAGTAAAAACAAAATCACAGTTAAGAAATCTTATCAATTTCTCAATATATCCATGTGCTCCTAAAAATAGCTTGCCCGTGCCGGTGCAGGGGTTAATGACTAGTGTTTGCCTAATTAAACTGCTCAGCCATATCTTGTAAATATAAGGCTTTGAACCAGCTAAAGCTGCCTATACATGAACATAATCACTTTGGCATTGTCCGCTAAATGAGTTGATGTCAGCAACTCTATCTAGGATACAATTGCATCAAAAAAAAAGATGGATACAATTGAACAAGCTCCTTGCAAAATGTACTCGAAATAGGTTTTCGCCCCGCTATATTAATATAGCAACCACACCGATACAAGCATTCAAACGAAAGGGAGTGCTGGGGCAACAGCAAAAACATGCCCAAAAGGAAAAGAAGTGAAGACAAAGGCGAATCGATGAAACGATGATGACCCGCAACCGCAGCACCCTCTGACTTTGACCCACCACAATCAAGCGCCCCGAAGTGACCGTATCAAGCAGCACCTTTAAGAAGGTAGTACCGTCGACACAATGTTGCTACCCGGACCAAATTGGTCCTAGGGTTTCCCCCGACATGCAGAGTAAAGTGGGCAGGGATTCCCGCGGCGCCCTTCAAGAAGGAATGGTACCACTCGAAGGCGGCACCACGCCAGGGTCAGACTAGCTGACAGGGATTTCCCCCGATCCCCGCCCACAAAAAAACTCTGCCGCAACGAAGCACCGCCGCCCAGCTTTGCCGCCCACGAGCATGCGCCTCCACGATCTTGAAGTCACCATCGCTCGTCTCTTCATGAATACTGACGCAGGCCTGCAAGGCGGAGGCACGCGACATCGCCTAATGAGGGACAACAGCCTCGCATCCACGGGAGGAACCTACCTCCACCACCGAGGCAGTCATCGGCCGGACAGAGCAGCGGGAGCACACCAGGCCCTGGCAGGCCCGACCGGGCCCAGACGGGCCCGTGAAGCTCTGGCCGCCTTGCTGCAATAGGCAGCCGCAGCGCCGCCATCCCCAGCATACCTCAGTCGCTACCGCCACGTCCAGGAAGCTCCGCAGACTTGGTGTCCCGGCCCGCCCAAGCCCATCTGGCCCCTCCCAAGCCCATTTGGGGGTCGAGGTGCCCAGAACCGGACCGGGACGGCGGCCGGCGAGCCACCGCATCCATGGCGCCCCGCCGCGAGTTGACGCTGCCACCAGCACCACCCAGCCGTGCCGGACCGAGGTCTCCCGAAGAGCACCGTTGCCAAGGAGGAAGAGGGCCCCGACCCGCTCTCCAGGGCGCGGGGAGAAGGCCGCCACCGCCAGCGTCGCCCGGTGACCCTTGCCGGCGGCAGCGATGGAGGGACGCGGTGGAGGTGGGGGGAAGCAGCCGGAGGGGGAGGAGCCCGTCGCCCTCGGGGGAGCGAGAGGGGGCTATCGGGAGCTTTTTTTCTTTCTACCTTTCCCTTGCAAAATGTACTACTCCCTCCAACCCATATTAGTTGACTCAAATTTGTCTAGATACGGATGTATCTAGCACTAAACCTTGACTAGATACATTCGTATCTAGATGAACCTACGTCAACTAATATGGGTCGGAGGGAGTAAATTAATCTCCGGATCAAATGTACTCCCTCTATCCCAAATTAACTGACTCAGCGTTGTCTACATACGCATGTATCTACACACTAAAATATGTCTAAATACATGTGTAGGCAGATAGAAGTATTTTGTAGATGCATCTTCAGTTCTTCACTACCTACTTCTACTGGGTATGAAGATAAGCAGGTAGACCACTTGCAAGTGAGAGGGATTCTCACCTCCGAAGTGGGCCGTGTGGTAGCAGCAGGCAGAGGGGTGGTTCCCCGCCGGGTCGTACTGCTGCTTGCAGTTCTTGCACGTGCGGAGCACCGGCCCGCCCACGCCTCCGACGGCGGCGGCAGCGTAAACCGGCGTTCGGAGATGGCGATGCGGGGTGAGCCGGAATACGGGGTAGTGAAGGGCTGGTGGCCGGAGCAGCGCAACACGTGCGGGCGGCGCCGCCATGCGCGGCGACGGCGCAAAAAAAAACGTGGAATCGAGGGATGGGGATTGGGGAGGTCGAGGCGGACAGGAAGAAGAGACGATCTGAGTTTTCCTTTTTCTTATTTTTCTTTTTAGAATTTTTTTTTCCAGAAGGGAGTCCGGCTATGGCATTTTTTTTAACAAAACACAATATATTAAGCTAGCAAGCCGCATTATTAAAAATCTTTCAGTCTCTATAAATATCCTGAAAGAAAAGAGTATTACTCCAAAGTTAAACTAGAGTTAGATCTCGAATTACAAAAGGCAAAATAAAATCTCACCCCAACTACGAAACTCCTTTAAAGAATAAGTAAATTTAGTTAGATCATGCGCCACCTGGTTCGCCTCCCTCGAACAATGCTGAAACCTATCTTCTGTCATAGCTTCAATTTTTAGGAAACACTCTACCAAGATCGGTGAGTAAGGGCTCCATATTTCTAAAAAAAAATTAATAATATATTTTTTAATCAATTTCATAAATAATACACAGATCGAGTAATTTGGTAATTTGCGATTCTAAAAGGCCGTCGTTTTTTGGAAAGACGACCGAACCTATTCTTTATTTGAGAAGACGACTAGGAGCTTCTTCAGTTGAAAAGATGACGCCTAAAAGTTTTTTTAATTGAAAAGACGACGCGATCTTCTTTAATTGAAAAGACAACGACTAGGAGCTTCTTTAATTGAAAAGACGACGCGAGCTTCTTTGATTGCTAACCCGGCCTATTCCCATCTTGACTCAAAGCCCGTTCACGTGTTCGATTAGTTAGGAGGAATGGAACCTAGTGGTTCCTAGAAAGGGAATATACCCCTTAGATCTAGAATATACACCCGTTTCATTCCATTCCACCATGTTTGAAAACCAAACATACCTTAAAGCGTTCACTCGTGCAGTTGTCGAGCACCTTATGGAGGGGGCCGGTGGACATGTTCTTAGGCCCTTTTATAATGGGTATTTCTTAGCGCGGTTTTCTAAGTATTTTGTATCTTAGCTAACTATAGGCAAAATACTTGAATTGTCCAATCACATCATGCATGAGGCTAAAATCATTTATGGCAACCTTCCTAATAAACATCTAAGAAACAATGCATTTGTACTAGTTGTTTCTTAAGTTTTAATTGCTCCTATAAAAACGTGCTAAGATACAACTCATTAGTTGCGTGCAAGAGGTGTATCTTAGCTAAGATACAATATCCACTCTTTGTTTTATAAATAGTATGACACATAAGCAAAATACATAGGATATCGCGCTAAGAAACCACCATTGTCAAAGGCCTTAGGTCATGTACAATGCTAGGGAATACATGTTTTCTCTTTGTTCTCCACATCATCTAAAGAAGACACAATTTATAATTTGTACAATACAATATATCTTATTACTATCTCTACAAATTAATGAAAATTAACTATTTTTAGTAAGAAATTGGTTGGGTAAAGAAATACATATGGTACAATGGAGAAAATAGTCTTCTCTTATTTTTAAGAGATCATTCTTTAGCCATAGATAACCTTTTTTCTTGTTCTATCTCCTCTAACTAAACAAAAATCCAATGTGAAAAGCATAAGAGAAGACTAACATCACCGTATTATACATGCTCTTAGAGCACCCACAACACAGGCGCTAATCCACAGGAGCTAGGAATAAAATCCTAGTCATTTTGGCAGTTTCAGCTTTATTCCCGGCTCTTTTCTAGCATCGGGCACATAATATGGAGCCACATGCTTAATTTATCTGTGCAAATGAGGGCTCCAAGGCGACGGGCGCTACCTATGTTTTGTTAACTGACTCGGCCTGATGGGTCTTAAGCGCCTATATGCATCGTGGGTGCTTTTAGGGGTAGTCCGTTACCACGTCGGTGCTTGGGTGCAGCGAAAAACTATGTATGTGGATGATGTGGGCTATAGCTGGACATGGGCAGCCCGGCCTGGCTGGCCTGACCCGGCCCAAAAAAAGCCCTGACATACCGGGCTTTTTAGGCCCATGGGCCGGGCCTAGGCATCAGATTTGCGGCCCGGTGACTACATGGGCCGGGCTTGGCCGAAAAAAGGCAAAAATAAGGAGAGGCCTGGCCACGACATGACGAAAACTACACTGTGCAGGCCAGGCTCGGGCCTAGATTTGAAGCCAGATAGTCGGGCTTAGGCCTAAGAAATGTGCGGGCGGGTATTTTGCGGCCCGGCCCGACAAATGACCAGGTATAATGTGGGCATGTGAAGACGATGGAGTTTATGACATATGATTGTCCGTATTTGTCATGTCTGTCCACACGTGACTCTTGTCTACGAGCGTAGCGATCCACATGGAGCGTGATTTAGACCAAATCTAGCTGGCCGGCATGAACAGTTCATGCCATGCATGGGCTAGTCTATTACATTTCGCGACTTAGTGGACATGAGAACTTGCGGGATGAGTCCGCATACCTCTGGTGCAATTAACTCGTGTGTGGTTGTAGTAGATGCACATTTGGACTTAAAACCTCGGCGAACGAATACCGAACCGAGAAGCCTGGCTCACTAATTAATTGATTGATCGACAAGTGCAGATCAGGAAAGATCAGCGACTGATGGAGATAAATCATTAAGACAATGAGCCTCTGTGTCGTACATCGATCTGAAGCCAATTATCAGTGTCATGACTCGTGAAAATCATGTCAAGTTAACGAGCCCAACAAGTGCATTTCGAACTCAGATAAGCTTATATGGTCACGTGTTCACGTTAGGTGGGTGACATGCTTCCCCAGATACCGCAAACAAAATTTTCTACGGCATCTTCAAGCCTTAATTGTTACGCCAAGGTAAGACGTGTTTAGCGCGCTGTTCATTCTCTTGTCGTTACATGTAGAAGGCTGCTTTTTCTTAGTTGAGTAAAATTCAGCTTACGTTCAGAATGCTTGTGATGGATGGCAGTTTTACCCATGAAAACGATACACGTGGGTACCGTATCCATATCGATAAAGTATGAAATATTTTTATAATATCTATATCCTACCTGACGAGTACAGGAACGAGTATATACTTGTATCATGGATATAACCATACTCTGCCTGTTTAAACGAACATGTTAAACTTATCTGTAGAGTGGCAACCTATATGTCCGAGAACTCTAGGAACAAGTATATGATTGCGAATTCTAAACTTCGATACTTTTATGTACTCGTCTGCCTATTATTAAGTAGAGCTAATTATATTTTTCTCGAATATGTTATTGATAAGCGTAAAATTGTGAATAACTTATGTATTATTGAATCTATCCACTGAGTACCCAATGGGTATGGGTAACTGGCAGGTATGGGTATGGATAAAGTTTTATACCCGCGAGTACGGGTATGGATAAAATTTTATACCCATTGACTAACGGATATGGGTATGATATTGCTCTACCCTGTCCATATCCTCAACATAATTTCATCTGGTATGTTTCACGTGCACCCCGAAACTTTAGTAACTACTCCCTCCATTTTAAAATATAAGATGTTTTAGCTTTTGTGAAACAAATATATCTGGACATCTTTTAATGTGGGAGTACAAACTAACGACCGGTTGGCAACAGGTCTCTGGCAATATAACAAAGAATATCCTATCATCATCTACATCTAGATCAGCTTCCCTCATTCCAACCGTAGTAAGCTTGCAAATTATGAACCTCCGTTCCACTTTAATCTATGTCCTAGAAAAATCAGAAAATTTAGCATTGCATTTATTTGTGCTACTTGGCCTCCTTTAATCAGAGTTTGTCATGAATAGGATGATTGAGCTCATGAACAATGGATAAACTATGCCAACTGATTTAGAGAGAAGGACATGTAGAAGGTTGCCAATGATGTTCTGGGATTTAGTGACCACTCTTCAGCTGGATAACCACATGAGGAAGTGAAGAACCAAATGAAACCTGATAGTCAAGCTTAGACGTCAGGAGGGCATCAAATGGTGTGCGGACAGCACGGTCTTTATGGTCGATGATGATGAAATGATGAAGCAGATGCTCGTGTTAAGATGGTATGACACTACCTTATGTTTCACTTGTTTGAACCTATAAATTGATGTGCACTCACATAGCGAACTATGCTCAGATGAAGACGATCTTCATGCACAAGTTTGGGGATCCTAGAAAACTATGGGATCCAAATTTGATGGTGAAAGCCATAGACTTCCTCGTGGACAAAAACTAAGAAGCAATCATCTATACTAACATGGGTCTAGTTGATGAGAACAGGGCTTTACTTAGGACGTGGCTTTGCAACCACTTAGATTAGGGCTACTGCGTTGCTGCTGTCGATGGTACACATGATCTGTTGATGCAGTCATGTAAATTTTGGGTGGTGGTCTCATATTCCTCCGTTAGCTAAAGCTTGATGAAATCTGAACCCTGATTTGTAGTCTTGTGAGAGGTGGTATTGTTAACCCCTCCGGTGATGAATTTTTAAGATGCATCATGAGCTGTTGTTTTTGTGTGTAGCTCGTGGTGCATCAGTTATTCAAGTAACTGTTGTTGAAGTGACTAGCTAATATCGTTCTCTATTGTTCAATTCATTAACTACTGACATGTGTATGATAATCTCACCACTTATGAGAAGAGGTTAACGATAGCCGTTGTTATGAAGACAACCAAACAAAGTGCCGATGATACCCAAAGGCCATTTTTGCTGGGACATGCTCCCAAAGTCTAGCCCGAACGAGTCCCCAAAATACATACAAGCTACTTCCTCAGTTTAGAAATATAAGATATTTTAGGTTTGTGAAACAGATGTATCTAGATACCTTTTAGTATATAGGTTCAAATAGACACTAAAAGGTGTCTAGATACGTCTCATTCACAAACCTAGAACATCTTATATTTTCAAACGGAGGGAGTACCAAACAAATCAAAAGGATGTACTGGAGGGGTACCCACTGTGATCGATCGGCCCTATAAATACCCTCGCGGCATGCTGCAAAATCTACCACAGCGAAGCCCGTTGAGCGATCGAGCTAGTCCTCCATACAGCCTCCTCTAACGACGCCGTACAAATCCTCCTTTTCTTGAGGAGGCGGACAGACAACCATCAATCGATTAACCGCAACGAACATGGCCGGCCGGATGAGTTGAAGACGTCGGTAAACCAGGCCAAACGCCTGCAGCACCCTCTCGTCGGCCAGGTGCCACATCACATCTCCCCCCGTCGACACGCTGCTCCTCGTCATGTCCATGCTACTGTCCCCCGACGGCGTCGAAGCCCTTTGGCACGAGGCACAAGCAGCAAAGGTGGCCATCTCGGTGGCGGCGGCGGCAGCGGCATGCATAATTGCTGCAGCGCTGTGCTCTTACTACGCCGCACGGTGGCGGCGACGACCGGTGTACCTGGTAGACCACGCCGGGTACAAGCCCGGGCGAGCACACGAGAGGACGCGCGCGGAGAGCATCGAGCACTACAGGCTGACCGGCGCGTTCAGCGAGGAGAGCCTAGCGTTCAAGAAGAGGATCCTGGAGCGGTCAGGGCTCGGCGACGCGACGCACCTGCCCGCGTCCTTGATCAAGGTGCCCATGGACATATGCCTCCGGACGGGGATGGAGGAGTCTCGCGCCGTCGTCTTCGGCGTGGTCGACCGGCTGCTGGCTGCCACCCGCGTGCGGCCGGCCGACGTCGGCGTGCTCATCGTCAACTCCAGCCTTTACAGCCCCACGCCGTCCTTCACCTCGCTGATCATCAACAGGTACGCGAATGCTTTTTTTTTTACAGGAGTTCGTTGCCTACGGGCATAAGATCCACCGTAGATTCACGCTGTAAGATCTGTATCATAATCAAAATTTTAGATTCATTATGGTTTTATTTTCAGGAATTTTTAGATTTATTATGCTTTCATCCCAGACACGAATCAACGGTAAATCTCATGTCGATAGGTAACGACTCCGGTAAAATTTCCGTGCTGTGAACAGGTACTGCTTGCCCGAAGACGTCGTCAGCTACAACCTCAGCGGGATGTGCTGCAGCGCCGGCGTCATCGCTATTGACCTCGCAAAACGTCTGCTTCAGGTATACTCCACCGGGTAAAGCAAGGGAATTGCTAATTCTCAACGAGCTTAGCACTCAGGCGACTGTGTATCCGTTGGATCTTACTCGGAGATTCGCGCTGATTGTTTTGAACCGGATGTTGATTTTCTTTTGCTTGTTTTGCACCGCCTATTAACAGGCTTGGGCCAGGAATTTGGCCCACAAACGTAAGAAAAGGGTAAAATAAATACTAAGGTGTCCCGGCTCGAAAAAAAAATACTAAGGTGTCAAGTGGAAACCAACCTAGATCCCAGTTTTTATTTAATTTAAATTTTAGTGCAAAATTTTCAAACTTTTACATTAGAAATCTCAAAATAAAAGTGGAGGATTTTAGAGGGATCCCATTTGACACCCTAAAAAATACGAGTCTTGAATAGTGATCCAACTATGGACATTTGCGCCTGATCGTGCTTACAAGCAAGGCGATCGATGATTTTTCTTTTGAGATTAGAGAGCGATGGGTTGTATTTAGTCTTTGTCACAATTTTAATACTACCACCTCACAAACATCCAATTACTCTTCCCATTTTTTCCTTTCATCTTTTCATGTTGTGAATAACCAAAGTAATAGAACATAAATAATGTTTTATCTTCTTGGTGTTGAATTTTGTTTCAAGTTGACCTCCTTTTGACCATTTTCGTAATTCTCAGTCGGACGAGTCTCATACATTGCATTTGTGTGGTAATTCGTGTCGCTCGAGATTTGTGCAATTGTAATTTTTTTGATTGCACGTTGTTGCAATCGTGGATTTTTCATGCTCGACATGCTCCTTCACTAAGAATTTCCTAGTTGCAAGTGGGATTGCAACCATATTTTTTTAGTTGCAAATTGGTTGTAACCGGATTTTTTTGCAGTTGCAAGTGGGTTGCAACTGCGATTTTGTAGTTGTAAATGGGGTTGTAACTGATATTTTTTCAGTTGCAAGTGGCGTTGCAGCTACGATTTTTCATTTAAAAGTAGGGTTGAAGGCGATTTTTCTATTGCAACTCGTACATAACCAATATTTTCGATTGCAAGTGCTGATACAACTAAAATTTGAAATTGCAAGTCGCACTGCAACTAAGTTTTTTTAGTTGCAACTAAATTTTTTTTCATTGCAAATAGGTTGTAACTGAGTTTTCTTCGGTTGTAAGCGGGGTTGTCACAAAGATTTTGATATTGCATGTGAGTTATAATTAAGTTTTTTAGTTACGAGTGGGCTTACAACTAACCTTTTTTTTTGTTGCAAATGAGGTTGGAATTAAGTTTTTCTCCATCTGTAAGTAGGTTGCAACTGGTATTTTCCGTTTAGCATTTATGTTGTGTTAGCCATCAAAACACTATGTCAGAGCGAAAATAAACAGCAAACATTCAAGATGACACCAGTGAGAAGGAGAGAAATAACATCGGGTCTCTCACTTCAAGCTATAGGCGAAGTAATAAAAAATAAATTGTTCCCATATTTTCATTATTCTAGGGATTTGTTTCTGTATTTTGGCAAGCACTATACCTAGAAAAAATTAAAGGCCCATGGGCTAGAAGGCTCAACAGGTTAATGAAACATGAAGAGGCCATGTTCACGTATACGTGGGCTTGCCTTAAGCAGATCGATCAATCAAATCGATCTGGTCGCGAGAAAACGGCGGGTCAAAGTAACAAACACCTGACTGAAAATTATACTATAGCTTAACCTTGGTTACATGTATGAGTAATAATGACACTTGTACATCCCGTGTCTATGGAGTGCGGGTCCAGACGAGCTCTATAGAGGATTTTTTTGAAAATTTAAAATTTAAAGATTTAATTTTTTTAGTAAAAATATCATGATACATATAACAATTTATAATACATGCGTACCAAATCTTATGTGAAAATACTTTGTATTCTGGTTTTAGAAAAAAGTAAAAAAAAATCAAACCTGGACGTAAAGAGTGCAATTTTGAATGGGCCTCTCTTTTTCTAAAATTTGTCATATTTGTCTCTTTTGTTGTGTCCAAAATATAAGGTATTTTCCATTGATTTTTTTGCAGACGTGTATTTCATATTTTTGGTTACACGTAGGTATTTGTTTTCAAAAATATTTGATGAATTTTAAAAATTCAAAAAGAGCTCCATGGAGCCCATGCTTTAAAGCGATTTTCCGTGGAGCTGACCCTCTCATTCCCTCGTCTCTCTATTCGTCTTCCTCGAGAGCTTCGGGCTAGGGTTCCGGCTACCGCCTATGATTATTCGACTGCTACCACACTAAGCCCACTCTTAGGGTGTCTTGCCCAGCCTCATCTCGACCACTGTGCGGCCATGCGCGAGGAGGGGTGCACGGAAGCGTTGCTCCAGGCGAAAGTATCGCGCAGGAGGAAGAGCCGATGGTGATGAGGCCCTACAGGACACTCTGGTCAGGCGGGGGGCTTGAAGACGCATTTCAACGAAAGGTCTTTGGCGTGGAGTTGAGCCTATAGAGGAGGCTTGTGGACGTCAGCTCTGGGGCAGCACTGCGTGAGAGAGGGAGGCGCCTGACGAGTCGACTCCGCATAAACCATCTGGCCCGTCTTTGCCTAGAGGTGATGAAAGGAGCTTCCTCGTCAGGCCGACCATCCCCCTCATTTGCTCCTCTCCTCCACTCATAGCTCTCTCTTCTCCTTCAACTTGTGTGAAACATGCAGACGTCCTGAGTAGGCGTTGTCGTGGATATTGTGAGTGCAGAATCCGCCCCTAGGTAGAGCTGACATTTCCTTCTTTCCAACTCCCTTTTTTTCTTCTTCTTCTCAATTTGCAAAATTTACTACAGATGGGCATAATTATTTCTAAATTTTATATCACCGATACTTCATGTGTTAATTTATTGGTTAGAGAAATCATGTGCTTAGAGAAAAGAAATAAACATTTATTTATTTTAACTTGGAAATAATCATTTATATTCTAACAATCAGATTGGGCCCAAGTGCTAACAACACTTCACCAATTAATCGTGTATGCACGGTTAGTGTATTGAAAGAACTAGAAAAAAAGAGAAATAACGGTGTGACCAAAAATTCAGGTGCTCGCCGGCAATATCTAGCACGATATAGGAGGTGAGGCGAAGCTTGCACGCCCACCTAGTTAGATTAATTCTCAGTCAGCTGGCATTACGTGGAGCCGTAAAATAAGGACCCTTGTGACCACATAGTTGACACACATAACCCTTGTAGAGAGGGAGAGAGAATGCTGACGATCTTATGCCTGACCATAGGCCTATACTCATAGAGAGGGAGAGAGAATGTCATATTATGAACTTATTTATAGACGGGGTGTCAAATAGCTAACATTTTCTCTCCATGGCAAATTAAGAAGCACATTTTATGGCCACTTCTTTTTAGCTTCTGATTTTAGAGAAGCTAGTTTTTAGAAGATTGTGAAAAGAAGCTACGGTGGGGCGCATAGAATCTGGTTCTTTTTATTCTTTTTGCTTCTGGAATTTGGGATTAATTCTAGATACGTTGAGTTATCAAACGTCTGCAACGCCCCTGAAATTCGTAGGTGGTCTAAATTTCATAGGTTCATATAAGGAGGGTGTGGATAATTTCTGAAATCTAACTAACCGTAACCGTAACATTCTTAAAACGTAATTAGCATATACTCAAAATGTAATCCCCGCAAAAAAAAATACTCAAAATGTAATTAGCATGCACCGTGCGTGCAAACCATTAGCAATTACTAGCAGAATACTTGGCTAGGAGGACAACATACGGAGGCCAGCAGGTCGAGGCATCACCAGTGGCGCCCAACCGCAGCGCAGCGCTCGTTTTTCTTTTTTCTTTTTGTTGTTCAATTTTTCTGCGGTGACATTTTTCCATAAATACAGGCAAAATAAGAAGGGTACCTCTGTATGTCAATTCGATCGGTTCAAGAGGAGAAGCTCGGAATCTATCCTAGAAGAGGCTGATTCTGAGTGCGTGCAAAATAAGATTTCCAATAGAAAAAAGCTGGTCTGAAATCAGATCCATTTTTTTGGGTTTGTGTGATTCACCTAAAATCTGTTCTATAAACATTCTTAATCTAGTGGTAAATAAAGAATCTGTTCCATGTACACAAAGATATGACGTAGAAATAGAGCTGTGCTGCTATATATTTGCTCTCCTAGGTACATAGATAGATATCCACGTTTTCCTGCGCTGATTGTATAACGTGTAGTATCTGTTAAACTACAGGTGCACCTTGACACGTATGCACTGGTGGTCAGCACAGAGAACATCACAATAAACTCGTACCTCGGCAACAGCCGTCCCATGTTGGTGCCGAACACGCTTTTCCGAATGGGTGGCGCAGCCATTCTCCTCTCGAACAAGCGCGTCGAGCGGCAGCGAGCCAAGTACCGGCTGCTCCACACGGTGCGCACGCACCGTGGCGCCAACGACAAGAGCTACGCGTGCGTGATGCAGGAGGAAGACGAGCTGGGGCACTTGGGCGTGTCCCTCTCTAAGCAGCTCACATCGGTGGCCGGCGACGCGCTCCGCACCAACATTGCCGCGCTCGGACCGCTGGTGCTGCCGCTATCCCAGCAGCTTAGGTTCGTTGGCACCCTCGTGCTCAGACGGGTGTTTGGAATCAGTGTGAAGCACTACTCCCCGGACTTCACGCTTGCTCTGCAGCACTTCTGCATCCACGCCGGGGGCCGAGGCGTGCTGGACGAGCTGGAGAGAAGCCTTAACCTGAGCGCCTGGCACATGGAGCCATCGAGGATGACCCTCTACAGGTTCGGCAACACGTCGAGCAGCTCGCTGTGGTACGAGCTTGCCTACTGCGAGGCAAAGGGCAGGGTCAAGAAGGGTGACCGGGTCTGGCAGATCGCCTTCGGCTCCGGATTCAAATGCAATAGCGCGGTGTGGGAGGCGCTCAGAACGATCGACGACAACGTTGCCGCTGAGGGAGGCAACCCCTGGGCACAAGATGTCGATGTTCTACCTTCCGCCTAGTTTCTACCCTCCAAGAATCACGGTGCATGCGCCCGACACACACACCTATGACTTGTATGGTTGCTTCACTCCCAATAAAATAAAAGAACTTACTCGTGTAATGAATGAATGCAGAGCCTATTGTACTATTACTATCAATCTACCATGCCTGTGAATAAGGTGCGCGAGTATTTTAAGATTTATATTTAACTAGGAAGCGTGTCTCTGCGTTGCGACGGGAGAGATGTGTCGGTGTGTATTTAGCACATGCATGGTTAGAGCGTTGGCACGGCCTTACCTCAAATTAAATGAGAGATTGTATTAAATTTGGTGGAAATGTAATGAAGATAGTGAAATTTTGAGTGGAGGCATGTTTATGTGAATGGGAGCAGCCACCGTGGCCTCCATGCCATGGCCTTTGGCTGCCTCCCCTCTCCCTATAAAAGTCCCCCTCCTCTCATCTCACGTCTCCTAGCGAAGGATCTCTCTTCTCCTCTAGAATATTCCCCATGATCCCGGCATAGCGAGATACATGTTTTCGGTGGCTTTTTATGGAGAAAAGATTTGTTGCTTTCGTTGCTTTGCTGGAGCGAGGATTTGGAGGTTGTCGGGTACCGAACATGTGTGGGATCACGGATGCAACACTGCTTTGTGGTGCTGGACTTGCTGATGCTGAACCTGTTGGACTTCATCACGATCTTGAGATCGGCAAGTGAATGACTACATCATCAACGAGAAAAAAATCTCGTAACGTTTTGTCGATTTTAGAGGGTAAGTTTTCTATGGATGTATATCCACCTGTTGCTTGTATCTAGATAGATAGATCTTGGTGCTCAGTTGTTTATATCATAGAATTTTTTTGTTTTCTATTCTGCGAACCCAATGGTGGTATCAGAGATAGGTCTATGCGTAGATGCTTTGCACGGGTGGTACATATATGGTTATATGGGCGCTGATGGTCACGCTATATATGAATTCAAAACTCCTTCTCAAATAACATTGGTTTGAATGCTTCCTTTTCTAAACAAGTTTGCCAAGGATCATGTTACGAGGCAACAAGTTTGAAAGAATTGATGGCATTACCAAATAGAGAAATATTGAGTTAAATCAGCAGCAAATGAAAAGGTTGATAGGTCAGGATTTTCAAAAAAGGGAACACTTATGGATAAATATCCCAGAAAATAATCTACAGTAGCAGTGGGATATACAGTTTAGAAATAATGTGAAATTAATGATTCAAAGGCATCAAAGTCATATAGAGCTACCAAATTATGAATTGACAAGGCTCGGTGGAACCAATAAAGAGTGTGAGTCATATCCGATATATAACGACAATGCTGAAATCGACTAGAGGTAATAAAGAGTGTGAACCATCTGGTAGAGTTTCATGCTGCAAACAATATGCAAGTATTACAAATTTCTTAGTAGTGATAATATCATATAGTTTGTACTAGTTGTTGGCTCATCATACCAACATTGAGGTCTGATTATGTGTTTTCTTTCCATTTTATAACAATAAGTTCACGCCAAAAATGAAAAACAAAACTGTAACGTGATAAAAGTATGGGTTTCCATATAAATGAATTGTACTTTTAAATGAATAGGTTTTATTTTTCTGTAAGGAAATTCATTAAAATAGAGCTCTCAAATGCTTCAAAAAAAGTGATCAATTACAATGAAAGCATAACGATCATTTTTTTTTCATAAAAAATGAATTTGGCTACAAGATCCAAAGTTACCAATGCCTATTTTAAAATTATTTTTTCTAAAATCTCTAAAAAAGCTGCACAAATATGCGGACCACTATGCTAGTTCATAAGTATCATGTGATGCTTCTTTCCTTATTTAACAGCATTGCACGGATGTGCTCGACTATAATCAAGAATAATAAAATTATATGATGCCCTAATATCAGCTTGTAGGATTTTTCCAGTGTGCGAACTGTGAAGTTGAGCTATTGGTAGATTTCCCAAAGTATGGGATGCTTAGAGCATCCCCACTCATGCTCCCATACGGCGTTCGGTGCGGTCTTTTTTGGGCCGTATGGAGGGGTGCTGGATAACATGAAAATTTGGGGGCTGCTGGCTCCCAACTGTGCCCTCCATACCAAAAATTTGAAATTTAAATTAACACAAAATATGTTAAACATTTGAATTTTATTAATTTTTACATAAATTTAAAAACTTAAAACATAAATTTAAGCTAATTTTTTTTAAATAATACATTTTTTATTAAATTTCACAAATAATACATAAAACGGGCAAATTGCAAATCTTACGGTCCGTCGTCCGTTGAAAAGACGACCGGGATGCTTCGTCTTTTCAAAAGACGACAGACTTGTCTTCTTTTATTCAACAGACGACACACATGCCTTCTTTTATTCAAAAGACGACACGCTTGAGGCGACAGGGCTGTCGAGTTGTCGGCGACAGGGGGTACGCTGGGTTGTCCGTTGAACGGACGAAGGACGGTTCGTCCTTGGAACGGACTACGCGCCCCAACATATAGCTCACGCGGCGCGCTCACGCGCATGCCCGTCGTCGTCCTCCCCTCCTCTCTCTCTCTGGCTGTTCTTCCTCTCTCTCGCTTGTTATCGTTTTCCCAGCTGCTGCACCGATTTGTAGCCCAGATTTCTACCCAAACTCGTTGCTCTAACACATTAGCAAGCTAGGAGAGTCCCGATCTACTAATGGGATAGCCTGGTGTAGTGATTTGAGTCGTTTTGGTGGAGGGATCTGGTGGTGTTCTTGTTGAGCAATGGCCATGGTGGAGACTGGTGCTGGGACTTGAGGAAGGTGCATGGTGGAGGTACTGATCCGTTGACATGAGGCAGCTGCACGGCAGGACTTCGCACGTTTCAAGGGTAAACCCTAATTTCTTGCTAATTGCAGTCATGTGTGTATGTTTATAGGTAGCCTTTGATGGGGTCTGTTAGATGCAAGATATTTGTAGAGTATTATGTGTCAATGTACCTGTTTTTGACTATTTTTGGTATTTTTTTAGGTCGAAAATCATGTCAAATAATGTAGTGTTTAGGTTCTTCTATGGTCCTGGTTTCGTCAGAACAAACCAGCACGGAGTTGATTTGAGCGAGTTTAATTTTATGGATGAAGTGCTTCAGAATCCTGAAACAGTGCCCCTACTATTGTTAGATGCAGTATGACATTGTTCAGTACTTAATTTCTTGTACACTAGCAGGAGACTCCGTTACATGGGACACTACTGACGACCATGATCAGCAGACACAGGACGAATAGGTAGACTGGTTTGGCCAGTATCAACCAGGTACTCCACCACCTATCCCCACACACGATACACAGGATCAAGGTGAAGGGTCAACTGCACCTCGTCGTGATGTGATGCCACCCCACAGATATGGATGGAGTACACCGAGGCCTCCGCCACCTCGTCGTCGACACCAGTGATATCTACTTATGTATCAGACATTTATCTATCTATGTATGAGACATATATCTACCTATATATGAGACATCATTCTATTATTTCATGATTTTATTCGACAAAATACTCAACATAGCTTGCAACACAGTTCAGCATAACTTGCGGTACATAAATAAGAGTCATATCTATCCCTAGCATGATGACTTTCCCTTTTCCTTCGATGATGCCTCGCCCTTTCCCTTTGACGATCCCTCGCACTTGCTCTTCTTGGCCTGCGCTTTCTTCTTCTCCTGCCTCTTGTCCCACTCAGCTCTCGCCTTGCTTTCAACGGGTGGCGGCATGAAGATATCATCCTCATCTTCGCTCTCTTCTATCCAGGCCCTAGGTGCCACAACCTGCTCCGTCATGTCAGCTTGACTCTTCTTGGCCCGTGCTTTCTTCTTCTCCTACCTCTTGTCACACTCAGCTCTTGCCTTGCTTCCAACGGGTGGCGGCATGAAGATATCATCCTCATCTTCGCTCTCTTCTATCCAGGACCAAGGTGCATCAGCCCGCTCCATCATGCGAGCTTCACTCTTGAAGTTGAGCTTGTCCCATCTTGCTTGGATCCTGATAAGCTCTGCTCGTACCTAATTTAGGGTCTTCAGTTTCCACCCTCTCCGATGAAGTTCCTTACCAAGCATAACGAGAGCATCATAGTTCCTTACCAACGTCTCCCAGTGGGCTGGTTCATCGCCTATCATAACACTTCTGGCTATTTGGAGAAGCCCAATGGACATCTCTGTCGGCCAGGGAAACGTGTCGGTCATAGTGGAGAGGAGTGGAGGGAAATGCGAGAGCAAGAGGAGAGGAGGGAAATTAATTAGAGAGTAAGAGGAGGAAGAGATGAACTGGGTGAAAAGATACATCTCGTTGCCCGCATTTATAGAGGCACCGAACCGAATAGGCGGGAAAAAGGGCGGGAAGTACTGCCGGGAAAAATCGGCGGGAAGGACTGGCGGGAAAAATCGGCGGGAAGGAGTGGCGAGAAAAATCGGCGGGAAGAGACGGCGGGAGAAATAGCACGAAACAATAGTCCAAAACCTAAAACGTTTTGGAACCCTGAACCCTTGCATGATCAATGCACCCTTCTTCATTTCGATAGACAAAAGAGTCCTTCGTCTTTTGAACAGACGAAAAGCATGTTCGTCTTTCCAGCAGACGACCGTCTGGGGCGTCGTCCTCTCAAAAGAAGAACCCCTGCGTCGTCTTTTGAAAAGACGAAGCATCCCGGTCGTCTTTTCAACGGACGATAGACCGTTAGAGTTGCAATTTGCCCGTTTTGTGTATTATTTATGAAATTCAATAAAAATGTATTATTTAATTTTTTTTAGCTAAATTTAAACCTAATCTAATGGCCACGGCCGCCAATTCCTAGTTGGCGGTACATGACCTGGGCGTAGTCCTCCTCCTCGTCTTCCTCCTTCACTAGTGGCCCCCTGCTGCTACCTTGCCCGGTCTCTGCCATGCCTCCTCGGTGGATGCTCCTCGTCGTTGTCGTCGAGGTCGACTTAGCGGCCGAGGGCGCAAGCTCGCTCGGCCTGCTCGCGGAGGTACTCCGCTATGCTCCACGCTTCGGCGAACTCGTCCAACGCTGACATGACGACGTTGAACGTGGCGCGCATGGCCTCGCGCTGACCCGGAAATTCTTCCGGGTCGTCGTTTTTCTTCAGCGCGAGGCGGCGGCGTCCACTCGCGCTTCAGCAAGGGAGGGGGTTGAGTGCGGCCACGGCCGTGCGGAGGACGCCGCGACTGATCCTCCTCCTTCACGAGGGCCAGTGCGTGGCCGCCACGGTGAGGCGAAGGCGTGTCGTAGGGGGGCCACCGGGCGGACGGCGCCTATGACGAGGACGACCTCGAGTGCGACGCCGAGGAGGAGCCATGTCAAGAGGGCGGTGGAATCATTAGCCACGGGTTTTTACCCACAGTGATGTGGTCTATGTTAGCACTAATCTTGATTTGTTTAGTTAGTTAGCTACCTACGGGTTAGTAGATGCCTGAGTTTGTTAGAGTATGGAGTCGTTAGCTAGCCATGCATGCGCGTTGGTCGGGTCGTGCGCGTGGCAGCGGGCAGATCGTGAGCGAGGTGGGCAGACTGCGTGCGTGAGTATGCTGTGTGGGTGCCCGGGTATAAAACCGTTATTCCTGTGTACTGCTCACAAGGTTGAGGTTGTGAGCCATGTAGCCAGCCGAAGAGGAATAAGAGTAGGGCGTCTGAGCGCCCATGGCGGCGTTCGTGCGCCGGTCCGGGAAAAATCTGTGTGTCATTTTTCTTCCACCTTGTTCGAGAGAGAGAGAGAACAGGGGCTGCCGGAGGGCAGCCCCAACATTTGGTATCAGAGCCTCATGGTTCGAGGCTATGGTGCATGGTCCGCGATGAGCACGGCGGACGCGGAGGCGGCGCGATGTGACGCCGTTTGTGCGGCGAGCATGGAGGCCGCGGCGGACCTGCGTAGGGGCGCAGAGTCCGCGGTGGCGTGGCATGGCTCGGCGGCGTGAAGGTGCTGCGTGGCCATGGAGGTCGTAGTGGCGCCATGTGACGGCCATGGAAGCAGCAACCGGTGTGAGCACGGTGGCGAACGGCGTGTGTGTGCGCTCTGGTTGTTCCGTGTGTCACCAGCGGAGAAGAAACTCGGCGTGTGTTGCCGAGGAAGAAGACTGTATCATCGCGTACGTGCGCAGGACGATCAAGGAGGGGAGGACCAGGTCGTGCAGCTCGAGACGGACGCGTTGCTCGCGTTAGTGCGCGACATGTGCGTGAGCTGAGGGCATGCAGATCGTGGCATAGTGGGTGCGTTGACACGTGAGTGCGCGTCATGGGCATGGCCGTGGTGACCTATGTGCGAGCCATGGCTATAAATTCCCACCCCCTATAACTCCATTTGAAGCTGTAGGGGTTCGTAGCATGGAAAACAAAAATTTTCTACCGCATACAAACAAACAAGCCAAGATCTATATACTAGATTGTAGCAACGAGTCGATAGAATAAATCATCCTCGAAGATCCAAAGTGTTTAACGAGAGCGGATTCTCGTGGGTGATGTAGTCGTACTCTTCCCGATCTCAAGATCGTATAGACGATCCTTCCGGCGTTAAGCTTCCGCGTCGACATCGTTCGAAATTTTCGACGAAGACCTTCCTCTCCTTGTTCCGGCAGCAGCGGAGGTTGTAGCACTCTCTCGTGATTCCAAAGACGACGGCGTGGTACCGGAAGTAGAGGGGAGATCTCGCAGGGCTTCGCCTTAAGCCGGAGCGAGTATGGTGGACTATGAGAGAGCCTCGGTGATCTAGGGTTTAGACACACCAAGTAGAGGGAACTAGGCCGGCGGCTAGGGCAACTAGAAGCACCAACTCGGCGGCTTGGGAGAAACCCTAGGACGGCGGTGGCTATGGTGGGCGGCGGCTAGGGTTAGGTTTAGAGGGGCAAGGTGTAGGCTTGGAGGGGCAGCCCTGCCCCTCCTTATATAGGTGGAGGGGGCGCGCCAAGGGGAGAGGATGTTGGAGATATGCCCTAGAGGCAATAAATGTAGTTATTATTATATCTTTGTGTTTATGATAAATGTTTACATTCATGCTATAATAGTATTAACAAGGAAACATTAATACTTGTGTGATTTGTAAACTAAAATAAGAGTCCCTAGTAAAGCCTCTATATAATACTAGCTTGTTGGTTAATAGATGATTGTGGTTTCCCTATCATGAACATTGAGATGTTATTAACAACAAGATCATATCGTTAGGAGAATGATATGGTGGACATACTCCTATAGATAAGCGTAGCATAAAGATCAAGTCATTTTAATAGTTCAATTGCTATATGCTTTCTGATACATAGTAACCTAATTCCTTCGACCATGAGATCATGCATATCACCTTTACCGGATGGGTGCTTTGATGACATCAAACACCGTAATCGGTGGCTATAAAGGTGGCATTGAGTGTTCAGAAAGTATTGGTTGAAACACATGGATCAAGACTGGGATTTGTCCATCCATATGACGGATAGATATACTCTGGGCCCTCTCGGTGAAATGTCATCCAATTAGCTTTCAAGCATGTGACTGGCTCACAAGGGATCACATATCACAGGAACGAGAAAAGAGTACTTATCGGTAATGAGGTTGAACTAGGTATACAGAGATACCGACGATCATAACCTCGGATAAGTAAACTATCGTGAGACAAAGGGAAATTGGTATCGTATGTAAGTGGTTCATTCGATTGCAAAGTAATCGTAGAAATATTGGGAGCCATATGAATTTCCAGATTCCTCTATTGGTTATTGATCGGAGAAGTGTCTCGATCATGTCCGCATAATTCACGAACCGTAGGGAGACACACTTAAGGATTCGACGTTGTTTGAGTAGTTATGGAATGATGAGAAAGAGTCTGAATGTTGTTCGGAGTCTCGAATGGGATTCAGGATATCACAAGGAGATCCGGAATGGTCCGGAGAATAAGATTCATATAAGGAAAGTCCCGTTTCGGAGTTGGAGAATGGTTCCGGTGTTTTCATCGGGAATGTTCTAGAAGGTTCCGGAATGTCCGGCACTCCGGAGGGGAAGGGTACATGAATGTGTTATATCAAGTTGGTATGATTGCATCATGTACTCGGTGTCATCGCTGAACAAAATAGAGGGTTTATTCAAATCCTAGTTTGAAAAGTCAAACGGCTAGTTTGAAAGTCAAACGGCTATTTTTGGGAAGTGGAAAAGGAGGAGGAAACCAAGTTGGGGAGGAGTCCTCCTCCCACGGGCGCACCACCAAGCAGTGGGGAGGGACTCCTCCCTTGGCCGGCCCCCTCCACCTATAAAAGGAGGGGCAGGGCTCCCCTCCTAGACACAAGTTCCTACTCCTCTAAACCCTAGCCCCAAGCCGCCGCCGCCTCCATAGCCAGCCGCCCTAGGAGCACTACGCCGCCTAGGTGAAACCCTAGCCGCCGGCCTAGCCCCCTCCTCGGCGTGTCTAAACCCTAGATCGTCGAGGGACTCTCTCATACTCCACCATACTCGCTCCGGCTTAAGGAGAAGCCCTACGAGATCTCCCCTCTACTTTCGGTACCACGCCGTTGTGCTGCCGGAATCGAGAGGAGAGTGCTACAACCTCTGCTGCCTGCTGGAAGAAGGGAGAGGAAGGTCTTCGTCAATCTTGAACATGTGACCCATTGGAGCGGCCTTTAACGCAGCCGGAAGGATCGTCTACGTGATCTTGAGATCGGGAAGAGTACGACTACATCACCCACGAGAATCCGCTCTCGTTAAACACTTTGGAATCTTCGAGGGTGAGTTATTCTTTCGACTCGTTGCTACAATCTAGTGTAGGGTTTCGAGGCATAGTAAATCAAAATTTTCTACGGATGCGAACAGAGGGAAGCCAAGATCTAATCTAGGAGATGCAAACAACGAGAGAGATTGGATTAGATCTTCATACCCTTGAAGATTCTCATAGCGGAACGTTCGTCGGAACGTGGGTGATGTAGTCGTACTCGCTTCTCCTCCTCGCGATCCGATCCGATCTAGCACCACAAGTGGTGATGCCTTCGTGAGATGCACACGTACGGCACCTCGACGTCTCCTCCTTCCTTGGTCCAGCAAGTATGGTGGAGAGATGGGTTGGATCTACAACACGATGGCGCGGTGCAATTGGTGGAGGAGAATTCTGCGGGGGGCTTCGCCAAGCGATCGGGAGGGAGAGAGGAGGCCGAGGCGGCTAGGGTTGGAGGGAAGGTGTGGGGTTGGTGCGCCCCAGCCCACTATATATAGTGGGGTGGGCAGCCCTATCCCTCCCCAAGCCAAGGCAGCTGAGGCCCCAAGGAGGAAGAGTGGGGGCAAGACCCCCTTCTAGAAGCTCTATCTAGAGTTTAAACCTCTCTTGGCGGCTGGGCCCTATGGGGCCTTGTGCCCCTGGCCCAATCTTGCCAGGGCACTCCCTCATAGGCCCATGCCCCTCCGGAAGGTGGGGCCACGTTGGTCCCCTTCCGAAGGTTCTAGAAGCTTCCTGTACAATACCGATTAACCGGAACAATTCGAACTCCAAAAACTGCTTTGCCTTATATGAATCTTATTCTCGGACCACTCGAACCTCTCGTGATGTCCCGGATCCCATCCGAGACTCGAACAAAAACTCATAAACCAATTATCCAATCTATCCTAGCGTCGAGACACGTTAAGTGTGTGACCTGAGTTCGAGAATATGCGAGACATGATCTTCTATCAATAATCAACGGTGAAGTGCAGACACCCATATTGACTCCACACATTCATCGATGATCATATCGGATGAACCACGATGCCAGGATTCAATCAATCCCATATATATATTCCCTTCGTCTCGCGATATTTTTACTTGCCGAGATTTGATCGTCGATGCCGTCATACCTAGTTCAATCTCGTTCACAGCAAGTACTTTACTCGTTCCGTAATCCGATATCACTTTGTGATTAACTCCTTAACCACATGCTTGCAAGCGGTGTTGATATCATTTACCGAGTGGGCCCGAAGTATATCTCTCCGACTTGGGAGGGACAAATCCCATCTCGATACATACAACCCAACAGATACTTTCCGATCACCTGAGAGACACCTTTATGATCACCCTCTCATAGGATGACGTTTGATGACCTCAAAGCTTTCTTCCGATACCAGGGAGTTGTATTATCTCATGGTCTAAGGAATACAATATTTGACATAAGAAAAGCTTCGCAAAGACGAACACGATGACACGATCTAATTGCGTCGCTTAGTTTGGTACATCCATCATATCATTCTCCCAATGATATGATCTCATTATCAATTGACAACTCATGTCTATGGTTAGGAAACCTTAACCATCATTGATCAATGAGCTAGTCCATAGAGGCGTACTAGGGACACGGTGTTGTTCACAAACCACAAGTATTAAAGTTTCCGCTTAATACAATTCTAGCATGGAATATAAACATTATCATGAACAAGAATTATAATAATAACATCTTTATTATTGCCTCTAGGGCATAATTCCAACATCTAGTAGATAGATCTTGGCTTGTTTGTTTGTATGCGGTAGAAAATTTTTGTTTTCCATGCTACGAAACCCTACAGTGGTATCAGAGCCGTGTCTATATGTAGATCATTGACTGAGTAGAACACAATGGTCATTGTGGGCGTTGATGCTTTTATTGTCGATTGCTTCTTGTGTACTTTGCATCTTGCGGTATGTTGGGATGAAGCGGCCCGGGCTAACCTTACATGACATCGTTCATGAGACTTGCTCCACGCTTGACATGCAACTTGTATTGCATAAGTGGCTTTGCGGGTGCCTGTTTCTCCTAGCATAGTTAAGATCCAATTTACAACGAGTGATTAACAATACTAGTATCAATGTTGTGGTTCATGTTCGTAAGTTAGAACGACACTTATTGAAAGCCCCAAACCACGTAAAATATGCAAAGAAAGTAGAGGCGTCTAACTTTGTTTTGCAGGGGTGTGCTGTGATGTGATATGGCCATGATTGTGATTATATTTGATGTATGCAATGTTCCTTATTGTAAGTTGGCAACGGTGGAGCCGAATATATGGTTGTCTTTAATTTATGTTAAGACCCGTGTGTCTATTCAAAGTAGTTGTAATAGTTGAAGCCGGTGGACGACAACCATGGAGAAGCGTCATTGGCCTTGATGCAATGCCGGTGATGATGGAGATCATGTTCGTGCTAGAAGATGGAGATGGGAAGCACAAACAAGAAAGGCCATATCATATCACATATTATGAATTGCATGTGATGTTAATCCTTTATGCATCTTGTATTGCTTAGTAGACGACGGTAGCATTATAAGATGATCCCTCATGCACATGAATTTCAAGTCATAAAGTGTTCATCCTTAGTTAGCACCGTTGCTAAAGCTTGTTGTTTCGAAGCACCACGTGATGATCGGGTGTGTTAGATTCCGCAAGTGTATACAACGTGAGCAAGCCAGATTTGCTCATGCGGAAACTAAGGTTTGATCTTGACGAGCCTAGCATGTACAGACATGGTCTCGGAACACGGATCACCGAAAGGTAAAGCATGAATCATATAGTAGATATGATGAACATGTCGATTGTTCGCCATTGAAACTATATCAACTCTCGTGATGATCGGTGTTGATGTGGTGGATTTGGTTCGTGTGATCACTAAAACAATGTGAGGGATATTGTTTTGAGTGGGAGTTCACCTAGATTAATTTTATTATTAATTTGAACTCAATTTGTCATAAACTTAGTCTAAACTATTGCAAATATGTTGTAGATCAATGGCAGCCCCTACCATCAATTTTAATGCGTTCCTAGAGAAAGAAAAGTTGAAAAACAATGGAAGCAACTTGGATTGGTTCCGTAATTTGAGATTGTCCTCACGGTGGTAATTTGACCTATGTCTTTGGATGCACCATTGGTGAGCCACCTACAATGATCTTGCCAATGAAGTAAAGAATGTTTACCTCACTCGGAAGACTCGGTACTCCATAGTTCAAAGGTGCTATCTTGTATGGTTTAGAATCGGAGCTTGTAAAAGGTTTGAGAATTCAGACCCATATGATATTGTCGAGGATCTCAAATTGATCTTTGAGACTCATGCGGCAATTGAAAGCTATGAGGCTTACGAAAGTTCTTTAACTGCAAGATGGAAGAGGGCGCTCAAGTCAATGAGCATGTCATTAAGATGTCCAGGGCACACAAACAAACTTCAAAGCTTGGGTATAGTGATTCCTAATGCTTTGGGGATTTGCGACGCGTCCTCCAATCACTACCACCAAGTTACAAGAACTTTGTGATGAACTACAACATGCAAAACATGAACAAGGCGTTGCGAACTCTTTGCCATGTTGAAATCTGCGAAGTGGAGATCAAGAAAGAGCACCAAGTGTTGTTGGTCAATAAGACCACCAAATTCAAGAAAGGCAAGTCTAAGCGAAGGGACACTTCAAGAAGGGTGGTAAGAAAGTTATACCACGAAGAAGACCAAGGCTAGACCTAAGCGACATCTTGAGTGCTTTACTCAAGGAGAAGGTCACTAGAAGCGAATTGCCCAAAAGTACTTTTTGGATTTGAAGAACGGCAACATCAAGAAGAAAGGTATATCCGATATACATGTTATTGATGTGTATCTCACTAGTACTCATAGTAGTGCAGGTCGTATTTATAATCTTGTTGGTTGCTCATATTTGTAACTCGAAGGGTCTTTGCGAAATAATAAGCGGAAGCTAGCGAAGAACGAGGTGACGTCTTGGCGTGGGAAAGCGGATCAAAGGTTGATGTGATCGCGGTCACGCTACCCTTCATCTACCATCGGATTAGTTTTATACTTAAATAATTGTTATTTGGTGCTGCGTTAAGCATGGACATTATATCGGGATCTTGTTTATTAAGACAGGTTACTTGTTTAAGTCCGAGAATAATGGTTGTTCGATTTATATGAGTAATATGTTTTATGCACATGCACCTTTGATAGATGGTCTATTTTATTGAATCTCGATAGTGGAAATACACATATTAATAACATTGAGGCTAAGCGTTTGAAATCGGCGATAACTTCGACCTATATGTGCAATCGCCCGTCGTCTTGGTCACATTGGAGTGAAGCGTGAAGAAACTCCATTCGATGGACTTCTTGAATCACTTGATTTGAATCACTTGAAAGATGAAGCATGTCGATGGGTAAAATGACTAAGACTCCATTCTCTGGTATGATGGAGCGAGCTACGGACTTATTGGAAATCATACATACCGATGTGTGTGGTCCAATGAGTGTAGCATCATCATGATTATCGTTATGTTCTTACCTTCACGGATGACTTGAGTAGATATGGGTATATCTATCTCATGAAACATAAGTCCGAAACTTTCGAGAAGTTTAAGGAATTTCAAAGTGAGGTAGAGAATCAACATAACAAGAAGATTAAATTTCTACGTTTTGATCGTGGAGGTGAATATCTAAGTTACGAGTTTGGCGAGCATTTGAAGAAATGCGGAATACTTTCACAATTGACACCGCCGGGAACACCACAGCGTAATGGTGTGTCCGAACGTCGTAATCGAACTCTCTTAGATATGGTTCGTTCTATGATGTCACTTACAGATTTACCGCTATCATTTTGGGGTTATGCATTAGAAACAACCGCATTCACTTTAAATAGGGCACCGTCTAAATCCGTTGAAACGACACCGTATGAATTATGGTTTGGGAGAAACCTAGATTGTCGTTCCTTAAAGTTTGGGGTTGCGAAGCCTATGTAAAGAAGTTACAGCCGGACAAGCTTGAACCCAAAGCGGAAAAATGCGTCTTCATAGGATACCCAAAGGAAACTATTGGGTATACCTTCTATCATAGATCCGAAGGCAAAATCTTCGTTGCCAAGAATGGATCCTTTCTAGAGAAGGAATTTCTCTCGAAAGAAGTGACTGGAAGGAAAGTAGAACTCGACGAGGTTGTCGAACCTTCTCTCGATATTGCGAGTAGCGCAGCACCGGAAGAAGTTCCTGTGGTGCCTGCACCAGTTAGAGAGGAAGCTAATGATGATGATCATGAAACTTCGGTTGAAGTTGCTTTCTGAGCCTCGCAGTCAACGAACTCTTACCACTCAGTTTGGTATGATTCCGTTATGAGTGTCATGTTGGTGGACAACACCGATGACCCCGAGACATATGAGGAAGCGATGATGAGCCCAGATTCCAATAAATGGCAAGAAGCCATGAAATCCGAGATTGGATCCATGTACGAAAACCAAGTATGGACTTTGGTGGACTTAGGATGGCGGAAGGTGTCGAGAACAAATGGATTTTCAAGAAGAAAGCAGATCTTGATGGTAATGTTAT
Source organism: Avena insularis (assembly GCA_023614405.1). Classification (NCBI taxonomy): domain Eukaryota; kingdom Viridiplantae; phylum Streptophyta; class Magnoliopsida; order Poales; family Poaceae; genus Avena; species Avena insularis. The sequence goes on along the minus strand of CM042695.1, from coordinate 377,855,735 downwards.
CGTCTATAAAGCTCGACTTGTCGCAAAGGGGTTTCGACAAATTCAAGGAGTTGACTACGATGAGACTTTCTCACCAAGAGAGCTTAAGCTAAAATCTGTGAGGATTATGTTAGCAATCGCTGCATTATGATTATGAGATATGGCGATGGATGTCAAAACAGCATTCCTCAATGGAGACATTGATGAAGAGTTGTATATGATGCAACCCAAAGGTTTTGTCGATCCTAAAGATGCTAACAAGGTATGCAAACTTCAACGGTCCATCTATGGATTGAAGCAAGCAAGCATCCAGTTGGAATCAACGCTTTGATAAGGTGATCAAAGTTTTGATTTTATACAAACTTATGGAGAAGCTTGTATTTACAAGAAAGTGAGTGGGAGCTCAGAGCATTCTTAATACTATATGTAGATGACATATTGTTGATTGGGAATGATGTAGACCTTCTTAATAGTGTCAAGGAATATTTGAATAATAGTTTTCAATGAAGGATCTTGAAGCAGCTTACATATTAGGCATAAAGATTTATAGAGATAGATCGAACGCCAAATATCATTGTCACAAAGTACATATTTGGACAAAGTTCTAAAGAGGTTTGAATGGAAGATAGCAAGAAAGGGTTCTTGCCCATGTTGCCAATACGACCTTGAGTAAAACTCAAAGTCCGACATCGAAGAAGATAGAGAAAGGATGAGTAAGACTCTATGCCTCAGCCATAGGATCTCTAATGTATGCCATGCTATGTACTAGACCCGACATTGCATATCTTTGTTAGTTTAACTAGCAGATATCAAAGTGATCCAGTGGATCATTGGACTGATCCAAAAACATCCTTAAGTACTTGAGAAGAACTAAGGATATGGTTCTTTCTTATGGAGGTGATGAACAGCTCGTTGTTAATGGTTACACCGATGCTAGTTGGAACACCGATCCGATGATTCTAAATCACAACTGGATCGTATTTATTTTGAATGGTGCAGCGATTTGGAGGGTGCAAAGCAAACCGTTGTGGCGAGATCTTCAACTGAATCAGAATACATGGCTTCACAATAAGCGATATGGATGAAAGAGTTCATTACAGAGCTGGGTGTGGTTCCTAGTGCGCTGGACCCAATGTCTATCTACTGTGATAACATGGGCGCCATAGCCAATGCGCAAGAACCAAGGTCACACAAGAAGCTGAAGCACATCAAGCTACGTTTTCACGCTATTCGATAACATATCCAAGATGGGGATATAAAGATTTGCAAAGTACACACAGATCTGAATGTGGCGGATCCGTTGACTAAACCTCTCCCGAGGGCAAAACATGACCAGCACCAAACTGCCATGGGTGTTCGGTATATTACCATGTAATCTAGATTAGATGACTCTAGTGCAAGTGGGAGACTGTTGGAGATATGCCCTAGAGGCAATAATAAATGTAGTTATTATTATATCTTTGTGTTTATGATAAATGTTTACATTCATGCTATAATAGTATTAACAAGGAAACATTAATACTTGTGTGATTTGTAAACTAAAATAAGAGTCCCTAGTAAAGCCTCTATATAATACTAACTTGTTGGTTAATAGATGATTGTGGTTTCCCTATCATGAACATTGAGATGTTATTAACAACAAGATCATATCGTTAGGAGAATGATATGGTGGACATACTCCTATAGATAAGCGTAGCATAAAGATCAAGTCATTTTAATAGTTTAATTGCTATATGCTTTCTGATACATAGTAACCTAATTCCTTCGACCATGAGATCATGCATATCACCTTTACCGGATGGATGCTTTGATGACATCAAACACCACACCGTAACTGGGTGGCTATAAAGGTGGCATTGAGTGTTCGGAAAGTATTGGTTGAAACACATGGATCAAGACTGGGATTTGTCCATCCATATGACGGATAGATATACTCTGGGACCTCTCGGTGAAATGTCATCCAATTAGCTTGCAAGCATGTGACTGGCTCACAAGGGATCACATATCACAGGAACGAGAAAAGAGTACTTATCGGTAACGAGGTTGAACTAGGTATACAGAGATACCGACGATCATAACCTCAGATAAGTAAACTATCGTGAGACAAAGGGAAATTGGTATCGTATGTAAGTGGTTCATTCGATCGCAAAGTAATCGTAGAAATATGTGGGAGCCATATGAATTTCCAGATTCCTCTATTGGTTATTGATCGGAGAAGTGTCTCGATCATGTCCGCATAATTCACGAACCGTAGGGAGACACACTTAAGGATTCGACGTTGTTTGAGTAGTTATGGAATGATGAGAAAGAGTCCGAATGTTGTTCGGAGTCTCGAATGGGATTCGGGATATCACGAGGAGATCCGGAATGGTCCGGAGAATAAGATTCATATAAGGAAAGTCCCGTTTCGGAGTTGGAGAATGGTTAGGTTTCATCGGGAATGTTCTAGAAGGTTCCGGAATGTCCAGCACTCCGGAGGGGAAGGGTACATGAATGTGTTATATCAAGTTGGTATGATTGCATCATGTACTCGGTGTCATCGCTGAACAAAATAGAGGGTTTATTCAAATCCTAGTTTGAAAAGTCAAACGGCTAGTTTGAAAGTCAAACGGCTATTTTTGGGAAGTGGAAAAGGAGGAGGAAACCGAGCCGAGTAGGGGAGGGACTCCCCTCCCCTTGCATACCTTGTTAGCATCTTTAGGATCGACAAAACCTTTGGGTTGCATCATATACAACTCTTCATCAATGTCTCCATTGAGGAACGCTGTTTTGACATCCATCTGCCATATCTCATAATCGTAATATGTGGCGATTGCTAACATAATCCTCACAGACTTTAGCTTCGCTACTGGTGAGAAAGTCTCATTGTAGTTAACTCCTTGAATTTGTCGAAACCCTTTTGCGACAAGTCGAGCTTTATAGATAGTAACATTACCATTAGCATCTGTTTTCTTCTTGAAAATCCATTTGTTCTCGACAGCCTTCCGGCCATCCAGTAAGTCCACCAAAGTCCATACTTGGTTTTCGTACATGGATCCAATCTCGGATTTCATGGCTTCTTGCCATTTATTGGAATCTGGGCTCATCTTCGCTTCCTCATATGTCGCAGGGTCATCGGTGTTATCCACTAACATGACACTCATAACGGGATCATACCAATCAGGAGTGGTACGAGTTCTCGTTGACCTGCGAGGCTCTGTAGCAACTACAACCGAAGTTTCATGATCATCATCATTAGCTTCCTCTCTTATTGGTGCAGGCACCACAGGAACTTCTTCCGGTGCTGCGCTACTCGCAATTTCGAGAGAAGGTTCGACAACCTCGTCGAGTTCTACTTTCCTTCCAGTCACTTCTTTCGAGAGAAATTCCTTCTCTAGAAAGGATCCATTCTTGGCAACGAAGATTTTGCCTTCGGATCTATGATAGAAGGTATACCCAATAGTTTCCTTCGGGTATCCTATGAAGACGCATTTTTCCGCTTTGGGTTCAAGCTTGTCCGGCTGTAACTTCTTTACATAGGCTTCGCAACCCCAAACTTTAAGGAACGACAATTTAGGTTTCTTCCCAAACCATAATTCATACGGTGTCGTTTCAACGGATTTAGATGGTGCCCTATTTAAAGTGAATGCGGCTGTTTCTAATGCATAACCCCAAAATGATAGCGGTAAATCTGTAAGTGACATCATAGAACGAACCATATCTAAGAGAGTTTGATTACGACGTTCGGACACACCATTACACTGTGGTGTTCCCGGCGGTGTCAATTGTGAAAGTATTCCGCATTTCTTCAAATGCTCGCCAAACTCGTAACTTAGATATTCACCTCCACGATCAGAACACAGAAATTTAATCTTCTTGTTACGTTGATTCTCAACCTTACTTTGAAATTCCTTAAACTTCTCGAAAGTTTTGGACTTATGTTTCATGAAATAGATATACCCATATCTACTCAAGTCATCCGTGAAGGTAAGAACATAGCGATAACCACCGCACGATGCTGCACTCATTGGACCACACACATCGGTATGTATGATTTCTAATAAGTCCGTAGCTCGCTCCATCATACCAGAAAATGGAGTCTTAGTCATTTTACCCATCAGACATGCTTTGCATCTTTCAAGTGATTCGAAATCAAGTGATTTAAGAAGTCCATCGGAATGGAGTTTCTTCATACGCTTCACTCCAATGTGACCAAGACGACAGTGCCACATATAGGTCGAGTTATCGCTCGATTTCAAACGTTTAGCTTCAATGTTATTAATATGTGTATTTCCACTATCGAGATTCAATAAGAATAGACCATCTATCAAAGGTGCATGTGCATAAAACATATTACTCATATAAATCGAACAACCATTATTCTCGGACTTAAACAAGTAACCGTCTCGCAGTAAACAAGATCCCAATATAATTTTCATGCTTAATGCAGGCACCAAATAACAATTATTTAAGTATAAAACTAATCCCGATGGTAGATGAAGAGGTAACGTGCCGACCGCGATCACATCAACCTTTGATCCATTTCCCACGCGCATCGTCACCTCGTTCTTCGCTAGCTTCCGTTTATTCTGCAAAGACCGCTTCGAGTTACAAATATGAGCAACCGAACCTGTATCAAATACCCAGGCACTACTACGAGTACTAGTGAGATACACATCAATAACATGTATATCGGATATACCTTTCTTCTTGATGTTGCCGTTCTTCAAATCCGCCAAGTACTTTGGGCAATTCTACTTCCAGTGACCTTCTCCCTTGCAGTAAAAGCACTCTGTATCAGGCTTGGGAACAGCCTTGGTCTTCTTCGTCGGTGCGGTAACTTTCTTACCACCCTTCTTGAAGTGTCCCTTTTGCTTAGACTTGCCTTTCTTGAATTTGGTGGTCTTATTGACCATCAACACTTGGTGCTCTTTCTTGATCTCCACTTCTGCAGATTTTAACATGGAGAAGAGTTCTGGCAACTGCTTGTTCATGCTTTGCATATTGTAGTTCATCACAAAGTTCTTGTAACTTGGTGGTAGTGATTGGAGGACACGGTAAATCCCCAAAGCATTAGGAATCACTATACCCAAGTTTTGAAGTTTGTTTGCGTGCCCAGACAAGTTTTTAAGCACATGCTCACTGACGGAGCTGCCCTCTTCCATCTTGCAGTTAAAGAACTTTTCAGAAGCCTCATAGCTCTCAACTGCCGCATGAGTCTCAAAAATCAATTTGAGTTCGCGGACAATATCATGTGGGTCTGAATTCTCAAACCTTTTCTGAAGCTCCGATTCCAAACCATACAAGATAGCACACTGAACTGTGGAGTACTGATTCTTCCGAGCGAGGTAAACGTTCTTTACTTCATCGGTAGCATCATCTGCAGCGGTCACCCAATGTGCATCCAGCACATAGGTCAAATTACCAGCATTGAGGACAATCCTCAAATTGCGAACCAATCCGCAAAGTTGCTTCCATTGTTTTCAACTTTTCTTTCTAGGAACGCATTAAAATTGATGGTAGGGGCCGCCATTGATCTACAACATATTTGCAATAGTTTAGACTAAGTTTATGACAAATTGAGTTCTAATTAATAGTTAAATTAATCTAGGTGAACTCCCACTCAAAACAATATCCCTCACATTGTTTTAGTGATCACACGAACCAAATCCACCACATCAACACCGATCATCACGAGAGTTGATATAGCTTCAATGGCGAACAATCGACATGTTCATCATATCAACTATATGATTCATGCTTTACCTTTCGGTGGTCCGTGTTCTGAGACCATGTCTGTACATGCTAGGCTCGTCAAGATCAAACCTTAGCTTCCGCATGAGAAAATCTGGCTTGCCCACGTTGTATACACTTGCGGAATCTAACACACCCGATCATCACGTGGTGCTTCGAAACAACAAGCTTTACCAACAGTGCTTACTGAGGATGAACACTTTAGAACTTGAAATTTATGTGCATGAGGGATCATCTTGTAATGCTACCGTCGTTAACTAAGCAATACAAGATGCATAAAGGATTAACATCACATGCAATTCATAATATTTGATATGATATGGCCTTTCTTCTTTGTGCTTCCGATCTCCATCTTCAAGCACGAACATGATCTCCATCATCACTGGAATTGCATCAAGGTCAATGACGCTGCTCCATGGTTGTCGTCCACCGGCTTCAACTATTACAACTACTTTGAATAGACACGCGGATCTTAACAGAAATTAAAGACAACCATATGGCTCCTGCCGGTTGCCAACTTACAATAAGGAACATTGCATACATCAAATATAATCACAATCATGGCCATATCACATCACAGCAGACCCCTGCAAAACAAAGTTAGACGCCTCTAATTTCTTTGCATATTTTACGTGGTTTGGGGCTTTCAATAAGTGTCGATCTAACTTACGAACAAGAACCACAACGTTGATGTTTGAACTATCAAGTGCCCGTTGTAAATTGGATCTATACTATAATGGGAGAGACAGACACCCGCAGAGCCACTTATGCAATACAAGTTGCATGTTGAGCGTGGAGCAAGTCTCATGAACGATGTCATGTAAGGTTAGCCCGGGCCGCTTCATCCCATCATACCGCAAGATGCAAAGTACACAAGAAGCAATTGATAATAAAAGCACCACCGTCCACAATGACCATTGTGTTCTACTCGTGCAACAGATCAACATATAGACACGGCTCTCATACCACTGTAGGGGTTCGTAGCATGGAAAACAAAAAATTTCTACCGCATACAAACAAACAAGCCAAGATCTATCTACTAGATTGTATCAATGAGTCGATAGAATAACTCACCCTTGAAGATTCCAAAGTGTTTAACGAGAGCGGATTCTCGTGGGTGATGTAGTCGTACTCTTCCCAATCTCAAGATCGTGTAGATGATCCTTCGTGCGGCTGCTTGCGCTTGATCGGTCACACGTTCGGTACTCAACGAAGACCTTCCTCTCCCTTGTTCCAGCAAGCAGCGGAGGTTTTAGCACTCTCCTCGTGATTCCGGCAGCACGACGGCGTGGTACCGGAAGTAGAGGGGAGATCTCGCAGGGCTTCGCCTTAAGCCAGAGCGAGTATGGTGGAGTATGAGAGAGGCCTTGGTGATCTACGGTTTAGAGGGCACCAAGGGGAGGACTTGGTCGGCGGCTAGGTTTTGGGGAAACCCTAACTCGCCGAGTTAGAGGAGCTCTAGGCGGCGGCGACTTGGAGGAGGCCGGCGGCTAGGAGGCTAGGGTTTTGGGGTGTAGAAGGTGTGTCTAGGAGGGGCAGCCCTGCCCCTCCATATATAGGTGGGAGGGCGCGGCCAAGGGGAGGGGAGTCCCTCCCCAACTCGGATCCCAAGTGGGCTGGCGGTGGAGGGGAGGAACTCCTCCCCAACTCGGTTTCCACCTTCCCCTCCACTTCACAAAATAGCCGTTTGACTTTTCAAATTGGTGTTTGACTTTTCAAACTAGGATTTGATTAAACCCTTTATTTTGTTCAGCGATGACACCTAGTACATGATGCAATCATTCAAACTTGATATGACACATTCATGTACCCTTCCCCTCCGGAGTGTCGGACATTCCGGAACCTTCTAGAACATTCCCGATGAAAACACCGGAACCATTCTCCAACCCCGAAACAGGACTTTCCTTATATGAATCTTATTCTCCGGACCATTTCGGATCTCCTCGTGATATCCCGGATCTCATCTGAGACTCCGAACAACATTCGGTCTCTAAGTCATCATTCCATAACTACTCAACAACGTCGAATCCTTAAGTGTGTCTCCCTACGGTTCGTGAATTATGCGGACATGATCGAGACACTTCTCCGAACAATAACCAATAGAGAAATCTGGAAATTCATATGGCTCCCACATATTTCTACGATTACTTTGCGATCGAATGAAACACTTACATACGATACCAATTTCCCTTTGTCTCACGATAGTTTACTTATCCGAGGTTTTGATCGTCGGTATCTCTGCATACTTAGTTCAACCTCGTTACTGATAAGTAATCTTTTCTCGTTCCCGTGATATGTGATCCCTTGTGAGCCAGTCACATGCTTGCAAGCTAATTGGATGACATTCCACCGAGAGGGCCCAGAGTATATCTATCCGTCATATGGATGGACAAATCCCATTCTTGATCCATGTGTCTCAACCAATACTTTCTGAACACTCAATGCCACGTTTATAGCCACCCAGTTACGGTGTGGTGTTTGATGTCATCAAAGCATCCTTCCGGTGATGGTGATATGCATGATCTCATGGTCGAAGGAATTAGGTTACTATGTATCAGAAAGCATATAGCAATTGAACTATTAAAATGACTTGATCTTTATGCTACACTTATCTATAGGAGTATGTCCATCATATCATTCTCCTAACGATATGATCTTGTTATTAATAACATCTCAATGTTCATGATAGGGAAACCACAATCATTTATTAACCAACAAGCTAGTATTATAAAGAGGCTTTACTAGGGACTCTAATTTAATTTACAAATCACACAAGTATTAATGTTTCCTTGTTAATACTATTATAGCATGAATGTAAAAAATTATCATAAACACAAAGATATAATAATAACTACATTTATTATCGCCTCTAGGGCATATCTCCAATAGAAGCACCACGAGGTTGATCTCGGGTGGAAGAAAGAAGAGGCGTCTGTGCGCTGGGAAGAGAAGTTGCACTGTGTGTCGGCCTGTGGAGGTGTGCAGTGCTGTGGCGACGGGGAGATGAGAAGAAGGTGGCCTTTTTCATGCAGAGATGAGGCAAGCAGCGGTGCTCATATCCGTGAGGGAGTAGCGGCGGCCATGGCGACGAGGACGATGACGGAAGCTGCAACAAATTCAGCAATGGCAAAGGGGCAAGTCAAGATTAGGGGAAAATTGTTAGCACTAATATTGATTTGTTTAGTTAGTTAGCTACCTACGGGTTAGTAGATGCCTGAGTTTGTTAGAGTATGGAGTCGTTAGCTAGCCATGCATGCGCATTGGTCGGGTCGTGCGCGTGGCAGCGGGCATATCGTGAGCGAGGTGGGCAGACTGCGTGCGTGCGTGTGCCTGTGTGGGTGCCCGGGTATAAAACCGTTATTCCTGTGTACTGCTCACAAGGTTGAGGTTGTGAGCCATGTAGCCAGCCGAAGAGGAATAAGAGTAGGGCGTCTGAGCGCCCATGGCGGTGTTTGTGCGCTGGTCCGGGAAAAATCTGTGTGTCGTTTTTCTTCCACCTTGTTCGAGCGCGCGAGAGAGAGCGCCACAACAGGGGCTGCCCTCCGGCAATCCCAACAGTCTAGGACCTCTTGGAGGGAGCATCCTGGGGCGCTCCACCATCGGAGATGGCGAAGCCGGTTCTTTTTGTCCGGCGGGGGGCATCGGCGTCGTAGGCGTGAATCCTGTCGTGGCGTTCTTGTTCGAAGAACGCCGCCCATGGCAGGTGGTTGTTGAGGGCCATGCAGGGTCGGCGCGCTCCTCGGGAGTAAGCACGCCGTAGTAATGGCGGTACATGTCCTGCTGCCATGCGTCGTTGGCCGCCGGCACCGGCAGCACCGCCAGCCCGCTGGTGCTGACGACCCATCCGTTCGGAAGTCGGCGGTCTGGCCTCTGGCGGGACTGTATAGTCGGCCTCAAATAGGGATGCCGCTTCCTGCATGGTGAGGAAGTGCCTCCCCCAACCGTTCGAGGCGGCGCCGTAGCCGGGGAGCCTCTCCATAATATTCTGGGTTGTTGGATTGAGAGAGAAGGGGCGGCGGGGCGGCGAGGTTTTTTTATAGTATGGAGGGAGCCGGGGAGGTGGGCGAGCGGCCATTAATGCCGACACGGAATGCCAGGAGGAGGGCAAGGATACGAATTTACATTGAAGTCGATCGCTGCCGCGTCCAGTCGGCTACCGCAGGCACCATTAATCACACGCGTCAAGCGAGACGAGGAGGAAGACGGTATGTCTTCCCTACTGCCACTTACATGGTTGGCCCACGAGGACCGGCTCCTTCGCGCGCCCGCGTTCCCGCCAAAACACGCGCATCTAGCGTCCCCGATATCCCCCCTGCGGATTAGGTTTGGCCTAGGGGTGCCGGATATAATCTTGGGCCGCGCCAGCGCCAAAACCAAAATGGTGGTGGGGGGACAGGATGTCCATTTTTGCGTCGGCGCCCCTATAGTGCTTTGGGGGCGAGTGAAGATGCTCTTAGGGCATGTCTAACCGATCCCCAAAAATCGGTTAGAGGAGTAAAAGAAACGCACTTAATCGAAGTCCAAACAACGTTAGATGAGTAAACATTTTACTCATCGGTTCGGCCGATGAGTAAATATAGGAGTCTGTCACACCGATGAGTAAAAGATTCCTCTAGTTCCCCTTGTGTTCACACCACTCGCCTCGTGCCCTCCTCCATCTTGGGCAACCACCGACACCCCCCTCCGCCACCACAGCCACCGGCGGAGCCCCCCGATGGCCGGATCCTCTCGCCGACCATCTCCGCCACCAATCCCTAGTGCTCGCCGGCACCACATCCCCCCGCCCGCCACAAGCTCAAGCCTCTTCCTCTTCCCTCCACTGTTCCACTCCTTTTCCTCCGTGATTGGTGCCACCCAAGTGTCGGAGGAAGCCCCGACGCTCCGCCAGCACCCCCGACTTGCCGGTGCCACCGACGTTGGTCTACCACGGCGTGCGGCAGCGGTGGTGGGGGAGTGGTGGGTTGCCAAAATCACTGACTGCAACACCCACCGGAAGGTCTGGATCGGCAGCTTCTAGTTGGCGGAGCAGGCGGTGCTGGCATACAACGTGAAGAACGTCGAGCTCCACGATGCTGACTATGGCGAGCTCAACTTCCTGCTAGGGTGCGGCACGGTGCCACAGTCGACATCCGACTCATCTCCAACCGCAAGCGGCGGGAGGATAGGGAGGCCCGCAAGGGCCTCGAGGCAGAGCGCCACGACGCGGCGATGGCGACAACGCTCATTAGGCTCAACCCAGATCTCGTCGAGGAGGAGCGGCAGCGGCTCGAGGAATTCGTGATATGTTGGAAACGTATCTGCAATTTTGGATGCTCCATGCTTGTTTAGTATCTACTTTGCTTTACTTGTCTACACTTTGAGGTGCTTTTTACATGTTTTCTGGTACTAACCTGTTAACAAGTTGCAACAGTGCCAAATGCATGTTTTCTGTTGTTTTTGGTTTCAGAAAAGTTAGTAAACAAATATTCTCGGAATTGGACGGAACGAACGCCAAAGTCAATAACTTTCCGTGGAGAACAAGAAGTCCAGAGGAGAGCCGGAGGGGCTGGCCAGGGGGGGCAGACCCACCCCAGGCGCGGGTCAGGTGGACCCGCGCCTGGGTAGGGTTTGGCGACCCTGGTCGCCTCCCGGACTCTCCCCTTCGCCTATAAGAAGCCCCCGATGCAGAAACTCTCGACACCCGATCAGAAATCCACGAAACCGTCTGTAGCCGCCGCCACCATCCTCCCTAGATCGGGGGGATCTGAAGCTCTTCCCGGCACCATGCCGGAGGGGAGATCATCCCGGAGGCCTTCTCTCCGGTATGATTTGTGAGTAGTTCCACCTTGGACTATGTGTCCATGTAGTAGCTAGATGGTTTTATCTCCTCCTTTGTGCTTTCATGTATAGATCTTGTGAGCTCCGTTCATGATCAAGATCTAATCTATTTGTAATCATGCATGTTGTGTTTGCGGGGATCCGATGGATATTGAGATTACTATGTCAGATTGATTAATGGTTTTGTCTATTTGATTCTATCATGTCTATGTTGTTTGTGATCTTGTATGATCTTCGTTGTTAGTAGCTATCTTGGCCAAGTAGTTGCTAGTGACTCCAAGAGGGGGTATTTATGCTCGATAGTGGGTTCATGCCTCTAGTTTCCAAGGGAAATGACATAAATCTCTTCGGTTGTAGATGTGTTGTTGCTACTAGGGAGAAAACAACGGTCCCTCGTTCATGGAACATGTGGATTGTTTACCTTACACACTTTGCTTAAAGCAGTTGTCTGTTGCTTGCAACTTAATACTGGAGCGGGTTCGGATGATAACCTGAAGGTGGACTTCTAGTCATAGATGCAGTTGGATTACGATCTATATATAATGTTGTATTGCCCAATCAACTTCATAGGATCCTTCTGGCTAGTAATTGCATTGTTATGCCTTGCTTAGTTCCTGTCAATTGCCCCGCTGTAATTTGTTTACCCTTCATGCCATGTTTTTTATTTAAGGAGAGCACCTCTAGTGAACTATGGACCCCGGTCCAAGCTTTTCCATTGATACATCTTCCACTGTTACTTGTTTACTTGCTGCAAACCATTACCTTCCACACCATACGTTTAATTCTTTGTTATAGCAAATCGGTGAGCTTGATAACCTCACTGATTCGTTGGGGCAAAGTCTTGAGTTTGTGTTGTGCAGATCTCCGCGTTGCTTGCAACACCTGTGTGACGTTTCCTTCCTCCTACTGGTTCGATAACCTCGGTCTCAACTGAGGGAAGACTTGCTGCTGTACTCTTCACACCTTGCTCTTGGGGTTCCCAACAGGACTCCACATCAGCCACCAAGTTTTCTGGCGCCATCAAGGAGTCATCAACAAGTTTTCTAGCGCCGTTGCCGGGGAGGACAAGGACGTCTTCACTAGGGGAGTCCTTCACTTCCTTTCTCTTTACTTTGTTTTTAGTTTGCTTTCTTTCTTTTGCTTGGTTTTGTTTGCCTCTTTTCAAAAAACCCAAAAAAAAAGTCTAGTTTGGTTTGCTTGTTTTATTAAAAAAAATTTGTTCCTGCTCTAGTTGCTGCTGCTGTTTTTGGCTTGCCCACCTTTGCCAAAATGAACTCTGCTGAGAACACCAAGTTATGTGACTTCACTAGCACAAACAACAATGATTTCCTAAGCACACCTATTGCCCCACCTGCTCCTGATGCTGAGTTTTATGAAATTAAGCCTGCTTTATTGAATCTTGTGATGAGAGAGCAATTTTAAGTCTTTGGTTACGATGATCCCCGCCCATATTAATAGCTTTGTTGAAATTTGTGAGATGCAAAAGTATAAGGATGTAGATGGAGATATTATTAAGCTCAGGCTTTGTCCTTTCTCTTTGAGGGGAAAAGCTAAAGAATGGTTCCTATCTTTGCCTAAAAATAGTATTGATTCTTGGACTAAGTGCAAAGATGCTTTTATTGGAAAGTACTATCCTCCTGCTAAGATTATTGCTATGAGAAGTGACATTATGAAATTTAAACAGCTTGATAGTGAACATGTTGCTCCTGCTTGGGAAAGAATGAAATCTTTGGTTAAAAATTGCCCTACTCATGGAGTCGTTGCTTGGATGATTATCCAAACTTTTTATGCAGGTTTGAACTTCTCCTCAAGAAACCTGTTGGATTCTGCTGCTGGAGGTACTTTTATGGGACTCACCTTGGGTGCTGCAACATGGCTCCTTGATAATATGATGGTTAACTACTCTGAATGGCACGTTGAGAGAACTCCACATGGTAAGAAGGTAAATTCTATTGAGGAAACTTCCTCTTTGAGTGAAAATATTGATGTTATTATGGCTATGCTTTTTAATGGGAAAGCTCCTCTAGATCCTAATAGTGTTCTCTTAGCCTCTTTGGTTGATCAAGAAAAGCAAGTTGATGTGAACTTCATTATAAACAACAATTTTAGCAACAATGCCTACAGGAATAATTTTGTTAGCAACAACAATTATAAGCCTTATCCTCCTAATAATGGCAATTCGTATGGAAACTCTTACAATAATGCTAGAAGTGCCCCCTCTGAACTTGAAGTACTGCTCAAGGACTTTATTAGTAAACAAACCACTTTCAATAAGACTGTAGAGGAAAATATTTTAACTGTTGAGAAAAATATATCCTCTTTGTCTGAAGCTCAAACTTCCTTGGTTAATAAAATGGCTGCTAAACCTGAAACTATGGAAAACACCTTTGCTACCGCTCATGCCATACAAGTTACTATTGATAAAAATGTTAGGCCGTTAGCTCAACTTCATGCTAGGTGGGAAAGGGAAGCTGAAATTGATAGAAACAATAGTGTGTGCACTATCACCACTAAATCACAAGTAGTCCCTATTCCTCCTCTTATTATGCCTAAGCCTATTGATCCTGCTACTAGTGATGCTAAGTTTGATTTTGATATTGATGGTTGCAATATTTCTGAAGTGATTATGTTCCTACAAAAGCTTGCTAGAAGTCCTGATGCTAGTGATATGCATGTTGCTTTTACCAAACACATTACAGATGATGTTGTTAAGATTAAGGAAGATAAGCTAAAACACGAAGCTTCTATTCCTAGGAAAGTATAAGATAGTTGGGAACCCATTATTAATATACAAGTGAATGACTTTGATCTCAAAGCTTCATGTGATCTTGGTTCTAGTGTCTCTATTATGCCTAGGAAGATTTATGAAATTCTTGATTTGCCACCATTAGAAGATTGTTATTTGAATGTCCCACTCAATGATAATGCTAAGAAGAAACTCATGGGGAGTATTAATGATGTTCTTATTATGGTTAACAATGCTTATGTCCCTGTTGATTTCTATGTGTTGGATGTTGAATACAATGCTTCTTGTCCTATTACTTTGGAAATATCTTTTCTTAAAACAGTTGGTCCCATCATTGATATGAAAGAAGGCACCATCAAATATCATTTTCCATTCAAGAAAGGTATTTAATACTTCCCTATGAGAAGAGAGAAGTTGCTCTTTGCTCCCCCTTTGAAAGCAAGATTTGATGTTAATGCTTCTTCATTTGAAAATACTTGATTCTTCTTGCTTCTTGTGCCTAACTTAAAGGCGTTAAAGAAAAGTACTTGTAGGGAGATAACCCAAGAGTTTTCTTAAGTCTTGGAAGTTATTACTACTGTAATGACCTCTCCTTATCCTTTTTGTTTGCTTTTTGTGCCAAGAATGACTTCTAATGAGAGGGAACTAAGATTTGGGGAGTTGCTGTCCCGAAACATATTTCTGTCCTCCACCAAAAAAATTAGTGAGGAGTCTTTGTAACTCGGATTGAGCTCCAAATTTACGAATAAATCCCCCGGTATTTTGGCTAACTTTCGTTAGTTCAACACTTTTTGATTTTAGCAACAGAAGATGTTCAAAAAAATTCGTTTCTACCTTCTAGTCTGTTTTGACAGATTTCTGCCATTATTTGCATTTGCTTCTTATTGATTCCTTTTTGAGCTCTCTTCAGGTAAATTGAGTTTCTTTGAAGGAGTTACTTAAGTAGCTTGTGTTTTTAGTGAAAAGCCTTGCTGTTCCAAAGCTTTGCCAGTGGTCTAATACCTTTTGAATAAGCTAATGTTGCTAATGAAGATTGTGTGAAGTTTTGTATGAAGGAAAAATTTCAGGTGTATAAAGAGAGTGATGCAATGAGATGAAGAATGGACAAAATCTCAATCTTGGGGATGCCACCATGGTTTCACCCCAAGAAATATACAAGAGGTACAAGCGTCAAAGCTTGGGGATGCCCAAGGCATCCCCTTCTTCATCAATAAAAAGCTCAGGTCTGTCTAGACACTTCACTTTTATTGTTTTATACACAGTTGTGTTGTTCTTGGAGCGTCTTAGTTTTCGTTTGCTTTGCTTAGTTTGTTTGGTTTTCTTTAGTAGTTTGGACCCCCACTCTCACTGTGTTTTTTTACAAATAAGTTTGCTTCTTGTTTGTAAAGGAGTAGTAAGTTCTTGCTTGAAGTGCAAGAGGAGCTTGCATTGACTATGACTAAGACTTTAGCATGACATGCTAGGTGTTGTTTTAGCATTATTCTTAGTGATTATTGCTGTAGCATGTCTTGTTCCAAACAATTGGGATTGCTTAGTGTGCCTTGAAGAAATTATGCGTTGTTTTAGCATGCAAAAGCATAGTATTGTGGTATTCTCCTTTGATGTTTTGCTTGGGTTGACTTGGCACATGCTTACACCATGTTATAACTATGACAAGTCATCATTAGCCTATATGATCATTTAGTCCTTGATTTGTAGTACCACTCTTTGCTTTGATTAGTTTGCTTTGTTGCATTGCATAATTATGGCCATTATTGCTCTCTTAGTTGGTTACTCCCAGTCTTTTGCTAGCCTCCACTTGTATGAGTAGGTTCTACTCATCCTTCCAACTCCCAATAAACCAAGGTATTCCAAAGTGTCCACTATAAACTCCTATGCATGGTGTGTTACACCATTCCAAGTATATTCTCGTTTTCAACTATCTTCCAATTAAAAACTATTTTGTTATGTGAAAACTTAGTGATTAAAGCCCTCACGAACTTGATGGCACACTTTATATTATTTTCCCCTAATAAACTTGAACCATTGATGCAACTTTGTTGTATATGCTTGCACTTATAAGTTGGGATTAGCAGAACCGTGCTGTCATGGGGAATGTTTTCAACATTGCACTTGTACTTTTTGTACTCCGTTGATATCATGTTCTTTTGTCTATGGATGTTAACGGTGTGAAATGAAGTGGGAACTTGTAAGTCCATGGAGTTTGTATTCTATGTTAGAGAAACGCCTGGGCCGCTAGCCTAAGCCATGCCTAATCATGGTGGAAACTTGCAGCATCACCATAGTGACATCTATGAAGCATTCTTCTTATAAAAAAGAGAGAGACACATTGAGAAAAGAGGAAAGAGAGAAAAAAACACCATATTCCCATGGTACATAAGAAGAATTGCTGAGATGCTCATTGTCTGCTTGCCTTGTCATTTTGGTTATGGGAAAGCTCCTGTGCCATGTGCAAGGGGTACCCTGTTGGCGGTTCTCAATAATATGCAGATACTTACAGTGACAAGAACTTGCCTGGGCCCTAAGTTGAGTATCCATGAGGTGTAGCCCTCATAGTCAAGGGACTTGAGATTGCCAACTTATACTTTGTCAAACATATACTCCAGCTTTGCCACTTTAACCTTAACCACTTCAAGATGCTTATGATAGGGGCAGGGCTGAAAGCTAATAAGTACCATAATTTTTGGAAGATCTTTTTGAAACTTGTAATCACTGCTTCCTTTACGAAAAGGCCTTTCTTTCACCATTATTGAGTCTCCACCTTCTACCTTTAGGCACCATTAAGAGAGCATAGTTATCATTTTGTGTGTAATGTTCCAAAGCTTACTAATTGATGCATATTGTGTTATTACTTTCTCTTGTGCTATTTGTTTCTAGTCACCCTTATGAACTTTGCAGGTGTCCTATGCATTATATTGCTACTCTATGAGGGACAAGCCGATTACCACTATGCTATGTTTTCTACATGTGAAACAAACAAACGTTTTTAATACATATTATTCATGATCTTTGTTTGTAGCTTGTCATGTTGCATGCATAATTACTATGTCCTATTGTTAGAACTCCATTTTTCATGCACATGTTTAGAGTTCTTTGATCCCACCTTTTAATGCTTGTAAATGGTTGGATCTTTATTATGAGGGTGCATGTCACCTTAAAAATTATTCTTTTATCACTTACCTACTCGAGGACGGGCAGGAGTTAAGCTTGTGGATGCTAATACGTTGTAAACGTATCTGCAATTTTTGATGCTCCATGCATGTTTAGTATCTACTTTGCTTTACTTGTCTACACTTTGAGGTGTTTTTACATGTTTTCTGGTACTAACCTATTAACAAGTTGCAACAGTGCCAGATGCCTATTTTCTGCTGTTTTTGGTTTCAGAAAAGTTAGTAAAGAAATATTCTCGGAATTGGACGGGACGAACGCCAAAGTCAATAACTTTCCGTGGGGAACAAGAAGTCTAGAGGAGAGCCGGAGGGGCTGGACAGGGGGGCCAGACCCACCCCAGGCACGGGGTCAGGTGGACCCCCGCCTAGGTAGGGTTTGGCGACCCTGGTCGCCTCCCGGACTCGCCCCTTCGCCTATAAGAAGCCCCCGATGCAGAAACTCTCGATACCTGATCAGAAATCCACGAAACCGTCTGTAGCCGCCGCCACCATCGTCCCTATATCGGGGGAGGGGTCTAAAGCTCTTCCCGGCACCCTGCCGAAGGGGAGATCATTCCGGAGGCCTTCTCTCCAGTATGATTTGTGAGTAGTTCCACCTTGGACTATGGTCCATGTAGTAGCTAGATGGTTTTATCTCCTCCTTTGTGCTTTCATGTATAGATCTTGTGAGCTCCGTTCATGATCAAGATCTAATCTATTTGTAATCATGCATGTTGTGTTTGCGGGGATCCGATGGATATTGAGATTACTATGTTAGATTGATTAATGGTTTTGTCTATTTGATTCTATCATGTTTATGTTGTTTGTGATCTTGTATGATCTTCGTTGTTAGTAGCTATCTTGGCCAAGTAGTTGCTAGTGACTCCAAGAGGGGGTATTTATGCTCGATAGTGGGTTCATGCCTCTAGTTTCCAAGGGAAGTGACATAAATCTCTTCGGTTGTAGATGTGTTGTTGCTACTAGGGAGAAAACAACGGTCCCTTGTTCATGGAACATGTGGATTCTTTACCTTACACACTTTGCTTAAAGCAGTTGTCTGTTGCTTGCAACTTAATACTGGAGGGGGTTCGGATGATAACCTGAAGGTGGACTTCTAGTCATAGATGCAGTTGGATTACGATCTATATATAATGTTGTATTGCCCAATCAACTTCATAGGATCCTTCTGGCTAGTAATTGCATTGTTATGCCTTGCTTAGTTCCTGTCAATTGCCCCGCTGTAATTTGTTTACCCTTCATGCCATGTTTTTTATTTAAGGAGAGCACCTCTAGTGAACTATGGACCCCGGTCCAATCTTTACCACTGATACATCTTTCACTGTTACTTGTTTACTTGCTGCAAACCATTACCTTTCACACCATACGTTTAATTCTTTGTTACAGCAAACCGGTGAGCTTGACAACCTCACTGATTTGTTGGGGCAAAGTCTTGAGTTTGTGTTGTGCAGATCTCCGCGTTGCTTGCAACACCTGTGTGACGTTTCCTTCCTCCTACTGGTTCGATAACCTCGGTCTCAACTGAGGGAAGACTTGCTGCTGTACTCTTCACACCATGCTCTTGGGGTTCCCAACAAGACTCCACATCAGCCACCAAGTTTTTTGGCGCCATCAAGGAGTCATCAACAAGTTTTCTGGCGCCGTTGCCGGGGAGGCCAAGGACGTCTTCACTAGGGGAGTCCTTCACTTCCTTTCTCTTTACTTTGTGCCGGCCAGGGTGAGGGAGGAGGACGTCGGCAGCTCTGCTGGCCAGTCGACGGCGCCAGCGGTAATCGAGCTCGACAACGACTCCTCCTTCGAGTGGGATGAGGATTAGGTTAGGTTTAGTTCAAATCCGGTTGAATTTAGTCAAATTCGACCGACTTTTGGTTGTACTATGTATATATTATGTTAAATAGATATGTTGGTTTCAAATTCGGTTTGAATTCAGTTGAATTTGATCGGATTCAGAGGGAATGTGGTTTGCCGACCAAAAGAATATGGTGTACTTGGGATACATGATTTGCAAGTCAAAAACATCACGGTCTTGGGTAAATTGGATTTTCAAACTACTGACCGAAGATGGTGTCTGGCAAACCATTATATGGAGGAAATATGTGGGCTCCAAAGCTGTGTCTCAAGTGGTTTAGAAACCCGGTAACTCACATTTTTGGGCCGGACTAATGGCGTTTATAAATATTCTTCCATTTTGGCGCTTTCAATAATGAGGATGGATCACAGATTATATTCTGGGAGGATAAGTGGCTTGGCCAAAAAAAAATCGCGAACAATATGTAGCTCTATATTCGATTGTTAGACATAAAGGGAATACACTTTTCACAGCGATGGAATCCAATCCTCCTAATGTGTTTTTCAGAAGAAGTCTCATAGTTCCTTGACTAGCATCTTGGAACAATCTTTTATTACGATTATCCACGATACAGTTGTCGGATGGTGTGGATGAGTTCAAATGAAAATTACTAGAAAGTGGTAAATTTTATGTTGTTTCATTCTATAAAGCATTGATTCAACCTGATATTCTGATCAATGATAATAGTAAAATTTGGAAAATGAAAATACCCCTAAAGTCGAAGATATTCACTTGGTATCTCCGTAAGAGAGTAATTCTTATAAAAGATAATCTTGTAAAGTACACAATGCATTTTTTGTCACCATGATGAAACAATCAGCATTTATTCTTCCATTATAAATTTGCTCGCTCTATATGGTTATCTCCCCCATGTTCGGTCACCAATGTTTTTTGTGACTAGTTGCACGGGATAGAGGATAAATACATGACTTTGTTTAGGGTGGGAGCGTTTGCCATCATTTGGTCGCTATGACTACGTAGAAATGATAAGACTTTAATAACATTGTGTCTTCTACCCTGCAGGTTATATATCGGGCAACGGCTATCCTTCGATCATGGACTATTCTCTAACGCATAGAGTTTCGAGATTTGTCTGTGGAGGGGTGTACGTGATTGAAGGACCGCGTGATTTGCAGATTGATCGGCCATAGTCTGTAGCCGCTGTTTTTATTCATGTTTTTGTAATTCTCCTAAAATTTTCTGGTTAGCGGTTGTATGCATCCTAATTATGCAGAGGTGAGACATAAACATTATTCAAAGTAATAAAAACGTCTATTTCAAAAAATAAGTTGAGCCAACGTCAGGGCAACTAACTCTACAGGTCTTTAGTCCTGTATACATGGGGTCGTTTGTTAATAACGGAAATGAGCTGGCTACTGATGTGTGTAGAGCCCAATTAGACTGCTTCTCAAGTCAAGTAGAGTCACCTTAATTAAGTCCTGTATTCAGTGTCCAAGTTGAGCACAATTTATCTTGCATAGTTGCATTGGAATCAAATTAGAACGGAGAAGGTGGACAGCGTGGTGGTGATCTGTGTTGGAATTTGGTGCTTATATTTCCAACAATCTGTTTGCAATGGACATTGTTCATCGTACTTCCAGGAGATGGAGGACTGATCTATTTCTCTTGGTACCTGATGAACGCGGCCTGTTTTGACATGTTAGCACCACTACACCTGTTCGACTCGGCTGGTCTTGATCCCCTAACAAGATGCCCCAAACATGTGATGCTCCTCTCGTGCTTTGGGCAGACGGTAGTCTCGGTGAGGAAGAAGACAAGACACGCAAAGGTTGGGAAAAAAATTTCTGCCATCCTACACCTCTATTATCCCATATCTAGCTACATCTGTGTAGTAGTACAATTAATCACTTCTTATCAAAAAAAAAATTCTGTCATCCTAGCTAGGTTTATGGTATGATCTTTAGAAGATGAAATCCTGTAGCTGGCTAAAATAGGAGCGATTGTGTAGCTCACAAATTCATTAAACACGCATATGCTCGCCCGCAAAAAAGAAAGTAAAGGCAAAGATGGAACAAATCGTGATGAGGTGAGGTCGTTGCGGGTAGAACCTTACCAGGAATGGCAATGGCGAGGGGATCGCGGGTAGAACGTTGCCAGCAATTTTGACTAGTCTTACAAAAGCAGAACGAATGGTCATATTTTAACAAGACAGTGAAAATTCATGCAACGACGCCATCCGTCTCAGTTTAGGCCCACTTCAGCGTTTCATAGAAACCAACCTGCCTGCCCCCATCCATCAGATACATATATATCACCCAACCAAAAACTTGAAGTTTTGACAAGAGAATAAGACATAGAATTGCCAAAAGGAAAACCTTCTTTGAACAGAAGACCAAAGCCAGCAGATACACATGGGCATAATTACATTTCTCATAGACATGGTGCATTGCATAGTCACATTGGAGGGCCAATTGTTGGTATCAGGAATAAATATTCTGATGAACAGGGGTACAAAGAACACATAAGCTTCAGACCCTCCAGGAAACAGCAACTCAGGTTGGTTATTAGCGAGCGACTGAGGGCCGCATCGTCGTCACATCATAGCGTAAATAAATCATCGATGGTTCTGCTCAAACCGATTCCTCGAAGCTTTTGGTTGGTCCATCGGAGGTTTGTGCACCTGCATTTGCACAAGCACACCGTCACTAATTTAGTCAGGCCATATGCCTACACTTATTTCCTTATTGGAACCGAGTTTGGTATAATAGTTACATGGAAATTCTCCGAGTAAAAAAAAACAGAGCAGTAGAAATCAAGATAAAGTTAAAAACAGAGCAGTAGAAACCAAAATAAAGTTGAAATAGCGTTTGACTAACATTGAGAAAGTTGACTCTTTAGTGGCCCGTGACAACTCAAAACTCCAGCTCCAGTACCTTCTATTAAAAGGGAGCCTCATCACATGATACAAAGTCTTTCTGGCCAGATCATTCCAAGGATTGAACCAACCTTGAGCTCCCTGCTCAAACACAAATAACGTCGCAATTAATTGACAAGTCCGTATCATGATCGCAGAACCAAGAGTTAATTTTTAATAATACAAACCATTTGATGTCTTGGGAAGCATGGATCACATAGTCAAGTAAGCATCCACCATAAACCAAGAAGTCTCGAATTTCCGATCATTAGCAAATAATGTCAAAGGGGGGAGGACTCGACAAGGAAAAGATAGGCCCATGTAACGCAGAGTGACCCCAAGACACAAGCAATGTCCTCGGTTTCGATGCTACATGGGAAGTAGGGATTTGCTAAGGTATGCACAATGGATATTTGCCAAGTATGAAGCAACTAGCCATGAGCGCTAAGCTCTATATGATGAATAAATGGGTAGTAAGCAAATTGATAAAGCATCCGCCAAAGCAATTAGACTTATCTCGCTATAAATGACGGCTGAGAGCTTGATACAGAGAAAACATGGCACCTCCTTACTCTACTTTACTCATTTCTTTCTACGTCCTTTCTTTCTTTCTTTTCTTATTTTTTTTCCTTTTTTGTTTTTGTCTTTTTCCTGTCCTAGAGAAGGTCGAGAGATGCCGATAAAAACTCTAATATACGAAAATACCAGTGAGGCATTAAATGGCAGGAAAATTTCATCATATCCAGCACTAGAAATGGCTAATATGCCTCCTTTGAAGATGCGCAAAGCAAAATATAAATGTGCATGGCAAAAGAATCCACTACTTAGAATAGCAAATGAGGTGCTATGATAGGTAGATATGGTGGACTCATTGGAAAACTCAAGTGGCTTTTCGGGAGTTTCTCTTTATTTATTTTTGTGCCAATCTTGCTTTCAGGCAATTTGTTCTTTTTTTTTCTCTCACGATTGATTCAACTGTTTCATCAACCTTGTTTTTTACCTCTCGCATCTCACTTTTCCTAATGAGAAACTCCACAAGGGGTTTGGATGTACTGGCGGAGTATGCTAGATCCCAATGTAGGAAATGCAATGCCATGTACGGATGAGGCTAGCAACAAAAGATAAACAAATGATCGGCTTGGAGAACAACTTGTCATGATGAAGTGCAAACCTGAAAATGTTCACTGTTAGAAAGGTTGTCGAAGCATAGTGAATTCCAAAAACAATCTACGATAGCTCATTTATTTCTGAACAAGTAAGTGCACCAACATGTCTTGATGAGTGAGCACCAAGCTTTAAATGCAAAGTATTTTTATGCACTACCTGCACAGAAGACAGAATGGTGAGGACACCTTAGGAACACAAAAAAGAAAAAAAAACAATGAAATGCCATTTACTGATTTGTCAACTTGTATTAAGATAAATCATGTGGAGAAAAACTTGGATAATGCTTTACGAAAAATATTTTTCTTCAGAACCAAAAAAGGAAAACTGAATGTAAAATTCGTTTCAGACCATATATCTGATATGTCGGGAGGTTAATTGATATTCTAATTGGAAGATCGTATGCTTGGGAACAAACTGAGTAAGATGTTAGAATAATAGTAAGAGTTTAAACTTGCAAATCAAATGCATTTACCAGATTTATGTGCAGGAAGAAGATACCAGACAGGACCGTAATGTGAGAACAATGCACGGACGGACCAGGAAAATGTACTACTCCAAGATAGAGCACCCTGTACAGTGTATGAAAATAGACAACTGTTCAGATTAAGCACCATTGAGGCAAACTAAACCTGAAAAATGGTTACACGTGTGTGGGACCAGGAAAAAGCAAGGTTAAGTGGGGACAGATACAAGCAAGGAAGCATTGGTCCACACGAAGGGAGAAGTGGATGTGGATTAACTATCGAGGTACAGGATGATTAAGCATGTACTAACCAGATTATGGACAGGATGGAAGATACAGTTGAGGTTTCCAGGACTAGCGTCTCTTCAGTTGGATTGAACTTTATCATGTCATGACAACTTGCTTACAAAGAGAACCATATCTTACTGAATCGACTGCTCTTTTTATCAAATGCATTTACTTCTGAGGAGAATAATCTAAAAAGACCAGAGTAGCGTCGTAATTGGCATTAGCTTCTGGTTGTACTTCTAATTGAAAAAGGGAGTAGATCAACTAGAATAAGGCACTTACAATTGCATCACGTATCAGTAGTGACTAGTGAGGCAGGTTTGCGTGTAAAAGGCTTTGCAATGTGTAAACCATCTGGACAAGTGACATCCCAATTTAATGTTGGCTGATCAGAAGGAAAATTACTCTAGTGTTTCATGGACATCAATAAAAAATAAATTTTCTTTTGCACAAGTTACTTACTGCTGACTGGTTCAGAACCTTTCGTCGTTCAATAAAACATCAGAGCTGTATTAAGGAAACTTCAGAACATCTTCAAAATGGCAGGTGGTGAATTCGCGAGTCTTCCTATTGCTGATGTAAATCATATTCCAAAGCTTGCATCTGGTTCTAAAGAAAACCAGACCTTAGTATGAAGATAAAAAATTACCGTTCAGCTTTTCCAATGTAGATCTTCTAAAGTCCTAGGATAATCCGTTGGCGATCAGGCGACCCACCACTGCCAGCTACAGCCAGTGATCAACAGGGCAGCCAACAAACTACCCACTTGGAAATCTCGACTGATGAACAAGGCGGGCAGGCTGGCACTAGTAAATCAGTCCTAAACGCCATTCCAAACCATCAGTTTATGGTCCTTGCCCCACACAAGAAAACCATCAGGATGTTCGAGAAGATTGAGCGAGGCTTCCTCTGGGAGGGGCGTGCCGAAGCCAATGGTGGGCACTGCCACGTGAACTGGCGCACGGTCTGCCGGCCCCTGTCCCATGGTGGTCTTGGCATCCACGACATCGAGCGCACCGGCCTAGCCCTACGCCTGCGCTGACTTTGGCTGAGCAAGACCAACACTGGACACCCTTGGCATGGACTGGATATGCAATTCACGGCACATGAGAAGGACCTGTTCTTTGCGGCCACATACTTGATTGTTGGCGACGGGCGCAGCGGCAAATTCTGGGAGGACCGCTGGCTCAATGGCCGAGCGATCAGCGAGCTCGCGCTGCAGCTTTTTGCTTGTATCCCCAAGCAACGGTGCAAGACCAGAACCATCGCTGACGGCCTACTTGCCAACAGCTGGGCAAGCGACATCCAGGGGGTCGTGGGCATTCAGGAAATTGGCCAATATCTGATGCTGTGGAGAAAAATTCAGAACATCACACTCAGCAACCAGCCAGACGAACTCATTTGGAAGTGGAGCTCAAATGGCACCTACTCTGCGAAGTCATGCTACCTTGCCACTTTCCAGGGATCCAAAGCATGCGACGCCTGGAAGCTCATCTGGAAAACCTGGGCGCCGCGGCGGGTCATGTTTTTTCTATGGCTCGCCAACAAGGACAAATGCTGGACAGCGGAACGACGGCGGCGCCACGGACTTTCATACCATGCGCGCTGCCTACTTTGCAACCAAGAGCCGGAGTCCATGCAGCACCTTCTACTGGCCTGCCCCTTCTCGAGACAAATCTGGTACGACACGTTGGCGTGGCTGAGGATTCCATGCAGACCGCCGGAGAACAAGCCCTCTCTCCACGATTGGTGGGTGGCGGCCAGACAAGCAACACCCAAGCCTCGCCTCAGCCTCTCCGCAAGGGCCTCGCCTCAGCGACACAGCTTGTAGCCTGGCTAATCTGGAAACACCGGAACGCCTGCGTCTTTGAAGGGGCTCGCCCGTCAATCCCGCAGCTGAACAGGTTGATCAGAGAAGAGGCGGTGCTCTGGGCGAGAGCTGGAGCTACTGGCCTCCGAGTCCTGATCCCTACAGACTGGGATGTACATTAATTAGTTGCATGCTTGTAACTTGTCAACACCTGCTTGGTGGATCTGTAACCTAAACTCTTCTTTGCAATGAAAAGAAACGCAATGTCATTGCGTTTTCCTGGAAAAAAAAGTCTTAGGATAATTTACAGGCTTCCACATATAGCTTGGTTGTAGAAACTTTTGGCTTCCTAGAAGACTAAGATATTTCTATTTTTTGAAATAAAGAAAGGAATAAGACATGCGCCAACTTCTTCAAGTTTGGGAATGACTTATATGACATTAACCTCTTGAATGTGAACCTTAAAAAGTTTGCTTAACATATCCAGGAAACTATCATTTTTATTTTCTGAAATCATCTAGGTATCGATATGGTAGAGCAGGCATAATGTTTTATTTTACATGTACTTACCAGATCCACGTACAGGAAGATTGCACCACACAAGACCCTCATGGATGGAGCGAATCCTACAAGTGGATATAGCCCTGCACAATTAATAACAGAACAGCTTTCAGAATATGCAGTATGTGGCAAACCAAACAGAAAAAATGATCTAAAGGTCAAATGTACATACTGACCAGACTCATTTACAGGCAGAGGATAGGATGTCTTGTGAGAACTGTGGAGGATGGGGGGCAGTGTGAGTTATACAAGGGTACAAACCTGTACAGGTCCAATACGGAGCCTGCAGGGTAGATGGAAACAGAAAACTCGTTATATAGTAAAGAGGCAAACAAAACTAAAAAAAATGTTTTCACATGTATAAATCAGAAGAAAAAAACAAGGTAATTGGGGAAAGATACAAAAAATATATATTTGTTGGCATGAAGGTAAAAGTGGATTTAAATACAGCAGATTAAATTTCTAGACAGTGTGTGGAACTGTTGGATTATAAGTTGATTTGGCATGTACTAACCAGATCATGCATAGGATGTAAGATACAACTCATGCTTGCGGTGGCAACTAGAGTATGAGGACTGTGCTTGGATAAAAAGAGAAATCAACGAGGCTAGAAAATGTATAAATCAAAGGGGAAAAAGCGAGCCCTGCACAGAGTTGTATAACAAGTGGTTAGAATAAGTTGAATGGTTTTGATGCTTATGAGGTTAGAAAAAGGCTAAGAGGAACTCGGAATGAGTATTTGCGAACAAAGAAGAGTTTTGTTACCTTGGATTGGTCAGATTTTCACCACTAAAATTGTCCCTCTGAACTTGTGGCTGTAAAAAGAAGATACTGCAGAGTAGATGGAAACATAAAGCTATTCAGATTATACATTAACAAGGTAATCGAAAGCAGATAAATGTTCTGATTGTGTGTGATCCGGAAAGAGTAAAGCGGGACAGGTTAAATTGCATAATGTTGAATTATTTGTTCACATGAGAGGAAAAGCGGCTAGGAAACCAAAAAATAGCAGGATGTGGATAAACATACTGTAGTTGAAATTTCTAAATCGAGCTTGAAATCGTTGGGTTATGCATGTACTAACCAGATTATGTATATTAGAGATGTAATATACAGAATGTGGACTAGCTGCTTTCGCTGCTGGCAACTGGGAGCCAGATAACGAACTACACTTGAGACATTGAATCCTATGAAGCCGTTGATGTACCAATCAAAATGATTTACAAAAATAGCTCTGCACAGAAGATTAATTAAAATTAGTGGGCCAGTCGTCATATAAAAAGATGCAATTTCTACAAGCCAAACAAAATATAGGAGAATGATCGTGATGCTTGGGATGTTTGGAAAATTAGAAAAGGAAACTTGTGAGTAGAAACAGAACAGAGAATGAGTAGAGAACAAGGATGCGTTTGTTACCTTGGATTCGTCATGCTATGATTATTGGAATTGTCCCAGTTAACTTGCGGCAGCGCCTTGTTAGCTCCTTGTTGTTCCAACGACTGACATCCAGTAGTCGCAGGGAACTTGGGAGGCTGTCCATGGGCAGCGATTTGATGGCAGGACAAGCGGAGATCTCTAATTCCTGCAGAGAACTGGGAAGGCAGTCCTTGGGCAGCGATTTGATGGCACGGCAAACGGAGATCTCTAATTTCTGCAGAGAACTCGGAAGGCCGTCCTTGGGCAGAGATTTGATGGCAGGACAGCCGGAGATGTTTAACTTGTGCAGAGATCTCGGGAGGCCGCCCTTGGCCTTGGGCAGGGATTTGATGGCATGACAATAGGAGATCTCTAATTCCTGCAGAGAACTCGGGAAGCCGTCCTTGGGCAGCGACCGGATGGATGGACAATGGCTGATCTCTAATTTCTCGAGTCTGGAAAGTGTATGTAGCGTTGCTGGGAGGAACTGCAAGTTGTCGCAGCGAGAAAATTGGAGTTTTTGGAGAGAGGTGAGGAGCTGGAGGGCCTCATCGGAGATGGGCTCCACCTCTTTGCTGCCCATAATGCTCAAGCGAGTGAGGGAGGAAGAGAGGAGGCGGCAGATGGGCACCGGCAGAACTGCTGCAGGGCCAGCGATGCGGAGGAACTGTAGTTTTGAGGAATGAACTGACTCTTGTGGTGGTTGGCCAACGAAGAATTTGGGAGTACCGATGACGTATAGGTCGGTAAGATGACCTTGGGCGGTGAGGGGCCAGACGCCCTCGCCTCTCACATCTCCACAATTCGATATCATTAATTCAGTGAGAGAGGTGAGGTTCGAGAGTGTCTTCAACGTCTCCATGCCCTCCAGGTTCCATAGATTGAGTTTTTCAAGTGAGGTCGGGAAACAAGACAAGTATGAGCAGCACGCATAAGAGGAAAGAAACTTGGGGCAAGACCGTATGTCCACCTTGCGGAGGGAGTAGAGACGCTGGAGAATTCCTCCTGTTGACCCTGAGCTGGGGCTGGGGCTGGGGGCTATGCTCAGCTCAGGGCAATCATAGACGTACAACTCCTCTAGTTGGGTAGGCAAGAGCAGCCGTCCTTCTGCTTCCACTCCTTCTCTTGTCATCTCTTGCTCTACCACACCAAGTTCTGTTACCTTCTCATAATTCCGTATAGCCAGGTGGGTGAGCCTCGTGCAACAGGAAAGCAGTTGAGTCAATTCTTTCCCGCTAGCACCATTTTTCTGAATGCTGACGCGTTCAATTGGACATTTGTACGTGCCATTGCTCTCGCCTCTAATTGGCGACACAAGAACATTTGAACCACCACGTATGTCCAGGGTTGTTAGAGACGTTAGCATTTGAATGCAATCCAAACTTAAAGGGGGGCAATTCTCTATACTCATAGATTTTAGAACGCTCAAATTACAGAAATCCAACTCGTTCCAAAACAAGCTATCTATGCCACCCACACCGTTAATTACCAAACTTAATCCCTGTTCTCGACTTTCTGAATAACCGAGCCCCTTGAACCTTAAGCCCGTTCTTGCTATCTCTATGGAGCGCAGAGCACGGGTCCAAGGAACAGGCGGCATTGACGCCAGTTTTGGGCAATCTACAATCATGAGCTTCCTTAGTCTAGGGAGCCAAATCATCTTTCCTACTCCTTGCTCTGGCTGATAGCAAGTAGGACATGAAAACTGCAGCTCCATAAGTTCAGGGCAGCCTATAATAATGAGACCTTCTAAATGACAGAACAATTGACAACTTTTAGTTCCAACCCACTTCGTCAATTTTGGTATCTTAACTAACTCCAACCTTTTCAAATTGTGAAAGCCTTGGCTTGCGACGCAACCCTGCCACTCAATTCCGAGATCATCAACTAACCACAGCTCCCCTAATGGTGGGAAAGTTCTCCAAGATACATCATCCAAACTAAGAGATTCCAAATTTTTCAAAAAAAGGTCCGAACCTAGCCATGTTGGGCAACTAGTGCCTCCATGCCCTCTAATGCGCAGGTGACGAAGATTACTTTGTGGTAAAAGACAATCAAGAACGTTATCTTCTCTTGTGGGATTCTTGTCAGATCGGTCAACAGCCCATTCTAATGATAGCCTCTGTAAGTGGTTTCTGTGTATTGGTTTAGTTCCATTTATATCTTTTTCTTGCCCCCTTTCAAGATTACAAATGCTAAGTGATCCTCCAAGCTCTGTTAATTCATCTAGCTGACTTAGTTCAAAACCGGCACTACGTTTTCCAACTTCAAAACCCCTCAATTCCAATAGTAATTTGAGTTTTCCCACCTCAGATATTTCAGAATGTAGTTTGTCATTTCCCACAACAAAGTAACGCAATTTTACAAGGTTACTCATATCTCTTATTGTATCAAAAGGGCCTTGCCATGTTCCTAAATCTATGACCTCCAGATGATAAAGTCTAGACAACATACTAGGGACGTCAGTGAATTTATAATGCACTGTCTTGATCCTAAGGTAGCGAAGATGGATAGTTTTTGAAAAATTGCGCAAAATATCCTCGACAGAACATGATGCTTCGAACAAAAGAATGGTACGAAAGGCTTTAGCTTCACTAAACAAATCACCAAATGTCTTGGCAAAGCTTCCATGGTATTGTCCAAATAACATCAAAGTGTGTAGGCTTTCAACATTCAAAATTTTACCTAGTGCACGCAGATCCCTACTGTACTCCAGAAAAGTCATTCTGTCCTTAACATCTTTATCGTCTACAAAGATAGACAAGTGGCGTACAGATCGGGGAATTTGTACGGACCTCACATTAGAACTATTTATGCTAAGACATTCTTGTGAAGAAACCTTGACAGCCAAGTTGTGCAACAAATCATGGATAACATAGCGGGTACTACCATCTTCTTTTTCACTCTTCTTGAAAAAACCATGGTTGACCAACTCGTCTAAATAGCACAGTCCAACATCTTCAATCCTGGTGTTCGGATCACATGAATGCAAAATACCTAGTCCTATCCACAAGCGAACTAACTCTTTGCTATCAAATTCATAATCCTCCGGGAACAAACCACAATAGGAAAAACACTTTTGCAGATGGAAAGGGAGATGATCATAGCTAAGTCTTAGAGCTGGCATAATATCATTGTCACTTGTTTTTAGTTCCCATTCTTTGCTTTCTAGAACTCTATTCCAGTGTTCCAAAGTAAGTTTGTTCCTTAGTAGTCTACCTACAGTTTTAATGGCGAGAGGGGAACCCTTCAAATGGGGCACAATTTGTTTGCCAATATCAAAAAAACCAGGATGATTTTTCCACGGTATTTCCTTGCCAAATACACATGCTTCGAAGAAAGACATACTACTTTTAGAATCTAGATTTCCCAATTGTTCTAAACAATCTTTTGTCCCAACCATCTTTGCTACCTCCGGAATTCGAGTTGTGACTATAACCACATTACCTTTTGACCCCGCTTTCTTGAATGGTGCTAATAGTTTCTGCCACTCATCATCAGGATGTGTCCACACATCATCCAAGACAAGTAAGAAACTCTTAGATTTTAGTCTTTGTTCAATACGTTCTCCATCACTAGCATTTTTGTTTTCACCATCAACTTCCGGGATCTTCTTTAACATCTCTTGTGCTAATGAACTTGCACTAAAATTGAGGGAGACACATATCCAAATCGGAACCTGGAAACGACTTTTCACTTCATCATATATGTGTTGGGTAAAAGTTGTCTTCCCGATACCCCCCGGGCCAACAATTGGAAGCACGGTAAGTTCATTGGCAGAATATTTACCATGGGCTATGCGATTTACAATGTTGTTCTTTTGTTCATCCCTCCCATATAATTTAGGTTCTATAATCTCTGGGGTGGTTTTGGGTCTATTGGTAGCAATTTCTTGGGAAGTAGTACGGCTGGAACCCAACAGCTCTAGGTTAAGAATTGTGGAAACCTTAGCACATACAGGCTTCAACTGCTCTATGATTTCCACAATTCTTGTGGACATTTCCACCCTATCAAACTTCAGTTTTGGTAACTGGATGTCACGGTTTCTGTGTGGTGCGTTGGACGGCCAAGCACCGCACAGGAATCGCCCTCCACATCCTGGCATGTCGGAATGCTCCAACATGCCACGGCTATTAGCACAGGAGCATGAGGTAGGCTTGAGTTTGTTGGCCATACCTTTGGCGACATGGTGAGCATTGAGGGCTAGGTTGCAGAGGCATCCCTTGGCATGCACATCGGCGGCATGGTAGGTACCGTCGAGAGCATCCTGGATGCGGAAATACTCCACCTCGTCAAGTGCATCATCGGCCTTGTATGCCAAAATTCGCAGCTTGTGCAGCAGCTCCTTGAGCGCAACGCTGCGAACGTCCCTGCCTTGTGCGTTCTCGAGCATACCATGCACGTACAGCAGCTCCATCTTGAGGGCGTCCATGTTGTGACCAAGCTCGGTGCTGGCTGCCCACGACTCCAGCAAGCCATCCGTGACGGGGGCGAGCGCCTTGCCCACCGCCCACTGTGTCGCGTTGATGGCGAAGTCCATCCTCACACTGAAAAATCAATTGCACATACAGTTAATTAGAGAGAACCTTATTAATGAGGGACCTTCAGAGCAAATCCCATGAGAGTTAACTAAAATGGCTAAATTTGCTTTCAAAGTGATGAATCGAACCCTGTTCGCTGCAAATCTGAAGCTGAGCAATTGCGCAGCTCGTTGCAAAGCAAAAAAGCAATTAGCAGGTAGTAGCGCGTGCGTGTACTGAGCATTGTTTGGCATGTAGAAGGGAAGATATATAGATATTTTAGAGTTGCTTGAAGCTAAAGCAAAAGAATCGAATAATAGAGGAAAGTAATGGCAGGCAGCAAAGCGTCCGATTGCGTGGCACGAAACTAAAGCATAGCATATTTACTTTTCTTTTTATCATTGTTCTTCTTTTTCTAGACTGTGTGCATCCGTAAAGCCACTAGGGCATTGCGTTGTTGCAGAGGCTGGGTGTAATTGGTATCTCCTGATATTAATATATACTCTTTTCAAAAAAAAGACCTGCACATAGGGACCTTTGGAAGCAGCAGCGAACAACGAACATACATACCGGGAGGATGAGTTTGTTTCTAACACTCAGATTCTCCAGCTATGTGGCGATGGTTTTACTCTTTGTAAGCACGAACAAATGGGATTTGCTTTAGCCTCATCACAAATTTAATTAGCGCCACATCAGCCGGGATTAACCATGGAAAGCCGCCAAGAAGTGGATTTGATAAACTGCCACCGTAAGCACCCCATGGCGAAATTAGGTAGACACCCCAAATCAATTGCACCAGTGAATCGGCGAAAATAGATGTTGAGCTAGTGTATCGATCCGAGAAATTAATTAGGTAGACACCGCAAATCAATTTGCACAAGAAAGCTTCTCGAAACGCATTTCTACGATTCGTGCTGTGCAATTAGTACCTCGTGACGTGGGGCGGCGCGTCCAGGCGAGCGCAGAAGGCCGAGCTGGCTGGCGGGGATGGGGGCGATTTAGCCTCCGCCGGGGATGATGTCCCGCTTGGTGTCGGCGGAGAGGGCAAAGAGCGCGCGCACGGCGGCCGGCTTCATCTCGGCCTGGAGCACTCAATCCCAGCTGCATCCCATGGCGTGTCCGGACTTGCGGAAGCATACCAAGCGTCCGCACGCATCCCAGATGCACCGACTCATCCGGCCGGTCGCCTCGCCTGGGAGCAGCAGGTCGGGGTACACGGTCGCCGGCGAGGATAAGAATGGCAAGGGCCGGGCGTGTTGCGCGAGCAGTAGAGGAAGAACGACGCGCTGCGTGGAAGAGAGTCAGTGGCGGCGTAGGAGGGGTGGGACGGCGGAGCTGGATGGGCGAACGGTGGCGGGGCATGGCGGCGGCGGCCGGGGGGACTCTGTTCGGCCGTGCTTTTTTTACTTTTTCTTTTAGAGGTTGCTTTCGCAGGATCGCGAGCGGGGGCAATGTTGACAATTCGAGAATTAATTGCTCTCCATATTCCATTCAATTCTAAATTCAGTTCAAATTCATTAAGTATAGATGTATTCGTATTCAACCATGTTTTCTCAACTTATGGTAAAGGATGTTTCTACCAGACCTCAAAATTACTATGGAACAATGTCAACTATGCATATTTGCTCTCTTGTGTAGATGACTATGGCACAATGTCTACTATGCATCATGTGCGACATGATTACGACCATCTATTTGTGATGTTTTATAAAAAAATATACTTTTATTTAATTTAGCACGTGTGGTTTCTAGGACAACAGGAAGTTAAATAATTTCTTTAAGATGTAGTTATATTTTGAGTTATAGTTGTAGGTGAAATTAAAAAACATGAATTTTAATGTATTTTGAAAAAAAAATCATGTCTCGATAAAACGGCTCCAGATTTTGCATATGACCTCCGTAGAAAATATTTAACCTATCGAAACGACTGTCTCGAAATTTCCCATCCAAATTCAAAATCCCCAAATTCAAAAAGAGTAAAAAAATTATTTAAAAATAAAAAAATTCCTAAAAAAATAAAAAAGCGAAGAGATTTGTATGGCGTATTTGGAAATATACGCCACAAAAATGTTGGACGGGATTCGAATTTTGAATCCCCGTGGGTGCCCTCCCTTTCTTTTCTCCTTCTCTCCTCTCCCCCACTTCTTCTCTCCTCCTCCCTACTCATTCTCCACTCTCCGGCGACCTCCCCCTCCACCACCACGGTGCCCTCCTCCACCCCCGGCCATTTCCTTCTCCACCACCCCGGTGACCTCCTCCTCCACCACCACCACCACCTCCGGCGACCCTCTCCTCCATCGGCGGCCTCCTCCTCCTCCCCTAGCCACCACCTCCAGCGACCTCCTCCTCCACCCACTTTCGGCCTAGCTCTCCTCCGGCAGCCCCCACCTCCGGCCTAGATCTGGTCCGTTTTTTTTGAAATTCGGAAAAAATTGTGGCCCATATAAATATGCGCCACATAAAAAAATTTAGTGGCGAGGTAGCAGTGGCTCATCCAATATGCGTCACAGAATTGTAAAGATATGCGCCACTGATTAGTTGTTTACTAGTAGTGGTGGTTTCTTCAATTACTTTACTAGTAGTGGTGGTTTCTTCAATTATCTCTTTTGTATAGTTTCTAATCCGTACATCATATATATATGAGAACAAATTATCAGTTAATTTTACCCATAAAAATATTACCAATTAATTTGTAATACTACTTATGTAATTTTTAGAAAATCAATACCCATGGTTTTTTAATCTACTTAGATAAAAAAAAAGTCTATGCAGCTTGTCACTAATGGTATCTGACTAATGGTAGTAATTATTAGGGGAAAGGCGCATATGGATAGAATGAATCATCTTATAGTATTTGAAAAGAAATCTTACCACGTAATGAAGTAATACGAAAGTTTCATGCAATGGTCCTTCTTGTACATACCTTGTCTCTAATTTACCAGCACTTGTTTTATATAGTTGGTTAGTAGCTTAATCGATTCAAAATCGATCTTGGGTATGTACAACACATGCTACATATGCAACCATGCATGCATCCTTCATCCACTTGTCCTTGTTTAGTGAATGGAATCACATCTGGATAAATAGATACATATGGAGACTGATAAACTCTACGTAGCAGATGGAGAAATTAAATTATACAATCAAACTAACGGAGGCGACCGAGTTAATTCACTGGTTCCATCTTGGTGGCGGCTCCGGCAACCACACTTAGCTTGATGTCGTCGTCGTAAATAGGTACCCACGGATAAAATACATGTGTTTACAACGTATCAAATTGAGCGAAAAATAGATGTAAACAATGCATAACCATAATTTATAAACAACATCGCATCATAAAAAGTAACATGTACTTGATCATAGAAAAAGTCTATCATAAAAGGACAAGAGCAACACATAATCATAAACAACAACACCATAGTCATACACTTTAAGTTCACAAATGTACTCCCTCCGTCTAGAAATAAGTAATTGGTTTTGTCTAGATTCGCATGTATCTAGACATGTTTTAGCGTGTGGATACGTATAAATTTTTAAAATCCAAATCACTTATTTCTAGACGGAGGGAGTAGGTGATTTCGCCAGAGATAAGGCCACAAAATAGGCATTACAATAAAATTTCAACACCATAACAAGTTTGACCAAAATAAACTTAGCAAAAAAAAAGACCATGCCAGTATTTATTTAATCTTGACTGGCAAGCGTGAGGTTCGGCCTAACTAGCGTGCGTCAGTGCGTGGTTTTGGTAAATTAAGTACTAGTATATTACGAATTTGACAAGTACATGGAAATGTCTTCGCTTTACACGGTGGGTATGATATTTTCTTATTTACATATCCATGGGTATTATTTTATCCCATACATGTACTCTTAATGGGTTTTATTCGCCGGGTACGCGTGTAATGGGTACTATTGCCACCCTAGTCGAGCTGCACGCACTAGCTGGTGGATTGTCTCCGACAAAACTAGCTCTGGGCATGGCGTGGGGCAGGAGTTTGATTCAGTGTGCTCGGCGTTCCTAGAAGTGAACAAGGAGAAGGAGGAGAGAAACAGGAGGACAAAGAAATTATGATACATAGGTATAACTGTAATTATACTGCTATACAACCCTACACGGGCATTATAATGCTAAGCTTAAACGATTTTGCAAGGGTAATCACAAGCCGTCCTCGCAAATATGACATAATTTGAACGTCTATGATGACTAAGAATTATAAGGTTATATAAATTCTATGATATTTTGTAGGAAAATAAATAATGTTTCTCCGATCTTCCTAGTAGTACCTGCTATTCATTTATGTGTTGCTTCTTATATTACGGTTGCTGCTTATAGTATAAGGCATTTCACAATGGGTGGTTCTTAGCGGTGTATTTTAGGCATTTTGCTTATGTGGTAGTTAATGTGGAAAGAGATTGAGGTTGTATCTTACTAGCTAAGAAACACCTCTTGCACAAATCCATAGAAAAAAAGCATGGTTAGGCCAATCAAATGCATGCATGTCATCTGAATCATTAAATATAGATACACCACTTAAGGAACAATGTATTGGAGAAGTTGTCTCTTAACAATTTATTTCTCCTAAGATAATATGCTAGGATACACCCCATTGTGAAAGGCCTAAGACTAGCCCCAATGAGGTATCATAGGTAGTATCATGTATCACATACATACAAAATGATTATGTGTCATTGCAATTAATGATGAAAGAGATTGTGTTGGTACCATAGGTAGATATTGTATCATAGCACATATAACTAGAAAAAATAATTCCAAATAAATCTTGCACACAAATTTACATTGAGATTATAAAAACAATAAATACAATAAGACTATGATACTACTACATGATACTATGCATTATGAAGATGGTATCATATACCAGTATCATATGCATGATACTATTATATGCTACTTCCCATTGTGACTAGTCTAAGGCCGATCCTAGTGCTAGTATCATAAGGTGTATCATGCATACCAACTTGGGCAAAGATCTGATGTGGCATCACAATTAATAAAGAGAGAGGTGGTTAGAGTATCATAGGTTACCTATCATAGCACGTAAAACTAAAAATTATAATGACAAATAAATTTTGTACACACATTTTACATATAAATTCTACAAATCAATAAATATACTACTACTACATGATACAATGCACTAGAGACATAGTATCATACACTAGTACTCCCTCTGTCACGGTTTGGAGGACGTCTTACAAAAACCGTGTGTTTCTAAAACTCCACTCCTCCTAGGCGCGTTAGACTTAATCACAGAATTAATGCCCACTTTTTCCTCCTCACTTCCTACTCCATGCAGC
Source organism: Avena insularis (assembly GCA_023614405.1). Taxonomy (NCBI): domain Eukaryota; kingdom Viridiplantae; phylum Streptophyta; class Magnoliopsida; order Poales; family Poaceae; genus Avena; species Avena insularis. Next base: position 377,818,025 of record CM042695.1, on the reverse strand, counting down.
CAAGTAATTAATTCTTGCATGCAACTCCACCAATCTATGCGTCTAAACTCCTCGTTTACATTGGATAAAACGTTTAATAGGGCGCCGAATAATTAATGAGCCTATCTTCTTCTAGCGAATTTGCATGTTTTTTCTACAAATCTGGCCCAATCAGTGCCCACCTAGGTCCCAAAAATCTCTCTAAAACGCCATCTAAACCGTGACGGTGACTACTTATGTTTGAGCAAATCTAATCTCAGACTGGTCGGTGGTTGTCCAAACCTGGGCGGGAGGTGTGAACACGCGCTGTGAGACGACTTATGATTAAACCGAAAATTTGAAATGTCTTATAGATCAAACCGTTTGTCCGATTTAAGATCCGTTTTTACCGTTGGACTAGTCGCGATGAAATCTTCAAAACTAGATCCCATATGAAATTTTTTCGGACCAAAAGATTATCCACCCCTAAGACGTGAGTTATCTATGTCATAATATGTAAGTTATCTATCCTATAACACATAAGTTACCCACCATATAAATGTGTTGGATAGAAGTTTTCTTACATACATGTTGAGCAAATTTTATTAGAATATGGTACCCTATGTATTATGGTATCGAGACGTTATCGTTGTCGATGCATTATCCTAACACCCTTCAAGGCTTCATCATCCTATGTCGCGTTAGCGCTGAAGGACGATGACCCGAGCCGCTAGACTACTGGTTGAAGTTATGTTTGTTCACGACGACTTAAGATGGTGAGTGGTAGGGTATGAGAACCCATTTATTATATCGCATGCAAAAAAATCTTAGATTTAATTTAAAAAAAAATTAATGTTTGACGTGATAGACTTTTGAGGTTGAGTAGCATGTACGCCGCGAGAGCGACGATGGACGACGAAGCCGAACCACTAGAATAATTTTTATATTCTATATATGAATAATTTTTTATAGTCATGGATAACTTATATGTTATTTGATGGGTAACTTACACACTGAAGCCTAGATAACTCTCGTATTACTAGTGAGTAACTTTTGGAGCAAATAAAAGTCGTGTTACCCATCCCTAATACGTGATTTATCCATATCATAGTAGTTAAGTTATCCATCCTGATACATATAAGTTACCCATCATATAAATAGGTTTAGAGACGTTGTCACATTGCTCATGTGGGTAATTTTTATATTATATAAAATCTTTATTACCCATGTATATTTAGTTTAGTTAATTAAACATGAGCTATAATCTAGTTCAATTGAGATATTGTTATTTAGGTGTTAGGGTACCGAGATTTCGTCGTCGTCGATGCGTTAACAACGATAGGTGATGAAGCCAAGCTGTTAGACTACTCGTTATATATTATATTTGTTCGCTACGTGACATGGTTATACCCTACGGGTACATGATCTCAGCATACCTGGTCCAGCCCAAGGAACGCCCATGGCAACTATACGCCGGCCCATGAAGATTTTCGGGTGGCCAAGGCCCATGACGCTTTTGGATCCTTGGAGAGCAAGACTAGAGTAGATAGGAAATTCAAAGGGGTAAAACCCTAGAACCTGTAACCGATTAGGTCTATGCCCGGGACCTGCCTGAGTCTATATAAAGGCTAGGAGGGCACGACCTAGATCTCTCTCCCTCATACTTTCGCATACATACCTCCACGCCAGATCGCATCTGCGCACCCCTGTAATCACCGGTTCCGCCGTAATCAAGAGCAGACAAGCAGGAGTAGGGTTTTCCCTCCGGGGGCCTGAACCTGGGTAAACCTCGTGTCCCGTGTTGCTTGTTTGCTAACCGTTCCGCGATCTTCAGCATCCCAAAACCCAAGTCCATAACAATGGGAATTGACGAGATCAAACCTCGTCAATTGGCGCCGTCTGTGGGAACTGGGGGCGCTGATTGTGCGATCGTGACGGTCCCAACCCGAACGATCTACAACCCTGCAGCGACGGAGAGTCACCTCCTCTTCGGCGCTTTCGACTTCACCGCCCACTCACCGGCCAGCATGAAGGACTTCGAGCCCGTAGGAGACGGACTCGAGATCCTATCCGGGAGCTTCTACTTCCAGGTGGGGCAGACTGGCACCCTCCGCCTCCCTGAGTGGGTGCCCCTACCATCAATCAGGTCCGCTTCGTGGGCCCCACACCCTGTGCTACGCACATCATCATCAACAGATGAGTCCTATGACAGCAGCAGCTGCAACTCCGATCTGTGCGATCCGCCATCGGATGAAGGGACTTACGGTTCCGGATCCGAAAGCTGCGATAGCAGCGGACCAATCTACGAGCGCTACCAATGCGCCGTAGTCATCTAGAGTGACGTGGATCAGCAGCCGCCCAACCCGAACCCTAACCCGCAGGACAGAAACGGCGAGAACAGAAGAAGCCAGTCCCCCCACCCGAAGGGGACAACAACGGCCATGTCATCCGCCTTAGCAAAGAAGGATGGGCCCAGGCACGCGCCGCCGTGGCGGGCAGCATAGTCCTGCCTGCAGACTCCTCACGGGATCTGCTGATGGCCTACCATCTGCTCCTGATCGAGGAGCATAAGAAGCAGGTCAAGATGCAAGAGGTGCTTGACAAATGCAAGCAAGCAGCCTTAGAGTCCAGCGCACGACGAGCTGCGCTCTCCGCCATGGGCATCGACTCCAGCACGAACGGCAACCAAGGCAACAAGCACCGCTCTCGGATGGAGAACATGGATCCCAAGGAGCGCCGTGAGGTGACCCGAACCCTCCACACATCCTTCATGGAGATGGACGCCGACGGCAACGTCATCCCAAAAATGCCGCAGACTGCGATCATGGCAGCCACTGCGTACCTCGCGGCCCACCCACCTCCGGAGGGGGACCCGAAAAGAGCCATGCACAAGTTCGCACTTACCGGACTTGGACTCGTCGGAGCCGCGCTCCACCAGGAAGCTCCTACGGAGCCGAAGAAAGCTCCGGTCAGGTTTGACCGCAGCCCCACCCGTTCATCCGAAGAAGAGGACCATGACCTTCCTCGAAGGAAGAAGAGTTCGCGCCATCACAACCGCGACTACGACGCCAGAGACGCGCTCACACAGCGCAAAATCGACAAAGCGCGAGCCAAGCACGCATGCTCGTCTGAATCCGAGATGGACGAAGACGAAGGAGAACTCTGCGGGGCCCGATGCTTCAGCAGATCTGTTCGACGAACAAAGATGCCGCGAAATTTCAAACTTCCTTCGGATACTCCGAAGTTCGACGGCACACAAGACCCAAAGGCGTGGCTCAGCGACCACTTGTCATCCGTCAAACTACACGGTGGAAACAAAGAGACCGCCATGCAATGCCTTTAGCCGCAATTGCGACCGGGCGCTTAGCGTACCTATCTTCAGGGTCCATCCGAAGTTGGGAGGAGCTAGCTTACAGCTTCATCCGAAACTTCAAAGGCACCAGCAAGAGGCCCGCCTCAATCGAGGAGTTGCGGGCCTGCACTCAATGAACGTGCGAATCCATTCGCTCATACATACTACGCTGGTCCAACACCCAGAACTCCGCAGCGCACATCTCCGAAGAGAGGGCCATCGACGCCTTCAAAGATGGTGTCCAGCGCCAGGACTTCAAGGAGGAACTTGGGCGCGTCAAGCCCAAGACACTCGACCACCTCATGGACATCGCCAACAGGTGGGCTGACGGCGAAGATTCCGTCCACCGGGCACACTCGGAGGAAGAGGACGACTACGGCCGATTGACGCAGAGCGCCAGAGAAGAGGAGATCGCGCTCACGACATTTATCGCGATGGACCCGACTTGGTCGCGGCCGGCTACGCCGATCGCCGTAACGACGCCAACCGCAACAGCGGAGGATACCACGGAGGAAACTTCCGCGATGGAGGGCGCCCAACACAGTCGTGGCAGCGCCGAGATCGTGACAACGGACCCTCAGCATACGAAAAACTTTTGGGTCCATACACCATCCACTTCTACATCGACAAGCAAGATGGCAAGAAGAAGGCAAGCCATATGCTCAAGGACTGCCCCGAGTTCCAGAAGCTCAGTGAAAGCATGGTTCAGATGAGGCAACAAGCTCCACTTCCTGAATTCGGAAACGCACCCGTGCCAGGTGAGATAGCGCATGGAGCTCCTCCACCGCCACCTGTAGGAGGCCCGAACCAACCAAATCGCACCAGCACAGAACAACGCCGGGAACGGGTATCCCCCGCCGAAAGGAGCACTGATGATCTAGAAGAGGCGCCCCACGAATAGGGTGCAGAAGAAAATCACCCGTCAGATCAACCTGGCCGTGGCAACTCCACCCGCCATCCCTGAGTACCTCAGCGGATCGGAGTCCTGCATCACGTTCAGCCGTTCGGACCACCCTTGCCAGATCCCTCGCCCAGGTCATGCTGCCCTGGTGCTGGAGGCGCAGATCGGAGGTTTCGAGATGAGCCGCGTCTTCATGGACGGCGGCAGCGGCATCAACCTGACGTTCACAAGTACCCTAGCAGCAATGCGGATCCCGCAGTGCAGCCTGGAACAGTCAGACACAACGTTCCATGGCATCGTACCAGGGAAGGGCATATTCCCCCTGGGCAAAATATGGCTCGACGTCATCTTCGGCAAGCCGGACAACTTCCGACTCGAGCGGCTCGAATTCGAAGTGGTGGACTGGCCATCACAATACCACGCCATCCTCGGACGTGTAGCATTCGCAAGGTTCTTGGCTGTCCCACATTACGCATACCTGCTACTCAAGATGCTAGGACCAAAGGGCGTCATCACAGTCCACGGGAGCTTCACCCGATCGGACCAATGCGACAAGGACTTCAACAGAATCTCCCAATCATTCGGCATGCAGGAGGAGCTCGTAAGGCTCCGCGAGGTGACGGACAATGGGGCACCCCCAGTCGCACGACAAAACGCACCTGACATGTCCTTCGACTCCACCGTCAACACAAATAAGGTGCAGGTCCATCCAACGGATGCCTCCAAGACAGCGCTGATCTCCATCGACCTCAGCCCCGCATAGGAAGGCATGCTCGTCGAATTCCTCCGTGAGCGCTAGGAAATCTTTGCCTGGTGTCCTGCGGACATGCCAGGAGTTCCCAGGGAATTCGCCGAGCACGCACTCAACGTCTTTCCAGACACCAAGCCCGTCAAGCAGTCCATCCGGAGATTGTCCGAGCCACGGGCCGAAGCCATCGGGAAGGAAATAAACAGGCTACTCGCTGCAGACTTCATCAGGGAGATCAAAGAAAGCGAATGGCTCGCAAATACAGTGACGGTTCCCAAGAAGGACACGGACATCCTGCGGATGTGCGTGGACTTCACGTCGCTGAACAAGCACTGCCTAAAGGACCACTTCCCTCTTCCTTGAATCGACCAGATCATCGATTCGACAGCAGGATGCGAGAAACTCTCCTTCCTCGACGCCTACTCAGGCTACAACCAGATTCGACTCAAGATCGAAGATCAAGAGAAAACGGCGTTTATCACACTGTTCGGAGTGTTCTGCTACAACACAATGCCCTTCGGGCTAAAGAACGCAGGTGCCACGTACCAGCGATGCATGCAGGCATGCCTAAAGGACCAGATCGGTCGCAACGTCCAAGTCTATGTCGACGACATAGTCATCAAAACCAGGGAGGCGACAACGCTCATCAACGATCTCCGCGAGACGTTCGATAATCTTGACCGCTACAGGATCAAGCTCAATCCCGAAAAGTGCGCCTTCGGCGTCCCATCAGGACAAATCCTTGGCTACTTCATCTCCCAGCGAGGGATCGAGGCGAACCCGAAGAAAATCCAGGCCATCATGGCAATGGAGAAGCCGAAGAATCTCAAGGGCGTCCAGCAACTCGCAGGACGAATAGCGGCATTGAGCAGATTCATCAGCCACATGGGCGAGAAGGCCCTGCCATTCTACCAGCTGCTACACAAGGCAGATAAATTCGAGTGGACGCCCGAAGCCGACGATGCGTTCGAAAGTCTCAAACGACTACTCTCCACCTCGCCCGTTTTGGTCACGCCAAAGGAGCGCGAGCCTCTACTGTTGTACATAGTAGCCACACACCAGGTGGTCAGCACCGTGCTAGTGGTCGAACGACCCGAAGAAGGCAAGACCCATGGGGTCCAACGCCCAATCTACTACCTCAGCGAGGTATTGACGCCAACAAAACAAAGGTACCCTCACTACCAAAAACTCGCCTACGGCGTGTTCATGACGGCTCGTCGGTTGAGCCATTACTTCCAGGAGCACCAGGTGATGGTCGTCAACGAAGCACCCTCAACAAAGATCCTGAATAACCCAGAGGCCACAGGACGCGTGGCCCTATGGGGCATCGAGCTGTCACCCCTAGACATCGTCTACGAGAAGCGACTCGCAATCAAGTCTCAAGTCCTCCCGGACTTCCTTGTACACTGGATGGAGCTGCAGCTGCCAGACACGCCAGACATGTCGCAGTCATGGACGATGACGCCAGACGGCTCCAAGCGTGAAGTCGAGCAGAGCCGGGTCATATCGACCCCGCAAGGCGACAAGATGAAGTACGTCCTTCGGATGAAATTCCGAGCTTCCAACAACGAGGCCGAATATGAAGCCCCCATCCACGGCATGAGGATGGCAAAGATCTGCGGCGCAACGCGCCTGGTCATCTACGATGACTCCAACCTCGTCATCCAACAAACGATGAACGAGTGCGACGCACACGCCGAAAACATGATCGCGTACCGCGCGCTCTACAACACACTCGAAGGAGAATTTGACGGCTGCGAGCTTCGGCACGTTGGAAGAGAAAGCAACGAGGAGGCTGATAGACTCGCCAACATCGGCTCCACCTATGCAAAGGTGCCACCAGGTGTGTTCCTCGAACAGATCTGTGTGCCATCCATCAAGCGGAAATTCCCCAAGGGATCAACCGAAGAAGCAGAACACTCGGGGGCTACGCTACCCGAAGGACATGAAGGACCCGAGAAACTAGACACAGAGGTCTCTATGGTCAACTTGATGCAGGTCATGGCAGTCGAAGAAACCTGGACGCCACTGCATTTCCAGCTTCTTGATAAGCGGAGAATCGCCGACAACCGACGGATGCGGCGCATATCTCGTCGGTCAAAAGCTTTCACCATCATCAATGGCGAGCTGTACAAGCGCAGATACGGGTGTACTACAAAGGTGCCACCATCGTGACGGAAAACCATCCTCCAAGACATCCACAAGGGCATATGCGCCATCACGCAGTACCGCTCCTTGTCGCCAAAGCTCTACGAGCTGGATTCTACTGGCCAACGGCCATGAGCGATGCAAAGGACATCGTCCGAAGATGCAAGGGGTGCCAAAGGTTCGCCGACAAACCACACGCACCCGGGTCAGAGCTCAGACCCATACCTATAGCCTGGCCCTTTGCCCAATGGGGCCTCGACATGATCGGCAAACTGCCAAAGTCCTCGAAAGGGGGGCACGTCTACCTCCTGGTCGCAGTCGACAAATTCACCAAGTGGGTCGAAGCCATGCCGGTCACCAACCAAAAGCTAAAGACCGCCGTAAAGTTCTTTGAATCCATTGTCTACAGGTTCGGCGTACCGCACAGCATCATCACCGACAATGGATCGAACTTCATCTCTAAAGAATTCCAAGACTTCTGCGAAGGCCTCGGGATCAACATCACATACGCCTCAGTGGCTCACCCGCAAACGAATGGGCAGGTAGAAAAGGCCAACGGCCTAATCAGCGCTGTCATCAAGAAACGCCTCATGAGCCCACTCGAGCGAAAGGCCGGAGCCTGGACGGAAGAGCTACCATCCGTCCTATGGAGTTTGCGCACCACGCCAAACAGCTCCACCGGCTACACGCCGTTCTTCATGGTGCATGGAGCCGACGCCGTGCTACCAACCGAAGTACGCCACCAAGCCCCCCGGGTCTTCGCTTACAGCGAAGCCGAATCCACGGCTGCACTCGAAGACGCCGTCGACACACTCGACGAGGCAAGAGACGTAGCAGCAGCTCGATCAGCGGTGTATCAGCAGAGTCTCCGCAACTACCACAGCCGCCGGCTACGCCCAAGGTCCTTCGTCGAAGGAGACCTCGTCTTGCGACTCAAGCAAGAGCGACCAAAGAAATTTGAGTCACCATGGGAAGGACCCTACATCATCACCGAAGTCATCCCAGGTGGCGCCTATCGCCTCAAGCACGTGGAGTCTGGAGTCGCATACTCCAACCCATGGAACATCGTACACTTGCGACGATTCTACCCCTAGCTACCTACCCCTTTACTTTCAATAAGGCTTTTTAGCCAAGGCTACTCAGCCAAAAAATGTACTTCCTCCATTACGATATAAATAAAGCTAAGTGTCTCGCCCCAAAATTTCTTTCGCTATTCGCAACTTTACTTCATGCTACAAACGCACTCGGGGGCTCCCCCCACCTCACGATTTCATCGACTGAGGATAACACGTGTATACCTAAGTAGCTGACAACGTCAGGCTAACGAAAAGGACACGTACTCAAACAAAGCACTGCGTGCTTAAACAACAACCAAACCTTTATAACAAAGGGCACAGCATGCCCAGTCGAAATATACAAATTTTACATCTATCTCTTTTACAGGTACTACATATTCTGAAGAATAACTTGAGCACGCTGCTCAAACAAATCTACGACTTTTTTGGCATACTGCCTTACAGCCGCATAATGCGGACGCATATCCTACTCGCCACCATCCGGCCAAAGAGGTGGCCCAGCCGCTACAACAGACAGATCTACATCAGGACGGTGCAGCCTAACAAGGGATAGTGCAGCCTTCACCCCTGCGACGAGCTGCTGCCTCACCAATTCCTGGACACGAGTTACGCTCCGAAATTTAGACAGAAGACCAGACAGGGTTGTGGGTGCAGCATCCAGGGGAAACATCACATGCAGAACCGACGAGAGTGAAGTCTGCACTTGACGAAGCACCCGCGACACTTGGTGAACACGATCCTGCACCGTTGCCAGAGCCATGGCACGGTCGCTATCCATCCAGAAGAACCCGCCGGCTTCCATGTCCTGTTGAGTCAAACAATTGACCCGAACAACAACACGCTCTTTCTCCCCCCTTGGAGCAAGGTTAGCACCTGCGATACTCGCACAAAAGTAAGATGCAAGGCCAGCAGGCGCATCCGAAGAAATGAGCAGCAGCTCGAAAAAACTTACACTGAAGCTGCTCAGACAGTCGAAGCAATTCCGCCATCAAGTACTCCTCTCTAGCCGAACCACGATCCGCCTTGGACTTCCAAACGTCGGCATGGCCACGCACCCCAAGCAACTCCTTCTCGAGACTACGAACCCGGTTTCGAAGAAAAGCAAGCTGCGACGAATCATCCAAGGATGGCCGCAGCCGCGCGGCAGGCGAGATGTCAACGGGATCAGCACCCGAAGGACCCTAGAGCAGCAGAAAGGCAAAAGACATGAACACTCAGATGGAGGAGAACACAACTCAACAAATCCATTAAGTGCATAAAAGGCCACTATGTGGCACAGGGACTTGTTCATCAACATAATTACAACAAAAGAAGACTACAACTACCCTACAGCTACAACACCTAAGATGCGGCACCCTGAGTAGCCTCGGAGCCGGATTGCCTCGTCTTGGCTTCCCCCTGCTGCCGTAGCGCGTACTCGGCCAGCAGATCAATCAGCTTTGGCCCATATCGCTTACAACGAGCAGAATAGGTAGCGAAGGCTACCTCGGATCCATCCACAGTCGTCGGCATCTGGGAGGTGATCTGGGGAAGGTCCAGCTCCGCTCCAGCCGCCAAAGCCATCGCCAGCCCGACAGATGCGCCGATGCCCTTCTGCTTGTGCTTGTACGCCGCAGCGCTTGGCCGACAAAGGTTTCCGCCAGTAGCGTCAACATCATCAAGGGCCGTGCCCTTGGGGACAAGCTCCTTGTAGAAGCGGCCAAGGACCTCCTTGGCCTTGGCGAGTGAGCTGACGACGGTGCTGCAGCGATCTTCGACCGCTGCAGTAGCATCATCTAGAGCACTCCAGCACCAGATGCTCCTGCACCAGTCGCTTGGCATCCTGCACAAAAGGCTGCAGGAAGAAGACCTACTAGTCAGGAAAAGGACTCGAGGGCTACGCCCAACAGAAAAGAACAGAAGCAAAATACGCACACGAAAACGCTCGGGGGCTCCCCCCGAGACTCGAAGAAATAACAAGACAAGAAAACTCTTTTACAGATGCTCGGGGCTCCCCCCGTGGCAGGAGACAGAACTATTTACATGATCCGATGGCGACTCCGAAGGCCTGCTCGCAACCTTCTGAGGCGCAACCACCTGAACCTCCTGCGGAGAAGGGACCGGCACAACACCCTCAGAGGTAGCCACCATCTGAGGAGGAGGAGACACAACTTTCGACTCCCCCATTATCTCCCAAGCACCATCACTGGAGGAGTCATTGGAAGAGTGCCTGCACAAGGACAAATTAGCGCAAGTACAAAGTCAACAGCAAAGAAAAAGCAGTACAGAGGAAACTTACGAGTCCAAATGAGCTCAGTTGAAGATGAGAGGGTCCTTCGGACTCTCTTCTCCTCTTTCTTCTCTTCCTTCTTCTCTTCCTTCTTTTCTTCTTTCTTCTGCTTCGCTGGCAGGTGCGATGCTACAGCCCGCACGGGAAGAGCAGGAATAGGAGAGGAAGAGCCTCCATGCCCGTCACTATGACGCTCAAGACACAAAGGGTTCCTAGGAGTCGGAGGAGTCGAAGCATCCGAAGACTCGCTGAGCTCGCGATCGCTTATGCGAGTGTGGTCCTCGCTCGACTCGTTGGCATCTTCAGCCGGAGACCGCGCCGATGGCAGCTCGGACATGGAGTCCACCACATCATTATCTGGAGCATCCGGATATACTTCGGGTAATGGAGGCGACATACCCGGCACTTTGAAGCTCTGCACAAAAGAAGAACAATTTGTTAGCAAACAAACACAAATACAATGCAGTCAAAAAATAGTGCTACGCGCACGGATCTACACCTGTGGAACAGGAAGCGAAGAAGAAAACGGAGGAGTCAGCGACTTCCCCGGGATATCCTCTCCAGCCTTGAACTTCAGCAGCGAACGAAGGGCCCTGTCGAGATCTCCCTAGGAGAATTTCTCAGTCAAAACCCTCGTCGGATCACACCGGCCAGCATAAAGGAACATTAGGTGCGCCCTAGCCTGGAGTGGCTGCACCCGACGCTCGAGAAAAGTGCGGATGATATCCACACCGTTCACTTCCTTGTCCGGAATCAACTGGAGATCCTCCACCCGACGATAGAGAGCCTCTATCTCCGCCACCTCGCCATCCGAGATCTTGTTTTTCCAAGACCTTTTCGGTTCGATCTTTTGGGAGGGGTCGAAAGGAACAAGACCAAAATCCTGCCCAGGCACTACGGAGTCGCGGATATAAAACCATCGCCTCCGCCAGTACTGGACAAATTCGGACATGGAAAAAGAAAAGAAAAGCAGATTGGGCTTGAGGGAGATGATGCAACCCCCAATGGGATAAACACCATCCGAAACGGATTGCCTCTTCACGAAATAAAGTTTCCGGAAGAGGCCAAAGTGCGGCTCAATACCGAGCCAGCACTCGCAGAAAGTGATAAAACAAGCAATGTGAAGAAGAGAATTGGGGAAAGATGGTGCAATTGGACACCGTACAGGAAAAGCAGTCCACGAAGGAAGTCGTGGACTAGGAAGGAAAATTCGCGAATGATAAAGGCAAGGAACATAACCCGATACCCAGCGGGGGGACGGGGGATTACCTCATTGCCTGGGAGTTTGACGGCCTCCCTATCCTGCGGGATTAGACCCCGCTCGCGAAGCTTGCGGAGATCACTCTCCCGCGTCTCCGATCGCCGCCAGCCACCGTCGGTGACACGGGTAGCGGCGGCACCTTTCTTCCCTCCAGCGGCGCTGGTACCAACCGCAGACGACGACTTTTTCGGCTTCCCCATCGCGGTACGGCGGCGCCGGTGGCGAGAGCGCAGGATGGAAGAAGGAAATGTGAAGGAATATTCCAGCGCGCAGCAAGAGCTCTCAGAACACAAGGAAGCAGTGAAAAAGTTCAGTTTACTTGTGAACAAAATTTCACACACGCCACACAAGACGAGGATCACGGTTCAAGGCGCCAACAAAGGAAGACAAAGAGTAAGTATAAGCGTATGGCTAATCTATCAGGAAAGGGTACTAATAAAAAGAAATGGTGAGCCTCTAGTTTCATAACTCAACCTTACATGCTTACACGTCTGATATCCATACAATCCTTCCTTGAACTAGGAAGTCTAATCAAACTCATACTTTTTTCGCAATTGTGAGCAGTATGATTCTCTGCTAAGGATTTCTTAATCGGAAGGCATTGTTCAGCCATTGGAACATTCTCAAACTTCTACAGGACACTTTATTATTAGCTACTTCTGCCTATTTTTTGTTATGTGAGAACGTCACATTTCTTTTTCAGTTGTACCCTCGCAACTTATGTTTCCAGTGCCAAGTTAGTAATTTCCATGTTGAATTTTATGTCAGTTAATTAACTGGTCCAGTCTATGTGGAAATATTTAATTATTCTTTCAAGACTGTATGTGTATCATTCTGGAAACAAGCCATGCCTAAGTTGTTGCTGTTAGAAAAGTTTTCTACGTGAATCATAAACTTTTGTGTTCCTGATTGTTTGGAGCTGCAGCGAAGCGGCAAATTTAGCTAGCTGTACTTGGTACTAGAAAGACTTATGAATCTGAACTGATCTACTAATGACCTTCAACTCTAAATGTCATTTTTGTTCTTTAACTAAATTTCGTTCGAAATTTGTTTGAAATTTCGTTCGAAATTCACGAAGTTTTTCAAAAAGTTCGCTCGAAAGATTCAAAACGAGTGCATTCGTATTTGACCGAAATTTTTGAATATTTTTTCGAAATTTTGTTTTTTTTCTCGAAATTCTCGAATCTGTGAGTGGGGCGACATATTTTTGCAAATCGAAATGCAGACCACTAAGGATTTGGGTGGTCTGGGCTTGCCCGACCTTCAGAGATCAGGTCGCGCCCTAAGACTACGGTGGCCTTGGCTCCAATGGACTGACCCGCAGCGCCCCTAGGTGGGGTCCAGGCTTCCCTACGGCGCAGCTGATTTGGACCTCTTTAGGGCCTCGACGAAGATCACCCTGGGTGATGGCGAGGCGACATCCTTCTGGAATGACAATTGGTCCTCTCTCGGCCCCATCCGGATTTGGGCACCTGATTTATTCAAGATCGCGACGAGAAAGAATCGTACCGTGGGTAAAGAGCTTGCCGATGGAAACTGGATCCGCTCTATATCCCGCTTGAATACGCCTATTCAGCTTTCCCAATACCTTGCGGTTTGGGACGTGGTGGAGGGCATCCAACTGCTTCCGGGCCAAGCCGACACCATCTCTTGGACTCTGACTATGGACGGAACGTATAGCGCTTCCTCTGCGTACCACGCTCAATTTTATGGAAGCCACCCTAGGTTCGCCCCACAGAAATTTTGGACTGCTCAAGCCGAGCCGAAGTGCAAGCTTTTCGCATGGCTCGCTTTACATGGAAAACTTCTTACCGGCGACAATTTAGAGCGGAGGGGGTGGCCCCACGACCCTATTTGCGCCCTTTGCCGCCGGGCCCCTGAGACCGCTGCCCACATCTGCAAAGACTGTCCTTTCACTTTGGCCATCGGGAACCTTTCTCAGGAATGGGACGACGCCGGGGAAGGGACTCCGGGGCTGGGTTTCCCCTCCATTTCAGACTGGTGGGATAGCCTCATCGCCGGAAGACCCTCAAATGAATAACGAAGAATTAGCGGTCGTCTGCTCTACGTTTGCTGGAACGTTTGGAAAGAACGAAATAGAAGAATCTTCATGCATCGCCGCCTAACCTATGTTGAGGTTGCCGATATCGCGAGGGAGGACTTTCGGTAGCGCCAGCGTGCTTTCGCGGCCTATGGGCCTGCCATCCCTGCAAAACCTGATTAGGTCTTTCCTTCTCTTTTCCCCTTGTTGGTGTTTTTTTGGCATGTTTCCACCTTCTCAAAACACGCCATTCTTGTACCTTTCTTTGGGTTTTTCCCTTCTAATTGAAAGGCAGAGCTCCTGCGGGTTGCTCAAAAAAAAAAAATGCAGAACACTGCGCACCAGCGCCAGCGCCGCCTTCCGCTACGCCGTCTTCCTGGCGCTCATGCTGTGCTACCCGGCGGTCTCCTACACGATCGGGCTCACCCAGCCAGCAGGCTCGTCCGGCCGCAACGACGACCTGGCCGTCGTGTGGGCCTGCTACCTGCTCGGCTGCGCCGACTGCGTCTTCGCACGCAGCGTCGACGTCGACGACCAGCACCAGCAGCCTCGCGCCGTCGTCCTCGTCCAGGCCACGCAGGTCATCTACGTGCTCCTTCTCCTGCTCTCCTACATGGCTTCTCTGGACCCGCGTCTGCGAATCCTTCTCGTCCTGCTCTGGGTGCTGAACTGCGCCAAGCTGGGGATGCGCGTGTGGGGCGCCCTGTCCGCCCGCCGGCACCGCGCCCTCGCCGCCGACAACTGGCTCATCTCCAAGTACATGGCGCACGAGCACGTGCGGAGCGTCTGGGATTTCGACCCGGAGACCATGAGAGGCTACAGGTACGTGGTCGCCGGCGAGAAGGACGTGCAGCAGCAGGACGTCCGCGCGGGGTACAGGCTGGAGCTCACGGACGAGCTCGTCACGGTGGACGGAGTGTGGCGGTACGAGGGGAGCTCATCAAGGATCCTGCCGAGCGAGCTCAAGGATCTGTGCCTCTCGTTCGCGCTGTTCAAGCTGCTCCGGCGACGCCTCGGCCGTGGCCCGGTACTCCACGAGTGCGACGACGTCAGGTCGATGGTCCTTGTCCGACGGGGCCTCGCCGCCCAAGGAGTCCCAGCTGGTCGCAGAAACGGCCGTGTTTGTTTCGGCCGTGGCGCTGAGCCTGTCCGCTCTCTCTTCTCCCCGGCGTTGTTGCGCGATCCCCAGCTGGCGGGCAACAACTCGACGACGACCCTCGACGACATCTTCATCACTAGATGCGCAGTCGTCGCTTTCATGATCATGGAGCTGTTCCAGTACCTGGCGGCGCTGTCGCGGCTGCTGTCGGACGACGGGCACAAGGTGAAGATGCTGTGCCGGTGCGTTCGTAAACCTTCGTCTTCGTGGCAGGTAGTATACGAGAGGCTTCTGAGGATGATGTGCCATGCCACGCCAAGACGAAGGTACTGGAGCGACTCGGTGGGGCAGTACTCCCTTGTACACGTCTGCCTCCAGAACGGTGGCCGCTCCTTCTCCTTCCTCGGGACGAGGACGGTGCCCGTGCCCGCCACGGTGAAGCGTGCGATCCACCGGCTGCTCCGGTCGGAGTGGCTGTCCGATCTCAAGTACGGCGACCGCGCGCTGCAGAGGAACAAACTGCTCTTTGATTTCGATTGGTCCACCTCGAGGCAAAGTTTAAAATAGCCGGCTATTTCATTTAGACGCGGATTTATCAGAGGCTATGAAAGGCTATAACGCGGATTTATCAGGGGCTATTCCATTTTAGCGTATTTTAAAAAATTGAGCAAATTTCAGTCAAATCTTTTCAAAAGATGGAGAAAACTATGAATCATACAAGATTCGAGCTACAAGTCATCCAACTATTGAACACAAATAAGTATTCAACCAATTAACTCACAAGTTCTATTGAATCATAATTAATAAAAGTTCAAAAAAGAAAAACAAAAAGAAGAAAAATTCAAAGAGCAGAAGTTTAGCGGCTAAATTGAAGGCTAATTTAAGGCTAAATCGAGCTATAGCTGGCTATTCGCGGCTATTTCCAATTTAGCCTACGAAGGGCATAGCCTTAGCCGGAGACTTCTTATAAGGCTATAGCCGGCTATTTAAAATTTTGCCTCGAGGTACCCGCACGGTGCCGTCGGCAGCATCCTGGTCTGGCACATCGTTACCACCATCTGCGCCGCCGCCAACAAGCTTGCCGCCGCCGCCGGCAGCAGCGAGGTGGCCACCACGCTCTCGGACTACTGCGCCTACCTGCTGTCCGAGGCGCCGGAGCTCGTCACCGACGCGGCGTACGAGACGCAGCGGCTGATGGCGGCCCTGCGGGCTAGGATCCAGCAGTTCCTCCGGCAGGAAGGCTGCCGCTCCGAGGATGATGCGTTCGAGAAGTTACCAGAGTTTCAAGCCCGCGGCATGGAGGGTGGGTATGAGGAAGACATCCTCGCCGACGGGGTAAAGCTGAGCATTCAGATAATGGAGGAGATGCCTGACGAGGCAGCGCGGTGGGAGGTGGTGTCCCAGGTGTGGGTGGAGCTGCTGCTCAGTGCGGCGCCGTCGGATAATGTGGAGGCCCACGTCAAGAGGCTGGCCATGGAAGGCGAACTCATCACGCAACTATGGGCTCTATTGACGCACGCGGGAATCGTCGACAAGCCCAAGAAACCCAACTACACCGAATGAAAGGAGAATGTACAAGGCAAACCCTAAACTCATAGGCAATCGAACCCTCAACTTTCAATCCCTAAAATTGGCATTCCAAACTTAGAAATTTTTATATATTTTAGACCCTGGACATGTTTTGCACATAAGAAAAAAAATCCTAAACTAAATATTCGTTTTGCTCTCACTGACAAAGTGGTCCATGAACTTTCTCTCGAATCAGACTTTCGTCCTGCTTTATAAATAAATCACACGGGTGAGATCGCTGCTGAACAAGACAACACAACGCCCAAAGGAAGAGACACAACACGATACAAAATGTTGGGGCAGCACACACACGTCTGAACTAAAACAAGAAAAAGCAAAAAGGAATGGAGACGGAGATGAATCAACTAGACGAGGAATACCGCAACCTCTGTGCCCTCCGAAGAATGCCCACCCACTCCTAACCCCGACTCGTCAAGCAGCAAGCAGCACCCTCAAGAGGGAAAGCGACCGCTGCTTACCGGGCCAGAGGCTAGCCCTAGGGTTTCCCCTGGCATGTCCATGGACTTTCCCTCCATATGCGCACGTCCACGCGAGTTTGACGTTGTTCTCGACCTCCCTCTTGCTCGCTTGATGCCTGCGCTCGCCTCCGCGCCTTACTATCGCCCTCGCCGGCCTGCGCGTCACCTCCCTTGCTCCTTCCTTTTGCTCTGTTCGATGATGGCAGTGCCACCTCGCCAAGCACAGTGCCACAAGACGCTCGCTCCCCCAGGCCACCTAAGCACAAGCACTATGTCACCGCTCATCCCTGCTGCCATCTCCGATGCTCTCTTCTGCCGCACACGAGCAGTAGGCAGCCCCTCCCGCCATTAGCTCTCGTGCTCTTGTCTACCGCTACACACGAGCACGAAATCAGCACAAATCAAAGGAAGGGGATCGATTCGGGATTCAATGTCTCTGTGTCTGAAATCCATATGGTGGACGGTAGGGACGGAGCTCCAATTCCGCGATCTGGGGCTGAACATGTAGATGAGCGATTGCTTGACTAAGATAGATGTATTGGAGATAGAAAATGGATATGACATGGAACACATGTAGTTAGTGAGACAACAAGAATTCTAGGCCGGGATCCTAGTTTTTCGGTGCATCAAACATTTCTAGGGTCTAAAATAGACCAGGATTCGTAAGTTCAGAGTGCCAATTACAAGGATTATAAGTTGAGGTTTGATTTAGCTTTTGCCTACAAGTTTAGGGTTTGTTTTGGACTTTTTTCGCAAAAGAAAGGTACTTTTCCTAGAAATTTTTATTGGAAAATAATATCACCATTTAGAATACTAAATTGATACAGTTAGTGTCACTAGAAAACATGCCCGTGCCTGTCAATGGGGAAGAAAAAAATATGACAAAGATGCACAAAGTATATATTTTTGGTACACCTACGGGGAGTCGTAGAAACAAATCAGCTTCAGCGCATACACGACGTGCTCTGTGGTGTGTTCAGGCATGCCACCACTTCCTGCTCTGCCCACCCATCCTCGGCGCGATTTTCCTTGTACTTTTTCAGCGTGTGCAACTGGAAGGATTGAGTTTGAGAAGAAGAAGAATACAACTGCATCAGTAGTTTTTTAGAGGTCTATTCAATATTCAGAATTGCATCACCTCAGTATAGAGTGCATTTAGCCAAAGCAATATGGAAACCGCGGGCCCCTCTCAAATGCAAAATTGGAGTCGGGTTGCTCATTAGGGGGAAGGTTTGGAAGACGAACCGATTGGCAAAAAGGGGATTACCAAATAATGAAAAATGTGTTTTTTGTAATGCGGCGAAGAAGGATCTTCAACATCTGTTCATCAGCTGTGCGATTGTTAATATCATATGGGGATCAAGGAAAAAAATAGCGCGTGGCCCATCTCCAAATGCTATGTAAGTTATAGCATGCTAATAGCGCGCTATTTTTCAAAATAGCGTTTAACAAAACAATCAAAAAAATGATATGTATACTAATAAAGTAAGGCTTTCAGCAGCTAAAAATTGTCTAGAGTAGGACTACATCAAAATCAAAACTAGAACTACAGTCGCCACTTACATAGTCAGGATCAAAATCAGAAATCAAGGGATGAAACCATGGAGTCTACAGGCTACGAATACATCAATCCGAATTGTATATGTCAAATCAAATTAGCACAGGCTAACCTTCCACTTGTAAGTCCTAAATCTTATTGTTTCCCAAATTAAATCTGCTAAAATTTACATACAGCACTATATATACTGTATTCAACTACTGGCTCCTAGGATGAGGGGAGCTTCTAGCTGATGGTTTGCTTGCCGATGGTGTGGATGCCATTGTGCTCCTTCCCATGATGGATTGCTGATACGGCGTCGTGAGCTGCAGCAAGAGAACTAGAGGATACAGCTCGTTGGAGGTACCGCGCCGCGTCCGACCGGAGGCGGCCAGTCGGACGTGCCGACCGGAGGTGGCCGGCCAGCCAGAGCTAGAAGCAATTGGGCTGCTGCAAGCCAGCCACCACAATCGTGTCGCGTGAGAGAATAGAAAGTGGCGACTAGGATAGGTGTGTTGAGTTCAGCTAGGTTACATTTTAGGGCTCATGGGCTGAATGGTTCGCTGGGCTGTCGCTATTTTCTAAGGAGAAAATAGCGCCGCTATAACGTTACAGGAATTAGCGTACTTAGCGCCGCTAATAGCGAGCTTAGCATCATAGCAAGTAGAAATTGCATAGCATAGCGTTTGTCTTTCTAAAATGCTATAGCGGCGCTAAAACGGAGAAATAGCGCGCTATTTTTTTCCTTGATGGGGATTCATCTTAAACTGGGCTGGACTCCATCAAGTTGTGCCCCCTATGGTTTACACACTTCGCCAATGGTGGAGTTCTGTTAGAGAGAGCTTGCAGGGTACAAGGAGATCCAGTAGATTCCCTTGTAATGCTAACCACCTGGTTGATTTGGCAAGAAAGACATGGACGAGTTTTTGAAAAAGTCATCAAGCCTCTGCAGATCATCATTGAGCAAATTGAAGCTGAAGCAAAACAGTGGGTTTTAGCTGACAAAATTATGGTTCAAAAATTGTCAAATGGTGTGGGGCTTGCAGAATCATACTTTTCCAAACGATCAATGATGGGCTATAATTCTGGTTGTTTTTTCCTGCTGGCTTCTTAGTTCCTTTGGTTTATTGGCTGTTTTGGCTTTAGCATGTAGCCGCCGTCTCACCTTTCCACCAAGATATACTAAAAACAGCCTAAAAAAACCCGAGATGTAGCGGACCGTTGAGGTCGCCAGCTAGATGAACAAAACCCTCTCTATCCTGTATTGTACGTGCCAAGTTGCGTATATGGACAGTATCACGAAATGTCACATTTACGTGGTAGCTGGGCTAATCTGCACTCCAAATTCTCATCTTTGGAGGTCATAACTATAATCTTGGAGCGTTTCTTGAGGTAGTAGTTTCAATGTGCCTTGGGACCTCAAGCTAGATTAATAAAGACAGGTAGTGAAAAGCCCTCAAAACCCTTGTTCATGTTTTCGTTTCTTCGGTGACACACATTTTCGAAGGATCGATAACCGAGTTAGAACAATCGGGTCGACTAGATTAGCCAATAGTAGTTGAAATCTCGCATGTGGCCCCTCCTGAGAAACCGAGGCTTCTGGTTCTAAAAGCACTGGTTTACAGTTTTGTGTATCGCGTTGTAAGTCCGACCTCCTAGAGACGCATTGAGGTGCATCACCTCGCTCCTATAGGTAACCCAGTACAAACCTTATTTGTTAGTCGGTCAAACGTATTAGCGACTCTCAAATCCATCATGCGACTGTGTGGTCCCAATTAAAGCGCAACACCATTTTTTATGACCCTGTTGGGAAAATCTCTACTAGATCGGACTATGATGACCGCCCATGGACTTGCGAAACAGACATATGTTAAGACCAAAAACATCATAAGGCCTGCCTATGATGATATTTCGGAAGAACATAAGCAATTTTTTGAGAAGATGAAGGCAAAATGACACGAAGAGGTCGATACATGTGACAGAGGCAGGAAGAGAAGCTTGCGGAATAACTCAGAGAATTGTAGGAGAAGGAAAAAGAGGACGACATTGACGTTCATGGAGACTTCCAAGAAAGATCATCAAGGATTGATGACGCAGCGAAGCAAGGATTACACCTCTTCTACATCCATCCAGTGTAAGATCACAGATATGTTTTCTACCAATCAGTTATCCGTTATAGAATCACGAATCGGTGAATCTAATCATCAGGTACTTAAAGCGTCTTATGAATATTATGATGCTAGTAAAAATACACCTACTAACACAAACACTAGCACCATTAATCTTGGACGGGGACCATCGGCATGATTCTACACAAAGTCGGCAGATTGTTTACAATCCACCTTGCCCAGAACCTATCGAGAGCATACCTCACTCAGAATATTAATCGAGTCAGATGGTATACCTTGCACTGCCGGGGCATATTACGGACTTATTATTCGCCATTGGCGAAGCTTAATCCTATCGCACCTGTCGGCTGGTATACCTTGCACCTGTCGTCAGCTGTCAGTTGTACCGATGAGGGTCTAGAAAAGTTTGGAGCTGAGTTACAGAAGATGTTGTATGAAAATTTTGGCATAGAACCTAAGCGTACTCATCTTTGTATAAGAAACGATACCCTGATTACTTTGCTCAAGTAGTGTATCCTCCAGGAATTAAGAGTGCCTGACTTCGCTAAGTTTAATAATGGAGAAGATACCAGGACGACTACTCGTACCGATTCCAGGCCATATCTATTATCCCAGAAGCGGTGATGTGTAAATACATTGTATTGGAGGAAGGGCTATCAGATCGAGAGAATTTCAGTTTCACTTGCATCCCATTGTGACCTTGGTGAAATGGATTGCCAATTTTCGGTTAGCTAATTAGTACTGTACAATACAAGGTTCATTGATTGGTATTGTTACTGTTTGAGACATGCTATGATATGTTGTCTATGTATCCTCTAAACTATTTTTCTTCATACCCTCTCCGTCTCAAAATAGATGTCTTAGATTTTTCAAAATTTGGATAAATCTAGACACTATTTAGTATATAGATTCATCCAAATTTTGAAAAACCCGAGACATCTATTTTGAGATGGTGAGAGTAGAATTTACTTATGAGATTAAATATTTACATGTGTGTCCTCAATGACACATATAGCCTTCAAAGGTTTTTCCGATTAAACCACATACTGTGCTTATACCGCCCAGTATGATGAATGTCAAATGTACAAGGAAGTTGTCCAAGGCAGTTTTTACTCATCGTGAATCACAGTGATAAAGGCCAAGTGGCGGGGAAAGCCGCATATATTGTTCTAGTACATGTTTAGTCTCGAAGGAAAGCCCAGGGCCCTTGTGCAGTCCCAATCCTAAAAAAAAAGAATACCTAAACTGTAAATATAAAATTGAAAACTCAAGAAAAATATTATTCGGTAAAAATAAGCAATATATGGTATAATGGATTGAGGGATGAATTTTTAGGACCTGCTTGGTACTCTTGAACCCAATTTTACTTACTGTATTATTAAGTTACATAGTTATATGGGCCTTAAGTTGTTTGTAACTTAGCGGTTCCTTCTTACTATTCAATTGAAACTTTGTCACTTTGGCCTAACCAACATAGTTCTGAGTTTCTGTATGAAAAAAACTCACAGACAAACATGTGTGCTGCCTCTTTTACATGCAAACATTTTATTATTATTTTTTCGACTTCATTTGATACAATTTTTGATTTTCTCAAAAGGGGGCGGGATCATGAGTACCCATAGTCCACTACGTAATTCCGTATCAACTACGGTTTGATTTGTGATGGTAGGAAATTCCACGAAAGATAACATCTTATGCCTTCATTTGATATTTTGTAGTGCAGTCCAGTAAGCTCCATTTATCAAGTAACCAGTAAAAGGTATTCGTTGTTCTCTATGGGATAATAAGGTTCATAAAATAAACTGAGTGCTTTGGTATTTGTACCTCCAGAATCCTGCAAACATGCGGAGGCACATGTAGATCGACAAAGCTATCCAAATTCCAAGATAACCACTATAACTTGTGAGTGTGATAATGCAAAAGATACTGACAATGGCCACAAGTATCTGCGAAATCCAGAATTCAATAGAATACATTAGAAGAAAAGGATGGAGAACTACAACACCAATAAGTGAATAATAGGCTGTTGACTTGCCATTGAATAAGCCGCATATGCAAAATCAGATGCTCCATAATTGACACCATCAAAAACGAAAGCTAACGCGTTGATTGGTTGAGTGAGTGCAACAAACTGTAGATATAAAACGAATCTCTCTGTGGTTAGAAAAACTGCCATGAGGTAATTAAATATAAGAAAAGACTATGATACCATCAAGTATGAACCACATGCAGTAATGAAAATGTAAATCTAACATTTGAAGACTTAAAACTACAACAGTCTTAGGATTTAGCATGTAACTATACCGGTGTTGCCATGTAAATATGGTGCAGTACATCCTGGTTTTCTGTAAATAATGTTGAACCCATACGAAGGCCAACTCCAAGAAGTATGCTCAGGAAAACCCCCAAAACCATTGCAAGCTGCAAAGTAAACAGTCCTTCAATGAGAAATAAGAACCCACAAAAAATGCACATTTCCATGTAAGGAATAAAACATACCTGCAACACGCGGGAAGCTGTGGCTATGGCCTTTGATTGGTCTTTACGAGCAAATGCACTTGCAAGTATAGCCTATGAAAGCATGGTTGGCATTAATACATAAAAATAATGAAACAAAGATAAATGAAAATTTCTAGATGCTAGAGCTATTTTAAATTATAGAATATCTCACGATTTATGGTCAACGTTAGAACACCCAGAAACATAATTGTTTAAACGTGTGAATTGCATATTAAATGTAATTAAAGTTCAACAAAGTAAAACATCGTATAGTGAAAATGATGGAATGTTATTTTCTATAGCTAGTAAGTGCTATGGCGATGAATGCCTATTTTTCCTGTTATGGAGATGCTACCCCTAGCCTTTGCATCAACTGATGCATGATCAAAGGATGAGTGTCTATTAAAACACATGCATACTATGCTGGCCGGTCATTAATCAAACAAGAGAAGAAAGTAGTTTGCTAACCTGTGCAGCAAAAGCCAACCCGTCCGCAAGAAGGGAAGAAGCCAACCATATCTGCAAGCAAATCTGAAATGCAGCCATTTGAGTTGAACCTTGTCGTGCAGCCATTGATGCAGATAGGGTCACACAACATGTTGCGGCAATAACTCTGGTAAGTAACAGAAAGCCTGGAGAGTGCAAGAGTAAAGTGCTTTACATAATCCAAAATGCTCAAGTATAGAAAGGCATGTAGCACTTTCTTAGTATGAAAATTAGATGTTATCAAAGGCAACAACATACGTCAAATGTAGAAAAAAGAAATAACTAATGAACTGGATGATGACCATTGTAACATGAACCCATGAAGATAATGTTATCCTTAAAGACAAATATTGTAAATGCTTTATTAATGATCTTTTCCCAAGCAAGAACAGTTATAATGGTCTATGGCTGAAAAGTAGAAATCTTTCCTAGAGGAACAGTTCATTATAGTGGCAAATCCGTCATAGGCTACATAACTTTTGAAGTTTATGCCGCATGTAAATTTGCTTCGATATAGTTGAAAGATGTCGTAATAAATGGCTGGTTGTGTGCACACATGGTATGTCGAGAAAGATAGTCACCTACATTATCTAGAAAGAAAGGCATACATGGTATAAGTTCTTAATTACTACCATCGATCCAACATACATAAAGTCCTAGAAAGCGTGCAATCAAGCTCCTTTATTTTAGGCCACCAACTATATTTCTCATGAAAATAGTTTCACAGTAATTTTTATTTTTTAAAAAATTGCTTACATTCATACAAAGGTTAACCATCATTTCTGATCATTAAAGATTGTGAAAAATCCAAAATGTCAGCAAGAGTAGATCATAGCAAAACTAGAAATATTTTACCGTTTTTAAGGAACCGGCCAATCTGCAAATGTTTCAAGCTGGGTGGCAATAGTTCAACATGCAAGCGTAATTTCCATAAGAGTGTGGCTGCAATGAAATATCTGCAAAAGAACCACTGTGCAATCAAAAGAGATATAGACAATAATTTTATAAATTTGGAAAAAGTGTGAATCTTCATACTACTAAAAAGAAACAATACCATCTGCCAAAAAGAGAAAGAACAGTACTACATACTGTGAAATAACATGAGCAACTGCTGCACCACTGACACCATAATGGAACACAAACATAAATATTGGATCCAAAACAATATTGATTGCATCTCCAACCACTGGTGATCATAAAAAAGCAATTAAATTGTGTTAGGCGTGGAAGAAATTCTTCACATCGAGTCTACCCATTAATCCTCATGTTACAGTTCAAATCCAGAAACAAAATGTGTGTTAATTTGGCTAAGATTAAAATATGAGCTTGGAAGTTATAGATATGGGTTCAAAGGGACAGCTTAAATAATCATTATTTCAAAAATTCTTTGAGCGATAAACCTCTTGATCGCCACTTACTCCTTCCATTCTCTTTGACATGTAACTTGCAAAACATACACTACTGAAGCATTTAAAACTACAGATATGCATAGAGATATTTAGACCTATCACATGAAAGTTATATTGGTATAATAAGAAGGAAAATTCTATATGATTAAAATCTGAATAATTTTCAGCGAATGTTTTTAAAATTATGTTCAAAAGAATATACTTTTAAGTTAAAGATAGGAAAGACCAAGTTGTTGTCCTGAATGAAAAGTGAAAAGAGAGAGAACACATCCAGACAAGTAAATACTATCATACCAGTTGCATATAGAGGAGTCTTTGTATCTTTAAGTCCACGAAACACCCCTTGCATTGCCAGAGATAAAAGAACAGCAGGGGCACCTAGAGATCTGAGTACCAAGTACTGTAGAGCAGGCTTCAGCATCCCAGAATCCTATTTGAAAGACGCATTTCGGTTAAGCAATTTAAATTTATCCAGCTGAAAATAACGAGGAACTAGTTGCATAAAATAAGTTCAAATGAAAACACAAAATCTTTCAAGTCCAACTGATTTGTAGCAACAGTTTCATACAAAGATGAAGTGCCAGGGTCATATGTTCACATAGTTATGTTTTCATTCAATATTCCAATCTCAAAAGCTAAAGTATGTCCACATCCAACTATGAATGATTAAACTTCTAACTGCTGAAACAAATTAAGCTACTTAATAATAGTAGTGACCTAATTATCAGATTTTGATGAAAGGCATTAAATTAGTTTTCAAATACATGTCAAAGCTGATGTCGCGGATATAGTTAATGTTTATGCTAAAACAAATTAGTTTACACCATCAAAACAGAAAAAAAAGGTAAGAAGGAACAATTTACCTGTTTCACACCCATGAAGCCTAAGATAGGTTTTGCACACAAGACAAGCAGTACAGTTTGAACAAGGCCAAGCACCCCACCCACTAGCAATGCTGTAGAAACCGATGGAATATTTTTCCTTTCAACCTCCGTTGAGTCAGTTTGGAAATGCGACTTCCCGGAAGTGGTACTAGTATCTGGTTAAATTTCCAATATATCAAATAAAGATGCATAGCTCAGCCATATAACTTTCTAGAAGGAGATCGACCAACAAAAATTACCTTCATGGAGAATCAGCTGATCCATTTCGCAATCTGAAACATTGCGTTCCTTCTCTGAGCTCATTTCAGCATCTTTGCATTGGTCACAGGAAGTAGCGTCTTCCTCTGCAACAAATGATGTGGTGACGCTCACAAGGGGGAATATTGCGATTCTTGATACTTGATTGAACACTGCAATAGATACGCCTACGGCTGCGAGCTCTACTGGACCTGCGCTTGTCAGAAAACACACCACAGTGATCAAAATAGCATTATGCAAAATGAACTAATAACAATATATCTGAAAAGCCCAAAAGAGAAAAACAGTGATGTAATAACTGCAATATTAAGTTCACAAATAATCTCATTTTGGGATTCATTGGCAATCAATCTCAGCATCTGTTATTTAATAGTACACGATAAGCTACAAAACAGAGTACAAAATAATGCTCGGAACATGGTACGTGCAGAATTATGTTCAGTCCTGCCTGGAGCAGGTCAAAAGAAGGTGGAAAGTAGGCACGGAAAGGGGAACCAGAGAAGAGGAAGGAAGCAAGCAAAACCTATGTGGCCAATGAAGGCGGTGTCGACGAGGGAAGCGAGCGGGTCTGCCAAGAGGGCGAGCGCGCCCGGCACGGCTATCCCCATGATCTCCTTCCCGAGGTCGTCCCGCCTGAACGCGAGCCTGCACGACGAACCAGATGAAAAGATCAAAGAAGAGCGAGGGAGATGTCACCTCCTCCTCTGGGTGGCCGATTGACGACCTACCTCGCGCCGTTGGAGAAGACGCTGAGCGGGTGGCGTCCGCCGCCGTCCATGGCGCCCGCCCTCCCCGGCCGCGGAAGGAAGGAGACGGACAGACAGCCAGCGGCACCTCGCGCTCGCACACGTCAGGTCATGGACGGCCGCGCGTCGTGGTGCAGAAGCACCCGCGGCCCGGCTTTGGAATGGAATAGCATTCGGTGGAATCCGGAATGGAAAGCGCCGCGCTGGGTTGGCGCCTGCGGGCGGCGTGGCGGGGCGGGCGGGAACTGGGCCGGGCGGGCGCGGAACGGGGCGTAGCTGGGTGTGGGTGGGCGCGGAACGGGGCGTGCGTGGGCGTGGCCTGACCTCTTCGATTCCGTGACGGAAAGGTCCGACGCGTATTAAGTGACCATAAATTTGTATTTTCGTTAAGTGATCAAATTGATTTTGCCCGACAAGTTTAATTTGATGACTCCTAATAAAGTGAACTCTTTGTCAAACCACATGCAGCCCCACCGTCATATTTAGGACAAGAAACAAAGCAGAGCTTTCGTGCAGATAGACACTAGTGATCTCATTCTTAAAAAAAAAAATTCATATTTTTGTGTTTCAAAAGTTCTGAAAATAAATGGGATGTTCCCACTGATGTATACCAAAAATTTGCAAAATATCAATGGGAATAATGTGTATTTTAAGCTACACAAAATGGCATAATTGTAGATTTGAGTGTAGTGATTTTAAATCTAAAAAATGTCCAAACTTTATTATTTTTGTGTAGTCCAAAATACAAAATATTTTGAATTAAGATTTTACATGTTTGTAGGATACATCATTAGTTACTTTTAAGATTTTGTTTTACTTTTTTTAAACATGTAAATATAGTTTTATTTTGGACTCTACTACCCGACAACTGCCCTGTAGATTGCAAAGTTTGGCGGACAATTCGGACAAGGACATGCATGCGCATTGCTCTTGTTTCCTTCCTAATTTGGAGCATTGCATAGGGTGTGGTTAGATATTTAGAGCATCTCCACCCGTGTTCCCAGGACGGTGTTCCCAGGGCCTTTTTTTATCCAGATGGTGATTTTTCGCCTAGTCGCGTTCCTAGGACGCCGATTTGGTTCGGATTTGGCCTAACTTTCATCAGGCGTTCCCGGGGCACTGGGAACCTGCTGGGAACGCCGGACGAAGTGAAAAAGCGCGTGGGCCAACCCTGACAGCGACTGGAGGCCGAGCTCCCGCCTTTCTTCAACATCCCCCTCCACATCTCCGCTAGTTCTCCGAGTCCCGACCACCATGCCGTCCAAGGGTTTTGTCAAACTCCGATCCACCATCGGTGAACCAAAGGGTAAAAAGGATAGGAAGCCGAGGCCAGAGGGCTTGACCGGCGCTGAGTGGATGGCCCTAGTCCGACGCAAGAAGGTCAAAATGGACAGCCGCAAGGACATGACTGTACGGGTTCGTAGCATGGAAAACAAAAAAATTCTACCGCATGAACACACACAAGACAAGATCTATCTACTAGATTGTAGCAACGAGTCGATTAGAGTACTCACCCTCGAAGATTCTAAAGCGGTTAACGAGAGCAGATTCTCGTGGGTGATATAGTCGTACACTTGCCGATCTCAAGATCGCGTAGACGATCCTTCTGGCGGTGCGTTCCGGCAGTGCTTCCGCAGTCGGTCACACGTTCGGTACTCGATGAAGACCTTCCTCTCCCTTGTTCCAGCAGGCAGTGGAGGTTGTAGTTCTCTCCTCGCGATTCCGGCAGCGCGACGGCGTGGTGTCGGAAGTAGAGGGAAGATCCCGCAGGGCTTCGCCTAAGCCGAAGCGGGTTATGGTGGAGAAATAGGGTTTCCTCGGCGATCTAGGGTTTAGAAGCCGGAGAGGAGGAGGTGGAGCCGACGGCGACTAGGGCGGCGGCTGGCGTCACGGTGGCGGTGTGGGGAGGGGCTGGTTGTGGTGTTCTTGGGGGGCACCCCCTCCCCTATATTTATGAGAGGGAGGGGTAGCTTGGGAGAGGGGAGTTTGAATCCTTCCCCAACTCCCTCTCCTACTAGGCGCGGGGTGGAGGGAGAGAAGGATTCTTTCCTTCCTCCACCAGGAAACATTGTCCCAGTTTGACTTTTCAAACTTGCCTTTTGACTTTCAATTTCGGAGTTTAATTTCTTTCTTTCAAAAGCCCAGCCAAGTGACCTAGGACATGATGCAATCATTCCACTTAATCATGACACATTCATGTACCCTTCCCCTTCCGGTCCGGTGAACATTCTAGACCCTTCTAGATCATTCCGGTGAAAACACCGGAATCATTCCCGAACTGCGGAATTGGACTTTCCTTATATGAATCTTATTCTACGGACCATTCCGGATCTCCTCGTGATATCCCGGATCCCATCCGAGACTCTAAAACATCATTTGGTCTCCCTACTTACATTCCATATCTACTAAACAACATTGAATCCTTAAGTGTGTCTCCCTACGGTTCGTGAATTATGCAACATGACCGAGACTCTTCTCCAATGAATAACCAATAGAGGAATTTGGAAATTCATATGGCTCCCAAATATTTCTATGATTACTTCGTGATCGAATGAACCATTTATATACAATACCAAATTCCCTTTGTCTCGTGATACTTTATTTATTCGAGATCTGATTGTCGGTATCTCTATGTACCTAGTTCAACCTCATTACCGATAAGTACTCTTTACTCGTTCCTGTGATATGTGATCCCTCGTGAGACAGTCACATGCTTGCATGCTAATTGGATGACATTCCACCGAGAGGACCCAGAGTATATCTATCCATCATATGGATGGACAAATCCCACTCTTGATCCATGTGCCTCAACACATGGATGTGGTGTTTGATGTCATCAAAGTATCCATCCGGTGATGGTGATTAGCATGATCTCATGGTCGAAGGAATTATGTTACTATGTATCAGAAAATCTTATAGAAAATGAACTAATGAAATGACTTGATCTTTATGCTACGCTTATCTATAGGAGTATGTCCATGACATCATTCTCCTAATGATATGATATTGTTGTTAATAACATCTCAAATGTTCATGATCAGGAAACCATGATCATCTATCAACCAACAATCTAGTATTATAAAGAGGCTTTACTAGGGACTCTAATTAGTTTACAAATCACACAAGTATTAATGTTTCTGGTTAATACTATTATAGCATGAATGTAAACTTTTATCATAAACACAAAGATATAATAATAATTACTTTTATTATTGCCTCTAGGGCATATCTCCAATAGTCTCCAACTTGCACTAGAGTCAACTAATCTATATTACAAGTAATATACCAAACACCCATGGCGGTTTGGTGGTGGTCATGTTTTGCCCTCGAGAGAGGTTTAGTCAACGGATCCGCCACATTCAGATCTGTGTGTACTTTGCAAATATTTATGTTACCATCTTGGACATGCTCTCGAATAGCGTG
This sequence comes from Avena insularis, assembly GCA_023614405.1. NCBI lineage: Eukaryota > Viridiplantae > Streptophyta > Magnoliopsida > Poales > Poaceae > Avena > Avena insularis. Next base: position 377,787,753 of record CM042695.1, on the reverse strand, counting down.
AAAATGCAGCTTGATATTCTTCAGCCTCTTGTGTGACCTTGGTTCTTGTGCATTGGCTATGGCGCTCATGTTATCACAGTAGATAGACATTGGGTCCAGCGCACTAGGAACCACACCGAGCTCTATAATGAACTCCTTGATACGTCCAAAATATATGTACTTTCTCGAACACTTTTGCTATTGTTTCTCCTCTAAACTTGTGTGATTTGGATACAACTAACACAGACTGACGCTGTTTTCAGCAGAATTACCTTGGTTTCTAGTTTTTGTGCAGAAAACCAACTATCAGGAAGAACCCCGAAAAATGTGCCAAAAATCCTATTTCACCAGACTCACGGAGCCAGAAGACGAGGAGGAGGTGGGCCACGAGGGGCCCACACCCCTGGCCGCATGGGCCAGCCCAGACCGCGCCTGGGAGGGGTGTGGCCGCCTCGGGCACCCCCTCGGCCTCCCTCTTAGCCTATAAGATGCCTCTTGACCTAAAAACTCAGGGGGGGTCGACGTTTTTCCAGAAAGAGTTCTGCTGCGCCACCACCACCAGAAACCGCGATTCAGAACCAGAAACTCTGTTCTAGCACCCTGCCGGGATGGGGAATTTGGAGAGGATCATCACCATCATCATCAACAATGCCTCTCCATCAACCATCCATGTTTCCCCCATCCATGAGTGAGTAATACCCCGTTGTAGGCTATGGGGATGGTAGGGATTGGATGAGTTCTATCATGTAATAGAATAAGATTGTTAGGGCATGGTGCCTAGTATCTCTATTAGTGCTATTTGACTTTGTTGCAACTTGTTGCGGTTAATGCTTGTCACTAGGGCCTGAGTACCATGATCTCAAATCTGAACTTATTATTGATTCATGATGATAGTATTGTTTGTGATCTTATCTGCAAGTTGTGTACACATATCATTGTCCGGATCCAAAGGCCCCAAAGTGACAGAAATTGGGACAGCCAGAGGGGATGGCTGTGATATGAGGATCACATGTGTTCATGGAGTGTTAATGCTTTGCTCCGGTGCTCTATTAAAAAGAGTACCTTAATTTCTAGTAGATTCCCTTGAGGCCCCGCCGCAACGGTCTGGATGGACAAAAGATGTTGTGCAAGTTCTCATTGCGATCACGTATGACTATATATGGAATACATGCCTACGATTGTTTAGTACTTGGGTGCTTTATATTATTTATCTACAATTTCCCTAGATCTTGAAGTTACATGTTTAGACTTATCCATGCAACGCCCGTCCATCCATCCCTATGCCTACCGCGCTCATATCCTACTGTTTGCTAATGTTGTTACTACTGACTTTGTTTTACTGCTGCTGTTACTTTGTTATTGCTACTACAAAACTGTTGCTACTAATAAACTCCTGTGAGCAAGACTATTTTCAGGGACAGCTGAATTGACAACTCAGTTGTTAAGGCTTATAAGTATTCTTTGGCTCCCCATGTGTCAAATCAATAAATTGGGTAATACTACCCTCGAAGACTGTTGCGATCCCCTATACTTGTGGGTCATTAAGACTATTTTATGGCGTCGTTGCCGGGGAGCATAGCTTTATTTGTAAGTTCACTTGGATCTATTATTGTTCACTGCTATTCCTTTCATCATGGGGAAGTCTCGTGATGGAAAGTTTCCTATTTTACCATCCACTACAAGAAGAGGTACATTTCTAAACACCTCTGCTGCTCTTGATTCACTGTCTGTTATAAGTAAGCTTGTTACACCACCACCATATACACATGCTACACACTGCTACTACTGCTGGATATGAAATTGCTTCTGATACTCATGATGTTACGTCTACTGTGCTTGATGCAAGTGGTTCATTAGGTCCTTTCCTAGATGCTACTATTGCTAGAACTATTTTGGAAAACACTAAAACTCCTAGTGAAGACACTATTACACCTGTAAGCTCCCCTGAGTCTAGAGAGAGATATGATATTAATGATGATTACATTGAAAGGACTGATGAATTTATTGAAGAGTACCAAAACACACGTGGTGCTAGTGCTATTAGGAGCCTCCTCGAGAGACGTACTATTATACCTAAACTGTCTCCTGATGCTAAGTTTGCTACTTCTCCCTTAGACATTAAAGATAAAGATTATGATTTATCTCTTGATTTATCCTATACAAACATTGTTGAGAAAGAACCTTTTTGTGTGACTGAAAATGAAAGTGTTGTAGCTCATATGAATGAGATTTCCACTATGAGTGCCTTATTCTCTGATGATGTTAAGATGAGCAAGTACTTTATTACAAAGATCTTCCCTTTTTCATTAAAAGGAGAAGCTAAAGCTTAGTTTAATAGATTACCTCCTGGATCCATTGATAGCCCTGATTGTTTGACTGCTTCTTTCTTTCAGAAATATTTTCCTCCTAGTGCTAGACATGCTGCTTTGCAGAAACTTTTTGATTTTAAACAGAGAGAAGAAGAGAAATTGCCTGAGTCATGGACAAGGTTCTATGCCTTGATTCATGCACATCCTGGATGCCCATTACCTAAAAATGAGCTTCTTGATATTTATTATAATGGACTAACTGATGATTCGAGGACATACCTAGATAGTTTTGCTGACTATGTTTTCAGGAAAATAATTCCTGTAGAAGCTTAAGAATCAATGGCTAAAATAAGCAAGAATTATGATGATTGGACTTCAACTGAGCCAATTACACCTGAGCCCATTACTCCTGAACCAATTGTGCCTGAACCAACTCCAACACCAACACCAAAGAAGAGGGGAGTGATTGCATTAAATGATGAAGTGATGAAAGAATCTAAGAAATGTCTTAAGGAGAAGGGTATTAGATTTGAAGATGTGAAGAATTTACCTCCTATAGAAGAATTATGTAAGCCAATTCCCCACTCATCCACTATTGAGGTACACTCTCTCCAACACTTTGATGAAGGTGATATTTCATATGGAAAACCTCTTGGTCAATTCTTAGAGGAACTTGACATTTTTATTGTTAAACAAGGTAATTTCAATAAACAAGTTCAGAATCATTTATTGGAAAACTCTAGAGCTATTAATGAGTTGAAAGATATTGTGGAAAGAACTGCTAATGATGTTAAAATGCTTGTTAAACACTTCCAAATGGTTTAAACCCAAATTGATCAACTTGCTAAGGTACAAAAAGATATGCTAGTTAATGCTTCAGGAGATAAACATGCTTATGGAATTAGAACTAGGAGTGGTACAGCCACTCAAGATCCCTTATATCCTAAAGGACACCCTAAAAGAATTGAGCAGGATTCTCAAAAAGGTGAAAGTAGTGGTAGTCCTCATAAGAGAAAGAGAAAGAAAAAGAAACATAAAATAGTTGAGGAACCCTCTGAACCTGCTGTAGATCCTAATAGTATATCTGTCTCTAATGCTGGAACTAAAGGTGGTAATGATAAAAATGATGCTCCTGATAAGGAAGAAGTTGAGGAAGAACCTGAGAAGCACACTAAGAACACTAGGTACACTAAGGAAGATTTTATTGCTAATAAACATGGTAGTGAAAGAGAACCTTGGGTGCAGAAACCTATGCCTTTTTCCAATGAGAAACACAAGTCAAAGGAGGAGGAACACTATAACAAGTTTTGTGAGTGGATGAAACCTTTATTTTTGCAAATTCCTTTGACTGATGCTATTAAGTTGCCTCCTTATTCAAAGTATATGAAGTATATTGTCTCTAATAAAAGGAAGATTCCTAATGAGGAAATTTCTACTTTGCTTGCTAATTATTCCTTCAATGGTAAGGTTCCAAAGAAACTTGGTGATCCAGGTATTCCAACTATTCCTTGCTCTATTAAGAATAATTATGTTAGAACTGCTTTGTGTGATTTGGGAGATGGAGTTAGTGTTATGCCTTTTTCTCTCTACAAGAGACTCCAGCTAGAAAATTTGATATCAACTGATATATCTTTACAAATGGCTGATAAATCTACTACTATTCTTGTTGGTATATGTGAGGATGTTCATGTTCAAGTGGCTCATAATTGCTTGGTTTTAACTGATTTTGTTGTGCTTGAGATGCCTGAAGATGATAATATGTCTATTATACTTGGGAGACCTTTTCTTAACATTGCAAGATCTATCATCAATTGTAATCAAGGAAAAGTAACTTTTAATATTAATGACAAAGAGCATACTGTCTATTTTCCCAAGAAGGTTGATAAGAGCTATTGCCTGAGTTCTATTAAAAATATTGAGAGCATCAAAGTTGGAGAAATATATTGTCCCATTCCACAAGAAAGTTCTTAAACTATTATGATTGGGACTATTCCTATTTTATTCGTCCAAAACGTATCTACTTTCTTGAACAGTTTGCTATTGTTTCTTCTCTAAACTTGTGTGATTTGGATACAACTAACAAGGACTAGCGCTGTTTTCAGTAGAATTATCTTGGTGTCTTGTTTTTGTGCAGAAAATGAACTATCAGGAAAAATCCCGAAAAATATGCCAAAAATTATATTTCACTAGAAGATCCACGGAGCCAGAAGACGAGACGGAGAGGAGGCCTGGGGGCCCACACCCACCCCAGGCGCGGGCCCACCACTGGCCGCGCCTGGAGGGGGTGCAGCCACCCTAGGCACCCCCTCGGCCTCCCTCTACGCCTATAAGTTGCCTTTCGACCTAAAGACCGAGGGGGGTTCGATAGTTTTCTAGAAAGAGTTCCGCTCCGCTGCCGCCACCAGAAACCAAGATTCGGATCCAGAAACTCCGTTCTGGCACCCTGCCGGGACGGGGAATTTGGAGAGGATCATCACCATCGTCATCACCAACGCATCTTCGTTAACCACCGATGTTTCCCTCATCCATGAGTGAGCAATCCCCTGCTGTAGGCTTGGGGATGGTAGGGATTGGACAAGTTCTATCATGTAATCGAATAAGATCTGTTAGGGCATAGTGCCTAGTATCTCTATTAGTGCTATTTGACTTTGTTGCAACTTGTTGTGCTTAATGCTTGTCAGTAGGGCCCGAGTGCCATGATCTCAGATCTAAACTTATTATTGAATTATTATGATAGTATTGTTTGTGATCTTATATGCAAGTTGTGTACACATATCATTGTCCGGATCCAAAGTCCCCAAAGTGACAATAATTGGGACAACCGGAGGGGATGGCTGTGGTGTGAGGAACACATGTGTTCACGGAGTGTTAATGCTTTGCTCTGGTGCTCTATTAAAAGGAGCACCTTAATTGCCAGTTCCTAGAGGCCCATTGCCACGGGCTGTTCGGATGTAAGATGTTGTGCAAGTTCTCATTGCGAGCATGTATGACTATATTTGGAGCACATGCCTAGGATTGTTTAGTACTTGGATGCTTGTTATTATTTATCTGCAATGCCCTAGATCTTGAAGTTACATGTTTAGACTCGTCCATGCAATGCCCGTCCATCCATCCCTATGCCTACCGCACTTGAATCCCACTGTTATCATTACTGTTACTATTGCTACTGCTTCACTGCTGCTGTTGCTTTACTGTTGCTACTACCAAACTATTGCTACTGATAAACTTCTGTGAGCAAGAACTATTTCCAGGTGCAGCTGAACTGACAACTCAGTTGTTAAGGCTTGCAAGTATTCTTTGGCTCCCCTTGTGTCGAATCAATAAATTGGGTAATACTACCCGCGAAGACTATTGCGATCCCCTATACTTGTGGGTCATCACTATCAAGTTTGAGGTAACATAATCATTTTGTGAAATGCAAAGTTTTGTTTCATTTAAGATTGTTTTGGTAAAAACACTTGATCAACCTTGTTAACAAAGGGATTTTAATGAACAGAACAATGCTTTCACAATGGTTATACTTGCTCACTTTTATTTCTCTCATTTTTAGTCTTTGATCTTTGTCTTGTTAGTCTTAGTTTTGGTAGTGTTTTGCTTGTTAGAGTGTCTTAGAACTTCTGTAGTATTGGTTTTGGTTTTCTTTTTGCTTCTTCTAAAAAAATCTTTTTCTATGAGAAAATCAATTTTCATAACCTGAGAATTGGCCAAAAATAAAGTTTCCTGAAAAATTCCAAAAAATTCATATTAAATTTTTCCTCGAAAAAGGGGCAGAGGGGCACCTGGAATGGCCCAGGGGGACCCACCAGGCCAGCACACCCCCGGGTGGCGCGACCATCCCCAGGGTGCGCCAGGCCTGGGTGGGGCCCACCTGTGGCCCTCCGAAGTGTCTCCTCCCAACCACTTCTTTCTCTCTCCCAAAAACACTAGAAAACTTTCTCAATATTGAGTTCCTGCTGTTCTTGCTCCCGATTTTCGATCTCCTTGCTCAGCCCATCTTTGCTGTTGATTTTTGGAGGGATTGCTCTCCGGTTTGTGCCTCCTCTGCTTGTCCAATTAGATTTTTGATTGGTAGATTGTATCTTGAGTATTTTGCTACTATAGGTGACAGGTTGTGTGAGCTTGCATGCTTGTTCTATGCTTAGAGATTTCATTTTGATGCATGTTTATCCCTCTAGCAAGTTCCTATAGTAGTTCCTCATCATTTATCAACTTGGAAATCACTTGGTTTGATGTTTGTCTAAAAATTTCAAAAAAGAAGATGAGTGCATACCAACTGAATCAACATGATTTGATGGTACTTGAGCCAATGAAAGTCCATCGTGAGGAGGAAGTCTTCCCTTCCATATATCCATGCCCTGAATTTATGAGAAATGTGGGGATCTTCTAGGATTTCCAAACTATGATTACTAATGCAGGATTGGAACATTTTGTTGAAAATGAGCATATCAATATATTAAGCTAACCATGGCTGTGGTGCAGGACTTCCGGTTTATTTGGTCCTTGTCTAATCCCATGGTCCATTATAAAATTTACAATATAGCTGTCGACCTGACTTTTGCTGATTTTTGTGCAGCTATTAGAGTGCCACAGTGGGGTGCTTGTGAGAAGATTAGAGAGAGGCCTAAGCCACTCATGGATTTATATGCTGAAATTTGTCAAGGTTGCGACTTCTCAAAGGAAAGTGGTAAAATTTGGAACATTCAGCTCCCATCCATTAGATATTTTGCCTACTTCATTACCAAGTGTGTTATTGCTATAAAAACTGCTAGAAAATTATCTTCATTTGATCTAGCTTTTATCTCAGCTGCTTTGAATAGGGATAGATCTTATAACTTGGGTGCTTTGATAGCTTACCATCTTACCACTAACCGCGAGAAAGGTGGAGTTTGTGGAGGTCTCGTTGCCTCTCGTTTGCTAGCTTTTCATGGTTTAGAGCCTCACCATTCAGATTTTCGGTTCCCCATAGAGAGACTCGATCTCGATTCCATGGTTCAGCATAATTTTGTTTCTTCTTGGGGTACTTTGAGAGATTTATCGTATGAAATATCCTTTGTCAAGCGTGGTTGGAGAGGGGATAGGACTGAGAAAGTAGTCTCTTTGCCTGCACCTGCTTTGTTTAATTTTGATAACAAGCAAGTTTGGTCACTCACGGAGGAAGAACTTGACATATATGTGGCGGAGCTCTCCCAGCAAGAGGAGAATGTTAGGGAGGATTCCGAAGATGATTCGGTTCAGCCCTCTAACATGGGGGAGTCTTCATACCAGTAGCCCTCCTATGATTGGAGCGTGTCTTCTTCTTCATCGCGAGGGCCTGATTATGATCATTCCTATGATGACCCACCAGCTTGGAGCTACTACCCGCGCTATTGAGTCCCACAGAGGCGCAACTTCTTGGTCGGGCTGGGATTGAGCCCCACTTAGGCCAAAAGCCTAAGCTTGGGGGGAGGTATACCGACAGAACACTCATCTATATATCATGTTTCGTCGGTTCTTTGTATATCCATGTTTCACTTTATTTTTGGTTTTTGTTTCTGCTTTCTCAAAACACAAAAGACCAAAAAAAATTCGTTGTTTCTCTTGTTTTGCCTTAAGAAAAATCCAAAAAGATTTTGCTTTGTTTGTTTTTTGCTTTGTGTGCTTGCTTTAAAAAAATCGAAAACGCCAAACATATTTGTTGTTCTTCTCTGGTTTTGTGAAGTTCTTTGCAGGGTTCAGTGGTCCTCACTGAAGTTTGGTTTCATGTTATTATTCAAGCCACACAAGTGAAGGGAAATAATGAAGGTTAATGACAGCTTGAGGTGTGGTAAGAGGCTGGTAATGAACTCTATTTGTTTTCATTTTTGTACATATACTCATCATTGTGGGCATGCTTAGTCTATTCATGTAAGGTGTATGTTATTTATGGATGCTTAGTAGTTCTTGCTCTCTTATGATTTGCTCCAGCTTTCTAATAGTTTGTAGGATGTCATATGAATGTTTGCTTGCATTGTTCTATTCATAACTTGGTATGATATTGTGGTATCATCCTCTGATGTTTCATTTGAATCGACTTGGCACATGCTCACGCATGCATATGACTGAACAATAGTCAGTTAAGCCTCGATGATTTATTTTTTCTCAGAGTTCTTGTATCACTTTTATGCCATAATTAGTCATGTTTTGTTGCAAGCATGATTATGACAGTTATTGCTCTCTCATTTGTCGCTCCCTCTCTATTGCTAGCCTTCACTTGCACTGAGCGTGTGCTCTACTTGTGCTTCCAACTCCCCAAAACCAACATTGCCAAAAGTGTCCACCATACCTACCTACTAGCATCATTTGCTATTCTATGCATATTCATTATGCCTTGTTTTCTTCCAAATAAAATGTTTGCTTGTTATGATAAAGTTAGTTAGTAAAGCTCTCACGAACTTGATGGCACACTTTATTTCTTGCACTTAATAAACCTGAACCATTGTGACTGTCCATGAAAGTTATATGCTTGCAAATTATAGGCTGGGAGTTAGTAGAACCGTGTTGTCACGAGGAACACTTTCAACACCGTATTTATATACCCACTTGATATCATGCTCTTTTGTTTACGGATGTAGTCAGTGTGAAATAAAAGGAGAGCTTGTAAGTCCATGGAGTTATGTATATGTGTTAGAGAAACGCCTGGGCCGCTAGCCTAAGCCATGCCTAATCATGGTGGAAACTTGCAGCATCACCATAATGAGCACTCTATGAAGCTTTCTTCTTATATAAAAAAAGAGAGACATATTGAAAAGAGGAAAGAGAGAAAAAAGCACCATTTTCCCAGGGTAAATAAGAGATTGCTGAGATGCTTATTGTCTACTTGCCTTGTCATTTTGATTATGGGATAACTCCTGTATCATGTGCAAGGGTACCCCGTTGGCGGTTCTCTATGATACGCATGTATTTACTATGATAAAAACTTACCGGTAACTAAAGTTGAATAGCATGAGGAGCGACCCTCGTACTCAAGGGACATGAGATTTTCAGTTTATGTTATGTCAAGCATATAACTCATATTGGACCTCACTTTCACCTTAACCATCTAAATATGCCTATGATAGGGGCAATGAGAGCTCAAAGCTAGTGAGTACCATACTTTAAGCATTTGGAAGCCTTTCAAACTTTTCAAAACCTTTTCACTTCCTTGTTGAGTCACCACTTATTCTATGAGCACCTTGTTGAGAGCATAGTTGTCATTCTTAGTGTAATGTGCTTGTCTCAAAACTTGGTTAATTATGTTATGACTTTGATGCTTGTATCTCTGATATCTTTACTTCTAGTCTTCACCTGAACTTCAGAGGTGCCTTGGCATTCATGTTTTGCTCCACCATCAAAGGCAAGAGAGATACCACTCTATGATACATCGGAAACGTATCTATATTTTTGATGCTCCATGCTTGTTTTATATCATTTGTCTTATGTTTTGTCTACACTTTGAGGTATTTTTATACACTTTTTGGAACTAACCTATTGACAAGATGCCACAGTGCCAGTTGCCTGTTTTCTTCTGTTTTTGGTTCCAGAAAGGCAGAAAATCAATATTCTCGGAATTGGACGGGACAAAAGCCAAAGTAAATATCTTTCCATGAGGGACACGAATCCATAAGAAGGGACAGAGAGGCACCAGAGGGTGGCCAGAACCCCCTAGGCGCGGCCAAGCCTGGCCCGCGCCTGGGGAGGGTGTGGGCCCTATGGCCGCCTCCTCGACCTCCTCCTTCGCTTATAAGAATCCTCCGACCCAAAAACCCTAAATAATCCAGAAGAAATCCACGAAAACCTCTGTAGCGCCGCCACCACCAAAGGGGAGATTTGGGGTACAGAAGGTCTCTGTTCCGGCACCCTGCCGGAACAGGGAAGTGCCCCCGGAGCCATCTCCATCGATGTCCATCGCCATCTTCATCACCATTGCTGATTCCCATGATGAGGAGGGAGTAGTTCTTCCTCGAGGCTAAGGGCTCTACCGGTAGCTATGTGTTCATCTCTCTCTCTATGCATGATCATGTTGTGGTCATGAGCTTTGTAATCAAGTAGATTTACCTTGCTACTCAAGTGCTTCATGAGATCTCTGATCTCCCCATGTGTGTGTGTGAAAGTGATAGCGTGCATGCCATGGTGGCACTTAGGTTTGAGTCTACATAAATACTCTTTCTGCTTTAATAGATCTATGCTTTCCCCACGTGTGTGAAAGTGACAGCGTGCATACCCTGTGTGGCACTTTGGCTAGATTGAATATTTGTTATGAGTTATATTTGGAGTTGGATGTCTCTATGAAATTGTGGTGTTTGTTGGAACCATCTAGTGCTCAAGGTGACAGTGTGGGATTATCTAGATTGGGGAAGATGTACTTTGAGGTGTGCTGTTATAGCCCTACCTTGGATTAGAGTGTCCAACCGGAGATTAGTTAAGAGTAGTATCATGAAGAGAGGATATTTATATGATAGAGTGTTCACTAGTGAAAGTATGATCCCTAGGCCTTGTTTATAAACATTGAAACACCGTTTGCATCTAGATCTGTTGCATGTTTGCTTGCTTCTAGTCTTTACCTCACTGTCAAGCTCCATCAAAGCTATTTTCTGGCACCATTACCACTTGTATTTCACTATCTCTTCGCCGAACTAGTGCACCTATACACCTGACAAGTGTATTGGGTGTGTTGGGGACACAAGAGACTTCTTGTATCTTGATTGCAAGGTTGCTTGAGAGGGAATACCTTTTACCACTTCCTCCCTCAGTTCGATAAACCTTGGGTGATCCACTTAAGGGAAACTTGCCGTTGTTCTACAAACCTCTACACTTGGAGGCCAAAAACTGTCTACAAGAATAGAAGTGCGTAGACATCAAGCTCTTTTCTGGCGCCGTTGCCGGGGAGGTTTTTGGATTTTACATTTCCTCCATGCCATAAGCTCTTTTCTGGCGCCGTTGCCGGGGAGGAAAGGTAAAAGGTACTCACACACGTTACCCCACGGCAACATCAAGCCAGAAAGCTCTTTTATAGCACCGTTGCCGGGAGGTAAGGTAAAAGGTCCTCACATCCTCCGGTGTGAGTGCTCGAAGTTATTTCCTTTAGATTCTGCAATTGTGTCTTTTTGTTTCTTGTTTTCACTAGTTAGGCTTAATGGAAAACAACAACAAAATTAGAGAGCTTTATAGTATCTATCTTGAGTTAGGACATGAAGTGTTTGAAGAGAAAATTTAAAAACCTATGGAGCTTTATTTGCATGCTAATATCAATGTTATTAGTATGAATTCTTTGGACACCATTATTGCTAATGCTATGGAAAAGTCTAAGATTGGGAAGCTAGTTTTGATGAAAAATGATCTTTTTAGTTCCCCAGCTTTGGAAGATAGCTATTCTATTGCTTATGATGATACCAAACCTCCAATATATGATGATTACAATGATGATTATGATATTTTCAATCCACCTACTATTGAGGCGAAAATTGATTGTGATTACAATATGCCTCCTATATTTGATGATTATGGTGATGAGAATAGTAATGATAGATATTTTGTTGGATTTGCTCCCACTACAATTAATAAGAATGACTATGCTTATGTGGAGAGTAATAATCATTTTATGCATGTGGATCATGATAAGAATGTTTTATGTGATAGTGATGTTGTTAATTTTATTCATGTTGATACTGAAATTTATTATGAGAGAGGGAAACATGGTTTTATGCATCTCAAAAATATTAAGTTTCCCCTCTTTATGTTGAAAGTTTTGAAGTTGCACTTGTTATGCTTTCCTATGCTTGTTGCTTTGTGCTTTTATGACTTGTTTATTTACAAGATTCCTATGCATAGTAAATGGGTTAGACTTAAATGTGTTTTGAATTTACTTCTTGATGCTCTCTTTTACTTCAATTCAAATTTCTTATGTGAGCATGTTCTCAAACTATCAAGCCTAACTTAAATGCATTAAAGAAAAGTACTTGTTGGGAGATAACCCAAGAGTTTTCTTGAGTCTTGGAAGTTATTACTTCAGTAATGACCTCACCTTATCCTTTTTGTTTGCTTTTTGTGCCAAGAATGATCTCTAATGAGAGGGAAGTAAGATTTGGGGAGTTGCTGTCCCGAATCAGATTTCTGTCCTCCACCATAAAAATTCGTGACGAGTGTCTGTAACTCGGATTGAGCTGAAAACTTACGAATAAATCCCCCGGTATATTATCTAAATTTAGTTAGTTGAACACTTTTTGATTTGAGCAACAGAAGGACTTCGAAAAAATCGGTTTCTACCTGCTGGTCTGTTTTGACAAATTTCTGCCATTATTTGCATTTTCTTCTTATTGATTCCTTTTTGGGTTCTTTTTGGGAAATTTAGCTTTTTGAAGGAGTTGCTACAGTAGCTTATGTTTTTAGTGAAAAGTTTGTTGTTCCAAAGCTTTACCTAAGGTCTAATATCTCTTGAATACACTAATGTTGCTAATGAAGATTGTGTGAAGTTTTGTATGAAGGAAAATTTGCAGGTGTAGAGAAAGAATGATGTAATGAGATGAAGAATGGACAAAATATCAAGCTTGGGGATGCCACCCCGATGTCACCCCAAGAAATATCGAAGAGGTACAAGCGTCAAAGCATGGGGATGCCCAAGGCATTCCCTCCTTCATCAATAAAAAGCTCAGGTCTTTCTAGACACTTCGTTTTTATTGTTTCATGCATTGTTGTGTTGTTCTTGGAGCGTATTAGTTTTTGTTTTTGGTTTTCGTTTTCTTAGTTTGCTTGAGTAAGTTGGTTGGTTACACCACACTTCTTTTGGAGAGAGACACACTCTGTTTCCATTGCCTACAACACTCTAGTTTTCACTCTGATTGTTTTGTGAGTGTTCACTTTTGCTAGCACTACGTTTAGCCTTAGTTTTCTTGTGCTTTCACCTTAGCACTTTTTAGTTCTTCTTTGTGGATTTGTGAGATATGCTCACTGATCTTTATTGATTATTATCTTTGTGAGTTGTTTCAAATAAGTTGTTTGGTGTTGGAAAAGAGTAGGAACTTCATGCTTAAGTGGTACAAAAGGGAGCTTCCATTGAATGTGACTTAGACTTTAGCATGACATGCTAGGTGTTGTTTTGACCTTATGCTTAGTAATTATTGCTGTAGCATGTCTTGTTCCAAACAATTGGGATTGACTAGTGTGCCTTGAAGAAATTATGCGTTGTTTTAGCATGCAAAAGCATAGTATTGTGGTATTCTCCTTTGATGCTTTGATTGGGTTTACTTGGCACATGATCACACCATGTTATGACTTTCACAAGTCACCATAGCCTCTATGATCATTTAGTCCTTGACTTGTAGTACCACTCTTTGCTTTGATTAGTAATGCTTTGTTGCTCTGCATGATTATGGCCATTATTGCTCTCTTAGTTGGTTGCTCCCAGTCTTTTTCTAGCCTCCACTTGTATGAGTAAGCTCTACTCATGCTTCCAACTCCCAAGAAACCAAGTTATTCCAAAGTGTCCACTATAAACTCCTATGCATGGTGTGTTACACCATTCCAAGTATATTCTTGTTTTCAGCTATCTTCCAATTAAAAACTATTTTGTTATGTGAAAACTTAGTGATTAAAGCCCTCACAAACTTGATGGCACACTTTATATTCTTTGCCCCTAAAAAAATTGAACCACTGTGTCATCTATGTTGTATATGCTTGCACTTATGCGTTGGAATTAGCAGAACCGTGCTGTCACGGGGAACGTTTTCAACATTGCACTTGTACTTCACTACTAGGAAAATGGCTATAGGTAATCAGCACATCCGTGGCTCACATGGTTGAAGTGCCCCACGGCTAAAACAGGCGTGGCTCACCTATGGGTAGTGCCCTACTAGTAACTAGAACAACCATGGCGCACATGACCATAGGGCCCTGTTGGCCGCACGCCAGACATCCGTAGCGCACGTAGGGTAGGTGCGCTACGGTTGTTAGTGTCAATCGTGGCGCACATGGAGGGGTGCGCTACGCCTAAGCGCATGCCCCTCTCTGCTGTGAAACGGCCAGACACATCCGTGGCGCACATGCCATAGTGCGCCACAGATGATGTTACTAATCCCTGTGGCGCACTGGGGCCGAGTGCGCCACAGATGTGGCGATTTTTTTGGCAGCTCCACTTTATGTGCACATGTGTGATCATCCACCACCCCACACTTCACTTTCCCCTTCTTCTTCCTCCTTAGATCTAGTCGGGATCTTCTCCTTCCCACCTCAATTTCTCCACCCATTCACCATTTTTAGCATGTAGAACTTGCCTTGGATGTTACATAAGTAACAGAGGAAGGTCTCCGGTCTCTCATCTCCTTCTCTGGTCTCACGCGCACCTCTCCTTTCCATCTTTCTCGTGATTGGTCTCTCATCTCGGTAAGTTGTCCATGTAAGGATGTGTTCATGTGTATATGGATGATATGCTCATATGTATGTAGATGATCGATGCTCATGATGTGTGTATGAGAGGATCAATGGTCATATGTGTGTGTATATGGAGAGTATCGATGATGCTAATGCATGTGTGTATGGAGAGGATAATGATATGTTCATGTGTGTATGGATCGGTCTCTCTCTCTCTCTCTCTCTCTCTCTCTCTTGTGTTGCCATTTGTTTTGCCAAAATGTTGATTCATTTCCATTTTGGCAAGACTTTGGCATTTCGCAAAGGTCCTAATTTTAGGATAGGTCATGCCGAAATTTTCTATCGACCATTGCATGCATGCATTGATTATGTGGTTCTAATAGACTTCTAATTGTACCGTGTACACCGTGCAGGCAAAAATGGTGCTCATAATGAGCGAAGACATTGTGGCTAGATTTTTGAAATGTGCGACGGCTGACATGATACGAAATAACAAGACAGAGATAAGATGTCCGTGCAGAAGATGCAAACTCAACTGGGTGATCGACCCAGATTCCGGGAATCTGCAGGCGCACCTGCTCCGCCATGGTTTCATGGATGGATACACTCGTTGGATAAGCGATGACGAAGACGATGGAGATGGTGAAGGTGGGCAACATGACGATGATCATCATCACGGCGAGAACGGGCGAGATGATGAAGAGTCTCCTGGAGATGGTGAAGGTGCGGAAGGCATCGGATGATGATGATCTAGATGCCGGAGGAGGAGACGACGATGGAACAACGTCAGGCTGGGTGCGGGACCCTTATGTGCAAGAGCTGCTTCTCAAGCAGACGAGTAACACAAGGGCTGCCGCTAGAGAGAAAGCCAAGCTTGCGCAACTTGAGAAAGACGCGGTTACTCCATTGTATGAAGGATGCAGGCCTGATGATACCCGGTTGAATGTAACGCTCAAGGCTATGGAGATGAAGGCAAAACACAAATTGAGCGACGCAAGCGGCGATATGATGGCATTACAGCACGATCGTCTCCGGAGAACACATGTCCAACTAGTATCGAGGACGCCAAGAAAATCGTCATCCTCTCGATCTACGCACGTTAGATATCACATATGCATCAACGATTGCATCATTTATCGAAGCGAGGGCGGAGAAAACCACATGTCCGGTGTGCGGCGTGAGTCGATACAAGAAAGGGAAGAAAGCACCTCGAAAAGTGGTATGGTACTTTCCTATCACTCCTCGTCTGCAGCGCTATTTCGCGGACCCTAAGGAAGCGAATCTCATGCGATGGCATGCGGAAAGGAAGCTAGGAGATGATGATGATGACCCCGAAAAGGATGAGCTGCTGACGCACCCTTCAGATGCTAGCCAGTGGAAAGCATTGGACCTCGAATTCCTAGAATTCGGTGGAGATTCGAGGAACATCAGGCTTGGTGCGAGCACCGATGGACTCAATCCGTTCGGTAGCCAGAGCAGCACACACAGCACTTGGCCCGTGTTTGTATGGATGTACAACCTCCCTCCATGGTTGTGCATGAAGAAGAAGTACATACAAATGAGTATGCTAATTCAAGGGCCGAAACAACCTGGTACCGACACCAATCTGTATCTCGGGCTGTTGAAAGAGGAGCTAGCCACGTTATGGGAATCTGGAGCCAATACTTACGACGCCGTCGCACAAGATTATTTCACTATGAGAGCCGCGTTGGTCACTACAGTGCAAGACTATCCAGGTTGCGGGTATATCTCGGGGCAGGTTATCCAAGGATTCTGCGCATGCGTTAGGTGCATGGATCACACAAGCTATCTCCAACTAGAGAAAGATCCAGGGTCATCGAAAACCGTGTTCATGGCGCACCGGAGGTGGCTCAGCAAGAATGATCCATGGAGAAAACGTGGAGACCTGTTCGATGGCAAATCCGAGACCCGAGGAATCCTAGAGCATAGGAGCAACGAAAGAAGTGGAAGAGTTGCTGAAAAACTAGGAAGATTGTCCTAAGCCTGGAAAGAAGCGAAAGAGGCAGCAACAAGACAAGCCGCTGATGAAGGTATGGAAAACAAGGTCTGTTTTCTGGGAGTTGCCATACTGGAAGTTTCTCCGCACGCCTCATAGCCTCGACATCATGCATATCACGAAAAACGTGTGCGAGAGTCTGGTCGCCACCATAATCAACATGCCAGATAG
Organism: Avena insularis; assembly: GCA_023614405.1. Taxonomy (NCBI): domain Eukaryota; kingdom Viridiplantae; phylum Streptophyta; class Magnoliopsida; order Poales; family Poaceae; genus Avena; species Avena insularis. Next base: position 377,770,917 of record CM042695.1, on the reverse strand, counting down.
GACGAAAGATGGTCCAAAAGCAAGGCACGACCTGATATGCTTGGGTATCCGGAAGGAGCTTCACGGAGGACGCACTACTCCTGATGATCAGGAAGATGACGATGATCATGAGTCGGAGACGACACAAGGTCGTCGGAAGGGTAAAAAGTTCAAGAAGAACGAATATTACTGCCCTCCTTCTTGCTTCACTCTAAGCCAGGATGAGATCAAACAGTTTTTCAAGTGCCTTCTAGGAGTCAAATTTCCTTACGGCTACGCGGGCAAGATAAGCAGATACCTAGACGAGGCGGCAGAGGTTCGATGGCATGAAGTCTCACGTCACGTGCTGCTAATGACGCAGTACTTCCAGTCGCACTAAGAGGGATAATGGACGAGCACGTCCGTGAAACGTTATTTGGCCTCTGCAAGTTTTTCGACGTCATCTCTAGGAAGTCGATTGGCGTGAATCAGCTCGGGAGGCTACAGGAGGAGATCGTGGTGATACTATGTGAGCTTGAGGTCTACTTCCCACCCGCATTCTTTGACATTATGGTGCATCTGCTGGTACATGTCGTGGAGGACATCGTACAACTCGGGCCAATGTTCCTCCGCAGCATGATGGTGTTCGAAAGGATGAACGGACACATCAAAGGATACGTTCGCAACAGGTCCCGTCCAGATGGAAGCATAGCCAAGGGCTTTCTGGCCGAAGAGTGCATCTCTTTACGCGAATTATCTAGACATCGAGAACCATCGGTCTTCCGTCCAACAAGCTCGACGGATCTGGTCACCGAGAGGGTCGTAAATCGCATCTTGCATTTTCGACGCGCAGACTTTGATCGAGCAAACCTCGTCGCGCTATAGCATTTAGAACTGGTCGATCCTTGGGTACAGAAGCACAAAAGGTTAATCGATAAGAAGTACAGTGACCGGGGCATACAGAGGACGCAGGGAGAAATAATCAAAGAGCACAACTCAGATTTCACGCGTTGGTTTAGGCAGACACTCCTTGATAATCCCCCGCGATCGCATTCTTCTGACACGGAAAAGATCATATTCACCTTGTCACAGGGACCGATGCAAAACCTGGTGACCTATCAGGCGTATGATATCAACGGCTACACATTCTACACGGAGGAAAAGGACAACAAGTGTGATTATCAGAACTCAGGCGTATCGTCAGAATTCTACACCGATGACAACGTGAAGGAAAGATTCTATGGAAGAATCGAGGAGATCTGGGAGCTCGACTACTATGGATAAAAGGTGTCGATGTTCCGTGTCAGATGGGCAAAGAGCGTCGAAAGAGAAGACCGGTATTTCACAACCATGGTTATACCCGAAGCAGCCAAATCCAAGGCACGGTCTTAACGCGTGGCCTAAAAATGAACCGTGGGTACTGGCTACCAAAATGGACCAATGTTTTTTCATTACCGACCCGACAAAGCCTAGCCGTGTTGTCGTGAGGAGAGGAAAAAGAAACATCATCAGAATGGATGGAGTCGCCAACGAGCAAGACTTGACGATCTGACGATCCAAAGATTGAAGATGACGATGACTACGATGCAGCAACATACATCACAAGAAGAAAAAGGACAACCCTACCCAAAAAAGGTAGCCCATTCGAAAGAAGAAACATTAAAGTGCCGGGGCTAAATTATTCAACCACGACAAAGAAGGGAAAAAAGATTGTAAAACGCTAGCTCAAAAAATATTGTAAAACGCGTGGTCGAAAAAGATTGTAATATTCATGGACAAATTATTATGACATATTTGAATCATATTTAATTTGTACCACTTTTTTATGACATATATTATCACTTTTGGGCATTTTTGAATATCTAAAAGTATTTTAAAAACCAAACAAAACTTTTGTAGCATATCTCACCACTTTTGGGCATTTTTTGGAACATTTAAAAGTATTTTTAAAATAAAAATAAAAAATGTGGGCACCAGGATTCGAACCTGGGTGCTATCAGGTTTAGAATAGAGCAGTGGGCGGAACCAGTGGGATAAGGCAGTGCTAGTGTTAGCAAAGGGGGTGGCAGCCCTCTTATCTGACAAGTCCTACCCACTTAGGCGTAGCGCACCCTGGCCAAGTGCGCTACGGATAACCGTAGCGCACTTGGCCAGGGTGCGCTACGCCTAAGTGGGTATGACTAGTCAACAACTCGCCATGTCGTCGTCCCTACCCATCCCCATCGTCCTCAGCCGCATCTCCACCGCCGCATCCGCATCGACGCCACCGCCGCCGCATCCCAACCACGCCAGGAGGAGGAGGAGGCCACCTCGCCCGTGCGCTCGAGGAGGAGGACATGCGCTCGAGGAGGAGGAGCCCGCGCGCCCGTCGCTCAAGAAGGAGGAGCCCGCCGCCACACGCGCACCGTCGCTCGAGGAGGAGGAGGCCGCTGCTGCTCGAGGAGGAGGAGGCCGTGGAGGAGCCCGTCGTCGTCCTCATCTTAGAGGTGAGCCTTGCCCCTCCCCTCTCTCCCTCTCTCGCCTCTCTCTGCATCCATTCCTGGATTGGGCCATGGATTAGGGTTAGGGTTCAGAGGATTAGGGTAGCAATAGCTAGTGTTAGCAGTAGTGTTAGTAGTAGTGTTAGGTTAGCAGTAGTGTTAGTAGTTTGTTGAGAAAGACTGCAAGCTTTCTGATACTGTTATAAGGGGTTTAGTTCTAGCAAATGATGTTATCTGCAAGTGAACTAACCTCTAGCAAATGATGTGTATCTGCTGCATACTAGTTTTGTGGAATATCTATGTTTGCTGTTTCTTGGTCAATTGTTGTTACTTCATAATTAATTCCTTGCAAACAACCATATATTAGATAGATTTAAGCTATTGATTCTAACTTGAATAAGGGTGCTTATTTTGCTACTTCAAACTTACCCAATTCTTAAAATTCTCAAGAACTATCTTTATGGAGAGTTTGAGGTTGGCTAATGGTTGAAGCAATAATGTTGTGTGAGTTGGGCTTGCTGAATCAGTTCATTTCATGTTTCCCTTAATAATATATTGTTACAAGAAAATGTAATAACAGTATTGCTCCATAGTCCCCTGCACCAGACACTTTTTTTAGAACACTGCATTATTTTACTACTGTAAAAGAACAGGGTTTCAATCCTCCTTGCACACACATAGTTCATATAGTACACCTGAATCTTCATGTTGTTGGGGACACTATATAATGATCCCATATAGTACAACTGTTAACTAGTACTACTACATAGTTCATATCCAAGTGCAACCTAGGATGGTCACTTTGGAAAGCCTACATAATATGAACAAACTGATGCCATATTTGCTAAACCTGAACCTGGACGCACACACACCCCACATGTTTCAGTACCATTATTTCAAAAGATGTCTCTTTCTAGCTACATTTGTTTGTTTAATATCATGGCATCATTATCCTTTTTAAGTAATAAGACAATCTTGTAGCTTGTAAGTTTGAGCAAGGAATGGTTTTAGTGCTGTTCCAGTTTAATTAGCTAGATTCTATTCTAGATAGGAATTTCAATGCTGTTCTAGATAAATGGTTTTAGTGTTGTTCCAGTTTAGGCTCTAGATAGCTTCTGTTCTATGTGGCAGTGGGTCAAGTTGATTGAGGTGGCAGTGGGTCAAGTTAGTTTGAGTGCCCTGATTGCCCTGATTGACCTATCTTTTAACTACTTGTGTGCTGTCAAGTTAGTTGCTGTAGGTAAGTTGCTGTCAATTTAGATGTTGTAGGTAAAGTAGTAGGTTAGCGGTTAGTACTTAGCAGTAGGTCAATTTAATGTATACTGCTGTACACAAACTTGTGTGCTGCTATATATGTATTTGCTTGCTGCCATATAATCTGCATGTTGTATTTGCTTGCTTGCTATAATGACAGGTGCTTGTGCTTAAAATTGTATTTTCTATAATGACAGGTGCTTGTGCTTGCTATAATGAAAGGTGCTTGTGCTTGCTATAATGACAGGTTCTTGTGCTTGTATTTGCATGTAGCACTTGAAATTGTGCCTATGCTTGTATGAAGGACTTTATTATGTCGTGTATGCAGGTTCTTGTGTGAAATGAGTCCCGATTTTTGCCGGAATGTTGATTAACTTCCGTTTCGGCAGAAATCGGGCACTCCTAGTTTAAGAAAATTAGCAAAGGTCATGCCAGATTTTTTCGTGCATTTAACCAATTATTTGTTTTTTATTAGTGCAAAGATGTGTGACAACGATGATACTGGATGTTCTAAGCGCATCAGCGCTGAAGGAGAACTCAGACCTCCGAATAAACAATTGACATTCTGGGAGGCGGCCCAGCGGCTAGAAGACGATGAAGAATACCATACTTCGGAGAGCGAGGATGATGAGATGGAAGACGCGGAGGAAGAAGCCAAAGGAACGGCGGACGATGAAACCACTGATGGCGGCGAGGGCACAGGGAGTGGTAGCAATCCTCCTAAGAAGAAGAAGAAGCCGAAGGAACGGCGCCTGAACACGGTCGGCACGGTCAGGGAGGAAATTACCGAAGTGAGCCCATCAGGGGTTCCTTTGGATCCCGACCTTGTCGTCAGAGGGTACGGTGGGCAAGTGGCAGCGATCACCCGGACAACCATATCGATCAACACCGAGAATCTCCGGCATAAAGATAATGGCCACTTGCGCACACTCCTCTTCGAGAAGCTGCACGCAAGATACAAGTTCCCCGCTAAGTATCAGAACACAAATTATCATGGGAACGAAGTAAACAAATCCATACGGCCATTTGGAGAACCGGATAAAGAAGAAGATCTATAAAGAAGGCAAAAGTCTCGAGGAGATCCAGAAGATTGACCCGCAGATCACCGAAGATCAGTTCCGGGAGTTCAAGGAGAGGTGTGAATCCGAAAGATCCCTGACCAATAGTAATCGGGGAAAGGTGCTGCAGGCGATGAATATAGGTCATCACCATATTGGATCTGGAGGATACAGAACCGCGGAGGCCAAATGGAATAAGGAGGACGAAGAGTATAGATCCAAGGGGATAGAAAACCCCTTTGCGAAATTCGAACCCGGGCAGGTTCGAAACTTCATCAGGGCCCATTACCATGTGGACCCAAAAACCAAACAACTCACCGCGGATCCTGCGGTGAAGGAATTCGAGGAAATTGTGGTAAGTATAATCTAATTACCGCGGATCAACTCGATTGCAATCTAATCGATGATCTAAACGATTCACTGTTACTTCTTCTGCAGGAGGAGGAAATTGTTGCTAGTCATGGATCCCAGGGTTCCTCATCCCAGGGGTCGACGGCGGCCACCCGGTGGGATAACCCTTTTAACAGGGCGATGAACCGGGCCAAGAAAATAGAGCCGGTTACGAAGAAGCCATCGTCGGCTGGCCGTCTGGCCGGCCTCGGGGGTAAGAATTGGGTGGATCATTTTGGTCCACCGCCGAGGACGCATGTGGCGCCGTCGGGAAGGAGCGAGGAGGAAAACCGCGAGGTTCAAGAACTTAAGGAACAAGTGGCGCGGATCCCGCAGATCGTCCAAGACAACCTGGCAATCACCCTCACGTCCTTCCTGCCTACCTTGGTGGAGTCAATAGCGAACTGGAGTGCGGGTGGTCGAGTAGGGCCGTGCCCGATTCCAAGCATGGTCAGCAGCCACTCGAACAACGCGGCACCGACGAATCAGGCGAACTACGTGTTCGTGACTCCGCCCGCTAGCACCGCGGCGCCGCAAGTGTTGGTGACTCCCCCTGCCATCACCGCGGCGCCGGAGTACATGTTGGTGCCCCCTGCCATCGTCGCGGCGGCACCGGAGCTCCAAGCACCCGTCGGTAGGGAGAATACACCGGCGACCAGCACCGTGCCATGAAGCGTCCCTTCCGTCTCTTGCACGCCCGTCGCCGTATGCGGTGCGTCGACATAGTCGATCTCGATGCCATCACGGTAAACAAATTGCTTTACCGCCTTTCACGCCATCTATTACACTTATGGCATCTCTGACGACGCCGTACATGTTTTCCGCAGACGGATGTTCCTTGCACTCTCTTATGCTACGTGAACAACGAGCTGAGGGATGTTGCCAAGGGTACCATCATTCAACCCTTGCAACGCACGTTCCACTCAAGGCCGATGCCAGATAGCGTGCACAGGGTTAAAATTAGTCGGGTGCTAAGGGTCTGCGACAACCTGGAACCTCCCATTCAACCCCCAGGAGCGGATGAAGAAGAGTCGGCTGTCCTCAGAACTTGCTTCGGCTTATTCTTGCTATGGCCAAAGAGCATGATCCGTTTGGGGACGGTGGGGGCCATCACGCCATAGACAACAGCACCACCTCTCGTGCCAGCGACAAGCGGTGGCAAGGCCCCCTTACCGCCCTCGCCGTCACCTCCACGCGATGGGTCAGATGATCATGTTGATGATATGCACATGGCGCAGGATTCGGCCGAGGACGACGAAGACTGGAATGATCACTTCTTAAACACTCAGTTTAGCAACGAAGACCTAGCTAGTGGCCCCACAGAGAAAGCCACTATCACCAAGCGTCTGTTTGGTTCTCAGGAGACGCCTCCAGCTTGCGCCTTTACAGAGCCAGCTGATACAACCAACCGGCCCTTTATTCTAAGCCCTGACACACTACATAGGGCGGCCGGTGCTCAGATTGCGGTGCCTGCCCGCTCTCCAAAAGGAAAAAAGGCAGGAAAAGAAAATCTAGCAGCTCGAGCTAGCCGGTGGCGTCAACAACTGCGAATCCAATCAGGTTTCGGGACGGGCCACCAAGACCCGAGGGTATTATGTGGAGGATTCATGTGGCGGGTGAGCCCATGCTACCTAAGAATTTGCGTAAGCTCACCAGTTCGGAACTGGAGAGTGTGCATGACGGCGTGCTGATGATAGAGAGACGCCTTCTATTGGAGAAAGATCCCTCGCACCCGGTATTCGTGGTTAAGGTGCCACCAGGCTTGGGCTTCGTCGACAATGCCCCTGCGGATCTGTTCTTCCTGCGGTTCGATGACATCTTCAATATGTTCCACCTATACCCGCTGCACTATACCATGGTCCGTCTGTTTTCTCTCAGCCTGGCCATGCAGATCATTAGAGAGAACACACCGGGCATCGCTATAGTGGACCCCTACTACATGCATGACGGCTGCTTGGGTTCCCCCGCCAAACGACGTATCGTGGCCTCGTACCTAAAAAGAATCCTCGTGGCGAACAACACAAAGGAATACATTCTCGTGCCTTACTTTCCCGAGTAAGTCGTTATTCACTGGCCACCATCGATTGGCTTTATGAGATTATCATCATTCTTTTTCCAACACATTCCATTTGAATTTTTTGTGCAGAGATGAACACTGCACGCTCATCTCCTTATCGCCGTAGCATTCCCACACCACGTATTTCGACTCGGGGAGTCTAGAAAAGAATAAAAACTACGATAAGATCAAAGAAGTTCTGGATGATGCTCTCACTGGCTTTGCCTCGACGGAAGGCACCACCTTCATGCGTACGAAGGTCAAGTTCGGTAGGCACGTCTTCAACCACGTAATGGAGTTCCCCTTCGTGAAGCAGCCAGAAAACAGTAAGAAGGAAGCCTACTACGCACTCCATCACATGAGGGCGTTCCTACTTGACCAGCAGAATTCTACGCTGCCAGATCATCTCAAACAGTGGGCCGAAGCAAAGGCGAAGATCACTGATTTAGATATTAGACAAGAGATGTATCGCATCCAACAGCAGTTTGGGGCAATCATCTTTCGTGATGTCATGACTTCGGGGGGGATCTTCTATGGAGGAAATATCCTGAATAACCGTGACATAGAAGACCGCCTAGAGATGCAGGGTGACTAGAGGAAGTTCATGACGAGACAAGGCGTCCTCCCGTTCCCTAAGCCGAGCCAGAAGGCTTGATGTTGGCCTAGTTGTAGTTACAAACTATAGATGACCTTTGTGTGTGTGTGGACAAGTGTACATGCTACTATACTTATCTTATTAGGTTTATGAATCATCGCTTACTTCTTTTGCTTATTATTATATATCAATCAATGCTTGGTTTTTTTGCTTAATCTTTGGTCCTTTGCTCACTTTGGTCCTTCTTTTTTTCCTTACTCTTTCTTCGAGAATAATGCCGATGATTGAAATGTCGTGGCACACTATATATGTGAATGTGTTACGATGGGATTGTGAGCCTTGTGATATGCACAAGTCCAGGTCTTGTGCATCCTACTTGGCTCACGGTTCCATCGTAGCATATTCTGTGTCCAACGACCTATGTATATATGAGGCATTCTTTTCGAGTTATTTTTGTCTTTTTCGAGAATAATGCCGATGATTGAAATGTCGTGGAACAATATATATGTGAATGTGCTACGACAGGATAGTTAGCCTTGTGATATGCACATGTCCAGGAATTGTGCATCCTACTTGGCTAACCGTTCTGTCGTAGCATATTCCTGTGTCCAACGACCTAGCTAGTTATATATGAGGCATTCTTTTCGAGTTACTTTGGTCTTTTTCGAGAATAATGCCGATGATTGAAATGTCATGGCACAATATATATGTGAATGTGCTACGATGGGACTGTAAGCCTTGTGTTATGCACAAGTCTAGATGTTGTGCATCCTACTTGGCTTATAGTTCCATCGTAGCATATTCCTGTGTCCAACGACCTATGTATATATATATATATATATGAGGCATTCTTTTTGATTTACTTTGGTCTTTTTCGAGAATAATGCCGATGATTGAAATGTCTTGGCACAATATATATGTGAATGTGCTACGACGGGATTGTGAGCCTTGTGATATGCACAAGTCCAGGTCTTGCGCATCCTACTTGGCTCACAGTTCTATCGTAGCATATTCCTGTGTCAAACAACCTAGTTATATATGAGGCATGCTTTTTGAGTTTGGTCTTTTTGATTTAGGAGTACTTTCTATAAGTGTATCTTCATATGCGACTTTAATTATATATGTTTTTTTCAATCATCGGTTAATTATTATTGTCAACTTATAGATGACGTGGTACGTCGTGTACAAGGGACGGGTTCCCGGAGTCTACGATGATTGGGAAGACTGCCGGAGACAGGTGCACCGTTTCAGCGGCAATAGCTACAAAGGGTACAACACTATGGCGGAGGCGGAAGCTAGATACACGCGCTATCTAGCGGGAGTTAGGACAAGGAACCGGATGAAGACCTACACCTTCGTCGCGGCGGTGATCATGCTTATCTTCTTTGGTTGTTTATCCCGCGTTTGTGTCTAGCTAGTTTAGATGTCTAGGCGAGCTTCCGAGCTCTAACTTGTTCGATCGACACATGTATTCGCATGTCACCAACTACTTTGTAACTTGATCGAAACAATGTAACTTATACTATGTATTCATGTATGAGACTTATATATATGTATTTGTTTCAATCTTGTTTTTCAAATTGTGTATTTATATATATAATTGTATATCTTGTATCTGTGTGTGTATATCTTCCTGTAATATTGTATATAATCTGGCTCTGAAATAAAAAAAACAAAAAAAACACCTGTGGCGCACATGACCTATCTTTTGTGGCGCACTACGTCTAAAGCACACCTCAGCAGCTTAGTGGCGCACTGGGACGTGGGCCACAAAAGATCTAACGCGTAGCGCACCTGCCCACATAGCCGTGGCGCACTAGCAGGTGCGCTACGCCTATCTCGACACAACCGTGGCGCACTAGGCAGTGCATCATAGCTAGGAGTTAGCCGCAGCGTACGCTTAGTGGCGCACGGCTAGTGCGCCACAGATGGTCTTTTTAGGTGCACCACGAACAACCTTTTTTCTAGTAGTGCTTTGTACTCGGTTGATATCATGCTCTTTTGTCTATGGATGTCACCGATGTGAAATAAAGAGGGAACTTGTAAGTCCATGGAGTTTTTATTCTGTGTTAGAGAAATGCCTGGACCGCTAGCCTAAGCCATGCCTAATCATGGTGGAAACTTGCAGCATCACCATAGTGACATCTATAAAGCATTCTTCTTATAAAAAAAGAGAGACACATTGAGAAAAGAGAAAAGAGAGAAAAAAGCACCATATTCCCATGGTAAATAAGAAGATTGCTGAGATGCTCATTGTCTGCTTGCCTTGTCATTTTGGTTAGGGGAAAGCTCCTGTACCATGTGCAAGGGGTACCGCGTTGGTGGTTCTCTATGATATGCAAATACTTACAATGACAAGAACTTACATGTGACTAAAGTTGAGTAGCATGGGGTGTGGCCCTCGTATTCAAGGGACTTGAGATTGCCAACTTATACTTTGTCAAGCATATACTCCATCTTTGTTCACTTTAACCTTAATCACTTCAAGATGCTTATGATAGGGGCAATGAGGGCTGAAAGCTAACAAGTACCATAATTCTTGGAAGCTCCTTTTGAAACTTGAAATCCCTGCTTCCTTTACAAAAGGACTTTCTTCCACCATTATTAAGTCTCCACCTTCTACTTTTAGGCACCATTAAGAGAGCATAGTTGTCATTCTGTGTGCAGTGTCACAAAGCTTATTGATTGATGCATATTTTGATATTACTTGTTCTTGTGCTATTTGTTTCTAGTAACCCTTGTGAACTTTGAAGGTGTCCTATGCATCTATATTGCTACTCTATGAGGGACAAGCTGATTGCCACTATGCTATGTTTTCTGTACGTGAAACAAACAAACGTTTTTAATGCATGTTATTCATGATCTTTGTTTCTAGCCTTTCATGTTGCATGCATAGTTACTATGTCCTATTGTTAGAACTCCATCTTTCATGCACATGTTTAGAGTTCTTTGTTCCGAGCTCTCAATGCTTGCAAATGGTTTGATCTTCATTGTGAAGGTGCATGTCACCTAAAAAATTATTATTTTTTATCCCTTACCTACTCGAGGACGAGCAGGATTTAAGCTTGGGGATGCTTGATACGTCGGAAACGTATCTATAATTTTTGATGCTCCATGCTTGTTTTATATCATTTGTCTTATGTTTTGTATACACTTTGAGGTATTATTATACACTTTTTGGAACTAACCTATTGATAAGATGCCATTGTGCTAGTTGCCTGTTTTCTTCTGTTTTTAGTTCCCGAAAGGCACAAAATCAATATTCTTGGAATTGTACCAAAGTCAATATCTTTCCGTGAGGGACACGAATCCAAAAGGAGGGACAGAGAGGCACCAGAGGGTGGCCAGACCCCCCTGGGCGCGGCCAAGCCTGGCCCGCGCCTAGGGAGGGTGTGGGCCCTCTGGCCGCCTCCTCGGCCTCCTCCTTCGCCTATAAGAACCCTCCGACCCAAAAACCCTAAATAATCCAGAACAAATCCACGAAAACCTCTGTAGCGCCGCCACCACCGAAGGGGAGATTTGGGGGATAGAAAGTCTCTGTTTCGGCACCCTGCCGGGATGAGGAAGTGCCCTCGGAGCCATCTCCATCAAGTAGATTTACCTTTCTACTCAAGTGCTTCATTAGATCTCTGCTCTCCCCATGTCTGTGAAAGTGACAGCGTGCATGCCATGGTGGCACTTAGGTTTGAGTCTATATAAATACTCTTTGTGCTTTAATAGATCTATACTTTTACCCATGTGTGTGAAAGTGACAGCGTGCATACAGTGTGTGGCACTTTGGCTAGATTGAATATTTGTTATGAGTTATATTTGGAGTTGGATGTCTCTATGAAATTGTGGTATTTGTTGGAACCATCTAGTGCTCAAGGTGACAGTGTGGGGTTATCTAGATTGGGGAAGACGTACTTTGAGGTGTGCTGTTATAGCCCTACCTTGGATTAGAGTGTCCAACCGGAGAGTAGTTAAGAGTAGTATCATGAAGAGAGGATATTTATATGATAGAGTGTTCACTAGTGAAAGTATGATCCCTAGGCCTTGTTTCTAAACATTGAAACACCGTTTACATTTAGATCTGTTGCACGTTTGCTTGCTTCCAGTCTTTACCTCACCGTCAAGCTCCATCAAAGCTATTTTCTCGCACCGTTACCACTTGTATTTCACTATCTCTTCGCTGAACTAGTGCAACTATACACCTGACAAGTGTATTGGGTGTGTTGGGGATACAAGATACTTCTTGTATCTTGATTGCAAGGTTGCTTGAGAGGGAATACCTTTTACCACTTCCTCCCTGAGTTCGATAAACCTTGGGTGATCCACTTAAGGGAAACTTGCTGCTGTTCTACAAACCTCTGCACTTGGAGGCCAACAACTGTCTACAAGAATAGAAGTGCGTAGACATCACTCTATCATACCTTTTTATGAGCATTGCAACGTTGCTTATGTTTATGTTTCATGTTACTCATTATTATTGAGTTGGAATGTCTTCATAGCTTGCAATGACTATTAAGTAGACTTAGTTGCATACTCCTTATTATGAATTGTCTAAGTATCTACTCATGTGCTGATAATATATACATCATATGAAGCAAATGTGTTCGTGAAAGTTCTTTTATCGCACTAAGTTTTCAACTGAATTGCTTGAGGACAAGCAATAAGCTAAGCTTGGGGGGAGTTGATACGTCCAAAACGTATCTACTTTCCCAAACACTTTTTTATTGTTTCTCCTCTAAACTTGTGTGATTTGGATACAACTAACACGGATTGACGCTGTTTTCAGCAGAATTACCTTGGTGTATAGTTTTTGTGCAGAAAAGCAACTATCAGGAAAAATCCCGAAAAAATATGCCGAAAGTCCTATTTCACCAGAAGACTCACAGAGCCAAAAGATGAGGCGGAGGTGGACCACGAGGGGCCCACACCCCTTCACATGGTTATACCCCACGGGTATATGACCTTATCATACCTGGTTCAGTCCAAGGAAGGCCCACAAGAATATACGCGGCCCATGAAGATTTTCGGGTGGCCCAAGTCCAGGATGTCTTCAGATCCTTGGAGAGCAAGACTAGAGTAGATAGAATATTCAAAGGGACAAACCCTAAAACCCTGTAACCGACTCGGTATGTGCCTGGGACCTGCCTACTTCTATATAAAGGCTAGGAGGGCACGACGAGGAGGGCACTTCATACGATCGCATACACACCTCCACGCCAGATTACATCTGTGCACCCCTGTAACTTTCGGTTCTGCCGTAATCAAGAGCAGACAAGCAGGAGTAGGGTTTTCCCTACGGGGGCCTGAACCTGGGTAAACCTCGTGTCCCCGTGTTGCTTGTTTGCTAACCATTCCGCGATCTCTAGCATCCCCATTTTCTCCAAAACCCAAGCTCATAACAATGGGCATTGACGAGATTAAACCTCGTCAATTGGCGCCGTCTGTGGGAACTGGGGGCGCTGATTGTGCGATCGTGACGGTCCCAACCAAAGCTATCTACAACTCCTCAGCGATGGAGAGCCATCTCCTCTTCGGCGCTTTAGACTTCACCGCCCACTCGCCAGCCACTCTGAAGGACTTCGAGCCCGTTGGCGACAGGCTCGAGATCCTGTTCGGGAGCTTCTGCTTCCAGGTGGGGCAGACCGACACTCTCCGTCTCCCAGAGCGGGTGCCCCTGCCGTCGATCAGGCCCGCTTCATGGTCTCCGCATCCCGTGCTACGCACATCGCCATCGACATATGAGTCCTATGATAGCAGCAGCTACAACTCAGATCTGTGCGATCCACCATCGGAGGAAGGGACCTACGGTTCCGGATCCGAAAGCTGCGGCAGCGGCGATCCGATCTACGAGTGCTACCAATGTGCCGCAGTCATACAGAGCGACGTGGATCAGGAACACAACCCGCCACCCAACCCACAGGGTAGAAAAGGCGAGAACAGGTGAAACCAGTCCCCCCGCCCAACGAGGAGGACACCGATCCCAATCACGCGAAGCCGTGGCAGACAACAAGATCCTGCCTGTGGGTGCCTCACGGGACCTACTGATGGCGTACCACCTGCTCCTCGTCGAAGAGCACAAGAAGCAGGTGAAGATGCAAGAAGTGCTTGACAAGCGCAAGCAAGCGGCCTCGGAGTCCAGTGTGTAGCGAGCTGCGCTCTGTTCCATGGGCGACTCCAGCTTGCACGGCAACCATGACAACACGCACCGTTCTCGCGTGGAGAACATGGACCCCACTACACGTCGCGAGGTGACTCGGACCCTCAACACGTCTTTCATGGAGATGGATGCCGATGGCAACGTCATCCCGAAGACGCCGCAAGCTGCGATCATGGCAGCCACCACATACCTCACGTCCCATCCACCTCCGGTGGGGGACCCGAAAAGGGCCATGCACAAATCCGCACTAATCGGACTCGGACTCATTGGAGCTGCGCTCCACGGAGAGGCTCCTACGGAGCCAAAAAAGAAGGCTGCGGTCAGGTTCAACCACAGTCCCACGCCCTCATCCAACGAGGAAGAGCACGCCCTACCTCAAAGGCACAAGAGCTCGCGACATCGCAATCGTGATTACGACGCTCGAAGCGAGCTCACCCAACGCAAGATTGACAAAGCGCGCGCCAAGCGCATATGCTCGTCCGAATCCGAGGAGGACGACGGCGAAGGAGAACTCTGTGGAGCTTGACGCTTCAGCAGATCTGTCCGGTGGACACGGATGCCGTGGAACTTCAAGCTTCCTTTGGACACTCTGAAGTTTGACGGCACACAAGACCCCAAGGCGTAGCTCAGCGACCACATGTCGTCCGTCAAGCTACACGGCGGAAACAAGAACACCGCCCTGCAATGCCTTCAGCTGTAGCTGATAGGCGCAGCCCGGATCTGGCTCAGCAGCCTATCCTCGGGATCCATCCGAAGCTAGGAGGAACTGGTGTACAGTTTCATCCGAAACTTCAAGGGCACCAGCAAGAGGCCAGCCTCGATCGAGGAGCTACGGGCCTACACCCAACGAACAGCGAATCCATTTTCTCGTACATACTACGCTGGTCCAACACCAAGAACTCCGCGGCGCACATCTCTGAGGAGAGAGCGATCGACGCCTTCAAGGATGGCATCAAACGCCAGGACTTCAAGGAAGAACTTGGGCGCGTCAAGCCCAAGACACTTGACCACCTCATGGACATCGCCAACAGGTGGGCAGATGGCGAGGACTCCGTCCACCGAGCGCACTCGGAGGAGGAAGATGACTACAGCCACCGACGTGAACGCCGTAGCAAGAGAAGATCGCGCGTCTACGACGATCGCGATGGACCCGACATGGTCGCGGCTGGCCACGCCGACCGCCGTAGCGACGGCAACCGCAGCAGCGGCGGATACCGTGGAAACAACTTCCGTGACGGAGGACGCCCAGAGCAGTCATGGCAACGCCGCGGCCGCGACGACGGACCCTCAGCATACGACAAACTGTTAGGTCCATGCACCATCCACTTCTACATCGACAAGCAGGATGGTAAAAAGAAGGCAAGCCACATGCTCAAGGATTGCCGCGAGTTCCAGAAACTCAGCGAGAGCATGTCCCAGATGAGGCAACACGCCCCGAACCCTGGGTACGGGAACGCACCTGCACCAGGGGACATCGCCCACGGAGCTCCTCCACCACCACCCGTGGGACCTTCGAATCATCCAATCGCACCTGCGCAGAACAACGGCGGAAACGGGTACCCCATGCCAAAAGGATCACTGATGATCCAAAAAGGGCGCCCAACAAACAAGGTGCATAATAAAATCACCCGTTAGATCAATTTGGCTGTGACCGCTCCACCCGCCATCCCTGAGTTCCTTACCGGTTCGGAGTCCTGCATCATGCTCAGCCGTTCGGATCACCCCTGCCAGGTCCCTCGCCCAGGTCATGCTTCCCTGGTGCTCGAGGCGCAGATCAGAGGGTTCGATATGAGCCGTGTCTTCATGAACGACGGCAGCAACATCAATCTGATGTTCGCTAGCACCTTAGCAGCAATGCAGATCCCGCTGTGCAGCCTGGAACAATCCGACACAACATTCCACGACATCGTCCCAGGGAAGGGCATATTCCCTCTAGGAAAAATATGCTCAACGTCATCTTCGGCAAGGCCGATAACTTCCGTTGCGAGTGATTTGAGTTCGAAGTGGTGGACGGGCCATCACAATACCACGCCATCCTCGGGCGTGTGGCATTCACACGGTTCCTGGCAGTACCGCACTACGCGTACCCGCTAATCAAGATGCCAGGACCTAAGGGCGTCATCACGGTCCACGGGAGCTTCACCCGATCGGACCACTGCGACAGGGACTTCAATAGAATTTCCCAGTCATTCGGCATGCAGGAGGAGCTCATAAGGCTCCGAGAGGTGATAGACAACGGGGCACCCCCAGTCGCAAGATAGAACGCACCCGACATGTCCTTCGACTCCACCATCAACACAAAGAAGGTGCAGGTCCACCTGACGGACGCCTCCAAGACGGCGCTAATCGCCAACGACCTCAGCCCCGTATAGGAAAGCGTGCTCGTCGAATTTCTCCGTGAGCGCTGGGAAATCTTCGCCTGGTGTCCTGCGGACATGCCAGGAGTTCCGAGGGAATTCTCCGAGCATGCACTTAACGTCTTTCCAGATGCCAAGCCCGTCAAACAGTCCATCCGACGATTGTCCAAGCCACGGGCTGAAGCCATCGGAGTCGAAGTCAAGAGACTACTCGACGCAAATTTCATCAGGGAGATCAAGAAAGCGAGTGGCTCACCAACACCGTGATGGTCCCCAAAAAAGACACGGACATCCTATGGATGTGCGTGGACTTAACATCGCTGAACAAGCACTGCCCGAAGGATCACTTACCTCTTCCTCGGATCGATCAGATCATCGATTCGACTGCAGGATGCGAGAAGCTCTCCTTCCTCGACGCCTACTCAGGCTAAAATCAGATTCGACTGAAAGTCGAAGATCAGGAGAAAACAACATTAATCACGCTGTTCGGAGTGTTCTGATACAACACAATGCCCTTCGGGCTGAAGAACGCATGCTCCATGTACCAACGGTGCATGCAGGCATGCCTGAAGGACCATATCGGCCGCAACATCCAAGTCTATGTTGACGACATAGTAATCAAAACAAGGGAGGCCAAGAAACTAATCGACGATCTTCGTGAGACGTTCGACAACCTTGATCGATACAAGATCAAGCTAAACCTAGAAAAGTGCGCCTTCGGCGTCCCATCTGGTCAACTGCTAGGCTACTTCATCTCCTAGCGAGGGATCGAGGCGAACCCGAAGAAAATTTGAGCCATAATGGCCATGGAGAAGCGGAAGAACCTCAAAGGTGTTCAGCAGCTTGCTGGGCGCATCACGACGTTGAGCAGGTTCATCAGCCGCATGGGCGAAAAAGCCCTGCCTTTCTATCAGCTGCTACGCAAGGTAGACAAATTCGAGTGGACGCCTGAAGCGGACGACGCATTCTAAGATCTGAAGCGGCTGCTCTCCACCTCGCCCGTCTTGGTCACGCCAAGGGAGCGCGAGCTGCTACTGCTATACATAGCAGCTACACATTGGGTGGTAAGCACCGTGCTCGTGGTCGAAAGACCCGAAGATGGCAATACCCATGGGGTACAACGCCCAATCTACTACCTCAGCGAGGTATTGACGCCGACAAAGCAGAGCTATCCTCACTACCAGAAACTCGCCTACGGCGTGTTCATGAAGGCTTGCCGGCTGAGCCACTACTTCCAGGAGCATCAGGTGATGGTCGTCAACGAAGCACCCCTGAACAACATCCTGAACAACCCGGAGGACACAGGACGTGTGACCCTGTGGGGCATCGAGCTGTCACCTCTAGACATCGTCTATGAGAAGCGCCACGCGATCAAGTCTCAGGTCCTTCCGGACTTCCTCGTCCACTGGATGGAACTGCAGCTGCTAGACACCCCGGATATGACACAATCATGGACGATGCACTTCGATGGCTCCAAGCGCGAGGCCGGAGCAGGAGCCGGGGTCATACTGACCTCCCCGCATGGAGACAAGATGAAGTACGTCCTCCGGATGAAATTTCGAGCTTCCAACAACGATGCTGAGTACGAGGCTCTCATCCACTGCATGAGGATGGCCAAGATCTGCGGCGCGATGCACCTGGTCATCTATGGTGACTCGACCCTCGTCGTCCAACAGGCGATGAACGAGTGCGACGCACACGCTGCCAACATGATTGCGTACCGCGCACTCTACAACACACTCGAAGGAGACTTCGACGGCTGCGAGCTTCGGCACATTGGGAGAGAAAGCAACGAAGAGGCCGACAGACTCGCCAACATCGGCTCATCATGCGCACGGGTGCCACCAGGTGTGTTCCTCAAACAGATCTGCGTGCCATCCATCAAAAGGAAATTCCCCAAGGGATCACCCGAAGAAGCAGAACACTCGGGGGCCGCGCTACCCGAAGGATAGGTAGGACCAGAAAAGCTCGACACATAGGTTGCAGTGGTCAACATGATGCAGGTCATGGCAGTTGAAGAAACATGGACACGGCCATACCTCCGATATCTGATAGACGGGGAGCTGCCTGACAGCCCGATAGATGCCCGGCGCATATCTCGCTGGTCCAAGGCCTTCACCATCATCAATGGAGAGCTGTACAAGCGCAGCATTTCGGGTGTACTCTAAAGGTGCCTCACCATCGGTGACGGCAAAACTATCCTCCAAGACATCCACGAGGGCATCTGCGGCTATCATGTGGGCAGCCGCGCCCTTGTCACCAAAGCTCTACGAGCTGGATTCTACTGGTCAACGGCCATAAACGATGCCAAGGACATTGTTTGAAGATGCAACGGGTGCCAGAGGTTCGCAGACAAACCACACGCACCAGGATCAGAGCTCAGGCCCATACCCTTGGCCTGGCCCTTCGCCCAATGGGGCCTCGACATGATCGGCAAACTGCCCAAGTCCTCGAAAGGAGGCCACGTCTACCTCCTGGTCGCAGTCGACAAATTCACCAAGTGGATCGAGGCCATGCCCGTTACTAACCAAAAGGGCAAAACGGCCATAAAATTCTTCGAATCCATAGTCTATAGGTTTGGCGTGCCACACAGCATCATCACCGATAACGGGTCGAACTTCATCTCCAAATAATTCTAGGACTTCTGCGAAGACCTCAAAATCAACATAACATACGCCTCCGTGGCGCACCCGCAAACGAACGGGCAGGTCGAAAAGGCCAACGGCCTTGTCGGCAGCGGCATTAAAAAGCGCTTAATGGGCCCACTCCAGCGACTCGCAGGAGCCTGGACACAAGAGCTACCCTCCGTCCTATGGAGCCTGCGCACGACGCCAAATAGCTCAACTGGCTACACGCCCTTCTTCATGGTGCACGGATCCGAAGCCGTGCTGCCTGCAGAAGTACTCCATAAGGCCCCACGGGTCGTCGCCTACAGCGAAGCCGAATCGACGGCCGCACTCGAAGACGCCGTCGACACACTCGACGAGGCACGTGACATAGCCGCGGCTCGATTAACGGTCTACCAACAGAGCCTCTGCAACTATCACAGCCGTCGGCTGCGCCCAAGGTCCTTCGTCGAAGGAGACCTAATCTTATGACTCAAGCAAGAGCGACCGAAGAAGCTCGAGTCACCCTGGGAGGGACCCTATGTCGTGACTGAAGCCATCCCAGGTGGCGCCTATCGCCTCAAGAACATGGAGTCTGGAGTCGCATACTCCAACCCATGGAACGTCGCACAACTGCGACGCTTCTACCCCTAGCTACCCCCTCCTTTTCCTTTCATAAGGCTATTCAGCCAAGGCTACTCAGCCGAACAATGTACCTCTTCATTACGATATGAATAAATCTAAGTGTCTCGCCCCAAAAATTTATCTATTATTCGCATTTTCTTCATGTTACAACACACGTGGGGGCTCCCCTCACCTCACAACTTCGTCGACTGGGGATAACGCGTGTACACCTGAGTAGCTGATCACGTCAGGCTAACGAAAAGGGCACGCATACAAACAAAGTACCACGTGCTAAAAACAATCAACCTTTACAGCAAGGGGCATAACACGCGCAGTCGAATACATACAAGTTTTACATCTACCTTTTTACAGGTCCTACCTATTCTGAAGAATCACCTGCGCACGATGCTCGAAGAGATCTACAATTTGTTTGGCACACTGCCTTACAGTCGCATAATGCGGACGCATATCCCACATGCCACCATCCGGCCGAAGAGGTGGCCCAGCCTCCACATCAGCAAGATCTACATCAGGGCGATGCAGCCGCACGAGGGAAAGCGCAGCCTTCACCCCTGCAACCAACTAATGCCGCACCAGATCCCTCACATTATGCACATCTCGAAACTTCGCCAGCAGGCCCCACAGATTCGATGGTGCCTCATCCAGGGGAAACATCACGTGCAGAATCGATGCCAAAGAAGTCTTCACCTACCGCAGCACCCGTGACACCTGGTGAACATGATCTTGCACAATCGCAAGGACCATAGCACGATCACGGTCCATCCAGAAAAAGCCGCCGGCCTCCATGTCTTGCTGGGTCAGGCAGTTGATCCGAACAACAACACACTCTTTTTCCTCCCTAGGAACAAGGTTCGCACCTGCAACACCTGCAAAGTAAGATGACAAGCCAACATGCACATCCGAGAAATGAGCAGCAGCTCGAAGAAACTCACATTGAAGCTGTTCGTCCAAACGCTGCAACTCCCCCATCAGATACTCCTCTCTGGCGGCACCCGGCTCCGCCTTCGACTTCCAAACATCCGCGTGGCCTCGAACGCCAAGCAATTTTTTCTCAATACCACGAATGTGGTCACGAAGAAATACAAGCTGCGACGCATCATCCAAGGATGGCCACAGCTGTGGCGCAGACGAAGTATCAACGGGATCATCACCCGAAGGTCCCTAGAGGAAAAGAAGGCAAGGATATGAACAAACGCACGAATGAGCAAACAACTCGGAGATTCATTATATGCAGCAAAAGCCACTGCGTGGCACAAGGAGTGTTCATAAATACATTACAACAAAAGAGACGAAATCTATCCTACAACTACAAGGCCTAAGAAGCTGCATCCTGAGTGGCCTCGGAGCCGGATTGCCTGCTCTTGGCCTCCCCCTGCTTCCTCACCGCGTACTCTGCCAGCAGGTCAATCAGCTTCGACCCATAGCGTTTACAACAGCCAGCGTAGAGGGCGAAGGCTACCTCGGATCCGTCGGTAGCCGTCGGCATCTGGAAGGTGACCTGATGAAGATCCAGCTCTGCTCTAGACGCCATGGCCATCGCCAGCCCCATGGACGCACCAATGCCTTTCTGCTTGCGCTTGTACACCGCAGGCGCCTCGGCCGATTGCGCATCCGCCAACAAATCGACATCCTCAAGGGCGACACCCTTGGGGACGAGCTCCTTGTAGAAGCGCTGGAGAACCTCCTTGGCCTTGGCAAGCGAGCCAACCACGATACTGCAGCGGTCTTCAATCGCCACAGTGGCATCATCTAGAGCACTTCCGTGCTCCAGGGCACCACGGTCAAACTCGATGCCCGCGGCATCTAGACAAACGAAAGAGGCAAGGTGAATCTCTGAGTTGTTTGCTCACCCTAAATAGAGAGACAAGGAAGCCGAAAAGGAACAGACGAAACTACTCACCCGAAATAGCCTTGGCAGCAGCCATCAGCTTGCCGGCTACCTCCTTCTCGCGCGAGGCCACAGTGGTGATGAGCTGCTCCTCGCGATCCATGGCCTCTCATTGCAGGCGCTCCTTGGACGCAGCCGCGTCGGCTAGCTCCTGCTCAAGGCACTCCTAAGCGCCAACGACATCTTTAGCTTTTTTCTCCGCTCGCCCAAGGCTCTTTTTGAGAGCATCAAGCTCGCGGAGAGCAGTGTTATTCTCGTCTGCAACAAAGAACAAGCATGAGATTCATAAGTCAGAAAGCAGCCGAAGAAGCAAAAGATCGATAAAAAAATCACGAACCTTGAAGCTGCTGAAGGCTGGCCTCCAATGCCAGATGCTGCTTCACTAGTTGATTGACACCTTGAACAAAAGGCTGCGAGAAGATGCAAATTGTCAGGAAAAAGGCTCGAGGGCTGCACCCAAGGAAACGAGCAAATCAAATCACGCATACGAAAAGCGTTCGGGGGATCCCCCTGAGACACGCACAAAAAAAAGAAATACACGATCAGCAGATCATCCAAAAAATGCTCGGGGGCTCCCCCCATGGCAAAAACGAAAGCACTTACATGATCAGACGGCGACTCCAAAGGTCCGGTTGTAGTCTTCTGGGAGACAATCACCCGAGCCTCCTGCGGAGAAGGGTTCGGAGCAACGTCCCCAGAGGTGGCCACCGTCTGAGGAGGAGGAGAAGCAACCTTCGACTCCCCCACCATCTCCTGAGCGCCGTCGCTGAAAGAGCCATCAGAGGAGTGGCTACAAAAGAAAACTTCAGGCAAATACAAGCAAGCAAAAAATGAAAGAAGAGCAAAAAGCAACTAAAGATACTTACGAGTCCATGTCGCTCAAGTTGAAGACAGGCAAGGCCCTCTTGCCTTTCTTCTCTTCCTTCTTCCGCTTTGCCGGCTGCTGCGGCGCCATAGCCCGCACGGGCACGACCGGAATAGGAGAGGAAGAGCCACCATCACCTCCACTGTGATGCACAAGGCATGGCGGGTTCCTAGGCATCGGCGGAGTCGAGGCATCCGACGATTCTCTTGAGCTCCGCGTCCGCTTTCGAGCCTGCTCCTCGCTCGACTCAAAGGTTTCTTCAGCCGGCGACCGCGCCGAAGGGAGCTCAGACATGGAGTCCACTACCTCATTGTACGGTGCATCCGGAAAATGTTCGGGTAGTGGAGGCGCCATGCCAGGCACCTTGAACTCCTGCATAAAAGAAAACAAACTCTCAGAATAAACGAACTGCAAGAAGATGCAGTCGAAAAAGCGCTACGCGCACGTCCCAGGTCTACACCTGCGGCACCGGTCGAGAGGCCCTGAATGGAAGGGTCAATGAGCTACCCGGAATGTCCTCGTCAGCTTTAAACTTCAGCAGCGGCCGGAGGATTCCGTCAACGTCCCCCTTGGAGAGCTCTCCAGTTGAAACCCTAGTCGGGTTGTTGCGGCCAGAATAAAGGAACATCGGGTGCGCCCTAGCCTGGAGCGGCTGCACCCGACGTTTGAGGAAGGTGCGGATGATATCCACGTCGTTCACCTCTTTATCCGGAAACACCTGAAGATCCTCCACCCGACGATAGAGTTCCTCTATCTTTGCCACCTCACCATCCAAGATGTGGTTCTTCCAGGACCTTTTCGGCTGGATTTTCTGGGAGGGGTCGAAAGGAGCAAGGCCAAATTTTTGCCGTCCACTGTGGAGTCACGGATGTAAAACCATCGCCTCCGCCAGTATTGGACGGACTCAGACATAGAAAAAGAAAAGAAGAGAAAGTTGGATTAAAGGGAAATAATTCAGCCGTCGATGGGATAAACGCCATCAAAGCCAGATTGCCTCTTCAGGGAATAGAGCTTCCGGAAGAGGCCAAAGTGCGGCTCGATACCGAGCTAGCACGCGCAAAAGGTGATGAAGCAGGCAATGTGAAGAACAAAATTCGGCGAAAGATGATGGAGTTGGATTCCATAGAACAAAAGCAATCCACGGAAAAAATCGTGGACTGGGAGAGAAAGGCCCCGAAGGACAAAAGCGACAAACATGACCCGAAACCCAACGGGTGGACAGGGAGTTACCTCGTCGTCGGGAATCTTGACGGCTTGCTTGTCCCGCGGGATTAGACCCCGCTCACGGAGCTTGCGAAGATCGCCCTTGCGCGTCTCCTATCGCCACCAGCCACCATCGGTGACGCGGGTAGGGGCGGTACCCTTCTTGCCATCGGCAGCGGCGCTGGTACCAACTGCAATGGAGGCCTTCTTTGATTTCCCCATTGCAGTGCGGCGACGGCGACGGTGTGAGTGCAGGAACGAAGATGGAAAGGATCGAAGAACTTCCAGCGCACGGCGAGGAAAACTCAAGAAGGTGGAAGCAGTGAAACGAGAATGGATGCGGTTAAAACAAACAAGTTTTCCCCCAATAATTATAAGGACGAAGAAGATGCACGGTGACCGTTCATCGGGAAGTCCTAGAGCCAACATCAGAATCCAACCGTCCACGTGTCAGCACGGCAGCGAACCGTCGCTCGCACGCCGTCCACTACACACGGAAACCGAGGCAATGCCGTAATTATCTCCACGTCGCGTGTGACTGGTCAATTCAAAGTCAGAAGGTGGGACCCACGTTCGCCCATTCATGTCATCTCTGGCGTCGCAGACGCTTGAGGTCACCGATCGTCAGCATTGACATCATCAAAGCTATACTAGCAACGGTTACAAATCTTCAACTACACAACTAAAAGAACTCACTCGAATCTACGATTCGAGTAACTACTCGGGGGCTATTCCTATCAGGAGCGCTGGCCGCGCACCCGAAATATGATCAAAGTACTACACCACTGAACTATTCTTCGAGTCCTACATCGAGTCTACGACTCCACTACGGACTTGGGGGCTACTCCCATAGGGAGGATGGATTCAAACATCTGAAAAATTTGTGTCCTACGGACTTAAAAGTCAACAAAGACTGAATTAAAGTCTCTGCTTGAGTCTACGACTCGAACAGACAGTCGGGGGCTACTCCCATAGGGAGCACTGGTCACGCACCCTATGAATTCTTCCACTGCAATCCTTCAGATTAGCATGCAAAAACTTTTCGGCAACTTTGCCCTAGTTAATGCTAAGTGAGTAATATCCTCCTTGGCCACCCGAAACACCTTCGCGGTGATAAACATTCGGATGCTGTGTCTGCAACGCAAAGATAAGACCTACAGATACCATCTGATGGCCTGGCAATGCACACGACTATGCTCTGCTAGTAAAAATCCGTGCCAGCAGGCGCGATGAAAATCCCGACGGACGCGTTGGGTACATCATTTGAAAATCACTGGAATTCCACTCCTGTAAGTCCTCAACGGCCTGAGTCGAATTAAACCAGCATATGTTCCGATTTCGAGTTGAGGGACTCGGATCTGAAGAAGATCGTGTTGTTTTGTCCTAAGGCAGTTAACTGGCCCTGATCCGTCGGGAGATTCAGGCACACGCATCAACAATCCCTACACACTAAAATCATTCTTTGATAAGCAAAAAATAGCTGCACCCAAAAATATTGAAGAGTCCTCAGCTGAATCTACGATTCGACTGAACACTCGGGGGCTACTGACATGGTTATATCCCACGGGTACATGACCCTAGCATACCTGGTCCAGTCCAAGGAAGGCCCACAAGAATATACGCGGCCCATGAAGATTTTCGGGTGGCCCAAGCCCAGGATGTCTTCGGATCCTTGGAGAGCAAGACTAGAGTAGATAGAATATTAAAAGGGACAAACCCTAAAAACCTGTAACCGACTCGGTCTGTGCCCGGGACCTGCCTACTTATATATAAAGGCTAGGAGGTCACGACGAGGAGGTCACTTCATACCATCGCATACACACCTCCATGCCAGATTGCATCTGCGCACCCCTGTAACTTTCGGTTCCGCCGTAATCAAGAGCAGACAAGAAGGAGTAGGATTTTCCCTCCGGGGGGCTGAACCTTGGGAAACCTCGTGTCCCCGTGTTTCTTGTTTGCTAACCATTTCGCGATCTCCAGCATCCCCATCTTCTCCAAAACCCAAGCTCATAACAATGGGCATTGACGAGATTAAACCTCGTCACCCCTGGCCGCGCGGGCCAGCCTAGGACGCGCCTGGGAGGGGTGTGGCCGCCTCGGGCACCCTCGCGGCCGCCCTCTTCACCTATAAGATGCCTCTTGACCTAAAAACTCTGGGGGTTCGACGTTTTTCTAGAAAGAGTTCCGCTGCGCCGCCACCACCAGAAACCGCGATTCGGAA
Source organism: Avena insularis (assembly GCA_023614405.1). Taxonomy (NCBI): domain Eukaryota; kingdom Viridiplantae; phylum Streptophyta; class Magnoliopsida; order Poales; family Poaceae; genus Avena; species Avena insularis. The sequence continues at coordinate 377,745,193 of CM042695.1, read as the reverse complement.
CCAGAAACTCCATTTTGGCACCCAGCCGGGACGGGGAATTTGGAGAGGATCATCGCCATCATCATCAACAACGCCTCTCCATCAACCACCGATGTTTCCCCATCCATGAGTGAGTAATCCCCCTCTGTAGGCTATGGGGATGGTAGGGATTGGATGAGTTCTATCATGTAATCAAATAAGATTGTTAGGGCATGGTGCCTAGTATCTCTATTAGTGCTATTTGACTTTGTTGCAACTTATTGTGCTTAATGCTTGTCACTAGGGCCCAAGTGCCATGATCTCAGATCTAAACTTATTATTGATTCATGATGATAGTATTGTTTGTGATCTTATCTGCAAGTTGTGTACACATATCATTGTCCGGATCCAAAGGCCCCAAAGTGACAGAATTTGGGACAGCCGGAGGGGATGGCTGCGATATGAGGATCACATGTGTTCATGGAGTGTTAATGCTTTGATCAGGTGCTCTATTAAAAAGAGTACATTAATTGCTAATAGATTCCCTTGAGGTCCCGCTGCAACGGTCTAGCTGGACAAAATATGTTGTGCAAGTTCTCATTGAGAGCACATATGACTATATATGGAACATGTGCCTATGATTGTTTAGTACTTGGATGCTTTATCTTATTTATCTGCAATAGCCCTAGATCTTGAAGTTACATGTTTAGACTTGTCCATGCAATGCCTGTCCATCCATCCCTATGCCTACCGCGCTCATATCCTACTGTTTACATCGTTGTTACTACGCCTTTGTTTTATCTGTCACATTTTGTTATTGCTACTACAAAACTGTTGCTACTAATAAACTCCTGTGAGCAAGACTATTTCCAAGTGCAGCTGAATTGACAACTCAGTTGTTAAGGCTCATAAGTATTCTTTGGCTCCCCTTGTGTCGAATCAATAAATTGGGTAATACTACCCTCGAATACTGTTGCGATCCCCTATACTTGTGGTTCATCACTCCTTCATCCATATTGCGTCTTGTGAAGCCTCCAAAGCAGCTATGTATTCCAATTCAGTTGAAGATCTCGCCACAACGCTTTGCTTTGCACTCCTCCAGCTCACTACTGCACCATTCAAAGTAAATACGTATCCAGATTGAGATTTAGAATCATCCGGATCGATGTTCCAACTACCATCGGTGTAACCATTAACAACAAGCTGTTCATCACCTCCATAAGAAAGAACCATATCCTTAGTTCTTCTCAAGTACTTAAGGATGTTTTTGACCGCTGTCCAATGATCCACCCCTGGATCACTTTGATATCTGATAGTTAAACTAACAGCATATGCAATGTCGGGTCTAGTACATAGCATGGCATACATGATAGATCCTATGGCTGAGGCATAGGGAGTCTTACTCATTCTCTCTCTATCTTCTGCCATAGCAGGACTTTGAGTTTTACTCAAGGTCGTATTGGGAAACACGGGCAACAACTCTTTCTTGCTATCTTCCATTCCAAACCTCTTTAGAACTTTGTCCAAATATGTACTATGTGACAATGATATTAGGTGTCACGATCTATCTCTATAAATCTTTATGCCTAATATGTAAGCAGCTTCGCCAAAATCCTTCATTGAAAAACTATTATTCAAATAATCCTTGACACTATTAAGAAGGTCTATATCAATCAACAATATGTCGTCCACATATAGTACTCCCTCCGACCCATATTAGTTGACTCGACTTTGTCTAGATTCATATGTATCTAGTTAAGAATGTAGTCTAGATTCATCCGTATCTAGACAAAGTTGAGTCAACTAATATGGGTCATAGGGAGTACTAGGAATGCTATAGTGCTCCCACTCACTTTCTTGTAAATGCAAGCTTCTCCATAAGTTTGTATAAAACTAAAGCTTTTGATTACCGTATCAAAATGTTGATTCCAACTTCGGGATGCTTGGTTCAATCCATAAATGGATCGTTGAAGTTTGCATACCTTGTTAGCATTCTTAGGATCGACAAAACCTTTGGGTTGTACCATATACAACTCTTCATCAATGTCTCCATTGAGGAACATTGTTTTGACATCCATATGCCATATCTCATAATCATAATATGCAGCGATTTCTAATGAAATGCTCATATACTTTAGCTTCGCTACCGGTGAGAAAGTCTCATCGTAGTCAACTCCTTGAATTTGTCGAAACCCTTTTGCGACAAGTCGAGCTTTTTATACGGTAACATTACCATCAACATCTGTTTCTTCTTGAAAATCCATTTGTTCTCGACAGCCTTCTGGCCATCCGGTAAGTCCACCAAAGTTCATACTTGGTTTTCGTACATGGATCCAATCTCGGATTTCATGGCTTCTTGCCATTTATTGGAATCTGGGCTCATCATTGCTTCCTCATATGTCGCAGGGTCGTCGATGTTATCCACCAGCATGACACTCATAACGGGATCATATCAATTAGGAGTGGTACGAGTTCTCGTTGACCTACGAGGTTCTGTAGTAACTTCAACCGAAGTTTCATGATCAACATCATTAGCTTCCTCTCTTATTGGTGTAGGCACCACAAGAACTTCTTCCGGTGCTGCGCTACTCACAAATCCGAGAGAAGGTTCGACAACCTCGTCAAGTTCTACTTTCCTTCCAGTCACTTCTTTCGAGAGGAACTCCTTCTCTAGAAAGGATCCATTCTTGGCAATGAAGATTTTGCCCTCGGATCTATGATAGAAGGTATACCCAATAGTTTCCTTCGGGTATCCTATGAAGACACATTTTTCCGCTTTGGGTTTAAGCTTATCGGGCTGTAACTTATTTACATAAGCTTCGCAACCCCAAACTTTAAGGAATGACAATTTATGTTTCTTTCCTACCCATAATTCATACGGTGTCGTTTCAATGGATTTAGATGGTGCCCTATTTAAAGTGAATGCGGATGTTTCTAATGCATAACCCCAAAACGATAGCGGTAAATCTGTAAGTGACATCATAGAACGAACCATATCTAAGAGAGTTCGATTACGATGTTCGGACACACCATTACGTTGTGGTGTTCCCGGTAGTGTAAATTATGAAAGTATTCCGTATTTCTTCTAATGCTCGCCAAACTCGTAACTTAGATATTCACCTCCACGATCATATCGTAGAAATTTAATCTTCTTGTTACATTGATTCTCTACTTCACATTGAAATTCCTTAAACTTTTCGAAAGTTTTGGACTTATGTTACATAAAATAGATATACCCATATCTACTCAAGTCATCTGTGAAAGTAAGAACATAACGATAACCACAGTGCGATTCTACACTCATCGGGCCACACACATCGGTATGTATGATTTCCAATAAGTCCGTAGCTCGCTCCATCATACCAGAAAATGGAGTCTTAGTCATTTTACCCATCAGACATGCTTCGCATCTTTCAAGTGATTCAAGAAGTATATCGGAATGGAGTTTCTTCATACGCTTCACTCCAATGTGACCAAGACGATAGTGCCACATATAAGTTGAGTTATCGCTTAATTTTAAATTTAGCTTCAATGTTATTAACATGTGTATTACTAGAATTGAGATTCAACAAGAATAGACCATCTATCAAAGGTGCATGTGCATAAAACATATTACTCATATAAATCGAACAACCATTATTCTCAAGTAACCGTCTCGCAATAAACATGACCCGGATATAATGTTCATGCTCAACGCAGGCACCAAATAATAATTATTTAAGTATAAAACTAATCCTGATGGTAGATGAAGAGGTAGCGTGCCGACAACGATCACATCAACCTTTGATCCATTTCCAACGCGCATCGTCACCTTGTTCTTTCCTATTTTCCATCTATTCTGCAGCACCTGTTTCGAGTTACAAATATGAGCAACCAAACCAGTATCAAATACCTAGGCACTACTACGACTACTAGTGAGATACACATCAATAACATGTATATCCGATATACCTTCCTTCTTGATGTTGCCGTTCTTCAGATCCGCCAAGTATTTAGGGCAATTCCGCTTCCAGTGACCTTCTCCCTTGCAGTAAAAGCACTCAGTATCAGGCTTAGGCCCAGCCTTGGTCTTCTTCGCCAGCGCGGTAACTTTCTTACCGCCCTTCTTGAAGTTTCCCTTTTTCTTGGACTTGCCTTGCCTTTTGAATTTTGGTGGTCTTGTAGACCATAAACACTTGGTGCTCTTTCTTGATCTCCACTTCTGCAGACTTTAACATGGATAAGAGTTTAGGTAACGACTTGTCCATGTTTTGCATATTGTAGTTCATCACAAAGTTCTTGTAACTTGGTGGTAGTGATTAGAGGACACGGTGAATCCCCAAAGCATTAGGAATCACTATACCCAAGCTTTGGAGCTTACTTGCGTGCCCAGACATCTTAAGCACATGCTCACTGATGGAGCTGCCCACTTCCATCTTGCAGTTAAAGAACTTTTCAGAAGCCTCATAACTCTCAACTATCGCGTGAGCCTCAAATATCATTTTGAGTTCACGGATAATATCATGTGGGTCAAAGTTCTCAAACCTTTTCTAAAGCTCCGATTCTAAACCATACAAGATAGCACATTGAACTGTGGAGTACTGATTCTTCCGAATGAGGAAAACATTCTTCACCTCATCGGTAGCGTCAGCTGCAGGTGGGTCACCCAGCGGTGCATCCAGCACATAGGTCAAACTACCAGCATTGAGGACAATCCTCAAGTTGCAGAACCAATCCGTGAAGTTGCTTTCATTTTTTTTCAACTTTTCTTTCTCTAGGAACGCATTAAAATTGATGGTAGGGGCCACCAGTGATCTATAACATATTTGCAATAGTTTAGACTAAGTTTATGACAAATTGAGTTCTTATTAATAGTTAAATTAACCTAGGTGAACTCCCACTCAAAACAACATCCCTCACATTGTTTTAGTAATCACACGAACCAAATCCACCACATCAAAACCGATCATCACGAGAGATGATGTAGCTTCAAAGGCGAACAATCAACATGTTCATCATATCTACTATATGACTCATGATTTACCTTTCGGTGATCCGTGTTCCTAGACCATGTATGTACATGCTAGGCTTTTCAAGATCAAACCTTAGCTTCCACATGAGCAAATCTGGCTTGCTCCCGTTGTATACACTCGCAGAATCTAACACACTCGATCATCACATGGTGCTTCGAAACAACGAGTCTTGGCAATGGTGCCCACTAAGGATGAACACTTTATAACTTGATATTTTGTGAGAGGGATCATCTTATAATTCTACTGTCGTTAACTAAGCAATACAAGATGCATAAAAGGATTAACATCACATGCAATTCAAAATATGTGATATGATATGGCCTTTCTTCTTGTGCCTTCAATCTGCATCTTCAAGCATTAACATGATCTCCATCATCACCGGCGTGGCGTCAAGGTCAATGGCACCACTCCATGGTTGTCGTTCACCAGCATCAACTATTACAACTACTTTGAATAATAGACACACAGGTCCTAATGAAATTAAAAGACAACCATAAGACTCCTGCTGGATGCCGACTTACAAGAAGAAACATTGCATACATCATATATAATCACAATCGTGGCCATATCACATCACAACACACCACTACAAAACAAAGTTAGACGCCTCTAATTTTCTTTGCATATTTTACGTGGTTTGGGGCTTTCAATAAGTACTGTTCTAACTTACGAACAAGAACCACAACGTTGATGCTTGAACTATCAAGTGCCCGTTGTAAATTGAATCTTTACTATGATGGGGGAGACAGACACTCGCAAAGCCACTTATGCAATACAAGTTGCATGCTACGCGTGGAGCAAGTCTCATGAACGATGTCATGTAAGGTTAGCCCGGGGCGCTTCATCTCATCATAATGCAAGATACAAAGTACACAAAAAGCAATTGATAATAAAAGCACCACCGCCCACAAGACCTCTACATCTACATCTACCATCACCTCTACATCTACCATCACCTCTACATCTACCATCAGGATTAATATTAGAACTTAGTAATTGTTACTTTGTTCCTGCATTATGTAAGAATATAATATCATGATATTGTATCTTACAAGATGGTTATTCGTTTAAATCAGAGAATAATGGTTGTTTAATTTATATGAATAATGTCTTCTATTCACACACTCACGTGAAGAGTGGGTTGTTTATGATTGATCTTGACTGTGATACACACATCCATAACACTGAGGCTAAACATCAAAAGACAAATTATTTGAATACCACATAGTTGTGGCACGGCTTCAGGTATATCTGATATACATGTTATTGATGTTTACTTGCAAGGTCCTAAGAGTAACTCTTGGGTATTTGATACCAGATCGGTTGCTAATATTTGCAATTCGATATAGGAGCTATTGAATCCTAGGAAGCTTGGCAAGAACAAGGTGATGATGCGTGTCAGGAATGGAGAAAGCGTTGCTGTGATTGTCATTGGCACAAGACCTCTACATCTACCGTCGGGATTAATATTAGAACTTAGTAATTGTTACTTCGTTCCTACATTATGTAAGAATATAATATCAGGATATTGTATCTTACAATATGGTTATTCGTTTAAATCAGAGAATAATGGTTGTTTAATTTATATGAATAATGTCTTCTATGCACAGACTCACGTGAAGAGTGGGTTGTTTATGATTGATCTTGAATGTGATACGCACATCCATAACACTGAGGCTAAACATCGAAAGACAAATTATTTGAATACCACATATTTGTGGCATTGCAGATTGGGTCACATTGGACATAAACGCATGAAGAAGATTCATAGTGATGGACTTTTGAGTTCACTAGATTTTGAATCTTTTGATACACGTGAATCATGTTTGATGGGAAAGATGGCCAAATCACCGTTTAATGGGTATATTTAATGGGAAAGTGACTTACTAGAAATAATACATACCGATGTATGTTGTCCAATGAGTATACCTGTACACGGTGGATTCCTCTACTTTATAACCTTTACCGACAACTTGAGTCGCTATGGTTATATCTATCTTATGAAGCATAAGTCTGAAATATTTGAAAAGTTCAAAGAATTTTAGAATTAAGTAGATAATCAACATGGCAAGAAAATAAAGTTTCCGCGATCGGATCACAGAGGCGATTATTTGAGTCATGAGTTTAGCGAACATCTAAGAGCTCATGGAATCGTTTCACAGCTTACGCCTCCAGGAACAACCCATTGCAATGGAGTGCCGGAACGGCGTAATCGAACCTTGTTGGATATGGTGAGATCTATGACGTCTTTAACTAATCTCCCTTTATCATTTTGGGGCTATGCTTTGGAGACTACAGCTTTTACACTTAATAGAGCGCCATCAGAGTCTGTTGAGATGACACCATATGAGTTGTGGTTTGGCAAGAAACCAAACTTATCATTTCTTAAAAATTTGAGGTTGCGAAGCTTATGTAAAACGTTTGTAGCAAAATAAGCTTAATCCCAAGTCAGACAAATTCATTTTTGATAGGTTACCCTAAGGAAACTGTTGGGTATTCCTTCTACCACAAAAATGAAGGCAAGATATTTGTTGCGCGAGGAGGAACATTTCTTGAGAAGGAATTTCTCGCTAAAAGTTTAAGTGGGAGGACAAAAGATCTTAAGAGGTTATTGAACCAGAGAAAGATGGGCAGAGTAGCACAGAACCAGAAGCCTTTATGGAAAATCCTATGGCGCCATCAGATGTTGCCGAGCCTACAAGTGTTGTAGTCCCAGAAATTAATGCTCCTATTGACCACGTAGATCTAGTAGAATTTGTCTTCCGGTCATAAGATCTGAAGATGATGTTTTGTTGTTATACAACGATGAACCAGCTACATACAAAGAAGCCGTGATGGGCCTTGACTCCGTCAAATGGCATGAAGCCATGAAATCTGAGATATAATCCATGTATGAGAATCAAGTTTGGAACTTGATGGACCCTCCTGAAGGCGTAAAGCTTATAGAATGTAGATGGATCTATAAGAAAAAACATACACGGATGGTAATGTTACCGTTCATAAATCTCAACTTGTCGCAAAGGGGTTTCTACAAATTCAAGCAGTTGATGAAAAGGATACATATGCCGCCTAGAGGGGGGGGGGTGAATAGGCGGTTTAAAACTTTTACGAGATGGGCTTAACAAAGACGGAACAAAACTAGCGTTTACTTTGTCAAGCACAAAACCTATATAAACTACGGTTCACCTATGTGCACCAACAACTTATGCTAATAAAAACATGCAACTATGTGATAGCTAGATATAAGAAATCAAGCACGAAGGCTATCACAAAGTAAAGTGCATAAGTAAATAGCTCGGGTACAGAGATAACCGAGGCACGCGGAGACGATGATTTATTACCGAGTTCCTCCCATAAAGAGAGTACGTCTCGTTGGAGAGGGGGGGTATCAAACCACCTACGCCACAAAAGGCCTCCCTTATTCTCTGGTGAATCTCACCCCAACGGGATCGATCCACACTTCCACTATCGGTGCACTTGTCGGTGGCAACCGGAACCTCTCACAAGGTTGGGGCACTTCTCCACAACTTAATCGGAGGCTCCCAACAAACGCCACCAAGGCCACAACCTGCAACACCAACAAACCGTCTAGGGTTCCAAGAACCCAAGAGTAAAAAGCTTCTCAACTTTCACTCACCAAATCCTCCGAGGAGAACTCAAACCTATGCACCAAATGCAATGGCAAGAACACAGGAAGTGCTCAAGTCCTTCTCTCCCAAATTCCACAAAAGCTACAAAAGCTAGTGGGAGAATAAGAGAGGAAGAACACACGAGGAAATCCACAAAAGAAACCCCAAGATCTAGATCCCAATATGTTCCCCTCACATAGAGGAGAGATGGATTGGTGGAGTTGTAGATCTAGATCTCCCCTTTCAAATCCCCCAAAAAGATTCAAGAAATATGGGAGGGATTGAGAGTATTTGCAAGCTCTTGAAGGTCAAAACAATGGAGGAGGGAGAGAATGCAAACCACAAGCCTAAGGAGGAAGAAGGGGTCTATTTATACCACTCCCCAATGAAATATGACCGTTTGGGACCTTCCAGGCCGGATAATCCGCCCCTCCCCCGGATATTCCGGGTTCCCCGGGCCAAACAAATGGCTAAGGACTTCGCGGCGCGACTCTCAGTATAGGGGCGGATATTTGGGGCGGATAATCCGCCCCCGAAGGACCAGAAAATCCGCCCCCATTACTGGGAGCCACACCTCAAAGTCCTTAGCCGTTTTCCAAAAATTGGGCCGGATAATCCTCCCCCATGGCCGGATAATCCGCCCCCCCTGAAAACTGGCAGGAACAGCAAAACTGAAACCATCATAACTTTTTCATTCGGACTCCGATTTTGATGATCTTGGGCTTGTTTCGAAGATAGTAACGATCTCTACAAGATCATGCAGGGAACCATCATAGTACAGGAAGGGAGGATAGAACCAAATGATGAAAGGTTTAACCTATCTATAAAAGACAAGCCGGTAAAACCTCCAATATCGAAAACACAATAGAGAATGCATATGAAATCCGTTTTCGATGAACTTAAGCTTGTCATAGAGATTGACACAATATCTAAATCCTCTCATGGATAAGAACCAAATAAGAACCAAGAAATATGATGCCAAGTATGCAAAGGTTTGAGCTCTCACCAAGGGATATGATCAAGTTACTCACTTGAGAGCCCCTCTTGATAGTACGGTTATCTATCCAATAAACCGGTCTCTCCAACTAACACCACGAGACCAGTGGGAAAGAAACCCTATCAATATCAAAACTTTGCCTTGTATATTCCACACCTCAGGATGGAGCACATTTCTTGATTGCACTAGCTTGGTGAAGATGCTCCCCCATACTCCACTATGGAAGAGCCTCTCTTTTAGGCATATCTTCACATATCCATGATCACCATAAGGATGGCACGATACACTTGAGATCATCTTAAGAAACCTTGATCAACACTTGATCTTCTTCACTTTATTCTTATTCCAACCTTGAAGCCACCATATGGTTCAAGCATTGTCTATGGACAAATCCTACAAGTAAAACTCAATGCAAACATAAGTCCATAAAACATTGTCATTAATTACCAAAACCACACATGGGGGCACACATGTTCTTTCAATCTCCCCCATTTTGGTAATTGATGACAATCCTTTGAGAGGGTTTATATAATCAACTTAACAAAAAAAATGGTTGCGCCAACATCAAATACTACACAAGTATGTGATGTTGGTACACCCATAATATATAGAGCAAGCTCCCCCACAATATATGCGTGTGTGATGAACCATTACCGTTGGTGGAGTTTCCTCTATATATTCAACATGCAAAGCAACAACAAAGATGCAAGAGCATGAGAGGCAAATGCTTAAGAACAAACTTCCCTTAAACCCTCCAAAACATCTCCCCCATTGGCATCGATTGTCAAAATGGGTGAATAGTTCTAGAACCAATATAGTAATAATTCCTCCAAAGGTGTGTCTTCGCACATATACAATGATGAATACTTGGGAGGGAGTAGAACTATATCGAGGATCCGAAGATTGCCAAAGGAATAAAATAAAAGATGCAAGCAATCACAAGATCCGACAAACCAATTTGAAAACAACAAATGAGTCCAAATGGAAACTACAAGATATTATGATATGAGAAAAAGAGTTTTTTAAATAACAAATATAGAAGCTCTCCAATATTTGTGCACAATTTTAAAATAAATGCATTGGAATACATAATGCACAAATATGGAATCCTTGTTCCCCCATAAGAATTTAAAACACAACACATGAAAGATCAAATAAATGTTTAAATAAAATTGAGAAGCTCCCCAAGATTTGCGCATACTTTAAAATCGGTGTATTTCAATACAAAAATGCACAAATATGGAATCCTCACTCCCCCATAAACATTTAAGGCACAATGAATGAGACAGAAGATAAATGAGCATTATTAAATGAATTAGATGAGCTCCCCAAAGATAATGCACCAATTATGATAATTGCATTTGGGAACAAGGTGCATAATCATGGAATCCTCACCCATCCAAGTTCATTTAACAATACAAGGCATGAGAGAACAAATATGAGTGCCCAAAGATGCAAATAATAGGAACAAGCACCCATAGGCAATTAAATTTGGAAGCCACCAAAGAATCAAAAGGAATAGAAAGGTGGTCTCCAAGGATTAAAAACTAACAAACATTATCTTCACATATGTGTGTATGTTTCTAAATGGATAACATCACAAAGACATATGCCCATAACAAAACAAGCACACACAAGGAAGATATACAATAAATCACATAGAAGGACAAAACCAACTCCCAAAAAGAGTAAGGTTCCAACAAGTAAACCAAACTCTCCAAACTTTTAATGATGGCACAAAATACCAAAATGAATAGATCAAACTTCCAAGCACATAAAACCCGATATGGATCAAACAAGGAAGCATAAAAATATTGTTCTAGATAATATAGGAGAGCTCACCCATAAGTAGTACATTATATAGAATTTTCTTTTGAATGCAAAATGCACACAAATGGGATCATCACTACTACCTACAATAAGAAAAACACAAGAGGATATCAATAAAATAAGAAGATCCAAAAGAAGCAAGGAAGGCTTCAGAGACAACACAAAACATTTTCTTAGCCAAAGATAGGATAAAATTAAACAAAGGCCAAAGTGAATATGATCAATAAATTCTACCACAAATTGAGTACTCATTGTCCAAGGACAATAAATATTGGGAATAATTTTCCCAAGGTAGCTTGCATGGATATCCAAGATCATAGTCACAACAAGAAGCATATAACAAAATATAAGAATTAAGCATGATACTTCGAACAAGATTCTTGGTAGCTTCCAATAGTCACACAATCACTAGTGATTAGATTAACTTGAAGCAAATGGTTTCCATGATGATATAGAGATCTAAATATGAGGAAACACATACCAAGAAACACTCTCATATACAAGATCCAAAATATGATCAATAAATGCATTCAAGCAAATTGGAACTTGTAAGAGCAAATGTGTCACATAGGCGCTAGATAATTATCCATATCAATTCTAAGTGACACAACCTCGAATATTCACATTTTTTAGGATTGTAATATGCACTAAGCATATGACTCCCCCATAATGTGATACTACCATAAAACCAACACGAGGCAACGGATCCAAATAGATATAATTAATGGACATTATAGAACTTAAATTTCTCATGTACACACATTTTTAGGATTGTGGAATGCCCGAGCATAACACTCCCCCAAAATGGGATAGTCCATTAATCTCTCACAAGAGCCAAATAAGATACCAAATATAACCAAGAAAGTCTCAATCATCAGAAACACACATACATGGTGTGCCACCTAATCATACACAAAAATATGCTTGATTCCTCAATATAATTAAGTGGAAATCACAACATGTACAAGAGCATGGAAGATACAAAACCAACACATGCACAAGGGGGCGAGTAACTTTCAATGTAATGAGTTAAGCATATGTTACCGCAAGGAGGAACATTGGATATATAGTAGAGGCAATATAATTCACATGACTTGACTTGACAATTACACTAGATGAAGATCCCTCAATTCTTCATAATGTAACCAAGTCTCCAATGCCCTCCAACCAACACCTATTGATCAAGTTTTAGCTAGATGGTCCCCAACCAAGTTCGGTCCTAAGAAGTTAGTAACAATAGGCTTGGCCACCCAAATGGTTCTTTTCTTGACACCACATTGGGCACCAACAAATTTGGCAAACACATTGCCAACCTCATCCTTACAAAGAGAATAAGCATCATCAATAATGATAGGATTGTATGAGGAGATATCAATAGTGCATGAGGAAGAAATGTGCCCCTTCTCACGGCATATGTAGCAAGTTCTTATCTTGCCATATTTCTTCTTAGGTGAAGCCACAACTCGAGGAAGAGCTCGAGTAGTCCTCTTAGGAAGAGGCCCGTCAATGACTTGAGGTGGGGTTTGAGGCCGCTTCCCTTGTTGCTTCACACTAAGAGGCTTTTTCTTCAATGGGCAAGATCTAACATGGTACCCTTCTTCCTTGCACTTGAAGCAAACAATGTTGGCCGGATTCTTGACTTGAACTTGGCCATTTTTTTGTTTCCCTTATGCTTCAACTTGATAGTGGACTTGTTCTTGACATTGGAGTTGAATCCAAGCCCACTCTTGTCATTGGGGGATTTTTGCACACTCAAGATTTTGTCGAGTGCGGCCTTCCCTTGATGACCCTTTTTCAAGTCATTCTTCAAAGAAGTGACTTGATCCTTGAGCTCTTTGATTTCCTCTACATGGTTAGTTTCAACAAAAGTACTAGAGGAAGTAGATGCTACATTGTTAGAGCAACAAGGCACGGAATGTAATTCATCACGAGATATAACATGGTTGTGAGAGGATGAATTACAAGGACTAGCACATGGCAATACAACATTTGGAGTAGATATAGTGCTAATGTCCACATGAGGTCCATTAGATGTTACCTTTGACACGATGGCCTCATGATCTAACTTTAGCCTACCATGGGAGACTAGAAGATCCTCATGCGAGCTCGAGAGCTTAACATGACTTTCTTCTAATTTCCCATAGTTGCTAGTTAGCAACGCAAGTTGATCCTTTAGCTCAACATTCTCCTTCAAAATAGATGCTTCACAAGAAATAGAGTTAGTAGCACAAGCATCATTATTAATTGAAAGAGGTGAGAGCAACTTTGAAATCTCTTTTGAGTAAGAGGCTTTAAGTTGCTCATGTGACTCAGTGAGTTTGATGAGCTCACCCTTTATGACCCTAGAGCCATTTTTGAGGTGCTCAAAATCCTCAAGGAGTTTAGCATAAGCAACTTGAATCTCATCATTTTTACTTTTGAGATCACTTGCCACCTCAAGATCTCTATCATGAGATTCCTTTACTCTAGACAGCTCTAAAGCAAAGGTCTCCTCAAGAGATTCCTTAATGGTTTGTTCCTATTCAAGAGCTTTATTTAGGTTTGCAATTATATTATCATACTCACGCTCAAGACTACCCATTTTATCAAAGTTGTTATCATGCACCTCAATTTGTGTTTCTAACTTATCAATATGTTCCTTGCTCTTAATAGAAAAGTCCAAGATTTCAACAAAGTTAGAGCATGAAATATTGTTCTTAACAAGGGCACGATAAACCATCTCACCCTTTTCATACAAATCATCAATATCAAGCTCTTCTTCCACATTATCGACATCCTCCTCATCACAAGAGGTAATGTGTTCCAAAGTAGGAGTTACCTTTGAATCCCTAGCCATAAGGCATAGGTGGGTACCGGAAGAAGGTGAAGACGAGATTGCATTTGTGGCTTCATTCAAAACCTTGTCTTGGCCCATAGAGTCTTTGGTTTCCTCTACATGGTTAGCAACACAAGCACTAGAGGAAATAGAAGCTTTTTTTTATCATGGCAACAAGAAAACACAAGCATATCATCATGAGATTTATTCAAGTCATTTCTACATGATATGCAAGGACTATTAACACAAGCATGTAAGAAGTTTGTAGTGCTAGAAGTGTTAAAGTCCAAAGATAGATCATTGCAACTAGATAGAGATGATGGACTATAAATAGTAAGCACGCTATCCAAATTGCAATTTCTATCACCACTCACCATATCATTACCTTGTGAAAAATCACATGTTGGTGAAGTGGTAGAAGATGAGAACTCATCTTGACCGGAAGTGGAAGCACAATCATCCTCAACAATATTGGACACAACATATTTATCTTGAAGTTTTGTCCATAACTCATGAGCGTTCCAAAAAGGAATGATTGAAGAGGTAACTACATAGCTCAAAGCATTAACAAGCACATTAGAAGCTTGAGCATCGAGATATAAGTTTTTCTCATCCTCACAAGATAGATTTTTGAAATCCATAGGAGGAGAAAAAACTATATCTACAATACGCTCCAAATTTGGGTCCATGTCCCGAAAATGAATAAGCATACGAGTTTTCCATATATCATAATTTATGCCATCGAATAAGAACATGTCATTGTGCACTAATCCCCTAGCCGACATCTTTACTCTCAAGGCGGTGAGGCCTAAAAAGAGAGACCGGGCTCTGATACCAATTGAAAAGGATACAGATGCCGCCTAGAAGGGGGGGTGAATAGGCGGTTTAAAACTTTTACGAGATGGGCTTAACAATGTCACATCCCAAGATTTTCCAAATCTTGTAATGTGAAAAAAATATTTGAATAAAATAAAACCTTGTTGATTTTCAGGGTAAGAAGAAACTTTTGAATCCAATTTGAAACTTTCAAAAAACCTATTTGGATCAAATAAAATCCTAAAGGGATTTAAAAAGTTAAATAAACAATAAACTTCAAATTTTTTGAAATTACTATTTATGGATCTTTTAATAAAAGATTTGTTCTCAAAGGAAAAGGTAGATTTATAAATAAGGATTATTTTATATAGCCAAATTAAACCTTGGCCAAGCTTTTGAAATAAAAGGTTTTGCTTTGATAAAAATAGTATAGATTTATTTAAATAAAATAATAAGGATTTAGTATCCAAGTTTATTGGAAATAAAAGTTTTACTATTTTAATTAAAACATTATTTATTTATTTTAAATAAGTTTTCCAAGTATCTTATATTTTCAAATAAAACCTACTGTTTTGGTTTTGATATTATTTTAGATTTTCAAATGGAGATTTTATTAAATAAATCAAAACCTATTTGAATTATTAATTAAGGTCTATTTTATTTTATTATTAAATAGATCCTAAAAAGATTAAAATTATTATTTTATTTTGGACTTTGGTTTATGTTGTTAAACAGAACCAAAAACTCATTACAAGTGTGGTGAATGTTTGAATTGTTTGAATGTTTGAATTGTTGTTGAATTTCCAAAACAGAAAATAGAATTAGAAAAATAAAAAGTAATCAGGAAGAAAAAAAATAGAAATGGACACAACCCAACTAGGCCCAGCAGCCCATTTCCCTCTCTCCCCCGAAGCGTTTTTCCCTCACTCACCAGACGACCCGCAGAGCCAATGACAGGTGGACCCAACTCCCCTCTCCTCTCTCTCACTGACCAACCGACCCCACCCCTCCTGTTCATCATCTACACCCGCGACCAGTTCTTCCCCGCTTCTGCCGTTGATTCCTCCAGTTTAATTCGTCGTAACGCTGCGTTTATTCCTTGCTGTGATCAAGCCCATTTAATCGCCCTGGCATCCTCTCCATTTCCCCTCACGCGCCTCCCTCTCTCTGCCCCCAGGCTGGACGAATTTCGCCACACACCCTCACTGCTCCGACCACCGTCCCTAGCCAATTCCGGCGACTCTGCGCCACTCCTTGCCTCCCCAAGCACGCAGGCACATTCCCCACTCACAGGCACATCTGTCAGTACCTTCCATTCACCTGCTGCGCCCAGGCGTCGACCGACAACCGACGCCGCGCGTCTGCTTCCCACTCCGGCGAACTCCACAGGTAAACTCCGTTCGCCCCAGCACTCCTCGATGATACTCCCACACTCGCCACACTCCTGCATTTGACCATGCTCTTGTCTTGCCTTATATGCGACCTACGTCGCCCCGTCGAAGCAGAACCATCGGCGCCCGGCGTCTCCGTGGCGATTACTCCCGTCCCTGTGCGCCCCTTGACTTCTCAAGAACACCTTGAGCTTCCCCAGGCTTCTGCGAACGCGGTAAGCATCTCCCCAGCCACTCTAGCTTCCTGTATCGCTGGCACCGCCACCATCTGGCCGCTCCGCCGTCAGCCACCGCCGCAGCGCCGCTCGTTTTAGGTCAAGCTCGCAACAGTCGTCCGATCTCGATCTAGTGGATAGGATAGAACCACTTAAAGTGAAGGGGTAAGCAATCTGGTCCGTGCGATTTAATTATATCCAACGCGCCAGAGCAGCCGATCCAGGCGAAACGGTATGGACGAATAGAATTAAGACGCGTGGCACTAGTTGATTTAAAACAGAATTTGTAATCAGATTTAGATGCAATTTTGAAACCCTTGTAACTTTTGATCCACACGTCCAAAATTTGCAAACTTTATATCAATGAAATCAGTGGAACAAGCCCTATCTAACCATGCCATTTGTTTAGTAAAAAGCTTCTGGAAAAATGTTTGTTTTTGCAGAAACATTTGTATGCTTGTTTAGATTATAAAAATTGTTCAAAAATGATTTTGGGGATAAAATCTTTGGCAAATGGTGTGATTTGAACCTACTGACCATAGAAAACACTTTGTGGTTTCAAAAATGTATTTGGTGAAACAAAAGAATGATTCTTTGATTTAAAACCATTTCTAGTCAAATAAAAAATATAGTTTATTTATTAAAAATGATTTTGGAAGAAAACTTTTGGGAAATGTTTTGTTTAAAACTCTCTGACCCCAAACACCAAGTTTTATGGTTTGAAAACATATTTGGTGAACCCTATAGATTAAATGCCTTAGTAAAAACATTTCTACACCACAAAAAATGATACCTTGTTTTGAAAATGGTTTATGAAGTGAAACCTTTTGCAAATGACTTTGCCACTTTACAAAATGACCATTTGGTGTTTTCAAATATTTATGAACCATTAGGAACCACTTTTTCAAATAAAACAATCCTTGGCATGCTTGCATGCATTATCTTGGTTCTATGATTTTATGTGTTGTTTTGCTTGATTGGTAGATTGAGTTTGTGCCTTGCTTGATTGAATTATAGTGACTTGAAGAGTGTGATTGTTGCAAGGACAAGGAGTGAACTTATACCCTCTACCAAAAAAGGCAAGTGATGCTTCATACTTTTGTCCCATTACTTTCACTATGCATTAGTGATTTTTCTAAGTAAAACTTGCATGGAATTTTGCTAAGTGTAAACCTTGCTATAGGAAAACCTAGTAGATGAAAACTTAGTAGAATTTTCCTAAGTTAATATTCCTACTACTATCAAGCTTAGCTTAGCTAATAGAAAACAAGGGTGGAATATATATCCATACTATGGAAAATTTCTAAGTCTGAGGACTTGTGTTTTTGTTTAATAAAACAACTAAGTTAATGAATCACCTGGGTGGAATGGTAATTGCTTGGTGGATTTTGGTTGAGTGGTTACACAAGGCCCATGTTTATGGTTTACCTTGTGTATCACACTTGTGGATTGCCACCCAGGAACAAAGAGATTTGAGATGTCAAATGTTGAGAAGCTTCAAGTGCAGCCACTTGGCATTATGGGCTCTGCCTGGATCATATAGGTTGCAAGAACTTAGCCATATGGACAGTTGGTGGTAGAGTTTGATAGGTTGGAACGCGTCCATTTTGGTCTAAGGGAAGGCTTCTGAAAGATCTTGTCTTGGTGAAACCAAGTCTTGTGGGGAAAGTGCACCACCTCTACAGAGTGTAAAATCTAAGTACTTAGCCATGTCCCTGGTAAAGGACAATTTGAGCATCAAGACATGGAAGCTATCAAGAATATCATCATCCAAATTTCTAAGTTAAAGACTTGTGGTTGAACAAGGGTTAAAGGATCATCAATCTTTGATTGGGAGATGCCTTGCAAAAGATTATTTTGTCAAGCAAAAACTTAGTGTTTTCAAATGTTAAGGAAAAATCTATTTTGAGCAATGCAAGCCTCAACTCCACTTAGCCAAATGCATATAGATGATAGACTCCACCATACTACCGTAGTATCACTTGCCAATACAATTCAAATGTATTGACCCTTGTGGCTGTAACTTGTTATGTTGCAGGTTTGATTGATTTAGTGAAGTGTGTTGATTAGGATTACAAAGTCTACAACCAACATATGCACTGTGGCACTTTGAAGATGAAGGACCCCATGCTTATAGATATTCTGCTGCAATGTAATGTAATAGCCAAATGAGCTATGTAAGATGTAATAAAATTATGTTATTCCTGGTTATAAAGTTGTATTATGACCTTTGTTTCTTGATATTACATCTTAACTGTGGATGCTAGCTATTGATCCAGGGACTAGCATTGTAAACACAGGGGACTCTACCTTATGAAAGGTTGGGACCCTTACAGATGGTATCAGAGCATTGTGTTGCCTGTAGGATTTGTAAACCTAGGATTGGACAAAAACCCTTAGAAAAATAGGAGTTGTATTTATTCCAAAAACTTATTTACAAACAATCTTGTAAAATCTTTCCTCAACCATTTTGGTTTCAACTCTACATCTCTTCTACTTCAACTTGATGGAAAAACCTACCCCATGGCCAAAGACTTCACCATGTGCAAAGGACTCCTTCAACTCTAATGACTTCAACTTCTTCAACTCTAATGACTTCAACTTCTTCAACTCTAATGACTTCAACATCTTCAACATATTCACCAAGGACTTCAACCTTGGATATCACTAAGGACAAGTGAGACAAGAAATTTTGCTCAAGATTTGGAGACTAAGGAAATATAACTTAGAAGAACCCTCATCACCTTTGAAGTTTTGTGACCAAAAGTCTTCCCAAGAAACCATGATCTCAAGTAAGAAGAATCAACCAAGAAAGATGGAAAAGATCTCAAGTGAACCATATAGATGGACCACCATATTTAGTTAAGTCAAACACACCAACTTATGTGATGTAACAAAAATATTTTTGGTTGCCTAAAAATATGCTTGAAACTTGTTGTTTGAGTGGAATGTTTGTTTGTGATTGCTTGCACATTGCTTGTGTGAATTGTGATGTGTGTGAATAGAATTATTCCCTTATAAATATTTTGCCTATTCTAATCTCAAATTCAACCCAAACAGATGACTTCTCCAAGAAACCCCAACATCAAGGATGATGACAACAACAATAACCAAGAGGACAACATGAGAGAACTTATAGCAACCCAAAACCACTTGAGCCAAGAGACAACTCAGCTTTTAGCCAACGACAATGGACTAGACCCAGCCATACAAAGGATTTTGAAACTTCAATCCCAATTGTTGCAAGGATTGGTTACTCAAATGATCAACATGGGAGAAAACTCTTCCCAAGGAGTTTATGACAACAAGGATGACAAAGATGCTATTCTAGAAGGAACCCAAGCATGCAATATTTGTAGAGACAAGGATCATACATGCAAGGAGCATGAAGATCAATGCCCTAAATGTGAAGAAGAAAGTCATATCTCTAGTAACTGCCCCAAGAAGAGAGAAAGATTTCCCACTTCTGAGGTGAGATATGAATTACATGAATTAGAAGAACTCCTAGCTTTGGAGAGACCCAAGAAGAAGAAGAAATGCCCCAACCCTAACAAGAAGGATATTACTCAATTGCAATGTTACAATTGCAAAGAGAAGGGACACTATGCCAGTGAATGCCCAGAAAAGAAGAAGAACCAAGAAGACAAACAAAAGCTAGTGAAACCCAAGATAAGGAAGGATTTTAGCCAAGTGATGTGCAACCACTGCAAAGAGTTAGGACATTATGCATCATATTGTCCAGAGAAGCCACCTCAAGACCTCAACATTATCACATGTTTCAAATGCAAAGAGCTAGGCCACTATGCAAACTTCTGTCCAGGAAAATTACACCAAGATCCCAAGTGAGAGAAGATGTAATTTAGATAGAAATTTTTTAAGGGTGGTAGTACCCTAGATGCTTTGAGCCAACTTGTAACCCTAGCCTTCCTAAATATCGGGACGAGATTTATTTTAAGGGTGGTAGCCTGTCACATCCCAAGATTTTCCAAATCTTGTAATGTGAAAAAAATAATTGAATAAAATAAAACTTTGTTGATTTTCAGGGTAAGAAGAAACTTTTGAATCCAATTTGAAACTTTCAAAATCTATTTGGATCAAATAAAATCCTAAAGGGATTTAAAAAGTTAAATAAACAATAAACTTCAATTTTTTTGAAATTACTATTTATGGATCTTTTAATAAAAGATTTGTTTTCAAAGGAAAAGGTAGATTTATAAATAAGGATTATTTTATATAGCCAAATTAAACCTTGGCCAAGCTTTTGAAATAAAAGGTTTTGCTTTGATAAAAATAGTAAAGATTTATTTAAATAAAATAATAAGGATTTAGTATCCAAGTTTATTGGAAATAAAAGTTTTACTATTTTAATTAAAACATCAAAACTTATTTATTTATTTTAAATAAGTTTTCCAAGTATCTTATATTTTCAAATAAAACCTATTGTTTTGGTCATTATATTATTTTAGATTTTCAAATGGAGATTTTATTAAATAAATCAAAACCTATTTGAATTATTAATTAAGGTCTATTTTATTTAATTATTAAATAGATCCTAAAAAGATTAAAATTATTATTTTATTTTGGACTTTGGTTTATGTTGTTAAACAGAACCAAAAACTCATTACAAGTGTGGTGAATGTTTGAATTGTTTGAATGTTTGAATTGTTGTTGAATTTCCAAAACAGAAAATAGAATTAGAAAAAGAAAAAGCAATCAGGAAGAAAAAAATAGAAATGGACACAGCCCAACTAGGCCCAGCAGCCCATTTCCCTCTCTCCCCCGAAGCGTTTTTCCCTCACTCACCAGACGACCCGCAGAGCCAATGACAGGTGGACCCAACTCCCCTCTCCTCTCTCTCACTGACCAACCGACCCCACCCCTCCTGTTCATCATCTACACCCGTGACCAGTTCTTCCCCGCTTCTGCCGTTGATTCCTCCGGTTTAATTCGTCGTAACGCTGTGTTTATTCCTCGCTGTGATCAAGACCATTTAATCGCCGTGGCATCCTCTCCATTTCCCCTCACGCGCCTCCCTCTCTCTGCCCCCAGGCTGGACGAATTTCGCCACACACCCTCACTGCTCCGACCACCGTCCCCAGCCAATTCCGGTGACTCTACGCCACTCCTTGCCTCCCCAAGCACGCGGGCACATTCCCCACTCACAGGCGCATCTGTCAGTACCTTCCATTCACCTGCGGGCGCCCCAGAGCGTTGACTTCGACAACTTCTGAACGCCGCCGCGTCTGCTTCCCACTCCGGCGAACTCCACAGGTAAACTCCGTTCGCCCCAGCACTCCTCGATGATACTCCCACACTCGCCACACTCTCCTGCATTTGACCATGCTCTTGTCTTGCCTTAGGACGACCTACAACGTCGCCCCCGTCCACAAACAGAACCAACTGACGCCGGCGACGTCTCCGGCGAGCGATTACTCCCGTCCCCGTGCGCCCCTTGACTTCTCAAAAACACCTTGAGCTTCCCCAGGCTTCTGCGAACGCGGTAAGCATCTCCCCAGCCACTCTAGCTTCCTGTATCGCCGACACCGCCACCATCTGGCTGCTCCGCCGCCAGCCACCGCCGCAGCGCCGCTCGTTTTAGGTCAAGCTCGCAACAGCCGTCCGATCTCGATCTAGTGGATAGGATAGAACCACTTAAAGCGAAGGGGTAAGCAATCTGGTCCGTGCGATTTAATTAGATCCAACGCGCCAGAGCAGCCGATCCAGGCGAAATGGTATGGACGAATAGAATTAAGACGCGTGGCACTAGTTGATTTAAAACAGAATTTGTAATTAGATTTAGATGCAATTTTGAAACCCTTGTAAATTTTGATCCACATGTCCAAAATTTGCAAACTTTAATCAATGGAATCAGTGGAACAAGCCCTAGCTAACCATGCCATTTGTTTAGTAAAAAGCTTCTGGAAAAATGTTTGTTTTTGCAGAAACATTTGTATGCTTGTTTAGATTATAAAAATTGTTCAAAAATGATTTTGGGGATAAAATCTTTGGCAAATGGTGTGATTTGAACCTACTGACCATAGGAAACACTTTGTGGTTTCAAAAATGTATTTGGTGAAACAGAAGAATGATTCTTTGATTTAAAACCATTTCTAGTCAAATAAAAAATATAGTTTATTTATTAAAAATGATTTTGGAATAAAACTTTTGGGAAATGTTTTGTTTAAAACTCTCTGACCCCAAACACCAAGTTTTATGGTTTGAAAACATATTTGGTGAACCCTATAGATTAAATGCCTTAGTAAAAACATTTCTACACCACAAAAAAATGATACCTTGTTTTGAAAATGGTTTATGAAGTGAAACCTTTTGCAAATGACTTTGCCACTTTACAAAATGACCATTAGGTGTTTTCAAATGTTTATGACCCATTAGGAACCACTTTTTCAAATAAAACAATCCTTGGCATGCTTGCATGCATTATCTTGGTTCTATGATTTTATGTGTTGTTTTGCTTGATTGGTAGATTGAGTTTGTGCCTTGCTTGATTGAATTGTAGTGACTTGAAGAGTGTGATTGTTGCAAGAACAAGGAGTGAACTTATACCCTCTACCAAAAAAGGCAAGTGATGCTTCATACTTTTGTCCCATTACTTTCACTATGCATTAGTGATTTTTCTAAGTAAAACTTGCATGGAATTTTGCTAAGTGTAAACCTTGCTATAGGAAAACCTAGTAGATGAAACCTTAGTAGAATTTTCCTAAGTTAATATTCCTACTACTATCAAGCTTAGCTTAGCTAATAGAAAACAAGGGTGGAATATATATCCATACTATGGAAAATTTCTAAGTCTGAGGACTTGTGTTTTTGTTTAATAAAACAACTAAGTTAATGAATCACCTGGGTGGAATGGTAATTGCTTGGTGGATTTTGGTTGAGTGGTTACACAAGGCCCATGTTTATGGTTTACCTTGTGTATCACACTTGTGGATTGCCACCCAGGAACAAAGAGATTTGAGATGTCAAATGTTGAGAAGCTTCAAGTGCAGCCACTTGGCATTATGGGCTCTGCCTGGATCATATAGGTTGCAAGAACTTAGCCATATGAACAGTTGGTGGTAGAGTTTGATAGGTTGGAACGCGTCCATTTTGTTCTAAGGGAAGGCTTCTGAAAGATCTTGTCTTGGTGAAACCAAGTCTTGTGGGGAAAGTGCACCACCTCTACAGAGTGTAAAATCTAAGTACTTAGCCATGTCCCTGGTAAAGGACAATTTGAGCATCAAGACATGGAAGCTATCAAGAATCTCATCATCCAAATTTCTAAGTTAAAGACTTGTGGTTGAACAAGGGTTAAAGGATCATCAATCTTTGATTGGGAGATGCCTTGCAAAAGATTATTTTGTCAAGCAAAAACTTAGTGTTTTCAAATGTTAAGGAAAAATCTATTTTGAGCAATGCAAGCCTCAACTCCACTTAGCCAAATGCATATAGATGATAGACTCCACCATACTACCATAGTATCACTTGCCAATACAATTCAAATGTATTGACCCTGTGGCTGTAACTTGTTATGTTGCAGGTTTGATTGATTTAGTGAAGTGTGTTGATTAGGATTACAAAGTCTACAACCAACATGTCTGCCTGTGGCACTTTGAAGATGAAGGACCCCATGCTTATAGATATTCTGCTGCAATGTAATGTAATAGCCAAATGAGCTATGTAAGATGTAATAAAATTATGTTATTCCTGGTTATAAAGTTGTATTATGACCTTTGTTTCTTGATATTACATCTTAACTGTGGATGCTAGCTATTGATCCAGGGACTAGCATTGTAAACACAGGGGACTCTACCTTATTAAAGGTTGGGACCCTTACAAACAAAGACGGAATAAAACTAGCGTTTACTTTGTCAAGCACAAAACCTATATAAACTACGGTTCACCTATGTGCACCAACAACTTATGCTAAGCAAAACAGGCAACTATGTGATAGCTAGATATAAGAAATCAAGCACAAAGGCTATCACAAAGTAAAGTGCATAAGTAAATAGCTCGGGTATAGAGATAACCGAGGCACGCGGAGACGATGATTTATTACTGAGTTCCTCCCATAAAGAGAGTACGTCTCGTTGGAGAGGGGGTGGTATCAAACCACCTACGCCACAAAAGGCCTCCCTTATTCTCCGGTGAATCTCATCCCAACGGGATCGATCCACACTTCCACTATCGGTGCACTTGTCGGTGGCAACCGGAACCTCACAAGGTTGGGGCACTTCTCCACAACTTAATCGGAGGCTCCCAACAAACGCCACCAAGGCCACAACCTGCAACACCAACAAACCGTCTAGGGTTCCAAGAACCCAAGAGTAAAAAGCTTCTCAACTTTCACTCACCAAATCCTCCGAGGAGAACTCAAACCTATGCACCAAATGCAATGGCAAGAACACAGGAAGTGCTCAAGTCCTCTCCCAAATTCCACAAAAGCTACAAAAGCTAGTGGGAGAATAAGAGAGGAAGAACACACGAGGAAATCCACAAAAGAAACCCCAAGATCTAGATCCCAATATGTTCCCCTCACATAGAGGAGAGATGGATTGGTGGAGTTGTAGATCTAGATCTCCCCTTTCAAATCCCCCAAAAAGATTCAAGAAATATGGGAGGGATTGGGAGTATTTGCAAGCTCTTGAAGGTCAAAACAATGGAGGAGGGAGAGAATGCAAACCACAAGCCTAAGGAGGAAGAAGGGGTCTATTTATACCACTCCCCAACGAAATATGACCGTTTGGGACCTTCCAGGCCGGATAATCCGCCCCTCCCCCGGATATTCCGGGTTCCCCGGGCCAAAAAAATGGCTAAGGACTTCGCGGCGCGACTCTCAGTATAGGGGCGGATATTTGGGGCGGATAATCCGCCCCCGAAGGACCAGAAAATCCGCCCCCATTACTAGGAGCCACGCCTCAAAGTCCTTAGCCGTTTTCCAAAAATTGGGCCGGATAATCCTCCCCCATGGCCGGATAATCCGCCCCTGAAATCGGCAGAACAAAGAAAACTGAAACCATCATAACTTTTTCATTCGGACTCCGATTTTGATGATCTTGGGCTCGTTTCGAAGATAGTAACGATCTCTACAAGATCATGCAGGGAACCATCATAGTACAGAAAGGGAGGATAGAAGCAAATGATGAAAGGTTTAACCTATCTATAAAAGACAAACCGGTAAAACCTCCAATATCGAAAACACAATAGAGAATGCATATGAAATCCGTTTTCGATGAACTTAAGCTTGTCATAGAGATTGACACAATATCTAAATCCTCTCATGGATAAGAACCAAATAAGAACCAAGAAATATGATACCAAGTATGCAAAGGTTTGAGCTCTCACCAAGGGATATGATCAAGTTACTCACTTGAGAGCCCCTCTTGATAGTACGGTTATCTATCCTATAAACCGGTCTCTCCAACTAACACCGCGAGACCAGTGGTAAAGAAACCCTATCAATATCAAACCTTTGCCTTGTATATTCCACACCTCAGGATGGAGCACATTTCTTGATTGCACTAGCTTGGTGAAGATGCTCCCCCATACTCCACTATGGAAGAGCCTCTCTTTTAGGCATATCTTCACATATCCATGATCACCATAAGGATGGCACGATACACTTGAGATCATCTTAAGAAACCTTGATCAACACTTGATCTTCTTCACTTTATTCTTATTCCAACCTTCAAGCCACCATATGGTTCAAGCATTGTCTATGGACAAATCCTACAAGTAAAACTCAATGCAAACATAAGTCCATAAAACATTGTCATTAATTACCAAAACCACACATGGGGGCACACATGTTCTTTCAGTTGACTACGATGAGACTTTCTGTACCCTAGCGATGCTTAAGTCTGTTTAGATTCTTCTAGCAATTGCTTCATATTACAATTATGAAATATGGCAGATGGATGTCAAAACAACATTCCTGAATGTAAAGCTAACCAAGTATGTGTACATGGTACAACCCGGGGGTTTTGTCGATCCTAAAGATGCCGGAAAGGTGTGCAAACTTCAGAGATCCATCTATGGACTGAAGCAAGTATCACGGAGCTGGAATCTTCATTTTGATGAAGTAGTAAAGAGTTTCAGATTCATCAAGAATGGACAAGAGTCTTGTGTATACAAGAAGGAAAGTGGGAGCACGATAGCGTTTCTAATACTATATGTGGATGACATATTGTTGATTGGAAACGATAAAACATTTCTTAACACAATAAAGGAATCATTGAAGAAAAGTTTTTTATTAAAGATTTGGATGAAGCATCTTACATATTGGGCATAAGGATGTATAGAGATAGATCACGGCGCCTAATAGGGCTTACTCAAGATACATATCTAGACAAAGTTTTGAAGAGGTTCAAAATGGAAGAATCCAAGACGGAATCACTTTCAATGGTACATGGCAAACCACTAAGCAAGAATCAATGTCCTATGACAGATGCTGAGGGGAATGACATGAGTGAAGTCCCATATGCATCAGCAATTGGTTCAATCATGTATGCCATGATATGTACAAGACCATATGTATCTTATGCTCTAAGTGTTACGAGTAGATACAAAAGTGATCCAAGTGTGAATCACTAGATAGCAATAAAGAATATACTTAGATACTTGAGAAGGACTAAGGATATGTTTATCTTATATGGAGGTGACAAAGAGCTCGTTGCAAGGGGTTACACCTATGCAAACTTTGTCACTGATCCTAATGATCTTAGATCTTAGTACAGTTATGTATTCACCTTGAATAGGGGAGCGATGAGATGGAAAATTTCTAAGCAAGATACGGTTGCGGACTCTACAAAAAGGCGGAGTACATAGCACCTCAGATGCTGCAACTGGATGAAGAACTTCATCTTAGAGCTTGGTGTTGTTCCAAGTGCGCTAGAGCCAATGGAGATTCATTGTGACAACAATGGTTCCATCGCTCAAGCAAAGGAACCAAGGTCCCACCAGTGTACAACATCGATTTCATCTTATACGCTAGTTCGTGCATGATGGTGACATAACATACATATCTAAATGTGGTGAATCTGTTAATAAAGTTACTCACGCTTGCAAAGCATGAACAACACTGAGATGCCATAGGTGTTAAAATGCTAACGTTGTGTTTGGATGTTGGAAAATTGGCTCGGAATTGAATTGGACTAAAAATTCCAAATCCAAGATGGAAAGGAAATTGGCTCAATTTCCAATTCAGGTGTTTGGATGTGCATGAAATTTTCCCTTGGAATCAAAGGGTGGCACCTAATTCCAAATCATGTTTGGATGAAAAAAACAATAAAATTGAAAGTTTGTTGGATTTGGACAAATTAAGACAAGAGGAAGATGAGGGACATGGAGATGCTGGCTTGAGGACTACCAGGGAGCCGCTGCCACTCACCAGGCGCTGATGCTCGAGCTCCCGCCGCCGTCTAGGGTTTGCTCCCGCCGCCACTCACCTGGCGCTGATGCTCGAGAGGGGAAGGGGAGCGAGAGGAGGCGGGGAAGGGGCAGATGAGCGCGGGGAAGGGGAGAGACGGGGCGGCTAACTGTCGGTGGCACCGGGGACAGCAGGGCGCAGGCGCGTCGAGGAGGCGTCGAGGAGGCTCCTGACCGCGCGGACGCGAACAGGTACGCGGGGAAGAAAATTCCAGGCGTTTCCGATCCGGTGAGCTCGAAAACTCCCGAGGTCGGGCGGGCACTAGCAGGGGTTAGGCTCGGAATTTCTTCTTGTTTCCACGCTTTAATTCCAAGACCCTCCCAAACACTAGAATTTGGTCCAACAATTCCAGAATTCCAATTCCGAGCCTATTTTCCAACATCCAAACACAGTGTAAATGTAAACTAGATTATTGACTCTAGTGCAAGTGGGAGACTGATAGAAATATGCCCTGGAGGCAATAATAAATGTGTTATTATTCATATTTCTGTTTCATAAATAAGTTTATTGTTCTATGCTATAATTGTACTAGTTCTGAAAAATGTGTATTTAGAGGAAACCCTAATACATGTGTGGTATGATAAACATCATATAAATATATCCCTGATCATGCCTCTATGACTAGTATGTATGTCGATGATAGTTTCGGTTTCCTAACTATGGGCGAAGTGATAATGTGATTGTGGTGTTGCGTATAGACCCAAACATGAGATACCGTGAAATACATCGTTAATATAGTTATCAGTTTAATATCATAAGACATTGTATTCCCTTTAGTAGAAATCATTTGACCGCGCCACACATGTGAACTTGGGAACAGTATTGACCTAGCAAGATTCTTCAAACGTTTCTCTTAACAGAGTGATTATAAAGTTGATGCTTGTTCGTACCGGATGGTTCGCCGATCATTCACATGATTATAAAGTAGACCGTGTTGCATGGACACTTGTCAGGTATGATGATTTTTTCCGGCTTTGTAACTACTTTTGCCAACTTAAATGAGTTTTGGATGATTTTCCAGAAGAAATTCAAATTTGAACTACATTTGTGCTCTAGCTTGGGAGGATTTAGAAAAATAAGTTTATTGTACCATTTGATGTGGATATGAAGTTTTGACCATTTGATGTGGATTGCCATGCCACAAATTTTGACCCCGTTTTTTAAAAATAGAAGAAAATGTGGAGTAGCCAAAAAATGTAAAATCCAACGCAAAGAGTTCATTTATGTGTTATACAACCCAAGAAAGATACCAAACTTGAGATATGATAATTGTTTTTGAAAGGCCTTCTCAAAAATTGGTATAACGTATGACTTATCTTGGGATTCAAGCCAAATTACCATGAAATTGCCACATCCATGGACCCCTTCATGATAATACACTCAAATTTTGCATAGCGGTGCCTCTTGTCATGGCAAACAACATTGCCAACTAGAGTTTTCGACATTGTTTTACAAAAACTTGATTTTCCATTTTTCTAGTGCCAAAAAACTTTTTTTATGAACGAACTACTATAAATAAGACACTGGTGGAAACAGCCCTATTGGTCCCGGTTGGTAAGGGGCTTTAGTCCCGGTTGCCCCGTCCCGGTTGGGCAACCGGGACTAAAGCCCTAACCTTTAGTCCCGGTTGCCCCACCAACCGGGACAAATGGGTGCACACGTGGCAGCGGCAGAGGGCGAGGGGGGTGGAGAATTAGTCCCGGTTCGTAACACGAACCGGGACTAATAACCTTCTGCCGTGGTAGAGATTTGGCCCATTTCTCTGCCGCGGCAGAGAATTCATTTTGGCACATTTTGTTGCCGCGGTAGCATTTTCGCCACTTTTTGTGCCACGGCAGAGAATTCATTTAGGTTGTTTTATTGTTTATTTAGTGTTTTGCACTTATCAATGAAGGAACCTTATATTACACAAGATCATCATGACAATATTACATTCAATACACAGATCGAGTTCATGCACTACATACAAAAGTTGCTATTCGATGCTACCAGCCAATTCCTTCAAAGTTGCTATTTTTACAATCCCTATTGTCTATACACAGTCGAATAGTATTCCTCTTTTGGGTTTAGGACTTCTGCATCCAAGAATCCCGCCAATTCCTCCTGAATTGCTCGTACGCGATTCTTTCATAAAAGACCGTCCCGTAGACGTTCGATCTGATTTAAAAAAGGAGTCAGTCTATATGAATGAAATTAAACACAAATTGTTTGTAATTAAAAACTATAGAAATTATTTACGTACGTGGAGTTGCTCTAAATTTCTGCCCTTCTCATCGCACGTCTGCCGGATGAACTCGCAAACATAGTATCCACATAGATTGTTACCTGATCCCTGCGTCAGGCACTTTACGAGAACAGAGTTCAATCAAAATAATAATCAAGCATGATAATAACTGTATCAAACTAGAATCAAAGAGATGCGCGGATATAGCTAGTGGTGCTTACATTTAGTGGTTGAAATGTAAGCTCCTCTTTCCAAACACCCCTAGCCTTGTTGGTGAACTGTTTCCAAGCGTTGCCCGGCGAAGAAAACGAATAAAAGAAGTTATTAATTACTTGATATCATAAAATTCACAAACGTTGCTGATATAGTGTCGTAATGATTAGAATTACCGCTAGAGAAGCATCTGCATGTCCTTCCACGTCTCAAGGGGTTTATGTTTCGAGTCCATGACTAGTACACGCTCTTTGTCAAGTTGAATGATTAACAGAATATAGTGGAAGCTGCGAATGCATAACTAATCAATTATATACTTAACATCGAGTAAGCGAAATAGAAAGTGTATACAAGACAATAACACTCACTCGAAGTTGTAAGGAAAAAGTATTTCCCTTCTGGTTTCTTGAAACCTTAACGCGTGTACTATATTATCCTCTGTATCCTGGGGGCTTGTTTTGAGATTAGCTTCATGAACCCAATATGGGTCAATGAAGCCAATGTCATAGATTTGTCCTCTGCTGCATTCGAGAATCTTCATTCTGCATATTACAGTATGATTATATACATGCAATAAACAAGGTGAGATAGCTGGAGACTAAATTAATTACAAATTAGTACTTACAGACAATAGGCACTGATGATCGATTTGTCTAAGGCGTCTTGATTGAATAATTGAAATAGTTCATCAAATTCAATGGATATCATGTCATCCTTTTCTTTCCCATGATGCTTTTTTGTAACCCTCAGCACTATCCAGTTAGCCCCGGCCTTTGTGGCATGCATGTACCAGTTATGCAATCTTCGCATTTTTGTTCGAAGATTGTTTACCTCCTCAGGTTTGACGAGAGGTTTGCCGTACTGGTATTTGTATGCTACTTCACTCACGGGGAAGAACTCTAACTGGGATAAGTACTGGGCAATACTCATACCTTGAGCAGCGGGAGCTTCTCCGTATTGTGCAACTACCTCTGGATCATACTGCTCTTCGGCCCCATATTTGCTCGACCCCACATTGGTTTGGGAAATCACCTTGAGAGGGGCGCAAGTCTGTTTTGCTTGTTCTCCGAGCTGGGCAACAGATTTCTCGCTTGCATCAGTACTGCTCTTCAAGGCTTTTTGTGCCGCATGTGACTTGAGAATAGAACGCTCATAGTCTGATGACAGCTTTGGCTCGGGTTGATGAAGAGTCTTTAGCATTTTCAACACTTTGGCCTTTTCTTCTTTGGTGCTGGGGAACTCTGGCTCTTTCGGCCGCCTCAGCTTAAAACGCTGTCGTTTCTGCATCAACGATCGTGATCTCCTCTTCAAGATACCATAAGCTCTCTTGGGAGGAATATTTGGTACTTTTGGAAGAGGCTCTTGTTTACGTTTCGGCGATCGCTTACCACGGCGCACAGTAGCGGTATGCTTAAGCTTTTTATCCTGAGGCGCCGGCGATGGCTCCCGCGGCGATGGCTGCGCCGGAGATTGGTGAGGCGACGGAGCCGGGTGAGGCGACGAAGACGGCTGCCGCGGCGGCGACAACCTCGCTGGAGACGAGTGAGGCTGCGGCGAAGATGGCCTTGGCGTGTGATTTCGAAGCACGATACATTCCTTCGGCCATAGAAAGGTGACGTTTTTTGTGTCTCCCAGTACAGTCACATCCCCTTCACCTGCAGGGTAGTGAAGATCCAAAACTTCAAAGGTGGGCATGATTTCATCCACCCCGACAACAGCGTAGCCCTCTGGAACCGGACGACAGTGGTAAGTTGGTGTGGGTCCAATTGGTAAGGCATAGCCGACCGCCACCTTCATTGATATGTTCACAACTTTGACATGTAGCTCGCAGTGTGTCATCTCTGTGATATCATCCACTGGGTAGCCAACAGGAGCCATCGTCGGTGCACCATCGTCATCGCCATTGTCATCACCCGGGTCCTCGGTGGAAGCCACACTGCTTTTTCGATTATTCCATAGGCCGGTAGCATCGAATGCAGTGTGCTGCTGAGATGGGCCGGTAGTACTTTGCTCTTTAAGTGCGTTAATTTCATCTTGTTGTTGCTTTAATCGTTCTTCAATTAGACGCATTCGCTCTTTCTGACTATCTGCTTCAACTTCCGCCCTGTCCTTTCTCCTCTGACGGCTTCTATCAGGATATTTCTTCCTCTCTTCGGGAAACCCAGTCCTCCATGGTTGGGAGCCTCTTGTGCCTCGTGTTCGTCCATCATGTTCCTTATTTCCAAGGGCGAGTGTGAGCTCATCATTCTCTCTATCGGGAATGAAGTCCCCATCTTTAACAGCCTTTACTGCTTTTCTCATCCTCTCGATTGGCAAGGGGTCTTCTTTATGTCGTATGTTATATATACACCTCCCTTCCGAGTCCAACGTGCCCCAATGCCCGTAAAACCAATTCCTTGCACGTTCTACCCAATAAATGCTCTGGGGTGATCTTTTTAGCACGCAGTTCATTCTCAAGTTTCTCCCACTTAGGAATGCCAGCCCTGTAGCCACCTTGCCCCATAGTATGGTGATACTTCTTGTTAGCAGCATTCAGCTTATTCGTTGCAGACATTTTCTTAGCTTTTTCTGATGTCTTGTATTCCACAAACTCAGCCCAGAATGGTTTTATCTTCTCAAACTGAATATTCTTGAAATCGGGAGTCTTCTCTTTCACGACATAGTCAAGGTGCAATCTTTTCTTCCAGTTGGTGAAACACTGGGCCATCTTCTTCAAAGCCCACTCCCTGACCTTAGCCTCCATGGCTCTCCCATGTTGTAAGGCGTCCTCAACTGGATCCTCCGCATTTGGATCCAGCTCTATCTTCGGTAGTTTGAAATTAACCATGAGCCTCTTCCACAGTAAATCTTTGGCGTGGTTAGGGACAAATAAACATGTTCCCTCTTCATCCGCATTAGCAGGCCTATTCCAATTTCTAATGGTGATCGGGATTAAGTCCCTAACGATTACTCCGCATTGTGCCACAAATTTGTTTGCGACAACTTCGGGAGCCGTCGGTTTGCCGTCTTCAGCGACATCTTCGATCCTGAACCTCTCATGGTCTTGCAACTTTTTGGTTGGGCCACGTCTGCTCTTTTCAGTAGATTCCTTCAATCCGGAGGGCTAAAAGAAGAAAGATCGTCGTTACTATTTCTATATAGATAGCAGATGATTAATTAATGAATTGATTATATTACATGCACCTCGCCGGAGCGGTCGTCTTCTCGATTACACAAGGCATCGCCTTCTCCCTCGCGGAAGGCAACACCTTCAACCTCAAACAAGTCGTCTATTCCGGTAAAAAGAGGATCACCTTCACCGGAGTTGTTCAGAAACGTTGATACGTCTAAATTTTCTTCCCCACGGATCACACCGTGGATCAACTCTTCCTTTTCTTCGTCTCTGACGTGTGGGTCCATATTTTCTGCATAGGTGGAAAAACGAATAAGTCAAAGCGGCTAAAGGAGAAAGTTAGCTATGATGTTGAGAGATATAAACCCTAATTCAGAGAAACCCTAATATATACATACACAATAATAAAAATGAAGATAAACCCTAAACCCTAACCCTAGCTACAAAAAGGAAATCGTGTAGTAGATAGGTAACTCTAGCTAAAATCAACTAAAATCAATATTCTGGAGTTCCGAGGGGTGTAAAACCTAGTTCGGAGAAACCTCGGATGCATATGAGAGGGGACCATGAGTATAAGGCTACAAAAGGGAAACTATCCAGCAGATAGGTAACACTAGATACTAACAAAATACCATATTGGAATCGATTTAAGAGGGTTCGAATGCTCGCGAAGGCACATCGTCGAACCCACATGCACCTAAGGGGTATTAATGATTCCTTATCTAAGATAGGGTTTTTAAGATAGGGCCGAAGACTAATAATACCAAACTAATTAATAAACCTAATAATACCTAACTAATAATAAACCTAATAATCCAAAGACCGAAAATAAAGGGAAACCCTAAAGCATCGATGCAATGATCAAGCAAGTATGATGATATGACAAGTTAAATTGTATTGAAAAATAACCCTAAAGCACGCTCGACAAATTAAACGGGGTTCCGAGGGGCGCAAACCCTAACTCGGGGAAACTCCGGAATCACCTGTGAGGGGTTACTATGTTCTTCTAATCAAACTTGGTATATTATTTAAGTTGCTTAACAATGCATGATTATAGCTTAAATAGGTAGGTTTCATTTTTCTGAACATTTTGGTATATTATACATATTTTTCTGACTTATAAATAATAAGTTCGGGGTTCGGGGTGGCCGGAATCAGCGGTGGAGGCGGTGGCCGGAGTCGGCGAGGCTTGGAGCGCCGGCGAGGAGCACGTGGAGGCGCGACAGCGGGGCAGCGCGTGGAGTCCGACGGCGGGGCAGCGCGTGGAGGCCGACAGCGGGGCCGAAAAATAGTATGTACAAAATATGATAATATACATATACATATACATATACAAATACAAAATATGATAATATATAAAAAATATGATAATATACATATACTACTTAAGTATATTATTTTCTATGAATTTTACAAGTTCCATCTAAAATCTGCCAAAATAAATCGAATTATAGTAAATAGTCAAACGTGACCGTTTGACCACGCCGACGTGGCGCTGAGGGACGAACTGCCGGTCGATTCCCCTGCCCGTCTCGGTTTCGATCTCCTGCCCCCTCTTCCCCTCGAAGCACATATTCTTTCTGACATTTTTCCCCTTTGTAGATCGCCGCAGAGCTCGTGATTTCTCGCCGGAGCCACCAACCGCTGCCTAGACCCCTCGTCCTCGCCATGCTAGTCGCGCCGCGCTGCCCACGCTGCTGCTGCTATTTAAGAGGGACCACCCGTCAGTGACTCAGCCCTGCTAGGGTCACGACCTGCACCAAGCTGGGCGGAAGCTCGGGCCGAGCTCTTTTTGTGGCTCGCCAGCGGCGGCAAGATGGCTCGGGCTCGGAAATTTCGGACCGAGCTTTCCTACGGCTTAGACCGAGCCAGGCCGAGATGGCTCGTGTCTAGGTACAAATGCAGCACAGACATAATCTGTGGTTGGGATGAGGAAACTAGGACATGAGTTTCAGTTAGCTTGACGTAGTTGAGAGATTAATTACACTTACGACGACCATGAAGTTCCCAAGATGCATCCTTGTCAATTACTACACGAGTGGTTCCTCCCTTTATTTCAGAACCTCGATAGGGCACTAGCGTATCGATCACCTACATCCTGTCAATACCGTCGTCCGTCGTCTCCAGCCGCAGAGTGTTGTTGTTCCTAGAAGCAAACTACGCTGCCACCGACACTGAAGAAATTTCCCCCGCACCCGCCGCACCACGCCACGAGAGAAAGCCTGTCGGTGCCCGTCGGCGGCGCTTCCAACGGGGCATATTCGGCTGTAGAACCGGGACCCACATGAGACTTTCGTATGGGATGGTCACTTTGCATGCAATTTCATGGGAAGATTTACCGTTGGGTCTTATCTCATATGAATTTTCCTTCATTTCAAAGACAAGTGTGGAACGCACCTATTCTTTCAGACAAGTTTATGTATTTTTCGTGTGGTGCAACCAAACAATTTAGGATCCGATATGGAATCTCATTAGCAACCTATGTTTTCCCTTTTTCCTGTCATTGAAAATCCTACAAACCATATATGCTCTCCATGACGTCGAACACAATGGGCATTTGTTTCCTTAGATTGCATCTAAAATATACCATAGCAATATACATGTGGTTTTGACGCTGACCCTTCGCTTATGTCTGCACGCATGTGGCACAGAACTCCCATCGCCGCCGCCTCCTCCCCCCTCTCCTCACCTTCCCCTCGTCGCTGCGCTGTCAGGGCGGGCCACCGGGCCTTGCCTGTGCGTTGCCGGCACCGGCGGTGGCGGCTACTTGTTCCCCGCGCGTGAGGAGTAGCGGCGCGGCGCAAGCTTCCGGCAGAGGGAGGGGGAGGACAGAGGCAGGGAGAGGGGGCGTACCTTCTGGAGGCGATGACGCGCGGCGGTGGTGGCGCTGCTAGCCGGGGACGACGCGGCGCGGTCGGGGAAGGAAGCGCGGCGGCCTTGGTCGGGAAGGAGACGCGGGCGGCGCGGTCGGGGAAGGAGAAAGGTAGAAGTGAGATGGAAAAGAAGGAGAAGAGAAGTTATAAAGGGGAGTATCGTCCGGTTGGTGGCTCCAACCGACTAAAAATACGTCCGGTTGGAGCCACCAACCGGGACGTATACTCCAATTTTCAGCAGATGAAGGGGCGCGTGCGCAGGGGGTCTTTAGTCCCGGTTGGTGACTCCAACCGGGACATATTCCCCTGTTTTCAAATTTTTTCAGGTATTTTCTCTCTGTTCCCGCCTTATTTTTTTTTTGGGGTTTAAATTTGTAAATTTTTTTAAATGATAATTAATTTGGAATTTAGAAAAACTTTAAACATAAAAAGTGTTTGGATTTGAATAAATAATTCAAAACCATTTTCTGTTTAAAAAAATAATTAATGTAACCATTTAAAATATGAACCATTTACAATTAAAAATGAATTAACTTATATATTTTTAATATCAATTTGGAATTTAGAACAACTTTAAACATAAAAGTGTATGGATTTAAATAAATAATCCAAAACCATTTTCTATTTTTAAAAAATAAATAATGTAACCATTTAAAATTAAAAATGAAAATGTCGTAGCGCGGGCGGGGGCTAGAGTCGGCGGCCGTGTCGTAGGCCATGACGCTCTGGAGAGTCCGGCCGCGCCACCACAGCCGACGACCGGCCTCGTTGAAGTTCGGAGGAGGTGGGCCCTCCTCCTCGTGCCTGGCGAGTGCCCTCTCACGCCGATCCACGAAGAAGGCTTCCCAAGTCGGGAAATAGTCGGGATGCCATCTGAAATTCCTCCGCTGCTCCGGCGTGAGCTCGAAGTAGTAGTGGTTCGTGATGGCCATCCGACGCGCCACACCTAGAGGGACAGGAGGAACCGGCACGCCTCCGGCGCCAAAGATCCAAAGACGGGGACACAGATGGCTGGCGAGGTAGTTCGAGGCGCAGCGCCTCCGCCTCGGGAGTTAGTGCTACGGTGGAAGCCATGGGAAAGAGTGATGAGGTTGCGTATATGAGTCTAGAGATGTGCAATGACAATGGAGGCCAACCCTACATATATATATATATATAGTGAAGAATCAAGGAAGAACTGGAGGGAAGAATCAAGGGAAGAAAAATGGCGGGAAAAATGGCGTGTCGACATTATGTCGTGCGGTGTGTACCTTGTCCCGGATGGTGTCACCAACCGGGACTAAAGATGAACATTTAGTCCCGGTTGGAGACACCAACCGGGACAAAACACGAGTCAGCACTAATAATAGGGGTGAGTGTCGGAAAATGGAAAAGGGATTTTCCGTGCGACAAAAAGGAAAACTTCCTCCTGCAACATTGTTATCCATACCAATGTCCACACACATGCATAATATGGGCACAACATCACAAACTATGCCGTGATTCAGCACATAACATTGGTCATTTGGACCGAAAGCCATGAAACCTCGAACATGATAGGTCATTTTGTGAAGGTTTTTTCGAAACATGATCAATATACCAAGTCTGGTATTTTTTCTTTTCAACTATGTAACATAATATGACACCACGCGAAGGATTTTCATTGTTCGGATTTTTTTTGAATTTATTATGCCCGTTTTGAATTATCTGAATTTCTAACTATGGTCGAACCGGTGTGCATGAAGATAGGGGACGAGCATCGTTAGAAATTGCATTGGATCTCTGAAGAAACCACATATTCCGAGTCTAAAAATGATTTTTTCAAAAAATCACGGGAGATAGATCATGTACATGTAGTACAAACCGGACCCACTTCCTACCGATTCGGCAGACATTTGTCCTTTTTACCCGGGATGGACGAAAAGGTTTGAGATGTCCCTGTTGGGAGATAGTCCATGTAAGGTGGTCTAGTATTTTAGGAAAATGGGACGATAGCATTCTGAAACGGTATTTTGGTGGTTACTTCACAAAACGACCCGTTTTTTGCGCTCAGAAAATGGAAAAGGGTTTTTCCGTGCGACAAAAAGGAAAACTTCCTCCTGCAACATTGTTCTCCATACCAATGTCCACACACATGCATAATATGGGCACAACATCACAAACTATGCCGTGATTCAGCACATAACATCGGTCATTTGGACCGAAAGCCATGAAACCTCGAACATGATAGGTCATTTTGTGAAGGTTTTTTCGAAACATGATCAATATACCAAGTCTGGTATTTTTCCTTTCAACTATGTAACATAATATGACACCACGCGAAGGATTTTTATTGTTCGGATTTTTTTGAATTTATTATGCCCGTTTTGAATTATCTGAATTTCTAACTATGGTCGAACCGGTGTGCATGAAGATAGGGGACGAGCATCGTTAGAACTTGCATTGGATCTCTGAAGAAACCACATATTGCGAGTCTAAAAATGATTTTTTCAAAAAATCACGGGCGATAGATCATGTACCTGTAGTACAAACCGGACCCACTTCCTACCGATTTGGCAGACATTTGTCCTTTTTACCCGGGATGGACAAAAAGGTTTGAGATGTCCCGGTTGGGAGATAGTCCATGTAAGGTGGTCTAGTATTTTAGGAAAATGGTACGGTAGCATTCTAAAACGACATTTTGGTGGTTACTTCAAAAAATGACCTGTTTTTTGCTCTCGGAAAATGGAAAAGGGCTTTTCCGTGCGACAAAAAGGAAAACTTCCTCCTGCAACATTGTTCTCCATACCAATGTCCACACACATGCATAATATGGGCACAACATTATGTCGACATTATGTCGTGCGGCGTGTACCTTGTCCCGGATGGTGTCACCGACCGGGACTAAAGATCAACCTGTAGTCCCGGTTGGAGACACCAACCGGGACAAAACACGAGTCAACACTAATGATAGGGGTGAGTGTCGATATTATTTCGTAAGTGTCGACACTATGCCGAGCTGCTTGTACTATAAATAGGCATCCTTCCGAGTCCAGTCCTCCAACCAGTTTGAGGCATCTCCAAGATGGTTTTGGAGAGCAGGGACACCATCCTGTGGAGATGCCGACGAGCCTGGGCCAGATCCTCGGCATCTCCGAGAAATGGTCATAGAGGCACTCCCTAATATGTGAAATTAGTTAGCTCCGAGGCGTATTGATCTAGTTAGAGAAGTTACAAGATGCAAGATGGTTTTCGAGAGCAGGGACACCATCATGCGGCCAGTTGTGGAGATGCCGTGAGCCCAGCCTCCGCATCTCCAAGAAATCGGTCATAGAGGCACTCCTAATATGTGAAATTAGTTAGCTCCGAGGCGATTGATCTAGTTAGAGAAGTTACAAGCTGCAAGATGGTTTCGAGAGCAGGACACCACTACGACTAGTTTCAGGAGATGCCCGGATCCCAGCCTCCCAAGATCTCCAAGAAACTGGTCATAGAGGCACTCCCTAATATGTGACTGCGCGCGTTTGGAGATCAGATCTTAATGGTAAGTACGAAACGGGACAACTTCTTCATAGTCCCGGTCCAGCCACAAAATGTAGGGTTTCGTAGCATGGAAAACAAAAAATTTCTATCGCATACAAACAAACAAGCCAAGATCTATCTACTAGATTGTAGCAACGAATCGATGGAATAACTCACCCTCGAAGATTCCAAAGTGTTTAACGAGAGCGGATTCTCGTGGGTGATGTAGTCGTACTCTTCCCGATCTCAAGATCACGTAGACGATCCTTCCGGCGCTGCATTCCGGCGCTCCCGCAATGGGTCACACGTTCGTACTGACGAAGACCTTCCTCTCCTTGTTCCAGAAAGGCGGAGGTTGTAGCACTCTCCTCGCGATTCCGGCAGCACAACGGCGTGGTACCGGAAGTAGAGGGGAGATCTCGCAGGGCTTCGCCTTAAGCCGGAGCGAGTATGGTGGACTATGAGAGAGCCCTCGACGATCCAGGGTTTAGACACGCCGAGGAGGGGGGCAAGCCGGCGGCTAGGGTTAGATAGGCGGCGGCGGCGGTTTTCCCAAGGGCGGCGGCAGTGGAGGTGGCGGCGCCGGCGGCTAGGGTTTAGAGGCGGAGGAGTTGTGTGTCTAGGAGGGGAGCCCTGCCCCTCCTTATATAGGTGGAGGGGCCGGCCAAGGGGAGGGGAGTCCCTCCCCAACTCCGCTTGGAGGTGGGCCGGCGGTGGAGGGGAGGAACTATTCCCCAACTCGGTTTCCACCTCCCTCTCCACTTCCCAAAAATAGTCGTTTGACTTTCAAATTGCCGTTTGACTTTTTCAAACTAGGATTTGAATAAACCCTCTATTTTTTCAGCGATGACACCTAGTACATAATGCAATCATACCAACTTGATATAACACATTCATGTACCCTTCCCCTCCGGAGTGCCGGACATTCCGGAACCTTCTAGAACATTCCCGATGAAAACACCGGAACCATTCCCCAACTCCGAAACAGGACTTTCCTTATATGAATCTTATTCTCCGGACCATTCCGGATCTCCTCGTGATATCCTGAATCCCATTCGAGACTCCGAACAACATTCGGACTCTTTCTCATCATTCCATAACTACTCAAACAACGTCGAATCCTTAAGTGTGTCTCCCTACGGTTCGTGAATTATGCGGACATGATCAAGACACTTCTCCGAACAATAACCAATAGAGGAATCTGGAAATTCATATGGCTCCCACATATTTCTACGATTACTTTGCGATCGAATGAACCACTTACATACGATACCAATTTCCCTTTGTCTCACGATAGTTTACTTATCCGAGGTTATGATCGTCGGTATCTCTGCATACCTAGTTCAACCTCGATCGATAAGTACTCTTTTCGCTCGTGATATGTGATCCCTTGTGAGCCAGTCACATGCTTGCAAGCTAATTGGATGACATTTCACCGAGAGGGCCCAGAGTATATCTATCCATCATATGGATGGACAAATCCCACTCTTGATCCATGTGTCTCAACCAATACTTTTCGAACACTCAATGCCATCTTTATAGCCACCCAGTTACGGTGTGGTGTTTGATGTCATCAAAGCATCCATCCGGTAAAGGTGATATGCATGATCTCATGGTCGAAGGAATTAGGTTACTATGTATCAGAAAGCATATAGCAATTGAACTATTAAAATGACTTGATCTTTATGCTACGCTTATCTATAGGAGTATGTCCACCATATCATTCTCCTAACGATATGATCTTGTTGTTAATAACATCTCAATGTTCATTATAGGGAAACCACAATCATTTATTAACCATCAAGCTAGTGATGTATAGAGGCTTTACTAGGGACTTCAATTTAAGTTTACAAATCACACAAGTATTAATGTTTCCTTGTTAATACTATTATAGCATGAATATAAAAATTTATCATAAACACAAAGATATAATAATAACCATATTTATTATTTCCTCTAGGGCATATCTCCAACAGTCTCCCACTTGCACTAGAGTCATCTAATCTAGATTACATGGTAATATACCGAACACCCATGGCAGTTTGGTGTTGGTCATGTTTTGCCCTCGGGAGAGGTTTAGTCAACGGATCCGCCACATTCAGATCTGTGTGTACTTTGCAAATCTTTATGTCCCCATCTTGGACATGTTCTCGAATAGCGTGAAAACGTAGCTTGATGTACTTCAGCTTCTTGTGTGACCTTGGTTCTTGCGCATTGGCTATGGCGCCCATGTTATCACAGTAGATAGACATTGGGTCCAGCGCACTAGGAACCACACCCAGCTCTGTAATGAACTCTTTCATCCATATCGCTTCTTGTGAAGCCTCCGAAGCAGCCATGTATTCTGATTCAGTTGAAGATCTCGCCACAACGCTTTGCTTTGCACTCCTCCAGCTAACTGCTGCACCATTCAAAGTAAATATGTATCCAGATTGTGATTTAGAATCATCCGGATCGGTGTTCCAACTAGCATCGGTGTAACCATTAACAACGAGCTGTTCATCACCTCCATAAGAAAGAACCATATCCTTAGTTCTTCTCAAGTACTTAAGGATGTTTTTGACCGCTGTCCAATGATCCACTTCTGGTTCACTTTGATATCTGCTAGTTAAACTAACAGCATATGCAATGTCGGGTCTAGTACATAGCATGGCATACATTAGAGATCCTATGGCTGAGGCATAGGGAGTCTTACTCATCCTTTCTCTATCTTCTGCCGATGTCGGACTTTGAGTTTTACTCAAGGTCGATTAAGCAACATGGGCAAGAACCCTTTCTTGCTATCTTCCATTCCAAACCTCTTTAGAACTTTGTCCAAATATGTACTTTGTGACAATGATATTTGGCATCTTGATCTATCTCTATAAATCTTTATGCCTAATATGTAAGCTGCTTCGCCAAGATCTTTCATTGAAAAACTATTATTCAAATATTCCTTGACACTATTAAGAAGGTCTACATCATTCCCAATCAACAATATGTCATCTACATATAGTATTAAGAATGCTACAGAGCTCCCACTCACTTTTTTGTAAATACAAGCTTCTCCATAAGTTTGTATAAAACCAAAACTTTTGATCACATTATCAAAATGTTGATTCCAACTTCGGGATGCTTGCTTCAATCCATAAATGGACCGTTGAAGTTTGCATACCTTGTTAGCATCTTTAGGATCGACAAAACCTTTGGGTTACATCATATACAACTCTTCATCAATGTCTCCATTGAGGAATGCTGTTTTGACATCCATCTGCCATATCTCATAATCATAATATGCAGCGATTGCTAACATAATACTCACAGACTTTAGCTTCGCTACTGGTGAGAAAGTCTCATCGTAGTCAACTCCTTGAATTTGTCGAAACCCTTTTGCGACAAGTTGAGCTTTATAGACAGTAACATTACCATCAGCATCTGTTTTCTTCTTGAAAATCCATTTGTTCTCGACAGCCTTCCGGCCATCCGGTAAGTCCAACAAAGTCCATACTTGGTTTTCGTACATGGATCCAATCTCGGATTTCATGGCTTCTTGCCATTTGTTGGAATCTGGGCTCATCATCGCTTCCTCATATGTCGCAGGGTCATTGGTGTTGTCCACCAACATGACACTCA
The DNA here is from genome assembly GCA_023614405.1 of Avena insularis. Classification (NCBI taxonomy): domain Eukaryota; kingdom Viridiplantae; phylum Streptophyta; class Magnoliopsida; order Poales; family Poaceae; genus Avena; species Avena insularis. Next base: position 377,701,591 of record CM042695.1, on the reverse strand, counting down.
TAACGGGATCATACCAATCTGGAGTGGTACGAGTTCTCGTTGACCTGCGAGGCTCTGTAGCAATTTCAACCGAAGTTTCATGATCATCATCATTAGCTTCCTCTATTATTGGTGCAGGCACCACAGGAACTTCTTCCGGTGCTGCGCTACTCGCAATTTCGAGAGAAGGTTCGACAACCTCGTCGAGTTCTACTTTCCTTCCGGTCACTTCTTTCGAGAGAAATTCCTTCTCTAGAAAGGATCCATTCTTGGCAACGAAGATTTTGCCTTCGGATCTATGATAGAAGGTATACCCAATAGTTTCTTTCGGGTATCCTATGAAGACGCATTTTTCCGCTTTGGGTTCAAGCTTGTCCGGCTGTAACTTATTTACATAGGCTTCGCACCCTCAAACTTTAAGGAACGACAATCTAGGTTTCTTCCCAAACCATAATTCATACGGTGTCGTTTCAACGGATTTAGATGGTGCCCTATTTAAAGTGAATGCGGCTGTTTCTAATGCATAACGCCAAAATGATAGCGGTAAATCTGTAAGTGGCATCATAGAACGAACCATATCTAAGAGAGTTCGATTACGACGTTCGGACACACCATTACGCTGTGGTGTTCCCGGCGGTGTCAATTGTGAAAGTATTCCGCATTTCTTCAAATGCTCGCCAAACTCGTAACTTAGATATTCACCTCCACGATCAGAACGTAGAAATTTAATCTTGTTGTTACGTTGATTCTCTACCTCACTTTGAAATTCCTTAAACTTCTCGAAAGTTTCGGACTTATGTTTCATCAAATAGATATACCCATATCTACTCAAGTCATCCGTGAAGGTAAGAACATAACGATAACCACCGCGTGATGCTACACTCATTGGACCACACACATCGGTATGTATGATTTCCAATAAGTCCGTAGCTCGCTCCATCATACCAGAAAATGGAGTCTTAGTCATTTTACCCATCAGACATGCTTCGCATCTTTCAAGTGATTCGAAATCAAGTGATTCAAGAAGTCCATCGGAATGGAGTTTCTTCATACGCTTCACTCCAATGTGACCAAGACGACAGTGCCACATATAGGTCGGGTTATCGCTCGATTTCAAACGTTTAGCCTCAATGTTATTAATATGTGTATTTCCACTATCGAGATTCAATAAGAATAGACCATCTATCAAAGGTGCATGTGCATAAAACATATTACTCATATAAATCGAACAACCATTATTCTCGGACTTAAACAAGTAACCGTCTCGCAATAAACAAGATCCCGATATAATGTTCATGCTTAACGCAGGCACCAAATAACAATTATTTAAGTATAAAACTAATCCCGATGGTAGATGAAGGGGTAGCGTGCCGACCGCGATCACATCAACTTTTGATCCGTTTCCCACGCGCATCGTCACCTTGTTCTTCGCTAGCTTCCGTTTATTCTGCAGCACCTGTTTCGAGTTACAAATATGAGCAACCGATTATCAAATACCGTGCACTACTATGAGTACTAGTGAGATACACATCAATAACATGTATATCGGATATACCTTTCTTCTTGATGTTGCCGCTTCAAATCCGCCAAGTACTTTGGGCAATTCCGCCCAAAGGACCTTCTCCCTTAAAGAAAAGCACTCAAGACGCTTAGGTCCAGCCTTGGTCTTCTTTGTTGGCGTGGTAACTTTCTTACCACCCTTCTTGAAGTGTCCCTTCTACTTAGACTTGCCTTTCTTGAATTTGGTGGTCTTATTGACCAACAACACTTGGTGCTCTTTCTTGATCTCCACTTCTACATATTTCAACATGGCAAAGAGTTCTGGCAACGTCTTGTTCATGTTTTGCATGTTGTAGTTCATCACAAAGTTCTTGTAACTTGGTGGTAGTGATTGGAGGACGCGGTAAATCCCCAAAGCATTAGGAATCACTATACCCAAGCTTTGAAGTTTATTTGCGTGCCTAGACATCTTAAGCACATGCTCACTGACGGAGCTGCCCTCTTCCATCTTGCAGTTAAAGAACTTTTCAGAAGCCTCATAGCTTTCAATTGCCGCATGAGTCTCAAAGATCAATTTGAGATCCTCGACAATATCATATGGGTCTGAATTCTCAAACTTTTTCTGAAGCTCCGATTCTAAACCATACAAGATAGCACACTGAACTATGGAGTACTGAGTCTTCCGAGTGAGGTAAACATTCTTTATTTCATCGGCAGCATCAGCTGCAGGTGGGTCACCCTGCGGTGCATCCATCACATAGGTCAAATTACCAGCTGTGAGGATAATCCTCAAATTGCGGAACCAATCCGCGAAGTTGCTTCCATTGTTTTTCAACTTTTCTTTCTCTAGGAACGCATTAAAATTGATGGTAGGGGCTGCCATTGATCTACAACATATTTGCAATAGTTTAGACTAAGTTTATGACAAATTGAGTTCAAATTAATAATAAAATTAATCTAGGTGAACTCCCACTCAAAACAATATCCCTCACATTGTTTTAGTGATCACACGAACCAAATCCACCACATCAACACCGATCATCACGAGAGTTGATATAGTTTCAATGGCGAACAATCGACATGTTCATCATATCTACTATATGATTCATGCTTTACCTTTCGGTGATCCGTGTTCCGAGACCATGTCTGTACATGCTAGGCTCGTCAAGATCAAACCTTAGTTTCCGCATGAGCAAATCTGGCTTGCTCACGTTGTATACACTTGCGGAATCTAACACACCCGATCATCACGTGGTGCTTCGAAACAACAAGCTTTAGCAACGGTGCTAACTAAGGGTGAACACTTTATGACTTGAAATTCATGTACATGAGGGATCATCTTATAATGCTACCGTCATCTACTAAGCAATACAAGATGCATAAAGGATTAACATCACATGCAATTCATAATATGTGATATGATATGGCCTTTCTTCTTTGTGCTTCCGATCTCCATCTTCAAGCACGAACATGATCTCCATCATCATTGGCATTGCATTAAGGTCAATGACGCTTCTCCATGGTTGTCGCCCACCGCTTCAACTATTACAACTACTTTGAATAGACACGCTGGTCTTAACATAAATTAAAGACAACCATATGGCCGCCGGTTGCCAACTTACAATAAGGAACATTGCATACACCAAATATAATCACAATCATGGCCATATCACATCATCAGACACCCCTGCAAAACAAAGTTAGACGCCTCTACTTTCTTTGCATATTTTACGTGGTTTGGGGCTTTCAATAAGTGTCGTTCTAACTTACGAACATGAACCACAACATTGATACTAGTATTGTTAATCACCCGTTGTAAATTGGATCTTAACTATGCTAGGAGAAACAGGCACCAAGAATCCACTTATGCAATACAAGTTGCATGTCAAGCGTGGAGCAAGTCTCATGAACGATGTCATGTAAGGTTAGCCCGGGCCGCTTCATCCCAACATCCCGCAAGATGCAAAGTACACAAGAAGCAATCGACAATAAAAGCATCAACGCCCACAATGACCATTGTGTTCTACTCGTGCAACAGATCTACATATAGACACGGCTCTGATACCACTGTAGGGTTTCGTAGCATGGAAAACAAAAAATTTCTATCGCATACAAACAAACAAGCCAAGATCTATCTACTAGATTGTAGCAACGAATCGATGGAATAACTCACCCTCGAAGATTCCAAAGTGTTTAACAAGAGCGGATTCTCGTGGGTGATGTAGTCGTACTCTTCCCGATCTCATGATCGCGTAGACGATCCTTCCGCGCTATGCTTTCGGGCAGCTCCCGCAGTCGGTCACACGCTCGGTACTGACGAAGACCTTCCTCTCCCTTGTTCCAAAGAAAATGGAGGTTATAGCACTCTCCTCACGATTCCGGCAGCACAACGGCGTGGTACCGGAAGTAGAGGGGAGATCTCGCAGGGCTTCGCCTTAAGCCGGAGCGAGTATGGTGGACTATGAGAGAGCCCTCGACGATCTAGGGTTTAGACACACCGAGGAGGGGGGCAAGCCGGTGGCTAGGGTTAGCTAGGCGGCGGCAGTGGAGGTGGCGGCGCCGGCGGCTAGGGTTTAGAGGCAGAGGAGTTGTGTGTCTAGGAGGGGAGCCCTGCCCCTCCTTATATAGGTGGAGGGGCCGGCCAAGGGGAGGGGAGTCCCTCCCCAACTCGGCTTGGAGGTGGGACGGCGGTGGAGGGCAGGAACTCCTCCCCAACTCGGTTTCCACCTCCCTCTCCACTTCCCAAAAATAGCCATTTGACTTTCAAATTGCCGTTTGACTTTTTCAAACTAGGATTTGAATAAACCCTCTATTTTGTTCAGCGATGACACCTAGTACATAATGAAATCATACCAACTTGATATAACACATTCATGTACCCTTCCCCTCCGGAGTGCCGGACATTCCGGAACCTTCTAGAACATTCCCGATGAAAACACCGGAACCATTCCCCAACTCCGAAACAGGACTTTCCTTATATGAATCTTATTCTCCGGACCATTCCGGATCTCCTCGTGATATCCCGAATCCCATTCGAGACTCCGAACAACATTCGGACTCTTTCTCATCATTCCATAACTACTCAAACAACATCGAATCCTTAAGTGTGTCTCCCTACGGTTCGTGAATTATGCGGACATGATCGAGACACTTCTCCGAACAATAATCAATAGAGGAATCTAGAAATTCATATGGCTCCCACATATTTCTACGATTACTTTGTGATCGAATGAACCACTTACATACGATACCAATTTCCCTTTGTCTCACGATAGTTTACTTATCCGAGGTTATGATCGTCGGTATCTCTGCATACCTAGTTCAACCTCATCGATAAGTACTCTTTTCTCGCTCCTGATATGTGATCCCTTGTGAGCTCACATGCTTGCAAGCTAATTGGATGACATTTCACCGAGAGGGCCCAGTATATCTATCCGTCATATGGATGGACAAATCCCACTCTTGATCCATGTGTCTCAACCAATACTTTCCTAACACTCAATGCCATCTTTATAGCCACCCGATTCACGGTGTGGTGTTTGATGTCATCAAAGCATCCATCCGGTAAAGGTGATATGCATGATCTCATGGTCGAAGGAATTAGGTTACTATGTATCAGAAAGCATATAGCAATTGAACTATTAAAATGACTTGATCTTTATGCTACGCTTATCTATAGGAGTATGTCCACCATATCATTCTCCTAACGATATGATCTTGTTGTTAATAACATCTCAATGTTCATGATAGGGAAACCACAATCATTTATTAACCAACAAGCTAGTGATGTATAGAGGCTTTACTAGGGACTTCAATTTAAGTTTACAAATCACACAAGTATTAATGTTTCCTTGTTAATACTATTATAGCATGAATATAAACATTTATCATAAACACAAAGATATAATAATAACCATATTTAGTATTGCCTCTAGGGCATATCTCCAACACAAAACGGGACTAACACTCAAGGCATTTATTAATATTAAAAACTGAGACTACAAAACCGGGACTAAAGGACACAAACCGCGAAAGATATCCTTCGGTCAAGCCACAAACCGCGAAAGACATGAACTAGAGTTACATAATATGAGCATGAACTTCTTGGCATATGTCCTTCCTTATGATCGCTTCAGACGTAACCATGGAGCATCTTCTTTACTTAACGGAATGCTTGGGTCAGTTTTCACTGTGAAGGGCGGAATTTCATCAAACTTATTATAATCTTCTGACATGTCTGTCTTGTCCTCGATTCCCACAATGTTTCTTTTCCCTGAAAGAACTATGTGACGCTTTGGCTCATCATATGATGTATTCATTTGTATATTTTTTCTTTTTTTTGGTCTGGAGGACATGTCCTTCACATAGAAAACCTGAGACACATCATTGGCTAGGACGAATGGTTCATCTCTATAACCAAGATTGTTGAGATCCACTGTTGTCATTCCGTACAACTGGTCTATCTTTACCCCTTCCCCATTCAGGTTGACCCATTTGCGGTAAACAAAGGGACCTTAAAAGAGACTCCATAGTCTAGTTCCCATATCTCCTCTATGTAACCATAATATGTGTCCTTTTGTCCATTCTCGCCTATTGCATCAAAGTTTAACACCACTATTTTTGTTGGTGCTCTTTTATCTTGGGAGATCGTAGAATGTATTCCCATTTATTTTGCACTTTGGAAATTCAATACAAGAGAAGATGGTGACGCAGCCAACAAGTATAGCTGATCTCCAACAAGGGTGTCATTCAAGAGATGTGTCCGCATCCAACCACCGAAAGACTTCATGTGTTCATCGTAATCCATGATTCAGGCTTCCCGGTTTTTGGAGCGCATAATATTCTTGTGTTCCTCGATATACGGCTGCCAAGGTGGAATTATGTAGAACTGTGTAGTGTGCTTTAGTGAAAGAATCCCCTACATATCATTGCTTTCTTTCCCAGGTTTTTCCACTTAGTCTTCCCTCATGCCGCGAGTCGAAACACCAATCGGCTTAAGGTCGAATAAAGTCAACACAAAACTCAATGACCTCCTCTGCTCCATATCCCTTGAGATGCTTCCTTCGGTCTAGCACGGTTATGAACATATTTCTTTAAGACTCCCATGAACCTCTCAAAGGGGAACATTTTGTGTAAATACGGACCGAGAATGGCAATCTCTTCCACTAGATGAACCAGGAGATGCGTCATAATATTGAAGAAGGATGGTGGGAACACCAATTCAAAACTAACAAGACATTGTACCACATCCTTTTGTAACCTTGGCAGAATATATGGATTGATTACCTTCTGAGATATTGCATTGAGGAATGCACACAGCTTCACAATGGGTACTCGAACATTTTCCGGTAGAAGCCCCCTCATTGCAATCGGAAGCAACTGCGTCATAATCACGTGACAGTCATGAGACTTCAGGTTTTGGAACTTTTTCTCTTCCATATTTATTATCCCCTTTATATTAGATGAGAAGTCCGACGACACCTTGATACTGTAAAGGACTTCAAAAAAGATTTCCTTCTCTGCTTTGGTAAGAGCATAGTTGGCACGACTTAAGTGACACCCTTTATCCGTCTTGTTATGTGTATGCATGTTCTTTGGGTCTTTCATAATTTGTTGGTCCTCCCGTGCTTCAGGTGTATCTTTTGTCTTCCCATACACGCCTAGGAATCCTAGCAGGTTCACGTAAAGACTCTTCGTCACGTGCATCACGTCGATTGAAGAGCGGACACGCAGGACTTTCCAATACGGCAGCTCCCAAAATATAGATTTCTTCTTCCACATGGGTGTGTGTCCTGTAGTGACGTCGCTCGGAACTGATTGACCGCCGGGACCCTTTCCAAAGATTACTTCTATGTCCTTGACCATACCAAATACATCATCACCAGCAGGGAGTTCAGACTTCTTCTGGTGATCTGCCTCACCTTTGAAATGCTTGCCTTTCTTTCTTACGGGATGATTGATCGGAAGAAATCGTCGATTCGACAGGTACACAACCTTCTTGCATTTATGCAAATATGTACCTTCAGTCTTATCTAAACAGTGGGTGCATGCCTTATATCCCTTGTTTGTGCGTCTGAAGGTTACTAAGAGCAGGCCAATCATTGATGGTTACTGAATAACAACCTCAGAGATCAAATGGCTCTCGCTTGTTCTCATCCCACGCACGTACACCTGGTTTGCCCCACAACCGTAAGAGAGTTCTTCAACTAATGGCCTAAGGTACACATCAATGTCGTTGTTCGGTTGCTTCGGGCCTTGGATGAGCACCGCATCATAATGAACTTACGCTTCATGCACAACCAAGGAGGCAGGTAGATACATAGAGTCATGGGCCAGGTGTTGTGACTGCAGCTCTGCTCCCCAAATGGATTCATGCCATCTGTACTTAGACCAAACCATAAGTTCCCTGCGTCACCTGCAAAGTCTGGGAAGTCTCTCTCGATTTTTCTCCACTGTGACCCATCAGCAGGGTGTCTCAACTTCCCGTCTTTCTTACGGTCTTCTTGTGCCATCGCAACAACCGGCATGCTCTTTGTTTCGAACATGCTTTCAACCTTGGTATTATAGGAGCATACCACATAACCTTAGCAGAACCTCTTCCGAGGGGCTCTCCTCAACATCACTGTGGTCATCTAAATGCGATCTTATACCACAACGCATTGTATACCGGCATTTATCTAAATTCTCATACTCCTTATCATGTAGAGGATGCGATCATTCTGCATGCATGTATCTTTTGCACATCTAATCCCGAGGAGAGAGTCTTCTTTGCTTCAGAGGTACTCTTGGGAAGTTCGTTATGTTTTGGAAACTTCGCTTCATTATTTTCAGCATCTTTTCAAATGAGGAGTTAGACCACACTCGCCTTCCATCGCAACAATTCCAGGTGGTATCGAGCTTTGTGCGCCATCTTCACAATTTGGGTACAACAATTTCTTGTGATCTTCTAACATGTCCTCTAACTTCAACTTCTCATTTTCTGTTTCACGCCTCGCTTTGCATCGAAATGATCCTACCAAGTTCATCACCGCTCATCCGATGCCCGTTCTTCACCTCTTTCCTCTCCATTGTCTTCCATTGCAAGATCATCAGATTCAGGAAACATATGATGATAGTTGTTATCATCATCTTCTTCTTCACCATCTTCCATCATAACCCCTCTTTCCCGTGCTTGGTCCAGCAATTATAGTTGGGCATGAAACCTTTCATAATCAGGTGGCGCGAATGATTTTCGAGGAAGAGTACTCCTTGTTGTTCCGACATTGAACACATGGACAACGATAAAACCATTCTCTTTGTTTGTCAGAGCCACATCGATAAATTTATCCACGCCTTTCATATACCGCCACGCTACCGTCACCGTACATCCATTCCCGACCGTTCATCTGCATCATATAAGTAAGTTTATCAAAAAATAGGACATCATAAATAGTGAAATAACCAATTCACATCGACACATGAATTGTATCAATGACAGAGAAAAGATAAGATTGCTAACCTCGATCGAGGGAAATAAAGAGGAGAAAGCTCAAGTGCGTCTCGGACACCTTCTATATTTTTGTTCTATGAGAAATTGAACGGGATTATTCACTCAAACATTTCATCAAACACCTTCAATGCATGCATAGAAGAGAAAAAACTAGCACACCCCTCACACCTTCCACCAAGAGAAAAAACAGTGGAGGCAGAGGGGGCTGGGGCGTTGCATTTATAGAGGCGGAGATGTCCGGTTGGAGCCAAGAACCGGGACTAAAGGTGTGCCACGCCACGGCTGTGGCTAAATTTAGTCCCGTTGGTGGCTCCAACCGGGACGTATGCCCCCTTACCAACCGGGACGCATGCCTCCTGGCCCCGTGCCCGCCGAATCCGACGGGCGGCAAGATTAGTCCCGGTTGGTGGCGCAACCGAGACTAATGCTCTGAGGGGGCGCGAACGGATGACCCTTTTTCCACTAGTGAGAGGCCACTAGATAGCAATGTACTTTTCACATAAAAAAAGTGAGCCTAGTTCACTTGGTTAGGAAAGTGTATGCACAACCCAAGCACCGAGGTCCAAGTCTTCACAGACGTAGATTTGGATTTTTATTATTTCAAAAAAACATGTTGTAGGGGTTTCCCCTAAAATGAACACTGGTAAACATATCCTGCTTCATTGCATCAGCCAAATGTTCTATGTTTAACTCAGGAAATTGCCTATAATAAGATTTTTAGATTGTGAGACTGTCAAAATCCTAGATTGGTCCACACACATGGGATTTAAGATTTAGAAAAAATCTAAAATATCACACAGGACAAAGTATTTAGCTCATATTTCTAACAGTTTACACATCTGGAAGCAAAAAAACGAAATTTGAGGTTTAGTACTAAGATTAGCTAAATGAGCGCTTTAGGTTGGAATGTAACACATGCGCCAATACACTCAAGGCAATACCTTTTAAACTCTTGTCACATAAGATCACTTATTCATTCGGATAGCTTTTTCCAACATCAGCAAATAGAATGGACTCCGTTATGTAGCGGACGTTCTGCGGAGAGAACACATCCAGAAGTTGTCACGTGGCGATGGTTTAGCTTGACAGTCGCCATCAACCGTCAATCAAGCAACTGGTTTGCTCCATGCGCTAAAATTCAAACGTTGGCTCAACACAACTTTTCAACAAAATTGCATACACGCCAGCATCAGTTAAGATCAGAGTTGTGGCAAGCATAAAACCAAAGTTATGCCCATCTCATCACTCGCTCATTAGTACTGGCGATCCCATCATTCGTGATATAATAGATTAACAAACAGAAGATGAACTCTAAAAGGATAGATATGGGATGCAAAAACATGTCCTAAGTTCAATTGTATCACAAAGTTGCTGGCTAAAGCTGGAGCTGGTACTGGTTGGACGAGCGAGTTCACGCTTGACGAATGTGCGAGGATGGAACTCACTCCCGCGACCGAAATAACAGAGCCAACCCTCAGGCGCACGGGATGGAGATAGTGGAGTTGGTGTCTGCCCAAGACAGCATGGCCCTGAACTCTGGCCTCGCCGTCATCGGGACCGCCGGAGAGATGACCCAGCCATCCCTAGAAATGTGAAACATCATTTCCAGTGTATTTACATGTCCTTTCAGTTGATGGGGATGTCATTTCATCGAGGCGCCGGAGATAAGTCGTCAGCAAACTTTGAGGAAGATGAAACGCTATTTCCCAAGTCGTTGTTTTATTTCCACAAATTACTTTGGGAAACATGCATGAATAACTACCTTCTGAAATCATGATATCGCTTGTGATGTCCTCGCCGACGGCCGCTCAGCTCCCGGCCGGCCGTTACGAGCTGCAGCAGTCTACCTAGGGGTGGACACAAAGCTTGAGGCTCGAGGCTTGGCTTGGGCTTATTTGCTTGGGCTGCTTGAGGCTTACAGTCATACAAGTTAAGCACACTTTGCTACTCAGGCTCGATTCGATAAGCCATTTCGATGAAGCTCGCATAGTTTCGAAGGTTCGATGCAATTTTAAAATTAACATGACATTGTCTACGAATGTAACAATTCATAATTATAATTAATAATTGAGCATGAATAAATCTATAACATAGTCTAATAAATATCACAAAGTACTGATAACCATGACATAAGTTACAATGCATGCACTTAGTCTGTTAGTCCAACAAAGAATGTGATATATCACAAACACATGAACCCAGTTTTACCAAATTCAGAAAAATAAATGTTATACAATGCACTCATTCTCTAATACTAGGTAAATTTAGATAGTACCAACAGGTTGCACTCATTCTCTGGACTTGTTCCATAGTTGAAAAACGAGATTAGCTTGTGCCTATACTTTTCTGAACAAAGACGACCACGGACATGTTTGTCCATGGACGACGACCTGGTGTTGCTCTGCCCTTCCTCACGTTATGCTGCGCCATCTTGTTGATGCCGTTGATGGTAGCTGCTTGGCAAGGCACGACATCCCCATGGTCAAGTCAAATGCGAGAGGGGCAGCCATGGGAGAAGATGCTGGGGGAAGCGACCTGCGTCGGTGAAGGATCCTAGGAGCAGCCTGGGGAAGAACCGAATAGGAGTAATCTGCTGCACCCGGACGGCGGCGCCGCACGCGTCTGAGAGGCTGCACCGGACGGCGGCGCTGCACGCGACTGAGAGGAATGGGTTCGAGAGGATCATGAGGTAGGGGAACCACAGGAGGACGACATGGTGGCGGCGACCGGCGTTGATGGTGGCGGCAGGCGTTGGTGGCAGGGACGCCGTCGCATTCGCTAATCCTAGCGATGGTAGGAGACAGAAGGGGATCGCATAATTTGGCTGCTGGGATCGTGGGTAGTCGGACTGTGGCAGCGGGCTTGCAAGCCGACCGAGCCGAGCCTCAAGCTTTGCGAGCCGAGCCACGAGCCTGGTTTGTGAAGAAAATCTAGTGACAAGCCGAGCCTAGCTCGGCTCGAGTTTTACCGAGCCCGGTCGAGCCGAGCCTCGAGCCGGCTCGGCTTGGCTCGATTCCACCCCTAAGTCTACCCACCTCGTTGCCGCATTATTTCTTTCCCACAAGAAGGAAGCTGCCTTTGAATAGGACCGCTTGCTCGTAGTCCCCCTGTGGTCCTCCACTGGAGCTTATCGTTTCCACTGAATTAATCTGCACAGCTCGTCAGCTTCAGTCATTGAATGAGAACCTAACTTTGAATGTTCAGCAACACTAGACGTGGCGATGTATTGTCCATCAAGTAACGTCACGTGGCATGGCTGCATGGGGTATACTGTAGAAGATAAGACGTTGATGTCAAGCATTTAGGAGCTAAAGCAGACCTGGCGTTCAGTCGAGGCACCACGAACATACCTCGCGCCTATATAATGGCTCAACATGGAAAGCTAGCTTCATCATCCAAGAAACTCGATCCAACATCTAAAGAAAAACCTTCCAAGTTATCTTACTAAGAGCATTGCCACCATGAAGATGATGAAGGCGGCGCTCTGGCTTCGGTCCTTGCCTTTGCTGCAGCTGACGGCCTTTCGCCGCCTCCGCGGCATTCTTGCAACGAATGCTGCAAATGAATACGGGTATCTGCGCACCGGCGCTCCTACCGCGCCCCGTGTCGAGCGCCCGTGCTATGGTAAAGGTGCCATCCTCAATGAAAATGGCGTGCCCGCCAACGCGTGCAGCGGCGGCAGTCCGTGCCCCGGCAACGAATGCTGCAGCAGGTGGGGGTACTGTGGCACCGGCGGCGACTACTGTGGCTCTGGATGCCAAAGCGGCCCGTGCTACGTAGCCAAGCTCCGTGGTCGCATCGCAGGCGCGGTCACCGACGCCCTCATCGATCAAGTGGTGCCGGCGGTGTAGACACCGTCGTGGACGTCCTACTCCTCCGTGTTCGCCTCTAATAAAATAAGAAATCTGCTTCACACTCAATTATGTCAAGTCCATGGCGATGCGAGGTGAGGAGCACGGGCGAGTGGTATACATGCATGCATGCGTGTGCATGGATGTGTCATGTGTGTGTGCACTATCCTTTGTGTGTATATTTCTGGTACAATTTGCATGTAAAGATGGACAACATGCAGTCCTTTGTGCCGTCAAACATATATATGCAATTGCACCACTTCATCCTTTAGGCTAACCAGCTGACACAACAACTACAATGACGGTAGCTCTCGCTCCTTGTGCCTCTCCAATACATGATGCTTAAAGTCGTTTCTTTAAATTCAGTTGAAAGCAAGCAATTTCCTCAAAATGAACAGTTCTGAAAATAATATGAAGAGTTCCAGGCAACACAAAGTGTAGCTTTATGCTCTCTCAGACTATCACAACGGTACAGATAACAATTTTATGAGTAGACAGCAAAGCACAATTTCAGCAGTTAAAATCGCAACTCCAGATACTGGAACTTCAATGCACAATAGTACAAATGATTGGCATTTTCATCCACTGAACAAACTTCTCAAATAACTTCAATGCAATCCAGAAATCAATAGTGGAGCAATAAGCAATTCAATTTTCATAAAACGAAAGAAAATAACATTTCTTTTGTCTACTAGTATGTGCCAATAACAAAACCAAGTGACCCGAAAATAAACAACTTCAGTTAGTTCTATAGGACTGGCATGTGATGAACACTAGCTATGATTATATATATCCACACACCATAGAGCGTAACTTGGCAAAACAGTTTTGAAGCTTCGATGTCCAATCTCATAGAGAAACACCGGCTTTAGTGTGTGAAAAATATTAAGAACTTATAGTTTTATTGTGTAGATATGCATGCCTTGTACTTACCCTATACGATGCAAACTATGCAAGACATGAATACGTTTGTAAAGTGTCGTGTTGATCATTGATTTTTATATGATTGTTCCTATGTAATAAAAAATTGAATTATTTAACTTTTTTACAAAACAGGAAATATGTTAATTCTTGTCCAATTATTTTTATGATTTGTTATTTTTTGTGTATACGCACATTGCGATATCATTAACATTTCTTGCTTTTGTAATTAGTATTTTTACGATAACCATCATCATTTCTAATTGTGTATCTCTAATAATAGAAATGAAAATTTCCATGCTAACCAATAAATTTGAAACATATAATTTAGAGCACACATAGTGCCAAAATAAATTAACTTGAAAAGTACATTTGAGTCTACACTATATCATGTCATATCCTTTTATTTATAAAAAATAATTTTTATTTAAAGTTATATTCAATTGTGAAATATTTTGAAATTTCTCTATATAGTAAGGTGTACCCATTAGATTTCTAATTTAGCTGATCTTTTAAGTTTATTGTTTTGTAAATGTCTAATATATATGATTATATTTTTCACATATGACCATCTAATACTTGTATTTTATTTTGTCTTTATTCACTTTAATCACACAGTGTTATTAATTTACTCACTTACAACCAAGGACCAAGGGCCATGATATCTGAACTATAAGTTTTTGGTGGTGTTGATACTATATGCGCAACCAACTTCCTTTTGGATGTTATATGATTATTACAAATATTTTTAATATTCCTACTAGTATTATTGGCAAATTCTCTAGTGTATCATCTCTTTATAAAAGGTAAAACCAATGCAAAAGAATGCAATGAAATCTAGGTATATAAATTGAGCACACAACGGCCAAATAAAGCATTACAAAATTGTATTAGTGATTAGATTAATCAAATTTGGTTCTTTCATAAGAAAGTCTTACAATTATTCTTAAAATACTTACTTGATTCTAGGGTGCGAAAGTTACCTTGAGGCAAACCTCACTAATAAATAGCTCATCTCCCAAATTATGTGACTATAATGATTTTCCTTTTCCTTCATATATGTTTGTGGATAAATTTTCCTTTTCCTTTTCCTTTTCCTTCATATATGAGTTTCCTTTTCCTTCATATAATGATTTACCAAATATTATTCTTTTTCACTATAGTCACAACTAGAATACCTTACGTATGCTCTAGAATGTGAGCTAACCGTAGTTATTTACATTAGATCAAAATGTATATATGAAGTATTTTTATTGAGACATCTCTTTATTTGTTACATGCTTACTAACAATAAAATTATCAGTTTTGGAAAGTACTATTATATTTCAGATTTGTCATTGTGTTAGCCAACGAGGCAGTGACCTTGGCAAGGATGTGATGCACTTGAACGGAGTTCACTAAATGGACATCAAACTTGCACTCTGAAGTGTCCTCCTTTTAATCATATTTCTAAACAATAACATATGTAGGTACATGCAACTTGTCACTGCAGGTTTAGTCATGCATTTAACAGATAAGTTTGTTTTGCTTCCCAACATGTGCATTAGTATGGAAACCATTTTTGTTACAAAGTATATATAAGACATCAATAATATTATAAATTACGGTTCTTTTCCCATGTAAAAAAGGTTTAGTATGATAATTTTTGAGAAAAAACTATGAAAATGAGTGTGTTCCTACTCGACATTTTAAATTTCCTTCCGTTTTGTCAAGTCTATGTCCATACAATCTCGGTGCTGCTCTTTGCATGATATAGAAATCTATCGGATGGAGTGCCACTAAAATCATCAAAGAAACTATAAAAGGCTAGGCAAGCATTTTTCCCCGTGAAATTAGCGGTGTTCAAAGAACATTTTTTTGGTATCATGTCGCTAATTCGAAATCAATTGCAATGATAGTTAGTGTGAAAATTGCAATGATAAGCTTTAATAGTGATATAGTCTTAAGAAAAGTAAAATTGTACTGGATTATGTGAAAAACTAGAATGTACAAAATCGTGGTAGTAACTCTAATGTTATTGCATAATTATATATTGGTTGGTAGCATACAATGTTTTTCTCTTTACCATTTTAGCAGTACTTAGGTGTAGTATTAATATGATACCCTTTGAATTTTCCTATGTTTTGCTGTCACTTTAAATCACGGTGTATGCATACATCATGCACATAAGCATCAACAAAACAACAATTCATCTCGCTTCTCTATGAAGTTTCTAGGAATTAACTATACTGATCATTCCACTAATTTAAGGGAACAAAGTTATTTTTCTACACAATGTGATATTTTTAAAGGGTAAAATTTGTGGTAGTTATAAAGTTGTATTAGTTGTGTCAACTAATAATTATTTATATTATGAAATTATAAAGTTATTTATCTAACTCTTTATATAATAAAGGCGACGCCCTCGCATTTGCGAGGGCCACTATGCTAGTTAGAAGATCTTTGGAATCAAATCCGTGTTCTTTACAATTCAAGAAAAAGTGGAGAAGTTAGATCGTTATTGTCACTTATAAATATGTAACACTTTCTAGTTATGCGCTTGAGTGCCTAGTTGATCGATATGTGACTATTTATCGTGAAAACCACATATTTATCTCATGCATGAACCCTATATATATATATATATATGTCTAGGTGGTCGATATGTTACTATTTATCGTTAAAAAAACCCTATTTATCTCATGTATAAAAATAGGACACCTGCTCAAGATGCTCCTAAGCAAATACAGCATGCATGAAATCCTGCTGCGTGTAAAGCAAAAAAAAAAAACATCATTACACTGCCCCCGCCGATGAGATCGTCCCAGTTGCTGTTGAACAACATGCATGAGATCCCAGCTGCTTACCCAACCTCGCTGCGGCCTTTCTTTCGTTCCCACAAAAAGGAAGCCGCCAGGGTAGCATATATATTGAAGGGGATCGCTACTTGCTCGTAGTCCCCTTGTGCTCCATCACCGCTCAATATTATCGTTTCCACAAAATTAATCTGGACAGCTCGTCAGCATCAAATCATTGAATGATAACCTACCGTTGAATGTTCAGCAACCCTAGCCTGCTAGGCGTGGCGCTGTACTGTGCATTTAGTAATTAACGCGCGTGGCATGAGGTATATCCGATCCAGATGGGATATGTAAGATAAGGCGTCGATGTCAAGCTTTTAGGAACTGAAGCCGACCTGATGCTCGGTTGCTCGCCATGGACTAGTCGACCACCTCGAGAAACCATGGACATACCGCATGCCTATATAATGGCTCAACATCGTTTTTTTTTTTCAAAAAAGGATGCTGCCCCGGTCTCTGCATCGATAGATGCACACAGCCTTAATGGCTCAACATCGTAAGCTTCGTCATCCAAGAAACTCTAACACCTAAAGAAAAAGCTTCCAAAAACCATCTTACCGAGAACATGGCCATGAGGATGAAGGCCCTCGCACACTCGGCTTGCTGGTCCTTGCCTTTGCTGCAGTGACTGGGCTGTGGCAGCGACAGTCCATGCGCCGACAACCTGTTCTGCAGCATGTACGGGTACCACGGCCTTGGTGGCGACTACTGTGGCTTCAGATGCCAGAGTGGCCCGTGCTATAGAGCCATTCTTCGGGCCATGCTTGGTGACCCGCAGTGCGGCAGCCAAGCCGGCGGCGGTGGGTACCCTAGCAACCTCTGCTGCAGCCCATATGGGTACTGCGGCCTTGGTGGCTCCTACTGTTCCTCTGGGTTGGGTGCGGCCCGCGCTATGTAGCCAAGATCCCCTGCTCGCGTCGCTGGCACATTCGCCGAGGCCCTCATCGATCAAGTGGTGCCGGTGGTGTAGACACCCCCGTGGATGTCCTACTGCTCTGTGTCTGGCCGCCTCCCATAAAATAAGAAATCTACTTTGCACCCAATTACGTCGTCCATGGCGATAGGAGGCGAGGAGCGCCCACGGCGAGTAGTATATACTCCCTCAGTTCCAAAGCTGAATTAAGACTTGTATTTTTTCAAAAGTCAAACTATGTAAAGTTTGATCATGTTTTTAGAAAAATATATTAATATTTACAACATGAAATTCATACCGCTTGATACATCATGAAACATAGTTTCATATGGTATCTATATAATATCATAGTTTTTTATATTTTTTTCTAAAAGTATGGTCAAATTTTTCATAGCTCGACTTTTTAAAAAAATATATAAGCCTTAAGCTTTAAAACGGAGGTAGTACATATATGTATGCATGAATGCCTGTGCATGGTTGTGTGGAATCTGCCATGTGTATGTATATTTGTAGGCCTTTCACAATGGATCATTTTTTAGCGCGCTATCATAGGCACTAACATATTCTAAAAAATGGTTAGTACAGTGGGCCGGTTTTTAAGGGTGTATCTAAAAGTACATGTATTTAATGATTTGGAGCTCATGCATGCATAGGATTGGGCTAGCCAATTTTTCTGTCTATGGTTGCATGCAAGAGGTATAGTTTAGCTAAGATACAACACCACTCTCTTTTATCATTAACTAAGGTGCCACATAAGCAAATTGTCTAGCATATAGAGCTAAGATACACCCATTGTGAAAGGCCTAACATGTTTCGTATGTATAAATAAATAAAGATGAACCGCATGCAGTTCTTAGAGCAAGTTTAATAATAAAGCCAATTGCCCGCTATATCAGGTTACCACGTCACTTAGAATCAACCTAATAGCTAACACATACAATAGCTAGATATAAGATAATACTACTTTATCAATACATGGCCCACTTCACATATTCATAAGGCGCCTAGGAGCACGTGCTGCAGACAGCTACTCCCTCCGTTTCATGGCTTAAGGCGTCCTCGTTTTGCGTGTTTTTTCTTTGACCAAAAATTACTTTAAATACGTAAAGAGTTTTGGTATAAAACTAGTATCACTGGAAAGTATTTTTCAATAAGAATCCAACGGTACCAATTATGTATAACATAATCAAGATTTTGTTGCTCAATTTTTTTGGTCAAACTTTGCTTTGAAAAGCGTGTGCACCTTAAGCCCTGAAACGGAGGTAGTATTAGTTAAGAGCCCGCTTCTCTTCTCTCTTACCTTTACACTCATCCAACTAAGCAAAAGAAATAATATTTTAATTCTTGTAGAGAGTTGACTAGAACTTATTATATTTGCTCTTAATTTGTGTCGTCAAACATATGTACTGCTCCATCTTTTAGGCCACCTCGGCGACAACGGTAGGTGGTGGTGCCTAGGGTTTCCCTGGGGCGCGTGGCTGTTTCTCCTAAAGATGGAAGTTTTTTTGTTTTCAAAGTCAGTCCATGTTCAAATTGGACATGTATGACCAGAAACGTGTATGAACTACTGACCAGGTATGCTATTTCCTTCTAATCGATTTTCTTTCTTGACGGATCATGGCTTTGATAGTTTGATCTTAAATATGTGGTTGTGATTTAATAAGAGATTAGTGGTTTTATAGTATAGATAGATAGAGTAGATATCACTAAGAAAAAAAGCTTATATTACACACTGCATTGACGACTATGCACGTTTATGGGCCAACAACGCTGCTAACATTGGTGGCACGACGAAGGCCAAACGTCGCCAATAACCATGTGTTGGCGGCGTGCTACCAACAGATGCAATGCCACCACCATGTGGGGCCCAATAAGGCCTAAATACGTCCACCACTACCATATGCTGGCGAGATTTGTCGTCGGCTCAAACCAAACTCATGAAAAATTCTTCAATTAGACCCACTGCTAAAATTGAGTTAAATACACCAACAATCCCTATACTTGTTAGGCTTTTTCGATTTAGTCCTCGTACTTGAAATTTGCTGATTGTGTCCATGTACTTGTAAATCAGGCTCGATTTAGTCCAATTCAATGTTTGTCGTTAAATTTGATCTGACGGAGACTACACATGGACTAGAATCTTTCAAGGACACCCTACCATATCCGAAAAAATTACAAAAAACCATAATTGGAGCTATGGCTTAAAAAACAGGAGGCGAGCCTTACACGACTTGCACTGTTGGTCGTGTCCCTCATCAAGACAAGTCAACATGACTTCTTCTTTGGGACCCACGTCTCCGGTGCGATGGACGCCCATGGCGGCACACTGTCGTTGCTAGAAATCAACAACGAGGTGCTAGTGCGCACACGCATAGGGGTGCTCTCCGAGGCTCGAAATCGTCAGAATTCACCAAAATCAATGATGATGGTGGCTTGCCGACTAATTCTTGTCAAGGACATCGCCCTATAGTGGTATCCGAGCTCGACGGAGTCGCGGATGGGCGAGATGAGCCTTTGCTATGCAAGCTCAAGTAGAGGGAAGGGGCGGCGTGCCTCACCGAGCTCCGGCCGGAGGAAGGAGTAACAATGGGGATGGGGGAGATGAAGGGATTAAGGAAAAAAGAAGAAAAGGACGAATAGAGAAAAAAAGGGTCGGTGTCTAATGTTCGTTTGCTTTTTGCAATTTTTTCTGATGCTAGAGGGCGTTCTTGCAAGATTCCAATCCATGTGTCGTCCACGTTAGCATAAATTTAACGGCAAACATTAAATTGGACTAAATCAAGACCAATTTATAAGTACACGGACAAAATTCAGCAAATTCCAAGTGTGGGGACCAAATTGAGCCCGTCCTACAAGTACAAGGAATGTTACTGACTCGCTAAAATTTGTCGCCGGCCAATATATGCACACGGCAAATCGGCCTTGGGATTTGCCGTCGTCCCAAACCAAACTCAAGGAAAATTGCCAAGTGGTCCCCACCTCTAAAATTTGCCATAGGCCCGGTATGCTCATGGCAAATCTGCTGTGATATTTGCCGCTGTCCTAAACAAAACTCACGCCAAATTGGACTTGTGGGACCCACCTGACTTAATGGTGCCTTCGACCGTTAGCCGGTGGTAGTTTGGCGAGACTAGAAAACTCAAGGCAAATGATTTGTGGTGTGCCCGATTATTTGCACTTGGCAAATTGATCGATTTAACAACCAAAATTTGCGAACCAATTTATCGTGAGTATTACGTTCTTTGCCTGTGGGCCTTGGCCCATGAAAAACCGGCAGTAGTGTGGGCATTAATAAAGGAAGGCAAGTGATGGAGAAAATATTTTTTCATTTTTATAAGTGATTATCTTTTTTTTTGCTAAAATTCTACTGATCCATTTATAATCAACAACAACAGTAAAAAAGGCCTAAAAATAATAGTAATAAAAATTATAAATAAGTCAATGGGCATAACGTCCTATTTTTCTTTCTCTCGTCCAACTAGGAAAAAACCTCTAACTGAAGGCTGTCACGTCCAACTAAGAAAAAACCTCTTAACGGAAGGCTGACGTCACCTCAACTCGGCTGTATGTAGCAATAAAATGGCTTTATTTCTCTACTACCTCCATTCCGATTTATAAGGCAAATACATACTCCCTCCGATCCATATTACTTGTCACGGAAATTGATGTATCTAGACATGTTTTAGTGCTAGATATATCCAATCTAATGACAAGTAATATGGATCGGAGGGAGTACTTTGAGAAAATATTTTGACTATAAATTTGGTCAATAATATATAAATCGTATGTCACAAAAATTATACCATTGAAAGCGTATTTTAAATATAAATTTAATGGTATAATTTTTGTTATATAGTTTGTATTTTATTGACCAAATTTATGGTCAAACTATTTTTTCGAAGTACGTATTTGCCTTAAACCGGAATGGAGGTAGTAGCAAGTTTCTCGAGTTTGTTGGATTAGTTTAGCGTTTGCGGAAGACACATACACGGCATCACATTTATTGCACTCCAAATCCAGCCTAACAGCCCAATTAACTGTATTGATGAGTAGAAAAAAAAAGAGAAACAATGGCCATGTGGTTGCGACACACGAAAGACGATAATGGAACGATAAGATGGCGGCAGAAACAAGAAGTAGTGAGGCCGGCCAGGCGGGCATGAATGATCGACGTACACACAGGAGGAAAAGAAAAGAGGGGCGATCGCGAGTTACAGGAGGAGCCAAATGAAAATCGCATTTCGTCTTGCTCTCGCACGAACATCAGGCTCAGATAAAATTGCAATAAGCTGATTGGTGTGATTGGGTACAAGCAGATACGCCGAATTTCCCACCTTCTCTGAGAGTGGTATGTTTCTCTTCTGTGTGGGGGCGAGATTCTCCAAGATGAAAGCCGTCACCAAAACGTGCATTTTCTCCTATTATTACCGTTCTCCTATTACTAGATTGAGTGGTAACCAGCGACTCCTATGGACAACTCCACTAGTAACAGAATCAGCACACACTGATCTCATGAACCAGAGTGTTTCAGTTGTACTGGTGGTAGTGATATTGGTTTCAAGCTCTTCTCTTCTCAGCATAATGATGTACTGATCGACTGACTGAATAGTGAGGTCCCTGCTCAGGTACTTTGGTTGGAAGAGCTTGACCATACCGTTCATATCATAGTGTTCTCTCCTACCTCCACAGACTATGCATGAAAATTCAGTACACGCAAATTAACGTTCAAACCGAAAAACTAGGCAAGATGCTGATGATGTTAGTTAAGTCGGAGATCGAGAATGGCTGAGCAGACGCAAGATGCTGGTGAATGAACTCGATCGATGAATAGATATGAGCGTGGCAATTTGCAATCTACTTATATTACCACAGTGATGAAATTACCTCGAACTGAATTTGAAGAAACCGGGGATTCAAGCATACCGTGTCCGTAGTTGCTCTGGCAGCAGGATTAGCCTGAAAAATGGAGTAGTACACATGCATGCTTGACGACACAAAGGACTGCATGCGGTCCATCTTTATTTATACATGCACACATAAACCACAAATATACATACTCGCCCGTACGTGCTCCTGATCACCTCCTATCGCCATGGACAGTCGTACCAAGTACTGTAGATTTCTTATTCTATTATTGGAGCCTGCAGACACGCGGAGCAGTAGGGCGCATCCACGACGGTGCCTAGACTGCCGGCACCACTTGGCCGAGGAGGGCCTGAGTGGCCGCGCCGGCGATGCGAGCGGGGAGCTTGATGGGTGGAGCGTAGCACGGGCCGCTCTGGCATCCGGAGCCACAGTAGTCGCCGCCGAGACCGCAGTACCCGTACACGCTGCAGCACTGGTTGTCGGCGCATGGACTGCCGCTGCTACAGCCGAGGGCCGTCGCTGCAGCAAAGGCAAACACCAGCATGCCCAGTGCCAGGGTCTTCATCATCTTCATGGCCATCTTCTCGATCAGTAAGATAACTTGGAAGCTTTTTTCTTTAGGCGTACGTTGGGGTTTCTTGGATGATGAAGCTTCCGATGCTGAGCGAGCTGTTATATAGGCAGGCGTGCGGGCATGTCCGTGGTGCTTCGACTGAACAGCAGCAGCAGCAGCAGGTCGGCTTCAGTTCCTAATTAAAAGCTTGACACTGACCGACCTCGTTGTCCAGACACGTGAAGTTAATTACTAGTACTACAACACAACTGCACTATACAGCCTAGCTAGGGTTCCTGAAGATTCAAAGGTGGCATTAAAATCTTTAGCTGGAATCAAAATCTTTAGGCCTGGGATTGTTGAACATTCAAAGGACTCAACGCAGGTTCTCCTTCAATGACCAGAGCTGACGAGCCGTGCAGATATCGTGGAAACGATAAGCTACTAGTACGAGCAATGGACCCCCCGTCTTGTGGGAAAGGACGTGAGTTTGGGAAGGAACAGACCACACCCGGGCCTATACGTACATTGCGTGTTAATTATACACACAATAGTAGGCAATACCTAAACCTAACCATAAACTGGAGATCGCAATCTATACGCTTCTCCAATCTCCTACGAGGTAAGACGAGCATTCAATCTCAGCTGTCGCCTGTCGGTTGAGTAAGGGTATAAACTTCGTCCCCGAAGCTCGTATACTCTCACGTTTCGGAGTAAGGAATTGACTTGTGTTGGTTACAGCATTTCTCAACTCCATGGTAACCTTAAATGGGAATAATTGTGGTATCCCACTCCGAATCTTTTCCTTGAATTTTCATCACACTTGACAATCTCCAACTAGTTGTCTCCAGTACTCCAAAGTTCCTTTTACTTTACTCCCTTAGAGATTTTTCCTTATTATTAATTCCTTAAATAGGGGTCTTTTCTTTAGTTTATTTTCCTAATTAGGTATCCTAATCCAACTCCTTTACTTGATCATTAATCTTCCTTATTATTCTATATAGGGTCTAGGAAGTCTCACTTAAAATATGATTTTTAAATTCTATTAGACAATAGTTGAGGCTAAAAGACTAATCTTTGAGTTATCATTGTATGAGTTGTACTGGTGATCCTTTCAAGATTGAATTTGAACTCATTTAGTCCATACCCATTGGAATTTCTTGTTCCTCCATACTTTTCCAATTGGATGTGCTTTGTTCCCTCTTAAGCATCATTTAAGAGTTGTCTTTTTATTAGAATGAGTCTATTGGAATTAGTCTATTCTGCAACCTTCAAGCTTTTACCTTATCAGGATTTTAGACAATCTTTTGTTATTACCTATAGTACTTCTTCAACTTCCTTTTATAACTAGATTAAGGTCTAAGCACTATTATCTTGAAGTAAACTTCAATCTTTCATCCAGACATACTTCTGAAAGTACTTTTGTATTAATGGCTTCTTTTAACCTTATAAAAATAAGGCTTGTTGTTGTAGGTTGGTCCTTCTTCTCCAACCTTTATTCGAAAAGTCAGATAATGATACTTTCATTTCTAATGTTTACTCTCCCCCTTAGGGTTTACTAATGGCCTCTGAACTGCCTATATAGTGTTTATTGGCTTTATAATTAGAATATTGATCTCTATCCAGCTTATACTCTACCTAGTTAGGGTCTTATGAAAGATTGTATGGTGTATCCACACAATTATGGATCTCCGAAGTGAATCTTTCAGCATTATTTGTCTTACTTACTATTTGGACATTTTCGGTTTGATAGGTCTGACTTCGCGAAGCGCCTCGAAAGACGATCGCTTTAAACTTTGTACTCTTTTATGTCTTACTTAAATTAGGCCAAGTTTTATGCTATTTATGCAATACTAAGATGATATGGTTAACTAAGTCAACGAAATACCAGCTGCGGACAAGATACCAACTGTGGATCAGAATACCAGTTGTGGACTATCCTAGGGTGTATGTATTACCCTATGGTTCTTCGACGTTCTATTGGCATTCTCTTTGAATTGTCAGAGCCTGAATACCAATTTGTTCCAAAACTTCTTTTTTGCACCTTTTCAAGATACTTCCCTGAACTTGGTACAACCTTTTCATTAACTTCTTAGCGACATTACCTACTTTGATTGAACCTTAAGTTCATCACTTATTGTTGCTCCATATATTCCCTACATTAATCTTTCTTCTTATAGCTGGCTAACAATGATCTGAACTTGATCCATCCTTAAAATTGCGTTTATACTCCTCATACTTTGCTTCATTCTTCATGTAGGTCTTCATCTTGATCTTTGGAACTCGTCACTCCTTTACATGAATTCCCTTTTCTATCTAGGTCTATAACATCAAGTAATAACTGGATGTTGCAACATGCATTTGCACACCAGGTCAAACTTCATGTACAGATCTAGTCAATCAAGAAGATATAAGAAAAAACAATAAATCCAAATGTGGTATATATAACACACAATATTCTAAGCCCGGAATATAGTAGTCGAGTATAACATCTCTAGAATTCAGGCTTCGTTGTGTAGTATATGACACCTCCTCGTATAGGTTTTCATCGTGATACTTAGCACATAGGGTTAAATTATACTTTGTCTCGACATTTACCCAGATTGCTCAATTGCAACAATATAATGCTTAAGCAAAGTGGTCTCAATTTGGTTTTGACTAACCTTTAGTCTCATTTTCGGAATGACTAACTATAACTAACCTTTCTTTATTCTTAAACTAACCTCACATGATTACTCTAAAAGAATAATCAGATTCTATTTGCTAACTTAAACCAAAGATTATTGGAAATTTCTAGCACCTACGACTTCTATCATGGTTCTACTTTGTTCTATTCTTACTCTACTTCAAGATAATCTACTAATTAATTTTCATAATTATACCCTAATCATGGTTTTGGAGCTAATCTCACCATGATCTTGTTATGTTTTACCTCTTTATCTTGATTTTAAGAGTTAATCTAACCATGATAACTTTACTCCTCACTACACTTTTATTAAGTCTTAAGATAATTTCACTTCATCACCTAGAATTCTCAAGTGAATCCCACATGATTACTACTCATTGCAACAACATTTATCCTAATGATATTCATCATATTGTCTTTGGCTATCAACTAACCACAAGATTCCACTGTCTTACATGAATTCTAGGGTTAGGCTACACCATTAAGACTACTTCAATTGATGTGTTACACTTGCTCCTAATCCACTATGACTAATTGGCTTTCCTAAAGTATCTTGGTGAGTTATGTCTCCTTCTGAAGACACTAAATAGCACCTTACTAAGAAAGGATAAAATAATTACTCCTAAGAAAGAATGACTTAAGTATCTAGTGACAAAGTTATCCTCAAGTGGATGCTTCTCATAATTCATAAGAATATTTGGTTTAGATAAGTTGGCTCCTATAGTCACTATCCAACCTACAGATCTTCCTAAAAGGGTTTTAGTCCTAAGGTCAAAGTATATGCTTTGATACCAACTGCGGTGACCCAGCATACCACTGCATGATGTAGTACACTATAGTCATTGACATAACACCAATGAAACACCGTTCACTAGTATTACATCTCTCAGAGTGGTACAACAGAAACACAGTAGGTCCAAGACATGACTATAGGTTACAACTCAACTCTTTACACAAGATCCAGAGAACACTCTAGGTTAAAGAGAGAGAAAGAAACTTCTTACAAAGAAGAATCAAAAATAAACAACTCAAAAACTATCATACTAATAAGACTAGTATCTGAACTATTGGTCTGGCATTGCTGCTATTGCAATACACTATAGAAATAGGTTCTATGGCTAGAGATCATATTCCTATCTAATCAGTAACTTTGTCTTCATTTGAGTTGATGTATATGTTGACTTTCTTGACTTCATTGAATACTTGACCTGTTGATGAAGACTTCTTCGAGTAGAAGTTGATGTAGACGTCGTCTGTATTGGCTTTATAATCTAGCAAGGGTTAAGAAGATACGTTCAG
The DNA here is from genome assembly GCA_023614405.1 of Avena insularis. Classification (NCBI taxonomy): domain Eukaryota; kingdom Viridiplantae; phylum Streptophyta; class Magnoliopsida; order Poales; family Poaceae; genus Avena; species Avena insularis. Next base: position 377,674,694 of record CM042695.1, on the reverse strand, counting down.
TACGAGTGTACTCAGCAAGTTCACTAGAAAAGGAGTGTTTGATGCACTATATCTACAACCTCAGACCATAGGCCGTAGGCAATGCAAGTTTTCGTAAACATTTCTTCGAAGGTTGCTTTTATTCTGAAAAGCTATGTCCGTCAGCCTTCACGGTTTTACCAAAACTTTCATGGAGTTCCTTTCCCGCAGTGTTCGCAGCTCCTTCCCGGAACAGGGGGTAACAAGTTACAGTTCTTACACTCTGTAGAGGTGCGTTACTTTACCCATGAGAGATCTTAGCTTTGTTGCACATCCGACTTATAGGCTCGTTCACACTTCCTTGGTGCCCAGACTAAGCCAATCCTCTCCGCGACCCGATATGTCTGCATGATCCTTCGGGGCTGGCTCACCTCCGTTAAGCCCCCTTTCGGGCAGGCTAAAACCCTAATGAGTCCTGAAGACTCTATGAGCTGGTGATGCCTAGGTAGGTACCTTATAGGTCCGTCAAAACCCCTCGCAACCACTCATAGATAATCTAGACATAAAAAACGCAGGGCCTAAGGGTGCCCACCCATATGTTGGATCCACACAAGGAATCACAACGTCATGTTAAGATAGTCTTGCCTCCATACAAAGGGAAAATGATACAACTGACTTCTCCGTACCATTCCAAATCTCATGGTTAACGCGTAATATACGACGCAAGAATCACTGGCGACATTGGTTGTTAAGTCCTAGATATTATGTTCCTTTACCACCGAAACTTTCATAGTAGGTTGTTACCTGATGGTAAATAACCTATAATCATATTATTATGAAAATAGTGTTTTCTGACCTTTTTCAAATGCAGGTGATGACAACACTGGATTTGCAAAATATTTTTCAGAAAATAATCAAAGGACATGAGCAAGTGTGAACTTGCCTTTTGTGATTGCAAGATTATGCACTCACGGTCTTCAAGACAATATAAGATGCAATATCTGAAATCAGCATTATTGGTCTGGTAAGGACTAATGTTTAAAGAAGCAAGATGCTATTATGCATAAGTAATGTAATGAAATTTATAAATGCGAATCCTGGGATAACGTTGATCTAGGGTTTGGAAACTGGAAATTTTTCCTATTAGAATGGGTTGTCCTTTTAAACAAGTTTCATATTTGTGCTTCTTATTAAGGCTTGTGATTGTGTGAAACAACATGTAAGCATAATGGCATACTACAATAAAATATACTATTGAGATACGCTACTCAAAGACTGCTTATATGAGAATTATCTTATCTTCAAGTTTTACTTTATAGGTAATGACATTTATAAGGAACTTAATTGTTAACAATCCTATGTATACAAATAAATTATAAAGTAATGTGATTACTATCAATTGTCCGAAGTGGCAAAAAGAATAACATTTAAAGAAAAGATTTCTTTTCTAAGGTCTAAAGAATCTTTGTGGTTAATCAAATGTGGTCGATGTTATTTGTGCTTGCTTGAATAGTTTGGGTTTGAGATGCTTTACGACTTAATTATAACAGACCAAAGTTAACTATAAAACACATAATAAAATTTTTAGCATTATATCTAAAGTTTTGTAGACTAAACTTAACTTTAAAGACAGACAGATTTATGGTGTATTACTTATGTTATTTGTACCTTGTTTACTTTAAAATGTTTCCTTAAAGTTACTTAAGAATGGTTATACTTTTATTTGGTGTAATGGTTTCTTGATTTTATAATGGAATAGAATCATTTATCTTTTTGTGAATGAATGGTTATAATTTGTAATCAAGGAAGTAATATTACTTAACTACTTATGGATTTACTATAGTGTGGTGATATGTTTAGTTTATAAACTTGTAGTTGAAGTAATGGAAAAGATTTTATTTAGTCACAAATTATTCTTGAAGATTTTATACTTGATAAGAATCTTTTTAGAAAATAATCTATACTTATGGTTGAATGATAATTCAATAAAATTACATTTAAAATGTGTTGAACCATTTTGACTTCATATTTTCAGACTAATACTATTTATTAGACTCAATTGGATAACTTTTTAGAAATATTAGCAAATTTTATTTACCTTATATGAATTATCAACTAAGGAAATAGGTTTAAATTCAAGTTATTAAAGTGTTTAAACTTTTACTTACCTCAAAAGTGGAATATTATATTTTTAACATGTAGGTATTATTTTTGTGATCATTTTGGTATATTACATTTATTTTTGTAATTTATAAATAATAAGATATGATTTTTATAAGATTTATTACTTTATAAATACTTAAAATATAGTAAATATTTAATTAGGTAAAATAATAATACATGATTATAGTTTTAAATTATAGTTCTTATTTTTCTAAGATTTTTGGTATTTTATTTATAATTTTAACATTTACTAATATTAAAATATGAATTATCAAAGTTTTATTACTTATAAAATATTTATTAAATAATAAATATTTTAATAATTAACATAATAATATTTTATAATATTTTTAAGTTGTAGATTTTATTTTTCTAAAAAATTTCATATATTAAACATATTTTTATGAATTATAAAACAAAAGTTATTGATTTTATAAGATTGAATCATTTGATTTTAATTTCTAGAATTTATTTGTGTTTGAATGTATATTGTTTATTTATTTTCTAAATAGACATTAACCTTTTATACCGCACACACATCTAGTCCGAGTCACTGACCATTGGGCCTAGGCCACGTCACACTCCACCTCAGCAAAGACTGGTCAACATGTTGAACTGGTCAAGGATGACATCATCCTAACGGCATCCCGCCGGATCCTCTCAGATCGGTGATCAATCAAGTGATTTTGTGCGCGCGGGGGGTAGTGGATAGTCTCGTTGGAAATAGGGTATCCCGAGGGACCTATTGGTGGTGGCGTCGCCCTATTTTGGTCGCCGGAGGATGACCGGCGACGAGCTCATGCGGCGGTGCTTGCAGATGATCATGGCGGCGTGGATTTAGGAAGCAAACAAAGCATTTAAGCGTACGAGGGACACTCAGTGACTCACCAGGAACACGATGGTGTGGTCGATAAGGCGAGGCGAGGTCAAAATCGACGACGAACGTCGGTGGCTGGCGGCGGCCGTGAGATGTCAATTTGCTTGACAGAAGATTTCGGGCTTCCAAGAACTAGCTTGGGAGAACGGGGACAACGAGGTGAGTCCAACGGCACCCTCAGGGAGGCCAGGGGGATCGGGATTGACGGTTATGTGCAGCTCCGGCGAGCTAAGTTTTCGGTCAGAGAGGAAATTGGGGAGGAAGAATGAGGATAAGGATCTCCGGCGCGTTGGTGGTCTTCTTATAGCAACGAACAGCGGCGGCACGGATCTTGGCGTACGCTGGCATCGCAGCGACGGTGGACGGCGAAGAGGCGGCCACTGAGGTGCTTCCAGTAGGCGAGGAAGACGACGATGGAGATTTTGCGAAAAAACCCCTAGAACTTTCCTAACTCGATCCGCAGTCCTTCTTCGGTCCCACCCGTCAGCCAGAGATAGTTACTGAGTGTTGTCCTTACTAGGCCGCTACTGGGCTGTTGTGAGTTGCTCGTGAGAAGCAGATAGAGAAGAAAGAAAATGGGCCACGACCAAGATTGAGCTAACATATTTCTCTCCTTTTTCTTTTATATTTTCTACATTCTGTTTTCTTTTCTAGCTTTTTATTTAAGCAATTGTTTTGACTTTTCTTAATGGAATTTCTTTGCTAAATACTTGCAGCAATCATAAAGTTATTTAGAATCAATTTGTGAACTTTTATTATATAATGTTACATTTTTTATTTTCTTATATATATATATCTTTCCTTTTTGTATTTGTAAGGGCCTTTGTTATTAATTTATATGATAACCCATTGATTAATTATATGATATTTCCTTATTTCTTTATAAAACTTAGTTCTAATTAATTTAGAGTTTGGAGAAAAATATATATATATGGTGATCCTTTTCTTATTATATGATGCATAAAATTCTAGGGAATTAATATGATTAATATTATTCTTATGAATTTAGGAAATAGCAATGTATATATTTTATTATTACTAACACAGGTGTTAGGGTTTGAATTGTAAATACTTACCCTAGGTTTTAGGGTTCTTAATATACTTACATTCTTTTGTTAATGTGAATAAAGATTAATGGTTAAACATATTGTCTTCATGTTTATGATCTTTAATGATACCACCCTTTAAAATAGAAAGTTATTATCTGGAATGTCTGATGGAAAAGAATTGATAAAGATAACTCCTAAGCACATTTAATTATGATAATTGGAAATGACAGAGATGTGCTTAAGTGATTTGCTATAGGAAAATATTCCTATAGAATGATTTATCCAACAGATGAGATGGATGTTAAGCTTGATTATAGATTTAGGGTTTAGTGTTTACCAACAATTCCTATGTTCCATAATTCACAATCCTGGACTTCTATTTAAGGAATTCCTTTCCTAGATATAATACTTCTTCATATCCATCGTCATGTGCTAACATGATAAGCTTTGCTTTACAGAAATATTCTTATCCACCTTTTATTCTTCTAAATCCATTTATAAATCCAATGAGCTTGACATTAAAGCTTTCATAATCTTCTCATATCCATACTCGGTTATATCAACTACTCTACTGCCGATAACCTCCAATCCAACAAGTGGTTACTTCTAACTCCATTTATACACTTCCTTCATCACCCAACACTAATATTCTCCATTATATATTTATATATCAAATCCTACTTCACCTCAAATGCTTGGTATTTCCAAAGAGGAAAATACTAGTTCTTTAATCCAATGTTGCTCTAGCATCATCTTAATCATACTATCTTATATTTACTTCACTCCAGTATCTTATATTCAAACTTCACATCATATCATGGTGACTTATCATAGCTAACCTAGAATAACATATCTATACTAGGGTTCAATCATGTTCTATCCACCAATGTCACTTATACATGATATAAGAATTCAATCTTGGTGACTAAAGCATGATCATTATAATTCTTTGATCCTTTATGGTTTAGGTTTCCAGTTGACTAATCAAGGCTTTCATCCATACAACATTACAGTTGTATTGAAATTATCTTCTTAGTATCTCTATTGGATTAAGAGATGTTATTCATTTACTATGCCTACTTAATCCAATAGGATTATTCATTGGTAACTATCTTCAATATTCATCCTTGTAATCTTCTTTGTTACCATACAAATATATATTCTAGATAACTCTTCTATCCATTCAGGAGTGAGTTAACTCCATCAATTATCATATTGATCTTACTCTCTTCCAGCACTCCCATCCTATAGATGATATCTAAAATTAGCATTACCACTTACCTCATCTTACCTCTTTCTCTAAAGGACTTTAAGTGAATGCTATGATAAGGACAAGAGTTTCTATGTCAAGAATTGATAGGTTAAGAATTGGTGAATCAATAGTTGATTACTCAACATTGATGAACAACAGATATTAGAATAAGATTCAATAGAGATGATAAGGATTTATATGGGAAGAAAGATATGTGGTGAATGGTCTTGAATTTCTTTCCTTCCTACTCCATATAACTAAAGGGTTAGGATTAAGTATTACCATGATCCACATGGTAGAATTGGATAAGAATAAAATAAGTCAAGGTTTAGTTATTACATGCTTGTTACTTGGGTTATATTCTTAACTTGGTATTTATGGGTTATTGTAATGAATACTATGATATGATCACCTAAAGATCAAATATAAATCATTAACTAATGTATTAGGGTTTAATTTTTATTACATTTGATCTACCCTTAGATCAAATCATCCTTACCCAAAATAAGGTTTTAGCAAAGGTCATAATGAAACTTATCGCAGTCAACTTGATGATCTAGTTCAATTCCATCAAGTTGAGAGAAGCTTCAATCACTTTGACAAGTTTTGTTCAAAAGCGCGAAAAGTATTCGGATTTTCTATGCATGAATGCAATGCACACATTTGTGTTCAGCTTATTTCTAAGCTCTAATGTAGGGATGTTACAAAACGGCATCACATTATTGCACTCCAAATTCAGCCTAACATCCCAAACTGCATTGAGTTGGGAAACAGGAAACAATGGCCATGTGGTAGCGACACACGAAAGACGATGATGGAATGAGCGAGGAGATGGTGGCAGAAGAAACAAGAAGTATCGAGGCCGCCAGGCGGGTCGACGTACATCTCTTCTTCTATCTCTCGTACACACAGAGAAGGTAAAGAAAAGAGGGGCGAGTTGCTCCAATAATAACAGAATCAGCACACACTGATCTCAATGTTAACCTGGTGGAGAGCTCAGATTGTTTAGAATAGACAGAGTACGTACTGGTATAGTAGTGATATTGGTTTCAAGCTCTTACCGTCATAAAGATGTACTGATCATCGACTGACTGAATACTGAGATCCCTGCTTAGGTACTTTGGTTGGAAGAGCTTGACCATATACCGTTCATATCATAGTGTTCTCCTGCTTCCTCCACAGACCATGCATGCATGAAAACTCAATACACGCAAATTAATGTTCAAACCGAAAAAACTAGGCAAGAGCTCATGATGTTATATATGTCGGAGATCGGGAATGACTGAGTAGGGTGCAAGATGCTGGTGAACTCGAAAATTATATCGGAGCGTGGCAATTTGCCGAGCCCGATTTCCATCTACTTACCACAGCGGTGAAATTACGTTGAGCTAATAACGAATCTAAGCATCATGTCTCGGAGAGGCACACTGCACAGAGCGAGCTACCATAATAACTTCAGTTGCTCTGCCGCCGGAGCTAGCGACCCCGGCCCGCCGGCCGCCGGCGAGCGTAAAACGCTTCAACAGAAAAGCAATGCAGCACAGCAGATATGTTTGGACACACAAAGGACGGCTTGAGGTCCATCTTTACTTGATCGGCTCATACATATAGTATATAGTACACACATCTACTATACTCCACGATTATTACACATACACACACATGGACGATGAGACGGCGTGCAAAGTAGATATCTTATTTTATTGGAGGCTGCAGAGACACAGAGCTTGGAGAGGCTGCCGGCACGATGGTGCCTAGGCTGCCGGCACCACCACTTGACCGAGGAGGCCCTGAGCGGCCGCGCCGGCGATGCGAGCGGGGAGCTTGTTGGGTGGAGCGTAGCACGGGCCGCTCTGACATCCGGAGCCACAGTAGTCGCCGCCGAGACCGCAGTACCCGTACACGCTGCAGCACTGGTTGTCGGCGCATGGACTGCCGCTGCTGCAGCCGAGGGCCGTCGCTGCAGCAAAGGCGAGCAGCAGGAAGCCCAGTGCGAGCGCCTTCATCTTCATGGCCATCTTCTCGATCAGTAAGAGATAACTTGGAAGCTTTTTTCTTTAGGCGTACGTTGGGGTTTCTTGGACGATCGATGAAGGCTTCCGATGTTGAGCGAGCTGTTATATAGGCAGGCGTGCGGGCATGTCCGTGGTGCTTCGACTGAACAGCAGCAGCAGCAGGAGGAGGTCGGCTTCAGTTCCTAATTAAAAGCTTGACACTGACCGACCTCGTTGTCCAGCCACGTGAAGTTAATTACTAGTACTACAACACAACTGCACAATGCAGCCTAGCTAGGGTTCCTGAAGATTCAAAGGTGGCATTAAAATCTTTAGCTGGAATCAAAATCTTTAGGCCTGGGATTGTTGAACATTCAAAGGACTCAACGTACGTAGGTTCTCCTTCAATGACCAGAGCTGACGAGCCGTGCAGATATCGTGGAAACGATAAGCTACTGGTACGAGCAATGGACCCCCGGCTTGTGGGGAAGGACGTGAGTTTGGGAAGGAACAGACCACACCAGGGCATATAGAAACATTGCGTGTTAATTATACACACAATAGTAGGCAATACCTAAGCCTAACCATAAACTGGTACGCTTCTCCGATCCCTAAGAGGTAAGACGAGCATTCAATCTCAGCTGTCGCCTGTCGGTTGAGTAAGGGTATAATTTGTTAGCGAGTTAGTTGTATCTCTCCTTGCACGGCAAGATTGTAACCACGGGCCGTTGAGATAAGGCTTCGATGGATAGATAGATAGATAGATTAGGTTGTTGTTTAAACAAACTCATGTATATCCCTTGCCAATGGATGGTGAACCGTGCATGTACCTAAACCTAACCATATAAAATGGAGATCGCAATCTATACGCTTCTCCCCTAAGAGGTAAGACGAGCATTCAATCTCAGTTGCCGCCTGTCGGTTGAGTAAGCGGTATAATTGACCATGTAAAAGTTGCAAACTTGGAAAAACAATTCTTGTGAACAATCGGAAATAGTGACTTGCTTCTCTATTTCATATACCTAATGTTTACAGAAAAAGTGGGAGTCCTGAAAGAATTATAATCCTCCTCCTCCTCAAAACTTGCATCTAAAAATATGGGAAAATTTCAAGATTTCGTTTTCAGAAGACAAAGTGATTGGAACTTATCTCTTGTGATGAATTAGAGCTAGGTCATCGCAATGTTTTCGCTAAATTTCAACATGATCATTGTGTATTTGTAAAACTTGGGAATTCAAATATGTGATATACTAAAGGCAATACACGGATATCTAACGGAAACACCACGTTAATCCACATCAACTAAATCGGTTTAGTAGTTAGATCTAAAATATATGGTGCGGTTATGATTTAACAAGAGATTAAAAGTTACATACTCCCTCCGATTCATATTACTTGTCGTTGAAATGGATGCATCTAGCACTAAAACATGTTTAGATACGTCCATTTTAGTGACAAGTAATATGAATTGGAAGAAGTAACAATTTAACCCAGGTTAACACGTTGTTTGGTGTACGCAGGTGTGAAAACTGGTAGTGGATAATCCAAACTATTTGATATTCGTATTCGGGAAATTGAAAGTGGTCATGGTAATATCTGAATTTGGACGAACATAGATATGTATGTGGTAAATATTTCGATTCGTTTTGAAAAAACAAATACAAATTTAGTTTTGAATTAAAAAAAATGTCGATGTGGAAATGGATATATCCATATCCGAATAAGAATAGGTTAGCCTATTTTAGTAATTGTAGAATATGGCGATTATCCAACTAAAAAACTAACAAAATATTTTTATATGATTTATCTTGAAACTGTTGTGTACTATATCAATATGTTTATCTCAATCTAGTTATACGGATAAGAGTCTATTATTTTGTTATTTTTATCCATTCTGAATTGAGAGAAAACATCTAATCCTTGTATTCAAGTAACATCCGCTCTGCATTCGTATTCAGCAACATCCTTATTCATTTTGAAATTATGAAAACGGATATGGGAAGGACACTATCCTATCCGCACTGCCAAGTACCAAATTTGGAAGGGAACCGGACTAGCGTAAAACCTAAAATTTAGAATCGTGTTATACCTTTGACGTGCAACCGTTACCTAATTCGTTGGACCTGTAACGATTCCAAACACAAAAAAATCCTAAGCGGTGAAACATGTGCTCTTGGGGTTGTCTCAAAAAAAGGTAAAGTATTCCCTAGTAATGAACCTTGTGATCCAGGGACAGTATCCAAAAGAAACTAAAACCCCAAGTATTCATACAAGGGCTTTGGGGACTGTTTGCAAAAGAAAAAAAAGAGTGCATGTAGTGTTAGCTGATTTATCCGTATAAAGATGATTATACTTATTAAAAATCCTTCTATTCCAAAATAAATAAGACATGCAATTTTTTCCAAACTTAAACTATATACAATTTCACTAAGTTTATCAAAAAATATTAACACCTACGATACCATTAAATGATAATATGAAATAATTTATGGGAGTACATTTTAACTATAAATCTTGAGCATGAGTGATTAATCACATTTCACCTGATCGGAGACACAATTGTGAGCTTAGAAACTCATGGTGATGATTTGCCTATAGAGTATAATCATAATACTTAAGAGCAGATGGCACTACATCAACATTTTTAACCTCTATGTTTTCTAATCATGTTATGAATATGAAATCCATATGAGTACCATGGAACTATTATGGAAAAATTTAGAGTTAAATTGACTAGGTTACATGTTGATTAGAGGGGTAGTTACCGACAAAAATTTAATGACCCTTATAATTCAGTAGGGATAGAATCAACATCTAATAGGATAAAAAGGATATAGAGTTTACCTAAGAACTAATACTTCTTAAAAACGAACAGAGGGACCCAAAAAAAGGATATAGACCCAAAACTTTTGTCCAAACTTCTAAAAAATGAAAAACATATATTGTTAAAACATAATAAAAAATAATCATTAAATTTATGTTGAAATTATTCTATAATTTTTTAGTTCTTCGCAACATATTCATAACCAAAATAATGGTCAAAATCGTACAATGGAAACTTAGCGCATCTAGACGGACAACTTCACGAATACAAAAAGGATACCATCTATTTTACAACAATCTCCACCTTAGGAGCGGGCTGGGTGGGTTTAAGGTTTTCCGGGATCTGAAACTCTGTCGCACCAGCAAACAAAGTAGATCCGAATTGTTCTTCCGTCCCTATCATCACCACTGGGATGGGTTGGGCAGGTTCAGTGAAGCCGAGGTAGATGTCGATCTCGCTGATTGGCATGATGGTGTAGGTTGTCACGGGCTCTCTAGCCGGAATCCAAGCCTCGTCCAGGAAAACGAGAGGGGCATCGCTGGCATAGAGCACACAACCGGTGGCGATAGTTTTACCGATCCCCGCACGCGCAGATTTCGTCCGGAACAAAGGTCCAAAGGTCACCTGCCCCACGGTGGGAGCCAAGTGTCGTCGGATTGATGACAAGTACACCATAAGGAGGTCCATAAGCATGAGGAAAGGTGGGATATGATACATATGGTGGTCCGAGATGGTGAGTACACAGATTTACCTAGGTTCAGATCCAACTGCGGTGATCGGATAATATTCCTGCTAGCAACCTAGTATATATCGGCAAAGTCGGATGTTACAAAGGATTACAAGATATGTTTCGTCTATGCGAGTAGGTTATTGTTTGTGTCCTAAAGGATTGCTCCTAGAACGGCTTATATAGTCATCCGGCCTAGGGTTTACAGGAAAGACCTATCCCAATACGATACAGAGTAGGTATAAAGTACATCTTGAACTACAAGTAATACTACAGGTCTAAGTCGGTAAGTCTTCTTAGCCTTCGCGTAGCCGGAAGGGACTACATCTTCTTTCTCTAACTGGACCGCCCGTGGAGCAAAACTCTAACCAATAGGTGGGCCACCCTTGGTCAGTGAGTACCTATGTGTATACCCGAAAAATATATCTCCATGAGATACGACAGATTCACCATGCTCTAGAGCTGCAAAGCTTTGCTGCCCGTGTCCTCTGCCCCTACGTTGCAACTGCCCACAATCTCCAAACATGCAGGATCCATCTCCACACCCACATATGATACACATCGGTCTTGGAAGGTGTGCCAGCAATGACAGCGACTCACGCACCTTGCTTCTAGCCACCAGAGCACGACATGATGGGGACAGTGGCCAGGAGGGAGGGCACAAGAGTAGTGAGGCGTCCACAATGGAGAACAACTGGCTCATTGAAGGACTAGGGAGGGGCATGGCGGTGGTCCTGCCATGATGGCGGCGAGAGGAGCAGGGAGAGAGTGAAACGAAAATTGTATGAAAAAGATCCCTAAACCATTTGAAATATATAGGTATACCTAATTATTTAGGACAAACCAAATAGTATACCTGTCTAAATATGAAAATCATTTCCTCTCGAATAAAAGCCACAGGAAGGCATTGGAAGAAGAAACAAGCAGACACCGGTTACGACCTAGAAAACGAAGCAAAAATAGTAAAATGTAACATAGGGACGAAATATGTCCGTTCAATCTTTTTTTGACCGTATGTCTGTTTAATAGGAAGTGAGTCTAGCTCAACTGGTTGGGGGAGTGGATGTACAAACCCAACATCTGGGTTCAAATCCTCATGGATGTGAATTTAGGTTCCTATTTATATTTGAGGACTATGATATCTTGATACTCATGCAATTTATCTTGAGGATCAGACTTGGTGTTTAACCAAGTTTAAAAATCATGGTACTCATGCATCATGGCTGTGTGCATCTCTAGTTGGTACAGAGGCCGGGAAAGTGAAATCCTCACTCCATTTTGAAGAAATGATGTGTACATCGATGGATACGTATAGAATGATATCATCTCCCTGACCTAACCCTAGGAGCCGCCGCTGCCTCTTCCCCTTCCTCGCCGCTGTCGGAGGGGCCGGTTGGCAAAGCCCAGGCGTCCCAAGGAGGGTGGCGGCGGGGATCCCTCTTCGCAGGCTGGTGGTGCGGCACAGGCCGTTGTCGCCGGGAGTGCGGGTTGCCGCCGGCATGGCAGACGTAGGTGGAGGCTGATGGTGGGCGCCATAGCGGACGACGGCGATGGGATGACTGGTGGATCTCTAGTGGGTGTGGTCGCCTGGCCCTTGGCCTAGATGCGTCCGCCCCCGCATCCAATATTCAGATTTCGGAGGATCTCCGCAGATCTCTTGGCGCCAGGTTGCAGTCGTGGCGGCCCGGGCTGCCTACTCCTCTACCGCCTAGCTGGTGGGGAATTGGGCGGCCGGTCCCATGGGGAGCCGGCGGGCGGCGGCACGGGGGCTGTCGATCTGCCTAATAAAGGTGGCGGTCCTTGATACCTCTCAAGCCAAGACGAATATTCGCCTGATGTTTCTCTATATTTATTTGATTAATGTGTCGTGTTACGGAAGGCTCCGCCGACGTACTCCATAAGTGCGAACATGCCGAGAGATTGCTGGATCGGATGAGATTCGGTCGTGCACATCCATATTTTACTCTGACCGTTTGGTTTTAGAGGGTGCACTTTGAAGCTTTGTTGGCTGTTGAGATCATGGAGCATGTTCTCGTTCCATGGTGCTGAAGAAGAATGTAATGGAGACCAAGATCTATGAACTGACAATGGTGGTTCGAGTCTGGGTGGTGATGAGGAATTGGCTTGGTGATTCGGGACTTGGAGCAGTGGCATGCAAGTGGGGGCGACTTCATAGGAGAGGTTCATGGTTCTATCTTTCAAGGTGAAAACTCAGGATCTGGCCTTAACTGGTCGTGCCTAGCAATGGCCTTGTTGAAGGCATTGTTTTAAGAGTGTGGACTTTTTTTAGGGTGAAAACCTAAGATCTTTGATCGGGCGATGACGGTGTTTGTGCATTGTCCCCTTCTTGGAGGCGTCATTTTTGAAGAAGCTGGACTTCTGGTGCTGTCTTGGTGGTGGTAGTACTGTTATTCCAATGAATGGGTCACTGTAGCATGACTTTTATTTTTTGTAATTCTTCTTTATTTTTTGGCTGCATCCGTATGGCCGCTAGAACAATGCGTTGTTGCAGAGGCTGGGTGTAATTGGTATCTTTTGATATTAATATAGGCTCTTTTCCAAAAAAATGTTTGTTTAATCTAATATGAGGTAAAGTCGTGTGGCTACTGTCCCGCCATTGAAGGTTCACTGTTTTCATGTTAAAAATAAAAAATAAAGAACTGACTTCGAGCGTGGCTCGGCACGCGATCTTGATCTGGCGGTGAGCACAAAATCTGGAAATAATCTGAAAAAACAAAATTGCCAAGGAAAAAAAGAAAAATATCCTAGCTGCTTACATTTCGTCCGCTAGGCAAATGTGGGCACTTTTCTCTTTATTATAACTAGCATGGAGGCCCTCGCAAATGCGAGGAAATCACCTATCATCATATTTAGTGTGTCTAAATTGATCAAAAATTCCTTCACAAATACTATTGAAAATAATAAATTATATAGCCAACATCTATGTATGTTAAATATATGTCACTCATAGAAGACATCTTTAATCTATTTTAATATAGGGGTGCGATTAAGGTAATTCTAAAACACTACATTCATCAATATGCGAAGTTTTTGCTTGAGTTTTAATTAGAATGTTCTATTAAATTTTAGACCCTAAGTTAGCTGGTAGTTTTATGTGTATGTGAGGCTAAACCTCACACTATTAAATAATTAGGGTTTGCTTGAGCAATAATCCTACAATGTTTAGACCATTCTAATGGAAGAGAAACATTTTTTTAGTATAGTGTAAAACAAAAAGAATATATACTCAATAATGTACGGTTCTACAAAAAAGTAATAAAAATCTCTTTTACATGATCTTCTTACCTCTTGTTTCATTCATTTTTTGTATTAATATGTGACACTCTCGTGTTGTGAAATACATAACCTCTTAGATATGGTCACGGATGGTCTAAATTTTACTATTTAGATATGGTAATATCTTCTTTTGTCATGTTACAATGTACAATTATCGATATTACTTTCTTTTGCATGTTTCAATAATATATTTTACATGTCAATAACAGTAGCATATCATTTATTTATAAAGATGCTATGTTTTAGCTCTACCAATGCAAACACTAATACTCTTCAATCCAGCCATTCAGCTCTCCTGCTCACTTATATTTATCGTGCGATGTAACCCATGCATACACGGTCATGGTCAATATAGTTTTTGCAAATAGTTTTCAAGCTGCCACCATGTCATACGTATGTCAAAAGATTTACAATTTATTTTGTATGTGGTGCATACGATAATTTTATGAAATTAAATTTATACTTCAAGATCGGATTTAGGTTTTGTATGTTATTTTTATTATGAGGTTAAGTAAAATTATATTTACCAATTTTAGATCGATTTAGAGTTAAGAAAACCGGTATATTGATGTCTAATTAGGAAATTCTACCCCGATAACATTTAGGTATACCTAGTAAGATCAATTAGTCATGGTGTAATAAAGATATACCAGATATTTGTTAGATGATGTTATGTTTGATTATGAACATATAGAAGTTCATGATTGATTTTATTTCATCATGTGTGCTTCAATATGATAATTTTGGTTCCTTATGAACACATATAAGGATGTTGGTAACAGGAAAATAATGTTTCAAGTTTCCAGTTGTTGTCCCTTTTATGATTTATCGTCCACAAACTCACGATTTTTCATCCATGGTTAATATACCTTGAAGACTAATGATTTGTTTAAGCACGGCTAAAATTTTAAGTTTCAAAAATTAATGAAAAAGCTGGACTACATTTATTATTATATACATTCATTCTACAATATTTTCATTAAATATGAGCATATTTCTTGATTTTCAGTTTTTCAGCATATTTATAATAAGGTTCAAAATTAAATCTTGGAGATGGTGCTTATGTATAAACTGTGAAATATTTTATAATGATCAAAGTATTTCAAATATTTCATAATCGTGGAGGTAGATGAGATAATATATTGATTACGAAAATATATCTATGTCGACTCAAGATTCAATTAGAATCAATTACACTCTTACCTTATCAAGCTAGGATGGATTACCAAGTGAATGTTGAATATCTCATTGTGTTCCTTGATTTCTTCGGTGCTTAAAATCTTATGCGCCAGAGTATCATAGGAGTTATACCGACCTTATCATCTTGAAAGTTTTAGGGTGCACGAATCAAACTTTAACTGATAAATTCTCGAACACATTGAGAATCCTTATTTCCTTACACTCCATATAGGAATAAGTGTACCTCTGGACTTTGTCTTAGGTTGAACTTATTTCAATTTAACCAGATTTATAGAAATAGTAGCATGGTATATTATGAAACTACATTTTAAGGCGGCTCTAATGACACTTATTTGGTACATAAATGCTACAATTTTACCAATAAATTTGGATTTTTTTTTGACTTATGACAAAGGCTAGAAAAATACTTATTGGTGGCCAAAAGGAGTTTTACCTATAGTGGTTTAAGTAGCCAATCTTAATATTATTGGTACGTAAAATACTTGGATCGATGTACTTAGAAACATATGCACACGTAGTTTATCTTTGACCTTCACTTGCCAGATTTTGTCGTTATTAATTTATGATGGATCCAGTCGGTAAGAGTCGTGAAAATTTATCTTTGCAGTCTTTCTCCTATTTTATATATTAAATTAATCAATGTTTAGCCTTTCTCTAAGGATATTTTTTTTACGTCTATCAATTTGAGATGTCACAAAGCTGACCCTGGTCTTATGTTGCCCTATTGTATCGGTCGTTTCTCTTTTATTAGAAGATGCCTTGTCGTTGGTTGCACGTAGAACGTTGGTCCGATGCCCTTCTCTAAAGATATGTTTTTTTTACGTGTAATCAATTTGACACGTCACGAAGCTGACCCTGGTCTTATGTTGGCCTATTGTATCGGTCGTTTCTCTTTTAGAAGATGCATCGTCGTTGGTTTGGTTGCGTGTAGAACGTTAGTCCGATGCCCCAAAAAAATGTTGGTCCGTTTATATTTGATACCTATACGTGTCAACCTAAATTTAAAAGTTACATAACTAATAACTAATAACCGTTCGTTAATCCTAACCGTAAATTTTAGATCTGACCATCACGGTAATTTAGATGACGTGGATCAACGTAGTGCCTCGAAAAACAACTTATATTGCTTTTAGTATATAACTAGCATTGTGGCCCTCGCAAATGCGAGGGCATCATGTTTGTTTATTTAAAAGTGTTTAAAACATAAATTTATAGTTTCATAGATATTCCTGTCTTGATACTGGAAGTTAATAGTTTGGTTTCAGAATTTTGTAAGAATGGATACATATAATTCGTGCCTTAGTGATTATTATTCATCTGAAAATTACAATTTCAGTGATTTACTTATGATTATTTACACATGGAACTATATAAAATAAAAAAGTAAAAAAATAAAGTTCTAGTATTCTGATCCTTATATACAATTCATCTCACTGATTGGAAGAGAGTAAATTTCTCACATTAGATACCCGACCAGATTCGAAAAAAATAAAGTGACATTCTTACTCTTGCGGAAGGGGCTAAATCTCCCACAGTTTCAATCATTCCATCCTCAGGCTCTTGTGTATTAGTACTTCCTCTGTTTGCATAGGCTGAGTGGGCATTGTTGTTCGGATATATAAACGATCTCTTACATGACCATACTCTTTTATCAAATTTTACCCTATTCTCTAAATTATCACTATCAAAAAATTCGAAATAATGGTGTGAAGTATCAAATATTTGGGCATATACTTCCTTCACTACCATTACAAAGGAAATTTAACATGATGGTGTCCTCCATAATTTGAATAAAATTGGCACACCAATATGTGTGTGTAACATATTTAGAGTGGCCTAGTTATTCCGAGTTGAATTTCAAGTGACATGGAATATATATTTTTAACCCATCTGTTTAAAATACTTTCAAGTTTATTACGTTCTTCCAATTTTGGGATTGGATCATAACTATCATATATTACATATATTATATTTCTAGTTAAATAATTGAATTATAAGAACTTTGGTAAATACAAATTCAACACCATATTATTTTCTCTATCATAAACTGCATACTTTTATTTGACTAATTATTGAGCAAAAAAGTACACTTCAAATATTGAAATGGAGGGTGTACTTGTAAGCAACATGCCTATTTTTTAATATATATATATATATATATATATATGTTAATTTGGTGTTGTAAGTTATAATTTGCATATACAATGTGACTTCCCATGGAATCTACAACTCATAAAAACTTAGATTAAAGAGACAGCCATATAAAAATATGCAAATATGGCAGAGTCTATAGGTTGACAAATAGGGTATTGTGAATTCAGAAGTTTCACTCATGCTAACATCTAGGTTATAAAAAAATATAGAGAGTGGGCCATGTGGGACCCGATCTTATTGGGTACCTTTCTACTCTCGAGTAGGACTCATTAGAAACCATTTGTCCTCTTCTCCCTAATCCTCATTTTATTTCACTAAATCTCTACTCCACTCACACATGATGCTTGTGATCTTCTTTGCTTAAATGGATGAATTGAAAAATATTTTGGCATGATATCTGAAGTGGTATTATAACTTTTCTTTCAAATCAACATATTTTTTTTAAAACAATTCTTGGATAAATACCTATGGAAGTCTAGTGTCTTGTAGTTTGTATCGGTTCACCTCGCTCCTACCGTTCCACGAATATAGTGTTATAAAATGATGGTATGAGTGCCAGGTTGTTCTTTAATTCAATGAGTTTGAACAAAGTAACAGATGTGAGAATATAAATTTATATCACATTATATCCCCATCGTTCCCTTATTTTCTTCAATTTTTATCTCTTCCAACATACATTGTTGTACTTGCACTCCTTTGAAAAGCTAATGTTGATCTCTACTCCATCCTTTCATTGGAGAAGTAACAAACTAATGTACTCCCTCGGTCCATAATAAATGTTGATGATTTAGGATAATGTTATAATAAATTAGCGGCACTTATTATGGATAAGACGGGATTATTAATAACTACTACACATGAATATTGAGAAATAATTTGCCCTTCACGTGGATAAACATGCCTAATTTCCAAATGAAAAACTATCATGGCCTGATTACGGAAATTGCATGCTTATATTAAGTGAAAAACATAGGGCAACGTTGACTCCATGATTGACAGTAACTTTTCCATCACTTGATATGAAGTATTAACCCTGATTTAGCACATGAGTACTATAGGTTGGTTTACCTGGTGAATTACCACAATAGCTCTTTCTATCCTTGATTTCAAGATTACTGCCTCTGTTCTCCTCCTCGATAGACATCGGCAGGCCGGACTACAACGCTCCCTCGACTCTATAGTTGTCATTGTCATATCCATCATACACCCGTACGCTCTCATGTAGATGAACGCCCTTTATCGGTAGCTGCAAGGATTCTAGCAGGATCATCAGGAAGTATCAGAAGTGGTATACCTAGAATTAGAACGATATGCCCTTCAAAGAAAATGCTATTGGTAGGAGAGATGGACTCTGTTTACATGAAACTTGAACCACAAGGTGCTAAGATCTTTCCGTGTCGAACGGAAAATGAGGTAATCTTTTGTTAAAACCTTGCCGTCATCTACACATCTAACTGTCTAAATAACTACTACCTATGTTTCACAATGTCTTGCTAAAAAAATCTTATATTGTGGAATGGAGGGAGTATTAATTAATATATGATGTGCATTACTTTGATTCCTTGTATATTGCTTTTAGTATGCTAGCTGATCAATTTGGTTCATACAGCTAGCTGTCTGCACAAAGCTAGCTAGCTTGATCAACCGAATCGTTAGCTTTGGTGTGTTATAGCCCAGCCTGGAAGGTATATCTTAAAGGCCACGTTCCTGCCGTTAATGGAAGTGGATTTTTACGTTCTACAGTTATTTGAGACAGACTCTGTCCAACGTGTTGGCTGTAGTCTCTATGGAGCCGCGTCTTTTTTTTGAGTTGCTGGAGCCGCGTTCTTGATCGGGAGGTTTTAGGTTCGTACCCTATCCAACACAAAAGAGACGGACTCTGTCCATAACTGGTAACAAGACATGGGACACTTTTTTGTACGCATTTACTTTTACGTAACACTACTTATCTTTTAATCTCAGACTACATCTTCACCATTAATTATAGATCTAATAGCTAAAATTATTTCGATGATGTGGATCAATATGGTGTCTCGAAAAACAACCTTATATTGCTTTTAGTATATAATAGATAGATAGATTTTCAAAAATAAAAGGTTCACAGTTGTAAGATGAAACAAAGTGAACCGTGAGTGACGCCATTGAACATAAAAATGTTTCCTAGACGAAAGCAAATCTACGTTATGTCGCAAGGAAATTTTTGCACATACTACTAGCTAGGCCCACGAACAGGATAACTTTTCATTTGGCTCCTTCTCTAACTCTTTCGCTCTTTGCTTTTCCTTTGTGTATACGAGAGTAAGAAGAAGAAGTGTACGTTTGTGATGTTATCTGTAGGCTGAACTTGGAGTGCCATTGATGTGCTGATGTGTATGTGTGTCATTTCCTAACGGTATACCTTTTTGTTTTCACATGTTCCCTAACGGAATGCTGATCCAACAAAGAAAAGTGATTTAAAGCTATTTTATTGCTACAACCCAACATAACTAAAAGCTGCTTTGAAACAAACAATATTTGTATGTGACTGGCATGTCTATATGTGTGATTAAAATCTACTAACAATATTTCCCCCACCAAATGGTTTCTCTGTGCTGAATATTTGTATAACAGTTCTTTGCCCTCAGCCATTGGTCGTGCCCTGATGGCGGGGAGAGAGAGAGAGAGAGAGAGAGAGGCATGAAAATGATCCCTAAACCATTTAAAATATATATGTATACCTAATTATTTAGGACAAACCAAACAGTATACCTATCTAAAGATGAAAATCATTTCCTTTCGAATAAAAGCCACATGATGGCATTGGAAGAAGAAACAAGCAGACACTGGTTACGACCTAGAAAACGAAGCAAACGGAGAAAAATGTAACATAGGGACAAAATATGTCTATTTAATCTTTTTTTACTATATGTCTATTTAATCTAATATGAGGTAAAGCCATGTGGCTACTGTCCCGCCATTGAAGGTTCACTGTTTTCATACTATTAAAAATAAAGAACTGCCTTAGGGCGTGAATAGCAGCGGGCGACCTGGCTCGGCACACGATCTTGATCTGGCGGTGAGCACAAAATCTGGAAAAAATCCGAAAAAACCGAAATTTCCAAGGAGAAAAAGAAAAATCCTCTAGCTACTTACATTAATTTCGTCCGCTCTGAGAGGCAAACATGGACACTTTTTTCTTTATAATTTTCGAAAATAAAAAGGTTCACATTTGTAAGATGAAACAAGTGAACCGTGAGAGACGCCGTTGAACATAAAATGCACAATGCGTCACTAAAAGGTTTTCCCGACGAAAGCAAATCTGCGGTATGTGGCCAAGGAAATTTTTGCACATATTAGCTAGGCCCACGAGCAGGATGACTTTTCATTTGGCTCCTTCTCTATCTCGTCACTCTTTACTTTTCCTTTGTGTATACGAGACTAAGAAGAAGTGTACGTTTGTGATCTGTAGGGTGAACTTGGAGTGTCATAGATGTGCTGATGTGTATGTGTGTCATTCCCTAACGGTATACCTTTTTTGTTTTCACATGTTCCCTAACGGAATGCTGATCCAACAAAGGAAAGTGATTTAAAGCGATTTTATTGCTACAACCCAACACAAATAAAAGTTGCTTTGGAACAAACAGTATTTGTCTGTGACTACACTGTCTATATGTGTGATTAAAAGCCACTAACAATATTTCCCCACCAAGTGGTTTCGCTGGTTGTCGCTTGCTGAATTTTTGTACTCCCTCCATTCCAAAATAGATGTCTCAAGCTTTTTAAAATTTAGATAAATCTAGACACTATTTATTATATATAGATTTATCTTAATTTTTTTAAAAAATTAAGATATCTATTTTGGAACGGAGGGAGAGTATAACACTTCTTTGCCCTCGGCCATGGGTCGTGCCCCCTTTGAAGCTCTCTATGGCATATCATCTATTGTTTCTTTCTCAGTACCTGACTTGCACTACTGGTTAGTGGTTACAAGAGCGTGAAGCCATAACTTCTCTTCTGAAACAACAACTGCTCCGGGCACAGCAACACATGAAGCACCAAGCTGGCAAACATCGAGTGGAGCGCTCATTTGCTGTGGGTGATCAGGAGGAGATTGTACTGAACTTGTATCGAATTGGAGAGGAGCCTAGTGACATCATAACAGAAATCTAATGTGCTACCATGTTCAGTCCGTTTCATCTAATCTGAGGTAAAGTGGTGTGGTTACTGTCTCATCACCATCCAAGGTTCACTGTTTGCATGTTAAAAAAAGGTTAACCATTGTAAGTTCAAACAAAGTGGACGTGACGCCATTGAACACAAACTGCACTCTGCATCGCGAAAAGGTTTTCCCCACGAAAGCAAATCTGCCGTATGTGGCCAAGGAAAAAATTTCACATACTAGCTAGGCCCGCGAGCAAGATGAAAAGCGATTTTCATTTGGCTCCTCCTCTACCTCGTCGCTCTTTTCTTTTCCTTTGCGTATACGAGATGAAGAAGAAGAAGTGTACCTCCATCGTTCATGCCTGCCTGGCCAATCTTGTTTCTTCTGCTACCATCTCCTCAACCCATTGTCGTCTTGAGCTTGAGCTTTCCTGCGACACGCGCCACAGGTTGGTTCTCTTCTTCACTACATGCTCATGATTTTTTTTTCCAACTCAATACACAGTTGCGATGTTAATTTGGAGTGCCATAAATGTGCCGATGTGTATGTGTGTCATTCCCTAACAGAATACCTTGACATATTCCCTAACGGAATACTAATACAACAAACAAAAGTGATTTAAAGCCATTTTATTGCTACAACCCAACACAACCAAAAGCTGCTTTGAAACAAACAATATTTGTCTATGACTGACACATCTACGTGTGTGACTAAAAGCCGCTAACAATATTTGTCCACAGGTTCACTAGAGGAGGCACCACGGACGTACCGCATGCCTATATAATGGCACCTCGCAAGCTTCATACTTCATCATCGGAAGCTTTCTCATCCACCAAACAAGGTAAGCTAAAGAAGAAAACCTTTCGAGATCCATCCACCGCGAGTGAGAGCTTCAAACATGGCCATGAAGGCTCTCGCATTGGGCCTGCTGGTCCTTGCCTGTGCAACAGCGACCGCACTGGGCTGCAGCGGCAGCAGTCCGTGCCCGGGCAACCAATGTTGCAGCAAGTACGGGTACTGTGGCCTCGGTGGTGACTACTGCGGGGCTGGCTGCCAGAGCGGCCCCTGCTATGGTAAAAGAGCCAACGTCGATGGAAATGTCGTTCCTGGCAACGCTTGCAGCAGCAGCAGTCCGTGTCCCGGCAACCAATGCTGCAGCAAGTGGGGGTACTGCGGCCTCGGCGGCGACTACTGCGGCTCCGGCTGCCAGAGCGGTCCATGCACTGGAACCAAGCTCAATGAAGATGTGCCCGTCAACGCATGCAGCAGCAGCAGTCCGTGCCCGGGCGGCGAATGCTGCAGCCAGTGGGGTTACTGTGGCACAACCATTGACTACTGTGGTGCCGGCTGCCAGAGCGGCCCGTGCTCCGGAGGCAAGCTGAATGAAAATGGTGTGTCTAGCAACGCGTGCAGCAGCAGCAGTCCGTGCCCCGGCAACCAATGTTGCAGCAAGTGGGGGTATTGCGGCCTCGGCGGCGACTATTGCGGGTCCGGCTGCCAGAGCGGACCATGCACCGGAGCCAAGATCAATCAAGATGCTGTGCCCAACGCGTGCAGCAGCAGCAGTCCGTGTCCGGGCAACCAATGCTGCAGCAAGTGGGGATACTGTGGTCTCGGAGGTGACTACTGTGGCGCCGGCTGCCAGAGCGGGCCATGCACCGGAGCCGCGCTCCTCTCCGATGAAATGTGGTAGACACCATCGACCATCGTGCATGTCGTAGTGCTCCGTATGGATCTGCCTCCAATAAATAGCCTCATCCATGGATGTCTTAAAGGCGCCCGTTTTATCTGTAATAATAATGGTACTATGTATGTGCCATGTACTAATAAAGATAGTCCGTTTTGTCGTCAAACATATATACCGCATTGTTGTCACTGTATTGGTTTTCTGTTGAAGCATGCATACGCGTTTTATGATTAAGCCATTCTCTATCTCGATCTAACTCGACTTCACCAGCTATAGCTCTTTCCTGGGGTTTTTTCAAGCCTTGCATGTGTTATATTAGAAGAGGAAGTCATAGAAATGGCTAAGTTCTTACAGAAAATTATAGAAAAACGACCCCAATAAAAAGATATTAAATTAAAATAAAATAAACAAATAAGCATTGCCGAACGAAGCTATCCTTCTATGATTTCGAATTAAGGTCATGGAAGGTTCAAACGAGCCTAACTAGTGAACGACCGGAGTTTTGCTTCCGCCTTGATCTGTTACATTAGGATGTTGGTTTATCTCAAAAAAAAAAATAGGATGTTGGTAGGTTTGAAACTCTTGTAAAAAACTCTTGCATTATGTTCATGCCACACGGACCAAGTGATCAAAATTGCAAGCGAATTGAATTTTGCGTTGATGTATTTTGGCAAATTGGATGTTGTGTATGTGAACCACGCTCGAAGAGGTAGGTCCAGATCAGAGTAACCTGCTGCATATTAGCCCAGTTCAAAACACTTCCCCAAATGATGTTTTTGCACATACTATACTGGCTAGGCCCACGAGCGAGTTTTTTTTTCAAACGGGGAAGGGACCCAAAGGCCCCAAAAGCTGTATTACTCAGATAGCAGTTTTACAAGCAGGACCCTTACAAACATAGAGGAAATAAAGCAGTCCTCAAATATTACACGAAGGACCCTAACCGAAAAACATAAAAGGCAATTAGGTCCTTCACTGCCACAACTCGGACGAGATCTCGAAGAACGGCCGCCGGCGGCGGCACCGGGGACTACCCCACTTGATCCGTCGTCGTTGATGAGCGCCGCCTTGAGATCGGAGGACCTCCGTATCGGCTTGTCTGCCTGGAGGAAGAAGATGTTGTGGTGCCAACCCCATACCACAGCGCGGAGAGGCCCTCTGCTGGCCAGAAATCACGTCGACACCTCTGCCTTTGTGGATGAACTCCGTCGGTGAGCTTATGTCGCCATCCCCAGACCGCGTTCCTCTAACAGCTCCCTGCGCATCTCGCCTCCATGGCGCCAAGCCAGAGAAAGAGCAGAGAAACGGCCCAAACACTCGAATCCCACCGTCGTCGATGTGATGAAGAAGTGGAGCGACGCTTTTCCTCCTCGCCTCCACAGTCGACCGGGGAAAACAAACCGCAACACCCTGCGCCGCCTCGCCGCCCTCCCCCCCCCCCCTTCGCTTCCACATCCGGCCAGGAGGGGAAAAGAAGCGCAACACCACCACAACCTGACGACACACGACTTTATTTGCAGAGACCGTGAATCCTCCCTCGCCGTCATGCTTCAACCAGAGAAGCCACGACCGCAAGAAGAAGAACTCAACGCCCTGGATCTTGCCACAAAGATCCAAAGTCCATCTCCAAGACTCCACTAAGGGGAAACATCTACACCTAAAACTACCGTCGGCACCTCCCCTCAGCCAACCATCACCGGCGGCGCCAGCGAGAGTGGCCTTGGTTCGGGCCGGATCTGTATTGGGAGGCTTCAACTACTGTAGCAGGGGAGGGGGAGACACGAGAGAGAGTACCCACGAGCGAGATAAAAAGCGATTTTCATTTGGCTCCTCCTCTAACTCATCGTTATTTTCTTTTGCTTCGTGTATATGAGATGAAGAAGAATAAGAGTACGTCCAGCGTTCATGCCCGCCTAGCCAACCTTGTTTCTTCTGCTACCATCTCCTCATTCCATTGGCGTCGTCTTGAGCTTGAGCTTTCGTGTGACACGCACCACCGGTTTGGTTCCCTACATCACTACATGTCCATGATTTTTGTTCCTACACAATACAGTTGTGATGTTAATTTGGAGTGCCATAAATATGCTGATGTGTATGTGTGTCATTCCTAACGGAATACTTTCTTTTTTTTGACACGTTCCCTAACGGAATACTAATTCAACAAAGAAAAGTGATTTAAAGCTATTTTATTGCTACAACCCAACACAATTAAAAGCTGCTTTGGAACAAACAATATTTGTCTATGACCGACACGTCTACGTATATGTGACTAAAAGCCGCTAACAATATTTGTCCACGGGTTCACTAGAGGAGACACCACGGACGTACCACACGCCTATATAATGGCACCTCGCACGCTTTGTACTTCATCATCGGAAGCTTTCTCATCCACCAAACTAGCTAAGCTAAAGAAGAAAATCTTCCGAGTTCCATCCACTGCGAGCGAGAGCTTCTAATATGGCCGTGAAGGCTCTCGCACTAGGCCTGCTGGTCCTTGCATGTTCAGCAGCAACCGCACTAGGCTGCAGCGGCGGTAGTCCGTGCCCGGGCAACCAATGTTGCAGCAAGTACGGGTACTGTGGCCTCGGTGGCGACTACTGCGGGGCTGGCTGCCAGAGCGGCCCCTGCTATGGTAAAAGAGCCAACGTCGATGGAAATGTCGTTCCCGGCAACGCTTGCAGCAGCAGCAGTCCATGTCCCGGCAACCAATGCTGCAGCAAGTGGGGGTACTGCGGCCTCGGCGGCGACTACTGCGGCTCCGGCTGCCAGAGCGGGCCGTGCACTGGAGCCAAGCTCAATGAAGATGTGCCCGTCAACGCATGCAGCAGCAACACTCCGTGCCCCGGCGACCAATGCTGCAGCCAGTGGGGTTACTGTGGCAGAACCATTGACTACTGTGGTGCCGGCTGCCAGAGCGGCCCGTGCTCCGGAGGCAAGCTGAATGAAAATGGTGTGTCTGGCAACGCGTGCAGCAGCAGCAGTCCGTGCCCCGGCAACCAATGTTGCAGCAAGTGGGGGTATTGCGGCCTCGGTGGCGATTACTGCGGGTCCGGCTGCCAGAGCGGGCCATGCACCGGAGCCAAGCTCAATCAAGATGCTGTGCCCAACGCGTGCAGCAGCGGCAGTCCGTGTCCGGGCAACCAATGCTGCAGCAAGTGGGGATACTGCGGTCTCGGAGGTGACTACTGTGGCGCCGGCTGCCAGAGCGGGCCATGCACCGGAGCCGCGCTCCTTTCTGATGAAATGTGGTAGACATCGTCGACCATCGTGCATGTCCGTGCTCCGTATGGATCTGCCTCCAATAAAATAGCCTCATCCATGGATGTCTTAAAGGCGCCCGTTTCATCTGTAATAATGGTACTATGTATGTGACATGTACTAATAAAGATAGAGTCCGTTTTGTCATCAAACATATATACCGCATTGTTGTCACTGTATTGGTTTTCTGTTGAAGCATGCATACACGTTTTATGGTTAAGCCATTCTCTATCTCGATCTAACTCGACTTCACCAGCTATAGCTCTGTCCTAGTTTTTTTTTCTAGCCTTGCATGTGTTATATTAGAAGAGCAAAAGTCATAGAAATGGCTAAGTTCTTACAGGAATTTACAGAAAGAACGACCCCAAAAAAAGATATTAAAATGAAATAAAATTAACAAACAAGCATCGACGAACAAAGCTATCCTTCTATGATTTCGAATTAAGGTCATGGAAGGTTCAAACGAGCCTAACTAATGAATGACCACAGTTTTGCTTCCGCCTTAATCTGTTATATTAGGATGTTGGTAGGTTTGAAACTCTTGTAAAAAAACTCTTTCATTATGTTATTGCCACACGGACCAAGTGATCAAAATTGCAAGCGAATTGTTGGACCGTACTACGCGTCCTCCGAGGATAGTTGCCCAAAATCCCCCGGGTCCTCCTGCTGACAAGTGTTCCTTAAAAAGCCTCAGAATCTCGCTTTTGCTACAAACATACCCGCTTTCGCTACAAATAGTCCTGTTTTTGCTACAGGTAGCAAAAAAGGGTTTAACCCAGAAAATAGAAAAACAGACTGGACATCGCCGGAGAGTTCGTCGGAGACATCGCCGGCGACCGTGTAGCAAAAATATTGTGCTAATGTAGCAAACCCGATCTCACCGGAGACCTCGCCGGAAACTTTCGCCGGAGACCTCAACAGAGACTTTCGTCGGAGGCCTTGTAGCAAAAACTTTGCGTTATTGTAGCAAAATCATAAAACGGTTGTAGCAAAATATTTTTTCCAATGTAGCAAAGGGGACATCGCCGAAGACTACCGCCGGAGACCTCATAGCAAAACCGTAGAGATTGGTTATAGCAAAAGAATTGTAGCAAATACTTTATGCTATTGTAGCAAAAATATAGAATAGAAATAGCAAACATTTGCTACTATTGTAGCATCGTCCTGTACGAAAATCTCGAAAACACATCCGTTGGTTGGTAGCATCGCCGTGTACCAAAATCTCGAAAACACATCCATTGGTTTGTAGCAACGATGACCACTTTGTGTAGCATCCCCGTCCTTCCTGTGTAGCACCGTGTCGTGGCTCCATAGCAAACACTCGTACATAGCATTGCCTATCCCTAGGAGCAGCTCGCAGCACCCACAAGTAGCATTGACGACGAGGGTGCCCGCCAGCAGCATCAGCATAGCTGCAGCGAGCCGGAGGCATCCGCCTCAGGTGGGCTTGGGGGCAAAGGGAGGCATCCGCGGGTGGCTGCAGCCGCGGGTGGCGCGCGAGTTGCAGGCAGCCTGGCAGAGGGATCTACATGGGGTCGTGGTGGCGGGAGCTGCGAGCTGTAGGTGGCCTAGCAGCAGGAGCGGCAGGGGGGCGCCGTGCTGAGGCAGCCGAGGTCGTCAGTCTGGCGGTCGTCGGCCAGAGGCGTCAAGATGCGCGTCTCGGGGGCGGTGGTCGACCGTGGTGCGCCCAGACTCGAGGTGGAGGCGCGCATGGTAACGACGGCGTTGGAGGCGCACGTGCGGCGGCGGAATCACATGCGCCGACGGCAGCGGAGGCGTGAGGCGCAGGATGACCGGCGGAATCGTGTGTGGAGGCGGTGGCGGAGGCGCGTGTCGTAGGACGAGCGGCGGCGGCGGCGGAACTAATTTGCAGAGTTCGTGTGGTAAGAAAGAAGATAAGTCGTACGGAGGCCCACCCACGTACAAGCCACGCAACGAACCGGGGATAGGATGTGCGGGATCCCCGGAGGACATGTATCATTTCCCATTGAATTTTGGCGTTGATGTCTTTTGGCAAATTGGATGTTGTGTATGTGCACCACGCTCGAAGAGGTAGGTCCAGATCAGGGTAACCTGCTGCATATTAGCCCAGTTCAAAACACTTTCCCAAATGATGTTTTTGCACATACTATACTAGCTAGGCCCACGAGCGAGAGACCGGGGAAGGGATCATAAAAAGCAATCAGGTCCTTCACTGCCACAACTCGAACGAGATATCGAAGAACGGCCGCCGCCGGCGGCACCAGGGACTACGTCACTTGGTTTGTCGTCGTCGATGAGAGCCGCCTTGAGATCAAAGGACCTCCGTATCGGCTTGTTTACCTGGAGGAAGAAGATGTTGTGGTGCCAGCCCCACACCACAGCGCGGAGAGGCCTCTTCTGGCCAGAAATCACGGCACCTCTGCCTTCATGGATGAACTCCGCCGGTGAGCTTTTGTCGCCATCCCCAGACGGCGTTCCTCTAACAGTTCCCTGCGTATCTCGCATCCATGGCGCCAAGCCAGAGAAGGAGCAAAGAAACGGGCCCAAACACTCGACTCCAACCGCCGTCGATGTGATGAAGAAGTGGAGCGACGCTTTTCCTCCTCGCCTCCACGGCCGACCAGGAAAAACAAACCACAACAACACCCTGCGCCGCCTCGCAGCTCCCCCCGCTTCCTCAGCCGGCCAGGAGAGGAAAAGAAGCACAGCACCACCACACCCCGACGACACACGACTTTATTTGCGGAGACCGCGAATCCTGCCTCGCCGCCGTGCTTCAACCAGAGAAGCCACGACCGCAAGCAGAAGAACTCAACGCCCTAGATCTTGCCACAAAGATCCAGAGTCCAGCTCCAAAACTCCACTAAGGGGAAACATCTACACCTAAAACTACCGCCGGCACCTCCCCTCAGCCAACCATCACCTCCTGTAGCAGGGGAGGGGGGACGCGTGAGAGAGTACCCACGAGCGAGATAAAAAGCGATTTTCATTTGGCTCCTCCTCTAACTCATGGAAAATGATTGGCCTCCCCCGGGGGATACGTGACTTTCTATCCCCCAGGTCTGGCGTACTTATCTCCGTGGGTGGGGCCACGTTGGATCTTAACTTCTTTTGAGTACTCTTCTCCACACACGGTTTTGCTGGAGAGATTAGGATAGACGCGCACGACGCGCTGCCGTCGCACGCATGCGCTGTTGCCCCACCACGCGCCGCCACCATTTGCCCCACCACGCGCCGCCGCCTACTGCTGCTCGTCGTCCGGCGTCGTTCCTTGTCCCTCCCTCTCGACTACACAGGCGGGATGAGGTCCAGATGGCGCTACAGTAAGCGGCGAGGCAGCACGTCGCTGCTACTAGTATGGCCAGAGGTGTTACCATCCGCAGCTGAAGATGCTACCGTCGGCGGCCTGCGTTGCTACCATGGCGGGCGACGTTGCTGCCGATGGCGAGCGGCCTGCTACCGGCGGTGGGCGAAGCGAGGCGTTATGCTACCATGGGTGTCTAGTCTCAGCGCTTACTGTAGCATCTCCGGCAGGGATGGCAGCCCGTTGCTCTGACCTCCGGCGAGGAACACCGGTTCGATGCGGCGTCCCTACCTATCTATAAAGATTGCATGTAGACCAGTTTTCGAAATGGATTTTTTTTCATGTCGTGTGAGAAACGGTCCAACCAAACACGCTCTAGTATCATACGCATGATACTAGTATTACGATACTCCTACTATGACAAAGGAGTGGAAGGGAAATCTGAAACCCCGCTAGTTCTTACCAAAGCAAGGAAAAGGGTGCTTCGCCGGCTCCGCTTCACTTCTCATGTTCCTCGGATAACTATATGCCACTTGATTCTAGTTAAAATTACCAGAAAATACCACAGCATACCTCACCAAGACCGAACAGTTTTTCTCTTTCTTCTAGCTCAATTCCTCTAGCTCTGGACTCTCAGAGCATCTCCAGCAGAGACGTTATAATAGCGCAGTGCTAAATTAACCGTTTTTATAGCACGCGCTGCAAACTCCTCCAGCAGAAGCGCTATAATCCTGTGCGCTGCAGAATTTTAGCGTGGCGTGGGATTTTGCGCTATTTGGAGCGGGATATATCACGCTCGGACTACAGTGCGCGCTATCGCTCGGTTCGCGCGGGAAGAGCCAACCGCCCAGAAAGTTCCGCCGTGCGCGACCTCTCCCCTCCAAATTCCCCCTTCGCACGGCCACCGGCACAATTCCGGCGATGGACGACTCCTCTGGCACCCCACAAATCCCTCCCTACTCCGTCCTCCCACTGCCGGCACCGGTGCCGGCGCAATCCCGCCACCGATCATGCCAAACCCTAGCGCTGGCGCCGGGAACGGCTCAGGCGCCTCAGGGATCACCGCGGGGAGCGCCGCGACTCACCAACTCTTCGTGCCTCCGCGGACAAGCCCTAGAGCCGCTCAGCTCCCGCCAATCGCGCCACCGAAAGGGAGGAGCAATGCCATGAAGCACACGGCCGGCGTGGCGGGTGGGCAACCCAAACCCAAAGCGGCGAGGAATAGCGCGGCGGATCAGTGTGCGCAGCCTACACCCGTCCCCCAAGCGCTAGCTACCTCCACTCTGCCTCCACCACCTCGTCAACGTCCGACGCCAACCGCTACCGCCGTCGCCGCGCGCAACGTGCTCAATGAAATGGCAACAAGGTAAAAATTCTGTTTTTGGTTATTTTTTTAGATACATGTGAATGTTTTAGTAGGATTGTGACATGTGCATACATTGTAGTGTCGACGATGAAAGTTTCTTGGAGACTATGGAGGTTGCCAGTTCATCTTTTGCACAAACGTGACTGATGTCTACGCACTTCTATTCTTGTAGACAGTTGTTGGGCCTCCAAGTGCATAGGTTTGTAGAATAGCAGCAAGTTTCCCTTAAGTGGATTACCCAAGGTTTATCGAACTCAGGGAGGAGGTGGTCAAAGGTATTCCCTCTTAAGCAACCCTGCAATCAAGATACAAGAAGTCTCTTGTGTCCCCAACACACCCAATACACTTGTCAGGTGTATAGGTGCACTAGTTCGGCGAAGAGATAGTAAAATACAAGTGGTAACGATGCCAGAAAATAGCTTCTGACTTGTTGTTGACGTGGGGTAACGGTGCCAGAAAAGAGCTGATGGCGTGGAGGAAAGGTAAAAGCCCAAAACCTCCCCGGCAAACGGAACAAAGATAGAAGCAAGCAAACATGCATCAGATCTTGATGCAAATGGTGTTTCAATATTTAGAAACAAGGCCTAGGTATCATACTTTCACTAGTGAACACTCTCTCATATAAATATCCTCTCTTCATGATACTACTCTTAACTACTCTCCACACACGGTATGCCCTCTATCACTTTCACACACGTAGGGAAAAGCATAGATCTATTAAAGCACAAAGAGTATTTATGTAGACTCAAGCCTAAGTGCCACCATGGCGTGTATGCTGTCACTTTCACACACATGGGGAGAGAAGAGATCTAATGAAGCACTTGAGTAGCAAGGTAGATCTACCTGATTACAAAGCTCATGACCACAACAAGATCATGCATAGAGAGAAAGATGAACACATAGCTAACGGTAGAGCCCTTAGCCCTGAGGAAGAACTACTCCCTCCTCGTCATGGGAATCAGCAACGGTGATGAAGATGGTGGTGGAGATCGATGGATATGGCTCCGGGGGCACTTCCATGTCCCGGCAGGGTGCCGGAACAAAGACTTTATGTCCCCTGAATCTCCCCTTCATTGGCGGCGGCGCTACAGAGGTTTTCATGGATTTCTTCTGGATGCACTAGGGTTTTTGGGTCGGATGCTTCTTATAGGCGTAGGAATCAAGGTCGGTGGGGGTCCAGGGGGGCCACACCCCCTGTGGGCACCCCTAGGGCTTTCCCGTGCCTAGGGGGTGCGACTACCCTATGGCCCCCCTCCGGCTCTGCTTCGTGGTTCCGTGTTGCTCCGGGAAAATAATAACTTTGGCTTTTGTCCCGTCCAATTCCGAGAATATTGATTTTCTGCCTTTCTGGAACCAAAAACAAAAGAAAATAGGCAACTGGCACTGTGGCAACTTGTTAATAGGTTAGTTCCAGAAAAGATCTAAAAACACCTCAAAGTGTAGACAAAGCAAAGCAAAGTAGATACTAAACAAGCATGGAACATCAAAAATTATAGATACATTTTTGACGTATCAACATTCCCAAGCTTAACTCCTGCTCGTCCTCGAGTAGGTAAGTGATAAAAGAATAATTTTTTAGGTGACATGCACCCTCACAATAAAGATCCAACCATTTGCAAGCATTGAAAGCTGGGATCAAATAACTTTAAACATGTGCATGAAAGATGGAGTTCTACCAATAGGACATAGTAACTATGCATGCAACATGAAAGGCTACAAAGAAAGATCATGAATAACATGCATTGAAAAACGTTTATTTGTTTCACATACAGAAAACATAGCATAGTGGCAATCAGCTTGTCCCTCATAGAGTAGCAATATAGATGCATAGGACACCTTCAAAGTTTACAAGGGTGACTAGAAACAAATAGCACAAGAACAAGTAATATCACAATATGCATCAATGAATAAGCTTTGGAACACTGCACACAGAATGACAACTATGCTCTCTTAATTGTGCCTAAAGGTAGAAGGTGGAGCCTCAATAGTGGTGGAAGAAAAGCTTTTTTGTAAAGGAAGCAAGGATTTCAAGTTTCAAAAAGAGCTTCAAAAAATTATGGTACTAGTTAGCTTTCAGCCCTCATTGCCCCTATCATAAGCATCTTGAAGTGGTTAAGGTTAAAGTGGCAAAGCTAGAGTATATGCTTGACGAAGTATAAGTTGGAAATCTCAAGTCCCTTGAATACGAGGGCCACACCTCATGCATACTCAACTTTGGGTCCAGGTAAGTTCTTGTCACTGTAAGTATTTGCATATCATTGAGAACCGCCAACGGGGTACCCCTTCCACATGGTATAGGAGCTTTCCCATAATCAAAATGACAAGGCAAGCAGACAATGAGCATCTCAGCAATCTTTTTATTTACCATATGCATAGATTTTTATTGAGGATGCTTCATAGATATCTCAATATGGTGATGCTGCAAATTTTCACCATGATTAGGCATGGCTTAGGCTAGCGGCCCAGGTGTTTCTCTAACACAGAATACAAACTCCATGGACTTACAATTCCCCTATTTATTTCACACTGGTGACATCCATAGACAAAAGAACATGATATCAACCGAGTACAAAGTACAAGTGCAATGTTGAAAACGTTCCCGTGTAAAGACGGTTACAAGGATTTTCAAAGATAGTAAATCAAATTTTTCTACGGATGCGAACGAGGAAAGCCAAGATCTAATCTAGGAGATGCAAACAACGAGGGGGAATAGATGAGATATTCATACCCTTGAAGATTCGCACAGCGGAACGTTCGACGGAACATGGGTGATGTAGTCGTACTCGCTTCTCCTCCTCGCGATCCGATCCGATCGAACACCGCAAGTGGCGATGCCTCCGAGAGATGCACACGTGTGGCACCTCGACGTCTCCTCCTTCCTCGATCCAGCAAGTGGGGTGGAGAGATGGATTGGATCTACAACGTGATGACGCGGTGCAAGTGGTGGAGAGTTTCTGCAGCAGGGCTTCGCCTACGCGCAGTCGGGAGGGAGAGAGAGGAGGGGCAGCAGGGCGGCTAGGGTTGTGGAGGAGGTGTGGGAGGGGTGCGCCCCCAGCCCTCTTTATATAGAGGGGTGGGAGGCTGGCCCTTGCACCTCCCCCAAACCCTAGGCCGGCAGCCAAAGGAGGGAGGAGTGGGGGGCAAGTTTCCCCCCTTCTAGAAGCTCCCATAGGGTTTCCCTAGGGTTTGGCCGGCTGGGCCCTATGGGGCCTTGTGCCCCTGGCCCAATGCGGCCAGGGCACTCCCTCATAGGACCATGCCCCCTCCCGGCAAGTGGGGCCACGTTGGTCCCACTTCGGAAGGTTCTAGAAGCTTCCAGTACAATACCGATTAACCCGAAACAATTCCGAACTCCAACAACTGCATTGCCTTATATGAATCTTATTCTCCGGACCATTCTGGAACCTCTCTTGATGTCCTGGATCTTATCCGAGACTCCGAACAAAAACTCATAAACCAATTATCCAATCTATCCTAGCATCGAGACACATTAAGTGTGTGACCCTTCGGGTTCGAGAATATGCAGACATGATCTTCTATCAATAATCAACAGTGGGGTCTGGAAACCCATATTGACTGCCACACATTCATTGATGATCATATCGGATGAACCATGATGCCAGGATTCAATCAATCCCATATATATATTTCCTTCGTCTCGCGATATTTTACTTGCCCGAGATTCGATCGTTGGTACCGTCATACCTAGTTCAATCTCGTTCATAACAAGTACTTTACTCGTTCCGTAATCTGATATCAATTTGTGATTAACTCCTTAACCACGTGCTTGCAAGCGGTGTTGATATCGATCACCGAGTGGGTCCGAAGTATATCTCTCCGACTTGGGAGGGACAAATCCCATCTCGATACATACAACCCAACATGTACTTTCCGATCACCTGAGAGACACCTTTATGATCACCCTCTCATAGGATGACGTTTGATGACCTCAAAGCTTTCATCCGATACCTGGGAGTTGCATTATCTCATGGTCTAAGGAATACAGTATTTGACATAGGAAAAGCTTCGCAAAGATGAACACGATGACACGATCTAATTGCTCCGCTTAGTTTGGGTCTGTCCATCATATCATTCTCCCAATGATATGATCTCATTATTAATCGACAACTCATGTCTATGGTTAGGAAACCTTAACCATCATTAATCAATGAGCTAGTCCATAGAGGCGTACTAGGGACACAGTGTTGTTCACAAACCACACAAGTATTAAAGTTTCCGCTTAATACAATTCTAGCATGGAATATAAACTTTATCATGAACAAGAATTATAATAATAACATCTTTATTATTGCCTCTAGGGCATAATTCCAACAGTCTCCCACTTGCACTAGAGTCAATAATTTAGTTTACATCTGGCAACAATCTAACACCCATGGCACTAAGGTGTTGATCATGTTTTGCACGTGGAAGAGGTTTAGTCAATGGATCTGCGTCATTCAGATATGTATGTATTTTGCTAATTTTCAGATCTCCATCTGCTAAATAATCTCGGATTATATGAAACTTGCGGTTGATATGCTTGGTCTTTGGATGATATCTTGGTTCCTTAGCCAGTGCTATGGCGCTAGTGTTGTCACACAATATCTCCAGTGGGTCCAAGGCACTTGAAACCACACCAAGCTCAGTGATGAAGTTCCTGATTCAAACTCCTTCACTTGACGCTTCTGCAGCAGCCATGTATTCCTCTTTTACTGTAGATCCCGCGATCACGCTTTGCTTGCAGCTTCTCCAACTCATAGCTCCTCCATTCAAAATATAAACGTATCCTATCTGAGATTTAGAATCATCCTTGTTGGTGTCGAAACTAGCGTCGACGTAACCCTTTACGACGAGTTGTTCATCACCTCCATAGACTAAGAACATTTCTTTCGTCCTATTTAAATACTTTAGGATGTTCTTCACGGCTGTCCAGTATTCCACTCCTGGATCACTTTGGTATCTTCTCATCAAACTAAGAGCATTGGACACATCCGGTCTAGTACACAGCATGGCATACATGATAGAACCTATGGCCGAGGCATAAGGCACTTTGCTCATAGCGTCTCTATCATTCACCGTAGCTGGACACTGAGCCCTGCTCAATATCTTACCTGACAACATAGGCAGTGAACCTTTCTTTGCCTTGTCCATTCTGAACCTTTTCAGAACTTTGTCTAGGTATGTACTTTGGCTTAAAGCTATCAGGCGTCTTTGTCTATCTCTATATATTTTGATGCCCAATATATAAGCAGCTTCCCCTAGGTCTTTCATTGAAAAACATTTGTTCAAATAACTCTTTACATCGTTAAGCATGTCAATGTCATTTCCAATAATCAATATGTCATCCACATATAGTACCAGAAATGGCACTGAGCTCCTACTCAATTTCTTGTAGATACAAGCTTCGTAGCAATTTGGAACAAATCCAAAGCTCTTGATCACTTGATCAAAACGAAGGTTCCAACTCCGAGATGCTTGCTTCAGTCCATAAATGGAACACTGAAGTTTGCACACTTTATCAGCATCCTTAGGATCGACAAAACCTTCGGGTTGCATCATATACAACTCTTCATCAATGTTGCCATTGAGGAACGCAGTCTTGACATCCATCTGCCATATTTCATAATCATGAAACGCAGAAATTGCTAATAAAATCCGAATGGACTTAAACATCGCTACGGGAGAGAAAGTCTCATCGTAGTCAACACCTTGAACTTGTCGAAAACCTTTCGCTACAAGTCGTGCTTTATAGACAGTAACATTACCATCCGCGTCCATTTTCTTCTTGAAAATCCATTTGCACTCAACGGCCTTTCGGTCGCTAGGAGGGTCCACCAAAGTCCATAATTGGTTTTCACTCATGGATCCCAATTCGGATTTCATAGCCTCTAGCCATTTCTCAGAGTCTGGGCTCATCATCGCTTCCTCATAGTTCGCAGGTTCACTGTCGTCTACTAACAAGACAGTTAAGACAGGGTTGCCATACCACTCAGGAGGGGCACGTGACCTTGTCGACCTGCGACGTTCAGTAGTAGCATTGTCTGAAGCTTCATGATCCTTGTCATTAGCTTCCTCTATTGTTGGTGCAGACGGCACTCGAACAATTTCAGGTGCTGCGCTACTCTCCAACTAAAGAGAAGGTTCAACAACCTCGTCTAGCTCTACTTTCCTTCCACTCACTTCTTTCGAGAGAAACTCCTTCTCAAGAAAGGATCCGTTCTTTGCGACAAACACTTTTCCTCCGGTTCTGTGATAGAAGGTATACCCAATAGTTTTCTTAGGGTATCCTATGAAGACGCACTTTTCTGCTTTGGGTTCAAGCTTGTCTGGCATCAACTTCTTGACGTAAGCTTCGCATCCCCAAACTTTAAGAAACGACAACTTAGGTTTAGCACCAAACCACAGTTCATACGGTGTCATCTCAACGGATTTAGATGGTGCCCTATTTAAAGTGAATGCAGCGGTTTCTAATGCATAACCCCAAAATGATAACGGCAAATCAGTAAGAGACATCATTGATCGGACCATATCTAATAGAGTTCGATTCCGGTGTTTAGACACACCATTGCGCTGTGGTGTTCCGGGTGGCGTGAGTTGCGAAACGATTCCGCTTGCTTTAAGATGCGTGAGAAAATCATAACTCAAATATTCACCTCCACGATCGGATCGTAGAAACTTAATTTTTCTGTTACGATGGTTTTCCACTTCATTCTGAAATTCTTTGAACTTTTCAAATGTTTCAGATTTATGTTTCATTAAATAGATATACCCATATCTACTTAAGTCATCGGTAAAAGTGAGAAAATAGCGATATCCACCGCGCGTCGAAACACTCATCGGTCCGCATACATCGGTGTGTATGATTTCCAACAAGTCCGTTGCTCGCTCCATTATTCCGGAGAACGGGGTTTTGATCATCTTGCCCATGAGGCATGGTTCGCATGTGTCAAATGATTTAAAATCAAGAGACTCTAAAAGTCCCTCAGAATGGAGTTTCTTCATGCGCTTTACACCAATATGACCTAGACGGCAGTGCCATAAATAAGTAGTATTATCACTATCTACCTTGCATCTCTTAGCCTCAATGTTATGGATGTGTGTTTCATCCCTTTCGAGACTAGTAGAGGTGCACGTGCAATGCACGTCTCCATTTTAAACACAAAAAATAAATTTGAAATGAATTGTATGGTTATCTATGTGCCAATCTTTACTAATTGACATAAAAAGAGAAAATTAGAAAGGAATTTTGTTTGTTTGATTGCCCATGTTGCCGAAATCGCAAACTTAAGGGGACATTATGTTCAAAATCAAACTGAGTGTGGTAGAATCTGAGTCTCTTAGCACTTGGCAGAATCAAAGGAAACAAAAGTATAATACTGAATAGCAAGAAAAATGGTGGACTTGTTTTTTCACTTTTTTCTGAATAGAAAAGACCAATCAGAATACATACATAGGAAAGAAGTACAATTCTGAAGTAAGTAAAATTTGCCTGAGTTAAGTTAAAATAGACACCGATAAAATGGATAGTAGATACAGTGGACATTCATCTCGAATCGCCAGAAAATGCAAATCCTTCGAGCTTACATAAACTTACTACACTATGGACAATTCTGTTAAAATTTCAACGGCACTCCCAACATAGGAAAAGAACAAAGAGCTAATAGCTCATAATCACAATACCGTGCCATGTGTAAGGTTAAGATTCATGCCTCCCCACAGAAGCTTACACCTCCAACCTACTAACAGAGCAAATAGATAGAAAGACAGACTCTGCAAAATGCAAATTTTGAAGAGCAAATCAAATTTTAAAAAATATATCAGCATGGTCTCATAAGCTTATGGTGCTAAAGACGACTGTCGCCGAGGATTTGGGTCACTGGATTCACGTTGTTGAAGTGTTTAGACCAATGGATGATGTGACGACACGCTGGTTGCTGCGACCACGGACACTCTTCGTCTACGTTGACATCGCCGGTGGTCTGATCATCACCGGGTCACCATGAACCTGCATGGATGCCTATGATTCGAGATCCTGGATGTGCTTCCTCAGCTGCTTCACGTACTCGATCATGTCGCCGAGGAATGATGCCTTGTTCATCTACATCGTTAGAAGATAGCTGGATTTTGGTTTCACGATCCATGCGAACATTATCGTTACTGAAAAGTATGAAGCAAAGGTAACTGAATACTCTTGTTAGAGGTCCATGCAAAGTTCCAGGTGGTTACTGGATTTTGTTTTTTCTCAAAGGCAGAAGGCAAAGATAGCTAAACATTTTGTTAAGCAAATATATTTGAATTCTGGCTCCACATTCTGAAGGTCATACCTTGATCACGAAGGGTACAAGAGATCGGAGGATAATGAAGCTCTCGTTCAGCTTCTCTCTTCTTTTCCGCTCCTGCAGGACATGGTTGCGCTCGTGGTACAGTCTCCACCACATTGTACCTCTTTCTTGAACTGGGGATCTTTATAGACTTTGTCAAGCTTGTCAGGAGAAGGGATGGCTCTCCAGGCACAGCTATGCAGAACATACTCAAAGTGCCCACCACCACCAGATGAGGCTTCATGTCATCACGAAGCCGATGTTACAATCACTCCAATATCGGTGGTGCTCTCGCTTGAAGTTACCCTGACAATTATGCAATGCAGCCTTCCGAACTATCAACAGTATGTAAATATGTATGTTACTTCAAATTATTCACTGGTTTAATCGGGAGAATATTGTTAGGGTTATGGTTTCTGAATTAAGAAATTCCTGTTGTGAGTTAGCACCTTGTCATATCTGATAGCATCAATAACAAGCAAACTATAAAGATTACCAATTAAAGTTACACAAGCCGCCTACCTATTCCACAAACCGGAAGTTTTCTCGTAATATTGGAGTCTGCTGTCGATCAGTACATAAGCTGTACCAATGAGAAATATATACAGTACCATCTCAGCTCTTGGATGAATTAAAAGATACTTGTGCGACACTATCTCAGCTCACACTAATATACAAACTATTTAGCTTTAACCATAACCGCGAAGGGCAGCTTTAATTTTTAAAACATAGAAACAACCTTAATATCTGAGAGGGTTGGTCAAACATAATTAAGCTTCTAATAGTAAAAAACCAATAGGCCTTTGAACTTGAATAAAATTTCATGGCAGAGTTGGTGACCATTATTTATCTGATCATCCCTGATATCCACAGCTTTGCCAAGTTGGATATAAAAAAAACTATCACCTCAAGGCCTTCAAAAATATTTTTGGGTTTAGCATTTCTACGTCAACCAGCTCGTAGAGTATTGAGACGAAAAACATGAGCTTTAAACACACAAAACTTGCCTGGAAATAAGTAGATATTGGGCACACATATCTTTGATCTGAAGCTTGCTAAGGTAAAACACATGTCACTGAAAGTATAATACACAACACCTGATATCTAAGTTTGAACCCAATCAGAATGCATAGGCTCGTTGTGTTAAGTGCTTACCATGGACAATCAAATTATTGAAAACACAAATGTGACCAAGAGTTTAACTGACCAGTTCCACTTCCAATGAGTCGTGTTTGTTCAGTAGTTTCAGTGCAGTCTTGCGAGCCCAGAGACAGATGCTACATTTTGGGGATAATATTGTTTAGACGACATTGTCCTGAGACAGAATGATTCTACTACGTCCTGGCAGATAATAGGAAATTATATGCAGGGATAATCTTTTTTTTTCAAGAAGCGTGAATGCACTTTTAGTACTCCATCCGTCCAGAAATAAGTGAAAATTTGCATGTATCAAGATGTGTTTTAGTGTCTAGATACATGTGAATCTACACAAACTTAAGTCACTTATTTCCGGATGGAGGGAGTACTAAAAATGTGGAAGAAATCAAACAATCTCACCACGTCTTTCCACCTAGTAAAGCGGTCAAATTTTACAAAAGATCGAGACTTGGCATCTAAAAAACAAACATTTCGAGGCAAAAATACATACCGACATCAGAGAGTTAAACACTACCTACTTCATCACGGCGATAAATGCATCCTTTGACAAGCCAGATCCAATATTAGCCATCTTAACAACAACCTAAAAAATTAAGATAGAAGTAATTTTTGGAATATTGAATATATGAACTACATGAAATAGCAATTTAGAAGAAACTTGTGCATTACACGTGTACCTTAATTACACAGATCAGTTTTGCACGCCAGGAATCAATCGACTTATTCCACTCCGGTAATCCATCAGAATAACATGTTGTGAGTTCATGTCGTGCAGAAAACTTGAACACAATTCAGTATAACATGCAGAAAATGTTAGCAGTCGACTGGAAAATAAAGGCACCACACATTTAGACCAGAAACAAGTACTCCTTATCCTAGCAGGTCCAACTAAAAATTTGCCAATGCAAAACAAATTACCTCTGACCAGGAACCCCGGCCAATCTGTAAAGATAGTCAACAGAAAATGACACATATGCTTATCAGTACAGAGGTAATTTTGTTTACAACTACACATTGAAAGTTAATCACCATGAATAATTAGTGAACATGATTAGAACTTGATTGAGATTGCCATCTTTGGCACGGTCCATACCAGCGACATCGTCCCATCTCACATTAGGAATCTCGGAGACAATCGTCGGAGGAGCCTAGCTAGGAGCGGCAGCAGCTCCATTGGCGTGGTCTTTCTTTCAGGTATTCATTGCAGAACCCTTTACCCTACCAACAAAAAGGATTGATTTAGTTTGTCAATGAAGGAATGTCAATCTGCTAGCAAACTATCACAATTTTGTGAAAAATATTCTGATTCCATGGCTAGTATACAGATCATCTACAAGATATGGCTTACCTGTTCAGCATAGAATAATGGTAAAAGATAACATAAATTCTGAAGATTTGTCAACCTAAAGCATCCATAACATGAAATATCAATCAAAGTTTAGATCGAAGAATCTCTGGGGCCAATATGTGGTTGGACATAAGATCTGGTTATTGAGCATTGTTATGGATAGGCATTAATCAATTACTGACATCCCCGAATTTGTAACATCTACGATTATAGTAACTGGACCATACTGTGATCGTCTTCTTTCCCAAAATAAAAAAACTATTTGCAATAGGCTTCTCCACTTTGATTCTCGCTCATGATACTTCTCATTTTGATTGTATATGAAAATAAAATGAGAACAACAAGCCTCCCTGGCAGATTAGATTCACAGACAAGCATACTAAAACAAGAAGGAGGGCAACAAAGGCATGCATGTATTCTCCCTGAAGCCTACAACACCGCGGAACCTCATCATTCCCATACCAGCGGACAGTTCACACACATGGAGCTCCGACACTTTAATAAAAAACAGGGAGCTCACATACATCGGAACTTGGACAATATAATCAAACAGGAAGAGCACTAATTGATAACTAATTTGTTAACCATTTTGCAAGCCAATGATCTGAGGCAGAGGAGGACGTCGAACCTAAGGTATGCGATCCAGTCTTTGAAGATGTCGAGCTCTGTGGCTCGCGAGCAGAGACGCGTTATGCGACACTGCAACATGCAGGCGGCCTTGGTGTCATGTGGCGGCGTGCAGGGCGGGGACCTCCCGTGCAGGCTCTCGCGGTGTGCAACCTAGCACGGGGCACGAGCGGCGCCGTAGAGTCTCATCAGGCAGGGTTTGGAGCGGGCCGGTGGCGGCAGACTGGTGCAGCGGCGGCGGGGCATGAGGCGTTGGTATGGAAGGGCGGGGGAATGTGGTGATTGAGATCTGGATCATGCTACTGTGCAGGAAGTTATTTCTCCTTTGATTCCTTC
The DNA here is from genome assembly GCA_023614405.1 of Avena insularis. Lineage (NCBI taxonomy): Eukaryota > Viridiplantae > Streptophyta > Magnoliopsida > Poales > Poaceae > Avena > Avena insularis. The sequence continues at coordinate 377,631,671 of CM042695.1, read as the reverse complement.
GAGGCGGACCGCGTGTGCCAGAAAATTTTCTCTGCGGGATGTGGAACGTGGGATAAGTGATCCGTCCGACGCCAGAAATTGCTAAACGTACACCGAGATCTGATCAGTGGGCCTAGTTACGTGGTTTTAGTTTGCCTATGTGTGATTTTTTGGGTGCATCTAGCAAAGTTTGTGTTCTCTCTTTTATAAGTAGTAGAGATTCAGAAGAAATAAACCATTCACAGCAGGTGCATGACCATAAAAGATGTTACTCATATAAATAGAACAACCATTATTCTCAGATTTAAATGAATAACCGTCTTGCAATAAACACGATCCAGATATGATGTTCATGCTCAACGCAGGTACATAATAACATTTATTAAGGTTTAAAACTAATCCGGAAGGTAAAACTAAGGAGAGCATGCCGACGGCCATCACATCAACTCTTGATCATTGCCAACGCGCATCGTCACCTCATCCCTCGCAAGCCGCCGTCTATTCCATAGCTCCTGTTTCGAGTTACAAATATTAGCAACTGAACCAGTATCAAATACCCAGGCACTACAACGAGGGCTAGTAAGGAAAACATCAATAACATGTATATCAAATATACCTTTGATGGTGCCAGCCTTCTTGTCCGCTAAGTACTTCAGACAGTTGCGCTTCTAGTGACCCTTGTCCTTGAAATAGAAGCACTCAGTGTCCGGCTTAGGTCCAGACTTGAGCTTCTTCTCAGCAGGGGAAACGCGCTTGCCGCTACCTTTCTTGAAAGGCTTCTTTGCACCCTTACCTTTCTTAAAGTTGGGGGGCTTGTTGACCATCAACACATGATTATCTTTCTTGATGTCCACCTCCACAGCTTTCAGCTTAGCGAAGAGCTCGGTGATCGTATCAGTGGAACCAATCTGATTATGAGTAACTACAAAACTTTTGTAGCTAGGAGGGAGTGATTGCAGAACCCTGTCAATCTTGAGCTCCTCTGGAATCTTGCAGTCCAGTTGCTCAAGGCGTTGAGTGTAGCCCGACATCTTTATGGCGTGCTCACTAACGGAACTCCCTTCCTCCATCTTGCAGTTAAAGAATTTCTCAGAGATCTCATATCTCTCAGAACGGGCCTGAGTCTGAAACATAGTTTTCAGTTCCTCAAGAATCTCAAAGGGCCCGGGGTAATCTTCAAAACGATTTTGAAGGTCCGATTCCATAGCAAACAACATGGTGCTCTTAATCACACCATAATCATCTTTGCGCGACTGATAAACAGCTTTCTCATCAGCCGGCGCACCTACAGCAGGGGTGTCACCTAGCGCATTCTCAAGGACATAGTCCTTTTGTCCGCCAGCGAGAATGATTCTCAGATTGCGGAACCAGTTGGTGAAGTTAGACCCATTGTTCTTAAGCTTTTCTTTCTCAGCAAAAACGTTGAAGTTGAAGTTGGACTTAGCCATTTGATCTACAAAATTTGCAAGTAAAATTTAGACTATGTTCATGATAACTAGTTCAACTTAATCAAATTACTAGATGAACTCCCACTAAAATCAACATCCCTCAAGTTGTTTAGTGAACATGATCCAAATTCACCACACCTAATCCGATCTTCACGAGAAGAGATGTGGTTTCAATGGTGGACAACAAAGTGTCGATCATATCATTCATATGACTCATGCTTAACCTTGCGGTTCATGTGTTCCGAGGCCATGTCTGTACATGCTAGGCTCGTCAAGTCAAACACAAGTATTTCCGCGTGTGCAAAACTGGCTTGCACCCGTTGTATGTGAACGTAGAGTTTATAGCACCCGATCATCACGTGATGCTTGAACACGACGAACTTTCGCAACGGTGCATACATGGGGAGAACATAGTTTTATCTTGATCTTTAAGTGAGGAATCATCTTATAATGCTACCGTCACGATCTAAGCATAATAAGATACATAAAAGGATAAACATCACATGCATATAACTTTATGTGACATGGTATAGCCAATCTTCGCGCAATGGTCTCCATCTTGTGCGTGCCGGCATGATCTCCATCACTCCACCATGATTGCCTCCACCACGAATAGCAACTACAACTATTGCTAACTACTTAGCGATAAAGTAAAGCTATTACATGGCGTATAATAAGTTGACACACAGGTCATACACAATTATAAAGACAACCATATAGCTCTTGCCGGTTGTGTACTCATTGACATGCAAGTCGTGAAACATTACAAAACATCATTGCATACAACATACACATCACATCTTGGGCCATACCATATCACAGAAAACACTTCCTGCAAAAACAAGTTAGACACCTCTACTTTGTTGTTGCATGTTTTACGTGGCTTATGGGAGTAGCAAGCTAAGAACGATTCTTACCTACGGAAAGCCACAATGGTGATATTATGGTTGCCAAACTCCGGTGTAAATCCCATGACAACTATAGTGAGAGAAACTGGCATCCACCAGCCGCATGTGTGGAACAAGCCACACGTCAAGTGCGGAGCCGGTCTCGCGAACGATGTCGCGTAAGGTTGGCCTGGACCGATTCGATCTCACTATCCCGCGTCATAAGAAGTACACAAACAAGAGGCTTGCAACAGAAAATATCAACGCCCGCAACAACCATGTTGCGTTCTACTCATGAAACACATCTACGCATAGATCTAGCTCTGATACAACTGAAGGATTTTCACAGCATAGTAAATCAAATTTTTCTACGGATGCGAACGGGGAAAGCCAAGATCTAATCTAGGAGATGCAAACAACGAGGGGGAATAGATGAGATCTTCATACCCTTGAAGATTCACACAGCGGAATGTTCGACAGAACGTGGGTGATGTAGTCGTACTCGCTTCTCCTCCTCGCAATCTGATCCGATCTAACACCGCAAGTAGCGATGCCTCCGAGAGATGCACATGTGAGGCACCTCGACGTCTCCTCCTTCCTCGGTCCAGCAAGTGGGTTGGAGAGATGGATTGGATCTACAACGCGACGGCGCGGTGCAAGTGGTGGAGAGTTTCTGCAGCAGGGCTTCGCCTACGCGCAGTCGAGAGGGAGAGAGAGGAGGGGCAGCAGGGCGGCTAGGGTTGTGGAGGAGGTGTGGGAGGGGTGTGCCCCCAGCCCTCTTTATTTAGAGGGGTGGGAGGCTGGCCCTTGCCCCTCCCCCAAAACCTAGGCCGGCGGCCAAAGGAGGGAGGAGTGGGGGGCAAGTTCCCCCCTTCTAGAAGCTCCCCTAGGGTTTCCCTAGGGTTTGGCCGGCTGGGCCCTATGGGGCCTTGTGCCCCTGGCCCAATTCGTGGTTCCGTGTTGCTCCGGGAAAAATAATAACTTTGGCTTTTGTCCCGTCCAATTCCGAGAATATTGATTTTCTGCCTTTCTAGAACCAAAAACAAAAGAAAATAGGCAACTGGCACTGTGGCAACTTGTTAATAGGTTAGTTCCAGAAAAGATATAAAAACACCTCAAAGTGTAGACAAAGCAAAGCAAAGTAGATACTAAACAAGCATGGAACATCAAAAATTATAGATACATTTCTGACGTATCAACATTCCCAAGCTTAACTCCTGCTCGTCCTCGAGTAGGTAAGTGATAAAAGAATAATTTTTTAGGTGACATGCACCCTCACAATAAAGATCCAACCATTTGCAAGCATTGAAAGCTGGGATCAAATAACTTTAAACATGTGCATGAAAGATGGAGTTCTACCAATAGGACATAATAACTATGCATGCAACATGAAAGGCTACAAAGAAAGATCATGAATAACATGCATTGAAAAACGTTTATTTGTTTCACATACAGAAAACATAGCATAGTGGCAATCAGCTTGTCCCTCATAGAGTAGCAATATAGATGCATAGGACACCTTCAAAGTTCACAAGGGTGACTAGAAACAAATATCACAAGAACAAGTAATATCACAATATGCATCAATCAATAAGCTTTGGAACACTGCACACAGAATGACAACTATGCTCTCTTAATGGTGCCTAAAGGTAGAAGGTGGAGACTCAATAGTGGTGGAAGAAAAGCTTTTTTTGTAAAGGAAGCAGGGATTTCAAGTTTCAAAAAGAGCTTCAAAAAATTATGGTACTAGTTAGCTTTCAGCCCTCATTGCCCCTATCATAAGCATCTTGAAGTGGTTAAGGTTAAAGTGGCAAAGCTAGAGTATATGCTTGACGAAGTATAAGTTGGAAATCTCAAGTCCCTTGAATACGAGGGCCACACCTCATGCATACTCAACTTTGGGTCCAGGTAAGTTCTTGTCACTGTAAGTATTTGCATATCATTGAGAACCGCCAATGGGGTACCCCTTCCACATGGTATAGGAGCTTTCCCATAATCAAAATGACAAGGCAAGCAGACAATGAGCATCTCAGCAATCTTTTTATTTACCATATGCATAGCTTTTTATTGAGGATGCTTCATAGATATCTCAATATGGTGATGCAGCAAACTTCCACCATGATTAGGCATGGCTTAGGCTAGCGGCCCAGGTGTTTCTCTAACACAGAATACAAACTCCATGGACTTACAATTCCCCTATTTATTTCACACTGGTGACATCCATAGACAAAAGAACATGATATCAACCGAGTACAAAGTACAAGTGCAATGTTGAAAACGTTCCCCGTGACAGCACGGTTCTGAAGGATTTTCGCAGCATAGTAAATCAAATTTTTCTACGGATGCGAACGAGGAAAGCCAAGATCTAATCTAGGAGATGCAAACAACGAGGGGGAATAGATGAGATATTCATACCCTTGAAGATTCGCATAGCGGAACGTTCGACGGAACATGGGTGATGTAGTCGTACTCGCTTCTCCTCCTCGCGATCCGATCCGATCTAACACCGCAAGTGGCGATGACTCCGAGAGATGCACACGTGCGGCACCTCGAAGTATCCTCCTTCCTCGGTCCAGCAAGTGGGGTGGAGAGATGGATTGGATCTACAACGCGACAGCGCGGTGCAAGTGGTGGAGAGTTTCTGCAGCAGGGCTTCGCCACTGTGAATGGGAGAGAGAGAGGAGGCAGGAGGCAGGGCTAGGGTTGTGGAGGAGGTGTGGGAGGGGTGCGCCCCCAGCCCTCTTTATATAGAGGGGTGGGCGGCTGGCCCTTGCACCTCCCCCAAACCCTAGGCCGGCGGCCAAAGGAGGGAGGAGTGGGGGGCAAGTTCCCCCCCTTCTAGAAGCTCCCATAGGGTTTCCCTAGGGTTTGGCCGGCTGGGCCCTATGGGGCCTTGTGCCCTAGCCCAATGCGGCCAGGTCTCTCCCTCATAGGCCCATGCCCCCTCCCGGCAAGTGGGGCCACGTTGTTCCAACTCCGGAAGGTTCTAGAAGTTTCCGGTACAATACCGATTAACCCGAAACAATTCCGAACTCCAAAAACTGCATTGCCTTATATGAATCTTATTCTCCGGACCATTCCGGAACCTCTCGTGATGTCCTGGATCTTATCCGAGACTCCGAACAAAAACTCATAAACCAATTATCCAATCTATCCTAGCGTCGAGACACGTTAAGTGTGTGACCCTTCGGGTTCAAGAATATGCAGACATGATCTTCTATCAATAATCAACAGTGGGGTCTGGAAACCCATATTGACTCCCACACATTCATCGATGATCATATCGGATGAACCATGATGCCAGGATTCAATCAATCCCATATATATATTCCCTTCGTCTCGCGATATTTTACTTGCCCGAGATTCGATCGTCGGTACCGTCATACCTATTTCAATCTCGTTCACAGCAAGTACTTTACTCGTTCCATAATCCGATATCACTTTGTGATTAACTCCTTAACCACGTGCTTGCAAGCGGTGTTGATATCGATCACCGAGTGGGCCCGAAGTATATCTCTCCGACTTGGGAGGGACAAATCCCATCTCGATACATACAACCCAACAGGTAATTTCGGACCACCTGAGAGACACCTTTATGATCACCCTCTCATAGGATGACGTTTGATGACCTCAAAGCTTTCATCCGATATCAGGGAGTTGCATTATCTCATGGTCTAAGGAATACAATATTTGACATAGGAAAAGCTTCGCAAAGATGAACACGATGACACGATCTAATTGCTCCGCTTAGTTTGGGTCTGTCCATCATATCATTCTCCCAATGATATGATCTCATTATTAATCGACAACTCATGTCTATGGTTAGGAAACCTTAACCATCATTAATCAATGAGCTAGTCCATAGAGGTGTACTAGGGACACGGTGTTGTTCACAAACCACACAAGTATTAAAGTTTCCGCTTAATACAATTCTAGCATGGAATGTAAACTTTATCATGAACAAGAATTATAATAATATCTTTATTATTGCCTCTAGGGCATAATTCCAACAGGTTCTGCTAATTCCAACTTATAAGTGCAAGCATATACAACAAAGTTGTCACAATGGTTCAAGTTTATTAGGGGCAAAGAATAAAGTGTGCCATCAAGTTCATGAGGGCTTTAATCACTAAGTTTTCACATAACAAAATAGTTTTTAATTGGAAGAAAGTTGAAAACAAGAATATACTTGGAATGGTGTAACACACCATGCATAGGAGTTTATAGTGGACACTTTGGAATAACTTGGTTTCTTGGGAGTTGGAGTCATGAGTAGAACTTACTCATACAAGGGGAGGCTACCAAAAGACTAGGAGCAACCAACTAAGAGAGCATAATGACCATAATCATGCAGAGCAACAAAACATTACTAATCAAAGCATAAAGTGGTACTACAAGTTAAGGACTAAATGATCATAGAGGCTATGGTGACTTTTCGTGGTCATAACATGGTGTGAGCATGTGCCAAGTCAACCCAAACAAAGTATTAAAGGAGAATACCACAATACTATGCTTTTGTATGCTAAAACAACGCATGATTCCTTCAAGGCACATTAAGCAATCCTAATTGTTTGGAACAAGACATGCTACAACAATAATCACTAAGCATAAGGTCAAAACAACATCTAGCATGACATGATAAAGTCTAAGCCATAGTCAAAACAAGCTTCCTTTTGTACCACTATAAGCATGAAACTTTCTACTCTTTTCCAACACCAAACAACTTATTTGAAACAACTCACAAAGATAATAATCAATAAATATCAGTGAGTTTGTCTCACAAATCCACAAAGAAAAACTAAAAAGTTCTAAGCTGAAAGCACAAGAAAACTAAGGCTGAACGCGGTGCTAGCAAAAGTGAACACTCACAAAACAATAAGAGTGAAAACTAGAGTGTTTTAGGCAATGGAAACAGAGTGTGTCTCTCTCCAAAAGAAGTGTGGTGTAACCAACCAACTTACTCAAGAAAACAAAGCAAACTAAAACCAAAAACGAAAACTAAGACTTTCCAAGAACAACACAACAATCCATGAAACAATAAAAACAAAGTGTCTAGAAAGACCTAAGATTTTTATTGATGAAGAAGGGGATGCCTTGGGCATCCCCAAGCTTTGACGCTTGTACTTCTTGAATATTTATTGGGGTGACACGGGGTGGCATCCCCAAGATTGAGCTTTTGTCCATTCTTCATCTCATTACATCATTCTTTCTCTACACCTGAAAATTTTCCTTCATACAAAACTTCACACAATCTTCATTAGAAACATTAGTGTATTCAAAAGATATTAGACCCTTAGGCAAAGCTTTGAAACAAGAAAACTTTTCACTAAAAACACAAGCTACTGTAGCAAATCCTTCAAAAATCTCAATTCCCCAAAAGAGAACACAAAAAGGAATCAATAAGAAGCAAATGCAAATAATGGCAGAAATCTGTCAAAACAGACTAGCAGGTAGAAACCGATTTTTTCGAAGACCTTATTTTGCTCAAATAAAAAAGTGTTGAACTAACGAAAGTTAGCTAACATACTGGGGGATTTATTCGTAAATTATCAGCTCAATCCGACTTACATAGACTTCTCACGAATTTTTATGGTGGAGGACAGATATCTGTTTCGGGACAGCAACTCCCCAAATCTTACTTCTCTCTCATTAGAGGTCATTCTTGGCACAAAAAGCAAACAAAAAGGATAAGGTAAAAGCCAGAAAATAGCTTCTGACTTGTTGTTGACATGGGGTAACGGTGCCAGAAAAGAGCTGATGGCGTGGAGGAAAGGTAAAAGCCCAAAACCTCCTCGGCAAGCGGAACAAAGATGCAAGCAAGCAAACATGCATCAAATATAGATGCAAACAGTGTTTCAATGTTTAGAAACAAGGCCTAGAGATCATACTTTCACTAGTGAACACTCTTTCATATAAATATCCTCTCTTCATGAAACTACTCTTAACTACTCTCCGGTTGGACACTCTAATCATCGGTAGGGCTATAACAGCACTCCTGAAAGTCCGCCTTCCCCAATCTAGATAATCCCACACTGTCACCTTGAGTGCTAGATGGTTCCAACAAACACCACAATTTCATAGAGACATCCAACTCCAAATATAGAGATAATCCCACACTGTCACCTTGAGTGCTGTCACTTTCACACACGTGGGGAAAAGCATAGATCTATTAAAGCACAAAGAGTATTTATGTAGACTCAAGCCTAAGTGCCACCATGGCGTGCACACTGTCACTTTCACACACATGGGGAGAGCAGAGATCTAATGAAGCACTTGAGTAGCAAGGTATATCTACTTGATTACAAATCTGATGACCATAAAAAGATCATGCATAGAGAGAGAGATGAACACATAGCTACCGGTAGAGCCCTTAGTCCTGAGAAAGAACTACTCCCTCCTCATCATGGAAATTAGCAACAGTGATGAAGATGGTGGTGGAGATCGACGGAGATGGCTCCGAGGGAACTTCCCTGTCCTGGCAGGGTGCCAGAACAGAGACTTTCTGTCCCCCGAATCTCCCCTTCAGTGGTGGCGGCGCTACAGAGGTTTTCATGGATTTCTTCTAGATGCCCTAGGGTTTTCGGGTCAGATGCTTCTTATAGGCGCAGGAATCAAGGTCGGTGGGGGTCCAGGGGGCCCACACCCCCCGTGGTCTCCCCCAGGGCTTGCCCGCGCATAGGGGGTGCGGCCACCCTGTGGCCCCCCTCCGGCTCTGCTTCGTGGTTTTGTGTTGCTCCAGGAAAAATAATAACTTTGGCTTTTGTCCCGTCCAATTCTGAGAATATTGATTTTCTGCCTTTCTGGAACCAAAAACAGAAGAAAACAGTCAACTGGCACTGTGGCAACTTGTTAATAGGTTAGTTCCAGAAAAGATATAAAAACACCTCAAAGTGTAGACAAAGCAAAGCAAAGTATATACTAAACAAGCATGAAACATCAAAAATTATTGACGTATCAGTAACATGTAGATGAAAATGATGAAGAGGAGGAGTATGAGGTGGACGAGGACGGCGAGGGAATGGTGAAAGCACCGGCCGGTAGGAAGGCAAACTACACCGTAGATGAGGATGTGTTGCTTTGCAAGACTTGGTTGAAGATTGGCATGGATCTATCGGTTGGCACCGACCAAAGTAGAGACACATATTTTATAAGAATGAAGGAGTACTTTGATGCCAACAACACAAGTGGAGTTCGTCGCGCCAACCGCTCTCTTCGGTCCCATTGGCCGGTCACCAACACCGATTATTCAAGTTGGGAAAGTGTGCAAAATACGGTTGATGATATCAACCCAAGTGGCACCAATGATGTCGATAGGGTAAGTTGTTCTATTGTGTTCTACTATTTTGTTGACATGTGCATATTTTGTTCTATATTTTATTTGCTCATTTTTTCCTACTTTGTTCACAATGTAGAATACCATGGGTCAAGGCATGTATCGAGATGAGGAAAAGAAGACCAAGAAGGGCAAGAAAATCCTCGCCAAGCCATTTACCTTGCACCATTGCTACGACGTGCTCGCGAATGAGGAGAAGTGGAAGAACCGTGGAAGAGTGGACGTGCCAACATTCTTGGCGCAACAAGAAACTGCGGAGGAAACTCACATTGATGATGAGGATTCAAGTGGTGTTGACAGAAAGATAAGCTCCACTCCTCACTCGGTTACCAAAAGGCCGGTGCTTGGAAGGAAGGCCGCCAAAGAATTGAAGGGGAAGAGGGCCGGTGATGATGACATAGCAAAAGCTATGGAGAAGATGGCCAATGCAAGAGTGAAATACAATGTGGACAAGAAGGAGGCCGAGGCGCGACACGTGGCATTGGAGGAGAGGTTGGCGGCCGCTGAGGAGAGGAGGATGGGAATGGAGGAGAAGAAGATGGCCAACGAGGAGCATCAACGCCTATTGGACGAAGAGAGGAAACTCTTTTTCATGGACACCTCCAACCTGGATGAAAGGCAAAAAGAGTACATCAATCTTTCTCGCGACGAAGTGTTGGACAAAAAAAGTTGGCAAACCTCATGAAGGCCAAAAATGAAAGAATGAGTGCACCCGGAGGCGTGGGAGGCTATGGAGAACCACCGGGAGGCTACGTAGGCATGGGAGGCTTTGGAATCTATGGATTCATGGGACAAGCACCGACGAGGTATGGAGGCATGGGAAGCTTTGGAGCACCACCGGCGGGCTATGGAGGCATGGGATCACAAGCGGGAGGCTATGGAGGCATTGGAGCACAAGCGGAATGCGGGAGGATTTGGAGGCTATGGAAGCATGGGTGGGATGGATGGCCATGGCTCCATGGGTGGCATGGAAGCACTGCCGGGAGGATTCATGTCCTCCTTGGTTAATCCATCTCCGTCTACCAATGAAGTATATAGATATTCAACCGGCAACACCATCATCCAAGACTCCGATGAAGATGCTCAATATGGAGGTGGCGGTGGAATGGAGGATGTTGACAAGTGATGATGATGATGTGTGTATGTTGAGTCTAATTTGTGTTTGAACTATGTCATTGAGGTGAACTATGTCATTTGTGATTGAACTATGTCAGTTAGGCGATTTGAGGATTTTTAGAGCCATTTATGCATGAATTATTTGGTCCATTTTGATATTGTTTATGATAGTTGTTATTGTGTTTTTGGTTTGCGCCGTTAGTGCGCGCTGTAGTTTGCAGTGCCTAGTGGAGGCAGAATTCTCGCCGAGCCGCGCGCTACAAATTAGCGCCTCCGACGAAGGACGCGTGATTATCCAGCGCTGTATCAGGATGTCGCGTCCTACATCGCTGATTTACAGCGCTGCAAAATGACGCCTCTGCTGGAGATGCTCTCACGATGGAAAGCGAGTAGGGTACGCCGCCACCTGCCTCTCCGACGTGACCCCTACCTACATACTTGCCCGGGCGACCTCCGAGACTCTCCTGCACCATCCTCTCCCTCCCGCGCCGTCCTCCCCTCTCTCCTCCAGCCCCTACCCGCCCGCCCATCTCCCCTCCATCCCCTGCTTATGAAAATGTCCATTTTCAACCCTGAACTCGTAGAGGTTTGGCGATTTCAACCCTGAAGTCAAAATCCCGGTCGTTCAAACCCTGAACTATTCAATCCCGGTCCGAATCAAACCCTAAGACCGTTTGACCAAGTTGACTGATGCCACGTAGACAAAATTTTACGAAAAAACCCTAAATAAACTATTTATTTCAATTGCGTGGTCCCTAACTCGATTAGCCAAAGATGTTTCATGGTTTTCAGTCGCATCACACACGCATGCCCGCAGTTTTTATTGAGCTTAAATCTCCTTTTGAACTGAGCATTTGCTAAACCGATGAAGATACGTATTCCCACGCTTTGTTGTTAGTGCATGTATTTTTGTGGAACCTTTCTTTCAGCGTGTCCTCTGATAGAAGAGCCAGTATGGCATTTCAGGCTGCTCAAACAGCCAGCTGAAGGTCATACTCCTAATCCTAGTACTCCCTCTGTTCGGGATTTAGGTCCTACGCGCATACTTAGGTTGTTAATTTGACTAACAAAATATAACTTATATATCACAAAGTTATATCATTAAAAATATAGCCTCTAAAGTTTGTAATGGTATAATTTTTATGCTATAATATTTATATTTTGTTGTTTAAATTGCCAACCTAATTATCCGCGCGGGACTTATAATCCCAAACGGAGAGAGTACTCGTAGCTACCAGCTGTATAAAATATAGTGTACAAAGATTAGATTGAGCCGAGGGAAGAGAGTACGTGTTGAGATGGAGTGATCAGAGTAGTACTAATTCCACGGAACAAACTGTACAAATTATTCTAATTATTCGATGTTACAGGGAGCACGGGTCGCAGCCATCGGCATGGTTGCGAGCGCCAAAATTACAGGCAGCAGAGTCGCCGTCGTCATTGCCGGCCAGTCTCCATGGACCACCGTCTCCTAGAACGACGACATGCAAATCTACAGAATTCATAACACGTTCACATCTGGAAGAAACAAAATACAAACCGAAAAATAGATCTACGGACTTAGGGAAAAAGGAAAGAAACAAAGTCAAATCAATTTATGTGGGTAATGGTAAGGTAGGAGGCGGCGGCATCCATGGTCACCACATCCACCGGAGCTCCAGAAGGCTGCTGAGACCAACGTGTGGCGCGAGGACGGAAACTTCAGGAACGAGTCGCAGCCCTTGAACATTGCAGGTGGATTAGGTCCCCGACGGCGAGGCCCAACCGTTGGTGCGCCTGCCGAGGTCCACCTGCCGCAGCGATCCGGCGAAAAAGCGCTGCTCTCGGCAGTTGTCGCCGCCGGATTTGTCCAGCTTCCGGGGCATCGTCTTAGACATCGCCACTGGACGAGGTTGGGCAGGGGTGGGTGAGTGGATCGGGTCGGACTCTCCTCGCCGTTGTTTCTAATGTTTTACAAATAAACCCAAAAATTAGGGTAGGCATGAATGAGAGAAAGAAACTAGTGAAAGAAGATGAATGTGACATGTGGGTCCCACTATCAGTGAGAGTACCCTGTAATCCTGACCGGGATTTTTCATCTCCTGATGTGCCAAACAGTTTCAAGGTTCGATTCAGACCGGAATTGAATAGTTTAGGGTTTGAACGACCGGCATTTCGACTTCAGGATTTAAACCGTCGAACCTCTATGAGTTCAGGGTTGAAAATGGACTTTTTCCCTGCTTATGGTCGTTCGACCTGCCGCCAATCCACCGCCAAACAGGACCAAATACTTGCCGCCGTCGCAGTTTGCCTGCAACACAGACACGCGGAACTCCTTGTCTACGTTCGCCTGCACCTGGGATTTGTTGCCGCCCTTGTAATTTTTTTCATCCGGCCAGGTTCTTGCCGCCGGAAGGTACTCCCAGATTCTTCCCTGCCCCTTTAATTTTCGGTTTAATTACTGTGCAATTCCCGTGGTGAATATGATGAGTAACATATGGTGAACATGCTGAGTAGTACGTGTTGTTCATAGGTACTGCTAGATGCTGTACGTGGTTGGTTGATACTGCTTGTTTTATACATATCAAATGAATGATGCTGTTTGTGATGAGTGTGATAAATTGATCTACATATGCTTCCCTCTCGATTGTACATTGTGTTCACTAGATCTCTACATGATAAATATAGATTGTATATGACGAAAATATTGTGCAAGACATTATGATCTCTACATCTTGAATACTATAAGATATTTTGTATGACATATGGTAAAAATCTTGAAAATTTTCTTTGAAGAATGGCTGCCATTCAATGGACTCATATTTTTTACTAGATAACCAGAATTTGGATCCTTCTAGTAATACAGAATTTGAAGAAACGCAGCAAAGCGCTCATGGTCCTTCTAGTAATACACACCGTATCTACTAAATTCTGATTTTTTTTTGAAACAGTGCTAGAAGGAAATAGACACTTTTTTATATAATAGAAGTGGGACGGCGTCAGAATTCTGAAAATTAATCCCTGACAGTGATTAAACTCCGGTCGCTGGGATGCGCCAACTGCGATCCAACCACTAGGCTACTCCCCCGTTCTCAAATTCTAAAATACGAGAACTACTAATATAGGAGAATATAGGACAATCAATGGCCATGCCATGAATGATTTACATATATACACTAGAGATCCCTGTATAGTACTCTATGTCCAGATGTGAATAGTAGCAGGAGGGCCAGAACTGAATCACAACCGGAGAAGCTGTCACCAACGCCTCCATAATCTTCTTACTTAGAAGGTCCTTCTCTTCGCTGGTTCGTGGATATCTCGAAGCTCTGCTTTTATTAATGCAGCGCTTGCACACCTTTCTGTCGTGTAGAGACACCTCCCGGAGGTTTCCCGCTACTTCCACAATGCACCTGACGTATCTTATGAAGTTGTCATCAGACTCAAACCCGTGGATGGTTAGCTTGGACAGATTCTTGTGCTTGAAATCGGCAACAGATGGTTCCCATTTCACATCCGTTTTCTTGGTGTAACTTTCTGGTGAACCCGTGATGCAGTAATGATCCGATACTGTGATGGAAAGCTCCTCTAGGGATGGTGCAGCTTCAAGAAAGGGCAATGTCCAAGCGATGCCCCATTTTTCAGAAATATTGTCCAGATTCATAAACCGTAGTTTGTCGAGCAGAGGCGCAAGCAGCTTCCCAGATTCTTGGTGAAGCCAAACCTGCGGCAGAAAAAACAAATTAACGTGAGTGAAAACTATAACATGTCCTAGTACATAACAATCACAGAGTTAGAATGGGACAGAGATGGATGGAGTGAGTACCTTTTCACGTTCAAAATCCAGATGCAAATCGCTTATAGAAGGGGCATTAACAAGCAATTGGCTTATCCTCATGGTGTAGTCTGAATCTGAGCCTTTAGTGAGGCTTAGATTCGAAAGCTGAGGTACAAAACCAAGATGCAAAGGGTCCGTATCATGCTGCCAACGAGTATAGCTCAACCGCTGAAGCTTTGGTACATAGCTGAGGTCTACTCTTAGGAAATACCCATAGCTGATGTCGAGCTCGACGAGTCGAGAGTGTTCTACTTGCAGCACCGAACGGGCTCCTGAATCACACAAGAGGAGAGACAGCGACTCGAGCCGCTTGCAAGTGTTCAGGATATTTGGTATGTCTGACTCGCCAAACCTCATGTTCTGCAGATGCAACCGTGTGAGAGCACCAAATGCATCAGGACACTCACCGATAAAATCATTGAACTGCTTCGCGAAATAGCGTATATCAGCTCGAAGAGTGCAATTGTGAAAACACTTGGTCGTCAGGATCTCGAACTCTGCCGCTTCAATCTTCTGTGTCGCCATGGCACGGGCGACGGATCTGCCGATCTTGAGATGGTCTTCGCCTGTCATGATGAACTTGAGCTTCAGGTTTCGGATGGGGATCTCCGGAGACCTCGCGGTAAGGATCCTGTCGGTCACGTCGGCCACCAGGGCATTCTTTCGGACCAGTTCGCGGGCGCTGAGGACGATGACGATCTGGGACAGCATGGTGAGGAGCTTGAGCGTTTGCTTGGAGGCGACGCAGGTCCTGACGGCGTCGAGCGTGCCCAGCCTCTCCAGGATGTTGAGCAGCACGTCGTCGGCCGGCAGCTTGATTTGCATGTCGGCACTCAGCATCTGCATTCCGCCAGGAGGGGAATGAGTGTCGCGTGATGATTGATTGATATACTGATTGAATAGCATCAAAGAAGAATTGGCAAGATCGAACCGAGAATGGAGGCAATGACGAGGACTTACGTCAGGGCCGCCAACGCTGTGGGGCTTCATGGCGATCCGATCTCAAGAACCCACGGTCCCCCACGGTGTAGGCAGCTGCCGTATGTAGGTAAATCGCGAAGATCGCGAGGGAAAATGGTCGTTGGAACGAGGATCCTCCCGTGGTGCGACGATCGATCGATCCAATCGTGGTCGACGCCCTGGGCTGAGGCTGTAGTTGTATATAGCCTCTCCTCGATCAGACGGAGACGGAGACGGAGACGGAGACGGAGACGGTTTCCAAACCCTATTCGGCTATTCTACTCGCCTGATTTTTTTTCTGCTACTATACAATCTAGCACTCACGGCAAACGTATGTATAAAAGCGTACGGCTCCGTTTCAAATACGAACCGGACTTGACCCCGCCCTTCTTCCGAAGGAAAATCGGCACGCCGGTTTTATTCCCAAATCATCGACAAAATTGGGTGCATGCAACGGATTTTACACACCTGACTTGTCTTAGAGCACATTCACTCGTTCGGCGTTCTTAGACCGAAGGATATAATTTTCGGTTTGGAAATGGTCATTTTTCTACTCGCGTTTCCAACCAAAACCAGAATCCGGTGTCATATTTTTTTTTCCACCGGTGAAATCTCATCCAAAGGTGTTCGACAGAAATCTTCCAAAACATTTCAATAGAAATTTGCCGCAACCAAATTATTACAAAACATGATGAAATCTGGCGATCATTCATCGACGGAGATGGGCTCCTCCGTCGTGTCTGCTGCGACAGGGATGGGCTCCTCCGTCAGGATAGAGCACGTCGATGGATTGGAGGAGGTGGAGACAAAACTCAGCGAATGAGTGGTGGCCGAGACGGTCGGCGCAAGGCTCGGCGTGTTGGCGGCGACGTCCTCGTCGAGGATGGCGTTGCGGCGCGCCATGTACTAGGCCTTGACCTGGGAGGCTCATCGCTGAGGTGTCTTCGCCGCCCATGAGGAACTGGAGGTTTGTGTGAAGGGAATATGCCCTAAAGAAAAATAATAAAAGGTTTATTATTGTCATAACTCAATAAAGTTTGTAATAGTTTCATATTGTGTTATAACTGTATCAAGTGAAAACATTAATACATGTGTGATATGGAATATATATAAGTCCCTAGTATCCTCTATTACTAGTTTGTTGGGCAACATGATGATTAAGGTTTTCTGATCATGAAGTGATAGCGCTGGTTGATAACGAGGTCATATCATTTGTGAATGATGTGATGGACATTCCTCAAAGGTTGCGACAAGATCAAGTCATAAAGTTCATCGTTGCAATAGTCAGAAACAAAGTCTCCTTCTTCTTAGACCGTGAGACCATATCAAATCACTATCTCCCGAGGCTGCTTTGACTGTATCAAGTGTCACTCAGTAAAATGGTGATTATAAAGGTGTATGTTGGATATCCGCAGGAACATATAGAAGAGATTACGTCAAGACCGGGATTTGTTCACCCAGTGACGGGTAAGATACAGTTAGGCCGACTTGGTGAGATTACATCCATAAATAATACAATATGTGACTATGTCACGGGGATGTAATATCGAGATAACAAGTAAATAGTACTTGTTGGTAACGAGATTGAACAAGGTATGGAGATGCCTTAACGATCGGATCTTGGACAACTAGTATCGAAGAAACAAAGGGAAATGGACTCGACGTTTACTGACATGGTTATACCCTGTGGGTACACGACATTAGCATACCTGGTCCAGCCCAAGGAAAGCCCACAAGAACATACATGGCCTGTGAATATTTTCGGATGGCCCAAGCCCATGACATCATCGGATCCTTGGAGAGAAAGACTAGAATAGATAGAATATTCAAAGGGGCAAACCCTAAACTTGTAACCGACTCGATCTGTGCCTGAGACCTGTCTAACTCTACATAAAGGCTAGGAGGGCGCGACGAGGAGCATCCTTTTTCCCACCACATACACACCTCCACGCCAGATTGTATCTGCGCACCCCTGTACTTTTCGGTTCCGCCGTAATCAAGAGAAGAGAAGCAGGAGTAGGGTTTTCCCTCTGGGGGCCTGAACCTGGGTAAATCTCGTGTCCCCTGGTTGCTTGTATGTTAACCGTTCTGCGATCTCCCGTACCCCCATCTTCTCCAAAACCCAAGCTCATAACAATGGGCATTGACGAGTCGAAACCTCGTCAATTGGCGCCGTCTGTGGGAAGCGGGGGCGCTGATTGTGCGGTCGTGATGGTCCCGACCAAAGTGATCTACAATTCCTCGGCGACGGAGAGCCATCTCCTCTTCGGCGCTTTCGACTTCACCGCCCACTCGCCAGCCACCATGAAGGACTTCGAGCCCATATGCGACGGGCTCAAGATTCTGTTCGGGGGCTTCTGCTTCCAGGTGGGACAGACCTGCACTCTCCGCCTCCCAGAGCGGGTGCCACTGCCATCGATCAGACCCGCCTCGTGGGCCCCGCATCCCAGCGTGCTACGCACGTCAACGTCGACAGATGAGTCATACGACAGCAGCAGCTGCAACTCAGATCTATGCGACCCCCCGTGGGATGAAGGAACCTACGGTTTCGGATCCGAAAGTTGCGGCAGCAGCGATCCAATCTGTGAGCGCTACCAGTGCGCCGTGGTCATCCAAAGAGACGTGGAACAACCACCAGGTTCAAGTGCCCATGCGCCACCACCCAACCCACAGGGTAGAAACGGAGAAAACAGGAGGTAACCACCCCCCACCCAACGAGGACTACCCCGATTCCCATCGAAGAATTCACCTCAACGAGAAAGGATGGCACCAGGCACGCGAAGCCGTGGCGGGCAACAAGGTCCTGCCTGTGGACGCTTCACGGGACCTGCTGACGGCATACCACCTGCTCCTCATCGAAGAGCACAAAAAGCAGGTGAAGATGCAAGAGGTACTCGATAAACGCAAGCAAGCGGCCTCGGAGTCTAGCGCGTGGCGAGCTGCGCTCTCCGCCGCTGGCGGCTCCAGCTCGCACAGAAAGCAAGCCAACAAGCATCGCTCTCGCACGGATAACATGGATCCCGCTGCACGTCGCGAGGTGACTCGAACCCTCAACACGTCCTTCATGGAGATGGACGCCAACGACAACGTCATCCCGAAGACGCTGCAAGCTGCGATCATGGCAGCTACTACATATCTCGTGTCCCATCCACCTCTGGTGGGGGACCCTAAAAGGGCCATGCATAAGTCCGCACTAGCCGGACCCGGACTCGTTGGAGCTGCGCTCCACGAGGAAGCTCCTACGGAGCCAAAGAAGAAGGTTACGGTTAGATTCAACTGTAGCCCCACACACTCATCGGACGAGGAGGAAGATGAGCATGATCTGCCTCGACGACGCAAGAGTCCACGGCGTTGGAGCCGTGACTACGACGCTCGAAGCGACCTCGCTCAGCGCAAGGTCGACAAGGCACGCGCCAAACACGCGTGCTCATCAGAATCCGAAGAGGATGGTGACGGAGAACTCTGCAAAGCTCGATGCTTCAGCAGATCTTTTTGGCGAACACGGATGCCGAGAAATTTCAAGCTTCCTTCGGACACTCCGAAGTTCGACGGTACACATGACCCTAAGGCATGGCTCAGCGACCACTTGTCGTCCGCTAAGTTGCACGATGGAAACAAAAACACTGCCCTGCAATGCCTTCAGCTGAAGCTGACAGGCATAGCCCGGATCTGGCTCAGCCCCCTGTCCTTGGGTTCTATCCGAAGCTGGGAGGAACTGGCGTACAGTTTCATCCGAAACTTTAAAGGTACCAGCAAGAGGCTAGCCTCGATCGAGGAGCTGCGGGCCTGCACTCAATGAACGGGCGAATCCATTCGCTCGTACATACTATGCTGGTCCAACATCAAGAACTCCACGGCACACATCTCTGAGGAGAGAACGATCGATGACTTCAAAGATGGCGTCAAACGCCAGGACTTCAAAGAAGAACTTGGGCGCGTCAAGCCCAAGACACTCGACCACCTCATGGACATCGCCAACAGGTGGGCAGATGGCGAGGATTCCGTCCATCGAGCACACTCGGATGAGGAAGATGACTACGGCCGCAGACGCGAGCGCCGTAGCAAGCGAATATCGCGCGTCTATGATGATCGTGACGGACCCGACATGGTTGCGGCTGGCTACGCCGAGCGCCACAACGAAAACGACCACAACAGTGGCGGATACCGTGGAAACAACTTCCGCGATGGAGGACGCCCAACGCAAACGTGGCAGCGCCGCGGTCGCGACGACGAACCCTCGGCATACAACAAGTTGTCGGGCCTATGCACCATCCACTTTTACATCGAAAAGCGGGATGGCAAAAATAAGGCCAGCACATGCTCAAGGACTGCCGCGAGTTCCAAAAACTCAGCGAGGGCTTCGCCCGTATGAGACAGCAGATCCCGAACCCTGGGTTTGGACACGCACCTGCACCAGGCGACATAGCCCATGGAGCTCCTCCACCACCACCCGTGGGGCCTTCGAATCATGCGATCGTGCCCGTGCACAACAACGGCGTAAACGGGTACCCCGCGCCGAAAGGGTCCCTGATAATCCAAAAGGGGCACCCAACAAATAGGGTGCAAAAGAAGATCACCCGCCAAGTCAGCCTGGTTGTGACCTCTCCACCCGCCATCCCTGAGTACCTCGGTGGTTTGGAGTCCTGCATCTCATTTAGTCGTTCGGATCACCCCCGCCATATACTGTCAACACCCGGATTTTTCAATCCTAGATGCCTGTTATGCCATACATCGCAATCCCAGGATTACCATTTTTGCGAGACATAACAGAATTGGATACCATAGTACATCATCCATTACAACGATACATAAGTTCTTACACAAATAGGGATCTCATGATCTAGTTCTTAATACAACTTCAAGCAGCGGGATACGTAAATATAACGGCAGCGTAGGCGAAGCTCCATCTTCAGGGTCACAGGCAATGCTGACGATGGGAGATGATCCTAGTTGTCGTAACCTTCTTGGGGTCCATCCCCCAGGTACTCCTCTTCATAGTCTGGCCATGGGAATAGCCAGGGACAAAGCCATGAGTACTCTTTAAGTACTCGCAAACTAATACTAACAGGTAAGGGTTTTTTGGATAATAGGACACTAGGCTCTAGGGTTGTTTTGCAAAAAGCCAGGTTTATCTCTTAAGGTTCCAAAGCTAGTCACAATTTTATAACTCCTAAGTGGGATCTTGTAATTCAGGTCACAACTCTGTGGTGGTCAAGTCAAAGTCTCAAATCGCTTCACAAGTCATTTTGAAAAGTCTGACGGGGGAACAGTATGGCCACTAATCGTCCATAATCATGACGCGCTATTCAATAGTTTGACACTGCAGAGAGATTGTACACTTTCACCACAACATTCGATACATCCGTCAGGAACAAATCCTGAATTCACCATACTCAGTATGCGGATAATCAATCCTAACATTTCAATTACACGCCCTAGTATAAGCACCTCTCCTGTGAGTTTGGCCTCCCAACCATGACGCACTGTCATCTTGGGTACTGCACAGGTGGACAATCTTCACAAGGTAGCCTCAGCTCAGACCTTGGCCATGAGGGGACTAATACTAAGGAATATAAGTTTCCAGTCAAGCCCTACCCAATATTCGGGTATTGTGGTTGTACGATAAAATTGGAATGGTATCGCATCCAGACAACCATCAGTTTTATAAAGGGCTCAGGCTCATGCCTCAACATTTTCATCACCAATATCATTAAGTGTTTGGAAACACCTGTCCAAAACATTTCAATAGAATGATCCATCATTCTAAGGTTTTCATAACCATTTTTCCACCAAGTATTCCCATCTAAAGTTGATCAAGTTTTATGCTTAGCACTAGCCTCTACAAGTGGGGGTAAGCACTGATGATGGATGGTAAACTAGTGGGGTTTTAACTAGGTTCAAACTCATGCCTTAGGATGACATCAAAGTTATCTAGCTTAGGCCAAATTTTATGCTCTTTATGCAACCTTCAGCATAACTGTCTAGTATCTACCAAACTCTGGGGTAGACTCTAAGTAAGCTTTGATAAAGAAATAAAGTAAGAAGCTGGCACATAAAACTAGGATTTGGTTCATCAAGTTGGTATGATCACATATGCTTAAGGCATATAGTAGTCATATCACAAGTATGGGTTTGTGGTATCAGTAGGGTATCATGCAAGGGTTAGCTTGCATCCGTGTAAGCTTGCATATGTCAACTTGTTTAGTAAGGCTTGCATCAGTGTCAATATAAGCTTGCCTTGTGCAGAGCAGTGGTTGAAGTTCTCCTCGGCTTCCTCTTCGTAGTATCCTCCTTCCTCCTCGTATCCTTGGTCGGTACTAGCGTCTATGATTAAATACGAGGTACACAATCACCAAAAAATACTTAACTACTTGCAATCATCACACACAAGGGTCCTATAGATGATCTAGCATCATCTCTAACATTACAAGGTTAAGGCTTGGTTTAAATCTTTTTATTTTTAGAAAAGTAATTTCTACTCATTGAAAAACTACTTAAGATTTAATATTCTCCAACTAAACATGGGATCATGTTGACACATGTCATCACCACATATTGTAGTCCATGGGAATGTGATTTAAAGTGGTGTCACAATTTAATAAGGTTTTACCCTTTTATTTTAATTAATTAAAGTGGCTAGAAATGCTTATGGAGCATTCTTTTATTACTTGAGCAATATTTCTGCAAGTAAACCTATATATTTTTATATATTCTGAAAGGTATGGTTAAATGTGATTTTTGAGAGTTGGAATCAACTCAAAAGCTATTATGGTTTAAATTTGAAAAATGTTTGAATGCAGAAAAGCTTCTGCCTTGTTATTTTTACCAAAGGTGATCTATAGATCCAAATGACTTGAATTCAACGGGCTGATTTCATTCAAAATGGTGCACTGAATCGATCTGGGTTGATTTTTGAAGTTGGGTACAGAAGTGTGTTTGAAAAGAAATAGAAAAAGGTTTAATTTGAATAATCATGCGCGGAAAATCTAACGGGCCGCCTGCTAAGCGCAGTGCTGCTGGCTGCTTAAGTGGGTGTCCCCACTGCCGCTGACACGGGCTGGGCGGCGGTATGGGGCAACGTGGATCGCTCGATCTAGTTCTAATCTAACGGGGAGTCATCGTCGACGCGAGACAGCTCCGGCGAGAACAAAACCTAGCGCGGCCAGTGAGGGTCGCTGGGGGCTTACCGGGGTACTGGCGAGGGTCGGCGAGGCGGGCGAACGGCGAAGTCAACGACGGCGAACTCAGGGGTGGTCACGGCAGCTCCTGGGGCGGCTCCAATCGCTGGCTCCTTTTTTCTCCGGCAGCGGCAAGCTCCAGTGAAATTCCGGCGAGGTGGTGCTCGCCTTGCTCTGGGAATGGTGTGGCACGATCAGTGAGGAGAGGGGAGTGAGATGGTGTGAAGAATTCGAGTGGGGGTGGCCTCTATTTATAGTCGAGCGAGGGGACCGTCGGGGCGCACGGTGAGCTCGTCGGGGGCGACGTTACAGGCGGCTATTGGCATGGGCACGGGTAGGGGACGGTGCTGTGTCTCCTGGCGATGCTCAACGACATGGTCGCGAGGCATGGGGCGGTGTGGTTTGGTGCAGGGCGGTGCTTTCTGGGTGTAGGCGGCGTCTTCGACGGCGGGCGGTGGCTGTGCGGCACGGGGCTGCAAATGGGGATGTCTGGTGGTCTCCTGGGTTGATGGCGATCGTGTGTGCACGCGGCAAGGGCGGCGCGCGGTCTGTGGGTGATGGTCGAGGGTGGCGCTCTGGCGCATGCTCGGCATGGTCTGGGCGCGGCTTGTGCGCGTGGTCCAGGGCTCGGCAACGCTCGCGGCTGGGACAGTGAGTGGCGGTGGACGGTGGGCTGCCTCCTAGACAAGGTTGGCACGGCTAGTTCTTCCTCTAGCTTGCTGTCCACAATGGGGTGACATGGGTGTGCTCGGCTGTTCACCATTAATGGCAATGGCAAGCTCACAGGGGTGCTAGTGTTGGGCTAATATTTCTAGATGATCTACTAAGCTGTGTGTGAGCTAACTAGGGAACAAGTTAGGCCAAATTTACTGCACACTATAGTGTTTGATGTTTTTGTTGATTTGTGTCTGCAACCTGTTTGATGAAATGGCCGCATGAAATCAAGTTTTGAATTTTGAAATGAATTTTGGTGGGTTTGCTAGATTGGTGCTGGTGAGTCTGCAGATGCTTGGGTTTTGAAAGTTGAGCTTGTTTGAGTGGGTTTTGAAAAAGTGGGATCTTCCCATATGAAGAAGATTCAATTTTGAATTGTCATTTAAACTATGCATTTGAAAGTTTCTGGATGATCACAAAGTGGGCCTTGATACTCTTTTATGAGTACATTCAAGGGGTGCAATGATCCAGAAAAGTTCCTGTTAGGTTCTGAAATTTTGAGACAGCCAAAGTAGGCATGGGAGTTAAATTGGCCAAAATGACCATTCCCTTAATATATTTGTTTTGATTTACTTGTCTTTAGGGAAAGTGTGGGAAATGTTTTAGATGATGTTTATTTCACCTAAGAAACATTTTACAAGCAATGGTTCACACAAACAAGGTGGTTTTCAAGAAATTCAAAAACTATGCATACACATATGCATGCATTCATGGGTTTAGTTAGAAAAGTTTTTGTTAACCCTAATCTTGATGATTAGTGTTTGATGATCTAAGTTTGGTATTTTTGGGATGTTACAAACCTTACCCCCTTAAACAAAATCTCGTCCCGAGATTTGAAAAAGGACGAAAAGATTACCTAGGATTTGAAGAGATCGGGAAACTCTGTCCTGATGTGATCTTCGCGCTCCCATGTAGCTTCCTCTTCTGTGTGGTTGCTCCACTGAATCTTGAGAAATTTGATGCTTCGGGTTCGGGTAGTTCGAAAAGCTTCTTCCAAAATGCGGATGAGCACTTCAGGATAAGTCAGGTCATCGTTGATCTCTATGGTCCGGTGATCGATATTCTTGAACACTTCGGTCTTCTCGGGGACTTCGAGACATTTGCGAAGTAATGAGATATGGAACGCATTGTGCACAGCTGACATCTCTTCAGGTAGTTCCAGTTGATAAGATACTTCTCCTCGACAGTTCAAAATTTTGAAAGGTCCGATATATCTGGGGGCTAACTTTCTTTTGAGTTGGAAACGGTGCATTCCCTTCAATGGCGACACTTTCAGATAAACAAAATCTCCGATGTTGAAGGCGAGGTCTCGACGTCTCTTGTCGGCATAACTCTTCTGTCGGGATTGGGCGGTCTTGAGATGCTCACGAATCTTGTGCACCTTCTCTTCGCTTCGAGGGATGTCGGGTCCAAGATCGACTCTCTCCTACTTCCGACCAGTTCAAAGGGGTGCGACACTTTCTTCCGTACATGAATTCAAATGGGGCCATTTGCAAACTGGCTTGATAACTATTGTTGTAAGAAAATTCTGCAAAAGGCAGACAGTCTTCCCACTTGGATCCATATTCTAGCACGCATGCTCTAAGCATATCTTCGAGTATTTGGTTTACTCGCTCCGTTTGTCCATCGGTCTGAGGGTGATACGCGGTACTAAAATCTAGGCGGGTTCCTAAACCTTCTTGGACTTTCTTCCAGAATCTCGAGGTAAACTGAGTTCCTTTATCAGATACTATGTTCTTGGGGACTCCGTGCAAACTAACTATTCTAGCGATGTACAACTCCGCTAGTTTCGAACTCTGATAGGTGGTTTTGACGGGCAAGAAATGGGCGACTTTGGACAATCTTTCCACTATGACCCAGATAGAGTCATTTCCCCTACTAGAAGTAGGTAGTCCAGTGATAAAGTCCATTCCTACAGAATCCCATTTCCATTCCGGAATTTGCAAAGGTTGCAACAATCCAGCGGGTCTTTGATGTCCTGCCTTGACTCGCTGACATATATCACACTTGGCGATATAGCTTCCGATTTCTCTCTTCATCTTATGCCACCAAAATTGCTCTTTCAAATCTTGATACATCTTTGTTCCTCCGGGATGGATAGAATAAAGAGTATCATGAGCCTCCTTCAAGATAACTTCTTTCAACTCCGAATCTACTGGTACACAAAGGCGTCCTTTGTACCACAGAACTCCTTCTTCGTCCTCGGTGAATCCAGGTACTTTGCCTGTACCGATACGACGCTTGATTCCGTCGATGCTAGCATTTCCCTTCTGCGCTTCTTTAATCTGACTGATCAAAGTGGGCTGAAGTTCTATACTAGCTAGAAATCCTTCACTTACTAATTCCATTCGAAAATCTTCCATCTCCTTGTGCAAACTTGGTTGCTCCTTCAAAATCATGGAGTTCAAGCGGCACGACAATCTGCTAAGGGCATCGGCTACCACGTTGGCTTTACCAGGGTGATAGTGAATGTCCAGATCATAATCCTTGATTAGCTCAATCCATCTTCTCTGCCTCATATTTAGCTCCTTCTGAGTGAATATGTACTTTAGGATCTTGTGATCTGAATAAATCTCACAACGATTTCCCATCAGGTAATGTCTCCATGTCTTTAGGGCTAGAACTACGGTTGCGAGTTCGAGGTCATGGGTTGGGTAGTTTTGCTCATGTTGCTTCAATTGTCGAGATAGATAAGATATAACTTTGCCTTCTTGCATTAGCACACATCCGAGACCAATCTTGGATGCGTCACAATACACATCGAAGGGCTTCGTGATATCCGGCATGATCAAGATTGGGGCTGATATCAATCTCCTCTTGAGTTCTTAAAAACTCGCTTCACACTTGTCTGTCCATTCAAACTTCTTGTCCTTCTTCAGCAATTGGGTCATGGGTCGGGCGATACTCGAGAATCCTTCTACGAATTTGTGGTAATATCCCGCCAATCCGAGAAAAGCATGAACTTGGGTTTGAGTTGTTGGGGCTTGCCAATCTTCTACGTCTTTCACTTTGGCAGGGTCAACGGCAATTCCTCCGGCTGATACAATGTGACCGAGGAATCCTACCTCCTGTAACCAGAATTCACATTTGCTAAACTTTGCATACAACTGATGCTCTCTAAGGGTTCCAAGAATGGTCCTTAGGTGTAGCTCATGTTCTTCTTATGATTTGGAAAAAATCAGAATGTCATCGATGAAAACAACGACAAACTTATCCAGGAAGTCCATAAAAATCTTATTCATGAGATTCATGAAATAAGTGGGGGCATTGGTTAATCCAAAAGACATGACTGTATACTCGTACAATCCATATCTGGTGGTAAAGGCAGTCTTTGGAATGTCCTCTGCACGAATCTTGAGTTGATGATAACCAATTCTAAGATCAATCTTAGAAAACACCTGGGCACCGGTCAACTGATCAAACAAATCTTCTATCTTGGGCAAGGGGTACTTGTTCTTGATGGTGACATCATTCAACTTCCGATAATCCGTACATAAACGGTTACCTCCATCTTTCTTGTCCACAAATAAGACAGGTGATCTCCATGGTGACGCACTTGGTTGAATTAGTCCAATTTCTAGCATGGAATCCAGTTGCTTCTTTAGTTATTCTAACTCCGATGGGTTCATACTATAGGGTCTCTGGGCTATGGGTCCTATTCCGGGGATTAGTTCAATGATAAACTCGATATCCCGATCTGGGGGCATACCGGGCAAAACATCTGGAAATACATCGGGGTATTCACAGACTATCCGTACTTGGTCAATGGTAGGTTGGGCTAGACTCTTGTTACACTTGAATTGGCGAGGTAAGGTTTCAGAGATATGCTCGACTGATAATCCGGCGGTACTGGTGTTGGTGATGGCTTTCTTGGCACAGTCAATCAATCCCTTATGTTTGGACATCCAATCCATTCCTAGTACTACTTCCAAACCTTTAGTTCCGAGTACTATTAGATTAGCATAAAAATCTATGCCATGGATTCGGATAGGGACGGCTTTGCAAATTTGCCTAGCCTTGGTGGTTGATCCGGGGATTTGCACAATCATAACATGCTTCAGTTTGGTTGGTTGAATTTTACTAGTGCAGGCAAATTCTTCGGTGACAAATGAATGCGATGCACCCGAATCAAACAACACTCTTGCAAGTACAGAATTAACAGAAAACATACCCAGCACGACGTCTGGCGCTTCCTGAGCTTCTTCAGCATGCATGAGAAAAAGACGGCCATTGCGGTTGAGCGAATTCCCCGGGGCAAATCTCCTTCCTGGCTGAACACGACGCTGCTGTTGAGCTGGGACGTTGGTATTGGGTGTTGTAGCATTCTTCTTGTTGGGGCACTCGTTGGAATAGTGGCCTTTATTTCCACAAATCATAACAGGTCACTTGTGACTTGTCCTTGGTCGCGACAGCACATCATTGCTTCCATCCTGGGCAAGGTGTTGGGGTTGGCGGTAGCATTGTTGGTGTTGAACTTGGGTGGGGCACGGGTGAAATTGCTAGAGTTGCCGGGGTTGTTGTGATTTCCTCCGGGTCTAGGGTTTCCACGGTTGGGGTAGGTTGGACGGGTCATAGGGGGTCTATTGGTTCTTGGGGAAAATCCGGGAGATGGGTTGGGGCGATACTTTGGGGTCTGATGGGTTCCTGGTTGATGCATCATGCGACGCTTGCGGTTCTCATTGGCCTGGTTGATCTTTCCTTCCATCTGGATGGCTGAATCGACAAGGGCTTCAATATCAGCAAAGGGGATATTGACTAACACCGTCTGCATCTCGTCATGCAGACCATTCAGGAATCTTTCTTTCTTCTTGGCTTCGGTGTCTATCTCGTCCGGGGCATACCTAGCTAATGACAAAAAATTGTCACGGTATTCCACTACAGTCATCCTCCCTTGCTTCAGCTCTCTGAACTCGTCTCTCATTCTCTTGATCAAACCTGGTGGCACATGGGTTCTGCTAAACTTGACCTTGAATTCCTCCCAGGTCATCATCTGGCCTCCGATCATGGCACGAACACTGTTCCACCATGCCCTGGCATCTCCAGCTAGATAATGGGTGGCGAACAGGACTTTCTCGTTGGCTTCCACTCCGGCGACTTCTAGGTTGTTTTTCATGGTTTGCAGCCAATCATCGGCATCTAGGGGTTCTTCTGACTTGGTGAAAACGGGTGGGTTAGTATTCTGAAAATTCTTGAGCTTAGATCCATGGTTGTCCTGATTTCCGTGGCCTTGGTTGTTGTGGGCTAGCTGGGCTATCTGTTGCAGAGTGGCTAGGTTGGCTTGATGTTCCGCTCTTTCAGCTTCGCGGTCAGAGGTCAACATTTGCAGAATCTGCAACATCGGATCCGGGGCTGAACCAATTCCTCCACGTGGCATCTGAAGATTTAGATAAATCGTGAGAAAAGAGGGAATTTTCCTAAGGTTTGGGGTCTTTGAAAAGTTTTTAGAGTTTGACTCAGGTTTTTCTAGCAACTTGCTTTTTCTTTCATTCATTCATAGCACACAGTACAACACACACCACAACAAGGAAAAACAGATGGTTTTAAGAACCATTCTGAAATCTACTGATGGGACCGACTACTACTCACTACGCTAGTGCTCAGTGCTACTACTCCTCGGAGTCTGTGGCTTCATCATCTTCATTATCATCGATGAAGGCGAAATCATCCTCATCGATGAAGAAGTCCATGGCCTGATCCTCCAGAAAATCATCGTCATCGCTGAGATAAGAGTAAGGGTCTCCACGAAGATCCTCTCCTGCATTCTCCCTTTCCTCCAACTGCATGTCCCTCTCGTGGATGGTCTCCTCCAGAGATGAGATGCGGTGGCGAAGACGGGCAATAATGTGCTCCTTCTTGTCGAGTTGACGGCGACGAGACTTGCGATCCTTTGCTAGCATGGCTATGGTCTGATCCTTCGTCTTGATGATGGCAGACTTGTGGTTGCAATAGTCACGGCAGTTGTCCAACTCCTGCTGACGATCATACATCATGAAGCTAAGGTGGTCCAATTGAGTCTTCATCTCGGGGTGGTATGGGGCTTCCAGTGGTTATCCATTTGCATCACGCCTTGGGAAAAACTCAAAGCGGGTTCCCTTGATCTGATTGATGCTCTGCCCATACAGACGGGAGAGAGATTCCTGCATTGCTCTGGCAAGTCCATCGAGCCAGTTGTTCTCTCTTAAGGTAAACTGAATTCCTTCCGCAGTGGGAGGTTTAATATTTCCTCGGAGACTTGCAACAATTAGCCACTGCAGATCTTCTCCTCCTTGATCATTGAGCTGAGCTCCGAAGAACTCGGGGTGTGGATGCTCCAGAAGTTCCGAAAGCTGATCCAGATCCCTCTCAAAGATAAGGTCTCCTTCATTTCCCCAACTGATAAAACTTGTTGTACTTCACGTCCATCTATAAAAATAGAGGATGAGTAGATTAGAAGAGTGATCAAGTGTGTCAAAATTTTATGTATTTTGCAAGAGTTTTTGAGGAACATGAAGTTTTATGAAAGAATCAAAGAGATAAGAATGAGAATAAGTTTTTGTAAATATTTGTTTTTCTTTGGTTTTGAAACTAAGTTTTTGGTTCGACGTCCAGTCTAACTAGGGTCTCCTATGGTCAGGATGGATCTGATACCAACTTGTCAACACCCGGATTTTTCAATCCTAGATGCCTGTTATGCCATACATCGCAATCCCAGGATTACCATTTTTGCGAGACATAACAGAATTGGATACCATAGTACATCATCCATTACAACGATACATAAGTTCTTACACAAATAGGGATCTCATGATCCAGTTCTTAATACAACTTCAAGCAGCGGGATACGTAAATATAACGACAGCGTAGGCGAAGCTCCATCTTTAGGGTCACAGGCAATGCTGATGATGGGAGATGATCCTAGTTGTCGTAACCTTCCTGGGGTCCATCCTCCAGGTACTCCTCTTCATAGTCTGGCCATGGGAATAGTCAGGGACAAAGCCATGAGTACTCTTTAAGTACTCGCAAACTAATACTAACAGGTAAGGGGTTTTTGGATAATAGGACACTAGGCTCTAGGGTTGTTTTGCAAAAAGCCAGGTTTATCTCTTAAGGTTCCAAAGCTAGTCACAATTTTATAACTCCTAAGTGGGATCTTGTAATTCAGGTCACAACTCTGTTGTGGTCAAGTCAAAGTCTCAAATCGCTTCACAAGTCATTTTGAAAAGTCTGACGGGGGAACAGTATGGCCACTCCAACTGTCCATAACCGCGGATGCAGCTATTCAAATAGTTTGACACTCTGCAGAGATTGTACACTTTCACCACAACATTCGATACATCCGTCAGGAACAAATCCTGAATTCACCATACTCAGTATGCGGATAATCAATCCTAACCTTTCAATTACACGCCCTAGTATAAGCACCTCTCCTGTGAGTTTGGCCTCCCAACCATGACTCACTGTCATCTTGGGTACTGCACAGGTGGACAATCTTCACAAGGTAGCCTCAGCTCAGACCTTGGCCGTGAGGGAACTAATACTAAGGAATATAAGTTTCCAGTCAAGCCCTACCCAATATTCGGGTATTGTGGTTGTACGATAAAATTGGAATGGTATCGCATCCAGACAACCATCAGTTTTATAAAGGGCTCAGGCTCATGCCTCAACATTTTCATCACCAAAATCATTATGTGTTTGGAAACAACTGTCCAAAACATTTCAATAGAATGATCCATCATTCTAAGGTTTTCATAACCATTTTTCCACCAAGTATTCCCATCTAAAGTTGATCAAGTTTTATGCTTAGCACTAGCCTCTACATGTGGGGGTAAGCACTGATGAGGGATGGTAAACTAGTGGGGTTTTAACTAGGTTCAAACTCATGCCTTAGGATGACATCAAAGTTATCTAGCTTAGGCCAAATTTTATGCTCTTTATGCAACCTTCAGCACACAACTGTCTAATATCTACCAAACTCTGGGGTAGACTCTAAGTAAGCTTTGATAAAGAAATAAAGTAAGAAGCTGGCACATAAAACTAGGATTTGGTTCATCAAGTGGGTATGATCACATATGCTTAAGGCATATAGTAGTCATATCACAAGTATGGGTTTGTGGTATCAGTAGGGTATCTTGCAAGGGTTAGCTTGCATCAGTGTAAGCTTGCATAGGTCAACTTGTTTAGTAAGGCTTGCATTAGTGTCAATATAAGCTTGCCTTGTGCAGAGCAGTGGTTGAAGTTCTCCTCGGCTTCCTCTTCGTAGTATCCTCCTTCCTCCTCGTATCCTTGGTCGGTACTAGCGTCTATGAATAAATACGAGGTACACAATCACCAAACAATACTTAACTACTTGCAATCATCACACACAAGGGTCCTATAGATGATCTAGCATCATCTCTAACATTACAAGGTTAAGGCTTGGTTTAAATCTTTTTATTTTTAGAAAAGTAATTTCTACTCATTGAAAAACTACTTAAGATTTAATATTCTCCAACTAAACATGGGATCATGTTGACACATGTCATCACCACATATTGTAGTCCATGGGAATGTGATTTAAAGTGGTGTCACAATTTAATAAGGTTTTACCCTTTTATTTTAATTAATTAAAGTGGCTAGAAATGCTTATGGAGCATTCTTTTATTACTTGAGCAATATTTCTGCAAGTAAACCTATATATTTTTATATATTCTGAAAGGTATGGTTAAATGTGATTTTTGAGAGTTGGAATCAACTCAAAAGCTATTATGGTTTAAATTTGAAAAATGTTTGAATGCAAAAAAGCTTCTGCCTTGTTATTTTTACCAAAGGTGATCTATAGATCCAAATGACTTGAATCCAACGGGCTTGGATTCAGCATTCACAGACCTTTCCAACAAAATTGGTTTCATTCAGAATGGTGCACTGAATCGATCTGGGTTGATTTTTGAAGTTGGGTACAGAAGTGTGTTTGAAAACAAATAGAAAAAGGTTTAATTTGAATAACTGGGCTGCGCGGGAAAATCTAACAGGCCGGCCTGCTAAGCGCAGTGCTCCCGCGGGCTGCTTAAGTGGGTGTCCCCACTCGTCAGTGACATGGGGCTGGGCGAAGCGGTATGGGGCAACGTGGATCGTTCAATCTAGTTCTAATCTAACGACTGGGAGTCATCGTCGACGCGAGACAGCTCCGGCGAGAACAAAACCTAGCGCAGCCAGTGAGGGTCGCTGGGGGCTCACCGGGGTACTGGCGAGGGTTGGCGAGGTGGGCGAACGACGAAGTCGACGATGGCAAACTCAGGGGTGGTCGCGGCAGCTCCTGGGGCGGCTCCAATCGCTGGCTCCTTTCTTCTCCGGCAGCGGCAGGCTCCAGTGAAATTCCGGCGAGGTGGTGCTCGCCTTGCTCTGGGAATGGTGTGGCACGATCGGTGAGGAGAGGGGAGTGAGATGGTGTGAAGAATTCGAGTGGGGGTGGCCTCTATTTATAGTCGAGCGAGGGGACCGTCGGGGCGCACGGTGAGCTCGTCGAAGCTGACGTTCTGGCTATTGGCATGGGCATGGGTAGGGGACGGTGCTGTGTCTCCTGGCGATTCTCAATGACATGGTCGCGAGGCATGGGGCGGTGTGGTTTGGTCTGGAACGGGCGGTGCTCTGCACGGCAGAGGCGGCGTCTTCGACGGCGGGCGGTCGAGCTTGACGGGCTGCAAATGGGGATGTCTGGCGGTCTCTGGGTTGATGGCGATCGTGTGTGCCTTGCGGCGGCGCTTGTGATGCGTGGGTGATGGTCGAGGTGGCGCTCTGGCGCACGCTCGGCATGGTCTGGCGCGGCTTGTGCGCGTGGTCGAGGGCTCCAACGCTTCATGGCTGGGACAGTGAGTGGCGGTGGACGGTGGGCTGCCTCCTAGACAAGGTTGGCACGGCTAGTTCTTCCTCTAGCTTGCTGTCCACAATGGGGTGACATGGGTGTGCTCGGCTGTCCACCATTAATGGCAATGGCAAGCTCACAGGGGTGCTAGTGTTGGGCTAATCTTTCTAGATGATCTACTGAGCTGTGTGTGAGCTAACTAGGGAACAAGTTAGGCCAAATTTACTGCACACTATAGTGTTTGATGTTTTTGTTGATTTGTGTTTGCAACCTGTTTGATGAAATGGCCGCATGAAATCAAGTTTTGAATTTTGAAATGAATTTTGGTGGGTTTGCTAGATTGGTGCTGGTGAGTCTGCAGATGCTTGGGTTTTGAAAGTTGAGCTTGTTTGAGTGGGTTTTGAAAAAGTGGGATCTTCCCATATGAAGAAGATTCAATTTTGAATTGTCATTTAAACTATGCATTTGAAAGTTTCTGGATAATCACAAAGTGGTCCTTGATACTCTGTTATGAGTACATTCAAGGGGTGCAAAGATGCAGAAAAGTTTCTGTTAGGTTCTGAAATTTTGAGACAGCCAAAGTAGGCAAGGGAGTTAAATTGGCCAAAATGACCATTCCCTTAATATATTTGTTTTGATTTACTTGTCTTTAGGGAAAGTGTGGGAAATGTTTTAGATGATGTTTATTTCACCTAAGAAACATTTTACAAGCAATGGTTCACACAAACAAGGTGGTTTTCAAGAAATTCAAAAACTATGCATACACATATGCATGCATTCATGGGTTTAGTTAGAAAAGTTTTTGTTAACCCTAATCTTGATGATTAGTGTTTGATGATCTAAGTTTGGTATTTTTGGGATGTTACATATACCCCGCCCAGGTCATGCTTCCCTGGTGCTTGAGGCGCAAATCGGAAGGTTTGAGATGAGCCGCGACTTCATGGATGGCGGAAGTGGCATCAACCTGATGTTCGCTAGCACCCTAGCAGCAATGCGGATCCCGCTGTGTAGCCTGGAACAATCCGACACAACGTTCCACGGCATAGTCCCAGGGAAGGGCATATTCCCCCTGGGAAAGATATGGCTCAACGTTCATCTTCAGCAAACCCGAAAACTTTCGATGCGAGCGGCTTGAGTTTGAAGTGGTGGACTGGCCATCATAGTACCATGCCATCCTCGGGCGTGTGGCATTCGCAAGGTTCCTGGCAGTACCACACTATGCATACCGACTACTCAAGATGCCAGGACCTAGGGGCGTCATCACGGTCCAGGGCAGCTTCACCCGATCCAACCACTACGACAGGGACTTCAACAGAATCTCCCAGTCGTTCGGCATGCAGGAGGAGCTGACAAGGCTTTGAGAGGTGACAGACAACGGGGCACCCCTAGTCTCCAGGCAAAACGCACCCGACATGTCAGTCGACTCAATAGTCAACACGAAAAAGGTGCAGGTCCACCCGACGGACGCCTCCAAGATGGCGCTGATCGCCAACGACCTCAGCCCCGCATAGGAAAGCGTGCTCGTAGAATTCCTCCGTGAGCGCTGGGAAATCTTCGCCTGGTGTCCTGCGGACATGCCAGGAGTTCCCAGGGAATTCGCCGAGCACTCACTCAATGTGTTTCCAGACGCCAAGCCCGTCAAACAGTCCATCCGACGATTGTCCGAGCCACGGGCCGAAGCCGTCGGAGTCGAAGTCAATAGACTACTCGACACCGACTTCATCTGGGAGATCAAGGAGAGCGAGTGGCTCGCCAACACTGTGCTGGTCCCTAAAAAGGACACGGACATCCTGCGGATGTGCGTGGACTTCACATCGCTCAACAAGCACTGCCCGAAGGATCACTTCCCTCTCCCTCGGATTGATCAGATCATCGATTCAACTACAGGATGCGAGAAACTCTCCTTCCTCGACGCCTACTCAGGCTACAATCAAATTCGACTGAAGGTCGAAGATCAAGAGAAAAC
The DNA here is from genome assembly GCA_023614405.1 of Avena insularis. NCBI lineage: Eukaryota > Viridiplantae > Streptophyta > Magnoliopsida > Poales > Poaceae > Avena > Avena insularis. Next base: position 377,596,456 of record CM042695.1, on the reverse strand, counting down.
GATGTTCATCACGCTGTTCGGAGTATTCTGCTACAACACAATGCCCTTCGGGATGAAGAACGAAGGTGCCACGTACCAGCGGTGCATGCAGGCATGCCTGAAGAGCCAGATCGGCCGCAACATACAGGTCTATGTCGACGACATAGTAGTCAAGACAAGGGAGGCCAAGACATTGACCGACGATCTCCGCAAGACGTTCAACAACCTCGATCACTACAAGATCAAGCTAAACTCAGAAAAGTGCTCCTTCGGCGTCCCATCTGGCCAACTGCTTGGCTACTTCATCTCTCAGCGAGGGATTGAGGCGAACCCGAAGAAAATCCGGGCCATACTGGCCATGGAGAAGCTGAAGAACCTCAAAGGTGTCCAGCAGCTCGCTGGGCGCATCACGGCGTTGAGCAGATTCATCAGCCGCATGGGTGAGAAGGCCCTGCCTTTGTACCAGCTGCTACGCAAAGCAGAAAAATTCAAATGGACACCTAAAGCAGATGATGCATTCGAAGATCTGAGGCGGCTGCTCTCCACCTCGCCCGTCCTGGTCATACCAAAGGAATGCGAGCCTCTGCTGCTATACATAGCAGCCACGCATCAGGTGGTCAGCACCATGCTCATGGTCGAACGACCCGAAGATGGCAAGACCCATGGGGTCCAACGCCCAATCTACTACCTCAGCGGGGTATTGACACCAACAAAACAGAGGTACCCTCGCTACCAGAAACTCGCCTACGACGTGTTCATGACGGCTCGTCAGCTGAGCCACTACTTCCAGGAGTATCAGGTGATGGTCGTCAATGAGGCACCACTGACCAACATCCTCAACAACCCCGAAGCTACAGGACGTGTAGCCCTGTGGGGCATCGAGCTGTCCCCTCTAGACATAGTCTATGAGAAGCGCCATGCGATCAAATGTCAGGTCCTCCCGGACTTCCTCGTCCGCTGGATGGAGCTACAGCTGCCGGACACCCCAGATATGACGCAATCATGGACGATGCACTTTGACGGCTCCAAGTGTGAGGCTGGAGAAGGAGCCGGTGTCATACTGACGTCCCCGCAAGGTGACAAGATGAAATACGTTCTCCGGATGAAATTTCGGGCCTCCAACAACGAAGCCGAATACGAGGCCCTCATCCACGGCATGAAGATGGCCAAGATCTGCGGCGCAACGCGCCTAGTCATCTACGGTGACTCAAACCTCGTCGTGCAGCAGACGATGAACGAGTGCGACGCTAATGTCGCTAACATGATCACGTATCGTGCGCCCTATAACTCACTCGAAGGAGACTTTGACAGCTGCGAGCTTCGGCATGTTGGAAGAGAAAGCAACAAATAAGCCGATAGAGTCGCCAACATTGGCTCCACCTGCGCACGGGTTCCACCAGGTGTGTTCCTCGAACAAATCTGCCTGTCTTCCATCAAAAGGAAATTCCCCAAGGGATCACCCAAAGAGGCAGAGCACTTAGGGGCTGCGCTACCCGAAGGACAAGAAGGACCTGAAAAGCTCGACACGGAGGTCGTGTTGGTCAACCTGATGCAGGTCATGGCAATCGAAGAAACATGGACGCAACCGTACCTACGGTACCTGATAAACATGGAACTTCCTGATGACCCGACAAATGCTCGGTGCATATCTCGCCGGTCGAAGGCCTTCACCATCATCAATGGCGAGCTGTACAAGCGCAGCATTTCAGGTGTACTCCAAAGGTGCGTCACCATCGGTGACGGCAAAACCATCCTCCAAGACATCCACGAGGGCATCTGCGGCCATCACGTATACAGCCGTGCCCTCGTCGCCAAAGCTCTACGAGCTGGGTTCTACTGGCCAACAGCCATGAATGATGCCAAGGACATCGTCCAGAGGTGCAACGGCTGACAAAGGTTTGCGGATAAACTGCACGCACCAGGATTGGAGCTCAGGCCCATACCCTTGGCCTGGCCCTTCACCCAATGGGGCCTCGACATGATCAGAAAACTGCCCAAGTCTTCGAAAGGAGGCCACATCTACCTCCTGGTCATAGTCGACAAGTTCACCAAGTGGATCGAAGCCATGCCCATCACCAACCAAAAGGGAAAACGGCCGTGAAGTTCTTCGAGTCCATAGTCTACAGGTTTGCCGTGCCGCACAGCATCATCATGGACAACGGGTCGAACTTCATCTCCAAAAAATTCCAGGACTTTTGCGAAGGCCTTGGGATCAACATATCATACGCCTCCGTGGTGCACCCGCAAACCAACGGGCAGGTCGAAAAGGTCAATGGCCTCGTAGGCGGCGGCATCAAGAAACGCCTACTCAGCCCACTCAAACAGCTTGCGGGAGCCTGGGCAGAAGAGCTACCCTTCGTCCTTTGGATCTTGCGCACAACGCCAAACAACTCAACTGGCTACACGCCCTTCTTCATGGTGCACGAAGCCAAAGCCGTGTTACCTGCAGAAGTACGTCATAAGGCCCCACGGGTCGTCGCCAATGACGCCGAATCGACAAAGACGCTGCCGACGAGGCACGCGACATCACCGCGGCTCGCTCGATGGTCTACCAGCAGAGCCTCCACAACTATCACAGCTGTCGGTTGCGCCCAAGGTCCTTCGTCGAAGGAGACCTCGTCCTACGACTCAAGCAAGAGCGGCCGAAAAAGCTCGAGTCACCCTGGGAGGGACCCTACATCGTCACCGAAGTCATCCCAGGTGACGCCTACCGCCTCAAGCACGTGGAGTCTGGAGTCGCATACTCCAACCCATGGAACGTCGCACAATTGCGACGCTTCTACCCCTAGCTATCCATCTTTACTTACAATAAGACTACTCAGCCGAACATTGTACCTCTTCGTTACGATATGAATCAAAGCTAAGTGTCTCGCCCGGAAATTTATCCTTTTTTACATTACTTTCTGTTAAAACACACCCGGGAGCTACGCCTCACCTCACGACTTCGTCGACTGAGTGCAACGCATGTAAACCTGAGTAGCCGACCACGTCAGGCTAACGAAAAGGGCATGCATACAACCAAGCACCACGTGCTAAGACAAGCAACATTTACAACAAAGGGCATAACAATCCCACTCGAAATATATACAATTTTTACATCTATCCTTTTTACAGGGCCTACTTATTCTGAAGGATAACATGCGCTAGATGCTCAAAAAGATCTATAATCTCTTCGGCATACTGCCTAATAGCCGCGTAATGTGGGCGCATGTCCCACAGGCCACCATCTGGTTGAGGGGGTTGCCCAGTAGCCACCACCGCAAGATCAACATCTGGGCGGCGCAGCCGAACAAGGGAAAGGGAGGCCTTCACCCCCGCAACCAGCTGGTGCCACACCAACTCCCTGACGTGACCTACGTCTCAAAACTTCGCTAGCAAACCCCATAGAGTCGAAGGCGCCTCATCAAGAGGAAACATGACGTGCATAATTGACACCAGAGAAGTTTTCACCTGCCTTAGCACCCGTGACACCTGATGAGCACGATCCTGCACAGTCGCAAGGACGGTGGCCGGTCGCGGTCCATCCAGAAAAAGCCTCCGGCTTCCATATCCTGTTGGGTTAGGCAATTGATCTGAACTACAACACGCTCCTTCTCCTCTTTTGGAACAAGGTTGACACCTGCAGAAAAATACAGAGTAAAGATGACACTCAAACAAAGGAGCATCTGAAAACGAGCAGCAGCTCAAGAAAACTCACACTATAGCTGCTCGGCCAACTGCCGCAGCTCCACCATCAGATACTCCTCCTTGGCGGTAGCCCGCTCCGCCTTCGACTTCCACACATCCGCGTGGCCTCGGACGCCAAGTATCTCCTTCTCAAGGTTGCGGATGCGGTCACGAAGAAAAACAAGCTACGACGCATCATCCAAAGATGGTCGCGGCTGAGGGGCAGACGAAGTATCAACCGGATCCTCACCCGAAAGTCCCTAGAGGAAAACATGCAAGAGTATGAACAACACATGACCGAGCAACATCTTGAAGCATCATTTATATACAACAAAAGGCCACTGCATGGCACAAGGAAACTGTTTGACAAATATTACAGCAAAAGAAGAAGACAACTATCCTAAAGCTACAACGATGAAGCCTAAGAAGTTGCATCCGGAGTGGCCTCGGAGACAGAGTGCCTGCTCTTGATCTCCTCCTACTGCTTTGCCGCATACTCCGCCAGAAGGTCAATGAGCTTCGGCCCATAGCGCTTACATCAAGAGGCGAAGAGATTAAAAGCTACCTCGGAGCCGTCGGGAGCTGTTGGCATCTGCGAAGTGACCTGATGAAGATCCAACTCCACCCTGGACGCCATGGCCATAGCCAGCCCCATGGAAGAGCCGATTCCCTCTGCTTGCGCTTTTAGGCCGTAGGTGCATCCGCTGATAGTGCATCCGCCAAAGAATCCACATCCTCAAGGGCAGCGCCCTTGGGAACGATCTCCTTGTAGAAGCGCCCGAGGATCTCCTTGGCCTTGGCAAGGGAGCCAGCAACAGTACCATAGAGGTCTTCGACCGCCGCGGCGGCATCGTCTAGAGCACTCCCGCGCTCCAGGGCACTGCGATCGAATTCAATGCCCGAGACATCTGGAGCAAAAGGAAGACAAAGTAGGAATCGAATAAGGGCACGGAGACAGAACATCCGAAAAACCAAAGATAGGCAAAAGCACTTACCGGAAACGGCCTTGGCAGCAGCCATCAGCTTCTCAGCCACCTCCTTCTCGCGTGCAGCCACAACAGTGGCGAGCTGCTCTTCGCGATCCGAAGCTTCCCGCTGAAGGCGCTCCTTGGCCGCGGCTGCGGCGCCCTATTCTCTTTCTTCTCTTCCTTCTTCCTCTTGGCCAGCGGCTGTGGCGCTATAGCCCGCACGGGCACGGCTGGGATAGGCGAGGAAGAAGCACCGTCATCTCCGCTGTGGCGCAGAAGGAAAGACGGGTCCCTAGGTGTAACACCCCTGAATCGGGTCTATGCAGATCTCAGCATTTCCTGCCAAAATCCGCATAGAAGCGATTCAAAGACGCCCACCAGACACTTTCGTGTGGGTGGGATTTGAATACAAGTAGTTACATCACAGTAGTTTACAACAGAATCCACAAGAACTTATTTACACAACAACGACTCAACGAGTCAAGATTACAAAAGGTACAATTCAAAGAGAAAGCAAAATAGTATCCGAGTACGGACAAGATCCAAATGGGACTAAGAGTCCAGAAGAATAACCAAGCGATGTCCAACCCTGCCCAGGCCAAGCCGGAAGGGTAACCTTGCTAACGTCGTCAATTACATACCTGTCAAGCCAAAAGGGTGCCGGCAAAGGGCAAAGGAAAAGAGAAAGAGAGCGGTCGATCGAGGCCAAGATGCAGCGAGACTAGAATTCGGCGGTCCTCGCCTACATAGGTATGGTGGGCTCAGCGGCAGCAAAGCTTGCACTATCTAACTTATAGAGACACGCTACAACTTCGACTAGTATGCGAGTTAACAGAGCACTATACGGTAACTATAATATAACACCAAACATAACCTATCCGAAGATTTCCCCTTGAAGACCAGTCGAGGAAGGCCTCTCGCGGAACACACACGGTGGCAATTTTAATTAAGCAGGTGTTTAGTTGTTAAGGCTAATTACTAGTCATATTATTAAAGGCAAAACATTAGTGGCGTTGTCTATGATCATAACACTGTACTCCTGAGGTGTCCATAACCGTGGACACACGGCTTCTCGAAAAGATTTACCCTGCAGGTGTGCACTACTGTACCCAAACGCATGCTCAACCCTTCAGGCAACATGTCACGCGTGCCTTCCGAATCTCACAACAAGAACTGTCCCATAACTACGCGCATATCCAGAGGCATCACATACTGTGTTTTACCCACACAAGAGATACAGCTGATTCTCTAGGTGGCACAACGTTTGAGTCTATGGTCGGGCGATGATCGGAAGATAACTTGTAGAGCTCCATCCCACCTCCGACACGATATCCCGATTTTATGCAATGCAAGCCATGGCAGTCCACCAAAATATCAAGTCCGAAGACATATCAACTCACCCATGTCCGAGGACATATTATGCGTATGCACCAAATGGAAAATCAATTTTGTAACCCTTTGGATATACGAATAGCGTCGGTAGTTGAGGGGAGGATCCCAGAGGCCCCCACGTTTGGTTAGCGCGATCAACTCAGAACTGGTATCGTAGAACGAACGGGTCCTAGGTCAGCTCAAGCAGTTCCCAAAAGTGGTCCCTGCCGGGGCCTTATCATTAGGTGAAACCATAACCATATCCATAACCATAACCAACATCACCAGATTAATTATCTTATCACCAACAATATTCAAGTATCGTGTTCCACCTGTATGAGAGCGGTACTAAGCATGCCTACGACTCGCAAGGACAAAGCTAGCTAATCAAACAAGGCAATAGGATAACCAAGGCAATATAGTGGAGCGGGTAAATAAAGGGACAGTACTATAGCATCGACAATAAGGATAGCAGTAGATCAATTGGAGGAGGTAAAGACTATAAATGCAAAATAGGTAGAAGAGGGAGAATGCTCGCCTGAAAACATTGTCGAAGGTTCACCCGAAGATCGGGTCGACACTCGCATCAACTCATCGGCCTAGTCCGCGAAGAAGCAAAACACTAGAAGAGGCAACTGATGCAATATTTAATACTAGGACGAAAGATCCAGCATGATTATGATATGATGCATGACATGGCAATATGAGGTCCTACTTAGCAATATTAAGCGGAATCGGGATCCCAACATTTAGTTAGATGGTCCATGTTGTTTAGATACCCCGCAATTTAAATGTTGTCTTAACATGACAAAATTATATCATCGGTTCGCTATACAAATTTAAATGGAGCCAATATTAGACTAGATTCGCCCATATGGGCTCCATATAATTATTAGGTGAATCGCTATTTAAACCAAACCCACGAGATATGTATGTAACATAAATGATTTAATGCAACAAGTCATATGGCATACAAAATAGAGTTAGGGTCAATGTCTCACGTCTCGGATTGGACAGGTAAAGAGGCCATCTTCGGATTAGAATGGAAGTAATGAAAGTAGCCCATATCATTGAAGTAGTAGTACTACCGCCGTCTTTATTTTCAGAGTTGGAAATAGCCAAAAATAGACACGGTAAGGAGCAACCATGGCAAAACTCCTACAGGAATTTCATCGAACAGGTTACCAGCAAGACACGAATGAGTAAACTGAATCAGAGACATTTAGTTTCACCGACGGCCAGGACTACCTGGTACACAACACCTGGACCTGTTCGCCTAGCTACTATCGGCTACAGGTAGTGGAGCAGCTGCCGGGCGTTGACATGATGGAGCACCGAGATGAGGCTGCAGAGCAGGGGACAAGGGTGCGGGAGCCGGGGCAGTCTGGAACTTGGCCTGGCTGCCATGCGTTGCCAAGGAGAAAGCGGCGAGGCTGCTTTGCGTGGCTGGATGCGCGCACCAAGGAAGAAAAGACGACCGCCGTCGCATATTGCACCTGCATGGGGGTCTCGAGGCCGGAGGGCGGACGGCTTGCCGAGTGTGCGTGCGCGGCCAAGCTTGCTGCAGCACACGCATGAAGAGGCAGATTAAAGCTGCTCTGCTAGCTAACTGAGTCAGGTGAAGAGGTAGATTAAAGCAGAGATGGTGGCGTGGGAAGATGGTGTTGGTGGAGATCGATTGAAGAAAGGGATTGAATCAGGTTGTTAGCTCAAGGATTAGGATAAGTAGGCCACGATGTGATCTGAAGCTACTCTTGCAAATGAATTGGAATAACTTGGTGAGGTATCGCCTATGGACACAGAGGAAGGACGACGACCAGATCGAGGCACTCACGCGGGCAAAAGAGATGGAGAACGGCGGCGGAGAGGATTCTTGAGTGAGGAATTTGGAATAGATGTATATCTCAGATTTGGGATTAGGGTTTGGAGAGAAATAAGGGGAATGGACTAATTATCTAGTCCAAAGTAGACTATATGGGGTTAGTTTTGGGCCAAAACATTAGACGGGCTTTTAGCCTAATTTTATATTTATAAAACAAGAAAAGCTTTTGCTGCAAGAAATATTAATTGTTTTAATTTAAAATAAGAATGAGAGACGGGTTTAATATAACCACATGGATATTTAGTAAAACAAAATATGGTTGATAAAATAATTTTACGGATAAAATATGCATGATGATGTCATGATGATGTACAAAATAAAATAACAAGCAATTTATTTCGGAATATTTTCCGGGACATTACACTAGGCGTCGACGAAGTCGAGGCATCCGAAGACTCGCTCGACCATCGTCTGAGCACAAGCCTAACCTAATCTCGAAAGCGTACAGAGAGGGAATCGGTAACATAACAGTGACCCTACGACACAAAAATTATTACAGCGAGCTCATAACTGAGCAGAGAACCAAAATATTACAAGCAGAGGTCACCGACCACAAACATCAAACAACGGAAGGCAAAATTATGCTATTAAGTATAGAAAACTTAACAAATGGCCTAAGAGGACTGAAGCATAACGATGACGTCTAATCCATAGATCCCAGACTGCCGACTGGGAACTCCAAACTACTCGTCGATGTCGTTGCCGTAAAGAATTCATCTTCAATGGTAACACTTACTCTGCTGCAAAAGTATCAACGAAGCAAGGGTGAGTACAGGGTGTACTCCGCAAAACTTATGGCTGGTGGAGTTGTTTTGCATAAATCCATCTTTGTTTCGTAAAACAAGAGGGAGAAGAATCCCGACTATTCAGAATATTTTAAAGGGGGATAAGAGAGCGATATCTCTAACTTTGATCATCTCTTGATATCCACCAAATCATCATCAGCTGAACCTATCTAGGATCACCCCCTCGTACCCATCAGGAGGCTTCCTTAAGCACACATTACTTAACTTGCCAAGTTTTACGATTAGGTTCAAGTTCTCTATGATCTTCACGTCCGTTCCCAAGTCGTCCATAACCGCGGACACGGCTTTTCGAAAAGACTAATAACCCTGCAGGGATGCACAACTTTACCCACACGTACTAACCTTCTCTTAATGCCACTAGATAAGCCCTCTTCCTTGGAAGGACGGCATAGGGTGGTTAGACACGACCTTTACCTTGCTTTCGTCGAGACCATGAGTCACGCACTAGGGAGATGCCGCCATAACGGGTCGAGTCCCGAAGCCGGTCCCTAATGATGTGAACAGGGTTTGAGATTACGGATGCCGGGCATCTCCCATTCCCTGCCACGCTTACCTACCTGTATGAATGCACCTCCTTCACCTCCTTCGAGAAGAGCTAGAATGCATATGTCGAATGGAACGCCCGAACTATGTGACTCATGGAATCTACTAGGAAAGTTAGTTGGTCGAGGGGGTTTCCAAGCCCCCGTGTGGCTGTACGCTCGTCTTGGTTCAAGAGGCAAGAACATCGGGTCCTAAGGGTGGCAAGTATAGGACTGCAAACACCACAACCCACGTGGCCTCCCATACAAGCCTTAGCATGTTTGTTATTCATCTCTGATCATACCACATCATCCTGTCAAACTAGGTTCATTCACAGCTCTGATTAATCAACCGGATGGACCAGTGGTAACAGCTAGGCATGGCTAAGCACAATAGATCTAACAGCTCTAGCAACGCTTCACAAGCCAAACCCTAGTTAAGCTAGGAGCAGTGGATCAGGGAATATAGGCTATAAAGGGAACATGCATCAGACAGGTTTACTCTATCTATCGATAAAAGACATTGGAATCGTATGCACATGGAAAGAATGAAATACTTTGAAAGCATAGGATTCATAAGTATGTGTGGGGCTTCGCTTGCCTTTACTAGTTGATATCCAGGAATCAGAGTTCCGGACATCTGGTACTTGACTTGATTACATTTGGTCAAGTATTGGTCTTCAAGCTTCGACGGTGTTGATCTCGAGCTTCAATCTTGATCTCGATATAGTACTCTACCGGAGAAGAACCAAATACCGGAAAGAAAGGAAACAATCAACACATGGCATAGACGCAATGCTCAATCGAGGATGATGATATGACAAGTTGAATTGTATCGAAATGAAAACCCTAAACATGCTTGGTCATTTTAATCGGGGTCCGAGGGGTCCAAACCCTAATTCGGAGAAACCCCGGAGGCATATGAGAGGGGCTGTTTTGTTGTTCTAATTAAACTTGCAATTGAAGTTGCTTATTAATGCATGATTATAATTTAATTAGGTAGAATTCATTTTTCTGCACATTTTGATATATTATTTGTATTTTTTTGATTTAAAATGAATTAGTTATGATTTTTCCCAATTTTAAACCATTTTAAATCATTTTTAGAATATTATAAAATAATTTGCATTTTGAAATTACTTTAACATTTTTATTAAACAGAAACATTTCTGATATTATTTTTACTACTTACAGGGTGGACCCACCTGTCAGGATTTAATAATTATAGAAATCAATTTACAAAACAATTAATAAAACAAAAAGAGGATTATGATGCCATGCTGACGTCATGCTGACATCAGCAATGGTGCTCTCTCAGATCAAGCAAGGCGCGGGCGATTGAGGGCATGCAAGGATGCAGGAGCAGGGGCGTTGGAAAGAGGAGAACAGGGGGATCCAGAAAGTGGCGGCGCAGTGACCAAATGGTCACTGGAGCATCGTTCCCGACGAGCTTCTGCGGCGGCGCTCGGTGACGCAAGGGGGGAGGTCAAACCAGGAAGCAAGGAGAGTAGAGGAGGGGTCTGGCATGACCAGCGGCTCACCACGAGCATGATGGAGGGGTCGGCGAAGCTCGAGAAGGACGGACGGCGACGAATCGAGATGTTGACTACGACGGCCAACGATGCTTTCGTGCTCGATTCAGGCCAGAGGAGGTCGTCCGGGCGTGCGTGCTTCGGGGAGGAGAATGAGGTCGGCGAGGCGCTTCTAGCGGTGGCCACGGCGTGGCACGGGGTGGCCGGAGACGGCGAGGCAGCACGGTGGCCAGAGCTAGGTTTTCAGCCTTGGCGAGAAAAAGGATAAGGTGGAGGGGGAGAGTGACGGGCTAGGGTTCTCGGAGGCGTCGGTGAGGCCCTTATAGGCGCTGGCGGGCGCTGGTGCGAATCTTAGTGCATCGCCGGCGGCGGACGGCGGCGGACGCGCCAGCGAGCTGCTTTGGCAGCGGGAGTAAGACGCCGATGGGAAAGAGGGGCCGAATCGGTACGGGCTGCTGGGCCATGGCTGGGCCGAGATGGGCTGCACCAAAGCAAGGGGAAAGGGCCAGGGTTTGCTGCGCTGGGCGACAGAGAGGAGGGGAGAAGAGATGGGCCGACGTATTAGCTCGTCTGGCTCTATATTTTTACAGAAAAACCTTTTCTTATTTCCTATTTTCATTTTCTCTTTGTAAATTCCATTTGTAATTCTGTTTTGAATATTTCCAGAATACAAAAACTTTTGTAAACATTTAAAATACCATGGAGACCCTTTATAACCATCTGGGTTCCAAACTTTTGTACTTTTCAAATATAGTAAAACCCTTTTGAATACATTTCAATTAGAGAGGGAAACTATTAGGGTTTAGGGTTTTGAATCTATTTCTCTTGCATGCATTTTAGAATGATGTTCATGAATGCACAACCAAACCCTAATGTCTATTTAGTAAAACTAGGGTTGTTACAATTCTTCCCCCTTAAAAGAATCTCGACCCGAGATTCCTAGGTAGGAAGATAGAAGGAACAGGGTTACACTAAACTTCGACAATCTTCTCGAAGAGGTTGATCCATGCCACCATGACGAGTGGACGAAGCGCTTCGTAATCTTCGAGGTGGCTTCTCATGCTAAGGAAGAGAGGGAATGCCATAGAACCACAAACTAAGTATGTCATGGTCAACTCATGGATAGATGTTTCACAAACATCTCTAAAGCCAACGACATGAAACACGCCAAGGTAATGGAGGAAACAAAAGGAGAAGGTTTTCAAGGTGACAGATAATTGGTCTTCATAAGGATTGAGACCACGGAGCTTACAGGGGTTTTTGAAGCTTCTGAAGAAGAAAGCTTCCAACAGAAAGAACATGACCACAGACTTCGAGAGGTAAACCCCTATTAAACAACTTAATATAGATTTATAGGTGGAAGAGATGGATACCAACAAAACCAAGCTGTTGAACTACTTTTGACACAGAAGGGTCATTCTTTGGTTCAACAGAAGGCTAAGAGAGAAAGGTCTTTTGATGGAGAGGACTCGTGAGAGTCACAAGAACATGTAACAAGAGAAACTATTGATTACCAAAATCATGGTCGTTCTTGGAACATGTTTAAGAAAGAGGGAAAGAAACTCTTTATTCATCCAGGGCTATCAAAATCCTTGCCAAAGATCATGATATCACTTTACACCACCAAGATGAATAGTTAAGAAGATTCCTGATGACACGAGAAGAAAGAAACTTCATTCTCAGATTCCAAGTAATTGGCCTAACAAGACGCTTGCCAACATAAAAAGGGTCTGGAGGAATGACCGAGCGACATCTATCAACACTACTTTAAATGTTCTCCTTGATATTTAAAATACTGATATCAGGCTACTGACAAGCCTTTAACCAGTCATCAAGTAAAGGTCAGAATTCGGATACAAAGGAAACCGTAAGCACAACTCCTATAATAAATCATAGAAGATGCCTCATGAAGAGTGGTTGTTACTGCTGATTCAAGAGAATATGGCAAAAGGTCTTTCCGGCTAAGTGTGTCAACCATTACATCAATCTTGCCAGATGTACATAGAAACCTATGTCAACCCTTGAAGAACACCAACCATTATTGCTGCTTGAGATTCAACTTTGGATAAGCGGGGAGATACTTCAGACTCAGCATATCCGAATAGAAAGGGTGCAACATTTACCATAGAGGTAAAGTCACTAGATTCTCAAGATATGGACTTCAATGTCAAGCTCCAAAAGATGAGCTAGATTGCAGAACCCATGTGATAGCAAATTATCAAAAGATAATTGCATCTGCATGAATTGTTTGCAATGAAACACAACTGAATCCTTGTTGGGAAACATTTAGGAGGGTATCGAAGTTTTAAGTACTTCTTATCTTCTATGAACAAATCAGTCAGTGGCTTGGTGTGCTTGGAGGATCTTCTCGAGATGTGAAGGTATCAACCTACCATATCAAGAATACCTCGCACATGCTTTACTAACTTGGAATGATTCCCGAGGAAGCAAAGATAACTCTACTCGAATCCATGGCGACTTCTTTCAACATTTAGCGTGTGAACTAGAGAAGGTTACTTCTAACATCTAGAACACCTGATTCGAGATAACACGAAGAGGGTTCTCAAAAGTTTCCAATATTAATGCCAACTGTTCCACATGAATCTCTTCTAGCATGGAGAATGTAAGGATGTCATCGATTGGCTCGATAACAAACTTATCAAGACACTCCAAGGATATGGACGCACATGTTGTATGAACAACGCATAGACATTGGTCAGACCAGAGGACATGAAGATGTACTTAAGTGGAACATCACCAGTAGGTACACCATCAGGATAGTCCTTGGGACGGAGTTTGATTCGTCGGTAACCCAAATCAAATCAAAGACAGGGAAGGTAACATATCCACAAAGGACATACTATCTTGCTTCAGCACAACAAAACTAGACACCCCTTTAAGGAGAACAAAGTTGGGTAGAACTTTTGCTTTACAACTTTCCAAGTTGTTGTTTAGGCTCAACCAACTAGTTCAGGGGTATCCAATACGGACCCTTGGAGAAAGGAGCGGTTTAGGGAACTTTCTTGCTCAAGAACTTGATAACACGGTCATGTGGCAACATGGTGATACTTCTAGAAGACATCCAGAATATCACGAACCACCGATATGTCACTTAGCTCGAGATAAAACTTTCTTTGTAAGGCAAGAAGACGTAGTATCAAAGCTTCGGCACAAACCTATCTCTTTGATTGAAGAGGGTGTACTTGAATAGCGGACTTGGTAGCACAATCATCCTTTGCTTAGTTATAGGGTTACCCAATCACGCTATGAATGATACAAATGTCCTTTGAGTTCAAAGCAATAAGAATTGCTAAGAATCTTAGGGGGGCACATTATTACGCACACGCAACATTCCTGAGCGCGAACAGCTCAGAAGAAGGGTGGGTAAAATGTGTAAGAGCATCACTTCATTAAGAGGGTCATGAGACTCAGCACGACCTCTTAGTATAAAAGAATGTGGCACTTTAAGGTAGAACAGAACATAAACTAATCAATGCTTATTGATCTACGGATTACAACACTTTGACCCGGTCCGAGATATGACGAGGTATTGGAGTTTGTTTCTCTTGACATCCCGAAATGGTTTTTCTTGACGGACCACAAGAGTATCTTGCATTGGAAGACACCAATGCATATTTACGGCTTGGCTACCAACTGGTAGACAAAGGTCGGAAAGCAACAAGGAAAAAGGAACATGCTCAAGATAGAATCCCGAGATGTGGATGCATAAGTCAACAATCTTCTGAAAACCGATGCATAGAAAAGGAAGGTGTGGCAGAGTCACGAGTATAGAAGCAAGACTCACGAGGAGCACTCTTGTCGTGATCTATTTGGTTGCATTAAAGAACATATGCCATAGCTAGTGGTAGGGGAAGTCCTTTATCGTCACTGTTTAATAGCGACAATATCCACAAGCTTGAAGGCTATACTAGAAGGTACTAGCCATTCTGAGGTAATGTGTAAACATTAACCACAGGGGTTAACAAAATGGATCTTGGGTTAAAGGTCAGCTTCATGTACAAGATTCACAACACCGGAATCCAGCACAATCGGGGATCTTAGGTTCAAGTCCGAGGGTTAAAACCCAAAGAAAGGAATAACTATTACTTGAGTGACAAAGCGTACATTACAATCTAACAATCACAAGGTAGCTTCTGAAAGAAGGAACAACTTTGGAAGTACCCAAACAAATGAAAAGGAGGCACACGAGACGAAAGGAAACCTCGAGGCCTAGAACAGAACATTGAGGAACCATCAAAACGATTTTGTGGAACCTTAAAATAGAGAGATTATGATAGACAGAAATCTCTCAGACGAAGCAGAGCAAAGGGAAACAAGGAACACACAAAACTGACTCTAGACAACTCAACGCTAGGTCAAATGGTTGAGATCCGGCATGCCTGAAGAGGCACCTAACTTTGAAGGAGGAGATGAGATAGCAAAACTTTCGAAATCAATACAAGGTAAGATGACCCAGAACTAGAGCGAAACTAGATAAGGAGTAAAAGAAGCATACCAGAGTTTTTGCACATAATTTTCATCTTTGAAAATAGTTTTCATAAGCACTAGACTCAACATCGACCAATAGAAAGGTTTCCTACGATCGCTGCTCACGATACAAAACACATGACACACCCGGGATTAAGGCTAGACAAATCCCAGACCATCGTCTGAGCACAAGCCTAACCTAATCTCGAAAGCGTACAGAGAGGGAATCGGTAACATAACAGTGACCCTACAACACAAAAATTATTACAGCAAGCTCATAACTGAGCAGAGAACCAAAATATTACAAGCATAGGTCACCGACCACAAACATTAAACAACGGAAGGCAAAATTATGCTATTAAGTATAGAAAACTTAACAAATGGTCTAAGAGGCCTGAAGCATAACGATGACGTCCAATCCATAGATCCCAGACTGGCGACTGGGAACTCCAAACTACTCGTCGATGTCGTTGCCATAAAGAATTCATCTTCAATGGTAACACTTACTCTGCTGCAAAAGTATCAACAAAGCAAGGGTGAGTACAGGGTGTACTCCGCAAGACTTATGGCTGGTGGAGTTGTTTTGCATAAAGCCATCTTTGTTTCGTAAAACAAGAGGGAGAAGAATCCCGACTAATTAGAATATTTTAAAAGGGGATAAGAGAGCGATATCTCTAACTTTGATCATCTCTTGATATCCACCAAATCATCATCAGCTGAACCTATCTAGGATCACCCCCTCGTACCCATCAGGAGGCTTCCTTAAGCACACATTACTTAACTTGCCAAGTTTTACGATAAGGTTCAAGTTCTCTATGATATTCACGTTCGTTCCCAAGTCATCCATAACCATGGACACGACTTTTCGAAAAGATTAATAACCCTGCAGGGGTGCACAACTTTACCCACACGTACTAACCTTCTCTTAATGCCACTAGATAAGCCCTCTTCCTTGGAAGGCCGGCAGAGGGTGGTTAGACACGACCTTTACCTTGCTTTCGCTGAGACCATGAGTCACGCACTAGGGAGATGCCGCCATAACGGGTCGAGTCCTGAAGCCGGTCCCTAATGATGTGAACACGGTTTGAGATTACGGATGCCGGGCATCTCCCATTCCCTGCCACGCTTACCTACCTGTATGAATGCACCTCCTTCGAGAAGAGCTAGAATGCATATGTCGAATGGAACGCCTGAACTATGTGACTCATGGAATCTACTAGGCAAGTTAGTTGGACGAGGGGGTTTCCAGGCCCCCGTGTGGCTGTACGCTCGTCTTGGTTCAAGAGGCAAGAACATCGGGTCCTAAGGGTGGCAAGTATAGGACTGCAAAAACCACAACCCACGTGGCCTCCCATACAAGCCTTAGCATGTTTGTTATTCATCTCTGATCATACCACGTCATCCTGTCAAACTAGGTTCATTCACAGCTCTGATTAATCAACCGGATGGACCAGTGGTAACTGCTAGGCATGGCTAAGCACAACAGATCTAACAGCTCTAGCAACGCTTCACAAGCCAAACCCTAATTAAGCTAGGAGCAGTGGATTAGGGAATATAGGTTATAAAGGGAACATGCATCGGATAGGTTTACTCTATCTATCGATAAAAGACATTGGAATCGTATGCACATGGAAAGAATGAAATACTTTGAAAGCATAGGATTCATAAGTATGTGTGGGGCTTCGCTTGCCTTTGCTAGTTGATATCCAGGAATCAGAGTTCCGGACATCTGGTACTTTACTTGATTACATTTGGTCAAGTATTGGTCTTCGAGCTTCGACGGTGTTGATCTCGGGCTTCAATCTTGATCTCGATATCATACTCTACCGGAGAAGAACCAAATACCGGAAAGAAAGGAAATAATCAACACATGGCATAGATGCAATGCTCAATCGAGGATGATGATATGACAAGTTGAATTGTATCAAAATGAAAACCCTAAACATGCTTGGTCATTTTAATCGGGGTCCGAGGGGTCCAAACCCTAATTCGGAGAAACCCCGGAGGCATATGAGAGGGGTTGTTTTGTTGTTCTAATTAAACTTGCAACTGAAGTTGCTTATCAATGCATGATTATAATTTAATTAGGTAGAATTCATTTTTCTGCACATTTTGATATATTATTTGTATTTTTCTGATTTAAAATGAATTAGTTATGATTTTTCCCAATTTTAAACCATTTTAAATCATTTTTAGAATATTATAAAATAATTTCCATTTTTAAATTACTTTAACATTTTTATTAAACAGAAACATTTATGATATTATTTTTATTACTTACAGGGTGGACCCACCTGTCAGGATTTAATAATTATAGAAATCAATTTACAAAACAATTAATAAAACAAAAGGAGGATTATGATGCCATGCTGACGTCAACAATGGTGCTCTCTCAGATCGAGCAAGGCGTGGGCGATTGAGGGCATGTGAGGATGCGGGAGCAGGGGCGTTGGAAAGAGGAGAACAGGGGGAGCCAGAAAGTGGCGGCGCAGTGACCAAATGGTCACCGGAGCATCGTTCCCGACGAGCTTCTGCGGCGGTGCTCGGTGACACACGGCGGGAGGTCAAACCAGGAAGCAAGGAGAGTAGAGGAGGGGTCTGGCGTGACCAGCGGCTCACCACGAGCATGATGGAGGGGTCGGCGAAGCTCGAGGAGGACGGACGGCGATGAATCGAGATGTTGACTGCGGCGGCCGACGGCGCTTTCGTGCTCGATTCAGGCCAGAGGAGGTCATCCAGACATGCGTGCTTCGGGGAGGAGAATGATGGCGGTGAGGCGCTTCTAGAGGTGGACACGGCGTTGTACGGGGTGGCCGGAGACGGCGAGGCATCACGATGGCCGGAGATAGGTTTTCGGCCTTGGCGAGAAAAAGGATAAGGCGGAGGGGGAGAGTGACGGGCTAGGGTTCTCGGCGGCGTCGGTGAAGCCCTTATAGGCGTTGGCGGGCGGCGACGCGAATATTAGTGCATCGCCAGCGGCAGACGGCGGCGGACGCGCCAGCGAGATGCTTCGGCAGCAGGAGGAAGACGGCGATGGGAAAGAGGGGCCGAATCGGTACGGGCCGAACTGGGCCATGGCTGGGCCGAGATGGGTTGCACCAAAGCAAGGGGAAAGGGCCAGGGTTTGCTGCGCTGGGCGACAGAGAGGAGGGGAGAAGATATGGTCCGGCCTATTAGCTCGTCTGGCTCTATTTTTTTACAGAAAAACCTTTTCTTATTTCCTGTTTTCATTTTCTCTTTGTAAATTCCATTTGTAATTCTGTTTTGAATATTTCCAGAATACAAAAACTTTTCTAAACATTTAAAATACCATGGAGACCCTTTATAACCATCTGGGTTCCAAACTTTTGTACTTTTCAAATATAGTAAAACCCTTTTGAATACATTTCAATTAGAGAGGGAAACTATTAGGGTTTAGGGTTTTGAATCTATTTCTCTTGCATGCATTTTAGAATGATGTTCATGATTCACAACCAAACCCTAATGTCTATTTAGTAAAACTAGGGTTGTTACACGAGGTCCCCCCTAGAGAGCTCCTCAGCCGAAACTCTCGTTGGGTCGGGGCGGCCAGAGTAAAGGAACATTGGATGCGCCCTAGCCTAGAGTGGCTGCACCCGACGTTTGAGGAAGGTGCGGATGATGTCCACACCATTCACCTCCTTCTACGCAACCATTTGGAGGGCCTCCACCCGACGGTAGAGATCGTCTACCTCCTCCACCTCGCCCTCTAGGATATGGTTCTTCCAGGATCTCTTCTTCAAGATCTCCTGGGTGGAATCGAAAGGGGCAAGGCTGAAGTTTTGCCCGTCCACTGTGGAGTCACAAATATAAAACCAATTCCTCCGCTAGTATTGGACGGACTCAGACATAGAGAAAGAGAAGAAAAGAACAGTAGATCAGAGGGAAATGACGCAGCCGCCAAGTGGATAGACCCTGCCGGTGTCGGACTGCCTCTTCACGGAATAGAGCTTTCGGAAGAGGCCAAAGTGTGGATCGATACCGAGCCAGCACTCACAAAAAGCAATGAAGAAGGCAATGTGAAGAAGAGAACTGGGCAAAGATGATGGAGTTGGATGCCATAGAAGAACAACAGTCCACAAAGAAAATCATGGACTGGGAGCGAGAGGCCACGAAGAACAAAAGCGACAAACATCACCCGAAACCCTGCGGGTGGACGGGGAATTACCTCATCGCTGGGGACCTTGACGGCCTCCTTATCCTGCAGGATTAAACCCGCATCATGAATCTTGCGCAGGTCACCCTCGCGCGTCTCCGAGCGCCGCCATCCACCATCGGTGATGCGAGCGACAACGGTGTTTTTCTTGCCTCCGGCAGTAGCACTTGTGCCCGCTCCGGTGGAGGCCTTTGATGTCTACGCACTTCTATTCTTGTAGATAATTGTTGGGCCTCCAAGTGCAGAGGTTTGTAGAACCATAGCAAGTTTCCTTTAAGTGGATTACCCAATGTTTATCGAACTCAGGGAGGAAGTGGTCAAAGGTATTCCCTCTCAAGCAATCCTGCAATCAAGATACAAGAAGTCTCTTGTGTCCCCAACACACCCAATACAGTTGTCAGGTGTATAGGTGCACTAGTTTGGCGAAGAGATAGTGAAATACAAGTGGTAACGGTGCCAGAAAAGATCTTGACGGTGAGGTAAAGACTAAAGTCAACAAGAAGGAAGCAAGCAAACATGCAACAAATCTAGCAGCAAACGGTGTTTCAATGTTTAGAAACAAGGCCTAGGGATCATACTTTCACTAGTGAACACTCTCTCATTTAAATATCCTCCCTTCATGATACTACTCTTAACTACTCTCCGGTTGGACACTCTAATCCATGGTAGGGCCTTTCCCAATCTAGACAACCCCACACTGTCACCTTGAGCGCTAGATGGTTCCAACAAACACCACAATTTCATAGAGACATCCAACTCCAAATTTAACTCATAACAAATATTCAATCTAGCCAAAGTGGCACACACGGTATGCACGATGTCACTTTCACACACGTGGGGAAAATCATAGATCTATTAAAGCACAAAGAGTATTTATGTAGACTCAAGCCTGAGTGCCACCATGGTGTGCACGCTGTCACTTTCACACACATGGGGCAAGGAAAGATCTAATGAAGCACTTGAGTAGCAAGGTAGATCTACTTGATTAAAAAGCTCATGACCATAAGATCATGCATAGAGAGAGAGATGAACACATAGCTACCGGTAGAGCCCTTAGCCCTGAGGAAGAACTACTCCCTCCTCATCATGAGAATCAGCAATGGTGATTAAGATGGCGATGGAGATCGATGGAGATGGCTCCGGGGGAACTTCCCCGTCTCGGAAGGGTGCCGAAACAGAGACTTTCTATCCCCCGAATCTTCCCTTCGGTGGCGGCGGCGTAGCAGAGATTTTCGTGGATTTCTTCTGGATTTTCTAGGGTTTTTGGGTCGGAGGCTTCTTATAGGCGCAGGAATGAAGGTCGGTGGGGGTCCAGGGGGACCACACCCCCTCCAGGTGCCTCCAGGCTTGCCCGCGCCTAGGGGGTTTGGCCACCCTGTGGCCCCCCTCCGGCTCTGGTTCGTGGTTCCGTGTTGCTCCGGAAAAAATAATAACTTAGGCTTTTGTCCCGTCCAATTATGAGAATATTGATTTTCTGCCTTTCTGGAACCAAAAACAGAAGAAAACAGGCAACTGGCACTGTGGCAACTTGTTAACTGGCACTGTGGCAACTTGTTCCAAAAAAGATATAAAAACACCTCAAAGTGTAGACAAAGCAAAGCAAAGTAGATACAAAACAAGCATGGAGCATCAAAAATTATAGATACGTTTCCGACGTATCAAGCATCCCCAAGCTTAACTCCTGCTCGTCCTCGAGTAGGTAAGTGATAAAAATAATAATTTTTTAGGTGACATGCACCATCAAAATCAAGATCAAACCATTTGCAAGCATTGAAAGCTGGGATCAAAGAACTCTAAACATGTGCATGAAAGATGGAGTTCTAACAATAGGACATAGTAACTATGCATGCAACATGAAAGGCTACAAACAAAGATCATGAATAACATGCATTGAATAACGTTTGTTTGTTTCACATACAGAAAACATGGCATAGTGGCATTCAGCTTGTCCCTCATAGAGTAGCAAATATATGCATAGGACACCTTCAAATTTCATAAGGGTGACTAGAAACAAATAGCACAAGAACAAGTAATATCACAATATGCATCAATCAATAAGTTTTGGGACACTGCACACAGAATGACAACTATGCTCTCTCAATGGTTTCTAAAGGTAGAAGGTGGAGACTCAATAATGGTGGAAGAAAGGCCTTTTTTGTAAAGGAAGCAGGGATTACAAGTTTCAAAAAGAGCTTCCAAAAATTATGGTACTTGTTAGCTTTCAGTCCTCATTGCCCCTATCATAAGCATCTTGAAGTGGTTAAGGTTAAAGTGGCAAAGCTGGAGTATATGCTTGACGAAGTATAAGCTGGCAATCTCATGCCCTTGAATACGAGGGCCACACCTCATGCATACTCAACTTTGGGTCCAGGTAAGTTCTTGTCACTGTAAGTATTTGCATATCATTGAGAACCTCCAATAGGGTACCCCTTGCACATGGTACATGAGCTTTCCCATAACCAAAATGACAAGGCAAGCAGACAATGAGCATCTCAGCAATCTTTTTATTTATCATATGCATAGCTTTTTATTGAGGATGATTCATAGATAACTCACTATGGTGATGTTGCAAGTTTCCACCATGATTAGGCATGGCTTAGGCTACCGGCCCAGGCGTTTCTCTAACACATGATACAAACTCCATGGACTTACAAGTTCCCTCTTTATTTCACACCGATGACATACATAGACAAAAGAACATGATATCAACTGAGTACAAAGTACAAGTGCAATGTTGAAAACGTTCACTGTGACAACACGGTTCTGCTAATTCCAACTTATAAGTGCAAGCATATACAACAAAGTTGTCACAATGGTTCAATTTTATTAGGGGCAAAGAATATAAAGTGTGCCATCAAGTTCGTGAGCGCTTTAATCACTAAGTTTTCACATAACAAAATAGTTTTTAATTGGAAGATAGATGAAAACAAGAATATACTTGGAATGGTGTAACACACCATGCATAGGAATTTTTAGTGGACACTTTGGAATAACTTTTTTTATTGGGAGTTGGAAGCATGAGTAGAGCTTAGTCATACAAGTGGAGGCTAGCAAAAGACTGGGAGCAACCAACTAAGAGAGCAATAATGGCCATAATCATGCAGAGCAACAAGTGTTCATAGTCATAACATCCCATCATTAGAGCTTAGAAATAAGCTGAACACAGATGTGTGCATTGCATTAATGCATAGAAAATCCGAATAATTTTCACGCTTTTGAACAAAAATTGTCAAAGTGATTGAAGCTTCTATCAACTTGATGGAATTGAAGTAGATCATCAAGTTGACTGCGATAAGTTTCAATATGACCTTTGCTAAAACCTTATTTTGGGTAAGCGAGAATTGATCTAAGGGTAGATCAAATGTAATAAAAGTTAACCCTAATATATTATTTAATGATTTATATTTGATCCTTAAGTAATCATATCCTAGTATTCATTACACCACTCATGAATACCAAGTTATAAACATAACTTAAGTAATAGGAATGGAATAACTAAATCTTGATCTATCTTAATCTCATCTTCTTATACCATGAGTATCATGGTAATACCTAACCTTAACTCTTTAGTGAGATTGACTAGGGAAGAAACCAAGTCAAGATCATTCACCATATATCTTTCTTTCCATATCAATCCTTATGGGATCTTATTTCAATATATGTTGTTCATCAATGTTGAGTAATCAACTATTGATTCACCAATTCTTAATCTATCAACCCTTGACCAGATCATAGCATTCACTTAAGTGCCTATAAAGAAACAATTAAGAAGGGGTAAATAGTAATGATAGATTTAGATATCATCTATAGGATAGGAGTGTTGGAAGAAAATAAGATCATTGTGATATTTGATGGAGTTAACTCACTTCTAAAATGATAGAAGAGTTATTTGGAATATATAATTATATGGTCATAAAGAAGATTACAAGGATGAATCCTGAAGATAGTTACCAGGAGTAGTCCTATTGGATCAAGTAGGTATAGTCAATGGATTATATCTCTTAATCCAATAGAGATAAACAAAAGATAACTATAATACAACTGCAATGTTGTATGGATGGAAGCCTTGATTAGCCAACTAGAAACCTAAATCATAAAGGATCAAAGGATTATAATGATCATGCCTTACTCACCAAGATTGAATGCTTATATCATGTATAAGTGACATTGGTGGATAAAACATGATTGAACCCTAGTAAAGATATGTTATCCTAGGACTAGCCTGACAAGTCACCATGATATAATATGAAGTTTGTATATAAATATACTGGAGTTAAGTAGATATAAGATAGTATAATTAAGCTGAAGCTAGAGTAGCATGGAGTTATTGAAGTAGTATTATTCCTCTTAAAGGATAGTAAACTTTTGAGGAGAGTAGTTTGATATATATACATCTACTGGAATAATATTAGTGGTGGATGATCAAGGAAGTGTATAAATGAATTTAGAAGAATAAAAGGTGTATAAGAATATTCTTGTGAAGTAAAGCTCATCATGTTAACACATGATGATGGATAGGAAGAAGTAATATATCTAGGAAAGGAATTCCTTAATTTGAAGTCCAGGATTGTGAATTATGGAAGAGAGGAATTCTTGGTAAACATTAAACCCTAAATCTTTAGCCAAACATAGTGTCCATTTCATCTGATTGATCTATCATCTTAATTACACAAAGCTTTATAGGAATCTTTTCCTATAGCAAATCACTCAAGTATATCTTTGACACTTTCAAATCTCTAAATCATGTGTATCACATAATTGGATATTACTATAAACCATTATGCCCAATATTATATCCATATATTAATCACACTTAAGCAAGTGATGAATAGCTAGTTCCAGAAAACAACTATGCATATTTTAAATAAGAAGGGTGGTTAGGATTCACCTGATGTAGGTTTTGAATAATAGAATTCACCATTTTCAGAACCCTAATAATTAAATTCTCTTATATAATGATTGTTATATAATAATAAAGATGGATACATGATTTGAATATATTTAGCTATCTTAAACCATTATCATTACATTCTTTTGGAGGAAATAAAAATCATTCTATAAGGGTATAATATAATTAACCAATCCCTAAAACCCTAACTCCTATATTGGGTATAATAAAATATATACCTTGGAATTTTCTAGATTTAAGGGAATAATATTAGCCACATTAATTCCTTAGAATATCATGCATCAAGTAATGATATAGGAGTATTATATTAAATTTTCTCCAAACTATAAGTTAACTATAATTAAGTTTTATAAACAAATAAGGAAATATCCTAATATAAATCCATGGTTTATTATGGAGAGAAAATTCATCATCAAGCTTATTATAGAATATTAAAAGGATCTATATAAAGAAAATAAAGAAATGTAACATTATATAATAAAAGTTCACAAATTGATTCTAAATAACTTTATGATTGCTGCAAGTATTTAGCAAAGAAATTCCATTAAGAAAAGTCAAAACAATTGATTAAATAAAAAGCTAGAAAAGAAAACATAATTAGAAAAGAAAGAAATAAAAGAATTGCCTAGCCCAGTTCCTGGCCGTGGCCCATTTTCCCTGTTCTCTATCTGCTACTCACGAGCAACTCTCAGCAGCCTAGTAGCAGCCCAACAGCGAGCCCAGCTCATCCACACAGTGACTGACGAGTGGGATCAGATGAAGGACTGCGGGTTGAGTGTAAAGTTTTGCCAGGGGTTTTTCCGCAAGTGACGCTGTCGTCTTCCTCGTGCGTCACAAGCAGCTCGCTCGAAGGACCGCCGCCGCCCGATGTCGTCGCGGTCGTTAGTGATGCGTGGAGATCCTTGCCGTTGTCTCGGAGGTGGATAAGAAGGCCACCACGACACCCTGCATCATCCTTATCCCCACTTTTCTCCTTTTTCTCTATGTATCCTCTATACTGAAACCCTAGCTCGCCGGAGTTGTTTGCCGTCGCCGCCAGAGACCACCCCTTTGCCATTTGAGCTCGCTAGTGAACTCGCCATGCTCGACTTGTTCATCTCCCCAGAGGAATCGGAGCCGTTCGACCTAAATCAAGTTCGCCGTCACCAATGTTCCGCCGCCAGTCGACGATGTTCCCGTCGATTCCGGTCACGGTTTGCTTCACCAAGCCTTCCACGAGCTTCCTGGTGAGCTGCTGATCATGCTACTATCCTCTATTGATTCGTTTGCTTCCAAAATCGAGCTACCGCCACGCGTTATTGTGCACCGCCGCCAGCCTCCGTGCCCTATCTTCCGATGACCAAAAACAAGCGGCGCAACCACTATTTAGCTCCCCCATCACATGCTCTTTCCAACGAGGCCATCCATTGCCCCGCGTGTGCACTAGATTGATCGATTGATCCTCATCCAGTGAGGATCAACTCGTGTGATGTCAGTGTGACGTCATGCCTACGTTAGATCCCAGCCTCGTCAGCTAGTTTGACTAGTCCTTGCTAGCATGGCGTGTGACGTGGCGCCTGGCCCATCTGTCATTCTCTGTGAGTAGGAACCAACCCAGTAACAAACATTTTAATCAAACTGTGCGTGCCATGTGGCATGTGGCCCACTAGTCAGTGACTTGGGTAGATTAAGTCTAGGTGTCAAATGTAATTCCCTGTTTGCAATATTTATGAAATAATTAAATCTTGTTAAATTAATAACTTTTGTTTTATAATTCAGAAAAATACATATAATATATGAAAAATTTCAGAAAAATGAAATTTTCAACTTAAAACTATTATCAAACAATATTATAGTAATTAATTTAATAAATATTTTATAAGTAATAAATCTTTGATAATTCATAATAAATTAATGGTAAATGATAAAAAAATACACCAAAAATCTTAGAAAAATAAGAACTATAATTTAAAAATATAACCATGTATTATTATTTCACCTAATTAAATATTTATTATTTATTAAGTATTTATAAAGTAATAAATCTTATAAAAATCATATCTTGTTCTTTATAAATCACAAAAATAAATGTAATATACCAAAATGATCACAAAAATATTACCTACATGTTAAAAATATAATATTCCACTTTTGAGGTAAATAAGAATTTAAAACACTTTAACAACTTGAATTTAAACCTATTTCCTTAATTGATAATCTATTATATATAAAAGCAATATAAGGGTGGTTTTCGAAGCGCTACGTTGATCCACATCATCAGAATTATTTTGAAGGGTCAGATCTAAAATTTGTGGTTGCGATTTAATGAGAGGTATCGGTCATAGTAGTTACGTACACAATTTTCAACAACAGAACGGTAATTCACGTGCACACAACTCCAACACGTCCCTCAAATAAAAAAAAACTCCAACACGTTACCTATTCCATTTTGCAATTTAGTATGACACGTGAAAAGTAAGGAAAAGGAGTCCACCCCATACCCGTGCAGCGCATCAGCTCTGCCTCTATACACACGGAAAAAAAAAACAGCTATGATAGATTCGGTCCAACAGATTGACCTTGATTTAATACAATCCCACCGTGGATGCCTATTGTACTCCATATGAAAACGTATACAAAACCTATCTGTGCACATATGTTCAAATATGTTTTTATACGTTTTCTCAGAACTAATTCTCCACCATGGAAAAGCAAAGTATACTAAAAGCAATGGACTGCATAGAATAATAAGATGGATTATATTGTTCATCAGAAAAAAGAAAAAAAGATGAATATTGTTGACCATCTGAGGTATCCTATTGGCTTACTCAAAGTATCCTATTGGTTTTGTTGGTTAAGATCAGGAAGTGTATATATATTTGGCTTATTTGAGGGCATCCATTGAATTTTGCCCAAATATGTAAATATTTTGTTTTACCGCCCACAAAAAATTAACTAAATAGGAGATGGAGTATTTTATCAGTGGGGATATTTACAGGGATCTATGATATTATATTATTTGACCGTTGTTGTTATTAAGGACGTGGATATGATTTGTTTGCATCAGAGACAGACATGAGATTCACTATGTCATTTATTGCCATCATCCGGCCGAATTTCTCTGCAAATTAGTTATATATTTTTATCTCCCCGCCTTGCAAAAGAAGAAGAATTTTGTTCTTCCTGATTACTAACCTTTCATTACTTTCCCCAATAAGGTATGGAGTATCAAGTCTATTGCTTTTTCAATAAATAAAATGGAAGATAATCATAGTGTGTGGTATAAGTGCATCTAAATCTATTTGAAATAAAGAAGAGTCTATAATCCGTTTGGAATCTTAATGTTGCTCCAGGAGTCTATAATTTATATCAATGTTAAATTTCTTTGTAGATTGTGCGGATAAAAAGTATGAGTCGACATGTACAAGGTCGTGCAGCAGTAACGGAAGATGACACAGCTTGGTGGTGAGTGCAACGAAAGAATATCCTACATATTTGCTTTCACTTTTCATTTTGAGTGTTCTTTAGCAATAAAAATTAGAGAAACATAAATTGATACATTAGTTCTACAGATGTGCCTCACAAAATATACTAAAATATTTTTGATGATTAGAGTACAATAAAGCATTTAGTTTTTCGATAAAAAGTTAGTACTTCGATTTATAATCTCTTACTCATAATTAGCTTCTAAAAAATAGCTATTATATACTAAAAGAAATATATAGTTGTTTTCAAAGTCCAATTATTCTGATGGTTAGAGTTAGAATTAATTAACATTATAGGATCCTAAGTTAATAGACAAGGGTATCATGTAAGTACACACATTGATTATGTAGTTTGATTTGCCTACAAAAAATTCCTCTCATGACGGCACGGCTTATCCTCAAGGTAGAAAAAACATGAATTTGCATGTTAATGTGACCAAACATCATAACTTCTATTTTTATTAGAAAATAATCATAAATGATCAATTGTTTATTTAGGTTAAACATTTGGTCCTTATGAAAATGTGAGGTGTGTTTAAAAGTTTCACAAAAAGGTGAAACATCAGTGCACACCACAAAGTAATAAGATTATGGTAATGGCTTTCATAAGTGCGACAAGTTGTGGATCGGTGTGCTTTTATTAGCCTCATATGTGTGATCAAAATGAACAGTTATGGTGTCTATAGCACAACCAACACTTGAGGTCGATCCTAAAATAATATAAAATTAAGGTCTGCCGGATATAATTGGATGCTGCTAATTTTTTTTTTGCCAAAACCTTCCTCCCATATCTTCACAACTTATCCTCATGGGAGAAAGAAGATTGAACTTTTCACATTAATGCAACCAGATAATTATAGTCTCTATAGATCCCAATGTTTTCAGAATGTAATTATAAATGCTCAATTGTTTCTTCAGATTAAACATCTGGTCCATATGGAAAAGAGATATATGTTTTGGCAAATCTTTACTTTCATGAAGGAAAGAGATTATATTACTGCATTAATGTTCAATTTTTCTCCCATGAAAATAAGACGAGCATACATCATAGGAAGACTCTGCCTCCATGGAGAAAAACTCCATGGTTACTCGGATATAGCGATGAGTAGACCTTATTGGCAGAACATCATCTCAACAGGTACGACTCTGTAACTTAGAATGCACGGTCCTAATAATGAAGATACCTAAACTGCACACGAGGGGTTGATCTATTGTCACTCGACCTCATGTCGCTTCAGCAAATGACGAAAGTAAGAGAAGACTAGGAAGATTGAAACATTGGAATATTGACATGTCGTATGTCTTACATTGATGATCTAAATAATTTGAATGCTCCACAGCTGGCAGAGCATCGATGAAGTGAGTGTGTGTGTGTAGAGAGAGAGGGAGAGAGAGAGAGAGATCATCGAGCACAATGCATATGGTGAAGGGTGAACTTCAAAACTAACCACTTGAGAATATGGTAGCATGTTCCTCAGAGTGTGGTGGTTTATTTGAAGCATGTGTTTGCGTCTAGAACCATGTATTGTAAATGCCAATATACTACCTTGATAGGGAGAAAAATCATTGGATGATATATGTATAACAATTTTCTTACTTCCTAAGAAAGCACATTTGCAAATGTCAGGTATATAGATGACATGGACCAAATTAAATGTGTATATGTAACATGTCAAAACAATGATATGATGAAATTCTGATTTGGCACAAATATGACCCCTTGCGAATCACAGGTTGATACGAAGTATATCACCCGAACTAAGATACTTAATCACAACTTTTTTAGGGGCACACTCCTCCAAAAGAAAGCGCCAAATTGTTACTATCTACCTTAAACGCCGAGGAGAAAATCGAGATTGGAAAGACACATGCCATATGATATGGGCTCCATGTAGCAAAGAGCCAAGGTCATGCCACTATAGTGACCGATGGAACTCCATTCGTACGACACCATCTCAACTTTCACCAATGCATGGTCTTGATAATGAATATATCTAAAATACAAGTGTGAGGTTGATCCATGGTTACATTGTCTCCCAACACCTTAGCGGATTATAAGGTAGAGAAGAGCTGGCGGAGATGGTGGAGCTGGTGTACATCTTGTACAAGGAAAATGTTTTGAATATTCCAATACTGAAGTGAGAAAGTTAAGATCTTCACAATTTCAACCTCAGTAAAAGTGAGCATTCGCATTGCTTCTTTCACATAGATTTGGGCTCCGGATCGAATGTTGATATGCTCAACACATTTGCAAATTATTAATAAAATATTAACAAATTACAACACATACTAATAAATTAAAAAAGTTAACACATATAGGGTTAACGTACTATGGAGCTGCATCGAACCACTTTTGATACACTAACGTTGATGCCCTCGCAATGTGAGGGCCACACTGCTAGTTAAGATAAAGGTAAAAAAATTGCTAATATTTCTAAAATTAGTCAATTGAGTCTAATAAATAGTATGTCTTAAATGTTGATAATATGAAGTCAAAATGGATTAAGACATTTTAAATACAATCTTATTGAATTATCATTCAACCATAAGTGTAGATTATTTTCTAAAAAGATCCTTATCCAATATAAAATCTTCAAGAATAATTTGTGACTAAATAAAATCTTTTCCATTACTTCAACTACAAGTTTATAAACATACCACCACACTATAGTAAATCTATAAGTAGTTAAGTAATGTTATTTCCTTGATTACAAATCATAACCACACCTTTATAATGAGATAAAAATTTCTATTCCATTATAAAATTAAGAAACCACTACTCGAATAGAAGAAATACTAATCTTAAGTAACTTTAAAGAAATATTATGAACTGAACAAAGTACAAATACCATAAGTTTTGTATCTTAAAGTCCATCTATGTCTTTAAAGTTAACTTTAGTCTACAATACTTTAAATATTATACTAAAAACCTTATTATGTGTTTTATAGTTAACTTTGGTCTATTATAATTAAGTCATACAACATATCAAGTCCAAACTATTCAAGCAAGCACAAACAACATCGACCACATCTGATTAACCACAAAGATTGTTTAAACCTTAATAAAGAAATCTTTTCTTCAAAAATTATTCATTTTTCCACTTAAGTCAACAAATGACAATTAATCGTAATCACATTACTTTATACTTTACTTGTATACTTAGGATTGATAACACTTAAGTTCTTTATAAGTGACATTACTTGTAAAATAAATTCAAAGATAAACAATTATAGTGTAAGCAATCTTGAGTAGCATTCCATATGTGTGTATCTTATTGTTGTATAAATACATGTTGTTCACACACACTCACAAGCCTTAACAAGAAGCACAAGTATGAAACTTATCTAAAAGGACAACACATTCTAAAGAATCCAGTTCTAGTTTCTTTAAACATTACTTAACAAGAAGCCTTCACACACACTCAAAGCCTTCACACACACTCACAAGCCTTAACAAGAAGCCTAGATCAACGTTGTCCCCGGGATTCGAAATTGTCAAGTTGCATTACATTACTTATGCATAAACGCATCTTGCTTCTTTAAACATTAGTCCTTACCGGACCAATGATGCTGATTTCAGATATTGGATCTTTTATATTGTCTCGAAGACCGTGAGTGCATAATCTTGTAATCACAAAAGGCAAGTTCACACTTGCTCATGTCCTTTGATTATTTTTTGTAAGTATTTTGCAAATCTAGTGTTGGCATCACCTGCATTTGAAAGAGGTCCGAAAACACTATTTTCATAATAATGTGATTATAGGTTATTTACCATGAGGTAATAACCTACTATGAAAGTTCTGGTGGTAAAGGAACATATTATCTAGGACTTAACAACCAATGTCACCAATGATTCTTGCGTCGTATATCACGCGTTAACCATGAGATTTGGAATGGGACGGAGAAGTCAGCTGTATCTTCTTCCTCTCGCATGTAGCCGGATGTGCAGGTCGTGGCTGTTATCCTTATACCGTGCATATTAATTGGTAATTCGTAGAGGATATGCAGCATATGGGTGGGAGCCCTCAACGTCCCACGATAGTTCTGGCATCTAGGTCTATACAAACCATTGCTGTAATTCAATGTGTAGGCATGATGTACACCAAGGAGGCATACGAGGTCGCGAAGGGGGCAATGATTGGCTTGGATCTTAGACTGGGCCCCATACCAAGGAAGTATGGACAAGGTCATGACTTGGTTGTGCAATAAGGCTAAGGTCTCTCATGGGTAAAGTAACGCACATCTGTAGAGTGTAAGAACTGTAACTTGTTACTCCCTGTTCCGGGAAGGAGCTGCGAACGCGGCGGGAAAGGAACTCCATGAAAGTTCTGGTAAACCCGTGAAGGCTGACGAACATAGCTTTTTAGAATAAAAGAAACCTTTGAAGAAATGTTTACAAAAACTTGGATTGCCTACGACCTATGGTATGTGGCCGTAGATATAGTGCATCAAACACTCCTTTTCTAGTGAACTTGGTGAGTACGCTCGTACTCAACGTATCTTCTTAACCCTTGTTATATTCTGAAGCTAGTACAGACGACGTCTACATCCCGATATGCTCCGGGAATCATCACCAGAAGCTAAAGCTCTTTAATAAAGTCAAGGAAGTCAACATATACATCAACTCAAGTGAAGACGAAGTTACTGATTAGATGAGAATATAATCTCTAGACATAGAACCTATTTCTGTAGTGTATTGCAATAACAGCAATGCCAGCCCATTATTTAAAATATTAGTCTTAATAGTATGATAGTTTTTGAGTTGTCTATTTCTGATTCTTCTTTATAAGAAGTTTCTTTCTCTCTCTTTAAGCTATAGTGTTCTCTGGAACTTGTGTAAAGAGTTGAGTTGTAACCTATAGTCATGTCTTGGACTTGCTGTGTTTCTGTTGTACCACTCTGAGGGATGTAATACTAGTGAACAATGTTTCATTGGTGTTATATCAACGACTATTATCGTGGTATTGCCAACGAGTACGCCATGGAGGGGTCCTCACAATGCGTGTTTAGAGATGTGGGGGAAGGCGGATGTTTGATGGGTACGAGGTAACACAGCTTACCCAAGTTCAGATCCCACAACGGTGGCGGAATCCTACTCCTGCTATAAATCACTATAAGGGCAATACGCCGAGTTACAGGGATTGGTTCGCTGTGCGAGGTTGTAAGTTATCGTCTGAGATTGTGCCCTAGAGGCTCCCATAGGCCCGACTTATATAGTCGCCAGGTCCTAGGATTACAGGGAAAAGTCCTAGCCGGACAGGTTACAGAGTCCTACACCGTCTATTACTAGTCTTCCGTATCTTGCAGTCCAAGGCTCCAGGTACGTCGGTGACTCCAACCGTAGCCTTCCTTTATCCGGCATGGGCCTCCCTTCTGGATCCATCTAACTAGGATGCCCAGCAGGCCATGGGCCATGCTACCAACTGTGGGCCACCCGGGTTATCCGGATAAGAGACATGCTATGGGATACCCATATAGCATATCCCCAATAGTAGACCCCCGAGAACTCTGAGATCTTGCGCCGTCTTGCCTCTTCACGTTGAATGCTCCATCTAGATGGATGTCGGCAAATCATCAAGCAATATCTTGTAGTCCTCCCAAAGAACCCTGCAAGGTTTTTCTCCATCTTCAACTTGTAAGTTGGAGAAACGCTGAATCTCCCATCATACTCTTCCGTAGCCAGACTGGATCCGTCCATGCCGGAATCTTCTGATGTGACGGCTCATCTGCCTATGTCAGCTAGGGCGACGTAGGCGTAGGTCAGCGACGCCTTGTAACTCACACATGTAGAGAACGCAATCATGTCCGATTTTCCCGCGCGAGCGATACGAACCGTTGGCGGCGACGGTTGGCACGTGGCGAAATTTCCGCGCACGTCCGCGCACACGTCGTCTACGCGGCAACCATCCGATCAAGCTGCACGAATCTTGATGTTGGAGATCATAAATATTAACTGCGGTGGAAATTTTTACTTTTCACTTCATTCTCTCCTCGCATTGTCTTCTTCCTCCAGCGAGCGCCCCCTCGAGCTCTCCACGCAATCTCGCGAAAAACCCTAGTTCCAATTCTCGCCAATCACCTCCAAACTCACGCAATGGCCAGTAGTAGCTCCACTCCCTCGATGGCGGTGTTAGGCGAAGCCGCGATGAAGCCGGCGAGCTCTGTCGTCGTGCCCCCAGAAGGTATGGTCATCCCCATCACCGTGGTGGTCGAGACCACCGACAGCGACCACAATCCAGCGGTGCTGGAGCCGCTGGAAGAGGAGCTTGACTCCCACAAAGGCGATTGGCGCAGTTCGGACATCACGGACCGCGATATCAAGGAACTGATCGCCGAGGGCTACCTCCCTGCGATGGAGGGGCTCGCCTGGCGGGCGGCGCCGGCCGGCGAGGTGACACCTTCTCCCCAAGCTGGAGAAAAGGTGTACCTCAAAGCCCAATTGGTACGCGGCGTCTCCCTGCCCATCTCTAACTTCTTCCTTTCCGTCTTGAACCACTATCGAGTCCAGCCCCAAAACCTCTCTCCTAATAGAATCCTAGCGCTTAGCAATTACGCGGTGCTCTGCGAGGGTTACTTAGGGATTAAGCCTAGGCTAGATATCTTCGTGTATTTCTTCATCGTCAAGCGCGAAGCCGGAGCCAGTAAGGACGAACTTAGAAATTGTGGCACCATAAGCTTCAAGATACGTCCTGGCCGGCGATTCCCCGACATCGTCGGCCATGAGTCCTGTAAGAACTGGCAGCGTACTTACTTCTACGGCCTAGATATCCCTCTGGTCGGCCGAGAAGTAACGTAACCGGACTTCGTCGATGGAGCCGCCGCCGAAGCCTCGTCATGGAGATCCCATGCCTCCCGTCCCTCCGACCTCGATGCTTCCCGCGCCATAAGGCGGATAGAGTGGCTCGTAGAGACGGGTTTGACCGGCTTGGACCTAGCCATGTGCTGGTTCATCAGGCAAATCCAGCCTCTGCAACACCGCGCGAAGCTAATGCACGAGTATACCAGCGATAGAAGGGATAGCCTCCGCATCTCCGTGGATAATTTCTCGAGCGACTCCGTCAAGCTTCGCCTCAAGGACATTATCAAGGTGAAGGAAAAAAGGCGTGGCTTCACCATCACCTACGACATGTTCATAGACGGCAAGTGCCCAAAGGTAGTTGTTTATTTTCCGTGTATGACATATACTCCAGTTCTTCCGTCTAGCAAATGTCATCCCGTCTAACACGGTGGTTCTTCACCTTATAGCTTAGAGACATAGATGAGGACAACATGGCTCCTCAAATCTATGATCCAAAGATGAAGGAAGTTACCGTCGTGTCCGATGATGATGCTCCATTGGCGCGAAAGCGGAAGAGCTCCACCTCTGACGCTGCCGACGGAGGCAAGAAGAAGAAGACGGAGGGTGGAGCCTCCAAAAAGACTACCGCCGCCCTTGAGGAGGAGAAGAGAAAAGTTACCGGGATCCCCTTTACCAAAGCACCCCCACTTGTGTAAGCTTTCTTCTCTCCGACATTGTCTATTTATCTGTCTTGCTCCTGTACTTATGCATTTTGCACGTTTCAGGAAGAAAGCCACGACCAGCTTGAAGAAGACCTCCAAAACATTGGGGGCTTCTAGAACCATCAAGGACATGATGCATCGCGACGCATCTCCCGCCATCGCCCCTGCTACTCCCAGCGTCAAGCCCTCCTCCGCTCCGATAAGCTCACAAGCCAAGGAAGCGTCTGGCCCTTCCGCCATGGAAGTGGACTCAGGTGCCTCTATAGAGATTGCTGTCGTCGGCGAGCAAGCGATGCAGGAAAGTGCCGCACACCCAATGGCTGAAGCTCCGGCTAAGGATGCCATCGGTAGCGGTAAGGCGGTGGTGGAAGCTGGTACTTCTGCTATAGGCGGCACCTCCGCACCCAAGAAAGCCATAGAGTATCCAAAGATAGTCTATCCGGTACTTACACCGGGTAGCACTACTCTGGTTCCTGGTGCGGCACCAACATCTCGGACGTGCGGTCTAGAGGAGCTCCTCCGACAAACAGAGATCTTGCAAGGAAACAGTGTATCCTTTGGCAAGGTGCTGGCCGAGAGTGCTACCAACCTCAAGATTATTGCACTTAAGTTTTTATTTGACTTTTGTATTTCATATGAGCATCCCACTATAGCCCCCGAGGATGTAGACGGGAAACCATAGGTCTTTGCGTCTAGATGCTCTAAGAGTGACTAAGCTAGAAAACCTCTCACTGTAGCCCCCAAGCATATAGGTGGAATGAAATATTCCGACTAAATGCTTTAAGAGTAGCATACACAGTGTTTATAAATTTCAATACTATAGCCCCCAAGCCTCTAGTTGTAACTGAATTAGTTCCGACTAGATGCTTAAAGAAAAGATAAGCATACATCTGAGTTAAAAACTTTATACTGTAGCCCGCAAGCTTCTAATCGAAAACTGAATTAGTTCCGACTAGATGCTTAAAGAAAAGCTTAGCATATTGCCAAGTTAAAAACTCTCGCTGTAGCCCCCGAGCGTCTAGGTGGAAAATTTCCGGCTAGATGCTCCAAGTAGACCAAACCACGTTTTAATTTTTCTTTTTTCCATAGAATGAGAATGCTCGGAGGGGTATGGCCAACGACAAGTATCAGAAGATGCATGTAGACTTGGAAGCTGAAAAGGGTAAAACTGCCTTCTTGAAGGAACATATCACCAAGAGCAAGCATTTGTTTTCTTTTTCGCATTCCGACTTGGTTTTTTGCCCACATTCTCCGAGTACTCACTGTGTACTTTTCTTTCTCCGACTTACAGAAACCATTGCCAAGGCTAAGGACATTGTCGAGCAATCCAAGCACATTCAGGAGCTGGATAGCGAGAACAAGATCCTTAAGCAGGAGAGGAAGGACATGCTGAATATGCATGAAGAAACCATGAAAGACCTGTAGGACTCCGCCACCAAGGAGATGAACCGCTTGAAGGAGGAGATCTTGATCTTAAGAGATCAGAAGAAAGCTTCCGATGAGCAGAACCAACGTCATCATGAGGTGTACAAGCTCCTCCAACAAGAACGAGACTCCTTAGCGGATACCCTATGGCAAGATGAGCCTAGCATCTTCAGTAAATGTTTCTCTGTCTTGGATTTCTGTAGTCTAGATACTCTGAATTTTTGAACTCATGTGCTCCTTGTCAGAATTTGCAGCTCCTATGGGTTTAACCCGGTCACCTCCTCTAGCAAAGGAATGCATGGTTCTTGCCGGCAACTTCATCAACACCGCCATTATGCAAGCCAAAGAGATCGCCAAACCCCTCCAAATCAATATCAAGGCTTCGTACTCTATGGCGAAGTACTCAGGGATTCTGCGCCGAGCCCCCGAGCGTATCACAAGCTGGAAAGCTTCATGTGCACGGGCTGGTGCAAGGATGGCGCTGTCCATGGTCAAGGCACACTATGAAGATGTCGACATCGACACGGTGACCTCTGGCATTCCCGACGTGGATGACAATGGCAAAGAGATTAATCACGAATCTATCTTGTCGTCACTCGCGGGTTATGACACCAGAGTTGCCGACTTAGTCGATGTCAACTTCTTCGTGCCGATGGATACCATCGATGGCGGCAACCAGAGTTCCTCTGAGTCTCTTCGCACCGCCGAGTTCGAGGGTGGTTCTCCTGCTGCTGATGACGTTGCTTCCAAGTCGCATGCGCCAAAGGAATGAAAAACAAACTTGTAATATTTGTTTCCCTTCTGATGTGTATGCGGAAAAAACTATGTATTAACTTAAGGCGTAAAACAATGATGTATGTCCTGCTACTTAAGAACTAGTTCCAGCATGTATATATTTTTTAAGCAAGTGCTGGCTTATCCATTACTTTGGTTCTTATGTTTGACTTTTCGTGAGTCGGAAAACTCGTTGTCGGAACCATGCGCTTAGGTGATGATGCCCAATGGCACCGTAAATAACCTAAGCACAAAATCGCCGACAATAAGTGCCAAAAGTCACTACTCCAGAATCCACATAAAAACGACAAAGAACCTGTAGACCAGAAAACTTAAGCTAACGCCCGTAGGCAGAATTTTCACAAGTGCAATCACAAAAATTGTGCATAAAGGTTTTACATGATCCAAAAATGAACACTAAAGGAGGTAAAAGACTCAGAAATATGAGTGAACCAGAGAGCTTTATTTCATTGATCATATAAGAGGTACACAATTAGATAAAAAATGCTAAGTGTAAAAAGGACGTAGCTGTGCTATGTTCCATGGCCGATCAAGCTCCGGGTTGTCATCATCCGGGTCACGTCACTTACGCTTATGATCCTCGTTGGGTCTATCCTTCAGTTCACAATTGTCAATGAGGTAGTAAGACCCATTGAGCAGCGCCTTGCTTATGATGAATGGTCCTTCCCATGGCGGGGATAATTTGTGTGACTTCTTCTGCTTAAGTCGGAGCACCAAATCCCCCTCTTTAAACGAGCGATGCTGAACGCGGCGACTATGGTAGCTGCGTAGCTTCTGCTGGTAGATGGAGGATCTTTGGCATGCCAAAGAGCGCTCCTCCTCGAAAAGGTCCACATCTAGGCGTCTGGATTCTTCAGCGTCATCTTCGTTGTAGGCGGCGACTCGTGGTGCATCGTGAAGTATGTCGGAAGGTAGGTAGGATGGCTTCTGCTCCATACACCATGAAATAAGGGGTGTAGCCGGTGGATCTGTTCGGTGTAGTTCGTAAACTCCACAGCACAGATGGCAATTCTTCCACCCAGGCTCCAGCTGCTCTATGTAGCGGTGCCTCAAGACGTGGCTTGATTCCCTGCAGAATTAATCCATTAGCTCGCTCGACCTGACCATTGGATTATGGGTGTGCCACAGATGCAAGGTCAAGTCAGATGCCCTTCTCCCAACAATAACCCTCCACTTCTCCAAGTGATAAGTTGTTGCCATTGTCGGTGATAATGCTATGTGGGAGACCAAATCTCACCACTAGATCCCGGACAAACCTGAGGGAAGTTGCCCCATCAAGCTTTCTAATGGGTTTAGCTTCTATCCATTTAGTGAATTTATCAACTGCTACAAGCAGGTGCGTAAACCCACATGGTGCTGTCTGTAACGGTCCCACCATGTCTAGCCCCCAAACTGCAAACGGCCAAGTTATTGGTATTGTTTGCAATTCTTCAGCAGGAACATGTGGTTGTCGGGCATAATACTGGCATCCCACGCATGTCTCAACCAGCTCGTCGACGTCTGCCTTCGCGGTCAGCCAGTAGAATCCTTGCTGAAAGGCTTTCGCGACCAACGATCGAGGAGCAGTGTGATGCCCGCAATCTCCGAGATAGATTTTGCGTAGGATTTCCATACCTTCTAGCTGGGAAACACACTTTAGGTATACACCAATGGTGCTCCTTTTGTAGAGTTGTCCATTGATTATGGTATACCCCTTTGCTCGTCGTACTATTTGCCGTCTTTCGACCTTGTTGTCGGGCAAAGTTCCGTGTTCGAGATATTCCATGAACGGTTTTGTCCAAGCCGGAGGGACCTTTGTCACCATGTGGACGAAAGAGTCAAATCTATCCGGGTTTTCGATATCGGCTCCCTTCACGGATGGTGTGCACAGATGCTCTAGGAAAACTCCTGGAGGAATTCGTTTGCGTCCTGATCCAAGCTTAGATAGCAGATCAGCCGCCTCATTTTCCTCCCTAGGTACATACTTGACTTCGTAGCCCAAGAAGCTCTTGGCTATCTTGTCCACTTCGTCTCGATATGCCGCCATCATAGGGTTCCGCGCATTCTAGGTGCCAGCAACCTGCTGGGCAACCAAGTCGGAATCTCCACAGCAAACTATGCGCTTGATGCCAATATCCTTGGCTACGTGTAGTCCGTGAATGAGTGCTTCATACTCCGCCATGTTGTTTGTAGCCTCGAAGTGGATTTGCAGAACGTAGTGTAGCTTGTCTCTTGTTGGTGACTGTAGCAATACACCAGCCCCCGAGCCGTTGAGCAGCTTTGATCCATGAAAGTGCATCACCCAGTACTCTGGTTTCGGCAACAGAGTAGCATCTGGCATCTCCGTCCAATCTGCAACAAAATCCGCCAAGGCTTGTGACTTGATAGCGTCGTGTCTCTTGTAGGTGATCTCGAAGGCGGCAAGTTCAATGCCCCACTTCACGACCCTTCCCGTAGCGTCGCTGTTGTTGATAATGTCTGACAGTGGAGTCTTGCTTACCACTGTGATTGGGTGCTCCTGAAAGTAATGCCTCAGCTTCCGAGAAGAAAGGAATACTCCATAAGCTATCTTCTGGTAGTGCGGGTAACGCTGCTTGGACTCCGTCAAGACCTCGCTCACATAGTAAACTGGTCGTTGAACTCCATGCTCATAGCCTGGTTCCTTCCGCTCTACCATGATGACGATGCTGATTACCCGGTTGGTTGCCGCCATGTAGATTAACAGGGGCTCTCCAGGCTCGGGTGCTGCAAGGATGGGCGCTGATGAAAGAATCTCCTTGAGCTGCTTCAATGTTGTGTCTGCTTCGTCCGTCCATGTGAATTTGTCCGCCTTCTTCAGCAACTTGTATACCAGCAGAGCCTTCTCTCCAAGTCGACTGACGAACCGACTAACTGCTGCAACACAACCTGTTAGTCGTTGAATGTCCTTTAGGCATGTCGGACAGTTTATGTTTATGCTGGCCTTGATTTTCTCCGGGTTGACCTCAATTCCGCGCTGGGAAACGATAAAACCCAAAAATTTGCCGGCTGGAACCCCGAAGACGCACTTCTTAGGGTTAAGCATCATGTTGTATTTTCAGAGATTATCAAAGGTTTCTTTTAAGTCGGAGATTAAGTCATTTGACTTTTTAGACATCACCGCGATATCGTCCACATAGGAGTGAACGTTCCGACCAATTTGGTCGTGAAGTCAATGTTGCATTGTCCGCTGGTACGTAGCACCTGCATTTTTCAGCCCAAAGGGCATCGTAACATAGCAAAATGTGCCGTATGGGGTAGTGAACGAAGTGGCCAATTGGTCCGACTTCCTCATCTTGATCTGGTGGTATCCTGAGTATGCATCGAGAAAGCACAAAGTTCCGAGCCAGCCGTCGAGTCAATGACTTGGTCAATGCGAGGCAAAGCAAACGGATCTTTGGGACATGCTTTGTTCAAGCCGGTGTAATCAACGCACATTCTTAATTCTTTGGTTCCCTTTTGGGGGACAAGTACAGGATTGGCCACCCATCGGGTGTGAAGGACTTCTCGGATAAATCTAGCCTTAAGTAACCTATCTATCTCTTTGCCAATGACGCGTCTCTTCTCATCTCCGAAGCGTCATCAAGGTTGTTTCACTGGTTTACATTTTGGATCAATGTTTAAGTTGTGCTCGGCAAGTTCCCTAGGTACACCTTTCATGTCGGCAGGTTGCCAGGCAAAGATGTCCCTATTCTCATAGAGGAACTGGACGAGCGCGCTTTCCTATTTGGGATCCAGGTTCGTCCCAATGGCGGTGACCTTGGAGGCATCGCCTACCACAAGTTCCACCGGCTTGGTCTCGATGGCGGCCTTGAATGCAGGAGAGGAGTCGGAGATCTTCTTCTTCGACGCAGGCATCTCTGAGTCATCGACCTTGCTCTGGATATCTTTGAATTCTTATTTGAGAGGATCGCTTCATGAAGCGCTTCATTAATCTCGCAGTCCCTTGCCTTGGTAAAGCTTCCGGATATGGTGATGACACTGCTTGGTCCGGGTATCTTGAGATTGTTGTAGACGAAGCATGGCTTGGCCATGAACGTGTGTAATATGTCACGGCCGAATATGACGTGGTACACGCTCTTGAAGGGGACCACCTCAAAGGTCATGCGCTCTTGGCGATAATTATTAACATCGCCAAAGGAAACCTGAAGTGTGATGCACCCAAGGGACCGAGCCTCCCGACCAGGAACTACGCCGTGGAAGATGGTGTTGGTCCGCCTTAGGTTTGCCTCCGTCAAGTTCATCTTCTGCAGTGTATCCAGGTACATGATGTTGATGCTGCTTCCACTATCCACCATACACTTGGTGAACTCCATGCCGTTAATAAAGGGGTTGATGACCATGGCGTATTGGTTCTCCGTAGGAATAAGGTCTGGGTGGTCCGTCCTGTCCCAAGTAATTGGAACCTCCGACCAGCGCAGGTACTGGGGGACTGGGGGTAAAGTAGCCATCAGGATCCTCATAGAGGTCTTCTATTGTCGGACGGTGGGGGTGCCAAGGAAAGTGTGGTAGACTGGCGCCTTCTTCACGAAGGGGTTCTTGTCCTTGTCTTCGCTCTTGGCGGCGTGCTTGGGGTCAACATCCTCGTCCAGGTCACTTGAATCCTTGGACTCCTCCTCCTTCTTTCCCTTGCCCTTGCCTCCGGTCTGTTCTTCTGACTTTGCTTGTAGCCGGACTCCGGGTCTTCCTTGAGGTCGTTGACGAACTTGCAGTGTCGATTGGTATGGGTGGCCTTGCCGTTGACATCGAGGTGTACGAGGCACGGCATATCGCGGTACTCTTCGTAGGTTTGGGGAACGCAAAGCGGCGCTAAGGTAGTTTCACCTCCTCGCTGCTGCCCATGGCCAGCTGCCCGTCCTCGGCCACGCTGTCCGCCATCACCTCGTCCTGCAAAAGTCATAGCGACCATGTCGGTAGATTTCTTTTCTTCTAGAGCGGTTTTCCGCTTTGTACTGTTGTTCCTCCGAGCTTGGGTTGGAACGGCCGTTTCCGGCAAGGAGCCGCAAGCATCGTCGTCGGCAGCTGCGAACTCACTAGCCAACTGAATCATCTGGTTCAAGTCAAGCTGGTGATTGTCCTGCAAGCGCTTCAGCTTATGTCGGAGCAACGTACCCCTTTCCAACCCATCGATGAAGGCGGCCATGGCGGTCTGAGCGTGCACTCCTGCGTAGGAATTCTTCATGTCTAGCCAGCGGGAGAGGTAGGCGCGAGATGTCTCGTCTTTCTCTTGCACGCACCGCTGTAGATCGCCAATAGTGCAGGGACGCTTGTATGTACCCTCAAAGTTCTTGGTGAATGCTTCTTGCATGTCCAACCAATTGTAGATGGATTTCTTCGGCAAGTCATTGATCCATTGACGGGCCGTGCCCGCCAACATTAACGGGAGGTACTTGACGGCGACGTTGGGGTTGCCTTCGGCAATATCCACCGCGTTGCCGTAGTCCTGCAACCATGTGGCTGGCTTGGCGGTGCCGTCATAGGGCTTGATGGTATTGTCAATCCGTAAACCTTTGGGGTAAGTTGCGGACCGTATTGCAGGTCCAAAACAACGTGGTCTCAGGTAAGGTCCTTCCCGGGCCTCGTGGATCTTATTGATCCCCGAACGTGCATCGTACGGCTCTGGGTTCTTCTTCTTCTTGTCAACAGGGGATGGGCTGCGTGAACGACGCGGGCCTCCTCCGCCATGGTGACTGCTAGGTGGTGACGGAGGCGGAGGTGGAGGTGGCGGTGGGTTAGCCTTCTTGCTGTTACCCTCCTGCGACGCCTCACGCCTGTCACGGTTGCTTGTCGGACGCGGAGGGTCATGGCGTGACCTGCTCTTATGTCCTTGGTTGCGCTCTCCATCATGACGGGTCTGCTCTGCGTTGTCGCGGATGACGATGCCGCACTGTCTTGGCGGGGGCATATCCGTACGATGGTGAGCCTTGGGATCTTCACTATGTCGGGGGGATCGGGGCGGTGGCGATGGGCGACGAGGTTGGGCCTTTTCTCCGAGGTCGGAGGATATGGGGATAGCATCCTTCCTGTTGTGCGCATCCCTCCGTCTTCATTCTGATGAACCCGTCTGGGACCCGACATCAAGAGGAGATCTGTCTCTTGACGGCTTATACTGGCTAGACTAGCAAAGCGCTGGGTCAGACTCAAGCCTCTGAGAGGTGGCCTTTTCCTGCTACTTCACTGCCTTGGCCACTAGGTCATAGACCTGTTCCACTGCCTCAGTCGATCTATCCTTCTCCAGAAGGGTCTTGGTGACAGCAAGGTTCAGGAGTGGGGTGGGCATCACATGTTTGCCTTCACTGTCAATG
This sequence comes from Avena insularis, assembly GCA_023614405.1. NCBI lineage: Eukaryota > Viridiplantae > Streptophyta > Magnoliopsida > Poales > Poaceae > Avena > Avena insularis. The sequence goes on along the minus strand of CM042695.1, from coordinate 377,552,674 downwards.
TATGGCTTGGCTTGTGCCGGCTTCGAGGGAGACCATCCTAGGTTTCGTCGTACACCAGGATCGTTGATGACGCGAGCCGGAGCTTTCTTGGCCTTCTGCTGCTGCAGCGGAGTCTTGTACTCGGCCTCCATTGCTCTAGCTTTCTCTATGGACTTCCGCGCGTTGACAAGATCTCGATCTAGCTTAGCGCCTTGCTCCGCGATGGCATGCGCCTCCTCCAGCAGCTGCTGGCGCTTCTCGTCAAGATGAGTCACATCCCGGATATGAGCGACGGTCAGTGGCTCGACGAGGAGATTGCCGTACATCACTCTATTAGCTGGATTAACTTGAGCAGCAGCATACGTAGATGCCTGAGGCGAAAAGTTTGCGGTGTTGTTGTTGCTCGGGCCGGTGCCGATTTCTTACGGCTGCTGTACTGGATTAGGCGGAGGAGGCATGACCTTTGCGCGATCATCGTTAGCAGCAATAAGTGTCCCCTTCCCCTTTTCCAGTGTTGTAGGCGGAGCTCGTCCGGGTTGATCTTCATCCATCGCCGTCCCAATGGTGACGAACACCTCTCAAGACGTGACGGCATTGTTGGCTTGCTCGTAGCGCGTGTACTCCTCCTCCATCTCCTGCATGGCTGAGTCTAGTTCCTCTGGACTGAAATCTATCTCCTCTGAGTCTACACTGAAGTCAGCATATAGCGCATCAATCACAGAGTCGGAGGGTGCCAGGACTTCCTCGATGACAGGCGGTGGAGGTGCAACAGCACCAACGATGACTGGTGGTGGCGGCGCAGCTGCGACGATGGCGGCCGGAGGCGATGGTGGAGGTGGCTGAATCGGAGGGGCTCCGTCAATGAGCACAAGCGCTATTTGAGCTGCTGCTCTAGCCTCCGCATAGTTGTTGACGGTGCTCACCATGCCTTCAAAGGTAAGGCGTCCTGACGCCTGCTGCCGTCTTAGAGAATGCCAGAGGAGTGTGCCGTGGTCCAGTCCTTCCACAAAGTGATACATGGCATCATCATTGGGGTAGTGGGCCAGATCGTCTCGTGTACGGAGCCACCTGGCCAGGTAATCGCGGGGGTTTTCGCCCTCTCTCTGAATGCAACGCGCCAGATCGAAGATGGTAACCACGCCGACGAACTTGGATCTCTATTGTCCAGACGCACGGGCAAAGCCGGCGGACTTGCAGTGATTTTCCACCATTATATCCTGCACAGGGGCGGTTTGGGTGGGCCTTGAATTTTTCCGATCTTTGCCGGCAAACTCCAAAGAGAGATCCGACATTGATCCTTCCGCGAACATATCCTGCCCGTAGGCGGTCCATGCGGGCCTTGATGCTCCTCCGACTCCCAGGGAACTAGTGCCCGAGTTGGTTTCGCCAATGAAGAGGTGGATGTCTCTGATAGGAATGATCGAACACCGCATAGGGTTTGTCTTTGCTGGGATTCGGAACATTGCCGAAGAAGAGAATGCGACTGATGGCTACGGTTTTGCAGATTCCCGCGAAGATCTTGGTCCTCGCCCACTGAAGCGCCTCTTGCCCCACGGTGGGCGCCAACTGTCATGGTATTGCCGACGAGTACGCCAGGGAGGGGTCCTCACAATGCGTGTTTAGAGACGTGGGGGAAGGCGGACGGTTAACGGGTACGAGGTAACACAGATTACCCAGGTTTAGATCCCATAATGGTGGCGGAATCCTACTCCTGCTATAAATCACTATAAGGGCAATACGCCGAGTTACAGGGATTGGTTCGCTGTGCGAGGTTGTAAGTTATCGTCTGAGATTGTGCCCTAAAGGCTCCCATAGGCCCGACTTATATAGTCGCCAGGTCCTAGGGTTACAGGGAAAAGTCCTAGCTGGACAGGTTATAGAGTCCTACACCGTCTATTACTAGTCTTGTGTATCTTCCACTCCAAGGCTCCGGGTACGTCGGTGACTCCAACCGTAGCCTTCCTTTATCCGGCATGGGCCTCCCTTCTGGATCCATCTAACTGGGTCGCCCAGCAGGACATGGGCCATGCTACCAACTGTGGGCAACCCGGGTTATCCGGATAAGAGACATGCTATGGGGATACCCATATAGCATATCCCCAACAACTATAGTGTACTACATCATGCTGTGGTATGATGGGTCACCGCTTTAACTGTATGGTGTGGAAGATGATGATGGTTTGCAGCAAGAAAATAGTAACAGTGGAAGATGTATCAATGGTAAAGATTTGACCGGGGTCCATAGTTCACTAGAGGTGTTCTCCTTAGATAAACAAACATGGCATGCTGGGTAATCAAATTATAGCAGGGCAATTGACAGGACTGAGCAAGGCATAACAATGCAATACTAGACATAAATATCCTATGAGATTCGATTGGGCAATACAACAAGATACATAGACAGCCATCCAACTGCATCTATGACTAGAAGTCCACCTTGTGTTTATCATCCGAACAACAAGCAACAGGCAACTGCTTTAAGCAAAGTGTGTAAGGTAAACAATCCACTTGTTCCATGAACAAGAGACCGTTGTTTTCCCCCTAGTGGCAACAACACATCTACAACCTTAGAGATTCTGTCACTTCCCTTGATTAAATAGAGGCATGAACCCACTATCGAGCATAAATACCCCCTCTTGGAGTCACTAGCAACTACTTGGCCAAAATAGCTACTAACAACGGAGAGCATGCAAGATCACAAAAAACACAGACATGATAGAATCAATAAGATAAAACTATTAATCAATCTGACATAGTAATCTCAATATCCAACGGATCCCCACAAACACAACATGCATGATTACAAATAGATGAGATCTTGATCATGAACGGAGCTCACAAGATATAGAAATGAAAGCACAAGGAGGATATACAACCATCTAGCTACTACATGGACCCGTAGTCCAAGGTGGAACTACTCACGCTTCATACCGGAGGCTGGCATGATGAAGAATAAGGCCTCCGGGATGATCTCCCCTTCGTCCGGGTGTTTGGAAGAGCTTCAGATCCCCCTATCTAGGGACGATGGTGGCGGCATCTATAAACGGTTTCGTGGAATATTGATCGGGTGCTTAGGTTTTAGGCATCGGGGGCTTCTTATAGGCGAAGAGGCGAGGCTGGGAGGCGGCCAGGGGGCCCACACGCTGCCCAAGTGCGGGCCCACCCTAGGCCGCGCCTGGGGGTGTAGTAGCCCTATGGCGCCCCTCCGTCTCTCCTCTAGACTTCGTGTTCTCCTCGGTGAAATTTTGACTTTGGCTTTTGTCCCGTCCAATTCCGAGAATATTTCCTTACTAGCTTTTCTGGAATAAAAAACACCATAAAATAGGCAACTGGCACCGTGGTAACTTGTTAATAGGTTAGTACCATAAAACATATGAAAAGCACCTCAAAGTGTGGAGAAAGCAAAGCAAAGTAGATACTAAACAAGCATGGAACATCAAAAATTCTAGATACTTTTCCGACGTATCAAGCATCCCCAAGCTTAAATCCCGCTTGTCCTCGAGTAGGTAGGTGATAAAAGAATAATTTTTGAGGTGACATGCACCATCACAACCAAGATCAAACCATTTGCAAGCATTGAAAGCTGGGATCAAAGAACTCTAGACATGAGCATGAAAGATGGAGTTCTAACAATAAGACAAAGTAACTATGCATGCAACATGAAAGGTTACAAACAAAGATCATGAATAACATGCATTGAAAAACGTTTGTTTGTTTCACATACAGAAAACATGGAATAGTGGCTGATACGTCCAATTTGCATCACCATTCTATATCATAATTTGCCTCTATTCATTGATATATGTCTTATTATGAGGTGTTACTTATGTCTTTTCCTCTGTTTTTGCATGTTGGATGATTCTTGGAGGATGGACTGCCGGAGTCAGGTTTCTGATCGAAAAAGAGGTGTTTTGATGCAATTTCGCGAAGATCAAAAAAATACCAAAAAAATATTGGAAAAATATATTTTGCCAGAAGACGGAGGAAGCCAGAAGGGGAGGTGTAGCTGGGCCACAGGGGGCCCACACCTCCCTAGGCACGGGCCCACCTTGCCCCGCGCCTAGGGAAGGTGTGTCCCACCTAGACGGCTCCCGACTCCGCCCTCTCGCCTATATCTTCCTCACGGAACCCTAATACCAGGGGAGCAACCATAGAAAGATTTCCGCCGCCTCTGCGGGGCGGAAAACACAGAGAGAGAAAGATCTCTCCGGCAGATAGATTTCTCCCGGGGAAATACCTTCCATGAGAGGGGATATCATCGCCATCAACACCGTCATCAAGCTAGGATTCATCGAGATCATCTTAATCATCATCCAAACCATCATCTCCACCAGCACCATCATTACCACTTCGCCCCGCTGTAACAATCGTGTTGGATCTTGCATTAGTTCTTAGGGGAAACTTTCCCAGTGTTGATTACTATTGTAGTTGATGCTTGTGAGTGATCCATCACCATATCATCTTTGATCTTGATACATATGATATCTTGTGATTAGTTTATTTAGTCCTTGATGACATGGGAGAATTCATGTTGTTAGTAGTGGATTTGTATTGAGTTATTATTCAATGGTTTATTATTTAAGTTATGGTGCTATTATTCTAGTGGTGTCATTTGAACGTCGACTACATGATACTTCACCATTTATGGGCCTAGGGGAATGCATTGTGTATTTGGCTACTAATTGTGGGGTTGCCGGAGTGACAGAAACCTAAACCCTGTAACATCCCAATTTCAGCAACCCTGATTAACTTTCTAGAAGGCAAAAATCAGGGGGAACAAAAACTTTTTCTTGTATTGTGTGCTTACCTATTTGCTTGTGCTCAAGCAACTGTTGGTGTATTAGTTGTATACCCCTCATCTCAACACTAGTTTACAAAAAAACTATTTTACAAAAGAGATGTCTTGGCTCATCTTTCATATTCTCAAATGTTATGGCATTTCTAAAACCTGAGCCAAGATGACTTTGACACAACCAAATACTTTACTAAGTTTCTACTGCCAAAACTATGGAGACATATATATATACACTCCTTATGTTTTCAAGACAGAACCTTCAACTACCCTTATCTCTAGGTTTTCCAAAAACCTTTATTAAAACCTTCTCATCTCAATCTTGGTAGATATACTAAGATGGTACTTACCTTACTTCAAAAGCAAAACCCCTTTCAACATACCCAACCTTACCTCAATCTAGGCTTGATGGTAACCCTAGTAGTAGGGTATAAGGATAAGATGAATTGCCTTGATCTGCTGGTTGATGAACTGCCTTAATCTGCTGTCTGATGAATTGCCTTGATCTGCTGTCTGATGAATTGCCTTGATCTGCTAATTTCCTTGTTTGCTTAGGATCTAGAATGAGCTAGTCTAGTAGCTCATCTCTTAGAACACAATCCTTTCTTGTGATCATCACTCTCAAGATAAGCATCCAAGTCTAGATCTATCCTAGGTCACTCTAGTGATCATCTCATCTCACGCTTATCTCAATCCAGGGATAGTCATTCTGGATGGTTTCCAACTAAGTGAAGACCCAATCTAAGAAGGAATAATATCTACTTCTCCCTCACATCAACATCCTCCATATGATCATGAGTTTTGAACCTAGCTTTCTCTCAAAACCATCTACACTTGCACTCTAGTCTAAAACCCTAAATCTGCCGAAATGGCTAAGTCAGGATTTCTTATCTAGATACCATCTTTGGAGCTCTACCTCTTCCAAACTATGTGCATTTTGGGCATGCACCTGAACCATCTTGTAGTACATACTTAATACTACCAAGGCCTACTCTTGCCCTTGGATAAGCCATTATATTTCCCACTCATCCATGATGGTTTTGTAGTCAAGATAACAATCTTTTCTGCAAATCTTATCATCCTGCCTACTTTGGCAGAATCCCACATCTATATGCCCCCTCACCTTGACCAAATCTTGGCATGGTTGTGATCTACTAACCATGGCTTACCAACTCCCACCTCACCTATTGCCATTGGAGCCTTGTGCTTCTTAAACCCCCATGGTTTAGGAGGCTAACTGATGTATCTGTTATGGCAGCCTTATTTTCAACAAAGTTTGCCATCACTCCAAAACCACCTCAAATCCAACCAAGCCTAACTATTGCTTACATGATCATCTATATGACATGGTCTATCCATCCATATACCCCTTGTACCAAGGTGAGCTCTGGGCTCCCTAATCCAACCCTGTTTAGGTGGTATCAAATTAACTAAACCCTAGATCCTCCAAGAATCTAGTTTTCATCCTTTTACCACTTTTTGTTCCAAACCAAGGTGAACCTTGATGCCTACATCAAGTTTACATCATCTACCTTGGATATGAGCATTTGCCAAATAATTCCCATAATTATTTGGAGCCTAAAGCTATTTAAATTCTTTTTCTGGCAAAACTCTAAAATCCTTGTCTATAATGGCAAGTTTGTTTTTCTCCAATCACCTGGCCAAATCAATGAACATTTGATGCCTATACTCCTTATCCCATCCTTCAAACTCAAAAATAAATATTTTTGAGATCCTTTATTATTTCTTTTTGCCCTTTTTCTTAAATGGCAGAAACAAGAAATAATTCCCTAAAAATACTTTTTCACCTCAGTAAATCCCAATAAAATTCCCCAATGTGTGTCATGGTATTTATGACCATACCACATCAAAAACTAAGCTTGACCAATGTAAAAATATATAATAAGCTTCTAGAAACTACTTCTGGACTTTTTGAATATTTGAGTTTAAGTGGACTTTTAATCATTAGAAAAATCCCAAATAAATCCTGGAGGTTTACAAAGACCATATCATTCTACCAGTACCCTATCACCATCTTGGCCAATGAAATTTTGTGGACTTCCTTCACAACCCAAGTCTTGACCAGATTTGGCAAAGTAGCCAAATCTTATTTCAAACCAAATCCAACCATCACTCAAACTTGTCAAGCACTACACCCAGCACCCCTCCCTCCTCCTGGTCGCATCACTAAAAGATCTACACTGACCTAGCATTAATTCTTGTCCTTTTGCTCTTGTTGAGAGGGTGACAAAGTCTCCTTGAGTTGTCCCATCATTTTAAAAACCATAGCAGCTGCTCCCCCTCTTACCCCTGTCACTTAGCCCGACCAGAGGCTACCCCACACCTCACCCACCACCCCTAGGCCCCATTGGCTGAGCATCTCCCTCCCTCCAAGCTCTCCCCATGGACCATGTCCATCATACACCTCCCCCTCTCACTTTATAAGGCCAGAGGGCCTTGCATCCCTCCCCTCTCCCTTCATTTCTCCCCTCTAGCCACCACCTACTCTCCCATGACGAGAAAAGGGAAGATACCTCCCTCACGGTTTTAATCAAAGAAGGGAAGCCTACTCCCATGCTCGACCTCCCTGGCTCCTCTGCATCTCCTAGATCTACTACCCAACATCTAACCCCCCTTCTCCTACCTCTCTTTGAGCGCAGGACGGACGGAGCCACCGTCACCGCCACAGGACCAAGAGGAGGTCCCTCCCAACAAGTTTGAGCCTCTACAACAAGCACAGAAGATCTGGTGATGGCCTCTTGCATCCCCTGCCTCGCTCGGGTCTCTCAGAGACCGTCATGCACGACCCCGAGCAAGCTCCGGCGAGACCCGAAAGAAGCTTCTCCAGCAGCGGATGCGCGCAACACCCTTCGACGATGAACCCTACCTTCCCACCCCTCTCTAGGCTCGCCGTCGACCTCCGTGTCGCCCCTTCGCCCCCACTTCGCCGGACACGGCCTCTGGTGAGCTCCTGAAACCCCGCCGCCATGACCTAGTGTTTGGCCTCGTCTATTTTTGGCCGGAGGTTAACGACGGCCCTACGTCGTTGATTCGATTCTAATCGAACGACTTAGGGAGCCCGGTACCCCTTCAACCTCCCACGCCACTGACTTGCGGGCCCCGCCTCGCTGTTTCGAAATAGCACATCCTGCGTGTGGCTGCGCCTAGATGGGTCAAGCTTCCTCCGAGCTACTGTTTGCCTCGTGATCCGCCCAGCACCCCTGCCTCTTCCTTTTATTCTTTTTATTAACAGATCTGAAATTTGTTACTCCCTCCGACCCATATTAATTGACTTGTATTTGTTAAAATTTAGATGAATCTAGACACTATTTAGTATATAGGTTCATCCAAAATTTGACAAATCAAAGTCAATTAATATGGGCCGGAGGGAGTAGTAGGTTTAATTCCAAACAAAAATGAAAAGTTCCAGAATGCAGCCAGATCTAATTTTTACTATGCAACTGTATGTTTTCCCTTACATGCAGACCAATTTCTACACCAAAATAAAATATAAAATAAATATGATAAATATTCTCCTAAGATCTATCTAGATCACTAAATAATATCACCAAAAAGTTTCACATATCCAAATGGAGTAAACCCAATTGGTGGTGAAAGGTACTAACCATACCTTTCCATTCCCATAGGTCCCATAGTCACTTGCTTCCTAGATTACTCCTATCAAAAATGACAAAAACAGAACATTTCTGACTTTAGAAAATTCCCTAGGAAAAAAATGGTTTTGACCTGATTCCAACTCCCGGTAAACCTAAATAGCCATATAGCTCAAAACCCAGGAGCCCCAGATTTATTGAGCTTATCTGGAGTTGTGGGGAATTAAACAATTCTTTGTATTGTTTGATCACCAATAAATTCACCATTTAGGTTCTGTAAATCCAAAAATGGTACTTCCAATTTCTACATAAAGGCAATCTAAATGCCTAACCAGTAACCTTGGAATCATATCAAAACCTTCTGTAGAATAAATATGATGAAAAAGACAAATATCATCCAAAACTGTCTTTGGGAATTTATCAAGGGAAATCTGGTAATTGTTTTGAGGTAATTCCAACTCCTTTGTATCCAGTCCATCCAATAATACTTAATCACCCAAGGAAATAATTTTTGGAGCTCCAGAGAAGCTCTGGTGAATTATTTCCTAAAACTAGAGTTTTAATCACCATAAAATCCATTATAAATCAAGAAAAATTGATAAAATAGCGAAAACACTTTTGTTGGCTTCATTTTATCAAAACCTATCTGATGGTATCATTTTCATACAATGGTATCATACAGATCAAGTCCTTGATCAAATACCCCTCTCCTAGGAAATTCCTAGACTTGTAATCCAAAGGGATCTTTTCCCTAAAGCCTCCAATTCTTCTCTAAATCCAATCAAATCAAACCTCCAACATCCCACTGATGATTATCTTGTAGTTATCCTTAGCTTTCTGTATGGTTTGATGCTGGCATACTTTGTATTGATTGTGGTGTTGTTTGTTTGCATGTATGCTCGATAACGGCGATAGTTGCGATTATGAGACACCAAGAAGAAGGAAGCATCGTGGTTATATTATTATTAATATTATTGGTATTATGGTTATCTAACGCTGTCAAGGGACTTCTCGCTGGTCACAAGCAAGCCACCTTCTTGCTCATATGCCTTGTCCTATTATTTTACCTATGCATGTTTTATCTACTCATTTATGCAAATTGCATTGTTTACCTATACTATGGTTTATATGGGAAATGTTTGGCTCCTCCAAACCATTACCCCTCAGTACCATTAGGTACAACCCACACTTATGATACCTACCTGCCCGTAGTATGGTAGATGGTGTTTAACACCATAACCGCTTGGAGACCCCGTTTTAGCCTAAACAAAAGTGTAGGATGGGAAGACCCCGGGAAAAGATTTACAAAAATGTTTTATGAGAAAACCTTGGTGAGGCTTGGCCTATCACATGGTTTGGAAAATGATAAGTGTTTTGTTTTACAAAAATGTGGACTAAAGATGGAGGAAAAATGTTTACGAAAACACGCCCGGCTGTACAGTTCCTAATGCTTGAGCAATTAACCCGTGTAACCACATTACTCTGGAATGGGACGGGGCTGGGCTGGAAGTCTGTCTAATCCAGTATAGGTGTCTCAAACTACTACGGGGAAGAACAAATTCCCGGAGGCTGGGCCTTCCCCTGTAAAGTCCCATGTGAAACATCGGTCTAGGGTTGGTAAATACCGTCTAAATGGCGGACAGACGATACTATGATCCCCTCAATGAAAGCGCACACCCTGAGGGGTGCAAAACGCGCTCCGGTTGGCTTGTGACTATATAGGGAATCCTGGTTTTGACGAGATTAACCTCATAGGGTAGGCACCTGTATCGGAGAGGGCATTCGGAAGGTCTTGACCAGTTATTCGACCCACGATCGGTGAGGATCAGGGACGGGTAATCGGATGGTGTGGGTAAAGTGTACAACCTCTGCAGAGTCTAAATCTATTTGAATAGTCAAGTCCTCGGTCATGGACGGTTGTGATGGCTGCTGTATGGGGGTGATGGTTTTGTTTTCAAAAAGGACTTCTGAAAAGCAATGGCTCGAAAATGTTTTGACCATGGGATGGTCAGGAAACGGAGGAAGGAGTTTGGTCACGAGATGAACGGAAGGAGAAACAAATGGGTGACCCAATCCTAGTGTTTTCTTAAAACTTTCTAAAAAGGTTTCCAAATGCTTTACCAACGTTTTTCAACAAAGATATACAGACATGCTATATCTACAAGAGAAACTCTTTTATAAAAGAACCTCTCATGGAGCCATCCTACCACAGCCATATTGCATATCCTTTATTATTGTTCTCTTAAGGTGGTTTGCGAGTACATTCAAAGTACTCACCGGCGTTGTACCTGGCTATTTACTTGGCCAGATTGCAGATATTAAGAAGGAACAACGGTGCTGACGTCTATGCGAGCTAGGCCATCTTCACAGTCAGTTGCCTGTAGGTTAAGGCACGGGCTCGACGCTGAAGACTTCCACTACTTGTGTTGTATTCGCCATAGTGGCCTCTTTGTAAGTGTTTTACTCGTTACTTTAGGGATGTTGTAATGATACTAGTCGGTTATGCTCATGGCTCACTGATCATGGGAACGTGAATTGTATGCATAACAGGTATTTCCGGACCGTAAATCCGGGGTGCCACAAACTTGGTATCAGAGCCATCCTGACTGTAGGAGACCTTAGTTAGCATGGACGTTAGACAGGACCACCCTTATTTCTAAAAACACCTGTTTTCAAAAACTATTTGCCAAAAGCTTTTCGAAAGATTTCTTATCTTATCTTCTCTGATTTAAAAGACTTGAAAATGGAATTACTCTATACCTCATCTATTTCAACGGTTTCATTTCCAAAACCTAAGTCTAACCCGGAGACTATGAAGACGGAGATCTCGGAATGGAGAGACCCCAAGACCAGCAAAACAAAGGAGCTAACTACGACGAAAGACACTACAATATCGCCCTACCAACGGAGTCCTTCATCGCCCCCAGGTTGATAAAATACGGCACTGACGACAACAACTGGCAAGACAGAAGTCAAGACCCCCGTAACGTTTGTTCTTAGGATTAGCATCACTAATATAGGATTTCCCTTACGGCACGTAGTCACCCCTTAGTATCTACGACACGCTTTGCATGGTTGTCATGTGCTTGTGTGATGCTTGGAGTGTGTTGCTTGTTTGTCTAGGATCACTTGATCATATTGTATGACCACCTTGTTGGCGTATCCCGACGCTAACCCTCGCAACCCCCTAGCTGAAATCTCTCCTCAGCAGGATGGCCACATAAAGAAATCCCCGACAACTCCTACTCTAGCCTTAGTCCCCAACGCTCCAAGAATCTGGAAGATAAGAAGGCCCGAAGACAACTAGTCTCCTCCGTCACCGAACCAAATCAGCATAACAAGTTCAAGTGAAGACCACCCATCTGAAGCCAAATTGACTCCACCTCGACTAGGGACTAACAAGAAGCCTCGCCAACCGCTAAAACTACCCCCAATATACCCCATACGGTTTCTGTAGGTAACCACCATAAAAGGTAGTCGCAATAGGACATCACTCGAAGATCTCAACTCAAACGTCACACCATGCTCCAAGACGAAGGATCTAACCACAACCTCGACGACCCCAAGTAAAGCTCTAAGGTGGAAAAACTGCGTCTTTCCACTCAATCCTAGAGGACCGACCATGAGAAGATAATACCAGAAGATCTCCAATCCCAGAACCTGCTCCAAACACCACCCCAAGAGTCGTCAGAGGAACAGAACTCAGACATCATCAACAATCTTCAGAAGACCGCTCGATCCTCCCGACCCTCAAGACGTTCAGAAATTAAGACACCAAGACTACCTGGCGCCGCCAATACTACCTTCCAAGAAGAATAAAGAAACCTAAAGCATCGAGTTTATCTAAAGACGTCACAAACCCCTAGTCGGAGAATGAAGAACTGCCCCTTCATGAGTATCAACCCCTCCTCAAGTCACCAGCCCTAGAAGATCCACTTGTTGGAGCAAGACCTCAGAAAAAGGCACTACCCTCGCTACTGAAGAGCTGAAGGCCCCTCAGACCCCGAGTAAATATAGTAACCAAAGTTGGTACCCAACCCCAAGGACGGCTACGAGAATCAAAGAGCGCTCTCAACCTAGTCCTTCGTACCCTACCAACTTACTCCACTAACCTCTAGCAAGTTATGGATTGTCTCGAAACCTGTTTAGTAAGGCGTCAAATACCTTCCCCACTGGTCGGCGCAAATCCATCGAAGTCTGGATAAAACCGGTTGGATGATATGCAAGAGTAATGTTGTTCTTTGCATGTTTTACCCATGAGGTTGCATCAAACCAAACCTGGAACGACCTCACTCCAAAGGACCTCGTTTCCTAGACCACCAAACTCCAAATCCTCAACCTATTAGACCTCTCCCTAGCTCAGAACTAATGATCTGGAAGCTGGTACACACCCTTTCCGATAGACCTTCTAGCCCATGAAGCAGTTCCGACGATGTCGACAGAAGAAAACTACCCCGCAAGAAGGGTGTAACGCCTTACCCCGACATCAGCATATGACTCCCATCAAGAAAGTCGGCGACTCCACCAAGAACCCCTAATTTTAATCTAAGGGGGAAAGACTGCGTCTTTCCCGCCTAAAAACCTTATAGACCTATGGAGACGACCACTAACAGCACCTAAGTGATGACCATCCCTGCGGAATCCGAATCATCGACTCTACAAGAAGGAAGACAATCGGCACTCCTCCAGAATCATAAGATACTTCGGGAAAGTCCTCCACTCCAAGGTTGACCGCCCAGCCAACACCCTATGCATCACGGCCTTGAAGAGAGAAAAAGTCGACCATGAGGCGAAAGAATAAAGAAGACTCAACTCGTTGTCTCGCCTCAAGAAGGAAGTACCCCGTCGACACTAAACCTACCTAGACTTGACCTAAGGGGAAAATACTGCATCTTTTCCACTCTCTTAATCTAAACCCGCAAATCCAAAGCCACTCAGCTCCGACCCGTGACTAACCCCGTGGGGTATTTGTAAAACTTTTTAGCACCTAATAATTTCCACCGCTGAAAATGTTAAGCAGATGTTATCACCCCAACCCTAATCCTCCCTAAATCTCGGGACGAGATTATTTTAAGTGGGAAAGGTCTGTAACATCCCAATATTAGCAACCCTGATTAACTGTCCAGAAGGCAAAAATCAGGGGGAACAAAAACTTTTTCTTGTATTGTGTGTTTACCTGTTTGCTTGTGCTCAAGCAACTGTTTGTGTATTAGTTGTATACCCCTCATCTCAACCCTAGTTTACAAAAAACTATTTTACAAAAGAGATGTCTTGGCTCATCTTTCATATTCTCAAATGTTCTAGCAAATACTTTACTAAGTTTCTACTGCCAAAACTATGGATACATATATATATACACTCCTTATGTTTTCAAGACAGAACCTTCAACTACCCTTATCTCTAGGTTTTCCAAAAACCTTTATTAAAACCTTTTCATCTCAATCTTGGTAGATATACTAAGATGGTACTTACCTTACTTCAAAAGCAAAACCCCTTTCAACATACCCAAACTTACCTCAAGCTAGGCTTGATGGTAACCCTAGTAGTAGGGTATAAGGATAAGATGAATTGCCTTGATCTGCTAGTTGATGAATTGCCTTAATGCGGTCTGATGAATTGCCTTGATCTGCTGATTGCCTTGTTTGCTTAGGATCTAGAATGATCTAGTATAGTAGCTCATCCCTTAGGACCCAATCCTTGCTTGTGATCATCGCTCTCAAGATAAGCATCCAACTCTAGATCTATCTGAAGGGTTTTGCAGCATAGTAAATCAAAACATTTCTACGGATGCGAACGGGAAAGCCAAGATCTAATCTAGGAGATGCAAACAACGAGAGAGATTAGATGAGATCTTCATACCCTTGAAGATTCGCTGTGAGCGTTAAATCGGGCGTGGGTGATGTAGTCATACTCGCTTCTCCTCCTCGCGATTCGCTCCGATCTAACACCACAAGTGGCGATGCCTCTGAGAGATGCACACGTGCGGCACCTCGACGTCTCCTCCTTCCTTGGTCCAGCAAGTATGGTGGAGAGACGGATTGTATCTACAACGCGACGGGGCGGTGCAAGTGGTGGGGAGTTTCTGCAGTAGGGCTTCGCCTACGTGCAGTCGAGAGGGAGAGAGAGAGGAGGGCAGCAGGGCGGCTAGGGCTTGAGGAGGAGGTGTAGGGGGTGGTGCGCCCCCAGCCCTCTTTATATAGAGGGGTGGGCGCCAACCCTAGCCCCTCCCCCAAGCCTAGGTCGGCAGCCAAGGAGGGAAGAGTGGGGGGCAAGTTTCCCCCTCCTTCTAGAAGCTCCACTAGGGTTTTGCCCTAGGTTGGCCGGCTGGGCCCTATGGGGCCTTGTGACCCTAGCCCAATGTGGCCAGGGCATTCCCTCATAGGCCCATGCCCCCTCCCGACAGGTGGGGCCACGTTGGTCCCCCTTCGGAAGGTTCTAGAAGCTTCCGGTACAATACCGATTAACCCGAAACAATTCCGAACTCCAAAAACGGCATTGCCTTATATGAATCTTATTCTTCGGACCATTACGGAACCTCTCGTGATGTCCCGGATCCCATCCAAGACTCCGAACAACAACTCATAAACCAATTATCCAATCTATCCTAGCGTCGAGACACGTTAAGTGTGTGACCCTTCGGGTTCGAGAACATGCAGACATGATCTTCTATCAATAATCAACAGCGGGGTCTGGAAACCCATATTGACTCCCACACATTCATCGATGATCATATCGGATGAACCACGATGCCAGGATTCATTCAATCCCATATATATATTCCCTTCGTCTCGCAATATTTTACTTGCCCGAGATTTGATCGTCGGTACCGTCATACCTAGTTCAATCTCGTTCACAACGAGTACTTTACTCGTTCCGGTAATCCGATATCACTTTTAGATTAATTCCTTAACCACATGCTTGCAAGCGGTGTTGATATCGATTACCGAGTGGGCCTGAAGTATATCTCTCCGACTTGGGAGGGACAAATCCCATCTCGATACATACAACCCAACAGGTACTTTCCGATCACCTGAGAACACCTTTATGATCACCCTCTCATAGGATGACGTTTGATGACCTCAAAGCTTTCTTCCGATACCAGGGAGTTGTATTATCTCATGGTCTAAGGAATACAATATTTGACATAAGAAAAGCTTCGCAAAGATGAACACGATGACACGATCTAATTGCTCTGCTTAGTTTGTTCCGTCCATCATATCATTCTCCCAATGATATGATCTCATTATTAATCGACAACTCATGTCTATGGTTAGGAAACCTTAACCATCATTAATCAATGAGCTAGTCCATAGAGGCATACTAGGGACACAGTGTTGTTTACAAACCACACAAGTATTAAAGTTTCCGCTTAATACAATTCTAGCATGGAATATAAACTTTATCATGAACAAGAATTATAATAATAACATCTTTATTATTGCCTCTAGGGCATAATTCCAACACTATCCTAGGTCACTCTAGTGATCATATCATCTCAGGCTTATCTCAATCCAGAGATAGTCATTCTGGATGGTTTCCAACTAAGTGAAGACCCAATCTAAGCAGGAATAATATCTACTTTGCTCATAGCTTCTCTATCATTTACCGTAGCTGGACACTGAGCCTTGCTCAATATCTTACCTGACAACATTGGCACTGAACCTTTCTTTGCCTTATCCATTCTGAACCTTTTCAGAACTTTGTCTAGGTATGTACTCTGGCTTAAAGCTATCAGGCGTCTTTGTCTATCTCTATAGATTTTGATGCCCAATATATAAGCAGCTGCACCTAGGTATTTCATTGAAAAACACTTGTTCAAATAACTCTTTACATCGTTAAGCATGTTAATGTCATTTCCAATAATCAATATGTCATCCACATATAGTACCAGAAATGTCACCGAGCTCCCACTCACTTTCTTGTAGATACAAGCTTCGTAGCAATTCGGAACAAATCCAAAGCTCTTGATCACTTGATCAAAACGAAGGTTCCAACTCCGAGATGCTTGCTTCAGTCCATAAATGGAACGCTGAAGTTTGCACACTTTATCAGCATCCTTAGGATCGACAAAACCTTCGGGTTGCATCATATACAACTCTTCATCAATGTTGCCATTGAGGAATGCAGTCTTGACATCCATCTGCCATATTTCATAATCATGAAACGCAGCAATTGCTAATAAAATCCGAATGGACTTAAACATCGCTTCGGGAGAGAAAGTCTCATCGTAGTCAACACCTTGAACTTGTCGAAAAGCTTTCGCGACAAGTCGTGCTTTATAGACGGTATCATTACCATCCGCGTCCGTTTTCTTCTTGAAAATCCATTTGCACTCAACGGCCTTTCGGTCGCTAGGAGGGTCCACCAAAGTCCATACTTGGTTTTCGCTCATGGATCCCAATTCAGATTTCATGGCCTCTAGCCATTTCTCAGAGTCTGGGATCATCATCGCTTCCTCATAGTTCGTAGGTTCACTGTCTTCTACCAACAAGACAGTCAAGACAGGGTTGCCGTACCACTCAGGAGGGGCACGCGACCTTGTCGACCTGCAACGTTCATTAGCAGCAGCATCCGAAGCTTCATGATCCTTGTCATTAGCTTCCTCTATTGTTGGTGCAGGCGGCACTAGAACAATTTCAGGTGCTGCGCTACTCTCCAACTCAAGAGAAGGTTCAACAACCTCGTCTAGCTCTACTTTCCTCCCACTCACTTCTTTCGAGAGAAACTCCTTCTCAAGAAAGGAACCATTCTTTGCGACAAACACTTTGCCTTCGGTTCTGTGATAGAAGCTATATCCAATAGTTTCCTTAGGGTATCCTATGAAGACGCATTTCTCCGCTTTGGGTTCGAGCTTGTCCGGCATCAACTTCTTGACGTAAGCTTCGCATCCCCAAACTTTAAGAAACGACAACTTAGGTTTAGCACCAAACCACAGTTCATACGGTGTCGTCTCAACGGATTTAGATGGTGCCCTGTTTAAAGTGAATGTAGCGGTTTCTAATGCATAACCCCAAAATGATAACGGCAAATCAGTAAGAGACATCATTGATCATACCATATCTAATAGAGTTCGATTCCGGCGTTCAGACACACCATTGCGCTGTGGTGTTCCGGGTGGAGTGAGTTGCGAAACTATTCCGCTTGCTTTAAGATGCGTGAGAAAATCATAACTCAAATATTCACCTCCACGATCGGATCATAGAAACTTAATTTTTCTGGTACGATGGTTTTCCACTTCATTCTGAAATTCTTTGAACTTTTCAAATGTTTCAGATTTATGTTTCATTAAATAGATATACCCATATCTACTTAAGTCATCGATAAAAGTGAGAAAATAGCGATATCCACCGCGCGTCGAAACACTCATCGGTCCGCATACATCGGTATGTATGATTTTCAACAAGTCTGTTGCTCGCTCCATCATTCCGGAGAACGGGGTTTTGATCATCTTTCCCATGAGGCATGGTTCGCATGTGTCAAATGATTCAAAATCAAGAGACTCCAAAAGTCCATCAGAATGGAGTTTCTTCATGCGCTTTACACCAATATGACCTAGACGACAGTGCCACAAATAAGTAGTATTATCACTATCTACCTTGCATCTCTTAGCCTCAATGTTATGGATGTGTGTTTCATCCCTTTCGAGATTCGGAAGAAATAAACCATTCACAGCAGGTGCATGACCATAAAAGATGTTACTCATATAAATAGAACAACCATTATTCTTTGATTTAAATGAATAACCGTCTTGCAATAAACATGATCCAGAAATAATGTCCATGCTCAATGCAGGCACATAATAACACTTATTAAGGTTTAAAACTAATCCCGAAGGTAAAACTAAGGAGAGCATGCTGACGGCCATCACATCAACTCTTGATCCGTTGCCAACGCGCATCGTCACCTCATCCCTCGCTCATTGCCTATTCCGTAGCTCTGTTTGAGTTACAAATATTAGCAACTGAACCAGTATCAAATACCCAGGCACTACAACGAGGGCTAGTAAGGAAAACATCAATAACATGTATATCAAATATACCTTTGATGGTGCCAGCCTTCTTGTCCACTAAGTACTTCGGATAGTTGCGCTTCTAGTGACCCTTGTCCTTGCAATAGAAGCACTCAGTGTCCGGCTTGGGTCCATACTTGAGCTTCTTCTCAGCAGGGGCAACGCGTTTGCCGCCGCCTTTCTTGAAGGGCTTCTTTGCACCCTTAACTTTCTTGAAGGTGGGGGGCTTGTTGACCATCAACACATGATTATCCTTCTTGATGTCCACCTCCGCAGCCTTCAACTTTGCGAAGAGCTCGGTGATCGTATCAGTGGAACCAATCTGATTATGAGTCACTACAAAACTTTTGTAGCTGGGAGGGAATGATTGCAGAACCCTGTCAATCTTGAGCTCCTCTAGAATCTTGAACAAACATTAATTAAAGTTTGAAACCAACAAAATCCAAATCAAGAGAAATGCATTCCTCAATGAATGTATCTTGAAATATAAACACTTGGAAAATAAATCCAAACCCTAAAACCTTAATGGAATAAAAATCATTTCCAAGTTATCTCCAAACCTATGGATTTGATTCATATAAATTTTTTTGTCAACAAACATTTCAAAATGATCAAAAAGACAAATAGAAATATTATTAAAACCCTATAAATTGGTTTCACTTAAATTGGAGCCATAGATAAAATCTTATGAATTTAATAAGATAAGGAAATTGAATTTCCAAAGCTAATAAAGCACCTATCTAAAATCCAAACCAAATGGTTACCAATTGATCCTAAAGGTATTTAAAAGGATAAACAAATATTAAATAAGATTTCACAAATTGGAATCACCAAGTTTGGATCTCTAAATAAAAAGATATGGATTTTATAAGATGAAGAAAGAAATACTAAATAAAGAATATTTGAAGACCAAATTAAATCTTGGCCAAGACCATAAGAAAATGGAATGAATTTAATCCAAATCCAAGTAAAATAAATGGATAAAGAATTTCCAAAATAAAATAAAATGGCATAAACCAAATCCTTTTGGAATAAAGACAAATCCAATTTTAAATGATTAATAAATCATATTAAAAACTTTTCCAAATAATTCAAGATGAATTATTTGACACCCAAATAATCAAATAAAAACCTACTGAAAAGAATTGGAAGGTTTTTAGAAACTTAAATGGTGATTTGAAAATGTTATTAAATCTTATTTGATTTGAAAACAAGGCCTTACTTGAATAATTAAAAGCCCCAAAAACAATAAAATTTTATTCCAAAATTGACTTCAGATTATATTACTAATCAGTATTTAAACCTACACAAATCTTGGTTGAAGTTTGAATTCAAATTGATGTTTGAATTGTTTAATCAAAATCAAAAGAGAATTAAAGAAATGGAAAAAGGGAAAACAAACATAACAATAAAATGTAAAAGACTTAGCCAGCCCACTAAGCCCAACACAGCCCACTGCTTCTCACCCGCGGAAAACGCTTCACACCTGAGTCATTACCCGCAGCATCACTGACCGATGGACCCCACCCCCACACTCTCTCTCTCGCTGCCAGACGACCCCACCGCCACCTCACCATCGTCTTCACCCGCCGCTGACCGCGCCCCTCTTTCCTCCTCGCCGTTTCTGGCCATTGAAGCCGGCGTCAATACGCTTTATTGCCTGCGTTACTCCACCTCGCGACCATGCCCTCTTATTCGCCTGCGTCCTCTCTCTCTTTCCCCTCCATCACCACGCCCTCCTTGCCACCAGGCTGCCTCCATTTTGCCTTGCACTCCGCTGTCTCCGGCGAGCTCATGCAGCGATTCCGACCCATGACCACGCGTGCTCCATAGTTCCTGGCGCACCTCCCAGTGGCATCAGTTCGCCCCCGCGCGCCCCAGAACCTCGAAAACGACGACCTCAAGCTCCACCACCGCCTACCATTTCCTCCGGCAAGGTTCTCTGGTAAGCTCGGACCGCCTCGGTGCTTATCATTGATGCTCGCATGTTCCCTGGTATCGTGCGCGGCTAACCATACCTTCCACTTGCCATAGGGTGACCCGTAGCCTTGCTCCCGACGACATCTGAGCGAGCCCGAGGCGCAGCTCAACTCCGGCGAGCGATTGTCGTCACCACCGTGCGCCCCTTGCCTCCTCGCGAGCACCTTGAGCTTCAGCATCACTCCGCGAACTCGGTGAGCATCTCCTTTCCCTCTCTCGCTTCCTGCATCACGCCAAGCGCCACCGTAAAGCCGCGCTTAGTGGTTAGTGGTCATTGTTTTGGCCTGCCTTGCTGTTAGTGGTCAAAGTGATTAGGACCGTAGGATCGTGATCAAAGGGATGGGATAGAAACTTAACTGAAGGGGTAAGGACATATCTGTGCCACACGATTCACATTAGATCCAACGCCTCACAGTGCTTGATCCGTGCGAACCGGTACCAGCGAATAGCAACTTGACACGTGGCCTGGAAGCTGTTTTAAAAACAGAAACTTTCCTATTAGATGCTCCAATTTGAAAAATTCATAACTTTCAAACCACACGTCCAAATTTTGCAAATTTTATATCAATGGATTCAGCAAGACAAGAACTTTCTGACCATGCACTTTGTTTAGTAAAAAGCTTCTGGTAAAATGATTGTTTTTGCAGAAACTTGTGTATGCATGTTTAGAATATAAAATTTGTTCTAAAATGATTTTTGAGATAGAACCTTTGGAAAATGGTTTGTTTTGA
The DNA here is from genome assembly GCA_023614405.1 of Avena insularis. Lineage (NCBI taxonomy): Eukaryota > Viridiplantae > Streptophyta > Magnoliopsida > Poales > Poaceae > Avena > Avena insularis. The sequence goes on along the minus strand of CM042695.1, from coordinate 377,531,569 downwards.
ACCTACTGACCCTGGAAATCAATTGGTGGTTTCAAAAATGTATTTGGTGAAGCAAAAGAATAAATCTTTGATATAAACCATTTCAAGTCAAATAAAAATATGGTTTAATTGTTAAAAATGATTTTGGAGGAAAACTTTTGGGAAATTTTTTGATTTAAACTCTCTGACCCTAAACACCAAGTTTTATGACTTAAAAATATATTTGGTAAACCCTATAAAGATTGCTACTTTGATAAAGGCATTTTCAACCACATAAAATAATGATTTGGTTTGAAAATGGTTTATAGGTAAAATCTTTTGCAAATAGTTTTGTCACTTTATAAAATGACCAATAAGTGTTTTAGAATGTTTATAACCTGTTATAAACCACTTTTGTAAATAAAACAAAGTTTGGCATGCTTGCATGCATTGTTTTGTTTCTATCATTTTATGTGATGAAATTGCTTGAATGGTAGATTGAAATATTGTTTACTTGATTGAATTGTAGTGATTTGAAGTGTGTGAACATTGCAAAGATCAAGGAGTGAACTTACACTCTCTACCAAAAAGGCAAGTGATGCTTCATACTTTTGTCCCATTATTTTCACTATGCATTAGTGATATTTCTAAGTAGGACTTGCATGGAATTTTTGCTAAGTATAAACTATGCCATGGGAAATCCTAGTAGATGAAACCTTAGTAGAAATTTCCTAAGTTAAGATTCCTACTACTATCATGCTTAGCTTAGCTAGTAGAAAACAAGGGTGGAACATATATATTCATACTATGGAATATTTCCAAGTCAAGGACTTGTGTTTTGTTTAATAAAACAACTAAGTGAATGAATCACCTAGGTGGAATGGAAGGAATGGTTTGTGTTGAGTGGTTACACAAGGCCAGGGGACTAGTGAACCTTGTGTATCAAACTTGTGGAATGCCACCCAGGAACAAAGAGATTTGAGATGTCAAATGTTGAGAAGCTTCAAGTGCAGCCACTTGGCATTATGGGCTCTGCCTGGATCATATAGGTTGCAATAACTTAGCCAAATGGACAGTTGGTGGTAGGGGTTTGATAGGTTGGAGCGCGTCCATTCTGGTCTAAGGGAAGGCTTCTGAAAGATCTTGTCTTGGTGAAACCAAGTCTTGTGGGAAAAGTGCACCACCTCTGCAGAGTGTAAAATCTAAGTACTTAGCCATGTCCCTGGTAAAGGACAATTTGAGAATCAAGACATGGAAGCTATCAAGAATCTCATCATCAAAATTTCTAAGTTAAAAACTTGTGGTTGAAAAAGGGTTGAAGGATCACCAATTTCTATTGGGAGATGCCTTGGGTGATTTCGTAAAGCAAAAACTTAGTGTTTTCAAATAATAAGGAAAATCTATTTTGAGCAAAGCAAGCCTAAGCTCCACTTAGCCAAATGCATATAGATGATAGACTCCACTATACTACCATAGTATCACTTGCCAATACAATTCAAATGTATTGACCCTTGTGGCTGTAACTTGTTATGTTGCAGGTTTGTTTGATACTAGTGAAGTTTATTGATTAGGATTACAAGTCTACAACCAACATGTCTGCCTGTGGCACTTTGAATATGAAGGACCCCATGCTATTATTATATTCTGCTGCAATATAATGAGATAGCCAAATGAGCTATGTAAGATGTAATAAATTAATTTATTCCTGGTTATAAAGTTGTATTATGACCTTTGTTTCTTGATATTACATCTTAACTATGGATGCTAGCTATTGATCCAGGGACTAGCATTGTAAACACAGGGATCTCTACCTTATTGAAGGTTGGGAACCTTACAGATGGTATCAGAGCACTGTGTTGCCTGTAGGATTTGTAACCCTAGGATTGGACAAAAAACCCTTAGAAAAATAGGAGTTGTATTTGTTCCAAAAACTTATTTACAAACAATCTTGTAAACTCTTTCCTCAACCATTTTTGGTTTTGACTCTACATCTCTTCTATTTCAATCTTGATGGACAAAGCCTACCCCATGGCCAAAGACTTCACCATGAGCAAAGGACTTCATCAACTCTAATGACTTCAACATCTTCAAGGGATTTCAACCTTACTCTCAACAAGGACTTCAACCTTGGATATCACTAAGGACTACAAGTGAGACAAGAAATGTTACTCAAGACTTGAGGACTAAGGAAACACAACTTAGAAGGAATCATCATCACCTTTGAAGTTTTGTGACCAAGACACAAGAATTTTCCCAAGAAAACCATGATCTCATGCAAGAAGAATCAACCAAGAAGGAGGGAAAGATCTCAAGTGAACCATATAAATGGACCACCATATTTAAATTAAGTCAAACCCACTAACTTATGTGGTGTAACAAAAATATTTTTGGTTGCCTAAAAATATGCTTGAAACTTTGTTGTTTGAGTGGAATGTTTGCTTGTGATTGCTTGCACATTGCTTGTGTAAATTGTGATGTGTGTGATTAGAATTCTTACTTAGAAATCTTTTGCCTACTCTAATCCCAAACCAACCCAAAAAGATGACTATTCCAGGAAATTCCAACATCAAGGATGGTGACAACAACAACAACCAAGAGGACAACATGAGAGAACTCATAGTAACCCAAACCCAGTTGAACCAAGTGACAGCTCAATTTTTAGCCAACACCAGTGAGGTAGATCCAACCATGCAAAGGTTTTTGGAACCCCAAACCCAATTGTTGCATAAGGTGACAAACCAAATGATCAACATGGGAGACAACTCTTCCCAAGGAGCATGTAACAACAAGGATGAAAATGATGATATTTTAGAAGGAACTCAAGCTTGCAATATTTGTGGAGACAAGGATCACATTTCCAAGGAGCATGAAGATCAATGCCCCAATTGTGGATAGAAACATCCAGCTGACCAATGCCCCACATCTCAAGCTACTTGTTACCTATGTGAAGGAAATAATCATGTACCTATCCAATGCCCCATCTATTCCATAGTTCAACAAAGGAAACAAGGTGGAGTGCAACAACTGATTGCAGACTACCATGAGAGAGCAAAGTCTACCAAGAAGGATGAAGACAAAGGAAAGTCTCAGCTTGTGACTCAAATTTATGAACCAAAGAGGATACGTATGTATTATCCAAGGAAAAGGTCAAGGAGACCAGGAACTTTTCCTACCTTTAAGATAACATATGAAGAACATGAATTAGAAGCACTCCTAGCTTTGGAGAAACCCAAGAAGAAGAAGTATAAGGAGATTAACCAAGTGTGGTGCAACAACTGCAAAGAGCTAGGCCATTATGTAGCAACTTGTCCATAGAAGATACGTGATGAACTCAATCTTATCACATGTTACAATTGTGGTAACCAAGGACATTATGCAAGCAATTTTCCATAAAAGATGAAGCACAAGATAAAGCCTATGAAGGATCTCAGCCTTGTCACATGTTTCAAGTGTGGAAACAAAGGATAGTATGCAGATGTTTGTCCAGAGAAGTTTCAACAAGATCACAAGAAAGCCAAGATGTAATCTAGATGGAAAACTTTTAAGGGTGGTAGTACCCTAGTTGTTTTGAGCCAGTTTGTAACCCTAGCCTCCCCAAATCTCGGGACGAGATTTATTTTAAGGGTCGTAGCCTGTCACATCCCAAGATTTTCCAAATCTTGTAATGTGAAAAATAAATAAGCAAAATAAATTATTGTTGAAAATCAGGGTGAAAAGAAACTTTGTTTCAAAAAGGAAACCTAAAATCCCATCTTGAACAAACATTAAATAAAGTTTGAAACCAACAAAATCCAAATCAAGAGAAATGCATTCCTCAATGAATGTATCTTGAAATATAAACACTTGCAAAATAAATCGAAACCCTAAAACCCTAATGGAATAAAAAATCATTTCCAAGTTATCTCCAAACCTATGGATTTGATTCATATAAAAAAATTTGTCAACAAACATTTCAAAATGATCAAAAATACAAATAGAAATATTATTAAAACCCTATAAATTGGTTTCACTTAAATTGGAGCCATAGATAAAATCTTATGAATTTAATAAGATAAGGAAATTGAATTTCCAAAGCTAATAAAGCACCTATCTAAAATCCAAACCAAATGGTTAGCAATTGATCCTAAAGGGATTTAAAAGGATAAACAAATATTAAATAAGATTTCACAAATTGGAATCACCAAGTTTGGATCTCTAAATAAAAATATATGGATTTTATAAGATGAAGAAAGAAATACTAAATAAAGAATATTTAAAGACCAAATTAAATCTTGGCCAAGACCATAAGAAAATGGAATGAATTTAATCCAAATCCAAGTAAAATAAATGGATAAATAATTTCCAAAATAAAATTAAATGGCATAAACCAATCCTTTTGGAATAAAGACAAATCCAATTTTAAATGATTAATAAATCATATTAAAAACTTTTCTAAATAATTCAAGATGAATTATTTGACACCCAAATAATCAAATAAAAACCTACTGAAAAGAATTGGAAGGTTTTTAGAGAATTAAATGGTGATTTGAAAATGTTATTAAATCTTATTTGATTTGAAAACAAGGCCTTACTTGAATAATTAAAATCCCCAAAAAGAATAAAATTTTATTCCAAAATTGGCTAAGTCAAGATTTCTTATCTAGATACCATCTTTGGAGCTCTACCTCTTCCAACCTATGTGCATTTTTGGGAATGCACCTGAACCATCTTGTAGTACATACTTAGTACTACCAAGGCCCACTCTTGCCCTTGGATAAGCCATTATATTTCCCACTCATCCATGATGGTTTTGTAGTAAAGATAACAATCTTTTCTTCAAATCTTATCATCCTGCCTACTTTGGCAGAAGCCCACATCTATATGCCCCCTCCCCTTGACCAAATCTTAGCATGGTTGTGATCTACTAACCATGGCTTACCAACTCCCACCTCACCTGTTGCCATTGGAGCCTTGTGCTTCTTAAACCCCCATGGTTTAGGAGGCTAACTGATGTATCTGTTATGGCAGCCTTATTTTCACCAAAGTTTGCCATCACTCCAAAACCAACTCAAATCCAACCAAGCCTAACTATTGATTCCATGATCATCTATATGACATGGACTATCCATCCATATACCCCTTGTACCAAGGTGAGCTCTGGACTCCCTAATCCAACCCTGTTTATGTGGTATCAAATTAACTAAACCCTAGATCCTCCAAGAATCTAGTTTCCATCCTTTTTACCACTTTTTATTCCAAACCAATGTGAACCTTGATGCCTACATCAAGTTTACATCATCTACCTTGGCTATGAGCATTTGCCAAATAATTCCCATAATTATTTGGAGCCTAAAACTATTTAAATGTTTTTGGCAAAACCCTAAAATCCTTGTCTATAAAGGCAAGTTTGTTTTTCTCCAAATCACCTGGCCAAATAAAGGCACATTTGATGCCTATACTCCATATCCCATCCTTCAAGCTCAAAAATAAATATTTTTGAGATCCCTTATTATTTGTTTTTGCCCTTTTTCTAAAATGGGAGAAACAAGAAATAATTCCCTAAAAATACTTTTTCACCTCAGTAAATCCCAATAAAATTCCCCAATGTGTGTCATGGTATTTATGACCATACCACATCAAAACTAATCTTGCCCAATGTAAAAATATCAAATAAGGTTCTAGAAACTACTTCTAGATTTTTGAATATTTGAGTTTAAGTGGACTTTTAATCATTAGAAAAATCCCAAATAAATCCTGGAGGTGTACAAAGACGATATAATTCTACCAGTACCCTATCACCATCTTGGCCAATGAAATTTTGTGGACTTCCTTCACAACCCAAGTCTTGACCAGATTTGGCAAAGTAGCCAAATCTTATTTCAAACCAAATCCAACCATCACTCAACCTTGTCAAGCACTACACCCAGCACCCCTCCCTCCTCCTGGTCGCAGCACTAAAAGATCTACACTGACCTAGCATTAATTCTTGTCCTTTTGCTCTTGTTGAGAGGGAGACAAAGTCTCCTTGATTTGGCCCATCATTTTAAAAACCATAGCAGTTGCTCCCCCTCTCACCCCTGTCACTTAGCCCGACCAGAGGCTACTTCACACCTCCCCCACCGCCCCTATGGCCCCATTGGCTGAGCATCTCCCTCTCTCCAAGCTCTACCCATGGAACATGTCCATCATACACCTCCTCCTCTCACTTTATAAGGCCAGAGGCCCTTGCATCCCTCCCCTCTCCCTTCATTTCTCCCCTCTGGCCACCACCTACTCTCCCACGAGCTCTCCTTCTCCTTCACTGCCCTCCCATGCTAAGAAAAGGGAAGAAACCTCCCGCTCGGTTTTACTCAAAGAAGGGAAAACTGCTCCCATGCTCGACCTCCCTGGCTCCTCTACTTCTCCTAGATCTACTACCCAACATCTAACCCCCCTTCTCCTACCTCTCTTTGAGCGCAGGACGGCCGGAGCCACCATCACTGCCGCAGGACTAAGAGGAGCTCCCTCCCAACAAGTTCGAGCCTCTACAGCAAGCACAGAAGATCTGACGATGGACTCTTGCATCCCCGGCCTTGCTCGGGTCTCTCAGAGACCGTCATGCACGACCCGAGCAAGATCATGCGAGCCCCGAAAGAAGCTTCTCCAGCAGCGGATGCGTGCAACGCCCTTCGACGATGAACCCTACCTTCCCGCCCCTCTCCAGGATCGACGACGACCTCCACGTCGCCTCTTCGCCCCCACTTCGTCAGAGAAGGCCTTTGGTGAGCTCCTGAAACCCCGCCGCCACGACCTAGGGTTTGGCCTCGTCTATTTTCAGCTGGAGGTTAATAACGGCCCTACACCGTTGATTCGATTCTAATTGAACGACTTAGGGAGCCCGGTACCCCTTCAGCCTCCCACGCCACTGACTGGCGGGCCCCGCCTCGCTGTTTCAAAATAGCAGATCCCGCGCGTGGCTACGCCTAGATGGGTCGTTTCCCCTCTGAGCAGTCCGTTTCCCTCGGGATCTGGCCCAGGCACCCCCTACCCTCTTCCTTTTATTCTTTTTATTAACAGATCTGAAATTTGTTAGTAGGTTTAATTCCCAACAAAAATGAGAAGATCCAGAATGCAGCCAGATCTAATTTTTACTATGCAACTGTATGTTTTCCCTAACATGCAGACTAATTTCTTCACCAAAATAAAATATAAAAGAAATATGATAAATATTCTCCTAAGATCTGTCTAGATCACTAAATAATATCACCAAAAAGTTTCACATATCCAAATGGAGTAAACCCAATTGGTGGTGAAAGGCACTAAGTTAGGGTATGGTTTAGGGTTTAGGGTTTAGGGATACCTTTCCATTACCACAAGTCCCATAGTCACTTGCTTCCTAGATTACCCCTAGCAAAAATGACAAAAACAGAACATTTCTGCCTCTATAAAATTCCCTAGGAAAAACCAAAAATGGTTTTGACCTAATTCCAACTCCCAGTAAACCTAAATACCCATATAGCTCAAAAACCAGGAGCCCCAGATTTATTGAGCTTTAATGGAGTTGTGGGGAATTAAACAATTTTGTGTATTGTTTGATCACCAATAAATTCACCATCGGGGTTCTTTAATCCAAAAAGGGTATTTCCAATTTCTACAAAAAGTTAATCTAAATGCCTAACTAGTAACCTTGGAATCATATCAAAACCTTCTGTAGATTAAATATGATGAAAAAGACAAATATCATCCAGAACTGTCTTTGGGAATTTCTCAAGGGCAATCTGGTAATTTTTTGTCACATCCCAAAATTTTCCAAATTTTGAAATGTGAAAAATAAACAATTGTTCAAATTTAGGGTGAAAATAAACTTTTTGATTCCAAATGGAAACTTAAAAACCCATCTCTTAAACAAATTTGAATAAAGTTTGAATCCAACTAAATTCAAATCAAGTGAAATGCATTCTTCATAAATGCATCTTGAAATTTAAACACTTAGAAAACAAACCAAAACTCTAAAACCCTAATGGAGGAAAATCATTTCAAAGATATCCCTAAGATTATGGATTTGATCAATATAAAGATTTGTCAACAAATATTTATAAATGATAAAAAGGGATAAATAGAAATATTATAAAACCATAGAAATTGATTTCATTCAATTTGGAACCATAGATAAAATCTTATGAATTTAGTAAGATAAGGAAATTGAATTTCCAAAGCTAATAAAGCACCTATCCAAAAATCCATACCAAATGGTGAGCAAATAATCCTAAAGAGATTTAAAAGTATAAACGAATATTAAATAAAATTATATGAATTGGAATCACCAACTTTGGATCTATAAATAAAAAATATGGATTTTATAAAATAAAGGAAGGAATAAATAAACAAGGACTATTTTAAAAATCCAAATCAAAACTTTGCCAAGCAAATAAAATAAAATATTTTTGTCTAATTAAAAGAGTAAAGGATTATTTAAATAAAATCATGAGGATTTAATTATTATCCAAATTCATTTAAGTAAAGACATTTTCCATTTTAAATGAACATTAAAAACATAATAAAGTATTTTAAATAATAATTCAAAGTGATTTATTTTTAAATAAAACCTACTGAAAAGGTTTGGTAAAATTTAGATTTCAAATAGAGTTTGAAAACATTAATAAATCTTATTTGAATTAAGAGAAGGGCCTATTTTAAATAATTAATATACCCTAAAAAGAATAAAAAGAGATATTCTAAATTTGACTTTAGAATATGTAAATAAAAAGTATTGAAATATACTCAAGGTTTGGAAAATATTTGAAATTCAAATGGTTGTTTGATTTGTTTGAACAATTTCAAAACTGAATAAAAGAAACAGGAAAAAGAAAAATAAACAGAACAAAAAAAATGAAAGAGTCATTGACCCAGCAGAAAGTGTAGCGACCCAACTAAACCACCCCCGAACCGTTTTTCTTTTACTCGCAATCGAACCCGCTAAGTCACTGACTTCTGGCCCCCATCCCTCCTCTCTCTCTCTCTCGCTGACCAGCCAACCCCACCGGGCAGACCTTCTTCCTCACCCGCCGTGGTGACCACACCCTCTCCCCCAGCCGTTTCTGCCGCTGTTTTCTCTGATTAAATTCGCGTTAACGACGCCATTAAACCGTCCCCTGACCACGCTCCCTTAAACGCCCATGACCCCTCTCCATTCCCTCTCGCTCACCCCTCCCTCTCGGCCACAGGGCTGCCTCGATTTTGCACTTGAACACTCTCTGCTCCGACGAGCTCTCCGAGCTATTCCGGTCGCTCCTCACCGCCCCTTGCCTCCCAGTTCCCACGAGAGCGTTCCCCATCACCCCCTGAACCTCCTAGTAGCCTTGGATTGCCCGCGCACGCCTCAGACGCTTGGCAGCAACGACACCTCCTCGCCACCGCCGTCTGCAACATCTCCGGTGAGCTTTATCGCATGAACCAGTGCGCGCCTCGACCAGAGACTCATGCCAACTTATTCGCCTGTGTCTTATGAATCTCCAGGTGCTCGCCAACTACTCGAGCGTGACCTACAACCTCGTCTTTGACCACGACAATGCGTGCCTGACGCCGTCTCGAACTCCGGCGAGCGATTCAGGACGAACCAGTGCGCCCCCTGTCTCCCCACGAGCACGTTGAGCATCAGCAATCTTCAACGATTCTGGTGAGCTTCTCCCCTCCTCCTCTCGCCTCCTGTATCACCGGCAACCTCACCCCGAGCAGCCGCCTGCCGCCGCCCAACTCTGGTCACTCGTCTGTGCACCGTTCGATTTAGATCCAGTGGTCATGATAGAAACTTAATCGAAGAGGTATCGTTCAATCAGAACCGTGCGATGCCCTTTAGATCCTATGGCCAGTATCGCTTGATCCGTGCGAATCGGTATGGACCAATGAAAACACGACGCGTGGCCTAGAGTTTGTTTTAAAACCAGAATTTGTTCTATTAGATGTTCAAATTTGTAAATTGCATAACTTTAAATCTACACGTCCAAATTTTTCACATTTCATATCAATGGAATCACAGAACAAGTACTTTCCAACCATAACCTTTGTTTAGTGAATTGCTTCTGTAAACTTGGTTGTTTCTACAGAAACTTATGCAGGCATAATTTGAATATAAAAATTATTCTAGAAATATTTTTATGATAAAATCTTTGGCAAATGGATTGTTTTGAACCTACTGAACATAGAAACCAACTTATGGATTTAAAATTGTATTTTGTGAAGTTAAAGAATAAATCTTTGAATTGGAACAATTCTAGTCAAATGAAAATATTGTTTATATGTTAAAAATGCTTTTTGGAGAAAAACCTTTGGGAAATGATTTGAATTAAACTCTCTGACCTTAAACACAAAGTTTTATGATTTAAAAATATATTTGGAGAACCCTATAAAAATTATTACTTTGCTAAAGGCATTTCCAACAACATAAAATATTGTTTTGGTATAAAAATGGTTTATAGGTGAAACCTCTTGCAAATGGTTTTATTATTAAACCCTTAACCTTAAAACACTAACATTTGTGTTTTAAAATGTATTTTTCAAAAACTAGAAATTGACACTTTGATTTGAATCAATTCTAGCAACACAAAAATGATTTAAATGGCCTTTTTCACTAGCTTGTTATCAAATGGTTTTACTACTTTTATAAATGACCAATAGGTGTTTTATAATGTTTATAACCTATTAGGAACCACTTTTCCAAATAAAACAATCTTTTTCATGCTTGCATGCATTGCTTTGTTTTTATTATTTTATGTGATGATTACTTGAATGGTAGAATGAATATTTGCTTGCTTGATTGAATTGTAGTGGAATTTGAAGAGTGTGACTATTTCAAGATCAAGGAGTGAACTTATAATTCTCTACCAAAAAGGCAAGTGATGCTTCATACTTTTGTCCCATTATTTTCACTATGCATTAGTGATATTTCTAAGTAGGACTTGCATGGAATTTTGCTAAGTATAAGCTATGCCATGGGAAATCCTAGTAGATGAAACCTTAGTGGAATTTTTCCTAAGTCAAGATTTCTACTAATATCATGCTTAGCTTAGCTAGTAGAAAACAAGGGTGGATTATATTCATGATATGGAATATTTCTAAGTCAAGGACTTGTGTTTTGTTTAATAAAACAACTAAGTGAATGAATCACCTGGGTGGAAAGGGACTTTCTTGGTGGTTTTTGGTTGAGTGGTTACACAAGGCCCATTTCTATGGTTTACCTTGTGTATCTCACTTGTGGAATGCCACCCAGGAACAAAGAGATTTGAGATGTCAAATGTTGAGAAGCTTCAAGTGCAACCACTTGGCATTATGGGCTCTGCCTGGATCATATAGGTTGCAATAACTTAGCCAAATGGACAGTTGGTGGTAGGGGATGATAGGTTTGGAGCGCGTCCATTCTGGTCTAAGGGAAGGCTTCTGAAAGATCTTGTCTCGATGCATGTCGAGTCTTGTGGGGAAAGTGCACCACCTCTGCAGAGTGTAAAATCTAAGTACTTAGTCGTGTCCCCGGCAATGGACAATTTGAGAATCAAGACATGGAAGCTATCAAGAATCTCCTCATCCCAATTTTCTAAGTTAAAAACTTGTGGTTGAACAAGGGTTTAAGGATCACCAATTTATATTGGGGGATGCCTTGGGTGATTTTTAACAAGCAAAGACTTAGTGTTTTCAAATGATAAGGAAAATCTATTTTGAGCAAAGCAAGCCTAAGCTCCACCTAGACAAATGCATATAGATGATAGACTCCACTATACTACCATAGTATCACTTGCCAATACAATTCAAATGTATTGACCCTTGTGGCTGTAACTTATTATGTTGCAGGTTTGTTTGATGTTAGTGAAGTGTGTTGATTAGGATTACAAGCCTACATCCAACATGATTGCATGTGGAACTTTGAATATGAAGGACTCCATGCTATATAGTTATTTCTGCTGCATTGTAATGAGATAGCCAAATGATCTGTGTAAGATGTAATGAATTATTTTATTCCTGGTTATAAAGTTGTAATATGACCTTTGTTTCTTGATATTACATCTTAACTATGGATTCTAGCTATTGATCCAGGGACTAGCATTGTAAACACAGGGATCTCTACCTTATTAAAGGTTGGGACCTCTACAGATGGTATCAGAGCCCTGTGTTGCCTGTAGGATTGTAAACCTAGGATTGGACAAAACCCCTTAGAAAAATAGGAGTTGTATTTGTTACAAAACGTATTTACAAACAATCTTGTAAACTCTTTCCTCAAACATTTTGGTTTTGATTCTACATCTCTTCTATTTCAACTTGATAGACAAAATCTCAACAAGAACAAAGACATCAACTTGAGCAAAGGACTTCAACTTGGACATCACTAAGGACTACAAGTGAGGCAAGAAATATTACTCAAGACTTGAAGACTAAGGAAACACAACTTAGAAGGAATCATCATCACCTTTGAAGCTTGTGACCAAGACACAAGAATTTTCTCAAGGAAACCATGATCTCATTCAATAAGAAACAACAAATAAGAATAGAATGATCTCAAGTGAACCATATAGTTGGACCACCATATTTAGTTTAGATCAAACCCACCAACTTATGTGGTGTAGCAAAAATATTTTGTTGCCTAAAAATGTGCTTGAAACTTGTTGTTTGAGTGGAATGTTTGTTTGTGATTGCATGCACATTGCTTGTGTGAATTGTGATGTGTGTGATTAGAATTATTTCCTTAGATATCTTTGCTTATTCTAATCCCAATCCAACCCAAACAGATGACTACTCCAAGAAACTCCAACATCAAGAATGGTGACAAAAACAACCAAGAGATGTACATGAGAGAACTCATAGTAACCCAAACCCAGTTAAACCAACTGACAAGTCAATTTTGGGCCAACAACAATGAGTTAGACCCAACCATGCAAAGGTTTATGGAAACCCAAACCCAATTGTTGCAAAGGATGACAAATCAAATGATCAACATGGGAGACAACCCTTCCCAAGGAGTTTGTGACAACAATGATGTCAAGGATGATATTATAGAAGGAACTCAAGCTTGCAATATTTGTGGAGACATGGATCACACTTCCAAAGAGCATGAAGATTAATGCCCTAATTGTGAAGAGAAACATCCAACTAACCAATGCCCCACATCTCAAGCTACTTGTTTCCTATGTGAAGGAAATAATCATGTCCCTATCCAATGCGCCATCTATTCCATAGTTCAACAAAGGAAACAAGGTGGAGTGCATCAACAGTTTGGAAACCCCATGAGGGAACAACTTCTACCAAGAAGGATGAAGACAAAGGAAAATCTCAGTTTGCATCTCCATGCACTATGACTCACCTTGATGGACAAAAGAGGAAACATATGTATTACCCAAGGAAACGATTAAGGAAACCAGGAGACTTTCCCACCTTTGAGGTGAGATATGAAGAGCATGAACTAGAAGAACTCCTAGCTTTGGAGAAACCCGAGAAGAAGAAGGACAAAAGCCAAGTGCAATGTTGCCATTGCAAAGAAATGGGACACTATGCCAATGAATGTCCAAAGAAGAAGAAGAAGTATAAGGAAATTAGCCAAGTGTGGTGCAACAACTACAAAGAGCTAGGCCATTATGTATCAACTTGTCCACAGAAGATACGTGAAGAACTCAACCTTGTCACATGTTACAATTGTGGTGACCAAATACATTATGCAAGCAATTGTCCAGAAAAGATGAAGTACAAGACAAACAAGCCTATGAAGGATCTCAGCCTTGTCACATGTTTCAAGTGTGGAAACAAAGGACACTATGCAGATGTTTGCCTAGAGAAGTTTCATCAAGACCCCAAGCAAGCCAAGATGTAATCTAGTTGAGAACTTTTTAAGGGTGGTAGTACCCTAGTTGTTTTGAGCCTACTTGTAATCTCTAGCCTCCCCAAATCTCGGGACAAGATTTCTTTTAAGGGTGGTAGCCTGTCACATCCCAAAATTTTCCAAATTTTGAAATGTGAAAAATAAACAATTGTTGAAATTTAGGGTGAAAAGAAACTTTTTGATTCCAAATGGAAACCTAAAAACCCATCTCTTGAACAAATTTGAATAAACCAACTAAATTCAAATTAAGTGAAATGCATTCTTCATAAATGCATCTTGAAATTTAAACACTTAGAAAACAAACCAAAACCCTAAAACCCTAATGGAGGAAAATCATTTCAAAGATATCCCTAAGATTATGGATTTGATCCATATAAATATTTGTCAACAAACATTTATAAATGATAAAAAGGGATAAATAGAAATATTATAAAACCATAGAAATTGATTTTCATTCAATTTGGAACCATAGATAAAATCTTATGAATTTACTAAGATAAGGAAATTGAATTTCCAAAGCTAATAAAGCACCTATCCAAAAATCCATACCAAATGGTGAGCAAATAATCCTAAAGAGATTTAAAAGTATAAACAAATATTAAATAAAATTATACGAATTGGAATCACCAACTTTGGATCTATAAATAAAAAATATGGATTTTATAAAATAAAGGAAGGAATAAATAAACAATGACTATTTTAAAAATCCAAATCAAAACTTGGCCAAGCAAATAAAATAAAATATTTTTGTTTAATAAAAAGAGTAAAGGATTATTTAAATAAAATCATGAGGATTTAATTATTATCGAAATTCATTTAAGTAAAGACATTTCCCATTTTAAATGAACATTAAAAACATAATAAAGTATTTTAAATAATAATTCAAAGTGATTTATTTTTAAATAAAACCTACTGAAAAGGTTTGGTAAAATTTATATTTCAAATAGAGTTTGAAAACATTAATAAATCTTATTTGAATTAAGACAAGGGCCTATTTTAAATAATTAATATACCCTAAAAAGAATAAAAGAGGTATTCTAAATTTGACTTTAGAATATGTTAATAAACAGTATTGAAATATACTCAAGGCTTGGAAAAGATTTGAAATTCAAATGGTTGTTTGATTTGTTTGAACAAATTCAAAACTGAATAAAAGAAACAGGAAAAAGAAAAATAAACAGAACAAAAAAATGAAAGAGTCAGCCCACCCTAGCAGGCCCAGTAGCGTAGCCCAACTAAACCACTCCCGAACCGTTTTTCTTTTACTCGCAATCGAACTCGCTAAGTCACTGACTGATGGCCCCCATCCCTCCTCTCTCTCTCTCTCTCTCCCTCTCTCTCTCTGTCTCTCGCTAACCAGCCAACCCCACCAGGCAGACCTTCTTCCTCACCCGCCGCGGCGACCACGCCCTCTCCCCCAGCCGTTTCTGCCGCTGTTTTCTCCGATTAATTTCGCGTTAACAACACCATTAAACCGTCCCCTGACCATGCTCCCTTAAACACCCACGACCCCTCTCCATTCCCCCTTGCTCACCCCTCCCTCTCGGCCACAGGGTTGCCTCAATTTCGCACTTGAAAACTCTTTGCTCCAACGAGCTCTCCGAGCGATTCCGGACGCTCCTCGCCGCCCCTTGCCTCCCAGTTCCCACGAGAGCGTTCCCCATCACCCCCTGAACCTCCCAGTAGCCTTGGCTTGCCCGCGCACGCCTCAAACGCTCAGCAGCAATGACACCTAATCGCCACCGCTGTCTGCAACATCTCCGGTGAGCTTTATCGCATGAACCAGTGCACGCCTCGACCAGAGACTCATGCCAACTTATTCGCCTGTGTCTTATGAATCTCTAGGTGCTCGCCAACTACTCGAGCGTGACCTACAACCTCGTCTTCGACCACGACAGTGCGTGCCTGACGCCGTCTCGAACTCCGGCGAGCGATTCAGGACGAACCAGTGCGCCCCCTGTCTCTCCACGAGCACGTTGAGCATCAGCAATCTTCAACGATTCTGGTGAGCTTCTCCCCTCCTCCTCTCGCCTCCTGTATCACCGGCAACCTCACCGCCAGAGCCGCGCCGCCGCCAGACACTGTCGTGCGCCGCCCAACTCTGGTCACTCGTCTGTGCACCGTTCGATTTAGATCCAGTGGTCATGATAGAAACTTAATCGAAGAGGTATCGTTCAATCAGATCCGTGCGATGCCCTTTAGATCCTATGGCCAGTATCGCTTGATCCGTGTGAATCGGTATGGACCAATGAAAACACGACGCGTGGCCTAGAGTTTGTTTTAAAACCAGAATTTGTTCTATTAGATGTTCAAATTTGTAAATTGCATAACTTTAAATCTACATGTCCAAATTTTGCAAATTTTATATCAATGGAATCAGCAGAACAAGTACTTTCCAACCATAATTTGTTTAGTGAATTGCTTCTGTAAAATTGGTTGTTTTTGAGAAACTTGTGTAGGCATAATTTGAATATAAAAATTATTCTAGAAATATTTTTATGATAAAATCTTTGGAAAATGGATTTTTTTGAACCTACTGACCATAGAAACCAACTTATGGATTTAAAATTGTATTTTGTGAAGTTAAAGAATAAATCTTTGAATTGGAACATTTCTAGTCAAATGAAAATATTGTTTATATGTTAAAAGTGCTTTTTGGAGAAAAACCTTTGGGAAATTATTTGAATTAAACTCTCTGACCCTAAACACAAAGTTTTATGATTTAAAAATATATTTGGTGGACCCTATAAAAATTATTACTTTGCTAAAGGCATTTCCAACAACATAAAATATTATTTTGGTATAAAAATGGTTTATAGGTGAAACCTCTTGCAAATGGTTTTATTATTAAACCCTTAACCTTAAAACACTAACATTTGTGTTTTAAAATGTATTTGTCAAACACTAGAAATTGTCACTTTGATTTGAATCAATTCTAGCAAAACAAAAATGATTTAAATGGCCTTTTTCACTAGCTTGTTATCAAATGGTTTTACTACTTTTATAAATGACCAATAGGTGTTTTATAATGTTTATAACCTATTAGGAACCACTTTTCCAAATAAAACAATCTTTGGCATGCTTGCATGCATTGCTTTGTTTTTATTATTTTATGTGATGATTGCTTGAATGGTATATTAAATATTTGCTTGCTTGATTGAATTGTAGTGGAATTTGAAGAGTGTGACTATTGCAAGATCAAGGAGTGAACTTATAATTCTCTACCAAAAAGGCAAGTGATGCTTCATACTTTTGTCCCATTATTTTCACTATGCATTAGTGATATTTCTAAGTAGGACTTGCATGGAATTTTGCTAAGTATAAGCTATGCCATGGGAAATCCTAGTAGATGAAACCTTAGTGGAATTTTTCCTAAGTCAAGATTCCTACTACTATGATGCTTAGCTTAGCTAGTAGAAAACATGGGTGGATTATATTCATGCTATGGAATATTTCTAAGTCAAGGACTTGTGTTTTGTTTAATAAAACAACTAAGTGAATGAATCACCTAGGTGGAAAGGGACTTGCTTGGTGGTTTTTGGTTGAGTGGTTACACAAGGACCATTTCTATGGTTTACCTTGTGTATCTCACTTGTGGAATGCCACCCAGGAACAAAGAGATTTGAGATGTCAAATGTTGAGAAGCTTCAAGTGTAACCACTTGGCATTATGGGCTCTACCTGGATCATATAGGTTGCAATAACTTAGCCAAATGGACAGTTGGTGGTAGGGGATGATAGGTTTGGAGCGCGTCCATTCTGGTCTAAGGGAAGGCTTATGAAAGATCTTGTCTCGATGCATGTCGAGTCTTATGGGGAAAGTGCACCACCTCTGCAGAGTGTAAAATCTAAGTACTTAGCCGTGTCCTTGGCAATGGACAATTTGAGCATCAAGACATGGAAGCTATCAAGAATCTCCTCATCCCAATTTTCTAAGTTAAAAACTTGTGGTTGAACAAGGGTTTAAGGATCACCAATTTCTATTGGGGGATGCCTTGGGTGATTTTTGACAAGCAAAAACTTAGTGTTTTCAAATGATAAGGAAAATCTATTTTGAGCAAAGCAAGCCTAAGCTCCACCTAGCCAAATGCATATAGATGATAGACTCCACTATACTACCATAGTATCACTTGCCAATACAATTCAAATGTATTGACCCTTGTGGCTGTAACTTATTATGTTGCAGGTTTGTTTGATGTTAGTGAAGTGTGTTGATTAGGATTACAAGCCTACATCCAACATGATTGCCTGTGGCACTTTGAAGATGAAGGACTCCATGCTATATAGTTATTTCTGCTGCATTGTAATGAGATAGCCAAATGAGCTATGTAAGATGTAATGAATTATTTTATTCCTGGTTATAAAGTTGTAATATGACCTTTGTTTCTTGATATTACATCTTAACTGTGGATGCTAGCTATTGATCCAGGGACTAGCATTGTAAACACAGGGATCTCTACCTTATTAAAGGTTGGGACCTCTACATTTTTTTGAGGTAATTCCAACTCCTCTAGATTCAGTCCATCAAATACTACTAAATAACCCAAGGAAATAATTTTTGGAGCTCCAGAGAATCTCTGGTGAATTATTTCCTAAAACTAGAGTTTTAATCACCATAAAATCCATTATAAATCAAGGAAAATTGATAAAATAGTGAAACCACTTTTGTTGTCTTCATTTTATCAAAACCTATATGATGGTATCATTTTCATACAATGGTATCATACAGATCAATTCCTTGATCAAATACCCCTCTCCTAGGTAATTCCTAGACTTGTAATCCAAAGGGATCTTTTCCCTAAAGCGTCCAATTCTTCTCTCAATCCAATCAAACCAAACCTCCAACATCCCACTGATGATTATCTGGTAGTTATCCTTAGCTTGCTGTATGGTTTGATGTTGGCATACTTTGTATTGATTGTGGTGTTGTTTGTTTGCATGTATGCTCGATAACAGTGATAGTTGTGATTGTGAGACACCAAGAAGAAGGAAGCATCGGGGTTATATTATTATTAATATTATTGGTATTCTGGTTATCTAACGCTGTCAAGGGACTTCTCGCTGGTCATAGGAAAGCCACCTTCTTGATGATATGCCTTGTCCTATTATTTTACCTATGCATGTTTTCTCTACTCATTTATGCAAATTGCATTGTTTACCTATACTATGTTTTATATGGGAAATGTTTGGCTCCTCCAAACCATTACCCCTTAGTACCATTAGGTACAACCCACTCTTATGATACCTACCTGCCCGTAGTATGGTAGATGGTGTTTAAGACCATAACCCCTTGGAGACCCCGTTTTAGCCTAAACAAAAGTGTAGGATGGGAAGACCCCGGGAAAAGATTTACAAAAATGTTTTATGAGAAAACCTTGGTGAGCCTTGGCCTATCAAGTGGTTTGGAAAATGAGAAGTGTTGGACTAAATATGGAGGAAAAATGTTTACGAAAACACGCCCGGTGTTGGGGGGATGACCTCGGGTAGGGTAAAGACGGGGAAAGACGAAAGGAAGTTGCCCGTCTAGTTTCCGAGTTACTGTCTGAGTCGGCCGAATCATGGAGAGGTCGGCCAAGACAGGGAAGGACAGGACACTTATGATAATGGCAAGGCATTACCCGGCCATGATACTACGTAAGTCGGCCGGGTTAGCCCGAGTAATCTTAATACAAGTAAAGGACGAGCTGAGTTACGCGGCGAATCTCTGCTTGCAGGAGAAGGAGAAACCTAAAGTCAAACTCTAGCTGCAGGCTAGGAAGAATCTGAGCGGAGCCAAGCACAAGGGACAAAGGCGCAGATCGTCAGAGGGGCAGAAGGAGGTCACGGAGGTGACAGTCCTGAAGCCCGAGGCGCACAGGAGGGGCCCTCTGGAGCCTTGCCGTTGTTAGAAGGGCGACAGGGAAAGGAGGCCGCCGAACTACTATTTTGGGACAAGCATATTCCTCGAATATGCTTGCCCCGTCAGCCCTAACGGAACCCAAGGCTCTCCTTTATAAGGGGAGGCTTGGACTCTGAGGAAGGGATGAACTCATTTTAGGACCGTTAGGCTGGTAAAGTTCTTCCTTTCTCCTTACATACAGCTCGAGGAGCACTTGTAGCCCAAGGAAGGAGAAATAAAGATCTTTGCCTTAGTCTTTTGTGTGTAGAATCAACTGCATCTTCCCTCCCCAGATCCCACTAGCATCCATCGGCCCCTTACTTTAGCCTACCCATGGCATCTGCCGTGTCACCACCACGACAGTTGGCGCCCACCATGGGGCCAACAGCGGTGCTAGCTGGAGTCATGATCCGGACGGGAAACTTCATCAACACTGGCGAGCGCATTGTCTCTGGCTTGCTTCGGAGACTTGATCTCAATGACTACGTCAATGACAACACGGGCAGCTTCAAGGGAAAAACTCCTCCGCGCAACGGCGTCTTCATCAACTTGGGCATGCACCAGATTTATGTCGGCATCGACATCTCCAGCGTTTATCCTCACCAGGTTGTTATTGCAGGAGAACCTCCCCTCAGCGTCGTGAGCAGCCCGCGCGGAGCGCGCCCTGTCAGCAGCGTCAAGGTGATGGTCGCAGCAAAGTGCGGGAGTAGTGACGCTGGATCAGCGAGACCCGCAGCGGGCATGCAGGTCGCGCCCAGGCAGACAGCCCCACCACCCACCGAGGTAATTCCTTCAGTGGTCAACCAGGCCGAGGTGCAAGAGACAACCCCAAAGGCACCAAGAATAAGAGGGCCACCTCTGGAAAGACCAGAAAACATTCTTCAGGCAACCATAGATAATCTGACTACACCTGTAGCGCTGATACTTGATCCGGCGAATGCTCAGGCCGAATTGGAAGAAACCAGGGAAAAGGTGCTGGTATAGGCAAAAAAGGTGTCGGCCTTGCGGGAGTCCTTAAACAGGACCTTGCGAGAGTACGCCAAAGCAAACAATCTTGACGTCGACCCCGAGCGGGTTAACGAGCTGAGATTAAGAGGAAAGAACCTCATAGATAATATCAACAAGGAGCATGATGCTCATAAGGCAGAATCAGTTGATCTAGGCTTGCCGAGGTACAGTACCCCGGCAAAGAACCTGAGAGCAGCAAATGTCGTAGCATTAGAGTTAGAAGGGTTGACCGGCGAAGCCCGGCAGAAACAGCAAAAAAGAGTGAATGAGCTGGTGCGCATTTGTAAGATCCCTCCTTTATAAAGGAAAAGGATCCCTGTGATTGCAATGCTAGTCCCTGGATCAATGCTAGCATCCACAGTTTAAGATGAAGTACATAGATACAAAGGTCATTATTACATCCATTCCAGAGATAAACATAGTCTTTACAACTCCAAGGCCACAGGCCTAATACAAGAGTTTGAATAAGAAAATATATAAAAGTCTTCATCTTCATGTGCCACAGGCAAACATGTTGAGTGTAGACTCATGACACCTAATCCTCATTAGAATAACCTGCAACATCACAAGTTACAGCCATAGTGGGTCAATACTTTGGAATCGTATTGGCAAGTGATACCTTAGTATAATTTAGGTGGACTAGATACTATATGCAAATTTGGCTAAGTGTAGCTTGGCTTGATTTGCTCAAAATAGGTTTTGCCTATTAGTTGAAATCACTAAGTTTTTCTTTGTCAAAACTTTTCCCAAGGAACCACCAATAGACATTGAGGTCCTTCACCCTTGTTCACCCACAAGTTTTACTTAGAAATTGGAATGATGAGATTCTTGATAGCTTCCATGTCTTGATGCTCAAATTGTCCATTACCATGGACTTGGCTAAGTACTTAGATTTTTCCATCTGCAGAGGTTGTGCACTTTCCCCACCAGACTTGGTTTCACCAAGACAGGACCCTTCAGAAGCCTTCCCTTAGACCAAATGGACGCGTTCCAACCTATCATCCCACTACCACCAACTGTCCAATGGCTAAGTTCTAGCAACCTATGTGATCCAGGCAGAGCCCATATTGCCAAGTGGCTGCACTAGAAGCTTCTTAACACTTAGCCTCTAAAATCCCTTTGTTCCTAGGTGGCTTACCACAAGTGAGATACACAAGGTAAACCATAGCCATGGCCTTGTGTAACCACTCAACCAAAACCACCAATCAAGTCCCTTTCCACCCAGGTGATTCATTGACTTAGTTGTTTTATTAAGCA
This sequence comes from Avena insularis, assembly GCA_023614405.1. Lineage (NCBI taxonomy): Eukaryota > Viridiplantae > Streptophyta > Magnoliopsida > Poales > Poaceae > Avena > Avena insularis. The sequence goes on along the minus strand of CM042695.1, from coordinate 377,509,653 downwards.
GAACAAAAGTCCAAAGACTTAGAAATATTTTCATCATAGCATGTATATTTCACCAACCCTTGTTTGCTACTAGCTAGGCTAAGCATGGCATAGATAGTAACTTAACTTAGAAATTTCCTAGCAATTCTACAACTACTTAGGATTTCCCAACATGGCAAAAAGGAAAAATATTTAACATGCAAGACTTAGCAAAATATTTCTAATGCTTAGTATAAAACATAGGGATAGAATTATTCATGAAGTACCACTTGCCTTGGTAGTTTGGAGAGTAGCACTCTTCACAATCACAATCACTAGTACCAAAATCTACACATAGAATTATAGCCACAATCACATACAAAACATATACAATCAAAAATATATGCATGCAAAATGCTAAGTGATGATTTTTAAAACTCAACAAAGCAAGTAAACAGTATTGATTCAAAAACAAGTTGAAAACTTGCCCAACAACATTTGTTTAAACCCTAAAATAATTCCTAAACAATTCATATACTCAAATAAGCCCTACACATGTTTCTGCAAATAAAACCATTTTAACAGAGGCAAAACATTAAACACATTGCATATTTAGAAAGGGCTTGTTCTCCTGATTCCAACGGTATAAAATTTGTCAAATTCTAACATGGGGATCAAAAGTTATAGCCAATTCAAATTCAAACAATAATCAGATTCAAATTTTGTTTTAAATCTAACTCACTGCCACGCGTCTGTTTCTAACTGGCCCGTACCGGTTCGAGCGGATCGATCTCTACGAGCCGTAGGATTTAAGTCAGATCTAGTGCTCAGATGCGCTCATACCTCTTCGTTTAAGTTCTAATCTTAGCCGTAAGATCTACATCTAACGCTCCTGAATGCTTTGACCAGAGATGAGCGGCGCTAGCGGCGGCGACTGGCGGCGGCGCCTCTGTCAGTGGCGGAGCTGGCGAGCTAGGTCGTTCGGGGAGGTGGGAGGATACTCACCAGAACCGCGGTGGTGTGCTGAAGCTCAACGTGGCGGTGGCTTGGCAAGGGGCGCACGGTGCGGGCTGCTGGAGCTCGTCGGAGTCGTACACGGCGTCAGGTGGTTGCAGATGAGGTTGTTGCCGACGCTCTGGGCCTTCCTAGTACCAACCAGAGGCATCAGTAGCTGCGCAAGGGCAAGGCGAACCTAGTCGTATGTGAGAGAGGTTAAGGGGCGCTCAGTGCTTACCGCAATCAATCGCCGAAGAAGAAGAAAGCGTCAGGTGCTTGCAGTCGTTGTTGTTGGCGAGTCTCCAGATGGTCCTAGCATGCACCAATAGGGTGAGAAGATGCGCATGGTTGACATGATCATTCTGGCAAACTTAGACAGCAAGGGGCGACGGGGTCTTACCGGAATCGCACGCCGGAGGTCGTCGGAGCTGCGGCGGTGTTTGGCGAGTTGTGAGCAGCCTGGTGGCGTGGAGATAAAATCGAGTGAGGGGAAATGGCCGCGGTGCAGAGGAGTTTAAGTAGGCAAGGGCTCGACAGGAAACGCCTGCAGAATCAATGGCAATTACGCCGCGGAATCAACACCAGCAACGGCCAGTGCGACGTGTTCTTCGCGGGATTTGGGAAAGACGACGGTGACGTGGACGGGGCCCAGTTGTCTGCGAGAGAAACAGAGGGGGTGTGGGGTCCTGGCGTCAGCGACTCCGTGGGTGCGTCTGCGAGTGAAAGAGAGAGAGGGGGAACCCGGGTGGGCTTAGTGGGCTGGTTTCTCTGTTGGGCTAGAATAGTAGCACCGGCCCTTTTCCTTTTCTTTATTCCTTTTCTATTTCTGATTTGATTTTCTAGAATGATTTTCAAATGATTTCAAACTCTATTTGAATTCAAATCTTTTCAGGATTTTTGCAGTGTGCAACAGTCACAATTCTGGGCATAGAACCAAGTGGTCACTTTGAATTTGGCTTGGTCACTTGGAATAAAACAAAATAAGCAGAGGCATAGCCCTTGTTTGAATAGGTTTTGAAATTGGTTTTTAAATCCCATTTGTTTTTGAGATTTTTGTTTTAAATCTTAGCAATCTAGCAACTCATTCTGAAAGCAATAGGGCACAAGGTTTGGTTTCATGAACAACAATCTCTCATAGAAGAGTAGCATTTGTTTCAAATGTTGATCACATAAAATAATGAGCTCATATGCTCCTGTTTTTGAATAGTTTTGTTTGAAATGAACTCTATATGATCATGGATGCATGGATGATATGCATGAGTTTGAAACATGATTTTAGGGATGTTACAGCATTGCGAACCAGCAGAATGAAGAAATGCTCAGAGCAGACCCGGCAAGGCCAGGGGCCTCGCGAATGGTTCACTCGGCTGGCAGGACATGCTGCAATCCACGAGGACCACTTTCCATGGGATAGTACCAGGACTTTCATGCGAACCCATTGGAAAGGTTCGAGTGGATGTATTATTCGGCACAAGAGATAACTGCAGAGCAGAAAACTTAGAGTTTGAGGTGGTGGATCTAGAAAGTTGTTATCATGCTTTACTCGGACGGCCAGCGCTGGCCAAATTCATGAGCAGCTGCCATGTGAGTTATCTGAAAATGAAGTTACCCAGACCACAAGGGGTGATAACAGTAGCAGGGAATTACAGGAAGTCAATGGAATGTGCTTCAGCCGGGTCAAATTTCGCTGAATCATTGGTAATAGCAAGAGAAAAAAGAAGGATTCAGGAGGTAGCAGCCCTCGCTCAGTCGGCACAGCTGAATATGCCGGCATTAGCCAATCCACATGGAAGTGTCTCCTTTCAGCCGACTAAAGAAACAAAAAAGTTCCAGGTAGATGAGCAATTCCCAGAGGGCACCGTCACTATTGGTGCCGGCCTAGATGCTAAATAGGAAAGCGAGCTCACCAACTTCCTCCGTGAGAATCGGGATATCTTTGCATGGTCAACTCAGGATATGCAAGGTGTGCCGAGGGAGTTGGCTGAGCACTCTCTAAATGTAAGGCCAGGAGCAACGCCGGTGAAGCAACCTCTCCGCCGCTTCGCCGAAGACAGGAGAAAAATAATAGGGGATGAAATAGCTCGGCTCCTTGCGGCCGGGTTCATCATGGAGGTGCTGTATCCGGATTGGCTGTCAAACCCGGTGCTAGTAGAAAAGAAGAAGGATGATCCAAATGTAGCCATTGTGTGGCGAATGTGTATCGATTACACGAACCTGAACAAGGCGTGTCCAAAAGATCCTTTTCCTTTATCTAGAATAGACCAAGTCATTGATTCGGCTGCTGGTTGTGAACTATTGTCATTTCTAGACGCATATTCTGGTTTTCACCAGATACCGTTAAATCCAGCCGATCAAATAAAGACTGCGTTTATTACCCCGTACGGGGCTTATTGCTATCGCACAATGCCATTCGGCCTGCGCAACGCAGGAGCGACGTATCAGAGATGCATGCAAAAATGTCTACATGACCAGATAGGAAAAAATGTACAAGTATATGTGGATGATGTGGTTATCAAAACCAAAGAAAGCAAAACACTACTGGATGATATACGGCAGACTTTCACGAACCTGAGAAGGTTCCGAATGAAGCTTAACCCAGAAAAATGCACATTTGGCGTGCCAGCGGGAAAATTTCTCGGTTTTCTCATATCTAGCCGAGGTATAGAGGCCAACCCAACCAAGATAAAGGCAGTAGAAAGGATGGAGTTGCCAAGGTGTCTAAATGACGTACAAAAGTTCACAGGTTTTTTAGCCTCGCTCAGCCGATTTGTATGTCGGCTGGGAGAGAAGGCATTACCACTCTATCAACTGATGAAGAAATCGGATAAGTTCATTTGGACTCCACAAGCAGACAGTGCATTTCATGAATTGAAAAGGATGTTGGTCACAGCGCCTGTCTTAGCTTCTTCATTATCAAAAAGCCTATGTTACTCTACATAGCGGCCACCAACAGAGTAGTGAGTGCTGTGATCGTTGTAGATAGAATTGAAAATGATAAGTCAGTACAAAGGCCGGTGTATTACTTGAGCGAGGTACTATCAGCCTCAAAACAAAATTACCCACATTATCAGAAGATGGCTTATGGAGTGTACATGTCGGCAAAGAAACTTAAACATTACTTCGAAGAGCACCCCATCAAAGTGATTTGTGAAGCACCCATAGCCGACATATTGAGTAACAAAGATGCAAGTGGCCGAATAGCAAAATGGGCAATCGAATTGTCACCTTATGCTCCGCAATTCGATAGGAGATATGCAATCAAATCTCAGGCTGTGTCCGACTTCTTCGTAGATTGGGCCGAGGTGCAGTATGAGCCGCCATTGCCAGACCCGAATTATTGGATGATGCACTTTGACGGTTCCAAACTAAGAAATGGTTTGGGGGCAGGAATAGTGTTAACCTCGCCAAAAAGAGATCAACTGAGATATGTGCTGCAGATACATTTTGCCGCGTCAAACAATGTAGCCGAATATGAAGCACTTGTCCATGGATTGAAGGTGGCAAAATAGATTGGCATACACCAAATCTTATGCTATGGAGATTCAGATCTAGTAGTACAGCAAGTCTCAGGCAATTGGGATGCGTTGGATGATAATATGGCTTTGTATAGATTTCATGTGCAAAAAGTCAGTGGATACTTCGAAGGATGTGAATTTCACCATATACCTCGGGCAGAAAACGACGCCGCAGACACGTTGTCAAAACTAGGATCAACTAGGCAGTCAATTCCCCCAGGTATCGCCCTAGAGCACCTAAACAAACCATCAATAATACTGTCACCAGAGTCCGAATCTATCTTTATTCCGGTAAAATCAGGAGAAGATAATGTGCCGATGGAAATTGACAAGCAATATAACCCAAAATTCCCAAAAATAAAGACAGCTGATACAAGCATGACTATGGAAAAATCTGAGGTCGTTATGTCGGCAGAAAACATGGAAATAGACAGTGAGACCACACCAGAGAAAATCACACCTATATGGGCGCAACCCATATTCTCTTTCCTTCGAGATGCGATTTTGCCGGATAATAAGGTATTAGCAAGAAAGACAGTGAGAAGAGCTAAAGCTTATACAATCATAAACAATGAGCTGTACAAAAGGAGTGTCACAAGTGTATTGCAAAGATGTGTGAGCTCGGCAGAAGGCCAGGAGATCCTCCTAGATATACATCAAGGAGAATGTGGACATCATGCCTCATCTCGAGCCTTAGTGGCCAAAGCATTCAGGCATGGGTTTTATTGGCCAACAGCGTTGAAAGAAGCCAAAGAACTGGTCAAAAAATGTAATGGTTGTCAGAGATATGCAACCAAGATACACATGCCATCATCCGAGTTAAAATCGATACCAATTACTTGGCCATTTTCTGTGTGGTGCTTAGATATGGTGGGACCATTTAAGCCGGCCCGAGGTGGGATGACCCACATATTGGTCATGGTGGACAAATTCACAAAATGGATTGAACTGAAACCAATAAAAAAATGTGATGGGCCCGCAGCAGTGAAATTCCTCAAAGATATTATCTTAAGATACGGATACCCACACAGTGTTATTACAGACAACGGCACAAACTTTGCAGAAGGAGCTTTCGCTAGATTTTGCCAAGAAAAGCACATAAGATTAGATGTCGCCTCTGTTGCTCACCCAGCATCCAATGGGCAAGTGGAAAGGTCTAATGGACTAGTATTGTCCGGAATAAAACCACGACTCGTCGAACCGCTGCAAAGGTCGGCAGGATGTTGGATTGAGGAACTACCAGCAGTACTATGGAGCCTCAGGACTACCCCAAACAGGTCAACAGGTTATACACCATTTTTTCTAGTATATGGGGCAGAAGCCGTGCTTCCAGCCGACATAATACATGACTCGCCAAGGGTTACCCAATATACAACCTCAGAAGTAAATGAGGTAGCTCGGCAAGAATCTTGTCGATCGCTAGAAGAAGCGAGAGTGGCGCTATCAAGATCAGCTATTTATCGAGAACTTGCGGCGATATCACAACAAGAAGGTGAATCCAAGAGTGTTCAAAGAAGGAGATTTGGTTCTCCGATTTGGTGCAACGCATACGGCCCGGCATGTCGCCTCCATGGGAAGGACCATTCATCGTGAGCAAAGCATTGCACAATGATGCCTATTACCTAATCGATGCTCAATCACCAGGAAAGAACAGGGCAGACAAAGCCGGCGAAGAAACAAAAAGACCATGGAACGTAGCTTTACTTCATCCATTTTACTCATAGCAGTCACCTATGACACATTGTAAAGTAATCTCTCGGGATGGAGCACCAACTATGTTTTGAACCTCGACGTCCAGAGCAGTGACTCGGGGACTGCCATATGTTGTTTAAATTTCATGTTATGTATTAAACCTCGGCACCTCGAGCAGTGGATCGGGGATTGCACTAGATTGTTTTTAAGATTGGATTATGTATTAAAACCCGGCACCCTGACGTGACTAAGGGCCCCATAATTATTTCTAAGCTTAATTCATGTATTAAACCTCGGCATTTGAGCAGTGGCTCGAAGACTGACATATATCGTTTTTGAGTTTGTGTTACATGTTAAAACCAAACACCTTGAGCAGTGACTCGGGGACTGTCTTATATTCTTTCTAGATTTGAGTGGTATATTAAACCTCAGCACCTTGAGCAGTGACTCGGTGACTTATATTATTTCTAGATTTGGGTTGTATATCAAACCTCGGCACCTTGAGCAGCGACTCGGTGACTGTCTTACATTATTTCTGAAGTTTGGTTTATATACTAAACTTTGGCACCATAGGCAGTGACTCGGGGACTGTCCTATATTGTTTCGAAGTAGGGGTTATCCTTTGTTACAAGGGTGGGTATCAAACTTCGACACCCAGAATAAGAACAGCTCACTCTCGTATGATATTCGAGGTCCACACCCAGATTAACAGTCTAAACCATAGTGGTCTAAAGGCAAAAATATACACCAAACTCAAAGATGTTGAAGGCCGCCAAAGCAAGGATTCGGACAAACAACACCAGTTAAAAACAAAGTAATAACGATTACAACCATATATGTCTCAGCGGCACTCGGCAAAAGAAATTCATACCATACCAAAGACGGACAAATATTCCACGTACATCATACGCCCGGCATACCAGGGGTAGGAAATGACTTAGAGGTTTTTTGTTGGAGAGGCAATAACAGTGCAGGGCTGGGCACTCCGAGGTAGGTGGAACTTGGCCGAGGTTGCCTCGCCCTCCACTCCAGAACGACTTGAGGAAGCCCGAGGAGCAGAGCTCTTGCAGAGAATGCCCAGTACCTTTGGAGGAGGATCGCGCGTCGCCATTACCATCTGAGCTCAAACTGGAATCACCAGAAGTAGCCGAGTCACCCTCATCTTCTCCTTGTTCAGCCGAGTTGTTATCCGAGGCATCCTCAACTACGACCTCGTCCTCGGGGTTAGGAAGGAAACTCGGACCTTCGTTCCAAGTATGCACGTCGGCATACTCAACAAAATTTGGAAGGCACGAGCTTGCGAAGAGCGACAAAGTCTGGGTCCTCAACCCACGGGAACGGTCGCAAATTTCTCAAAATGTCAAGAGAAATTTCTTCATACCATGACATGATGACAGTAAGAGCCATATCAGCACCAGCTAGTCCGGCCGATTCCCTCCAAAGACTTAGCTTCCTTTCAGATGCCATTAACCTGTCCACCAACAACTGGACCTCGTCAATGTTAGGAGTCCCAGAAGTATTCGGCCAGAGAACGTGGTAGGCTCGGATAGCCGCCTGCACCAAATCTCTGCCCATAATCTTCATCGGACCAACTGCAGCGTAACGACAACCAGGAAATCTTCCAGCGAGTACTCCGAGTCCGCGTCAACAGGAACACCTCGGCGCACTCGAGCACTAATGACCGCTTTAGAGCTCACGGGCTTAGCTTCTGGAAAATGGTCTGCGCAAAACACGACTGCATTAGTCAGCAATAAGAAAAGGGAAAAGATAACCCGACCACGGTCGAAAGCTTACGATGAATATAACTCAGCATTATCTGAAGGTCTTTAGCCCAGTCAATCTTGCTCTTCTCAAAGCGAGTGATCTCCTCGCTCATCCCACGTGTCTTCAGTTCGGCAGCCTCGAGGAGCTCTTTATTTTTCTGCAACTGCAGAGCTAGCCGATTTTTCTCCTCGGAGATCTCCTGGTCGACCTTTTCTAATTCAGACTTCTGAGAGAGCTTAAGAGCCTCCACCTCGGCACGTAAGCGAGCTATCTCGTCATCTTTATCCTTCAGCTGCACCGAGTGAGTAGCACTTTGTTCTAAAAAATGCAGCATCACATCAGGCATGGACGTGCAATCTTGGTGAGATGCTGCAAAGGTTTGTAACTCGGCTTTACCAAAGCCAAAAGAGATAAAAGAAACTTAGCGCACATTTTAAAGGGGAATATTTAAAGTAAAAAGCAACTAACCTTCCAGGGCCTTGACCTTCTTCCCAAGACGGATGTTAAGATTGTTGATGTTACCTGTTTACCAACAAAGTGAGCCAACATCTAATGTACAAAACAATAAGAGTGTCGGAGATGATGAAAAGGTTTGTCGACTTACCAGCTTTTTTCACCACAGGAATAACTTTCTCATACTTTTCTTCCAATTTTCTATGTGGAAAAAGCAACCTTTGAAATTCGGCGGTCCGCCGGTCATGCGCAACCTAAGCAATAGAGCAAATAGTGAATAGGTCTTCAAGCTAAAACAGATCCGAGTCAAGCAAAACTTAACCCGGATCTAGGTGGCTGGATATTCGAAGCTAAAACAGATCCGAGTCAAGCAAAACTTAACCCGGATCTAGGTGGCTGGATATTCGAAGCTAAAACAGATCCGAGTCAAGCAAAACTTAACCCAGATCTAGGTGGCTGGATATTCGAAGCTAAAACAGATCTGAGTCAAGCAAAACTTAACCCGGATCTAGGTGGCTGGATATTCGAAGCTAAAACAGATCCGAGTCAAGCAAAACTTAACCCGGATCTAGGTGGCTGGATATTCGAAGCTAAAACAGATCCGAGTCAAGCAAAACTTAACCCGGATCTAGGTGGCTGGATATTCGAAGCTAAAACAGATCCGAGTCAAGCAAAGCTTAACCCGGATCTAGGTGGCTGGATATTCGAAGCCAAAACAGATCCGAGTCAAGCAAAACTTAACTCGGACCTAGGTGGCTGGATATTCGAAGTTCAGATAGACACAAATCAAGCAAAATTTAAGGCAGATCTAGTTGGATGGAGGTTCGAACTCTAAGATAAAATTGAACTGAGTAGAGCATCATAAAACTTCCAAACGAATAACAAGTTATTCGCTTGCAAGCTTCGGGGACTAGAGTATATATAATAGCATCTGGAGAACTAATCAAAACTCCATAAAAAGCAATTACCTCATTCATCTTGTCACTTTCAAGAACGATCTTGGCAGCTTGATGCAGGCGGCTGCTGATGTCGGAGAGCTGAAACGGCTGGCTGCCTGGATTACCCTTGAACGGATCGGCGGCATTCCAATTGTTGGCATATTCAACCAGCGAGCCGAGACTGTTCCCACTCACCGTGCGAGTTAGGACTTTACCTCGGCCATGCTGTGTAGCCACCGCTGCCGCAGGGATTTTATGAAGAGCGAGCTGGGTACTGGCGGTCGGAATAACGGAGGCTTTGGCAGAAGCAATCCCTTTGCGCAGCGCATCGGCAATACTTGGCTGAGAAGAGCCAGCAAGACCTTTCTGGGAGGAGGAAGCCTTGATGACGATAGCCTTTCTTGTTTTAGAAGAGGCATCAGTAGGAGCTGATACCTCGGCAATGGGAATGACGTCTTTAGGAGCCGGAGGAGTCACGATCGCAGAGGGCGCCGAGATATTGACGTCCTCGGCCGGGGTTGGAATCACTGTAGAAACCGCGGGGGTAGAAAGAGGCTCAGTAGAGACATTAGAGTTCACAAAGGAGGCAGCAGGTTCGGTAGAAATATTTGTGGGCCGAGTGGAATCAACATCAACGGGAGGAATCTCAGGCGCATCGTGGCGAGGTGGCGTCCGATTCAGAGCTGGAGGAGATGCGGCGTGGCGACTTGGGAATCTGGTATCTTGATGGCGGAGGGGACGGCTGCCGAGTCGTACGACTCGTCATGCTGGGACCGCAGGGCTTAACAGAAAGTGGAGCACTACGAGAACAAAAAAGGTCAAGTTAAAAAGCAGAAAGAGAAAAACAAGAAATACGAGCAAAAGAAACTCACCCAGTGACCCCGGGCATGGTCTTGCGCTTGGGAGGATTCGGAGCTAACTTCTTCATTCTCTTTTTGGGAGCCGTCTCTGAGGCACCAGCGGGAGCACCACGTTTCCCCGAGGTAGCAGGAGGCCGGGAGGCAAGAGGCTCGGCGTCGTGAACCTGACCGGCAGGATTAGCTGAGAAAGTAGAAGCCGGAAATGCATAAGAAATTGGCGCTGCGGCAACTACCTCTAGAACTTGGACCTCGTCCGAATCACCTTCCTCCTCGTGAACCGGGGTCTTGCCACGAGCGTGAGCCGGAGCAAGATCAGCCTTGGGGACGAACTCTTCTGAGTCCGGCTCCCCACTATCCGGAGTATTCCGATCCGCAGGCCACGGGAGTGACAAAACCTCGGCATCCTCATTCTTCTGCTCATCAAACCTCTGCAGGACAAGAAGGAGAAAAATTAGCAAAGAGAATTATGAACGCAATTAAGAAGCAAAACACTAAAGAGCAAACTTACTTCGGGTGGGGACGCCATGGGTGAGCAGCTTCAGTCCCCAAGACCAATCCTCCGGCATCTCAGTTCTAAAAATAGCCCGGACACGCTTGAAAATGAGGTAGTTGTCCAGATCCACCATCGAGACTCGATTGGGGTCAAGGGGACCGCTCATATAGCAGAGTTTGTGCGTGTGTTTCTGGAACGGGCAGATTCGGCTGTTGGCGAAGGTAGTCATCAGATCCTCGCCGCGTAGCCCGGCGCGAATCAGCTCCTTCAGCCGAATATCAAAAGCCTCGGCCAAAGCATGACTCTTCCTCGGATTATATGTCCAATTCTTCTTGGAAGGAGGGCCAATGGAGAAGGCAGGAAGCCGAATTCTATCCTCATTCCCCATGTTCTTGACATAAAAGAAGGACTTGTGCCACTTCTTGCACGATTCTAGCCCCGCAACACGAGGGAATTCGGATTTCCTCCGAGGTGTGATGGATGCTGCTCCACATTGGGTGAGCAACTTCTCGGAGGGGTGCAGAGATTTGTTTGGGACGACGTTGGAGTGATTCTGGAAAAACTTTGACCAGACATGCACGGACGGCCATAGGCCGAAGTATCCCTCCGAGGCAGAGATGTAGGCAGAGAGAGAGGCGATGGCGTCGGCAGGAAGATGATGCGGCTGAAGGCCGAAGTAATCAAGAAACTCCCTAGCGAAGTCGCTGAGAGGGAGACCAAAGCCTCGTGCGAAATGCGACATGAAAACCACATACTCTCCTTCCCTGAGGTCTGGAGAGGACTCTCTGCTGGGTAAGCGACAAGCTACCTCGGCGGGAATCCTGCGAGTCCGGATTAGCCACTCGATCTTGCGGCGAGTGACGGAGGAGCCCTGCCACGAGCCGCGCTCGGGCCCAGAGGCAGTATCGTCATCCTCTATCAGGGCACCGCTGACGGAGCTGGACATGGGGTCGCCGGAGAAATCTACGGAGGAAGAACTAGCAGCGGAGGAGAGTCTAGAACTACAAGGCCCCGTCTTGGTTCTACCAAAAGCAATGGAAGCGGAGAAAGAATCGCACGCGATAACAGAAGAGAAACAGATCTCTAGAAAAGCTAGGCGATAGGACGGATGAACTCGCCGGCGATGGTGCGAGGCGGCGAGGATGAAGGCGGCGGGCGATGCTGGCGAGATCCCTGCCGTCAAGGACTCGAGCGAGCATACGGCAGCGAGAAGTGCGAGCGAGGAAGAAGAAGGGCTTGGGTGAGCGAAGGGGGGAAAGTGAATCCCCCAGCGCCACGCCCCTCTTTATAACCGCGCTACCCGCAAGGTAATGGGATCGTGGGTGTGGTGGTTGACCGTGTAGATCGTGCATGTAGCACCAACGCACGACGATGAATGGAACCGCACCAGTGACCACACGGTGGGATAGAAAGCCACGATCCCCGATGGAAACGGCACAGGCGTCGGCGCGGCGGCCAAGCGACAGTCGGCGAAAATGGCAAAAATGACAAAAAATACTGTAGAGGAACAAAAAACTAGAGAAACAATGATGAGTAGGTCACTTAGGACAAGGCGTACGCGGGAAGAAACGACCATACCTCGAATGAGATAACTCGGAAACGAGGCAAGAGAAATCTCATGAAACTGATACGGCCCGACCGAAGTTATTGGCAGGGCCATACCAGCTTCGGGGACTAATGTTGGGGGGATGACCTCGGGTAGGGTAAAGACGGGGAAAGACGAAAGGAAGTTGCCCGTCTAGTTTCCGAGTTACTGTCTGAGTCGGCCAAATCATGGAGAGGTCGGCCAAGACAGGGAAGGACAGGACACTTATGATAATGGCAAGGCATTACCCGGCCAAGATACTACGTAAGTCGGCCGGGTTAGCCCGAGTAATCTTAATACAAGTAAAGGACGAGCCGAGTTATGCGAGGCAGGGCCAAATGATACGAAGCTTCCAGGAGAAGGAGAAACCTAAAGTCAAACTCTAGCTGCAGGCTAGGAAGAATCTGAGCAGAGCAAAGCACAAGGGACAAAGGCGCAGATCGTTAGAGGGGCAGAAGGAGGTTACGGAGGTGACAGTCCTGAAGACCGAGGCGCACAGGAGGGGCCCTCTGGAGCCTTGCCGTCGTTAGAAGGGCAACAGGGAAAGGAGGCCGCCAAACTACTATTTTGGGACAAGCATATTCCTCGAATATGCTTGCCCCGTCAGCCCTAACGGAACCCAAGGCTCTCCTTTATAAGGGGAGGCTTGGACTCTGAGGAAGGGATGAACTCATTTTAGGACCGTTAGGCTGGTAAAGTTCTTCCTTTCTCCTTACATACAGCTCGAGGAGCACTTGTAGCCCAAGGAAGGAGAAATAAAGATCTTTGCCTTAGTCTTTTGTGTGTAGAATCAACTGTATCTTCCCTCCCCAGATCCCACTAGCATCCATCGACCCCTTACTTTAGCCTACCCATGGCATCTGCCGTGTCACCATCACGACACCCGGCTGTACAGTTCCTAATGCTTGAGCAATTAACCCGTGCAACCACATTACTCTGGAATGGGACGGGGCTGGGCTGGAAGTCTGTCTAATCCAGTATAGGTGTCTCAAACTACTACGGGGAAGAACAAATTCCCGGAGGCCGGGCCTTCCCTTGTAAAGGCCCATGTGAAACATCGGTCTAGGGTTGGTAAATGCCGTCTAAATGGCAGCCAGACGATACTATGAGCCCCTCATTGAAAGCGCACACCCTGAGGGGTGAAAAACGCGCTCCGGTTGGCTTGTGACTATATAGGGCGTCCCGATTTTGAGGGGATTAACCTCATAGGGTAGGCACTTGTACCGGAGAGGGCATTTGGAAGGTCTTGACCGGTTATTCGACCCACGATCGGTGAGGATCAGGGACGGGTAATCGGATGGTGTGGGTACAGTGTACAACCTCTGCAGAGTGTAAATCTATTTGAATAGTCGAGTCCTCGGTCATGGACGGTTGTGATGGCTACTGTACGGGGGTGATGGTTTTGTTTTCAAAAAGGACTTCTAAAAAGCAATGGCTCGAAAATGTTTTGACCATGGGATGGTCGGGAAACGGGGGAAGGAGTTTGGTCACGAGATGACCGGAAGGAGAAACAAATGGGTGACCCAATCCTAGTGTTTTCTTAAAACTTTTCTAAAAAGGTTTCCAAATGCTTTACCAACGTTTTTCAACAAAGATATTGAGACATGCTATATCTACAAGAGAAACTATTTTATAAAAGAACCTCTCATGGAGCCATCCTACCACAGCCATATTGCATATCCTTTATTATTGTTCTGTTAAGGTGGTTTGCGAGTACATTCAAAGTACTCACCAGTGTTGTCCCTGGCTATTTACTTGGCCAGATTGCAGATATTAAGAAGGAACAACGGTTACGGCGTCTCTGAAGCTAGAGCCGTCTTCGATCGATTGCAGAAGTTAAGGCACGGGCTCGGCGCTGAAGACTTCCGCTACTTGTGTTGTATTCGCCATAGTGGCCTCTTTGTAAGTGTTGTACTTGTTACTTTAGGAATGTTGTATTGATACTAGTCGGTTATGCTCATGGCTCACTGATCATGGGAATGTGAATTGTATGCATAACGGGTATTTCCGGACCGTAAATCCGGGGTGCCACAAACCCCCGTTAGGACACCATTGCATAAGGGATTGTAGGATCTCAGAGTTTAAGGCTGTGGTTAGGTTTATATCTTAATTGCTTTTCTGTAGTTATGGATGCTTGCAGGGGGTTTAATCACAAGTATGTATTAGTCCAAGTAAGGTCGGTACATTAGCACAGGTTCACCCACACAACATTTACAACACCAAAGAAGAGTACTCAGCTATTTGAAGCGAAAGCACTTGACAGAATTCCCATGTGTCCTCGAGAACGTTTGGTCCTTATAAGTATTTCCACCGGCTTGTCCTCTGCTAAGAAAGGATTGGGCCACTTGCTGTAGTTGTTCGTTGTCTTTATTACTTGCACTTTGTTTCTTTGCTTTAGTAGAAAACCCCGAAAAATCCATTTGCTAAGTATTTACAAAGATTTCCTGCTCCATACCACTAGTCAACACCTTATGCTCCTCGTTGGGATCGACACTCCTATTTATCAAAAGTACTACGATACACCCCCTATACGTGTGGGTCATCAAGACTATTTTCTGGCTCCGTTGCCGGGGAGTGAAGCACTGATGACCCACAAGTATAGGGGATCGCAACAGTCTTCGTGGGTAATATTTCCCAATTTATTGATTTGACACAAGGGGAGCCAAAGAATACTTGAAAGCCTTAACAACTGAGTTTTCAGTTCAGCTGCACCTGGAATAGTTCTTGCTCACAGAAGATTATCAGTAGCAACAGCAAAGCAACAGCAACAACAACAATAGTGAAACAGGAGTAATACTAACAGTAATAGTAACAGTAACAATAGGATTCGAGTGCTGATGGGGATATGCCTACAGGTATACCAAGACGCGTTCGCATCGCCCGAGGCTGGCGAGTGGGCAGCAAGACGCACTGGATTAAGGCCTGGCGTGGATCCAAGCGACTGGAAGCTGGAGGCCCAGGAGAGTAGATAGGCCCAGTCGGATTAGGTTAAACGAGTACCGAAGCCTTAACTGATTCGGTTGAGATATGTAAACCCTAGGGGGAGGTGAGCCTATATAAACCTCCCTACAGGGCGTGTAGAGGCACGTTCCATCATACACTCAAGCGACTCGCCGCCTAGCCGTCGAGCTCGCCCCATTGTACCTCCACCATAATACAACCTAGCAGGAGTAGGTCTTTACCCTCCGAGGGGCCGAACCTGGGTAAAACCCTGTGTCTCCGCCCTCATCTCGCACCGCAGATGGCTGGCTGCCCTTGCCCTTCGTTCTACTACTCACTGTCGATTGCAGCATCTGTCGTGACCATTCCCACGACAGTGGCGCCCACCGTGGGGCCTGGCCGGTCTGGCCGGTGTTCTGCGGCGAGATCCAATCTGCCCATCAACGAGTCGGTCGCCACCGGCCGCATGATAGCAATCAGCGAGATGCTTCAGATCTTGCCGAGCAGCTACGTCCCGGCGGCGCGACCCATCACGCACAGCATGATCTTGCCAGTAGGCACGATCAGCCTCTTCGTCGGCCTCACCGACGTCATCGTCTCGGAGGACTCGGCTCGCATATGCGAGTCGCCGCCACGCGACCGGCTCTCCGAGAGCCAGGTCCGCACGATCCATCGCCTCGCCTCCGAGTGCAACTCGGCCCACAGCAATGTGGCCGAAAACTCCGTGGCCGTGGAAGACGCGGCCCTCAACGACGACGCCGACTCGGCGACACCGGCGTCACTCGCCGGATCCATCACCGCGGCTTCACCCGCGGGCTCCATCACCTAGGTCTCCAACATAGGAGACTTCGAGGATCCTTCCATCCTTGGGTTCTTCGACTTCGACTCCGGGTCGGAAAACTCCGCCGATCTCCGCGACGGGACCGGTCGCCACGCCGCGACCTACATGGCGACTGGCATCGATCCACCGGAGGATCCCTTCTCCACCCCAATCCCTCCTAACGCCACGGCAACGGAGGTCGAGGAACTCCGCCTGAAGCTAGCGGAGGTAGTCCGCAAGGAGCAAGCCGAGCGCGAAAAATTTCGCCTCGAGCAGGTGACGGTGCAAGAGCTGTCGCGTTACCACGCGCAGCGAATCAGGACGTGCTTGAACCCTACCGTTCAGGGGCGCGCCCTGAACTTCGACGACGAGAACGATTCGGCCCGCGTGGCCGAGCGCGCGATCTGCGAGAACGCGCCACCAGGAGGAAGCGCCCGGCCCCCACCAGGGTCGACGGCGATGGGCGCCCCACCTCCACCCAACCGCACACCCTCCAGGGATCAGCCGCGGATAGTGGTCTCCTCACGGGAGCGAGACGCGAACGGCCTACCACTATTCTCCACCCCGATGGACAACCTCGTGCCGGGCCGAGCAGCGGCTGACAACATCACGGCCACCGGCAACGGCACCCTACAGATCCAGTACGTTAGGGCCCTGCTCGCAAAGGCCGTCGAGCAGCAAAACGCAGGCGCCGACTCGCAGGGTCGAGTGTACTCGCGTTCTTCGGGAAGCAGAGTGGCCTCAAGCGGCCACCGTTGGCGGCAAACACCCTCAACTGCCCACCACCAGAACCACTGCAGCTCCAACACCGACCCGAGCGCACTCTCCCTGTGACCCGGGCCAGCGACCAACTTCATCGCCGCCAACGGTCAGCCCATCGATGCCCGCACCCACATCATCAACAACCAAAGCTGGCGCGCACGCCAGCCCGATGACCTGCGACACACCCTAACCAATCGCCGCGACAGCGAGCCGATGGGGTCGCTAAGCCGACTCGGGCCCAGGTGCTTCGGACCGATGATCCGAGGCGAAAAGTACCCGGCGAACTTCAAGGCGCCGAAGGAAATAGAAAAGTACGACCCTTCGTACGACCCCTCCGTGTGGCTGGATACATACCTCATGGCTATGGGGATCGCTGGCCACACCGACCTGCTAGCCGCCCGTTACCTCCCCTTGATGATGGAGGGGACGTGCAGGCAGTGGATCAACACCCTCCCCCAGGATAGCATCGACTCCAGGGAGGAGATGCGCGACGCCTTCGTCAGGCACTTCGAGTGCTCCTACACCCGTGCCACCACCATCGAGGACCTGGAGCGCTGCGTCCAGGGACCCCATGAAGTCGACCATAGCTGGGTCCAGCGGTGGCAAGAACTATGGTACAACGCGGTCGGCATCCACCCGGACACCGCGATCCATTGCTTCAAGACGTCGTGCCGCTATGAGCCCTTGGTCGCCAAGCTCAAGCAACATTCTCGCACGCTCGACAACATACCAGACCTCCTCGAGATCGCCAAACGGTACACGGAGGAAGATCCAAACCAGGAAACCGACGACGAGTCGGGAGGCCAACGCCGCACGAGCGGCAACGACAATGGACGACGGTCCGACCTACGCTATAGCAACACTCGCCTCACTGGCAAGCGCCGCAGTGACGGGCGAGTCGACTTCGTCGCCAACGCCGGGCACGCGCAGCGCAAGCCCAAGAGCTTCCGCCGCGACGGAGGGCAACGCCGTGACGGCGGCAACTACAAGGCAAAACCAAGGTTCGACCCCGCGGCCCTCCTTAACCAACCCTGTGCGTTTCATAGCAGGGAAGGGAAACCCGCCACGCACACGACCGCCGACTGCCACACTCTCAGGGAGATTGAGAAGGCACGGCGGCCGGAGAGACCCGACAACAACCCGCCAAACGGCGGAAAATTCGGCAATGTGGCCGGCTCGCTCCATACCTTCACAGGCTTCAACACGAAGCGCGAGAAGAAGGTCATCGCCCGTGCCGTCGCCGTCAGCAGCGATGGCAGTGGGCGTTCCCGGTTCATCAACTGGTGGAGCAGCCCATCACCGGAGCTGCCGGACCACTCGCCACGCGCCGACTACCCAAGCCGAGTCGCCCGGTGGTCAAGCCTAAGGTGGGCGACTACTGGCTCCCCAAGACATTGATGGACGGCGGCAGCTCCATCAACATCCTGTACCTGGACACCTTCAGGCGGCTGCGGCTCCCATAGTCGATGGTCGAGACGACCTACACCACGTTCCACGGCATCGTCCCCGGTCGGAAGGCGTACCTGATCGGCAAGGTCATGCTGCCAGTAACCTTCGGCACACCAGCAAACTTCCGCACCGAGCGGATCGTCTTCGAGCTGGTACCCTTCAACAGCCCCTACCACTGCGTCCTGGGGCGCCAGGCATTCGCCAAGTTCATGGCAGTGCCCCACTACGCGTACAATGCGATGAAACTCCACGGGCCATGCGGCGTCATCACCATCAACGACGACCCCGACATGGCCGCCGAGTCCGAGGTCAAAGGAGCCGAACTCGCCGACGCCGTCATCGCGGCAGAGGCCAACCACGCCGACGAGCTCGCCAAGTACACGAGCGGGGTCAACAACGACGACCCCACCATACTCAAGAAGCCCAATTCGGAGGGCGCAAACACCTCAGCCTTCGAGGCAACGACGCACACCCGCACCGTCGAGCTGGTCCCAGGCGACTCCAGCCAGACGGTGATGATCAGGACAGGCATGAGCCCAGCCTAGGAAGGCCCTCCGTGAGAACAGGTACATCTTTGCATGGAAGCCCTCTAACATGCCTGGTGTCCCTAGAGAACTCGCTGAGCACAAACTACCCCAAAGTGCGACCCGTCAAGCAGTCGCTACGGCCCTTCAATGAAGAGCGCCGCCGAGCTATAGCCGAGGAGGTGCAGCGTCTAC
This sequence comes from Avena insularis, assembly GCA_023614405.1. Lineage (NCBI taxonomy): Eukaryota > Viridiplantae > Streptophyta > Magnoliopsida > Poales > Poaceae > Avena > Avena insularis. Next base: position 377,490,709 of record CM042695.1, on the reverse strand, counting down.
TCGCTGCAGGCTTCATCCGGCCAATCAAATACTCCAAGTGGCTGGCAAACCCAGTCCTGGTCGAGAAGAACGGGACCTGGAGGATGTGTATCGACTACACAAACTTGAACAGCGCCTGCCCGAAGGAGCAGTTCGTCCTCCCGCGGATCGACCAAATAATCGACTCCACCGCGGGCTCGGAGTCGCTGTGTTTCCTCGACGCCTACTCTGGGTACAACCAGATCAAAATGGCTGTCGAGGACGAGGAGAAGACGGCATTCATCACACCATTTGGAGCCTTCTGCTACATCGCCATGACCTTCGTCCTCAAGAACGTCGGGGCGACCTACCAGCGGTGCATGCAGGAGTGCCTCGCGAGCCAAATTGGCCGCAATATCCACGTCTACATCGACGACATGGTCGTGAAGTCCGCTCGCCAGGGCGATCTACTCGCCAACCTGGCGAAAACATTCGCCAACCTGCGGAAATACAAGATAAAGCTCAACCTAGGCAAATGCACCTTCGTTGTACCAGCAGGGCAACTGCTGGGGTACGTCGTCTCCAAGCGCGGGATCGAGGCGAACCCCACCAAAATCGACACTATCGCCCGACTCGGCAAACCCGAGTGCCTACGCGACGTCCAGAAGCTGGCCGGGCGAGTCACGGCTCTCAGCCGCTTCATCCCCGATCGGCGAAAAGCGTGCCCTATACCGCCTGATGCGAAAGAACCCCACCTTCCAGTGGGACAAGGAGGCGGACGACGCACTCCGCGATCTCAAGAAGGTGCTACTCGCAGCACCACTACGCGCCTCCCCCGTCGACAAAGAACCCATGCTGGTCTACGTCGCGGCTTCCGAGCGCGTCATCAGCGTCGTCATGGTCGTCGAGCGTCCGGAGGAAGGAAAGGAGTGCCCGGTACAGCGACCGGTGTACTACATCAGCGAAGTCCTCACCGAGTCACGCCAACGATACCCGCAGTACCAGAAACTGGTATACGCGGTCTTCAGAGCATAGCGGCGCCTGCCGCACTACTTCCAGGAGCACCTGATCACGATCGTCTCCTCAGCACCGTTGCAGGACATCATCCGCAACCGTCAGGCGACCGGGCGAGTCGCCAAGTGGTCCGTCGAAATCGGCGTCCACAACATCAAATATGAGCCATAAAAAGCAATCAAGTCGCAGGCTCTAGCGGACTTCATCGCCGACTGGGAAGAGGCCCAGCAGCCAGAAAAGCTGCCCTACCTCCACTACTGGAGCCTGCACTTTGACGGCTCCAAGAACGCGGACGGCGCAGGAGCAGGGATCGTGTTGACTTCACCGAAGGGCGACAAGCTCCGCTACATCCTCTGCCTCGACTTCACCCCCTGCACCAACAACATGTCCGAGTACGAGGCGCTACTCCATGGCATGCGAGCTGCCAAGGAGATGAACGTCAACCGCCTACGTTGCTACGGAGACTCCGACCTCGTCGCTGGACAAGTCGCTGGCACTTGTGACGCCGTCTCTCCCACCATGGCGGCATACCGCCAAGCAGTAGACAAGCTGGGGGGGCACTTCGCAGGCTACTCCGTCGAGTGGATCGACAGGCGGAAGAATGAGGAGGCCGACGCACTCTCTCGCATCGGGTCGGCTCGACTTGCACCACCCGCCGGGTCTTCCTCGACACGATCACCAAGCCATCAGTCTCTCCCCCAAGGGATATCGACATCGGAGTCCCGCTGCAACCAGAGGCAGCCCTGGTCGCACTCATCGCCGAGCCTGACGACTGGACCAAGCCGTACATCGCCTACCTAGAGGCTGGCACCTTGCCGGCAGACGAGGCAGACGCCCGGATGATTGCACGTCGATGCAAATCCTTCACCATCATCGACGGCGAGCTCCACAAGCGCAGCGTGACCGGCGTGTTCCAACACTGCGTCCAACCGGCCGAAGGACGCAACATCCTCCACGACATCCACTCCGGCGACTGCGGCCACCACGCCGGCGCCCGCTCTCTGGTCGCCAAGGCTATGCGGCACGGCTTCTACTAGCCCACCGCACACGCCGACGCCGTCGACATTGTCCAGCGGTGCGCCGGGTGCCAGAAGTACGCCAACTAGACACACGTGCCGAGCTCAGCGCTCAAGACAATCCCCATCACCTGGCCATTCGCCGTGTGGGGTATGGACATGGTAGGCCCCTTCAAAAAGGCCCCCTTTGGCTTTACCCACCTCCAGGTCGCGGTCGACAAATTCACAAAGTGGGTGGATGCCAAGCCAGTCCGGAAATGCGACGGAAAGACCGCCACCAAATTCATACGCGAGCTCATATATCGCTATGGGTTCCCAAACAGCATCATCATGGACAAGGGCACCAACTTCGCCAAAGGGGGCCATGGCCGAGTTCTGCGAGGAACACCACATCCGGCTCGACCTGGCGTCAGTCGCCCACCCGGAGTCCAATGGCCAGGCGGAACGGGCCAACGAGAGTATCCTCCACGGCCTGAAGCCACGGCTCCAAGTACCACTCGAGCGCACCGCCGGGTGCTGGGTCGAGGAGCTACCCTCCGTCATCTGGGGCATCCGCACCTCGGTCAACAGTCGGCTGTGGTTCACCCCCTTCTTCATGGTGTACGGTGCCGAGGCAGTCATGCCCACCGACCTCGAGCACGACTCGCCAAGGGTCGTCCACTACACGGAGACTGCGAACGAACTCGCACGTCAGGATGGAGTCGATCAACTCGATGAGGCACGCGACCTAGCTTGCTCACGCACCGCCATCTACCAGCAAGGACTCCACCGCTACCACAGCCGGCGGGTGAAAACTCTCACCTTCCAAGAAGGCGACCTGGTGCTGCGCCTCATCCAGGACAAGAAGGGCATGCACAAACTTTCCCCCCCATGGGAGGGGCCATTCGCCATCGGGCGAGTACTCGGCAACGACGCCTACTACCTCATCGACGTCCGTGGGGATGGCAAACTCGACATCAAGCGACCATGGAATGTAAACCTCCTACGGAAGTTCTACTCCTAGAACCCCACATATGTACCCTCCGGTCGTTATGAAATAAATAGAATTGGTTACCGCAAATTGCGTCTACTCTCTGTGTCTTGTTCCACTACTTTTCGTAATGTGACATCAAGCTAGCTGCGAAGTCAACCTACGGTACAGCGATCATGCGGCCAAGTAGTGCGCTACAAAGGCCTTTGGGTCACCCAGTCTTGTAACATCCACAAAACGCCTACCGGGCCCCATTGGGTCTATTGAGTCGATCGACGACAAGACAAGCATCGCTTCTCACGGCGACCATGATCCTCCACATCCTCGACATAGCAACTCGAACGTCCAAGTACCACGCTCGGGGAATGACGACCAGTTCACCGCGAGCGGCTAGGGAAAACGCCAAGTATGAGAGAATGCCCAGGACTCACCATGCGACTGACCCAACGGGCCAGGCAGGAGTGACGCGCCTATCCTAACGCGCCCAGTCCTCACCCACCCTAGAGTTGCGCCTAGAACAACCAAGTACCACGCCCGGGGACTCGGCTACCCGACCTCGTTCGCGCAAGGGAAAACGGTGAAGTACAGAGCACTCATGGGAGTCGCCTTGCGGCTGGCTTTCCGAGTCCGGGCGAGTCGACGTCAATAACAAAACGTTCAAAATCATAAACACATACTAAATGAGGTAAACCCCATAAAAAGGGCGGACGCGCTCGGGGACTCGTTCAACCATCAATCACAAACACACAACAATTCACAAAATACAACGATATTTCATCATAGCATATCACAAATGTCACAAAATACAAAGTATGCCCAACGGCAGCACTGCTACTAACGCCCCAAGGGCACAATGTCTCATTCTGCAGGCTTCGACAACGACTCGCCGCCACCCTTGCGGTTGCGAATGAAGGGAGTATACGGGTTCGACGGGTACGTCGTCAACTCACCTGCCATCGCCGCACGGAAGGGCTGCTCGATCTTGAAGTCCCGGTGTTGTGGCTCAGGGTCTTTGGGTAGTACGACCGTCTCCTGATAAGGAAGGAGGTCGCCCATCGCCCAGACGCGCTCGGAGTACACCGCGGCGCGGTCCGTCAGCTTCAACACCTCGGCGATCTCCACCGAGCCAGTCGACGACGGGTAGCCACTCGTCACGTCGTCCAAGTCGAAATCTTCCGGGAAGTGGGCAAGCCCAAGGCTCAGCGCCGTCGCCGCCCCACGCCGGAAAGCCGACCGCGTCATGAACTCGACGACCGACGGCGCCTTCTCCAAGTATCGCCACACCTCGACGAGGTCGCTGGGAATCACTTCCGTGGGCGACATCTCCTGAAGATACGCCCGTATACATGTCGCCGACAACGTGGCCGAGTCGACCAGCGTGGCTACACATTGTCGTGCGTCAAACAAGCTCGCCTCTTCCGCGCTATCGATGATCCGACCTGTGGACAGAAGATGACAGTGAGTACATCAAAGATTACACAATGCATATGTAACAGACAGAAGCGGGCACACTCACCAATCAAGGGACGGGAGAGATCCGTGATGAAGCTCTGAAGAGAGGTGTAGTCATCCTGAAGCCCAGCAACAAGGGCGTCAGAAACCTTACGCTCCTCAGCGGCGGCTGTAACAGCGGCCTTGGCTCGCCCATCCGCTGAATTCGCCTCCTCCTTCGCTTCCTTCAGATCGCGCTCGAGGTCGGCGATCCGCTTCTCAGCCGAGCTCAACGCCGATTGAGCTGCCATCAGTTCACTCGCTGGGACAAGGCCTTGGCGGGCCTCCTCTGCCTTCGCAGCGATCGCTTGGAGCCCCTTGTTCGCCTCTTGGACGGTGTCCAGTTCCTTCTCCGCGTGACGTTTCGCAGCAAGCCGCTCGGCTGACTCATGCTGCAAACCCTGCACACAATTCAAACAGTTAACAGTAGCGGAATCCTAAGTGCCCACCCACTGAAATTCAGCGAGCGGACACTCGGGGACTGGCAATCAAAAATACTAAGTGCCCACCCACTGAAATTCAGCGAGTGGACACTCGGGGACTGGCAATCAAAAATCCTAAGTGCCCACCCGCTGAAATTCAGCGAGTGGACACTCGGGGACTGGCAATCAAAAATCCTAAGTGCCCACCCGCTGAAATTCAGCGAAAAGCGCATCGAGGGACTGGATGCGAGAAGTAAAAACAAGACACTAAAAGAATCCGACCGCTGCAATTCAGCGGCCCGATCCTCGGGGACTGGACATACCTGGATGGCTGCGCCAAGCATACCATGAAGCTGTATCGCGTCCACGGACGCGAGAAGAGCCGAAGTGTGCCCTCGACGTTGCTCGACCTCCGTCTTGGCGACCCCAGGTGCGCGGATCGAGGGCGTGGTACCACTCACCATAGCCGCTTTGGCCATGAAGCCGGGAAGGTTGCGATGGACGCGCCGACACCAAAGGAGGCCGGCTCGGCTGCCCTAGGTGAGGGAGCACCCTCCTTGGTCATCAAGGCCGCTTCCGCCACGGGATCACTTGGAGCGATCGTTGTGTCGTCAGACACCGTGACGACTTCGTCGCCTTTGGCCTTCTTGGCACTATCCGCAGGGGCGACGACCTCGTCCACCTTCCTCTTCCGAGAGGGGTCCTCCTCGGCGACGACTGGCGGCACCTTGGCCACGGACGGGTGGCCTATCTTCTTAGCTCCAGTCCTACAAATTGATCACATGAGTAATGTGGTCTGAGTACAATGAAAAACAAAGACAGGTGAATAGAACTCACTTGGCGACTGGTAGAAATCGTAGCCCCGTGCGGATGCCGGCCAGCTTCTCCAGTTCGGGGCCCAGTTTGCGACTGAGACCCATCTCCAGGATATCATGCGCCCAAGTCACGGATGGCTTCTTCATTGTTGAGGCCGCGACAGGAGCTTCCGAAACATTTTCGGCGGGAGCCTCCCTGCGAGGTGAAGCTGCCGCGACCGGAGCGGCCCCCAACCTGTAGAGGCGAGCAGCGGAGGCATCGAGGCCAGAGGCACCTCACTCAGGACGGTGGCGACGTCCGGCGCGGCCGCCGTCGGTGGCGTTTCGTCCTTGGCCAGGCTGGTGGCGTCGGAGCTGTTCGTCGAGTGAGGCGGAGATGCCTGTCTCGCCGGCTTCATTTTCTTCTTCGGAGGGGCCTTCACCTCCTTCTTTTTCTTCTTCTTCGATGGAGTGGCCTGGCGACGCGAGGTGGTTTCAGGAAGTTCTTCGTCGTCATCGTCGTGACGCTCGAGGCTCTTACTCGCTTCGAGTTCGCGCTGACGCTGCCCGCGAGTTTTGCGAACCAGCGGGGCGACCTCTTCCTCGGACTCGTCGTCGTCGTCGCTCCCGTCGCTCTCGATGTCGCCTTTGGCAGGAGGCAACTCGCCCCCGTCCCGGACAGACGAGCTCGAGTTCTCGTTGTCTGCGGGCGGAAGCCACCCTTCCACCACTTGAAATAACTACAATGAACATAAGACAGTATCAGTACGACCGCGACTGCATTAACTGCGAATGAGAAATAGTGACTTACCATCGGGGCTGGATGCTTCGCGGTGTAGGGGGTGACCCCGGCCTTCGCGTCCAGGTACACCGCCTGGGTGATCTTCTTCAGCGCTGGAATATAATCCTCGAGCTTCCACTCGGCAAGGCAGGATTTCCTTGAGTCCTCCCGGCCCGTGTACTGGTACATATAATGGTCACGTCGGGCCAGGGGAACGAGCCGCCACCCGAGCCAGCAGTTGTACAGGTTAATGGTCTGAAGACCCTTGTTCTTCAGACCGCGGATGGTTTGAAGCATCTCGTCCATGACCATCCGCTGGTCTGTGGGGAGCTTGCCGACTTGGAGTCGGCGCGGCTCGGGCCGGTCGGCGGAGTATCGTGGGATCGCCACCTCGCCCTCCGGAGTCGCCTCGGTGACGTAAAACCAATACTTCTTCCACTCGCTCGCTGCCTTGGCGGGCAGCATCAGATCGAAGAATGAAGCCTTCGACTTCAATTGGAACGTCAGGCCGCCCGCGGCAAGCATTGGGCCGCCCGCTTCTTCACGTCTGATCCTCCCGTGGAACAGATCTTGCCACAGGGGGAAGTAGGGCCTGTAGCCCAGGTAGCACTCGTAGAACGCCACGAAGATGGCGAGCTGCTCGATGCTGTGTGGGCCCAGGTCCGACGGCTGGATCCCGTAGAAGGCGCAGAAGCGCCGGAAGAAAAGAGATGTAGGGAATCCCAGCCCCCGTTCCAGGTGGCTGGTGAAGAAGACGAACTCTCCCTCGCGCGGGTCCGGAGTCACCTCTCCGGCCGCGGGGATGCGCCACCTACCGGCGCGCAGGATCCCGGCTTCCTCGAAGGACGCCAGGAGCGCTCTCGTACACTTGGACCTGCCCCATGGTTCGGTGGAGGGGGCCATTGGCGAAAAGGTTTGAGGAGGTCGGAGGATTTGGGATCGGCTGGATCACGATGCAGAGGAGAACGGAGGTGCGCGCAATCGGAGGAAATGACGAGGGGGTGGTTTTCTGATCGCCTACCATTCCCTTTATATAGCGGTTGTTACCCGCCAAATCAGGAAGCCGTTACTACGCGGTGATTACGCCAAAAGTTACCGTTGGATTACCCCAACGGCTAGTTTTGACCTCGTTTGATGGTCCAACTTCAGCCACTCGGCTCGCCGACCCGATCACTACAACAGTGACTGAGTATTTCGTCGACTCGACTCGCCAAAGCTGCGACCAGAATGACTAGTTTCCTCCTTTATTCAGGAGCCCGCCACCGATTCGACTGGATGTCTGCTTTGAAGCCGTTTGCTCCGACTGCCAGTAACCACCTGTGCCCAATCGACGACATCCTCGGGGACTACTGATGGGGATATGCCTACCGGGGTATACCCAGCAGGGGCGTTCGGCAGCCCGAGGCTGGCGAGTGGGCCTGCAAGACGGCGACTGGATTAAGGCCTGGCGTGGATCCAAGCGACTGGAAGCTGAAGGCCCAGGAGAGAAGATAGGCCCAGTCGGATTAGGTTAAACGAGTACCGAAGCCTTAACTGATTCGGTTGAGATATGTAAATCCTAGGGGGAGGTGAGCCTATATAAACCTCCCTACAGGACGTGTAGAGGCACGTTCCATCATACACCCAAGCGACTCGCCGCCTAGCCGTCGAGCTCGCCCCATTGTACCTCCACCATAATACAACCTAGCAGGAGTAGGTCTTTACCCTCCGGGGGGCCGAACCTGGGTAAAACCCTGTGTCTCCGCCCTCATCTCGCACCGCAGATGGCTGGCCGCCCTTGCCCTTCATTCTACTACTCGCTGCCGATTGCAGCATCTTCCGTGACCATTCCCACGACAAGTGCGGTAGGCATAGGGATGTGTAACATCCCAAAAATATAAAACAATGATCATCAAACTCTAATCACTAAAATTAGGGTTAACAAAAACTTTGAGTAATTAAAATCATATGAATTCATGTGTGTATGTGATGATTTGATAAATGCATGAATGATCTTGTGTGACTAACCTAAATAGCAAGAAATGGTTTAAAGATGAAAATAACATCATATAAAACATTTCCAAGAAGAAACAAATAAAGATAAAATCAAAAACAAATCAATTAAGCCAAATGGTCATTTTTGCCAATCTTGCTCACTAGGTCACTTTGAGTGTTTCTAGTCCAAGATTTCAAACAGAAACTTTTCCAATTCTTTTCACCCCTTGCTAGACCAAGTAAAAAATGAATCAAAGCCCACCTTTCAAACTTGCAGAAACATTTGGCAACCTCATTCAAATCACAAGTAAAAATTGAATCTTTATCATATGTGAAGATCACACATTTTCAAAACCCAACCAAACTAGTGCCCCTTGACTAATCCAACTAACCAGAGACTCCCTAGTATGTGCCTAGCAAACCCACCAAGTTTGAATCCAAAATTTAAATTTGAATCTCTTTCGGCCATTTCATCAAACACCTTGTTTGCAGCAAACAAACAAACAAACAAATAACAAACACTATAGTGAGCAATGATTTTGGCCAACCTTGTTCCCTCTCTAGCTCTCACTACACTCTCAGTAGATGATCTAGCCCAATTAACAAGCCTTAGAACCACTGTGAGCTTGGCATAGCCATTAATGGTGACCATGGCGAGCCTAACTTTCCACCCACATGTTGATAGCGAGCTAGGAGAAGCACCAAGCCTAGCAAGGATGTCTGGAGCACTGACCATCATCCACCGCCACCCCCTGTCCAAGCCTCGAGCACTGCCAGTCCCTGGACCACCCTGCCCGAGCTTGCCAAGTCTCTCTACGTGTGAGCCGAGAGCGGGCCAGTGCTCCACACTCGACCAGCGCCCACAAACCGCGTGCCGCCCTCGCCGCTTGCAGACGTGCTCGCCAACACTCCAGCACCCTGCCAGACAACCTCGTTCGCCGCCGCGTGGACCACGCACGCTGTGCGCCATTAAAATCATCGTCGGACCCGCCCAGTGCGTCGACGCGTTCCGACCGATCAGCACCGCCCCACGCCTCGCCACCACGCTGTTGAGCTTCGCTAGGGAGCATAGTTCTGCCCCTATTATTGCCCATGCCATTAGCTCTTTGCGCCGTCGACCACGACGAGCTCAGGCCACGCCCGTCGGTCCCCTTCAGCCACTATAAAATGAGGCCTCCACCGCTTGTTTTCTTCACACCAGTTCACTCCCCACCTCTCACTGATCACACCCACTCACTCCTAGAGCAAGGCGAGCACCAGGTGGCCAGAATTTCACCAAAGTTTGCCGCTTCAGAGGAGGAGAGGCGCCGTCGATTGGAGCCGCCCCAGGAGAAGCTGCCGGTACCAGGAGGATCACCGTCGTCGACTTTGTTGGTCGCCCCTGTCGTCAACCATCGCTGGGCCCCGGTGATCCTCCCACGACCCCCACCTGTTGTGCTAGGGTTCTGTCTCGCCGGCGCTGCCCGACGTGGACGATGAACCAGAGCCGTTCGATTAGAGTTAGATTGTGTGGCCTAGATCACCCCGTACCACTTCGCCCCTCACTGTCTCACTGATGTGTTGGGATAGCCACTTAACCCTCCCGCGCGTGCGCTGTGCGTAGTGGGCCAGACCAGTTAAACATGTTGCGCGACCCAACAATTCAAACTTAAGTTTATTCATTTAATTTCAAACCCAGATCTGTACCTAGATTCAAAAATCGACCTAGCTCGATTTACAGAACCAAAATGCATGAAACCAATTTGGTTAGAAAGGTACTGGAATGATTAATCCAAGCCCGTTGGATTCAAACCATTTAGATTTTGTAGATCACCCATGGTAAAAATAACAAGGCACAAGCTTTTCTGTATTCAAACATTTTTCAAAATTCAACCATAAGAGTTTTTAAGTTAATTCCAACTCTCAAAAATCATAGTTAACCATACCTTTCAGAATATATAAAAACATATAGGTTTACTTACAGAAATAATGATCAAGTAATAAAAGAATGCCACATAGGCATTTCTAGTCACTTTAATTAAATAAAATAAAAAGGTTAAACCTTATTAAATTGTGACACCACTTTAAATCACATTCCCATGTACTAAAATATGTGGTGATGACATGTGTCAACATGATCCCATGTTTGAGTTGGAGAATATTAAATCTTAAGTAGTTTTTCAATGAGTAGAAACTTTTCTCAAAATAAAATAAATGGGACAAGTGCTTTAATCTTTTAATGTTAGTGATGATGCTAGATCACCTAGGGTGAACTTTTGTGTGATAATTAGAAATAGTTAAGTACTATTTGGTGATTGTGTACCTCGTATTTATTTATAGATGCTAGTACCGACCAAGGATACGAGGAGGAAGGAGGATACTACGAGGAAGAAGTCGAGGAGAACTTCAATCACTGCTCTGCACAAGGCAAGCTATTAACTAAGCAAGCTAACACTTGCAACTTAGCAAGCTTATACTACTATCTTAGCAAGCTAAACCATGCAAGTTTTACTTGCAAGATTACACCACTTGATACCCAATCCTAGTTTTACTTGCAAGCTTAATACTTTATTTTCTTTATCAAAGCTTTCTCTTAGAGTTTACTTAAGTGACTTGTAGATTCTAGAAAGATAACTGAAGGTAGAATAAAGAGCATAAAATTTGGACTAAGTTAGATAATCTTGATGTCATCCCAAGGCATGAGATTGAACTTGCTAACTCCCACCTGATTATTAACCATCATTAGTATTTACCTCCACTTGTAGATGCTAGTGCTAAGCATAAAACTTGATCAACTTTAGATGGGAATACTTGGTGAAAATGGTTATGAAAACCTTAGAATGAGAAGTCATTCTATTGAAATGTTTTTGACATGTGTTCTTGAACACCAGATGATTTTGATGATGAAAATGTTGAGGCATGCGATACCATTCCAATTTTACCGTACAACCACAATACCCAAAAATTGGGTAGGGCTTGACTGGAAAATTATATACCTTAGTATAGGTTCCCTTGCGGCCAAGGTCTAAGCTGAGGCTACCTTGTGAAGATTGTCCACCTATGCAGTTCCCAAGATGACAGTTGGTCATGGTTGGGAGGCCAAACTCATAGGAGAGGTGCCTATACTAGGGCGTGTAATTGAAAGGTTAGTATTGATTATCTGCATATTGAGTATGGTGAATTCAGGATTGTTCCTGACGGATGTATCGAATGTTTTGGTGAAAGTGTACAATCTATGCAGAGTGTCAAACTATTCGAATAGCCGCGTCCGCGGTTATGGACAGTTGGAGTGGCCATACTGTTCTATCGTCAGATGTTTTCAAAATGACTTATGAAATGATTTATGACTTTGACTTGACCACAACAGAGTTGTGATATGAAACTCAAGTTCCACATAGGTGTTATAAAATTTTCAACTAGTTTTCTTTGCTTCTGAACTTAGTAGAGGTAAATCTGGCTTTTTACAAAACAACCCTAGAGCTTAGTATCCTACTACAAAACCCCCCTTCACTTATTAGCATTAGTTTGCGAGTACTTAAAGAGTACTCATGGCTTTTTCCCTGGCTATTCCCGTGGCTAGACTATGAAGAGGAGTATCAGGATGACGGATCGCAGGAAGGTTACGACAACTAGGATCATCTCCCATCGTCAGCATTGTATGTGACCATGAAGATGGAGCTTCGCCTACGCTATCGTTACTATTATGTTATTCTGCTGCTTGAATTGTACTAAGAACTGGATCATGAGATCCTTATTTGTGTAAGACCTTATGTATGGTTTGTAATGGATGATGTACTGTGATATCCAATCTGTTATGTCTTGCAAAAATGGTAATCCTGGGATTGCGATGTATGGCATAACTGGCATCTGTGATTAAAAATCCGGGTGTTGACAGGATGGATGGACGGGCGTTGCATGGACGAGTCTAAACATGTAACTTCAAGATCTAGGGCATTGCAGATAAATAATAACAAGCATCCAAGTACTAAACAATCCTAGGCATGTGCTCCAAATATAGTCATACGTGCTTGCAATGAGAACTTGCACAACATCTTTTGTCCAGCCATCCCATGGCAGCGGGGCCTCTAGGGAACTATTGGCAATTAAGGTGCTCCTTTTAATAGAGCACCGGAGCAAAGCATTAACACTCTGGGAACACATGTGATCCTCACACCATAGCCATCCCCTCCGGTTGTCCCAATTATTGTGACTTTGGGGCCTTTGGATCCGTACAATGATATGTGTACACAACTTGCAGATAAGATAACAAACAATACTATCATAATGATTCAATAATAAGTTCAGGTTTGAGATCATGGCACTTGGGCCCTAGTGACAAGCATTAAGCACAACAAGTTGCAACAAAGTCAAATAGCACTAATAGAGATACTAGGCACTATGCCCTAACAGATCTTATTCGATTACATGATAGAACTCATCCAATCCCTACCATCCCCAAGCCTACAGCAGGGGATTACTCAACAAAATTGTGAAAACGGTTTTGTGAAGGTTTGAAATGCTTCCTAATGCTGAAAGGAAGGTACTCATTAGCTCTGAGCTCTCATTGCCCCTATCATAGGCATCTTCATGTGGTTAAGGTGAAAGTGAGGTCCATTCTGAATCATATGCTTGATAGACTATAGACTGGAAACCCCAAGTCCCTTGAGTACGAGGGTCGCTCCGCATGCTACTCATCCACTCTGAATCATATGCTTGACAGACTATAGATTGGAAACCCCAAGTCCCTTGAGTACAAGGGCCGCTCCGCATGCTACTCAACTTTGGTCACCTGAAAGTTCTTGTCATTGTAAATACATGCATATCATCGAGAACCGCCAACGGGGTACCCCTTGCACATGGTACAAGAGCTTTCCCATAACCAAAATGACAAGACAAGCAGACAATGAGCATCTCACTTTATTTACCATATGCATAGCTTTTTATTGAGGATGCTTCATAGATGCTCATTCTGGTGATGCCGCAAGTTTCCACCATGATTAGACATGGCTTAGTCTAGCGGCCCAGGCGTTTCTCTAACACAATGTATAAACTCCATGAACTCACAAACTCCCCTTTTATTTCACATAGTCGACATCCATAAACAAAAGAGCAAAGTATCAACTGGATAGGATATCCAAAAAGGTGTTGAAAGCATTCCCCGTGAAAGCACGGTTCTGCTGTCTCCTAGCATATAATAAGCAAGCATATAACTTTCATGGACTAGTCACAATGGTTCAGAATTATTAAGTGCAAAGAATAAAGTGTGCCATCAAGTTCGTGATAGCTTTACTAACTAACTTTCTCAAAACAAACAAACATTTTATTTTGGAAGAAAACAAGGCATATTGAATATGCACTGAAATAGCAAGTGATGTTAATAGGTAGGTATGGTGGACACAGCTGGCAATATTGGTTTTGGGGTGTTGGAAGCACATGTAGATCACATACTCAGTGCAGGTGAAGGCTAGAAATAGAGAGGGAGCGACAAACGAGAGAGAAATAGCTGTCATAATCATGCTTGCAACAAAACATGACTAATTATGGCATGAAAGTGATACAAGAACTCTGAGGCAAAATAAATCATCGAGGCTTACTGACTATTGATTAGTCATATGCATGCGTGAGCATGTGCCAAGTCGACTCACATGAACAATCAGAGGAGGATACCACAATGTCATACCAAAGTATGAAGAAAACAATGCAAGCAAACATCCATAAGACATGCTACAAACTATTAGCAAGCTGGAGCTAATCATAGACAAGCAAGAACTACTAAGCATCCATAATGACATACACCTTACACAAGCAGGCTAAGCATGCTCACAATGATGAGTATATGTACAAAAATGAAACAAATAGAGTTCGTTACCAGCCTCTTACCACACCTCAAGTTGTCTTAATCTTCATTATTGCCCTTCACTTGTGTGACTTGAATATTAACATGAAACCAAAATCCACTGAGGACGGCTGAACCCTGCAAAGAACTCACAAAACTAAAGAAGAACAACAAATATTTTTGGTTTTTTCAAATTTTTAGAAACAAGCAAACAAAGAAAAACCAAACAAAAACAAAGCAAACCAAACAAAGCAAAATCTTTTTGGATTTTTCTTTTAAGGCAAACCAAAGCAAAGAAACAAAGAAACAAACTACGAGAAATAATGAAAATATTTTTGGTATTTTTGTGTTTTTAGAAAGAAGCAACAAAAACCAAAAAGAAAGCGGAACAATGGATATACAAAGAACCAGCTGAACATGATATCTATATGAGAGTGATGTCGGTATACCTCCCCCCCCCCCAAGCTTAGGCTTTTGGCCTAAGTGGGGCTCAATAGCGCGGATAGTACCCCCATGCTGGTGGGTCATCATAGGAATGATCATAGTCAGGCACCTGCGATGAAGAAGAAGGCGCGCCCCAATCAAATGAGGGCTGCTGGTATGAAGAGTCTCCCGGGTTGGAGGGCTGAACCGAATTGTCTTTGGCATCCTCTTCAACATTCTCCTCTTGCTGGGACAGTTCCGCCACATATGTGTCAACCTCCTCCTCCATAAGCGACCATCCTTACCTGTTATCAAAGTTAAACAAAGCAGGTGTAGGCAAATAAACTATTTTCTCAGTCCTACCCTTTTTCTGACCTTGCTGGGCAAACGATAATTCAAACGGCAAATTTCTCACATTAGCCCCCAAGGAAACAAAAACCATGTTGAATCATGGATTCAATATCAAGACCTCCACAAATTCCACCCTTCTCACTGTTGGTGGTGAGACGGTGAGCTATCAGAGCACCCAAGCTATAATATCTATTCCTATTCAGAGCAGTTGCGATAAAAGCTAGATCAAAAGAAGACAACTTTCTAGCAATCTTTCTAGCAAGAACGCACTTAGTAATGAAATAGGCAAAGTATCTAATAGTTGGAGCTGAATGTTCCGAATTTTACCACTTTCCTTTGAGAAGTCGAAACCTTGGCAAATCTCAGCATATAAATCCATAAGTGACTTGGGCCTCTCCTTGATCTTCTCACAGGACCCCCACTGAGGTACTCTAATTGCTACACAGAAATCAGCAAAAGGCAGGTCGACAGATATATTATATATTTTTTAATGGACCATGGGATTAGAAGTGGACCAAGTGAACCGGAAATCCTGCACAAAAGCCATGGTTAGCTTAACATATTGAAATGGTTCACCTTCAACAAAGTGTTCCAACCCTGCATTTGTAACCATAGTTTGGAAATCTTGGAGGATCCCCGCGGATCTCATAAATTCATGGCATGGATATATGGAAAGAAAAACTGCCTCCTCACGATGAACCTTCATTGTCTCAAGCACCATCAAGTCATATTGTTTCAGTGGATAAGCACTCATATTCCTTGCTTAAATTTTTAGACAACCATCAAACCAAGTTATTTCTAAATTGATAAATGATGAGAAACTACTACAGGAACTTGCTAGAGGGCTACACATGCATCAAAACAAAGTTTCTAAGAATAGAACAAGCATGCAAGCTCAAACAACCTATCACCTATAGCAGCAAAATACTCAAGATACAATCTACCAATCACAAATCTAATTGGACAAGTGGAGGAGGCACATACCAAGGAGCAAACCCTCCAAAAATCAGCACTTGAGATGGGCTAAACAAGGAGATCGAAAATCACGAGCAAGAACATCAAGAACTCGAGCTTGGGAAAGTTTTTCGGTGTATTTCAGGAGAGAGAAAGAAGATGGCTTTGAGGAGGCAGCCTGGAGGGGCCTAGGTGGGCCAGACCTTCCCCAGGTGCCGCCACCTGGTAGGCCGCGCCTACCAGAGGTGTGGTGGCCTGGGGTGGCCCCCTGGGTCACTTCAGGTGCCTCTCTGCCCCTTTTTTCGAGGAAAATTTTATTTTGAATTTTCTGGGATTTTTAGGGAAACTTTATTTTTGGCCAATTTTCAGGGTATGAAAATTGATTTTCTCGCAAAAATAGTTTTTTCAGAAGAAGCAAAAGCAAAACAAAACCCAAAATACAGGAGCTCTAAGAAACTCAAACAAGCAAACAACTAGCAAGACTAAAGCTAAAGCAAAGACTAGGAAGGAGAAAAGTAAAAGAAAGCAAGAATAACCACAGTGAAAACATTATTTTGTTCATAAAAATCCTTTTGTTAACAAGGTTGATCAAGTCTTGTTACCAAAACAATCGTATATGAAACAAAAAAAATCATTCCACAAGGTGATTATGTTACCTCATACTTGATAGCAATGGTCCCAATCATAATAGTTTCAAAATTTTCTTGTGGAATGGGACAATATATTTCTCCAACCTTGATGCTCTCAATATTTTCAATGGAATTCAGGCAATAGCTCTTAACAACCTTCTTGGGGAAATAGATAGTGTGATCTTTGTCATTAATATTGAATGTTACTTTTCCTTGATTACAATTGATGACAGCACCTGCAGTATTAAGAAAAGGTCTCCCAAGAATAATAGACATATTATCATCTTCAGGCATTTCAAGCACAACAAAATCAGTTAAAACCATGCAATTATGAGCCACTTGAACAGGAACATCCTCACATATACCAATAGGAATACTAGTTGACTTATCAGCCATTTGCAAAGATATATCAGTTGGTATCAACTTTTCTAGCTAGAGTCTCTTGTAGAGAGAAAAAGGCATAACACTAACTCCAGCTCCCAAATCACATAAAGTAGTTCTAACATAATTATTCTTAATGGAGCAAGGAATAGTTGGTATACCTGGATCACCAAGTTTTTTTTGGAACCTTACCATTGAAGGAGTAATTAGCAAGCAAAGTACAAATCTCCTCATTAGGAATCTTCCTTTTATTAGAGACAATATCCTTCATATACTTTGAATAAGGAGGCAACTTAATAGCATCAGTCAAAGGAATTTGCAAGAATAAAGGTTTCATCAACTCACAAAACTTGTTGTAGTGTTCTTCCTCTTTTGACTTGTGTTTCTTACCTGGAAAAGGCATAGGTTTCTGCACCCAAGGTTCTCTCTTTACCATGTTTATTAGCAATAAAATCTTCCTTTGTGTACCTAGTGTTTTTAGTGTGCTTCTCAGGTTGTTCCTCACCTTCCTCCTTATCAGGAGACTCATTTTTATCATTTCCACTCTCAGTTTCAGCATCAGAGATAGATATACTATTAGGATCTACAGCAGGTTCAAGTGGTTCCTCAACTATCTTATGTTTCTTTTTCTTCCTCTTACGAGGACTACCACTATCTTCACCTTATTGGGAGTCCTACTCTATACTTTTAGGGTGTCCTTCAGGATATAAAGGGTCTTGAGTAGCTATACCACTCCTAGTTCTAATTCCATAAGCATGTTTATCTCCTGAAGCATTAACTAGCATATCCTTTTGTACCTTAGCAAGTTGATCAAGTTGAGTTTGAACCATTTGAAAGTGTTTACAAAGCATTTTAATATCATTTGAAGTTCTTTCCACAATATCTTTCAACTCATGGATAGCTCTAGAGTTTTCCAATAAATGATTCTGAACTTGTTTATTAAAATACCCTTGTTTAACAATAAATGTGTCAAGTTCCTCTAAACATTGATCAGGAGGCTTACCATAAGGAATATCACCTTCATCAAAGTGTTGGAGAGAGTGTACCTCAATAGTAGATGAGTGGGGAATTGGCTTACATAATTCTTCTATAGGAGGTAGATTCTTCACATCTTCATCTCTAATAGCTTTCTCCTTTAGACACTTCTTAGCTTCCTTTATCACTTAATCATTTAATGCAATAACTCTCCTCTTCTTTGTTGTTGGTTACGGAATTGGTTTAGGAACAACTGGTTCAGGAGTAATAGGCTCAGGTGTATTTAGCTCAGTTGAAGTCCAATCATCGTAATTCTTGCTTATCTTGGTCATTAATTCTTCAGCATCTGTAGGAGTCCTTTTCCTGAAAACACAATCAGCAAAGCTATCCAGGTATGTCCTAGAATCATCAGTTAGTCCATTATAACAAATACCAAGAAGTTCATTCTTAGGTAATGGACATCCAGGATGTGCATGAATCAAGGCACAGAACCTTGTCCATGACTCAGGCAATTTCTCTTCTTCTCCCTGTTTAAAATCAAAAAGTATCTGCAAAGCAGCATGTCTAGCACTGGGAGGAAAATATTTCTGGAAGAAAGAAGCAATCAGGGCTATCAATGTAACCAGGAGGTAATCTATTAAAACAATCCCTAGCTTCTCCTTTTAGTGAACAAGGGAAGATCTTAGTAACAAAGTACTTGCGCAGCTTAAAATCATCAAAGAACAAAGAACTCATAGTTGAAAGCTCATTCATATGAGCCACAACACTCTCATTTTCAGTCCCACAAAAAGGTTCTTTCTCAACAATATCTAAATAAGATAAATTAAGAGAGAAATCATAATCTTTATCTTTAATATCTATGGGGGAAGTGGCAAATTTAGGATCAGAGGACAACTTAGGCATGATAGTACGTCTAGCAAGGAGACTCTTAATAGCACTAGTACCATGTGTGTTTCGGCACTCTTCAACAAAATCATCAGTGAACTCAATGTAACCATCATTAATATCATAACTCTCACTAGCAGGCGAGCTAACAGGTGTAACAGTGTCTTCACTAGGAGTTTTGGTATTTCCTAGACTAGCCATAGTAGCATCTAGAAAAGGACCTAATGAACCACTCACATCAAGCACAATAGAAGTAACATCATGAGCATCAAAAGCAGTTTCAGACTCAGCAGTAGTAGCACTGTGTGTAGCATGTGTATGTGGTGGTGGTGTGACAATCTTACTTATAACAGACGCTGAATCAAGAGCAGTAGAGGTGTTTAGGACTGTACCTCTTCTTGTAGTGGATGGTAAAATAGGGAACTTTCCATCACGAGACTTCCCCATGATGAAAGGAGTACCAGTGAACAATAATAGATCCAACTAAACTTACAAATAAAGCTATGCTCCCCGGCAACGGCGCCAGAAAATAGTCTTGATGACCCACAAGTATAGGGGATCGCAACAGTCTTCGCGGGTAGTATTACCCAATTTATTGATTCAACACAAGGGGAGCCAAAGAATACTTGCAAGCCTTAACAACTGAGTTGTCAGTTCAGCTGCACCTGGAAATAGTTCTTGCTCACAGAAGTTTATCAGTAGCAACAGTTTGTAGTAGCAACAGGAACAGTGAAATAGGAGTAATAATGTGATATGATGTAACAGGATTCGAGTGCGGTAGGCATAGGGATGGATGGACGGGCGTTGCATGGACGAGTCTAAACATTTAACTTCAAGATCTAGGGAATTGCAGATAAATAATAACAAGCATCCAAGTACTAAACAATCCTAGGCATGTGCTCCAAATATAGTCATACGTGCTCGCAATGAGAACTTGCATAACATCTTCTGTCCAGCCAGCCCGTGGCAGCGGGGCCTCTAGGAAACTACTGGCAATTAAGGTGCTCCTTTTAATAGAGCACCGGAGCAAAGCATTAACACTCCGTGAACACATGTGATCCTCACACCACATCCATCCCCTCCGGTTGTCCCAATTATTGTCACTTTGGGGCCTTTGGATCCGGATAATGATATGTGTACACAACTTGCAGATAAGATAACAAACAATACTATCATAATGATTCAATAATAAGTTCAGATCTGAGATCATGGCACTCGAGCCCTAGTGACAAGCATTAAGCTTAACAAGTTGCAACAAAGTCAAATAGCACTAATAGAGATACTAGGCACTATGCCCTAACATATCTTATTCGATTACATGATAGAACTCATCCAATCCCTACCATCCCCAAGCCTACAGCGGGGGATTACTCACTCATGGATGAGGGAAACATCGGTGGTTGATGGAGATGCGTTGGTGATGATGAGGGTGATGATCCTCTCCAAATTCCCCGTCCCGGCAGGGTGCCAGAACGGATTTTCTGGATCCGAATCTTGGTTTCTGGTGGCAGCGGCGTGGCGGAACTCTTTCTGGAAAACTATCGAACCCTCCTTGGTTTTTAGGTCGAAAGGCAACTTATAGGCGCAGAGGGAGGCCGAGGGGGTGCCTGGGGTGGATGCACCCCCTCTAGGCGCGGCTAGTAGTGGGCCCGCGCCTGGGGTGGGTGTGGGCCCCCCAGGCCTCCTCTCCGTCTCCCCTTCTGGCTTCGTGGATCTTCTGGTGAAATATAATTTTTGGCATATTTTCCAGGATTTTTCCTGATAGTTGATTTTCTGCACAATAACAAGACACCAAGGTAATTCTGCTGAAAACAGCGTCAATCCGTGTTAGTTGTATCCAAATCACACAAGTTTAGAGAAGAAACAATAGCAAAGTGTTCGAGAAAGTAGATACGTTTTGGATGTATCAAGCGCTATTGAAGAGTGGAACTGGTAAAGGAAACTTTACTGAACTTGTGGTAGCTATTGTGAAAGACCTTGTCACTAGAAATATAGAGGATGAGCATATTTTCTTCTGTGAAGACGCTAGTGTTCATGTGCTTTCTGTTAAAATTGGTGATCATTGCTATTATGGTTTATATGATATTGGTGCTAGTTCTAGTGCTATTCCTTATGAGCTTTACAGGGAAATTATGCATGAAATTGGTCCTTGTGAGCTTGAGGACATTGATGTGGTTATTCACCTTGCTAATAAGGAAACCGTTTTCCCTATTGGTATTGTAAGAGATGTGGAGGTTCTTTGTGGTAAGATTAAGTATCCTGCTGATTTTCTAGTGCTTATTTCAGCAGCTAGTAAAACTTGCCCAATCATTTTTGGTAGACCTTTCTTGAACACTTGTGGAGCTATTATAGATTGTAGGAAGGAAAAAGTTTTAACTAAGTTTGATGGATATTCTTATGAGTTTAACTTTTCTAAATTTGCTAAAGCTCCTTGTGAAAACAACTTGCCTAATAAAGATTTCAGGATGGAACAACTTGGTTCTATTGATCCAGTTTATGACCTTGGGCCTCTTTTTTATGACTGTAAGTATGCTCATTCTGATGATAGAGTTGTTTCCTGTGACATTTATATTGTCAACTTTATTCAAAGTGCTACTGAAAGTTATTATGAGAGAGGGAAACATGGTTTTATGCATCTCAATAATATTAAGTTTCCCCGTTTTATGTTGAGAGCTTTGCAGTTGCATCTGTTCTGTCTTCCTATGCTAATGGATTTTTGTTTCAACAATTTGTTTTCTCATGATACCCCTAGGCATAGGAAATGGGTTAGACTCAAATTTGTTGGTTATTTGCTTCTTCATGCTCTCTTTCACTCCAGATATATATCTCCTATGTGAGCATATTTGAAACTCTCAAGCCTAACTTAAAGGCATTAAAGAACAGTACTTGTTGGGAGATAACCCAAGAGTTTGGTTGAGTCTTGGAAGTTATTACTTCAGTAATAACCGCTCCTTATCCTTTTTGTTTTGGTTTTTGTGTCAAGTTCAACTACTTTTGAGAAGTGGAGGAGTTGTGAAAAGTGGCTATCCTGAGACAGATTTTTGTGCTGCATTGTAAACATTCGTGAGGGAGCTTAGTACGTCGGTTGGAGCTGTATTTTTCTGAGCTTGTTCTCCAGATTGTTACCCAACTTTCATTAGTTTTGCACTTTTTGATTTGAGCAACGGAAGGTTTTCGGAAAAATCAATATTTACCTGCTGGTCTGTTTTGATAGATTTCTGTTATCATTTGCATTTGCCTCTTACAGAAGCCTTTGTTTTGATGGATTTTAGTTGAAGTGTGAACCTAAAGGTTTATTGTTTTTGCTTACACTAATGTTGCCCTTTAAGTTTGTGTATTTCCTTGTGAGAAAAGGGAATTTCCAGGAGAAGGAGAAAAGGAGTCTCCAGAGTTCGTCTTTGAATAGGTAAAAGTGGTGAAAACAGAAGGTTCGTGAAGACCCAATATTTTTATATTTTTGATGTTTTTATTACATAAGGAAAGTTACAAGACAGAATAGAGGAGGAAATGGAGGCCGGGGTGGCCAAAACCACCCCAGGCGCGGGCCCCAGCTAGCCGCGCCTGGAGGGGGTGTGAGCCCCCCGAGCTCCGTCTCCGCCTCGGTTTCGTACCAGTGCCTTCCTTATGCATTGAAACTTTGTAATATATAACCCCACAGATCCCCCGAGGTTCGTGCATCATGTTCTCATCGTATTTTCGTTTCGATCTGTTTCTGTCAGGAAATCTTCTCAAGTTTAGGGCACCATGGTCTCCGCCAACAACAAAGGCAAGAAGACCGAGGAAGATGATCCTCAAAATCCCAAGGAGGTGGAGATTTTGGTTGGGGATGAAGAAGACATGGAGGAGGACAAGCATCCGGACACCCGCGCTACCGTCGCAATCATTGGAGTGGTGGCAAAACCTACCAAGCTTAGGAGGACAGCACGGATGTCTACAGGGGGAAAACCCCGCATCATATCCTCTCTCCACGGTCATCTCCTCCACGTACCAAGAATTCCTTCCATACTCTTATACATGAGCATCAATATCAACAGGTGCCCAAAGGGAACTTTCCCTCGATGTGGGATATGCCTCGTTCTAACCATGCAGGGAGGAACACACTAATAAGGAAGAGTGGGGAAAGAATAGTAAGGACTGTGGCTCTCGGTCCGATATTATCATGAACCGCATTGAGCAAAATTCAGAGTTGATTCATACTCTGACCTTTGAGATTGAGGATTTGAGGAAGCTTATTGAGGAGCTTATCAAGAGAACACCACCACCACCGAAGGAGTAATTCGTCATCAGGTTTGGCATCCCCTTGGCTTGTTCCAAGCTTTGGGGAGTGTCGCGGTATCACCAGTTTTATCTTTCATCTTTAACCTTTTACCTTTTTAGTGGATTCATATCTTTGGTAGAGAAGTTATCTTATAGGTTGGTTTGCATGTGGAAGTATCTCTCCTTTAGTTGATTATCTATGTATCCCTTGGTGTGAGTGCCTTTATGGAATATTAATGATAAGTTTCATCTTTTACTTTTTGCACTTCTCATTTTAGTTTGCAATCTCTATCATATGATGGATCTTGTTGATCAGTATTGGCATCACTTTGGGAGCATCAAGTAAATCTAAATTGGTTGGCAAACCGAGCTCTGTTCAGTACCAACACTTTTTGAGGTTTGAAAGAAAAAAGAGAAAAAAGCTTACAGGTATTTTGTATCATTTATTTTCTTTCTTGTTGGCTCATAAGCTTAGTATTCTTTATGTAAGAACTTTTGTGTCTTCAAGGAAGATTGCATGTTTGGCTTTATCACTTGTATGTTTGCTTGTTTCTTTCAACTCTTTTGCTTGCTACCCAGCCTTGCTAGCCAAAAACCTGTTTTGAGAAGGCATACTTCTCATGTTTCCAACCCCTTTGAACCAAAACATGTGCCATTTGTGTCCACCATATCTACCTATTAGCACTATTGCTATTCCAAGCAAATTCTCAAGCTTCATCTATCTTTCAAATTAAAAAGTATTTTGTTATGTGAAAACTAGTTAGTAAAGCTCTCACGAACTTGATGGCACACCTTATTTTCTTGCCCCTAATAGACTTGAACCATTGTGTCATCGAAGTTGTATATTCTTGCATCTATACGTTGGGATTAGCAGAACTGTGCTGTCACGGGGAACGCTTTCAACATTGCACCTATATGTTGTACATGGTTGATATCATGCTCTTTTGTTTGCGGATGTCGATGGTGTGAAATAAAGAGGGAACTTGTAAGTCCATGGAGTGATGTATGTGTGTTAGAGAAACGCCTGGGTCGCTAGCCTAAGCCATGCCTAATCATGGTGGAAACTTGCAGCATCACCATAATGAGCATTCTGTGAAGCATCCTCAATAAAAAAGCTATGCACATAGTAAATAAAAAGATCGCTGAAATGCTCATTGTCTGCTTGCCTTGTCATTTTGGTTATGGGATAGCTCATGTACCATGTGCAAGGGGTACCCCGTTGGCAGTTCTTTATGATACACATGTACTTACAATGACAAGAACTTACCGGTAACTAAAGTTGAGTAGCATGAGGAGTGGCCCTCGTACTCAAGGGACATGAGATTGCCAACTTGTATTTCGTCAAGGATATACTCCATCCTTGTTCACTTTAACCTTAATCATCTCAAGATGCCTATGATAGGGTAAATGAGGCCTCAAAGCTAGTAAGTACCATAACCATTTGGAAGCTCTTTATGACTTGAAATCCATGCTTCCCTCTATGAAGGGACCTTTCTCCTATTTCTAAGTTGAGTCAGTAAACCTACTTCCTCTCTATCTCCAGCAAGCATTTGAGTTGTTGTGTTGCAAGCATTCATATGGTGATTTATTCAATCATGGTCTTTATCTTCCTTGTTTGCACAAGACTCTTATCTATTGAGTATTACTTTGAAAGCCTTCATTGTGAAAAACCTTTTTGAGCAAAGAGTGATCCTGTTATAAAACTTCTACAAAAAGCTTTTTGTGAAACTGTTTGCCAGCTGTTCTCTGACCAGGAACAAAGTTTGCCAATTCCAATTATGATTTATCTTTATGCATCTCTATTGTGACTCCTGTACTTGTTGCAAGCTAAGTTATATAATGGTGAGTTGCTTTCTTCTATGAGTTGTGGAATGGTAAGTGTGATGCTTCTTGTTCGTATTCTTTTTTCGACACTTCACTCCATAAACCTGTGGACATGTTTACTGAGCTCCGTTTTCGCTTGGGGACAAGCGAAGGTCTAAGCTTGGGGGGAGTTGATACCTCCAATTTGCATCACCATTCTATATCATAATGTGCCTCTATTCATTGATATATGTCTTATTATGAGGTGTTACTTTTGTCCTTTCCTTCGTTTTTGCATGTTGCATGATTCTTGGAGGATGGACTGCCGGAGTCAGGTTTCTGATGGAAAAAGAGGTGTTTTGATGCAATTTCGCGAAGATCGGAAAAATATTGGAAAATTATATTTTCCTAGAAGACGGAGGAAGCCAGAAGGGGAGGCGTAGCTGGGCCATAGGGGGCCCACACCCCCTAGGCACGGGCCCACCTTGCCCCGTGCCTAGGGCAAGTGTGGCCCACCTGGACGGCTCCCGACTCCGCCCTCTCGCCTATATATTCCTCATGGAACCCTAATACCAGGGGAGCGACCACAGAAATATTTCCGCCGCCTCTGCGGGGCGGAAAACACCGAGAGAGAAAGAGCTCTCCTGCAGATAGATTTCTACTAAGGATATTCCTTCCCGGAGAGGGGAGATCGTCGCCATCAACACCGTCATCAAGCTAGGCTTCATCGGGATCATCATCATCCACACCATCATCTCCACCAGCACCATCATCACCACTCCGTCCCACTATAACAATCGTGTTGGATCTTGCATTAGTTCTTAGGGGAAACTTTCCCGGTGTTGATTACTATTGTAGTTGATGCTTGTGAGTGGAACCATTGGATTATTTTTTATGTTCAGATTGTTATCCATCACCATATCATCTTCAATCTTGATCCATATGATGTCTTGTGAGTATTTCGTTTAGTTCTTGAGGACATGGGAGAAGTCATGTTATTAGTAGTGGATTTGTGTTGAGTTCTTATTCAATGGTTTAGTATTTAGGTTGTGGTGCTATTCTTCTAGTGGTGTCATGTGAATGTCGACTACATGATACTTCACCATTTATGGGCCTAGGGGAATGCATTGTGTATTTGGCTACTAATTGTGGGGTTGCCGGAGTGACAGAAACCCGAACCCCCGTTAGGACACCATTGCATAAGGGAGCGTATGATCTCAGAGTTTAAGGTTGTGGTTAGGTTTATATATTAATTGCTTTCCTGTAGTTGCAGATGCTTGCAGGGGGTTTAATCACAAGTATGTATTAGTCCAAGTAAGGTCGGTACATTAGCAAAGGTTCACCCACACAACACTTACAAGACCAAAGAAGAGTACTCAGCTATTTGAAGCGAAAGCACTTGACAGAATTCCCATGTGTCCTCGAGAACGTTTGGTCCTTATAAGTATTTCCACTGGCTTGTCCTTTGCTAAGAAAGGATTGGGCCACTTTCTGCAGTTGTTCGTTGTCTTTATTACTTGCACTTTGTTGTTTTGCTTTATCAGAAAACCCCTAAAAATCCGTTTGCTAAGTATTTACAGAGTTTTCCTGCTTCGTACCATTAGTCAACACCTTCTGCTACTCGTTGGGATCGACACTCCTATTTATCGGAAGTACTATGATACACCCCCTATACTTGTGGGTCATCAGTGGCATTCAGCTTGTCCCTCATAGAGTAGAAAATAGATGCATAGGACACCTTCAAAGTTCATAAGAGTGACTAGATACAAATAGCACAAGGACAAGCAATATCAACAATATGCATCAATCAATAAGTTTTGGGACACTGCACATAGAACTAAGAATGGCAACTATGCTCTCTTAACTGGTGCCTAAGGATAGAAGGTGGAGACTCAATATAATAGTGGAAGAAAGGCCCTTCATAAAGGGAAGCAGGGATTTCAAGTTTCAAAAAGAGCTTCCAACAATTATGGTACTTGTTAGCTTTCATCCCTCATTGCCCCTATCATAAGCATCTTGAAGTGATTAAGGTTAAAGTGAACAAACTATGGAGTATATGCTTGACAAAGTATAAGTTGGCAATCTCATGTCCCTTGAATACGAGGGCCGCACCTCATGCTACTCAACTTTAGTCACCTGTAAGTTCTTGTCATAGTAAGTACATGCGTATCATAGAGAACCGCAGCGGGGTACCCCTTGCACATCGTACAGGAGCTATCCCATAACCAAAATGACAAGGCAAGAAGACAATGAGCATCTCAGCGATCTTTTTATTTGCTATTTCCATAGGTTTTTATTGAGGATGCTTCACAGATTACTCATTATGGTGATGCTGAAAGTTTCCACCATGATTAGGCATGGCTTAGGCTAGCGGCCCAGGCATTTTTCTAACACAAAATACATAACTCCATGGACTTACAAGCTCCCTTTTTATTTCACACCGGTGACATCCATAGACAAAAGAGCATGATATCAAATGTGTACAAAGTACAAGTGCAATGTTGAAAACATTACCCATGACAACATGGTTCTGCTAATTCCAATGTATAAGTGCAAGCATATACAACATAGATGCCACAATGGTTCAATTTTATTAGGGGCAAGGAATATAAAGTGTGCCATCAAGTTCGTGAGAGCTTTAATTACTAAGTTTTCACATAACAAAATACTTTTTAATTGGAAGATAGCCGAAAACAAGAATATACACCATGCATAGGAGTTTATAGTGGACACTTTGGAATAACTTGGTTTCTTGGAAGTTGGAAGCATGAGTAGAGCTTACTCATACAAGTGGAGGCTAGCAAAAGACTGGGAGCAACCAACTAAGAGAGCAATAATGGCCATAATCATGCAGAGCAACAAAACATTACTAATCAAATCATAGAGTGGTACTCCCTCCATATCGGTTTATAAGACTTACGCGTATTTTTAGATTGACAAATTAACCAACTTAGCATGAGGTACATAAGATAAAAACTATATTATTAGAAACTTCAAATGTTATATTTTCTAATGATATAATTTTTATATTATATAATTCACATTATATAATTCATGCGGACGACCTAGGTATACGCGTAAGTCTTATAAACTAGGATAGAGGAAGTACTACAATTCAAGAATTAAATGATCATAGAGGCTATGGTGACTTGTTCATAGTCATAACATGGTGTGAGCATGTGCCAAGTCAACCCAAACAAAGCATCAAAGGAAAATACCACAATACTATGCTTTTGCATGCTAAAACAACGCATGATTCCTTCAAGGCACACTAAGCAATCCCAACTGTTTGGAACAAGTCATTCTACAACAATAATCACTAAGCATAAGATCAAAACAACACCTAGCATGACATGCTAAATTCTAAGTCACAGTCAATGCAAGATCCTCTTGCACTTCTCAAGCAAGAACTTTCTACTGCTTTGCAACACCAATCAACTTATTTGAAACAACATAGCGAGAATGGGGGTCCAAACTACTTTACTCGAGCAAACTAAACAAACTAAGCAAAGCAAACGAAAACTAAGATGCTCCAAGAACAACACAATAGTGCATGAAACAATAAAAACAAAGTGCCTAGAAAGACCTGAGCTTTTTATTGATGAAGAAGGGGATGCCTTGGGCATCCCCAAGCTTTGACGCTTGTACCTCTTAAATATTTCTTGGGGTGACACCGGGGTGGCATCCCAATCTTGAGCTTTTGTCCATTCTTCATCTCATTACATCATTCTCTCTCTACACCTGAAATTTGTCCTTCATACAAAACTTCACACAATCTTCATTAGCAATATTAGTGTATTCAAAAGATAATAGACCCTTGGGTTTAGCTTTAGAACAGCAAAACTTTTCACTAAAAACACAAGCTACTGTAGCAACTACTTCAAAAAGCTCAATTTCCCAAAAAGAACCCAAAAAGGAAACAATAAGAAGAAAATGCAAATAATGGCAGAAATCTGTCAAAACAGACCAGCACATAGAAACCGATTTTTCAAAGACCTTCTATTGCTCAAATAAAAAAATTGAACTAACAAAAGTTATCTAACATACTGGGGATTTATTTGTAAATTATCA
This sequence comes from Avena insularis, assembly GCA_023614405.1. NCBI lineage: Eukaryota > Viridiplantae > Streptophyta > Magnoliopsida > Poales > Poaceae > Avena > Avena insularis. The sequence goes on along the minus strand of CM042695.1, from coordinate 377,461,745 downwards.
GCTCAATCCGACTTACAAAGACTCCTAACAAAATTTTATGGTGGGGGACAGAAATCTGTTTCGGCACAGCAACTCCCCAAATCTTACTTCCCTCTCATTAGAGGTCATTCTTGGCACAAAAAGCAAAAAAAAGGATAAGTAGAGGTCATTACTGAAGTAATAACTTCCAAGACTCAAGGAAACTCTTGGGTTATCTCCCAACAAGTACTTTTCTTTAACGCCTTTAAGTTAGGCACAAGAAGCAAGAAATCTAGTATTTTCAAATGAAGAAGCATTAACAACCATACTTGCACAGTCTTCAACTATGAAAGGTATCTTATCCAAATGAGTTTTGGAGGATCCCTTCTCATCTCTCTTTGGTTCACTAATTTCATCAAAAGGATTTTCAGGAACAATCCAAACAAAATTCTTTTCAAAGGATTCATGCATTCCAACGAGCTTAAAGGGTATGGGTATCTTAAATTCCTCTCTAGGTTTGGTTTTATCTGAAGTACCCACAACATCTACACATGATCCTAGCATATTAAAACGCTCAAATACCTTTTTGGCTTCCTTAGAAACATCATGGAACTCTTTTAGTAAAGTTTCAAGGATAAATTCTCTCTTTTTAGCTTCTTTTCTTCTTTTAGTTTTAGGAACAAAATTTGCATCATGGGATTGAGGCTAACAAACCTAGCCTCCAACATATGAACTAAAGAAGGTGCAGCAGCTAGAGCAGGAACTAATTTTTTGTGTGTTTTTGATAGGAGAAAGCAAACCAAACTAAACTTTTTTTTGAGTTTTTGATAAAAGAGTCAAACAAAACCAAGCAAAAGAAACTAAGCAAACTAAAAACAAAGTAAAGAGAAAGGTTGAGGAGGACTCCCCTTGTGAAGATGTCCTTAGCCTCCCCAGCAATGGTGCCAGAAAACTTGTTGATGGCGCCTGAGAGCGCTTCGTCGGGAAACCCCAAGAGCAAGGTGTGATCAAATTACTCTAAACATGAGCATGAAAGATGTAGTTCTAACAATAAGACATAGGAACTATGTTGCAACATGAAAATATACAAACAAAGATCATGAATAACAATGCATTGAAAGACGTTTGTTTATTTCACATATAGAAAACATAGCATAGGGGTATTCAGCTTCTCCCTCATGGAGTAGCAAAACATAAATGCATAGGACACCTTCAAAGTTCATAAGGGTGACTAGATACAAATAGTTCAAGAACATGCAATATCAACATTATGAATCAATCAATAAGTTTTGGGACAATGCACATAAAACTAAGAATGACAACTATGCTCTCTTAATTGGTGCATAAAGATAGAAGGTGGAGACTCAACATAAAAGTAGGAAGAAAGGCCCTTCATAAAGGTAAAGGTCCATATGATTGCAATGCTAGTCCCTGGATCAATTGCTAGCATCCACAGTTTAAGATGAAGTACATAGAAACAAAGGTCATTATTACATCATCATTCCAGAGATAACATAGTCTTTTATGACTCCATAGCCATAGGCTAGTACAAGAATTTAACTTAACAATATGAATAAAAGTCTTCATCTTCATGTGCCACAGGCAAGCATGTTGAGTGTAGAGTCATAACCCTAATCCTCATCAGAGTAACCTGCAACATCACAAGTTACAGCCACAGTGGGTCAATACATTGGAATAGTATTGGCAAGTGATACCTTAGTAGAATAACAGTATCTAGCTTCTACATGAATTTGGCTAAGTGTAGCTTAGGCTTGCTTTGCTCAAAATAGGTTTTACCTATCAGTTGAAAACACTAAGTTTTTGTTTCGCAAAAACTCCCAAGGAACCACCAATAGACATTGGTGAACCTTTACCCTTGTTCAACCACAAGTTTTTAACTTAGAAATTGGGATGAGGAGATTCTTGATATCTTCCATGTCTTGATGCTCAAATTGTCTGTTGCCGGGGACAAGGCTAAGTACTTAGATTCTTCCTAATGCAGAGGTGGTGCACTTTCCCCACAAGACTCGACATGCATCGAGACAGGACCTTTCAGAAGCCTTCCCTTAGACCAGAATGGACGCGCTCCAATCCTATCACCCCTAACACCAACTGTCCATTTGGCTAAGTTATTGCAACCTATATGATCCAGGCAGAGCCCATAATGCCAAGTGGCTGCACTAGAAGCTTCTTAACATATGGCATCTCAAATCCCTTTGTTCCTGGGTGGCATTCTACAAGTGAGATACACAGGGTAGACCATTGAAAAATGGGCCCTGGTAACCACTCAACAAAAATCCAACCAAGCAATTACCATTCTACCCAGGTGTTTCATTCACTTAGTTGTTTTATTAAGCAAAAACATAAGTCAAAGACTTAGCAATATTTTCCATAGCATGTATATAATCCACCCTTGGTTGCTACTAGCTAGGATAAGCATGGCAATAGTAAGTATCTTAACTTATAGAATATTCTAACAATTCTACAACTACTAGGATTTCCAAAGCATGGCATGTAGATACTTAGCAAAAATTATCATGCAAGCCCTATACAAAATATCTCTAATGCATAGTCAAAATATTGGGACAAAAATATGAAGCACCACTTGCCTTGGTAGTTGGGGGGAGTAACAACAATCCTCACAGTCACAATCACCACTAGCACCAAAATCTACACATAAAATGATAGCACCAAATTCATATTTCAAATAATCAAACAAAAATATATGAATGCATGCAAATGCCATGTGATGATTTTTATAAAACAACCAAGACAAGTAAAATTGTACTGATCAATAAGCCAAACATGTATACACCAAATAAACTTTATTTGGCCTTTAAAACATTCTCCAATTAATTTGTATACACAAAATAGGCCTACAAATGTCTCTGCATAAAATTCTATTTTAACAGAAACAAAATAAAAAACTAAGCTCATAGATGTGTAGGATTTTTTTTATTCCATTGATATCTTATTTGCATTTTTTGGATAAACAGAACAAAAGTTATTGAATTTACAAGTTTAAATAACTAATAGATCTAAATTCAGATTTTAAATCTATTCTAGTGACACGCGGCGCTTCCTGATTGGACGGTACCGTTTCGCGCGGATCACGCACGCGCACCGTCAGATCTAAATGAGATCCAGCGACTCAGATCTGCCCGTACCCTTTCGGGTTGGCATCTAATCTAGACCACTGGATCTAGATCCAGTGGATCTAATCGACCTGGCCCTAAACTGGCGGTGCTCATGGACACAGCGGCGGCGACGGGCCTATCGGCAATGGTCCGGTGAGACCAGAGAGTAAACGCGAGGGCGCTGGTGCTTACCGAGATCGTGGAGACACGGTGAAGCTTGTCGTGCAGTTGGACGTGGTCGGGGCGCACGGACGCGGCGAGGATTCCTCGTCGTAGTTGCGGGCGGCCTCGGGTGTGCTCGGTCGTCGTTGCTAGGGGTGCTACAGGGCACAGGAGAGGAAATGGGGGGCAGTGTTAAATGTGTACTAACATTGCGAGTATGTGAGCATGAACCAGAGAGGGAAGGGAGGGCTAGGTTTACTGTGTGAGCTCGTTGGAGTTGAGTGCTTCGTCGGGCACGCGCAGTCGTTGACGTTGGCGACATTCTGGGTTGTCCTAGCACACACCAGCGGTGTTAAAAGATGCGCAAGGATGCAGTGAACACCCTGGCAAGACCAGGGGGCAAGGGGCGGGGAATTCTCACCATAATTTGCCGCCGGAGATGCTCGGTACCGCGGCGGCGCGAGCTCGATTGTGGACAGCCTAGCGGCGCTCTGTGGTTGGTGAGTAAGGGGAAAGGAGCGGAGTGGGGAGGGGTTTAAGTAGCCGGGTGAGAGGGGGAAATTATGCCCGAAGTAACGCGTAATCAAGCGCGGGATCGTCGGGAAGAAATGGCCGTGGCGGAACTGGTCGCGGGCGTGATTTGGGGACGAAGAGGTGACGTGGCTGCGGGGTCCAGTTGTCAGGGAGGGGTGTGCACGGGCGGGGTGAGAAACAGAGAGGGGTGGGGGTCCCGGGTGGGCTGGCTATTGGGTTGGTTCTGTTGCTGGGCCGAAAGGCTAGCGCAGACCTTTTTCTTTTTCTTTATTCCTTTTCTATTTATGTTTTGATTTTCTGAAATCCTTTTCAAATGTTTTTCAAATTAGTTTGAATTTAAACTTTCTCTGGATTTTTGTAAAGTGAACCATGCACATATTTGAGTATAAAACATTGTTGTTCACTCAAAAATACATTGGCCTAATGAAATTAAAATAAAACCATGCCTTAATAACTTATTTATATAAGGCATTGAAATTTGGTGTTAATTTAGATTCTTGTCTTGAGAATTTGAGTAAGCTTTGAAAACAACATTCAAACCTACATTCAAACCTATTCTGGTTAAAACAGAGTATTCTCATAAAATGAGAGTGAAAAATAAAGCCATTGCCTTTCCTACATTAAATAATAGGCAACAATTTGCTTCTGTTTTGAAATCTTATTTGAAAAAATGATCCAAATGCTTATGAATGCATGAATGATATGAAAACTTTATAAATCATGATTTTTGGGATGTTACAAATCTAACCCCCTTAAGGTGAATCTCGCCCTCGAGATTCAGATTGGCTAGCAAATAGGTGAGGTGGTCTTTCCGAAGATCATCTTATCTTTCCCAAGTTGCTTCCTCTTCGGAATGGTGGTTCCACTGAACTTTGCAAAATTTGATAGTTTTTGTCCGAGTAACTCTTTCTGCAGTCTCAAGAATCTTGATGGGCTTTTCCTCATAAGTGAGATCACTTTCCAATTGGACCTCCTCCAAAGGTATAGTATCCTTAAAAGAAGTCTCTTCCATCTCCGGATGGCATTTCTTTAGCTGACTTGGGTGAAATACATTGTGAACGGCAGACAATGATTCAGGCAATTCAATCTCGTATGCTGCTTCTCCTTTACGGCTCAGAATCTTGAATGTTCCAACATATCTTGGGGCCAATTTTCCTTTGACTCCAAACCTCTTCACTCCACGAAGTGGTGATACTCTAAGATAAGCTCTATCACCCACCTCATAGGTGACTTCTCTACGCTTTGGATCTGCGTAATACTTTTGTCGGGACTGTTATATCTTCAATTTGTCCTTTACCAACTTGCTTTCTCTTCAGCTTCCTTGATTAGTTCTGGCTCGAACAAGTTTCTTTCTCCAACACCATTCCATAGTAATGGTGTAGTACACTTTATACCATAGAGAAACTCAAACGGTGCCATCTCAATACTAGCTTGATAGCTGTTGTTGTAAGAGAATTCTGTGTAAGGCAGACTTTCATCCCAACTAGCACCATAATCTAGGGCACATGCCCTCAACATATCCTCTAGAATCTAGTTGGTCCTTTCTGTTTGTCCATCTGTCTGGGGATGAAAAGCAGTGCTGAATTCCAATATTGTTCCCAATGACTCATGCAGTTGCCTCCAAAAATGGGAAGTAAATTGAGTCCCCTATCCGACACAATACTCTTGGGTACTCCATGCAGACACATAATCCTATTTATATAAATTTTGGCTAACTTAGCACTTGTATAGGTTGTCTTCACGGGTATGAAATGAGCCACTTTAGTTAGGCGATCTACTACGACCCAAATAGAATCATATCCCGATCTAGTCCTTGGCAGTCCAGTGATGAAATCCATGCCAATCTTTTCCCACTTCCAATCAGGAATAGGTAGTGGTTGTAACAATCCTGCTGGTTTCTGATGTTCTGCTTTCACTCTACTACATACATCACACAAAGCAATATGTTCGGCGATGTCTTTCTTGAGATTATTCCACCAAAATATTTCCTTCACATCCATGTACATTTTTGTGTTACTCGGATGAATGGAATATGGTGAGTTGTGTGCTTCTTGTAAAATCAGTTTCCGAAGCTCCGGATCTTGCAGAATGCAGATACGTTTCCATACCATAAAGTACATTGTTCGTCTTCATGGAATCCTTTGGCTTTCCCTTTGCCAATCTTTTCCTTAATCTCTTCAATTTCCTTGTCTGTCTTTTGGGCTTCCTTGATTTTGTCTAACAAGGTGGGTTGAACATCCAATGACATGAGATGTCCTTCTGGCACTATCTCCAACCTGAGATCTTTGAATTGGGCACACAGATCATCTGGCAATTCTCCCTTAGTAAGGCCATTCACATAAACCTTACGACTTAATGCATCCGCTACAACATTTGCTTTACCGGGGTGGTATTGCAAACTCAAGTCATAGTCCTTGATGAGTTCTAGCCATCTTCTTTGTCTCATGTTGATTTCTTTCTGAATAAAGATATACTTCAAACTTTTGTGATCTGTGAACACTTCACATCGCTTTCCCAAAAGATAATGTCTCCATGTTTTGAGTGCATGGACAACAGAGGCTAACTCCAAATCATGAGTAGGATAATTCACTTCATGAGTTTTGAGTTGTCTTGAGGCATAAGCCACAACTTTCCCTTCTTGCATCAGAACTGCACCCAATCCTTGGTGGGATGCATCACAATATACCTGGAAATCCTTCTCCAAATCTGGCAAACATAAGACTGGTGTTGTCACTAGTCTCTTCTTCAACTCTTGGAAACTGAGTTCACATCCTTCAGTCCAATCAAATTTCTTGTCTTTCTTTAGTAACTCCGTCATTGGCTTAGCTACCTTTGAGAAATTTTCAATGAATCTTCTATAGTATCCTGCCAAGCCAAGGAAACTACGAACTTCTTTCACTGACTTGGGAGATTCCCACTCAGTTACAGCTGGCACTTTTGCGGGATCAACTACTACACCATCTCCTGACACAATGTGTCCAAGAAATCCCACCTCATTCAGCCAGAATTTACACTTGCTGAATTTGGCATACAGCTTATGCTCCCTAATCTTCTCAGGTATCAATCGTAATGTTCTTCATGCTCTTCATTGCTCTTGGAGTAGATTAAAATGTCATCGATGAAAACGACAATGAACTTGTCAAGAAATTCCATGAACACCGTGTTCATCATATTCCTGAAGTAGGCTGGTGCATTGGTCAAACCAAATGGCATCACGGTGTACTCATACAATCCATACCTAGTGGTGAAAGCAGTCTTAGGTATGTCTTGTTCCCTTATTTTTAGATGAAAGTAGCCTGATCGAAGATCAATCTTTGAGAACACACGGGCTCCTTCTAACTGATCAAACAAGTCATTGATTCTGGGCAAAGGATATTTGTTCTTGATAGTCACCTCATTGAGTGAACGATAATCTATGCATAACCTTTGACTTCTATCTTTATTTTCCACAAACAAAACTGGTGCTCCCCAAGATGAAGAACTTGGTTGAATAAATCCTTTCTACAACTGTTCTCCAAGTTGTTTCTTGTGTTCTTTCAACTCATCCACTGAAATCTTGTAAGGTCTCTTTGGTATTGGTCCTGATCCTGGCAGCAAGTCAATCAGAAACTCAACATCTCTATCTGGTGGCATTCCCGGCAATTCCTCCGGAAACACATCCGGATATTCTCTCACAATTAGCACACTGTCTGTCTAACCCCCTTAAGAGAATTTAGCTTACTCCCTTTTGATTCAAAGTTAGACTTGAATCTAATTCGTTTCTTATCCGGGGTTGTGAGTGTGACAGTACGGTTGGCACAATCTAGTACTCCTTCATACTTAGTCATCCAATTCATCCCCAAAATAACATCCAACCCTTGGGAATCTAGGATTATCAAACTAACTGGAAACTTATGTTTTCCAAATTCTATTACTAGATCACGACATCCAAGACTTACTATCATATCTCCACCGGGAGAACTTACTTTTATAGGACACCCAATGTTTTCAGTTGTAAATCCATTTCTATCAACAAATGCTCTTGATATGAATGAATGCGATGCGCCAGTATCAAAAAGAACGAGTGCTGGAATAGAATTGAGTTTGAACTTACCAGCCACAGCATTAGATTCCTCATATATTTCTTCCACATTGATGTGGTTAACTTGTCCCTTTTGGAAAGGGTTAGGCTTGGTGGTTCCTTCGACCTTCTTTTCTGGGCACTCATTAGCATAGTGCCCCATCTTCTTACACTTGAAACACTCAACCTGACTGATATCTCTCTTTGCAGGCTGGCTTCCACTTCCACTGTGGTGGCTCTTATGTCCACTCTTGTGGTTCTTATACTTGTCATTATCATGACTGCGGTGATGCTTGTTGTCATGATGACGGTTGTGGTCGTGGTGGTTGTTGTACTTTCCATGTTTGTGGGATCCAGAACTCCCACTATCATCATGATGGGAACGCTTGTGAGACGATATGCTTATCAAAGCTATGCTTCCTTTTCCTGCTCTCAACTTGATTCATCTTGTTCTCCAAGATGGTAGCCTTGTCACAAAGTGATTGATAGGTTGGGACATAGGCAACAGACAGTTGCAGGTTCAACTCATCATTCATTCCTTCGAGGAATTTCTCCTTCCTCTTGGCATCTGTATCAACTTCATCCGGTGCATAACGCGCCAGATTGTTGAATTCCTCAATGTACTCTGCCACACTGCGGTGACGCTGTTTCAAGTTGTGAAACGCCTTCTTCTTCAAATTCATCACTCCATATGAGATGTGAGCTATACGGAATCCATCCTCAAAGGTAGCCCAAGTCACATCCTCAATGGGAGTGGTGATCTTAAAGTTGTCCCACCAGGTTGCTGCTGGCCCTTCTAGTAGATGTGCTGCAAACCTGACTTTTTCTTCATCAGTGCAGCCAACAGTCACTAAATCCTTGTTCACTAAACATAACCAGTCATTGGCTACCATTGGATCAGTGGTTCCCGAGAACTTTGCAGGCCTCAGTCTTAGAAATCTGGTGAGCATGTCAAATCCTGGCGGATTATTCTGGTTGTTGTTGTTATTCTGATTCTGGTTCTGCATGAAGGTTGTCATCATCTGCATCAGTTGAGCTTGCGCTGTCATCAACTGTTACATCTCGGGAGTGACATTGTTGTTGTTTTGGTTGGGGTTGGCACGTCGAGGAGGCATCTGTGGTTTTAATAAGGATAAGAATGAGATACCCATCGATGCTTATCATGCACAATACATCACATAGAACAATCACAATAACCAAGCATCAAAATAACAGAGTTTGAATGACATAAACAACAAGTTTTGGAAAATGCAAACACACCATAGCAAGCCACCCACATGTTGGATGGTCATTGCGACTCAATAATCAAAGTACGGTAGATGAAAGATAATCGAGTAGTCTACACTACTCCTCCGCATTAATCTCCACATCAACGAGGGTAAGACCTGCATTCTCCATGGTGGTATTGTACTCATCAACACTAGCAGTCAAGGCCTCAATATTGGCCCTAAGAGTCCTCTTCTGTGAGCGAAGCCTCTCGATCACTCCCTACTGGTGCTCAAGCTCAAAGTCCTTGGCCTCTAGCTCTTCCTTCATCTCCCGGATCTTCTTGTTCCTGCATTGGACTCTTTTCTCCTGGCTCTTGAACTTCTTGTCCTGGGTTTCAAACTTGGCCTCCATTTCCTTGACAATCTCGTCTTTCTCCGCGAAGAGCTTGTCCTTCTCATGAAGCTGAACCTGGAGCTCGTCATTGCTAAGCATGACGTTGGTCCTATCAGTATCAAGGTGTCTAATAAAACCCTATAGGTCCTGAAGGTACAGACGAATCGGCTCCATCGTCTCTCTAGCAGCATCCTCGTACTCTATAGCCTCACCCTCCTTGTTGCGTCTCCCGAAGGGGTGAAAGTAAAGACCTCTAAGCTCGGTGGAGTGCCTCCCTACCAGGCGCCCAAGTAACTCCTGCATGACTACATCTAAGCCTTTCTCCTTGTCGTCATGCATCAGCTTGAAAGTGATAGCCTCCATGGGTGGCTCTGTCTGGCGTCTCGGATGTGTGACTCTGAAGCCCCATAGGTCCTTCCTCTCAAACTTGGTGAGCTGTAGTGTCATGATGCTAGGAAGTGGGAGGTTGAGCACACTAGTGAGCTCAATGAGACGAGTGCCAAAACGAGTTCCCTTGAACTCCTCGGCCGTGCTAATAACAATGTTAGGCATCTATTTTATAAGATAGAGAAAGTTAGAATCAACACAAGTAGAGAAAATCACAAGACAAAATATCACAAGCACATCTTTAGCAACAAACACACAAGTCATGGCATACACCAATCCATTACAAACATCAAAGGTTCAGACAAATTTTTGGAAGTAAAAACGATAAGTGTGGTGGTCCAACTAACGAAGTACGTTACAACTCTCACTCACTAGACAAAATAGCTATCAGGGCATCCTTAGTAGCCATCTGTCTATCTTGATCACAAGACTCCCATATTAGGTCTATGATGTCTCCCCTTAGTTGTTGGTTGGTAGTCTCTAATTCTTGGGTATGCTTCTTTTCTTCTCTAAGGTCATTTTGGGTGTTGAGCATTCTGCACTTGAGTCTATCACCAAGCTCCTTGATGTCATTCCAAGCTGCATTTCTTGCAGAATCAAAGAATGCTGTGTGCATTTCAGAGTTGGTGACCATGCAGAATCCTGACTCCTTGTGGTTGTCTTCCTTGTTTTTGTACAAGTTAAGTTGCACCCACCAATACTCTTCTCCTGCATCCATCACAGGGAATCCCTTGTACACAGCTGCACCATGTATCCCCATGGTAACCATAAGGTTCTTGAGGGCCTTGGGAAATTCAGTCTCACACTCCAAAGTCATGGTCATGAGTGGTCCCTTCCTCACGGCTTCGTTGATGGAGTTCATATACAAATAGAGATGAGAAAGAAGATTATAAAAGTTTACGAGAAGAAAAAGACAAGTGTGGAAATTTTTCAAAGTGTTGAAATTTTCCTTAGTGGTTTCTTAGTCTAATCCAATCCTAGGGTCATAATCCTACAGGAAACACAGTGCTCTGATACCATTTGTAAGACCCCACCTTTATAAAGGTAAAGGTCCCTGTGATTGCAATGCTAGTCCCTGGATCAATTGCTAGCATCCACAGTTTAAGATGAAGTACACAGAAACAAAGGTCATTATTACATCGTCATTCCAGAGATAACATAGTCTTTTACAACTCCATAGCCATAGGCTAGTACAATAGTTTAACTTAACAATATGAATAAAAGTCTTCATCTTCATGTGCCACAGGCAAGCATGTTGAGTGTAGACTCATAACCCTAATCCTCATCAGAGTAACCTGCAACATCACAAGTTACAGCCACAGTGGGTCAATACATTGGAATAGTATTGGCAAGTGATACCTTAGTAGAATAATAGTATCTAGCTTTTACATGAATTTGGCTAAGTGTAGCTTAGGCTTGCTTTGCTCAAAATAGGTTTTACCTATCAGTTGAAAACACTAAGTTTTTGTTTCGCAAAAACTCCCAAGGAACCACCAATAGACATTGGTGAACCTTTACCCTTGTTCAACCACAAGTTTTTAACTTAGAAATTGGGATGAGGAGATTCTTGATTGCTTCCATGTCTTGATCTCAAATTGTCCGTTGCCGGGGACACGGCTAAGTACTTAGATTCTTCCTTATGCAGAGGTGGTGCACTTTCCCCACAAGACTCGACATGCATCGAGACAGGACCTTTCAGAAGCCTTCCCTTAGACCAGAATGGACGCGCTCCAATCCTATCACCCCTACCACCAACTGTCCATTTGGCTAAGTTATTGCAACCTATATGATCCAGGCAGAGCCCATAATGCCAAGTGGCTGCACTAGAAGCTTCTTAACATATGGCATCTCAAATCCCTTTGTTCCTGGGTGGCATTCCACAAGTGAGATACACAGGGTAGACCATTGAAAAATGGGCCCTGGTAACCACTCAACAAAAATCCAACCAAGCAATTACCATTCCACCCAGGTGTTTCATTCACTTAGTTGTTTTATTAAGCAAAAACATAAGTCAAAGACTTAGCAATATTTTCCATAGCATGTATATAATCCACCCTTGGTTGCTACTAGCTAGGCTAAGCATGGCAATAGTAAGTATCTTAACTTATAGAATATTCTAACAATTCTACAACTACTAGGATTTCCAAAGCATGGCATGTAGATACTTAGCAAAAATTATCATGCAAGCCCTATACAAAATTTCTCTAATGCATAGTCAAAATATTGGGACAAAAATATGAAGCACCACTTGCCTTGGTATTTGGGGGGAGTAACAACAATCCTCACAGTCACAATCACCACTAGCACCAAAATCTACACATAAAATGATAGCACCAAATTCATAATTCAAATAATCAAACAAAAATATATGAATGCATGCAAATGCCATGTGATGATTTTTCTAAAATAACCAAGAAAAGTAAAACAGTACTAATCAATAAGCCAAACATTTATACACCAAATAAACTTTATTTGGCCTTTAAAACATTTTCCAATTAATTTTTATACACAAAATAGGCCTACAAATGTCTCTGCATAAAATTCTATTTTAACAGAAACAAAATACGAAACTAATCTCATAGATGTGTAGGATTTATTTTTGTGATTCCATTGATATCTTATTTGCATATTTTGGATAAACAGAACAAAAGTTATTGAATTTACAAGTTTAAATAACTAATAGATCTAAATTCAGATTTTAAATCTATTCTAGTGACACGCGGCGCTTCCTGATTGGACGGTACCATTTCGTGTGGTTCACGCACGTGCACCGTCAGATCTAAATGAGATCCAGCGGCTCAGATCTGCATGTACCCTTTTGGGCTGGCGTCTAATCTAGACCACTGGATCTAGATCCAGTGGATCTAATCGACTTGACCCTAAACTGGCGGCGCTCATGGACACAGAGGTGGCAACGGGCCTGCCGGCGATGGTCCGGCGTGACCAAAGAGTAAACGTGAGGGCGCTGGTGCTTACCGAGATCGTGGAGACACGGCGAAGCTCGTCGTGCAGTTGGACGTGGTCGGGGCGCACGGACGCGGCGAGGATTCCTCGTCGGAGTTGCGGGCGGCCTCGGGTGTGCTCGGTCGTTGTCGCTAGGGGTGCTACAAGGCACATGAGAGGAAATGGGGGGCAGCGTTAGATGCGTACTGACATTGCGAGTATGTGAGCATGAACCAGAGAGGGAAGGGAGGGCTAGGTTTACCGTGTGAGCTCGTAGGAGTTGAGTGCTTCATCGGGCACGCGCAATCGTTGACGTTGGCGGCGTTCTGGGTTGTCCTAGCACATACCAGTGGTGTTAAAAGATGTGCAAGGATGCAGTGAACACGCTGGCAAGACCAGGAGGCAAGGGGCGGGGAATTCTCACCGGAATTTGCCGCCGAAGATGCTCGGTACCGCCGCGGCGCGAGCTCCATTGTGGACAGCCTAGCGGCGCTCTGTGGTTGGTGAGTGAGGGGAAAGGAGCGGAGTGGGGAGGGGTTTAAGTAGCCAGGGCGAGAGGGGGGAATTATGCCCGCAGCAACGAATAATCAAGCGCGGGATCATCGGGAAGAAACGACCGCGGCGGAGCTGGTCGCGGGCGTGATTTGGGGACAAAGAGGTGACGTGGCTACGGGGTCCAGTTGTCAGCGAGGGGGTGTGTGCGGGCGGGGTGAGAAACAGAGAGGGGAGGGGGTCCCGGGTGGGCTGGTTCTGTTGCTGGGCCGAAAGGCTGGCACATGCCTTTTTCTTTTTCTTTATTCCTTTTCTATTTCTGTTTTGATTTTCTGAAATCCTTTTCAAATGTTTTTCAAATGTTTTTCAAATGAGTTTGAATTTAAACTTTCTCTGGATTTTTGTAAAGTGAACCATGCACATATTTGAGTATAAAACATTGTTGTTCACTCAAAAATACATTGGCCTAATGAAATTAAAATAAAACCATGCCTTAATAACTTATTTATATAAGGCATTGAAATTTGGTTTTAATTTAGATTCTTGTCTTGAGAATTTGAGTAATCTTTGAAAACAACATTCAAACCTACATTCAAAACTATTCTGGTTAAAACAGAGTATTCTCATAAATTGAGAGTGAAAAATAAATCCATTGCCTTTCCTACATAATTTCGTGGGAATGACCACGGTAGATGCTGCAATCGGCAGCGAGTAGTAGAACATGGGGCAAGGGCGGCCATCCATCTGCGATGCGAGATGAGTGCGGAGACACAAGGGTTTACCCAGGTTCAGCCCCCGGAGGGTAAAGACCTACTCCTGCTAGATTGTATTATGGTGAGAGTACAAGGGGGTGAGCTCGACGACTAGGCAGCGAGTCGCTTGGGTGTATGATGGAACGTGTCCTCTATGCGTACCCTAGGGAGGTTTATATAGGCTCACCTCGCTAGGGTTTACAGATTACAACCGAATTAGTTAAGGATTCGGAGGTTCTTTGACCTAGTCCGGAGGCCTAGCTAAACCGGGCCTCTAGCTTCCAGTCGCCTGAATCCTCGCCAAGTCTCGATCCAGTCGTCGTCCTGCAGGCCCACTCGCTGGCGGCTTGGGCCAATAGGAAACGTCCTGCTGGGCATACCCTGGCAGGCATATCCCCATCAGTACTCCCCGAGGCCGTCGTTGATTCGTCACAGGCGTTTGCTGGTAGTCGGAGTCTGCGGGTCCAATGCGGATGCCTAGTCGAATCGGCGGTGGACTCCTAAACAAAGGAAGGAACTAGTCATTTTAGTCGCAATAACGGCGACCAATCATATCGCAGCTCGGCGAGCGGGTCGGCGAGTAATTAGTCACTGTTATAGTGATCGGGCCGGCGAATCGTCGAGTCGCTAGAGGCAGCGAGTCGAGTAGACAAAGTTGGACCGTCAGTTTTAGTCAAACTAGCCATTGGGTAACCCAATGGTAATATTGGCGTAATTACCGCGCAGTAACGGCTCCTGAAAATGGCGGGTAACAACCGCTATATAAGGAGAGTGAAGGGCGAAAGGGGAAAACGCTTCCCTCACTTCCTCCGATCTCGCACATCCCCGTTTCCCCATTCCACGCAGCGACCAGAACGATCCAAAGCGATCCGAATCCCATGATCCTCCAGCTGATGGCTCCTCCCACCGAACCATGGGGCAGATCCAAGTGCACGAAGGAACTGCTAAAGTCATTCAAGGAGGCGGGGATCCTCCGCGCCGGGAGATGGCGCATCCCTGCGGATGGAGAAGTAATTCTGGATCCACGCGAAGGGGAATTCATCTGCTTCACTAGTCACCTGGAGCGGGGGCTTGGCTTCCCAACCTCCCTCTTCTTCCGGTGTTTCTGCGCCTACTATGGAATCCAGCCGTCGGATCTGGGTCCGCACAGCATCGAGCAGCTCGCCATTTTCGTGGCGTTCTGCGAGTGCTACCTGGGCTGCAGGCCCTACTTCCCCCTGTGGCAAGATCTATTCCATGGGAGAATCAGCCGCGAAGAGACAGGCGGCCCAATGCTAGCCGCGGGCGGCCTGACTTTCCAGCTGAAGTCGAAGGCATCGTTCTTCGATTTTATGCTGCCCGCCAAAGCAGCGAACGAGTGGAAGAAGAGCTTGTTCTACGTCACCGAGTTGACTCCAGGCGATGAAGTGGCGCTTCCAAGGTACTCCATCGACCGGCCCGAGCCACGTCGGCTCCAGGTTATCAAACTCCCGCTAGAGCAGCGGATGGTCGTCGACGAGATGTTGCAGACCATTCGCAATTTGAAGAAGAAAGGCCTCCAAACCATCAACCTCTACAACTGCTGGCTCGAGCGACGGCTCGTGCCCCTGGCCAGCCGTGACCATTACATGTACGAGTATACGGGCAAGGACGACCTAACAAAATCCTGCCTTGTTGAGTGGAGACTCAACGACTACACCCTGGCCCTGAAGAAGATCACCCAGGCGGTGTATCTCGACGTGAAGGCTGGGGTCGCACCTTATACCACGAGGTGCCCAGCTCCAACGGTAAGCTGCTATTCCTTTTGCACTCGCAGTCGCAGTTTGTGCATTCGCGGTTGTGCTAATGTCATTTGTTTTTGGTGCAGTTGTTTCAAGTGGTGGAAGGGTGGCTTTCGCCCGCAGACGATGAGAACTCGAGCTCGTCCGCCCAGGACGGGAGCGAGTCATCGCCCGACAAGGGCAACGTCGAGAGTGACGAGGGCGGTAACGACAACAAGGAGGACAACGACCCCATGGAGGTTGCTGCCCCCACGGTTCGCAAGACTCGCGGACATCACCAGCGCGAACTCGAGACCAGCAAGAGCCTCGAGGCCCATGATGATGACGATGACGAGCTCCCTGAGCACATCTCACACCATGAGGCTACGCTGTTGAAGAAGAAGAAGCAAGCTTCGCCGAAGAAGAAGGTGAAGCTGGCGAAGCCGGCGTCTCCGCCTTGGTCTGCGAGTAGCTCCGGCGCCACCAGCTCGGCCGAGGAAACAGCGGCCCACGCAGCCGCGGAGACTGGTGCCGCCGTCACAATGGACGAAGTGCCACTGGCGTCGTTGCCACCGCCGTTTGCCCCAGTCACTAGCTTGGGGGCCGCTCCAGCCGCAGGGGCCTCGCCTCCAAGGGGGGCTCCCACAACGATTGCCACGGAGGCTCCCGCTGCGGCTTCATCTTCGAAGAAACCATCAGTTTCTTGGGCACACAATGTGTTCGAGACAGGCCTCAGTCGGAAACTGGGGCCAGAACTAGAAAAGCCGGCCAGCATCCGCACCGGCCTGCGATTTCTTCCGGTCGCCAAGTGAGTGCTCCTTGATCTTTTACTCGTCTGCTTGCCTTGTGTTTTGATCGGAGAGCTTTATTGAAAGAGTTGTTTCGCAGGACTGGAGTTAAAAAGATAGGCCATCCTTCAGTGGCCAAGGTTCTGCCAGTCGCCACAGAGGTGCCAGCTGATCCCTCGTGGAAGAGGAAGGGCGATGAAGTCATTGCTCCCGCCGAAGGCACCAAAAGAACAAAGGGCGACGACATCATCACGATCTCTAACGAGCCGGCGACTGCCCCGAGCGAGCCTCCAACCACAACGGACGTAGCTCTGAAGGCCACGGAAGACGCGGGGTCGCAACATACGGTTCTTGCTGGCTCGACCGATGCGGTCGAGCCGACCTCGAAAGTGGCGCGATGGCGCGGTGGCGCGATGGCGACATTCCTCGCCGTGTGGCGGCCGCATGGCGAAGTGCCTCAGTGCC
Organism: Avena insularis; assembly: GCA_023614405.1. Taxonomy (NCBI): domain Eukaryota; kingdom Viridiplantae; phylum Streptophyta; class Magnoliopsida; order Poales; family Poaceae; genus Avena; species Avena insularis. Next base: position 377,444,726 of record CM042695.1, on the reverse strand, counting down.
GTTGAGCCAGCTTCCTGGGGCCACCGGCACGGAGGTTGAACAACGTCGTGGCCACACTCCGCTTGTTCTCGCGTCGGTGGATGCGATGGAACTTCATGGTATGCTAGGTGCTGCCATCCAGGTATGTCTAGTCCCCGAGGATCTGGCCACTGAATTTCAGTGGTCAGATTCTTAATTTTTATTTGATGTTATCCAGTCCCCGAGTGCCTAGTCGCTGAATTTCAGCGGTTGGGCACTTTGGAATTTCGTTGTCCGGTCCCCAAGTGCCTAGTTGCTGAATTTCAGCGGCTGGGCACTTAGGAATTTCATTGTCCAGTCCCCAAGTGCCTAGTCGCTGAATTTCAGCGGCTAGGCACTTAGGAATTGTTTGGTTGTTGACGTTGTAGTTGTTGCACAGGGCCTGCAACGCGAATCAGTCAAGCGGCTTGCTGCGAAGTGCCATGTGGAGAAGGAACTCTTTGCCGTCCAGGAGACGAACAAGGAACTTTAAGCGGCTGCGGGTTAGTATATACCTTAATTGGCACTCGTCGCTTACTTGTCACAGTGTTGACCGTTTTGTTCTGGAAACAGAGAGTAGTGCGGCTGAGGTGAAGGAGGCTCGCCAAGGCCTTGTCCCGGTAGGTGACTGGACGGCGTCTCAGTCCGCTTTGAGCGTGGCCAAAAAGCGAATTGCCGATCTGGAGCATGAGCTCACGAAGTCAAAGGCGGAAGCGAGCTCGGTGGAAGGACGAGCCAAGGCTGCCGTCACTTCTGCCGCTGAAGAACGGAAGGTATCTGATGCGCTTGTTGCTGGGTTGCAAAATGATTTTTCTTCTCTTCAAAGTTTCATCACGGACCTCGCTGTCGCCCGCTGATTGGTAAGCTTTCCTTCAGCCGACTTCCGCTTGCACGTACCGTGTTGCGGTTTTGATGTTTTGCTTACTGTTCATTTGTGTGCTGCAGGCCGGATCACTGATAACGCGGAAGAGGCGCAGTCGTACGACACGCGGCACTGTGTGACCACCCTGGTCGACTCAGCCGCGTTATCAGCGACTTGCCTCCGTGCATACCTTCAGGAGATATCTCCCACGGAGGTGATTCCCAGCGACCTTGTCGAGGTATGGCGCTACCTGGAGAAGGCTCCGTCGGTCGTGGAATTCATGACGCGGTCGGCCTTACGTCGTGGAGCGGCAACGGCGCTCAGCCTTGGGCTCGCCTACTTCCCGGATGACTTCGACCTCGACGATGTCACGAGTGGTTACCCCTCGTCGACGGGTTTGGTGGAAATTGCCGAGGTGTTGAAGCTGACGGACCGAGCCACGGTATACTCCGACCGCGTTTGGGCGATGGGCGACCTCATCCCTTACCAAGAGACGGTCATCGCCCCCAATGACCCTGAGCCAAAGCACCGTGACTTCAAGGTGGAGCAACCGTTCCGTGCGGTGATGGCGGGCGAGCTGACGACGTACCCGTCGAACCCTTATGTGCCTTTTATCCGCAGCCGCAGGGACGGTGGCTCGTCTTCATCAAAGATGCGGAGTAAAGTGTTTTGCCATTCGGCATTAGAATAATAATGTAACTCTCCTTGTACGCGAAACAAATTTTGCTGCTATACAGGAATGCTCATGTTATTTTGTCAGTCGTTTTGCAATTTGGATGTTGGTTGTGCGAGTCCCCGAGCGCGTCCACCCTTTTTATGGGGTTTACCTCGTTTATATATGTTTTGTGAACTATTAGTGAGTTAAGGTCGACTCGCCATGGCTCGGAAAGCCAGTCGCGTGGCGACTCCCAGGGGTGCTCTTTACTTGACCGTTTTCCCGGGCGCGACCAGGGTCGGGTTGCCGAGTCCCCGAGCGTGGTACTTGGTTGTTCTAGTCGCAAGCCCAAGGTAGGTGAGGATTAAGCGCGTTGTGTTAGGCGCGTCACTCCTGCCTGATCCGTAAGATCAGTCGCATGGCGAGTCCTGGGCGCGCTCTCATACTTGGCGTTTTTCCCTAGCCGCTCGTCTTTGGTCAGGTTTCAGTCCCCGAGCATGGTACTTTGCCGTTCGAGTCGCTGCGCCGAGGATGCGGAGGACTTGGTCGCTGTGGGGAGCGAGTGCAGTTGTCTTGGCTCGGGGAGCCAGTCGAGCTAGGCGACTCCAATGGGGCTCCGGGTTAGCTTTTTTCGTGGACGGTACGAGGCCTGAGTTTTCCTAGTGCCCTCGTACCGCACTACTTGGCCGTGTCGGTCGCTTTGCCAAAGGTTGACTTCTGCGAATAGCGTAACGCTGTTATTACGAGTGCGAGTGGCACAAGACACGGAGAGTAGACGCAATTTTGCGGTAACCAATCTGTTTTATTTCATAGCGGGTAGGGGGTACATGCCTAGAGTTCTAAGAGTAGAACTTCCGTAGGAGGTTTACATTCTATGGCCGCTTGACGTCAAGTTTTCCGTCGCCTCGGACGTCGGTGAGGTAGTAGGCGTCGTTGCCCAGGACTCGCCCGATGGCGAATGGTCCCTCCCAAGAGGGTGAGAGCTTGTGCATGCCTTTCTTGTCCTGGATTAGGCGCAGTACCAGGTCGCCTTCCTGGAAAGTGCGAGTACGTACTCATCGGCTGTGGTAGCGGCGGAGCCCTTTGCTGGTAGATGGCGGTGCAGGAGCGAGCTAGGTCGCTTGCTTCGTCGAGCTGGTCGACTCCGTGTTGGCGTGTGAGCTTGTTGTCGGCCTCCGTGTAGTTGACCACCCTAGGTGAATCGTGCTCGAGGTCAGTTGGCATGACTGCCTCCGCACCGTACACCATGAAGAAGGGGGTGAACCCTGTCGACCTGTTGACGGAGGTGCGGATGCCCCAGATTACAGAGGGGAGTTCTTCGACCCAGCACCCGGCGGTACGCTCGAGTGGGACTTGTAGCCGTTGCTTTAGGCCATGGAGGATGCTCTGATTGGCGCGTTCCGCCTGGCCGTTGGACTCCGGGTGGGCGACTGAGGCGAGGTCGAGTCGGATGTTGTGCTCCTCACAGAACTCGGCCATGGCTCCCTTAGCGAAGTTGGTACCGTTGTCCGTGATGATGCTGTTTGGGAACCTGTAGCGATAGATGAGCTCGCGTAGGAACTTTGTAGCGGTCTTCCCCTCGCACTTGCGGACTGGCTTGGCCTCCACCCATTTTGTGAATTTGTCGACTGTGACTAGGAGGTGGGTGAAGCCAGAGGGGGCCTTCTTGAAGGGGCCTACCATGTCCATGCCCCACACGGCGAACGGCCAGGTGATAGGGATTTTCTTGAGCGCCGAGCTCGGCACGTGAGTCTGGTTGGCGTATTTCTGGCATCCGACGCACCGCTGGACAATGTCGACAGCGTCTGTATGTGCGGTGAGCCAGTAGAAGCCGTGTCGCATGGCCTTTGTGACCAGGGAGCGGGCACCGGCGTGGTGGCCGCAGTCGCCGGAGTGGATGTCTTGGGGGATTTTGCATCCTTCAGCAGGTTGGACGCAGCATTGAAACACGCCGGTCACGCTGCGCTTATGGAGCTCGCCGTTGATGATGACGAAGGATTTGCAACGGTGTGCTATCATCCGAGCCTTCGTTTCATCTGCGGGTAGGGTTCCTCCCTCTAGGTAAGCAATGTATGGCGCGGTCTAGTTGCTTGGCTCGGTGATTAGCGTGACCAGGGCTGCCTCTGGTTGCAGCGGAATTCCGATGTCGATCTCCCTTGGGGGAGAGACGGAGGGTTTGGTGATGGTGTCAAGGAAGACGCCGGCGGGTGGTGCGAGTCGGGCCGAACCGATGCGAGAGAGTGCATCGGCCTCCTCGTTCTTCCGCATGTCGATCCACTCGACGGAGTAGCCTGCGAAGTGTCCTCCCAGCTGGTCCACTACTTGGCGGCATGCCGCCATGGTGGGGGAGACGGCGTCGTAGGTGCCGGCGACTTGCCCGGCAACGAGGTCGGAGTCTCCGTAGCAGCGGAGGCGATTGATGTTCATCTTCTTGGCTGCTCGCATGCCGTGGAGTAGCGCCTCGTACTCGGCCATGTTGTTGATGCAGGGGGTGAAGTCGAGGTAGAGGACGTAGCGGAGCTTGTCGCCCTTCGGAGATGTCAGCACGATCCCTCGCTCCTACACCGTCTGCATTCTTGGAGCCGTCGAAGTGTAGGCTCCAGTAATGGAGGTATCGCAGCTTCTCCGGCTGCTGGGCCTCCTCCCAGTCAGCGAGGAAGTCTGCGAGAGCCTGCGACTTGATCGCCTTGCACGGCTCGTACTTGATGTTGTGGACGCCAATCTCGATGGCCCACTTGGCGACTCGCCCGGTCGCCTCGCGGTTGCGGATGATGTCCTGCAACGATGCTGAGGAGACGACCGTTATTGGGTGCTCCTGGAAGTAGTGCGGCAGTCGCCGCTGTGCTCTGAAGACCACGTATACCAATTTCTGGTACTGCGGGTAGCGTTGGCGCGACTCGGTAAGGACTTCGTTGATGTAGTATACGGGTCGCTGCACTGGGCGTTCCTTCCCTTCCTCTGGCCGTTCGACAACCATGACGGCGCTGATGACGCGCTCGAAAGCCGCGACGTAGACCAGCATGGGCTCCTTGTCGACGGGGGCGGCGAGTAGCAGTGCTGCGAGTAGCACCTCCTTGAGAGCGTGGAGCGCGTCGTCTGCCTCCTTGTCCCACTAGAAGGTGGGGTTCTTGCGCATTAGGCGATAAAGGGGCATCGCCTTCTCGCCTAACCGGGGGATGAAGCGACTGAGAGCCGCGACTCGCCCGGCCAGCTTCTGGACATCGCGCAGGCACTCAGGTCTGTCAAGTTGGGCGATCGTGTTGATCTTGGCGGGGTTCGCCTCGATCCCGCGCTTGGAGACGACGTATCCCAGTAGCTGTCCAGTAGGTACACCGAAGGTGCACTTTCCTGGGTTTAGCTTTATCTTGTACCTTCGTAGGTTGGCGAAGGTTTCCGCCAGGTCGGCGAGTAGATAGCCCTGGCGAGTGGATTTCACCACCACGTCGTCAATGTAGACATGGTTATTGCAGCCAATTTGGCTCGCAAGGCACTCCTGCATGCACCTCTGGTAGGTCGTCATGGCGTTTTTTAGGCTGAAGGTCATGGCAGTGTAGCAGAAGGCTCCGAATGGCGTGATGAACGCCGTCTTTTCTTCGTCCTCAACGGCCATTTTGATCTGGTTGTACCCAGAGTAGGCGTCGAGGAAGCATAGCGCCTCCGAGTCCGCGGTGGAATCGATGATTTGGTCGATCCACGGGAGGACGAATTGCTCCTTCGGGCAGGCGTTGTTTAAATTTGTGTAATTGATACACATTCTCCAGGTCCTGTTTTTCTTCTCGACCAGGACCGGGTTTGCCAGCCACTTGGAGTATTTGATTGGTCGAATGAAGCCTGCAGCGAGTAGGCGCTGCACCTCCTCGGCGATGGATCGTCGGCGCTCTTCATTGAAGGGCCGTAGCGACTGCTTGACATGTCGCACTTTGGGGTCGGCGTTGAGTTTGTGCTCAGCGAGTTCCCTCGGGACACCAGGCATGTCAGATGGCTTCCATGCGAAGATGTCCCTATTCTCACAGAGGAACTCGATGAGCACGCCTTCCTATGTTGGGCTCATGCCTGTCCCGATCGTCACCGTCAGGCTGGAGTCGCCTGGGACCAACTCGACGATGCGGGTGTGTGTCGTTGCCTCGAAGGCGGTGGAGTTTCCACCCTCCGAATTGGGCTTCTTGAGTATGGTGGGGTCGTCATTGTTGATCCCGCTCGCATACTTGGCGAGCTCCTCGGCGTGGTTGGCCTCCACCATGATGACGGCGTCAGCGAGTTCGACGCCTTTGGCCTTGCATTCTGCGGCCATGTCAGGGTCACCATGGACAGTGATGATGCCGCATGGCCCAGGTAACTTCATCGCGTTGTACACATAGTGGGGCGCTGCCATGAATTTGGCGAACGCCTGGCGCCCTAGGACGCAGTGGTAGGGTTGTTGAACGGCACCAGCTCAAAGACGATCCGCTCGGTGTGGAAGTTTGCTGGTATGCCGAAGGTGACTGGCAGCGTCACCTTGCCGATCGGGTACGCCTTCCGACCGGGGACGATGGCGTGGAAGGTTGTGTAGGTCGTCTCGATCATCGACTGCGGGAGCCACAGTCGCCTGAAAGTGTCCAGGTACAAGATGTTGATGGAGCTGCCGCCGTCCATCAGCGTTTTGGGGAGCCAGTAGTCTCCCACCTTGGGCTGGACCACTAGGGCGACTCGGCCCGGATATTCGATCCGTGGCGAGTGGTCCTAGCGGCTCCAGGTGATTGGTTGCTCGGACCAGTTGAGGAACTGGGGGTGTCTATCTGGGACACCGCGTTGACAGTGACGGCGCGGGCGAGGACCTTCTTCTCGCGCTTCGTGTTGAAGCCTGTGAAAGTGCCGAGCGAGCCGGCAACGCTGCCGAACTTTCCACCGTTTGGCGGGTTGTTGTCGGGGTCTTCCCGCACGCGCCGTGCCTTCTCAATCTCCTTGAGAGAGTGGCAGTCGATGGTCGTGTGTGTGGCGGGCTTTCCTTCCCTGCTATGAAACACATAGGGTTGGTTGAGGAGAGCCGTGGGATCGAACCTCGGCTTTGCCTTGTAGTTGCCACCGTCACGGTGCTGGCCTCCGTCGCGGCGGAAGCTCTTGGGTTCACGCGGCGCGTATCCGGCGTTGGCGACGAAGTCGACTCGCCCGTCACCGCGGCATTTGCCGGTGAGGCGAGTGTTGTTGTAGCGTAGTTCGGGTCGCCTCCCGTTGTCGTGGCCGCTCGTGCGGCAATTTCCTCCCGACTCTTCGTCGGTTTCTTGGTTTGGGTCCTCCTCCGCATACCTCTTTGCGATCTCCAGGAGGTTCGGTATGTTGTCGAGTGTTCTGTACACTCGCTTGAGCTTGGCGACCAGGGGCTCGTAGCGGCACGAGGTCTTGAAGCAGTGAATCACGGTGTCCGGGTGGATTTCCGGCCGCGTTGTACCACAGGTCTTGCCACCGTTGGACCCAACTGCGGGTCGACTCGTGGGGTCCCTGGACGCATCGCTCCAGGTCCTTGATGGTGGTGGCACGGGTGTATGAACCCTCGAAGTGCCTGACGAAGGCATTGCGCATTTCCTCCTAGGAGTCGATGCTATCCGCAGGGAGGGTGTTAACCCACTGCCTGCACGCTCCCTCCATCATTAGGGGAAGGTAGCGGGCGGCGAGTAGGTCGGTGTGGCCGGCGATCCCCATCGCTATGAGGTAAGTGTCCAGCCACACGGACGGATCATACGAGGGGTCGTACTTCTCGATCTCCTTCGGTGCTTTGAAGTTTGTCGGGTATCTTTCGCCTCGGATCATCGGTCTGAAGCACTAGGGTCCTACTCGTCTCAGCGATCCCCTTGGTTCGCCGTCGCGGCGGTTGGTGAGGGTATGCCTCAGGTCTTCAGGCTGGCGCGCGCGCTAGCTCTGGTTGTTGATGATGTGGGTGCGTGCGTCGACGGGCTGCCCGTTGGCGGCAACGAAGTTGTTCGCCAGCCGTGGGTCGTTGGTGGAGAGTGCCGCGTTCGCGGGTCGGTGTTGGAGCTACAGGGGCTCGGGTGGTGGGCAGTTGAGGGCATTCTCCGCCATTGGGCCGCCGCTCGAGGTTGCCCTGCAGCCTGATGAACGCGAGTACATCCGACCTTGTGAGTCGGCGACCGTGTTTTGTTGCTCAACTGCTTTGGCGAGCAGAGCCTTGGCGTACTGGATCTACAGGGCGCCTTCCCCGGTAACTTCAATGTTGTCGACTGTTGCTCGGCTCGCGACGACGTTGTCCATTGGGGTGGAGAACAGCGGGAGGCCGTTCGCATCTCGCTCTCGTGAGGAGACCATGATCCTTGGTTGGTCCCTGGGGGGGCACGCGGTTGGGTGGTGGTGGGGCGCCGTTGGCCGGCGCCCCTGGTGGGGGTCGATCGCTTCCTCCTGGCGGCACGTTCTCGCAGATCATGCGCTCGGCCACGCGAGATGGGTCATTTTCATCGTCGAAGTTCAGGGCGTGCCCCTGAACGGTAGGGTTCAGGCGCGACCTGATTCGGAGTTGGTGATAGCGCGACAGCTCCTGTGCTATCACCTGCTCGAGGCGAAATTTTTTGCGCTCGGATTGTTCCTTGCGGACTGCCTCCGCCAGCCGCAGGCGGAGTTCCTCGACCTCCGTTGCCGTCGCGTTTGGTGGGATCGGCATGGAGAAGGGGTCTTCCGAGGGCGGCGCCAGTCGCCATGTAGGTCGCGGCGTGGCGACCGGTTCCGTCATGGAGGTCGGCAGAGTTCTCCGACCCGGAGTCGAAGTCGAAGATCCCAAGGATGGAGGGGTCCTCGAAGTCTCCGATGTTGGAGACCTGGGTGATGGAGCCCGTGGGCGATGCGGCAACGATGGATCCGGCGGCCGACGTCAGGGTCGCCAAGTCGGCATCGTCGTTGAGGGCCACATCGTCCGTGGACACGGTGGTTTCGGCCACGTTGCGGTGGGCCGAGTCGTACTCGGAGGCGAGGCGGTGAATCGTGCGTACCTGGCTCTGAGAGAGCCGGTCGCGTGGCGGTGACTCGTGGATGCGAGCCGAGTCCTCCGAGACGATGACGTCGGTGAGACCGACGAAGAGGCTGATCGTGCCGACCGGCAGAATCATGCTATGTGTGACGGGTCGTGCCGCCGGGACGTCGCTGCTCGGCAAGATCTGGAGCATCTCTTCGATCGCGATCATGCGGTCGGTGGCGATCGACTCGTTGATGGGAAGATTGGATCTCTCCACAGAATATCGGCCTGACCGGCCAGGCCCCATGGTGGGCGCCACTGTCGTGGGAATGACCGTGGCAGATGCTGCAATCGGCAGCAAGTAGTAGAACATGGGGCAAGGGCGGCCAGCCATCTGCGGTGCGAGATGAGGGCGGAGACACAAGGGTTTACCTAGGTTCAGCCCCCGGAGGGTAAAGACCTACTCCTTCTAGATTGTATTATGGTGAGAGTACAAGGGGGCGAGCTCGACGACTAGGCGGCGAGTCGCTTGGGTGTATGATGGAATGTATCCTCTATGCGTACCCTAGGGAGGTTTACAGATTACAACCGAATTAGTTAAGGATTCGGAGGTTCTTTGACCTAGTTCGACTGGGCCTAGATACGCTTTTGGGCCTCCAGCTTCCAGTCGCCTGAATCCTCGCCAAGTCTCGATCCAGTCGCCGTCCTGCAGGCCCACTCGCTGGCATCTTGGGCCAATAGGAAACGTCCTGCTGGGCATACCCCGGCAGGCATATCCCCATCACATAAAATAATAGGCAACAGTTTGCTTCTATTTTGAAATCTTATTTGAAAAAATGATCCAAATGCTTATGAATGCATGAATGATATGCAAACTTTATAAATCATGATTTTTGGGATGTTACAATAAGCATCTTGAAGTGATTAAGATTAAAGTGAAACAAATATGGAGTATATGCTTGAGAAATCATAAGTTGGCAATCTCATGTCCTTTGAGTACGAGGGCCATTCCTCATGCTACTCAACTTTAGTCACAAGCAAGTTCTTGTCATTGTAAGTATATGTGTATCATAGAGAACCTCCAATAGGGTACCCCTTGCCCCATGACACAGGAGCTATCCCATATCAAAATGACAAGGCAACAGACAGTGAGCATCGCAGCGATCCTTTTATTTACGATGAGCATGGTGCATATTTTTTTCTTTTTCTCTCTTTTTTCTATATTTTTTTCTGAGGATGCTTCATGGATTGCTCACTATGGTGATGTTGCAAGTTTCCACCATGATTAGGCATGGCTTAGGCTAGTGGCCCAAGCATTTCTCTAACACATATATAATACTCCATGAACTTATAGGCTCCCCTTTTATTTCACACCGCCGACATCCATAAACAAAAGATCATGATATCAACTGGGTAATATGTACAGGTGTTGAAAGTGTTCCCCATGACAGCATGGTTCTGCTAATTCCCAACTTATAAGTGCAAGCATATACAACATAGATGACACAATGGTTCAAGTTTATTATGGGAAAGAAAAATAAAGTGTGTCATAAAGTTGTGAGAGCTTTAATCACTAATTTTCTCATAACAAGTTTAATTTGGAAGATAGATAAAACAAGAATATACTTGGAATGGTGTAACACACCATGCATAGGAATTTATAGTGGACTCTTTGGAATAACTTGGTTTCTTGGGAGTTGGATGCATGGGTATAGCTTACTCAATACAAGTGGAAGTTAGCAAAATACTGGGAGCGACCAACTAAGAGAGCAATAATGGCCATAATCATGCAGAGCGACAAAACATTATCAATCAAAGCATAAAGTGGTATCATGAGTAAAAAACTAAATGATCATAGAGGCTAAGGTGACTAGTTCATAGTCATAACATGGTGTGAGCATGTGCCAAGTTAACACAAACAAAGCATCAAAGGAGAATACCACAATATTATGCTTTTGTATGCTAAAACACCGCATGATTCTTTCAAGGCACACTAAGAAATCTCAATTGTTTGGAACAAGTCAAGCTAAAGCAATAATCACTAAGCATAAGGTCAAAGCAACATCTAGCATGACATGATAAATTCTAAGCCACAGTCAAAACAAGCTCCCTTTTGTACCACTAAAGAATGAAACTTTCTACTCTTTTCCAACACCAATCAACTTATTTGAAACAACATAGCGAAAGCGGGGGTCCAACTAATTGATTCAAGCAAACTAAACAAACAAAAAACAAAACCGAAAACTAAGAAGCTCCAAGAACAACACAATAGTGCATGAAACAATAAAAATAAAGTGTCTAGAAAGAGACCTGAGATTTTTATTGATGAAGAAGGGGATGCCTTGGGCATCCCCAAGCTTTGACGCTTGTACCTCTTGAATATTTCTTGGGGTGACACCGGGGTGGCATCCCAATCTTGAGCTTTTGTCCATTCTTCATCTCATTACATCATTCTCTCTCTACACCTGAAATTTTTCCTTCATACAAAACGTCACACAATCTTCATTAGCAATATTAGTGTATTCAAAAGATAATAGACCCTTGGGTTTAGCTTTAGAACAGCAAAACTTTTCACTAAAAACACAAGCTACTGTAGCAACTACTTCAAAAAGCTCAATTTCCCAAAAAGAACCCAAAAAGGAATCAATAAGAAGAAAATGCAAATAATGGCAGAAATCTGTCAAAACAGACCAGCACATAGAAACCGATTTTTCAAAGACCTTCTATTGCTCAAATAAAAAAATTGAACTAACAAAAGTTATCTAACATACTGGGGATTTATTTGTAAATTATCAGCTCAATCCGACTTACAAAGACTCCTAACAAAATTTTATGGTGGGGGACAGAAATCTGTTTCGGGACAGCAACTCCCCAAATCTTACTTCCCTCTCATTAGAGGTCATTCTTGGCACAAAAAGCAAAAAAAAGGATAAGTAGAGGTCATTACTGAAGTAATAACTTCCAAGACTCAAGGAAACTCTTGGGTTATCTCCCAACAAGTACTTTTCTTTAACGCCTTTAAGTTAGGCACAAGAAGCAAGAAATCTAGTATTTTCAAATGAAGAAGCATTAACAACCATACTTGCACAGTCTTCAACTATGAAAGGTATCTTATCCAAATGAGTTTTGGAGGATCCCTTCTCATCTCTCTTTGGTTCACTAATTTCATCAAAAGGATTTTCAGGAACAATCCAAACAAAATTCTTTTCAAAGGATTCATGCATTCCAACGAGCTTAAAGGGTATGGGTATCTTAAATTCCTCTCTAGGTTTGGTTTTATCTGAAGTACCCACAACATCTACACATGATCCTAGCATATTAAAACGCTCAAATACCTTTTTGGCTTCCTTAGAAACATCATGGAACTCTTTTAGTAAAGTTTCAAGGATAAATTCTCTCTTTTTAGCTTCTTTTCTTCTTTTAGTTTTAGGAACAAAATTTGCATCATGGGATTGAGGCTAACAAACCTAGCCTCCAACATATGAACTAAAGAAGGTGCAGCAGCTAGAGCAGGAACTAATTTTTTTTGTGTTTTTGATAGGAGAAAGCAAACCAAACTAAACTTTTTTTTGAGTTTTTGATAAAAAGAGTCAAACAAAACCAAGCAAAAGAAACTAAGCAAACTAAAAACAAAGTAAAGAGAAAGGTTGAGGAGGACTCCCCTTGTGAAGACGTCCTTAGCCTCCCCAGCAATGGTGCCAGAAAACTTGTTGATGGCGCCTGAGAGCGCTTCGTCGGGAAACCCCAAGAGCAAGGTGTGATCAAATTACTCTAAACATGAGCATGAAAGATGTAGTTCTAACAATAAGACATAGGAACTATGTTGCAACATGAAAATATACAAACAAAGATCATGAATAACAATGCATTGAAAGGCGTTTGTTTATTTCACATATAGAAAACATAGCATAGGGGTATTCAGCTTCTCCCTCATGGAGTAGCAAAACATAAATGCATAGGACACCTTCAAAGTTCATAACAATAAGACCTTCTGTTGATCAAATTGAAAATTGTTAAACTAACAAAAGTTAGATAACAACCTGGGGCATTTACTCAGAAAATTATAGCTCAATCCGACATACAGAGATTTTTCACAAATGTTTACAGTGAAGCACAAAAATCTGTTTCGGGACAGCAACTTCCCCAAATCTTACTTCTCTCTCGTTAGGGGTTATTCTTGGAACAAAAATCACACAAAAAGGATAAGGAGAGGTTATTACAGAAGTAATAACTTCCAAGAGTCAATAAAACTATTGGGTTATCTCCCAAGAAGTACTTTTCTTTAACGCCTTTAAGTTAGGCATAAGAAGCAAGAATCAAGTATTTTCAAATGAAGAAGCATTAACATCAAATTTTGCTTTAATTGGAGGAACAAAAGGTAACTTCTGTCTCCTTATAGGGAAGTGTTCTATACCTTTCTTGAATAGGAATTGATATTTAATGGTGCCTTCTTTCATATCAATAATGGCACCAACAGTTCTAAGAAAAGGTCTTCCCAAAGTAATAGGACAAGAAGCATTGCATTCAACATCCAAAACATAGAAATCAACAGGGACATTGGCATTGTTAACCATAATAAGGACATCATTAATACTCCAAATAAGTTTCTTTTTAGCATTATCATCAAGTGGGACATATAAATAGCAATCTTCCAAAGGTGGCAAATCAAGCATTTCATAAATCTTTCTAGGCATAATAGAGACACTAGAACCAAGGTCACATAAATCTTTGAGATCAAAATCATTCACTTGCATATTAATGATGGGTTCCCAGCCATCTTCTAACTTCCTAGGAATAGAAGATTTATGTTTCAATTTTTCTTCTTTAATTTTAATGAGAGCATATGTAATGTGTTTTGTGAAAGACATATTCATAGCACTAGCATTAGGACTCTAGCAAGCTTTTGTAGGAACATAATCACTTCAGAAATATTTCAGCTATCAAGGTAAAAATCAAACTTATCATCATAGGTAGTAGACTTATTGTTTCCCATGGTTCAAACAAATTCAGCATTCTTATTGGGTTTAGGTATTGTTGTAGAAGGAATGGGGACTTCTTGTGATTTGCTAGCATCAACATGGGTGGTGGTAATGGTATAAATACTATTGTTTCTAGCAATTTCATCTTCTATTTCCCACTTAGCATGTAATTTAGCTAACAGTCTAACATTTTCATCAACAGTAACATGTATAGCATTAGTAGCAGCAAAGGTATTTTCCAAGGTTTCAGGTTTAGCAGCCATTTTATTAATCAAGGAGGATTGTGTTTCAGACAAAGATGGAATATTTTTATAAGCATTCAAAATTTTGGGCTGCAAACTAGGAATTTTCCTATTCAAATTCTCAAGTTGATGACTAATATTTTTCAATATAGAAGATTGTTCTTCCATAGTTTTAGTAAATATTTTGTTCTGCTCATATTGCATATGCATGAAGTTTTTAGTGGATCTTTCAACTTCTAGAATCCTATCTTCACTGGGCATTCCAGATTTACCATGATAAGTATTGCCATTATTAGGAGGATATTTCATGACCCACAAGTATAGGGGGTGTATCGTAGTACTTTTGATAAATAGGAGTGTCGATCCCAACGAGGAGCAGAAGGTGCTGAACAGTGGTATGGAGCAGGAAATCCCTGAGAATACTTAGCAAACAGATTTTAGTGGTTTTCTGACAAGTCAACAAAACAAAGAGCAAGTAACAGAAGTAACGAACAAACGGAGCAAGTGGCCCAATCCTTTCTTAGCAAAGGACAAGCCGGTGGAAATACTTATAAGGACCAAACGTTCTCGAGGACACATGGGAATTCTGTCAAGTGCTTTCGCTTCAAATAGCTGAGTACTCTTCTCTGGTGTTTGTAAGTGTTGTGTCGGTGAACCTGTGCTAACATACTGCCCTTCCTAGGACTAATACATACTTGTGATTAAACCCCCTGCAAACATCCATAACTATAGGAAAGTAATTAAGATATAAATCTAACCACAGCCTTAAACTCTGAGATCCTACACTCCCTTGTGCAAAGGTGTCCTAACGGGGGTTCAGGTTTCTGTCACTCCGGCAACCCCACAATTAGTAGCCAAATACACAATGCATTCCCCTAGGCCCATAAATGGTGAAGTATCATGTAGTCGATGTTCACATGACACCACTAGAAGAATAGAACCACAACCTAAATATTAAACCATTGAATAATAACTCATCACAGATTCACTACTAACAACATGAATTCTCCCATGTCCTCAAGAACTAAACGAACTACTCACAAGACATCATATGGATTAAGATCAAAGATGATATGATAATGGATAACAATCTGAACATAAACAATAATCCAATGGTTCCACTCACAAGCATCAACTACAATAGTAATCAACACTGGGAAAGTTTCCCCTAACGAACTATAGCAATATCCAACACAATTATTACATCGGAACAAAGAGATGGTGCTGGTGGAGATGATGGTGTGGATGATGATGATGCTCCCGATGAAGCCTAGCTTGATGAAGGTGTTGATGGCGACGATCTCCCCTCTCCGGGAAGGATTTCCCCGGCAGAAATCTGTCTACCGGGGAGATCTTTCTCTCTCAGTGTTTTCCGCCCCCGAGAGGCGGCGGAAATATATCTGTGGTCGCTCCCCTGGTATTAGGGTTCTGTAGGGAAGATATAGGCGAATGGGCGGAGTCGGAGGCCGGGCAGGTGGGCCACACCTGCCCTAGGCGTGGGGTCATGTGGGCCCGCGCCTAGGGGGTGTGGGCCCCCTGAGGCCCAACTCCGTCCCTCCTTCTGGCTTCCTTCGTCTTCTGGTAAAATAATATGTTTCCATATTTTTGTGGTATTTTTCTGATCTTCGCGAAATTGCACCGAAACGCCTTCTTTTCCATCAGAATCCAGGCTCCGTGTAGAGGTCCCAACCTGATAAGGTAGAGATCCCTGTGTTTACAATGCTAGTCCCTGGACCAATAGCTAGCATCCACAGTTTAAGATGTAATATCAATAAACAAAGGTCATAATACAACTTTATAACCAGGAATAAAATAATTCATTACATCTTACATAGCTCATTTGGCTATCTCATTACAATGCAGCAGAAATATCTATATAGCATGGAGTCCTTCATCTTCAAAGTGCCACAGGCAATCATGTTGGTTGTAGACTTGTAATCCTATTCAACACACTTCACTAACATCAAACAAACCTGCAACTTAATAAGTTACAGCCACAAGGGTCAATACATTTGAATTGTATTGGCAAGTGATACTATGGTAGAATAGTGGTATCTATCATCTATATGCATTTGGCTAAGTGGATCTTAGGCTTGCTTTGCTCAAAATAGATTTTCCTTATCATTTGAAAACACTAAGTTTTTATTTGTCAAAATCACCTAAGGAACAACCAATGAATATTGGTTAACCTTTACCCTTGTTCAACCACAAGCTTTTAACTTAGAAATTGGGATGAGGAGATCCTTGATATCTTTCATGTCTTGATGCTCAAATTGTCCATTGTCGGGGACACGGCTATGTACTTAGATTTTACTCTCTCGAGAAGTGGTGCACTTTCCCCACAAGACTCGACATGCATCGAGACAAGATCTTTCAGAAGCCTTCCCTTAGACCAAAATGTACGCGTTCCAAACCTATCACCCCTACCACCAACTGTCCATCTGGCTAAGTTACTGCAACCTATATGATCCAGGCAGAGCCCATATTGCCATGTGGCTACACTTGAAGCTTCTCAACATTTGACACTCAAATCTCTTTGTTCCTGGGTGGCATTCCACAAGTGAGATACACAGGGTAGGCCATGAAAATGGGGCCCTGGTAACCACTCAACAAAAATCCATCCAAGCAATTACCATTCCACCCAGGTGATTCATTCACTTAGTAGTTTTATTAAGCAAAAACATAAGTCAAAAGACTTAGCAAAATTTCCATAGTATATGTATATAAACCACCCTTGTTTACTACTAGCTAGGCTAACCATGATAGTAGTAGGAATCCTAACTTAGGGAGAATTCTACTAAGGCATCAGCTACTAGGATTTCCCATGGCATAGCATACTTAGTAAAAATTCCATGCAAGTCCCACTTAGAAATATCACTAATGCATAGTTAAAATATTAGGACAAAATGTATTAAGCACCACTTGCCTTTTTAGTAGAGAATATAGATTCACTCCTTGATCTTGAAATGGTCACACTCTTCAAAGTTCACTACAATTCAATCAAGGCACAAATTCAATCTAGCATTCAAACAATTCACCACATAAAATAAAGAAAACAAAACAATGCATGCAAGCATGCAAAAGATTGTTTTATTTGTAAAGGTGGTTTTTAATAGGCTATAAACATTCTAAAACACATATTGGTCATTTATAATAGTGGCAAGGTCATTTGAAAACAAGTTAGTGAAAATGGCCATTTAAATCATTTTTGTTTTGCTAGAAATGATTTTAATCAAAGTAATAATTTCTATGGTTAATCAAATACATTTTTGAATCCAAAACTTAGTGTTAGGGTCAGAGAGTTTAATTCAACCCATTTGCAAAAGGTTTTACTCAAAAACTATTTTTAAAACATAATCAATATTTTTTATTCTACTAGAAATGCTTTTATTCAAGGAATAATTCTTTAGTGTCACAAAATATACTTTTAAATCCATATGTTGGTTTTTATGGTCAGTAGGTTCAAAACAAACCATTTGCAAAAGATTTTACCCTAAATACATTTTTAGAATAAATTTTATACACAAAATATGCCTAAACATGTTTCTCCAAAAACATTCAATTTTCCAGAAGCAAAATGTTGAACTAAGGGCATGGTTGGAAATTATTCTTTTTCCTGATTCCAATGATATAAAGTTTGCAAAATTTGGACGTGTAGATTAAAAGTTATGAATTTTTCAAATCTAAACATCTAATAGAAATGTTTCTGTTTTTAAAACGAAAGGCTGGCCACGTGGGGCGTTACTACTGGCTAATACCGGTTCGCATAGATCGATCATTGTGGTAGGTTGGATCTAACTGAAATCGCACTGCCCTGATCTATTCATACCCTTTCGACTAGTCAATCTATCTACGCTGCTGGATCTGGATCTAACAGTTGCAGAGCATGCGACCATTTTCTGGCGGCGCTGCTGACGGCGAGCGGTGGTGGCATTCTGCTCGCGGCGGTTCTGGTGGAACAGGAAGAAGGGAGGGAGAGGGATGGCTCACCAGATTTGCAGGAGAGTGGAGAATCTCGACGTGGTCGTTTCAGATGGAGGGGTGCACGAAGCTGATGGCGATTCCTTGTCGGAGTTCACGACAGCGTCGGGCGCTTCTGTTCGTCGTCGTTGGCGAGGGTACAGGTCACGCCAAGGCAAAGGATAGGCTGAGTTAGATGCGTGATGGAATGGAGATTGAAGGGGTATCGTCCAGAGAGGAAGGGGCGCTTAGAGTTTACCGGGGAAGCTCGTCGGAGAAGGGCAGTGGCGTTCTGTTCGTCGAGGTTGCCGATGCTAGGGGGATGCGCTTTCTAGTGGGGGCTACTGGCGGATGCGCAAGACGATGGTGCGTAGGCTAGTGGAGGCTAGGGGCAGTGGGGAGGGTCGTGCTCGCCGGAATCAGTCGGTGAACTCGTCGAAGGCAGCGGCGAAGTGAGCCAAATTCAGCGCAGCCTGGTGGCGTTCGAGTGCGAGCGAGCGAGGGGAAATGGAGAGGGGTCAGAGGGGGTTAATCGAGTGTGGTCGTAGGGGAGAGTAATCTTTTGGAAGCTCTTTATGAAACTTGAAATCCCTGCTTCCCTCTGTGAAGGGCCTATCTTTTACTTCTTAGTTGAGTCAGTAAACCTATTCCTTTCTTTCTCCAACAAGCATTTGAGTTATTGTGATTCAATCATCCATATGATGATTTATTCAATCATGTTTATTATCTTCCTTGTTTTGCACATTGCTCTTATTTGAATGAATATTACTTTGAAAGCTATCATTGTGAAAATCCCTTTATGTTTGAGCAAAATGATTCCTGTTATAAACTTCATTACAAAAGTTTTGCTTGAAAACCAAATATGATTTGTCAACTGTTCTCTGACCAAGAAAAAAGTTTGCCATTATCAATTATGATTGTCTTTATGCATCTCCATTGTGACTCCCATACTTGTTGCAAGTTAAGTTATATGATGGTGAGTTGTTTTCTATTATGAGTTGTGTATTGGTAAATGTGATACTTCTTGTCCATATTATTTTTATCGACACTTCACTCCATAAACCTATGGTCATGTTTACTGAGATTAGTTTTCGCTTGGGGACAAGCGAGGTCTAAGCTTGGAAGGAGTTGATACGTCCATTTTGCATCACTATTTTATATCATAATTTGTTGTTATTCATTGATATATTTCATATTAAGAGGTGATACTTACATTGTTTCATCTATTTTTGCATGTTGGATGACTTTTGGAGGATGAAGTACTGGACTCAGGATTCTGATGGAAAAGGCGGTGTCCATATGCAATATTCGCGAAGATCAGAAAATTCCAGAAAATATATGGAAAATCCTATTTTTCCAGAAGACGGACGAAGCCAGAAGGGGAAGCAGAGATGGGCCACAGGGGGGCCACACCATCCCCTAGCGCCCCCCCCCCCCCCCGGGCCGCGCCACCAGGTGGTGTGGACACCCTGGCCCACCTCTGGTGTCGCCCCTTCGCCTATAACATCCCCTGAAACCCTAATACTCGGGAGGGACCACAGAAAGATTCCGTCGCCTCTGTGGGGCGGAAACTACAGAGAGAGAAAGAGCTCTCCGGCAGGCAGAATTCTACCGGGGAAATTCCTTCTTGGAGAGGGGAGATCATCGCCATCAACACCGTCATCAAGCTAGACTTCATCAGGATCATCATCATCATCCTCACCACCATCTCCACCAGCACCATCATCACCACTCCATCCCGATGTAACAATTGGGTTGAATCTTGCATAGTTCTTAGGGGAAACTTTTCCGATGTTGATTACTTTTGTATTTGATGCTTTTGAGTGGAACCTTTGAATCATTGTTTATGTTCAGATTGTTACCTATCATTATATCATCTCTGATCTTGATCCATATGATGTCTCGTGAGTAGTTCCTTTAGTTCTTGAGGACATGGGAGAAGTCATGTTGTTAGTAGTGGAATTGTGTTGAAGTGATATTCAATGGTTTGATATTTAAGTTGTGGTGTTATTCTTCTAGTGGTGTCATGTGAACGTCGACTACATGATACTTCACCATTTATGGGCCTAGGGGAATGCATTGTGTATTTGGCTACTAATTGTGGGGTTGCCTGAGTGACAAAAACCTGAACCCCCGTTAGGAAACCTTTGCACAAGGGAGTGTAGGATCTCAGAGTTTAATGATGTGGTTAGGTTTTTGTCTTAATTACTTTCTTGTAGTTGCGGATGCTTGCAAGGGGTTCAATCACAAGTATGTATTATTCCAAGTAAGTTCGGTACATTAGCATAGGTACACCCACACAATAGTTATCCAACCAAAAATATTAATCAACTATATGAAGTGAAAGCACTTGACAGTATTCCCATGTGTCCTCGAGAACGTTTGGTCCTCATAAGTAATACAACCAGCTTGTCCTTTGCTGAAGATAGGATTGGGCCACTCACTGCAATTATTATTATTGTCTTTATTTACTTGCACTTTATTTCTTTGCATTATCAAAAAACCCTAAAAATTTGTTTGCTAAGTATTTACAGAGAATTCCTGATCCAAACCACTAGTCAACACCTTTTGCTCCTCGTTGGGATCGACACTCCTATTTATCAAAAGTACTACGATACACCCCCTATACTTGTGGGTCATCACTAGCCCCTTGGTGAAGATGTCTGCAAATTGAGCCCTAGTAGGAACATGAAGAACACGAATTTGTCCAAGAGCCACCTTCTCTCGAACAAAATGAATGTCTATCGCAATGTGTTTAGTTTGCTGATGTTGCACTGGATTTCCTGACATATAAACAGCTGAGATGTTGTCACAATAAACAATAGTGGCTTGTTGAAGAGGTTGATGGAGCTCTGTGAGCATCTAGCATAGCCAAACCATTTCAGCAACGGCATGTGCCACGCGCGATACTCATCCTCAGCCGACGAGCGAGAGATCGTAACCTGTCTTTTAGAGGACCAATAAACCAAATTATTACCAAGATAAACACAAAATCCGGATGTGGATCATCGAGTATCTGGACAACCAGCCCAGTCTACATCAGAGTAAGCTGTCAAAGAAGATGGTGAAGAAGAGTTTATATGCAAGCTATGGTCGAGGGTGCCTTTTAGGTAATGAAGAACACATTTGACATGATTATAGTGAGGGATACGAGGATCATGCATATAGAGACAAGCTTCTTGGACAACGAAAAAGATTTCAGGACGTGTAATTGTTAGGTATTGGAGAGCACCAGTGAGACTATGGTATAGAGTAGGATCAGAAAAAGGTTCGTCGGCAGAAGAAAGTTTAGAAGATGTGTCAACAGGGATGCGAGAAGACTGACAATCGGTCATACCAGCAAGGTTAAGCAAATCAAGAACATACTAACGCTAAGAGAGAAAAGGTCCAGATGTGTCATGGTGAACAACAATGCCCAGAAAATGATGAAGAGAACCAAGATCAGTCATGGAGAATTCGTTGCGAAGAAGGGAAATAACATTATCTAGGAAAGATTGAGAGGAGGCAGAAAGAACAATGTCATCAACATAAAGAAGGATGTAGGAAGCATTATAGTTTTGATGATAGATAAAGAGAAGTGTCAGAAAGAGATGGAGTAAACCCGATAGTTTGAATGAATGTAGAAAAACGTTGAATCCAGGAAAGGGGAGCTTGTTTGAGGCCATAGAGAGATTTTTGAAGGAGACACACATGATCGGGGTAGGAGGAATTTTCAAAACCTAAAGGTTTTTGACATTAGACAGTTTCATTGAGAGAACCATGATGCAAAGCGTTTTTGACATCTAATTGGTGAATAGGCCAGGAGGAAGAGATGGCAAGACTAAGAACAATGCGGATGGTGCTAGGCTTGATGACAGGAGAGAAAGTTTCATCATAGTCGATTCCGTGTTGTTGAGAATATCCACGACATACCCAACGAGCCTTATAGCGAGCAAGACTGCCATCAGAGTGAAATATTTGGCAAAAGACCCATTTTCCAGAGACTATGTTAGAGTTGGATGGGTGAGGCACAAGAGTCCAAGTATTATTTTCAATAAGAGCATTATATTCAGCTTGTATGGCAGCAACCCAAATGAAATCAAGAAGATCAGATTTGTAGGTTTTAGGGAGAGGAGATATAGCCGGAGTAGCATGTAGGTTGATACGTTGAGCAGGAAGACAGAAACCGGATTTTGCACGAGTATGCATGGTATGATTATTGAGTGGTGCAGGTATAGGTATGGCATGTGAAGGTAGTGGTGTATGTCGTGGTATTGCCGACGAGTACGCCATGGAGGGGTCCTCACAGTGCGTGTTTAGAGACGTGGGGTAAGGCGGACGGTTGACGGGTACGAGGTAACACAGCTTACCCAGGTTCAGATCCCACAACGGTGGCGGAATCCTACTCCTGCTATAAATCACTATAAGGGCAATACGCCGAGTTACAGAGATAGGTTCGCTGTGCGAGGTTGTATGAATCGATACTAGGTTGTCTGAAGTTGTGCCCTAAAGGCTCCCATAGGCCCGACTTATATAGTCGCAAGGTCCTAGGGTTACAGGGAAAAGTCCTAGCCGGATAGGTTACAGAGTCCTACACCGTCTATTACTAGTCTTTTGTATCTTGCACTCCAAGGCTCCGGGTACACTGGTGACTCCACCGTAGCCTTCCTTTATCCGGCATGGGCCTCCCTTCTGGATCCACCTAACTGGGCCACCCAGCAGTCCATAGGCCATGCTACCGACTATGGGCCACCCGGGTTAGTCGGATAAGAGACATGCTATAAGGATACCCATATAGCATATCCCCAACAGTAGCCCCCGGAGAACTCCGAGATCTTGCTTCGTCTTGCCTCTTCACGTTGAATGCTCCGTCTAGATGGATGTCGGCAAATCGTCAAGCAATATCTTGTAGTCCTCCCAAAGAACCCTGCAGTGTTTTTCTCCGTCTTCAAATGATAAGCTGGAGAAATGTTGAATCTTCCATCGTACTCTTCCATAGTCGGATTAAATCCGTCCATGCCGGAATCTTCGATGCGACGGCTCATCTACCCATGTCATCTAGGACGACGTAGGCTTAGGTCAGCGATTCCTCGTAACTCACAAATGCAGAGAACGCAATCATATCCGATT
Source organism: Avena insularis (assembly GCA_023614405.1). Classification (NCBI taxonomy): domain Eukaryota; kingdom Viridiplantae; phylum Streptophyta; class Magnoliopsida; order Poales; family Poaceae; genus Avena; species Avena insularis. Next base: position 377,421,988 of record CM042695.1, on the reverse strand, counting down.
TTCCCACGCGAGCGATACGAACCGTTGGCGGCGGCGGTTGGAGACGTGGCGAAATTACCACGCACGCTCACGAACACGTCGTCTATGCGGCAACCGTCCAATCATCTGCACGAATCTTGACGCGAAGCATGATAAATAGTAACCATGGGACACTTTCCACTTTTTACCTCATTCCTCTCGCGTCATCGTCTTCTTCCTCCATCTGCACGCCTCCTCGAGCTTTCCGTGAGAAACCTCGAAAACCCTAGCCTCCCTCTATGTCAGTCGCATCCTTCCAGCACTCCATGGCTAGCAGCAGCTCCTCCCCGTCGATAGCGGTGTCGAGCGAAGCCACGGCGAAGCCGGCGAGCTCCGTCGTCGTGCCCCCAGAGGGCCTGGTCATCCCCGCATCGGTGGTGATTGAAACCACCGGCGGCGACCATAATCTGGCGGCGCTAGAGCCTCTGGAAGAAGAGCCAGACTCTCACAAGGGCGACTGGCGTGGCTCGGACATCACCGACCGCGACATCCAAGAGATGGTCGCCGAAGGCTACCTCCCCGCGACGGAGGGGCTCGCCTGGCGGGCGGCGCCGGCCAGCGAGGTGACACCTTCTCCCCAAGCCGGAGAAAAGGTGTACCTCAAGGCTCGGCTGGTACGCGGCATTTACCTGCCCATCTACCACTTCTTTCTTTCCGTCTTGAACCACTACAAGGTCCAACCCCATAACCTCTCCCCCAATAGCATCTTAGTGCTTAGCAACTTCGCGGCACTTTGTGAGGGTTACCTAGGGATTAGGCCTAGGTTAGATTTGTTCATGTACTTCTTCACCGTCAAACGTGAAGCCAGACACAGTAGGGAGGAGCTTAGGAACTGCGGCACCATAAGCTTCAAGATTCGACCTGGCCGGCGGTTCCCCAACATCGTCGGCCATGAGTCCTGCAAAAACTAGCAGCGGACGTACTTCTATGGCCCCGACATTCCTTTGGCAGGCCGAGAAGTAACGTACCCGAACTTTGCGGATGGAGCCGCCGCTGAAGTTTCCACATGGAGATCCCATGCCTCCCTTCCCTCCGACCTCGACGCTTCTCGTGCAATAAGGCGGAATGAATGGTTCATAGAGACGAGTTTGACTGGCTTGGACCTAGCCATGTGTTGGTTCATCAGGCGAATCCAACCTCTACAGCACCGCGCGAAGTTCATGCACGAGTATACCAGTGATCGAAGGGATACCCTCCGGATCTCCGTGGATAACTTCTCGAGCGACTCCGTCAAGCTCCGCCTGAAGGACATCGTCAAGGTGAAGGATAAGAAGTGTGGCTTCACCATTACCTACGACATGTTCATAGACGGCAAGTGCCCAAAGGTAGATATGTATTTTCCGTGTATGACATATACTCCAGTTTCTCTGTCTTGCCATTGCCACCCCATCTAACATGGTGATTTCTAACTTAACAGCTTAGCGATCTAGATGAGGACAACCTGGCTGCCCAAATCTATGATCCAAAGATGAAGGAAGTCATGGTCGTGTCCGACGACGATGTCCCGTTGGCACGAAAGCGGAAGAGCTCCACCTCTGACGCTGCCGACGGAGGCAAGAAGAAGAAGACGGAGGGTGGAGCCTCCAAGAAGACTACCGCCGCTCTGGAGGCAGAAAAGAAAAGATCCACCGGGATTTTTGCCAAAGCACCCCCATTAGTGTGAGCTTCTCATTCTCCGACATTGTCTTATTTATCTGTTGTGTTCCTGTACTTATGCACTTTGCATGTTTCAGGAAGAAAGCCACGACCAGCCTCAAGAAGACCTCCAAGACTTTGGGGGCTTCTCGAAATATCAAGGATATGCTGCATCGCGACTCCTCCCCCGCCATCGCCCCTGCTACTCCTGCCGTCAATCTTTCCTCTGCCCCAACAAGATCTCAAGCCCAGCAGGCACCAGGCCCTTCCGCCATGCAAGTGGATTCTGGCGCCTCTACCGAACTCGCTGTTGTCGGCGAACAGGCAACGTAGGAGAGCACTACTCTACAAATGCTGAAGCTCCGGCTAAGGATGCCATCGGTAGCGGCAAGGCGGCAGTGGAAGCTGGTACCTCTACCGAAGGCGGCGCCCCCGCTCCCCAGAAGCCCTTCGAGTTCCCGAAGATAGTTTACCCGGCGCTCATGCCGAGTAACACAACTCTGGTTCCTGGAGGAGTGCCATCATATCCGACGTGCGGTATTGAGGAGCTTCTTCGACAAGCAGATATCTTGCAGGGAAATAGCATTTCCTTTGGCAAGCTGCTGACCGAGAGTGCTACAAATCTCAAGATTATTGCACTTGTAAGTTTTACTTTGCCTTCTGCATTTCATATGAGTATCCCACTGTAGCCCCCGAGGATGTAGACGGAAAACCATAGGTTTTGCATCTATATGCTCTAAGAGTGACTAAGTTAGAAAGAACTCTCACTGTAGCCCCCAAGCATTTAGATGGAAGAAACTATTCTGACTAGATGTTTTAAGAGTAGCATACGCAGTGTTTATAATTTTCAATACTGTAGCCCCCAAGCCTCTAGTTGTAACTGAATTAGTTCCGACTAGATGCTTAAAGAAAACCTAACCATTTTCCGAGTTAAAACTTTATACTATAGCCCCCAAGCTTCTAATCGAGAACTGAAGTAGCTCCGACTAGATGCTTAAAGAAAAGCTAAGCATATTGCTAAGTTGAAAAACTTTCGCTGTAGCCCCCGAGCGCCTAGATGGAAAGTTTCCGACTAGGTGCTCCAAGCAGACTAAACAACAGTTTAAATTTTTCCTTTGTTTCACAGAACGAGAATGCTCGGAGGGGCATGGCCAACGACAAGTACCAGAAGATGCGCGCAGATCTTGAAGCCGAAAAGGGTAAAACTGCCATCTTGAAGGAACAGATCATCAAAAACAAGAGTCTATTTTATTTTTTGCGCATTACGTCTTGGTTTTATGCCTTCATTCTCCGAGTACTCACTGTGTACTTTTGTTTTCTCCGACTTTGCAGAACATGTCGCCAAGGCCAAGGATATTGTTGAGCAGTCCAAGCACATCTAGCAGCTGGACAGCGAGAATAGAATCCTTAAGAAGGAGAGGGAAGAGATGCTGAACATGCACGAGGATTCCATGAAAGCCCTGCAAGATTCCGCCTCCGCGGAAATCAATCGCTTGAAGGAGGAGCTTGCGATCTTAAAACATCAGAAGCAAGCTGCTGATGAGCAAAACCAACGCCACAGCGAGGCGTTTAAGCTCCTCCAAAAAGAGAAGGAATCCTTGGCGGACACTATCTGGCAGGCCAAGGCCAGCATCTTCAGTAAGTTTCCTCCGCCTTGTATGTCTGTAGTCTGGATACTTAGAGTTTATTGAACTCATGCGCTCATTGTCGGAATTTTTAGCTCCTATGGGTTTAACCCGCTCGCCTCCTTCGGACAAGGAATGCATGGTTCTTGCCGGCAACTTCATCAACACCGCCATTACCCAAGCCAAGGAGATTACCAAGCCCCTCCAGATATATATCAAGGCCTCGACCGCGTGAGTACTCGGAGATTCTGCGCCGAGCCCCCGAGCGTGTTACAAGCTGGAAAGCTTCATGTGCACGGGCTGGCGTGAGGATGGTGCTCTCAATGGTGAAGGCACACTACGAAGATGCCGACATCGACACGGTGACCTCTAGCATCCCCGACGTTGATAATGACGGCAAAGAGATTGATCACGAGGCCATCTTGTCATCACTCGCGGGATATGACACCAGAGTTGCCGAGTTGGTGGACATCGACGTCTTCGTGCCCATGAACACCATCGACAGCATCAACCAAGATTCCTCCGAGTCTCATCATAGCGCCGACGTTGAGGGTGATTCTCTGGCTGGGGACGATGCTGCTTCCAAGTCTCCTGCGCCCAAAGAGTGAAAAACACTATGTAATATTTGTTTTGCCTTTGGTATATGCGCCAAAAAAACTTGATGATGTAACTTAAGGCGGAAAACAATCGTTTTTATTTTTTGCTACTTAAGAACTTAGTTCCCAGCATGTATATATTTTTTAAGCAAGTGCTGGCTTATCCATTACTTTGGTTCTTATGCTTGACTTTTCGTGAGTCGGAAGACTCGTTGTCAGAACCATGCGCTTAGGTGATGATGCCCAATGGCACCGTCAATAACCTGAGCACAAAATCACCGACAATAAGTGCCAAAAGTCACTACTCCAGAATCCACATAAAACGACAAAGAACGCAGACGTAAAACTTAAGCTAACGCCCGTAGGCGGAATTTTCACAAGTGCAAACGCAAAGCTTGTGCATAAAGGTTTTACATGATCTAAAAATGAACACTAAAGGAGGTAAAAGACTCAGGAATATGAATGAACCAAAGAGCTTTATTTCATTGATTATATAAGAGATACACAATTAGATAAAAAATGCTAAGTGTAAAAAGGACGTAGCTGTGTTATGTTCCATGGCCGATCAAGCTCCGGGTAGTCATCATCCGGGTCACGTCGCTTACGCTTATGATCCTCGTTGGGTCTATCCTTTAGTTCACGATTGTCAACAAGGTAGTAAGACCCATTGAGCAGCGCCTTGCTTATGATGAACGGTCCTTCCCATGGCGGGGATAATTTGTGTGACTTCTTCTGCTTAAGTCGGAGCACCAAATCCCCCTCTTTAAACGAGCAATGCCGATCGCGGCGACTATGGTAGCTGTGTAGCTTCTGCTGGTAGATAGCGGATCTTTGGCATGCCAAAATGCGCTCCTCCTCGAGAAGGTCCACATCCAGGCGTCTAGATTCTTCAGCGTCATCCTCGTCGTAGGCGGCAACTCTTGGTGCATCATGGAGGATGTCGGAAGGCAGGATGGCTTCTGCTCCATATACCATGAAGTAAGGGGTGTAACCGGTAGATCTGTTGGGTGTACTTCGTAAACTCCACAGCACAGATGGAAATTCTTCCGCCCAGGCTCCAGCTGCTCTATGTAGCGGTGCCTCAAGCCGTGGCTTGATTCCCTGGAGAATTAATCCATTGGCTCGCTCGACCTGTCCATTGGATTGTGGGTGTGCCACAGATGCAAGATCAAGTCGGATGCCTTTCTCCCAGCAATATGCCTCCACTTCTCCGAGTGATAAATTGCTGCCATTGTCGGTGATAATGCTATGTGGGAGACCAAATCTCACCACTAGATCTTGGACGAACCTGAGGGGAGTTGCCCCATCAAGCTTTCTAATGGGTTTAGCTTCTATCCATTTAGTGAATTTATCAACTGCTACGAGCAGATGCGTAAACCCACAAGGTGTCGTCTGTAACGGTCCCACCATGTCTAGCCCCCAGACCATAAACGGCCAAGTTATTGGTATTGTTCGCAGTTCTTCAACAGGAACATATGGTTGTCGGGCATAATACTGGCATCCCATGCATGTCTCAACCAGCTTGTCGGCATCCGTCTTCGCGGTCAGCCAGTAGAATCCTTGCCGGAAGGCTTTCGCCACCAACGATCGAGGAGCGGCGTGGTGCCCGCAATCTCCGAGATGGATTTCGCGTAGGATTTCCATACCTTCTAGGTGGGAAACACACTTTAGGTATACACCAGTAGTGCTCCTTTTGTAGAGTTGCCCATTGATTATGGTATAACTCTTTGCTCGTCGTACTATTTGCCGTCTTTCGACTTCGTCGTCGAGAAAAGTTCCGTTTTCGAGGTATTCCATGAACGGTTTTGTCCAAGCCGGAGGGACCTTAGTCACCATGTTGACGAAAGAGTCAGCTCTATCCCAGATATCGATGTCGGCTCCCTTCACGGATGGTGTGCGCAGATGCTCTAGGAAAACTCCTGGCAGAATTCGCTTGCGCCCTGATCCTACCTTAGACAGCAGATCAGCCGCCTTGTTTTGTTCCCTAGGCACATACTTAACTTCGTAGCCCAAGAAGCTCTTGGCTATCTCGTCCACTTCGTCTCGATATACCGCCATCATAGGGTTCCGCGATTCCGTGTGCCACCACCGGGCAACCAAGTCAGAATCTCCACAGCAAACTATGCGCTTGATGCCAATATCCTTGGCTACACGTAGTCCGTGAATGAGTTCTTCATACTCCGCCATGTTGTTTGTAGCCTTGAAGTGGATCTGCAGAATGTAGTGTAGCTTGTCTCCTGTTGGTGACTGTAGCAATACACCAGCCCCCGAGCCATTGAGCAGCTTTGATCCGTCAAAGTGCATCACCCAGTACTCTGGTTCTGGCAATGGAGTAGTGTCTGGCATCTCCATCCAATCTGCAACAAAATCCGCCAAGGCTTGTGATTTGATAGCGTCGCGTCTCTTGTAGGTGATCTCGAAGGCGGCAAGTTCAATGCCCCACTTCGCGACCCTTCCTGTAGCGTCGCTGTTATTGATGATGTCGGACAGTGGAGTCTTGCTCACCACTGTGATTGGGTGCTCCTGAAAGTAATGCCTCAGCTTCCGAGAAGCAAGGAATACTCCATAAGCTATATTTTGATAGTACGGGAAACGCTGCTTAGACTCCGTCATGACCTCGCTCACATAGTAAAATGGTCGTTGAACTCCGTGCTCATGGCCTGGTTCCTTCCGCTCTACCACGACGGAGAGGCTGATATCCCGGTTGGTTCCCGCCATGTAAATTAATAGGGGCTCTCCAGTTTCAGGTGTTGCAAGGATGGGCGCTGAGGAAATAATATCCTTGAGTTGCTTCAATGCTGCATCTGCTACGTTCGTCCATGTGAATTTGTCCGCCTTCTTCAGTAACTTGTACAGCGGCAGAGCCTTCTCTCCAAGTCGGCTGATGAACCGACTAACTGCTGCAACACACCCTGTTAGTCTTTGAATGTCCTTTAGGCATGTCGGATGGTTTATGTTTAAGATGGCCTTGATTTTCTCTGGGTTGACCTCGATTCCACGCTGGGAAACGATGAAGCCCAACAATTTGCCGGCTGGAACCCCGAAGACGCACTTCTTAGGGTTAAGCATCATGTTGTATTTCCGGAGATTATCGAAGGTTTCTTTTAAGTCGGAGATTAAGTCGTTTGACTTTTTAGAAATCACCGCTATATCGTCCACGTAGGCGTGAATGTTCCGACCAATTTGGTCGTGAAGGCAACGTTGCATTGTCCGCTGGTAGGTAGCACCTGCGTTTTTTAGCCCAAAGGGCATTGTGACATAGCAAAACATGTCGTATGGGGTAGTGAACGAAGTGGCCAATTGGTCCGAATTCCTCATCTTGATCTGGTGGTATCCTGAGTATGCATCAAGAAAACACAAAAGTTCCGAGCCAGTCGTCGAGTCAATGACTTGGTCAATGCGAGGCAAAGCAAACGGATCTTTGGGACATGCTTTGTTCAAGCCGGTGTAATCAACGCACATTCTTAATTCATTGGTTCCCTTTTTGGGGACAAGTATAGGATTAGCCACCCATTGGGTGTGAAGGACTTCTCGGATAAATCTAGCCTTAAGTAACCTAGCTATGTCTTTGCCAATGGCGCGTCACTTCTCATCTCCAAAGCGTCGTAGAGGTTGTTTCACTGGTTTGGATTTTGGATCAATGTTTAAGCTGTGCTCGGCAAGTTTCCTAGGTACACCTTTCATGTCGGCAGGTTGCCAAGCAAAGATGTCCTTATTCTCATGGAGGAACTCGACGAGCGCGCTTTCCTATTTGGGATCCAGGTTCGTCCCAATGGCGGTGACCTTGGAGGCATCGCCTACCACAAGTTCCACCGGCTTGGTCTCGATGGCGGCCTTGAACGCAGGAGCGGAGTCGGAGATCTGCTTCTTCGACGCGGGCATCTCTGAGTCATTGACCTTGCTCTGGATCTCTTTGAATTCTTCGTCAGAGAGGCTTTACGCAACGGCTGCTTCATTGATCTTGCAGTCCCTTGCCTTGGTAAAGCTTCCGGATACGGTGATGATGCCGTTTGGTCCGGGTATCTTGAGCTTGTTGTAGATGAAGCATGGCTTGGCCATGAACATGTGGAATATGTCGCGGCCGAATATGACGTGGTACACGCTCTTGAAAGGGACCACCTCAAAGGGCACGCACTCTTGGCGGTAATTATTAACATCGCCAAAGGCAACCTGAAGTGTAATGCACCCAAGGGGCCGAGACTCCCGACCAGGCACTACGCCGTGGAAGATGGTGTTGGTCCGTCTTAGGTTTTCCTCCGTCAAGTTCATCTTTTGCAGTGTATCCAGGTACATGATGTTGATGCTGCTTCCACTGTCCACCATACACTTGGTGAACTCCACGCCGTCAATCAAGGGGTTGATGACCATGGCGTACTGGTTCTCCGTGGGTATAAGGTCTGGGTGGTCCGTCATGTCCCAAGTTATTGGAACCTCCAACCAGCGCAGGTACTGGGGGACTGGGGGGAGAGTAGCCATCAGGATCCTCAGAGAGGTCTTCTGTTGTCGGACGGTGGGGGTGCCAAGGAAAGTGTGGTAGACTGGGGCCTTCTTCGTGAAGGGGTTCTTTCCTTTGTCGTCGCTCTTGGCGGCGTTCTTGGGGTCAACGTCCTCGTCCATGTCACTTGAATCCTTGGACTCCTCCTCCTCCTTCTTCTTCCCCTTGCCCTTGCCGCGCGGTCTGTTCTTCCGACTTTGCTTGTAGCCGGACTCCGGGTCTTCCTTGAGGTCATTGACGAACTTGCAGTGTCGATTGGTATGGGTGACTTTGCCGTTGACGTCGAGGTGTACGAGGCATGGCATATCACGGTACTCCTCGTAGGTTTGGGGAACGCGGAGCGGCGCCGAGGTGGTTTCACTTCCTCGTTGCTGCCCACGACCAGCTCCCCTTCCTCGGCCACGTTGTCCGCCCTCTCCTCATCCTGCAAAAGTCATAGCGACCATGTCGGTAGATTGCTTTTCTTCTGGAGCGGTTTTCCGCTTTGTACTGCTGTTCCTCCGAGCTTGAGTTGGAACGGCCGTTGTCGGCAAGGAGCCACGAGCATCGTCGGCGGCAGCTGCGAACTCACTGGCCAACTGAATCATCTGGTTCAAGTCAAGTTGGTGATTGTCATGTAAGCGCTTCAGCTTATGTCGGAGCAACGTGCCCCTTTCCAACCCATCGATGAAGGCAGCCATGGCGGTCTGAGCTTGCACTCCTGCGCAGGAATTCTTCATGTCCAGCCAGCAGGAGAGGTAGGCACGAGATGTCTCGTCTTTCTCTTGCACGCACCGCTGCAGATCGCCGACAGTGCAGGGACGCTTGTATGTACCCTCAAAGTTCTTGGTGAACACTTCTTGCATGTCCAACCTGTTGTAGATAGATTTCTCTGGCAAGTCGTCGATCCATTGACGGGCCGTACCCGCCAACATTAGTGGGAGGTACGTGACAGCGACGTTGGGGTTGCCTCCGGCAATCTCCACCACGTTGTCGTAGTCCTGCAACCATGTGGCTGGCTTGGCGGTGCCGTCATAGGTCTTGATGGTCTTGTCAATCCGGAAGCCTTTGGGGTAAGTTGCGGACCGTATTGCAGGTCCAAAGCAACGCGGTCCTAGGTATGGTCCTTCCCGGGCCTCGTGGATCTTATCGATCCGCGAACATGCATCGTATGGCTCCGGGTTCTTCTTCTTTTTGTCAACAGGGGATGGGCTGCGTGAACGACGCGGGCCTCCTCCGCCATGGTGACGGAGGCGGAGGTGGCGGTGGGTTAGCCTTCTTTCTTTTACCCTCCTGCGACGCCTCACGTCTGTCACGGTTGCTTGTCGGACGCGGAGGGTCATGGCGCGACCTGCTCTTATGTCCTTCGTTGCGCTTTCCGTCATGACGGGTCTGCTCCGCGTTGTCGCGGATGATGATGCCACACTGCTTTGGTGGGGGCATATCCATCCGATGGTGAGCGTTGTAATCTTCACGATGTCGGGGAGACCGGGGCGATGGCGATGGGCGACGAGGTTGGACCTTTTCTCCGTGGTCGGAGGATATTGGGATAGCATCCTTCCTGTTGCGTGCATCCCTCCGTCTTCGTTCTAAGGAACACGTCTGGGACCCGACATCAAGAGGAGATCTGTCCCTTGGTGGCTTGTACTGGCTAGACTGGCAGAGCGCTGGGTTAGACTCAACCCTCTGGGAGGTGGCCTTTTCCTGCTGCTTCACCGCCTTGGCCACTAGGTCGTAGACCTGTTCCACTGCCTCAGGCGATCTATCCTGCTCTAGAAGGGTCTTGGCAACGGCGAGGTTAAGTAGTAGGGTGGGCATCACCTGCTTGCCTTCACTGTCAATGTATGGCTTGGCCTGTGCCGGCTTCGAGGGAGCCCATCCTAGGTTGCGCCTCACACCAGGATCGTTGATGACGCGAGCCAGAGCTTTCTTAGCCTTCTGCTGCTGTAGCAGAGTCTTGTACTCGGCCTCCATTGCTCTAGCTTTTTCTATGGACTTCTGCGTGTTGACCAGATCTTGATTTAGCTTAGCACCTTGCTCCGCGATGGCTTGCGCCTCCTCCAGCAGCTGCTAGCGTTTCTCATCAAGCTGGGTCACGTTCCGGATATGAGCAACGGTCAGTGGCTCGACGAGGAGATCGCGGGGGTTTTCGCCCTCTCTCTGAACGCAGCGCGCCAGATCAAAGATGGTAACCATGCATGCCGACGAACTTGGATCTCTGCTGTCCAGACGCACGGACTAAGCCGGCGAATTTGCAGTGAACTTCCACCTTTATATCCTGCACAAGGGCGGTTTGGGTGGGCCTTGAATTTTTCCAATCTTTGCCGGCAAACTCCGAGGAGAGATTCGACATCGATCCTTCTGCGAACGTATCCTGCCCGTAGGCGGTCCGTGCGGGTCTTGATGCTCCTCCGACTCCCAGGGAACTGGTGCCCGAGTCGGTTTCACCGATGAAGAGGTGGATGTCTCTGATAGGAACGATCGAACACCGCATAGGGTTCTTCTTTGCCGGGATCTAGAACTCGTCGGGAGGGACGATCGGAACGTTGCCGGAGAAGAGAACACAGCCGATGGCTATGGTTTCGCCGATTCCCGCGAAGATCTTGGCCATCGCTCAAGAGCCTGAGCGCCTCTTGCGCCACTGGGCGCCAACCGCCGTGGTATTCTGAGAGTACGCCATGGAGGGGTCCTCACGGCGTGTTTAGAGACATGGGGTAAGGCGACGGTTGACGGGTACGAGGTAACACAGCTTACCTGTTCGAGATCCCACAACGGTGGCGGAATCCTACTCCTGCTATAAATCACTATAAGGGCAATACGCCGAGTTACAGAGATAGGTTCGCTGTGCGAGGTTGTATGAATCGATACTAGGTTGTCTGAAGTTGTGCCCTAAAGGCTCCCATAGGCCCGACTTATATAGTCGCCAGGTCCTAGGGTTACAGGGAAAAGTCCTAGCCAGACAGGTTACAGAGTCCTACACCGTCTATTACTAGTCTTGTGTATCTTGCACTCCAAGGCTCCGGGTACGCTGGTGACTCCACCGTAGCCTTCCTTTATCCGGCATGGGCCTCCCTTCTGGATCCACCTAACTGGGTCGCCCAGCAGGCCATAGGCCATGCTACCGACTATGGGCCACCCGGGCTAGTCGGATAAGAGACATGCTATAAGGATACCCATATAGCATATCCCCAACAGTGTATGAGTGGAGGAAGGCGAGGCGTCAGGCGCGGCGAAAGAGACTGACATCGGGGTTCGTGGTTCAGATGTGGCAGGGGAGGGGGCGGACGCGGGGGATGGTGGTGGTGATGGAGGGTCAACGACAGGGTTTCCTACCGCGGTAGGATTTTGGGCTGGTTTTGCTGTCGCGGCAAAGGTTTCGGCTGCCGCGGCAGAACCGGTGGCAGAAATTTTTAGGAGATATAAAATATGGACAACATACTATAGAGGATGGCGGGTAGGTACAGGAGTAGAGGAGTCAAGATGTTGAGCAAAAATAAAGATATTTTCTGCAAAAGTGACATGACGGGAAATATGAACGTGACCTGAAACGAGATCGAGACAACGATAGCCTTTGTGTTCATCTGAAAAACGGAGATGGATGCATGGAAGAGATCTAGAAGAAAGTTTGTTGGGGTAGTAGCAGAAGAATTAGGAAAGCAAAGACAGCCAAAAACGCGAATGTCGGCATAATTAGGGTGATTGAAAAATAAAGAATAGAAGGGGGTATTGTTAGAATTTGCTTTTGACGGTCTAATATTAAGGAGAAAAGTAGCCATGCGAAGTGATTTGGCCCAGAAGTTTGGAGGCATGGAGGCGTGGAGGAGAAGAGTTCTAAGGATGTCATTGATAGTGCGTAAAGAACGTTCGGCTTTTCCGTTTTGAGGAGAGGTGTAGGGACAAGAAAAAATGAAGGAGAATACCGTGCTGGAGAAAAAAGGTTTTGTTTTTGTAGTTGTCAAATTCTCGACCGTTATCACACTGAATAAAACGTATGGGGAGAAAGAAATGTGTTGAGACATATCATTAAAAATTTATAAAAAGGGAATGCACATCAAATTTATTGCACAAGGGAAAGGTCCAAACATAATAAGTGAAATCATCTAAACTAACAATATAATACTTATAACCTAAAATGCCTCGACAGGAGACGTCCATAAATCACAGTGTAGAAGTTCAAACGGAAAGGTACTAGTAGAGATAGAAGAACTAAAGGGTATACTAACATGTTTCCCTAATTGACAAGACTCACACAACGAAGAATTATGGGTATCTCTATTACAAGGAATTGAAAATTCACTAAGGATGGAAGATAAAGCAGCACTATGGAGATGGCCAAGACGTCGGTGCCAAATATCAACTGAAGCTACCATGGATGTTGGATCCGCAACGGCCGGGGTACCATGGAGAGAGTATAGATCACCGGAGCTACTGAAGCGTACAATCTCGGCCTAGGTCCGGTAATCCTTCACAGATAAACCAAGAGGGTCGAATTCAAGGGAGACATGATTATCACGAGTGAATTGGCGAATAGAAATAAGATTTTTTTTATAAGAGAAGGAGCCACAATAACAACACGAAGACGAAGTGGTTTAGAGGTGGAAAAAATTTGAGATTGTCCAACACAATGAATAGGAATAGAGGAACTATTGCCAAGAATAATGGAAGAAAGAGGAGAAGTGGTGCAAGAAGACAGCAAATTACTTGAAGCAGACATATGACTAGAAGCAACAGAATCAAAATCCCAATATGTACCTGAGTTTCCTTGTGCAGCAAAGTTGTTCATGGCCTGTAAAAAGGCAGCTTGATCCTAGCTCGGAGTTGAGGGAGAAGGTGGCGTGGGCAGCAATGCCGGCTACTGAGGTGGTTGAGGCGGTGCCGGGTAGAAGTTTCCATCGGCATATGCAGGAGTACCGTAGGAGGCACCGTATGGCGCGTAGACCGGAGCCGCATGATAGACGTGATGAGGCGCACGCGGGAGCATGGGACCAGATGCACCCATGTGAGGGCGAACACCGGGGTGCCAGGCACCGCCATATGCAGGAGGGACGCCGATCGGAGACGGGCCGGCCCAAGGCATAGGCTAGGCATGTAGGAGACCAGTCCAGGGGTCGTGTTGAGGGCGCCATGTTGGAGATGCAGGAGGCGCATGTACCGGGGCGGGAGGTGGAGCCGTGGGCGGTGGAGCAGGTGGTGCAATCGGTGGTTGTGGCGTCCGATAGATAGGTCAGGTGCCACGGTAATTAGGGCTAGGGCGCCATCCAGGAGGAGGCTGCGCTAAAGGTGGCGGTGGAGGCGCAGGCGGGGCCGGTGCAGGGGGTCGCGGGATGGCCGCAAAAAACTGGGGGCGTGACTCTTTGTTGGTATGGCGCGATCGGCCCATTGGAGCATGGATCAGACCTCCACGAAGGAGGGACGGGGCCGCATCATGGGGATGAACGAAGCTTGTTTCTCGAAGCACTCGCTGAGGCCGACAAGGAGGATGTTGATGAGTTACCGATCGTCGACGGGATCCCTAAGTTCTTGGAGTTCATCGGCGATGGTTTTGAGGCGCTGATAGTAAACACCCACTGGAGAATCGCCCTGCACGGTGTCACGAAGTTCCGTGTGAAGCGTGTTGACGCGGGCATCGACGTTGTCTTGAAAAAGTTGGCAAAGGGCCTCCCAAAGAGCGGCAACGCTGGAGGCCTCACGGAAGACGAGGTTGAAGATTTCTGTAGACACCCGTTGGTAGATCCATTGGATGATGGCGAGGTCATCCTTGACCCAGCGAGGATCTGGCGGCTGGGCAACGGAGTCGGAGGCGACGTGGTCGAGGAGATGGAGCGACCAAGATGAACTTTGATAAGGCGGCGCCAATGGTAGTAGTTGTGCTTGGGGAGATCTAAAGTAACAGGAATAAAGGGACTAACGTCTGAAATTGTATCGGCATATTGGATTGTGGATGGGATTGAAAGGACTAGGATTTTGGTGGGGAAATAAGAAGAGGAGCTCGTCGTGGCGGCGTCGACCTTGGAGGCAAGGATGTGACAGCCCGCCACTCAAGTAGCGGCGGCGGAGGAGGTGGGGTGGGCGGCGACATATGCCCTAGATCGTTTTAGTCTGATACCATGTTGAATAGAATAGTTTTGATACTTCAATAATAATCGTTACAATTACAAAAAAATATATAGAGGGTCTAGGCCCTGACCGAGTCGGTGCTAGCCAAGTCGGTTTAGAGTCCTAAACTTGACACACAAGTTGATTGTCTAATACAACCAAAGGCTCATCGTTTGAGTTAGTGTTAAAGAGACATGACAGTCACGAGACATGTGTGTCAATTACCAGAGAGTTTTCCGACCTATTTATTTCCGCCGAGTTTGCAAAGTTTGTCAAGCCGAGAGCTAGCTAGCTACGTCCACATCCACGTCCACGAGAATCCATCAAGATATTACGTCCTGGCTAGCTGCTACATCGATCAAAGAGCTAGCTTTGCGCTGCAATTTCCATGCGTGTTTGTGTAGTTTGCTTGCAAAACGGCAACGATCTACAGGTAGAATCCAACTTGCAGTTTCAGCGTACATTGACACTCGTAGATCATATATATTCACGTGTAATCAACATAGATAAAATCTGCACGCCGGCCTCGGTTTCTCATGCACCTAGCAGGGCACAACCAAAGGCTTATCGTTTGGATTATTAGTGTTAAGCCTAAGATGGTGTTACCTGACAAGCAGGCTTGGTGGATGCGCTGGTCTGACACAAACAAACTGGTGGTGACTTTAGGCACCGAGCAATGTTACTCCAGAGCGAAAAATGAAGTACAAAAATCACACAGGACGAGCTAGACAGCATCATCCATCCACGCCAAAATAAGATGCCAGTGATTTACCAACACAACCAGAGTATATATGGAACGTTACAGGCATGACAGTTTCACAAGAGGAACAGAATTCCAACCATCTAGCTCTCTAACCATATCCAACCAGAAGAGGAACAGAATTCCAACCATCCAGGCATGACAGTTTCACAAGAAGAACGTAAATGCTACTTCCTAAGCATATACAGTTCCAGTTCGCAAACAGAGTTTCAGGTCCTAAAGATAATCCCGCGACAAACCAGTTCCTACTGATGGAAAACAGGCTATCAGACGACTAAGGGCATTCAGGCCCAGTCGACCTGAAGGATCAAACTATCATACGCATACCTCTTGAGTTTAGCCTTGGCAGTCACCGCGTCCTCCTTCTGGAAGAAGGTGACGACGGCTGAGCCCTTGCCGAGGCCGGTCTTCACGTCCTTGGCCACAGACACCCGGCGGACTCGTCCGAAGCGTCCGAAGAGATCCGTCAAAGCCTTTTCATCTGCGTCGAGGGGGAGGTTCGACACACGTAGAGACACATCCTGGCTGTTCTCGGGCATGAGGGAGGCCGACCTCTTCGGCAACACATACACACCGGTGCTTCCCGTAGGCACACCTGTCATATCAAAATGCGTGAAATTTAGCAAAACGAATCAAAATAGACTAAGCATGGGATTCATCATTCATGACTGTAATTCCTCAACAGGGGTTCATAACCAAAGCATATGCTCCGAATATCTAGTTCGCTACCTAGCGAGCAAGAATCTATCAGACTGGATTCAGATATAGCAACTGATTCGATTAGCAATAGAACCTAGAAAAAACTAATGCAATCATCGGGGATAATAAGCAGATACGAAACAATTTAGCAACCTGAACACCTCCACACGCGCGCGCCCCACGCACGCCACGCCACCGTGCACACACGCGCGCGTCGCCGTGCGCACACACACCGCGCCCGACAAGTCCACTACTCGCTACATTGCATAAGCACAAGCACAATCGGCTGGGGAGACGCCACGCCGACACGGAACGCAGATGTGCGCCTGCGCGCGCGCCCCGCACGGCCAAATCTGGCGGCACGCCACCGACACGGAACGCAGACGTGCGCCTGCGCGCGTGCGCCGCACGGCCCAATCTGGCGAGCACGCCACGGACACGGAACGCGGACGTGCGCCTGCGCGCGCGCGCCGCACGGCCCAATCTGGCGAACACGCCACGGACACGGAACGCAGACGTGCGCCTGCGCGCGCGCGCCGCACGCATTAGTTGAATAGAGAGAGGGGGGAGGAGGAGGAGGAGGAGGATAAGTACCTGTAGAAGGTCGGTGGGGGAACTGGAGGTCCTCCTGAGATACTCTGGTGATGTACGAGGTGTCGGCGTCCTCTGCGGCGTCGCCGAACTTGTCCCAGGAGCGGCGCTCCATGGCCGCGGCGACGCGTGCGGAGATCCTTGTGCGGATCAGGCGCGACCTCGTAGTAACCTTGATGGTCCTCCCCCCGTCGTCGATGCGGTAGACGATGGAGGTCTTGATGCCCTCGTCGTCGGGTCCCGTCACTACGGGCGGCGGGAGGAGGAAGTGGGGAACGATGTCGTGGCCCGGAGGAAGTGAGCCCTGAAGGTGATCACCGTCCTCGCATGGGCTGACGACGGGGCGCGAGGCGAGCGAGCGGTGGAGGGGGTCTCCTAGCTGGTCGCGGCGCGGCGGGAGCTGGCGGCGGGTGCGGACCCCGCTCTCCTCATCGGAGAAGACCCCCCACCCGCGGATCCCCTCCTCCATCGTCTTCTCCGACTCCGTGAGCGTCCTTTCTCGAAATGTTGTACTAGTAGGAATAAAAAGTAGGGTGAAACGTATGTAAATGTTTGAAAAAAAAACCGAAACAGTTAAAGTTTATAGGTTTAATGTTCGAATTGTTCAAAAAAAATGGTCGCACGTTCAATTTTTTATGAACTTGAAACTTTAAAATGTTCATTATTATGAAAAAGGTTACACATTTATGAAATGTTCATGAATTTTCAAAAAGTTTGCAAATTCCAAAATGTCCATGGATTTTTTTAAAATGTTAATGAATTGGGAAATATTCTCTAATTTGGAAATGCTCAGGAATTTAAAAATATACATGGATTTGAAATTAAAAATGGACACGGATCTAAAAGATGTTTATATTTTTGAAAAAAACTCAAGAATTTAAATAAATTAAATTATTTAAAAAAATGTTCACGATTATAAAAATGTTTATAGCTTTGAAAAAATGAAATATGCTCATGAATTTTAAAAAGGAAAAACAAACAAGAAAAATAGAAAAGAAATGGAAAATAATGAAAGAAAAAATAGCTAAAGCTTGTAGACGTTTCTCAAACCATTGGAGGAAAATTATTGAGCCGACCAAAAAAAAAAGCATGAAGAAGAGGAGTTGGAAAAAAAAACGTTAGAAACAGATTTAGATGGCACCCGTCCGGTACGTGTTTGCCCCCCCCCCCCCCACACACACACACACACACACACACACACACACACACCACACCCACACCCACACACACCACCCGCATCTGGCCCTCTTTCATGGCCCGTGACCCCTTGTTGGGTCCAGATTTTTACCAAACCCGCCACCCACCATGTACCCACAAGTAAGTATAAAGCATAAAAATAGAAAGGCGTAAATCGTATGTTTGGTCTTGCAAGCTTATTTTTATTTTTATTTGCGGAGACCGCGAATCCTCCCTCGCCGCCGTGCTTCAACCAGAGAAGCCACGACCGCAAGCAGAAGAACTCAACGCCCTAGATCTTGCCACAAAGATCTAGAGTCCAGCTCCAAAACTCCACTAAGGGGAAACATCTACACCTAAAACTACCGCCGGCACCTCCCCTCAGCCAACCATCACCGGTGGCGCCAGCGAGAGTGGCCTTGGTTCGGGCCGGATCTGTACTGGAATGCTTCAACTACTGTAGCAGGGGAGGGGGAGACGAGAGAGTACCCACGAGCGAGATAAAAAGCGATATTCATTTGGCTCATCCTCTAACTCATCCTTATTTTCTTTTCCTTTGTGTATATGAGATGAAGAAGAATAAGAGTACGTCCAGCGTTCATGCCCGCCTGGCCAACCTTGTTTCTTCTGCTACCATTTCCTCGTTCCATTGGCGTCATCTTGAGCTTGAGCTTTCGTGTGACACGCACCACCGGTTTGGTTCCCTACATCACTACATGTCCATGATTTTTGTTCCTACACAATACAGTTGTGATGTTAATTTGGAGTGCCATAAATATGCTGATGTGTATGTGTGTCATTCCTAACGGAATACTTTTTTTTTTTTGACAACGTTCCCTAACGGAATACTTTGTTTTACAACGTTCCCTAACGGAATACTAATTCAACAAAGAAAAGTGATTTAAAGCCATTTTATTGCTACAACCCAACACAACTAAAAGCTACTTTGAAACAAACAATATTTGTCTATGACCGACACGTCTACGACTAAAAGCCGCTAACAATATTTGTCCATGGGTTCACCAGAGGAGACACCACGCACATACCGCACGCCTATATAATGGCACCTCGCACGCTTTGAACTCCATCATCGGAAGCTTTCTCATCCAGCAAACTAGCTAAACTAAAGAAGAAAACCTTCTAAGTTCCATTCACTACGAGCGAGAGATTCTAAGATGGCCATGAAGACTCTCGCTCTGGGCATGCTGGTTCTTGCCTGTGCAGCAGCGACCGCCCTTGGCTGCAGCGGTGGTAATCCGTGCCCAGGCAACCAATGTTGCAGCAAGTACGGGTACTGTGGTCTCGGCGGCGACTACTGCGGGGCTGGCTGCCAGAGCGGCCCTTGCTATGGTAAAAGAGCCAACTTCGATGGAAATGTCGTTTCCGGCAACGCTTGCAGTAGAAGCAGTCCGTGTCCTGGCAACCAATGCTGTAGCAAGTGGGGATACTGCAGCCTCGGCGGCGACTACTGCGGCTCTGGCTGCCAAAGCGGGCCGTGCACCGAAGCCAAGCTCAATGAAGACGTTGTGCCCGGCACACTACTAGAAAAACGCCTATTCGTGGCGCACCTGAAAAGGCCTTCCGTGGCGCACTAGCAAAGGCGCCACGCTGGCCACGGCTATTCAGAGCCGTGGCGCCCTGCATGGTTCGCCCCGGTTATATAGGGATAGGCGTGGCGACTACCAAAAGCGCCACGTAGGGTACAGGTGCGCCACGGATATTTTTTTTCAAAAATCAAAAAAAAATGCAAAAAACACCCTCGTTTTGAATTGCAAAAGCAATCGGGTCCGCATCGCCGCCGTCGTGTCGCCTCACTGGAGCATGGTGGCCGTGGCCACGACCTACCACCGCAGGGAGGTGCGGGAGGCCGTGGCCGTGCTACTCCTCGCCGGCATCGAGGAAGAGAGGGAGAAGGAGGTGTGGCTGGAGAAGGGAGGAGGTCGCCGCAAGGAGAAGGAGGTCGCCGGCGGCCGGAGCTCGCTGCCTCTTTGTGACTGCAAGGAGGATGAGGCCGCAAGGAAGGAGGTCGTCGCCGTCGTGACTGCAAGGAGGAGGAGAAGGAGAAGGTCGCCGCCGCCATCGCCATCGTCACTGCAAGGAGAGGAGGATGCCGGAGCAAGGAGGAGGAGAAGGCCACCGTCGCCATCGTCAGTGCAAGGGAAGGAGGAGAAGGAAAGGAGGAGGAGGAGGAGGAGAAGAGAGAAGGAAAAGGAGGAGGAGAAGAGAAGGAAAAGGAGGAGGAGGAGAATGAAAAGGAGAAGAGGGAGGAATATGGGTAGGTGGGCGGGTGGGATTCAAATTTGAATCCCGCCAAGCTTATCCGTGGCGCACTAGGTGGTGGTGCGCCACGGGTAAGTCGCCTCTATTTTTTTCTCAGGAAAAACGGTCTTTTCACCTTAATTTTTTACACTTTTCGAATTTTCAAAATCAAAAAAACAACAAAACGACCGGAGGTGGTTGCGAGCGGATGCGAAATCTCGTTCTCGTCATTTTGGTATATTATACGATTTTTTTCGATATCGTATGCAAAAGTTACGGCCTTTTTACCGTGGCATGACTTTTTTTTGCAGATAAAGTCGAAACTCATGTTTGTTAATTTTACTAGAAGCTATACCACATTACCTACCTAAATATGAAAGGATTTAATTTTTTGAAGTGTTTATCATTTTCTTTTATTTTTTGCAAAGCCTAAAAAGGCGATCCAGGAGGGGTGGAGTTGGTGCAGATAGTTAGGCGAGGGCACTAGGACAAGGTGCCCTACTACTGAAGTTTATACATCCGTGGGCGCACATGCCATAGTGCGTCCACGGATGTGTCTCGCCGCTTCACAGCAGAGGGGCATGCGCTTAGGCGAGTGCACCCTCCATGTGCGCATTTGTTGACATTACTAACCGTAGCGCACCTACCCTATGTGCGCTACGGATGTTTGGCGTGGCGCCAACAGGCCCTGCCCACATATCTGTGGCGCACTATGGTCATGTGTGCCACGGTTGTTCTAGTTACTAGTAGGGCACTGTCCATAGGTGAGCCACGCCTGTTTTAGCCGTGGGGCACTTCAACCATGTGAGCCACGGATGTGTTGATTACCTATAGCCATTTTCCTAGTAGTGGCAACGCGTGCAGCAGCAGCAGTCCGTGCCCCAACAACCAATGCTGCAGCCAGTGGGGTTACTGTGGCACCACCCCTGACTATTGTGGTGCCGGCTGCCAGAGCGGCCCATGCTCCGGAGGCAAGCTGAATGAAAATAACGTACCCGGCAACGCGTGCAGCAGCACCGACAACCAATGTTGCAGCAAATGGGGATACTGCGGCCTCGGAGGTGACTACTGTGGTGCCGGCTGCCAGAGCGGGCCTTGCACCGGAGCCAAGCTCAATGAAGAGGGTGTGCCCAATGCGTGCAGCAGCAGCAGTCCATGCCCATGCAACCAATGTTGTAGCAAGTGGGGATACTGCGGTCTTGGAGGTGACTACTGTGGCGCCGGCTGCCAGAGTGGGCCGTGCACCGGAGCCATGCTCCTCTCCGACGAAATGTGGTAGACACCGTCGACCATCGTGCATGTCGTAGTGCTCTTTATGGATCTACCTCCAATAAAATAGCCTCATCCATGGATGTCTTAAATGCGCTTGTTTTTATGTGTAATAATGGTACTATGCTTGTGCCATGTACTAATAAAGATGGAGTCCATTTTATCGTCAAACATATGTACCACATTGCTGTCACTATATTGGTTTTCTGTTGAAGAATGCATGGGTGTTTTATGGTTAAGCCATTCTCTATCTCGATCTAACTCAACCTCACCAGCTATAGCTCTTGTCTAGTTTTTTTTTTTGAGTCATGCAAGTGCCTTGCATGTGTTATATGAGATGAGGAAAAGTCATAGGAATGGCTAAGGTCTTACATAAATTTACAGAAAGAATGACCCCCAAAAATATATTAAAACAAAATAAAAACAACAAATAAGCATTGCCGAACGAAGCTATCCTTCTATGATTTCGAATTAAGGTCCTGGAAGGTTCAAACGATTCCTACTAGCCAACGATCAGAGTTTTGCTTCCGCCTTAATCTATTCTATTAGGATGTTGGTAGGTTTGAAACTCTTGTCCAAAACTCTTGCATTATGTTCCCTCCACACAGATTGCAAACGAGTTGAATTTTCCGCTGATATCTTTTGGCAAACTGGATATTGTGTGTGTCCACCATGCTCAAAGAGGTAGATCCAGATTAGAATATGTTAGGTCCACTTGGCTAGCCCAGTACTCAGTCCATGTTCTGGAAATTCATGCGCTCATAGCTCAACAATAAGAAAAGAGTCCACTCCATCCCAAAAGCCCGGACTGGAGGGAGAAAGGAATCTCTCCCTTATAAGCTGATGTGGCCTCCTTCCGTAGACGAGGTGGGACTAAACCAAACAGCCTTCACTAGTCAACAGAGGGATCCTAATATCCCATTTCCCTAAGAAGCCCCTCAGAAAGGGATGACGATGCTGGCTCTAATACCAGATGTTACGTCCACTTGGCTAACCAAGTACTCAGTCCATGTTCTGGACGTTTATGCGCTCACAGCCCAACAATAATAAAAGAGCACACTTCATCCCAGAAGTCCGGACGGAATGGAGGAAGGAATCTCTCTCTTATAAGATGGGTGTGGCCTCCTCCCGTAGGCAAGGTGGGACTAAACCAAACAGGCTCCACTAGTCAACAGAAGAATCCTAACAAGATAACCTATTGCATATTAGCCCAGTTCAAAACATTTTCCCAAATGACGTTTTTGCACATACTATACTAGCTAGGCCCACGAGCGAAATGAAAAGCGATTTTCATTTGGCTCCTCCTCTAACTCGTCACTCTTTTCTTTTGCTTTGCGT
Organism: Avena insularis; assembly: GCA_023614405.1. Classification (NCBI taxonomy): domain Eukaryota; kingdom Viridiplantae; phylum Streptophyta; class Magnoliopsida; order Poales; family Poaceae; genus Avena; species Avena insularis. The sequence goes on along the minus strand of CM042695.1, from coordinate 377,399,452 downwards.
ATACAAGATGAAGAAGATTAAGTGTACGTCCAGCGTTCATGCCCGCCTGGCCAATCTTGTTTCTTCTGCTACCATCTCTTCATTCCATTGTCATTGTCTTGAGCTTGAGCTTTCGTGTGACACGTGCCACCGGTTTGGTTCCCTACACCACTGCATGTGCATGATTTTTTTCATACTCAATACAGTTGTGATATTAATTTTCAGTGTCATAAATGTGCTGATGTGTATGTGTGTCATTCCCTAACGGAATACCTTCTTTTGTTTGACATGTTCCCTAACCGAATACCAACCCAACAAAGAAAAGTGATTTAAAGCCATTTTATTGCTACAACCCTACACAACTAAAAGCTGCTTTGGAACAAACAATATTTGTCTATGACTGGCATGTCTACATGTGTGACTAAAAGCCGATAACAATATTTGTCCATGGGTTCACTAGAGGAGGCACCGCGGACGTACTGCATGCCTATATAATGGCACCTCGCAAGCTTCATACTTCGTCATCGGAAGCTTTCTCATCCACCAAACTAGCTAAGCTAAATAAGAAAATCTTCCGAGATCCATCCACTGCAAGCGAGAGCTTCGAACATGGCCATGAAGGCTCTCGCATTGGGTCTGCTGGTCCTTGCATGTGCAACAACGACTTCGCCTCATAGCGGGCGGCCGCGTGCCCGGGCAACCAATGCTGCAGCAAGTACGGGTACTGTGGCCTCGGCGGCGACTACTGCGGGGCCGGCTGCCAGAGCGGCCCCTGCTATGGTAAAAGAGCCAACGTCGATGGAAATGCCATTCCCGGCAACGCTTGCAGCAGCAGCAGTCCGTGTTCCGGCAACCAATGCTGCAGCAAGTGGGGGTACTGCGGCCTCGGCGGCGACTACTGCGGCGACGGCTGCCAGAGTGGGCCGTGCACCAGAGCCAAGATCAATCAAGATGCTGTGCCCGGAAACGCGTGCAGCAGCAGCAGTCCGTGCCCCGGCAACCAATGCTGCAGCAAGTGGGGGTATTGTGGCCTCGGTGGCGACTACTGCGGGTCTGGCTGCCAGAGTGGGCCGTGCACTGGAGCCAAGCTCAATGAAGATGGTGTGCCTAACGCGTGCAGCAGCAGCAGTCCTTGCTCGGGCAACCAATGTTGCAGCAAGTGGGGATACTGCGGTCTCGGAGGCGACTACTGTGGCGTCGGCTGCCAGAGCGGGCCATGCACCGGAGCTGCGCTCCTCTCCGATGAAATGTGGTAGACATTGTCTACCATCGTGCATGTCGTAGTGCTCCGTGTGGATCTACCTCCAATAAAATAGTCTGATCCATGGATGTCTCAAAGACGCATGTTTGTATGTGTAATAATTGGTACTATGTCTGTGCCATGCAATAAAGATGGAGTTCGTTTTGTCGTCAAACATATGTGCCGCACTGCTGTCACTAGATTGGTTTTCTGTTGAAACATGTGTATGCGTTTTACGGTAAATCCATTTCTATCTCGATCAACCTCACCACCGATCGCTCTTGCCTAGTTTTTTTCCCAACCATGCAAGAGCCTTGCATGTGTTACATTAGAAGAGGGAAAGTCATAGAAATGGCTAAGGTCTTACAAAAAATTACATAATGGGCAAAACGACCCAAAAAAAGATAATAAAATCAAATCAAATCAGCAAACAAGCATTACCGAAGGAAGCTATCCTTCTACGGTTTCAAATTAATGTCATGAAAGGTTCAAACGACCCTTACTAGCCAACGACCAGAGTTTTGCTTACGCCTTGATCTGTCTATGTTGATAGGTTTGAAACTCTGGCATTCCGTTCCTGCCACACGGACCAAGTGCTCAAAATTGCAAGTGAATTGAATTTTGCGCTGATGTATTTTGGCAAACTGGATGTTGTGTGTCCACCACGCTCAAAGAGGTAGGTCCAAGATTGGGGTAACCTGCTGCATATTAGCCCAGTTCACAACACTTCCTCAAATGATGTTTACGACCGTGCATCCTGTGAATGAATGGTGTGCATTCTCCTCTGTAGCATTGCAAAGAAGACATTTTTCATTGTGAGGTAAGCCGTGCTGTCATAAGTGGCTTTTCCTTTGAAATGTGCTAGGTAAACCGAACTAGTTGAGAAGCGACAGTTTGAATCCCATGACCAAGACCACTTGTCTTCTTCCTCTGGGGTTAGAGTGACAATGCTCACTACTTCCCAAATATTTAACACTTGCATGAAAATTTTAATATTGATTGGTTTTCTTACGTCGTCAATCCAACTCTATAGGGCTTGTGCAACACTTTTGATGGAATGATTTTAAAAACCTCCGGAGCTAGCTCCTCTATCGATTTTTCCGTTGATCCACTTATCATTCCAGAAAAAGCATCTCTCTCTGTTTTGCCGAGTAACACTTTGGAAGCTGCATTGAAAATGCGTCTCACTTGTTCTTCAACCAGGCTCGAAAGAGAGCACCATGGCTTCCTTTCCTCGGCACGTAAGTTCCAGGCACATCGAGCTTTGAAGGCGGTATGCATTATCTCTAAATTGAGAATATCGAGTCCGTCAAGGGGTTTCAGGTGACAAACAGTGTCACGATTCACTAAACATTTGCCCCCTTCCACCCACCACGTCAGATCCTTTCCATGCGAAGGCCCTCTTTATTTTATCAATAGCTTTGAAAACCCATGGTGGCGGATCTAGCAACAAAACATGAAAAATGGCAATTTTGAGATTTGAACATTTGCGTGTACTGGACTTTCATGGTCTGTGTGTGGAGATACGAGAACAACTATGGTCTGAATGGTATGGTCGTTCTTCCACGTAGAAGAACGGTGGGGAACGTGAAACTGAATTTTACAATTGCCAACACGGACATTTTGAGATTTGAAATCGCGCAAGAACGCTGCCTGTCTAGCCTTGAGAGAACCATTGCGCGCCAAAGAGGGCGGTGCCACTACAACGGTGTTTCGTAGCCTGGTCAATCAAGATTAAGGCACGCAATGGACGTGAGAAGCAAAAGCCATCGGAACAGTGGAGGTGGAGCTCACTGAGAAGAGATGGATGGGGGACATGGCAATGAGTTGTCTAAGGAGGGCTTCCGGATCTTATCCTCCAAATTCTGCAAATTCCACTTGCAAGTCGAGATTTGCTGCGGCAGGCTGCATTTGGAAGTCGAGAGCGCCTCCGAAGTGCAAAATATTGTGTGTGGTTGGCAATCCGGATCTGGACCTCCGACAAACGTGTCCGTCATGGTTTGCAAGATCAGAGACCCCTGCTTCGTCTGTCGGCATGAGATCAGAGACCCCTGCTTCGTCTGTCGGCATGAGGAATGCATCAGGAAGATGGGCAGCGGAACGATAGTACACGGCCATGGAACTGGCTAAGAGAATCCTAGATGAGATGAGCTTGTCGAAGATGGCAGGTGTGGGCGGGTGGCAATGTAATGTGAGAAGTTAGCTAGATTTGAGTTGGAGGGTGTTGCTGTATCCGCAATTTCAGTTTCTTGTAAAAATCTTGTAAAAAAGGTGTACTCTAAAAAAAAGAAAAAAGTAATCTTCACACCTTAATTCACCGCCACTGACTGAACTAATATTGCCCATGACAATCTTGTACCGGCATAAGAAGCCAGGACTGCGCCGTGGCCGCCTTTGCAGCGCCGACCATTTGGCAGACAAGTAGCCAGAGGCCAGATGCAATTGCAAGAGAGATCTGCAGAAGAAACAGGAGAGACCACATTGCCAGTGCGGGGGCAAAATATACTTCTGCTTACATTGCCATCACGCACCCATAGACAGTGGCAAACTGAAATGGAAATGTCAAACAAGTCACTCCAGCAGTAACCTCGGGTGCAATCTGAGAACTTGTATTCTGTAATAGCCTCTCGTACCAACATCAATCTACCTTGCACAGAAAATAGCTCGCCTGCTGCTGGATGGACGAGGGAGGAGAACATCTGCAAGTTAAAAGGTGTTTCATTAAGCAATATGATGCCTGAGCAAGAAGTTTGTACATTCAAGTGAAAAGGCCAAGAAGATATCTTTACAAGTTACAGCGATACAAATGTATCGGTCTCAGGGCACCAGGCAAGATAGACATGTGGTAAGCTTAAGACGAACAAAAAAGCGACTTGACGCACATGATTGGTATATACTTTACATTGTTAGGGAGCAGCGCATACTTACAGAAAGGGGAAGAATGCACACTCTCACTCTGCCGCAACTAATGATACAACAATGTGGTGATCAACTCATTCACTGCACAGAAGGCTGCCGTAGCCTCCCTCCGAGATGTCGCTCTAAGGGGAAACCCCCAAATAATGCTATTTACATATGATTCTCCGCGCTTCTCTCTTTCTAACTGTATGTGTTAAATTAACACCAGGCTAAACTGTTGGGCATTCAAAAAATCATTGTCCTTCGCTATCACGACAGTGGTCCATTTTGCAATGTAAGATCGGAAACTGAAGAAAGCTCCTCCTCCAAGGCGCTAAGAAGATCAAGGTACTCACTAAATACATCATGTGACTGCAAGTGATTTGTGCACATGTCAGAGACACTTACAAAGTTAATAAACCCAAGAAAACAAGCACCCTTTATGGTCGCTAACCTGTAGAGTAATGCTATACGCGTTCCACAACCGCAGATCATGTCGAAACAGATCCACCAAAACCTAAGCCACAATAATGTATTACATCAGCAAGGATAAGTACTTTTGCATGATCAAACAATTTGATGTATAATAATTCACCTCTAAAATTCAAATAGAGCTAGAATTCACTGATAACAGTGTACCAATAAACTTAATATTTGATCTAAAAAGTATTTTACAACAATCACTCCATCCAGTTAAGTACAAGTTCTGCGGCAAGTAAATAATAGGGGGCAGTAGGAAAGAACCAGACATATCTAATGTTCAACCCATAGTAAAAGCCAAAAAAACTCAAGCGCAGATGCAAAAGTCAATGACAAGATCAACAAAGCATGGCACAGTCAAGCATTTTAACTTTCGTACAGCAATTAACCATATCAAAGCATAGAACTACACAAGTATTACCTCTGCACGCCTCAATAAAGTTGCTAGCACCACAATCCATTCCTTAAACTTGACAGAACACATATGAGAAAGAAGGAACTCAGCATCGAGCCGGCTCTGAAGTGTGTCCATTCGGAGCTGTCATCAAAAAACCAGTGCACAAGTGGATTTTTTTCAAGAAAGCAGATGGAGACAAAACAATATATATTTTCAATGTGTGGCTGACAAACTTGCAAAACAACCAAGGGGGTATGTGATGCATCTTCTTGAACCAAGTACGCAGATGATCAACGTGAGATTGTCTCAGCTAACTGTTTCTTTTGTCTTTTCAATGTTTTCAAGTGATATGTTAATTTGATCTGAGTAAAGCATTCACAATGTTCAGGTTCGACCTTAAACACTACTACTCCCTCCGTCCAAGAATAGATGTCTTAGGTTTTTCAAATTTTGGATGAATCTATATACTAAATAGTGTCTAGATTCATCCAAATTTTCACAAATTTGAGACATCTATTTTAGGACGGAGGGAGTACAATTTTTTAAGACTAAGAACATTAATACCATTTATTATGTATTGAAGATGGAGAGTTTGGTAAAGTTTAGGCTCGACAAAACGTTCTAGGCTCGGCTCAAGAGACCAACAAGCCAAGGTCAAGCCTGACCTCAAGCTTGAAAAGTGTGGTAAAGCTCAAAACAACTTATACCAGATCATCAATTCTCATTTCTGTGACAAGGCAAAAGGCCTCATGCCCGCTTAGGATCACAACTTCACAAGCCAGCCATTCTTCAGCCCGTGTGTTGAAGACCGAAGTTATAAAAAAAAAATAGATATGACAGCAACTGCACTGAACTCATTCAACTTTCTCAGTTTGCACGTAAGCATTGATCCATTGGTCCACAGACTATTCCCCACAAAAGAAATTCAAGCCCAAGAGAGAAAATTGTACTGGCCTTTTACAGGAAAATATAATTTCAAGCCCACAAGAGGAGCTGCACTGGCCCATTACTGCTGTGGATAATAGTAGGACGTGCTAGATATTAAGTAACACCACATGTGATAGTAGGACGTGCTGGATAGTAACACATTGTGCATGGAATGAGCATGTAGTTATAGCGCTGCCTATAAAGGAAGGCTCGGATGAGGCACTAAGGCTAAATTAGCACTTGCCTCTTGTGCAAATGAGTATGGCGTAGTCTTTTTAAAGCATTGCCAAGCCGAGCTCAGGCTTGTCCAAGCCTTTGACAAGTCGACTGCTGAAGCCTAGCTTTAGGCTCAAGGTATAAATCGAGCTGCCGAGCCTGTGTGTGATCAATTGAGGTCATCGTGCTAACGGCCCTAAATTTTACCATTCAGGACTAAAGATTTTTCAAAATTTGAAATATGAAATGATATGTACAAACAGGCCTAAATGTTTATGCACAGTGAATAATGATAAGCAAGACAAAAGGCTCCCCAATTTGCAAATAAATTGAGCACACAAGTAATTATTGAAGTATTAAGTCTTCATGAATTGTTAAATAAAAACCTTTTCTCCAATTAGTTCAAGTGCAGATGCGAAATTCTCCAGTCGAGCAGACCCTTGCCTTTCTCGCTGAAGATATTCCTGCATGAAATTACGATGAAGTCTGATAACATGTAGCTTTAAATCAATAAAACTGTTATAATGATGAATGGTGAGAATCTCACCACAAGATCAAACTGAGTCCCCTTTACAAAAGCAACGAGCTTGGAAAGTTCCTTGCCAGACATTAAATAGCTGGCATGGCTCTCCAGAATGTTCATAACAGACGCAATATGTGGGCTAAGTTCTTTCATCGAGTTACTATTCAAACAGAATATAACAATTAAGAAATACTGATAACAATTAACCTTTTGAAATACTGATAAAATACTGATAACAATTAACAACACCATAACATTTAAAAAACAAACATCATAAACCTTTTAAAATGAGTAACTACAAAATGTACCTTTTCAAATCAGAAGATTGTCGCTTATATGGTGAACGGAATAGGAAATAGCCCATAAACCTTGGAGATAGTTTTTCAGATTCCGTATTGGCATTTTCGAAGTCTCTACCAGACCTTAGCAAGAAGCGGACCTAATAAGATTAATGGCGTCCCATTATTCCTCTGCAGACTATAAATATAGGAAATAGACAAACTATAGCATAAAAAGCATACCAACTCCCCAGCGAGCTCGTACAGAGATTCATCAAGTGTAGCCTGCAAAGTAATAAACACTCGAAATTGAGAGCTTGAACATGCGAGACAATTAGCACACAGACCAAAACCACCTTATGATTAAGGTAAAATAATTACTTGAAGCAAACGGAGTGCACAATACTGACTGACGGCAGGGCCTTCCAGCTTAGCAATGACCTATAACCACACAACATTTTAAGCACTAATTATTGCATAACTAAATGATAATAATCTCTGTTAGTGCATAACTCTGAGCAATACTATCATGCATCGGATATCATTTAATGTATCCTAAAAGGGTGTACCAGTATGTAGCAAGCAGCAGTCCTGTACCATCTCCGTTGGAAACATTCCTCAAACATCCTACCACGGAAGATCAGTCATAATAAGAACATAGTAATTATATTTATTGAAAATGTTAATTAATTGATAATCAATGCCATGCTACATAGTAGTTTGTTGGTGAACATTTATTTTGAGGCTGCATACCCCCAACATGCCAAATGTGGGTACTGGATTGGTAAGTGATAACCGAAAATCTTCTGCACGTATTTATATACACCAATGTGGAAACAACGCAATTGTAAAAAATGACTGCCGAGACGAATCAAATGACATATATATCCTCTATGAACTAAGAAACCGGTAAGTTCAACAAAATCCCCGAGCTCTCTGAAGTTAAGGTATTTTTCTATGGTACATTCATAATTACTAGGAGCAATTTACATCCATAAGGTATGCAGAAAAAATTACTGCACACTTACTCTGTGGATCGTCCAGCTGCAGAGAAAAGATCTGCCCAGTGCCGACCATCAGTTTTCCTAGCAACGCTGACTACGACATCCATATATTCAGAAAAATTTCGAAGTAGGTCACATGTCTTCTCTAAAAGAGACTTCTTTGGAGATACACTCTTTTGTGGAAGTTGATTTTTTGAAGCACTTGGCCTGCAATTAGCAAAGTGGCCATTCAGAAAACAAGCTGAGACATTGTTTCAGCAATGATGACAAGAAAGCTAGCAACTTAGTCAACGAATGATTTAAGCACGCTACCAGTACAGCATTAAATTGAAACATTAGAGTGATGGATGGCATCCAGTTGAAAGCGCTTTATTATAGACAATATACAATGAAGTATAGCAGCTTTTCATCTTTATTTTAGCTCCATACTGTAAATATGCAGTACATCTGTACAGGACAGTGCAAGTCAGAGTCAAAATACCTTGATATATCTGCTTCAAATACCGTAAACAGAAGCCATTCTAAACAGTGAGAAAAGTGAGGTTTCTCTGCTGACAAGTTAGCCAAACGTAATGCTTCATCGTGTTTGTCTCTCTGTTAAGAAAAGAGAATGGGAAGAGTAAATTTGGAGGCACAAGAAAACTATTTACGCACACAACCTTGGCAATTGGCATATAACCTCTACAAGACAGGCCCCATAGAAAATAAAGCCACAAAAATAATCTTCTGAAGACATCACCATAGTTTAATATAGGAGAAATTATCTTCTTCCAGTGGTTATGTTATATTTGTAACAAAGTCCTGCTACACAGTTAAGCACGGCCAAATATCACAATATAAAAGTTCAAAAACAAATCTACCTGCTCCCCCTACTGAATCGAATATTTCTGCAAGAGATACCACAATGGCTTCAAAAATTGTTTGACCTTAACAGAGGTTGTCTCAGAGAGATTAAACCAGAAAAAAGAACTAAGGGTGTGTTTGGTAGGTCGGCGACTCGGCGTACCCAGAAATTCCCACCTCGTCCCACCTTTTCTTGTTTGTTACGTCAGGTCGGCTGTGTTCAGCTATGCCCACCTCGTGCAAAAAGAGGCCCTCAGCCCTGCCCAGTTGTGAAGCTGAAATCGAGCTTCGCAACTCAGCAGGGCCGAGTCCATCCTGCGCCTGCGACTCCGCCAGACAGGGGTCGCGATCCCGCTCGCCTCGCACGTGGCATTCGCCCCGTACCAGCTCTCCTCTACCTCGCCGCACCCCGTCTCTCCTCTACCTCGCCCGTTCCTGCAGCCGCGCTCTCTTCTCTGCCCTGCTGCCGCCCCAGCTCTCCACCGGCCTTCGAGCAGGCGCAGACCACGCCGCCTCTCCCGGCCTCGTCCAGCGCGCATGGAGCAGCGGCGACCTGTTGACGAGAAGCTCAACCGTGACCTCCTGGCGGCGGGCCGTTGAGAAGGAGGTCAACCGCGTCGACCTCCTGGCGCCGGGTTGAGGAGGGGCTCAGCCTCCGAAGGCGCGGCGTTGCTGCTCGCCGGCAACAGCGCCAGAGCCCAAGCCGGACCTCCCAGGGACCCGATTGCTTTTATGTTTTGTATCCTGGGACCCGATTGCTTTTTATTTTTGTGTGGCTCAGCTCAATTCGACCGCCCTACCAAACATGATCTCAACTTAGCTCAGCTCACCCGACCTACCAAACAAAACACAATAATACACACTTGTATGAGGTCCACATAGCTAGACTCAGCTTGTATGAGGTAAGAAAGGTCACCCGACCTACCAAACACACCCTAAGTATGAACAACTCCTTGTTATCCCTATGCTATTTCTGGTTCAGCGATGAGTCTTTAGAAAAATATAAAATGAGTTGCGGAAAAGCGGGATGGCCAAAGATATAACGAGTTAACAGGTACAAGCCATGATGTCAACTTTGCAAATTCAGTCAGTAAAACAACAAGATAGAGCCAATTATTAAGCTAAAATTAATGGTTTAAGAAAAGGTTTAGATGCCAACATATGAACAAATATTAGATCACATCAGATGTGTGTAGCATTGTGTGCAATCCTCATCAAACTTGGTAATTTCATTTTTATCTTTGAAGCATAAGTCATGTTTTTCACTTGGTTGTGCACAAGCAACTAACCAGAATGTAAGAACTCGTATTTACGTACACTGCTAGGAGTCGAAAATATATATTTGACTAAAGTAAAAATCCTACTTTTTTCATTCTCATCAGATAAATGGAGAACTTTCTGAAGAGTGAAGATTGCCTTTAGCTTTATAAAGGTCAACTAATAGAAAACATATATTAAAGAGGAATTATCATTGCTAATGTTACCTGAAGGAGATGCCGCAGTAAACAATGCAATATTGTTTGCGCTTTTGGAGAAGGCTCAAAGCATGGGAACTCTGAGGTTGAGAAGGACATTCTCTGAGAAACGCCAACAACTGCACCGACATTTGGAAGAAGACCAAGAGGGTATACCTCACGGTCAAATTCAAGCTCTGGATCCAACTACAGAATCCAATAAGACGTGCCAATTATAATATATAACAACATCATGAAGCAGTTCTAACTTGTCTGATCCAGGAAGTAAGATCAGTACCTGTAAAAAATCCTCTTGCTTAAAAGGATTTGCTCCATGTGACGGGTACCATACCTGGAACAAAGCAGTTTCTGCATATAAGGATAGCACACGAATCTTGGAAAAAAACATATATGGCCTCAAAATATGTGTGCATAATGGAGAAAATACATATTGAACAACCCCATTACAAACCTGCATCCCTTGATGGCCATAGTCAAGCCATGAAACCTCTTTGATAAGATTACCCTTCTCTTCCATTTGAGAACAAGTGACCCAGAAGAGTTCTACTGAATTTGTAAGTCCTTGTTCATGTCCATCATCCATGTCCAGCACAGAAAGTTCCCCATTCACACGCAAGATCAGACATCTGATATATCGCAAACCAAATAAATATCGAGGGGCATATGACCAGGTGACACTTGGATTAAAATATACCTTGAAGGTTGTCGGGACAACAACTCAGAAGATCCATTTGTATCCCGCTTCAGCACTCCTTCATCAGTTGGTTCAGGAATCAAGCGCATTGAAACAGGTGGGCTCTTTGGACTCATAATTGAAAGTTCTCGGACTGTTGAAAGCTGTTTAATCATAGAGAAATGCACGATGTCAGACAGGAGCTGGCATAACACTGCATTGAAGCTGCAAAATTTTCACATCACCTGTAAAACTGGACTACTGGCAGGTGATAATTCTCCTGAGATCATCACATGGAAGATATGCACATCAAATGGACTGTAGGTAACAAGAATGTAGTCCTGAAAGACATCCATGACAATGGGTCTACCAAGCAGTGGTTTCCGGTAAAGTAACGAGCTATGATCAAGATGATATCTTGGGAAAAACAGCAAATCGTACCTAAGACAGATGCAGCAAACATATCATATAGCTTAATGCTAAATACAAGGCATACACATTAGGGGAAAACATGGTATTTAAATAGGTAACAAGGCACTAACAATAGAAGATAATGAAGAATTTTTTGACATATTAGCAAACTGTGAAGATAAGCCAACACCTATGTGAGTTCAAGCACTAGTTCAAAGCATGAAACTCGGTTCCCATACACGAATTATAAATATAGAGCCTTCATATGTTTTCAGCTCGTAAGTTTCCAACTTGAGATAGTTACCAGATAGCAAAAGAAGTTAAGGAAGTGAGACTAACGTGTTTGATGATTCAACATAATTGCATACAATGACTATTTTACCCAGCCATAACAAGCCTTTGCATTGAATCTTTTGCTCTTGAGTAACATCCCCGAAGAAACGCCATCTTTTGTTTCGCAAATCATACAGCACTAGGCCGTGAGAGCCAGCAACTGCCAAGTACATACCATCATCGCTTGCAACTACATGCAGAACTGGCCAGTTCTGTGAACTATAGGACACCTGCTTCCAAAAGAGAAGTATTATAATGAGCCATGCATCAACTATGTTGCAACACTTTTGCCTAAGAAACAAATCAAAAGATCAAAAGACTTAACTGGAATATTAAGATGCAATATCTTAAGCTCATCAGTATCATCTGGTTGCACTAATAGGATTCGATCTTCGCCATAAAGAATCTGGCGAGTATACGTTGTGCTTGAAAGTCCTCTGTTGAGGCAACATTTGGCAAATGAGAAAGCAAGAACTCTTTCTGACAAGCTTTCTTCAACTGCAAATAATTTATATCCATAATCATCCCATTGAATGTGTGATGTCCCACCCATTAGAGGTTCAAATTTTTGGGCACTAGGTTTAACCATTGGAGATAAAGCAGAATTTGATCCGGCTTGACGAATTGTGCACATCAACCGACATCCAGATACAGACCAAACAGTAAGTCCCCTAAATTTCCATCCAACTGCAAAAGCACAATTGTCAGGCGTCCAAGATATACAAGTAACAGGGCCCGTATCTTCCACTGAATACCTACAAATTTGTACCCCAAAAAAAGAACAGTTGTCTCAGCTTCAATAGAATAATAACTGGAAAACATTGCTGGTAAATCAACCTAGTACACGTCAGTCACAAACCACATACTAAATGTTGAAACATTCACCGTTCTGGCAAAATGACATGTTTAAGCCTAAGAACAATACAACATATTGGCTTTATGTATAACCCATACAATCAGGCATTTAAAATTCACTTGAATTTATAAGACTTAGAGATGCAGAGTTGAAGACATCTAGTAAAGTAACAAAATGTCTTAAAATTTCCTCTAATTTACATGCAAGAAAGGGTATCCTAAATCAGTACAAACTGGCAATCAACTGCCAGAAAATTATGTCATCAAAACTCTGAACTATCAGTATGAGAGACTTACCCCCAATCAAACAAAGAAACGGTGCGCATATGCCGTGCATTCTCAGCCAGGTCATACAATTCGACAACACCTCTGCTGCACCCAACAGCAAGAATCTGCTGATCAGGAGCCACAGAAGTACACATTGGATCACTAGTGTTCAGCCATCTCTCTACTCTGATGCCGCTGGTTTGCTTTAATCCCTTCTTACCGACCGTACAGAGTGCGACCTGACAGTCCGAGTACAAAGCAACTAGCAGCCTTAGCTTCACCGACAACTCGACATTGACGATAGCGAAGTCCCCTGTGCAGCAGGGAGCAGGCCTTGCATTAGAGTTTCCCCGCAAGCTAGGCGGATCAAACACCAAGGCATCTACGACGGCAGTAGTTTTGTCGGGGGAACATGCGGAGCAACGAAGCTTGAAGCTGTCCGAGAACTGGCAAGCAACAACAGTACACGCTTAGCACAGCAAGTAGGAAGCAGACATGAGTTAACTACATATACTCTGCTTCTAATGAGCAACTTACGAGAAACAAAAGCAGTTCCATGTACCTCAGCATTCCAGGACACGACCTGCAAGTGCCCGTTGGACAGCCCAAAGAGCATGCTCTTGCTGTCACACGCAAAATTGCTCCTGCAACATGATCCCATACTTCCAAATTAGCTCCCAGCGGCAGGAATTTTGCCATTGTCATTTATGCGGTGAGCAGCGGAGGATACCGTACGTTATAGAAATTTCATTGGCGAGAGGAACCTTCTCGATGATGATCAGGGATAAACTGGCGAGGCAGAGCCCGGGGAGCTGCTTGCCCCCGACGATCAGAGGCTTCCCGGAGAGCTGCACCTTGTATATATGGAGGTGGAAGGAAGAGGTCTGCACACAGAAGCAAACAAACACACGGTAATTCAGCGCTGGGAAGAGAGAGAGCCGGGTGGAGCAAGGCAGGCGGGGGCACTGACCAGGACGGCGACGGTCTTGCCGTCGGGGCTCCAGACGGCGTGGGCGTTGGGGCCGTGCTCGGCGAGTGAGTCCGGGGAGCGGTCGAGGCGGGCTAGGCGGACCTTGTGGTGGGAGGCCGACCAGAGGTGGAGCGAGGCGGGGCAGACGGCGAGGAGGAGGCGGCCGAGGACGCGGAGGAGGACCACGCCGTCCGAGTCGCCCGGGTCCAGCGGGATCGACTGCGGCCACCCGTACGCCATGTACATCGCGGCGTCGGCGGCGCCGGCGGCGAGCGCCCCCTCGCCGGTGGGAGGTGGCTGTCGTCTGGCTGGGCGAGATGCGATGCGGTGCGGTGCGGTGCGGGTCGGGGAGATCTGGGGAGAGAGGGATGTTGCTGGTAGGCGATGCGGGAGATGCACACCTGTTTTTTTCCTTTTTGGCTTTTCGCTCCTTTTTTTTTTCTCTTTTCCTCCGATTGTTTATTTCAATGAACCGGATGAGAGATTCGAAGCCAACGGATCGTTGCTGATTTTGCTGTCTGTCACGGTTTAGCCCATGAGTCCATGACAGCAAAGGATTTACCGCGACAAGCTTCTGTGCTGTGCATCCATTTGATAAAGAACTTCACGGTGCCAATGTTCAGAAAGTGTTTTCGGCTCTCGAGTTCCATTGCTCCCATCGATTTAAAAGGTTGAAAAATCATGTTTATAAGTTATAAAAATGAAAATAATTCTGGATCAAGCTAATGGTGTATTCCACAAGTGCAAAATTATAATACAATTTTTTTATATTGTGAGCTACATAAAAATGAAAAATCTGATAAAGTTCAGGATTTTAAAAATGCATGCACAAATATAGAATTTTGTTATTTTTGTGTAGCTTAAAAACAAAGTATTTGAAATTGATATTTTACATGTTGTGAAAAAATACATTGGCTACATAGAGATGTTTTTTCCATTTTTATCAAAACTCATAAATATGAGTTTTTCCGAATTTTTTTTAAATAACAGCGCACTAGTGTTTGGGAGCCAAAAATCTCCACTCTACCAATGTTGCATTATATAGGGTGTGCTTTGATTGCTCGTATGGATTTTTCTTCGCTTCCAGAGAGACTTCGTCGATGGAAACTTGACTTGGGACTACTTTTGCAGCTTGATTGGTTCTCCATGAAGTCGTTGGCTGCATGAGTATACCACTTATAGCCCTAGTGTTTGGTTGTCGAGAACTTTGGACTTTGAGCTAGCTGATGCAGAACACTGCGTTTGGTAGCCCGTATATGACACGATGTGGTAACCTTATATCTTATACGGTGATCTTACTATCAAGCAGTTAGGATTTAGGCATTACATGTGAACGCACAAGCTTAAGATAGTAGCAAATACACAATCCAGATGACGAGACCAACGATAATGAAATCCCTGAGCCCCTTGAGTTGTAGCATTTGGGGTGATAGGATAGTAGCAACGCTTTTGCGCTAAGAGCTCCAAGTAAGCTTTTTTACATCTCCTCTCTATTATCATACTCTTTTATCATAGTTGTGCTCAAAACCCATCACTTTTTCACAAAGATCTCCCTTGAATGGTAGACTTTTGGAACTTTCTCGTAGAACACCCGCTACCAAGACACAAAGTAGAGAGATCAAGTTCATATCACAAGCTATTGAACATAAAAAACATAAACATGCATGATTATATAGAAAAAAGCATCACAAGTTCAATCTATGAGATAGTGTGATCCTAACGATCACACAAGCTACTATGGTGGCATCCTACCACCCTATCGCAAGTTCTCCATTGTGTGACGGGCTAATATATATCATCTCACAAAACGTATAGGTCTTGGAATAAATATACGAAATATACAACCATCATCGACTCATGCATGCCTCACCACCAAAGCCACCACCATCACAAAGCACTGCACGTAATAGTGCTCAGCCCGGAATGTCCTAAACCAGAGCTTCATATGGTCCTCTCGCATTTGAACAAAGCCATTACCTTGGGCCCTATTGTCGAAGAGAGCCTCGGAATTGAATTCATCGGCCTCCATGACAGCGATGTAAAAGGTCTAGGTGCGCATTGGGAGGAGAATAACCGGTGGTGATGGTGATCGCCACCAGCCTTGTTCATGCATGTGATGGCAAGCACCTCCTCCCTCTCCCAAGCACGACCTCTTCTTCTTCCTACCAACATTAGCAAAAGTAGCATCGTTACCTATAGCGAGGCCAACACCAACGCCAACACTAGCAGAAGGGACGTGCTCACCCTCATCATCAAGTTATGTTACATTGAGGCGTAGTCCGCAATTGGTTGGTTTAGGAACTCGACGTCCTTGGGGTTATCCTAAGGTAGGGTAGAGATAGTGTGTTATTAGTACTAGGCTACCCGCCTAGAAGAACTTGGAAATTTGATAGGTTAGATGAACAGAAACATGTGTTAGTACTGAGACATGACGAACATCGGCCTTCTAGGATAATGGCACGGGTATCCTCATCTCATCATGCATCACTAATGTCTATAAGCTTGGACACATGGATCCACCTGGCTACTTCCTTAGGTGGTTGTACACATGATGTAAGGACACCTCTAAGCCACAAAACTCGAACATATTCTTGGCAACAGTGTTCAGGTGCATCTCTGTAAACCTCTTTTATATCATCACGCTGCTCTTGGCCAGTTCACGCATCTTGTTGAGAACGAAGGTGGACAAGTAAAGAGGCCACTTCATGGTGCCCTTTGCACTCTTTATTGTGCATTTGTTGTTGGATTTACCAGCCTTGTTTTCCTTCCACCTTCAAAAAAAAGATGGCATCAGCTGTCTGAACATGTTCCACCACAATAGAACGCATGCCAAGCGCCGAGAGCATCTATGCATCTTGTGGATACATGAGCATCGACACCGGCATGTTCTGGGTCTCAGAAACAAAGGAGGTTAAATCCTAATATCGAGTATCCCTGGCTAAATTCTTCATCAATCATAGCCTATATTGGTCACCATTAGAACTAGAACATTATAAAGGACAACAAGAACTACACTAGAGCTAAATGCTCTTCTGTAACATCCCAGCATTAGAGCCTAGAAATAAGCTGAACCCAGATGTGTGCATTGCATTCACGCATAGAAAATCCGAATAATTTTTGTGCTTTTGAAAAAAACTTGTCAAAGTGATTGAAGTTTCTCTTAATTTGATGGAATTGAAGTAGAACATCAAGTTAACTGCGATAAGTTTCAATATGACCTTTGCTAAAATCTTATTTTGGTAAGGGAGATTTGATCTAAGGGTAGATCAAATGTAAGAAAAGTTAAACCCTAATACATTATAATTTATATTTGATCCCTAGGAGATCATATTATAGTGTTCATTATAATCACTCATAAGTGCCAAGTTAAGATTACAACTAAAGTAATATAATTGTAATGACTAATCCTGACCAATCTTATTCTTATCTATTCTTACTATGAGTATCATAGTAATACCTAACTTTAACTCTTTAATGAGTTTGAGTTGGAAAGAGACTAAGTCAAGATCATTCACCATATATCTCTCTTTCCATATCAATCTTTATGGAACCTATCTCAATATCTGTTGTTCATCAATGATTGAGTAATCAACCATTGATCACAAATTCTTTAACTATCAATCCTTGATCTACTATTTTTTGATCTTATCATAGCATCTACCTAAATCTTTTCAAGAGGGCATAGTCCATGAATAACTTTAATCCAATATGAGATACTAAGAAGATAATTTCAATACAATTGAAAAGTAGTATTGATGAAACCTTGAATAGCCAATTGGAAACCTAAGCTATAAATGATTAAAGGATTATAATGATCATGCCTTACTCACAAGGATTGTCTATCTATATTAAATATAAGTGATATTGGTGGGTAGAACATGATTGAAACCCTAGTAGAGATAAGTTATCCTAGAGTAGTCATTACAAGCCGCATTAATATAATGTGAGGTTGGAGTGTGAGTTATCAGAGTAAAGTAAATGTAGGATGATATGATTCAATTAAAGCTAGTATAGCATTGAGTTATGGTAAGTGTTATTCATCTTAAAGGATAGTAAGCCTTAGAGAAAGGTAGTTGGATACATACATCTGATGGAGGAATATTAGTGATGGATGATTAAGGAAGATTATGAGTGGAGTTTGTAGGAACTACTTGTTGGATGGAAGGTTATCAATATTAGAGTAGTGGATATAACCCGGAATGGATATGAGGAAACTATAAAAGCTTTAATGTCAAGCTCATTGGATTTATCAATGAGTTTAGAAGAATAATAGGTGAATAAGAATTTTTTTGTGAAGTAAAGCTCATCATGTTAATCATGATGATAGATAGGAAAAAGTATTATATCTAGGAAAGGAATTCCTTAATTAGAAATCCAGGATTGTGAATTATGAAAAATAGACATTCTTGGTAAACAATCAACTTTAAGTCTTAAACCAAGTAGAATATCCATTTCATGTTATTGATCGATCATCTTATGTCTATATCACTCTATAGGAATATTTTCCTATAGCAAATCAAATAAGCACATCTCTATAAATTCCAATCATCATAATTATATGTGCTTAGAAGTATCTTTATCAATTCCTTTCTATAAAAACATTCTAGATATAACTTTCTATTATAAAAGGTGATGTCATCAAATATCACAAATAGAAGACAATATGCTTAGTTATTAAACCTTTTCTCACATCAACAAAGAAAGATAAGTAAATTAAGAACCCTAAACTTCTTTGTTTATCATAATAGAATATATACATTGTCATTTTATAAGTTAATAGAAGTAATAATAACAATATTCATTTCTTTTGTATTTCATGCATCAAATAATGATATAGGATCATTATACATATAAAAATTTCTATTCAAACTATGAGCCAACTAGAGTTAAATTTTATAAACAAATAAGAAAATATCATATAATAAAGCCATGGTTCAATGTAGAAATAAAAATTAATAATAAGGGCTTCTACATAATATAAAAAGGGTTTTGATAGAAAATAAATAAAGAAATAATACCATTATATGACACTCATAAAAGAACCTTAATATACTCTATTAATGCTGCAAACACTCAGCAAATCAATTCTATAAGGAGAATTCAAATCAAATAAGGAAAATTCAAATCTGAAAGTAAAACAGAAAATAGAAAAAAGGAAAACAAATAAAAATAAATCCTGGTCGTGGCCCAACTTCTCTTTGCTTACCTTACGCCAAAAATTTAATAAAGGCCCAATAACCAGCCCAACTCGTTCTCGTATCTGGCTGACAGGTGGGACCGAAGAGGGACTGCGGGTTGAGAGCAAAAAAATGCCGGGGGGTGTTTTGCAAAACCATCATCATCGTCTTCCTTCAGCTGGAAGCAGCTCGGTGGCGAAGCCGTCCGCCATCGTCCTTGCACCAAGATCCACACCGTCGTCGCCAGGAGAGGATAAGGAGGCCACCGCGACGCCTCTACTCATCCTCATCCCCATTTTCCCTCCAAACCCTCACCCCCCTCTGCCTCATTTTCCTTTTCTTTACTGAGAACCCTAGCTCAGAGGTGAGCCAGAGCCGGCGATCCTGTGCTAGCCTCGGCCAGATAAGACCACGGTGAAGGCCGCCGTGCTCTTCTCGTTCGATTGCCCCAACTCGCGCTAGCGGAGGAGGCGTGAATCAGCCCAATCACACCCTCGGTTCTCGGCGCTGTTCGTCGACCTCACCGTCATCTCTGACATCGCCTCGCTGAATCAATCACACCATCACGTTCCTGGTGAGTCACTGAGTCTTCTCGCATGCGTAGATGCCTTGTTTGCTTCCTAAATCCACGCCACCGTAATCACCCGCAAGCACCGCCGCATAAGCTCGTCGCCGGTTGCCCTCCGATGACCAAAAACTAGCGGCGCCACCACTATCCTACTCGCCTTGTTGTTCTGGTTCGAACAAGCCCCTACACACCCGCTCACTCGCACGCTACTGCTCTCCTCGTCATCGTCTGCCATGCCACCGACAAGGTGAAGTCAGGGTGAGATCACCCTTGGCCACGTCAACGCGTTTGACCAGTCTTTGTCTCGTGTGGCCGATGACATGGCCTTGGGCCCATATGTCATTGTCTGGGAGTAGAGACAGGGTCGATAACAAATACATTTACTAAAACTGAGAGCTGAGGTGGACATAGGCCCAATGGTCAGTGACTTAGGCTAGGTGTGGGTGCGGTGTAAAAAGTTATTTCATGTTTAAGAAATAAATAAAATGTTATAAACTCAATTATTAATATTCCAGAAATCAAATAAATGATTAAATCTTGTTTAATTAATAACTTTTGATTTATAATTCAGAAAAATGTGTATAATATATGAAAATTTGTAGAAAAATAAAATCTACGACTTAAAATTATTATAAAATATTATTATGATAATTATTTAAATAAATATTATTTAATAAAGGTTTTATAAGTAATAAAACTTTGATAATTCATATTTTAATAATGGTAAATGTTAAAAATACAACTAAAATACCAAAAATCTTAGAAAATTTAGAACTATAATTTAAACTATAACCATGCATTATTATTTTCACTTACTTAAATATTTATTATTTATTAAGTATTTTTAAAGTATTAAATTTTATAAAAATCATATCTTATTATTTATAAATCATAAAATAAATATAATATACCAAAATAATCACAAAAATAATATCTACATGTTAAAAATATAATATTTCACTATAGAGTTAAATAAAAGTTCAGATACTCTAATAACCTGAATTTAAACCTATTCCCTTAGTTTAAAATTAATATAAGGGCAAATAAAATTATGTTAATATTTCTAAAAATTAGTCAATCAAGTCTAATAAATAAGTATTAGTCTTGAATATTAATAATAAGTCATAATAATTAAAAACATTAGAAATACTATTATATTGAATTATCCTTCTACTATATGAACAAATTATATTTTAAAAAAGATCTTTAATAATTATAAAATTTTCAAGAATGATATATCAATCAAATACAACCTTATAACGGACTAAATCCAAAGATAATTCATGAATAGTCACTAGGACTATTTTATTTATCCAGAAACCATAATCATACCTTTATAAGGAAACAAGAAACCTTGTTCCACTACAAAATTAAGAAACCACTACTTAAATAGAAGAATAACCATTCTTAAATAACCATAAAGGCAACATTACCCAAGTACACCAGGTACAAAGGTTATAAGCATTATACTTTCAAACTATCTTTGTTTTAAAGTTAACTTTAGTCTACAGGAATCTAAATATAACACTATAAACATTGTTATATGTTTTATAGTTAACTTTGGTCTGAAATAGTTAAGTTATAAAGCATCTCAAGCCCAAACTATTCAAGCAAACACAAATAACATCGACCACCACTAACTAACCACAAAGATTGTTTAAATCTTAGAAAAAGAATCTTTCCTTCAAAAGTTATTTGTTTTGCCACTTCAGACAATATATGACAAATAACCAAGATCACATTACTTCATACTTTACTTATATACTTAGGAGCGATAACACTTAAGCTCTTTATAAGTGACTTTACTTACTAAGTAAAGTTTGAAGATAAACAATTAAAGTGTAAACAATCTGGAATAGCATTTCATAGGTGTATATTTTATTGCTGCGTAAATATGTGTTATTCATACACACATTCGCAAGTCCTAATAAGAAGCACAAGTGAGAAACTTATCTAAAAGGATAACACATTCTAAAGTAACCATTTTCGAAATCCTAACCCTAGAACAACGTTATCCCCGGGATCCGCGTTCATAAAAGTGCATCACATTACTTATGCATAGAGCATATTGCTTCTTTAAACATTAGTCCTTACCGGACGAATGATGCTGATTTCAGATATTGGATCTTATATTATCTTGAAGACCGTGAGTGCATAATCTTGCAATCACAAAAGGCAAGTTCACACTTGCTCATGTCCTTTGGCTATTTTTTGTAAAGTATTTTACAAATCCAATGTGGACATCACCTGCATTTGAAAAAGATCCGAAAACACTATTTTCATAATAATGTGATTATAGGTTATTACCATGAGGTAATAACTTACTATAAAAGTTCCGGTGGTAAAGGAAAATAATATCTAGGACTTAACAACCAATGTCGCCAGTGATTCTTGCGCCGTATATTACGTGTTAACCATGAGATTTGGAATGGGACGGAGAAGTCAGTTGTATCATTTTCCTCTTATATGGAGGCAAGACGACCTTAATGTGACGTTGTGATTCCTTGTGTGAATCCAACATATGGGTGGGCACCCTTACGCCCCACACTTTTGGTGTCTAAATTATCTATGAATGGTGTTTAGGGATATAGTCCATGTAAATGGTACTATTCCGGGCATCACTAGGTCATAGAGTCTTCGGGAACTCATCAGGGTTTTAGCCTGCCCGAAAGGGGGCTTAACGAAGTTGAGCCAGCCTGAAGGATCATGCAGACATATGATGTCGCGGAGAGGGCAGTGATTGGCTTGGACCAACTACTGGGCCCCACAACATGGAATTGTGGACGGGTTAGCTGTCCGGTTGTGCAACAAGGAGTTGATCTCTCATGGGAAAAGTAACGCACCTCTGCAGAGTGTAAGAACTGTAACTTGTTACTCCCTGTTCCGGGAAGGAGCTGCGAACGCGACGGGAAAGGAACTCCATGAAAGTTCTGGTAAACCCGTGAAGGCTGACGGACATAGCTTTTTTAAAATAAAAGCAACCTTTGAAGAAATGTTTACGAAAACTTGCATGGCCTACGACCTATGGTCTGTGGCTGTAGTTATAGTGCATCAAACACTCCTTTTATAGTAAATTTTCTGAGTACGCTCGTACTCAAAGTATCTTCTTAACCCTTGCTAGACTCTGAAGCCGGGATAGACAACATCCACATCAAGTTATGTGAAGGGTTTCGCAGCATAGTAAATCAAAATTTTCTACGGAAGCGAACAGAGGGAAAGCCAAGATCTAATCTAGGAGATGCAAACAACGAGAGAGATTGGATTAGATCTTCATACCCTTGAAGATTCAAGACAATGAACGCTCATTTAACGGGTGATGTAGTCGACTCGCTTCTCCTCCTCGCGATCCGATCCGATCTAGCACCACAAGTGGCGGTGCCTCCGTGAGATGCACACGCAGCAAAGACTCGACTCCTCCTTCCTCGGACCAGCAAGTAGGGTGGAGAGATAGATTGGATCTACAATACGCGTGGTGTATATGGTGGAGAATTTGCAGCAGGCTTCACGCCACAAACAATGGGAGGGGAGAGGAGGGCGAGGGCAACTAGGGTTTGGAGGAAGGTGTAGGTTGGGGGGGAGGGGGCGCACCAGCCCTTGCCCATCCTCCAAGCCTATCTCTAGTTTAAACGATTTAAACTTTCCTTATCTAGAAATCCTATCTCTAGTTTAAACGAGTTTAAACTTATCTAGGATCACTTGGGCCCTATGGGGCCTTGTGCCTCGGACCAATGCGCCAGGACTTCCCTCATAGGCCCATGCCCCCTCCCGGAAGGTGGGACCACGTTGGCCCCTTCCGAAGGTTCTAGAAGCTTCCATAATACCGATTAACCCTTAACAATTCAACTCCAAAAGCACCGCCTTTATATGAATCTTATTCTCCGGACCATTAGGAACCTCTCGTGATATCCCGGATCCCATCCGAGACCAACAAAAATTCATAAACCAAGTATCCAATCTATCCTAGCCGAGACACGTTATGTGTGTGACCAAGGGTTCGAGAATATGCGCATATGATCTTCTATCAATAATCAACATGGGCCGCACCCATATTGACTCCACACATTCATCGATGATCATATCGGATGAACCACGATGCCGGATTCAATCAATCCCATATATATATTCCCTTCGCCTCGCGATATTTTACTTGCCCGAGATTCGATCGCTTGATGGCCATACCTAGTTCAATCTCGCTCACAGAAGTACTTTACTCGTTCCGAATCTGATATCACTTTGTGATTAACTCCTTAACCACATGCTTGCAAGCGTGTTGATATCGACACGAGTGGGCCCAAGTATATCTCTCCGACTTGGGAGGACAAATCCATCTCGATACATACAACCCAATGATACTTTCCGATCACCTGAGAGACACCTTTATGATCACCCTCTCATAGGATGACGTTTGATGGCCTCAAAGCTTTCTTCCGATACCAGGGAGTTGTATTATCTCATGGTCTAAGGAATACAATATTTGACATACGAAAAGCTTCGCAAAGATGAACACAATGACACGATCTAATTGCTTCGCTTAGTTTGGGTCTGTCCATCATATCATTCTCCCAATGATATGATCTCATTATCAATTGACAACTCATGTCTATGGTTATGAAACCTTAACCATCATTGATCAATGAGCTAGTCCATAGAGGCGTACTAGGGACACGGTGTTGTTCACAAACCACACAAGTATTAATGTTTCCGCTTAATACAATTCTAGCATGGAATATAAACTTTATCATGAACAAGAATTATAATAATAACATCTTTATTATTGCCTCTAGGGCATAATTCCAACATTATGCTCCAGGACTCATCATCCAAAGCTAAAGCTCTTCACTGAAGTCAAGGAGGTCAACATATACATCAACTCAAGTGAAGACGAAGTTACTGAATATGTAGAAATATAATCTCTAGCCAAAAAACCTAATTCTGTAGTGTATTGCAATAGCAGCAATGCCAACCCCTTAGTTAAAATACTCGTCTTAATAGTATAAAAGTTCTTGCGTTGTTTATCTTTGATTCTCCTTCATAAGAAGTTCTTTCTCTCTCTTTAACCTAGAGTGTTCTCTGGATCTTGTGTAAAGAGTGAGTTGTAACCTTTATCCATGTACTGGACCCGCTGTGTTTCTGTTGTGCCATTCTGAGGGATGTAATACTAGTGAACGGTGTTTCATTGGTGTTATGTCAACAACTATAGTATACTACATCATGCAGTGGTATGCTGGGTCATCGCATCTTCACATCATGCTCTCATGTGTAAGTAAATTGATGGTTCAGTGAGAGGAACTACACAATATAGAACAAATGCTCGTACTAATGATCACACTTATACATGGACTGCACGACACCACACTACACATGAGCAAGTTGTAGTCGGATCTACAACATAGGCATACATAACCGACATCTACACACTACCATTGTACACATGAGCAAGATTCAACAAGTAAACAAGAATATAGTACACATTAACACTACATATCATCGACATACACTAAGAACTAGCAAAACCTGCAATACAACCACAAAAATATTCAATCTATCGCTACATCATGCACATCATTCACTACCGACCCCGCAATATGAGCCATACGACCACAAATCTATCGCACCATCTACTCAGATCTACCACGTGAACAAAGATCTTAGCTACCTAGGGTTTGCAGACCGCCATAAAAGGATTGGAGACATGGAGCAGCGAAGAGCTTGGAGAAGAGGAAGAAGACTCCTTGACACTGATACATCGGAAACGTATCTATAATTGTTTATGTTCCATGCTTGTTTAGTATCTACTTTGCTTTGATTTGTCTACACTATGAGGTGTTTTTATATGTTTTTCTGGACTAACCTATTAACAAGATGCCATAGTGTTAGTTGCATGTTTTCTTCTATTTTTGGTTCTAGAAAAGGCAGAAAATCAATATTCTCGGAATTGGACGGGACAAAAGCCAAATTCAATATTTTGCCGTGGGGAACATGGAGCCAGAGTACGAGACGGAGGGGAGCCACCAGGGGGCCACACCCCCTGGCGGCGCGGCTAACCCTAGACTACGCCTAGGGGGTGCGACCGCCCTGGCTGTCCCCTTCCTCGTCTCTTCGGCTATAAAGACCCCCCAATGCCAAAACCCTAAACACCCGATCAATATTCCACGAAACCGCCACCATATTGTCCCTAGATGGGAGGATAAAGCTCTTCCCGACCATTGAGGGAGATCATCCCGGAGGCCTTCTTCTTCATCATGTCAGCCTCCGGTATGAAGTGTGAGTAGTTCCACCTTGGACTACGGGTCCATGTAGTAGCTAGATGGTTGTATCTCCTCCTTTGTGCTATCATGTTTAGATCTTGTGAGCTACGTTCATGATCAAGATCATCTATTTGTAATCATGCATGTTGTGTTTGCGGGGATCCGATGGATATTGAGATTACTATGTCAGATTGATTAATGTTTTTGTCTTATTGATTCTATCATGTCTATGTTGTTTGAGATCTTGCATGCTCTCTGTTTTTAGTAGATATCTTGGCCGAGTAGATGCTAGTGACTCCAAGAGGGGGTACTTATGCTCGATAGTGGGTTCATGTCTCTATTTAATCTAAGGGAAGTGACAAAAATATCTAAGGCTGTAGATGTGTTGTTGCCACTAGGGAGAAAACAAAGGTCTCTTGTTCATGGAACAAGTGGATTGTTTACCTTACACAATTTTCTTAAAGCAGTTATCTGTTGCTTGTAACTTAATACTGGAGGGGTTTCGGATGATAACCTGAAGGTGGATTACTAGTCATAGATGCAGTTGGATGGCGGTCTATGTATCTTGTTGTATTGCCCAATCGAATCTTATAGGGTTATGATGTAGGGGTTCGTAGCATGGAAAACAAAAAAATTCTACCGCATGAACACACAATCAAGATCTAATCTATGATCAAGCCAAGATCTATCTACTAGATTGTAGCAACGAGTTGATGAAATACTAACCCTCGAAGATCCAAAGTGGTTAACGAGAGCAGATTCTCGTGGGTGATGTAGTCGTACTCTTTCCGATCTCAAGATCGCGTAGACGATCCTTTGGTCGGCGTTCGGCGCTTCCACATCGGTCACATCGCGTTAGATTTTCGATGAAGACCTTCCTCTCCTTGTTCCAAGATGCAATGGAGGTTGTAGCACTCTCCTCGTGATTCCGAAGACCTGACGGCAGGTACCGAAGTAGAGGGAGATCTCGAGCTTCGCCTTAAGCCGGAGCGAGTATGGTGGAGTAAGAGAGGGCCTTGGGATCTACGGATTAGAAGCACCAAAGGGGTGGTGTGGCCGGCGGCTAGGGCTTGGAGAAACCCTAGTTCGGCGGCTAGAGGACCCCTAGGTGGCGGCAACACTTGGAGGGGTGGTGGCGCCTAGAGCTAGGGTTTTGGGTGGAGAGAGGTGTGTCTTGGAGGGGCAGCCTGTAGGGGGTCGTAGCATGGAAAACAAAAAATTTCTACCACATACAAACAAACAAGCCAAGATCTATCTACTAGATTGTAGCAACGAGTCGATGGAATAACTTACCCTCGAAGATTCCAAAGTGTTTAACGAGAGCAGATTCTCGTGGGTGATGTAGTCGTACTCTTGCCGATCTCAAGATCGTGTAGACGATCCTTCCAGCTGCGTTTGGGCAGCTTCTGCAATCGGTCACCGTTCTTTTCGACGAAGACCTTCCTCTCCTTGTTCCAACAGGCTGGAGGTTGTAGCACTCTCCTCGTGATTCGGCGGCATGGCAAGGTGGTACGGGAAGTAGAGGGGAGATCCCGCAGGGCTTCGCCTTAAGCTGGAGCGAGTATGGTGGACTATGAGAGAGGCTTGGCGGTCTAGGGTTTAGAGGCACCAAGTAGAGGGAGCTAGGCCGGCAGCTAGGGCTTGGGGAAAGCCCCAAGTCGGCGGCTAGGGTTTGCCCTAGGGCGGCGGCGGCTGCAGGAGGGCCGGCGGCTAGGGCTAGGGTTTTAGGTGGAGAAGTTGTGTGTCTAGGAGGGGAGCCCTGCCCCTCCTTATATAGGTGGAGGGGGCCGGCCAAGGGGAGGGGAGTCCCTCCCCAACTTGGTCTCCAAGTGGGCCGGCGGTGGAGGGAGGGAACTCCTCCCAAAGTAGGTTTCCTACTCTCCCTCCACCAAACAAAACAGCCGTTTGACTTTTCAAATTGGCGTTTGACTTTTCAAACTAGGATTTGAATTATCCCTTTATTTTGTTCAGCGATGACACCTAGTACATGATGCAATCATTCCAACTTGTTATGACACATTCATGTACCCTTCCCCTCCGGAGTGCCGAACATTCCGGAACCTTCTAGAACATTCCCAATGAAAACACCGGAACCATTCTCCTACCCCGAAACAGGACTTTCCTTATATGAATCTTATTCTCCGGACCATTCTGGATCTCCTCGTGATATCCCGGATCCCATCCGAGACTCCGAACAATATTCGGTCTCTTACTCATCATTCCATAACTACTCAACAACGTCGAATCCTTAAGTGTGTCTCCCTACGGTTCGTGAATTATGCGGACATGATCGAGACACTTCTCCGAACAATAACCAATAGAGGAATTTGGAAATTCATATGGCTCCCACATATTTCTACGATTACTTTGCGATCGAATGAACCACTTACATACGATACCAATTTCCCTTTGTCTCATGATAGTTTACTTATCCGAGGTTATGATCGTCGGTATCTCTGCATACCTAGTTCAACCTCGTATCGATAAGTACTCTTTTCTCGTTCCGTGATATGTGATCCCTTGTGAGCTACCACATGCTTGCAAGCCAATTGGATGACATTCCACCGAGAGGGCCCAGAGTATATCTATCCGTCATATGGATGGACAAATCCCACTCTTGATCCATGTGTCTCAACCAATACTTTCCGAACACTCAATGCCACCTTTATAGCCACCCAGTTACGATGTGGTGTTTGATGTCATATAAATCATATTACGATGTGCATAAAACATATTACTCATATAAATCGAACAACCATTATTCTCAGATTTAAACAAGTAACCGTCTCGCAATAAACAAGATCCCGATATAATGTTCATGCTTAACGCAGACACCAAATAACAATTATTTAAGTATAAAACTAATCCCGATGGTAGATCAAGAGGTAGCGTGCCGACCGCGATCACATCAACCTTTGATCCGTTTCCCACACACATCGTCACCTTGTTCTTTGCTAGCTTCCGTTTATTCGCTTTTTGTTTGAGTTACAAAATGATCAACCGAACCGATTATCAAATACCTGTGCACTACTACGAGTACTAGTGAGATACACATCAATAACATGTATATCTGATATACCTTTCTTCTTGATGTTGCCGTTCTTCAAATCCGCCAAGTACTTTGGGCAATTCCGCTTCAAGTGACCTTCTCCCTTGCAGTAAAAGCACTCTGTATCAGGCTTGGGTCCAGCCTTGGTCTTCTTCGTCGGAGCGGTAACTTTCTTACCACCCTTCTTGAAGTGTCCCTTTTGCTTAGACTTGCCTTTCTTGAATTTGGTGGTCTTATTGACCATCAACACTTGGTGCTCTTTCTTGATCTCCACTTCTGCAGATTTCAACATGGAGAAGAGTTCTGGCAACTGCTTGTTCATGCTTTGCATATTGTAGTTCATCACAAAGTTCTTGTAACTTGGTGGTAGTGATTGGAGGACACGGTAAATCCCCAAAGCATTAGGAATCACTATACCCAAGCTTTGAAGTTTGTTTGCGTGCCTAGACATCTTAAGCACATGCTCACTGACGGAGCTGCCCTCTTCCATCTTGCAGTTAAAGAACTTTTCAGAAGCCTCATAGCTCTCAACTGCCGCGTGAGTCTCAAAGATCAATTTGAGTTCACGGACAATATCATGTGGGTCTGAATTCTCAAACCTTTTCTGAAGCTCCGATTCTAAACCGTACAAGATATCACACGAATGTGGAGTAATGATTCTTAGGCGAGGTAAACATTCTTTACTTCATCGGTAGAAGTAGCTATGCGGGTCACCCAAATGGTGCATCCAAAGACATAGGTCAAATTACGATTGAGGACAATCCTCAAATTGCGGAACCAATCCATGAGTTGCTTCCATTGTTTTTCAACTTTTCTTTCTCTAGGAACGCATTAAAATTGATGGTAGGGCCGCCATTGATCTACAACATATTTGCAATAATTTAGACTAAGTTTATGACAAATTGAGTTCTAATTAATAGTTAAATTAATTTAGGTGAACTCCCACTCAAAACAATATCCCTCACATTTTTTTAGTGATCACACGAACCAAATCCACCACATCAAAACCGATCATCACGAGAGTTGATGTAGCTTCAATGGTGAACAATCGACATGGTCATCATATCTACTATATGATTCATGCTTTACCTTTTGGTGATCCGTGTTCCGAGACCATGTCTGTACATGCTAGGCTCGTCAAGATCAAACCTTAGCTTCCGCATGAGCAAATCTGGCTTGCCCATGTTGTATACACTTGCAGAATCTAACACACCCGATCATCACGTGGTGCTTCGAAACAACAAGCTTTAGCAACGGTGCTTACTAAGGATGAACACTTTCGAACTTGAAATTTATGTGCACAAGGGATCATCTTATAATGCTACCGTCGTTAACTAAGCAAAACAAGATGCATAAAGGATTAACATCACATGCAATTCATAATATGTGATATGATATGGCCTTTCTTCTTTGTGCTTCCGATCACCATCTTCAAGCACGAACATGATCTCCATCATCACCGGCATTGCATCAAGGTCAGTGACGCCGCTCCATGGTTGTCGTCCACCAGCTTCAACTATTACAACTACTTTGAATAGACACGCAGGTCTTAACGGAATTTAAAGACAACCATATGGCTCCTGCCGGTTGCCAACTTACAATAAGGATCATTCCATACATCAAATATAATCACAATCATGGCCATATCACATCACAGCACACCCCTGCAAAAACAAAGTTAGACGCCTCTAATTTCTTTGCATGTTTTACGTGGTTTGGGGCTTTCAATAAGTGTCGTTCTAACTTACGAACAAGAACCACAACGTTGATGTTTGAACTATCAAGTGCCCGTTGTAAATTGGATCTATACTATGATGGGAGAGACAGACACCCGCGAAGCCACTTATGCAATACAAGTTGCATGTTGAGCGTGGAGCAAGTCTTATGAACGATGTCATGTAAGGTTAGCCCGGGCCGCTTCATCCCATCATACCACAAGATGCAAAGTACACAAGAATCAATTGAGAATAAAAACACCACCGCCCACAATGACCATTGTGTTCTACTCGTGCAACAGATCTACATATAGACACGGCTCTGATACCACTGTAGGGGTTCGTAGCATGGAAAACAAAAAATTTCTACCGCATACAAACAAACAAGCCAAGATATATCTACTAGATTGTAGCAACGAGTCGATGGAATAACTTACCTCGAAGATTCCAAAGTGTTTAACGAGAGAAGATTCTCGTGGGTGATGTAGTCGTACTCTTGCCGATCTCAAGATCGTGTAGACGATCCTTCCTTATGTGTTTGCAGCGCTCACATGGTCACACGTTGATCGATGAAGACCTTCCTCTCCTTGTTCCAGCAGGCAGCGGAGGTTGTAGCACTCTCCTCGCGATTCGGTAGCTGGCGTGGTGTGGGAAGTAGAGGAGATCATGAGCTTAAGCCGGAGCGAGTATGGTGGACTATGAGAGAGTCTTGGCGGTCTAGGGTTTAGAGGCGCCAAGTAGAGGGAGCTAGGCCGGTGGCTAGGGCTTGGGGAAAGCCCCAAGTCGGCGGCTAGGGTTTGCCCTAGGGCGGCAAGGCTTTGGAGGGCCGGCTAGGGCTAGGGTTTTGGGTGGAGAAGTTGTGTGTCTAGGAGGGGAGCCCTGCCCCTCCTTATATAGGTGGAGGGGGCTGGCCAAGGAGAGGGGAGTCCCTCCCCAACTCGGTCTCCAAGTGGGCCGGCGGTGGAGGGAGGGAACTCCTCCCAAAGTAGGTTTCCTACTCTCCCTCCACCAAACAAAACAGTCGTTTGACTTTTCAAATTGGCGTTTGACTTTTCAAACTAGGATTTGAATTATCCCTTTATTTTGTTCAGCGATGACACCTAGTACATGATGCAATCATTCCAACTTGTTATGACACATTCATGTACCCTTCCCCTCCGGAGTGCCGGACATTCCGGAACCTTCTAGAACATTCCCGATGAAAACACCGGAACCATTCTCCTACCCCGAAACAGGACTTTCCTTATATGAATCTTATTCTCTGGACCATTCCGGATCTCCTCGTGATATCTCAGATCCCATCCGAGACTCCGAACAATATTCGGTCTCTTACTCATCATTCCATAACTACTCAACAACGTCGAATCCTTAAGTGTGTCTCCCTACGGTTCGTGAATTATGCGGACATGATCGAGACACTTCTCCGAACAATAACCAATAGAGGAATCTGGAAATTCATATGGCTCCCACATATTTCTACGATTACTTTGCGATCGAATGAACCACTTACATACGATACCAATTTCCCTTTGTCTCATGATAGTTTACTTATCCGAGGTTATGATCGTCGGTATCTCTGCATACCTAGTTCAACCTCGTTACTGATAAGTACTCTTTTCTCGTTCCCGTGATATGTGATCCCTTGTGAGCCAGTCACATGCTTGCAAGCCAATGGGATGACATTCCACCGAGAGGGCCCAGAGTATATCTATCCGTCATATGGATGGACAAATCCCACTCTTGATCCATGTGTCTCAACCAATACTTTCCGAACACTCAATGCCACCTTTATAGCCACCCGATTCACGGTGTGGTGTTTGATGTCATCAAAGCATCCTTCCGGTGATGGTGATATGCATGATCTCATGGTCGAAGGAATTAGGTTACTATGTATCAGAAAGCATATAGCAATTGAACTATTAAAATGACTTGATCTTTATGCTACGCTTATCTATAGGAGTATGTCCATCATACCATTCTCCTAACGATATGATCTTGTTGTTAATAACATCTCAATGTTCATGATAGGGAAACCACAATCATCTATTAACCAACAAGCTAGTATTATATAGAGGCTTTACTAGGGACTTCAAATTAAGTTTACAAATCACACAAGTATTAATGTTTCCTTGTTAATACTATTATAGCATGAATGTAAACATTTATCATAAACACAAAGATATAATAATAACTATATTTATTATTGCCTCTAGGGCATATCTCCAACACAACCCTGCCCCTCCTTATATAGGTGGAGGGGGCCGGCCAAGGGGAGGGGAGTCCCTCCCCAACTCGTCTTCCAAGGCCGGCGGTGGAGGGAGAGGGACTTCCTCCCCAAGTAGGTTTCCTACTCTCCCTCCACCAAGCAAAATAGCCGTTTGACTTTTCAAATTGGCGTTTGACTTTTCAAACTAGGATTTGATTTATCCCTTTATTTTGCTCAGCGATGACACCTAGTACATGATGCAATCATTCCAACTTGTTATGACACATTCATGTACCCTTCCTCCGAGTCTTGGACATTCCGGAACCTTCTAGAACATTCCCGATGAAAACACCGGAACCATTCTCCAACCCCGAAACAAGACTTCCCTTATATGAATCTTATTCTCCGGACCATTCTGGATCTCCTCGTGATATCCCGGATCCCATCCGAGACTCCGAACATCATTCGGTCTCTTACTCATCTTTCCATAACTACTCAACAACATCGAATCCTTAAGTGTGTCTCCCTACGGTTCGTGAATTATGCGGACATGATCGAGACACTTCTCCGATCAATAACCAATAGAGGAATCTTGAAATTCATATGGCTCCCACATATTTCTACGATTACTTTGCGATCGAATGAACCACTTACATACGATACCAATTTCCCTTTGTCTCACGATAGTTTACTTATCCGAGGTTATGATCGTCGGTATCTCTGCATACCTAGTTCAACCTCGTTACTGATAAGTACTCTTTTCTCGTTCCCGTGATATGTGATACCTTGTGAGCCAGTCACATGCTTGCAAGCCAATGGGATGACATTCCACCGAGAGGGCCCAGAGTATATCTATCCGTCATATGGATGGACAAATCCCACTCTTGATCCATGTGCCTCAACACATACTTTCCGAACACTCAATGCCACCTTTATAGCCACCCAGTTATGGTGTGGTGTTTGATGTCATCAAAGCATCCTTCCGGTGATGGTGATTAGCATGATCTCATGGTCGAAGGAATTAGGTTACTATGTATCAAAAAGCATATAGCAAATGAACTATATTAAATGACTTGATCTTTATGCTACGCTTATCTATAAGAGTATGTCCATCACATCATTCTCCTAATGATATGACCCTGTTGTTAATAACATCTCTATGTTCATGATCAGGAAACCATGATCATATATTAACCAACAAGCTAGTTTAACAAGAGGCTTTACTAGGGACTCTTTTATGTTTACAAATCACACAAGTATTAATGTTTCCTGTTAATACAATTATAGCATGGTATGTAAACATTTATCATAAGTATGAAGATATGATAATAACCTACTTTATTATTGCCTCTTGGGCATATCTCCAACAGTCTCCCACTTGCACTAGAGTCAATAATCTAGTTTCAAACCTTTGTGTATTCAACACCTATGGCTTTCCGGTGTTGTATGTACACTATTGCTAGTGGTCAACTGATCTCCGGATCTGACACTTCCAGGTCCGTGTGTAATTGCATGTCTTTGCGTCTCTACGCATCACTCATTCTTTAATGAGATGGCTTTGTATAAATTTGGTCCTTTGGTGAGACCTTTAGTTCTTTGGGGTTAAAACATGCTGATAATATTGTCGCACAATATATCTTCATAGCACTATCCCGCTGTGAACCACACCTAGTTTGATAACAAACTACTTGACACAAATGCCCTCTTTAGCTGTTATAATAGCAGTCATATACTTAGCCTTTTGTTGTAGTATCTGTCACAATGTCTTAACTTTGGAACTCATCCAAATCCATTATGGAACTTATTTTCCATCATATTGTGCCACCCTTAGTTCAGATTGAGATAAACTTAATTTGTACTTTGTGACAAAACTAGTATCAATGTAGTACTTTTACAATGAACTAACCATCTATTTGTCACTTCTACAAAATAATATATTATTTAGTTCTTCCAAAAGATCATAAGAATATCCTTACTATTGTCCAATGATCATCTTATGAATCATTCTGGTATACGCTCGTAACATTTAGAGCATAGGACATATCTGGATTTGTACACATCACAGTATGATTGATAAAATACTCTTTGTGATTTTATACATCAAGTACCAATCTTTACTTGAATCTTTGTTTCACTTACCAAGTGTCAGTACACTTGAATATATCATCAATATTGAACTCATTCAATCCTTTCTGTGCGACAAGAACCTTTCTTGTAGATTCTATATTGAACTCATTCAGTATATCATATATGTACTTTCGGCACAACCATATTAGCGTCTATTGATGCCAAATATTTGGGTTTTGCCTAAGTCTTTCATCGGGATGAAATTCTTAATATGTGTTAATAAAAGATACATCATTTCCAATCAACAATATGTCTTCCACATAATGCATTAGAAACATGTCTTAGCGCTCCCACTTAATTTCTTGCAAATGCAAGCATCTTCATCGTCTCTGATGAAATTAAACTATTTTAACAGTTTCATCATAGTGAAGATTCCAACTCCGCGATGCTTACTTCAACAATTGAAGTTTGCATATGCTTTTAGCATCCTTTGAATTAACAAAACCCTATGGACCGTGTTATGCACATGTCCTAGGTAACAATTCTATTAGAAGAACTTGTTTTGCTTATTCAACTACCACATAACAAAATTATATGTAGTGGTTGCTATATTAATCCGTCTAGACTAAATATCGCTTATGAAAGATCAAATCTTGTCATAGTCAACCTTTGAACATTGTTGTGAACTCTCTCCCAACATGTCGACTATTTCATAGATGTGAAACATCCATGTCTATTTCTTTATAGATCCAAACACAACTGTAAGGTCTTACACCTTTCTCGAGGGTCCTTCAAGTTCAAAACTTGATTTCTCGTGTATGGAACTATCACGGATTTTATGGCTTCAAGCCATTTTACGGAGTCAGGGCCCATCATCGCTTCTTTGCATGTAGTCGGATCATCATTGTCAAATAATGATTTAACTCTCAAATTTTGGTATTTGATTGTTTACCCGACCTACTTGTTTCAATAGGAACTTAAATCTCTGTGACCACGACCTTTGAGGCACATGAGCCATGAGCATTGTTGCTGCCTCCGGAACACTTTTCGGCGCTGCGCAACTCTGCACATATAGCTAAGGTTCTTTTAACCTTATCAAAGTTCTATTGTCCTCCCACTTAACTTTTCACGAAAAATTCCTTCTCAAAGAAACTTGACATTCTAAGCGACAAACACTTTTGTCTTTGGTGTTATGGAGGAATACTTAACTATTATTCAAAATAATATACAAAGATATGTTCATCCGTTTTTGGTTGCAAACATCTTTATTATGCATAGCATACCAATTTTTTTTAAGAAAGG
This sequence comes from Avena insularis, assembly GCA_023614405.1. Lineage (NCBI taxonomy): Eukaryota > Viridiplantae > Streptophyta > Magnoliopsida > Poales > Poaceae > Avena > Avena insularis. The sequence continues at coordinate 377,363,351 of CM042695.1, read as the reverse complement.
ACAACTTGGGTTTTATCCCAAACCATAACTTTATATGGTGTCAATTCAACGGATTATGATGGAGCTCTTTTCAGTGGAAAAACGGTAGTCTCTAAAGCTTTTGATCTTTAAAATATAATGGCAGTTTTATGAATTACACCTTTGATCTTACCATGTTAAACAAGGTTTAATTACATATCTCGAACGCTCCATACTCTTATGGTGTTTCGGAAAATGCAAATCCACGGAACGATTCCTTAAATCTTAGGTATTATGCTAAACTTGTAACTCAAATATCTTCCTTTATGATCTTATCATAAACTCTTTATATTCTTGTTACAATGATTTTGCACTTCATCTTGAAAATCATTGAATTTTTTCAAATGTTTCATACTTCATCCTTATTAAGTAAATATTCATATATTCACTCAAATTTTTGGAGAAAGCATATGAGTTGAAATCCATCGCTCTTGACTACACATAATGGACTTCATACAACAATATGTACAAGTTCCAATAAGCTAGTCATTCGTTCCCTTTTGGCCTATGAACGAAGTTTTAATTATCTCTAGGAAAGTTTCACAAGCGTCATTTGATCAAAATCAGAAGGACTGCAAAATTCCATCCACATGGAGTTTCTTCATGTTTTCTTTCCAATATAATTTAAACGGCGATGTCACTTCCTAAGTGATCTTTCAAACAATTTGTCTTTCGACATTTTTAGCACTAGTTTTATGGGTGTGATTTCTCCAACGAGATTTGTGAATCATCCATCTTTTATGGATTACGACAATTATTTGAACAACCCTTTTGTTCTCATAATACCTGATAAAACAAATCTTGAAGGCAAGCTTTGATGTTTAACAAGCAGCACAATAAGCCTTTATTTGTTCTCGATGAACATCATCACATATTCTTTTGCTAGTTACTTAGGCCATTGTAGTTCATGAATTGTGTTCTTTTGTACGACGATTCACACCAACAAATTCAGTATCAAATACTTAAGAACCACATTGTTTAATAAGCAAAGAATATAGCCATAACATGTATATCATCTATACACTTAAGCTGAACAATTCTAGTCTTTTCTTTTCTGCCATATATTTATGAGATTCTCTTTCGATTTCCTTTTACATTTGAAAGAATCTATCAACATCAATAGTGGAGCCATATACATGACACATAGTCCAAAGCATGTATAGTAAAATACCAATGTCTTTGGACTTGCACTTTGAAGTAGATCACCATCATCAAATGTTTGGTGTTCTTTCAAATTCCTTTCTTTAGTAATCTCTTGGTGTAGTAAACATTTTACCTACATCAAATATTCACCCTTATCATGGAATTATCCATGATCAAGCTACTTTTAGCTTATAACGGTGAATCGCGAGTATAATGTTGCTCTCCAAAACCTTTTGGAGGATTAGAACAACTAGTGTCTCTAACCTTTTGCAAATTCTCATCAAATATGAGAACATGACTTTTGCCATATTATACTCTATCATGTTGCAACCAAAACTTCGTTTCAGATATCACAATATCTTCCACACATCATGGTTTCTGAAACAACTCTTTCAGATCCTAGATAACCTTGATATTAAGACAATCCTTTGAATATCAAGAATCATGGAGACAAACATGATACTCATACACTAACACTTGGAATTGTCACTCTTGATTTAATACCAATTATTAAACTTCATGGAGCAACCAGAACTTACTAAAAGTTTGCAATAGGACTTTTAAACTTTAGATTAACACTTCAAAACAATACGATACCAGTTCGTAAAGTAACTAACCAGAATTCTATAGTTCTATCATCTCAATTATAACTAAGCGCAAGGTGGTAAACGGATGCCAATGACTACAACAACTATGCAAATTCACTTTGATTTAATTTATGATAAATAATGTTCAACTTTTAATCATATTGCCGTTGAACTCCCACTCAAAACAATATCCCTCACATTGTTTTAGTGATCACACGAATCAAATCCACCACATCAAAACAGATCATCACGAGAGTTGATGTAGCTTCAATGGCGAACAATCAACATGTTCATCATATCTACTATATGACTCATGCTTTACCTTTCGGTGATCCGTGTTCCGAGACCATGTCTGTACATGCTAGGCTCGTCAAGATCAAACCTTAGCTTCCGCATGAGCAAATCTGGCTTGCTCACGTTGTATACACTCGCAGAATCTAACACACCCGATCATCACGTGGTGCTTCGAAACAACGAGCTTTAGCAACGGTGCTTACTAAGGATGAACACTTCAAAACTTGAAATTGTGTGCTTGAGGGATCATCTTATAATGCTACCGTCGTGAACTAAGCAATACAAGATGCATAAAAGGATTAACATCACATGCAATTCATAATATGTGATATGATATGGCCTTTCTTCTTGTGCTTCCGATCTCCATCTTCAAGCACGAACATGATCTCCATCATCACCGGCATTGCATCAAGGTCAATGACGCCGCTCCATGGTTGTCGTCCACCAGTTTCAACTATTACAACTACTTTGAATAGACACGCGGGTCTTAACAGAATTTAAAGACAACCATATGGCTCCTGCCGGTTGCCAACTTACAATAAGGAACATTGCATACATCATATATAATCACAATCATGGCCATATCACATCACAACCACAACCCTGCAAAACAAAGTTAGACGCCTCTAATTTCTTTGCATGTTTTACGTGGTTTGGGGCTTTCAATAAGTGTCGTTCTAACTTACGAACAAGAACCACAACATTGATACTAGTATTGTCAATCACCCGTTGTAAATTGAATCTTAACTATATTGGGAGAAACAGGCACCATAAAGCCACTTATGCAATACAAGTTGCATGTCAAGCGTGGAGCAAGTCTCATGAACGATGTCATGTAAGGTTAGCCCGGGACGCTTCATCCCACCATCCCGCAAGATGCAAAGTACACAAGAAGCAATCGACAACAAAAGCATCAACGCCCACAATGACCATTGTGTTCTACTCGTGCAACAGATCTACATATAGACATGGCTCGATACCTTGTAGGGGTTCGTAGCATGGAAAACAAAAAATTCTACCGCATGAACACACAATCAAGATCTAATCTATGATCAAGCCAAGATCTATCTACTAGATTGTAGCGAGTTGATGAAATACTAACCCTCGAAGATCCAAAGCGATTAACGAGAGCGATTCTTCGTGGGTGATGTAGTCGTACTCTTCCGATCTCAAGATCGCGTGAGCGATCCTTCCACACAAGGCGTTCGGCGTGACGCTTCATGATCGGTCACACATTGATTTTCGATGAAGACCTTCCTCTCCCTTGTTCCAGCAGGCAGCGGAGGTTGTAGCACTCTCCTCGTGATTCCGGCGACGCGATGGCGTATGCGAAGTAGAGGAAGATCTCGTGAGGCTTCGCCTTAAGCCGGCAGTATGGTGGAGTAAGAGGGCCTTGGGATCTATGGATTAGAAGCACCAAAGGGGTGTGGTGTGGCCGGCTAGGGCTTGGAGAAACCCTAGTTCGGCTAGAGGATCCCTAGGTAGCGGCAACACTTGGAGGGTGGTGGCGCCTAGAGCTAGGGTTTTTGGGTGGAGAGAGGTGTGTCTTGAGGAGGCCCTGCCCCTCCTTATATAGGTGGAGGGGCGCCAAGGGAGGAGTCCTCCCCAACTCGGCTTCAAGGCAGTGGTGGAGGAGAGGACTTCCTCCCCAAGTAGGTTTCCTACTCTCCCTACACCAAGCAAAATAGCCGTTTGACTTTTCAAATTGGCGTTTGACTTTTCAAACTAGGATTTGATTTATCCCTTTATTTTGCTCAGCGATGACACCTAGTACATGATGCAATCATTCCAACTTGTTATGACACATTCATGTACCCTTCCCCTCCGGAGTCTTGGGACATTCGGAACCTTCTAGAACATTCCCGATGAAAACACCGGAACCATTCTCCAACCCCGAAACAAGACTTTCCTTATATGAATCTTATTCTCCGGACCATTCCGGATCTCCTCGTGATATCCCGGATCCCATCCGAGACTCCGAACAACATTCGGTCTCTTACTCATCTTTCCATAACTACTCAACAACATCGAATCCTTAAGTGTGTCTCCCTACGGTTCGTGAATTATGCGGACATAATCGAGACACTTCTCCGATCAATAACCAATAGAGGAATCTGGAAATTCATATGGCTCCCACATATTTCTACGATTACTTTGCGATCGAATGAACCACTTACATACGATACCAATTTCCCTTTTGTCTCACGATAGTTTACTTATCCGAGGTTTTGATCGTCGGTATCTCTGCATACCTAGTTCAACCTCGTTACTGATAAGTACTCTTTTCTCGTTCCCATGGTATGTGATCCCTTGTGAACCAGTCACATGCTTGCAAGCTAATTGGATGACATTCCACCGAGAGGGCCCAGAGTATATCTATCCGTCATATGGATGGACAAATCCCACTCTTGATCCATGTGCCTCAACACATACTTTCCGAACACTCAATGCCACCTTTATAGACACCTAGTTACGGTGTGGTGTTTGATGTCATCAAAGCATCCTTTCGGTGATGGTGATTAGCATGATCTCATGGTCGAAGGAATTAGGTTAGTATGTATCAAAAAGCATATAGCAAATGAACTATATTAAATGACTTGATCTTTATGCTACGCTTATCTATAGGAGTATGTCCATCACATCATTCTCCTAATGATATGACCCTGTTGTTAATAACATCTCTATGTTCATGATCAGGAAACCATGATCATATATTAACCAACAAGCTAGTTTAACAAGAGGCTTTACTAGGGACTCTTTTATGTTTCCTGTTAATACAATTATAGCATGGTATGTAAACATTTATCATAAGTATGAAGATATGATAATAACCTACTTTATTATTGCCTCTTGGGCATATCTCCAACATATGAATGTCTAGTATTGCATTGTTATGCCTTGCTCAGTCCTGTCGATTGTCCTACTGTAATTTGTTTACCCAAACTGCCATGTTTGTTTATCTTAAGAAGAACACCTCTAGTGAGCTATGGACCTCGGTCCAATCTTTACCATTGATACATCTTCCATTGTTACTGTGTACTTTCTGCAAACCACTATTACCTTCCACACCATACATTTAACCCTTTGTTTTCATCAAACCGGTGAGATTGACAACCTCACTGTTCGTTGGGGCAAAGTCTTGAGTTTGTGTTGTGCAGGTTTCCAAGTTGCTAGCAACACATTTGAGTTGTTTCCTTCCTCCTACTGGTTCGATAACCTTGGTTTATTACCGATGGAAAACTTGATGCTGTGCTCATCACACCATTCTCTTGGGGTCTCCCAACGAAGCTTCCAAGCACCATCAGACACCACCGTCCTATAGCAACCGAGGTAGATTGCGTCGCTTACATGCTCGTCGGCGAAGATCGTTCCCGCAACGGAGAGCTTGAAGGGGGGAATGGTGGTGCGTCATTGAGAAATGATATATAGAAGTGGGAGGCGACGAAATTTCTCCCACCGACTTGTCGGGATCGTGCGCGAGCTTGCGCCATCACCGATTTGCACGAGCGCGACAGAATCCTTCCCCTTTTCGGCCGAGCGGAGCTTGGCTTGCTGGAAACGGTTGATGTGGGTGTTTCTTGGTGTGCAGGCAAAAAAGGTGCTTCAAGGAGCATGCGGGCCAAGATTTTGAGATGGGCTCGACAACCAAATGCATGATTCTCGGCCCGCTGGAGCTGAGAAAGGCCTTTGTGAGGAACCAAATACACCTGTATCATCACATCTCTTGTAGTTGTCTCAATCTCGGGTTACTCCTCGCAAGATTCCATGCTCCAAACCGTACATTAAACGGAAGCAAAAGATTTGACTTCTTTGATTAAGGGAAATAATTTCTCCCAGACAACAATTCATTAGTCGTATTGGTCTCTGATGAAGCGACATTTCCCAACAAATCATTCTCCTCTCAAGCACGTGCTTCATTATCCTCCACTCTGCACCAATCCTCTGTCCTATATGTTTTCCACATAGCTTGCACATGAATAGTTGACTCCATGGTAAAGCTCACGGTCACGCCACCAAGCTCCGGGAAGGCATCAGGACAACCAGAAATAGATCAGGGGGTTATCTGATCCGATGTCAACGACATTCGAGCAAGAAGCTTTGTTGCATACAAGTCCAAATCGGTGAAGATTAGTGCCTCCATCGTTGATCATGAGACGTAGTGAAATTGATGATTTTAGTGTTGTAAAATGTGTTTCGGCAAGTTGCAAACATGTATTGTGTTTGTTGTGTATGACCAACACATTCTAGATATACGCTAAAAAGGTTCAAACTCATGTTGCAAATGTGTTTTGTTGTTGTATGTGTTGTTTCCATATATTGCATGCATTTGCATTTCCTGTTGCATGAGTTGCGATTTTAATCATCTTTGTTAGTATCATACCATATGAGCATGTTTGAATGATGAACAATTTGGAATGAACTTTTATATTGTTACCAAACAAACGTTGCAAACACAATATAAAAATGGTGCATGCGGGTTTACGATAACAATGATGTAGAACCCAGGTTTGTAACTCAAGTCAGATCGAACAGCTAGGGAGGTAGCCAATCAGGTGAAAATATACCCAGCCAATACCTAGCGCGCCTTCACTTAATTAAGTGAGATCAAAAGATATAGTTTATCAACGAGCTGTTAAAAACGGGAGTTCTAATATTTTTTCGGTCCGGTCTCTTCTCCTTTCCGGGTTGAAGCAGTCCGGGTCCTCTCTCTAATCACGAGCTGTCTCCCCTATCGCTTCTTGTTGTTGACGGGAAAATCTTAGCTCCTGGTTGAGTCTTGGACGTGGCTTGGTGTTAGATAGGGATGACTTCTCCAGCAAATTCTTCGAATCAGGGTGGAGGATCGGGCAGTAAGTAAGCAGAATCGATTGACGCGATGTTACTGCGATTGGGAATTGAAGAGAAGGAATTTGATGATCTGGTTTTTGAGGATGAAGAAGATGCTCCGAAGGAGGGCATGAAGTGGTTGGTGCTTGCTAAGGTACATACGTCAAACTATTTTAGTCCCCAAACTTTTGAACAACACATGAAGGTAGCATGGAGCCCTGCAAGAGAAGTCAAATTTCAACATCTTGAAGGAAATATGTTCACGATACAGTGCTTTTGTTTGGGGGATTGATTGAAGGTTTTCGAAGGCGGGCCGTGGCTGTTTCGACAAGCTGTGGTGTCTATTGAGTCCTATGATGGACTCTCGGATCCGGAGTCTATTGATCTGAATTTTTTTACTACATGGTTGTAGATCCACAAAGTTCCAGTTGGCTATAGAAATAAATCTCTGATCACAAACCTTATGGAGAAGAAGGTTGGTAAGGTAAAGGATGTTCAGCTCAATGTTCTAGGTGCTGGAAATTTCGTTTGAGTTTTGGTTAGGCTGGATGTCCGTGCAGTTCTTGCTCACTTTGTCTCCATGTATAGGGGTGGACAGCGAGAGATTTTCCAACTAAAGTATGAGAAGATGCCCAGATTTTATGGTGCTTGTGGGTTCATCGGACACACCTACCTAGAGTGTGGTTCAGGAGAGCATATTGTGGATAACCTGAAGTGGGGAGAGTGGCTGAAAGCGGACTGGGAAACTTGGCATGTTCGTACTTCTGCTGGCAGCAGAGGTGGTGGCAGGGCCGGCCGTGGCCAGGAGGGCCGTGGAGGCCGTGATTTCATGCATGGCAGAGGACGTTGTCAAAATCAGGGTGGTAGAGGTGGTGATAATGAAAGTTGGAGACAACATGCGATTATCCCTGTTGAAGAAAAAAAACCGGATCTGGTTGACATGGCTACTAGTCCAGGAAAAAAGGCTGATGTAGTTATGGAAGAAAGGAACACAGACTCAGGGGTCAAAAGAACGATTGATTTTGGACCATCTGAGACGCTACCGACAGATCTTGTTGATGGGGTGGTTTATATGCTTACGGAAGGGGCTCCTACTGGCAAGGGAACAACTTCTGATGCTGATGGTGACAGTAACAAGAGACCAAAGAAGGACGGAGCTAACTCCCCTTCACTAGGATCGGCGGGTTCCTAGGTGGAGCCTGTCCGGTCACAATGAAGATATTAGTATGGAACTGCCGCGGTTTGGGGAATAACGCGGCAGTTCTTGCGCTTCTGGATGTGTTGAGGCGCCATAACCCCGATGTTGTGTTTTTGTCGGAGACACACCTTGATCGTTATCCGGCTGAATATCTTCGGAGAAGAGTAGAGATGGACATTAGTATTATTCAACCAAGTGACGGACGGAAGGGCGGTATTCTGATGATGTGGAGAAGTGAAGTGAAGATTTCTCAATTATATGCATGCCCAAATTACATTGACGTTGAGGTAGAGGAGGAAACGAATAAAATTGTATGGTGAATTTAAATGGGCGGATAAATACAAAACGTGGGACAGATTGATGAATATCCATCTGCAGAATAACTTACCTTGGCTGGTCATGGGAGATATGAATGAAATCTTATATGCACATGAGAAAGGAGGGAGAATTAGACCAGAAAGGTATACTAAAGCTTTTCATGATTGTTTGGAGGCGTGCGGTCTAGAAGATGTTGGTTATGTCGGCGATCCTTTTACTTGGCATAAAGGTCAGATGAGAGAAAGACTGGACAGAGGGCTAGCTAATTCCAGTTGGCTCCAAATGCATGTCAGTGCTACGGTTGTACATCTCGAGTACAATCACTCTGATCACAGTCCCCTGTTATTGGATAGCGAGTACTACTCTGCTGCTGCTGCTGTGCATCCGACAGAGAAGCAATTAAAGTTCGAAGCAAGGTGGTTTAAAGAGGAAGGCTTTAGAGAGACGGTGGAGCAACAATGGATGGACTCGGTTGCGGATTCTAACGTATCCGACGTGCTATCCAGACTAAAAAGCATGCATGCTGATCTACATGCATGGGATCGACGGGTTCTGCAGCAGCCCAAGAAACGGCTACGGAATGCACAGAGAGAGTTAGAGGAAATCATGCGTGGGCCGGTTGATGCTAATGAGCGCGCAAGCATGATCTAGCATTAGAAATTGAAAAACTATTAGAGCAGGAGGAGATTAAATGGAGTCAACGAGCAAGAGCAAATTGACTCCAACATGGTGACAAAAATACATCTTATTTTCACAACTTCGCATCTACCCGGAAGAAAAGGAACTTCATCAAAAAACTAAAGGGTCCAACGGGTCAGATGACAGAAGGTATGGATGAATTAAATCCGATTATTCTCCAATATTTCTCTAATCTGTTTTCATCGGATAATAATCAGCTGGACCCGAATTTTATGGAGAAGATTTTCCCCAAGGTTGCTGAGGAGATGAATCAAAATATTATTGCACCATACACGACAGAAGATGTTAAGAAAGCTGTGTTCAGCATTGGTGATCTCAAAGCACCTGGGCCGGATAGATTACATGCTATTTTTTATAAGAAGTTTTGGCACCTTGTTGGTCAGGATATCACAACAGTTGTTCTACAGGCGATCAATGAGAGAATAATTCCACCTAGGTGGAATGAAACAGTAGTGGTGCTAATCCCGAAAGTGGATAACCCGGAGGAGGTATCTCAATTTCGGTCAATCTCCCTTTGCAATGTTGTTTATAGGATTATCTCTAAGATGATTGCAGGTAGGCTTAAACTGATCCTTCCCGACATTATTTCCCCATCCCAAAGTGCATTTGTATCGGGAAGTCTTATTACGGATAATGTTTTGGTGGCGTACGAATGTGTCCACAAGATCAAAAATAAGAGGAAGGGGAAATCTGGTTTGTGTGCGGTGAAGCTTGATATGCATAAAGCCTATGATAGGGTGGAGTGGAACTTTCTGAAGAATATGATGAGGATATTGGGATTCCATGAGCAGTGGATTGAACTAGTGATGGCTTGTGTTACTTCGGTTTCTTACAAGATCAGGTTTAATTCTCAACTTACTGAGGGGTTTATCCCCACTAGAGGTATTCGACAAGGGGACTTACTGAGGGGTTTATCCCCACTAGAGGTATTCGACAAGGGGACCCACTGTCCCCCTACTTGTTCCTACTATGTGCAGAGGGGTTATCTAGTCTTTTGTTACACGCGGAGGAGATTGGTGACATTGAAGGGGTTAAGGTGTGTAGGAATGCACCATCAGTATCACATCTATTATTTGCTGATGATTCCTTGATCCTCTTGAGGGCAGTTTTGAACAATGCAATCTCGTTGCAACAAGCGCTAGATTCTTATTGTACAAACTCGGGACAACTGGTTAGTGTGGCGAAGTCTAGCATCTTTTTCGGTCCAAATACTAATGTGGATGTGAAAGTAGAGATCCGCAATACTCTAAATATTAACACTGAAGCTATTTCTGATAAGTATCTGGGTCTCCCGGCCATAGTTGGAGCGGACAGAAGCGATTGTTTTTGGCACTTTGTGGAGAGAGTGCTGCAGCGTATTAAAGGTTGGAAGGAGAAGCTACTATCCATTGGTGGTAAGGAAATCCTAATAAAAGCTATTTTGCAGGCTATTCCGGTGTATGCGATGTCAGTTTTTCTCCTACCAAAAAATATATGCAAGAAGATAACAGATGTGATTTCACAATTTTGGTGGGGTGATGATGAGCAAGGTAGAAAGATGCACTGGTATGCATGGTGGAAGTTATGTTTTCCAAAGAAGGATGGTGGGATGGGATTTAGAGACTTACATTCTTTTAACTTGGCCATGTTAGCAAAACAGGCTTGGAGACTAATTGATGAACCAAATTCCTTATGCGCCCGAGTCCTTCGTGCAAAATATTACCCTTGAGGTGATGTCTTAAAAGCTGGAGTAAAATCGGGCTCTTTATTTACATGGCAAAGCATTGTGGCGGGGATCCAAACGTTCAAACGTGGTTGTATTTGGCGTGTTGGCAACGGTGAGTCTACTGAAATTTGGAATCGGAAGATTGTTACACCGAGAGGCAATTGTATCTTAACAAAGGTTGGGGAACTGATTGATCCGGTTACTAATAGTTGGGACCAAGACCTGATCCAGAACAATTTTCATCCTATTGATGCTCAGAGGATCCCGCAGATTCCGCTTCGTGTTAATGGGTTTGATGACTTTATTGCTTGGCATGGAACCAGGTCGGGTACATTTTCTGTTCGATCAGCTTATCACGTCGAATGGAAACACCAATTTAATGGTGTCTCTTGTAGATCGTTGATCAGAGGTATGGATCTAAATAACCCTACCTGGAAGATTTTGTGGAATCTAAGCGTTCCTGCAAAGGTTAAGATTTTCTGCTGGCGAGTTCTGCATGGGATACTGCCTTTGAAAAATATCCTGCTAAAGAGGCACATTGATTCAGATGGCACATGCCCCTTGTGTAATGCAACAGAGGAAGATCTATTACACATGATGTTCAAATGTCAACATGCGATCGCCATTTGGCGAGCTCTCGATTTGGAATGGAAAATTGAAGACGCAATGGTAGCGGATAGGCCTGGGGCGCAGGTGTTTGAAGCCTTGATTATGGCACCTGATTCTGTTGCTCCGGGCTTGGATGATATAAAAACCCAGGACCTCGTGGCGGTGGCGACTTGGTATATTTGGTGGCTAAGACGAAGACAGACGCATGGAGAACAGATCCCTTCGATCCAGAATTGTGTGAATTCTATTAGAGCAATCACATCAAATGCTAAAAGAAAGCCTAATACCTCTCTACAACCAGATAAGAAGATTTGGGAAAAACCAAGGTCAAATCATATCAAAGTTAATGTCGATGCTGCTTTCGTGGAAAGCGAAGGATCTGATGCTACTGGAGTGATTATCCGAAATAGCCAGGGAGCGTTTGTTGCTGCTGCCTCGAACTTCATACCGCATGTGTCATCTGCAACTATGGCGGAAGCTCTAGCAATGGAACATGGGCTTGCCCTTGTTAGATCGCTGGATTATCATCAGGTTGAAGCAGAATCAGACTTGCTGGAGGTAGCACAATATTGTTTAGGCCAGGAGCGCATCTGGAATGAAGCCACTGCTGTCTATGCTGAGATCATAACACATGCTATCGGGAAAGTTGAATTCAGCCATTGCGACAAAGAGTTCAATAAAGTAGCTCGTTGCATAGCTAGGGAGTGTTTTATTTCTAGTTTCTTGTATTTGGGTCGATGCACCCCCTAGCTTCATTTTACAAAATCTTGTAAACGATGTAACAATTGTTTAACGGGCTGTAAGTTTCAGATGCACTCTTTTTCCTTACCAGGGTACCTAAGAGGACTGGAAGGTTTTAATGAGACGGCTTGCATGCTTAATATACGATGTTTTACCTCAAAAAAAAGTGAGAACTGTCAGCATTGGGGCAACTCAATACGCAATGCATCACTGGATTTAACGAAAATAATTCAAATATTCAATTACCAGCTTGTTAGATCCAAAACAACTTTGCACTAAGTACCTCTTCTGAAATAGATTACCCTGACTCAAATGCTACATAACAAAACCAGAGAACAACTCCAACTAGTTGGCCGCATAGCACTAACATGCTCTTCAGACTTCAGTCCTGTCCTGGTGTTACATAAATATGCAGAATAACTTAACATGATTAACAGTGAAACTAACTTAAAAACAGTGAAACTAGGTACATTTCTAACTAGAACACCATCTGTCCTTGGGGTGAAGATAAGATGCTGCTGATTTGCTGAAAGCAGTTACAGTCCTAAGTTCACTCCGCAGATAAAGTACTCCCTCCGTCCCATAATAGATGTCTTAGATTTGTCAAAATTTGGATGAATCTAGACACTATTTAGTATATAGGTTCATCCAATTTTTTTAAAATCTGAGACATCTATTTTGGGACGGAGGGAGTACACCCTAACTCCGAGTTCCCGACCTGACCAAACCAGTGATGGTATCACCACCTGAAGTAGCAGCAGCTGGAGTGTTTAACACAGCTTCAGAAATCAGAACCAGAGCAACCATGTGTAGTCATGAACGAGAGGCAAGGTAGTTTCAGAATCCCATGCGCTAGGCTCATGGCAATCATGACGGTTGTGCTCGTGGCAGCTTCTGCTCTGTTTCCAGTGCAGGACAGTGCAATTCCATTCTCTATTTTTTGTTTCAGCATATGGCGTTGTGTGGTCCTGCTACATGGTGAGCTGAAGCTACTGGCTGTCGTAACATGGTCACTCCATCTCAGCATCTTCATCCTCGTTCTCATCCTCATCCTCATCAAGGATATAGACCAGAGCATGCCTCCGCGACGAAAAGACACAACCCACTCCTCTTGAGGCTGCAAACATCAAGGGAAAACGAGCTCCAGCCATTACTGGTTATGTGATGTTCATAGAAAATACAATTCAAGAGTGGAAATAAATGCTCAGCCTACCACTGACTGCCAGCGGAGTAGACAAAGGGTGAGGGATGCTACGAACTTTCCCATAGTCTGTGTCCAATTGGAGTTCCAGTGCCTATACATGTTCATGGCAAGAAATTACTATTTGCTACTAAACGTAGGTCAACTTCAACAAGCATGTTTGGTTTAATAACACGAGCAAGATTTACCAACGCTATGTGTATCCTTAATCAAATAATGAATAACACAATAGAAAATAGGTTCTTGCCAATACACCAATTTGAAGATCCAGCACTTTGTTATTTATCTTGTTGCAATGATTAACTACTAATGCAACTAGTTTAATTTTTGCAGTAATATTTACAGTAGGTTTCTTCCATACTGTTCTCAGTTGAGAAAATTCGTACCACCAATTCCTGGAGACCGTAACAATTTGCAGGGAATGTTCTTGAGAGCTGTGAAAAAGAAAAGTTCTCCATCTGCAGCATAATCATCAAAGATTTTCCAGAACTTTCAGAACTGGACTTTCCACTAAGTAGTAAAACCACTTGGTTGTCCTGCGAGTAACCGTTTCTTTTGTAAGAAATGCAAAGTACTTCACAAAAACGAAGTATTGCCTCAATAGTTGCAACAGGTGATACCTTGTAAAGAGACAGATCAACACACCCATATTCGTCAGGTATACACAGCAGAAAACCTGAAAGTGCTGGTGTGCTGAAGGTACTACTTGAGTTGCAAAAGTCCTTTATCACACCAATGCAATTTCTTAGATTTAACGATCCATCAGGTATCTTGAAGCATATGTAGTCAGTCAAGCTATATGAAGACGCGCTATGCTGAGAATCTTCATCCTGCTAGTTTGAACAATCAATTAAGATTCCAAACAGCCCTCGTTTCAAAAAAGATTCCAAAGAGCGACAGATCATTGACCCATTGCAAAGCATGCAGAGAATAGATTACAGATAAACATTGATATAAACAACGAGTTTGTTCACTTCAGGACCATGTTACTAATGCGATAGGAAGCCAAAGAGAACATAAACCTTATAGAACGAAATTGATGATGCAGTGCAGGTTGATGACAACGCCTCAGACGATGTAACAGGATAAAGAGGAAACAATCCTTGGCAATGTATTTGTGAAGAGATGGTGGTGAATGGCATCAAGAAAGCCTCCTTCAAGCTAAAAAATGGGATAAAGAGTTGTTAGCAATAGCATAAAAAATGGTTCACAGAAGGGAAGGATTAGTTAATTTTAAACAAGGAACATATTTAAAGCTGTTCTGTCTGTAGAAAGTGAATGCACAAAGACTTGACTGACAGTACATTGAGTTGAAACACGGACCGTCAATCTCAAGCAATCTAGCACATGTACTGGCAAATAATCTTAAGCAACAAAATGATTTACCTTTCTTCCAACTCGCTAAATTGTTTGGCCAAACTCCTTCCCAAAAATTGGGTGTCTGTAAATCCTCCAAAAACTACTAGCTGCTCAACATGTCTTGCAGTATCTCTGAAAAAAAGCATGTTGAACACAATTCAAGGATATAGCAACACATTATCACAGCATGGGACTAGGTACCATAAATATTCAAACCTATGAAACCAATGCCAAAGATTTCTAGAGTAAAGGGGTATACATATAAATGCAGGAAGGATATTTCTTTTTAGGTAGTGCAGTTAGCAACACCAAGACACATGGTATACAAGAAATGTCACAAAAATATACATTTCAAGACTACCTCCTTCTGAGAGTGCATCTACGAAAACTTCCATAGTGTAATGGTACAACCTATCCGTGTCCACATATGACCAGGTTATGTTTATAGACAAGTAAATAACAACTTGGGAATAGGTACTATAAATCTTCAAATCTATACACACGGTACTAAAGACCAACAAATTAACAGGAAGCATAAATCAACAACTCACATGCTACTTACATATCCCATTCAAATATCTGATCTGTTTCAAGTAACTGTCTGATTGGATCCTTATCAAGAAGAAACTTCAGAAAAATCACCACAAGTTCACTACAATAGATGATTCCCTGGTAGTTAATAACAAAGTGTTGATTCATGATATGAGAGTGGAGAGAACAATAGAAGAAAAGACATAAACCTGTTTGCGGGTGGTACTTGATCAGTTGGTTCACTTAATAATATCTTAACACACTTCAATACCCAGCTGAAGAAATTTTGAAACTGGAAAGTCAATAAATCAATGAGAGTTACTACTCCCTCCGTTTAGAAATATAAGACATTTTAGCTTTGTGAAATGAATGAATCTAGACGCCTTTTAGTGTATAGATTCACTCCGAACCTCTATGAACCTATACACTAAAAGACGTCTAGATACATTCGATTCACAAAGCTAAAACGTCTTATATTTCTGAATGGAGGAAGTACATGATAAATCAATGGAAGTCAATAATATCTTAACACACTTCAGTTGGTTCACTTAATAATATCTTAACACACTTCAATACCAAGCTGAAGAAATTTTGAAACTGGAAAGTCCATAAATCAATGAAAGCTACTACTCCCTCCGTTTGAAAATATAAGATGTTTTAGCTTTGTGAAGCAAATGTATCTAGACTTATTTTAGTATTAGGTTCACTCAAATTTGGAATGAATCTACACACTAAAAAAGACTAAATACATTTTCTTCACAAACCTAAAACATCTTATATTTTGAAACTCCCAAAGGTACATGATAAACTCCCAAAGGTACAGCATGTACACTAATCAAGTAATCATAACTGAACATACGAAAGCCTATAGGAAAATGATATGCCCACTTGTTCAGGAAGAAGCTTCAGCTTAAGAGGGCAAAAGTCTCAATTTTCAACGAAATTTGATAATAACAGTAAAAACATGCAACATGAAAAAAAAGTTTATACCAGATAAAGAACTGTAGATGCAACCCTTGAAAAGCGCTCGACTTGCACAACCAGCATCCCTACCCTCTCAGTTACACCATCCATAAGCTTTTCATCTAACCCAATGTTCTGAAATCGTGAACGCCATCTTGCAAGGCCTCTCAGTTCTGCAAGTCTGAATGAAATAATTTCGACTGCAGGCTAAAATAAAAACAAATAAGCAAGCAACTCAATTTTAATAACAGGAACTAGAATTAGGTTACAAGTATAGCACATGTTTAGTCTGCTTAATGAGATGGCCTGGCCTCCAGTTAGAGAACAGTATGACCTCATCACCATTCCGCAAAGCAATATAGTTATGTTATTCCAACATACTAACAGCCCTTCCTGATTTGAGTCACTATTTTTTTAAATCACTGAGTCACCTAACTAGTAAAACATTACCAGTACAACAGCCACTTTATTGATTGTACCAGAAAGGTGTGAATCTGCCTGCTGCCCTATAAACTCTAGTATCAACTAGAAATAAACCAGAAACACAGAGAACAGTACAAATATATGTTGATGTGGCATCAGTATGTAGTAGCTTACCTGAAGATGCTCGCTGACAACAATACGAAGTTCTTTTCCAGAACTGTCAATAGCCTTAGCTATCCTTTTGAGACCCTTCCACATACGAAATGACAAATTTAGGCAGGTTATTTAAGAAAATAAGGTATGCAAGTTGTGGCAGCAGAAACAAATACCGCTTCACCAAGGGAGGTGACTAGAAATTGGCGTAGCGCTGGACTTGTACGTGTCCCAAACAAAAGGCTCAAAAACTCATCCTCAGAGCTAGATTCCATCCCTGTGAACAGTCAAAAACTTTCACCAACAAGGAAGAAAAAAGGTATGTGATTTTTTATGGTTATGGCTTCAACAGAAATCAATCATACCATGGGCAGTTATGAGAGAAGGCAAGGCACTAAATTTCTCATGAAATAAGTTCATAGCATTCGACCATTGTTTGGACATCATAGATATGGAGGCACGGACAACTTCGACCAGATCCTGAATACTTGACGCTTGTTGTGACACCTGATGTAGCTCATTTTTCCTTCACAACATTGATTGGTGATATCACAAACAGAACAAGAAAATCTTTATTTGATCAATTTTAGTAGGAACAGTGCAGCAGTCAAAATCCTTACAAACTTTAGTAATGAAACACTGCTGCTATATTATAGAGAAATAACAAAAGCCTAAGATATTTGCACCTGAACAGTGAAAATAGTATGCTTTTAAGATGAGTGAATAAGCCCATTTTGTCAGAATTTGTTATTCTAGGAACTTCTGTGGATCTCTTTTTATTGACCATAACAAAATGATGGTTCCTGAACAAGGACATAGGCCATTAAAAGGCAATGGAGCTGGTATGCCATTACCTGTTGGAAAAGATAGAAGTGTCCAGGTGCAGACAATGTAACCCAACAGAAATATCTTTACTGATAGAAAGGTTGTCAGTGTTAATCAGCTCTCCGGAGCACAGAAGAACCAACTCATGGAGGTTTCTTGATAAAGAGACCTGATATGGAGAATAATGATTGCTCAGAATATCATATATCCGGAAGACTGACACGTGCATATGAATCTAAGAAGTCAGGAATTAATGACCTTGCTTATGGAAGCATCCTGGAGTCGGTAACTGGTTCTTTTTTGTGAGGATTGTACATGGATCGGAACCTTATTTATGTTCTGAAATGTCAAAGATATGATAAGAACAACCTTCAGAATAATATGAAAGCATGCATAACTGATTCTATTGACATTAAATGTAGAGTAGCACTCAGTCATGGTGTTTACTTACTATCTTTCCAACTGGAAATATTCCAAAAATACTGAAGCAAATGCAGCCATCTTTATCACCACTGGACAGAATATTAAAACGTTGACAGAAAGCACTTGAAAATGCCTGAATGGCCTCTTCATTCTCATCCGCAAGACCAGTATCTCCTGAATTCAGCCCACCTACCCTAGGCATCACAGGAGCGGGAGGAAAGAAACGGGTTGTGCGGTCTTCATAAGATAACAGGTCATCCTTGTCAGTCTGCAGTTATTAGCAGAGGGCTCTAGTAAAGAACATTTCACTGAAATCCTACACTATTTTCAATAGTGCAAAATGCATGCATGAGTTCGTCATCTCTAGTTGCAAGTTTCACTGGCTAGCTTAGAGTATATTACAATAAAATGCAAGCTATACCATATTTGACAGGTAATATCTTGAATAAAATGAAAAATAAAATAATATACCCTTGATGGAGGTTCATCTTCTGTCCAATTCAAACATACCACGGCAACATCGTGAGATTTAATAGTTCGTAACACCTTGCCATTCTGCAATTAGCACTCACTTCAGTTATACATGCACAGAGTTGTAAAGTAAATAGAAGTAACAAGTAAGCTGTGATAGTATTCGGGGTCATTTGGAGATTAACAAAAAAAGGCAAAATGCACAGGAGTCAAAACACACAATAGGTCATTGACTTACATTATGGCTGTCAGAGAGCATAAAAGAGTTTTACAATAACTACTAACACACAATGATAAAAAGTAAAAAAAAAATGATATCGCAAACTCAGTTATGACGAAGCTGCAGTAGGTCACAAATTAGAAATGGTGCTCAATAGAAACAATAGCAATTCGAAATGTGTTGTGTCAACATGTCTGATTTTAGCGTCAATTAACCACTTCATTATAAAGCTGAGACACTTTTTCTGGAGAAGATTCAGATGGCCATATAGATGTACTTGAGAGCATGTGTTCCCACTGATCTCTTAATAGTTCCATAAATTATAGCCATCAAGGATGAAGGTCAAAACGAGAACAGAGCGATCAGCAAATCATAAGGGACCATCCATCGATCAAGTCTGCATGAAGTATGAACAAATGTCCAGGAACAAAAAAAAGAAGGCATTAATAATATCTACTCATTATTTTCAGCATACGCACCTCAACATCATGCAATAGAATCAAACCATCTTCTGTACCAAGTGCTACTACTTTACCATCAGGGCTCCAGCAAATAGATGTAATGCACTTTCCTGAAAAAAAAAAGAAATAATTTAGTATCCGCTACCTTTGAACATGAGAACAGACTGGTCCAGTTTAAGGGCCCCTTTGGATCGAAGGATTTCTATAGGAATTTTGTAGGATTTCTATCCATAGGAATTTTTCTATAGGGACCATTTTGATCCAAGGAATGAGACCACCATAATTCCTATGGATTGCTTTACAACGTCCCAATTTCATAGGATTTCTATAAGAGGTTAGACTTGGTAGAATTTTTCCTTTGTGTCATGTATGCACATTCTCTATCTTTAAATTCCAGAAAAAATATTGTGGAGGTCTAAAGAGCCATGTTTGCAAATTCCTGTAGGATCCAGCAAGTCATGACATCTGAACCTAAATTTTTCCTATTCCTGTATGTTTACAATCTTGCATTCCAAAGAAGCCATAATGGTGCAAGTGTGATAATACTGAAAAACAAAGTGGGCACTGAGCTTTCTCAGCTAGTGGAGGATGTACTGAGCATTGATATCACTTCTTCCAAAAATGAATTGGCAAAGCATGAGGCTTTTACTCAGGTAAAGCTGCAAAATGCATGCTTATGTACTCATTATTGAAAAGACAAAGGTGCACATCAACACATGACATGCTCTTCTTTGAACATAGCACACATGAGGAAGTATCAACAACTATTATTATAATTTTCAAACTGACGCAATAGATGTTTCATCGTAGAGCACCAAGGGGTGGGAGAGTAGCAACCAGGGGATATCGTCCATAGCCGTTGCCAATTGAAGCGGTGGAGGAGGACCTTGGAGTCGTCGGTAACCATAGCAAGCAGATCCTTCTCTGGATTCCACTCTGCCAATTTTATCTAAAAAATAGTAAACCATGGGCAAGTTAATTGCTAATAGATCATATTAAGATGAATGAATGGTAAGTAATAAACAGCATAAAATGGAATAACTGAACACAAAATACATAGAGAGGTGAACAGTGAAATTCAGCAGCAACAAATGTCAGATCTGTGTGCTTACTGTGTACACTTCACTATTGCATAAGGAATGTTGATACCGAATAGAGTATAATCATGCCGATGTAAGATGAATCGATTAACCGCTAAACCGTAGCCACACACCCCTCACAGCCGCTCGGAATGACAGCAGGAAGCGAGTACTAGGTTCGTTCCGGCCGAACCCTGCTAGGAATTTCAGCAAACGGTTGGCACGCATGAGCAGGAGACGGCTACCCCTTGACGACCCCGCCCCATCCACCCGCGCTCAACCGTTGATTCGGGTCACATCGAGCGCATAACGCGAGGCAGAAGCTTCAGCGCGGGATTGAATCGATCGGCTGAGCACCGACGTGCGTGCGTGCGTGCGTGGAAGTTCCGGCTAGTGGGAGAAGGAAGGAAGGGGGAGACGGGACCTGGAAGGGGATGGGCTTGTCGAACTGGAGCTGGAACGGCGTGCCGGAATCCGCCTCCGCGGACGACGACGCCGCCTCCTCCATCTGCTCTTCCGCCATGCCTGCCTTGCCTGCCTGCCTGCTTGGCGACGACGCCGGCGGGGTGCGTGTTTTTTGGGGGAAAACCTTTTGGATTTCTTTTGGGCGGGCAAGCGGGAAGGAAAAGCAGAACGGCGGATGAGCCGCGAGGCTGGCATGTGGGGGCGTAGGGAAACCGTACTACCGGGCCGTCGAATCACGCGGGCCGCGGTCTGCTAATCGGGCCTTCTCATCATCGGTGAAACCCGAACGCGATGCCTGCCTCTGGTTGCCTGGAGAAAATGACGCGGAACTGTCACATTTGAGCCACTCTTATTAAAAAACTATCACTTTACGCTTTGTTTGGATGCACAGAATTGAATCCAGGAAATGAATTAGGTGGGAATTCCAATTCCTGCCTGGAAAGAAAATGGCTGCTAATTCGAATTCTGTTGTTTGGATGGTTGGAATCTGTTGTTGGAATCAGAGGGCTGTATCCAATTCTAATTCCTGTTTGGATGTTCAAACCATGGAATTAATGTTTTTTTTGCATTTGGCTATTTCATACTTTTGTAAACATGTGTACATATTAGAATGTATATATATTATTTTCTAGACATAATAACATTAACATTATCTTGACAAGGTCACAAGAATCACATATGTAATTTATGTTTCTTACACATAGCACAAACTTAGCACGAGCGGATAGTTCATAATCAACCAAATACGTAGTAATTTATTTTAACATCCACACATCATAACAACCATCAAGGCAAGGTCAAGAGATATGTCTTCTTGAAGTTCGCGGGGAGCGCCATGAATGCGTCAAACAAGCACTCATTGATGATCAACTTCTGATAAGCCTTGATCATATCAGAATCCTCCAACTCAGGTACCTTTTTTAGTGCATCAAGAATTTCTGCCGGAGGAGTCACCTTTGGCATTGGAAGTGGCTCAGTTGTCTTCAAAGCTTCGTCAAAAGATGTCCTCATTTGTCCCATCATGCACAAGATGGCTTCCCCAGTGCGTTGCTTCTTCTGAGGCACCTCCAGAGACTCTTCAGGAACTGGTGTGTTTAAACCACCATACGGCTTCCATTATCTTCTTCAACAAACTCAGCTGTTGTCCTAGCACCTTTGTTGCATGGTCTTTTGAATAGATAGTCGGATGGCATCCCAGTTCCTGATAACCTTGTTCCGGTAGTGACCTGCTTCCTTATTAGCCTACATATAATACACAAATATGTTATCATACATGATATTGTAGTTGTAAATGCTAGCACAAATGTGGTGTTACGTACCTTCACATATCGAGTCCACACTTCGTCACTATCAACCATCACCATGTTATTATCCCAATCCCATCCGAAGCCACTCTGAGCAAGCATCTTGCTAATGACCTCATAATGCTTGTCAAACGTTTTAATTCTTGCTTATATTTTGTCCTTGTTGATAACAACATCACATTTCTCCTTCACATGTTTTATGCAAGCATTATACACATGTGGCTTCCAACCATTTTGAGCATGGTCACCATTATTGTGATGCTCAACAA
This sequence comes from Avena insularis, assembly GCA_023614405.1. Classification (NCBI taxonomy): domain Eukaryota; kingdom Viridiplantae; phylum Streptophyta; class Magnoliopsida; order Poales; family Poaceae; genus Avena; species Avena insularis. The sequence continues at coordinate 377,341,065 of CM042695.1, read as the reverse complement.
GCATGGTCAACAATGCAGTATCCATCTCAGGAGTCCATGCAAGGTATGACCTGCTACCTTTCTTTTCTTTCGGATCAGCCATGTTTCTGCAAGTTAAACAAAAGTATGAACAAAATACATAATTGCAGTGAGGTAAAACATGTATATATAGTAGTATCAAGATGATGAATGCACAAAATTGTCACACAAAATCCACCATCATAAAATTATCACAAAAATGGACACCGTAGCACACACCATAGCACAAAAATGGACACTGTAGCACAAAATTAGAAACCGTAGCACACACACCGTAGCACAAAAATGGACACACCAATTTATCTACTGCTCTATCGCTAGTTCAGCGTGCGCAACAAGATAGTCAGCAAACATATCATCGGCAAATTCCTGCCTAAAGTTGGACCATGCAGCTGTTTGTTGGACACTTCTAATTAAAGTAGCATCGTCAGCTGGCTCAGGAGCCATAGCATCTAGTTCAGCGTCGACTTCTTGCAGCAACAAATCATCCCTCACATGTTGCCTATCCCTTGCGTAGTTGTGCAACACACAACACGCATTAATAATTCGAATCTGCAAATATTTATTTCTATATCAGTATTTGTTGTTGTCAAAGAATTAATTAGTGCAACACCATATTGACATGTACTACCTGGTCATCTATGCCAAAGAAGGAACAAGAACGTAGGAAGGCCCATTTCTTCTTCAACAATCCAAAAGTTCTCTCCACTACGTTTCTAGCACGAGCATGCATAAGTTGTACAACTCCTTTTCATTTTGTGGCTGTTGTTGACTAGCAACCCACTCTTTCAAATGGTACCGAGTAGATCTAAATGGAGATAGAAATCCAGGTCCATTTGTATAGCCAGCATCAACAAGATAGTACTTTCCTATTTATGAAGTAAATAAGTTAGCTAACAATTAAATATGATAAAGAAAAAAGGCAATAGATAGAGCCATACCCTGTGGTACAACAAACGCATTTTGGCGGTCATTTCTCATAGCATCTTTCAAGACTCTCGAGTCTGATGCAGAGCCCTCCCATCCAGGTAGAACAAAGAGAAATTTCATGTTCCAATCAACCACACCTAGCATGTTAGTGGTGATTTCTTGTTTTCTGTTTCTATACCTTCCTTTGTCCGCAGCATTAACAAACACTGGAATATGACACCCATCTAGTGCTCCAAGTGCATCGTCAAACCATTTCCATTTGTAATCATTGGGAGGGGTAACAGAAGGATCGGGAAGCTTGATTAACTCCCCATGTAGAGATAGGATGGCTGATAACACCGATGAGAAATTCCTACTGATAGTCTCTAAAGACCGCTGATAAGTGCCACCCAACATTCTCATTTTAATTCCATGTCCAACAACGTGTAAGAACATAGCAAGATTTTCTTCTACTGTCACAAACACGCTATCTTTGAGACCACACTTCTCACGCAACATAGCACAAAGGTCATGAAAGTTTCTTTTAGTTAGGCGTAGCTTATCATAGCAAGTTGTTTCGGACCCATCATATGTTTGTTTCAATATATACTTCCTGTATGCAACCTTCTCCTCATCATCATTATAGCATCCTAGATTTCTCGGTGCCCTCTGCGTACTAACATAATATAGAGCAAGACATGACATCTCGAAAAACTTCTTTGTCAATACTATCCTTTTTCTTTTTTTTTTGTTTATTCTCTTCGGTGATGTAATCAACCAACTCTTGTTGAGACATGATTCTACGATTCACACAACATTTAAATTATCATATAACCAAATATAGTACTATATCTATGTATCGACTACACAAAAATTTAATCTACAATTCAGAGTTATAACTGTGTGTATAACTAGTCTACCAACATGCATGCAAATCAATATGTAGCGACGCATAAAAAAATGGGCTTCAGTTGTGGATGAGTAGGACATGCATGCAAATCAATATGAAGCGACGCATCAAAATAATTGGGCACACGGTGGCATACATAATTTGTTGCTTCTGGTATGCTTAGGAAACAGGAACGATATATATTGCTTAATACTGGCTAGTCTTCTTGGCAACTCCTTATTTTTTAACCATTCTCTATTTTTATACTAGATTCGCCACTGCGTACACCATATCTAGTACTCCTTCCGACCCATATTAGTTGACTTGTATTTGTCAAAATTTGGACAAACCTATATGCTAAATAGTGTCTAGATTTATCCAAATTTAGACAAATTTGAGTCAACTAATATGGGTCAGAGGGAGTATATACATCTTACTACACCGACTAATGACTCCATACACCACATCTATATATACATCTTAGTACACATAGTAGATTAAACGTACATAGTAGATTATATGTATTACCACAATCAGCTAATCCCGCTACTTCAGTCATCGGACTAGGCGGCAGTTCAACCAGTCGGCAGTTCAATTCTAGTAAATTACACAAGTATTACCACAACCAGCCCGGGTCGTCGGACCTGCTACTTCAGTCGTTGCTAGATGGAAACTAGCCTAGCACAGAGAGATCACGATCACACGTACGAACTCAAGAAGACACAAGATTGCAAGCACAAACAATTGGAATAGGACATGTAGAGGGTGTGGACGGGGATCCCACCGCTGCCACGCCTCAGTCCGCTGCCAACATACCTCAATCCGCCGCCAACAACTAGGATTAGGGCTGTCGGATATGAAGGAGCGAAGGACGGCGGAGAGAGAAGACTGCTGGGACCAGAGAAAGAAGGGATGGGGATGGAGGAGGGCAGGAAAGGGGAGAGGATGGGAGGGAGGGAGGAGGGGAAGCCTTACCGGCGGCGGATGGGAAGGCGGCGCGGCGATGGTGTCCCGCGATGAAGCTCGGGACCTGGCGACAGAGATCGCGTCTGGGGTGAAGCGGTACGCGGGGGAGTCGTTTCCGTAATGATTCGGAGGGGAGAGGCTCTGAATTGGACGTAACGGGATGACTGGCCTCGCCAGGGGTCCTGGAATTGGGTCGTTGTTTCCGGGGCTGATTTCCAGGACAAAACAAACGGTAGAATTTAGAGTACGTTTCCAATTCCTCAATTCTAGGCCCAATTGGGTGCATCCAAACAGGGTGTTAGGGATTTTTAACATATAAAATCCATTTTTGGGGTAGGAGTGTGACAGAAAACTCTAATTCGACGTGTTTAGCCATTTAACAGCCTTCCTGACAGGTGGGGGCCAGTGCTTACGTGGCAGGGACTGTGGCAGGGACTTGATGGACGGTCTGAACCGCCGTTAGTCGTTCGGTCTACATGGCCGGTTTAAGCTTTTTTTTCTTCTTTTTATTATTTTTCTTTCTTTTTCCCCTCACTTGGCGTTGACCAAGTGGGCTCGTGACGAAAACAATGCAGTGAGGCAGGAGCGCATGCGGCGAGCTGCATGCACGCACATCGGCAGGAGGTAGGGGCGCGCGCAGCAGCAGTGGGAAGCAGGGCATGCGCTACGGCGAGCTGAAGGTGCGCACGCGCAGGGGGGCGCAGCGGTGGGAGGTAGGGAACGCGTGGCGGCGAGCTATAGCTGTGCATGGCGACGGGTGGCAGGGCACGCGCGGCGGCGAGCTGCGGGTACGCGCGATGACGGGAGGCTATGCGCACAGAGGCGAGTTGCAATGGCGCACGCACGGCCGCGAGCTACAGGCACGCGGCGAGCTACGGGTACGCGCGACAACGGGAGGCGGTGCGCACAGCGGCAAGCTGCAGTGGCGCACGCGCGGCCGCGAGCTGCAGGCGCGCACGACGACGGGAGGCAGGGGCGCGCGCGGCGGCGAGCTGCGGGTACGCGCGATGGCGGGAGGCGGTGCGCACAGCGGCGAGCCGCAGTGCCGCACGCGCGGCCGTGAGCTGCAGGCGCGCACGACGACGGGAGGCAGGGGCGCGCGCGGAGGCGAGTTGCAGGTACACGCGACGGTGGGAGGCGGTGCACACGGTGGCGAGCCGCAGTGCCGCACGCGCGACCGTGAGCTGCAGGCGCGCACGGCGACGGGAGGCAGGGGCGCGCGCGGAGGCGAGTTGCAGGTACACGCGACGGTGGGAGGCGGTGCACACGGTGGCGAGCTGAAGTGGCGCACGCGCGGCTACTCGCAATCCGTCGAACACATGGCGAGCATTGTCCACAAGCAAAAAACTTGGAATATGCACTACCTGCGCTGCTGACGATAGGATGGGATGAAATTCTGGAAGACGACGTGATAGCATGGAGAATCTTGGTCGTGCCTGGGCGAGAATAGTCGGCGCATGTGCTGAGGACGCAGGCGAAGGTGTGTGTGTCGGGCGGAGTGGCGCATGGTGGTTGGCCGCGAGCTGCAGGCGCATGACGACGGGAGGCAGGGGCGTGCGCGGCGTCGAGTTGCAAGTACACGCGATGGCGGGAGGCGGTGGCGCGTGACGGCGGAGCACTGTCTGACCATGCCCTAACGGCCGTTCAGCCCGTCCGTCAAATCCATGCCACGTAAGCACTGACAACGGCCCCCACCTGTCAAGAAGGCTGTTAAATGGCTAAACATATCGAATTAGAGTTTTCTGTCACACTCCTATCTCAAAAGTGGATTTTATGTGTCAAAAATCCCTAAGGTGGTAGTTTTTTAACAAGAGTGTCTTAAATGTGGTAGTTTTGCGTCATTTTCTCGGCTGCCTGGTATCTTATTCGATTATTAGTCCCACCTCGCTGGCGCAGAAGGGAGGACGCGGTCAAGGAGCTATAAGAGAGGGCGGAGGGCAGCTTTCCAAAGCATACATTTCTCGGCCTTTTGGCTAAGATCAAGTGTAGTATCCGTTCTTATCAGTTTAATATCTGATATATGAGGCCTCGTCCTCACTGATATTAAATTTATTTTTTATGGGGAGGGCCCACTGCAGTGGCTTGCCACTTGGGCCCTCAAGCGTCTCCCAGGCCTTGCACTGTTGCCTGGTGTTTGGAGCTGCACTACTGATATTGGAGGCATTGCTATTGGTGCAACCCTATTGATGGATACTGTCATCTCTTCCTTTAACATCAGAAGAAAGCCAATGCCTTATCTGACGAAATCATATGAGCACTACTTAGTACTACTAGAAGACTGTCTGCTTTGTTCTGCTTAGAAGAGCAGACACAAAAATTCTGCAAGCAGACCAAGGTAATACGGACTGAAGGAGACCAGACCATTGCTGAAACTGTTCAATATAATATGAGCAGATTACATATCTTTGCTGAGTTCACAACTGAAAATAGATGCTCCAATCTTCCACGGCCTATACACTATATAGATCATAAATTCTTATTACATCGCCAACAATCTTTCAATAACCTTGCCAAAACAAGATTTATTCGCACTAGACAATGTACCCTTCTCCCCTTGCGTCGTGGAGCTGGGAAAGGGTTTTGTCATGACTCATGAGGAGTTCTTGAGGACCCACTCTACCATGGTGGAGACGCCGAATCCGGTGGCCGACCGTTTCTTGTGGCTCCACACCGGCCCCGCAATGTCGATGTGCATCCACTGGACCTCCTCATCCACAAACTGCAACACAAATTGGGAATTCTCTATCATGCTGAGTGCTCAAGGCCAAGTGGCGGCAGCACAATGCTCAACTTTCATCCAACAATTGAACTGGAAATAAGCAACGGAGCATAATAACAAAATGCTATATATACATATGGATACCTGCTTCAGGAATAGTGCAGCAGTGATGGCGCCGCCCTGCGGAGCACCGGTGTTGAGCATGTCAGCGACTCCGGACTTCATCGAATCCCAGTAGCTCTCTTCGAATGGCAGCCTCCAAAACTTCTCTCCTGATACCTCGGATGCAGCAGCGATCTCCTCGTTGAGTTCATCACTTTGTGTGAGAATCCCTGTAGAGATACTTCTTTTAATACACAAGAGCAGCGAAAGAACTGAATAACACAAGGAAGTGAAATCGCAGCCAGCAGTGCAGATGAGATAGTATTTAGTTAAGATTACCAGCAATGCTAGGACCAAGTGCAACACGGCAGGCACCGGTTAGTGTTGCCAGATCTACAATCTGCATGCAACAATTGCAGAAAAGTTCAGTAACTCAAGCAAGAACTTGCAAGACATGGTCCGTGTGGCCTTCCAGTAGACCACAACTGTATAAATTGCGCTCGTAGCATCTAAGTTAGAAATCCAAAGATGTTAGGGCAAGTAACTGAGTACTTTCAGGGTGGCAACTACAACAGGAATACGAAGTAGAGAGTCTTGCAGACAGTTTTACACAGCAACCATCGAAGCATCAAAATACGGCAGCTATATGAACAGAACATGCCAGCCTTCTTAAGAAACAACGGATCACCTTGTCAACACCTTGTTTACAAGCATAGACCAAAGCATCGGCAAGTGTAAGCCTCCCCTCCGCGTCGGTGTTATTAACCTGAAGGAACATATTTACATAATGATGAGTGCAAATTGGACCGTAAGAACAGAACACCCAGGACCTCCTTAGACTAAATCACCAAAAAGGAGGATAAGCACTAGAATCACACTGTTATTATGCTAGTTCATGGATCATGCAGATTTTAGCCGGCCCTCTGCGACGCGTTACAATAAACATACCTCGATCGTCTTGCCGTTAGAAGCAGTCACAATGTCACCAGGTCTCATGCCTGTCCCGCTGATCATGTTTTCACAGGCAGCAACAATAAAATGGACCTGCGGAACGGGAAATGGTTAGCACATAATACACCATAATATAAAAGGCTACTCATGCAGACAAGTATTTTTAAAACTGAAGAAGTACCTCTACTCCAGGAGGCTTGATTTGGCCCAAAGCTTTTGCTGCACCAAATACTGCTGCGGAGCCTCCCATGTCCCACTTCATCAGTTCAATACTGCAAATTGGTCCTACCTTAATATTGTATCCACCGCTGCAGACAAATTGGTAAACTTAAGAGTTAGAACTAACAGTTACTGACCTATGCACATAATTAAATTAACATTGTGGCAAATCATACTGAAGATGACATATCAATATCAAATCCATTATCATCCATCAATGTAATAATTCAGAACAATACGCAGAGCTTTGCACAGACCTATCAAAAGTCAGACCCTTGCCCACAATAGCGAGCTTTCTCTTGATATTCCCACCAGAAGGTTTGTAGCACAGATGGATGAAGCGAGGAGGATTTGCAGAAGCTGTGGCAACACCCAAGTAGGAGCCCATCTTCAACTCTCTGCATCTCTCTTCGTCTAATATAGTGGCGGTGAATACATCATTGTACATCGAAGCGATCTTCGACGCCTCCTCCGCGAGCACGACTGAAAAAGCCAGAGGTGAATGCGACGGAATTAATATCGCAGTATAACCTATGGACATCATTTGGCTGTGTGCAGCAGAGCAGAGTCCGGGGGTGAACTCTTGCGATTGTGTCGCTTGATACAGTGTTGATAATTGAGATCAATAGAGCTTTCATTTCTCCTAAAAACACATATGAACAGTATGTAAATGTCTGACTAAGCAGCGTACTGACCAGGGGTAAGGACGTTAGCAGGCGAGTTCACGAGGTCTTTTCCGAAGATCACGCCCGAGGCAATATGATCAGCTAGTTTAAGTTTGTGGTCCACCTCAGGACCATATCCAAATCCAATGAGATCAACTTGTTTGAGATGCACTTTCTTGGACTCGGATCTGTATCTGTTGTCCTCATGCAATCCAAGCACAACTCCTGCGGTCGAAATGGACAGAGACAATTTAGTTTGTTTTTTAGTTACCCATGGAAAAAACCAGGATACCAAAACACAAACAACAATGGCAGCACGCACCTGAAGCGATCGCTGCGGCGGCATTAGGCCTGAACTCTTCCTGGATCCCACCGCCGGGGGAGGCGAGGACGACAGCAGCCCTGCCGGCCCGAGCGGACTTGGCGATCGACGCGACGGAGTCACCTATGCTCTGGCACGCTGCGACGGTGGATGGGGCGTCCCGGCCGAGACCGACCAGGCACAGCCGCTTGAAGCCCTGCCCTTGGAGGCGGAGCACCACCGACTGGCCGGACCGCCCTGCGAAATCCTCCTCCACCAAGGCCTCCGACAGAAAGCCGCCGCCGAGCTGGCCGTCCAGACACTGCAACACGGCGTTCTCGAACGTCGGGCTTCTGCGCAGATCATTCTCCGTCACCAGGACTGCCAGCACGTCTCCCTTCCAGTCGGATGCTTCGATGTCTATGGCGGCAAAAATGACCTGCAAGAGCAGCAGAGACTGAGTGAGCTCACGGATACTTGCAGCTAGTGTGAGCAAGTTCAGTGCAAACACAAGCATACCTGGAGCGGTTCCACGGCGCTGGGCTGGGTGAGGCCTAGCGTCGTCGTCATCACGGCGGTAGAGGTAGCGGACGCCATGGGAGCAGGGCGTAGGTGAGGTATATATGGTGCGTCAACTGCAGTTGCGTTTGCTGCTGTCTGACTGCGACAGCATCACAGCAAGCGCCATTGTCGACGGAGAACAAGACACCCAAAGTTTACCGTCGTTGTTATTTAAATTAGGCAACGTCTAGTCAGCAACCAGCCGCCGACCAATTAGGAAAGTTTTCACTCCTGCCAACCGATCCTGAAGCAGACTAGAACGCACCCTCACAGTCACACGCTTCCACAGTGCGCGCCAAAACCACATGCACCAACCACTCACGGACCATGTGACGCCCTCGTCCCCTCATCCTCCTCTCTCTCCCTCGTCTTGTTTCTCTCATGCGGATCTCCATTACATCTGTAATTCTTTAGATTTCATGAATCAGAAGGGATCAAAGGAAAGTAATCAGAAATCACAGAAAATCCTCTTTGATAGAAACACCGATATAGTGCATATAATATGGCAACTTAAAACTAACTTTGAGAGCAACTTAACTAGAGAAAACAAACAACTTAGCTACAACTACTGGCCAATTTGAGATAGTCAATTCATACTACCAGCTGATAGTGTATCCAATCTTTCCCCTATAACAAATAGTTGGGATGCCTAACCAGATCAGTAAGCATATGTGAATGCGACTACTATATACGCGTTTGCACAATTTTCTTCCCTTAGGTGTACGCGATTCCTCTCACATGGAATAGGGGCCATCAGGTAGTCTCTATCTTTCCTGAACAGCAAGAGCAAGGTACTGACAAATACCTGCAGTCAATGAAATGAAAAGGGAGATGTTTAACATTAACCTAGTGAGCAACTTAGCAGATATCAAGTAAGCAACTTGACTTTAAAAGGTAGAAAATCAAACTTTGGTACACGCTACCCACAAGATGGATAAAAAGTTAGAGACAATAGCCAGAATACCACTAGTGAAAACCGAAGTAGCCAAAATACCACTATGGAAAACCAACTTGCCAAAATAACACTCATCCTCACTTTTTTCTAGCCAGAATACCACTGCCGTTAATTGTCAATGAGAGACCGTGAGTCAATCTGTTAGAGAGAAGTCAGCTAAAAGGTAATTCCAAAATTACCCCCACCTCCTCGACCTATCCTCCTCATCTCCCTGTACGAGTCCATGGCGGCGCCCTGATCTCCACACCGGCGCCTCGTCGCTGCTCTCCCCTTCCCCCTCTGATCTCTGCGGATCTCCGCCGTCATACGCTCGGCCGGTGGTGGCTCGGCCACCCGCATCCCTCCTCTGTCCGCTCAGCCGTTCTGGTGGGCGCCGCCTGTCATGCCGCTGCCGCCCGTCTGGCTCAGCCGCCGCTTCGCCGTCATGGCTCGGCCTTTCTCTGCTCGGCATTGGCGCCCTCCTCTGGTGAGCCCTATCTCCTCTGTTCCTGGTGTTATTCTTCACTGTAAAGTGCAGCAAAATTCAGAATTTGCTATGTTTATGGATTTCAGAGTAGATTCGATGGACAATGTTAAAGTAGAAATAGATGTCCAATCTTATTTGACGATTGTAAACGGCAGAAGAGTGTACACAAGGGGTAAAACATGGGATTTTCTGTTCGATCGGAATTTGTCCGTGGCGCATATAAAGGCGGCTATCGAGGAGAAGTTCAAGTGGTCTGCTGATCAGAGAATGACCATTTGGTATGGAACTGGAGATAATACAGTGCCATTGATTTTTGAATCAGAGATTGCTGAATTGTTTGATAAATGTTCTAGCACAAAAATATTACGGTTTGGTGTGACCATTGAGAGCAAACAACAACATAATGAACCTGCTCCTGTCATGGCCAAGGATGATGATGAGCAGCCGGTCCGTGCACCATTTTTTGCTTGGCCGAAGCAAGCATATGCAGGGGAGTATGAGGATGATGAGCAGGTTGGATGTGATGGGGAGAGCACATATTTGCAGAAGGAGAATGATGGATCAAATGAGCATGCCAAGCCACAGAATAATGCCGAGCCAGAGGTAGTTGCTACAAGAGTTTCATTGGGAACACTGGATGTTGACAATTCTTATGATCCACAATATGTGCAAGGAGATGATGAGTCTTTACTTGGTAACAAATGTCCCACTTATCTCCATGATAAAAGCAATCCTCGAATAGTAGTTGGAGCCACATTTCCTGACTCTAAAGCATTTAAAGTAGCATTGAGACAACTAGCTATTAGAGAAGATTGGTCCTTTGACACAGAGTATAGTGATCCTCAAAGATTCCAGGCTAAATGCACAGACAAGGACTGTCCATGGAGGATACATGCTTCCAAAATAAAGGACACCAATACATTCATGGTACCTCTCACATATAATGTTGTTTGTGTCATTTTTTTGCTGTTTGCTTACTACCTCTCATATATAATGCTGTTTTGTGTCATTTTATTGTTGTAGGTCAAGAAACTTCCCTTTGGCCATACTTGTGGGAGCGTTAATTGCAGCAAAGGAATGTCAAATAGAGATTGGCTTGCTGAAAAAGGAAAAGTTGCACTAGAGGAAGATGCTACGGTGAGTGCAAAACAGATTAGAGAACGTTTGCAAAGGGAGTATGATATCAAACATGAGTACAGTGATGTTTGGAAAGGGAGAGCTCGTGCAAAGGATCAATTGGAAGGTACATACAAAGAGAACTTTCAGTTATTATGGAGCTTCAGGGCTGAATTGTTGGCAGCTAATCCTGGAAGTATATTCGAGATAGACATAAAAACAACTAAAAACAAAAAGGGTGATGTTGTGCATGTTTTCAATAGATTGTTTATTGCCTTAAAGCCATGCATTGATGGGTTTTTGGCAGGATGCAGACCATATTTGGGGGTTGATGCAACATTTCTTAGTGGGAAATATACTGGACAATTGGCAGCAGCAATTGGTGTGGATGGCCATAGTTGGATGTTTCCAGTAGCATTTGGTATTTTTGAGAAGGAGACAAAAGACAATTGGGTGTGGTTCATGGAGCTATTGAAATTGGCCATTGGAGAGCCACAAGGGCTTGCAATCCATACAGATGCATGCAAGGGGTTGGAGAGTGCTATTTCTATGGTCTACCCGACTTGTGAACATAGAGAATGCATGATGCATCTAATGCTCAACTTCAAGAAAAAGTACAAAGGTGACATACTAGATAATATGTGGCCTGCAGCTTGGACATATGAAGTACAGAAGCATGAAGCACTAATGGCAGAAATACAAGCACAAAGCGCGGAAGCAATATCCTTTTTGCACATGCATCACAATCGTGTATGGACAAGAAGCAAATTTTTAGCAATGACAAAGGTTGAGTATGTGAGCAATAATTTAGCAGAGGTTTTCAATAATTGGATTAGGGAGGTAAAGCAGCTTGCACTCGTTGAGCTTCTAGATAAACTTAGGGAAATGATAATGATATTACTACAGAAAAGGAGAGCCGTTGGGGCAAAGCTACAAGGTTACATACTACCTAGTGTGATAAAGGAGCTAAATCTGAAAAGCAAAGGGCTGCATTACTTGGAAGCAAGAGCATCGCCAAATCTAGCTGAAATTTCAGGAAATGGTTGGAGGCACACTGTTAACTTGAAGAAGAAAGAGTGCTCTTGTAGGAGATGGCAGATTTGTGGTAAGCCATGCACACATGCTCTTCGGTTCATATTCTCCAAACAAGCAAAACTAGAGGAATATGTTGACGAGTTCTTCTCGGTTGCGAGATTTAAAGCGGCATACGAGGGCGTTCTTGTGCCAATTAGGGGCAGGTCGCAATGGCCCAAGGTAAATCCTGGCTTTGATATGATTCCTCCCAAACTTACCAATAGTGCTGGACGTCCAAGAACTAGGAGGATAAAAAATTATACCGAGGGTGGAACCGGTAGAAAACATAAATGCAAAAGGTGTGGAGCATTAGGTCATATGCTTAAGACATGCACGGAGAAAGAGATTGAAAGTGATGCCGACCGAGATGCTACGCCTTCTCCACGGTAATTATATCACAGAGTTTAGATTTCTACCACCTGCTTCTAAATGTAATATATATTATTTCTAATAATGTGTATTGAGTTGTAGGAAAAAAAACAAGACCGAAGCAAGCATTGCAACAACTCCTCCCAAGACACCAACTAAGCAAGATACCCCTACAAGTCCAATGACAAGGCAGAGGGCAGCAGCTCTACAAGTCCAATGACAAGGCAGAGGGCAGCAGCTATTGCAATTGCTAATTCACCTCCTAGTGCATGCACAAGGAGCAAAAATATTGCGCCTAGCCCTCTTCGGCGAGTTTAGTGCATTTGGTTGCGAGAACCATGCTCTTTTGCTTATGGTTGTGAGAATCATGTGAACCATATTGTTTTGTTTGAATGATGGTGGTCTGAAACTATGTGTACTCTTGATATTGCTGAAATGTTGTCAGACTTACTTGAAATGAAGTCGAAATGCTGCTGAAATGTTGTCTAGTTGTGCTGAAATGTTGTCGATTTTATTGCTGAAATGATGTCTAGTTGTGCTGAAATGTTGTTCAATTTATTGCTGAAATATTGTCAATAGTTGTGCTGAAATGTTGTCAATAGTTATGCTGAAATGTTGTCGATTTTATTGCTGAAATGATGTCTAGTTGTGCTGAAATGTTGTTCATTTTACTGCTGAAATGTTGTCAATAGTTGTGCTGAAATGTTGTCAATAGTTGTGCTGAAATGTTGTTGATTTTATTGCTAAAATAATGTCAATTGGTTTTCTGGAAAAGTGTGTTGAAGAGGTAAGGGCATATATGTCTCTGTTAGATGATTTTAGTCTCAGTTAGTCACTAGTGGTATTTTGGCTATAAAAAGCTGAAGTGAGTGTTATTTTGGCAAGTTGGTTTTTCATAGTGGTATTTTGGCTACTTCGGTTTTCACTAGTGGTATTCTGGCTATTGTCTCAAAAAGTTAACAAGATAGTTGTGATGGAAAGAATGAATATTTTGTGGCAATATGGAAAGTACAGAAACTGAAAGAAGTGCATTCACTAAGTTGGTTCTGCAGGACCTAGTAATTTGGAACGCTTAAAATATTTTTTCCTAGCTACAAAATTAGGCTAGTGGTCAAAGAGTTGGCACATGGTTTGTTGTGTTTTTTGTACATACGCTGACATATGATACCATTCTTTGTTACTGCCATTCGTCAGCATCCACACTGATATGTTTTTCTTGACGAAGAAACCAAAAGAGTTGCAGACAACCTATAAAGATTAGTGAAGTATTTTTGTCCAAGTGAATGCATGAATTTACTTTTATCCTGCTTCCGTTACCAGGTGTTGTAGGAAAAATAAAAATCCCTAACAGTAATGAATTTTTCATGTTGCAGATGTGTGATCCGAACCTAAATGCACCCACCATGGATGTGGACAACGAAGCTGATGTCAATAAACCGGAGCCGCTATTTTGTACTCAACCTTTCGTCGTGTGCGAGGCGGCTTGGTATCTGCAGGTGCGCCTAGAGGGCTTTTAGGTGCAACCACGCTAGAGTTTGATGTAACTAGATGTCCACTATTTGCAGCAGTTGGTTGCTGATTAATAAGGGAATACATCAAAAAAATGCATTAGTGTGGAGGAAAACATGTCATGAACTCCAAACACAATGTGTGCCCTCCCTTTCACATATGTAATGATCAACTTGTACCTGAGGTGCATGGTGACTCTCTCCACCTTCTTCAGGTTCTGGTAAGCGCAGGTTGCGCTTGCGCATATCAAGTGTAACTGGGTGCAAAATCTAAAAACGGAAAGTAAAAATCAACTTATAGTGCAACATGTAAACAACTTGTGTGTATGTTACAAAGTAGGTTAAGTATGCTATTAAAAACAAGAGGATAGTGAAGAAAAAAAAACTACAGAATGAGACAAGTATTGGAAAAACCCAACTTGGTTGCATGGATTTCAGAAATCATCATACACTACATGATCCCTGCTGCAACTCAGTGGTACTGTAAATACAACTAGATAAAAAAACCATGTACCCAACTTGGTTGCATGGATTTAAAAAACTAACTAACCAGAAAGCACCATACAACTCTACATGACCCATGTTGCAACTTAGGGGTACAGTAAATATAACTAGATGAAAAATCATGTATTCAACTTGGTTGCATTGGTTTCAGAAAAAGCAACTAACCAGAAATCACCATACAACTCTATGTGATCCCTGCTACAACTAAGGAGTACAATAAAATACAACTAGACGAGAAACCATGTACGCAAACTTGGTTGCCTGGATTTCGAGAAAAAATCAACCCAAAAACGACAACAACTTTACATCATCCTACTGCAACTAAGGGGTATAGTAGATACAACTAGATCAAAAACCATGTAACCTAACTTGGTCGCATGGATTAAAAAAAGCAACTAACAAGAAATCAACATACAACTATACATCATCCCTACTCCAAGTTAGGCTAGAGTAAAAAACAACTAGATGAAAAATCATGTACCCATACTTAGTTGCAGGGATTTAAGATAAACAAACTAATCATACACCATCATACAACTCTACATGATCCCTGCTACAAATTAATTATATTCATAGATACTGATGTGGCTCGGTGACAATAGAGCTTGTTAGGAGACCCCAAGACGAATGTATGATAAGCACAACAGCAAGTTTCCCTCGATTATGAAACCAAGGTTATCGAACCAGTAGCAGTAAGAAAACAATACAATTGCCCTTGGACAAAGGATTGTTGTTTTTCTCCCTAGTAGCAAGGAACAGATAATTGCATTGTTTACTTTACAACAACTCCAAGGTAATTAATCATAGACTCCGTCTTCGCGTCGGTAAAATATTGACTTTGGTTTTTGTTGCGTCCAATTCCAAAAATATTCCTTTACTAACATTTCTGAAACCAAAAACAGCAGAAACAGGCAACTGACACTGCAGCATCTTATCAATAGGTTAGTTTCAGAAAATGTATAAAAATACCTCAAAGTGTAGACAAAACATAAGAAAGTTGATACAAAACAAGCATGAAGCATAAAAAATTATAGATACGTTTATGACATATCACTTAGATAAATAGGAAACCCCAAGTTTCATGCAACAAAGAACGGAGAAACCTTTTCACAAAACAGAACTTAGGAAACATTTCCTAGGTCTCATCTAAACAAAATATGTCAACATATTAAAGTTCTTAGGGTATAGTTTCCGCTAGCATAAAAAAATAGGTTAATATTTGTTGTTGCTCCCACGACGCCAACACAGTATAGTACATTACTTGTCCGCATAATTAAGAAGTGGCACCTAGAAACAAACATAAGTCATGTTTTTAGTATGCAAAGTCATGCATAAGTTACTTTCATATGTCTTGCAGAACTAGCTATGCAAAAAAAATCTACATAACTAAATTACTTTCTCATGTTGTAGAAGTGTGATTTGGACCTTAAAGCATCCTCTGGACACTCGAGATACTGATAAAAATGGCACATAGCTGTTGTTCTGCACTCAAGATGCCCCAAAGTGATTTTTTAAGAAATCTCTAGACCCGGTCCTTACCGACCAAGAGGCAGCGGGTGGTGATTTCGACTAATAAAGTGCTAGGGGCCCACAATTTAGTGGGGAACAAGCACATGTGTGCATCCATAGACGAGAATTGTTTCTACAATGTCCATGGCTTAATTAAATGCGATGAGCAACTTCGAAAAAATGGAAAGCAACTTAATCAACTTGATGAGTCAACTTAATTAAATGGAATAAGCAACTTAGAATAAATTAACATTAAAGTTGCTTGAGGAAACACACGATGATATCATTTCCATATTTGCCAATTCCCCTAGTGCAAAGTCAAACCTACACACCAAATCGAGACTCCTACTACTCACAACTACAGTGGCACTAAGAAAAATGGATCAGTGTGGTACCAGATAGAGGTGGATGTGTGTGGAGGAGAGGTGCCCTTACTGCTCCCGACGCCGACCACAGCCACAGGTTAAGGGACTTCTTGCGGCAAATAAGAATCAATCGCCGCTTCGCGAACGCAACTCCTCTGTTTGTTCAAGGCGACGCGTACACGGGGGAGTGAGTGTGATGGGAGATGAAGTAAGCCGTGGCCAGGATCTGCCATGGACGCGAACCAGAGCCGGGCGCAAAACAATGGATCCAATCGATTTCAAGACGCAATTTTAGTCCAAAAACTACCCATATAAACTGAACCGAGATGTTGAACTACAAGATGATTCAATCGCACCTTGCCCAAGATTTTAGACCATAAAACTCACCTCCTAATCTGGAGCTGGCCGAAGAAGACCAGATCTACCTCCCAGTGTCCTCGGAACGCTCCTCTGCCCGTGAACTGGTACACCCCCTAGTGGAGAAGCTCGCGCTGCCATGTTCTACCGCTCACCACCACCTAGCCAACAGACAGACTCTGCCACCGAGCGCTAATCCGCTCCCTCACGAACCGCCGGTCTCCCGCCACCGAGCTGATCCGCTCCGTCTTCTCCGTCAGCGACCTTCCAGCCCAGCCACGTGTGTCGGTCTTCGTCGCCCCCGCCCTAGCTCCCGCTAATTTCCTCTTGATTCGGGGAAGCTGGCGAGCTACAGATTTTGGAAAGATACATGGGGGGCCTCTTGATCAACCCAGACGAGAAGCAATGGCTCGTTCGTGCAATCCAGCCACCATGCACTTTATAGCAATTGGGTTTAAGTTATTTTAACGCCAATGATTGCAGTGACCCTTGACCACAGTAAGCTTCCATTCAGTGAACCCATAATTTTTTTAACTCGAAATTTCAAACATTCTTTTTTTGGAAAAAAGCACACTTCGCTCAAAATTCTTCTCCATCAAACATTTTTCTTGTTATGGGTTATTCGCCATGAATATAATCAGCATTTACAACGTTTGCAAACACAAGGGGCACACAGAACATGGCCGAACTCTTCCGAACATCACACGGGACAAACACAAAGAACAAAGAGTAAAATCATCTTTGATTCAGGTAGGATGGTTGCAACCCAAAATGGGCTAAAAGTCAAAACACAACTTACAGTTCCAACTGCATATAACATCATATAATGAGTGATCCACACATTCCAGATAACATAAAAGCTACAGTTCTCAAGGAAACAGAGGTTTAATTTGCCAACACGGCCTGAATCCATCTCACAAGACACCCTAACAGATAAGCAAAATCTTCTGCGCTTCCAAATTACCTGCATTTGATTGGACATAACATTAGAAGTCGTTCAAAGTTCAAACAGAAGACTGGAATCAAGAATTACACGAAAATTTTCCACATCATAACTCTACCCTCTCGTATTTAGTGTATATAAGATATTGTTCCTACAGGAAAATAAACATGTGTGATAGTATAATTGGCAATTGGACTACTTAGTAATGGTCAAACAAACCACATGAGAACAGGTGAAGTCCACACAAATCCACTTCTAATTACTGCACTCAGGCTAATCAACATGGCAAAGGAAATGATAGTTGCCAAGGGTAAAGAAGAACAACATATTCCATTTGGTGATGTGCCTACAGGCACAGAACAAATGCTTTGATGCTGACTACATACATGGTGGAAGGGATAGTAAAAAAAAAGTAGAGTGAACTACATGAGCACTCATGGCGGTGCTAGGCTTATCAACATTCACATATTTAGCTGCAAGCCAAGATCTAATGAAACGTAAGTTGGGGCACAAGTAGTGTATTCCTTGATAAAAATTGAAACAAGAGACTGAGAGCAACAGCAACACAAAATGGAGTGCAGGAAAAAACATGCTACGTGACAAAACACTAGAGAAGAGCTACATACTCCCTCCGTTTCAGGGCTTAAGGCGTCCTCGTTTTGCGTATTTTTTCTTTGACCGAGAATTACTCTAAATACGTAAAGAGTTTTGGTATAAAACTAGTATCACTGGAAAGTATTTTTCAATACAAATCCAACGGTACTAATTATGTACAATATAATCAAGATTTTGTTACTCAATTCTTTCGGTCAAACTTTGCTTTGGAAAGCGTGTGTGCCTTAAGCCCTGAAATGGAGGTAGTACAAGCCATGCTTGAGACTCAACCAGAATGCAAACAAATGCCTACAGGTTAAATAATGCAGAGGTGTGCATATGTCCGGCAAATCGGCAATGTTGTAAGAACAGAAATAATGATGGTCCATGTCCAGCTAATTCAGGTACTCCCTCCGATCCAAATTAATGGACTCAACTTTGTCTACATTCACATGCATTTAATCTAAATACTTAACTAGATACATCCGTATCTAGACAAAATCGAGTCCATTAATATGGATCGGAGGGAGTACATACATGCCATGCCCATTTTCACATATCCAGGTTGCACAATTTGCTCAATGGGAGAATGACAGCGTCTAATAGAGATGGGTCATGGATACCTAACAATTTCGTCTATGAATTTGTTTTGGCAACAGCCCATTCTGGAACAGAGACTTTGATGGTAAATAAAGAGCCAGCAATCATTCGATTCAAACCTTTAGATGCTGCTCGGGTACATGAAGATCCTGACCTTGCGCCCCTGAACAGAGCAAACACACAAAAGAAACGTTAGCAGATAACACAAGGATAAAACATCGAGCACAGTACCGAACAGAAAATCGGAATGTGAACACAACTCACCATGGCTTCGGCCGGGAGGTTGGAGGTGAACTTGGCGCGGACGACGCCGGTGTTGCCGTGGGGGCGGGAGACCTTGCCCCAGATGCAGCGGTAGTGGGTGCCGTTGCTCTTGGTCTTGGCCTTGTAGACGTACGCCATCCTCTTGCCGCCGTACCACGCAACGTCCTCCCTGGTGTTCACCCCCTCGATCTGAACCAGCGAGGCGGACTCGTACTGGTTCGACTTGGACCTGCGGCGCGCCGCCCAAACACACGGGTTCAGAAACCGAAACACGCGAAAGGAGAACGGAGGAGATCGCGCCGCCGTTCGACCGGAGGGGCAAACTCAGGGGGCTCACCTCTTGTATCCGAGGATGGTGCCGCGGACGTAGAGCCGCACGCGCTGGCCGGTGCGTCCCTTCACCATCTTGCTGCTTCGGCCGCCGGAGAGGAGAGCTGGGGTTCGGAGGAGCTGCGAGGCCGGCGCTAGCAGGGAAGGGAGAAACCCTAGCGGGCGGCGCTAGTGGTGGTTTATGTATCCCTCGGTCGCAGGAGCGGACGGTAGGGATTGGATGCTGGTGGTAATTGGTAAGTGTGGAAGGGT
The DNA here is from genome assembly GCA_023614405.1 of Avena insularis. NCBI lineage: Eukaryota > Viridiplantae > Streptophyta > Magnoliopsida > Poales > Poaceae > Avena > Avena insularis. The sequence goes on along the minus strand of CM042695.1, from coordinate 377,321,559 downwards.
CCTGATTAGCTTTAAGATTGGGCAGTTGAGGCGGGCCGGGCTTTGAGATTGGGAGTAGTTCGGATAGGCCCGCGATGGGACTGAGTAGCTTTGGAGTGTTGATGGGCTGCAGGAAATCACGTTTAGATGCAAAGGGCTTGTTTTGGTTTAAAGTTTTTTTCTTGCAAAGGGGCATGTGGTCACGAGTATATTATAGTGTGCCATTAATTAATTAAGAAACAGTAAAACTCACCCACTCTGGCCCATCCACAGCGATTTGGAGCTCTTAGCCGTCTGATTGCCGTCAGGAACGTACCAGATCGTTCTGTCCTCCCGCACCAGCACACTTTGGGTCTCGTTGCGTCCCATGCTATACCAGCAAGCAGCCCGACGTTTCTGGGCCTCTACTCCGAAGGTTGAACTCGGTGCTCCCTCGTTAATCGGGCTGCAAAATGCATCAACGGGCTGGAAATCTGGTTATCAGACTAGCATGTTCTATTCGTATCTCTTCTCATTGAAATGTGTTAACATTTATGGGCCGCGAATCCGAAGGTCGAACGACGTGCAATGGGCCTTTGTAGCCTCTGCTCGTTCGCCGCACCGGCGTAGTCTATCAGCTTTTCTCTCCTATAATAATACGTTTGTGCGTCTATTAATATATTGACCGAGTTGAAACCGTCGGCGGCGCCGTAATGCTAGGGAGGATGAAGCTCCACCATCTTCCTCCCGTAACCCCAGCTGGTAAGTGCAGCTGCGTTACTGCCTCCCCTTCTCAATCGGTTGCTTATACGTTCTGTGCACAATCGCCAATTCTTCTATTATTCCTCTCCATTCGACCTCCCATAGTTCGAGACCCAGCAGAGTGACCCTCTTGTCTGCATCCATGACGGCCATGACTGCGCTGAGATGAGATGCATCAGGCGCGGCCACAACCCTGGTTGAACGTTTTCACGCGCCAAGTATGTGATTGACTGATTTGTTTGCGTCTTCCTCAACAGATGCATCGATGGATTCTTGTTTGGGGCTGCTGCCTAGATCGTTACCAGGCCAAGGATGAATTTCTAGCCATTTGATTGTGCTTTTGAGGCTGTGTCCATGGTCTGGAATCTTCGAAACATGGAGGTAAAATAGGAGAGGCAGAGACAAATAATTTATTCTCCTTTTTTCCTTTGTATATACAGTTTATATAGAGATCAAAGGGAGCCAAAACCTGGAGGTTTGAGGACGTACCTCGGAGCTGCACGAGGAAGCATTCGAGACAATGAGAGATGCAGCATGCTTGTTTCTGAGTTGCTTGGCATGTTTTGTGGTGGCAACCTCTCGTTGATTTAGATCCCCTTTTCTGGTTCTTGGATATGCTTGCCGGTGAGATGATCTTACTTCTTCAATTTCTCATGTTATGCTCGTAAGCGCTTGCTTCTCAGAGTAGCCAAATTCGTGGTATTACCTTCTACCATGTTAACATTCTATATTGACCAACTTGAGAGAATGGAGTGATTTCCTAAATTGTGAAGGATATATCATATTGATTGTGTGTTTCTTGAGCTCTTGACAAGTTATTTGAATTGTTAAAATTTTATTGCATATTATCCACTCTTAAATATAGACGGGCACGGCAACGCGTGACTTCAAGGTCTAGTATCTCTTGATATTTTCAATCATATACAATATCTACTATGACTTGCATTCTAATCTCACATCTTCGATGTGGGCGACTTCAGGGAAGGACCTTGAAACTTCTAGAAGCCTAGACAAACATATATACGATACCAATGTTTTTTTTAAAATGTTGTAGAAAATTCATATTGCAAACTGGGGTGCCGTTGACAAGCTCGGATGGCCGCCTGGACTGGAGAGACCTTAGATCCGCTCAGTTCAAACCTAAAAACTTTCAAAAGACTGACCTACAATGCCATTTTCAGAAAATTATTGCAGAAAATTCATATTGCAAGCTACGGCACCGTTGGCTAACCCGGGCGACCACCCAGGCTGGAGAGACCTTAGATCCACCCATAGGAGAATTGATACAATATGTCAATCTACCTTTACGAATTGGAGGATCACTAGCCTAGCAAGTATGATGCAAAAAAGGTTATTGTGGTAGCCTTTAAAAATTAAACTCAAATCAATGAAAGCTCTCACTTACAAACCAAATTCGCTCAATCGGTTTATTGGTTCAATTAACGGGATCCAATAGAAAAGATTGAACATGAGGGAAAAAATCTTCTTGAGGTTCTAGAATCATCGCCACACTAAGAGAGAGGCCTTGAATATGGTCATTGTATAACCCAAAAATTGAGCAGGGAAAAGGGTAAACATATAACCTAATGATGGATATCGTCAATATTAGCCAGCACACCATTATCACGTAGATAAGCAGCCTACATGAAGTAGATTCACCTCCTATTTTAGAGCTTTATCTCAAGCACTTGTCATTTTCCCAATGGGCGTTGGACGATCACTTAAGATTCTTTTGTCTGGGCTCTAAGGCCTCCTTCTTTTCAGATTTTTGGCCAGCTTCTCCCAGAAGCTACCCTCGACCAGCTTTTTGCAGAATCTCATCTTCAAAATTCATTCAAACTTCTTAACTAGTAGTTTTAATATTAATTTAAAAGTATAAACGTTTTTGGCAGATGAGATTCTGGAAGAAGCTGGTCGAGGATAGCTTTTGGAAGAAGCTGGCCAAGAAGCTGAAAAGAAGGGGGCCTAAGGATGCTGGTGAATTTGGGGTGATCTTGACACCACTGCATTAGGGCTCGAATGGCTAAAAACATTTGAATTATTTTGGCCCGTGCTTGTTTCTCCATTTAGTAGTTTCTTCTGTGGACCAAATGGATAAAATTCAAAGAAGGCCAAGACTTGAGTTAGCAGTTAGAGATGATAAATTCATCAATAGTTATATATCTACTTTAGAAAAGTTCTACAAAAAAAATATTTTCCAAATAAAGAACATTGAGGTTTGAAATGGGGAAGACTTTTTGTTTAGAATTCATGCATGCAAGTATTCTCCTTTTATAACTAAAAAATGATAGACAATCAATGACCCATCTTCAGAGTTGTTGGTTGTTGCACCACTAGTTACCCGAATTCTTGCAACCACCCACGTCAAGACCGTGCTTTAGGCCCGACGAGTCTACCATTACCCGCCATCCCGCCTCCATCGTTTATCATTATTGTCGTCAGCTGTCGTTACGAGAGTCGCCTTGTTAGAAACACAACCAAATCGTCCACTCGGGCACTTTACACCCCTAAACTTCTGGTCTAGTTCACTTTGCGACCATTGACTCCAAAACGAGCCAATACAAACCAAACTTCCTCCTTTCGATTCCCTCCTCCACTTCAACACATAAGCCAAATTAAAGTGGCCTTGTCTATGACATTTCTGTTAGCATTCGTTCCCAAGCTTATTCCTTTATAATTCTTGCTTTTAATATTGTAAATAACGATATTTTCCCAATCTACTCCGCCAATTTTTACAGAGCATGGTCTAGTTCTTTTGGCGACTTCTAAGAGGCTCATAAATTATTTTAGCATATATAATTTGAAAGCTTGACAAAATCTTAGAACTGACTTCTCCGAAAAGTTAGAGGTAGGGCAGCTTATCGAAAAAGCCCGCTAAAAAGAATTACGCACTTACTCAACGGATACACCGGGAGAAGTTCATTATTAGCAAAGACGCCTGCCGGTAACTTAGCTAGCTCTTGGAGTTCACACGCCGACAGATCTCAGTCGCAAAGCCTGGTTTTGTTTGCTAACCTGCCACGCCAAAAGTTGTCAACGATTCCCTGCATCTTAATTTCAGTTCAAGTGTTTTTTGTTGACAAAAGAACCAGCAGAGTTTTCCCTCCAAATTTACCGATTGGGTACTAGCCGCGTCGTTGACTGCACGAGGCTACGTACGTAAGTAGTACGTTCGTTCCCACAAGTTCCGGCCTCGCATGCCGCGCTCCGGCCGCAACCTTTACGCAAAGCGCGAGACCCTACCGTGCACCCGAAGCTGCCGCACGAGAAGCAAGCTTCATTACACCAGGCGAAGCTAGCTCGCTAGCGCCGGCCACTAGCAGTCTAGCACACGACGTACATTATTAGCTTAATCGATCCATCACCCGATGCCGGCGCCGAGCAATTTCCTCAATTCCATGGCCAGCAACGCGAAGCATCAAGCCGCGATGAGGAAGCAGGCCGCCGCCCATGGCTTCCCGAGGCTGTCGGCCTCCAGCAAGGCGCTCATCCTGCTCCCCATCCTCCTCCTCGCCTTCATCTACCTCATCGTCTACCCCAAGGAGTTCGAGCTGCAGGCGCTCATGAGCTCCTGCGGCCAACCACCGACGGGAAGCTACACCGCCGCCGCGAACAACCCCTCTACCTCCCTCCCGTTCTCGACGACCGTCCACGCGTCCGCCCGGCCGAATCCCGAGTTCCGGCTCCTCATCGGCGTCCTCACCCGGGCCGACTTCTACGAGCGCCGCCACCTGCTCCGCATGGTCTACGGCCTCCAGCTCGCCTCCCCATCCCTCTCCGCGCAGATCGACGTGCGCTTCGTCTTCTGCCGCCTCTACAAGGACGACCAGCGGGTGCTGGTCCCGCTGGAGATCCTCGCCCACGGCGACGTCATCGTGCTCGACGGCTGCGAGGAGAACCTCAACGGCGGGAAGACCCACACCTTCTTCTCCGCGGTGGCGTCGCTCTACGCCGACGCGCCCTACGACTACGTGATGAAGGCCGACGACGACATCATGTTCCGGCTCCCCGAGCTGGTGGCGTCGCTGGGCGCCATGCCGCGGCAGGACATGTACTACGGCGCCACCATCCCCTGCGGCAGCATGGACCCCGGCAAGGGGTACATGTCCGGGATGGGGTACGCGCTGTCGTGGGACCTGGTGGAGTGGCTGGCGGGCGGCGCGGAGGAGGTCACCAAGGGCCGCATCGTCGGGACGGAGGACAAGATGACCGGCGAGTGGCTCAGGCTCGGCGGCAAGGGGAGGAACAGGTTCAACGCCAAGCCCGCCATGTACGACTACCCGCTGCCGGTGCCCGTCGACAGCTGCTCCCACGCATTCGTGCCGGACACCATCGCCGTGCACCGCCTCAAGGATAACCCCAGGTGGGCGCACGCGCTCAGCTACTTCAACTTCACCGCCGCGCTCAAGCCGTCCAAGTTCTACAAATTCGACCCCTAGCCGGCTGTTGACTCGTTGATTTTGGGGGATTTTTACATTCTACTTGTATCTACAATCCTACTATATATCGGTCGTCATTTATTTTGGAGGAATTTTTACTTGACGACGCCTAGCTATATTGAATTGAGCATACGAAAGATAAACTATATAGAGATGAGCTATAACAAAAGCTCACGTTTTTTTCCTCTAAAATGGAAGCTACATTATTACTCCTGGTCTCTGCATCATCAATGGATGCATATACTCCATATTTAGAATTTTAGGGTAGTTTTCACCATCCAACCACTTGTGTCTTCCAAATAATGATTGCTCGATGGAACCCTATAAGTGTATACACATGACTTTAGTCCCATGAGGTGTTAACGGAATGTGGAAAGAGACCCCTCATTTCAAAAAGTGGAAAAGTGCAAGCTTCTCTTCACTTCAAGTATTTTATACTTGCTTGAGTCATATGTATGTTACACTATTTTTTTTACAGGCAATATGTATGTTACACTATTATTAAGGGTATTCTTGCTGGACAAGGCAAGACACGGCGAGATGACGTCTCCCCGACACGTCCTCTCCCCTGTTCCGGCTCGGGGTACTGTTCATGGCGGAACAATCTCGGTTTCCGTTCATGGCGGCCCCTGGAGGTCAAGCTCGAGCCCTTACCTACCTCTGGCCTCGTCTGCTTCACCACCTCCCACTCCCAGAAACCCTTATCGACTCTGTTCTCCGCCGTGTTCTCCCCCCACCATGAGAATCCTCGATTTTATATCTGGTCTCACCGGAGGCTGACCCTAGCGATTAACAGAGATGCGAGAGGTGAAGCTCGAGCGGATCCGAGGATGGGGTGTGAAGGAGAAGGTTGGCGGCAGGAATCCTCGGCAATCCAGGCCAGATGCCTTGCCCGTGGATTGGGGTCTTCGTCGGAATCGATCGCGGCGGAGTCAGGTGAGGTTTCAGTCAGATCAGGGGCAGATGAGAGCTTCAACCTCCGCATTGGATCTTTTGATCCGTTCCTCATTGAAGCTGGACAAGGGTTTGGTGGAGTCGAACCCCCGGCGTAGTCGGAGCAAGCTTCCCAGGCGGCGGAGACTAAAGCAGAAGAGCATGGCGATAGCCGAGCTTTTGAAGCTCACCAATTCCGAGCCAGTCAGCTTGACAGAGGGTTTGATGGAGAAGGTTGTCAAGAAACGGGGGAGGCCGAAGAGAGCAGGCTCCCCGCTCCCGCGTTTCGTGCAGGATCGTCGCCAGGAGATGCTGAGAGGGTTACAGTCTGTGGTGGTTGTTCCAGGGTTCTCAAGGATGGAATATTCTGTTGCACTTGCAATGCTCGATCTGAATCAGCAGGTGACTCTGTTCGAGTTGATTCTTGAAGCTCTGAAGGAGGGCCTGGTTCCTTGCAGCAATGCTGCTCATTAGACGGGAACTCAGTTTAGATTGTCCACAGAGGAAGGAGACAACACAGAAGGAGATTTAGACTGTTGAGGGGTCTAGTGGTCAGTGAGGAAAAAAGGGTGGTGGTGGTTGAGGGGGTTGGGGAAAGTGTTGAGGCTTTTTTCTTCCAGATGTGGATGCATGGAGATCCACGCTCCCACCTGCGTCCATCTCCACCACTGAATGCTCATCTGCTCCTGCCCTGTGGTATAAAACCCAGCTCTCTGAAGTCTAGGGTTCGTGTTACTCTTCTCTTTGTGGCGGCGCAGAGAGAGAGAGAGAGAGAGAGAGAGAGAGAGAGAGAGAGAGCAAATTGCAGGCCTTTCAGTGTTTAGGAGTAGAGCTTCCTCTTGATCCTATTGCCTGTGTTGTGGAAGAGGAGATGGGAGATCGTGGCAGAGGAGGAAGGGGTAGGGAAAGGAGTATCTCTAATGGGCGAGATCAGTGGCAGAATCTGCAGCCACAACAACAGATGCAGTCGCAACAACAAGGGAACCAACAAGGATCTTTTGAGTTTGGGCAGTTTGCTCCCCAATTGTTTGTTGGGCAACCTCCCTTTGGTTTTGCTCCTGGAGGTATGATTCCACCTTGGGGCTTCAATGGTCATTTCCCTCCTTTTCAGCAGCATCCTCAGTTTGGAGGTGGTTCAAACCAATGGTTGGCCCCAAAGAATAATCCACAACAACAACAACAGCAGGCCCAGGGGGTGGATCATGATGATAAGTTGAAGAATGCTCAGAAAGGCAAAAAGAAGCAGGGTGCTGCAGCTGTTAGAGAGGTCCAAGTGCTGGCTGGATCGGGTGGTCAGATGGCCTATGTGGATGCTATTTGCCTATGTTGTGGAGAGCCTGGTCATTTGCAAGTGAGTTGTGATAAGAAACCTTTGTGCTTCATCTGCAAGAGCTTTGGTCATCTGGTGGATAAGTGTCCTGTTAGGAAAAGGCCTCATCAGGTAGCTAGGTATATTGGCAGTGGTGCCCCAGGTCTTGGCTTCTATCATGTTGAGATCCCTAAGGTTATTGCTCACCCTTTTACTTCTTCCAAAAACTGTGGGATGGTGTTGGTAGAAGAGGGTTCTCTGTCAGCTACTGAGCTTGCTGAGGAGTTCTCAAAAATCTACAATACCAATTGGCCATGGCAGATTAGGGAATTAGGGGCAGACAAATACTTTCCTTGTGAAGTTCCCTCCACACATTGTTGTTGAGCTGGTGATTGGCTACCCTAAGTTTGGAGTATCCAAACCAGGTGTCTGGGTTAAAGTTGAGGCATGGAATGATGACCCTGAACCTGTTGAATCTCTCAAAAAGGTATGGATCATCATCACTAGACTGCAAACAAAGTGGTGTGAATGGAACTCTCTTGACCAAGCTGTCTCTACTTGTGGAATTCTGGAAGATGTGGACTAACTGTCAATCTTTAAGGATAATGCTAAGGAGGTGAGGGTTTTGATCAAGTGTAGGGATCCTTCCAAGCTGCCAATAGGAAGACTCTTTGAGTTCAATAATCATCTCTTCCAACTGAGTTTCACCCTTGATGTGGCCTCTCCCATTATGGATGAGGAAGATGACTTGCTTACTAATGAATTTAATGAGCACGTGAAAGATAATGAGGATGATGTTTCAGGTGGGAATGGAAGAGGTTCTTCTAGAGATTCTGGTAACAATAGGAACTCTGGTAATAATCAATCTCAGAACAGTAGAAATGATACAAGGACTGGTGGAGTTGGCACTTCCAGGGTTAGGATGGTTGGTGATGCTAGTCTTGCTACTCTTTGTTTCAGCTGCTCTTGCAAAAGGCCGATTAGTCTTGATGTCAGTGGAAGATAAAAAGAAGGCTGTTGATTTGGCAGTTTTGGAGGCTCATAGTTTCTGGGCTACTGAACAGGGGGAAAGGATGGTTTATGGTAAAGCTAAGGAAGTGAATGTCATTGATCAGATAGCTGCTTTACCTGAGGATATTATGCTAGACTTTGCTAGTACCCAGCCTAGAGGAGAAGATGTTGGGAACAACAACAAGAAGAAACAGAAAGTCTAGGTCCTATTCAAGCTGTCAGACAAAGTGCTAGGGTGGACAACTCTAAAAATATCTTGGAGAAAGCTATGGATCTGAAGAAGGTGATAAACTTAGATGCTCCAAAATCCATGAAAGGTATAATGAAAACTAATCCATTTGATGTGCTTTTTGTTTCTGATATTGAAGCAGTTTCAAATGATATATGTGTAGATTTTCCTTTAGATGAAGTAGTTGTTAGTAGAAGCACTCCTTCTAGCTCCTTGCATAATGATGAGGACTTAGAAAGAGTTGCTGATGTTTGGATATAAGTAGTTAATAGATCTCGGGGCAAGCACCCTAGGAAGAAAAAATTATGATATGTGCTTTTTGGAATAGTAGGAGCATTTCTGCTCCTGGTAGACAGAAATTCTTAGAAGATTATATTTTTCCTCTAAAGGTTGATTACATTGGTTTCCAGGAAACTAAGAAAGATAAGTTTAGCAATACTTTTTTGAGAAATCTCTTAGGAAATAGAATTTTTGCCTAGAACTTTCTGCCCTCTATTGGGACTGCAGGAGGTATCCTTGTTGGTGTTAACTTAGATTTATTTGATGTCATAGCTTGGGATATTAGGAATTTCTCTGTTAGTGTTATTCTTAAAAATAGGATTTCTGATGTTACTTGTAGGATCACTACTGTTTATGGCTCTGCCTATGAGGAGAGAAAACATGAGTTTATTTTTGAATTACATGAACTTTTCCTTAATTAGGATGGTTTAGCTTTGATAGGGGGATTTAAATCTAGTCAGATCCCCTGAAGATGAGAGTAATGGTAATATAGACTTTAGATGGATAGATAAATTTAATGTCTGGGTTGAGCTCTGGGCCTTGATGGATATTGGTCTTTCTGGTATATCCTTTACCTGGGGAAACAACCAGGAAGTCTTATTATGAGTAGGATTTATAGAGTATTTTGTTCCACTAATTTTGATGCTAAGTTTCCTTTAGCTAATGCTAGAGCTTTACCTAGATTGGTAGTGATCACACTCCAATTATTTGGGATTCGGGTGAAGGTCAGGTGATTAGGCATAGGAAGTTTAGATTTGAAAAATGGTGGATTAGTAGGACAAATTTAAAGATATTGTGACTAAAGCTTGGTCTCTCAGAGTGAATGCTATAATATTCTAGATATTTGGCATAGCAAGGTTAAACTCTTTAGGAAGCTTGCCAAGGGGTGGAATATTAATATTGAGACTGCTCTTAGAAGAGATAGGAAAGCCCTAATGGAGGAGTATGAGTCTCTGCATATTAAGGCTGAAATCTGCATTCTTTCCCCAGGGGAAAAAGAAAGGCTAGACTCTATCATAAGGGAGTTAAATTCATTCTGGGTGTTAGAAGAAATTAAGGCTAGGCAGAGGTCTAGAGACAGAAACATTCTTGAGGGGGATAGAAATACAGCTTATTTCCATGCGGTGGCTAATCATCATAGAAGGAAGAAGCTTATCCACATCCTTGATGTTCTAGAGGGCCCTGTTTCTGAGATTGGGGATATGCTTAAGGTAGCTACTAACTACTATAGGTATTTGTTCAGGAAAGAAGATAGACCCGACATTCGTTTAAGTCGTGATTTCTTTAGTGCAGAGGAAAAAATTAGTTTGGAGGAGAACTTGGTCTTGAGTGCTCCTTTTACTGAAGAGGAGATTAAAGTTGTTGTTTTTAGTTCCTATGGGGATGGAGCTCCTGGCCCTGATGGCTTGTATTTCCTCTTTTACCAAACTTACCAGGACATTATCAAAAATGATTTGCTTCCCGTGTTTAAAGCTTGGTTTGAAGATAGATTAGATATTTTTAGGCTTAATTTTGCCATGATTACTCTCATTCCAAAAGAAAATAATGCTAGATCTATGAATAAATTTAGACCTATTAGTTTATTAAATTTCTCCTTTAAAATTTTCACTAAAGTCCTTACTAACAGGCTATCTCGAGTGATTGATAGGATCATCTCCATTAACTAGTCTGCTTTCATTCGGGGCATATTCATTCTTGAGAGTGTGGTTACTGCCCATGAGGTTATTCATGAGGTTCATAGGAAGAAAGATAAAGGTTTAGTTTTTAAAATTGACTATGAAAAAGCTTATGATAGAGTTAATTTAGATTTTTTATTTTTAAAATTCTAGAATTATGGGGTTTCGATCCTTTTTTTATTAGGTTGATTAAGCAGATTTCTCATTGAGGGTCGATTGGGGTTAAAGTAAATGATGTTGAAAGTGATTTTTTCCTTGTTGGAAAAGGTCTTAGGCAAGGGGACCCCATTGCCCCTCTCATGTTTAACATCATGATTGATGTTTTTGCTAGAATGCTTTGTAAGGTACTAGGACATGAGTGATTAGAGGTCTCTGTCCTGATTTTGTGCCTGGAGGGGTAGTCTGTTTACAGTATGCTAATGATACCCTGCTTTTCTTGGAGAATAATGAGAGAATTGTTGTGAATTTTAAGTGGGTCCTTACCTGTTTTGAGCAGATCTCTGGTATGAGAATCAATTATTCTAAGAGTGAACTCATTCCAATAAACCTTGGGCCTGAGGAATGTCAGCCTTTCATTGACATTTTCCAGTGTTCTTTAGGCAAGTTCCCTGTGAAGTACTTAGGTATCCCTCTTCATTTTGACAAACTTAGGAGGGAGGATCTTCAACCTTTAATTGAAAGCATTCTCCATAGGATAACTGGGTGGAGAGGCAAGCTTCTCCCTTATGCTGCTAAGAGAGTTCTTATTCAGGACCGTCTCTCAAGTATCCCTATTTACTTGCTTTCCTTTTTCAAATTTCCTAAGTGGGCTCTTATAATCCTAGACTCACACTTAGCTAATTTCTTTTGGAATGATGAGGAAGGTAATTAAAAAATACATTTAGCTAACTAGGCCTCAGTCTGCATGAAAAAATATTTTGGGAGGATGGGCATTCCTAACCTTAAGGATCTTAATTTGTGCTTAGGTTCTTGGGTTAAAAGGTACATTCAGGGGGAGGGGACTCTCTGGAGAAGGGTAATTGATGCTAAATATAATACTAGCTCTCCTAACATTCTCTGCTGTAAAGATATACACCCATCTACCTTTTGGAAAGGAGTTATGTGGGCTTGTAGAGCTGTTTCTTTAGGTTATAAATGGAAAGTGGGTAATGGTAGACAAATTAGGTTCTGGGAAGATATTTGGTTTGGTAATTCTCCCTTAGCTACCCAATTCTGGGATTTATACCTGATTTCTAATCAACAAACTAAGACCATAGCTGACTTATGGGATGGCTCCCAACTTAGATGTGATTTTAGAAGAATTTTCTCTGATGAGATGATTCAATGGTTAGACCTTAATAGCATTGCAACTACTATTCTCTTGGATGATTCAGCTGATCAACTGGTTTGGAAATATGAAACATCTGGTGTGTATTCTTCTAAATCCATGTATGCTCTGGTTAACTTTAGAGGGGTGTCTCCAGTTTTTCTGCCTGCAGTTTGGTGTTTGAAAATTCTATTGGAATTATGCCCTAGAGGCAATAATAAAGATGTTATTATTATAATTCTTGTTCATGATAATGTTTATATTCCATGCTAGAATTGTATTAAGCGGAAACTTTAATACTTGTGTGGTTTGTGAACAACACCGTGTCCCTAGTACGCCTCTATGGACTAGCTCATTGATCAATGATGGTTAAGGTTTCCTAACCATAGACATGAGTTGTCAATTGATAATGAGATCATATCATTGGGAGAATGATATGGTGGACAGACCCAAACTAAGCGAAGCAATTAGATCGTGTCATCGTGTTCGTCTTTGCGAAGCTTTTTCTTATGTCAAATATTGTATTCCTTAGACCATGAGATAATACAACTCCCTGGTATCGGAAGAAAGCTTTGAGGTCATCAAACGTCATCCTATGAGAGGGTGATCATAAAGGTGTCTCTCAGGTGATCGGAAAGTATCTGTTGGGTTGTATGTATCGAGATGGGATTTGTCCTCCCAAGGGAGAGATATACTTGGGCCCACTCGGTAATCGATATCAACACGCTTGCAAGCATGTGGTTAAGGAGTTAATCACAAAGTGATATCGGATTCTGAGCGAGTAAAGTACTTGCTGTGAACAAGATTGAACTAGGTATGGCGATGCAAGATCAAATCTCGGGCAAGTAAAATATCGCGAGACGAAGGGAATATATATATGGGATTGATTAAATCTGGCATCGTGGTTCATCCGATATGATCATCGATGAATGTGGGAGTCAATATGGGTTTCGGACCCGCTGTTGATTATTGATAGAAGATCATGTCGCATATTCTCGAACCAGGTCACACTTAACGTGTCTCGACGCTAGGATAGATTTGATAATTGGTTTATGAGTTTTTTGTTCAGAGTCTCGGATGGGATCCGGGACATCACGAGAGGTTCCGGAGTGGTCCGGAGAATAAGATTCATATAAGGCAGTGCAGTTTTTGGAGTTCGGAATTGTTCCGGGTTAATCGGTATTGTACCGGAAGCTTCTAGAACCTTCCGGAAGGGGACCAACGTGGCCCCACCTTCCGGGAGGGGGCATGGGCCTATGAGGGAGTGCTCTGGCCGCATTGGGCCAGGGGCACAAGGCCCCATAGGGCCCAGCCGGCCAAGAGGGTTTTAAACTCGAGATAGACCTTCTAGAAGGGGGGGTTTCCTTGCCCCCCACTCCTTCTCCTTGGGGCCGCCGGTTTGGCTTGGGGGAGGGGGCTAGGGTTGCAGCCGCCCACCCCTCTATATAAAGAGGGCTGGGGGCGGACCACCCCCTCACACCTTCCCCTCCAAGAGCTAGCCGTCCTGCTGCCCTCCTCTCTCTCTCCCTCTCGACTGCGTGTAGGCGAAGCCCTGCTGCAGAAACTCTCCACCATATACACCACGCCGTCGCGTTGTAGATCCAATCCGTCTCTCCATCATACTTGCTGGTCCGAGGAAGGAGGAGACGTCGAGGTGCTGCACGTGTGCATCTCACGGAGGCACCGCCACTTGTGGTGCTAGATCGGATCGGATCGCGAGGAGGAGAAGCGAGTACGACTACATCACCCACGTTCCGGAGCGTTCACTGCGAATCTTCAAGGGTATGAAGATCTAATCCAATCTCTCTCGTTGTTTGCATCTCCTAGATTATATCTTGGCTTTCCCTCTGTTCGCATCCGTAGAAAATTTTGATTTACTACGCCACGAAACCCTTCAAATTCCTCCTAGGATCCAGATTTTCCTCTGGTTGCTTTTTCAAAACAAAATTATGACTAGAGATAATTTGAGGGCCAGGGATATCCCTAAACCTCTAGAATGCAATCTTTGCTCTGAGTTTGAATCTGTGAACCATCTTTTCTTTGAATGCATTGTCTCTAGGTTACTGTGGGATGATGTTTTTGAGGTTTTTGGTATCACAGTAGATAGTTTTCTCTCCGTTGCTTCTAAATGGATTGCGAATAAGAGATATATGCACTTTAATACTGTATCTTCGGCAATTCTCTGGAGCATTTGGAATAATAGAAATAGTTTAGTCTTTAATTCTTGCTCTTGGGTTAACATGAAGCAGGTTTGGTGTCTCACTCTCCTCTACCTTCGGAACTGGAAAGTTCCCTTCAAAGAATTGGAGGGGGGAAAGCTGGAGGTGTTCACGAACAAGCTGATCCACAACCTAAGAACACCCTTGGGGCTCCCGGGAAACTGAGGTGCACTGGATTTGAGTGGGTCTCCACCTGGAAGTCTAACGCTTCCTCTAAACATGCCGGAAGAGCGACGACGGAGTACCTGAAGGAGCACCCTGAAGAAGAAGACTCGGTTCACGTGGTCTTGGGTTGATCGCTCTTCAGTCTACTCCCTCTCTCTCCTATGTTCCTGGATGTGTTTTGAGCTTGTTTCTCTCTAGTTTGAGTTGTAAGAGGGACTTAGCGTTTTCCCTTTATCAGACTGCGTCGTGTTATGACTCTGTAGCCTTTTGCTTTTCCTGGGTGTGTGCTGGTACTTGGTGTGGTCTCGTTTTTCAATAAAATGGGGCCGAAGGAGCGATCCCTTTTCATCTAAAAAATTCTTGCTGGACAAGCGGATATCATCACATATAAAGCCATTTTCATATACACACATCATGTCTTTTTTCTCCACAAAAGCGAGTCTCAAAGGTTCATTATTGAGAAACAACTTAGTTTTGACAATTTTATGTGGCTCGAAATCTAGTCTGGAATTCCACATGAAGTTCCCAGCTATATGGAATATTCCGGTATGAATCAAGTGAAACTAGAAGCCTCCGTTTTCAACCAGATCAAGTTTAGTCTCAATTGGAATAATCCGAATGGCCTGAAACCCCGCTCAAAATTCTGAACCAAATTGCAGACGGCCACATGTCGCCATAAACGGCTAAGTTTTCTATGGTACTATATAAGCCACTCCTCCAAAGGCGTGTTGCCTAAGCTAAAAAACAAGACCTCTTCTTTTCTTCCTCTTTTATTGTTGAGCACCTCTAAAGTCTGAGATCTCTCGATTCCTCCACTCAAGTTTATGTTGGGCCATGTCCCTCCACTCCACATGGCGGTGTGTTGGCAGCCCAATTACAGCCCGTGAAAGTCTAACATATTTTAACCGTTGATCGACGTTCGTATCCAATTGCTTAGGTTCTCCTTAGGAGAGGAGTAGAAAAAAAAACCCTAGATGATCCTTGGAAGAACAGCTAATTCACAAACCAGTACTCCTTCCGATTCGACAATGTAAGTTTTTTTTAGCAAGCTAGGTTGTGCCACGTAAAAATGGACGGCGTTGACGGTTGTGCACGGATTAAATTTGCTTCCTGCCGCGTCTCCCCGTTCCCCTCACATCCTTTACGCAAAGCGTGGCCATTTGCCGTGCATTCCAAGCTCCCCCTAGCTACACCCGCGAGTTGCGAGTCAACCACGCATCGATCGATCACACGAGGAGCTTCATTTCACTAAGCTATCTAGCTATACCTACGTACCTAGCCCCGCCGTCTAGCCCACTTGCGCGCGCGCAGGACACACCGCACTGTGTCTTCTTCTTCTTCTCCGGTCGGCGCCGAGCAATCTTGTTAGATTCATGGCCGCCAACGACGCGAATAAGCATGGAGGAGGAGGAGACGAGCAAGCCGCCATAAGGACGAAGCACGCCGGCTTCCCCAAGCTGTCCACCACGAGCAAAGGACTCATCCTGCTGCCCCTCCTTCTCCTCGCCTTCATCTACCTCTTCGTCTACCCAAAGGAGTTCGAGCTGCAGGCGCTCATCGGCTCCTGCAGCAGCCCGCCACCAGCCGGCACCGAGTCCATCACCACCGCCACCAACGCGACGGCCACCAAGCCCGACTTCCGGCTCCTGATCGGCATCCTGACCTCCGCCGACTTCTACGAGCGGCGGCACCTCCTCCGCATGGTCTACGGCCTCCAGCTCTCCTCCTCCGCCGCCTCCCCACCCCTCGCCGCGCACATCGACGTGCGCTTCGTCTTCTGCCGCCTCTCCAACGACGACCAGCGGGTGCTGGTCCCGCTGGAGATCCTCACTTACGGCGACATCATCGTGCTGGACGCCTGCGCGGAGAACATGGACGGCGGCAAGACGCACGCCTTCCTCACCGCCGTGTCCGTCCTCTACGCCGACGCGCCCTACGACTACGTGATGAAGGCCGACGACGACATCTTCCTCCGGCTGCCCGAGCTGGCGGCGTCGCTGGGGGCCATGCCGCGGCAGGACGCCTACTACGGCGCCACCATCCCGTGCGACGCCATGGACACGACGAGGCGCGGCTGGTACATGTCGGGGATGGGGTACGCGCTGTCGTGGGACCTGGTGGAGTGGATCGCGGGCGCGGAGGACGTGACGCGGGGCCGCACCGTCGGGATGGAGGACAGGATGACCGGCGAGTGGCTCAAGTCCGGCGGGAAGGGGAAGAACAGGTTCAACGCCAAGCCCGCCATGTACGACCACCCGCTGTCGGTGCCGTTCACGAAATGCGCACACGAGCTCGTGCCGGACACCATCGCCGTGCACCGCCTCAAGGACAACCCGCGCTGGGCGCAGACGCTCGCATACTTCAACTTCACCGCCGGCCTCCACTCCTCCAAGTTCTACAAGTTCGACTCCTAGTTCGTTGATTTTTGGGGAGTTTTTTACATTTTTATAAAAGGAGAAGTATATATATATATATATATATATATATATATATATATATATATATATATAGGAAAAATACTTCTTACTCCCGGGTGTAGTTACACCCATGTCTTATATACTCCTATACGAAAGTATAGGTGATACTTTATCGGTTTGAGTATGTTCATATACTACATCTAAGATACTTCAAATCAAGTTATGTGGAAAAAATGCAAGCGGAGCCATAGTTTGCACTATATTTCCGAAATACCCTTCATATTTGTACGTAAAATAACAGTATGTAAAAAACTTATACATACTACCTCAAAAGTAGTATATATACTACTAAATAGTCTTATAATACTTCATACTACGCGTACATACTCTTCAGTATGATAGATACTACCTATATGGTGTGAAACACACGTGGGTGTAGTTACACCCGGGAGTAGTATGAATATGTCCTATATATATATATATATATATATTCATTGTTTTTGAAGAAATTTGTATTGGAATATTAAAATGAGCATACCAAAGACTGTTGTGATTAGCGGGTATTTATACCCTCCCAAAGAAGTTCTAAAAAAAATTAGGTGGATACATACTCGACCGTGTTATCTACTCTCTCTGTCCTAAAATAGATGTCTCAGATTTGTCAAAATTTAGATGAATCTAGACACTATTTAGCCTATAGATTCATCCAAATTCTGAGAAACTTGAGACATTTATTTTTGGACGGAGGGAGTACTACATATTTGCAATGTTTTGCTACACAATATGCTATGTTGTAGCCTAATCATAAAATCATGGATCTGAAAAGTCAAACAAAAAGCTCCTTTTTTCCTTCCATCATTTGTCTTTTTAGTGCAGATCCTATATGATAATATATTTCGATGCAAATTTGGTCGCACATCTTAGAAATGTATGTTTTCTTTCAGAATTTTTAGAGCCTAAAGATGAACTTTCCGACTTCTAGAAAATAAAAAGCAAGATCACTGATGCTATTGTGCCAAGAGGACATCTCACCCAAAGAACGCTTTGACAAGAGGTGCATGTGGAGAAGAAAAGGCACACGTATGGATGCAGCGTTTGCTCTCAACGGGCACAAGGTATTGCTACATGTACAGTCATACGCAATTCTGATTTGCGTACTTGCTGGAAGCTTGATGATTTGCTTAAAGAAAATTGCAGATGAATTATCTTTCAACAATACGCAATACAGGATGATAAAAGCGGTCTGGTCTGGTCTGGTCCGCCCAGGGCACCCAACTCACAGTGATTTTCAAGACTACAGCCATCACGCGAACGAAAATGATGGATACGAAAAAACCCCAAAGCACTGCTACCACACGGATGTAAAACATGTACAGTACAGACAAGAAAGAAATCCTATTTTCTTAATTATACACCATGTATTTTGGAGTCGCACTGAACTTCTGGTACCCCTTGATGACCTTGTTGACCGAATCGAGGAAGTCCTTTTCCGTCACGGTCTTCCTGCGGGCACGGATTGCGTACATCCCAGCTTCGGTGCATACACTCCTGATGTCAGCACCTGAAACAACAAACACAAGGACGTGTCAACATGATTGACTGGCTAAAATTGTTCAGAGGTTCAATCCAAGGTGATGCCTGAAACAAGCAAATCAAATCAAATCAAACAGAAACCATTTGTAGTGCAGGTCAATGTACTAACCAGTGGAGTTGGGGCAGAGTCGTGCCAGTAGCTCGAATCGGATATCTCGCTCGCAGTTCATTGTGCGTGTGTGGATTTTGAATATTTGAGTACGCCCCTCCAAGTCAGGTAAGCCAAATTCAACCTTCCTGTCCAAACGTCCAGGCCGCAGAAGTGCAGGATCCAATGTATCAGGCCTGTGAAATAAGAAAATGTTTGTTAGGTTCCTGACTTTTTATTACTGCAGCCATATTGTTTTCACTGCAATTTATTCCTGAAGGCATGAAGATGTTTAAATAGCGCATTCTTATGCAGATCACTGAAGTTTCTGAATCATAAGATGCTCGTGAGGTGAGCACCTTACCATATTGGATCATTAATTAGGAGAAAACATAAGAATGAAAAGATGAGTACCTATTAGTGGCCATGAGAACCTTGATATTCCCCCTAGCATCAAACCCATCCAGCTGGTTTACAATTTCTAGCATAGTACGCTGAACCTCATTATCTCCCCCAGCCCCATCATCAAAGCGAGCACCACCAATAGCGTCAACTTCATCAAAGAAGATAATGCATGCTTTCTTCGAGCGAGCCATCTACAATAGCACAAGCAAAATCAGAAAGGTTGTTGATAAGGCGAAACATTGAAGTCCAAGAAAAAAGATGAATCCCTGCAGTGCTGGGTATACCTCAAATAACTCTCTAACCATACGAGCGCCTTCGCCCACATATTTTTGAACTAATTCACTCCCAATTACACGGATAAAACAAGCATCTGTGCGATTAGCTACAGCTCTAGCAAGAAGAGTCTTGCCAGTGCCAGGAGGACCATAGCAAAGAACACCTTTAGGAGGGTCAATACCAAGCTTTACGAACTTTTCTGGGTGAAGCATAGGTAGCTCAACAACCTGCAAAATTTTGTTAAGCGAAGAGTAAATAAGGCAAGCACGAGACTAGAATGTAGAGATTAGTTACAAGTTCTAAATCCAAGGGGGAAAAGTTTGGCATACCTCACGCATCTTCTCAATCTGCTCTTTGCATCCACCAACATCGTTATATGTCACGTCGGGTTTTTCCTCAACAGTCATCATTGTAACACTTGGGTCAATCTTTGGTGGCAAGGGAATTTGAATCTGGTACTTGTTTCGATCAACACTGCATTATGCATGAGATGACAAGTTAACTCAGTGAGAATATAGTACATAAGCACAAGAAAATAGCCAATTATGTTTATCCAAAAAGAAAAGGATTCATGTTTTAGCTTAGTCAAATTTGTTAGCTCTAAATATCAGGTAGGGCAGTATACCAAAATCTTCTGCATTCTATGAGAACCAAAAAGAACTTGTACCTAAGCCAAGGATACGACAAGATACTGCTTAATAGGTTCTGCGTGTCTTTAATGAATAATAATAATTGCCTTTTAAACCAATTACAATCAATAACACTAGGGAAGAAATGATCAATTACGTCTGCCCAGTATTCAGATAACACTATGAATGATATATCACAGTAACAGTCAATGGCCCACTCATTAAAAAAATACTTATCTGGCATACATCCTACTCCCTCCGTTTCAAAATATAAGATGTTTTAGCTTTGTGAAGCAAATGTATCTAGACTACTTTTAGTATGTAGGTTCATTCAGATTTGGAGTGAATCTACACACTAAAAGAAGTCTAGATACATTTTCTTCACAAACCTAAAACATCTTATATTTTAAAACGGAGGGAGTATGTATAGTATATGTTTGCAGCCTTATAGCTTGGTTTAGGTTCACACACATAAAACAGCAGGCCAGACTTGCTCAGGAAGAACTGAATGAAACGTGTACACTAAGACCAAAAGACAAGTAGTAACCTACCCGACTCTCATCCCTTCCTCGATATCAGTTGGGGAGACTTTATCCCCCAATCCAACCACAAACTGCATGATCCAAAATAAAGCATAAGTAAGAGGCCAGCATGAATCTAGGGGTATATGATTGAAACAGGGTGGCATAAGCATGGTATACCTTTGCAATTTGCTTTACATTAATCATATATTTGGCATCATCGGTATTAGGGCTTATAATCTTGGTGCACCTTGCTACCTGCAGTGTGAGGAAGATAACTTATAAGCGCGGTGGTGTATATAGAGAAGCAAAACAGAAATGATATAACCCTGCTACTATGCATGCTAGGACCTAACGTGTAAATGTAGAAGTAGTAGGAACACATCAGGCCAAGTAATATACCTGTAACGGTTGTTCTTCTTGCATCATCTGTTTATCGGACACCAGATCCCACTGGCTAGGTGGAGCCAGCCCAGTATCAGACTCTTTTATCCCTGAGATTCCATAGAAGCGCATATGGATCAGATAAGCTAATTCAGAAGTATTATACACTCCTAACATACTATAACCACATGAAGTGCACAACTGTTACTTATCCGTTAAAAAAAACTATGCAAACAAAAATTAAATTGTAGAACAGAAACCAAACAGGGGACACGTTGCATATGAGCAGGAATACAATGCCCATATCACCAACTAATCAAGCAACTAATACCCTAAGCCAGTTGAGTGTGTAATAATGAGAAGTATATCCATAATACAGTGTTTACTAACTATACATGCTGTCTTCATCAGTAAATAAAAGTAGAAGCCTTCTACCATCTGAAAGAAAGCTGCTAGGTGGAACAACTAAACGAAGTGCTGACAATTGATCTCTAGCTAAGCAGCAAGCAAACTGAGCTACATCTCTAGAGCAAAACTAGGCAATAGTAGATGATCAAAAATCCTTACGCACCAATGAGCTCATTGATCTTCTTGGACTTCTCCTTGATCTCCTTCTCGACCCTCTTAATGCTCGTGGAGTACGGTCCAAGCCCCTGTCAAACAGCAGCCAGAATCAGCAAAACTTGAGCAGAAACCACACAACCAGCACTCTATATCTCGCCTAAAAGACCCCAATTCTACCGCGGAAACGAGGAAGCGAACAGCATCCCGTCACCCGCATCGAAGCCCTGACCGGATCAACAGCGATCCCACACAGAACCGCGAAACATAAAGGAGGCCTCCCCCCCCCCCGGCAAATCCACAGAAGGGGGGAACGGCGGTTTCCCCAGAGAGCAGGAGCCCAGAACCCTAGACTAATCCCGGGCGCGGACCAGATCGCGAACCAAAACCGAGATTCGAGAGAGAAGGGGATCCGAGGGGGTCCTCGCGGCACGTACGTAGGTCTTGAGGAGCGCGATGTCGTCCTCGTCGAGCGGGCGCGGGTTCTTCTCGTTCATGATGTCGTCCTCCGGCTCCGGCGCCATGGTCTCCCCGCGTCTTCTCCGGCGGGCGGGCGGCGAGGCGAGAGAGGAGAGGAGAGGCGGTGGTTCTCTCGGCCGCGTGCGAGACTTGTGAGAGTGCGGGTGCGATGCGGTGGTCTGTTACTCTGTTGACTATCAACTTCAGCTCCAAGAAGAAGCCGGCCGGCCTGCAAACGTATCCGTATCCGTATCTGCAATACGTATTTCAGAGACCAATAGGAGTAGTATTTGTTTTTATTTTTGCGCAGGAAGTACAGTACAAATTTGAAATTTGGACATAATTTTGACAAACCGTGTGGTCTCCATAGACTCGAACTTAGATTCAAGCGGAGAGCATTATCTTTAGAGGAAACATGATGATAGGAATTTCTTTGCTAGCATTATTCATCAATTTTTTGGTTTAAAGGAACAAGCAAACAAATATATACTAGAAAATATTTCTTTTATCGTTTTTGCTAAATCTCGCTCAGCCCTTAGCTTTGTCGTGATTCATGCCTGTAAGAGTTAGAAGCGGGTTGAGTTGAGATTTTTTTCAAATTATAAGTGAGTTGTAACCGAGAAAAGATAGAAGGATCTACATAGTACAAATAAATGTTCACACAATAAAAATAACACTCATTGGTACAAAATATGTTTACTTACTACAAATAGTATGATGACATCATGTGACCGAGAATTAAGTTAATTTAGATTCTAGATACTAAGAATTAGTTACCCCTTCTTTTTGAAGGAAATATTATATTTTTTACAATTTATTTGGATCTTTTTTTAATCCATATATGCATGAAATGCGAGACCAAGTTCTTTAGTGGCGTAATAATACTATCCTAGTTAAAACATCTCCTGTTAATCAACATTGATTTAACTATGTTGACTAGAATTTTAGTGTATTTTAAAATAATATAATTTGTTATCAAGTTGTAAAAAACCAATAGCTGAGGCGCACGTGAGGAGGCAGGAGCCAGGCGATTGTAAAAAACCAATCTATGTTTTTGTCCTCTCGATGGCAATGTCATCGGTCCGTTCGCCTTAGGAGCTTGGCGGACCACGGCCCTCGTCGGTGGGAGGGTTCTCATTCTTTGTTTAGATTTTTTTGATGTCTTTTTTAGATGGTGAGGCAACAACTATATTCTAAAGTCATAATAAGATACTTCCCGCCATATCCTCACTCCAGTGGTATATCTAGCACCAATAGATGGCGCTTGGAGTTGTGTATCCAACGGATTTTCTTGGGATCCAATTGATTTTCGTGTTTATTGGTGTGGTTTCAAGTCTGGCTCTTTCGATCTATGAGTCCCATCTTTGGCATGGTTGCTACTCAGGTGCATTGGTCCTTTGGAGTCTTAATACGTCAAGCTTTGCACAAATCCACATCTTCAGCTTGTGCCAGTATTTTTAGTCGATGATAGATGGTCCAAAGAGCTATTTGTAGTTTTTGTTATTTTTTGGGTTCCTTGTACTACTACGGATTATTATCATTAGATCTGCGTACTTTAAAAAAATTGAATTCAATGTAGGAGTATGTTCTACAAACCAAACATGCAATTTTACAAAATCCATGTGTTTTTCAGCCATCTATTTTTTGCATATATGCGTGCATACCATATTTTCTGTGCCTTTACTATTTCCCTGTTTTCACAACCATGTAAACAAAAAAAAGACCTTCATTAATGAAAATTATCGACACAGCGAAATTTAGGTAAAGTACATTCCAAATCTGTCAATGTATCATTTGTCCAATAGCATCAGTGCAATACGGTACCATCAAAACGGGCAAAGTACTGATTCTCTCCTTTCGATATGGCAAATAATGCTAAAATCAAATCCGTACATCCCATTCACGTCAATACCTCATCTACAAGATACTTCTTTGCAAGGTTAATGGCAAGCTCGATGTATGGTTAATTACAAAAAGATTGGAGCCATGACTAATGTGATTGTAGCGAGCATCTTAATGAGAACATGAATTGAAGGCCCAGCCGTGTCTTTGAATGGATCTCCAACCCTGTAGCACAACATACACATAATCAGATATCATGATCATTAAGAACGAGCAAAGACAATGTTAGGTCATCAACATTGGAAACTCAGTTCAGGTAACCAAAAGCAGCAGCGTATAAGAATTTCGGGTCTATAAGGCCCGCACGCATTTTTACTCATTTGATCAGCGAAGTATGAGTAGAAACTTACGTGTCACCAGTAATTGCAGCCTTGTGAGCCTCACTGCCTTTACCACCAAGTGCGCCAGTCTCGATGTACTTCTTAGCATTATCCCAGGCACCACCAGAAGTGTTCAAGAAGAGTGCCATGAGGATACCAGTGACGGTCGCAAACATGAGCATAGAGGCAACAACTTTAGCTCCAAGAAGAGGCTGTCCAGTAGCATGGCCCAAAATCCGGAAGATGATGCCTGCAGATCATGTAATTTAAACTTCACAAAGCACCAAACAATCAAAATCAGGACGAGTATACAACAATTCCCACAACTATAAACTCACCAACGGCCATGGGTGACAGAATCGCCAAGGCCCCTGGCTTTATCATTTCTCTCAAGGACGCAGAGGCCACAATTGCAACACAACGACCATAATCAGGCTTCTCTTTGTAGTTCTGTATGATATTATGTTGTAAGTTAGCGTTAGTTTTTCCAGGCATAAAAACTGAAGTACTTGATGATAAACAGGCACTCACCATAATGCCAGGCCTCTCAATAAATTGTCTCCTGACCTCAGTAACAACTTCTTGTGCAGTTCTGCCAACAGCTGAACAAGCCCATCCACTAAACAGGAATATAAGCATCGATCCTAGTAAACCACCAACAAAAACCTCTGGAATTGCTATGTCAACCTGCAAACCATTGTGTAAAACCACCCTATATGTCATAAGCTGATAAGCACCTGATTTCAACATTCCAAGTATCGACACAATAATAATACCTGTTTGAATGGTAATTGTGCAAAAGCAGCTACTTCATCCATATATGCGCTGAACAGGAGAAACGAAGCCAGTGCTGCTGACCCTATAGCAAATCCCTTTGTAGTAGCTTTTGTAGTGTTACCCACAGCATCTAGAATATCTGTGATTTCCCTAACACTTTCAGGCTGCAGAATTTATTCGATCAGTGTTAAAATGATGAAAGACAACATAAATAATCAAAAAACATGTATAAAAATGACTAGTTAACTTTTAAATCTATTTTGTAGCTTTGTGGTAGCTTTCGTAGTGTTACCCTCAGCATCTAGAATGTCTGTGATTGCCTAAAACTTTCAGGCTGCAGAACTTATTCAATCGGTGTTACAATGATGAAAGATAACATAGATAATCAAAATCCATGTATAAAAATGACTAATGAACTTTTAAATATAATTATAGCCATTAATTTTGGAGTGCTTGGAATTTGTACAGGTAACAAAAATAAAAATAGGATTAGCATAGATGGTTTGCTAGACCTACAGCAAAGGTGAAATATCTGTTTGAATTATCCATATGCACGAAGAAATATAGTAGTACCTGCTGACTCATCTCCACAATACCACCAGCATTGTCAGCTATAGGACCAAACATGTCCATGGTGAGAACATATGCTGCTGTACTAAGCATCCCCATTGTAGCTACAGCTGTCCCAAAAAGACCACCAGTTGGGTTGCCAGACTCATCTACCAAGCCAGAGGTACGTCCCAACCAAAATGCTGATATAATGGCCACACTTATCACTAGAACTGGTAAAGCTGTTGATTCCATTCCCAAACTTACTCCAGCGATAATATTAGTTCCATGTCCTGTGGAACTTGAAAGAGCCAAAAGGCGGACAGGCTCATGTTTATAATCAGTATAATACTTGGAAATCCAGACAAAAGCATATGCTGTGATGATGCCCACCAAGCCACACAAGGCAAAATTGAGCCATGCAGTAGGTGCTTGTTCAGTGTACAGGAGCCACCGAGTAGACTGGAAAACAGAACAGAAGTAAATAAATAAATAAGTTCAGGAGTAACAGAAATTAAACTGGATTTTTTACCCACATGACACCACAAACCCACTAGCATTTAGCATATTCTTGGCTGGCTAGCAGCCTATAAATATGTATCCCCAACCCCTGTGGTTGGCATGGCATTTGTGTGTGAGTTTGTGGAGAAATAAAACCAGAAAATTGCCCCAACTCCTAGTGTCATCCCCTCTCTTCAATGAGAGTAAATCTAGAGATCCTATCAAGTGGTATCAGAGCGAGGTTGTCTTGTAGGCTGAGTGTTTCCTGCTCATCCCCTTCACCAGGTGTGCAGCAGCCCCAGCGAGCAAGTGCAGCAGCTCAAGCTGTTGCTGGTGGCCTCTCCCCTTCCGCGCAGTCGAGCAGCAGCTCGTTAGCAGCAGCTCTCCCTCCACGCAACAGCCCCCCAGCGGCCAGCCATGTCCCAAGGTCGCTCTCAGCACTCGGCTACCTCGAGCGTGCGGCGTCGGCAGGAGGCCGAGCTCGCCGCGGCAGAGGAGCGTGAGCGGGCGGCAGCAGCAGCCGTTGTGGCGACAGCCAGGGCGTCAAGGCTGGCAGCGGCGGAACTGGCAGCAGCCAGAGCGGAGGCAGAAGCAGCAGCAGCGGTGGAGGCATCACGTACAGCAGCGGCAGAGGCCCAGGCTCTGCGCGGCAGCATCAGCGGCTCCATTTCAGGCGGAAGCAGCGTCGACACAGCCCACGAGCGGACGGCGCGGTGGGCAGCCGAGCATGCCCAAGCACACGGCGGTGTCGCTCCAGGAGGCGGCGCGCACTGCGGTGACGCTCCAGGAGGCGGCGCGCACGGCGGTGGCGCTCCAGGAGGAGGCGCGCACGGCGGTGGCGCTCCAGGAGGAGGCGCGCACGGCGGTGGCGCTCCAGGAGGAGGCGCGCACGGCGGCGGCGGCCGAAACGACCAAGACCGTGGCCTCTACGAGGTCCGGGCTGTGGTCAGGGACGTTGGTCCCGGTGCTGGGTGGCCTACCCTCACCAAAACCAACTACGTCGAGTGGGCCGCGGTCATGAAGGTTCGGCTCAGTGCGACACATGTGGGAGGCAGTCCAGGATGCCAACGTCGACCACCATGACGATCGACGGGCGCTGGACGCCCTCCTCGCCGCTGTCCCGCCCGAGATGCAGTTCTCGCTTTCCAACAAGCGGACTGCCAAGGAGGCCTGGGAGGCCATCGCTGCGTCGCGCATCGGCAGCGACCGTGCTCGCAAGGCCGCGCTGCAGGCACTCCGCAAGGAGTGGGACGACCTGGCTTTCAAGCCAGGTGAGGACATCGACGACTTTGCTCTCCGTCTCAACACTTTGCTGCAGAAGATGGAGCGGTTCGGCGACGCCACCTACAACGAGGAAAAAGCTGTCGAGAAGCTTTTTCGCTGCGTCCCCACGAAGTACAGGCAGATAGCTCGCTCGATCGAATCCCTGCTGGACCTCAAAGACGATGTCGATCGAGGAGGCAATCGGTCGCCTCAAGGTCGTCGACTTGACGAGCCGAGCTTCCTCGTGGTCCATCACCATCGCTGAAGCTGCCTCTCCTCGAGCGCGGGACGCCGCCACGGTGGCGGGAAGAAGGGAGTCTCTTCCGCATCGTGGCCGCAGCGCGACAAACCGCGCAAAGCGCAAAGACGGCCAGTCAGGTGCAAGGTGGCGCATGGAGGTGCCCGGGAAGGCGCCACGGGGCCCAAGTTGGCCCAAGACGACGCCTGCCACAACTGTGGCCGGCTTGGCCATTGGGCCAAGGAGTGTCGATACCACGACGCGGCCAGCCCACGCCGAGCGGGAGAGAGAGGAGCCGCTTTGTTCATGGATCATGCGAGCATCGAGCTACGACTTGCGGCACCGATTGCAGCGGCTCCCTCCACCTCGGCGAGCCAAAGGCACACGCCTTTCGGCGATGGTTCCGCAAACAAGATGGCGGGTGGTGCTCGGACACCGCGCCACCCACCACATGATCGGGTCGACGGAGTTCTTCGCCGAAGCTCGACCGGCGTGGGAGGCTCCGTCAAGTTTGGAGATGCCTCCGCCGTGGAGATTCAGGGCGTCGGCTCCATCATCTTCGCCGCCAAGACCGGAGAGCACCGGATGCTCACCGGTGTCTACTACATCCTGCCGAGAACTCCATCATCGACTTGGGACACCGGATGAGAACGGCTCGCAGCGTCGGTCGATCGAGCACGGATCCTCGCATCTGGGATCGCCATCGCCGCTTTCTTGCCAAGGTAACTAGAGGCGCAAATCGGCTCTATGTCCTTGATGTGCGTGGCACAGCCTTCGCTTCGCCGCCGTCGGACGACGAGGCGCGTGGCAGCGGCACGAGCGCCGGGCACCTTCACTTCGAGGCTCAGGCGGCTCAGCGGCAAGGAGATGGTGCGAGGCATGCCGCGCCTCGAACCGCGAGCAGTTCTGCGGCGTCTGCGTGGCAGACGGGCGGAGGCGACTCCTTCCCCAAAGGCGAGCTTGAGCTAAGGAGAAGCTCGAGCTCGTGCAGACGGGACTTGTGTGGACCAGTGACTCCGCCACACCGGAGAACGACGCTATTTCCTGCTGCTCGTCGATGACTTCTCCCGCTACATGCGGGTGGTGCTTCTCGGCAGCAAGGAGAAGCGTGGACGCCATCAGCGACGCAGTTGCCGCAGAGGCGCGGCTGCAAGGCTGCGCGTCTTAACGCCGACAACGGGCGAATTCACAAAGAATCGAATTCGTCGATCAGGCCGATGAGGGCATTCAGCACCACTCTCCGCCCTACAGCGGCGAGAACGGCGTCGTCGGCGGCGCAACTGACGGTTGTGGGATGGCGGGCCTCCTCAAGCAGAGGATGCGGCTGTCTTCGTGAGGCGGTGGCGACGGCCTACATCCTCAACCGCCACCTCTGAAGGCACTTGACGGCAAGACGCCGTCGAGGCTTGCATGGGCGCAAGCCGGCGGTCTCCCACTTACGGTCTTGGCGCCTCGCTCGCCAAGGAGCTCGCCACATCGGCAAGCTCGGCAGCGAGCACTCCAGAGTGTTCATCGGCCACGCGGAGGGCTCGAAGGCCTACCGCATCCTCGACCGAAGACACGGCGTGTGCGCGCGGCGCGAGATGTTGTGTTCAACGGCGAAGGCGGTGGGCGTGGGACAAAGCGCGGGCGGCGGCTCGACCGGCGTATGGCGACTTCATTGTCGAGTACGTCCATTTCGAGGCCCGGGAGCGGCAGCTCGCGCCGCGTCTCTCGATTCCCAAGTTCCATCCGTCCATGGTTGTCACACCGACGGCACCACAATGCCGACGCCACCGACGCCACGTGCTTAGCACCGTGATACACCTCCGGCACGCCCGCTCCGACACCAAGAATACACCTCCGGCGCGTCTACACGGCACCGGCGTCGGCGCAGCGGTGAGTTCGCTTCGCCGCCACGGCGAGGAGCGATCGACGCAGACATTACGACGGCGAGCCGTTCGCGATCCGCACGATGGAGGGTCTTCTCGGCGACCGGCCGGTCTGCCGGATCTGGTGCCACGCAACTGGAGGCGAAGCGCAACTTGCATGTGACGACGTGAGCCTCGGTCTTTGCGAAGCGGAGCAAGACGCGGCATGGCGAGCCGCGATGCGATTGGAGATGGATGCGGTCGAGAAGAACCACACTGGAGCTCGCCGATCTCCTCGAGGTCACCGGCGATCACCCTTAAGTGGGTGTTCGTGAAGAGGATGAAGCCGGGCGCCATCGTCAAGCACAAGGCTCGCCATGGCCCGAGGTTTCTTCTGCGCGGGAGGGGTCGACTTGACGGCGCCCGCTCTGTGTAACGGATGGAGTCCGTCGCGACTCTCCTGCGCTAAGCCGTTCGAGGGAGGCGGCGTCCATCACATGGATGTCAAGTCCGCTTCCTCAACGGGCGACTTGAAGGAGGAGGTCTACGGCAATACCGCCGGATTTGCGATTCTGGCCGGAGGGCAAGGTGCCGCACGCAAGGCTCTCTATGGTTTGCGGCGAGCACCAAGGGCATGGAACGCCAAGTCGGACTCCATGCTCAAGACGATGGGCTTGGGCAAAGCTCAAGACGAGGCGGGGCTCACCGACGGGCAATGGAGAAATGCCCTGTTAGTAGGTGTCTACGTCGACGACTTGGTCATCACCGCACCAAGGATGCAGAGGCGGCGTTCAAGGAAGAAATGAAGGCCGCCTTCGGATGAGTGATCCGGGGCCTCTCCTTCTACACAGGGATCGAGGTGCACCAGGACCACTCCGGATCACGCCTGACCACGCTAAGCGTCGTTGAGCTAAGCCGGGCTCGCGATTGCAACCCAGCTCTCACCGATGGAGGAAAGGTGAAGCGAGCCGCGACAAAGACGGCGGAGGAGGGCGGACGCCACGATCACAAGCGTCTTGTGGGAGCCTTCGCTACCTCGCCCACACACGGCCGGACTTGGCATTCTCCGTCGGCTCGTTAGTCGGTTCATGCAAATGACCGACGACGGAACACCAAAGAAGTCAGGAAGAGGATCATCCGCTACGTTGCGGGACTCTCGACCACGGTCTCTACTACCCTAGGTGCCCTGGGACGCACACTTCGTCTGGCATGACGACGACCACGCCGCGACATCGACACCAAGAAGAGCACAAGCGGGATCCTCTTCTTTCTCGGCAAGTGCCTCGTGGTGGCGAAATCATGTCAAAGAAAGTGGTGGCCATGTCCAAATGCGAGGCCGAGTACATAGCGGCCTCCACCGCTGCGACTCAGCCCTCAGCTTGCTCGATCTTGGTGATCTCCTCGGTCGAGACACCGGTAGCGGCAGCTCATGTGGACAGCAAGTCCGCCTGCCCTGGCGAAGAACCCGTATTCCACGAGCGGAGCAAGCACATCCGAGTGAGGTACCACTTCATCCGGCTGTTTGGATGAAGGGAGCATCACGGCGAGCTACATCAACACCAAGGATCAGCTTGCACCTACTCACCAAGCCTCTTGGGCGGATCACGCCTTGGACTCTGCTCCAGATTGGGATGGTCCAGCCTTCCCACAAGACAACGCACAAGACTTAGGGGGAGAATGATGAATAAGCCTCTGTACTGTTGGTCTTTGTGGGGCTGTGTCCTTTGTGGGTCCTTGTGGGGCTGTAGCAAGGACGGGCAGTTAGGAGCAGCAAGGATCAAGCATCCTTGACTGCTTTAGCAGCATCAGTTAGGAGCAGCAAAGGACCAAGCATCCTTGACTGCTTTTAGGCAGCATCTTAGACTAGCATCTTGGACTAGCATTTAGCATATTCTTGGCTGGCTAGCAGCCTATAAATATGTATCCCCAACCCCTGTGGTTGGCATGGCATTTGTGTGAGTTTGTGGAGAAATAAAACCAGAAAATTGCCCCAACTCCTAGTGTCATCCCCTCTCTTCAATGAGAGTAAATCTAGAGATCCTATCAACAAATTTCTCCTTTAGTTTGAATGTGATTGGTTCAAGTCCAATTTTAAATTAGTCATAATTACCAGACTGAGGACTAGAGCCTGAATGTCTTTCTTTTGTTGAGAATGTGTGTGATTTTTCTCTGAGAGCATTTAATCATGAAAATCACTTTTTGTGTATAATAGAAAATGTCCATAGAGAGATACGACAATAGTCAAACAAGAGGACTATACACCAAACAACTGCACTTACCACTCCGAAGGTAATAACAGCAAGCAGTATAGTAATAGAATACCCTTTCTGCATAATTGCCATGGGATCTTCAATAGGGGATGTTAATCCAGAGTCACGTGTTCCCCTAATTGAGAGAATTCCAACTGATGACACCACCAGATCAAAAGAGTGGACAACAAGAGGAAACAGAATAAAGCCAGAGGGATCTGCAATAGTAAACAATGCTCATTATAATACAACACAATTGCAGGGAATGTTGACCCGCAAAAAAAGGTGATTCTCAATTTTATTCAAAACCAAGTACATCTCATGCACCGAGAATCATTCGTAGATTATTACATAACATTAGCCCTAGATTAAAGGAAGTTTATTATATTATCCATATTAGCAACTACCTGTTCCCAGTGTTCTCATAAAAAAAAGCACATACATTGGAGAAAAATATGAACATGTCACTTCGACATCCCAATCAGAGATCTAGCATGACAAGCAAAAGAGTCTTGCCTTCGATTTTGCAGCTCTGTGCCATTGTTGCACCAAGTATCATTGCACTGATAATTTCTGCTGCTATGCTTTCAAAGAGATCAGCACCACGAGCAGCACAATCTCCAACATTATCACCAACCTGTGCAGTTTTCTTCTTATTAGCATATGTAGTAGCAACAAATAAAATATAGGATAATGACAACCCGATAATTTGTTGTCGAGGCAGGCAAATCTTGTATTCCAGCACAAGCCACAAATATCCCATCATTGGCCATGCATATACTGAACTTTGGAATTCTACAACGCATTGAGCAACAATGATTGTCCACCCTTTACAGAAACAATAATTTATTTGGGTTTCAAAATGAATGCAGGCTGTTAAGGTCACATCATCTCTGATAAAACTTATGAAGCTCATCAGTACTGAATATCATCCATTATGTCTAGGTATATATGATGAACAATATTTCAGACAATTTCAATTAAGAATATGAAGAAAAAATACTCCAAAACTTCATTAAAGAAACACCATTACCAAGTCAGCAATGACAGCAGGATTACGAGGATCATCTTCCGGTATTCCCTGCTCAACTTTTCCAACAAGATCAGCTCCGACATCAGCAGCTTTGGTGTATATCCCACCCCCCAACTGAGCAAAAAGGGCAACAAACGACGCACCAAAACCGTATCCCACAAGCAGAAGAGGCACTACACAAGATCACATGAAGTCAGCAACGGTAGAGACATTGCTTTTGAATTGAAAGAACTTATACAAGCTTGCAACTACAAGCATATCACCGGTGGATTAGTTACTGGTGTCCATTTAGGACCTAAATCTACTTTTTTAGAGAGAACAGCTTTTTTATTTAGCTATTTTATCCACTCAAACTTTAAATGCTGGTCCCAGTGTGGTACTCTCCAATAAACATTTACTCCCATCTTTTGATCTTTTCATATTCATCTTTTGATCTTTAAATGTGCGTCTTCCAACTTTTAAAAGTTCAAAAGTTTTTGAGTTTGCGTTTTGCGTTTTCTCTAAAAAAAAACTTTTTAAAGTTTGATTATATGTTCAAAACTATATAAATTGGCCATTTGATACATAACTAGATTTATTGTTAAAAGTATTTTTAGTATTATGTTTTAGTATTTACTTAATGATATAAATACTTATGTTGTAAAAGTAATGGTCAAAGTTAAATCCTGGAATTTTCGTATAGAAAAATAACTTCCCTCACTCAACATTAGTCCGGTAGAAGTTTCATTTATGAACTTAACATTAGTCACCAGTTCAACAAGAAAACATTATGTACGGAGAAATTTAACAGTCTTTGAGCTTTGTATGCTAGACCATATAGCTCAACTCATTATTAGAGCAGAGTTCTATCGACATAGGTATTGAAAATATCATGTTTGAAATAAACTTACAGTCTGTAACCTTCATTGAACCAGGTGAATCTACTTCAAGCCAAACATAAAATGCTGCATAGAGTAACGCCACACCAAATACAGCCATGCCAACAACTACGATAGCTGAGAAACCACCTGCACGGACAGCAATCTGTTTCGAGAAACCAGTCATGTATTCAAACCAATCCATATAGGGGAAACACCTGAAGGAAAAGTAAATCAAGGATGCAAAACAAAACCTGCAATGCTTCCCTCGCAGATCGTCGAGCAGCACTTGAAACTCTAACATTTGCACGTACAGACACCCACATCCCAACAAATCCAGCTAGTCCAGAACACACAGCTCCAAGGAGAAAGGCAATAACTGTAATATATGCAGATGTTGTCCTGTGTAGTGAAGAGATTCATGAGACAACAAAAGATGGGTACAACAGAGGTTTCATAATAACAGTAGAAAATCACCTTCCTAGGCCTGATGCCTCCTGCTGCGGAGTAGTAGTGCGAAAGAGATAAATGAAGAGGATAACGAGTGCCAGGATGCATGCCATTTTAGAAATAGCCCCATATTGTGTCCTAAAAAATCCTTCAGCGCCATCTCTAATGGCATCAGATATCTGGACAGTAGATGCAATATGACAGATTAAGAACTTGACAACATTATATGCAGAACTCAAAAAAGTAAATAATGAATAAAATATTGGAATCAGGACATCCATAGGGACGAAATGGATGTAGGCTACAAGACGACAATCCATGTCCAATTTACAGGTCCAAACGAAATTATACTGAGAAAAATTTACTTATTAGCAACATGAGTAGTCACACATAACCATGGTTTTTAAAGCGTCGCAAGCGACGCTTCAGCGTCGCAGCGCCCAGCGGCAGAAAAGCGTCGGGTCCGCTTCATAATTCTTGCTAAAGCGTCCAGATTCCCTCTTGAGGCATCCAGATCGTCGCCTAGGCGGGGAAGCGGTCGCTTCGGTCAGTTTTGGACGCGATGGTGAGGTCGAGCGAGTCGAGCGGGAATTGGGAGCTCACGAGCGGGAAAACATCAATCCGGCGGGATTGGGGGGAAATTGAGGGCTGATTGAGAGGGAAAAGAGAGGGGAACTAACCTGTGACCTAATCCAGTCGATTGAGAGAGAGAGAGAGGAGCTCTCTCCTCTCTGGCGACCAGCTCCTCCTCCGCCAGATCCCCCTCTTCTCCGGCCAATTCCTCCCTCCTCCGCCGGCCTGATCCTCTCTGGCCAAGCTGCCTCTCCTCCACCTGGCGCATCCATTCCCCAGCAGGGCACAAGGTATTGCTTCCCCTCCCTCCTCCTTCTCTCTTCTCTTCCGCCTCAGCTGCTGCTCGCTTTCCTCTGTTCCAGTCTTCTCTGTAACTGGCTCGCTTTCCTATGTTCCAGTCTTCTCTGGCCAGCAAATCCAAGGTACGTCTACCTCTAGACTGCAGTAATTTCAGATCACTATTGTTGCTCTAGAATGCCTAGGCGCTTTACTAATCACCATAAAGCGTCGCCTCGCTTCGCGCTTCGAGCGCCTAGGCGTCAAGGCGCCCCCCCAGCGCTTCAAAGCGCTCGGACGCTTTAAAAACCATGCACATAACAGTGTACATGTGTTGCTTTGTGCATTTAATATGGTTCCAGGGAGGGGCCTCGTGGAATATAATTAAGATAGAACTCACACCGTATGTGATACCAGAAATTCACTCCTGACTCCTAAGTCCTGAGAGGAGTAGAACCTTGGTCAGCAGGGATGCACCACTGTGACCCTACCACTGGGATATTGGCCA
Source organism: Avena insularis (assembly GCA_023614405.1). NCBI lineage: Eukaryota > Viridiplantae > Streptophyta > Magnoliopsida > Poales > Poaceae > Avena > Avena insularis. Next base: position 377,286,594 of record CM042695.1, on the reverse strand, counting down.
GTTCTGTTTGCTTTGTGCATTTACAAATGTCATTAAACTAGTCAAATAAAGCTAATATGCATTGTGTGATATGTAATATTGCCAAAAGGGTGTTTTAGACGCCTCCATGAGCTGATCCATCATAACCTACTAAAATGGGGTTATGCTAGATTGTGTGATATGTTTTGTAACATACTATAACATGGGACATGCTCTCAATTAGCATTAAACTGAGCAGCTTCCACAATCCCATGTGCCGCAGCTAAATAGCATTCTACACCCCAACCAACACATACAGATAGCATTTTACACTGCAAAGTTCTAGCCACAATATAGCAACACTTATCAAATATCAACACAAGGACTACAAACCAAACAAATTAAACCTTAAATCTAAAGCTGTAGAATAAAACAAGCCAGTTGAAGTCTCATATGTTGGTATGGTTCACTGCGTCAAGCAAGAGATGACAGATAATGTGTTATACAGCATTTTACAGTCATGTGAAACTTCATATGACGAAGAAAACCAATAATATGCAGTGCACATTAAGAAAAATGAAGGCACTGGTATATCCTCACGAGATGCACGCAAGCATTTTTAATACCTCGGACATTTCTGGAGGTCCTTCATCCTTGGCAAGAACCCACTTTGTGAGATAGAGAGAGAAGAATAAACTGAGGGTACATATACAGAACACGAAGACTATAATTGGTGATGTACTGGCTCCTAAGTAGAACACACCACAGACAACCAAAAGTAGAAGAACAATCAAGGCCCGAGGATTTATCTTCATCAGCATTCGGAAGACCTGCAGTAGTCAGAATAGTAACTAGTTGAGATGCAAATAAACAACAGATAGCATGGCAAAATAAATTGGATCAACTGATTAGTCAAAAAAAAATCTGAAATTAGCAAATAAGATATAAGTGCATATAACATCTAGATGAAAACGTCTAGAGTAAAACCATATAACACAACTACTTAGGTCAAATCATTTCAAAGCCTGCAACTGCAACAACTTCGAGAAAAATTAACAAAACACAGCACTGTGCACTTGTACTGTTGTACATATTGAACTAGCGACTTTTGAGTTACATAACTTTTTCGTTGGCATACAAGCAGCAATAAACAGCATTGATTCATTTGGTTACGGTAGATTACATCATTTAAGAGAGGAAAGTTCTAAAGAGTAACAAATATAAAGTTGAATAGGGCAAAGACTAATCATGATGCAGCGTTCTGTGATATGAAATTTTTCTGTTTAGTGGGTACTTCAATATATAATGTTGTAAGAAAATAATGGTTGATACAAAAGGATACAGTGGATATTTTGACAAACAAAATCATGGACCATTCACACTGACAGAAATTAAGGAGAAAGAACTCTCACCTCCCTGCAATTGCATATATTTCACACATTGGAAAGAAATGTGTGAGCAAGATGCATGAAAAGATGTAAGTGAATTCAACTGATAGTCTGATACTCCTCCTAGTAACTACTAAGTTCATATTTTGTATGTAAAAAGGTGGAGAAATATTAGCAATAGCCAATAGGGTCATACCAGTGGTATAGATGATCTACTTCGTACAGTGGAAAAAGTTCTTGGTCTCTCCGGATACTGTCTTCCTTTTTCCATGTCACTTTCCATCATGATGGAATAAGAGTTTGCTCTCTTCGTTACCAGAAAAGGAGCGAACTCCCCACCTTGGGGTAGGTCGCTCCCAGATCCTGGGCGCTCAATTTTGGATGGTCGATGTCAAACACCTTCACAAGCAGTAAGTTCTAAAGGTCAAGCATATCCAACTTTTAGCCACCAGCTACCCTTTGCTAGAAAATAGCCTTTTCCCTAAAATTCTACAGGATGAAAGTACTGCATGATACATGAAAGCATTAAAGATCCACAATCTATATAATCATTGCCCAATTTTTTTTCCAATGTTAGGGCATGAACTCGAGTTATGATGTGAAGTCAGGTACATACTACTGGGGGTGGGGTGGGGCTTGTAAGGGGACAATTCAAATAATATTTTCCAGTGGGCAGCCACAGTAAGAAAATTATTCAGTTGATAGCATGTGAAATTGGGTTTACTTGCTTGGAAATACTAGGGACCAGAGTGCGGTAACCATGAACTGGTACTTCAAATCAAGTGTGCATCATCCCCGGGAAACTAGATTCCACGAATAGCTAGTACGAATCCCGGATAACCACGAATCAACCATCTACATCAAGTACGCAACCCTGAAAAACTAGTGTCTAGTAGTAACCATGAACAGCAAGTATTTGACACCAAACTATCACGGATCCGTCTACGTCAACCACAGATGCAGTACCAATGTTCGGAGTTGACATGACTAGCATTGTGCGATCACCACAAATCAACCTGATCTACCAACACTTGCACAGATCGAGACGATTCGGGTTCGTACCTTAGGTTTTTGGGGAGGCGGAAGTAAGTCGGCCCAACGTAGAGGGAAACGAAGAACAGTAGACCCAAAAGCGCCGCCGCTCTCCCTCAGGGTCGCCGAGATCTCTCCTCGACGACGCGGTCAGCAGGTCTCCTCGTCACCGCGGCCGAGTTGCGGTCGCTTCCCTCCCTCCCCTCGTGGCCACGCACGGACACCGGCGGTGGCGGAAGTGGCAGTCCCCCTCGTCGATGCGGCCACCGGCGGTCGTGGTCCCCCTCGTCGTCGCCCACTCAGCTGGGTGGAGGAAGAGGAGAGAGGGAGAGGTGTGATGCGGTTGGAGTGGAGATGCGGCAGAGAGAAACGTGAGGAGGTAGGGCTGAAAAAAAATAAAGCTCGGCGTGAGCCGTCTGGCTCCAGTCTCGGCTCGGCTTAGTCAGCAAATCAGCTTCGGCTTAGCCAGCTCGTAAGTTTTTTTTTTTAACTTAGCTCGTAAGTTTGTAATGGCGTCCGTTTGGCCCAACCAAGAAAAACACCGACTCCCGTACCACGGTAGATTTGTTCACCAAAAAATTGTTTGGCACGTCCTTTGCCCCTCTCGGCATGACAGGGACGAGGAGCTGTCGGCAAGGGGCACCATTTAGACCTGGTCGTGCCAGGTCCCCATGGTAGCGAGTGATTGAGATGCCAACGAGCAGGCGCCGATCGTATGACGACTCGTCTATCGATAAGCATGAGTTAATGGTGTGGTGGTCGTTCGGCCTATCGACAATACCCATAATAAAAGCGGCAGTGCCAATTTCTCATCGACCCATCCAGTTTTCTCATCGGATATTGTGTTAGCTCAGCTCACTGAGAAGGGAATGAATAAGAAAAATAATAAAGCAGTGATATGCAATCTAAGCATGAAGTGCGTAATCAATTTGTCCTTATCCGTCATGAAGGTCGTGCTCTCATTGCAAAATGTTACCACTTTAAAAGTCCTAACCTTGCAAACCACCATCCACTTATGTCTTCACTTCCTCACGTGGTTGTAAAGATGAGTAGGGTTGAATGTAAGACATATGAAGTCATGAACATCATTGCAGACACTTTGCAGGTGTTGTTCTTTGAAACCTCTGAAACCGTTGGGTTGTGCGTATTGATCCCGCTGTAGGGTTTCGTAGCATGGAAAACAAAAAAATTCTATCGCATACAAACAAACAAGCCAAGATCTATCTACTAGATTGTAGCAACGAGTCGATGGAATAACTCACCCTCGAAGATTCCAAAGCGTTTAACGAGAGCGGATTCTCGTGGGTGATGTAGTCGATTTTCCGATCTCAAGATCGCGTAGACGATCCTTCCGGCCGTTCTAAAGAAGACTCCATGATCGGTCACATCGTTAATTGACGAAGACTTTCCTCTCCTTGTTCCAAAGACGTGGAGGTTGTAGCACTTCTCATTCCGATTACAACAACAGTGATGCCGGAGTAGAGGGAGATCTCGCAGTCGCTTTAAGCCGGCAGTATGGTGGACTATGAGAGAGCCTCCGATCTAGGGTTTAGACACGCCGAGAGGAAGCTTGGCGGTTTGCTACGGCGGCTTGCTAGGCGGCGGCGGCTTGCCTAGGGCGCGGCCATGGCAGCAGGTGGCGGCGCCGGCGGCTTAGGGTTTAGAGGCGGAGGTGTTGGGTGTTGGGAGGGGCAGCCCTGCCCCTCCCTTTATAGGTGGGAGGCGCGGCCAAGGGGAGGGGAGTCCCTCCCCAACTCGGCTTGGAGGTGGGCCAGCGATGGGAGGAGGAACTCCTCCCCCAAGTCGGTTTCCACCTCCCTCTCCACTTCCCAAAACTAGCCGTTTGACTTTCAAACTCGGCGTTTGACTTTTCAAACTAGGATTTGAATAAACCCTCTATTTTGTTCAGCGATGACACCTAGTACATGATGCAATCATATCAACTTGATATAACACATTCATGTACCCTTCCTCCGGAGTCTGGGCATTAGGAACCTTCTAAAACATTCGATGAAAACACCTAATCATTCCCAACTCAAATAGGACTTTCCTTATATGAATCTTATTCTTGACCATTAGGATCTCCTCGTGATATCCCGGATCCCATCTGAGACTCCGAACAACATTCGGTCTCTTTCTCATCATTCCATAACTACTCAAACAACGTCGAATCCTTAAGTGTGTCTCCCTACGGTTCGTGAATTATGCGGACATGATCGAGACACTTCTCCGAACAATAACCAATAGAGGAATCTGGAAATTCATATGGCTCCCACATATTTCTACGATTACTTTGCGATCGAATGAACCACTTACATACGATACCAATTTCCCTTTGTCTCACGATAGTTTACTTATCCGAGGTTATGATCGTCTGATCTCTGCATACCTAGTTCAACTTCGTTGCCGATAAGTACTCTTTTCTCGTTCCCGTGATATGTGATCCCTTGTGAGCACCACATGCTTGCAAGCTAATTGGATGACATTTCACCGAGAGGGCCCAGAGTATATATATCCGTCATATGGATGGACAAATCCCACTCTTGATCCATGTGTCTCAACCAATACTTTCCGAACACTCAATGCCACCTTTATTGCCACCCAGTTACGGTGTGGTGTTTGATGTCATCAAAGCATCCATCCGGTAAAGGTGATATGCATGATCTCATGGTCGAAGGAATTAGGTTACTATGTATCAGAAAGCATATAGCAATTGAACTATTAAAATGACTTGATCTTTATGCTACGCTTATCTATAGGAGTATGTCCACCATATCATTCTCCTAATGATATGATCTTGTTGTTAATAACATCTCAATGTTCATGATAGGGAAACCACAATTATTTATTAACCAACAAGCTAGTGATGTATAGAGGCTACACTAGGGACTTCAATTTAAGTTTACAAATCACACAAGTATTAATGTTTCTTTTTTAATACTATTATAGCATGAATGTAAACATTTATCATAAACACAAAGATATAATAATAACTACATTTATTATTGCCTCTAGGGCATATCTCCAACAGTCTCCCACTTGCACTAGAGTCATCTAATCTAGATTACATGGTAATATACCGAACACCCATGGCAGTTTGGTGCTGGTCATGTTTTGCCCTCGGGAGAGGTTTAGTTAACGGATCCGCCACATTCAGATCTGTGTGTACTTTGCAAATCTTTATGTCCCCATCTTGGACATGTTCTCGAATAGCGTGAAAACGTAGCTTGATATGCTTCAGCTTCTTGTGTGACCTTGGTTCTTGCGCATTGGCTATGTCGCCCGTGTTATCACAGTAGATAGACATTGGGTCCAGCGCACTAGGAACCACACCCAGCTCTGTAATGAATTCTTTCATCCATATCGCTTCTTGTGAAGCCTCCGAAGCAGCCATGTATTCCGATTCAGTTGAAGATCTCGCCACAACGCTTTGCTTTGCACTACTCCAGCTAATTGCTGCACCATTCAAAATAAATACGTATCCGGATTGTGATTTAGAATCATCCGGATCGGTGTTCCAACTAGCATCGGTGTAACCATTAACAACGAGCTGTTCATCACCTCCATAAAAAGAACCATATCCTTAGTTCTTCTTAAGTACTTAAGGATGTTTTTGACCGCTGTCCAATGATCCACTCCTGGATCACTTTGATATATGCTAGTTAAACTAACAGCATATGCAATGTCGGGTCTAGTACATAGCATGGCATACATTAGAGATCCTATGGCTGAGGCATAGGGAGTCTTACTCATCCTTTCTCTATCTTCTGCCGTTTATGGGACTTTGAGTTTTACTCAAGGTCGATTAGCAACATGGGCAAGAACCCTTTCTTGCTATCTTCCATTCCAAACCTCTTTAGAACTTTGTCCAAATATGTACTTTGTGACAATGATATTAGGCGTCTCGATCTATCTCTATAAATCTTTATGCCTAATATGTAAGCTGCTTCGCCAAGATCCTTCATTGATAAACTATTATTCAAATATTCCTTGACACTATTAAGAAGGTCTACATCATTCCCAATCAACAATATGTCATCTACATATAGTATTAAGAATGCTACAGAGCTCCCATTCACTTTCTTGTAAATACAAGCTTCTCCATAAGTTTGTATAAAACCAAAACTTTTGATTACCTTATCAAAATGTTGATTCCAACTTCGGGATGCTTGCTTCAATCCATAGATGCACCGTTAAAGTTTGCATACCTTGTTAGCATCTTTAGGATCGACAAAACCTTTGGGTTGCATCATATACAACTCTTCATCAATGTCTCCATTGAGGAATGTTGTTTTGACATCCATCTGTCATATCTCATAATCATAATATGCAGTGATTGCTAACATAATCCTCACAGACTTTAGCTTCTCTACTGGTGAGAAAGTCTCATCGTAGTCAACTCATTGAATTTGTCGAAACCCTTTTGCGACAAGTCGAGCTTTATAGACAGTAACATTACCATTAGCATCTGTTTTATTCTTGAAAATACATTTATTCTCGACGGCCTTTCGGCCATCCGGTAAGTCCACCAAAGTCCATACTTGGTTTTCGTACATGGATCCAATCTCGGATTTCATGGCTTCTTGCCATTTATTGGAATCTGGGCTCATCATCGCTTCCTCATATGTCTCTGGGTCATCGGTGTTATCCACCAACATGACATTCATAACGGGATCATACCAATCAGGAGTGGTACGAGTTCTCGTTGACCTGCGAGGCTCTGTAGCAACTACAACCGAAGTTTCATGATCATCATCATTAGCTTCCTCTCTTCTTGGTGTGCGTCCACAGAACTACTTCGGTCGCGCTACTCGCAAGTTCGAGAGAAGGTTCAACAACCTCGTCGAGTTCTACCTTTCTTCCAGTCACTTCTTTCGAGAGAAATTCCTTCTCTAGAAAGGATCCATTCTTGGCAACAAAGATTTTGCCTTCGGATCTATGATAGAAGGTATACCCAATAGTTTCCATCGGGTATCCTATGAAGACGCATTTTTCCGCTTTGGGTTCAAGCTTGTCCGGCTGTAACTTCTTTACATAGGCTTTGCAACCCCAAACTTTAAGGAACGACAATTTAGGTTTCTTCCCAAACCATAATTCATACGGTGTCGTTTCAACAGATTTAGATGGTGCCCTATTTAAAGTGAATGCGGCTGTTTTTAATGCATAACCCCAAAATGATAGCGGTAAATCTGTAAGTGACATCATAGAACGAACCATATCTAAGAGAGTTCGATTACGACGTTCGGACACACCATTCTGTTGTGGTGTTCAGCGGTGTCAATTGTGAAAGTATCCCGCATTTCTTCAAATGCTCGCCAAACTCGTAACTTAGATATTCACCTTCACGATCAGAACGTAGAAATTTAATCTTCTTGTTACGTTGATTCTCTACCTTACTTTGAAATTCCTTAAACTTCTCGAAAGTTTCGAACTTATGTTTCATGAAATAGATATACCCATATCTACTCAAGTCATCCGTGAAGGTAAGAACATAACGATGACCACCGCGCGATGCTACACTCATTGGACCACACACATCGGTATGTATGATTTCCAATAAGTCCGTAGCTCGCTCCATCATACCAGAAAATGGAGTCTTAGTCATTTTACCCATCAGACATGCTTCGCATCTTTCAAGTGATTCAAGAAGTCCATCGGAATGGAGTTTCTTCATACGATTCACTCCAATGTGACCAAGACGACAGTGCCACATATAGGTCGAGTTATCGCTCGATTTCAAACGTTTAGCCTCAATGTTATTAATATGTGTATTTCCACTATCTAGATTTAACAAGAATAGACCATCTATCAAAGGTGCATGTGCATATAAATCGAACAACCATTATTCTCGGATTTAAATAAGTAACCGTCTCGCAATAAACAAGATCCCGATATAATGTTCATGCTTAACGCAGGCACCAAATAACAGTTATTTAAGTATAAAACTAATCCCGATGGTAGATGAAGGGGTAGCGTGTCGACCGCGATCACATCAACCTTTGATCCGTTTCCAACGCGCATCGTCACCTCGTTCTTCGCTAGCTTCCGTTTGATTTCAAAGACTGTTTGAGTTACAAATATGAGCAACCGAACCAGATCAAATACCGAGCACTACTACGAGTACTAGTGAGATACACATCAATAACATGTATATCAGATATACCTTTCTTCTTGATGTTGCCGTTCTTCAAATCCGCCAAGTACTTTGGGCAATTCCGCTTCCAGTGACCTTCTCCCTTGCAGTAAAAGCACTCAGTATCAGGCTTAGGTCCAGCCTTGGTCTTCTTCGTCGGCGTGGTAACTTTCTTACCATCCTTCTTGAAGTGTCCCTTTTGCTTAGACATGCCTTTCTTGAATTTGGTGGTCTTATTGACCAACAACACTGGTGCTCTTTCTTGATCTCCACTTCTGCAGATTTCAACATGGCAAAGAGTTCTGGCAACGTCTTGTTCATGTTCTGCATGTTGTAGTTCATCACAAAATTCTTGTAACTTGGTGGCAGTGATTGGAGGACACGGTAAATCCCTAAAGCATTAGGAATCACTATACCCAAGCTTTGAAGTTTGTTTGCGTGCCCAGACATCTTAAGCACATGCTCACTGACGGATCTGCCCTCTTCCATCTTGCAGTTAAAGAACTTTTCAGAAGCCTCATAGCTCTCAATTGCCGCATGAGTCTCAAAGATCAATTTGAGATCACGGATAATATCATGTGGGTCTGAATTCTCAAACCTTTTCTGAAGCTCCGATTCTAAACCATACATGATAACACACTGAACTGTGGAGTACTGTGTCCTCCGAGTGAGGTAAACATTCTTTACTTCATCGGTAGCAGTAGCTGCAGGTGGGTCACCAATGATGCATCCACACATAGGTCAAATTACCGGTGAGGACAATCCTCAAACTGCGAACCAATCCAAGTTGCTTCCATTGTTTTTCAACTTTTCTTTCTCTAGGAACGCATTAAAATTGATGGTAGGGGCTGCCATTGATCTACAACATATTTGCAATAGTTTAGACTAAGTTTATGACAAATTGAGTTCAAATTAATAATAAAATTAATCTAGGTGAACTCCCACTCAAAACAACATCCCTCACATTGTTTTAGTGATCACACGAACCAAATCCACCACATCAACACCGATCATCACGAGAGTTGATATAGTTTCAATGGCGAACAATCGACATGTTCATCATATCTACTATATGATTCATGCTTTACCTTTCGGTGATCCGTGTTCCGAGACCATGTCTGTACATGCTAGGCTCGTCAAGATCAAACCTTAGTTTCCGCATGAGCAAATCTGGCTTGCTCACGTTGTATACACTTGCGGAATCTAACACACCCGATCATCACATGGTGCTTCGAAACAACAAGCTTTAGCAACGGTGCTAACTAAGGGTGAACACTTTATGATTTGAAATTCATGTGCATGAGGGATCATCTTATAATGCTACCGTCGTCTACTAAGCAATACAAGATGCATAAAGGATTAACATCACATGCAATTCATAATATGTGATATGATATGGCCTTTCTTCTTTGTGCTTCCGATCTCCATCTTCAAGCACGAACACGATCTCCATCATCACCGGCATTGCATCAAGGTCAATGACGCTTCTTCATGGTTGTCGTCCACCGGCTTCAACTATTACAACTACTTTGAATAGACACGCGGGTCTTAACAGAATTTAAAGACAACCATATGGCTCCTGCCGGTTGCCAACTTACAATAAGGAACATTGCATACATCAAATATAATCACAATCATGGCCATATCACATCATCAGATACCCACGCAAAACAAAGTTAGACGCCTCTACTTTCTTTGCATGTTTTACGTGGTTTGGGGCTTTCTATAAGTGTTGTTCTAACTTACGAACATGAACCACAACATTGATACTAGTATTGTTAATCACCCGTTGTAAATTGGATCTTAACTATGCAAGGAGAAACAGACACCCGCAAAGCCACTTATGCAATACAAGTTGCATGTCAAGCGTGGAGCAAGTCTCATGAACGATGTTATGTAAGGTTAGCCCGGGCCGCTTCATCCCAACATCCCGCAAGATGCAAAGTACACAAGAAGCAATCGACAATAAAAGCATCAACGCCCATAATGACCATTGTGTTCTACTGCAGGCAGATCTACATATAGACACGGCTACGATACCCTTTGTAGGGTTTCGTAGCATGGAAAACAAAAATTTTCTATCGCATACAAACAAACAAGCCAAGATCTATCTACTATATTGTAGCAACGAGTCGATGGAATAACTCACCCTCGAAGATTCCAAAGCGTTTAACGAGAGCGGATTCTCGTGGGTGATGTAGTCGTACTCTTCCCGATCTCAAGATCGCATAGACGATCCTTCCGGCGCTGCGTTCCCAAGCGCTCCAGATCGGTCACGTCGGTACTCGACGAAGACCTTCCTCTCCCTTGTTCCAGCGGAGGTTGTAGCACTCTCGCGATTCCCAAAGACAACAAATGCGGTACCGGAAGTAGAGGGGAGATCTTGCAGGGCTTCGTCTTAAGCCGGAGCGAGTATGGTGGACTATGAGAGAGCCCTCGACGATCTAGGGTTTAGACACGCCGAGGAGGAAGCTTGGCCGGCGGCTAGGGTAGCTAGGCGGCGGCGGCTTGCCCTAGGGCGGCGCCGGCGGCAATAGGTGGCGGCGCCGGCGGCTTAGGGTTTAGAGGCGGAGGTGTTGGGTGTTGGGAGGGGCAGCCCTGCCCCTCCCTTTATAGGTGGGAGGCGCGGCCAAGGAGGGAGTCCTCCCCAACTCGGCTTGGAGGTGGGCGGCGGTGGGAGGAACTCTCCCCAAGTCGGTTTCCACCTCCCTCTCCACTTCCCAAAACTAGCCGTTTGACTTTCAAACTCGGCGTTTGACTTTTCAAACTAGGATTTGAATAAACCCTCTATTTTGTTCAGCGATGACACCTAGTACATGATGCAATCATATCAACTTGATATAACACATTCATGTACCCTTCCCCTCCGGAGTGGGACATTAGGAACCTTTCTAGAACATTCCGATGAAAACACCTAATCATTCCCCAACTCAAATAGGACTTTCCTTATATGAATCTTATTCTTGGACCATTAGGATCTCCTCGTGATATCCCGGATCCCATCCGAGACTCCGAACAACATTTGGTCTCTTTCTCATCATTCTATAACTACTCAAACAACGTCGAATCCTTAAGTGTGTCTCCCTACGGTTCGTGAATTATGCGGACATGATCGAGACACTTCTCCGAACAATAACCAATAGAGGAATCTAGAAATTCATATGGCTCCCACATATTTCTACGATTACTTTGCGATCGAATGAACCACTTACATACGATACCAATTTCCCTTTGTCTCACGATAGTTTACTTATCCGAGGTTATGATCGTCGGTATCTCTGCATACCTAGTTCAACCTCACATCTTGATAAGTACTCTTTTCTCGTTCCCGTGATATGTGATCCCTTGTGAGCCAGTCACATGCTTGCAAGCTAATTGGATGACATTTCACCGAGAGGGCCCAGAGTATATCTATCCGTCATATGGATGGACAAATCCCACTCTTGATCCATGTGTCTCAACCAATACTTTCCGAACACTCAATGCCACCTTTATTGCCACCCAGTTACGGTGTGGTGTTTGATATCATCAAAGCATCCATCCGGTAAAGGTGATATGCATGATCTCATGGTCGAAGGAATTAGGTTACTATGTATCAGAAAGCATATAGCAATTGAACTATTAAAATGACTTGATCTTTATGCTACGCTTATCTATAGGAGTATGTCCACCATATCATTCTCCTAATGATATGATCTTGTTGTTAATAACATCTCAATGTTCATGACAGGGAAACCACAATCATTTATTAACCAACAAGCTAGTGATGTATAGAGGCTACACTAGGGACTTCAATTTAAGTTTACAAATCACACAAGTATTAATGTTTCTTTTTTAATACTATTATAGCATGAATATAAACATTTATCATAAACACAAAGATATAATAATAACTACATTTATTATTGCCTCTAGGGCATATCTCCAACACTCGCCCCCTCCGCGGACAATCGGCCATCAGCATTTTGCGGTGGTGCTGGTGGCACGATTAGATCAGTTTACCTCTGTTCTCTTGTCTGGTAGGGACATTGGTTAGTTCGATGGGTGTTTGCAAAAGCAATGCAAGGCCTTGGCCATTGTCTAATATGACGACGTCTATAGATGTCGTTCACCTCCTTGCAGACGTGGCCATGACCCACATCTTGTTGTTGATTGCCTCCTCCATGGGCACCGTTTGCAGTCTCTTTCACTTACGTCATCTTCGAGTTCCCCCACGGATTCCCTATTTGTCGATGCCTTGCGTCAAGTTTTGCTCGACTTCTTTTAAACGTTGTGCCTCCGGTTTTGCGCGGCCATTCTCGAACCTAGGAAGGTTTCAAAGTTGGTGCCACGTCACGGGGGATTTCGGTGTTCTTCACTAGCTAGTGGCTTTCTTGACGACATGCGCAAAGCCATAGGTTTTCCCTAGGGTGGGGTGCTGGAGCTTCTGCAAAATCTTTGCACAACTATGCCTTGTGCCGACAACAACGACGCTAGCCAGTGATGTTTCCCTTCCTGGAGGCGTTTTCATGAAGCTCCCTCCTTTTGAACCATGGACTTTCGTCTTCTCATTACTACAATAAGTCAGTTTCTTTCGAGTTGGTGGTCCTCTGTGAGCCACACTGCTTAGTGGTGCTAGCCTGATTTGGTGCAGTTCCTCAGTGGCATCTTGGTTCTCGAAGATTTAGACTGGTGTCTAGCTGAAGACTTAGGCCCTTCTTGTAGAACTTGTAGCCTTACTCTGCTTGTTCTTCCCTCTTTGTTGTCTTTAGCCTTCTCACCATGTGTGCTTGTATCGCTAGCCGGTATCCCTAGTTTTTGTTTCTTTGTTTTATGTTGTAAGTGTGCTTGTACTCATAGTCTGTTGATGGCTTTGTTAATTCAAAGTTGGGCTCATCGAGCCTTCTGTTTAAAATTCTTGCACAGAATAATATTCACTCTGTTTCAAAATATAATAGGTTTTAGTTTTTTTTTTCTAAAACGCATGTATCTAGACGCCTATTGGTATATAGGTTTGGATCAAAATGACTGAACATACATACTAAAAGATGTCTAGATACATTTACTTTAAAAAAAGCTAAAATATTTGTATTTTGGCCCCTACATCTCCCACGCCTATGAGATTGAAATTAGAGAGGCATATCACATCTCACCAATCCCGGCCCCTATATCTCCCACACTTATGATGATTTACTCGCAAATGAGAGGAGAATAACATAATGATATTATTACAATATAAGTAGGATTCATCTCAATATTATTATAACAAGCCATAATAAGAAGCAAGATCAAATCAAATATAAATCCAAGTATGAATAGTCTCAAACTCTAATCTCAGAAGTGTGAATCTCTCTCTCTCTCTCTCTCTCTCTCTCTCTCTCTCGCAAGGGGAATGATGGTGGAGTGGATGATCTAGAGGTCAAAGATCGCGGAGCAGATCGAAGGGATTTTTCTTCTTCTCCAGATCTCTTCTTGCTCTGCTCTAGAGTGGATGGTGGTTGATGTGTTGTATTTTCACATATGCTTGTTCACGAAAAGTGTTTTTTTACGAGACGAAGACGGTGGCATGTGGTACGGGCGAGTGGTACGGACGGGATCAACCCATATTGACGGTCATTAAAACTCATGTTTCCCCTGATGAGGTTTCTCCCAGTTAATGACTTGCTTGATTTTCTTCTAGCAACCCATAAATAGCTTTAAATTCTTTCAAAAGTGCACAACAGTTGAAAGTTACAATACATAACACGTTTTCTTTGTTTTCGCAATATTAACGTTACCTAAAGAGTGAAAACCATCGAAATCAAATAGAAACTAATAAAAAAGCCTCGATAAGATGTGACCAAAATGGGAGCTATCATTGATAAACTACATGCATTAGCATTAAGGCCTCCTTTGATTCATAGGTTAAAGAAAACAAAGGAATAAGAAATGGGTAGGGTTGGATTGCCCTATCCACACTATGGGCATAGCAACTCTCACAAATGGTTGTTTGATTGCAATGAAGAAAAACACCGGGTGTCATCAACATTGAATAGTTCTTGCAGGATTTTTCCATGAAGTCGGAACTCGTGCTAGATTTCTCAGTGAAAATACACTACGGTCTACGTAGTTCGGATGCAAATAGTTCCTCCATGATACAATCTCATGAATCAAACACCATCCAAAGGGAAAACTCCACAAGGTCTAAATCCTAGAAAATTCAACTCTGGAAAGATTCTATCAATCAAACAAGGGCCGCGTGTTTAAACACACAACAGAAAAAACAAGAAATTATAGCCACAAATTTGAGTGAACAGAAAAGTTTCTTCAAAATCGAGTTCAAACCAATTCTTACAATATTTTCGAAGGATTCCAATCTTGTGAATCAAACGACCAACATAGATGCAGAAAATGAATGCTAAGATATCAAATTCTCAAACTATCATATGACTTTCCTTTGAATCATAACATTTTCCTTACGAAAAGTTCCGTAAAATTTAATCATGCAAATCAAGCAACCAAATAGGTTTTGTTGCAAGAATTCAAATAGTCTGAGAAGCCTTTGCAAGTTCTAGTATATTCACTTAATAAATCGAGAAAATTGCGAACCACTGGTATCTGACCGACGGCTCACACGCCTCCCAGCTAACTGAAGAGAAAGAAACCGCGGCGGCGGCGCTTGCGGCACACCAAGCCAAGAATGGCCATAAACAGGCGCGCCCCCATTGCGTCGGCGGGCATCGTGGAGACCCCCATGGCGCAAGCGTCAGTACGACCGGCATCCTCGGCCTCCCGAAGCTCAGCATCCTATCCTGTTCCCCATTTCTTGGACGGAGGTTCCTCCAGCCGGACGACGCCGACGAGCACGGCATTGCCTCGCGCTGCGAGAGCGGCGTGCTCACGGTCTCCGTCAAGAAGCGGCGGCCGCCGCCGCCGGATAAGAAGGAGACCAAGCTGCGGTCTCTCGTTGGCAATTGTCAGTACACGAACAAGAAATCGCCAGCACGGAGGAAGTTCCCAAACTGAACCAATCAGCGACTGATTCGGCATTTTATTGATATATACACTAATACACATGTATATACATATAGTTTCATTACTTAGAACAGAGACGACTCATCATTTTATTTACTCCTTGCCTCTCTCTTGCAGCATATATACCAGGTGGATTCTCATCCCATCCTCAAGTCTCCACTCTCTCCATCAGCTTGATGCCAGACGCTTCCAGGATCTCCAGCGCTTCATATATCCACAAAATAGAATTCAGAATCATAGGACATCAATCGTAAGCACCACTACAGATAATGTGCTTCTGCACTCACCTGGGATGTAGATCTCAGGCTCCAGAGGCCGGATCACCCCTTTCCTCTTGATCTTGTTCTGGAGCAAGAGCTGCAACACGAGATAGATGGGGTTGAATTAACACATGTTTGCTCTAGTTCAGGTGGAGGTATATGTGGGTGATGCGGTTGAAGCGCGGTACCAGGGCTCCTATCGCTGCCGGTACCCCGACGGTGAGGGCCATGGCGGTGGTGGACCTGCCATTCTCGGTTTTTCCGAACTCCAGCAGCGTCGCTTGGTGCTTCTCCGTGGGTCGCCCGTCCGGGTACTCCACCTCGACTTCATGGTGGAGCAGTACCATATCCTGAATTATGAGAGCAAAGTAAGTGTTAGGTGATTCACTACATAGGGTGGTCCAAGTAAGCCAGTTCCTTTTTTTAGCTTGTTCTCTGAGCCTGATGGAAATGGCTTATGAGATATATGGTGTTGAAAAGCAATGTGAAATGTAGATGTTCGGTTTGGTCATTAAACTATCAATCTACTACAACACTTATAAGCCATCAGTAATATTATTTTAATGTATGAAATTTGGTGATGCAAAATCCACACTTGATTATGTGAAAAGTGAAAAGTGAAATTGCTAGTGTTGATATATACAACAAAATAATTTCATAACTATATGCAATACATGGGATAGAACAAAGATGTAAGATAATAAGCCTCACCTGCTCATCGTTGCCATATGCCATTCTCTGTTCCATTCGTTGGGAAATAACACCGAGTGCACTTGAACAATCCTTAGGTATCTCTGTCTCCTCATGCAGTCCCAAGAACCTAGCAGGTGTAAGACCGGTGATGTGATTTGTCAGTTCTAACACGGAATTTCAGAAGCAATGCTGCTTGTTCCTAACATAAACTTAAGTTGTTGCTTGCAAGATAGCCATTACATACATCATTGCTGTGATTAGAATGATCTAAAGAAGTTTATAGAAGAGAAGAATTTCGTAAACAATGTCACGAAGCATAGGGATCAAAAACTAACTTGATGGTTTTGAGTATCTTGACAGCTAGTTCCTTCTCTTTGCAATGCCCAAGTATCATGAGCCTTGAAATCAGTTCATCATCATGTCCTCCAGATTCTTCACCATTTACCTTCGTGTTAGATGTGGAGATATTATTGGCATTAAGGAGTTCATCGAGAAACATTCTATATGTTGGGCGATTAGTTTCTTCTAGGAGTGGATGATTTTCAGCATCAAAAAAGCCAATTTTCGCCAGGATAGCCATGATCTCACTAAATCCTGTTCAAATGCAACAAAAATATTACCACTGCAAAAAGAAAGACCCAGTGGAAAAAACTAAATACATCAACGCTTACCTTCATAACGAAGAGTGGACCTATATACTGTAGATGCTTCTTTGGAGATACCATACAGGTCTCCATACATCAAGGAATTCCTATTTGGCAAGTGTTCCAGAGCAAAAGCTGGAAGCTCTGGCAGTCTGAGCCTCTTTGCTGACTCATACAATTTGCTACCTATGGAAGTGGTAAATAGATGATATCAACATACAAGGTAGGTAGTGACTGAATATTTATTCACCCCCCCCCCCCTTCCCCCGCGCCCCAAAAAAAAGAACAGACTATGTATATGCACTTTTGTATCACTAGACAGTTCCACGCAGAATGATCATTGTCTAGCTGTTTCAGTTACGTTCCAGATTGCCAACTGTTTCATATGTCCAGTGTGTATACAGAGTTAATATATGCCTATAGAAAATCAGCTCGGCACCATTGTGAAGATGTAAAAATTAGAAAATACACCACATGTGAGGCTGATAAGTGGGGCTATCACGCACATGTCAGTGACACAGCTATTATATTTTCTAAGTCTAGTGGTTGTAGCAATGGTACAGTGCAATTCACCCGATGGACTGTAAGTTTAATAGTTTGTACAGTTTGGTTGCGTCAGTAAAACAGTCCATTGAAATGTGCTCCTTTTCTGTGGCCAGTTGATGAGACACGGGACTAACTTACCATCCACATTGATGATCTCTCCAAGAAATTTGTAGACAGCAGGATTTCTTCCAGCTCGGATGGCACCTGCTGGACTCCAACTAAGAAAGGCCAGAATAACCATTAGTGTTTCTGGTAAACTTTGTTGCATGCAATATTTTAACAGTACCACAAGCTCCAGATGGGGAGACCTTGTTACTTGTTAGGCTGCTAGTAACTAAAGGTAGTTGAGTTTACCTGAACTTATAGGCCAGTGGATTGTTTGCGGCAGCTGGGGATGGAAGTCCACCACAGAAAGATGTAAATGCCTTTATTTTTCCTTTCCGAGCATGTGCTTCATCAATCATTTTCATTGACAACATATGATCTGTGCACAGGAAATATATTTCCAATTTGTTCCATTATGCAAAGTTGCTCCATGACAAAAGAACATTTTGTTCATCACATTACTCAGTGAAAATTTTTAGCCATGCCTTAATTATCATTAACATGCATACAATATGGAAGAAAATCATTTCGATCTACATTATATTTAGGAAGTACCTATGCCAGGATCAAGGCCCATTTCGCAGAGTACAGTTACACCTGCTCCTTCTGCAGCTTGCTCCAACTTTGACATGGAGTCATCAACATAGCTTGCTGTAACCAAGTGCTTCTTGAGCTATAATAGAGAAACGTAACTCAATAAACTGAAGCAATTCTTGAATTTCCATATAGCACCAGTAGTGGTTCAAGCCTACCTCTATGCATACTCTTGCAATGGCAGCATGAAAACTAGCAGGCAGCAGGCTAACTACAACTTCAACCTGTAAAATGAGCCCAGATCATTATTTTTAATCCACATGTAAGTTGGTACAAAGCTGATAAATTATTTTGACAAGAGCACAAATCTCTATCCTGAACTGCAAAGAGTGTACATGAAAAGATAGAAAACAAAGTAAGGCCGGCAGTAGTTGGGGCATTTTTATTTGAGACACGAGTCTGGCCTCTTATGCTCACTGTAAGGCACGATGATGAAAAGTAGTACTTGTTCGCTACAGGGATTAAATATCAAGGTTAAAATACCTGTGAAACAAGATTTGTAAGACTTTCAATATCTGAAACATCAAGCTGAGCTGCTGTTGCATTCTTTATTCCGTCAATAGTCTGCATACAGAGAAACAAAGACACGGGAAAAGTAACGGATTAATGGTTGAATTCTACAAATATCATATTCAGGTTGGCCAAAATGACAGCATAGCCAATTTTCTACAGATTATTAATATCGACAAACATGGTAAAAGCAACGCGCAATCTTTTCCAAATAAAGTCTGCATAAGAGCTAAGGAGCGCACTGTGCTGCGAGACTCACCTCCTCTGCATCCTTTTGATACAGAGATGCCACAATAACATGAACTTGGTCAGTGTTATATTTGTTAGCACCGTTGATGTCGATGTTTCGATAAGATGCTAGAAACTCAGCAGCTGGCCGACAAACTCTTCCAGCTCCAAGAATTAAAACCTTTGGTCCTACTTTATCCATGCTGTCATCAATTCCGTGTTCGTTGACTCTTCCTATCTTTAGAGATATCTCAGTTGCATTAGGATCTCCACGATGTGCATTGGCTATAGAAGTCAAGGAATCAATAATCTTGTCTAATGTAGCAGTATTATCTGCTCCTACCTGTAAAAAGGAATGTGTCAGATGTTTCAGAAAAATAAATCAAACAAAGGGCAATAATTGGTGAGGGATGCTAAAGGTAAAATAAATTAAATAAAGGGAATTAATTGGTGAGGGATGCTAAAGTTAAAATAAATCTGTATCTTTTCTGATCTAACATTCAGGTAGTTTCATATGATGTAACATTCAGGGTTTAGGATCCTGATATTTTTTTCCTGGGAGAGACTTACTGACTTTCTAAAAAGGAACAATTTCAATTGTTGATAAAATAGCTGGCATATTTCAAAATCCAGAACAGTGAGGAGGAATACATGCACATCAAGAAGGATGCTTATCAATGGAATAATTGTGAAAAGAAATAAGAATGCCCTTAGAAACAGTGCCCTTCTGTTTCTTCCCTTAGAAATTGTGAAAAGAAATAAGAATTATCAGAGGATCTGCGGTAGCAAGATACTTACAACACTAGCACACTAAAGAGCAATGCCCAAAAATCGTTGAAAGAAGCACAGTTCTAAAAGAAAAAGGAAAGGAAGGGGAGCACATACTGATCCATGGCAGTCCAGAGTTCCAGTTAGTCGAAGTGGAAGGCTGGGCAGACTGGTACGCTAAGGGGACTGGAGTCTGAACTTTATAACCTACTCAATGATTGAGTGAAAATATCTAAAGGGTATGATCTGCTTTTGCAATAGACGTACTGGTGTGTCCTTCTTATTTTTGTTTTTTATTTGGACAGGTGGTAACCTGGCAGGTATGGGTGATGGTGGGCGAGGAGCTACCAGATCCAACTTCTCTGATTTGATGATCTTGGTCGCCTTTGGGTTCTTATTATTATTTACTTTATTATGTTCGGTAATGGATAAAATGACCATCAACAGTTACCATGCATCACTACCAGTTTGGAATGACCACCATGTTTTTCCTAATTATGTGACAACTGACAAGATGGAGCATCTTGTTGTTTGATCATTTAGATGTGTATTTGCAAAAAAAAATATTGCTCTAATTAAAAGACAAAAATTAATTACAAAATTAGATACAGCATGTTGTATTAATTTTAAACAGAAAATATTTTGCATCAATAAGAACTTTTATTTCTTACTTCAAGCTCTGAGTAGGACATATCGTCAATGCTTTGTCCAACATTACATTTAACCAAGTGAAAAGAACCCCCGGCTGTTTCAATAATGTCCAAAGCTTCATTTATGAGGAACTTATCAAAGAGGTGGCCACTGAGAGATACCTGTTCCATTAATCGACAACTTGTTAGAGAAATCAACTGAGAAACTATTTCAGTATATGCAAATTCAGAATTGTATCTTATATAGATATAAGACCAATTATATCTAGCTCATAAATGCACCACAATACCGCAAAATCGATTCTAACCAGGTGGGTGTACTTCTTATCAGACAATGAATTTGCTGGATTTGGTGGCAATTCTCTGCAGAAGAACAAAACATAATTTTTAGAATAACACTATGAACCAGTAAAACATGCTCGAACTGAGAAAATGTCAGTGATGACCAAATCTGTGGTAATGTCAAACAATTAAACAGAACACATTCTAACAGACAGCAAAAGAATATCAATTTTCAAAAATATCCTAATGCATGCTAGGGAGAAGGATAGACGAATCATTTCGGATTGGAACTATATATCTTGTTCAGTATGAAACATATATATATATTTAATAAGATAGATATTTACTCAAGGAGTAGTTCTCAAGGATTCAGGGAACAAGTAGATATGCCTTCCTTCAAAACTATGACAAAGAACTATGATGGTGACAATGAGAAACATTTGAAACTTACATCATAGTCTTTCTCATCCGAGGAATATATTCGTACAGAGGAGTGAGCTTGCCAGTATATGCAATGCAGGCTCTTCTCAAGTGGGACGGTAGGTCCAACAATCCCTTAGTTAAGGCCAAGCTAGTAACAAATCTAGATAATATGTCTCCAAAATGCTGGGAGGCCTACAGAGTATTTCGTACAATAGAATAGGGGTCATTTCATTGCAACAAATTGGAACTTCAACAAGAATAGCTTTATTTGTTTACTATAAATCACTCACCTCTTTAGAGAACTCTGTAGGGAGAATGTCAACAGCTAAGCAGATCACACCATCGCCTTCCATATCATCATGGTATAAATTAGTAGAAGGATCGTACCTATATTTGCATATCCAGTAATTTGTCAAAAGCTGACTGCTGAAGAAAAAACTACGAATTATGACCAGATGTTCTTTTTTCCAACCAGGCTAATCCCCTTTCCTTAACTTGCTTAACAATACAAAGTACGGGTTACAACTAAACTGCAATTACAGGGGGAAGGGGGGGGGGGGGGGGGCGAGTTGGATCACTAATACCATTTACTAGCGATGGTTCTACTTATCCATAATTAACAGGCAATGAAATGCATCTGTAATGAATATCCAATACAACATATGCAGTAGAAAGGGGGGAATGCATCACCGGAAGAAAGGCCTCTCTATTGATGTACTCTTGTTCACAAATTCTATGGAGCCTCCAATGTCACAAGTTATATCACAGATGCCAACCAAAGGGCACCCGTTCTTCATCAGCTGCTGTAGCTGATCTGTGCTCAATAGCCGTGGAAATCTCCTCTCCCAGTACATACAATTAACTGCAGAAACCCAGAACCATACCATTTAGATCAGTAAGGAGATGGTGACAATCCTATGGCTGAGTTTTTTTTACATTTTTTTTCCAAGATACAGAAATATACAGAACCAAACAATATAAAATGGAAGCAATGAGCTAGACCATACCAATGGCAGATGCATATGGAGCAATCCTTTCATGAAATACAGGGTTGTAGTGTTCTGGATGAGCATAATAGTCAGCCTACAGGTAGTGTCAGTTAAGATTTCTTACAGTTAGGCTTTTGAAAATGAGAAAATGCTGATGATATATGTATAATAAAACAAAAGAGGTGGAATATGTGTATGCCTAACACCTCCTTTCAAATTTACTAAGAGAATCTAAAGAGACCACCAGTGCATCAGTGAATAGGATTAGTAGTACTCCCTCCGTTCAGAAATAACTGACTTGGGTTTGTCTAGATTCAAATGTATCTATACATTAATATGCGTCTAGATACATTCAAATTTAGACAAACTTAAATCAGTTATTTCTGGACGGAGGGAGTAGAAGGGCAGGACCAATGTAATGTAAACAGACAGGCAAAACATTTTAACAGCTCTGTGCAGCAAATTAGTCAAACGAATCAATACATTAAGACAAAAAATGTAATCTGGGAAAAGGGCTGTGTTATGACATGATAAAATATGAGATTTGTGCAAACTAATGATATATCGCGATGTAATTGTACTTGAGCATTCATTATTATGCACTAAAAATCAAATTATATTTGATAGATTTAATAAATGTGCATTACTTTATCAAAGCATCTGCTGGGATCCTTTGGTGAAACCATGTCTCTACATGTAACAACACACCCATATAGTTGGAATGCCCTCCTGCTTGACCGATAATGTGGAGACATGATCTTGCCCTGTATAAAGCAAACTTTGTTACATTAAGAAACTATACCTGCAAATAATATAAAATACCACACCACATCCATCACCACTCAATTAATAATCCAAGTTAGTTAGCATCGATAGTACATGTATTCCACATGCACAGAAAATCTATATCTTTCAATGAGGACAAAAGCATCCGCTCACTTGAACTTAAAATGCCAAACTTCTGAGAGAAAAGGAGCAGTACCGTAGAAATCTCAGGAAGTTTCTCAGCATCAACAAAGGTGTGGGGCAATAGCTTGAATATCTCTTGTGCGCCCTGAGAAACTGTGGCATATGAAGTTATACATGTGAGGCGTCAACGTGCTGTTATCAGTAACCTACCTAAAACAGTAGAACTTGAGATATTGATTTGTTAATGTGAAGGCAATTTTTTTTATTAGGTCCTATTTTTTCATCTAGTATTATTCCTTTGCACTGTACTTGAATAGGTGGTTTCTATTACAATAATGAACCAAAATAAAAGAGAAAGTTAACATTAGAATTACCATTTCCAGATCCGGTGAATACAAATACTATTGGAAGAATTCCAGATGGAAGTCCGAATGTTGCTATCTCTTCACCAACGGCAATGACTGCAGCCTTGGCTGCAGCGAGCGAAGGATACATATGGGATTGCCCCAGAGAGAGAAAAGGAGTGGAGTATCCAAGGCTCAAATATCCTACATTTCCAAGAAAAAAAGCTTTAGCTGAATGCATAATCAACATGAAGAGTTGCTTGTGAAAGAAAAAAATATCGCCCTTCATTATGAGTCCAGATAGCAAATCAGAGCATCACAGGCACAATAATGTCAGATCAGTAGTTCAGTACACGAACTGAGAAATGACAGTGTTCTTACGCCGTCCAAGACCGTGTAAGAAGTCTATCAGCCCAGCTCTACCAGCAAATTTCCCGAACGCTATCAGCCGTTTCCCGTCATCGTCAACAATCAGCTCGTAATCAAACAACGACACTCTTTCTTCGAGGATCTGAAAACATGAACTGGCAGTTTAGTGCATTCATATTCTCCGCAGAAAAATGTTTACGCGCGATACGGCAGCTAACCTTATCTAACAGTGGCAGATTTTGTTTCTGGGCCTTGTGGGTATGCGAGAAGAACGCATACGCTCTATCTGGAAGAATCATCTCCAACTGCACAAAGGAAACAAGCCTCAAGAAGTTTCCACAGCCATGATACTTGTCACAACTCACAACCCACAGCTACATGCCAAAGTCTGTTTTGGAGCATCTAGCTTAACAGGTTCAGATATACTAACCTTTGGTTGTTTGATGCCTATGATCAGACCGCACTCTGACAGGTCGTCTGAAATCTCGCACCCGGCGTCCTCATACTGGGAATCATGGTGGATCCGCTTCGTGCTTGGCTGCACGATGATCCGATTCACGCCACTCGTGCTCCTGCCTCCTCCGAGCACAAGGCGGGCACAGTGGGAAGGAGTTAACGGCGCCCTCCTCTCCCACATGTTGACAGTCTCGGCGAGGATGCCGACGACTCCATTGCCCAGCAAGCTGTCGTTACTCTGTGAGTGGGAATGAATGAACATGCTTTCAGTGTTGATGAATCAATTAGCAGGAACCGAAGAATTTGACAGCCAAAGGGATCGGGTGACGCACTTCAGTTCTCTCGGACCCCATAGAGAATGAGTGCAACAATTAAGGCGCCACGATGAAGAACCTGTTACTGATGCTGAAATGGATGCCTGAATCAGGTTAACAGAATTGTCAACAAATGATTATACAGTTAAGTTTCTCAATTTTCATAAGGTGCTCTTTTACTTGCAAGGACTAATTGCCAGATACTGCTAAAGAAAACAGACAGTAAAATAATCTAATTGCCCAGCCTGAAAGTAGGAATAGCAAATCATCTTCTGTGCAAACCATTCCATGGTCCTGTCTGATGTCCAATCATCAAGGAATAAAAGGTCAAAATTACTGTTTTTTTTCTACCCCTATATTCCAACACTGAAAATCGAGCCTGAATTTTGATCGAACTGTGCCAGCGTATCAATCATTTTCAGACGGGAGGTCCCCGTCCCCTAGCCTCGTGGAGCCCAGGCTCCAGTGACACGCACGCGCTCACGCTGACACGCACATAGTACTACCGTGCACACGACCCATTTGTCCGTGGCATCGCCGATCGCAAGTCGCACACGCCCGTGTCGTCAGGCTCACACTTGTCCCGGGGTTTCTCTCGCTAGCGTGTTCCCGTGAGCGGCCGCGCGCGCCGGCAGCGGCACGTGCCATGCCATCCACCGCCGAGAGCAAATGCGCGTCGCTGCACATGTGCGGCCGGCGCCGGTGCCGGAGCACGCCCCTCGCTTCCCCCGGCCGGCTGATCGGCACCAGACCAGCGGGCACGCGGCCCCACGAATCGAGCCGTAAACCCCGGCGCCCGAACGAGCCCGACCCTCCCGGCGGCGCCGTCTGCTCGTGCGCCTTCTCCGACCCAGCAGCGCCAAGGCGATCAAAATTGAACTCAAAACAGGGACGGTCGACAGAGAAAAAAAACCTCCGCTGGAATGGCCGGACGTGCTAGTGCGTACCTGGGGCCGCGGCGCTACGAAGCCGGCGGAAGAGGAGAATGCTGGTACGAACGGAGAGCCCGCGCGCGTGCGTGCGTGCGAGCGATTCCGGTGAGCAGGGTGGGTAGATATACCGACGGAGTGCCAGGTGGCCGCCGGTAGAGCAGCACGATTTGGACACGAATAGCTGGGGATTTTGGGGTCCGATACGTGGGGGGCTCTATCACGATTCACGAGGACGGGTCACGGATGGCGACGCGCCGACGGCGACGGCGGGCGGGCGGGCGAGCGGAACTGGAGCTGGGGGTTTGGGAGGGAGCGCAGCAGCGCAGGAGACGAGGAGCGACGGGCGACCAGACGGGGCAGACACGAGGCAGGGTATGTGCGGCGGGGACGGGGCTCACCACGGAGCCGATGGCGAGTGCTCTTTGTGCTGAATCGGCAGCGTGATTTTCTTTGTGTGCGGTGTAGCCGCGCAGGTCAGATTTTCAGGGCGTGGCACGCTTTTGGTTGCTTTGCTCTGGGTTGGACTATATAACAAACCAAATGGAAATATAAATCATATCAAAGCTCTTTAGTGTGTAGGTTTATTCATTATGCTCTGAAGCTACACATTAAAACACGTCTATATGTATTTTTTAAAAATACTAAAACATCTTATATTTTAAAACGGATGGTGTATATCCTATAAAACCAAGTCGTGAAAACAACATCGTCAAAAACAACCAAGTACCAAAAGCAACCTTTGACTGTTCGAGTGCGTATGCCGTATGCCAATTTCCACGGTGTACTCTCTCCGTCTGGAATAAGTGTATGTTTAGCTTTTGTCCTAAGTTAAACAATTTGAAGTTTAACAAAATTTCTAGAAAATGGTTACCTTTATCAGTGACATGAAATTAGTATATCATAAAGATACATTTTAAGTTGGATCTAGTGATATGATCTGGTGTTGGGTACAAATATTTGCACGTTTTTACGTTGAATTTGATCAAACTTAAAAAGGTTTGACTTAGAACAAATGCTAAATGCACACTTATTCCCGAAATAGAGGGAGTATATTATTCCTTATGCTTCATGCCCTTCGCGACGATATTTAAATTCTATGGGACTACAACTGGAGCTTAGCAGAAATCCTAATTCGAGTCGTTTTCTTCGTTATGTCAACTGAGATAGGGATTGAGTTATCGAATTCCATGATTTGCAGTGATTCCACTAACAATAATTATTAGCTATTGTAAATAAATGATCCTGATTTTATAGTATGACTATGCTGCTTGGTGAGCTCCGTTTTATGCATAATGTGTATTTCAGGATCATGTAGAGAGTATGCATGTGGTGTCAGATGATTATTGAACCCTAGAAAATGAATAGCATAAATGTATCTAGCCATGAAAATCTAACAAGCAAGCAATTCCATTATACAATTTTAGGAAACCCCTCTTCCTTGACACCTTACATACCGTAGAATATGTATTTACTTGTGCCTGAAATAGAAATCATGTATTCTTGAAACCTCTGACAAGATACTTTTTAGAGATCAAGAGCTCTCTACCATAAAGAAAGACCACACACACATGTGATTTTGCTCCTTATAAAAAAC
This sequence comes from Avena insularis, assembly GCA_023614405.1. Classification (NCBI taxonomy): domain Eukaryota; kingdom Viridiplantae; phylum Streptophyta; class Magnoliopsida; order Poales; family Poaceae; genus Avena; species Avena insularis. Next base: position 377,259,480 of record CM042695.1, on the reverse strand, counting down.
AATCTAGAGAAAGTCAGCGTCACCAAAATATGCTTTAAATTTAGTGATGTATATTTTGTCTAGGTTGGACATTCGAATTGTACAATGTAAATATGGTAACTTGTACCACCATGTTTTGGTTGGATTTTGTACATATAATAAAAGGGATAAACTTAATGTAAAAATATGCTATATGGAGGTAAAAATATTTAGTATAAATAAGGTATGTGTGGTTAATCATATGAGAATGGTCATAGGATAACATAGTCATGGAGGACCTGGTAGGGCAAGGTAGGGCAGCCATCCTACCTCGATTGTTACCAAATAAATGTCGTATATGTATGCCTCCTCAACTTGCATCGACCTATTATCTGTTCATCTACATCCAAACCGTTTGGATGGGAGAAAGGCGAGAGAGAAAGAGCATGTGACGACAGATATTGCTACCATATGGACGGGGAGGATGATCCATTCTCCATCTCCTGCTCTACAGATGGCGGCGCAACACCATGGAAGCCCGACAAATCTTTTCTATCGTAGGTTGAACAGGTCCGGGATATCGGGGATGGGAGATGTAAAGATGAGCATGTGCCTAATTGGTTAGATAGTAAGTGGAATGAAAAAAGACAAAAAAAAATTCTAGGCCAGGGAAGAGTGCATCGCACCACGACCTGGCTAATAATTTCTCACACAAGATGCCAATATTTGAGAGAACTGGAATTTACAAATATATAATTTAATTTTAGTGTCCAAATTTGGTGTCGAAGCAAGTTCTAAGCGTTGTGTCCCTGAAGTATTTTTCTAGCAAATTTGATTGTTGATCATGCTATGCATAGAAAATTGATGAATGTGCTAACCCATAAATTAAAGTTGAATGGGAATGGCATACTTGTGAAGAGGTCTCTCGACCGATTAGTAATGATTTTCCTTGCAAATAAATTAGAAGAAATCGACGGTCACCCAGAGAGTCCATGTTAGTAGTTTCACTGTATATCAAATATGTTTCGTCCTCCGCTGCTCGGATAACATATGAAATTTTGAGACGGTGTAGGGCATGTCAATGCCAAATGATATAAAATAGGGTATCCCTACAAGAATGAAATATAGCACAAGTCATTTGCTCACAGAACTAGAGGTAGTTTTGGAAGAAACCGTTATTTTACTAGAATGTATGTATGAAAATTGACAGAGTATGCTTTCATCTTTGACAAAATATTGAATGACAAAACCACTGTTCAAAAAATAGGCCGAATCAGCGATTAATAGGCCGATTAATTGCTAGACCTGACCGTGTCGATTACCACTAATCATTTGTGTTAATCGTTTAGACCGATTAATAGCTCTGACACTTCGATTACTAGGTATGTTCTCGATTAACTACTATATTTGGTCAAAAAGTTACAAAATTATCAACACATATCGCCCATCTATCCGCTAGCCCGCCCCAATGAAGTAGGTTTTTCAAAGCTCCCGCTTGATCCCTGCCTCCAGGAGCTCGATTTCTGCCATCACCAGCCAGTTTCTTGTCGTTGTTGAGCAGTTCCTCGTAGTTGTCGATCAGACCTCAGATACAAGAGCTCGCGCGTCTTGAGGATCTCATCCGGGAGCTCGAGGCTGCCTTTAATAGAGTAGGTGGTTGAGGTGTAAGAGGAGTCATATGTGTTTTAGTTGCTAATTTTTGTAGGTTGCACCGATTAATAGCCGACCGATTAAATCAATTAATCGTCCGAATTCCGATTAGTCTCTACTCCCAAGACAACCGAGCAGTTAACGATTACCGATTTTCTTACCACAAAACTAGAGCGGTTTTCAACTATAGGTTCTTTGGCCTAATTGGTCTGGCAGGATTAGAAACAAATCAAAGCAATATTAAAAACTAATTGTACTAATTAAACAATAAAAAATAAAAATAAAGGTTGTGGTTCTGAAAATAGTAAATATTTTTTTGGCATAGATATAAATGGAGCCGGTGCATAAAAATCTCTTGTTGGAACCGTACTATTGGAATAATATATGTCTTTCTTGTTGAAACTCGAACCGGATAATACCGATTAACACAGGCTGATTTTATAGCCAACTTTCAGCAGCTGATTGTGGAGTAAGCACATAGTATTAACACAGGCTTGAGTCGTTGAGTACAAAAAATAGATTCCACCTTTTTAATACTCCTTCGACCTATATTAGTTGACTCAAATTTTTCTAGATTCGTATGTATCTAATTAAATATTTAATATAAATATATCTATCTTTAGATAAAGTTGAATCAACTGATACGAATAGGAGAGAATACGTCTGTATATAATCCCCCGTCGGAGAAGGTCGTTTTTATATGACCAGCGAGCAGTCTAGCCGTATGCGTCTACACTGGATCGCTATCGGAGATGACGGCAAACTCTAAACTTCCCTGCACATGCATGCATGTGCTTTGCCACGTCGTGATCAGATCAGATTAGCCGTCGCGATCGTCGTCCCAGTTATAGCTAGAGCTAGGTGAGTTCACGAAACTCTGACCGTGGTTCGGCGCCGCGCAACGAAGGACGAGCTTGCGTCCATACTAAGCGCATCTTTACATGGTCGATCCAAGCGTGTCCAAACTATGTTCGCATGAACACACCAAAAATACGCCATCCAGCGGATCGACCCATCTATACAAAAGCGTCTAGCTCGACCTATATGGGCATCAAACCTAGGCAATGGTTGCATTGACTCGGACATGTCCACGTGTGACACTGGCCCACCAGTTAGCCACCACTAGTGCAGAACGCCCCATTGGTCCCGATTGGTAAGGGGCATTAGTCCCGGTTACCCAACCGGGACGGGGCAATCGGGACTAAATCCCCAACCTTTAGTCCCGGTTGCCCCACCAACCGGGACAAATAGGAGTACACGTGGCGGCGGCAGAGGGCGAGGGGGGTGGAGCAACTGTCCCGGTTCGTAACACGAACCGGGACAAATAACCTTCTGCCGCGGCAGAGATTTGGCACATTTCTCTGCCGCAGCAGAGAATTCATTTTGGCAACTTTTGTTGCCGCGGCAGCATTTTGGCCACTTTTTGTGCCGCGGCAGAGAATTCATTTAGGTTGTTTTATTGTTTATTTAGTGTTTTGCACTCATCAATGAAAGAACCATTATATTACACAAGATCATCATGACAATATTATATTCGATACACGGATCGAGTTCATGCACTACATACAAAAGTTGCTCTTTTTACAATCCCTATTGTCTATACACAGCCGAATAGTATTCCCCTTTTAGGTTTAGGACTTCTGCATCCAAGAATCCCGCCAATTCCTCCTGAATTGCTCGTAGGCGATCATTTGGCAGAAGACCGTCCCGTAGACGTTCGATCTGATTTAAAAAAGGGGCCAGCCTATATGAATAAAACTAAACACAATTTGATTGTAATTAAAAACTATAGAAATTGTTTACATACGTGGAGTTGCTCTAAATTTCTGCCCTTCTCATCGCACGTATGCCGGATGAACTCGCAAACATAGTATCCACATAGACTGTTACCTGGTCCCTGCGTCAGGCACTTTACGAGAACATAGTTCAATCAAAATAATAATCAAGCATGATAATAACTGTATCAAAACTAGAATCAAAGAGATGCGTGGATATAGCTAGTGGTGCTTACATCTAGTGCTTGAAATGTAAGCTCCGCTTTTCAAACACCCCTAGCCTTGTTGGTGAACCGTTTCCAAGCGCTGCCCGGCGAAGAAAACGAATAAAATAACTTATTAATTACTTGATATCATAAAATTCACGAACGTTACCGATATAGTGTCGTAATGATTAGAATTACCGCTGGAGAAGCATCTGCATATCCTTCCACTGCACAAGGGGTTTATGTTTCGAGTCCATGACTAATACACGCCATTTGTCAAGTTGAATGATTAACAGAATATAGTGGAAGCTGCGAATACATAACTAATCAATTATATACTTAACATCGAGTAAGCGAAATAGAAAGTGTATACAAGACAATAACACTCACTCGAAGTTGTAAGGAAAAAGTATTTCCTTCTGGTTTCTTGAAACCTTAACGTATCCTCCGTATCCTGGGGGCTTGTTTTGAGATTAGCTTCATGAACCCAATATGGGTCAATGAAGCCAATGTCATAGATTTGTCCTCTGCTGCATTCAAGAATCTTCATTCTGCATATTACAGTATGATTATATACATGCAATAAACAAGGTGAGATAGCTGGAGACTAAATTAATTACAGAATTAGTACTTACAGACAATAGGCACTGATGATCGATTTGTCCAAGGCGTCTTGATTGAATAATTGAAATAGTTCATCAAATTCAATGGATATCATGTCATCCTTTTCTTTTCCATGATGCTTTTCTGTAACCCTCAGCACTATCCAGTTAGTCCCGGCCTTTGTGGCATGCATGTACCAGTTATGCAATTTTTGCATTTTTGTTGGAAGATTATTTACCTCCTCAGGTTTGACGAGAGGTTTGTCGTACTGGTATTTGTATGCTACTTCACTCACGGGGAAGTACTCTAACTAGGATAAGTACTGGACAATACTCATACCTTGAGCAGCGTCGGCTTCTCCGTATTGTGCAACTACCTCTGGATCATACTGCTCTTCGGCCCCATATTTGCTCGACCCCACATTGGTTTGGGAAATCACCTTGAGAGGGGCGCAAGACTGTTTTGCTTGTTCTTCGAGCTGGGCAACAGATTTCTCGCTTACATCAGTACTGCTCTTCGAGGCTTGTTGTGCCGCATGTGACTTGAGAATAGAACGCTCATAGTCTGATGACAGTTTTGGCTCGGGTTGATGAAGAGTCTTTAGCATTTTCAACACTCTCGCTTTTTCTTCTTTGGTGTTGGGGAACTCTGGCTCTTTCGGCCGCCTCAGCTTAACGAAAAACGCTGTCGTTTCCGCATCAACGATCGCCGCAGTCTCCTCTTCAGTACAGTCATAAGATCTCTTGGGAGGAACCTTTGGTACTTTTGGAAGAGGCTCTTGTTTACGTTTCGGCGATCGATTACCACGACGCAGAGTAGCGGTACGCTTACGTTTTTTATCCTGAGACGCCGGCGATGGCTCCCGCGGCGATGGCTGCGCCGGAGATTGGTGAGGCGACGGAGTCGGGTGAGGCGACGGAGCTGGGTGAGGCGACGAAGACGGCTGCCGCGGTGGCGACGACCTCGCTGGAGACGGGTGAGGCAGCGTCGAAGATGGCCTTGGCGTGTGATTTTGAAGCACGATACATTCCTTTGGCATAGAATGGTGACGTTTGTTGCGTCTCCCGGTACAGTCACATCCCCTTCACCTGCAGGGTAGTGAAGATCCAAAACTTCAAAGGTGGGCATGATTTCATCCACCCCGACAACAGCGTAGCCCTCTGGAACCGGACAACAGTGGTAAGTTGGTGTGGGTCCAATTGGTAAGGCATAGCCAACCGCCACCTTCATTGATATGTTCACAACTTTGACATGTAGCTCGCAGTGTGTCATCTTTGTGATATCATCCACTGGGTAGCCAACAGGAGCCATCGCTTGTGCACCATCGCATCGCCATTGTCATCACCCGGGACCTCGGTGGAAGCCACACTTCTTTTTGATTATTCGATAGGCCGGTAGCATCGAATGCGCAGTCGCTGAGATGGGCCGGTAGTACTTGCTCTTTAAGCGTTAATTTCATCTTGTTGTTTCTTTATTCATTCTTCAATTATACGCATTCGCTCTTTGAATATCTGCTTCAACTTCCATACATCCTTTCTCCTCTGACGGCTTCTATGAGGATATTTCTTCCTCTCTTCGGGAAACCCAGTCCTCCATGGTTTGGAGCCGCTTGTGCCTCGTGTTTGTCCATCATGTTCCTTATTTCCAAGGGTGAGTGTGAGCTCATCATTCTCTCTATCGGGAATGAAGTCCCCATCTTTATCAGCCTTTACTGCTTTTCTCATCTTCTCGATTGGCAAGGGGTCTTCTTTATGTCGTATGTTATATAAACACTTCCTTTCCGAGTCCAACGTGCCCCCATGCTCGTAAAACCAATTCCTTGCACGTTCTACCCAATCGTCTGTCTCTGGGGTGATCTTTTTAGCACGCAGTTCATTCTCAAGTTTCTCCCACTTAGGAATGTCACCAGTACCTTGCCCCATAGTATGGTGATACTTCTTGTTAGCAGCATTCAGCTTATTTGTTGCAGATATTTTCTTAGCTTTTTCTGATGTCTTGTATTTCACAAACTCAGCCCAGAATGGTTTTATCTTCTCAAACTGAATATTCTTGAAATCGGGAGTCTTCTCTTTCACGACATAGTCAAGGTGCAATCTTTTCTTCCAGTTGGTGAAACACTGGGCCATCTTCTTCAAAGACCACTCCCTGACCTTAGCCTCCATGGCTCTCCCATATTCTAAGGCGTCCTCAACTAGATCCTCCGTATTTGGATCCAGCTCTATCTTTGGTAGTTTGAAATTAACCATGAGCCTCTTCCACAGTAAATCTTTGGCGTGGTTAGGGACAAATAAACAAGTTCCCTCTTCTTCCGCATCAGCAGGCCTATTCCAATTTCGAATGGTGATCGGGATTAAGTCCCTAACGATTACTCCGCATTGTGCCACAAATTTGTTTGCGACAACTTCGGGAGCCGTCGGTTTGCCGTCTTCAGACATCTTGATCCTGAACCTCTCATGGTCTCCCAACTTTTGGTTGGGCCTCGGCTTTTTTTCAAGAGATTTCTTTGATCCGAGGGCTAAAAGAAGAAAGATCGTCACATTTATTTCTATATAGATAGCAGATGATTAATTAATGAATTAATTATATTACATGCACCTCGCCAGAGCGTCGCCTTCTCGATTACACAAGGCATCGCCTTCTCCTCATGGAAGGCAACACCTTCAACCTCAAACAAGTCGTCTATTCCGAAAAGAGGATCACCTCACCGAGTTGTTAAACGCATCGATACCTCTAAATTTTCTTCCCCGGATCACACCTTGGATCAACTCTTCCTTTTCTTCGTCTACGTGTGGGTCCATATTTTACGCATAGGTGGAAAACGGATAAGTCAAACGGATAAACCCTAATTCAGAGAAACCCTAATATATACATACACAATAATAAAATATATACATACACACTATATATACATACACAATATATACATACACACTAAAAAGGAAGGTAATGGAGGCGTGGCGATGGACGAAGACGGAGGCGCTGTGGCGGTCAGGGAGTAGGGATAGGCCGAATGCTCAAACAAGGATGATGATATGACAAGTTGAATTGCATTGAAATGAAACCCTAAAACTTGCTTGGCAATTTAAACGGGGTTCCGAGGGTTGAAAACCCTAACTCGGGAAACTTCGGAAACACATGAGAGGGGTCGATTTAGTTCTCTAATTAAACTTTTCATTAAAGTAGATTAGCAATGCATGATTATAGCTTAAAAAGGTAGAACTCATTTTTATGAACATTTTGATTAGCAATGCATGATTATAGCTTAAAAAGGTAAAACCAACTTATATACTTTTCACACCCTGCCACTAGCTGGAGAGACAGTGGTTGGGCCCTAGGCCAACTCATCCTCCACGTGGGCAGGGTGGGACCCAGGCCAGGTTGACTGGGGGTTGACCACGTGCCGACGCCGGGGTGACGTCACCGTGATGTCATTGACGCCGGTGAGCCTCAGAACGACAAAGGGGACGACGGTGGAGCGCGAGCTAGGCCGTGTGCGTGCTAGAGAGAGGAGGTTGAGGCGAGCCAAAGAGTAGCGGTGCCGCCTCGAAAATGTCACTCGAGAGGGGAGCACGACCACGGTGAGCGGCTGTGGTGGCAGGTGGTCGACAGGGAGGAGGAACAAGAGCGAGAGGGGGCGAGAGATAGGGTCCACGAGAACCAGCAGCTCACCACGACAGCCGGCTACTAGGGTCGGCTAGGGTTTGGCCAGAGAGGGAGAGAACGCACGCGAGGGGGAGAAAGAGGGAGAGAATGCACGACGATGCATGGCGGCGGACAGAGGTGACGGCGGGGCGGCTGGCGACACGTCTCCATGTGCGCGCGCGTCGGGATCATATCAACTAAAATAATCATCAACTAAATATCATCACTAGTGCGCGCGCGCATCGGGATCTACATCATCTAAATACACACCTAAATCATCTAACAACTATACACCTAAAATATAAATAATATATACATGCACCTAGAATAATATACACCTAAAATAATATATACATACACCTAATAAAATAATATATGCATACACACACCTAAAATCTAAATACATCTACACATGTCAAAAAAATACACAGTATATACACATGTCAAAAAAATCTATATACACGGTACTAATAAAAGAGCCTCTCTCGATCGGGTGGTATACCGGCGCTGGACGTACGTGGGCGGCGCGGTCGGAGAAGGACAAGAGGGAGAGGCGGTGGCGGCCGACGCTGGACACGGGCGACGGTGGCGGCCGGAGCGAGGATGACGGAGTACGGCCGGCCGAGGGTGCGCGCGGATGACGGAGTACGGCCGAGGGCGCGCGCGGCCGGAGACGGAGACGGAGGGCGCGCGCCGCAGACGAAGGACGGAGGCGGCGGCGCGGAGGCGGAGGCAGAGGCGGCCGGAGCGCGCTGCGGTGGCGGCCGGAGCGCTTGTGGCGAGGATGACGGAGACGGCCGAGGGCGCGCGGCCGGAGACGGAGGCGGAGGCAGAGGCGGCGGCGCTGACGACGACGGCGGGCGCGGGCAGCCTGGCGGCGGCGTCGATGAAAGCAGAGAATAAGTAGAGAAGTGAGATGGGGAAGAAGAAGAAGAGGCGCGCAAATTATAAAGGGGGGAGTATACGTCCCGGTTGGTGGCTCCAACCGGGACTAAAGGGTCATACATCCCGGTTGGAGCCACCAACCGGGACATATACTCCACTTTTGTCAGCAGACCAAAGGGTTTGCGCACGCAGGGTCTTTAGTCCCGATTGGTGGATTCAACCGGGACATATGACCCTGTTTTCAAAAAAATTCAGAAATTTTCTCTCTGTTCCCTCCTTATTTTTTATTTTGGGTTTAAATTTGTAATTTTTTTAAATGATAATTACTTTGGAATTTAGAAAAAACTTTAATCATAAAAAGTGTTTGAATTTGAATACCTAATTCAAAACCATTTTCTGTTTTTAAAAATAATTAATGTAACCATTTAAAATTAAAAATGAATTAACTTATATTTTTTGAATATTAATTTGGAATTTAGAAAAACTTTTAACATAAAAAGTGTTTGAATTTGAATAACTAATTCAAAACCATTTACTGTTTTTAAAAATAATTAATGTAACCATTTAAACTATGAACCATTTAAAATTAAAAATGAACTAACTTATATTTTTCGAATATTAATTTGGAATTTAGAAAAACTTTAAACATAAAAAGTGTTTGAATTTGAATAAATAATTCAAAAACATTTTCTATTTTTAAAAAATAATTAATGTAACCATTTAAACTATGAACCATTTAAAATTAAAAATGAATTAACTTATATTTTTTGAATATTAATTTGGAATTTAGAAAAACTTTAAACATAAAAAGTGTTTGAATTTGAATAACTAATTCAAAACCATTTTCTATTTTTAAAAAATAATTAATGTAACCATTTAAAATTAAAAATGAATTAACTTATATTTTTTGAATATTAATTTGGAATTTAGAAAAACTTTAAACATAAAAAGTGTTTGAATTTGAATAACTAATTCAAAACCATTTTATGTTTTTAAAAATAATTAATGTAACCATTTAAACTATGAACCATTTAAATTTAATAATGAATTAACTTATATTTTTTGAATATTAATTTGGAATTTAGAAAAACTTTAAACATAAAAGTGTCTGGATTTTAATAAATAATTCAAAACCATTTTATATTTTTAAATAATTCAAAACCATTTTTTGTGTTTTAATTTGGATTTGAATTTACTTATATTTTTTATATATTAATGGGCGGGAAAAAAGAACGAGAAATAATGGGCGGAAAGAAATTTTTATTAGGATAGAACTGGAATTAAAGTACAGAACGCAACTAACACAAAGTTACATAGAAGAACTGAAAATTAAGATACATGGCCACATTAAGCCACAATCGACCGAACTTGTTTTGCAATGTTGGAGTGATTCAGTCATGCTCCTGCCTACACCTGTAATACCCACCACCATCAGTGTCATTTTCGCCGCTGTCGTTGTCATTGCCATCGCTTGGTCGCCGTAGTTGAATCTTGAAGGCTGAGTACGAGTGGGCTGGACTTGAGGGTAGCGCAGGCGGGGGCTAGAGTCGGCGGCCATGTCGTAGGCCATGACGCTCTGGAGAGTCCGACCGCGCCACCACAACCGACGGCCGTCCTCGTTGAAGTTCGGAGGAGGTGGGCCATCCTCCTCGTGTCTGGCGAGCGCCCTCTCACGCTGATCCACGAAGAAGGCTTCCCAAGTCGGGAAATAGTCGGGATGCCATCTAGGATTCCTCCGCTGCTCCGGCGTGAGCTCGAAGTAGTAGTGGTTCGTGATGGCCATCCGACGCGCCACACCTAGAGGGATAGGAGGAACTGCACGCCAAGGCCAAGATCCACCGACGGGACACAAGAGTTCAAGGGCAGGGGTAGTTCGAGGCGCAAAGGGCCTCCGCCTCTCTGGGAGTTAGTGCTACGGTGGAAGTCATGGGAAAGAGTGATGAGGTTGCAGATATGAGTCTAGAGATGTGCAATGACAATGGAGGCCAACTCTACATATATATATAGTCATAAATGGCAGGAAGATAACTGGAGGGAAGAACTGGCGGGAGAAATGCCGAGAAAAAATGGCGGGAAGAAAAATGTCTCATTTAGAACTTGCATTGGATCTCTGAAGAAACCACATATTGCAAGTCTAAAAATGATTTTTTTCAAAAAATCACGGGCGATAGATCATGTATCTGTAGTACAAACCGGACCCACTTCCTGCCGATTCGGCAGACATTTGTCCTTTTTACCCAGGATGGACGAAAAGGTTTGAGATGTCCCGTTTGGGAGATAGTCCATGTAAGGTGGTATAGTATTTTAGGAAAATGGGACGGTAGGATTCTGAAACGGTATTTTGGTGGTTACTTCACAAAACGACCCGTTTTTTGCGCTCGGAAAATGGAAAAGGGCTTTTCCGTGCGACAAAAAGGAAAACTTCCTCCCGCAACATTATTCTCCATACCAATGTCCACACGCATGCATAATATGGGCACAGCATCACAAACTATGCCGTGATTCAGCACATAACATCGGTCATTTAGACCGAAAGCCATGAAACCTCGAACATGATAGGTCATTTTGTGAAGGGTTTTTCCGAGACATGATCAATATACCAAGTCTGGTATTTTTCCTTTCAACTATGTCACATAATATGACACCACGCGAAGGATTTTCATTGTTCGGATTTTTTTTGAATTTATTATGCCCGTTTTGAATTTTCTAAATTTCTAACTATAGTCGAACCGGCGTGCATGAATATAGGGGACGAGCATCGTTAGAACGTGCATTGGATCTCTGAAAAAACCACATATTGTGAGTCTAAAAATGATTTTTTCAAAAAATCACGGGCGATAGATCATGTACCTGTAGTACAAACCGGACCCACTTCCTGCTGATTCGGCAGCATTTGTCCTTTTTATCCGGGATGGACGAAAAGGTTTGAGATGTCCCGGTTGGGAGATAGTCCATTTAAGGTGGTCTAGTATTTTAGGAAAATGGGACGGTAGCATTCTGAAACGGCATTTTGGTGGTTACTTCACAAAACGACCCGTTTTTTGCGCTTGGAAAATGGAAAAGGCTTTTTCGTGCGACAAAAAGTAAAAATTCCTCTTGCAACATTGTTCTCCATACCAATGTCCACACGCATGCATAATATGGGCACAGCATCACAAACTATGCCGTGATTCAGCATATAACATCGGTCATTTGGACCGAAAGCCATGAAACCTCGAACATGATAGGTCATTTTGTGAAGGTTTTTTCGAGACATGATCAATATACCCAGTCTGGTATTTTTCCTTTCAACTATGTCACATAATATGACACCACGCGAAGGATTTTCATTGTTCGGATTTTCAATATACTAAAGGTTCATCTTTAGTCTCGGTTGGAGGGATTTCAGTTGGGCCAGCAAAGACTAATGATAGGCGTGAGTGTCGACATTATGTCGTGCGGCGTGTACCTTGTCCCGGATGGTGTCACCAACCGGGACTAAAGATGAACCTTTAGTCCCGGTTGGAGACACCAACCGGGACAAAACACGAGTCAACACTAATAATAGGGGTGAGTGTCAATATTATTTCGTAAGTGTCGACACTATGCCGAGCTGCTTGTACTATAAATAGGCATCCTTGTGAGTCTAGTCCTCCAGCCAGTTTGAGGCATATCCAAGATGGTTTTCGAGAGCAGGGACACCACTACGGCCAGTTTCAGGGAGATGCCGGATCCCATCCTCCCATCTCCGAGAAATCGTCATAGAGGCACTCCTAATATGTGAAATTAGTTAGTTCCTAGGCGATTGATCTAGTTAGAGAAGTTACAAGCTTCAAGATGGTTTTCGAGAGCAGGACACCACTACGGCCAGTTTGGAGATGTTGGGATCCCATCCTCCGGCATCTCAGAAACTGGTCATAGAGGCACTCCTAATATGTGAAATTAGTTAGCTCCTGTGTATTGATCTAGTTAGAGAAGTTACAAGCTGCAAGATGGTTTTCGAGCGAGGGACACCACTTGACGATTTGAGGAGATGCCGGATCCCATCCTCGGCATCTCCAAGAAACTGTCATAGAGGCACTCCCTAATATGTGACCGCGCGCGTTTGGAGATCAGATCTTAATGGTAAGTACGAATCGGGACAACTTCTTCATAGTCCTGGTCCAGCCACAAAACGGGACTAACACTCAAGACATTTATTAATATTAAAACAAAGACTACAAACCCGGGACTAAAGGCCCCGCTATATATAGTCTCGGTCAAGCCACAAACCATGAAGATATCCTTGGTGAAGCCACAAACATGAAAAGACATGAACTAGAGTTACATAATATGAGCATGAACTTCTTGGCATATGTCCTTCCTTATGATCGCTTGAGACGTAACCATGGAGCATCTTCTTTACTTAACGGAATGCTTGTGTCAGTTTTCACTGTGAAGGGCGGAATTTCATCAAACTTATTATAATCTTCTGACATGTCTGTCTTGTCCTCGATTCCCACGATGTTTCTTTTCCCTGAAAGAACTATGTGACGCTTTGGCTCATCATATGATGTATTCGTTTGCATATTTTTTCTTTTTTCGATGCGGAGGACATGTCCTTCACATAGAAAACCTGAGACAAATCATTGGCTAGGACGAATGGTTCATCTCTATAACCAAGATTGTTGAGATCCACTGTTGTCATTCCATACAACTGGTCTATCTTTACCCCTTCCCCATTCAGGTTGACCCATTTACAGCGAAACAAAGGGACCTTAAAAGAGACTCCATAGTCTAGTTCCCATATCTCCTCTATGTAACCATAATATGTGTCCTTTTGTCCATTATTGTCTATTGCATCAAAGCGGACACCACTATTTTGGTTGGTGCTCTTTTTATCTTGGGCGATCGTGTAGAATGCATTCCCATTTATTTCGTACCCTTGGAAATTCAATACAGTAGAAGATGGTGACGCGGCCAACAAGTATAGCTGATCTCCAACAGTGGTGTCATTCAAGAGATGTGTCCGCACCAATCACCGAAAGACTTAATGTGTTCATCTGTAATCCATGATTCAGGCTTCCCCGGGTTTTTGGAGCGTACAATATTCTTGTGTTCCTCGATATACGGAGCTGCCAAGGTGGAATTATGTAGAACTGTGTAGTGTGCTTTAGTGAAAGAATCCCCGTCCCTACATATCATTGCTTTCTTTACCAGCGTGCTTTTTCCACTTAGTCTTCCCTCATGCCGCGAGTCAGAAACACCAATCGGCTTAAGGTCAGGAATAAAGTCAACACAAAACTCAATGACCTCCTCTGTTCCATATCCCTTGGAGATGCTTCCTTCTGGTCTAGCACGGTTATGAACATATTTCTTTAAGACTCCCATGAACCTCTCAAAGGGGAACATATTGTGCAGAAATACCAGACCGAGAATGGCAATCTCTTCCACTAGGTGAACCAGGAGATGCGTCATAATATTGAAGAAGGATGGTGGAAACACCTAACAAGACATTGTACCACATCCTTCTGTAACCTTGGCAGAATATCTGGATTGATTACCTTCTGAGATATTGCATTGAGGAATGCACACAACTTCACAATGGGTACTCGAATATTTTCCGGTAGAAGCCCCCTAATTGCAATCGGAAGCAACTGCGTCATAATCATGTGACAGTCATGAGACTTCAGGTTTTGGAACTTTTTCTCTGCCATATTTATTATCTCCTTTATATTAGATGAGAAGCCAGACGGCACCTTGATACTGTAAAGGACTTCAAAAAATATTTCCTTGTCTGCTTTGGTAAGAGCATAGCTGGCACGACTTAAGTGACGCCCTTTATCCGTCTTGTTCTGTGTATGCATGTTCTTTAGGTCTTTCATAATTTGTTGGTCCTCCCGTGCTTCTGGTGTATCTTTTATCCTCCCATACACGCCTAGAAATCTAGCAGGTTCACGCAAAAATTCTTCGTCACGTGCATCACGTCGATTGAAGAGCGAAGACGCTGGACTTTCCAATATGGCAGCTCCCAAAATATAGATTTCTTCTTCCACATGGGTGCGTGTCTCAGAGCGACGCTGCTCGAACTGATTGACCATCGGGACCCTTTCCAAAGATTACTTCTATGTCCTTGACCATACCAAATACATCATCACCAGCAGGGAGTTCAGGCTTCTTCCGGTGATCTGCCTCACCTTTGAAATACTTGCCTTTCTTTCTTACGGGATGATTGGTCAAAAGAAATCGTCGATTCGCCAGGTACACAACCTTCTTGCATTTATGCAAATATGTACCTTCAGTCTTATCTAAACAGTGTGTGCATGCCTTATATCCCTTGTTTGTCTGTCCTGAAAGGTTACTAAGAGCAGGCCAATCATTGATGGTTACGAATAACAACCCTCGTAGATCAAATGGCTCCTGTTTGTTCTCATCCCACGCACGTACACCTGGTTTACGCCACAACTGTAAGAGTTCTTCAACTAATGGCCTAAGGTACACATCAATGTCGTTGCCCGGTTGCTTCGGGCCTTGGATGAGCACTAACATCATAATGAACTTACGCTTCATGCACAACCAAGGAGGCAGGTTGTAGATACATAGAGTCACGGGCCAGTGTCGGATCGCAGCTCGCTTCCCTAAAAGGATTCATGCCATCCGTACTTAGACCAAACCATAAGTTCCTTGCGTCACCTGCAAAGTCTGGGAAGTCTCTCTTGATTTTTCTCCACTGTGACCCATCAGCAGGGTGTCTCAACTTCCCGTATTTCTTACGGTCTTCTTTGTGCCATCGCAACAACCTGGCATGCTCTTTGTTTCTGAACATGCATTTCAACCTTGGTATTATAGGAGCATACTGTTGGAATTATGCCCTAGAGGCAATAATAAAGATGTTATTATTATAATTCTTGTTCATGATAAAGTTTATATTCCATGCTAGAATTGTATTAAGCGGAAACTTTAATACTTGTGTGGTTTGTGAACAACACCGTGTCCCTAGTACGCCTCTATGGACTAGCTCATTGATCAATGATGGTTAAGGTTTCCTAACCATAGACATGAGTTGTCAATTGATAATGAGATCATATCATTGGGAGAATGATATGGTGGACAGACCCAAACTAAGCAAAGCTATTAGATCGTTTCATCGTGTTCGTCTTTGCGAAGCTTTTCTCATGTCAAATATTGTATTCCTTAGACCATGAGATAATACAACTCCCTGGTATCGAAAGAAAGCTTTGAGGTCATCAAACGTCATCCTATGAGAGGGTGATCATAAAGGTGTCTCTCAGGTGATCGGAAAGTATCTGTTGGGTTGTATGTATCGAGATGGGATTTGTCCTCCCAAGTCGAGAGATATGCTTGGCCCACTCGGTAATCGATATCAACACCGCTTGCAAGCATGTGGTTAAGGAGTTAATCACAAAGTGATATCGGATTACGGAATGAGTAAAGTACTTACGTGGAACGAGATTGAACTAGGTATGACGATACCGACGATCGAATCTCGGGCAAGTAAAATATCGCGAGACTAAGGGAATATATATATGGGATTGATTGAATCCTGGCATCATGGTTCATCCGATATGATCATCGATGAATGTGTGGGAGTCAATATGGGTGCCTGCACTGCTGTTGATTATTGATAGAAGATCATGTCTCAGATATTCTCGAACCCGCAGGGTCACACACAAAACGTGTCTCGACTCTAGGATACATTGGATAATTGGAATAAGAATTTATGTTCCGAGACTCTGATGGGATCCGATATATCACTAGAGGTTCCGGAATGGTCCGGAGACTACGATTCATGTAAGGCAAAGGCAGTTTTTGGAGTTCGAATTGTTCGGGTTAATCGGTATTATGGGAAGCTTTAGAACCTTCCGGAAGGGGACCAACGTGGCCCCACCTTCCGGGAGGGCATGGGCCTATGAGGGAGTGTCCTGGCCGCATTGGGCCAGGCACAAGGCCCCATAGGGCCCAGCCGATCCTAGATAAGTTTAAATCGCTTAAACTAGAGATAAGATAGGGTTTCTAGAAGGAGAGTTTAAATCGTTTAAACTAGAGATAGGCTTGGAGGATGGGCAAGGGCTGTCCGCACCCCCCCCCCTCGATATATAGAGGGCTGGTGCGCCTTCCCCGACACACACCTCCTCCAAGCCCTAGTAGCCCGCTGCCTTCCTCTCTCCTCCCGATTGTTTGTAGGCGAAGCCTGCTGTAAATTCTCCACCATATACACCACGCCGTGTTGTAGATCCAATCTATCTCTCCACCCTACTTGTTGGTCCGAGGAAGGAGGAGACATCGAGGTGCTGCACGCAGTATCTCACGGAGGCACCGCCACTTGTGGTGCTAGATCGGATCGGATCGCGAGGAGGAGAAGCGCACGACTACATCACCCACGCCCGATTTAACGTTCCTGTCTTGAATCTTCAAGAGTATGAAGATCTAATCCAATCTCTCTCGTTGTTTACATCTCCTAGATTAGATCTTGGCTTTCCTCTGTTCGCCCGTAGGAAAATTTTGATTTACTATGTCAAACCCATCGGGTATCGAGCTAGATCTATGCGTAGATGTGATTCACGAGTAGAACGCAACATGGTTGTTGCGGCGTTGATATTTTCTGTTGCAAGCCTCTTGTTTGTGTTCTTCTTATGACGCGGATAGTGAGATTGAAGAGGTCCAGGCCAACCTTACGCGACGTCGTCATGAGACCGGCTCGCACTTGACGTGGCTTGTACCACACATGCTACCGGTGGATGTCGATTTCTCTCACTATAGTTGTCATGGATTAACACCGAGTTTGGCAACCATAATATCACCGCTAGGCTTTCCGTAGGTAAGAATCGTTCTTAGCATCTACTCCCATAAGCCACGTAAAACATGCAACAACAAAGTAGAGGCGTCTAACTTGTTTTTGCGGGAGTGTTTTCGTGATATGGTATGGCCCAAGATGTGATGTGTATATTGTATGCGATGATCATGTTTTGTAATGTTTCACGACTTGCATGTCGATGAGTACACAACCGGAGAATATGGCTGTCTTTATAATTGTGTATGACTGTGAGTCAACTTCTTATACGCCATGTAATAGCTTTACTTTATCGCTAAGTAGTTAGCAATAGTTGTAGTTGCTATTCGTGGTGGAGGCAATCATGGTGGAGTGATGGAGATCATGCGAACGCACAAGATGGAGATCATTCTGGCTGAAGATTGGCTATACCATGTCACATAAAGTTATATGCATGTGATGTTTATCCTTTTATGTATCTTATTATGCTTAGATCGCGGTAGCATTATAAGATGATTCCTCATAAAGGTCAAGATAAAAACGTGTTCTCCCCAAGTATGCACCGTTGTGAAAGTTCGTCGTGTCCAAGCATCACGTGATGATCGGGTGCTATAGACTCTCGCTCACATACAACGGGTGCAAGCCAGTTTTGCACGCGGAAATACTTGGGTCTAACTTGACGAGCCTAGCATGTACAGAAATGGCCTAGGAACACAAGAACAGAAAGGTTAAGCATTAGTAATATGGATGATATGATCGACACTTCGTTGTCCACCATTGAAACCACATCTCTTCTCGTGATGATCGGATTAGGTGTGGTGAATTTGGATCGTGTTCACTAAACAACTTGAGGGATGTTGAATTTAGTGGGAGTTCATCTAGTAATTTGATTAAGTTGAACTATTTATCATGAACATAGTCTAAATTATACTTGCAAATCTTGTAGATCACATGGCCAAGTCCAACTTCAACGTTTTTGCTGAGAAAGAAAAGCTTAGAAACAATGGGTCTAACTTCACCAACTGGTTCCGCAATCTAAGAATCATTCTGTCCGGCGGACAAAAGGACTATGTCCTTGGGAAAGCGTTAGGTGACCCCCCTGCTGCAACTGCGCCGGCTGATGAGAAAGCTGTCTATCAGTCGCGCAAAGATGATTATGGTGTGATTAAGAGCACCATGTTGTTTGCTATGTAACCGGAACTTAATAATCGTTTTTATAACTATCCCTGGCCCTTTGAGATTCTCGAAGAGCTGAAAACCATGTTTGGACTCAGGCCCGCTCGAGAGATATGAGATCTCGAGAAGTTCTTTAAGCGCAAGATGGAGGAAGGAGTTCCGTTAGTGAGCACGCCATTAAGATGTCGGGCTACACTCAACGCCTTGAGCAAGCTGGACGCAAGATTCGGAGGAGCTCAAGATTGACAGGTTCGCAATCACTCCCTCCCAGCTACAAAAGTTTTATAGTGACTCATAATCAGATTGGTTCCATCGATACGATCACGAGCTCTTCGCAAAGTGAAGGGTGCGGAGGTTGAGATCATGTAGGATAATGATGTGTTGATGGTCTACAAGCCCTCGTTTTAGAAAGGTATAGGTGCAATGAAGCCCTTCAAGAATATCGGCGGCAAGGGCGTTGCCCCTGCTTTGAAGAAGCTCAAGTCTGGACCTAAGCGGACAGAGTGCTTCTATTGCAAGGACAAGGGTCCTTTGGGCGCTTCCAAAGTACTTAGCGGACAAGAAGGTGGCACCATCAAAGGTATATTTGATATACATGTTATTGATGTTTTCCTTACTAGCCCTCGTTGTAGTGCTCGGTATTTGATCTCGGTTGTTGCTAATATTTGTAACTCGAACAGAGCTACTGGAATAGACGACTGAGGATGAGGGATGACGATCTTGGCGTTGCAACGGATCAAGAGTTGATGTGATGGCCGTCGGCACCCTCTCCTTAGTTTTACCTTGGGATTAGTTTTAAACCTTAATAAATGTTATTATGTGCTGCGTTGAGCATGAACATTATTTCCGGATCGTGTTTATTGCAAGACGGTTATTCATTTAAATCGGAGAATAATGGTTGTTCTATTTATATGAGTAACATCTTTTATGGTCATGCACCCATTGTAAATGGTTTATTTCTTCTAAATCTCGAAAGGGATGAAACACACATCCATAACATTGAGGCTAAGAGATGCAAAGTAGATAGTGATAATACTACTTATTTGTGGCTTTGTCGTCTAGGTCATATTGGTGTAAAGCGCATGAAGAAACTCCATTCGATGGACTTTTGGAGTCTCTTGATTTTGAATCATTTGACACATGCGAACCATGCCTCATGGGCAAGATGATCAAAACCCGTTCTCGGTATGATGGAGCGAGCAACGGACTTGTTGGAAATCATACATACCGATGTATGCGGACCGATGAGTGTTTCGACGCCGGTGGATATCGCTATTTTCTCACTTTTACCGATGACTTAAGTAGATATGGGTATATCTATTTAATGAAACATAAATCTGAAAACGTTTGAAAAGTTCAAAGAATTTCAGAATGAAGTGGAGAACTATCGTATGAGAAAGATTAAGTTTCGCGATCCGATCGTGAGGCGAATATTTGAGTTATGATTTCCTCACGCATCTCAAGGCAAGTGGAGTCGTTTCACAACTCACGCCACCGGAACACCACAAGACAATGGTGTGTACGAGCGCTGGAATCGAACCCTATTAGATATGGTCCGATCGATGATGTCTCTTCTTGATTTGCCGTTATCGTTTTGGGGTTATGCATTAGAAACCGCTGCATTCACTTTAAATAGGGCTCCATCTAAATCCTTTGATACGACACCGTATGAACTGTGGTTTGTTGCTAAACCTAAGTTGTCGTTTCTTAAAGTTTGGGGATGTAAAGCTTACGTCAATAAGTTGATGCGGAGCTCGAACCCAAAGCGAGAAATGCGTCTTCATAGGATACCCTAAGGAAACTATTGGGTATACCTTCTATCACGTAACCGAAGGCAAAGTGTTTGTCGCAAGAACGGTTCCTTTCTTGAGAAGGAGTTTCTCTCGAAAGAAGTGAGTGGGAGGAAAGTAGAGCTAGACGAGGTTGTTGAACCTTCTCTTGAATTGGAGAGTAGCGCAAGACCTGAAATTGTTCCAAAGGTCACCGCTGCGCCAACAATAGAGGAAGCTAATGACAAGGATCATGAAGCTTTGGACGATCACGCCATCGAACGTCGCGGTCGACAAGGTCGCGTGCCCTCTCTGAGTGGTAATGCGGCAACCTGTCTTGACAGTCTTGTTAGTAGAAGACAGTGAACCTATGAACTATGAGGAAGCGATGATGAGCCCAGACTCTGAGAAATGGCTAGAAGCCATGAAATCCGAATTGGGATCCATGAGCGAAAACCAAGTATGGACTTTGGTGGACCCTCCTAGCGACGAAAGGCCGTTGAGTGCAAATGGATCTTCAAGAAGAAAGCGGACGGATGGTAATGTTACCGTCTATAAAGCACGGCTTGTCACGAAAGGTTTTCGACAAGTTCAAGGTGTTGACTACGATGAGACTTTCTCTCCCGTAGCGATGTTTAAGTCTATTCGGATTTTATTAGCAATTGCTGCGTTTCATGATTATGAAATATGGCAGATGGATGTCAAGACTGCGTTCCTCAATGGCAACATTGATGAAGAGTTGTATATGATGCAACCCGAAGGTTTTGTCGATCCTAAGGATGCTGATAAAGTATGCAAACTTTAGCGCTCCATTTATGGATCAAGCAAGCATCTCGAGTTGGAACCTTCGCTTTGATCAAGTGATCAAGAGCTTTGGATTTGTTCCAAATTGCTAAGCTTGCATCTACAAGAAAGTGAGTGGGAGCTCGGTGACGCTTCTCGGTACTATATGTGGATGACATATTGATTATTGAAATGACATCAACATGCTTAACGATGTGAAGAGTTATTTGAACAAGTGTTTTCAATGAAAGACCTAGGTGAAGCTGCTTATATATTGGGCATCAAGATCTATAGAGATAGACAAAGACGCTGATAGCTTTAAGCCGAGTACATACCTAGACAAAGTTCAAAAGGTTCAATGGATAAGGCATTGAAAGGTTCAAAGGCCTATGTTGTCGTGGAAGATATTGAGCAAGGCTCGGTCCACCACGGTAAATGATAGGGAAGCTATGAGCAAAGTGCCTTATGCCTCGACATAGGTTCCATCATGTATGCCATGCTGTGTACTAGACCGGATGTGTCCAATGCTCTTAGTTTGACGAGCAGATATCAAAGTGATCCAGAGTGGAACATCGGACAGCCGTGAAGAACATCCTAAGGTACCTAAATAGGACTAAAGAAATGTTCTTAGTCTATGGGGTGATGAACATTCGTCAGAAAAGGTTACGCCGATGCTAGTTTCGACACCGACAAGGATGATTGTAAATCTCAGATGTGATACATGTATATTTTGAATGGAGGAGCTGTGGAGTCGAGAAGTGCAAGCAAAGCGTGATCATGGGATCTACTGAGAAGCGGAATACATGGATGCCGCAGAAGCATCAAGTGAAGGAGTTTGGATCAGAACTTCATCATCGAAGCTTGGCATGGTTCCAAGTGCATTGGACCCATCGGAGATATTGTGTGACAACATCTGGCGCCATAGCACTCGCTAAGGAACCGAGATATCATCCAAAGACCAAGCATATCAACATTAAGTTTCATATAATCCGAGATTATATAGCGTATGGAGATCTCAAGATCAGCAAAGTACATACAGATCTGAATGTCGCAGATCCATTGACTAAACCTCTTCCACGTGTAAATATGATCAGCACCTCGATTGCCATGGGTGTGAGATTGTTGCCAAATGTAAACTAGATTATTGACTCTAGTGCAAGTGGGAGACTGTTGGAATTATGCCCTAGAGGCAATAATAAAGATGTTATTATTATAATTCTTGTTCATGATAAAGTTTATATTCCATGCTAGAATTGTATTAGCGGAAACTTTAATACTTGTGTGGTTTGTGAACAACACCGTGTCCCTAGTACGCCTCTATGGACTAGCTCATTGATCAATGATGGTTAAGGTTTCCTAACCATAGACATGAGTTGTCAATTGATAATGAGATCATATCATTGGGAGAATGATATGGTGGATGACCAAACTAAGCAAAGCTATTAGATCGTTTCATCGTGTTCGTCTTTGAAGCTTTTCTCATGTCAAATATTGTATACATAAGACAATGAGATAATAAACTCCACAGTATCGGAAGAAAGCTTTGAGGTCATCAAACGTCATCCTATGAGAGGGTGATCATAAAGGTGTCTCTCGGTGATCGGAAAGTATCCATTGGGTTGTATGTATCGAGATGGGATTTGTCCCTCCCAAGTCGAGAGATATGCTTGGGCCCACTCGGTAATCGATATCAACACCGCTTGCAAGCATGTGGTTAAGATGTTAATCACAAAGTGATATCGGATTACGAACGAGTAAAGTACTTGCTGTGAACGAGATTGAACTAGGTATGACGATACCGACGATCGAATCTCGGCAAGTAAAATATCGCGAGACGAAGGGAATATATATATGGGATTGATTGAATTGGCATCGTGGTTCATCCGATATGATCATCGATGAATGTGGGAGTCAATATGCCTGCACTCCGCTGATTATTGATATAAGATCATGTCTTCATATTCTCTAATCCGCAGGTTCAAACACTTAACGTGTCTCGACTGTAGGATAGATTGGATAATTGATTTATGAATTTTGTTTGGAGTCTCGGATGGGATCTGGATATCACGAGAGGTTCCGAATGGTCCTGAGAATAAGATTCATATAAGGCAAAGGCAGTTTTGGAGTTCGGAATAGTTCGGGTAATCGGTATTGTACCTGGAAGCTTCTAGAACCTTCCTAAGGGGACCAACGTGGCCCCACCTTCCGGAGGGGGGCATGGGCCTATGAGGGAGTGTCCTGGCGCATTGGGACAGGGGGCACAAGGCCCCATAGGGCCCAAATGATCCTAGATAAGTTTAAATCGTTTAAACTAGAGATAAGATAGGGTTTCTAGAAGGAGAGTTTAAATCGTTTAAACTAGAGATAGGCTTGGAGGATGGGCAGGGCTGGCCGCACCTCCCTCTATATATAGAGGCTGGCGCCCCTTCCCCGACACACACCTCCTCCAAGCCCTAGTAGCCCCGCCTTCCTCTCTCCTCCCGATTGCTTGTAGGCGAAGCCTCCGCAAATTCTCCACCATATACACCACGCCGTCGTGTTGTAGATCCAATCTATCTCTCCACCCTACTTGCTGGTCCGAGGAAGGAGGAGACGTCGAGGTGCTGCACGTGTGCATCTCACGGAGGCACCGCCACTTGTGGTGCTAGATCGGATCGGATCGCGAGGAGGAGAAGCGAGTACGACTACATCACCCATGTTCCGACGAATGTTCCGCTGTGCGAATCTTCAAGGGTATGAAGATCTAATCCAATCTCTCTCGTTGTTTACATCTCCTAGATTAGATCTTGGCTTTCCCTCTGTTCGCTTCCGTAGGAAAATTTTGATTTACTATGCTGCGAAACCCATCACATACCACATAACCTTAGCAGGAACCCTTTTCCGGAGGGGCTCTCCCTCAACATCACCAGGGTCATCTCGTCTGATTTTATACCGCAATGCATTGCATACCGGGCATTTATCTAAATTCTCATACTCCTTACCGCGGTAGAGGATGTAGTCATTAATGCATGCATGTATCTTTTGCACATCTAATCCTAGAGGACAAAGAGTCTTCTTAGCTTCGTAGATACTCTCGGGAAGTTCGTTATGTTTTGGAAACTTCGGCTTTATTATTTTCAGCATCTTTTCAAATGAGGAGTCAGTTAGACCACACTCTGCCTTCCATCGCAACAATTCTAGTGTGGTACCGAGGTTTGTGCTGCCATCTTCACAATTTGGGTACAACAATTTCTTGTGATCTTCTAACATGCCCTCTAACTTCAACTTCTCATTTTCTGTTTCACAGTCTCGCTTTGCATCAGAAATGACCCTACCAAGTTTATCATCCGGCTCATCTGATGCCCGTTCTTCACCTCCTTCCTCTCCATTGTCTTCCATTGCAGTATCACTGTATTCAGGAAACATATGATGATAGTTGTTATTATCATCTTCTTCTTCACCATCTTCCATCATAACCCCTCTTTCCCTGTGCTTGGTCCAGCAATTATAGTTGGGCATGAAACCTTTCATAATCAGGTGGCCGCGAATGATTTTCGAGGAAGAGTACTCCTTGTTGTTCCGACATTGAACACATGAACAACGTATAAAACCATTCTCTTTGTTTGCCGTAGCCACATCGATAAATTTATCCATGCCTTTCATATACCCGGCTACACGCCGGTCACCGTACATCCATTCCCGACCGTTCATCTGCATCATATAAGTAAGTTTATCAAAAAACAGGATATCATAAATAGTGAAATGACCAATTCACATCGACACATGCATTGTATCAATGACAGAGAAAAGATAAGATTGCTAACCTCGATCGAGGAAAATAAAGAGGAGAAAGGTCAAGTGCGTCTCGGACACCTTCTATATTTTTGTTCTATGAGAAATTGAACAGGATCATTCACTCAAATATTTCATCAAACACCTTGAATGCATGCATAGGAAAAAAACTAGCACACCCCTCACACCTTCCACCAAGAAAAAACAGAGTGAAGGCAGAGGGCTAGGGCGTTGCATTTATAGAGGACGAGAGCATACGTCCCGGTTTATAACACAAACCGGGACTAAAGGTGTGTGCCACGCCACGTGGCTGACGCCCAATCTTTAGTCCCGGTTTGTGTTATAAACCGGGACGTATGCCCCCTTACCAATCGGGATGCATGCCTCCGGGGCCCGTGCCCTATCGAACCGGGACGCGTGCCAGCATTAGTCCCGGTTCGTGGCGCAACCGGGACTAATGCTCTAAGGGGGCGCGAACGGATGGCCTGTTTTCTACTAGTGCACCGCATACCGTGTCATTGATTCAGACGCAAGCAGCGACAACTATTCAGACACAACCACGACAACGATTCAGAGACGTTATTGGAAGACTGTCCGGCGGCGGCCTGCTCCATCAATGTTGACGAGACGGCACACTGACTGACTGGACGCCGCTTGCTGACACCTCAAGCACACGGATATCTCCCTCCCCAACGGCTGACACCTCAACCAGGACCGTGTCCCGGTGCCGCCCGTGCCCAAGAAGGCAAAGCGCTGGCGGAGGAGATCCGCCGCCGGATCAACAACCTCCCGCCGGCCCAACGATGGAAGAGGGGCTACCACAACAATAACTACTGGGTAGAGTTCCTCGAGTGTGAGCAAAGGTGCGGCGCGCGACCACCATTCGTCGCGACCTGATGCCTGGGGAGGTTCACGCCGTCCCCAACATCGACTGGGACGACCAGGGCGCCTTCAACCACTCTGACGCCGACCTTGACAACGAGGACGACAACGACGAGGAGGACGATGACACTGTCGTCAAGCAGGAGGCGGTGGACGATGTCGCCGCGAACCTGCCCCCGAAGTACCGTGAGATGCTGGCACGCGGCTACGACGAGGACGCCTTCACCGAGCAGGCCATTGAGGCCAATGTGCGGGAGGAGGACGCCCAGTGGGCCGGCTACAAGAAAGCCGTCCAGCTCACCGGCCTGGTGGCGCAGGCAAACACCCTGCTGCCTCCACCGTCGCCGATATCGGGATGGGCGCCAGTGATCGCTCTGGAGGTGGGGATGGAGCTGGCACACCTCCAGCACTGGTGGGCGCCGTGGCCTGGGCAAGTGATCAATCCACCTGCTCCCGCGTCCGCTCCCGCTCCGTTCCTGTCACCACCCAACCTCTGGACGCCGCCAGAGTACATCGATCTTAACCCGTAGATGTCCAGGCGGCGTCGAGCGCAAAGATCGGTAGCTAAGGTTATTAGGATTAGTTTAAATTTTATTTTTTATATTTTAAATATAAATTAAGTATGAAATGTATGAACTGTGCCTATTTTTAGCGCGAACAATTTACATCTGAATCTTAAAAAAAAAACCCTGTTTAGACCGTACAAATAAATCACGCACCGAACGCTACTAACCGAACAAGGCGGACCATGATCTCAAATCGATCGCGCCTCGATTCAAGGTGATATAAGCGGACAATTTAATGTCCTAGTAAGCTGCAGTGGGCCGGTGGGCTGGGTCAGAGGGAACAGAAAAGGAAAACAACGTAGGGCGTTTCCCACGTTCCGTTTTCCATGCTCTTCGGGATTACTTCCGCGGATCAGATCCTTGACATGGGCATGCACTGCACCCTCTGCATGGGGAAAGCTTCAGAAATGACGTGGCAGATAAGCACGAGAGCTAGCCGCTCACGTGCGACACGTAAGGCCGCGCCGTACGTGGCGTAGTTTGGCTGTTGTCGTCACGTGCTCGCAAAGTGGTCGATGGTCATCTGAGAAAGAAGTGATCGGCATTCCAACTAAGTAGAGACGACGACGAAAAATTAAAAAAAAAAAAGAGACGACGACGACGAACGTGGGCACCGTGCATGCCACGCGGCCCGGGATCCGTATCATAACGTGTTGTGGCGATCAAACTAACTGGCAAAGGTGTTAAAGTACACCTAGCTAGCTATAAACAAATTAGGCGAGATATAGATATTGACAATGGCTTATACCGGAGTACTTTGCTTGTTCGCACGGGCTACTCGACAGCCAGCTACTGTTAGATACACTTACATCAGGGCATGCAAGCCACACGCAACCACCCGCTGTTTGAAGCGTGCAGGTCGCCGGTGACTCTCGCTCGCTCGCTCCGTCTCCACCGTATCGTATCGTAGACTGACACCAGCTTCTCGATCTTGGACAGCCAAAAAGAAAAAGGTCGCTTCCCAGGAAATTAATTAAGGAGGTGTCTAGATCTCAGACGCCCTGAGAACTTCTTATGTCTAAGTCGCTGATGTTATCCTAATATTTCTGCTAAAATCTCAGTTGCAACCTAGTTGTAACCCCTAATATTTGTACTAATTCTCAGTTGCAACCTAGTTGCAACTCATTAAATTCTCAGTTACACCCTAATTGCAACTCATGTGTAACTTTCACTTTGCACGAATCACGAGGTAAATCGAACGGTGAAAGAGACGACCAAGACCTAAAAAGTTCTCAGGCGCCTAAGAACTAGCAAAACCAATTAATTAAGCGATAGAGGAATCAAAATGTGCTTTGTGCGGAGATCGAGCAAGCGAGAGTACGTACGGATGGACGGACGTCGACGGGTCGAAACAGGAGGGGGAGATGAGATGCATGTACGGGCTGCATGATGATAGATCGTCGTCGTCCTATGATTCATGAAATTGGGAATCTAACGGGTGTATTTTCGTTTTTTTGCGAGAAAAAGCACGATTAATGATACCGGGAAGTCTAACAAGTGCTGAGCTGAGCTCATGATCGAACGAGACCGGGGACTCGGGAGATACACAAGGGTCAATAAATAAAATCAGTTAGTACTAACATTAGTATGTAACCCTTTTATTTATATTACCGACCATGTATATATCTCCCTCCGTTTGAGGCCGGTCGTTTTTATATGACCGTACGAGGAGTAATGACACACAGCACTAGTGGAAACGAGGCTTTTCGTTGATCCTGAAAAAGTGCTTTAACACCGATTCGAACCGGTGTTAAACGGGGGCCGTACCAACGTGGCCCGTGCGGCAAAAAAGGAGCCCCCTTTAACACCGGTTCGTGCCACGAACCGGTGTTAAAGGACCCTAATGATGGCCACAAGAGCCTCTCTTAACACCGGTTCGTGGCATGAACCGGTGTTAAAAGGGGGGCTATATAAGACACCACCGCAGCCCACACACCCTACTCTTCCATTTTTTCACTATCTCATTTTGGAGCCTAGCAAGAGCGTGTGAAGAGTGCTAGTTTGTATTTTTTTCATATGCACAAGAGGTGTTCGGTGAAATGCCCGAGAGCTCAAAATAAGTTTTCTCGTTGCTCTTTCCTTCTCGGTCGAGGTCGGCAACTATCCTTTCATGTGTCATTGATGTACTATATATAAAAATGGTCATCTCCCTATTAATTTTTGATATATACTACATATTAATGCAGATGAACCGGCAATGGATGTACGGTGACCGCCGCACTTCCGAGTACATTACGGGCCTCCAAAATTTCATCGTTGTGGCTAATGCAAACCGTGGTCACAATGGTTTTATGTGCTGTCCGTGTGTTCCTTGTCGAACAAGAAAGACTACTCAAATACCAGAACCATTCACGCCCACCTGCTTCGATCCGGTTTCATGCCCAGCTATAATTGTTGGACCAAGCACGGAGAAAAAGGGGTTGTGATGGAAGACAACGAAGAAGAAGAGGATGATGACAACTATCATAATATGTATCCTGAATATGATGATACTGCAACGGGGGTAGATAATGAAGATCAAGAGGGAGCAGATGGGCCCGATGACGATCTTGGTCAGCCATTCGATGCAAAGGAAGAATGTGAAACTGAAAAGGAGAAGGAGAAGCTGGAGCAGATGTTAAAGGATCACAAAACATTGTCGTATCCAACTTGCGAAGATGGCCACAAAAAGCTAGGTACCACATTGAATTTGCTGCATGGAAGGCAGAGAACGGTGTGACTGACAGCGCATTTTCAAAGTTGTTGGTAAAAATGAAGAATCTTCTTCCAAGAAATAATGAGTTGCTCGACAGTACATACCAAGCAAAGAAGGTTGTCTGCCCTCTAGGATTAGACGTGCAGAAGATACATGCCTGCATTAATGACTGCATCCTCTACCGTGGTGAGAAGTACGGGAATTTGGATGCATGCCCGGTATGCACTGCACTGCGGTATAAGATCAGACGAGACGATCCTGGCGATGTTGAGGGCGAGGCCCCTAGGAAGAAGGTTCCCGCCAAGGTTATGTGGTATGCTCCTATAATACCACGGTTAAAACGTCTCTTCAGAAATAAAGAGCATGCCAAGTTGTTGCAATGGCACATGGAAGACCGTAAGAAAGACGCGATGTTGAGACACCCCGCTGATGGGTCACAGTGGAGAAAAGTCGAGCGAGAGTACCCGGACTTCGCACGTGACGCAAGGAACTTAAGGTTTGGTCTAAGTACAGACGACATGAATCCTTTTGGTGAGCAGAGCTGCAGTCACAACACCTGGTCTGTGACTATATATCTATAACCTTCCTCCTTGGTTGTGTATGAAGAGGAAGTTCATTATGATGCCAGTGCTCATCCAAGGCCCGAGGCAACCCGGCAACGACATTGATGTGTACCTAAGGCCATTAGTTGAAGAACTTTTGCAGCTGTGGGCCAAACCAGGTGTACGTATGTGGAATGAGCACAAAGGGGAGCCATTTGACCTACGAGCATTGCTTTTCGTAACCATCAATGATTGGCTCGCTCTTAGTAACATTTCAGAGCAGACAAACAAGGGATACAATGCATGCACACACTGTTTAGATGATACTGAAAGTGTATATTTGGATAAATGTAAGAAGGTTGTGTACCTAGGGTATCGCCGATTTCTTCCGAACCTGCATCCAGTAAGAAAGAAAGGCAAGCATTTCAAACGTCTGGCAGAACCCCGGAGGAAGCCTGTCCTCCGTACCGGTGAGGAGGTATTTGGTATGGTCAAGGACCTAGAAGTAATCTTTGGAAAAGGTCCTGGAAGTCTATCTGTTCCGAATGACGATGCCGGACACGTGCCCATGTGGAAGAAGCAATCTATATTTTGGGACCTACCCTATTGGAAAGTCTTAGAGGTCCGCTCTTCAATCGACGTGATGCACGTGACGAAGAATGTTTGCGTGAACTTGCTAGGCTTTCTAGGAGTGTATGGGAAGACAAAGATACACCGAAGCACGGGCGGGACCAGCAACGTCGAAAGCCCTGAAGAGCCTATGCATCCTGAGAACGAGAAGGGTAAACGATGCCACTTAACTCCTGCCAGCTACGCTCTTACCAAAGCAGAGAAGGAAATCTTTTTTGAATGTCTAAGCAGTATCAAGGTCCCGTCTGGCTTCTCGTCGAATATAAAGGGAATAATAAATATGGCAGAGAAAAAATTCCAAAACCTGAAGTCTCATGACTGCCACGTGATTATGACACAATTGCTTCAGATTGCATTGAGGGGCTTCTACTGAAAATGTTCGAGTACCCATTGTGAAGCTATGTGCATTCCTCAATGCAATATCTCGAAGGTAATCGATCCGAAAGCCTACGAGGTTACAAGCAGATGTGGCCCAATGTCTTGTCGACTTTGAGTTGGTGTTCCCACCATCCTTCTTCAATATTATGACGCATCTCTGGTTCACCTAGTAGAAGAGATTGCCATTCTCGGTCCTGTATTTCTACACAATATGTTCCCCTTTGAGAGGTACATGAGTCTTAAAGAAATATGTTCATAATCGTGCTAGGCGGAAGGAAGCATCTCCAAGGGCTATGTAAGAGGAGGTCATTGAGTTACGTGTTGATTTTATTCGACCTTAAAGGCGATTGGTGTTCCGAATCACGACATCAGGGGAGACTGTGTGGAAAAGGCACCCTAGGATGTAAAGCAATGATATGTAGGGACGGGCATTCTCTCAATCAAGCACACTACACGGTTTACAAAGATCTATCTTGGTTGCCCCGTATATCAATGAACACAAGAATTTAATACGCCTCAAACACCCGGCAATCGATGAATGGATTATAAGTGAACACATGGCGAGTTTTGGCGGCTGGCTGCAAAGACTTCTCACGAATAACACCTTGTTGGGGATCATTTGTACTTGTTAGCGAGGACACCATCTTCATTGTATGTACTTTCCAAGTGCGAGATAAATGGGAATACATTTTACGATAGGCCAAGATAAAAGAGCACCAACCAAAATAGTGGTGTCCGCTCATGAAGACAATGGGCAGAAGACCACGTATTATGGGTTCATAGAGGAGATATGGGAACTTGACTATGGACCTAATTTTAAGGTCCCCTTGTTTCGATGCAAATGGGTCAAGCTAACAAGAGGAGGGGTTGAGGTAGACAAGAAGTACGGAATGACAACGGTGGATCTCAACAATCTTATGAAGGTAGACAAGAACTTAGACGAACCATTCGTCCTAGCCAATGATGTGGCTCGGGTTTTCTATGTGAAGGACATGTCCTCCAGACCAAAAAAAAAAGAAAAAATATACAAACGAATTGAAGGGTTTCGCGGCATAGTAAATCAAAATTTTCTACGGATGCGAACAGAGGGAAAGCCAAGATATAATCTAGAAGATGCAAACAACGAGAGAGATTGGATTAGATCTTCATACCCTTGAAGATTACGCAATGAACGTTCGGAACGTGGGTGATGTAGTCGTACTCGCTTCTCCTCCTCGCGATCCGATCTAGCACCACAAGTGGCGGTGCCTCCGTGAGATGCACACGTGCAGCACCTCGACGTCTCCTCCCTCCTTGGTACAGCAAGTATAGTGGAGAGATGGGTTGGATCTACAACGCGACGGCGCGGTGCAATTGGTGGAGAATTTCTGCAGCAGGGCTTCGCCTACAAGCAGTCGGGAGGGAGAGAGGAGGGCAGCAGGGCGGCTAGGGTTGGAGGGGAAGGTGTGGGGGGTTGGTGCGCCCCCAGCCCTCTTTATATAGAGGGTGGGCGCAGCCTAGCCCTCCCAAGCCAAGGCGGCCCCAAGGAGGAAGAGTGGGGCAAGGAAACCCCCTTCTAGAAGCTCTATCTAGAGTTTAAACCTCTCTTCACGGCTGGGCCCTATGGGGCCTTGTGCCCCAATGCGGCCAGGGCACTCACTCATAGGCCCATTCGACCTCCCGGAAGGTGGGGCCACGTTGGTCCCCTTCGGAAGGTTCTAGAAGCTTAGGTACAATACCGATTAACCGGAACAATTCGAACTCCAAAAACTGGCGCCTTATATGAATCTTATTCTCGGACCACTCGGAACCTCTCGTGATGTCCGGATCCCATCGAGACTCGAACAAAAACTCATAAACCAATTATCCAATCTATCTTAGCGTCGAGACACGTTAAGTGTGTGACCTGCGGGTTCGAGAATATGCGACATGATCTTCTATCAATAATCAACGGCGAAGTGCGAAACCCATATTGACTCCACACATTCATCGATGATCATATCGGATGAACCACGATGCGAGATTCAATCAATCCCATATATATATTCCCTTCGTCTCGCGATATTTTACTTGCGAGATTTGATCGTCGGTAGTCATACCTAGTTCAATCTCGTTCACAGCAAGTACTTTACTCGTTCCGTAATCCGATCTCACTTTGTGATTAACTCCTTAACTACATTCTTGCAAGAGGTGTTGATATCGATTACCGAGTGGGCCGAAGTATATCTCTCCGACTTGGGAGTGACAAATCCCATCTCGATACATACAACCCAACAGGCACTTTCCGATCACCTGAGAGACACCTTTATGATCACCCTCTCATAGGATGACGTTTGATGACCTCAAAGCTTTCTTCCGATACCAGGAGTTGTATTATCTCATGGTCGAGGAATACAATATTTGACATAAGAAAAGCTTCACAAAGACGAACACGATGACACGATCTAATTGCTTCGCTTAGTTTGGTCATCCATCATATCATTCTCCCAATGATATGATCTCATTATCAATTGACAACTCATGTCTATGGTTAGGAAACCTTAACCATCATTAATCAATGAGCTAGTCCATAGAGGCGTACTAGGGACACGGTGTTGTTCACAAACCACACAAGTATTAATGTTTCCGCTTAATACAATTCTAGCATGGAATATAAACTTTATCATGAACAAGAATTATAATAATAATATCTTTATTATTGCCTCTAGGGCATAATTCCAACAGTCTCCCACTTGCACTAGAGTCAATAATCTAGTTTACATTTGGCAACAATCTCACACCCATGGCACTGAGGTGCTGATCATGTTTTACACGTGGAAGAGGTTTAGTCAATGGATCTGCGACATTCAGATCTGTATGTACTTTGCTAATCTTCAGATCTCCATCTGATATGTAATCTCGGATTATATGAAACTTGCGGTTGATATGCTTGGTCTTTGGATGATATCTCGGTTCCTTAGCGAGTGCTATGGCGCCAGTGTTGTCACACAATATCTCCAGTGGGTCCAATGCACTTGGAACCACGCCAAGCTCAGTGATGAAGTTTCTGATCCAAACTCCTTCACTTGACGCTTCTGCAGCATCCATGTATTCCGCTTCTACTGTAGATCCCGCGATCACGCTTTGCTTGCAGCTTCTCCAGCTCACAGCTCCTCCATTCAAAATATAAACGTATCTTGTCTGAGATTTAGAATCATCCTTGTCGGTGTCGAAACTAGCGTCGACGTAACCCTTTACGACGAGCTGTTCATCACCTCCATAGACTAAGAACATTTCTTTAGTCCTATTTAGGTACTTTAGGATGTTCTTCACGGTGTCCAAAGGTTCCACTCTGGATAACTTTGATATCTCGTCAAACTAAGAGCATTGGACACATTCGTCTAGTACACAAGATAACATACATGATAGAACCTATGGACGAGGCATAAGGCACTTTGCTCATAGCTTCCTATCATTTACATCAGAATGGACACCGAGCCTTGCTCAATATCTTACGACAACATAGGCCTTTGAACCTTTCTTTGCCTTATCCATTACGAACCTTTTCGTAACTTTGTCTAGGTATGTACTCGCTTAAAGCTATCAGCGTCTTTGTCTATCTCTATAGATTTTGATGCCCAATATATAAGCAGCTTCACCTAGGTCTTTCATTGAAAAACACTTGTTCAAATAACTCTTCACATCGTTAAGCATGTTGATGTCATTTCCAATAATCAATATGTCATCCACATATAGTACCGTAAACGTTACCGAGCTCCCACTCACTTTCTTGTAGATACAAGCTCAGAGCAATTTGGAACAAATCCAAAGCTCTTGATCACTTGATCAAAACAAAGGTTCCAACTCCGAGATGCTAGCTTGATCCATAAATGGAACGCTGAAGTTTGCATACTTTATCAACATCCTTAGGATCGATAAAACCTTCGGGTTGCATCATATACAACTCTTCATCAATGTTGCCATTGAGGAACATCTTGACATCCATCCGCCATATTTCATAATCATGAAACACAGCAATTGCTAATAAAATCGAGCGGACTTAAACATCGCACGGAGGAAAAGTCTCATCGTAGTCAACACCTTGAACTTGTCGAAAACCTTTGCGACAAGCCGTGCTTTATAAACGGTAACATTACCATCCGTCCGCTTTTCTTCTTGAAAATCCATTTGCACTCAACGGCCTTTGGCCGCTAGGAGGGTCCACCAAAGTCCATACTTGGTTTTCGCTCATGGATCCCAATTCGGATTTCATGGCCTCTAGCCATTTCTCGAGTGCAGGCTCATCATCGCTTCCTCATAGTTCAGAGGCTCACCGTCATCTACTAACAAGACAGTTAAGACAGGGTTGCCATTACCACTCAGAGGGGCACGCGACCTTGTCGACCTGCGACGCCAAGATGGCAAGATCGTCCAAGCTTCATGATCCTAATCATTAGCTTCCTCTATTATTGGTGCTGGCGGCACTGGAACAATTTCAGGTGCTGCGCTACTCTCCAATTCAAGAGAAGGTTCAACAACCTCGTCTAGCTCTACTTTCCTCCCACTCACTTCTTTCGAGAGAAACTCCTTCTCAAGAAAGGAACCGTTCTTTGCGACAAACACTTTGCCTTCGGTTCTATGATAGAAGGTATTGTTGGAGATATGCCCAAGAGGCTATAATAAAATGGTTATTATCATATCTTCATATTTATGATAAATGTTTACATACCATGCTATAATTGTATTAACCGGAAACATTAATACTTGTGTGATTTGTAAACATAAAAGAGTCCCTAGTAAAGCCTCTTGTTAAACTAGCTTGTTGGTTAATATATGATCATGGTTTCCTGATCATGAACATTGAGATGTTATTAACAACAAGATCATATCGTTAGGAGAATGATATGGTGGACATACTCCTATAGACAAGCGTAGCATAAAGATCAAGTCATTTCAATAGTTCAATTGCTATATGCTTTCTGATACATAGTAACCTAATTCCTTCGACCATGAGATCATGCATATCACCTTTACTGGATGGATGCTTTGATGTCATCAAACACCACACCGTAACAGGGTGGCTATAAAGGTGGCATTGAGTGTTCAGAAAGTATTGGTTGAAACACATGGATCAAGAGTGGGATTTGTCCATCCACATGACGGATAGATATTCTCTGGGCCCTCTCGGTGAAATGTCATCCAATTAGCTTGCAAGCATGTGACTGGCTCACAAGGGATCACATATCACGGGAACGAGAAAAGAGTACTTATCAGTAACGAGGTTGAACTAGGTATGCAGAGATACCGACGATCATAACCTCGGATAAGTAACATATCGTGAGACAAAGGGAAATTGGTATCATATGTAAGTGGTTCATTCGACGCAAAGTAATCGTAGAAATATGTAGAACCATATGAATTTCCAGATTCCTCTATTGGTTATTGTTAGAAGTGTCTCGATCATGTGCGCATAATTCACGAACCGTAGGGAGACACACTTAAGGATTCGACGTTGTTTGAGTAGTTATGGTATTATGAGAAAGAGACCGAATGTTGTTGAGTCTCGGATGGGATCCGGATATCACGAGGAGATCCGGATTGGTCCGGAGAATAAGATTCATATAAAGAAAGTCCCATTTCGAGTTGGGGAATGGTTAGGTGTTTTCATCGGAATATTCTAGAAGGTCCGAATGTCCGCACTCGGAGGGAAGGGTACATGAATGTGTCATTACATATTGGAATGATTGCATCATGTACTAAGTGTTCTCGCTGTCCAAAATAAAGGGTTTATTTAAATCCTAAATTGAAAAGTCAAACGGCTAGTTTGAAAGTCAAACGCAAGTTTTGGAGAGTGGAAAGAGGAGGAGAAGTGGAACCGAGTTGGGAGGATTCCTCCTCCCAAGCCGGCCCCACCTCAAGGCCGAGTTGGGGAGGACTCCAATCCCTCCCTGGCCGCAGCCCCTCCCACCTATATAAGGAGGGCAGGCTCCCTCCTTAGACACACTACTTTCTATCCTCTAAACTAAACCCTAGATCTAAACCCGGTTTAGAGCTATTTCGATTTAGAGCCTTCTAATTGGTTTAGAGCCTTCTAATTGGTGTGTCTAATTACTAGACCACTAATAGCCTCTCTCATAAGCTCCACCATACTGCACCGGCTTAAGGCGAAGCCTCGGGATTTCCCTCTACCTCCTGCACCACGCCAGTTGTCTTTGGAATCGCGAGGAGAGTGCTACAACCTCCGCTCATTTTGGAACAAGGGAGAGGAAGGTCTTCGTCGAAAATTTAACGTGTGACCGATCTGGAGCGCTCTTGAACGCGCCGGAAGGATCGTCACGCGATCTTGAGATCGGAAAGAGTACGACTACATCACCCACGAGAATCTGCTCTCGTTAACCGCTTTGGAATCTTGAGGGTGAGTTCCTCTATCGACTCGCTACAATCTAGTAGATAGATCTTGGCTTGTTTGTTTGTATGCGATAGAAAATTTTGTTTTCCATGCTACGAACCCCACAAAGGGGTATCGAGCCGTGTCTATATGTAGATCACAGACGAGTAGAACACAATGGTCATTGTGGGCGTTGATGCTTTTATTGTCGATTACTTCTTGTGTACTTTGCATCTTGCGGTATGTTGGGATGAAGCGGCCGGCTAACCTTACATGACATCGTTCATGAGACTTGCTCCACGCTTGACATGCAACTTGTATTGCATAAGTGGCTTTATGGGTGCTGTTTCTCCTAGCATAGTAAAGATCCAATTTACAACGGTAATCAACAATGCTAGTATCAATGTTGTGGTTCTTGTTCGTAGGTTAGAACGACACTTATTGAAAGCCCCAAACCACGTAAAATATGCAAAGAAAGTAGAAGCGTCTAACTTTGTTTTGCAGGTGTCGATGATGTGATATGGCCATGATTGTGATTATATTTGATGTATGCAATGATCCTTATTGTAAGTTGGCAACGGCAGGAGCCATATGGTTGTCTTTAATTTACATTAAGACCTGCGTGTCTATTCAAAATAGTTGTAATAGTTGAAGCTGGTGGGCGACAACCATGAAGAAGCGTCATTGACCTTGATGCTATCCGGTGATGATGGAGATCATGTTCGTGCTTGAAGATGGAGATCGGAAGCACAAAGAAGAAAGGCCATATCATATCACATATTATGAATTGCATGTGATGTTAATCCTTTATGCATCTTGTATTGCTTAGTAGACGACGGTAGCATTATAAGATGATCCCTCATACACATAAATTTCAAGTTCTAAAGTGTTCACCCTTAGTATGCACTGCCAAAGCTTGCTTGCTCAAGCACCACGTGATGATCGGTGTCTTTGATTCATGGGTGAATACAACGTAAGCAAGCCAGATTTGCTTATGCGGAAGCTAAGGTTTGATCTTGACGAGCCTAGCATGTACGGACATGGCCTCAGAACACGGATTACGAAAAGGTAGAGCATGAGTCATATAGTAGATATGATGAACATGTTGATTGTTCGCCATTGAAGCTATATCAACTCTCGTGATGATCGGTTTTGATGGGGTGGATTTGGTTCGTGTGATCACTAAAACAATGTGAGGGATATTGTTTTGAGTGGGAGTTCACCTAGATTAATTTAATTATTAATTAGAACTCAATTTATCATAAACTAAATCAAAGTGAATTTGCATAGTTGTTGTAGTCATTGGCATCCGTTTACCACCTTGCGCTTAGTTATAATTGAGATGATAGAACTATAGAATTCTGGTTAGTTACTTTCTGAACTGGTATCGTATTGTATTGAAGTGTTAATCTAAAGTTTAAAAGTCCTATTGCAAACTTTCATGAAGTTCCGTTACTCCATGAAGTTTAATAATTAGTATTGAATCAAGAGTAACAATTCCAAATGTTAGTATATAAATATCATGTTTGTCTCCATGATTCTTGATATTCAAAGATTGTCTTAATGTCAAGGTTATCTAGGATCTGAAAGAGTTGTTTCAGAAACCATGATGTGTGGAAGATATTGTGATATCTGAAACAAAGTTTTGGTTACAACATGATAGAGTATAATATGGCAAAGTTCATGTTCTCATATTTGGATGAGAATTTGCAAAAGGTTGGAGACACTAGTTGTCCTAATCTTCCAAAAGGTTTTGGAGAACAACATTATACTCGCGATTCACCGTTACAAGCTAAAAGTAGCTAGATCATGGATAAGTCCATGATGAGGGTGAATATTTGATGTAGGTAAAATGTTTACTACACCAAGAGATTACTAAAGAAAGGAATTTGAAAGAACACCAAATATTTGATAATGGTGATCTACTTCAAAGTGCAAGTTCAAAGACATTGGTATTTAACTATACACGCTTTGGACTATGTGTCATAAGTATGACTCCACTATTGATGTTGATAGATTCTTTCAAATGTAAAAGGAAATCTTGAAAGAGAATCTCATAAGTATATGGCAGAAAAGAAAAGACTAGAATTGTTCAGTTTAAAGTATATAGATGATATACATGTTATGGCTATATTCTTTGCTTATTAAACAATGTGGTTCTTAAGTACTTGATACTGAATTTTGTTGGTATGAATCGTCATACGAAACAACACAATTCATGAACTGCAATGGCCTAAGTAACTAGCAAAAGAATATGTGATGATGTTCATCGAGAACAAAATAAAGGGTTATTGTGTTGCTCGTTAAACATCAAAGCTTGACTTCAAGATTTGTTTTATCAGGTATTATGAGAACAAAAGAGTTGTTCAAATAATTGCCGTAGTCCATAAAAGATGGATGATTCACAAATCTCGTTGGAGAAATCACATCCATAAAACTAGTGCTAAAATTGTCGAAAGACAAATTGATTGAAAGATCACTTAGGAAGTGACATCGCCGTTTAAATTATATTGGAAAGAAAACATGAAGAAACTCCATGTGGATGGAATTTTGGAGTCTTTTGATTTTTGATCAAATGACGTTTGTGAAACTTTCCTAGAGATAATTGAAACTTCGTTCATAGGCCAAAAGGGAACGAAAGACTAGCTTATTGGAACTTGTGCATATTGTTGTACGAAATCCATTATGTGTAGTCAAGAGCGATGGATTTCAACTTCATATGCTTTCTCCGAAAATTTGAGTGAATATATGAATATTTACTTAATAAGGATGAAGTGTGAAATATTTGAAAAGTTCAAAGAATTTTAAGATGAAGTGCAAAATCATTGTAACAAGAATATAAATAGTTTATGATAAGATCATAAAGGAAGATATTTGAGTTACAAGTTTAGCATAATACCTAAGATTTAAGGAATCGTTCCGTGGATTTGCATTTCCCGAAACACCATAAGGGTATGGAGCGTTCGAGGTATGTAATTAAACCTTGTTTGACATGGTAAGATCGAAGGTGTAATTCATAAAACTGTCATTATATTTTAAAGATTAAAAGCTTTAGTGATTACCGTTTTCCACTAAAAGAGCTCCATCATAATCCGCTGAAATGACACCATATAAGGTTATGGTTTGGGATAAAACCCAAGTAGTCCTTTCTTAAACATTGGTATGCTATGCATAAGAAAGATGTTTGCAACCAAAGTCGGATAAACTTGTCTTTGTATTACTGTTAAGTATTCCTCCATAAACACCGGAGACAAAAGTGTTTGTCGCTTAGAACGTCAAGTTTCTTTGAGAAGGAATTTTTCGTGAAAAGTTAAGTGGGAGGACAATAGAACTTTGATAAGGTTAAAAGAACCTTAGCTATATGTGCAAAAGTTGCGAAAATCAAAAGTGTTCGGAAGCAAAGAATAATGCTCATGGCTCACGTGCCTCAAAGGTTGTCACGGAGGTCTAAGTTTCTATTGAAACAAGTAGGTCGGATGAACAATCAAATACCAAGATTTGAGGGTTGAATCATTATTTGAGAATAATGAACCTACTACATGCAAAGAAGCGATGATGGGCCCGACTAGTCAAATGGCTTGAAGCCATATAATCCGTGATAGTTCCATACACGAGAAATCAAGTTTTGAACTTGAAGGACCCTCGGAAAAGGTGTAAGACCTTGCAGTTGTGTTTGGATCTATAAAGAAGTAGATATGGATGTTTCACATCAATAGTCGACATGTTGGGAAAGAGTTCACAACAATGTTCAAAGGTTGTATATGACAAGATTTGATCTTTCATAGCGATTTTTAGTCTAGACGGATTAATGTAGCAACCACTACATATAATTTGTTATGTGGTAGTAGAATAAACAAAACAAGTTCTTCTAATAGAATGGTTACCTAGGACGTGTGCATGACACGGTCCAAAGGGTTTTGTTGATTCAAAGGATGCTAAAAGCATATGCAAACTTCAATGGTTGAAGTAAGCATAGCGGAGTTGGAATCTTCACTATGATGAAACTGTTAAAAGAGTTTAATTTCATCGGAGACAATGAAGATGCTTGCATTTGCAAGAAATTAAGTGGGAGCGCTAAAGACATATTTCTAATACATTATGTGGAGGACATATTGTTGATTGGAAAAAGATGTATCTTTATTAACACATATTAAGAATTTCATCCCGATGAAAGACTTAGGCAAAACCCAAATATTTGGCATCAATAGACGCTAATATGGTTGTGCCAGAAGTACATAGACGAGATATTGAATGAGTTCAATATAGAAACTACAAGAAAAGGTTCTTGTTACGTAAAGGAGTGAAAGAGTTCAATGTTGATGATATATTCAAGTGTATTGGCACTTGGTAAGTGAAACAAAGATTCAAGTATAGATTGATACTTGATGTATGAAATCACAAAGAGTATTTATATCAATCATACTGTGATATGTACAAATCCAGATATGTCCTATGCTCTAAATGTTGTGAGCATATACCAGAATGATTTGTAAGATGATCATTGGACGATAGTAAGGATATTCTTATGATTTTTTGGAAGAACTAAGAGTATATTATTTGTAGAAGTGACAAATAGATGGTTAGTTCATTGTAAAAGTACTACATTGATACTAGCTTTGTCACAAAGTACAAATTAAGTTTATCTCAATCTAAATTAAGGGTGGCACAATATAATGGAAAGTGAGTTCCATAATGGATTTGGATGAGTTCCAAAGTTAAGACATTGTGACAGATACTACAACAAAGGGCTAAGTATATGACTGCTATTATAGCAGCAAAAGAGGGCATTTGTGTCAAGTAGTTTGTTATCAAACTAGGTGTAGTTCACGGGATAATACTATGAAGATATATTGCGACAATATTATCAACATGTTTTAACCCTAAAGAGCTAAAGGTCACACCGAAAGACCAAATCATACAAAGCCATCTCATTAGAGAATGAGTGATGCGTAGAGACGCAAAGACATGCAATTACACACGGACCTGGAAGTGTCAGATCCGGAGATCAGTTAACCACTAGCAATAGTGTACATACAACACCAGAAAGCCATAGGTGTTGAATACACAAAGGTTTGAAACTAGATTATTGACTCTAGTGCAAGTGGGAGACTG
This sequence comes from Avena insularis, assembly GCA_023614405.1. Taxonomy (NCBI): domain Eukaryota; kingdom Viridiplantae; phylum Streptophyta; class Magnoliopsida; order Poales; family Poaceae; genus Avena; species Avena insularis. The sequence continues at coordinate 377,217,362 of CM042695.1, read as the reverse complement.
TTGGAGATATGCCCAAGAGGCTATAATAAAATGGTTATTATCATATCTTCATATTTATGATAAATGTTTACATACCATGCTATAATTGTATTAACCGGAAACATTAATACTTGTGTGATTTGTAAACATAAAAGAGTCCCTAGTAAAGCCTCTTGTTAAACTAGCTTGTTGGTTAATATATGATCATGGTTTCCTGATCATGAACATTGAGATGTTATTAACAACAAGATCATATCGTTAGGAGAATGATATGGTGGACATACTCCTATAGACAAGCGTAGCATAAAGATCAAGTCATTTCAATAGTTCAATTGCTATATGCTTTCTGATACATAGTAACCTAATTCCTTCGACCATGAGATCATGCATATCACCTTTACTGGATGGATGCTTTGATGTCATCAAACACCACCGTAATGTGGTGGCTATAAAGGTGGCATTGAGTGTTGAAAGTATTGGTTGAAACACATGGATCAAGAGTGATTTGTCCATCCACATGACGGATAGATATTCTGGGCCCTCTCGGTGAAATGTCATCCAATTAGCTTGCAAGCATGTGACTGGCTCACAAGGGATCACATATCACGGGAACGAGAAAAGAGTACTTATCAGTAACGAGGTTGAACTAGGTATGCAGAGATACCGACGATCATAACCTCGGATAAGTAACATATCGTGAGACAAAGGGAAATTGGTATCATATGTAAGTGGTTCATTCGATCGCAAAGTAATCGTAGAAATATGTGGGAGCCATATGAATTTCCAGATTCCTCTATTGGTTATTGTTCGAGAAGTGTCTCGATCATGTCGCATAATTCACGAACCGTAGGGAGACACACTTAAGGATTGACGTTGTTTGAGTAGTTATGGTATTATGAGAAAGAGACGAATGTTGTTCGAGTCTCGGATGGGATCCGGGATATCACGAGGAGATCCGGATTGGTGGGAGAATAAGATTCATATAAAGAAAGTCCCATTTCGGAGTTGGGGAATGGTTCGGTGTTTTCATCGGAATATTCTAGAAGGTCCGGAATGTCAAGACTCGGAGGGAAGGGTACATGAATGTGTCATTACATATTGGAATGATTGCATCATGTACTAAGTGTTCTCGCTGTCCAAAATAAAGGGTTTATTTAAATCCTAAATTGAAAAGTCAAACGGCTAGTTTGAAAGTCAAGCAAGTTTTGGAGAGTGGAAAGGAGGAGAAGTGGAAACCGAGTTGGGGAGGATTCCTCCTCCCAAGCCGGGCGCCCACCTCAAGGCCGAGTTGGGAGGGACTCAATCCTCCCCTTGGCGCAGCAGCCCTCCCACCTATATAAGGAGGGCAGGGCTCCTCCTTAGACACACTACTTTCTATCCTCTAAACTAAACCCTAGATCTAAACCCGGTTTAGAGCTATTTCGCTTAGAGCCTTCTAATTGGTTTAGAGCCTTCTAATTGGTGTGTCTAATTACTAGACCACTAATAGCCTCTCTCATAAGCTCCACCATACTGCACCGGCTTAAGGCGAAGCCCTTGATTTCCCTCTACCTCCTGCATTCACCCACAGTTGTCTTGGAATCGCGAGGAGAGTGCTACAACCTCCCACGCTGGAACAAGGGAGAGGAAGGTCTTCGCCGAGTACCGAACGATGTGACCGATCAAGGGAGCGCTCGGAACGCAGCCCGGAAGGATCGTCACGCGATCTTGAGATCGGAAAGAGTACGACTACATCACCCACGAGAATCTGCTCTCGTTAACCGCTTTGGAATCTTCGAGGGTGAGTTCCTCTATCGACTCGTTGCTACAATCTAGTAGATAGATCTTGGCTTGTTTGTTTGTATGCGATAGAAAATTTTTGTTTTCCATGCTACGAACCCCTACAGGTATACCCAATAGTTTCCTTAGGGTATCCTATGAAGATGCATTTCTCCGCTTTGGGTTCGAGCTTGTCCGGCATCAACTTCTTGACGTAAGCTTTGCATCCCCAAACCTTAAGAAACGACAACTTAGGTTTAGCACCAAACCACAGTTCATACGGTGTCGTCTCAACGGATTTAGATGGTGCCCTATTTAAAGTGAATGCAGCGGTTTCTAATGCATAACCCCAAAATGATAACGGCAAATCAGTAAGAGACATCATCGATCGGACCATATCTAATAGGGTTCGATTCCGACATTCAGACACACCATTGCGCTGTGGTGTTCCGGGTGGCGTGAGTTGCGAAATGATTCCGCTTGTTTTAAGATGCGTGAGAAAATCATAACTCAAATACTCGCCCCCACGATCGGATCGTAGAAACTTGATCTTTCTGTTATGATGGTTCTCCACTTCATTCTGAAATTCCTTGAACTTTTCAAATGTTTCAGATTTATGTTTCATTAAATATATATACCCATATCTACTTAAGTCATCGGTAAAAGTGAGAAAATAGCGATATCCACCGCGCGTCGAAACACTCATCGGTCCGCACACATCGGTATGTATGATTTCCAACAAGTCCGTTGCTCGCTCCATCATACCGGAGAACGGGGTTTTGATCATCTTGCCCATGAGGCATGGTTCGCATGTGTCAAATGATTCAAAATCAAGAGACTCCAAAAGTCCATCAGAATGGAGTTTCTTCATGCGCTTTACACCAATATGACCTAGACGACAGTGCCACAAATAAGTAGTATTATCACTATCTACTTTGCATCTCTTAGCCTCAATGTTATGGATGTGTGTGTCATCCCTTTCGAGATTTAGAAGAAATAAACCATTCACAAGAGGTGCATGACCATAAAAGATGTTACTCATATAAATAGAACAACCATTATTCTCCGATTTAAATGAATAACCGTCTTGCAATAAACACGATCCAGAAATAATGTTCATGCTCAACGCAGGCACATAATAACATTTATTAAGGTTTAAAACTAATCCGAAGGTAAAACTAAGGAGAGCGTGACGGCCATCACATCAACTCTTGATCCATTGCCAGCCAGCATCGTCACCTCATCCCTCGCAAGCCGCCTATTCCGTACTCCCTGCTTCGAGTTACAAATATTAGCAACGAACCGGTATCAAATACCGTGCACTACAACGAGGGCTAGTAAGGAAAACATCAATAACATGTATATCAAATATACCTTTGATGGTGCCACCTTCTTGTCCGCTAAGTACTTCGGACGATTCGTTTCCGGTGACCCTTGTCCTTGCAATAGAAGCGATCGGTGTCGGCTTAGGACCGGACTGAGCTTCTTCTCGGCAGGGGCAACGTGCTTGCCGCCGCCTTTCTTGAAGGGCTTCTTTGCACCCTTACCTTTCTTGAAGGTGGGGGGCTTGTTGACCATCAACACATGATTATTCCTTTTGATGTCCACCTCCGCTACTTTCATCTTAGCGAAGAGCTCAGTGATCATATCAGTGGAACCAATCTGATTGTGAGCAACTACAAAACTTTTGTAGCTAGGAGGGAGTGACTGCAGACCTCTGTCAATCTTGAGCTCCTCTGGAATCTTGCAGTCCAGTTGCTCAAGGCGTTGAGTGTAGCCCGACATCTTAATGGCGTGCTCAATAACGAAACTCCCTTCCTCCATCTTGTAGTTAAAGAATTTCTTAGAGATTTCATATCTCTCAGAACGGGCCTGAGTCTGAAACATGGTTTTCAGCTCCTCGAGAATCTCAAAGGGCCCGGCGAACTCCTCAAAACGATTTTGAAGGTCCGATTCCATAGCATACAACATGGCGATCTTAATCAAATCATAATCATCCTTGCACGACTGATAAACAACTTTCTCATCAGCCGACGCATCTGTAGCAGGGGCGTCACCTAGCGCTTTCTCAAGGACATAGTCCTTTTGTCCGCCAGCGAGAATGATTCTCAGAATGCGGAACCATTTGGTGAAGTTAGACCCATTGTTTCTAAGCTTTTCTATCTCGGCAAAAACGTTGAAGTTGAAGTTGGACTTGGCCATTGGATCTACAGTATTTGCAAGTACAATTTAGACTATGTTCATGATAAATAGTTCAACTTAATCAAATTACTAGATGAACTCCCACTAAATTCAACATCCCTCAAGTTGTTTAGTGAACATGATCCAAATTCACCACACCTAATCCGATCATCACGAGAAGAGATGTGGTTTCAATGGTGGACAACGAAGTGTCGATCATATCATTCATATGACTCATGCTTAACCTTTCGGTTCATGTGTTCCGAGGCCATGTCTGTACATGCTAGGCTCGTCAAGTTAGACCCAAGTATTTCCGCGTGTGCAAAACTGGCTTGCACCCGTTGTATGTGAACGTAGAGTTTATAGCACCCGATCATCACGTGATGCTTGGACACGACGAACTTTCACAACGGTGCATACTTGGGGAGAACACGGTTTTTATCTTGATCTTTAAGTGAGGAATCATCTTATAATGCTACCGTCGCGATCTAAGCATAATAAGATACATAAAAGGATAAACATCACATGCATATAACTTTATGTGACATGGTATAGCCAATCTTCGCGCAATGATCTCCATCTTGTGCGTTCCGGCATGATCTCCATCACTCCACCATGATTGCCTCCACCACGAATAGCAACTACAACTATTGCTAACTACTTAGCGATAAAGTAAAGCTATTACATGGCGTATAAGAAGTTGACTCGCAGGTCATACACAATTATAAAGACAACCATATGGCTCCTGCCGGTTGTGTACTCATCGACATGCAAGTCGTGAAACATTACAAAACATGATCATCGCATACAATATACACATCACATCTTGGGCCATACCATATCACAGAAAACACTCCCTGCAAAAACAAGTTAGACACCTCTACTTTGTTGTTGCATGTTTTACGTGGCTTATGGGAGTAGATGCTAAGAACGATTCTTACCTACGGAAAGCCACAACGGTGATATTATGGTTGCCAAACTCCGGTGTTAATCCCATGACAACTATAGTGAGAGAAACTGGCATCCACCAGCCGCATGTGTGGAACAAGCCACACGTCAAGTGCGGAGCCGGTCTCACGAACGACGTCGCGTAAGGTTGGCCTGGACCGCTTCAATCTCACTATCCCGCGTCATAAGAAGAACACAAACAAGAGGCTTGCAACAGAAAACATCAACGCCCGCAACAACCATGTTGCGTTCTACTCGTGAAACACATCTACGCATAGATCTAGCTCTGATACCACTGAAGGGTTTCGCGGCATAGTAAATCAAAATTTTCTACGGATGCGAACAGAGGGAAAGCCAAGATCTAATCTAAAAGATGCAAACAACGAGAGAGATTAGATTAGATCTTCATACCCTTGAAGATTACTGGAACGCCTGGCGTTAACGTGGGTGATGTAGTCGATCGCTTCTCCTCCTCGCGATCCGATCCGATCTAGCACCACAAGTGGCGGTGCCTCCGTGAGATGCACACGTGCAGCACCTCGACGTCTCCTCCTTCCTTGGTCCAGCAAGTATGGTGGAGAGATGGGTTGGATCTACAATGCGACGGCGCGGTGCAATTGGTGGAGAATTTCTGCAGCAGGGCTTCGCCTACAAGCAGTTGGGAGGGAGAGAGGAGGGCAGCAGGATGGCTAGGGTTGGAGGGGAAGGTGTGGGGGGTTGGTGCACCCCCCAGCCCTCTATATATAGAGGGGTGGGCGCAGCCCTAGTCTCTCCCCCAAGCCAAGGCCGGCGGCCCCAAGGAGGAAGAGTGGGGGGCAAGGAAACCCCCCCTTTCTAGAAGCTCTGTCTAGAGTTTAAACCTCTCTTGGCCGGCTGGGCCCTATGGGGCCTTGTGCCCCTGGACCAATGCGGCCAGGGCACTCCCTCATAGGCCCATGCCCCCTCCCGGAAGGTGGGGCCACGTTGGTCCCCTTCCGGAAGGTTCTAGAAGCTTCCGGTACAATACCGATTAACCCGGAACAATTCCGAACTCCAAAAACTGAACTGCCTTATATGAATCTTATTCTCCGGACCACTCCGGAACCTCTCGTGATGTTCCGGATCCCATCCGAGACTCCGAACAAAAACTCATAAACCAATTATCCAATCTATCCTAGCGTCGAGACACGTTAAGTGTGTGACCCTGCGGGTTCGAGAATATGCGCATACGATCTTCTATCAATAATCAACAATGGGTGCGAAACCCATATTGACTCCCACACATTCATCGATGATCATATCGATGAACCACGATGCCGTGATTCAATCAATCCCATATATATATTCCTTCGTCGCGATATTTTACTTGCGAGATTTGATCGCTTGCACCGTCATACCTAGTTCAATCTCGTTCACAACAAGTACTTTACTCGTTCCGTAATCCGATATCACTTTGTGATTAACTCCTTAACCACATGCTTGCAAGCGGTGTTGATATCGACACGAGTGGGCCTGAAGTATATCTCTCCGACTTGGGAGGGACAAATCCCATCTCGATACATACAACCCAACAGATACTTTCCGATCACCTGAGAGACACCTTTATGATCACCCTCTCATAGGATGACGTTTGATGACCTCAAAGCTTTCTTCCGATTCCAGGGAGTTGTATTATCTCATGGTCTAAGGAATACAATATTTGACATAAGAAAAGCTTCGCAAAGACGAACACGATGACACGATCTAATTGCTTCGCTTAGTTTGTTACATCCATCATATCATTCTCCCAATGATATGATCTCATTATCAATTGACAACTCATGTCTATGGTTAGGAAACCTTAACCATCATTAATCAATGAGCTAGTCCATAGAGGCGTACTAGGGACACAGTGTTGTTCACAAACCACACAAGTATTAATGTTTCCGCTTAATACAATTCTAGCATGGAATATAAACTTTATCATGAACAAGAATTATAATAATAACATCTTTATTATTGCCTCTAGGGCATAATTCCAACACGAATACATCATATGATTAGCCAAAGCGTCACATAGTTCTTTCAGGGAAAAGAAACATCGTGGGAATCGAGGACAAGACAGACATGTCAGAAGATTATAATAAGTTTGATGAAATTCCGCCCTTCACAGTGAAAACTGACCCAAGCATTCCGTTAAGTAAAGAAGATGCTCCATGGTTACGTCTGAAGCGATCATAAGGAAGGACATATGCCAAGAAGTTCATGCTCATATTATGTAACTCTAGTTCATGTTTTTAATATTAATAAATGTCTTGAGTGTTAGTCTTGTTTTGTGGATGGACCGGGACTATGAGAAGAAGTTGTCCCGATTCGTACTTACCATTAAGATCTGATCTCCAAACACGCGCGGTCACATATTAGGGAGTGCCTCTATGACCAGTTTCTTGGAGATGCCGGAGGACTGGGCTCCATCGGCATCTCCCTGAAACTGGCCATAGTGGTGTCCCTGCTCTCGAAAACCATCTTGCAGCTTGTAACTTCTCTAACTAGATCAATACACCTGGGAGCTAACTAATTTCACATATTAGGGAGTGCCTCTATGACCAGTTTCTCGGAGATCTTGGGAGGTGGGCTCGTCGGCATCTCCCCAACTGGCCGTAGTGGTGTCCCTGCTCTCGAAAACCATCTTGGAGATGCCTCAAACTGGCTGGAGGACTGGACTCACAAGGATGCCTATTTATAGTACAAGCAGCTCGACATAGTGTCGACACTTACGAAATAATGTCGACACTCACCACTATTATTAGTGCTGACTCGTGTTTTGTCCCGGTTGGTGTCTCCAACCGGGACTAAAGGTTCATCTTTAGTCCCGGTTGGTGTCTCCAACCGGGACAAGGTACACGCCGCACGACATAATGTCGACACTCACCCCGATTATTAGTGCTGCCTGGCCCAGCCTGAAGTCCCTCCAACTTTCCCATTTTTAGAACAATGTCATATTTCTTCTGTTAACAGTATATGTATTAAATGAGCCATTTTTCTTCCTTCCATTTCTTCCCTCCATATTTTTTCCCGCCATTTTTCTTCCCGCCATTTTTCCCCGCCAGTTCTTCCCTCCAGTTCTTCCCTCCAGTTCACTATATATATATATGTAGGGTTGGCCTCCATTGTCATTGCACATCTCTAGACTCATATCTGCAGCCTCATCACTCTTTCCCATGGCTTCCACCATAGCACTAACCCCCAGGGAGGCGGAGGCGCTTTGCGCCTCGAACTACCCCTGCCCGCCGGGCTACTGTGTCCCCGTCGGCTGGATGCTAAGCGCCGGAGGCGTGCCGGTTCCTCCTGTCCCTCTAGGTGTGGCGCGCCGGATGGCCATCACGAACCACTACTACTTCGAGCTCACGCTGGAGCAGCGGAAGAATCCTAGATGGCATCCCGACTATTTTCCTACTTGGGAAGCCTTCTTCGTGGATCGGCGTGAGAGGGCGCTCGCCAGGCACGAGGAGGACGGCCCACCTCCTCCTAACTTCAACGAGGCCGGCCGTCGGCTATGGTGGCGCGGTCGGAATCTCCAGAGCGTCATGGCCTATGACACTGCCGCCGACTCTAACCCCCGTCTCCGCTACTCTCAAGTCCAACCCACGCGTACTCATCCTCCAAGGTTCAATTACAGCGACCCCGACGATGACAGCGATGACGGCGGCGGCGAGTATGACGACTACAGTGGCGAGTATTACAGGTGTAGGCAGGAGCATGACTGAATCACTCCAACATTCTGAAACAAGTTCGACCGATTGTTACTTAATCTGGCCATGTATCTTAATTTTCAGTTTTTTTATGTATCTTAATTTTTAGTCGTGCTTTATGTAACTTACTATTAGTTGCATTCTGTATTTTAATTCCAGTTCTATCTCCTTCACAAAATGACCTATCTCATTCGAGGTTTCTTGGCTTTCGGGTCAAATGACCAATGTTATGGCTAGAATCAAGGCATAGTTTGTGATAATATGGCCATATTGTGCATACATGTGCATCATGGCATGGCAAACAATGTTGCAAGAGGAAGTTTTCCTTTTTATCGCACCAAAAAGGCATTTTCTATTTTCCGAGCATAAAAAACGAATGGTTTTGTGAAGCAACCACCAAATGGCTAATTCAAAAAACCACCAACACATTTTATAAAAATACTAGACCACCTTATATGGACAATGTACCAACAGGGGGATCTGAAACTTTTAGTCCACCTACGGTGAAAAAACAAATTCCTGCCGAATCGGTAGGAAGTGGGTCAGATATGAACTACAGGTACATGATACGATGCTCATGATTTTTTACAAAAATCATTTTTAGGTTCACAATATGCTATTTTATCAAAAAACCAATGCAAGTTGAGCGAGGCTTGGTCAGATTCAAGTGTATACAAAAGATGCGGCATTTAAATATCCAATCAATTCAAAAATGTTAATACAAAAGATGCGGCATTAAAATATGACAATTGAATAATCAAAGGGTTAGATTCCTTTTTAGATGCTTAATATTTCTTATGTTCAAAGTTTTAGGATTTGACAATTTATTTTTGTTTGAATTGAATAATCAAAATTTATATGTAAGTGTTTTAATCATTTTGAAAATTTTCATCTAAAGTAAATATAAAATGTTTTTACATGAATGGATATATATTATTTTTCTGAAAATTATGATATATTATTCATATTTTTCTGAGTTGAAATGAAAAAGTTATGAATTTTCTAAATCCATATCCTATTTTTTGAATTAAAAATGCCCCTTTAATGCATGAAATAAATGCCCCCCTTTAACACCGGTTCCAGACACAAACCGGTGTTAAAGAAGCGATTTTCATTTATGTAACCCCCTTTAACACCGGTTGGCTGGGCAAGTGTTAAAGAGAAAATAAATCTGTGGCGCAATTCCCCTTTAACACCGGTTCCAGAAAGGGGGGGGTATTAAATGCGCCATCCCCTTCCTTTCTTCCCCCAGATCCAGATCGATCGAACCCTACGCCGCCATCACGCCCTCGCCACCGGAGCCCTCCAGCCCTCGCCGCATTGCCGCTATCACGCCATCGAACGCCAATCGCCACCACGCCACCAAAGCCGCCATACCGCCACATAGGCCATACGCATGACGCCTACAAGAACCCCGACGCCATGGTGAGCTAGCGGACCGTACCTGATCGTCCCCTCTGTTTCCTGTTCCCTTCTCTGTTTCCTCCTGGTGGCGGTGTGGAGCTCGCGCGGTGGCGCCCGGGCGAAGCCACATGGTGGCGCCACTCCGTCCACGCCTCTGCGTCGTTCGAGGAGGATTCATCCTTTGCTATTGATTCCATTTACAATCTACAAGAAATGTTGTAAGCTAGAGGGTTAGAAATTTACTATGCTTTTTGATTCAATTTCATATACTTCTGTATATAAATCAAACCATTGTACTTATTAGTAGTAGGATCAAATCGGACACGAAAACTGCAAGCGCGTCATCGGGTGTGGCGGGCAGGAGCGGCTACGCGAGCGCGTCCACGGATTGGGGCCAACGACAGGGATGTGGAGGGGATGGGTCAGGGAGGCGGATTCGTTGTGGAGGCCCAGGGCCCAGGTGCGGTACAGGGACGGCCTCCCCTCTCGGCTGCGGGGGCGGCCTAGGTGGGGTGCGAGCTCCGGTGGTGGCCATGGGGTGCGAGCTCGCGATGCGGCCTAGGTGGGGTTAAAGCTCCGGTGCGGCCTAGGTGGGGTGCATTGCCAGCGATGTCGGGGTGTATGCATGGTCCTTCTGGGTTGCAGGTGTGTCCGCTGGTAACGACGGCACGGCGTCCCTCTCTTCGGCGATGCGATGTGTCGTTGGTCGTCAGAGTGGTGGCTAGAGTTCGCGGATGTCGGTGGCGGCCTTAGAAGGTGGACTGCGCGGGCAGCTCTTTGGCGAGCGCCGTGGCTTCTCCCCTCGGTTTTTGGCCTATCTTGGGGACATCCCATCCACATTGTATCTGTTCTGCCAAGTTGTTTGCCGTCGCTATAATGTTTGCCTCGGCCTCCTCTTTCGAACAACGCCCGTTTTAGGTAGGCCGCATCACGCTACCTCGCGCGCCCTAGGTCGCTCTCCAACGCCGCCAGCCTCCGGTCAGCCACTGTAGTTAGCCCCTCTCATATGCATCCGGGATTTCTCCGAATTAGGGTTTGGACCCCTCGGAACTCGTTTAAAATGATCAAGCATCCTTAGGGTTTTAATTTCATTTGTGTATTTATTTGTGTATTTTTGTATGAATAATATGTATATTTGTGTATGAATCCAAGTCCACTTGAATGTTTACTCTCTTACTCTAGATAATATTATTGTTTTAGAAACTATGGATCCACTTAGTAGAAACCTTGAAGAAGAAGAAATAATGGAGAACATTATTGATGAGGACACCTCACAATATCTGAACTTGGAGGGACATGATGACAGCTCAAGTAGTCATGGAGAAGATGAAGACTCCGGTGAACGCAATTTAGTGATTACAAAGTCCGGCGAGGTATATGCATTGATTAAGCCTCTGCTGACTTCCACCAACAATCTTCTTCTATATGTATTAATTAACGCTTCTTTCTTCTTTTAGCCCTCTGGATCGACCAACCAGCAACCATCTTCTTCTACGAAAAAGAGCAAGCGAGGCGCGAGCCATCGGTTGAAAGATCGTGCAAAGTTCACGATCGAAGTAGTCCGTGTTGATGGCAGGCCGATGGAGCCCAAGAAGGCCGCAGACAAATTTGTACGTCAGGCTGGAGTTCTTGTTAGGGACCAAATCTCAATCATAATTGAAAAGTGGAATAAGCCAAAGAATGGCGACGGTACCTTTGTCGATGAAAGATCCAAAGAAACGCTTTGGAATTCGTTGTTGGTAAATTTCACCCTTCCGCCAGAGGAGGATGAAAACAACCCGGTTATAAAGGAAAAGGTCAAAGAGTGGACTCTAAAGAAGATGGCTGACGCTTTCCGCAACTAGAAGACAAAATTGAACAAATTTGTCAAAGCTAGCGAGACTCCAAATTTTGAAGATGCATATTTTGCGAAGATAAGACCTCACTGGCCCGAATTTGTGACATATAAAAAAGGTGCTATAGCTAAAAAGAGGTCATAAACCAATACGCTTAATGCCAAGAAGAAGGAATATCACCAGAGGACGGGGTCAGGTGGCTACATATCTCAAAGGCCTAAGTGGGAGGAAGTTGAGAAGGCCCTGCGCGCTAGAGGGATCACACCCCAGACAGATGGGTGGGACCTACGTGCAAAGACTTGGTTCTACGGAATCGGGGCAAGGTTGGACCCGAAGCGGATTGTGTATCTTCCCAACCCTCCTTGCCAAACCCGTCCTTGAACTCATCACGGCATACGAGGAAACATCCGCCAGGACCTTCCATCTGACAGAGAATGACCAGCTCACCGCGCCATCGGTAAAGAACACCTGGACATGCACGAGGCACAGGGGTATGACGTGGAAGGATGGGTTTGCGAGTGGGCGACTTACGATGGCGGCGTAAAAGAAAAAAGCGTCTGAGCGGATGACACAGATAGAACATGCACTTGCGGCGCTGCAGGCGCAAGTGAATTCACAACAGAGCCATCAAGCTACCGGCCCATCTCAGCGGCACGAAGAGCCTGCATTGGAAGCTGCCGGCGGACTCTCTGGCGGAAGCGGCGTGGCTTCCACGGAGAACGTGCACCACGCTTGAAATGGCGGGTCCTCGATACCCGTGGATGAGATCACGGAGGCGAGCACGCTGAGCTGCATGTGAGATTAATGGGCTTATCCATTAAGGTGGTATCGGCTATGCCTTACCTCCTGTAGCTGGTGAAACTTACCACTGCCGACCGATTCCAGATGGCTATGCTATTGTCGGGGTGGATGAGGTTGTGAAGGAATATGAGGAAGCACAACTTGACCATGCTACAGGTGAAGAGGAAACTCAACTCAAATTTGCAGTGAAAACAACCATTCTTTCGAAGAAGGAACACATCGTGCTTCCAAATTGGAGGCCACAGGCACCCCCGCCGTCTCCGCAGCCGTCCCGAGCCGCTTCAACTATCTCTGTGGCAGCCATCTCGGCGCTTCACCATCTCTCTTGGCAGCCATCTCCGGCCGCCAGCCATCTCCGGCCCGTTAGCCATCTCCGGTGCTTCAGCCATCTCCTCAACGTAAGCGGAAGAGCACTGCCACAAAGAGCATCACTAGCACTGCCACAAATAAATCCGCAGGAAACCGTACGCCAAAGAGTTCAAAAAACTACGTCCCGCAGCCTTCCGCCAAGCCATTGCCGGTTTTACCATGGAATCGCAGCGACGAGGAGACCAATAGGATCTCGGAAGAAGAGGTCAAGAAATTCTTTGCACCTAGACGGGCCGAGCCAAAGGAGAAAATAGATCCGGTGGTGGTGGAGAAGTTTTACAAAAATATTTTGAAACCTGAAACCCCACTTGTGCCGGACTACGAGCGCCAGATTTTGAAGGCGGATGCAAGGCGCCGTAGGGAGACTGAAAGTAGCAGTCATGAGGCACCCCAGAAAACAGTTCCCATGCTCGGAGAGCAGGAAAACCAATCATGCGCCCCGCTCCAAATGTTCGACACACGGGACGCTCCTCCCGTAAATGATTACGAGGCAGAGCTACAAAGAAAGGCCAATGAGATGGGAATGAGTTACATTTTATACTTGAACATCATGGGAGACAACTTGCCCAAATGCGATGCCAACCCCATACAGCCATGAAAGTATGAGAAGAATCTCGTCAAGAAAGAGGAGCTCAAGAATCTACCAACAAAGATGCGAAAATTGCACAAGTGGTACCTTGATTTCTGCAAGACGAGAAAGGAAGAATGGATCACGGCGCATATAAGAGATGAGATTTTCTTGTGCGGAGACGACGGGATCGACTTCAACATTCAAGACTTGCATTTTCTATTCAATCAGAAGGAACTCGACAAAGCTGCCATCAGCCTTTATTGTGTGTAAGTACTATTTCTGTAATTTATATCTCATCTCATTCACTTCATTAATTGCATGTATATATATGCTCACCATATATGTATATACTATTATGCAGGAAAAAGGTTATGGAATGCAGGAAAGGAGGCCCTTTTGACATTGGGTTCGTTGACCCAAATAGAGTTCATGAAGAAGTGGTAAGAACCAAACCCGGGCAAACAGAAGATTACTTGCTAAGGTCTTTACTGAGACAACAAACCAAAAGGGAAATACTATTGCCTTACAACTTCTCGTGAGTACTGTTACCCTCTCTCTTGTACACATTCTGTTTCGGCTTACTCGATGTTAAGTGTAACTGATGATGAGTTATACGTGCGTAGGTTCCACTTTATTCTGCTAGTCATTCAACCAGACTCAGGAAAAGTCCTTGTCATGGACTCGTTACGAAAAGAAAAAGAGCTATGGGCAGACTTTAGAGAGATGCTCCAGAGGTAATTTTAATCATATTATCGCACTAAATCGACAACTTTCGTGACAACAAGTAATTAATTACTCCTTTATCCATTTTCTTTGCAGGACAGGGTTTGGAAAAGATTCACGGGCAGGGCCGTGGGTGAATGGTCAGAAGAACTAAAATTTGTAGACCAAAATGTAATTAATACTAGCTAGCTAGGTCTGCGTATCTCTTTGATTCTGCTTCCAATTCCATTATATCATGCTTTATTGATTATTATTTTGATTGAACTCTCTATTCTCGTAAAGTGCGCGCATTAGGGACCCGGCAATAACTTATGTGGATACTATGTTTGCGAGTTCATTCGCAACACGATATGTGCGACGGGTCAAGCCGCACTAGAACAACTTAGAGTAAGTAAACAAAGTCCACAATATTATTTTATTACCATCAATTGTGTTGAGTTTTATTCTTATATATATATTGACCCCATTCTTCATATATATTCAGATCGAACGGATGCGGGACCAACTCCTACCATTTGACCGCATACGAACTATTCAAGAGGAATTGGCGGGGTTCATACTTGATGAGGTCGTCACGTCTGGCGGAGAACTCTTTAGATATCCACCAAAATGAACGATGACGATGTATGTGCCGATGACGATGTATGTGCCGATGACGATGTTTGTGTATAATAATAGTTGCTTAATTATTCATGTACTCATATGTACCGATGACGATGTATGTGTATACCACTCCCGATCGATTCCCCCTTCCCCCTCCCGCAGAAATACACGAGCGGGGAGGCAGAACTACGCGCGAGATTTATGCCGTTTTCTGCGCCGGCGAGTTCGCCTAAATCTCGCATGGCGGAAGAACCTTTAACACCGGTTCGTGTTATGAACCGGTGTTAAAGGGGGGCCTGAGGTCTGCGGCAGCCCCACGTGCGCCACCCTTTAACTCTGACTTGTGTGGTTCAGCGCGCGACGGAGTAAAGTCTATTTTTAACCTTAAACTTGTAGAGGTTAGCTAAAATAGACCTCGAACTTTCAATCTTGAAAGTTGGCACACCGAACTTATCATTCCCATTCTATTCCAAACCTTCAGCAATTCCAGAAGACAAAAAATAGTAATTCCTAAATGGAGTAATTTGCTACTCTCTCGCTGACCAAGCTGGCCCACCGATCAGTTTTATTTTTAACCCCAGTTCCTCTTTCCAGCAACAACTTGTCTGTCTCCTACCTTCGTCGCCGGCGCCGCTGGGCCTGCTGTGCGCCGCCTTCCCTCACCCTTGCCGCCGCCCTGACCGTGGCCGAAGCAAAAGACTCCGCATCCAGCGTGGTCTGCCACTCTCCGCTCTTCCCCCATGGCCACGGTTGACCTCCATCGACGCCGCCTCCTGCCGATGTAGTCCCTCCCGCAACGCTACCCCTGATGTATCTGTCTGTGTGCCACCAGCATGGGTGCCACCTGCAGGAGCTGAGGCAGTTGAACCACGCCGGCACAACGTGATCACGGGTCTGGTCGTGAGCAATTGAATATCTTAATATGCAGCACAATGCGACACGGAAGGTCTCATCAAATTTAGTAGCATGAGAATTGCAAAGCTGCGAGACACACCTGAGAATTGCAATGCGCGCAAGGAAGAGATGGACCTAGCAGAGATCAGTCCACCATCTAGAATGGGATCAATTCGATTTGTGAGATCAGGAAAGACACGGATGTGGCATATGGGCACTGCTGTCAGTGAGAATAGGCTGCAATCCCAGTCAGGATTATTGCTTTCCCGGTGCACCAAATATACCTAAGGTTGAGATTGGCCGGGATTCAGAAGTTTAGAGTGCTGACTGACTTCCGGGATTGAAAGTTAAGGGTTCGATTTAGCTGATCACTACAAGTTCAAGGTTTGTGATGGACTTTACTCCGCGCGACGATACATGGCAGAGCCAACGTCGCTCGAGAAGGAGGATACAGGTCCGAGTCCGACGACAAAGGAAAAAAGACGATGACATACGCGCGTAGCAGTTGGCGTTTCCCACGTTTCGTTTGGGCGCTCGATCGATCACCAGTTCAGATTGATCAGCGGATCAGATCTCTGGCATGGGCATGCGGGGGTAGCTTCAGAGCCGGACGTCCCTGCCGGCTCACGATACGTGGGCACCACCGCGTGGCCGTGGCGCAGGAACGTATACCATAACGTGCCCGTACTGGCAAGATACCGTTAAAGTACACACCGCCGGCATATAGACAAATTTGGATAGACATTTTCTTTTTTTGGATAGATATTGACATTAATGGCTTATCTGGTCCTGCTTTTGCTTGTTTGCACGGGCAACTCATCCAGCTAGATATATAGCTAGATCGATCAGAGCAGCACGCAACCGCTGCGAGGACTGTAGAACGATATATATGGATCGGCGGAATATATGCTAGCTGTCTCCTGAGATGAAAACTTTTCATCCTCGGATCCCTAGCCGTTAGATGAGCCTGGATCAACGGTTCAGATATTCAAGTTCACCGGTTCAGATAGCCGTTAGATGAAAACTTTCCATCCTGTATCCCGCTTTTGCTATATTTGCCTCGTTTTTTCTATACGTAGCAAAAGAGTTTTCTTCTTAGAAATTAGAAAAACGGACCAAACCTCGCGCGAAGACATTGCTGACGACCGTGTGTAGCAAAAATATCGTGTTAATATAGCATATCCGACCTCACCGAAGACTGTGTAGCAAAAACTTTACAATATTACATCAAAACCTTAATATCGGTGACAGGGGAGCGAGCGCTTCAGTCTAGCTGCGCCAATCTGGGATTCTTTCGCACCTTTGAAGTGCAAGACCTTCTGTTGGCTAGCGATTAATTACAGACTTTGGATCTCGGACAGGAGAGCACACTGCACCATGGGCTTCAGGAGATGGCTAGCCCGTGCTTCTTTTGTCTGCAGGAGAACAATGTGATCATATCCTCATGCACTGCGTGTATGCCAAGCAAGTCTGGCTTGGGGTGCTATAGAAGGCTGATTTGCATGTGGAGAAGCCTCGAGGTAATAGGAAATTGGAGGACTGGTGGCTAGAGAGTAGGGTCAGAGTTAGGGAGCGGGAGAGAAGGCTTTTTAACTCCTTGGTTATTGCGACTTCTCAAATCCCGAGTCAGTCACACCGGTCTCTGCCTTCCACTTCAGCAATTCCAGTTTGCTACTCAGCTTCTTCTGGCCATCTTCACAAGTTGGGTACAACAATTTGTTGTGGTCCTATAACATCTGCTCAAACTGCAACCTCTCCTTTTCTGTGTCGCAGTCTCGCTTTGCATCAGAAATGACCCGACCAAGATCATCAGCGGGCCGGCCTGGTTCCCGTTCTTCACCTCCTTCTTCTTTATTGTCTTCCATTGCGGTATCAGCGTATTCAGGAAACATAGATCGGTAGTTGTCATCATCGTTCTCTTCTTCATTACCGTCTTCCATCACAACCCCTCTTTCTCCGTGTTTGGTCCAAACGTTGTAGCCGGATATAAAACCAGACCAAAGCAGGTGGCTCTGAATGACTCTTGCGGAAGTGTGAGCCTTCTCATTCCTACAGTCAACACATGGACAACACATACAACCATCCCGTCGCTTGTTCTCCTTGGCCATAACTCGAAAAGAACGCACGCCTTCTCTGAAAGCGGCAGAGCGTCGGTCACCATACATCCATGGATGGCTCATCTGTATCATACAAATATATGTCAACGCAATCACTATGCTAAAATTTGTACCGCACGACGGTCTTAACGAGAAAATATTTGCTAACCTTTTATTACACTTGGAAACAAAGATGAGAAAACTTAAGTGTGGCTCGGACACCTCATATCATGTATGTCTTGTGTGACCTAACTTGCACCGCTCTAATGGACATTTCACAAACACCTCTAGTGCATATGTATGAACAAGAAAAAAATAGCACAACAACACTCTGTCCCACCAGGAAAAAACAGTTGAGAGGAGAAGGGGTTGTGCGTATATACAGAGCTAGACCACTAGTCCTGGTTGGAGATACAAACCGGGACTAAAGGATGCCCCCAGCGAGCGGCAGAGTCGGTGCCCTTTAATCCCGGTTTGAGCCTCAGACCAGGACTAATGAGGTCTCACGGGTCGAGACATATGATTCTGGGTGGCTCGGACCGTCCGGCCAGGACCATTAGTCCCGGCCCCAGCCGCAACCAGGACTAATAGCCTGGATAAAAGCCTGTTTTCTACTATTAACACAACATCTCCCTACCGTTTATTGTATACACGTCTGGCCTTACGTGGCAGCATGGTCGCGTGCTAATCTAGTGCGGCGCTTATGCGCACTAGTATTTTGCTCCTGAAGTGCTTATCTAATTAACCGGTCGGAACACCATATGGCCAAATTATGGTCACATAATGCACTAGAGGCAAAGCTGTCTTTTCATGCTGCTACTTATTAACAGCGTTAGTTTTTCGTATTAGGAATAAAATTTGGCCCAAGTATTAAATAGGAAAGAAAAACTTTTGCAGGATCGAATAAGAAATCATATTTTTGAGTAGTGTCAAATAAAAAATTATCCATAGATAGATACACTTACATCAGAGCATGCAAGAAGCCACACGCAACTACCCGCCCTTGAAGCGTGCAGGTTGCCGGTGACTCCCGCTCGCTCCCTCTCCGTCGTCGTATCGATCGGAGGCTGACGAGCTATCACTGATCCATCGACGACGATAGATCAGTACACATCGCGTCGCGTTCCCAGGAAATTAAGGGAGAGAGGAATCGAAATATGCTTTGTGCGGAGAGCGAGAGTACGTACGTACGGACGGGCGTCGACGGCGATGCATGCATGTACGGGCTGCGTACATCGTCGTCCAATGATTCATGAAATTGGGAATCTAACGGGTCTATACTTTTTTTTGGAGAAAAAGACACTACTATTCATTAATCATCGATACGTACTTTCTTCGTTTGGAAAAATCACAAATCGAGAGACCGAGGAGAAAAAAGATATGGACGGACATAGCTCATCTCCTAGCCAAGTGTTGATCCCACGAACGAGACCGGGGCTCGGGAGATACACAAGGTCGATAAATAAAATCAATTAACATCAGCATAACTACTACCATCTCACTTTGAGGGCATGCATCGTTTTTACTTCCTCCATTCCGGTTTATAGGGCTAATTGTTGGAATTTGGTGTATATTGGGCTATTGGCCCATTAAATTCTGAAATTCTTTTTGGTCCACTTGTATATGACAGCATATGGCTGTGCTAGTGATGCTAAAGTTTAGTCCCACATTGCTAGTTGAAGGGGAGTTGGACCACCTTATATAGTAGTGTGTTGCACCACTCACTAAGGTGTGACAAGAAGAGTAGCCTCTCAGCACTCCTCCTTCCGACGCCGCCTTGGCGTCGCAAGGTCATTGGTTGCGAATCTCGCCGAGCGCTTTATTTTTATTTTGCTTGTTGGGAAAACTGATTATGAGTCATTAACGGACGCGTTAATTACAGCCGTTTTCAATTTTTATGGACGTGGCTGTTACCGACTCGGACGTGGGCTGAGCCCACGATCCTCCTAACCTGCATTATATAAGCGTCCGAGGCTAAACCTAATCGGCACGGAATCAATCCAGTCACGCGCCTACCTCCAGAACCTTGCGCCGCCGCTTTCGTCTTCCCCATCCCGGCTTGCGGCGTGCACTAGTAGGCCTCCGGAACCCCGCCTCTCGTGAACCTGTACGGGTGAGGGGCGATCAGGTTTTTGGGGAGCGCTCAAGCGCGACTACTGGCAACCACGACATCGTCCGACGGTGAGTTTCCGAACGACGACTTCTTCCCGGACGTGAGCGACCTCTTCGACAACCTCAACATGGGCGACGCTGCTGCAATAAGGCGTACGCTATTCAGCCTACATCGTATGTGATCTCGATTTCTCTCTTTCAGATTATGCTAGAGTTCTTTGTTCTAGCGTTTGGTGTAGATGTGATAGGTTTATCTCCTATAGATGTAATCTGTTCATCTACTTTGTTGATCTGCATGATTGGTTTTATTACTGTCTGTATGATCATGACTTATCAGTTTATTATTCGGATTAAATCATATGGATTATTGCTTATATTTTCAACAATCCAAAAACCTGATTATAGGCAACTGAATTCCACTGGTGTAGCCGCGGCTACTAGGCCGCCTCCTTTTGATGGCATGCACTATAAGAGATGGCGCAAGAGAGCAGTTCTCTGGTTTGAAAACCTAAACTGCTATAGCGCCACTCTTGGCAAGCATGAAGGAGATCTTTCTACTGAGCAGGAAGCGAACTTTAAGAAAGCCGATACCATGTTTATGGCGGCTTTATTCAGTGTTCTTGGGGACAACATTGTTGACCCGTATATGTCATTTGATAATAGCAAGGACGCGTGGGAAGCGCTCGACGCCAAATTTGGGGTCTCGGATGCTGGCACTGAGCTGTATGTCATGGAGCAATTCTATGACTACAGGATGGTTGATGAGCGCTCCGTCGTTGAGCAAGCTCGTGAGATACAATCACTTGCCAAAGAACTTGAGCAGTTCAAGTGTTCCTTACCGGACAAATTTGTGGCTGGTGGCATTATTGCCAAGCTTCCTCCTTCGTGGAGGAACTTTGCTACTTCTCTGAAACATAAGAGACAAGAGTTTTCCGTTACGGATCTCATTGGGTCTCTTCATGTGGAAGAGAAGGCGAGAGCAAAGGACAAAACTGCTCGAGGACTTGAGGGAGGTTCTACTGCCAATTTAGTGCAGAGGAAAAACTTCCAATCCCACAAGTTCAAGAATAAGAGCAAAATTGAAGGAAAGGGAAAGTGATGGCAAGAACAAGGCCACACACTCTACCAACTTTAAGAAGAAAAATGATAAGAGGAAAGGCTCTTGCCACGTCTGTGGTGATCCTGATCATTGGGCTCCTAGCTGCCCTAATCGCTTTGACAAGCGTCAACATGGGAACAACGGCAAGTCCGCTAATGTTGTTATTAGCGATACTGAGATGAAGGATGTTGGGTACGGTATTTTACCTACTATCCTTTCAGTATGCCATTCTCCTGATTGGTGGATAGACACGGGTGCTAATACACATGTATGTTCTGATATTTCCATGTTTTCCTCTTATCAGGTCTCAAGGACCTCTTCTGTGCTGATGGGAAACGACTCACGTGCTTCTGTTCATGGTGTTGGTATGGTAAATCTGAAGTTTATTTCGGGGAAGACCGTACAGCTGAAGAATGTGCATCACGTTCCCTCCATCAATAAGAATCTCATCAGCGGATCGCTTTTATGTCGAGATGGCTTTAAGTTGGTTTTTGAGTCCAATAAAGTTGTAATATCTAAATATGTACAATTTGTTGGAAAGGGTTATGAGTGCGGAGGTATGTTCCGCTTGTCTTTGTCAGACTCATGTACTAAAGTTATTAATCATGTGTGCAATGATAATGAGTCCAATGTTTGGCATTCACGACTCTGTCATATTAATATTGGTTGCATGACGCGGCTAGCCAATATGAGTTTAATTCCGAAATTTAGCACTGTCAAAGGTTCTAAGTGCCAAGTTTGTGTGCAAGCAAAGCAACCCCGCAAGTCTCATACGACTGCGGAACCGAGAAACTTAGCACCGCTAGAACTTATACATTCAGATCTTTGTGAGATGAATGGTGTGTTAACAAAAGGTGGAAAAAGATACTTTATGACGTTGATTGATGACTCCATTAGATACTGCTATGTTTATCTCCTGAAATCTAAAGATGAAGCTTTGAACTACTTTAAAATCTATAAAGCTGAGGCAGAAAACCAACTTGATCTTAAAACCAAGCGGCTAAGGTCGGATCATGGTGGAGAGTACTTTTCAAATGAATTTGATTTATTCTATATAGAACACGGTATTATACATGAGAGGACGCCTCCCTACTCACCTCAGTCAAATGGGATGGCCGAAAGGAAGAACCGCACTCTAACTGATTTGGTTAACGCCATGTTAGATACATCGGGTCTTTCTAAGGAATGGTGGGGGGAGGCGCTAATGACTATGTGTCATGTCCTAAACCATGTTCCTATAAAGGATAAAACCATGACTCCATTTGAGGAATGGGAAAAGAAAAGGCTTAAACTCTCTTACTTACGAACTTGGGGTTGTTTGGCGAAAGTCAATATTCCAATATCCAAGAAGCGAAAGCTTGGACCAAAAACCGTTGATTGTGTTTTTCTGGGATATGCTTTTCATAGCATTGGCTATAGATTTTTGATAGTAAAATCTGAGGTATCCGACATGCATGTTGGTACAATTATGGAGTCGAATGATGCGACTTTCTTTGAGGACATCTTTCCTATGAAAGGTATGTCTAGCTCATCAAATCACGAGATGACTAGTTCATCTAGTCAGGAATTTTCTATAATTCCTAAACCCACTATGCCGATAGAACACTCTGATGATCCTGTGGAGGATGACAATGAAGCTCCCAAAAGGAGCAAGAGACAAAGGATTGCGAAGTCTTTTGGTGATGATTTCATTGTGTACTTTGTGGATGATACTCCCACTTCCATTTCAGAAGCCTATGCATCTCAAGATGCTGACTACTGGAAGGAAGCTGTCCGAAGCGATATGGACTCCATCTTAGCTAATGGTACTTGGGAAATCACTGATCGTCCTTATGGGTGTAAACCTGTAGGATGTAAATGGGTGTTCAAGAAAAAGCTTAGACCTGATGGTACTATTGAAAAGTACAAGGCACGACTTATGGCTAAGGGTTATACCCAAAAGGAAGGTGAAGACTTCTTCGGTACCTACTCACCTGTAGCCATATTGACCACTATTCGAGTACTACTTTCCTTGGCTGCCTCACATGGTCTTCTCATTCATCAAATGGACGTTAAGACAACTTTTCTAAATGGAGAGCTAGATGAGGAAATATATATGGAGCAGCCTGATGGATTTGTAGTAGATGGTCATGAAGGAAAGGTGTGTAAGTTAGTGAAGTCTTTATATGGTCTTAAGCAAGCTCCTAAACAGTGGTACGAGAAGTTTGAAAGAACTTTAACTGCTGAAGGCTTTGTTGTAAACGAAGCAGACAAATGTGTGTACTATCGCCATGGTGGGGGCGAGGGAGTTATTATGTGTCTCTATGTTGATGACATATTGATATTCCGGACCAACTGTTGGAATAATGCCCTAGAGGCAATAATAAAGATGTTATTATTATAATTCTTGTTCATGATAAAGTTTATATTCCATGCTAGAATTGTATTAAGCGGAAACTTTAATACTTGTGTGGTTTATGAACAACACCGTGTCCCTAGTATGCCTCTATGGACTAGCTCATTGATTAATGATGGTTAAGGTTTCCTAACCATAGACATGAGTTGTCGATTAATAATGAGATCATATCATTGGGAGAATGATATGATGGACATACCCAAACTAAGCGAAGCAATTAGATCGTGTCATCGTGTTCATCTTTGCGAAGCTTTTCTTATGTCAAATATTGTATTCCTTAGACCATGAGATAATACAACTCCCTAGTATCGGAAGAAAGCTTTGAGGTCATCAAACGTCATCCTATGAGAGGGTGATCATAAAGGTGTCTCTCAGGTGATCGGAAAGTACCTGTTGGGTTGTATGTATCGAGATGGGATTTGTCCCTCCCAAGTCGGAGAGATATACTTGGCCCACTTTCGTGTCGATATCAACACCGCTTGCAAGCATGTGGATAAGGAGTTAATCACAAAGTGATATCGGATTACAGAGCGAGTAAAGTACTTCCGTGAGCGAGATTGAACTAGGTATGACGGTATCGACGATCAAATCTCGGCAAGTAAAATATCGCGACGAAGGAATATATATATGGGATTGATTGAATCCTGGCATCGTGGTTCATCCGATATGATCATCGATGAATGTGTAGTCAATATGGGTTTCCAGACCCCGATGTTGATTATTGATATAAGATCATGTCTGCATGTTCTCGAACCCGAATGGTCACACACTTAACGTGTCTCGACGCTAGGATAGATTGGATAATTGGTTTATGAGTTTTTGTTCGGAGTCTCAGATGGGATCCGGGACATCACGAGAGGTTCCAGAATGGTCCGGAGAATAAGATTCATATAAGGCAATGCAGTTTTTGGAGTTCGGAATTGTTTCGGGTTAATCGGTATTGTATCGAAAGCTTATAGAACCTTCCGGAGGGGGACCAACGTGGCCCCAACTGCCGGGAGGGGGCATGGGCCTATGAGGGAGTGCCCTGGCCGCATTGGGCCAGGGGAATAAGGCCCCATAGGGCCCAGCCGGCCAACCTAGGGCAAAACCCTAGGGGAGCTTCTAGAAGGGGGGGGAAACTTGCCCCCCACTCCTCCCTCCTTGGCCGCCGGCCCTAGGGCTTGGGGGAGGGGTAAGGGCTGGCCGCCCACCCCTCTATATAAACAGGGTTGGGGGCGCACCCCCTCCCACACCTCCTCCTTAACCCTAGCCGCCCTGCTGCCCCTCCTCTCTCTCTCCCTCCCGACTGCACGTAGGCGAAGCCCTGCTGCAGAAACTCTCCACCAATTGCACCGCGCCGTCGCATTGTAGATCCAATCCATCTCTCCACCATACTTGCTGGACCGAGGAAGGAGGAGACGTCGAGGTGCCGCACGTGTGCATCTCTCGGAGGCATCACCACTTGCGGTGTTAGATCGGATCGGATCGCGAGGAGGAGAAGCGAGTACGACTACATCACCCACGTTCCAACGAACATTCCGCTGTGCGAATCTTCAAGGGTATAAAGATCTCATCTAATCCCCCTCGTTGTTTGCATCTCCTAGATTAGATCTTGGCTTTCCCGTTCGCATCCGTAGAATTTTTTTGATTTACTATGCTGCGAAACCCTTCACCAACCTCGCTGTTATCGAGGAGGTCAAAGAGTTCCTATCTCGCTGCTTTGAGATGAAGGACTTGGGAGTGGCTGATGTAATCTTAAACATCAAGCTACTAAAGGATGACAATGGTGGGATTACATTGCTTCAGTCTCACTATGTGGAAAAGATATTGAGTCGCTTTGGGTATAGCGACTGCAATTCTTCTCCAATGCCTTATGATCCGAGCGTGCTACTTCGAAAGAATCGAAGGACTGCTAAAGATCAATTGAGATATTCTCAAATTATTGGCTCGCTCATGTATTTAGCCAGCGCTACTAGACCTGACATCTCATTTGCTGTAAGCAAACTGAGTCGATTTGTGTCAAATCCTGGAGATGATCATTGGCATGCTCTTGAAAGAGTTTTGCGCTATTTGAAAGGCACTGCGAGTTATGGTATTCACTATACTAGGTATCCTCGGGTACTTGAGGGTTATAGTAATTCAAACTGGATATCTGATGCTGATGAGATTAAGGCCACAAGTGGTTATTTGTTTACACTTGGTGGTGGCGCTGTTTCCTGGAAGTCTTGCAAGCAGACCATCTTAACGAGGTCAACAATGGAAGCAGAATTCACAGCATTAGACACATCCACTGTTGAAGCAGAGTGGCTTAGTGAGCTCTTAATGGACTTACCTGTGGTTGAAAAACCAATACCCGCCATCCCGATGAACTGTGATAATCAAACTGTGATCATCAAAGTAAACAGTTCTAAGGATAATATGAAGTCATCAAGGCATGTGAAGAGGAGATCGAAATCTCTCAGGAAACTGAGAAACTCCGGAGTTATTGCGTTGGATTATATCCAAACATCTAAAAATCTGGCAGATCCCTTCACAAAGGGTTTATCATGCAATGTGATAGATAATGCATCGAGGGAGATGGGTTTGAGACCCACGCTATGAGTTGATCCCAGTGGCAACCCACTCTATGTGATCGGAGATCCCGTGAATTAGAGCTGGGAGACAAGCTGTTGGTCAGCTGAGAGGAGAGTATCCCCATATTATATTTACATCTCCATAAAGATGCAATACTCTCTTAATCTGCATGGCAGGTTGATATTTATCTTATTGTGTTCCAAGTGGCTTTTCATAAGCGGAGATGTTGTCCTGCAGAACATCTCTTGAGGAACACACTTATATGAGTCTGACTGTCAAACGTCGCAGTCCGTGAGAGTTGGATGCTCTCTAATAAACTCATGAAAGGCCCTGGAGTATGACGCATAAACTCCAAACCGCGGGGAAGCCGACGGTAGCCCTGTACCGGTCTAGATTTTATGTGAAACTAGCGCGCAGAAAACTTGTAGTTCAAGGCATAGTCCACTATTCAAGTTGCTAGCTAGTGTAGCATGAAATTTAGCGTGGAAGTTCAACTTAACAGTCTCCACTACACACCGGTATATAAAACAATATTCTGGAAGAAAAGTGATGTGATGTGCCAATGAGACTTTGTGGGGGATTGTTGGAATTTGGTGTATATTGGGCTGTTGGCACATTAGACAAATTTTGAAATTCTCTTTGGCCCACTTGTATATGGCAGCATATGGCTGTGCTAGTGGTGCTAAAGTTTAGTCCCACATTGCTAGTTGAAGGGGAGTTGGACCACCTTATATAGTAGAATGTTGCACCATCACTAAGGTGTGACAAGAAGAGTAGCCCTCGCGCACTCCTCCTCCGACGCCGCCCGCCTCGCCTCGTCACGACGCGCGCGCGCCGCGGGTTGCGAGAATCTCGCCGAGCTGAGCTTTATTTTGCTTGTTGGGGAAACTGATTATGAGTCATTAACGGACGCGTTAATTACATCCGTTTTCAGTTTTTATGGACGTGGCTGTTACCGACTCGGACGTGGGCTGAGCCCACGATTCTCCTAACCTGCATATATAAGCGTCCGGGGCTAAACCTAATCGGCACGGAATCAATCCACTCACGCGCCTACCTCCAGAACCTTGCGCCGCCGCTTTCGTCTTCCCCATCCCGACTTGCGGCGTGCACCGCAGATCGGGACAGTAGGCCTCCGGAACCCCGCCTCTCGTGAACCTGTACGGGTGAGGGGCGATCAGGTTTTTGGGAGCGCTCAAGCGCGACTACTGGCAACCACGACGTCGTCCGACGGTGAGTTTCCGAACGACGACTTCTTCCCGGACGTGAGCGACCTCTTCGACAACCTCAACATGGGCGACGCTTCTGCAACCGCTGCGACTGCTATTCAGCCTACATCATATGTGATCTCGAGTTCTCTCTTTCGGATTATGCTAGAGTTCTTTGTTCTAGCGTTTGGTGTAGATATGATAGGTTTATCTCCTATAGATGTAATCTGTTCATCTACTTTGTTGATATGCATGATTGGTTTTATTACTGTCTGTATGATCATGACTTATCAGATTATTATTCGGATTAAATCATATGGATTATTGCTTATATTTCCAACACTAATACGTACTTTAAGACAATAGTTTGATCGTAAATTTGGCCACAATATATGAATCGAATGTCACAAAAATTGTACCATTAAAAGCGTATTTTGAATACGAATCTAACACTGGTGGAAAAAGGGGCTCTAGTCCCGGGCATAGCGGGCTCTAGTCCGGTTTGGGCGGGACTGCAACGGACTAGAGGCCCCCTCTAGTCCCGGCTCGCAAAGGCCCGCGATCGATAACAGCCTACGTGGCTGTTTGCCCAGCCCTTGGGGACGGAACCCTCTAGTCCCGGCTGTAACACCACGGGACTAAAAGTTTCTGCTGGCGAAGAAACACCACATTTCTCTGCCGCGGCAGAGATTGTGTATTTCCTTTTTTTTTGCCATTTTGTTCCTTTTTCGTTTTGTGTTTCACTATAACAAACATATATTTCAGTAGACATATTATACGCTACTACATACACACTACACGTCGATGCATTTATATAAGATCGATCCCTTGCAAGCATACATATAATCAATCATATCAAAAGGAAGAAATGTTTTGAAAATTACATGGTCATTGATGAATATATATATCATATGAGCTACATGGAGATGACTAAGGCAAATCGAGTTCCACGTCATCCGCATAATGCTCTCCATGTACATCAAGGACTTCCTTCATCATAAATCCCACCAGCTTCTCTTGAATTGCTCTTATCTTGTGATCGGCTCTAGTGTCTCCCGCAAATCATAAATATAATGTGAGTCAACTTTACGCTCCATCGTCAACTTCATGGATGTACTTTCATGACATAGTATCCACATAAATGAGTTCCGGTGGCTGCTGTAAACTCTTCGCCATTTTATAAGTTAGCTCCTCTTTGAATGGACCTGGTATTTTACATGCGAACCGTGTCTAACACCTGCTCGGCAAAGAAAATGAACAAAGGAGTTATTAGTTACTTGATATCAGGAAATGAATGAAAGAGGACGATATAATGCGATAATGATTGAAATTACTTATGGAGCATTGCTTTCATGTCGCTCCACTTCTCTTGGTCCCAACTTAATGAGTCGTGGACTTCGACTAGGGACTTGTCAACTTGAATGTTTAGCAAGATCCAGTGGAATCTGCGGACATTTACATAAGCATACGTGCATAGCTCATCCAGTAAGCAAAAATAAAATGTGTACAAGATATAAACACTCACTTGAAGTTGTAAGGAAATATTATTTCCTTAACAAAATTATGCTCGGTTAAGAACACAGACAGGTCTTCCTCCAAGTCTTTGGGGTGATTCTTTAACGTATATTCATTAATGATATATGGGTCAATGAACCCAACGTCGTATCTTCTAGCTCTTTTGCATTCAAGCATCTTCATTCTGCGGAATATAATATCATCATACAAAAGGATATATAGTTAGGATAATATATTAAATGCAATGAATGAGCTAAAGCTACAAACTTAATTATAGAAATAAATAACTTACGCAGGTAGCAACTAATGATAGATTTGTCGGTATGGTTGTATAACTGAAATAGTTCGGTCATTTGAACCTGTATTGAGTATGGTTTGAAGTGATGCTCCTTTCTAACGTCCACCGGAAACCAATCTTTATGATGCTTTTTTCTGCTTGCGACATGTACCATTTATGCAGATTTTGCATATGTGTGGATAGCATGAGCTCCTCATTCTTGACTAGAGGCTGCCCTTGGACATCTTGCCGTACTATCTGACCTTGGCGTATCTTCATAGCCTAAATATTGACCAAGAGACATATTTGCTTAGATTAGCTTTGGCCTCCGATATAGTGATTCCCATAAGTGCAGCATTATTACGGGCTCTAGGGTCCATTATTTGCATGTCCATATCCATTTCAGCTCTGAAGGCCTTGTCGAGGTCAGAAATGACTTTAATGAGGCGACCGATTGATTCTTCATGCTCAGCTGGGCAACTTGCTTCCGCTTTTGCACTTGTGATTTTTTTCTTACGTGCTTGCTTAATAATCTCCGGTCATAGTCTGATTCCAGATTCATCGATATCCGGGATGGTTGCTCAAGAAAGGACTTAGCCCACTTTTTGTTTTTCGTTATATACTGCTTTGGCTCGGGCTTTTTGGGTGCAAAATCGCCTTAACTTGGCAGACCACATCCGCGTTAGTTTCCTCGTCGGTCTTGTCATAAGGTCTCTTTGGAAGAGCCGGCGGGATATCGACTATCTTCGGCGTTTGAGCTTTCTTCGATGTGGGGTGCGGGGGACCGTCGAACTTCCGTTTCTTCGACGAGGTAGTAGTATTGCACGGAGGCGGAGA
This sequence comes from Avena insularis, assembly GCA_023614405.1. NCBI lineage: Eukaryota > Viridiplantae > Streptophyta > Magnoliopsida > Poales > Poaceae > Avena > Avena insularis. Next base: position 377,187,491 of record CM042695.1, on the reverse strand, counting down.
TCGAGTTGATGTACTCCTGCGGCGATCGTCGGTAGGGTGGACTTGGAGGTTGGCGATAATCGGGTTGGGGTGGACCTGGAGGTTGGCGATAATCGGGTTGGGGTGGACTTGGAGGTTGACGATATTCGATGCGGGGTGGATTTGGATTCCTTGGAGTCGGTGGCCTTGGCGCCGAGCCTGGAAACTTGATGTACTTCTTATTCCATAGAATGATGTTGCGCTTGACATCTCCTAGTTTCATAAGGCCTTCAGGCGTAGCGATTTCAATCTCTAGGTCCGCAAAATCCTCCACTATGTCATCCACCGTGAGACGAGCATAGCCTGGTGGAATCGGAAGTGAATGGTGGAGTGATCCAGGTACACAAGGTAAAGCAGTGCCGATCGCCACCTTGAAGGACAGGTTGTTCATTGGCTGATGTAGCTCACATTGTGCCATCTCTCTGACATCATCCACGGGGTAGTGAGGAGCCGGTGCATCATCCAGCAGTGCTTGATCATCAGCACGGACCTCCGTGGAAGCCACACTGCTTCTCCGTTGGCTAAGATCCAATGCAGGATCATCAGACCGCGGGTGAGTTGACGACAGCGTCCTTTGGCTAATTTCATGCATGAGGTTCTTCAGATCAGCTAGGTCCTGCTCTACCCTGGAGATCCGGTCTGCCTCCCGGTCCTTCTTTCTCTGGCGGCTTACATGGCGGCATCGTCTGAGGAGAAACCCTTTCTTCCACGAGACACCGGCGCCTTTGCCTCGTGTTCGTCCTCCCTTTTTAGGATTCCCTAGGGCGCGTGTCAGCTCGTCGTTCTCTCTCTCTCGGGACGGAACAATCCCAATTGAGCATCGTTCATTGCTTGAATAAGGTCTTGGGAGGGTTTTAGAATTTTATCATGAAATAATGTCTTCCCTGTTTCTGGGTCCAAGGATCCCCCGTGCCCATACCACCAGTACTTTGACCTCTCGGGCCATCCATACATGCAGGGAGTGATGCCTCTAGCCCTCATATCCTTCTCCATAGTTTCCCACTTAGGGACGGCACTCTTGTAGCCAATTGTCCCCATTTTATGATGGTATTTCTTGTTGGCAGCATTTAAGCGTTCTTTTGAGACTTTGCCTTTGCTTTATCAGATTGCTTGTCTTTGTACAAAATCAGACCCTTGTTCTCTCAACTTCTCGTTTACTCCTGTGAAGTCTGGAGTTTTCTTTTTCGTGACATATTTCGCGTATAAATTTTTCTTGTGGTTCCGGTACAGTTCAGCCATCTTGCTTAGTGCCCACTCCTTAACTTTCGCTCTATTTTCAAGCCTAACCGGCCTTGGGGTAATACCATCTACCTCAAATTCCTCATACTCTGGAGGTAGTATGAAATGCGCTATGAGCTTCTGCCAAAGGTTATCTTTGGCATCATCGGTGACATAGCTGTTGGATTCTTCACCGGGTTTCTTTGACTTATTCCATTCTTGGATGGTGATCGGCAGGTTATCCCTAACCAGCACCCCGCATTGATTTATAAACATCCTCCGGTGCTTCTCTGGAGCAATCGGTTCACCATCATCAGCTATTTCTTCGATGGTGAACCTCTGATTACCATCCAACTTTTTGTTCGGCCCTCGTTTCGTTCGAGCTGTCGATTGCTTCGATCCGGTGGGCTAAAAGAAGAAGAGAGAGTGATTAATATATATCTAGATCAGTTAATGAATATAGGTAACACGAGACTTTATATATATATATATATATGTACCTCGCCGGATCCTATCGAGGGGCCATCATTATTTGTCATTTGTTTGCCCTTCGTCCATCTGGTCTTCCCCTTGGTTTTCCTCTAGTCCATCACCGGATGGATTCAGATATGAGGATATCTCTTCCTCGAGCAAAATATCTTCGGCCGTGCCCGTAATAAGAGGAATTTCACCTCTTATCATGCCCTGAAGAAAACCTTCACCGATGCGACCAGGATCTTCGGATGGATCCATGACTTAATTATCTATAACAAAAAGAGAGTTAAACAGGTTAGAAAAAACAATAATCCTAATAACTAAAACAATATAATCCTAATTATAATAACTTAAACAAAAAAATAACCCTAATCCTAATCCTATTTCTAATCTTAATAAATAAAACAAAAAAATCACTAAAACAATAATCCTAATCCTAATTCTAATATTTTAATTAAAACAATAATCCTAATACTAAAACAAAAAACCCTAATATAAAAAAATCTATAAAAAACTATAGAAAAAACTATAACAAAAAACCCTAATAAACCTAATTATAATAATCCTAATAACTAAAACAATAACTAATCCTAAAAACTATAAAAACTATAGAAAAAATATAACAAGAAAATTTAAAAAAAACTAACATTTCCTAATAATATAAATACTAACATTTCCTAAACATTTATACAAAACCTAAAGATTACTAATAATAATAATAATAAATATTACTCCAAAAACCTAACTATAACATTTCCTAGACTAATTATACTACTAGACTAATTATAATCAAAACCTAAATACTAACATTTATACTACTAATCAAAACCTAAATATTAACATTTCCTACTACTAATCAAAACCTAAATACAAAAACAAAATTAAATAATTCACCACCTCCTGTGGCACGGCGAAGACGGCATGGCGACAATGCAGCGGCATGGCTTGGCGCAAGCAACATGTACGTCGGCGGCGGCTGAATCGGCGGCCACGCAAGACCTGTGTTCTCTGCGTCGATGGCGCCTCGTCTTTGTCTTCGTCTTCGTGGCGTTCTAAGTGCTGGCTCGGAGTGCCAGGGGCGAGCGCGTATATATAGGGACAGACCCTTTAGTCCCGGGCTAAGCCACCGCCCGCGACTAAAGGGTCTTTAGTCGCGGGCCGTGGCTTAACCCGCGACTAAAGACCCCCCTTTAGTCCCGGGCTAAGCCACGGCCCGGGACTAAAGGGTTTTTTCGGCCGTTCGTTTTCGCGCGCACACTCACCCTTTAGTCCCGGGTCCAGCCACGACCCGCGACTATTTGTTTTTTTAAATTTTCTTTTTTAATTCAAAACTAATATAAAAACTTTGAAAAATCATATCTTTTTCTGATGTATTCTTTTTCTTATTTTTTCGTTAGAACTATGTGGCGCTTTGGCTCATCGTGTGATGTATTCTTTTCTTATTTTTTCGTTTTCTAGGTTTGGTAGACATGTCCTTCACATAGAAAACCTAGGCCACATTATTGGCTAGGACGAATGGTTCGTCTAAGTATCCAAGATTGTTGAGATCCAACGATGTCATTCCGTATTTCTTGTCTACCTCAACCCCTCCTCCCGTCAGCTTGACCCATTTGCACCGAAACAAGGGGACCTTAAAAGTAGGTCCATAGTCAAGTTCCCATATCTCCTCTATGTAACCATAATATGTGGTCTTTGACCCATTGTTGTCTGTTGCATCAAAGCGGACACCACTGTTTTGGTTGGTGCTCTTTTTATCTTGGGCTATCGTGTAAAATGTATACCCATTTATCTCGTACCCTTGGAAAGTCGATATAGTCGAAGATGGTGACCTAGACAACAAGTATAGCTGATCTCCAAGAGTGTTGTTTTTGATGAGATGTTGCAACCAACCGCCGAAACTCTTCATGTGTTCATCTCTAATCCAAGAGTCATGCTTTCCAGGGTTGTTGGAGCGTAAGATTTTCTTGTGTTCCTCGATATATGGGGCTGCCAAGATAGAATTCTGTAGAACGGTGTAATGTGCTTCAATGTAAGAATGTCCGTCTCTACATATTATTGATTTCCTTCCTAGAGTACCCTTTCCACTCAGTCTCCCCTCATACCGCGATTGAGGAAGACCAATCGGCTTAAGGTCAGGAACAAAGTCAACACAAAATTCAATGACCTCCTCTGTTCCATAGCCCTTGGAGATGCTTCCTTCTGGCCTAGCACGGTTACGAACATATTTCTTTAAGATTCCCATGAACCTCTCAAAGGGAAACATATTATGTAGAAATACAGGACCGAGAATGGAAATCTCTTCGACTAGGTGAACCAAAGAAGGCGTCATAATATTGAAGAAGGATGGTGGAAACACCAACTCAAAACTGACAAGACATTGGACCACATCATTCTGTAACCGTGGTAGATCTTCAGGATTAATTATCTTCTGAGAGATTGCATTGAGAAATGCACATAGCTTCACAATGGATACTCGAACATTATCTGGTAGAAGCCCCCTCAATGCAATTGGAAGCATTTGCGTCATAATCAGGTGGCAGTCATGAGACTTTAGGTTTTGGAACTTTTTTCTGCCATATTTATTATCCCCTTTATATTCGACGAGAAGCCAGACGGGACCTTAATACTGCTTAGGCATTCAAAAAATATTTTCTTCTCTTGTTTGGTAAGAGCGTAGCTGGCATGACCTTGAAACCATTCTGGATGCAGGCCATCTGGGTCTTCCATACGTTGATGGTCCTTTCGTATTTCCGGTGTATCTTTTGTCTGCCCATACACGCCCAAGAAGCCTAGCACGTTCACGCAAAGATTCTTCGTCACATGCATCACATCGATTGCAGAGCGGACCTCTAAGAATTTCCAATATGGTAGCTCCTAAAATATAGATTTTTTCTTCCACATGGGTGCTTGTCCTTCAGCGTCTTTCGGAACAGATTTTCCTCCAGGACCCTTTCCAAAGGTTACCAGTTGATCTAAATCTTTGACCATATCAAATATATCAGCACCAGTACGCTCCTTAGGATTCGTCTGGTGACATGCCCGACCGTTGAAATGCTTGCCTTTCTTTCTTAAGGAATGCTTGGCCAAAAGAAATCGATGATGCTCATTGTATACATTCTTCTTACAATGTTCCAAATATATACTTGCAGTCTCATCTAAACAGTGTGTGCATGCATTGTATCCCTTGTTTGACTGTCCTGAAAGGTTACTAAGAGCAGGCCAATCATTGATTGTTACGAAAAGCAATGCTCGGAGGTTAAATTCTTCACCTTGTGCTCATCCCACAGCGTATCCGGGTTCGTGCCACAACTGTAAAAGTTCTTCCACTAATGGCCTTAGGTACACATCAATGTCGTTGCCGGGTTGCTTCGGACCTTGGATCAACACTGGCATCATAATGAACTTCCGCTTCATGCACAACCAAGGAGGAAGGTTATAGATGCATAGAGTCACGGGACAAGTGCTGTGACTGGAGCTCTGCTCCCCAAAGGGATTCATGCCATCTGTACTTAGACCAAACCTTAAACTCCTTGCGTCATCTGCAAAGTCCGGGTACTTTCTATCGATTTTTCTCCATTGCGACCCATCAGCGGGGTGTCTCAACATCCCGTCTGACTTACGTTCCTCTTTATGCCATCGCAACAACTTGGCGTGCTCTTTGTTTCTGAATAAGCGTTTCAACCGTGGTATTATAGGAGCATACCACATCACCTTCGCAGGAACCCTCTTCCGGGGGGCTCGCCCTCAACGTCACCAGGGTCATCTCGTCTAATCTTATACCGAAGTGAAGTGCATACTGGGCATGCATCTAAATTCTCATACTCCTCACAGCGGTAGAGGATGCAGTCATTAGGGCATGCATGTATCTTCTGAACCTCTAAACCTAGAGGCGACAACCTTTTTGCTTTGTATGTCTTTGGCAATACATTATCTTTTGAAGCATATTCTTCATTATTTTCAGCAACTTTTCAAATGAGGAGTCGGTATAGCACACTCAGCCTTCCATCACAGCAATTCCAAAGTCGCTTTTGCCTAGCTTTTTTTCCACCATTTTTGCAATTTGGGTACAACAACTTTTGTGATCCTCTAGCATGTGATTGAACTTCTCCCTATCCTTTTCAGTTTCACAATCTCTTCTGCATCGGCAATGGTGACCAAGATCATCAGCGGGTTCATCATGTGTCTCTTCTTCATCCTCCCCTTCAGCATCCCCCATGGAAGTATCTCCGTACTCAGGGAAACCATGATAGTTGTCATCCTCCTCCTCTTCTTCATTGTCTTCCATTATAACCCCTCTCTCTTCGTGCTTGGTCCAACAATTATAAGGGCATGAAGCCGGACTTCAACAGTGGGCTGTGAAGGGTTTTGAGTCGAATAATCCTTCTGATTCCTACATCCATTACATGGACAGAATACAAAACCATTGTGCTTGTTTGCATCAGCAACACGGATGAATTCATGCACGCCATTAATGAACTCGCTAGAGCGTCGGTCAGTACCGTACATCCATTCCCGGACCATCTGCATTATAGTAAAACTATATCAAAAACCATTACACAACATGATAAAATTATTACAAGTTATATTGAGAGCTTCTAGAGCATTAATTTTGAATTTTGAAAAATTTACATGCACCAATTTGTGAATTGGAGAAAACAATCAACATGATAAATGTGGAGTTTTTTATTATTGTTCCATCAGTGAAAACCTCATTCCATTCTAAGCTCTGAAACTCTAAAATTACACATTTCAATTTTCAGTAACTATGTGCCTAATCAAAATTTGTTACACATATATATCAAAATCCTTCTAGCTACTTCTAGAGCATGCATGCATTTGATCCATATCTCTATACTTCTAGAGCATTATATAGAGCTAAAGTAGCAATAAGAGATGAAAGAATGAAGTTCTAACCTTTTAAAGCTTTGGATTTAGGTGTTGCAAACTAAATCTTGACAAATCTTGAGAAAAAAATGGCATGAACTCTCTTGATTTCTTTGAGAAAAATGGCCACCATATGCTTTAGGGCAGCTGGCCAGGGAGCTGTATTTATAGTGATGGACAATTAGTCCCGGGCCGTGATACGACCCGGAACTAATAGTCCCCAAAAAGAGCTGTTGAACCGCTCCAGCTTATTAGTCCCGTGCCGTATTACGGACCGGGACTAATGCTCTGGTCCGGCCCAGGACTAATGCTTATGGCCATTTTTAGCCGTTGGAGGCCTCATGGACCGGGACTAGTGCTAGCACTAGTCGCGGTTCGTGACGGGCCGGGACTGCGGGGCTTCTAGTGATCGAACCGAAGATGGTTTTTTCAGTAGTGTAATGATATAATTTTTATTAAAAATAGTTTATATTTTGTTGACCAAATTTATGATCAAACTATTTTCTCAAAGTACATATATGTCTTATAAACCAGAATGGAGGTAGTATATGACTTAAACTTCCTTGCCCATGTTGTACGTAATATCTGCCAATATTGACACGTCCTGATCACATTAAGCCAGCCACAGCGTTATTAAAAGCCAAATATGCCACGTAATGAAAAATGGCGTCAGTGCCAAATTCTTGGTGTTCTCACAGCATAGGGATTCCCTATTATTTTGGAACCATGGCCCACAACTGATTAAAAGTCCTTTTAAAAATCCCTATTCTACCTCTCTTCTTTACCACCTCACAAGTATGACACACTTGATCCTAATATTTTATTCATCGGCAGTGAAATAGAACCTTGCTCCGCTTTCCTTTTCTCTAGAATTTAGAACTATAGCTACAATGGAGAGAACTAGTTCTAAAAGCTAAATATTAAATTTAAAACTACATTTAGCACAACGTTATGGCTGCCCTTAGACGTCGCGCGCGATCGTCCTTGTTGTGCTAGCTAGCCATAGCGAGGGGCGAGTCCGTGAAACTCTGACGTGGTTCGGAGCTTTCCAGTCGATCGATAGCTGCACGTACGGGATCCAACGCGCGCCAAGATAAAAAAACGATGACGTACGCACGTTGGCGTTTCCCACGTTTCGTTTCGGTGCTCGATCGATCTACAGTTCAGATTGATCAGCGGATCAGATCTCTGACATGGATTGGACATGATGGGTAGCCTCACAACCGGACGTTCCTGCCGCTCACAAATCGTCTACGTGGGCACACGCGGCACATGGTCCGTATCATAACGTGCCCGTGCTGGCAAGATACCATTAAAGTACACCGGCATATAGACAAATTTGGCGATCGAGATAGATAGATAGATATTGACAATGGCTTATCGATCTAAGTCTTGCTTTTGCTTGTTTGCACGGCCAACTCTTCCAGCTAGATCGATCCGAGCAACACGCAACCGGCGGAGCGATCGAGGACGACGCCGACGGCGATGTGCCGTCCAAGTGTGCAGGTTGCCGGTGACTCTCGCTTGCTCGCGCTCGCTATCGATCTCGGAGGCTGACGAAGCGAGTGTACAGAACGCATGCTAGACTGACAGCAACTCATCTCTCTCTCGGACAAAAAGGAGACGCCAAAACCGCTCGCGTTCCCAGTGAGAAGAAGAACCAAATGTGCTTTGTGATTCTGCTCGATCGACCGCGACATAGGTAGGTCGATGGTGGACGAAATAGACGAACGAGAGCGATAACGATCCATCGCTAACACGCGTGTGGCTTTTACGTACCCGCTAGCTCTGCACCCGTACGTTGATGTCAACGAGTCCAAATGGGAGTTTTTTTTTGCAAATCAAGAGCTTCAATGATTTTTCTTTTGCGAAATTCCACCGATCTACTAAAAATCATCAACAACAGTATAAAAAAACTAAAAGTAATAAAAATTACAAATAGATCATTGGACCACCTAGCGATATTCTACAAACATTAAAGAAGGCGCGTCGCCAATCTCGCCCTCCATCACGTAGAAGGGTTTAGTAGGCGGCGAAGTCGTCGTGCTAAGGTCACAGAGGACCACCGTACCAAAACAACAACCATCGCCAATGATAACAACCGTAGATTGAAAGAGACTGACCTAAAATCATACCAACAAAAACGAAAACGAACCGAATTTCAAAAGATCCGTCGGACAAACAATACTAGCTAGAAACGGTGGGTTATAATTGATCCAGACACTTCTCCTCCTCTCTTCATCGCTCTATGAGCACAGGCATGGGCTGCCATGTTGGCAGATCTCCAGTCCAAATGGGAGATTGCGGAGCATATGTACGTACGGGCTGCATCGGTCGATTGGATCGACGTACATACTGTTCGCCCATCACGGCCACCATCGCGCCGTGAAAGGTCCGGCGTACCCGGTCCTTCCCTGCCGAGAGATGCACCGCTATCACTCGTTCACTCTCCTATGACCATTCGTAAAACAAACTCATTCACTACATTTTTTAAGGTAAAAAAATGAGCTTTATCACTCAAAATGGTTTACAAGACTGTGTCTTGCTTAAGGTCCTAAAGAGTAACATCAAGTCCTGAGCCTAACCAAGTGACAGTACGGCGATAAGCACTCAAACCATATATATTAGCGAGGTTTTGACTAACCCTAATTTTTTAAAACGCTACATTTTAACAAAATCACTAACTCTCTTATGACTAAAAGAAATTCTAAGATCATTTAGCGCCATTTCAGCATAAACATGAAATAGTATGAACTTAGGACAAAGTTAGAACTTCAAATTTTTCCAGGACGGGACGCGTAGTTGTTGTCATCGCCTTCTTCCCTTTCCTACCAAATCGTTTGATACTCGCTACCCATTTTTTTGTCACCACTGCCCTCGCGTCTGTCACTTGCTCCTCCCTCGTCGCAATTGTCGTTTGATACTCACTACCGCTTTTTCGTCACCTCTCTACCCTCACATCTGTCACTTGCTCCTCCCTCGTAGCAATTGTCGGTGATATAGTAGTTACAAACCCTAACCCTAGTCACCCGTTTGCTATAATAATGGTGGTTGGCAGAGCATATGATGTAAAGACGCACATCTACCCGGGCTAAACCCACCGGGCGCAACATGTCCTTTGCCAGATAGAAAATGTGCAACATAAGTATGCTACTATACTTAAGTTACATTTTTTCATAGGGGTGAATGTATGTGCATGCTTCTGAGGTTTTGCACCTGGAATGTGTTTCTCAGGAAAAAAACTGAATATTACATTAAACGTCAATCTATTGAGTTAAGAAAAAAAACTAAGCTAGAGCCATGATGAATTGTGATCCATAGTCCACGCAAATCTAGGCCCAATACATGAGGCCATGAAAGAACGCTGCGGGATCAGCCCACAGGTAAATAAGATGACAAGCACGGCCGGCGAATCAAGATCAGCCCAGGATAACAGACAGTACACACGCATTCCGGTTCGGCCCAAGAAAACGCCGCACGCCGATACCAGAAACCCCACCGCCACTCTCTCCCCAGCCTCTGAACCCGCTAGCCGTCGCCCCCGCCGCCGCTCCCGGCGCGCCGCCGCAGCCATGCTTCCCCTCGCCCGCACGGCCCTGCGCAGACTCAGCCCGGCGGCTTCGTCCGCAGCAGCGTCAGATGTTCCCCTCCCTGTGCACCTCCTCCTCCTCGCGCCGCTCTCATCCAAGTCGTCGGCGGCCGCGCCGCCGGAGTACCAGATGCCGTCGGTGACTTGGGGCGTGATCCAGGGGCGCAAGGAGCGCCTCGTATCCCGCGTGCTGGCGCTCGACTTCCTCCGCTCCGCCGGCGTCTCCGACCCGGCGGGCGAGCTCGAGGCCGTCGAGCTCCCCTCCTCCCTCGACGTGCTCCAGGAGCGCCTCGACTTCCTCCTCCGCCTCGGCCTCTCCACCGACGACCTCTCCGCCTACCCGTTCCTCCTCGCCTGCTCCCTCCGCAAGAACATCATCCCCGTCCTCTCCTACCTCGAGAAGCTCGGCGTCACGCGCGCGCGCCTCGCCGCCTTCGTCCGCGCCTACCCCGCCTGCCTCCACGCCTCCGTCGCCGTCGACCTCGCCCCCATCGTCAAGGCCCTCCGCGGCCTCGACGTCGACCGCCAGGACATCCCCCGCGTCCTCGAGCGGTACCCAGACGTCCTCGGACTCAAGCCCGACGGCACCATCAGCACCTCCGTCGCATACCTTGTTGGCATCGTCGGCGTCGCGCCGCGTGATATTGGTCCCATGGTAACGCACTATCCGTTCTTCCTTAGCATGCGTGTTGGCACCACGATCAAGCCATTCTGCGACTACATCACATCTCTCGGGCTGCCCATGAGGATTCTAGCGAGGATTATTGAGAAGCGGCCATACGTTCTTGGCTATGATCTTGAAGAGACTGTCAAACCAAATGTCGAAGCATTACTCAGCTTCGGCGTTCGGAAGGAGGTGCTGCCGCTTGTGATTGCGCAGTATCCATCTATTCTGGGGCTGCCTCTGAAAGTGAAGCTAGCGGCGCAGCAGTACTTCTTCAACTTGAAGCTCAAAATCGACCCTGATGGATTTGCCCGTGCTGTTGAGAAGCTGCCACAGCTTGTGAGCTTGCATCAGAATGTGATACTGAAGCCCGTGGAGTTCCTCCGTGGACGTGGAATTACAGACGAGGATGTTGGGCGGATGTTGGTCCGCTGCCCGCAGATTCTTCTGCTGCGGAATGAGCTGATGAAGAACAGTTTTTACTTCTTCAAGAGTGAGTTGAAGCGCCCAATAAGTGAACTATTGGAATTCCCAGAGTATTTTACATACAGCTTGGAGTCAAGGATCAAGCCTAGGTACATGAGGGTGGCAAGCAAGGGGATTAGATGTAGCTTGGATTGGTTTCTCAACTGCAGCGATCAGAGGTTTGAGGAAAGGATGCGAGGGGATTTTATTGAAGGGGATGCACCAGGACCTTCGTTTACAATGGGCGGGAAGCTTCAGATGCCTGGCAACCAGTTAGTGTCGGATGATGATAAGGAGGATAGTGATGATGAGGTGCTATATAGGCGGACAGTCATGCTCTAGTGAGTTTAACTTCTTGCTGATTTCCTTGTATGGCTGTAGCACTCTAGCAGTCTGTGAGTTTGAAAATTAAATAATGGTCCTCATTGTTTCAGATTTGGTGGAAGATAAACCAAAAGGTCTTTCATGATGTGTTTCCGCCAGCACCATATAAGCCAGTGAGTTCTAAACTTCTAATTAGCATGTTCTTTTACATATCTAGCAGTATCTATTCCTCTGGTGTCCAGATCAATTTATTCTAAAGTGAGAAAGGACATTTACTTATACTATCAGTGCGAAAATAGTGGTATGCTACAGCCATCTCATCTTGTATAATTTTTTGGTCATAAATAGCCACAACAAATTTTAAGTAGTTCATTCTGCTGTGCAGAATCGACAGTAGCAGAGTCACTGTAGCAGGATTAGATAACATGGGTTATTAATTGAGCTGTAGTCAGAAATATATAGGTATCAGTAAGCAGTTTTCTATACACGGTTATCAGAAATGAGGGAGACGGGATGGAACGGAATATCCAGTGTCATCACACTGAGGCCATCTTGAAGACACCGAAGATCTTTATATTTAACTTTCCTGTGATAAGCAATTTTATGTTCTACTTGGTAGAAAATACTTAAAATAGTAATAATTGTAAGAAATTTGTAATTTGTGAGTTACTTCCTGAATGTTAAAGTCGGTTGTTTATTTTGTTCACTACTCCAAACTTATATACCACCATCACTCGGTAGCACACTAGCGCTATTGGCTGTCTTCGTTTAGAATTGAAATTTGCTAACTGCCCAACCATCCTCACATGCTAGGTGAAAAGGCTTTGGCGTTTGATGGAGGGTTCCCCTGTCACCAGCCGTCAGCTAACGTTGTTGGGGTGCTGGCCTAAGCAACATTTCGCCAGAGGTACCTGGGCACATCCTCCTGTACAACGTACGATGACATGGTAAGTTTTGATTTTGTAACATGCATGTAGTTCTACTATATAACTATTTGTAACTCAAACGCTCAGCTTGCTCACTTACACAGTTTAACCACAAATTGAGAATGTAAGACATAGAGTAGGGGATCTTAATCTTTAACTCGGTGTTTGCCGTCTCTTGATGTATTACTACCAATCTGCTACAGGAGTGCGAGCTACTCATTTATGTGTTACTAGAATATACTGTAAGATGTTTTAGGTTTGTGATCTAGACTTATTTTAGTACGTAGGTTCACTCAGATTTGGAGTGAATCTACATACTAAAAGAAGTCTAGAAAACATCTTATATTTTGAAACGGAGGAAGTACTACAAATCTGCTCTTGTAGTCCTTGTAATTGCCTTCCTAATCTGTGCTAATCGTGTCCAGTGCAATTGCTTTGAATTTGGATTGCAAAAGTTCCAATGAAGCTGACTCCAAACACAAACCCATTATGTTACTTTTGCTAATTCGAGATGCCAGCATATATTTCCTAAAAAAGTTGTTTTGTCTAGGTCCCACATCCAACTTCCGCACACCTCACATCCAATTTCCTGAAGGTGAGCAAGAGCTCCATGAGGGGAACGTGGGTCGTCGCTGCAGTTGACCCTGGTATTGGCAACGTGCCACGTCGTCAGCAAAACCGGCATAGAAAACAACTTAGGCCCTGCTTGTTTACTCGTTTCAGTCACTAGTCAGATCCGAATATTACAAAGCATGTGAGGATTTTAGCGGGACCTACGCTCGTTTCTGGCTAAAATCTAGGGAACCAAGTTATCCGTGTCTAGGGGGTCTATTGTCCAGTTTTAGATACTTGAGGGGGTTAAGTATGCCACTTTGAGTTTGAGGGGGTGCTACATCCGAAACTCGAAAGTTATGGGGGTTATATAGACTTTTCCCACTAGTTTTGATGGTTTTGTGGATGCTCTTAGTCCGAGGGTTTATATACGAACCTCTCGCATGCACGTTTATTTCTCTCTTTTCCTATCTTTAGTTCTTTACTCTATAGCATATAAGAAAGTGCATTTGCTTGTGTGAATTAAGAAACGATAAAACTGAATCACCTACGCCTAACCACAGTGATTTTGCGCTCAATACCGTCTGATCGGGCAATCCAATGTTCTAGATCACCTAATCTTCCCCGCAACGTCACTGAGGTTGTTTGCTTCGTCAAATCGCTCACTTATTTTTATTTCCATGGACCCCCATTAATTCTAATGTCGATTAAATTCCTTGTACGACACATTTAGGGCCTCTTTGATTCATAGGAAAGGAAAATCAAAGGAATAGGAAAGGGATAGGAATAGGAAAGGATGGCAGGTGCAAAACTTTCCTCTTTCCTTGTGCATAGGATTCAAAGAATAAGGTCCAAGTGGATTTTTCATTTCCTTCATGTTTTGCCTTGAAAGTGAGATCTGGAGGAAAATTTCCTCAACTTTTCCCTTGTGCCATTCCTATAAATCAAAGGAGTAAACAGTAGCATCTATGAAAAAAATTCCTATTCCTATGCATTTTCTTCATCTTTCCTCCAAATCAAAGGAGCCCTTATTAGTTATCCCACAACATCCTCGTCCATCTATGCATATGCTAGAAAATAACTCTTGCAAATTTTCATTAGAATGTTTAAAAAAAATCTGAAAACCGTGCAAATAAGCTCATAAGTTGTCGTAATAAAGTTAACAAAATTAGAACTGGGTATAGGACGGAATATTATTGTGATTGCTGTACATATCAGAAAATTTAAATTTTACATCTATATAAATATGTATCTAGTATGTGTGTGTCTAGCTCTCATCTGACCGAGTTCTCGGCCAGGTGAAGTCCGCACACGACCTACCTACCATGAACAAAAAATTGGTACACGAACTTTTTTTATACTACGTGAACATTTTTTATACTATATGAACAATTTTTTGCCACTCTCAACCTACTTGCAACTCAAGAAAAAACTACATGAACATTTTTTGTACTACATAAACATTTTTTGTACTGTACAGACATTTTCTTTGTCAATTGCAACCCGCTTGCAACTGAAAAAACTCAATTGCAACTCACTTACAACTCATAGGGGCACACGAATCACGATGCTATCTTAGGGATACAAAGGTGACCGAGCACTAACTAATTCTCAGTGAGATGAGAGCTAGCAATACTGATCTAGTATTTACATGCATGATTTCTTCCATAACTTTTTTACATTAAAAAATGATTTTATGCTCCATAAAAGTTTGCTACAATTTGAGCTCATGCCAACATTGGTTCTACAAATTCCCCCTAATGGCCTAAGAGATGAGACATATGCACATCTCAATCGACAGTTATCCAATCCTTTGGCCAGCCACTCGTGGAACAATGTTGTGTTGTCAATGTGATTGTACATGTTCTCGATAAGAAAACTTTATTAAACACAAAAGTTGTATACAATTTATAGAAATTTACTCATGGCCTCTATATTAGGATGCATACGGCTAGAAAACAAAAGAAGACACATTATAAGAAACATTGAGAGATCTAGAACAGCTACGTTGGTGGAGGGCTTATCAGTAGATTAATTATGCCAACATCTGTAGGGATAAAAATACCCCTCACCGTCCCCTCGAAATGCGTATGGACCTCAGAAGCGGGTCTCTATTCTTCTCATGCTGTAGATACCATCATCATATTGTAAATTACATGAAAAAAGAGAAGAATTCCTACCATAAAAAATAGTTTTTTATACTTAGCCAAAGGCCCAAAGCGGCCATATTATGAAGGGCTCTAATAAAAATTATATACTTATATAAATTAAAATTTAGTTATTTATACTTAGCCAATACAACATGTCCGATGTTGAAGGAGTGTATCCAGCTTTAAGGTTGGAACGGATTCTTTTCATGTGAAGTAATACAACTAAGAATACGAGCTAGTCAAGTTTCAGTGCTAGGTACATCCTTATCTAGACAAATTTGAGTCAACTAATATGGGTTGGAGGGAGTATTTATACTTAGCCAAAGCAACGAAGTGTTGTATCTAATCTAGCCTTGGTAGATGTGCTATAAGGTAGGACTTGTAGATCTGAGAGGGAGAGAGAGAGAATGGTACTACCTGCGCCCTGGCTCGACAAGCATGAGCCAGAGGGGATCCCGGAGCTAGTGCCGGAGCTGGAGCCGCCGTCGTTAGCCATGGGAAAAGGGGCGACGTCGTGGGTGTGCGGTGGTGGCAGTGCTTCCCGTCGGCTCGTGCTAACCCTAGATCGGTAGGGGTGTAGGTGGGGTTATTGGCACAGTGGTGAACCTCGTCTGCACGCCAAATTTCACCACTTTATATATAGCGACGACAGGGCCCACCAACCAGATAGGGTTGGGCGCCCCGATCGTATGCTGATTAGGCGTGTGACAGGCCGTTGGGCTCTATCACGTTGAGATCTATCTAACATTCTCCCCCTTGATCTCGACTTTACTTTTAACTTTGTACTTTACTCGTTTCATCACAGATTGATACATAGAGCATGTTTCATTGTCTCAGCTCAATTTCCGATAGAATCAGACAACCACTATATACCTTCCTGTTTTGAAACAAATCTTGTTACTTTTGGGCCTCTGTAGTCCATGAATCATAGGCTTCCCATTAAACCCATGCCGGTTATGTGTTCCTTGAACACATTGGGTGGTAAGCCTTTCGTTAGCCGATCCGCAAGCATATCCTTTGTCCTTATATGCTCGAGTCTTATAGTTTGATCCTGGACTTTGTCCTTCACAACATAATACTTTATATCTATAGACTTTGTAGCATTACTCGACTTGTTGTTGTGAGCATAGAATACTGCGGGCTCGTTGTCACAGTACATCTTTAGTGGCCTGCTGATGCAGTCAACCACTTTCAAGTCGGGTAAAAATTTCTTTAACCATAACGTCTGTCCCATGGCCTCATAACATGCTATGAATTCTGCATACATCGTAGATGATGCCACTATCGACTGTTTGGCGCTTCTCCATGAAATAGCACCTCCTGCGAGAGTAAAGACATATCCTGTCGTGGACTTTCTGTCATCTTTATCTCCCGCAAAATCTGCATCTGAATACCCTTTTATCTCTAGGGAGTCAGATCTTTTATATGTTAGCACGAGGCCTTTTGTGCCTTGCACATAACGCAAAGCTTTCTTTACCATCTTCCAGTGCTTTATGCCTGGATTCTCTTGATATCTACCGAGTACCCCGGTGATAAAAGCTAAGTTAGGGCGAGTGCACACTTGTGCATACTGTAAGTTTCCAACAGCCGAAGCATATGGTACTGACTTCATTTGATCGATATCATATTGATTCTTTGGACATTGGGATTTCCTAAAACTGTCGCCCTTGACTATGGGAGCAGGTGTTGCATTACTCGCATGCATATTGTCTTTCTTTAGAATCTTTTCATAATACGCTTTCTGCGACAGTCCTAACACTCCATTCTTTCTATCTCGGTGAATTTCTATGCCCAAAACATAAGAAGCTTCACCAAGGTCTTTCATGTCAAAATTCGATGACAAGAACTTCTTTGTATCTAGTAGTAGACTAACATCACTGCTAGCAAGCAAGATGTCATCCACATACAGAATTAGGAAAATATATTTCCCACTTTTGAACTTTGCATAAATGCAGTTGTCCTCAACATTTTCTTTGAATCCAAATCTTTTAATTGTATCATTGAACTTTAAATACCACTGCCTAGAGGCTTGCTTTAACCCATAAATGGATTTCTTTAGGCGGCATCCCATATGTTCCTTCCCCTCCATGAAATAAACATTTTCTTATAAATCTCCATTTAGAAATGCCGTCTTAACATCCATTTGATGCAACTCTAAATCAAAATGTGCAACTAGTGCCATGATGATTCTGAAGGAGTCCTTACATGAGACCGGAGAAAAAGTCTCATTGTAGTCTACACCTTCTCTTTGCGTAAAGCCTTTTGCCACAAGTCTAGCTTTGTACTTTTCTACATTCCCATTGGAGTCATACTTTGTTTTATAGACCTAGTGCATCCTACTATTTTGGCTCCTTTAGGAATTTCCTCTAAGTCCCAAACATTGTTGGAACTCATCGATTTCATTTCATCTTCCATTGCCTCCACCCACTTGGCTGAGTGAGGGCTACTCATGGCTTCTTCATATGAGGTAGGATCGCCCTCCATATGAACTATGTTGTAGACTTTGTAGATTTCTTTGGAAATGGCTGGTCTTCGTTCTCTTTTAGACCTTCTGAGTTTATCAGACTCTTGCTTATTTCTTGCCTCGGGTTCAGGCACATTTACAAGATGTGTGGTGTTACAGCTCCCTTTCGTGCTCAAGTGGGTTGGTGGCTCTGATGGGCGAGTTCCAAACTTTCGCCCATTGTTGTCACGTGTGGAGTCAAAACAGTAAGCACCACAACCTCAGGGGTTGTAGATGGTGGCACAACAGGTAGCGAGAAAAATGGCTCCTGAGTCATCGGATTAGGTGCATGCACCCTCTTCTCCTCAAGATCAATTTCCCGAGCTACCATGCTCCCCCTCATCAATTCGTCCTCCAAGAAGACTGCATGTCTCGTTTCTACAAACTTTGTGTATCTGTCAGGACAGTAGAAACAATAGCCTTTTGACTTATCTGGATATCCAATAAAGTGGCAAGATACTGTTTTAGGTCTAACTTTGCAATGTTTGGATTGAAAACTTTTGCCTCAGCTGGGCTCCCCCAGACCCTCAAGTGGTGCAGAGAGGGGACTCTGCCTGTCCATAATTCATACGGTGTTTTGGGCACCGACTTACTTGGTACTCCGTTGAGAATGTGAATGGGGGTTTTAAGCGCCTCCATCCACAATCCCAATGGGAGGGTGGAATAGCTCATCATGCCGCGCACCATATCCATAAGGGTACGGTTACGCCTTTCAGCTACTTCGTTTTGCTGAGGTTCGCCCGACATGGAATACTGGGCAACTATTCCATTTTCCTGCAGGAACCTTGCAAAGGGTCCTGGTACTTGACCATATGGAGTATGCCGACTGTAGTACTCCCCCCACGATCGGACCGAACTATCTTAATTCTTTTATCATGCTGATTTTCTACTTCAGCTTTGAAAATTTTAAATTTATCCAATGCTTCAGATCTTTCTTTAATTAGATAAATATAACCATATCGGGAGTGATCATCCGTGAATGTTATGAATGAATCATAGCCATCCACACTTTTCACCGGAAACGGTCCACAAATATCCGTGTGGATTATTTCTAGTGTAGCTATACTTCGGTTTGCACCCTTTTTAATTTGTTTTACATACTTTCCTTTAATGCAATCTATGCATTGTTCTATGTCTGAGAACTCTAACGGAGGAAGAATGTCATTTTTAATGAGGCTTTATATTCTTCCCCTCGAAATATGGCCTAATCTGCAGTGCCATAACTTCGATGAGTCAAGAGTTCGCTTTCTTTTCTTTTGTTCTTTGTTTGACAAGGGAACTTGTTCATTCACATCATACACAGAAAATACTTTCTCATGCAAAGATAATAAATAAAGCTTGTCATGTAGTGTAGCAACACCCACACAAGTATCTTTCAACCAAATGACACATTTGCCATGTCCAAAATAGCACTCATACAAGTCTTTGTCCAAGCACGACACACTTATTAAATTTCTATGAATGGAAGGAACAAAAAGAACATCCTTAAGCAAAAGAGAAGAGCCATCAGCCAGCTCCAGAGGAATGTCGCCAATAGCCTCCACTTCTTCAATCCCATTCGCCACTTCAACGAGTCTTTCTCTTTTTGGCAAAATCCTTGTCGAATGGAACCCCTGTAAAGAGTTGACAACATGAACAGTTGCACCAGAGTCAATCCACCAAGTAGATTTAGAAAACTTTTCATACAGAGATTCATTAACAAAAGAGACTATATCTTTACCGTTTTTGGCCATTATGGATTTTCGCCATATTGGACAATCCTTCTTGTAGTGGCCAACCTTTTTGCAATGGTGGCGCTGGTCTTTGTCCCTGTGGGTGCTATGTCTTGATCTTTGGTCTTTGTCAGGGGCCCTTGCCATGTGGCTTGGAAGGTGAGCCACCATGGTTACTGTTGGTGAAGTTCCTCTTCCTATTGTCCTTCACGTAGTTCAAGGAACCACCGTGAATGGACTTAAGCCTTTCTTCCTCTTGAGAACACATCCCTATGGTCTTTTCAATGTCCCACTTTTCAGGGGACATGTTATAGTTGATGACGAAGTTCTCGAACTGTTGGGGAAGAGAGGCCATGACAAGATGCACCAGAAGAGCAGGCTTGAGCTCGAGGTCCGCATCCATGGGCTTCAACTTAGCCGCCATGTTGGACATCCTCAAGATGTGCTCTCTAATGCCATGTGGCCCTCCCGTATACTTTTCTGTCACCAGCTGTTTGAGCAGCTGAGTTGCATACATCTTTGAAGAGCCAGTAAACTGGATCTTTATCTTTGCAAGGTACTCACCAACAGAGGCACACTCTTCAATTGAGCCCACTATTGCATTCTCAATCGTGTTCTTTACAAAAGCCACGCATTTCTTGTTTGCATTGACCCACTTTTGATTGTCTATTGAGTAGGCTAGCTCCAAAGGAGCATGGTCCCTCTTTCTCTTTTCAAATGCAGCACTTTCCTCAGCATCACCCCTCACTGGGTCTGCAGGCTTGACTGGTTGTTTAGTGTCAACCACCCAGTCCACCTCGGCGCAGACAAACGCCAGATCGACCTTTTCCTCCATTCGGAGTAGTTATCCCCTCTGAGCAGTGGGATATCCTTCAGGCAGCTCATGAGGTTGAGACCTCCTAAAAACCACAAAAGATGTGAGATAACCAAAAACAGCTGTATGCATTAATCCAACGCTGGTATAAATTAAGCATGCAATTGTTTGTGCCATTTGAAGTTATGTCACCGTTGGGTAAAAATAAAATTAAATGCACCTTTAATACATAATGAAAGGGATCAAGATCATGTTTATTAATAACGTTGGTCAATTAATAACATGGAGCATAATCAACTTTAAATTACTTTATCACATCTTTTATAACAAAATTTAGACGAACTTTATTGCATTCAAGCAATTTAAAACAACTATTTGCGGCGGAAACAATTATTACATTATTCATAAAACTTTGAACTTTGCAGAAAAAATCTTCCTCTATTTCATTCTCTAGTCAAATATTCACTTGAAATAAATAGACTAGAAGAAAATGTGCAAAAAACTCTCCAATACTTGATGAAAAACATCAAAAATAGTTTCTGTAAATAGAAAAGACTAAAAACAGAAAAAACTATACAGATAAGCCCTACTGGGCCCTTCCTTCATCTTTGGTGGCCCACGCCGCGTGGCACTCCTGCCTCACTTTGGCGCGACACTCAGAGTCTCTACCGTCCGAAGGGCCCAATGGACAGCCAATGACCGGCTATCTGCTGCTGCGCCATGGAGCAGCCTGCCGTAACCGCCCGCCAAAAACTTCGCTCAACGCGCTTAACGCCCGCTAACGCCCGCGTCCACCCGCGCCGCTCGATCTCGTCCGTTCGACGCCTGCCGCCCTAGATCCTACGGCTGTGCGGCGGATTCGCGAGAACAAAATCCCCAGGGCACCGCCTCCTTCTCTAACCCTAGTCATTTCCCCCCACTCCCCCTGCGAGCCCCCCTGCCCGATCCACCCTCTCTAGCGGCGCACGCGCGAGCGGGCGAGGCCAGGTGGCCGCTCCGCCGGCGAGCCCCTCTGAAAGGATACGGATGTCGCCTAGAGGGGGGGTGAATAGGCGATTAAAACTTTTCCTAGAGTGGCTCAACAAAGGCGGAATAAAACTAGTGTTTACTTTGTTAAGCACAACTTAGAACAACTAAGGTTCACCTATGTGCACCAACAACTTATGCTAAGCAATACAAGCAAGAAAGTGATAGCAAGATATATATTACTTCAAGCACGAAGGCTATCACAATGTAAAGTGCATAAGTAAAGAGCTCGGGTATAGAGATAACCAAGGCACGCGGGGACACTGATATTTTACCGAGTTCCTTCAACATGGAGTACGTATCGTTTGGAGAGGGGGTGGTATCAAACCACCAACGCCACAAAAGGCCTCCCTTATTTTCCGGTGAATCTCACCCCAACGGGATCGATCCACGCTTACACTATCGGTGCACTTGTCGGTGGCAACCGGAACCTCTCATAAGGTTGGGGCACTTCTCCACAACTTAATTGGAGGCTCCCAACAAATACCACAAAAGGCCACAATGCCACCAAGGCCACAAAAGCGTCTAGGGTTCCAAGAACTCAAGAGGGACAAGCTCCAATGAGTCACTCAAACCAAATCCTCCGAGGAGAACACAAACCGATGCACCAAATGCAAATGGCAAGAACACCACAAAGGTGTTCAAATCCTTCTCTCCCAAATTCCACCAAAGCTACAAAAGCTTATGGGGGAATAAGAGAGGAAGAACAATGGAGGAAATCCACAAAAGACTCCAAGATCTAGATCCCAATATGTTCCCCTCACTTAGAGTAGAGATTGATTGGTGGGATTGTAGATCTAGATCTCCTCTTTCAAATCCCTCAAGAATATGCAAGAATCATCGGAGGGATTGAGAGAAAGCAAGATCAAGAAGGTCAACAATGGAGGGGAAAACTTGCAAGAATGGTTGGGGAACTATTGGGGAAGAAGGCCTCTTAAATAGGCCCCCCCAAAATCCAACCGTTGAAGCCCAAAAACGCGAATCCCGGTACTACCGGTCTTTTTCCCGGTACTACCGGACATTCCCTGGGGATCCCAGGTCGCCAAATGCACCTTATTCTGTACCGACCGGTACTAAGGGGCGGTACTACCGGACCCTGGTCCGGTACTACCGGTCATCCCTGAACGAAAACGGCCATAACTTTTGCATCCGGACTCCGATTTTGATGATCTTGGGCTCGTTTCGAAGAGGACAACAATCTATAAAAGATCATGCAAAGAAACATTATAGTCCAGTAAGGGAGGATAGATCCAAATGACGAAAGGTTCAACCTCTATCAAAAAGGCGAACCGATAAAACCTCCAACATAAAAAACGTAATAGAAAATGCATATGAAATCCGTTTTTGATGAACTAGAGCTTGTCATGGAGATTAACACAAGCTCTAAATCCTCACATGAGTAAGAACAAAATAATGGAATGTTTTACCTATCTCTAAAATACAAACCGGTAAAACCTCCAAGATCAAAATGCAATAAGATATAAAAGGGAAATCCGTTTTTGATGAACTAGAGCTTGTTATGGAGATTACCACAAGCTCTATATCCTCACATGGATAAGACCAAATAACAACCAAATATGATGATGCAAGTATGCAAAGGTTTGATCTCTCTCCGAACGATGTGACCGAGTTACTCATTCGAGAGCCCCTCTTGATAGTACGGTTATCTATCCTAAACCCGGTCTCCCAACAAACATGAGACCGGCAAAAGGGAAAACCTATCAATATTATACCTTTGCCTTGAGCAATCCATTTGAGCTCGATGTAGACGATCTTGTCCTTCTCAAGATGGACACCTTTCTTGATTCCTCATCATCGATCCATGATCACCGAGGATGGCAAGCATCAAACATGAGATCTTCTATAGATGGCGCATTTTGAGTGACGAGGTTTGATCTCGTCAATGCCCATTGTTATGGACTTGGGTTTTGGAGAAGATGGGGATGCTGGAGATCGTGGAACGGTTAACAAACAAGCAACCAGGGGACACGAGATTTACCCAGGTTTAGGCCCCCAGAGGGAAAACCCTACTCCTGCTTGTCTGCTCTTGATTACGGCGGAATCGAAAGTTACAGGATGCGCAGATTCGATCTGGCGTGGAGGTGTGTATGCGAAAGTATGGGGGGAGAGATCTAGGTCGTGCCCTCCTAGCCTTTATATAGACTTAGGCAGGTCCCGGGCATAGACCTAGTCGGTTACAAGTTCTAGGGTTTTACCCCTTTGAATTTCCTATCTACGCTAGCCTTGCTCTCCAAGGATCCGGAGGCGTCATGGGCCTTGGCCACCCAAAAATCTTCATGGGACGGCGTACGTTTGCCGTGGGCCTTCCTTGAGCTGGACCAGGTATGCTGATATCACGCACCCGTAGGGTACAACCATGTCAGTACCCCCCGAGTGATCAGTCGAATCGTAGATTCGGCTGAGGACTCTTCCATCCTTCGGGTGCAATCATGTATTAACAGTATACGTATGTAGGGATTGTTGATGTGTGTGCCTGACTCACCCGACGGATCAGGGTCAGTTAACTGTCTTAGGACGAAACAACACGATCTTCCTCAGGTTCGAGTCCTTTAACTCGAACCCGGAACATATGCTGGTGTAATTCGACTCAGGCCGCGGAGGACTTACAGGAGTGGAATTCCAGTGATTTTAATTGATGTACCCAACGCGTCCGTCGGGATTTTTCATCGCACCTGCTGGCACGGATCTATACTAGCAGAGCGCAGTCGTGTGCGTTGCCAGGCCATCAGATGATATCTGCGGGTCTTTTCTTTGCATCGTGGACGCAGCATCCGAACATTTGTCACCGCGGAGGTGTTTCGGGTGGCTAAGGAGAAACATTACTCACTTAGCAGTTTGCTGGGGCATAGTTGCCGAAAAAAGTTTTGCGTGTCTGATCCGAAAGATCATAGTCAAAGAATTCATAGGGTACGCGACCAGCGCTCCCTATGGGAGTAGCCCCCGAGTGTCTGTTCGAGTCGTAGACTCGAGCGGAGACTTTACTTCAAACATTGTTCTGTAGTTAAGTCCGTAGGACACAAAAAAATTCGGATGCTTAAATCCATCCTTCCTATGGGAGTAGCCCCCGAGTCCGTAGTGGAGCCGTAGACTCGACGTAGGACTCAAAGAGTAAAATTTATCTTTGTTCATCTTTCGGGTGCGCGGCCTCGATAGGAGTAACCCAGTATTTAGTCGAATCGAAGATTCGGTGAGTACTCTTAGCGTGGAGCCAAGAATTGTGGTTTGTGCTAGTATAGCTTTTGATGACATCGGTCTTTGACGGCCAATGACCTCAAGTGTCGTACGCGAGATGACTTGACCGATTTGAACGTGGGTCCCACTGCGACCTTGAATTGACCGGTCACGCGGGCGTGAGATAATTCTGACGTCGCCTCGATTTCCGTGCGTAGTGGGCGGCGTGGTAATAACGGTTCGTTGTGATCTCGTGCGTGTATGGCGGATCTGCCGTTGGCGTTAGGTCTTCGGATGGACGGTATGTGCATCGTCTTCGCCGTTATAATCATTGGGGAAAGCTTGCAGTTTGTTTTCACCGCATCTACTCTTGTTTTCACTGCCTCCTTGTGCTCTAGCGATTTTTGCTGCGCGCTAGGACTTCCTTCCACATTTCCATCTTCCTTTCTACGCTTTCACCGCCGGCGCCACCGCAGCGCGATGGGGAAACCGAAGAAATCGTCATCTGCAGTTGGGACCAACGCTGCCGGAGGAAAGAAAGGTGTCACCGCTACCCGTGTCACCGACGGTGGTTGGCGGCGGTCAGAGACGCGGGAGAGTGATCTCCATAATCGCGAAAGCGGGTTTGATCCCAAGATAAGGAGGCGTCAGACTCCCTAAGCGAGGTAATCCGTCCCCGGTGGTATTGGGTTATGTTTCTTACCTTCGTTTTGCGTGGGTTTTCTTTTCCAGTCCACAACTTCCTCCGTGGACTGCTCTTTTTCTATGGCATCCAGCTTCATCATCTGTCGTCCAATTCTCTTCTCCACATTGCTTGTTTCGTCACTTCCTGCGAGTGTTGGCTCGGTATCGAGCCGCACTTTGGCCTCTTCCGGAAGCTCTATTCTGTGAAGAGGCAACCCGGCTCGGATGGTGTGTATCCCATTGGGGGTTGCATCATCTCCCTTAGGGCCAATATTCTTTCCTTTTCCTTCTCTATGTCCGAGTCTGTTCAGTACTGGCGGAGGCAATGGTTTTACATTCGCGACTCCACAGTGGCTGGGCAAGATTTTGGTCTTGTACGCTTTGACCCCTCCCAAAAGATTGAGCCGAAAAGGTCTTGGAAAAACAACATCTTGGATGGCGAGGTGGCGGAGATAGAGGCCCTTTACGGTCGAGTGGAGGATCTCCAGCTGATTCCTGAGAAGGAAGTGAACGGCGTGGATATTATCCGAACTTTTCTTGAACGTCGAGTGCAGCCTCGTCGGGTGGGGGGGGGGGGGACTGGCTTCTTCTGTTCCCGCCGTTTCCATCGTTTCTGTCCTGCGGGTTGGGGTTCAGGTTGGGCGGCGGGTTAGGCGTTTGCTGTTCCTGGATGACTGCGGCGCATTGGTAGTGCTCGTAGATTGGTCCGCTGCTGCGCAGCTTTCGGATCCGGAACCGTAGGTCCCCTCATCCGAAGGTGGTTCGCACAGATCGGAGTTGTAGCTGTTGCTGTCGTAGAACTCATCTGTTGACGATGATGTGCGTAGCACAGGGTGTGGAGCCCATGAGGCGGGCCTAATTGATGGTAGGGGCACCCGCTCAGGAAGGCGGAGGGTGCCAGTCTGACCCACCTAGAAGCAGAAGCTCCCGAATAGGATCTCGAGTCCGTCGCCTACGGGCTCGAAATCTTTCATGGTGGCCGGCGAGTGGGCGGTGAAGTCAGCGAAGAGGAGGTGACTCTCCGTCATGAGTTGTAGATCGATGGTCGGGCCGTCACGGCCGATCAATGACCCCAATTCCCACAGACGGCGCCAATTGGCGAGGTTTGATCTCGTCAATGTCCATTGTTATGGACTTGGGTTTTGGAGAAGATGGGGATCTTGGAGATCGTGGAGCAGTTAACGAACAAGCAACGAGGACACGAGATTTACCTGAGTTCAGCCCGGAGGGAAAACCCTACTCGCTTATGCGCTCTTGATTCTGGCGGAACCGAAGTTCTGGTGCATAAATTGATCTGGCGTGGAGGTGTGTATGCGAAAGTATGGGGGAGAGATCTAGGTCGTGCCCTCCTGGCCTTTATATAGACTTAGGCAGGTCCCGGGCATAGACCTAGTCGGTTACAAGTTCTAGGGTTTTACCCCTTTGAATTTCCTATCTACGCTAGCCTTGCTCTCCAAGGATCCGAAGGCGTCATGGGCCTTGGCCACCCAAAAATCTTCATGGGCCGGCGTACGTTTGCCGTGGGCCTTCCTTGGGCTGGACCAGGTATGCTGATGCCACGCACCCGTAGGGTACAACCATGTCATTGAGCGTGCACAACACATCTTCTTCTCATTTCATCTATCTTGAAGTCAACACATGATCCAAGAAATGCCAATGGACAATTCCTACAAGTACAACTTAATACACACATTAGTCCATAAAGATTGTCATTAATTACCAAAACCACACATGGGGCCCACATGTTCTTTCAATCTTCCCCATTTTGGTAATTAATGACAATCCCTTTAAGAAGGTTTATATAAGGAATTTTAATGAACAAACTGGTAACACCAATATCAAATACTACATAAGTATGTGATATTGGTACCACCATATATAGAGCAAACTCCCCCACAATCTATGCATGTGTGATGAACTTGAATTTCATTGCATATATTGCCAATCATTATCATTGGTGGAGTTTCCACTATATATACTACATGCTAAGCAACGACAAAGATGCAAGAGCGGGAGAGGCAAATGCACAAGAACAAACTCAATGCATAAACCAACTTCCCTTAAACCCTCTAAAACTTCTCCCCCATTGGCATCGATTGCCGAAATGGGTGACAAGTTCTAGAAGGAAAATATAATAATAATTTCTCCAAAGGTGTGCCTTCGCACATATCCAATGATGAATACTTTGGAGGGAGTAGAACTATATCGAGGACCCAAAGATTGCCAAAATAAAGTCAAATGATGCAAGCAATTACAAGGTCCCACAAACCAATTGAAAACAACAAATGAGTTCAAATGGAACCTATAAGATATTATGATATGAGCAAGGGAGTGCTTTAAATAACAAATAGAGAAGCTCCCCAAGATTTGTGCCGTATTCAACATAAATGCATTAGAATACATATTGCACAAATATGGAATCCTTGCTCCCCCATAAGCATTTCAAGCACAACAAATGAGAGATCAAATAAATGATTAAATAAAATAGAGAAGCTCCCCAAGATTTGTGTGCACTTTAGAATCGTTGTATTTCAATACAAAAGTGCACAAATATGGAATCCTCACTTACCCATAAACATTTAAGACGCAATAAATGAGAAAAAAGATAAATGAGCATTATTAAATGAATTAGATGAGCTCCCCAAAGATAATGCACCAATTATGATAATTGCATTTGGGAACAAGGTGCATAATCATGGAATCCTCACTCATCCAAGTTCATTTAACAATACAAGGAATGAGAGAACAAATATGAGTGCCCAAAGATGCAAACAAGAGGAACAAGCACTCATAGGCAATTAAATTTGGAAGGCACCGAAGAATCAAAAGAAATAGAAAGGTGGTCTCCAAGGATTAAAAATCAACTAAAATTGTCTCCTCATATGTGTATATGTCTCTAAATGGAAAACATCACAAAGACATATGCCAAAAATAAATATGCACATAAATAAGATTATACAATAAAGCACATGAAAGGCAAAAATGAAGTCATAACATATATCAATAAGATTTTTTGCTTCAAAGCATGGCCAAAGGCTCACATATGTCTTATTGTACATTAATGGACTTCAAACACCAACACACTACATATATTACAACTTTCACCAAGGGAAGAGGAGAAAGTTGGAATATATGGAGAAAGGCAACAAGTATCACAAGAAAAATTTAACTAGCAAAATCTCACTATTGCACATGAGAGAAGTTGAGGAATAGATAGGCAATAAAATTGCTAGATTGACATATTTGGGATTGGAGGATCATATGCATGATTTTGTATAGTCCCAATTATATATACTCATCTCAACTTATACACATATACAATAGAGAGTTCTCTTAATACCATGGCTAGAGATACAACAATTACAAATACATGAATTCATGCCAAAAGGCAACCGACAAACGGTTGGAATCAAGATATATGATCATGAGAAAGAGATACTTGTTACCGAGATATAATTGGTAGGATGTAGAGGATATGAATTCATTGATCATCCTATAGCTTGCCTCCAATTTTCATTAATGCATCACTTCTTCAAGATTGAGAGACAAGCATCCAATATATCTCCAATGTACCTAAAACATATTTAAGTACAAAAATGGTCCCCAAACTTATTGGGTCCAAAGAAGTTAGTGCAACTACAATACATAGGTGAGACTCCACATAATTATGTGCATATTGATATGAAATTGAATTTCATGCACAACTTAGCCGATGGGATTTGGTGGAGTTTCCCTTATATATTGGATCAAAGAAAGCAAGCATGCCATAATATAAACATATAGTAAATATGCATGCATAAAGCTTTCAAGAACCAAAAGGAGATACAATTTGAACAAAAACACCAAGTAAATCAAGATTGCACACACAAGAGTGTGACATGACAAATGATGTCCAAATTGTATCAAAGAACCAATTCAACACATGAAAGATCATAGGTTCAAAAAATGAACTAGGCTAAAACCAAAAGAGCAAAAGATAGATACAAATAAAAATGCTCAAGGATTTATCTCATTCTAAAATGGTCAAATCATGAAACAAGGAATGAGACAAAACCAACTCCCAAAAAGAGAAAGGTTCCAATAAGGAACTAAACTCCCCAAACTTCTCATGATGGCACAAAGTACCAAAACGAAAATATTGAGGTTCCAAGCACAAAAAACCCGATATGGATCAAAACAAAGAAGCATAAATATGAGTGTTCTAAATAATATAGGATAGCTCCCCCATGGATAGTTCATTATGTAGGATTTTCCTTTTGAATGCAAAATGCACACAAATGGGATAATCACTACTACCTACATTAAATAAAACACAAGAGGATACCAATAAAATAAGAAGATCCAAAAAGTAGCAAGGAATACATGGGAGCACACAAAACATTTACTTGGCCAAAGATAGGACAATATTAAGCAAAGGCCAAAGTGAATATGATCAACAAATTCTACCATAAATTACTCATTGTCCAAGGACAAGAAATATTGGGAATAATTTTCCCAAGGTAGCTTGCATAGATATCCAAGATCATAGTCACAACAAGAAGCATATAACTAAATATAAAAATTGAGCATGATACTTCGAACAAGATTCTTGGTAGCTTCAAATAGTCACACAATCACTAGTGATTAGAGTAACTTGAAGCAAATGGTTTCCATGATGATATAGAGATCTAAATATGAGGAAACACATACCAAGAAACACTCTCATATACAAGATCCAAGATATGATCAATAAAGGCATTTAAGCAAATTGGAACTTGTATGAGCAAATGTGTCACATAGGTGCTAGATAATAATCAATATCAATTCTAAGTGACACAACCTCGAATATTCACATTTTATAGGATTTGTAATATGCACTAAGCATATGACTCCCCCATAACGTGATACTACCATAAAACCAACACGAGGCAAAATGATACATATAGAGATAATTAATGGACATTATAAAACTTAAATTTCTCATGATAATTATACCACATAGAGATTAGACAATAATCCAATATAAATACTAGGTGGTATTCCCAATGTACACACAATTTTAGGATTGTGGAATGCCCAAGCATAACACTCCCCCAAAATGGGATAATCCATTAATCTCTCACAAGAGCCAAATAAGATATCAAATATAATCAAGAAAGGCTCAAACACAAGAAACACGCATACATGTTGTGCCACCTAATCATAAACAAATATGATTTATACCTCAAGATAATTAAGTGTAAAGCACAACATGTACAAGAGCATGGAAGATACAAAACCAACACATGCACAAGGGGGCGAGTAACTTTCAATGTAAAGAGTTTAGCATATGTTACCGCAAGGAGGAACATTGGACATATAATATAATCATGATACTACAAATGTCTTGGATTGACAATAATAATTGATGAAGATCCCTCAATTCTTCATAATGTAACCAAGTCTCCAATGCTCTCCAACAATACCTATTGATCAAGTTTTGGCTTGTTGGTCCCCAACCAAGTTGGGTCCTAAGGGGTTAGTCACAATAGGCTTGGCAACCCAAATGGTTCTTTTCTTGAACCCACATTGAGCACCAAAAAACTTGGCAAACACATTGCCAACCTCATCCTTATAAAGTGAAGAAGCATCATCAATTAAGATAGGATTGGATGAGGAGATACCAATAGTGCATGCGGAAGAAATGTGCCCCTTCTCACGGCATATGTAGCAAGTTCTACTCTTGCCATCTTTCTTCTTAGGTGAAGCCACAACTAGAGGAAGAGCTCGAGTAGTCCTCTTAGGAAGAGGCCCATTAATGACTTGAGGTGGAGCTTGAGGCCGCTTCCCTTGTTGCTTCACACTAGGAGACTTCTTCTTCAATGGGCAAGATCTAACATGATGCCCTTCTTCCTTGCACTTGAAGCAAACAATGTTGGCCGGATTCTTGACTTGATCTAGGCCATTCTTGTTGTTGTCCTTGTGCTTCAACTTGATAGTGGACTTGTTCTTGACATTGGAGTTGCATCCAAGCCCACTCTTGTCATTGGGGGATTTTTGCACACTCAAGATTTTGTTGAGTGTGACCTTCCCTTGATGACCCTTTTTCAAGTCATTCTTCAAAGAAGTGACTTGAGCCTTGAGCTCTTTGATTTCCTCTCCATGGTTAGTTTCAAAAAAAGTACTAGAGGAAGTAGGTGCTACATTGTTAGAGCAACAAGGCACAGAATGTAATTCATCACGAGATATAGCATGGTTATGAGAGGATGAATTACAAGGACTAGCACATGGCAATATAACATTTGGAGTAAATGTAGTGCTAATGTCCACATGAGGCCCACTAGATGTTACCTTTGACATGATGGCCTCATGACCTAACTTTAGCCTACCATGGGAGACTAGAAGATCCTCATGTGAGCTTGAGAGCTTAACATGACTTTCTTCTAATTTCCCATAGTTGCTAGTTAGCAAAGAAAGTTGAGCTTTTAGCTCAACATTCTCCTTCGAAATATATGCTTCACAATAAATGGAGTTAGTAGCACAAGCATCATCATTATTAGCAAGAGGTGAGGGCAACTTGGTAAGCTCTTTTGAATATGAAGCTTGAAGTTGCTCATGTGACTCGGTGAGTTTGATGAGCTCACCCTTGATGACCTTAGAGCCATTTTTGAGGTGCTCAAAATCCTCAAGGAGTTTAATATAAGCACCTTCAAGTTCATCATTTTTAATCTTGAAGGAGTTTGCCACCGCAAGTTCTCTATCATGGTATTCCTTTACTCTAGATAATTTTAGAGTAAAAGTATCCTCAAGAGATTCTTTGGTGGTTTGTTCTTCTTCAAGGGAGTCCTTTAGTTGTGAAACTTCATTAGCATACTCACGCTCAAGTGTAAACTTTTCATCAATTAAGTTTTCTTGCTCCTCAATAAGATCATTGCCTTCTATGGCACAATTCAAGATTTCAAGAAAGTTGGAGGAAGCAATTTTATTTCTGAAGAGAGTGCTATAGACAACCTCTCCCATTTTCTTAATAGAGGTAATATCATACTTACCTCTATAATCATCATTATCATTCTCAACCTCATCATCATCATGAGATACAATGGGATTCAAAGAGGTTACCTTTGTTTCCTTAGCCATAAGGCATATGTGGGAACCAGAGGAAGGTGATGATGAGATTGCACTTGTAGCTCTATTCAAGACCTTGTCTTGGTCCATAGAATCTTCGGTTTCCTCTACATGGTTAGCAACACAAGCACTACAGGAAATAGAAGCATTTTTATCATGGAAACAAGACAACACAAGCATATCATCATGAGATTTATTCAAGTCATTTCTACATGATATGCAAGGACTATTAACACAAGCATGTAAGAAGTTTGTAGTGATAGAAGTGTTAGGGTCCAAAGATAGATCATTGCAACTAGATAGAGATGAAGGATTACAAATAGTAAGCACACTATCCAAATTGCAATTTCTATCACCACTCACCATATCATTACCTTGTGAAAAGTCACATGTTGGTGAAGTGGTAGAGGATGAGAACTCATCTCGACCGGAAGTGGAAGCAACACAATCATCCTCAAAAATGTTGGACTTGCTATATTTATCTTGAAGCTTGGTCGATATCTCATGAGCACTTGATAAGGCATGATAGAAGAAAGAACTACATTGCTCACAACATGCTAAACAATTTTAGTAGCTAGCGCATCTATATGAGAGTTCAACTTCTCCTCTAAAGATTCGTTTTGGGTATCCATAGCAGAAGATAAACCCACATATAGATATCCCTCGATAATCGGGTGAATTTCCCGAAATAAATTAAGCACGCGAATTTTCCAAACATCATAATTTGTGCCATCGAATGTGAGCGTGTCCTTGTGCACTAATCCCCTAGCCGGCATCTTTACTCTCAAGGCGGTGAAGCCTAAAATGAGAGACCGGGCTCTGATACCAATTGAAAGGATACGGATGCCGCCTAGAGGGGGGTGAATAGGCGATTAAAACTTTTCCTAGAGTGGCTCAACAAAGGCGGAATAAAACTAGTGTTTACTTTGTTAAGCACAACCTAGAACAACTAAGGTTCACCTATGTGCACCAACAACTTATGATAAGCAATACAAGCAAGAAAGTGATAGCAAGATATATATTACTTCAAGCACGAAGGCTATCACAATGTAAAGTGCATAAGTAAAGAGCTCGGGTATAGAGATAACCGAGGCACGCGGGGACACCGATACTTTATCGAGTTCCTCCCAACATGGAGTACGTCTCGTTTGGAGAGGGGGTGGTATCAAACCACCAACGCCACAAAAGGCCTCCCTTATTCTTTGGTGAATCTCACCCCAACGGGATCGATCCACGCTTCCACTATCGGTGCACTTGTCGGTGGCAACCGAAACCTCTCACAAGGTTGGGGCACTTCTCCACAACTTAATTGGAGGATCCCAACAAATGCCACAAAAGGCCACAATGCCACCAAGGCCACAAAACCGTCTAGGGTTCCAAGAACCCAAGAGGGACAAGCTCCAATGAGTCACTCAAACCAAATCCTCCGTGGAGAACACAAACCGATGCACCAAATGCAAATGGCAAGAACACCACAAAGGTGTTCAAATCCTTCTCTCCCAAATTCCACCAAAGCTTCAAAAGCTTATGGGGGAATAAGAGAGGAAGAACAATGGAGGAAATCCACAAAAGACTCCAAGATCTAGATCCCAATATGTTCCCCTCACTTAGAGGAGAGATTGATTGGTGGGATTGTAGATCTAGATCTCCTCTTTCAAATCCCTCAAGAATATGCAAGAATCATCGGAGGGATTGAGAGAAAGCAAGCTCAAGAAGTTCATCAATGGAGGGGAAAACTTGCAAGAATGGTTGGGGAACTATTGGGGAAGAAGGCCTCTTAAATAGGTCCCCCCAAAATCCAACCGTTGAAGCCCAAAAACACGAATCCCTGTACTACCGGACTTTTTCCCAGTACTACCGGACATTCCCGGTACTACCGGACATTCCCTGGGGATCCCAGGTCGCCAAACGCACCTTATTCTGTACCGACCGGTACTAAGGGGCGTTACTACCGGACCTCCGTACTAGGACCACAGATCATCCTAAGCAAAACGGTCATAACTTTTGCATCCGGACTCCGATTTTGATGATCTTGGGCTCGTTTCGAAGAGGACAACAATCTATAAAAGATCATGCAAAGAAACATTATAGTCCAGCAATGGAGGATAGATCCAAATGACGAAAGGTTCAACCTCTATCAAAAAGATGAACCGATAAAACCTCCAACATAAAAAACATAATAGAAAATGCATATGAAATCCGTTTTCGATGAACTAGAGCTTGTCATGGAGATTAACACTAGATATAAATCCTCACATGAGTAAGAACCAAATAATGGAAGGTTTTACCTATCTCTAAAATACAAACCGGTAAAACCTCCAAGATCAAAACGCAATAAGATATAAAAGGGAAATCCGTTTTTGATGAACTAGAGCTTGTTATGGAGATTACCACAAGCTCTATATCCTCACATGGATAAGACCAAATAACAACCAAATATGATGATGCAAGTATGCAAAGGTTTGATCTCTCTCCGAACTATGTGACCGAGTTACTCATTCGAGAGCCCCTCTTGATAGTACGGTTATCTATCCTAAACCCGGTCTCCCAACAAACATGAGACCGGCAAAAGAGAAAACCTATCAATATTATACCTTTGCCTTGAGAAATCCATTTGAGCTCGATGTAGACGATCTTGTCCTTCTCAAGATGGACACCTTTCTTGATTCCTCATCATTGATCCATGATCACCGAGGATGGCAAGCATCAAACATGAGATCTTCTATAGATGGCGCATTTTGAGCTTGCACAACACATCTTCTTCTCATTTCATCTATCTTGAAGTCAACACATGCTCCAAGAAATGTCAATGGACAATTCCTACAAGTACAACTTAATACACACATTAGTCCATAAAGATTGTCATTAATTACCAAAACCACACATGGGGGCCCACATGTTCTTTCACCCTCCCTCTACCTGTCTCTCTCGCGCTGCTGCTTGGGGCCCTGCCAGTGGAGCGCGAGGTGAGGTGGCCGCCCCGCGCGGCGGCGCGCCCCTCCCTCTGCCCCACTCTCTGAGCCGTTTGGTGCGAGGCGAGGCGGCGCCGCCCGACACCGCCGGCGGTCCCCTCCCTCAACCCAGAGCGCGAGCTCCTCCCTCCCCTTTTCTTGCCCCATTCTCCACCTTCTCCTCACCCTCCAGCGACGACGAGCGAGAGAGGGAGAAGGCCCGGTGAAAGAACATGTTGGGCCCTCATGTGTGGTTTTGGTAATTAATGACAATCTTTATGGACTAATGTGTGTATTAAGTTATACTTGTAGGATTTGTCCATTGGCATCGCTTGGAGCATGTGTTGGCGTCAAGGTCGATGAAATGCAAAGAAGATATGTGGGGCAAGCTCAATATGCGAGGTCGATGATGAGGAATTAAGAAAGGCGTTCCATCTTGAGAAGAGCAAGATCGTCTACATCGAGCTCAAGTGGAATGCTCAAGTCAAAGGTATAATCTTGATAGATTTTCCCTTTTGCCGGTCTCTTGTTGTGTGTAGGAGACCGGGTTTAGGATAGATAACCATACTATCAAGAGGGGCTCTCGAATGAGTAATTCAGTCACAACGTTCAGAGAGAGCTCAAACCTTTGCATACTTGCATCATCATATTTGGTTGATTATTTGGTCTTATCCATGTGAGGTTATAGAGCTTGCGGTAATCTCCATAACAAGCTCTTGTTCATCAAAATCGGATCTCCTATTTGTATCTTGTTGCGATTTTGATATATGCGGCTTTTTCGGTTTCTCACCAAGTGAGGTATATCACATTATTCTACTTGATACTTTCTCACTTGGTGATAATCAATATTTCCACTTTTTATTGGGAAGCCCTTGTCTCCCTCTATCCAACGCAATTTGAATCGGATCAATCGGAGCTTCCAGTCAAAAGTTATTGGCGTTTGAATATTTGCATGTTTGTCTGTTTTCTGGGCCAAGCGGTAGTACCGCCCGGACGTTATTACTACCGCCTCTAAAACAACCCGATTTCTTCTGCCTGCTTAGGTACTTATCTGGTACTACCGGCGGCCCGGTAGTACCGCCCGATGGCCGGTAGTACCGTTCGGCCCGGATATTTTCTCGAGATCTAGATCGTGCGCTTCGTTTTGGCTGATTCCTCATTGCTTTCGGCCCCGCCCGCCCGCGTCTGGCATCTTTGCTTTCGATTCTTTATTCTTGCCCGCCCGAGTTGACCATCTCTTGCGCTGCAGCGTCTGCATATAGGCTGTTGCCTTGTTATTGTTCTTTGCATCTTGGCGTGGCTCGCCATATTCTTCAGCTCTTGGCCCGTGGGCCCGCCACATGCCTACCGCTTTCTCTCTCTGTCTGGCTCACTCGCTGTATGTGTTGTGTTTGGTCCGGTAGTACCGGGCCAATCCGGTACTACCGGTCAGCCCAGAAATTTTGCCCCAACAGCCATATTTTGGCTAGCCCTATATAAGTCTTTTGCCCATTTTCATTAGGGTCACTTCTTCCTCCTTTTATTGCCCAAGCTTTGCCCCCATTTGCTCTACTCTTTAAGCTTGATTTCTACACACCCCTCCATTGATTCTTGCAAATATTTGAGGGGTTGTTGGAGGAGATCTAGATCCGCGGTTTGACCAAACCAAAACATCTCTTTGTGAGTGTATCCTTGGGGATCTAGATTTTGGGGGATTTTGTGTCTCTCTTTGATTTCTCCTCTCTTGTTCCCCCAATAGCTTTGGTAGCTTTGTTGGAACTTGAGAGTGAGGGATTTGAGCATCTTTGTGGTGTTCTTGCCATTTGCATTTGTTGCATCGGTTTGGGTTCTCCTCGGAGGATTTGGTTTGAATTGCTCATTGGAGCTTGTCCCTCTTGGGTTCTTGAAACCCTAGACGGTTTTGTGGCCTTGGTGGCATTGTAGCCTTAGTGGCATTTGTTGAGGCCTTTTGTGGCGTTTGTTGGGAGCCTCCAATTAAGTTGTGGAGTTGTGCCCCAACCTTGTGAGAGGTTCCGGTTGCCACTTGCACCAAATAAGTGGAAGCGTGGATCGATCCCATTGGGGTGAGACTCACCGGAGAATAAGGGAGGCCTTTTGTGGCGTTGGTGGTTTGATACCACCCCCTCTCCAAACGAGACGTACTCCATGTTGGGAGGAACTTGGTAGAATATCGGTGTCCCCGCGTGCCTCGGTTATCTCTATACCCGAGCTCTTTACTTATGCACTTTACATTGTGATAGCCTTCGTGCTTGAAGTACTATATATCTTGCTATCACTTTGTTGCTTGTATTGCTTAGTGCTAAGCTGTTGGTGCACATAGGTGAACCTTAGTTGTTTCTAGGTTGTGTTTTACAAAGTAAACACTAGTTTTATTCCGCCTTTGTTGAGTCACTCTAGGAAAAGTTTTAATCGCCTATTCACCCCCCCTCTAGGCGACATCTGTATCCTTTCAATTGGTATCAGAGCCCGGTCTCTCATTTTAGGCTTCACCGCCTTGAGAGTAAAGATGTCGGCTAGAGGATTAGTGCACAATGACATGTTCACATTCGATGGCACAAATTATGATATATGGAAAAATCGCATGCTCATTCATTTTCAGGACATGGACCCAAATTTGGAGCGTATTGTAGATATAGGTTTTTCTCCTCCAATGGATTTCAAAAATCTATCT
Source organism: Avena insularis (assembly GCA_023614405.1). NCBI lineage: Eukaryota > Viridiplantae > Streptophyta > Magnoliopsida > Poales > Poaceae > Avena > Avena insularis. The sequence goes on along the minus strand of CM042695.1, from coordinate 377,149,591 downwards.
AGTGAGGATGAGAAAAACTTATATCTCAATTCTCAAGCTTCTAATGTGCTTGTTAATGCTTTGAGCTATGTAGTTACATCTTCAATCATTCCTTTTTGGAGCGCTCATGATTTATGGACAAAACTTCAAGATAAATATGTTGTGTCCAACATTATTGAGGATGATTATGTTGCTTCCACTTCCGGTCGAGATGAGTTCTCATCCTCTACCACTTCACCAACATGTGACTTTTCACAAGGTAATGATATGGTGAGTGGTGATAGAAATTGCAATTTGGATAGTGTGCTTACTATTTGTAATCCCTCATCTCTATCTAGTTGTAATGATCTATCTTTGGACCTTAACACTTCTAGCACTCAAAATTCCTCACATGCTTGTGTTAATAGTCCTTGCATATCATGTAGAAATGACTTGAACAAATCTCATGATGATATGCTCATGTTGTCTTGTTGCCATGATAAAAATGCTTCTATTTCCTCTAGTGCTTGTGTTGCTAACCATGTAGAGGAAAATGAAGATTCTATGGGCCAAGACAAGGTCTTGAAGAGAGCTACAAGTGCAATATCATCATCACCTTCCTCCGGTTCTCACATGTGCCTTATGGCTAAGGGAACAAAGGTAACCTCTTTGAATCCCATTGTATCTCATGATGATGATGAGGTTGAGAATGATAATGATGATTATAGAGGTAAGTATGATATTACCTCTATCAAGAAAATGGGAGAGGTTGTCTATAGTTCTCTCTACAAAAATAAACTTGCTTCCTCCAACCTTCTTGAAATCTTGAATTATGCTATAGAAGGCAATGATCTTATTGAGGAGCAAGAAAACATAATTGATGAAAAGTTTGCACTTGAGCGTGAATATGCTAATGAACATGCTCAAGTAAAGGACTCCCTTGAAGAAGAACAAACCACCAAAGAATCTCTTGAGGAGACTTTTACTCTAGAATTATCTAGAGTAAAGGAATACCATGATAGAGAACTTGCGATGGCTAACTCCTTCAAGATTAAAAATGATGAACTTGAAGTTGCTTATGCTAAACTTGTTGAGGATTTTGAGCACCTCAAAAATGGCTCTAGGGTCATAAAGGGTGAGCTCATCAAACTCACCGAGTCACATGAGCAACTTAAAGCCTCATATTCAAAAGAGCTTGACAAGTTGCCCTCACCTCTTGCTAATAGTAATGATGCTTGTGCTACTAACTCTATTTCTTGTGAAGCATCTATTTTGAAGGAGAATGTTGAGCTAAAGGCTCAACTTGCTTTGCTAACTAGCAACTATGGGAAATTAGAAGAAGGCCATGTTAAGATCTCAAGCTCGCATGAGGATCTCCTAGTCTCCCATGGTAGGCTAAAGTTGGCTCATGAGGCCATCATGTCAAAGGTAACATCTAGTGGGCCTCATGTGGACATTAGCACTATATCTACTCCAAATGTTATATTGCCATGTGCTAGTCCTTGTAGTTCATCCTCTCACAACCATGATATATCTTGTGATGAATTACATTCCGTGCCTTGTTGCTCTAACAATGTAGCATCTACTTCCTCTAGTGTTTTTGTTGAAACTAACCATGTAGAGGAAATCAAAAGGCTCAAGGCTCAAGTCACTTCTTTGAAGAATGACTTGAAAAAGGGTCATCAAGGGAAGGTCACACTCAACAAAATCTTGAGTGTGCAAAAATCCCCCAATGACAAGAGTGGGCTTGGATTCAACTCCATTGTAAAGAACAAGTCCACTATCAAGTTGAAGCACAAGGACAACAAGAAGAATGGCCAAGATCAAGTCAAGAATCCGGCCAACATTGTTTGCTTCAAGTGCAAGGAAGAAGGGCACCATGTTAGATCTTTCCCATTGAAGAAAAAGCCTCTTAGTGTGAAGCATCAAGGGAAGCGGCCTCAAGTTCCACCTCAAGTCATTAATGGGCCACTTCCCAAGAGGACTACTCTAGCTCTTCCTCGAGTTGTGGTTTCACCTAAGAAGAAAGATGGCAAGAGTAGAACTTGCTACATATGCCGTGAGAAGTGGCACATTTCTTCCTCATGCACTATCGGTATCTCCTCATCCAACCCTATCATTATTGATGATGCTTATTCTCTTTGTAAGGATGAGGTTAGCAATGTGTTTGCCAAGTTTGTTGGTGGCCAATGTGGTGTCAAGAAAAGATCCATTTGGGTTGCCAAGCCTATTGTGACTAACCTCTTAGGACCCAACTTGGTTGGGGACCAACAAGCCAAAACTTGATCAATAGGTGTTTGTTGGAGGGCATTGGAGACTTGGCTACATCATGAAGAATTAAGGGATCTTCATTATTAATTTTTGTCAATCCATGTCATGTGGATTATATTGCTCCTATTATATTTCCAATGTTCCTCCTTGCGGTAACATATGCTTAACTCATTACATTGAAAGTTACTCGCCCCTTATGCATGTGTTGGTTTTGTATCTTCCATGCTTTTGTACATGTTGTGATTTCCACTTAATTATCTTGAGATATCAAGTATATTTTTGTATGATTAGGTGGCACACCATGTATGTGTGTTTCTTGTATTGGAGCCTTACTTGTTTATATTTGGTATCTTATTTGGCTCTTGTGAGAGATTAATGGACTATCCCATTTTGGGGGAGTGTTATGCTTAGGCATTCCACAATCCTAAAAATGTGTGTACATGAGGAATACCACCTAGCATTTATATTGGGATATTATCTAGTCTCTATGTGGTACAATTCTCATGATAAATGTAAGTTTTATAATGTCCATTAATTATCTCTATTTGTATTATTTTGCCTCGTATTGGTTTTTATGATAGTGTCACATTATGGGGGAGTCATATGCTTAGTGCATATTACAATCCTAGAAAATGTGAATATTCGAGGTTGTGTCACTTAGAATTGATATTGATAATTATCTAGCGCCTATGTGACACATTTGCTCATACAAGTTCCAATTTTCTTGAAGGCCTTTATTAATCATATTTTGGATCTTGTATATGAGAGTGTTTCTTGGTATGTGTTTCCTCATATTTAGATATATATATCCTCATGGAAACCATTTGCTTCAAGTTACTTCAATCACTAGTGATTGTGTGACTATTGGAAGCTACCAAGAATCTTGTTCGAAGTATCATGCTTAATTCCTATAGTTAGTTATATGCTTCTTGTTGTGACTATGATCTTGGATATCCATACAAACTACCTTGGGACAATTCTTCCCAATATTTCTTGTTCTTAGACAATGAGTATTCAATTTATGATAGAATTGATTGATCATATTCACTTTGGCCTTGCTTAATATTGTCCTATCTTTGGACAAGTAAATGTTTTGCGTGTGCTCCCATGTATTCCTTGCTACTTTTTGGATCTTCTTATTTTATTGGTATCCTCTTGTGTTTTATTTAATGTAGGTAGTAGTGATGATCCCATTTGTGTGCATTTTGCATTCAAAAGGAAAATCCCACATAATGCACTATCCATGGGGGAGCTATCCTATATTATTAAGAACACTCATATTTATGCTTCTTTGTTTTGATCCATATCGGGTTATTTGTGCTTGGAACCTCAATCTTTTTGTTTTGGTATTTTGTGCCATCATGAGAAGTTTGGGGAGTTTGGTTTCTTGTTGGAACCTTGCTCTTTTTGGGAGTTGGTTTTGTCTCATACCTTGTTTCTTGATTTGACCATTTTAGAATGAGATAAATCCTTGAGCATCTTTATTTCTATCTATTTTTGCTCTTTTGGCCTTAGTCTAGTTCATTTGTTGAACTTGTGATCGTTCATGTGTTGAATTGGTTCTTTGATGCAATTTTGACACCGCTTGTCTTGTCACACTCTTGTGTGTGCCATCTCAGTTTACTTGGTGTTTTTGTTCAAATTGTATCTCCTTTTTGGTTCTTGAAAGCTTTATGCATGCATGTTTACTATATGTTTATATTAAGGCATGTTTGCTTTCTTTGATCCAATATATAAGGGAAACTCCACCAATTCCCATCGGCTAAGTTGTGCATGAAATTCAATTTCATATCAATGTGCACATAATTATGTGGAGTCTCTCCTATGTATTGTAGTTTCTCTAACTACTTTGGACCCAATAAGTTTGGGGACCATTTTGTACTTAATGTGTTTTAGGTACATTTGAGATATATTGGATGCTTGTCTCTCAATCTTGAAGAAGTGATGCGTTAATGAAAATTGGAGGCAAGCTATAGGATGCTCAACGAATTCATATCCTCTACATCCTACCAATTATATCTCGGTAACAAGTATCTCTTTCTCATGCATATTTATCTTGCTTCCAACCTTTTGTAGGTTGCACCTTGGCTTGAATTGTTGTAGTTGTATTTGTGTGGTTCTAGCCTTGGCTTTAAGAGAACTCTCTATTGTAAATGAGTATAAGTTGAGATGAGTGCATTTATTTGGGACTATACAAAAATCATGCATATGATTCTCCAATCCCAAATATGTCAATATAGCAATTTTATTGCCCATCCTTTCCTCAACTTCTCTCATGTGCAATAGTGAGATTTTGCTAGTTAAAATTTTCTTGTGATACTTGTTGCCTTTCTCCATATATTCCAACTTTCTCCTCTTCCCTTGGTGAAAGTTATAATATATGTAGTGTGTTGGTGTTTGATGTCCATTAATGTTCAATAAGACATATGTGAGCCCTTGGCCATGCTTTGTAGCAAAAATCTTATTGGAATATGTTATGACTTATTTTTTTATGTGCTTCTTGGATATCTTCTTTATGTGTGCATATTTCTTTGTTGGCATATGTCTTTGCGATGTTTTCCACTTAGAGACATATACACATATGAGAAGATAATTTTAGTTGATCTTTAATCCTTCGATGCCACCTTTCTATTCCTTTTGATTCTTCGGTGGCTTCCAAATTTATTTTTCCTATAAGTGATTGTTCCTCTTGTTTGCATCTTTGGACACTCATACTTGCTCTCTCATGCCTTGTATTGTTAAATTAATTTGTATGAGTGAGGATTCCATGATTATGTACCTTGATCCCAAATACAATTATCATAATTGGTGCATTCTCTTTGGGGAGCTCATCTAATTCATTTAATAATACTCATTTGCATTCGTTCACACTTGTTGTGTTTTAAATGCTTATGGGGGAGCAAGGATTCTATATTTATGCATTATGTATTCCAATACATTTATTTTGAATTGTGCACAAACCTTGGGGAGCTTCTCTATTTGTTATTTAAAACACTCTTTTGCTCATATCATAATATCTTGTTGTTTCCATTTGGACTCATTTGTTGTTTTCATTTGGTTTGTCGGATCTTGTAAATTGCTTGCATCATTTGACTTTATTATGGCAATATTTGGATCCTCGATATAGTTCTACTCCCTCCCAAGTATTCATCATTGGATATGTGCGAAGGCACATCTTTGGAGGAATTATTACTATATTTGCCTTCTAGAACTTGTCACCCATTTCGGCAATCGATGTCAATGGGGGAGAAGTTTTAGAGGGTTTAAGGGAAATGGTTTATGCTTTGAGTTTGTTTCTAAGCATTTGCCTTTCATGCTCTTGCATTTTTGTTGTTGCTTAGCATGTGGTATATATAGAGGAAACTCCACCAATGATAATGATTGGCAATATATGCAATGAAATTCAAGTTCATCACACATGCATAGATTGTGGGGGAGTTTGCTCTATATATGGTGGTGGTACCAATATCACACACTTTTGTAGTGTTTGATATTGGTATTACCATTTTATTCATTAATATTCCTTATATAAACCCTCTTAAAGGAATTGTCATTAATTACCAAAATGGGGGAGATTGAAAGAACATGTTGGGCCCTCATGTGTGGTTTTGATAATTAATGACAATCTTTATGAACTAATGTGTGTATTAAGTTATACTTGTAGGATTTGTCCATTGGCATCGCTTGGAGCATGTGTTGGTGTCAAGGTCGATGAAATGCAAAGAAGATATGTTGGGCAAGCTCAATATGCGAGGTCGATGATGAGGAATTAAGAAAGGCGTTCCATCTTGAGAAGAGCAAGATCGTCTACATCGAGCTCAATTGGAATGCTCAAGTCAAAGGTATAATCTTGATAGGTTTTCCCTTTTGTCGGTCTTTTGTTGTGTGTAGGAGACCGGATTTAGGATAGATAACCATACTATCAAGAGGGGCTCTCGAATGAGTAATTCGGTCATAACGTTTAGAGAGAGCTCAAACCTTTGCATACTTGCATCATCATATTTGGTTGATTATTTGGTCTTATCCATGTGAGGTTGTAGAGCTTGCGGTAATCTCCATAACAAGCTCTTGTTCATCAAAATCGGATCTCTCATTTGTATCTTGTTGCGATTTTGATATATACGGCTTTTTCGGTTTCTCACCAAGTGAGGTATATCATATTATTCTACTTGATACTTTCTCACTTGGTGATAATCAATATTTCCACTTTTTATTGGGAAGCCCTTGTCGCCCTCTATCCAACGCAATTTGAATCGGGTCAATCGAAGCTTCCAGTCAAAAGTTATTGCCGTTTGAATATTTACCTGTTTGTCTGTTTTCTGGGCCAAGCGGTAGTATCGCCCGGACGGCCCGGTACTACCGCCCGGGCCTAAAAACGGCCCGATTTCTTTCTACCTCGCTAGGTAACTAAATCCGGTACTACCGGCCGGCCCGGTAGTACCGCCCGGTGGGCCGGTAGTACCGTTCGGCCCAGATATTTTATCAGATCTAGATCTGTGCGCTTCGCTCGTTTTGGCTGATTCCTAGCTGCTCGGCCCCGCGTCCGCCCGCCCCCACAGCCTGGCACGCTGCTGAGCTGCTGTCGCTGCCCGCCCCGAGTTGACCCGCCCTGTCGCTGCGCGTGCGCTGCCGCGCCTTGGGCCTGCTGCGTTGCTGCATGCGCGCGTGGCTCGCTATGCTGCTGCGCTGCTGCCGCTGCTGGCCCGCGTGGGCCCCGCCACATGCCTCGCTTGCACGCGCGCGCTGCTGCTTTGCATGCGCTGCTGCGGCCGCGCTGTGCCATGCGCTGCTTGCGCGGTGCCCGCGCGCGTTGACTACTGCGCGCTGCTCTGCCCCCTGTGGCCCCCGCATGCACTGCTGCGCTGCATGCGAAGCTGCTAGCTGCTGCGCTGCTGCTCACTCGCTGTATGTGTTTCAGCCCAGAAATTTTGCCCCAACTAGCCCTATATAAGTCTTTTGCCCATTTTCATTTAGGGTTACTTCTTCCTCCTTTTCTTGTCCAAGCTTTGCCCCCATTTGCTCTACTCTTTAAGCTTGATTTCTACACACTCCTCCATTGATTCTTGCAAATATTTGAGGGATTGTTGGAGGAGATCTAGATCCGCGTTTTGACCAAACCAAAACATCTCTTTGTGAGTGTATCTTTGGGAATCTAGATTTTGGGGGATTTTGTGTCTCTCTTTGATTTCTCCTCTCTTGTTTCCCCAATAGCTTTGGTAGCTTTGTTGAAACTTGAGAGTGAGGGATTTGAGCATCTTTGTGGTGTTCTTGCCATTTGCATTTGTTGCATCGGTTTGGGTTCTCCTCGGAGGATTTGGTTTGAATTGCTCATTGGAGCTTGTCCCTCTTGGGTTCTTGGAACCCTAGACGGTTTTGTGGCCTTGGTGACATTGTAGCCTTGGTGGCATTTGTTGAGGCCTTTTGTGGCGTTTGTTGGGAGCCTCCAATTAAGTTGTGGAGTTGTGCCCCAACCTTGTTAGAGGTTCCGGTTGCCATCGACAAGTGCACCGATAGTGGAAGCGTGGATCGATCCAATTGGGGTGAGATTCACCGGAGAATAAGGGAGGCCTTTTGTGGCGTTGGTGGTTTGATACCACCCCCTCTCCAAACGAGACGTACTCCATGTTGGGAGGAACTCGGTAAAATATCGGTGTCCCCGCGTGCCTCGATTATCTCTATACCCGAGCTTTTTACTTATGCATTTTACATTGTGATAGCCTTCGTGCTTGAAGTACTATATATCTTGCTATCACTTTGCTGCTTGTATTGCTTAGCATAAGTTGTTGGTGCACATAGGTGAACCTTAGTTGTTTTTAGGTTGTGTTTTACAAAGTAAACACTAGTTTTATTCCGCCTTTGTTGAGTCACTCTAGGAAAAGTTTTAATCACCTATTCACCCCCCCTCTAGGCGACATCCGTATCCTTTGACCCGGCGTCCTCCTGCCCCCTTTGGCAGTGGTGTGTCCACCCTAGGGTGGGCACACCACCGTCAAACGACGCAGTGGAGACGCCCTCTGCCGGCACGCTGGGGCGGCCCTTTTTGAAGTTTTCTTTTGGGGATTTTGGGGTGTTCTTTTGGATCCGGGGAGGGTTTTTACTTAGCTGTTGCATGCGGGATCTGGGGATCTTTCTTTTTGGGGCTTAGATCTAGGGCTTTGCTTTGCCCCCGAAGGGGGGTTTGTTCTTCTTCTAGATGTCTCCACTAGGGATGCCCATCTAGATCGAGAGGAACGGCGCGGCCATAGGGCAGACGCACTTTGGGGAGTTTTAAATCTAGGTTTTTTTTCTTTTCTTTTGCACTTTCTGTTTCTACCGAAAGAACTAGAGCTAGAAACTTGCTCTGATACCATTGTTGTATCTAATCTAGCCTTGGTAGATGTGCTATAAGGTAGGACTTGTAGATCTGAGAGGAAGAGAGAGAGAATGGTACTAGATGCGCCCTGGCTCGACAAGCATGAGCCAGAGGGGATCCCAGAGCTAGTGCTGGAGTTGGAGCCGCCGTCGTTAGCCATGGGAAAAGGGGCGACGGCTTGGGTGTGCTGTGGTGGCGGTGCTTTCCGTCGGCTCGCGCTAACCCTAGATCGGTAGGGGTGTAGGTGGGGTGATTGGCACAGCGGTGAACCTCGTACCGTGCGCTGCCAGCCCCCAACTTTATATAGCGCGGCGACAGGGGCCCACCAACAAGATAGGGTTGGGCGCCCCCGATCAGGGCGCAGTTAGGGGTGTGACAGGCCGTTGGGCTCTGTCACGTTGAGATCTATCTAACACGAAGAGCTCTAACAAAAACTATATACTTATATATGATTTGTTATTCCATTAAACCAATTGCAAGTAAATTTGCAATTAATACTTGTACATGTCCGATGCTGAAGGAGTGTATCCAGCTAGCTTTTAAGGTAGGAACGAATTATTCTTTTTTTCTCTGAAGTATACTTACAACTAAGAATACGAGCTACACCTAGCGATCTAGCTGCGGCCGGGTGCTCACGTCGAACGCCGGCCGTCGCCTCCATCCTTACCGTGGCCGGCCCTCCTTGATCAAGCCAACCTGGAGAGCGCATCCTTCAAAAATCAGCGCATTGAGAGCCGGTAGGACATCTCCCGGATGGTCATGCACCGTCGACATGGTTACGAGGCCGATACCCTGCGAGCGCTTGGTCTTCTTGTAGCAGACTATCTCGGCGTCAGACACCCTACCATACTTGCTGAACAGCTGTCGCAGCTGAGTGCTGTTTGCGCTCAGAGGCAGGTTGCGGACCAGCACCCTGAACCAAGGGCTGTAACGCCTCTCTATGCGGATCATGCCATTATTGCCCCTGCTGCTTGGAGCAGCAGTACTCGTAGCTGGACACCTGCTCGTCATTGGCGCTATGGTAGGCTGGGGGATCAGCCACGTGCACGCCTCGGCGTCGCATCCTTCGGCCAGCCACTCCACGAGCTCCGTCGTGCCGCCGACGAGGTTGTGCCGGAACACGCCACACCGCGGCGGGTGGATGCTGCTGCTGCTGCTGCTGCCCTTGTCGTCCTCGTACACGAAGTAGGCGAACCCACCGGCGCCGGCGGTGATGCCCACCCGCGACGCGTCCACCGCCAAACTGTTGGGCCACCCCAGGAACAGCACGCGGTCGGCTAGGCTTGCGCCTTTCTTCGACACCCATCGTCGCCGGTTCCTGCTCGTAGCCTCCTCCTCCTCCTCGAGCGCGTGAACACGCACCGAGAGCGCGCGGACCAGGCCGCGGACGCCCTTCTTGTAATTTTGTGGGTAGTCCGCGGCGATGTGCACCGACGCCCATAGCAGCTCGCCGCGGGACTGGATCACGTGGGTGTACTCGTATAAGATGCCGTCGTGGTCGAGTGGCATCGACGGCGGCGAGACGACCATAGCGTCTTCGTCGCTGGCCGTCGTAGTCGTCGTGGCCACGACATGCCAGCGGCTGCGCTCGACGGTGACGAGGATCTTGCCGCCGAGGTACGCCGCGCAGAACTCGGCGTAGTAGAGCCCCGGGAGGTCGAGGGTCCTATCGACGACCGTCCAGACGTCGTCGCCGGGACGTAGGAGGGCGGCCCTGAACTTCGTCTCGCTCTCGTTGTCGCTGTCGTGTTTGCTGTACAGGAGGACGGTGCCGTCCTCGTAGATGGTGCCGCTGGGATTGTCCTCCTCCTCCCACTGCTTGTCGAGGAAGAGAGGAGGAAGGTAGGTCAGGGCTGCTCCGCTGGCAGTGTCGTGCAGGGCTGGGCCGTAGGGGGAATTATTAGCGTTCAAGTAGCAGACAGCGGTGCCGTCGGTGCTGGACACCCAGTGCCTCCCGCCGGTTGTGCCGCCGGGTCGTAATGGCGGCAGCGGAGGCGCGAGGTAGCCGGTCTTGGAGAAGACGCATCTTAAGTTGAGCGATTCGTCGTCCTCCTTATTATTGGGCGTGACCAGCCAGGGCAGGAACTGATCGGTCGTCTTCTTGGACGTTGGTTCCTGCGAGCCCCGCCATAGCCTGCACACGGCGTGGAAGCGGACGAAGTCGCTGGCGTCGTGAAGAAGGCCGGAGATCTTGTGGAGAAGCTCCGGCAGGAGGTCTGGCCACCGCGTCCGGTGCATGGCGGCGCTCGATCGCAGGATCGAGATCGAGGTGGAAAAGAATCGACCAAGTCAGTTATTATGTTATTAGCTCCAGTACGTATCTGTACCAAACTCGATATCGCCTCAAATCTTAGATCGACCAAAGCGCGCATAGTCATAGCTACGCAACGATTTTGTGTTCTGCGCGCTGCCATGTATATACACTACACGAAAAGGCACCGACAGCTATATTCTACGCCGACGGCGCGCCGTCGGTGTAGAGGCGCGAGCCCGGGCGGGCCAACAAATGGGCCGTGGGCCTAGAAAAGCCATCGGCGTGGAGGCAGGCGGGTCATCGACGAAATCAGGCTGTCGGCATAGCCAGTAGTGGGTCGACGCCCCTGTCGGTGTACTTTAGCCGTCGGCGCATCGCCTCGCGTGGGCCCAATTGCCTAGCCAGTGACGGCACGGCAACGGCGTCTTGGCCGTCGGCATAGCTATTTAATATTATTCCCACAATAAACCTAGAGAAAATCATAACTAAATCATTATAAATCAAAACAATATATATAATATATCAAAATTTGTAGAAAAATAAGATCTGTCTATCTAAATTCAAATATTACATATTTTTGTTGAATAAAACAAACTTATAAAGAAATCTAGGGGTAAACCTGCGGGGTCCTCGGATTAGGGTTTCACCGAAAAAGGACCGTTCGAGCGCCGGGATGGCACGAGAACACGCGTGTGGCCCTAGCATACATGCACAAGTGTGGTAGATTACTCGTAGATGAAAAACTTAGCTCCCGGGTGTGACCGTCTACGACGTATGCGATAACACTTAGAGAGGTGTGCTAAACCAGCGGGAGGAAACTTTCGCTGCGGGTCAAACGGAGGAAAACAGGTGGAACCTTGGGTCTACCCTTAGTTTTCCATATAGCTATGACCTAAGCAAACCTAGCCTGAGTAGGCGTCGAGGAAGGAGAGTCTCTCGCATCCTGCAGTGGAGTCGATGATTTGATCGATCCGTGGTAGAGGAAAGCGATCCTTTGGACAGTGTTTGTTTAGCGACGTGAAGTCCACGCATATCCGCAGAATGTCCGTGTCCTTCTTAAGGACCAGCACGCGGTTAGCTACCCAGGGTGCTTTCCTTTATCCAATGTCCATTTTCTTAATCACTCGCGTCTTTAGTTAAGAGTCTTTCGTTCTATAGTAAATATTATATAACTTTGAGATACCAAGTGCATGTTAATGACACTGATTAATGAATATTGGCACAATTTAGTACAGTGCATATCTGAGTACTTAACATGATAGTGCAAAATATAAAAATGTTTTTTGTTGATTTGTACATCAAGCACCGAACTGCATAACCCTGAAAGCTATGCAAGGGTAGACTTAGCATCGGCAAACCAATATAGGGTAAGCTATGCATAACCCTGAACTACATAACCCAGTATTTTTGGGCTTGGAAGAATGCCCGTAGAGTCCGAAAGAATACATGACTCTTGCACAAAGCTCTATGGATATGTTCTCGAGACAGTTCGTGCTCGGGAGCCAAAACATTTTTTCACGCATCCTGCTACTTCTAACGTGGAAATTCTCTGTTCCTCTTCGCTGGTAGGCATAGAATCAACAATGTCTACTCTGGCATGCCGAAAATTAGCATGTTCGGGTTTTAGAAAAAGAAGAACCAAATTCAATACTAGTTTCGAAGGATTTCCCGAGGCCTCTCAATCCAAGCTGTGATATCTCTCGAAATAGGCTTTCGCCCCGCTTTATAAATAAAGCACACAGGTGAGACCGCTGCTGGGTCAGACAGCACATCGCCCAAAGGAACAAACAGCACGGGATACAAGGCGCCGGGAAGAACCCAAGCCCTACACGAAACGCAAGAAGAAAGAAAAGAAAAAGAAAGCCGAGAACGGCGGTGTGCCGAAAACGGAAGCAACTCGCAACCGGTGCGCCCCCCAAAGACGTACCACCACACATCCCACAGTCCAAAGCGTTTGCGAACCAAGACAGCACCTCCAAGAAGGGGAGTGACGATGACGACACTGCTGTCCGGCCGGGGCCTAGGGTTTCCCCTGGTCCGCAGCGGGGGGTGGGGGAGGGAGGCCACCGACACCCTTCAAGAAGGAAGGTGATACCCGCGGGCGTCACCGTGCCAGTGTCAACAGACAAGGATTTCTCCCGACCCCGCCGGAGCCACCCACCCGAGCGCTTTGAACAGCTCCACCAAACCCGTCACCCACGAGCACGCGCCACCCTGGTCTTGAAGTCGCCACCGCCGTCACACCGGGAACCACGGAGCGAAGCCGGTAGGCCGAGGGAGCGGAGACTTCGGCGATGGACGGCATGTCAATAGTACGCGGGAGGGAACTACCTCCACCACCAGAAGGTGGTAGCCGTGGGTGCAAGAAGAAGACAAACCAGGCCCTCAGGCCCGGCCGAACCCGCGGAGGCTCGTAAAGTCCCGCCGCCGCACTGCAGCAAGGGTGCCAACGAACACGCCAACCACCGCCTCAGACCCCACTCCTCCTCCCACCAGGGGATCCGCCGCACCGGCAAATCCTGGCTGCCAAGTAGCAGCACCATCGCCCCCCGAGCTCCCCCGGGCCAACCGGACCGCCGCCGGTCTAGGGGTCTCACGTCACCTCCTGAAGCCACCTCCGCCGGAGGGAAGTCGAAGCCGTCCACCTTCCGAGGCCGCCGCCCCGGCGTCCACGAGCTCAGAAGGCTGAAGGTCCGTGCCGCCACTAGGGTGCGGGGTACAACCCGCCACCAACCGAAGCGGCCGCAGTCCGGACACAGTGGCAGGGCCGACCAACCGCGACCAGGCCCAGATCAGCCCGCAGGCCCCGCAGGCCCAGATCGGGCCCATATCTGGCCAAGATCAGCCCGCTGCCGCGTTGCTGCGCCGTGGTGACGCCGCCGACCATGCCCCGGGGAACTCCTTCCTAGCCCACCACCACCGAGCTGACCTCCGTCGTGATCCGCCGCCGCCGGAGGGGAAAACGCCGACGCCGCAGGGCCTCCCCGAGCCGGCCCTAGGGAACCAGCAGGGGAGGAGGACCCGTGCAGCCCAGGGGCAGCAGCGGCCGAGCTCGCCGCCACCCCGCCACCGCCGGCCGAGCTCCACCGCCCCGCGCCGCCGCCACCAGGGCTGTCGGCCCGCCGCCGTCAGATCTGGGGCGGCGGCGGCCCGCCGCCACTGGGAAGCCTCGCAGCCCTCCTCGCCGCGAACCCGCCCGACGCAGCCGCGAGGCTTCGCCGCCAAGGCACCCCGGTCTCGCATGGAGCGACGCGGGGGGTTTTCCTTATCAGTTCTTGCTCCGGAGATGGGTAACTCAGCTTAGGATTGCTGGGAAACGTATCAGAAGTGGATAACATGATCCAAGCTGTGATATACGAGCGCCTTTGTGTGATTTCATTTGTCTCCTTTTCTATCTTTACTCTATAGCACACAAGAAGGTACATTCACTTGGGTGGATATAGACACTAGGGTAAGTTGTAAGAGGGGATACCCTGTCTGCTTATATAGCCTCGTGGTGCTCCACCATCTAGTTGTTCTGTGGTGTTTTATCCGGGAGGCACTGGGACCTATGTGGCAGGCGCGGGAGCTCGGAGAGTTCCTGCAGACCTAGGCAAACAGGGCCGGAGGGGGTCGCCGTCTCTTCTGGCTCGTGTTTGCAGCCATTACCTGGACCTTGTGGAATATTAGAAACAAGATGGTGATTGCGAATTTTATCCTTCCCATGTGTCTGACTCAATTTTTTACTTTACTTGTCTTCCTCTAGCAGTGGTCCCCGTTCGTGAGACAGCGTGACCGGACGTCCCTTGACGACACTCTCCGGGCCCTGAGGACGGCGGCGATCCCCTTCTCGGCTCCGGTAGCTTCATGATATTGGCGGCCTGAGTGTTGTTCTTTGTTTTTCTTCTTGGGCTGCATTGTGTTGTGGCCCCAGCAGATGCTCGAACCTTTTTCTTTCTTTTTTTGGCTTCGGCCAATACGTTGGCATGTTGAGCCTAGTGACAGCGTGACCGGGCGTCCCTTAAAAACTAAACTAACCGGTCATACAACTTGTAACCGCGTGCACCTGTGGTCACAAAAACGGTCAGCCTAGTGGTTTTTTAAAAACCAGACATACATGGGCCCATTTGTCAGTGCACCCCACCTATGACCACATTATTTACCCTTTCGTTACCGATTGATTATGCCACCACATTATTTATCCCTAATTTTTGAAATAAAACCTTTATAGTATGCAGGCCCACTAGTAAGTAAAGGAAGGAGTAATTTACAATAAAATTAAGCTGAGGTGGGAATCAAACAAGGGATCAATCTATGGGCGTTGAGCACCCACGCCAGCCAGTAGAGCACAGATCATATATATTGTTTTTATTGAGGACATTACGATTAACATACAACGCGACTCTGTCATTATAGCTTTTGTTTTCTATCCTATATTGTACCTAGAAATTTAGCTCAGAATTTCTGACGATGACCTTAGGCCAACAACTGCGCATTGCTTTCGTATTCTTTACTTAATGTACGTGTATCTGATTTTTTAATAAATTTCTTAATGCAAGACACTGTCACTGTGAGTCAAAAGTTTGGGTTAAGCTTGACCTATCATATAATAAAATGACATTTTATAACTCCTGTAACATAGACAAGTAATTGTTCTGGCCGTAGTGGCTTTGCGTGGGAGCTTCGTCTACCATTACAAGGTCTTGTGATCGAATCTCTGGATCTACATGTATACTTATAATTTTAATTACTTCCTCCTCCACTGACAGGTGGGGTCCACTGGAAGATGGGCAAGATGCTGTAACAAACAAGAAACTTGGGGTGTTTTCTGCAAAAAATACTTGCTACCATGACCATCACGTGCACACGATTAAAAAAAACCTGGTCGGCTTACCGTTTTGTGACCATGGGTGCACACGATTACAAGTTGTGTGACCGGTTAGTTTAGTTCGTAAGATGTGTGACTTAAGTGCACATGCGAAATAAGTTTAGGGACCTCGAGTGTCATTTATCCTGGCATGTTGTTACTATATTCCTGAATTTTATTTTATTTATAAAGCGGGACGAAAGACTGTTTTAAGTTATTTTTATTACTCTACTAGTAAAAGGTATGAGCACGCGGTAGGTTATAATCTTGCAACATGCAGTTGTACTATGTACCGTATGTAACTCAAATGCTCAGTGTGATCTTTGCCCACTTGTAGAGCTTACCCTACTGCCTGTAAGCATTAGTCACATCATCGTGTTCTCATTTTCTTCTGTCTGAGCTAAAGCCATTAATTAGATCACTTAATTCATTGAACGACCACTCAGCAGGTCCATCAAGTCACCAGATTAGCCCTGCTATCACATACTTCCTCTGTTCCAAAATATAAGATATTTTAGATTTGTGAAACAAATATATCTAGACATCTTTTAGTGTACAGGTTTAGAGTGAGCCACACACTAAAATACATCTAGATGCATTCGTTTCACAAAAGCTAAAACATCTTATATTATGAAACAGAGGAAGTATATATCAAGATCATCCAACCGAGCCATCGGGTTAGAGACTTAGAGCTAGATCACATCAAAAGAATCATGCTGATTAAGGCCGATCAGATCTTTAGTCTACAGACTTAATTATCCTCTTGCGTACCAAAGAAACCAACAAACAAAAAACACAAATCTTTCATATGATTTTTACCATTTTCTGATTAGCGTCGTCCTCGTCCCCTGTCTCAGTGAATGCCGTCGTTTTCTTGCTTCGGATCTCCATTTGCCCAGAATGCATGCATTTGTTGCTTCATCAAAGCTGGGCTAGGCATAATCCATAGATTATCAGCCTTAAGAATCTGTTTGGATGACATAAATTTTACAAACTGTTTTGCTTTTATTTGACTCCTTGATTTTTATTTAATCATCTATGTTACTAAGGACATCTCAAGCCAATCCCTCAAATTTAGAGGAGTAAAACGACTGAGTATCCTTTAGAGGAGTATATTTGCTCATCTAAAAGAAAGCGGTTCCTAACAAACACCTAAACATAACTTCTTAAAGACAAATTCATATAAATTTGAAGACAAATTCATACAAATTTGATTCAATCTAGTACATGAAACTATATTTAAACTACGAGGATCAACTAAACTGCTACCAAAACTAAAATCCTCCCAATTTTAGAAAAAACCTAAATGAAAATTCATCGTCGGAGGATCTTCGGAAGTACTCATCTAGCATTGCTTTCATATAATCATCGGTGTCGGAGATGATGTCAATGACCGTCGCACCAGATGAACGACCACTCAGCAGGTTCATCAAGTCACCAGATTAGCCCTGCTATCGCATACTTCCTCTGTTCTAAAATATAAGATATTTTAGCTTTTGTGAAACAAATGTATCTAGACATCTTTCAGTGTATAGGTTTAGAGTGAACCACACACTAAAATACATCTAGATGTATTCATTTCACAAAAGCTAAAACATCTTATATTATGAAACAGAGGAGGTATATAGCAAGATCATCCAACCGAGCCATCGGGTTAGAGACTTAGAGCTAGATCACATCAAAAGCATCGTGCTGATTAAGGCCGATCAGATCTTCAGTCTACGGACCTAATTATCCTCTTGCGTACTAAAGCAACCAACAAACAAAAAACACAAATCTTTCATATGTTTTTACCATTTTCCGATTAGCGTCGTCCTTGTCCCCTGTCTTAGTGTCCGTCGTCATTTTCTTGCTTCAAATCTCCATTTGCCTAGAATGCGTGCATTTGTTCCTTCATCAAAGCTGGGCTGAGCATGGATCAATAGATTATCAGCCTTAAGGTTCCGTTTGAATGACTGAAATTTTACGAACTATTTTGCCTTCATTTGACTCCTTGATTTTTATTTAATCATGTATGTTACTGAGGACATCTCAAGCCGATCCCTCAAATTTAGAGGAGTAAAACGACCGAGTATCCTTTAGAGGAGTATATTTGCTCATCTAAAAGAAAGCGGTTCCTAACAAACACCTAAACCTAACTCCTTAAATACAAATTCATATAAATTTGAAGACAAATTCATACGAATTTGATTCAATCTAGTACATGAAACTATATTTAAACTACGAGGATCAACTAAACTACTACCAAAACTAAAATCCTCCCAATTTCAGAAAAAACCTAAATGAAAATTCATCGTCGAAGGATCTTGGGAAGTACTCATCTAGCGTTGCTTTCATATAATCATCGGTGTCGGAGCTGATGTCAATCACCGTCGCACCAGACGGCCTGGTTCCGGTGGTGCTCCCCCTCACGGCATACTCCTAGAACGCCTGGCGCTCCTTCTCGACGAGTTCCAGCTTCTCGCACCTCACAATTTTTAGTGTAGGAATACCTTGTTTCCCTACGCTATCTGGTCCATAATCAACTCCAGCCACTTCTGCCGGCTGAAACTTCGCATGTTCGAGTTTTAGAAAAGAACACATTAACTAGTTTTAATACCACCAGTTTTGAAGGTTTTCTGGAGGCTCTTAGTCCGAGGGTTTATATACAAACATCTCCAATGTGCGTTTATTTCTCTCCTTTCCTATCTTAAGTTCTTTACTCTATAGCACATAAGCGAGTACATTTTCTTGTGTGAAAATACATACTGGAGTGAGTGAGCTAGAAGTGTCACTGCAAAAATCCATGCTCTTGTAGTTGTACTTGTACTTGTATGCTGCACCCATTAAACCATACGTATCACTATTGCCTCCTGTGGTAACAATGGAAATGCGTGGCAGGGCAAGCTGGTGCTGGAGGCAAGAAGTCGTTGCCAGTCTCCAAGTTCGAGCTTTTCTAATTGCGGCAGTCGGAGATAGATGTATCCCAACCTCTATTGCTCTCGCGTAAAGACTTTTTTTTACGCGACAGGAAAAAGTGACTACGAATACGAATACCCCTTTTTGTTTAAGCAAGAAGAGAAAGAAAAGGCACGTAACATGTTTGTTACAACTAATTTCTAAGGCTTCCCGGACGCCTCACAGTCCAAGAGTGTGATATAGGAGCGGCTTACGTGTGCCTTCATTTCTATCTATTCCTATCTTTACTCTGTAGAACATAAGAATGTTACATTTACTTGGGTGAATACAAATACTAGGGTGAGTGGAAAGAGAGGATATCTCATCTGGTTATATAGACTCGCCACGCTCCAGATGCTAGATGGTTTTATTACTCTCATAGTACAACATGTGGTGAGATCTTCTGGGCAGCATCGTTTGAAACCTCAATTCTAGTGACTTCTACAGGCCAATGATTGGAATGTTTGAGTTTTAACTAGAAAAGACATATTTAGTTAATCCAGGAGTAGATTTCTCGAATATTTTGCTGAGGCCTCTCAATCAAAGGGTATGATATATGGGCGCCTTCCATGAGTGTTCATTTATCTCTTTTATCTTTACTCTATAGCATAAAAGAAGGTACATTTTCTTGGGAGAAAACTACTAGGGTGACTTGGAAGAGAGGATACCCTGCCTAGTTATATAACCTCCCCACTCGATATCCACCTGCTAGCTGGTTCTTATTAATCTAGTACAACATCCACCTGGTAGTTGGTTCTTATTAATCTAGTACAATCGTATGATGGTACCATACATTCTGATTTTTGTAACATGTAGTTGTACCGTGTGTTTTTGATAAACCAAATTCTCAAAATAACATAACCTTTTCCCACTTGTACAACTTATCTTGTAGGTGAGCATCGGTCAGCATCATTTGTGTCTCCTTACAGCATTTTCTGTCTGGTCATACGATGTGTAGGATCGATTCATTCATGATGGTTTGAGTGCTATGATTTTTATCTTCCTAAAAATTTGGATGACACTCCGAACTTGTTCTTATTTCACATGCTATATAACTATGTACTCTGGTTTCATGCATGGTGGCACTGCATTCAGCATTTTTGCCCCTATTCATCAAAAATGTCTATCCGAGCTCTGCCGATGTTGAGCTCTGATGCGTCGAGTTATTACCCACTTCCCAAGTTCTTGTCGTTCTGGTCAGTGGCTTATTGCCACCACAACGGAACTCTTCAAACTCACTAGAACCCTGGCCAAGCCTTCCAATTTTTCTCTCATAGAATTTCTCTGTGCAATTCAGTTCATGGTTGTTAAATGATACACATCAATGTAAAGGATGTTTTTTTCTCAAAAAGTATATGCATTCACCATCATGACTTAGAA
Organism: Avena insularis; assembly: GCA_023614405.1. NCBI lineage: Eukaryota > Viridiplantae > Streptophyta > Magnoliopsida > Poales > Poaceae > Avena > Avena insularis. The sequence continues at coordinate 377,129,593 of CM042695.1, read as the reverse complement.
ATTTAGATTGAGATTTTTTCCAGAAAAACGTGATAAACAATATAGATATAATATATTAATCATTATTTTGGTGTTTGCCGTTCTTCATGGGTTACTACCAATCAGCTGCCGGAGTGTTGATGGCTGTGATGTTAGTGTGAGCTAATCATTTCATGTGTTACTACAGATCTGCTTTTGTACGTAGTCCTGATAATTGTGTTCCTAATGTATGCTAATCATGTTTAGTGTAAGAGCCTTAAATTTGGATTGCAACAATTCCCATGGAACTGACTTTAAATGAAAAACCATTATGTTATTTTTGTTAATCAAGAATCTACCTGCAAATAGTTACTTGTCCTGTTGTTCTTTGGTCTAAAGGAGCGTTAGAATAATTTTATGTGAGTATTTCAAATGATTATGGAGATTCAGATGACTATAAACCTAATTTTATTTTCATCCATTGTACATTTTATTAATCACCCGAGTCTTCGATTCAGAATCTTTCTTCTGATGGTAAATATTATGTGACTTTGAGAAACTAAGTGTATGTTAATGACACTGGTTAATGAATATTGGCACAGTTTAGTGCAGTGCATATCAGAGTAGTTAACACACCAGTGCAAATTCTCAAAAATAAAATAAAAATACATGTCAGTGCAAAATAATAAAAATGTATTCTGTTGATTTGTACATCAAGTACAAAAGCTATGCAAGTGTAGAATTAGCGGTAGGGAAACCAACATATGGCGATATATTTTGGCGCTCCGGAAGATTACCCTGTGGAGCCCGGAAGAATACATGGTTCCCTGGACAAAGCTCTATTTTTATGTTTACGAGGCATTTCGTGCTCAGGAGCCACAAACAAATTAAATTTCCAGTTATCGTTCTACTTCTAACGTGGAAATTCGTTGTTTCTCTCCATTGTCTGGGCTAGCTAGAATCAACACCGTCTACTCTGGGAGGCAGAAACTTAGCATGTTCGAGTTTCAGAACAGATACATAATCCAGTTCCATTGGCATTAGTTTCAAAGGATTTCCGGAGGCCTCACAATCCAAGCGTGATATAGCTAGCATGCACATTCCATGTGCTTTCATTTCTCTCTTTTTATATATTTACTCTATAGCACACAAGAAGGTACATTCACTTGGGTGGATATAGACACTAGGGCCAAGGGTAAGTTGGAAGAGGGGATACCATCTAGTTGGTTTTTATTACTCTATACTAGTACAGGGTATATGATCACACGGTAGGTTTTAATTTTGCAACATGCAGTTGTACTATGTATCATATATATGTAACTCGAATGCTCATTGTGACCTTTGCCCTTACCCTGCTGCCTGTAAGCATCAGTCACATCATCGTGTTTTCCTTTTCTTATGTCTGAGCTAAAGCCATTAATTAGACAACTTAATTCGTTGAACGGCCACTAAGCAGGTTCATCAAGTCACCAGATTAATTAGCCCTGCTATCACATATCAAGATCATCCAACTGACTCATCAGACCTTCACTCTGCAGACTTAATTGTCCTCTTGCGTACTACCAACGCAACCAACAAACAAAGAAACACAAATCTTTGATTTGCTTTTTACCATTTCCGCATTAGCGTCGTCCATTGCTTTGTTGCTCCGGGTCTGCACTTCCCCAGAATCCATGCACTTGCTCTTTCATCAAAGCTGGGCTGGGCATGGATCAATGGGTTATCAGCCTTAAGGATCCGTTTGGATGGCAGAAATGTTAACTTTTTTTTGCATTTTTTCGATTCCTCAGTTTTTATTTAATAATCACTAACGTTACTAACAAGGCCACGAATTGCAACACGACTGCGCCGAACTGCTAGACATCAGCCACGGCCAGCACGCAGAGTGTTTTGTGGGATGCATAGTAAGCAGCTAGACATGACAATGCGGAATAATTACAATGTGTTTTGTGGGTTTCGTACATCATCCAGGAAACTGGCATAACAGTAAACGCTACCACGAGTGTAGAATAAGCAGCGGGGAATCCGATGGTGAATGCCAACAGGACACGAACAAAGGATCACAAAATCTTGGATGGGTCTCCTTTTACTCTGTTCTGATCATTAGCGTCGTGGAGAGAGACCACACCGGTGGCAGCCAGGTGGTGTCACTACACGAAACGCGAGGCGCCGACGGCCGATATCTACACCGACGGATTTTAGTCGGGATAGGTCCCGAGCTGGGAAGCCCAGCAAATTAAGAAGTCGTCGGCCCGGTCTAGCCGTTGGCATAGGACATACACTACGGGAGAAGAGGGCTACGATGAAGGCCAAAGGATACGCCGACGGCAGCAGCCGAGCAAACCTGTCGTCGGCCCAGGTTTGCCGTTGGCGTAGGACGGGATAGGCTGACGGCAGCTGTCGGCGTAGATAGGGCCGTCGGCATAAGGATTGGATTGTGACGGCGATGCGATGGTGTCAAGTCTACGGCGACGGCTTAGCCGTCGGCCTATGTTTCACATCTACGCCGACGGCGCTATTTTCTATTTTTGCTACACTAATCCTAGAAAAATCATAACTAAATCATTCTAATTCGGAAATATATATATATATATATGTAATATCAAAATTTGCAGAAAAATAAAATCTATCTATCTAAACTCAAATATTACATATTTTTTGTTGAATAAAATATAAAAACATTACATATACTTTCGTATAACATATTTTCCATTTTCCGAGTGTCAAAAACAGGGTGTTTTGTAAAGTAACCATTAAATAAAAGTTTTAAAATGATACCACTCTATTTTTTCCAAAATACTAGACCATCTTACATGGAAAATGTCCCAACCGAAGTATTTTAAATCTTTCTATCCATCCCTCATGAAAAAGACAAATTCCTACGAATTGGTAGGAAGTGGATCAGATTTAAACTACAGATACATGATCTGATGCTCATGTTTTTTTGAAAAAATAATTTTTAGGTTCACAATATGCTATTTTATCAGAGATTTATTGCAAGTTTAGCGAGACTCAGCCACGAGCTAAAAATCTTCATGCCCGTCGTTTTGACCATAGTTTGGAACATGCATAAGAAATTCAAAAACGATTTAAACAATATAAAACCTTCGCGTGGTGTCATATTATGTGACATAGTTACAATAAAAATATGAAACTTGGTATATTGATTGTATCTTAAAAAACTTTCTCAAAAATAAGCTATCATGTTCGAGGTTTCATAATTTTCAGGCCAAAAGACCAATGTTATGACTAGAGTCGCTGTATAATTTGTGATAATGTGTCCATATTATGCACACATGTGCATCATGGGATGGTGAACAATGTTGCATCAATTTTTTTCCTTTTTGTCGCACCAAAAAGCCATTTCTTATTTTCGAGTGTCAAAAATGGGGTGTTTTGTAAAGCAACCACCAAATAAAAGTTTCAAAATGGTACCACCCCATTTAAAAATAATAGTAGACTAACTTTAATGGACAATGTCGCAACCGGGATATCTTAAACCTTTCATTCCATCACTTGTGAAAAAGACAAATTTCTGTCAAATAGGTAGAAAGTGGGTCAGATTTGAACTACATGTACATGATATGATGCTCATAATTGTTAAGAAAAATCATTTTAGGTTCACAATATGCTATTTTATCAAAAATTCGTTGCTACTTTAGCGAGGCTCAGCCCCAAGAAGGATTTTTAGGATGACATAGCAGACTGTGGGACTGTTGGAGGATGACCAGACTGTGGGACTGTGGGAGGATTTTTTGAGGATTCTAAACGAGGATGACCCTCGCTAAAATTAAAGTGGATCTCTGATGAAATAGAAAATTGTGAACCTAAAAATTGTAGGGTTCACAACATAGAAAACAAAAAAATTCCTACGATGAGAACAACTAAGTACCAAGATCTATATACTAGATACAAGAAACAGGTGGATATACATCCATAGAATACATACCCTCGAAGACCGAAAATCATTAACGAGGTTGTACTCGTGGATGATATAGTCGAACCCTTGTCGATCTCAAGATCGAGAAGAAGTCCATCCGGTCCAGCAGGTCCAGCACCATCAAGTTCAGCACCGCAAAGCAGTGGTGCATCCATGGTCGCACACACGTTCAGATATCCCGACAATCTCCGTGCCCTTGCTCCAGCGAAGCAACAAATCCTTTCAAAAAAGTCATCGGAAATATGTATCTCGCTGATCCGAGACCATGGAAAAATTTTAAAGGGGGAAGAGAGATCCTTCATAAGGAGGTGTGAGAGGGGAGGAGGAGGAGGTGCTCCTTATATAGGGAAGGGGGGCAGCCCAAGGGGGCATGGCCGCCGGCCATAGAGGGTGCCCCCATATCTCCCTCATTCATGTGGTGGAAACTCCACTCACGTAAAGATGACCCTCCATTTTTTCTCCACTCAAATTCCCATTAAATTTCCATCAAATATAATGTAATATATCTTTAAATAAAACTCATTTTATATATTTATTCAGAATTTTTTTAATTACTTTAATTAACAAACATTGACATAAAACCCCTTACAACATTTCAATTTCACATGCAGAACCAGTTTCAGCAATTTCAGCCGAAATAATTTCGGTGTTTAGTGAAATAAATTTATGCGCTTTCTTTTTCTTTCTCTAGAATATTATTTGCTCTGAATGGTGTCGGTGTCGCATAAGTGTGTCACCCGACCATTCGCGAATAATGCATACATGATCGAGACCCCTTTCTAATCAATAATCAGCAGCGGAACCTAAAGATCTGTACCGACTCCCACACATTTAACGATAACTTCTGTGATCGTGTGAACCTTATACACATGTAACTTAATCCCTTTGTCTCGTAATATATTACATATCCGAGATTCGATCATCGGTATCTCCATACCTAGTTTGATCTCGTTACCGACATGTACTCTTTTCTCGTTTCCGTAATATAACATTCTAGTGATCAAATCACTTGTTTGCAAGCTAATTAATGTAATATCATGAAAGCCCAGAGCATATCTGTTTGTCATCAAGATAGACAAATTCCACTCTTGATGGGTCTCATAGAGTTTCTAGCGGGAGGTTTGGTTCCCGCCCGCGGAAAGCTTGTACTTGGGTCCGGCCATTTGACTTGGCGGGAGGATTTGATCCCGTCTTTGCCGATGGCGGGAGGAGGGGATATGTTCCCTGCTGCCGTCGACTGTGAGACAAGATGTATCGTCTACCAGCACACTGATTCGTTGCTCCTTGTCTTATGATTGACCAGCAAGCAGCACTCGCGCATGCAGATTCTCTGCTAAGCAAAATGACCGCACACGGATTATTTTCTATTTGGCACCTATTTTCCCGCTAACTTCGTGCTAATTGAGAGTGATGATTTGCAACACTCTAGCACCACTGCTCTTGTTTTCTTTAAGCTTTCACCGGGTGGGAGAGAATCTTCACCGGAATATATTTCATTAAAAGAGCATTAGAGCATTTTCACTCGGCTCCCCCACGAACATCCCCAGAGCTCTATTTTTGGCTCTGGATGGAGAAAAAGGTTCGCAACCACGTTCCCAGGAGCCTGAAATTCGTCGGATTGCGCCCAAAATCTATCCATCGAACACAGGCCAAACTCAGCGCGTCGGGGTTGGCCGGGAGGCGCCGGATGGACAGAAAATTGCGGGAAACAGCCAACCCGCCAAGTGGGGCCAAGATGTCAGCGAGAACGCCCGTTCATCCTGATCGCCTCGGCTCATGTGCGAATCAATGGCGCTAGTGGTCAGCCTTTCCGTAGACGTGGCAGGCCAACGCGACGCAGTTACGACGAGCAAGCGCCTAGGTGATGGCGCGGCAGCAAACGACTTGCTTCCTCAACAACCACGAGGCATGGACAAGCTACTTCCACGAGTGCCATCAGCGGGAGATCACGGCGTATGAGGGCCCGCCTCCGGCTATGGCCAGGAGGAATGCCGCAGGTCGACGCGTGTGGTGGGGCGTGTACAACAGACTTCGCAGTGCGCGGTGTCGTAGGACTTGATGATGGCCTATTGCTCGTCGCTACTCTCCTACATGGCTTCCTCGGGCTCATTGTCGAAGTCGTCGAGGAAGGTCGTTGTCCTCCTCCCCATCCACGTCCATCGTCACCGCCAAGATAGTCGCCTCAGCGAGGCGTGCGTATGGGGTTTTATGGTCACGCAGTCGGTAAAGTCGGCGCCGCGCCATTACTGTGCGTCAAGAGTCGCGCCGGCACGCTTCGGAGCAGATGGGACAACTCGGAGCACTCAATCAATAGCTTAATTCGCTCTTCTAAAAAATCTTAAGTTGTTGACCTTCACTCATTGCGTCAGTCAAGTCACCATTCACCAAATTAGCTCTAGGTCACATATCATGATCACCCAACCAAATCATTCGATTAGAGCTGAGATCACATCACAAAGTCTTTGAACTGATTAAGAAGTCATTAATGGATATGGATTATCAGTCATTACTATATAAACCCTTGTGTGCTTTTACGTTAGGGTGAGTACTACAGCATTATATAGGATCACTTTTTTGTAACACGTGGTTGTATTATGTGTTGTTCGTAGCTCAAATTCTCAATATAGCATAACTTTCTGGTAGGTGAGCATCGGTCCACAACATTTGTGTGTTTCCCTTCATCATTTTGTACTCCCTCCGTTCACAAATAAGTTTACATCTAGAAAATACTAGACAAATTAGTTCTCTCTCTTCTTTTATGAGGCTCTATCAATTATCAAGAAAAGAGAAAAATGGGGATTGGTGGATGATATGGATGAGAAGAATAGTGATTGGAGGATGAGGTGAGGGACTGATTACGAGGTGCTAATTGCATTTATTTAGTGCCTTGATATTGTAGATGTACACTCTTTTGGGGACAAATTTTGAGAGCTAGATATAACTTATTTACGGACGGAGGGAGTATCTTATCCCAGCACTTCACAGGATCGATGCATTCTTAATGGCTTGCATGTCAATACTTTTTATCCGCTTAAAAATTTGGCTGAGGCTCAAACTTGTTTTGCCTTCACGTACTATATACTGTTTTGGTGTGAGTGGAATCATCATTTTTTGCACCCCTTATTCATCTAAAAAACCAAGGCTGAGCTGCCGAAAAAGTCATTTTGGTCGCCTTGGCTTAGTGCCCACTACAGGACGCGACGGTTTTGCATTGTTTCGATCGTTTTTGAATTTTTTATGCCCGTTTTAAACTATCGTCAAACTTTGTCGAACGGCGGGCATGAAGATTCTTAGCTCGGGGCCGAGTCTCGCTAAACTTGCTTTGGATCTTTGATAAAATATCATATTGTGAACCTAAAAATGATTTTGTAAAAAAACATGAGCATCGGATCATGTACATGTAGTTCATATCTAACCCACTTCCTACCGATTCGGCAGGAATTTGTCTTTTTCACCAGAGGTGGACGGAAAGGTTTCGGATCCCCCTGTTGGGACTTGTCCATATAAGGTGGTATAGTATTTTTGTAAAATGTGGTGGTAGCATTTTGAATTAGCCATTTGGTGGTTGCTTCACAAAACCGTCCATTTTTTGTGCTCGGAAAATGGGAAATGGCTTTTTGGTGCGACGAAAAGGAAAACTTCCTCCTGCAACATTGTTCGCCATCCCATGATGCATGTGTATGCACAATATGGGCACATTATCACTAACTATGCCTTGATTCTAGCCATAACATTGGTCATTTGACCCGAAAGCCAAGAAACCTCAAATGAGATAGGTCATTTTGTGAAGATTTTTTTGAGACATAATCAATATATCAAGTTTGATATTTTTACTTATAACTATGTCAAATAATATGACACCACGCAAAGGTTTCGCATTGTTTCAATCGTTTTTGAATTTTTTATGCCTGTTTTAAATTATCGTCAAACTTTGTCAAACGGCGGGCATGAAGATTCTTAGCTCGGGGCCGAGTCTCACTAAACTTACATTGGATCTTTGATAAAATAGCATATTGTGAACCTAAAAATGATTTTTGTAAAAAAACATGAGCATCGGGATCATGTACCTGTAGTTCATATCTGACCCACTTCCTGCCGATTCAGCAGGAATTTGTCTTTTTCACCAAAGGTGGACGGAAAGGTTTCGGATCCCCTGTTGGGACATTGTCCATATAAGATGGTCTATTATTATTTTTAAATGTGGTGGTAGTATTTTGAATTATCCATTTGGTGGTTGCTTCACAAAATCGTCCGTTTTTTATGCTCGGAAAATGGAAAATGGCTTTTTGGTGCGACAAAAAGGAAAGATTCCTCCTGCAACATTATTCACCATCGTATGATGCACATGTATGCACAATATGGGCACATTATCACAAACTATGTCTTGATTAACATTGGTCATTTGATCCGAAAGCCAAGAAACCTCGAATGAGATAGGTCATTTTATGAAGGTTTCTTTGAGACATAATCAATATACCAAGTTTGATATTTTTCCTTCTAACTATGTCACATAATATAACACCACACGAAGGTTTCGCATTGTTTCGATCATTTTTGAATTTTTCATGCCCGTTTTAAACTATATATAATGTTTTATGTTTTACTTAATTTTTATTTACAAATGTGTAATATTTGAGTGTAGATAGATAGGTCTTATTTTTTGTAAATTTTGATATATTATTTGTATTTTTCCGAATTAGAATGATTTAGTTATGATTTTTCAAAGTTTAATGAGATAAAATAAAAAATAGCTACGCCGAGGGCAGCCGTCGGCGTAGCATAGGATATGCCGAGGGCAATTCTACGTCGACGGTTGCTTGGCGGGGCTGGCCTAGACGATGGCTACGCCGACGTTTGGCCGTCGGCGTAGCGACCGGCCATCGGCGTAGCTTCCCATTCCTGTAGTGGCCATTAACTCTTGTGACCGGCTAGAACTCTGACCAAAACTTCCAATTTCTTATCTTATACAATTCTCATGTGCAATTCATTGTGTGATTGTTAAATGTAACCAATTGATGCAAAGGATTTTCTTCTTCAAATAATATATGCACTCGACATTGTGACTTGCACATTTCGTGTGATTTTTAGAACAAAAGTATAGATCAGGCATAAAAAATCCATATAAATTGAGATGTTAATCTTTATTTCGTCGTTTGTTGTTCTTGACGTGTTACTACCAATCTGCTGCTCGAGTGCTGAAAATTGTGCTCTTAGTGTGAGCTACTCACTTCTATGTTACTACATATATATTTTTGTGGTCCTGATAATTAAAACGTTAGTAAGATCAATGTGCATGTTGAATCACAAAAAATCCAATGGGACCCAATCTAAATGCAAATTCATTATGTTATTTTTTATTTGTCAAGAATCGGCCAAAAAATTGTTGCCTTCCCCGTTGTTCTATGGGCTAAAGGATCATTAGAATAATTATGTGACTATTTCATATGATTGTGGAGATTTGGATGAGGCTGAGAGTAAAATATATTTCCACCCAATGTCCATTTTCTCTTATCAGTTCAGTCTTATATTTCTTTTGATGGTAAATAGGATATAATTTGAGATACTATCGTGTATGTTAATGACACTAATTAATGAGCATCAGCACAACTTAGTGCAATACATAGCAGCCAACTGAGTATGCTTGAGTTTTTGAAAAAAAAAACACTATTTGTGATCACTCGCTAGGTTACTCGCTAGGTTGTGATTTTGTAAAAGGTAGTTGGTTTTTATTACTCTAGTAAAAGCCTATGATCACTCGCTAGGTTGTGATTTTGTAACATGTAGTTGTACTTTGTACTATTTGTAACTCAGATGCTCACCATAGCGTAAACTACTACTCGCATGTCCAGTTGACAAGCACCGAGCAACATTTCAAGCATTTTCCGTCTGACCGGGAGATATCAATCAATAACTTACTTAGCTGACCTTTGACTCATTGCATCAATGAAGTCACCAAATTAACACGGGATCACAAATCATGATCACCCAGCCAAGTTAATGGATTAGAGCAGAGATCATGTGAAAGTCTTCAAACTGATTAAGAAGTCATTGGAGTTGATCCGCGAGCGTCGGAGCAGGGAGACGATCATCGTCAGCCACAACACAACTTAGTGTGCATAGCAGCCAACTGGATACAAAGTAATGACAATGTGTATTGTGGGATCGTTCATCAGCCACAACACAACTTAGTGCAATGCATAGCAGCCAACTGGATACAAAGTAATGACAATGTGTATTGTGGGATCGTGCATCAACTACAAAATTGCATAGCAATAAACTCTTTTACGAGTAAAGAATGAGCAGTGGAAAAACCAATATATGGTGATATCCCCTCAAAAAAAATGGTGATGTACATCACGGCAATGGAAGAACTCGTCCGAGGATGGCTCCGGGACAAAGCTATATAGATGATGCTCGAAGACTTTACGTGACAGAGATCGAAAACAACTTTCCGTCCATCTTGCTATTTCTACTATAGAAACGCCTTGTTTCTCTCCGCTATCTGGCTTAGAAACATCTACGATGGCTTCGGCAGGCCGAAACTTAGCATGCCCGAGTTTTAGAAAAAATACACTATATGTTCCAAGCAAATCTTGCTTCGAAGGTTTTCCAGAGGCCTCTCAATCCAACGGGTACTACGCGAGTCCCATCCATGTGCTTTTCATCTCTCTATACTCTATATTGTTATTTGGGTGATATATACTACCAGGTAGAATAGTGAGTTGGAAGAGAAGAAACCTCGTCTGGTTATATAGTCCCTCTCTCTCTTTCATTGTGCTCCACCTGCTAGTTGGTTTCTATAACTCTAGTACTTCTTCCGATCCATATTAAGTGACTTTGAATTGGATGTATCTAGCACTAAAATATGTCTAGTTATGAATCTGAGAGAGAGTACTAGAACATATGGTCACACGGTAGGGTCAGATTTCATAATATGTGGTTGTACGGTGTACTTCCTCTTAACATTAGGTATGCTCAGCACAACCTAATGTTTTACTCATTTATACAGTTCTTAACCATGTGGTAAGCATCGGCATGCATAATTTTGCGTCTCAGCTAAGTGCTCAATCAATCAAGAGTTAAATTCATGGTTAGTAACTGAATTTGCTTAGCAAACTCAATACGATCACTATGCATAGAAAATACGAGTTTACGGTCATTGAACTCGCACGAGAGCTTCAACCACGGTCACCGAGCAATACATACCGGTGTATGCGATGACTAGGCGCTCAGTGGAACCCACTGCCAGCGTCGTACTTAAATTGATAGTCACCGAACTTGCACGAGAGCGTCAGCCATGATCACTGAGTGATACGTAGCTTGGGAGGGTTTTATTGCAAAATGGTAGACATGTACTCAGTCGCACGTGCATATAATGGGTTCTTTGCGAGCTATGATTATGTTTGATTTCTCTTCTCATGCTTAAATATATACACTAGAAATGCAATTTATACCATGTGATGCAATAATCATTCAATTGATAGTTTTGTGAAATTTCATGTCATAAGGAGCACATGGGAGTTCACGTGTTATTGCGAGTATCCGCGCATTCGGTGGTAGACAATGGTAGCATTGACACACGCCACATTTGAACCTTATTTTTCATTCCCTTTTTAACTTATCGCTAGCTGGCTTGTTGCCTTTCTAGCATACGAAGTCTGATTGATGGAAATCCGATTGACATAACTATGCTTAAGTGCATCCTACTGATTCATATACAGATCTATTTTTACCTTTTGCAATTTACAATGTTGGCAGGACCCCTAAAACATAGTTTCTAGTACAATCGTGTAGAGAACTTCCAAAATAGTTTAGAGGGTACGTGGCGGCGTGGCGAGTTGGACACCTCATCAGCTAAAATTCTTTCTTTTATATTTATCTTCTCTGTAAGCATATAATCGGTGCGGGAGGAGCCCCTGCCTCTGGCGCGCGCCCATGAGGCTGCGCTGCATCCCGCCTCACCTGCTGGCCGCCACACAGAGGCCTCCCTCCGCCAGGCTCTGCTCCAGAACCTGCCCCCACGGGCGCATGGTGGGGACAGGGACTCCAGCGGTGACCGCAGCGCTCGCTGAGACCGGAGGCGTCGGCCGCAGCCACCGCGGACCCGCCCAAGAAGAAGAAGAAAAGTAAGAAGAAGAAGAAGAAGAAGAAGAAGAAGAGTGCCGCGGTGGCTTTCGGGCCGTCGGGACCGTCCGAGGCTCGATCCCCCCGTGCCCCCCGACAGATGGATTTCCTCGGCCAGTACATCGACGGGGGGTTCTATTACATCGATATCGGGGGATTCAGCTGACGGTACCGGAGAACTTGGCGGTGGCCAAGGTGAAGCCCGGGACTGGCCTGTCGACCATCACCGCTGAGATGATTCAGGGGGAGCTGATGACCATGATGCCTGGTGAATGGCAGGTGAGGCCGATCTCGAGCACGGAGTTTGCAGTAGCCTTCCCCTCAGTGGAGGTTATGAGGCTCTGTGCTTGCAGCTCCGCCCTCACCCTGCCAGTCAGCCAGATCACCCTCTCCATCGAGCCATCTACCTCGGCCACTCCCTCGGCCTTCAAGCTCTCTGCGACGTGGATCAAGATTCTGGACTACCCCGAGGATCCTAAGCTCAGGACCCTGCCGTTCCTGGAGCTCGTGGCGCAGGCGATTGGCAAGTTGGTGGAGGTGGACGAGGGCTCTCTGGGTGGCGGGGGACCGATCCGCATCAGGGTCTTGTGCCCGGATCCTGCCCAGCTACCGGGGATCCTCCCCACGATCTACTTCGGTGAGGATGGATGGCGCATGACGGTCGAGCTGGACGACTCCCCTCAGGCTTCGAGGTCCTCCCCGCCACCGCCAGCGCCACCCTCGGGCAGCCCTGCCGGTAGCGAGGACGACTCCTCGGGGGAGGATGATGATGACCCAGAGGGAGGGGGACCCGGAGGCTCGACTCCAACCTCACCACCGGCACCCCCTCCCACTGGAGGCCCGACCTCTCAGGCTCCTCCGGTGCCCCATCGGGAGATCTCTGCGATCCCTCTGGACCTCTCCATCGCGCAATATGGCTCCAACTTCAGCAAGGAGGCCGGGTTCACAGGACACATTGACGTGTCGGCTTCCTCAGGGGGCTCGCCTCCCAGCCACCCCGAGGAGGACCGGGACTCTGGGAGCGTGGGTCTGGAGGTCACGGCTCCGTCTTCCCCACGCTCTCCGGGTGTGACCTACTACACCCTGTCCCCGGGCTCCTCTCCGTCCTCCCTACAGACCTCCCCGGCGACGTTCCCGACCACCCCCGCCCAGGCAGGAGTGACCATCTCTCAGGCCGCCCTCGACACCCCAGTGGCTGGCCCCAAGCAGCGCCCGCAGCGCCCTACCCCGCAGCCGTCCCGCCACAGTGCACGCATTGCACGCTCGAGGGGGACGGCCCCGGGCCCGGAGCCTTCGGTGCTGACGGTGGCGTCGCAGAGGGCTACTGCTCGAAACCTGGACCCAGGTACTACTCCGCCCTCCCCTCCTCCGTGTTCCTCCCCTCCTTCTGGGTCTCGCTTCTCGGATTTAGAGGAGTCGTCCCTGGACCACTTGGCGCAAGTGGCAGCAGATAGCGGCATCATCTTCAGGGGCGAGCGTGGTCCTCGCATGGAGCAAATCACCACGATTAGGGCTAAGGAGGTCTACGAGGGGGCCTTGGCGGCGGCCCGTGCTCTGGAGGAGCACAGGCGGCCTGTCCCCCCCCCCCCCGACCCTACTGGACCCGGGCCCGCGGGGCCTAGGTCCGGTGGGGAATGAACTCCTGGCCCCGAGAGCGGGGAGGCTTCCACGACGGCCACTTCTTTGAGGAGGCCGCGTGGGAGGCCTTCGAAGGCGTCGTCCATGCCCTCGACCACTGGTAGGGCCCGATCCGTCCCCCGTAAGGGGACAACCCTGTCATAGTTTTTAAATGAATTGGCCCGCGATTAGGTCATTCATTTGGAAAATCAGGGGGTTTGGGAACGAGGGCCGGCAACGTCAGCTTAAGGAACACCTACGACGAGAAGATGTGGATATCGTGGGGCTTCAAGAGACCATCAGACAGGACTTCCGCCCCTCGGATCTTGAGGGCCTGAGCCGGCACAAGTTCGCTTGGAACTGGTTGCCAGCATCGGGCCACTCGGGTGGTATCCTCCTTGGCACCAAGGAGGAAACCTTCGAGGTGGAGGACATGGACCGTGGGGACTTCTTCGTGAGCATGTCTCTCACCCATAGACGCTCTGGTCTCCAGTGGGAGACCATTATTGTCTATGGCCCCGCGGACCATAGTAGATCTGCGACCTTCCTGGCGGATCTTAAAGCGAAGGTTGAGAGCTGCTCCATTCCAGTGGTTGTGGCTGGGGACTTTAATCTGATCCGCTCACCGGAGGATAAAAGTTTGGCTAATGTGGATATTTCGAGGATGCGTATGTTCAACGATTGCATTGCGGACCTCGCTCTTAGAGAGGTCCATAGGGTTGGGGCCAGGTTCACCTGGACCAACAAGCAGGCGGCTCCGATCCAATCCGTCTTGGACCGAGTCCTGGTCTGAGTGGAATGGGAAGTAGCATTCCCACTCTGCTCTCTCCGGGCACTTACCAGGATCGGATCGGATCACACCCCACTGCTGCTCTCCACCAGGGTCGGCATTTCCCCTCGCCTGACTCGTTTCCACTTTGAGAACTTTTGGTTGTCCCAACCAGGATTTGTGGAGGCGGTAAAGGCAAGATGGGAGGCTGCTGCGGCGTCCCCGCCGCGTAGGTTCTATGCGGTCGACGTTTGGCATCACTGTGCCTTGATGGCCCGCCAATTCATGCGCAGTTGGGGGGCCAATCTGGGCATGGCGATCCGACGCCAGAAGGAGTCTCTTCTTAGTGAGATCCAATCTCTAGACCGCACGGTGGACTCCCAGGGCCTCTCCGTTGCGGAATGGACACATCGATATTCTCTAGAGGCGTCGCTACTTGACATCTATAAGAGAGAAGAAGTGTTCTAGAGGCAGAGGAGCCGGCAGAACTGGCTCCTCAAAGGGGATGCGAATACAGCTTACTTCCATGTGGTGGCTAATGGCCGCCACAGGAAGTGCTCGATCCCTTGCCTCTGGGACAATGGGCGGCTCCTGGAGGACCCCATAGAGCTGTCATCCCACATCTACTCCTTCTACAAAGATCTCTTCTCGGAGGGCCCCCGCTCAGGGGCCGCACTGGCACCTGAATTCTGGGCAGAAGCCGACAGGGTCACGGCTGCCAAGAATGCTGAGCTCATGCTCCCTTTCCTTCCGGAAGAGGTGGAGAGGGTGATTAGAATAATGAAAGCTAACTCGGCTCCGGGTCCTGATGGCTTGCCGGTGGTGTTCTTCCAGACCTTCTGGGGCTCCCTACAAAGCGTGATCATGCCAATGTTTCAAGAATTCTTCACGGGTACCCTCGTCATGGCCCGGCTGAACTTCGGCGTCATGACCTTGACCCCCAAAGTGGTGGGGGCCTCAGACATACATCAGTTCCGGCCGATCACGGTGATCAATGTCATCCAACACATCTTCGCCAAAGTCTGTGCTACCCGCCTTGCTCCGATCATGGAACGCTTGACCCATCCCTATCAGTTCGCCTTTCTCAAGGGACGATTGATACACGATGGCGTCCTGGCACTCCATGAGATTATCCACAAGGTGAAAACCAAGAGGACAAAGGGGGTCTTTCTGAAATTAGATTTCAGAAGGCGTATGATCGCTTGGACTGGCGGTTCCTGCGGCAGGTGTTGATTAGGAGGGGGGTTGATGAACGCTTTATTTCCTGGATCATGCAGTTCGTCATGTCAGGAAGTACCGCGATCAATAATAACGGAGAGGTGGGACCTTACTTCCGACCCTCATGCGGGGTGCGGCAAGGAGATCCAATCTCCCCCCTCCTCTTCAATGCGACTGTGGACGCCCTGGCAGAGATCTTAGAGAAGGCTAAGGTGGCCGGTCACATCTCTGGCGTGGTTGGCCACCTTATTCCGGGGGGTGGCGTCACCCACCTCCAATACGCGGATGATACGGTGATCATGGTGGAAGGGTCAGACCGCGATATATTCAACCTAAAGTTCCTTCTCCTCTGCTTTCAGGAGATGTCCGGCCTGAGGATTAACTTTGATAAGAGTGAGGTGATAGCACTAGGCTTCCCCCCGAGGACCAGCTGAGGATAGCCGACAACCTCAATTGTCGCCTGACCTCTTTCCCCATCACCTATCTGGGGATGCCGGTCCAGGCTTCTAGGATTCTTATCAGAGACCTAGAGCCCCTAGTTGGCCGGGTTCGGGCCAAGTCCGAACCATGGTGTGGGAGGTTCACTTCCAAAGGAAGCAAGACGGTCCTGATAGATGCCTGTCTGTCCAGTTTGCCGATGTACATCATGGGGCTGTATCTCCTCCCGGAAGGAGTCCACGGCTCCTTTGACAAGGAGTTGTCCCGCTTCTTCTGGTAGGACCCTCACGGCCGCCAGAAATACCACATGGTGAAATGGGCGGACATCTGCACCCCCAAGGAGTTGGGGGGCGTTGGCATTTTAGCATCTCGCCAGTTCAACCTGGCTCTCATGCTGAAATGGGTGTGGCGCACTTTGAGAGGGGATGGGGGTCTTTGGCTTCAACTGCTGGAAGCTAAATACCTTCGCGGTCGCCCCCTCTTAGCGTGCGACCGTCGGGAGGGCTCACAATTCTGGCGATCCATTCAGGCCATCAAAGCCGAGATCCGGCGGGGGGTGACCTTCACCATTGGTAATGGAGAGGGCACACTCTTCTGGCTGGATCCTTGGCTGGATGGGGACCCCCTTAGGCTCTCCTTCCCCCGCCTCTTCGCGATTTGCGCGAATCTGGTGGTTTCGGTCGCGGAGGTTTCCCAGGCAGGGGCCTGGCCGTTGGCCTTCCGCCGGACGTTTGACCCCGTGGAGACGTTGGAGTGGCGCGCCCTTCGGACGCGGCTTCCGGCGATCCTTTCCGGGGAGCCTGATGCGGCTTCCTGGAAGCTCACCCCGACTGGGCAGTTCTCGGTGAGCTCGGCCTACCGGGCCCTATTTAGAGGGCCCGCCCTGCCCTGGTCTAAACATCCGAAGCCCCCTTACCCCTGAAGACGAAGATCTTCGTGTGGCAAATGCTCCGCGATCGCCTTCCTTCGGGGACCGAGGTGGCCTTGCGTCAGGGGCCGGGGGGCGGGTTGTGTCCATTACGTTTGATCCCGGAAACGGGAGCACACATAATGTTCACCTGTCCCGCGGCCTGATTCCTATGGAACTTTGTTCGAGAAGCCCTGGGCCCCGACTGAGACGCCCAGGATCTTGGACTATTCCTGGAATCCCGCGCTAACGGACCAAATAAGAGGCGTCGCCTCTTCTGGCTCGTGTTCGCGGCAATGATGTGGAACCTATGGACGATTCGCAATAAGATGGTGATTGAAAAGCTATTCCTCCCCCGTGCCACTGACTTGATCTTCAAACTCCTCGCCTTTTTGCAGCAGTGGTACCCGCTTTGTAGGCGCCAGAAAAAGGAGCAGCTGGACGCCATCCTCATACGGCTGATTAAGGAGGCTCGTCGCATCGCTCCACTACCACCCCGCTCTTGAGCTTCGCCGGCTTGTTGCCCCCCCCCCCTCCCCGCTCGTTTGGATGTCTTTAGTTCTTGCTGGCTCACTGTGTGTTCGGGGTTGTTCTGCCCCTCAGGCTGCTGGTTGCTGTAATGTGTGTGTGTGTGGTACTCTATAAAACTTTGTATGGATGGTTGCTTTATTTATAAAACTGGACGAAAGCCTATTTCGATTAATGATTAATGTGAGCATATAAATCCATTTGACCTCCAAAGTCGAACATAATATTTCAATCAATGGCGCTAGAAGCGAAGCGAATTCAATAACATTTTAAATCCATACTTCAAATTTTCAAAATCAAACGAAACTACATAATAGATTAGCCAAATAGATAAAAGTTGCACGTCTCAGATCATAACAAAAAAGTCAATATTATCTCATGAGACATAGTTCAATCATTATTTTTTTGGAAGCGGGAATCAGTGGGTAAAAGTTCATGAAGGCAAAGACACGTACAGTGGGAATCGGTGGTTACGTACGGTACGCTAGAACGATTGGACTCCTAGTCCATGCTTAATCACTGCCACCTCTAAGCACTTGCCCTAAAAACGGCTGGAGGGGCTTATATAATTCCGACAACGGCGTGCTCAATGCCGAGTGCGTGTCTATGGCTGCCGGGCCCATCGAACACGGCAGTGACGGCGACTGCTCTAAAAAGACTAAAACGAAATTCTAATTTGAACCTTAACATACACAAACACTTTTGGCACGATGTGCACATGACACCAAGTCACCAATCAAGATCAGTCCATCCGTCGGCGCCCCATCGAAGGATAAGTCCCCCTTGCTCTATCAGGCCTCCAAAAGAAAGAACTGATCGATCAGGGACGCCATCGTCGATCAAAAAATGGATCACAGACATCGAACTTGCCCTAAGAACGAATGGATCCGGTTTGAACGCAGGGCTTACACGTCCAACATTTTGCAATAAAACCCGCTCAAGCTATGTATCACACAGTGACCATGGCTGACGCTCTCGTGCAAGTTCGGTGACCATCAATTCAAGTGTGACGCTGTCAGTGGGTTCCACTGAGCGCCTAGTCATTGCATACACCGCTACGTATCGCTCGGTGACCGTGGTTGAAGCTCTCGTACAAGTTTGGTGACCGTAAACTCGTATTTCCTGTGTATGATGATTGTATTGATTTTGCTAAGCAAATTCAGTTACTAACCATGGATTTAACTCATCAATCAATAACTTAATTCGTTGACCAGTCACTCACTATGTTAACCAATTCACCAAAAATTTGCACTGGATCACACATTATGATCACCCAACAACCAAGTCATTGGATTAGAGCCGAGATCACATCGAAGTCTTCAAACTTATTAAGAAGCCGTTAGTCGTTACTATAAAAACCCTTGTACGCTGCACAGCCACACCTATCAGTCCAACGCATCATCGCTGGGACAATGGCAATGCATGGCAGGACAAGCTGGCGATGGAGCCAAGAAGCCGTTGCCGTGGTGCTACTGCTAGCTGCGGCCTCCAAGGTTGTTAACGGCAGTGCGGCCACCGGAAAGCAACAAGAGACGACCTCCAAGGTTGTTCACGGCAGTGCGGCCGTTGCCTCTAGGATCGCCGCCACCTCGTCGGCGGCGCTGGCACCGTCGTCGCGCGTCAACCTCACTGACATCTGCTCGTCCACGCCGTACCCAGGCGCGTGCCGGACGGCGCTGTCCTCGTCCGCGTCACGGTCCACCAAAGACCCGTTCGCGGCCTCCGTGCAGTTCGCCATGGCGCGGGCCGCGTCGGCGCGCGCACTGGCGCGCAACCTCTCGGCATCATTGTCCGCCCGCCGGGGCGCGCTGCCGCCCTCGGGCATGGACGACTGCGCCGAGCTGCTGGACATCAGCCACGTCCAGCTCGGCGACGCGCTTGCCGCAGGGTCCGCGCACGACGCGACGACGTGGCTCAGCGCCGCGCTTACGAACCAGGGCACCTGTGGCGACAGCCTCGCCACCATGCCAGCCACCACGGGGCGCGAGGGAGTGCGTAGGCGTGTCAGTGCGCTCGCGGAGTTCATCGGCACAGCGCTGGCTCTGCATGCCCAACTCAAGGCAGGCAGCGAGACGTCGCCACCATCCGCCGCGCCCACGCAGTCGACGTCGGCGCCGAACCGGACGTTCCCGTCCTGGATCTCCGACCACGACAGGAAGCTCCTGGAGACCCCCGGGGGTAGTGGCATGACGCCGGACGCCGTGGTGGCGCTGGACGGCAGCGGGACGCACGGGACCATCGGCGAGGCGATCGCCGCGGTGACGGCGGCAATTCCGCCGGTGGGCTCCTCCAAGGCGAGTGTCGGAGCAGGGAGGAAGGTGATCTACGTGAAGGCCGGGCGGTACGAGGAGATCGTCCGGATCTCGAGCAAGCAGAGGGACGTGATGCTGATGGGCGACGGCAAGGGGAAGACGGTCATCGTCGGCCACAGGAGCGCCGCCGACGGCTACACCACCTATGCCTCCGCCACCGTCGGTACGTAAGTCTAGTACTCCATGCAAGCTCACAACAATGTAGCATAAGAAAAAGTCTAGTACTCCATGCAAGCTCACAGCAATGTAGCATAAGAAAGAAATCTGGTACGGAGATTGTTCATCCACATTGCAAAAAATCAACTCAAAATGCAACGACACAGCAACAACTGATAAAATAAAATGCAGTGAACGCTAACCTTATCATTTCGTTCTGTCTCTCTCCAAGCCATTACTAACTCAATGTGTAGATTAAATTTGGATTTGATATTTTAGGCAAGTTAGATATACATACTAGGTTGATGGTAATAAATTTTGATTTTTTTTGGGGGGGGCTGACATTTTGTGCTTTGGTTGCATGGTAGCACCACGCGGGAACTTCGTAGGATGTACCGTATTCGAGTATTGACCATGGGGGTAACGTTTAGTTGAACTTTTAAAACTTTGATTAAAAATATCTTTCTGAGTATTTATTTAGTTATGAATATATAGTGGACTGTGTACATGCAACAACCAGTGCTTGAGTTTGGGATGCACCTATTTATGCATCTCACAAACATGTAGACGTAGACATTTGTAAATGTGCATGACGACAAACACATTTGTATTAATAGAAATCAACGACAAAGTCATATTTGTTTTAACTGGAGAGAGCAATATTACGAAGTAGGGACATCAAAGACCAGTGCTACAAAAGTGACACATATTACTCAACCTTTTCCCCCTCTTTAATTTGGTTGCAACTTTTTATTGTCCCATCTAGGTTCTTTATGAACAGTCCTGAAATCACTACCCTACCATCATGGCATCAACCATGCAAAAGCTACAGACCCCAAAACGGAGCAGTTGCCTATTAGCTGCCATGTACCCTCCAAATATAAGGGGACAAGCAAGCCAAATATGCCCATGCTAATAGTTCGTTGTGGTCGTTAGATCCATGCACTTTTCATTACCTTTATATCCTCCATCTCATACCTAGTCTTGCATCGTCATTGATAGGTGCCATAGATGGGGAACCGTCAAATGCAACGATAGCGATGTTTCACTTGCTTTTGTTTCTCGGTTTTGCTCTCCATATAGTGCACTAGTATCTTTGCTTCTTTTCTTTCTTTGAACGTACTCACACATTTGCTAGTACTAGCAAGCTAAAAAATTAATGTGATTGTGTGTGACAGCTGCAATGGGTTCAGGCTTCATAGCCAAGGGCCTGACCATCATCAACGACGCCGGGCCAGGCAAGGGCCAAGCTGTGGCCTTGCGGGTCGGCGGCGACCTCTCCGTCATTTACCAGTGCGACATCCAGGCGTATCAGGACACGCTTTACGTGCACTCCAACCGTCAGTTCTACGCCGATGATGGCATCTCCGGCACAGTTGATTTCATCTTCGGTAACTCTGCGGTGGTTATCCAAAACTGTGACATCCATCCCAGGAAGCCCCGCCTGGGCCAGGAGGACACGATCACGGCCCAGGGCCGGACTGACCCGAACCAGAATACGGGCATTTCTATCCACAAGTGTCGCATCACCTGCACATCTGACATAGGCGGCACAAAGGTGTACCTAGGTCGTCCGTGGAAGAAGTACTCACGAACAGTCGTGATGGAGAGCACTCTCGACCATTCAATTACCCCAGCCGGGTGGATGGAGTGGTCAGGCCAGTTTGCATTGAGCACCTTGTACTACGGGGAGTACAGTAACACTGGTCCGGGAGCGGGGACAAGTGGACGAGTGAAGTGGAGCGGGGTGCACACGTCACTGTCCACCGTAGACGCAACACGATTTACTGTGCGGGATTTTATTTTGGGAGACTCATGGTTAAGTGACACCGGAGTGAGCTATACCTCAGGGCTTTGACTAAGATGCAGGCATATTTACATGCCCAATTGTACATGGTACCCGACTACATGTAAGGATTGGTAACAATAAAATGGAAACTTGCCTAGCTACTAATCTATATGTGCTGCCAAGCTGTTGTTGTGCATGCGGCCTTACAACTCTTAATGCTAAAAAAATTCTCTGTTTAGAAATTAGAAACTTTTGCTCAGCTAACAAACGAAGAAGAATGTAAACAAATAAACTAAAATTATGACAGGGAAGACCGAAAAAATAACTAATGTATGTACAATTATCCTCACATGACAAAACTCCTCGAAACAGCCTTTCACTTGTTTTTTAAATAAAACAACAACGGCTGAACCGTTACAATGTGATAAGGGGATCCTCTTTTGAACATGGATAACCAAATTTTGCCCCGAAAACACGGGAGCGAGACCAAAAGAACTCGAAACTCCACGCCAACACCCCCAAGAGGGAAAAGATGCATTGTCACGCCATCGTCGAGAACATGACAGTAGAGGTTTTTCACCTAGAGCTCTAGCATGGAGAAGGTACCAACAACTAACGACGCCCCCAAGAGGGTTACGACAACTGCATGCATCACCGCCATTCGCATCGAAGCACTGAGCTTTGGTCTGAAAAACATCCACACTGCTCCTGTGAACTAGGACCACCCTATTTCCCTGATTCGGGTCTCCTAAGTCCCAATAGAGATTTGGGATATGCCTACCGACAACACCAGGATCCACGCTTCCCTACTCTTTACCACATCCACATGGCCGATGCTGAGACTTCCTTGCGAGCGAAAAGGGAGGGCCCCTCTACCGCCAACAGTAGCGAGGAGAGGGAGGCGAAGAAGGTAAGTGATGGGTAGGGTGGCTAGGATTCCATCACCGTCGCCCACGGGAGCGATACATGCGGGAGAGAAAGGTTGTCTCCATGTGGTCGAATTCGGTTCGCTGGTCTAGGACTACCTCTTTTGAGAATGGACATTCCTAGGCGAGTAAACTTTTTCGAAAACCATAAACCAATTTTCAAAATTCATGAACAAATTTTTTAAAAAAAAATCTTGAATTTTTTTGGAAATCATGTACCAAATTTTGAATTCCATGAATCAATTTTTGAAAATCATGAACCAAATTTCGAAAATCATGAAGAATTGCTAAAAACATGAACAAATTTCGAATATCGTGAACAATTTTATTTAAAATCATGAATAATATTTCAATGTTATGAACATTTCTTCACAATCATAAACTAATTTTTTAAACCGTGATAATTTATTTCAATGTAATGAACAAAACTTTCAAAAATAATGAACAATTTTAAAACTACATAAAACAAATTTTAAAATAAAAAATAAGAAACAGAAAAGAAGAAAAAAAATAAAATAGAAAACAAATAAAAAAAGCAAAGCAAAATCCAGAAAGAAAAAACGAGCCAGAAAAACCAGCAGGAAAACGCCCAAAAAGCCCGACGCAAATGGAAAACCTCTCGGAATACAGAAACAGTGCCAGGCCCATGAGAGAGACACACACGGGAAACTAGATACGCGGCGCAGCAGCAAATAGCATTTGCACCGAGCCGACCAAAAATAGAAACAAACGAGAATTACTACTCTCTCCGTTCTAAAATAGATGTCTTAGATTTGTCAAAATTTAGATGAATCTGGATAAAATGTTGTCTAGATTCATCCAAAGTTTGCAAATCTGAGACATCTATTTTCGAACGGAGGAAATACTTTTTTTTTTGGGTAGAATTACTACCTTGTTGCAGCGCCGAGCAACTTCCCCTTCTCGTTCATGACTCCATGTACGGCTCACAAGAATGAATCATGCATGCCGCCCTTGTGGGTCACGGTGGAAGCCGATCGACGAGTCAACAACACCGACGACATATATACGTACTTCTCTGCGCATGCATGCACACACATGTGCATATGCTTGATCGTTTTTTGTTTTGATATGCACCTACTCTCTCCCTCTCTTTCAAAATACAAGATGTTTTAATTTTGTGAAGCAAATGTATCTAGACTATTTTTAATATATAAGTTCATTCATGTTTAAAATTAATCTACATACTAAAAAATATTTAGATATATTTTCTTCATAAATCTATAGCATCTTATATTTTGAAACGGAGGAAGTACGGAGTACTACGTAAGATACTTGTTTGGTTGAAAAAACAAGTAAACTTTGTATGCGATCGGAGGAGGGAATGTGGGATGTCTTGTCAAACTGAATTACGCCGATCCATGGAACAGACACATGCCGTCCTCGTGCCAAGGTAACCACTAAGACGCTAAATTTTTTTTACTTTCGATAGGGTAGATCGAGTAGAAGAATTAATGGAGAAGACCGGAGCGAAGCAAAGCATGAGTGCTGCTGGTTGTGCCGTGAAGCATAACACGACAGCTCTCGTCCGCGCGTGCTTTATTAGGCATAATTTTTACAATTAATTTTAAAATACAAATCATAACTAGAGCAGCTACGAATCATGTGAAACTTTAACATATTAGTTGTATTAATCAACGTGAATCATAGCAGTGCAAACTATGCAACTTTCATAATTAATGAACAGATCAGACCACAGGATATGTAATGATCGTTTGTCACCGTAGCCCCACGTCCGGTCCGTGGCGTAGTTTGGAAGGACTCGTTGACGCGCCGTTCATCATGGCCCCCCAGCATAAGTATAAGCATTCGAAGAAATCATTGGTGCAAAGAAGACGGTGTTGTTAAAGACGACACGACACGCATGCGGCAAGCCAATGGGAAGACGTCTCGTGATGACGAACTTAAGTGGTCGCGCGCAAAGCTTCTTAAAACCTTATTCATCCACTATCTATATAAGATCGCAAAGACAAGTGATTCCGAAGACCCGCTCTCCCGTTGGTCGATGCACGCCGGCGCGCGGGATGGACTAGACTCGGTCATGGCTTAAGCTGAGAGACTGGCAAAACCCTATATTGGTTTAAGTGTGTTTCGTGGTGGAAGACGTGCATGTTTATATTGAGCAGCTCGGAATATCCCCTAGCAGACACAACGTCGGCCGAGTCCATGTCGGGCACATTCCGGTCAGCCAAAACCACATTAGTTTAAGCTCAGATCGAGGCGTGTGTGTCGTGACGGGACAAACGGGCGATCCGCGTCGACGAAGGAGCAACACACATGTAGCACTTCTCACTCACTTACGAAGTGGCGAGATACTTAACCTTATAAAGTGGTGTAACTCTTCTACAATTTTCTACGTCAAACTAAATTTTAAATCTCACTCCTCTTGCCACACTGTAACATTCCAAAATTTTAGAAATTGGGATATCAAATTTTCTTTTTCCAAATTGCAAATCTTAATTCAAAACCCTCTGCCAAAAACCATTATTTAAAATCAAGTAAGAGGTTTATATTTGAAAATGTATTTTGAAGTTGTATTGGAATATTGCTCCCTAAATTTCCTATGTATTTTATCATTTTTCCATTTAAAATCAAGAACCTAAAACATTATTTTTTTTCTTTTTCTAAAATAGCCATATATTGCATTTTATGCATATGGTTATTTTAGTTTTGATCAAAACCATTTTTTATAAATCTTATATCACGTGTTTTGAATTTATAAAAATTTAGAGACTGAGTTTGCTCCATTTAAAATTCATATACAAAAGATATAAAGAAAATACTAAAATAGAAAAAAGACAAGAAAAAACAAAATAGGTCGGCCCAGCTCGGTCAAGCGCGGGATTGGTCAATCACCATATGCTTTAAAATTCGTGAAGAATTCATTTTTTTTTCTAAACCTAGCCACTTTAATATCTTTAAACCAAACCTACAACTCTGAATCGATTTACGATTGTTTCTACTTATTTCTTACTTCAAGATCTATGTTGCCATTATCCTAAATCTCTATATAAAATCCAGGAGCCGTAATTATCTGTATTTACCTTTTTGAAATAGTGAATCTCATGTGTACAAATCGTATTTCATTTTTTAACTCATCTAAATTTCATTGTTATCCTTTGACTCGAACATAAAAGTTGTAGATATCGTTGAAATCTTTCATCCCGACAAACCTCACCAGTTTTTATCCACCACAGCTAGAGAATTTCGCGTCACAATATTTTAAATCCGACGGCGTAAATCCAAGATGTATTCGCGCTCGTTTCTTCAAATCCAAATTCTTTTGGCCAATCGGTAGATCAAATGATTACCCACAAAATTCCTGTTGAAAGTTTTTCAATTTGATATACGGATTTGTCTCTCTAATACCGATCTATTTATAATCTATTTCGGAGCTAAAAACTGGTTTAAACCAGAATTGGCCAAAACGCGCAAAAGTTGCATGTGCGGAATAGCATTGTCCAATCTTGATCCAACAACCATAGACACTACCACGTCACAGAAAATATTTGTGGTATATTCATGTTAATTCCATAATTTATTAAATAGCTAAAAAATATAATAATCTTGTAAAGTTCATAAAAAAGATTTATAAGTCCAAATCCAGAGTAGACGATATACTGTTAAAAATCTAATATTACATAGAACACTATTCCGGTATTAGATCTAACTTTTAATGTATAGTTTGTCGTTAATATTTTTATTGTTTTAATATCTTTTTTAGTATTTTTAATGTGGGCGCCTAGAACACTATGTTGATGTATGCCTAGATGGTGTGTATGTTTGACTTTGAGAACTATTATCGGGTATGATGATGATGCTATCAATTTGTATGACTAATCTATTCGATCTATATGAATTGTGAATCTTTATGTTATATGTTGTCATGTATTCTTTTGCCCAATTTTGCAAATTGTGTTGAAGAAAAATTTCTCCTCTAAACTATTGGGGATCGGTTCTGTCGGACATTTTTTAGAAGACCAAATTTGCTATGCTAAGGTATAGAGAGGCTTTTAGTCCTCTAATTTTTTTTAGGATCGGTTAGAGATTCTCTTAGTATATAAACATATCAAAATTTAGTCAAATTCATGCCATATATTTTGAGACCAAGAAAGTAATATAGATACCAAGCCAGTAAATTAACTAGGGCCTTCCTTTCTGTGTAACTCACTAACTCTGCGAATATGTACAAAACATAGATCGGTCGACAGAACTTGATACTTCATAGCAATATCATCAGTGTAAATATGTGTTCTTGCTAAAGTGTGGATAAAACTTATACTCCCTCCCACCCATATTAGTTGACTTGGATTTATCTATTTTTGAATAAATCTAGACACTATTTAGTATATAGGTTCATCAAATTTTAACAAATCCAAGTCAAATAATATGGGTTGGAGGGAGTACTATTAGGGAACTTTGCATCCAAACTAATTCAGCAAAAGAGCCAGCAGCCCTGAACCTCAAATGCAATCGGAAACAGGGCATTGTTGCTAGCATTACAAAGAGCTAATCTTACGGATTTACAGGGCTGCTAAACTCCATCCCCAGTTTCAGCAACAAATCCTTCAGATTTGAGAGACTACCCCCTAGGCAGATCGACGCGGTAGCCTAATTCGTACTGGTATTCCTCGGTACCCTTGATCCTGAAGGTGGACGCGGACGCGCAGACGGAGCTCCTTGGTCTCCTCCCCCTGCAGCGAGAAGTGGCACGCAGAGACACAGGGCGCATCCACGTCGAACTCGCCGGGAGCCGAGCAGCTCGGCACCACCGACGTTTCGCTCATGCGGAGTGCCCGGGGCAGGCAGTCCACCACGAGCGAGCAGCCGTACACCGGTCCGGCGGCGTCGGCGTTGGCCCGGACGCAGACGACGGCGGCGCGGCCGGAACAGGGATCGCCCACTCCCAGGGCCAGGGCCAGGAGGAACACGCCGCGGTCCTCCTCCGCGACCAGGAGGCGCTTCTCCTGGCGCGGTTCCTCCAGCATGTTGACGGCGAACGGCAACACCTCCCCGTAGGCGATCTCGGTGGCGGTCCAGCGGTGCGGGCCGGCAGGGTCCGTGAGGTGGCGCACGAGCTGCGCCGTCGAGCCCAGGAAGGCGCACCCCGGGCACGCGCAGGGCGCGTGAGCGCACGCGGCAACGTGCGCCGCGGCGTCGCGCGAGACGACGGGGCTCGCGCAGGCGCGCAGCCGTACTCCTGGTACGGGCACGGCACCCTGAAGTAGCCCAGGTGCCGGGAGACGACGTCGACGGCCTCCTCGGCCAAGTCTGCCAAGGAACGGCACTGGCCGGCGACGCGTCCCTGACGCTACTTCCAGAAACTCTCGACCAGCTTCTTGCCCAGCTTCTCTCAGAAACTACTCTCGACCAGCTTCTTCCAAAATCTTATCTGTCAAAATCGTTTATACTTTTAAATTGAGATTGAAACTACTAGTTAAGAAGTTTGAACGAATTTTGAAGATGAGATACACTGGGAGAAGAAAATGAAAAAGGGGGCCTAAATTGTATGCACTAGCCAACATCGAAGAGTCCGAAGTGATGAAAAAGGGCTACACAATTTATTTCAACAAAATGGAGTAGTGATACTATTTTGGCTTCAAAATGTGGCTATAATTTTCAAAACAATTGATCAAAATTTTAAAGATTTGACTTAAAGTAATCATAGAAGTACATTTAGTTGCGGACCGTGGGAGTATAATCTAATTGAAAGCTGCCGGTACGGTAGGTAAGTTGAGGGAAGAATGCCAATTATCCATGCTTGATTTCTTTGAGTCTAAATTATAAGGAACTTCCATAATTAGGGTCAGGTTTCCAGGTGGGTATCAATCTTGCTATTTTTTTCGAAAATCTGCGAACTTTGAGGCAAGGAGCAACAAATCGTGTCGGTAGTCGACTGAGAGGGTTTTCACCATCGCAGCCCCATTGTCAGTGATGGCGTGGCCAAACGGCCGTAGGCCTGCCATCTATACCCGCGTCGATTAATACCAAGCGGTCGGAACCCGTGAGAACTCACGTGCTTCTCACTCTTTTCTCTTCTCCCTATTTTTTTCCCGCCGGATTCGGAGGAGACCACCAAACCGAGAGGCGACGGGTGGTCATCGTGGTAGCGGAAGTGGTGGAGCTAGTGCTGGAAGTGGCGACAGTAGCGGAGCTAGTGCTGGCGGAAGTGGCGGAGGTAGTGTCAAAAAAAACATCGCGGCTGCCCTAAGTGATCAATTAGTTCCTATCGATTTGGTTTCGGCCCAACCAAGGTAGCAAATGATGTTGAAGATGGGGTTTTCTTCAGCGTGGGTGGAGATGGTGATGAGATGTGTCTCAACGGTTCGTTTTTCAGTCAAGCTTAATGGAGGTAAATCCGATATGTTTTATCTCTCTAGGGGACTCAGACAGGGCGACCCTATCTCGCCGTATCTGTTTCTCTTTTGTGTTGAGGGTTTCTCCAAGCTGTTAAAAAATGCACAAATGGATAATCAGATTGGAGGGGTCAAGTTTGGTTCGAATGGCCCCCATATTACTCACCTCCTGTTCGCAGATGACAGCATTGTGTTCTTGGAGGCGAGTGAGAGTAGTATGCAAACTCTCAAAGGAGTGCTTCAAGCGTATGAAGAGAGCTCGGGGCAAAAAGTAAACCTGGGCAAATCATCGATTTTCTTTGGTAAAGGTTGTCCTGATGATCATAAGCTTCACCTAAAAAGCGTCATTGGCATCGAGCGCGAGGCCCTCACGGAGAAATACCTGGGACTGCCCACGGTTGTTGGCCGATCAAAAGATGGTGCTTTCAAGCATATTAGAGAGCGCTCGCATGCCAAGGTTCTAGGGGTGAAGGGCCAAGGTCTTTCTAAGGCTGGGAGGAGTGTGTTAGTTAAATCTATATTGCAAGCAGTGCCTGCGTATACCATGAGTTGCTTTCATTTTTGAAAAAAGCTATGTCAGCAACTGAGCTCAATTTCGTCATGTTTCTGGTGGGGAGCAGCTGATGGAAAACGCAAGGTGCATTGGATAAGCTGGGAGAAGATGTGTCGAAGCCAAAGAGATGGAGGGCTGGGCTTTCGAGATTATGAGATTTTCAACCAAGCTCTTTTGGCTAAGCAAGGTTGGCGGATGTTGACAAATCCTGACTCTCTTTGTGCTCGTGTACTCAAGGCCCGGTACTTTAGGAAATGTGGGTTCATGGAGGCGAATTGTCCGAAACGAGCTTCCTTCACCTGGGGAGGGATTCTGTATGGCAGGGAGCTGCTCAAGGCCGGCCTTATATGGAGGGTTGGGGATGGAACTCAAATATCGGTGTGGCGGGACAATTGGATTTCCAGGTCTGGGTCACCCTATCCACTGGGACGGGATCCAGATGATGAGCTTGACAAGGTAGCAGAGCTACTCCTGTCGGACGGGGGCGGATGGGACACTGTAAAGCTTCGAAATCATTTTTCAGAGGTTGATATTAGTGATATTCTTCAGATCCCTGTTGGGAGGGCTGGGGCAAAGGACTACGTAGCTTGGAATCAATACGAAGAATGGAATATTCTCGGTGAAATCTGCCTATCATTTTGGCATGCAGCAGAAGAGGCTACGTGAGGGACAAGCTGAATCTTTGTCTTCATGCAGAGCTCATACAGGTTGGCTGGCAATCTGGGATGCTCCTGTTGTAAGCAAGGCCAAAGTTCACATGTGGAGGCTTTTGGAAAACGGACTGGCTGTGGGTTCGGAATTAAATCGAAGGAGAATTAAGCATGGTGTGGCGTGTGTTGCTTGTGGCAGAGATGAAAACCTCATGCATCGTTTCTGGACATGTCCGTTTGCTGCTGAGTCCTGAGCTCCTGGCTGGAGCTCCACTGTCTTATTGGTCAGCTCGATCGCCCTTCGGAACAGGTTACAAGTCAGGCTGAGCTACGTTGGTGGCTGCTAGACTGGATGGGAAAAAACAGTGGACGTGATTGGGCCTACATGATGATGCACTTGTACCAAATCTGGCTAGCAAGAAATGATGCACGTGAGGCAACACAAATTGAAGGTCCGCGAGGTGTTGCAATGTTGCAAGGCGAACCATGGCAGCCATAGAAGAATGGAACATGTTGCAAGACGAACCATGGCAGCCATAGAAGAATAGAAATGCAGGTGGAAAAGAATGTACTGGAGACTGATTGTAGGGAGGCGGGGCTGAAGCTATTAAGGAAAGATGTGGATCGCTCGGTGCACGGACCCCTCGTGGAAGATATTCGATCCATTCTCAGGAGCTTTGCGGATTTTTTGGTACGTACGGTGCGTTGTACGGCAAACGAAACTGCACACTTGTTAGCTAAGGATAGCTGCGTCAATAAATATTGTAAGACTTGGATCGGGGTTCCTCCCGTGATAGTTGTATCTAGGTTGGTTCACGGGCCAACCTAAAAGATGTTGCTAAAAGATGTTTTTTTAGCAACAACACGTACGTACACTGTTGGATTGCTGGACCTCCGCTCACGTGACATCGTCGTCTCACGGCGGAGTCACATGAGCGATACGATACGCGGGCTCCAAATGTGACGATTCAATTAGGACGACTCGCACGCACGAGATCGAGCAAGCAGATACTACTCGGTGTCAGCGGTAAAAGATTCGTATCATTGGCAGGTCAAGAGAAAAAACCCCATCACTTTGTATCAGTTTTGCCGTGTGGCTTTATTTATAAAGCGGGACGAAAACCTATTTCAAGAAGAAAAACCCCCATCCAACGCGCAGAGCGTGCATGCAGCTAGAGCAAGGCGTGCTCACAGGCTACAACACGACGGCACACGATATCTTTTTTTTTTTTGAGAAACGGCACACGACATCTTTGCTGATATGCTCTGATGCTTGTGATCACACTGGCATGGCGTGCGACCGCGGTTCTCTCAGCTTTTCATCAGACTTGCTCATGTACTTACTACCTCGGGTACTGTGGTAAAACCCCGTCCGGTTCTTCCGAGAGCAAGGCAATAATAAGGCCCTCCACGGCGTACAGATTTATCGGTGTTCAAATCAAGTTTAAGGCATCGAGTGCCGGTGCCCCACGTTTGCCAAGGCTCGATGCCTAGAAATTTTTTCGGTAAATCGGTTACTCTAGTTGCTCCGATGCCCAGCTGCTCCATGTATTTGTACTAGTGCCCAAACAGAAGTTGTCCATCCCGAATCAACTACTAGCAATATAGATTGGCTCACACAAATTTTCTAATCCATAGATGGATTCCGCTTTACTGTACAGGCATCGACTACACTGTAGAGACGGTGCCCAAATTTTGTGTCAGGGCTTCGCTGCTGTGGTGTCAACCTTTTGAGTTTTGAGGCATCGGCCACAACGGCTGGCTATAAGCCATGTCCATATTATCTAGAGTTAATCTAATACTCAATAATATTTATAATAGTTAGAGATAAAAAAATATACTAATTTATTAATGTATGTTCCACTTTACACTCTCATATAGTGACTAGGAGCACGTACTGTAGCTGGTTCTTAACTGAAAGTCCACTCTTCTTCTCTTTCATCCAACTAAACACAAATATACTAGTTTAAACCCTATAGTCTGCTGAATGAACATTACTACTATTATACTTGCTTTGAGGGGTTGTCGACCTGTAATACGTTATTTTTGGATTGAGCAATGCAAGTTAATTCGCAAAAAAAAAACCGTCGCGTGCTCCAGGCCACACTCTCATACCTGCCTCACACGACAACCCCCAACCCCACGGTTGGCTGAGCCAAATGGTGCGCCATACACGAGCATCGAAGGCGAGGACGAGGAGATGGCCTGGCTCAGTGCGATGGGCTGCGCGGCGAATGGCCCGAGGATGAACATGATCGCGTCCGACACGACAGGGTCAGAAATCCTCCGGTGCTTCTGGATGCTCGTCTACGCCGGCTAGAAGGAGTAAATTGAAATCTTAAAGAGATCGAAGCTCCCCTAGCTTTGAGCTTCTTTGATCGATTGGGAGGTCGCTTTCGTTGGGCCTACCTGCTCACGTGTTACCGTGTGTAATTTTTTAGAGTTAAAAACCAAATTTAATCGCTGCTCTTTTTTGTTAGACATGAACCAATTAGACTTGTATGATACATCCACCGTTTTGCATTTTACAAATTTGCCAGATACAACTTTAGTTGTCTTAGAGCACAAGAATAATTTATACTTGGAAATTGATCATCTTTTTTCATGTTAAAACTTTCTGCAATAGAATTTTTTTAATTGTTATCGATGGACAGATCGACATTATATTTGGATTAGGATTTGTATTAGCCAGATATTCTAGGGCCAGTAGTGATATTTTACTTGCTAAATATCACCTGACCAATTAGTTATCGTATTTTTCCTAGCACGTATAATACAAATTTGATTGCCCTTTGCTTTTTATCTCAAATCTTTAAAAAGCGGTACGCTCACCGCTTCCTGCTTCGAGGGGCTCATTTGTCGGTGCACTACAACTTGCTTCTGTGAACTTTGAATGTTGTGGTTGCTGAGTTGTGTCCTATTGGATGGGGCCCACCTGGTACACGGTTGCTTGCTGATGGAATTGGTGCTATATGTTGCTCGGGATGTGTACTGATGGAATTGGTGCTATATGTTGCTCGGGATGTGTACTGATGGAATTGGTGCTATATGTTGCTCGGGATGTGTACTGTTGGATGTGCCCCACCTACTTGCGTGTTGCCGCTTCGCTGCCCGCAAAAATGAGAACACGTGGTTGCTTCATATGTGGACCTTAGGTTTGTCCCTACTTGGTGGCATCTTATTTTTTCCTTGTGGGAATGGTTGTTAGAGTGGATTTTCATGGTGTTGTGGCGGGTCACCTGTGGTCTGATGTGCTTTACATTGAAGGGAGTCGCAGGATGCGGGACCGGTATGATGCTGCTTTGTTCGTCTGGTTTGTCTTTCCCCTGCTCTTCTCATTGTACTGGTGATTGGCGTGGGTGCAGCGACACAAGCCCTAGCGTGCCATTACACCTCTTACTTTAACCAACCCATGCCACAGTGAACAAAAAAAGAAAACATGATTCCTGGCAAAAACTTAGATGCCATTAGTAGAGGACGGCGCGGCAGAGCGCGCTGGGTCTATCTAGTAAAAACGATGTAAAAAGCAAATTGACCAAAAACTATGTAAAAAGCATGGCAAATGTAGCCATGAAATGATTTTTTTTACTCCCCCGTTAGGCGCATGCATCTACACGAAAGGGCAACCGGTCCGGGACATAGCCTAAATGGACAAAATCAGGCTTTGGTGCCCGATTTGAGACACACTGTTTGGATGCACATATATGTTGCAAACATCCATCATTCCTAGCTCGCCTGTGGTGTTAAGGCATTGCAAAATAGATTGAGGACATGTTTGATTCAAAGGATTCACAAAAGAATTTTATAGGATTCTTATCCATATAATTTTTTTCCTATAGAGACCATTTGATTCAAAGGATTGAGCCTTTCAAAGTTGCTATGGATTCCTTTCCTATACTATATTTTTATAGGATTTTTAACAAGAGGTTAGACCTTTTGAAAAATTTCTACGTGTCTATGACAATTTTACCATGTACTCAATCTATATATAAATTTCATACGTTTTTTCTGTGACGCACTTAGACCATATACTATGTGTGTTTAAAGCGATTCAAGGAGGGTTTTGAACCGGTTCCACACATAGTACAGCATCGCATCGCATGGTCTGACAATAAAAGCGAACCAATTTCTTGGTTCGGTTCATACCCATAAACTATCAATTCTTTGCTGAGACAAAGCAACATGGAAGAAGGAAGCTCACGGAAAGAAGTAGAAAATAAGAAAATAATCATTCTTTTATGTCTACTGGCCCCCATCAATACTGTATAATGCGATTCTATACATAGCAAAAAATTCTAGCGATTCCTAAACCTGACAACTTTTTGGTTGAACCGGCCTCATATAGCGTATGGCCTTATGCAGCTAATTCCTACATTTTTTTATTTTGATAGGATTTCACATGTCATGATATTATAACATTACTATGGTTTTACTATTCATGTGCTTTTAAAATCCTTTAAATCAAACATGCCCTGAATGGTCGTTGAAACTACCCCACGGACAAGCTGCTACTGAAACACTCTGCACAATTCAAGGAGACCACAAAAGACACATTCCACAAACTGATCGGTTCCAACCTTAATTACTACCCTGACGAAACTACGATCCTGATGGCCCTCTTAGCACCGGATGCTCTAGATCTTGTCGATGCAGACGAACAGATGCACCTCCGTCCCATGCAGATCCTCCGGAAACACGAGGACAACGTTGCATTCCGGCTCTTCTTCGACGTCGAACCGGACGGGCACCGAGCAGCTAGCCACCGCCTTCGTTTCCATCTTCTGCCTGCGAACCTTGGCCGGAGGGCCCTCCACAATGACCGAGGAGCTGTACACCGGCCCTGCCGTGTCTGCGTTGTTGCTCCTGACGCAGAGGACGCTGACGTAGTGGGCGCCGTCGCTGTAGCTGCCCACGGCCAGGAGGAACACGCCGCCGTCATCCTCCTCCGCGACCAAGAGAAAGAGGCCGACCGTGGCGCCGCGGGGATCGCGCTGCTTGAGCTCCCGCATGTCGACGTCGAACACCTGGTCGCTGCCGTAGGTGATGCGGCGGACGGGCCAGGCGTGCTGGCCGGCCTCGTCGGTGAGGTGGCGCGCGAGCTCCGCCGGCGAGCCCTCGAAGGAGCAATCGGGGCACGCGCAGGGCGCGCACGAGCACGCCGCCGCGTGCGCCGCGACGTCACGGTACGCGACGGAGCTAGCGCAGCCGTACTTGGTGTACGGGCACGGCAGCTTGAAGTAGCCGAACAGGGTGCCGAGGTAGCTCCGGACGAAGAAGGCGGCGTCGGCCAAGCCTGCGCAAGGAAGGCACCCCTGCCTGCGGCCGCCACAGTCGCCGCACGCGACGTGCCGCACAAGGGAACACTGCGACCGACCGACGCCATTGGCCAAGTTCATTCAAGCATATATACTGTAGGAATGGAACGATCTTGTGGTTGTGGGGGTGCACGGAATGGAGATTCTAGTACCTGGTAAATGGGGAGCTTGAGGGGGCGATGGCACACATCGCAGTCCAGCTCCAGCACGGTGCTCGGCAAGACCAAGCCGAGCAGCTTCACCACGCGTTTCTCGGCCGCCGATACCGCGACCGCGCCGCGTGCTAGGTCTAGCAGCCCCCCTGCCTGATGATGCGGCAGCGGCACCACCATCGCGCCTAACGCCGGCGGGGGTGCCGTCACAACGGCAGGTTCTTTGGGCGCTTCTACGGCAACTGGAGTGAGTGACGGCGCCGGTTCTGTCTTCGGCTTGCGGCCGGGCCGGCCCTTGGACGGCGGCGTCTTCCCGTCCGCCACCGTGTTCTTCCTCTTGTCGCCCATCGCCGGTGGGTCCGTGGGAGGAGGATGAGAGCGTGTTTTTGGGTCCGTGTGTGACTGTGAGAGAGGTTCTGCAACCCAGCTAGCGGCAGTAACTCTCTATTACTTTGCTAGCTTTTGTCCCATTGATAGCGGCAGTAACTCTCTAGTACTTTGCTACAGTCTTTTGACTCGTAACCTCAAATGTAACATCTCCGGGTATGGGTAATTTAAATAAAAATAATTCAAAAGTCAAACAAATCCAAATTATATACTACTTATTTGCAAAGTATTTATATACGGTAACCCTTTTCTGCAACCCTCGCTCGCGCGACGCCGCACCAACGGCTACCACTCCACCTGATACGGCGCCACAACACTGCCACGCTGGCCAGGTGGGTCCCGACGATGCAGCCCTACCACGCTGGCGCACACGTGCAGCGCCGGCTAGCACGACGCCGCATACACCACCATGGCGCCAGTCAGGACGACGCCGTACGCCCTGCCACGCTGGCGCTGCGGGCCCTGGCAGCGTTAGTGTGGCACCACTCGGGTTTGTGCCTCACCAGCTCCTGCAGCGCCGGCGCTTGCAATGCCGCACAAGCTGCACCACTTAGCCGCGCCAGCCCTTCCCAGCCCGACCCCAACCCTAGTTCCTTCACTGTCTATCCCCAACCGGCGGCGGCTTCACTCTCTTCTCCCCTCCAATCTTCACCAAGAGGCCCCAAATCTCAAGGAAAATAAGGGGATTTCTTCCCTAGACGCTTCCCCAAGGTACTCTCCTCCATTCTCTCCATTTCGTCCGAAAATTTCAAGTTATTTGTCCCTAGTTTGCAAAATTCATCCAACTCTCAAATCTCATTGGGTATGTAAATTTGTATGGAACAATGGGGTGTTTGGTTGATATATAGAGTTAGGATTGGTATAGTAATCCTTCATGTGTATAACTAAGATTATTAGGGTTGGTGTTAGGGTTAGGGTTATGATAAGGGTAAGTTTATGGTTGTGTGGGGAAGTTGTTAGTGCAAATTTTGACATAGATACTTATTGAATTCTGATACGTCCAAAACGTATCTACTTTCTCAAACACTTTGCTATTGTTTCTCCTCTAAACTTGTGTGATTTGGATACAACTAACACGGACTTACGATGTTTTCAGCAGAATTATCTTGGTGTCTTGTTTTTGTGCAGAAAATGAACTATCAGGAAAAATCCCGGAAAATATGCCAAAAATTATATTTCACCAGAAGATCCACGGAGCGGAGAAGGATGGAGGGAGGCACTGGGGGCCAGACCCACCCAGTAGCGGGCCCACCGACCCAGCGCTGGGAGGTCCGCCACCAGGCAGCTCCTCGGCCTCCCTCCGTGCCTCTAAGTTGCCTTCTGACCTAAAAACGGAGGAGGGTTCGATAGTTTTCCAGAAAGAGTTCCGCTCCGCCGCCTCCACGAGAAACCAAGATTCGGATCCAGAAACTCCGTTCTGGCACCCTGCCGGGACGGGGAATTTGAAGAGGATCATCACCATCGTCATCACCAACGCATCTCCATCAACCACCGATGTTTCCCTCATCCATGAGTGAGTAATCCCCCGCTGTAGGCTTGGGGATGGTTGGGATTTGATGAGTTCTATCATGTAATCGAATAAGATATGTTAGGGGCATAGTGCCTAGTATCTCTATTAGTGCTATTTGAC
Organism: Avena insularis; assembly: GCA_023614405.1. NCBI lineage: Eukaryota > Viridiplantae > Streptophyta > Magnoliopsida > Poales > Poaceae > Avena > Avena insularis. The sequence goes on along the minus strand of CM042695.1, from coordinate 377,091,850 downwards.
TTTGTTGCAACATGTTGTGCTTAATGCTTGTCACTAGGGCCCGAGTGCCATGATATCAGATCTAAACTTATTATTGAATCATTATGATAGTATTGTTTGTGATCTTATCTGCAAGTTGTGTACACATATCATTGTCCGAATCCAAAGGCCCCAAAGTGACAATAATTGGGACAACCGGAGGGGATGGCTGTGGTGCGAGGATCACATGTGTTCATGGAGTGTTAATTCTTTGCTCCGGTGCTCTATTAAAAGGAGCACCTTAATTGCCAGTAGTTCCCTAGAGGTCCCGCTGCCACGGGCTGGCTGGACAGAAGATGTTGTGCAAGTTCTCATTGCGAGCACGTATGACTATATTTGGAGCACATGCCTAGGATTGTTTAGTACTTGAATGCTTATTATTATTTATATGCAATGCCCTAGTTCTTTGAAGTTACATGTTTAGACTCGTCCATGCAACGCCCGTCCATCCATCCCTATGACTACCGCACTCGAATCCTACTGCTACCGTTACTGTTACTATTGCTCCTGTTTCACTGCTGCTGTTACTGTTGCTTTTGATTTGCTGTTGCTACTATAAACTGTTACTACTGATAAACTTCTGTGAGCAAGAACTATTTCCAGGTGCAGATGAACTGACAACTCAGTTGTTAAGGCTTGCAAGTATTCTTTGGCTCCCCTTGTGTTGAATCAATAAATTGGGTAGTACTACCCGCGAAGACTGTTGCGATCCCCTACACTTGTGGGTCATCAAGACTATTTTCTGGCATCGTTGCCGAGGAGCATAGCTTTATTTGTAAGTTCACTTGGATCTATTATTGTTCACTGCTACTCCTTTCATCATGGGGAAGTCTCGTGATGGAAAGTTTCCTATTTTACCATCCACTACAAGGAGAGGTATAGTCATAAACACCTATGTTGCTCTTGATTCATCGTCTGTTATAAGTAAGCTTGTCACACCACCACCACATACTCATGCTACATACACTGCTACTACTGTTGAATCTGAAATTGCTTTTGATACTCATGATGTTACTTCTACTGTGCTTGATGTGAGTGGTTCACTAGGTTCTTTTCTAGATGCTACTATGGCTAGTCTAGGAAATATCGAAACTCCTAGTGAAGACACTGTTACACCTGTTAGCTCACCTGAGTCTAGTGAGAGTTTTGATATTAATGATGGTCACATTGAGCTCACTGATGAATTTGTTGAAGGGTGCCAAAACACACATGGTTCTAGTGCTATTAAGAGTCTCCTTGCTAGACATACTATTATACCCAAGAAGTCCTATGGTCCTAAGTTTGCCACCTCTCCCATAGATATTAAAGATAAATATTATGATTTCTCTCTTGATTTAGCTTATTTAGATATTGTTGAGAAAGAACCATTTTGTGGTATTGAAAATGAGAGTGTTGTGGCTCATATGAATGAGCTTTCTACTATGAGTGCTTTGTTCTCTAATGATTTTAAAATGCGCAACTACTTTGTTGCTAAGATCTTCCCTTTTTCACAAAAAGGAGAAGCTAGGGCTTGGTTTAATAGATTATCTCCTGGTTCCATTGATAGCCCTGATTGCTTGATTGCTTCTTTCTTCCATAAATATTTTCCTCCCAGTGCTAGACATGCTGCTTTGTAGAGACTTTTTGATTTTAAACAGGAAGAAGAAGAGAAATTGCCTGAGTCATGGAAAAGATTTTGTTCCTTGATTCATGCATATCCTGGATTTTCATTACCTAAGAATGAGCTTCTTGATATTTATTATAATGGACTAACTAATGATTCTAGGACTTACCTAGATAGCTTTGCTGATTGTGTTTTTAGAAAAAGGACTCCTACAGATGCTGAAGAATTAATGAACAAGATAAGCAAGAATTATGATGACTGGACTTCAACTGAGTTGAATACACCTGAGCCTACTACTCTTGAACCAGTTGTTCCTGAACCAGTTCCACCACCAACAACAAAGAAGAGGGGAGTTATTGCATTAAATGATGAAGTGATGAAGGAAGCTAAAAAGTGTCTAAAGGAGACAGGTATTAGAGCTGAAGATGTGAAGAATCTTCCTCCTATATAAGAATTATGTAAGCCAATTCCCCACTCGTCTACTATTGAGGTACATGATCTCCAACACTTTGATGAAGGTGATATTCCTTATGGTAAGCCTCCTGATCAATGCTTAGAGGAACTTGGCATTTTTATTGTTAAACAAGGTAATTTTAATAAACAAGTTCAGAATCATTTATTGGAAAACTCTAGAGCTATCCATGAGTTGAAAGATATTGTGGAAAGAACTTCTAATGATATTAAAATACTTTGTAAACACTTTCAAATGGTTCAAACCCAACTTGATCAACTTGCTAAGGTGCAAAAGGATATGCTAGTTAATGCTTCAGGAAATAAACATGCTTATGGAATTAGAACTATGAGTGGTGCAGCTACTCAAGATCCTTTATATCCTGAAGGACACCCTAAAAGAATAAAGCAGGATTCCTAACAAGGTGAGGATAGTGGTAGTCCTCGTAAGAGGAAGAAAAAGAAACATAAGAAAGTTGAGGAACCACTTGAACCTGTTGTAGATCCTAATAGTATATCTGTCTCTGATGCTGAAACTGAGAGTGGTAATATTGACGAGTCTCCTGATAAGGAGGAAGGTGAGGAAGAACCTGATCAGCATACTAAGAACACTAGGTACACAAAGGAAGATTTTATTGCTAATAAACATGGTAAAGAGAGAGAACCTTGGGTGCATAAACCTATGCCTTTTCCAGGTAAGAAACACAAGTCAAAGGAGGAAGAACACTACAACAAGTTTTGTGAGTGGATGAAACCTTTATTCTTGCAAATTCCTTTGACTGATGCTATTAAGCTGCCTCCTTATTCAAAGTACATGAAGGATATTGTCTCTAATAAAAGGAAGATTCCTTATGAGGAGATATCTACTCTACTTGCTAATTATTCCTTCAATGGTAAGGTTCCAAAGAAACTTGGTGATCCAGGTAGACCAACTATTCCCTGATCTATTAAGAACAATTATGTTAGAACTGCTTTATGTGATTTGGGAGCTGGAGTTGGTGTTATGCCCTTTTCTCTCTATAAGAGAATCCAGCTAGAAAAGTTGATACCAACTGATATTTCTTTCCAAATGGCTAATAAGTCAACTACTATCCCTGTTGGTATATGTGAGGATGTTCCTGTTCAAGTTGCTCATAATTATATGGTTTTAACTGATTTTGTTGTGCTTGAAATGCCTGAAGATGATAATATTTCTATTATTCTTGGGAGACCTTTTCTTAATACTGTAGGTGTTGTCATCAATTGCAATCAAGGAAAAGTAACCTTCAATATTAATGACAAAGAGCACACTGTCTATTTCCCCAAGAAGGTCGTTAAGAGCTATTGCCTGAATTCCATTGAAAGCATTGAGAGCATTAAAGTTGGAGAAATATATTGTCCCATTCCACAAGAAAATTTTGAAACTATTATGATTGACACCATTGCTATCAAGTATGCGGTAACATAATCACCTTGTGGAATGCAAAGTTTTGATTCATATAAGATTGTTTTGGTAACAAGACTTGATCAACCTTGTTAACAAAAGGATTTTAATGAACAAAATAATGTTTTCACAGTGGTTATACTTGCTCACTTTTATTTTTCTCCTTTCCAATCTTTGCTCTTCGCCGTGCCTAACTTAAAGGCGTTAAAGAAAAGTACTTGTTGGGAGATAACCCAAGAGTTTCCTTGAGTCTTGGAAGTTATTACTTCAGTAATGACCTCTCCTTATCCTTTTTGTTTGCTTTTTGTGCCAAGAATGACCTCTAATGTGAGGGAAGTAAGATTTGGGGAGTTGATGTCCCGAAACAGATTTCTGTCCTCCACCATAAAAATTCGTGAGTAGTCTCTGTAAGTCAGATTGAGATAAAAATTTACGAATAATCCTCCAGTATGTTAGCTAACTTTCGTTAATTCAACACTTTTTATTTGAGCAACAGAAGGTATTCGGAAAAATCTGTTTCTACCTGCTGGTCTGTTTTGACAGATTTCTGCCATTATTTGCATTTGCTTCTTATTGATTCCTTTTCAGGTTCTTTTTGGGAAATTGAGCTTTTGAAGGAGTTGCTACAATAGCTTGTATTTTTAATGAAAAGTCTTGCTATTCTAAAGCTTTTCTAGAGGTCTAATATCTTTTGAATAAACTAATGTTGCTAATGAAGATTGTGTGAAGTTTTGTATGAAAGAAAAATTTCAGGTGTAGAGAGATGAAGAATGGACAAAAGCTCAAGCTTGGGGGGATCCACTCCATGTCACCCCAAGAATTACTCAATAGGTACAAGCGTCAAAGCTTGGGGGTGCCCAAGGCATCCCCTTCTTCACCAATAAAAATCTCAGGTCTTTCTAAACACTTTGTTTTTATTGTTTCATGCATAGTTGTGTTGTTCTTGGAGCGTCTTAGTTTTTTTTTGTTTTTTTTTGCTTCGTTTGGTTTTGCGTTGGTTGCCTTCTAAAAAAACGAAAACACCAAAAATATTTATTGTTCTTCTTTGGTTTTGTGAGTTCTTTGTAGGGTTCAATCGTCCTCAGTGGATTTTGGGTTTCATGTTAATATTCAAGTCACACAAGCGAAGGGCAATAATGAAGATTAAGACAACTCGAGGTATGGTAAGAGGTTGGTAACGAAGTCTATTTATTTTTTATTTTTTACATATACTCATCACTGTGAGCATGCTTAGCCTGTTTGTGTAAGGTGTATGTCATTATGGATGCTTAGTAGTTCTTGCTTGTCTATGATTAGCTCCAGCTTGCTAATAGTTTGTAGCATGTCATATGAATGATTACTTGCATTGTTTTATTCAAACTTTGGTATAATATTGTGGTATCCTCCTCTAACTGTTCATGTGAATCGACTTGGCACATGCTCACGCATGCATATGACTAATCAATAGTCACTAAGCCTCGATGATTTATTTTGCCTCAGAGTTATTGTATCACTTTCATGCCATAATTAGTCCCGTTTTGTTGCAAGCATGATTATGACAGTTATTGCTCTCTCGTTTGTCGCTCCATCTCTATTGCTAGCCTTCAATTGCACTGAGTATGTGCTCTACCTGTGCTTCCAACTCCCCAAAACCAATATTGCCAGTTGTGTCCACCATATCTACCTATTAGCATCATTTTCTACTTTAGTGCATATTTTATATATGCCGTGTTTTCTTCCAAAATAAAATGTTTGTCTGTTTTGAGAAAGTTAGTTAGTAAAGCTCTCACGAACTTGATGGCACACTTTATTCCTTGCGCTTAATAATCTTGAACCATTGTGACTAGTCCATGAAAGTTATATGCTTGCTTATTATATGCTGGGAGTCAGCGGAACCGTGCTGTCACGAGGAACGCTTTCAACACTTGTTGGATATTCTATCCAGTTGATACTTTGCTCTTTTGTTTACGGATGTCGATGATGTGAAATAAAAGGGGAAGTTGTTAGTTCTTGGAGTTTATACATTGTGTTAGTGAAACGCCTGGGCCGCTAGCCTAAGCCATGCTTAATCATGGTGGAAACTTGCAGCATCACTATAATTAGCATCTATGAAGCTTCCTCAATAAAAAGCTATGCATATGGTAAATAAAAATATTGCTGAAATGCTCATTGTCTGCTTGCCTTGTTATTTTGGTTATGGGAAAGCTCCTGTGCCATATGCAAGGGGTACCCCGTTGGCGGTTCTCGATGATATGCATGTATTTACAATGACAAGAACTTTCAGGTGACCAAAGTTGAGTAGCATGCGGAGCGACCCTCGTACTCAAGGGACTTGGGATTTCTAGTCTATGATCTGTCAAGCATATGATTCAGAGTGAACCTCACTTTCACCTTAACCATATGAAGATGCCTATGATAGGGGCAATGAGAGCTTGAAGCTAATGAGTACCTTCCTTTCAGCATTAGGAAGCCTTTCAAAACCTTCACAAAATCGTTTTCACAACTTTGTTGAGTCACCACTTATTCTATGAGCACCTTCTTGAGAGAATAGTTGTCATTCTTGTGTTTGTCCCAAAACTTGGTTAATTATGTCATGACTTTGATGCTTGTATCTCTGATATCTTTATCCCTAGTCTTCATGTGAACTTCAGAGGTGCCTCAGCATTCATATTGTGTTCTTCAAACAAAGGCAAGAGAGATACCACTCTATCATACCTTATTATGAGCATTGAAATGTTGCTTATGTTTATGTTCCATGCTACTTATTATTATTGAGTTGGTTTCTCTTCATAGCTTGCAATGACTATTGAGTAGACTTAGTTACATACATCTTATTATGAATTGTCTAAGCATCTACTCCTGTGCTGAGAATATATACATCATATGAGCAAAGTGTTCGTGAAAGTTCTTTTATCGCACTTAGTTTTCAACTAATTGCTTGAGGACAAGCAATAAGCTAAGCTTGGGGGGATTTGATACGTCCAAAACGTATCTACTTTCTCGAACACTTTGCTATTGTTTCTCCTCTAAACTTGTGTGATTTGGATACAACTAACACGGACTGACGCTGTTTTTAGCAGAATTACCTTGGTGTCTTGTTTTTGTGCAGAAAATAAACTATCAGGAAAAATCCCGAAAAATATGCCAAAAATTATATTTCACCAGAAGATCCACGGAGCCAGAAGGGGAGACAGAGGGGAGGCCTGGGGGGCCCGGACCCACCCAGGCGGGCTCATCGACCCGCGCCTAGGGAGGTCCGCCACCCCAGTAGCTGACTCCTGGACTCCTCCGCCTATAAGTTGCCTTCTGACCTAAAAACAGAGGGAGGTTCGATAGTTTTCCAGAAAGAGTTCCGCTCCGCCGCCGCCACGAGAAACCAAGATTTGGATCCAGAAACTCCATTCTGGCACCCTGCCGGGACGGGGAATTTGGAGAGGATCATCGCCATCGTCATCACCAATGCATCTCCATCAACCACCGATGTTTTCCTCATCCATGAGTGAGTAATCCCCCGCTATAGGCTTGGGGATGGTAGGGATTGGATGAGTTCTATCATGTAATCGAATAAGATATGTTAGGGGCATAGTGCCTAGTATCTCTATTAGTGCTATTTGACTTTGTTGCAACTTTTTGTGCTTAATGCTTGTCACTAGGGCCCGAGTGCCATGATCTCATATCTAAACTTATTATTGAATCATTATGATAGTATTGTTTGTGATCTTATCTGCAAGTTGTGTACACATATCATTGTCCGGATCCAAAGGTCCCAAAGTGACAATAATTGGGACAACCGGAGGATTTGTCCGATGATCCTCAGGATTGTTGTCTTGCTTTCACGGAACAACGTTTCAAAAACTTATATCTCAGATTGTTGAAGAACAAAAAACTCAATTCGAAGGGTCAAGAGTTTCTCAATAGGCACATTCAACTTCGGAACAAGTGGGCACGAGTTTCTCAATAGGTTGCGCACATACAATCTCGATTATAACATGTCCATTAAACTTGAGCAACAAATCATGTAGGGAGGTTTATTTTTCTTACCTTAATCCCCTCAGAGATAATGTAGCCATGGTGACGCTTATCATACGCCGGATCAAGAAGCAACATGCCTTCGACAAACCCGGTTTGTACATGGGGTAGTCTACATTTTTCTTCCTCTTCCGATTCCAACATCCTAGATAATTAAAAAAAGAAAGTACAACTAAATATGTGAGCATATTATAAACCACCTACTAATATGAATAAAGTGCTTTCTATATGTCCATCTCCTTGTGAGCTAATTTTATAAATCATTCTTTCTATATGGTCATATCTATGTGAGAAAAATTTATAAACCATTCTTTCTATATGGGCATCACATTTTGAGCTAATTTTATAAACCTTAGTTCCTATGTAGGCATCTCTATGTGACCAAGGTTCCAATAGTTATGAACAAAAATTTAAAACTAACAAGTACATGTGGAATTCCTACCAAGTATATGAAGGATTACTATACAAACAAATCCCAATATGAAGGCTTACTATACCTAGAAATTCAAATGAACAAGTATATCAAGGATTAATATACCAATCCTAACTCTAGATATCAACCAAACATGCCATTGCTCCATAGAAATTTACTAATCCAATGGGATTTAGGGTTTAAATGAATTTTGCAATTAGAGACAAATAAGTGGAAATTTTTGGATGAACTAGAGGGATGTGTAGGAGGGTACCTTTGAGAAGGGATTAGGGATGAAATCCCCTAATTTTTCCTTGAGATCTTGGCGTTTTGGTGAAGATTGGAGAGGAGGAGTAGAGTGCAGCTGTCGCCGCCTCGGTTGAGAAGTTCTGGAAAGAATGCTAGAGTTGGGTTGGTGTCACATCCCAAAACTTTCCAAATTTTGAAATGTGAAAAATAAACAAACAAAAGAAACAAATGTTGAGATTTAGGGGGAAAAGAAACGTTTTGTCTCTAAATGGAAAGATCAAAACCTTACTTGAATATAATTTGAATGAAAAAGCAACAAACAAATTTTCAAACAAATCAAATGCACCCATGCATGGAATGTATCTTGATTGTGAGCACTTGGAAAAGTTAAACCAAAAACCCTAAACCCTGATAAAAGAATCATTCATCAAGATCACCCCAAGACTATGGCTTTGTTCCATACAAAAATTTAGCAACAACATTCCTAAATGGCCAGAATTGGTAAAAAAAATATTACAAAACCATGGGAATTGGTTTCACTCCATTTGGAGTCATGGATAAAAACTTATGATTTTTATAAGATAAAAGAAAATATTCCAAGGCTAATAAAGCTCATAGCTAAAATCAATTCCAAATTGTTAACAAAGTTATCCTAAAAAGGATTTGAAAATATAAACAATTATTAAATAAAATTATACAAATTGGAATCACTATTTTTGGAGCTATAAATAAAAAGATATGAATTTTATAAGACAAAGAAATAAATAAATAAATAAGAATTATTTCAAAGACAATTTAAACATGGTTGAAATCCATAAGTAAATGGAATAAAAGTTATGTAAATAATTTAAAAGAAAAAAGTTTATTTAATTAAAATTATATGGGCTTATGAACCATATTCAAATTTTATTTAAATAAATGCCAAAGAGCATCACTTAATTTTAAATGAATATTAAATCACAAGAAAAATATTTGAAATATTCCAAAGTGGACTATTTAATCAACTCATATTTTGTATAAAACCTACTGAAAAGATTGGAGAAGATTTGAATTAAAATTTAAGTTTGAATCAAATGTTTTGAATATAACAGAAAATAGAAAAAGAGAAGTGGAAAAAGGTTTTGAAAAAAAGGGAAACCAGTCCTGCCCAAACCCCTGGCCCAACACAGCCCAACAGCAGCCTACCCGGGCCACCTCTCTCTCCCCCGCAGATTTTCTTTTCTTACCCGCTACTCCCCGCACCCACCCACTGTTAGGACGACACCACCTCCATGTCACTATCGTCATCAACCCCGCGACCACGCCGCGATCCCCTCCTTGTCGTTTCTGGTCCAATTCATTCGTGTTAATTCGCTTAACTGCTGCAGTAATCCCCCCTCAACCAAGCCCTCTTAACCACCCCTCCCTCCTCTCTGTTTCCCCTCAACCCTCGCATCTAGAGAGCCACCAGGCTGCTCGGAATTGAACTCGCGCCGCTGCAGCACCGAAGCACTCCGACGTCGATTCCGGTGAGACTCGTGCGCCCCTTGACCTCTAGCTCATGCTTTCGTACTTGCCATCCTCGTGCGCACCTCCCGACACTCGTCGTTTGCTTCCTCATGCACCAGAGCCTCGACTCCGTCTTCACCTACAAGCAACCGTCGACTGCCTCGACTCCGGTGACGCATTCCGGTGAGTCCAGTGCTCCCCTCGGCCTCTGATTCAAACGAGCTTGATCGTTGTTGTCTTGCACACCTCCTGATGCATTCTAATTATCCTCTTGTGTCGCAGAGCACCGCCTCGTTGTTGACTGAGAGCTCCCCGTCGGTGAGCACTTCTCCGGCGAGGAATCAGAGACGAATCCGTGCTCCCCGCCCTCGTCCGCGACCACCTTGAGAACCCTCTCGTCCCCGCTACAACGATAAACCCTTGCACCCTTCCCCTAACCCCTAGATCACCGGTGCGCCGCCACCAGAGGCGTCGCCGCCACGCGCAGAGAGCAGCGCCGCCCATCTCTGGTTAGAGCGCTCTGATCCGTTAGATCTAGATCGGAAGGATAGGATAGATCACTTAAACGAAGGGGTACATGCAGATCTGGTCCATTAATTTTCACTTAGATCCAGTGGCTCATAGTGCTGATCCAACCGAAGCGGTACCAACCAATCACAACACAACACGTGGCCAGGCTTTTGATTTAAAAACCAAAATAGATCTATTAAAAGTTTAAACTTGTAAAATCAATAACTTTTGATATGTAATTCCAAAAATTACAAATTAGGTGTCTATGGATTCATAAAAATGAGAAATTTGCATCTATGGCCTTACTTTGGTCATTTGCTTCTGAAAAATTAGAGTTTTATGCAGAGACTTGTTTAGGGATATTTTGAGTATAAAAATTGTTTTAAATATTATTTTTGAGTGAAACCTTTTGAAAATGGTTTTGTTTTGAACCCTCTGACAATAAACACTAGCATTTGAAATTAAAAATATATTTTTGTTGACACTAGAAATTATTCCTTTGAATAAAAGCTTTTCTAACCAAAGAAAAATGTTTTAAATGACTTGTTTCACTAACTTAGTTTCAAGTGAAATTCCACTTTTATAAAAAGACCAGTAGGTGTTTTGAAATGTTTAGAACCTTGTTGGAAACAAATTTTTCAATAAAATAACCTTTTGCATGCTTACATGCATTTCTTTGTTTTCTTGTTTTTGTTTTGTTAATCTTTGTGTTGTAGTTTTGAGTGTGTACTTTTGCTTGATTGTATTGTAGTGAACTTTGAGGAGTGTGAAAATTGCAATATCAAGGAGAGTACCTAGATTTTCTACTAAAAAGGCAAGTGATAGTTTGGTCATCAAAAGTCCTATCTTTTCAATATTGTGTTAGTGATATTTTTGTAGTATGCACGATAGGACTATTTTGTACAATTATATGCTATGCTATGGTAGATCCCATAGAGTATATCTTGGTAGAAATTTTCCTAAATTAAGAGACATGCTATGCTAGTATGCTTAGCCTAGCTATTAGAATACAAGGGTGGAAATTCATGTTATGATATTATGGAAAAGTTATGCCTATGTGTTTTTGACTAAGAAAACAACTTGTTAATGAAACACCTGGTTAGAAATGGTAATTGCATAGATGGATTTTTGTTGAGTGGTTACCCAGGGCCCATTTCTATGGTTTACCCTGGTGTATCTCACTTGTGGATGGCCACCCAGAAACAAAGAGATTTGAGATGTTTAGTGTTGAGAAGCTTCTAGTGCAACCACGGGGCATATGGGCTCTGCCTTGACCAACTAGGTTGCAGGAACTCAGGCAGATGGACAGAAGGTGGTAGTGATGATAGGAAGGAACACGTCCATGGTGGTCTGAGGTATTGCTTCTGAAAAGTCTCGTCTTGATGCATGTAGAGTCTTGTGGGGAAAGTGCACCACCTCTCGAGAGGGTAAAACCTAAGTACTTAGCTGTGTCCCCGGTTATGGACATTTTGAGCATCAAAGACATTTAAAGGGTGAAGAATCTCCTCGTCCCATTTTTTCTAAGTTAAAACTTGTTGGGTGAACAAGGGAAGCACCTGGTGTGCATCTAGTGTGCCATTGTGTGACGAAGTGTTTTGAAAAGAGAAAACTATTTTACAAAGGATAGGGAAAACTTATTTTATGCAAAGGCCAGCCAAAACTCCACTTAGCCATATATTCATATAGATGTTGGATTCTCCATATCAATATGATATCACTTGCCAATACAATTTAAATGTATCGACCCTTGTGGCTGTAACTTATCGTGTTGCAGGTTTGTTTGATGTTAGTGAAGTTTGTTGAGTAGGGATTATAAGTCTACAACCAACATGATTGTCTGTGACACATGAAGATGAAGGACTCCATGCTTTATAGTCATATCTGATGCTGTGTAATAAGATAGCCATATGAGCTATGCAAGTTGTAATGAACTATTTTATTCCTGGTTATGAGTTGTAATATGACCTTTGTTTCTGGATATTACATCTTAAACTATGGGTCCTAGCTATTCGATCCAGGGACTAGCACTGTAAACACAAGGACTTGTACCTTATTGGGTTCAGGCCTCTACAGTTGGGTTGGGGAGGGCCAGCGCGGCTAAGTGCTGGTGGCCGTGCGGCGCCAGCAACTGTGGCGCTGTAGGCGTGTGTGTGGCACCGTCCCGAGTGGCGTGACAATTGCGCTGCTAGGGCCTGGCGCGCCAAGCGTGTCGTCTGGCGCTATACGGTGTGGCCGCAGAGGTGTTTGCGGCGCCGATCATGGCGTCGCAAGACATGCGCTTAACGTGCAGCGCTGCTTTCGGGCCCCTGAGTCAGGGGCGTGGGTGGCTGTTGCACCGTCGTCTCGGAGTTGCACCCGTCTGCGGCGCGCCACGCGGATGGGAGTTGGTAAAGAAAAGTTCTGAGTTGTAAAATAGTTTGCAAATAGGTTTATTATTTGAATTTGTTTAACTATTGGGTTATTTTTATTTAAATTTCCCCACACTTTTGTATGGTAGGAGTCTATACTCTATGACATTGGCACATTAGGAGTCGGTTCATATTTACTTAATCGAGGGATACCATGCATGGTTTAGGAGAAAGAAAACACATTGACATCAGATGTAGTCAAATATGCAGCTGACGTTGGTAGACTAGTCACTCTAAATATATCCGCGGAATGAAAAGTTATGTCTTTACTGATGTGCGCACTCGCGTCATTTCTCATAATATTGTGTTCGAAGCTCCTTCTCCCCTGAGTCACTCGTGCAGGCAGTTCTGGATGGCACCCCTAACGCTAAAAAGAAATCCTAGATCTCGAGCTCTCCTGGCCGCTGCCACCATTGGCGCCTGGCAACCAAAGGCGAAGGGCAGGAGGGCGTACTCCCTTGTTTCCTCTATGCGAGGTGAAGCGGCACACGAAAGGTTGCAAGGGGAGGTGGTGGCGCGGGGAGGCGGGACTATATAATGGCAAAGCGGGGTGGATGCATGGAGTGGCATGCAATGGCGAGGCAGGAAGGTGGCGCCTGAGCTCATCGGGGACTCACGGGCATGATCTGGGCCTGCCCGGGCATTGGGGTCTGCTTCCTCGTTGAGCTCTCCTGCCCCTGTGCGCATTTAGTCTCTGTGGATGGGTGTCCTGGCCAACACAGTGCTCACTGTTATCGTCGGTCACATGCACATGGACAGAGCTGGTGGTCGTCCGCCGCTAGTGCGCTACAGGTCTACCAGCGAGGGTATGTGGAAGATAGGACACCACTGATGATCTAGGACTGCCAGGGTGAAGCTCAAGGTGGTCGTCGCCTTCCTCGCCTGACTGTGTTGGTCTCTCTTATGGGTTTGTGTCCGACTATTGGTTCTCACCCGCCTGTCGGTGGACTATGGGGTTGATGGATGGGTTGGGAGATATTCCTATGCCATTGTAGGACGACGACGATGCCTAAGGGTGTCATAACCTTGTTGGAAGCAACATCTAGGCCCTTCCAACATGGCTCATCCTAAGCAATGGGGCATACCCTAGATCCACTTTGCTGGTCCAGGCAGCGGTGGCACTATGGTGTCGTCCCCTCCTTGGAGCCTAGACATGTGTGCTTGTCGTGTGCCTTGAGTGGGTGTGCCTTGTATGCCAAAAGGTTTCGGGGTAGGGGTTTTGGGTGTGGTTTCCCACATATACTAGATCGTTTGTTTCTCTTTTAAACTATATTTTAACATCTCAAAAATATTAATGAGGATCAATTTCTAATCAATCAAGATTAGCGTTAACCAAAAACTTTTATTAATTAAATCCTATCTTAATGCTTGTGTTTTGAATGTGTGTATGAATGCTTACCATGCCATGTTTGATTGATTGTAAATGATGAGAAATGGTTTAAAGATCGAAACCATATCATCTAGGTCCTTTCCAAACCAGATCAAAACAAAAGAAAACTAAAATATGAAGCATATGACCTAATGGTCATTTTTGCCAAAGTTAACCACTAGCTCACTTTGAGCATCTATAGCAAGTGATCTCAAACAGAAAAAATTTCATTTCTTTTCTCCCCTTGCTAGACCTAGTGACACTAAACACAATGGAACTTTCCAACCTTGCAGAAACAAATCCAAACCCATTTGAGAGGCAATTCAAAATTGAATCTATCTTATGCATCAAGATAGTCTTTTTTGGAAAACCACTAAAACCTTCACCACTTAGAAAACCATTGCACCCGGAGACTACAAAGATTACCACCAGTACACCCACCAAAAATCACTTGAAAATATGAAAGTTGAGTTCTTTCGACCATTTGATCAAACACCTGGTGATCACAATACAACCTCAACAACTATACACTGTTTTGATCAATCCTTTGATTATCTTTGTGACCTCACCGAGCTCCCACGACGTGCCCTTAACTCACTCAGTACCATCCCATGCAAAGGATCCCCTCTCACTCGACCAATGGACAAGTGTCGAACGTACCCGGGCTCACCTTTGCCACCCCGACGCGGACATGCTGCCACAGACTGTGCCGCCCACGCCCACGATGTCTAGGAGGTAGTCCTGACCTCACTGCCACTACATGTGCATGCCTCGACCAACGAACGCTCGCAGAGACGCCAGCACAGCCGCGCCCATTTAACACCAGACCATGCCGGTCGCTGCGCCAGAGCACCCAGCAATCCCGCTCGCACACGTCGCGCCTTGCTCCCTCCTTGCGCTAATAAATTCGCCATGACTCCAGCAAGCTCCCAGACATGATCGTTTGACCCCGCGCTCGCCGTGACCACCGTACGTCGTGACGATTGCCGACGGTACTGCCGCATAGCACGGATGTTCTAGAATGGTAGAGATCGCGCCCTCGCGCGCGTGCACTATCGCGATCTATCCAGCAGAAGATCACCGACCACCACACCACCCCCACCCAGCCGATAGCACAGCAATTCACTACGTCGTCGTCGTCCCCCGAACCATGCCTTCATGCCCCCTTCACCGCAGTATAAATAGATCCCTCCTCTAGCCTCAAAATGCACACCATTCCAGTCCTCTCTCACCCAACAACCTCTCCGACCCACCCTGGAGCAAGGCGAGCACCAACCCGATGGATTTTCACCAGAGTTCACCACTGTAGTGGAGGAAAGGAGCCGACGCTAGGAGCCGCCTCAGGAGCTGCCGCGACCACCAGTCGAACCGCCGTCGTCGACTCGATCATTCGCCCACCTCGTCGGACCTAGCTGGAGCCCTGGTAAGCCCCCAATGACCCCCGCCGTAGCGCTAGGGTTCTGTCTCATGCAGCTCGTGCGACGGAGATGACGACGCCCAGTCGTCGATCATGCTCTAATCCTAAGGCCCAGATTAGCTGATACCGCTTCGCGTTTGATTAGCCACTAACGTGTGGGACCAACCCTGGAGCAGCCTGATGTGAGCACGTTGCGTAGTTGGGCCAGCCCATTTGTATACCCGCGCGTAGCCCACAGATTCAAACTTAGATTTTTCTTTTATTTGAAAATCCTATACTGTAGGTAACTTTCAAAATCAATTCAGGAAATTTCACTGAACCAAATTGAATGAAACCAATTTTGTTCGAAAGTAGATGAAAGTCTCTAATCACTCCCATTGGATTCAAAAATTCGAAACTATAGATCACCCTTAGTAAAAATAACAAGACAGTAGCTTTTTCAGCTTCAAACATTTTTGTAAAATCAACCATAAATGATTTTGAGTTGATTCCAACTCTCAAAAATCACATTGGCCATGATCTATCTGAATATATGAAAATATATAGTTTTGCATACAGTAGTCTTGGACCAAAATTAAAGAATGGCTTAATAGTCATTTCTAGTCACAAAAATATTATTAAATGACATTGTTAAACTTTGTAATTTAGGCCAACCACTTTAAATCTCATTCACAAGTATTGGAATATGTGGTGATGACATGTGTCAAAATGATACCATATTTGAATTTGGAGAATATTAAATCTTAAATAACTTTTCAATGAGTAGAAATTACTTTTCCAAAATAAGATAAATACAATCTTTTCACCCTTTCCTTGTAATGATAGAGATGATGCTAGATCATCTAGTGTGGACCCTTGTGTGTTAAATAGAAGTAGTTAAGCATTGTTGGTGATTGTGTACCTCATATTTATTTATAGATGCTAGTATCAATCCGAGCTAGGAGGAGGAAGGATAGTACGAAGAAGAGGACGAGAACTTCGACCACCTTACCAACCAAGGCAAGCTATACTATGCAAGATAGACCCATGCATAACTCTTTGTTACCACCTTGATTATACCAATCCCAAGTTTTACTTGCAAGCTTTATGTTTTATCCTTTGTGCAAAGTTGTTCAAGTAGTAATTAATTGGTGATTACTGGAAAATTAGGATTGATGCCATCAAGAGTTTGGAACTTGATGTAGTTAGTTACACTTGTTTAGCACCCCTCAATAGTGACACCCTCCTTGATAGATGCTAGTGCTAAACCAATCTTGATCACTATAGATGGGAACAAATGATTATGAAAACTTTGGAATGATGGATCATTCTATTGAAATGTTTTGACATGTGTTATGGACACAATGAGATGAAGATGATGTTGAATGAAGTATGTGATTGGACTTGGATAAAATCTGATGGTTGGGTTCGGATGCGATATGATACGACGGAAACATATCTATAATTTTTGATGCTCCATGTTTGTTTAGTATCTACTTTGCTTTGCTTTGTCTTTACTTTGAGGTATTTTTATATGTTTTTATGGACTAACCTATTAACAAGAAGCCACAGTGCCAGTTGCATGTTTTCTTCTATTTTTGGTTCCAAAAAAGGCAGAAAATCAATATTCTCGGAATTGGACGGACAAAAGCCAAGCTTCCTATTTTTCCTGGAGAAACACGGAACCACAAAGCAGAGGTGGAGGAGGACACCAGGGTGGTCGCACCCCCTAGGCACGGGCAAGCCCTGGTGGTGTCGTCCCCCTGGCCCTCCATCGACCTTGCCTCATTTGCCTATAAGAAGCCTCTGACCCAAAAACCCTAAATCATCTGGCAGAAATCCACGAAAACCTCCACAGGGCCGCCGCCACTGAAGGGGAGATTCGTGTAGGGGTTCGTAGCATGGAAAACAAAAAAATTCTACCACATGAACACACATGCAAGACCTAATCTATGATCAAGCCAAGATCTATCTACTAGATCGGTGCACCAAGTTGATAGAGTACTAACCCTCGAAGATCCAAAGCGGTTAACGAGAGCAGATTCTCATGGGTGATATAGTCGTTCACTCGCCGAACTCAAGATCGCGTAGACGATCCTTCCGGCGCCGCGTTCTGGCAGTGCTCTCGTAGTCGATCACACGTACGGTACTCGATGAAGACCTTCCTCTCCCTTGTTCCAGCAGGCAGC
Organism: Avena insularis; assembly: GCA_023614405.1. Taxonomy (NCBI): domain Eukaryota; kingdom Viridiplantae; phylum Streptophyta; class Magnoliopsida; order Poales; family Poaceae; genus Avena; species Avena insularis. The sequence continues at coordinate 377,074,327 of CM042695.1, read as the reverse complement.
GGAGGTTATAGCTCTCTCCTCGCGATTCCGGCAGCACGACGGCGTGGTGTCGGAAGTAGAGGGGAGATCCCGCAGGGCTTCGCCTAAGACAGAGCGATTATGGTGGAGTAGAGGGAGCCCCGGCGATCTAGGGTTTAGAGGGTCGAGGTTTAGAGGTAACTAGCAACTAGAGTTTAGCTAGTCGGTAGCGGTTTAGAGGAGATCTAGATTGGTCGCAACTAGAGAGGGGGGCGGCGGTCAACCTAGGGTTTCTTGGGCACCTAGGGCAAGGGGGATACCTTGGGGTGCGCCCCTACCCCTCCTTATATAGATGGGGTGGGCATCCAAGGGTGTTCCCAACCCAGGTGGAAACCCTCCCTAACTCAGAAACCCTCCCTAACTCGGAAACCATGTTGGGATTTGACTTCTTCAAACTGCCTTTTTGACTTTCAAATTAGAGTTTGATTTCTCTCTTCCAAGTGTCCAGCCAAGTGACCTAGGACATGATGCAACCATTACACTTTGTCATGACACATCCATGTACCCTTCCCCTTCCGGATCGGTGAACCTTCTAGACCCTTCTAGAACATTCTGGTGAAAACACCGAAATCATTCCCGAACTCCGAAATTGGACTTTCCTTATATGAATCTTATTCTCTGGACCATTCCGGATCTCCTCGTGATATCCCGGATCCCATCCGAGACTCTGAACAACATTCGGTCTCTTTACTCACATTCCATATCTACTAAACAACATCGAATCCTTAAGTGTGTCTCCCTACGGTTCGTGAATTATGCAGACATGATCGAGACTCTTCTCCAATCAATAACAAATAGAGGAATCTGGAAATTCATATGGCTCCCACATATTTCTATGATTACTTCGTGATCGAATGAACCATTTACATACGATACCAATTTCCCTTTGTCTCACGATACTTTACTTATCCGAGGTTTGATCGTCGGTATCTCTGCATACCTAGTTCAACCTCGTTACCAAGAAGTACTCTTTTCTCGTTCCCGTGATATGTGATCCCTTGTGAGCCAGTCACATGCTTGCAAGCTAATTGGATGACATTCCACCGAGAGGGCCCAGAGTATATCTATCCGTCATATGGATGGACAAATCCCAATCTTGATCCATGTGCCTCAACACATACTTTCCGAACACTCAATGCCACCTTTATAGCCACCCAGTTATGGTGTGGTGTTTGATGTCATCAAAGCATACTTCCGGTGATGGTGATTAGCATGATCTCATGGTCGAAGGAATTAGGTTACTATGTATCAGAAAGCTTATAGCAAGTGAATTGTATTAAATGACTTGATCTTTATGCTACGCTTAACTATAAGAGTATGTCCATCACATCATTCTCCTAATGATATGACCCTGTTGTTAATAACATCTCTATGTTCATGATCAGGAAACCATGATCATATATTAACCAACAAGCTAGTTTAACAAGAGGCTTTACTAGGGACTCTTTTATGTTTACAAATCGCACAAGTATTAATGTTTCTGGTTAATACAATTATAGCATGGTATGTAAACATTTATCATAAGCATGAAGATATGATAATAACCACTTTATTATTGCCTCTTGGGCATATCTCCAACAGTCTCCCACTTGCACTAGAGTCAATAATCTAGTTTCAAACCTTTGTGCATTCAACACCTATGGCTTTCCGGTGTTGTACACAATTGCTAGTGGTCAACTGATCTCCGGATCTGACACTTTTAGGTCTGTGTGTAATTGCATGTCTTTGCGTCTCTACGCATCACTCATTCTCTAATGAGATGGCTTTGTATAAATTTGGTCCTTTGGTGAGACCTTTAGTTCCTTGGGGTTAAAACATGTTGATAATATTGTCGTACAATATATCTTCATAGTACTATCCCGCTGTGAACCACACCTAGTTTGATAACAAACTACTTGACACAAATGCCCTCTTTTGCTGCTATTATAGCAGTCATATGCTTAGCCTTTTGTTGTAGTAGCTGTAATAATGTCTTAACTTTGGAACTCGTCCAAATCCATTATGGAACTTACTTTCCATCATATTGTGCCACCCTTATCTTAGATAGAGATAAACTTAATTTGTACTTTGTGACAAACTAGTATCAATGTAATACTTTTACAATGAACTAACCATCTATTTGTCACTTCTACAAAATAATATATTCTTAGTTCATCTAAAAGATCATAAGAATATCATTACTATCGTCCAATAATCATCTTATGAATCATTCTGGTATACGCTCATAACATTTAGAGCATAGGAAATATCTGGATTTGTACACATCACATCATGATTGATAAAGTACTCTTTGTGATTTTATATATCAAGTATCAAAAATACTTGAATCTTTATTCAATCCTTCATGTGCAGCAAGAACCTTTCTTGTACTTTCTATATTGAACTCATTCAATATCTCATCTATGTACTTCTGGCACAACCATATTAGCGTCTCAATTTATCCATATAGACATTGATGCCAAATATTCAGGTTCTGTCTAAGCCTTTCATCGAGATGAAATTCTTAACCTGTGTCAATAAAAAGATACATCATTTCCAATCAACAATATGTCTTCCACATAATGTATTATAAACATGTCTTAGCGCTCCCACTTAATTTCTTGCAAATGCAAGCATCTTCATCATCTCCGATGAAATTAAACTCTTTTAACAGTTTCATCATAGTGAAGATTCCAACTCCGCGATGCTTACTTCAACCATTGAAGTTTGCATATGCTTTTAGCATCCTTTGAATTAACAAAACCCTTTGGACCGTGTCATGCACACGTCCTAGGTAATCATTCTATTAGAAGAACTTGTTTTGTTTATTCAACTATCACATAACAAAATTATATGTAGTGGTTGCTACATTAATCCGTCTAGATTAAATATCGCTTAATGAAAGATCAGATCTTGTCATAGTCAACTCTTTGAACATTATCGTGAACTCTTTCCCGACATGTCGATAATTTCATAGATGTGAAACATCCATGTCTATTTCTTTATAGATCCAAATACGACTGTAAGGTCTTGCACCTTTTCAGAGGGTCTTTCAAGTTCAAAGCTTGATCTCTCGTATATGGAACTGTCATGGATTTTATGGCTTCAAACCATTTGACAGATTCAGGGCCCATCATCACTTCTTTGCATGTATTTGGATCATTATTGTCAAATAATGACTTAACTCTCAAATCTTGGTATTTGATTGTTTACCCGACCTACTTGGTTCAATAGGAACTTAGACCTCCGTGACCACAACCTTTGAGGCACGTGAGCCATGAGCATTGTTGCTGCCTCCGGAACACTTTTCGGCGCTGCGCAACTTTGCACATATAGCTAAGGTCCTTTTAACCTTATCAAAGTTCTATTGACCTCCCACTTAACTTTTCACAGAAAATTCCTTTCTCAAAGAAACTTAACGTTCTAAGTGACAAACATTTTTGTCTTTGGTGTTATGGAGGAATACTCAACAATTATTCAAAATAACATACAAAGATATGTTCATCCAATTTTGGTTGCAAACATCTTTCTTATGCATAGCATACCAATGTTTAAGAAAGGAAAACTTGGGTTTTATCCCAAACCATAACTTTATATGGTGTCATTTCAACAGATCATGATGGAGCTCTTTTCAATGAAAAAGTGGTAGTCTCTAAAGATTTTAATCTTTAAAATATAATGGCAGTTTTATGAATTACATCTTTGATCTTACCATGTTAAACAAGGTTTCATTGCATATCTCGATTATTCCGTACTCATATGGTGTTTCGGGAAACGCAAATCCATGGAACGATTTCTCAAATCTTAGGTGTTATGCTAAACTTGTAACTCAAATATATCCCTTTATGATCCTATCATAAATTCTTTTATTTTCTTGTTACATTGATTTTGCACTTCATCTTGAAAGTCTTCGAACTTTTCAAATGTTTCACACTTCATCCTCATTAATTAAATATTCATATATTCACTCAAATTTTCGGAGAAAGCATATGAAGTTGAAATCCATCGCTCTTGACTACACGTAATAGGCTTTATACATCTATATGTACAATTTCCAATAAGCTAGTCATTCGTTCACTTTTGGCCTATGAACGGAGTTTTAATTATCCCTAGGAAAGTTTCGCAAGCGTCATTTGATCAAAAATCAAAAGACTGCAAAATTCCATCCACATGGAGTTTCTTCATGCTTTCTTTCCAATATAATTTAAACGGCGATGTCACTTCCTAAGTGATCTTTCAATCAATTTGTCTTTCGACATTTTTAGCACTAGTTTTATGGATGTGATTTCTCCAACGAGATTTGTAAATCATCCATCTTTTATGGATTACGGCAATTATTTGAACAACCCTTTTGTTCTCATAATACCTGATCGAAATAATAATTATTGAAAACCAATCTTGAAGGTAAGTTTTGATTTCAACGAGCAACACAACAACCCTTTATTTGTTCTCGATGAGCATCATCACATATTCTTTTGCTAGTTACTTTAGGCCATTGTATGACGATTCACATCAACAAATTTAGTATCCAATACTCAAGAACTACATTGTTTAACAAGCAAAGAATACAGTCATAACATGTATATTCTCTATATACCTAAGCTGAACAATTATAGTATTTTCTCTTCTGCCAAATATTTCTTAGATTTCTCTTTCAGTATTTCTTTATCCTTTCAAAAGAATCTATAAAATTCAACAGTGGCGCCATACTTATGACACATAGTCCAAAACATGTATAGTTAAATACCAATGTTTTTGGACTTGCACTTTGAAGTAGATCACCATCATCAAATGTTTGGTGTTCTTTCAAATTCCATTCTTTAGTAATCTTTTAGTGTAGTAAACATTTAAGCTTGATCAAATATTCACCCTTCTCATGGAACTATTCATGCTCAAGCTACTTTTAGCTTATAACGATGAATTATGAGTATAATGTTGTGCTCCAAAACCTTTTGGAGGATTAGGACGACAAGCATCTCCAACCTTTTGCAAATTCTCATCAAATATGAGAACATGACTTTTGCTATATTATACTCTATCATGTTATAACCAAAAAATTGTTTTAGATATCATAATATATTTCACACATGATGGTTTCTGAAATAATTCTTTCAGCTCCTCGATAACCTTGATATTAAAACAATCTTTTGAATATCAAGAATCATGGAGATAAACATGATACTTATGTACTAACACTGGAATTGTTACTCTTGATTTTACCAATTATTAAATTTCACGGAGTAACCAGAACTTACTGAAAATTTGCAATAGGACTTTTAAACTTTAGATTAACACATCAAAACAATACGATACCAGTTCGTAAAGTAACTATCCAGAATTCTATAGTTCTATTATCTCAATTATAACTAAGCGCAAGGTGGTAAACGGATGCCAATGACTACAACAACTATGCAAATTCACTTTGATTTAAATTATGATAAATAGTGTTCAAGTTTTAATCATATTGCTGTTGAACTCCCACTCAAAACAATATCCCTCACATTGTTTTAGTGATCACACGAACCAAATTCACTACACCAAGTCCGATCATCACGTGACATGATATAGTTTCAAAGGCGAACAATCATCATGTTCATCATATCATCTATATGACCCATGCTTTATCTTTCGTTATTCCGTGTTCCGAGACCATGTCTGTACATGCTAGGCTCGTCAAGATCAAACCTTAGCTTCCGCGTGAGCAAATCTGGCTTGCTCCCATTGTATACACTCGCAGAATCTAACACACCCGATCATCACGTGGTGCTTCAAAACAACGAGCTTTTGGCAACGGTGCCTACTAAGGACGAACACTCTATAACTTGATATTTTGTGAGAGGGATCATCTTATAATGCTACCGTCGCGAACTAAGCAATACAAGATGCATAAAAGGATTAACATCACATGCAATTCCTAATATGTGATATGATATGGCCTATCTTATTGTGCTTCTGATCTCCATCTTCAAGCACGAACATGATCTCCATCATCACCGGTATGGCATCAAGGTCAATGGCGCCGCTTCATGGTTGTCGTCCACCAGCATCAACTATTACAACTACTTTGAATAGACACGCAGGCCTTAACGGAATTTAAAAGACAACCATATGGCTCCTGCCGGTTGCCGACTTACAATAAGGAACATTGCATACATCATATATAATCACAATCATGGCCATATCACATCACAGAACACCGCTGCAAAACAAAGTTAGACGCCTCTAATTTTCTTTGCATGCTTTACGTGGTTTGGGGCTTTCAAAAAGTGTCGTTCTAACTTACGAACAAGAACCACAACATTGATACTAGTATTGTCAATCACCCGTTGTAAATTGAATCTTCACTATGTTGGGAGAAACAGACACCCGCAAAGCCACTTATGCAATACAAGTTGCATGTCAAGCGTGGAGCAAGTCTCATGAACGATGTCATGTAAGGTTAGCCCGGGTCGCTTCATCCCACCATCCCGCAAGATACAAAGTACACAAGAAGCAATCGACAACAAAAGCATCAACGCCCACAATGACCATTGTGTTCTACTCGTGCCACAGATCTACATATAGACACGGCTCTGATACCACTGTAGGGGTTCGTAGTATGGAAAACAAAAAAATTCTACCACATGAACACACAATCAAGATCTAATCTATGATTGTTGGGGAGGTGACCCCGGATAGGGTCAGGACGGGGAAAGGCAAAAGGAAGTTCCCCGTCCAATTCCGAGTTAATGGCTAAATCGGCCAAATCCTGTAAAGGTCGGCCGAGGTAAGCACGAGCAGGACATTTAAGAGAGGGGCAATACGTGACCCAGCCGATGTACTGTGTAAGTCGGCCGGGTCAGCCCGAACAATATAATTGCAGGTAACGGCCAAGCCGAGTTAAGCGAGATAGGGCCGAATAACATGAAGCTTGCAGGAGAAGGAGGAGCCTATAGTCAAACTCTAGTCACGGGCTGGGAAGAATCTGAGCAGAGCCAAACACAAAGGACAAGGCAGAGCGCGGAAGGAAGGAAGGAGGTCACGGAGCCCGAGGCGTGCAGGTGGGGTTCTCTGGAACCTTGCCGTCATTAGAAGGGCGACACGGAAAGGAGGCCGCCGAATTACTATATTAGGACAAGCATATTCCCCGAATATGCTTGCCACGTCATCCCTAGAGGAGCCAAGGCTCCCCTTTATAAGGAGAGGCTTGGACTCTGAGAAGGGGATCGATCCATTTGGTACCATTAGGCTGGTAAAGTTCTTCTACTCCTCTTGTATACAGCTCAAGGAGCACATGTAGCCCAAGAAAGGAGAAATAAAGATCTTTACGTTAGTCTTCTGTGTGTAGATTGAACTACATCTTCCCTCCCCATATCCCTATAGCATCCATTGGCCCCATACTTTAGCCTACCCATGGCATCTGCCGTGCCACCACCACGACAGTTGGCGCCCACCGTGGGGCCAGCAGCGGTGCTAGCTGGAGTCAAGATCTGGACGGGAAACTTCATCCACACTGGCGAGCGCGTGGTATCTGGCTTAGTTCGGAGATTTGATCTCTGTGACTACGTCAGCGACAACGCACGCAACTTCAGGGGAAAAACTCCCCCGCGCAACGTCATCTTCGTCAACCTGGGCATGCACCAGATCTACGTCGGCGTCGACACCTCCTGCGTCTACCCTCACCGAGTCATTTTTGCAGGAGAGCCTCCCCTCAATGCTGTGAACGGTCCACCAGCAGCGTCGAGGTAATGGTCGCAGCAGGAGTACAGGTAGCAGCAGGAGGCGCCGGATCAAGCAAGGACCCGGTGGCAGGAGCACAGGTGACCGCAAGACAGGTAGCTCCACAGCCCACCGAGGTAGATCCTTCAGTAGCAAGGCTAGCCGAGGTGCAGGAGACAACCCCAAGGGCACCAAGGGTAAGATGGCCACCTCTGGAAAGACCAGAGAATATTCTCCAGGCAACCATAGATAACTTGACTACGCCTGTGGCGCCGATACTTGATCCGGCTAATGCTCAGGCAGAGTTGGAGGAAACTAGGCAAAAAGTACTTGTAGAGGCAAAAAAGGTGTCGGCATTGTGAGAGTCCCTAAACAGGACCCTGCGAGAATATGCTAAGGCAAATAAGCTAGATGTGGACCCTGAGCGGGTTGACGAGTTGAGAATAAGAGGAAAGAACCTCATGAATGATATCAACAAAGAGCATGAATCTCATAAAGCAGATTTAGCTGATCTAGGTTTGCCGAGGTATAGTACCCCGGCGAAAAACCTAAGGGCGGCGAATGCCGCTGCACTAGAATTGGAAGGGCTGACCGGTGAAGCCCGGCAGAAACAGCAAGAAAGAGTGAATGAGCTGGTGCGCATTGCGAACTAGCAGAATGAGGACATGCTGAAAGCAGACCCGGCAAGACCTGGTGCTTCACGAATGGTTCATTTGGCTGGAGCAGCACCTGCCCTTTCAGTGGCCACTTCATCTTCACCCGGAAACAATGCGCGGAGCGATAGGGCGATGACTTCAGGAAAAAGAAACAAGCAGATTGTACCATATGACCCGGCAGTAGCTGAAAATATTAATGAGAACGGAGGCAATGGGAGCCGGGATAACAATGGCGAAAGAAACACCCACCGTGCCGACAGAGGCAACGGAAGCCGAGGTAATGGAGACCTCGGAAGAGGAAATCATGAAAACAATATCCCAACAGAAGGAAGGAGAGATCCGCCGCCCAATCCTCGGCAGGAAAGAGAAGTAAGACCAACTCGCCATAATCAGGCAAATGAGAGATACAATGATGGTTACCCAAATATGGAATATGCGGGTCATGGTGGGAATAACCACTATGGAATGCAGGAAAGAATTGTATACAAAGATTTGCCATCAAGTGATGCAAGACTAAAACTGGACCGGCTATACCGGTCCGAGTTGTTAGAAGAATAGGGTCCACCAGGTCCGGCATGCTTTGGACCACGGATCATGGGCGAGCCGCCAGTGCCGAATTTTCAGCTGGCAAGAGGCACAAAAACATATAATGGTAGCACCAAACCACAGGATTGGTTGATTGATTATGCCACTGCTGTAAAAATAGCTGGCAGAAACTTGCGATGGGCAGTAAGATATGTCCCGCAAATGTTGGAAGGACCAGCTAGAGTATGGCTAAATAACCTGCCACCGGTCAGTATCAACTGTTGGCTAGATTTTGAAGAGATGTTCGTCAGCAACTTCACTAGTACTTACAAGAGGCCGAACAGACCACAACAGCTAGCAATGTGCAAGCAAAGGCCGAATGAGACAGACAGAGAGTTTTTGACTCGGTGGTGTAACCTCAGGAACTCATGCGAGGGAGTTATAGAATCACAAGCAATAGCTTGGTTCGCTCAAGGTTGCCGTTACGGCAGTGTCTTATGGCAGCGACTATAAAGATATATGCCAATCACTTTGGCCGATACCATCAGGATAGCAGATTCATATGCATTGGGAGATCCGACGCAACCAGAGCTGATGTCGGCAGACCATCGAGAGCATCAGGATCAATATGCAAGAGATGTGGCCGGATCATCGAGGCACAATGAATTCAGAAGTAGAAGAAGAGAAGAAAGACCAGACTACAGATATGCCTCTAGTCAGGTGGCAGCAGTGGTACAAGATCAGCCGAGTCAAGGAAACAGTCAGCGGCAGAGGAATGGTCCTCAGCAATGGACACCGAGGAATGAAGGAAAAAGACAGTGGACACCAGAACAGAAGAAGCAATGGCAGGAAAGGCCGAAGTACACGTTTGAATCCATGTTGGATCAATCGTGCAAGTTTCACACTCCAAACCCAGCCAAGCCGGCTAATCATACAACCCGACAATGCGCTTGGATGAAGAGCGCAATGGGAAACCCGGCAGGAATGCAGGCATCTTCCCATCAGGCGCATCAGCAGCAGCAGCCACGATTGACCGGGGCAAATGCACAACAATTACTATTACCCCCTCCTCCTCCGAGGTATGATAACTCGGATCGGAGGAACGCAGTGCATCAAGTGATAAATCAAGGTCAGAATGGGAGAATTAACACCGGAAATAATGAACGCAATGATTACAGGGAGCATCATCAATCATATTGCGTGTTCACAACAGAACAGTAGGACAGGCAAAGTGTACAGCGCCGGCATATGGAGGTAAATGCAGTTATGCCGGCCGTACCAAGATACGTGTCTTGGTCAGATCAAGAAGTAACTTGGAGTATAAAGGATCACCCGAAAATAATGCCGAGTCCGGGGTCGTATGCGCTGGTACTAGATCCAACGTTTGTCGGGCCCAGCATTAATGTGAAATTCTCAAAAGTACTCATTGACAATGGGAGCAGTATCAATATCATGTACAAAGATACGATGCATAAACTCGGAATATCATAGAATATGCTGCAATCCACAAGAACCACATTCCATGGGATAGTACCAGGACTTTCATGCGAACCCATTGGGAAGGTTCGAGTAGATGCGTTATTCGACACGAGGGAGAACTGCAGAGCAGAAAATCTGGAGTTTGAAGTGGTGGATCTAGAAAGCTGCTATCATGCCTTACTCGGGCGACCAGCATTGGCCAAATTCATGAGTAGCTTCCACATCACATACTTGAAAATGAAGCTACCCGGACCACAAGGGGTGATAACAGTAGCAGGAGATTACAGGAAATCAATGGAATGTGCTTCAGCTGGATCAAATCTGGTTGAATCATTGGTAATCGCAAGAAAAAAAAGAAGGATTCAGGAGGTAGCGACCCTTGCTCAGTCGGCACAATTGAATATGCCGACACTGGCCAACCTGCATGGAAGTGTCTCTTTCCAGCCGACTAAGGAAACAAAAAAGGTCCAGATAGATGAGCAGTTCCCAGAGCGCACCGTCACCATTGGTGCCGGCCTTGAAGCTAAATAGGAAAGCGAGCTCACCAACTTCCTCCGTGAGAATCGGGATATCTTTGCATGGTCAACTCAAGACCTGCAGGGTGTGCCGAGGGAGTTGACCGAGCACTCTCTGAATGTAAGGCCAGGAGCAAGGCCGGTGAAGCAACCTCTCCGCCGCTTCGCCGAAGACAGGAGAAAAATAATAGGTGATGAGATAGCTCGGCTCCTTGCGGCCGGGTTCATCATGGAAGTGCTCTATCCGGATTGGCTTTCAAACCCGGTGCTAGTAGAAAAGAAGAAGGATGATCCAAACGTAGCCATCGTGTGGCGAATGTGTATTGATTACACGAACCTGAACAAGGCGTGTCCCAAAGATCCTTTTCCTTTACCTAGGATAGATCAAGTCATTGATTCGACCGCTGGTTGCGAGCTGTTATCCTTTGTAGACGTGTATTCTGGTTTCCACCAGATACCGTTAAATCCAGCTGATCAAATAAAAACTGCATTTATTACCCCGTACGAGGCTTATTGCTATCGCACCATGCCATTCGGCCTGCGCAATGCAGGAGCAACCTACCAGAGATGTATGCAGAAGTGTCTACATGACCAGATAGGGAAAAATGTACAAGTATATGTAGACGATGTGGTTATTAAAACCAAAGAAAGCAAGACGCTGCTGAATGATATTCAGCAGACATTTGTGAACTTGAGAAGATTCCGAATGAAGCTTAACCCGGAGAAATGCACTTTCGGTGTGCCAGCTGGGAAACTACTCGGTTTTCTTGTATCCAGCCGAGGTATAGAGGCTAATCCAACTAAGATAAGAGCGGTAGAAAGAATGGAATTGCCGAGATGTCTAAATGACGTACAGAAGTTCACAGGTTGTCTAGCCTCACTTAGTCGATTTGTATGTCGGCTGGGAGAGAAGGCATTACCACTATATCAACTGATGAAAAAATCTGATAAGTTTATTTGGACACCACAAGCAGATAGCGCATTCCATGAGCTGAAGAAAATGTTGGTCACAGCACCAATCCTGGCTTCTCCGTTGTCAAAAGAACCTATGTTACTTTACGTAGCTGCCACAAATAGGGTGGTGAGCGCAGTAATCGTTGTAGAAAGAAATGAAAACGATAGGTCAATACAGAGGCCAGTATACTACCTAAGTGAGGTACTATCAGCTTCAAAACAAAATTACCCACATTATCAGAAGATGGCGTATGGGGTGTATATGTCGACAAAGAAGCTCAAACATTACTTTGAAGAGCACCCGATCAAAGTTATCTGTGAAGCACCCATAGCCGACATATTGAGCAATAAAGATGCAAGTGGCCGAATAGCAAAATGGGCAATTGAACTATCACCTTATGCTCCGCAATTCGATAGACGAGATGCAATCAAATCTCAAGCGGTGGCCGACTTCTTGGTAGATTGGGCCGAAGTGCAATACGAGCCGCCCTTACCAGATCCAAACTATTGGACGATGCACTTTGACGGCTCCAAGCTAAGGAATGGCTTGGGGGCAGGAATAGTATTAACCTCGCCAAAAAGGGATCAGCTGAAATATGTGCTGCAAATACATTTTGCCGCGTCAAACAATGTCGCCGAGTACGAAGCACTCGTCCATGGATTAAAGGTGGCAAAAGAAATTGGCATACGTCGGGTCCTATGCTACGGAGATTCAGATCTAGTATTACAGCAAGTATCAGGCTGTTGGGACGCGCTAGACGCAAATATGGCTTTATACAGATTTCATGTGCAAAAACTCAGCGGATACTTCGAAGGATGTGAATTTCATCACGTACCTCGGGCAGAAAATGACGTTGCACCTACGCTGTCAAAACTTATATCAACTAGGCAATCAATTCCCCCAGGTATCGCCCTGGAGCACTTGAGAAAACCGTCAATAACACCATCACCAGAATCCGAATCCATCTTTATTCCGGCAAAATCAAGAGAAGATAGTATGCCGATGGAAATTGACAAGGAATGTAACCTAGAATTTCCAAAAATGAACCCGGCCGATGCACGAATGGATATGGAAAAATCCGAGGTAGCTATGTCGGCTGAAAATATGGAAATAGATGGTGAGATTGCCCCAGAAAAAATCATACCAACATGGGTGCAACCTATATTTTCTTTCTTTAAAGATGCGATTTTGCCGAATAACGGGGTATTGGCTAGACAGACAGTGAGAAGAGCTAAAGCTTATACAATCATAAACAATAAGCTGTATAAAAGGAGCGTCACAAGCGTGTTGCAAAGATGTGTGAGTTCGGCGGAAGGCCAGGAGATCCTCCTAGATATACATCAAGGAGAATGCGGGCATCACGCCTCGTCTAGAGCTTTAGTGGCCAAAGCATTCGGGCATGGATTTTTTGGCCAATAGCGTTGAAAGAGGCCAAAGAACTGGTGGAAAAGTGTAATGGTTGCCAGAGATATGCCAGCAAGATACATATGCCATCGTCCGAGTTAAAAACGATACCAATTACTTGGCCATTTTCTGTATGGTGCTTAGATATGGTGCGACCATTCAAGACGGCCCGGGGCGGGATGACCCACATCCTAGTCATGGTCGACAAATTCACAAAATGGATTGAAGTAAAACCAATAAAGAAGTGTGATGGACCCACAACAGTAAAATTCCTCAAAGATATTATCTTGAGATATGGTTACCCACACAGTGTTATTACAGACAATGGTACAAACTTTGCTGAAGGAGCATTTGCTAGATTCTGTCAATAAAAACACATAAGACTAGATGTCGCCTCGGTGGCTCACCCAGCATCTAATGGGCAAGTAGAAAGATCTAATGGACTAGTATTATCCGGAATAAAACCACGACTCTTCGAACCACTGCAAAGGTCGGCAGGGTGTTGGATTGAGGAACTACCAGCAGTACTATGGAGCCTCAGAACTACACCAAACAGGTCAACAGGGTATACACCATTTTTTCTGGTATATGGGGCAGAAGCTGTGCTTCCAGCCGACATAATACATGACTCGCCAAGGGTTGCCCAGTATACAACCGCTGAGGTAAATGAGATAGCTCGGCAAGATGATGTCGATCTGCTAGAAGAAGCCAGGGAGTTGGCACTATCAAGATCAACTATTTATCAGCAGGACTTGCGACGATATCACAGCAAGAAAGTAAACCCAAGAGTGTTTAAAGAAGGAGATTTGGTTCTTCGATTAGTGCAACGCACGGCCGGCATGCATAAACTATCACCCCCATGGGAAGGACCGTTCATCGTGAGCAAAGCATTGCACAATGATGCGTATTACCTAATTAATGCTCAGTCACCAGGAAAGAATGAGGCAGACAAAGCCGACGAAGAATCGAAAAGACCATGGAACATAGCTTTACTTCCTCCATTTTACTCGTAGGAGTCATCTATGACACGTTGTAGAGTGACGCTTCAGAACGAAGCATCAACTAAGTATTGGACCTCGGCGCCCAAAGCAGTGGCCCGGGGACTGCCATATCTTGTTTTTGAGTTTGTGTTATGTATTAAACCTCGGCACCTTGAGCAGTGACTCGGGGACTGTCTTATATTGTTTCTAAGTTTGGGTTATGTATTAAACCTCGGCACCTTGAGCAGTGACTCGGGGACTATCTTATATTATTTCTAAGTTTGGGTTATGTATTAAACCTCGGCACCTTGAGCAATGACTCGGGGACTGCCATATTTCTTTTTTGAGTTTGGGTTATGTATTAAACCTCGGCACCTCAAGCAATGACTCGAGGACTGCACAATGTTATTTCGCATTTTTAGTGATGTGTTAAGTCTCGATTTTTAGAGCAGTGCTTAGGGAATTGCCCCACAATTGTCCCTTGTTGCAGGAATGGGTATCAAACTTCGGCACCCAGAGTGATATTATTTTGCTCTCCCCAAATATGGCCTTCGAGATTTACAACTTAGTTAGAATTCAAGAACACAATGGTTGAATTGTCAAGTTTATCAAGGTCAGGAAATATTAGATGCCGAACTACTGTAGGACAAAGGCAGACACACGATCCGAACTTAAGAAATTGAAGACCACCAAGGCAAGGATTTAAACAAACAAGATCAGTTTAAACAGAGTAATAACAATCACAACCATGTGTGCCTCAACGGCAAAAGGAAAAAGAGGTTCATACCACACAGAAAGTAGGACAATTGTTTCACACACATCATACTCCCGGCATGCCGGGGATAAGTAACGACTTAGAGTTTTTTAAACCTAAGGGGCAGCGACTTGGTCAGGTGTTGGGTGCTCCGAGGTAGACGACACCTCGACCGAAGTTGCTTCGCCCTCCACAGAACCAGGAGCGATTTCGGCGGAAGCCCGTGGCTGTTGAGAAACATCAACTTGAGCTTGAGAATGCCCAGTCCCTTTGGAGGAGGATCGCGCGTCACCATTGCCATCCGAGATTGTGCTGGAATCATCAGAAGTATCCGAGTCACCCTCATCCTCGCCCTGGTCGGCTGAATTATCATCAGAGGCATCTTCAACTTTGACCTCATCCACCGGGTTAGAAAGGAAACTCGTCCCTTCAATCTAGTTATGCACGTCCGCATACTCAACAAGCTGGAAGGCACGAGCTTGTCGGCAAGCGACGAATTCTGGATCCTCAACCCAACGGGAGCCAGTGCGCAAATTTATCAAGGTATCAAGGGAAATATCCTCATACCATGACATAACGACTATGAGCGCCATATCAGCACCAGCTCGTCCAGCGGATTCCCTCTAGAGATTTAACTGGTTTTCAGATGCCATCAATCTTTCCACCAGTATTTTGATCTCATGAATATCAGGAGTGCCAGAAGTATTTGGCCAGAGAACATGATAGGCCCGGATGGCTTCCTGCACCAAGTCCCTGCCCATAATCTTCATCGGACCAATGGCAGCGCCAACGGCAACCAAGTAGTCTTCCATCGAGTATTCTGGGCTCGAATCAGCGGAAACACCTCGGCGCACACGAGCGTTAACCACCGCTCTAGAACTCACGGGCTTAGCCTCTGGAAAGTGATTTGCGCAAAATAAGAATACATCGGTTAACAGTGAGAAAGAGATAACTCGGCCACGGTCATAGGCTTACGATGAATATAGCTCAGCATTCTCTGGAGAGCTTGAGCCCAATCACCCTTGGTTTTCTCAAAGCGAGTGATATCCTCGCTCATCGCCCGTGTTTTGAGTTCGGCAGCCTCGAGGAGTTCTTTATTTTTCTGCAATTGCAGCGCTAGCCGATTCTTTTCCTCGGAGAACTCCTGGTCGACTTTCTCTAACTCAGACCTTTGAGAGAGCTTGATGGACTCCACCTCGGCGCGCAAGCGAATTATCTCGTCATCTTTATATTTCAGCTGCCCCGAATGAGTAGCGGCTTGTTCTAAAAATGCAGCATCATATCAGGCATGGGTATGCAGTCTTGATGTGACGCTGCAAAAGTTTGCAACTCGGCTTTACCAAAGCCAAAAGGGTTAAAAGAAACCCGGTGCACATTTCAAATGAAAATCTGTAAAGAAAAATAGTAACTAACCTTCCAGGGCCTTGACTTTCTTCTCAAGACGGATATTAAGATTATTGATGTTACCTGTTTACCAGCAAAATGAGCTAACACCTCACGACCAAAACAATGAGAACCTTACGGACAAGGCAAAAAGTTGGTTAACTTACCAGCTTTCTTCACCACGGGAATGACGTTCTCATATTTATCTTGCAATTTTTTATGAGCGAAAAGCAGCCTTTGGAATTCGGTGGTCCGCCGGTCATGCGCAACCTAAGCAACAAAATAAATAGAAATAAGATATTTGAACCTAAGACAGATCCGAGTCAAGCGAAACTTAACTCGGATCTAGGTGGCTGGATATTCAAAGCTAAGACAAATCCGAGCCAAGCGAAACTTAACTCGGATCTAGGTGGCTGGATATTCAAAGCTAAGACAGATCCGAGTCAAGCAAAACTTAACTCGGATCTAGGTGGCTGGAGATTCAAAGCTAAGACAGGTCCGAGTCAAGCTTAACTCGGACCTAGGTGGCTGGATATTCGAAGCTCAGACATATCCAAATCAAGCAAAGCTTGATTCGGATCTAGGTGGATAGATATTCGAACACTAAGACAAAACTGAACCAGGCAAAACCTAATAAAACTTCCAAACGAATAACAAATTATTCGGTTGCAAGCTTCGGGGACTAGAGTATATATAATATCATTCGAATGAAGAATTAAACATCGATAAAAACAATTACCTCATTCATTTTATCGCTGTCAAGAACGATTTTGGCAGCCAGATGTAAGCGACTGCTGATGTCGGAGAGTTGAAATGGCTGACTGCTTGGATTGCCCTCGAGCTGATCAGCAGCGTTCCAATTGTTGGCATACTCAACCAACGAGCCGAGGTTGTTCCCACTCTCCGTACGAGTCAGGACTTTACCTCGGACGTGTTATGTAGCCACCGCCACCGCAGGACTCTTGTGAAGAGCGAGCTGTGTATCGGCATCCAGGGTAACAATAGTCTTGGCAGAAGAAACCCCTTTGCGTAGCGCATCGGCGATTGTAGGCTGAGAAGAGCTGGCAAGCCCTTTCTGGGATGAGGGAGGCTTGGTGACGACGACCTTTCTTGCCTTAGAAGAGGCGTCGATAGGATCCGTAACCTCGGCATTTGGAGTGGCATCTTTGGGGGCCGGAGGGATTACGGTTCCAGAGGGCGC
The DNA here is from genome assembly GCA_023614405.1 of Avena insularis. Lineage (NCBI taxonomy): Eukaryota > Viridiplantae > Streptophyta > Magnoliopsida > Poales > Poaceae > Avena > Avena insularis. The sequence goes on along the minus strand of CM042695.1, from coordinate 377,056,780 downwards.
CGAGATATTGGTATCCTCGGGTGGAGTCGGAGTCGCAGTAAAGGCTGTGGGGGTCGAAGGGATCTCGGCAGAAACTTCAGGATTCACGGAGGAGGCAGCAGGCTCAGTAGAAATATCTACTGGCCGAGTTGTATCGGCATCAACAGGAGAGACCTCAGGCGCATCCTGGCGAGGTGACGCCTGATTCAGAGCGGGAGGAGAGTCAACGCGAGCAGGACTAGGAACCCTAGTATCTTCAGGAGGCGGAGGAGAAGGCGGCCGAGTCATGCGACTCATCATGCTAGGACCACTAGGCTTAACAGAAAGAGGAGCCCTGCAAAGGCAAAAAAGATCAGGTCAAAAGGCAGAAAGAGAGAAACAAGAAATACAAATAAAAAGCAACTCACCCAGTAACCCCGGGCATAGTTTTACGCTTCGGAGGGTGCTGGGCTGACTTCTTCATTCGTTTCTTGGGAGCGGCTTCCGAGGCACCAGTTGGAGCGCTACGTTTCCCCAAGGTAACAGGAGGTCGAGAAGCGAGAGGCTCGGTGTTGTGAACCTGACCGGCCGGATTAGCTGAGAAAGTAGAGGCCAGAAATGCATAAGAAATTGGCATTGCGGCAACTACCTCAAGAACTTGGACCTCGTCCGAATCACCTTCCTCCTTGTGGGCCGAGGTCTTGCCACGGGCACGAGCCGGAGCAAGGTCCGACTTGGGAACGAACTCCTCCGAGTCCGGCTCCCCGCTGTCCGGAGTGTTCCGATCCACGGGCCACAAGAGATACAAAACCTCGGCATTCTCAATCTTCTGCTCCTCGAACCTCTGCAGGAAAAGAAAGAGAGAAATTAACAAGAGAAATCACATATGCGATTAAAAGGCAAAACACAATTGCGAGGACTTACTCTGGGAGGGGGATGCTCGCGGGTGAACATCTTCAGTCCCCAGGCCTAGTCCTCCTGCATTTCTATCTTAAAGATAGCCCGAACGCGCTTGAAGATAAGGTAGTTATCCAGCTCCACCATTGAGACTCGGTTGGGATCAAGGGGACCGCTCATATATCAGAGCTTATGCGTGCGTTTCTGGAATGGGCAGATCCATTTGCTTGTGGTCATCGATCGCCAGATCCTCGAGCAGCGAATCAGTTCCTTCAGCCGAATCTCAAAGGCCTCGGCCAGAGCATGACTTTTCCTCGGATTATAAGTCCAATTCTTCTTGGAAGGGGGGCCAATGGAAAAAGCAGGGAGCCGAATCATGTCCTCCTTCCCAGAATTCTTGACATAAAAGAACGATTTATGCTATTTCTTGCATGACACTAGACCTGCGACGCGAGGGAACTCGGATTTCCTCCGAGGTGTGATGGATGCAGCTCCACATTGGGCGAGCAACTTCTCGGAGGGTTGAAGAGATTTGTCTGGGACGACATTGGATCGGATATGAAAGAACTTCGACCAAACCTGCATAGACGGCCATAGGCCGAAGTATCCTTCCGAGGCAGAGATAAAGGCGGAAAGAGAAGCAATGGCATTAGCCGGAAGATGATGCGGCTGCAGGCCGAAGTAATTGAGGAACTCCCTAGCGAAATCGTTAAGGGGGAGACCAAACCCGCGAGCGAAGTGTGACATAAAGACGACGTACTCGCCCTCGTTGAGAATGGGAGAAGATTCACTGTCGGGTAAGCGACAGGCTACCTCGGCAGGAATCTGGCGAGTACGGATTAACCACTCAACCTCACGCCGGGTGACGGAAGGGCCCTTCCAGGAGCCCCGCTCGGGCCCAGACACTGCGTCGTCATCCTCAATAAGCGCGCCGCTAACGGAGCTCGACATAGGGTCGCCGGAAGAATCTACGAAAGATGAACTAGCGGCGGAGCGAAGCCTAGAACTGCAAGACCCCGTCGTGATCCTACGCGAAAACGGCGGCGGAGCAAAGAAGGAACCGCCGCAGGAAATCTAAAGAGAAGCAGATGCGTCTCGAGGATAAACTAGGCAACGAGACCGGATAAACTCACCGGCAACAACGCCGGAGCAAGTATACGGGGACGAGGTCGACGGAGCAGAATGATTGGAGCCTCGCCGTCGAAGATTCCGATGGGCGCACGGCGGCGGGAGCACGAACAGGCGCGGAAGCGAGAGGAGGAAGAAGGGCAACGGGAAACGGAGGAGGAAAGTAAATCCCCCAGCCCCGTGCCCCTCTTTATAATCACGCGGCCTGAGTGGTAGTGGGATCGTGTGTGCGGGCGTTAACTGTGTAGATCGTGTGTGCGGAAAAACCGCACGCCGCTGAGTGGAACCGCACCAACGACCACACGATGCAAGAGAGGATCACGATCCCTGACGGAAACGGTGCGCGAGGCGTTGCAGCGCCGACGCGACAGGCGCAGTAATTACTGTAGCCTGTCAGTGGGCACTGTAGAGGAACAAAAAACTAGAGAAACAATGATGAGTGTAACACGTAGGACGAGGCGTACGCGAGAAGATGCGCAGATAACTCGGACGAGGGAAAAGTAACTCGGAAACTAGGAGAAACGAATATTGGGAAACTGATATGGCCCGGCCGAGGTTAAAGGAAGGACCATACCAGCTTCGGGGACTAATGTTGGGGAGGTGACCCCGGATAGGGTCAGGACGGGGAAAGGAAAAAGGAAGTTCCCCGTCCAATTCCGAGTTAATGGCTAAATCGGCCGAATCCTGTAAAGGTCGGCCGAGGTAAGCACGAGCAGGACATTTAAGAGAGGGGCAATACGTGACCCGACCGATGTACTGTGTAAGTCGGCCGGGTTAGCCCGAACAATATAATTGCAGGTAACGGCCAAGCCGAGTTAAGCGAGATAGGGCCGAATAACATGAAGCTTGCAGGAGAAGGAGGAGCCTATAGTCAAACTCTAGTCACGGGCTGGGAAGAATCTGAGCAGAGCCAAACACAAAGGACAAGGCGCAGAGCGACAGAAGGGCAGAAGGAGGTCACGGAGGTGACAGTCCTGGAGCCCGAGGCGTGCAGGTGGGGTTCTCTGGAACCTTGCCGTCATTAGAAGGGCGACACGGAAAGGAGGCCGCCGAATTACTATATTAGGACAAGCATATTCCCCGAATATGCTTGCCACGTCAGCCCTAGAGGAGCCAAGGCTCCCCTTTATAAGGAGAGGCTTGGACTCTGAGAAGGGGATCGATCCATTTGGTACCGTTAGGCTGGTAAAGTTCTTCTACTCCTCTTGTATACATCTCAAGGAGCACTTGTAGCCCAAGAAAGGAGAAATAAAGATCTTTACATTAGTCTTCTGTGTGTAGATTGAACTACATCTTCCCTCCCCAGATCCCTCTAGCATCCATTGGCCCCATACTTTAGCCTACCCATGGCATCTGCCGTGCCACCACCACCACAATGATCAAGCCAAGATCTATCTACTAGATCGGTGCAACAAGTTGATAGAGTACTAACCCTCGAAGATCCAAAGCGGTTAACGAGAGCAGATTCTCATGGGTGATATAGTCGTTCACTTGCCGAACTCAAGATTGCGTAGACGATCCTTCCGGAGCCGCGTTCTGGCAGCGCTCCCGCAGTCAATCACACGTACGGTACTCGATGAATACCTTCCTCTCCCTTGTTCCAGCAGGCAGCAGAGATTATAGCTCTCTCGTGATTCGTGACCTGACGTGGTGGTGAAGTAGAGGGGAGATCCCGCAGGGCTTCTCCTTAGCCAGAGCAAGTATGGTGGAGTAGAGGGAGCCCTAGCGATCTAGGGTTTAGAGGGCCGAGGTTTAGAGGTAGCTAGCAACTAGAGTTTAGCTAGTCGGTAGCGGTTTAGAGGAGATCCTGATTGGTCGCAACTAGAGAGGGGGGCGGCGGCCAACCTAGGGTTTCTTGGGCGCCTAGGGCAAGGGGGATACCTTGGGGTGCACCCCTACCCCTCCTTATATAGATGGGGGGCGTCCAAGGGTGTTCCCAACCCAGGTGGAAACCCTCCCTAACTCAGAAACCCTCCCAAGTCGGAAACCATGTTGGGATTTGACTTTTTCAAACTGCCTTTTTGACTTTCAAATTAGAGTTTGATTTCTCTCTTCCAAGTGTCCAGCCAAGTGACCTAGGACATGATGCTGTAGGGTTTCGTAGCATGGAAAACAAAAAATTTCTATCGCATACAAACAAACAAGCCAAGATCTATCTACTATATTGTAGAAACGAGTCAATGGAATAACTCACCCTCGAAGATTCCAAAGTGTTTAACGAGAGCGGATTCTCGTGGGTGATGTAGTCGTACTCTTCCCGATCTCAAGATCGTGTAGACGATCCTTCCGGCGCTGCGTTCCGGCAGCGCTCCCTTGATCGGTCACACGTTCGTACTCGTGAAGACCTTCCTCTCCTTGTTCCAAAGCAGTGGAGGTTGTAGCACTCTCCGCAATTCCGGTGACAACGGCGTGGTACCGAAGTAGAGGGAGATCTGTGAGCCGCCTTAAGCCGAGCGAGTATGGTGGAGTATGAGAGAGACCCTCGATCTAGGGTTTAGACACGCCGAGGAGGGCAAGGCCATGGCTAGGGTTTAGCTAGGCGTGGCGAAGTTGCCCTACTAGGCGGTAGCTATGGAGGGCGGCGACGGCTAGGGTTTAGGTTTAGAGGTAGGGAACTTGTGTGTCTAGGAGGGGAGCCCTGCCCCTCCTTATATAGGTGGAGGGAGGCGCGCCAGGGGAGGGGAGTCCCTCCCTAACTCGGCTTGGAGGTGATCCGGCGGTGGAAGGGGAGGAACTCCTCCCCAACTCGGTTTCCACCTCCCTCTCCACTTCCCAAAATAGCCGTTTGACTTTCAAATTGGCGTTTGACTTTTTTAAACTAGGATTTGAATAAACCCTTTATTTTGTTCAGCGATGACACTTAGTACATGATGCCATCATACCAACTTGATATAACACATTCATGTACCTTCCCCTCTGGAGTGCCGGACATTCCGGAACCTTCTAGAACATTCCCGATGAAAACACCGGAACCATTCTCCAACCCCGAAACAGGACTTTCCTTATATGAATCTTATTCTCCGGACCATTCCGGATCTCCTCATGATATCCCAGATCCTATCCGAGACTCCAAACAACATTCGGTCTCTTACTCATCATTCCATAACTACTCAAACAACATCGAATCCTTAAGTGTGTCTCCCTACGGTTCGTGAATTATGCGGACATAATAGAGACACTTCTCCGATCTATAACCAATAGAGGAATCTGGAAATTCATATGGCTCCCACATATTTCTACGATTACTTTGCAATCGAATGAACCACTTACATACGATATCAATTTCCCTTTGTCTCACGATAGTTTACTTATCCGAGGTTATGATCGTCGGTGTCTCTGCATACCTAGTTCAACCTCGTTACTGATAAGTACTCTTTTCTCGTTCCCGTGATATGTGATCCCTTGTGAGCCAGTCACATGCTTGCAAGCTAATTGGATGACATTCCACCGAGAGGGCCCAGAGTATATCTATCCGTCATATGGATGGACAAATCCCACTCTTGATCCATGTGTCTCAACCAATACTTTCCGAACACTCAATGCCACCTTTATAGCCACCGCCACGGTGTGGTGTTTGATGTCATCAAAGCATCCTTCCGGTGAAGGTGATATGCATGATCTCATGGTCGAAGGAATTAGGTTACTATGTATCAGAAAGCATATAGCAATTGAACTATTAAAATGACTTGATCTTTATGCTACGCTTATCTATAGGAGTATGTCCACCATATCATTCTCCTAACGATATGATATTGTTGTTAATAACATCTCAATGTTCATGATAGGGAAACCACAATCATTTATCAACCAACAAGCTAGTATTATAAAGAGGCTTTACTAGGGACTCTATTTTAGTTTACAAATCACACAAGTATTAATGTTTCCTTGTTAATACTATTATAGCATGAATGTAAACATTTATCATAAACACAAAGATATAATAATAACTACATTTATTATTGCCTCTAGGGCATATCTCCAACAGTCTCCCACTTGCACTAGAGTCATCTAATCTAGATTACATGGTAATATACCGAACACCCATGGCAGTTTGGTGTTGGTCATGTTTTGCCCTCGGGAGAGGTTTAGTCAACGGATCCGCCACATTCAGATCTGTGTGTACTTTGCAAATCTTTATGTCCCCATCTTGGACATGTTCTCGAATAGCGTGAAAACGTAGCTTGATGTGCTTCAGCTTTTTGTGTGACCTTGGTTCTTGCGCATTAGCTATGGCGCCCATGTTATCACAGTAGATAGACATTGGGTCCAGCGCACTAGGAACCACACCCAGCTCTGTAATGAACTCTTTCATCCATATCGCTCCTTGTGAAGCCTCCGAAGCAGCCATGTATTCCGATTCAGTTGAAGATCTCGCCACAACGCTTTGCTTTGCACTCCTCCAGCTAACTGTTGTACCATTCAAAATAAATACGTATCCAGATTGTGATTTAGAATCATCCGGATCGGTGTTCCAACTAGCATCGGTGTAACCATTTACAACGAGCTGTTCATCACCTCCATAAGAAAGAACCATATCCTTAGTCCTTCTCAAGTACTTAAGGATGTTTTTGACCGCTGTCCAATGATCCACGCCTGGATCACTTTGATATCTGCTAGTTAAACTAACAGCATATGCAATGTCGGGTCTAGTACATAGCATGGCATACATTACAGATCCTATGGCTGAGGCATAGGGAGTCTTACTCATCCTTTCTCTATCTTCTTCCGTTGTCGGACTTTGAGTTTTACTCAACGTCATATTGGGCAACATGGGCAAGAACCCTTTCTTGCTATCTTCCATTCCAAACATCTTTAGAACTTTGTCCAAATATGTACTTTGTGACAATGATATTAGGCGTCTCGATCTATCTCTATAAATCTTTATGCCTAATATGTAAGCTGCTTCGCCAAGATCCTTCATTGAAAAACTATTACTAAAATATTCCTTGACACTATTAAGAAGGTCTACATCATTCCCAATCAACAATATGTCATCTACATATAGTATTAAGAATTCTACAGAGCTCCCACTCACTTTCTTGTAAATACAAGCTTCTCCATAAGTTTGTATAAAACCAAAACTTTTGATTACCTTATCAAAAAGTTGATTCCAACTTCGGGATGCTTGCTTCAATCCATAGATGGACCGTTGAAGTTTGCATACCTTGTTAGCATCTTTAGGATCGACAAAACCTTTGGGTTGCATCATATACAACTCTTCATCAATGTCTCCATTGAGGAACGCTGTTTTGACATCCATCTGCCATATTTCATAATCGTAATATGCAGCGATTGCTAACATAATCCTGACAGACTTTAGCTTCGCTACCGGTGAGAAAGTCTCATCGTAGTCAACTCCTTGAATTTGTCGAAACCCTTTTGCGACAAGTCGAGCTTTATAGACAGTAACATTACCATCAGCATCTGTTTTCTTCTTGAAAATCCATTTGTTCTCGACGGCCTTCCGCCATCCGTAAGTCCACCAAAGTCCATACTTGGTTTTCGTACATGGATCCAATCTCGGATTTCATGGCTTCTTGCCATTTATTGGAATCTGGGCTCATCATCGCTTCCTCATATGTCTCAGGGTCATCGGTGTTATCCACCAACATGACATTCATAATGGGATCATACCAATCAGGAGTGGTACGAGTTCTCGTTGACCTGCGAGACTCTGTAGCAACTACAACCGAAGTTTCATGATCATCATCATTAGCTTCCTCTCTTACTGGTGCAGGCGTCACAGGAACTACTTCCGGTGCTGCGCTACTCGCAAGTTCGAGAGAAGGTTCGACAACCTCGTCGAGTTCTACTTTCCTTCCAGTCACTTCTTTCGAAAGAAATTCCTTCTCTAGAAAGGATCCATTCTTGGCAACGAAGATTTTGCCTTCGGATCTATGATAGAAGGTATACCCAATAGTTTCCTTAGGGTATCCTATGAAGACGCATTTTTCCGCTTTGGGTTCAAGCTTGTCCGGCTGTAACTTCTTTACATAGGCTTCGCAACCCCAAACTTTAAGGAACGACAATTTAGGTTTCTTCCCAAACCATAATTCATACGGTGTCGTTTCAACGGATTTAGATGGTGCCCTATTTAAAGTGAATGCGGCTGTTTCTAATGCATAACCCCAAAATGATAGCGGTAAATCTGTAAGTGACATCATAGAACGAACCATATCTAAGAGAGTTTGATTACGACGTTCGGACACACCATTACGTTGTGGTGTTCCTGGCGGTGTCAATTGTGAAAGTATTCCGCATTTCTTCAAATGCTCGCCAAACTCGTAACTTAGATATTCACCTCCACGATCAGAACGTAGAAATTTAATCTTCTTGTTACGTTGATTCTCTACCTCACTTTGAAACTCCTTAAACTTCTCGAAAGTTTCGGACTTATGTTTCATGAAATAGATATACCCATATCTACTCAAGTCATCCGTGAAGGTAAGAACATAACGATAACCACCGCGCGATGCTACACTCATTGGACCACACACATCGGTATGTACGATTTCCAACAAGTCCGTAGCTCGCTCCATCATACCAGAAAATGGAGTCTTAGTCATTTTACCCATCAGACATGCTTCGCATTTTTCAAGTGATTCAAAATCAAGTGATTCAAGAAGTCCATCGGAATGGAATTTCTTCATACGCTTCACTCCAATGTGACCAAGACGACAGTGCCACATATAGGTCGAGTTATCGCTCGATTTCAAACGTTTAGCCTCAATGTTATTAATATGTGTATTTCCACTATCGAGATTCAATAAGAATAGACCGTCTATCAAAGGTGCATGTGCATAAAACATATTACTCATATAAATCGAACAACCATTATTCTCGGACTTAAACAAGTAACCGTCTCGCAATAAACAAGATCCCGATATAATGTTCATGCTTAACGCAGGCACCAAATAACAATTATTTAAGTATAAAACTAGTCCCGATGGTAGATGAAGGGGTAGCGTGCCGACCGCGATCACATCAACCTTTGATCCGTTTCTCACGCGCATCGTCACCTCGTTCTTCGCTAGCTTCCGTTTATTCTGCAGCACCTGTTTCGAGTTACAAATATGAGCAACCGAACCAGTATCAAATACCCAGGCACTACTACGAGTACTAGTGAGATACACATCAATAACATGTATATCGGATATACCTTTCTTCTTGATGTTGTCGTTCTTCAAATCCGCCAAGTACTTTGGGAAATTCCGCTTCCAGTGACCTTCTCCCTTGCAGTAAAAGCAATCAGTATCAGGCTTGGGTCCAGCCTTGGTCTTCTTCGTCGGCGCGGTAACTTTCTTACCACCCTTCTTGAAGTGTCCCTTTTGCTTAGACTTGCCTTTCTTGAATTTGGTGGTCTTATTGACCAACAACACTTGGTGCTCTTTCTTGATCTCCAATTCTGCAGATTTTAACATGGCGAAGAGTTCTGGCAACGTCTTGTCCATGTTCTGCATGTTGTAGTTCATCACAAAGTTTAACTTGGTGGTAGTGATTGGAGGACATGGTAAATCCCCAAAGCATTAGGAATCACTATACCCAAGCTTTGAAGTTTGTTTATGCGTCTGGACATCTTAAGCACATGCTCCTTGTGGAGCTGCCCTCTTCCATCTTGTAGTTAAAGAACTTTTCAGAAGCCTCATAGCTCTCAATTGCCGCATGAGTCTCAAAGATCAATTTGAGATCATGGACAATATCATGTGGGTCTGAATTCTCAAACCTTTTCTGAAGCTCCGATTCTAAACCATACAAGATAGCACACTGAACTGTGGAGTACTGAGTCTTCCGAGTGAGGTAAACATTCTTTACTTCATCGGTAGCTGGCTGCAGGTGGGTCACCCAATGTGCATCCAAGACATAGGTCAAATTACCATATTTGAGGACAATCCTCAAATTGCGGAACCAATCCGCGAAGTTGCTTCCATTGTTTTTCAACTTTTCTTTCTCTAGGAATGCATTAAAATTGATGGTAGGGGCTGCCATTGATCTACAACATATTTGCAATAGTTTAGACTAAGTTTATGACAAATTGAGTTCTAATTAATAGTAAGATTAATCTAGGTGAACTCCCACTCAAAACAATATCCCTCACATTGTTTTAGTGATCACACGAACCAAATCCACCACATCAAAACCGATCATCACGAGAGTTGATGTAGCTTCAATGGCGAACAATCGTCATGTTCATCATATCTACTATATGACTCATGCTTTACCTTTCGGTGATCAGTGTTCCGAGACCATGTTTGTACATGCTAGGCTCGTCAAGATCAAACCTTAGCTTCCGCATGAGCAAATCTGCTTGCTCACGTTGTATACACTTGCGGAATCTAACACACCCGATCATCACGTGGTGCTTCGAAACAACAAGCTTTAGCAACGGTGCTAACTAAGGGTGAACAATTTATGACTTGAAATTTATGTGCATGAGGGATCATCTTATAATGCTACCGTCGTTATCTAAGCAATACAAGATGCATAAAGGATTAACATCACATGCAATTCATAATATGTGATATGATATGGCCTTTCTTCTTTGTGCTTCCGATCTCCATCTTCAAGCACGAACATGATCTCCATCATCACCGGCATTGCATCAAGGTCCATGACGCTGCTCCATGGTTGTCGTCCACCGGCTTCAACTATTACAACTACTTTGAATAGACATGTGGGTATTAATAGAATTTAAAGACAACCATATGGCTCCTGCCGGTTTCCAACTTACAATAAGGAACATTGCATACATCAAATATAATCACAATCATGGCCATATCACATCACAGCACACCCCTGCAAAACAAAGTTAGACGCCTCTACTTTCTTTGCATGTTTTACGTGGTTTGGGGTTTTCAATAAGTGTCGTTCTAACTTACGAACAAGAACCACAACGTTGATACTAGTATTGACAATCACCCGTTGTAAATTGAATCTTAACTATGCTGGGAGAAACAGGCACCCGCAAAGCCACTTATGCAATACAAGTTGCATGTCAAGAGTGGAGCAAGTCTCATGAACGATGTCATGTAAGGTTAGCCCGGGCCGCTTCATCCCAACATCCCGCAAGATGCAAAGTACACAAGAAGCAATCGACAATAAAAGCATCAACGCCCATAATGACCATTGTGTTCTACTCGTGCAACAGATCTACATATAGACACGGCTCTGATACCACTGTAGGGTTTCGTAGCATGGAAACAAAAAAATTCTATCGCATACAAACAAACAAGCCAAGATCTATCTACTAGATTGTAGCAACGAGTCGATGGAATAACTCACCCTCGAAGATTCCAAAGTGTTTAACGAGAGAAGATTCTCGTGGGTGATGTAGTCGTACTCTTCCCGATCTCAAGATCGTGTAGACGATCCTTCCGGCGCTGCGTTCCGGCAGCGCTCCCGCAGTCGGTCACACGTTCGGTACTCGACGAAGACCTTCCTCTCCCTTGTTCCAGTAGGCAGCGGAGGTTGTAGCACTCTCCTCGCAATTCCGGCAGCACAACGGCATGGTACCGGAAGTAGAGGGGAGATCTCGCAGGGCTTCACCTTAAGCCGGAGCGAGTATGGTGGAGTATGAGAGAGACCCTCGACGATCTAGGGTTTAGACACGCCGAGGAGGGGGCAAGGCCGACGGCTAGGGTTTAGCTAGGCGGCGGCGGCGAGTTGCCCTAGGGCCGGCGACAGCTATGGAGGGCGGCGGCGGCTAGGGTTTAGGTTTAGAGGTAGGGAACTTGTGTGTCTAGGAGGGGAGCCCTGCCCCTCCTTATATAGGTGGAGGGAGGCGCGCCAGGGGAGGGGAGTCCCTCCCCAACTCGGCTTGGAGGTGGGCCGGCGGTGGAAGGGGAGGAACTCCTCCCCAACTCGGTTTCCACCTCCCTCTCCACTTCCCAAAATAGCCGTTTGACTTTCAAATTGGCGTTTGACTTTTTCAAACTAGGATTTGAATAAACCCTTTATTTTGTTCAGTGATGACACTTAGTACATGATGCAATCATACCAACTTGATATAACACATTCATGTACCCTTCCCCTCCGGAGTGCCGGACATTCCGGAACCTTCTAGAACATTCCCGATGAAAACACCGGAACCATTCTCCAACCCCGAAACAGGACTTTCCTTATATGAATCTTATTCTCCGGACCATTCCGGATCTCCTCGTGATATCCCGGATCCCATCCGAGACTCCGAACAACATTCGGTCTCTTACTCATCATTCCATAACTACTCAAACAACGTCGAATCCTTAAGTGTGTCTCCCTACGGTTCGTGAATTATGCGGACATAATCGAGACACTTCTCCGATCAATAACCAATAGAGGAATCTGGAAATTCATATGGCTCCCACATATTTCTACGATTACTTTGCGATCGAATGAACCACTTACATACGATACCAATTCCCTTTGTCTCACGATAGTTTACTTATCCGAGGTTATGATCGTCGGTATCTCGCATACCTAGTTCAACCTCGTTCTCGATAAGTACTCTTTTCGCTCCGTGATATGTGATCCCTTGTGAGCCAGTCACATGCTTGCAAGCTAATTGGGTGACATTCCACCGAGAGGGCCCAGAGTATATCTATCCGTCATATGGATGGACAAATCCCACTCTTGATCCATGTGTCTCAACCAATACTTTCCGAACACTCAATGCCACCTTTATAGCCACCCAGTTACGGTGTGGTGTTTGATGTCATCAAAGCATCCTTCCGGTGAAGGTGATATGCATGATCTCATGGTCGAAGGAATTAGGTTACTATGTATCAGAAAGCATATAACAATTGAACTATTAAAATGACTTGATCTTTATGCTACGCTTATCTATAGGAGTATGTCCACCATATCATTCTCCTAACGATATGATCTTGTTGTTAATAACATCTCAATGTTCATGATAGGGAAACCACAATCATTTATCAACCAACAAGCTAGTATTATAAAGAGGCTTTACTAGAGACTCTATTTTAGTTTACAAATCACACAAGTATTAATGTTTCCTTGTTAATACTATTATAGCATGAATGTAAACATTTATCATAAACACAAAGATATAATAATAACTACATTTATTATTGCCTCTAGGGCATATCTCCAACAGATGCAACCATTACACTTTGTCATGACACATCCATGTACCCTTCCCCTTCCGGATCGGTGAACCTTCTAGACCCTTCTAGAACATTCCGGTAAAAACACCGGAATCATTCCCGAACTCCGAAATTGGACTTTCCTTATATGAATCTTATTCTCTAGACCATTCCGGATCTCCTCGTGATATCCCGGATCCCATCCGAGACTTCGAACAACATTCAGTCTCTTTACTCACATTCCATATCTACTAAACAACATCGAATCCTTAAGTGTGTCTCCCTACAGTTCGTGAATTATGCAGACATGATCGAGACTCTTCTCCGATCAATAAACAGTAGAGGAATCTGGAAATTCATATGGCTCCCACATATTTCTATGATTACTTCGTGATCGAATGAACCATTTACATACGATACCAATTTCCCTTTGTCTCATGATACTTTACTTATCCGAGGTTTGATCCTCGGTATCTTTGCATACCTAGTTCAACCTCGTTACCAATAAGTACTCTTTTCTCGTTCCCGTGATATGTGATCCCTTGTGAGTCAGTCACATGCTTGCAAGCTAATTGGATGACATTCCACCGAGAGGGCCCAGAGTATATCTATCCGTCATATGGATGGACAAATCCCAATCTTGATCCATGTGCCTCAACACATACTTTCCGAACACTCAATGCCACCTTTATAGCCACCCAGTTATGGTGTGGTGTTTGATGTCATCAAAGCATCCTCCCGGTGATGGTGATTAGCATGATCTCATGGTCAAAGGAATTAGGTTACTATGTATCAGAAAGCTTATAGCAAGTGAACTATATTAAATGACTTGATCATTATGCTACGCTTAACTATAGGAGTATGTCCATCACATCATTCTCCTAATCATATGACCCTATTGTTAATAACATCTCTATGTTCATGATCAGAAAACCATGATCATATATTAACCAACACGCTAGTTTAACAAGAGGCTTTACTAGGGACTCTTTTATGTTTACAAATCACACAAGTATTAATGTTTCCGGTTAATAAAATTATAGCATGGTATGTAAACATTTATCATAAGCATGAAGATATGATAATAACCACTTTATTATTGCCTCTTGGGCATATCTCCAACAATTCGGGGGACAAAAAGTCTCTGTTCCGGCACCCTGCCGGGATGGGGAAGTGCCCCCGGAGCCATCTCCTTCGATCTCCATCGCCATCTTCATCAACATTGCTGATTCCCATGATGAGGAGGGAGTAGTTCTTACTCGAGGCTAAGGGCTCTAGCGATAGCTATGTGTTCATCTCTCTCTCTATGCATGATCTTGCTGTGATCATGAGCTTTGTAATCAAGTATATCTACTCTGTTACTCAAGTGCTTCAATAAATCTCAGCACTCCCCATGTGTGTGAAAGTGACAGCGTGCACGCCATGGTAGCACTTAGGCTAGAGTATACATAAATACTCATCGTGCTTTAATAGATCTATGCTTTTCCCCACGTGTGCAAAAGTGACAGCGTGCGCGCCGTGTGTGGCACTTAAGTTAGGTTACATATATATTTATCATGAGTATATTTTGAGTTGGTTGTCTTTATGAAATTGTGGTGTTTGTTGGAACCATCTAGCGCTCAAGGTGACAGTGTGGGGTTATCTAGATTGGGAAAGGCAGACTTCGAGGAGTGTATTGGGTGTGTTGGGGACACAAGGGACTTCTTATATCTTGATTGCATGATTTCTTGAGAGGGATACCTTTGATCACTTCCTCCCTGAGTTCGATATACCTTGGGTGATCCACTTAAGGGAAACTTGCTGCTGTTCTACAAACCTCTGCACTTGGAGGCCCAACAACTGTCTACAAGAATAGAAGTGCGTAGACATCAAGCCATTTTCTGGCGTCGTTGCCAGGGAGGAAAGGTAAAAGACACTCACACACGTTACCCCACGTCAACAGCAAGCCAGAAAGCTATTTTCTAGCGCCGTTATCGGGGAGGTAAGGTAAAAGGTACTCACATCCTTTGGTGTGAGTGCTCGATGTTATTTCCTTTAGATTCTGCATTTTTGTCTTTTTGTTTCTTGTTTTCACTAGTTAGGCTTAATGGAAAATAACAAAAAAATTAGAGAGCTTTATAGTTTTTATCTTGAGTTAGGACAAGAAGTGGTTGAAGAGAAAATTAAAAAACCTATGGAACTTTATTTGCATGCTAATAGAAATGTTATTAGTATGAATTCTTTGGACACCATTATTTCTAATGCTATGGAAACGTCTAAGCTTGGGTAAGCTAGTTTTTATGAAAGTCTTTTTAGTCCCCCAACTTTGGAATATAGCTATTGTATTGCTTATGATGATACCAAACCTCCAATATATGATGATTACAATGATGCCTATGATATTTCCAGTCCACCTACTATTGAGGAGAAAATTTATTGTGATTATGATATGCCTCCTATATTTGATGATTATGGTGATGAGAATAATAATGATAGCTATTTTGTTGAATTTGCTCCCACTATGATAAATAAGAGTGACTATGCTTATATGGAGAGTAATAATCATTTTATGCATGTGGCTCATGATAATAATGTTTTATTGTGATAGTTGTATTGTTAATTTTGTTCATGATGCTACTACAATTTATTATGAGAGAGGGAAACATAGTTTTATGCATCTCAATAATATTAAGTTTCCCCTCTTTATGTTGAAAGTCTTGAAGTTGCACTTGTTTTGCTTTCCTATGCTTGTTGCTTTGTGCTTTCATGACTTGTTTCTTTACAAGATTCCTATGCATAGGAAGTGGGTTAGACTTAAATATGTTTTAAATTTGCTTCTTGATGCTATCTTTTACTTCAATTCATATTTCTTATGTGGGCATCTTCTCAAACTATCAAGCCTAACTTAAAGGCGTTAAAGAAAAGTACTTGTTGGGAGATAACCCAAGAGTTTTCTTGAGTCTTGGAAGTTATTACCTCTGTAATAACCTCTACTTATCCTTTTTTTTGTTTTTTGTGCCAAGAATTACCTCTAATAAGAGAAGTAAGATTTGGGGAGTTGCTGTCCCGAAATAGATTTCTGTCCTCCACCATAAAAATTTGTGAGGAGTCTCTGTAAGTCGGATTAAGCTGAAAATTTATGAATAAATCCCCTAGTATGTTAGATTTTAGCAACAGAAGGTCTTCGAAAAAATCGGTTTCTACTTGCTGGTCTGTTTTGACAGATTTCTGCCATTATTTGCATTTGCTTCTTATTGATTCCTTTTTGGGTTCTTTTTGGGAAATTGAGATTTTTGAGGGAATTGCTATAGTATACTGTGTTTTTAGTGAAAGTTTTTCTGTTCTAAATCTAAACCCAAAGGTCTATTATCTTTTGAATACACTAATGTTGCTAATGAAGATTGTGTGAAGTTTTGTATGAAGGAAATTTTTCAGGTGTAGAGAGAGAATGATGTAATGAGATGAAGAATGGACAAAAGCTCAAGCTTGGGGATTCCACCCTGTGTTACCCCAAGAAATATTAAAGAGGTACAAGCGTCAAAGATTGGGGATGCCCAAGGCATCCCCTTCTTCATCAATAAAAAACTCAGGTCTTTTTAGACACTTCGTTTTTATTGTTTCATGCACTGTTGTGTTGTTCTTGGAGCGTCTTAGTTTTCGTTTTTGGTTTTAGTTTGCTTAGTTTGATTGAATAAAGTTGGTTGATCCCAACACACTTCTTTTGGAGAGAGACACACTCTGTTTTCATTGCCTAGAACACTCTAGTTTTCATTCTTATTGTCTTGTGAGTGTTCTTTTTTGCTAGCACTATGTTTAGCCTTTGTTTTCTTGTGCTTTCAGCTTTGAAGTTTTTAGTTCTTCTTTGTAGATTTTTGAGACATGTTCACTGGTTTTTATTGATTATTATCTTTGTGAGCTGTTTCAAATAAGTCGAATGGTGTTGGAAAGAGTAGAAAGTTTCATGCTTATAGTGGTACAAAAGGGAGCTTGTTTTGACTGTGGCTTAAACTTTATCATGTCATTCTAGGTGTTGTTTTGACCTTATGCTTAATGATTATTGATGTAGCATGACTAGTTCCAAACAATTGAGATTGCTTAACGTGCCTTGAAAGAATCATGCGTTGTTTTAGCATACAAAAGCATAGTATTGTGGTATTCTCCTTTGATGCTTTGTTTGGGTTGACTTGGCACATGCTCACACCATGTTATGACTATAACAAGTCACTATATCCTCTATGATTATTTAGTCCTTGACTTGTAGTACCACTTTATGCTTTGATCAGTAATGTTTTGTCGCTCTGCATGATTATGGCCATTATTGCTCTCTTAGTTGGTCGCTCCTAGTCTTTTGCTAGCCTCCACTTGTATGAGTAAGCTCTACTCATGCTTCCAACTCCCAAGAAACCAAGTTATTCCAAAGTGTCCACTATAAATTCCTATGCATGGTGTGTTACACCATTCCAAGTATATTCTTGTTTTCATCTATCTTCCAATTAAAAAATATTTTGTTATGTGAAAACTTAGTGATTAAAGCTCTCACGAACTTGATGGCACACCTTATATTTCTTGCCCCTAATAAACTTGAACCATTGTGTCATCTATGTTGTATATGCTTGCACTTATACGTTGGAATTAGCAGAACCATGATGTCACGAGGAACGCTTTCAACATTGCACTTGTACTTTATACATAGTTGATATCATGCTCTTTTGTTTATGGATGTCGTCGGTGTGAAATAAAAGGGGAGCTTGTAAGTCCATGGAGTTATGTATGTGTGTTAGAGAAACGCCTGAGCCACTAGCCTAAGCCATTCTAATCATGGTGGAAACTTGCAGCATCACCATAATGACATCTATGAAGCTTTCTTCTAATAAAAAAAGAGACATATTGAAAAGAGGAAAGAGAGAAAAAAGCACCATTTTCCCATGGTAAATAAGAATATTGCTGAGATGCTCATTGTATGCTTGCCTTTTCATTTTGATTATGGGATAGCTCCTGTATCATGTGCAAGGGGTACCCCGTTGGCGGTTCTCTATGATACACATGTACTTACTATGACAAGAACTTATAGATGACTAAAATTGAGTAGCATGAGGAGCGGCCCTCGTATTCAAGGGACATGAGATTGCCAACTTATACTTTGTTAAGCATATACTCCATAGTTTGTTCACTTTAACCTTAATCACTTCAAGATGCTTATGATAGGGGCAATGAGAGCTGAAAACTAACAAGTACCATAATTTTTGGAAGCTCTTGATGAAAATTGAAATCCCTGCTTCCCTTTATGAAGGGCCTTTCTTCCACTATTATATTGAGTCTCCACCTTCTATCCTTAGGCACCGGTTAAGAGAGCATAGTTGTCATTCTTAGTTCTATGTGCATTGTCCCAAAACTTATTGATTGATTCATATTGTTGATATTGCTTGTTCATGAACTATTTGTATCTAGTCACTCTTATGAGATTTGAAGGTGTCCTATGCATCTATTTGCTACTCCAGGAGGGACAAGCTGAATGCCACTGTGCTATGTTTTATATATGTGAAACAAACAAACGTTTTTCAATGCATGTTATTCATGATCTTTTGTTTGTATCCTTTCATGTTGCATGCTTAGTTGCTTTGTCTTATTATTAGAACTTCATCTTTCATGCTCATGTTTAGAGTACTTTGATCCCAGCTTTAAATGCTTTGCAAATGGTTTGATCATGATTTTGATGGTGCATGTCACCTCAAAAATTATTCTTTTTATCACTTACCTACTCGAGGACGAGCAGGAGTTAAGCTTGGGGATGCTTTTGATACCTCAGAAACGTATCTATAATTTTTGATGCTCCATGCTTGTTTAGTATCTACTTTGCTTTGCTTTGTCTTTACTTTGACGTATTTTTATATGTTTTTCTGGACTAACCTATTAACAAGATGCCACAGTGCCAGTTGCATGTTTTCTTCTGTTTTTGGTTCCAGAAAAGGCAGAAAATCAATATTCTCGGAATTGGACGGGACAAAAGCCAATCTTCCTATTTTTCCCGGAGCAACACGGAACCACGAAGCAGAGGTGGAGGAGGATGTCGTGGTATTGCCGACGAGTACGCCATGGAGGGGTCCTCACAATGCGTGTTTAGAGAGACGTGGTATGACGGTTGTGAGTGCGAGGTAACACAGCTTACCCAGGTTCAGATCCCACGATGGTGGCGGAATCTTACTCCTGCTATAAATCACTATAATGGCAATACGCCGAGTTATAGAGATAGGTTCGTTGTGCAAGGTTGTCTATGCTTGTGCCCTAAAGGCTCCCATAGGTCCGACTTATATAGTCGTCAGATCCCAGGGTTACAGGGAAAAGTCCTAGCCGGACAGGATACAGAGTCCTACACCGTCTATCACTAGTCTTGTGTATCTTGTCCTCCAAGGCTCCGGGTATGCTGGTGACTCTACCGTAGCCTTCCTTTATCCGGCATGGGCCTCCCTTCTGGATCCACCTAACTGGGCCGCCTAGCAGGCCATAGGCCATGCTACCGACTATGGGCCACCCGGGTTAGTCGAATAAGAGACATGCTATGAGGATACCCATATAGCATATCCCCAACAATAGCCCCCGGAGAACTCCGAGATCTTGCGCCGTGTTGCATCTTCATGTGGAATGTTCCGTCTAGATGGATGTCGGCAAATCGTCAAGCAACATCTTGTAGTCCTCCCAAAGAACCCAGCAAAGCTTTCTCCGTCTCTGATTAGTAAGTCAGAGAAATGCTGAATCTTCCACCGTACATTTCCGCCTAGTCGGATTGAATTCGTCCACGCCGGAACCTTCGATGTGACGGCTCATCTACCATGTCAGTTATGACGACGTAGACCTAGGTCAGCGACGCCTCGTAACTCACACATGCAAAGAACGTAATCATAGCCTATTTTCCCACGCAAGCAATGAGAACCGTTGGCGGCGACCGTTTGGAGACGTGCCGAAATTACCGCACACGTTCTCGACCACGTCGTCTACGCGGCAACCGTCCAATTAGCTGCACGAATCTTGACGCAGAGCAAGATAAATAGTAACCGTGGGACACTTGTTACTTTTTCACCTCATTCTCTCGCGTCATCGTCTTCTTCCTCTAGCCGCGCGCCTCCTCGATCTCTCCGCGAAAAACCTCGAGAAACCCTAGCCCAATTCTCTGCACCAGTCTCACCTTCCCTCTCCTCCATGGCCAGCAGCAGCTCCTCCCCCTCAATGACGGCGTCAAACGAAGCGGCGGCGAAGCCGACGAGCTCCGTCGTCATGCCTCCAGAGGGCTTGGTTATCCCCGCATCGGCGGTGATAGAAACCACCGGCGGCGACCATAACTTGGCAGCGCTGGAGCCCCTGGAAGAGGAAACTGACTCGCACAAAGGCGATTGGCGCGGCTCGGACATCACCGGCCGCGACATCCAGGAGATGGTTGTTGAGGGCTATCTCCCTGCGACGGAGGGACTCGTCTGGCGGGCGGCGCCGGCCGGCGAGGTGACTCCTTCTCCCCAAGCAGGAGAGAAGGTGTACCTCAAGGCGCAAATGGTACGCGGCGTTTCTCTGCCCATATCCCACTTCTTCCTGTCCGTCTTGAATCACTTCCATGTCCAACCACACAACCTCTCACCCAATATCATATTAGTGCTTAGCAACTATGCGACACTTTGTGAGGGTTACCTAGGGATTAGACCTAGGTTAGATTTGTTTGTATACATCTTTACCGTTAAGCGCGAAGCCGGACACAGTAGGGAAGAGCTTAGAAACTGCGGCACCATAAGCTTCAAGATCCGTCCTGGCCGGCGGTTCCCCGACATCGTCGGCCACGAATCGTGCAAGAACTAGCAACGGACGTACTTCTACGGCCCCGACAATCCTTTGTCAGGCCGAGAAGTGACGTACCCGGATTTCGTGGATGGAGTTGCCGCCGAAGTCTCCACGTGGCGGTCCCATGCCTCCCTTCCGTCCGACCTCGACGCTTCCCGCGCAATAAGGCGGATCGAGTGGTTTGTAGAGACGGGTCTGACCGGCTTGGACCTAGCCATGTGCTGGTTCATCAGGCGGATCCAACCTCTGCAGCACCGCGCGAAGCTCATGCACGAGTATACCAGCGACCGAAGGGATACCCTCCGGATCTCCGAAGACAACTTCTCGAGCGACTCCGTCAAGTTCCGCCTCAAGGACATCGTCAAGGTGAAGGATAAGAAGCGCGGCTTCACCCTCATCTACGACATGTTCGTAGAGGGGAAGTGCCCAAAGGTAGACATTTATTTTCCGTGTATGATATTACTCCATTTTTTCCGTCTTTCTAATACCATCTTGCCTTAACACAATGACTTCTTACTTAACAGCTTAGCGATCTAGAGGAGGGCAACCTGGCTGCCCAAATCTATGATCCAAAGATGAAGGAAGTCACGGTCGTGTCCGACGATGATGCTCCGTTGGCGCGTAAGCGGAAGGGCTCCACCTCTGACGCTGCCGACAGAGGCAAGAAAAATAAGACAGAGGGTGGAGCCTCCAAAAAGAGTACTGCCGCCCTGGAGGCGGAGAAAATAAAAGCTACCGGGTTGTTTGCCAAAGCGCCACCCCTAGTGTAAGCCCTTATTTCTCCGACATTGTCTCATTTATCTGCCTTATTCATGTACTTATGCATTTTGCACGTTTCAAGAAGAAAGCCACAACCAGCCTCAAGAAGTCCTCCAAGACTCTTGGGGCTTCTAGAAATATCAAAGAGATGCTGCATCGTGACCCTTCCCCCGTCATCGCCCCTGCCACTCCTGCCGTCAAGCCCTCCTCCGCTCCGACAAGCTCCCAAGTCCAGGAGGCACCATGCCCTTCCGTTATGGAAGTGGACTCTGGTGCTTCAAATGAGCTTGCTGTTGTCGGCGAGCAGGCGACGCAGGAGAGCACTGCTCTTCAAATGGCTGAAGCTCCGGCTAAGGATGCCATCGGTAGCGGCAAGGCGGTGGTGGGAACTGGTACCTCTGCCGAAGGCGGTGCCTCTACTCCCCAAAACTCAATTGAGTACCCCAAGATAGTTTACCCGGCTCTACTGCCGAGTAACACTATTATGGTTGCAGGAGGAGTGCCGTCATCTCCGACGTGCGGTCTAGAGGAGCTACTCCGACAAGCAGATATCTTGCAAGGAAACAGTATTTCCTTTGGCAAGCTGCTAGCCGAGAGTGCTACAAACCTCAAGATCATCGCACTTGTAAGTTTTACTTTGCTTTATATATTTCATATGAGTATCCCACTGTAGCCCCCGAGGATGTAGATGGAAAACCATAGGTTTTGCACCTATATGCTCTAAGAGTGACTAAGTTAGAAAAAACTCTCACTGCAGCCCCCAAGCCTTTAGATGGAATGAAGTATTCTGACTAGATGCTTTAAGAGTAGCCTAACAGTGTTCATAATTTTCAATGTTGTAGCCCCCAAGCCTCTAGCTGTAACTGAATTAGTTCTGACTAGATGCTTAAAGAAAAGCTAAGCTTTTTTCCGAGTTAAAACTTTATGCTGTAGCCCCCAAGCCTCTAGTTAAGAACTGAACAGGTTCCGACTAGATGCTTAAAGAAAAGCTAAGCATATCGCTAAGTTAAAAACTCTCGCTGTAGCCCCCGAGCGTCTAGATGGAATATCTCCGACTAGAAGCTCCAAGCAGACTAAACAACGACTTTACCTTGTATTTTGTTTCCACAGAACGAGAATGCTCGGAGAGGTATGGCCAATGATAAATACCAGAAGATGCGAGCGGATCTTGAAGCCGAAAAGGGTAAAACCGCCTTCTTGAAGGAACAGATCATCAAAAATAAGAGTCTGTTTTCTTATTACGCATTTCCGTCTTCATATTGTATCCTCAATCTCCAAGTACTTACTAAGTACTGTGTTTTCTCTGACTTGCAGAGCATGTTGCCAAGGCTAAGGACATTGTCGAGCAGTCCAAGCACATCCAGCAGCTGGACAGCGAGAACAAGATCCTTAAGAAAGAGAGGGAAGAAATGCTGAAGATGCACGAGGACTCCATGAAAGTCCTGCAGGACTCCACCTCCGCTGAGATCAATCGCTTGAAGGAGGAGCTTGCGATCCTAAAGGATCAGAAGCAAGCTGCCAATGAGCAAAACCTTCGCCATAGCGAGGCGTTTAAGCTCCTCCAACAAGAGAATGAATCCTTGGTGGACGTCGTCTGGCAGGCTAAGGCCAGCATCTTCAGTAAGTGTCCTCCGCCTTGTAGTTATGTAGTCTGGATACTTAGGATTTTTGAACTCATGCAATCGTTGTCGGAATTTTCAGCGCCCATGGGTTTAACCCGCTCGCCTCCTTCTGACAAAGAATGCATGGTTCTTGCCGGCAACTTCATCAACACCGCCATCGCCCAAGCCAAGGAGATCGCCAAACCCCTGCAGATTTATATCAAGGCCTCGGACTCCGTGGCGAAGTACTCGGAGATTCTGCGCCGAGCCCCCGAGCGTGTAATGAGCTGGAAAGCTTCTTGTGCACGGGCTGGCGCAAGGATGGCGCTGTCGATGGTGAAGGTGCACTATGATGATGTCGACATCGACACGGTAACCTCAGGCATTCCCGACGCAGATGATGACGGCAAGGCGATCGATCACGATGCCATCCTGTCATCACTCGCGGGGTATGACACCAGGGTTGCCGAGTTGGTGGATGTTGACGTCTTCGTGCCCAGGAACTTTATCGACAATGCCAACCCAGAATCCTCCGAGTCTCACCATAGCACCGATGCTGAGGGTGACGCTCCTGCTGGCGATGATGCGGCTTCCAAGTCTCCTGCACCCAAAGAATGAACTATACTTTGTAATTTCTGTTTCACCTCTGGAATGTGCGCGGAAAAACTTTGCCGATGTAATCCTTAAGGCGGAAAACAATGGTTATCGTATCCTGCTACTTAAGAATTTATTGCCAGTATGTACATATTTTTAAGCAAGTGCTGGCTTATCCATTACTCTGGTTTTTATGCTTGACTTTTCGTGAGTCGGAAGACTCGTTGTTGGAACCATGTGCTTAGGTGATGATGCCCAATGGCACCGTCAATAACCTGAGCGCAAAATCACCGACAACAAGTGCCGAAAGTCACTACTCCAGAATCCACATAAAAACGACAAAGAACGTGTAGACCAGAAAACTTAAGCTAACGCCCGTAGGCGGAATTTTCACAAGCGCAATTGCAAGACTTGTGCATAAAAAGTTTTATATGATCCAAAAATGAACACTAAAGGAGGTAAAAGACTCAGCAAAATGAGTGAACCAAAGAGCTTTATTTCATTGATCATATAAGAGGTACACGATTAGATAAAAAATACTAAGTGTAGAAAGGACGTAGTTGTGCTATGTTCCATGGCCGATCAAGCTCCGGGTAGTCATCATACGGGTCACGTTGCTTACGCTTATGATCCTCTCTAGGTCTATCCTTGAGCTCACGGTTGTCGACAAGGTAATAAGACCCATTGAGCAGCGCCTTGCTTATGATGAACGGTCCTTCCCATGGCGGGGATAATTTGTGTGACTTCTTCTTCTTAAGTCGGAGCACCAAATCCCCCTCTTTAAACGAGCGATGCCGAACGCGGCGACTATGGTAGCTGCGTAGCTTCTGCTGGTAGATGGCAGATCTTTGGCATGCCAAAAAGCGCTCCTCCTCGAGAAGGTCCACATCTAGGCGTCTGGATTCTTCAGCATCATCTTCGTCGTAGGCGGCAACTCTTGGTGCGTCGTGGAGGATGTCGGACGGTAGGATGGCTTCTGCTCCATATACCATGAAATAGGGGGTGTAGCCGGTAGATCTGTTGGGTGTAGTTCGCAAACTCCATAGTACAGATGGCAATTCTTCCGCCCAGGCTCCAGCTGCTCTATGTAGCGGTGCCTCAAGACGTGGCTTTATCCCTTGCAGAATTAATCCGTTGGCTCGCTCAACTTGACCATTGGATTGCGGATGTGCCATAGATGCCAGGTCAAGTCGGATGCCTTTGTTCCAGCAGTAGGCCTCCACTTCTCCGAGTGACAAGTTGCTTCCGTTGTCGGTAATGATGCTATGTGGGAGACCAAATCTCACCACTAGATCTCGGACAAACCTGAGGGCAGTTGCCCCATCAAGCTTTCTAATGGGTTTAGCTTCTATCCACTTGGTGAATTTGTCAACTGCTACAAGTAGATGCGTAAATCCACATGGTGCCGTTTGCAACGGTCCCACCATGTCCAGCCCCCAGACTGCAAACATCCAAGTTATTGGTATTGTTCGCAATTCTTCAGCAGGAACATGTGGTTGTCGGGCATAATACTGGCATCCTGTGCATGTCTCAACCAGCTTGTCGGCGGTCGCCCAAGAGAATCCTTGCCGGAAGGCTTTCGCGACCAAAGATCGAGGAGCGGCGTGATGCCCGCAATCTCCGAGATGGATTTTGCGTAGGATTTCCATACCTTCTAGCTGGGATACGCACTTTAGGTATACACCAGTAGTGCTCCTCTTGTAGAGTTGTCCATTGATTATGGTATAACCCTTTGCTCGTCGTACTATTTGCCGTCTTTCGACTTCGTCGTCGGGCAAAGTTCCGTGTTCGAGATATTCCATGAACGGTTTTGTCCAAGCCGGAGGGACTTTTGTCACCATATTGACGAAAGAGTCAGCTCTGTCTGGGTTGTCGATGTCGGCTCCCTTCACGGATGGTGTGCGTAGATGCTCTAGGAAAACTCCTGGCGGAATTAGCTTTCACCCTGATCCAAGTTTAGACAGTAGATCAGTCGCCTCGTTTTGCTCCCTAGGCACATACTTGACTTCGTAGCCCAAGAAGCTCTTGGCTATCTCGTCCACTTTGTCTCGATATGCCGCCATCATAGGGTTCCGCGCATTCCAGGTGCCAGCCACCTGCTGGGCAACCAAGTCGGAATCTCCACAGCAAACTATGCGCTTGATGCCAATATCCTTGGCTACACGTAGTCCGTGAATGAGTGCTTCATACTCCGCCATGTTGTTTGTAGCTTCAAAGTGGATCTGCAAAATGTAGTGTAGCTTGTCTCCTTTTGGTGACTGTAGCAATACACCAGCCCCCGAGCCGTTGAGCAACTTTGATCCGTCAAAGTGCATCACCTAGTACTCTGGTTCTGGCAACGGAGTAGCCTCTGGAATCTCCGTCCAATCTGCAATAAAATCCGCCAAAGCTTGTGACTTGATAGCGTCGCGTCTCTTATAAGTGATCTCGAAGGCGGCAAGTTCAATGCCCCACTTCGCGACCCTTTCTGTAGCGTCGCTATTGTTGATAATGTCGAACAGTGGAGTCTTCCTCACTACTGTGATTGGGTGCTCCTGAAAGTAATGCCTTAACTTCCGAGAAGCAAGGAATACTCCATAAGCTATCTTTTGGTAGTGCGGGTAACGTTGCTTGGACTCCGTCAAGACCTCGCTTACATAGTAAACTGGTTGTTGAACTCCGTACTCATAGCCTGGCTCCTTCCGCTCTACCACGACGACGATGCTGATAACCCGGTTGGTTGCCACCATGTAAATTAATAGGGGCTCTCCAGGCTCGGGTGCTGCAAGGATGGGCGCTGAGGAAAGAATCTCCTTGAGCTGCTTCAATGTTGCGTCTGCCTCGTCCGTCCATGTGAATTTGTCCGCCTTCTTCAAAGAATTTACTGAAGCAGAGCCTTCTCTCCAAGTCGGCTGACGACCGACTAACTGCTGCAACACAACCTGTTAGTCGTTGAATGTCCTTGAGGCATGTCGGACGGTTTATGTTTAAGATGGCCTTGATTTTCTCCGGGTTGACCTCGATTCCGCGCTGGGAAACGATGAACCCCAACAATTTGCCGGCTGGAACCCCGAAGACGCACTTCCTAGGGTTGAGCATCATGTTGTATTTCTGAAGATTATCAAAGGTTTCTTTTAAGTCGGAGATTAAGTCGTTTGATTTTTTCGACATCACCGCGATATCGTCCACATAGGCGTGAACGTTCCGACCAATTTGGTCGTGCAGGCAACGTTGCATTGTCCGCTGGTAGGTAGCACCTGCGTTTTTCAGCCCAAAGGGCATTGTGACATAGCAAAACGTGACGTATGGGGTAGTGAATTAAGTGGCCAATTGGTCCGACTTCCTCATCTTGATCTGGTGGTATCCTGAGTATGCATCGAGAAAACACAAAAGTTCCGAGCCAGCCGTCGAGTCAATGACTTGGTCAATGCGAGGCAAAGCAAACGGATCTTTGGGACACGCTTTGTTCAATCCGGTGTAATCAACGCACATTCTTAATTCATTGGTTCCCATTTTGGGGACAAGTACAGGATTTGCCACCCATCGGGTGTGAAGGACTTCTCGGATAAAACCAGCCTTAAGTAACCTAGCTATCTCTTTGCCAATGGCGCGTCTCTTCTCATCTCTGAAGCGTCGTAGAGGTTGTTTCACTGGTTTACATTTTGGATCTATGTTTAAGCTGTGCTCGGCAAGTTCCCTAGGTACACCTTTCATGTCGGCAGGTTGCCAGGCAAAGATGTCCCTATTCTCACGGAGGAACTCGACGAGCGCGCTTTCCTATTTGGGATCCAGGTTCGTCCCAATGGCGACGGTCTTGGAGGCGTCGCCTACCACAAGTTCCACCGACTTGGTCTCGATGGCGGCCTTGAACGCAGGAGCGGAGTCAGAGATTTGCTTCTTCGACGCGGGCATCTCTGAGTCATCGACCTTGCTCTGGATCTCCTTGAATTCTTCGCTGTAGAGGACAGCTTCTGCAACGGCTGCTTCGTTGATCTCGCAGTCTCTTGCCTTGGTAAAGCTTCCGGATACGGTGATGACGCCGTTTGGTCCGGGTATCTTGAGATTGTTGTAGACGAAGCATGGCTTGGCCATGAACGTGTGGAATATGTCGCGGCCGAATATGATGTGGTACACACTCTTGAGGGGACTACTTCAAAGGTCATGCACTCTTGGCGATAATTATTAACGTCGCCAAAGGCTACCTGAAGTGTGATGCACCCAAGGGACCGAGCCTCCTGACCAGGCACTACGCCATGGAACACGGTGTTGGTCCGCCTTAGGTTTGCCTCCGTCAAGTTCATCTTTTGTAGTGTATCCAGGTACATGATGTTGATGCTGCTTCCACTGTCCACCATGCACTTGGTGAACTCCACGCCGTCAATCAATGGGTTGATGACCATGGCGTACTGGTTCTCCGTGGGCACAAGGTCTGGGTGGTCCGTCCTGTCCCAAGTTATTAGAACCTCCGACCAGCGCAGGTACTGAGGGACTGGGGGGAGGGTTGCCATCAGGATCCTCAGAAAAGTCTTCTGTTGTCGGACGGTGGGGGTACCAAGGAAAGTGTGGTAGACTGGGGCCTTCTTTGCGAAGGGGTTCTTGCCCTTGTCGTCGCTCTTGGCGGCATGCTTTGGGTCAACGTCCTCGTCCATGTCACTTGAATCCTTGGACTCCTCCTCCTTCTTCTTCCCCTTGCCCTTGCCGTGTGGTCTGTTCTTCCGACTTTGCTTGTAGCCGGACTCCGGGTCTTCCTTGAGGTCGTTGATGAACTTGCAGTGTCGATTTGTATGGGTGGCCTTGCCGTTGGCGTCGAGGTGTACGAGGCATGGCATATCGCGCTAATCTTCGTAGGTTTGGGGAACACAGAGGAGGGTCGAGTTGGTTTCACTTCCTCGCTGCTGCCCGCGGCCTGCTCCCCTTTCTCGGCCATGTTGTCCGCCTTCTCCTCGTCCTGCAAAAGTCATAGCGACCATGTCGGTAGATTGCTTTTCTTCTGGACCGGTTTTCTGCTTTGTACTGTTGTTCCTCCGAGCTTGAGTTGGAACGGATGTTGCCGGCAAGGAGCCACGAGCGTCGTCGTCGGCAGCTGCAAACTCACTAGCTAACTGGATCATCTGATTCAAGTCAAGTTGGTGATTATCCTGCAAGCGCTTTAGCTTATGTCAGAGCAACGTGCCCCTTTCCAACCCATCGATGAAGGCGGCCATGGCGGTCTGAGCGTGCACTCCTGCACAGGAATTCTTCATATCTAGCCAACGGGAGAGGTAGGCGCGAGATGTCTCGTCTTTCTCCTGCACGCACCACTGTAGGTCGCCCACAGTGCAGGGACGTTTGTATGTACCCTCAAAGTTCTTGGTGAATGCTTCTTGCATGTCCAGCCAATTGTAGATAGATTTCTCCGACAAGTCGTCGATCCATTGACGGGCCGTACCCGCCAACATTAACGAGAGGTACTTGACGGCGACGTTGGGGTTGCCTCCGGCAATCTCCACCGCGTTGCCGTAGTCCTGCAACCATGTGGCAGGTTTGGCTGTGCCGTCATAGGGCTTGATGGTCTTGTCAATCCGGAAACCTATGGGGTAAGTTGCAGACCATATTCCAGGTCCAAAGCAACGTGGCCCCAGGTATGGTCCTTCCCGGGCCTCGTGGATCTTATCGATCCGTGAACGTGCGTCGTATGGCTCCGGGTTCTTCTTCTTGTTGTCAACAGGGGACGGGCTGCGTGAATGATGCGGGCCTCTTCCTCCATGGTGACTGCTTGGCGGCGACGGAGGCGGAGGTGGCGGTGGGTTAGCTTTCTTGCTATTACCCTCCTGCGATGCTTCGCGCCTGTCGCGGTTGCTTGTCGGACGCGGAGGGTCATGGTGTGATCTGCTCCTGTGTCCCTGATTGCGCTCTCCATCATGACGGGTCTGCTCCGTGTTGTCACGGATGACGATGCCGCACTGTTTTGGTGGAGGCATATCCGTGTGATGGCGAGCCTTGTAGTCTTCCTGACATCGGGGGGATCGGGGCGGTGGTGATGGGTGACGAGGTTGGGCTCTTTCTCCATGGTCGGAGGATATGGGGATAGCGTCCTTCCTGCTGTGGGCATCCCTCCGTCTTCGTTCTGATGAGCCCGTCTGTGATCTAACATCCATAGGAGATCTGTCCCTTGGCGGTTTGTACTGGCTAGATCGGCAGAGCGTTGGGTCAGACTTGAGCCTCTGAGAGGTGGCCTTTTCCTGCTGCTTCACCGCCTTGGCCACTAGGTCATAGACCTGTTCCACTGCCTCAGGCGATCTATCCTGCTCCAGAAGGGTCTTGGCGATGGCGAGGTTAAGGAGTGGGGTGGGCATCACCTGCTTGCCTTCGCTATCAATGTATGGTTTGTCCTGTGCCGGCTTCGAGGGAGCCCATCCTAGGTTGCGCCGTACACCAGGATCGTTGATGACGCGAGCCGGAGCTTTCTTAGCCTTCTGCTGCTGTAGCAGGGTCTTGTACTCGGCCTCCATTGCTCTAGCTTTCTCTATGGACTTCTGCGCGTTGACCAGATCTCGATCTAGTTTAGCGCCTTGCTCCGCGATGGCTTGCGCTTCCTCCAGTAGCTACCGGCGCTTCTCGTCAAGCTGAGTCACGTTCCGGATATGATCAACAGTTAGTGGCTCGACGAGGAGGTTGTCGTACATCACTCTATCAGCCGGAGTAACCAGGGTTGCTGCCGACGTAGATGCTGGAGGCGGCAAGTTTGCGGTGTTGTTGTTGCTCGGACCGGTGCCTAGTTCCTGCGGCTACTGCACTGGATTAGGCGGAGGAGGCATGACTCTTGCACGGTCATCGTCAGCAGCAATAAGTGGCCCCTTCCCTTTTTCCAGCGCGGTAGGCGGAGCTTGCCCGGGTTGGTCTTCATCCATCGCTGTCCCAATGGTGACGAGCACCCCTCGAGACATGACGGTGTTATTAGCTTGTTCTTCGCGCGAGTACTCCTCCTCCATTTCCTGCATAGTGGAGTCTAGCTCTTCTGGACTGAAGTCTATTTCCTCTGAATCTGCACTGAAATCAGCATAAAGCGCGTCAATGACAGAGTCAGAGGGTGCCAGGATTTCCTCGATGACGGCCGGTGGAGGTGCAACGGCCTCGACGATGACTGGAGGTGGTGGTGCTGCTACGATGATGGCGGCCGGAGGCAGTGGTGGTGGCTGAATCGGAGGGGCTCCGTCGATGAGCGCAAGCGTTGTCTGAGCTGCCGCTTCAGCCTCCGCGTAGTTGTTGACGGTGTTCACCATGCCTTCGAAGGTAAGTCGGCCTGACGCCTGCTGCCGCCTTAGAGAATGTCGGAGAAGCGTGCCATGGTCCAGTCCTTCCACAAAGTGATAGATGGCATCATCATTGGGGTAGTTGGTCAAGTCGCTCCGTATACGGAGCCATCTAGCGAGGTAGTCGCGGGGTTTTTCGCCCTCTCTCTGAACGCAGCACGCTAGATCGAAGATGGTAACCACGCCGACGAACTTGGATCTCTGCTGTCCAGACGCACGGACGAAGCCGGCGAACTTGCAGTGATCTTCCACCTTTATATCCTGCACAAGGGCGGTTTGGGTGGGCCTTGGATTTTTCTGATCTTTGCCGGCAAACTCCGAAGAGAGATCCGACATTGATCCTTCCGCGAACGTATCCTGCCCGTAGGCGGTCCGTGCGGGTCCTGATGCTTTCTGATCTTTGCCGACAAACTCCAAAGAGAGATCCGACATCGATCCTTCCGCGAACGTATACTGCCTGTAGGCGGTCCGTGCGGGTCTTGATGCTCCTCTGACTCCCAGGGAACTAGTGCCCGAGTCGGTTTCGCCGATGAAGAGGTGGATGTCTCCGATAGGAACGATCGAGCACCGCGTAGGGTTCGTCTTCGCCGGGATTCAGAATTTGTCAGGAGGGACGATCAGAACGTTGCCGGAGAAGAGAACGCGGCCGATGGCTACGGTCTCGCCGATTCCCGCGAAGATCTTGGTCCTCGCCCGCTGAAGAGCCTGAAGCGCCTCTAGCCCCACGGTGGGCGCCAACTGTCGTGGTATTGCCGACGAGTACGCCATGGAGGGGTCCTCACAATGCATGTTTAGAGACGTGGGGTAAGGAGGACGGTTGACGGGTACGAGGTAACACAGCTTACCCAGGTTCAGATCCCACGACGGTGGCGGAATCTTACTCCTGCTATAAATCACTATAATGGCAATACGCCGAGTTACAGAGATAGGTTCGCTGTGCGAGGTTGTCTATGCTTGTGCCCTAAAGGCTCCCATAGGTCCGACTTATATAGTCGTCAGATCCCAGGGTTACAGGGAAAAGTCCTAGCCGGACAGGATACAGAGTCCTACACCGTTTATCACTAGTCTTGTGTATCTTGTCCTCCAAGGCTCTGGGTACGCTGGTGACTCCACCGTAGCCTTCCTTTATCCGGCATGGGCCTCCCTTCTGGATCCACCTAACTGGGCCGCCCAGCAGGCCATAGGCCATGCTACCGACTATGGGCCACCCGGGTTAGTCGGATAAGAGACATGCTATGAGGATACCCATATAGCATATCCCCAACAGAGGACACCAGGGTGGCCGCACCCCCTAGGCGCGGGCAAGCCCTGGTGGCGCCCACAGGGGGTGTGGGCCCCCTGGCCCTCCATCGACCTTGCCTCCTTCGCCTATAAGAAGCCTCTGACCTAAAAACCCTAAATCATCTGGCAGAAATCCACGAAAACCTCCACAGCGCCGCCGCCACCTAAGGGGAGATTCGGGAGACATAAATTCTTAGTTCCGGCACCCTGCCAGGACGGGTAACTGCCCCCCGGAGCCATATCCTTCGATCTCCATCGCCATCTTCATCACCGTTGCTGATTCCCATGAT
Organism: Avena insularis; assembly: GCA_023614405.1. NCBI lineage: Eukaryota > Viridiplantae > Streptophyta > Magnoliopsida > Poales > Poaceae > Avena > Avena insularis. Next base: position 377,024,117 of record CM042695.1, on the reverse strand, counting down.
GAGGAGGGAGTAGTTCTTCCTCAAGGCTAAGGGCTCTACCGGTAGCTATGTGTTCATCTCTCTCTCTATGCATGATCTTGTTGTGATCGTGAGCTTTGTAATCAAGTAGATCTACTCTGTTACTCAAGTTCTTCAATAAATCTCGGCTCTCCCCATGTGTGTGAAAGTGACAGCATGCACGCCATTGTGGCACTTAGGCTAGAGTCTACACAAATACTCATCGTGCTTTAATAGATCTATGCTTTTCCCCACGTGTGTGAAAGTAACAGCGTGCACGCCGTGTGGCACTTAATCTAGGTTACATATATATTTATCATGAGTATATTTTGAGTTGGTTGTCTTTATGAAATTGTGGTGTTTGTTGGAACCATCTAGCGCTCAAGGTGACAGTGTGGGGTTATCTAGATTGGGAAAGACGAACTTTGAGGAGTGTTGTTGTAGCCCTACCATGGATTAGAGTGTCCAACCGGAGAGTGGTTAAGAGTAGTATCATGAAGAGAAGATATTTTTATGAGAGAGTGTTCACTATTGAAAGTATGATCCCTAGGCCTTGTTTCTAAACATTGAAACACCGTTTGCATCTAGATCTGTTACATGTTTGCTTGGTTCCATCTTTTTGCCTTTAGTCTTTACCTCACCGTCAAGCTATTTTTTGACACCGTTACCACTTGTATTTCATTATCTCTTTGCCCAACTAGTGCACCTATACACCCGACAAGTGTATTGGGTGTGTTGGGGACACAAGAGACTTCTTGCATCTTGATTGCAGGGTTGCTTGAGAGGTATACCTTTGACCACTTCCTCCCTGAGTTCGATATACCTTGGGTGATCCACTTAAGGGAAACTTGCTGCTGTTCTACAAACCTCTGCACTTGAAGGCCCAACAACTGTCTACAAGAATAGAAGTGCGTAGACATCACGATACCATTCCAATTTTACCGTACAACCACAATACCCGAGTTTGGGTAGGGCTTAACTGGAAGTTTATGTGTCTTATTATGGGTTCCCTCGCGGAACAAGGTGAGCTGAGGCAACCTTGTGAATGTGAATGCCCACCTATGAAGTGCCCAGGATGGCAGGTGGCCATGGCTGGGAGGCCAAACTCATAGGGGAGGTGCCTATACTAGGGTGTGTAATTGAAAGGTTAGGATTGATTATCCGCATACCAAGTATGATGATTCAGGATTATCCCTAACGGATGTATCGAATGTTGTGGTGAAAGTGTACCACCTATGCAGAGTGTCAAACTATTCAAATAGCCGTGTCCGCGGTTATGGACAGTTGGATGGCCATACTGTTCCGTTGTCAGATGTTTTCAAAACGACTTGTGATGTGAAGTATGACTTTGACTTGACCCACAACGAGATGGTGGGAGATGGCATACGAAATATTTTCGACTCGATTTGGCGAAAAGCTCTCCTCTATTCACTCATGTCAAGGCATAGACACCTAGAAAGAATCTCAGTTTTTCATCGGCACCCGCGATAGTGAGGACGCAAATCTTTGGCATCGGCTCACCCCCTTTGTATCTAGCATTGGATTCCCGCACCCGTCTCCCTCACCATCTCGTTTGTTTCATCACTAGTATTTGATCCGCACCTTCGTATTCGACGTACTCCATGGGTTCCTCTCCTTTGACCCGAGTCACTCATCTCCCATGGAGTAGGTTAACCACCGACCTATCCCTCCCCTCTCTCTGATGTTAGTACATAAGGTGTTGGGTCTATTTATCCAATACTCTTTCAAAATCGATTTCATTGGGTTGACCGAGTAAGTCGTATCATCCAAGAAGCAACACTCGGTACCCTACAGTCATCACCATGTCGAGTAAGGTATCAAGCGCAACAACTAATGTGATACCCTAGAGTGTAGGTGATCAATTATACTACCTTTCAATATAATGAGTGTTGAACCCACAAGGAGTTGAAAGTATTAAAAGCTAGTTGGGAAATGCAGAAACAATAAAAGATGCATCAATTCATATTTTTAGATTTATAATATGTGAAAAAATGAATAGCTAATAAAGTTTAAAAATGCAGGTAAATGTAACCAACCTTTTTTATGGAAATCTCAATCCTCTATGGATCAAGAGAAGAAGCTCGATGTGTGTACTTATATGAAACTGAGGTACCCGAGGGAGGCATTGATTTACTTCTCATATATATTTTCTAACTGGGCATGATTAATATCTCGTCAATTTTTTTTCATATTAGACAGAGTCTAAGATAGGTGAGCAGTGTACACACACAATTACATCCCTAATGTTTGTTCCTAGCCATTTGCATATGGAATCAACCGATTCATTAAGACATAAATGTTCCGCCACTGCTTGTCATTTTAGGATCTTCGATCATGACACACCATACTGAGAATCGAAAAACATGGACACATTATCTGTTATCTCCGGTTGATGAGGGGTAATATCGTCAATGCCCATCGTTGTGAACTTTGGTTTCAGGAAAAAAGGGTGCGCTGGTGATTTCGTCGGCTTATCAGACAAATAAGGAAGGCGATATTTACCTGGGTTTAGGCTCTCGTAGAGGAAACACCACTTGCTGATTGTCTATGTTGGAGATATGCTCTAGAGGCAATAATAAATGTAGTTATTATTATATCTTTGTGTTTATGATAAATGTTTACATTCATGCTATAATAGTATTAACAAGGAAACATTGATACTTGTGTGAATTGTAAACTAAAATAGAGTCCCTAGTAAAGCCTCTTTATAATACTAGCTTGTTGGTTAATAAATGATTGTGGTTTCCCTATCATGAACATTGAGATGTTATTAACAACAAGATCATATCGTTAGGAGAATGATATGGTGGACATACTCTTATAGATAAGCGTAGCATAAAGATCGAGTCATTTTAATAGTTCAATTGCTATATGCTTTCTGATACATAGTAACCTAATTCCTTCGACCATGAGATCATGCATATCACCTTCACTGGAAGGATGCTTTGATGACATCAAACACCACACCGTAACTGGGTGGCTATAAAGGTGGCATTGAGTGTTCGGAAAGTATTGGTTGAGACACATGAATCAAGAGTGGGATTTGTCCATCCATATGACAGATAGATATACTCTGGGCCCTCTCGGTGGAATGTCATCCAATTAGCTTGCAAGCATGTGACTGGCTCACAAGGGATCACATATCACGGAGCGAGAAAAGAGTACTTATCGATGTGAGGTTGAACTAGGTATGCAGAGATATCGACGATCATAACCTCGGATAAGTAAACTATCGTGAGACAAAGGGAAATTGGTATCGTATGTAAGTGGTTCATTCGATCGCAAAGTAATCGTAGAAATATGTGGGAGCCATATGAATTTCCATATTCCTCTATTGGTTATTGATCGGAGAAGTGTCTCAATCATGTCCGCATAATTCACGAACCGTAGGGAGACACACTTAAGGATTCGACGTTGTTTGAGTAGTTATGGAATGATGAGTAAGAGACCGAATGTTGTTCGGAGTCTCGGATGGGATCCGGGATATCACGAGGAGATCCGGAATGGTCCGGAGAATAAGATTCATATAAGGAAAGTCCTGTTTCGGGGTTGGAGAATGGTTCCGGTGTTTTCATCGGGAATGTTCTAGAAGGTTCTGTAATGTCCGGCACTCCGGAGGGGAAGGGTACATGAATGTGTTATATCAAGTTGGTATGATTGCATCATGTACTAGGTGTCATCGCTGAACAAAATAAAGGGTTTAATCAACTAGGATTTGATTAAAGTCAAACGGCTATTTTGGGAAGTGGAGAGGAAGGTGGAAACCGAGTTGGGGAGGAGTTCCTCCCCTCCACCGCCCGCCCACCTTGGAAGCCGAGTTGGGAGGACTCCTCCCCCAGCGCCTCCACCTATATAAGGAGGGGCAGGGTTGCCCCTCCAAACACACCTCTCACACCTCGCAAACCCTAGCCGCCGGCGCCGCCACCTCCTGCTGCCGCCGCCGCCTAGCTAACCCTAGCCGCCAGCCAAGCCTCCTCCTCGGCGTGTCTAAACCCTAGATCGTCGAGGCTCTCTCTCATAGTCCACCATACTCGCTCCGGCTTAAGGCGAAGCCCTGCGAGATCTCCCCTCTACTTCCGGTACCACGCCATTGTCTTTGGAATTGCGAGAGTGCTACAACCTCCGCCTTTCTTTGGAACAAGGGAGAGGAAGGTCTTCGTCAATCGAACGTGTGTGACCCGGTGGGGCGCTTAGGAGCGCCGGAAGGATCGTCTACGCGATCTTGAGATCGGGAAGAGTACGACTACATCACCCACAAGAATCCGCTCTCGTTAAACACTTTGGAATCTTTGAGGGTGAGTTATTCCATCGACTCGTTGCTACAATCTAGTAGATAGATCTTGGCTTGTTTGTTTGTATGCGGTAGAAATTTTTTGTTTTCCATGCTACGAAACCCTACAGTCTGGTCTTTATTGGTGGAGAGTACAAAGTCGCAGATTGCTAGATGTGATCTAGTTTACAATGGATTGCTATGCGTATATTATTAGTTGCCTCCCTGTCGGTTTCTTCCAGCCTTTATATGAGAGGCTGGGTCTCAGAGTCCAATCCGGATCGGTTAAAAGTAAAAGGTAACCTTATGACTGTGCCGGCTAACATCTTGGGCTTTGTCTTGATTGTCACGTCTGGTTCCTGAACTTCAGGTGCTTTTATAACCTTTGGCTCCTTATGGGCCTTGTCCTAGATCCGTACCAGATATTCCCATGTCACCGGCCATCGCTCATCTCTTCTTTACTCTAAGGTAGAGCCCTATGAGCCCATATAGGTGAAGTAATATAAAATTCCAAGGAACACGGAGAAGTACTCACAATAATAAAACATGTCAATGATCAGTGGCATCTGAATTACAACACGATATAAAAGTATAACTTCACAACAAAATAATAACAAGATGTCAAGTACAATCATGCACATGATAGTAGAAAACTATTCTAGAGTTCAGATCTACACAACCACGAGGGGGATGGCATCGATCTCTAGGTGTAAACAGTGTTGATGCCGGAGAATCTTCATCTCCTGCTGATGGGCACGAAACTGTGTTGCTAGCCTAAGTGGTTCGTCGCCGGTGACGACATCACTCGCTTGGCAGCGGAGCTCTTCAAGTCGCGGTGGAGAAAGGCTGCAAGGACTGGACCACGTTTTTTAGTTTATTTTTAGGAGCCTTACCATAATTTTTTAGACCATGGTGATATTTTATTTGTTTTGTTTGGATCTTAATATAAAATGTACTCCCACATGTGTTGAATGAAGGAGTTTCTTGCTCCTTCTAGACCCGTCCTTTGCTTTACTGTTTTCAAAGAAAAAGACGTGCAGGATTTTGACTACCGGTTTTATTTCATATTTTTGGTACTAAGTTTTTTTTAAAAAAAATCATGTTGCATTTTATTCTGTTTATTGTGCGTAGCATATTTCCTGTGCAATAGCACGTCCTTTTTGATCGGGAATAGCTGATTTATTCGATGGAAAATCGCTTTGGATCCCTTCAGTCGTAAACGTACAAGCTCAAAGAGCAGTAGTACTACTATGTAGAAAAAAATCTAGATATATTTATTTTACAAAACAAAAACATTTTATATTTTATAACCGGGGAGTACTTGGATATCTACGTGCGTGAAACTGTTTCGATTTCTTTTTCTTTTTTGGGCACTGGCACCTCGTTCGAGTAAAAGCTTTGTAGACTCATCACAGGCAGAGCGTGGCTCCGCAGGGCAGTCGATTGGACGGGACGGGGCGAGGCGGTGGCGTGTTCATGCATGTCCACTGCACTGTACTTGGCCTTCCTCTCTGCCTCATTTATGATTTTTTTTACAAATATGATCCTCTGCAATTTGTCATCGCCAAAAATACCCTCCTCGTACCGCAAGCGGGAGGCTGAAAAAGGTGACACGTGTCACCTCCCGCCACGGGGGGTGGCGGGATGTTCCTCCCGCCACATGGGGTGGCGGGATGTTCCTTCCGCCAGGAGGAATGGCGGGATGAGGTGGGTCCCACGGCCGGACCAGCGGGGAGGTTCGACTTGGCGCTGGCGGGAGGTTCGACTTTGCACTCGTGCTGGTGGGCCCCACGGCGTCATTTCGCCACCGCCAAAGGCGAAAGGAACATCCCGCCACCCCCTATGGCGGGAGGAACATCCTGCCACCCCCGTGGCGGGAGGTGACACGTGTCGCCTTTTCAGCCTCCCGCCAAGGCATTTTTGGCTTTTGCGACACGAGGGGGTATTTTTGGCGATAGAGAATTGCAGAGGGTTATATTTGTAAAAAAATCCTCATTTATCTAGAGTACCATTTCCCTGTACCAGCGGCAGCGCCACAAGAAACGAGGCACACAACCATCGTCTCCCTCTGGGAGCGAGCAGTAACACAACCCCACGAGGCTACTACTCCTAGACCACGACCGCAAGCGCTCTCACTCCTCTGTCCTCTCCTCTCCCAAGCTGGCCTAGATCCAGCCGCACCGCTGCTCCGCCCCGTCCAGCGCCGCATCTCCTCCCTGACCGCCGGCCCGTCGAGCTCCGGTGCTTCACCGTCCCGTCGAGCGGCGCTGCAGCACCGGTTCATCTAGCGCTGCCGCACCGGAGGTCCATCTAGAGCAGCCTAGCTCCGGCGATGGGCTGCAAGAGGAAGACAACGGCGAAAGAGAAGATGCCTTCGTCGAACGGCCCGCCGGACCGCAAGCCGAAGCCGGAGCCGGCACCGGCGGTCAGCTCGATGGTGACGTATCATCAGCCGCCGGAAGACGGAGGGAGGCTCCAAGTCCAAGAGCTAGCACTCGGCACCGCGGAGGAAGACGTGGTGAAGCTCCTCGACTCCGACGTGCCAAAGACGGTGCTGCGTTGCGACGTGTGCCATGCCCTGAAGCCCTCCGTTTTTCAGGTAAACCCCAACAACCAAAGTCTGCATTCCATGTCTGCACTGCACGCCACAAGCCACAAGATCGATTGACTGATGTTTTTTTTTTCTTCCTGTGTGTCGCGTCGATCGGTCGCAGTGCTCCCTTATGCGGCACGTCGCGTGCGGCGACTGCGGCGCCGGCGAGTGCCGTCCTTGCGCAGACCTGGGGGACGCCGCCGTCGTCTACGTCCAGAGCTCCTACCTGGATACCCTGTTCGGCTACATCAAGGTGCTGTGCCCGTACAAAAAGCACGGTTGCCCTAGCTCCGTGGCCTACCGCGACGTCGCGGCGCACGCGGCGGCATGCGCGCACGGGCCCTGCGCGTGCCCCAAGTGCTCCTTCGAGGGCTCGCCGGCGGAGCTTGTGCGCCATCTCACCGACGAGGCCGGCCAGCACGCCTGGCCTGTACGCAGCATCACCTACGGCAGCGACCAAGTGTTCGACATCGACATGCGGGAGCTCAAGCAGCGCGATCCCCGCGGCGCCACGGTCGGCCTCTTTCTCTTGGTCGCGGAGGAGGACGACGGCGGCGTGTTCCTCCTGGCCGTGGGCAGCTACAGCGACGGCGCCCACTACGTCAGCGTCCTCTGCGTCAGGAGCAACAACGCAGACACGGCAGGGCCGGTGTACAGCTCCTCGGTCATTGTGGAGGGCCCTCCGGCCAAGGTTCGCAGGCAGAAGATGGAAAAGAAGGCGGTGGCGAGCTGCTCGGTGCCCATCCTGTTTGACGTTGAAAAAGAGCCGGAATGCAACGTTGTGCTCGCGTTTCCAGAGGATCTGCACGGGAATGAGATGCATCTGTTCGTCTGCATCGACAAGGTCTAGAGCATCCGTGGTGCTAAAGAGGAGGGGAGCATCAGGACTAATTAAGGTAGGAACCGAACAGTTTGTGAAATGTGTCTTTTGTGTGGTCTCCATCAGAACTTGACTTATCTTTATCATCTTAGATAGATCAACACTGCACCTGCTCGATCGAAGGGTAGTAGTATGTGTGGAGAGTTCAGTAGCAAGAAGGCTCTGTGTGCTTGTTGGGTAGTTTCAGGGGAGTGATCATATAGTCTACTATTCTGCAATGTGGAGAGTGTTTCAGTAGTAGCAGTGCAAGAAAGCTTGTCCCTGGGGTAGTTTCAGCTAGTATCATTTAGTCTACTAGGGAACTTTATCTCTTTTGTATGGACGGCTAGTTTTACATGCTCTCTTGAGCTTCTTGAGCGTGTGTTTCTGATGGTTCGGAGGTGGGGGTGGTGGAAAGGTGACATTGTGTCTGAGTATGCAGATCAAGCTGGCCAGGAGTGGAGTGAATCGTTGATGGTCTGCTGTTTTTTGCTGTGGTCGAGTGAATCAAGTACTTATCATGCACTAGGTGAAGGTAATATAATCTGGATAATACAATTAGTAGTAATGCTGAGAAAGCTGCTCCATATTTGGAGTAAAAGCTTTGTACTAGACTGGTGCGTCTTTCCCACAGGCAGTCGATTCGACGGGGCGAGGCGGTGGCGTGTTCATGTCCACTGCGGCGCGGCCTGCCACTGCCAGAGCTTTGAAGATTTTGACCTACTTGGCCTTCCTCTCTGACTCATTTATCTACCATTTCCCTGTACCAGCGGCAGCGCCACAAGAAAAGAGGCACACAACCACAACCATCGTCTCCCTCACACAGAGACAGACAGAGAGACTCCATCTCAATCCCTCGTCCTGAGCTTCCATCGGCTGGCCGGCGGCCAATGGGCGACCGTTCCTTGGCAGGCTTGGCCGAGGAGGCCATCGACGTCGTCTCCCGGCACCTGGGCTACTTCAGGGTGCCGTGCCCGAACGAGCTCTACGGCTGCGCTAGCTCCGTCGCCTCCCGCGACGCCGCTTCGCACGCCGCCGTGTGCGCCCACGTGCCCGGGGTGCGCCTTCCTGGGCTCGCCGGCGCAGCTCGCGCGCCACCTCGCGGACCCGGCCGGCCCGCACGCCTGGCGCGTCCACAGCTTCAAGTACGGCAGCGTGTTCGTCGTCAACGTGCCGAAGGAGCCGTACGAGGACAGGCGCCTCCTTGTCGCGGAGGACGACGGCGGCGTGTTCCTCCTCGCCGTAGACGGCAAGAACCCCGTCTATCGCCGGGCCAGCATAGCCTGCGTCATGGGTAACGCCGGCGCCGCGCCGGTGTACCGTATCGTGGTGATGGTCCCGTACCCGTACGCGAGCAAGGAATGGACGGCGGCGTCGAGTTGCTCTGCCCCCGTCGAGTTCGACGTGGATACAGCGACCGCCGCCTTTGGCGCTGCGTTTCTGAAGGACACACAGATGGATCTGCGCATCCGCATCAACCGTAGGCCCTAAGAGTGCCGCGGCATGCTAGAACTACTGTCGGTACTAATTACCCATATTGTTTGACTTGAATTTATCTAATGTATATCTAGTTAAGTTTTAGTGCTAGAAATTTGAGTCAACTAATATGGGTACAAGACCGTAATTAGCATCAGTTTGGAGAAATATATCTTGTAGTCTTTATGTAGGCTTGAATTATCCATCAATGTCAACTTGGCTTCCACCTAGCCCTCTCAAATCTTGAGGATTTGATGGTGAAACTGAGTTTAGCAACCCTGTAAGAGAACTGGTGCTTTAAGCGTTGCAGCTATTATTTCGTCCTACTGTAATGCTAGTAGGAATGATGATTGTTTCCATCATAAACTGATTGAATCTGATATTTTTATTGTTTCTTCAGTTGAAAATAAAGTAGTGTTGTTGCGCTTTTTGATAAATTATTTTGCACCAAAGCTTCATCATACACGTTTTATCCACACTCCAGCAAACACGGATGATTTACACTGCTGATAATGCCCATACATATATACTACCAAGTCCTGCTGACGCATCTCTGGTTTACACTGAAAGAAAGGCCCTAGTTAATTCATTGTCAGTTCATCCAAAATATATGATCCTCATAGCAACTATAATCTGACATTCGAAGGCCATCTATAACTACATTTGCAAGTCTCTTCTGCAGCAGGGTCTGAGGCCGCAGCAACTCATCCCATCCACCGAGAAATGCACCACCTCCTTGCTCACGTGTTTCTGAGCCATTCCGTCGCCTCTCTCGCCAGATGCCCAAGCAGAATACAGAGACTGGATGGCCTCCTCGGACAACCCATTCCGGCTAAGGTCGAGCACCTTCAGTTGCTTCGCTGAAATGAGCGCCTCGGCGAGTTCTTGGATGAACTGATAGCCAGAATAAGAGTTCCTTTGGCAAGAGCTTGCGCAGCTCCGAGAGGCACCTGATGCTGCGTGGCCGTCTTCATTGACTGCCTCATCTTCACTATCTGCCACCACCATCTTGTCAAGATCTACGTTTCCCTGAGCTGTATTGTCCCTTGCTTCAGCATCGTTACCATGCTGATGAGCAGTACTTGTTGACACATCCTGAATGTCTTCATCGAAATTCAGTGTCCGCTCTAGTGCCAAGTTTGTGTTCTCAGCCAAGCGCAGCTCCTCCAGTTGCTCATTCCCTGGAAACGGAAGAAGATTGTGAGTTTAACACATAAGGTGTTATTTTTGAGTTAGAATTGTTCCTCACTGTCCTCACCTGCTAGTGCCTGAATAACACGAGTGATGCCACCAAGCCCAAGACTGCATTTGTCAAGGGTGAGAGATCTGAGACTGCATTGGGGATTTGCAAGTATAGCCCCAACAGCATCGCATCCCTGCATTGTGAAATTTAACTCAACAGATCATGGGGACTAAAGTTGCAAGCATCAAATTACATGAGGACAGGAAGCAAACCTCCAAGTTAATGGAATTCCCTCCTAGGTTCAAGTCAAGAATGTTGATTCGAGAAAGATTTGTACATATTTGTGAGAGCTCAGGAGTTGTGAGCCCACAGTTAGATAAATCCAACCTCAGCAATTCTTGAGATGAGCTACATAATGCCTCGGTAAGCCTAATTATTCCTCCCTGAAAGAAGATCAGCATCCGTAAGGCATACATGGTGTTTGCTACAATCTGGAAATACAAACCATAAGACATGTACATAAGACTCACCGGTCCAATGGAAGTTCCACCTAGCAGAAATCCCGATGCACACATGGATTGCGCAAGAAAACACAGCTTATCAACCATTAACTTATTCAGTTTTATACCAGTTAGGCTTAACTGTGAAAACCTGCAGTTGTCGCATTCACAAATGGTCAATTATTTAACCACACTTCATTGCTATCAACAGTAATGGAACAATGTATGCTAACCTTTTCAGAGAAGACAGCTTGGAGAGAAGGTTAAGCATTGCGTTGCTAGAAATTGGATTGTTCTTTCCTGTCAAAAGTATGGAGTTTTGAAGCTGCAGAATGTTTATACATGAAGATGGTCTAAGAGTTTGAGTTACAAGGGAGAATCATCAAATTACCTATCGAGAGATGTGAAAGGACCGATCCTTCATCCAGTGCATCTGCCATCTTCTGAATTGTTCTTGATGTGATAGAACACTGCTCAACATCCAGGCTATATAGTGCTGTCATGAAATGAAAACATAACATGGATTATATACGACGAAAGTAAAGGTGCACACTGGGAAATACTCCCTCCGTCCAGGAATAACTGACTTTGGTTTTCTAGATTTAAATGTATCTACTTCCTCCGTTTCAAATATAAGATGTTTTAGGTTTGTGAAGAAAATGTATCTAGGCTTTTTTTATTGTCTAGATTCATTTCAAATCTAAGTGAACCTACATACTAAAGTAGTCTAGATACATTTGTTTCACAAAGCTAAAACATCTTATATTTTGAAACGGGGGGAGTATACACTAAAATGCGTCTAGATACATTTGAATCTTGACAAACTCAAGTCAGTTATTTCTAGACGGAGGGAGTACAAGATATCGCAAAAACTCTGTAGGTGCAAACAACGATCTGCTGTTGCAGACAAACACAAAAGGCCTAGAGTTTCTGCAGCCCAAAAGACAAACACTAATAAGTGGGTGACATGACTTACACATACCTTTGCACTTCTGTAGAATCGTGAAAAGATAAGAACTACAACCATCTGTGAGGCGATTCCCAGCCAGATTAAGTACTTCCAATCGTTCAGTCATAACAGCACACTCGCATATCTGTTCATCAGTAAATTATGGGCAAAATATGGCTTTAAGATTAACAGTGGTTCCACTTTGATATGCAGGTCTCTGGAATAATTGAAAACACCTGAAATAAAGCAGTTGGACCAAATCGATTGCAATGTAAATCCAATGTCAAGCCACCATATGTTTGGCTTGACGAAGCAAAAATTTCTTGAAGCCTTTCAATTGTTTGGTTTCCTGCAAATCATAAACATGAATGCTTAATCAGTCTAAGATGAGAAAAAAAGATATTCTAACGTGAATAAATAGGTGAGTGATACAACACACTCAGATGTGCAAGGCTAAAGGCACTTTCCATTTACCTGTAATTGTTTATCTGCCAAACTCTTGATGCATAAATTAAATATACTGGAAATCAGCAGAGATAGTGGAAAACATACCTAGCATGTTATGGGAAAGATCCAACATGGCTATTGTTTTATGTGATCTAAGGGCATCGATAAAAGGTGTAATTGACAGATCTTGCAGTCCACAATCAGACACAATGATTTCATCTTCAGAGACCTGTTAGAAAACATAAGCAGATGAACACATTTGGCTTTGACAAGTTAGTCAGACTCAGACCTGATTTATAATTAGAAACCAAAAGTACTCCCTCTGTCCCGAATTACTGTGACATAATTGTCTAGATACGCATCACGTCGTATCTAGACAAATGTGTGACAAGTAATTCAGGGTGGAGGGAATAATATTAATCCAATAAACTTACTTCAAGATTATATAATTTTTTCAACAGCTTCTTGTTTGGTGCTTCTGACAACTTGGTGCAGAAATCAATGTACAGTTTCATCAGCCGCTTTGGCACCCATTCTTCATTAGAACAGAAGCTCTATTAGATGCAATATCAACTAACTGAAACTATGGGGATTATGTTTTCAAATGATGTATTGCCACACAACAGGAAAAATATACATGAAACCAAACATCTACAGATATTGAGTGATTGGTCTGTATACATAGATAAGTGATAACACCATGAGAATAGCACAAGTACTGCATCAACATTGAAAAGGAACAAATATAATGTAAAACAAGTAAAAGTAGTTAATCTAATCCCTCTGATCCATATTAGTTGTCGCTGAGTAGATTAACTACTTTTACTTGTTTTACGCGACAACTAATATGGATCAGAGGGAGTACACTTGTTTCCAAGCAGAGGAGCCCAAAATCTTAAATAGTGACTTGACACAAGGAGGTTGATTTTGGAGTACATTGAGCCAAGCCCTTATTAGTCCTTCCACGGTCATAGTATTTTCCCTTTATAAACACAAAGCACACATTTGCTGCTACTATTGAAATCAGAACTTGAGTGTTAGGTAGGTGCCCTTTTCCGCTAGATTAAAATGTAACCAGAACCATAAACCAGCATAACTGTATCACTCATATGAGCCAGTGCACACGACTACATATATATTTTGAAACTTTATGAAAAATGTAAGGTACATTGAACTTTAAATAAACAGTGATGTATGAAAAATCTTATTTTTAGCATACAGAAAAATAAATTTGAGCAGTCAGTAATTTCACATTCCTCATGGGTGTAGGCTAGTAGCATGAAGAGTACAGAACCAAACTACCACAATGTATTGTCTGTTTACTTCAATCATATAATGATTATTCCTTGAATGTTTAATGCATATTCTAAAAACAGCACCAACATGATTTCTCAGATGTCCTAGAGACCTAGAACTCGTGCCAGAATAGCAGTTTGCAAACTAAGTTGAGTGCAATGCGCTCATTACCTTCGATAACAGCATCAATGCACTTCTCTTCAGAAGCAAGTTGACCAATATAATCTGTTGATTCTGCACCATCCAGTACATTCCCACAGCACTTGAGCTCCCCAATAATAGGAAACAAGCCTAGGAAAATAAGATAAACATGAGTTCCACGTTCCAACAGAAAAAAGAAAAGAAACAGGATGTTCCCTTACAACATGATGAAACCACAAGGAACTAAACCACCACAAACTGTCTCCTATATCATATTAGGCACATGCATGAATCTTGAATAAATAGCCAAAACATGGTATACGCAGAGTTTATCTTCAGGTACTGCCCTATAATCTAGCAAACATGTCTATTAGTAAAAAAACTACTAGGTGACATAACTGTAATTTCAGATGTTACAGTACAAGAGCTGAACAATCAGACATATTGCTGGACAAACGGACCAAATATGACAATTGACAACATATGGACATAACAGCTGAAGGAATAATCTTAGAATGCATCTCTGCAAAAGGACATTCTACATTTCTTCAACAAGACCATCAGATAATAACTTGATAACTGAAATAGTAAACATTATTTTTCTTGAGGTTTAGAAATGGTAAACATTATGGAAATGGCTTCCGAAAGTTCGCACCCTCCCCATACCTCTGATCTAATAATGAGAATATCAAAGGTGAACTCATTGTCATTGGAGTACAAGATTGAACACAGTTCCCATTATAGAAAATAATCCAAAAATTGAATGGATAGATTATATGACTTGCCAAAATTTAGAAAACAAGGGCAAACCTTTGGAGCTCTTCTCATCAAGAATCTGAAGGTAGTATATACATGCCACTTCAACTTTAAGAGACTCAATGCTAAAAGCAGCCTCACATATGCAAGCATTTGCATCCAAGTACACCAGGTGCTCACCAACTCTGACCTCTAAAAAATGCTGCAAATGAAGTATCTCATCACACTGGAACCACATGCCACATGGAATAGAGTAAAATAGACCTATAGTCACTCAACTTGTAGACGCGGTCCAATTAGTCCCTTACTTAGAAACAGCTCTTTTTAATGACTAAACTTCCTTATACAGTTTAATACAGTGACAAACAAGCGCCACCAAACCAGGTGCTGGGGCGTATGTAGGGCTTGATTTTTTTGCAGAAGACTCCCCTCAGATTGTCTACCACTACCACGTAGCCACATCAGACCAAAGCGATGGATGCGCATCCATCCAGTGCCGCCACTGCTGCTGCTAGAATAGAGCCAGAGCTTGACAGCACCAAGACCACGTTGGCAACTGCAAGTGCGCAGACTCTCTCAACGTGATCCCTGTCATCGCGTTCTTCTCCTGTTTTGCCGCTACTAAGAGCATCTCCAACGTGATCCCTGTCATCGCATTTTTCTCCTGTTTTGCCGCTACTAAGAGCATCTCCAGTCGCGTCCCCCAAACCGTCCCCCAAAGGCCTTGGGACATGCCGGACAGAGGCACGCGCCCAGCCATGTGCCCCAAAGGCCGTTTTCGTCCGGCGCACCCAATACACTGTCCGACGCGCCGAAGCCATCCCAGCCCCACAAGGGACGCTTCGGGCGTGCCAGACGAACGCTTTGGCACCGAGGCAAGTGGCGGGCCAACCCTGTCATCCACACAGCGGCTGGTACATGCCCACAACTCCCCCAAATTCATTTCATTTCTTCCACTCGCCATTTCTTTTCCCGCCTCGAGCTCGCCGCCACTGCACACGCGCCTCCGTTTCCACCCTCCTCGCAGCCATGGCGCCGAAGCCACCCAAGGAGGCGCCAAAGCCGGCCAGCACGAAGGGCGTGAAGGCGCCTTTCAGCAAGCCGTGCAAGGCTCCGCCGTCCCTCAAGGTCAAGACGGATAACATGACACGGGAGCAGTGGGAGGAAGTCGCGGTCTGCCACCGGTTCGTGACGGCAGAACACAGGGGGCAGCGAGAGCGGCAATGAAGAAAATGTCTTTCACGAATGCGGCGCACATTGCCGCACTCACCATGAGCACCGCCGTCAGCCACGGTGGCAGCCAAGGGAGCGGCACGACCAGGCCGCGTATGGGGAGCACATCACCATCTTCCTCCCACTTCTTCTGCGAGAGCCCTGCCATGAGCACGCCGCATTCGATGACACATATGGGGAGTGCATAGCCGCAGTATGCCGACAGCGACCCGCTTGGCGGATTAAACCCCAACGCCCCGGCCTGTTTTACCCGTCGTTCAACGACCATGGGCAACAACTCCCCGACATCGACCTCAACCATGCCTACGCAGGCTCGTTGTTTCTACTGCTTCGAAGAGGGCCCTCTCATGTTCGTCGACAGCACCAGCAACATGTTCGCCGCAATGATAGGGAGGGGCGAGCATGATGGCACGCAGCAAACCGCCTAGGAAGAAGAAGGGGACAAGGAGGAGGCGGAAGGGGACAAGGAAGATGGCACACGGCAAACTGGCATGGAGGACGAGGAGGGAGGAGGAAGAAGGGGAGGAGGCGACGAGGATAAACCGCAGGCAGGCATGCGCGGCCTGAGGTGGAAGTCGTTGGAGGATCAATGTTTGTGTGATTCTTGGAAGACGGTGAGCATGGATCAGATCACCGGCGCGAATCAAACCAACGGCACCTGTTGGGGTAGGATCAAGAAAGAGTTTGACGAGTGCAAGTTCCTCAACAAGGAGTACATCGTCATGCAAATGAAGAGGAGTCAAAAGGTTATGTCAACCCGCTGGGGTATAATACAAGCCTCGGTGAACTTATTTCATGGCTACCATGCAAACAACTAAGCTCGGTCGAAAAGTGGCATGAACACGGTGAATATGGTAAGTACACCGTCCCTGTTCTGCATCGTCGTGTTGATCGTCTGTGTCCTGCATCGTCGTGCTGACTGTCGCTGTGTTTTCTTGCTTATTAGTTGGACAAGGCACTAGAGATGTACCAGGCCAAAAACGAGGGCAGCCCGTTCGCCTTCATGCATTGCTACAGAAAGCTCATGGAGGCAAATGCGCCTCTATTTGGCCAAGGGAGCCGACAGCGTCATTTATCTGGCAGCAACATGATCCTACAAGAAATTGCCACGACGAAGATGGCGACGGAGGCAGCAGCGGTGGCAGAAGCTTCCACGGCAGAAGCTGCAGCGGCAGAAGCAACAGCAGAATGACGTCAGGATCAGAATCGGCATCTGCAACCGCATCAGTGACGGGCGAGCACGACGCGAAGCGATGGCGATTGACAATATTTTCTTTTAGTTCATTCGCACGTCGGTTCTGTTATTTTGACAGGCAGTCAATCGCAGGGAAGAGGTGGCGGGAACTTTTTACTGTTGGTCTTTGAACTTTTATGGTTATTTTGATTTAAATTCGTCATGAATTTTAATGTTTGGCGACCGGTTTGGAGCACGCGACTGAGAGCAGGC
Source organism: Avena insularis (assembly GCA_023614405.1). NCBI lineage: Eukaryota > Viridiplantae > Streptophyta > Magnoliopsida > Poales > Poaceae > Avena > Avena insularis. Next base: position 377,006,949 of record CM042695.1, on the reverse strand, counting down.
GAGCCCAAGCGCGACATGGCTCGGCCACGTGCCCCAATCGACTAATCCGGTGCTTTCGCTGGCCGTCGTTTGGGGGACACGACTGGAGATGCTCTAAGCCCATGAGTCTGCCCGCTCTGTCTACTGCTCCTCCCCAGAAGATGCCCATGCATCCCTTGCTGCTACCTCTGCGACCATCGATGACCTCAAACGCCTAATCAGCGCGGTGGAGGCTTCCCACTGTCTATGTATGTGCCATGGTCAAATGCATGCACAACAGGACAAGCTGCCCCTAGAGGTATAGTGCCTCGGTGTCCTCCTGCCCTGTCGTGCTGGGCGACAGTGGCAAAGGAAGGACCAGATGTGCCGGAGATGGGAGGATGGTCTTGTGGCGTGTAGATTTGGTGTGCGGAATTTAGGAATTTGGGAGGTGGGTGGCTGGGAGGATGGTTGTGAGAACTGGAGAGATAGGAGGGGGTTCTACAAAAATATCAACCCTTGTGTCCGCTCCCACATCCTGTTTGGTGGGTCTGATACGTCAGATACATGATGCGTCAGATGAATGCAGAGGAAAAATCTACAACCATATTTGAACTGTATAGGCAATATTAGTGACAAAAGGCAGTTTCTGAGTTGAGAGACTAAACTGGATCGCATCAACATGTCCGATGACTATTGGTGCATTTTACTCCATGGAATACCATAACTGGAGAAGCCATTGTACTTGTAAGTAATATTGTAAGAACACTACGAATTATCTGAACCGATTGAAATGAAATGTTTCAAATGACCAGAAAGCTAATGCTAGATAGGTCAAATGTGAAAATGGTATGAAGCTTACTCCCACTCCCAAAAAAGTAGTAATTGTTTTTTTTTGAGCTTAGTAATTGTTTTTTGACATGTAGGCTTGCAGCTATAACCGTAGAGCAGTGATATTCATCAAGAGTAGTGTCATTCGAGGTTAGGTTCACATGTCAACTGCCTGCCCTAGACATGACATTTCTAAGTGGCCAGCACATAGTAGCTTTTAATCCTAAGTTTTATATGAAATGAGTATCCACTTCATGCAGCAACCAGAAAAATAAGAGTACGAGCATATGCACATTCAAACCTAAATGTTGTACTCCCTCCGTCCTGAAATAGATGTCTCAAATTTGTCAAAATTTGGATGAATCTAGACACTATTTAGTATATAGATTCATCCAAAATTTGAAAAACTTAAGACATCTATTATTGGACGGAGGGAGTATATCAAATTGTAGATGTTGCATTTAGCATATGAATCCCTTATAATGTATTTCACCATTCATGGACATCTACAGGATACCAGCTGAAGAAGGCATTACGGAATCCCCAGTAATAAACAAACAAAAGATAGAGCAACGGAAAGCACAACCCCCACATGCTTTTCAGATATTATGTTAAGGCCGAATTTGCAACAATACTTACATGATTAGCATCAGTGGACTGAAGGCCGACAGCATTTCGACCTTGTGGCTGACTGTATGATGCAGGAGTACAAACTTTGGAACCACTTTCTGCTGGTTTGGATGCAGATGGTTTTCCTCCACTAGAAGCTCCAATGTCCCTGCCATCATTACCATGACCAATGGGGCTACCTGATTTGAATGAACATATACTTTCCTCAGCAGGGCAGGGTGTGCAGATACTGTGCACATCCCTGGGTTCACTAGGTTGTAATGTATCCTGCAGATGAATACTGGTTATCACCCAAAAGATAAAATAATAATCACAATCTCATTACTTCTGTACCCACATCTAATGGAACAGAACACATGAGAACCAACAGTTGTTCATAAAAAATGTATCTCAATTTCCTATCAAGCATATAAAACTATGAATCTCAAGAGATTATGAGCTTTGTATAACCTTAATTCTGTTGTTTGCTCCATTGTCTATATGCTCTGTTGGTGATAGAAAAATGTATACAAACTGATTAGGAGACAATCACCAGGCATTCCAAAAAGTGGAGAAAGTATACAATGTCCATATGGCGTGTACCTGATGTAGACAGATTATCTGTTCGACTAGTTAGTATCCTTTTTGATTGATCAATTTCAGGACTCTCGTCATCTTCATCGTCCGATATAACCATACGGACACGTTTTCTACCAGACTGATTATTACATGATTTACTTATAACCTCTCTAGTGCCCTCATCCATCTCAGATAATGTATCAACCTTCTTCGGGATGCTATGTGTCTTGGATGCCTTGATATTGGATGAGCTTCTACTTCTATGAAAAAGTGAGGTCAGAAGAACATCATCATCAGGCTCCTCGGAATATGTATTTACATCATGCCCGCTATCCACTGGATCAAGTATATTATCAGATACATCACCACCTTCAGATTCAGTTTCTGGGCAATAATCACTAATAGTACTCCTTGCTTCATGTTGATTCAATATTTGCTTCAGGTCATCTATTTTTTTCTGCAGCTTCCTTAAGAAAAAAATATAATCAATAACAGGTTGCATAAATTAGCTTTCTTCTGTCCAACATCTGTACTTAGTAACTTACTTGGCTTCTTCTATATGATTAAATCTGACCATGTGACTGTACTGCATGTTTTCAAGAGCAGAAAGTTGCACGCTTGGTAGATCACCTTCCATAGCAATTCTGCGTATCATTAAAATGCAAGCATCAGAATCTAAAGGTGGAACTAAAATGCCACGACAACACATGCGATTCCAGACTTACTGGAACATTTACCAGATAGATAATAGATGCACATACACAGCACAACATTATGGCATCAAACTAAAATGGCAATATTGCATTGAAAATAGTAATTACCACAGCAGCCCGGCACATGTTTATAACTTCCTTGGGCATGATTATAGCTAGCACATGCTAAAGTATGTATTCTATTAACTTATTATAATGGTTTATAGTTGTAACCAGTTATGTTAATAGTAATATATTAAAATTGGTGTGGTGCCCTTGTAGGTCTGTCACTACAGGTCAAATTTTCAAATAAAAGAAAATGATTCCTGAAGTACTGACATGATTACCATACATTATGTATGTGTACCGATGTTCAGCCTATCCTCCATGCTGTAAAAGCGTTGAGTGTCATACATGTTGGGCCTGGTACTAAATGCCTGTTATCTTTATTAGAATATATAGCTGACTCAGAAAGTCAAAATACTGACACTTCATATTCTAGTAGCATTGTGCAGCAAACCAGTGTTTCAATAAATCAAATACTCCCTCCAATCCATAATAAGTGTCGCTGATTACTAAATCAATGACACTTATTAATCAGCGACACTTATTATGGATCGGAGGGAGTAACATGTTCATCGATAAGCCTCCCATAGCATGTCCAGTGTGCTCTTCAGACCACTAAAATTTAATCTGACATATTCCTACTTCATAGCATGCAAGATAGCAAATGTATTTAGAATAATATTAGAAAGGAATGTAAAGAGATATTGCCTGTATCCTTCTTCAAAAGCTTCCAACGCAAGATCCCAGTCACCACCAGAATCAAGAACATTACCAATGTTCACTTTTGCTAATGCTTGCCCCTGAAATTTCATATATCCAAGGTGAGCAAGAATCGAAACTATTAGCACTAAGGATTGCAAACAGGAAGGTGGTCTTATTGTTATGTAGCAGACATGCCAACATACACAAATATAAATAAGAACATAATCTCACCTCTAAATTTCCAATCAATCGATACATGTGCCAGCTTTTCATGTACCATTTACGAGCTTTGCTGAAGATTCTAAGCTTTTGGTATGATTCTCCTATGCACAGAAGAGCATCACTCTGTTTTTCCTTGTCACAGAGTTCATTTGTTACTTTCTTTTTCCGTTTCGAAAATTCCTTGTGCTGGAAAGCAAAAAGTTAATATCAGAATGGAGCCACGTGCTTATTTTCATCACAGGATCACATAATTATTTACAATGTCCTGTTTTTACCCTTTGATTCTTCATGAACTGTTTTTCAACTTCAGTTCTGAAATTTGATCCAAGAGTTTTTTCACCAAATGAATAAACAAGAATTAACCAATTCATTTTAGTACTTGGTACAATGCAAAAGGATGTAAAATATATACACAGTTCAATACAGGCGCCTGTAAGGAGTAGAACCAAATAAAATCAGCATAGCTGAAATAGTTTGACATCAAAGGAACATAGCAGAGATAGTTTGGTATTGAAGCTTGGGCAGAACTGCAGAAGTTATGATTATGAAAAGAGGCTTCTAACAAAATATGGATGTTTATGAAAGAAATACAGCACCTAACACTGTACTACAGTCATCCATAGTACTAGCCCCCAAAACAAAATGTAGATCAAGTCAACCAAACCTTAAATTATGTAAAGTTATGCATACATGTCAGGAAACTAACAGAACACCTTTTCTAACTAAAATTCAGAAGTAACAAAAAATAAAATCACAAACAGAAAGTGGGTACAATTTACTGCTAATACTAGGTGGGTAAAGTTCACATTGTTAAATATCATTTAGTTGACTTACTTTTTGCCATGCAGATATCATGCTTGCCTTCTCAATAAGATTATCCAGCCATGCATGCTGCTCAAGCAGGAGTTTTCTCTCCTTTGTTGTTCCGCGAGCACTAGAAGTATCTCTGACAAGCTTTTTCAGTTTCTGCTCATCTTCCATCAACTCCTCAAGAACTTCAGCTGCTTTCGTGACAGTTTCAATATTCTGATGAATTTGGTTAACTAGTGCATCTTCATCTTCCAGATCTTTTATTATATTAAGGGCTCTATTGTAACAAAGTTTTGCATCTTCGTACTTTTGAACCTGAGAATGCAACTCTCCCAGATTAATAAATCCTTTTGCTTCGCCTTGAAGATGGCGTATTTCTCTACATATCGCTATGTCCTTCTCAATATGACCCCTAGCTTTTTTCCAGCTCCGTAACGCGGTATAAAGATTTCCTAGATTATGATGGAGCCTAGTACGAGCATCATCATACTGATTTACCTCTTCTTCATCACATATTTTCAAACCCTGGAGAAGTAATTTCTCAGCTTCTTCAAAGTTCTCAAGATCCAGTTCAAGCATGCCCATATTATTGTATGCATCGATGAGCTCCTTCAGATAGGGGGATTTTTCAGACGAGGCATTCCCTTTTAGAGCCTTTACCAGGTGCATGGCAGATTTGAAATACTTCTTGGCATTCCGTATAGCACTATGGTCATTTTCAGATCTTAAAAGGATTTCATGGTAGGTTCTCCCGAGCTGGGTGCTAGCTCGCTGCTGCTCAACAAGGTTATCAGACTCCTTGGCAAGTTGTAGGTGCTTCTTCTGTGAAGCATGCAGAAAATGGCGTGAGTAGCAGAAACCAACAACATATTTTGGGTTAATAGCTAACCATGATTGTTACCTAAATAACCAACAGCAGAAATGAAACAAGAAATTAGGCCTTATTGCCACAAACGAAGTGAGCAGATAGCCCCCAAAATATCAGATTTTGACTAGTAGTGAAACAGGACTGGTACAGCCAGATGCATGTCATGAACTCATGATAACAGGCAGTAGGATTCAACAATTCAATTCGCCAAAAAGGGTTAACCCAGTTGTGGTATGGATAGTTACCGAAAGGTCTAAACAGAAAGTTGGTGCAATTAAATTAATAATATGGTCTTGCCAAGAAAATCTAACAATACGGCATAAACCCAGCTGCAGAAAGCATCCACACAAATGCCAACTTGCACCAGGGAATATGGTGTTACATGCAACATCGGCAACTAAGCAGTCACCAAATATGAGATGTTAGATTATATTATTTGACAAATTCACAGCAGTAAACTATAGCAAATTTGTGCAGCTCAACACTAGGTACACCAACAAGCTCAGATGATAATAAAACGATCTATGAAATCGCCATAAGGTGTACTGAAACAAGCAAAACTCACTCAAATTATGCCAGTCTAATCCTCGGCGCTAAAATGTTTCAAATGTGTGGTCAGAACAAAGTTTCTGATGCAATGATTTCAACAGTCTGACCTAATGCTTGCCACTAAACAGTTGAAAGCTACGGTCCAATCGAAGTTCCATTGCTACATACTATAAACTACCAACAATGATCCAAGCACGATATACACATTGGCAATAGCAGCAACTCAAATCCCATTCTATAGGTCGAAACTGTAATTGAAATTATGTAATTTAACCCAACGCCTGCTGCTGCTAAACAGCCCAAGTGCCCGATCTGATGGAATGCAAGTTGGGGCTGCGTGTAACCTGGTATGTGAGGGCCTCGGAGAACTGGCCGAGGCGGAGGTAGACCTCCCCGAGCGACTGGCAGGACTCGATGAGGTGGCGCTGCGGGAGGTGCTTGACGGTGACCTCGTAGTCGATCCGCAGCCAGCGGAGGGCCTCGACGTACTCCCCGCGGCGCTTGTGGATGTCGCCGATGACGTTGGCCCACCGCGCCTCCTCCTCCCGGTTCCCCTCCGCCACCGCCTCCCGGTACCCGCGCTTCGCGCCCTTCATCTCCTCCTCTTCCTCCCTCACCCGACCGCCGCCGCCGCCGCGCGCCATCGCCGCCGCGCTAGGGTTCCGGCCTGGAAAAATTTTCCCCTTTCCAACCCTTTTTTTTTTTTCTCCCCGCTGATTTTGGCGATTTCGGAAGGGGTAGAAATGGGGGGATTATCGTCCCGCCAAAATATTTCGGCGGCGCTGTCCCGTCTCGCTCCAACTTGGGCCGTGCTTGCGTTGGGCCAGATGTAGAAGCACGATATGGGCTCGTAGGAACTTTTTTTTTTGCGAATTGGGCTCGTAGGAACTTAGGAGTGGCGCATTTACATCCGCTGATATTTCTTCTCTCTTCGGCTAAAAAAAAGAACTTTCTTCTCTTTTTCTATTTAACAGTTTCTCGAAACAAAAAGGTTTTTTCGAAGATGTTTGCTTTACTTTATCCGTACAAGACTTCGTGACTTCTTATGCTTTGGAGTCAGGACGATGTCACAGTGATCTTAGGAGTTTCCTGAATGGCTCTGGATTTCTGTGACGTGTAATTACCATATATGACTTCTGAATTTCTAATCCTTATAAGGGCTTGTTTGATTTATAGGATAGGAAAAGTATAGGAATAGATAAAACATAGGATTGAGATGTCATGTCAATGTAAATTCTATAGGAAGAAGGATTTTGTTTGATGTGGCAAAGGAATTTTTCCATGAGGTGTGACCTAATGTTGTTTTCCTATAGGAATTGCACTACAAGATTTCTATAGGATTAATTCCTATGGGATGTGTTCCTATGAATCAAACACTAACATATGAAAAATTCGCATAGGATTCAAATCCTACATAATTCCTATGCAATTCATATGAATCAAACAAGTCCTAAATGTCCTCTGGAAAAACCAAAGGAAAAAGCTTCTGGAGGACCAATCGCGGAAAAGTGACGACCGTGACCATGAATAAAATGCGGATTAATTTCTGGTCAAGCTAGGTACCCAACCGAGTCGATCGGTCCTTGGGTTCTCGCATCCCCTAACTATCTAGGCTAGGTGCTAGAGAAGTCACCGGAGTAGACAACGGTAAAGCCGAATGGTCGCACTCCACCGCCGTCGCCCGGTCCCAACCTCCATCGCTGGCAGGCCCAGCGCGTGGGGTCCTTCTTTCCCACATGCCACCATGGCCCAACGATGCCTCGAGGGGCTCGAGGGTCTCTGCCGGTGGCATGCTATGACGACTCGACGAGTATTCCTCGTCCTAGCAAGCGTACACACAGTTTAAACAAATGAACTGGTTTACTTAAAAAAAATGGTATTTTGCTATAGTTTATTTTAGTGTTTTTTTACTCCCTCGGTTTAAAAAAAATGACTTGGATTTGTCTACATTCACATATATATAGACATGTTTTAGTGTATAAATTACATTCAAGTCAGTATGATAAAGGTACCTATACTGCCATCCTTACCGTACATGGCATTTTTGTTGCAAACAATACATTAAAGTATGGATTCAAATTGGACATTGTTTTTGATGTGTTTCAAATTGGTAGCTTGTGTATATATGTATTATTAGTTGTTCGCTATAGGAAAATAATCATTAGTAGTTTGTGGACATATGTTATTACAATAGTTGTTTGTAACCGAAATAAAAAAAATAAAAGCATGGTCAAGATTTGAACGAAATAATGCTGAAAAATGCAAATGAGCAATTGTGTAGATGTTTATAGAAGAGGTAACCTCTCCCTTCATCTTCATATACAAGAGGCATATCTATTGCACTGCACCTCATTTTTCAACCAAACAAAAATACGAGATCGGTCAAGCAGGCTACTGGCCTAGTGCATGCGCTCAATGTTCATAGGTTCTAGAAATGCAGAGGAAAAGCTTCTGACCGGGAGGACCGATCGTGGAAAAGTGGTGCTTGTACCGTGACCATAAAAAATGGATTAATTAATTTCTGGTCAGTCTAGCCAGGGCATGCAAGGTCCTTGTGTTTTCGCATCCCCTGTCCGCCGGTCCGCCGGAGGACGGCGAGCCAAAAACCGGCCACGCTCTTCAGTTCAGAGCACATGCGCACGTGGGGGCATCGCCGGCGACAGCACGTACGCGTACGGCGCCGCGGCCGGCCACCGACCCGAACGACGATGTCGGCGGCGGGGCATCCACTCGCGGCAGGGGCCGGCCGGTTCTGTCAGCGTACGGGAGCAATTTTTAAATTCTCGAGAACATACGGAAGCATATTCTCCTCCTAGGACCGGACCGGTGTAGTATCTAGAACGGCGAATAGAGGCAAGGACTATTGCTCCGGCTAGACTGCAGCCTAGCTACGTACGCACGTGCTATAGAGAAGAGAGAACGAGCGAAGGGTCGGCCCAGTTCTCTTGGCGCCTTCTTCAAAAAGCTGCCGGTTTAATAAACATTTCAAAGTGGTTAAGATTATACTAATTTAAAAGTCTTATAATTCTTTTAAACGGGTTTTTCAGTAAGCTGGGGATAGGACAACTTTTCGGAGAAGCCACCAAAAGAACTGGGCCTAAACTTGCATCTCTAATCGGTACCAAGCCTCAAGCAGCTTTTAACATAAAACCAACACTTTTCTGCCAAATATTTAAAAAACTAAAAAAAATCGCAAAATATGACTAGTTTACTGTAATTTTTTTGCAATTTGCACTAAAACCGAATTGAGAACGAATTGGCACAGTTTCTTTTTATTTTTTGAGTTATTATATTTTCTTAATTGGCCTAAGCAGTGGGACGTCGGTCTAACTCAGCAAATTGTCCCTGACAAGTGGGTTCCACTAGTCAAAAAGGTGTCAATTTGCTCTTAGTTCGGTTTTAGTGCGAATTGCAAAAAAAAAAATTGAAGGAAAGTTATCACATTTTGCAAATTTGATGACTGTGGTGGTTTTTAGAACATTTGGCAGAAAAGAGGTGGTTTTATGCTAATTACTCAGCCTCAAGTGACCTTCTTTTTCTTTATTTGTTCCAACGAGCATGCCTCGATTAAAAGTTGAAAAATATTAACAAAATTAGTATCATCAGTGCGTATCATGTATGTCAATTTGGTAAAAGTCTGACCTGACACCGTAATTAAAGTAGAGAGATGTGTTAGTGATATCATAGTACGATAAAGTTTCACAGCACCACGTGAAACTGAATATTTTTTATTAAAATGCATCATATACATAAAATTGCAATGACATCATTTATATTATTAAAACTAGATATTTTTTAGATAATTATGTGGAAGAGAGAGAGAGAGAGAGAGAGAGAGAGAGAGAGATATGAGAGATGGAAGAGATGTGTAGCTCCGCCAGTGGTCTAAACCCAATAGCATGCATACAACAAATAATTAATTTTAATTAAAATCCGTCTAACAATCCATCTAATAGCTAGCCTATTGTATGAATAGGCTTTATGCTTTAGGTGAAATGACATGACTATAACTATAGAGCTGACAACATGCTCTTTTATTACTCTACGGAGATAACCAATTTAGGGTCTCTTTGATTTACAAGATTCTCAAAATACGTGAATAGAAAAACCGTACGACGATGACAATGTCATGTCCAGTTAAATCCTATAGAATTTAGAACCTACGTGAATTTTCTTCAAGGAATCTTTGGATTATAGGAAAACCAATGGAACCGCAACACATATGTTGGGGTGCATGGAAATTTAACATACTTCCCTCTGTTTCAAATTACTTCGCACGCACGTTTATCTAGGTGGGCTAGTATTCTCTTATTTTTTGTTCAAAAAATTCCTGAGATTTTTGAAATAGCTAGTACACATTTCATACTATCTAGTTTAAAAATTCTAGGATTTTTTTGGATAAAAAATGAGGAAGTACTAGTCCACCTATATAAGAGTGCGCGCGGAGTAATTTAAAATAGAGAGAGTAGTGTAATGCAGTACTACGGGAACAAAATTTTAAAATAGTATAATCCTACTAATCAAACAGTGAACATAGGAATAATTCCCGAAGATCAAAATACTCCAAAGTTGTTATGGAAACCTTTGAATCAACTAGCCCTTATGTTATAGTAGCCAGTTAACTGAATTAAAAAAAATGACGGTGGTTTGGATTTACAAAGTCATAGGCATGTAAGTCCAGAGCCAGCCCAACTACGCCAATACCCCTCGTCTATAAACCGGTGACCGGTACAAATAAGATAAAGAAACGTAACCAACGTTTATTGAAAAAAAAAACACCAAAGATTTGGGGAAAAAAAGGGTTAGCAGCAATCATTGAGTAAGTTTCTTCAGCCCTCGGGACACTAGTGTAAACAAATCCTCGGCAGCGCGTACTAGTACAAACAAAATGTGCACCGAAATCTTACGCGTCGCCGGCAAGTTGCTGAATAAACAACGAGCACACTGCTAGCTAGCTACCGCGTTCAGAGTCCATCTCGCCAGGTTCCCGCGGCGTGCCATTTTGGCTAGCTTTGTCTGCCGGGAACGGAGATGGGGTGTCGACGGCACGGGCTCTTGCCGAGCAACACCGCCAGCTTTGCTTTTGGTACGTACGACGAATCACCACCAGGATGGTCGCTCGCTCACCCATGAATCGAACCGGATAATCATATGTTAGTCGGTCAAACTAAAGAAAGGTGAATCAAACCGGAGAGAGTACATGGCCCATATATGCATTTGATTATTTCGTGGAGATCCAGCGTGAGGACGCGATTGACTGGCAGCAAAAAATGTTTGAAACGCAGGCACACATAAAAATAATTTACAGGTTAGGCTGTGGCTATATATTTGGTTTTCGACGACTGACTGTCATGTCTGGCTGGCCGGTCAAAAACTGATTAGGTGACGCCCTAAATCTAGTGAGATCAGCATCTAAAGCAAAGCTTAGGTAACCGGTCGTAATTCGGGGCTACTACTACTAGGTACTACGATAAACACGAGGGACCGGTGGTGTATGATCAGCGTCACATTTTCCTTTTCACCACACGAGAGCGGTGCTTTTGGGCGACAACGCCGTCAGGCGGCGAACAAACGCGTGGAAATCAGCGAGACGAAGAAAGACAGCCACACAAACACGACACGATGGCGGCTTTGGCTTGGTTGAGTGAGCTACAGGGTCGGGTGGCACCCCGACCAGACCACACCAGCGGCGGCTAGAGACGTTGTGGTACTCTATATGCAATTTACACTTTCTAGAAAGAAAAAATGTGATTTACAATTTTCTCCTTTACCTGTAAAGTGCTCCCTACAGGAATCATGCAATTTGCCATAGGTAAATTTGGTTTGCCGTGAGAAGATAGTCGGGACACAGGACAGATCGGAGAAAAAAGACGCACGGCAAATCACCAACAATGCTCACGGCAAAGGAAAACTCACGGCAAAATGTCTTACTACAGCTCACGGCAAATACAAGCTTACGGCAAACCGAACGCCATGTGTCTCAGTCGTCCTACAAAAACGGCGAGAAAATGACGCTTTTGGGCGACAACACCGTCAAGCGGCGAACAAACATGTGGAGATCAGCGAGGCGAAGAAAGATAGACGAAGACAGCCACACGAACATGACATGATGGTGGCTTCAGGCTTGGTTTGGTTGGGCTACAGGGTGGCACCCGACCAGAACACACCACACCGGTGGCTACAGATGTTGCGGTACTCTATATGGGATTTTCACTTTCTAGATAAATTGTGATTAGCATTTTTCTATATTCCATATAAGTGTTGATCCTGGAATTATAGTGGAAATGCAGTCCTCGTCTAGGATAAAAAAGCATATATATGTTTTATACAATACTATGAACAAACTGTTTCATATAAATAATGAATAGAAATATGTGCATGGCATATTTTTTGTAGAAATACATCTTTTTCACGGTATGTGTGTACGGTGACCTATACACAAAGGCCACATTGGGTAAAGGGACTCTTTTCGCGGTGGTAAGTTCGTTGCATGAAAAAGGGACTCTTTTCGTTTTTTGCTGCGTTTTGCTCGCCAGAGTTGAATATAAAAGGTGGCCCAACACAATATATGAAGCACTCAGCACTCTCGGCAAGCAAATGGGAACGACCGATTTGGATGTTTATCTAGGGCTAGAAACAGAACAACGCAAGTTGCAAAAAAAAATCTTGTTTTGAGTGTCAGGTTGCACAGCTCTTTCATAAGCCGTCACAACCAAGCAACAAGACGCTTTTGCTTTAACCCCACCAACCGTTATGAACGCAACCAAACACAATGAAAATGCGAGTTTTGCATCGCATTATTAGCCTATTTTTGCATGTCAAATATCCGGGGGCATGTTTTCGAGAGCGCTAGAAATGAAGATGAGAACCAAACATGCCCCAAGTTACTTATTCTCTAGTTCGACAACGATCCTAAAGTTTTATATTCGCATGTATGTGTGTCTACTCGTCGCTTTTAATAATTTATTGTATGCTACATATAAAGTTTTCACTTATGAGTCCATATGAACACATGAACAAAAATATTATCCTCACATAGAAGCACCATACGCTCATTATTATTTTTGTTTTTCCCTTGTTGTGACAGAGTGATGTAAACTTCATCCACTTGCGATGCTAAATTTTCTTCCCGAGGATGTTAAAAGTCCTCCTAGATATGGTTAGATCCTGGCTTTTTTAAATAATACATTTTTTTAAATCAATTTCATGAATAATACACAAAATAAGAAAAATTGAAATCTAGTGCTACTTCGAAAGCTCGTGCTCCGACTGGAACCTATCGGAGACCCGTACACCGGCAGGCCTATCGGTAGCGCGGCCAGTAGAATCATAGGTCCGCCAATACTTGCTCCTTTTACGGTTCTACAACACGCCTCATCCAACTACACATGGAGCAAGCATACGTATCACGTCGAGCTAACATATGTAGTAGTACCATGCAATGTGTATGGGTTATTACTTGTCGATACAAGTAAGCAAGTGTCGCCGAACCCCAGCTATGCATATAGCCTTATTTCACAAATAGAGTGAGCCACATGAATGACGCATCCCTTCCTGTGCCATCCGAGAAAAGAGTCCTACTAATGACATACCATAAGTATGCACGGGCATACATCTGGATCACCTCCTCATCGGCGTCCTCAGGGCATTTGCTAAAATTTTGTAGTACCCATTTGTAAGTAGCACCGGCAGACATCTTCTCTTGTGTCGACGCCTTACCAATTAGGCCAATCATCACTTCACGTCACTTATCTAAATCTGAGCTCATACACACGAGCCGTGCTTTGATGGGAAGCGCAAATATCATGGAGACGTCCTGCAAAGTCATTGTCATCTCACCACAAGGGAGGTGAAAAATGTGTGTCTCCGGTCTCCATCTATCAACAAGCGTTAATGATCAAATAAGGGTTCATATATGGCGAAAACATGAGACAAACTGGACGAAAGGGAGAAGTCCAGTCCGCTCAACATATGGAGTGCAGAACACTCATCATATGGCATCTTCTTGCTATGCACCTCCTTGGACCTTAGGTGGAACCACTTGAAGACATGTTTCTTCTCTGCAATGTACCGCCTGCGGTGTCGTTGATCGTAATGCCCATTTAAAATAGATTGTCCTTTCATCCTACATATGCGAGCAAAAAGAGAAGTGGAACTTTAAGTTATGAAAATTCTCTAATCCATCACTAATATAGATAGGATCTATATACACAAACACGTTAGATATACGACTACAAAAATGAAAATATGTAATACACATTTATTCCATTGCATCTATAATCCATATATGCCAATTAAAATATGTAATACACATTTCGGTTAGAGGACTTTTACTGTACCCTGAAATTATCTGGAACCGTCTATTTCTGGTGATCCAATGGCTTGTGTGGTCTGGTACTCCACGGTTGACACACGGAGTACACACTCAAAAATTTAGCCAAAACTCATGGAGTACCACAACGGAGGGGTATTTTGGTGTTTTCACGTCTCATTTTGGTAAAACTTTTCATCGTTAACATCGCCTCCCCCAAATCAGATCAATGGCAAAAGTTAATCAAAATATGCGAAGAGGATCCGGCCGGAACGAGGTGATGGACAACCTTGGTGGGCCTATTGCTGCAGCCGCCAGCGGGGAACAGGAGGAGCACACGCCTGTCCGTGCGGCGCCGCTTGCCATGGCTGCCGTCGCTGGCAGGGAATGGGAGATGGAGAAACACATGCCTGTCCACGCCCCTCCGCTCGTCATGGAAGCCGGCGCCGGAGGCAGCCAACCGAATTATGACATGGACATGTATATCTGCTACTGAATTGTGCTACGCATCACTGCATCAAGTCAAGTTACAGTGCTCTGATTCTCCAGCGTATTCCCGTTCTGCTGATGTTTAAGTTCTCTCAAAATCAATTGGATCAACACAAACCAAGAATTCCTAGGCTGTTATCTCAGTCGTAGATGCAAATAATTAGGAAAACGAAGCATCTCAATATTTCGCAATAACTCGTGAAATACATTGTAGTACTACGAGTCACGAGTCAGTTATCGGAACTCTGAAGACAAGGACGTCGACGTGAGATGAGATGGATCATTCGTTGGTTTGTCATCGGGGATTACGCTAATGGTGCAGTCGAACGCTGGTAGGCAGCCTACAGCAGTGCGTTGCCCAGCGCCATGACGTCATCCTCAATCATGAGGTAGGTCTTGTCCGCCTTGCCGGAGACTAGCCGAGACGGCGGCTAAATCAGGCGCTACGGCGGCGCGAGGAAAAACACGATCTAGATCGTGAGAGCTCCTGAGTCTATGGGAAGGAAGGGATAAAATGTCCAAATTACCCTCTATCATTGACGGCCAGTTTTTTCTAGTACTCCGGCACGTGATTTTGGAGTACAAGGGTACTGTAAAAATCCTCTTCGGTTACTACAATTTATATATGCCAATTGTGTATTAAGCATATTAGAAACCACACTTATTTTCCAATCATTTATAAGAAACTAAAATTACATACTAAGTAAATTATCAACCACACTATTTTTCTAATCCATCTACCATTCTACCATATACATGCCAAATCTATCTTACTAACCCTAACTAAGCAAATTCACTTGTTTACTAACTATCATTCTACCACACTTATTTCTCCAAAGAAATTCGACATTCTACCATATACATGCCAAATTTTCAAAGAACTAGGGTTAAGAAGAAGAGGACAATGTGATGATTTCAACCAAGATAACAAAGAAAATCGAAGGAGAATACCTCAAGTGGGCGGAGAGGAAGAAAATCCACCAGAAATCACCTCAGATCCGTGGATTTTAGAGTGTGGATTTGAGGGGGGCTTGGAGGGGAGCTGCCGCCACCATCTTCTGTCCGCTTGGGGGGTATGGCACTGGGAGGGGATAACTGGGAGGGGTCGGGGTGGCGCTCGGGCCATTTCTAGGTAAAGGGGCATGGCACCCACGAGAAAGCGTCGTGCTAGGCTCTTGAAAAGCGTCAAACATTAAAACTGGACCCACTGGGTTTCGTTGACTGTCACGTTGGACGGGTCATGGCGTTTTGACCGGGGCGCTATAAGTTCATGGCGTTTTTAACGGGGACGCCGTGCTGCTACTGACGATTAGATCGAGAATTCTTCAAAAAAGTAGATTATTTGATATCATCGTTCTTATTATTATTTCTGTGATTTTTGTCGAGAGAAACAAACGAATGCGGCGCACGTGCGTTATGTACGTCCTGCGGCGCGAGCTGTAGTACGAACGAATATACAGTAGTACTACTCCGAAAGGCAGCTGGAGCTAGGAAATCTGGCGCGTCACTCTGCAAGTTGCTGAATAAACAACACGCACGCTGCAGCGTCCATAGCCAGGTTCCTGCGGCGTGCCACTCAAGCTAGCTTTGTCTGTCGAGAATTGACCCAAGGGCCCGGCCATCGATGTCGACGGCCTGGTCTAGCCGAGCTCTTACCGTGCAACCGCCAGCTTTGGTACGACGAACCAACACGGCGGGAATGGACAAAAATAACCTATTTAACCTATTCTTAAAAGAATTACATAAACTGAACTCTCGATGAAAGAATTTCACAGAACTAATCCTTTTAGGCAGCGCCTAACACAAATGCGCTATACTCAACGGTGTAGTGGGATATCCTAGTAGTGCCTTTGGCTGAGGCGTCACTGTATATAATTGATAGAGAAGTGTAGTGGTTGAGTTGGTACAAGTCATTGTTGTCTAACTAGTATGTCATGAGTTCAACTCCCCAAAACACAACTTTTTATTTTTATTTTTCAAAGGCTGCGACATTAGTCTATATTGTTATACATATGAAAATATATTAATTCTAGCATCTTTATTTATTTAAAAAATGGAAAACGAGTATGAAATATTATAATCTCTGTTAAAATTATTTTTCAAACAGGAAGGAAGATGCTGAAGACGTAATTACAAGATGGAAATGAGGGACACGGCGACATTGTCTGAACTTGCATCCTTCAGTTTTAGCCAGACTCCATCCAACCCAAAAAGAAGGCAAGAAATGCATCCTCGCGCAGTGGCATCCATCAGAAGACGAGAAAGGCTTCACGAAACTTGTAGCCGCCAATTTCACCATGTTAGGTGTTGACAGATTTAGTTTCTTCAACATAGCCAAGGGTTCGTACATCATCACAGGAAGAAACGCAACTTACCAGTTTTACAGTCACGTCGGGGTCTAAACTTTGCTCAGTTCCTGAAAAGAAGAAATTGAAAAGCATTGCTTATTTTACATGGTTCTGGAGCCATGTATGAAACGACAATTTCGTGAATAACAATTGTTGCTTTAGCATTAAGGAAAGCCAGTTTTTTATTCGTCCATAGCAATTAGACGTGGGTTTAGCAAATCATATCAATAGTTGAGTAACATTGAAACGTTTAGCAGGAAGAGGAAAGATCAACGAAAGGACCGATGTACCTGTTCCTTCGCCTTTTGGATGGATTCAACCTTTTTCATGTACTCGTCTGTAATTTTCTGTAGAATTTGTACAAGATGTTAGTATTGGCCTCTGTACTAGAGTGGGGGGAAAGCAGGCAGTGTATCCTCACTTGTAGATCAGCTGATAAATCCTTCTTGTTATCTTCAGAAAGTTTCTTTTCCTATGTAAACAAGTGCAAGCTTTTAATTTGATCGCAAAGGTACAATAGACCTCATTGCAATGTACGATCGACCCCGCAAACTAGTATCAACTAAGAACAAACCTTCTCTAGTTTATCGTAAGCTTTGATCGCATCTCTTCTTATGTTTCTTATTGCAACCTGGAAAAGAACAGTCATAATGAGTACATGGAGTATCAGAATCCACTAAAAAAAAGAGTTCATCATCTTTCACAACCGGCGTGCAACTCAACATGGTGTAGTCTATATATCTTATATATTCTAAAGCATATACAGACGTTACTAGAACAGAAGAACAGAACAGAGATCAACATCATGTTTATTAACTTTTATCAAGTCTGAACAAGACCACTTCCATAGATAAACCATATGTTATCACGTTTATTTTGTAAACAGTAAACACACACATCACTTGGGAGGTCCTGGGTTCAAATCAAGAAAAAGGCTGCTGAACATTTCCAAGGTGGTTCCGAAAAATAATTTTAACAGAGATTATAAAATTTCATACTCGGTTTCTATTTTTTTAAATAAATAAAGATGCTAGAATTAATATATTTTTATATGTACAACAATATAAACCAATGTCGCAGCCTTTGAAAAATAAAAATAAAAATAAAAAATTGCGTTTTGGGGAGTTGAATCATGACCTATTAGTTAGACAACAATAACTTCTACCAACTCAACCACTACACTTCTCTGTCAACTATATACAGACATTATATATATAGACTAGTGTAGCGCCTTACACATAGGCGCTATGATATGTACATTGACGCTCCAGCCAAAGTCGCTACTAGGACGTCCCATGGGACCCGCGTGTCAAGCTGACAAATAATGTAGCGTCTTTATGTTAGGCGCTACCCAAAAGGTTAGTTCTGTAAAATTCTTTTATCGAGAGTTCAGTTTGTAAAATTCTTTTAAAAATAGGTTATTTTTGTCTATTCTGCCACCAACACGCTGGTTGCTGACTGCATATACTCTATAGTACAGTACCGTTTATAGTCGGCCGAATAAAGAAACGAACCACGGAGCACACACATGGTGTCCCATATGGCATTTGATTATTTCGTGGTGAGATCCATGGTGAGGACCAAATGGATTACTCCTAGATGTTGGAATCCAGTGCTTCTTTCCGACGACCGATACTAGTAAAATTGTTTGAAAAAGCAGGCACATAATTTACAGGTTAGGCAAGACAAGAGACATAAAGTATTGTAAAGTGTTATGCTTAGTAGCTGGCTGGTCAAAATGATTTTGGTAAACATCAGTCAAAACTAGTACTCCCTCTGATTCATATTACTTGTCATTAAAATGAATGTACCTAGACATGATTTAATGCTAGATACATCCATTTCAACGACAAGTAACTATACTACTATGTCCTTCACGGTTTGCAGGACGTCTAATTAAATTTAGGTTTTTCCAAAACTGCAACGTTCCTAGGCGCATAAGAATTAATTGTTAATTAATGTGGCACATTTTCTCCCAACTTCCTATGCATGCAACAGTCTCCCACCAATGCATGCGCCTTAACCGTTCACTAATAGGCTTAATTTTCAGCCAATACATACACGTCTAGGTCCGTGAGATTTTTATAGAGCGTCCTGCAAACCGTGAAGGAGGAAGTACCATAAATCGAGTAAGATAAGGACCTAGAGCAAGGCAATTAGTTGGTCGTTGTTCGGGATAGGGATAGGTACGATCTTCTTTTTCTTTACCGCGAGAATGGCGCGGACCGGGTGCTTTTTGGGCGACAGCACCATCTCACGATAGACGTACTCTAGGAGGAAACGTGCGGAAATCACCTAGACGATGAAGAATGGCGGGCACACGAACACGACACGGTGGCGACTTGCTTTTGGTTGGGCACCCGACCGGACCACCAGGCGAGACCGCGACAGACGTTTCTGTCTTTCGGCCGGGTCTACGACACGATTTTATGATTTTCTTTTATATATATATATAAGAATGGGTACTAATTTTAGGACTAATTTAGAAGTTATAGTAGTATATATAAATGGCAAGCCCTATGCGTCCCTGGCCCCCATCGTCCTGCTCCAGCTGCTGTCACGTGTCCACTAAAAACGGCCTAAATTCTGTTTTTACTGCAAAACATCCCGATTTGCTGCAAATGTTTCCGCTTTTGCTTCCGAAGCAAAAAAAAACGGTTCGTTTTAGAAATAGAACGTCTCGCCGGAGACCTCACCGAAGACCATGCAGCAAAAAAATTATGCTAATATAGCAAAACCGACTTCGCCAGAGACATCATCGGAAAAACTGGCCGGTGACTCTCGCCGGAGACCTTGTAGCAAAAGGTTGACACTGTTGTAGCAAACCACAAGACGGTTGTAGCAACAAATTTCTTCTAATGTGGCAAAAATCGTACTTCGCCGGAGTCATCGCCGGAGAATTTAGCGGGAAAACCTTGTCGGAGAACTTGTAGCAAAATTTTTATAGTATTGTAGCAAAACAAAAAAACAGAGATAGCAAAAAAAATATCAATGTAGCAAAATCAAAGGCTACATTCGTAGCAAAAACTTTACACTATTATAACAACACCATAAAATGGTTGTAGCAAACAAAGTGCGATAATATAGAAAAATTCGTTTTCGCCGGAGACTCACAGAGAATTTCGCCGAAGATCCAGTAGCAAAAACTCTATGCTAATATAGCGCAAGTACAAAATGGTTGTAGCAAATAAAATGTGTGAATGTAGCAACATGGCCGATCGTACATTACAAACTTCACCACTGGTAGCACCACCCACAACTCCGCTGGAGCGGGCTCCTCTTGTAGGCAGGCGTGTCATGGTGGGGCTTGCTTCAGATAGAGCGCACCGAGGTGGCACACGTACCGCCACATCCATGGCCTCCCTACTATCGGGCTCCCTCAAAAGACGTTCGTGAAGCAGCGCATGGCAGGGTGCCGGAGCTCGTACGCGTGGGTGACCTTGGAGGCGGCCGGCCGGGATGGCCATGCACGACCCTCGATTCCGGCGAGGCGCAGGGAGACGGCGACTCCAGCGAGATGCAAGAGGCAGTAGGGAGACGAGGATGGCGGCCGCAGATGAAGAAGGAGGTGGCGGGCCACAACGGAGCACTGGCAGTGGAGCCTACCTAGGGCTGGCGGCGGCGGCGCTCTGGCTGAAAATAACCTCCGTGGTGTGTGTGTCTGGGAAGGAGAAAGGCTGTGAGGGATTAATGCATGCGAGGCCCACCCACGCATCTTCGCGAGCACCACACACACACGACCCGGACGATGGATGCACGGGATCATCCGGGGGAATCGAATCATTTTCCTATATAAATCGTGTATTCTATCTAGAAGTCGACCTAGCTATAAACAACGAGGTCGGGTTCCCGGACGCACGATCCACGATTGATGGCGCCCACGCACAGCTTTGCTTTTCCCCATTCATAGAGATTCATTTTCGAATTTGGAGAGCCGTGCCCACACCCTGGTTGGAGAGATAGAGAGTCATTTTTTCCCTCTTCATCCCGCGTTATCCGCTCAGCAGTGAGGCCGCCGGTGATTTTATCATCGATTTTGTCCGATTTCGCCGGCGTCTCCACAGTACACACGCCTCGCTAAATCGCCGGCAAGCCCACCACACCATAGCTTCCGCCTTGTCGGTGCATTTCTCGACGAATCGCTGCAGTTCATCGGCTACTGCAACGGATCCCCTACCGGCGGCTTCTGGACATCTCCGACAACATCCGTGCGTTTCCAGTTAGATCCGTTCATCTCCACACAGGTTCGACCGTCACTGATTGTTCTTCCTCCTTGAGAGTCGCCTACATCGGAGGGGGTGTGTGGGGTGTTGGTGGATTCGCCGTCAGTTGATTCTTCGGCAACAATCTGCGACCGCAGCCGGCTACATCCCCGCATCCATCCTTGTCGCCTGCTCTCCGGCCGCATCCAGTACCGTGCCGGTTACAACATATCGACCATGAAATTCGCTCGTCACCAACCACAAGCAGAGATCTCCTGTTACATTTTTGAGACCCCGCTGCTACATCTTCTTCAGATCTCCACCCGCAGGTAGTCTTAGTACGTCGTCTGCATCATTTTTGTGCGCATAGTAATAGATATGCATAGATGTTGATTTTTTTGCATAGTTAGATAATCACATGTAGGTTCTGTTACATTTTTGTTTTTAGTTCCATTTTTGTCATGCTCTACCGAGATAATTGTGTAGAATGTAGCTTCTAGAGCTCTAGATTGTAGCTCTAGAAGTTTTGCCTAGAATGTAACATGGGTAAGTCCGTAGAAAGATCACGCAAATGTAACACGAGGGGGGGGGGGTAAATTTTTGTAGCTGAAATGTATGTGTTTCATGTTTTATTTTCAGTTACATTTGTTTGCTCTTTCAAGGAAATTGCATACAAATGTAGCTCTAGATCATTTGTTGTAGATATGTAACAGGGGGAGGGTAAATCTATAGATGTAACAGGGGTAGCCTTCATGACATTTTTCACGAAAAACGATAACAAGGTGGATGCATATTTAAATGTACCAACACACTTATCAAAATGTAATTGAAACTCTATGTACAAAAACTTTCCCTTAAAGAAATGTAATTGTGTAGATGCATCTCTTTTTTGATCTTCTAGAGAAGAATTGTAAGTAATTTTTTTGTGATTTTTTGAGTTTTTCATTTTAATCATTCATCCAAGTAGGAAAATGTTACACAGTTATGCAAAATATAATACCGTCCTAAATCTTTTTTATCAGTTCATAGGCGAGGCTTTTCTTCTTGTCTCAACATCTATCATAAAATAAGTTAGTTGAAATAACGAGATCAAGTAGTAGCAAGAAGAATATGAGAGCATGGAAGCATTCAAAGCTTAGCATCATGCGGGAGAGGCTTACCCTAAAGCCTCGAGCATTACCTATACATGATGAGTTGGAGGACAGTGAAAAAGATGAAAATCTGGAGATGGGTAATAGTGTGACATAAGAGGAACAAGCTGACAAGCAGAACCATGATGCAGGAGAAAACAGTGAGGTCAGTTTTCACAGCTTTTTATGCTCCAGTTTTGCTAACGTCTTTGATGCCCAAACAGGTACTTTGACTATAATTTTTTTGCGCATGTAGAACCTTAGGGCAAAGAAACTGTTCCAAAGGGCCTCACCTATGAAGCTTGTGAAATTATATTCAAAGTTAACTGAAGACCAACGGATATTGATACGAAGGGCAAAGTATGTAGGCTTGCCGGACATTAAGTGTTCAATGCTATATCCTAAATTATGCCAATACTTGATGGATAGCTTCGATCCATCAACATGCATCATGGTTTTCCATGGGCGTGGCTCAATACCATTGACCGAAGGATCTGTCACATGAAGTTTTTGGAGTCCCCATAGGGCATTTGGAAGTTGTGTTTAAACATGACAAAAATGCATCAACTTTTATGAGGGAGCAATATGGCACTGCTGTCAGGACACAACCAACCATGACTGCTTTGGCTGATAAAATAGCAACAATGCGACCGGCAAATAGCAAGTTCTCGAGATTTTACATCACATATGCAATATGTTTAGTACTGGCACCAACAACAGGGGTTCGCGTCAGTCCAAGGGTGTACCCATCTCTGGTTAATATTAAGGAATGAAAGCATCTCAACATATGTAGATTTGTGATCACTATTATTCGCAAGTCATTGAACAACGATGGAGATAATGAACAAGTCATGCCCTGCATGTTATACTTATGGTAACTTTCTATTTTTTATATTCATTCCTGTGTGTCTATCTCATATTTTTTTTATATCCGCATATGAGACTTTTCATTTTTTAGTGAACATTCACACTACCTCCTTTTTTTATACAGGTGAAGTATGTGGATTCATTGCAGCTACAGGGCATGGACGTTAGTGATGAAGGAACAAGAGTAGTTGTGTGGACAAATGCCATGATCAGGGAAGCAATTAAACAAAATACCAAGAGCAATGGGTCGTTTGGCGCAACACCGGTACTATACACTAACGTCTTTTACATTTTTCCTTCGAAAAAATGTAACTACATCTTGTCTATGTAACTACATTTTTTTCCTTCGAAAAGATGTTTTCTAGCAACTGACGATCTCGCTTGGTTTTTTGCTTGTTTCATGCAGCTCAAAGATGAATTTACAGAAGAAGGAACTCTAGGAGATAGTCATGAACAAACCATCTCGAACGAGGAAAGAACCAATGACGTTTCAGAAAGTGCAAGGTAGCAAGGGGACGTTTGTGGAGAGAGCATGTCCAGTGGAAAGCAAGAGAGCAACAATGATGTTCAATCTGGTTTATAAGCTTCTAGAGAGAAAGAGGAACAAAGCATTCTTTGTTCAGACCCTGGGAAGATTGTAAAGTTTATCAACAAGCATGCACAAACTAAAGTTACAGCAGATGTAAGTTAAAGACAATAGCCCACCTTATTTTTTAGTTGGCTTTTACATTTTTCAGTTATTTGTGATCTTAATTCACAAGTGTAACAAGTGCATATTTTACTGATAGCAATTCTTTTTTATTAAACTAAACTGTCTTTTTCAAAATGTAACAGGAAATGGGCAGATACAAAGAAGCAAGCGAGTATGCCTGCCATGGTTTCGAAGCTTCTCTACAAATCTTAGTGAGGATTTTTGCAAGATTCCACACAATGAGACAAATTCTACAGTAAATCACCTTACCATCTCTTCAAAGTGCAAGGAGCAAACTGTGAAGGAATGTAAAGTAATGGAAACAAAAGAACTAAGGGAGGCATCCACCATAATTGGTGAAAATAACAGAGAGAGACAGAGACCGGAAGCAGAAATCCATGCATGCAGAAGGTAAAGGTGTTTCCCTACAGGACACATTGCCAGAATATAGTGGAGCACCAAATTTAGGAGATGAATCATTGGTACAAGATGAAGTAACAATAATGCCTAAGGCTGATGACTCATACACATCAGATGTTTTGGATCTACCATCACCAGGAACAAATTCCTCCAAGAAAAGGGGAGTTACATGGGACACAAGCGTAACTGACAAGGAATACATCATCAATCAAAAGGAAAAAAGTGGCAACTACAAAAGAGATGGAACCTAAAACAAGAACATCAATACAGAAGGACAACGATTCTCCATTTCAAAAGAATGTCAGAGCTATGAGAGCAAAGTGAGAACCCAACTTTCAAAATGTTCATGTCACCACACAAGACGAAGTAACAATAATCCCAAAGGCTGATGAAGCAGACACATCAGCTGTTTTGGCTCTGCCATCACTAGGAACAAATGCCTCCAAGAAAAGGAGAGTTACATGGGACACAAGCGTAACTGACAAGGAACATGTAAGGGAAAAAGTGGAAACTACGGAAGAGATGGAACCTAAAGCAATAACAGTAGTATAAAAGGACAGCCATTCTCCAATTCAAGATGTGGTTACTAGAACTGATGTAGCTACTACCAAAATGTTCGCACACATGAGCAAAGCCAGATCATACAAGTGTGAAGCTCGTGCCAAAGAATTTCAAGCAAAGCAGCAAGAGGCAAGGGGGGGATGTTTCTTTGTCGATGGATGCCAAAGAAAATGTAGTTCCACCGACAAACAAGGTTAGCAAGTTTCAGCCCATAAAGTGCAGTGGTGAATATGCTGCAGGATTGGAGTCACCACAAGTCCATGAAACCACAGCGAGGACTATGAGCCATAGCAGAGACGATAGTGCAGACGTAGATACTATGTCTGACATGTTTGAAAATACAAAGAGGAAAGAATTTATTGATCTCGTGGTTACCTCCCCAACTAGTCAAAATTTTAATATACCTCTCCTCAAACTCTATGAATCATTTGATATGGACAATATATTGTAGCACAGAGAGGAAATACACGAACTCATGGAGTTCTTGGTACCCAAAAACTCTATGAATCATTTTCTAATCCATCTACCATATACATGCCAAATCTATTTTACTAACCCTAACTAAGCAAATTCACTTATTTACTAACTAACATTAACAAACCATCATTCCACCACACTTATTTCTCCAAAGAAATTCGACATTCTACCATATACATGCCAAATTTCCAAAAGAACTAGGGTTAAGAAGAAGAGGACAATGTGATGATTTCAACCAATATAACAAAGAAAATCGAAGGAGAATACCTCAAGTGGGGGGAGAGGAAGAAAGTCCACCAGAAATTACCTCAGATCCGTAGGTTTTAGAGTGTGGATTTGAGAGGGGCTTGGAGGGGAGCCGCTGCCATCTTCTGTCTGCTGGGGGGGGTGTATGGCGCTGGGAGGGGTCGGGGTGGTGCTCGGGCTATTTCTAGGTAAAGGGGCATGGAACCGCGTCGTGCTAGGTAGCATGGCGCGTCAATCATTAAAACTGGGCCCGCTGGGTCCGTTGACTGCCACGTCGGACGGGATCATGGTGTTTTTTGACCAGGGCGCTATGAGTTTATGGCGTTTTTGACGGGGGCGCAGTGCTATTGACCGCTTAGATCGAGATTTTTTTTAAAAAAGTAGGTTATTTCGTGTCATTGTTCTTTAATAAGTTTATTTCTTCTGTTAAAAAAAAGTTTATTTCTGTGATTTTTGCTGAGAGAAACAAACGAATGCGGCGCACGTGCGTTATGTACGTCCTGCAGCGCGAGCTGTAGTACGAGCGAACATGCAGTACAGTACTACTCCGAAAGGCAGCTGGAGCTAGTAAATCTCGCGCGTCTCTCTGCAAGTTGCTGAATAATAAATAACACGCACGCTGCAGCGTCCATTGCCAGGTTCCTGCGGCGTGCCACTCCTCTGGCTAGCTTTAATTTATGTGTCGACGATTGACCGAGGGGGATCGATGTCGACGGCAGTGTCAGTGTCAGTGTCAGGGCAGGCTTTCGACAATTGACCGAGCTCCTCCTGCCGTGCAACCGCCAGTACGACGAACCAACACATGCACAGTACTGTATGTTTAGTCGGCCGAATAAAGAAACGAACCGTGGTGTCTCGTATGGCGTTTGATTATTTCGTGGTGAGATCCATGGCGAGGACCAAATGGATTACTCCTAGATGTTGGAATCCAGTGCTTCTTTCCGACGACTGAATACTAAAATTGTTTGAAAAAGCAGGCACATAATTTGCAGGTTAGGCAAGACAAGAGACATAAAGTATAGTAAAGTGTTATGACTTTTTTTTGTAGTGTTTTATGCATATAGTAGCTGGACGGTCAAAATGATTTTTGTGAACATGGGCCAAAACTAATTAGGTGACGCCATAAATCGAGTAAGATACTGCAAGGACCTAAAGCAAGGCAATTAGTTGGTCGTAGTTCGGGACTAGGTACGACGGACACGAGGGACCGGTGCTTTGATGAGCGTCGCATCTTCTTTTTCTTTACCGCGAGAAATGGCGCGGACCAAGTGCTTTTGGGCGACAGCACCCGGCCGTCTCAGTCTCACGATAGACGTACTCTAGGAGGAAACGTGCGGAAATCACCTAGACGATGAAGAATGGCGGGCACACGAACACGACACGGTGGCGACTTGCTTTTGGTTGGGCACCCGACCGGACCACCAGGCGAGACCGCGACAGACGTTTCTGTCTTTCCGGGACTACGATGCGGTTTCACGCTTTTTTTTTATATATAAGAATGGGTACGTAATTTCAGGGATAATTTAGGACTTTTACTATATAAGAATGAGTACATCAGGACTGCTCCATCTGTTTCAAAATATAAAATGTTTTAGTTTTTTGAAAAAAGTGTATCTTAGACTCTTTTTTACTGTTTAGATTCGAGTGAACCTACACTAGAAGGGGTTCAGATACACTCATTTCACAAAGTTAAAACATTTTATATTTTAAAACAGACGGAGTAGTATATATATGGGAAAGCAGCACGGCGGCCGTGGCCGCAGCCCGACTGGGCGGGCCTCGTCACCCTCCTCACCGCCACTGGAACTAACCAACCGAAGCTCCGACCTGCGAGGAAGAAGGTGGGCCGATATTGCCGACGAGGAAGAGGAGGCGGAGGCCGCCACGACCGAAGAGGCTCGTCGGTGATCTCCACCGGCCTCTCTAACGCTGGCCAACTACATCCCATGGGCACGCACAGTGAGAGCCGTGAAGTCCGCATCCAGGGATCGAAAGCCATCTCCTTCCTCGCCGGCGGGTGGCTTGGCGCCACCACAGATGACGCGAACCCGGCCGGAGTTAGGGGTGTTGCTGCTGAGCACGGGAACTAGTGCTAGCTCGGTGAGTGAGGCATCACGGGGTCCCGCCCTTGAGATTCCTCCTTCGCCGGCGCCGGCGCCAGATCCCGCTTGTCTCTAGCATGATGCGGACTTCGCGGCTCTCACTGTATGTAAATCACATATTTTCTAGCCTAACATTTTGTTCTATATATTTCTGAGAGTACTCTGACTTGGCAGATTTCATATGATGATCCTAGAATTATTACATCATTTATGTATCGCTAGTCTCAACACTACAAAAAGACACCCACACATAAGCTATATTTTCTCTTTCTTAGGTTGGAAAAATCTATAAACCCATATTTGCATGTTAAATATTTCAGTAGAAATCGGCAAAAGGTATTTTATTGTAAGTGCTAAACGCGTCTATATATAGTAGCCAATTCTAGACTAGAATAGGTTGTATACGAGATGCGTTTCTGGTCTTAAGTGGGCCACAACCTTCTTGCTCATCTTTTTTGGTATACCGTCGAGAGTACGATGGTGACACAAATTTTTGTGTAGATCCACGAGTGCATATTTCATCTATGTAGCGATCAATCCTCGCTCTTCCCCTATCTTCTCTCTCCACTTTCTAGGCCTTGAGAGTCAGCTCTTCCTCTTCCCTTCTCCTTCAGCGACGTCGCGTCTCTGAGTGGACATGGTGTACAAAGTGGGTGTAGGGCTAGGTCGAGTCTAGGTTTTCCCCTATAGCGTTTGATACTATGTCATTTCAGAGTTCTTCATGTGCGTCTATGAATAGAGCTAGGAGGACATGGGATTTCTTCTCTTGTCGGAATCCATGGTGGATGGCGGCAGTGTGGCGGTCTGGTCAGGTCTGCATCCTCAATAAGCTTGATGTCATCCAAGATTGGGTCATACCTAGATGTTTTCCTTTGCCCTTTTGTTTTCATGGCTATTTAGGGAATGCTGAGAGGTTGCAGGTCCGACTACAGATTTCGATATGGATCTACAAAAGTTTCTTATGAAGCTGATCATTTGCGACCCTCCGTGTGAAGGTGGCCTCCGCAATGCCGTGGATAATTCTTACTGAAGGGTGGCATGATAGTGATCTAGAGTCTGGTGCTCAAACCGCTCTTCGTCAACAGATCTTCCTCTTGGCCATGGTGCCAAAATGAGGCATGGTGTGTTAGGTAGGGTGTATGCATCATCTTTTGGTCTTCTGGTTCAAGCAAGATGGTGACGTGGCAAGGATGAGAGACCATATGGTCTCATCCCCGGCTTCGCATGCTCGGTTCCTTGATTATGATGCAAAATTTAGATAGAAGGACCATACTGCAATCCACTTTCATTTGTGGGGTTTTTCATGTGAAGTTCAAGGACTAGCTTGTAATTTTCAATTTTATGGTGACCTTTTGCATTGTATGGTTGAGCTTATCAATACATGAGCGGTGGCTCTGGGTCCTTGAGGACCCTCACTTGTTCAAAATACAATTCTCATCCTCGCAGGTGACAAATTATGAATTGGTTTTTTCACACCAATAGGTAGGAAAGAAAACCGTGAGCCGATAGCGGTGAAAGAAAGTAATAAAAGGACGTTTGCCATGTTAAATATTTTTTCTGTTTTATATGGTTGGATAATTAATGCATTTTACTAGTAATACCATTTACAATTCATAGGACCACTAATAATTGTAAATATATGCCAAGTAATCCCATTAGCAACAGTTATTTAAAAATATCTCCACCTAGCATTTATGTGTTTCAATAGAAATACACGGTCATTTATAAAGAAATATTCATGAAATATTTGGTTGAGAGATCTTTCTAATTTCATTACTGCAATATACCAATCTTGAGATAATAAATGATGGCTTTCCATAAAAGAAAGATACCTCCACCATTTATTAATTACAAAGGGCCAGTTTAAAAATGTCCACTTCTCTCAAGGGACCAATATACAAGAATCCAAAGGCTTTGTTCGTTTGTTTCCCTTTGAGTATCGAGTTTGTGTATTTTTGTTGCACGCGTTACCTCGCTAAAGTGTACACTGAATCATTGCCGTATCGCTGACGCCACTTGGTCTGGCCCATCACCTACGAGACTTCCAACATTTTTTTAGTTGGACTACTGGGTTGAAAGACATTAGCGCTTTTTCAAGCATTTCACAACACTTCCCTTCTTTTAAATATATAACATCTTACGTCAAAAACCAGTAGCCCAACTAAAAAAATGTTGAAAGGCTTGTAGGTGATGCGCCAGACCTAGTGGCGTCAGCAATACGACAGTGATTCGGTCTACACTTTAGCGAGGTAACGTGTGCAACAAAAATTCATAAGCTCGGTACTTAAAAGGAAACAAACGAACAAAACCTTTGAATTCGTGTATATTGGTCCCTTGAGAGAAGTGGACATTTTTAAACTGGCCCTTTGTAATTAATAAATGGTGGAGGTATCTTTCTATTATACAAAGCCATTATTTATTATCTCAAGATTGGTATATTGCACTAAATGAAATTAGAAAGATCTTTCAACCAAATATTCCATGAAGATCTCTTTATTGTTATAAAGGGCCATAAATGCTAGGTTGAGATATTTGTAATTAATTGTTGCTAATGGGATGAGTTGGCATATATTTATAATAATTAGTGGTCCTATGAATTATAAATGAGATTACCGGTCATAAATGCATTCATGATCCAACCATATAAAACAGAAAAAGATATTTAACATGGCGAACATCCATTTATAACTTTCTTTTGCCGCCATCGGATTAAGATTTTATTTCCTACCTAATGGTGTGAAAATACCAATTCATGATTTGTTACCCGCGAGGATGAGATTTATTTTGAACAAGTGAGGGTCCCGAAGGACCTGGAGCCACTGCCTCAAGTATTGATAAGATTAACCATACAATACAAAAGGACACCATAAAAGTAAAATTATAAACTAGTCCTTGAACTTCACACGGAAAACCCCACAAATGAAAAGTAGATCTCAATATGGTACTTCTATCTAAATTTTGCATCATAAGCGAGGAATCGAGCATGCGAAGCCAGGGATGAGACCATCTGGTCCGGCATCCTCGTCGTGTCACTAACACCATCTTGCTCGAACCAGAATTCCAAAAGATGACGCATACGCAGAAGCCACATTCATAATAATGGATCGGCACAAAAAATTGTGTCACCATCTATCGTACTCTCGACGGTATACTAAAAAGACGGGCAAAAATGTTGTGGCCCGCTTGAGACCGGAAACGCATCTCGTCTACAACCTATTTTAGTCTAGAATTGCCTACTATATATACACGGGTTTAGCACTTACAATAAAATAACTTTTGCGGATTTCTACTGAATTTCTTTAACATGCAAACGTGGGTTTATAGATTTTTCCAACCTAAGAAAGGGAAAATATAGCTTATCTGTGGGTGTTTTTTGTAATGATAAGACTAGCAGTACATAAATGATGTAATAATTTTGGGATCATCTATAATTTGCTAAGATTAAAATCTATGTGTGGTGACTACATGAACTGAGAACACGAGAGGAATCAAAAACGAACCTTGTCCATGGCGGTAGCGGCGACCTCGGCGACCCGCGCCGGCCGAATCTAAGCTTCCTCTTCTCGAAGCTCGGCCGAGTAGCTGCTGTGGTTGCGGGCGATGACGAGGCCAAAATGACCGGCATCGACGCATGCAAGGCAGCGGCGACTAAGGGGAACAGGGTCAAACCGCCAGATCCAACCTTCCACCAGTGCAGAATCGCAGATGCGGGCGGATGCGAGGTCTCCTACGGCGGGCTGAGGCTTGGACAGGCCGGAAACGGTGGTGGCGCGCGGCGGCGGAAGCAAAGGTAGTAGCGCGTGGGGGTGAAACTTCAGTGTGCCAACTCCTACACGCGTCTACGGGGCACCCTCGGGTCGGCCTCCCTACCGGTGGATATTGGGGTGCGAGGGGCGTTTTCTCGGGCCTTTGAAAATAATCGGGTTGGGCCCTGTTTATGGTGTCTAATCGGGACATTTTTTCATCCAAAACCAAAGACTGGCAAGTTATTTCTCAGGTCACACTTAAAAACGGTGTCTGCTAGAGTTGCTCAAAAGTCGATAGTAGAATGTTGACACAATACTTTTGTGTGGACTCCCGAGTCACTAAATTTTTCTGTGTCAACCAATGATTTTTTTTTTGCAAAATAACCACTCAACGTTTTGTTCTTGTTATTATGATGGACACAAAGTTGTAGACCGATGGTCATCATATCACATCTTCGGCTAATAAATGGCCACTTGATATAGAACAATGAACCAAACCATTCATTCGTTACTAAGAGGAGGATTAGAAATGTCCACTTCTCTTGAAGGTTCAATGTGCAAGAATTCCAAGGGCAATGTCCGTTTGTTTTCTTTTCAATTTACATCTCATGCTTCCGCCTCACCTCATGTGTCACCTCACTGAAGTGCAAGCGTCACTAGCGTCGTCTTTCTAACACCACTACCACGCCACACATTCCATCACCTACACATGTGCCGCATTGTCTTAGTTAGACTAAACCCGGCGGTCCTATATCACTCGAAGGTAGGCCAGGTCGTTGACAACTCACCATTACTGGTTTCAGGGGGTTTAGAACCTTTCGCCTTTTTAGGATAAAGCCGATAGTAGGATGTCGACGCAAATTTTCTATGACAATCACTAATTAACCACTTCACTTTTGCATCGACTAACCTCATCCTTGTGAAAAAAACCACTCCTTTTTTGTTGTTATTAGATGGTGACAAATTTGTAAACATATCATCATCGTCATAAATATAAATCTTGAGCTAAATTATGACTTGTTATAAAATAAAGATAATTCAACCATTCATTCGTTACTCAGGCGGGAGGCTAGAAATGTTCATTTCTCTCAAGGAAAAAATGCAAGAATCTCAATGAATGTGCTCGTTTGTTTCCTTCCTAGTCAGCCTCGTCGATTCTGATGCACACTTAACATCGCTGAAGTGCAAGACTATGTGGTTCCGCAGACACCACTTCGGCACAAGCTTAGTTGGGCTAAAGATGGTGGTTCACCACTTTTTTTGCATCGACACATCGA
Organism: Avena insularis; assembly: GCA_023614405.1. Taxonomy (NCBI): domain Eukaryota; kingdom Viridiplantae; phylum Streptophyta; class Magnoliopsida; order Poales; family Poaceae; genus Avena; species Avena insularis. The sequence goes on along the minus strand of CM042695.1, from coordinate 376,974,196 downwards.
TCTCATCCTCGTGAAATAACCACGTCATATTTATTCTTGTTATTATGCTTGACACAAAGCTGTAAACGGATGATCATCATATTTCATCTTGAGCTGATAAATGGTGAGTTGGTATAAAATAAAATAACTCAACCATTCATTCATTACTTAAGGGGAAGGCGAGAATGTTCACTTCTCTCAAGGGGTTATCGTGCAAGAATTCTAATGGCTTAGCTCATTTGTTTACTTTCTAGTTTCTGCCTCGTGGCTTCTACCACACAAATCACCTCGCTTAAGTGTTCAAGCATAGTGTTGTTGTTTCAATGCCACTGCCGCACCGCACATTCCATCACATACACCTATATTCATAATAGGCTTAGTTAGGATAAACATGGTGGTTTACAACTTCACTTTTTTTATTGATCAATACCATCCTCGTGAAAAAACCACTCTTAATTTCTTGTCATTATACTGGACACAAAGGTTTAAACCTATCATCATCATCATGTTACATCTTGAGCTAATAAATGGTGACTTGATATAAAAGAAATATAACCCAACCATACATTCGTTACTCAAGGTGCATACTAGAATTTTTTAATTGTCCCAAAGGGCCAACATGCAAGAATACCATTGGCTCTCTCATTTGTTTCCGCTTCTGCCACACACATCACCTTACTAAAGTGCACGCCTAGTTTCATTTTGCCGACGTCACTACAGTCCCACATAGTCCATCACCTACACATGTTCATTATTGGCTTAGTTGGGCTGGGCTCAACATGGTGGTTCCCCACATTGTTTTGTGCTTCGACCAATCTAATCCTCTTGAAAAAACCACTATGTTTTTGTTCTTGTTATTATGCTTGACACATAGCTATGAACCGATTTAATCTTGAGCTAATAAATGGTGACTTCATATAAAAAAGAACTCAACCATCCATTCATTACTCAATGGGTAGACGAGAATGTTCACTTCTCTCAAGATGTCATCATATGATAGAATCCTAATAGCTGCACTCGGTTGTTTTATTTCTAGTTTCTTACTTGTCGCTTCTACCACACACCTCACCTTGCTGAAGTGCATGTCTAGTGTCATTTTATCAACGTCGATGCTACATCACACATTCCATAACCTACACATATTCATTATGGGCATATGATTGTCTAAACATGGTGGTTCACCACTTTAATTTTGTTGCATTGGCCAATCTCATCCCTATGAAAAAACACTCCATTTTCTGAAGGGACCAATGTGCAAGAATCCAAACGGCTACCCTCGCTTTGTTCCCTTTCTAGCTTTTGCCTCGTCGCTTCTATCATACACATGTTGAAGTGCAAGCCTAGTGTCATTTTGGAGACACCACTGCCGCACCACACAGTCCACCACCTACATATGTTCGTCATGGGCTTACTGAAGGGGTTCGCAGCAGAAAACAAAAAAATTCTAGCTAGCGTAACACCAATACGACCAAGATTTATCTATGAGTAATGCTGTAAGAACGGAGGTTTCGGTAACATACCCTTGTCGACCAAAAGCGATAAACATTCATAATGGATGTGGATGAAGTAGTCGTACTTGAATCGACCTCAAGGTTGCGAAACTCCTTGCAAGTCACCCCTGGTTCTGGAACGACAGCTCCTGGTGCCACAACTAGTAGCACCCCCGAGGTGTCCCACATGTCAGGTGCTCGGCGACGACTGCCAATCTCCCTGATCCAGCTGGGATGCGGAAGTAGATATTTTGACCAGGATCCCCGCATCAAAACAGCGTGCTGCAGCGAAGCAGTCCCTCACGCGCGCAGTCCTTAGTTGAGACCGCGGTTACAAAAGAAAAGATAGGGAGAAATTCCTAAGGAAAATTCCTTAGAGAAATTGCGTGTATTTTTCCCTCCCATATAGACCTATATATAGGGGGAAAAGGGCTACCCAAACCTTTAGAGTCCTAGGGTGGGACTAAACCAAGGAGGAGGTTGGAGGCATGCGCGCCAAGGACGAGAGGGTCGGCCGGCTGGGCTGGGGTAGGCCCGCGCACGCAGCCCGGAGGCATCCTGGTGGCTTCCCCTTTGGGCTTTGTACCCTCTACAACATGTCCCATTAGGGAAGTTTGCCCAATAAATTTAATACTAATTATGAAAATTAATATAAAATACATATTATTAAATTCCTTTTGATTCGAAACACCTTTCGGTTCACTCTGAACTCCTTTCCTAACCTCCTGGAATGATCCCAGTTCTCTCGTGGAACACTTCCCACAATCTCATCTCTTTCTCCTATCATTCCGGTAAATCCAAAATGATCTCGAAACATCATCGAAGCCTTATGCATGTTACCCTACGGTTCGGGAACATCACAAACATGATCGAGACACCTAGCATATCAATGATCATGAGCGGGACCGGGATGCCCATAATGACCCATGTGCATTCCACGATTTCAATGTTGTTTGAACCATAAATTTAGAGTACAATTCTCTTTGTTCCTTCAATACTAGACTTGTCCAAGATCTGATCATTGGTATCACCATACCTTGTTCAATCTTGTTACTAACAAGTGCTTCTTTACTCGTTCCATTTCATCCCCGTGACCTAGCCACATCTTGCGCAACATTTATGGATGTAATCTCACCGAGTGGGGCTTGTGTACCTTCCCGTCACATGGGAGAACAAATTCGATCTTGATGCATACACCTCTACATGTCTCTCTGGAATTCCCAATATACACCTTTATGATCACCTTGTTACGGTGTGACGGTTGGTGCAGTCTAAGAAGCCGTAGTAACAGTGACTAAACATGATCTCACGGTCAAAGAAGTAGGATACTTCATTTCTAACTATTGTAACGATGAACTTTATGACTTGATCGTGTTGCAATAATTATATTGGGTAATGTCCATCATGACATCCATTAATGTCATGACTTCATTGTCAATTGGCATAAATGCTCCATGATTAGGAAACCTTAATCATTGGTTTCCCAATGAATTAGTATAGATAGAGGATACTAGGGAATTGGTTTATTTACATACCACACATTTATCAATGTTTTCGATTGATACAGTTATAGCATGATATAAAACTATTATGAAACAATCAGATATGATAATAAACACATTTATTATTTGCCTCTAGGGCATATCTCCTTTCTCCCACTTCCACTAGAGTACAAATAATCTAGTCCTATTTTTTATTAATATTAACATCATATCATATATGATCTTATGATCATGCTTGCTTATGGAAAACGTCATATAATCGAGGATTCTAGCTACGAGACACTAGCACCCAAAAAGTCTCTAAAATTTTGCTTGTTGTATTACTTACAAACCTTCTTCAATCTTGTTATTTGAAGAACAAGCAGTTTTTGACAACCTTCTACTAGTTGTTAACATGGTATTATTTGCTGGTGTAAATCCTATAGACTCAAGTATCGCTACATATTGTAGTCAACTATTGAATTTGTCAAAACATATTTTGTGACAAATCGAGCTTTCAAGTCTTCCTTTAAGTTTCATTTATTTCCTCTTGACTTTGCAGCCACTAGAAAAATCAAGCAAACATCTTTACTTAATAAGATTAAGTAACATTTACTTATCTAATATTAAATATAACTTGGTATAGGATTTTATGAGTCGTAGTCATTTCTCGCATTTAGGTCCATCATTTATTCTTTGTAGTTCATAGGTATGTCTTGTTCTAATAACATGACAAGTAAATAAATATAATTCTACAAAGTAAAAACATATGTTGATTCCTACCATCTTTAGTAAAAGTATTTCTTGAAACGTTATGATCATCATCACAAGTTTCTCCTTCGTTTGTAGAGTTTTGTTCCATGAACATATTAAATGTAACTTGTTATAGGATTTTATGAGTTGTAGTCATTTCTCGCATTCAGGTCTATCATTGCTTCTTTGTAATTTGTATGTATGTCTTGTTCTAATAATATGACAAGTAAATCAATATAATTCTACAAAGGCAGAACATATGTTGATTCCTACCATCTTTAGTAAAAGTATTTCTTGAAACGTTATGATCATCATCACAAATTTCTCCTTCGTTTGTAGAGTTTCATTTCAGGAACATATTCCGTTGCGTTACGCTGACACTTTCGGGTAAGGTCAAAACACCTTGTTTTGAGCTTTCTCTTTCTTCCACTATCAACTTTATCAAAATAATCCTTTTCGAGAAAGCACCAAGCTGGGCAACACGATTTGCCTCCTTTCTAGTTTTAATTGTGGAATATGTATTCATAGTTGCCTCGGAATACACTACAAAGATTTACTTATTCATTACGATTTCTAGAACACTTCAATGATGATGAGGAAAATGTTGCATTTAGGAAGTACATCTTGAAACAAGAATATGATGGTCCGAGACAACTTGTTATCCTAAGCTACACTTAACTAAAAGAAACTTTCACGATCTTTTTGCTATGTTACGTGAGAAGTGTGGACTCAAATATATCACAATTGTGATAGTATAAGAAAATGTTGCACGTTCCTACAAATTGTTAGACATGGCACTAATTTTTTATGTTATGGTTACTTTTGCAACTTCACTATCATATATAATATTTATGTCTATTGTGTAGGCTAACAAGGATGGACATGGCTATAGGACCAAGGTTGTGAAGAACTGGGAGTCTATAATAGATATATATTCAAAATACCATGCAATCGATGCAAGTGCTAGGACATGAGCTGAGAGTGTTTAAAAACAAGACATGCCGCTTGCTGAAGAATCTTCTGAGGTGCCTCTGACGAGGCAATGCATGGGGGATGCTATCTTGTGCATGATGGGACAAATAAGGACATCTTTTGATGATGCTTTGAATACAACCGAGCCACTTCCTATGCCAAAGCAGTAAAAAAACCCGTCCCCAACACTTTTTTAGGGCGGCACAAGCAAAAAGTACTAGGAAAAATTGGTTAGCCAACGGATGAGAAACCATGACATCATTTTGTCACTACAACCACCGTGGCACACACAATACTAGCATATATTTATGCATGGTAGTTGGTATACAAGAGCGGCGATTTTTAATGCTGCACTTCGCCAACACAGGCATTCGACATTGTGTCGTCCAATGCGTGCATCATTAGTTGTGGGCGACTGGTCAAACACCTTTCGTTGGCTGGCCAGGCATGTCTCGCTGACATGTGTGTCCCACCATCCGCGCAATTACTGGACATTAGCGTTTTTCCTCTCTCGCAATTAAAACCTGACTTTGCAATTTGATTGGGAGCACAAAGTGTTAATGCGCATCGGACATAACACATTTCCTTTATCAGCCATTTGAGAAAATCGCGGGCCAAGATCTGCAAACTTGAACCACACTTGCACAAATGGCTCATACACCAACTCTCTCTGCTCCCACTCTCTATGTAATAAAGGAACCATATCCACTAATCCCATTAATTCTTAGTCCGCACTATCTATTCCCCAACGCCGCCTCCACAGAGAGCAAACATAGAATGAACCATAGATCTCCACGTGCAACACCTGGATGTCCCTAGCCGGACAGGATCTATAGACCCCTAACCGTGCATGCTCTTGAGTGGTCCAGTCGCGCCGGATCTTGCGCGGTTGTTGGCTCTCCCGATCTTGCGCGGCCTGGCTGCGTCAGATCTTATACTTACAAGAAGCGCCAAATCCTGCATGCACAAGTCCCGCCCGTTTGATCCATTGGCCTATTCGATCCGTAGGTTTGTTCGTCATCCTTTTTACACATCTCGGCTAGACTTGTTTTTTAGATCCTCTTATTTGTTCTTTCTCGTCTTAATCACCTCCCTTATTTGAAAACGTGTCACAAAATAGCATGTGCTGAAGAGCATATGCGCTATGATGTTGGCGCGGATAGATCCTTCAGTGATGACGCGACTTTGATGTCGAACATAATAGGGAGGCACTCAAGATAACTAGAATTAGATAGGATGTTTCTCTTAATTAGGTGTAGTTTTAGGTTTTAGAGGTAGATCTGCTGAATATAGAGGGGCTCAAGACCTTCTATGTTATTACCACATGCTACCTCTAATATAGTGATTAGAGATGGTCTCAAATCTAGTGTAATGTGATATAATGAATATTTTCTATACCAATAAACTGAAAATTTTCAATTCCAGTGGAATTACCAACATAAATTTATTATTATTAATGTATAATATTAACGTGTGTTGTTAATGTAAATAAATTTTTTAACGTTGGAAGGTGTAACATGGAAATTAACATGATGTTACATGGCACTAAAGTTCCAACGTCCTTTGGTAATGTACCGAGGCGCAACCTCTGTGGTTCCGCATAAGTAATAGCTCGGCTGATGTCCATGTGCCGATCCAAAAAAAGCGCCGCCTAAAATAATTTCACGGCGCGGTTATCCCTGGCGGATTTTTTGGCCGCGCAATGGCGAGCACGGCGACTAGTTGTGTGCATTGGAATTTATAAGCGTCTAGGCACACGATGCATGTTGTAGTGAAGGTGACTCCTTCAACTGAAATCTTTGATGCATTCAAGAAAGTAGATGGGTTGGGGGATTGTGATGCTGTTATGAATTTCTATGTACTTCGTTGTTTACGAACTCTCCACTTGTGTTATGTGTGTGCTATGTGTAAGAGGCATAAAATATCTACTTGTGCTATTTGTTAGAGACAAAATTATTATCCGTGTTGTGATTGTTGTTGGTGCCTGAAAACTATGTTGTGTCATGCTTCACATATCATACTTGAAACGTATTATGCTTGTGTTATTGTGATTTTATTCGTGCTATTTCAATGTTCTTATGTGTGAAGAAAATATAAACATCAAATATACACATATAATTTTGCATACATATAACCAAGTTTATATTGCCAAAACTCAATAAAATATTCAATTTCGTGGTCTGTACATCCAAATATGATTTGGAATTAGGTGCTACCCTTTGATTCGATTCGAACATCAAATTCCATGTACATCCAAACGCCGAAATTGGAAATAGAGGCCATTGCCTTTCCATGTTGGATTTAAATTTTTTAGTCCAATTCAATCTCAAATGCCTACATCAAAACACAACATAATAGAATGTCGTCACAATGTTATGTGCTAATTAATGAGTCAGTGATTTATTTTTAATTCGAACTAGCAATTGTGGCAAAAATCATTTATCTTAGACAAGAAGTTGTAAAATGATGGTAATCATACTACATCATGAGCTACCGAATGGTGACTTCATACAAAATAAATAACTGAATGGATCATACCCTACTCAAAGAGAATGTTAGAATTTTTCACTTCTCTCGAGGGGCCAACATGCAAGAATCTAAAAGCAACATTCACTTGTTTCATATGCAGTTTCTACCTCGTGGCCTCCACCACATGTGTCACCCTATCAGAGGGAAATCCCGGATAGCGTCGTTTTGACGGCATCACAGTTGCACCACATATTCCATCCGAGAACATACCAAGCTAGGCCAGGGTGTCGACAAAAGATTCTACTAGTGTATAGAGTTTTACAATCTCTCCCCTTCCTTTAAGTATAAATTTGTTAGTGGAATGTCAACACACTTTTTCGTTTGAGTCACTAATTTATTTCTACGCTGACCAGTTGGTATCGCTGAAAAAAAACCACTCAACTTATATTCTCGTTATTACATTGCAAACAAAGTTTGCTTGGAGATATGTATAGGCCGGGGGCACCCCCAAACTTTGTAGAATCATTAGAGAATTTATTTGAGGGATTAGATGAAAGAAAATACTATAATCCCGTCTCCAAACAACAAAATATCGTAATCCTCTCCCCCAAACTATCATAGTGTTATTGTGACTTTATTCGTGATATTTTAATATTGTTATGTGTGAAAAATAATCTATGAACATCAAATATGCACATACAATTTTTCATACATTTAACCAAGTTTACGTTGCCAAAACTCAACAAAATATTCAATTTTGTGGTTTGTACATCCAAATATGATTTGGAATTGCGTTCTACCCTTTGATTCGAACATCAAATTCCATGCACATCCAAACGCAAAAAATGGAAATAGAGATCATTTCTTTTCCATATTGGATCTGGAACCTACATCCAAATGCAACATAATAGACTGTCGACACAATGTTCTGTGTTGATTATTGAGTCACTAATTTATTTTTAGTTCGACCAAGCCATTGTGGAATTTTTTTATGTTAGACACAAAGTTGTAAAATATTGTACTACATCATGAGCTACCGAATGGAGACTTGATATAAAACAAATAACTGAACAGATCTTACCCTACTCAAAGAGCATGTCGGAATTTTTCACTTCTCTCTCGAGGGGCCAACGTACAAGAATTTAAAGGCAACATTCACTTGTTTCATATGCAGTTTCTGCCTCGTGGCCTCCGCCACATGCATCACAACACCAAAGGGAAAGCCCGAACAACGCCGTATTGACGACATCACTACTGCACCACATATTCAATTCGAGAACATAACAAGCTAGGCCGTGTCGACAAGAGATGCTACTAGTCGTATATCATTTTATAATCTCTCTCATTCCTTTTAGTATAAATTCTTTAGTGGAATGTAGACACGCTTTTTTGTTCGAGATACTAATTTATGTCTACACAAACCAATTACCATTGTTGTAAAAAAACACTCAACTTTTATTCTTGTTATTACATTGGACATAAAGTTCGCTCACGGATCTATGTATAGTCCGGCGCACCCCCAAACTTTGGATAATCATTAAAAAAATTATTTGAGGCTTAGACTAAAGAAAATACTATAATCCCCTCCCCGAACAATCATAGTGTTATTGTGACTTTATTCGTGATCATCTACAATTTGCTAAGATTAAAATCTACACGCGATGACTACATGAACTGAGAACACGAGAGGAATCGAAAACGAACCGTGTCCATGGCAGCAGCGCGACCTCAGTGACCTGCGCCAGCCAAATGGAAGCTTCCTCTTCTCAAAGCTCGACGGAGAAGCTGCTGCAGTTGCGGGCAACGGCGTGGCCGAAACAGCCGGCATCGACGCATCAAAGGCGGTGGCAGCGGCAAACCATGGCGGCAAAGGGAAACAGGGTCAAACCGCCAGATCCAACCTGCCACTTGTGCGGAATCGCAGATGCGGGCGGATGTGAGGTCTCTTGTGGTGGGTCAAGGCTTGGACAGGCCGGAGAGGGTGGCGGCATGCGGGGGTGAAACATCAGCGTGCCAACTCCTACACACGTCTACATGGCACCCTCGGGTCAGCCTCCCAACCCGTGGATATGGGGGTGCGAGGGGCGTTTTCTCGGGCCTTTGAAAAAAATCGGGTTGGATCCCGTTTACGATGTCTAATCGGGACACTTTTTCTGCCCACAACTGAAGACTTACGGCTATTACTTAGGTCACACGCGGATGCGGTGTCTGCTATAGTTGCTCTAAAGTTGATAGTAGAATGTTGACACAATACTTTTATGTGTAGACTCCCGAGTCACTATATTTTTCTGCACCAACCAATGGTTTTTTTTTTGCAAAATAATCACTCAACGTTTTGTTCTTGTTATTATGATGGACACAAAGTTGTAAACCGATGGTCATCAGATCACATCTTCGGCTAATAAATGGTCACTTGATATAGGAGAATGAACCAAACCATTCATGCGTTACTAAGGGGAGGATTAGAAATGTCCAATTCTCTCGAAGGTTCTATGTGCAAGAAGTTCAAGGGCAATGTTCGTTTGTTTTCTTTTCAATTTCTATCTCATGGCTTCCGCCTCGCCTCACATGTCACCTCACCGAAGTGCAAGCGTCACTAGTGTCGTCTTGCTGACGCCACTACCACGACACACATTCCATCGCCTACACATGTGCCTCGTGGTCTTAGTTAGCCTAAACCCGGCGGTCCTAGATCATTCGAAGTTAGGCTAGGTAGTTGACAACACAAGTTACTGGTTTCAAGGGTTTTAGAACCTTTCATCTTTTTAGGATATAGCCGATAGTAGGATGTCGACGTGAATTTTCTACAACAATCACTGATTCACCACTTTACTTTTGCATCAACTAACCTCATCCTTGTGAAAAAAGCACTCCATTTTTGTTCTTATTACAATGGAGACAAATCTGTAAACATGTCATCATATACATATATATAAATCTTGAGCTAAATAAATCTTGAGCTAAATTATGACATTATATAAAATAAAGATAAGCCAACCATTCATTCCTTACTAAGGCGGGAGGCTAGAAATGTTCATTTCTATCAAGGAAAAAAAATGCAAGAATCTCAATGAATGTGCTCGTTTGTTTCCTTTCTAGTGTGCCTCGTCGATTCTGATGCACATATAACATCGATGAAGTGCAAGACTAGGTGGTTCTGCAGACACCACTTCTGCACCACACATTCCATCCGCTACACATGTTCATCACAAGCTTAGTTTGGGCTAAAGATGGTGGTTCACCACCTTTTTTTGCATCGACACATAAATCTCATCCTTGTGAAATAACCATATCATTTTTATTGTTGCTATTATGCTTGCCAGAAACTTGTAAACCAATGATCATCATATTTCATTTTGAGCTAATAAATGGCGAGTTGGTATAAAATAAAATAACTCAACCATTCATTCATTACTCAAGAGGAAGGCGAGAATGTTCACTTCTCTCAAGGGGGCATCGTGCAAGAATTCCAATTGCTTCGTTCGTTTGTTTACTTTCCAGTTTCTGCCCCGTCGCTTCTACCACACAAATCACCTCGCTTAAGTGTTCAAGCATGGTGTTATTTTTTCAATGCCACTGCCGCACCGCACATTCCATCACATATACCTATATTCATCATAGCCTTAGTTGGGATAAACATGGTGGTTTACAACTTAACTTTTTTTATTGATCAATCCCATCCTCGTGAAAAAACCACTCTTTTTTCTTGTCATTACACTAGAGACAAAGGTTTAAACCTATCATCATCATGTTACATCTTGAGCTAATAAACGGTGACTTGATATAAAATAAATATAACCCAACCATACATTCGTTACTCAAGGTGCATACTAGAAATTTTTAATTGTCCCAAAGGGCCAACATGCAAGAATACCATTGGCTTCTCTCATGTGTTTCCTTTCCAGTTTCTAGCTCATAACTTCTGCCACACACATCACCTTGCTAAAGTGCAGGCCTAGTTTCATTTTGCCGACGTCACTACAGTCCCACATACTCCATCACCTACACATGTTCATTATTGGCTTAGTTGGGCTGGGCTAAACATGGTGGTTCACCACATTGTTTTGTGCTTCGACCAATCTAACCCTTTTCCTTCCTACAATCTATGATAGCCCCACAAGTATTCAAGAAGGGTCTACCAAAGATAATAGGATAGGTTTTACAAGCTTCAGAACCAAGTACTAGAAAATAAGCAGAATATTTAATCTTACCACAACGAACCTCCACATCTCTTACAATGCCAATGGGACAGACTGTCTCTCTATTAGCAAGGTGAATAACCACATCAATGTCCTCAAACTCTCAAGGACCAATTTCATGCATAATTTCCCTGTAAAGCTCATAAGGAATAGCACTAGAACTAGCACCAATATCACATAAACCATAATAGTAATGATCACCAATTCTAACAGAAAGCACAGGGACACTAGCTTTTCTAGGATGAGAGACAATATTAGAAGCGTCTTCACAGAAGACAATATGCTCATCCTCTTTATTTCTAGTAACAAGGTCTTCCACAATAGCTACCACAGGCTCAATATTAATTTGCTCATCAAGTTCCACAGTTTTCTTTGTACTTTTGCTAAACACATTAGCTATGATAGAATGTTCCTTTACCTTAGCAAGAAAAGGGATTTTCTCAACATAAGGTTCAAGCAAAATAGGATCAACAGTACAAACTTCTATGCTAGCAGGAACATGGGTAACAATGTCTTTATAAGGAGCATGGTACTTGTCCCACTCTTTTTTGGAAATTTCAATATAAGAGGCAGAGGCCTTGAAACACTTTAAAGAACTTGAGAATCAAGACCATACTCATTACTAATATCACAGAAGTCATCAGTTTCCATAAAAGATTTTATACATTCATAATCATAATTTATACCTGACTTTCTTCCTTTATCATTCTTCCAAGCTTCAGTGTTCTCTTGAATACGGTCTAGGATATCCCATTTAGCTTCTTCCTTCATACGTGTGAATGATCCAACACAAGAAGCATCTATCAAATCTTTATCAAAAATAGGAAGCCTAGCATAAAAGTTATTGATAATAATATTGTTAGGGCGTTCATGAATAGGACATTTAAGCATTAGTAACTTCAATCTCCCCAAGCTTGAGTTGTACTCTCTCCATCACGAGGCCAAAAGTTATATATCAGATTCCTATCCTTATGAATTTCACTGGGAGGATAGAATTTTGAATAAAAGAGAGGCACTATTTCCTCCCATTCCATGGATTGCCCATTCTTCAACAGCTTATACCATTCTTCAGCTCTCCCTTTCAAGGATATAGAGAGTAACTTCTTATTCACCTCTTCGGTTGTGATACCTGCACACTTAAACAACCTGCATAATTCATGGATAAAAATCAAGTGATCACCAGGGTGAACAGTTCCATCCCCTAAATAATAATTATCCATAACATGATCAACAATACTTGTAGGTATCTTAAAAGGATCTATCTCAATAGGTGGTGGTTCATCTACTACCTAGTAGTAGTTTTCCCAAACAGAAAACCAAGTGGGTTATCCATATTGGAAACAAAGTGGCAAACAGAAATAAAAAACAATATTCACAGTAGAAGTTTCGTTTACCAGTTCCACTCTTCAATAGCGCTTCACTCCCCGGCAACGGCGCCAGAAGATAGTCTTGATGACCCACAAGTATAGGGGGTGTATCGTAGTACTTTCGATAAATAGGAGTGTCGATCCCAACGAGGAGCAGAAGGTGTTGACTAGTGGTACGGAGCAGGAAATCTCTGTCAATACTTAGCAAACGGATTTCTAGGGGTTTTCTGATAAAGCAAAGAAACAAAGAGCAAGTAATAAAGGCAACGAACAACTGCAGCAAGTGGCCCAATCCTTTCTTAGCAAAGGACAAGCCGGTGGAAATACTTATAAGGACCAAATACTTGGACTAATACATACTTGTGATTAAAACCCCTGCAAGCATCCGCAACTACAGGAAAGTAATTAAGATATAAACCTAACCACATCCTTAAACTCTGAGATCCTACGCTCCCTTGTGCAATGGTGTCCTAATGGGGGTTCAGGTTTCTGTCACTCCGGCAACCCCGCAATTAGTAGCCAAATACACAATGCATGCCCCTAGGCCCATAAATGGTGAAGTATCACGTAGTCGATGTTCACATGACACCATTAGAAGAATAGCACCACATCTTAAATACTAAACCATTGAATAATATCTCAACACAAATCCACTACTAACAACATGACTTCTCCCATGTCCTCAAGAACTAAATGAACTACTCACAAGACATCATATGGATCAAGATCAAAGATGATATGGTAATGGATAACAATCTGAACATAAACAATAATCCAATGGTTCCACTCACAAGCATCAACTACAATAGTAATCAATACCGGGAAAGTTTCCCCTAAGATCTATGCAAGTATTCAACACGATTGTTATAGCAGGACGGAGTGGTGATGATGGTGCTGGTGGAGATGATGGTGTGGATGATGATGCTGATGATCCCGATGAAGTCTAGCTTGATGACGGTGTTGATGGCGACGATATCCCCTCTCCAGGAAGGATTTCCCCGGCAGAAATCTGTCTGCTAGATAGATCTTTCTCTCTCGGTGTTTTCCGCCCCGAGGGTGTGGGCCCCATGTGGCCCAACTCCGCCTCCCCTTCTGGCTTCCTTCGTCTTCCGGGAAAATATTATTTTCCATGATTTTTCTGGTATTTTTCTGATCTTCGCGAAATTGCATCAAAACACCTCTTTTCCATCAGAAACCTGACTCCGACAGTCCATCCTCCAAGAATCATCCAACATGCAAAAACAGATGAAAAGACATAAGTATCACCTCTTAATAAGAAATTTATCAATGAATAGAGGCAAATTATGATATAGAATGGTGATGCAAATTGGACGTATCATGCAGCAAGTATCTCTTCAGGAGATGCCGGTTTCGGCATGGAGGCCATGCCTAGATCAACAACAATAGCATGAGTTAGTGGCAAGTGTGTGTATGAGAGGGAGTAACTAACTTCCAGATATGAAACGTACCAAATAGCAACTATATATATACACAAATATCGTACAACATTCAAGCAAAGTCAAGCATTTGAATGTCCACGCCTAGCTTGATAATCTGCCCACATATGATTAGCTAGAGTCATTCTCTTGTTGTTCCACTCGTGAGTCGTCTAATCGTGCCTAATCATACCAGGTTCCTCTTGGTCTTCAATAGCAGCATTATTTATCTGATTATCCACTTCATGTAACATTAAGTTGCCCATCTCTCTTTGTCTATCAACTAAAAAGTTATGCAAGATGCAACACGCGTTGATGACTTGAATCTGGCATTAAGTTAATATGGCATGTTAATACACAAATCCAAAAGAACCTAGTATGATGCAATTAACATAGATTATACCTGATTTTTAATCCCAAAAAAGGAACTGGTCCTGAGAATAGCCCATCTCATCTTTATGAAAGCAAATATCCTCTCAACTATATTCCTAGCATATGCATGTCGCAAGTTATAGAGCTATTTTGGAATTTGTGGATTATTTCCATTGGTAGCCCACTCTTTCAAGTGATACCGTGTATTCCTGAATGGAGCAAGGAAGCCCAGCCATTTGTGTATCCGGCATCTACAAGGTGTAGTATTTTCCTAAAGTTTATGAAAAATCCCATATTAGATTTCAATTCAGAACTTCAAATATCTTGTCCAAAGTTGTATAATACTAAGATAAAAAGGTTACCACTTGAAACTATGAAAGCATCTTCTCTAAACATTGCGTCTCGCAGCACTAGTAAATCTGATGCAGAACCTTCCCAGCCCGCCAACACATACACAAACTTCATGCTACGGTCACAAACACCCAACACATTTGTAGTT
Source organism: Avena insularis (assembly GCA_023614405.1). Lineage (NCBI taxonomy): Eukaryota > Viridiplantae > Streptophyta > Magnoliopsida > Poales > Poaceae > Avena > Avena insularis. The sequence continues at coordinate 376,959,179 of CM042695.1, read as the reverse complement.
ATCTCGTGTTTCCTGTTCCTATATCTTCCTTGATTGCGTAGTGAAAAACGAACATCGACGTGTGTGCCATCTAAAGCTCCAAGCCCATCCGGGAACCACTTCCACCGGTTATCCTAGGGTAGTTCAGTTGCAGGGTTTGGCAATTTGATTAACTCATGCGATAAAGTTAGAGATAGGACGGCTCCTAACACCTCATTGAAGTGTCTGCAAATTGGCTCAAGCGTCTATCTATAGGTGCTACGGATTAACCTGAACTTCATGCTATGGCTAAGAACAAGCAAGAAGATGGTTAGGGCTTCTTCAACGGTCATATAGAAAGTGTCTTTCAGTCCGTCCCTTTCACGTAAGATAGCACAGAGGTCAACAAAGGGCCTTTTGGTAAACCTTAGAGTATCATAGCAATATTGATTTGGACACATATAAATGTTCCTAAGCATCTGTTTCCTAATTCTAGTCTCAACCTCTTCCTCACTGAAATCCCCAAGTTCTACAATCCTTCTCCTACAATAGATATGTTGATCTATGGCTACTACGCTAACAAAGAAACCAGCTGTTGCCCTCTTCCTTTTCTTCCTCCTCTCATGGTATAACTCTAGTGGTTGATCTACCATCTACAATACATACAATAATGGAAACTAAGTACAGTAATAATTCTCAAATCTACACATCAGCTAGAGATCAACATCAACCAAACAAGATCTACATAGTAATATTTTGCAGTATAGTAGCAGGAAAATTAGCATAAATAAAAGATCCAGAGCCCAATCACGAACCACTACTATCTAGCTACTAGGTACCACTAACTACTATCTAGCTACTATATACCACTAATATTCAGATATTCATTGCACATTTAACTCAAGACGAAGAAATAGAAATTAATTAGAAACACCGGTCTATATATTGTGTATTGCAGTGCCTAAAAATAGTGTGGTGCCCATTAGTCAAAGTGTCATGTTATCATAGACTTGCAATAAAATTTAATACCGAACAAGCATGGTGAGTGTCTCACATTCAGGTTTTCTAGTATAATCCGAGAGCACGTACGAAAACAAGATTGCCAATTTGTATATAGTTCAAATATAAATGCTAGTTAACAGATAAGAAACACATGAAACATAGAAGGAAAGGCCTAGTTAACGGGTACCGTACTTTATCTCGATAGGTGTGTGTAGCCAGAAAAAGAAACATAGAAGAAAATGCAATATTATAGTATGACAATAGCTTTGCAATGTCAATTTGATCACTTATGCAATATTCAAAACATGGTGGGTTTAATCTTACAAGCTGCCCAAAACCTTCTAAATCTTTGTAGTATAGAACTCACGTGGTCTAGTTTTGCTATCTCTAAAAACATTCTCTGCTTTGCAAGAGAAATCCAAAATAATTTCAGCCAAAGTACATCAAGACAAGACCTTCGAGCAGGTATGCATTATTTTCAGCCACACAACCTAACCTTTGCACCAACTAGTAAATCCACCGCAGAACTGACCATAGAATCAACCGTCTTGTATCAACCAGGCGACCAAACGGAGTAGTATCAAGCAAACAAAGATGAACACACCGTGAAATAAAATTATAAAATCAAATGCCTTCCGTATTTGTATCTTGAAATACTAATGCTCCTTTCAACAACTCACAAATATGCAGACCATTGGACTAAACAACTACAAATTCTGTTTGTAAAAAGATAGGACGTGAGTGCTACTATTGCCAACAAGCTAATGTCAGACTTGATTGTTACTGTTGCCAACAACTGCCCAAAAGCTTCTAAATCTTTGCAGTATAGAACTCATGCAAAGGAGAAAATGGTCTGAATTATTAGATGAACAGTATACCCAAAACCGTTTGATCATAGGAGTATACAACTCAAGAACATGAGCCAGATATACAGCAACACACACACAAAGATAGAGGGGAGAGAGGTAGAGAGAAGGGGATCATACCATTCTTTCTTAAGCAGATGACGGGGACAAGGTTAAGGACGAGGATGGACTTCAGGATCGTGGTCGACTGCTTGCTGGGTTCTTGATCCGGTGAGGTTGTGCTCCAAAACTATAGATCCAGGAGGCTAGGGTTAGAGTTCAGAAAAGGGAAAGGACATGTGATAGAGAGGGCAAAAGAGGAGAGGTGCGGAGGAGCCATACCTGCGAGGGTGGGTGAGATGTGTTCGACAGCGGCTCACCGGAGGAGGGACACTCCCAGCCAGAGGTCGGCGGCGGCGGTAGGATCTTGGTGGGGAGGAGTGAGGGCGTGAAGGGGACTTGGGGAGAGTAGTAGGTCCGGGAGACGTGGGTTTCAAAGACGGGGAGAGAGGTCGTCGGTGTCTTCCGACGACCGGGAATCGTGGCGACGAGGTTGTGGTGGGCGAGGGGAGGAAGAAGAGGGCGTCGGGGTGAGGACATGAGGTGCGCTTTGGGTTTCCAGGCAAATGACGGGTGGATGGGCTGGATTTGGGTAACGCATAGGGGTTTTTCGCTGGAATTGACAAATGAATTCTAAAGTGCAATTCCGGTACAGCCAAACATGTGTACCATGAAATTGCCAAAGGAATACCACGAATTTTTCCCAAATGATGGGATCCAAACGGGCCCCTAGAGAAATTGTGTGTCTTTTTCCCTCCCATATAGACCTATATATAGGGGGTAATGGCTACCCTAACCTTTAGAGTCTCGGGGTGGGACTAAACCAAGGAGGAGGTTGGAGGCATGCTCTCCAAGGAGGAGAGGGCATGCCGGACGGGATGGGGTGGGCCCCACACACGTGGCCCGAGGCAGGCTAACGCCTAGGGTAGCCCCACCCCACGCCAAGCCCTGGCGGTGGCGGCTCCCCATGGCGGCTTCCCCTTCGGGCCTTGTACCCTCTAGGACTTGGCCCATTAGGGAAGTTTGCCCAATAAATTTAATATTAAATATTTATTTAATATTAATTCTGATAATTAATATAAAGTACATATTATTAAATTTCTTTTGATCCAAAACACCTTTCGATTCACTCTGAACTCCTTTTGTAACCTCCAGGAATGATTCTAGTTCTTTTGTGGAACACTTCCCACAATCTCATCTCTCTATCCTATCATTCTGGTAAATCCAAAATGATCTCGAAACATCATCGAACCCTTAGGCATGTTAACCTATGATTCGGTAATATTATAGACATGATCGAGACACCTCTCATATCAATGATCACCAGCGGGACCGGGATGCCCATAATAACCCATGTGCATTCCAGGATTTCAATGTTCTTTGAACCATAAATCGTAGAGTCCAATTCTCTTTGTTCCTTCAATACTAGACTTGTCCAAAATCCGATCATTGGTATCACCATAACTTGTTCAATCTTCTTACCGACAAGTGCTGCTTTACTCGTTACGTAATATTTCATCCCCGTGACCTAGTCACATGTTGCGCAATAGTTATGGATGTAATCTCACCGAGTGGGCCTGTGTATCTCCCTGTCACGTGGGAGAAAAAATCCCATTCTTGATGCATACGCCTCTACATATCCCTCTGAAATACCCAACATACACCTTCATGATCACCTTATTACGGTGTGATGGTTGATGCGGTCTAAGCAGCCGTATTGACAGTGACTAAACATGATCTCACGGTCAAAGGAGTAGGATACTTCGTTTCTAACTATTGCAACAATGAACTGTGCCTTGATCATGTTGCAATAATTATATTGGGTAATGTCCATAATGACATCCATTAATTTTATGACTTCATTGTCAACTGGCATAAATGCTCCATGATTAGGAAACCTTGATCATCGGTTACCCAACAAACTAGTATAAATAGAGGCTACTAGGGACATGGTTTGTTTATATACCACACATATATCAATGTTTCTGATTGATATAGTTATAATATGATATAAAACTATTATGAACTAATGAGATATGATAATAAACACATTTATTATTTGCCTCTAGGGCATATCTCCTTGAGTGTCTCACTTGCACTAGAGTATAAATAGTCTAGTCGCATTTGTTATTAATCATAACATCATATCATATATTATCTTATGATCATGCTTGCTCATGGAAAACATCCCACCCTTGATTTGTTTTACCAGATCCATGTGTTCTTTGCAAATCATTAGTATCTCCTAATTTTAACATCCACACCATTATCACATAATGTGTCGAAGTATTCATTTGGCGATAAAGTAAGACTTTGTTTCCTGGTGTTTATAATGGCGGTCGATCAGTCAATTGAACTTTCAATGTTGTCTTGTACACCAGAAACACACTCAATTCAGAAGTCGAACTTCCTTAGCCAAATATCACACTTCCAGATTTTGAAGTATTCACATACTTCTTATATCAACTTAGATACTTATTTATTCCCAAACACTAGAGGATCAACTTAAACTTGTTCATGTGATTCATTCAGGAATCACTTCAGAATATGTTCTTCTAACTAAGAACATGTGTCACATTACATCGAGTATGGAACATGGTTCGCATGGAAGAATCTATGACCCAATAATAGTGGATGTTGATCATCTCAATTCTTCACATTTTAACCATTGTGGTTAATACTAAGATAAACTCAATGTTTCATTTTTTTTTGAGGGTAAAACAGTAGGGCAAAAAGACCCCACTGCAATTTTTATATATTGTAGAGAGTTACAAAAGAATATTTACAAGACTCATTCCACCTCAAAGAAGAGGGATAAATTCTAATCAGCTATCTCCTGTCTAAATTGGTTTCAATCCAAACCTTAAGGCTCTGATAATACTTCTTATTAATTCTAAAAAGGACCCATCTTAATTCCTGGGCTACAATAGCCTTCCAGGTCTCAATCGATGCATGCTGATTATTGAAAATTTCATTATTCCTGCAAATCCAAATGCCCCAAGTTCCAAGTAGCAGAATTTCCATTGCAAAAGGGACATTGAGGTCTTTTTTAATACTGACTAACACTTCAAAGATAGTTGGATCAGCCAAATTGACTGAGAAATTTCAGCCCAAAGTGCTCTTGCAAAAGAACATTCCCAAAACAAATGTAGGCTGGTTTCTTCATTATTGCAGCCCTGGAAGACACAGTCATAAGATGCCAGCGAGAAACATTTCCTTTTCAGAAGGTTTCTAGTGTTGAGTCTATCAAGCAGTAAGAGCCAGAAGAAGAATTTGTGTTTTTGCTGACAAGAAGATTTCCATAACCAAGAGAAATGTGGCTGAACCGGCTGGTAACCAGCTAAGGAGCAGTAAGCCTTTTTCACCGAATAATTACTGCCCCAAATGTAAGACCAACAATCAGAATCCCCTTCCCTGCCAGAATTGAGAATTTGTTTCAGAATCTAGACTAGAATATTCTGAACTTCTTTTATAATCTAGTTCATGAAACATTTCGACTATAATGTTCATAAAAAATCTTGATCTATCTTGATAGTTTCTATTGTTCGATGTATGTTAAACTTCATCAACTATTTACAAACTTAAATAATTACCAGTCCTAATCACACCATTCATGATACGTCATTACATATACGAGAATGTTGTCATGCCCACACTAAAAAATGCCTTTCACATATTTTAAATTTAGGATAATCACTCAGCTCCCACTCAAATATGGCATCCACACTTTGATAATGGAATTTGCATAGCTCCCACACAAAATTCTTGTAAACGCGGGTCTTCTCAATAGTTTTGGCAACTCCAAATTTTTTTGATCATCCATCAAATCGACGATTCTAGCTACGAGACACTAGCACCCAAAAAGTCGCTAAAATTTTGCTTGTTGTATTACTTACAAACCTTCTTCAATCTTGTTATTTGAAGAACAAGCAGTTTTTGACAACCTTCTACTAGTTGTTAACATGGTATTATTTGCTGGTGTAAATCCTATAGACTCAAGTATCGCTACATATTGTAGTCAACTATTGAATTTTTCAAAACATATTTTGTGACAAATCGAGCTTTCAAGTCTTCCTTTAAGTTTCATTTATTTCCTCTTGACTTTGAAGCCACTAGAAAAATCAAGCAAACATCTTTACTTAATAATATTAAGTAACATTTACTTATCTAATATTAAATATAACTTGGTATAGGATTTTATGAGTCATAGTCATTTCTCGCATTTAGGTCCATCATTTATTATTTGTAGTTCGTAGGTATGTCTTGTTGTAATAACATTACAAGTAAATAAATATAATTCTACAAAGTAAAAACATATTTTGATTCCTACCATCTTTAGTAAAAGTATTTCTTGAAACATTATGATCATCATCACAAGTTTCTCCTTCGTTTGTAGAGTTTCATTTCAGGAACATATTCCGTTGCATTACGCTGACACTTTCGGGTAAGGTTAAAACACCTTGTTTTGAGCTTTCTCTTTCTTCCACTATCAACTTTATCAAAATAATTCTTTTCGAGAAAGCACCAAGCTGGGCAACACGATTTGCCTCCTTTCTAGTTTTAATTGTGGAATATGTATTCATAGTTGTCTCGGAATACACTACAAAGATTTACTTATTCATTACGATTTCTAGAACACTTCAATGATGATGAGGAAAATGTTGCATATAGGAAGTACATCTTGAAACAAGAATATGATGGTCCGAGACAACTTTCTATGCTAAGCTACACTTAAGTAAAATAAACTTTCATGATCTTTTTGCTATGTTACGTGAGAAGTGTGGACTCAAATATATCACAATTGTGATAGTATAAGAAAATGTTGCACGTTCCTACAAATTGTTAGACATGGCACTAATTTTTTATGTTATGGTTACTTTTGCAACTTCACTATCATATATAATATTTATGTCTATTGTGTAGGCTAACAAGGATGGACATGGCTAGTGAAGAAATGGGACTCAATAATAGTTATATATTCAAAATACCATGCGACCGGTGTAGGAGCTGAGAGTGTTCAAGAACAAGACATGCCGGTTGCTGAAGAATCTTATGAGGTGCCTCCGAAGAGGCAATGCATGGGGGATGATACCTTGTGCATGATGGGACAGATAAGGACATATTTGATGATGCTTTAAATACAAGCGAGCCACTTCCTATGCCAAAACGCTAAAAAACCCGCCCCGGCACTTTTTTTGGGCGGCACAAGCAAAAAGTACCGGCAATAATTGGTTAGCCGTCATATAAGAAACCACGACATCATTTGGTCATGATGGCTACCGTGGCAAACACAATACCAACATATATTTGTGCCGTGGTAAGTAGTACATAAGAGCGGCGATTTTTAATGCTACGCTTCGCTAACACATGTGTTCGACATTGTGCCATCCAATTTGCGTGTGCCGTTAATGTGGACGACTCGTCAAACACCTTCCATTGGCTGGCCACGCATGTCTCGCTGACATGTGTGTCCCACCATCCATGTAACCACTGGACACTAGTGTGTTTTTCTCTCTCGATTAAAGCCTGACTTTGCAATTTTATCGGGAGCACAAAGTGTTGAGGCGCATCGGACATCACACACTTCCTTTATGGGCCATTTGAGCAAACGCGGGTCAAAAGCTGGAAGCTTGGAGTACACTTGTCCAAATTTTCTAGACACCCCACTGTCTCTGCTCCCACTCCCTATGTAATAGAGGAACCCTATCCACTAATCTAGTTAATTATTAGTCCGCACTATCTATTCCCCCACGCCGCCTCCAGAGAGAGCAACATAGAACGAACCCTAGATCTCCACGTGCAGCTCCTGGGTGTCCCTAGCTGGACATGATCTACATAACCCTAGCCATGCATAATATTGAGCGGTCCAGCCGCGCCAGATCTTGTGTGGCCGTCGGCTCTCCTGATATTGCGTGTCCTGGCCGCGCCAGATCTTACGCTTACTAGAATCACTGAATCATACTTGCACTAGTCCTACCCATCTGGCCCATTAGCTTATCCAATCCACATGTTTGTTCTCATCCTTTGTACTAATCTGAGGTGGGCTTGTTTTTAGATCCGCTTATTTGTTCTTTCTCGTCTTAATCATTTTCCTTATTTTTCCAAGAAAAGTTGTCACCAAATGGCATGTATTGAAGAGCATATCCTCTATGATGTTGGCATGGATATATCCTTCGGTGCTGACGTGACTTTGATGTCGAATGGAATAGGGAGGCGCTCAAGATAACTAGGATTAGATAGGATATTCTCATAATTAGGTGTAGTTTTAGGTTTTAGAGGTAGATCTGGTGAATACATAGGGGCTCAAGACCTTCTATGTTATTACGAGATGTTGTCTCTAATATAATGATTAGAGATGGGCTCAAATCTAGTGTAATGTGATGTAATAAATATTTTTATATCAATAAACTGTTTTTTTAATTTCAATGGAACTAGCAATATAAATTGATTATTGTTAATGTATGATATTAAAGTGTGTTGTTAATGTAAATACATTTTTTAACGTTGGAAGGTGTAATATGGAAATTAACATGTCTTTAGACGGCACTAAAGTTCCGACGTCCTTTGGTAATGTACCTAGGTGCAACCTCTGTGGTGCCGCATAAGTGGTAGCTCGGCGGATGTCCATGTGACGAGCCAAAAAAGCGCCTCCTAAAATCTTTTCGCAACACGGTTATCCCATGCGGTTTTTTTTGCCGCGCGAGGGAGAGCGCAGTGACTAGGCATGTGCATCAGCATTTATAATCGTCTGGGCACGTGATGCATGTTGTAGTGAAGGTGACTCCTCCAACCGAAATCTTTGATGCACTCCAGAAAGTAGATGGGTTAGGGATTCTGATGTTGTTACGAATTTCTATGTACTTTGTTGTTTACGAACTCTTCACTTGTGTTATGTGTTTTCTATGTGTAAGAGGCATAAACTATCTACTTCTGCTATTTGCTAGAGGCAAAATTATTATCCGTGTTGTGATTGTTGTTGGTAGTTGAAAACTATTTTTTTGTCATGCTTCACATATCATACTTGAAATGTATTATATTGTGCTGTTGTGACTTTATTCTTGCTATTTTAATGTTGTTATGTGTTAAAAAAATACAACCATCAATTTTGCATACATGTAACTAAGTTTATATTACAAAAACTCAACAAAAAATTCAATTTCGTGTTTTGTACATCCAAATATGATTTGGAATTGGGTGCTGCCCTTTGATTCTAACATCAAATTTCATGCTCATCGAAACGCCAAAATTGAAAATAGAGTCCATTTCCCTTCCATATTGGATTTGGAATTTTCAGTCCAATTCAATTCCGAGCTCAAATGCCTACATCCAAACACAACATAGTAGAATGTCGACACAATGCTCTGTGCTAGTTATTGAGTCGTCGATTTATTTTTAATTCGAACAAGCCATTGTGGCAAAAAATCCTTTATGTTAGACATGAAGTTGTAAAATGATGGTAATCATATTACATCATGAGCTACCGAATGGTGGCTTGCTATAAAAATAACTTAATGGATCATACCCTACTCAAAGAGCATGTTATAATTTTTCACTTCTCTCGAGGGGCCAACATGCAAGAATCGGAAAGAAACATTCACTTGTTCATATGCAGTTTCTGCCTCGTGGCCTCCACCACACGCGTCACCGCACCAGAGGGAAATCCTGCATAGCGTCGTTTTGACGACAACACTGCTGCACCACATATTCCATTCGAGAACATACCAAGATAGGCTAGGGTGTCGACAAGAGATGTTACTAGTGTATAGCGTTTTACAATATCTCCCCTACGTTTTAGTATAAATTCGTTAGTGGAATGTCAACACACTTTTTTTGAGTTACTAATTTATTTCTACACTGACCAATTGGTACCATTCTAAATAAACTAGTCAACTTCTATTCTTGTTATTACATTGGACACAAAGTGGCTATGTATAGGCCGGGGGCACCCCCAAACTTTGTTGAATCATTAGAGAATTTATTTGAAGGCTTATATAAAATAAAATACTATAATCTCCTCCCCGAACAAGAAAATATTGTAATCCCACCCCGAACAATCATAGTGTTGTTGTGACTTTATTCGTGATATTTTAATGTTGTTATGTGTCAAAAATAATATATAAACATCAAATATGCACATACAATTTTGTCGTACGTGTAACCAAGTTTACATTGCCAAAACTCAACAAAATATTCAATTCATGGTTTGTACATCCAAATATGATTTGGAATTGGGTGATACCCTTTGATTCGAACATCAAATTCCATGCACATCCAAAAGCCAAAATTGGAAATAGAGGCCATTTTCTTTCCATATCGGATTAGGAATTTTCAGTCCAATTAAATTTCGTGCTCAAATGCCTACATCCGAACCCAACATAATAGAGTGTTGACACAATGTTCTGTGTTGACTATTGAGTCACTGATTTATTTATTTTTAATTCGACCAAGCCATCGTGGCAATTTTTTTTGCATTAAACACAAAGTTGTAAAATGATGGTAATCGTACTACATCATGAGCTATCGAATGGTGACTTGATATAAAATAAATAACTGAACAGATCATACCCTACTCAAAGAGCATGTTAGAAGTTTCACTTCTTTCTCGAGGGGCCAACGTACAAGAATCTAAAGGCAACATTCACTTGTTTCATATAAAGTTTCTTCCTCGTGACCTCTGCCACACGCATCACCGCACCAAAGGGAAAGCCCGAATAGCGTCGCTTTGACGACATCACTGTTGCACCACATACTCAATCCGAGAACATACCAAGATAGGCCAGCGTGTCGACAAGATATGATACTAGTGTATAGCATTTTATAATATCTTCGATTCCTTTTAGTACAAATTCATCAGTGGAATGTCGACACACTTTTTTCGTTCGAGATACAAATTTATTTCTACACCGACCAATTTGTATCGTTGTAAAAAACACTGAACTTTTGTTCTTGTTATTACATTGGACACAAAGTTCCCTAGCGGAGCTATGTATAGGCCAGGGAAACACCAAACTTTGGAGAATCATTAAAGAATTTATTTGAGGCTTAGATGAAATGCCTACATCCAAATGCAACATAATAGAATGTCGACACAATGTTCTGTGGTAATTATTGAGTCACTGATTTAAAATTTGAACAAGCCATCATAGAAAAACCTTTATGTTAGACACGAAGTTGTAAAATGATGGTAATCATACTACATCATGAGGTATCTAATTGTGACTTGATATAAAAGAAATAACTGAACGATCATACCCTACTCAAAGGGCTTGCTATATTTTTCCACTTCTCTCGAGGGGCCAGCGTGTAAGAATCTAAAGGCAACATTCACTTGTTTCATATGCATTTTATGCCTCGTGGCTTCCGCCACATGCATCATCACACCAGACGAAAGCCTGAATAGCGTCGTTTTAACAAAATCACTGTTGGACCATATATTCCATCCGATAACATACTAAGCTAGGCCAAGGTGTCGACAAGAGATGCTACTACTGTATAGCGTTTTAGAATCTCTCCCCTTTCTTTTGGTATAAATTCGTTAGTGAAATGTCGACACATTTTTTGTTTGCGTTACAATTTTTTTGATGACTACTAATTTATTTATACATTGACGAATTGGCATCTTTGTAAAAAAGCACTCAACTTCTATTCTTGTAATTACATTGGATACAAAGTTGGCTCACGGAGCTATGTATAAGGTTGGGGCACCCAAAATTTTGTAGAATCATTAAAGAATTTATATGAGGACTTAGATGAAAGAAAATACTATGATCGCCTCCCTGAACAACCATAGTTCACGTTTTGCCTCCTAAGCTAGCTGCATCACTAACAAAGTAGTAAGCTGATGGTCGTTGTATTAAATATTTTCCTGACAACATAACTCTTTTGACATATAATAGACAAGACGGTTATGGCGGCACAGTGCGCGTGAGGCACAGGGAGAGTCGCGTGGGAGGGACTTGAGGTGCGGCCCACTGGATGTCCTGCAGTGCGCGAGATCGATTTGAATGGGCAGCGGTCATGCATGCCAGCATGAGGTCGAGTGGTTGTGTGTTGGAGTTTCTTCCGGATTGCTGTAAGGAAAGGTATGTGTGCAGTTTGGAATTTTCCCGGGATTAGGGATGGATCGCGGGATTCGGGTTGGATTTTTTTAATGACTGCCACACCAACGTACTAGACCATCAAGACCTTTAGCAACATATTCCATCCGAGAACATACCAAGCTAGGATAGGGTGTCGACAAGAGCTGCTACTAGTTTATAGCATTTTATAATCTCTCCTCTTTCTTTTAGTATAAATTTGTTTGTGGAATGTCGACACACTTTTTTGTCCGAGTTACTAATTTATTTCTACACTGATCAATTTGCATAGTTATAAAAAATCACTCAACTTTTATTCTTGTTATTACATTGGACACAAAGTTCACCCGCGGAGCTACATATAGGCCAGGGCACCCCAAACTTTGTAGAATCATTAAATACTTTATTTGAGGAGTTAGATGAAATAAAATGTTGTAATCTCCTCCCTGAACAAGAAAACATTGTAATCCCCTCCTTAAACAATCATAGTGTTGTTGCGACTTTATTCATGATATTTTAATATTGTTATGTGCGAAAAATAATATATAAACATCAAATATGCACATACAATTTTTCATACATGTAACCAAGTTTACATTGCCAAAACTCAACAAAATATTTAATTTTGTGGTATGTACATTCAAATATGATTTGGAACTAGGTGTTACCCTTTGATTCGAACTTAAATTCCATACACATCCAAACCGAAAAATTGGAAATAGAGGCCATTTCCTTTCCATATTGGATTTGGAATTTTCAGTCCAATTCAATTGCAAGCTGAAATGCCTACATCCACACGCAACATAATAAAATGTCGCCACAATGTTCTATGCTAATTATTGAGTCACTGATTTAAAATCTGAATAAGCCATCATGGAAAAAAAAAATTTATGTTAGACACGGCGTTGTAAAATGATGGTAATCATACTACATCATGAGGTATCGAATTGTGACTTGATATAAAATAAATAACTAAACGATTATACCCTACTCAAAGGGCTTGCTAGATTTTTCCACTTCTCTCGAGGGGCCAACGTGTAAGAATCTAAAGGCAACATTCACTTGTTTCATATGCACTTTATGCCTCGTGGCTTCCGCCACATGCATCATCACACCAGACGAAAGTCTCAATAGAGCCGTTTTAACGAAATCACTGTTGGACCATATATTCCATCCGATAACATACTAAGCTAGGCCAAGGTGTCGACAAGATATGCTACTACTATATAGCGTTTTACAATGTCTCCCCTTTCTTTTGGTATAAATTCGTTAGTGGAATGTCCACACATTTTTTGTTTGAGTTACTATTTTTTTAATGACTACTAATATATTTCTATATTGACCAATTGGCATCGTTGTAAAAAAAAACACTCAACTTCTGTTCTTGTAATTACATTGGATACAAAGTTGGCTCACGGAGCTATGTATAAGGTTGGGGCACCCAAAATTTTGTAGAATCATTAAAGAATTTATATGAGGACTTAGATGAAAGAAAATACTATGATCGCCTCCCTGAACAACCATAGTTCACGTTTTGCCTCCTAAGCTAGCTGCATCACTACCAAAGTAGTAAGCTGATGGTCATTGTATTAAATATTTTTCTGACAATATAACTCTTTTGACATATAATAGACAAGACGGTTATGGCGGCACAATGCACGTGAGGCATAGGGAGAGTCGCGTGGGAGGGACTTGAGGTACGGCCCACTGGACGTCCTGCAGTGCGCGAGATCGATTTGAATGGGCAGCGGTCATGCATGCCAGCATGAGGTCGAGTGGTTGTGTGTTGGAGTTTCTTACGGATTGCCGTAAGGAAAGGGTTGTGTGCAGTTTGGAATTTTCCCGGGATTAGGGATGGATCGCGGGATTCGGGTTGGATTTTTGTAATGACTACCACACCAAACGTACCATACCATGAAGCCTTTTAGAAACATTTTCCATCCGAGAACATACCAAGCTAGGATAGGGTGTCGACAAGAGCTGCTACTAGTTTATAGCATTTTATAATCTCTCCTCTTTCTTTTAGTATAAATTTGTTTGTGGAATGTCGACACACTTTTTTGTCCGAGATACTAATTTGTTTCTACACTGATCAATTTGCATCGTTATAAAAAAATCACTCAACTTTTATTCTTGTTATTACATTGGACACAAAGTTCACCCGCGGAGCTACATATAGGCCAGGGCACCCCAAACTTTGTAGAATCATTAAATACTTTATTTGAGGAGTTAGATGAAATAAAATGCTGTAATCTCCTCCCTGAACAAGAAAACATTGTAATCCCCTTCTTAAACAATCATATTGTTGTTGCGACTTTATTCATGATATTTTAATATTGTTATGTGTGAAAATTAATATATAAACATCAAATATGCACATACAATTTTTCATACATGTAACCAAGTTTACATTGCCAAAACTAAACAAAATATTTAATTTTGTGGTATGTACATTCAAATATGATTTGGAACTAGGTGTTACCCTTTGATTCGAACTTAAATTCCATACACATCCAAACCCAAAAATTAGAAATAGAGACCATTTCCTTTCCATATTGGATTTGAAATTTTCAGTCCAATTCAATTGCAAGATGAAATGCCTACATCCACATGCAACATAATAGAATGTCGACACAATGTTCTATGCTAATTATTGAGTCACTGATTTAAAATCTGAACAAGCCATCATGGAAAAAAACTTTATGTTAGACACGAAGTTGTAAAATGATGGTAATCATACTACATCATGAACTACCGAATGGTGACTTGATATAAAAGAAATAACTGAACGATCATACCCTACTCAAAGGGCTTGCTAGATTTTTTCACTTCTCTCGAGGGGCCAACGCGTAAGAATATAAAGGCAACATTCACTCGTTTCATATGTAGTTTATGCCTCGTGGCTTCCGCCACACGCATCATCACACCAGAGGAAAGCCTGAATAGCGTCGTTTTGACGAAATCACTGATGGACCATATATTCCGCCTAAGAACATACCAAGCTAAGCCAAGGTGTCGACAAGAGATGCTACAACTATATAGCGTTTTACAATCTCTCCCCTTCCTTTTAGTATAAATTCGTTAGTGGAATGCCGAAACAATTTTTGTTTGAGTTACTAATTTTTTTGATGACTACTAATATTTCTCTACATTGACCAACTGGCATCGTTGTAAAAAACCACTCAACTTCTATTCTTGTTATTACATTGGATACAAAGTTGGCTCACGGAGCTATATATAAGGTTTGGGCACCCCAAACTTTGTAGAATCATTAAAGAATTTATATGAGGACTTAGATGAAAGAAAATACTATGATGCCCTACCTGAACAATCATAGTTCATGTTTTGCCTCCTAGGCTAGCTGCATAACTAACAAAGTAGTAAATTGATTGTTATTGTATTAAATATTTTCCTGGCAACATAACTCTTTCTACATATAATAGACAAGACTGTTAGGGCGGCACAGTGCGCGTGAGGCATAGGGAGAGTCGCGTGGGAGGGACTCGAGGTGCCGTCCAGCGGGCGTCCTGCAATGCGCGAGATCGAGTTGAATGGGCAGTGGTCATGCATGCCAGCATGAGGTCGAGTGGTTCTGTGTTCGAGTTTCTTCCGGATTACCGTAAGAAAAGGGTTGTGTGCAGTTTGGATTTTTTCCCGGGATTGAGGGATGGATCGCGGGATTCGGGTGGGATTTTTGTAATGACTACCTCACCAACGTACCATACCATCAAGACCTCTAGCAACATATTCCATACGAGGATATACCAAGCTAGGCTAGGGTGTCGACAAGAGATGCTACTAGTTTATAGAATTTTATAATCTCTCCCCTTTATTTTAGTATAAATTTGTTTGTCGAATGTCGACACATTTTTTTATCCGAGTTACTAATTTATTTCTACACTGATCAATTTGCATCGTTGTAAAAAAATCACTCAACTTTTATTCTTGTTATTACATTGGACACAAAGTTCACTCGCGGAGCTACATATAGGCCAGGTCACCCCAAACTTTGTAGAATCATTAGATACTTTATTTGAGGACTTAGATGAAATAAAATGTTGTAATCCCATCCCTAAACAAGAGAACACTGTAATCCCCTCCTTGAACAATCATAGTGTTGTTGTGACTTTATTCGTGATAATTTATTGTTGTTATGTGTGAAAAATAATATATAAACATCAAATATGCACATACAATTTTTCATACATGTAACAAAGTTTACATTGCAAAACACAACAAAATATTCAATTTCGTGGGATGTACATTCAAATATGATTTGGAACTAGGTGTTACCCTTTGATTCGAACATAAAATTCCATACACATCCAAACCCAAAAATTGGAAATAGAGGCCATTTTCTTTCCATATTGGATTTGAAATATTCAGTCCAATTCAATTGCAAGCTGAAATTCCTACATCCACATGCAACATTAGAATGTCGACATAATGTTCTATGCTAATTATTGAGTCACTGATTTAAAATCTGAACAAGCCATCATGGAAAAAACTTTATGTTAGACACAAAGTTGTAAAATGATGGTAATCATACTACATCATGAGCTACCAAATGATGACTTGATATAAAAGAAATAACTGAACGATCATACCCTACTCAAAGGGCTTGCTAGGTTTTTTCACTTCTCTCGAGGGGCCAACGTGTAAGAATCTAAAGGCAACATTCACTTGTTTTATATGTAGTTTATGCCTCGTGGCTTCCGCCACACGCATCATCATACCAGAGGAAAGCCTGAATAGCGCCGTTTTGACGAAATCACTGTTGGACCATATATTCCACCTGAGAACATAGTAAGCTAAGCCAAGGCATCGACAAGAGATGCTACTACTATATAGCGTTTTACAATCTATCCCCTTCCTTTTATATAAATTCGTTAGTGGAATGCCGACACAATTTTTGTTTGAGTTACTAATTTTTTTGATGACTACTAATTTTTTTCTACATTGACCAACTGGCATCGTTGTAAAAAAAACCACTCAACTTCTATTATTGTTATTACATTGGATACAAAGTTGGCTCACGGAGCTATGTATAAGGTTGGGGCACCCCCAAACTTTGTAGAATCATTAAAGAATTTATATGAGGACTTAGGTGAAAGAAAATACTATGATCCCCTTCCTGAACAATCATAGTTCATGTTTTCCCTCCTAGGCTAGCTGCATCACTAACAAAGTAGTAAATTGATGGTTATTGTATTAAATATTTTCCTCACAACATAACTCTTTCTACATATAATAGGCTATGCGGTTAGGGTGGAACAGTGCGTGTGAGGCATAGGGAGAATCGCGTGGGAGGGACTTGAGGTGTGGTCCAGCGGGCGTCCTGCAGTGCACGAGATCGAGTTGAATGGGCAGCGGTCATGCATGCCAGCATGAGGTCGAGTGGTTGTGTGTTCGAGTTTCTTCCGGATTATCGTAAGAAAAGGGTTGTGTGAAGTTTGAAATTTTTCCCGGGATTGAGGGATGGATCGCGGGATTCGGGCTGGATTTTTGTAATGACTACCACACCAACGTACCAGACCATCAAGACCTCTAGCAACATATTCCATCCGAGAACATACCAAACTAGGCTAGGGTGTCGACAAGAGATGCTAGTAGTTTATAGCATTTTATAATCTCTGCCCTTTATTTTAGTATAAATTTGTTTGTCGAATGTTGACACATTTTTTTATCCGAGTTACTAATTTATTTCTACACTTGATCAATTTGCATCGTTGTAAAAAAATCACTCAACTTTTATTCTTGTTATTATATTGGACACAAAGTTCACCCGCGGATCTACATATAGGCCAGGGCACCCCAAACTTTGTAGAATCATTAAATACTTTATTTGAGGAGTTAGATGAAATAAAATGCTGTAATCCCCTCCCTGAACAAGAAAACCCTGTAATCACCTCCTTGAACAATCATAGTGTTGTTGCGACTTTATTCTTGATATTTTAATATTGTTATGTGTGAAAAATAATATATAAACATCAAATATACACATACAAGTTTTCATACATGTAACCAAGTTTACATTGCCAAAACTCAACAAAATATTCAATTTTGTGGTATATACATTCAAATATGATTTGGAACCGGGTGTTACCCTTTGATTCGAACATAAAATTCCATACATATCCAAACCCAAAAATTGGAAATAGAGGTCATTTCCTTTCCATATTGGATTTGGAATTTTCAGTCCAATTCAATTGCAAGCTGAAATGCCTACATCCACACGCAACATAATAGAATGTCGACACAATAATCTGTGCTACTTATTGAGTCACTGATTTAAAATCTGAACAAGCCATCATGGAAAAAAACTTTATGTTAGATACGAAGTTGTAAAATGATGGTAATCATACTACATCATGAGCTACCTAATGGTGACTTGATATAAAAGAAATAACTGAACGATCATACCCTACTCAAAGGGCTTGCTAGATTTTTTCACTTCTCTCGAGAGGCCAACGTGTCAGAATCTAAAGACAACATTCACTTGTTTCATATGCACTTTATGCCTCGTGGCTTCCGCCACACGCATCATCACACCAGGAAAGCCTGAATAGCGCCGTTTTGACGAAATCACTGGTGGACCATATATTCCACCCGAGAACATATCAAGCTAGGCCAAGGTGTCGACAAGAGATTCTACTACTATATAGCATTTTACAATCTCTCCCCTTCCTTTTAGTATAAATTCGTTAATGGAATGTCGACACAATTTTTGTTTGAGTTACTAATTTTTTTATAACTACTAATATATTTCTACATTGACCAACTAGCATCGTTGTAAAACAACCACTCAACTTCTATTCTTGTTATTACATTGGATACAAAGTTGGCTCACGGAGCTATGTATAAGGTTGGGGCATCCCAAATTTTTTTGTAGAATCATTAAAGAATTTAGATGAGGACTTAGATGAAAGAAAATACTATGATCCCCTCCCTGAACAATCATAGTTCACGTTTTGCCTCCTAGGCTAGCTGCATCACTAACACAGTAGTAAATTGATGGTTATTGTATTAAATATTTTCATGACAACATAACTCTTTCTACATATAATAGACAAGATGGTTAGGGCGGCACAGTGCGCATGAGGCATAGGGAGAGTCGCGTGGGAGGGACTTGAGGTGCGGCCCAGCGGGCGTCCTGCGGTGCGCGAGATCGAGTTGAATGGGCAGCGGTCATGCATGCCAGCATGAGGTTGAGTGGTTGTGTGTTGGAGTTTCTTCCGGATTACCGTAAGGAAAGGGTTGTGTGCAGTTTGGAATTTTTCCCAGGATTGAGGAATGGATCGCGGGATTCAGGTTAGATTTTTGTAATGACTACCACACCAACGTACCAGACCATCAAGACCTCTAGCAACATATTCCATCCGAGAACATACCAAGCTAGGCTAGGGTGTCGAGAAGAGATGCTACTAGTTTATAGCATTTTATAATCTCTCTCCTTTATTTTAGTATAAATTTGTTTGTGGAATGTCGACACACTTTTTTTATTCGAGTTACTAATTTATTTCTACACTGATCAATTTGCATCGTTGTAAAAAAAACCACTCAACTTTTATTCTTGTTATTACATTGGACACAAAGTTCACTCGCCGAGCTACATATAGGCCAGGGAACCCCAAACTTTGTAGAATCATTAAATACTTTATTTGAGGAGTTAGATGAAATAAAATGATGTAATCCCCTCCCCGAACAAGAAAACACTATAATCCCCTCCTTGAACAATCATAGTGTTGTTGTGACTTTATTCGTGATATTTTAATATTGTTATGTGTGAAATATAATATATAAACATCAAATATGCACATACAATTTTTCATACATGTAACCAAGTTTACATTGCCAAAACTCAACAAAATATTCAATTTCGTGGTATGTACATTCAAATATGATTTGGAACTGGGTGTTACCCTTTGATTCGAACATAAAATTTCATACACATCCAAACCCAAAAATTGGAAATAGAGGCCATTTCCTTTCCATATTGGATTTGGATTTTTTTTAGTCCAATTCAATTCCGAGATAAAATGCCTACATCCACACGCAACATAATAGAATGTCGACACAATGTTTTGTGCTAATTATTGAGTCACTGATTTAAAATCTGAATAAGCCATCATGGAAAAAAATTATGTTAGACACGAAGTTGTAAAATGATGGTAATCATACTACATCATGTGCTACCGAATGGTGACTTGATATAAAATAAATAACTAAACGATCATACCCTACTAAAAGGGCTCGCTAGATTTTTTCACTTCTCTCGAGGGGCCAACGTGTAAGAATCTAAAGGCAATATTCATTTGTTTCATATGCACTATGCCTCGTGGCTTTCGCCACACGCATCATCATACCAGAGGAAAGCCTGAATAGCGCCGTTTTAATGAAATCACTGCTGGACCATATATTCCATCCGAGAATATACTAAGCTAGGCCAAGGTGTCGACGATACTACTACTATATAGCGTTTTACAATCTCTCCATTTTTTAGTATAAATTCGTTAGTGGAATGTCGACTTATTTTTGTTTGAGTTACTAATTTATTTCTACATTGACCAATTGTCATCGTTGTAAAAAAACCACTCAACTTTTGTTCTTGTTATTACATTGGATACAAAGTTGTCTCACGGAGCTATCTATAAGGTTGGGGCACCCCAAACTTTGTAGAATCATTAAAGAATTTATATGAGGACTTAGATGAAATAAAATACTATAATCCCCTTCATGAACAATCATAGTTCATGTTTTGCCTCCTAGGCTAGCTGCATCACTAACAAAATAGTAAACTGATGGTCATTATGTTAAATATTTTCATGATAACATAACTCTTTCTACATATAATAGACAAGATGGTTAGGGGGCACAGTGCGCGTGAGGCATTGGGAGCGTCGTGTGGGAGGGACTTGAGGTGCGGCCCAGCGGGCGTCCTGCAGTGCGCGAGATCGAGTTGAATGACGGTCATGCATGCCGGCCTAAGTTCGAGTGGTTGTGCGTTGGAGTTTCTTCCGGATTGCCGCGAGGAAATGGTTGTGTGCAATTTGAAGTTTTCCGGGGGCGGGGGGGGGGATGGATCGCGGGATTAGGGTTGAAATTTTTTAATGACTACCACACCAACGCACCGGACCATCTAGACCTCTAGCAATTTAATAGTATAGATATGTTCACAATTTCCTAAAAAAATGGAATACTCATTTAGAACTCATTAAACCACTAGAGAAGGTTAATATTTGAAATATATGCTAATTCGTCACGATGTCAATTAGTGGCAATCTTCAAAAGATTATATTGCACACAATTATTCACACATTGATATATGCGTCAAAATTTTGGCCAAATTTTATTAGTGCGATATAATATTGCAATCTTGAACTAATAAATGATTGCTTGCTATCAAAGAGAGATAGTAAGTAAATCTTTCATTAATTACTCAAGGGGCACGATGGAAATATTCACCTCTTTGAAGGGCCCAACGTGCAAATACTCCAAAGGCAAACGCAAGCGTGTACCTACCTCGTAGCTTCCGCCCCACGCGTCGTGCCGCTGACGGCACTGCCCCACACCAGGCGTCCCCTCACCTACGCCTCCTGCCGCGTCACGCCGTCACACGCCCCACCGCGGGTATATAGCGACCTGCCCGTGCCCCACCTGCCGCTTCATTAAAAACTCGGCCCATTTCCACCATTCAGACTCCTATACACAGCAAGTTGCTCCCGACGACGGCGGCGTAGCTCCCGACGACGAAGCCATGTGCGGCGGCGCGATCCTCGCGAACCTGAAGAAGCCCGAGGCGGTGACGCGGAGGCTGACGGAGGCGTCGCTGTGGCCCGAGAAGAAGAAGCCCAGGAGGGGCGGCGGCGGCGGCGGGGGCCGGCGCTTCGCGGGGCTCCCGTTGGAGGCGGAGGAGGAGGATGAGGACTTCGAGGCCGACTTCGAGGAGTTCGAGGTGGACCTAGGAGACTCCGACTTGGATTTAGGGGCCGTGGAGTCCAGCGACGACGAGGTCGTCGAGATCAAGCCGCCCACCGTCAAGAGGTCCTTCTCCAGAGGTATATCCCCTTTGCGTCTCTTCGGTAGTTTAATTCGTGTATATCTCTTTTCGTGCTTGCTTGCTCTGGAAGATCGCGGAGATTACGGGATTGGTTCGGGAATTTTACGAGGTGGTGATTCATTCAGGTTTCAGGGGACGGTTTGGTCGTTCAGTTGGGTAGGAAGAGAAATTGTTAGCGGTTGGTGTTGGAAGGCCGGATTGTTATTCCGAATTGTTTAGAGATTTTGGATTGTATATAGAATGATTTGGGTTAAGGGTTAGGCCTTTTCCTTTCCTCTGTCGTGTTACGTTAGGATTCTGAAATTATTAGCCTGTTCAGGATACTGTTCAGTTTGGGAAAGCGATTTTAGTTGTCGATCTGGGGATTTCTAACTTTTGGTAGTTGGAATAGCGGTTCATATGCTTACTGTTTAGTCATAAGAGAATGATGATTCATATGCTTACTGTTTAGTCCAAAGAGCCTTTCAGCCTTGTGAATTCTTTCATCATTCCTTGTTAGCAGGAATTACCCCTTGTTCGAGGGTTGTAGATCTTTGTGAGGATTGTTCTATGTTTGTTATACTCTCACATCTAAATAGATTACTGTGTTGATTCTTGATTGTAGATTCTGCGAGATCTTTCAGGTGACTTGCAGGATTTTTTTATTTCAATTAATATGCTGTACTTTGTCTTTGTGCAAAACCTTTTAAGAATTCCTGTTGTTCTTCTTTTCTTAGGCCAGTACTAGATGGTCATTTAATTTGTCTCTGCGTGAGAACAGTGCTGTTGTTCGCAGTATTTTTTTTCTAAACTTGATAACAGGATAATTTGAAGTGTTAATCTGCAACAATTGAGTATGCATCTGATGTTTCATGAGGTTCCTGGCAAGTATGTATCTACTTCTGATAGATGTTGTTTAGTCTCATGGGTCGGTGCCTGAGTAAATTGTCCAAGTTTTGGTAGATTCTACCATTGGATGATGTTAAGCTGTGAGAATTGAAAGTTGTTCTTTGCTGAAGGTTTAGCTACACTTGTTTCTTGCTCCATGTTTACATAGAAGATTGTCATGTTAATACTGAGTTAGCCTAAAGTTGGATATTACACATTTAGTTTTGATCCTAGATCTTTTTTCTGGATTCTCCATCATCTATAGAAGAATTTGAAAGTACAAGTGCAGAATGTGGTCAAGGTCAATAGCATGAGGGTTGTCCTTAGGAAACTTGCATTTTTTATTATGTGTTACTTGATGACTGTTTGACCAAAAATTTGAAGGGGTTTGTGCTCATGGTTGCATGTTATCAGGGTTACGATCTCTGATATGTGAATTCCTGTCTGTGATAAAATTAAGTTTTTCAGTAAGAGAATTTGTTTGTGTTGGACTTTCTTAGCATTGACGTTGCCCCCCTGCACTGCAGATGGCTTAAGCACCATGACCACTGCTGGGTTTGATGGCCCTGCAGAAAGGTCAGCAAAAAGGAAGAGAAAGAATGAATTCAGGGGTATCCGCCAGCGCCCCTGGGGTAAGTGGGCTGCTGAAATCAGAGATCCTCGCAAGGGTGTCCGTGTTTGGCTGGGTACTTTCAACAGTGCCGAAGAAGCTGCAAGAGCTTATGATGTTGAAGCACGCAGGATCCGTGGCAAGAAGGCCAAGGTTAACTTTCCAGAGGAGCCAACGGTTGCTCAGAAGCGCCGCCCTGCTGCTCATAAAGTACCCAAGTCAAGGGTAGAACAGAAATCTACTGTCGTACCAGCAGTCAACAACCTTGCCAACACAAATGCTTTTGTCTACCCATCTGCTGACTTTGCACCAAACCAGTCACCTGTTCAGCATGAGAACGTGCCATTTGTTCCTGCAGTGAACTCTGCTTTCCCTACTGAAGCTCCTGCTATGAACCTGTACTCTGACCAGGGAAGCAACTCATTTGGCTGCTCTGACCTGGGCTGGGAGTATGAAACCAAGACTCCAGATATAACATCTCTTGCTCCCATTTCTACCATTGCTGAAGGTGATGAATCTGCGCTTGTCATGAGCAATACCTACAGCTCAGAGGTGCCTGCTGTTATGGAGAACAATGCAGTTGATCTCGCCGATGGGCTGGGGGATTTAGAATCTTATCTCAAGTTTCTCATGGATGATGGTGTGGAAGAACCGATTGAAAGCTTTCTGAATCTTGATGGACCCCAGGATGTCCTCGGCAACATGGACCTCTGGAGCTTCGATGACATGCTCATCCCTGGTGAATTTTATTGAGGGTTTCGGAACCTGTAAATAGGGACAAAGGGTAAGCCTTTGCAGTGTTGATGTTCAATCTGAGGTGCATAGTCTTTCGTTGCTCTGAACTTTTTGTTTTGTGTTTCAGGAATAAGACTGGGAGATTGGGAAGGCACCCTGTTGTCACCTTCGGCTAGGATATGGTTATGTCTAAGCTTAGATGCGAAAAGTTGCATCCTGAGTCTCTTTTGTAATCGGCCCGTTCCCTATTTGACTGTCTCTGTATGGCAGCCATTTTATAAGATTAAAGAACCGCTCTATCTTTTATGTCGTTGCTACCGTGTCTGACTGTGAGCATCATGAATCTGTGTCCAGTATGTTTCAATGTGTGCACTTTGTCGCTCTTTCCTTCAATTGTTGGAGTTTGGTGATAAAAGTAACCGATATATCTTATTTCTCTACCTAAGTTTATTTGTTAAATTCAGAATTGTCTGCTTGTTTGCACAATTTCTGCTGTAACAGGTGGTGTTAAGCAAAACTGTTATCTATTCTTGCAGATGACGATGGTTATATCTCTTCACTTCAGGCTCTGGAAAAATATGCCAGATGTGGTAATCTTTGATACTAGCTGCATGATCATCGAGAGCCATTTTTTCTGAATGTGTAGTTCATATCAATATAGTTCATGCTGTATGCTATTGGTGTGCCTAGTTCATGGTGCGTCGAGGACACGGTCCATTCTAAGGATCTTCATACCTAGAATACGTCCCCCTTTTTGCCAACACTAGTAAACTTATTGCTCATCTCTAATCTAGATGCTTTCACTTTTTTGCCAACACTAGTAAGCATCCTGAAATTATTGCTCATCACTAATCTAGATGCTTTACCGCACTGCATTTCGGTTGACTCGGTCGGTATCACTAGAACCTGCACTGACACGGAAGTCTCGTGCCATGTCATGTTAGGTCCTTGATTTGACGCGGGCATAAGAGAGTGGAGTATATATGTTATTATTCCTCTGACAATCACATCGCGTTCAGAAAAGGTTTTAGCCAGGTAGTTCCAGCGGAGGCGTCTTTGTTATTCAGGTGACTGATTTATTCTTGTTATACAATTGCTATGAATCCACCAATCCGCAGTCCCTCTGAGAAGTGGTTGCCACTTACATGCTCTTCTCACACATCTACTTCTACTTCAAAGGAGAAGGAGAATGGCACCTGGCCAGATGAACAGCAAGAGTGGTTTTACGGAGAGAACCCGTGCGTACTAACTTCAAGATAAACATAGTTAGCTGACTCGTGCTTGCAAGACACCGCATCCGGGTCCATCTAATGAAAAAGCTAGATGAAGGCCTTTACAGAGTGCTGATTGTTTTCTTCCCGATGACTCCTAATTCTACTCCAATCAAACAGCTATTCGACGCTACCATTTTTGTACTGCACGTGTCCCTTTTCATCAGTTCATAAGAACAGCTAGTTGTGTTTCTTAGTTCTGGTGTCTCCTTCCCTTTAAATAGGGTGCAAACAAATGACCTCGCATGTATGTTATGGAATGTGGACCCTTGGTGCTTCAAGTGTTGTCCTCTCCGTAGTAGCCCTGCTGACATCAATGGGCCATCCATAAGCATTCCATGCATTCAACCTTTTATTCATCAGGAGATCTTCATGACATCTATTGCCCATTCTACCATTGCTGTAGGAGATGAACATGTACTTGTCTAGACTCATACCTACAACCTAGTGGTGCTTTGTGTTATTGGGAATTAGAATAACACCGTCAATCTTACTGATTGATGGATTGCGGATGGTGGTGTGGATGTGTTGATCTATAGCAACATGGAACTTCGGGGCTTTGTTGACATGCCCATCTGTGGCAATTTTTATCGAGGGCTTCACATTTTATATCAAGTTACTCTGAACTTTTCGTTATGTGTTTCAGGAATAAAGCCTGGGAGATTGGAAGGCACCCCATTATCACCTTCGGCTGGCCTATGCTTATGTCTAAGCTTAGATGCAAAAACTTGCATCCTGAATCTCAATTTTAGTTGACACATCCCTCTTTGACTGTCTCTGTTGCTACCATATCTGACGGTGATCATCATAAAGCTGTGTCCAATATGCTTTAATCCGCGCACTTTACCATCTATTCCCTTCAATTATGGGACTTTAATTGGTGATAAAAGTAACCTCCATATCAGTTTTGTTGTACGTAAGTTTTACCTGTTAAATTAAATTCAGATTTGGCTAGTTGCTTGCACAATTTCTGCTGTACAGGTGAGTGAGGTATGCGGAACTGTTTTCGATATTCTTTGGACATGATTTGATTACATCTCTTCACTTTGGGCTCTAGCAAAGTTGCACGATCTGATAATCTTTGATACTAGCTGCATGATCATAGAGACTCGCTTTTTACATGTAGTTCTTATCACTCAAGTTTATGCTAGTATATACTCTTGGTGCGCCTAATTCATGATGCCACGAGGAATATGTTCGATTTCGAGGATTTTAAAATCAGGTCTACACCCATAATATTTTGTTCAAGTGACTTTCTGTTGATCCTCACCAATGGAGACGCTCTACCGCATTTGGATTTTACTTGATCCGGTCAGCGTTACTAGAGTCTTATCGAATTGGACATCTGATTTCACTCAGAGAGTGGACGCATGCTCAATGTCTACTTCTACTACTATTCCGATTCGAGATGGCAGCAACTCCAGCTCCAAAATAATCTGAGTTCGCCAACTCGTGATTGCACATGGTATGATGTCTTGTCGATCAAGAGAAAATCTTACTAGTTGAAGGCTGTTATGGAGTGCTAGTTGTTTCCTTCCAGACAGACTCCTAGTTCCAGTCCAGCAACACAACTATTTGGCCCTCTACCATCCTATCGTCACACCTGTCTCCTTTCATCGGTTTATTAGAACAATGGCTTATGGCTGTGTGTTTCTTTGAGATTTTGTTGTTCACTCTTCCCTTCAAATAGAGTGGAGAGTGGGCTGATTTTAACAGGTGTGCAAACATAAAACCTCACAAATGTGCTGTGGACTCTTAATGCCGTAAGTGTTTTCCTATGGGTAAGATTCCTTATGACATCAACGGGGCATCTATAGGCATTTCTCTAAATTACTTTCTCACATCTCTATTCATCCATGAGATTTGGTATGACTAGCATCTACTACCTCTATTTCACAATATAAGCCTTTTTAGCTACTGTGGAACGGAGGGAGTATATTTTTAGGTATAAAAGTTTGCTCCATAACCAAATACATCCATTAAGATCCATTCGGCTATATTCTTTTACTATCACTAGTATGTGATTTTTTTACTATCACTACTATGATAAGCTTGAAGTTTACGGTTTTTCCCTCTACCCTGCAGGCTTAAATAGGCTTGCTCGTTGAGTGCGTTGTTTTAGCAGCAAATTTCTTAGCCACATGTTGCTCAAAGCCTGCGCAATAAAATTGTTTTGAAGATTGTAGAGTGGTAACAGAAAGTTCAGCACGTAAGTGATGAAAACAGTTGCGGAGGCCTGGAGCTTGGTCATGCACAAACATGGACATGAGCAGCCAGGCTGGGTCGGCCAAACCAGGCCTGGCCCTAAGATAGCTAGGCACATGGGCTGGACCTGAATTTTAGGCCCAAAGGTTGCATCGGGCCGGGCTGGGCCTGGCCTTCACGTGGATGTTTTAAGAAGGTGGCCCGGCCTGGCCTGAGAACAGAGGCGTGTTTCTTATTCAGCTGAACGATTTGTTCGGTGAATCGTATTCAACGCCCGCAGCGATGTGTATCTGGGGCGTCGCATACCCCTGATGGGCCAGGCCCAGGAACTTCCTCACTGTTTCTTTCCTCACACACAGCAACTGCAACGCACATTCTATAGTTGTTTTGCTCACCCGTTTTTCTTCTCCGTTTTCTTTCCATATGCGGGTTTCGCCGGATTTATTCATTTTCCTTTTTAGTTTCCTTTTTTATTTATTTATATTTTTTTTGAAAAATGTGCAGATTCAAATACTGTTCAGATCTAAAAAAAAATTCAGATTCAAAACATATTAGATCTTGAAATATATTTAGATTTCAGATTTGTTTAGATTTGAATTTTTGTTCAGATTTGAAAAATGTTTAGATCGAAAAAATGTTTAAATTTAAAATTTGTGCAGATTTGAAATTTATTCAGATTTCAAATTTGTTCAAGTTTGATTTTTTTTAAAAAAATTGAAATCATTCAGATTTGTAATTGTTCGGATTTGAAAACCTTAAACAGGACAACACACAAATTTTTTTTTAGGGGTACAACGTATTGATTTGAAAGGGAGCGAACGAGTAGCGGAAAAAAATCGAATGGAAAAACTAGGTGGTCCAGTGAGGGAGCGCCAGCATAATGGGCCTGGCTCATGCTGTGCCGGCTTCTGGTGGCGCGAGCAGAACACGCCGCTAAGAGCGACGTATAGGGGCTCCCGATTTTTTCTTGTTATACAATTGCTCGAAATCCACTCATCCATTGTCCCTTCGAGAAGTGGTTGGCACACATGCTCTTCTCACACATCTACTTCTACTTCAAAGGAGAAGGCGAATGGCACCTAGCCATATGGGCAGCAAGAGTGTTTCACCCGTGTGCTTGTGCTTTGACGGAGGAAACTTGTGCCTACTAACTTCAAGATAAACATAGTTAGCTAACTCGTGCTTGCTAGAGACTCCTTGCTCGTCGATCTAATGACAGAGCTAGATGAAGGCCATTATAGAGTGCTGATTGTTTTCTTCCCAATGACTCCTAGTTCTACTCCAATCAAACAGCTATTCAACGCTACCATTCTTGTACTGCATGTGTCCCTTTCATCAGTTCATAAGAACAGCTACTAGTTGTGTTTCATACTTCTGGTGTCCCCTTCCCTTTAAATAGGGTGGAATGGCTGTACAAACAAACAACCTCACATGTATGTTATGGAATGTGGACCCTTGGTGTTTCAAGTGTTGTCCTATTCATAGGAGCCCCCCTGGCATCAATGGGCCATCTATAAGCATTCCATGCATTCAACCTTTTATTCATCGGGAGATCTTCATGACATCTATTGCTCACTCTACCATTGCTGCAGGAGATGAATATGTACTTGTCCAGACTCATATCTACAGCCTAGTGGTGCCTCGTGTTATAGGAAATGAGAATGACACCGTTGACCTTACTGATTGATGGATGGCGGTGTGGTTTCTTACGGATAGTGGTGTGGATGTGTTGATCGATAGCAACATGGACCTTCGGAGCTTTGATCACATGCCCATCTATGGCAAAGTTTATCGAAGGCTTCAAATTTATATCAAGTTACTCTGAACTTTTAGTTCTGTGTTCCAGGAATAAAGACCGGAATACTGGAATTTACCCTATTGTCACCATCAGCTAGCATATGCTTATGTCTAATCCTAGATGCAAAAAATAGTTGCATCCAGAGTCTCTTTTGTACTTGACCCGTTCTCCATTTTACCGTCTCTGTTGTTTCGACCATGTCTCACACATGGTTTCAAATTTTGTTTTCGGAAATATTTCGGCCCCTACCAAAATCACTGAAATTTAATGAATTTCAGATTTCATTTCGGCCTAAGGAGCGATTTTTCTATAAAAAATCACCAAAATATTCAAAAATTTGAAAATATTTTGAATATTTTTTTGGATCCATGTGTATGACTGAAATATTTTGACTGAAACTCAATTATTTCGGTGTCTACCATAATCACTGAAATTTAGTGAATTTCAAAAAAAAACTCACTAAAAGTTATTTCGTGCACTTTATCTCTCTTTGCTTCAATTCTAGGAGTTCAGTTGGTGATAACAGTAACCTATATATCTTTTTGTTCTATAAGTTTTAACCGTTCTAACCAGAATTTGTCTAGTTGCTAGAACAATTTGTGCTGTACAGGTGAGGTAACCAAAACTGTCCTCGATATTTTTGGGCACAACATTGATTCCTCTTCACGTTGGGCGCTAGCAAGGTTGCACGATCTGAAAAAAAATTATACTAGCTGCATGATCATATAGACTCGTTTTTAAATGTAGTTCTTATCTTTGTAGTTTCTGCTATATACTTTTGATGCGCCTAATTCATGATGTGAGGAGGCATATGTTCCATCCAGGGATTTTCAAATCATGTCTACACACACGAAATTCTGTTTTGGTGACTTGGTTGTTGCTCCTCACTTTTTTAAAAACAAAGACAAAAGCTTTGCCTTATTCATAATTAAGAAGAAGATGCCTAGTTAATTAGTGGAAAACCGGACCAAAACCATACAAACACCAACACCACAGGGCTACGCCCACTCCTACCACAAGGACAAACCCACTCAAGACTCCAAGACAACAGGGGCCAAGCTCAAAACAACGTTGCGCCGAGACTAGCTGACCTTGCACCAAACCTGAAGCGAAAACGCCATGATTACTACGGGAGGATTAGGCACGAGAAGCTCCAATGAAGGTGAAGAGGCCAACCCTCTAGGAGAGCTACGCCACAGAGGCACCGACCATACAACATTGAGGGAACCTTATCGCCCATGCAATAGGTTGATGCCCTCAACACTATGGAACTTTTGGGGCTGCCGCATCGACTTCTTGTTATTGCACCGCGCCGAGTAAACCGCCTACACCACCTTTCAGGGTCCGCCGTCACGACATACCACCGCTCGTACCTCCAAGCCACAACGTTGCACGCCAAGGCCACCCATAGCCCGAGATACACAAGGCCAGCCGCATGTAGACCACATCAGTCGCACCAAAATCAGGGGCCACCGCCCCGACATAGAGTCAACCGCCTCCAATGAAACGCGTTGACTGGGATGATAGCCACGTCGCACTAGCGACACAAAACTGCGACCCATCCATGACCAGCATCAACTCCACCCCATGAAACCACGACTCACCATGGTATCTTGGGCCGCTGCCTCGACGTCTAACATCATCTACTCAGGGCCGCTGCCCCGACATCCACCATCCCGATGACTAGAGAAACACACGCCAACGGCTGAACAGGCCATCCAAGACGACGCCCTCAAGAAGGAAGCTACTCATCCGCTGTCCCTCTGAGAAGTGGTTGCCACTTACATGCTCTTCCCACACATCTACTTCTACTTCAAAGGAGAAGGCTAATGGCACCTGCCAAGATGGACAGCAAAAGTTTTTCAGGCGTGTGGTTTCACAGAGAAATCATGTGCGTACTAACTTCAAGATACACATAGTTAGGTGACTCGTTCTTGCAAGAAACTGCTACTCTGTTGATCCAAGGACGGGGCCAAATTAAGGCCATCACAGAGTGCTGACTGTTTTATTTCCGATTGTTGAAGTGTATAAATGAATTGCACTAGCCCTTTCCATCAGTTCGGACTTTTGGTTGCGTTGGCTAGTGCATAAAGCTTGACATGGTATCAGAGCCTAAGGTCTCGAGTTCGAGTCCTGACTTTCGCAATTTATCCTAAAATTGCTGTTGACCCCTCTATGTCCACGTATAGGCCTCTTGAGTCATACGTGAGTTTCGCGCGCCGTCGCTCTTTTCCGGTTGCACGTGCTGACTTCTCCCCGTCACACGTGAGAGGGGGTGTTGAAGTGTATAAATGAATTGCACTAGCCCTTTCCATTAGTTCGAACTTTTGGTTGCGTTGGCTAGTGCATGAAGCTTGACACCGATGACTCCTAGTTCTACTTCAATCAAACAGCTATTCGACGTTACCATTTTAGTACTGTCTGTCCCTCTTCATCAGTTCATAGGAACATAGTTGTGTTTCTTACTTCTGGTGTCCCCTTCCCTTTAAATAGGGTGGAATGGCTGTACTTGGTGTGCAAACAAACGACCTCACATGTATGCTATGGAATGTGGACCCTTTGGTGCTTCAAGTGTTGTCCTCTTCATAGGAGCCCTCCTGACATCAATGGGCCATCTATAAGCATTCCACGCATTCAACCTTTTATTCATCAGGAGATCTTCATGACATCTATTACCCATTCAACCATTGCTGCAGGAGATGAATCTGTACTTTTCCAGACTCATACCTAAAACCTAGTGGCGCCTCGTGTTATAGGGAATGAGAATAACATTGTCGACCTTACTGATGTTCGATGGATTGACAGGTTTTACAAGCTTATGTGCAGTTTCTTATGGTTGGTGGTGTGGATGTTGATCGATAGGCATGGCCATCCGTGGCAAAATTTCATCGAGGGCTTCAAACTTTATATCAAGTTACTCTGAACTACTTGTTATGTGTTTCAGGAATAAAGACCGGGAGATTGGAAGGCACCCCATTATCACCTTCGGCTAGCCTATGCTTATGTCTAAGCTTAGATGCAAAAAGTTGCATCCTGAATCTCTTTTGTAGTTGACACATTTCCTCTTTGACAGTCTTTGTATGGCAGTCATTTATGTGATGAAAGAACGGCTCTAAATAAATATGTTGTTGCTACCATATTTGAGTGTGATCATCATGAATCTGTGTCCAATACGCTTTAATACGTGCACTTTATCGCATATTCCCTTCAATTATGGGAGTTTAGTTGGTGATAAAATTAACACCCACAACTTTTTGTTGTATGCAAGTTTTATCTGTTAAATTTAGATTTGTCTAGTTGCTTGCACAATTTCTGCTGTACAGGTGAGCGAGGTATGCGGAACAGTTCTCGATATTCTTTGGACACGACGTTGATCACATCTCCACTTTGGGTTCTAGCAAAGTTCCAAGATCTGGTAATCTTTGATACTAGTTGCATGATCATAGAGACTCTCTGTTCTTATCACTAAAGTTTATGCTACTATAAACTTTTAGTGCGCCTAATTCATGATGCCACAAGGCATGTGTTCCGTTTTGACCCATGATATTTTGTTTCAGTGACCTGGATGTTGCTCCTCACCAATCGAGACGCTCTACCGCATTTGAATTTCACTTGATTCGGTCAGCCTTACTAGAGCCTTATCAAATTGAACATCTGATGTTAGGTCCTTGATAATCTAGTGTCACTCGAGAATGGATGCATGCCCAAAAGGCCTGTTCGTTTTGCGGGGTGCAGTTGGAGTTGGCCTATCTACATGGACTAATTACACGGCTGTCCGTGATGTCCGATGGAACGATAGACTGCATCCATACTTGCAGGAGACTCATGCCTTGTTGATCCAAGGACGG
Organism: Avena insularis; assembly: GCA_023614405.1. Classification (NCBI taxonomy): domain Eukaryota; kingdom Viridiplantae; phylum Streptophyta; class Magnoliopsida; order Poales; family Poaceae; genus Avena; species Avena insularis. Next base: position 376,925,844 of record CM042695.1, on the reverse strand, counting down.
GGCCAAATGATGGCCACTACAGAGTACTAATTGTTTTCTTCCCGATGACTCCTAGTTCTAGTCCAATCAAACAGCTATTTGGCGCTACCCTTTTCATCAGTTCATAAGAACAGCTAGTTGTGTTTCTTAGTTCTGGTGTCTCCTTCCCTTTAAATAGGGTGAAAGCAAATGACCTCACATGTATGTTATGGAATGTGGACCCTTGGTGCTTCAAGTGTTGTCCTCCTCATAGGAACCCTCGAATCAGGCTTTCGCCCTGCTATATTAATATAGCAACCACACGCATTGAGTTCATTGCTGGGCCGACAACACAAAAGAACCCCAAAAGAAAATACAAAAGAAAGAGAGAGAAACTAATGCACAACAGCGCCAGATCGATAAACGATGATGACTCGCAACCGCTGCGCCCTCCGAAGTAGTCCCACCATGCTCCTATGCCTTTGGAATGCTATGTACCAAGCAACACCTTCAACAAGGAGTGCGACGATGGCGAGGCTATTGCCCAGATTTCTCCTAGGATTTCTCCCGGTACACATAGGGGAGTGGGGAGAAGGTACACCCAGTGCCCTTCAAGAAGGAAGACGACACCCATAGGTGTCACCATGCCAGAGCCGGTCTAACCGACAAGGATTTCTCTCGACCCTCCAAGACCCACAGCCTCCTCCAATCCTAGAACTCCACCAAACTTGCCGCCCACCGACATGCGCCGCCCCAGTCTTGAATTCACCAACTTCGTCTCACCATGGCAAACACTGCGAGACCGACTAGACCACGAGACAGCCGTGGATACGGGAAGATAGTTGCTCAGCCACGCGGGAGGAAACAACCTCCACCGCCATTGGCTGTAACCGACCGAACACAATGACAAGAGCACACCAGGCCAAATTAGAGCTGGAGGGCGGCAGCAGCACAACCACCTGGAGGTCGTCCTCCACCGCCAATGGCGGGTTTCGACCGGACGCGACAGCAGAGACACACCAGGCCGAGCAGGCCCAGCCATGCCGCAGACGGGCACGTAAAGTCCCCACCGTCATGATGCTACACATAGGCCATTCCATCGCTACCCTCGTGTTCGACGCCAAAGGCCCGACCAGACCCAGACGGACCCCTGAAGCTCCTGTAACCATGCTGCATCAATCACGGTGTTGGTACCGCCACCCTCACCACCAACCGCTCTGCAGACCACCCGGAAGAGACACGGTCAAGCCTGCCTAGACCCGCCCTAACCTAGATCGGGCCCAAAAGGGCCCAGATCTGGGTCGCCGACAAGACCCACCACCCTGCCGCCTGCGCCACCAAACGGTCACACCACCCGCCTCGCCGTCGTCCAGGGGAAGCCTGGAGCGCTGCCTTCCTGGCCGCTCTGCCGCTGGGAGCGAACTCCCAAGACGAGCTCCTAGGACGGGAACAAGAAGAGGCTGCCACCACCGGCAATGGGGAACCGCGCGGGCAACGCCCGACGACACCCGCCGGCAGCAGTGGCGGGAGGGGCGCTGGGAGAGAGGAGCTTGGGCGCCGGAGGTGGAGGGGGCCGCCCGGTCGCCTCGCTTGGTGATACGTCGTAAACGTATCTATAATTTTTGATGTTCCATGCTTGTTTAGTATCCACTTTGTTATGTTTTGTCTATACTTTGAGGTATTTTTATACACTTTCTAGAACTAACCTATTAACAAGATGCCACAGTGCCAGTTGCCTGTTTTCTTCTGTTTTTTGTTCTAAAAAGGCAAACAATCAATATTCTCGGAATTGGGCGGGACAAAAGCAAAAGTCATTATTTTCCTGGAGCAACACGGAACCACGAAGCAGAGTTGGAGGAGGACACCAGGGTGGCCGCACCCCCTAGGCGCGGGCCCACCCTAGGCCATGCCTGGGCAGGGTGTGGGCCCCCTCGCCCTCCACCGACCTTGCCTCCTTCGCCTATAAGAAGCCTCCGCACCAAAAACCCTAAATAATCCATCATACTTCCAGAAAAACCTCTGTAGCACCGCCGCCATTGAAGGGGAGATTCGGGGGACAGAAAGTCTCTGTTCTTGCACCCTGCTGGGACGGGGAATTGCCCCTGGAGCCATCTCCATCGATCTCCACCACCATCTTCGTCACCGTTGCTGATTACCATGATAAGGAGGGAGTAGTTCTCCTTCGAGGCTAAGGGCTCTACCGGTAGCTATGTGTTTATCTCTCTCTCTCTCTATGCATGACCTTGTTGTGGTCATGAGCTTTGTAATCAAATAGATCTACCTTGTTACTCAAGTGCTTCAATAGATCTCCGGCTCTCCCCATGTGTGTGAAAGTGACAGCGTGCACGCCATGGTGGCACTTAGGTTTGAGTCTACATAAATACTCTTTGTGCTTTAATAGATTTATGCTTTTCCCCACGTGTGTGAAAGTGACAACGTGCATACCGTGTGTGGCACTTTGGCTAGATTGAATATTTGTTATGAGTTATATTTGGAGTTGGATGTCTTTATAAAATTGTGGTGTTTGTTGGAACCATCTAGCGCTCAAGGTGACAGTGTGGGGTTATCTAGATTGGGGAAGGCGGACTTTGAGGAGTGCTGTTATAGCCCTACCGATGATTAGAGTGTCCAACCGGAGAGTATTTAAGAGTAGTATCTTGAAGAGAGGATATTTATATGAGAGAGTGTTCACTAGTGAAAGTATGATCCCTAGGCCTTGTTTCTAAACATTGAAACACCGTTTGCATCTAGATCTGTTGCATGTTTGCTTGCTTTAGTCTTTACCTCACCGTCAAGCTATTTTTTGGCACCGTTACTACTTGTATTTCACTATCTCTTCGCCGAACTAGTGCACCTATACACCTGACAAGTGTATTGGGTGTGTTGGGGACACAAGAGACTTCTTGTATCTTGATTGCAGGGTTGCTTGAGAGGGATACCTTTGACCACTTCCCCCCTGAGTTCGATAAACCTTGGGTAATCCACTTAAGGGAAACTTGCTGCTGTTCTACAAACCTCTGCACTTGGAGGCCCAACAACTGTCTACAAGAATAGAAGTGCGTAGACATTACTTGGGGAGGCGACACGGGGGTCCTGAGAGCTCTCGGTGATATTTTCTTGAATTCCTCACTCTCTCGGGCTGTTGGATTGTTTCGCTTCTCCTCATAGGAACCCTCCTAACATGAATGGGCCATCTATAAGCATTCCATGCATTCAATCTTTTATTCATAATGAGATCTCCATGACATCTTGTTACTGATTCTACCAATGCTGCAGGAGATGAATCTGTACTTGTAGAGACTCATACCCACAACCTAGTGGTGTCTCGTGTTATTGGGAATTAGAATAACACTGCCGACCTTACTGATCGATGGATTGATTGTTTAGGAGCTTACGTGGGGTTTCTTATGGATGGTGGTGTGGATGTGTTGATCGATAGGAACATGGACCTTCGGACCTTTGATGACATGCCCATCCGTGGCAAAAATTTATTGAGGGCTTCAAACTTTATATCAAGTTACTCTGAACTATCAGTTCTATGTTCCAAGAATAAAGACTGGGATACTGGAATTTACCCTATTGTCACCCTCAGCTAGCATATGCTTATGTCTAATCCTAGATGCAAAAAAAAGTTGCATCCAGAGTCCCTTTTATAGTTGACCCGTTTTCCATTTTACCGTCTCTGCATGACAACCATTTTTTTAAGAGAGAATGATAGCCATTTATGAGATTGAAGAACCGCTAGCTATGTCTTTTATGTTGTTGCGATCATGTCTCACTGTGATCATCATGAACCTGTGTCTAGTATGCTTTAATTCGTTCACTTTATCGCTTTTGCTTCAATTCTATGAGTTCAATTGGAGATAACAGTAACCTATATATCTTTTTGTTGTATAAGTTTTATCCGTTCTATTCAGAATTGTCTAGTTACTTGCACAATATGTGATGTACACGTGAGGTAAGAAAAACTGTTCTCGATATTTTTGGGCACGACATTGATTATGTCCTCTTCGCTTTGGGTGCTAGCAAAGTTGCACGATCTGGTATTTTTTTATACTAGCCGCATTACCATATAGACTCGTTTTTTATATGTGGTTCTTATCTTTGTAGTTCATGCTATATATTTTTGGTGTGCCTAATTCATGATGTGACAAGGCATATGTTCCATTTCGAGGATTTTCAAACCATGTCTACACCCACAAAACTATGTTTCAGTGTCTTTGTAGTTGCTCCTCACTAATGGAGACGAAGCTTTACCGCCTTTGAATTTCACTTGATTCGGTCAGCGTTACTAGAGCCTTATTGAATTAAACATCTGATTTCACTCAGAGAATGGATGCATGCACATTGTCTACTTCTACTACTATTCCAATTCGAGATGGCAACAACTCCATCCAGGTGGTTTCCTCGTGACTCATTGTGCGTGACAGCTCCAAAATTATCCGAGTTTGCCAACTCATGATTGCACATGATATGCGCCTTGTCGATCAAGGGCACAACTTAGTTGAAGGCTTTTATTGAGTGCCAGTTGTTCCTTCCCCACTACTTCTAGTCCTAGTCCAGCAGCACAACTATTTGGCCCTCTACCATTCTATCATCACACCTGTCTCCTTTTATTGGTTTATTAGAACAATGGCTATGTGTTTCTTTGGAATTTTGTCGTTCACTCTTCCCTTTAAATAGGGTGGAGAGTGGGCTGATTTTAACCGGTGTGCAAACATAAAACCTCACAAATATGCTGTGGACCCTTGGTGTCGTAATAGTTTTCCTATGGGTAAGATTCTTTCTGATATCAATGGAGCATCTATATGCATTTCTCTAAAATATTTTCTTACATGTGCTCTATTCATCCACGAGATTTGGTATGACTAGCATCTACATTTCAGGTTATAACAGTTTGTTGCGTAACCAAATACACCCATTAAGATCCATCTGGCTATACTTTTTTTTACTATCACTAGTATGATTTTTTACTTGCTTCAAGTTTGTAGTTTTGCCCTCCACCAGCTCGCTCGTTGAGTGCATTGTTTTGGCAGCAAATTTCTCAGCCACATGTTTCTCAAAGCCTGTGCAATGAAATTGCTTAGAAAATTGTAGGGTGGTAACACAAAGTTCAACATGCAAGTGGTGAAAACGGTTGATCTCACTATGTGCGGGGGCTTGGAGCTTGGTCGTCCACAAACATGACATGTGCAGCCATGCCCGAATAGCTAGGCACGTGGGTCAGGCCTAGATTTTAGGCCCAAAGGTTGCATTAGAACGGGTCTAGCTTTCATGTGGATGTTTTAGGCCCGGCCTGGCCCAAGAACTCGTGCATTGCTTCTGACGGTGCTAGGTGTGTTAGCACATCTTGCAACCTTGAAGACCTCGCTTGACTCGGTTACAACCAAGTTTGAAGCAATCCTTCTGTCGAAAATGTGCTTGCTTACACTACTATTAGTAATCAGTCTTCTCTCTATTTTCAGCATCCGAATCAACTGATTAATATTGTATCCAAAGCAACAAAACATGATGAACACATGTTGTAGGGGTTCGTAGCATGGAAAACAAAAAAATTCTATCGCATGAACACACACAAGCCAAGATCTAATCTATTAGATCGGTACAATGAGTTGATAGAGTACTAACCCCCGAAGATCCAAAGCAGTTAACGAGATCGGATTCTCGTGGTTGATGTAGTAGTTCACTTGCCGATCTCAAGATCGCGAAGACGATCCTTCCGGCGCTGCGTTTCGGCAACGCTTCTGCAGTCGGTCACACGTTCGGTACTCGATGAAGACCTTCCTCTCCCTTGTTCCAGCAGACAGCGGTGGTTGTAGATCTCTCCTCGCGATTCCAGCAGCACGACAACATGGTGGTGGAAGTAGAGGGGAAATCCCGCAGGGCTCCGCCTAAGCCGGAGCGGGTATGGTGGAGTAGAATAGGTCCTCGGCGATCTAGGGTTTAGAGGGCCGAGGGTTTAGAGATGGTGTCCGATGGCTAGGGTTAGCTAGGCGGTGGTTTAGAGGGGCTTCTAGACGACGGTGACTTGAGAGGGCAAGGGGCCGGTGGCTAGGGTTTCAAGTGGGGGCAAGGGGGCGCCCCTCCCCTCTATTTATGAGAGGGAGAGGCGGTTTGGGGGGAGGGGAGTCCTCCCCCAACTCCTCCGTGTGGCCGGCGGCAAGAGGAAGGAGGAATCCTTCCCTAGGTGGGATTCCTTTCCTCCCTCCATTAGGCAACCATGTTGGGATTTGACTTTTTCAAACTGGTGTTTGACTTTTAAACTAGAGTTTGTTTTCTCTCTTCCCATTGACCAGTCAAGTGACCTAGGACATGATGCAACCATTCCACTTTGGTATGACACATCCATGTACCCTTCCCACTTCGGATCAGTGGACCTTCTAGATCCTTCTAGAACATTCCGGTGAAAACACCGAAACCATTTCCGAACTCCGGAATTGGACTTTCCTTATATGAATCTTATTCTCCAGACCATTCCGGATATCCTCGTGATGTCCTAGATCTAATCCGAGACTCCGAACAACATTCAGTCTCTTACTCACATTCCATATCTACTAAACAACATCGAATCTTTAAGTGTGTCTCCCTATGGTTCATGAATTATGCCGACATGACCGAGACTCTTCTCGGATCAATAACCATTAGAGGAATCTGAAAATTCATATGGATCCCATATATTTCTATGATTACTTCGTGATCAAATGAACCATTAACATACGATACCAATTTCCCTTTGTCTCGCGATACTTTACTTATCCGAGGTTTGATCATCGGTATCTCTGCATACCTAGTTTAACCTCGTTACCAATTGGTACTCTTTACTCATTCCTGTGATATGTGATCCCTTGTGAGCCAGTCACATGCTTGCAAGATAATTGGATGACATTCCACCGAGAGGGCCTAGAGTATATCTATCCGTTATATGGATGGACAAATCTTACTCTTGATCCATGTGCCTTAACACATACTTTCCGAACACTCAATGCGACCTTTATAGCCACCTAGTTACGAAGTGGTGTTTGATATCATCAAAGCATCCATATTTTTTCACCTTAACCTTAATCATCTCAAGATGCTTATGATAGGGGCAATGAGGGCTCAAAGCTAGTAAGTATCATAATCTTTTGGAAGCTCTTTATGACTTGTAATCCCTGCTACCCTCTAAGAAGGGACCTTTCTTCCACTTGCAAGTTGAGTCAGTAAACCTACTTCCTCTCTATATCCAGCAAGCTTTTGAGTTGTTGTGTTTCAAGCATTCATATGGTGATTTATTCAATCATGTTCTTCATCTTCCTTGTTTGCACAAAACTCTTATCTATTGGGTATTACTTTGAAAGCCTTCACTTGTGTTTTGAGCAAAGAGTGATCCTGTTTTGAAACCTCTACAAAAAGCCTTTGTGAAACTGTTTGCCAGGTGTTCTTTGACCAAGAACAAGTTTGCCAATTCCAATTATGATTTATCTTTATGCATCTCTATTGTGATTGCTGTACTTGGTTACAAGCTAAGTTATATAATGGTGAGTTGTTTTCTTCTATGAGTTGTGCAATGGTAAGTGTGATGCTTCTTGTTCGTATTCTTTTTATCGACACTTCACTCCATAAACCTATGTACATGTTTACTGAGCTCAAGTATTCGCTTGGGGACAAGCGAAGTCTAAGCTTGGGGGAGTTGATACGCCCAATTTGCATCACCATTCTATATCATAATTTACCTCTATTCATTGATATTTGTTTTATTACAAGGTACTACTTATGGCTTTTCATCTGTTTATACATGTTGGATGATTCCTGGAGGATGGACTGCCGGAGTCTGGATTCTGATGGAAAAGAAGGCGTTTCTGTGCAATTTCGCGAAGATCAAAAAAATAACAGAAAAATATGGAAACATATTATTTTACCAGAAGACAAAGGAAGCCAGAAGGAGGGACAGAGTTGGGCCTCAAGGGGCCCACACCCCCTAGGCGCGGGCCCACCTGACCCCGCGCCTAGGGCAGGTGTGGCCCACCTGTCTGGCCTCTGACTCCGACCCTTCGCCTATATCTTCCCTATGGAACCCTAATACCAGAAGAGCGACCACATATATATTTCCGCCACCTCTGGGGGGCGGAAAACACCGAGAGAGAAAGATCTCTCCGGTAGATAGATTTCTGCCGGGGGAATTCCTTCTCGGAGAGGGAAGACCGTCGCCATCAACACCGTCATCAAGCTAGGCTTCATCGAGATCATCATCATCATACACACCATCATCTCCATCAGCACCATCACCACCATTCCGTCCCGCTGTAACAATTGTGTTGGATATTTCTTTAGTTCTTAGGAGAAACTTTCCCGGTGTTGATTACTATTGTAGTTGATTCTTGTGAGTGGAACCATTGGACTATTGTTTATGTTCAGATTGTTATCCATTATCATATCATATTTGATCTTGATCCATATGATGTCTTGTGAGTAGTTCGTTTAGTTCTTGAGGACATGGGAGAAGTCATGTTGTCAGTAGTGAATCTGCGATGAGTTATTATTCAATGGTTTAGTATTTAAGTTGTGGTGCTATTCTTCTAGTGGTGTCATGTGAACGTCGAATACATGACACTTCACCATTTATGGGCCTAGGGGAATGCATTGTGTATTTGGCTACTAATCGTGGGGTTGCCGGAGTGACAGAAACCCGAACCCCCGTTAGGACACCTTTGCACAAAAGAGCGTAAGATCTCAGAGTTTAAGGATGTGGTTAGATTTATATCTTAATTACTTTTCTATAGTTACGGATGTTTGCAGAGGGTTTAATCACAAGTATGTATTAGTCCTAGGAAGGGCGGTATGTTAGCATAGGTTCACCCACACAATACTTACAACACCAGAGAAGAGTGCTCAGCTATTTGAAGCGAAAGCACTTGACAGAATTCTCATGTGTCCTCGAGAACGTTTGGTCCTTATAAGTATTTCCACCGGCTTGTCCTTTGCTAAGAAAGGATTAGGCCACTTGCTCCGTTTGTTCGTTATTTCTGTTACTTGCTCTTTGTTTTGTTGTCTTGTCAGAAAACCACTAAAATCCGTTTGCTAAGTATTAATAGGGATTTCCTGCTCCATACCACTGTTCAGCACCTTCTGCTCCTTGTTGGGATCGACACTCCTATTTATCGAAAGTACTACCATACACCTCCTATACTTGTGGGTCATCAATGAGATGTAAACATTTATTATAAACATGAAGGTATGATAATAACCACTTTATTATTGCCTCTTGTGCATATCTCCAACACATGTGTCATTCTGCTTTCTAAAATGAATATTATAAACGTGTATTCGATTGCTTTCTCACCAATTTAACTCCTCTAAAAGGGTTCCAAAATTCAAAACAAAAACTTGTGGTACTTCCCTAATATGTTACGAGGACATGATTATCTTCCCCACTTCTTAAAATAATTTGTAAACTTTGAATGGTCGCAAAACAACAAAACAGAATTGAAAATACTGTTATTATCAAAGTTTCTAGAAAACATTGAGGGACTTTTTGCAAAGACCCCTATATCTTCTTCTCCAGCCAGGAACACACGCAGGACCGCGTGTTGCCATCAATCTGGCATTGTGATCCTCGCAACCACCTCTCTCTCTCTCTCTCTCTCTCTCTCTCTCTCTCTCTCTCTCTCTCTCTCGGTCCCCGTCAATCATCGCCGCTCAGGCCATCCCCGAGCCCTGATGACCATTTGACGTGTCCGTGCCACCTTCTCCAGTCTCCTCACCAAAGGAATCGACGTCGGGCGGTATGAATTAACACCATAGACCTCCTTGTTCTCGTGTTCATTAGACGCTCGTCGCAGATGATTCCGACACCATCTGGCCTCCGCTGGCCTCGCCGAGACCTTGTTCACCATCTCGGTGAACCGACGGTCCGTAAGGGCCTCTTCTCCGTCTCTATATCACTTTGGTTTGCCCCACCACCTTGCTTTGTAGTCCTCCACCATAGACCTCGCTCTTTCCTTCAATTGTTGGAGTTTGGTGATAAACGTATAACCCGATTTTTTTTAGAAAGGTAACCGATACATCTTATTTCTCTACCTAAGTTTATTTGTTAAATTCAGAATTGTGTGCTTGTGGGTCTGCTTGTTTGCACAAGTTCTACTATAACAGGTGGTGTTAAGCAAAACTGTTGTCTATTCTTGCAGATGACGATGGTTATATCTCTTAACTTCGATCTCTGAAAAAATATGCCATATGTGGTGATCTTTGATACTAACCGCATGATCATCGAGAGCCATTTTTTCTGCATGTAGTTCGTATCAATATAGTTTATGCTTTATTTACAAAAAAAAAGTTTATGCTTTATGCTATTGGTGTGCCGAATTCATGGTGGGTCGAGGACATGTTCCATTCAAAGGATCTTCATACCAATAATACGTCCCCCTCTCTACCAACTCAAGTAAACGTCCCGAAAGTCTGTTTCGGTGACTTGTTGCTCGTCACTAATCTAGATGCTTTACTACCCTGCATTTCAGTTGATTCGGCCATTGTCACTAGAACCTGCACTAACTCGGAGGTCTCGTGCCATGTCATGCTATTATTCCCCGTGACAATCGCATATCATTCAACAATGCTTTCAGCCAGGTAGTTTCAACGGAGGCGTCTTTGTTATTCAGGTGACAAATTTGTTTGTTATCCAATTGCTCTGAATCCACTTATCCACTGTCCCTCTAAGAAGTGGTTTCCACTTACATGCTCTTCTCACACATCTACTTTCTACTAAAAGGAGAAGGCGAAGTGGCAAAGCAAGGCCCAAGGCATGCATCCCTATCCAGATCCAGTCTTGTGGTTTCACATAGATGACATGCGCACACTAACTTCAAGATAAACATAGTTAGCAGACCCGTGCATGCTACAAGTTCCTTCTCCGTCGATCCAAAGGCTGAGACAGCTGAAGACCATTACAGAATGTCGATTGTCTTCTTCCTGATGACTCCTAGTTCTACTCTAATCAAACAACCACTCGACGCTAACATTTTAGCATTGCACGATGTCCATTTTCATCGCTTTATAAGAGCAGCTAGTTGTGTTTCTTAATTATGGTGGCCCCTCCTCCCTTTTGAATAGGGTATGCACACAAAGCATTTAGTAGAGTGCACAAGCATTCATAAGAGATCTTCATGACACCATACATAACATGTATTAATACCCTTTCTACCAACAATGGTTCAGACTAAAACCTACTTCCTCCGTCTAGAAATAACTTAGTTGGGTTTGTCTAGATTCGCTCTATACACTAAAATGCGTCTAGAAACATTCGAATCTAGACAACCCAAGTCAGTTTTTTCTGGACGGAGGGAGTACAACATAATGGTGCCTTGTGTCAGGAGAAACACGAACAATGTTGTCGATCGTACCGATGGATTGACTGATTTAGAAGCTTACATGCAGTTTTTATGGATGATGGCGTGGATGACTCATGATAGTCTTATGATTATTGATGTGCCTCACAATTTCCTTGCCAATATGGACCTTTGGAGCTTTTGACATACCCATCTCGAGCAAATTTTATTGAGAGCTTCGAATCCTATTTACATGGGCAAAGCTAAAGCCTTGCAATTAGGATGTTCAACCTGAGGTTGATGGTATTTTCTTTACTCTAAATTTTTTATTCCGTGTTCTAGGAAAAAACACTAGGATACTGGAATTTACCCTATTGTCAACCTAAGCTACAATATGCTTACGTCTAAGTTGCATCCATAGTCTCTTTTGTAGTTGACCCGTTTTCTATTTTACTGTCTATGTATGGTAGCTATTTATGAGATTGAAGAACCACTCTGTCTTTTGTGTTGTTGCGACCTTTTTTTTAATGGGGGAAGATTGTCCCGGTCTTTGCATCCAAGAGATGCAAAAAGCATATTTTATTTAATTATTCTTAAAACCTTAAAAGATGGTTACAAAGATCAAAACGAAGCCCACCAAACAAGTGACAAATCGCTAATTCTATAACACTGATGAAGGGGTCAATATACCTGACATCACACCAACGCGCAACATAATAAACCGAAGGCCTCGACAAGTCGCCTAATGGCGAGCAAGTGGCACAACTGGTCCGACAGACCCTCAGCACGTATTAGCATACATGCTCCAGAAAGTCCTAGCCGCTGCCTTCTTCTGCAGACCCATCTTCAGGAGATATCAATGGAATGACCTTGCGAGGCCTGCCATCGACACCGTCATGACGCCAGATGGCGCCAGTGTTGGATATATGCCCAAGAGGCAATAATAAAGTAGGTTATTATCATATCTTCATACTTATGATAAATGTTTATATATCATGCTATAATTGTATTAACAGGAAACATTAATACTTGTGTGATTTGTAAATATAAAAGAGTCCCTAGTAAAGCCTTTTGTTAAACTAGCTTGTTGGTTAATATATGATCATAGTTTCCTGATCATGAACATAGAGATGTTATTAACAACAGGGTCATATCATTAGGAGAATGATGTGATGGACATACTCCTATAGTTAAGCGTAGCATAAAGATCAAGTCATTTAATATAGTTCATTTGCTATAAGCTTTCTGATACATAGTAACCTAATTCCTTTGACCATGAGATCATGTTAATCACCATCACCGGAAGGATGCTTTGATGATATAAAACACCACACCGTAACTGGGTGGCTATAAAGGTGGCATTGAGTGTTCGGAAAGTATGGGTTGAGGCTCATGGATCAAGAGTGGGATTTGTCCATCCATATGACGGATAGATATACTCTGGGCCCTCTCGGTGGAATGTCATCCAATTTGAAGGGAATATGCCCGAGAGGCAATAATAAAGTGGTTATTATCGTATTCCTTATTTATGATAAATGTTTATTTTACATGCTATAATTGTATTAATACGGAAACGTTAATACATGTGTGTTTAATAAACAAAAAGGAAGTTCCTAGTTATGCCTCTCTTATAAACTAGCTCGTTGATTAATAAGATGATCAAAGTTTCCTGATCATGGACATTGGATGTTGTTAATAACGAGGTCACAACATTAGTGTAATGATGTGATGAACATTCATCCGAAGTATAGCATTACGATCAAAGTCATTGAGTTTATATTGCTATAACAACTTACGAAGTGATCCTAATCCTTAGACCATGAGATCATGTCAATCACTAACACCGGAAGAGTTTCTCAATGACATCAAACGTCACACCGTAACTGGGTGATTATAAAGATGGCTTCAGAACTACTAAAGTGTTATGTTGAGACCCATGGATCAAGAGTGGAATTTGTTCATCCCGATGACGGATAGATATACTCTGGGCCCTCTCGGTGATATCACATTGATTAGCTTGCAAGTAAGTGATTTGATCACTAGAATGTTATATCACGGGAACAAGAAAAGAGTGCATGTCGGTAACGAGATTAAACTAGGTATGGAGATACCTATGATCGAATCTCGGACATGTAATATATCGTGAAACAAAGGGATTAAGATACTAGCGTAAAAGGTTCACATGATCACAGAAGTCATCGTTGAATGTGTGGGAGTCAGTATGGATCTCCAGGTCCCGCTACTGATTATTGATCGGAGAAGGGTCTCGATCATGTCCGCATTATTCGCGAACCGTAGGATGACACACTTAAGGGATACCGACACCATTCAGAGCAAATGATATGCCAGAGAAAGAAAAAGGAAAGCGCAGGAATTTATTTCACTAGACACCCAAACTGTTTTGGTTGAAATTGCTGAAACTGGTTCTGCATGTGAAATGGAATACTAGCAAGGGGTTTTATGTGAATGTTTGTTAATTAAAGTAATTAACAAAATTCTGAATAAATAAATAAAAGAGTTTTATTTAAATGAGAGCTTGCATTAAATTTGGTGGAAATTTAATGCATGTGAGTGGATTTTTGAGTGGAGGCTCTTTTATGGGAGTGGAGGCTTTTCATTTTGAGTGGGAGCTCCACCCACATGAATGTGGAAGAGGTGGGGGAAGCCCCATGGCTGGGATCCATGCCCCTTGGGTGCCCCCCTCTCCCCTATAAAAGGCCCCCCACTCCTCCTCTCAAAGCACACCTCCTCGTGAAGGATCTCTCTTCCCCTTTAGAATTTCCCCATGGTCTCGGATCAGCGAGATACATGTTCCCGGTGGCTTTTTCTGGAAGGATTTGTTGCTTCCGCTGCTTCGCTGGAGCGAGGGCGCGGAGGTTGTCGGGGTACCCGTACGTGTGTGCGATCACGGATGCACCACTGCTTTGAGGTGCTGGACTTGATCGTGCTGGACCAGATGGACTTCATCACGATCTTGAGATCGGCAAGCGTTCGTCTACATCATCCACGAGTACAACCTCGTTAACGCTATTCGGTCTTCGAGGGTATGTATTCTATGGATGTATATCCACCCATTGCTTGTATCTAATAGATAGATCTTGGTACTTAGTTGTTCCCATCGTAGGAAATTTTTTGTTTTCTATGCTGCGAACCCTACAGTGGTATCAGAGCCGGATCTATGCGTAGATACTTTGCATGGGTAGTACACATATGAGTATGTGGGCGATGATGATCATTTTATTGCTTCTTAGTTGTACTTTGGATATTGGTGGCATAGTGGGATGAAGCGGCCCGGACAAACTTTACATGTCCTCGCACATGAGACCTGTTCCACGCTTGACATGCAACTAGTTTTGCATAAGTGGCTAGCGGGTGTCTGTCTCTCCTACTATAGTCAATATCTAATTTGCAACGAGTTGTCAACACTTTGTTTATCCTTGTGGTGGTTCATGTTTGTAGGTAAGAACGGTTCTATCTTCGAAAGCCCTAAGCCACGTAAAACTTGCAATGGATAAATTAGAGACGTCTAGTTTAGATTGTTGCTGGGCTAGTGTTATGATATGGTGATGTTGTAAGTAGAATTATGAGATGATACTCTTACAACACGCATAACGTGTAGGTTCCATAGACCTTGGCCTTACACACAGAGGTATGATAGTGATCATACCACGGTGCACGTGATGGAGATCATATGCGGGAACCATATCATTCCGCTAATAAACATGTGATGTTTGATAGCATCTTATATTGCTTGTTTGGCGTTTTATTAGCATAATAATATGATCCCTCATTTAGATATCAAGATAAAAATGTGTTCTTCCTTAAGTATGCACCGACAATATTTCGTCGCTTCAAGACATCACGTGATGATCGGGAGTACTTGAATCCACGAGCATATCTCGGGTGTAAGACAGTTACACACGCGAATACTAAGGTTCGCCTAGCATGTACAGACATGGCCTAGGAACACGGACCGAAAGGTTAAGCATGAGTCATATAGTAGATATGATGCCCATTTGATGCTCGCCTTTGAAGCTACACCGACTCACGTGATGACCGGACTTGGTGTAGTGGATTTGGTTCATGTAATCACCAAAAAGACACGAGGGATGTCGTTTTTGAGTGGGAGTTCATTTCTCATTTGGATTAGTAGAACTCAATTTATCATGAATTAAATCAAAGTGAATTTGCATAATTTGTTGTAGTCATTGGCATTCGTTCACCACCTTATGCATAGTTGTAATTGAGATAATTGAACTATAGAATTCTGGATATTTACTTTACGAACTGGTATCGTATTGTGTTGAGTGTCAATCAAAGTTTAAAGTCCTATTGCAAACTTTCAGCAAACTCTATTTACTCCGTGAAATTTAATAGTTAGTATTAAATTGAGAGTAACAATTCCAGTGTTAGTATCTTAAGTATCATGTTTGCCTCCATGATTCTTGATTGTTTTAATATCAAGTTTATCTAGGAGCTGAAAGAATTGTTTCAGAAACCATCATGTGTGACAGATATAACGATATCTGAAACAATGTTTTGGTTGCAATATGATAGAGTATAATATATGTTCTCATATTGGATGAGAATTTACGAAGGTTGGAGATGCTAGACATCCTAATCATCCAAAAGGGTTTTGGAAAGTAATGTTATACTCATGATTCGCCTTTATAAGCTACAGTAGCTTGATCATGAAATTCGTCATGATAAGAGTGAATAAAAGATGTATGTAAAGTGTTTACTACACTAAAAGATTACTAAAGAATGGATTTTGAAAGAATACCGATCATTTTGATGATGGTGATCTACTTCAAAGTGCAAGTCCAAAGGTATTATTATTTGAATATACACGCTTTGGACTATGTGTCATGTATATGGCGCCACTTTTGATGTTGATAGATTCTTTTAAAAAGGAAAAGGAAATGCTGAAAGAGAATCTATAAAATATATTTGGCAGAAAAGAAAAAATTGGAAATATCCAATTTAGGTATATAGATGATATACAGGTTATGGTTGTATTCTTTGCTTGTTAAACAATGTGGTTTTTGGGTATTGGATACCGAATTGGTTGGTATGAAATTTCATACGGAACAACGCAATTCATGAACCACAATGGCCTAAGTAACTAGCAAGAGAATATGTGATGATGTTCATCGAAAACAAACAAACCGTTGTTTGTATTTCTCGTTGACATCAAAGCTTGACTTCAAGATTTGTTTTAATAATTGTTATTTAAATCAGGTATTATGAGAACAAAGGTTGTTCAAATAATTACCGTATTCCATATAAGATAGATGATTTACAAATCTAGTTGGAGAAATCACATCCATAAAACCTAATGCTAAAATGTCGCAAGACAAATGATTGAAAGATCACTTACAAAGTGACATCGCTGTTTAAATTATATTGGAAAGAAAACATGAAGAATATCCATATTCATGGATTTTTGGAGTCTTTGATTTGATCAAGTGACGCTTGTGAGACTTTCCTCGGGATAATTAAAACTTCATTCAAAGGCCAAAGAAGAACGAACGACTAAATTATTGGAATTTATACATATGGATGTATGTAGTCCATTATGTGTAGTCGTAAGCGATGGGTTTCAACTTCATATACTTTCTCCGGAAATTTGAGTGAATATTCACTTAATGAGAAAGAAGTATGAAATATGTGAAAAACGTTTCAAAGACTTTCAAGATGAAGTGAAAATCATTGTAACAAGAAAATAAATGGTTTATGATTTTATCATAAGGGATTTATTTGAGTTACAAGTGTAAGAAGAAAATAAATGAATTATGATTTTATCATAAAGGGATTTATTTGAGTTGCAAGTTTAGCAAAACACCTATATTTACATCTCCCGAAACACCATAGGAGTATGGAGTGTTTGAGATTTGTAATGAAACCTTGTTTGACATGGTTGGATCAAAGGTGTTATTTATAAAACTGCCATTATGTTTTTAAAAGATTAAAAGCTTTAGAGACTACCGCTTTCACACTAAAAAGAGCTCCATCTTGATCTGTTGAAATGACACCATGGAAGTTATGGTTTGGGGTAAAACCCAAGTTGTTATTTCTTAAATTTTGGTATGCTAAACATAAGTAAGATGTTTACAACCGAAGTCGGATGAGCATGTCTTTGTAGGTTATTTCGAATAACAATTGGTTATTCCTCCATAACACCAAGGAAAAAAGGGTTTGTCGCTTGAAACGTGAAGTTTCTTGAAGAAGGAATTTTTCGTAAAAGTTAAGTGGGAGGACAATAGAACTTTGATAAGGTTAACGAACCTTAGCTATATGTGCTGAGTTGCGCAGCACCGGAAATCGTTCCGGAGGCAGCCATAATGATCATGGTTTATGTGCCTCAAAGGTTGTGGTCACGGAGATCTAAGTTCCTGTTGAACCAAATAGGTCGGATAAACAATCAAATACTAAGATTTGAGAGTAAATCATTATTGTTTGACAATGATGAACCGACTATATGCAAAGAAGCGATGATGTGCCCTGACTCCGTCAAATGTCTTGAAGCCATAAAATCCGTGATAGTTCCATACACGAGAAATCAAGTTTTGAACTTGGAAGACCCTCCGGAAAGGTGTAAAAACCTATCGGTCGTATTTGGATCTATAAAGAAACAGACATGGATGTCTCACATCTATGAAATATTCGACATGTCGTAAAGTATTTTATGACAATGTTCAAGGAGTTGACTATGACAAGATTTGATCTTTCATAGCGATATTTAGTCTGGACGGATTAAAGTAGCAACCACTACATATAATTTGTTATATGGTAGATGAATAAACAAAACAAAGTTCTTTTAATAGAATGGTTACCTAGGACGTGTACATGACACGATCCAAAGGGTTTTGTTAATTCAAAGGATGCTAAAACGGGCATGCAAACTTGAATTGTTGAAGTAAGCATCGCAGAGTTGGGATCTTCACCATGATGAAAAAGGAGTTTTTCATCAGGAGACGATGAAGATGCTTGGATTTGCAAGAAATTAAGTGGGAGCGCTGAGACATATTTCTAATACATTATGTGGAGGACATCTTGTTGATTAGAAATGATGTAATTTTTATTGACAAAGGTTAAGAATTTCATTTCAATGAAAGACTTAGGCAAAACCCGAATATTTAGCATGAATGTCTATAGTGGATGAAGCGTGGACGCTAATATGGTTGTGCCAAACGTACATATATGAGATATTGAAGGAGTTCAATATAGAAACAACAAGAAACGGTTCTTGTCGCATGGAAAGGAATTGAATCAAGATTAAAGTGTATCGACACTTGATAAGTGAAACAAGATTCAAGTGCTTTGACACTTGATGAGTGAAATCACGAGAATGTTTTGATCAATCATACCATGATATGTACACATCCAAATATGTCCTATGCTCTAAGTGTTATGAGCATATACCAGAATGAATCATAAAATGATCATTGGACGATAGTAAGGATATTCTTATAATCTTTTGGAAGAACTAAGAATATATTTGTGTAGAGATGACAAACAATTACAAATAGTTCATTGTAAAGCGTTACATTGATACTAGTTTTGTCACAAGATACAAATTAAGTTTATCTCAATTTAAACTATGGGTGGCACAATGTAATGGAAAGGAGATTCCATGATGGATTTGGAAGAGTTCCAAAGTTAAGACATTGTGACGAATGCTACAACAAAAGGCTAAGTATATGACTTCTATAGTAGTGGCAAAGGAGGGAATTTGTGTCAAGTAGTTTGTTATCAAACTAAGGTGTGGTTCACAACGGGCTAACACTAAAGATATATTGTGTGACAATAGTATCGACATGTTTTAACCCCAAGGAACTAAAGGTCTCACCGAAAGACCAAATTTATACAATGCCATCTCATTGGAGAATGAGTGATGCGTGAAGACGCAAAGACATGCAAATACACACGGACCTGAAAGTGTCAGATCCGTAGATTATGTTAACCACTTGCAATTGCGTATTTGGAACACCAGAAAGCCATAGGTGTTCAATACACAAAGTTTTCAAACTAGATTATTATCTCTAGTGCAAGTGGGAGACTGAAGGGAATATGCCCGAGAGGCAATAATAAAGTGGTTATTATCGTATTCCTTATTTATGATAAATGTTTATTTTACATGCTATAATTGTATTAATACGGAAACGTTAATACATGTGTGTTTAATAAACAAAAAGGAAGTTCCTAGTTATGCCTCTCTTATAAACTAGCTCGTTGATTAACAAGATGATCAAAGTTTCCTGATCATGGACATTGGATGTTGTTAATAACGAGGTCACAACATTCGTGTAATGATGTGATGAACATTTAACCAAAGTATAGCATTACGATCAAAGTCATTGAGTTTATATTGCTATAACAACTTATGAAGTGATCCTAATCCTTAGACCATGAGATCATGTCAATCACTAACACCGGAAGAGTTTCTCGATGACATCAAACGTCACACCAGAATCGGGTGATTATAAAGATGGCTTCAGAACTACTAAAGTGTTATGTTGAGACCCATGGATCAAGAGTGGAATTTGTTCATCCCGATGACGGATAGATATACTCTGGGCCCTCTCGGTGATATCACATTGATTAGCTTGCAAGCAAGTGATTTGATCACTAGAATGTTGTATCACAGGAACGAGAAAAGAGTGCATGTCGGTAACGAGATTAAACTGGGTATGGAGATACCTATGATCGAATCTCGGACATGTAATATATCGTGAAACAAAGGGATTAAGATACTAGCGTAAAAGGTTCACACGATCACAGAAGTCATCGTTGAATGTGTGGGAGTCGAGATGGATCTCCGTGTCCCGCCATCGATTATTGATCGGAGAAGGGTCTCGATCATGTCCGCATTATTCGCGAACCGTAGGGTGACACACTTAAGGGATACCGACACCATTGAGCAAATGATATGCCGTAGAAAGAAAAGGAAAGCGAGGAATTTATTTCACTAGACACCAAACTGCTTTGTTGAAATTGCTGAAACTGGTTCTGCATGTGAAATGGAATACTAGCAAGGGGTTTTATGTGAATGTTTGTTAATTAAAGTAATTAACAAAATTCTGAATAAATAAATAAAAGAGTTTTATTTAAATGAGAGCTTGCATTAAATTTGGTGGAAATTTAATGCATGTGAGTGGATTTTTGAGTGGAGGCTCTTTTATGGGAGTGGAGGCTTTTAATTTTGAGTGGGAGATCCACCCACATGAATGTGGAAGAGGTGGGGGCAGCCCCATTGCTGGGCGCCATGCCCCTTGGGTGCCCCCCTCTCCCGTATAAAAGGCCCCCCACTCCTCCTCTCAAAGCACACCTCCTCGTGAAGGATCTCTCCCCCTTTAGAATTTCACAATGGTCTCGGATCAGCGAGATACATGTTCCCGGTGGCTTTTTCTGGAAGGATTTGTTGCTTCCGCTGCTTCGCTGGAGCGAGGGCGCGGAGGTTGTCGGGGTACTCGTACGTGTGTGCGATCACGGATGCACCACTGCTTTGAGGTGCTAGACTTGATCGTGCTGGACCAGCTGGACCAGATGGACTTCATCACGATCTTGAGATCGGCAAGCGTTCGTCTACATCATCCACGAGTACAACCTCGTTAACGCTATTCGGTCTTCGAGGGTATGTATTCTATGGATGTATATCCACCCGTTGCTTGTATCTAGTAGATAGATCTTGGTACTTAGTTGTTCCCATCGTAGGAAATTTTTTGTTTTCTATGCTGCGAACCCTACACAATTAGCTTGCAAGCATGTGACTGGCTCACAAGGGATCACATATCACGGGAACGAGAAAAGAGTACTTATCGGTAACGAGGTTGAACTAGGTATGCAGAGATACCGACGATCAAAACCTCGGATAAGTAAACTATCGTGAGACAAAGGGAAATTGGTATCGTATGTAAGTGGTTCATTCGATCGCAAAATAATTGTATAAATATGTGGGAGCCATATGAATTTCCAGATTCCTCTATTGGTTATTGATCGAAGAAGTGTCTCGGTCATGTCCACATAATTCACGAACCGTAGGGAGACACACTTAAGGATTCAATATTGTTGAGTAGTTATGGAATGATGAGCAAGAGACCGAATGTTGTTCGGAGTCTCGGATGGGATCCGGGATATCACGAGGAGATCCGGAATGGTCCGGATAATAAGATTCATATAAGGAAAGTCCTGTTTCGGAGTTGAGGAATGATTCCGGTGTTTTCATCGGGAATGTTCTAGAAGGGTCCGGAAGGTCCCAAGACTGAGGGAAGGGTACATGGATGTGTCATGACAATATGGAATGGTTGCATCATGTACTAGGTTACTTGGCTGGGCAAAATAAAGGAAGAAATCAAATCCTAGTTTGAAAGTCAAAACGCCAATTTGAAAAGTCAAACGGCAAGTTTGCTTGGTGGAGGGAGAGTAGGAAACCTACTTGGGGAGGAAGTCTCCTCCCTCCACCCGCCGACCAAGGAGGAGGAGTTGGAGGAGTAATCCCTCCTCCCAAGCCACACCCTCCCACCTATAAAAGAAGGGGCAGGGGTGCCCCTCTTCTACACACCTCAAACCCTAGCTTTGGCGCCTCCACCTCCAAGTGCAGCCACTGTCGCCGCCTAGGGTTTCCCCTCCAACTCGGCGAGTTGGGGCTCTCCCCAAGCCCTAGCCGCTGGCCAAGCTTCCTCCCTTGGTGCCTCTAAACCCTAGATCGCCAAGGCCTCTGTCATAGTCCACCATACTCGCTCCGTCTTAAGGCGAAGCCCTGCGAGATCTCCCCTCTACTTCCGGTACCACGCCGTCGTGCTGTCGGAATCGCGAGGAGAGTACTACAACCTCCGTTGCCTGCTGGAACAAGGGAGAGGAAGGTCTTCATCGAGTACCAAACGTGTGACCGACTGCGGAAGTGCTGCCGGAACACAGCGCCGGAAGGATCGTCTACACGATCTTGAGATCGGCAAGAGTACTACTACATCACCCACGAGAATCTGCTCTCGTTAAACGCTTTGGAATCTTCGAGGGTGAGTTCCTCTATCGACTCGTTGATACAATCTAGTAGATAGATCTTGGCTTGTTTGTGTGCATGCGGTAGAAAATTTTGTTTTCCATGCTTCGAACCCCTACAGTGGTATCAGAGCCGTGTCTATATGTAGATCTGTTGCACGAGTAGAACACAATGGTCATTGTGGATGTTGATGCTTTTGTTGTCGATTGCTTCTTGTGTACTTTGCATCTTGCGGGATGGTAGGATGAAGCAGCCCAGGCTAACCTTACATGACATCGTTCATGAGACTTACTCCACACTTGACATGCAACTTGTATTGCATAAGTGGCTTTATGGTGCTGCTTTCTCCCAACATAGTTAAGATTCAATTTACAACGGGTGATTGACAATACTAGTATCAATGTTGTGGTTCTTGTTCGTAAGTTAGAGCGACACTTATTGAAAGCCCCAAACCACGTAAAATATGCAAAGAAAATTAGAGGCATCTAACTTTGTTTTGTAGGGGTGTGTTGTGATGTGATATGGCCATGATTGTGATTCTATTTGATGTATGCAATGTTCCTTATTGTAAGTTGGCAACCGACAGGAGCCATATGGCTGTCTTTAAATTCTGTTAAGACCCGCGTGTCTATTCAAAGTAGTTGTAATAGTTGAAGCTGGTGGACGACAACCATGGAGCGGCGTCATTGACCTTGATGCAATGCCGGTGATGATGGAGATCATGTTCGTGCTTGAAGATGGAGATCAGAAGCACAAAGAAGAAAGGCCATATCATATCACATATTATGAATTGCATGTGATGTTAATCCTTTTATGCATCTTGTATTGCTTAGTTCACGACGGTAGCATTATAAGATGATCCCTCAAGCACACAATTTCAAGTTTTAAAGTGTTCATCCTTAGTAAGCACCATTGCTAAAGCTCGTTGTTTCGAAGCACCACGTGATGATCGGGTGTGTTAGATTCTGCGAGTGTATACAACATGAGCAAGCCAGATTTTCTCATGCGGAAGCTAAGGTTTGATCTTGACGAGCCTAGCATGTACAGACATGGTCTCGGAACACGGATCACCGAAAGGTAAAGCATGAGTCATATAGTAGATATGATGAACATGTTGATTGTTCGCCATTGAAGCTACATCAACTCTCGTGATGATCGGTTTTGATGTGGTGGATTTGGTTCGTGTGATCACTAAAACAATGTGAGGGATATTGTTTTGAGTGGGAGTTCAACAGCAATATGATTAAAAGTTGAACACTATTTATCATAAATTAAATCAAAGTGAATTTGCATAGTTGTTGTAGTCATTGGCATCCATTTACCACCTTGCTCTTAGTTATAATTGAGATGATAGAACTATAGAATTCTGGTTAGTTACTTTACGAACTGGTATCATTTTGTTTTGAAGTGTTAATCTAAAGTTTAAAATTCCTATTGCAAACTTTCAGTAAGTTCCGGTTACTCCATGAAGTTTAATAATTGGTATTAAATCAAGAGTGACAATTCCAAGTATTAGTGTATGAGTATCATGTTTGTCTCCATGATTCTTGATATTCAAAGGATTGTCTTAATATCAAGGTTATCTAGGATCTGAAAGAGTTGTTTCAGAAACCATGATGTGTGGAAGATATTGTGATATCTGAAACGAAATTTTGGTTGCAACATGATAGAGTATAATATGGCAAAAAGTCATGTTCTCATATTTGATGAGAATTTACAAAAGGTTGGAGACACTAGTTGTCCTAATCCTCCAAAAAGGTTTTGGAGAGCAACATTATACTCGCGATTCACCGTTATAAGCTAAAAGTAGCTTGATCATGGATAATTCCATGATAAGGATGAATATCTGATGTAGGTAAAATGTTTACTACACCAAGAGATTACTAAAGAAAGGAATTCGAAAGAACACCAAACATTTGATGATGATGATCTACTTCAAAGTGCAAGTCCAAAGACATTGGTATTTAACTATACATGCTTTGGACTATGTGTCATATATATGGCTCCACTATTGATGTTGATAGATTCTTTCAAACAGAAAAAGGAATACTGGAAGAGAATCTCATAAATATATGGCAGAAAAGAAAAGACTAGAATTGTTTAGCTTAGGTATATAGAGGATATACGCATTATGGTTGTATTCTTTGCTTGTTAAATAATGTGGTTCTTAAGTATTGGATACTGAATTTGTTGGTATGAATCGTCATACGAAACAACAAAATTCATGAACTACAATGGCCTAAGTAACTAGCAAAAGAATATGTGATGATGTTCATCGAGAACAAATAAAGGGTTATTGTGCTGCTCGTTAAACATCAAAGCTTGCCTTCAAGATTTGTTTTATCAGGTATTATGAGAACAAAAGGGTTGTTCAAATAATTGCCGTAATCCATAAAAGATGGATGATTCACAAATCTCGTTGGAGAAATCACATCCATAAAACTAGTGCTAAAAATGTCGAAAGACAAATTGATTGAAAGATCACTTTGGAAGTGACATCGCCGTTTAAATTATATTGGAAAGAAAACATGAAGAAACTCCATGTGGATGGAATTTTGGAGTCTTTTGATTTTTGATCAAATGACGCTTTTGAAACTTTCCTAGATATAATTAAAACTTCGTTCATAGGCCGAAAGGGAACTAATGACTAGCTTATTGGAACTTGTACATATTGTTATATGAAGTCCATTATGTGTAGTCAAGAGCGATGGATTTCAACTTCATATGCTTTCTCCAAAAATTTGGGTGAATATATGAATATTTACTTAATAAGGATGAAGTATGAAACATTTGAAAAGTTCAAAGTTTTCAAGATGAAGTGCAAAATCATTGTAACAAGAATATAAGTAGTTTATGATAAGATCATGAAGGAAGATATTTGAGTTACAAGTTTAGCATAATACCTAATATTTAAGGAATCGTTCCGTGGATTTGCATTTCCCGAAACACCATAAGAGTATGGAGCATTCGAGATATGTAATTAAAACCTTGTTTGACATGGTAAAATCAAAGGTGTAATTCATAAAACTGCCATTATATTTTAAAGATTAAAAGCTTTAGAGACTACCGTTTTTCCACTAAAAAGAGCTCCATCATAATCCGTTGAAATGACACCATATAAAGTTATGGTTTGGGATAAAACCCAAGTTGTCCTTTCTTAAACGTTGGTATGCTATGCATAAGAAAGATGTTTGCAACCAAAGTCGGATGAACCTATCTTTGTAGGTTATTTCGAATAACTGTTAAGTATTCCTCCATAACATTGGAAACAAAAGTGTTTGTCACTTAGAACGTCAAGTTTCTTTGAGAAGGAATTTTTCGTGAAAAGATAAGTGGGAGGACCATAGAACTTTGATAAGGTTAAAAGAACCTTAGCTATATGTGCAAAGTTGCGCAGCACCGAAATGTGTTCCGGAGGCAGCAACAATGCTCATGGCTCACATGCCTCAAAGGTTGTGGTTACGAAGGTCAAAGTTTCTATTGAAACAAGTAGGTCGGGTAAACAATCAAATACCAAGATTTGAGAGTTAAATCATTATTTGACAATAATGATCCGACTACATGCAAAGAAGCGACGATGGGCCCTGACTCCGTCAAATGGCTTGAAGCCATAAAATCCGTGATAGTTTCATATACGAGAGATCAAGGTTTGAACTTGAAAGACCCTCTAGAAAGGTGCAAGACCTTACAGTCGTATTTGGATCTGTAAATAAATAGACATGGATGTTTCACAACTATGAAATTATCGACATGTCGGGAAAGAGTTCACGACAATGGTTAAAGAGTTGACTATGCGAAGATCTGATCTTTCATTAAGCGATATTTAGTCTAGACGGATTAATGAAGCAACCAAGACATATAATTTTGTTATATGTTGAATAAACAAAACAAGTTCTTCTAATAGAATGGTTACCTAGGACGTGTGCATGACACGGTCCAAAGGGTTTTGTTAATACAAAGGATGCTAAAAGCATATGCAAACTTCAATGGTTGAAATAAGCATCGCGGAGTTGGAATCTTCACAATGATGAAACTGTTAAAAGAGTTTAATTTCATCAGAGACGATGAAGATGCTTACATTTGCAAGAAATTAAGTGGGAGCGCTAATACATGTTTCTAATACATTATGTAGAAGACATATTGTTGATTGGAAATGATGTATCTTTTATTAACACATATTAAGAATTTCATCCCGATGAGAGATTTAGGCAAAACCCAAATATTTGGCATCAATAGACGCTAATATGGTTGTGCCGAAAATACATAGATGATATATGTAATGAGTTCAATATAGAAACTACAAGAAAGGTTCTTGTCGCACAAAAAGGATTGAATGAGTTCAATATTGATGATATATTCTAGTGTATAGACACTTGGTAAGTGAAACAAAGATTCAAGTATAGATTTATACTTGATGAAATCACAAAGAGTATTTATATCAATCATGTTGTGATATGTACAAATCCAGATACGTCCTATGCTCTAAATGATGTGAGCATATACCAGAATGATTCATAAGATGATTATTGGACGATAGTAAGGATATTCTTATGATCTTTTGGAAGAACTAAGAATATATTGTTTTGTAGAAGTGACAAATAGATGGTTAGTTCATTGTAAATGAATTACATTGATACTAGTTTTGTCACAAAGTACAAATTAAGTTTATCTCAATCTAAACTAAGGGTGGCACAATATAATGGAAATTAAGTTCCATAATGAATTTGGATGAGTTCCAAAGTTAAGACATTATGACAGATACTACAACAAAAGGTTAAGTATATAACTGCTATTATAGCAGCAAAAGAGGGCATTTGTGTCAAGTAGTTTGTTATCAAACTAGGTGTAGTTCAAAGCAGGGATAATACTATGAAGATATATTGTACGACAATATTATCAACATGTTTTAACCCCAAAGAACTAAAGGTCACACCAAAGTACCAAATTTGTACGAAGCCATCCCATTAGAGAATGAGTGATGCGTTGAGACGCAAATACATGCAATTACACACGGATCTAGAAGTGTCAGATCCGGAGATCAGTTGACCACTAGAAATCATGTACTTACAACACCGGAAAGCCATAGGTGTTGAAAACACAAAGGTTTGAAACTAGATTATTGACTCTAGTGCAATTGGGAGACTGTTGGAGATATGCCCAAGAGGCAATAATAAAGTAGGTTATTATCATATCTTCATACTTATGATAAATGTTTACATACCATGCTATAATTGTATTAACAGGAAACATAAATACTTGTGTGATTTGTAAACATAAATGAGTCCCTAGTAAAGCCTCTTGTTAAACTAGCTTTTTGGTTAATATATGATCATAGTTTCCTGATCATGAACATAGAGATGTTATTAACAACAGGGTCATATCATTAGGAGAATGATGTGATGGACATACTCCTATAGTTAAGCGTAGCATAAAGATCAAGTCATTTAATATAGTTCATTTGCTATAAGCTTTCTGATACATAGTAACCTAATTCCTTCGACCATGAGATCATGTTAATCACCATCATCGGAAGGATGCTTTGATGACATCAAACACCACACCATAACTGGGTGGCTATAAAGGTGGCATTGAGTGTTCGAAAAGTATTGGTTGAGGCTCATGGATCAAGAGTGGGATTTGTCCATCCATATGACGGATAGATATACTCTGGGCCCTCTCGGTGGAATGTCATCCAATTAGCTTGCAAGCATGTGACTGGCTCACAAGGGATCACATATCACGGGAACGAGCAAAGAGTACTTATCGGCAACGAGGTTGAACTAGGTATGCAGAGATACCGACGATCAAAACCTCGAATAAGTAAACTATCGTGAGACAAAGGGAAATTGGTATCATATGTAAGTGGTTCATTTGATCGCAAAGTAATCGTAGAAATATGTCGGAGCCATATGAATTTATAGATTCCTCTATTGGTTATTGATCGGAGAAGTGTCTCGGTCATGTCCGCATAATTCACGAACCGTAGGGAGACACACTTAAGGATTCGATGTTGTTGAGTAGTTATAGAATGATGAGTAAGAGACTGAATGTTGTTCAGAGACTCGAATGGGATCCAGGATATCACGAGGAGATCCGGAATGGTTTGGAGAATAAGATTCATATTAGGAAAGTCCTGTTTCGGAGTTGGGGAATGATTCCGGTGTTTTCATCGGGAATGTTCTAGAAGGGTCCGGAAGGTCCGGCACTCCGGAGGGGAAGGGTACATGGATGTGTCATGACAATATGGAATGGTTGCATCATGTACTAGGTTACTTGGCTGGGCAAAATAAAGGAAGAAATCAAATCCTATTTTGAAAGTCAAAACGCCAATTTGAAAAGTCAAACGGCAAGTTTGCTTGGTGGAGGGAGAGTAGGAAACCTACTTGGGGAGGAAATCTCCTCCCTCCACCCGCCGGCCAAGGAGGAGGAGTTGGAGGAGGACTCCCTCCTCCCAAGCCGCACCCTCCCACCTATAAAAGAAGCGGCAGGGGTGCCCCTCTTCTACACACCTCAAACCCTAGCTTTGGCGCCTCCACCTCCAAGTGCAGCCACTGTCGCCGCCTAGGGTTTCCCCTCCAACTCGGCGAGTTGGGGCTCTCCCTAAGCCCTAGCCGCCGGCCAAGCTTCGTCCCTTGGTGCCTCTAAACCCTAGATCGCCAAGGCCTCTCTCATAGTCCACCATACTCTCTCCGGCTTAAGGCGAAGCCCTGCGAGATCTCCCCTCTACTTCCGGTACCACGCCGTCGTGCTGCCGGAATCGCGAGGAGAGTACTACAACCTCCACTGCCTGCTGGAACAAGGGAGAGGAAGGTCATCATCGAGTACCGAACATGTGACCGACTGCGGAAGCGCTGCCGGAACACAGCGCCGGAAGGATCGTCTACACGATCTTGAGATCGGCAAGAGTACGACTACATCACCCACGAGAATCTGCTCCCGTTAACCGCTTTGGAATCTTCGAGGGTGAGTTCCTCTATCGACTCGTTGCAACAATCTAGATGATAGATCTTGGCTTGTTTGTGTGCATGCGGTAGAAAATTTTGTTTTCCATGCTTCGAACCCCTACAGCCAGCGCCCTACGCGCCTCCATCAACAAGCACATATGATCGCCACCGAGACCTCTTGGCACCATTCCGCCGAGTCCCGCCAACCGACGCAACTAGAGATCTCTAGAAGATCTATCGTGCGTAGCACCTACTACACCAGGCATGACTGAGCGTATTGTAGTGGTTCGTAGCATGAAAAACAAAAAATTTCTACCGCATGCATACAAACAAGCCAAGATCTATGTACTAGATTTATGCAACGAGTCGATTAGAGTACTCACCCTTGAAGATTCCAAAGCGGTTAACGATAGTAAATTCTCGTGGGTGATGTAGTCGTACACTTGCCGATCTCAAGATCGCGTAGACGATCCTTCCAAGCCAAGGCTTCAGAGTCGGTCACACGTTCGGTACTCGATGAAGACCTTCCTCTCCCTTGTTCCAGCAGGCAGTGGAGGTTGTAGTTCTCCCCTCGCGATTCCGGCAGCACGACGGCGTGGTGTCAGAAGTAGAGGGAAGATCCCGCAGGGCTTCTCCTAAGCCGGTGCGAGTTATGGTGGATCTAGGGTTTTCGACGATCTAGGGTTAGAAGGCCGGAGAGGAGGTGTCGGCAGCGGCTAGGGCGACGGCGGCGTGCAGCGGCGGCAGCGGTGCACATGTGGGAGGGCTTGGTGTTGTGGTCTTTGGGAAAGCCCTCCCCCTCTATTTTTGAGAGGGGGGCAGCTTTGGGAGACGGGAGTTTGAATCCATACCCAAACCCAAGTTGGATAGAAGGAAGGACTCTTTCCTTCTTCCACTAGGAAACTATTGTTGCAGTTTGACTTTTCAAACCTTCCTTTTGACTTTCAATTTAGAGCTTTACTTCTCTCGCAAATGCCCAACCAAAGTGACCTAGGACATGATCCAATCATTCCACTTACCCATGACACATTCATGTACCATTCCCCTTCCGGTTCGGTGAACCTTCCAGAACCTTCTAGAACCTCTCTGATGAAAACATCGGAATCATTCCCGAACTCCGGAGTCGGACTTTCCTTATATGAATCCTATTCTACGGACCATTCCGGATCTCCTCGTGATATCCCGGATCCCATCCGATACTCCGAACAACATTCGGTTTCCCTACTTACATTCCATATCTACTAAACAACATATAATCCTTAAGTGTGTCTCCCTACGGTTCGTGAATTATGCGGACATGACCGAGACATTTCTCCGATCAATAACCAATAGAGGAATCTGGAAATTCATATGGCTCCCACATATTTCTACGATTACTTTGCGATCGAATGAACCACTTACATACGATACCAATTTCCCTTTGTCTCGCGATAGTTTACTTATCCGAGGTTTGATCGTCGGTATCTCTGCATACCTAGTTCAACCTTGTTACCGATAAGTAATCTTTTCATGTTCCCGTGATATGGGATCCCTTGTGAGCCAGTCACATGCTTGCAAGCTAATTGGATGACATTCCACCTAGAGGGCCCAGAGTATATCTATCCATCATATGGATGGACAAATCCCACTCTTGATCCATGTGCCTCAACCCATACTTTCCGAACACTCAATGCCACCTTTATAGCCACCTAGTTACAGTGTGGTGTTTGATGTCATCAAAGCATCCTTCCGGTGATGGTGATTAGCATGATCTCATGGTCGAAGGAATTAGGTTACTATGTATCAGAAAGCTTATAGCAAATGAACTATTGAAATGACTTGATCTTTATGCTACGCTTATCTATAGGAGTATGTCCATCACACCATTCTCCTAATAATATGATCTTGTTGTTAATAACATCTCAATGTTCATGATCGAGAAACCACGATCATCCGCTAACCAACAAGCTAGTATTATAAAGAGGCTTTACCAGGGACTCTAATTTAGTTTACAAATCACACAAGTATTAATGATTCCGGTTAATACTATTATAGCATGAATGTAAACATTTATCATAAACACAAAGATATAATAATAACCACTTTTATTATTGCCTCTAGGGCATATCTCCAACAGTCTCCCACTTGCACTAGAGTCAACTAATATAGATTACATGGTAATATACCTAACACCCATGGCGATTTGGTGATGGTCATGTTTTGCCCTCGGGAGAGGTTTAGTCAACGGATCCGCCACATTTAGATCTGTGTGTACTTTGCATATCTTTATGTCACCATCTTGGACATGCTCTCGAATAGCGTGAAAACGTAGCTTGATGTGCTTCAGCTTCTTGTGTGACCTTGGTTCTTGCGCATTGGCTATAGCCCCCATGTTATCACAATAGATAGACATTGGGTCTAGCGCACTTGGAACCACGCCGAGCTCTGTAATGAACTCCTTCATCCATATCGCCTCTTGTGAAGCCTCCGAAGCAGCTATGTATTACGATTCAGTTGAAGATCTCGCCACAACGCTTTGCTTTGCACTCCTCCAGCTAACTGCTGCACCATTCAAAGTAAATACGTATCCAGATTAATATTTAGAATCATCCGGATCAGTGTTCCAACTAGCATCGGTGTAACCATTAACAACGAGCTGTTCATCACCTCCATAAGAAAGAACCATATCCTTAGTTCTTCTCAAGTACTTAAGGATGTTTTTTACTGTTGTCCAATGATCCACTCCTGGATCACTTTGATATCTCCTAGTCAAACTAACAGCATATGCAATGTCGGGTCTAGTACATAGCATGGCATACATAAGGGATCCTATGGCTGAGGCACAGGGAGTCTTACTTATACTTTCTCTATCTTCTGCCGTTGCAGGACTTTTGAGTTTTACTCAAGGTCGTATTGGGCAACATGGGCAAGAACCCTTTTTGCTATCTTCCATTCCAAACCTCTTTAGAACTTTGTCCAAATATGTACTCCGTGACAATGATATTAGGCGTCTCGATCTATCTCTATAAATCTTTATGCCTAATATGTAAGCTTCTTCGCCAAGATCTTTCATTGAAAAACTATTATTCAAATAATCCTTGACACTATTAAGAAGGTCTACATCATTCCCAATCAACAATATGTCATCTACATATAGTATTAAGAATGCTATAGAGCTCCCACTCACTTTCTTGTAAATACAAGCTTCTCCATAAGTTTGTATAAAACCAAAACTTTTGATTACCTTATCAAAACGTTGATTCTAACTCCGGGATGCTTGCTTCAATCCATAAATGGACCGTTGAAGTTTGCATACCTTGTTAGCTTCTTTAGGATCGACAAAACCTTTGGGTTGTACCATATACAACTCTTCATCAATGTCTCCATTGAGGAACGCTGTTTTGACATCCATCTTCCATATCTCATAATCATAATATGCAGCGATTGCTAACAAAATCCTCATAGACTTTAGCTTCGCTATCGGTGAGAAAGTCTCATCGTAGTCAACTCCTTGAATTTTTCGAAACCCTTTTGCGACAAGTCGAGCTTTATAGACAGTAACATTACCATCAGCATATGTTTTCTTCTTGAAAATCCATTTGTTCACGACAGCCTTCCGGCCATCCGGTAAGTCCACCAAAGTCCATACTTGGTTTTTGTACATGGATCCAATCTCGGATTTCATGGCTTCTTGCCATTTATTGGAATCTGGGCTCATCATCGCTTCATCATATGTCGCAGGGTCATCGGTGTTGTCCACCAACATGACACTCATAATGGGATCATACCAATTAGGAGTGGTACGAGTTCTTGT
Organism: Avena insularis; assembly: GCA_023614405.1. Lineage (NCBI taxonomy): Eukaryota > Viridiplantae > Streptophyta > Magnoliopsida > Poales > Poaceae > Avena > Avena insularis. The sequence continues at coordinate 376,892,847 of CM042695.1, read as the reverse complement.
TGACCTGCGAGGTTCTGTAGTAACTTCAACCGAAGTTTCATGATCAACATCATTAGCTTCCTCTCTCATTGGTGTAGGTGCCACAGGAACTACTTCCGGTGATACGCTACTCTCAAGTTCGAGAGAAGGTTCGACTACCTCGTCGAGTTCTACTTTTCTTCCAGTCACTTCTTTTGAGAGAAACTCCTTCTCTAGAAAGGATCCATTCTTGGAAACGAAGATTTTGCCCTCGGATCTCTGATAGAAGGTATACCCAATAGTTTCCTTCGGGTATCCTATGAAGACGCATTTTTTTGCTTTGGGTTCAAGCTTGTCAGGCTGTAACTTCTTTACATAAGCTTCGCAACCCCAAACTTTAAGGAACGACAATTTAGGTTTCTTCCCAAACCATAATTCATACAATGTTGTTTCAACGGATTTAGATGGTGCCCTATTTAAAGTGAATGCGGCTGTTTCTAATGCATAACCCCAAAATGATAGCGGTAAATCTGTAAGTGACATCATAGAATGAACTATATCTAAGAGAGTTCGACTATGATGTTCGAACACACCATTACGTTGTGGTGTTCCCGACGGTGTCAATTGTGAAAGTATTCCGCATTTCTTCAAATGCTCTCCAAACTCGTAACTTAGATATTCACCTCCACGATCAGATCGTAGAAATTTAATCTTCTTGTTACGTTGATTCTCTACCTCACTTTGAAATTCCTTAAACTTCTCGAAAGTTTCGGACTTATGTTTTATGAAATATATATACCCATATCTACTCAAGTCATCCGTGAAGGTAAGAACATAACGATAACCACCGCGCGATGCTACACTCATTGGGCCACACACATCGGTATGTATGATTTCCAATAAGTCCGTAGCTCGCTCCATCATATCAGAAAATGGAGTCTTAGTCACTTTACCCATCAGACATGCTTCGCATCTTTCAAGTGATTCAAAATCAAGTGATTCAAGAAGTCCATCGGAATGGAGTTTCTTCATACGCTTCACTCCAATATGACCAAGACGATAGTGCCATATATAGGTCGAGTTATCGCTCAATTTCAAACGTTTAGCTTCAATGTTATTAATGTGTGTATTTCTACAATCGAGATTCAATAAGAATAGACCATCTATCAAAGGTGCATGTGCATAAAACATATTACTCATATAAATCGAACAACCATTATTCTTGGACTTAAACAAGTAACCGTCTCGCAATAAACATGATCCAGATATAATGTTCATGCTCAACGCAGGCACCAAATAATAATTATTTAAGTATAAAACTAATCCCGATGGTAGATGAAGAGGTAGCATGCCGACCGCGATCACATCAACCTTTGATCCATTTCCAACGCGCATCGTCACCTCGTTCTTCGCTAGTTTCCGTCTATTCGCAAGACTGCTTCGAGTTACAAATATGAGCAATCGAACCAGTATCAAATACCCAGGCACTACTACGAGTACTAGTGAGATACACATCAATAACATGTATATCGGATATACCTTTCTTCTTGATGTTGCCGTTCTTCAAATCCGCCAAGTACTTAGGGCAATTCCACTTCCAGTGACCCTCTCCCTTGTAGTAAAAGCACTCAGTATCAGGCTTAGGCCCAACCTTGGTCTTCTTCGTTGGCGCGATAACTTTCTTACCGCCCTTCTTGAAGTTTCCCTTTTTCTTAGACTTGCCTTGCTTCTTGAATTTGGTGGTCTTATTGACCATCAACCCTTGGTGCTCTTTCTTGATCTCCACTTCCGTAGATTTTAACATGGAGAAGAGTTCGGGCAACGACTTGTCCATGTTTTGCATATTGTAGTTCATCACAAAGTTCTTGTAACTTGGTGGTAGTGATTGGAGGACACAGTGAATCCCCAAAGCATTAGGAATCACTATACCCAAGCTTTGAAGCTTGCTTGTGTGCCCAGACATCTGAAGCACATGCTCACTGACGGAGCTGCCCTCTTCCATCTTGCAGTTAAAGATTTTTTCAGAAGCCTCATAACTCTCAATTGTCCCGTGAGCCTCAAATATCATTTTGAGTTCACGGACAATATCATGTGGGTCATGGTTCTCAAACCTTTTCTGAAGCTCCGATTCCAAACCATATAAGACAGCACACTGAACTGTGGAGTACTGATTCTTCCGAGCGAGGAAAACATTCTTTACCTCATCGGTAGCATCAGCTACAGGTGGGTCACCCAATGGTGCATCCAGCACATAGGTCAAATTACCAGCATTGAGGACAATCCTCAAGTTGCGGAACCAATCCGCGAAGTTGCTTCCATTGTTTTTCAACTTTTCTTTCTCTAGGAACGCATTAAAATTGATGGTAGGGGGCACCATTGATATACAACATATTTGCAATAGTTTAGACTAAGTTTATGATAAATTGAGTTCTAATTAATGGTTAAATTAATCTAGGTGAACTCCCACTCAAAACAATATCCCTCACATTGTTTTAGTGATCACACGAACCAAATCCACCACATCAAAACCGATCATCACGAGAGTTGATGTAGCTTCAATGGCGAACAATAAACATGTTCATCATATCTACTATATGACTCATGCTTTACCTTTCGGTGATCCATGTATATGCTGAAGGGTTTCGCGGCATAGTAAATCAAAATTTTCTACGGATGCGAACATAGGGAAAGCCAAGATCTAATCTAGGAGATGCAAACAACGAGAGAGATTGGATTAGATCTTCATACCCTTGAAGATTCAAGACTGGGGCGTTAATCGGGCGTGGGTGATGTAGTCGACTCGCTTCTCCTCCTCGCGATCCGATCCGATCTAGCACCACAAGTGGCGGTGACTCCGTGAGATGCACACGCAGCACCTCGACGCCTCCTCCTTCCTCGGACCAGCAAGTATGGTGGAGAGCGGATTGGATCTACAACACGACGCGTGGTGTATATGGTGGAGAATTTCTGCAGCAGGCTTCGCCTACAAGCAATGGGAGGGAGAGAGGAGGGCAGCAGGCGCTAGGGTTGGAGGAAGGTGAAGGTGGGTGGTGCGCCCAGCCCTCTATATATAGAGGGTGGTGGGCCTCGCCCAAGCCAAGGTCAAGGCCCCAAGGAGGAAGAGTGGGGTCAAGGAATCCCTCTTCTAGAAGCTCTATCTAGAGTTTAAACCTCTCTGGCCGGCTGGGCCCTATGGGGCCTTGTGCCCTAGACCATGCCCCTCCCGGAAGGTGGGGCCACGTTGGTCCCTTAGGAAGGTTCTAGAAGCTTCGGTACAATACCGATTAACCCGAACAATTCAACTCCAAAACTGCACCGCCTTTATATGAATCTTATTCTGACCACTCGAACCTCTCGTGATGTCCCGGATCCCATCCGAGACCAAAAAAACTCATAAACCAATTATCCAATCTATCCTAGCGTCGATACACGTTAAGTGTGTGACCGCGGTTCGAGAATATGCGAACATGATCTTCTATCAATAATCAACAGCGGGTAACCCATATTGACTACACATTCATCGATGATCATATCGATGAACCACGATGCCAGGATTCAATCAATCCCATATATATATTCCTTCGCCTCGCGATATTTTACTTGCCCGAGATTTGATCGTCGCATCGCCATACCTAGTTCAATCTCGTTCACGGCAAGTACTTTACTCGTTCCGTAATCCGATATCACTTTGTGATTAACTCCTTAACCACATGCTTGCAAGCGGTGTTGACATCGACACCGAAAGGGCCCGAAGTATATCTCTCCGACTTGGGAGGGACAAATCCCATCTCGATACATACAACCCAATAGATACTTTCCAATCACCTGAGAGACACCTTTATGATCACCCTCTCATAGGATGACGTTTGATGACCTCAAAGCTTTCTTCCGATACCAAGGAGTTGTATTATATCATGGTCTAAGGAATAAAATATTTGACATAAGAAAAGCTTCGCAAAGACGAACACGATGACACGATCTAATTGCTTCGCTTAGTTTGGGTCTGTCCACCATATCATTCTCCCAATGATATGATCTCATTATCAATTGACAACTCATGTCTATGGTTAGGAAACCTTAACCATCATTGATCAATGAGCTAGTCCATAGAGGCGTACTAGGGACACGGTGTTGTTCACAAACCACACAAGTATTAAAGTTTCCGCTTAATACAATTCTAGCATGGAATATAAACATTATCATGAACAAGAATTATAATAATAACAGATTTATTATTGCCTCTAGGGCATAATTCCAACAGTCTCCCACTTGCACTAGAGTCAATAATCTAGTTTACATCTGGCAACAATCTCACACCCATGGCACTGAGGTGCTGATCATGTTTTACACGTGGAAGAGGTTTAGTCAATGGATCTGCGACATTCAGATATGTATGTACTTTGCTAATCTTCAGATCTCAATCTGCTATATAATCTCGGATTATATGAAACTTGCGGTTGATATGCTTGGTCTTTGGATGATATCTTGGTTCCTTAGCGAGTGCTATGGCGCCAGTGTTGTCACACAATATCTCCAGTGGGTCCAATGCACGTGGAACCACGCCAAGCTCAGTGATGAAGTTCCTGATCCAAACTCCTTCACTTGACGCTTCTGCAGCAGCCATGTATTCCGCTTCTACTGTAGATCCCACGATCACGCTTTGCTTGCAGCTTCTCCAGCTCACAGCTCCTCCATTCAAAATATAAACGTATCCTGTCTGAGATTTAGAATCATCCTTGTCGGTGTCAAAACTAGCATCGACGTAACCTTTTACGACAAGCTGTTCATCACCCCCATAGACTAAGAACATTTCTTTAGTCCTATTTAGGTACTTTAGAATGTTCTTTACGGCTGTCCAGTGTTCCACTCCTGGATCACTTTGATATCTGCTCGTCAAACTAAGAGCATTGGACACATTCGGTCTAGTACACAACATGGCATACATGATAGAACCTATGGACGAGGCATAAGGCACTTTGCTCATAGCTTCCCTATCATTTACCGTAGCTGGACACTGAGCCTTGCTCAATATCTTACCTGACAACATAGGCACTGAACCTTTCTTTGCCTTATCCATTCTGAACCTTTTCAGAACTTTGTCTAGGTATGTACTCTGCTTAAAGCTATCAGGCGTCTTTGTCTATCTTAATAGATTTTGATGCCCAATATATAAGCAGCTTCACCTAGGTATTTCATTGAAAAACACTTGTTCAAATAACTCTTCACATCGTTAAGCATGTTGATGTCATTTCCAATAATCAATATGTCATCCACATATAGTACCAGAAACGTCACCGAGCTCCCACTCACTTTCTTGTAGATACAAGCTTCATAGCAATTTGGAACAAATCCAAAGCTCTTGATCACTTGATCAAAATGAAGGTTCCAACTCCGAGATGCTTGCTTCAGTCCATAAATGGAACGCTGAAGTTTGCATACTTTATCAGCATCCTTAGGATCGACAAAACCTTCAGGTTGCATCATATACAACTCTTCATCAATGTTGCCATTGAGGAACGCAGTCTTGACATCCATCTGCCATATTTCATAATCATGAAACGCATCAATTGCTAATAAAATCCGAATGGACTTAAACATCGCTACGAGAGAGAAAGTCTCATCGTAGTCAACACCTTGAACTTGTCGAAAACCTTTTGCGACAAGTCGTGCTTTATAGACGGTAACATTACCATCCGAGTCCGTTTTCTTCTTGAAGATCCATTTGCACTCAACGGCCTTTCGGTCGCTAGGAGGGTCCACCAAAGTCCATACTTGGTTTTCGCTCATGGATCCCAATTCGGATTTCATGGCTTCTAGCCATTTCTCGTAGTCTGGCTCATCATCGCTTCCTCATAGTTCAGAGGTTCACCGTCTTCTACTAACAAGACCAAGACAGGTTGCTGTACCACTCGGGAGGGCACGTGACCTTGTCGACTGCGACGTTCAAGAGCTTGCATCGTCCAAGCTTTATGATCCTTGTCATTAGCTTCCTCTATTGTTGGTGCAAAGGCTTTGGAACAATTTCAGGTGCTGCTACTCTCCAATTCAAGAGAAGGTTCAATAACCTCGTCTAGCTCTACTTTCCTCCCACTCACTTCTTCGAGAGAAACTCCTTCTCAAGAAAGGAACCGTTCTTGCATAAACACTTTGCCTTCGGTTCTGTGATAGAAGGTATACCCAATAGTTTCCTTAGGGTATCCTATGAAGACGCATTTCTTCGCTTAGGGTTCGAGCTTGTCCGGCATCAACTTCTTGACGTAAGCTTCGCATCCCCAAACTTTAAGAAATGACAACTTAGGTTTAGCACCAAACCACAGTTCATACGCTGTCGTCTCAACGGATTTAGATGGAGCCCTATTTAAAGTGAATGCAGCCGTTTCTAATGCATAACCCCAAAATGATAACGGCAAATCAGTAAGAGACATCATTGATCGGACCATATCTAATAGGGTTCGATTCCGGCGTTCAGACACACCATTGCGCTGTGGTGTTCCGGGTGGCGTGAGTTGTGAAACGATTCCACTTGCTTTAAGATGCGTGAGAAAATCATAACTCAAATATTCACCTCCACGATCGGATCGTAGAAACTTAATCTTTCTGTTATGATGGTTCTCCACTTCATTCTGAAATTCTTTGAACTTTTCAAACGTTTCAGATTTATGTTTCATTAAATAGATATACCCATATCTACTTAAGTCATCGGTAAAAGTGAGAAAATAGCGATATCCACCGCGCGTCGAAACACTCATCGGTCCGCATACATCGGTATGTATGATTTCCAACAAGTCCGTTGCTCGCTCCATCATACCGGAGAACGGGGTTTTGATCATCTTGCCCATGAGGCATGGTTCGCATGTGTCAAATGATTCAAAATCAAGAGACTCCAAAAGTCCATCAGAATGGAGTTTCTTCATGCGCTTTACACCAATATGACCTAGACAACAGTGCCACAAATAAGTAGTATTATCACTATCTACTTTGCATCTCTTAGCCTCAATGTTATGGATGTGTGTTTCATCCCTTTCGAGATTTAGATGAAATAAACCATTCATAATAGGTGCATGACCATAAAAGATGTTACTCATATAAATAGAACAACCATTATTCTCCGATTTAAATGAATAACCGTCTTGCAATAAACAAGATCTAGAAATAATGTTCATGCTCAACGCAGGCACATAATAACACTTATTAAGGTTTAAAACTAATCCCGAAGGTAAAACTAAGGAGAGCGTGCCGATGGCCATCACATCAACTCTTGATCCGTTGCCAACGCGCAACGTCACCTCATCCCTCGCAAGCCTCCCTCTATTCCGTAGCTCCTGTTTCGAGTTATAAATATTAGCAACTGAACCAGTATCAAATACCCAGGCACTACAACGAGGGCTAGTAAGGAAAACATCAATAACATGTATATCAAATATACCTTTGATGGTGCCAGCCTTCTTGTCCGCTAAGTACTTCGGACACTTCGCCCAAAGGACCCTTGTCCTTGCAATAGAAGCACTCAGTGTCCGGCTTAGGACCAGACTTGAGCTTCTTCTCAGTAGGGGCAGTGCGCTTGCCGCCTCCCTTCTTGAAGGGCTTCTTTGATCCCTTACCTTTCTTAAAGGTGGGCTTGTTGACCATCAACACATGATTATCCTTTTTGATGTCCACTTCCGCGGCCTTCAGCTTTGCGAAGAGCTCGGTGATCGTATCAGTGGAACCAATCTGATTATGAGTCACTACAAAACTTTTGTAGCTGGGAGGGAGTGATTGCAGAACCCTATCAATCTTGAGCTCCTCTGGAATCGTGCATTCCAGTTGCTCAAGGCGTTGAGTGTAACCCGTCATCTTAATGGCGTGCTCACTAATGAACTCCTTCCTCCATCTTGCGCTTAAAGAACTTCTCGAGATCTCATATCTCTCGAGCGGGCCTGAGTGCGAAACATGGTTTTCAGCTCTTGAGAATCTCAAAGGGCCCGGATAGTCTTCAAAACGATTTTGAAGTTCGGTTCCATAGCAAACAACATGGTGCTCTTAATCACACCATAATCATCTTTGCGTGGTGATAGACAGCTTTCTCATCACCACGCAGTTGCAATTCAGGGGTCACTAACGCTTTCCCAAGGACATAGTCCTTTTGACCGCCAGAGAGAATGATTCTCAGATTGCGGAACCAATTGGTGAAGTTAGACCCATTGTTCTTAAGCTTTTCTTTCTCAGCAAAAACGTTGAAGTTGAAGTTGGACTTAGCCATGTGATCTACAATATTTGCAAGTACAAATTAGACTATGTTCATGATAACTAGTTCAACTTTTAATCAAATTACTAGATGAACTCCCACTAAATTCAACATCCCTCAAGTTGCTTAGTGAACACGATCAAAATTCACCACACCTAATCCGATCTTCACGAGAAGAGATGTGGTTTCAATGGTGGACAACGAAGTGTCGATCATATCATTCATCTGACTCATGCTTAACCTTTCGGTTCATGTGTTCCGAGGCCATGTCTGTACATGCTAGGCTCGTCAAGTTAGACCCAAGTATTTCCTGCAGTAAAACTGGCTTGCACCCGTTGTATGTGAGCGTAGAGTCTATAGCACCCGATCATCACGTGATGCTTGGACACGACGAACTTTCCCAATGGTGCATACTTGGGGAGAACACAGTTTTATCTTGATCTTTAAGTGAGGAATCATCTTATAATGCTACCATCGCGATCTAAGCATAATAAGATACATAAAAGGATAAACATCACATGCATATAACTTTATGTGACATGGTATAGCCAATCTTCAAGAATGATCTCCATCTTGTGCGTGCGGCATGATCTCCATCACTCCACCATGATTGCCTCCACCACGAATAGCAACTACAACTATTGCTAACTACTTAGCGATAAAGTGAAACTATTACATGGCGATAAGAAGTTGACACAGGTCATACACAATTATAAAGACAACCATATGGCTCCTGCCGGTTGTGTACTCATCGACATGCAAGTCGTGAAACATTACAAAACATGATCATCGCATACAATATACACATCACATATTGGGCCATACCATATCATAGAAAACACTCCCTGCAAAAACAAGTTAGACGCCTCTACTTTGTTGTTGCATGTTTTACGTGGCTTATGGGAGTAGATGCTAAGAACGATTCTTACCTACGGAAAGCCACAACGGTGATATTATGGTTGCCAAACTCCGGTGTTAATCCCATGACAACTATAGTGAGAGAAACTGACATCCACCACCGCATGTGTGGAACAAGCCACACGCCAAGTGCGGAGCCGGTCTCATGAACGACGCCGTAAGGTTGGCCTAGACCGCTTCAATCTCACTATCCCGCGTCATAAGAAGAACACAAACAAGAGGCTTGCAACAGAAAATATCAACGACCGCAACAACCATGTTGCGTTCTACTCGTGAAACACATCTACGCATAGATCTAGCTCTGATACCACTGAAGGGTTTCGCGGCATAGTAAATCAAAATTTTCTACGGATGTGAACATAGGGAAAGCCAAGATCTAATCTAGGAGATGCAAACAACGAGAGAGATTGGATTAGATCTTCATACCCTTGAAGATTCAAGACAGTGAACGCTCGTTTAACGCGGGTGATGTAGTCGTACTCGCTTCTCCTCCTCGCGATCCGATCCGATCTAGCACCACAAGTGGCGGTGCCTCCGTGAGATGCACACGTGCAGCACCTCAACGTCTCCTCCTTCCTCGGACCAGCAAGTATGGTGGAGAGACGGATTGGATCTACAACACGACGGTGTGGTGTATATGGTGGAGAATTTCTGCAGCAGGGTTTCGCCTACAAGCAGTCGGGGGGGAGAGGAGGGGCAGCAGGGCGGCTAGGGTTGGAGGGGAAGGTGTGGGGGGTTGGTGCGCCCCCAGCCCTCTATATATAGAGGGGTGGGCGCAGCCCTAGCCCCTCGCCCAAGCCAAGGCCGGCGGCCCCAAGGAGGAAGAGTGGGAGGCAAGGAATCCCCCCTTCTAGAAGCTCTATCTAGAGTTCAAACCTCTCTTGGCCGGCTGGGCCCTATGGGGCCTTGTGCCCCTAGCCCATGCCCCCTCCCGGAAGGTGGGGCCACGTTGGTCCCCTTCCGGAAGGTTCTAGAAGCTTCCGGTACAATACCGATTAACCCGGAACAATTCCGAACTCCAAAAACTGCACTGCCTTATATGAATCTTATTCTCCGGACCACTCCAGAACCTCTCGTGATGTCCCGGATCCCATCCGAGACTCCGAACAAAAATTCATAAACCAATTATCCAATATATCCTAGCGTCGATACACGTTAAGTGTGTGACCCTGCGGGTTCGAGAATATGCAGACATGATCTTCTATCAATAATCAACAGCAGGGTCTGGACACCCATATTGACTCCCACATATTCATCGATGATCATATCGGATGAACCACGATGCCAGGATTCAATCAATCCCATATATATATTCCCTTCGTCTCGCGATATTTTACTTGCCCGAGATTTGATCGTCGGTACCGTCATACCTAGTTCAATCTCGTTCACAGCAAGTACTTTACTCGTTCCGTAATCCGATATCACTTTGTGATTAACTCCTTAACCACATGCTTACAAGCGGTGTTGACATCGACACGAAAGGGCCCAAGTATATCTCTCCGACTTGGGAGGGACAAATCCCATCTCGATACATACAACCCAACAGATACTTTCCGATCACCTGAGAGACACCTTTATGATCACCCTCTCATAGGATGACGTTTGATGACCTCAAAGATTTCTTCCGATACCAGGGATTTGTATTATCTCATGGTCTAAGGAATACAATATTTGACATAATAAAAGCTTCGCAAAGACGAACACGATGACACAATCTAATTGCTTCGCTTAGTTTGGGTCTGTCCACCATATCATTCTCCCAATGATATGATCTCATTATCAATTGACAACTCATGTCTATGGTTAGGAAACCTTAACCATCATTGATCAATGAGCTAGTCCATAGAGGCGTACTAGGGACACGGTGTTGTTCACAAACCACACAAGTATTAAAGTTTCCGCTTAATACAATTTTAGCATGGAATATAAACATTATCATGAACAAGAATTATAATAATAACAGCTTTATTATTGCCTCTAGGGCATAATTCCAACATATGCTAGGCTCGTCAAAATCAAACCTTAGCTTCCGCATGAGCATATCTGGCTTGTTCCTGTTGTATACACTCGCAGAATCTAACACACCCGATCATCACGTGATGCTTCGAAACAATGAGCTTTAGCAACAATGATTACTATGGATGAACACTTTATAACTTGAAATTTTGTGCTAGAGGGATCATCTTATAATGCTACCGTCACGAACTAAGCAATACAAGATGCATAAAAGGATTAACATCACATGCAATTCATAATATGTGATATGATATGGCCTTTCTTCTTGTGCTTCTGATCTCCATCTTCAAGCACAAACATGATATCCATCATCACCGGTATGGCATCAAGGTCAATGGCACCGCTTCATGGTTGTCGTCCACCAGCATCAACTATTACAACTACTTTGAATAATAGACACGCAGATCTTAACGGAATTAAAAGACAACCATATGGCTCCTACCTGTTGCGGACTTACAATAAGGAACATTGCATACATCATATATAATCACAATCATGGTCATATCACATCACAGCACACCCCTGCAAAACAAAGTTAGACACCTCTAATTTTCTTTGCATGTTTTATGTGGTTTGGGACTTTCAATAAGTGTCGTTCTAACTTACGAGCAAGAACCACAACATTGATACTAGTATTGTCAATTACCCGTTGTAAATTGAATCTTCACTATGCTGGGAGAAACAGGCACCCGCAAAGCCATACAAGTTGCATGTCAAGCGTGGAGCAAGTCTCATGAACGATGTCATGTAAGGTTAGCCCAGGCCGCTTCATCCCACCATCCTGCAAGATGCAAAGTACACAAGAATCAATCGACAACAAAATCATCAACGCCCACAATGACCATTGTGTTCTACTCGTGCAAAAAATCTACATATAGACACGGCTCTGATACCACTATAGGGGTTCGTAGCATGGAAAACAAAAAAATTCTACCGCATGCATACAAACAAGTCAAGATCTATCTACTAGATTGAAGCAACGAGTCAATTAGAGTACTCACCCTCGAAAATTCCAAAGCGGTTAACGAGAGCAGATTCTCGTGGGTGATGTAGTCGTACACTTGCCGATCTCAAGATCACGTAGACGATCCTTCCGGCGTTGCGTTCCGGCAGCGCTTCCGCAGTCGGTCACACGTTCGGTACTCGATGAAGACCTTCCTCTCCCTTGTTCCAGCATGCAGCGGAGGTTATAGTTCTCCCCTCGCGATTTCGGCAGCACGACGGCGTGCTGTCGGAAGTAGAGGGAAGATCCCGCAGGGCTTCGCTTAAGCCGGTGCGAGTTATGGTGGATCTAGGGTTTCCGGCAATCTAGGGTTAGAAGGCCGGAGAGGAGGAGGAGGTGTCGGTGGCAACTTGGCGGCGGCGCACAGGTGGGAGGGCTTGGTGTTGTGGTCTTTGGGGCAGCCCTCCCCCTCTATTTATGAGAGGGGGGCAGCCTTGGGAGAGGGGAGTTTGAACCCATACCCAAACCCAAGTTGGATAGAAGGAAGGACTCTTTCCTTCTTCCACTAGGAAACTATGTTGGAATTATGCCCTAGAGGCAATAATAAAGATGTTATTATTATAATTCTTGTTCATGATAATGTTTATATTCCATGCTAGAATTGTATTAAGCGGAAACTTTAATACTTGTGTGGTTTGTGAACAACACCGTGTCCCTAGTACGCCTCTATGGACTAGCTCATTGATTAATGATGGTTAAGGTTTCCTAACCATGGACATGAGTTGTCGATTAATAATGAGATCATATCATTGGGAGAATGATATGGTGGACAGACCCAAACTAAGCGAAGCAATTAGATCGTGTCATCGTGTTCGTCTTTGCGAAGCTTTTCTTATGTCAAATATTGTATTCCTTAGACCATGAGATAATACAACTCCCTGGTATCGGAAGAAAGCTTTGAGGTCATCAAACGTCATCCTATGAGAGGGTGATCATAAAGGTGTCTCTCAAGTGATCGGAAAGTATCTGTTGGGTTGTATGTATCGAGATGGGATTTGTCCCTCCCAAGTCGGAGAGATATACTTCGGGCCCACTCGGTAATCGATATCAACACCGCTTGCAAGTATGTGGTTAAGGAGTTAATCACAAAGTGATATCGGATTACGGAACGAGTAAAGTACTTGCTATGAACGAGATTGAACTAGGTATGACGGTACCGACGATCGAATCTCGGGCAAGTAAAATATCGCGAGACGAAGGGAATATATATATGGGATTGATTGAATCCTGGCATCGTGGTTCATCCGATATGATCATCGATGAATGTGTGTGAGTGAATATGGGTTACCAGACCCCGCTGTTGATTATTGATAGAAGATCATGTCTGCATATTCTCGAACCCGCAGGGTCACACACTTAACCTGTCTCGACGCTAGGATAGATTGGATAATTGGTTTATGAGTTTTTGTTCGGAGTCTCGGATGGGATCCGGGACATCACGAGAGGTTCCGGAGTGGTCCGGAGAATAAGATTCATATAAGGCAGTGCAGTTTTTGGAGTTCGGAATTGTTCCGGGTTAATCGGTATTGTACCAGAAGCTTCTAGAACCTTCCGGAAGGGGACCAACATGGACCCACCTTCCGGGAGGGGGCATGGTCCTATGAGGGAGTTCCCTGGCCGCATTGTGCCAGGGGCACAAGGCCCCATAGGGCCCAGCCGGCCAAGAGAGGTTTAAACTCGAGATAGAGCTTCTAGAAGGGGGGTTTCCTTGCCCCCCACTCCTTCTCCTTGGGGCCGCCGGCCTTGGCTTGGGGGAGGGTCTAGGGCTGCGCCCACCCCTTTATATATAGAGGGATGGGGGCGCACCACCCCCCTACACCTTCCCCTCCAACCCTAGCCGCCCTGCTGCCCTTCCTCTCTCCCTCCCGACTGTTTGTAGGCGAAGCCCTGCTGCAGAAATTCTCCACCATATACACCATGCCGTCGTGTTGTAGATCCAATCCGTCTCTCCACCATACTTGCTGGTTCGAGGAAGGAGGAGACGTCGAGGTGCTGCACGTGTGCATCTCACGGAGGCACCGCCACTTGTGGTACTAGATCGGATCGGATCGCGAGGAGGAGAAGCGAGTACGACTACATCACCCACGTTCCGATTTAACGCTCACTGTAATCTTCAAGGGTATGAAGATCTAATCCAATCTCTCGTTGTTTGCATCTCGTAGATTAGATCTTGGCTTCCTCCGTTCGCATCCGTAGAAATTTTTGATTTACTATGCGTAAACCCTTCAAAGGGTATTAGAGCTAGATCTATGCGTAGATGTGTTTCACGAGTAGAACGCAACATGGTTGTTGCGGGTGTTGATGTTTTCTGTTGCAAGCCTCTTGTTTGTGTTCTTCTTATGACGCGGGATAGTGAGATTGAAGCGGTCTAGGCCAACCTTACGCGACGCCGTCATGAGACCGCTCCGTGACTTGACTGTGGCTTGTTCCACACATGCGGCTGGTGGATGTCAGTTTATCTCACTATAGTTGTCATGGGATTAACACCGGAGTTTGGCAACCATAATATCACCATTGTGGCTTTCCGTAGGTAAGAATCGTTCTTAGCATCTACTCCCAAAAGCCACGTAAAACATGCAACAACAAAGTAGAGGCATCTAACTTGTTTTTGCAGGGAGTGTTTTCTGTGATATGGTATGTCCCAAGATGTGATGTGTATAATGTATGCGATGATCATGTTTTGTAATGTTTCACGACTTGCATGTCGATTAGTACACAACCGGCAGGAGCCATATGGTTGTCTTTATAATTGTGTATGACCTGTGTGTCAACTTCTTATACGCCATTTAATAGTTTCACTTTATCGCTAAGTAGTTAGCAATAGTTGTAGTTGCTATTCGTGGTGGAGGCAATCATGGTGGAGTGATGGAGATCATGCCGGCACGCATAAGATGGAGATCATTGTGCGAAGATTGGCTATACCATGTCACATAAAGTTATATGCACATGATGTTTATCCTTTTATGTATCTTATCATGCTTAGATCGCGACGGTAGCATTATAAGATGATTCATCACTTAAAGATCAAGATAAAACTGTGTTCTCCCCAAGTATGCACCGTTGCGAAAGTTCGTCGTGTCCAAGCATCACGTGATGATCGGGTGCTATAGACTCTACGCTCACATACAACGGGTGCAAGCCAGTTTTGCACACGCAGAAATACTTGGGTTTTACTTGACGAGCCTAGCATGTACAGACATGGCCTCGGAACACATGAACCGAAAGGTTAAGCATGAGTCATATGAATGATATGATCGACACTTCGTTGTCCACCATTGAAACCATATCTCTTCTCGTGAAGATCGGATTAGGTGTGGTGAATTTGGATCGTGTTCACTAAACAACTTGAGGGATGTTGAATTTAGTGGGAGTTCATCTAGTAATTTGATTAAGTTGAACTATTTATCATGAACATAGTCTAAAGTTGTACTTGCAAATACTGTAGATCACATGGCTAAGTCCAACTTCAACTTCAACGTTTTTGCTGAGAAGGAAAAGCTTAGAAACAATGGGTCTAACTTCACCAATTGGTTCCGCAATCTAAGAATCATTCTCTCTGGCGGTCAAAAGGACTATGTCCTTGGGAAAGCGTTAGGTGACCCTCACGCAATCGCTACCCGATGAGAAAGTTGTCTATCAACAAGAAAGATGATTATGGTGTGATTAAGAGCACCATGTTGTTTGCTATGGAACCGAACTTCAAAATCGCTTTTGAAGACTATCCCGCCCTTTGAGATTCTCAAGAGCTGAAAATCATGTTTCGACTCAGCCCATTCGAGAGATATGAGATCTCCGAGAAGTTCTTTAACCGCAAGATGGAGGAAGGGAGTTCCGTTAGTGAGCACGCCATTAAGATGACGGGCTACACTCAACGCCTTTGAGCAACCGGAATGCACGATTCTAGAGGAGCTCAAGATTGACAGGGTTCGCAATCACTCCTCCCAGCTACAAAATTTTTGTAGTGACTCATAATCGATTGGTTCCATCGATACGATCACCGAGCTCTTCACAAAGTCAAGGTCTGGAGGTGGACATCAAGAAGGATAATCATGTGTTGATGGTCAACAAGCCCACCTTCAAGAAAGGTAAGAGTGCAAATAAGCCCTTCAAGAAAGGCGGCGGTAAGAGCGTTGTTCTCGCCGAGAAGAAGCTCAAGTCCGGTCCTGCCGATTAATCGAGTGCTTCTATTGCAAGGACAAGGGTCACCGAAGCGAATCGTCCAAGTACTTAGCGGACAAGAAGGCTAGCACCATCAAAGGTATATTTTATATACATGTTATTGATGTTTTCCTTACTAGCCCTCGTTGTAGTGCCCGGGTATTTGATACCGGTTCGTTGCTAATATTTGTAACTCAAACAGAGCTACGGAATAGACGGCGACTTATGAGGGATGAGGTGACGATGCGCGCTGGCAACGGATCAAGAGTTGATGTGATGGCCGTCAAGACGCTTCCTTAGTTTTACCTTCGGATTAGTTTTAAACCTCAATAAATGTTATTATGTGCCCGCTGAGCATGAACATTATTTCTGGATCTTGTTTATTGCAAGACGGTTATTCATTTAAATCGGAGAATAATGGTTGTTCTATTTATATGAGTAACATCTTTATGGTCATGCACCTATTGTGAATGGTTTATTTCTACTAAATCTCGAAAGGGATGAAACACACATCCATAACATTGAGGCTAAGAGATGCAAAGTAGATAGTGATAATACTACTTATTTGTGGCTTGCCCAGGTCATATTGGTGTAAAGCGCATGAAGAAACTCCATTTTGATGGACTTTTGAGTCTCTTGATTTTGAATCATTTGACACATGCGAACCATGCCTCATGGGCAAGATGATCAAAACCCTGCTTCTCCGTATGATGGAGCGAAGCAACAGACTTGTTGGAAATCATACATACCGATGTATGCGACCGATGAGTGTTTCGACGCAGGTGGATATCGCTATTTTCTCACTTTTACCGATGACTTAAGTAGATATGGGTATATCTATTTAATGAAACATAAATCTAAAACATTTGAAAAGTTCAAGGAATTTCAGAATGAAGTGGAGAACCATCGTAATGTAAAGATTAAGTTTCTACGATCCGATCGTGGGCGAATATTTGAGTTATGATTTTCTCACGCATCTTAAAGCAAGCGGAATTGTTTCAACTCACGCCACCGAACACCACAACGCAATGGTGTGTCTGAACGCCGGAATCGAACCCTATTAGATATGGTCCGATCGATGATGTCTCTTACTGATTTGCCGTATCATTTTGGGGTTATGCATTAGAAACCGCTGCATTCACTTTAAATAGGGCACCATCTAAACTGCTGAGACGACACCGTATGAACTATGGTTTGGTGCTAAACCTAAGTTGTCGCTTTCTTAAAGTTTGGGGATGCGAAGCTTACGCCAAGAAGTTGATGCCGGACAAGCTCGAACCCAAAGCGAGAAATGCGCTTCATAGGATGCCCTAAGGAAACTATTGGGTATACCTTCTATCACGTAACCAAGGCAAAGTGTTTGTCATGAAGAACGGTTCCTTTCTTGAGAAGGAGTTTCTCTCAAAGAAGTGAGTGGGAGGAAAGTAGAGCTAGACGAGGTTATTGAACCTTCTCTTGAATTGGAGAGTAGCGCAAAGACCTGAAATTGTTCCAAAGGTCACCGCACCAACAATAGAGGAAGCTAATGACAAGGAACATAAAGCTTCGGACGATGCTGCTACTAAACGCCGCAAGTCGACAAGGTCGCGTGCCCCTCCTGAGTGGTACGGCAACCCTATCTTGACTGTCTTGTTAGTAGAAGACAGTGAACCTACGAACTATGAGGAAGCGATGATGAGCCCAGACTCTGAGAAATGGCTAGAAGCCATGAAATCCGAATTGGGATCCATGAGCGAAAACCAAGTATGGACTTTGGTGGACCCTCCTAGCGACCGAAAGGCCGTTGAGTGCAAATGGATCTTCATGAAGAAAACGGACGCGGATGGTAATGTTACCGTCTATAAAGCACGGCTTGTCGCGAAAGGTTTTCGACAAGTTCAAGGTGTTGACTATGACGAGACTTTCTCTCCCGTAGCGATGTTTAAGTCCATTCGGATTTTATTAGCAATTGCTGCGTTTCATGATTATGAAATATGGCAGATGGATGTCAAGATCTGCTCCTCAATGGCAACATTGATGAAGAGTTGTATATGATGCAACCCAAAGTTTTGTCGATCCTAAGGATGCCGGTAAAGTATGCAAACTTCAGCGCTCCATTTATGGATCAAGCAAGCATCGGAGTTGAACCTTCGCTTTGATCAAGTGATCAAGAGCTTTGGATTTGTTCCAAATTGCTACGAAGCTTGCATCTACAAGAAAGTGAGTGGGAGCTCGGACGCTTTACGGTACTATATGTGGATGACATATTGATTATCGAAATGACATCAACATGCTTAACGATGTGAAGAGTTATTTGAACAAGTGTTTTCAATGAAAGACCTAGGTGAAGCTGCTTATATATTGGGCATCAAGATCTATAGAGATAGACAAAGACGCTCGATAGCTTTAAGCGAGTACATACCTAGACAAAGTTCAAAAGGTTCGAATGGATAAGGCAAAGAAAGGTTCAGGCCTATGTTGTCGGTAAGATATTGAGCAAGGCTCAAGGTCCAGCTACGGTAAATGATAGGGAAGCTATGAGCAAAGTGCCTTATGCCTCGCCATAGGTTCCATCATGTATGCCATGTCGTGTACTAGACCGGATGTGTCCAATGCTCTTAGTTGGACGAGCAGTATCAAAGTGATCCAGAGTGGAACATCGACAACCGTGAAGAACATCCTAAAGTACCTAAATAGAACTAAAGAAATGTTCTTAGTCTATGGGGTGATGAACAACTCGTAAAAGGTTACGCCGCTTAGTTTCAACAATCGACAAGGATGATTCTAAATCTCATGTGATACGTGTATATTTTGAATGGAGGAGCCGTGAGTCGAGAAGCTGCAAGCAAAGCGTGATCGGGATCTATAGTAGAAGCGGAATACATGGCTGCGCAGAAGCATCAAGTGAAGGAGTTTGGATCAGAACTTCATCATCGAGCTTGGCGTGGTTCCAAGTGCATTGGACCCACTGGAGATATTGTGTGACAACACCGCGCCATAGCACTCGCTAAGGAACCAAGATATCATCCAAAGACCAAGCATATCAATCAAGAAGTTTCATATAATCCGAGATTATATAATGATGGAGATATGAAGATTAGCAAAGTACATACAGATCTGAATGTCGCAGATCCATTGGCTAAACCTCTTCCACGTGTAAACATGATCAACACCTCAAAGGCCATGGGTGTGAGATTGTTTCCATGTAAACTAGATTATTGACTCTAGTGCAAGTGGAGACTGTTGGAATTATGCCCTAGAGGCAATAATAAAGATGTTATTATTATAATTCTTGTTCATGATAATGTTTATATTCCATGCTAGAATTGTATTAAGCGTAAACTTTAATACTTGTGTGGTTTGTGAACAACACCGTGTCCCTAGTATGCCTCTATGGACTAGCTCATTGATTAATGATGGTTAAGGTTTCCTAACCATGGACATGAGTTGTCGATTAATAATGAGATCATATCATTGGGAGAATGATATGGTGGATGACCAAACTAAGCGAAGCAATTAGATCGTGTCATCGTGTTCGCTTCATGCGAAGCTTTTCTTATGTCAAATATTGTATTCCTTAGACCATGAGATAATACAACTCCTGGTATCGAAGAAAGCTTTGAGGTCATCAAACGTCATCCTATGAGAGGGTGATCATAAAGGTGTCTCGTGTGATCGGAAAGTATCTGTTGGGTTGTATGTATCGAGATGGAATTTGTCCCTCCCAAGTCGGAGAGATATACTTCGGGCCCACCCGGTAATCGATATCAACACCGCTTGCAAGCATGTGGTTAAGGAGTTAATCACAAAGTGATATCGGATTACGGAACGAGTAAAGTACTTCCGTGAACGAGATTGAACTAGGTATGACGCATCCGACGATCAATCTCGGGCAAGTAAAATATCGCGAGACGAAGGGAATATATATATGGGATTGATTGAATCCTGGCATCGTGGTTCATCCGATATGATCATCGATGAATGTGTGGGAGTCAATATGGGTTACCAGACCCCGCGGTTGATTATTGATAGAAGATCATGTCTGCATATTCTCGAACCCGCAGGGTCACACACTTAACGTGTCTCGACGCTAGGATAGATTGGATAATTGGTTTATGAGTTTTTGTTCGGAGTCTCGGATGGGATCCGGGACATCATGAGAGGTTCCGGAGTGGTCCGGAGAATAAGATTCATATAAGGCAGTTTTTGGAGTTCGGAATTGTTCCGGGTTAATCGGTATTGTACCGGAAGCTTCTAGAACCTTCCGGAAGGGGACCAACATGGCCCCACCTTCCGGGAGGGGGCATGGTCCTATGAGGGAGTGCCCTGGCCGCATTGTGCCAGGGGCACAAGGCCCCATAGGGCCCATCCGGCCAAGAGAGGTTTAAACTCGAGATAGAGCTTCTAGAAGGGGGGTTTCCTTGCCCCCCACTCCTTCTCCTTGGGGTCGCCGGCCTTGGCTTGGGGGAGGGGATAGGGCTGCTCCCACCCCTCTATATATAGAGGGCTGTGGGCGCACCACCCCCCTACACCTTCCCCTCCAACCCTAGCCGCCCTGCTGCCCTTCCTCTCTCCCTCCCGACTGTTTGTAGGCGAAGCCTCGTCAGTAAATTCTCCACCATATACACCACGCCGTCATGTTGTAGATCCAATCCGTCTCTCCACCATACTTGCTGGTCTGAGGAAGGAGGAGACGTCGAGGTGCTGCACGTGTGCATCTCACGGAGGCACCGCCACTTGTGGTGCTAGATCGGATCGGATCGCGAGGAGGAGAAGCGAGTACGACTACATCACCCACGTTCCGATTTAACGCTCACTGCGAATCTTCAAGGGTATGAAGATCTAATCCAATCTATCTCGTTGTTTGCATCTCCTAGATTAGATCTTGGCTTCCCCTCTGTTCGCATCCGTAGAAAATTTTGATTTACTATGCCGCGAAACCCTTCAAACTATTGTTTAAGTTTGACTTTTCAAACCTCCCTTTTGACTTTCAATTTAGAGCTTTACTTCTCTCTCGCAAATTCCCAACCAAAGTGACCTAGGACATGACCCAATCATTCCACTTACCCATGACACATTCATGGACCGTTCCCCTTCCGGTCCGGTGAACCTTCCAGAATCTTCTAGAACCTCTCCGATGAAAACATCGAAATCATTCCCGAACTCTGGAATCGTACTTTCCTTATATGTATCTTATTCTCCGGACCATTCCGGATCTCCTCGTGATATCACAGATCCCATCCGAGACTCCAAACAACATTCGGTTTCCCTACTTACATTCCATATCTACTAAACAACATCGAATCCTTAAGTGTGTCTCCCTACGGTTCGTGAATTATGCGGACATGACCGAGACACTTCTCCGATCAATAACCAATAGAGGAATCTGGAAATTCATATGGCTCCCACATATTTCTACGATTACTTTGCGATCGAATGAACCACTTACATATGATACCAGTTTCCCTTTGTCTCGCGATAGTTTACTTATCCGAGGTTTGATCATCGGTATCTCTGCATACCTAGTTCAACCTCGTTATCGATAAGTACTCTTTTCTTGTTCCCGTGATATGTGATCCCTTGTGAGCCAGTCACATGCTTGCAAGCTAATTGGATGACATTTCACCGGGAGGGCCCAGAGTATATCTATCCGTCATATGGATGGACAAATTCCACTCTTGATCCATGTGCCTCAACCCATACTTTCCGAACACTCAATGCCACCTTTATAGCCACCCAGTTACGGTGTGGTGTTTGATGTCATCAAAGCATCCTTCCGGTGATGGTGATTAGTATGATCTCATGGTCGAAGGAATTAGGTTACTATGTATCAGAAAGCTTATAGCAAATGAACTATTGAAATGACTTGATCTTTATGCTACGCTTATCTATAGGAGTATGTCCATCACACCATTATCCTAATGATATGATCTTGTTGTTAATAACATTTCAATGTTCATGATCGATAAACCAAGATCATCCATTAACCAACAAGCTAGTATTATAAAGAGGCTTTACTAGGGACTCTAATTTAGTTTACAAATCACACAAGTATTAATGTTTCCGGTTAATACTATTATAACATGAATGTAAACATTTATCATAAACACAAAGATATAATAATAACCACTTTTATTATTGCCTCTAGGGCATATCTCCAACACGTATCACCTAGCGGGTATGCATGTCTTGACATCTCCACTAGAGTCTCCATGCAAGATGAAGCCGATCCACCACCTCCCTCTTCCATCCAGTGCTGCTCCACAAGCAATGCCCCAAAAGAGAATACGACACCACAACACCGCCATCGCCCAATCCGAAGAACCAGATTAGGTTTTTCCCTGAAGCATCTCGAGTGAAGTGACAAGAACATCAAAGACGATGCCTTCAACAAGGCAGCAACACCAAGTGAGGTCGCCATCGTCCACCAAGATCATAGTCGAGGCTCGGTTTTCACCGGCTGCCATGTCACCAAAAACTCAACGCCGTCTAGATATTCACCACCAGAGATTGGTGTGGGATCCCAAGATCCCCCACACCGGGTCCCAACATGGTCATCCACCTCCAGCAAAGGAAGTCACCACATCCATGCCCAGATCCGCCGCCCCGTCACTCAGATGACATGATGGCGCAGCTGCCTTCACTGCTGATGCAAGAAGGAGGTCAAGATCCAGACCCAAAGGTCCTAGGACGACCACCGCCTGCCATCGCGACCTCAGGCCGCCATCACTGCACG
This sequence comes from Avena insularis, assembly GCA_023614405.1. Lineage (NCBI taxonomy): Eukaryota > Viridiplantae > Streptophyta > Magnoliopsida > Poales > Poaceae > Avena > Avena insularis. The sequence goes on along the minus strand of CM042695.1, from coordinate 376,869,852 downwards.
CCACCATGGACCAGAGGTGAAGAGGGCGCCGCCTCCCATCCCTGGCCACTTCCAGCAGGCGCCCTGCTGCCGCCATGCCACGCGTCCTTTTGCCGGCGATGCCTTCGGCGGTGGCAGAGGGGAAGATTGGTGGTGGGGGAGGCTTGAGGGGGGATGGCGGGGGAGGCCCCGGGGTGGAGCAGGGCCTCCAACGCTCGAGGTAGGGGTAGTGGGTCTAGTTTTATTTAATTCGTGCACTTTATCGCTCTTTCATTCAATTCTTGGAGTTCAGTTGGTGATAACAGTAACCTATACTAGCCCCCACTATGCGCCCTTCTGGGGTGTGGTTGTTAGGTAGAACATTTCATAAGGTACATCGAGAAACACAGTGCTGGGACCCTAAACAATGGAGTTGAATGCGGAGAAACCATTTTTCTTGTTCTTAATATTAGATGAATAAATGCGTACAAATTGCATCGTGGGACCTGAACATGCGCAATAATGGCTATATCATAGTCAGGTCATATGCGCGTTTACGAAAGCACACTACCGGTGGCGTCGCGAGTTCTGATCTCCCACGGAACCAACTATCGCACTGTCAAATCTAATCACCCATGGAATCAACTATCGCACCGTCAAATCATACGTGTTTTACCGAAGGCACATAGTGTACATGGGGAAGCAAGACATGAGAGCGGATTTACCACAAGTTGGCCTCCCGACATCACATATGCCCTATGATTCTTGGAGATTCGTGCAAAGTCTACAATGTCAACAGCTGCCACACATTTGCATGTAAGCCCTCCTAGAAAGGTGGAAACAATTTGAGCTCCACCTGGCAGTGAAACTTATATGTTTCTTGACTGGGTCTGCTGAAATTTGTATGCATCTTTAAATTTTTGTTAATTTTGGTTATTTTTCTACTGTTAATTTGGTTGTTTGGCCTATTTGTTGTATAGTTGCTATTGAATCATGTATGTGCCTGCAAGATTCAAAGCAGTTTCAGATCTTTAATAAATCTTATATGAATCTAAACTGAGATGGAAGGGTCTTCCTATAATATAGTTTGCACGAATCTCCAACAAACGAACGATAGTGATGATGTCGAAGGACCAACTTAGATGTGGTCTTGCATTTCCAAGCAACACATATGGAGCGCCCTAAACCCGCTCACTGCCATGCTATACTACACATGCGGGCTAGATTACTATAGTCACATGGTCAGCAGATCTCACAAATCGGTGCATGGTGGGTTTGATGTCGAGAGACAAAGAGTTGGTGCAGACGAAAGTGCACATCGCGTTGTCCTCTTTGTCAGCGTTATCACCAGTGCTATTTCTCTCCTCGTCTTCAACTGAATGTTCCAAATTCTGAATTGTCTTCTTGTTTGCACAATATCTACTATAACATGTGGGGTTAAGTAAAACTATTCTCGATATTCTTGTAGATGACGATGGTTATATCTCTTACCTTAGGGCTCTAGCAAAATATGCTAGATGTGGTAATCTTTGATACTAGCCGCATGATCATCAAGAGCCATTTTTCAGCATGTAGTTCATATCAATATAGTTTATGCTATATGCTACTGATGTGCCTAATTCATGGTGTGTTGAGGACATGTTCCATTCTGAGGATCATCATACCAAGAATGTGTCCCCCTTTTTGCCAACTCGAGTAAACATCCTAAATTTCTATTTCAATGACTTGTTTCTCATCATTAATCCAGATGCTTTACCGCCCCCACATTTCTGTTGATTCAGCCAATGTCATGTTAGATTCTTGATTTGGCGCAGACATAAGTTGAATGAAGTATGTTATTATTCCTCGTGACAATCGCATCGCGTTCACCAAGGGTTTCATCTAGGTAGTTTCAATGGAGGTGTCTTTGTTATCAGGTGACGATTTGTTCTTGTTATCCAATTGCTCTAAGTCCACTCATCCATTGTCCCTTGGAGAAGTGCTTTCCACTTACAAGCTCTTCTCCCACATCTACTTCCACTTAGAAGGAGAAGGAAAATGACACCTGGCCAGATATGGGCAGCAAGGCGAGGCATGAAGATTGTTTCAGGTGGTTTTACAGAGAAAACATATGTGTACTAACTTTAAGAAAAACATAGTTAGCTCTCGTGCTTGCAAGTGAATCCTTCTCGGTCAATCCAAGGACGGATCCCAATGAAGGCCATTACAGAGTGTTGATTGTTTTCTTCCCGATGACTCCTAGTTCTACTCCAATCAAACAGCTATTCGACGCTACCAGTTTAGTATTGCACTTGTCCCTTTTCATCAGTTCATGAGAACATCTAGTTTTGTTTCTTAGTCCTGGTGTGTCCTTCCCTTTAAATAGGGTGGACTGGATGTACTTGGTGTGCAAACAAATGACCTCACATGTATGTCATAGAATATGCACCCTTGGTGCTTCAAGTGTCGTCCTCTCCGCAGGAGCACTGCTGGCATCAATGGGCCAACCATAAGCATTCCATGCATTCAACAGAGTACACAATCTTTTTCATAAGGAGATCTCCATGACATCTATTACTCATTGTACCATTTCTCTAGGATATGAATATGTACTTGTCCAGACTCATACCTACAACCTAGTGGTGCCTCACATGTTATAGGTAATGAGAATAACACTGCCGACCTTACCGATCGATGGATTGACTGGTTTAGGAGCTTACATGTGGTTTCTTACGGATGGTGATGTCGATGTGTTGTTCGATAGAAACATGCACTTTTGTAGATTTGATGACATGCCCATCTGTGGCAAATTTTATGGAGGGCTTCAAATTTTATATCATGTCAATCTGAAATTCTCCTTTTGTGTTTGAGGAATAAAGACCGGGAGATTGGGAATGCACCTAATGTCACCTCCGCTGGCATATGCTTATGTCTAAGCTTAGATGCAAAAAGTTGCATCCTGAATCTGTTTTGTAGTTGAAACATTTCATCTTTCACAGTCTCTGTATGGCAGCCATTTATGTGATGGAAGAACCACTATAAATAAATATGTTGCTGCTACCATATCTGACTGTGTTCATCATGAATCTGTGCCCAATATGCTTTAATCCGTGCACTTTATAGCATATTCCCTTCAATTATGAGAGTTTAGTTGGTGATAAAAGTAACATCCACAACCTTTTGTTGTATGTAAGTTTTATCTGTTAAATTTAGATTTGTGTAGTTGCTTGTACAATTTCTTCTGTACATGTGAGGTATGCGGAACAGTTGTTGATATTCTTTGGACATGACGTTGATCACATCTCTTCACTTTGGGCTATAGCAAAGTTGCATGATCTGGTAATCTTTGATACTAGTTGTATGATCATGGAGACTCGCTTTTTTACATGTAGTTCTTACCACTGAATTTTATGCTATATACTTTTGGTGCGCCTAGCTAATTCATGATGCCACGAGGCATATGTTCCATTTCGAGGATTTTGAAATCAAGTCTACACCCATGATATTTTTTCAGTGACTTGGTTGTTGCTCCTCAGCAATCGAGATGCTCTACCGCATTTGAATTTCACCTGATTCGGTCATCCTTACTAGAGTCTTATAAAATTGAACATCTTATGTTAGGTCCTTGATAATCTATGCATGCTCAATGTCTTCTTATACTATGTAGCAGCTATTGATACCAGTTCGAGACAGCAGCAACGCGAGGCATGAAGAGGGGTTCCAGGCGGGTGGTTCTCTCGTGACTCACAACGCGTGATAACTCCAAAATAATCCGAGTTCACCAACTCGTGATTGCACATCCACAACCAGACTCAGTTGAAGGCTGTTATGGAGTGCTAGTTGTTTCCTTCCCGACGACTCCTATTTGGCCCAGTCCAGCACCACAACTATTTGGCCCTCTACCATTCTATCATAACACCTGTTTCTCTTCATCGTTTATAAGAACAATGGTTGTGTTTCTTTGAGAATTTTTTTGTTCATACTTTCCCTTTAAATAGAGTGGAGGGTGGGCTGGTTTATACGGTGTGCAAACATAAAACCACACAAATATGTTGTGGACCCTTGGTGCCGTAAGCCCGTAAGTGTTTCATGTGGGTAAGAGTCTTCCTGACATCAATTGGGCATTCTATAGGCATTTCTCGCATGTCCTCTATTTATCCTAGAGATTCGACATGACTAGCATCTATATTTTAGGTACAACAGTTTGCTGCGTAAACAAATACATTCATTAAGATTCATTTGGCTATATTTTTTTGTTACTATCACTAGTATGTGAAGTTTGCAGTTTTGCATTCATGATTACATAGGCTAGCTCATTGAGTGCGTTATTTTGGCACCTAGGCTCACTAGAGCCTGTCTTTTAAATAGAAAAAATGACATTTAAAATTTACAACCTTCGAGACCTCACTTTACTTTGTTACAACCATGTTTGAAGAAGTCCTTCTGCCCAATATGTGCTTGTTAGTCTTCTCTCTATTTGCAGCATCTGAATCAACAGGTTAATATTGTAGCCAACGTAAAAAACCATTTTTTTTGGAAAATAGTATATATTAATATCACGGGGATACCAATCACACCCAGCCTCTGCAACAACGCATGCCCTAGCGGCTCTATGGATGCACATAGCCCAGAAAAAAGAAAGAAGAATTACAAAAAAGAAAAGTCCCGCTACAGAGAACTAATTCTCAAAGCAACGACACTGACACCATCAGAACAACACTAGTAGTCCTTCACTCCAATAACAACGCCTTCAAGAAGAAAACAGTGTCCAAACGCCGTCGTTGCCCGACCAAAGATCATAGGTTTTCACCCTGAAGAAAGTCCTTTCTCACAAAACAATGCCTTCAACAAGGTCATTGCCAGGCACAACCCGTTAAGGCCAGACCTTGGATTTTCACCCTGCAAGATAAGATTGGGAACTTCCCCTATGTTGCCTTCCCGCACCAACAGTCGCTGCAACAAGTCCCAGATCACGCAGCCAGTTCTCCGTCGCCACAAGAACAAAAAACACCATCGCTACCCTCATATTTCCGCTTTCCTGACATTATCTGCATCTGACTTCACCATGGCTCTAAGAATGAAACTTGGTGGGAACAAACAACAGAGCTTCGCAACGCTCCCGCTGAAACCAAACGGCCAGAAAAATAAGGTGCGCATGACCGAATACCCTCCGATCCAGCAATCTCCAGGCATGATACGCCCATGGGAGTTCGCTGGCGGAGCCTTCCGAAACCCGCCTCTCCAGACTAGATCAACGAGGGCAGACATCAAGCAGATCTTCGTCTTCGTGCGAATGAAACCAAAGGACCACCTCCTTTATTAGATCCGACATAGCGATCCCTACACCGCCGGCCGGTTTCCGGAGAACGGATCGAGCAGGCAATTAGGGTTAGAGAGCCGATCTAGGTCTTCCAACGGAATCCCATCACCAGCACCTCCTCCACCAGATCGCCACCACAGGGAATCGCTGCCTCCACCCCGACCAAGGGACGCCGCCCAGGTCCGCGCTTCAGCCTCCGCCGTCGCCGCCCCAGCAGCTCTGCCTTCCGCCTCCGACGCATCGCCCCCAGCCACCTTCGGTAGCTAGGCCCGCCGCCACTGCGGCGAGGGCCAGCGGCAGCGACGGCGATTGGATCTAGATGGGGGCTCTGGCGGTGGCTGAAGTCCCCCTGGCGTCGCCCTGGGGAGCGTCGTGAGGGGAAGAGAGGGGGTCGTATGTGTCGTTCAGCTTTCTAAAATAAATATTATAAACATGTATTTGAATGCTTTGTCACGAGAGAAAGAAACTCACACGTTTCCACTTCCAATGTAACAAAGCTGGACTGAAAATTGTATCAGCATTGTACTATATTGCTGGAGCCTTGCTTTCATGGTGTTTCCTTCACCAATACTAGCTCCATTTTAATAAGTAAGGCGCACACGTATTTCAAGTCAAACTTTTACCAACAAAATTCAAGGTTATATTGCACATAATTAGTATCGTTGAATTCATGTTGAAAAGCACTTTCTTATGATGCTAATTTTGTATCAATAATCTTTACTTATTTTGATTAATTCTTGGCCAAAAAAAAACAAGCAAAACGAGAACACCTTATTTATTGAAACATATGGGAGTATGCATTTAAGCGTATTTCAATGTAATTACGGTGTGTTTGTCCAATGTGTCCATAAACATTCTATGAATGGAAAAAAGAAATAGCGCCCTATTTCGATGTTAATAGCGTGCTATACTGTATCTGCATCTCACTTGATTCGGTCGGTGCTGCTAGTTTGCACGGACCGGTGGCTTCATGTTATGTTATGTTATGTCAATGATTTGACGCGGGCGTAAGTAGTGCATGTCGCTTCTTAATGTTGAGTGTGACATTATTTCTCATGGCAATCACCAAATGGATTTATAACCTGTAGTTTTTTTATTGCAGCAAAGCGAAGCACAGATACTACAAGATAAATGGCACCTATTAAAGGTTGCAGGGAATCGGAGAATGAAGAATTTCAGCTAAGTGGCACCTGTTAGAGGTTCCAAGCGATTAAGCGAGTGGTTCCACGCCATGACGCAGTGCGCACAGACTCCAAATTAAGCCAAGGTGGATAAATCGTGCTTGCATCAGCTCGCGGCTCTTGTCGGTACATCGTCGACCTAAGCTAAAGGGTGTTATGGAGTGCCAATTGTATTCTTCCCAACGACTCCTAGTTCTAGTCCAATTGCACAGCTATCTGGCTCTGCCACTCTATCATCACACCCGTGGCACCATATGGGTGTTTTTTTGAGATCCGTGGCACCTTCTTCCCTTCAAATAGGATGGCCTGATCATTTAAACCTTAGAGACATGTTGTGGACCCTTGGTATTTGTGAGAGTTGTCGTCTTGGTAGGAGCCCTGTAGGCATCAATGGGGAATTTAGACATCAATGGGGAATGCATACACATTTCTTGGTTGCGGCTAATATTTTCTCATGTGACCTACTACCGCTGTCTCACAATATAAAATGTTTTGGTTGGCTATTTCAGCCCACCGAATTTTTTTAAATTACGGAATAGATTTTGGTATATTCATCCACTGGAATTGGTATGACTAGTTCAAGTATTTTAGACATGTAACCAAATATCATCCGCTAAATTCTATTGTGATATAACTTTTTTACTTACTGTAATTGGTGCCTGAAGCATAAAAGTATGCCGTTTCGTGTTATATGCTTATTTTGCAGATGTAGGTTTGAGTAAACGCTCACAATTCTTCTTTCACATAGAAGATAAAGAACGAATTTGGGCTAATGAAATAAATTCTTGGCCACATGTTGCCCAAAGCTTACCACTCAAATTTCTTTAAAAGTTGCTGGGTGGTAACATAAAATTTCAACTTGTGAGTATTGCAAAACTTGCAAGCTATCCTCTGACAAAGTTACCACTAAGCCAAAATCATGTATTCTATTTAAAATATGGTTGTTCACAAACATTATTAGGAATCATTCTTCTATCTAATGCATCATGTGAAGGTAGTGGATCAAGATCATAACTATGTGTTATCATCCTAAGAAACAAATCACGATCAAATTTTGTCCTACTTTAGGAAGATGAATGTTGTAAGTTCGTACTAAAATTGTTTCGTCACATGAAGTGAGAACGAAACTCATAAATTTCTTCTTCCATAGACACAGACTTGGCTATATTTTTTCTAAATAGAAGACATTACACCTAGATTTAAATTAATAAAGCCACGTATGGCCAAAGTTACGAGGTGCTGGGGGGAACAGATACAAAAACCACAAAGATAACAAGCAAACAACAAAATACAACATGAAGGTGACGGGCAACCTGCAATGACATATAGACAAGCACGTAAGCGAGAGGAAGGGGTGCGAGGTCGTCTTTCTGCTAGCATTTTCTTAGAAGGTACCACTCTCATCTTCGACTCAAGGAGACAACATATCCTTGCCAGGTATCAAGTAGCCGAAAAAGTTGTCTTTCTACTCTTCTCATCTTCTTGAAGGTGACATGGCGCTTTCTACTCACCAAGCTTAAGAGTAAGTCCATGAATGATTTAAACTTGCATTTATGTAGTTTCTACGTTTATGTGTTTATATTCACACATGATAAATGATTTGTGCAGTTGCCCCGTCTTGTGTCGAGTAGAGTTAATGGGCAGGAGTTCATGTTGAAACCAGGGGCTCTGTCAAGTGTCTCTCTTTCCTTATTTTGCACTACATGATCAGATGAGGGCTCAAGTGTCTCCAATTACGCGCTAATGAAAAATTAAGTATCTATGTCAAGGACTCATAATTTATCTATTTTCTGCAATCATATTGATCATTCATTTTCTATGCTAGCATGTGTGACACGACCATAGTCTTGGCAAGACTATGTCGGTATTAACCTTCCAGAACATATGACGAAGACAAAGATGTAACCGACAAAACCACTACAAAAAAAAAGTCTTAGCGCTGCAGAAGCCTTACTGGCAGAAGAGTGAAAGTCCGCCGGTGGTAAATGTACCCCCAGCAAGCAAGCAAAAGACCGTCACTTGTAGGTCGCGATCTGATCCCCGCATGACTTGCTGCTGAGTAGCACAAGAAAAGGTACGTCCTTGCAACGTGTTTCGTGGGCGGACCTGGGGGACGAAAAAAACCATGACCTTTGACCTTTTATGTACGTCACGGCTGTAGATCCTAGCGGTAATGAGAACGTAGAGGAAGTCTGTCACTGGATCCTCCCGAAAACTATTGGCGTATGCGTTTTTCACAGGTTATGGGATAACGCCAACGATCCGTTACATAGACTCGTCGTTTGGTTCTCAAGATTACTAGCGACGGTCATATTACATGCTTCGTTGGATGGGTTGATGAATCGATGACATAGAAATATGTACCGATTGCTGGATTTGTTAGAAGGTGCTCAAATGGCCAACACTTCTCTGTTTATTAGTGTAGCGTGGATGGGTCAAACTTACTGGTGGCGTTAAATTATAGATGAACGCCACCATTAGATATTTATTAGTGTTGTTCGCTAATTTGGCAACGTCACTGGTACATTCAGATGTAGCGATGGCGTGTCAAAAACATGGCGCACTACTAACCTTATGTCTGCTATAAGGGTTTTTATACTAGTGTACTAACCTATCTTTTCTTCTAACTAAAACCATCACGAACCTCCCTGTTTCTCCCTATCTCAGGATCACCCCATGGATGTCGAGCACCTAAACAAGACAATTACCAATTATGCCCAGATGCACTAGATCTTCTCCTTGGTCCTTGCCGCTAGCAGGTATGTCATGGGTTCTAGTGAGCCTCTTCGGTATCATAACCCTGACTATTTCTAGACCCAGGAGTCTGAGACTATGGTCGTTGATGATGAGGGCAAGAATGAACCTACTTCTAATGCAGGCGTCGGTGCTGCCGTTGGTGCTTGCGGTAGTACTGCTGCTTTTGTTGATCCTTCTAGGAAGCAGAAGAGGTTGATGTTGGAAGAGGAGGATGTCGTCGCCATCACCTGCATGACTGAGGTTGTGAAAGCGGTGGTTCTCTCCATCACCACTGCTTCCTCTCCCGATGCGCATCCAGGTCTCTATGACACTATCATGAACGTCATCAGGTTAAGCCATGAGGCTCCGGTGGTGGCTCTAGGCCACCTCTTCGACAAACAGGGCCCATGGTAATGGATTTTTTAAGATGGCATAGGACCACAAGGCGCTCTGGCTCAGGACCTTCCTAAACAAGCATTACTCCGTGCAGTGCTAGCTCCCTGATGATGGTGCTATTGGTGGTGTATGCATGATGAAAATGAACTTGTTGGTTGTATATTTTAAAGTGTTTAGGGCTTGAGAAAAAATTACTACAAGGCATGTTTATTGTGAGGTGGTATATTTTAGCCCCTCACATGATGGCCAATTTGTGGTGGTAGGATTACACCCCTTTTAATGTGCTAGTAGGATGACACCATAGAACTTGGTGTGATCAGTAGAATCAGACTTACTTGGTAGATTGAACTTGTAATGCTTTTTCCTATATGATCATGCATGCTTAGGTTGCTAATGTTCATTACCTTGTGTTCTGAACTTGATTTTCCTAGTTTACTTGTGTTTCTTATGTTGCATATGTTCTATCTTAGTAGAAATACAACTGATATGTGGTGTACTACCGCAAGGAGCCAGGAATCTACAAGACATGGGAACAGTGCAGCAAACAAGTGACGGGTTATGAGCAAAACTGACATAAAGGGTTTAATACTAGAGAGGTGGCACCGAAAGCTTTCTTGGAGTTCTTAGTGCAAGGTAAACAACAATGTCGATCCACAGGTTGCAGCTCAGCACGACGGAAGTAGGATCAAAGACTTCATTATCATCAACATGGTCATGTGGTTGTGTATTTGCTGTTGTCCTAAATCATGTGATCACATGTAAGACCTTAAACCCCGAACTTCTATATAGTAAGATCACCACATATGGTGCAAGATAACCATATCTTGCCTTATGCGGGCTGCCAAACATTATGCTTTGCATTAACCGAGCCAAAAAATCCAAATTGTGGGCAACCAAACATTTTGAGTATCCAAACACACCCTTAGTTTTGTCGAGGTTTCAACGGGCTTCAACTTATTTGTACATAGGTTTAATTGAGGTTTTAAAGGTTTCCACTAATATAAGGTTTCATATTCGTTTCAAAAGGTTTATTTCCTAATGATATTTAATCGAGGACGAATTGAAACTTCAAAAATGTTGAACCCATGTTTCACGAAGGTTTCAAAAGGTTTAATTTGAAGAGGTTTCAAAAAGTTTCTAAAGGTTTGACTAAGTTCTAGGATATGTTTTTGTTTGAGCGTAATTACAATATAACTCGTCTAACTCATATAAATAACAATTTAAATGCATGATTAATATTATGACTTATGAAGAGAGAAAGAAGTCGACTATGGCCTAAGGCTTAATTTAGGTGAATTTCAAGATTTTAAGTACAAATAAATCTTAGAGACGCAACTGACGGCGGGAGATTGAGGGATAGAAATAATTCGGCTGGAACGAAAGAGAGCAGTTAAACTGTTAAAGCCCTTCAACGCCACGCTGATAGCCTAGGTGAACAGTTGAATCCACGCCAACTATGCCACATAATAGAAAATGCTCGAACAGTATGTACTGACTATTATATAGTACGTGGGACATTTCGCCAAGTATTAACCTTTATTTGAGGTTTTCCAAATACAATTGTTAGATGTATATTTGTATATTGTAGTTTCCTCATATGTTAAGGAGCTTTCTGCATATTTGTACCTGTACCTGTATTATATATTGTGGCCTTTGGCCCCAAGAGGAATACAAGTTGCCTATTCCTAATATGGTATCAGAGTCACGTTAGTCCCGTCCTCTCTCTCGCAACTTCGTCGGCCGCCACCGTCCCTGACGCCGCCGGCTTTGCCGTCGTTGTCGCCGCCTGTTTTGTCCCGTTTCAGATCTGGATCGATTTGGGTGTGCCTGATCTGGGTGTCCCTGACCCGATCGAGATCCAATTCGAGATCTAGATCGGTCTTCTTCCTGCTCGATCTAGCGAGGTGGAGTCCCGATCGAGCTGATCCCGCGAGGTGGAGTCCAGATCGGTCTGCCTGGATCGACGCATTATCTGCCTGGATCGACGCCCTGTCTGGATCGATTCAGGTTCTGCCTGCTCGACGCCCCCCGACACCTCGACGCCCGACACCCCCGCCTGAAGTCAACGCCACCTCCTAGACCCCTGCTGCACCCGCCCGTCGCCTCTCCAGAGCGCTCACGCGCTGGCCCGCGCCCGCCCACCCCCGCGAGTTCGCCCGGACACGCGCCTGCCCGCCGCACCTGCCCTGTACGCGCCTGCACGCGCCCGCAGGATCTGCTCCGCCACTTGTCCCTGCCCCCACTCGCCGGACCTCCGCCGCCGGCCGTCACCGCCGGGAATCGATCCCCGACGGCTTGAATTGTTCATCCCCACTCCTTAGGTGCCTCCTTTTCTCCTGGCTTGGCCGGAATTTGGCCGGCATCTGCCTGCAGACGCCGTTGACCAGATTTGCTTCAAAAAAAAGAGAGAGATGTCTTCTGCATCGTGTTATGTTGCGATTCCTCGCTGCCCGGTGATCTTTGATGGCGCGAATTATCCTGATTTCGCTGCCTTTATGCGCGTTCACATGCACGGTCTCCATTTTTGGGGTGTGCTCTCCGGTGAGGTCTCCTGTCCGCCATGCCCCTGCTCCTGTGGCTCCTCTTCCGCCGACGCCGATTTTTCTCGGCGCTGATGCTTCTCAGTGTTGGAGATATGCCCTAGAGGCAATAATAAATATAGTTATTATTATATCTTTGTGTTTATGATAAATGTTTACATTCATGCTATAATAGTATTAACAAGGAAACATTAATACTTGTGTGATTTGTAAACTAAATTAGAGTCCCTAGTAAAGCCTCTTTATAATACTAGCTTGTTGGTTAATAAATGATTGTGGTTTTCCTATCATGAACATTGAGATGTTATTAACAACAAGATCATATCGTTAGGAGAATGGTATGATGGACATACTCCTATAGATAAGCGTAGCATAAAGATCAAGTCATTTTAATAGTTCAATTGCTATATGCTTTCTGATACATAGTAACCTAATTCCTTCGAGCATGAGATCATGCATATCACCATCACCGGAAGGATGCTTTGATGACATCAAACACCACACCGTAACCGGGTGGCTATAAAGGTGGCATTGAGTGTTCAGAAAGTATTGGTTGAGACACATGGATCAAGAATGGGATTTGTCCATCCATATGACGGATAGATATACTCTGGGCCCTCTCGGTGGAATGTCATCCAATTAGCTTGCAAGCATGTGACTAGCTCACAAGGGATCACATATCACGGGAATGAGAAAAGAGTACTTATCAGTAACGAGGTTGAACTAGGTATGCAGAGATACCGACGATCAAAACCTCGGATGAGTAAACTATCGTGAGACAAAGGGAAATTGGTATCGTATGTAGGTGGTTCATTCGATTGCAAAGTAATCGTACAAATATGTGGGAGACATATGAATTTCCAGATTCCTCTATTGGTTACTGTTCGGAGAAGTGTCTCGATCATGTCCGCATAATTCACGAACCGTAGGGAGACACACTTAAGGATTCGACGTTGTTGAGTAGTTACGGAATGATGAGTAAGAGACCGAATGTTGTTCAGAGTCTCGGATGGGATCCAGGATATCACGAGGAGATCCGCAATGGTCCGGAGAATAAGATTCATATAAGGAAAGTCCTGTTTCGGGGTTGGAGAATGGTTCCGGTGTTTTCATCGGGAATGTTCTAGAAGGTTCCGAAATGTCCGGCACTCCGGAGGGGAAGGGTACATGAATGTGTCATAACAAGTTGGAATGGTTGCATCATGTACTAGGTGTCATCGCTGAACAAAATAAAGGGATAAATCAAATCCTAGTTTGAAAAGTCAAACGCCAATTTGAAAAGTCAAACGGCTATTTTGTTTGGTGGAGGGAGAGTAGGAAACCTACATGGGGAGGAAGTTCCTCTCCCTCCACCGCCGGCCTTGGAAGCCGAGTTGGGGAGGGACTCCCCTCCCCTTGGCCGGCCCCCTCCACCTATATAAGGAGGGGCAAGGCTGCCCCTCCAAGCACACAACTTGCACCCCGCAAACCCTAGCCCCAAGCCACGGCCATGCCGCCACCTCTGCACCTAGCCACGGGTCTAGCCACCGAGTTAGGGCATCCCCTTGCCCTAGCCTCTCCTCCTTGGTGCGTCTAAACCCTAGATCACCGAGGCTCTCTCATAGTCCACCATAGTCGCTCCGGCTTAAGGCGAAGCCCTGCGAGATCTCCCCTCTACTTCCGGTACCATGCCGCCGTGCTGCCGGAATCGCAAGGAGAGTGCTACAACCTCTGCTGCCTGCTGGAACAAGGGAGAGGAAGGTCTTCGTCGAGTACCGCAGGACCGATCAAGTGACCACGCCGTAGCGGGAATGGCGAAGGATCGTCTACACGATCTTGAGATCGGAAGAATGCGACTACATCACCCACGAGAATCCGCTCTCGTTAAACACTTTGGAATCTTCGAGGGTGAGTTATTCTATCGACTCGTTGCTACAATCTAGTAGATAGATCTTGGCTTGTTTGTTTGTATGCGGTAATTTTTTTTGTTTTCCATGCTACGAACCCCTACAGTGGTATCAGAGCCGTTTCTATATGTAGATTTGTTGCACGAGTAGAACACAATGGTCATTGTGGGCGGTGGTGCTTTTATTATCAATTGCTTCTTGTGTACTTTGCATCTTGCGGTATGATGGGATGAAGCGGCCCGGGCTAACCTTACATGATATCGTTCATGAGACTTGCTCCATGCTCAACATGCAACTTGTATTGCATAAGTGGCTTTGCGGGTGTTTGTCTCTCCCATTATAGTATAGATCCAATTTACAACGGGCACTTGATAGTTCAAACATCAACGTTGTGGTTCTTGTTCGTAAGTTAGATCGACACTTATTGAAAGCCCCAAACCACGTAAAATATGCAAAGAAATTAGAGGCGTCTAACTTTGTTTTGCAGGGGTGTGCTGTGATGTGATATGGCCATGATTGTGATTATATGCGATGTATGCAATCTTCCTTATTGTAAGTTGGCAACCGGCAGGAGCCATATGGTTGTCTTTAATTTATGTTAAGACACGCGTGTCTATTCAAAGTAGTTGTAATAGTTGAAGCCGGTGGACGACAACCATGGAGCAGCGTCATTGACCTTGATGCAATGTCGGTGATGATGGAGATCATGTTCGTGCTTGAAGATGGAGATCGGAAGAAGAAAGAAGAAAGGCCATATCATATCACATATTATGAATTGCATGTGATGTTAATCCTTTATGCATCTTGTATTGCTTAGTTATCGACGGTAGCATTATAAAATGATCCCTCATGCACATGAATTTCAAGTTCTAAAGTGTTCATCCTTAGTAAGCACCGTTGCTAAAGCTTGTTGTTTCGAAGCACCACGTGATGATCGGGTGTGTTAGATTCCGCAAGTGTATACAGCGTGGGCAAGCCAGATTTGCTCATGCGGAAGCTAAGGTTTGATCTTGACGAGCCTAGCATGTACAGACATGGTCTCGGAACACTGATCACCGAAAGGTAAAGCATGAATCATATAGTAGATATGATGAACATGTCGATTGTTCGCCATTGAAGCAACATCAACTCTCGTGATGATCGGTTTTGATGTGGTGGATTTGGTTCGTGTGATCACTAAAACAATGTGAGGGATATTGTTTTGAGTGGGAGTTCACCTAGATTAATTTAACTATTAATTAGAACTCAATTTGTCATAAACTTAGTCTAAACTATTGCAAATATGTTGTAGATAAATGGCGGCCCCTACCATCAATTTTAATGCGTTCCTAGAGAAAGAAAAGTTGAAAAACAATGGAAGCAACTTCGCGGATTGGTTCCGCAATTTGAGGATTTTCCTCAATGATGGTAATTTGACCTATGTGCTGGATGCACCGTTGGGTGACCTGCCTGCAGCTGATGCTACCGATGAAGTAAAGAACGTTTACCTCGCTCGGAAGAATCAGTACTCCACAGTTCAGTGTGCTATCTTGTATGGTTTGGAATCGGAGCTTCAGAAAAGGTTTGAGAATTCAGACCCACATGATATTGTCCGTGAACTCAAATTGATTTTTGAGACTCACGCGGCAGTTGAGAGCTATGAGGCTTCTGAAAAGTTCTTTAACTACAAGATGGAAGAGGGCAGCTCCGTCAGTGAGCATGTGCTTAAGATGTCTGGGCACGCAAACAAACTTTAAAGCTTGGGTATAGTGATTCCTAATGCTTTGGGGATTTACCGTGTCCTCCAATCACTACCACCAAGTTACAAGAACTTTGTGATGAACTACAATATGCAAAGCATGAACAAGCAGTTGCCAGAACTCTTCTCCATGTTAAAATCTGCAGAAGTGGAGATCAAGAAAGAGCACCAAGTGTTGATGGTCAATAAGACCACCAAATTCAAGAAAGGCAAGTCTAAGCAAAAGGGACACTTCAAGAAGGGTGGTAAGAAAGTTACCACACCGACGAAGAAGACCAAGGTTGGACCCAAGCCTGATACAGAGTGCTTTTACTGCAAGGGAGAAGGTCACTGGAAGCGGAATTGCCCAAAGTACTTGGTGACGAGGTTTAATCTCGTTAATGCCCATTGTTATGGACTTGGGTTTTGGAGAAGATGGGGATGCTGGAGATCGTGGCACGGTTAACAGACAAGCAACTAGGGGACACGAGATTTACCCAGGTTCAGGCCCCCGGAGGGAAAACCCTACTCACGCTTATGCGCTCTTTGATTCTGGTGAACCGAAGGTTCTGAGGTTGATTCGATCTAGCGTGGATGCGAAAGTATGAGTCGAGGGATCTAGGTCTGTTGCGTACGTGCCTCTGTCCTCCTCGTTGGCCCCTCCTAGCCTTTATATATGGGGAGGCTAGGTCTCGGGTGCCGATACGAGTAGGTTACAAGTTGTATTCAAACTCTAGTCTTGCTCTCCAAGGATCCGAAGACGTCATGGGCCTTGGTCACCCGAAAATCTTCATGGGCCAGCGTATGTCTGCCGTGGGCCTTCCTTGGGCTGGACTAGGTATGCCAAGGTCGTGTACCCGTAGGGTATAACCATGTCAGTAGCCCCCGAGTGTTCAGTCGAATCGTAGATTCGGCTGAGAACTCTTCAATCCTTCGGGTGCAACTCTGTATTTCAAGAGAATGTGTAGAGATTGTTGATATGTGTGCCTGACTCTCCCGACGGATCAGGGTCAGTTAACTGTCTTAGGACAAAACAACACGATCTTCTTCAGGTTCGAGTCCCTCGACTCGAACCCGGAACATATGCTGGCGTAATTCGACTCAGGCCACGGAGGACTTACAGGAGTGGAATTCCAGTGATTTTAAATGATGTACCCAACGCGTCCGTCGGGATTTTTCATCGTACCTGCTGGTATGCAGTTCATACTAGCGAGCGATCAGGTGCGTTGCGTGCCATCAGATGATATCTGTAGGTCTTATCTTTGTGTCGCAGACACAGCATCCGAATGTTTGTCACCGCGGAGGTGCTTTGGGTGGCCAAGGAGATTTGTTTGCTCACTCAGCATTTTGTTGGGGTAGAGTTGCCAAAAAGTTTTTGCATGCTGATCCGGAAGATCACAGTCGAAGATTTCATAGGGTGCGCGACCAGGGCTCCCTATGGGAGTAGCCCCCGAGTGTCTGTTCGAGTCGTAGACTCGAGCGGAGACTTTAGTGCAAGTATTGCTCAGTTGTTTAGTCCGTAGGACTCGAAAATTTTTCGGATGCTTAAATCCTTCCTCCCTATGGGAGTATCCCCCGAGTCCGTAGTGGAGTCGTAGACTCGGCGTAGGACTCGAAGATCTTGTGTGTGTGCGACCAGCGCTCCAGTTTGGAGTAGCCCCCGAGTGTCTGGCGGAGTCATAGACTCGGGCAGAGACTCGAGTCTTGTATCATGTAGTTGCAGCCGAATATCTCGTGGGCGTACCGCTGACCCGGAAGTACATCGGGCGCGCGACCAGCGCTCCTGATAGGAGTAGCCCCCGAGTGTCTAGTCGAGTCGCAGACTCGAGTGGAGACTCATGCGAGGAGAAACCACTGACCCGGAAGTGCATCGAGTCAGCGTCTCATGCATAAGGAGCCGAGAGTTGACGTAGCGGAGTCGACGGTCCGGATGAAGTCGGCGTCATTGCTTCTGTCGGTGCACGGCCAACGCCGCTTTTGTCGATGATTGATGTGGTCATCCGAGGAATGCTTCGACTCGGGTCTTGACATCTGTTGACGTGACTGGCGCTGGTCGACTCCATTGGAGGACCCGATAGAATAGCTCGGCGCATTTGACATCCTTGTAAGCTGCAGAAAAACATGACGAATTGTGAAGTACTTGTATCTTGTAAAGAATATTTGTCTATTGGCATGTTGCACCATGTGTGATGAAGAGCTCGTTGTTAATGGTTACACCGATGCTAGTTGGAACACCGATCCGGATGATTCTAAATCACAATTTGGATACGTATTTACTTTGAATGGTGTAGCAGTTAGCTGGAGGAGTGCAAAGCAAAGCGTTGTGGCGAGATCTTCAACTGGATCGGAATACATGGCTGCTTCGGAGGCTTCACAAGAAGCGGCATGGATGAAAGAGTTCATTACAGAGCTCGGTGTGGTTCCAAGTGCGCTGGACCCAATGTCTATCTACTGTGATAACATGGGCGCCATAGCCAATGTGCAAGAACCAAGGTCACACAAGAAGCTGAAGCACATCAAGCTACGTTTCCACGCTATTCGAGAACATGTCCAAGATGGAGACATAAAGATTTGCAAAGTACACACAGATCTGAATGTGGCAGATTCATTGACTAAACCTCTCCCGAGGGGAAAACATGACCAACACCTAACTGCCATGGGTGTTCGGTATATTACCATGTAATCTAGATTAGTTGACTCTAGTGCAAGTGGGAGACTGTTGGAGATATGCCCTAGAGGCAATAATAAATATAGTTATTATTATATCTTTGTGTTTATGATAAATGTTTACATTCATGCTATAATAGTATTAACAAGGAAACATTAATACATGTGTGATTTGTAAACTATTAGAGTCCCTAGTAAAGCCTCTTTATAATACTAGCTTGTTGGTTAATAAATGATTGTGGTTTCCCTATCATGAACATTGAGATGTTATTAACAACAAGATCATATCGTTAGGAGAATAGTATGATGGACATACTCCCATAGATAAGCGTAGCATAAAGATCAAGTCATTTTAATAGTTCAATTGTTATATGCTTTCTGATACATAGTAACCTAATTCCTTCGACCATGAGATCATGCATATCACCATCACCGGAAGGATGCTTTGATGACATCAAACACCACACCGTAACTGGGTGGCTATAAAGGTGGCATTGAGTGTTCGGAAAGTATTGGTTGAGACACATGGATCAAGAATGGGATTTGTCCATCCATATGACGGATAGATATACTCTGGGCCCTCTCGGTGGAATGTCATCCAATTAGCTTGCAAGCATGTGACTGGCTCACAAGGGATCACATATCACGGGAACAAGAAAAGAGTACTTATCAGTAACGAGGTTGAACTAGGTATGCAGAGATACCGATGATCAAAACCTCGGATCAGTAAACTATCGTGAGACAAAGGGAAATTGGTATCGTATGTAAGTGGTTCATTAGATCGCAAAGTAATCGTAGAAATATGTGGGAGCCATATGAATTTCCAGATTCCTCTATTGGTTATTGTTCGGATAAGTGTCTCGATCATGTCCGCATAATTCACGAACCGTAGGGAGACACACTTAAGGATTCAACGTTGTTGAGTAGTTATGCAATGATGAGTAAGAGACCGAATGTTTTTTGGAGTCTCGGATGGGATCCGGGATATCACGAGGAGATCCGGAATGGTTCGGAGAATAAGATTCATATAAGGAAAGTCCTGTTTCGGGGTTGGAGAATGGTTCCGGTGTTTTCATCGAGAATGTTCTGGAAGGTTCCGGAATGTCCGGCACTCCGAAGGGGAAGGGTACATGAATGTGTCATAACAAGTTGGAATGGTTGCATCATGTACTAGGTGTCATCGCTGAACAAAATAAAGGGATAAATCAAATCCTAGTTTGAAAAGTTAAACGCCAATTTGAAAAGTCAAACGACTATTTTGTTTGGTGGAGGGAGAGTAGGAAACCTACTTGTGGAGGAAGTCCCTCTCCCTCCACCGCCGTCCTTGGAAGCCGAGTTGGGGAGGGACTCCCCTCCCCTTGGCCGGCCCCCTCTACCTATATAAGGAGGGGCAGGGTTGCCCCTCCAAGCACACAACTTGCACCCCGCAAACCCTAGCCCCAAGCCGCCGGCGCCGCCACCTCCTGCTACCGCCTAGGGCTAAACCCTAGCCGCCAAGTTAGGGCATCCCCTTTCCCTAGCCGTCGGCCTAGCCTCTCCTCCTTGGTGCGTCTAAACCCTAGATCACCGAGGCTCTCTCATAGTCCACCATACTCGCTCCGGCTTAAGGCGAAGCCCTGCGAGATCTCCCCTCTACTTCCGGTACCATGCCGTCAGGTCGCTGTAATCACAAGGAGAGTGCTACAACCTCCGCCTGCTGGAACAAGGAGAGGAAGGTCTTCGTCGATGCAGAACGTGTGACCCATCATGCCGGAACAATGTACGAAGGATCGTCTACACGATCTTGAGATCGGGAAGAGTATGACTACATCACCCACGAGAATCTGCTCTTGTTAAACAATTTGGAATCTTCGAGGGTGAGTTATTCTATCGACTCGTTACTACAATCTAGTAGATAGATCTTGGCTTGTTTGTTTGTATGCGGTAGAAAATTTTTGTTTTCCATGCTATGAACCCCTACACTCAGGAGGCCAAGGATGCTGCTCAGAGTATTGATGATAGTGTTGTTGCTGCTTATGACCTGAAATTCAAGCAGTACTCTTCTAATCTCGAGGTCTATCGCCACGCTCTGACTGCCTACACTCAGTGGGTCAATGAGGATGCTCGTGCTGCTACTATTCTCACCTCCAGTGTTCAGCCCCAGTATGCTGCTGAGTTCATGAGTCTCCCTACTGTTGCCGCTCAGTGGGCACATCTTCGTCAGCGCTATCAGCCGTCTAGGGATGCTCTTTACCTATCTGTGGTTCGCCAGGAGCATGCTCTTCAGCAGGGTGATTCCACTATTGATGAGTGCTGCTATCTGGCGTCAGCTTGATTCTCTCCGTACTGCTGTTTGTGGAACATGCTCGTGCTGCCAGATTGTGCTCTCGGATTTGGAGTTTTATCGCATCTATGAGTTTCTGTCTCGGCTCCGCCAGGAGTTTAAGCCCCGGCGTGCTCAACTAAATGCTCGTGGTCGTGTTCCGCTCTCTGAGGTGTTGTCTAAGCTTCGGGCTGAGGAGACCCGTCTCTGTGGTGCTGGTCTTCTTGCGGTTCCATCTGTGCTTGCTACTCGTGGTCCTCCTATGCTCGCTCCTCGACTCAGCCAGGGTCCTCTGTGCCGCCCGATACTACCCACTCCTCCGTGTCAGGTCGAGTCGAGTCAGCATCAGTCAGATCAACTCGTGGTCGAGTCAACACACCAGCAGCTGGTCGTGGTCGTCGTGGCTCTCTTCGTCACTACTCTTACTGTAACAAGGATGGCTACACTTGGGCCACCTGTTATACACGGGATCCCAGTTTACGTCAGCAGAACCAGGCTCGTGGACAGTCGGTTCCTTCTGGATCTTCAGTAGTTGCTCTCTCCAATCAGGACATTATCAGGAGTATTTGCGGTCTGCTTGCTGCTACAGGCTCTTCTTCGTCAGGCACTGCTGGTTCTGTGACTGATTCTTCTGGCAATGCGCGACCACCACCTTCTACACAGTCAGGTACGTCCCCATGGTATCTGGATTCTGGAGCTTCCTTTTATATGACGTCCGAGTCTTCTTTTATGTCCGCTCTTCGTTCTCTCCCTTCTCATGTCCGTGTTTTCACGACTGATGGTACCTCTCTTCCTGTTTCTAGTCGGGGCACCCTTTCTACATCTTCTTTTTCTATTCCTGATATTTCTCATGCCCCTCTTCTTAAGATGAATCTGTTCTCTGCTAGCCAGCTTACTGACTCTGGTTATCGCGTCATTCTTGATGCTGATTCTTGTGTTGTCCAGGACCGTCGCACACATGCCCTGGTTGGAGCTGGCCCTCGCAGCCGTGACTCTTCAGGACTTTGGGAGTTAGACTGGCTTCGTGTTCCTTCCGCTGCCACTTCATCTGCCAGTTCTTCTCCGGTCGTCGCCTCTGCTACCAGCTCCTTTCAGTAGTGGCATCATTGTCTTGGTCACCTTTGTGACTCTCGCCTGTCGTCATTAGTTCATCGTAGTCTTTTGGGGTCTGTCTCAGAAGATGGGTCTTTACATTGTCAGGGCTGTAGGTTGGGTAAACAGATTCAGCTTATCCTACTAGCGCGTCTGTATCTCAGCGACCTTTTGATTTAGTTCATTGCGATGTTTGGGGTCTGGCTCCTTTCGCTTCGAAAGGGGGCCATCGCTACTATATTTTATTCATCGATGATTTTCTCGGTACACTTGGTTATATTTTATGCGCTCCCGCAGTGAAGTGCTCTCCATATATCAACGTTTTGCGGCTATGGTCCGTACTCAATATTCTACCCCCATTCGTGTGTTTCGTGCTGATTCTACTGGTGAGTATATCTCCCAGATGTTGCGAGGTGTTCTTGCTGAGTAGAGCACCCTTGCTCAGTTCTCTTGTCCTGGCGCACATGCCCAGAATGGCGTTGTTGAGCGTAAGCATCGCCATCTTCTTGAGACCACTCGTGCCATGATGATTGCTTCTTCTCTTCCGCCGCATTTCTGGGCTGAGGCTATCGCTACGTCGGCTTACCTCATCAATATTCAGCCTTCCGCCGCTCTGCAGGGTGGTATCCCTCTTGAGCGCCTATCTGGACAGTCTCCAGACTACTCCATGCTTCGCTTGTTTGGTTGTGTTTTCTATGTTCTCCTTGCTCCTCGCGAACGCACCAAACTGACCGCTCAATTTGTTGAGTGTGTCTTCCTTGGATACAGTGATGAGCATAAGGGCTATTGCTGTTGGGATCCCGTTGGTCGTCGGATGCGTATCTCTCGTGATGTTATTTTTGATGAGACGCGTCCTTTCTATCCTCGTCCCACCGCTGGTACCTACCCGGTGGAAGATATCTCTTTTCTTCTCTTTTCTTCTCTTTCCTGACACACCTCCTTCTACTCCTATTGTGTCTTCTTCAGGATCTCCTCCCCCTGATGTCTCTTCTTCGACACCGTCCTCCTCTGCCCCGTCTAGTTCTCCTAGTTCTCCTCGTTCTCCGGAGTTTTCCTCTGCTATTCCTTCTTCTTCATCGTCATCTCCTGAGTCGTCTTCCTCTGATGAGCTTCCCTCTACTCGTCCTGTTCGTCATCATCGTGCCCCCAACCGTTACTCTCCTAGTTAGTATGGTCTTTCTGTTGCCTCCGAGCCGACTTCTTATCGGGATGTTGAGCATCATCCTGAATGGCAGCTGGCCATGGCTGAGGAGATTGTTGCGCTTGAGCACACTGGCACCTGGGATCTTGTTTATCCCCCTCTCGGTGTTTGTCCTATCACGTGTAAGTGGGTCTATAAGATTAAGACCCGCTCTGATGGATCTCTTGAGCGCTATAAAGCGCATCTTGTGGCTCGTGGTTTTCAACAGAAACATGGTCATGACTATAATGAGACCTTTGCTCCTGTGGCTCATATGACCATTGTGCGTACTCTTCTTGCTGTTGCTTCTGTTCGTCACTAGTCTGTGTCCCAGCTTGATGTTCAGAACGCCTTTCTCAATGGTGAGTTGAGTGGGGAGGTTTATATGCAGCCTCCTCCTGGGTATTCTATTTTCGAGGGGACGGTTTGTAGTCTTCGACGTTCTCTTTATGGCCTCAAACAAGCCCCTCATGCCTGGTTTGAGCGCTTTGCTTCTGTAGTGACTGCTGCTGGTTTCTCCCCTAGTGCTCATGATCCAACGTTGTTTGTTCACACTTCTCCTCGTGGACACACTCTTCTTCTCTATGTTGATGATATGATCATTACTGGTGATGATTCTGAGTATATCGCCTTTGTTAAGGCTCGTCTTCGTGATCAGTTTCTTATGACTGATCTTGGTCCTCTTCGATACTTTCTTGGGATTGAGGTTTCCTCCACTTCTGATGGCTTTTAAATCTCTCAGGAAAAGTATATTTAGGATCTTTTTGCTCGTGCTGCTCTTGGGGATGAGTGCACTGTTGAGACCCCTATGGAGCTTAATGTTAAGCTTCAACCTACTGATGATGATCCTTTTCCTGATCCGACGTGTTATCGTCATCTTGTTGGGAGTCTTGTTTATCTTGTTGTCACTCGTCCTGACATCTCCTATCCTGTTCATATTCTGAGTCAGTTTGTTTCTGCTCCTACCACTATTCACTATAGTCATCTTCTCTGTGTTCTTCGTTATCTTCGTGGCACGATCACTCGTCGCCTTTTCTTTCCTGGTTCCAGCTCACTCCAGCTCCAGTGTTATTCAGATGCTACGTGGGCGAGTGATCCTTCAGATCGCCGTTCACTTTCTGCTTACTGTGTGTTTCTTGGTGGTTCGCTCATTGCTTGAAAGACGAAGAAACAAACAGCGGTTTCCCGTTCGAGTGTTGAGGCTGAGTTGCGTGCTATGGCCTTGTTGACTGCTGAGGTAACCTGGTTACGGTGGTTACTTGCGGATTTTGGGGTCTCTATTACCACACCCACTTTAGTTTTGTCTGACAGTACAGGTGCTATTAGTGTTGCACGTGATCCTGTCAAGCATGAGCTTACCAAGCATATTGGTGTTGATATTTTATATACACGTGCTCACGTGCAGACTCAGGTTGTTGCGCTTCAGTATGTGCCTTCAGATTTACTATTGGCGGATTTCTTTACGAAGGCACAGACCAGAGCGCAGTATGATTTCTTACTCTCCAAACTCAATGTTGTGGATCCACCATGAGTTTGAGGGGTGTGTTAGATCTATATATTTGTATATTGTAGTTTCCCCATATGTTAAGGTGCTTCCTGCATATTTGCACCTGTACCTGTATTATATATTGTGTCTTTGGCCCCAGAGGAATACAAGTTGACTATTCCTAACAACAATGACTAAAGTGAATTATGCTGCCACGTCCATTACCTCGAGTGTATTTTACTCATTTCTAAATTGCACAAAAAAAATACAAATACTGAAACCGGTAATGCTGACCCCATTAGTATGTTCACTCCCAGTGGTAGTGAACACAGACAGCATGCCAGTTTTATTTGTCACGGGCATATTGAGCAGCGTAGTGGAGTACCCTTCTGCACCTGAAGTTCACATGCAAAATTACAAATGAATCAATAGCAGCGTCCTATTATTCTCTCCAGTTGAAAGGAATAGCATTATTTCAACAAGTAATCACTTCTAGAAGAGGGTTTTACTGCACACACCTCAAAAATAGCAGCATTTCTCGGTGTCTGTCAGGAGGAAGGCGCATCTGGCTGGTTTTCGGGGCATGTAACTTGAAATGCAGGGATTTCCATGTACGCTTTGTAGAATCTCTCCAAATGCGGGTATTTCGACTGCGAGAAAAGAAACAATAGATGTAAAAAATAGATGCGAGGATAATGAGCAGCTTCTTATCAGTAGGTGTAGGTCGATGGTTAACTCTACATGCGGAAGCATGGAACAATGGATGTGAATTACCGTACCATATCGGTTTGGAAGCGTGTCACGCCAGCGTGTATCTGGGGCGCAAGGAATACATCTGCCTGTCAACGTAAACAAATAGCACAACAGAAGACTAGTCAATAAGTAAAAACCAATATAGTTCAGTAATTTAAGTGCCATCTTCCAAGTTAGGATTAAGAGGGCTTAATCGGTGTACCGGGAACTTGTCGAGAAATAAATATGACTATTTATATACAAAATTGATTGTTAACATAAAAGCGGAGTTTATGAAAAGCAATATTGAGCGCAAAGCACAAACCAGTTGGACTTCATCGCCAGTAGCAAATTTAGTCTCACATCCTTCCAGCAGTTTCTCAATTGCTATGGTGACAGAAGAAAATATGTCAGGTACTACGTGCAACGCCATTGTCATGGTACACTGCCGTTTCTCCTTTCTCGAGTTGTCAAGAGAAGCATGCTGAAGAAAATATGAGTGATATGATGTGAAACAGAAAGATCAATAACAGAGTGTTCGAAATCATACCTCTAAATCCCTTGTCAATGTAATGATGTACTATCTGAAGACTCTCGTCGGAACCTAATTTTCCATTAACTAAACCCTAGATAAGAATTGATCGGAATAAGGTTTTGTTTGGAGAACTACAGCCCGTACTGTGAAAGAAAACAATCTTTTGTCAAAGACAGCTGGTTGTAAAGTGAACTTACGACAACAGCGTAGCACTGAAGAGGTTGAATGCTCCAGCACACGATGTTTGCGATCTGCAACAAGTAAGAAATACATCATATGTACCGGGTTCGCAAGTTACAGATAAGCATTGCATGATGAAACAAGTAACCAAAAACATGATATTTCTAGAATTCTGTTGGCCCTCTGCCCTTTTCATCATTAGTACATCCATTCCCCAAAAGAAGGCATATAAATTTCCTAAAAGTCAAACAACATAAAATTTTACCAAGCTTATATAAGAAAACAAATCAACGTCTATAATATAAAATCAATATCATTAGATACATCATGTAATATAATATCGTATTATGTCTATTTTTCTTGTAAATACTGACAATTTTTATTCTATAAGTTTGGTCAAACTTTACACTGTTTGACTTTCGACAAAAAATATATGCCTTGTTTTTTTGGAATGGAGGTAGTAAGTGATAAGTGCAAACATGGCTCGGAGAACTTATTGGACACTGCAATTGGTTTCAGTATTAGAAAATCCAAGAACAAAAGAAAGAATTTATATAAAGCCGGGGGATGAGCCTTGGGTGTAAAAGGAACTCTTGATAAACATGTACCTGCAGATTAAGAGCTTTCTTTTTCAGATCTTGAGGTAAAAGAGGGCGCTGGGGATATTTGTCTTCAAGATACTACCAATTCGCGTCAGAAAGGAAGAAAACTATATTGTCAATAAGTAATGATATAAAAGGCTGTACCGCACAGAATTTAAAACGTGATAAAGAGTTACTATTATTTACCAATATGATTGCAAGAGAGTCTGAAACCAAGACATCCCCATCTTGTAGTGCTGGGACATACTTAATTGGATTGATCTTCTCATAATCTGCAGCATGAACACGAGAACAGTCGAAGTGCTGCACTGGAACAAGTCATACCTACTTAACAGAAAAAGAACCACCCACTAATCATTTCAGAAAGCAATGAGAATTCTATTAACTATTCTGGCACATTTGTTGTATAACCCTCTTTCAGACAATGACTGCATAAATCTAAAACATAGAAGAAGGTATTTCTTACTGCTAACCTGGATCATTCCATGCCACTGCCCTGTACTCATATTCCACGCCTTCATATTGGAGAACATAGTATAATTAGCGAATACAACGAGAAATGTTAATAGAAATAGCACAGTGGTTTGAACTTGAGTATTCCCTCTGATCCAAATTAGTTGACTCAAATTTATCAAGATACAGATGTATCTAATACTAAAACGTGTCTAGATACGGTTGAATCTAAATAAATCTAAGTCAACTAATTCGGGTTGGAGGGAGTATTTGAATCTGTGGTCTTATTTCAGCAATTCTAATTGGGTTTATCGAGTGGACCGTGCTGTTACATCCTCTAAAACTATCTGAAGTACCAAACCCTATGACTTCTGCATAATAAATCTTCAGCAGGGGAACCGCTCGCGTCTCGCGTCACCCCCGCGAGGGCGGCCGAGGCGCAACCCTAGCCCGCCGCCTCCTCTCCCCACCTCCTCCCCTCCTCTTCGCCGCCGGCGCGAAGGCACAAAGTCCGCCGTGCCGGGCGGCGGGATCTCCTTCACCCGCGCTAGGGCTCGCGGCGGCTCTTGGCGGCGGTGCAGATCGGGTGGCGTGGAATTCGACCGGCGGCGGAGCTTCTGGCTGGCGGCCCTCGGTGCGGCGCGGTGGCGGCACCCTCCCCCGGCGTCGGTGCTTCTGGCTGGCGGCCCTCGCTGGCCGTCGCCCGGCCGGGGACGGGAGTTGCTGCAGCGGCGCAGCTAGGCCTCCGGGGGCGAGCCAGGGCGCCATGACGAGCGAGGCAGAGCGGGTAGGTGCGACCCTGCGGCGAAGGACGGCGGCTCCGATGGCAGTACTGACAGGGCCCGATCTGGGCCTGGCCGGGCCTAATCTGGGCCTGGCCGGGCCTGATTTAGGCCTAGTCGGTACGGCTGCTGCGCCCGGACGGCAATCACCATGTGTGATGGAGGGATGTCCCCCTCCCCTAAGCTGTCAGGTGGCTTCCTTCCGGCAGGTCGGCGCTTGACCTTCTTCTTCCTCCTCGTCGGTGCGTTGTGGCGTTGTTCGGAGACCGGGCTCGAGTTCGTGGACGCCGGGGTGGCGGCTCCGGAAGGTGGACTGCGATCGGTTCTTCGGCGAACCCCGTGGTAGTGGTGATGGTTCCCTTCTTCGGCCATGTGGATGGCGAGGAGCGGACATTGGGAGACTTTGGTGCTGACGTCGTTTTGGCTTCGGCAGCTCCCGGATCGCGTGTCGGAAGCCAGACTCGGGGACGGTGGGCATGGGCGGGTGACGGGAGCGGTTTGGAGGTTTTTCGGACGAAAGCTCAGTGCTTTAGCACCATCGGCGGCGGTGCCTGCGGGTATCGTTACCCTCTTGGGGGCGCCGATGCGGCTACCTTCTCCGTGATAAGGCTCCGGATGAAAACCTTTGACTATCGGTCTCGATGGCGGCGGCGTGATGCGTCGTTACCCTCTTGGGGGCGTCGTCGTGGAGCCCCCGGCTCTTCTTGATCCCAGGGCATTGTCTTCGGTGGCGGGTCGTGGGCTTCCGTGTTTTTCTCTTGTTTATCTTGATCTGCTGTGTAAGGGGTCTCCCCATCACCTTGTATCAGTTCGGCCGATGTGGCTTTATTTATAAAGCGGGGCGAAAGCCTATTTCGAGAGATAAATTTTCAGCACGAGTTTCAGACAAGGCACATTAGGTCTAACGGTTTGGTGGTTTGGCAGGAGCAGGAGCCGAGCCACTCGCTGTACAGAACGAGCAGGAGCAGGAGCACTAGCCTGACAAGATTGGTCTTCCACAAGGTGTGCAAATTGGAAGGGAGAAGAAGAGGAAGGAAAAATCAGTTCTTGCTCCCTGAGTTTTTTGAGCAATTGAGCAGCGCCCCTAAAAGTTCAGCAGCGAAAAATGAACATGGAGTCCATAATGATTTCTCGGTAGCAATAAGCAACATAGAAATCCTGATTGATAACTGTTCTCCAACAGCGTAGACTCGCCATTCAAGATTTAGGAAACTATAGATCTTTTTCAAGAGGTCGATGTCCCTGACACTGACTTCCAAACTCACCGCCGACGAGTTCCCAGGACGGCGCACGGCCGGGTGGGGCCTGGAGTGAACCCCACCTCCATTAGAGGCACGCAGAGATCCGAGCGTCTGGAGGTAGGATTGAGGTTCACAGAGCGGGTGTGTGACTGTGAGCAGACAGAAAAAAGAAGCGGCGAAGACTACATGCGCCAACTCAGGTCTGAAACCATGCCATGTCAAACATTCAAACTGCATCGGTCTGAGTTGAGAGACCAAAAGTGTACAGTTCAGATAGCTGATCCAAGGATCAATTTGTCCAGGGACGAAACAGGAAAGTGTTTAAGGACCCAAAAGGCATCATTTCTCTCTTCATCTTAAGATATATATGTGCAGACAAGTATGACCATTTATCCGTGAGAGCAGACTATCCTCTCGTGCGCACCAAACCCCACTATGAACACATGAAGGTTTCCAGTTTTCAAACTTTTAGTTCATTCATAGTAGAAATACCTAGAATGAAAGGAATTAATCGTATCTACTCCGTACTAAAGAGGCCCTTTTGATGAAAGATACGAGATCACTAAAAATAACTCTAGATTATCTTCTTAGTTCATACACCCGAGATTCATAAGATTCAGTTAGCACAGCACCCTGTAACAGCGCTTGCCTAAATTCAGTTTAGTACAACTGCTGTAGATTGTGCTGAACCATACGGACTTTCAGACAAGGCGCACATCTAGGACTAGTATACCGTGGAGTAAGGATGGATCTACGGGTTGGTGGTTTGGCTGTCGTGGTTACCTTTGAGGTTGAGGGCGATGCGGACCCGGTAGGAGCAGGAACTGATCCACGAGCTGTACAGGACAGGCTTCGTCGCCGCCATTGTCAAAGCACAACAACAGATCCTGGCGAGCTTACAAGGTGAGGGTGGGGAAGAAAACGAAGCTGTGAGCTTGGCTGTGACTGACCACCATCCCACAAAATCCCAAAAGATGCATGTCCGATAGGCAAACGACAAAACTAGCTCACCGTTGAATCAGCCTACTACAGCTTTCTTTTGTTTCTGGCATCTGCTTGCTCCAACTCAGGCCTATCCTTTTCAGCTCTGGGCTAAAATATAACTCTCGAGTATTAATATTAGTGCATCACCCCTCGCCGGATCGATCGATTAGGTGACGTCGCCGCATGGTGCCACGCGCATCGTGCCACGTTCGGATAGAAGCAATTGTTAGCGGCCCAGCCCCACAGCCTGCGTCTTGGTCGGGCCGATTCAATCCGTCCGATGCATGTTGATACGCGGGGCGTGCACGGCGACCCAGTGATACGATTCATTGGGACAAACGCATCCGGCTTAATCTATCCGTGCATAAAATTTTAGGTAACGGTTGCATCTGTCCGGATACAGCGCGGACCATACGGGTATTCGTTAGTCGTTCGGTCTAGGCCCATATGTAAGTGAAACATTAGTAGTTAAACTTGCTTTTTATTAGATTAGACTTTGCTAATTACGAAAAGACACATTTAAACAAAATAAGAAAGGAATACTACTTGAGGAGGTAGTTTCTATGTCTACTCGTCACCGTTGTCACGGCCATCGTTGCCGCTGCTGTTGGCCCCGTCGATCGTCACCCTAGCGGACCAGATGACCCGCTGTTGGAGGCGTTCGTGGTAATAGTCGCGGACATGGACGCGAGCCACCGCCTTGCCCGCCTCCTTCCTGCGGTCCTCCGCCGCTCGGTTCGCCAGGGCCTTCTTCATCTCGGCGGCCCAGTGGTCCCTCGTCTCCTGGTCGACGAGCTCCATCGCCGTCGTCGTTGCCAAGGCCTCCGCCCGGCGCATGACTTCTGCATCAGTCGGGTTCACCCCTGCTGGAGCTCTGTTGGGACGAAGCCCAGCGCCTGTGCGATCTACAGGGGGACGACGATCACCTCCTCTCCCTCCTCCTCCTACCCCGACTCCGCTTTCAGCTGATCCACCTCCTCCTCCTCGTCATCCTCCTCCACCTCCATCTCGTCCCCGTCGACGAGAGCCCACGCAGCCGCCACCTAGGCGGCCGCAACCACGTGCTCCTCCTCCTCCGTCATGTCGATGGCGTGCTCCATCGCTTCCACCTCCCTGCGTGTGGATGGGACATGGCGAAGGTAGTGGATGGCGACCTTGGTGGCCGCCTTGGCCACCTTCTCCAGCGTGGTCATGGCCGCCTCGTGCAGATCTCGCGAAGGGCCACTGATGCGGCCTCCTTGGCCACCACCTCCAACGCTTCCTTGGCAGCGACGTGGTGAATCTCGCGCACCGCCCATTGGGCGGCCACCTTTGCGGCCGCCTCCACCACCTTCTCCAGCGCCGCCTCAGCCACATGGCCTTCCTCCTCGAAGACCACCACATGCGCCTCGGTCATGTGTTGGGACAACAACGTGGCCTGGAGGTCGACGACGTCGATCTCCACCTACGAGAAGCGGGTGTGGCACATCTCCCGGATCTTGGTCTAGTTGGAGATCTTGCGGCGAGGCATGGCTACTAGTGGTTGGCACTTTTTGGCTGCTGGTTTGCTCTTGCTTGGGCTTGTTGTCTCCGCCACGCTGGCGTCCATCTTTTATAGACCACGGCGAAGGCGGGAAACGGTCGGGGAGGCGTGGGAAGTTTTCTGGCCGTGGGAGGCGAGGCGCACTCAGGAAACGGAAAGTTTTGATGGCGGGAAACATCGGCCGCACGGAAAGCTGCCGACGTTGATAGCCGATGTCACGTCGCCATTAACATCCCATCACCGAGGGTGTCAAGCAGTGCTAGCGGGAGGAGACAGACATATGGGTTGGTACGCTAGGCGCGGTTGGCCGGACCAACCCAAAAACGACCGCAGGCCGACCCAAATGGATAGAAACGGACCGTTTCGGTCGACCATTTGGGTCGGCCCGATGGAGATGCCGTAACAAGATGGAGTCAACGATGGACAACATGCCCAAGAGGAGGAAGACTCTGCCACGGCGTATGACCGGCGACGAGTGGATCCGCTGAAGTATAAATATAAGGGGAAGTATATGGGAGAGGTTGGTTTGGAACAACGATGGACTAGTTCTCCTTTTCTTTCTTGTACCACAAACCATGAATATTGTAATGGACAGATGTGAGGGTGGTTGGGAGGAAACTTTATTTCAACAATTCCAATGCTGATTGAGATCTAGATCCAAGTTCCTTCCCTGATATAGTACTACCTCCTTCACGGTTTGCAGGGCGTCTAATCAAATTTGGGTTTTTTCAAAACTCAACGTTTCTAGGCGCATAAGAATTAATTGTTAATTAATGTGACACCTTTCCTTCTAACTTCCTATGCATGCAACAGTCTCTCACCAATGCATGCGCCTTAACCGCTCACTAATAGGCCTAATTTTCAGCCAATACGTACACGTCTAGGTCCATGAGATTTTTGTAGAGCGCCCTGCAAACCGTGAAGGAGGTAGTAGTTCATCACTAGATTGTAGTTGTTATCTTACAACAATTGGTATTCAGAGCCATAAATCTTTGCGATTCCAGGTCATATCCAAAACACGAGGCATCGTCAACAAGCTCGACATCAAGCCATGGAGGAGTTATCAGATGAGGGCAAACAGATCTTCAATCTGTTGAAGATATCAGTGAAGGATGTGGTGGAAGAACGGGTGAACACCTACCGCTCCTCGTCGACTCAGGCGATGACGGATCTCATCAAGCACATTGACGCCAAGTTTGGTGCTCTCAACATCAAGGTTGATGGCTCCATGACAAAGATTCGCTGTGCCTTGGACAAGCTCGATGCTGGCCCCTCTTTGTCAACCTCTGCGATGGCTGCCTCGCGGCCGATCCACCTCGCACATGATGGCCAAATTGGGCACCGCGACAAAAATCATAGCCGGAGGTCATGATATTATATTCCGCGTCTGGCAAGAGGTATGCGAGATTTTGGTCCGTTTATTCTTCCCGACAAGCAAACTGAAGAAATTTAGGTTGAGTGTACTGATCACCTTTCCCTTGGTCCGCGGGTGGAACTACCTCGTTTTTATGGAACACAAGTGCGCCTTTGGGAAACACACTATGAGGAGTACTTCTATTTGTGGGGAACTACATGGCAATTGTGGATTCCTTATGCTTCAGCACAATTCGAAGGGGCTGCAACCAAGTAGTTGCAATCTTACAGAACAAGCTCTCATGGTGCATGCTGGGAAGAATTCTGCATTGTGCATGTTGGTACAGACCAAACTCGGAAATCCTATTAGACGAGAATGAAGGAGTACTTCGATAAGAACAACACTAGTGGAAATGAGTGCACCGATCGATCTCTTCATTCCTGTTGGTCGGTTATCAACGTCGATTGTCAAAATTTGTCGGGTGTTTTGACTTTGGTTGATAGGATTAACCCAAGTGGCATGAATCCAAAAGATCGGGTAAGTTGTTTTATTGTGTGATACTTTTTTGGTTCCATGTGCATATGTTTATTGATCTCTATGATTCATTACTTTTTTTGACAATGTATCTCACCATTTCCCAAAATATGTTCAAAGATGGAAAAAAGAACAAGAAGGGCAAGAAAACTATTGGGAGGTTATTTGTGTTGTCCCATTGCTACAAGGTGCTAGAGCATGAAGAAAAATGAAAGAACCATATGATAAGTTGGAAGTGCTAATAAAAGCCTACAATGTTATTATGGAGGCAACAATCCTAGATGATGGTGAAGGATCAAGTTATGATGGCAAGAGAAGCTCCACTTCTCACTTGGTAATAAAAAGGCTCGGAGGAAGGAAGAATGCGAAAGAGATGAAGGGGAAGAAGGCGGGAGATGATGACACTGCAAACGGTATGGAGGAAATGGTGAATACAAGGAAGGAAGAAGATAGGAAGTTTTTAAGGACCAACGAAGTCGAGGCCGAAGCATGGAGGGCCATTGCGGAGGAGAGGACGGCGACCGCCGAGGAGAGGAAGGTCGCATTGGAGGAGAAGAATCTGTCCATGGAAGAGCATCAACGTTTACTTGAAGAAGGGGAAAATATCTTCTTTATGGATACATCCAAACTCGATAAAAAGCAAAAGGAGTACATCAACCTTTGTCGCGATGAAGTGTTGGTTAAAAAAATAACGATGGCAAACTACTTGAAGTGATCAAATGGAGAGATGAATGCACCTATGGGAGGATTTGGAAGCATGGGAGGGATGAATGCACCCATGGGTGGCTTTGGAAGCATGGGAGGGATGAGTGCAACCACGCGTGGCTTCAGAAGCATGGGAGGGATGAGTGCACCCATGGGAGGCTATGGGGGAATGGGAGGGATGAGTGAGGCCATGAGTGGCTTTGGAGGAAAGAGAGGGATAAATGCGCCCATTAGTGGCTTTGGAGAAATGGGAGGCTATGGAGGCATGGAAGGCTATGCAAGCATGGGAGGGATGAGTGAACCTTCGGGAGGCTATGGAGGCATGGGTGCCATGGGGATTCAATGGTTCATGGTAACAATGTCCAAGCTTCAAAAGGAGAAGATGAAAAAATGAAAATGGCAAGGACTACAATGATGTTGGTGTTTGATGTGTTCATGGCAACACCGTCTATGTGTGAACTTTAATTTGTGTTGAACTTGGTTGTGTGAATTATCGTGTGCTTTTGAACTATGTCTAGAATTAAAAACTGCTATTTTGGTTGCCATATTGTTGTAGATTATTTTATTGTATTCGATCTTGTTTCTTCTATATATGTGTGTGACACCTATTTGTATTATGCAACACTGATGCAGCTCCAGTTTAGAAATTTTCTAGCGCACTGCAAAATAGCGCTTCCCATGAAGCGCTAGCGGATAGCACATATTGTGCCTCATAAACCAATGTTGTAAACTAGATTTACAGCGCATGAATATGCAGCACTTGCTTGCTGGAGATGCTCTAAGACCATCTCTAGCCAAAGCACTAAAATTGGTCAAAGGAATTTTTTTAAATTTCTCCTCTAAACCAAACCTAACCGAACACCTATCGGGTTTAGAGGAGCAAATATTTTTCTCATCGGTCGCCTCAGCTCTTATTTTTACCCGCCGCACATGCAAAGGAGTAAAAATATCCCCACCGTTCCAACTGCCCCAATGCCCACCTTCTGCTCCGGCACCGACCAATATTAACTCCACACCCCCTTCCACCGGAGATGGATGGATCCTCCCATCGTTGGTCCCCACCCATCTGTAGCGTCAATCGAGTCTGCACGCTACCTTGAGCTCATTGCGGCTTCGATGACCTTCCCCCGTCATCATCGCTGCAGGCGAGGAACCGTGGCGTGCGCCAACGGGCGTGGGGCACTTATGTGGTGGAGATCCATGACCAAAACACCGGAAAGAAATATTGGGTTAGTTCCTACCACTCGACGGCTCAATCGGCATGGGACTACGATGTCGAAAATCTTTGCTGCCACGGATCCAACTATGGCGAGCTAAACTTCCACAGTTCCACGTTGTCGTGCCGGACTTGGATCCTGTACCCTGCTATGTGGCCTCCACACGCGGGGCACGGGAGGACAGGTAGGCCCGCAAGGCGAAGAAAGCCAGGAAGGCGTACATGGAGGAGCTCCACCACCACTACCCGCAGCGCATCATGGAGGAGCAGCGGGTGTACACCTTGTACGCCACATGTAGCAATGCTGCCGGTTCTTCTTCTGGCGTTGGGCCATCTGCAGCACCTAGAGGCACTTCAGGTCGTCTTCTGCCTCTATCGTCGACCTCATGGGGTAACAACGAGTCGTCACTGGAGAGGTGGCTGGACACCAACTTCTCCGACAGCTCCGATAGCGAGTGTTAGTTTAGAAAAAAACAAGTTTATTAGCCCAGTTTAAATCATATTTATATTTTGTTTTAGCTATGTTTGAATCTAGTTGACTTGTTCTGTGCAATAAACAAGGCTGCATGCATCAGTCGATGCATAGGCCGGGGCATCCTCCATTTCAAAGAAAAAGTTGACTTGTTCTATGTTTGATCTATGTAAATAATGTTTTACCTATGTTTGATCTATGTCCGATATGTGTCTAGGCGCATATGAAGTGTTTGATTTGATGTTTGAGCCAATTCTGAAATTTAGGGAGTTAAGAATAAGAGTTCGGCTAAAAACTGCTAAAGTTTAGAGGAGCAAATAAAGAAAATTAAGGGATAGTAAGTTTTTTACTCCTCTAAAATTTAGTACTTCTGCTAGATATGCTCTAAGTTCTAATGTCCTTGCCGGCAAAGGATTGCCCGACTCCATTGCAGCGCATCGTCCATCTTGTCAACGATACTCCTCGCGGAAGCTGCAGCTCCCTTGAACACGACGTTACTCCGGCGAACGCCGGGTGCACCAGGAGATAGGAATGGTGGCTGTCCAAACGTTGCGCTGGTGCCATTGGGCAATAGAACCCATCCACCATTGGATAAGCTCGGAATCAAGCTCTTGCATGTGGTCTTCGCAAGAAATCCAGGTGCAAGAAGAAAGCAATGATTTGTACTTCTGTTCCAGATACTTCCTAACCCTATGTTCGCTCCATTTTGTTGCTCTAAAATATTTTTCTAAATAAAATCAGCTCAACTCTTTAAACTCATTGTGGCACATACGCACATATATACTCTTTACATATTTTTTTGTCTATGTTTGAATAAATGTTTGACCTGTGTGTTCTGTGTTTAGGCGCATATGAATTGTTTGATTTAATGTTTGAGCCAAATATGAAATTTAGGGAGTTAAGAATAAGATTTTGGCTAGAAATTTCTCAACTTTAGACAAGCAAATACAGAAAGTTAAGGAATAGGGAGGCTTAGAACTTCTGCTAGAGATGCTCTAAGTTCTACTGTCCTAGGAAGCAAAGGCCCGCCTTACTCCATTGCAACTTCTCGTCGATGTTGTTAATGATAGTCCTCGCGGAGGCTGCAACTCCCTTGAACACAACGCTACTCCGGTGACGCAGGTGCTCCGTCCAAATGTTGCGCTAGTGCCGCTAGGTAGCAGAACCCATCCACCACTGGATAAGCTCGGAATCAAGCTCTTGCATGTGGTCTTTGCAATAAATTCAGGTGCAAGAAGAAAGCAATGATTTGTACTTCTGGTCCAGATACTTCCTAACCCTATGTTCGCTCCATTGTGTTGCTCTAAAAATATTTTTATAAATAAAATCAGCTCGACTCTTTAAACTCGTTGCGGCACATACGCGCATATATAGTCCCAGCGGGCTCGCAGACTACACATGCACCCTAGCTCTTTATGACCCGAAGAGTCGGGGTACACCATTAATATTGCTTGCTGCTTGTATTATACCACAAGACATTCTTGAGAGCTCCTCTCGGAAACTTCATAACTAATTTGTAGGTTTAGAATCCTTGCATGCATTCATTAGTCATCCCTTTGTGCACATGTATGGCGGGCTTTTCATCTATCTCCTAGTGTGGTTTATCAGATAGACTAGTTACGGATTGATGTGCATCAAATTTGTAACCAAAGCGGCCATAAATAAGTTCAAATTTATGACCCGATTGTTACCACTCCCTTTTTAGATACAAGGACCAATGGTATGCCCACATTGGAGTTCATATCATATACTTCTAGATATAGGCACGGTAGGAAACACGATTCATCATTTACATTTTGTTCTCGTCACGAGTAGGTGGTAAACTAGAGAGCGTGTTATATTTTTTCAAAAGGGATAATGGGGCTCGGCTTCTACATTGAGAGATGCACACAACCTTCTTATTCATAATTAAGATATATCCAAAGCTGAACATGTTTGACTCGAAAAATAAAACTTGAGCCTTGTGACGGTAACTCCACAAGGAAACCTCCAGCCATACGGTAAAGGACAAAGACACACACAAAAAATTCAACTCCTAAATTAAGTCTTCAAGAAGAAAACACCACACATAGGCCGATGGTGGTATTTCCAAACCATAGGTCGATCTCATCCCCAAACCGAGCTTGCGATCCACTACCATCAGCCAGGAAACAACGCAGGTGCGCGTTGACATAGTCTGATCAAAGATCTTGTGTTTCTATGGAGCACCCTTTACACTAGTAGAAAACATGCTATCCATACGCGTCCCTAACAGCATTAGTTTCGGTTCACACGTCCCGGTTTAAGCGGGCACAGTGGCCGGAGACATGCGTCCCGGTTCGTGAGGGGTCATGGGTCACAGTTTGTAACACAAACCGGGACTAAAGGTTGTGCGTCAGACACGTGGCCTGCCACACACCTTTAGTCCCGGTTTGTGTTATAAACCATGACATATGATACCGCCCTCTATAAATACGACGCCCCAGCCCCTCTGCCTTCCCTCTATTTTTTCTTGGTGTAAGGTGTGAGAGGTGTGCTAGTTTATTTTTTCCTATGCATGCATTTAAGGTCTTTGATGAAATGTTTGAGTGAATGATCCCGTTCAATTTCTCACAGAACAAAAATATAGGAGGTGCCCGAGACGCACTTGAGCTTTCTCCTCTTTATTTCCCTCGATCGAGGTTAGCAATCTTATCTTTTCTCTGTCATTGATACAATGCATGTGTCGATGTGAATTGGTCATTTCACTACTTATGATGTTCCGTTTTTGATAAACTTTATTATATGATGGAGACGAACAGTCGGGAATGGATGTACGGTGACCGGCGTGTACCCGGGTACATTAAAGGCGTGGATAAATTTATCGATGTGGCTATGGCAAACAAAGAGAATGGTTTTATACGTTGTCCATGTGTTCAATGTAGGAACAACAAGGTGTACCCTTCCTTGAAAATCATTCGCGGCCACCTGGTTATGAAAGGTTCTATGCCCAACTATAATTGCTAGACCAAGCACGGGGAAAGAGGGGTTATGATGGAAGACAATAAAAAAGAATATTTTGATAACAACTATCATCATATGTTTCCTGAATACACTGATACTGCAATGGAAGACAATAAAGAGGAAGGAGGTGAAGAACGGGCATCAGATGAGCCCGCTGATGAACTTGGTATGGTCATTTCTGATGCAAAGCGAGACTGTGAAACAGAAAAGGAGAAGTTGAAGTTGGAGGGCATGTTAGAAGATCACAAGAAATTGTTTTACTTAAATTGCAAAGATGGTAGCACAAAGCTCGGTACCACACTAGAATTGCTGCGATGGAAGGCAGAGTGTAGTCTAACTGACTCCTAATTTGAAAATATGTTGAAAATAATGAAATCGAAGTTCCAAAACATAACGAACTTTCCGAGAGTACGTATGAAGCAAAGAAG
The DNA here is from genome assembly GCA_023614405.1 of Avena insularis. NCBI lineage: Eukaryota > Viridiplantae > Streptophyta > Magnoliopsida > Poales > Poaceae > Avena > Avena insularis. Next base: position 376,830,690 of record CM042695.1, on the reverse strand, counting down.
ACTCTCTGCCCTCTAGGATTAGATGTGCAGAAGATACATGTATGCATTAATGACTGCATCCTCTACCGCAGTAAGGAGTATAAGAATTTAGATAAATGCCTGGTATGCAATGCATTACGGTATAAGATCAGACGAGATGACCCTGGTGATGTTGAGGAAGAGCCCCTCCGGAAGAGGGTTCCTGCTAAGGTTATGTGGTATGCTCCTATAATACCAAGGTTAAAACGCATGTTCAGAAACAAAGAGCATGCCAGGTTGTTGTAATGGCACAAAGAAGACCGTCAGAAAGATGGGAAGTTGAGACACCCTGCTGATGGGTCACAGTGGAGAAAAATCGAGAGAGACTTCCCAGACTTTGCAGGTGACGCAAGAAACTTATGGTTTGGTCTAAGTACGGATGTCATGAATCCTTTTGGGGAGCAGAGCTGCAGCCACAGCACCTGGCCCGTGACTGGTGACTCTATCTATCTACAATCTTCCTCCTTGGTTGTGCATGAAGCGTAAGTTCATTATGATGCCAGTGCTCATCCAAGGTCCGAAGCAACCGGGCAACGACATTGATGTGTACCTAAGGCTATTAGTTGAAGAAATCTTACAGCTGTGGGGCAAACCAGGTGTACATGCGTGGGATGAGAACAAACAGGAGCCATTTGACCTACGAGGGTTGCTTTTCGTAACCATCAATGATTGGTCTGCTCTTAGTAACCTTTCAGGACAGACAAACAAGGGATATAAGGCATGCACACACTGTTTAGATAAGACTAAAGGTACATATCTGCATAAATGCAAGAAGGTTGTGTACCTGGTGAATTGATGATTTCTTCCGACCAATCATCCCGTAAGAAAGAAAGGCAAGCATTTCAAGGGTGAGGCAGATCACCGGAAGAAGACTGAACTCCCTGCTGGTGATGATGTATTTGGTATGGTCAAGGACATAGAAGTAATCTTTGGAAAGGGTCCCGGCCGTCAATCAGTTCCGAACGACGTCGCTACCGGACACGCACCCATGTGGAAGAAGAAATCTATATTTTGGTAGCTGCCATATTGGAAAGTCCTATGTGTCCGCTCTTCAATCGACGTGATGCACGTGGCGAAGAATCTTTGCGTAAACCTAGTAGGATTCCTAGGCGTGTATGGAAAGACAAAAGATACACCAGAAGCACGGGAGGACCAGCAAATTATGAAAGACCCAAAGAACATGCATACACAGAACAAGACGGATAAAGGGCGTCACTTAAGTCGTGCCAGCTATGCTCTTACCAAAGCAGAGAAGGAAATCTTTTTTGAAGTCCTTTACAGTATCAAGGTGCCGTCTGGCTTCTCATCTAATATAAAAGGGATAATAAATATGACAGAGAAAAAGTTCCAAAACCTAAAGTCTCATGACTATCACGTGATTATGACGCAGTTGCTTCTGATTGCATTGAGGGGGATTCTACCGGAAAATGTTCGAGTACCCATTGTGAAGCTGTGTGCATTCCTCAATACAATATCTCAGAAGGTAATCAATCTAGATATTCTGCCAAGGTTACAGAAGGATGTGGTACAATGTCTTGTTAGTGTTGAGTTGGTGTTCCCACCATCGTTCTTCAATATTATGATGCATCTCCTGGTTCACCTAGTGGAAGAGATTTCCATTCTCGGTCCTGTATTTCTGCACAATATGTTCCCCTTTGAGAGGTTCATGGGAGTCTTAAAGAATGTTCATAACCGTGCTAGACCAGAAGGAAGCATCTCCAAGGGATATGGAACAGAGGAGGTCATTGAGTTTTGTGTTGACTTTATTCCTGACCTTAAGCCGATTGGTGTTCCTGACTCGCGGCATGAGGGAAGACTAAGTGGAAAAGGCACGATGGGAAAGAAAGCAATGATATGTAGGGACGGGGATTCTTTCACTAAAGCACACTACACAGTTCTACATAATTCCACCTTGGCAACTCCGTATATTGAGGAACACAAGAATATTGTACGCTCCAAAAACCCGGAGAAGCCTGACTCATGGATTATAGATGAACACATGAAGTCTTTCGACGGTTGAATGCGGACACATATCTTGAATGACACCACTATTGGAGATCAGCTATACTTGTTGGCCGTGTCACCATCTTCTACTATATTAAATTTCCAAGGGTATGAAATAAATGGGAATACATTCTACATGATCGCCCAAGATAAAAAGAGCACCAACCAAAACAGTGGTGTCCGCTTTGATGCAACGGACGAGAATGGGCAAAAGGACACATACTATAGTTACATAGAGGAGATATGGGAACTTGACTATGGAGTCTCTTTTAAGGTCCCTTTGTTTCGCTGCAAATGGGTCAACCTGAATATGGAAGGGGTAAAGATATACCAGTTATACGAAATGACAACAATGGATCTCAACAATCTTGGTTATAGAGATGAACCATTCGTCCTAGCCAATGATGTGTCTCAGGTTTTCTATGTGAAGGACATGTCCTCCAGACCAAAAAAAAGAAAAAATATGCAAACGAATACATCATATGATGAGCCAAAGCATCACATAGTTCTTTTAGGGAAAAGAAACATCGTGGGAATCAAGGACAAGACAGACATGTCAAAAGATTATAATAAGTTTGATGAAATTCCGCCCTTCACAGTGAAAATTGACCCAAGCATTCCGTTAAGTAAAGAAAATACTCCATGGTTACGTCTGAAGCGATCATAAGGAAGGACATACGCCAAGAAGTTCATGCTCATATTGTGTACCTCTAGTTCATGTCTAGCCGGTCGGCTGCATATTGTGAACCTAAATGCCGTGAGACATGATAGCTCATTTTGTGAAGGATAATATTAATAAATGTCTTGAGTGTTAGTCCCGTTTTGTGGCTGGACCGGGACTAAAGGGGGCCTTTAGTCCCGATTCGTAGAACGACTTTCCCGGACTATGAATAAGTTGTCCTGATTCGTACTTACCATTAAGATCTGATATCCAAACGCGCGTGGTCACATATTAGGGAGTGCCTCTATGACCAGTTTGTTGGAGATGCCAGAGGACTGGGATCCAGCGGCATCTCCCTCAAAATGTCTATAGTGGTGTCCCTGCTCTCGCACACCATCTTACAGCTTGTAACTTCTCTAACTAGATCAATACGCCTGGGAGCTAACTAATTTCACATATTAGGGAGTGCCTCTATGACCAGTTTCTTGGAGATGCCGGAGGACTAGGATCCGGCAGCATCTCCCTGAAATTGGTCGTAGTGGTGTCCCTGCTCTCGAAAACCATCTTGGAGATGCCTCAATCTGGCTGGAGGACTGGACTGCAAGGATGCCTATTTATAGTACAAGAAGCTCGGCATAGTGTCAACACTCACGACATAATGTTGACACTCACCCCTATTATTAGTGCTGACTTGTGTTTTGTCCCGGTTGGTGTCTCCAACCGGGACTAAAGGTTCATCTTTAGTCCAGGTTGGTGACACCATCCGGGACAAGGTACAAGCCGCACGGCATAATGTCGACACTCACCCCTATCATTACTGTTGCTTGGCCCAGCCTGCCGAAATCCCTCCAACCGAGACTAAAGATGAACCCTTTCCCTCTATTTATAGGTCTTTCCCTCTATTTATAGGCTGCCCACCTCAGCATGACCTATCATGTTCGAGGTTTCATGGCTTTCGGTCCAAATGATCGATGTTATGTGCTGAATTGCGGCATAGTTTGTGATGCTGTACCCATATTATGCATGCATGTGGACATTGGGATGGAGAACAATGTTGAAGGAGGAAGTTTTCCTTTTCGTCACACGGAAAAGCCATTTTCCATTTTCCGAGCGCAAAAAACGGGTCATTTTGTGAAGCAACCACCAAAATGCTGTTTCAGAATGCTATCGTCCCATTTTTCTAAAATACTAGACCACCTTACATGGACTATCTCCCAACCGGGACATCTCAAACCTTTCCGTCCATCCAAGGTAAAAAGGACAAATGTCTGCCGAATCGGAAAGAAGTGGGTCCGGTTTGTACTACAGGTACATGATCTAACGTCCGAGCGCAAGTTTTCCCGCCATTTTTATTCTCGCCATTTCTTCCCGCGATTTCTCCCCGCAGTTTTCTTCCTGCCATTTCTCTTCCCGCCATTTCTTCCCTCAGTTTTGTTCCCGCCATTTCTCACTACATATATGTAGGATTGGCCTCCATTGTCATTGCACATATTTAGACTCATATCTGCAACCTCATCACTCTTTACCATGGCTTCCATCGTACGACTAACCCCCAGGGAGGCGGAGGCGCTTTGCGCCTCAAACTACCCCTTTCCACCGGGCTACTGCGTCCCCGTTGGCTGGATGCTATGCACCGGAGGCGTGCCGGTTCCTCCTGTCCCTCTAGGTGTGGTACGCCGGATGGCCATCACGAACCACTACTACTTCGAGCTCACGCCGGAGCAGCGGAGGAATCCCAACTGGCATCCCGACTATTTCCCGACTTGGGAAGCCTTCTTCGGGGATCGGCGTGAGAGGGCACTCGCCAGGCACGAGGAGGATGTCCTGCCTCCTCCGAACTTCAACGAGGCCGGCCGTCGGCTGTGGTGGCGCGGCCGGACTCTCCAGAGCGTCATGGCCTACAACACGGTCGCCGACTCTAACCTCCGCCTGCGCTACCCTCAAGTCCAGCCCACTCATACTCAACCTTAAAGGTTCAACTACGGTGACCCCGACGACGACATCGATGACGGCCGCGGCGAGTACGACGACTATAGTGGCGAGTATTACAGGTGTAGGCAGGAGCATGACTGAATCACTCCAACATTGCAAAAAAAGTTCGACCGATTGTGACTTAATCTTTCCATGTATCTTAATTTTCAGTCGTGCTTTATGTAACTTAGTGTTAGTTGCGTTATGTACTTTAATTCCAGTTCTATCGTAATAAAATTTTCTTCCCGCCCATTATTTTCCGTTCTTTTCTTCCCGCCCATTAATATATAAAAAATATAAGTTAATTCATTTTTAGTTTTAAATGGTTACATTAATTATTTTTAAAAACATAAAATGGTTTTGAATTAGTTATTCAAATTCAAACACTTTTTATTTTTAAAGTTTTTCTAAATTCCAAATTAATATTCAAAAAATATAAGTTAATTCATTTTTTAGTTTAAATGGTTCTTAGTTTAAATGGTTACATTAATTATTTTTAAAAACAGAAAATGGTTTTGAATTAGTTATTCAAATTCAAACACTTTTTATGTTTCAAGTTTTTCTAAATTCCAAATTAATATTCAAAAATATATAAGTTAATTCATTTTTAGTTTTAAATGGTTCATAGTTTAGATGGTTACATTAATTATTTTTAAAAACAAAAAATGGTTTTGAATTACTTATTCAAATCCAAACACTTTTTATGTTTAAAGTTTTTCTAAATTCCAAATTAATATATAAAAAATATAAGTTAATTCATTTTTTATTTTAAATGGTTCATAGTTTAAAATGTTATATTAATTATTTTTAAAAACATAAGATGGTTTTGAATTAGTTATTAAAATCGAAACACTTTTTATGTTTAAAGTTTTTCTAAATTCCAAATTAATATATAAAAAATATAAGTTAATTGATTTTTAATTTTAAATGGTTCATATTTTAAATGGTTACATTAATTATTTTTAAAAATAGAAAATGGTTTTGAATTAGTTATTCAAATGCAAACACTTTTTTTGTTTAAAGTTTTTCTAAATTCCAAATTAATATTCAAAAAATATAAGTTAATTCATTTTCAATTTTAAATGGTTCATAGTTTAAAATGTTACATTAATTATTTTTAAAAAAAATGGTTTTGAATTATTTATTCAAATTCAAACACTTGTTATGTTTAAAGTTTTTTTAAATTCCAAATTAATTATCATTTAAAAACATTATAAATTAAAACCCAAAAATAAAAAATAAGGCGGGAACAGAAAGATAATTTGTGAAAAAAATTTGAAAACAGGACCTTTAGTCCCGGTTTTTGGATCCAACTGGGACTAAAGGCCCCTTCGCGCGCCGCTTGGGCTCAGCGCAAAATATGAAAAAAAAGTGGCGCTACCAACCGGGACGTATGACCCTTTAGTCTCGGTTGGAGCCACCAACCGGGACAAAATTTTCTTCGTTTATAACTAGCGCACATGTTCTTCTTCCCCATCTCATTTCTCATCGACAGGCACATAGGAGACACCGCCCCCGCCGCCGTGTCGTCCACAGCAAGCAGAGGAGCGTCGCCCGGCCGCGGCCACCATTGCGTTGCCGTCGTCCCGCCCTCCACCATTAGCATCGGCGTGTCGCCGTTGCCACCCACATGTGCGCCTGGCCCTGCGTCGACATCGCCGTGGACATCGTCATCGACATCGCTGTCGCTCCAGAACTCGCGTGGCCTCCCCGAGCCCTCCGTCCGATTCGCGGTGAGATGCTGGTCCCCGTGGACCCTTCCCCTTCCTCCCTCTCGCCATGTATCATCCTAGCCGCGTGAGACCGGTCCCTCTGCCGCAGAAGCTCGTCGCCGGCCGTGCTCCAGTGACCTACAGGTAGCGGCGCCGCCACCCTTAGGCTCGTCATCCTCCCCTGCATCGAACCCACCTATCTGCGCAGTCCCACGATCCCCCTATCGATGTCCCCGCCACTGATCTGTGGTCACCGTCAGCGTGATGTCACGCTGACGTCATGTTGACGTCAGCCGCGCACGGTCTTACCCGGTCATACCCAGCCCGGGTCCCACCTGCCCGCGTGGACGCTGAGGTGGCTCTAGGGCCACTCTGTCAGCCACTGCGGCTAGGTGATGCCTGTGTATAAAAAGTAATTCTCATTTGGTTAATATTTTCAGAAAATGAATTAAATCTTATAAAATCAATAACTTATTAATTATAAGTCATAAAAATATGAATAATATATCAAAATGTTTAGAAAATTGAGACCTACATATCTAAGCTATCATCGTACATTTTCAAGCAACTTAAAAACCCTAGCTTAGATAAGGAAGCATCAATACCCCTTAGGTGCATGTGGGCTCGACGATGTGCCTTCGCCAGGGCATTCCAAAACCTCTTAAATCGATTCAAATATGGTATTTTGTCAGTATCTAGTGTTACCTATCTGCTGCATAGTTCCCCTTTTGTAGCCTTATACTCATGTTCCCCTCTCATATGCATCCGAGGTTTCTCCGAACTAGGTTTTACACCCCTCGGAACTCCGGAATATTGATTTTAGTTGATTTTTATTATTGTAAATTCATTTTTATTATTGTGTATGTATATATTAGGGTTTCTCTGAATTAGGGTTTATATCTCTCAACACCCTACCTAACCTTCTCCCTTAGCCGCTTTGACTTATCCGTTTTTCCACCTATGCAGAAAATATGGAACCAAACGAAAGAGACGAAGAAAAGGAAGAGTTGATACAAGGTGTGATCCGCGGGGAAGAAAATATAGATCTATCGATGTTTCTGAATAACTCCGGTGAGGGTGATCCTCTTTTTGCCGGAAGAGACGACTTGTTTGAGGTTGAAGGTGATGCTTTCCGCGAGGGAGAAGGCGATGCCTTGTGTGATCGAGAAGACGCGCGCTCCGACGAGGTGCATGTAATATAATTAATTCATTAATTAATCATCTGTTATCAATATTGAAATATTAACGACGATCTTTCTTCTTTTAGCTCTCCGGATCGAAAAAATCTACTGAAAAAAGCGGACGAGGCCCAACCAAAAAGTTGGAAGACCATGAGAGGTTCAGGATCAAAGAAATCGGTGACGAAGGCAAACCGACGGCTCCCCTTGTTGTCGCAAACAAATTTGTGGCACAATGCGGAGTAATCGTTAGAGACTTCGTCCCGATCGTCATTCAAAATTGGAATAGGCCTGCTGATGCGGAAGAAGAGGGGACGTCTTTATTTCTCCCTACCGTGGCCAAAGATTTACTGTGAAAGAGGCTCATGGTTAATTTCAAACTACCGAAGGTAGAGCTGGATCCAAATGCGGAGGATCCAGTTGAGGACGCCTTAGAACATGTCAAAGCCATGCAGATGAAGGTCAGGGAGTGGGCTATGAAGAAGATGGCCCAGTTTTTCACCAACTAGAAGAAAAGATTGCACCTTGACTATGTCATAAAAGAGAAGACTCCGAATTTCGAGAAGATTCAGTAATAGAAGTTAAAACCATTCTGGGCTGAGTTTGTGAATTACAAGACATCAGAAAAAGCTAAGAAAATATCTGCAACGAATAAGCTGAATGCTGCTAACAAGAAGTATCACCATACTATGGGGCAAGGTGGCTACAGGGCTGACATTCCTAAGTGGAAGAAACTTGAGGATGAACTGCGTGCTAAAAAGATCATCCTGCAGATGCATTTATTGGATCGAACGTGCAAAGAATTGGTTTTACGGGCATGGGGGCACGTTGGACTCGGAAGGGAAGTGTATATATAACATATGACATAAAGAAGACCCCTTGCCAATCAAGAAGATTAGAAAAGCAGTAAAGGCTATTAAAGATGGGGACTTCATTCCCGATAGAGAGAATGATGAGCTCACACTCGCCCTTGGGAATAAGGAACATGATGGACGAACACGAGGCACAATAGGCTCCCAACCATGGAGAACTGGGTTTCCCGAAGAGAGGAAGAAATATCCTGATAGAAGTCGTAAGAGGACAAAGGACAAGGCGGAAGTTGAAGCAGATATTCAGAAAGAGCGAATGCGTATAATTGAAGAATGAATAAAGCAACAACAAGATCAAATTAACACACTTAGCCAGCAAGGTACTACCAGCCCATCTCAGCAACACATGGTGGCAGAACCTGCATTCGATGCTACCGGCCTATCAAATAATCGAAAAAGCAGTGTGGTTTCCACCGAGGTCCCGGGTGATGACAATGACGATGACGATGGTGCACTGACGATGGCTCGTGTTGGCTACCCAGTGGATGATATGACACAGATGACACACTGCGAGCTACATGTCAAAGTTATGAACATATCAACGAAGGTGGCGATCGGCTATGCCTTACCAATTGGACCCACACCAACTTACCATTGTCGTCCGGTTCCACAGGGCTACGTTGTTGTCGGGGTGGATGAAATCATGCCCACCTTTCAAGGTTTGAAGCTTGACTACCCTACAGGTGAAGGGGGTGTGACTGAACTGGGAGAAGCAACAAACGTCACCATTCTATGGCCAAAGGAATGTATCGTGCTTACAAATCACACGCCAAGGCCATCTTCGCCTCACCCGTCTCAGCTTGGCTGTTGCCGCCATTCCTCACCCATCGCCTCCGCTTCGTCTCCGTCGCCTCACCAGTCTCCAGCGCAGCCATCGCCGGCACCATAGGAAAAAAAGCGTAAGCGTACCACCGCTACTCTGCGAAGTGGTAAGCGATCGCCGAAACATAAACCGGAGCCTTTTCCGAAAGTACCAAAGGTTCCTCCCAAGAGAGCTTATGACTGTACTGAAGAGGAGACTACGGCGATCGTTGAGGCGCAAACGACAGCGTTTTTCGCTAACCTGAGGCGGCCGAAAAAGCTAGAGTTCCCCAGCACCAAAGAAGAAAAAGCCCGAGTGTTCAAAATGCTAAAGGGCCTTCACCAAGCCGAGCCAAAGATGTCATCAAACTATGAGCGCTCTATTCTCAAGTCACATGCGACACAATAACTATCGAAGAGCAGTACTGATGCAAGCGGGAAATCTGTTGCCCAGCTCGGAGAACAACAAAAACAATCTTGCGCCCCTCTCAAGGTGATTTCCCATACCAATGTGGGGTCAAGCAAATATGCGGCCGAAGAGCAGTATGATCCAGATGTAGTTGCACTATACGGAGAAGCGACTGCTGCTCAAGGTATGAGTATTGCCCACTACTTATCCCAGTTACAGTACTTCTCCGTGGGTGAATTAGCATACAAATACCAGTACGGCAAACCTCTCGCCAAACCTGAGGAGGTAAAGAATCTTCCAACAAAAATGCGAAGATTGCATAACTGGTACATGCATGCCACAAAGTCCGGGGCTAACTGGATAATGCTGAAGGTTACAAAAAAGCATTATGGGAAAGAATTAGATGACATGATAGCCATTGAATTTGTTGAACTATTTCAATTATTCAATCAAGACGCCTTGGACAAATCGATCATCACTTCCTATTGTCTGTAAGTACTAATTCTGTAATTAATTTAGTCTCTAGCTATCTCACCTCGTTTATTGCATGTATATAATCGTACTATAATATGCAGAATGAAGATTCTCGAATGCAGCAGAAGACAAATCTATGACATTGGGTTCGTTGACCCATATTGGGTTCATCAAGCTAATCTCAAAACAAACCCCATAATACGGAGGATAATATCATACACGCCTTAAGGTTTCAAGAAACCAGAAGGGAAATACTATTTCCTTATAACTTCGAGTGAGTGTTATTGTCTTGTATACACTTTCTATTTCGCTTACTCGACGTTAAGTATATAATTGATGAGTTATGCATGCGCAGCTTCCACTATATTCTATTAATCATTCAACCTGACAAAGGGCGAGTACTAGTGATGGACTCGAAACATAAACCCCTTGAGACATGGCAGGACATGCAGATGATTCTCCAGCGGTAATTCTAATCATTACGACACTATATCGGGCAATGTTCGTGAATTTTATGATATCAAGTAATTAATAACTTATTTTATTCGTTTTCTTCGCCGGACAGCGCTTGGAAATGGTTCACCAAGAAGGCTAGGGGTGTTTGGAAAGAGAAGCTTACATTTAAACCACTAGATGTAAGCACCACTAGCTATATCCACGCATCTCTTTGATTCTAGTTTTGATACCGTTATTATCATGCTTGATTATTATTTTGATTGAACTATGTTCTCGTAAAGTGCCTGACGCAGGGACCAGAGAACAATTTATGTGGATACAATGTTTGCGAGTTCATCCGTCAGACGTGCTGTGAGAAGGGCAGAAATTTAGAGCAACTCCACGTACGTAAACAATTTCTATAGTTTTTTATTACCATCAAACTGTGTTTAGTTTTATTCATATAGGTTGATCCTTTTTTAAATCAGCTCGAACGTCTACGAGATGGTCTTCTGCCAAAGGATCGCGTACGAGCAATTCAGAAGGAATTGGTGGGATTCTTGGATGCAGAAGTTCTAGACCCAAAAGGAGAATACTATGCGGGCGTGTATAGACAATAGGGATTGTACAAATAGCTTATTTTGTATGTAGTGCATGAAATCCGTGTATCGAATGTAATATGTTCGACACTTGGTTCTATATTGTCATGATGATCTTGTGTAATACAATGGTTCCTTCATTGATGAGTGCAAAACACAAAATAAAAAATAAAACAACATAAATGAATTCTCTGCCGCGGCACACAAAGTGGCCAAAATACTGTCGCGGCAAAAAAAAAGGTGCCAAAATGAATTCTCTGCCACGACAGAGAAATGTGCCAAATCTCTGCCGCGGCAGAGGGTTATTTGTCCTGATTCGTGTTACAAACCTGGACCGTTGCTCTCCCCCTCGCGCGGAGCAGTGGCCATGTGTACACTGTTTAGTCTCGGTTGGTGGGGCAACCGGTGTTGGAATTTGCCCACAGATCGACTACATCAAACTAGACAAACAAACACGCTCGAAAAATCTTATGGCCAAGGGCTCGTATCGTGCCCTCTATTTTCTGTTTATTTCTTCTTTTCTTGTTCTCACACGGTACAATCTCTTTAAACCGTAGGTGTGCTTATATACACGCACGGGGCAGCTAGCAGTACCAAACCGACTCAACATTGAACCCCTAGACCTACACGGATCAATACTCCACATAGTACTAAATTGATTCGAACTGGATTAGGACTAAACCAACTCTTACTCTAAACACATTAGACAATATTATTCTAACAATCTCTCCCTAATCTTGATCGACGACTCTTTGTCTTCCGCGCTTCTTCTGATCTTGACTCGTTGTAGATCCGCGTCTTGTCTAGGTCTCGCACCATGACAAGTCTAATTAGCTCTCCCCAATTTTGACTTGGCGAATTTACGGAACAACTCAAGCATGATCCGGACTACCCAGCCACGCTAGCAACCTTGTGGAATCGCACCACCTGTGGAACACACCGTCCACCCTAGCGCAATACATGCCGACCTCCTGGCGTGGACTAGACCATCCACTTCGGCCTCAAGTAGAGACATGGCCTCATTGAAGAGACTCACCTTCACTGGTTTACCGCCCCCTTCACACTTGAACTTGATCCTCTCGTCGAGACACATAGACGACCTGATTTAGGCACGCAAATTGCGTCTTCGTCCATACGATGAACAGTCCCTCGACCTTCATTCGCTTCAGCTGCAACGGATCCTCACAGAGACAAGCACTTGGACACAACGACGACTCACATACACAACGCTAACTCAATGTGCTAACCCGCACGACCATGACTCCTTGACTCATACTCTCCCGGACGACGATCTTGACAAGATTCTCTAGCACCGCACCCCGGTACCACCGCACTCATCAACGATCATCCCCATCCACGACCTCGCTGACAACACCTCGCCCGACTTCTTCTTCCTTGTCGCTCCTTCGAGCGACGATCGCCCGCCGTCTAACCGATGACGGCATGCTCACCGCCTCCACCAGGTTGCCCGCCCCGAGACGCTAGGGTCGCCTCCCCGGGGCAAGCGGCTTCAAATCCTTGACCTCGCTCTGATACCAATTGTTGGAATTTGCCCACAGATCGACTACATCAAACTAGACAAACAAACACGCTCGAAAAATCTTATGGCCAAGGGCTCGTATCGTGCCCTCTATTTTCTGTTTATTTCTTCTTTTCTTGTTCTCACACGGTACAATCTCTTTGAACCGTAGGTGTGCTTATATACACGCACGAGGCAGCTAGCAGTACCAAACCGACTCAACATTGAACCCCTAGACCTACACGGATCAATACTCCACATAGTACTAAACTGATTCGAACTGGCTTAGGACTAAACCAACTCTTACTCTAAACACATTAGACAAGATTATTCTAACAACCGGGACTAAAGGTTGGGTCTTTAGTCCTGATTGCCCTGTCCCGATTGGGGAATCAGGACTAAAGGTCCTTACCAACAGGGACACATGGAACGGTTTCCACTAGTGTTACCATCATCTCTCGTTCAGTAACTTTTGAAGTAACTAGTGGAATGCCCGTGCGTTGCTACGGTCTATTATACAACTATTATGTATGTGTAATTCCTGCTGTCTTACAAGTGCTCACGAGAGAAAATCTTCGTAGAAGAGACCTACAAGGAAGCTTTTCACGGAACCACAATCATGATCTATTTTTCACAAAACACTACATATAAAAATATAAAAACTTAAACCATAATTACAAAATATTTTATTTAAAAGGGTGGTATTGCACGACAATGGTTGATTAAGAAATGATTAGCGAGAAACTCTAGATCTGTTCCACCTATTCTCAGAATGCTCACGCTCTTTATCGATTACCGTTCCCTCCTTTGTTACATTTGTTTTACCAAACGATACTCGTGCATGCCTATAAATTTGATTTCGGTCTGCCAAACAATAAATATGCCTACTTTGCCACTACAATAATCTCTAAAAAGTATATTTTCTCTTTAAAAAAATCAACCTTGTTTCCTAAAATCTTTAAAAATATATAAAAAGAAAAGACCCATGCCAGACAGCCCCAAAATCCCAAATATGTCGCCCATGCATATTTTTGACACGTAAAATATTTATCGAGATGCATAGTCACGTCACAATGGAACATCATTTTAATCCTCAATCAATCAACACGATGCTTACAGCGAATGTAGATGTTGTTGGTGTCCATCAGTTTTTTATAGAAATATAAATGGGAGAGACCCCACCCAGACCCAAGCGGCAACCTCATCAAGCCCACTAACCCAGCATAACTGTAACTCATCCTCGGTTCTGTCCCCTACCCCGCCGCCAGGCTCGTACGCGAGCAGCGCTCGCTCTCTCCTTCACTTCTCTCGGTCACATCCTAGGCGCTCGCGGCCCCTCTACTTCCTTCCACAGCTCTGACCACCGAAACGCAGCCGCCTGCCCGTCGACCTCGCCAATCCCAGGTCGCCTCCCCTCTAGTTCGCGAGACGCGCCGCCTCTGCACATTGTCTGTATGTCCTTCTGCTGCCCTCAATGCTGGCTCAAGCTCTCCGCCACCACGCCTCCCCCTTCCTCGTGACGTCACCGATGTCCACTGATGCGTCTCTGGACCTCTGGCCGCGGCTCGTGGTCTCCGCCATGCTGCCAATTGAAGGGGGCGGTGGCGTGGGGATTAAAAAAAGCGACGAACCGTTCCGAGGGAAATGTAAGCAGTGAGGCAGAGAGGAGAGGCGCGCAGGGTACGGCGACACGGACAACCTCGTCTGTTGTCGCTGCCGCTCGCCGTGCCTGAGCCGGTGCAGTGAGGAGACGGGGATCCCGTCGGCTCCGGGCGGCCCTGGCCAGGGGAAGGTAATCAGTTGACCATCGGGAGGTAGGGAGGACTTGGTCATCGGGATTTTTTTCTTGCATGGGACGGACAGGTCACCTGGCGGTGGCAGGTCTAGTAAATACTGAGAACGGACAGGGGTAAAATCGGAAAGAAAATTTTGGCACGGACGAACCTACCTCTATGTAAATTAGTAGATAGATAGATAGATAGATAGATAGATAGATAGATAGACCACCCATTATCGAAACATCTCTTCTTCGGCCCCTGAAAGCTCGTAAGCAGACGCGTCTCATACCACCTCGCCTCCCGTCACTATATCCATCAACAACAAGCATGATTTGACGCCTCCATACGACTCACCGTGAGTAGTACTTTCCGATTTCAGGCATGAATTGGTGTCTCCACTTAGTCGTTGTGCATAGCACACCTGATGAGCCAGACCGGCCCCAATCTGGTTGGGAGGGGGGGCCAGAGACAAGACGGTGCTTGCCATTTGAATAGAGTCACCTCATCGCTTGTAGCGTCAAGAACCGATTATGTAGGTTGCAGCCAAGTTCGCAGTGGCGAAGCAGTTCTCCTTGTGGCTCATTGGTTCCGGGATGCTATGGGATTCCTATAGTCCCTGAAACCGCAGCCTCTGACCAACCATGTAAGTAAGTAACTACAGAATCCACCTTTTTTGTACCATCCTCCCTTCTCAGGTTTATGTACAGACCCTCCAACTCAATGCCAACGCTGTAGCGTGTGCTACGGCAACAGAGACAGAGCCAACGGAATGTTTTTCAGATGTATGCATAATTCAAATCACACTCCTCAGCTCAAAAGACTCGGAAGAAAAAATATCACTAATCAAATTAACATGCTTTTGTGTGACCTTCGGGTTACTCATCAAAGAGGGGTCCAAACAATGGGCACCAAAGACTGAGAAATGGTATTTATATTTTCGTAATTATTCTCTAACCCAACTTCTGAATAATTATTTTGTTTGCAGGACTCAAGCGTAAAGTTTGCACTGGATGGTAAAGCCAACGAGAGTTACACATGTCCCTGCTCCTGGTGGCATTATGTCATGAGTGTAGTCTGACAGTGGGTTGATGTTCACTACTATGTGTGCTAGAATCAGCAGCACCAAGTTCCACAACGCATCAGCGTAGGGTGAGCTATGTAGCGCCATGAAAGATCACTCAATTTCCTGAAGAGTAGCACCAACTTGCGCAAGTGCTAGTTTTAGAAATATCCCGGAGGCCTCCTAATCCTACATGGTGTCCTACAAGGTCCTAAATCCATGGCTTGTGCATGCCTTAATCTCATTTCCAATATCTCATTTTTCGGTACTGTACAAAGAAATCTAGTTATCCAGCGCGAGGGTGAGCTTCAGAGAGAGGTTGCCTTGCCAGCTTTTATAGCATGGCTATGTTGTGTCTGGCTGCACAATGTGGGCATTAATGAAAAAAATCGGATGGCGTTGCCCCTTGGGGGTACGCTCACATACATAGTTCCACTGGCAGGTTCAAGTGCGACAGCAATTAAGTTCAAAATTCCACCCACGGAGAAGTTGTCCTGTTCAGGGTTTGTACCTATTTTTGGCCATTACCACTACCCACCCTGATCATCCGGAGTTGAGGGTCTCTCGTGGGAATGATGCTTTTTTCGGTGTTAAAAGACACTTTAACTAATTATATGCGATGTGTTATTACTACCAAGGAGAATTTGGGTAAATCACGTGGGAAAGAACAGCTGAGAGGATGAAACAATTCTCAATACATCAATGAATTATCAGTGGCAAGCTATCCATGGAAGTGCCCATATTCGTCGATGTAGCAAGCTTTACCATCATCTCTTGTTTGGTAACTTTTAGAGTAATAAACAGCCCATTTTCGAAACATCTCTTCTTCGGCCCCCGAAAGCTCAAAAGCAGATACGTCCCATACCTCCTTGCTTCCCGTCACTGTCGCACCACGTTTGATCCATCAACAACAAGCATGATTTGACGCCTCCATAGGACTCACCGTGAGTAGTACCTTCCGACTTCAGTCATGACTTGGTGCCTCCACTTAGTCGTCATGCATAGCACCTGATGAGTCAGACCGAACCCAATCTGGAGGGGAGGGGGAGGCAGAGACAAGATGCTGCTTGCCATTGGAATAGGGGCACCTCATCGCGTTGTAGCGTCATGAACCGATTATGTAGCTTGCAGCACAGTTGGCAGCGGCGAAGTAGTTCTCCTTGTGGCTCATGGGTTGGGGATGATCTGGGAGTGCTACAGCCCCTAGTACCGCCACCTCCGACCGACCATTTCGCTAAGCAACAGAAGAATCCACCTTTCTTGTACCTTCCTCGCTTTTGAGGTTCATGTGCAGACCCTCCAACTCCATGCTGACGCCGTAGCGAGCGCTACCCGGCAGAGATAGAGCCAACGATTTTTTTTCTGAATGTATGTATTATTCAAATCACACTCCTAAAATGACTCAGAAGAACAAATTAACACTAATCAAATTAACACGCTTTCGATGACCTTCGGTTCGCTCATCAAAGGAGGGGTCCAAACACTGGCCACCAAAGACTGAGAAATTGTATCTGTATTTTCATACCCAACTGATTTTGTTTGCAGTAATCGGGTGCAAAGTTTTCAAGCCAACATTGCTCGTCAAAAGTTTTCAACCCAACCTATGGAAGTAGCTTGCCCTATGCAACGCCACCGAAGGTGGCTCATATTCCATAGGAATATCGCTCATATTCCATAGGATTAGGAGGCCTCCGGGATACTTTTATAGCATCTCCAGGGCGAGGGTGAGTCACATTGCCAGCCTTTATAGCATCGCCACTTCCACGAATCCATTAACTCGTGTGTCTAGCAGCACGATAAGGGCATTAATGAAAAATATCTGATGGAGTTGCCCTTGGGGATACGCCCACATATATTGCTGCACTGGCAGGTGCAACAGCCATTAAGCTCAAAACATACGGAGAAGTTGTGATGTTCAGTGTTTGTACCTATTTTTGCCCATTACCACTACCCACCCTGATCATCTGGAGTCAAGGGTCCCCCGTGGGAAGGATGCTTTCTCTTTTTTTTGTGTTTAAGGCAGTTTGATTTATTACACCCTCCGATATATATTAATTATCATTGAATTGAATGTATCTAGCACTAAAACATGTCTAAATATATTTGATTCAGCGGTAATTAGTATGCATCAAAGGGAGTATATATTATGTCTGACGGGATAATTTGGGAAATGACGTGGGAAAAAACAACTGAGGATGAAACAGTTCTCAGTACATCTATGGATTATCAGTGGCAAGCTATCCACTATGGTCTAAAGAATACGTGGTTTCTATCCTCAAGACAAACTGATCAAAACTTAATCAATTGGTGAACAATAATTTTTAATACTACCTCCAATTCATAATAAGTATTGCTGATTTAGTGTAAAGTTATGCTAAATCAACTACATTTATTATAGATCTGAGGTATTGAATTGCATGCACTAGTCAACGCAACCAAAAATCTGAATTGATGGAAAGGGCTAGACAATATATTTCAACACTCACTCTATGTCTTTCGCCCTTTGGCCTATTGTGACGTATGTTTGGGGAGCCGCAATATTTATTTTTAATTTTTGCGTTGGTCAGGATTTAATCCTAGGACTTCCTGCTCTGATACCATATTGAATTGCATGCACTAGCCAATACAACCAAAAGTCTGAATTGATGGAAAGGGCTAGGCAATATATTTCAACATGAGGGAGTAACTAATAATTTTTTTTTGCTCTTACTTCCTTCCTGAATGACATTTAGTACTTCTACGCAATCTGATGAGATATATAACAAATCGATAAAATTATCTGTCTGGGAAGGCTCGAAGCTTTATGTACGCTAAACTTTCAAAGGTTTGCAAGGTCGACGATGGCATCGAACACAACTGCATAGGCTTCCATGAATATTCCCTTGTTGTCGCTTCACAATACTTTTGCCGCTATCCCTTATCTGACTTCTTATCTACCACCATGTCAACACTAAACCTGCAGGCGAGCCTACTAGATTTTTTCTAAAAATATAGTCTGGTTTGAGATTGAAGGGGAGCTCTTGGGCACAAGGCCCGCCTTTGGAGCCATCTAGGCCCCACACGGGAGGCTAGCACGACAGAGGTACGCCATACCCCATCTAATGGCCCATCATGGGCCCCTTTTGCTCCCCTTTGGCACACTTCGGTCCATTTTCTCTAAAAAGTTACCGATGTAATTTTTTAGGAAATTCTGGGAATATTTGTTTGTAGAATTTTCAGAATTCAAATTGCAGCAATATCTGACAATTATATAGTCACTTAAAGATAGAAAAAAAAGGAAAGAAACTAACTGAAAAATAGGTATGCAAATAGTAGATGTGTGAAAATCAACAATCTCATTTTTATCAAGTTATTACTAATGAGGCTCATCAAGTCTCTCGGTGAAATACCAGATTTGGAAGATGGTGACCAGTTGGCAATTTATGATGTTCTAGTTGTAGATGATCGTAAGTTCAAATCCTTTATGGCATTGCCTAAAAATTGAAGAAAAGGTGGGTTCTCAAGCAAATAAAGACATGCCGAACCTTTCCATCTTCCTTGGTGATATATTGATGCAAATATTCCATCTTTATGGTTCTACTATGATAAAGTAACAGCCTGCCTTTTGTAACTTGCTTAATACTTTGAACCTTGATTTTGCTTGTATCGATGCACCTTTGTTTTATGGGCTTGGACATGGCATTTGTAGTTGCAACGCGGGCACAAGGCAAAGGGTGGATAAACAACTATTAGCAACGGTGACTGACTACGGATGGCTCCGCTTGTGACAACGCAAACAAGACTATGGATGGCACATTCTCAGCTCTGATCGAGGGAAGCGAACAGGAAAATGGATGGTTGTGGAGAAAATGGAAAGAATAAAGTTGACTCTTTGGGACACCTTGTCATACTATTATTCCTGATGCTTCCTAATCCAAGAACCATCCTCGAGGTACATCAATCATCCTTTGTGTGGCTCTAGGAAAATTTAATACATACTATCTTTCAACTCTCTAAGGGAACACAAATGGACACGACATATATATAAGTAATCTGAGCAAAGAAGGCTAGCGGATTGCACGTGCCCGGCCTGGCTAGCATATATATACGGCCGACGTCGGAGTTCTAGTCTAGATATAATACACACATTTCTTATGGAGCCCCTCAGTGAAGTCGATGCATTTAATTATCAGCAATAGAAATACGTGCATTTCTATTATAGTAGTGTACCAAGCATTCCAAGATCCTTATAAAAAAGCATTCCAAGCCCTACAAACTGCATAGAGCACGAAACTAGTCCTTATGACAGCGGGAGTTGTATCACAAGAAAATATGTGTTGGATGACTCACTGTTTTTGCAAGCCCATCTGAAGTCGGTAGTGGGAAGCGGTATCTCGTGTATCACATGGACATTTTTTTTTTTGCTTTGCTTCGAACGGGCAAAACGGTCCCATTAGAAACCCCGATTGATGCTGCCGCTATATGCACAATCCCAATTGGAAGATTCTCAGAAGATGATTGGGCCCGGTTCTATGAGAAAAATGGAAACTTCTCGGTAAGATCAGCTTACCGTCTGCTGGCTGCTGAGAATTTACGCAATGATGATGCGTCACCATCAGGAGCTTCATCCTCGTTCTGTTGGAAGAAGATGTGGAAACTTCCTGTTTCACCCAAAGTACGAGCTTTCTGGTGGAGAGTAATCAAAAAAATTGTTCCATGTCGCCATAACCTTAAAATTAGACATATGGAAAGGATAAGCCACTGCAAAACCTGTGGTGCCGTAGAAGAAACTGTCTTCCATGCACTGTTTGAGTGTAGTTGGGCGCGAGCTTTTTGACAAGATATGAAACAGGCCACGGGGGTCAAAATCCCAGAGCTACATCCGAGGTCTTGGGCAACAGATTTAGTCGATGGGACTCTGATATCGGAGGAGCAAATATGTATCATCTTATGTGGTACCTGGGCAGTTTGGTCTGAGCGAAATGCCATCTGGCATGGAGAGGACGACAGAATGGTGAAGCAGTCTGTTAGTTGGGCTGTTGAGACTGCAATTGATTTACGTGAAGCAGGTAAAGAGAAGAAGCTGACACAATCTAAAGCTACAACTCGATGGAAACCTCCTGATCCTGATTATGTGAAGATTAATACATATGCAGGATACAATGAGGAGGCAAACAATGGTGCCACCGGTTTGGTGATTCGTGATCATAATGGTTCGCTATTGAGGGCACATGCTCTATGGCATGATCATGCCTTTAGCGCTACTGTCCTAGAAGCAGAAGCAGTTCACGAAGGAGTCCGGTTGGCAATCGACATGGGGCTTTAGCGTGTGATCGTCGAGTCGGATGCTAAAGAAGTGGTTAATTTCTATAACCATTCTGGTTCTACTAGATCCATCATTACTAGTGTTTGCCAGGAAATTAGGGAGCTTAGCGGTTTTTTCACTAGCTTTAAGTTGAATTATGTAAGCAGGACTGCGAATGAGGCAGCCCATGCATGTGTTCGTAGAGCTAGCTTAGATCGAAGACGGTGTGTGTGGGTCAACTACACGCCGCTCTTCCTGACGAGTATCCTTGCAAAGGATTGTAATACCGTTGTTTGATTATTGAAGCTCCTGATTTGCAAAAAAAACCCGATTCTCAATTTGTTTGATGTTTGGTAATTTTGTTGGTTTCCAACAAGGACAAAATGGTCCCATTAGAAACCCCGATCATGGAACAGTACTCATCAGGATACGAGACACTACTGCAGAAAATGAGCAAAGTGAAGGATATGCCCTACAGGCAATCATAGAGATGATTATATTTCATATGTATCCATGAGTTATTGTAATGTTCCTTGAATATCCATATCAGGCAACTTGTATTGATTGGCAATTATGTGAATTGTTTGTGAAACTCATTACTTGTATGGTTATTCAAGAGTTGTCCCTAGTCGGAGTTCATGTGAGGACACACGTGAATATTAGACTACCACATCGATTGGTTGATGACTATGTTTCGCAAGTCATAGACATGGAGATGTCAAACCAATGATGTGGACACATGTTATGAACATGGGGTTGGACTGACCCAACCTGAGACTGGCAATTAGTTGCAGCTCTCTCTCTACACATCGTGGACGTTTTTTCCTTAGACCTAAGATTGTCGCATGTACTTGAGATGTGGATCGACCTACTTTGGGGCTATCAAACGCTGCATCGTAACATGGTAGTTATAAAGGTAGCTTTCGGGTTTGTCCTGAAGCATGCTGCAAGACATGGTCAATCAAGATGGGATTTGCCCCTCTCTACTTGAGAGAGATATCTCTGGACCTCTCGAGTGATCGGATCCAGAAATGCATGGCCGTGCTACATAAGGTTAAGAGTTAACCTAGTAAAGGGATTCCGAGTTACGGTATCGAGAAAGAGAGGTCAGCTTGGAGCTAGACCAAATATCGTGAGGCAAAGGAAAAGACATGTACTAAACCTTGTGATGGTTCGTCCGATATGATCTTTGTATGTGTTTAGGAGTTGGCACGTCTTGCTAGAGGCCGCTACCAACTATTGGCAGAATAAGTGTATTCATGTCATGTCTATACGTATATGAACCTATAGGGTCACACACTTAAGGGGCTGAAAGCCTAATGAGGATTGGATTCGAATTAGACCAGGCTTAGGATGCTAATGGGCTGCTAATGTAGAAGCCCACTAGGAACGCCTATATAAGAGATGGTGGGGCGAGCTGACCAGGGTTAGACCTAAGACCATTCCAGCCAGCCGCCACTCCTCACGCTTTGTGTCAAGGCATGACCTAGCAGTCCGGCGTCTGACGCTTCCACCCTGTACGTGTGGATACCTCGGAGGCGCTGCATCTCTAGCGTTTGGACGAGCCGCGCAAGGGGAGCTGCCCGTGGGACGAGAACGAGGAGGAGACGTGGAACGTCTACACTACCTCGACGCGCTTCATCAATTTCGCAACTGCGCGTCTAGTGGTAATCCCGTGATCTATGACAACAGTAATTCTGGTATACGTGGTAGAATTTTTTTGATTTGCACTAGTGTAGCCTACCCGTATCCCTTCAGTGGTATCCGAGCCGATGCTATTCAGTTATAGGTTCGGGATGTTTGCATATGGTGATATGCAGATTGATATGAATGATGTGATCATTTATATGGCGGTGGTTCAGGATTGATCTATGATCTTGCTTTCCGTGATCGTGATTCTGAGGTTGTCGAACAACTTACCCCTATCGGTCGGTTTCCGCCATCGGGGTAGACAGTGACACATAAATCCTGTTAAATCATGCGAAGATCAATATGATTGATCGAATCGGAACCTATATCTAAAATCGATGTACCGTGATCAAAGGAGTTTGATTGAATTGGGACAGGAGTCGGTTTATGGTAAATTTGATTTGCCGATCAAAATCCTTAAAGAAAATTGTGAAGATTCGATCTCTCATTTTTCAGGTTTATGGTAAATTTCATACATGAGGCAGCTGCCCTTGAACCCAGGGGAGACCTTGACCCCCTTAATCGTAGCCCCTTTTGTATCTCGTTTAGGTAACTAGGTGTTGCGATGTCACATGATCCGGTAGAATGCGATTCTATGCATAACTTGTTTTTGCAGGATGTATGTGACCAGTATGGCCCATATATGTATGTGATGCATGTATGAAATTTTGCATGACCTGCGTGTCGTGAGTAGGGCAACACGGCTGGAGCCATATGTGTTGTCATTTATTGTAATGGCCTGCGTGCCAACTTGTGATGATCCCAATACTATGTAATTTTGATTACTAGCTGTTAGAAGTAATAGCTTGTATTAGTTCTTAGAGGACTCATCACTTGGAAGATGGCTCGCATGGAACATGAAGATGGAGATCATCATGGTGGACAGGTTCTATGGCGATGGAGATCACCATGAGAAAATGGGCCATACTGTGTCACATCTATGTGAATGCTATTCTTATGTGTTTTACTTCTATGCATGCTTACATGATAGAAGTAGAACGATCCCTTAAAAAGTTTAAGTTAAACCATGCCCTCCCAACCAAACCTTGCACCATCCTATGCCATGTACAATCGTTGGTGGGCCTATGAAATTAGGGTGCCGCGGTTTTCCTTGGCTGTATGGGTTTGTATCGGATACCTACACGCATAAGGGTTGGTGAGCTTGACAAGGTCATCTTAACAGTTAAGGACCTTGGGGCATAAATATTGGGCGCCTAGTTTTGACATAGAGATGTCACCCAACAACAAGAGTCATATGTGATATGATTAGCAAGTGTTGCTTACCGATTTACCTTGTCTTCTAGCAGTGATGCTAAAGCTCACTAGTCGACTTGTTAATTGTGGATCTTGAATCACTTAGTATCAATAGAGGGATATTGATTTAAGTGGGAGTATATGCTATTAAATTGTTTAATATGTTTTACTCTTTCATGGTTACATGGCTTAGTATTTTGCATGTTTTCTGTTGTAGATCAATGGCACCGAACACTACATCACCTTTTTCTTTGCGTTCGATTCTTGACAAAGATAAACTAAATGGAACAAACTATTCGGACTGGGTCCATAACCTGAGAATTGTTCTCAGGTCTGATAAAAAGGAAACGGTTCTGGATACCCCAATCCCCGATGAACCTGCTGATAATGCATCTGCTGCCCTAAAGAACGCCTACAAGAGAGCATGTGATGATTCTCTTGAGGTTAGCTGTCTTATGCTTGCATGCATGGAACCTGAACTCCAAAAGAAGTTTGAGGATTAGGAAGCGTACGATATGATCGTAGCGCTTAAGGACATGTTCCAACATCAGGCAAGGACTGAGAGGTACAATGTTGCCAAGTCCTTTGTCGAATGCAACCTGGCAGAGGGAGTAGCTGTAGGCCCCCATGTGATCAAAATGGTTGGTTACAGTCAGACTTTGGAAAAGCTTGGTTTTCCACTAGGCCAAGAGTTGGCCACTGACTTTATTTTGGCGTCTCTTCCATCCAGCTATGGGAAGTTCATTTCGAACTACCATATGCATGGGGTGGAGAAGGGCCTTAATGAATTATGTGGGATGCTTAAAACAGCAGAAAGTGACATGAAGAAGTGTGCAGGGCATATCCATGTGATGGCTGTGCAGAACAAGCCTAGCTTCAAGAAAATACTTCTTGGAAGAAGAAGGGCAAGGCTAAGGATACGATCCCTACGCCTGCACCCAAGCAAAAGGCTGGACCTGTAGAAGACACTGAGTGCTTCTTTTGTCATGAACATGGCCACTAGAAGAGAAACTGCAGGAAGTACCAGGCTTCTTTGAAGAAGAGTGGAAGTAAGAGTACTTTCCACTCAGGTACGCTTGTTGTAAATGTTGTGGACATTCTTCTCGCTGATTCCTATGTTAACTCTTGGGTATTTGATACCGGAACGGTTGCTCATATTTGCAATTCGATGCAGGGGCTAATAAGGACTAGAGAAGTGCAGAAAGGCAAAGTGGATTTTCGTGTCGGAAATAAAGCAAGGGTTGCTGCATTGTTCGTCGGCGTCATGCAACTTCACCTTCCGTCAGGATTTATTATGGAGTTGAATAATTGTTATTACATTCCAAGTATGGGTCGAAACATTTTATCACCTTCATGTTTGATGAGGGATGGTTATTCATTTGCGAGTGCAAACAATGGTTGTGTAATCTCTAAGAATGCTATGTTTATGGCTAATGCTCCCATTGTGAATAGGTTATTTATTTTAAATCTTGATGATGCATATGTTTACAATGTTAGTGCTAAAAGGCTTCAGCCTAATGATTTGAGTCCTACCTATTTATGGCATTGTCGTTTGGGGCATATAAGTGAAAAGCGCATGAAGAAGCTCCATGGTGATGGTCTTCTAACTTCGTTTGATTTTGAATCATACGAGACATGTCAAGCTTGTTTACTTGGAAAGATGACCAAGTCGCCTTTTTCGGATTTACCCGAGGGAGCGATAGACTTGTTGGAACTCATACATACTGATGTATGTGGACCAATGAGCACGACAGCCAGAGGAGGATATCACTACTTCATCACTTTTACTGATGATTTCAGTAGATATGGTTATGTCTAATTGATGAGGCATAAGTCTGAAACTTTTGAAAAGTTCAAGGAGTTTCAGAGTGAAGTAGAAAATCAACGTGGCAAGAAAATAAAGGCCTTGCGATCTGATTGTGGAGGTGAATATTTGAGTCACGAATTTAGCGATCATCTTAAGAGTTGCGGAATTGTTCCACAACTTACGTCGCCCGGAACGCCTCAAAGAAATGGAGACTCCAAACGGCGTAATCGAACTTTGTTGGACATGGTTCGGTCTATGATGAGCCAGTCGGATTTACCATTACCATTTTGGGGCTACGCTCTATAAACGACAACTTTCACACTTAATAGGGTACCATCTAAATCCGTAGTTAAGACACCATATGAGATGTGGACTGGAAAGAATCCCAGTTTGTCTTTTCTAAAGATTTGGGGTTGTGATGCATTTGTCAAGCGACTTCAGTCGGACAAGCTAACACCCAAATCGGATAAGTGCATTTTCGTGGGATATCCGAGGGAAACCTTAGGGTATTACTTCTACAACCGAGAGGAGGGCAAAGTGTTTGTCGCTCGTAGCGGTGTTTTCTTAGTGAAAGAGTTTCTCACAAAGGGAACAAGTGGAAGGTCGGTGCGACTTGAAGAAGTTCAAGATGAGCCAGTTGGGGATGCTTCTACGAGTGATGCTATTGTAGCAGAACAAGTTGAGGAACCCGTGGCAACAGAAGCACCACAACCACGAAGGTCGGCGAGGCTCCACGAAGCGCGAGAATTATTATTGTTAGACAATGATGTGCCTGCGACCTATGCAGAAGCGAAGGTGGACCCAGACTCTGAGAAATGGCTGATCGCCATGAGATCCGAGATAGAGTCCATGGGAGACAATCAAGTTTGGAACTTGGTTGACCTGCCTGATGGTTTTAAAGCCATCGAGTGCAAATGGATCTATAAGAAGAAGATTGATATGGATGGAAATGTTCACATCCATAAAGCTCGACTTGTTGCAAAAGGTTTTCGACAAGTTCAAGGAGTTGACTACGACGAGACTTTCTCGCCCGTAGCGATGCTTAAATCTATACGGATTATTCTAGCCATTGCTGCACATTTTGACTATGAAATATGGCAGATGGATGTCAAGACGGCTTTCCTAAATGGAATCCTAACTGAGGAAGTATATATGATACAACCCGAAGGTTTTGTCGATCCAAACAATGTTGGAAAGGTATACAAACTTTTGAAGTCCATTTATGGGCTGAAGCAAGCATCTCGGAGTTGGAACATTCGATTTGATGAAGTTGTAAAGGAGTTTGGCTTCATCAAAAACGAACAAGAACCTTGTGTTTACAAGAAGGAAAGTGGGAGAGCGCTGGTATTTCTAATCTTATATGTAGATGACATATTGCTGATTGGAAATGACATTCCTATGATCGAGTTTGTTAAGACCTCATTGAAAAATAGTTTTTCGATGAAGGACTTAGGAGAAGCGGCATATATTCTGGGAATCAAGATCTATAGAGATAGATCAAGGAGGCTAATTGGATTAAGCCAGAGTACATACATTGACAAAGTGTTGAAACGGTTCAGCATGGAAGAGGCTAAGAAGGGGTTCTTTCCCATGTCTCACGGCATTAAACTCAGCAAGACTCAGTGTCCTTCGACTACTGATGAGCATGAGCGCATGAGCAGGGTTCCATATGCTTCGGCTATCAGATCCATCATGTATGCAATGATATGTACTTGCCCAGATGTTTCCTATGCTCTAAGTGTTACGGGCAGATACCAGGCTGATCCAGGTGAAGGTCACTGGACAGCGGTAAAGAATATCCTTAAGTACTTGAAAAGGACTAAGGATGTGTTCCTAGTTTATGGAGGTGAGGATGAACTCAGTGTAAAGGGTTACACAGAAGCGAGTTACCTTAACGACTCAGATGATTCGAAATCACAATCAGGTTATGTATTTATCATGAATGGTGGTGCTGTGAGCTGGAAAAGTTCCAAGCAAGATACGGTGACCTCCTCTTCAACAGAAGCTGAATATATTGCTGCCTCGGGGGCCATAAAGGAAGCTGTTTGGATTAGGAATTTCCTGATCGCTCTCGGTGTGGTTCAGGGCGCGTCCAATCCCTTGGACGTTTATTGTGACAAAAATGGTGCTATTGCACAGGCCAAGGAACCTAGACAGCACCAGAAGAACAAACATATTCGCATGTGTTACCATCAGATTCGAGAGTTCGTTGAGGATGGTATTGTCATGATATGCAAAATACATACGGACTCAAATGTTGCTGATCCCTTGACTAAGCCTCTCCCGCAGCCCGCGCATGAAGC
Source organism: Avena insularis (assembly GCA_023614405.1). Taxonomy (NCBI): domain Eukaryota; kingdom Viridiplantae; phylum Streptophyta; class Magnoliopsida; order Poales; family Poaceae; genus Avena; species Avena insularis. The sequence goes on along the minus strand of CM042695.1, from coordinate 376,802,865 downwards.
GCACACAAGAGCAATTGGTGTAATAGATACATTTTAGATTGACTCTAGTGCAAGTGGGAGACTGAAGGAAATATGCCCTAGAGGCAATCATTGAGATGATTATATTTCATATGTATCCATGAGTTATTGTAATGTTCCTTGAATATCCATATCAGGCAACTGGTATTGATTGGCAATTGTCTTAATTGTTTGTGAAACTCATTACTTGTATGGTTATTTAATAGTTGTCCCTAGTCGGAGTTCATGTGAGGACACACGTGGATATTAGACTAGCACATCGATTGGTTGATGACTATGTTTCGCAAGTCATAAACATGGAGATGTCAAACCAATGATGTGGACACATGTTATGAACATGGGGTTGGACTGACCCAACTTGAGACTGGCAATTAGTTGTAGCTGTATCTCTACACATCGTGTACGTTTTGTCCTTAGACCTGAGATTGTCGCATGTACTTGATATGTATATCGACCTACTTTGGGGTTATCAAACGCTACTCCGTAAATGGGCAGTCATAAAGGTAGCTTTCACGTTTGTCCTGAAGCATGCTGCAAGGCATGGTCAATCAAGATGGGATTTGCCCCTCTCTACTTGAGAGAAATATCTCTGGGCCCCTCGAGTGATCGGATCCAGAAATGCATGGCCGTGCTACATATGGTTAAGAGTTAACCTAGTAAAGGGATTCCGAATCACAGTATCGATAAAGGGAGGTCAGCTTGGAGCTAGACCAAATATCGTGAGGCAAAGGGAAAGACATGTACTAAACCTTGTGATGGTTCGTCCGATATGATCTTTGTATGCGTTTAGGAGTTGGCACGTCTTGCTAGAGGCCGCTACCAACTATTGGCAGAATAAGTGTATGCGTGGCATGTCTATACGCATATGAACCTATAGGGTCACACACTTAAGGGGCTGGAAGCCTAATGAGGATTGGATCCGAATTAGACCAGGCTTAGGCTACTAATGGGCTGCTAATGTAGAAGCCCACTAGGGACGCCTATATAAGAGAGGGTGGGGCGAGCTAACCAGGGTGAGACCTCAGACCATTCCACACAGCCGCCACACCTCACGCCTGTGTTGCACGCGTGGACCTAGCAGTCCGGTGTCTAACGCTTTCACCCCGCACGTGTGGATACCTCGGAGGTGCTGCATGTGTGGCACTTGGACGAGCCACGCAAGGGGAGCTTCTCGTGGGACGAGAACAAGGAGGAGACGTGGAACATCTTCACTGTCTCGACACACTTCATCAATTCCTCAACTGCACGTCTAGTGGTAATCCCGTGATATCCTGGTTTACGCGGTAGAAAATTTTGATTTGCGCTAGTGTAGCCTACCCGTATCCCTTCAGTATATGCTTGTATCTATACGTTGGGATTAGCAGAACCGTGCTGTCACGGAGAACGTTTTCAACATTGCACTTGTACCTTGTCGTACATAGTTGATATCGTGCTCTTTTTTCTATGGATGTCAACGGTGTGAAATAAAGAGGGGACTTGTAAGTCCATGGAGTTTGTATTCTGTGTTAGAGAAATGCCTGGGCTGCTAGCCTAAGCCATGCTTAATCATGGTGGAAACTTGCAGAATCACCATAGTGAGTCATCTATGAAGCATCCTCAATAAAAAGCTATGCATATGGTAAATAAAAAGATTGCTGAGATTCTCATTGTCTGCTTGCCTTGTCATTTTGGTTATGAGAAAGCTCATGTACCATGTGCAAGGGGTACCCCGTTGGCGGTTCTCAATGATATGAAAATACTTACAATGACAAAAACTTACATGGACCCAAAGTTGATTATGCATGAGGAGTGGCCCTCATATTCAAGGGACACGAGATTGCCAACTTATATTTCGTCAAGCATATACTCCATCTTTGTTCACTTTAACCTTAATCATCTCAAGATGCTTATGATAGGGGCAATGAGGGCTCAAAGCTAGTAAGTATCATAATCTTTTGAAAGCTCTTTATGACTTGTAATCCCTTCTACCCTCTATAAAGGGACCTTTCCCTAGTTACCAGTTGAGTCAGTAAACCCACTTCCTCTCTACCTCCAGCAAGCTTTTGAGTTGTTGTGTTTCAAGCATTCATATGGTGATTTATTCAATTATGTTCTTTATCTTACTTGTTTGAACAAAACTCTTATCTATTGAGTATTACTTTGAAAGCCTTCACTTGTGAAAAACCTTTTTGAGCAAAGAGTGCTCCTGATTTGAAACTTCTACAAAAAGCTTTTGTGAAATTGTTTATCAGATGTTCTCTGACCAAGAACAAGTTTGCCAATTCCAATTATGATTTATCTTTATGTATCTCTATTGTGACTGTTGTACTTGGTTGCAAGCTAAGTTATATAATGGTGAGTTGCTTTCTTCTATGAGTTGTGCAAAGGTAAGTGTGATGCTTCTTATTCGTATTCTTTTTATCGGCACTTCACTCCATGAACCTGTGGACATGTTTACAGAGCTCAGTATTCGCTTGGGGACAAGCGAAGTCTAAGCTTGGGGGAGTTGATACGCCCAATTTGCATCACCATTCTATATCATAATTTACCTCTATCCTTTGATATTTGTCTTATTATGAGGTATTACTTATGGCTTTTTATCTGTTTATGCATGTTGGATGATTCCTGGAGGATGGACTGCCGAAGTCTGGATTCTGATGGAAAAGATGGCATTTCGGTGCAATTTTGCGAAGATCAGAAAAATACCAGAAAAATATGGAAACATATTATTTTACCGGAAGACGAAGGAAGCCAGAAGGAGGAGCGAAGGGGAGCCTCAGGGGGCCCACACCTCCCTAGGCGTGGGCCCACCTGACCCCACGCCTAGGGTGGGTTTGGCCCACCTGTTCGGCCTCCGACTCCGCCCCTTCGCATATATCTTCTCTACAGAACCCTAACACTAGGGGGAGACCACCGATAGACTTCTGCCACCTCTGGGAGGCAGAAAACACCGAGAGAGAAAGATCTCTCCGACAGACAGATTTCTGCCGGGGGGATTCCTTCCCGGAGAGGGGAGACCGTCGCCATCAACACCGTCATCAAGCTAGGCTTCATCAGGATCATCATCATCATAATCCACACCATCATCATCACTTCGTCCCGCTGTAACAATTATGTTGGATATCGCTTTAGTTCGTTAGGGGAAACTTTCGCGGTGTTAATTACTATTGTAGTTGATGCTTGTGAGTGGAACCATTGGATTATTGTTTATGTTCAGATTGTTATCCATTATCATATCATCTTTGATCTTGATCCATATGATGTCTTGTGAGTAGTTCGTTTAGTTCTTGAGGACATGGGAGAAGTCATGTTGTTAGTAGTGAATCTATGATGAGTTATTATTCAATGGTTTAGTATTTAAGTTGTGGTGCTATTCTTCTAGTGGTGTCATGTGAACATCGACTACATGATACTTTACCATTTATGGGCCTAGGGGAATGCATTGTGTATTTGGCTACTAATCGTGGATTTGCCGGAGTGACAGAAACCTGAACCCCCGGTAGGACACCTTTGTACAAGGGAGTGTAGGATCTCAGAGTTTAAGGTTGTGGTTAGATTTATATCTTAATTACTTTCTTGTAGTTACGGATGTTTGCAGGGGGTTTAATAACAAGGATGTATTACTCCTAGGAGGGGCAGTATGTTAGCACAGGTTCACCCACACAACACTTACAAACACCAAAGGAGAGTACTCAGCTATTTGCAGCGAAAGCACTTGACAGAATTCCCATGTATCCTCGAGAACGTTTGGTCCTTATAAGTATTTCCACCGGCTTGTCCTTTGCTAAGAAAGGATTCGGCCACTTGCTCCGTTTGTTCGTTACTTCTATTACTTGCTCTTTGTTTTGTTACCTTGTCAGAAAACCACTAAAAATCCGTTTGCTAAGTATTCACAGGGATTTCCTGCTCCATACCAATGTTCAGCACCTTCTTCTCCTCGTTGGGATCGACACATCTATTTATCAAAAGTACTACGATACACCCCCTACACTTGTGGGTCATCAAGCTAGCAAAAGGGTTTGTCCAACACTATCATTGATACAAAGAAATATTCCATCTCCGTATTTTAAGTTGACCACATTTGTCCATAGTTCCCCATCCCCCGCCCCACCGTCCCTAGTCCTGCCATGTCACCATGACACCGCAAAGGCCGTTCGAACCTCGTACAACTGAGTTACCGAAGGTCAAGAAAACTCGCCAACCAAATCAGTGGCCGACTGGCCTGACCAAGGCCGAGTGACAGGCGGATAAGTGGGCCGAGACTCGGGTTGTTCTCACTAAAGAAGACCACCTCGACCCTAAACCGCCGACCCTGGCATCCTCGGAGGGTGTTCCATAGGAAAAAAATAAGGCCAAGTTGGCAAGGGTCACGGAGCCATCCTCGGAGAGGTTGCAATCATTGATCAAGAATCGCATCACCAACATCGCGAAAAATGCCGATGACCTAAGCTACACCGGCAAGGTCTGCGCCACCAGCGACCGTCTTGATGGTTATTCCTTTATCAACCCATTGGCTACACTAGAGGCACCATCTACGCCGAGAGAGGATGATCCCGCACCTTCAATTTGAGTAATGTTGTAATAATATGTGGCATCACTTGGTGGTGTGTTTGTTTGCCGAGAGATTATATTTCACAGTGTTGGTGACCAAGACATTGAATTTTTGCCTATTTCTATGTGTTTTGCAAGTTTAAAAGTGGGCAAAATCGGCCAAAAATCCTATTTGGGAGAATTATGGACGATGCGGCTGGGAATGGGAGCCCCCAATGGGCACACAAGCTATGGCGCCCCCATACGGACAATAAAACACCACTGTTGTGTGCCTTATAGGGGAGGGGCGGCTGAAGATGCTCTAACGGGGTGTACTGAGTACCCTATAGTCATTGTGTTTGGAGGCTTTTGTCGCTACTTTTATATCGACATAGAGGCAATGGTGGGAGTGAAGAGGATGTAGTTGTGTCTAGGCGGCAGGCTACGAATGTCCACCTTTTGTCACCAGGCAACATTTCATGGAAGGAGCACGAGGAAGTTGTCGGCTCTTATCTTATCCATGGAAGTGAAAAGGAGGAAGCTCAAACGTACTAGATCCTACATTTTTCCATGTGTCTTTTTGCGGCACACGGAAGAGGCTTGCGTTCATAACAGCCCCTTGAAGCGAGGCCAGGATGTTCACGTGTCACGCGTTTTTGCCATGCGGTAGACTTTGCCGTGCGTTTTCTTGCATATTTGCCGTGTGTTTTTCTTTGCCGTGTATTTTTATGCTAATTTTCCATGTGTATTTGGTTGCCGTGTGTTTATCTTTCAGGATGTCGTTTCTTTTTTTCCTTGTTTTTTCTAAAATGTGCACGACATTATCGTCCTTTTGGTGTGTGCCAGGAAGGAGGACACATGGCAAAGAAGCGCACGACAACACCATGTTTTCCGGTAGTGCCCTACGAACGGTCAGATCTCCTCTTCCGATTCCACCACCATGTAGTTTGCACACCATCACCGCACCCCCTCCCCCTAAGCATCATTTCTCCTGGTGGATTTTATGCTACTCCTACACTTGCATAGGGTCAAGGGTTGAAAGGATCTGTTGTGCAGTGCCTACCAAGATTGTAATAGGCCAACAACAGGAAGGTGGGTGGATGACTGTTATCGGCCTTGATTGAAGGAAAGGAACACGAAGGAATTTTGTGGATATAGTCAAGGAATGAAATAAAGTTGACCGATCAATCCATAGTATCCTCTTTGTGGTACTTCTATCATTTGTGATGCTCTAAAAAAATTAATAGTTGGTTTCTTTGAACTCTTTGCGGAAAAAACCAAGACACACACTCACACCTTATCAACGAGCAGGCTGGACGATTGCACGTGCCCGACCTAGCTAGCCTTTGCGCCATCGATAGTGTTTGATTCCTGATCTACCAATATTGCCAACAGTGTCTATCATACCTGCCTATTAGCATCATTTGATATTTCAGTGCATATTCAATATGTCTTATTTTCTTCCAAATAAAATGTTTGTCTGTTTTGAGAAAGTTTGTTAGTAAATATCTCACGAACTTGATAGCATACTTTATTCCTTGCACTTAATAGTCCTGAACCATTCTGACTTGTCCATAAAAGTTATATGCTTGCAAATTATAGGCTGGGAGTTAGCAGAACCGTGCTATCACGGGGAACGTTTTCAACACTTATGGATACATATCCAGTTCATACCTTGCTCTTTTGTTTGCGGATGTCGACGATGTGAAATAAAAGAGGAGCTTGTGAGTTCATGGGTGACTAATCCCCCGCTGTAGGCTATGGGGATGGTAGGGATTGGATGAGTTCTATCATGTAATCGAATAATATTGTTAGGGCATGGTGCCTAGTATCTCTATTAGTGCTATTTGACTTTGTTGCAACTTGTTATGCTTAATGCTTGTCACTAGGGCCCGAGTGCCATGATCTCAGATCTGAACTTATTATTGAATCATTATGATAGTATTGTTTGTGATCTTATCTGCAAGTTGTGTACACATATCATTGTCCGGATCCAAAGGCCCCGAAGTGACAGGACAACCGGAAGGGATGACTGTGTTGTGAGGATCACATGTGTTCATGGAGTGTTAATACTTTGCTCCGGTGCTCTATTAAAAGGAGCACCTTAATTGTCATTAGTTCCCTAGAGGCCCCGCTGTCACGGGCTGGCAGGACAAAAGATGTTGTGCAAGTTCTCATTGCGAGCACGCATGATTATACATGGAGCATATGCCTATGATTGTTTAGTACTTGGATGCTTTATCTTATTTATCTGCAAATGCCCTAGTTCTTAAAGTTACATATTTAGACTCGTCCATGCAACGTCCGTCCATCCATCCCTATGCCTACCGCACTCATATACTACTGTTGCTGCTACTATTACTATTACTTATGTTTTACTGCTGCTGTTGCTACTGATAAACTTTTGTGAGCAAGAACTATTTCTAGGTGCAGCTGAATTGATAACTCAATTGTTAAGGCTTGCAAGTATTCTTTGGCTCCCCTTGTGTCGAATCAATAAATTGGATAATACTACCCTCGAAGAATGTTGCGGTCCCCTATACTTGTGGGTCATCACCAATGTAGCCAAAATAAAAAATAAAAGTCCATTGGTCGATCGTTGTTAGAATCTGGTCAAAGGGGTAATTCTATGAGGCTCCCTGACTAGGGTTTCACTAGATACCAAACAACAGAGCATTAGAATGCTTCAAAAACTTGCATGTGGCCGTCGGCACAAAGTAACGCCGACGGAAATTGGGCATGGCCGTTGACATAGCTCCCCCCGAGAAACCAAGGCCGTCGACATAGCACTAGCCTCACCCCTCCCCGACGTGCTCCCATATGCAGTGGCGAAGATAGGATCGTAGCTTAACAGGGGCCGAACGTGCTAATTTTCAATTAGGTGGAGCGAACTAAGCAAATTTCCTCTCAAACCTCACTTAAATCAGTCTTAAACACAACATTTGACCTTGCTGTAGCACACAATATGGTGGGCCAAAGTCCCCGCTGATCCCCTAGCTCCGGCACTGCCAAGATGGCACTACATGGCAAGCTAAATCGTCGAAATAGCTGTTGCGCTGTCAGACATACGTCCATCAGAGGTCGCGCGCGGACGGCCAATGTATGCCGACGGCTGGGCCAAACAGTCTGCACAGGTCCGCTATGCCGACGGTAAAAGCTATGCTGACTGCCGGCCTGCTATGCTGATGCGGGTTTGCTGACGGTCATAATGTAATGCCGACGACAATTCATCCTGTGCCGACTGCGTTTACCGTCGGCATATCACCTAATTCCTGTAGTGAGCACTTGTGAAATTCCAACATTTGGCCACCCTCGTAAATAAAAACATTAGTTACGGCGCCACTGAAGCTGCATGCATGCATGCTACGGAATTTGTAACGCGGGCACATCTGCGTGCGTGCGCGACACATCGACGCCGAAGCCTGGAAAACCAGGGAATGACAATTTTTTGTGAAGACAAATCAGCCACATGGAGTTTCCCATCTCCGCCTCAAATTTTTCTGCCAACTGGCACGTCAGCGCATGAGGGGCATCCTTCAATTATCGGGAAATGAGTACTGCTTGCATATTGCCTTGCGTGAGATCGAATGAGAAAGAAGGAAAACGATGTGCTACGTGATCCGCTACAATCACAATCTTTTTTGACTTGACCACAATCACAATATTCATCCAGTCCATGGCCTTATTACTCCAGTTGAAGTGTCCCATCCAGCTACTATTCCACAAGCCATGCCCGTGTTCATCAACATTGGCCCGGAGAAAATGGAAGGAGGCAACCTTGACGCAATAATGGATGGGCGAGCACAATTTCCACTGGTCACGAGGCAACAAGACAACAACCAGGCAACAAGACAACAAGCGCAGGCGTGTGGCCTTCCACGGCTTCTACCAAGGGCGGTAAGAAAGACACCCGGAGGTTGAAGAGCTAGTCTCAGGATGAAACCCTGTTGTCGAATATGGTGTCAAGCTATAACCCTGTTCCCGAATGCTTCCTAATCCCAGGTTGTATGTAACCACCGTTGGGTACATCAATCCTTTTATATTTCTCTAATAACATCTATCTTCTGAATGGTACTCGAGTATCAGCTAGTGTCTTGGAAGAGGCACGCATACAAACACCTATATAAATAGTACTGGTTGACTACACATGTCTACCTGACAAGCCCATTATAGCCACATGCGAGAATCCGATTGATATACCCTATGGACATTATTACTCCATTAACATCGGTAAAACTGGAATGCTTCTTTATAGTGACCAAACATTACAAACCACACGAATTGCAATCAGTATATAGTCTCTATCGCTAAAATCAGTCAGGACCTTCGGAAAAAAGCTTTTCCCAAGAATCACTATAATTTGAGATGTGCGCAAGAAACGTGGCATGTCTACATTGGATCTATCCTCTTAGGGGAAAAGATGTCAGTTTTGTTCTTTTTTTCCCTAGGATTTGTATTTAATTTGGTCCACTAGCAGAAAATAGCACACGCTCCCCCCCCCCCCCCCCCCCACTATCCAACTGCTTCACCCCTCCAAAAACTACGCCATGACCCTATTCTACTTATAGAGATTTATTTGCTCTTTAAAAACATCAATCCCTGATGCGTGCATTGATCCTGATAATACAAAATAGTACTCCAGTAAGATCAGCACGCGCATCAACCAAAAAACCCATTAGCAAGAGCAATACAATTGTGTCATTGTCTAGCTGTGCATAACAAAATTCAAGGACGGATCGAGATGAATGGACAAAAGTGATAGAGTACATTGGTGGATCTTGAACCATGACCTTCGACAACCTGAACGATCAATACACATCAAGAACCAACTAGCGATCAAACACTTTTGCTTCGGTCCCCCACCCCCTCCTCCTCCCTCTTTCAAATTTTGACAAACAAAAACTCGATTCCGATTGTTTAGAGGATCGTACGAACCCACCCGAACTCCGTATGGTCCTCTTAGACGTATACTCACCATATACGTATGCTCATGTGCCTGCGGAAGGCGAAAATCAGAAGTTATATAACAACAACAAAAAAAAATTAAAATATGACATACAAAGACGTAGATCGCGATAATAGGAGGTGGGATCAGCCGGTCGGAACGTGGATTATACCCAGTTCGACCGAGTACACATATACAGAGATAGACGTGATCTCGATATGGGTTTCGACTGGTCAAAAAAATAAAACGGCCCATGTAGCTTAAGTTTAGGGGTGGGGGACCGAAGCACTCCTCGCGATCAAATTGTAGGCAACTGAGAGTCCGAGATGTCATCGCATTCTCAAGGGAGACCGTGGCAACAACGCCAGACGTGGACGGTGTCGTCGTCACTAAAGTCGGCGACTCTAGGCACATGGAGACCCGAGTGGCCCAGCCGGAGGCTGAAGACCAGCAGTGCTGGCAGCAATGTCAACTGTGTATGTCATGCTTCCTGCAAGTATGCCCGTCTATGGCCATGCCGCCATTCAGCGTTGCACCACCGTTATTTCTGGTGATTCGTACTAGACGAAATGTTTGTCGGTTATGTTTGTCTATGTTATACGGAGAGATTTATCCGCTTGCATATATGAACATTTTATATAACATGTACGAACACATATTTTGAGATGCATGAACGTTTGCATGGAGATTAATATAGACAGAGATATGGTAGGCGTGAATATCTTTTATGGTTTGTAATGAACATTTTTATGGTACAGACTAGCAAAAGCTGCAATTAGTATGGAATCCAGATAAATCAACTATGAATATTTGTTTATTGAGGTGACTTTTATTGTATTTTGAAAAGTTCAAAATAAGAATATATATATGCATATGTGTGTTAATGTGTGCATTAGGCTGCCGATTTCATTGTACACTTCAGGTGGTACCTCACCTATTGCCTGCCTCGTACACCTACGAGAAAAAGACAGCCGCAAGCGCATGCCAAGTTGGCGGTGCCGATCGAGGTTATCAAGCACAATAATCAGCTTATGATTATGCACAAGTGGTCTTAGGAAGAAATACAGTAGAAAGAGAAACGCTCCACCCCGTGTTTTTGTTCTTGATGCTTCCCAAACCTAGTTTTTTGTTCGGTTATTTTAAAGTTTCAACTGCCGATCCATTGTGTGGCTCGGCAAACAAAATTTATCTTAAGAGTAGGATGCTAGCTTCTCTAAACTATTTGTTGCACACACACTGTATATGTTCGTCCAGCAGGCTTGCATGCTACACATGCCTGGCCAGAGTTTTAGTCGCAATATGTGGTACACTAGTAGAAAACAGGCCATCCGTTCGCGCCCCCTCAGAGCATTAGTCCCGGTTCGAGCGGGCACGGGACCCAAAGGCATGCGTTCCGGTTGGTAAGGGGGCATACGTCCCGGTTTATAACACCAACCGGGACTAAAGGTTTGGCGACAGCCACGTGGCGTGGCACACACCTTTAGTCCCGGTTGGTGGCTCCAACCGGGACGTATGCTCCCGCCCTCTATAAATGCAACGCCCCATCCCCCTCTGCCTCCACTCTGTTTTTTCTCTTGGTGGAAGGTGTGAGGAGTGTGCTAGTTTTTTCTCCCCTATGCATGCCTTCAAGGTGTTTGATGAAATATTTGAGTGAATAATCCCGTTCAATTTCTCATAGAACAAAAATATAGAAGGTGTCCGAGACGTACTTGAGTTTTCTCCTCTTTATTTCCCTCGATCGAGGTTAGCAATCGTATCTTTTCTCTGTCATTGATACAATGCATGTGTCGATGTGAATTGGTCATTTCACTATTTATGATGTCCTGTTTTTTGATAAACTTACTTATATGATGCAGATGAACGGTCGGGAATGGATGTACGCTGACCGGTGCGTAGCCGGGTATATGAAAGGCGTGGATAAATTTATCGATGTGGCTATGACAAACAAAGATAATGGTTTTATACGTTGTCCATGTGTTCAATGTCGGAACAACAAGGAGTACCCTTCCTCGAAAATCATTCGCAGACACCTGATTATGAAAGGTTTCATGCCCAACTATAATTGCTGGACCAATCACGGGGAAAGAGGGGTTATGATGGAAGATGGTGAAGAAGAAGATGATGATGACAACTATCATCATATGTTTCCTGAATATAGTGATACTGCAATGGAAGACAATGAAGAGGAAGGAGGTGAAGAACGGGCATCAGATGAGCCGGCTGATGAACTTGGTAGGGTCATTTCTGATGCAAAGCGAGACTGTGAAACAGAAAATGAGAAGTTGAAGTTAGAGGGCATGTTAGAAGATCACAAGAAATTGTTGTACCCAAATTGTGAAGATGGCATCACAAAGCTCGGTACCACACTGGAATTGTTGCGATGGAAGGCAGAGTGTGGTCTAACTGACTCCTCATTTGAAAAGATGCTGAAAATAATGAAGCCGAAGTTTCCAAAACATAACGAACTTCCCGAGAGTACCTACGAAGCAAAGAAGACTCTCTGTCCTCTAGGATTATGTGCAAAAGATACATGCATGCATTAATGACTGCATCCTCTACCGCGGTAAGGAGTATGAGAATTTAGATAAATGCCCGGTATGCAATGCGTTGCGGTATAAAATCAGACGAGATGATCCTGGTGATGTTGAGGGAGAGCCCCTCCGGAAGAGGGTTCCTGCTAAGGTTATGTGGTATGCTCCTATAATACCAAGGTTGAAACGCATGTTCAGAAACAAAGAGCATGCCAGGTTGTTGCGATGGCACAAAGAAGACCGTAAGAAAGACGGAAAGTTGAGACACCCTGCTGATGGGTCACAGTGGAGAAAAATCGAGAGAGACTTCCCAGACTTTGCAGGTGACACAAGGAACTTATGGTTTGGTCTAAGTACGGATGGCATGAATCCTTTTGGGGAGCAGAGCTGCAGTCACAACACCTGGCCCGTGACTCTATGTATCTACAACCTGCCTCCTTGGTTGTGCATGAAGCGTAAGTTCATTATGATGCCAGTGCTCATCCAAGGCCGAAGCAACCGGGCAACGACATTGATGTGTACCTTAGGCCATTAGTTGAAGAACTCTTACAGTTGTGGGGCAAACCAGGTGTACGTGCGTGGGATGAGAACAAACAGGAGCCATTTGATCTACGAGGGTTGTTATTCGTAACCATCAATGATTGGCCTGCTCTTAGTAACCTTTTAGGACAGACAAACAAGGGATATAAGGCATGCACACACTGTTTAGATAAGACTGAAGGTACATATTTGCATAAATGCAAGAAGGTTGTGTACCTGGTGAATCGACGATTTCTTCCGACCAATCATCCCGTAAGAAAGAAAGGCAAGCATTTCAAAGGTGAGGCAGATCACCGGAAGAAGCCTGAACTCCCTGCTGGTGATGATGTATTTGGTATGGTCAAGGACATAGAAGTAATCTTTGGAAAGGGTCCCGGCGGTCAATCAGTTCCGAACGACGTCGCTACAGGACACGCACCCATGTGGAAGAAGAAATCTATATTTTGGGAGCTGCCATATTGGAAAGTCCTGTGTGTCCGCTCTTCAATCGACGTGATGCACGTGACGAAGAATATTTGCGTGAACCTGCTAGGATTCCTAGGCGTGTATGGGAAGACAAAAGATACACCAGAAGCACGGGAGGACCAACAAATTATGAAAGACCCAAAGAACATGCATACACAGAACAAGACGGATAAAGGGCATCACTTAAGTCGTGCCAGCTATGCTCTTACCAAAGAAGAGAAGGAAATCTCTTTTGAAGTCCTTTACAGTATCAAGGTGCCGTCAGGCTTCTCATCTAATATAAAGGGTATAATAAATATGGCAGAGAAAAAGTTCCAAAACCTGAAGTCTCATGACTGTCACGTGATTATGACGCAGTTGCTTCCGATTGCATTGAGTGGGCTTCTACCGGAAAATGTTCGAGTACCCATTGTGAAGCTGTGTGCATTCCTTAATGCAATATCTCAGAAGGTAATCAATCCAGATATTCTGCCAATGTTACAGAAGGATGTGGTACAATGTCTTGTTAGTTTTGAATTGGTGTTCCCACCATCCTTCTTCAATATTATGACGCATCTCCTGGTTCACCTAGTGGAAGAGATTGCCATTCTCGGTCCGGTATTTCTGCACAATATGTTCCCCTTTGAGAGGTTCATGGGAGTCTTAAAGAAATATGTTCATAACCGTTCTAGACCAGAAGGAAGCATCTCCAAGGGATATGGAACAGAGGAGGTCATTGAGTTTTGTGTTGACTTTATTCCTGACCTTAAGACGATTGGTGTTTCTGACTCGCGGCATGAGGGAAGACTAAGTGGAAAAGGCACGCTGGGAAAGAAAGCAATGATATGTAGGGACGGGGATTCTTTCACTAAAGCACACTACACAGTTCTACATAATTCCACCTTGGCAGCTCCGTATATCGAGGAACACAAGAATATTCTACGCTCCAAAAACCCGGGGAAGCCTGAATCACTGATTACAGATGAACACATGAAGTCTTTCGGTGGTTGGACGCGGACACATCTCTTGAATGACACCACTGTTGGAGATCAGCTATACTTGTTGGCCGCGTCACCATCTTCTACTGTATTGACTTTCCAAGGGTACAAAATAAATGGGAATACATTCTACACGATCGCCCAAGATAAAAAGAGCACCAACCAAAATAGTGGTGTCCTCTTTGATGCAATAGACGAGAATGGACAAAAGGACACATATTATGGTTACATAGAGGAGATATGGGAACTAGACTATGGAGTCTCTTTTAAGGTCCCTTTGTTTCGCTGCAAATGGGTCAACCTAAATGGGGAAGGGGTAAAGATAGACCAGTTGTACGGAATAATAACAGTGGATCTCAACAATCTTGGTTATAGAGATGAACCATTCGTCCTAGCCAATGATGTGTCTCAGGTTTTCTATGTGAAGGACATGTCCTCCAGACCAAAAAAAATAAAAAATATGCAAATGAATACATCATATGATGAGCCAAAGCGTCACATAGTTCTTTCAGGGAAAAGAAACATCATGGGAATCGAGGACAAGACAAACATGTCAGAAGATTATAATAAGTTTGATGAAATTTCGCCCTTCATAGTGAAAACTGACCCAAGCATTTCATTAAGTAAAGAAGATGCTCCATGGTTACGTCTGAAGCGATCATAAGGAAGGACATATGCCAAGAAGTTCATGCTCATATTATGTAACTCTAGTTCATGTCTTTCACGGTTTGTGGCTTCACCGAAGGATATCTTTCGCGGTTTGTGGCTTAACCCGGACTATATATATAGGGGGGCCTTTAGTCCCGGTTTTGTAGTCTCAGTTTTTAATATTAATAAATGTCTTGAATGTTAGTCCCGTTTTGTGGCTGGACCGGGACTATGAAGAAGTTGTCCCGATTCGTACTTACCATTAAGATCTGATCTCCAAACGCGCGCGGTCACATATTAGGGAGTGCCTCTTTGACCAGTTTCTTGGAGTTGCCGGAGGACTGGGATCCGGCGGCATCTCCCTGAAACTGGTCGTAGTGGTGTCCCTGCTCTCGAAAACCATCTTGCAGCTTGTAACTTCTCTAACTAGATCAATACACCTGGGAGCTAACTAATTTCACATATTAGGGAGTTCCTCTATGACCAGTTTCTCGGAGATGCCGGAGGATCGGGATCCGTCGGCATCTCCACAAAATCGGTAGTGGTGTCCCCGCTCTCGAAAACCATCTTGCAGCTTGTAACTTCTCTAACTAGATCAATACGCTGGAGCTAACTAATTTCACATATTAAAGAGTGCCTCTATGACCAGTTTCTGAGATGCGAGGGAGGCTGGCTCGTTAGCATCTCCCTGAAATAGGCCGTAGTGGTGTCCCTGCTCTCGAAAACCATCTTGGAGATGCCTCAAACTGGCTGGAGGACTGGACTCACAAGGATGCCTATTTATAGTACAAGCAGCTCGGCATAGTGTCGACACTAACGAAATAATGTCGATACTCACCTCTATTATTAGTGCCGACTCGTGTTTTTTCCCGGTTGGTGTCTCCAACCGGGACTAAAGGTTCATCTTTAGTCCCGGTTGGTGACACCATCCGGGACAAGGTACACGCCGCACGACATAATGTCGACACTCACCCCTATCATTGAGGCTGCCTGGCCTAGCCTGCCGATATCCCTCCAACCGGGACTAAAGATGAACCTTTAGTATATTGAAAATCCGAACAATGAAAATCCTATTTCGGTCCAAATGACCGATGTTATGTGCTGAATCACGGCATAGTTTGTGATGTTGTGCCCATATTATGCATGCATGTGGACACTGGTATGGAGAACAATGTTGCAGGAGGAAGTTTTCCTTTTTGTCGCACGGAAAAGCCCTTTTCCATTTTCCGAGCGCAAAAAACGGGTCGTTTTGTGAAGTAACCACCAAAATGCCGTTTCAGAATGCTACCGTCCCATTTTCCTAAAATACTAGACCACCTTACATGGACTATCTCCCAACCGGGACATCTCAAACCTTTTTGCCCATCCCGGGTAAAAAGGACAAATGTCTGCCGAATCGGTAGGAAGTGGGTCCGGTTTGTACTACAGGTACATGATCTATCGCCCGTGATTTTTTGAAAAAAAAATTTAGACTCGCAATATGTGGTTTCTTCAGAGATCCAATGCAAGTTCTAACGATGCTCGTCCCCTATCTTCATGCACACCGGTTGGACCATAGTTAGAAATTCAGATAATTCAAAACGGGCATAATAAATTCAAAAAAAATCCGAACAATGAAAATCCTTCGCGTGGTGTCATATTATATTAAATAGTTGAAAGGAAAAATACCAGACTTGGTATATTGATCATGTCTCGAAAAAACCATCACAAAATGACCTATCATGCTCGAGGTTTCATGGCTTTCGGTCAAAATGACCGATGTTATGTGCTGAATCACGGCATAGTTTGTGATGTTGTGCCCATATTATGCATGCGTGTGGACATTGGTATGGAGAACAATGTTGCAGGAGGAAGTTTTCCTTTTTGTCGCACGGAAAAACCCTTTTCCATTTTCCGAGCGCAAAAAACGGGTCGTTTTGTGTAGTAACCACCAAAATACCGTTTCAGAATGCTACCGTCCCATTTTCCTAAAATACTAGACCACCTTACATGGACTATCTCCCAACTGGGACATCTCAAACCTTTTCGTCCATCCCGGGTAAAAAAGACAAATGTCTTCCGAATCGGTAGGAAGTGGGTCCGGTTTGTACTACAGGTACATGATCTATCGCCCGTGATTTTTTGAAAAAAATCATTTTTAGACTCGCAATATGTGGTTTCTTCAGAGATCCAATGCAAGTTCTAACGATTCTCGTCCCCTATCTTCATGCACACCGGTTCGACCATAGTTAGAAATTCAGATAATTCAAAACAGGCATAATAAATTCAAAAAAAATCCGAACAATGAAAATCCTTCACGTGGTGTCATATTATGTTACATAGTGTAGGGTTCGCAGGATAGAAAACAAAAAATTTCCTATGATGGGAACAAATATGTACCAAGATCTATCTACTAGATACAAACAACGAGCGGATGTATATCCGTAGGGAACATACCCTTCAAGATCGACAAAGCTTAACGAGTTCAACTCGTGGTGGATGTAGACGATCTCTTGCCGATCTCAAGATCGAGAGGAAGTCCTAGCGCCCATAAAAGCAAGCATCCGTGCTCGCACACACGCACAAGACACCGAGCAACCTCCGCCTCGCCCAAATGATGCAGCGGAAGCACAACCCTTTCTTACCGAATAGCCACCAGGAACATGTATCTCGCTAGTCCGAGACCATGGGGGATAAATTCTAGAGGGGGAGAGAGATCCTTCACGAGGAGGTGTGAGTGAGAAGTGAGAGGAGGTGCTCCTTATATAGGGGAGGGGGGCAGCCCAAGGGGGCATGGCCGCCGGCCATGTAGGGTGCCCCCACCTCTCCATCATTCATGTGGGTGGACACTCCACTCACAAAATGGCCCTTCAATTTTCTCCACTAAAAAATCCACTCAAATTCAAATTAAATTTCCACCAAATTTAATGCAAACTCTCATTAAATAAAACTCTTTTATTTTATTCAGAATTTTTCAATTACTTTAATGACAAACATTCACAAATAACCCCTTGCTAGAATTCTATTTCACATGCATAACCTCTTTATGCAATTTCACCCGAAAACCTGTTTCGGTATCTAGTGAAATAAATTCCTGCGCTTGTTTATTCTTTCGGCATGAAAAATTTGCTCCAACTGGATGCCAGTGTCCCTTAAGTGTGTCACCCTACGGTTCGCAAATAATGCGGACATGATCGAGACCCCTCTCGGATCAATAATCAGAAGCGGGATCTGGAGACCCATACTGACTCCCACACATTCAGCGATGACTTTTCCTGTGATCGTCGGAACCTTTTATGCTTGTATCTTAATCCCTTTGTTTCACGATATATTACATGTCCGAGATTCGATCATCGGTATCTCCATACCTAGTTTGATCTAAATTCTTGACATGCACTCTTTTCGCTCCGTGATATAACATTCTAGTGATCAAATCACTTGCTTGCAAGCTAACCAATGTGATATCACCGAGAGGGCCCAGAGTATATCTATCCGTCATCGGGATAAACAAATTCCACTCTCGATCCATGGGCCTCAACATAACACTTTGTTAGTTCTGAATCCATCTTCATAATCACCCAGTTATGGTGTGAGGTTTGATGATATCAAGAAACTCTTCCGGTGTTAGTGATTGACATGATCTCATGGTCTAAGGATTAGGATCACTTCGTAAGTTGTTATAGCAATATAAACTCAATGACTTTGATCGTAATGCTATACTTCGGATGAATGTTCATCACACCATTACACTAATGTTGTGATCTCATTATTAACAACATCCAATGTCTATGATCAGGAAACTGTGATCATCTTGTTAATCAACGAACTAGTTTATGAGAGAGGCATAACTAGGAACTTTCTGTTTATTTATTAAACACACATGTATTAACGTTTCTGTATTAATACAATTATAGCATGAAAAATAAACATCTATCATATACTTGGAATACACATATTAAACACTTTATTATTGCCTCTCAGGGCATATTCCCTTCAGTCTCCCACTTGCACTAGAGACAATAATCTAGTTAAATAGTGATAAATCTAACACCCATGGAGTTCTGGTGTAGATCATGTTTTGCTCTAGGGAGAGTTTTAGTGAACAGATCTGGTACATTGAGATCCGTATGTACTTTACAAATATTTATATCTCTATCCTTGACATGCTCGCGGATGGAGTGAAACCGGCGCTTAATATGCTTGGAATGCTTGTGAGACCTTGGCTCTTTGGCATTGGCAATGGCACCATTTTTTTCACAATAGATCACCATTGGGTCCAACGCGTTTGCAACTACACCTAGTTCGGATATGAACTCCTTCATCCAAACCGCTTCCTGAGCCGCTTCTGAAGCAGCAACATATTCGGCCTCCTTTGTTGATCCCGCCACCACAGGTTGTTTGGAGCTCCTCCAACTAACCACTCCGCCATTCATGAGAAATACGTATCCGGATTGAGACTTAGAGTCATCCGGAACGGTGTCAAAGCTAGCGTCGACATAACACTTAGCGACGAGCTCTTCTTCACCTCCGTATACAAGAAACATATCCTTAGTTCTTCGCAAGTACTTAAGGATATTTTTGACCGCTATCCAGTGTTCCGAACCTGGATCCGATTGGTACCTACTAGTCAAACTAATAGCATGTGCCACATCCGGTCTTGTACATAGCATGGCGTACATTATAGAGCCTATGGCTGAAGCATAGGGGACTTTGTCCATTTTCTCTCTTTCTTCCGCCGTAGCCGGACTTTGAGTCTTACTCAATGTCGTGCCTTGTGTCATAGGTAAGAACCCCTTCTTACTATGTTCCATTTTAAACTTCTTTAAAATCTTATAAAGGTATGTACTTTGCGATATCCCTATTAGGCGCCTAGATCTATCTCTATAGATCTTTATGCCTAATATGTATGACGCTTCACCTAGGTCCTTCATTGAAAATTTGCTGTTTAGATAACTTTTAACACTGTTTAAAATATCTATATCATTTCCGATCAATAATATGTCATCCACATATAATATCAGAAATGCCACATTGCTCCCACTCACTTTCTTTTAAATACAAGTTTCTCCATAAGTTTGGACAAATCCAAACTCTTTGATCACCTCATCAAAGCGGAGATTCCAACTTCGTGATGCTTGCTTCAATCCATAGATGGATCGCTGAAGCTTGCACACCTTGTTAGCATCCTTAGGATCGACAAAACCCTTTGGTTGTATCATATACAACTCTTCTTCAATATTACCATTGAGAAACGCGGTTTTGACATCCATCTGCCATATCTCATAATCGAAATATGCAGCAATTGCTAACATAATCCTAACTGACTTTAGCATTTCTACGGGAGAGAATGTCTCATCGTAGTCAACTCCTTGAATTTGTCAAAACCCCTTTGCGACAAGTCGAGCTTTATAGATGGTCACATTACCATCAGCATCAGTTTTTCTTTTGAAAATCCATTTGTTCTCCACGGCCTTTCGGTCGTGAGGTAATTCCACCAAGTTCCAAACTTGATTTTCATACATGGATTCCATCTCGGATTTCATGGCTTCTAACCATTTGTTGGAATCCGGGCTCATCATCGCTTCTTCATACGTCGCAGGTTCATCATTTTCATCAACCATGAAATTCATGACAGGATTTCCGTACAGCTCGGGAGCTGCACGCGTCCTGCTAGACCTGCGAGGTTCGGTAGTATTCTCTTTTGGAGTTTCATGATCATTATCATTAGTTACCTCTTCAATAGGTGAAGCCAAATCCGGAACAACTTCCGGCGCTGCGCTACTCGCCATACTTTGAAGAGAAGGTTCAATAACCTCTTCGAGTTCTACCTTCCGACTACTCACACCTTTCGCGAGAAACTCTTTCTCTAGAAAGGATCCATTCTCAACAAAAACCTTGCCCTCGGATTTGTGATAGAAGGAATACCCAATAGTTTCCTTAGGGTATCCTATGAAGACGCATTTTTCCGCTTTGGGTTCGAGTTTATCCGGTTGAAGTTTCTTCACATAAACATCGCATCCCCAAACTTTAAGAAATGACAGCTTAGGTTTGTTTCCAAACCACAATTCATACGACATCTTTTCAACGGATTTAGATGGTGCCCGATTTAAAGTGAATATAGCAGTTTCTAGTGCATAACCCCAAAATGACAACGACAAGTCCGTCAGAGACATCATAGATCGAACCATATCTAATAAAGTACGATTACGACGTTCCGACACACCATTTCTCTGTGGTGTTCCGGCAGGTGAGTTGTGAAACAATTCCACACTCTTTCATGTGAGTTCTAAACTCGTAACTTAGATAGTCACCTCCATGGTCGGACCGTAGAAATTTGATCTTTCTATTACGATGATTTTCCACTTCATTCTGAAATTCCTTGAACTTTTCAATGGTTTCAGACTTGTGTTTCATCAAGTATATATAACCGTATCTACTCAAATAATCTGTGAAAGTAACAAAATAACGATATCCACCTTGTGCCGACACACTCATTGGACCACATACATTGTAATGTATGATTTCCAATAAATCTGTCGCCCGTTCCATTGAACCGGAAAACGGCGTTCTAGTCATCTTGCCCATAAGGCATGGCTCACATGTATCAAATGATTCAAAATCAAGTGATTCCAAAAGTCCATCCGAATGGAGTTTCTTCATGCGTTTAACGCAAATATGACCTAGACGGCAGTGCCACATATATGCGGATGTATCATCATTAAGTTTCATCCTTTTAGCATCAACATTATGAATATGTGTAACATTATCATCGAGATCTAATAGAAATAAACCATTCATCATCGGTGCATGACCATAAAAGATTTCATTCATATAAATTGAACAACCATTGTTCTCAGATTTAAATGAATAACCACTTCGCCTCAAACACGATCCAGATACAATGTTCACGCTCAGTGCAGGCACCAGATAACAATTATTCAAGTTTATAACTGATATCGACGGCAAATGGAGAGGTAGCGTTCCGACGGCGATCACATAAACGCTTGATCCATTGCCGACACACATCTTGACCTCACCCCTTGCTAGCGGTCGCTTGTTCCGCAGCCCCTGATTCGAGTTACAAATATTAGCAACTGAACCGGTATCAAATACCCAGGTGCTACTGCGAGCACTAGTCAAGTACACATCAATAACATGTATATCATATATACCTTTGTTTGCCCTGCCGGCCTTCTTGTCTGCCAAATACTTGGAGCAGTTGCGCTTCCAGTGGCTAGTTCCCTTACAATAGTAGCACTCGGTATCAGACTTAGGTCCAACTCGGGGTTTCTTTTCAGGCACGGCAACCAGCTTGCCGCCCTTACTTCCCTTCCGTTTTCCCTTCTTGTCTTTCTTAAAACCAGTGTTCCTATTGATCATCAACACTTGATGTTCCTTTTTGATCTCCACTTCTGCAGTTTTAAGCATTGACAGAAGCTCGGGGAGAGACTTCTTCATGCCTTGCATATTATAGTTCATCACGAAGCTCTTATAGCTAGGTGGCAGAGATTGCAGAACACGATGGATGCCTAAGTCAATGGGAATCGTTATTCCCAAGGACACAAGCTTATCGGCATAACCCGTCATCTTGAGTACATGCTCACTAACGGAGCTGTGCTCTTCCATCATGTAGCTAAAGAACTTTTCTAAAGCATTGTAGCTCTCTACAACAGCATGTGTGTTGAAAATCATTTTCAACTCACCCCACTACTGGAAAACCATGTTCGGTTCGATCCGAACAAGCCCAGCAGTCCCGGCCCGTCATGAACCGCGACTAGTGCTAGCACTAGTCCCGGTCCGTGAGGCCTCCAACGGCTAGAAATGGCCATAAGCATTAGTCCCGGGCCGGACCAGAGCTACGGATCGGGACTAATAAGCTGGAGCGGGGCAACAGCTCTTTTCGGGGACTATTAGTCCCGGGTCATATCACGGCCTGGGACTAATTGTCCATCACTATATATACAGCTCCCTGGCCAGCTGCCCTAAAGCATATGGTGGCCATTTTTCTCAAAGAAAGCAAGAGAGTTCATGCCATTTTTTTCTCAAGATTTGTCAAGATTTAGTTTGCAACACCTAAATCCAAAGCTTTAAAAGGTTAGAACTTCATTCTTTCATCTCTTATTGCTACTTGAGCTCTATATAATGCTCTAGAAGTATAGAGATATGGATCAAATGCATGCATGCTCTAGAAGTAGCTAGAAGGATTTTGATATATATGTGTAACAAATTTTGATTAGGCACATAGTTACTGAAAATTGAAATGTGTAATTTTAGAGTTTCAGAGCTTAGAATGGAATGAGGTTTTCACTGATGGAACAATAATAAAAAACTCCGCATTTATCATGTTGATTGTTTTCTCCAATTCATAAATTGGTGCATGTAAATTTTTCAAAATTCAAAATTAATGCTCTAGAAGCTCTCAATATAACTTGTAATAATTTTATCATGTTGTGTAATGGTTTTTGATATACTTTTACTATAATGCAGATGGTCCGAGAATGGATGTACAGATCGACCGACGCCTAGCGAGTTCATTAATGGCGTGCATGAATTCATCCGTGTTCTGATGCAAACAAGCACAATGGTTTTGTATTCTGTCCATGTAATGGATGTAGGAATCGAAGGATTACTCGACTCAAAAACCCTTCACAGCCACTGTTGAAGTCCGCTTCATGCCCGTTATAATTGTTGGACCAAGCACGGAGAGAGGGGTTATAATGGAAGACAATGAAGAAGAGGAGGAGGATGACAACTATCATGGTTTCTGAGTGCGGAGATACTTCCATGGGGGATCTCAAGGGGAGGATGAAGAAGAGACACATGATGAACCTGATGATCTTGGTCGGACCATTGCCGATGCGAAGAGATTGTGAAACTGAAAAGGATAGGGAGAAGTTCAATCACATGCTAGAGGATCACAAAAGTTGTTGTACCCAAATTTAAAATGGTCTGAAAAGTTGGGCAGCACATTGGAATTGCTGCGATGGAAGGCTGAGTGTGCTATACCTGAGTCCTCATTTGAAAAGTTGCTGAAAATGATGAAGAATATGCTTCCAAAAGATAATGTATTGCCCGCCAGTACATACGAAGCAAAAAAGGTCGTGTGCCCTCTAGGTTTAGAGGTTCAGAAGATACGTGCATGCCCTAATGACTGCATCCTCTACCGCGGTGAGGAGTATGAGAATTTAGATGCATGCCCGGTATGCACTTCACTTCGGTATAAGATTAGACGAGATGACCCTGGTGACGTTGAGGGCGAGCCCCCCCGGAAGAGGGTTCCTGCGAAGGTGATGTGGTATGCTCCTATAATACCACGGTTGAAACGCTTATTCAGAAACAAAGAGCACACCAAGTTGTTGCGATGGCCTAAAGAGGAACGTAAGTCAGACGGGATGTTGAGACACCCCGCTGATGGGTCGCAATGGAGAAAAATCGATAGAAAGTACCCGGACTTTGCAGATGACGCAAGGAGTTTAAGGTTTGGTCTAAGTACAGATGGCATGAATCCCTTTGGGGAGCAGAGGTCGATCCACACACTGCCCGTGACTCTATGCATCTATAACCTTCCTCCTTGGTTGTGCATGAAGCGGAAGTTCATTATGATGCCAGTGTTGATCCAAGGTCCGAAGTAACCCGGCAACGACATTGATGTGTACCTAAGGACATTAGTGGAAGAACTTTTACAGTTGTGGCACGAACCCGGGATACGCGTGTGGGATGAGCACAAGCAGGAAGAATTTAACCTCTGAGCATTGCTTTTCGTAACAATCAATGATTGGCCTACTCTTAGTAACGTTTCAGGACAGTCAAACAAGGGATACAATGCATGCACACACTGTTTAGATGAGACTGCAAGTATGTATTTGGAACATTGTAAGAAGAATATATACAATGAGCATCGTCGATTTCTTTTGGCCAAGCATCCCTTAAGAAAGAAAGGCAAGCATTTCAACGGTCTGGCATGTCACCAGACGAAGCCTAAGGAGCGTACTGGTGCTGATATATTTGATATGGTCTAAGATTTGGATCAACTGGTAACCTTTGGAAAGGGTCCTGGAGGAAATTCTGTTCCGAAAGACGCTGAAGGACACGCACCCATGTGGAAGAAGAAATCTATATTTTGGGAGCTACCATATTGGAAATTCTTAGAGGTCCGCTCTGCAATCGATGTGATGCATGTGACGAAGAATCTTTGCGGGAACCTGCTAGGCTTCTTGGGCGTGTATGGGAAGACAAAAGATACACCGGAAGCACGAAAGGACCATCAACGTATGAAAGACCCAGATGGCCTGCATCCAGAATGGTTTCAAGGTCATGCCAGCTACACTCTTACCAAACAAGAGAAGGAAATATTTTTTGAATGCCTAAGCAGTATTAAGGTCCAGTCTGGCTTCTCGTCGAATATAAAGGGGATAATAAATATGGCAGAAAAAAAGTTCCAAAACCTAAAGTCTCATGACTACCACGTGATTATGATGCAAATGCTTCCGATTGCATTGAGGGGGCTTCTACCAGATAATGTTCGAGTACCCATTGTGAAGCTATGTGCATTTCTCAATACAATCTCTCAGAAGATAATCAATCCTGAAGATCTACCACGGTTACAGAATGATGTGGTCCAATGTCTTGTCAGTTTTGAGTTGGTGTTCCCACCATCCTCTTCAATATTATGACGCACCTACTGGTTCACCTAGTCGAAGAGATTTCCATTCTCGGTCCTGTATTTCTACACAATATTTTTCCCTTTGAGAGGTTCATGGGAATCTTAAAGAAATATGTTCAGAATCGTATAGGCGGAAGGAAGCATCTCCAAGGGCTATGGAACAGAGAAGGTCATTGAATTTTGTGTTGACTTTGTTTCTGACCTTAAGCCGATTGGTCTTCCTCAATCGCGGTATGAGGGGAGACTGAGTGGAAAGGGTACTCTAGGAAGGAAATCAATAATATTTAGAGACGGACATTCTTACACTGAAGAACATTACACCGTTCTACAGAATTCTATCTTGGCAGCCCCATATATCGAGGAACACAAGAAAATCTTACGCTCCAACAACTCTGGAAAGTATGACTCTTGGATTAGAGATGAACACATGAAGAGTTTCGGCGGTTGGTTGCAACATCTCATCAAAAACAACACTCTTGGAGATCAACTATACTTGTTGTCTAGGTCACCATCTTCGACTATATCGACTTTCCAAGGGTACGAGATAAATGGGTATACATTTTACACGATAGTCCAAGATAAAAAGAGCACCAACCAAAACAGTGGTGTCCGCTTTGATGCAACAGACAACAATGGGTCAAAGACCACATATTATGGTTACATAGAGGAGATATGGGAACTTGACTATGGACCTACTTTTAAGGTCCCCTTGTTTCGGTGCAAATGGGTCAAGCTGACGGGAGGAGGGGTTGAGGTAGACAAGAAATACGGAATGACATCGTTGGATCTCAACAATCTTGGGTACTTAGACGAACCATTCGTCCTAGCCAATGATGTGGCCCAGGTTTTCTATGTGAAGGACATGTCTACCAAACCTAGAAAACAAAAAAATAAGGAAAAACATAACATCAGACGATGAGCCAAAGCGCCACATAGTTCTTTCAGGAAAAAGAAACATCGTGGGAGTGGAGGACAAGACAGACATGTCAGAAGATTGTGATAAGTTCCATGAAATTCCGCCCTTCGCGGTGAAGGATGACCCAACCATCATGTTAATGAATGAAGATGCTCCATGGATACGACGGGATCAGAAAGGAACACACGCGAAGAAATGATATGTAATAATTGTAACATTTTATGAGTGAAGATGTTCCATGCATGTGTCCATTTTTATAGTGTTGTCTGCAAACAATCTTGAGTGTGTTAGTCCTGTTTTGTGGCTGGACCGGGACTAAAGGAGGGCCTTTAGTACCGATTCATACTTACCATTAAGATCTGATCTCCAAACGCGTGATATCACATATTAGGGAGTGCCTCTATGACCAGTTTCTCGGAGATGCCGGAGGACTGGGCTCCGTCGCCATCTCCCTAAAACTGGCCGTAGTGGTGTCCCTGCTCTCGAAAACCATCTTGCAGCTTGTAACTTCTCTAAATAGATCAATACGCCTGGGAGTTAACTAATTTCACATATTAGGGAGTGCCTCTATGACCAGTTTCTCGGAGATGCCGGAGGACTGGGCTCCGTCGGCATCTCCCTGAAACTGGCCGTAGTGGTGTCCCTGCTCTCTAAAACCATCTTGGAGATGCCTCAAACTGGCTGGAGGACTGGACTCACAAGGATGCCTATTTATAGTACAAGCAGCTCGGCATAATGTCGACACTCACGACATAATGTCGACACTCACCCCTATTATTAGTGCTGACTTATCTTTAGTCCCGGTTGGTGTCTCCAACCGGGACTAAAGGTTCATCTTTAGTCCCGGTTGGTGACACCATCCGGGACAAGGTACAAGCCGCACGACATAATGTCGACACTCACCCCTTTTATTAGTGTTGCTCGCCCGATGCGCATAATCCCTTGATCATGGTTGGTTTCTCCAACCGGGACTAAAGATGCACCCTCTCTTTATATAGGCATTTCCCTCTATTTATTAGGTAACACTCAAGACATTTATTAATATTAAAAACCGGGACTAGCTAACACTCAGGACTAAAGCCGCCCCCTTTAGTCATAATCATGCCTAGTCCTATAGTATGCAGCTTCAGGGTCTTCATCGTCATCGTCAACATCATCATCATCGTCACCTGCCACTCCGGGGATCCTCAGCCCATCCATGGCATATACCAGGGGCCATACCAGCCTCGGATTCATGGCGGGCAGGAGAGGGGTCTCCTGGAAGACGATGCCGCCATCACGGACGGTGGGGCCTATGGCGGTGGACTCGTGGCACCGTGGCGAGGATGGTATCCCCGGCGATGTAGCGCATCACTGATGATAGTATGGTTCGCCCACCACGCATTTACCGGCCGGCTTGTAGGTTCACCGGTGGCGGGCCATCACCCTCGCACTGGCGAGCTCCCTTTCCCGCCTATTAGCGAAGAAGGCATTCAGTGTGTCGAGGTTTCGGGATCCCACTGGGATCCATCCGCTGCTCAACGTGAGCTCGTGGTAGAAGTGGTTTGTGATGGCACTTTGGCGTGCGGAACCTTGAGGGACAGAGGGACAGAACCCTCGGCGCCAAAGATCCAGCCGACGGGCGGCTGGCCGGACAAGGGTAGTTGGAGGCGCACATCGCCTCGGTCTCCTCGAGGGTCAGAATGGCCCAGTAGGCGTTGTCCATTGTTCTAAGAGAGGAAGGTGTGGATGTGTGGATAGCCATGGCACGATCACCCTAAATATAGAGGGAAAGGGCGGGAAAACTTGGCATGAAGCTTTGGGAAATGGCGGGAAATATCTTTAGTCCCGGTTAGTGAATACATCGGGACTAAAAGCTCTAAGAGAAATGAAAGGCGGAAAACTTGGCGGAAGAGGTGGAAATGGCGGAAAATATCTTTAGTCGGTTTGTGACTACATCCGGGACTAAATGGATATTATATTAAGATTCATTATATTTTTCTGATAATAATAGACATATTATTTGTGTTATTTGGATTATTACAATAAAAGATATGATTTTCCAAAGTTTTTATATTTGATTTAAATTAAAAAAAGAAAATTTACAAATGAAATAATTTATAAATAATGCAAACAGATAAATGGATATAATATTAAGATTCATTATATTTTTCTGATAATAATAGACATATTATTTGTGTTATTTGGATTATTACAATAAAAGATATGATTTTCCAAAGTTTTTATATTTGATTTGAATTAAAAAAGAGAATTTACAAATGAAATAATTTATAAATGATGCAAACAGATAAATGGATATTATATTAAGATTCATTATATTTTTCTGATAATAATAGACATATTATTTGTGTTATTTGGATTATTACAATAAAAGATATGATTTTCCAAAGTTTTTATATTTGATTTGAATTAAAAAAAGAAAATTTACAAATTAAATAATTTATAAATGATGCAAACAGATAAATGGATATTATATTAAAATTCTTTATATTTTTCTGATAATAATAGACATATTATTAGTTTTATTTGGATTATTACAATAAAAGATATGATTTTTCAAAGTTTTTATATTAGTTTTGAATTAAAAAAGAAAATTTACAAATGAAATAATTTATAAATGATGCAAACAGATAAATGGAAATTATATTAAAATTCTTTATATTTTTCTGATGATAATAGACATATTATTTGTTTTATTTGGATTATTACAATAAAAGATATGGTTTTTCAAAGTTTTTATATTAGTTTTGAATTAAAAAAGAAAATTTACAAATGAAATAATTTATAAATGATGCAAACAGATAAATGGATATTACATTAAAATTCTTTATATTTTTATGATAATAATAGACATATTATTTGTTTTATTTGGATTATTACAATAAAAGATATGATTTTTCAAAGTTTTTATATTAGTTTTGAATTAAAAAAGAAAATTAAAAAAAAACAGTCGCGGGTCGTGGCTGGACCCGGGACTAAAGGGTGAGTGGCAGCAACGAAAACGAACGCCAAAAAAGACCTTTAGTCCCCGTGGCTTAGCCATGACTAAAGGGGGTCTTTAGTCATGGTGGTGGCTTAGCCGGGACTAAAGGGTCTGTCCTTTATATTCGCGCCAAAGACCGAACACTTCGCATTTCTCATCGACGACGAAGCTACGCATTTAAGACGACAAAGCATGCATAAAGCATGACGTGAGGAGGTGCTGTCGATTCCGGCCGCCCGCAGGCCGCCGCTACGCAGGTGAGATGGTTCTCCAAGACGTGGCGCCACTCCGTCGTGCCGCCGCCGCGCCGCTCCGCAACGACGGTGCCTCTACGACGGTTAGGGAAACGAGAGAGAGGGAGCGAGCGAGGGCGTCGCGCGCCAGAGGACGGGGAAGGTCGGCCGGCTGGGTTGCTGGGCCTGTAGGGGAGAGATGGGCCGGCCTGGTTGGGGTCGGGCAACTGTTTTTTTTCCAAAAAAATTTCTTTTTCTGTTTTTCCTTTTCTCTTTTTCTTTTAAATACAAATCTGTTTTATATTATTTTTTAATTATTGTTTTAATTATAATTAGCTAGGATTAGGATTATATTGTTAGCTAGGGTTATTTTTTTAATTATTGTTTTAATTATAATTAGCTAGGGTTATTGTTTTAATTATAATTAGCTAGGGTTATTTTTTTAATTATTGTTTTAATTATAATTAGCTAGGATTAGGATTATATTGTTAGCTAGGGTTATTTTAATTATAATTAGCTAGGGTTATTTTTTTGTTTTAGTTATTAGCTATGATTATATTGTTTTACCACAATTAGTATTATTGTTTTAGTGATCTGAAGAACCTCATGCATGAAATTAGCCAAAGGCCGCCGTCGTCAACTCACCCGTCTGATGATCCTGCATTGGATCTTAGCCAACGGAGAAGCAGCGTGGCTTCCATGGAGGTCCGTGCTGATGATCAAGCACTGCTGGATGATGCACCGGCTCCTCACTACCCCGTGGATGATGTCAGAGAGATGGCATAATGTGAGCTACATCAGCCAATGAACAACCTGTCCTTCAAGGTGGCGATCGGCACTGCTTTACCTTGTCTACCTGGAGCACTCCACCATTCACTTCCGATTCCACCAGTCTATGCTCGTGTCACGGTGGATGACATAGTGTAGGATTTTGCGGACCGAGAGATTGAAATCGCTACGCCTGAAGGCCTTACGAAACTAGGAGATGTCAAGCGCAACATCATTCTATGGAATAAGAAGTACATCAAGTTTCCAGGCTTGGCGCCAAGGCCACCGACTCCAAGGAATCCAAATCCACCCCGCATTGAATATCGTCAACCTCCAAGTCCACCCCAACCTGATTATTGCCAACCTCCAAGTCCACCGCAACTCGATTATCGCCAACCTCCAAGTCCACCCCGCCCCGCTGACGATCGCCGCAGCAGGAGTACATCAACTCAATCTCCACCTCCGCCTCCGTGCAATACTACTACCTCGTCGAAGAAACGGAAGTTCGACGGTCCCCCGCGCCC
The DNA here is from genome assembly GCA_023614405.1 of Avena insularis. NCBI lineage: Eukaryota > Viridiplantae > Streptophyta > Magnoliopsida > Poales > Poaceae > Avena > Avena insularis. Next base: position 376,772,166 of record CM042695.1, on the reverse strand, counting down.
CACATCGAAGAAAGGTCAAACGCCGAAGATAGTCGATATCCCGCCGGCTCTTCCAAAGAGACCTTATGACAAGACCGATGAGGAAACTAACGCGGATGTGGCTGCCCAAGTTAAGACACATTTTGCACCCAAAAAGCCTGAGCCAAAGCCGGTATATAATGAAAAAACCAAAAAGTGGGCTAAGTCCTTTCTTGAGCAACCATCCCAGATATCGATGAATCTGAAATCAGACTATGACCGGGAGATTATTAAGCAAGCACAGAAGAAAAAAATCACAAGTGCAAAAAGCGGGAAGCAAGTTGCCTAGCTCGGAGCACAGAAGAATCAATCGATCGCCCTGCTCAAAGTCATTTCAGACCTCGACAAGGCCTTCAGAGCTGAAATGGATATGGACATGCAAATAATGGACCCTAGAGCCCGTAATAGTGCTGCACTTATGGGAATCACTGTATCGCAGGCCAAAGCACTTGCTAATGAAGCAAATATGTCTATTGGTCAATATTTAGGCTATGAAGATACGCCAGTGGGTCAGATAGTACGACAGTATGTCCAAGGGGCGCCTCTAGTCAGTAATAAGGAGCTCACGCGTCTATCCACACATATGCGAAATCTGCACGAATGGTACATGTCGCAAGCACAAAAAAAGCATTAGAAAGATTGGATTCTGGTGGATGTTAGAACGGAGCATCACTTCAAACCATACTCGATACAAGTTCAAATGACCGAACTGTTTCAGTTATATAACCAGCGCGCCCTCGATAAATCTATCATTGGTTGCTACTGTCTGTAAGTTATTTATTTCTATAATTCAGTTTGTAGCTTTAGCTCGTTCATTGCATTTAATATATTATCCTAACTATATATATCCTTTTGTATGATGATATTATATTCTGCAGAATGAAGATGCATGAATGCAAAAGAGCTAGAAGATACAACGTTGGGTTCATTGACCCATATATCATTAATGAATATACGTTAAATAATCACCCCAAAGACGTGGAGGAAGACCTGTCCAGGTTCTTAACCGAGAATCATTTTGTTAAGGGAATACTATTTCCTTACAACTTCAAGTGAGTGTTTATATCTTGTACACATTTTATTTTTGCTTACTCGATGAGCTATATATGCATGTATGCTTATATAAACGTCCGCAGATTCCACTGGATCTTGCTAAACATTCAAGTTGACAAGTCCCTAGTTGAAGTCCATGACTCATTAAGTTGGGACCAAGAGAAGCGGAGCGACATGAAAGCAATGCTCCATAAGTAATTTCAATCATTATCGCATTATATCGTCCTCTTTCATTCATTTCCTGATATCAAGTAACTAATAACTCCTTTGTTCATTTTCTTTGCCAAGCAGGTGTTGGACACGGTTCAGACAGAAAATACCAGGTCCATTCAAAGAGGAGCTAACTTATAAAATGAAGAAGAGTTTACAGCAGCCACCAGGAACTCATTTATGTGGATACTACGTCTACGAGTACATCCGAGAGTTGACCAGTGAGCGGAAAGTTGACTCACATTATATTTATGATTTGTGGGAGAAACTAGAGCCAGACCAGCGCATAAGAGCAATTCAAGAGGAGCTGGCGGGATTTATGATGAAGGAAGTCCTTGATGTACATGGAGAGCATTATGCGGATGACGTGGAACTCGATTTGCCTTAGTCATACTCATATGATATATATATTCATCAATGACCATATAATTTCAAAACATTTCTTCCTTTTGATATGATTGATTATATGTATGCTTGCAAGGGATCGATTAATTATATAAATGCATCGACGTGTAGTGTGTATGTAGTAGCGTATAATATGTATACTAAAATATATGTTTGTTATAGTGAAACACAAAACGAAAAAGGAACAAAATGGCAAAAAAAAGGAAATACACAATCTACTTCTACAGAAATGTGGTGTTCTTCGCCGTGGCAGAAACCTTTAGTCTGGGTGGTGTTACAGCCCGGGACTAGAGGGTTCCGCCATGGCTGAAACAGCCACGTGGCTGTTATCGACGCTGGCGTTATAGCCGGACTAGAGGGGGGGCCTCTAGTCCCGTTTTCGTAGTCCCGGGCCCAAAACCGGGATTAGAGCCCGTTGTGGCCCGGGACTGGAGGCCCTTTTTCCACCAGTGCCCATTGTATCAAATGCATTGCCGTTTTCGAAACGCTTTCGAAGTTCCGGATCTAGACCATACAATATGCCGTAATGAACTAAGTTGTGGTCCTCCTGATGAGTCTGACAGACATTCTTCTCCTCGTCAGGGGCATCCTCAAAAGGTGGGGCGCCTAGCGGCGCTTCTAGCACATATTGCTTTTGTGCAGCAGAGAGGAGAATCCTCAAATTCATGGCCCATTCGGTAAAGTTTCTACCGTTCATTGCAAGTTTCTCTTTCTCCATGAACACATTGAAATTAGAAGCAGGTGGTGCCATCTACAACAGAATTTGTAAAGTTTAGACTAAGTTTTTGATAGATTGAGTTCAACTAATCCATATTACGAATGAACTCCCACTCAAAAACGACATCCCTCGTGCCTTTTTGGTGATTACATGAACCAAATCCACTACACCAAGTCTGATCATCACGTGAGTCGGTGTAGCTTCAAAGGCGAGCATCAAATGGGCATCATATCTACTATATGACTCATGCTTAACCTTTCGGTCCGTGTTCCGAGGCCATGTCTGTACATGCTAGGCTCGCCAAGTTAGAACCTTAGTATTCGCGTGTGTAATTGTTTTACACCCGAAATATGGTCGTGGATCCAAGAACACCCGATCATCACATGATGTCTTGGAGCGATGAAACATAATCGGTGCATACTAAAGGAAGAACACATTCTTATCTTGATATTTAAATGAGGGATCATCTTATTATGCTAACAAAGCGCTAAACAAGCAATATAAGATGCTATCAAACATCACATGTTTGTTAGTGGAATGATATGGTTCCCGCATATGATCTCTATCATGTGCATCGTGGTATGATCACTATCATACCTTTATGTGTAAATCCAAGGTCTATGGAGATTACACGCTATGTGTGTTGTAAGAGTATCATCTCATACTTCTACTTACAACATCACCATATCATAACACTAGCCCAGCAACAATCTAAACTAGACGCCTCTAATTTATCCATTGCAAGTTTTACGTGGCTTAGGGCTTTCGAGATAGAACCGTTCTTACTTATGAACATGAACCACAACGAGGATAACCAAATTGTTGACAACTCGTTGCAAAATAGATATTGACTATAGTAGGAGAGACAGACACCCGCTAGCCACTTATGCAAACTAGTTGCATGTCAAGCGTGGAACAGGTCTCATGTGCGAGGACATGTAAAGTTTGTCCGGACCGCTTCATCCCATTATGCCACCAATATCCAAAATTACAACTAAGGAGCAACAACATGATCATCATCGCCCACATACTCATATGTGTACTACCCATGTAAAGCATCTACGCATAGATCCGGCTCTGATACCACTGTATGGTTTGCAGCATAGAAAACAAAAAAAATTCTATGATGGGAACAACTATGTACCAAGATCTATCTACTAGATACAAACAACGGGTGGATGTATATCCGTAGAGAACATAGCCTTGAAGACCGACAAAGCTTAACGAGTTCAACTCGTGGTGGATGTAGACGATCTCTTGCCGATCTCAAGATCGAGAGGAAGTCCTAGCGCCGCAAAGCAGCAACGCATCCGTGCTCGCACACACGTACAAGACACCGAGAAACCTCCGCCTCCTTGCTCCAGCGATGCAGCGGAAGCACAACCCTTTCTTGCCGAATAGCCACCGGGAACATGTATCTCGCTAGTCCGAGACCATGGGGGATAAATTCTAGAGGGGGAGAGAGATCCTTCACGAGGAGGTGTGAGTGAGAAGTGAGAGGAGGGGCTCCTTATATAGGGGAGGGGCAGCCCAAGGGGGCATGGCCGCCGGCCATGGAGGGTGCCCCCACCTCTCCCTCATTCATGTGGGTGGACACTCCACTCACAAAATGGCCCTTCAATTTTCTCCACTCAAATTCCCATTAAATTTCCACCAAATTTAATGCAAACTCTCATTAAATAAAACTCTTTTATTTTATTCAGAATTTTGTCAATTACTTTAATGACAAACATTCACAAATAACCCCTTGCTAGAATTCTATTTCACATGCATAACCTCTTAATGCAATTTCACCCGAAAACCTGTTTCGGTATCTAGTGAAATAAATTCCTGCGCTTGTTTATTCTTTTGGCATGAAACATTTGCTCCAACTGGATGCCAGTGTCCCTTAAGTGTGTCACCCTACGGTTCGCGAATAATGCGGACGTGATCGAGACCCCTCTCGGATCAATAATCATAAGTGGGATCTGGAGACCCATACTGACTCCCACACATTCAACGATGACTTTTCCTGTGATCGTCGGAACATTTTACGCTTGTATCTTAATCCCTTTGTTTCACGATATATTACATGTCCGAGATTCGATCATCGGTATCTCCATACCTAGTTTGATCTCGTTACTGACATGCACTCTTTTCTCGTTCCCGTGATATAACATTCTAGTGATCAAATCACTTGCTTGCAAGCTAACCAATGTGATATCACCGAGAGGGCCCAGAGTATATCTATCCGTCATCGGGATGAACAAATTCCACTCTCGATCCATGGGCCTCAACATAACACTTTGTTAGTTATGAATCCATCTTTATAATCACCCAGTTATGGTGTGACGTTTGATGATATCAAGAAACTCTTCCGGTGTTAGTGATTGACATGATCTCATGGTCTAAGGATTAGGATCACTTCGTAAGTTGTTATAGCAATATAAACTCAATGACTTTGATCGTAATGCTATACTTCGGATGAATGTTCATCACACCATTACACTAATATTGTGATCTCATTATTAACAACATCCAATGTCTATGATCAGGAAACTGTGATCATCTTGTTAATCAACGAACTAGTTTATGAGAGAGGCATAACTAGGAACTTTCTGTTTGTTTATTAAACACACATGTATTCACGTTTCCGTATTAATACAATTATAGCATGCAAAATAAACATCTATCATATACTTGGAATACACATAATAAACACTTTATTATTGCTTCTCAGGGCATATTCCCTTCACATAGTTGAAAGGAAAAATACCAGACTTGGTATATTGATCATGTCTCGAAAAAACATTCACAAAATGACCTATCATGTTCGAGGTTTCATGGCTTTCGGTCCAAATGACCGATGTTATGTGCTGAATCACGGCATAATTTGTGATGTTGTGCCCATATTATGCATGCATGTGGACATTGGTATGGAGAACAATGTTGCAGGAGGAAGTTTTCCTTTTTATCGCACGGAAAAGCCCTTTTCCATTTTCCGAGCGCAAAAAATGGGTAGTTTTGTGAAGTAACCACCAAATGCCGTTTCAGAATGCTACCGTCCCATTTTCCTAAAATACTAGACCATCTTACATGGACTATCTCCCAACCAGAACATCTCAAACCTTTTCGTCCATCCCGGGTAAAAAGGACAAATGTCTGCCAAATCGGTAGGAAGTGGGTCCGGTTTGTACTACAGGTACATGATCGATCGCCCGTGATTTTTTGAAAAAATCATTTTTAGACTCGCAATATGTGGTTTCTTCAGAGATCCAATGCAAGTTCTAAATGAGCCATTTTTCTTTCCGCCATTTCTTCCCGCCATTTTTCTTTCCGCCATTTTTTCCCGGCATTTCTCCCGCCAGTTCTTCCCTTCAGTTATCTTCCTGCCATTTCTCACTATATATATATGTAGGGTTGGCCTCCATTGTCATTGCACATATCTAGACTCATATCTGCAACCTCATCACTCTTTCCCATGACTTCCACCATAGCACTAACTCCCAGGGAGGCGGAGGCGCTTTGCGCCTCGAACTACCCGCCTTGAACTCTGTGTCCCCGTCGGCTGGATGTTGAGCGCCGGAGGCGTGCCTCCTCCCGTCCCTCTAGGTGTGGCGCGTCGGATGGCCATCATGAACCACTACTACTTCGAGCTCACACCGGAGCAGCGGAGGAATCCCAGATGGCATCCCGACTATTTCCCGACTTGGGAAGCCTTCTTCGTGGATCGGCATGAGAGGGCGCTCACCAGGAACAAGGAGGATGACCCACCTCCTCCAAACTTCAATGAGGCCGGCCGTCGGTTGTGGTGGCGCGGTCGGACTCTCCAGAGCGTCATGGCCTATGACACGGCCGCCGACTCTAGCCCTCGCTTGCGCTACCCTCAAGTCCAGCCCACTCGTACTCAGCGTTCAAGGTTCAACTAAGGCGACCACGACGACGACATCGACGACGACAAGTAGCCAATCTGACGACTATAGTGGCGAAATGTACAGTGGCAGGAGCATGACTGAATCACTTCAACATTGCAAAACAAGTTCAGCCGATTGTGGCTTAATCTGGCCATCTATCTTAATTTCCAGTTCTTCTATGTAACTTTGTGTTAGTTGCGTTATGTACTTTAATTCCAGTTCTATCCTAATAAAATTTTCTTTCCGCCCATTATTTTCCGTCCTTTTTTCCCGCCCATTAATATATATAAAATATAAGTTAATTCAAATCCAAATTAAAACACAGAAAATGGTTTTGAATTATTTATTCAAATCCAGACACTTTTTATGTTTAAAGTTTTTCTAAATTCCAAATTAATATTCAAAAAATATAAGTTAATTCATTTTTAATTTTAAATGGTTCATAGTTTAAATGGTTACATTAATTATTTTTAAAAATAGAAAATGGTTTTGAATTAGTTATTCAAATTCAAACACTTTTATGTTTAAATTTTTTTCTAAATTCCAAATTAATATTCAAAAAATATAAGTTAATTCATTATTAATTTTAAATGGTTAATAGTTTAAATGGTTACATTAATTATTTTTAAAAAATAGAAAATGGTTTTGAATTGGTTATTCAAATTCAAACACTTTTTATGTTTAAATTTTTTCTAAACTCCAAATTAATATTCAAAAAATATAAGTTAATTCATTATTAATTTTAAATGGTTCATACTTTAAATGGTTACATTAATTATTTTTAAAAACAGAAAATGGTTTTGAATTAGTTATTCAAATTCAAACACTTTTTATGTTTATAGTTTTTCTAAATTCCAAAGTAATTATCATTTAAAAAATTACAAATTTAAACCCCAAAATAAAAATAAGGCGGGAACAGAGAGAAAATTGCTGAAATTTTTTGAACACAAGGTCATATGTCCCGGTTGGTGCCACCAACCGGGACTAAAGACCCCTGCGCGCCCCTTGGGCTGATGAAAAAATAGTGGACTATACGTCCCGGTTGGTGGCTCCAACCGGGACGTATGACCCTTTAGTCCCGGTTGTTGGCATCAACCGGGACGTATTCTCCCTCCCCTTTATACACGACACCCCTTCTCCTTCTCCGTCTTTCCCATTCCTCATCAACCGCAACAGATCATCGCCGTCGCCGCGAGGACAAGCGCTCGGACGCCGTCAGGCTGCCCAACCACCGCCCTCGCTGTCGGCCTCCACGCGCTGCCCTGCCGTCGGACTCCACGCGCTGCCCCGCTGTCGCGCCTCCACGTGCTCCTCGCCGGCGCTCCAAGCCTCGCCGACTCCAGCCACCACCTCCACCGCTGATTCCGGCCACCCCGAACCCCTCCGTCAAGTTTTTCGAGCTCCTGGTGAGTTTCTGAAGCTCAAGGCGAGCTCCGTTTGCCTGCTTGCTTGTTGTAGCCGCCGCGCGTCGTGTCCGGGCAAGCTCCGCCGCTTGCCGCCATCGTGACCACTGTTCCGATGACCACAAGCGGGCGGCGCTGCCACCACTGGGTCTGCCTCGATCTCCTCTTTCCAACTAGCCTACCCACTAGCCCGCGCGTGCAGCGAATCGACGGATTCGAGCCCAAACCGAGGATCCCCGTTGCTGATGTCATGCTGACATCAGCATGAGGCAATATATCCTCTTTTCTTTTTATTAAAATTATTCCTGTAATTCTTTTTTGGAAATAATTATAATAACCCATGGGGCCCAGACATCAGTGACTGTGAGTAGCCCCAGATCGAGTGAGAAATGTTTCCCAGCCTATGGTGACGTTAGCCTGAGGTCATAAATGTTTTAAAATTGATTAAATAAATTTCAGAAAATGATTTAATATTGTAAAATCAATAACTTATTATTTATAAGTCAGAAAAATATGTATAATATACCAAAATGTTCAGAAAAATGAAACCTACCTCTTTAAGCTATAATCATGCATTGTTAAGCAACTTAAATGACAAGTTTGATTATAAGAACATAGTAATCCCTCATAGGTGATTCCGGAGTTTCCCCGAGTTAGGGTTTGCGCCCCTCGGAACCCCGTTTAATTTGTCGAGCATGCTTTAGGGTTAATTTTCAATACAATTTAACTTGTCATATCATCATATTTGTTTGATCATTGTATCGATGCCATGTGTTGATTGTTCCCCTCTCTTTCTGGCGTTCGGTTCTTCGCGGTAGAATACGAGATCGAGATCAAAGACCGAGGTCAACACCATCGAAGATCAAAGATTTCTTGATAGCCATCGTATTGTAGATGCTTAGCCATGATATTAGTTGTCATAGACCCCGGTTGAATCGATGTTGCACCTAGGGTTAGCCGATGTGTCCTCGCCAGGGCATCCCGAACCCGAGGGTTGATTGATTGCCTCCTTTATTTCCGGTATTGGTTCTTCACGATAGGATCCGAGCCTGATGGTTTCTCCGAATTAGGGTTTCTGATATTGTAAATTCATTTTTATTATTATGTATGTATATATTAGGGTTTCTCCGAATTAGGGTTTATATCTCTCAACACCGTACCTAACATTCTCCCTTAGCCGCTTTGACTTATCCGTTTTTCCAGCTCTGCAGAAAATATGGACCCACACGACAGAGACGAAGAAAAGGAAGAGTTGATCCAAGGTGTGATCCGCGGGGAAGAAAATTTAGATGTATCGATGTTTCTAAACAACTCCGGTGAGGGTGATCCTCTTTTTGCCGGAAGAGATGACTTGTTTGAGGTTGAAGGTGATGCCTTCCACGAGGGAGAAGGCGATGCCTTGTGTAATCGAGAAGACGACCGCTCTGGCGAGGTGCATGTAATATAATTAATTCATTAATTAATCATCTGCTATCTATATAGAAATAGTAACGATGATCTTTCTTCTTTTAGCCCTCCGGATCGAACAAATCTACTGAAAAGAGCGGACGAGGCCCAACCAAAAAGTTGGAAGACCATGAGAGGTTCAGGATCGAAGATATCGCCGAAGACGGCAAACTGACGGCTCCCGAAGTTGTCGCAATCAAATTTGTGACACAATGTGAAGTAATTGTTAGGGACTTAATCCCGATCACCATTCAAAATTGGAATAGGCCTGCTGATGCTAAAGAAGAGGGAACATGTTTGTTTGTCCCTGACAAGGCCAAAGATTTACTATGGAAGAGGCTCATGGTTAATTTCAAACTACCGAAGATAGAGCTAGATCCAAATGCGGAGGATCCAGTTGAGGACGCCTTAGAACATGGGAGAGCCATGGAGGCTAAGGTCAGGGAGTGGGCTATGAAGAAGATGGCCCAGTGTTTCACCAACTGGAAGAAAAGATTGCACCTTGACTATGTCGTGAAAGAGAAGACTCCGGATTTCAAGAAGACTCAGTTTGAGAAGATAAAACCATTCTGGGCTGAGTTTGTAAATTACAAGACATCAGAAAAAGCTAAGAAAATGTCTGCAACGAATAAACTGAATGCTGCTAACAAGAAGTATCACCATACTTTGGGGAAAGGTGGCTACAGGGCTGGCATTCCTAAGTGGGAGAAACTTGAGAATGAACTGCGTGCTAAAAAGATCACCCCAGAGACAGACGATTGGGTAGAACATGCAAGGAATTGGTTTTACGGGCATGGGGCACGTTGGACTCGGAAGGGAAGTGTATATATAACATACGACATAAAGAAGACCCCTTTCCAATCGAGAGGATGAGAAAAGCAGTAAAGGCTGTTAAAGATGGGAACTTCATTCCCGATAGAGAGAATGATGAGCTCACACTAGCCCTTGGAAATAAGGAACATGATGGACGAAAACGAGGCACAAGAGGCTCCCAACCATGGAGGACTGGGTTTCCCGAAGAGAGGAAGAAATATCCTGATAGAAGTCGTCAGAGGAGAAAGGACAGGGCGGAAGTTGAAGCAGATATTCAGAAAGAGCGAATGCGTATAATTGAAGAACGAATAAAGCAACAACAAGATGAAATTAACGCACTTAGAGAGCAAAGTACTACAGGCCCATCTCTAGCAGCACACTGCATTCGATGCTACCGGCCTATCGAATAATCGAAAAAGCAGTGTGGCTTCCACCGAGGTCCTGGGTGATGACAATGGCGATGCTGTTGGTGCACCGACGATGGCTCCTGTTGGCTACCCAGTGGATGGTATCACATAGATGACACACTGCGAGCTACATGTCAAACTTGTGAACATATCAATGAAGGTGGCGGTCGGCTATGCCTTACCAATTGGACCCACACCAACTTACCACTGTCGTCTGGTTCCAGAGGGCTACGCTGTTGTCGGGATCGATGAAATCATGCCCACCTTTGAAGTTTTGGATCTTCACTACCCTGCAGGTGAAGGGGATGTGACTGTACTGGGAGACGCAACAAACGTCACCATTCTATGGCCGAAGGAATGTATCGTGCTTCGAAATCACATGCCAAGGCCATCTTCGCCGCCGCCTCACCCGTCTCCAGCGAGGTCGTCGCCGCCGCGGCAGCGGTCTTCGTCGCCTCACCCGGCTGCGTCGCCTCACCAATCTCCGGCGCAGCCATCGCCGCGGGAGCCATCGCCGGCGCCTCAGGATAAAAAGCGTAAGTGTACCGCTACTCTGTGTCGTGGTAAGCGATCGCCGAAAGAGCCAGAGTTCCCTAGCACCAAAGAAGAAAAAGCCAAAGTGTTGAAAATGCTAAAGACTCTTCATCAACCCGAGCCAAAGCTGTCATCAGACTATGAGCGTTCTATTCTCAAGTCACATGCGGCACAAAAAGCCTCGAAGTGCAGTACTGATGCAAGCGAGAAATCTGTTGCCCAGCTCGGAGAACAAGCAAAATAGTGTTGCGCCCCTTTCAAGGTGATTTCCCAAACCAATGTGGGGTCGAGCAAATATGGGGCCAAAGAGCAGTATGATCCAGAGGTAGTTGCACAATACGGAGAAGTTGCCGCTGCTCAAGGTATGAGTATTGCCCAGTACTTATCCCAGTTAGAGTACTTCCCCGTGAGTAAAGTAGCATACAAATACCAGTACGGCAAACCTCTCGTCAAACCTGAGGAGGTAAATAATCTTCCAACAAAAATGCGAAGATTGCATAACTGGTACATGCATGCCACAAAGGCAGGGGCTAACTGGATAGTGCTGAGGGTTACAAAAAAGCATCATGGGAAAGAAAAGGATGACATGATATCCACTGAATTTGATGAACTATTTCAATTATTCAATCAAGATGCCTTGGACAAATCGATCAGCAGTGCCTATTGTCTGTAAGTACTAATTCTGTAATTAATTTAGTCTCCAGCTATCTCACCTTGTTTATTGCATGTATATAATCATACTATAATATGCAGAATGAAGATTCTCGAATGCAGCAGAGGACATATCTATGGCATTGGCTTCATTAACCCATATTGGGTTCATGAAGCTAATCTCAAAACAAGCCCTCAGGATACGGAGGATAATATAGTACACGCGTTAAGGTTTCAAGAAACCAGAAGGGAAATACTTTTTCCTTACAACTTCGAGTGAGTGTTATTGTCTTCTATACACTTTCTATTTCGCTTACTCGATGTTAAGTATATAATTGATTAGTTATGCATTCGCAGCTTCCACTATATTCTGTTAATCATTCAACTTGACAAAGGGCGTGTACTAGTCATGGACTCAAAACATAAACCCCTTGAGCAATGGAAGGACATGCAGATACTTCTCCAGCGGTAATTCTAATCATTACGACACTATATCGGCAACGTTCATGAATTTTATGATATAAAGTAATTAATAACTTATTTTATTCGTTTTCTTCGCCGGGCAGCGCTTGGAAAAGGTTCACCAACAAGGCTAGGGGTGTTTGGAAAGCGGAGCTTATATTTGAAGCACTAGATGTAAGCACCACTAGCTATATCCGCGCATCTCTTTGATTCTAGTTTTGATACAGTTATTATCATGCTTGATTATTATTTTGATTGAACTATGTTCTCGTAAAGTGCCTGACAGAGGGATCAGGAAACAATTTATGTGGATACTATGTTTGCGTGTTCATCCGGCAGACGTGCGATGAGAAGGGCAGATATTTAGAGCAACTCCACGTACGTAAACAATTTCCATAGTTTTTAATTACAATCAAATTGTGTTTAGTTTCATTTATATAGGCTGACTCCTTTTATAAATCAGATCAAACGTCTACGGGACGGTCTTCTGCCAAAGGATCGTGTACGAGAAATTCAGGAGGAATTGGCGGGATTCTTGGATGTAGAAGTCCTAGACCCAAAAGGGAAATACTATTCGGCTGTGTATAGACAATAGGGATTGTACAAAGAACAACTTTTGTATGTAGTGCATGAACTCGATCCGTGTATCGAATGTAATATTGTCATGATGATCTTGTGTAATATAACGGTTCCTTCATTGATAAGTGCAAAACACTAAATAAACAATAAAACAACCTAAATGAATTCTCTGCCGCGGCACCAAAAGTGGCGAAAATGCTGTCGCGACAACAAAATGTGCCAAAATGAATTCTCTGCCGCGGCAGAGAAATGTGCCAAATCTCTGCCACGGCAGAAGGTTATTTTTCCTGGTTCGTGTTACGAACCGGGACTAATGCTCCACCCCCCTCGCCCTCTGACGCCACCACGTGTACCCCATTTGTCCCGGTTGGTGGGGCAACCGGGACTAAAGGTTGGGGCTTTAGTCTCGATTGCCCCGTCCCGGTTGGGTAACCGGGACTAATGCCTCTTACCAACCGGGACCAATGGGGCGTTTTCTACTAGTGGTAGCACATATATTGATTGCATGTAGACATTTTTTAGCACTCCCTGCCTAAAGGTCAATGGATTCAGCAGTAATTAATAATCACATGCAAGGGAAGCTCTTTAAAGTACTGAATTGAATGAGAATATATTACATCTGAAACTCTCTTAACAAATCATTTTTATGATTTTGTAGAAATTTATATTATGTCATTAGAGTTAACACAGTTCTTAAGCCTATTTCATGTATGGGTAATTAATTAATGTTCCCACGTAAAAATGCATAAATGACCACATGTGCCTTCTGTATATAAGGATATTAAATAAGTTCATATAATATATTTATATCATAAGCTAGGATGTCATTTTTATTTAATGTTTCTTCAGTGTGTGGTTAAACTTCAGGTTATACTTTCTAATTTTTTTTATCGATTTAGAGTTAACAAACGTACATGTTGATGTCTCAGTAATAATTTCTCACCAATGTTGGTTAATTATAGTTTGTAAGATCAATTAGTCATTTTGTATTATAAATATGGTCACTAGTGCAGAACGACCCAGAACGACCCATGTGTTCCGGTTGGTAAGGGGCTTTAGTCCCAGTTCCCCAACCGGGACGGGACAATCGGGACTAAAGCTCCAACTTTAGTCCCGGTTGCCCCACCAACCAGGACAAAAGGGGTACACGTGGCCGCGGCAGAGGGCGAGGGGGGGGGAGGGGGGAGCAACCGTTCCGGTTCGCAACACGAACTGGGACAAATAACCCTCAGCCGCGGCAGAGATTTGACATATTTCTCTGCCGCTGCAGAGAATTTATTTTGGCAACTTTTGTTGCCACGACAGCATTTTAACCACTATTTGTGCCGCGGCAGAGAATTCATTTATGTGTTTTATTGTTTATTTAGTGTTTTGCACTCATCAATGAAGGAACCATTATATTACACAATATCATCATGACAATATAGATCCAAGTGTCAAACATATTACATTCGATACACGGATCGAGTTCATGCACTACATACAAAATAAGCTCTTTGTACAATCCCTATTGTTTATACACAGCCGAATAGTATTCCTCTTTTGGGTTTAGGACTTCTGCATCCAAGAATCCCGCCAATTCCTCCTGAATTGCTCGTACGCGATCCTTTGGCAGAAGACCGTCCCGTAGACGTTCGATCTGATTTAAAAAAGGAGTCAGCCTATATTCTATACTACTATTAAACAAGCAAACATTATCTTTCTTATGCGTACCCCGTCTATCGTACACAGACCAATCAGCACCGCTTGATTAGACCCACTAATCTCAATCTAACAACCAACATTAGTCTAATTGTCTTGCCGTGTGAACTTAGCAATTTAACATCGACTGATTGTACTCCACCGGCAGAGGAAACGTTAGGCCGCACAGTCTGTCCACGGAGTGGGAAAAAGCCTCGCAAGATCCAGAGCAGATCGCCCAAATCACGCCTATCCTGCCCTGCCCCCGCCGCCACCGCTACTCCCATCGACTCCGTATGGCCTCCTCGCACGCCATGCCGCGTCCGGCTGCCCCTAAGCCAGCGATCAGCGACGCCTCTCCCTCTCAATTGGAGTCCACCACCGGGCGTCGATTATGTCCTCATCTCGGTTTCAGTTTACCTAGGGGATCACGGACAAGGAAGCGCTATTATTCAGCGGCGCCTCCGCTCAATCGTTTGTTGCCCGTATGCTTACCAAACTGCAATCGAGGATGAAGGAGGTGCAGACAAACTAGAGCCTTGCTCCTCATGAACTCCATTCTACAGCTGGGGTTATCCTCCTACCTTCCTGGCTTTCCAGTGATTGGTAGCAAATCATATGATAGGATTGTGCTTTGTGTGCGGTTACTTTGCAATACTGTTGTGATGTCAAGAAGATTTGACTGCGGTCATGTAGATAGAGTTTTGCCAAGATGCTTTCCGAGAAGAAATTCATATACACGAAGGAGAAGGCCAAGACACAGATCTTTCATGATCAGCCATACCACTTTATTTCTACCGCCTGAAGAGCAGAAGGGTAAGAAAAACTTGCTTACAAATTGTTGCTTTTGCATTATGTAACAATATTTTTTTGTCCAATGCTTATTGGCAGATTTTAACCTGACATGTTATTACATGGTATATTCACGTAGTATGGGGTCTTATTAGAATTTTTTTTTGGGTATATTTATGTAATCAAGGATTTGTATCGAGAAGAACATCATTTGTTCTTTGCTAAGAAGAAGCCAACTGATGGTGTCTCGCATTTATTGGAATCCAGTCAAAATGTTTTCTCACATCTGAGTTATAAGCAACAATATAAACTGTTCTTGGAGTTGCAGATCTGAAGATCCCAGACTAAGCCCTTTCTGCAATCGTCTTCTGATCCCGGAACAAGTTTCATACGAAGCACTTGGGACTACATATGTTATGGAAAGTCATCATGCATGAAAATATAGTCCTAAATGTGAGTAGCTTGTAGCACAAAATTTAATTTTGTTGATGAAATTTGTTTTTAGTTGCATATCAAGTATTGTGACGTTCCATGCTGGTGATTTCATAGGCTTGAATAATCAACACTATGTTTGTTCATTGTTAGAATTTTTACTAAAGTCTTAGCTATCGTGGTTCTTATTTCAAGGCGGATAGAGCAACAGGCAGCGACAAGCAGCGAGCGGCACCGGGCAGTGTGCAACATCATCATATAAGGCCGCATGGAGGACCCAATCCCCCCTGAATCCTGATTCCATACCTCCTCGACGCTGCTGGCTGCGTCTCATGCCTACGATTCCACGCCGTCGCTTCCCGCCATGGCCGACCTCTTCGACCGGTTGTCGCCGATGCACATGCAAACCCACCTTCTTCTACGACGTGCTTCTCGCGTGCTGCAGTTTACTCTCCATGTTGGCGGTAAGGGGCTCCTCCGAGCAGGGATGAGGTGATCTGGGTGTCTTGCCTCTATTATCTCCATTCCTTCTTTGCTAGGCAGCATGCTGCTTTTCCGATATGTTTCTGAAGAAGTTAAGAGTTGCGACTCTCTTCTATGTTCATATCATTCAGATATTATTCTACTATTTTTTATTTGCGTTGTTGTTACCATGTACGTGGAGTTTAATTCAGCATGTGCACTTGGGGAGGGTTCTCCGTATTCAGTATACATGTTGCCTATTAATTCCTATTTCTTTTTACTGTTCACATGTAGGTCTAGAAAATTCCCTTTAGTTTATTTTTTCTATTAGTGATGCGTGTTTCATTGGTATTGCAATGCTTATCACTGTCCAGTTGACTTGAATCCACTTACCGGGAGACTCCCGCCCAGATTTTCTGCCTCGCTGCTCTCCCCATGTGGATGAGAACCTCACGGACCCAGCCGCAAAGGCCAAGGTGTCCTCAAGGCATAGAGGTTTGTGTTGGGCGAGCGTGTCAACGAGGCCTGGGTTGTGGATGACAAGGACAGGTTCACCTATGCGATCAACGTGACGAGATGGCATTTTTTTGATGTGGACTATGACATCGACCATTGAAAGAGATAAGTTTTGAAGCTTCGCCCCTCGATAATTTGTCATTGTAATCCTATGTATTGTGATTTTCAATAGGATCATGATTAAATGATTCTATGTAACATTAGCTTTGTCACTTTTGATTAAATTATTTTTCATGAACACATTTATGAAAGTGCATGCTTAGATATCTATTTTCTTTTGTCAAGTGCACTATCGCCTTGAGAACCTGGACCAACCCTCCTTCCCAAGGGCGGACCTAGAAAATAATTTGAGAGGGGGCAAATGATTTGACTGGGGGAATTTCTTGTATAAGTTCACATATTTTAAATATTTATCTACTAAAAATTACCAAAATTTATGAAGATTCAAAATTTGAGTGTGGCCCAAGGCCCTCACTAGCTTCTACTTGGGTCCGCCCCTGCTCCGTCCTTGGTTAATACATGGTTGTCGCTTTTGCATGCTTGATGACAGGACATTAAGAGGTTTCTATTCCAAAAATTAATGAGCTTTCTCCTTGTAATTATTATGGGGGGTTTCTAACGTGAATAACAGTTCTAAAAATTGTTTGATGGATTGCCAAACCATTGAAATTCTGCTTCTCTTCCTTGACAGGAGGCAATTCTCTCCCTCTATCTTTTAATATGTTGTAGTCGCTGATAAATGTGCCTTGTGGATCTCTATAATACAAATGTTGTGGAGTTTCAGACGCCATTACTAGCTGAGGAGAATGGCAAGAAATGAAAAGTGCATTTTACCGAGTACATGTTTACTACAATCTTCATGGATTATAATATATTAAACTTGATATTGTTTGTTCAAACCAATTGTGCTTTTACCTTGATGTTGGGTTTATTAATTAAAATATTATTATATTTTTATTAGTGCTTACTAATAACTGGTTTGTTTCTTGTATGAAATGTCAGGTCGGAATTTTTGCATACCTTGCATCCAATGGACAATTGACTTGTCCATGTGTTTGTTGTAATTGTAGTCGAATTTATATTGAAATATGACCATGGAAGCTTATAATTTTCCATGTTGATATAAGCAAGTGTCAACGGTTATGTGTATACGTTCTCATGTCCACCTTAGTGTAGTCTCTTAGCCACATAACTGCCAATGTTCTTTGTTTATAATGTATGCCAGCCCTGTAAGGCACCAAGTCTTAACCTGTTTCGTGGGTTCTTAATACCAACTTTCTGACTATGCTATGGGTTAACTCGACATAACTTGTACATAAGCACTATTGCATAACTCCATGATCTTTTTTTTCATTTCAGGATATTGTATTTATGGTCTGAATTGCATATATCAACCTGACATGCAGCTAGGCTCTCGAAGTACCAAAACAATGCAGGAACAACTTGAGAAGCACAAGGCATATAACTTTAAAAGTTCAAAGTTCTAGACCGATGTATTAGCATGTTTCTGCACTTGCAAGGGCCGTATAACTATAAGGATGTCACAAATTTGGCTGAAGGGGCAATAATTTGTTTTACCTGACGCTGAGATACAGCGTGCGATTGCACGTGCACGCTTACTATATGAATGAAACTAAACACAATTTGATGGTAATTAAAAACTATAGAAATTATTTACGTACGTGGAGTTGCTCTAAATTTCTGCCCTTCTCATAGCACGTCTGACGGATGAACTCGCAAACATAGTATCCACATAAATTGTTTCCTGGTCCCTGCGTCAGGCACTTTACGAGAACATAGTTCAATCAAAATAATAATCAAGCATGATAATAACGGTATCAAAACTAGAATCAAAGAGATGCGCGGATATAGCTAGTGGTGTTTACATCTAGTGGTTGAAATGTAAGATCCTCTTTCCAAACACCCCTAGCCTTGTTGGTGAACCGTTTCCAAGCGCTGTTCGGCAAAGAAAACGAATAAAAGAAGTTATTAATTACTTGATATCATAAAATTCACAAACGTTGCCGATATTGTGTCATAATGATTAGAATTATCGCTGGAGAAGCATCTGCATGTCCTTCCACTGCTCAAGGGGTTTATGTTTCGAGTCCATGACTAGTACACGCCTTTTGTCAAGTTGAATGATTAACATAATATAGTGGAAGCTGTGCATACATAACTAATCAATTATATACTTAACATCGAGTAAGCGAAATAGAAAGTGTATACAAGACAATAACACTCACTTTAAGTTGTAAGGAATAGTATTTCCCTTCTGTTTCTTGAAACCTTAACGCGTGTACGATATTATCCTCCTTATCCTGGGGGTTTGTTTTGAGATTATCTTGATGAACCCAATATGGGTCAATGAATCCAATGTCATAGATTTGTCCTCTGCTGCATTCGAGAATCTTCATTCTGCATATTATAGTATGATTATATACATGCAATAAACGAGGTGAGATAGCTAGAGACTAAATTAATTACAGAATTAGTACTTACAGACAATAGGCACTGATGATCGATTTGTCCAAGGCGTCTTGATTGAATAATTGAAATAGTTCATCAAATTCAATGGATATCATGTCATCTATTTCTTTCCCATAATGCTTTTTTGTAACCCTCAGCACTATCCAGTTAGCCCCGGCCTTTGTGGCATGCATGTACCAGTTATGCAATCTTCGCATTTTTGTTGGAAGATTATTTACCTCCTCAGGTTTGACGAGAGGTTTGCCGTACTGGTATTTGTATGCTACTTCACTCACGGGGAAGTACTCTAACTGGGATAAGTACTGGGCAATACTCATACCTTGAGCAGCGGCAGCTTCTCCGTATTGTGCAACTACCTCTGGATCATACTGCTCTTCGGCCCCATATTTGCTCGACCCCACATTGGTATGGGAAATCACCTTGAGAGGGGCGCAAGACTGTTTTGCTTGTTCTCCGAGCTGGGCAACAGATTTCTCGCTTGCATCAGTACTGCTCTTCGAGGCTTGTTGTGTCGCATGTGACTTGAGAATAAAACGCTCATAGTCTAATGACAGCTTTGGCTCAGGTAGATCAAATTGATGTTGGATATTGTTATGCACAAATATGCAAATATGCCAGTTGCATGTATATTAGTAATAAGGTTCAATAGATAATTAAGTTTATGATAAATATTGTTTCTGGCCAGAATGCTGAACCTTTTTACCATGAGATTTTTTTGACGAATCTTCTATTTTTTATAGTTCATCATAGGCGCTACAATTTGATAGCACGGTGTTATGAAAACGTATGCCGATTATTTAAATGGTTTAAACACAGATCATTGTGTGGCAATTTGATCGGGTGCTTGTTTTTACCCTTTGTATATTCAGATACATTATATGGATTAACAAAAAAGTTTGTTAGCGAAGTGAATAAAAATGTTGAATGGTAGGAAGATTTTAAATTTTACCTCTTCCTAATCAATGTTTTCCATCATTTACTCCTGCGATTATGGACTACTTGATGTTCTTCATTCATTCTAATATATGCCACATTTTAGGCATGGGCATCACGTCCAAGATGTAGCTTTGAGGGGGGGGGGGAGGGGGGGGGTTATAAGTATATGTTCCAAACTAATAATGCAATCCAGAAATGATTTTTTGTGCTCAAATTTAGTGACTCTATTTTGTGTAATCTCTGCAATATTCTAGAATATGGTATATAATGAAACAACGGTAGTCATATTTTTTATGTATTTTTGCTCACTTGTATGTTCCACTGTTCAATTATTTGCTCTAAGTTCTCATTCACATTTGTTGTTGCACCATATTATGATGATTCTCTAGTAGATACAAACACCCTATTTTTCTCTAAGAATTTGTGATCTCGTCAATTCTCTAAACATGCCATTTGGTGATGAACCATGTCTTTTGAAGGACTTAATTAATTTGGAATATAGTTTCAAATCTTAAAAAAATCATATAGGTGTACACCCTTAATTAAAGCTATAAAATTTGTCGCTTTTGTAAAATCATGCTCTCCTTATTTTTCTATAAGAATTTGTTATCCCAAAAATTCTCTAAATTCACCACTTTGGTTGTGAACCTAGTATAAGTAAACATCACTTGAACCACTTAACTAAGTTAGAATATACAATGTTCTTAATAAAAATCTATAGTTGTACAAGCTCCATTAAAGGTATTTTTGAATCACGTTCAAGGCTTAACTGTAATTTGATGTTCAATTTCTGTTCGAAATCAAAAAAATTATAGACATAATTTTTCTTGTTTAGTTTAATATTCACTACCTCATTTAGATTTGTTCACTATATTTAGTACAATTGTTATATAAGACATGCTTTTTTGTGGTGGATAAAATATTTCCTTGAGTTTGAGATCTTAATTTTTTCATAATTGTACTTAGAGTGACTTCATGATGACTAAATGGGATTCATCGAAATCCTTATAATCGGTAACATTCACTACTGGTGAATATACCAACTTTAGTAGCCATGAAATACACACCTTCTTGAAGAGTTTATGATTTCGGTTCTCATGTGTGGTGCACCGTACTACCTTAGAAGTAAATGCATAGCTATCTAGAGATGAGATGATGTGCACAAGACCAAGCAAGTGAAATTGAGGGATCAATCAAAGTAAAAATCCCACTTAAGAATAAAATTTTGATGTGGTTTCTAAGTAAAAAAGTGCTTCTTACAAAGGACAACCTACTTAAAAGGAATTTGTTAGGGTGCTCGTCGTCTCTTGAGGCGTATTATCAAATTTTCCTATGATTTACCCCCTCCGACTAATATAACAAATATGTTTAGAAATTGGTTGAATGGAGTTGACAAAACATTAAAGGCTAGAATTCACATTGGTGTTTCATCCTTACGTTGATCTATTTGGAGATGCAGAAATGATATTATCTTTAACAAAACAAATAATTTTGATCTTCTGCATGTTATTCATATGGTGGTACATTGGGTACAACATTGGGCTCTTTTTCAACTGCATGCAACCAGTAGGGTATTATGGCTATTGGGTGCAACGATCTTATGATGGTTGCTCCGGATATTTCCAGTCAGTCTGGCTGGAAGATTTTTAGTCGACTACAAGATATTTAGTAGTCATATGCTTCTAATTTTCTGGTGGTTATTGATTCATGTATCAACTTTAAATGGTACACGATTTGTAATACTTTTGGATGTTGAATCTTTAATAAAAGATTGTGTGCATCAACCTATGCAGAGGCCAGGGTTACACTCCGCTTTTCAATTTTTTTAATAAATCAACCCTTTATGTGGAATCATGTAATAGGATCTATGAGAAATAGACTTTCAGAGTCCTAAGAGAAATATTGTAGAACCAATAAGTAAACATAATTATATTTGCAAAATGTCTCCATTGTGTTCCATGGAGGTTATGGAACAAATAACTATACTACATTAGAAAGCTTGAACTCAACTCTATCATATGCATTAGAAGCAAATTTGGTCTAGCATATGTTTCATTAATATTTTTTCTTTTCAAGTGACAAACAAATATGAGAATTAATGATCTAGGATATTTATATTAGACCATGAGTGATGATGATTTATTTATGAAATCATATATTTATATAATTGGCCAGTAAGTTTGAATAGAATCACAACATAAAGCTTTCTATATTTATTATTATTATTAATGAGTATAGTTCATACTTTCGAGTGAAAGCTAAACCCTTAAGCACGAGAGTGTTCTCAATTTGACGATATTTGAACAAGAAAACCCTTGGGAATTATCAAATACTTTTATTTTCTTATAAATTAAAGGCACACCTCCTGTCCCCTCGCTCCTACTTGTTCCTTCCCCATGAAAGCGAAATTACCCAACCCAAATTTCGAAGTTCCCACCACATGCCCATGCTGCAAACCAAAAGCCCATATATATGGTATTCCCTGTCTATAAACTACATGTGCATCTCCAGCAGTCCCCCATAGCGCCCGTTGGACATGAAAAACATGCCTAGCCATCCTAATATATACATTTTCATCTGATGCGTCCCAACACAGTGTTAGGCACCCCAGCTCACACCCGATCCACAATGGGGCGAGTGGGTGCACCAGGTAGAGCTAGCAAAAGGGTTGGTCCAGCACTGTCATTGATACAAAGAAATATTCCATCTCCGTATTTCAAGTTGAACACATTTGTCCCTAGTTCCCCCATCCCCCGCCCTGCCGTCCCTAGTCCTGCCATTTTCCTTCCTCACCCTCTATTCACCGTAATACACATGCTTCCTCCATGTCACCATGCCACCGCAAAGGCCGTTCGAACCTCGTGCAACTGAGTTGCCAAAGGTCAAGAAAACTCTCCAACCAAATCATCGGCCGACTGGCCTAACCAAGGCCAAGTGACAGGCGGATAAGTGGGCCGAGACTCGGGCTGTTCTCGCTAAGGAAGCCCACCTCGACCCTAAACCGCTGACCCTGGCAGCCTCGGAGGGTGTTCCATAGGATAAAAATAAGGCCAAGTTGGCAAGGGACACGGAGCCATCCTCGGAGAGGTTGCAATCATCGATCAAGAATTGCTTCACCAACATCGCGACAAATGTCGATGACCTGAGCTACACTGACAAGGTCTGCGCCACCAGCGACCATCTTGATGGTTATTTCTTTATCAACCCATTGGCTACACTAGAGGCACCATCTATGCCGAGAGAGGATGATCGCGCACCTTCAATTTGAGTAATGTTGTAATAATATGTGGCATCACTTGGTGGTGTGTTTGTTTGCTGAGAGATTATATTTCATGGTGTTGGTGACCAAGACATTGAATTTTTGCCTATTTCTATGTGTTTTGCAAGTTTAAAAGTGGGCAAAATCGGCCAAAAATCCTATTTGGGAGAATTATGGACGATGCGGCTGGGAATGGGAGCCCCCAATGGGCACACAAGCTATGGCGCTCCCATACGGACAATAAAACACCACTGTCGTGTGCCTTATAGGGGAGGGGCAGCTGAAGATGCTCTAACGGGGTGTACTGAGTACCCTATAGTCATTGTGTTTGGAGGATTTTGTCGCCACTTCTATACCGATATAGAGGCAATGGTGGGAGTGAAGAGGATGTAGTTGTGTCCCGGCGGCAGGCTACGAATGTTCACCTTTTGTCACCAGGCAACATTCCATGGAAGGAGCACCAGGAAGTTGTCGGCTCTTATCTTATCCAGGGAAGTGAAAAGGAGGGACGTATCACCAGCAAACGTACTAGATCCTACATTTTGCCATGTGTCTTTTTGCGGCACACAGAAAAGGCTTGTGTTCATAACAGCCCGTTGAAGCGAGGCCAGGATGTTCACGTGTCGTACGTTTTTGCCATGCGGTAGACTTTCTCATGCGTTTTCTTGCATATTTGCCGTGTGTTTTTCTTTGCCTTGTATTTTTATGCGAATTTTTCCATGTGTATTTGGTTGCCATGTGTTTATCTTTCAGGATGCTGTTTCTTTTTTTCCTTGTTTTTTCTAAAATGTGCACGACATTATTGCCCTTTTGGTGTGTGCCAGGAAGGAGGACACATGGCAAAGAAGCACACGACAACACCACATTTTCCGGTAGTGCCCTACTAACGGTTAGATATCCTCTTCCGGTTCCACCACCATGCTGTTTGTACACCATCACCGTGCCCCCCTCCCCCTAAGCATCATTTCTCCTGGTGGAGTTTATGCTACTCCTACACTTGCACAGGGTCAAGGGTTGAAAGGATCTGTTGTGCAGTGCCTACCAAGATTGTAATAGGTCAACAACAGGAAGGTGGGTGCATGACTGTCATCGGCCTTGATTGAAGGAAGGGAACATGACGTAGGAATTTTGTGGATATAGTCAAGGAATGAAATAAAGTTGACCGATCAATCCATATGGTTGTACAGTTGTTCTCGATGCTTCCTAATCCTAGTATCCTCTTTGTGGTACTTCTATCATTGGTGATGCTCTAAAAAAAATTAACAGTTGGTTTCTTTGAACTCTCTGCGCAAAACACCTAAATCCCATGACTGAAGACAACCCATTTGTTTATGAGGAATATATATATAACCACATGGCAGGCTCTTAGTACCATCTACCAAGCATTCCAACCCCACGATTTGCATTGAGTACCAAGCATTCCAAGGCCCACAAACTTCATTGATACCAAGCATGTGCACGACCACGAGCTACTAGTTCTTATGACAACCTGCTTCTATATAACTTCTATTATGTGAACATGGCTTGTTAGTATTCTACCGCCTACCATTTTGCAAGTTTGTCCAAAGTCGGTAGTCGGAGCATGTATCACCTCAACATTGCTGATATGCTTCATTCTCATTTTGTTACGCGAATCCTTCTGTCCTAGATTATTCATCATGGGATCTAAAAGGACAAATATGAATGCCAACAAGAATATATTTACGGACTCCATGGGAACAAATATGGGTGACATTACTACCATTATAAAGTGTTCTTAAAATCCGTGTGATATAGTACTTGTAAAATAATATTATTGAGTCAATTACTCCTTATGCACTACTAGGAAAATGCCTGTTTGTGGCGCACATGAAATGGCCATCCGTGGCGCACTAGCAGTGCGCCATTAGCCTCGCGTTGCGGCTATCTCCTAGCCGTGACGCAGTGCCTGGTGCGTCACGGTTGTGTTGAGATAGGCGTAGCGCACCTGCTAGTGCGCCACGGCTATGTGGGCAGGTGCGCTACGCGTTGGATCTTCTGTGGCGCACGTTGCAGTGCGCCACTAAGCTGCGCATGTGCGCTTTAGATGTAGTGCGCCACAAAAGCTAGATCATATGCGCCACGTGTGTTTTTTTGTTTTTTTTTTAATTTCAGAGCCAGATGATATACAATACAGATTATATACAATATTACAGGCAGATATACACACACAGATACAAGATATACAATTATATATATAAATACACAATTTGTAAAACAAGATTGAAACAAATACATATAGATAAGTCTTATACATGAATACATAGTATAAATTACATTGTTTCGATCAAGTTATAAAGTAGTTGGTGACATGCGAATACATGTGTCTCGAACAAGTTAGAGCTCAAAAGCTCGCCTAGACATCTAAACTAGCTAGACACAAAGGCGGGATAAACAACCAAAGACGATAAGCATGATCACCGCGACGAAGGTGTAGGTCTTCATCCGGTTCCTCGTCCTAACTCCCGCTAGATAGCGCGTGTATCTAGTTTCCGTCTCCGCCATAGTGTTGTACCCTTTGTAGCTATTGCCGCTGAAATGGTACACCTGTCTCCGGCAGTCTTTCCAATCATCGTAGACGATAAGCATGATCACTTCGGTAATTTCCTCCCTGACGGTGCCGACCGTGTTCGGGCGCCATTCCTTCGGCTTCTTCTTCTTAGGAGGATTGCTACCACTCCCTGTGACCTCGCCGCCATCAGTGGTTTCATCACCCGCCGTTCCTTCGGCTTCTTCCTCCGCGTCTTCCATCTCATCATCCTCGCTCTCCGAAGGATGGTATTCTTCATCGTCTTCTAGCCGCTGGGCCACCTCCCAGAATGTCAATTGTTTATTCGGAGGTCTGAGTTCTCCTTCAGCGCTGATGCGCTTAGAACATCTAGTCTCGTCGTTGTCACACATCTTTGCACTAATAAAAAACAAATAATTGGTTAAATGCACGGAAAAATCCGGCATGACCTTTGCTAATTTTCTTAAACTAGGAGTGCCCGAATTTTGCCGAAACGGAAGTTAATCAACATTCCGTCAAAAATCAGGACTCATTTCATATAAGAACCTGCATACACGACATTACAAAGTGCTTCATACAAGCACAAGCACAAGCACAATTTGAAGTGCTACAACAATAACAAAAATGAGAATACACCATAACCAAGTGATTCTGATCATAACCAAGTGTTTCCAATCAGACATATCATACAGCATAACCAAGTGCTTCTGATCATAAGCAAATGACATCAAAGTTCCATTTTAAACAGATATTGAACTTGACATCAAGCAAATGACAGCAAATATAATTTATTTTTTGAACAACAAATAATTACCTGAACAAATAAAACCTACGAAATTTACAAGCTAACCTACTGCAGCCTAAACAAAACCCAAAACCTACAAACTTGATAGCAAGCAAATGATAGCAGAAATAATTACCTGAACAAATAAAACCTACAAGCTAACCTACTGCAGCCTAAACAAAACACAAAATCTATCTCTCTATATATCTCATCATTTAAATAAGTGATGATATCATCAAACACCACCATATTTTCCTAGTTTAAATGGCTAGGAATCATCTAGATATCATTCGGAATATCCTAAGCTAGGATTTGGAATATCCAATCCTAAGGAAAATGCTTTATTTTTCTGTTTCAAATGTTGATTTTTTATAAGGCTGAGATAGTTTGTACAATGGTGAACCTACATGGCCACTAATGCTTTGTGTGTAGGCCTGCCTTTATACAATCTTTATTGGAGCACAGGTCCCAATGCCCAGAAAGTGTCTATGCAGCCTACGCATCAGCATAGACAACAACTTTGCACAACAGTATACAACAGTAAAAAATGGAACTGTTGTTCAGTAGCAAAAAATTTAGTTAACTTTACCTTTATTTTAGAGAAGTAGCACCACTACTCTAGCGCATATTCAGTTTTCAACAACAGAACTTGGTTTCATGAAACCTTCAGGTTACACAGGTTCAGAGTTAGTTCTTGTTGCAGTGGCCAAGTAATAGCGAGTTCTTGCTTGCTAGAAACTGGTTAAATGCCTAAATTTGTGAGTGCAATGTTCAGTGTACAGTAACGTGAGTGCACCGTTCCATGCAAGATTTTGGTCAGTACTAGATCATGTATTGCTTGCTGTGAAAATATGTACTTGCTGGCTATTTTCTGGATTTTAGTTGTGCTTGTAGGATATATGTCATTGTGAACTGAAAATTGCTATATACTATTGCTAAATTTTGCTCACACTTGTGTTTTGCAGGAGCTAATGGTCAATTGTTCTCAGTTGAACTACAAACCAATGGGTTTTACTACGAGAAAGGAGATCATTTGACATACATTCAGCCAACTATTGCATACAAAGATTATTGCGACACAGAAACAGTGACTGGCACCTATCACAACAATGTCGAATACAAATTCTAATTTTCCTTCAGAGAACCGAATCGAATGATCTAGATGAATATGAGTTATAATCATAATCAAACGAACACACTGTCCAGCACTTCTGGAATGAAATTGATTTGATTTCACAAGATCACATTACAACTTGAGCTAAACATAGGCGAAATGCATTAAAAAATCGAATTACTGAACTTTGGCTTGTGTCTCTTTAACTCTGATGAAGACAAGCAAAGCCTGAACTGAAATGTCTCAACTCTGCATGTTAGAATCAGCTCAACAGAGCCCCATTAACCAAGCATTAGGCAACTAAGACCACCTCTTGGACCAGTGATACCAAATCAAGGACGAGAATTCACACCACATAACTATCCATGCATTCAAAAGGGTCGCATCCAATATGCCTCATTAACCCAACAGTGCAGCATCAACATACGAACTACATGTCTCAACTATGACAAGAGAGCGAACCAAGGAGAGAGGGAGAGAGGGGAGGGGCGGCGCTCACCTCTAAGATGAGGACGACGAGGTAGCGAGGGGGAGGGAGCGGCGGAGCACCTTACCGCCGGAGGAGCGGAGCCAAATCTGCACGAACCTCGCCGCCACCGACCTCCTCCTCCACGGAACGAGCGCGCGGGCAAGGCGGCCTCCTCCTCCTCTTGGCGTGGCGGCCTCCTTCTCCTGGGATGCGGTGGCGGCGCGTCGATGGGGATAGGGACGATGCGGGGAGGGACTGTGTCTGAGGACGATGGGGAGGGCGTGGCTCACGGTGACTAGTCCTACCCACCTAGACGTAGCGCACCCTGGCCAAGTGTGCTACGGTTATCCGTAGCGCACTTGGCCAGGTGCGCTACGCCTAAGTGGGTAGGACTAGTATAAGAGGGCTACCACCCCCATAGTTACCACTAGCATGCCTTATCTCACTGGTTCCAACCACTACTCTATTCTAAACTTGTGAGCACCTAGGTTCGAATCCTGGTGCCCACCTTTAAAAAAAAATATTTTTAAATGTTCCAAAAAATGCCCAAAACTGGTGATATATGCTATAAAAGTTTTGTTTTGTTTTGAAAATACTTTTAAATATTCCAAAAATGCCCAAAGGTGATAATATATGTCATAAAAGTGGTACAAATATGATTCAAATATGTCATAATAATTTGTCCATGATACAAATATGTCATAATAATTTGTCCATGAATATTACAATATTTTTCGACCACGCGTTTTACAATATTTTTTGAGCTAGCGTTTTACAATCTTTTTTCCCTTCTTTGTCATGGTTGAATAATTTAGCCCCGGCACTTTAATGTTTCTTCTTTCGAACGGGCTACCTTTTTTGGGTAGGGTTGTCCTTTTTCTTCTTGTGATGTATGTTGCTGCATCGTAGTCGTCGTCATCTTCAATCTTTGGATCGCCGTACTGGTCGAAGTCTTGCTCGTTGGCGACTCCATCCATTCCGATGATGTTTCTTTTTTCTCTCCTCGCGACAACACGGTTAGGCTTTGTCGGGTCGGTAATGAAAAAACATTGGTCCACTTTGGTAGCCAGTACCCACGGTTCATTTTTCACGGCCATGTTCGCACCGGCGGCCTTGGATTTGGCTGCTTCGGGTATAACCATGGTTGTGAAATACCGGTCTTCTCTTTCGACGCTCTTTGCCCATCTGACATGGAACATCGGCACCTTTTCTCCACAGTAGTCGAGCTCCCAGATCTCCTCGATTCTTCCGTAGAATCTTTCCTTCACGTTGTCATCAGTGTAGAATTCCGACGTTACGCCTGAGTTCTGATAATCACACTTGTTGTCCTTTTCCTCCGTGTAGAATGTGTAGCCGTTGATATCATACGCCTGATAGGTCACCAGGTTTTGCATCGGTCCCTGCGACAAGGTGAATATGATCTTTTCCGTGTCAGAAGAATGCGATCGCAGGGGATTATCAAGGAGCGTCTGCCTAAACCAACGCGTGAAATCTGAGTTGTGCTCTTTGATTATTTCTCCCTGCGTCCTCTGTATGCCCCGGTCACTGTACTTCTTCTCGATTAACCTTTTGTGCTTCTGTACCCAAGGATCGACCAGTTCTAAATGCTGTAGCGCGACGAGGTTTGCTCGATCAAAGTCTGCGCGTCGAAAATCGAAGTCTGCATGCAGTATGCGACGACCCTCTCGGTGACCAGATCCGTCGAGCTTGCCAAGGTGCCTGTTGACGGGAAGACCGACAGGGTTCTCGATGTCTAGATAATTCGTGCAGAAAGAGATGCACTCTTCGGCCAGAAAGCCCTTGGCTATGCTTCCATCTGGACGGGACCTGTTGCGAACGTATCCTTTGATGTGTCCGTTCATCCTTTCGAACGCCATCATGCTGCGGAGGAACATCGGCCCGAGTTGGACGATGTCCTCCACGACATGGACCAGCAGATGCACCATAATGTCAAAGAATGCGGGTGGGAAGTAGACCTCAAGTTGGATAACCTGCCTCGAGATATACCCGCAACCTGGATAGTCTTGCACCATAGTGACCAACGCGGCTGTCATAGTGAAATAATCTTGTGCGATGGCGTCGTAAGTATTGGCTCCAGATTCCCATAACGTGGCTAGCTCCTCTTTCAACAACCCGAGATACAAATCGATGTTGGTACCAGGTTGTTTCGGCCATTGAATTAGCATATTCATTTGTATGTACTTCTTTTTCATCCACAACCATGGAGGGAGGTTGTACATCCATACAAACATGGACCAAGTGATGTGCGTGCTGCTCTGGCTACCGAACGGATTGAGTCCATCGGTGCTTGCACCAAGCCTGATGTTCC
Organism: Avena insularis; assembly: GCA_023614405.1. Lineage (NCBI taxonomy): Eukaryota > Viridiplantae > Streptophyta > Magnoliopsida > Poales > Poaceae > Avena > Avena insularis. The sequence continues at coordinate 376,741,784 of CM042695.1, read as the reverse complement.
TCGAATCTCCACCGATTCTGGGAATTCGAGGTCCAATGCTTTCCACTGGCTAGCATCTGAAGGGTGCGTCAGCAGCTCATCCTTTTCGGGGTCATCATCGTCATCTCCTGGCTTCTTCCTTTCCGCATGCCATCGCATGAGCTTCGCTTCCTTAGGGTCCACGAAATAGCGATGTAGACGAGGAGTGATAGTAAAGTACCATACCACTTTTCAAGGTGCTTTCGTCCCTTTCTTGTATCGACTCACGCCGCACACCAGACATGTGGTTTTCTCCGCGTCCTCGCCCCGATAAATGATGCAATCGTTGATGCATATGTGATATCTAACGTGCGGTAGATCGAGAGGACAGACGATTTTCTTGGCGTCCTCGATACTAGTTGGACATGTGTTCCCCTCCGAGAGACGATCGTGCCAGAATGCCATCATATCGTCGAAGCTTGCGTCACTCAATTTGTGTTTTGCCTTCACCTCCATAGCCTTGAGCGTTACATTCAACCGGGTATCATCGGGCCTGCATCCTTCATACAATGGAGTAACCGCATCTTTCTCAAGTTGCGCAAGCTTGGCTTTCTCTCTAGCGGTAGCCCTGGCGTTACTCGTCTACTTGAGAAGCAGCTCTTGCACATAAGGGTCCTGCACCCAGCCTGGCGTTGTTCCATCGTCGTCTGCTCCTCCGGCATCTAGATCATCATCATCCCGGTCTGCTTCCGCACCTTCACCATCTCCAGGAGACTCTTCATCATCTCGCCCGTTCTTGCCGTGATGATCATCGTCATGTTGCCCACCTTCACCGTCTCCATCGTCTTCGTCATCGCTTATCCAACGAGTGTATCCATCCATGAAACCATAGCGGAGCAGGTGCGCCTACAGATTCCTGTAATCTGGGTCGATCACCCAGTTGAGTTTGCATCTTCTGCACAGACATCTTATCTCCATCTTGTTATTTCGTATCATGTCGGCCGTCGCACATTTCAAAAATCTAGCCACAATGTCTTCGCTCATTATGGGCACCATTTTTTTCTGCACTGTGTACACGGTACAATTAGAAGTCTATTAGAACCACATAATCAATGCATGCATGCAATGGTCGATAGAAAATTTCGGCATGACCTATCCTAAAATTAGGACCTTTGCGAAATGCCAAAGTCTTGCCAAAATGGAAATGAATCAATATTTTGGCAAAACAAATGGCAACTTGTTCACATACAAACACAAGAGAGAGAGACCGATCAATACACACATGAACATATCATTATCCTCTCCATACACACATGCATGAGCATCATCGATACTCTCCATATACACACACATGACCATCGATCCTCTACATACACACATCATGAGCATCGATCATCTACATACATATGAGCATATCATCCACATACATATGAACACATCCTTACATGGACAACTTACCGAGATGAGAGACCGATCGTGAGAAGATGGAAAGGAGAGGTGCACGCGAGACCGGAGAAGGAGATGAGAGACCGGAGAGCTTCCTCTATTACGTATGTAACATCTAAGGCAAGTTCTACATGCTAAAAATGGTGAATGAGTGGAGAAATTGAGGTGGGAAGGAGAAGGATCCTGACTAGATCTAAGGAGGAAGAAGAAGGGGAAAGTGAAATGTGGAATGGTGGATGATCACACATGTGCACAAAGTGGAGCTGCCAAAAAAAAGGTCGCCACATCCGTGACGCACGTGGCCCCAGTGCGCCACACGGAATAATAACATCCATGGCGCACATGCCAGAGTGCGCCACGGATGTGTCTGCCCGTTTTACAGAGCAGAGGGGCATGCACTTAGGCGTAGCGCACCCCCTCCATGTGCCCCACGGTTAACACTAACAAGCGTAGCGCACCTATCCTATGTGCGCTACGGGTATCCGGCGTGCGGCCAGCAGGGCCCTGACCCACACATATCTGTGGCGCACTATGACCATGTGCGCCATGGTTGTTCTTGTTACTAGTAGGGCACTGCCCACAGGTGAGCCACGCCTGTTTTAGCCGTGGGGCACTTCAACCATGTGAGCCACGGATGTGCTGATGACTTATAGCCATTTTCTTAGTAACGGTGGAACCAATTCAAATCAATATAGAAAGCTTGAGCCCGGTTTTCTTTGACACGGAGGCATTTACAAGGAAATTCGAAGCAATTCAAGAAATTACTATAGAAACTGGAGCTAGATTGAGAGTTCCGACAATCTCATGGGTTGGGTGTTATTCAGCAAGTGGAAGAGGGGGCAACCCATAGCCTGATCATCATGTTCCGACAAACTGGACCTAAGCTTGTACCGTTCTAAATCAGTTAGCTTGAAACACTTATTTTCAATGCATACTTTAGAATTGCTGGCCAAAATCAAGTTGGGTCCAACCTTGACTACTGATATCACATACGGGCCCCAGAGGATAAAACACCCATTAAGTTCCCTAGACGCGATTAACCCAGAAAGATGGCAAAGGATCTTGCTCAGTTGATCCAAGAGTTAACCTTGCGAGTCTGTAGTTTCCTTGTTTTGAGGGGGACTCCGGTAGTTTCCTGCATGAGCAACAATATCCTAAGCACGGGACAAATGGGTTTGCACTCAAAAGGCTCGTGTTCTTTTGTTTTATTGTAAATCGTTGGAAACTTTGAAATCTAAGAAAAACATGAACCGCTTGATTCATTGTTTGAGACATGTGGAATTGATCTATGTGCACAACTGGGAGAGATTTTAAACTACCGAGCTTATCTGGAATGTTTGAGCAGTAACATCACTAATAACCATTCCTTTCCTCATTGAGGAGGCAGGGCCGCTGTCTTCCCATATTTATTCGTTCTATAAATCGCTCTTCTCGGCGGGACCCCACACTGGGGTCACGTTGGCAGCGGACTTCTGGCCGTCTAGGGCCAGGGTCACATACGACGAGAATGCGGAGCTCACCCTCCCATTCCTGCCAGAAGAGGTTGAGCGGGCGGTGAAGGCCATGAAGGCCAACTCCGCCCCGGGCCCCGATGGCCTCCCGGTAGCTTTCTTCCAGACCTTCTGGAGGGAACTTCAACCGGTCATCATGTCGATGTTTCAGGAGTTTTACACCGGGACCCTTGTGATGGGTCGGCTGAATCTGGGCGTGATTACCCTGATCCCGAAAGTGATAGGGGCCTCGGACATTCACCAATTCAGGCCCAATACGGTCCTCAACGTCATCCAACGCATCTTCGCGAAAGTCTGCGCCTCCCGCCTTGCCCCGATCATGGAGCGCCTGACCCATCAGTATCAATTTTGCTTCCTTAAAGGCAGATACATACATGATGGGATCCTCGCCCTCAATGAGGTTATCCACGAGATCAAGTCCAGGAAGTTGAAAGGCATCTTCTAGAAGCTAGACTTCCAGAAGACCTACGACCGCCTGGACTGGCAATTTCTTCGACAAGTCCTTATTAGACGAGGATTTGACGATCGCCTGATCACTTGGATTATGCAATTCGTTATGACCGGGAGCACGGCGATTAACATCAATGGCGAGATCGGGCCTTATTTCATACCCTCCTGCGGTGTTAGACAGGGGGACCCCCTGGCCCCCCTCCTATTCAACGCGGCGGTGGACGCCCTCGCGAAAATGCTTGATAAAGCCAAGGCTGCGGGCCACATCTCCGGAGTGGTCGGCCACCTCATCCCTGGGGGGGGATCACCCAACTCCAATATGCAGACGACACAATGATCATGGTTGAAGGCTCAACTCTATACATTGCGAACCTCAAGTTCCTCCTCCTTTGCTTCCAGGAAATGTCGAGACTTCGGATTAACTTCAACAAGAGTGAGGTGATCGCGCTAGGATTATCTCAAGACGAGCAGCAGAGGATAGCTGATAACTTCAATTGTTGGCTATCTTCCTTCCCCATCACTTATCTGGGGATGCCAGTCTACGACACTAGGGTCCTTATTAGGGACCTGGATCCACTTGTGGACAGGGTGCGATCAAGGTCCGAACCTTGGTGTGGTAGATTCACATCTAAGGGTAGCGAGACCGTCTTGATTGATTCCTGCCTTTCCACCCTGCCCATGTATATGATGGTACTGTACCTCCTGCCTGAAGGGATCCACGGGGCCTTTGATAAGGAGCTCTCCCGGGTCTTCTGGCAAGACCCTTTGGGGCGCCAGAAGTACCACATGATCAAATGGGCAGACATTTGCGCCCCCAAGGAATTTGGGGGCATAGGTATCCTCGCTTCTCGCTAGTTCAATAAGGCCCTGATGCTTCGATGGGTATGGTGGATTTTGCGGGATGATGGGGGCCTTTGGCTCAAGCTCATTAAGGCCAAGTACCTGAGAGGGCGGCCCCTGTTGGACTGCGACTGGAGGGAAGGCTCCCAGTTCTGGCACTCCATCCAGGAGATCAAGAACGAGATCCGGCTTGGGACCTCAGTCTCCATTGGGAATGGGGAGGGCACCATGTTTTGGTTGGACTCCTGGCTTCGGGAACGCCCCCTACGGGAGGTGTACCCGAACCTTTTCGCCATATGTTCTGAGCCCTTGCTTCGGGTATCCACTGCGGCCCTAGAAGGAACGTGGAACATCTCGTTCCGACGTACCTTTGGCCCGCAGGAAACCGAAGCGTGGAGGGAACTTAGGGCGGAACTCCCGCATTCCTTGGCGGATGAGCCCGACATGGTGACGTGGAGCCTCGCCCCGTCAGGGGTCTTCTTGGCCAGCTCGGCCTATCGGGCCTTATTCGGCCGCGAGGCCATCCCATGGACAAAACCCCTCTAGAAAGCCCCCTTCCGCTTAAGACTAAAATTTTCTTGTGGCAGCTGCTTCGCGATAGGCTCCCTTCGGGGGTGGAGGTGTCCAAGCGACATGGGCCGAGGGACGGGCTATGCCCATTGTGTGGGATCCCGGAGACGGGCGCCCACATAATGTTTGCCTGTCCCGCGGCCCGGTTTCTCTAGAGATTCATCAGGGATGTGTTGGGCCCGGATTGGCAGGCCCATGATCTCAGGAAGTTTCTAGAAACCCAAGCGAACCGGACAGGAAAGGGTCGCCGCCTTTTCTGGCTAGTGTTTGCTGCGATGTCCTGGACACTCTGGAACATCAGGAATAAGATGGTTATTGAGAAGATTCTTCCTAGGCGTGCCTCTGACTCGGTTTTTCGCTTTCTGGCCTCTCTGCAGCTCTGGTACCCGTTGTGTAGACAGCGGGACAAGGCAAGGCTGGACGCGACTCTTCGACGACTTTTGGAGGCGGCTCGGTGGCTTCCCCCCTAGTCCGGTTTTGGCCTATCTCCTTTTTTCGGTGTGCTCTCGCTTGGCGAGATGGCGTCTTTTACTTTCTTTGGGCCGTCTTGTGCTGTGGCCCCAGCATGTGTGATGTGGATGTTTCCGAACCTTGTAACTTGTTGTGGACGGTTGCTTTATTTATAAAGTGGGGCGAAAGGCTATTTCGAGGATAACCATTCCTTAGTCTACATTGTGTTATCTAAAGGAACACATGAATTAAAGCAGGACACAATTTTGAAATATGAAACATGGGATGCTGCGGATATTTACAAGGAGCTAACAATTTTTTGTAAAAAAACCTACGCTAGCGTTCTTCTCGCTTACAACGAGACGTGAGCAATGTCTAAATCCCAGATATGAGTGTCTTCGGCGCACAGAGTTTCCATGCGCTCAAGTTGTCAAGGTTTGGTAGCAGAGCATAGAGTAGGAAATAAATGGCCAAATGAAGCAGCCGCCGCTGTAGTTATTACCGAAAAGATCCATTGCACGTAAGATGATGAAATTTAGTGATGAATCTTTTGGTGAAGGCAAAAGCAGACAAAGAAGATGACGGCAAGGACAAATCTGGATTTCGCCAAATTAAAAAGAGAGGAGATAACACATGCAGAAAGGGGCGATAAAAATAGGAATAGCAACAGTAGACCCGTAAGTTCCTAGGGTAGGTAAGATCACCAATTGTTGTGCGGCAACAAGCACGAACTTCCGATCTCTGCCGCAACACATGGCGAGCGAACAACCAACAGCGTTCTGTTTACTGAGAAGGTCTTCAGAAGAAATCATTTTCTAGAATACGACCTGGGAGGACCCTAGGCTGAATGTGAAATTATCGCCCGTAGGCTACAACAGGGTGTTGACAGACGCACAAACCACCCAAAAACGAAGACTACTCGCTAAATTCTACTGTCCCGGCGGAAGAGACTTCCTTACTTCAATTCCACTCCTCGTCGTAGATCTTGTAGACATTGAAGATCTTGTGGACATTGAAGATAGTCTTCGCAGAGGCGGCAGCTCAGTTGTCACACGGACGGCGCCAGGTGCACCAGCAGACAAGAATGATGGCGGTAGAGTATTCACAGTGGTGCCGCTGGGCAGTTCAACCTGTCGACAACTGTATGAAGTCTTCGGAGGAAATCCATGTGTGATTCGGAAGCACAGAGCAGTGCTTCTATTCCAGATGCTTCCCAACCCTGTGTTCAATCCATTGTGTTGCTCTAAAAACATATTTTCTGAATAGTATCGTCTCGACTCTTAAAGCTCCTTGTGGCACACACACACACGCATATATAGTCCCAACGGGCTTGCGGACTGCACATGCACGCTAGCTCTTCATAACCTGCAGAGTCGGGGTACAACATTTAAACCATAGGACGAGTTCTTGAGAGCTCTCAAAAACTTGATGTGTTTAACCGTAATACAACTTCTTGATAACTAATTTGCATGTTTAGAATCGTTGTATGCATTCATCAGTCATCGCTTAGTTCGCGTGCATGTCAGGCTGTTCACGTATCACCTGGCGTGGTTTTAGACAAAGTTTTTATAGATTGATGTGCACCAAATTTGTTATTAACGCATCCATAAAAGAGTTGAAATTTATGACCGGTTGTTACCACTCCCTTTTGTAGGTGCAAGGACCAATGGTAGATATAGGTAGGGTAGGAAGACATGACTCGCCATTTACATTTTGTTCTCGACAACAAGTACGTGGTAAACTAGAGAGCGTATTTTCTTTTTTCAAAAGGGAGAACGGGGCTCGACTTTTGCATTGAGAGATGCTACCAATCTTCTTATTCATGATGAAAATATATCCAAAAGCCGAACATGTTCAAATCGGAAAATAAAACTGAGGCCGCACTACAGGAAGGAACATCACTGCTGAGCGGGAAAACGCTCGGCGTAGGCCAGTTCCCCCTCGGGCCTGCTCAACGCCGAGGGGAACCCTCGGCATTAAGCCCTCGGCGTAGGTGGTCCTCGGCACAGCAGTTTACCTTCGGCGTTGCTCCGGCCCTCGGCGTAGATGGATATGCTGAGCGTTTAGAGGCGCCCCTCAGCACAGCCCACCTGTCAGCACACGGAGTTAACGGCGCGAAGAAGACGGCGCCCAGGAGCAACGCCGAGGGGGATACGCTCGGCATCACTTGCCACGTGGAGTGGTAGGGAGGATGCTTTGAGAGACCTATGCCGAGGGAAGCCCACTCGGCTTTGTGTGATGTGTGCCGAGGGGGTACTCTCGGCGTTGCTTGCTTTGTGCTGAGCGGTTCCCTCTCGGCTTTGCTTGATGTGCGCTGAGGGGATCCCGCTCGGCGTTGCTAGATGTGCCGAGGGGATCCCTCTCGGCGTTGATGTCCACCAGCCCACTCTAAGGACCAAAGCCGAGGGGATCCCTCTCGGCATTGATGTCCACCAGCCAACTCTGAAGAGCAATGCCGAGGGGATTACACTCGGCGTTGATGTCCACCAAGCCTTTTTTTCCCAGCAATTTTGGGATTGACAGCAGATACACATATATAAGAATTGGCTATAACAATGCAAAAACATTTCAGCATAGATGACATCCATAAATATATCACATGTCTAACATCAAATCTCCATATATAGATAAATGTAGTCACAAATACACATCACTACAAGTTCGTTGCACATAGTCTTCGATAACATCATCACTACAAGTTCATTACACATAGTGTTCGAGAAAATCATCACTACAAGTTCATTACACATAGTCATGCGATAAATGCCACATGGCAACCGTTCTTCCACAGACTTCAAGCACCGGCACAACACATTTTGTCTTCGAGAGCACCGTCGCTACAAAATGAAAGAACATGCTGGTTTAGCATAGAAAATTGTATGAAAGAACACACATGTTTAGCATGGCAAATTGTCTAAGTCAAAGTTCATGTATGGCAAGTTGAGCATGGAAAATTGTATGAAACAACACACACGTTTAGCATGGCAAATTGTCTAAGTCAAAATTCATACATGGCAAGTTGAACATGGAAAATTGAATGATACAACACACACATTTAGCATGGAAAATTGTCTAAGTCAAAGTTCATGCAAGGCAAGTTAAGCATGGAAAATTGTATAAAACAACACACACGTTTAGCATGACAAATTGTCGAAGTCAAAGTTCATGCATGGCAAGTTGAGCATAAAAATTTTACCAAGTCAAAGTTCATGCTTGAAACTAACCGGGGTTGGAGAGTGTGGACGCCAGTCACGATCAGAATGACCAGGACTAGGGCCTCCTTGGTGAAGTGGAGTGGTCCGGGGTGACTCGAGTGGCGAGGCGGTAGCATGGCCAAAGTGCGTCTGTGAATGAGATGATCCCTACATATGTTTGAGTACAATATTAACTACTAACTTAGTAGTTCTTTTATGACTAGTAACAAATAACTTAGTAGTTCCATGGATTACTAACCGGAGTCCCCGTGGCTAGACGTGCGAGGAATTCGGCCTTCGATGGCAACACTGGCATCGGAGGTTTTGGTAGAGGATCAACATAAGGGGGCATTGGAGTACCGTTCATCTGAGCCATATACCACGCCTGCAAGTAAGTTTATATGTCACGCGTGGTCAAGTAAAATACGTGGTCAAGTAAAATACAGCCTACGAAAATACTTGCAAATAGCTCGAATGGGCTAGAAATAACCTTATGTGCCGCTTGAATGTGCTCCTCGCGGGCATCAATTGCATCATGCCATTCCTTCATCTTTTGGTGAAACTCGTGGCAGACCTTATCATAGGCATCCTCATAGCGGGACTACAATTTGACATAATCAATCTCATCAGAATATACATGCATAATCAAAGGTATAAATTTTGATAAAAATGAGAAACAACTTACATCGCGACGCGGTGCACGAGGTGGGATACAAGCCAATTTGCCCGTGGTAGCTTTGATCCGTGTGAGAGTGGTCGTAGAAGGAAGCACCGCATTAAGAATCTTGAGGCGGCCATGTGGCTTGCCGCCCCCTGCGAGCATCACCACCGTCTCATCGATCGGCTCCTGAAGGGGCTGAGAATCCGGCCCATACAACTCTATGAACCTACATTGAGTAAATAATTAGTAGCAATCAATAAGCATGGTAGACACTAGTATGCATGGTGGCAATAAATAACCTGTCAGAGTAGTCGCTCATGGTCTCACTGGTGGTGTCGTAGTATGGATCCTCGTTAGGCCTTGGGTCCTTCTTCTTATGATCAACTTGCCACAGTTGAACATCAGGAATGTCAACCCCCCCATTAGCGGCCACTTGTAGTGCATAAAACACATGTTAAGCATTAAAAACGGAACATGTTGGGAAATAGAAGGAGGTTGTGCCATATATACCTTGTGATCCTTGAAGCGGTCGAAGCTCCTACTTCCTTGAACGTGTGTTCCCCCCTTGCCACGATTTTCCTTGCCTTGCATGCTCCTCGCATAGAACTCCGATCGCTCGTCCACATATCCACCAATGCTTCCCAACCATCCTTCTTTCCAGAGCACCACTTTGGAACACACTAAGAAAATGAAAACAACACAAATCAAGAAGAGAGGATGGAATTTAGGATGAATATAGAATAAAAAGACAATTTTCTCACCATCAAATAATTTTCCACGTTAAAGGTATCTTCAATATTTTCCTTAACAATCGCGCCCTTCAATTTCCTCTCGCCTTGTTCGGCGTAGTAGTGCGAGATGCAAGTTTTTATAGCATCATAAATCATCTGTTGTACCTTGCCCCTCGCCATAAGATCGAAGACCTTGTTTGACTTATCCTCAAGCTCCTCCTCCACTGTATAATATTCCTACAATTGTGCATAAAACATTTATGGTGAGAATCATAAGTTAGCATAATGGGATGATGAACCATGAATAGAACTTGACAAAGAAAGTCTTACCCAAAACTTCTTGTGCACAACTTGTGCTACGCTGGGCACAGATTCATGACCGCTCTCATCGGTCATATAGCCCGCCGACATTGTGGCCTCATAATCCTCCCATTTGGTGGCCAACTTCTTTTCATCGGAGCCATGGCGGATTTTGTAGAGGCTTGGCCAATATGTCTTCAGCAAAGACGTAAGAATAGCACCTGGAATACGGCGTCCGGTGGTCGTCTGATCAACAAATCTAAAATCCCTGCACATGAATCAAAATATTAGTATACGCCAACAAAGTACTATCAAAATGAAATAGACCACAAGACCTTCATATATGATCGAGAGATATCCTTACATTTTGGTCGGCTCAAGGCGGGTTCTCTCCGCTTCTCTTGGTGGATCTAGGAGCTTATTTGGTCCTCGAACCCACAATGCCCCCGTCTTCTCCGACCTGCCCTCCTCCTGCAACTGTAAATTAAAATGCAAGTGAATGAAAGGAAGTGGGTGGAATAGGAGAAAAGAGTGTACCTCCTCCTGCTCGTCCTCCTGCTCGTCCTCCTCGTCCTCGTCCTCGTCCTCCTCTTGGTGCTGCTGCAAATGAAATTAAAATTACAATGCAAATTAAAAATGCAAGTGAATGAAAGGAAGTGGGTGGAATAGGAGAAAATAGCATACCTCCTCCTGCTCGCTCTGATGCACCTCATCATCATCCTCGGGAGCTGTGGTGCCACTAGTGGAGGGTACCTAAGAAATATTGGCAATTAGTGGAGGGTATCTAAGGATAATAATAATGATAACAGTTAGTATGCATGATAGAAATAGGTACCTCACTACGGGAGGGCGTCGAAATCCGAGAACATCGTCGACCCCTCTGTGAAGGTGCAACCTCCTCGGGTGTAGGTGCAACCTCCTGAAGTAGTCTTGTCCTCCTAGGAGGCTCCACAAAAGTGGGACCTTGAGCTCGTCCTCCTCGTCCTCGTCCTCCTCCTCCTCCTTCTCGTCCTCGTCCTCCTCCTCATCCTCCTCCTCCTTCTCCTTCTCCTCCTCTCCTTCATCGTCAACAAAGCGACTAGGAGGTCTTCTAGGGCGACTACTTGTTCCTGGCGGATCATCGCTCCGCCTCAACCTACGTAGCAAGCTTTTTGATGAATTCTTGCTCATGGTTCAATCACCTGCATGAGAACGAGTAAACAATTAGTAAGCATGGTAATAATCAATAAACATGATAGCAATTAATAATCATGATAGAAATTAATAAGCATGGTGACACAAAAATACATAAAGACCCTCACCGGTAATCATCAGTCTCATACTCACTATCACTATCACGTGAGAAGTAAGGTAGGCCCTCGTACGGTGGAGGCTCATCATCATCAACATCTTGATGTCTATGTCCTTTATATTCACAACTGGCTCACAATGAATTTGTGCATCGTCCTCAAGGTCCTCAAGACCACCCATAAGTACATCAAAGTCTGTGCCCAGCACTTTTCTATGTGTTATCGCATGCAAGTGAACATGAACGCACCCGGGATCTAGGAATTGCATCTATGTACCTTCCACCACACTTGGACACGTATTCTAGGGCCACTTGCAAGTTTTCGTTTGATTCCGGTGCTCCGGCGGTCTTTATCCACCGAAACCCAAGTCCGTGGGACCCGCGGGTCTACCCCCGTAGCATTCTTCGTACGAGGGTTCATCGATGTACTTTTTGGTTTAGGTTTGTATAGGTCATATCTACATGGACAAGAAAGGTTGGGACCAAGATTCCACCGGTAGCCCTCCGTTTGATCCGTGGCGGGAGTTTCCTCCTACACGCCCAGCATTTTTCTATGTGTTATCGCATGCAAGTGAACATGAACGCACCCAGGAGCTAGGAATTGCATCTATGGACCTTCCACCACACTTGTACACGTATTCTAGGGACACTTGCAAGTTTTTGCGTGATTCCGGTGCTCCGGCGGTCTTTATCCACCTAAACCCTAGTCCGTGGGACCCGCGGATCTACCCCCGTAGCATTATCCGTACGAGGGTTCATCAATGTACTTTTTGGTTGGTTTAGGTTTGTATAGGTCATATCTACATGGACAAGAAAGGTTGGGACCAAGATTCCACCGGTAGCCCTCCGTTTGATCTGTGGCGGGAGTTTCCTCCTACATCAAAGACTTTTCTATGTGTTATCGCATGCAAGTGAACATGAACGCACCCGGGAGCTAGGAATTGCATCTATGTACCTTCCACCACACTTGTACACGTATTCTAGGTCCACTTGCAAGTTTTCGCGTGATTCCGGTGCTCCGGCGGTCTTTATCCACCTAAACCCTAGTCCGTGGGACCCGCGGGTCTACCCCCGTAGCATTCTCCGTACTAGGGTTCATCGATGTACTTTTTGGTTGGTTTAGGTTTGTATAGGTCATATCTACATGGACAAGAAAGGTTGGGACCAAGATTCCACCGGTAGCCCTCCGTTTGATCCGTGGCGGGAGTTTCCTCCTACATGCCCAGCACTTTTCTATGTGTTATCGCATGCAAGTGAACATGAACGCACCCGGGAGCTAGGAATTGCATCTATGGACCTTCCACCACACTTGTACATGTATTCTAGGGCCAATTGCAAGTTTTCGTTTGATTTCGGTGCTCCGGCGGTCTTTCTCCACCGAAACCCTAGTCCGTGGGACCCGCGGGTCTACCCCCGTAGCATTCTCTGTACGAGGGTTCATCGATGTACTTTTTGGTTGGTTTAGGTTTGTATAGGTCATATCTACATGGACAAGAAAGGTTGGGACCAAGATTCCACCGGTAGCCCTCCGTTTGATCCGTGGCGGGAGTTTTCTCCTACACGCCCAACACTTTTCTATGTGTTATCGCATGCAAGTGAACATGAACGCACTCAGGAGCTAGAAATTACATCTACGGACCTTCCACCACACGTGGACACGTATTCTAGGGCCAGGTGTCCTATGCTGCTAGCGACGCTGAGAGGAATCCCCTCGGCGTAGGTCCTGCCAGGTGTGCTATGCTGCTAGCAACGGTGAGAGGAATCCCCTCGGCGTAGGTCCTGCCAGGTGTGCTATGCTGCTAGCAACGGTGAGGGGAATCCCCTCGGCGTAGGTCCTGCCCGGTGTGCTATGCTGCTAGCAACGGTGAGAGGAATCCCCTCGGCGTAGGTCTTGCCAGGTGTGCTATGCTGCTAGCAACGCTGAGAGGAATCCCGTCGGCGTAGGTCCTGCCAGGTGTGTGCTTTCCCGCTAGCTTGCTAATAGCAATGCCGAGGGGATTCCCCTCGGTGTAGGTGTCCCAATGCTGAGCGGAATCCTCTCGGCTTTGATTTGTGCCGTTAACTTTCACTACACAGAGCTATGCCAACGGTAAGACTCTCGGCACTGTCATATACCGTGAACTATCCGTCCGCAACGCGGGAAGGAGACCCGTGCTGAGCTTGCGCTGATGGTACCCCTCGACATTGCTACTACTATGCTGAGGGTATAGCTACGCCGAGGGTCCCTCTCGGCATTGCTCGTCTGTGCCGAAGGTTTTGCTATGCCGACGGCATTTTTGCGGCACACTGCACTGCGCGACCTATGCTGAGCGGCCCGACCATTTCCTCTCAGCGTTGAATTTCCCGCTCAGCATCTGAGTTCGTTCCCGTAGTGCCGTATGCCTTGTGATAGTAACAACACAAGTCAACCACCAGCCATATGGTAAATAACCAAGACAAACGAAAAATATTCAACTCTTAAGTTAAGCCTTCAAGAAGGATATGCCGCAGGTATGTCGATGGTGATAAGTCCAAACCATAGGTTGATCTCACGATTTTCATCCCCAAACCGAGATTTGATTCACTACCACAGCCAGGAAACGATGCAAATGCGCATTGACATAATCTGGTCGAAGATCTTGTGTTTAATTTTCACGGAAGTGTGCATATTCATTGATGTAGCACCCACTACAATCATATCTTGTCCGGTAAAGTTATAGGTAACAAACCGCTTATTATCAAAAAACCTCTTCTTCGACTCCTGCAAGCTCGAAAGTGGGATATAGCTTGAGATATTGAAAAAACGGAGAAGCCCCATACCCACTAGTAGATAAACGACCTTTCGTTTCTTGCAGCTCTAGCCTCTAGTCCCGGCCTTGTCTGAAACCGGGACTAGTGCTAGTGTTAGCACTAGTCCCGGTCTGTGAATTTTGCAACGGCTTGATAGCCCCACATGACTAGTCCCGGTCCGTGGGCAACCTCTAGTCCCGGCTGATAACACAAGCCGGGACTAGAGCACCTGTGGGACCCATGGCTATATTTAGTCTGGATTCTTGTTATCATCCGGAACTAGAGATCAACCTCTAGTCTGGGTTCGTTTTACTACCCGGGAGAATTTATTACCACTATATATGTAGGGGTTCGTAGCATGGAAAACAAAAAATTTCTACCGCATACAAACAAACAAGCCAAGATCTATCTACTAGACTGGAGCAACGAGTCGATAGAGGAACTTACCCTCGAAGATTCCAAAGTGGTTAACGAGAGCAGATTCTCGTGGGTGATGTAGTCGTACTCTTTCCGATCTCAAGATCGCGTAGACGATCCTTCCGGTGCTGCGTTCCGGCAGCGCTCCATGATCGGTCACCGTTGTACTGATGAAGACCTTCCTCTCCTTGTTCCAGCAAATGGAGGTTGTAGCACTCTCCTCGCGATTCCGGCAACTGGCGTGGTACCGAAGTAGAGGGAGATCTCAGAGGCTTCGCCTTAAGCCGGAGCGAGTATGGTGGACTATGAGAGAGCTTTGGTGATCTAGGGTTTAGACACACCAATTAGAAGGCTCTAAACCGGAGGCTAGGGCAATTAGAAGCTCTAACTTGATGGCTTGGGAGAAATCCCTAGGCTGTGGCTAGGGTTTAGGTTTAGAGGAGAGGGACTTATGTACTAGGAGGGGCAGCCCTGCCCCTCCCTTTATAGGTGGGAGGCGCGGCCAAGGGGAGGGGAGTCCCTCCCCAACTCGGCTTGGAGGTGGGCCGGCGGTTGGAGGAGGGAATCCATCCCCAACTCGGTTTCCCACTCCTCCTCCTCTTTTCAAAACTTGCCGTTTGACTTTCAAACTAGCCGTTTGACTTTTCAAATTAGGATTTAAATAAACCCTTTATTTTGGACAGCAAAGACACCTAGTACATGATGCAATCATTCCAACTTGCAATGGCACATTCATGTACCCTTCCCCTTTCGGAGTGCCGGACATTCCGGAACCTTCTAGAATGTTCCCGATGAAAACACCGGAACCATTCCCCAACTCCGAAACAGGACTTTCCTTATATGAATCTTATTCTCTGGACCATTCCGGATCTCCTCGTGATATCCCGGATCCCATCCGAGACTCCGAACAACATTCGGTCTCTTACTCATCATTCCATAACTACTCAACAACATCGAATCCTTAAGTGTGTCTCCCTACGGTTCGTGAATTATGCGGACATGATCGAGACACTTCTCCGATCAATAACCAATAGAGGAATCTGGAAATTCATATGGCTCCCACATATTTCTACGATTACTTTGCGATCGAATGAACCACTTACATACGATACCAATTTCCCTTTGTCTCACGATAGTTTACTTATCCGAGGTTATGATCGTCGGTATCTCTGCATACCTAGTTCAACCTCGTTACTGATAAGTACTCTTTTCTCGTTCCCGTGATATGTGATCCCTTGTGAGCCAGTCACATGCTTGCAAGCTAATTGGATGACATTTCACCGAGAGGGCCCAGAGTATATCTATCCGTCATATGGATGGACAAATCCCACTCTTGATCCATGTGTTTCAACCAATACTTTCCGAACACTCAATGCCACCTTTATAGCCACCCAGTTACGGTGTGGTGTTTGATGTCATCAAAGCATCCATCCGGTAAAGGTGATATGCATGATCTCATGGTCGAAGGAATTAGGTTACTATGTATCAGAAAGCTTATAGCAAATGAACTATATTAAATGACTTGATCTTTATGCTACGCTTAACTATAGGAGTATGTCCATCACATCATTCTCCTAATGATATGACCCTGTTGTTAATAACATCTCTATGTTCATGATCAGGAAACCATGATCATATATTAACCAACAAGCTAGTTTAACAAGAGGCTTTACTAGGGACTCTTTTATGTTTACAAATCACACAAGTATTAATGTTTCCGGTTAATACAATTATAGCATGGTATGTAAACATTTATCATAAGTATGAAGATATGATAATAACCACTTTATTATTGCCTCTTGGGCATATCTCCAACAGTCTCCCACTTGCACTAGAGTCAATAATCTAGTTTCAAACCTTTGTGTATTCAACACCTATGGCTTTCCGGTGTTGTATGTACACGATTGCTAGTGGTCAACTGATCTCCGGATCTGACACTTCCAGGTCCGTGTGTAATTGCATGTCTTTGCGTCTCTACGCATGACTCATTCTCTAATGAGATGGCTTTGTATAATTTTTGTCCTTTGGTGAGACCTTTAGTTCTTTGGGGTTAAAACATGTTGATAATATTGTCGTACAATATATCTTCATAGTATTATCCCGCTGTGAACTACACCTAGTTTGATAACAAACTACTTGACACAAATGCCCTCTTTAGCTGCTATTATAGCAGTCATATACTTAGCCTTTTGTTGTAGTATCTGTCACAATGTCTTAACTTTGGAACTCATCCAAATCCATTATAGAACTTACTTTCCATTATATTGTGCCACCCTTAGTTTAGATTGAGATAGACTTAATTTGTACTCTGTGACAAAACTAGTATCAATGTAGTACTTTTACAATGAACTAACCATCTATTTGTCACTTCTACAAATAATATACTCTTAGTTCTTTCAAAAGATCATAAGAATATCCTTACTATCGTCCAATGATCATCTTATGAATCATTCTGGTATATGCTCATAACATTTAGAGCATAGGACATATCTGGATTTGTACATATCACAGTATGATTGATATAAATACTCTTTGTGATTTCATACATCAAGTATCAATCTATACTTGAATATTTGTTTCACTTACCCTGTGTCAATACACTTGAATATATCATCAATATTGAACTCATTCAATCCTTTTTCTGTGTGACAAGAACCTTTCTTGTAGTTTCTATATTGAACTCATTCAATATATCATCTATGTACTTTCGGCACAACCATATTAGCGTCTATTGATGCCAAATATTTGGGTTTTGCCTAAGTCTTTCATCAGGATGAAATTCTTAATATGTGTTAATAACAGATACATCATTTCTAATGAACAATATGTCCTCCACATAATGTATTAGAAATATGTCTTTAGCGCTCCCACTTAATTTCTTGCAAATGCAAGCATCTTCATTGTCTCCGATGAAATTAAACTCTTTTAACAGTTTCATCATAGTGAAGATTCCAACTCCGCCATGCTTACTTCAACCATTGAAGTTTGCATATGCATTTAGCATCCTTTGAATTAACAAAACCCTTTGGACCGTGTCATGCACACGTCCTAGGTAACCCTTCTATTAGAAGAACTTGTTTTGTGTATTCAACTACCACATAACAAAATTATATGTAGTGGTTGCTACATTAATCCGTCTAGACTAAATATCGCTATGAAAGATCAAATCTTGTCATATACAACCTTTGAACATTGTTGTGAACTCTTTCCCAACATGTCGACTATTTCATAGATGTGAAACATCCATGTCTATTTCTTTATAGATCCAAACACAACTGTAAGGTCTTACACCTTTCTCGAGGGTCCTTCAAGTTCAAAACTTGATTTCTCGTGTATGGAACTATCACGGATTTTATGGCTTCAAGCCATTTTACGGAGTCAGGGCCCATCATCGCTTCTTTGCATGTAGTCGGTTCATTATTCTCAAATAATGATTTAACCCTCAAATCTTGGTATTTGATTGTTTACCCGACCTACTCGTTTCAATAGAAATTTAGACCTCCGTGACCACAACCTTTGAGGCACGTGAGCCATGAGCATTATTGCTGCCTCCGGAACACTTTTCGGCGCTGCGCAACTCTGCACATATAGCTAAGGTTCTTTTAACCTTATCAAAGTTCTATTGTCCTCCCACTTAACTTTTCACGAAAAATTCCTTCTCAAAGAAACTTGACGTTCTAAGCGACAAACACTTTTGTCTCCGGTGTTATGGAGGAATACTTAACAGTAATACAAAGACAGGTTTATCCGACTTTGGTTGCAAACATCTTTCTTATGCATAGCATACCAATGTTTAAGAAAGGACTACTCGGGTTTTATCCCAAACCATAACTTTATATGGTGTCATTTCAGCGGATTATGACGGAGCTCTTTTCAGTAGAAAACGGTAGTCTCTAAAGCTTTTAATCTTTAAAATATAATGGCAGTTCTATGAATTACACCTTTGATCTTACCATGTCAAACAAGGTTTTAATTACATATCTCGAACGCTCCATACTCTTATGGTGTTTCGGGAAATGCAAATCCGTAATCGATTCCTTAAATCTTAGGTATTATGCTAAACTTGTAACTCAAATATCTTCCTTTATGATCTTTATCATACACTATTTATATTCTTATTACAATGATTTTGCACTTCATCTTGAAAGACTTTGAACTTTTTCAAATGTTTCATACTTCATCCTTATTAAGTAAATATTCATATATTCACTCAAATTTTCGGAGAAAGCATATGAAGTTGAAATCCATCGCTCTTGACTACATATAATGGATTTCATACAACAATATGTACAAGTTCCAATAAGCCAGTCATTCGTTCCCTTTTGGCCTATGGACGAAGTTTTAATTATCTCTAGGAAAGTTTCACAAGCGTCATGTGATCAAAATCAAAAGACTCCAAAATTCCATCCACATGGAGTTTCTTCATGTTTTCTTTCCAATATAATTTAAACGGCGATGTCACTTCCTAAGTGATCTTTCAATCAATTTGTCTTTCGACATTTTTAGCACTAAGTTTTATGGATGTGATTTCTCCAACGAGATTTGTGAATCATCCATCTTTTATGGATTACGGCAATTATTTGAACAACCCTTTTGTTCTCATAATACCTGATAAAACAAATCTTGAATGCAAGCTTTGATGTTTAACGAGCAACACAATAACCCTTTATTTGTTCTCGATGAACATCATCACATATTCTTTTGCTAGTTACTTAGGCCATTGTAGTTCATGAATTGTGTTGTTTCGTATGACGATTCACACCAACAAATTCAGTATCAAATACTTAAGAACCACATTGTTTAATAAGCAAAGAATATAGCCATAACATGTATATTATCTGTATACTTAAACTGAACAATTCTAGTCTTTTCTTTTCTGCCATATATTTATGAGATTCTCTTTCAGTATTTCCTTTTCTGTTTGAAAGAATCTATCAACATCAACAGTGGAGTCATACATATGACACATAGTCCAAAGCGTGTATAATTAAATACCAATGTCTTTGGACTTGCACTTTGAAGTAGATCACCATCATCAAATGTTTGGTGTACTTTCAAATCCCATTCTTTAGTAATCTCTTGCTGTAGTAAACACTTTACCTACATCAAATATTCACCCTTATCATGGAATTATTCATGATCAAGCTACTTTAGATTATAACGGTGAATCGCGAGTATAATGTTGCTCTCCAAAACCTTTTGGAGGATTAGGACAACTAGTGTCTCCAACCTTTTGCAAATTCTCATCAAATACGAGAACATGACTTTTGCCATATTATACTCTATCATGTTGCAACCAAAACTTTGTTTCAGATATCACAATATCTTCCACGCATCATGGTTTCTGAAATAACTCTTTCAGATCCTAGATAACCTTGATATTAAGACAATCCTTTGAATACCAAGAATCATGGAGACAAACGCGATACTCATACACTAACACTTGGAATTGTCACTCTTGATTTAATACCAATTATTAAACTTCATGGAGTAACCGGAACTTACTGAAAGTTTGCAATAGGACTTTTAAACTTTAGATTAACACTTCAAAACAATACGATACCAGTTCATAAAGTAACTAACCAGAATTCTATAGTTCTATCATCTCAATTATAACTAAGCGCAAGGTGGTAAACGGATGCCAATGACTACAACAACTATGCAAATTCACTTTGATTTAATTTATGATAAATTGAGTTCTAATTAATAATTAAATTAATCTAGGTGAACTCCCACTCAAAACAACATCCCTCACATTGTTTTAGTGATCACACGAACCAAATCCACCACATCAAAACCGATCATCACGAGAGTTGATGTAGCTTCAATGGCGAACAATCAACATGTTCATCATATCAACTATATGACTCATGCTTTACCTTTCGGTGATTCGTGTTCCTGAGACCATGTCTGTACATGCTAGGCTCGTCAAGATCAAACCTTAGCTTCCGCATGAGCAAATCTGGCTTGCTCACGTTGTATACACTCGCAGAATCTAACACACCCGATCATCACGTGGTGCTTCGAAACAACAAGCTTTAGCAACGGTGCATACTAAGGGTGAACACTTTAGAACTTGAAATTTATGTGCATGAGGGATCATCTTATAATGCTACCGTCATCTACTAAGCAATACAAGATGCATAAAGGATTAACATCACATGCAATTCATAATATGTGATATGATATGGCCTTTCTTCTTTGTGCTTCCGATCTCCATCTTCAAGGACGAACATGATCTCCATCATCACCGGCATTGCATCAAGGTCAATGACGCTTCTCCATGGTTGTCCTCCACCGGCTTCAACTATTACAACTACTTTGAATAGACACGCGGGTCTTAACAAAAATAAAGACAACCATATGGCTCCTGCCGGTTGCCAACTTACAATAAGGAACATTGCATACATCAAATATAATCACAATCATGGCCATATCACATCACTGCACACCCCTGCAAAACAAAGTTAGACGCCTCTACTTTCTTTGCATATTTTACGTGGTTTGGGGCTTTCAATAAGTGTCGTTCTAACTTACGAACAAGAACCACAACATTGATACTAGTATTGTTAATCACCCGTTGTAAATTGGATCTCCACTATGCTGGGAGAAACAGGCACCCACAAAGCCACTTATGCAATACGAGTTGCATGTCAAGCGTGGAGCAAGTCTCATGAACGATGTCATGTAAGGTTAGCCCGGGCCGCTTCATCCCAACATCCTGCAAGATGCAAAGTACACAAGAAGCAATCAACAATAAAAGCATCAATGCCCACAATGACCATTGTGTTCTACTCGTGCAACAGATCTATATATAGACACGGCTCTGATACCACTGTAGGGGTTCGTAGCATGGAAAACAAAAAATTTCTACCGCATACAAACAAACAAGCCAAGATCTATCTACTAGACTGTAGCAACGAGTCGATAGAGGAACTTACCCTCGAAGATTCCAAAGTGGTTAACGAGAGCAGATTCTCGTGGGTGATGTAGTCGTACTCTTTCCGATCTCAAGATCGCGTAGACGATCCTTCCGGCGCTGCGTTCCGGCAGCGCTCCCGCAGTCGGTACTCGATGAAGACCTTCCTCTCTCTTGTTCCAGCAGGCAGCGGAGGTTGTAGCACTCTCCTCGCGATTCCGGCAGCACAACGGCGTGGTACCGGAAGTAGAGGGGAGATCTCGCAGGGCTTCGCCTTAAGCCGGAGCGAGTATGGTGGACTATGAGAGAGCTTTGGTGATCTAGGGTTTAGACACACCAATTAGAAGGCTCTAAACCGGAGGCTAGGGCAATTAGAAGCTCTAACTTGACGGCTTGGGAGAAATCCCTAGGCTGTGGCTAGGGTTTAGGTTTAGAGGAGAGGGACTTATGTACTAGGAGGGGCAGCCCTGCCCCTCCCTTTATAGGTGGGAGGCGCGGCCAAGGGGAGGGGAGTCCCTCCCCAACTCGGCTTGGAGGTGGGCCGGCGGTTGGAGGAGGGAATTCCTCCCCAACTCGGTTTCCCACTCCTCCTCCTCTTTCCAAAACTTGCCGTTTGACTTTCAAACTAGTCGTTTGACTTTTCAAATTAGGATTTGAATAAACCCTTTATTTTGGACAGCAATGACACCTAGTACATGATGAAATCATTCCAACTTACAATGACACATTCATGTACCCTTCCCCCTTTCGGAGTGCCGGACATTCCGGAACCTTCTAGAATGTTCCCGATGAAAACACCGGAACCATTCCCCAACTCCGAAATGGGACTTTCCTTATATGAATCTTATTCTCCGGACCATTCCGGATCTCCTCGTGATATCCCGGATCCCATTCGAGACTCCGAACAACATTCGGTCTCTTACTCATCATTCCATAACTACTCAACAACATCGAATCCTTAAGTGTGTCTCCCTACGGTTCGTGAATTATGTGGACATGATCGAGACACTTCTCCGATCAATAACCAATAGAGGAATCTGGAAATTCATATGGCTCCCACATATTTCTACGATTACTTTGCGATCGAATGAACCACTTACATACGATACCAATTTCCCTTTGTCTCACGATATTTTACTTATCCGAGGTTATGATCGTCAGTATCTCTGCATACCTAGTTCAACCTCGTTACTGATAAGTACTCTTTTCTCGTTCACGTGATATGTGATCCCTTGTGAGCCAGTCACATGCTTGCAAGCTAATTGGATGACATTTCACCGAGAGGGCCCAGAGTATATCTATCCGTCATATGGATGGACAAATCCCACTCTTGATCCATGTGTTTCAACTAATACTTTCCGAACACTCAATGCCACCTTTATAGCCACCCAGTTACGGTGTGGTGTTTGATGTCATCAAAGCATCCATCCGGTAAAGGTGATATGCATGATCTCATGGTCGAAGGAATTAGGTTACTATGTATCAGAAAGCTTATAGCAAATGAACTATATTAAATGACTTGATCTTTATGCTACGCTTAACTATAGGAGTATGTCCATCACATCATTCTCCTAATGATATGACCCTGTTGTTAATAACATCTCTATGTTCATGATCAGGAAACCATGATCATATATTAACCAACAAGCTAGTTTAACAAGAGGCTTTACTAGGGACTCTTTTATGTTTACAAATCACACAAGTATTAATGTTTCCGGTTAATACAATTATAGCATGGTATGTAAACATTTATCATAAGTATGAAGATATGATAATAACCACTTTATTATTGCCTCTTGGGCATATGTCCAACAATATATTCCTCTTCGACCCAGCCCAAAAGCATGGCCATTTCCTCCAAGGAACAACTCAAGTTCATCCTCATTTTTTGTCCAATTTGGTGGCAACTTTCAATCCAACATTTGGTGGCATCATCTATCAATCTAAGCTTCTAAAATGGTTAGCAACTTTAATCATTCATCTCTTATTGTTATAGTTTAGCTCAATGCTCTAGAACTAGAATGAGGGATTTCATGCTTAAAAGTGTAGAGGGAATTTTAGATGTGTAATTTTAAACATAGTTTGATTATACAAAAAGCTACTGAAAGTTGAGATGTGCATTTTAAGAGTTTCCAATCCCAGAATTGAATAAAGTTTTCACTGCTAGATCAATAATTAAATAGTCAATATTTTTATGTTAACAGTTTTGTCCAATTCAAAAATTAATGCATGTAAAATTTTAATATGATAGAAAATCTTAATTCAAAACTTAGTCCATGTAAAAGTAATTGTAGTAAAAATGATCCAAACTTTTTATATGATAGAAATTTTTAATTATACTGCAGATGAGCCGGGAATGGATGTACGATGCTCCCCGAATGTCTGACGCGTTTATTAAAGGCGTGCATTCTTTCCCCGAGTTGGCTGAGGCAAACAAGCGGAATGGTTTTATGTGTTGTCCATGTCGTGTCTGTCAGAATGAGAAGGATTACTCTTCATCCAAAACCATTCACATTCACCTGATTCAATCATGTTTCATGTCCGACTATATTTGTTGGACAAATCATGGAGAAAGCGGGGTTATGATGGAAGACAGCGAAGAAGAAGAGAACGATGACAACTATCCAATGTTTCCTGAATACGGTGGCACTACACTAGAAGATAATGAACAAGAAGAAGGTGAAGAACAGGCATTAGATAAGACCGCTGATGATCTTCGTCAGGCCATTCTTGATGCACGGAGCGAATGCGAAAATGAAAACAAGAAGAAGAAGTTGGAGCGCATGTTAGAGGATCACAAAAAATTGTTATACCCAAATTGCGAAGATGGAAACACAAAGCTCGGTACCACACTGAAATTACTACAATGAAAAGCAGAGAATGGTTTATCTGACAAGGGATTTGAGAAGCTACTGAAAATTTGGAAGCAGAAGCTTCCAAAGGATAATGAATTGCCTGTCAGGACATACGAGGCAAAGAAGGTCATCTGCCCTCTAGGACTAGAGGTGCAGAAGATACATGCATGCATACTATATCGCGGTGAGGAGTACGAGAATTTGGATGCATGCCCGGTATGCAGCGCATTGCGTTATAAGATCAGACGAGATGACCCTGGTGATGTTGAGGGCGAGCAGCACCCCAGGAAGAGGGTTCCTGCAAAGGATATGTGGTATGCTCCTATAATACCACGGTTGAAACGTTTGTTTAGAAACAAAGAGCATGCCAAGTTGTTGCGATGTCACAAATAAGAGCGTAGGAAAGACTCGATGTTGAGACACCCCGCTGATGGGTCGCAATGGAGAAAAATCGATAGAGAGTACCCGAGCTTTGCAGATGACGCAAGGAACTTAAGGTTTGGTCTAAGTACAGATGGCATGAATCCTTTTGGAGAGCAGGGCTGCAGTCATAGCACCTGGCCTGTAACTCTTTGTATATATAACCTAACTCCTTGGTTGTGCATGAAGCGGAAGTTCATTATGATGTCAGTGCTCATCCAAGGCCCGAAGCAACCCAGCAATGACATTGATGTCTATCTAAGGCCATTAGTTGAAGAACTACTACAGTTGTAGCGCGACGAAGGTGTTCGTATGTGGGATGAGCACAAATAGGAGCCATTTAACCTACGAGCATTGTTGTTCGTAACCATCAATGATTGGTCTGCTCTTAGTAACCTTTCAGGACAGTCAAACAAGGAATACAATGCATGCACGCATTGTTTAGATGACACTGAAAGTATATATTTGGATAAAGGTAAGAATAATGTGTACCTGAGGAATCGTCGATTTCTTTCGGCCAGGCATCCTGCAAGAAAGAAAGGCAAGTATTTCAATGGTGAGGCAGATCACCAGAAGAAGCCTACGTGTCGTACTAGTGAAGATATATTTGGTATGGTCAAGGATCTAGAAGTAATCTTTGAAAAGGGTCCTGGCGGTCAATCTGTTTCAAATGACGTTGACAGACATGTGCCCATGTGGAAGAAGAAATCTATATTTTGGGAGCTAACCTATTGGAAAGTTCTAGAGGTCCGCTCTGCAATCGACGCGATTCACGTGACGAAGAATCTTTGCGTGAACCTGCTAGGCTTTATGGGCGTGTATGGAAAGACAAAAGATACGCCAGAAGCACGGCAGGACTAGCAAGGTATGAAAGACCGAGACGGCATAGATAAAGGACGTCTAAGTGCTGCCAGCTATGCTCTTACCAAAGAAGAGAAGGAATTTTTTTTGAAGTCCTAAGAAGTATGAAGGTCCCCTCTGGCTTCTCGTCGAATATAAAGGAAATAATAAATATGGCAGAGAATTTTTTTTCAGAATCTAAAGTCTCATGATTGTCACGTGCTTATGACACAATTGATTCCGGTTGCATTGAGGGGGATTCTACCGGAAAATGTTCGACTGCCCATTGTGAAGCTATGTGCATTCCTTAATGCTATTTCTCAGAAGGTAGTCGATCCAGAAATTCTACCGAGGTTACAAAATGATGTGGTCCAGTGTCTCGTTAGTTTTGAGTTGGTGTTCCCACCATCCTTCTTCAATATTATGACGCATCTGCTGGTACACCTAGTTGACGAGATTACCATTTTGGGTCCTATATTTCTACACAATATGTTCCCCTTTGAGAGGTTCATGGGAGTCTTGAAGAAATATTTCCATAAACGTGCTAGGCTAGAAGGAAACATCTCGAAGGGCTATGGAACAGAGAAGGTCATTGAGTTTTCTGTTGACTTTATTCCTAACATTAAGTCGATTGGTGTTTCTGAATCACGACATGAGGGAAGACTGAGTGGAAAAGACAGACTAGAAAGGAAATCAATAATATGTAGGGACATACATTCTTTCACTCAATCACACTGCACTGTTCTGCATAATTCCACCTTGGCAGCTCCGTATATAAAGGAAAACAAGAATATTATACGCTCAAACAACCCAAAAAGCATGACTCCTTGATTAGAGATGAACACATGAAGACTTTTGGCGGTTGGTGGTAAACACATCTCATGAATAACAATACTGTTTGTGATGAGTTGTACTTGTTGGCCAGCTCACCATCTTCGGCTATATGGACTTATCAAGGGTACGAGATAAATGAGAATACATTTTACACGATTGCCCAAGATAAAAAGAGCACCAACCAAAACACTGGTGTCCGCTTTGATGCAACAAACGACAATGGGTCAAAGGACACATATTATGGTTACATAGAGGAGATATGGGAACTTGACTATGGACCTGTTTTGAAGGTTCCTTTGTTTCGGTGCAAATGGGTCAAGCTAACAGGAGGCGGGTGATACGTTGGAAACGTATCTATAATTTTTGATGCTCCATACTTGTTTAGTATCTATTTTGCTTTACTTGTCTACACTTTGAGGTGCTTTTTACATGTTTTTTGGTACTAACCTATTAACAAGTTGCAACAGTGCCAGATGCCTGTTTTCTGCTGTTTTTGGTTTCAGAAAAGTGAGTAAAAAAATATTTTCGAAATTGGACGGGACAAACGCCAAAATCAATTACTTTCCATAGGTAACAAGAAGTCAATAGTGTTAGAGTACGTGTACGTACACAACTAGAGATAGACTAGGACTTTAGAGATTATCTTATAATACAAGTCATAGGCTTCTTGTCCTCCAAGTTTGTACGTATATATATACTTCCTATAAAGGTCAAATCAATACACCGAAATATTAGGGATTCAATATTTTTCACATGGTATCAGAGCGGTTTGGCTTACGGCGCCGATCCTAGGTTTTTCCACCACTTTCGCAACGCCGCCCCCGAGGAGATTACTCCTCGAGGGCGCGGCACCCGGTTTCGATCAAAGATCGGATCGGTTCTTTAGATTAGATTAGATCTTTTCAAAATTCTATTATGTTGTTTAGATCCAATTAGCCACAAATAAATCCCTAAATCCACGACTAGATCCTCCGGCGAAAATCAATTGAAGATCGGTTCATGAAAGCGCACGCCGGTGCTGTTAAAGAGCTGTTTCGGAGTCAGCATGCATCGCAGGATTCCAAGCATGCAGTGCTACATCGACGCCGCCGCCACACGCGCACCGTCCCGAGACTCCGGCGCCAAGTTCTGCACGACAACAGAACGCCATCTATGTCCACATGCAGGAGCGCGGGCACGCGGCTGGCTCCACCATGCATGCTCGTGTGGTCTCCATCATCTCCACGCCAACGTCTTGGGTGCAATTGCTTGCACTAGGCGACACCTTGCCTTTTGTGCAGGAACAATATTGGAGACGCCAAGCTCACACCTGTGAGCATATATATGTGTGCACTGTCGCGTCCACGCAACCAGGAGACGCGAACCACGACATCAAGATCTATACTGCATCGAGCCGGACTACAACGACCGAAACATCTACGTCAAGCTGTACGACTACACCAAGATCTTCATCGAGCACATCCACAGAGAAGCGATATCAATATCATCCACACGCAAGGCCGGTGTGGGACACTACTACACCGACTTCTCCGACATCAATGCTTCGACATCATCGCCGTCACAAGGGACGCCTTCGAGTGACGATCATCGCCGACACGCCTACTCCATCATCGCCAAGGTCTACATCAACTTGGTCTTCATCAACATCTTCGTCGACACATTGCCGCCGCCGTTATACCCGTCCACATGATGGACATATAACTACGACGCCCTCTGACAGTATACTACTGCAAGGCACGACGACGGCATCGCCGCGTCCACGACCCTAACGACGGTATCGACCACGTCCACGACCCCCACGACTGCAACAACAAATCGGCATCACAATTGTGACGCCCCTACAACCGCGTATATGGTCTTGGCAAAACCTTGTGTGCATGGTGGGTTCCTCCGGTCCTGGCAAAACCGGTGGTCTCACTTATGACCGCGTCCAAGAGACGCCCCCGACGGTACCTCTATAAGGTGCAAAACGTCCATAACTGCAGCTTCGTCAACAACAATAAAAAAACGCGCAATTTTTTGCGCCTCCGGCAATGGCGGCCACACCACTACGACGACTACGACATCGACCACACCTACATCGACCACGGCTACATCACGATCGGCTATCTCGACATCGACATCAAGAACAACGTCTACAGCAACTCAAGAACTCTAGTCAACAGCATCTGCATCATCACTTGCGTCCACGCCACTCCCGCTGTGACTGCGGGAGGAAAGAGAGGCACTAGAAGGGGACGCAGTCACCGTCCCTTGGTGCCAGCCATGATCATGTTCACGCAGGTGATGTTGCCAAGGAGGTGAAGACGACGGAAGCGCAAGACTTCAAATTCAGTCGCAAGCGTCCGCTTCACTCCCGCTCCGACTGAGGGAGGATGTTAGAGTATGTGTACGTACACAACTAGAGATAGACTAGAACTTTAGAGATCATCTTGTAATACAAGTCATAGGCTTCTTGTACTCTAAGTTTGTACGTATATATATACTCTCCATAAAGGTCAAAAATCAATACACCGAAATATTAAAAGAAGGGGACTCAGTCACCGTCCCTTGGTGCCAGCCATGATCATGTCCATGCAGGTGATGATGTCAAGGAGGTGAAGACGACAAAAGCGCAAGACTTCAAATTCAGTCGCAAGCGTCCGCTTCACTCCCGCTCCGACTGAGGGAGGATGTTAGAGTACGTGTACGTACACAACTAGAGATAGACTAGGACTTTAGAGATCATCTTGTAATACAAGTCATAGGCTTCTTGTCCTCGAAGTTTGTACGTATATATATACTCCCCATAAAGGTCAAATTAATAAACCGAAATATTAGGGATTCAATATTTTTCACACATAGGAGAGCCGGAGGGGCTGGCCAGGGGGGCCAGGCCCACCCCAGGCGCGGGCTCAGGTGAACCCGCGCCTGGCTAGGGTTTGGCGGCCCTGGCCGCCTCCCGGTCTCGCCTCTTCGCCTATAAGAAGCCCCTGATGCAGAAACTCTCGGTACCCGATCATAAATCCACGAAACCGTCTGCAGCCACCGCCACCATCGTCCCTAGATCAGGGGGGGGATCTGAAGCTCTTCCCGGCACCTTGCCGAAGGGGAGATCATCCCGGAGGCCTTCTCTCCGATATGATTTGTGAGTAGTTCCACCTTGGACTATGGGTCCATGTAGTAGCTATATGGTTGTATCTCCTCCTTTGTGCTTTCATGTATAGATCTTGTAAGCTCCGTTTATGATCAAGATCTAATCTATTTGTAAGGATGCATGTTGTGTTTGCGGGGATCCGATGGATATTGAGATTATTATGTTGGTTTGATTAATGGTTCTATCTTTATGATTCTATCATGTCTGTGTTGTTTGTGATCTTGCATGCTCTTCGTTGCTAGTGGTTATCTTGGCCAAGTAGTTGCTAGTGACTCCAAGAGGGAGTATTTATGCTCGATAGTGGGTTTATGCCTCTAGTTTCCAAGGGAAGTGACAGAAATCTCTTCGGTTGTAGATGTGCTGTTTCTACTAGGGAGAAAACAACGATCTCTTGTTCATGGAACATGTGGACTATTTACCTTACACACTTTGCTTAAAGCAGTTGTCTGTTGCTTGCAACTTAATACTGGAGGGGGTTCGGATGATAACTTGAAGGTGGACTTCTAGTCATAGATGCAGTTGGATTACGATCTATGTATATTGTTGTATTGCCCAATAAACTTCATAGGATCTTTCTGGCTAGTAATTGCATTGTTATGCCTTGCTTAGTTCCTATCAATTTCCTCGCTGTAATTTGTTCCTTCATGCCATGTTGTTTATTTAAGGAGAGCACCTCTAGTGAACTATGGACCCCGGTCCAATCTTTACCATTGATAAATCTTCCACTATTACTTGTTTACTTGCTGCAAACCATTACCTTCCACACCATACGTTTAATCCTTTGTTACAGCAAACCGGTGAGCTTGACAACCTTACTGATTCGTTGGGACAGAGTCTTGAGTTTGTGTTGTGCAGGTCTCCACATTTTTTCCAACACCTGTGTGACGTTTCCTTCCTCCTTATGGTTCGATAACCTTGGTTTCTAATGAGTGAAATCTTGCTGTTGTACTCTTCATACCTTGCTCTTGGGGTTTCCAACGAAGCACTCTTCCTACCTGTTGAGTGTAGCATCAAGTAATTTTTGGCACCGTTGCCAGGGAGGCTAAGGACGTCTTCATTAGGGGAGTCCTTCACTTTCTTTCTCTTTACTTTGTTTTTAGTTTTTTTTGTTTCTTTTGCTTGGTTTTGTTTGCCTCTTTTCAAAAAACCCAAAAAAAACTAGTCTAGTTTGGTTTGCTTGCCTTATTCAAAAACACAAAAAAAATAGTTCTTACTCTAGTTGGTGGTCTGTCATTGCCTTGCTTGGTCATGCTTTCCATCAATGGATGGTTTTGAAAGTAGTTCTTATTGGCAAGGTGGGTTTACGGAAGAACAAAAGTATTATTATAAGGAACACCGTTTGTCACAAAAAGGAAACACTTATGGGAACAAATTGATAAGTTGAATACTATTGCTAGAGACGTGTGCTCTACTTATAATGTTACTTATTGCTTTGATAAAGCTTGTTGCTGCAGGAGGTATAAACACCTACCCTTTCAATGTGAGTATAATGATAATATTACCATATCTTCTTATGTTAAAGGAAATTATGACTTTTATGATGTGGAACAAATTGAAGAATTTATTTCTTTCAAGGGTGCATTTGAACTTGCTAGTTTGCTTGAAAATACTGATGATGCACCTTATGAACATGAGGTTTATGAGATACTTAAATTTTGCTTTGACAATTACAAGGAAGCAAATGGCTATATTTTTGAATATTTTAATAGGTGCTTTCCACATTTGGAAGAGACTAATGCCTTGCAGGAGCCTATGGAATAAGAAATTGTTGAAACTGGAAGCTCATTAGATGAAAAAGAGGGGGAGAGTGATGAACAAAAGGAGGAAGAATGGATTATCCATCAATGCCTACCTTCTAATGAGAGTAACTCTTTATCCCTTACATTATTTGATTGTCCCCCATTCTTATCAAAGGAGGATGAATGTTATGTTCCTGTGGATCCTTTTGAAATATCTACTTTGGATAAAACCTGTGGAGGTTTTGATCCTACTATTTTTGAGCTTGATATAAAATATGTGTCTATAGATCATGAAAAGCATGCTTTAAGTTACTGCTATATTGTTGAGTTTATTCATGATGCTACTGAAAATTATTTTGAGAGAGGGAAACATGGTCTTATGTATCTCGACAATATTAAGTTTCCCCTCTTTATGTTGAAAATCTTGAAGTTGCACTTGTTTTGCTTTCCTATGCCTATTGCTTTGTGCTTTCATGAATTGTTTCTTTACAAGATTCCTATGCATAGGAAGTGGGTTAGACTTAAATTTGTTTTGAATTTTCTTCTTGATTCTCTCTTTGACTTCAATGCATATTTCTTATACGAGCATCTTCTCAAGCTATCAAGCCTAACTTAAAGGCGTTAAAGAAAAGTACTTGTTAGGAGATAACCCAAGAGTTTCCTTGAGTCTTGAAAGTTATTACTACTGTAATAACCTCTCCTTATCCTTTTTGTTTGCTTTTTGTGCCAATAATGACCTCTAATAAGAGGGAACTAAGATTTGGAGAGTTGCTGTCCCGAAACAGATTTCTGTCCTCCACCAAAGAAATTCGTGAGGAGGCTCTGTAACTTGGATTGAGCTCAAAATTTACGAATAAATCCCACAGTATGTTGGCTAACTTTCGTTAGGTCAAAACTTTTTGATTTGAGCAAGAGAAGATGTTCTAAAAAATTTGTTTCTACCTACTGGTCTGTTTTGATAGATTTCTGCCATTATTTGCATTTGCTTCTTATTGATTCCTTTTTGAGCTCTATTCAGGTAAATTGAGTTTTTTTTAAGGAGTTACTACATTATCTTGTGTTTTAGTGAAAATCCTTGCTGTTCCAAAGCTTTGTTAGTGGTCTAATATCGTTTGAATAAGCTAATATTGCTAATGAAGATTGTGTGAAGTTTTGTATAAAGGAAAAAAATTCAGGTGTAGAGAGAGAATGATGGAATGAGATGAAGGATGGACAAAAGCTCAAGCTTGGGGATGCCACCATGGTGTCACCCCAAGAAATATCCAATAAGTACAAGTGTCAAAGCTTGGGGATGCCCAAGGCATCCCCTTCTTCATCAATAAAAAGCTCAGGTCTGTCTAGACACTTCACTTTTATTGTTTCATGCACAATTGTGTTGTTCTTGGAGCGTCTTAGTTTTTGTTTGCTTTACTTAGTTTGGTTTAGTAGTTTGGACCCCCATTCTTGCTGTGTTGTTTTGCAAATAAGTTTGCTTGGTGTTTGGAAAGGAGTAGTAAGTTCTTGCTTGAAGTGCAAGAGGAGCTTGCATTGACTGTGACTTAGACTTTAGCATGACATGCTAGGTGTTGTTTTAGCATTATGCTTAGTGATTATTGCTGTAGCATGTCTTGTTCTAAACAATTGGGATTGCTTAGTGTGCCTTGAAGAAATCATGCATTGTTTTAGCATGCAAAAGCATAGTATTGTGGTATTCTCCTTTGATGTTTTGCTTGGGTTGACTTGGCACATGCTCACACCATGTTATGACTATGACAAGTCACCATTAGCCTCTATGATCATTTAGTCCTTGACTTGTAGTATCACTCTTTGCTTTGATTAGTTTGCTTTGTTGCACTGCATAATTATGGCCATTATTGCTCTCTTAGTTGGTTGCTCCCACTCTTTTGCTAGCATCCACTTGTATGAGTAAGTTCTACTCACGATTCCAACTCCCAAGAAACCAAGTTATTCTAAAGTGTCCACTATAAACTCCTATGCATGGTGTGTTACACCATTCCCAAGTATATTCTTGTTTTCAGCTATCTTCCAATTAAAAACTATTTTGTTATGTGAAAACTTAGTGATTAAAGCCCTCACAAACTTGATGGCACACTTTATTCTTTGCCCCTAATAAACTTGAACCATTGAGGCAACTTTGTTGTATATGCTTGCACTTATAAGTTGGGATTAGCAGAACCGTGCTGTCACGGGGAACGTTTTCAACATTGCACTTGTACCTTGTTGTACTCAGTTGATATCATGTTCTTTTGTCTATGGATGTCACCGGTGTGAAATAAAGATGGAACTTGTAAGTCCATGGAGTTTGTATCCTGTGTTAGAGAAACGTCTGGGCCGCTAGCCTAAGCCATGCCTAATCATGGTGAAAACTTGCAGCATCACCATAGTGACATATATGAAGCATTCTTCTTATAAAAAAGAGACACATTGAGAAAGAGGAAAGAGAGAAAAAAGCAACATATTCCCATGGTACATAAGAAGAATTGCTGAGATGCTCATTGTCTGCTTGCCTTGTCATTTTAGTTATGGGAAAGCTCCTGTACCATGTGCAAGGGGTACCCTGTTGGCGGTTCTCAATTATATGCAAATACTTACAGTGACAAGAACTTACCTGGACCCAAAGTTGAGTATGCATGAGGTGCGGCCCTCGTATTCAAGGGGCATGAGATTGCCAACTTATACTTCGTCAAGCATATACTCCAGCTTTGCCACTTTAACCTTAACCACTTCAAGATGCTTATGATAGGGGCAATGAGGGATGAAAGCTAACTAGTACCATAATTTTTGGAAGCTCTTTTAGAAACTTGTAATCCCTGCTTCCTTTACAAAAAGGTCTTTCTTCCACCACTATTGAGTCTCCACCTTCTACCTTTAGGCACCATTAAGAGAGCATAGTTATCATTCTGTATGCAGTGTTCCAAAGCTTATTAATTGATGCATATTGTGTTATTACTTGCTCTTGTGCTACTTGTTTCTAGTCACCCTTGTGAACTTTGCAGGTGTCCTATGCATTATATTGCTACTCTATGAGGGACAAGCTGATTGCCACTATGCTATGTTCTCTGCATGTGAAACAAACAAATGTTTTTCAATGCATATTATTCATGATCTTTGTTTGTAGCTTGCCATGTTGCATGCATAGTTACTATGTCCTATTGTTAGAACTCCATATTTCATGCACATATTTAGAGTTCTTTGATCCCAGCTTTCAATGCTTGCAAATGGTTGGATCTTTATTGTGAGGGTGCATGTCACCTCAAAAATTATTCTGTTTATCACTTACCTACTCGAGGACGAGCAGGAGTTAAGATTGGGGATACTGATATGTTGGAAACGTATCTATAATTTTTGATGCTCCATGATTTTTTAGTATCTACTTTGCTTTACTTGTCTACACTTTGAGGTGATTTTTTACATGTTTTCTGGTACTAACCTATTAACAAGTTGCAACAGTGCCAGATGCCTGTTTTCTGCTGTTTTTGGTTTCAGAAAAGTTATTAAAGAAATATTCTCGGAATTGGACGGGACAAACACCAAAGTCAATTACTTTCCGTGGGGAACAAGAAGTCCAGAGGAGAGCCGGAGGGGCTGGCCAGGGGGGCCAGACCCACCCCAGGCGCGGGGTCAGGTGGACCCACGCCTGGCTAGGGTTTGGCGGCCCTGGCCGCCTCCCGGTCTCGCCCCTTCGCCTATAAGAAGCCCCCGATGCAGAAACTCTCGGTACCCAATCAGAAATCCACGAAACCGTCTGTAGCCGCCGCCACCATCGTTCCTAGATCAGGGGGATCTGAAGCTCTTCCCGGCACCTTGCCGGAGGGGAGATCATCCCGGAGGCCTTCTCTCCATTATGATTAGTGAGTAGTTCCACCTTGGACTATGGGTCCATGTAGTAGCTAGATGGTTGTATCTCCTCCTTTGTGCTTTCATGTATAGATCTTGTGAGCTCCGTTCATGATCAAGATCTAATCTATTTGTAATCATGCATGTTGTGTTTGCGGGGATCCGATGGATATTGAGATTATTATGTTGGTTTGATTAATGGTTCTATCTTTATGATTCTACCATGTCTGTGTTGTTTGTGATCTTGCATACTCTCTGTTGCTAGTGGTTATCTTGGCCAAGTACCAATAGGGAGTATTTATGCTCGATAGTGGGTTCATGCCTCTAGTTTCCAAGGGAAGTGACAGAAATCTCTTCGGTTGTAGATGTGCTGTTGCTACTACGGAGAAAACAACGGTCTCTTGTTCATGGAACATGTGGACTGTTTACCTTACACACTTTGCTTAAAGCAGTTCTGTTGCTTGCAACTTAATACTGGAGGGGGTTCGGATGATAACCTGAAGGTGGACTTCTAGTCATAGATGCAGTTGGATTACGGTCTATGTATATTGTTGTATTGCCCAATAAACTTCATAGGATCTTTCTGGCTAGTAATTGCATTGTTATGCCTTGCTCAGTTCATGTCAATTGCCTCGCTGTAATTGGTTTACCCTTCATGACATGTTGTTTATCTAAGGAGAGCACCTCTAGTGAACTATGGAACCCGGTCCAATCTTTACCATTGATACATCTTCCTGTTGGAATTATGCCCTAGAGGCAATAATAAAGATGTTATTATTATAATTCTTGTTCATGATAATGTTTATATTCCATGCTAGAATTGTATTAAGCGGAAACTTTAATACTTGTGTGATTTGTGAACAACACCGTGTCCCTAGTACGCCTCTATGGACTAGCTCATTGATTAATGATGGTTAAGGTTTCCTAACCATGGACATGAGTTGTCGATTAATAATGAGATCATATCATTGGGAGAATGATATGATGGACAGACCCAAACTAAGCGAAGCAATTAGATCATGTCATCGTGTTCATCTTTGCGAAGCTTTTCTTATGTCAAATATTGTATTCCTTAGACCATGAGATAATACAACTCCCTGGTATCGGAAGAAAGCTTTGAGGTCATCAAACATCATCCTATGAGAGGGTGATCATAAAGGTGTCTCTCAGGTGATCGGAAAGTATCTGTTGGGTTGTATGTATCGAGATGGGATTTGTCCCTCCCAAGTCAGAGAGATATACTTCGGGCCCACTCGGTAATCGATATCAACACCGCTTGCAAGCATGTGGTTAAGGAGTTAATCACAAAGTGATATCAGATTACGGAATGAGTAAAGTACTTGCTGTGAACAAGATTGAACTAGGTATGACGGTACCGACGATCGAATTTCAGGCAAGTAAAATATTGCGAGACAAAGGGAATATATATATGGGATTGATTGAATCCTGGCATCATGGTTCATCCGATATGATCATCGATGAATGTGTGGGAGTCAATATGGGTTTCCAGACCCCGCTGTTGATTATTGATAGAAGATCATGTCCGCATATTCTCGAACCCGCAGGGTCACACACTTAACGTGTCTCGACGCTAGGATAGATTGGATAATTGGTTTATGAGTTTTTGTTCGGATTCTCGGATGGGATCCAGGACATCACGAGAGGTTCCGGAATGGTCCGGAGAATAATATTCATATAAGGCAGTGCAGTTTCTGGAGTTCGGAATTGTTTCGGGTTAATCGGTATTGTACCGGAAGCTTCTAGAACCTTCCGGAGAGGGACCAACGTGGTCCCACCTGTCGGGAGGGGGAATGGGCCTATGAGGGAGTGCCCTGGCCGCATTGGGCCATGGGCACAAGGCCCCATAGGGCCCAGCCGGCCAAGAAGGGATAAAACCCTAATTGGACCTTCTAGAAGGGGGGGGGGTTTCCTTGCCCCCACTCCTCCTCCTTGGCCGCGGGTTTTGGCTTGGGGGAGGGGCTACGGTTGCCGCCCCACCCCTCTATATAAAGAGGTCTGGGGGCGCACCACCCTCCCCCACACCTTCCCCTCAAGCCAGTCGCCCTGCTACCCTCCTCTCTCTCTCCCTCCCGACTGCGTGTAGGTGAAGCCCTGCTGCAGAAACTCTCCACCACTTGCACCGCGCCGTCGCGTTCTAGATCCAATCCGTCTCTCCACCATACTTGCTGGACCGAGGAAGGAGGAGACGTCGAGGTGCCGCACGTGTGCATCTCACGGAGGCATCGCCACTTGTGGTGCTAGATCGGATCGGATCGCGAGGAGGAGAAGCGAGTACGACTACATCACCCACGTTCCGACGAACGTTCCGCTGTGCGAATCTTCAAGGGTATGAAGATCTAATCCAATCTCTCTCATTGTTTTCATCTCCTAGATTAGATCTTGGCTTCCCTATGTTCACATCCGTAGAAAATTTTAATTTACTATGCCGCGAAACCCTTCAGTGGTATCAGAGCTAGATCTATGCGTAGATGTGATTCACGAGTAGAACGCAACATGGTTGTTGCGGGCGTTGATGTTTTCTATTGCAAGCCTCTTGTTTGTGTTCTTCTTATGATGCGGGATAGTGAGATTGAAGCGGTCCAGGCCAACCTTACGCGACGTCGTTCGCGAGACCGGCTCCGCACTTGATGTGTGGCTTGTTCCACACATGCGGCTGGTGGATGCATGTTTCTCTCACTATAGTTGTCATGGGTTTAACACCGGAGTTTGGCAACCATAATATCACCGTTGTGGCTTTCCGTAGGTAAGAATCGTTCTTAGCATGCTACTCCCATAAGCCACGTAAAACATGCAACAACAAAGTAGAGGCGTCTAACTTGTTTTTGCAGGGAGTGTTTTCTATGATATGGTATGGCCCAAGATGTGATGTGTATAATGTATGCGATGATCATGTTTTGTAATGTTTCACGACTTGCATGTCGATGAGTACACAACCGGCAGGAGCCATATGGTTGTCTTTATAATTGTGTATGACCTGCGAGTCAACTTCTTATACGCCATGTAATAGCTTTACTTTATCGCTAAGTAGTTAGCAATAGTTGTAGTTGCTATTCGTGGTGGAGGCAATCATGGTGGAGTGATGGAGATCATGCCGGCACGCACAAGATGGAGATCATTGCGCGAAGATTGGCTATACAATGTCACATAAAGTTATATGCATGTGATGTTTATCCTTTTATGTATCTTATTATGCTTAGATCGCGACGGTAGCATTATAAGATGATTCCTCACTTAAAGATCAAGATAAAACTGTGTTCTCCCCATGTATGCACCGTTGCAAAAGTTCGTCGTGTCCAAGCATCACGTGATGATCGGGTGCTATAGACTCTACGCTCACATACAACGGGTGCAAGCCAGTTTTGCACACGCGGAAATACTTGGGTTTAACTTGACGAGCCTAGCATGTACAGACATGGCCTCGGAACACATGAACCGAAAGGTTAAGCATGAGTCATATGAATGATATGATCGACACTTCGTTGTCCACCATTGAAACCACATCTCTTCTTGTGAAGATCGGATTAGGTGTGGTGAATTTGGATCGTGTTCACTAAACAACTTGAGGGATGTTGAATTTAGTGGGAGTTCATCTAGTAATTTGATTAAAAGTTGAACTAGTTATCATGAACATAGTGTAATTTGTACTTGCAAATATTGTAGATCACATGGCTAAGTCCAACTTCAACTTCAAAGTTTTTGAGAAAGAAAAGCTTAAGAACAATGGGTCTAACTTCACCAACTGGTTCCGCAATCTGAGAATCATTCTCTCTGGCGGTCAAAAGGACTATGTCCTTGAGAAATATTTAGGTAACCCCCCTGCTGCAACTGCGTCGGCTGATGAGAAAGCTGTCTATCAGTCGCGCAAAGATGATTATGGTGTGATTAAGAGCACCATGTTGTTTGCTATGGAATCGGACCTTCAAAATCGTTTTGAAGACTATCCCGGGCCCTTTGAAATTCTTGAGGAACTGAAAACCATGTTTCAGACTCAGGCCCATTCTGAGAGATATGAGATCTCTGAGAGATTCTTTAACTGCAACATGGAGGAAGGGAGTTCCGTTAGTGAGCACGCCATAAAGATGTCGGGCTACACTCAACGCCTTGAGCAACTGGACTGCAAGATTCCAGAGGAGCTCAAGATTGACAGGGTTCTGCAATCACTCCCACCCAGATACAAAAGTTTTGTAGTGACTCATAATCAGATTGGTTCCACTGATACGATTACCGAGCTCTTCGCAAAGCTGAAGGCTGCGGAGGTGGACATCAAAAAGGATAATCATGTGTTGATGGTCAACAAGCCCTCCTTTAAGAAAGGTAAGGGTGCAAAGAAGCCCTTCAAGAAAGGCGGCGTTGCCCCTTCCGAGAGAAGAAGCTCAGGTCTGGTCCTAAGCCGGACCTCGAGTGCTTCTATTGCAAGGACAAGAGTCCTGAAGCTTAATCGTCCAAGTACTTAGCGGACAAGAAGGCTGGCACCATCAAAGGTATATTTGATATACATGTTATTGATGTCTTCCTTACTAGCCCTCGTTGTAGTGCTCGGGTATTTGATCTTGGTTCGGTTGCTAATATTTGTAACTCAAACAGAGCTTCGGTTTAGACGGCGGCTTGCGAGGGATGAGGTGACGATGCGCGTGGGCAACGGATGAAGAGGTGATGTGTTGGCCGTGTGCACGCTCTCCTTAGTTTTACCTTCGGGATTAGTTTTAAACCTTAATAAATGTTATTATGTGCCTGCGTTGAGCATGAACATTATTTCTGGATCGTGTTTATTGCAAGACGGTTATTCATTTAAATCGGAGAATAATGGTTGTTCTATGTATATGAATAACATATTTTATGATCATGCACCTGCTGTGAATGGTTTATTTCTTCTAAATCTCGAAAGGGATGAAACACACATCCATAACATTGAGGCTAAGAGATGCAAAGTAGATAGTGATAATACTACTTATTTGTGGCACTGTCGTATAGGTCATATTGGTGTAAAGCGCATGAAGAAACTCCATTCTGATGGACTTTTGGAGTCTCTTGATTTTGAATCATTTGACACATGCGAACCATGCCTCATGGGCAAGATGATCAAAACCCCGTTCTCTGGTATGATGGAGCGAGCAACGGACTTGTTGGAAATCATACATACCGATGTATGCGGACCGATGAGTGTTTCGACGCACGGTGGATATCGCTATTTTCTCACTTTTACCGATGACTTAAGTAGATATGGGTATATCTATTTAATGAAACATAAATCTGAAACATTTGAAAAGTTCAAAGAATTTCAGAATGAAGTGGAGAACCATCGTAACAGAAAGATTAAGTTTCTATGAGCCGATCATGGAGGTGAATATTTGAGTTATGATTTTCTCACGCATCTTAAAGCAAGCGGAATTGTTTCGCAACTCACGCCACCTGGAACACCACAGCGCAATGGTGTATCTGAACGCCGGAATCGAACTCTATTAGATATGGTCCGGTCGACGATGTCTCTTACTGATTTGCCGTTATCATTTTGGGGTTATGCATTAGAAACCGCTGCATTCACTTTAAATAGGGCACCATCTAAATCCGTTGAGACGACACCGTATGAACTGTGTTTTGGTGCTAAACCCAAGTTGTCGTTTCTTAAAGTTTGGGGATGCGAAGCTTACGTCAAGAAGTTGATGCCGGACAAGCTCGAACCCAAAGCGGAGAAATGCGTCTTCATAGGATACCCTAAGGAAACTATTGGGTATACCTTCTATCACAGAACCGAAGGCAAAGTGTTTGTCGCAAAGAACGGTTCCTTTCTTGAGAAGGAGTTTCTCTCGAAAGAAGTGAGTGGGAGGAAAGTAGAGCTAGACGAGGTTATTGAACCTTCTCTTGAGTTGGAGAGTAGCGCAGCACCTGAAATTGTTCCAGTGCCGCTTGCACCAATAATAGAGGAAGCTAATGATAAGGATCATGAAGCTTCGGACGATGCTGCTACTGAACATCGCAGGTCGACAAGGTCGCGTGCCCCTCCTGAGTGGTATGGCAACCCTGTCTTAACTGTCTTGTTAGTAGATGACAGTGAGCCTGCGAACTATGAGGAAGCGATGATGAGCCCAGACTCTGAGAAATGGCTAGAGGCCATGAAATCCGAATTGGGATCCATGAGCGAAAACCAAGTATGGACTTTGGTGGACCCTCCTAGCGACCGAAAGGCCGTTGAGTGCAAATGGATTTTCAAGAAGAAAACGTACGCGGATGGTAATGTTACTGTCTATAAAGCACGACTTGTCGCGAAAGGTTTTCGACAAGTTCAAGGTGTTGACTACGATGAGACTTTCTCTCCCGTAGCGATGTTTAAGTCCATTCGGATTTTATTAGCAATTGCTGCGTTTCATGATTATGAAATTTGGTAGATGGATGTCAAGACTGCGTTCCTCAATGGCAACATTGATGAAGAGTTGTATATGATGCAACCCGAAGGTTTTGTCGATCCTAAGGATGCTGATAAAGTATGCAAACTTCAGCGTTCCATTTATGGACTGAAGCAAGCATCTCGGAGTTGGAACCTTCATTTTGATCAAGTGATCAAGAGCTTTGGATTTGTTCCAAATAGCTACGAAGCTTGTATCTACAAGAAAGTGAGTGGGAGCTCGGTGACATTTCTGGTCCTATATGTGGATGACATATTGATTATTGGAAATGACATTAACATGCTTAACGATGTGAAGAGTTATTTGAACAAGTGTTTTTCAATGAAAGACCTAGGTGAAGCTGCTTATATATTGGGCATCAAAATCTATAGAGATAGACAAAGACGCCTGATAGCTTTAAGCCAGAGTACATACCTAGACAAAGTTCTGAAAAGGTTCAGAATGGATAAGGCAAAGAAAGGTTCAGTGCCTATATTGTCAGGTAAGATATTGAGCAAGGCTCAGTGTCCTTATTGTCAGGTAAGATATTGTTAGGTAAATGATAGGGAAGCTATGAGCAAAGTGCCTTATGCCTCGGCCATAGGTTCTATCATGTATGCCATGCTGTGTACTAGACCGGATGTGTCCAAGCTCTTAGTTTGACGAGCAGATATCAAAGTGATCCAGGAGTGGAACACTGGACAGCTGTGAAGAACACCCTAAAGTACCTAAATAGGACTAAAGAAATGTTCTTAGTCTATGGGGGTGATGAACAGCTCGTCATAAAAGGTTATGTCGACGCTAGTTTCGACACCGACAAGGATGATTCTAAATCTCAGACAGGATACGTTTATATTTTGAATAGAGGAGCTGTGAGCTGGAGAAGCTGCAAGAAAAGCGTGATCGCGGGATC
The DNA here is from genome assembly GCA_023614405.1 of Avena insularis. Classification (NCBI taxonomy): domain Eukaryota; kingdom Viridiplantae; phylum Streptophyta; class Magnoliopsida; order Poales; family Poaceae; genus Avena; species Avena insularis. Next base: position 376,699,305 of record CM042695.1, on the reverse strand, counting down.
TACAGTAGAAGCGGAATACATGGCTGCTGCAGAAGCGTCAAGTGAAGGAGTTTGGATCAGAAACTTCATTACTGAGCTTGGCGTGGTTCCAAGTGCATTGGACCCACTGGAGATATTGTGTGACAACATTGGCGCCATAGCACTCGCTAAGGAACCAAGATATCATCCAAAGACCAAGCATATCAACCGCAAGTTTCATATAATCCGAGATTATATAGCAGATGGAGATCTGAAGATTAGCAAAGTACATACAGATCTGAATGTCGCAGATCCATTGACTAAACCTCTTCCACGTGTAAAACATGATCAGCACCTCAGTGCCATGGGTGTGAGATTGTTGCCAAATGTAAACTAGATTATTGACTCTAGTGCAAGTGGGAGACTGTTGGAATTATGCCCTAGAGGAAATAATAAAGATGTTATTATTATAATTCTTGTTCATGATAATGTTTATATTCCATGCTAGAATTGTATTAAGCGGAAACTTTAATACTTGTGTGGTTTGTGAACAACACCGTGTCCCTAGTACGCCTCTATGGACTAGCTCATTAATTAATGATGGTTAAGGTTTCCTAACCATGGACATGAGTTGTCGATTAATAATGAGATCATATCATTGGGAGAATGATATGATGGATGACCAAACTAAGCGAAGCAATTAGATCGTGTCATCGTGTTCATCTTTGCGAAGCTTTTCTTATGTCAAATATTGTATTCCTTAGACCATGAGATAATACAACTCCCTGGTATCGGAAGAAAGCTTTGAGGTCATCAAACGTCATCCTATGAGAGGGTGATCATAAAGGTGTCTCTCAGGTGATCGGAAAGTATCTGTTGGGTTGTATGTATCGAGATGGGATTTGTCCCTCCCAAGTTGGAGAGATATACTTCGGGCCTACTCGGTAATCGATATCAACACCGCTTGCAAGCATGTGGTTAAGGAGTTAATCACAAAGTGATATCGGATTACGGAACGAGTAAAGTACTTGCTGTGAACGAGATTGAACTAGGTATGACGGTACCGACGATCAAATCTCGGGCAAGTAAAATATCGCGAGACAAAGGGAATATATATATGGGATTGATTGAATCCTGGCATCATGGTTCATCCGATATGATCATCGATGAATGTGTGGGAGTCAATATGGGTTTCCAGACCCCGCTGTTGATTATTGATAGAAGATCATGTCCGCATATTCTCGAACCCGCAGGGTCACACACTTAACGTGTCTCGACGCTAGGATAGATTGGATAATTGGTTTATTAGTTTTTTTTCGGAGTCTCGGATGGGATGCGGGACATCACGAGAGGTTCCGGAATGGTCCGGAGAATAATATTCATATAAGGCAGTGTAGTTTTTGGAGTTCAGAATTGTTCCGGGTTAATCGGTATTGTACGGGAAGCTTCTAGAACCTTCCGGAGGGGGACCAACGTGGTCCCACCTGTCGGGAGGGGGCATGGGCCTATGAGGGAGTGCCCTGGCCGCATTGGGCCAGGGGCACAAGGCCCCATAGGGCCCAACTGGCCAAGAAGGGATAAAACCCTAATTGGACCTTCTAGAAGGGGGGGGTTTCCTTGCCCCCCACTCCTCCTCCTTGGCCGCCGGTTTTGGCTTGGGGGAGGGACTAGGGTTGCCGCCCCACCCCTCTATATAAAGAGGGCTGGGGGCGCACCACCCCCCCACACCTTCCCCTCAAGCCAGTCGCCCTGCTGCCCTCCTCTCTCTCTCCCTCCCGACTGCGTGTAGGCGAAGCCCTGCTACAGAAACTCTCCACCACTTGCACCGCGCCGTCGTGTTGTAGATCCAATCCGTCTCTCCACCATACTTGCTGGACCGAGGAAGGAGGAGACGTCGAGGTGCCGCACGTGTGCATCTCACGGAGGCATCGCCACTTGTGGTGCTAGATCGGATCGGATCGCGAGGAGGAGAAGCGAGTACGACTACATCACCCACGTTCCGACGAACGTTCCGCTGTGCGAATCTTGAAGGGTATGAAGATCTAATCCAATCTCTCTCGTTGTTTGCATCTCCTAGATTAGATCTTGGCTTCCCTCTGTTCGCATCCGTAGAAAATTTTGATTTACTATGCCGCGAAACCCTTCACTTCCACTGTTACTTGTTCAATTGCTGCAAACCATTACTTTCCATACCATACGTTTAATCCTTTATTACAGCAAACCGGTGAGCTTGACAACCTCACTGATTCGTTGGGACAGAGTCTTGAGTTTGTGTTGTGCAGGTCTCCACGTTGCTTCCAACACCTGTGTGACGTTTCCTTCCTCCTTATGGTTCGATAACTTTGGTTTCTACTGAGGGAAATCTTGCTGCTGTACTCTTCATACCTTGCTCTTGGGGTTTCCAATGAAGCACTCTTCCTACCTGTTGAGTGTAGCATCAGCGGGGTTGAGGTAGACAAAAAATACGGAATGACAACAGTGGATCTCAATAATATTGCGTACATGAACGAACTATTCGTCCTAGCCAACGATGTGTCTCAGGTTTTCTATGTGAAGGACATGTCTACCAAACCAAGAAAAAGAAAATATAAGCAAACAAATACATCATCAAACGATGAGCCAAAGCGCCACATAGTTCTTTGAGAGAAAAGAAACATCGTAGGAGTGGAGGACAAGACAGAGATGTCCGAATATTGTGACAAGTTTCATGAAATTCCGCCGTTTGTAGTGAAGGATGACCCAAGCATCATGTTACTTGATGAAGATGCTCCATGGTTAAGGCCACACGGTCATAATAAAGTCATATGATGTATTCAGAATTTTGCCTGCGACCATTTTTAGATGCAATCAATATGTACATATGTATATCATTTTGTGAAGCTTTTACCAAGTTTGTTATTTTTTCTCTTTTATAAGAATAATTATACTAACTTTCCCTCTAACCGAAGCTTTTAGTCCCGGTTATAGCCACTAACCAGGACTAAAGATATTTCCCGCCATTTCCCACTGCTTCCCGCCATGTTTTCCCGCCCTTTTCCTCCGACCGAAGCTTTTGGTCCCGGTTGTAGCCACTAACCGGAACTAAAGACATTTCCCGCCATTTCCCACCGCTTCCCGCCATATTTTCCCGCCCTTTTCCTCTGACCGAAGCTTTTGGTCCCAGTTGTAGCCACTAACCGAGACTAAAGACATTTCCCACCGCTTTCCGCAATGTTTTCCCGCCCTTTTCCTCTATTATCACAGAATAAAAGATATTGAAATAATAATATTAATAAATTCAAACTCTAGTATAGAAGAGATATTTTTTAATTCAACAAAATATTAGTTTTATAACAGAATATGCTAATAGATTTACAATATAGATCTTTTTTTCTGCAAAATTTGATTTATAATACATATTTTTCATCATCACAGAATAAAAGATATTGAAATAATAATATTAATAAATTCAAACTCTAGTATACAAAAGATATTTTTTAATTTAACAACATATTAGTTTTATAACAAAATATGCTAATAGATTTACATTATAGATCTTGTTCTGCAAAATTTGATATATATAATACATATTTTCCATCATAACACAACAAAAGATATAGAAATAATAAATTTTAAAAAATTAACCTCTAGTCCCGGTCTGAGCCTCCAACCGGGACTAGAGGTTTTTGTGCGCGAGAACGGAACGCTGCCGCGAAAAGACCTCTAGTCCCGGCTCGTGGCTGGGGCCGGGACTAGAGGCCTCCCTAGTCCCGGCTGGAGGTTGGAACCGGGACTAAAGGTGGTGGGTATAAATACCCACCGCCCTCCTCCCAGCCCGAGAAACTGCCCCGGGACGCCTCCTCTTCTACAAATCGACGCCGCCTGTGTCCATCGAGCTCATGCCACCAAGCCGCCGCCCGTCGCCGTAGCTGCTCGCCGCCCCTCCCCGCGTCGTCCCCTCGCTCGTCCCTGCGCGCCCCGTCCCGCCACGCGCCCCGTCCGGATTTGCCGCCGCGCCCCTCACCGGCCCCGTCGCCTCCCCTCGCACGACGCCCGTCCCCGCGCCGGCGCCTCCCTCCGCGCCGCTCCTCACCGGCCCATCCCCGCGCCGTCCACCGGTGAGTTTTTTTTCTGTTTTTTCAACATAGTGTATTTTTTCAATATATAGTGTGTATTTAGTATTTAGGATATTAGTTAGTATTTAGTATTTAGTGTATTTTTTAGTATTTAGTATTTAGTTAGTATTTAGTATTTAATGTATTTTTTCAATATATAGTGTGTATTGTTTAGTATTTAGGATATTAGTTAGTATTTAGTGTATATTGTATTTTTTTCCTAAATAGTGTATTTTTTCAATATATAGTGTATATTGTTTAGTATTTAGGATATTAGTTAGTATTTAGTGTATATATAGTGTATTTTTTTTTAAATAATGTCTTTTTACTAAGTAGTGTATATTGTTTAGTATTTAGTGTATACATAGTGTATTTTTTTCCTAAATAGTGTATTTTTTCCTAAGTAGTGTATATTGTTTAGTATTTAGGATATTAGTTAGTATTTAGTGTATATATAGTATATTTTGTCCTAAATAGTGTGTTTTTTCCTAAGTAGTGTATATTGTTTAGTATTTAGGATATTAGTTAGTATTTAGTGTATATATAGTGTATTTTTTCCTAAATAGTGTATTTTTTTGGTCAAATCCATACCTACTTTAGGATATGCCCGGGCATCCTCGTAGCCAACTCGGCCAGAGCGAGGGAGTACTACGCTCTAGCGGTGTTGTACGAGACTGGGCTCCGCCAGGCTGGCACTGGGAGGTGCTACCATCAGGGACGCGTAGCTTGGTGAGGAATCCGGGTGTCCTTGTCGATCCGGATATTCTTTGGTGGAGGTCACGTGGCCCAGGAAGTGTGCAGAGGGAGCCGGCCCTCGAGGAGGTGGTACGACATCGCGTCAGGGAGGAGGACGAGCATGTCCGTCGCTATATGGTGATGTTGGACTCCAGGGTGGCCCCCCATACCTGGCAGGTTATTTAGGGATCTCACCCTAGTTATACTCCGGTGATGGTTCCGACTATTTGGTTGGTCACATCCCGTGGCTCAGGAGCCGGGAGTCGACGTTGAGTTTGAGCGACGTTATCAGACAAGATGTTGTTCTTTATATGATATTACTACTTTGTCGTTATTCGAGTTGTATTATGAGTTCTTTGTTGTTTTCTAAGATATTATTCGAGATGTTATATGATATTAATACTTTTGTTGTCATTCGAGATGTTATATAATTTTATTACTCATATATGCACATTATGTCATAGCAGTTATTCTATGGATCACTTCAACAGTAGAAAAGGTGAAGAGCCTTTATTCGATATGATACTAGGTGGTGGAGGACCGCTCCCCTATTAGGATGGAGTGCTCCCTTATCATGAAGGAGCGCTCGTCGATCAGGGTGGAGAAGAAGACTGTGGAGCAGAAGATGGCTCATAGTTTCGGAATGAGTCCGGTGAGGGAATAGAGATAGAACCTCAAGTCGAAGCGCATACTAGTTTGAATTTTGATGATGGCTTGGAAAATGATGGATCAGCCTTGACAAAGTCTGGCGAGGTATATTATTAAGCCTCTTGATCACTAGATAGATGCATTAATTGATTTGTGTGTGTATATATATATTAACGAATGTTGTTTCTTATTTTAGACATCCACATGGACCAAGTCAGTTAAAAATAGTAAACGAGGACCGGCCAAAGGGATGCCCGATGATGCGCATCTCACAATTGTTGAGGTATCTCCAGTGGGTGTCCCGTTGCCTCCCATAAAGAACGCAAACACATTTATTCATCAATGTGGATTTGTTGTTAGGGACAACGTCCCGATCAGCATTATCAGCTGGAATAAGCCAGCAAAGGGAGATGAATATTCTATGAGTTATGTCGAGGATAGATACAAAGACATACTATGGGATACGCTCATTCGCCATTTCACCCTACCGGTCTTAGAGACTAAGGAGGCACAGATGATATGAGGTCCAAAGTTAAGCGTTTCGCTCTTAAGAAGATGGCCCAACAGTTCAATAACTACAAGAAAAAATTGTACAATGAAGATATCGAGGAAGGAAAAGTTCCAGAATTCGCGGACTCAGTAGAGAAGCAGCGGCCTCACAGGGAAAGATTTCTAGACTACAAGAAATCAACAATAGCAAAAAAAGGTCCGCAAAGAATAAAGAAAATGCTGCAAAAAAGAAATATCACCATACGATGGGGACAGGTGGCTACAGGACTTCCGTTCCTAAGTGGGAGGAAGCCGAGAAAGCCTTGCGTGCCCAGGGGATCACTCCATCTACAGAGGACTGGCCCATCAGAGTAAGGAATTGGTTACTTGCCCATGGGGCAAAGTATGACATAGAAACATGGGAGTTAATATTCGATAAAAAGTCCAATGTTGCTACACCCCATGGAGAAATTGTTAAAATAATTGAGGAGGTTAAAAAGGGTGACTTCAAACCCGAGAGAGAGAACGACGAGCTGACAAAGGCCCTCGGGAATCCTGAAAACCAGAACGAACACGAGGCTTTGGACCTTCTGTGCCGTGGAAGACTGGGTTTCCTGAGGACATTGAATCCTACAGAAGCCGAGCAAGGGAAAAGAAGCGGAAGGAGATAGCGGAGGCAGACCGGTTTCGTAGCGTGGAAAGAAAGAACGAGGAAATATATGCCATGCTAAAGGAGCAACAGAAGCAGCTGGACGAAATGCGCCAGCAAGGGCCAACTCATCAGCGGCTAGAAGAAAGTGCCGGTGTCCCATCTCAGCGGAGAAGCAGTGTCGCTTCCACGGCCGCCGATCCGATAGATCGCTATCCCGTGGACAATATCAATGAGAAGACAAGCTGCGAGCTGCATGTGGGAGTGATGAACTTATCCTTCAAGGCGGCTCTCGGCTATGTTTTATCTTGTGAACCTGAAGCATGCTGGCATTGCAAAGATATTCCATATGGCTATGCTCATGTCGGGGTGGATGAGATTCTACCTCAATATGAATCACTACAACTTGACATCCCTATACCTGAAGATGAGAGCACGCTAGGAGAAGTCAGGGGCTCTATCATTCTATAGAGCAAGAAATACATCGTGTTTCCAGGCTCTGCACCCAAGCCACCACCGTCTCCTCCGCGTTAGTCGAGTCTGCCGCCTCCAGCAAGTCCACATGAGGAGTGGGACGACCACCATAGCATGAGTCCACCGCTGCATCAGCCCACTCCGCCGCCGCTTCAGCCCACTCCGCCGCCGTGTCAGACGAAGAAGGCGGTCTCTCAGTCAAATAGTATAAATACTAGTTAGAAGAAAGCCAAAGGTGACGAGGTTTGATCTGGTCAATGCCCATTGTTATGGACTTGGTTTTTGGAGAAGATGGGGATGCTGGAGATCGTGGAACGGTTAGCAAACAAGCAACACGGGGACACGAGGTTTACCCAGGTTCAGGCCCCCGGAGGGAAAACCCTACTCCTGCTTGTTTGCTCTTGATTACGGCGGAACCGAAAGTTACAGGGTGCGCAGATTCGATCTGGCATGGAGGTGTGTATGCGAAAGTATGAGAGAGCGATCTAGGTCGTGCCCTCCTAGCCTTTATATAGACTCAGGCAGGTCCCGGGCATAGACCTAGTCGATTACAGGTTCTAGGGTTTTACCCCTTTGAATTTCCTATCTACGCTAGTCTTGCTCTCCAAGGATCCGAAGGCGTCATGTGCCTTGGCCACCCGAAAATCTTCATGGGCCGGCGTACATCTGCCGTGGGCCTTCCTTGGGCTGGACCAGGTATGCTGAGATCATGTACCCGTAGGGTATAACCATGTCAAAAGGTAAAAAGGTGAATAAAATCCTGCCGCCTCCTCCCAAGTTACCTTACGAGATGAGTGATGAGGAAACCAAAGCGATCAATGATGCCCAAGTTAAAGTCTTCTTTGCACCCAAAGCTCCCGAGCCAAAACAAATATTTGATCTGAAAGCCAAAAAGTGGGCTAAGGGGTTTCTTGAGCAACCAGGAAATACTACTTCAAGTAGCGGTAATACTCCAGGAAATACTACTGCAAGCAGCGGGAAAAGAGATGTTGCGCAACTCGGAATGCAGGCAAACAAATCGATCGCCCCTCTCAAGGTGTTATCCAATACTGATCATCAGAATATTATAGCAATGGAATTTGCCAAAGGTGCTAATATTACAGTTGATCAAGCGCTAGGCGGGCATATCCTCATACAAGAGGAATTTGCATGGAGATATGAATACGGGAAGACTCTGGTCAGACCTGATGAGGTCAAATTTCTACCAACTCAAATACGAAGACCGCATGAGTGGTACGAGAAAGTCTCTACATGCGATGAAGAAGATCGATTGTCACCGCTGCTTGTGAGAATTATAAGTAAGCATTTTAATGGTGAAGACCAGTTGCAAATTTTTTTTGAGGAATTCTATATGTTATTCAAACAAGATGCCCTTGACTTGAGTCTCCTTGCTACCTATTGTCTGTAAGTGGTTCATTTATTTCTATGATAAAGTCTCTAACCCAGCTCTTTTATTGCATGTAATTGTCTTCATTATATGCTATTATGCAGAATGAAGAGCGATGAATGTGACCGGAAGAAAATCTTTGACACTGGGTTCATCGACCCACACCGGTTTAATCAAAGATTGCTAAAGGAATACCCCAAGGACAAGGAGCGTAACTTGCTAAGGGTCTTATTGAGGCAACATTACAAACGAAGAATATTGTTTTCCTACAACTACAGGTAAGAGTGTTACTGCCTTGTACAGATCACTTGATTCTGCTAAGTCTAATTGATGAGTTACTGGCATATATAAACGTGCGCAGCTATCATTGGATTCTGCTAACCATTGAAGTTGACGCTGGAAGATTTGAAATCAAGGACTCGCTAATGAGAGACAAATGAGAGTACGCATTCATTAAATATGTGCTCCAGAGGTAATTTCAGTCATTATCGCACTATATCGGTCTCTTTCGTTCATATATATATCCTGAGATATCAAGTAACTAATAACTCATTTATTCTTTTTTTTTGCCGGGCAGGGTTTGGAAAGCTTTCACCAATGCTACGGTTGGTGAATTTAAAGACGAGATTAGTTTTCATTGAATCGATGTAAGTAGTACGAGCTAGATCCGCACATCTCTTCAATTCTAGTTTCAATACCATTATGTCATGCTTGATTATTATTTGATTGAAACCTTTTGTCGTAAAGTGCGAGAGGCAGCCACCAGGTACTAATCTATGTGGATACTTCGTTGCGAGTACATTCGCTCCGAGGTTAGTGAGAGGGACGGAGGGACATTTTTAGAAGTATGTGAACAATATATTCACAATTTTTGTTGAGTGTCATTCATAATATTTGTTATGACTATTGATATTCATATTGACCTCCTTCTTTTATATATAGTTGGAAAGATTGCGGGAGAATCTCGATCTAAGGAAGCGTCTGATAGCAATTCAAGAGGAATTGGCGGAATTTCTTATTGACCATGTCATAAATCCAGAAGGAAAATACCATACCTCTGGCTACCCGTGATTTAATGAACTTGTAACCGAATAGACGGGTTGTGATCTCCATTTATGTATATATTTATGTAATGTAGAATTATATATAATGTAGAATTATATCTATATAATTATGATGATGTTGTCTGTAATAGGCTTCTTTGTTGCATGTCACTTTACGCCAAACGCAACACTCCTCTACCTATCCTCTTGCCGCGGCAGAACCCCGCATTCGGCTACCGCCGCAGAAATCGGGCCCAAAATTCTGCCGCGGCAAAAACCCGCATCGGCTGCCGCGGTAGAAAACGGCCCCAAAACTCTGCGCGGCTGAAAATGGCCCCAAAACTCTGCCGGGGCAGAAACCCCCATCGGCTGCCGCAGCAGCCGAATTGGTAAAATGCTACCGAGGCAGAAAGAAACTAGTCCCGACCCGTAATACGGATCTGGACTAAAGACCACCCCCCCTCTCACTGCTACGCTGCCACGTGCAGAGCCTTTAGTCCCGACCCGTAACAGGACCGGGACTAAAGGCTGGGACCTCTAGTCCGGTTTCCGTAGTACCGGCTGGCAATCCGGGACTAGAGACCCTCTAGGACCGGGACTAATGCCCCGTTCTCCACTAGTGAGCGCCTTGCCTCCCATCACTGTCCCACCACCTTCGATCCATTAATAAAAAGCATGATCTGACACCTCCATAGGATCCATCGTGCGTAGTACCTACCGAATTCAGTCATGACTTGGCGTCTCCATTGAGTTGTGCATAGCAACTGATGAGCAAGAATGAATTCAATCTAGAGGGGGGAGATAGAGACAAGATGTTGTTTGCCCTTGTGATAGAGGCACCTCATGGCTTTGTAGCATCAAGAACCGATTGTCACTAGTATGGATCGGGCCTTTGCACATGGTGAAAATAGCCAGTCACACACGATGAAATTAAATGTCGCTATTGAATGGTGTGAAATAGCTCTCTACAGTGTAAACAGTTAGCAAAACCGTGTGAAGGGACACACGCTGCTTCCTGGAACCGAACCACCTACGAATCACTGGGCCTTCACATACAGATGATCACAAATGGCATGTGTTGTTTCGTCGTATGTGTCCAACTTTTTTCACAAACATTTTAATTTAAATAAACTAGTCGTATGCTTACAGATATTATTGTACACGTTTTCACCATGTAGATTTATGTGTAGCTTATGTAGAAAAATATAATAATATGATATCAGTGATATTTGTTTGCATAATTAATACACCTCATATACATGCATTTCGACATGGATCCATTGCTAGCTATACAAATGAGATAAACACATAACGTAGATAATCTAATTTTCTTGGTTGTGACTTTGTATTCGTGACGTGATGATGCTCTTAAGGGATAATTAATCTAGCCCTTGGTGTACCTTGATATTCTCAACACGAACACCTTGTAGATGTTGAATCGTGTGAAGTTCTTGATTTATTCAAGATAGGTGCGGTTCTTGACTTCCTGAAGTGATGTGCATATAGTTCTTGACTATCAGATACACCAAGAAGCAGAAGAGTAACATAACTTGTCCGCAACTCCACGACGAGAAATTTACAAGACCTTCCTATGCAGTGTGACCAAATAGTATCCCTAATATACAAAAATAGTAATGTAATATTCTTATGTACACAGAATGAAGATTCAAGAATGCAAAAGACGGTCAATATTTGACGTTGGGTTCGTTGACCCAAATATCGTTAATTTTGCTACGATACAACACTATGCATGTGATTCAGAGGCTAACTTGCTAATGTATTTAAAAAGCCAACATTACAAAAATGAAATACTATTTCCTTACAATTTCACGTGAGTGTTACTGACTTATACACATTCAGTTTTCCTTACTCGATGGTAGGTGTAATTGATGAGTTCATATATAAACGTGCACATCTTCTACTGGATTTTGATAATCATTTAAGTTGATGCTTGAAGAGCTGATATCATGGACCCGTTAAAGAAAAACCCTGAGGAGTATAGCCGCATGACTGATATGCTCCAGAAGTAATTTCAATCATTATCACACTATATCATCCTCTTTCGTTTATTTTCTGATATCAAGTAATTAGTAACTCCTTTATTCACTTTCTTTGTCTGGCAAGGTTTGGAGGTCAATGGAAAGAGACGCCGTGTTTTAATCCTATCCCTGTAAATAGTACTAGCTAGGTCCACGCATCTCTTTAATCGTAGTGTCAATATCATTATCATGCTTGATTATTATTTGATTCAATTCTGTTTTTGTAAAATGCGCAAGGCAACTGCAACAGACTAATTTATGTGAATACTATGTTTGCGAGTTCATACGCATGTCCGTCAGTGAGTGGCACATGGATGCATAAAAAATTCAAGTACATAAACAATATATTCACAATTATATTTTATCACCATCAATTGTGTTGAGTTTCATTCATATTTTTTTATGATGATTGATATATATTCATATCGATTTCCTTCATTAAGGTCGAAGATATGTGAGACAAGCTCCTGCCATAGGACCACCTACTAGCAATTCAAAATGAATTGGCGGGATTTTGCTTACGGAGGTATGACCTGAAACCGGAGAGCACTATTGGCAATAATGCCTCCATGTAATTTAATGTCTCTTTGTATACACCAAGTTGTATATATATGTATATATGCCCGTAAGAGAAATTATATTATATATGCATCAATGTGTATAGTATGTAGTAGCATAGAATATGTATACGTAAACCTGTTTAAAATGAAAAATAATTAAACACAAAACACAAAATAAGGAAAACACAAAATAAACCCTAAACCCATCACCAACCGCGACGACCGATTGCCCCAAAACGCTGTCGCGGCAGAAACCCTTTAGCCTGGTTGGTGAACCGGGACTAAAGATTCTCCAGCCCAGCGCACTCCGTGGAGCCACGTGGAGGGCTTTTTGTCCCGGTTTGTAACACAACCGGGACTAAAGGTGGAGGACTTTAGTTCCGATTCGGCAGTCTCGGTTGAGAAACCAGGACTAAAGGCCATCCCAAACCGGGACAAGAGGCCTGTTTTCTACCGGTGAAAGTTGCAAACCCAATAAAAAGTTTGCACTGAATGACAAAGCCAATCGAAAGTTATCCATGCGGCTACACCACCATTGGCATTATGCCACCAGTATATTGTGATAGTGGGTTGATGGGCACTACTATGCTTCCAGAATCAGCATCACCAACTTCCACAACGAATGAAAGTAGCTTGTCCTATGTAACTCCATGAAAGCTGGCTTACGAATATTACTCATTTGTGAAGGTGCTAGTTTAAAAGTATCCTGGAGGCCTCCTAATCCTAGTGGTGTTCTACGTGGTCCTAAAGGCATGGCTTGTGCATGCCTCAATCTCATTTTCAACATCTCATGTAATTTTACTCTCCAGGGCGAGGGTGATCTTAAGAGAGAGGGTCACCTTGCCAACATTTATAGCATCACCACGATATACATGAATCCATGTTTTCTATGTCTGGCTTCATGTTGTGGGCATTACTGAAAAGTATCTGATGGCATTGCCCTTGGAGATACATCCTCATACATTGTTCCACTGGCAGGCGCCAGCCGCGCAACAGCCATTAAGCTGAAAATTGCACCCACGGAGAAATTGTCGTGTTCAGTGTTTGTTTTGTTGTAGCTAAAATCGTGCTATCTGTTTATTTTATTGCATCAAAATTGATAGGAACAATAACTAGTGCTACACGGACTCAAACACGGCGGCCACTATCTAATGCTAGAACATTCATGCAAAATTATGCGCAGACATTAGCGAGATCTTTTCCCATGAATAATGCAAGTGTGAATGAACTTTTGCTGGTTGCCAGAAATCTCTTGTACTATGGGGGGAAGGAAACTGGACCCAAAAACCATAAAGATACCATTCGGCTTACAACACACAACCACAAAACCACAAGAAAAAGACTCGCCTTGCCTAGCCCAGCCGAGATGGCGAGAGGTCAGGAGACAGAGCCACATACCGCTTCACAACCGAAGCAAGACAGCTCGGAAACATAACCCTCACACGATGATGGCACGATTCAACGTACAACCCACCTTTGATGCCTACAAGTAGTGGCAATGTAGATGGCAGGACCTGACCTCACGGGAATGGAGTCGTCACTGGAGAGGTGGCTAGATGCCAACTTCTCTGACAGCTCATGATTCTTAGATCGGGGCTGAGACTCGCTAAACTTGAAGTGGATCTATGATGAAACAACACATTTTGAACCTAAAAATGATTGTTCTAAAAAATCATGAGCATCCGATCATGTACCTGTAGTTCATATCTGACCCACTTCCTACCGATTCGGTAGGAATTTGTCTTTTTCACCAGGGATAGACGAAAATGTTTGAGATCCCCCTGTTATTACATTATACATGTAAGGTGGTCTAGTATTTTTGAAAAATATGACGGTAGTATTTTGAATTAGCCATTTGGTGGTTGTTTCACAAAACCGTCCATTTTTTGCACTCGGAAAATGGAAAACGGTTTTTTGGTGCGACGAAAAGGAAAACTTCCTCCTGAAACATTGTTCGCCATCCCATGATGCACACTTATGCACAATATAGACACATTATCATAAACTATGCCTTCATTCTAGCCATAACATTGGTCATTTGACCCGAAAGCCAAGAAACCCCAAACGAGATAGGTCATTTTGTGAAGGTTTTTTGAGACATAATCAATATACCAAGTTTGATATTTTTTCTTCTAACTATGTCATATAATATGACACCACGCGAAGGTTTCATGTTGTTAGGATCTTTTTGAATTTATAATGCCCGTTTTAAACTATCGTTAAACTTTGTCGAAGGGTGGGCATGAAGATTCTTAGATCGGGGCTGAGACTCGCTAAACTTGAAGTGGATCTATGATGAAACAACACATTTTGAACCTAAAAATGATTTTTCTAAAAAATCATGAGCATCCGATCATGTACCTGTAGTTCATATCTGACCCACTTCCAACCGATTCGGCAGGAATTTGTCTTTTTCACCAGGGATAGACGGAAATGTTTGAGATCCCCCTGTTATTACATTATACATGTAAGGTGGTCTAGTATTTTTGAAAAATGTAACGGTAGTATTTTGAATTAGCCATTTGGTGGTTGCTTCACAAAACCGTCCGTTTTTTGCACTCGGAAAATAGAAAACGGCTTTTTGGTGCGACGAAAAGGAAAACTTCCTCCTGAAACATTGTTCGTCATCCCATGATGCACACTTATGCACAATATGGACATATTATCACAAACTATGCCTTCATTCTAGCCATAACATTGGTCATTTGACCCGAAAGCCAAGAAACCTCGAACGAGATAGGTCATTTTGTGAAGGTTTTTTTTGAGACATAATCAATATACTAAGTTTCATATTTTCCCTTCTAACTATGTCACATAATATGACATCACGCGAAGGTTTCATGCTGTTTGGATCGTTTTTGAATTTATAATGCCAGTTTTAAACTATCGTTAAACTTTGTCGAAGGGCGGGCATGAAGATTCTTAGATCGGGGCTGAGACTCGCTAAACTTGAAGTGGATCTATGATGAAACAACACATTTTAAACCTAAAAATGATTTTTCTAAAAAATCATGAGCATCCGATCATGTACCTGTAGTTCATATCTGACCCACTTCCTACCGATTCGGCAGGAATTTGTCTTTTTCACCAGGGATAGACGGAAATGTTTGAGATCCCCCTGTTATGATATTATCCATGTAAGGTGGTCTAGTGTTTTTGAAAAATGTGACGGTAGTATTTTGAATTAGCCATTTGGTGGTTGCTTCACAAAACCGTCCGTTTTTTGCACTCGAAAAATGGAAAACAGCTTTTTGGTGCGACGAAAAGGAAAACTTCCTCCTGAAACATTGTTCGCCATCCCATGATACACACTTATGCACAATATGGACACATTATCACAAACTATGCCTTCATTCTAGCCATAACATTGGTCATTTGACCCGAAAGCTAAAAAACCTCGAACGAGATAGGTTATTTTGTGAAGGTTTTTTTGAGACATAATCAATATACCAAGTTTGATATTTTTTCTTGTAACTATGTCACATAATATGACACCACGCGAAGGTTTCACGTTGTTTGGATCGTTTTTGAATTTATAATGTCCGTTTTAAACTATATATAATGTTTTATGTTTCACTTATTTTTTTATAAATGTGTAATATTTGAGTGTAGATAGATAGGTCTTATTTTTCTGCAAATTTTGATATATTATTTGTATTTTTCTGAATTAGAATGATTTAGTTATGATTTTTCAAAAAATAATGAGATAAAAGGAAAAAAATTCTGAAGGCCTACGCCGACGGCTAAGCCGTCGAGACAGACCAAACAAATTTTTTCAAAGAACTGTGCCGATGGCCAGGCCATCGGTACGGCCTGTCTGCCTAACGCCGTTTCCATCACCGTGTCTAAACTGGGGCTACGTCGAGGGCTGTACCTATGCCGAGGGCCACCGTCGGCATAGCCCTCTGTACTACGCCGACGGCCACGCTACGCCGACGGCTACCCTCGGCACCGTCACCTACGCCGACGGCCGTCTCTACGCCGACGGCCAGGCTGGTCAGCTGGCCAGGGAAGGTAGCTACGCCGACGGCCCCGACATTTGGCCGTCCGCGTAGCCGGCCGGCCGTCGGTACCTTAGTTCTTTCCTGTAGTGACTATGTGGCAGACAAGAAGAAGAAATGCAGTGATGAATATTTGGTGAAGGGAAAAACAGACGGGGAGGAAAAATTAGGATTTTGCCAAAAGAAAAAAGACAGGACAGATGCGAATACGGGCGATAAAATCGACATAGCAACAGTAGAACAGCAAGTTTCTCTAGGGCGGTTGAAATTGTAGTGACGGTTGTGCATGGATGTACATATATACAACGACAAGAATGAACTGCGGATATCTGCTGCAACTCACGCTGTGCCTCTGGTCGTTGCAAGTTCTGTTTGCTGAGATGGTCATCGGAACAAATCTTTTTGTAGAATACAACACGCGGTTAAGTCTATGCCCATAGGCTACAACACGCGGTTAAGTCTATGCCCATAGGCTACAACACGCGGTGTGCACAGAAGCAACACCACCCAAAAACGAGAAGACTACTCGCCCAATTCTACTGTCCCGAGCATCATGGCACTTTTGTCGAACTGCTCATGAAGGAAAAGGCGTGCCTTACTACATCTCTCGAAACAGGCTTTCGCCCCGCTTTATAAATAAAGCAACATCCGTTCAAACGGTACAACAACACAGCCGGCCGCAGCCAAAGGGACAAAGAAAAGAAAAAGAGTGCAACAATGCTGGGGCAACAACACACAAGCGCCCAAGAGAAAATGCAAAAAATGGCCCGGAGGCCAGAGCAGGCACTAGCAACCACCAGGTGACCCGAGCGGCAGCGGAGGGGGGGGGGGCGCCGAGAAGGGGAGCGATGCCGACCGCAGGGCCCGAAGAGTGGTGTCAAAGTCGGCCCGATCACGCTGGCGCACCAGAGGGGACCACTGCTGGATGAAAGCAAGGAAAGCAAAAAATCGAGTCAGAAGCGCGCGTGGGGTATATCTTCTCAATCACCATCTTGTTCCGGACATTCCAGAGAGTCCAGGACATGGCCGCAAACACAAGCCAAAAGAGGCGACGGCCGCGCCTGGCCCTAGTGGCCTGGGACTGGAGGAAGTCCCCCAGATCCTGAGCCAGCCAGGGCGGGCCAAGGGCATCCCTGACAAAGGACCAAAGAAACTGGGCCGCCGAACACGAGAAGAAGATGTGGGCGCACGTCTCCGGTGTCCCACATAGGGGGCACCGGCCTGTGCCGGGGCCATTGCGCTTGGCCACCTCCACACCGGAAGGCAGCACATCGCTGCATTTAAGATGCGAATACTAAGAGGGAGGGGAGCTTTCCAGAAGGGGGCCGTCCACCTCAGCTCCGGGCCCTGGAAGAGGGCGCGGTAAGCCGAGCCGACCGAGAACTCACCGGAGGGGAGGAGCCTCCAGGAGACCGCGTCGGGGGCGCCTGCCAGAGTCGAGGGGAGAGCGGCCATAAGCTGCCGCAACTCCGCTGCCTCAAGCACGCTGAAGGCATGGCGGAAGAGGAGGTTCCAGCGATCCCCGATGAACGCCTCGGCCGTGAGGGCCGACGGGGCAGCGGATATAGCAAAGATGGCAGGAAACCGGACCCCCAACGGGATCTGGGAAAGCCAAGGGTCCAGCCAGAAGCGGCAACCCTGACCGTTCCCCACCGTGAAGTCAATGCCCAACCCAATGAAATGCTTGATCTCCTGGATGGCACGCCAGAATTGGGAGCCCTCCCGGCGATCGCAAGCCAAGAGAGGACGGCCTTCGAGGTACTTGGCCTTAATGAGCTGCAGCCAAAGGCCTCCCTCATCCCGAAGAATGCGCCAGACCCATTTCAGCATCAGGGCGAGATTGAAGCTGCGAGAGTCTAAAATACCAAGGCCCCCAAGGGATTTGGGGGTGCAGACGTCCGCCCATTTCACCATATGGTACTTCTGGTGGCCGTCCCTAGCTGCCCAAAAGAACCTAGACAACTCCTTGTCGAAGTCGGCATGGGTCCCCTCGGGTAGCAAGTACAACCCCATCTGGTACATAGGTAGGCTCGAGAGACAGGAGTTGATTAGAACCGTCTTGTTACCCTTAGTCGTGTGTCGCGCTCGCCAGGGTTCCGCCCTCGAACGCACCCTCGTGACCAAGGGTGACAGGTCCCGGATCAGCACTCTCGTCTCCCGAACGGGCATCCCCAAATAAGAGATGGGGAAATCGGCCAGCCTGCAGTTGAGGTTGTCAGCAATGCGTTGTCGCTCCTCCTCCGAGTACCCTAGCACCACCACTTCACTCTTGTCAAAATTGATCTTTAATCCTGACATGTCTTCAAAGCAGAGGATGAGGAATTTCAGGTTGATGATGTCCAGGTCAGAACCCTGTACCATGATCATCGTGTCGTCCGCATATTGAAGGTGGGAGACGCCCCCTCCAGGAATAAGGTGCCCTACCACACCAGAGATGTGGCCAGCGGACTTGACTCTATCCAAGATCTCTACCAGGGCATCAACAGCAGCATTAAACAGGAGGGAGAGATCGGGTCCCCTTGACGCACCCCGCAAGAGGGAACAAAAAAGGGGCCAATCTCGCCATTGATGTTGATCGTTGTCCGCCCGCTCATCACGAATTGCATGATCCAGCAAATCATGCGGTCGTCAAAGCCCCTCCTCTCCAAAACTAACCTCAAGAAAGCCCAGTCCAGACGGTCATAGGCTTTCTGGAAGTCCAGCTTCAGGAAGACCCCTTTCTGACGACGTGCTTTAAACTCATGAACGATCTCATGAAGTGCGAGCACATCGTCATGAATGAGGCGTCCCTTAAGGAACGCAAACTGGAGGGGGTGCGTGAGTCTCTCCATGACCGGGGCAAGCCGGATGGCACAGACTTTCGCAAAGAGCCGATGGATGACATTAATGACCGTGATCGGGCGAAATTGGCGAATATCCGTGGCCCCCTCCACCTTAGGAATCAGGGTAATAACCCCAAAGTTCAGCCGGGACATGACTAACGTCCCGGTGAAGAATTCCTGGAACATCGGCAGGATGACCGGCTGGAGCTGTTCCCAGAAGGTCTGGAAGAAGCTCACCGGCAGCCCATCAGGACCAGGAGCCGAGCCAGCCTTCATGGCCTTCAGGGCCTCAGCCACTTCCCCGGGGAGAAATGGGCGGGTGAGGTCCGCATTCTCCGCAGGGGTGACTAAGGCCCCACCGACCAAAAGTCGGCAGCCAAGGAAAGGCCCGACGAGGGAGACGCAGAGAAGATATCCTTGTAGAAAGCATAAATATGGGAGGACAGCGCCTGGGGGGACACCAGAAGGGAGTCCCCCTCCCAGAGGCAGGGGATCGAGCACCGCCTCCTCCTGCCATTAGCGATGGCATGGAAGTAGGCAGTGTTCGACTCCCCCTGGACAGTCCAATTCTGGCGACTCCGTTGTCGCCAGAATGCCTCCTCTCCCTTATAGATCTCCATGATGGAGGTCTCAAGGGAGTACCTATGAGACCAGGCCTCGGCCGAGAGGCCTAAGAGATCAGCTTCCCGATCCAAGGCCTGGATCTCGCTCAAGATGGCGTCCGTTTGAGCCCTGAGCGCAGCCCCCGCGTTGGCCCCCCATCCCCTCATGAATTGGCGTGACAATCTAACACAATGGTGCCAGACATCCACCGCACAATAAGCACGAGGGGGGGGGTGGCCGCCGCCGCCAGCCATTTGGCTCGGACCGCATCCACGAATCCCTGCTTCTGCAGCCAGAAGGACTCAAAGGTGCCTTACAACATTGCCAGTCTTCCTAAATGATCTTGTCGATGATAGTCCTCGCGCAGGCGGCAGCTCCATTGAACACGACGTTGTTCAGGTGATGCTAGGTGCACCAGTAGATTAGAATGATGGCTAGGTCACGCTGGTGTCACTGTGCAGCCCAACCAGTTCACCACTTGATGAACTCGGAGTCAAGCTCTGGCATGAGGTATTCGAAAGAAATCCAGGTGCAAGATGACAGTAGCGAGTTGTGCTTTTGTTCCAGATGCTTCCCAGCCCTATGTTCACTGCATTGTGTTGCTCTAAAAACATATTTTCTCTGAATAAAACCATCTCCACTCTTCAAAATCGTTGTGGCTCACACGCGCATATATAGTCCCAACAAGCTTGCAGACTGCACATGCACTCGTGCATATATAGTCCCAACAAGCTTGCAGACTGCACATGCAAGGTAGGTATCATGACCTTAGAGTTGAAACACGCGCATCTCTACTATAATTTATGTTGAGGTGGTTTTCGTTCACCCCCTCTTGCTTCGTCCGTCGCGTTGGCCTTCGTCCGTCGCGTGGATGCAGGAGAGCACAGTCCGGATCGAAATCTTGTTCAGTCAGTACCAAAAACGGTCTACTCAATGTTCCCTATTTGTTGTATATACTATTCCCGCTTTTCTATTCATCCGCTGGAGAGACGTGCACCTTGGCCCAGCCCAGCCAAGAGCAATTGCGTCGATAGATCTGGCCTGCAACAAGTTCCCCGATCGCCGCTTCCTCTCCGTTGACATGTGTGCCTCCCCGCGATCTCCTCCATCCCTGGCCGACGAGCCCCTGCCCCGCCTCCTCTCCGGTGACCTGCGCGCCGCCCCCCGTGGTTCTGCTCCGCTACTGGTCGCCCGTGCAACCTCGCCGCCTTGTGCACGTGAGCTCCACTGCAGGATCCGCCTCGTCCCCTGCACCACGACATCGTCGCCATGGTCGTGGCTCGCCATGGCTGCTGATCTTCTGTAGGTGTACGTGTTGTTCGTGCTACAGGAGTAAGACAATCGATCGGGTGGAAAAGATGTTTACGGAAGTGAGGACTAAATCCACGGAATGGAACCGTGAGTACATGGGGAGTAAGTTTGGTGTTTAATGCGAAGCGTTTAGATATTTAAAATGGATGGAATCTTGAGGATAGCGTCTGTTCATGGCTTTAGTTCAGTTACACTTTGAAGGTGTTATGGAAGAGGAAGACGACCGGCTGAACTGGGCCTTTCTTTTGATCTTGTACAAGTTTTTTTTTCTTTTCCTTTCTCTTTTTCTATCTTTATTTTTGTTTTGCTATTACACAAGTTTAAAAATTCTCCAAACAAGAAACCAACAGTTTCAATAAAACAATATAGTCATATTGGACTCTTAGGAATATATTTTCCTATCCAATTGCTTTTTTATAAAATAATTTTATTTGTGGTAAATCCATTATGAACTTTATAAATTCCCTAAATAATGTTTTGATTGTAAATTCCCATAACATTTGTATAGATCCAAAATGAATATGCAATACATTTAAATCATTTCCAACTATATTATGAGAATGTCATATTATTCTCTCCTCTTTTATTTCATTCTTTATTTGGAAATTGATTTAAATTTTTTTAAAATCCAGAATGCAACAAAAAGTCCAAAATGGAATATTTATCCAATGGGAATATCATATTATTCAGAATTGATGTCGTATGGGCTAATATGGTTCGGCTATTGTTTTGCAGAAAACTAAAACCATGGTGGTTGTTTCTTTTGGCATATCGAGTCCTAATTGTATATTTATAATTTTTTACAAATCATATTTACATGTGAGATAAGAAACAAAAATTTAGTAAACCGTTGCAACGCACGGGCATTCAACTAGTATATATTAAGATTTCTTGCTCGAATACTTGTAAAAACCACAAGACGCTCTTGCGAACCCTGTCAAAAAAATATGTATTTGCCCGTGATAACACATCATAACTAATTGGCATGTTTAGAATCCTTGTATGCATCATTAATCATCCCTTTCTGCACACGTAAGAGGCTTTTCATGTTTAGGATTCAATATGTTGTTTTTGTGACAAGCCCGAGAGACTATACAACACCCTTTTTTATTGAATGCTTGTTTGCTATAATCATATGGCGCATTATTCGTATGACATTTAATATCACACCACCCTCAAGTTTAAACAATTTATTTGGGAATTGGCTCATGGATATCCCCAAAAAAGAAAAAAAAATCAGATTAGGGTGGGAGTATGCGCTATTATATGGCCTATCTGGAACACCCGGAATGATGTTATTTTTAACAAGACTCGATGCACATTTTTCTTGCAGGTTATCCTTATGGCTACTCATTGGATTCGTACTTGGTCGCTACTACAGCCTGTGGACGACTGTCAAGCTATGCGTGCTGGATGCAACATATTGGAGACGGCTACACGGGACTTGTTTAGCCGGTGTAGGTGGCGATATGATCTTAGAATTGCTTCCCAATGGAATCGCCTATGCTAGTCTTTTTTCGGTGGCTGATCCTTTTATCCACACTTTGTACTTTTGACTTTTTTGTTTTCTTTGTGATCGAGATCAAAACTCGTTAAATAATGCAATAAAGAAGCCATATGCATCATTTTGATGCAGAGACTGGGGCGTTGCCTCCGTTTTGAAAAAAAATAAGAGGCTTTTCACCATTTCCTATAGTGTGGTTTTAGATAAACTGGCTACTTCCTAGAAATGAATTCAAAATTTTCACCAAGAGTTATTATGAACAACATGGATTTGAACCCCAAACCTAACACAATCCACTACCGAAGCCCGCAATACTGCACTACAGCCAAGTTCTTGTGAAGAACCTTATTGAACTGTAATCTCAGATTTCTTCAATTTCACAAAAACTATCAGCCAGATTAACTTTTCTCGCTCATTACTGAAAATCGTTTATTTCACTTAATTCATCCGAAGTTTTGATGGATCTTTTTCCCCTAGGTGTGACACGACGTCGGTTTAGAAATTGTCCTGGTTTGCACAATGTATTGGTCCGCTTCTTTTTTTGGACTAAACAGACAGTGTGGCTGGTCTAACAAATCTGTAGTAGACGCGAAAAAGAAATGCAATGATGAATATTTGGTGAAGAAAAAAGCAGACGGGGAGAACAAATCAGGATTTTTTTCCAAAAGAAAAAGAGACGACGATGCGGATACATGCGATAAAATCGACATAGCAACAATACAACGGTAAGTTTCTAGGGAGGGTGAAATTGAAGTGATGGTTGTGCGTGGATGTACATATATACAACGACTAGAACGAGATGCGGATATCTACTGCAATCCACGTTGTGCCACTGGTCGTGGCGCGTTCTGTTTGCTGAGATGGTCATTGGGAGAAGTTTTTTTTTCTAAAATACGACCTGGAAGGCATATCTTTTTCATAGAAGATCGAAGGACCGGGAATGGTTAAGTCAACACCCATAGGCTACAACGCCGTTGTGCACACAAGCAAGACCACCCAAAAACGAGAAGAATACTTGCTAAATTCTACTGCCCCGTGCACCATGGCGCTGTTGCCGAACTGCTCACCAAGGAAAATGATTCCTTCCAGGGTGAATCATTTTGATGATAGTCCGAGTGCAGGCCGCATCTCCACGTAACACCATGTTGGTCCTGTGGTTCCTGGTGCACGTAGATTAGAATGATGGCTGCCCATAGGTCGCGCTGGTGTTTCTGGGTAGTACAACCCATCCACCATTGGATAAGCTCGGAATCGAGCTCTGGCATGAAGTCTTTGAAATAAGCTCCACTCTTCAAACTCGTTGTGGCTCACACGTGCATATATAGTCCCAACAAGCTTGCAGACTGCACATGCTAGATGGGTTTTATGACCTCCAGAGTCAGGGTCGGAATTTACCACATGAAAATACTTGCTTGAATCCTTGTCTAATCCACAAGACGTTCTTGAGAGCTAGCCCTGTCAAAATAATTAGGTTAAACATAATCTTAGACCGGTCGGTGGTTGTCCAAACCTGGGAGGTGTGAACATGCGCCGTGGATTAAATCGAAAATTTGAAATCTTATAGGTCAAACCGTTTATTCGATTTAAGATCCGTTTTGACCGTTGGACTAGTCGCGACAAGATCTTCAAAACTAGATCCCATGTTGATATGTTTCGTTGAAATTTTTTTTGGACCAAAAGGTTATCCACCCTTAAGACGTGAGTTATCCATGTCATAATATGTAAGTTATCCACCATGTAACACATAAGTTATCCACCATATAAACGTGTTGGATAGAAGTTTTCTCACATACATGTTGAGCAAGTTTTATTGGAATATGGTACCCTAGGTCGAGACTTTATCGTCGTCGATGCATTATCCTAACACCCTTCGGGGCTTCATCACCCTATGCCGCGATAGCGACGAAGGACGATGAACCCGAGCCACTAGACTACCGGTTGAACGTTATGTTTGTTCACTACGACTTAAAATGGTGAGTGGTAGGGTATGAGACCCTATTTATTATATCGTATGCAAAAAAAATTAGATTTAATTTCTTAAAAAATATGTTTAATGTTTGACGTGGTAGCCTTTTGAGGTTGAGTAGCACGTACGCCGCGAGAGCGACAATGGACGACGAAGCCGAACCACCAGAATAATTTTTATATTCTATATGTGAATAAATTTTTATAGTGATGGATAACTAACATGTTATTTGGTGGGTAACTTCTACACTGAAGCCTAGATAACTCTCGTATTACTAGTGAGTAACTTTTGGAGCAAATAAAAGTCGTGTTACCCACCTCTAACACGTGACTTATCCATGTCATAGTAGTTAAGTTATTCATCCTGATACATATAAGTTATCCATCAAATAAATAGGTTTAGATACGTTATCGCATTGCTCATGTGGGTAATTTTTGTATTATATAAAATCTTGATTGCCCATGTATATTTAGTTTAGTTAATTAAATGTGAGTTATAATCTAGTTTAATTGAGACATTGTTACTTAGGTGTTAGGATATCGAGATTTCTTCATCGTCGATGCGTTTATGATAATGGGTGATGAAGCCGAGCCGTTAGACTACGACTTAGCGTGGTGGGTGGTAGGATATAACACCACATTTATTATGTCGATTCGACGAAAACGGATCCCAAATTGGAAAAGTTCATATTTGTGTTTTTCGCATATAAAAAACTCAAACACATTACCCGTTCGTAGGATGGATAACTTATATAGTACCGTCTGGATAACTTAGGTATTACATGTGGATAACCTTTTGGTCCGAAAAAAAGTTCTCGAAACCTATCGACATGGGATCTAGTTTCGAAGATCTCGTCGAGACTAGCCCAACGGTGAAAACGGATCATCAATCGGATAAGCATATTGAACTATAAAACATTTTGAATTTTCGAATATTTACGCGGCTGACATCAGCAGTTTTGGTTTTATTTGCGTGCATGAAAATTTGTCTAGTTTGCCCGGCAAGATTTGTCATTTGAAGACCGGTCGCCCCGTAGCAAAGTCCTTTTTATGTATTTACCCGTAATAAAACTTTATAACTAATTTGCATATTTTTATAAGTTCTTGTCAAGGACCTTATCGAACTGTGATGTTTCAGATTTATTCAATTTCACCGAAATTATCGGCCAGATTATCTTTTCTCGCTCCTTACTCAAAATCATTGATTTAACTTAATTAACCTGAAGTTTGGATGGATCTTTTTCCCCTAGATGTCACACTGCGTAGGTTTAGAAATTGTCCCTGTTTGCACCATAGAGGCGAACCAAAACATCAAAAAGAATTGACAACAACATTCCAAATTTGTAAATATATGAGTTACACTTACATTACTGTTAACAGATAAAGCCGCACTCGCCAACCAGAGGCGGAGCTATATGTATTTCAGGGGGGCCACTGTCACTCGAATGATCCTTAATTCCTTTACCCCGTTTAGCTGCGGTACAATGCTTCAGCTCGCAACTTGCGGCACGCGGCAATCCTTCACGATTTACAGTTCTACACACAACTGCTCCCGATGCAAGAATCAAAGGCAATACTCAACCACAGAGGCGATTAGGTGAACGTTTAAAGAAAATAAATAAATGGTTTAGTGTATAGCATCTGCCCAAATCTCTGTCACCAATGCTAGGTTTGATCTGCAGTTTGTGCCTAGCAATGATTTTATTGAAGGCACATGGTTTACCCTGGCGCTCAAGGAATCGATGTTTTTTTTGATAGAGTCCAGGTCTGGTTGCAGAGCAGAGAGTAGGTAAAGAAATGGCCAGATGGCGCAGATGACGAATAATTTGATGAAGGAAAAACCATATGAGGAAAGTGACGGCCAGGACAAATTCAAAATTCACTAAAGGAAAAAGAGAGAACACAACAGTACGTTTCTAGCGCGGGTGAGATCGTACATACGGAGACAAGAACGAACTGTCAAATCAATCAATGTTTATTAAGATTTGGTGGTCATTATATGTTCAACATGCCTCGTCCCCTACAAAATTGATATTAAGAATCGAAATATTGGCATGACCCATGAGTTTTACACTATATATTCCCCATAAGATCAACTTATATAAATTATACTCACATATATATATATATATATTATATAAATTATACTCACGTATCCTAAAATTGAAGATTAATAATTGACAAATCGATTTATTCAACAATGAGATTGTGCCACATTTGCTTGATAGGATGGTCCAATAGCTGGTACAAGTTCAACATTTCCTACAAAATATCTCGAATGTGGGTGTGGTAGCATTTAGTTCCACAAGTGAGTGGAAACAAGATTGGTTTCCTATGTCCAACTCGGTCTTGCATTACTGACAAGTGTATCATACTGTGTAATTATGCATCGCTCAGCTCTCTCTATTCTGTTTAAAGCAACAATCTTGATTAAGTTTTTCAAAACAGGCATGTTTATAGTGCATTTCTTATTCTAATTAGTATCTCAAGATATAGTTCAAAAGATAATTGCAAAAGAAGCATAATACATACGCAGGTTCTCTCAATCCGATCTGATTGCAAAGCCAAGAACACAACGCAAGACCCTACCCCTCCCGCACCCGCGCCGCGCCGGGCGCCCCCCCTCCCCGGCCGAGTCCTCCCTCCCATCCTCTCTCCTCCCGCCGCCGCCGCCCGGATCGTCGCCGGGCAAAGATCTGGTGGCGTGGCAGCGGCGGAGGTGACCCTGTCCACGATCCGACGGGAAGGCAGTGGCGTCCACCCTTGCTGGTTCGACGGTGGTGCTGCGGCGGCCGGCGACCGGTGATCCTTGGCCGAGATGGCGGCGGCCGGGATTCGGGCCTAGCCGCGATTTGTCCTGTCCATTGCCCTCGATGCCGGCGCCCAGGCTACTCGGGCCTTGTTCGCGACATTAGGGCAATTGGGGCATCTGCCCCCCGCATGGTGGTGGTGACCTCCTTCTCCGCCGGAGTGGTCGGCCAGGTGGTCTTTCCGTCTTGCGGCAGATCCTGTTAGTTTCCGGCGGGTGGCGTGGGGGCTGCTGGCTTGGTTTCAATAAAGAAAGTGGTCCTGTATCCCTCTCAAGCCAAGACAAAGATCTGCCGGATGTTGGTATCCATTGATCTGGTTTTTGTGTCGTGTTTTGGAAGGCTTCACCAGCGAACTCCATAAGTGCACTCATGTCGTGAGTTTGCTGAAAGGATTGGATTCGGTCATACGCGCCCATGTTTTACTCTGACCATTTGGTTTCAGAGGGTGTACTTCGAAGCTTTGTTGGCTGTTATTATCATGGGGCATGTTCTCGTTCCATGGTGCTGACGGAGAAAGTCATGGAGACCGAGATCTGAGGACTGACAATGGTGGTTCGAGTCTGGGTGGTGATGAGAAATTGTCTAGGTGATTTGTGAATTGGAGCAGTGGCATGCAAGTGGGGGTGACTGCACAGGAGAGGTTCATGGTCCTACCTCTCAGGCTGAAAACCCAGGGTCTGGCCTTAATTGGTTGTGACTGGCAATGGCCTTATTGAAGGTATTGTTTTGAAAGCGTGGACTTTCTTCAGGGTGAAAACCTAGATCTTTGATCGGACGATGACGGTGTTTGTGCACTATTCCCTTCTTGGAGGTGTCATTTTTTGAGAATTGGACTTCTGGTGCTGTCTTGGTGGTGGTAGTACTGTTGTTTTAATTAATGAATCACTGTAGCGGGACTTTTCTTTTTTTAATTCTTCTTTTTTTTGGCTGTGTGCATCCGTGTGGCCGCTAGGGAAATGCGTTGTTGCAGAGGCTGGGTGTAATTGGTATTCTCTCCTTTCTAAAAAAAAAGGTTCTCTCAATCCAAGGTATTTATATTTGTAGTAGATAACATTGTTTAGGATTTAGACATGGTAGAGTCTACGAATTGATCAATCTTAAATAAGGGAAACTAGTAGCTGGGGAGCGACTCATTGTTTTTATATGAAAATACTTGGTTGATGGAAATTGAGTTATTTGAATAGGTCTGGTGCAAATATATTATCGTTGTTCTTGAACTATTTCTAGACATTCTCTAACATGATTGTATCTTGAATGAAAGTGTTTGCTCAAGAAAAATGGTAGCTAAACATTTTTTTTTGGTGCGTATGATGTCACTAAGTTGAGTATCACGATGTGCTGTTGTTGTCAGGTCTCATCATAGACAATTCTCTATCGGGCCCGGGGCAATGGCAGGGTGTGATCGAATCGGTCTGCTGTAGCTCCTATTTGAGTACATACATCACTACATAGGTTGGATTGAAATTTAGAAAGCATTACAAAGACCTCCCAATCTAAGAACATGCTCTACCAACAGTGAAGATATGCATGCATATGCTTGGGTTCCATCTATCCAGCCATACCCTATTGCTACGAAAGAAGGTAAGAAGCTTCATTAGGTACATGTTGCAGACAGACACCACTAACATGTGTACTTAAAAATAAGTGACGTTATGTGCTACAGAAGGGGGCAAGAAATATGCTACAAGGTAAGCTAAGGTATGGGCTTCGAAGCTCTTTTTTTGGACTACAAAATTGGAGTTAAATCGGGATTAGTTTCCAAGGAAAGAAATACTTCCATTTATAGCCCCCGCCAAGGTCAGTTTCTTTAGTTGTAAAAAATGTGGCGCACTAAATATTCAATTTAAACCAACACTGATATTAATTGATGACGATGACAAGATAAATTAGAGTATAAATTAGAAGCTGCTGACAAGGTAAATTAGAGCATAAATTTCAATATTAAAAATGATTCAAGCAAACATTTGGTGCACATGGTCCCAGCGATCCTAGTTTAAACAAAATAAATCAAGATACATTATACTATAACTTAAGCGTAAAGGTGACCCAGCCAGCTGAGCATACTCCCGCCGGTGCGTTGTCAACCGTTAAATATAGGAAACAGACTCATCTGGATCGTCAAACAGTGTCGGTTAGCTGAACTTTTTTACCGCGGGGTTGGGGCTTCTTCCATCGAACAATTGGGCCCTACCGATGACCCTGGCCCGTAACACAGCAATGGATGCCAGAAAAAGGACCGCAACACGATACCCACCCCGATTTTCCTCTCTCCTCACGACTCGAACTTCCGCTTCCTCCTCGCGTTCTTTCTCTCTCCTGAGCAGACCGCCGCATCAAGTCAGGCGAGACGGCGCCAGCCCGCCTCGGTTCCCTCCGCCGGAGATGCAATCCATCGCCTCCCGCACTGGTTCTTGGACTAATCCAGCCGATTCCCGCACCTCCGTGGACGGCGCCGTCCCGAGCGCACTGGCCGGGGGAACGGCGGCCAGCCATGATGGGTGAAGCCTGCACGGAGGATCCACCCCCTGTGGATCTGTGGCTGTAGCATCCGGCCATCTTCTCATACCATGGAGCTTTCTTTTCGTCTCCTTATGCCCCGATGCGATGGTTACAGGGGAGGGCGAGATGGAGCTCAGTTATGTTCCTCCCCTGCGTCGTCCGTGACTAGGGGGAGCACCAAAACTCATGCGGCTCTCCTCTATCCAAGAATCTCCTCTCTTTCTCCTTCCTCCCTCTGCGGAGGAGGGCAGAGAGAATCGGACGCCAGTGGGGAACCGGAGCAAATCCGCTGAGGAACCAGGCGTCGACCTCATCCCTCCGATTTCGTTTTGGGGGCGCCACCGCAGCATGGGCAGGCATGTCACCGTTCTACCTTGCGCGCGGGGCTTCCAAGGTGCATCTGTCAGCTCGATTTGTTTTTATTTTTGGTCGGAGGATTTTGGCAGAGATTTGACTTGGGCGTGGCTTGATTTGCAGGTGTTAAGAAGGATCACTTCTAAGACGTCGGTCGAGCTCAAGATCCTCTCCGAAAAATGGCAGCTCCTCCTCACGGGCACTTTCTTCCAGGTACCAATCTCTACTGTCTTCGCTTCTTCACAAGGAGAAATTAGCAAGATCGCATGTTCTTTCAATCTGATAAAAGGCCGTATCTAAAAAATCGATAAATGGCCGCGTCAAATGATCCTCAACAATATTATTGTAGAATTTGATATAAGATAGACTAGAGAATAATTTCGGTACGATCCTATTGTTTATGGTATATTATGGCTCTTAGACCCATCTGTAAAACTGAAATATAGTTTGTCACAGTAACTGTAGCCAACCAAAAAAAAGGAACGCCACGGTACACAAATGTCTCGAGCTTTACTTCAGAGACGAATGAATCGATGACACTTCCATGATGGAGCTAAAATAGCGTGGCAAGTTATAAATTGGAACAGTGAACCAAGCACTGATATAGCTTTCTCGGCCAAACTGAGACCACCAGCTAAACACCACTTATAATTAGGATTGATTCAGTTATGGCACTAAAAGGACACCAGCAGCCAATCACCTGCCAACTGAGTACTAATTTACTTTTCCATACAAACAGTACATTCATGGTTTGGCAGCATGAGGGGTCCGTTATTTGCACCGGCCAGGACCCATTCTTCAAGATGTCGGTTTCATGATTCTTCCGGTATGTTCAATGCGTGTCCAGTTTTTCTATCTTAGTTTTAGATTAGACAAATTACAACATCAATGCAAAATTTGAGGAAAGATGGACGATGTCCTCTCTTATCCCCTTTTGTTCACACAAATGTTGACTAACTATGGGAACTGTTGATCGCTACAAGCTAGGTGTTTAAGCTGATGGCTCATGTCACTAATGCCTTCAATTTTCTTGACTGAAACGGTCTTACTAATAAGTTGATGACTCATGTTGTGTAGTCACGGGATAGTACTTGAAAAGTCATTTATTTTGGTATATGGACATTTGTATCTAAACCATATTCATATCTGCGACAAAATTAAATAGAGTTTGAATCCCGAGCTTTATTTAAAAGGTATTTAAATACTCAACTGGAACTGTCATATAGTCATGGCGAGAACTTCCGCCCAATTATGTTCCTGGTGTTGAGGTTGGACCACATGGCCATGGCTGCACATTAGGTTACTCTCCATCTTTTCCCAGTCTAAAAATATCTGGTCTAATCTGTTTATGCCTGCAACCTTTTGTTAGTCATCGTTGTTTAGGGAATATATTCCTATGACAAGTTTTGAGGGGAATATTGAAATTCACTTATGAAGTTTGCTGGGTATACTGTCATATTGGAAATAGATACAATTTTATATTCAGAACATAATCTTGCTAATAAACAGTGCACTCTGGCTCTATCATTTGCTCAACAATGTTATTTCTTGTGCGGCTCTGACAATGCCCAGTCGAAGCTTTGCTTAGTCGAAGCTCGCTCACTACTGGATTCGAACTGTTTATGTGAGCCTCACCTAAGTTAGACACTGCACCAATTGCTAATGGTGATCATGTACGCCTTTATTGGGAACCCCAAGCATAGAATTCTGAATCCATATAGAAACTCACCACATGTGAACTTTACCTAAATGTGTGCGTCATTTCTTTCTTTATTTCTCCTAGATATGTTATATATGATTATATACTACATATTTCCTATATGTCTTCTCATTGATTTTATATGTTCATTGTTATACTGGACTCATTCATATTTTCTCCTAAAATTTTAGTTTGTGAGATGGTGTAGCATTCAAGCCTCTCTACATTCACTCCTGGAGGTACACCATCTGATTCTCCAATTTTTCTTGATTCTATGTTCAATTGTTCTTCACAAACACTATTGGATCAATTGCTAAAAGGCTCATAGTTCCTCCAGGAAAAAGTTACCGAATGGTGTCCCATGATATCTGACTACAAGCGAGCGTGGTCCAGAATCAGCCTACAAGCTTCTTTCCTTTATTCTTAGTCTGCAAGCTTCTTTTGTTTATATTCCTAGGTAGTAGGATGATGTTATGAATCAGATTGGGAGCAGTTCTCATTTCTTACATTTCCATGAAGATAATTTTTTGCTCTTTAAATCTGTCAAATGTGACCTATTGAGAATATTACGGACAAGGTCTCTTTCGTGCTCCCGTTTTGACTTAACTTGGTTTGTAGCCTTGGTCTAATGTTCAATGTCATGTACTAAAATTTATATCCCTTTTGGTCTGTTTTTGGGAATCCTACTACTACTTTTTGCTATCCCTACTACACTTCCGTAGCAGGATGTCCTGATCACTGGTCCAACCCTAGCGTGGCGGAGCGTGTTCATCCCTCTTCAGGATCCATCAAAGAATAGACAGACAACGCCGTGAGCCCACAAATGACATGTACAAAACAAGCTTGTGTGCTCCACATTAGCGCCGACCAATGTGTTAGGACTAAGAACCGATGTCGCCGAACACACTTGCAAACTCATCATGCCTATTCAACGATGCCCAAACGAAATGTAGGCGGCGCGGTGAAGCGCGCTTGCCCATCTAGTATTTTTTAGTTTCAAATAATCCTGTAAACAATCCATGATGTGGCCCATGATTTGTCCCACAAACGTGCAAAATATCAATTTCAAATTATCTGTATTCTGAGCTATAGAAAAATGACAAAAATATAGATCTGTACAAGTATGATTTCAAATCCCCAAGATTTATTAGATTTGTCATTTTTGTGTATGCCAAAATAACAAGAATTTTGGGTTGCGATTTTTCATGCTTATAGGATACAAGATTGACTATGCATAATTTATTTTAGATTTTTTTGAAAGTTATAAAATATGTTTTTGAATTTTTTTTAAACGAATGGAGCACTAGAGCTCGGAAGCCAAAAACACTTTCCGAAATGATTCTTCATTCATTGCTTTTATAACTTCCGAGATGAGATCGAATTAGATTGAAAAATTCTATCATGATGCTTTATCGTTGCTATTTTGAATCTGTGAGCTGGATCAGCATAGACGAACCAGTGTGCATTGATATCATTCTCATAGGATGATTCACCGCTGCTAGCGCCGTCACAGAGGACAGTGTACCGCTTGAGAATTGTGACAAGGCAAGGCAGACACACTGGGTCTTCGGCTCCAATAGAAGGGAGCGAACACAAAAGTAGGGTTTTTTTTTGGATAAAGAACAGAAAACCAGTTGCTTGTGTGGACGTTCCAAAGAGTAAATTTGACGAAATAAAACACCTGGTTTTCCAGATGTTCCCGATGCTTCCTAATCCAAGAATCATCCCCGAGGTGCATAAATCCTTTGTGTTGCTCTAACAATGAATATATATCGTCGTGTATCTTTGGTCTCTCTTAGACTTTGAGGCGGGCACACACACACCATATATATATGAGCAATTCCCTAGCGGACTGTACCTGCCCGACCTTGGTAGCGTTTATGGCTGGACATCAAAATTTGCTCCTCTATTTGATAGCCCCTCACTGAAGTCGGTGGATTTAATTACCAACAATCAATAGAACTGTATTGTTTGCTTTTAGTAGTACTAAAGCATTCCAAGCCCCGCTAACTACATAGAGCACGAAGCATGTGAGTAGAAGAAACTCAAACTTTGCCTCAGTACAAAAAACACGGTCTAAAGCCTAGTCCCGTGCCGCCGTTTACTGTGCATCTTTAATTCCCTTTATCCAAGCATAGACAAAATGATACCACCACGGCTATATATCTAAACAGAATTCCGTAGAACTTTGTTGTTGCGACCACAACTGAATTCAGACATTGTCATGGCTTAAGTCTTAAAAACAGATACTGGGCTGTTTACAAATTGTCCCTCCATGCACCATAAAGGGCACACAAAAGCTAATTAGCAAAAAAAAAAGCTCAAATTTCCTCTAAAAAAACCCAAAACTTAGTAAATCTGACAGTTGCATCATGATTAATAGACGAAGTGAGGAAGAGAACTGAGATATAGGTAGAAAGAGAGAAGAGAAGAGCACTAAGCCATGGCGAGTAAATATTCGCGAGAATGAGATCAGAAGATTCAGTCGGACGAGACTTCAGTTTCTTCCTTTCCCCCATTATTTGATGTCGTGCATCAATCCGCCCGGCCGGCAACATGTGGCACGGTGGCAATCCGGCAGGATCCATAGGTCTAGCTACAACTATCATGGCCATGTCCAATCCCGATGATAAAATGATACCACCACGGGTCCACGGCTACCTAAACAGAATTCCATAAAACTTTGTCTAGCTACAACTATCATGGCCATAGTCTGCTCCCGATGGAAGGTGCTCTGATTGAATCCAATGAAAATGTGTCTTTAAGCCATGTCCAATGCAGGGGTGGTACATGGGTTCATGAACGATGTTAAGCAGCGCTAACATTCGTCTCCCCTCCAACAGCCACTAGTCGAGCCGAATCAGCGGATGTTCAGTTCGATGAAATGGCCTTTGGAAGAAACCGAGATACAAAATGAGAGTAAGCAGTCATTTTGTTCCAGATGCTTCCCAACCGTATGTTCACGTCCCCACGTGCTGTTGCTCTAAAAAATAGTTTTAGAGTAATATCATGGAAATGCATACACTACTAGGAAAACGATTATAGGTAAATTTTAATCCTGTGATGCATATAGGGAAAATGATTCAATAAATTAATTTTGTGGCGCATACAGCAAATGCTCCACAGAATTCTTGCAATTCTGTGGCGCATAAGTGAGAATTTTGTGGCGCATATAGCCGTATGCGCCATAGAATTCCTATGGGCCCCACGTGGGCCTGACCCAGCACATGGGCATGCCAAAATTCGGTGACGCATATGACTATATGCATCACAGAGTGTTAAAATTCTGTGGCGCATATAGCATATGCGCCACAGAATTCTTACTATGCGCCACAGAATTTTGACATTCTGTCACGCATATAGCGTATGTGCCACAGAATATGCGAAATGGATCTAAAAAAAGATGGCATCCCTTCCTACCTACCACAACCCTTTCCCTTCTTTTCACCTCCAACTAGCTCGCCCCTCTCCTCCCTCCAACTCCATTTTTCTCATACTCACCTCCATTGTTGATAGCTAGACCTACTTTGGTTCATGTACTTGTGAGGGGGGAAGCTACTCCTACTTGTAAAGGTACTACACCTACCCATACTTTCCTCCTCCAACCGTACCACATCCCACATCCTCTTGCTACACTATGCCTATGGGTTATGGTGTGGATTTGGTTTGTAGATTTGTGAAGTGTGCATGGTTACTTGTGTGTGATGCATGTTTTGTGTGGTCGGCCGGCCTCGGCGTGGTGTGTATATACGGATGTTTTGTAGGTGAGAAGATGGTCCCGCGGGCGGTGTGTGATGGCGAGACGATGTTCCTTCGCTTTGTATTGTGTTTGTTGAATGCATGTTTGCTTGTGGAGGAGCTTTGTGTTGTGCTTGAATGCATGTTGCTGGCGCCGGGTGCATGGAGGTTTGCCAAAATGTTGATACACGTCCATTTCGGCAAATTTCTGCACTAGCCATACGTCCTACTTTTAGGATAGGTCATGCCGAAATTTTCCGGCGATCATGCATATATGTGTGCGCGTCGTGTGTGTGTGCATGGTTCTAACACACTCTTTTTAATCTGGTCTATGTTCACGCGCAGGCGACCATGGTCATCCATATGAGCGAACGCTGGGTGGTTAGATACAAGGCTGACACGGTGGCCGATATGGTTCAGAACAACATGACGAAGATAAGATGTCCGTGCCAAACGTGCAAACACTGGAAGTGGATCAACCCTGATTCCGGACAACTGGAGTCTCACCTTCTCACACGTGGTTTCAAGCCCGGCTTCTTAGTGAATGAGGAGCCGCCGGCAGATGGCGGTGGCCATGATGAAGAAGAGGCCGGGGGCGGGGTAGAAGACAAAGGGTCTCCCAGACATGGTCATCATGATGAAGGAGAACATGATCATCATGAAGAAGGAGATGCCGGTAGACACGATCATCATGAAGGAGATGATGCCGGAGCAGATGGTGGTGGTGGCGGAGAAGAAGGGAGCACGGACATGGCGCTAACTTCGGCCTTGCGGGACCCTCATCTTCAAGAAATTCTCCTCAAGCAGACGACCAACGCGAAAGTTGTAGCTAGAGAGAAAGCCAAGCTGGCACAGATGTAGGTAGACGGGAGGACTCCATTGTATCTTGGGTGCCGGCCCGAGGATACACGCTTGAGTGTAAACGCTGAAGGCTTTGGAGATGAAGGAGGAACACAAATGGACCGACACTAGCTTCAACGCTCACATGAAATTCTGGCACGCTCGTCTTCGCAAGGACAACACACTGCCAACAAGTATCGAGGAGGCAAGGAAAGTAGTTTGCCCACTAGACATGACGTACGTGAAGTACCACACATGCATCAACGACTGCGCACTTTATCGGAACAAGTACAAGGGTAGAACCACATGCCCGGTGTGCGGCCAGAGACGGTACAAGAGAGGGAACAAGAAAGTTCCCCAAAAAGTGGTGTGGTACTTTCCTTTAACTTCTCGTCTCCAGCGGTATTTCGTTGACCCTAAGGAAGCAGAGCTCATGCAATGGCATGCGAAGAGGGAGAAGCCGGAAGATGATCCGGAGAAGGGCAAGATCCTGACACACCCCGCGGATGCTAGCCAGTGGAATGCGCTAGACATTGAATTCCAAGATGAGTTCAGGATCGATCCAAGGAACGTCAGGCTGGAAATGAGCACCGACGGAATCAATCCCTTTTGCAACCAGAGTAGCACGCACAACACCTGGCATGTGTGTGTATGGCCGTACAACCTTCCCCCTGGCTGTGCACAAAGCAGCGGTACATACACATGGGTATCCTTATCCAGGGGCCAAAACAACCGGGTGTCGACATGCATCTGTATCTCGGGCTCCTGAAAGAGGAGTTAGCGACGTTGTGGGAGACGCCGGCACGTATGTGGGACGCCTACACTGGAGATTATTTCGACCTGAGAGCCTCGTTGCTCACGACGGTGCATGACTATCCTGGTTACGAATATGTAGCGTGCCAGGTGAACCATGGATTCTGTGCATGTGTCAGGTGCATGGATAAGACCCCGCATCTGCAGCTGCCGAGGGATCTCGGGTCTTTGAAAACCGTGTTCCAGAGGACTCGAATGTGGCTCCGTAAGGATCGCCCGTGGAGAAAACGCGGAGACCTGTTCAATGGCAAGGACGAGCTTGATAATGCCCCACGACCATTGAGCGGCGAAGAAATCAAGGAGCTTCTAGACAATTGGGAAGAGTGCCCTGTGCCTGGAAAGAAGCGGCCGAGGGAATAGCCACCACCGTTGCATGGAGTATGGAAGGCGAGGTCTGTTTTCTGGGACCTGCCTTACTGGAAGGTCCTCCACACGCGCCATAGCCTCGATATGATGCACATCACGAAGAACGTTACCGAGAGCCTGCTCGGCACTCTGATGAACATGCCGGATAGGACCAAGGATGGGCCGAAAGCAAGAAGCGACCTGAAATTCCTTGGCATTAAGAAGGAACTTCGATACCCCGATAGTGACGATGTCGGTGATGACGATGAACAGACGGAAGGGACCCAGGGTCGCCGCAAAAGGGCTAAGAAGAATGGGGTGGTGCTTAAAGATGCATGCTTTACTCTGAGCGGGGAGGAGCTCGAGAGGTTTTTTAGTTGCCTCATAGGAGTCAAGGTTCCCCACAGCTACTCTGGGAAGATAAGCAGATATCTGGACGTAGCGAAGAAGAGGTTCAGCAGGATGAAGTCTCACGACTGTCACGTGCTGATGACGCATATACTCCCCGTTGCGATCCGAGGGATAATGGACGAGCATGTCCGTGAGACGCTATTTGGCCTCTGCAACTTCTTCGACATCATCTCTAGGAAGTCTATCGGCGTGAAGAAGCTCGGAAAGCTACAAGAAGAGATCGCCGAGATAATATGCGAGCTCGAGATTTACTTCCCTCCCGCGTTCTTCGACATCATGGTGCATCTGCTTGTCCATGTCATGGATGACATCATCCAGCTCGGGACGGCGTTCCTGCACAACATGATGTTGTTTGAAAGTCTGAACGGTGTCATCAAAGGATTCGTTCGCAATAGGTCTCGTCCAGATGGAAGCATAGACAAGGGCTTTCTAACCTACGAGTGTATCTCCTTCTGCCAGAACTACCTAAGCATCGAGAACCAGGATGTCGGTCTGCCCACCAGGAAGCACCTAGGGAGGCTCACTAGATTTGGTCACCACAAGGGCTACCGCGCACTCCATGTCGGCATCGAACCCGAACGCGCTGACTTTGACAGGGCAAACCGAGTCACGCTACAACACATAGAGTTGGTCGACCCCTGGGTGGATGAGCACAAAACCTTAATCGAGCAGAAGATCGCTAATAACCTGGGCAAGACAAGGAAGAAGGGAGACGTTACCAGAGAGCACAACGCCAGCTTCACGGGGTGGTTCAAGAAAAGGCTACTAGAAACTCCCATGCCGACGCCTTATACTGAAGATCAAAAACTCATATTCTCACTCTCATAGGGCCCCGGGCGCAACATTAGGACCTATCAGACATACGACATCAATGGCTACAGATTCTACACCGAGGAGAAGGACAAGAATAGCGAATACCAAAACTCAGGAGTAACTATGCTATCATACGCCGATGACGAGACTGATGTCAAGGAAAGATTCTACAGAAGGATCGAGAAAATATGGGAACTCGACTACTGCAGAGTGACGGTGCTGATGTTTCATGTCAGATGGTCCAAGGGTGTCAAAAAAGATGGCCGGTTTTTCACCACCATGGTTATACCCGATGCCAAATCGAAGAACGCCTCCACAGAGTGCACGAAACATCGGTACCACCCTGCCAAGATGGCTTGACCAGAGTGCACGAAGCTGGTCAGCCCATACTGCCTCCGGAACTGTGCCACCTGGCTTCGGGAGCTATGATGAGTTTGCATGAAGGTATCCAGACACTGGAGGGACTCCTTCTCAAGGATAATAACCCGAGTTACCCGGTGTTCACCATCAAGGTGCCGGAGGACGTGGGCTTCGTCATCGATGCCCCCGCGCATGTGTTCTTCATAGCCTACGTTGACATCTTCAAGCTATTCCACTCGAGACGGCTAGACTATAACTTGGTCCGCCTATTCGCGCTCAATCTGGCGATGGATGTCAAGAGAGAACAAACCCCGTTCATCGCGATAGCAGATCCCTATTACATGCGGGACAGCCAGCTGGAAGAAGGAACAAGGAACCGGGCCCGGGCAAAGTCCTACCTTCAGAAGCTATTGATGGAAAGCAAGAGGAAGGACAACATCCTTGTGCCTTTCTTTCCCGAGTAAGTGTACACATCCTCCTACCGCCGTCGTAACACATAAGTATTTATTTCCATTGCTCTTTTCCAACATCCCGTTCCACATTGTGTGTTGCCCGTAGAGACAAGTACTGCACTCTCATCGTCCTCTACACGAGGTATTCGCTTGCCACCTACTTCAACTCGTGGAGTGCGAGGAGGAAGAACTACGCCAGAGTAAAGAGCGTTCTAGATGATGCTATCGAGGGCTATGCCAAACAGGGAGGCCCCTTCGACTATAAGGGGGAGGCTTACAGGGACGATGGCTCACACAAGTTCAAGCACGTGTGCGAGTTCCCTAAATCAGCGGGCGTCTAGCGTGAAGGAGGCCTTCTACGTTTGCCATCACCTCAAACGGTTTGTCCGGGATTGCAAGATGCTAACGCTGCCATCTTCTCTCCAAGGATGGGCCCAAAAGTTGCATGGGATCAATGACTCCGATCTCATGGAAGACTTCCATGATACGCAGGTGAAGCTATCACATATCATCGTGGAACAGGTCAACACAACTGGTGGGCTCTTACACCAGCCCAGGCAGTTCACCAAGAGGGAGATCGAAGCCCGCCTCAAGGCGCAGGGTGACTTCAGGACATGGACGACGAAAGACATGTACAAGACGTTCCCGGCGCCCTCTGAGGAGAAGGCTACTTGACCGAGAGAGTGTGTGTATCGGTGGACACATGTAGTGTGTGTGTCGAAAAACTTATCTTGCCTAGCTTGAAACCGTCGTTGTTATTGTGTCGTGTAATAACCATGGTCGTTGTTATTGTGTCAGACATGTTGTCGTGTTTCTTTCATTGTCATCGATGCATTATTTTAAGTTTATGAATGCGTTGCTCTAATTTTTGTCAACATATATATTTGCATGATGTACTAATATGCCTTGTCAATAGAGATGCCGATGTACGTTGTGTACAAGGGTCGGGTTCCAGGTGTCTACGAGGAGTGGGTGGACTGCCACCAACAAGTGGACAAGTTCAACGGCAATAGCTACAAGGGATGCGCGACTAGAGAGGAGGCGGTGACCAAGTGGAGGAGCCACGTATGGAAGATGAACTGGACAAAGATCTTGATGTCGCTCCTCCTCACCGGCATCGCGGTTACGGTTTACTATATTTTGTCCTAAGGTAGTAGATGGTGACAACATCACGCGGTTGTAATTAAGTTATGTGAGTGAGATGAACACTTGTGAAATGTACTTGTACACTTATTCGGTTCTAATATGTGTCTAATATGTGATTGATGAACACTTTTGAATATTTGTGCTTATTGATGTATTATATGTGAAGTGGAACATTTGTACTGCTGTGTGTATTTCTGTCAAATTTGTGTGTATTTCTTGTAATATACCTACATTTGTACCAGAATCTTAACATTTCAAAATTCTGAAAAAAGGATTTTGTGGCACATATGCCATATGCGCCGCAGAATCTGGGACAGAATTTTGTGGCGAATTCTGTTGCGCATATGCCATATACGCCACGGAATGTTGAGAATTCTGTGGCGCATATGCATATGCGCCATAGAATTTAAATTTTAGTGGCGAGGATTTAGTGACGACAACCATATGCGCCACAGAATTTAAATTTGGTGCGCCACTGGTAACGTTTTTCCTATTAGTGATATCCTCCATTTATTAAAAAACATATTTTATTTTA
Organism: Avena insularis; assembly: GCA_023614405.1. Taxonomy (NCBI): domain Eukaryota; kingdom Viridiplantae; phylum Streptophyta; class Magnoliopsida; order Poales; family Poaceae; genus Avena; species Avena insularis. Next base: position 376,658,208 of record CM042695.1, on the reverse strand, counting down.
TTTTAATTCCAAAAAAATACTTTCGCGTGTATCTGCACATTCTACGTGCTCACATGCGGTTTCATGAAAAATCAATAATTTTTATAAGATGTGCGAAAAAGACAAAAACATGTCTCGTGGAGAGACTTATTTTAGCACCTAATTTTGTCTTTTTTACGCAAGGCACACAAAATATTCATTTTTCATGAAACGACTTTGTACGCCACCTAACATGTGAAGATGTACGTGAATGTATTTGTTTTGAAATATTTTGGCATTTTAAAATTCGTTAAAAGTCAAATTCATATAAAGGGAGCATATGCACCCCAGAACAAAATACCCACGTCCTATCACATGCAAGCTAGGTTTTATGACCTCCAGAGTCGGAGTTGTAGTGTACCACATGCAAAATGTTTTCTTTAATGCTTTTTTTTTTAAAATTCCACCGATCTATTAATAATCATCAAAAGCAATGCAAAGTGTCTTAAAAGTAATAAAACTTACAAAAAGGTCCTTAAACCACCTAGAAACGACTATATACACTAGCACGAGTCGAAGGCGCGCCGCCGTCCTCGCACCTCCATCACCAGAGCCGGGAAAAGCTTGTCCTTGTAGAGCATATTATAGTAGACAGACGTGAAATCGTCATGCTAAAGGCCACGAAGGACCATCGCAATACAACAGCAACCATCACCAATGATGACAACCATATATCGGAAGAGACTGTCTTGAACCAACACCAATGAACATGGAAAACGACTGGATCCCGGGAGATCCGTCGAACACAAGACTCCACACGCCCTCAACCAGCGCTAGGCGCACCAACTGAGTGAGGATAAGATTAGGAAGACCTTATTCTCACTTCAGGTTGTAGACACCGCCCAATCATCCTAGAGAAGACACTAATAAATCTAAACAAAGAACGAAAAACCCTCTCGCCGATGAGGGGTCATGGTCAACCAGCACCACCGTCAACCCTCCTAGCAAATCCATGGAGGTGACGATCTACAAAACCATGGCCCACAACTCATAGTTAGCCATAGTTAGCAATGGCTCCTTGTGGAGGAGGACGCACGGAGGTAGGACGTCAGGAGGGAATCAACATGAGAATGAGGAGGACCACATGAGGGGTGGCATGGCAGGGGAAGTCGGAAAGGGCCAGCCATAAAGGATGGGTGGAGGTTGAGGACGACGGTGGAGAAGATGGAGACTCGGGAGAGGATAAGGTATCACCGTTTTTGGAGGGACCATCATGAGGGCGTGTGGAGCAAGAAACGAGTGACCCATAGGATCACAACCTCCATGGGGGGGCACTGAAGATTTTTCCTATACAAAAGTTGATGCATTTTGCATGTTTAGACTCATTGTATGCATCCATTAATAATCACTTTGTGCCCACACATAACAGTTTTTTCACCTAACTCCTTGTGCGGTTTCAGAAAAAACTTGCTATTTCGAAGAAAAAAGCAAAATTTTCACCAAGGCTTATCAAAGTTAGGTGTTATAATTGTAAATGAAAAATAAAATGATACAACATGAGTTTCAACCCACAACCTATCAATCAATAGCCTAAGCCCCACAATACTGCACTATACGCAAGTTCATGGAAAGAACATGATTTATTTCTTAATGAACAGTAATGTCTCGTATTTATTGAAATTTGACCAAAATCTTGGTCCTTGATTATCATTTCTTGCTCCTTATCGAGTATAGTTAATTTCGCCTAATTCATCTGAAGTTTCAATGAAACTTTTTTCCCTAGGTGTCACACTATGTTAATTTAGGAAATATCTCTACATGCACTATAATAGAGAACCGAAACATGAAAAAGAATTACCAAAAAACACTCAAAATTCATAAATAGGTTAATTGCATCACTGTCAAAATGGATAGATGTTTTTGTTGTTCTGCTATCTTGTTCATTTATCGTCTTTGTGTGATTGTTGAATTGTAATATTCCAAATATTTTGAATGTGGATGAATTGATCAAGTAGTACCCCATGTTGAAAAGAAAAAGAAACATATAAAGTGACACTTGCCAAGGATACTTGGATGAGGACGTTTGGTAGAGCGAAGGCATTACATGTAAATTTGCGTGAGAATGAAACGAGGAGATTCGCCCGGAGGAGGTTTGCTAGCTTCCCCCCGGTAAGTTGTAGAGTGCAGCATTTTAGTCTAGAAACTTGTGGCATGTCGGCAATTGTTGGAGATATGCCCTAGAGGCAATAATAAAAGTAGTATTAACCGGAAACATTAATACTTGTGTGATTTGTAAATTAAATTAGAGTCCCTGGTAAAGCCTCTTTTATAATACTAGCTTGTTGGTTAATCGATGATCGTGGTTTCTCGATCATGAACATTGAGATTTTATTAACAACAAGCTTATATCATTAGGAGAATGGTATGATGGACATACTCCTATAGATAAGCATAGAATAAAGATCAAGTCATTTCAATAGTTCGTTTGCTATAAGATTTCTGATACATAGTAACCTAATTCCTTCGACCATGAGATCATGCTAATCACCATCACTGGAAGGATGCTTTGATGATATCAAACACCACACCGTAACTGGGTGGCTATAAAGGTGGCATTGAGTGTTCGGAAAGTATGGGTTGAGGCACATGGATCAAGAGTGGGATTTGTCCATCCATGTGACGGATATATATACTCTGGCCCTCTCGGTGGAATGTCATCCAATTAGCTTGCAAGCATGTGACTATCTCACAAGGGATCACATATCACGGGAATGAGAAAAGAGTACTTATCGGTAAGAGGCTGAACTAGGTATGCAGAGATACCGACGATCAAACCTTGGATAAGTAAACTATCGTGAGACAAAGGGAAATTGGTATCGTATGTAAGTGGTTCATTCGATCACAAAGTAATCGTAGAAATATGTGGGAGCCATATGAATTTCCAGATTCCTCTGTGTGTTATTGATCGGAGAAGTGTCTCGGTCATGTCCGCATAATTCACGAACCGTAGGGAGACACACTTAAGGATTCAATGTTGTTTAGTAGATATGGAATGTTAGTAGGGATAACGAATGTTGTTCGGAGTCTCGGATGGAATCCGTAATATCACGAGGAGATCCAGAATGGTCCGGAGAATAAGATTCATATAAGGAAAGTCCGAATCCGGAGTTGGGGAATGATTTCAATGTTTTCATCGGAGAGGTTCTAGAAGGTTCTAGAAGGTTCACCGGACCGGAAGGGGAATGGTCCATGAATGTGTCATGGGTAAGTGGAATGATTGGATCATATCCTAGGTCACTTGGTGTGGGCATTTATGAGAGAGAATTAAAGCTCTAAATTGAAAGTCAAACGGGAGATTTGAAAAGTCAAACTGGAACAATGGTTTCCTGGTGGAAGAAGGAAAGAGTCCTTCCAACCTGGGTTTGGAAGTGGATTCAAACTCCCCTATCTCAAGGCTGCCCCCCTCTCATAAATAGAGGGGTAGGGCTACCCCAAACACACAAGCTCTAGCCCTCCCACACCCGTGCGCCGCCGCCGCTGGCACTGCCGCCCTAGCCGCCGCCGACACCTCCTCCTCCTCCCGGTCTTCTAAACCCTAGATTACCAGGAAACCCTAGATCCACCATAACCTGCTCCGGCTTAGGCGAAGCCCTGCAGGATCTTCCCTCTACTTCCGACACCACGTCGTCGTGCTGCCGGAATCGCGAGGGGAGAACTACAACCTCCGCTGCCTGCTGGAACAAGGGAGAGTAAGGTCTTCATCGAGTACCGAACGTGTGACCGACTGCGGAAGCGCTCCTGGAACGCAGCGCCGGAAGGATCGTCTACGCGATCTTGAGATCGACAAGTGTACGACTACATTACCCACGAGAATCTGCTCCTGTTAACCGCTTTGGAATCTTCGAGGGTGAGTGCTTATATCGACTCGTTGCTACAATCTAGTAGATAGATCTTGATTTGTTTGTGTGCATGCGGTAGAAATTTTCTGTTTTCCATGCTACGAACCCCTACAGTGGTATCAGAGCCAGGTCTATATGTAGATCTGTTGCACGAGTAGAACACAATGGTCATTGTGGGCGGTGGTGCTTTTATTATCAATTGTTTTTTGTGTACTTTGCATCTTGCGGTATGATGGGATGAAGCGGCCCAGACTAACCTTACATGACATCGTTCATGAGACTAGCTCCACGCTTAACATGCAACTTGTATTGCATAAGTGGGTTTGCGGGTTTCTATCTCTCCCATCATAGTATAGATTCAATTTACAACGGACGCTTGATAGTTCAAGCATCAACGTTGTGGTTCTTGTTTGTAAGTTAGAACGACACTTATTGAAAGTCCCAAACCACGTAAAACATGCAAAAAAATAGAGGCGTCTAACTTTGTTTTGCAGGGTGTGCTGTGATGTGATATGGCCATGATTGTGATTATATATGATGTATGCAATGTTCCTTATTGTTAGTCGGTAACCGGCAGGAGCCATATGGTTGTCTTTTAAATTCTGTTAAGACCTGTGTGTCTATTCAAAGTAGTTGTAATAGTTGATGCTGGTGGACGACAACCATGAAGCAGGCGCCATTGACCTTGACGCCATACCGGTGATGATGGAGATCATGTTCGTGCTTGAAGATGGAGATCGGAAGCACAAGAAGAAAGGCCATATCATATCACATATTATGAATTGCATGTGATATTAATCCTTTTATGCATCTTGTATTGCTTAGTTCGCGATGGTAGCATTATAAGATGATCCCTCACATACAAAATTTCAAGTTATAAAGTGTTGATCCTTTGTTAGCACCGTTGCTAAAACTCGTTGTTTCGAAGCACCACGTGATGATCGGGTGTGTTAGATTCTATGAGTGTATACAACGGGAGCAAGCCAGATTTGCTCACGCGGAAGCTAAGGTTTGATCTTGACGAGCCTAGCATGTACAGACATTGTCTCGGAACACAGATCATCGAAAGGTAAAACATGAGTCATATAGTAGATATGATGAACATGCTGATTGTTCGCCATTGAAGCTACATCAATTCTCGTGATGATCAGTTTTGATGTGGTGGATTTGGTTCGTGTGATCACTAAAACAATGTGAGGGATATTGTTTTGAGTGGGAGTTCACCTAGATTAATTTAAACATTAATTAGAACTCAATTTTTCATAAAATTAGTCTAAACTATTGCAAATATGTTGTAGATCAATGGCGGCCCCTACCATCAATTTTAATGCGTTCCTAGAGAAAGAAAAGTTGAAAAACAATGGAAGCAACTTCGCGGAGTGGTTCCGCAATTTGAGGATTGTCCTTAATGCTGGTAATTTGACCTATGTGCTGGATGCACCGCTGGGTGATCCATCCGCAGCTGATGCTACCGATAAGGTAAAGAATGTTTTCCTCGCTCGGAAGAATCAGTACTCCACAGTTCAGTGTGCTATTTGTATGGTTTGGAATCAAAGCTTCAGAAAATGTTTGAGAACCATGACCCACATGATATTGTCCGTGAACTCAAAATGATATTTGAGGCTCACGCGGCAGTTGAGAGTTATGAGGCTTCTGAAAAGTTCTTTAACTGCAAGATGGAAGAAGGCAGCTCCGTCAGTGAGCACGTGCTTAAGAAGTCTGGGCATGCAAGCAAACTTCAAATCTTGGGTATAGTGATTCCTAATGCTTTGGGTATTCACCGTGTCCTCCAGTCACTACCACCAAGTTACAAGAATTTTGTAATGAACTACAATATGCAAAACATGGACAAGTCGTTGCCCAAACTCTTATCCATGTTAAAGTCTGCGGAAGTGGAGATCAAGAAAGAGCACCAAGTGTTGGTGGTCAATAAGACCACAAAATTCAGGAAGCAAGGCATGTCTAAGAAAAAGGGAAACTTCAAGAAGGGCGGTAAGAAAGTTACCGCGCCGGCGAAGAAGACCAAGGCTGGGCCTAAGCCTGATACTGAGTGCTTTTACTGCAAGGGAGACGGTCCTTTGAGCGGAATTGCCCTAAGTACTTGGCGGATTTGAAGAACGGCAACATCAAGAAGAAAGGTATATCCGATATACATGTTATTGATGTGTATCTCACTAGTACTCGTAGTAGTGCCTGGGTAATTGATACTGGTTCGGTTGCTCATATTTGTAACTCGAAACAGGTGCTGCAGAATAAACGGAACCTAGCGAAGAACAAGGTGACGATGTGCGTTGGAAATGGATCAAAGGTTGATGTGATCGCGGTCGGCACGCTACCTCTTCATCTACCATCAGGATTAGTTTTATACTTAAATAATTGTTATTTGGTGCCTGCGTTGAGCATGAACATTATATCCGGATCATGTTTATTGCGAGACGGTTACTTGTTTAAGTCCGAGAATAATGGTTGTTCGATTTATATGAGTAATATGTTTTATGCACATGCACCTTTGATAGATGGTCTATTCTTATTGAATCTCGATTGTAGAAATACACACATTAATAACATTGAAGCTAAACGTTTGAAATTGAGCGATAACTCGACCTATATGTGGCACTGTCGTCTTGGTCATACTGGAGTGAAGCGTATGAAGAAACTCCATTCAGATGGACTTCTTGAATCACTTGAAAGATGCGAAGCATGTCTGATGGGTAAAATGACTAAGACTCCATTTTCTAGTATGATGGAGCAAGCTACGGACTTATTGGAAATCATACATACCGATGTGTGTGGCCCAATGAGTGTAGCATCGCGCGGTGGTTATCGTTATGTTCTTACCTTCACGGATGACTTGAGTAGATATGGGTATATCTATTTCATGAAATATAAGTCCGAAACTTTCGAGAAGTTTAGGAAATTTCAAAGTGAAGTAGAGAATCAACGTAACAAGAAGATTAAATTTCTACGATCTGATCATGGAGGTGAATATCTTAGTTACGAGTTTGGCGAGCATTTGAAGAAATGTGTAATACTTTCACAATTGACACCGTCAGGAACACCACAACGTAATGGTGTGTCCGAACATCGTAACTCTCTTAGATATGATTCGTTCTATGATGTCACTTACAGATTTACCGCTATTGTTTTGGGGTTATATATGCATTAGAAACAGCCGCATTCACTTTAAATAGGGCACCATCTAAATCCATTGAAACGACACCGTATGAATTATGATTTGGGAAGAAACCTAAATTGTTGTTCCTTAAAGTATGGGGTTGCGAAGCTTATGTAAAGAAGTTACACCCCGACAAGCTTGAACCCAAAGAGGAAAAATGCATCTTCATAGGATACCCAAAGGAAACTATTGGGTATACCTTCTATCATAGATCAGAGGGAAAAATCTTCATTGCCAAGAATGGATCCTTTCTAGAGAAGGAGTTTCTCTCGAAAGAAGTGACTGGAAGGAAAGTAGAACTCGACGAGGTTGTTGAACCTTCTCTCTAACATGCGAGTAGCGCAGCACCGGAAGTAGTTCCTGTGGCGCCTATACCAATAAGAGAGGAAGATAATGATGTTGATCATGAAACTTCGGTTGAAGTTACTATGGAACCTAGCAGGTCAACAAGAACTTGTACCACTCCTGATTGGTATGATCCCGTTATGAATGTCATGTTGGTAGACAACACCGATGACCCTGTGACTTATGAGGAAGCAATGATGAGCCTAGATTCCAATAAATGGCAAGAAGCCATGAAATCCGAGATTTGATCCATGTACGAAAACCAAGTATGGACTTTGGTGGACTTACCGGATGGCCGGAAGGCTGTCGAGAATAAATGGATTTTCAAGAAGAAAACAGATGCTGATGGTAATGTTATTGTCTATAAGGCTCGACTTGTCGCAAAAGGGTTTTGAAAAATTCAAGGAGTTGACTACGATGATACTTTCTCACCAGTAGCGAAGCTAAAGTCTGTGATGATTTTATTAGCAATCGCTGCATATTATGATTATGAGATATGGCAGATGGATGTCAAAACGGTGTTCCTCAATGGAGACATTGATGAAGAGTTGTATATGGTACAACCCAAAGGTTTTGTCGATCCTAAAGATGCTAACAAGGTATGCAAACTTGAAGGGTCAATTTATGGATTGAAGCAAGCATCCCGGAGTTGGAATCAACTTTTTGATAAGGTGATCAAAAGTTTTGGTTTTTTACAGACTTATGGAGAAGCTTGTATTTACAAGAAAGTGAGTGGGAGCTGCGTAGCATTCTTAATACTATATGTAGATGACATAGTGTTGATTGGGAATGATGTAGACCTTCTTAATAGTGTCAAGGATTATTTGAATAATAGTTTTTCAATGAAAGATCTTGGCGAAGCAGCTTACATATTAGGCATAAAGATTTATAGAGATAGATCAAGACGCCTAATATCATTGTCATAGAGTACATATTTGGACAAAGTTCTAAAGAGGTTTGGAATGGAAGATAGCAAGAAAGGGTTCTTGCCCATGTTTCCGAATACGACCCTGAGTAAAACTCAAAGTCCTGCAACGGCAGAAGATAGAGAAAGGATGAGTAAGACTCCCTATGCCTCAGCCATAGGATCTATTATGTATGCCATGCTATGTACTAGACCCGACATTGCATATGCTGTTAGTTTAACTAGCAGATATCAAAGTGATCCAGGAGTGGATCATTGGACAGCGGTCAAAAACATCCTTAAGTACTTGAGAAGAACTAAGGATATGGTTCTTTCTTATGGAGGTGATGAACAGCTCGTTGTTAATGGTTATACCGATGCTAGTTGGAACACCGATCCGGATGATTCTAAATCTCAATCTGGATACGTATTTACTTTGAATGGTGCAACAGTTAGATGGAGGAGTGTTAAGCAAAGTGTTGTGGCGAGATCTTCAACTGAATCGGTATACATAGCTGCTTCGGAGGCTTCACAAGAGGCGATATGGATGAAGGAGTTCATTACAGAGCTCCGTGTGGTTCCAAGTGCGCTGGACCCAATGTCTATCTATTGTGATAACATGGGCGCCATAGCCAATGCGCAAGAACCAAGGTCACACAAGAAGCTGAAGCATATCAAGCTGCATTTTCACGCTATTCGAGAGCATGTACAAGATGGTGACATAAAGATTTGCAAAGTACACACATATCTGAATATGGCGGATCCGTTGACTAAACCTCTCCCAAGGGAAAAACATGAACATCACCAAACCTCCATGGGTGTTCGGTATATTACCATGTAATCTAGATTAGTTGACTATAGTGCAAGTGGGAGACTGTTGGAGATATGCCCTAGAGGCAATAATAAAAGTAGTTATTATTATATCTTTGTGTTTATGATAAATGTTTACATTCATGCTATAATAATATTAACCGGAAACATTAATACTTGTGTGATTTGTAAACTAAATTAGAGTCCCTGGTAAAGCCTCTTTTATAATACTAGCTTGTTGGTTAATCGATGATCGTGGTTTCTCGATCATGAACATTGAGATGTTATTAACAACAAGGTCATATCATTAGGAGAACGGTATGATGGACATACTCCTATAGATAAGCGTAGCATAAAGATCAAGTCATTTCAATAGTTCGTTTGCTATAAGCTTTCTGATACATAGTAACCTAATTCCTTCGACCATGAGATCATGCTAATCACCATCACCGGAAGGATGCTTTGATGACATCAAACACCACACCGTAACTGGGTGGCTATAAAGGTGGCATTGAGTGTTTGGAAAGTATGGTTGAGGCACATGGATCAAGAGTGGGATTTGTCCATCCATATGACGGATAGATATACTCTGGGCCCTCTCGGTGGTATGTCATCCAATTAGCTTGCAAGCATGTGACTGGCTCATAAGGGATCACATATCAGGGGAACGAGAAAAGAGTACTTATCGGTAACGAGGCTGAACTAGGTATGCAGAGATACCGACGATCAAACCTCGGATAAGTAAACTATCGTGAGACAAAGTGAATTGGTATCGTATGTAAGTGGTTCATTCGATCACAAAGTAATCGTAGAAATATGTGGGAGCCATATGAATTTCCAGATTCCTCTATGTGTTATTGATTGAAGAAGTTTCTCGGTCATGTCCGCATAATTCACGAACCGTAGGGAGACACACTTAAGGATTCGATGTTGTTTAGTAGATATGGAATGTTATTAGGGATACCGAATGTTGTTCAGAGTCTCGGATAGGATCCAGAATATCACGAGGAGATCCGGAATGGTCTGGAGAATAAGATTCATATAAGGAAAGTCCGATTCCGGAGTTGGGGAATGATTTCAATGTTTTCATCGAAGAGGTTCTAGAAGGTTCACCGGACCGGAAGGGGAATGGTCCATGAATGTGTCATGGGTAAGTGGAATGATTGGATCATATCCTAGGTCACTTGGTGTGGGCATTTATGAGAGAGAATTAAAGCTCTAAATTGAAAGTCAAACGGGAGGTTTGAAAAGTCAAACTGGAACAATGGTTTCCTGGTGGAAGAAGGAAAGAGTCCTTCCAACCTGGGTTTGGAAGTGGATTCAAACTCCTCTCTCTCAAGGCTGCCCCCCTCTCATAAATAGAGGGGGAGGGCTGCCCCAAACACACAAGCCCTAGCCCTCCCACACCCGTGCGCCGCCGCCGCTGCCAGCGCTGCCGCGCCGCCGCCTTGCGCCGCCGCCCTAGCCACCGCCGACACCTCCTCCTCCTCCCGGTATTATAAACCCTAGATTACCGGGAAACCCTAGATCCACCATAACCTGCTCTGGCTTAGGCGAAGCCCTGCAGGATCTTCCCTCTACTTCCGACACCACGTCGTCGTGCTGCCGGAATCGCGAGGGGAGAACTACAACCTCTGCTGCCTGCTGGAACAAGGGAGAGGAAGGTCTTCATCGAGTACCGAACATGTGACCGACTGCGGAAGCTCTGCCGGAACGCAGCGCCGGAAGGATCGTCTACACGATCTTGAGATCGGCAAGTTTACGACTACATCACCCACGAGAATCTGCTCTCGTTAACCGTTTTGGAATCTTCGAGGGTGAGTGCTTCTATCGACTCGTTGCTACAATCTAGTAGATAGATCTTGGCTTTTTGTGTGCATGCGGTAGAATTTTTTTGTTTTCCATGCTACAAACCCCTACAGCAATCACTACACAACACATGATTATTTAGGGCACAAGAAAGTGCCTTAAAAAACCAAAAATGCCTATAAAGATCTTTGAAGGCATTAAAAAAGGTATCGAATCAAATGGTGTAGGGAAAAATCATTTAAGGCACTTCTTAGAAGTGTCTTTAAAAATAGATTTTTGAGGAACTTTGAAAAATACCTTTAAAAATAGTTTCTTTAGGAACTTTGAAAACTGTCTTAGATTATAATTTGAGGCACTATTGAGAAATGCCTCTAATTTTTTTGGCACTTTGAAAAGTGCCTCGAAAAATAATAAAAGGCATTACATAAGTTAAGTTTCATCTGACTCCATGGTGCATGTCCTAGGGAATCCGCAGATACCGATGCAACTGGACAATCTCAGGAAGATATTGGGTTAAAGTTTCAATTTTCCCTTTTTGGTTAAAGTCTGAGAAGACATGGTGCCACAAGCCCAAGTTATTGATGCCAAAATGCAGATATTGATGCAACTGGTTAATCTCAGGAAGATATTGTACTACTACTCTACCAATCAGAATTTTCATTTCCATTCTACCTCTAGTTTAGGAATTAGAACCACATGATCAATATTCATAACTATTTGTAGAACAATTTACATACATGATGATTCAATCTATAGGGAAAGGATATTATCTATAGGTTCCAGGCCTTTAGGTACACCTTTCTCCAGTCATCACATAGGTCTGTGGAATTGTGGTACCATTACCTAGTAAGTATAAATCCAAGTTACCGAATAACATGACAAGGTTGTGCAACTATGAGCTATCTAGATTTATTGAGCTACTACTATTACTAGTGCTCAAAAGGCTAAAGGGCATCACTTCATGGGAACCTTGTTTGGGTATTATACCTAATTTGGCATACTCATATAATAATTTAGAAGACAATAAACCACCAAAAATCCAAACACTAAATCACCCTGAACACTACCACCAAAATACCACCTAAGGTCAATCGCTAGGGCGAGCATGTTTACCTGCTTCGACATCACGGGAAGGCAACGAGAAGTGCGCCTCTCCGGATCTCCAACCTTGTGGCCTCAACATTGGCCGCCAACACCCGATGAAGATGCTCCAGGCCCTCATATCCCCCTCGTCCAGCTTTTTTAGTATCCTTTATGAAGCATATGTATCTAGACTTGTTTTAGTATCACTAGTAGAAAACAGGCCATCCGTTCGCGCCCCCTCAGAGCATTAGTCCCGGTTGCGCCACCAACCGGGACTAATGCTGGCACGCCGATTCGGCACGGGCCCGGAGGCATGCGTCCCGGTTGTTAACGGGGCATACGTCCTGGTTGGAGCCACCAACCGGGACTAAAGGTTTGGCCACAGCCACGTGGCATGGCACACACCTTTAGTCCCGGTTGGTGGCTCCAACCGGACGCATGCTCCCCGCCTCTATAAATGCAACGCCCCCCCCCCTCCCCTCCTCCTTTTTTTTCTCTTGGTGGAAGGTGTGAGGGGTGTGCTAGTTTTTTCTCCCTTGTGCATGCATTCAAGGTGTTTGATGAAATGTTTGAGTGAATAATGCCGTTCAATTTCTCATAGAAAAAACATAGAAGGTGTCCGAGACGCACTTGAGCTTTCTCCTCTTTATTTCCCTCGATCGAGGTTAGCAATCTTATCTTTTCTCTGTCATTGATACAATGCATGTGTCGATGTGAATTGGTCATTTCACTATTTATGATGTCCTATTTTTTGATAAACTTACTTATATGATGCAGATGAATGGTCGGGAATGGATGTACGGTGACCGGCGCGTAGCCGGGTATTTGAAAGGCGTGGATAAATTTATCGATGTGGCTACGGCAAACAAAGAGAATTGTTTTATACGTTGTCCATGTGTTCAATGTCGGAACAACAAGGAGTAATCTTCCTGGAAAATCATTCGCGGCCACCTGATTATGAAAGGTTTCATGCCCAACTATAATTGCTGGACCAAGCACGGGGAAAGAGGGGTTATGATGGAAGATGGTGAAGAAGAAGATGATGATAACAACTATCATCATATGTTTCCTGAATACAGTGATACTGCAATGGAAGACAATGGAGAGGAAAAAGGTGAAGAACGAGCATCAGATGAGCCGACTGATGAACTTGGTAGGGTCATTTCTGATGCAAAGCGAGACTGTGAAACAGACAATGAGAAGTTGAAGTTAGAGGGCATGTTAGAAGATCACAAGAAATTGTTGTACCCAAATTGTAAAGATGTCAGCACAAAGCTCGGTACCACACTGGAATTGTTGCGATGGAAGGCAGAGTGTGGTGTAACTGACTCCTCATTTGAAAAGATGCTGAAAATAATGAAGCCGAAGTTTCCAAAACATAACGAACTTCCCGAGAGTACCTACGAAGCAAAGAAGACTCTCTGTCCTCTAGGATTAGATGTGCAAAAGATACATGCATGCATTAATGACTGCATCCTCTACCGCGGTAAGGAGTATGAGAATTTAGATAAATGCCCGGTATGCAATGCGTTGCGGTATAAGATCAGACGAGATGACCCTGGTGATGTTGAGGGAGAGCCCCTCCAAAAGAGGGTTCCTGCTAAGGTTATGTGGTATGCTCCTATAATACCAAGGTTGAAACGCATGTTCAGAAACAAAGAGCATGCCAGGTTGTTGCGATGGCACAAAGAAGACCGTAAGAAAGACGGGAAGTTGAGACACCCTGCTGATGGGTCACAGTGGAGAAAAATCGAGAGAGACTTCCCAGACTTTGCAGGTGACACAAGGAACTTATGGTTTGGTCTAAGTACGGATGGCATGAATCCTTTTGGGGAGCAGAGCTGCAGTCACAGCACCTGGCCCGTGACTCTATGTATCTGCAACCTGCCTCCTTGGTTGTGCATGAAGCGTAAGTTCATTATGATGCCAGTGCTCATCCAAGGCCCGAAGCAACCGGGCAACGACATTGATGTGTACCTTAGGCCATTAGTTGAAGAACTCTTACAGTTGTGGGGCAAACCAGGTGTACGTGCGTGGGATGAGAACAAACAGGAGCCATTTGATCTACGAGGGTTGTTATTCGTAACCATCAATGATTGGCCTGCTCTTAGTAACCTTTCAGGACAGACAAACAAGGGATATAAGGCATGCACACACTGTTTAGATAAGACTGAAGGTACATATTTGCATAAATGCAAGAAGGTTGTGTACCTGGCGAATCGACGATTTCTTCCGACCAATCATCCCGTAAGAAAGAAAGGCAAGCATTTCAAAGGTGAGGCAGATCACCAGAAGAAGCCTGAACTCCCTGCTCGTGATGATGTATTTGGTATGGTCAAGGACATAGAAGTAATATTTGGAAAGGGTCCCGACAGTCAATCAGCTCCGAACGACGTCGCTACAGGACACGCACCCATGTGGAAGAAGAAATCTATATTTTGGGAGCTGCCATATTGGAAAGTCCTGCGTGTCCGCTCTTTAATCGACGTGATGCACGTGACGAAGAATCTTTGCGTGAACCTGCTAGGATTCCTAGGCGTGTATGGAAAGACAAAAGATACACCAGAAGCACGGGAGGACCAACAAATTATGAAAGACCCAAAGAACATGCATACACAAAACAAGACGGATAAAGGGCGTCACTTAAGTCGTGCCAGCTATGCTCTTACCAAAGTAGAGAAGGAAATCTTTTTTGAAGTCCTTTACAGTATCAAGGTGCCGTCGGGCTTCTCATCTAATATAAAGGGGATAATAAATATGGCAGAGAAAAAGTTCCAAAACCTGAAGTCTCATGACTGTCACGTGATTATGACGCAGTTGCTTTCGATTGCATTGAGGGGGATTCTACCGAAAAATGTTCGAGTACCCATTGTGAAGATGTGTGCATTCCTCAATGCAATATATTAGAAGGTAATCAATCCAGGTATTCTGCCAAGGTTACAAAAGGATGTGGTACAATGTCTTGTTAGTTTTGAATTGGTGTTCCCACCATCCTTCTTCAATATTATGACGCATCTCCTGGTTCACCTAGTGGAAGAGATTGCCATTCTCGGTCCGGTATTTCTGCACAATATGTTCCCCTTTGAGAGGTTCATGGGAGTCTTAAAGAAATATGTTCATAACCGTGCTAGACCAGAAGGAAGCATCTCCAAGGGATATGGAACAGAGGAGGTCATTGAGTTTTGTGTTGACTTTATTCCTGACCTTAAGCCGATTGGTGTTTCTGACTCGCGGCATGAGGGAAGACTAAGTGGAAAAACACTGGGAAAGAAAGCAATGATATGTAGGGACGGGGATTCTTTCACTAAAGCACACTACACAGTTCTACATAATTCCACCATGGCAGCTCCGTATATCGAGGAACACAAGAATATTGTACGCTCCAAAAACCCGGGGAAGCCTGAATCATGGATTACAGATGAACACATGAAGTCTTTCGGTGGTTGGATGCGGACACATCTCTTGAATGACACCACTGTTGGAGATCAGCTATACTTGTTGGCCGCGTCACCATCTTCTATTGTATTGAATTTCCAAGGGTACAGAATAAATGGGAATACATTCTACACGATCGCCCAAGATAAAAAGAGCACCAACCAAAATAGTGGTGTCCGCTTTGATGCAATAGACGAGAATGGACAAAAGGACACATATTATGGTTACATAGAGGAGATATGGGAACTAGACTATGGAGTCTCTTTTAAGGTCCCTTTGTTTTGCTGCAAATGGGTCAACCTGAATGGGGAAGGGGTAAAGATAGACCAGTTGTACGGAATGACAACAGTGGATCTCAACAATCTTGGTTATAGAGATGAACCATTCGTCCTAGCCAATGATGTGTCTCAGGTTTTCTATGTGAAGGACATGTCCTCCAGACTGAAAAAAGAAAAAATATGCAAACGAATACATCATATGATGAGCCAAAGCGTCACATAGTTCTTTCAGGGAAAAGAAACATCGTGGGAATCGAGGACAAGACAGACATGTCAGAAGATTATAATAAGTTTGATGAAATTCCGCCCTTCACTGTGAAAACTGACCCAAGCATACGTTAAGTAAAGAAGATGCTCCATGGTTACGTCTGAAGCGATCATAAGGAAGGACATATGCCAAGAAGTTCATGCTCATATTATGTAACTCTAGTTCATGTCTTTCGCGGTTTGTGGCTTGACCGAAGGATATCTTTCGCGGTTTGTGGCCTTTAGTCCCGGTTTTGTAGTCTCAGTTTTTAATATTAACAAATGTCTTGAGTGTTAGTCCCGTTTTGTGGTTGGACTGGGACTATGAAGAAGTTGTCCCGATTCGTACTTACCATTAAGATCCGATCTCCAAACGCGCGCAGTCACATATTAGGGAGTGCCTCTATGACCAGTTTCTTGGAGATCTGGGAGGATCGGATCCGCGGCATCTCCCTAAACTGGTCAGTGGTGTCCCTCGCCTCAAAACCATCTTGCATCTTGTAACTTCTCTAACTAGATCAATACGCCTGGAGCTAACTAATTTCACATATTAGGAGTGCCTCTATGACCATTTCTCGGAGATGCCGGAGGAGGCCCAGGCTCGGCATCTCCCTGAAACTGGCTGTAGTGGTGTCCCTGCTCTCGAAAACCATCTTGCAGCTTGTAACTTCTCTAACTAGATCAATACGCCTCGGAGCTAACTAATTTCACATATTAGGGAGTGCCTCTATGACCAGTTTCTCGGAGATGACGGAGGACTGGGCTCCGTCGGCATCTCCTTGAAACTGGCCATAGTGGTGTCCCTTCTCTCGAAAACCATCTTGGAGATGCCTCAAACTGGCTGGAGGACTGGACTCGCAAGGATGCCTATTTATAGTACAAGCAGCTCGACATAGTGTCGACACTTACGAAATAATGTCGACACTCACCCCTATCATTAGTGGTTGATCTTTAGTCCCGGTTGGGGACACCATCCGGGACAAGGTACACGCCGCACGACATAATTTCGACACTCACCCCTATCATTAGTGCTTCCTGGCCCAGCCTGCCGAAATCGTCCATCCCGGGTAAAAAGGACAAATGTCTGCCGAATCGGCAGGAAGTGGGTCCGGTTTGTACTACAGGGACATGATCTATCGCCCGTGATTTTTTGAAAAAATCATTTTTAGACTCGCAATATGTAGGGTTGGTCTCCATTGTCATTGCACATCTCTAGACTCATATCTGCAACCTCATCACTCTTTCCCATGACTTCCACCGTAGCACTAACTCCCAGGGAGGCGGAGGTGCTTTGCGCCTCGAACTACCCCTGCCCGCCGGGGTACTGTGTCCCCGTCGGCTAGATGCTGAGCGCCGGAGGCGTGCCGGTTCCTCCAGTCCCTCTAGGTGTGGCGCGTCGGATGGCCATCACGAACCACTACTACTTCGAGCTCACGCCGGAGCAGCGGAGGAATCCCAGATGGCATCCCGACTATTTCCCGACTTGGGAAGCCTTCTTCGTGGATCGGCGTGAGAGGGCACTCGCCAGGCACGAGGAGGAGGGCCCACCTCCTCCGAACTTCAACGAGGCCGGCCGTCGGTTGTGGTGGCGCAGCCGGACTCTCCAGAGTGTCATGGCCTACGACACGTCCGCCGAGTCTAGCCCCCGCCTGTGCTACCCTCAAGTTCGGCCCACTCGTACTCAACCTTCAAGGTTCAACTACGGCGACCCCGACGACGATAGCGACGACGGCCGCGGCGAGTACAACGACTACAGTGGCGAGTATTACAGGTGTAGGCAGGAGCATGACTGAATTATTACAACATTGCAAAACAAGTTCGGCCGATTGTGGCTTAATCTGGCCATGTATCTTAATTTTCAGTTCTTCTATGTAACTTTGTGTTAGTTGCGTTATGTACTTTAATTCCAGTTCTATCCTAATCAAATTTTCTTTCCGCCCATTATTTTCCGTCCTTTTTTTCCGCCCATTAAAAACAGAAAATGGTTTTGAATTACTTGTTCAAATCCAAACACTTTTTATGTTTAAAGTTTTTCTAAATTCCAAATTGATATTAAAAAAATATAAGTTAATTCATTTTTAATTGTAAATGGTTCATATTTTAAATGGTTACATTAATTATTTTTTAAAACAGAAAATGGTTTTGAATTATTTATTCAAATTCAAACACTTTTTATATTTAAAGTTTTTCTAAATTCCAAATTAATATTCAAAAAATATAAGTTAATTCATTTTTTATTTTAAATGGTTACATTAATTATTTTTTAAACATAGAAAATGGTTTTGTATTATTTATTCAAATCCAGACACTTTTTATGTTTAAAGTTTTTCTAAATTCCAAATTAATATTTAAAAAATATAAGTTATTTCATTATTAATTTTAAATGGTTCATAGTTTAAATGGTTACATTAATTATTTTTAAAAACAGAAAATGGTTTCGAATTAGTTATTCAAATTCAAACACTTTTTATGTTTAAAGTTTTTCTAAATTCCAACGTAATTATTATTTAAAAAACATTACAAATTTAAACCCCAAAATAAAAAATAAGGCGGGAACAGAGAGAAAATACCTGAAAAATTTGAAAACAGGGGAATATGTCCCGGTTGGAGCCACCAACCGGGACTAAAGACCCCCTGCGCGCGCGCCCCTTCAGCTGCTGAAAATTGGAGTATACGTCCCGGTTGGTGGCTCCGGGGCTAACCTGAGGAGGTAAAGAATCTTCCAACAAAAATGCGAAGATTGCATAACTGGTACATGCATGCCACAAAGTCCGAGGCTAACTGGATAATACTGAAGGTTACAAAAAAGCATTATGGGAAAGAATTAGATGACATGATAGCCATTGAATTTGTTGAACTATTTCAATTATTCAATCAAGACGCCTTGGACAAATCGATTATCACTTCCTATTATCTGTAAGTACTAATTCTGTAATTAATTTAGTCTCTAGCTATCTCACCTCGTTTATTGCATGTATATAATCATACTATAATATACAGAATGAAGATTCTCGAATGCATCAGAAGACAAATCTATGACATTGGGTTCGTTGACCCATATTGGGTTCATCAAGCTAATCTCAAAACAAACCCCAGAATACGGAGGATAATATCATACACGCCTTAAGGTTTCAAGAAACCAGAAGGGAAATACTATTTTCTTATAACTTCGAGTGAGTGTTATTGTCTTGTATACACTTTCTATTTCGCTTACTTGACGTTAAGTATATAATTGATGAGTTATGCATGCGCAGCTTCCACTATATTCAGTTAATCATTCAACCTGACAAAGGGCGAGTACTAGTGATGGACTCGAAACATAAACCCCTTGAGACATGGCAGGACATGAGATGATTCTCCAGCGGTAATTCTAATCATTACGACACTATATCGGGCAACGTTCGTGAATTTTATGATATCAAGTAATTAATAACTTATTTTATTCGTTTTCTTCGCCGGGCAGCGCTTAGAAAAGGTTCACCAAAAAGGCTAGGGGTATTTGGAAAGAGGAGCTTACATTTGAAGCACTAGATGTAAGCACCACTAGCTATATCCGCGCATCTCTTTGATTCTAGTTTTGATACAATTATTATCATGCTTAATTATTATTTTGATTGAACTATGTTCTCGTAAAGTGCCTGACGCAGGGACCAGGTAACAATCTATGTGGATACTATGTTTGCGAGTTCATCCGGCAGACGTGCGATGAGAAGGACAGAAATTTAGAGCAACTCTACGTACGTAAACAATTTCCATAGTTTTTAATTACAATCAAATTGTGTTTAGTTTCATTTAGATAGGCTGACTCCTTTTTAAAATCAGATCGAACGTCTACGGGACGGTCTTCTGCCAAAGGATCGCATACAAGCAATTCAGGAGGAATTGGCGGGATTTTTGGATGCAGAAGTCCTAGACCCAAAAGGGGAATACTATTCGGCTGTGTATAGACAATAGGGATTGTAAAAAAAGCAACTTTTGTATGTAGTGCATGAACTCGATCCGTGTATCGAATGTAATATTGTCATGATGATCTTGTGTAATATAACGGTTCCTTCATTGATAAGTGCAAAACACTAAATCAACAATAAAACAACCTAAATGAATTCTCTGCCGCGGCAAAAAAAGTGGCGAAAATGCTGCCGCGGCAACAAAATGTGCCAAAATGAATTCTCTGCCGCGGCAGAGAAATGGGCCAAATCTCTGCCGCGGCAGAAGGTTTTTTGTCCCGGTTCGTGCTACGAACCGGGACTAATGCTCCACCCCCCTCGCGCTCTGACGCCGCCACGTGTACCCTCATTTGTCCCGGTTGGTGGGGCAACCGGGACTAAAGGTTAGGGCTTTAGTCCCGATTGCCCCGTCCCGGTTGGGCAACCAGGACTAATGCCCCTTACCAACCGATACCAATGGGCCTCTCTGCACTAGTGTATATAGGTTCACTCAAGTTTGGAGTAAATCTATACACTAAAAAGCTTTAGATACATTTTCTTCACAAACCTAAAACATCTTATATTTTGAAATGGAGGAATTACTAATAATGATCAAGGATGTTAATTAGAGACCTTGAGTGATTTCTAAAACCTTGTAATTTTTGTAACAGGATATATATAGTAAATATGAACACGGTCGAAACATAAACTGTTCTAGATTCTTTTTAGTAACGGTGTAATTCATACTTTCATGTGGAAGCAAGACCCTTAAGAACCAAAGCATTTTCGAATCTAGGATATCTATTATATACTAAAAGCAATATAAGGGTGTTTTTTGAGGCACCACGTTAATCCACATCGTCAAAATTATTTTAACTGTTAGATCTAAAATTTACGGTTAAGATTTAACAAAAGATTACGTAACTTTATTGTAGAGTCCGTATCGGTCCAGGTCTAACACGTACACCAGTTCCCTGACCCCTTTGATTCCGATCTAAACAGAATAGGATTACGGTGTCCCCTCCACATCCATGTATTACAGTACTAAAGTACGCCGCCGTGTTCGCCTCGGTGCTCCGATCCCCGCCAGTCGGCCGTCCACCCTACGTATGCACACCAGCGAGACTTGCTTCATGCCCTTATGCATCCAGGAGCTATGACAGATCAAGGACTCACCCGGTTGATGCATGCAGGAGCTAGGTAAGTACGAGGTCGACCCAAGACGGATCAAGATTCCATCCGGCCTGTGCATGGATATCGGGGCCCTCGGGTTATTGTCTAATGTTGCCTGCACAATACAGATCAAGAAGTATGCATGCAGGAGCTAGGTAAGTACGAGGTCGACCCAATACTCTTGCACACAGTGGATCAGATACTAGCCAAAAAAAAATCATCAAAGACTTTCCTCTTCCAAATTTCATTGAGCTAGGTACTAGCAAGTGATACATATATTAGTTTACCGCTCCATCTATTCATGTATAATACGTTGTATATCGCATATTTGTCTAAATTTATATGTATCTATATAGTAATACACGTTTAGATACATGAATATTTAGAAAAATCTATAACATCTTATTCAGAATGTAGGGAGTACACCAAGCGACCACTAAAGTTTTCTTAGCACCCTAAATGTAAAACTAGAGGTTCTTACCTACATACGAAAATATTCAAGAAATATTCAAAAAACGTATGCCTCTTGCAACTTATTTCTTCTCCCAGCTGAAAGCTCTTTGTTTTATTTTCCATGGCTTCACAATTTAAACAGTCAAGTCCATAGCTATAAATGGGATTGTTATTATCTGAAAGTTTATCTTGCAGTGTATCCATCCGGAGCATGCATAGATTTGGCCCGTACAACAATTAATCACCGTGTGATTCAAAGGTGAATTTTTTTACCTCTATCAATATTTTGAGAAGAGTGAGTGGATTTAGTTTAAGAGTTTCTAGGTTTCATTTTGAATTAAGCAAATAAATAATAAATTCTTACATTGTTGATAGGCTCTCACATCCATGAGAAACTAGAAAGTTTACACTAAACGATCATACACTCCATTGTTAGAAGGGCCTAATAGATGATATATCCAATATGATACATCCAATATTTGTTGGCATTTTGCACCCTTAGGTTTGGAGGGTGTGAAACTCATCTTGAGGCAAACCTGACTAAATAGCTTATTTCCCTAAATATGTGGTTACAGTGATTTTCTGTTTTCTTCATATATGTTTTGAAATGTACTACTCCCTCCGTACGAAATAAGTGAATTGGATTTTTCTAAATTCGCATATATGTATACACTAAAACGTGTCTAGATACATGTGAATCTAGACAGATTCAAATCACTTATTTCCGGATGGAGGGAGTATTATGCGATAGATCTATCTCTGTTTTTGCCAACAAGACAGAGACCATGGCAAGGATGTGATGAAGTTCAAATGGAGTTCACTACATGGAAATCAAACTTGCACTCAGAAGTGTCTTTCTTTTAACCATATTTCCGATAACTTGACTAAAATAGCATATTCAGTTACATGCAACTTGTCATTGTAGGTTTAGTCATGCATTTACAAGATTAGTTTGTCACTTTGGTTCCCAACATATGCATTAGTATGGAAATCATTTTTTTTACAAATTCCAAGTCATCAGGACTATTGTAAATTTGGGTTCTTTCCTAGGTAAAAAAGGCTTACTATGATAATTCTTGAGAATAAAGTAAGAAAATGACTGTGTTCCTACTCAACATTTAAAATTCTATTTCATTTTCTAAAGTTTACATACACAGAGTCACGGTGTTATTATTTTCTTGATACAGAAATCTATCGGATGGAGTGCCACTGAAATTATCAAAGAAACTATGAAAGGGTTATGTAAGCTTTTTTCCATTGAAATTACCAGTGTTAAAAAAACAAAAAAATGATTTTGGTATCATGCCATGAAGACATGCAGGTGAGTACAATCAAATATAGTCAGTGTGCTCTTCTATTGATCATATTCATTGCTACTAATCTTATTTTTTGCAAGATGTTAACAATACATTTAGAACCATCTAAAATTATAATACTAGCCTTTGATAAGTTATTGCATAAATAATTAATACTAACAATACCTTATTGGAGAGAAATATGAAATTATGGGACGGATTTTCCCAATATAAGTTAGTCGACGTTGCGATACTACAAAATAGCTAGGACCGCTTTCAGTGTGGTGTATTCTTTAAAAAGGTAAAATTATACTTTTTATAACAGTGAAATCACATGGGGTTAAGTACTAAGCTAGAGTGTTCAAAATATCAGTAATACTTTAAGTTCTAATGTTACTGTATAGTGATATATTTGTTGGTAACATAAAATGTTTTTGCTCTTTACCATTTTAGCAATACTTGAAGTGTAGTATTAATATGATACCCTTATAATTTTCCTCTTTCACCACTCTCTTTTAATCCCGATGTATGTGCACATGCATGGACATAAGAATCTTTAATATAATTGTTCATCTCTGATCTCTACGATGTTTCTAGGAATGGACTATACTGATCATTCCACTAATTTAAGATAACAAAGTTGTTTTTTCACACAAGTGATATTTACAAGGTGTCACATTTTTGGTAATTATAGAGTTGTATTAGTTATAATTGTTAATAATTACTTTTATTATGAAATTATTTATATAACGCTTTATATAACTGAAGGCGAAGCCCTCGCATTTGCGAGGGCCAGTAAAAGCAATATAAGTGGTTATTTCGAGGCATTACGTTGATCCACATCAACCAAATTATATTAAAAGTAGGATCTTTAGTTAAAGGCTGGGATTTAATTAAGTCGACACGTACCATCTAACTTATATGAATGTAATTATTTGTTACGGAAGTTCCACCCATAGAGTCGTATTCAAATACAAGACATACCTACCGGTCATGAATTTTTTTAAAATTAGGCATCATATATGTAACTGTTTGTTACGGAAGCGGCATCCATAAAGTTCAGGTTGTGCACGGACTATCCTATGTAATCATATATAGGAAGACGACATAATCGTTAGTTACTAGACCTAAATCATAGTTGATAGGTCCAAATGTAGAAATTTAGGATCCGCGTTGGTGCAACAAATCTGTATACAGAATAAATAAATAAATAAAGTACACGTGGTTCAGATTAATTTCTAGAACCTTAAAATAGCAAGCAGTCGATCTATGTTTCAAGGACTCAAGACATATGTCCAAGAAGATAGAGGAAATATATGATTTTCTAAAATATACCAGTTTTCCTTTTACTAGCGGTCCAATAATGTATTTCTCTATTCACACAGAGAACCATGAATGACATTGTGATTTGTATAGGATTTATTTTTATTTAATCTAGGAAGACATAATGCATATTTTTCCTCTAGGATATAAAATTATTATAACATAGTGATTTTCTATATATTTGGATAAACGAGGCCGAGAGCCGTCAATCTAGCACAACAATTCCTTGAAGGTTCTTATTTTAATTGAGTAACATTATTATTTTCCACTACGTTAGATTTTTTTTACAAAACATTGATTTGTTTATAGATATCCATGAACAAAACTGTAAAACCAACTAAAAGGAAAATTAGCATGCACTATGTATAGATTGGAATAGAGCTCGGATTGAATAAGGAAAGGGGCGGAAAGAGTTTGCATGCAAATCAAATGTGCGGTTGAAAATCTTAAGACTAATCATAAAATAATTAGGTCGCCAGAGAATTACTTTGGCCATGTTTGCACGCTGATGATCTTCTATTCATACATAACTAGAAAATAATCTTTCAAGACGTGTAGACAACATTTTTAATACAATTATATCAACAGAAATTTACGGTACCAAACAATCTATTAAAAAAGAAAATAAAGAAGGAGCCTACCATTTTACATCTTACATGTAATATTCAATATAAGAATGAAACAAAAATTGGTATTTTTTTCCATAAGATTTGCATAAGAATTGGTATTTTGGTTCCATAATAATTTATATGAAAATTAGTACTAATATCTAGGAGTCGAACTATAGTTAATATAAGATATCTGGAATAATATGTTAAATGAAATAAGAAATTTGGTTTCATTCAATTCAATATAAATAAGAATAGTTCTGGCACAATGATCAGAAGAAGTCATCCATAAGATTCATGATCTATATCCACAATGCAATTCTATGGTTTGGAATAACTATAATATCAGGAAGCCTGGTGTCATCATCGACCAAATCCTTTAAACCTGTAAGTGCTTAAAAACCCCAAATTATGTCTTTCATGTCAATGTAGCAATGTTATGTCATACAACAAATATGTTTGAAAGGGATAGTAAAATCATAAGATTGAAGAGCATGTGATAGTGGGGAGAGAATTAAATACTCTAGATACGAAAAATAACACTCAATGAGTGGGATCCCTACTAACATCATATGTCAAAAAAAATCAATGGACAATAGTACTCAAACTGGAGGTTGCCCAATTGCTACACTATCCCTGAACTACTGAGCAAAAAAAGGCATAAGAAACATTAGATCCATGGACTAAACCCACATGGTCATGGAGTAGAGTGACAAATCCAAACTTATTGGTACGACACCATCTCACCGATAGGTCAAGAAAGATACTTAAAGCTACACAAGAGAGGTAGATATATGACTATCCTACCTCCTGACACCATAGCAAATTATCAAGATGAGAGGAGGCACTAGAGATTCAAACTGTGGACTATTGACTTGGTGTGTTTCTTAATTTTATGACTTAAAGAGTTTGAATGTTTTCACTGAAGTAAGCAGACCAGATCCTTCAAAATTTCAAACATATTATATTTAACTTAGATTAAAAGTAATATGCCAATGGACATATTCTTGACACATTGATTATTGTTAGAGAAAATATCAATAGACTACAACACAATCTACCATAACCAAGAAATTCTCACATCTATCAACTATATAGTTAGGCTATGGATCTATATTATACCATGTATAATAAATTGAATATCCGTGAAATTTGAATTGATTTAATTATCACATTTGACATGATAAAAAATTGCGAGGGCCACACTGCTAGTTTCAACAAGAAAGCCTTTGAGATTCCAAGATGCTTTTAGAACTTATTTGCCAATTTAGCCTAGAAACACACGTCCTAGTCTCTCACTCTTCTCAGGAAAGCCTATTGACCCAGCCCAAATTGAAAAGTGCCGGCCACATCTCCTTGCTGCGGCCTAAAGCCCCTATGGCTGCGATTCCCAACCTATAAACTGGATGTGGGGTGGAGTGGACTAGTACCGCATAGTCGTCTTCCTTGAAGGAACTTGTCACTGCTTGTACATAGTTGCCCTAAACACACACACACACACACGCACACACACACGCACACACACACACACACACACACACACACACGCGCACGCGCACGCGCACACGGACACGCACACGCACACGCACACGCACATTTTTCTAAACCGAAGGCCGTAGCCCAGCTTTATATTATAAAGCCAAAGAGTTCACAGAGAAGTACCAATAGCAAAGTCACATTACAGAACACACATCATGTCATCACCAGGCTGAAGAAAGAAAGGTAGAGCGATACAGACTAAGCCTAGGGAAGACAAAGCAGGGAAAGTAACGTCTAAGTCTGGCGCATCCTGGAATAGAGAGCTCTAAGCGCTGTCAACGCCACCTCCAAAGCTTGCATGTCCTTGCGCTTGCTCAATACTTTCCACATCTGCAAAGAGTTGATCATTTGGAAGATGCAAATTTTCCCACTCAATCGCTTCGGGAGTTCCTAAATTACGCCGGAAGCCTGGATCCCAAGGCCCCCCATACTTGGCCTCCTGGACCGTGATCGACGGGTTGGCGCAAATAGAAAATAGCCGAGGGTATCTGTCTTTTAGAGGTCCTCTGCCAATCCACCAGTCCAACCAGAACAACGTTGACCGACCATTTTGCACGTCAAACTTAGCCCCTTGCTTGAAGACGTGTTTGATCCTTTGTATGTTTTTCCAAAATTGTGAGCCCGTGTTAGAGTTAGTTATGAATACTTCTCCTTCCCTTAGGTATTTGGCTCTAATAATCTCTGCATAGAGACCCTTCTCATGTTGGCAGAGCCTCCACACCCATTTGGCAAAAAGCGCCATGTTCATAATCTTGGTGTTAATTACCCCCAAACCCCCCATATCCTTCGGCTTGCATATTGTTGACCAATTCACCGGATGATATTTCCTGGAGTCAGCCAACCCCTTCCCAAAAGAACCTACATCTAGTCTTATTCATAGCCTTGTGCGTCCCCTCGTAAAGAAGGTGGAGGCACATCGCGAAGGTCGGTAGGCTCGAGAGGCAAGAATTAGTGAGGAGGCAACACTACAGGAATGGCCAGATGCGACGGCCGAAGGTCGGGGCCATCGGCGTAGAACCGGGCCAGGCCAGCCCACGTCGCCAGCCCTCGGCGAAGCCAAGCCGCTGACAGTCACCCTCGGCATCGCGAGGCCCTCGGTGTAGGCTCAGGACGCGTGGCACATACCAGCCAGGGCGGACGACGCGCTAACGGTGCCTTCCAGTACGCCGAGGGACACCCTCGGCATAGCGTCCATCCCAAGTACGCCGACGGTCACCCTCGGCGTACCAACCACGTACGCTGACGGTCACCCTCGACGTAGCCTCTGCATTTTTTTCTTCCTACTTACAAACTTATTTTATATTTGTATCAATTATTTATGTTCTATTTTTATCAATTGGATGGATTCGTACCCTCTGAATAGCAGTCTCCACGCCCACATGAAATGTCGTTGCGAATCTTCTCACACCCCGAGAAATTTCCATATGTTTGTAAGTGTTATTATCGCATGTGTGTGAATTTTATGTATCACACATTTTGGAGAAGTTGTTCAAAGATTCAATGCTTTTATCACAAGTGGTTCTGTCAACGACTCGCATGGAAGGAGCTGGTTAGGACGAGGTGGCTTAGAGAAGACGAGGAGTTTGCTGTTGGAGATATGCCCTAGAGGCAATAATAAAAGTGGTTATTATTATATCTTTGTGTTTATGATAAATGTTTATATTCATGCTATAATAGTACTAACCGGAAATATTAATACTTGTGTGATTTGTAAACTAAATTAGAGTCCCTGGTAAATCCTCTTTATAATACTAGCTTGTTGGTTAATAGATGATCATGGTTTCTCGATCATGAACATTGAGATGTTATTAACAACAAGATCATATCATTAGGAGAATGGTATGATGGACATAGTCCTATCGATAAGCGTAGCATTAAGATCAAGTCATTTCAGTAGTTCATTTTGCTATAAGCTTTCTGATACATAGTAACCTAATTCCTTCGACCATGAGATCATGCTAATCACCATCACCGGAAGGATGCTTTGATGACATCAAACACCACACCATAACTGGGTGGCTATAAAGGTGGCATTGAGTGTTTGGAAAGTATGTGTTGAGGCACATGGATCAAGAGTGGGATTTGTCCATCGATATGACGGATAGATATACTTTGGGCCCTCTCGGTGGAATGTCATCCAATTGGCTTGCAAGCATGTGACTATCTCACAAGGGATCACATATCATGGGAACGAGAAAAGAGTACTTTTCGGTAACGAGGTTGAACTAGGTATGCAGAGATACCGACGATCAAACCTCGGATAAGTAAACAATCGCGAGACAAAGGTAAATTGGTATCGTATGTAAGTGGTTCATTCGATCTCAAAGTAATCGTTGAAATATGTGGGAGCCATATGAATTTCCAGATTCCTCTCTTGGTTATTGATCGGAGAAGTGTCTCGGTCATATCCGTATAATTCACAAACCGTA
Organism: Avena insularis; assembly: GCA_023614405.1. Taxonomy (NCBI): domain Eukaryota; kingdom Viridiplantae; phylum Streptophyta; class Magnoliopsida; order Poales; family Poaceae; genus Avena; species Avena insularis. The sequence goes on along the minus strand of CM042695.1, from coordinate 376,629,520 downwards.
GGGAGACACACTTAAGGATTCAATGTTGTTTAGTAGATATGGAATGTAAGTAGGGATACCGAATGTTGTTTGGAGTCTCGGATGGGATCCGGGATATCACGAGGAGATCCAGGATGGTCCAGAGAATAAGATTCATATAAGGAAAGTCCGATTCCGGGAATGATTTTGATGTTTTCATCGGAGAGGTTCTAGAAGGTTCTAGAAGGTTCACCGGACCGGAAGGGGAATGGTCCATGAATGTGTCATGGGTAAGTGGAATGATTGGATCATATCCTAGGTCACTTGGTTTGGGCATTTGTAAGAGAGAATTAAAGCTCTAAATTGAAAGTCAAAAAGGAGGTTAGAAAAGTCAAACTGGAACAATGGTTTCCTAGTGGAAGAAGGAAATAGTCCTTCCTTCAATCCAACTTGGGTTTGGGTTTGGATTCAAATTCTCCCTTCGCAAGGCTGGCCCCCTCTCATAAATAGAGGGGGAGGGCTGCCCCAAACACTACAAGAGCCAGCCCTCCCCACCCCGTGCGCCGCCGCCTAGCGCCTCCCCTAAGCGCTGCCGCCTAGCCGCTTGCCGTCGCCCTAGCCGCCTCTGACACCTCCTCCTCCTCTCGGCCTTCTAAACCTAGATCGCCGGAAAACCCTAGATCCACCAGAACTCGCACTGGCTTAGGCGAAGCCTTGCGAGATCTTCCCTGTACTTTCGACACCAAGCCGTCGTGCTGCCGGAATCGCGAGGGGAGAACTACAACCTCCGCTGTCTACTGGAACAAGGGAGAGGAAGGTCTTCATCGAGTAACGAACATGTGACTGACTGCGGAAGCTCTGCCGAAACGCAGCGCCAGAAGGATCGTCTACACGATCTTGAGATCGGCAAGTGTACGACTACATCACCCACTAGAATCTGCTCTTATTAACCGCTTTGGAATCTTCGAGAGTGAGTAATCTAATCAACTCGTTGCTACAATCTAGTAGATAGATCTTGTCTTGTTTGTGTGCATGCGGTAGAATTTTTTTGTTTTCCATGCTACGAACCCCTGCAGTGGTACCAGAGCCGTATCTATATGTAGATTTTTTGCACAAATAGAACACAATGGTCATTATGGGCATTGATGCTTTTGTTGTCGATTGCTTCTTTTGTACTTTGCATCTTGCGGGATGGTGGGATGAAGCGGCCTGGGCTAACCTTACATGTCATCGTTCATGAGACTTGGTCCACGCTTGACATGGAACTTGTATTGCATAAGTGGCTTTGCGGGTGCCTGTTTCTCCCAACATAGTTAAGATTCAATTTACAACGGGTGATTGACAATACTAGTATCAATGTTGTGGTTCTTGTTCGTAAGTTAGAACGACACTTATTGAAAGCCCCAAACCACGTAAAACATGCAAATAAAATTAGAGGCGTCTAACTTTGTTTGGAGGGGTGTGTTGTGATGTGATATGGCCATGATTGTGATTATATATGATGTATGCAATGTTCCTTATTGTAAGTCGGCAACCGGCAGAAGCCATATGGTTGTCTTTTAATTCCGTTAATACATGCGTGTCTATTATTCAAAGTAGTTGTAGTAGTTGATGCTAGTGGATGACAACCATGAAGCGGCGCCATTGGCCTTGACGCCATGCCGGTAATGATGGAGATCATGTTCATGCTTGAATATGGAGATCAGAAGCACAAGAAGAAAGGCCAAATCATATCACATATTATGAATTGCATGTGATGTTAATCCTTTTATGCATCTTGTATTGCTTAGTTCGCGACGGTAGCATTATAAGATGATCCCTCAAGCACAAAAATTTCAAGTTATAAATTGTTCATCCTTAGTAAGCATCGTTGCTAAAGCTAGTTGTTTCGAAGCACCACGTGATGATCAGGTGTGTTAGATTCTGCAAGTGTATACAACATGAGCAAGCTAGATTTTCTCATGCAGAAGCTATGGTTTGATCTTGACGAGCCTAGCATGTACATACATGGATCACCGAAAGGTAAAGCATGAGTCATATAGTAGATATGATGAACATGTTGATTGTTCGCCATTGAAGCTACATCAACTCTCGTGATGATCGGTTTTGATGTGGTGGATTTGGTTCGTGTGATCACTAAAACAATGTGAGGGATATTGTTTTGAGTGGGAGTTCACCTAGATTAATTTAACTATTAATTAGAACTCAATTTGTCATAAACTTAGTCTAAACTATTGCAAATATGTTGTAGATCAATGGCGGCTCCTACCATCAATTTTAATGCGTTCCTAGAGAAAGAAAAAGTTGAAAAACAATGTAAGCAACTTCGCAGATTGGTTCCGCAATTTGAGGATTGTCCTCAATGCTGGTAATTTGACCTATGTGTTGGATGCACCGCTGGGTGACCCACCTGCAGCTGATGCTACCGATGAGGTAAAGAATGTTTTCCTCGCTCGGAAGAATCAGTACTCCACAGTTCACTGTGCTATCTTGTATGGTTTGGAATCGGAGCTTCAGAAAAGGTTTGAGAACCATGACCCACATGATATTGTCCGTGAACTCAAAATGATATTTGAGGCTCACGCGTCAGTTGAGAGTTATGAGGCTTCTGAAAAGTTCTTTAACTGCAAGATGGAAGAGGGCAGCTCCGTCAGTAAGCACGTGCTTAAGATGTCTAGGCACGCAAGCAAGCTTCAAAGCTTGGGTATAGTGATTTCTAATGCTTTGGGGATTCACCGTGTCCTCCAATCACTACCACCAAGTTACAAGAACTTTTTGATGAACTACAATACGCCAAACATGGACAAGTCGTTGCCTGAACTCTTCTCCATGTTAAAGTCTGCGGAAGTGGAGATCAAGAAAGAGCACCAAGTGTTGTTGGTCAATAAGACCACCAAATTGAAGAAGCAAGGCAAGTCTAAGAAAAAGGGAAACTTCAAGAAGGACGGTAAGAAAGTTACCGCGATGGCGAAGAAGACCAAGGCTGGGCCTAAGCCTGATACTGAGTGCTTTTCACTACTAGGAAAATGCCTATCAGTGGCGCACCATTTTGGAACTTTTGTGGCGCATATGGTATACGCCACTGTTATCTCGCCACTAAAGTGTAGTTCTGTGGCGCATATTGAAATGCGCCACAAAAGTCTCAAAAACTTCTATGGCGCATATTGCCCAAATGGGCCACAGGAGTCCCGAACCAGATCTCAAACTTCTGTGGCGCATATTGGCAATATGCGCCACTAATGTTTTTTTCAAAATTCAAAAAAAAACCCGGCCAGATGTGGCCGGAGTATCTGGCCGGTGTGGGAGGTGGGTGGAGGGTGGAGGGTGGAGGAGGAGGGTCTCTAGAGTAGGAGGAGTATGAGGAGTAGGAGGAAGGGTTGCCGGAGTAGGAGGCCGCCGATGTAGGTGGAGTAGGAGGGGAGGGGTCGCCGGAGTAGAGGGGTCGCCATAGTAGGAGGAGAAGGAGGCCGTCGGTGGAAGAGGAGGAGTAGTAGGAGGAGGAGTAATAGGAGGAGGAGGTGGAGAAGGTGTCGCCAAAGGTGGTGGAGGCCATGGCCGGAGTAGGAGGAGGAGTTGGGCGGAGAGTGGAGGAGGAGGAGAGGAGAAGTAGAGGAAGAAGGGGAGGAAGAGAAGAAGAGGAAGAGAAGGAGAGGAAGAAGGGGAGGAAGAGAAGGAGAGGAAGAGAAGGGGAGGAAGAGAAGAAGTGGAGGAGAGGAGTAAAGGGGAGAAGGATAAAAGAGAGGAGGAGGGCACCACATAAATTCAAAATTCGAATCCCAACACTTCTGTGGCGCATATATGAGAAATGCGCCACAGAAGTTTGTCCCCCTTTTTTATTTTTTTGCAGGAAAAAATCTTCTTTCTGCCATAACTTTTTACTCTTTTTGAATTTGGGGAAGCTGTCCGGTCGTTGAAATTGAGTAGGAAATTTCGAGACGATCATTTTGGTATATTAAACTTTTTTTCCGACATCGTATGCAAAAGTTACGGCCGTTTTACTGTCCCATGATTTTTTTTTGCAAAATACATCAAAATTCATTTTATCCAATTTTCCCTACAACTATACCCCAAAATACAACTACATCTTCAAGGAATTATTTTTTTGAATTTTTTATCATTTTCATTTATTTTTTACAAAAGTTAAAAGGCGATCCACTGGGGGGGTGTGAAATCTGTGAAAACTAGCGATGTGTATCCGATATACATGTTATTGATGTGTATCTCACTAGTACTCATAGTAGTGTCTGGGTATTTGATACTGGTTCGGTTGCTCACATTTGTAACTCAAAACAGCTGCTACAGAATAGATGAAAACTAGCGAAGAACGAGGTGATGATGCGCGTTGGAAATGGGTCAAAGGTTGATGTGATCGCGGTCGGCACGCTACCTCTTCATCTACCATCGAGATTAGTTTTATACTTAAATAATTGTTATTTGGTGCCTGCGTTGAGCATGAACATTATATCCGGATCATGTTTATTGCGAGACGGTTACTTGTTTAAGTCCGAGAATAATAGTTGTTCGATTTATATGAGTAATATGTTTTATGCACATGCACCTTTGATAGATGGTCTATTCTTATTGAATCTCAATTGTAGAAATACACACATTAATAACATTGAAGCTAAACGTTTGAAATTGAGTGATAACTCGACCTATATGTGGCACTGTAGTCTTGGTCATATTGGAGTGAAGCGTATGAAGAAACTCCATTCCGATGGACTTCTTAAATCACTTGATTTCGAATCACTTGAAAGATGCAAAGCATGTCTGATGGGTAAAATGACTAAGACTCCATTTTCTGGTATGATGGAGCGAGCTACAGACTTATTGGAAATCATACATACCGATGTGTGTGGCCCAATGAGTGTAGCATCGCGCGGTGGTTATCGTTATGTTCTTACCTTCACGAATGATTTGAGTAGATATGGGTATATCTATTTCAAGAAACATAAGTTCAAAACTTTTGAGAAGTTTAAGGAATTTCAAAGTGAGGTAGAGAATCAACGTAACAAGAAGATTAAATTTCTACGATCGAATCGTGGAGGTGAATATCTAGGTTATGAGTTTGGCGAGCATTTGAAGAAATGCGAAATACTTTCACAATTGACACCGCCGGGAACACCACAACGTAATGGTGTGTCTGAACGTCGTAATCGAACTCTCTTAGATATGGTTCGTTCTATGATGTCACTTACAGATTTACCGCTATTGTTTTGGGGTTATGCATTACAAAAAGCCGCATTCACTTTAAATAGGGCACCATCTAAATCCGTTGAAACGACACCGTATGAATTATGGTTTGGGAAGAAACCTAAATTGTTGTTTCTTAAAGTTTGGGGTTGCGAAGCTTATGTAAAGAAGTTATAGCCCGACAAGCTTGAACCCAAAGCGAAAAAATGCGTCTTCATAGGATACCCAAAGGAAACTATTGGGTATACCTTCTATCATAGATCCGAGGGCAAAATCTTCGTTGCCAAGAATGGATCCTTTCTAGAGAAGGAGTTTCTCTCGAAAGAAGTGACTGGAAGGAAAGTAGAACTCGACGAGGTTGTTGAACCTTCTCTCGAACTTGAGAGTAGCGCAACACCGGAAGTAGTTCCTGTGGCGCCTACACCAATAAGAGAGGAAGCTAATGATGTTGATCATGAAACTTCGGTTGAAGTTACTACGGAACCTCGCAGGTCAACGAGAACTTGTACCACTCCTGATTGATATGATCCCATTATAAGTGTCATGTTGGTGGACAACACCGATGACCCTGCGACATATGAGGAAGCAATGATGAGCCTAGATTCCAATAAATGGCAAGAATCCATGAAATCCGAGATTGGATCCATGTACGAAAACCAAGTATGGACTTTGGTGGACTTACCGGATGGCCGGAAGACTGTCGAGAACAAATGGATTTTCAAGAAGAAAACAGATATTGATGGTAATGTTACTGTCTATAAAGCTCGACTTGTCACAAAAGGGTTTCGACAAATTCAAGGAGTTGACTATGATGAGACTTTCTCACCAGTAGCGAAGCTAAAGTCTGTGAGGATTTCGTTAGCAATCGCTGCATATTATGATTATGACATATGGCTGATGGATGTCAAAACATCATTCCTCAATGGAGACATTGATGAAGAGTTGTATATGATGCAACCCAAAGGTTTTGTCGATCCTAAACATGCTAACAAGGTATGCAAACTTCAACGGTCCATTTATGGATTGAAGCAAGCATCACGAAGTTGGAATCAACGTTTTGATAAGGTAATAAAAAACTTTGGTTTTATACAAACTTATGGAGAAGCTTGTATTTACAAGAAAGTGAGTGGGAGCTCTGTAGCATTCTTAATACTATATGTAGATGACATATTGTTGATTGGGAATGATGTAGACCTTCTTAATAGTGTCAAGGATTATTTGAATAATAGTTTTTCAATGAAAGATCTTGGCGAAGCAGCTTACATATTAGGCATAAAGATTTATAGAGATAGATCGAGACTTCTAATATCATTGTAACGGAGTACATATTTGGACAAAGTTCTAAAGAGGTTTGGAATGGAAGATAACAAGAAAGGGTTCTTGCCCATGTTGCCCAATACGACCTTGAGTAAAACTCAAAGTCCTGCAACGGCAGAAGATAGAGAAAGGATGAGTAAGACTCCCTATGCCTCAGCCATAGGATCTCTTATGTATGCCATGCTATGTACTAGACTCGACATTGCATATGCTGTTAGTTTGACTAGCAGATATCAAAGTGATCTAGGAATGGATCATTGGACAGCGGTCAAAAACATCCTTAAGTACTTGAGAAGAACTAAGGTTATGGTTCTTTTTTATGGAGGTGATGAACAACTCGTTGTTAATGGTTACACTGATGCTAGTTGGAACACCGATCCGGATGATTCTAAATCTCAATCTGGATACGTATTTACTTTGAATGGTGCAGCAGTTAGCGGGAGGAGTGCAAAGCAAAGCGTTGTGGCGAGATCTTCAACTGAATCGGAATACATAGCTGCTTCGGAGGCTTCACAAGAGGCGATATGGATGAAGGAGTTCATTACAGAGCTCGGTGTGGTTCCAAGTGCGTTGGACCCAATGTCTATCTACTGTGATAACATGGGCGCCATAGCCAATGCGCAAGAACCAAGGTCACACAAGAAGCTGAAGCACATCAAGCTACGTTTCCACGCTATTCGAGAGCATGTCCAAGATGGTGACATAAAGATTTGCAAAGTACACATAGATCTGAATATGGTGGATCCGTTGACTAAACCTCTCCCGAGGGCAAAACATGACCAGCACCAAACCGCCATGTGTGTTCGGTATATTACCATGTAATCTAGATTAGTTGACTCAAGTGCAAGTGGGAGACTGTTGGAGATATGCCCTAGAGGTAATAATAAAAGTGGTTATTATTATATCTTTGTGTTTATGATAAATGTTTACATTCATGCTATAATAGTATTAACTGGAAACATTAATACTTGTGTGATTTGTAAACTAAATAGAGTTCCTGGTAAAGCCTCTTTATAATACTAGCTTGTTGGGTAATAGATGATCGTGGTTTCTCGATCATGAACATTGAGATGTTATTAACAACAAGATCATATCATTAGGAGAATGGTATGATGGACATACTCCTATAGATAAGCGTAGCATTAAGATCAAGTCATTTCAATAGTTCATTTGCTATAAGCTTTCTGATAGATAGTAACCTAATTCCTTCGACCATGAGATCATGCTAATCACCATCACCGGAAGGATGCTTTGATGACATCAAACACCACACCGTAACTGGGTGGCTATAAAGGTGGAATTGAGTGTTCGGAAAGTATGTGTTGAGGCACATGGATCAAGAGTGGGATTTGTCCATCCATATGACGGATAGATATACTATGGGCCCTCTCAGTGGAATGTCATCCAATTGGCTTGCAAGCATGTGACTGGCTCACAAGGGATCACATATCACGGGAACGAGAAAAGAGTACTTATCGGTAACGAGGTTGAACTAGGTATGCAGAGATACCGACGATCAAACCTCGGATAAGTAAACTATCGCGAGACAAAGGGAAATTGGTATCGTATGTAAGTGGTTCATTCGATCGCAAATTAATCGTTGAAATATGTGGGAGCCGTATGAATTTCCAGATTCCTCTATTGGTTATTGATCGGAGAAGTGTCTCGGTCATGTCCGCATAATTCACGAACCGTAGGGAGACACACTTATGGATTCGATGTTGTTTAGTAGATATGGAATGTAAGTAGGGATACCGAATGTTGTTCGGAGTCTCGGATGGGATCCGGGATATCACGAGGAGATCCGGAATGGTCCGGAGAATAAGATTCATATAAGGAAAGTTCGATTCCAGAGTTCAGGAATGATTTTGATGTTTTCATCAGAGAGGTTCTAGAAGGTTCTAGAAGGTTCACCGGACCGGAAGGGGAATGGTCCATGAATGTGTCATGGGTAAGTGGAATGATTGGATCATATCCTAGGTCACTTGGTTTGGGCATTTGCAAGAGAGAATTAAAGCTCTAAATTGAAAGTCAAATGGGAGGTTTAAAAGGTCAAACTGGAACAATGGTTTCCTAGTGGAAGAAGGAAAGAGTCCTTCCTTCCATCCAACTTGGGTTTGGGTTTGGATTCAAATTCTCCCCTCCCAAGGCTGCCCCCTCTCATAAATAGAGTGGGCGGGCTGCCCCAAACACCACAAGAGCCAGCCCTCCCCACAACGTGCGCTGCCGCCTAGCCGCATGGCGTCATTGCCGCCATCGCCCGTCGCCGCTAGCTTGCCACTGACACCTCCTCCTCCTTTCGGCCTTCTAAACCTAGATCGCCGGAAAACCCTAGATCCACCATAACTCGCACCGGCTTAGGCGAAGCCCTGCGAGATCTTCCCTCTACTTCTGACACCATGCCATCGTGCTGCCGGAATCACGAGGGGAGAACTACAACCTCAGCTGCCTGCTTGAACAAGGGAGAGGAAGGTCTTCATCGAGTACCGAACGTGTGACCGACTGCGAAAGCGCTGTAGGAACACAACGCCGAAAGGATCGTCTACGCGATCTTGAGATCGGCAAGTGTACGAATACATCATCCACGAGAATCTGCTCTCGTTAACCTCTTTGGAATCTTCGAGGGTGAGTACTCTAATCAACTCGTTGCTATAATCTAGTAGATAGATCTTGGCTTGTTTGTGTGCATGCGGTAGAAATTTTTTATTTTCCATGCTACGAACCCCTACATTTGCAACCTTGTCGAGCCGGAACACGGAGAACCGAGGCGATGGTGGAACACACTACACGAGAAACCGCAAATTTGACCGCTTCAAGGGGAAGGTGGTACGTATATACATGGTGAAGGGTTTCGCAGCATAGTAAATCAAAATTTTCTACGGAAGCGAACAGAGGGAAAACCAAGATCTAATCTAGGAGATGCAAACAACGAGAGAGATTGGATTAGATCTTCATACCCTTGAAGATTCGCACAGTGAACGTTCGTCCTGGCGTGGGTGATGTAGTCGTACTCGCTTCTCCTCCTCGCGATCCGATCCGATCTAGCACCACAAGTGGTGGTGCCTCCGTGAGATGCACACGTGCAGCACCTCGACGTCTCCTCCTTCCTCGGACCAGCAAGTATGGTGGAGAGATGGATTGGATCTACAACACGACGGCGTGGTGTATATGGTGGAGAATTTCTGCTGCAGGGCTTCGCCTACAAACAGTCGGGAGGGAGAGAGGAAGGGTAGCAGGGCAACTAGGGTTTGGAGGAAGGTGTGTTGGGGGAGGGGGCGCACCAGCCCTCTATATATAGAGGGGGGGTGCGGCCAGCCCTTGCCCATCCTCCAAGCCTATCTCTAGTTTAAACGATTTAAACTAGAAACCTTATCTAGAAACCCTATCTTATCTTATCTCTAGTTTAAACGATTTTAAACTTATCTAGGATCGGCTGGGCCCTATGGGGCCTTGTGCCCCTGGCCCAATGCGGCCAGGACACTCCCTCATAGGCCCATGCCCCCTCCCGGAATGTGGGACCACGTTGGCCCCCTTCCGGAAGGTTCTAGAAGCTTCCGGTACAATACCGATTAATCCGGAACAATTCCGAACTCCAAAACTGCGCCTTATATGAATCTTATTCTCGGACCATTCCGGAACCTCTCGTGATATCCGGATCCCATCCGAGACTCGAACAAAAATTCATAAACCAAGTATCCAATCTATCCTAGCGCCGAGACACGTTAAGTGTGTGACCTGAGTTCGAGAATATGCGACATGATCTTCTATCAATAATCAACAGGGGTGCAGGCACCCATATTGACTCCCACACATTCATCGATGATCATATCGGATGAACCACGATGCCAGGATTCAATCAATCCCATATATATATTCCCTTCGTCTCGCGATATTTTACTTGCCCAAGATTCGATCGTCGGTATCGTCATACCTAGTTCAATCTCGTTCTCAGCAAGTACTTTACTCGTTCCGTAATCCGATATCACTTTGTGATTAACTCCTTAACCACATGCTTGCAAGCGGTGTCTATATCGATTACCGAGTGGGCCCGAAGTATATCTCTCCGACTTGGGAGGGACAAATCCCATCTCGATACATACAACCCAACAGATACTTTCCGATCACCTGAGAGACACCTTTATGATCACCCTCTCATAGGATGACGTTTGATGACCTCAAAGCTTTCTTCCGATACCAGGGAGTTGTATTATCTCATGGTCTAAGGAATACAATATTTGACATAGGAAAAGCTTCGCAAAGATGAACACAAGGACACGATCTAATTGCTTCGCTTAGTTTGGGTCTATCCACCATATCATTCTCCCAATGATATGATCTCATTATCAATTGACAACTCATGTCTATGGTTAGGAAACCTTAACCATCATTGATCAATGAGCTAGTCCATAGAGGCGTACTAGGGACACGGTGTTGTTCACAAACCACACAAGTATTAATGTTTCCGCTTAATACAATTCTAGCATGGAATATAAACTTTATCATGAACAAGAATTATAATAATAACATCTTTATTATTGCCTCTAGGGCATAATTCCAACAGTCTCCCACTTGCACTAGAGTCAATAATCTAGTTTACATTTGGCAACAATCTCACACCCATGGCCGAGGTGCTGATCATGTTTTACGTGGAAGAGGTTTAGTCAATGGATCTGCGACATTCAGATCTGTATGTACTTTGCTGATCTTGAGATCTCCATCGCTATATAATCTCGGATTATATGAAACTTGCGGTTGATATGCTTGGTCTTTGGATGATATCTTGGTTCCTTAGCGAGTGCTATGGCGCCAGTGTTGTCACACAATATCTCCAGTGGGTCCAATGCACTTGGAACCACACCAAGCTCAGTGATGAAGTTTCTGATCCAAACTCCTTCACTTGGCCTTCTGCGGCAGCCATGTATTCCGCTTCTCTGAGATCCCGCGATCACGCTTTTGCTTGCAGCTTCTCCACTCGCAGCTCCTCCATTCAAAATATACACGTATCCTATCTGAGATTTAGAATCATCCTTGTCGATTGTCGAAACTAGCATCGACGTAACCTTTCTGACGATGTTCATCACCCCATAGACTAAGAACATTTCTTTAGTCCTATTTAGGTACCTTAGGATGTTCTTCACGGCTGTCCAGTGTTCCACTCCTGGATCACTTTGATATCTGCTCGTCAAACTAAGAGCATTGGACACATCCGGTCTAGTACACAGCATGGCATACATGATGGAACCTATGGACGAGGCATAAGGCACTTTGCTCATAGCTTCCCTATCATTTACCGTAGCTAGAGACTGAGCCTTGCTCAATATCTTACCTGACAACATAGGCACTGAACCTTTCAATGCCTTATCCATTCTGAACCTTTTCAGAACTTTGTCTAGGTATGTACTGCGGCTTAAAGCTATCGAGCGTCTTTGTCTATCTCTATAGATTTTGATGCCCAATATATAAGCAACTTCACCTAGGTCTTTCATTGAAAAACACTTGTTCAAATAACTCTTCACATCGTTAAGCATGTTGATGTCATTTCCAATAATCAATATGTCATCCACATATAGTACCAGAAACGTCACCGAGCTCCCACTCACTTTCTTGTAGATGCAAGCTTCGTAGCAGTTTGGAACAAATCCAAAGCTCTTGATCACTTGATCAAAACGAAGGTTCCAACTCCGAGATGCTTGCTTCAGTCCATAAATGGAACGCTGAAGTTTGCATACTTTATCAGCATCCTTAGGATCGACAAAACCTTCGGGTTGCATCATATACAACTCTTCATCAATGTTGCCATTGAGGAAAGCAGTCTTGACATCCATTTGCCATATTTCATAATCATGAAACGCAGCAATTGCTAATAAAATTCGAATGGACTTAAACATCGCTACGGGAGAGAAAGTCTCATCGTAGTCAACACCTTGAACTTGTCGAAAACCTTTCGCAACAAGCCGTGCTTTATAGGCGATAACATTACCATCGCGTCCGTTTTCTTCTTGAAGATCCATTTGCACTCAACGGCCTTTCGTCGCTAGGAGGGTCCACCAAAGTCCATACTTGGTTTTCGCTCATGGATCCCAATTCGGTTCATGGCTTCTAGCCATTTCTCGTAGTCTGGGCTCATCATCGCTTCCTCATAGTTCGAGGGTTCACTGTCTTCTACTAACAAGACAGTCAAGACAGGTTGCCGTACCACTCGGGGAGGGCACGCGACCTTGTCGACTCGCGACGCTCGATGCGACATCGTCCAAGCTTCATGATCCTTGTCATTAGCTTCCTCTATTGTTGGTGCAAGGACCTTTGGAACAATTTCAGGTGCTGCGCTACTCTCCAATTCAAGAGAAGGTTCAATAACCTCGTATAGCTCTACTTTCCTCCCACTCACTTCTTTCGAGAGAAACTCCTTCTCAAGAAAGGAACCGTTCTTGGCGACAAACACTTTGCCTTCGGTTACGTGATGGAAGGTATACCCAATAGTTTCCTTAGGGTATCCTATGAAGACGCATTTCTCGCTTTGGGTTCGAGCTTGTCCGCATCAACTTCTTGACGTAAGCTTCGCATCCCCAAACTTTAAGAAACGACAACTTAGGTTTAGCACCAAACCACAGTTCATACGGTGTCGTCTCAACGGATTTAGATGGAGCCCTATTTAAAGTGAATGCAGCGGTTTCTAATGCATAACCCAAAAATCATAACGGCAAATCAGTAAGAGACATCATCGATCGGACCATATCTAATAGGGTTCGATTCCGGCGTTCAGACACACCATTGCGCTGTGGTGTTCCGGGTGGCGTGAGTTGTGAAACGATTCCACTTGCTTTGAGATGCGTGAGAAAATCATAACTCAAATATTCGCCCCCACGATCGGATCGTAGAAACTTAATCTTTCTGTTACGATGGTTCTCCACTTCATTCTAAAATTCTTTCAACTTTTCAAACGTTTCAGATTTATGTTTCATTAAATAGATATACCCATATCTACTTAAGTCATCGGTAAAAGTGAGAAAATAGCGATATCCACCGCGCGTCGAAACACTCATCGGTCCGCATATATCGGTATGTATGATTTCCAACAAGTCCGTTGCTCGCTCCATCATACCGGAGAACGGGGTTTTGATCATCTTGCCCATGAGGCATGGTTCGCATGTGTCAAATGATTCAAAATCAAGAGACTCCAAAAGTCCATCGAATGGAGTTTCTTCATGCGCTTTACACCAATATGACCTGAGCAGCGATGCCACAAATAAGTAGTATTATCACTATCTACTTTGCATCTCTTAGCCTCAATGTTATGGATGTGTGTTTCATCCCTTTCGAGATTTAGAAGAAATAAACCATTCACAAGAGGTGCATGACCATAAAAGATGTTACTCATATAAATAGAACAACCATTATTCTCCGATTTAAATGAATAACCGTCTTGCAATAAACACGATCCAGAAATAATGTTCATGCTCAACGGGCACATAATAACATTTATTAAGGTTTAAAACTAATCCCGAAGGTAAAACTAAGGAGAGCGTGCCGACGGCCATCACATCAACTCTTGATCCGTTGCCAACGCGCATCGTCACCTCATCCCTCGCAAGCCGTCGTCTATTCCGTAGCTCCTGTTTCGAGTTACAAATATTAGCAACTGAACCGGTATCAAATACCTAGGCACTACAACGAGGGCTAGTAAGGAAAACATCAATAACATGTATATCAAATATACCTTTGATGGTGCCAGCCTTCTTGTCCGCTAAGTACTTGGACGATTCTTCCGGTGACCCTTGTCCTTGCAATAGAAGCACTTTCGATGTCGGCTTGGGACCAGACTTGAGCTTCTTCTCAGCAGGGGCAACGCGCTTGCCGCCGCCTTTCTTGAAGGGCTTCTTCGCACCTTTACCTTTATTAAAGGAGGGCTTCTTGACCATCAACACATGATTATCCTTCTTGATGTCCACCTCCGCAGCCTTCAGCTTTGCGAAGAGCTCGGTGATCGTATCAGTGGAACCAATCTGATTATGAGTCACTACAAAACTTTTGTAGCTGGGAGTGATTGTAGAACCTGTCAATCTTGAGCTCCTCTGAAATCTTGATCCAGTTGCTCAAAGGCGTTGAGTGTAGCCCGACATCTTAATGGCGTGCTCACTAACGGAACTCCTTCCTCCATCTTGCAATTAAAGAACTTCTCGGAGATCTCATATCTCTCGAACGGGCTGAGTCGAAACATGGTTTTCAGCTCTTGAGAATCTCAAAGGGCCGGGATAGTTTTCAAAACGATTTTGAAGTTCGGTTCCATAGCAAACAACATGGTGCTCTTAATCACACCATAATCATCTTTGCGGGCCGATAGACAGCTTTCTCATCAGCCGTAGCGATTGCAGGGGGGTTACCTAACGCTTTCTCAAGGACATAGTCCTTTTGTCCGCCAGATAGAATGATTCTCAGATTGCGGAACCAGTTGGTGAAGTTAGACCCATTGTTTCTAAGCTTTTCTTTCTCAACAAAAATGTTGAAGTTGAAGTTGGACTTGGCCATGTGATCTACAGTATTTGCAAGTACAACTTAGACTATGTTCATGATAAATAGTTCAACTTAATCAAATTACTAGATGAACTCCCACTAAATTCAACATTCCTCAAGTTGTTTAGTGAACACGATCCAAATTCACCACACCTAATCCGATCATCACGAGAAGAGATGTGGTTTCAATGGTGGACAACGAAGTGTCGATCATATCATTCATATGACTCATGCTTAACCTTTCGGTTCATGTGTTCCGAGGCCATGTCTGTACATGCTAGGCTCGTCAAGTTAGACCCAAGTATTTCTGCGTGTGCAAAACTGGCTTGCACCCGTTGTATGTGCGCGTAGAGTCTATAGCACCCGATCATCACGTGATGCTTGGACACGACGAACTTCATAGCGGTGCATACTTGGGAGAACACAGTTTTATCTTGATCTTTAAGTGAGGAATCATCTTATAATGCTACCGTCGCGATCTAAGCATAATAAGATACATAAAAGGATAAACATCACATGCATATAACTTTATGTGACATGGTATAGCCAATCTTCGCGCAATGATCTCCATCTTGTGTGTTCCGGCATGATCTCCATCACTCCACCATGATTGCCTCCACCACGAATAGCAACTACAACTATTGCTAACTACTTAGCGATAAAGTAAAGCTATTACATGGCGTATAAGAAGTTGACTCGCAGGTCATACACAATTATAAAGACAACCATATGGCTCCTGCCGGTTGTGTACTCATCGACATGCAAGTCGTGAAACATTACAAAACATGATCATCGCATACAATATACACATCACATCTTGGGCCATACCATATCACGAAAACACTCCTGCAAAAACAAGTTAGACGCCTCTACTTTGTTGTTGCATGTTTCACGTGGCTTGTGGGAGTAGATGCTAAACGATTCTTACCTACGGAAAGCCACAACGGTGATATTATGGTTGCCAAACTCGGTGTTAATCCCATGACAACTATAGTGAGAGAAACGACATCCACCAGCCACATGTGTGGTACAAGCCACACGTCAAGTGGAGCGGTCTCATGACGACGTCGCGTAAGGTTGGCCTGGACCGCTTCAATCTCACTATCCGCGTCATAAGAAGAACACAAACAAGAGGCTTGCAGAAAACATCAATGCCCGCAACAACCATGTTGCGTTCTACTCGTGAATCACATCTACGCATAGATCTAGCTCGATACCTTTGAAGGGTTTTGCAGCATAGTAAATCAAAATTTTCTCGGAAGCGAGCAGAGGAAAGCCAAGATCTAATCTAGGAGATGCAAACAACGAGAGATTGGATTAGATCTTCATACCCTTGAAGATTACGTGCAATGAGCGTTAAATCCGGGCGTGGGTGATGTAGTCGTACTCGCTTCTCCTCCTCGCGATCCGATCCGATCTAGCACCATAAGTGGAGGTGCCTCCGTGAGATGCACACGTGCAGCACCTCGACGTCTCCTCCTTCCTCGGACCAGCAAGTATGGTGGAGAGATGGATTGGATCTACAGCACGACGGCGTGGTGTATATGGTGGAGAATTTCTGCAGGGCTTCGCCTACAAACAGTCGGGAGGGAGAGAGGAAGGCGGCAGGGCTACTAGGATTGGAGGAAGGTGTGTTGGGGGAGGGGGCGCACCAGCCCTCTATATATAGAGGGGGGGTGCGGCCAGCCCTTGCCCATCCTCCAAGCCTATCTCTAGTTTAAACGATTTAAACTAGAAACCTTATCTAGAAACCCTATCTTATCTTATCTCTAGTTTAAACGATTTTAAACTTATCTAGGATCGGCTGGGCCCTATGGGGCCTTGTGCCCCTGGCCCAATGCGGCCAGGACACTCCCTCATAGGCCCATGCCCCCTCCCGGAAGGTGGGACCACGTTGGCCCCCTTCCGGAAGGTTCTAGAAGCTTCCGGTACAATACCGATTAATCTGGAACAATTCGAACTCCAAAACTGCACTGCCTTATATGAATCTTATTCTCCGGACCATTCCGGAACCTCTCGTGATATCCCGGATCCCATCCGAGACTCCGAACAAAAATTCATAAACCAAGTATCCAATCTATCCTAGCGTCGAGACACGTTAAGTGTGTGACCCTGCGGGTTCGAGAATATGCAGACATGATCTTCTATCAATAATCAACAAAGTGCAGGCACCCATATTGACTCCCACACATTCGATGATCATATCGGATGAACCACGATGCCAGGATTCAATCAATCCCATATATATATTCCCTTTGTCTCGCGATATTTTACTTGCCCGAGATTCGATCGTCGGTATCGTCATACCTAGTTCAATCTCGTTCTCAGCAAGTACTTTACTCGTTCCGTAATCCGATATCACTTTGTGATTAACTCCTTAACCACATGCTTGCAAGCGGTGTCGATATCGATTACCGAGTGGGCCCGAAGTATATCTCTCCAACTTGGGAGGGACAAATCCCATCTTGATACATACAACCCAACAGATACTTTCCGATCACCTGAGAGACACCTTTATGATCACCCTCTCATAGGATGACGTTTGATGACCTCAAAGCTTTCTTCCGATACCAGGGAGTTGTATTATCTCATGGTCTAAGGAATACAATATTTGACATAGGAAAAGCTTCGCAAAGATGAACACAAGGACACGATCTAATTGCTTCGCTTAGTTTGGGTCTGTCCACCATATCATTCTCCCAATGATATGATCTCATTATCAATTGACAACTCATGTCTATTGTTAGGAAACCTTAACCATCATTGATCAATGAGCTAGTCCATAGAGGCGTACTAGGGACACGGTGTTGTTCACAAACCACACAAGTATTAATGTTTCCGCTTAATACAATTCTAGCATGGAATATAAACTTTATCATGAACAAGAATTATAATAATAACATCTTTATTATTGCCTCTAGGGCATAATTCCAACACATGGAACGACCTGCGTGTATTTCTCGTCATGTTCGTACTTCATATGCATAATAATTCTATTCGCGATGCAGGTGGCCGAGGCACAACCCGGGGAGGTGATTCATGACGTCACCGTCTATGAGATGATGCGGCGAAAGAAGCCCAATTACTCGAAGCCTCATCCCTCGTTGCCCGTGTACTTTGGCACTGCCCAGAACGACTTGGGGAACTACAGCACGATGGTGAAGGCTCGTCACCCCCATGTGGATGACCCCATTCACGCGGAGATCGACGAGGAGTTGTTGGTCCTGTCGGGGCACGGATTGCAGCATGGACGTCTCAAGATTCTGAATAAGTCAAGCCTACCCTTAGCATGAGCTTCAGCCGTCTCAAGGCTACCCACCTCGTCGACGGCCCCCCTATCCCACCTCGTGGCCAGCCTCGTTGATCCACCTCCAGCTCTGATGTATTTTTGATATTTGTTCCTGCATGTCTAACCGCTGACGAGTTTCCTTGTATTTGAAATTGTAGCCTGAGTTCGACGCGTCCTATGATGCCGCTCATGATGAATATCAGGTGGCCTTTCGGCAGCATCAGGAGGCGAATGTGACCTACATGCAATATGTAAATGTAAATTTGAACCTTTATTTTTGCAAAAGATACAAGTCCCACTTCTCCTAGTTTGTTGTATTACGGCCTGACATCTAAACTATCTTGTAGGCCATGTTGGTGAATATTCAAAATGGACAGAATACAGATTTAGGGCCCGTGCCTCCCATGCCAGGGTTGGCGCCATTTTTGCCATCGAGGGACAGCTTCGCTAGGACATACTACGCATCGACACCGGTAAGTTCTTTGCTAACCCACTAGTTACCGTTTTACTTTGCCTCGCAAGTTTCTAACATGTAGGCAACATGTAGGGAATGGGAGCTTCTAGGAACCGGCACTTTGGCCACGCCTCGCCAGATGGGCGTCAGATCACACCGCTTCATGACAATGGTCCTTCTCCTGGCCATTCTGCCGGTGGTTCTCCTGAGCTTCACACTTCTACTCCCTCGCCAGGTGGCTCTTCTGCTGCTTCTACTGGACGCAACCCTCACCAGAGGTCACCTCTTTTCACCTGGGGAGATCTCGGGTACACCCCGTCTCCTCCAGAGTTGTAGGTTTTTATTGTCTATGCATGTGCCACGATGTTGATACCCCTGTATGAATGATGTGATCTTGTTTGATACATGTTTGAATGATGTATGAATGATGTGATCTTTGTTTGATACATGTATGGCATATGTGATCTTGTATGAATTGATGTGGAATATATTTCCCCATATTGTTGTGAGTACTGCTGCGAAATTTGGTAAATATTGCTGTGAAACAGAACTGCGGGAAGGAAAGAAAACTGTGAAACAGCAAAAAAAATCTGTGCAGGTGCTACGCCGAGGGCCTTGCCGTCGGCGTAGGGCCCTGCTATGTGCCATTTGGTCACTGCTACGCCGAGGGCATTGGCGTTGGCGTATGAATGGCCCATACGCCTAGGGCCTCAGCCGTCGGCCTAGCGTCGGCCTGGGGAGGCCCAGGCACTGGACACGTGTCCCTCATACGCCGAGGGCATTGCCGTCATCGTACTCTTGGCCCTACGCTGAGGGGCACGGCCGTCGGCGTAGCCCACCACCTGGGGAGGCCCAGCGCTAGCCATGTGGCACACCGACGCCAAGGGCACGGCCGTCGACATACGTGTCGAGCCGTTAGCCGGCCGTGTAACAGCGAGGATGCCGTTCACCGACGGCTAATACGCCGACGGGCCTGCCACGGAAGTCGGCAAAGGACTACGCTGATGGTCAGACCATACGACGACGGCTGTTTTTGCTCCGCCGAGGGAGATCTCCGCCGAGGGGGCTACGCCGACGGCATCCCTCGGTGTGGCGTAATGGGCTACGCCGAGGGCTTTTTGCCGTCAGCCTAGCCGTCGCATCCTGTAGTGCAAGACACCGCGACTATAAATTTCCCTTGGCACGGGTCAACTCTGTGACCCACTACTCTGTCCGTTAATAACTCCCAGTCCTTGGCTCAAATAAACTTTAATAAGAGTGAGGTGGTCATCTTGGGCGTGGACCACGGGAAACAAGTCAGGGTGGCTAACCTACTTAATTGCAAGTTAGCGAATTTCTCCATCAAATATCTGGGCCTACCGGTCTGCACCATACATTTTGACAAGCTCCTTTGGCCCTGTCCGAAGATGATAGTCCATCGAAGCGAGTATCACAACATTAACATTGCTGATTTGTGTAAAACTACTATCATTTTTGCAAGTTCCTCATAGTTATTGAGTGTCACATCGGCATCGTGGCTCCTCACAAAGATAGATGTCCATTTTTGCATATTCGGAGGCTAATTGATGCCAAAAACACTGGTATCGCCTCATTGCGAATTGTTAGCTTTCTAATGCATGTGCCCTTAGTTCAGTGGCTAGAGTAGTAAGAAATTAGTTAACATAATTACTCTACAAGTATAAGCTTACAGGAGCTGATCTTGGTACAGGGCAACCACCTAGCTGCGATATGCGCACATGGCCAAGGGCGAGCGGCAACTCATTGATGCGCATAGTAGACGCCGGTGACCAACCAGCAAGGTTGACAGTGCACCGGAACACGGGATCCGAGGAGCACATATGATTCTTGAGGCGGTCATGGAAGGAATGCCTTGTGGTAGTTGGGCTTTCCCAAAAAACGAGAGCCTCGCTCCTGCCTCGTCCCCATGGGCGACGAAAGGGGCGCCCCCGAGCTGCCCCCTCTTCAACCGTCCTCCTCCTCTCTCTCCCCCGCCACCGCCGGCGGACGTCGCCGTGGCAAAGTCCAGGTGGTGCCGGCGGCGGTGGGCCGTCCTTTTCTCGCGCGTGGGGGGCCTCGCGGGCAGCTTCCTCAGGTGGCGACGCACCTTGGGGCGACGCAGCTTGGCGCTGGAGTGGCCATGGCGTTGCAGCAGCGTCTCCTGGTCGTGGATGGAGTACTCCAGCGGTACAGGTCGGCTGGAGGTGAGGGAGGGCTAGTGATGCGTGGGATTGGGGGCAGCAGGCGGCGGGCCCAGATCTGGGCCAGGTTGGGCCCGATCTGGGCCAGCAAGCCCTGGCCGGAGCTTATCCGTGGCCATTTGTCCCGGATCCCTGCGCACTTCCCCACTGCTTTGCGGATGGGGCACCGGATTTGGGCCGGGCGGGCCTAGCTTCGGTGGCCGACCTGCAGACCCACCCAGGGCTCTGCTTGGTTGCGACTAGCGGGTGGCACGGAGGTGCCGTGCTCACCGTTCTTGTTGCATCTCTGCTCTCTACATGATGATCTGGCTCCGGCCGTGAGCGGATGGTCGCCCGGCGCATCCACTCGGGGTGTCTCTGTGGGCGGCATGGAGACGTCGTCTTTGTCATGTTCGTCCTATCTCGACCGAGCGGGCCAAGGTGGTGTTCCTCAGATCGGCGGTGGTCCGGTAAAACCGGGTGCGCGTGGTGGTGGTGGTGCTGCTGCTTCTTGGCGGCAGGGACCAACGGTGGTAATGGATCCCCTGAGGGATGGCGACGTAGGGGCTTTCGTGGGGTTGGCCTAGACAATGGTTCCCTTGCTGCAGTACGGCGGCGGGGCTTCACGAGCCCTGGTGGGCTCGACCAGGCCAGGTGGGCCTGGTTTTCCCCGTGGCTGTATCCGGTCGTTTACCACCTTTCGGTGGTGGAGGTAGTTGTCGTGGTATTGCCGACGAGTACGCCATGGAGGGGTCCTCACAGTGCGTGTTTAGAGACGTGGGGGAAGGCGGACGGTTGATGGGTACGAGGTAACACAGCTTACCCAGGTTCAGATCCGACGACGGTGGCGGAATCCTACTCCTGCTATAAATCACTATAATGGCAATACGCCGAGTTACAGAGATAGGTTCGCTGTGCGAGGTATGAGTTAATTGGTGCCCTAAAGGCTCCCGTAGGCCCGACTTATATAGTCGCCAGGTCCTAGGGTTACAGGGAAAAGTCCTAGCCGGACAGGTTACCGAGTCCTACACCGTCTATTACTAGTCTAGCGTGTCTTGTACTCCAAGGCTCCGGGTACGCTGGTGACTCCACCGTAGCCTTCCTTTAGCCGTCATGGGCCTCCCTTTTGGATCCATCTAACTATGCCGCCCAGTAGGCCATGGGCCATGCTACCAACTATGGGCCACCCGGGTTATCCGGATAAGAGACATGCTATGAGGATACCCATATAGCATATCCCCAACAGTAGCCCTCGGAGAACTCCGATATCTTGCGCCGTCTTGCCTCTTCACGTTGAATGCTCCGTCTAGATGGATGTCGGCAAATCGTCAAGCAATATCTTGTAGTCCTCCCAAAGAACGCTGCAAGGTTTTCTCCATCTTCAATTTGTAAGTCGGAGAATTGCCTAATCCTCCATCGTACTCTTCCATAGCCGGATTGGATCCGTCCATGCCAGAATCTTCTGATGTGATGGTTCATCTGCCTATGTCAGCTAGGGTGACATAGACATAGGTCAGCAACACCACGTAACTCACACATACAGAGAACACAATCATGTCCACTTTTCCCGTGCGAGCGATACGAACCGTTGGCGGCGACGGTTGGTACATGGCAAAATTTCCGCGCACGTCTCTGCACACGTTGCCTACGCGGCAACCATTCGATCAAGATACACGAATCTTGATGCTGGATATCATAAATAGTAACTGCGGTGAAAATTTAGTTTTTCACCTCATTCTCCCTTGCATCTTCTTCTTCCTCAGGCAAGCGTCTCCTCGAGCTCTCCGCGCCTCGCACGAAAAATCCTAACTCCCAATCTCACCAGTCACCTCCGAACGCACCCAATGGCCAGCAGCAGCTCCTCCCCTTCGATGGCGGCGTCGGGTGAAGCCGCGGTGAATCCGGCGAGCTCCATCGTCGTGCCCCCAGAAGGCCTGGTCATCCCCAAGTCCGCGGTGGTCGAGGCCACCGCCAGCGACCATAATCCAGCGGTGCTGGAGCTGCTGGAGAAGGAGTACGACTCCCACAAAGGCGACTGGCGCGGTTTGGACATCACGGACCGCGACATCAAAGAGCTGATCGTCGAAGATTACCTCCCCGCGACGGAGGGGCTCGCCTGGCGGGCGGCGCCGGCCCTCGAGGTCACACCTTCTCCCCAAGCCGGAGAAAAGGTGTACCTCAAAGCACAGTTGGTACGTGGCATCTCCCTGCCCATCTCTAATTTCTTCCTCGTTGTCTCGAATCATTACCGAGTACAGCCACAGAACCTATCCCCCAATAGCATCCTAGTTCTTAGCAATTACGCGGCGCTTTGCGAGGGTTACTTAGGGATTAAGCCTAGGCTCGATCTCTTCATATATTTCTTCACCATCAAGTGCGAAGCCGGAGCCAGTAAGGACGAACTTAGAAATTGTGGCACCATTAGCTTCAAGATCCGGCCTGGCCGGCGCTTACCCGACATTGTGGGCCACGAGTCCTACAAGAATTGGCAGCGTAGTTACTTCTATGGCCCAGATATCCCATGATGAAGCATCCTTAAACACATGTTGATCTGCCAAGTTTTACGATTAGGTTATAGTTCTCTATGATCTCCCGTCCTTTCCCAAGTCGTCCATAACCGCGGACAAGTCTTTCCGAAAGATTAATACCCTGCAGGGGTGTACAACTTTACCCACACGTATTAACCTTCTCTTAATGCCACAATGATTAGCCCTCTTCCTTGGAAGGCCGGCAGAGGGTGGTTAGACACGACCTTTACCTTGCTTTCACCTAGATCCATGAGTCTCCAAGAAAGGGTTCCATCAGCCCATATCTCTATGTCCAAGGATCGGGAGTACTCCTGGAACCTCCTTCCTCCTTGGTCACGCCATGTATGATGCACCATCTTCAACCCATCCAAATATGCAGATGCCAAAAAGCTAACTACGGACTCATGGATCAGACTAGGCAAGTTAGTCACTCGTGAGGTTTTCCAGGCCCCATGTGGTTGTATGATCGTCTTGGTTCCAAAGGAGAGAACTCCCGGGGTCCTAGGGTTGGCGAGCATGGGACTAGAAAAACCACATCCCACCGTGGCCTCCCATACAAGCCTTAGCATGTTTAATCTCATATCACCTCTGATCCCATCTCATCACGTTCTCCTGTCATACTAGATTCTCTGCATATGATACATCATCTAGATGAACCAGAACTGACAGATATGCATGGCTAAGCAGAACACATATGATAGCTCTAGCAGTGTACACGAGCCAAACCTAGTTATGCTAGGAGCAGTGGATCAGGTAATATAATCTCAAAGGGAGTATGCAATAGATAGGATACTCTATCTATCGATAAAATACCACAGTAGAATCGTATGCATCATGGAAGAATTGAAATGCTTTCGAAATCATAGGATTATATCATGGTGGTGCTATGCTTGCCTTTGCCAGTTGATAGCAGATAAGCAGATCTTCGGGAGCCTTGTACTTGACTTGGTTATAGTTGGTCAAGTAATGTTCTTCAATCTTTGAACTTCGATGGTCTTGATCTCGGTCTTCGATCTTGATCTCAATATCATATTCTATCGGAAAGAACGAAACACCGGAAAGAGAGGGAAATAATCAACACAAGGCATCGATGCAATGCTCAAGCAAGTATGATGATATGAAAAGTTAATTTGCTTTGAAATCTAACCCTAAGGCATGCTCGACAACTTAATCGGGCTTCCGAGGGGCGCAAACCCTAACTCGGGGAAACTCCGGAACATATGAGAGGGGTTAGTTTGTTCTTCTAATTAAACTTGCCATTTAAGTTGTTGAACAATGCATGATTATAGGTCTATTAGACAGTTCTCATTTTTCTGAACATTTGGACATATTATTTGTATTTTTCTAACTTATAAATAATAAGTTATGAATTTTACAATATTATACCAATTTCAGGAATTATTAAACCATTTAAATTGTTTTACTGCGTCATGCTGACGTCAGCTAGGGGGTCAGGGTTGTTATTCACTGGGTCTGGGGCTACCCACAGTCACTGACTGATGGGGCCCTAGGTCGGGTTAACAGGCACGCTGGCGGGGCTTGGTCAAGGCCCACGTGGTCGCCACGTCGACGCCACGGTGGAGCCACGTCGGCTCCACATGGGCTCGCCGAGGAGCACACACAGGCGGCGGCGGCCGACGACGCTGGGGCATGAGTGGGGACGCGCGGAGGGGCGGGTTAGACGCGGGGCGCTGTGCTGGACCAACTAGTGGTGGCGCCGCCCGCAGATGGTCACCAGAGCGAGCTACACGGCGGCGCACGGCGGCAGAGCTCACTGGTCGACGGCGAACGACTGATACAGTGTGAGAGGGAGAGAGCGGAGGGGTCCAGAAGGACCAGAGGCTCACCGCGAAGCCGATGGGGTGGTCGAGGAGGCACGGGAAGGTGTTGAGCGGCGTCAATGGCGACGGCGAGCGGCGTCGGGCTCGGATAAGACAGGTTCGATGCCGGCGACTGGAGGCTCCTCGACTCGATTCCGTTGGTGGGGAGGTAGAGGACGAAGAGGCGAAGCTCGTGGCGTGCTCGACTGGCCTCGGGACGAAGCAGAATGGCGGCGAGCCGGAGCTAGTGTTTCCAACTTGCGCGTGCGAGAGCCAGAGAGGAAGGGGAAGGGAAGAAGTGGCGGCTAGGGTTCGTCTTTGTCGAGGCAGCGACACTTGTAGGCGTTCGGGGGCGGCGGCGTGCATCTCCACGCCGGCGAGCGACGCGGTGGCGCCAGCGAGGTGCTTCCGACGCGGCCGGAGGTGGACGGCGGGGATAGAACGGACGAATCGGTATGTGGGCCTGGGCCGGCTACGGGCTGCAGATGGGCTACGGGAGTTGCTGCGCAGGCGACAGGGAGAGGGGAGAGGAAACTGGGCTGGGCTGGTTGCTGCTGGCTGTTGTTTTTATTAACAGAAGCTTTTCTTTTTCTGATTTCAAAATCTATTTTGTATTTCTATTTTGAATCTGTTTTGAATTATTTCAAAAGTACCAGAGGGTTTTCAAAATATATAAAATATTGTAGGGACCCCTTTAAACAATTTGGGACCCATACACTTTGATACTTTTCAAAATTCAAAACCTATTTGAATTGATTTGCAAATAGAAAGAGAGGGAAAAGCTAGGGTTTTAGGGTTTTGTTTATTCTTTAATGCACAATTTAAGATATGATGCTCATGATGCACAAAACAAACCCTAATTAAAGATTTACTAAAACTGGGGTGTTACACAACCCCCACCGTCGCTACCTCTTTGTTGTTTCTCGGCCCTACTTCGCGTGTCACGGTGAGACGGCGGTGGCGGATTCATGACCGGTGTGGTGTGCGCTGGCGGGCGGCGAGCATGGTGGAGCATTGCGAAGTGTCTGGGGGTGTGGTTTTTTTGAGGGGTCGAGAGAAATCCGTCTCATTTTGGCACCGACGTGGTGACGCTTGTGGGTGCCACCGTCCTTGTTGAAGGGCGTCGGGTGTACCTCTTTCCCACCTCCTGGAGCGTGCCGGGGGAAACCCTAGGACCTGTCCGGGCAGCAGCGTCGTCATCGTCATCTACCTTCCCTGGAGGTGCTGCTTGGTGCGCAACGCGTCGGAGTGCTAGGCGTGTGGTGGAACTTAGCTGGAGGACGCAACGGTCGCGATTCCACCTCTTTTTCGTCGAGCCACTGCTATCGTCTTTGCTTTTTTTTTTTTTTGATTTCTTTGTCTTTCTCTTTTAGACGTTGTGCTGTCTGGTCCAGCAGAAATGCATTGTAGATGCAAATTAAGGATGTAGAAGTGGGACACGGGCGGCAGTATTGGTGCTTGTGCTATGTCCGGAGTACAGCTCTCGCATCCCATGCATGCAAGCTCCGAGGAGGGCACAACTGCACTTTCTTTTTTGAAGAAGCACACAACTCCGCCCCTTGTGTCATGCGGGCTGTTGATTGCAAATGGCACCTGGCTTCTTCCCGATGATTCCTAATCCTATGTTATGTTACACGTCCTCAGGGTACATACATCGATCATTTGTGTTGCTCTACACTAAAATTTATTTTCTGAATTACATCAGCTGGGTAGCTTTGAACCCTTTGCGATGCGCACAGAACGCACGCATATATAGTCCACTAGGCTCATAGCATGTGCGCCTTACATGGCTAGACCTTGATGGCTCTAAGGGTACCACCTATTCACATGTTTCCAGTTAATGTCCATCTTTTTTTTTGCGAGAACATATGCAACATTAACGGCTTTTCATCACACAATTTTATACAAGGGTAAGACATGTTGTGCTAACGATAAATGTCCCAACCTAGTGTTTTACTCGCATGGCCCCATTTATAAGTTGATGATGTGTGAGACTGCTATCGCCGGAATTGGGCCTTTACCCTGATGCTTATATGCACTTTATGGTTTTAGTCTAGCTTTCGGAGTATTAAGTACTCCCTCCATTCACAATTATCTTGTGTTCTCGGTTTATTTAAAATCAAAATTTGCAAAGTTTGATATAAGAAAAATATAAACATCTATATTTCCAAATGAATATAATATGAAAGTTTAATTCATCAAAATTCTAATACAACAGGTTTTACATTATTAATATTGAGATTTGTTTCTAATTATATGGCTACGACGCCCGTAGAAACAAGGAAGCACAGGGCAAGGCTTCACACACAATCTAATAGCAATGACATAGCTGTGACATCGGCACTGGGCTAAGCGTTGAGCAAAGTCAAGCGGAAATGCTTAGCAAGCATAGAAGATGTCGCTGGGCAGCCGGCAATACAATAGTCCACAGATCCGTGTCTCCGGTTGAGGAAGCAAATAGATGTTCGTTGAGGTTGTCTTGGAAGGAATCCATGATGTATAACCATAGCACCTTTCTTGTTCCCGATGCTTCTTAATCCTATATTATCCATCCATGATATTGTGTTGTTAAAAAAAAAAGCATTTTATGAATGGTTTCACCTTGTCTCTTTGAACTCTTGGTGGCACACATAGGCATGCACATATATTATGTTCTTCCAGATTCCAGCAGTCTCATATATAGCTTTCACATGCCTTATCCTGGCTAGGCCTTTATGACCGTTAGAGGACTCCAACAGTCCTTATTCGTAATGAACCACACGACTTTTTGATTAGTTTGTCCAGAATCCTTAGATGCATTGGTAGAGATCCTATTCTTACTGTCGAGGAGAAAGTATTGTCGAGACGAAAAAACCACTGCTCGTCTCCCCCAGCTGGGCGACGGGCGGCAGTCCCTCCCCCCCCCGACCTCCTTCTCTCCTCCTCCCCCCGCCGCCGGGAAAAGCCCGGGCGGGGCCCGCGGCGGTAGGGGTTGCGCGGGAACCCACTCTGGCGGCGGCGCTCCATGGCGGCATCGTGCGGGGCTCTGCAGGACGTGGCGTGGCGTTGGCGGTGGCTCCAAGGGCGTGGGGTGGTTGGCGGCCTTGCGGCGCGTCGGGTGAGGACGGAGGTGCTCCTGGCTGGGAGCTCTGCAGGGCCCGATCTGGGCCAGGTGGGGCCGATCTGGGCTGTGCGGGCTCCGGCCGGGGCCCTCGTTCTCCGGCGAGCGGTGCGCGGCAGCAGGCCCCCCCGCTGGTGGCTGCGTGGCGGCGGGCTCCCCGGCATGGAGGGAGACAGAGGTGATGTGGGTGCTCCCTCGGTGGCCCTTGCCAGGCCCGATCTGGGCCAGTTTGGGCCTGATCAGGACCAGGCAGGCCCCTTGGTCTCCAGCATAGGCAACTCATCCAAGCTGCGCGCGGCCGGGTTTCCGGAGCTGGGCCAGGCGGGTCTGGGTCTGGTGGTCTCCTATTTTCCGTGCTCGCGGGGTCTTGTGGGCAGCATGGAGCGGCTGTGTCCGCCACGCTCGTCTCTCCGAGCCCTTGCGGGCCTAGATGGTGCCTCTCAGACCGATGGTGGTCCGGATGTCCCGGGTGAGCGCGGTGGTGACGATGCTGCCATTTGGCGGAAGGGTTCGACGGTGGCAGTTGTTCCCCTGGTGGACGGGTCAGTAGGGGCTAGTGTGGGGTTGGCGTGGACGACGGTCCCCTTGCTGCAGTGCGGCTGCAGGGCTTCACGGGCTCTCGGGGGCTTGGCCAAGCCAGGTGGGCCTGGTTTGCCCTGCGGCTGTATCCGGTCGGCTACCACCTTCTGGTGGTGGAGGTAGTTCCCTCCCGCGTATTGTTGTTCTGGCAACCCTGCCGAAGCCTGCTCTTTTCTGTCCTACCGGCCTTACTTCGCGGGTCTCGGTGCGACGGCGGTGGCGGCTGCAAGACCGTGGTGGCGTGCACTGGTGGGCGACGAGCTTGGTGGAGCACTACGATTGCGTCCGGGAGTGTGTTTTTTCCGAGGGGTCGGGAGAAATCCTTCTCTTCTTGACACCGAAGCGGTGACGCCTGTGGGCGCCACCATCCTTCTTGAAGGGCGTCGGGTGTACCTCTTCTCCACCTCCCGGTGCGCACCGGGGGAAACCCTAGGACCTGTCCGGGCAGCAGCGTCGTCATTGTCGCTTTCCTTCTTGGAGGTGTTGCTTGGTGTGTGGCGCTTCGTAGTGCTAGGCTTGCGGTGGTACTTAGTTGGAGGGCGCAACGGTTGCGGGTCGTCCTCGTTTTCGTCAAGCCGCTTGTTTTTTTTTCTTTTGTGCTTTCTTTTTGTTTTCTCTTGGCGATGTGTTGTCTGGCCCAACAGCTGTCTCAACTGGTTGCTATATTTATATAGCTTGGCGTATGCCTGTTTCGAGGAGATCCTATTCTTAAGTTTTCTAGATTTTTCGTTACCTAGCTAGGACCAAATCTTGTTGTGCACATGCATGCAGGACCTTTCACCTATCACCTAATGTTGTCCCTACAAAACATAGAAATAGGTGTAAATCGGAATTTGTAATACAATTTTATTTTTGTTGGGAAAACATCAGTGCCCGATATTAGTGCATGGATCCTTATAATACTCGCTAGTAGTTTCTCCAATTTACGTTTTTACCTCGGTAGCATATCAACTCCAGTTAGATCAACAAATCCATCAAGCAACAATAAGCCCATTAGCAACAGCAATACAGTTGAATCATAATGTAGCGCTACATACAGAAGAAAAATGAAAGTATAGATCGAAATGAATGGGCAAAACGTGACATATAAAACATTGGTGGATCTTGAACCATGGCCTTCGACCACTAGTGGAGACAGGGCCTCTAGTCCCGGTTTGTGAACCGGGACTAGAGGCCCAACACTGGTCCAGGCCCACTTACCAGCCGGGACTAGTGGGTGCCCACGTGGCTGCCCCTGCGCGCTTAGGGTGCACCCCAACTAGTCCCGATTGGTGCCACAGCCGGGACTAGTGGGTCTCTGCCACGGCAGCATTTTGCGCCATTTCTCTGCCGCGGCAGAGCATTACCTTGGACTAGTGATTTCTCTGCCGCGGCAGCATTTTGGGCCC
The DNA here is from genome assembly GCA_023614405.1 of Avena insularis. Classification (NCBI taxonomy): domain Eukaryota; kingdom Viridiplantae; phylum Streptophyta; class Magnoliopsida; order Poales; family Poaceae; genus Avena; species Avena insularis. Next base: position 376,599,206 of record CM042695.1, on the reverse strand, counting down.
TTTCTCTGCCGCGGCAGAGAATTCATTTTGTATTGTTTTATTTATTTATTTTTCATTTCAAAATGGTTTTTAAATATTTGTACGCCACCACATATCATACACGTTCTTGCATATATATAAGATAACTTGTATTACGAAATCGAGCATACAAATATATACAATTTACATAGTTACATGGAGATCACAGAATACCGGGACTAGAGCACAAAATAGTTTGATTACATGAAGATCTGTAGCGCCTATTCACACTAAATTCTCCGGCATCGTCTACGATCTCTTTGAAAATAAATCCCGCCAGCTCCTCCGCAATTGCTAGTACGCGTTGCTCTGGTAGTAGTTGATCCCGCATTCTCTCGAACTATATATAAGAAAAATGAGATCAATATGTATCAATCATGATAACAAAAGGTGACTGCAATAAAATGATGATGTGAATGCATTGCTTATGTCGACTCTATAATCGTTGTGTTCGGTGGTAAACATGCGAATGAACTCGCAAATGTAGAATCCACATAGATTCGACCCCCGTGGCTGCCTCGCGCACTTTACGAGAATAGAAAATCAAAATAATAATCTAGAGCATCATTATTGTATTGAAACTACAAGTAAAGAGATGAGCGGACATATCACGTGCTACTTACCGAGACCGCCTTAAACGTCAGCTTCTCACTAAATACATCCGTAACCTCGTGCTTGAACCGGATCCAAACCCTGCCCGACGAAGAAAATGAATGAATAAGTTATTCATTACCTGATATCTCGGTAAATCAACGAAAGATACCGATATAGCGCGAAACTTACTTCTGGAGCATGTCCTGCATGCTGCGGAAATCTTTCAGGTTTCTCTTTGATGGGTCCATGACATCAACTCTTCCCTTATCAAGTTTAATGTCTAGCAGAACCCAGTGGAAGCTGCAAACATTTATATATACATCAGTTACACTTATTAGAATCGACTAATCAAAAGTGAATGTGTACAACAGAGTAAGACCCTCACCTGAAAGTGTAAGGAAACAATATGTGGTCAGAGAAATTTTGCTCCATTAGAAACCTTAGAAGGTTTTCCTCCGTCTCCTCGGGGTTATTCGTTAGAGTGGCTATATGCACTTTATCTGGGTCAATGAACCCAATATTATAGATTTTTTTTCTTTTACATTCCAGGATCTTCATTCTGCATAATAAGGATAATCACATGTTCCGAACTGAACAACTGAAAACTGAACATGTAGACAATGAATTCAACAACTTACAGACAATAGCAGCTGAGGATGGATTTGTCTAGGGCGTCGAGATGGTATAACTTGAACAGTTCTGGAAACTCAATATGTACCTCTTCGGGTCTGAAGTAGTACTCACGTGGGATTTTGGCTATGATCATTATTCTCCCCTGCTTCATGACCGCCGAGTGGAACGTTTTGTGAAACCACCTTGAGGGGTGCAATCGTTTATTTTGCCTGTTGTCCGAGAAGGGGAACGTCTGATTTTTTACTGATTGCATTTTTGGTCCCGCTTGCACCCGTGCTTGCTGGTTTTTTACCGCTTGCACTTGATTTGCTTGATTTACCTGATTTGCTCTTCACCACTTCTTTCTGAAGTGTGCGTAGATAGTCATATGGCTTATGGTGTAACTCATATTGCGATGGTGTGTTCACAAAATCAAGTGCATATGCCTTTTGTTTCTCGGTGTATACCGGAGCGGGCTCGGGTTTCTTCTTCTCAAAATGCGCCGCCACTTCGGCCTTTGATATCGCTGTAGATTCTGCATCAGTACGATCATAAGGTCTAATGGGAAGATTCTGATGAGGCACTGTTGGGAGGGGCGACATTTTCCGTTTTGGGCTGCCACGTCCTTTAGTACTCACTGATGGAGCATGCTTCCGCTTATTGTCCTTAGCGGGTGGCAAAGACTGCTGAGTCTGCGGCGGAGATCGAGATGGACTCGGGATGTGGTGGTTGTATTCATCATGGGGTGGGCTTCTTGGAGGTGATGGAGGTGGAGGTGAAGGAGACCTGTGACGACTCGGAGGCGGTAGTGTTATCCATGGAGCCGAGCCTGGAAACCGTATGTTGTTCTTTTCCCAGAGAATGATCCCACCAAGTACTTCTCCCAGTGTGATCTCACCTTCAGGTCCAGGGATGTCAAGATACATTGACTCCCACTCCTTTATGATTTGATCCACCCCGACTTTAGCATAGCCAGTTGGAATCTCACGACCATGCCAACGTGCGCCAGGCGGACAAGGCAAAGCCGATCCGACCGCCACCTTCACAGATACGTTCTTCAATTTTTTATGGAGCTCACAAGGTATTTGCTCCTTAATTCCATCCACGGGGTAGCCGGGACCACCATATGTAGTATAGGATGCATCGTTAGACGGGACCTCCGATTCAGCGACGCTGCTTCTCCGCTGAGATGGGTTGGCGGTAATATCGAGTGGAGGATCTTGCTGCAAGCGCGCTATTCCTCTAACTTCGTCGATCTGCTGCTTGTCAAGTCTTCCTAGCAGCTGCTTGAACTTGTCTGCCTCCTCCTTCTCCCGTTGTTGCTTTTCTCTTGCTCGGCTTCTATAGGTACCTTGGTCCTTAGGAAACCCAGTCTCCCACATGAAACTCCCGTCAATGCCTCGTACTCGTCCTATATGTTCACGATTCCCGAGGACCAAGGTCAGCAAGTCATTCTCTCTATCGGGATGAAACTGTTTTATTCCATCTTTAATATCTTTGACCACTTTTAGCCATGCAGTCCTGGGTACCTTTATCCCGTCACTGCAAACAAGGTCCCCTATAAGTTCGTCATATGTACTCCCATGCCCAAGGAACAAATTCCTTGCCCTCAAATCCCATTCTTCACGAATTGGTTCTGGAATGATCCCTTTATTATGAAGCTATTTCTCTTTTGCATCCCACTTAGGCATGGCAGCCGCGTAGCCCCCTGTCCCCAAGTTATGGTGATATTTCTTCTTCGTAGCATTTATCTTGTTTTTTCTGACTTTTCCTCTGCAACTCCTGACCTCCTATACAGCACAAATTCATCCTAGTAAGGCTGCTGCTTCGCTAGATAGCCTTCGAATAATGGGGTTTTCTTGTCCTTCTGATACTGTTGCCATAATGACTTCTTCCAGTTCTTGAATAGTTCGGCATCTTCTTTAGTGCGAACTGCTTGACTTTCTTTCTCATTTCAGCAGTCTCGTCCTCAGTGTCACATTCTAGCAGCTTGAAATGTCCCATTAGGTCATTAAAAAGTTCATCTTTGAACCTATCGTCGATATACACATCACTCCATTCCGCCTCTTTGGGCTTATTCCACTCCCGAACAGTGATCGGGGTGCGATCTCTAGCAACAACTCCGCATTGTTGTACAAATAGTTGTTTTGTTTTCTTTGGTTCCGCGCTTGGTTTTCTTGCTCGATGTAGAGGCCTAAGAGAAGAAACATTCGTCAACATTTATATATATACAACTAGGTACATCTAGTGACGATCATCGGACATCATATATATATATATACCTCGTTGGTCTGCGTTACACGTCCATGGGCTTCTTCCTCTTGTCTGTTGGTCTCCTCTCCCTCATAGGATGAGTTCAGATACCTCGAGGGAGATCCCTCATCGGCATCATGAATCATATCCTCGAGCAAGTGTTCCAAAGCTAGGTCTCTGCGGACCGGGGGACTAGGTGGATCCATAGTTCCTGCAAAATGCACACAATATTTATTCAAACTTAACAAAATAAAACCTAAACCCCTAAACCCGGAGGTGCAGTGGGAGGTGGCCGGTGATGGTGGCCACGGGAGATGTGGGCAACTAAGCGGCTTCCCGCGAGAACCACCACCCTAACCCTAACTCCGGTCACCACCCTAAACCCTAAACCCGGAGGTGCGGTGGGCGGTGGCCGGTGATGGTGGCCGCGAGAGAGGCGTGCGACTAAGCCCTATTATAAACATAACTTACAATATTATAAATCTCATACCCTAAAAATAATAAACTAATCCTAAACTAAATACACTATATACACTAATCCTAATCCTAAACTACATACACTATATATCCTAATCCTAAACTACATACATTATATACACTATATACACAAAAAAAGAACATACACTATGTACTAATCCTAAACTACATACACTATATATACTAATCCTAATCCTAAACTACATCACTATATACACTACTCACCTAATAAACTATACACACTACTCACCTAATAAACTATACTAATACACTATATACACTAATCCTAGCTAATAAACTATATACATTAAACTAAAAAATTAATCCTAAATAAAAAATCCTAACTAATCCTAATTAATCCCAACCCTAACTACTCACCGGCGATGGTGGAGGCCAGCGGTGGCGGTGGCGGCAGCTAGCGACGGCGCTGGCGGCGGTTGCGGACGCTTTGTCGGAGTGGCGGCGGTGGCGCGACCGAGCTCGATAGAGGCGCTGTGCGGTGCCAGCAAGGTCTTGGTGCTGAGGAGAGACGAGAGGGCTTGGCGGTGGGCGGCAGAGAGAGGGGTCGTCTGCGGTGGTTCTCGCGGTGGCAGCCTGGCGGCGTCGTCGGCGTTGCTGGCTCCACTTCTCCTGGTGTGTGGAACGCACCGGGGGAGAGGGCATCCTTTTATACCCTCCCCACCTTTAGTCCCGGTCCGTGGCACCAGCCGGGACTAAAGGGGGGTCTCTAGTCCCGGCTGGTTCCACGGACCGGGACTAAAGGTAGGGGGGGCGTTTCATTTTTCACGCGCTAGGGCCAGAACTTTAGTCCCGGCTGGTAAACTGGGCCAGGACTAAAGGCCCAAATTTGATCAAACTAAAACCCCAAATAGCTGGTTTGCTTTTTTTTCAAATTTTCAAAAATATCATTTAAAACATTTAAATTATACTTTTTTGCATACTTGTGAATTTGACAAAACTTTCAACATTAAAAGTTCTTGAATTTGAATAATTAATCCAAATCCATATTCTGTTTTATCAAATAATTATTTTAAATAGTCAAATTATTAACCATTTTGCCATTATCAATTTAAAAATGCATTAACTATTATTTTTTGCATATTTTTGAATCTCACTAAACATTCAACATGAAAAGTTCTTGAATTTGAATAATTAATCCAAATCCATTTTCTGTTTTATCAAATAATTATTTTAAATAGTCAAATTATTAACCATTTTGCCATTATCAATTTAAAAATGCATTAACTATTATTTTTTGCATATTTTTGAATCTCACTAAACTTTCAACATGAAAAGTTCTTGAATTTGAATAATTAATCCAAATCCATTTTCTGAATAAGCTTTAGTCCCGGTTGTATCCACTAACAGAGACTAAAGATTTTTCCCGCTATTTCTCACCGCTTCCCGCCAAGATTTTCCGCCCTTTCCTCTGAACCAAGCTTTTAGTCCTGGTTGTAGCCACTGACAGGGACTAAAGATATTTTCCGCCATTTCCCACTGCATCCCTCCATGTTTTCCCGCCCTTTCCATCTATATATAGGCCGACCGCGCCATGGTTATGCACACATCCACACCTTCCTCTCTAACAGAAATGGGCAGCGCATACTGGGCCATTCTAACCCTCGAGGAGACGGAGGCGCTGTGCGCCTCAAGCTACCCTTGCCCACCAGGCTACCGGCCACCCGCCGGTTGGATGCTGAGTGTTGGAGGTGTTCCTGTCCCTCCAGTGCCTCAAGGCTCTGCCTAACAGGCGGCCATCACGAACCTCTTCTACCACGAGCTCACGCCAGAGTAGCGGATGGATCCCTAGTGGGATCCCGACAACTACGACACTTGGAATGCTTGCTAGGTACGATGGTGATGGCCCACCCCTGGTGAACCACAATGAAGCCGGTCGCCGTCTGTGGTGGGCGAACCGTACTATCATAGGCGTGATGCTCTACATCGCCGGGGGAGACCATCCTCGCCTGCGGTGCCCACAAGTCCACCCGCCCGCCGTGAATCCGAGGTCGGAGTGGCAGGTGCCCTCGGTATATGCCATGGCTAGGCTCAGGATCCCCGGAGTGGCAGATGACAATGACAATGATGATGACGATGATGAAGAAGACCCTGAAGCTGTGTACTATAGGACTAGGCATGATTATGACTAAAGGGGGGGCTTTAGTCCTGAGTGTTAGCTAGTCCTGGTTTGTCCTGGTTTTTAATATTAATAAATGTATTGAGTGTTAGTCCCAGTTTGTGGCTAGACCGGGACTAAAGGAGGCCTTTAGTCCCGATTCCGTAGTCTCGGTTTTTTAAATATTAATAAATGTCATGAGTGTTAGTCTCGTTTTATGGTTGGACCGGGACTAAAGGGGGACCTTTATTTCCGATTTGTACTTACCATGAAGATCTGATCTCCAAACACGTGCGGTCACATATTAGGGAGTGCCTCTATGACAAGTTTCTTGGAGATGCTGGAGGATTGGGCTCCAGCGGCATCTCCCAGAAACTGGCTGTAGTGGTGTCCCTTCCCTCGAAGACCATCTTGCAGCTTGTAACTTCTCTAACTAGATCCATATGCCTGGGAGCTAACCTAATTTCACATATTAGGGAGTGCCTCTATGACCAATTTCTTGGAGATGCCGGAGGATTGGGCTCCGGCGGCATCTCCCTGAAATTGGCCCTAGTGGTGTCCCTTCTCTCGAAGACCATCTTGCATCTTGTAACTTCTCTAACTAGATCAATATGCCTGGGAGCTAACCTAATTTCACATATTAGGGAGTGCCTCTATGACCAGTTTCTTGGAGATGTCGGAGGACTGGGCTCCGGTGGCATCTCCCTGAAACTAGCCGTAGTGGTGTCCCTGCTCTCGAAAACCATCAATCTTGGAGATGCCGCAAACTGGCTGGAGGACTGGCCTATTTATAGTACAAGCAGCTTGGCATAGTGTCGACACTCACGGCATAATGTCGACACTCACCCCTATTATTAGCACCTCACTCGTGTTTTGTCCCGGTTGCTGTCTCCAACCGGGACTAAAGGTTCATCCAACCGGGACTAAAGGTTCAACCCTCTATTATTAGTGCTACCTGGCTCAGCCTGCTGCAATCCCTTCAATCGCGGTTGGTTTCTCCAACCGGGACTAAAGGTTCAACCCCTATTATTGGTGCTCCCTGGCCCAGCCTGCCCTGCCCTTTCCCTCTATTTATAGTGCGGCCATCATGGCCATGGAGAATCTTCATCATTTAACAATATGATTACATAAGAGGCTTAATATATTACACCAACATCCCTATCTAGTGTTGTTGTTTTCTTCTGCGCCATAGACATGGAGAATCTTCATCATTTAACAAGAGGCTTGGGTCAGTTTTCACTTTGAAGGGTGGGATTTCATGAAACTTATTATAATCTTCTGACATATCTGTCTTGTCATCCACTCCCACGATGTTTATTTTCCCTAAAAGAACTATGTGGCGCTTTGGCTCATCGGACGATATATTCTTTTTCTGATTTCTTTTTCTCGATTTCATAGACATGTCCTTCACATAGAAAACCTGAGCCACATCGTTGGCTAGGACGAATGGTTCGTCCATGTATCCAAGATTGTTGAGATCCATTGTTGTCATGCCATACTTTTCGTCTACATGTACCCCTCCTCCTGTCATCTTGACCCATTTTCACCGAAACAAAGGGACCTTAAAAGTAGGTCCATACTCAAGTTCCCATATCTCCTCTATGTACCCATAATATGTGTCCTTCTGCCCATTGTCATCTGTTGCATCAAAACGGACACCACTGTTTTGGTTGGTGCTCTTTTATCTTGAATCGTAAAATGTATTACCATTTATCTCGTACCCTTGGAAAGTACATATAGTCGAAGATGGTAACCGTGCCAACAAGTACAGCTGATCGTCAACAGTGTTGTTATTCATGAGATGCCTCTGCAACCAACTACCGAAAGTGTCCTCGTGTTCCACTTTAATCGAGGAGTCAGGCTTCCCCGGGTTTTCTGAGCGTACAATAATCTTGTCTTTCTCGATATACGGAGCCACTAAGGTGGAATTGTGTAGAACTGTGTAGTGTGCTTTATTGAAAGAATCTCTGTCCATACATACCATTGTTTTCCTTCCTAGTGTGCCTTTTCCAGTCAGCCTCCCCTCATACCGAGATTCAGGAACACCAATCGGCTTAAGGTCAGGAAGAAAGTCAACACAAAACTCAATGACCTCCTCTGTTCCATAGCCCTTGGATATGCTTCCTTCTGGCCTAGCACGGTTATGAACATATTTCTTTAAGACTCCCATGAACCTTTCGAAGGGGAACATATTGTGTAGAAACACAGGACCAAGAATTCTAATCTCTTCGACTAGGTGAACTAGGAGGTGTGTCATAATATTGAAGAAAGATGGAGGGTACAACAACTTGAAGCTGACCAGACATTGGACCACATCAATCTATAACCCTGATAGACTTTCTGGATCGATTACCTTCTGAGAAATTGCATTGAGGAATTACATACCTTCACAACGGTCAGCCGAACATTTTCCGGTAGAATCCCTCTCAATGCAACCGGAAGCAATTGTGTCATAAGCACGTGGCAGTCATGGGACTTTAGGTTTTGGAATTCTTTCTCTTTCATATTTAATATTCCCTTTATGTTAGACGAGAAGCCAGACGGGACCTTCATACTGAAAAGGACTTCAAAAACGATTTCCTTCTCTTCCTTGGTAAGAGCATAGCTGGCAGGCCCTTGAAACTGCCCTGGATGCTTGTCGTCTCGTCCTTTATGACGTTGCTGGTCCTCCCGTGCTTCCGGTGTATCTTTTGACTTCCCATACAAGCCCAAGAAGCCTAGAATATTCACGCAAAGATTCTTTGTCAGGTGCATCACGTCGATTGCAGAGCGGACCTCCCAATAGGGTAGCTCCCAAATTATAGATTTCTTCTTCCACATGGGTGCGCGTCCGTCGGCGTCTTTCGGAATAGGTTGTCCTTCGGGACCCTTTCCAAATATTACATTTAAATCCTTGACCATACCAAATACATCAGCACCAGCACCAGTACGGGGAGCAGGCTTCTTTCGGTGATCTGCCTCGCCATCGAAATGCTTGCCTTTTTTCCTTAAGGGGTGTTTGGGCGGAAGAAAACTACGATTGTATGGTACACATTCTTCCTAGATTTATCCAGATATATACTTTCAGTCTCATCTAAACAGTGTGTGCATGCATTATATCCCTTATTCGTCTGTCTTGAGATGTTACTAAGAGCAGGACAATCATTGATGGTTACGAACAGCAACGCTCGTAGGTCGAATGGGTCCTGTTTGTGCTCATCCCACACGCGTAAACCTGGTTCGGCCCACAACTGTAAAAGTTCATCAACTAATGGCCTTAGGTACACATCAATGTCGTTGCCGGGTTGCTTTGGGCCTTGGATGAGCACTGGCATCATAATGAACTTCCGCTTCATGCACAACCAAGGAGGAAGGTTGTAGATACATAGAGTGATGGGCCAGGTGCTGTGACTGCAGCTCTGCTCCTCAAAAGGATTCATGCCATCTGTACTTAGACCAAACCATAAGTTTCTTGCTTCACCAGCAAAGTCCAGGAAGTCTCTCTCAATTTTTCTCCACTGTCGACCATCAGCGGGGTGCCTCAACATCCCGTCTTTCTTACGTTCTTCCATGTGCCATCGCAACAACTTGGTATGCTCTTTGTTTCTGAACAAGCGTTTAAATCGTGGTATTATAGGAGCATACCACATCACCTTGGCAGGAACCCTCTTCCTGGGTGGCTCGCCATCAACATCACCAGGATCATCTTTTCTGATCTTATACCGCAATGCAGTGTATACCTGGCATTTATGCAAATTCTCGTATTTCTCACCGCGGTAGAGGATGCAGTCATTAGGGAACACACGTATCTTCTGCACATCTAATCCTAGAGGGCAGACAAACTTCTTTGCTTCGTATGTACTGGCGGGCAATTCGTTATTTATTGGAAGCAACATCTTCATGAGTACCAGCAACTTCTCAAATCCCGAGTCGGTCACACCGGTCTCTGCCTTCCACAGCAATTCCAGTGTGCTACCCAGCTTCTTCTGGCCATCTTCACAAGTTGGGTACAACAATTTGTTGTGGTCCTGTAACATCTGCTCAAACTGCAACCTCTCCTTTTTTGTGTCGCAGTCTCGCTTTTCATCAGAAATGACCCGACCAAGATCATCAGCAGGCCGGTCTGGTTCCCGTTCTTCACCTCCTTCTTCTTCATTGTCTTCCATTGTGGTATCAGCGTATTCAGGGAACATAGATAGGTAGTTGTCATCATCGTTCTCTTCTTCATCGCCGTCTTCCATCACAACCCCTCTTTCTCCGTGTTTGGTCCAAACATTATATCCGGACATAAAACCAGACCGAAGCAGGTGGCTCTGAATGACTCTTGCGGAAGTGTGAGCCTTCTCATTCCTACAGTCAACACATGGACAACACATAAAACCATCCCGTCGCTTGTTCTCCTCGACCATAACTCGAAAAGAACGCACGCCTTCTCTGAAAGCGGCAGAGCGTCGGTCACCATACATCCATGGATGGCTCATCTGTATCATACTAATATATGGCAAACGCAATCACTATGCTAAAATTAGTACCGTACGACGGTCTTAACGAGAAAATAGTTGCTAACCTTTTATTACACTTAGAAACAAAGATGAGAAAACTTAAATGTGGCTCGGGCACCTCATATCATGTCTGTCTTGTGTGACCTAAACTTGCACCTCTCTAATGGACATTTCACCGAACACCTCTAGTGCATATGTATGAACAAGAAAAAAAATAGCACAACAACACTCTCCCACCAGGAAAAAAAACAGTTGAGAGGGGAAGGGGGTTGTGCGTATATATAGGACATAACCACTAGTCCCGGTTGGTGATACAAACCGAGACTAAAGGTGGTGCCCCAGCGAGCGGCAAGGCCAGGGCCCTTTAATCCCGGTTTAAGCCTCGGACCGGGACTAATGGGGTCTAACGGGCCAGGACATATGGTTTTGGGTGGCTCTGGCCGTCCGGCCAGGCCATTAGTCCCGGCCCCAGCCATAGCCGGGACTAATGACCTGGGCGAAAGGCCTGTTTTCTACTAGTGGACAACCTGGACGATCGATACACATCAAGAACCAACTAGAGATCAAATTGCAAGGACCGACCTGCAGGGAAGAGAAATCCACGGGCATCCCCCGTCGTGTTGCGGGCATGGCTGACCAGGGAGGATCAACCCTCCCTGGTCATACGTGAACGTCGTCGTCTCTAAAGTCATTCACAACTAGGGACAGGGAGACCCAAGTGTTCCATCCAGACGCCGGTCGAAGAGCAGCAGTCCTGGCAGAAGCTCCTTAATGTTGTACCCTTCCTGCAGGCTTGGCAGTCCTCTGTTGTTTGTGGCCTTGCCGCCCGCCACCGATTGTTTGCACCCACGATTTGTTTTGTGATTAGTACTAGTAAGACATACAGATTTGTCCGCTTACATAAACATGCAACACTATATAAGATGTACGAACACTTATTAATTATGAGATACATTTGCACGAACGAGTTTGCTTGGACATTAGTAAGAACATATATTATTGGCGTGAACATGTATGAAAAGTTGTGTGGACTTTTTTTTTAGAAACACAGTATAAACGCAGACGCTCACAGTGCGTACATACACTCATCCCTATGAACACACGCACGCACACCCTACCCCTATGAGCACCTCCGAGAGACTGAGCCAGCGGGTCTTGAGATTGACGAAGTCACTGCAGACGCCTTGCTATCGACGGAAACGTCGCCTCCTACTGAAAGAATATTCCACCTATATGAGACACCAAAGCATCAAACCTGGGGTTTGAACTTTGATGGACTGGGGGTACCACTGCCCTTATAACCATCCAACCACGGGTTGGTTCTCAAAGTTGTGTGGACCTGCGAACAAAGCCACAAATAATATGAACAAACTAAAAGTCCAGATAACTCGACTTTTATATTACGACAAGCTTTTTTCAGGAATCTTTTTATAGATAGAAGCAAGAACGATTACAAGGAGTGGACAAGGATCCACTACAAGACTAGCCCTAGTGCATCCAAATACAAGACAAGAACTCACATAAACCCACCAACTTCAATTTTTCAGCTTCCGACACGATGCCATCAAGAATTTTAGCCATAGGTATTTCTCCCGAGCCAAATCAATCCAAGGACTAGGAGGGCGATAGATCTGATTTTTGGGATAGGTCCGGCCAGCTATAAATATTTTTTACCAAAATAACTTTTTTATTGTACTACTAAAACTCAAAATATGAATATAGTAATATACACATGTGCTAATGTGTTAATTTGGCTTACCAAGTTGCGTCGGGTACACTTCATGGTGGCACCTCCACAGACTGCCCGCTTAGAGCGGCAAAAAAGGGGTCCTGATCCTCCTACGAGGAAACGAATGTTTCACGGGACTGGCACAGGGACATGAGTGGGACGCCTGAACGGTATAGCGTGGCTGGCCGCCGACTCCCACTATGACAAGACAAGATTACAGACACATGCACATCGCCTTTCGTGGCCCCAATCAAAGTTTGAAAGTAGAAAAATCAGCTACTGCTCCTGAAGATATGGTCTTGGAAAGAAATACAGGAGAAAGACGAAGGCTCCTCGCCATGTTTTGGTTCCTGATGCTTCCTAAACTTAGGTTGTGTTCAATCATTGCCGAGTATATCACGTGATTGTTTATGCGGCTCGGAAATAAAATCATCTTGTCAATAGTACTTTGCTAGTATCTTTGAACAGTTTGTTGCACACACGCTATATATGTACACCCAGCAAGCTTGCATACTGCACATGCCTGACCAAGCTAACCCTTTATTACCGCTAGAATCAGTAATATGGATTGCTTGTATTCAACCACGACGATTTTTGCACCATCAAAGTCGGTGGAGTTACCAGTAATAGATTTCTGAACTAATCTGCATATATTGTTTCTTATATGCAATTAGTACCATTAATCATTGTATTGTACACATGCATGATGGGGCAATCAATGCAATGTGCACCGAATTGGCAATCAATGTTGGGTTTCGCCCACGGATAATCACAAGCACACGAGATAGTTGAAATCTTATGAGATACATGCATGAACGAGTTTGCTTGGAAATTAGTAACAAACATATATTATTGTGTGATCATGTATGAAAATTTGTGTGGACATGTGAACAAAAGCCGCAAATAGTATGAACAAACTAAAAGTCCAAATAACTCGACTTTTATATTACGACATGCTTTTTTCAGGAATAGGGGAGAGTGCACGTCTTTTTAATATATAGAAGCAAGAATGATTACGAGGACAAGGATCCACTACAAGATTAGCCATAGTCCATCCAAATACAAGACAACAACACTCACACAAACCCACCGACTTCCACTTTTCAGCTTCCGACACGATGCCATCAAGAATTTTAGCCATCGGTTTTCATTTGTCTTTGAAGACCCTTGTATTTCTCTCCATCCAAATCGATCCAAGGACCAGGAGGGCGATAGATCTGATTTTAAGGATAGGTACGGCCAACTATAAATATTTTTTATCAAAATAACTTTTTATTGTATTACTAAAACTCCAAATAAGTATACAGTAATATGCGCATGTGTTAATTAGGCTTTCCATGTCGCATCGGGTACACTTCATGGTGACACCTCCACCTATTGCCCGCTGAGAGCGGCAAAAAGGAGGTGCTGGTTCTCCTACGATGAAACGAATGTTTCACGGGACTGGCACAAGGACATGAGTGGGACTCATGAACAACATTGCGTGTGGTTGGGCGCCGACGCCCACTGTGACAAGACAAGATTACAGGCGCGAGCGCATCGCCTTTCGTGGCCCCAATCGAAGGTAGTGAGTAGAAAAAACAGCTACTGCCCCTGAACATGTGGTCTTTGAAAGAAATGCAAGAGAAAGATGAAGGTCCCTCGCCATGTTTTGGTTCCTGATGCTTCCTAAACATAGGTCGTGTTCAATCATTGCCGAGTATATCACGTGATTGTTTGTGCAGCTCGTCAATAAAATCATCTTGTCAATAGTACTTTGCTAGTATCTTTGAACAGTTTGGTGCACACATGCTATATATGTACACCCAGCAGGCTTGCATACTGCACATGCCTGACCAAGCTAACCCTTTATTACCGCTAGAGTCAGTAATATGGATTGCTTGTATTCAACCACGATGATTTTTGCACCATCAAAGTCGGTGGAGTTACCAGTAATAGATTTCTGAACTAATCTGCATATATTGTTTCTTATATGCAACTAGCATTGTGGCCCTCGCAAATGCGAGGGCATCATGTTTGTTTATTCGAAAGTGTTTAAAACATAAATTTATAGTTTCATAGATATTCCTGTCTTGATACTGGAAGTTAATAGTTTGGTTTCAGAATTTTGTAAGAATGGATACATATAATTCGTGCCTTAGTGATTGTTATTCATTTGAAAATTACAATTTCAGTGATTTACTTATGATTATTTACACATGGAACTATATAAAATAAAAAGGTAAAAAAATAAAGTTCTAGTATTCTGATCCTTATATACAATTCATCTCACTGATTGGAAGAGAGTAAATTTCTCACATTAGATACCCGACCAGATTCGAAAAAAATAAAGTGACATTCTTACTCTTGCGGAAGGGGCTAAATCTCCCAACAGTTTCAATCATTCCATCCTCAGGCTCTTGTGTATTAGTACTTCCTCTGTTTGCATAGGCTGAGTGGGCATTGTTGTTCGGATATATAAATGATCTCTTACATGACCACACTCTTTTATCAAATTTTACCCTATTCTCTAAATTATCACTATCAAAAAATTCGAAATAATGGTGTGAAGTATCGAATATTTGGGCATATACTTCCTTCACTACCATTACAAAGGAAATTTAACATGATGGTGTCCTCCATAATTTGAATAAAATTGGCACACCAATATGTGTGTGTAACATATTTAGAGTGGCCTAGTTATTCCGAGTTGAATTTCAAGTGACATGGAATATATATTTTTAACCCATCTGTTTAAAATACTTTCAAGTTTATTATGTTCTTCCAATTTTGGGATTGGATCATAACTATCATATATTACATATATTATATTTCTAGTTAAATAATTGAATTATAAGAACTTTGGTAAATACAAATGCAACGTCATATTATTTTCTCTATCATAAACTGCATACTTTTATTTGACTAATTATTGAGCAAAAAAGTACACTTCAAATATTGAAATGGAGGGTGTACTTGTAAGCAACATGCCTATTTTTTAATATACATATATATATGTATATATATATATATGTTAATTTGGTGTTGTAAGTTATAATTTTCATATACAATGGAAGGATATCTTTAAGTTGACTTCCCATGGAATCTACAACTCATAAAAACTTATATTAAAGAGACAGCCTTATAAAAATATGCAAATATGGCAGAGTCTATAGGTTGACAAATAGGGTACTGCGAATTCAGAAGTTTCACTCATGCTAACATCTAGGTTATAAAAAAATATAGAGAGTGGGCCATGTGGGACCCGATCTTATTGGGTACCTTTCTACTCTCGAGTAGGACTCATTAGAAACCATTTGTCCTCTTCTCCCTAATCCTCATTTTATTTCACTAAATATCTACTCCACTCACACATGATGCTTGTGATCTTCTTTGCTTAAATGGATGAATTGAAAAATATTTTGGCATGATATCTGAAGTGGTATTATAACTTTTCTTTCAAATCAACATAATTTTTTTAAAACAATTCTTGGATAAATACCTATGGAAGTCTAGTGTCTTGTAGTTTGTATCGGTTCACCTCGCTCCTACCATTCCACGAATATAGTGTTATAAAATGATGGTATGAGTGCCAGGTTGTTCTTTAATTCAATGAGTTTGAACAAAGTAACAGATGTGAGAATATAAATTTGTATCACATTATATCCCCATCGTTCCCTTATTTTCTTCAATTTTTATCTCTTCCAACATACATTGTGTACTTGCACTCCTTTGAAAAGCTAATGTTGATCTCTACTCCATCCTTTCATTGGAGAAGTAACAAACTAATGTACTCCCTCGGTCCATAATAAATGTTGATGATTTAGGATAATGTTATAATAAATTAGCGGCACTTATTATGGATAAGACGGGATTATTAATAACTACTACACATGAATATTGAGAAATAATTTGCCCTTCACGTGGATAAACATGCCTAATTTCCAACTGAAAAACTATCATGGCCTGATTATGGAAATTGCATGCTTATATTAAGTGAAAAACATAGGGCAACGTTGACTCCATGATTGAAAGTAACTTTTCCATCACTTGATATGAAGTATTAACCCTGATTTAGCACATGAGTACTATATGTTGGTTTACCTGATGAATTACCACAATAGCTATTTCTATCCTTGATTTCAAGATTACTGCCTCTGTTCTCCTCCTCGATAGACATCGGCAGGCCGGACTACAACGCTCCCTCGGCTCTATAGTTGTCATTGTAATATCCATCATACACCCGTACGCTCTCATGTAGATGAACGACCTTTATCGGTAGCTGCAAGGATTCTAGCAGGATCATCAGGAAGTATCAGAAGTGGTATACCTAGAATTAGAATGATATGCCCTTCATAGAAAATGCTATTGGTAGGAGAGATGGACTCTGTTTACATGAAACTTGAACCACAAGGTGCTAAGATCTTTCCGTGTCGAACGGAAAATGAGGTAATCTTTTGTTAAAACCTTGCCGTCATCTACACATCTAACTGTCTAAATAACTACTACCTATGTTTCACAATGTCTTGCTAAAAAAATCTTATATTGTGGAATGGAGGGAGTATTAATTAATATATGATGTGCATTACTTTGATTCCTTTGAAAAATCTTGTATATTGCTTTTAGTATGCTAGCTGATCAATTTGGTTCATACAGCTAGCTGTCTGCACAAAGCTAGCTAGCTTGATCAACCGAATCGTTAGCTTTGGTGTGTTATAGCCCAGCCTGGAAGGTATCTTCTATATCTAAATAGGAGTCCCCCACTACTTGATTTCTCTCAACATGCAAGCATGCCACATCACTTTGGTCAGTTTCAGATCCACGTCATTCCTTCACATATGCCACGTTATTTCCATTTGGTTTGGTGCTCACCGATACACACAAAAATTATTTAGCAAAAGAACACGACCCTATCCAGCCCCTTCACATTGCTAAGCCCATATGCAGCCCAGTCCTTCATCTTCATTGATGCTCACGTGATGAACCAGCCCAATACTCTTTGTCTTCTCCACTACATACATCTACAAATGACGAAAGAATCGCCTACGACCATTGACGCCGACTCTCCTTCTCCACCATCAATCATGCGGCGCCGCGCTCTTTTCGTCTCCCGCATGATCTCTGCTAGAAACGAAACCGATGGCAACATACGACGGGTGGGCGTAGATTTCTCCCCCTTTAAACTCCATCCACACCATTGCAGCTTGCATCGCCGCCATCTTCCCCATCCCTTCCTCCATATTTCTCCACAAGCTATCGTGGACCTTCACTTCACCCATGCACGATCGACAGATCATGACTCGCAATCGCGCATGACCAATAATCCCCACCGCCGATATCACAAACTGTGCTACATGATATAGGAAAGAGCAAGTGGATATCCAGGACGACCACCCACCCTGCAGATCCCATATCTTGGTGTTATTGGAATTTATTTGATCTTCGGTCTCAGTGTGCCCGCCTAGACTTCCTGAAGTGCCTAGGGGAGGAACTCCATCCCCTGTACAAGGTGAGCTCACGGCTGCCAATTTTTTTTAGAATCAGATCGGATCCATCTGGCTTTTACACTTTAATTATACACCGATGCAATTAATGGTTCTGTAGGAACGTTCTGCAGACTCACAACAAGAGCTGCTTGCAATGGTACCAGCATTGGTAATTAATTTATATTGAATTGGATTTTCGCCTGTACTGTGCTTAGATTCCCCGGTACTAGGTTAGCGTATGAACGATACTGCTGCCCATTGAATCAGTTCCTTTCCCATAGTTATTTTCTCTCGGTATGCTGGTACATCTTGAGCTCTCTGCACTGAAGCATATCAAAAGCGAAGCTTCTGCGTATATGGTAACAGAGCTTGGCTATTTTTCTTCATGTTTCATATATAGAGATAGACCATGTCTCCCTCCGTTTCTCTCTGTGATAATATGTTCTGAGTTGTTTCCCCCCAATTTCTCTCCACAGATTGCATCAATTTTACATGGTTTCAAGATGCATGGACATTCTTCTGACGAAGGTGCAGCACGTGCAAAACAATTTGGCCAGTGTTGCAGGACCTCCTACATATAATTGTGTTGCTTCTTTATATTCAGATTTTGTATAGCATTTTATTGATTTTTTTTCAGATTACATATGCTTTTAGATCTGATTTCCTGTTATACATATGAATGGCATTCCAACATCTTACCAACAATATTTGATTACCAGAATAAAGGTGTTGGAATTTAATCGGAGGAAGCAATCCGTTTTTTCGTCCACATATAATTGACTATTGACTTCAACATCTATCTCCAAAATAGATTCTTTTTGTTGCAACCGTTACTAACTACATGATAAGCTGCGATGGTGGATGATGATAAAAGTTTTTGGAATGACGTCGAGCCAATCTACTTGATCATCTTGACCGGCCATCATTTTCTTCAGTCAGGTTTGATGTATATCACATACTAATTAGATTTCTGCGGAATTGTACTGCTAATCATGTGTTGTTTGTAGGCAGGCCATTGCTACGGATCCAATCAAACTAAATTACCTTGAGGTTCTCAACATTTTCCTCCAATGGTCCTATGTCATGCGGGGCTGGAGCATTGCATTATAAATTTCCTTTCGAATGATCATATGGATCGAGTCAAACTAAATTAACCTTATTTTCTACACTTCTTTTGTAATGGATTATGTCCTAATAGTGTTGCTAGATGGAGCTAGGATAATGGTAATAATGCTCGATAATTTTTGACTTCATGTCAAGCGAATATTTGGTGTATTTTGCTGCAAATTAATCATGGTATCGACATAAAGCTTTGTAGGATGTGCTTTACAATCCTACCGAGATTATACAATAACTAATATTTTGGCATGTGAGTTTTTCCTCTGGTTTCCCAGGAAGTAGCATGCCCAATTCTACAGATAAAAATATTAATGGTTTTCTTGAATTGGTATTGCGAAAACTTGTGAAATCACTGGGACCTTCTTCTGTATCAATTCGTATACGTCTCCATAAAAAATAAGTTGGAATATATCTTACATAACTATGAGCTTTATATGCCATGCAAACTGCATAATACGACTAGATATTTGTTGCATGCTAAAATGCATAGCTCTCCTTTTTATTTATTCTCTAACCTCATATGCGATGCAATGTCCGAGAATGAAAGTTGTTACTCTTAGATAATCAAGATAAATTATTGGTAGTCAAGCATTGGTAATCCATAGGATATACGGTTGATATATTACTTTCCTTGAATTTTCCAAATCCCGTTTGGAATTCTATTCCTTACGTGTTCACATTATAAATATGAATTTTATCAAATGGTAGATCAATGTTGATTTGAGAATTCAATTGATCAAGTATTCAATGTGTGGCGAGAAGCTAACATTATCGATCATCATTGCAAATTTGCAATCAAGAAATCATGTACCAAAACCCTTAATGTTAAATAAAAATCCCGCAGCAACGCGCGGGGTATCATCTAGTATCTTAAAGGCCACGTTCCTGCCGTTAATGGAAGTGGATTTTTACGTTCTACAGTTATTTGAGACAGACTCTGTCCAACGTGTTGGCTGTAGTCTCTATGGAGCCGCGTCTTTTTTTTGAGTTGCTGGAGCCGCGTTCTTGATCGGGAGGTTTTAGGTTCGTACCCTATCCAACACAAATGAGACGGACTCTGTCCATAACTGGTAACGTGACATGGGACACTTTTTTGTACGCATTTACTTTTACGTAACACTACTTATCTTTTAATCTTAGACTACATCTTCACCATTAATTATAGATCTAATAGCTAAAATTATTTCGATGATGTGGATCAATCTGGTGTCTCGAAAAACAACCTTATATTGCTTTTAGTATATAATAGATAGATAATAGATAGACTTCACCATTAATTATAGATCTAATAGCTAAAATTATTTCGATGATGTGGATCAATGTGGTGTCTCGAAAAACAACCTTATATTGCTTTTAGTATATAATAGATTAGTACCATTAATCATTGTATTGTACACATGCATGATGGGGCAATCAATGCAATGTGCACCGAATTGGCAATCAATGTTGGGTTTCGCCCACGGATAATCACAAGCACACGAGACAGTTGAAATCTTATGAGATACATGCATGCACGATTTTGCTTGGACATTAGTAACAAACATATATTATTGGCGTGAACATGTATGAAAATTTGTGTGTACATGTGAACAAAAGCCGCAAATAGTATGAACAAACTAAAAGTCCAGATAACTCGACTTCTATATTACGACATGCTTTTTTCAGGAATAGGGGAGAGTGCACGCCTTTTTAATATATAGAAGCAAGAATGATTACAAGGACAAGGATCCACTACAAGATTAGCCATAGTCCATCCAAATACAAGACAACAACACTCACACAAACCCACCGACTTCCACTTTTCAGCTTCCGACACGATGCCATCAAGAATTTTAGCCATCGGTTTTCATTTGTCTTTGAAGACCCTTGTATTTCTCTCCATCCAAATCGATCCAAGGACTAGGAGGGCGATAGATCTGATTTTAAGGATAGGTACGGCCAGCTATAAATATTTTTTTACCAACATAACCTTTTTATTGTTTTACTAAAACTCAAAATAAGTATACAGTAATATGCGCATGTGTTAATTAGGCTTTCCATGTCGCATCGGGTACACTTCATGGTGACACCTCCACCTATTGCCCGCTGAGAGCGGCAAAAAGGATGTCCTGGTTCTCTTACGATGAAACGGATGTTTCACGGGACTGGCACAAGGACATGAGTGGGACTCCTGAACAACATTGTGTGGCTGGGCGCCGACGCCCACTATGACAAGACAAGATTACAGGCGCGAGCGCATCACCTTTCGTGGCCCCAATCGAAGGTAGTGAGTAGAAAAAACAGCTACTGCTCCTGAACATGTGGTCTTGGAAAGAAATACAGGAGAAAGATGAAGGTCCCTCGCCATGTTTTGGTTCCTGATGCTTCCTAAACATAGGTTGAGTTCAATCATTGCCGAGTATATCACGTGATTGTTTGTGTGGCTCGGCAATAAAATCATCTTTTCAATAGTACTTTGCTAGTATCTTTGAACAGTTTGGTGCACACATGCTATATATGTACACCCAGTGGGCTTGCATACAACACATGCCTGGCCGAGCCAATGCTTTATTACCGTTGGAGTCCCAGTCGCAATGTAGTAATATGGATTGCTTGTATTCAACCACGACGATTTCTGCACCATGAAAGTCGGTGGAGTAATGTAGTAGTGATTTGCATATATTGTTTCTTATATGCATTTACCATTAAACATTAGGACGCGGATTTTGTGACTACGGTGGTACGTGCGCACACGCTTATTATCGTTGGATATAGCCTCGTGATTCGTATTTCCGTTTAGTCACCGCCGTTTACTGTAAGCTATTTTTTTTTTGCAAAAACTCACTCCATCCATAGATTATTATCCTTGCAAAAACTCACTCCATCCATAGTAATATGGATTGCTTGTATTCAACCACGACGATTTTTGCACCATCAAAGTCGGTGGAGTTACCGGTAATATATTTCTGAACTAATCTGCATATATTGTTTCTTATATGCAATTAGTACCATTAATCATTGTATTGTACACATGCTTGATGGGGCAATCAATGCAATGTTCACCGAATTGGCAATCAATGTTGGGTTTCGCCCACGGATAATCACAAGCACACGAGATAGTTGAAATCTTATGAGATACATGCATGCACGAGTTTGCTTGGACATTAGTAACAAACATATATTATTGGCGTGAACATGTATGAAAATTTGTGTGTACATGTGAACAAAAGCCGCAAATAGTATGAACAAACTAAAAGTCCAGATAACTCGACTTCTATATTACGACATGCTTTTTTCAGGAATAGGGGAGAGTGCACTCCTTTTTAATATATAGAAGCAAGAATGATTACAAGGACAAGGATCCACTACAAGATTAGCCATACTCCATCCAAATACAAGACAACAACACTCACACAAACCCACCGACTTCCACTTTTCAGCTTCCGACACGATGCCATCAAGAATTTTAGCCATCGGTTTTCATTTGTCTTTGAAGACCCTTGTATTTCTCTCCATCCAAATCGATCCAAGGACTAGGAGGGCGATAGATCTGATTTTAAGGATAGGTACGGCCAGCTATAAATATTTTTTTACCAACATAACCTTTTTATTGTTTTACTAAAACTCAAAATAAGTATACAATAATATGCGCATGTGTTAATTAGGCTTTCCATGTCGCATCGGGTACACTTCATGGTGACACCTCCACCTATTGCCCGCTGAGAGCGGCAAAAAGGATGTCCTGGTTCTCTTACGATGAAACGGATGTTTCACGGGACTGGCACAAGGACATGAGTGGGACTCCTGAACAACATTGTGTGGCTGGGCGCCGACGCCCACTATGACAAGACAAGATTACAGGCGCGAGCGCATCACCTTTCGTGGCCCCAATCGAAGGTAGTGAGTAGAAAAAACAGCTCTTGCTCCTGAACATGTGGTCTTGGAAAGAAATACAGGAGAAAGATGAAGGTCCCTCGCCATGTTTTGGTTCCGATGCTTCCTAAACATAGGTTGAGTTCAATCATTGCGAGTATATCACGTGATTGTTTGTGTGGCTCGCAATAAAATCATCTTTTCAATAGTACTTTGCTAGTATCTTTGAACAGTTGGTGCACACATGCTATATATGTACACCAGTGGGCTTGCATACAACACATGCCTGGCGAGCCAATGCTTTATTACCGTTGGAGTCCCAGTCGCAATGTAGTAATATGGATTGCTTGTATTCAACCACGACGATTTCTGCACCATGAAAGTCGGTGGAGTAATGTAGTAGTGATTTGCATATATTGTTTCTTATATGCATTTACCATTAAACATTAGGACGCGGATTTTGTGACTACGGTGGTACGTGCGCACACGCTTATTATCGTTGGATATAGCCTCGTGATTCGTATTTCCGTTTAGTCACCGCCGTTTACTGTAAGCTATTTTTTTTTTGCAAAACTCACTCCATCCATAGATTATTATCCTTGCAAAACTCACTCCATCCATAGTAATATGGATTGCTTGTATTCAACCACGACGATTTTTGCACCATCAAAGTCGGTGGAGTTACCGGTAATATATTTCTGAACTAATCTGCATATATTGTTTCTTATATGCAATTAGTACCATTAATCATTGTATTGTACACATGCTTGATGGGGCAATCAATGCAATGTTCACCGAATTGGCAATCAATGTTGGGTTTACCACGGATAATCACAAGCACGAGATAGTTGAAATCTTATGAGATACATGCATGCACGAGTTTGCTTGGACATTAGTAACAAACATATATTATTGTGAACATGTATGAAAATTTGTGTGTACATGTGAACAAAAGCATAAATAGTATGAACAAACTAAAAGTCCAGATAACTCGACTTCTATATTACGACATGCTTTTTTCAGGAATAGGGGAGAGTGCACTCCTTTTTAATATATAGAAGCAAGAATGATTACAAGGACAAGGATCCACTACAAGATTAGCCATACTCCATCCAAATACAAGACAACAACACTCACACAAACCCACCGACTTCCACTTTTCAGCTTCCGACACGATGCCATCAAGAATTTTAGCCATCGGTTTTCATTTGTCTTTGAAGACCCTTGTATTTCTCTCCATCCAAATCGATCCAAGGACTAGGAGGGCGATAGATCTGATTTTAAGGATAGGTACGGCCAGCTATAAATATTTTTTTACCAACATAACCTTTTTATTGTTTTACTAAAACTCAAAATAAGTATACAGTAATATGCGCATGTGTTAATTAGGCTTTCCATGTCGCATCGGGTACACTTCATGGTGACACCTCCACCTATTGCCCGCTGAGAGCGGCAAAAAGGATGTCCTGGTTCTCCTACGATGAAACGGATGTTTCACGGGACTGGCACAAGGACATGAGTGGGACTCCTGAACAACATTGTGTGGCTGGGCGCCGACGCCCACTATGACAAGACAAGATTACAGGCGCGAGCGCATCACCTTTCGTGGCCCCAATCGAAGGTAGTGAGTAGAAAAAACAGCTACTGCTCCTGAACATGTGGTCTTGGAAAGAAATACAGGAGAAAGATGAAGGTCTCTCGCCATGTTTTGGTTCCTGATGCTTCCTAAACATAGGTTGAGTTCAATCATTGCCGAGTATATCACGTGATTGTTTGTGTGGCTCGGCAATAAAATCATCTTTTCAATAGTACTTTGCTAGTATCTTTGAACAGTTTGGTGCACACATGCTATATATGTACACCCAGTGGGCTTGCATACAGCACATGCCTGGCCGAGCCAATGCTTTATTACCGTTGGAGTCCCAGTCGCAATGTAGTAATATGGATTGCTTGTATTCAACCACGACGATTTCTGCACCATGAAAGTCGGTGGAGTAATGTAGTAGTGATCTGCATATATTGTTTCTTATATGCATTTACCATTAAACATTAGGACGCGGATTTTGTGACTACGGTGGTACGTGCGCACACGCTTATTATCGTTGGATATAGCCTCGTGATTCGTATTTCCGTTTAGTCACCGCCGTTTACTGTAAGCTATTTTTTTTTTGCAAAAACTCACTCCATCCATAGATTATTATCCTTGCAAAAACTCACTCCATCCATAGTAATATGGATTGCTTGTATTCAACCACGACAATTTTTGCACCATCAAAGTCGGTGGAGTTACCGGTAATATATTTCTGAACTAATCTGCATATATTGTTTCTTATATGCAATTAGTACCATTAATCATTGTATTGTACACATGCTTGATGGGGCAATCAATGCAATGTGCACCGAATTGGCAATCAATGTTGGGTTTCGCCCACGGATAATCACAACCACACGAGATAGTTGAAATCTTATGAGATACATGCATGAACGAGTTTGCTTGGACATTAGTAACAAACATATATTATTGGCGTGATCATGTATGAAAATTTGTGTGGACATGTGAACAAAAGCCGCAAATAGTATGAACAAACTAAAAGTCCAGATAACTCGACATTTATATTACGACATGCTTTTTTCAGGAATAGGGGAGAGTGCACGCCTTTTTAATATATAGAAGCAAGAATGATTACGAGGATAAGGATCCACTACAAGATTAGCCATAGTCCATCCAAATACAAGACAACAACACTCACACAAACCCACCGACTTCCACTTTTGAGCTTCCGACACGATGCCATCAAGAATTTTAGCCATCGGTTTTCATTTGTCTTTGAAGACCCTTGTATTTCTCTCCATCCAAATCGATCCAAGGACCAGGAGGGCGACATATCTGATTTTAAGGATAGGTACGGCCAGCTATTAATATTTTTTTACCAACATAACCTTTTTATTGTTTTACTAAAACTCAAAATAAGTATACAGTAATATGCGCATGTGTTAATTAGGCTTTCCATGTCGCATCGGGTACACTTCATGGTGACACCTCCACCTATTGCCCGGTGAGAGCGGCAAAAAGGATGTCCTGGTTCTCCTACGATGAAACGGATGTTTCACGGGACTGGCACAAGGACATGAGTGGGACTCCTGAACAACATTGTGTGGCTGGGCGCCGACGCCCACTATGACAAGACAAGATTACAGGCGCGAGCGCATCACCTTTCGTGGCCCCAATCGAAGGTAGTGAGTAGAAAAAACAGCTACTCCTCCTGAACATGTGGTCTTGGAAAGAAATACAGGAGAAAGATGAAGGTCCCTCGCCATGTTTTGGTTTCTGATGCTTCCTAAACATAGGTTGAGTTCAATCATTGCCGAGTATATCACGTGATTGTTTGTGTGGCTCGGCAATAAAATCATCTTTTCAATAGTACTTTGCTAGTATCTTTGAACAGTTTGGTGCACACATGCTATATATGTACACCCAGTGGGCTTGCATACAGCACATGCCTGGCCGAGCCAATGCTTTATTACCGTTGGAGTCCCAGTCGCAATGTAGTAATATGGATTGCTTGTATTCAACCACGACGATTTCTGCACCATGAAAGTCGGTGGAGTAATGTAGTAGTGATCTGCATATATTGTTTCTTATATGCATTTACCATTAAACATTAGGACGCGGATTTTGTGACGACGGTGGTACGTGCGCACACGCTTATTATCGTTGGATATAGCCTCGTGATTCGTATTTCCGTTTAGTCACCGCCGTTCGTAAGCTATTTTTTTGCAAAAACTCACTCCATCCATAGATTATTATCCTTGCAAAACTCACTCCATCCATAGTAATATGGATTGCTTGTATTCAACCACGGCGATTTTGCACCATCAAAGTCGGTGGAGTTACCGGTAATATATTTCTGAACTAATCTGCATATATTGTTTCTTATATGCAATTAGTACCATTAATCATTGTATTGTACACATGCTTGATGGGGCAATCAATGCAATGTTCACCGAATTGGCAATCAATGTTGGGTTTCGCCCACGGATAATCACAACCACACGAGATAGTTGAAATCTTATGAGATACATGCATGAACGAGTTTGCTTGGACATTAGTAACAAACATATATTATTGGCGTGATCATGTATGAAAATTTGTGTGGACATGTGAACAAAAGCCGCAAATAGTATGAACAAACTAAAAGTCCAGATAACTCGACATTTATATTACGACATGCTTTTTTCAGGAATAGGGGAGAGTGCACGCCTTTTTAATATATAGAAGCAAGAATGATTACGAGGATAAGGATCCACTACAAGATTAGCCATAGTCCATCCAAATACAAGACAACAACACTCACACAAACCCACCGACTTCCACTTTTCAGCTTCCGACACGATGCCATCAAGAATTTTAGCCATCGGTTTTCATTTGTCTTTGAAGACCCTTGTATTTCTCTCCATCCAAATCGATCCAAGGACCAGGAGGGCCACAGATCTGATTTTATGGATAGGTACGGCCAGCTATTAATATTTTTTACCAAAATAACTTTTTATTGTATTACTAAAACTCAAAATAAGTATATAGTAATATGCGCATGTGTTAATTAGGCTTTCCATGTCGCATCGGGTACACTTCATGGTGACACCTCCACCTATTGCCCGCTGAGAGCGGAAAAAAGGGGGTCCTAGTTCTCCTATGAGGAAACGGATGTTTCACGGGACTGGCGCAGGGACATGGGTGGGATACCTGAACGACATTGCGTGGCTTGGCGCCGACGCCCATTGTGACAAGACAAGATTACAGGCGCGAGCGCATCGCCTTTCGTGTCCCCAATCGAAGGTAGTGAGTAGAAAAAACAGCTACTGCCTCTGAACATGTGGTCTTGGAAAGAAATACATGAGAAAGATGCAGGTTCCTCGCCATGTTTTGGTTCCTGATGCTTCCTAAACTTAGGTTGTATTCATTCATTATAGAGTATATCACGCGATTGTTTATGCGGCTCGGCACTAGAATTATCTTGTCAATATAGTACTTAACTAGTATCTTTGAGCAGTTTGTTGCACTCACGCTATATATGTACACCCAGAAGGCTCTTGCATACTACACATGTCTAGCTGAGTTAACGCTTTATTACCGCTAGAGTCGCGGTCGCAATGTAGTAATATGGATTGCTTGTGTTCAACCACGACGATTTTTGCACCATGAAAATCGGTGGAGTTACCAGTAATAGATTTCTGAACTAATCTGCATATATTGTTTCTTATATTGATTTACCATTAAACATTATATTGTACGCACATGCATGATGGGGCAATCAACATGCACTGAATTGGCAATTAATGTTGGGTCGATCACATGAGAAAATCACAAGCACACGATAGTTGAAATGTTATTGCCATACTCACAACATAAGCCATGCATATATAGGACCAGACGTGCGGCGATACCTCCCTCACGATACCCCCTCCCCCCCTGGCGATACCCCTTCCCCTCGTGTCGCTCCCCAGGACGACGCCAGGGGCATCTCCTACCGCCGCCAGAGATCCCATCTGGATCCAATCGCCGCAGCTGCCGCTGGCCCTCGCCATGGTGGCGGTGGGCCTAGCTGCCGAAGGTGGATGGGGGGAGGTGCGTCGGTGGCCAACAAAGAAGTTGGCGCAAACTCCAAACATATATTAATGCCAACAAAGATGTACACACATGTTACAGTGAAAGCTAGTGAGACGAGTAAAAAGACATGTGAAAAGTGCAGAATTCGTGTATTTTAAAAGGAATAGTACATGCACACCAGTAGGCATGAGATCGAGGAAAAAAGCTTCAAGAGAGTTAATATGCTCAGTTATTCACCTCGATCACATATATATTTACACATGAAAATGAGATGATCCCATGAAAAATACACATTATTTTTCATTCGAATACCAGTTATAATACCTATTAATATTTTCTTTTCAATGTGAAAAATAATCTCTATCTAGTACAAGCACGTGATCAAATAAACATAACTACGAACTTTCTGAAGGACTGCGGGTGGAAACGCTAGATTGCCACTAAGGGTGGCTGGGTGGGTGCCGGCTGTTAGGGATGGGTGGTGCCTTTACATCATGAAAATCAACATATAATCCTGCAAGTCTAACATGCAATATAGGAAAAGGTTGTAAGCAATAGAATCCTCCAAAGATCCATGAGATTCCTCTAAAAACAAAAGAATCCCAAATATGATGGAATTAAGAAATGAAAATTGCTAACTAGCAAGAGGCAGGATAGGAGTGCCGAGTGAGCGATCTCGTCGACATGCCTTGGATCGTCATAACATTGTATGCTCTCACATTTCTCTATTTCTCTTGTCTTTGCTTGATTATTGGTTTTCTCCACGAATTCTCTTGGCACCACGCTGATCGCCAGCACAATACGGTGGACATGCCGAAAATCTTTTAGTGGACGATTATTTGCCTCGCATAGCATGTACCAAGCCCTGGTAGTAGTTCTTTCTCGTCGCAGTGTTGCAGTAATGACGTTGAAGGAAATGCAAGACGTTGAAGCTACATGTATGGTAGCCCCCATACATGTTCCACCGCTATTTGTGGTCTTGGTATGATGATAGAGTCGTTGCTGGTAGCAGAATCTGGGGGGTCCTAATCTGAGTAAGAAACAAGGGCCGGTTTGGTCTAGGTGGCGGTGTTGTACTTGTAGATATGACTACCCTTCCTGTGGCACAACATCCTACCGTCATCATCATCGTCGAGCCATACACCTCTAGGGGAATCAAAGACATCATTGACAACATCTTTGTCCATGTAGAAGATGTAGAGAAATTCCCACCCAGCTTCATTTCGTTTTTGATTTAGTCTATCTCGACTGCACATTGCAATATCTCTGTTTTTTTCTATCTTGGCTATTAGGCGCTCTTTGCATGGCCAGATATTTTCTGGTACTGATATTTTTTTGCAAAATTCAACCAATGCATTAATAAATCATTAACAGTCTACTACAAGCAACTAGCCTTGAGTCAAAGGCACCGTCATCCTCACTCCTCCATAATCGGAGTCGGGAAAAGCTTGTCTTTGTAGACCTTGTTGTAGTAGACTGATAAGAAGTCATCATACTAAGGTACCAAAGGACCGGTGCACCAGAGTAGGAACCATCGCTAATGATGACAATCGCAAATTAGAAGACCTGAAACCACACCAATGAACCCGCAAACCAACTAGATCGCAGAAGATCCGTCAGACACACGACTCCACGTGCCCGCTAAACGCACCGCCAGAGCGAGGATAGGGCGTGGATGACCTTATTCTAATTTCAGGATCAAGCCGCCGCCTCACCATCCCAGAAAAAACTGAAAATAGGCTAAACAAAGAACGGAAACCCTCCCGTTGGTGAGGCGTCGTGGTCTGCCACACCTCCAAGGCCCTAAGGCATCGAAGATGGAGCGGACCAATGGTGTCGCCGATGAGGGGGATGAAACCCTAGATGGGTTTTGGAGCCCTCACGATCGACTCTCTCCTCCCTGCTACGTACTATTTTGGTCCAAAACTGGCGTTGATAGTTTTCCTTGAGAAATTATAATTTCACCATGGGAGAAAAATAATATCAGTTTTCACTCTAATACTTTCATATTGTGGAAGTATTAGACAGTGATGCAACAAGACAAATATGGTAAGAAACATAGTACTCAATAGGGGCATGAAATAATGTAGTTTTTCTTCTGATGAAAACAAGAAAGCCAGACAACGACATGTTGTGTTCCATTTGTAAAACTGTCTTTCTTACTTCCTCCTCAATATAGGATGTAGTAAGAAGGTTATCTTTCTAAACATAAATCCGTGAATATCATTTGTTTGGACTCATCCATAGGGATCTAAACCACCTTATCTAATAATTTATGATGTATTGTTTATGTTTCACATGTCCCTTGACCGTGCTCTCATCCTCTACAAGAGATTTAATAATTTTTCTGATGATGTTTGCCATTAGCGACATTATTGAAATACATATATTATATTTGAATACCGTTCTAGCATAAATTGGACCTTTGGCAACTGATACCATTTGAGTTATTGTTCTCCCAAAATCCGTGCATTCTACACATTCGATTGAGTTTTGAGATCAATTTATTGCCAAGATAGCGGACGTATATTCGCCAAAGCCTCTATGTCATCCACAATAGATGAAAGTCAGACCTTCTCTTTTTGACAATACCAGTCATATGTTAGTACCTCACCATTTTATCTTATGGTGGCAACTTCCTCACATGGAAATGGACAGCTTCCGGGCTCAATACAACTTATTTAGCTTATGATACACAATTCATTGGAGCAATTCCGCCCGTCATCTCAGTTGTCACCTGGAACACCAATATCCCTACAAAGTGCAAGTTACACACCTAGCCGATGATCCAACTTCGGATGGAGAGTATGAACAAACTATGAAACTAGATAAGTCAACTTTTATGAATATTTTTATTAGGTTAACTAATTATTGCAATTTTAAAATAAAAAATAAGAAAATACATATGTTAATACACAAAGCTAGGATGCCCATGATGGATACACTTCAGGCGGCACCTCACATATTACCCCTGGGAGCAAGAAATAGTAGCTCTCTGTATTAGGGACAACTATAGACTCGTCTGTGGTTCTCGTATGAGGAAACAACTGCTGCACGACGCTGGCACAAAGACATGTGTGGGACGACCAAACGACATTCCCTGGCCAGGCACGGCAACTAACTATGACCAAAGAACGTTACAGACGCCAGCACGTTGCCTTTTGTCGCTTCGGTCGAGGTTAGCAAGCTGAAAAATCAGGTACTGCTATCATTTCCGTGGTCTTGCAAAGAAAAACAGGAAAAAGACAAATACTCCTCACAACACTTTTGTTCCTGATGCTTCCTAAACCTACGTCGTGTTCAGTCATTCGACCGATCCACTTTATGGCCTGACATAGAAAACTATCTTGTGAACAGTAGTATTTGCTAGCCTCTTTGAGATTTTTGTTGCAAGCTTACACTATATGTACTATACTTGCTAACCTCTTAGAAACATGTCTGGCCAGGCTCACCCTTTTTTACCCCTAGAGTCTGCCTCTCAATGTACCACATGAACATTGATTGTTTGTATTTAATCATACCATGTTTTTGAGGACACCCTCTCTAAAGGTTGATGGATTCACCATTAATAAAGTTCTTAACTTTTTTACAAAATGGGGGATGAACCTAGCCTCTCATTAAATTGATGAACATACCTCTTTTATTGCATAGTTCATAAATACCTAAAAATTACATCTCAAGGATTAGTTAAGGTTGAGACAAAAATCAACCATCTAACAAACAATAGTATATAGTAGCTAGACATCTCTTAATCTACTCATATGCCGCCAGCCAGCTAGTCCGGCGGTAGATATCCTCAACGATCGTCAGTAGGCGCTTGCATCTAATAGCCACAAGTTCCCATTGATCCTCCTCAAGAAGGAACGCCCATAGCTGAATCCAGTGTGGAGCCATACCAATAACCTGCATAAAAGATGGAACTCCAGCCTCGTTAGAAACAACATAATTCCTACATCTCCATATCGACCGACATAACTTAGACACTTCAATGTGTATTCTAGATTTAATTTTACTATTGATTCCATTCAACCAATATCCAAATATATTTTTCATACTAGTAGGTGGTGAAATATTTTAGGTAAAAAATACAATGCGCCAAACAATTTTGCATATGGGCTGGAGAGAAACAAATGTTCAATTGTCTCCTTTGAGTCACAAAAACAAAACATGTTACACTCTTTCCGTTTTCTCTTCAGTAGATTAACCTTTGTTAGCAAGACCTTTCACTTAAGGAACCACATGGTTTTTTATCTTTAGTGGGAGTTTTAACTTCAATAAATATTTTATGGAAAAGTGATAGTGTCCATTCATTAGATCTTCATACACTTATTTTAATTTAACTACCTGAGACAAATTTAACTTCTAGATAAAATTATTTGTTTTTTGGATAAATTAACTCCCATAAGTATTTGAAAGAGGTGAAGCCATGGAACCCATTTATTTCCATTTAGCATCCTCCTGAAACCTATGTTAAGGTTTTTGTCCTGATGTATGAACTCGCTATTAGTCATTGTGTTGCACACGTGCATGATGGAGCAATGTTTGTGTGCATCAACCCATGTAATCGCAGCTGGATTAGCTCCTTTTTAAAATAAATGCATGATGTGTCAATCAACATGCACATGTCGTTATTTTCAAACCAATCATCGATATTTAGTTGAGTGTATTTTTTTCGTAGTTAGCCCTGAATAGTTGCTCATTTTCTTCCATGGTGGGTGCCCCTCGTATTTTACATTACCCACAACTAGCCATAGAGCCAAAACCGAATCGAATAACCTGGTATTGCTATTTTTATAGTTACCAGTTCATT
This sequence comes from Avena insularis, assembly GCA_023614405.1. Classification (NCBI taxonomy): domain Eukaryota; kingdom Viridiplantae; phylum Streptophyta; class Magnoliopsida; order Poales; family Poaceae; genus Avena; species Avena insularis. Next base: position 376,566,072 of record CM042695.1, on the reverse strand, counting down.
AGTCAGATTTTTGTTTGATGTTCAGTAGTATTTTCCATTTCCATCCAAGAAAAAACAGTTCCATTGAAAACCCCATTTCCCCACAAATGAGGACACTCCTACGCAAAAGGCAAAGACCAAAGAGGTAACCTGCTACATCTCATGGTACAAAAACCCAAAGGATTCATGAGACACCGAGGTCTACTAGACAAGATGGATTGATAAAATCCAATATTTATGTGGATATTGTTCGACTTCCATTAATGTATGTTGGATAATTAGGCAATACTTTCATGATCAATTCCAAAAAATTAAACATGATGACATAAGCTACTAACATGTTAAACTCGAACATATTAGATGCATTGATCAACATGAACATACTAGAACAATAGATAGGAATACATTATAAAACCATAATTATCATGGTACGTGCGCTTATAATGGATCAAACGTGGGCCAATTCCACGTCGCACGTTTTTCTGATCGGTTATAGTACCTCCTGTCAAAAAATTGTAGCAGCTGTCCCGAGAAGCAAAACACTTGGCTCGAGGCACATTCCGCAAAACGCCGCGTCGAGGCACACAGCCGGTGAAGGAGAAGTTTGCGTCTATTACTTCTCTTCTCACTCACTTACAAAGAGATTAAACAATCTACTTTTTATAAAATGGTGTAACTCTCCTTCAGTTTTTCATGTCGACATAACTTATCTCACACTCTTCCTGTCACACACATGTGAGATGTCACCAATATTATTTGTCACACATATAATCCTCAAACATATAGAGTTAAAGATTTTGCCCCATTATTTCTAACATTTTAATTATCCCACTAAATTCAAAGTGAAGGTGGGGGTTGAAAGACGATAGTCCCTATACCTACGAGCCCAGAGAACAGATATCACCTTTTTATGCTATTTGGTTCAGAGGTTCCTCATTATCCAGTACGGTAGGGCCTCATTCTTGGATAGATGAATTTTGTAATAAACCAAAAAAATGAATGGAACCTAATTAGCCGAATGGACTGAATGCCCACATCTACCTGCGATTGTGGTTTTCAAGGTAATGTGGAGACATCCCACTCCCGATGATAGTATGTTAATCTCCGGGGTGAATGCGCATGGTTACGGGTAGACCCTACGTTTCTAGGACGAGATGGCGTAGCTTGCAAGCTATGCTAGCCATGGAGGATTGGCACGCTGCCATTTTATAGCCACGCGTGTGTACCAGCCAGCCTCCTAGGCCCTGCACAGTGTGGTACTAAACAGTAGTACGTGTGAACTCCTAATATTTTTGACATTTCTCACAAATTAACACCATCGAAGCTGCGTACATATGCACGTTGCGGTACAAGATGGTTACACAACAAGTAACACCTTGACAAGTTAAAGTCGTAGAATTCAGTGTGCCGCTTACTCTCCATCCCTGTAGCCGCTCTGCGGTCAGCCGTTATTCGCCATCCGCGCTGGCCTGTCTCTTGCCGGCTTTGGTACCAGTTGGCACCACCCGGAGAGATCATGAAGCATTATCGTCGAGCTGTTAATTTATTCGTCCTGGTCGCAATCGCCGCCTCAGACCACCCCATTGTCGGGGTTCTTTTGCTGCTCCTGGCATTCTTCGAGAAGCCATCCAGGACCTGCCTATTTTGGCGCACTAGGTTTAGACTCAGCGTCGAACCGCGGAGTGCAGGACCTGTTTGGCCATTTGAATGGCCAGACCGATGGAAACTAGCCCGAGCTCAATCAAGTTCTTCTTCAAGCATGTTGTGGACACATCGTCGGATGACTACTCGACGATGATACTGAGATCCTGACGATAGAGGCCACCCTCATCTATGACTGCGCCGAGAGCATGCAGCCCATCTGCCGGGGCTCGATGAAGGGACTTAAGGCCAACATCAAACGTGATCGAGAAGGTGACCATGAGCAGTTGTACATGTAATACTTCCATTGTACGGAACCACTATACCAGGAGCACACATTCCGGTGTTGCTTTCGGATGTCAAGGAAGTTGTTCTTGACAATTCTCGATACCGTGAGGGAATTCGATCCATACTTCAAATGCAAGAACGATTGCACCGGTAAAATATTGGCTTCACTTGTTACCAGAAATGTTCCGCAGCTATTCGCATCCTTGCATATGGAGTATCCGGTAATCTTTTCGATGTGTGCATGCACATGAGTGAGACCACTTGCCTTGAGTCGATGCACAAGTTCTACAAAGCGGTGATTGCGTTTTTTTGCTGATGATTGATAATGATTTCCTTCTAAAACCCTATATTTGTATAACAGTCTAGTGAGTATGAACAAGATCAAGTGATAAAACATTCTAGATTTTCTTTATAACGATTATACTTCATACTTTCAAGTGAAAGCTGGACCCTTAAGAACTAGAGTGTATTTAAACCTAGGATATTTGAACAAGCCATTAGGATCGGGACTGGACGAGTGCCCTGTAGTCATTTACCTTGGAGGATTTTGTCGCTCCTGCTTATGCGGAAAAGAGCTAAGGGTGAGAGGCAGCTATGATGCAATGCCTGCCTACGCACAGCTATCGCTTGTAACCAGGCAACATGATATGCAAGGGCACGCAGCCGTTCTTGGCTCCAATTAGGGGAAGTGAAGAACATGGCCAATGGTTGTGGATGTAGTCAGACTGATTCCTATGGTCGTACTGTTGTTCCCGATGCTTCCTAATTCCACGAAAGCTCAAATTGCGAAGTTCCCACCACATACCCTTGCTGCAGCCGGAAGTCATCTATAAGAGGTGGACTAGTATTCCGTTGTGATTCTTCTTGGAGGATTTTTTCGCTGCTGCTGCTGCGCTGGAACGAGAGCAGCCCTTGTGTACTGCCTGGCTAGTGGCTATGCATGACCGAGGCTTGTAACAAGGAAACAAGAAAAAGGAGGGCGCACGACCGTCCTTGGGTCCGATTGAGGGAGGTGAACATGACGGAGGGTTGATATAGATGTGGTCTTGGAACGAAATAACGTTGAAAAGTTAGTCCACATGGACTTACCGTTGTTCTTGATGCATCCTAATCCTAGAAACCCTCTTTGAGGTACTTCAATTCTTTGTGATGCTCTAATAAATTTATCATCTATTATCTTTGAACTCTTTCCAGAGAAAACAAACAAACACGCACACTTTATATACAGGTAATCCTAGCAGAGCAGGCTGGCCGATTGGAGATGCCCGACATAACTAGCCTTTGTAGCCGATCCTTAGTCGTACCATTGTTCTTGATGCTTCTTAATCCTAGAACCCTCTTTGAGGTACTTCAATTCTTTGTGTTGCTCTATTGTAGCCGATCATTAGGATCCATGGATATTGCTCATTGAATAGTATGCCCTTGATCCCTTGAGTGAAGTCAATGCATTTGCTTATCAGGAATAGGACCACATTGCATGCTTGGTAGTAGTACTAAGCATTTTAATCCCCACGAACCATATTGGGTTACCAAGAATTCCAAGCCCCACAAATTGCATTGAGTACCAAGCATGTGGTGCCAAGCATCATGGTTTGCTGATAAATTGTGGTTCCCAAAGCAATGATGGCCAACTAAACTTCTAGTGAAAGATCATGGTTATTTGGCATTTCATGCTCTATCTTACTATTTGGAAAAACAGGTCAAACAAGTGCCATCAATCCTTTATTTTGTAAAACATTATAAAACCCAAACTCGAAAGAATTTGTATCCCACTAAGATTGTTCAATCGAATTCTGGAGAATGATTAAATGATAGTATTTTTTATATTTTATTCTTTGATGCAACAACTGTGCTCAGATTCATGATGGCATAACTCCTTTTCTTTCACGTAAACTTATTACCGAGACATAATTTGGTTGGAACACATATTATATATGAAGATCTAAAATCTGATCAAGTACTTTGCTACTATGATTATCATATATCATTAAGGGTTTACATGTTGGAGTCTACCAATTAGTGAAGGGAATTGGTAGTTGAGAATTGATACACATGGTCTTTATTCTTGAACTAGTCTAAGACCAGTGGCGAAGGACGAAATAAAATTTTGGTATGACGAAATATATACCACACAATTATAGTAAATGTTGTACGAAATGAAATTGTGATGAAGTATAATCAGCAAGCAAGAATCTTGATAGTTTATCAAAAGGAATTACTTCCTCAATAAAATCATTTTATATGTATTTATCTCTCCGGCCTTTCTCTCAGTCTCACTATCTTGGTCACCTATGTTGTCACGTGTTGTGGAACCGATCGATCATCGATCAATCATTTTCATTTCTCTTTTAGCAAACAAAGAATCAAGCAAGCAAGCAATACATATAATCAGCGCAACGGTAGCTGTACATGGTTGTACTGTCAAGCTGCCTAGTCACGACTCCCGAGCCAATCCAATTCAACTAATTACTCCGTACAAGCTTAACCTGCATAAAGTAGGATTACCAGTAGCACAAGGGCAGCGAGGCAGCGAGTTAGGTTGGGCGATCGCCTGACCCCGCCCTATGGGGTCTGCCGCCACCATCTAAGACATGCTCTTACGTAACATCAACTTGGTTTTAATTATGTCTATTTGAAAAGTGGTAACTAAACCTATCCTTTAGTCCAGAACATTGTACAACAACAAAACACAAATGACTATCAAATTTTCCATGTGTCATGTCATACTCTCCCAAACTGGGTTTCCACACAGTCATGTTGTTGGTAGCCAGTAGACATCGTTCTAGAATGTTCTCTACAAGGATAATGGAAGCTTATGCTTCGACTTGTGGAATTTTGCTCGTGCTTTAAAAAATCCACTAAGAGACAAGCTACAAATATTTAATGCTCTAGCTATCATGAAGGCATGTATGCATATGTGTGTAAGTTTCTATCAATCCATCTCTACCCTATGTCCTACTAAAGAAGCCAAGTTAGCAGTTATTCTGGGATATCACTACTTTATAGTATAGCACTACTATACAAGAACATTCAAGTGCGATAATCCAAAGTTCACCCTAAAATATAAAGTGGCCTTCTTATTCTCTGCAGCTATGTGTACAAGAAAAACTTTGATGTTCCTTATCCGTCATCGATGTTACCACTCCTTGGCTCTACTTTTCTCTCCACGCCATGCTAATGTAGTCAAACCTTTCTCTTTCTTCTCTATCATACACTTTGGTCTAGCTCATGGCTTTCGAACATCATATAAAACGAATGTGAGTGTTGCTGTTAGACTAAATCTAGACCAAATAAACTAATATGTAGGTAAAAGGGTTGTACACCTCGGGACATGGCCTAGGGCGCCTAGCCCTATGCTTAGCCACATGTCACACATAGCAATTTTTGTTATTTTCTCATTAAGATTTGTATGAATTCGGCTACCTTTAACTAAACATGGATGACCTGATCATCCTAAAATAGTCCTAAGAAATCTGGAGAGGACAACAACCAGCCTCATAGATGCAGCAATCACTATATATAGCGTATAAATAACTTTAAACTTTAAGCGTTTGATCAACACTGGCAAATCTCAACATTGCTAACCATTGGATCTTCTATTCATTCTAGCAACTACATGATTCTATTGATAGTGTTTAGCACAATGAACGCTATGCAGAAACCTCAAAACACACTACTCAATAATTCTAGAACCGTCTCCGTCATTTCTCTAGAAAATGTCAAGTATTAGGTAGCTAATAGGTTGATTTCTATATTATACAAAGTACAAGAACCAAATATACACCCGATACTTTATGGACGTGGCTTTAAATTATAATTATTTCTTAAACTACACCTATTATAATTTTATATAAAATGATATGGCATACTTCTATTATCGGATTCTCACGTGCAAGGCACGTGCAACTTACTAGTATTTTTAGTTGATAGCATTCATTTGCCCAGAGATGTTGATCATCGAATATTTATACATGTAAATATTAGTGAGTGTAACACATGTATATTAGGGAGTGTAATGGAGATTCAAGTTCAATAGTGCATTTTAACATTTTGTTTCGGGTTAAATAGTGAGTTGAACATTTTATTTCCTATTATTTTTAGCATGTAACAAATATTCTGAATGTCAGGAAATTTATGAAATTTCGTAGAAAAAATAAATGTTTCACCCAGATTTCAAGTCTAGTGTTATAAATATTTTTGAAAAATAAAATGAAACAACAAAGATTTGAACCCCTTCCTAAAATCAACTACCTAAGCAAACACTGTAGTATAGCCAAATTCTTGCCAAGAACATGACTTATTTTTTATTGAACTGTAAAGCTTCAGAATTACCAAATTTGACCAAAACTTTTGGCAGAGACTATCTTTTCTCGCTCCTTACAAAGAATCATTTATTTCGTACATATAGTTCACTTGATGAATCTTTATCCCATGGTATCACACTATGTTAATTTAGGAATAATCCCTGCCTGCACCCAAAGGCCAATTGAAACATCAAAAAGAATTAGCAACAAGTCAGTTATTGATAACTGAACACTGATGACCTTATCTTAAAGTTGTATTCAGAAATCAGGAGAGGACATCTAACAAATAAAAATCAGCAGAGTGTTGGAATTATGCCCTAGAGGCAATAATAAAGATGTTATTATTATAATTCTTGTTCATGATAAAGTTTATATTCCATGCTAGAATTGTATTAAGCAGAAACTTTAATACTTGTGTGGTTTGTGAACAACACCGTGTCCCTAGTATGCCTCTATGGACTAGCTCATTGATTAATGATGGTTAAGGTTTTCTAACCATAGACATGAGTTGTCGATTAATAATGAGATCATATCATTGGGAGAATGATATGATGGACAGACCCAAACTAAGCAGAGCAATTAGATCGTGTCATCGTGTTCATCTTTGCGAAGCTTTTCTTATGTCAAATATTGTATTCCTTAGACCATGAGATAATACAACTCCCTGGTATCGGAAGAAAGCTTTGAGGTCATCAAACGTCATCCTATGAGAGGGTGATCATAAAGGTGTCTCTCAGGTGATCGGAAAGTACCTGTTGGGTTGTATGTATCGAGATTGGATTTGTCCCTCCCAAGTTGGAGAGATATACTTCGGGCCCACTCGGTAATCGACATCAACACCGCTTGCAAGCATGTGGTTAAGAAGTTAATCACAAAGTGATATCGGATTACGGAACAAGTAAAGTACTTGTTGTGAACGAGATTGAACTAGGTATGACGGTACCGACGATCAAATCTCGGGCAAGTAAAATATCGTGAGACGAAGGGAATATATATATGGGATTGATTGAATCCTGGCATCGTGGGTCATCCGATATGATCATCGATGAATATGTGGGAGCCAATATGGGTTTCCAGACCCTGCTGTTGATTATTGATAGAAGATCATGTCTGCATGTTCTCGAACCCGAAGGGTCACACACTTAACGTGTCTCGACGCTAGGATAGATTGGATAATTGGTTTATGAGTTTTTGTTCGGAGTCTCGGATGGGATCCGAGACATCACGAGAGGTTCCGGAATGGTCCGGAGAATAAGATTCATATAAGGCAATGCAGTTTTTGGAGTTCAGAATTGTTTCGGGTTAATCGGTATTGTACCGGAAGCTTCTAGAACCTTCCGGTGGGGGACCAACGTGTCCCCACCTGCCGGGAGGGGGCATGGGCCTATGAGGGAGTGCCCTGGCCGCATTGGGCCAGGGGCACAAGGCCCCATAGGGCCCAGCCGGCCAAACAAGGGGAAACCCTAATGGAGCTTCTAGAAGGAGGGGGGAAACTTGCCCCCCACTCTTCCTTCCTTTGCCGTCGGCCTAGGCTTGGGGGAGGGGCTAGGGTTGGCGCCCACCCCTCTATATAAAGAGGGATAGGGGCACACCACCCCGACACACCTTCCCCTCAAGCCTAGCCGCCCTGCTGCCCTCCTCTCTCTCTCCCTCCCGACTGCGTGTAGGCGAAGCCCTGCTGCAGAAACTCTCCACCACTTGCACCGCGCCGTCGCGTTGTAGATCCAATCCGTCTCTCCACCATACTTGCTGGACCGAGGAAGGAGAAGACGTCGAGGTGCCGCACGTGTGCATCTCTCAGAGGCATTGCCACTTGCGGTGTTAGATCGGAGCGGATCGCGAGGAGGAGAAGCGAGTACGACTACATCACCCACGTTCCGACGAACGTTCCGCTGTGCGAATCTTCAAGGGTATGAAGATCTCATCTAATCTCTCTCGTTGTTTGAATCTCCTAGATTAGATCTTGGCTTTCCCGTTCGCATCCGTAGAATTTTTTTGATTTACTATGCTGTGAAACCCTTCAGTGGTATCAGAGCTAGATCTATGCATAGATGTGTTTCACGAGTAGAACGCAACATGGTTGTTGCGGGCATTGATGTTTTCTGTTGCAAGCCTCTTGTTTGTGTTCTTCTTATGACGCGGGATAGTGAGATTGAAGCGGTCCAGGCCAACCTTACGCGACGTCGTTCGCGAGACCGGCTCCGCACTTGACGTGTGGCTTGTTCCACACATGCGGCTGGTGGATGCCAGTTTCTCTCACTATAGTTGTCATGGGATTAACACCGGAGTTTGGCAACCATAATATCACCGTTGTGGCTTTCCGTAGGTAAGAATCGTTCTTAGCTTACTATTCCCATAAGCCACGTAAAACATGCAACAACAAAGTAGAGGCATCTAACTTGTTTTTGCGGGGAGTGTTTTCTGTGATATGGTATGGCCCAAGATATGATGTGTGTATTGTATGCAATGATCATGTTTTGTAATGTTTCACGACTTGCATGTCGATGAGTACACAACCGGCAGGAGCCATATGGTTGTCTTTATAATTGTGTATGACATGTGTGTCAACTTCTTATACGCCATGTAATAGTTTCACTTTATCGCTAAGTAGTTAGCAATAGTTGTAGTTGCTATTCGTGGTGGAGGCAATCATGGTGGAGTAATGGAGATCATGCCGGCACGCACAAGATGGAGATCATTGCGCGAAGATTGGCTATACCATGTCACATAAAGTTATATGCATGTGATGTTTATCCCTTTTATGTATCTTATTATGCTTAGATCGCGACGGTAGCATTATAAGGTGATTCCTCACTTAAAGATCAAGATAAAACTGTGTTCTCCCCATGTATGCACCGTTACGAAAGTTCGTCGTGTCCAAGCATCACGTGATGATCGGGTGCTATAGACTCTACGTTCACATACAACGGGTGCAAGCCAGTTTTGCACACGCGGAAATACTTGGGTTTAACTTGACGAGCCTAGCATGTACAGACATGGCCTCGGAACACATGAACCGAAAGGTTAAGCATGAGTCATATGAATGATATGATCGACACTTCGTTGTCCACCATTGAAACAACATCTCTTCTCGTGAAGATCGGATTAGGTGTGGTGAATTTGGATCGTGTTCACTAAACAACTTGAGGGATGTTGAATTTAGTGGGAGTTTATCTAGTAATTTGATTAAAAGTTGAACTAGTTATCATGAACATAGTCTAATTTGTACTTGCAACCATTGTAAATCAAATGGCTAAGTCCAACTTCAACTTCAACGTTTTTGCTGAGAAGGAAAAGCTTAGAAACAATGGGTCTAACTTCACCAATTGGTTCCGCAATCTAAGAATCATTCTCTCTGGCGGTCAAAAGGACTATGTCCTTGAGAATGCGTTAGGTGACGCCCCTGTTGTAGATGCGCCGGCTGATGAGAAAGTTGTCTATCAGTCGCGCAAAGATGATTATGGTGTGATTAAGAGCACCATGTTGTTTGCTATGGAATCGGACCTTCAAAATCGTTTTGAAGACTATCCCGGGCCCTTTGAGATTCTTGAGGAGCTGAAAACTATGTTTCAGACTCAGGCCCGTTCTGAGAGATATGAGATCTCTGAGAAATTCTTTAACTGCAAGATGGAGGAAGGGAGTTCCGTTAGTGAGCACGCCATTAAGATGTCGGCCTACACTCAACGCCTTGAGCAACTGGACTGCAAGATTCCAGAGGAGCTCAAGATTGACAGGGTTCTGCAATCACTCCCTCCCAGCTACAAAAGTTTTATAGTGACTCATAATCAGATTGGTTCCACTGATACGATCACCGAGCTCTTCGCAAAGCTGAAGGCTGCGGAGGTGGACATCAAAAAGGATAATCATGTGTTGATGGTCAACAAGTCCCCCACCTTCAAGAAAGGTAAGGGTGCAAAGAAGCCCTTCAAGAAAGGCGGCGGCAAGCTCGTTGCCCCTGCTGAGAAGAAGCTCAAGTCTGGACCCAAGCCGGACACCGAGTGCTTCTATTGCAAGGACAAGGGTCACTGGAAGCGCAACTATCTGAAGTACTTAGCGGACAAGAAGGCTGGCACCATCAAGGGTATATTTGATATACATGTTATTGATGTTTTCCTTACTAGCCCTCGTTGTAGTGCCTGGGTATTTGATACTGGTTCAGTTGCTAATATTTGTAACTCGAAACAGGAGCTACGGAATAGACGGCGGCTTGCGAAGGATGAGGTGACGATGCGCGTTGGCAACGGATCAAGAGTTGATGTGATGGCCGTCGGCACGCTCTCCTTAGTTTTACCTTCGGGATTAGTTTTAAACCTCAATAAATGTTATTATGTGCCTGCGTTGAGCATGAACATCATTTCTGGATCGTGTTTATTGCAAGACGGTTATTCATTTAAATCGGAGAATAATGGTTGTTCTATTTATATGAGTAACATATTTTATGGTCATGCACCTGTTGTGAATGGTTTATTTCTTCTAAATCTCGAAAGGGATGAAACACACATCCATAACATTGAGGCTAAGAGATGCAAAGTAGATAGTGATAATACTACTTATTTGTGGCACTGTCGTCTAGATCATATTGGTGTAAAGCGCATGAAGAAACTCCATTCTGATGGACTTTTGGAGTCTCTTGATTTTGAATCATTTGACATATGCGAACCATGCCTCATGGGCAAGATGATCAAAACCCCGTCCTCCGGTATGATGGAGCGAGCAACGGACTTGTTGGAAATCATACATACCGATGTATGCGGACCGATGAGTGTTTCGACGCGCGGTGGATATCGCTATTTTCTCACTTTTACCGATGACTTAAGTAGATATGGGTATATCTATTTAATGAAACATAAATCTGAAACATTTGAAAAGTTCAAGAAATTTCAGAATGAAGTGGAGAACCATCGTAACAGAAAGATTAAGTTTCTACGATCCGATCGTGGAGGTGAATATTTGAGTTATGATTTTCTCACGCATCTTAAAGCAAGCGGAATCGTTTCACAACTCACGCCACCCAGAACACCATAGCGCAATGGTGTGTCTGAACGCCGGAATCGAACCCTATTAGATATGGTCCGATCGATGATGTCTCTTACTGATTTGCCGTTATCATTTTGGGGTTATGCATTAGAAACCGCTGCATTCACTTTAAATAGGGCACCATCTAAATCTGTTGAGACGACACCGTATGAACTGTGGTTTGGTGCTAAACCTAAGTTGTCGTTTCTTAAAGTTTGGGGATGCGAAGCCTACGTCAAGAAGTTGATGCCGGACAAGCTCGAACCCAAAGCGGAGAAATGCGTCTTCATAGGATACCCTAAGGAAATTACTGGGTATACCTTCTATCACAGAACCGAAGGCAAAGTGTTTGTCGCAAAGAACGGTTCCTTTCTTGAGAAGGAGTTTCTCTCGAAAGAAGTGAGTGGGAGGAAAGTAGAGCTAGACGATGTTGTTGAACCTTCTCTTGAGTTGGAGAGTAGCGCAGCACCTGAAATTGTTCCAGGACCGTCTGCACCAACAATACAGGAAGCTAATGACAAGGATCATGAAGCTTCGGACAATGCTGCTACTGAACGTCGCAGGTCGACAAGGTTGCGTGCCCCTCCTGAGTGGTACGGCAACCCTGTCTTGACTGTCTTGTTGGTAGAAGACAGTGAACCTACGAACTATGAGGAAGCGATGATAAGCCCAGACTCTGAGAAATGGCTAGAAGCCATGAAATCCGAATTGGGATCCATGAGCGAAAACCAAGTATGGACTTTGGTGGACCCTCCTAGCGACCGAAAGGCCGTTGAGTGCAAATGGATCTTCAAGAAGAAAATGGACGCGGATGGTAATATTACCGTGTATAAAGCACGGCTTGTCGCGAAAGGTTTTCGACAAGTTCAAGGTGTTGACTACGATGAGACTTTCTCTCCCGTAGCGATGTTTAAGCCCATTCGGATTTTATTAGCAATTACTTCGTTTCATGATTATGAAATATGGCAGATGGATGTCAAGACTGCGTTCCTCAATGGCAACATTGATGAAGAGTTGTATATGATGCAACCCGAAGGTTTTGTCGATCCTAAGTATGCTGATAAAGTGTGCAAGCTTCAGTGTTCCATTTATGGACTGAAGCAAGCATCTCGGAGTTGGAACCTTCGTCACACCAAAAAGCCATTTCCCATTTTTCGAGCATAAAAAACAGACGGTTTTGTGAAGCAACCACCAAATGGCTAATTCAAAATACTACCACCACATTTTACAAAAATACTATACCACCTTATATGGACAATGTCCCAACAGGGGGATCCAAAACCTTTCCGTCCATCTTTGGTGAAAAAGACAAATTCCTGCCGAATTGGTAGGAAGTGGGTCAGATATGAACTACAGGTACATGATCCGATGCTCATGTTTTTTTACAAAAATCATTTTTAGGTTCAAAATATGCTATTTTATCAAAGATCCAATGAAAGTTTAGCGAGGCTCGGCCCCGAGCTAAGAATCTTTATGTCCGCCGTTCGACAAAGTTTGATGATAGTTTAAAACGGGCATAAAAAATTCAAAAACGATCGAAACAATGCGAAACCTTCGTGTGGTGTCATATTATGTGACATATTTATAAGGAAAAATATCAAACTTGATATATTGATTATGTCTCAAAAAAACCTTCACAAAATGAGCTATCTAATTCGAGGTTTCTTGGCTTTCGGGTCAAATGACCAATGTTATGGCTAGAATCAAGGCATAGTTTGTGATAATGTGCCCATATTATGCATACACATGCATCATGGGATGGCGAACAATGTTGCAGGAGAAAGTTTTCCTTTTCATCGCACCAAAAAGCCATTTTCTATTTTCCGAGCATAAAAAACGGACGGTTTTGTGAAGCAACCACCAAATGGCTAATTCAAATTACTATCACCACATTTTACAAATATACTATACCATCTTATATGGACAATGTCCCAACAGGGGGATTCGAAACCTTTCCGTCCACCTTTGGTGAAAAAGACAAATTTCTGCCGAATCGGTAGGAAGTGGGTCAGATATAAACTACATGTACATGATCCGATGCTCATGTTTTTTTACAAAAATCATTTTTAGGTTAACCATATGCTATTTTATCAAAGATCCAATGAAAGTTTAGCGAGGATCGGCCCCGAGCTAAGAATCTTTATGTCCGCCGTTCGACAAAGTTTGACGATAGTTTAAAACAGGCATAAAAAATTCAAAAACGATCGAAACAATGCGAAACCTTCGCGTGGTGTCATATTATGTGACATAGTTATAAGAAAAAATATCAAAATTGATATATTAATTATGTCTCAAAAAAACCTTCACAAAATGACCTATCTCATTCGAGGTTTCTTGGCTTTCGGGTCAAATGACCAATGTTATGGCTAGAATCAAGGAATAGTTTGTGATAATGTGCCCATATTATGCATACACATGCATCATGGGATGGCGAACAATGTTGTAGGAGGAAGTTTTCCTTTTCGCCGCACCAAAAAGCCATTTTCTATTTTCCGAGCATAAAAAACGGACGGTTTTGTGAAGCAAACACCAAATGGCTAATTCAAAATACTACCACCACATTTTACAAAAATACTATACCACCTTATATGGACAATGTCCTAACAGGGGGATCCAAAACCTTTCCGTCCACCTTTGGTGAAAAAGACAAATTCCTGCCGAATCGGTAGGAAGTGGGTCAGATATGAACTACGGGTACATGATCCGATGCTCATGTGTTTTTTACAAAAATTATTTTTAGGTTCAAAATATGCTATTTTATCAAAGATCCAATGAAAGTTTAGCGAGGCTCGGCCCCGAGCTAAGAATCTTTATGTCCGCCGTTCGACAAAGTTTGACGATAGTTTAAAACGGGCATAAAAAATTCAAAAACGATCGAAACAATGCGAAACCTTCGCGTGGTGTCATATTATGTGACATATTTATAAGGAAAAATATCAAACTTGATATATTGATTATGTCTCAAAAAAACCTTCACAAAATGAGCTATCTAATTCGAGGTTTCTTGGCTTTCGGGTCAAATGACCAATGTTATGGCTAGAATCAAGGCATAGTTTGTGATAATGTGCCCATATTATGCATACACATGCATCATGGTATGGCAAACAATGCTGCAGGAGAAAGTTTTCCTTTTCATCGCACCAAAAAGCCATTTTCTATTTTCCGAGCATAAAAAACGGACGGTTTTGTGAAGCAACCACCAAATGGCTAATTCAAAATACTATCACCACATTTTACAAATATACTATACCATCTTATATGGACAATGTCTCAACAGGGGGATTCGAAACCTTTCCGTCCACCTTTGGTGAAAAAGACAAATTTCTGCCGAATCGGTAGGAAGTGGGTCAGATATGAACTACATGTACATGATCCGATGCTCATGTTTTTTTACAAAAATCATTTTTAGGTTCACAATATTCTATTTTATCAAAGATCCAATGAAAGTTTAGCGAGGATCGGCCCCGAGCTAAGAAACTTTATGTCCGCCGTTCGACAAAGTTTGACGATAGTTTAAAACGGGCATAAAAAATTCAAAAACGATCGAAACAATGTGAAACCTTCGCGTGGTGTCATATTATGTGACATATTTATAAGGAAAAATATCAAACTTGATATAGTGATTATGTCTCAAAAAAACCTTCACAAAATGAGCTATCTAATTCGAGGTTTCTTGGCTTTCGGGTCAAATGACCAATGTTATGGCTAGAATCAAGGCATAGTTTGTGATAATGTGCCCATATTATGCATACACATGCATCATGGGATGGCGAACAATGTTGCAGGAGAAAGTTTTCCTTTTCGTCGCACCAAAATACCATTTTCTATTTTCCGAGCATAAAAAACGGACGGTTTTGTGAAGCAACCACCAAATAGCTAATTCAAAATACTATCACCACATTTTACAAATATACTATACCATATTATATGGATAATGTCCTAACAGGGGGATTCGAAACCTTTCCGTCCACCTTTGGTGAAAAAGACAATTTTTTGCCGAATCGGTAGGAAGTGGGTCAGATATGAACTACAGGTACATGATCCGATGCTCATGTTTTTTTACAAAAATTATTTTTAGGTTCACAATATGCTATTTTATCAAAGATCCAATAAAACTTTAGCGAGGCTCGGCCACGAGCTAAGAATCTTTATGTCTGCCGTTCGACAAAGTTTGACGATATTTTAAAACGGACATAAACAATTCAAAAACGATCGAAACAATGCGAAACCTTCGTGTGATGTCATATTATGTGACATAGTTATAAGAAAAAATAGCAAACTTGATATATTGATTATGTCTCAAAAACACTTAACAAAATGACCTATCTCATTCGAGGTTTCTTGGCTTTCGGGTCAAATGACCAATGTTATGGCTAGAATCAAGGCATAGTTTGTGATAATGTGCCCATATTATGCATATACAGGCATCATGGGATGGCGAACAATGTTGCAGGAGGAAGTTTTCCTTTTCGTCGCACCAAAAAGCCATTTTCTATTTTCCGAGCATAAAAAACGGACGGTTTTGTGAAGCAACCACCAAATGGCTAATTTAAAATACTATCACCACATTTTACAAATATACTATACCATCTTATATGGACAATGTCCCAACAGGGGGATCTGAAACCTTTCTGTCCACTTTTGGTGAAAAAGGCAAATTCCTGCCGAATCGGCAGGAAGTGGGTCAGATATGAACTACAGGTATATGATCCGATGCTCATGTTTTTTACAAAAATCATTTTTAGGTTCACAATATGCTATTTTATCAAAGATCCAATGCAAGTTTTCCTTTTCATCGCACCAAAAAGGCATTTTTCATTATCCGAGCGCAAAAAAAGGATTTTCTTAAGCAACCACCAAATAGATAATTCAAAAACTGAGGTTTTGTGATTAGTTGATATGGATATCATATTTGGATTCCTCTCATTTTTCTTATCAATTTAGACATATTATTTGTTGAATTTCGATTTACAGATTTAAAGATATTAATTATTCTATATTAAATAGAAAAATACAAAAAAAATAAAATTATTATATTTTTATTTGAATTCAATAATATTTTTACTTATTCATTAATATTTACTTAAATAATTGTTTGTAATTTCAAAAAATACAAACATGTGACATGATGATATAAGAGTTAATAGGATTGATATCATAGTATTGACACCAATGTATGAATAACTTTGCGGAAACGGATTCTGAAGAAACGAGGAAGTTAAGCGTGCTGAAGATAGAGTAGTATTAGGATGGATGACCTGCTGGGAAGTTTGACTCAGACTGAAATTTAATCAAATATTAAATATAATTAATGTTAAAAATGTTCAAAGTAGGAGATTAACAAGTGAAACAATTCAAAGAATAAAAAAATGAGAAAAAAATAAAAAAAATTATTATTTTTCAAAAAAAATTATTATTTTTCAAAAAAAAATATTTTTTTCAAAAAAAAAATGTTTTTGCAACCGGCCGATAGGCTATGCCGACGGCCGCTACGTCGACGGCAAAGCCCTCGGCGTAGCATACGCCGACGGCATTTCAATACGCCGACGGCTTGAGTGTGCTCCGCCGAGGGATATCTTTGCCGAGGAGGCTACGCCGAGGGCAGCCCTCGGCGTACCATACGCCGAGGGTATTTTGGCCTACGCCGACGGTCTTTTGTCCTCGGCGTAGCGCGCGCGTCTCGTAGTGACTAGTCCCGGTTGGAGATACAAACCAGGACTAAAGGTGGTGCCCCCAGCGAGCGGCAAGGCCAGGGACCTTTAATCCCGGTTTAAGCCTCAGACCGGGACTAATGGGGTCTAACGGTCAGGACATATGGTTCTGGGTGGCTCTGGCCGTCCGACCAGGGCCATTAGTCCCGGCCCCAGCCACAGCCGATACTAATGGCCTAGACCAAAGGCTTGTTTTCTAATAGTGGACAATCTGGACTATCGATACACACCAAGAACAAACTAGAGATCAAATTGCAAGGACCGACCTGCAGGGAAGAGAAATCCACGGGCATCCCCCGTCGTGTTGCGGGCATGGCTGACCATGGAGGATCAACCCTCCCTGGTCATACGTGAACGTCGTCGTCTCTAAAGTCATTCACAACTAGGGACAGGGAGACCCAAGTGTTCCATCCAGACGCCGGTCGAAGATCAGCAGTCCTCGCAGAAGCTCCTTAATGTTGTACCCTTCCTGCAGGCTTGGCCGTCCTGTGTTGTTTGTGGCCTTGCCGCCCGCCACCGATTGTTTGCACCCACGATTTTTTTGGTGATTAGTACTAGTTAGACATACAGATTTGTCCGCTTACATAAACATGTAACACTGTATAAGATGTACAAACACTTATTATGAGATACATGCATGAACGAGTTTGCATGGACATTAGTAACAACATATATTATCAGCGTGGACATGCATGTATGAAATTTTTTGGAACACACGAACAAAAGCCGCAAATATAAACTCGACTTTTATATTACGACATGGATCCACTACAACATTAGCCCTATATATAGGCATCAAAATACAAGACAACTCCTCGCAGAAACCCCACCAACTTGCACTTTTCGGCTTCCGACACGATGCCATCAAGAATTTTAGGCATCGGTTTTGATTTGTCTTTGAAGAACCTTTTCTTTCTCTCCAGCCAGATCGATCGAAGGACTAGGAGGGCGACCAATCTGATTTTAGGGACAAGCTAGCTCCGGTCAGCTATAATTTTTTTTATCAAAATAACTTTTTTATTGTATTACTAAAACTCAAAATAAGAATATAGTAAAATACACATGTGTTAATTAGGCTTCCCAAGTCGCGTCGGGTACACTCCATGGTGGCACCTCCATAGATTGCCCACTGAGAGCGGCAAAAAAGGGGTCATGGTTCTCCTACAACGAAACGAATGTTTCACGGGACTGGCACAGGTACAAGACAAGGTTACAAACGCGAGCACATCGCCTTTTGTGGCCCCAATCGAAGTTAGTGTTCCGAAAAATCAGTTCCTTCTCCCGAAGATGTGGACTTGGAAAGAAATACAGGAGAAAGATGAAGGTCCCTCGCCATGTTTTGGTTCCTGATACTTCCTAAACTTAGTTTGTATTCATTGTCGAGTATATCACGCGATTGTTTGTGTGGCTCGGCACTACAATCACGTTGTCAATAGTACTTTGCTAGTATCTTTGAGCAGTTTGTTGCATGCACGCTATATATGTACACCCAGCAGGCTTGCATACTGCACATGCCTGGCCGAGCTAACGCTTTTATTACCGCTAGAGTCCGAGTCACAATGTAGTAATATGGATTGCTTGTATTCAAACCACGACGATTTTTGCACCATGAAAGTCGGTGGAGTTACCAGTAATAGATTTCTGATCTAATCTGCATACTATGTTGGGTCGATCACATGATAAAATCACAAGCACGCGACAGTTGAAATGTTATTGCCATACTCACAACATATGCCATGCATATATAGGACCAGAAGTACGCCTAGTTAGCCGACTCCTTGGACACCTAGAGATACACGGACTCAACTATGAACCGTTTCCTAAACTGACTGAAACAAAAACCACGTATAGCATGCAAGCCTTGTCCAAGCCAACTATGCACCTTGTCCAAACCAACTAATCTACTTAGAATTGGACACGTGCTACACATGTACCCACACCTAGCTAGCCATACCAGCTAGGACACAACGATGCATGCTACATGCTACAGACGATACTAGATGTTTCCTAACTCGGATTAATACTAACAATTAATTTAGTAATAGAAGGGTTGAAATTTGTACTCCCTCCTACCCAAATTAGTTGACTTAAATTTATTAAGATACCGATGTATCTAATACTAAATCATGTCTATATACAGTTAAATCTAGACAAATCTAAGTCAATTAAATTGGGTTGAAAGGAGTACTTAGTTGTTAACGCTCTTGTTTTGTATATGTGCTATACACGGACAAAGACTCAAAGAGATATGCCCACAATGGACATGACATCAGATATTCTAGGAAGGAAACATAGAAAAAGACATGGTTTATACCTGACAAAATGATTATTTTTTAGGTTAAAGGAAGTGGTTTAATGATGAGAATTTTGATGGCTGCATTTAATTCGGATTAATGATACAAAATTACCAACATGTCCTTTGGCCCAAAACTGGCCCAACCGATTTTGGCTGTTTGATCAATTATTATAATGTAATGTAAAGTCTCTCTTTAGTATATAGATACATGTGAATCTAGACAATGTGAGTCACTGAATTTTAACTGAGAGAGTTTGTGTTAACTGGATCTTAGAAGACTGAGTCTTCTACCCACTATTAAATTCAATCAATGAAATTTTTAATAACTTAATTCACTCGCATTTTTTTTGGAAATGAGCATATATTAATATCACAAGGAGACCAATTACACCCAGCCTCTGCAACAACGCGTACCCTAATGGAAATACGGATGCACAAAACCGATAAAAGGAAGAAGAATTACAAAAAAAAGTCCCGCTATAGCGAGTAGATTCTTAGTACTAGCGACACTAACCCCACCAGAACAACACCAGAAGTCTAACATCTCCAATAGAGACGCCTTCAAGAAGGAAACAGAGCACAAGCACCGTCATCGCCCGATCAAAGATCATAGGTTTTCACCCTGGAGAAAGTCCTCGTTCACAAAACAATGCCTTCAAAAAGGTCATTGTTAGGCACAACCAATTAAGGCCAGACCTTGGATTTTCACCCTGCAAGGTAAGACTATTAACTCCTCATGTGCTGCCGCCTCCACTTTCGGATGCCGCTGCTATAATTCATGAATCACCAAGCCAATTTTCCATCGCCACCAGGACTTGAGCCACCATAGCTAGTCCACAAATCTTGGATTCCATGACATTCTCCGCACACTGACTTCACCATGGAACTAAAGACATGTTCCACGATGGCAACAGACTGCAGAGCTTTGCTTCGCTCCCTATGAAACCAAACGGTCAGAACAACAACGGTTACGCGCGACCGAATCTCATCCGTTCCAGGCATGAATCGCACATGGGAATTCGCTGACGGAGGCTTCTGGAACACGGCAGTGCCACCAGATCCATGGAAACAGGCTAAAGACAGATCTTCGTCTTGGCGTGAGAGAAACCCTAGGACCACGCCCTTACTAGCAGATGCGACCCGCGCCACCATTCTCCAAGGAATAACTGCCATCAAAGTCTGACGCTGCCGCCATAGCTTCCAAACCCCTCCGCCATCAGATCGCCATCAGGGCGACAACCATCGAGCGCCCAAGGGGATCCCTGCGGGGAAGAGGCCAACACGCGAGGAGGCAGCCCCGCTGCTACCGTCGGCCGGCCAGGCTTAGCCCGCCGGCATCCTCCGGTGGCAACGGGGGATGAGCGGGAGGAGAATTCGGGGCGGCGGCGGCTTAGGGTTCTGCCCGTGCCGCCCCGAGAGCAGCGCGTGCGGCAGAGATAGAGTTGCTCCCTTATGAAAACATATGCCCTGTTAATTGGTTTCAATATTTTCAGCAACACCTAAACAGTAATAGTAATCACTTTCTACGCAGCTCCAACAGATAGGATTGCAAGCTGCTCCGCATAGTAATAGCAACATGCTCGGTCGATTAGCCGTGTCATCTTGCTGCATCATCGCCTGGAGTCACACAGAGCATCACATTGTTTTGTTGCCGGTCATGTCCCTTTGTGATCCAAAAAAACATAATCCGTTTTCAAGGTATTAATTCCCGTGGACCTCCCAATCCTAGGTATGTCCTCCACAAAGTCAGCATATATCTTCTTTTTTGTGATTTCGGTCTATCTCTAATCTCTGTGTCAAAAAACAAGCTATGCTAACATGGATCTACCACCCTAATGGTAGGAACGATCGGTGGTGGTAGAGCCACGTACGTTCAGAATGTATGAAAAAGGCATATCTCGCGAACTATACTAGTTGTGGAGTGAAACACTCCGCCATTTTATATATAGCCTCACCACGCACCAACCTCACTAGCACTAGTGCACACCCCCTCTCTAACACCGGTTTGGAGGGCCCTCTAACAGCGGGTGTAAAACCGCTGTTGAGGGTTCGGTGTTAGAGCCCCCCTTTAACACCGGTTCTTATACGAACCGGTGTTAAAGGGTGGCGCACGTGGGGCTGCCGCAGCGCTCAGCCCCTCCCTCCCCCCCTTTGACACCGGTTCGTAACACGAACCGGTGTTAAAGGTTTTCTGCCGCGGCAGGAAAACGGCCTAAATCTCTGCCGCGGCAAAGTTCTGCCCCTGCCCCGTTCTGGGCGTATTTAATTTCTGCGGCGCGGCGGGGATGGGGAGGGGAGGGGGAATCGATCCGGAGCGGTATACACATACATCGTCATCGGTACATACGAGTACATAAATAATTAAGCAACTATTATATACACAACATCGTCATTGTGTGGTATTCTCCGTAAACGTTGAAGCATCAAGTACAAGACAAACACGTTCAAGCATATATACAACGTTTATTTGGGTGGATATCTAAAGAGTTCTCCGCCAGGCGTGACGACCTCATCAAGTATGAACCCAGCCAATTCCTCTTGAATGGCTCGTATGCGGTCAAATGGTAGGAGTTGGTCCCGCATCCGTTCGATCTAAATATATATGAAGAATATGGTCAATATATATATAAGAATAAAACTCAACACAATTGATGGTAATAAAATAATGTTGTGTACTTTGTTTACTTACTCTAAGTTGTTCTAGTGAGGCTTGGCCCGTCGCACATATCGTGTTGCGAATGAACTCGCAAACATAGTACCCACATAAGTTATTGCCGTGTCACTATGCTAAAATTAGTACCGTACGACGGTCTTAACGAGAAAATAGTTTCTAACCTTTTATTACACTTGGAAACAAAGATGAGAAAACTTAAATGTGGCTCGGGCACCTCATATCATGTCTGTCTTGTGTGACCTAAACTTGCACCTCTCTAATGGACATTTCACCGAACACCTCTAGTGCATATGTATGAACAAGAAAAAAAATAGCACAACAACACTCTCTCCCACCAAGAAAAAAACAGTTGAGAGGGGAAGGGGGCTGTGCGTATATATAGGACATAACCAATAGTCCCGGTTGGAGATACAAACCGAGACTAAAGGTGGTGCCCCAGCGAGCGGCAAGGCCAGGGCCCTTTAATCCCGGTTTAAGCCTCGGACCGGGACTAATGGGGTCTAACAGGCCAGGACATATGGTTTTGGGTGGCTCTGGCCGTCCGGCCAGGCCATTAGTCCCGGCCCCAGCCATAGCCGGGACTAATGACCTGGGCGAAAGGCTTATTTTCTACTAGTGGACAACCTGGACGATCGATACACATCAAGAACCAACTAGAGATCAAATTGCAAGGACCGACCTGCAGGGAAGAGAAATCCACGGGCATCCCCAATCGTGTTGCGGGCATGGCTGACCAGGGAGGATCAACCCTCCCTGGTCATACGTGAACGTCGTCGTCTCTAAAGTCATTCACAACAAGGGACAGGGAGACCCAAGTGTTCCATCCAGACGTCGGTCGAAGAGCAGCAGTCCTGGCAGAAGCTCCTTAATGTTGTACCCTTCCTGCAGGCTTGGCAGTCCTCTGTTGTTTGTGGCCTTGCCGCCCGCCACCGATTGTTTGCACCCACGATTTGTTTTGTGATTAGTACTAGTAAGACATACAGATTTGTCCGCTTACATAAACATGCAACACTATATAAGATGTACGAACACTTATTAATTATGAGATACATTTGCACGAACGAGTTTGCTTGAACATTAGTAAGAACAGATATTATTGGCGTGAACATGTATGAAAAGTTGTGTGGACTTTTTTTTAGAAACACAGTATAAACGCAGACGCTCACAGTGCGTACATACACTCATCCCTATGAACACATGCACGCACACCCTACCCCTATGAGCACCTCCGAGAGACTGAGCCGGCGGGTCTTGAGATTGACAAAGTCACTGCAGACGCCTTGCTATCGACGGAAACGTCGCCTCCTACTAAAAGAATATTCCACCTTTATGAGACACCAAAGCATCAAACCTGGGATTTGAACTTTGATGGACTGGGGGTACCACTGCCCTTATAACCATCCAACCACGGGTTGGTTCTCAAAGTTGTGTGGACCTGCGAACAAAGCCACAAATAATATGAACAAACTAAAAGTCCAGATAACTCGACTTTTATATTAAGACAAGCTTTTTTCAGGAATCTTTTTATAGATAGAAGCAAGAACGATTACAAGGAGTGGACAAGGATCCACTACAAGACTAGCCCTAGTGGATCCAAATACAAGACAAGAACTCACATAAACCCACCAACTTCAATTTTTCAGCTTCCGACACGATGCCATCAAGAATTTTAGCCATAGGTATTTCTCCCGAGCCAAATCAATCCAAGGACTAGGAGGGCGATAGATCTGATTTTTGGGATAGGTCCGGCCAGCTATAAATATTTTTTACCAAAATAACTTTTTTATTGTATTACTAAAACTCAAAATATGAATATAGTAATATACACATGTGCTAATGTGTTAATTTGGCTTACCAAGTTGCGTCGGGTACACTTCATGGTGGCACCTCCACAGACTGCCCGCTTAGAGCGGCAAAAAAGGGGTCCTGATCCTCCTACGAGGAAACGAATGTTTGACGGGACTGGCACAGGGACATGAGTGGGACGCCTAAACGGTATTGCGTGGCTGGCCGCCGACTCCCACTATGACAAGACAAGATTACAGACACAAGCACATCGCCTTTCGTGGCCCCAATCAAAGTTTGAAAGTAGAAAAATCAGCTACTGCTTCTGAAGATGTGGTCTTGGAAAGAAATACAGGAGAAAGACGAAGGCTCCTCGCCATGTTTTGGTTCCTGATGCTTCCTAAACTTAGGTTGTGTTCAATCATTGCCGAGTATATCACGTGATTGTTTATGCGGCTCGGAAATAAAATCATCTTGTCAATAGTACTTTGCAAGTATCTTTGAACAGTTTGTTGCACACACGCTATATATGTACACCCAGCAAGCTTGCATACTGCACATGCCTGACCAAGCTAACCCTTTATTACCGCTAGAATCAGTAATATGGATTGCTTGTATTCAACCACGACGATTTTTGCACCATCAAAGTCGGTGGAGTTACCAGTAATAGATTTCTGAACTAATCTGCATATATTGTTTCTTATATGCAATTAGTACCATTAATCATTGTATTGTACACATGCATGATGGGGCAATCAATGCAATGTGCACCGAATTGGCAATCAATGTTGGGTTTCGCCCACGGATAATCACAAGCACACGAGATAGTTGAAATCTTATGAGATACATGCATGAACGAGTTTGCTTGGACATTAGTAACAAACATATATTATTGGCGTGATCATGTATGAAAATTTGTGTGGACATGTGAACAAAAGCCGCAAATAGTATGAACAAACTAAAAGTCCAAATAACTCGACTTTTATATTACGACATGCTTTTTTCAGGAATAGGGGAGAGTGCACGTCTTTTTAATATATAGAAGCAAGAATGATTACGAGGACAAGGATCCACTACAAGATTAGCCATAGTCCATCCAAATACAAGACAACAACACTCACACAAACCCACCGACTTCCACTTTTCAGCTTCCGACACGATGCCATCAAGAATTTTAGCCATCGGTTTTCATTTGTCTTTGAAGACCCTTGTATTTCTCTCCATCCAAATCGATCCAAGGACCAGGAGGGCGATAGATCTGATTTTAAGGATAGGTACGGCCAACTATAAATATTTTTTATCAAAATAACTTTTTATTGTATTACTAAAACTCCAAATAAGTATACAGTAATATGCGCATGTGTTAATTAGGCTTTCCATGTCGCATCGGGTACACTTCATGGTGACACCTCCACCTATTGCCCGCTGAGAGCGGCAAAAAGGAGGTGCTGGTTCTCCTACGATGAAACGAATGTTTCACGGGACTGGCACAAGGACATGAGTGGGACTCATGAACAACATTGCGTGTGGTTGGGCGCCGACGCCCACTGTGACAAGACAAGATTACAGGCGCGAGCGCATCACCTTTCGTGGCCCCAATCGAAGGTAGTGAGTAGAAAAAACAGCTACTGCCCCTGAACATGTGGTCTTTGAAAGAAATGCAAGAGAAAGATGAAGGTCCCTCGCCATGTTTTGGTTCCTGATGCTTCCTAAACATAGGTCGTGTTCAATCATTGTCGAGTATATCACGTGATTGTTTGTGCAGCTCGGCAATAAAATCATCTTGTCAATAGTACTTTGCTAGTATCTTTGAACAGTTTGGTGCACACATGCTATATATGTACACCCAGCAGGCTTGCATACTGCACATTCCTGACCAAGCTAACCCTTTATTACCGCTAGAGTCAGTAATATGGATTGCTTGTATTCAACCACGACGATTTTTGCACCATCAAAGTCGGTGGAGTTACCAGTAATAGATTTCTGAACTAATCTGCATATATTGTTTCTTATATGCAACTAGCATTGTGGCCCTCGCAAATGCGAGGGCATCATGTTTGTTTATTCGAAAGTGTTTAAAACATAAATTTATAGTTTCATAGATATTCCTGTCTTGATACTGGAAGTTAATAGTTTGGTTTCAGAATTTTGTAAGAATGGATACATATAATTCGTGCCTTAGTGATTGTTATTCATTTGAAAATTACAATTTCAGTGATTTACTTATGATTATTTACACATGGAACTATATAAAATAAAAAGGTAAAAAAATAAAGTTCTAGTATTCTGATCCTTATATACAATTCATCTCACTGATTGGAAGAGAGTAAATTTCTCACATTAGATACCCGACCAGATTCGAAAAAAATAAAGTGACATTCTTACTCTTGCGGAAGGGGCTAAATCTCCCAACAGTTTCAATCATTCCATCCTCAGGCTCTTGTGTATTAGTACTTCCTCTGTTTGCATAGGCTGAGTGGGCATTGTTGTTCGGATATATAAACGATCTCTTACATGACCACACTCTTTTATCAAATTTTACCCTATTCTCTAAATTATCACTATCAAAAAATTCGAAATAATGGTGTGAAGTATCGAATATTTGGGCATATACTTCCTTCACTACCATTACAAAGGAAATTTAACATGATGGTGTCCTCCATAATTTGAATAAAATTGGCACACCAATATGTGTGTGTAACATATTTAGAGTGGCCTAGTTATTCCGAGTTGAATTTCAAGTGACATGGAATATATATTTTTAACCCATCTGTTTAAAATACTTTCAAGTTTATTATGTTCTTCCAATTTTGGGATTGGATCATAACTATCATATATTACATATATTATATTTCTAGTTAAATAATTGAATTATAAGAACTTTGGTAAATACAAATGCAACACCATATTATTTTCTCTATCATAAACTGCATACTTTTATTTGACTAATTATTGAGCAAAAAAGTACACTTCAAATATTGAAATGGAGGGTGTACTTGTAAGCAACATGCCTATTTTTTAATATACATATATATATATATGTTAATTTGGTGTTGTAAGTTATAATTTGCATATACAATGGAAGGATATCTTTAAGTTGACTTCCCATGGAATCTACAACTCATAAAAACTTATATTAAAGAGACAGCCATATAAAAATATGCAAATATGGAAGAGTCTATAGGTTGACAAATAGGGTACTGTGAATTCAGAAGTTTCACTCATGCTAACATCTAGGTTATAAAAAAATATAGAGAGTGGGCCATGTGGGACCCGATCTTATTGGGTACCTTTCTACTCTCGAGTAGGATTCATTAGAAACCATTTGTCCTCTTCTCCCTAATCCTCATTTTATTTCACTAAATATCTACTCCACTCACACATGATGCTTGTGATCTTCTTTGCTTAAATGGATGAATTGAAAAATATTTTGGCATGATATCTGAAGTGGTATTATAACTTTTCTTTCAAATCAACATAATTTTTTTAAAACAATTCTTGGATAAATACCTATGGAAGTCTAGTGTCTTGTAGTTTGTATCGGTTCACCTCGCTCCTACCATTCCACGAATATAGTGTTATAAACTGATGGTATGAGTGCCAGGTTGTTCTTTAATTCAATGAGTTTGAACAAAGTAACAGATGTGAGAATATAAATTTATATCACATTATATCCCCATCGTTCCCTTATTTTCTTCAATTTTTATCTCTTCCAACATACATTGTGTACTTGCACTCCTTTGAAAAGCTAATGTTGATCTCTACTCCATCCTTTCATTGGAGAAATAACAAACTAATGTACTCCCTCGGTCCATAATAAATGTTGATGATTAGGATAATGTTATAATAAATTAGCGGCACTTATTATGGATAAGACGGGATTATTAATAACTACTACACATGAATATTGAGAAATAATTTGCCCTTCACGTGGATAAACATGCCTAATTTCCAACTGAAAAACTATCATGGCCTGATTATGGAAATTGCATGCTTATATTAAGTGAAAAACATAGGGCAACGTTGACTCCATGATTGAAAGTAACTTTTCCATCACTTGATATGAAGTATTAACCCTGATTTAGCACATGAGTACTATATGTTGGTTTACCTGATGAATTACCACAATAGCTATTTCTATCCTTGATTTCAAGATTACTGCCTCTGTTCTCCTCCTCGATAGACATCGGCAGGCCGGACTACAACGCTCCCTCGGCTCTATAGTTGTCATTGTAATATCCATCATACACCCGTACGCTCTCATGTAGATGAACGACCTTTATCGGTAGCTGCAAGGATTCTAGCAGGATCATCAGGAAGTATCAGAAGTGGTATACCTAGAATTAGAATGATATGCCCTTCATAGAAAATGCTATTGGTAGGAGAGATGGACTCTGTTTACATGAAACTTGAACCACAAGGTGCTAAGATCTTTCCGTGTCGAACGGAAAATGAGGTAATCTTTTGTTAAAACCTTGCCGTCATCTACACATCTAACTGTCTAAATAACTACTACCTATGTTTCACAATGTCTTGCTAAAAAAATCTTATATTGTGGAATGGAGGGAGTATTAATTAATATATGATGTGCATTACTTTGATTCCTTTGAAAAATCTTGTATATTGCTTTTAGTATGCTAGCTGATCAATTTGGTTCATACAGCTAGCTGTCTGCACAAAGCTAGCTAGCTTGATCAACCGAATCGTTAGCTTTGGTGTGTTATAGCCCAGCCTGGAAGGTATATCTTAAAGGCCACGTTCCTGCCGTTAATGGAAGTGGATTTTTACGTTCTACAGTTATTTGAGATAGACTCTGTCCAACGTGTTGGCTGTAGTCTCTATGGAGCCGCATCTTTTTTTTGAGTTGCTGGAGCCGCGTTCTTGATCGGGAGGTTTTAGGTTCGTACCCTATCCAACACAAAAGAGACGGACTCTGTCCATAACTGGTAACGTGACATGGGACACTTTTTTGTACGCATTTACTTTTACGTAACACTACTTATCTTTTAATCTCAGACTACATCTTCACCATTAATTATAGATCTAATAGCTAAAATTATTTCGATGATGTGGATCAATGTGGTGTCTCGAAAAACAACCTTATATTGCTTTTAGTATATAATAGATAGATAATAGATAGACTTCACCATTAATTATAGATCTAATAGCTAAAATTATTTCGATGATGTGGATCAATGTGGTGTCTGGAAAAACAACCTTATATTGCTTTTAGTATATAATAGATTAGTACCATTAATCATTGTATTGTACACATGCATGATGGGGCAATCAATGCAATGTGCACCAAATTGGCAATCAATGTTGGGTTTCGCCCACGGATAATCACAAGCACACGAGATAGTTGAAATCTTATGAGATACATGCATGAACGAGTTTGCTTGGACATTAGTAACAAACATATATTATTGGCGTGATCATGTATGAAAATTTGTGTGGACATGTGAACAAAAGCCGCAAATAGTATGAACAAACTAAAAGTCCAGATAACTCGACATTTATATTACGACATGCTTTTTTCAGGAATAGGGGAGAGTGCACGTCTTTTTAATATATAGAAGCAAGAATGATTACGAGGACGAGGATCCACTACAAGATTAGCCATAGTCCATCCAAATACAAGACAACAACACTCACACAAACCCACCGACTTCCACTTTTCAGCTTCCGACACGATGCCATCAAGAATTTTAGCCATCGGTTTTCATTTGTCTTTGAAGACCCTTGTATTTCTCTCCATCCAAATCGATCCAAGGACCAGGAGGGCGATAGATCTGATTTTAAGGATAGGTACGGCCAACTATAAATATTTTTTATCAAAATAACTTTTTATTGTATTACTAAAACTCAAAATAAGTATACAGTAATATGCGCATGTGTTAATTAGGCTTTCCATGTCGCATCGGGTACACTTCATGGTGACACCTCCACCTATTGCCCGCTGAGAGCGGCAAAAAGGAGGTGCTGGTTCTCCTACGATGAAACGAATGTTTCACGGGACTGGCACAAGGACATGAGTGGGACTCATGAACAACATTGCGTGGCTGGCGCCGACGCCCACTATGACAAGACAAGATTACAGGCGCGAGCGCATCACCTTTCGTGGCCCCAATCGAAGGTAATGAGTAGAAAAAACAGCTACTGCCCCTGAACATGTGGTCTTGGAAAGAAGTACAGGAGAAAGATGAAGGTCCCACGCCATGTTTTGGTTCCTGATGCTTCCTAAACATAGGTTGAGTTCAATCATTGCCGAGTATATCACGTGATTGTTTGTGTGGCTCGGCAATAAAATCATATTTTCAATAGTACTTTGCTAGTATCTTTGAACAGTTTGGTGCACACATGCTATATATGTACACCCAGTGGGCTTGCATACAGCACATTCCTGGCCGAGCCAATGCTTTATTACCGCTGGAGTCCCAGTCGCAATGTAGTAATATGGATTGCTTGTATTCAACCACGACGATTTCTGCACCATGAAAGTCGGTGGAGTAATGTAGTAGTGATCTGCATATATTGTTTCTTATATGCATTTACCATTAAATATTAGGACGCGAATTTTGTGACTACGGTGAATGCGTGCGCTGCGCTTATTATCGTTGGATATAGCCTCGTGATTCGTATTTCCGTTTAGTCACCGCCGTTTACTGTAAGCTATTTTTTTTTTGCAAAAACTCACTCCATCCATAGATTATTATCCTTGCAAAAACTCACTCCATCCATAGTAATATGGATTGCTTGTATTCAACCACGACGATTTTCGCACCATCAAAGTCGGTGGAGTTACCGGTAATATATTTCTAAACTAATCTGCATATATTGTTTCTTATATGCAATTAGTACCATTAATCATTGTATTGTACACATGCTTGATGGGGCAATCAATGCAATGTTCACCGAATTGGCAATCAATGTTGGGTTTCGCCCACGGATAATCACAACCACACGAGATAGTTGAAATCTTATGAGATACATGCATGTACGAGTTTGCTTGGACATTAGTAACAAACATATATTATTGGCGTGATCATGTATGAAAGTTTGTGTGGACATGTGAACAAAAGCCGCAAATAGTATGAACAAACTAAAAGTCCAGATAACTCGACATTTATATTACGACATGCTTTTTTCAGGAATAGGGGAGAGTGCACGCCTTTTTAATATATAGAAGCAAGAATGATTACGAGGACAAGGATCCACTACAAGATTAGCCATAGTCCATCCAAATACAAGACAACAACACTCACACAAACCCACCGATTTCCACTTTTGAGCTTCCGACACGATGCCATCAAGAATTTTAGCCATCGGTTTTCATTTGTCTTTGAAGACCCTTGTATTTCTCTCCATCCAAATCGATCCAAGGACCAGGAGGGCGACATATCTGATTTTAAGGATAGGTACGGCCAGCTATTAATATTTTTTACCAAAATAACTTTTTATTGTATTACTAAAACTCAAAATAAGTATATAGTAATATGCGCATGTGTTAATTAGGCTTTCCATGTCACATCGGGTACACTTCATGGTGACACCTCCACCTATTGCTCGCTGAGAGCGGCAAAAAGGGGGTCCTAGTTCTCCTATGAGGAAACGGATGTTTCACGGGACTGGCGCAGGGACATGGGTGGGATACCTGAACGACATTGCGTGGCTTGGCGCCGACGCCCACTGTGACAAGACAAGATTACAGGCGCGAGCGCATCGCCTTTCGTGTCCCCAATCGAAGGTAGTGAGTAGAAAAAACAGCTACTGCCTCTGAACATGTGGTCTTGGAAAGAAATACATGAGAAAGATGAAGGTTCCTCGCCATGTTTTGGTTCCTGATGCTTCCTAAACTTAGGTTGTATTCATTCATTATAGAGTATATCACGCGATTGTTTATGCGGCTCGGCACTAGAATTATCTTGTCAATATAGTACTTAACTAGTATCTTTGAGCAGTTTGTTGCACTCACGCTATATATGTACACCCAGAAGGCTCTTGCATACTACACATGTCTAGCTGAGTTAACGCTTTATTACCGCTAGAGTCGCGGTCGCAATGTAGTAATATGGATTGCTTGTGTTCAACCACGACGATTTTTGCACCATGAAAATCAGTGGAGTTACCAGTAATAGATTTCTGAACTAATCTGCATATATTGTTTCTTATATTGATTTACCATTAAACATTATATTGTATGCACATGCATGATGGGGCAATCAACATGCACTGAATTGGCAATTCATGTTGGGTCGATCACATGAGAAAATCACAAGCACACGACAGTTGAAATGTTATTGCCATACTCACAACATAAGCCATGCATATATAGGACCAGACGTGCGGCGATACCTTCCTCACGATACCCCCGCCCCCCCCCCTCACGATACCCCCTCCCCTCGTGTCACTCCCCAGGACGACGCCAGGGGCATCTCCTGCCGCCGCCAGAGATCCCATCTGGATCCAATCGCCGCCGCTGCCGCTGGCCCTCGCCATGGTGGCGGCGGGCCTAGCTGCCGAAGGTGGATGGGGGGCGGTGCGTCGGAGGCCAACAAAGAAGTTGGCGCAAACTCCAAACATATATTAATGCCAACAAAGATGTACACACATGTTACAGTGAAAGCTAGTGAGACGAGTAAAAAGACATGTGAAAAGTGCAGAATTCGTGTATTTTAAAAGGAATAGTACATGCACACCAGTAGGCATGAGATCGGAGGAAAAAAGCTTCAAGAGAGTTAATATGCTCAGTTATTCACCTCGATCACATATATATTTACACATGAAAATGAGATGATCCCATGAAAAATACACATTATTTTTCATTCGAATACCAGTTATAATACCTATTAATATTTTCTTTTCAATGTGAAAAATAATCTCTATCTAGTACAAGCACGTGATCAAATAAACATAACTACAAACTTTCTGAAGGATCTGGTGGAAACCCTAGATTGCCACTAAGGGTGGCTGGGTGGTGCCGCTGTTAGGGATGGGTGGTGCCTTTACATCATGAAAATCAACATATAATCCTGCAAGTCTAACATGCAATATAGGAAAAGGTTGTAAGCAATAGAATCCTCCAAAGATCCATGAGATTCCTCTAAAAACAAAAGAATCCCAAATATGATGGAATTAAGAAATGAAAATTGCTAACTAGCAAGCGGCAGGATAGGAGTGCCGAGTGAGCGATCTCGTCGACATGCCTTGGATCGTCATAACATTGTATGCTCTCACATTTCTCTATTTCTCTTGTCTTTGCTTGATTATTGGTTTTCCACGAATTCTCTTGGCACCACGCTGATCGCCAACTGTCGGTGGACATGCCGAAAATCTTTTAGTGGACGATTATTTGCCTCGCATAGCATGTACCAAGCCCTAGTAGTAGTTCTTTCTCGTCGCAGTGTTGCAGTAATGACGTTGAAGGAAATGCAAGACGTTGAAGCTACATGTATGGTAGCCCCCATACATGTTCCACCGCTATTTGTGGTCTTGGTATGATGATAGAGTCGTTGCTGGTAGCAGAATCTGGGGAGTCCTATTCTGAGAAAGAACCATGGGCCTTTTTGGTCTAGGTGGCGGTGTTGTACTTGTAGATATGACTACCCTTCCTGTGGCACAACATCCTACCGTCATCATCATCGTCGAGCCATACACCTCTAGGGGAATCAAAGACATCATTGACAACATCTTTGTCCATGTAGAAGATGTAGAGCAATTCCCACCCAGCTTCATTTCGTTTTTGATTTAGTCTATCTCGACTGCACATTGCAATATCTCTGTTTTTTTCTATCTTGGCTATTAGGCGCTCTTTGCATGGCCTGATATTTTCTGGTACTGATATTTTTTTTCAAAATTCAACCAATGCATTAATAAATCATTAACAGTCTACTACAAGCAACTAGAGCGAGTCAAAGGCGCACCGTCATCCTCACTCCTCCATAATCGGAGTCGGGAAAAGCTTGTCTTTGTAGACCTTGTTGTAGTAGACTGATAAGAAGTCATCATACTAAGGTACCAAAGGACCGGTGCACCAGAGTAGGAACCATCGCTAATGATGACAATCGCAAATTAGAAGACCTGAAACCACACCAATGAACCCGCAAACCAACTAGATCGAAGAAGATCCGTCAGACACACGACTCCACGTGCCCGCTAAACGCACCGCCAGAGCGAGGATAGGGCGTGGATGACCTTATTCTAATTTCAGGATCAAGCCGCCGCCTCACCATCCCAGAAAAAACTGAAAATAGGCTAAACAAAGAACGGAAACCCTCCCGTTGGTGAGGCGTCGTGGTCTGCCACACCTCCAAGGCCCTAAGGCATCGAAGATGGAGCGGACCAATGGTGTCGCCGATGAGGGGGATGAAACCCTAGATGGGTTTTGGAGCCCTCACGATCGACTCTCTCCTCCCTGCTACGTACTATTTTGGTCCAAAACTGGCGTTGATAGTTTTGCTTGAGAAATTATAATTTCACCATGGGAGAAAAATAATATCAGTTTTCACTCTAATACTTTCATATTGTGGAAGTATTAGACAGTGATGCAACAAGACAAATATGGTAAGAAACATAGTACTCAAATAGGGGCATGAAATAATGTAGTTTTTCTTCTGATGAAAACAAGAAAGCCAGACAACGACATGTTGTGTTCCATTTGTAAAACTGTCTTTCTTACTTCCTCCTCAATATAGGATGTAGTAAGAAGGTTATCTTTCTAAACATAAATCCGGCGAATATCATTTGTTTGGACTCATCCATAGGGATCTAAACCACCTTATCTAATAATTTATGATGTATTGTTTATGTTTCACATGTCCCTTGACCGTGCTCTCATCCTCTACAAGAGATTTAATAATTTTTCTGATGATGTTTGCCATTAGCGACATTATTGAAATACATATATTATATTTGAATACCGTTCTAGCATAAATTGGACCTTTGGCAACTGATACCATTTGAGTTATTGTTCTCCCAAAATCCGTGCATTCTACACATTCGATTGAGTTTTGAGATCAATTTATTGCCAAGATAGCGGACGTATATTCGCCAAAGCCTCTATGTCATCCACAATAGATGAAAGTCAGACCTTCTCTTTTTGAGAATACCAGTCATATGTTAGTACCTCACCATTTTATCTTATGGTGGCAACTTCCTCACATGGAAATGGACAGCTTCCGGGCTCAACACAACTTATTTAGCTTATGATACACAATTCATTGGAGCAATTCCGCCCGTCATCTCAGTTGTCACCTGGAACACCAATATCCCTACAAAGTGCAAGTTACACACCTAGCCGATGATCCAACTTCGGATGGAGAGTATGAACAAACTATGAAACTAGATAAGTCAACTTTTATGAATATTTTTATTAGGTTAACTAATTATTGCAATTTTAAAATAAAAAATAAGAAAATACATATGTTAATACACAAAGCTAGGATGCCCATGATGGATACACTTCAGGCGACACCTCACATATTACCCCTGGGAGCAAGAAATAGTAGGTCTCTGTATTAGGGACAACTATAGACTCGTCTGTGGTTCTCGTATGAGGAAACAACTGCTGCACGACGCTGGCACAAAGACATGTGTGGGACGACCAAACGACATTCCCTGGCCAGGCACGGCAACTAACTATGACCAAAGAACGTTACAGACGCCAGCACGTTGCCTTTTGTCGCTTCGGTCGAGGATAGCAAGCTGAAAAATCAGGTACTGCTATCATTTCCGTGGTCTTGCAAAGAAAAACAGGAAAAATACAAATACTCCTCACAACACTTTTGTTCCTGATGCTTCCTAAACCTACGTCGTGTTCAGTCATTCGACCGATCCACTTTATGGCCTGACATAGAAAACTATCTTGTGAACAGTGGTATTTGCTAGCCTCTTTGAGATTTTTGTTGCAAGCATACACTATATGTACTATACTTGCTAACCTCTTATAAACATGTCTGGCCAGGCTCACCCTTTTTTACCCCTAGAGTCTGCCTCTCAATGTACCACATGAACATTGATTGTTTGTATTTAATCATACCATGTTTTTGAGGACACCCTCTCTAAAGGTTGATGGATTCACCATTAATAAAGTTCTTAACTTTTTACAAAATGGGGATGAACCTAGCCTCTCATTAAATTGATGAACATACCTCTTTTATTGCATAGTTCATAAATACCTAAAATTACATCTCAAGGATTAGTTAAGGTTGAGACAAAATCAACCATCTAACAAACAATAGTATATAGTAGCTAGACATCTCTTAATCTACTCATATGCCGCCAGCCAGCTAGTCCGGCGGTAGATATCCTCAACAATCGTCAGTAGGCGCTTGCATCTAATAGCCACAAGTTCCCATTGATCCTCCTCACGAAGGGCAGCCATAGCTGAATCCAGTGGAGCCATACCAATAACCTGCATAAAAGATGGAACTCCAGCCTCGTTAGAAACAACATAATTCCTACATCTCCATATCGACCGACATAACTTAGACACTCCAATGTGTATTCTAGATTTAATTTTACTATTGATTCCATTCAACCAATATCCAAATATATTTTTCATACTAGTAGGTGGTGAAATATTTTAGGTAAAAAATACAATGCGCCAAACAATTTTGCATATGGGCTGGAGAGAAACAAATGTTCAATTGTCTCCTCTGAGTCACAAAAACAAAACATGTTACACTCTTTCCGTTTTCTCTTCAGTAGATTAACCTTTGTTAGCAAGACCTTTCACTTAAGGAACCACATGGTTTTTTATCTTTAGTGGGAGTTTTAACTTCAATAAATATTTTATGGAAAAGTGATAGTGTCCATTCATTAGATCTTCATACACTTATTTTAATTTAACTACCTGAGACAAATTTAACTTCTAGATAAAATTATTTGTTTTTTTGGATAAATTAACTCCCATAAGTATTTGAAAGAGGTGAAGCCATGGAACCCATTTATTTCCATTTAGCATCCTCCTGAAACCTATGTTAAGGTTTTTGTCCCGATGTATGAACTCGCTATTAGTCATTGTGTTGCACACGTGCATGATGGAGCAATGTTTGTGTGCATCAACCCATGTAATCGCCGCTGGATTAGCTCCTTTTTAAAATAAATGCATGATGTGTCAATCAACATGCACATGTCGTTATTTTCAAACCAATCATCGATATTTAGTTGAGTGTATTTTTTTCGTAGTTAGCCCTGAATAGTTGCTCATTTTCTTCTATGGTGGGTTCCCCTCGTGTTTTACATTACCCACAACTAGCCATAGAGCCAAAACCGAATCGAATAACCTGGTATTGCTATTTTTATAGTTACCAGTTCATTAGTCAGATTTTTGTTTGATGTTCAGTAGTATTTTCCATTTCCATCCAAGAAAAAACAGTTCCATTGAAAACCCCATTTCCCCACAAATGAGGACACTCCTCCTACGGAAAAGGCAAAGACCAAAGAGGTAACCTGCTACATCTCATGGTACAAAAACCCAAAGGATTCATGAGACACCGAGGTCTACTAGACAAGATGGATTGATAAAATCCAATATTTACGTGGATATTGTTCGACTTCCATTAATGTATGTTGGATAATTAGGCAATACTTTCATGATCAATTCCAAAAAATTAAACATGATGACATAAGCTACTAACATGTTAAACTCGAACATATTAGATGCATTGATCAACATGAACATACTAGAACAATAGATAGGAATACATTATAAAACCATAATTATCATGGTACGTGCACTTATAATGGACCAAACGTGGGCCAATTCCACGTCGCATGTTTTTCTGATCGGTTATAGTACCTCCTGTCAAAAAATTGTAGCAGCTGTCCCGAGAAGCAAAACACTTGGTTCGAGGCACATTCCGCAAAACGCCGCGTCGAGGCACACG
This sequence comes from Avena insularis, assembly GCA_023614405.1. NCBI lineage: Eukaryota > Viridiplantae > Streptophyta > Magnoliopsida > Poales > Poaceae > Avena > Avena insularis. The sequence continues at coordinate 376,528,489 of CM042695.1, read as the reverse complement.
GCCGGTGAAGGAGAAGTTTGCGTCTATTACTTCTCTTCTCACTCACTTACAAAGAGATTAAACAATCCACTTTTTATAAAATGGTGTAACTCTCCTTCAGTTTTTCATGTCGACATAACTTATCTCACACTCTTCCTGTCACACACATGTGAGATGTCACCAATATTATTTGTCACACATATAATCCTCAAACATATAGAGTTAAAGATTTTGCCCCATTATTTCTAACATTTTAATTATCCCACTAAATTCAAAGTGAAGGTGGGGGTTGAAAGACGATAGTCCCTATACCTACGAGCCCAGAGAACAGATATCACCTTTTTATGCTATTTGGTTCAGAGGTTCCTCATTATCCAGTACGGTAGGGCCTCATTCTTGGATAGATGAATTTTGTAATAAACCAAAAAAATGAATGGAACCTAATTAGCCGAATGGACTGAATGCCCACATCTACCTGCGATTGTGGTTTTCAAGGTAATGTGGAGACATCCCACTCCCGATGATAGTATGTTAATCTCCGGGGTGAATGCGCATGGTTACGGGTAGACCCTACGTTTCTAGGACGAGATGGCGTAGCTTGCAAGCTATGCTAGCCATGGAGGATTGGCACGCTGCCATTTTATAGCCACGCGTGTGTACCAGCCAGCCTCCTAGGCCCTGCACAGTGTGGTACTAAACAGTAGTACGTGTGAACTCCTAATATTTTTGACATTTCTCACAAATTAACACCATCGAAGCTGCGTACATATGCACGTTGCGGTACAAGATGGTTACACAACAAGTAACACCTTGACAAGTTAAAGTCGTAGAATTCAGTGTGCCGCTTACTCTCCATCCCTGTAGCCGCTCTGCGGTCAGCCGTTATTCGCCATCCGCGCTGGCCTGTCTCTTGCCTGCTTTGGTACCAGTTGGCACCACCCGGAGAGATCATGAAGCATTATCGTCGAGCTGTTAATTTATTCGTCCTGGTCGCAATCGCCGCCTCAGACCACCCCATTGTCGGGGTTCTTTTGCTGCTCCTGGCATTCTTCGAGGAGCCATCCAAGACCTTCCAATTTTGGCAGTAGTAGGATCAGACTCGTCGTCGAACCACGGCGTGCACGACCTGTTTAGCCATTTGCACGGCCAGACCGATGGAAACTAGCCGGAGCTCAATCAAGTTCTTCTTCAAGCATGTTGTGGACACATCGTCGGATGACTACTCGACGATGATACTGAGATCCTGACGATAGAGGCCACCCTCATCTATGACTGCGCCGAGAGCATGCAGCCCATCTGCCGGGGCTCGGTTAAGGGGCTTAAGGCTAACATCAAGCGTGATCAAGAAGGTGACCATGAATGGTTGTACAAGGACTACTTCCATTGTACGGAACCACTATACCAGGAGCACACATTCCGGTGTTGCTTTTGGATGTCAAGGAAGTTGTTCTTGACAATTCTCGATACCGATACCGTGAGGGAATTTGATCCGTACTTCAAATGCAAGAACAATTGCACCGGTAATATTGGCTTCACTTGTTACCAGAAATGTTCCGCAGCTATTCGCATTCTTGCATATGGAGTATCCGGTAATCTTTTTGATGCGTGCATACACATGAGTGAGACCACTTGCCTTGAGTCGATGTACAAGTTCTACAAAGCGGTGATTGCGTTTTTTGCTGATGATTGATGATGATTGCCTTCTAAAACCCTATATTTGTATAATAGGCTAGTGAGTATGAACAATATCAAGTGATAAAATATTCTAGATTTTCTTGTTAACGATTATAATTCATACTTTCAAGTTTCAAGTGAAAGCTGGAGCCTTAAGAACTAGAGCGTATTCAAACCTAGGATATTTGAAGAAGCCCTTGGGAGTTCCAAAATGCTTCCAAATTGCTTCAGATATTCAATCTAGAGGCGGACCTCCCTCTTATTCTCTCACTCCCACACATTCCTCCCCCACGAAAGCCAAATCACCCAGCCTACCACATACCCTTGCCACAGTGTGAAGGCCAAGCAGCTGAGCAAAACAACGTAGTAGTCAGTTTGATTCACATGGTCGTACTATTGTTCCCGATGCTTCCTAATTCCACGAAAGCCTGTTTACTAAGCCCAAATTGCAAAGTGCCCACCACATCCCCTTGATGCAGCCGCAAGTCATCTTCTATAAATAGAGAAGCGGTGGACTAGAGAAGCGGTGGCTATGCATGATCGACGCTTGTAACAAGAAAACAAGAAAAAGGAGGGCGCATGATCGTCCTTGGGTCCGATTGAGGGAAGTGAACATGGCGGAGGGTTTATATAGATGTGGTCTTGGAACGAAATAACGTTGCAAGGTTAGTGCATATGGCCATACCGATGCTCTTGATGCTTCCTAATCCTAAAACCCTCTTCGAGGTACTTCAATTCTTTGTGATGCTCTAACAAATTTATCATCTATTATTATCTTTGAACTCTCTCCGGAGAAAACACACAAACACGCACAAGCACACATTATATATATAAGTAATCCTAGCAGAGCAGGCTGGCCGATTGGACGTGTCCAACATAACTACCCTTTGTAGCCGATCCTTGGCATCTGATTTATAGCCGATCCTTGGCATCTAAGTCACGACATACTACATGGATCTTGCTATTAAATATGTTTTTGATCCCCCGAGTAAAGTCAGTGCACTTTCTTACCAGGAATAGGACCACGTTGAATGCTTGCTAGTAGGACTAAGCATTTTAATCCCCAAGAACTACATTGGGTACCAAGAATTCCAGGCCCCACAAATTGCATTAAGTACCAAGCATGTGGTGCCAAGCATCATGATTTGCTGATAACTTGTGGTTCCGAAAGCAATGATGGCCAACTAAAATCCTACCAGTGAAATATCGTGGTTATTTGACATTTCATGCTCTATCTTATTATCTAAAAAAGGGTCAAACAAATGCCATCAAACCTTTGTTTCCCAAAACAATCTAAAACCCAAACCTTTGTATCCCACTAAGATTGTTCAATCCATTTCTAGAGAATGATTAAATGATAGTATTTTTTATACTTTATTCTTTGATGCAACAATTGTGCTCAGATTCATGATGTTGTAAGTCCTTTTCTTTCACGTAAACTTATGACCGAAAAATAATTTGGTTGGAACACATATTATATATGAAGATCTAAAGTATGATCAAGTACTTTGCTAGTATGATTATCATATATTATTAAGGGTTTACATCTTGGAGTCTACCAATTAATGAAGCTAGAATATGGGAATTGGTAGTTGAGAATTGATACGCATGGTCTTTATTCTCGAACTAGTCTAAGACATGCTCTTAAGTAACATCAACTTGATTTTAATTTTTCTATTTGAAAAATGGAAACTAAACATATCCTTTAGTCCAGAACATTGTACAACAACAAAACACAAATGGCTATAAAAGTTTCCATGTGTCATGTCATACTCTCCAAAACCCGGTTTCCACAGTCATGTTGTTGGTAGCCAGTGGATATCGTTCTAGAATGTGCTTCGACTTGCGGAATTTTGCTCGTGCTTTACAAAATCCACTACGAGACAAGGTACAAATATTTAATGCTCTAGCTATCATGAAGGCATGCATGCATATGTATGTTAGTTTCTATCAATCCATCTCTACCCTATGTCCTACTAAAGAAGCCAAGTTAGCAGTTATTGTGGGATATCACTACTATATAGTCTAGCACTACTATACAAGAACATTCAAGTGCGATAATCCAAAGTTCATCCTAAAATATAAAGTGGCCTTCTTATTATCCACACCTATGTGTAAAAGAAAAACGTTGCTCTCTGTCATGATAATGTAGTCAAACCTTGCTCTTTCTTTTCTATCATACACTTTGGTCTAGCTCATGGCTTTCGAACATCATATAAAACGAATGTGAGTGTACTCAAACTAATAAACTGCAACCACAAAAAACATAAGCCCTTACATCCAGCTTTAAATAATGAGTGAACTAGAGATCTTACATTTGTTTTAACAATTTGACATGAACTAACACATTTAGCAGACTTTTATCTGGATCACTCCAATTAGCAAAAGTTTTAAATGTTTTACCCCTTCAAAGATTTTTTAGTAAGCTTCTATTTGACTAATTTGGTAGATATTAACTATTGTCCGATTTTGCAGCACCCAACTCATGGATCATTAGATGTATTTACCTATGTACTCCCTCCATCCCGGTTTAAAGGACATAATTTGCAAACCATGCAATCCCACAATATTTAGGCATAAAAGTATTTAATCTTTTTAATTACTACAGTGTGAAAAGAATAAAATGCTTGCATGCACATGTGTGAACAAGCTTTTGTTGGCTCTTCTTCTTCTCATGCATGTTCTTATCCAACTATATAATAGACCAATTAGAGGATACCTAGGGTCAAGAGAATTGCAAATTGTGTCCTTTAAACCGAGACGGATGGAGTAGGTGTAGAGGGAGGATCCAATTGAACCCCTAGGAAAATTGCTGTATTAAATGTTGTGGTTAGACTAAACCTTAGAGCAAATAAACTAATATGTAGGTAAAAGGGTTGTACACCTCGGGCCATGGCCTAGGGCGCCTAGTCCTATGCTTAGCCACATGTCACACATAGAAATTTTTGTTATTTCCTCATTAAGATTTGTATGAATTCGGCTACCCGTAACTAAACACTGATGACCTAATCATCCTATAATAGTCCTAAGAAATAAGAAGAGGACAACAACCAGCCTCATAGATGCAGTAATCACTATATATAGTGTACGAATAAATTTGGAATTTGACCGTTTGATCAAGACTGGCAAATCCCAACATTGCTAACTGTTGGATCTTCTATCCATTCTAGCAACTACATGATTCTATTGATAGTCTTTAGCAAAATGCACGTTATGCACAAATTTCAAAACACACTTCTCAATAATTCTAAAATTGTCTCCGTCATTTCTCTAGAGAATGTCGAGTATTAGGTAGCTAATAGGTTGATATCTACATGATACAAAGTACAAGAAACCAAATATACACTCGATACTTTAAGGACGTGGCTTGAAATTATATTTATTTCTTAATCTTTACCTATTATAATTTTATATAAAAAATGATGTGTCATACTTCTATTATATGATTCTCGCGTGCAAGGCACGTGCAACTTACTAGAATTTTTAGTTGACAACATTTATTTGCCCAGAGAAGAATCATCCAATATTTATACTTGTAAATATTAGTGAGTGTAACACATGTATATTAGGTAGTGTAACGGAGATTCGAGTTCAATAGTGCGTTTTAACATTTTTTTTGGGTTAAATAGCGAGTTGAAAATTTTATTTCATATTATTTTTAGCACGTAAAATATATTCTGAATATCGGAAAATTTATGAAATTTCGTAGAAAAATTAAATGTTTCACCCAGATTTCAAGTCTAGCTTTGAAAAATAAAATGAAACAACAAGGATTTGAAACCCAACCTACAATCAACTACCTAAGCACCCCAACATTGCAGTATATATAGCCAAGTTCTTGCCAAGAACATGACTTATTTTTTATTGAACTGTAATGCTTCAGATTTACCAAATTTGACCAAAACTTTTGGCAGAGACTATCTTTTCTTGATCCTTAAAAAAATCATTTATTTCGCATATAGTTCATCCAAAGTTTTAATGAATCTTTACCCCAAGGTATCACACTATGTTAATTTACGAATTATCCGTGTATGCGCCCAAAGGCCAACCGAAACATCAAAAATAATTAGCAACAAATCAGCTATTGATAACTGAACACTAATGACCTCATCATAAAGTTGTATTCAGAAATCAGGAGAGGACATCTAAAAAACAGCAGAGGACAACATCTACCCTCATAGGTAGGTGCAGTTGTTATGTGACTTTGTCATTCCTCCTTCCAAAGATTTTAATCATCCATGTCTCTGCACTATATATTTATATGTGTGTATATAAGTGAATGTAATGGGTATTCGAGTGCAACAAGTGTCGACACTGCGCTAATAGAAAAGGTATCCCTGGCTGCACCACGAAAGCCAACCTAGACATAAAAAATTAGTAAAAAAGCATTGCAAAATCGGTAACTTTTTTTTGGAAAGGAGCATATATTAATATCACAAGATACTAACTACACTCAGCCTCTACAACATCGTATTGCCCTAGCAGCCATAAGGATTAACTGATTGAGCGATAGTGACCAACAATAGTTCAATGAGGAAATTTGGTGCAGAGAGATAGGAAAAAAGAAGGGAAGATAAGAGCATTAAGCCATAGCGAGAATGAGATGAGATTCAGTCAGACGAGCCTTTCCTCCTTCCCCCAATTTTAGCCATCGTGTAACCCTTCAGCCCAGCAACTATCCGCCAACGGCAATCCAACACGATTTTCCGATCTTGCTATAACTGATATGGCCTGACCCTGTACCTGAAGGAGGTTTCTCCTATTGACTACGGTGCTAAACTGAACCGATCAGCTAAGAACTCGTTGTCCAGATTTAAAGGAAACAAAAAATCTATGCTATGGATGGAGGCAAACCAGCACATGTTCATTCTGACTATGTGTCTGCCGGAAGAAATCCAGGTGCAAGGTGAGGCTAGCCGGTCAAGCTTGTGTTCCAGATACATCCCAATCCTAAGTTTACTGCATTGTATTGCTTGAAAATATATTTTCTGAATAATATCTGCTCAACAACATAAACTCTACTGTGGCGCACACACTCATATATAGTCCCAGCAGATTGCAGACTATAGATGTAAGTTATCTCGGCCTTTATGACTGTCATAGTCGGAGTCGCAATGTACCACACAAAAACTGCTTCCTTATATAAAACCACTAGATGTTTTTTAGAGCCCCCGTAAAAACCTGTGTTATTTGTAATACAATTTCATAAATAATTGGTATGCTTAGAATCATTGTATGCATACATGAATCATCCATTTGTTCACACACATAACAGGCTTTTCACCTATCTCCTATTGTGTTTTTTTAAGGAATTACAACAGGTTTCCCCGCTACATTTTTTTTCAATAAATAAAAAAAGACAGAGGTTCAAACCATACAACAGAGCTAGATGTTAGCTCTAAGCAGCAGAGACACGGAAAACTAGACTAAAACAACAATTAAAAGCTATTTATAGAAATGTCTTAACCCAGAGTCTCTTATGTTTCAGAGAAGTAGAAAAAATTCCTTCACGAGGGAGTAAGATTGGCAATGATATCTCCAGCCAAAAACTTGTGCGGTAACACATAGGTGAAGTACTCAAGTGTTTCGGCAAGCGACTATATCTCATGAGCCTTCTCGACCACGGAGTGCCCATCAGTCATCTTGTACTCATGAACTGGTTCCATGACATACAACTAAATGCGAGTGTCCAAGACCTCACATTTAGCCTCAAGCGCATCCCACATAGCCTTGCCAAAATCAAGTGATGCATAAGGATCAACGATGTTTTTGCCAAGAACACTCAACAAAGCTACTTTAAAGAGTGTATCAGTTTTCTCAAGATCTACCTCCTAAATAGGAGTGAGCTCACCATCAGGTCTGTCAAGACTGGCGCTATAGTAGCTCATTGTCTGAAACTAGATAATCACAACCACACGAGATAGTTGAAATCTTATGAGATACATGCATGAACGAGTTTGCTTGGACATTAGTAACAAACATATATTATTGGCGTGATCATGTATGAAAAATTTATGTGGACATGTGAACAAAAGCCGCAAATAGTATGAAAAAACTAAAAGTCCAGATAACTCGACATTTATATTACGACATGCTTTTTTCAGGAATAGGGGAGAGTGCACGCCTTTTTAATATATATAGAAGCAAGAATGATTACGAGGACAAGGATCCACTACAAGATTAGCCATAGTCCATCCAAATACAAGACAACAACACTCACACAAACCCACCGACTTCCACTTTTGAGCTTCCGACAAGATGCCATCAAGAATTTTAGCCATCGGTTTTCATTTGTCTTTGAAGACCCTTGTATTTCTCTCCATCCAAATCGATCCAAGGACCAGGAGGGCGACAGATCTGATTTTAAGGATAGGTACGGCCAGCTATTAATATTTTTTACAAAAATAACTTTTTATTATATTACTAAAACTCAAAATAAGTATATAGTAATATGCGCATGTGTTAATTAGGCTTTCCATGTCACATCGGGTACACTTCATGGTGACACCTCCACCTATTGCCCGCTGAGAGCGGCAAAAAGGGGGTCCTAGTTCTCCTATGAGGAAACGGATGTTTCACAGGACTGGCGCAGGGACATGGGTGGGATACCTGAACGACATTGCGTGGCTTGGCGCCGACGCCCACTGTGACAAGACAAGATTACAGGCGTGAGCGCATCGCCTTTCGTGTCCCCAATCGAAGGTAGTGAGTAGAAAAAACAGCTACTGCCTCTAAACATGTGGTCTTGGAAAGAAATACATGAGAAAGATGAAGGTTCCTCGCCATGTTTTGGTTCCTGATGCTTCCTAAACTTAGGTTGTATTCATTCATTGCAGTTTGTTGCACTCACGCTATAAATGTACACCCAGAAGGCTCTTGCATACTGCACATGTCTGGTTGAGTTAACGCTTTATTACCGCTAGAGTCGCGGTCGCAATGTAGTAATATGGATTGCTTGTGTTCAACCACGACGATTTTTGCACCATGAAAATCGGTGGAGTTACCAGTAATGGATTTCTGAACTAATCTGCATATATTGTTTCTTATACTCCCTCCGTCCAGATTTATTAGGCTATTAGCCCTGTGCAGCGCGACCAAGGCAGTTTGTTATTGGGCTGAAAATTTTCCATTTTAGCAAGTTGCTAGCGTATGTTTCTGCCGTCATAATGGTGAGAAGGTGAACAATCAATCTGGGTTTGGTTTGAGGTGATCGCATACAGCCGTAGATGAGATGGCTTGGCACTGATCTGGGCATGCACCGGCTGATCCGGTGAGCAGTCCAACGGAAGCATGCATCATGCAAACAGATCCGGTAAGCATTAATTGGGAAGAGGAAACGAGAGGAGTAACTGATCACAATTAAAACTGCTATAAGCCTAATTTTTCCGTCTAACTTTAAAATGGCTAATAGCCTAATAAACCTGGATGGAGGGAGTATTGATTTACCATTAAACATTATATTGTACGCACATGCATGATGGGGCAATCAACATGCACTGAATTGGCAATTAATGTTGGGTCGATCACATGAGAAAATCACAAGCACACGATAGTTGAAATGTTATTGCCATACTCACAACATAAGCCATGCATATATAGGACCAGACGTGCGGCGATACCTCCCTCACGATACCCCCTCCCCCCCCTCGCGATACCCCCTCCCCTCGTGTCGCTCCCCAGGACGACGCTAGGGGCATCTCCTGCCGCCGCCAGAGATCCCATCTGGATCCAATCGCCGCCGCCGCTGCCGCTGGCCCTCGCCATGGTGGCGGCGGGCCTAGCTGCCGAAGGTGGATGGGGGGCGGTGCGTCGGAGGCCAACAAATAAGTTGGCGCAAACTCCAAACATATATTAATGCCAACAAAGATGTACACACATGTTACAGTGAAAGCTAGTGAGACGAGTAAAAAGACATGTGAAAAGTGCAGAATTTTATTCACCTCGATCACATATATATTTACACATGAAAATGAGATGATCCCATGAAAAATACACATTATTTTTCATTCGAATACCAGTTATAATATCTATTAATATTTTCTTTTCAATGTGAAAAATAATCTCTATCTAGTACAAGCACGTGATAAAAAAACATAACTACGAACTTTCTGAAGGACTGCGGGTGGAAACCCTAGATTGCCACTAAGGGTGGCTGGGTGGGTGCCGGCTGTTAGGGATGGGTGGTGCCTTTACATCATGAAAATCAACATATAATCCTGCAAGTCTAACATGCAATATAGGAAAATGTTGTAAGCAATAGAATCCTCCAAAGATCCATGAGATTCCTCTAAAAACAAAAGAATCCCAAATATGATGGAATTAAGAAATGAAAATTGCTAACTAGCAAGAGGCAGGATAGGAGTGCCGAGTGAGCGATCTCGTCGACATGCCTTGGATCGTCATAACATTTATTATTGCCTCTAGGGCATATCTCCAACAGTACTGTAGGGTTTCGTAGCATGGAAAACAAAAAATTTCTACCACATACAAACAAACAAGCCAAGATCTATCTACTAGATTGTAGCAACGAGTCGATGGAATAACTCACCCTCGAAGATTCCAAAGTGTTTAATGAGAGCAGATTCTTGTGGGTGATGTAGTCGTACTCTTTCCGATCTCAAGATCGCGTAGACGATCCTTCCGGCGCTGCGTTCCGGCAGCGCTCCATGATCGGTCACACGTTCGATTACGGAAGACCTTCCTCTCCCTTGTTCCAGCAGGCAGCGGAGGTTGTAGCACTCTCCTCGCGATTCCGGCAGCACAACGGCGTGGTACCGGAAGTAGAGGGGAGATCTCGCAGGGCTTCGCCTTAAGCTGGAGCGAGTATGGTGGAGTATGAGAGGACTCCTTGGCGATCTAGGTTTTAGACACACCAAGGAGGAGGTGCTAGATCCGGCGGCTAGGGTTTGGGGCACCCCAAGTCGGCGGCTAGGGTAACCCTGGGAGGTGGCGGCAGCAGCAGGAGGTGGTGGCGCCAATCTAGGGTTTTGGAGGAGAGGTACTTGTGTACTAGGAGGGGCAGCCCTGCCCCTCCCTTTATAGGTGGGAGGCACGGCCAAGGGGAGGGGAGTCCCTCCCCAACTCGGCTTGGAGGTGGGCCGGCGGTTGGAGGAGGGAATCCCTCCCCAACTCGGTTTCCCACTCCTCCTCCTCTTTCCAAAACTTGCCGTTTGACTTTTCAATTTAGGATTTAAATAAACCCTTTATTTTGGACAGCAAGGACACCTAGTACATGATGCAATCATTCCAACTTACAATGACACATTCATGTACCCTTCCCCCCTCGGAGTGCCGGACATTCCGGAACCTTCTAGAATGTTCTCGATGAAAACACCGGAACCATTCCCCAACTCCGAAACGGGACTTTCCTTATATGAATCTTATTCTCCGGACCATTCCGGATCTCCTCGTGATATCCCAAATACCATTCGAGACTCCGAACAACATTCGGTCTCTTTCTCATCATTCCATAACTACTCAAACAACGTCGAATCCTTAAGTGTGTCTCCCTACGGTTCGTGAATTATGCGGACATGATCGAGACACTTCTCCGAACATTAACCAATAGAGGAATCTGGAAATTCATATGGCTCCCACATATTTCTACGATTACTTTGCGATCGAATGAACCACTTACATACGATATCAATTTCCCTTTGTCTCACGATAGTTTACTTATCCGAGGTTATGATCGTCGGTATCTCTGCATACCTAGTTCAACCTCATTACTGATAAGTACTATTTTCTCGTTCCCGTGATATGTGATCCCTTGTGAGCCAGTCACATGCTTGCAAGCTAATTGGATGACATTTCACCGAGAGGGCCCAGAGTATATCTATCCGTCATATGGATGGAGAAATCCCACTCTTAATCCATGTGTTTCAACCAATACTTTCTGGACACTCAATGCCACCTTTATAGCCACCCAGTTACGGTGTGGTGTTTGATGTTATCAAAGCATCCATCCGGTAAAGGTGATATGCATGATCTCATGGTCGAAGGAATCAGATAACTATGTATCAGAAAGCATATAGCAATTGAACTATTAAAATGACTTGATCTTTATGCTACGCTTATCTATAGGAGTATGTCCACCATATCATTCTCCTAACGATATGATCTTGTTGTTAACAACATCTCAATGTTCATGATATGGAAACCACAATCATCTATTAACCAACAAGCTAGTATTATATAGAGGCTTTACTAGGGACTTCAAATTAAGTTTACAAATCACACAAGTATTAATGTTTCCTTGTTAATACTATTATAGCATGAATGTAAACATTTATCATAAACACAAAGATATAATAATAACTACATTTATTGTTGCCTCTAGGGCATATCTCCAACAGTCTCCCACTTGCACTAGAGTCATCTAATCTAGATTACATGGTAATATACCGAACACCCATGGCAGTTTGGTGCTGGTCATGTTTTGCCCTCGGGAGAGGTTTAGTCAACGGATCTGCCACATTCAGATCTGTGTGTACTTTGCAAATCTTTATATCCCCATCTTGGATATGTTCTCGAATAGCGTGAAAACGTAGCTTGATGTGCTTCAGCTTCTTGTGTGACCTTGGTTCTTGCGCATTGGCTATGGCGCCCATGTTATAACAGTAGATAGTCATTGGGTCCAGCGCACTAGGAACCACACCCAGCTCTGTAATGAACTCTTTCCTCCATATTGCTTCTTGTGAAGCCTCCGAAGCAGCCATGTATTCCGATTCAGTTGAAGATCTCGCCACAACGCTTTGCTTTGCACTCCTCCAGCTAACTGCTGCACCATTCAAAATAAATACGTATCCAGATTGTGATTTAGAGTCATCCGGATCGGTGTTCCAACTAGCATCGGTGTAACCATTAACAACGAGCTATTCATCACCTCCATAAGAAAGAACCATATCCTTAGTTCTTCTCAAGTACTTAAGGATGTTTTTTTTAACCGCTGTCCAATGATCCACTCCTGGATCACTTTGATATCTGCTAGTCAAACTAACAGCATATGCAATGTCGGGTCTAGTACATAGCATGGCATACATTAGAGATCCTATGGCTGAGGCATAGGGAGTCTTACTCATCCTTTCTCTATCTTCTGCCGATGTCGGACTCTGAGTTTTACTCAAGGTCGTATTGGGCAACATGGGCAAGAACCCTTTCTTGCTATCTTCCATTCCAAACCTCTTTAGAACTTTGTCCAAATATGTACTCTGTGACAATGATATTTGGCGTTTCGATCTATCTCTATAAATCTTTATGCCTAATATGTAAGCTGCTTCGCCAAGATCCTTCATTGAAAAACTATTATTCAAATATTCCTTGACACTATTAAGAAGGTCTACATCATTCCCAATCAACAATATGTCATCCACATATAGTATTAAGAATGCTACAGAGCTCCCACTCACTTTCTTGTAAATACAAGCTTCTCCATAAGTTTGTATAAAACCAAAACTTTTGATTACCTTATCAAAACGTTGATTCCAACTTCGGGATGCTTGCTTCAATCCATAGATGGACCGTTGAAGTTTGCATACCTTGTTAGCATCTTTAGGATCGACAAAACCTTTGGGTTGCATCATATACAACTCTTCATCAATGTCACCATTGAGGAATGCTGTTTTGACATCCATCTGCCATATCTCATAATCATAATATGCAGTGATTGCTAACATAATCCTCACAGACTTTAGCTTCGCTCTTTGGTGAAAGTCTCATCGTAGTCAACTCCTTGAATTTGTCGAAACCCTTTTGCGACAAGTCGAGCTTTATAGACAATAACATTACCATCAGCATCTGTTTTCTTCTTGAAAATCCATTTTTTCTCGATAGCCTTCCGGCCATCCGGTAAGTCCACCAAAGTCCATACTTGATTTTCGTACATGGATCCAATCTCGGATTTCATGGCTTCTTGCCATTTATTGGAATCTGGGCTCATCATCGCTTCCTCATATGTCTCAGGGTCATCGGTGTTGTCCACCAACATGATACACATAACGGGATCATACCAATGCAGGTGGTACGAGTTCTCGTTGACTGCGAGGCTCTGTAGCAACCGACGAAGTTTCATGATCATCATCATTAGCTTCCTCTCTAATTGGTGCAGGCACCACAGGAACTTCTTCCGCTGCGCTACTCGCAATTTCGAGAAGGTTCGACAACCTCGTCAAGTTCTACTTTCCTTCCAGTCACTTCTTTAGAGAAATTCCTTCTCTAGAAAGGATCCATTCTTAACGAAGATTTTGCCTTGGATCTATGATAGAAGGTATACCCAATAGTTTCCTTGGTATCCTATGAAGGCGCATTTTTCCTTTGGGTTCAAGCTTGTCGGCTGTAACTTCTTTACATAGGCTTCGCATCCCCAAACTTTAAGGAACGACAATTTAGGTTTCTTCCCAAACCATAATTCATACGGTGTCGTTTCAACGGATTTAGACGGTGCCCTATTTAAAGTGAATGCGGCTGTTTCTAATGCATAACCCCAAAATGATAGCGGTAAATCGTAAGTGACATCATAGAGCGAACCATATCTAAGAGAGTTCGATTACGTTCGGACACACCATTACCTGTGGTGTTCCGCGGTGTCAATTGTGAAAGTATTCGCATTTCTTCAAATGCTCGCCAAACTTCGTAACTTAGATATTCACCTCCACGATCGAGCGTAGAAATTTAATCTTCTTGTTACGTTGATTCTCTACCTCACTTTGAAACTCCTTAAACTTCTCGAAAGTTTCGGACTTATGTTTCATGAAATAGATATACCCATATCTACTCAAGTCATCCATGAAGGTAAGAACATAACGATAACCACCGGGCGATGCTACACTCATTGGACCACACACATCGGTATGTATGATTTCCAATAAGTCCGTAGCTCGCTTCATTATACCAGAAAATGGAGTCTTAGTCATTTTACCCATCAGACATGCTTCGCATCTTTCAAGTGATTCAAAATCAAGTGATTCAAGAAGTCCATCGGAATGGAGTTTCTTCATACGCTTCACTCTAATGTGACCAAGGCGACGATTGCCACATATAGGTCGAGTTATCGCTCGATTTCAAACGTTTAGCCTCAATGTTATTAATATGTGTATTTCCACTATCGAGATTCAATAAGAATAGACCATCTATCAAAGGTGCATGTGCATAAAACATATTACTCATATAAATCGAACAACCATTATTCTCGGATTTAAACAAGTAACCGTCTCGCAATAAACAAGCTCCCGATATAATGTTCATGCTTAACGCAGGCACCAAATAACAATTATTTAAGTATAAAACTAATCCCGATGGTAGATGAAGGGGTAGCGTGCCGACCGCGATCACATCAACCTTTGATCCGTTTCCCACGCGCATCGTCACCTCGTTCTTCACTAGCTTCCGTTTATTCTGCAGCTCCTGTTTCGAGTTACAAATATGAGCAACCGAACCGGTATCAAATACCTAGGCACTACTACGAATACTAGTGAGATACACATCAATAACATGTATATCAGATATACCTTTCTTCTTGATGTTGCTGTTCTTCAAATCCGCCAAGTACTTTGGGCAATTCCGCTTCCAGTGACCTTCTCCCTTGCAGTAAAAGCACTCAGTATCAGGCTTGGGTCCAGCCTTGGTCTTCTTCGTTGACGTGGTAACTTTCTTACCACCCTTCTTGAAGTGTCCCTTCTGCTTAGACTTGCCTTTCTTGAATTTGGTGGTCTTATTGACCAACAACACTTGGTGCTCTTTCTTGATCTCCACTTCTACAGACTTTAACATAGCAAACAGTTCTGGCAACTGCTTGTTCATGTTCTGCATGTTGTAGTTCATCACAAAGTTCTTGTAACTTGGTGGTAGTGATTGGAGGACACGGTAAATCCCCAAAGCATTAGGAATCACTATACCCAAGCTTTGAATTTTGGTTGCGTGCCCAGACATCTTAAGCACATGCTCACTGACGGAGCTGCCCTCTTCCATCTTGCAGTTAAAGAACTTTTTAGAAGCCTCATAACTCTCAATCGCCGCGTGAGTCTCAAAGATCAATTTGAGATCACGGACAATATCATGTGGGTCTGAATTCTCAAACCTTTTCTGAAGCTCCGATTCTAAACCATACAAGATAGCACACTGAACTATAGATCTTGATTCTTCGAGCAAGGTAAACATTCTTTACTTCATCGGTAGCATCAGCTGCAGGTGGGTCACCCAGCGGTGCATCCAGCACATAGGTCAAATTACCAGCTGTGAGGACAATCCTCAAATTGCGGAACCAATCCGCGAAGTTGCTTCCATTGTTTTTCAACTTTTCTTTCTCTAGGAACGCATTAAAATTGATGGTAGGGGCTGCCATTGATCTACAACATATTTGGAATAGTTTAGACTAAGTTTATGACAAATTGAGTTCAAATTAATAATTAAGTTTAATCTAGGTGAACTCCCACTCAAAACAACATCCCTCACATTGTTTTAGTGATCACACGAACCAAATCCACCATATCAAAACCGATCATCACGAGAGTTGATATAGTTTCAATGGCGAACAATCTACATGTTCATCATATCTACTATATGATTCATGCTTTACCTTTCGGTGATCCGTGTTCCTGAGACCATGTCTGTACATGCTAGGCTCATCAAGATCAAACCTTAGCTTCCGCATAAGCAAATCTGGCTTGCTTACGTTGTATACACTTGCGGAATCTAACACACCCGATCATCACGTGGTTCTTCGAAACAACAAGCTTTAGCAACGGTGCATACTAAGGGTGAACACTTTAGAACTTGAAATTTATGTGCATGAGGATCATCTTATAATGCTACCGTCTACTAAGCAATACAAGATGCATAAAGGATTAACATCACATGCAATTCATAATATGTGATATGATATGGCCTTTCTTCTTTGTGCTTCCGATCTCCATCTTCAAGCACGAACATGATCTCCATCATCACCGGCATAGCATC
Source organism: Avena insularis (assembly GCA_023614405.1). Lineage (NCBI taxonomy): Eukaryota > Viridiplantae > Streptophyta > Magnoliopsida > Poales > Poaceae > Avena > Avena insularis. The sequence continues at coordinate 376,511,884 of CM042695.1, read as the reverse complement.
AAGGTCAATGACGCTTCTTCATGGTTGTCGTCCACCAGCTTCAACTATTACAACTACTTTGAATAGACACGCGGGTCTTAACAGAAATTAAAGACAACCATATGGCTCTGCGGTTGCCAACTTACAATAAGGAACATTGCATACATCAAATATAATCACAATCATGGCCATATCACATCCTTTGCACACCTGCAAAACAAAGATTTGCCTCTACTTTCTTTGCATATTTTACATGGTTTGGGGCTGTTAATAAGTGTCGTTCTAACTTACGAACAAGAACCACAACATTGATACTAGTATTGTAAATCACCCGTTGTAAATTGGATCTCCACTATCTTTGGGAGAAACAGGCACCCATAAAGCCACTTATGCAATACAAGTTGCATGTCAAGCGTGGAGCAAGTCTCATGAGCGATGTCATGTAAGGTTAGCCGGGCGCTTCATCCCAACATCCATAAGATGCAAAGTACACAAGAAGCAATCGACAATAAAAGCATCAACGCCCACAATGACCATTGTGTTCTACTCTGCAAGATCTACATATAGACACGGCTCTGATACCCTTTGTAGGGTTTCGTAGCATGGAAAACAAAAATTTCTACCGCATATACAAACAAACAAGCCAAGATCTATCTACTAGATTGTAGCAGCAGTCGATGGAATAACTCACCTCGAAGATTCCAAAGTGTTTAACGAGCAGATTCTCGTGGGTGATGTAGTCGTACTCTTTCCGATCTCAAGATCGCGTGAAGCGATCCTTCGGCGCTGCGTTCGGCAGCGCTCCATGATCGGTCACCGTTAAATTTTCGAAAGACCTTCCTCTCCCTTGTTCCAGCAGGCGGAGGTTGTAGCACTCTCCTCGCGATTCCGGCTGACTGGCGTGGTACCAGGAAGTAGAGGGAGATCTCATGAGCTTCGCCTTAAGCGGGGCAGTATGGTGGAGTATGAGAGAGCTTTGGTGATCTAGGGTTTAGACACACCAATTAGAAGGCTCTAAACCGGAGGCTAGGGCAATTAGAAGCACTAACTTGAAGGCGTGGGAGAAATCCCTAGGCTGTGGCTAGGGTTTAGGTTTAGAGGAGAGGGACTTGTGTACTAGGAGGGGTAGCCCTGCCCCTCCCTTTATAGGTGGGAGGTGCGGCCAAGGGGAGGGGAGTCCCTCCCCAACTCGGCTTGGAGGTGGGCCGGCGCTTGGAGGAGGGAATCCCTCCCAACTCGGTTTCCCTCCTCCTCCTCTTTCCAAAACTTGCCGTTTGACTTTCAAACTAGCCGTTTGACTTTTCAATTTAGGATTTAAATAAACCCTTTATTTTGGACAGCAAGGACACCTAGTACATGATGCAATAATTCCAACTTACAATGACACATTCATGTACCCTTCCCCCCTCAGTCTTGGGACATTAGGAACCTTCTAGAACATTCCCGATGAAAACACCGGAACCATTCCCCAACTCCGAAAAGGGACTTTCCTTATATGAATCTTATTCTCCGGACCATTCCGGATCTCCTCGTGATATAATGAATCCCATTCGAGACTCCGAACAACGTTCGGTCTCTTTCTCATCATTCCATAACTACTCAAACAACGTCGAATCCTTAAGTGTGTCTCCCTACGGTTCGTGAATTATGCGGACATGATCGAGACACTTCTCCGAACAATAACCAATAGAGGAATCTAAAAATTCATATGGCTCCCACATATTTCTACGATTACTTTGCGATCGAATGAACCACTTACATATGATATCAATTTCCCTTTGTCTCACGATAGTTTACTTATCCGAGGTTATGATCGTCGGTATCTCTACATACCTAGTTCCACCTCGTTACTGATAAGTACTCTTTTCTCGTTCCCGTGATATGTGATCCCTTGTGAGCTAGTCACATGCTTGCAAGCTAATTGGATGACATTTCACCGAGAGCCAGTATATCTATCCGTCATATGGATGGACAAATCCCTCTTGATCCATGTGTTTCAACCAATACTTTACGAACACTCAATGCCACCTTTATAGCCACCCAGTTACGGTGTGGTGTTTGATGTTATCAAAGCATCCATCCGGTAAAGGTGATATGCATGATCTCATGGTCGAAGGAATCAGATAACTATGTATCAGAAAGCATATAGCAATTGAACTATTAAAATGACTTGATCTTTATGCTACGCTTATCTATAGGAGTATGTCCACCATATCATTCTCCTAACGATATGATCTTGTTGTTAATAACATCTCAATGTTCATGATAGGGAAACCACAATCATCTATTAACCAACAAGCTAGTATTATATAGAGGCTTTACTAGGGACTTCAAATTAAGTTTACAAATCACACAAGTATTAATGTTTCCTTGTTAATACTATTATAGCATGAATGTAAACATTTATCATAAACACAAATATATAATAATAACTACATTTATTATTGCCTCTAGGGCATATCTCCAACAGTCTCCCACTTGCACTAGAGTCATCTAATCTAGATTACATGGTAATATACGAACACCCATGGCAGTTTGGTGCTGGTCATGTTTTGCCCTCGGGAGAGGTTTAGTCAACGGATCCGCCACATTCAGATCTGTGTGTACTTTGCAAATCTTTATATCCCCATCTTGGATATGTTCTCGAATAAGCGTGAAAGCGTAGCTTGATGTGCTTGACTTCTTGTGTGACCTTGGTTCTTGCGCATTGGCTATGGCGCCCATGTTATCCGATGAGATAGTCATTGGGTCCAGCACTAGGAACCACCCAGCTCTGTAATGAACTCTTTCATCCATATTGCTTCTTGTGAAGCCTCAAGCAACCATGTATTCGATTCAGTTGAAGATCTCGCCACAACGCTTTGCTTTGCACTCCTCCGACTAAGCTGCTGCACCATTCAAAATAAATCATTATCCAGTTGTGATTTAGAATCATCCGGATCGGTGTTCCAACTAGCATCGGTGTAACCATTAACAACGAGCTGTTCATCACCTCCATAAGAAAGAACCATATCCTTAGTTCTTCTCAAGTACTTAAGGATGTTTTTGACATTGTCCAATGATCCACTCTGGATCACTTTGATATCTGCTAGTCAAACTAACAACATATGCAATGTCGGGTCTAGTACATAGCATGGCATACATTAGAGATCCTATGGCTGAGGCATGAGTCTTACTCATCCTTTCTCTATCTTACGCCGATGTGGGACTCGAGTTTTACTCAAGGTCGTATTGGGCAACATGGGCAAGAACCCTTTCTTGCTATCTTCCATTCCAAACCTTTTTAGAACTTTGTCCAAATATGTACTCTATGACAATGATATTTGGCGCTTTGATCTATCTCTATAAATCTTTATGCCTAATATGTAAGCTGCTTCGCCAAGATCCTTCATTGAAAAACTATTATTCAAATATTCCTTGACACTATTAAGAAGGTCTACATCATTCCCAATCAACAATATGTCATCCACATATAGTATTAAGAATGCTCTGAGCTCCACTCACTTTCTTGTAAATACAAGCTTCTCCATAAGTTTGTATAAAACCAAAATTTTGATTACTTTATCAAACGTTGATTCCAACTTCGGGATGCTTGCTTCAATCCATAGATGGACCGTTGAAGTTTGCATACCTTGTTAGCATCTTTAGGATCGACAAAACCTTTGGGTTGCATCATATACAACTCTTCATCAATGTCACCATTGAGGAATGCTGTTTTGACATCCATCTGCCATATCTCATAATCATAATATGCAGCGATTGCTAACATAATCCTCACAGACTTTAGCTTCGCTACTGGTGAGAAAGTCTCATCGTAGTCAACTCCTTGAATTTGTCGAAACCCTTTTGCGACAAGTCGAGCTTTATAAACGATAACATTACCATCACATCTGTTTTCTTCTTGAAAATCCATTTGTTCTCGGACCTTCCGGCCATCCGGTAAGTCCACCAAAGTCCATACTTGGTTTTCGTACATGGATCCAATCTCGGATTTCATGGCTTCTTGCCATTTATTGGAATCTGGGCTCATCATTGCTTCCTCATATGTCTCAGGGTCATCGGTGTTGTCCACCAACATGACACTCATAACAGGATCATACCAATCTGGAGTGGTACGAGCTCTCGTTGACCTGCGAGGCTCTGTAGCAACTTCGACCGAAGTTTCATGATCATCATCATTAGCTTCCTCTCTAATTGGTGCAGGCACCACAGGAACTTCTTCCGGCGCTGCGCTACTCGCAATTTCGAGAGAAGGTTCGACAACCTCGTCAAGTTCTACTTTCCTTCCAGTCACTTCTTTCGAGAAATTCCTTCTCTAGAAAGGATCCATTCTTAACAGCGAAGATTTTGCCTTCGGATCTATGATAGAAGGTATACCCAATAGTTTCCTTGGGTATCCTATGAAGGCGCATTTTTCGCTTTGGGTTCAAGCTTGTCCGCTGTAACTTCTTTACATAGGCCGCATCCCCAAACTTTAAGGAGCGACAATTTAGGTTTCTTCCCAAACCATAATTCATACGGTGTCGTTTCAGCGGTTTAGATGGTGCCCTATTTAAAGTGAATGCGGTTGTTTCTAATGCATAACCCCAAAATGATAGCGGTAAATCTGTAAGTGACATCATAGAGCGAACCATATCTAAGAGAGTTCGATTCTGACGTTCGGACACACCATTCTGTTGTGGTGTTCCCGGCGGTGTCAATTGTGAAAGTATTCCACATTTCTTCAAATGCTCGCCAAACTCGTAACTTAGATATTCACCTCCACGATCAGAACGTAGAAATTTAATCTTCTTGTTACGTTGATTCTCTACCTCACTTTGAAATTCCTTAAACTTCTCGAAAGTTTCGGACTTATGTTTCATGAATAGATATACCCATATCTACTCAAGTCATCCGTGAAGGTAAGAACATAACGATAACCACCACGCGATGCTACACTCATTGGTCCACACACATCGGTATGTATGATTTCCAATAAGTCCGTAGCTCGCTCCATCATACCAGAAAATGGAGTCTAAATTATTTTTTCATCAGACATGCTTCGCATCTTTCAAGTGATTCAAAATCTAGTGATTCAAGAAGTCCATCGGAATGGAGTTTCTTCATACACTTCACTCCAATGTGACCAAGACGACAGTGCCACATATAGGTCGAGTTATCGCTTGATTTCAAATGTTTAGCCTCAATGTTATTGATATGTGTATTTCCACTATCGAGATTCAACAAGAATAGACCATCTTTCAAAGGTGCATGTGCATAAAACATATCACTCATATAAATCGAGCAACCATTATTCTCGGATTTAAACAAGTAACCGTCTCGCAATAAACAAGATCCCGATATAATGTTCATGCTCAACGCAGGCACCAAATAACAATTATTTAAGTATAAAACTAATCCCGATGGTAGATGAAGGGGTAGCGTGCCGACCGCGATCACATCAACCTTTGATCCGTTTCCCACGCGCATCGTCACCTCGTTCCTCACTAGCTTCCGTTTATTCTGCAGCTCCTATTTCGAGTTGCAAATATGAGCAGCCGAACCAGTATCAAATACCCGGGCACTACTACAAATACTAGTGAGATACACATCAATAACATGTATATCAGATATACCTTTCTTCTTGATGTTGCCGTTCTTCAAATCCGCCAAGTACTTTGGGCAATTCGCTTCGGTGACCTTCTCCTTGCGGTAAAAGCACTCGATATCGGGCTTGGGTCCAGCCTTGGTCTTCGTTGGCGTGGTAACTTTCTTACCACCCTTCTTGAAGTGTCCCTTACGCTTAGACTTGCCTTTCTTGAATTTGGTGGTCTTATTGACCAACAACACTTGGTGCTCTTTCTTGATCTCCACTTACGCAGACTTTAACATAGCAAACAGTTACGGCAAGCGCTTGTTCATGTTACGCATGTTGTAGTTCATCACAAAGTTCTTGTAACTTGGTGGTAGTGATTGGAGGACACGGTAAATCCCCAAAGCATTAGGAATCACTATACCCAAGCTTTGAAGTTTGTTTGCGTGCCGGACATCTTAAGCACATGCTCAGCAGGAGCTGCCCTCTTCCATCTTGCGGTTAAAGAACTTTTGAAGCCTCATAACTCTCAATGCGCGTGAGTCTCAAAGATCAATTTGAGATCACGGACAATATCATGTGGGTCTGAATTCTCAAACCTTTTGAAGCTCGATTCTAAACCATACAAGATAGCACACTGAACTATGGAGTCTTGATTCTTCCGAGCAAGGTAAACATTCTTTACTTCATCGGTAGCATCAGCTGGTGGAGTCACCCATGGTGCATCGACACATAGGTCAAATTACCAGCTGTGAGGACAATCCTCAAATTGCGGAACCAATCATGAAGTTGCTTCCATTGTTTTTTCAACTTTTCTTTCTCTAGGAGCGCATTAAAATTGATGGTAGGGGCTGCCATTGATCTACAACATATTTGCAATAGTTTAGACTAAGTTTATGACAAATTGAGTTCAAATTAATAATTAAGTTTAATCTAGGTGAACTCCACTCAAAACAACATCCCTCACATTGTTTTAGTGATCACACGAACCAAATCCACCATATCAAAACCGATCATCACGAGAGTTGATATAGTTTCAATGGCGAACAATCTACATGTTCATCATATCTACTATATGATTCATGCTTTACCTTTCGGTGATCCGTGTTCACGAGACCATATGTACATGCTAGGCTCATCAAGATCAAACCTTAGCTTCCGCATAAGCAAATCTGCTTGCTTACGTTGTATACACTTGCGGAATCTAACACACCCGATCATCACGTGGTGCTTGAAACAACAAGCTTTAGCAGTGCATACTAAGGGTGAACACTTTAGAACTTGAAATTTATGTGCATGAGGATCATCTTATAATGCTACCGTCGTCTACTAAGCAATACAAGATGCATAAAGGATTAACATCACATGCAATTCATAATATGTGATATGATATGGCCTTTCTTCTTTGTGCTTCGATCTCCATCTTCAAGCGAACATGATCTCCATCATCACGGCATAGCATCAAGGTCGATGGCGCTTCTTCATGGTTGTCGTCCACCAGCTTCAACTATTACAACTACTTTGAATGACACGCGGGTCTTAACGAAATTAAAGACAACCATATGGCTCCTGCGGTTGCCAACTTACAATAAGGAACATTGCATACATCAAATATAATCACAATCATGGCCATATCACATCCTTTGCACACCTGCAAAACAAAGTTAGACGCCTCTACTTTCTTTGCATATTTTACGTGGTTTGGGGCTGTTAATAAGTGTCGTTCTAACTTACGAACAAGAACCACAACATTGATACTAGTATTGTAAATCACCCGTTGTAAATTGGATCTCCACTATGCTGGGAGAAACAGGCACCCGCAAAGCCACTTATGCAATACAAGTTGCATGTCAGCGTGGAGCAAGTCTCATGAGCGATGTCATGTAAGGTTAGCCGGGCTTCATCCCAACATCCCGCAAGATGCAAAGTACACAAGAAGCAATCGACAATAAAAGCATCAACGCCCACAATGACCATTGTGTTCTACTCGTGCAACAGATCTACATATAGACACGGCTCTGATACCACTGTAGGGTTTCGTAGCATGGAAAACAAAAATTTTCTACCGCATACAAACAAACAAGCCAAGATCTATCTACTAGATTGTAGCAACGAGTCGATGGAATAACTCACCCTCGACGATTCCAAAGTGTTTAACGAGGCAGATTCTCGTGGGTGATGTAGTCGTACTCTTTCCGATCTCAAGATCGCGTGAAGCGATCCTTCGGCGCTGCGTTCGGCAGCGCTCCCGATCGGTCACACGTTCGATTTTCGAAGACCTTCCTCTCCTTGTTCCAGCAGGCGGAGGTTGTAGCACTCTCCTCGCGATTCCGGCCTGTGGCGTGGTAGGAAGTAGAGGAGATCTCATGAGCCGCCTTAAGCGGGCGAGTATGGTGGAGTATGAGAGAGCTTTGGTGATCTAGGGTTTAGACACACCAATTAGAAGGCTCTAAACGGAGGCTAGGGCAATTAGAAGCTCTAACTTGGCGGCGGAGAAATCCCTAGGCTGTGGCTAGGGTTTAGGTTTAGAGGAGAGGGACTTGTGTACTAGGAGGAGGCCTGCCCTCCTTTATAGGTGGGAGGCTTGGCCAAGGGGAGTCCCTCCCCAACTCGGCTTGGAGGTGGGCCGGCGGTTGGAGGAGGGAATCCGTCCCCAACTCGGTTTCCCACTCCTCCTCCTCTTTCCAAAACTTGTCGTTTGACTTTCAAACTAGCCGTTTGACTTTTCAATTTAGGATTTAAATAAACCCTTTATTTTGGACAGCAAGGACACCTAGTACATGATGCAATCATTCCAACTTACAATGACACATTCATGTACCCTTCCCCCCTCGGAGTGCCGGACATTCCGGAACCTTCTAGAACATTCCCGATGAAAACACCGGAACCATTCCCCAACTCCGAAACGGGACTTTCCTTATATGAATCTTATTCTCCGGATCATTCCGGATTTCCTCGTGATATCCCGAATCCCATTCGAGACTCCGAACAACATTCGGTCTCTTTATCATCATTCCATAACTACTCAAATAACGTCGAATCCTTAAGTGTGTCTCCCTACGGTTCGTGAATTATGCGGACATGATCGAGACACTTCTCCGAACAATAACCAATAGAGGAATCTGGAAATTCATATGGCTCCCACATATTTCTACGATTACTTTGCGATCGAATGAACCACTTACATACGATATCAATTTCCCTTTGTCTCACGATAGTTTACTTATCCAAGGTTATGATCGTCGGTATCTGCATACCTAGTTCAACCTCGTTCTTGATAAGTACTCTTTTTCGTTCCGTGATATGTGATCCCTTGTGAGCCAGTCACATGCTTGCAAGCTAATTGGATGACATTTCACGAGAGGGCCGAGTATATCTATCCGTCATATGGATGGACAAATCCCTCTTGATCCATGTGTTTCAACCAATACTTTACGAACACTCAATGCCACCTTTATAGCCACCCGATTCACGGTGTGGTGTTTGATGTTATCAAAGCATCCATCCGGTAAAGGTGATATGCATGATCTCATGGTGAAGGAATCAGATAACTATGTATCAGAAAGCATATGGCAATTGAACTATTAAAATGACTTGATCTTTATGCTACGCTTATCTATAGGAGTATGTCCACCATATCATTCTCCTAACGATATGATCTTGTTGTTAATAACATCTCAATGTTCATGATAGAAACCACAATCATCTATTAACCAACAAGCTAGTATTATATAGAGGCTTTACTAGGGACTTCAAATTAAGTTTACAAATCACACAAGTATTAATGTTTCCTTGTTAATACTATTATAGCATGAATGTAAACATTTATCATAAACACAAAGATATAATAATAACTACATTTATTATTGCCTCTAGGGCATATCTCCAACAGTCTCCCACTTGCACTAGAGTCATCTAATCTAGATTACATGGTAATATACGAACACCCATGGCAGTTTGGTGCTGGTCATGTTTGCCCTCGGGAGAGGTTTAGTCAGCGGATCCGCCACATTCAGATCTGTGTGTACTTTGCAAATCTTTATATCCCCATCTTGGATATGTTCTCGAATAAGCGTGAAAGCGTGGCTTGATGTGCTTGACTTCTTGTGTGACCTTGGTTCTTGCGCATTGGCTATGGCGCCCATGTTATCACGATGAATAGTCATTGGGTCCGGCACTAGGAACCACACCCAGCTGTAATGAACTCTTTCATCCATATTGCTTCTTGTGAAGCCTCGGAAGACCATGTATTCGATTCAGTTGAAGATCTCGCCACAACGCTTTGCTTTGCACTCCTCCTAGCTGCTGCACCATTCAAAATAAATCGTATCCAGTTGTGATTTAGAATCATCGGATCGGTGTTCCAACTAACATCGGTGTAACCATTAACAACGAGTTGTTCATCACCTCCATAAGAAAGAACCATATCCTTAGTTCTTCTCAAGTACTTAAGGATGTTTTGACCATTGTCCAATGATCCACTCTGGATCACTTTGATATCTGCTAGTCAAACTAACGGCATATGCAATGTCGGGTCTAGTACATAGCATGGCATACATTAGAGATCCTATGGCTGAGGCATAGAGTCTTACTCATCCTTTCTCTATCTTACGCCGATGTGGGACTTTGAGTTTTACTCAAGGTCGTATTGGGCAACATGGGCAAGAACCCTTTCTTGCTATCTTCCATTCAAAACCTCTTTAGAACTTTGTCCAAATATGTACACTGTGACAATGATATTTGGCGTGTCGATCTATCTATAAAAATCTTTATGCCTAATATGTAAGCTGCTTCCAAGATCCTTCATTGAAAAACTATTATTCAAATATTCCTTGACACTATTAAGAAGGTCTACATCATTCCCAATCAACAATATGTCATCCACATATAGTATTAAGAATGCTCTGAGCTCCCACTCACTTTCTTGTAAATACAAGCTTCTCCATAAGTTTGTATAAAACCAAAACTTTTGATTACTTTATCAAAACGTTGATTCCAACCGGGATGCTTGCTTCAATCCATAGATGGACCGTTGAAGTTTGCATACCTTGTTAGCATCTTTAGGATCGACAAAACCTTTGGGTTGCATCATATACAACTCTTCATCAATGTCACCATTGAGGAATGCTGTTTTGACATCCATCTGCCATATCTCATAATCATAATATGCAGCGATTGCTAACATAATCCTCACAGACTTTAGCTTCCGCTCTTTGGTGAGAAAGTCTCATCGTAGTCAACTCCTTGAATTTGTCGAAACCCTTTTGCGACAAGTCGAGCTTTATAAACGATAACATTACCATCGACATCTGTTTTCTTCTTGAAAATCCATTTGTTCTCGGCGACCTTAGGCCATCCGGTAAGTCCACCAAAGTCCATACTTGGTTTCGTACATGGATCCAATCTCGGTTCATGGCTTCTTGCCATTTATTGGAATCTGGGCTCATCATTGCTTCCTCATATGTCTCGGGGTCATCGGTGTTGTCCACCAACATGACACTCATAGCGGGATCATACCAATGCAGGGTAGTACGAGCTCTCGTTGACTGCGAGGCTCTGTAGCAACCGACAAAGTTTCATGATCATCATCATTAGCTTCCTCTCTAATTGGTGCAGGCACCACGGGAACTTCTTCGGTACTGCGCTACTTTAATTCGAGAGAAGGTTCGACAACCTCGTCAAGTTCTACTTTCCTTCGGTCACTTCTTTCGAGAGAAATTCCTTCTCTAGAAAGGATCCATTCTTAACAGCGAAGATTTTGCCTTGGATCTATGATAGAAGGTATACCCAATAGTTTCCTTGGTATCCTATGAAGGCGCATTTTTCGCTTTGGGTTCAAGCTTGTCCGGCTGTAACTTCTTTACATAGGCCGCATCCCCAAACTTTAAGGAGCGACAATTTAGGTTTCTTCCCAAACCATAATTCATACGGTGTCGTTTCAGCAGTTTAGGCGGTGCCCTATTTAAAGTGAATCTTTGTTTCTAATGCATAACCCCAAAATGATAGCGGTAAATCTGTAAGTGACATCATAGAGCGAACCATATCTAAGAGAGTTCGATTCTGACGTTCGGACACACCATTCTGTTGTGGTGTTCGGCGGTGTCAATTGTGAAAGTATTCGCATTTCTTCAAATGCTCGCCAAACTTCGTAACAGATATTCACCTCCACGATCGAGCGTAGAAATTTAATCTTCTTGTTACGTTGATTCTCTACCTCACTTTGAAATTCCTTAAACTTCTCGAAAGTTTGGACTTATGTTTCATGAAATAGATATACCCATATCTACTCAAGTCATCCGTGAAGGTAAGAACATACTTGATAACCACCTAGCGATGCTACACTCATTGGACCACACATCGGTATGTATGATTTCCAATAAGTCCGTAGCTTCGCTCCATCATACTGAGAAAATGGAGTCTTAATCATTTTTCCCATCGGACATGCTTCGCATCTTTCAAGTGATTCAAAATCAAGTGATTCAAGAAGTCCATCGAATGGAGTTTCTTCATCGCTTCACTCCAATGTGACCAAGGCAGCGATTGCCACATATAGGTCGAGTTATCGCTTGATTTCAAACGTTTAGCCTCAATGTTATTGATATGTGTATTTCCACTATCGAGATTCAACAAGAATAGACCATCTTTCAAAGGTGCATGTGCATAAAACATATTACTCATATAAATCGAACAACCTTTATTCTCGGTTTAAACAAGTAACGTCTACTTAATAAACAAGATCGATATAATGTTCATGCTCAGCGCAGGCACCAAATAACAATTATTTAAGTATAAAACTAATCCCGATGGTAGATGAAGGGGTAGCGTGCCGACCAGCGATCACATCAACCTTTGATCCGTTTCCCAGCATCGTCACCTCGTTCTTCACTAGTTTCCGTTTGATACGCAGCTCTGTTTGAGTTACAAATATGAGCAACCGAACCCGATATCAAATACCCGGGCACTACTACGAATACTAGTGAGATACACATCAATAACATGTATATCGGATATACCTTTCTTCTTGATGTTGCCGTTCTTCAAATCCGCCAAGTACTTTGGGCAATTCCGCTTCGGTGACCTTCTCCCTTGCGGTAAAAGCACTTTCGATATCGGGCTTGGGTCCAGCCTTGGTCTTCTTCGTTGGCGTGGTAACTTTCTTACCACCCTTCTTGAAGTGTCCCTTAGACTTGCCTTTCTTGAATTTGGTGGTCTTATTGACCAACAACACTTGGTGCTCTTTCTTGATCTCCACTTCTGCAGACTTTAACATAGCAAGCAGTTACGCAGCTGCTTGTTCATATTACGCATGTTGTAGTTCATCACAAAGTTCTTGTAACTTGGTGGTAGTGATTGGAGGACACGGTAAATCCCCAAAGCATTAGGAATCACTATACCCAAGCTTTGAAGTTTGTTTGCGTGCCCGGACATCTTAAGCACATGCTCAGCGGAGACGCCCTCTTCCATCTTGCGGTTAAAGAACTTTTGAAGCCTCATAACTCTCAATGCAGCGTGAGTCTCAAAGATCAATTTGAGATCACGGACAATATCATGTGGGTCTGAATTCTCAAACCTTTTACGAAGCTCGATTCTAAACCATACAAGATAGCACACTGAACTATGGAGTCTTGATTCTTAGAGCAAGGTAAACATTCTTTACTTCATCGGTAGCATCATTGCAGGTGGAGTCACCAGTGGTGCATCCACACATAGGTCAAATTACCATTGTGAGGACAATCCTCAAATTGCGGAACCAATCCATGAAGTTGCTTCCATTGTTTTCAACTTTTCTTTCTCTAGGAGCAGCATTAAAATTGATGGTAGGGGCTGCCATTGATCTACAACATATTTGCAATAGTTTAGACTAAGTTTATGACAAATTGAGTTCAAATTAATAATTAAGTTTAATCTAGGTGAACTCCACTCAAACAACATCCCTCACATTGTTTTAGTGATCACACGAACCAAATCCACCATATCAAAACCGATCATCACGAGAGTTGATATAGTTTCAATGGCGAACAATCTACATGTTCATCATATCTACTATATGATTCATGCTTTACCTTTCGGTGATCCGTGTTCCTGAGACCATATGCGTACATGCTAGGCTCATCAAGATCAAACCTTAGCTTCGCATAAGCAAATCTGGCTTGCTTACGTTGTATACACTTGCGGAATCTAACACACCCGATCATCACGTGGTGCTTGAAACAACAAGCTTTAGCAGCGGTGCATACTAAGGGTGAACACTTTAGAACTTGAAATTTATGTGCATGAGGATCATCTTATAATGCTACCGTCGTCTACTAAGCAATACAAGATGCATAAAGGATTAACATCACATGCAATTCATAATATGTGATATGATATGGCCTTTCTTCTTTGTGCTTCGATCTCCATCTTCAAGCACGAACATGATCTCCATCATCACCGGCATAGCATCAAGGTCAATGGCGCTTCTTCATGGTTGTAGTCCACCAGCTTCAACTATTACAACTACTTTGAATGAACCGCGGGTCTTAATAGAAATTAAAGACAACCATATGGCTCCTGCGGTTGCCAACTTACAATAAGGAACATTGCATACATCAAATATAATCACAATCATGGCCATATCACATCCTGCACACCTGCAAAACAAAGTTAGGCGCCTCTACTTTCTTTGCATATTTTACGTGGTTTGGGGCTGTTAATAAGTGTCGTTCTAACTTACGAACAAGAACCACAACATTGATACTAGTATTGTAAATCACCGTTGTAAATTGGATCTCCACTATCTTTGGGAGAAAGCAGGCACCCATAAAGCCACTTATGCAATACAAGTTGCATGTCAAGCGTGGAGCAAGTCTCATGAGCGATGTCATGTAAGGTTAGCCGGGCGCTTCATCCCAACATCCGCAAGATGCAAAGTACACAAGAAGCAATCGACAATAAAAGCATCAACGCCCACAATGACCATTGTGTTCTACTCGTGCAACAGATCTACATATAGACACGGCTCGATACCCTTTGTAGGGTTTAGTAGCATGGAAAACAAAAATTTCTACCGCATACAAACAAACAAGCCAAGATCTATCTACTAGATTGTAGCAGCGAGTCGATGGAATAACTCACCCTCGAAGATTCCAAAGTGTTTAACGAGCGATTCTCGTGGGTGATGTAGTCGTACTCTTTCCGATCTCAAGATCGCGTAGGCGATCCTTCGGCGCTGCGTTCGGCGCTCCATGATCGGTCACCGTTAAATTTTCGGCGAAGACCTTCCTCTCCCTTGTTCCATGACGTGCGGAGGTTGTAGCACTCTCCTCGCGATTCCGGCTGGCGTGCGTGGTACAGGAGTAGAGGAGATCTCATGAGGCTTCGCCTTAAGCGGGCAGTATGGTGGAGTATGAGAGAGCTTTGGTGATCTAGGGTTTAGACACACCAATTAGAAGGCTCTAAACGGAGGCTAGGGCAATTAGAAGCTCTAACAGCGGCTTGGGAGAAATCCCTAGGCTGTGGCTAGGGTTTAGGTTTAGAGGAGAGGGACTTGTGTACTAGGAGGGGCAGCCCTGCCCCTCCCTTTATAGGTGGGAGGCGCGGCCAAGGGGAGGGGAGTCCCTCCCCAACTCGTCTTGGAGGTGGGCCGGCGGTTGGAGGAGGAATCCCTCCCCAAGTCGGTTTCCACCTCCTCCTCTTTCCAAAACTTGCCGTTTGACTTTCAAACTAGCCGTTTGACTTTTCAATTTAGGATTTAAATAAACCCTTTATTTTGGACAGCAATGACACCTAGTACATGATGCAATCATTCCAACTTACAATGACACATTCATGTACACTCCCCCCTCGGTGCTGGGACATTCCGGACCTTCTAGAACATTCCCGATGAAAACAGAACCATTCCCCAACTCGAAGCAGGACTTTCCTTATATGAATCTTATTCTCGGACCATTCCGGATCTCCTCGTGATATCGAATCCCATTGAGACTCGAACAACATTCGGTCTCTTTCTCATCATTCCATAACTACTCAAACAACGTCGAATCCTTAAGTGTGTCTCCCTACGGTTCGTGAATTATGCGGACATGATCGAGACACTTCTCTGAACAATAACCAATAGAGGAATCTGGAAATTCATATGGCTCCACATATTTCTCGATTACTTTGCGATCGAATGAACCACTTACATACGATATCAATTTCCCTTTGTCTCACGATAGTTTACTTATCCGAGGTTATGATCGTCGGTATCTCTGCATACCTAGTTCAACCTCGTTACTGATAAGTACTCTTTTCTCGTTCCCGTGATATGTGATCCCTTGTGAGCCAGTCACATGCTTGCAAGCTAATTGGATGACATTTCACCGAGGAGCCCAGTATATCTATCCGTCATATGGATGGACAAATCCCTCTTGATCCATGTGTTTCAACCAATACTTTACGAACACTCAATGCCACCTTTATAGCCACCCGATTCACGGTGTGGTGTTTGATGTTATCAAAGCATCCATCGGTAAAGGTGATATGCATGATCTCATGGTGAAGGAATCAGATAACTATGTATCGAGAAAGCATATAGCAATTGAACTATTAAAATGACTTGATCTTTATGCTACGGCTTATCTATAGGAGTATGTCCACCATATCATTCTCCTAACGATATGATCTTGTTGTTAATAACATCTCAATGTTCATGATAGAAACCACAATCATCTATTAACCAACAAGCTAGTATTATATAGAGGCTTTACTAGGGACTTCAAATTAAGTTTACAAATCACACAAGTATTAATGTTTCCTTGTTAATACTATTATAGCATGAATTTAAACATTTATCATAAACACAAAGATATAATAATAACTACATTTATTATTGCCTCTAGGGCATATCTCCAACAGTCTCCCACTTGCACTAGAGTCATCTAATCTAGATTACATGGTAATATACGAACACCCATGGCAGTTTGGTGCTGGTCATGTTTGCCCTCGGAGAGGTTTAGTCAACGGATCCGCCACATTCAGATCTGTGTGTACTTTGCAAATCTTTATATCCCCATCTTGGATATGTTCTCGAATAAGCGTGAAAGCGTGGCTTGATGTGCTTGACTTCTTGTGTGACCTTGGTTCTTGCGCATTGGCTATGGCGCCCATGTTATCACGATAGATAGTCATTGGGTCCGCGCACTAGGAACCACACCTCTGTAATGAACTCTTTCATCCATATTGCTTCTTGTGAAGCCTCGAAGCGACCATGTATTCGATTAGGTTGAAGATCGCCTGGCGCTTTGCTTTGCACTCCTCCTAGCTGCTGCACCATTCAAAATAAATCGTATCCAGTTGTGATTTAGAATCATCGGATCGGTGTTCCAACTAGCATCGGTGTAACCATTAACAACAGCTGTTCATCACCTCCATAAGAAAGAACCATATCCTTAGTTCTTCTCAAGTACTTAAGGATGTTTTTGACCATTGTCAATGATCCACTCTGGATCACTTTGATATCTGCTAGTCAAACTAACAGCATATGCAATGTCGGGTCTAGTACATAGCATGGCATACATTAGAGATCCTATGGCTGAGGCATAGGAGTCTTACTCATCCTTTCTCTATCTTACTTAGATGTGGGACTTTGAGTTTTACTCAAGGTCGTATTGGGCAACATGGGCAGAACCCTTTCTTGCTATCTTCCATTCAAACCTCTTTAGAACTTTGTCCAAATATGTACTCTTGTGACAATGATATTTGGCGTTTGATCTATCTCTATAAATCTTTATGCCTAATATGTAGCTGCTTGTAAGATCCTTCATTGAAAACTATTATTCAAATATTCCTTGACACTATTAAGAAGGTCTACATCATTCCCAATCAACAATATGTCATCCACATATAGTATTAAGAATGCTCTGAGCTCCACTCACTTTCTTGTAAATACAAGCTTCTCCATAAGTTTGTATAAAACCAAAACTTTGATTACTTTATCAAGCGTTGATTCCAACCGGGATGCTTGCTTCAATCCATAGATGGACCGTTGAAGTTTGCATACCTTGTTAGCATCTTTAGGATCGACAAAACCTTTGGGTTGCATCATATACAACTCTTCATCAATGTCACCATTGAGGAATGCTGTTTTGACATCCATCTGCCATATCTCATAATCATAATATGCAGCGATTGCTAACAATAATCCTCACAGACTTTAGCTTCGCTACTGGTGAAAGAAAGTCTCATCGTAGTCAACTCCTTGAATTTGTGAAACCCTTTTGCGACAAGTCGAGCTTTATAAACGATAACATTACCATCGACATCTGTTTTCTTCTTGAAAATCCATTTGTTCTCGTGACCTTCCGGCCATCCGGTAAGTCCACCAAAGTCCATACTTGGTTTTCGTACATGGATCCAATCTCGGATTTCATGGCTTCTTGCCATTTATTGGAATCTGGGCTCATCATTGCTTCCTCATATGTCTCAGGGTCATCGGTGTTGTCCACCAACATGACACTCATAACGGGATCATACCAATCTGGAGTGGTACGAGCTCTCGTTGACCTGCGAGGCTCTGTAGCAACTTCGATCGAAGTTTCATGATCATCATCATTAGCTTCCTCTCTAATTGGTGCAGGCACCACAGGAACTTCTTCCGGCGCTGCGCTACTCGCAGTTTCGAGAGAAGGTTCGACAACCTCGTCA
This sequence comes from Avena insularis, assembly GCA_023614405.1. Taxonomy (NCBI): domain Eukaryota; kingdom Viridiplantae; phylum Streptophyta; class Magnoliopsida; order Poales; family Poaceae; genus Avena; species Avena insularis. Next base: position 376,493,670 of record CM042695.1, on the reverse strand, counting down.
AGTTCTACTTTCCTTCTAGTCACTTCTTTCGAGAGAAATTCCTTCTCTAGAAAGGATCCATTCTTAGCAACGAAGATTTTGCCTTCGGATCTATGATAGAAGGTATACCCAATAGTTTCCTTGGGTATCCTATGAAGGCGCATTTTTCGCTTTGGGTTCAAGCTTGTCCGCTGTAACTTCTTTACATAGGCCGCATCCCCAAACTTTAAGGAGCGACAATTTAGGTTTCTTCCCAAACCATAATTCATACGGTGTCGTTTCAGCAGTTTAGGCGGTGCCCTATTTAAAGTGAATCATGCTGTTTCTAATGCATAACCCCAAAATGATAGCGGTAAATCTGTAAGTGACATCATAGCGAACCATATCTAAGAGAGTTCGATTATGACGTTCGGACACACCATTACGCTGTGGTGTTCCGGCGGTGTCAATTGTGAAAGTATTCGCATTTCTTCAAATGCTGCCAAACTCGTAACAGATATTCACCTCCACGATCGAGCGTAGAAATTTAATCTTCTTGTTACGTTGATTCTCTACCTCACTTTGAAATTCCTTAAACTTCTCGAAAGTTTCGGACTTATGTTTCATGAAATAGATATACCCATATCTACTCAAGTCATCCGTGAAGGTAAGAACATAACGATAACCACCGCGCGATGCTACACTCATTGGTCCACACACATCGGTATGTATGATTTCCAATAAGTCCGTGCTCGCTCCATCATACTGAAAATGGAGTCTTAATCATTTTCCCATCAGACATGCTTCGCATCTTTCAAGTGATTCAAAATCAAGTGATTCAAGAAGTCCATCGAATGGAGTTTCTTCATCGCTTCACTCCAATGTGACCAAGGCAGCGATTGCCACATATAGGTCGAGTTATCGCTTGATTTCAAACGTTTAGCCTCAATGTTATTGATATGTGTATTTCCACTATCGAGATTCAACAAGAATAGACCATCTTTCAAAGGTGCATGTGCATAAAACATATTACTCATATAAATCGAACAACCATTATTCTCGGTTTAAACAAGTAACCTTCTACTTAATAAACAAGATCCCGATATAATGTTCATGCTCAGCGAGGCACCAAATAACAATTATTTAAGTATAAAACTAATCCGATGGTAGATGAAGGGGTAGCGTGCCGACGCGATCACATCAACCTTTGATCCGTTTCCCAGCGCGCCGTCACCTCGTTCTTCACTAGCTTCCGTTTATTCTGCAGCTCTGTTTGAGTTACAAATATGAGCAACCGAACCAGTATCAAATACCGGGCACTACTACGAATACTAGTGAGATACACATCAATAACATGTATATCAGATATACCTTTCTTCTTGATGTTGCGTTCTTCAAATCCGCCAAGTACTTTGGGCAATTCCGCTTCGATGACCTTCTCCCTTGCGGTAAAAGCACTCGATTATCGGGCTTGGGTCCAGCCTTGGTCTTCTTTAGGCGTGGTAACTTTCTTACCACCCTTCTTGAAGTGTCCCTTACCTTAGACTTGCCTTTCTTGAATTTGGTGGTCTTATTGACCAACAACACTTGGTGCTCTTTCTTGATCTCCATACTGCAGACTTTAACATAGCAAAGTTACGGCAGCGCTTGTTCATATTACGCATGTTGTAGTTCATCACAAAGTTCTTGTAACTTGGTGGTAGTGATTGGAGGACATGGTAAATCCCCAAAGCATTAGGAATCACTATACCCAAGCTTTGAAGTTTGTTTGCGTGCCCGGACATCTTAAGCACATGCTCAGCGGAGCTGCCCTCTTCCATCTTGCGGTTAAAGAACTTTTGAAGCCTCATAACTCTCAATCGCGTGAGTCTCAAAGATCAATTTGAGATCACGGACAATATCATGTGGGTCTGAATTCTCAAACCTTTTACGAAGCTCCGATTCTAAACCATACAAGATAGCACACTTGAACTATAGATCTTGATTCTTAGAGCAAGGTAAACATTCTTTACTTCATCGGTAGCATCAGCTGCAGTGGGTCACCCAGAGTGCATCCGGCACATAGGTCAAATTACCAGCTGTGAGGACAATCCTCAAATTGCGGAACCAATCCATGAAGTTGCTTCCATTGTTTTCAACTTTTCTTTCTCTAGGAACGCATTAAAATTGATGGTAGGGGCTGCCATTGATCTACAACATATTTGCAATAGTTTAGACTAAGTTTATGACAAATTGAGTTCAAATTAATAATTAAGTTTAATCTAGGTGAACTCCCACTCAAAACAACATCCCTCACATTGTTTTAGTGATCACACGAACCAAATCCACCATATCAAAACCGATCATCACGAGAGTTGATATAGTTTCAATGGCGAACAATCTACATGTTCATCATATCTACTATATGATTCATGCTTTACCTTTCGGTGATCCGTGTTCACGAGACCATGCGTACATGCTAGGCTCATCAAGATCAAACCTTAGCTTCGCATAAGCAAATCTGGCTTGCTTCGTTGTATACACTTGCGGAATCTAACACACCCGATCATCACGTGGTGCTTCGAAACAACAAGCTTTAGCAACGGTGCATACTAAGGGTGAACACTTTAGATCTTGAAATTTATGTGCATGATGGATCATCTTATAATGCTACCGTCGTCTACTAAGCAATACAAGATGCATAAAGGATTAACATCACATGCAATTCATAATATGTGATATGATATGGCCTTTATTCTTTGTGCTTCCGATCTCCATCTTCAAGCACGAACATGATCTCCATCATCACGGCATAGCATCAAGGTCAATGGCGGCTTCTTCATGGTTGTGTCCACCAGCTTCAACTATTACAACTACTTTGAATAGAACCTTGGTCTTAACGAAATTAAAGACAACCATATGGCTCACGCGGTTGCCAACTTACAATAAGGAACATTGCATACATCAAATATAATCACAATCATGGCCATATCACATCCTTTGCACCCTGCAAAACAAAGTTAGACGCCTCTACTTTCTTTGCATATTTTACGTGGTTTGGGGCTGTTAATAAGTGTCGTTCTAACTTACGAACAAGAACCACAACATTGATACTAGTATTGTAAATCACCCGTTGTAAATTGGATCTCCACTATGCTGGGAGAAAGCAGGCACCATAAAGCCACTTATGCAATACAAGTTGCATGTCAAGCGTGGAGCAAGTCTCATGAGCGATGTCATGTAAGGTTAGCCGGGCGCTTCATCCCAACATCCCAAGATGCAAAGTACACAAGAAGCAATCGACAATAAAAGCATCAACGCCCACAATGACCATTGTGTTCTACTCGTGCAACAGATCTACATATAGACACGGCTCACGATACCCTTTGTAGGGTTTAGTAGCATGGAAAACAAAAATTTCTACGCATACAAACAAACAAGCCAAGATCTATCTACTAGATTGGCAAGCGAGTCGATGGAATAACTCACCCTCGAAGATTCCAAAGTGTTTAACGAGGCAGATTCTCGTGGGTGATGTAGTCGTACTCTTTCCGATCTCAAGATCGCGTGAGCGATCCTTCGGCGCTGCGTTCGGGCGCTCCCTTGATCGGTCACCGTTCGATTTTCGGCGAAGACCTTCCTCTCCTTGTTCCAGCAGGCGGAGGTTGTAGCACTCTCCTCGCGATTCCGGCGGCTGTGGCGTGGTACGGAAGTAGAGGAGATCTCGTGAGGCCGCCTTAAGCCGAGGCAAGTATGGTGGAGTATGAGAGAGCTTTGGTGATCTAGGGTTTAGACACACCAATTAGAAGGCTCTAAACCGGAGGCTAGGGCAATTAGAAGCTCTAACTTGACGGCTTGGGAGAAATCCCTAGGCTGTGGCTAGGGTTTAGGTTTAGAGGAGAGGGACTTGTGTACTAGGAGGGGCAGCCCTGCCCCTCCCTTTATAGGTGGGAGGCGCGGCCAAGGGGAGGGGAGTCCCTCCCCAACTCGGCTTGGAGGTGGGCCGGCGGTTGGAGGAGGGAATCCCTCCCCAACTCGGTTTCCACTCCTCCTCCTCTTTCCAAAACTTGCCGTTTGACTTTCAAACTAGCCGTTTGACTTTTCAATTTAGGATTTAAATAAACCCTTTATTTTGGACAGCAAGGACACCTAGTACATGATGCAATCATTCCAACTTACAATGACACATTCATGTACCCTTCCCCCCTCGGAGTGCCGGACATTCCGGAACCTTCTAGAACATTCCCGATGAAAACACCGGAACCATTCCCCAACTCCGAAACAGGACTTTCCTTATATGAATCTTATTCTCCGGACCATTCTGGATCTCCTCGTGATATCCCGAATCCCATTGAGACTCGAACAACATTCGGTCTCTTTCTCATCATTCCATAACTACTCAAACAACGTCGAATCCTTAAGTGTGTCTCCCTACGGTTCGTGAATTATGCGGACATGATCGAGACACTTCTCCGAACAATAACCAATAGAGGAATCTGGAAATTCATATGGCTCCCACATATTTCTACGATTACTTTGCGATCGAATGAACCACTTACATACGATATCAATTTCCCTTTGTCTCACGATAGTTTACTTATCCGAGGTTATGATCGTCGGTATCTCTGCATACCTAGTTCAACCTCGTTACTGATAAGTACTCTTTTCTCGTTCCCGTGATATGTGATCCCTTGTGAGCCAGTCACATGCTTGCAAGCTAATTGGATGACATTTCACCGAGAGGGCCCAGTATATCTATCCGTCATATGGATGGACAAATCCCTCTTGATCCATGTGTTTCAACCAATACTTTCGAACACTCAATGCCACCTTTATAGCCACCCGATTCGGTGTGGTGTTTGATGTTATCAAAGCATCCATCCGGTAAAGGTGATATGCATGATCTCATGGTCGAAGGAATTAGATAACTATGTATCAGAAAGCATATAGCAATTGAACTATTAAAATGACTTGATCTTTATGCTACGCTTATCTATAGGAGTATGTCCACCATATCATTCTCCTAACGATATGATCTTGTTGTTAACAACATCTCAATGTTCATGATATGGAAACCACAATCATCTATTAACCAACAAGCTAGTATTATATAGAGGCTTTACTAGGGACTTCAAATTAAGTTTACAAATCACACAAGTATTAATGTTTCCTTGTTAATACTATTATAGCATGAATGTAAACATTTATCATAAACACAAAGATATAATAATAACTACATTTATTATTGCCTCTAGGGCATATCTCCAACGATCTCCCACTTGCACTAGAGTCATCTAATCTAGATTACATGGTAATATACCGAACACCCATGGCAGTTTGGTGCTGGTCATGTTTTGCCCTCGGAGAGGTTTAGTCAGCGGATCCGCCACATTCAGATCTGTGTACTTTGCAAATCTTTATATCCCCATCTTGGATATGTTCTCGAATAGCGTGAAAGCGTGGCTTGATGTGCTTCACTTCTTGTGTGACCTTGGTTCTTGCGCATTGGCTATGGCGCCCATGTTATCCTGATGAGATAGTCATTGGGTCCAGGCACTAGGAACCACACCCAGCTCTGTAATGAACTCTTTCATCCATATTGCTTCTTGTGAAGCCTCCAAGCGACCATGTATTCCGATTCAGTTGAAGATCTCGCCTGGCGCTTTGCTTTGCACTCCTCCAGCTAAGCTGCTGCACCATTCAAAATAAATCATTATCCAGTTGTGATTTAGAATCATCGGATCGGTGTTCCAACTAGCATCGGTGTAACCATTAACAACGAGATGTTCATCACCTCCATAAGATAGAACCATATCCTTAGTTCTTCTCAAGTACTTAAGGATGTTTTTGACCTTGTCCAATGATCCACTCTGGATCACTTTGATATCTGCTAGTCAAACTAACGGCATATGCAATGTCGGGTCTAGTACATAGCATGGCATACATTAGAGATCCTATGGCTGAGGCATAGGAGTCTTACTCATCCTTTCTCTATCTTACCGATGTCGGACTCGAGTTTTACTCAAGGTCGTATTGGGCAACATGGGCAAGAACCCTTTCTTGCTATCTTCCATTCAAACCTCTTTAGAACTTTGTCCAAATATGTACTTTGTGACAATGATATTTGGCGTTTGATCTATCTCTATAAATCTTTATGCCTAATATGTAAGCTGCTTCGCCAAGATCCTTCATTGAAAAACTATTATTCAAATATTCCTTGACACTATTAAGAAGGTCTACATCATTCCCAATCAACAATATGTCATCCACATATAGTATTAAGAATGCTCTGAGCTCCACTCACTTTCTTGTAAATACAAGCTTCTCCATAAGTTTGTATAAAACCAAAACTTTTGATTACTTTATCAAAACATTGATTCCAACGGGATGCTTGCTTCAATCCATAGATGGACCATTGAAGTTTGCATACCTTGTTAGCATCTTTAGGATCGACAAAACCTTTGGGTTGCATCATATACAACTCTTCATCAATGTCACCATTGAGGAAAGCTGTTTTGACATCCATCGCCATATCTCATAATCATAATATGCAGCGATTGCTAACATAATCCTCCAGACTTTAGCCGCTCTTGGTGAGAAAGTCTCATCGTAGTCAACTCCTTGAATTTGTGAAACCCTTTTGCGACAAGTCGAGCTTTATAAACGATAACATTACCATCGACATCTGTTTTCTTCTTGAAAATCCATTTGTTCTCGACAGCCTAGGCCATCCGTAAGTCCACCAAAGTCCATACTTGGTTTCGTACATGGATCCAATCTCGGTTCATGGCTTCTTGCCATTTATTGGAATCTGGGCTCATTGCTTCCTCATATGTCTCGGGGTCATCGGTGTTGTCCACCAACATGACACTCATAAGGATCATACTAATGCAGGTGGTGCGAGCTCTCGTTGACTGCGAGGCTCTGTAGCAACCGACCGAAGTTTCATGATCATCATCATTAGCTTCCTCTCTAATTGGTGCAGGCACCATAGGAACTTCTTCGGCTGCGCTACTGCAATTTAGAGAAGGTTCGACAACCTCGTCAGTTCTACTTTCCTTCCAGTCACTTCTTTCGAGAGAAATTCCTTCTCTAGAAATGATCCATTCTTAAGCGAAGATTTTGCCTTGGATCTATGATGAAGGTATACCCAATAGTTTCCTTGGGTATCCTATGAAGGCGCATTTTTCCGCTTTGGGTTCAAGCTTGTCGGCTGTAACTTCTTTACATAGGCTTTGCATCCCCAAACTTTAAGGAGCGACAATTTAGGTTTCTTCCCAAACCATAATTCATACGGTGTCGTTTCAGCGGTTTAGGTGCCCTATTTAAAGTGAATGCGGCTGTTTCTAATGCATAACCCCAAAATGATAGCGGTAAATCTGTAAGTGACATCATAGAGCGAACCATATCTAAGAGAGTTCGATTCTGACGTTCGGACACACCATTCTGTTGTGGTGTTCGGTGGTGTCAATTGTGAAAGTATTCGCATTTCTTCAAATGCTCGCCAAACTTCGTAACTTAGATATTCACCTCCACGATCGAGCGTAGAAATTTAATCTTCTTACGTTGATTCTCTACCTCACTTTGAAATTCCTTAAACTTCTCGAAAGTTTGGACTTATGTTTCATGAAATAGATATACCCATATCTACTCAAGTCATCCGTGAAGGTAAGAACATACTTGATAACCATAGCGATGCTACACTCATTGGTCCACACACATCGGTATGTATGATTTCCAATAAGTCCGTAGCTCGCTCCATCATACTAGAAAATGGAGTCTTAATCATTTTTCCCATCAGACATGCTTCGCATCTTTCAAGTGATTCAAAATCAAGTGATTCAAGAAGTCCATCGAATGGAGTTTCTTCATACGCTTCACTCCAATGTGACCAAGGCAGCGATTGCCACATATAGGTCGAGTTATCGCGATTTCAAACGTTTAGCCTCAATGTTATTGATATGTGTATTTCCACTATCGAGATTCAACAAGAATAGACCATCTTTCAAAGGTGCATGTGCATAAAACATATTACTCATATAAATCGAACAACCATTATTCTCGGATTTAAACAAGTAACCATCTACAATAAACAAGATCGATATAATGTTCATGCTCAACAGGCACCAAATAACAATTATTTAAGTATAAAACTAATCCCGATGGTAGATGAAGGGGTAGCGTCGACAGCGATCACATCAACCTTTGATCCGTTTCCCAGCGCGCCGTCACCTCGTTCTTCACTAGTTTCCGTTTATTCTGCAGCTCTGTTTGAGTTACAAATATGAGCAACGAACGGTATCAAATACCGAGCACTACTACGAATACTAGTGAGATACACATCAATAACATGTATATCAGATATACCTTTCTTCTTGATGTTGCCGTTCTTCAAATCCGCCAAGTACTTTGGGCAATTCCGCTTCCAGTGACCTTCTCCCTTGCAGTAAAAGCACTCAGTATCAGGCTTGGGTCCAGCCTTGGTCTTCTTCGTTGGCGTGGTAACTTTCTTACCACCCTTCTTGAAGTGTCCCTTACCTTGACTTGCCTTTCTTGAATTTGGTGGTCTTATTGACCAACAACACTTGTGCTCTTTCTTGATCTCCACTTGCAGACTTTAACATAGCAAACAGTTCGCAAGCTGCTTGTTCATGTTACGCATGTTGTAGTTCATCACAAAGTTCTTGTAACTTGGTGGTAGTGATTGGAGGACACGGTAAATCCCCAAAGCATTAGGAATCACTATACCCAAGCTTTGAAGTTTGTTTGCGTGCCCAGACATCTTAAGCACATGCTCATTGTGGCTGCCCTCTTCCATCTTGCGGTTAAAGAACTTTCGAAGCCTCATAACTCTCAATCGCGTGAGTCTCAAAGATCAATTTGAGATCACGGACAATATCATGTGGGTCTGAATTCTCAAACCTTTTCTGAAGCTCCGATTCTAAACCATACAAGATAGCACACTGAACTATGGAGTACTGATTCTTCCGAGCAAGGTAAACATTCTTTACTTCATCGGTAGCATCAGCTGCAGGTGGGTCACCCAGCGGTGCATCCAGCACATAGGTCAAATTACCAGTTGTGAGGACAATCCTAAAATTGCGGAACCAATCCGCGAAGGTGCTTCCATTGTTTTCAACTTTTCTTTCTCTAGGAACGCATTAAAATTGATGGTAGGGGCTGCCATTGATCTACAACATATTTGCAATAGTTTAGACTAAGTTTATGACAAATTGAGTTCAAATTAATAATTAAGTTTAATCTAGGTGAACTCCCACTCAAAACAACATCCCTCACATTGTTTTAGTGATCACATGAACCAAATCCACCATATCAAAACCGCTCATCACGAGAGTTGATATAGTTTCAATGGCGAACAATCTACATGTTCATCATATCTACTATATGATTCATGCTTTACCTTTCGGTGATCCGTGTTCCTGAGACCATGTCTGTACATGCTAGGCTCATCAAGATCAAACCTTAGCTTCCGCATAAGCAAATCTGGCTTGCTTACGTTGTATACACTTGCGGAATCTAACACACCCGATCATCACGTGGTGCTTCGAAACAACAAGCTTTAGCAACGGTGCATACTAAGGGTGAACACTTTAGAACTTGAAATTTATGTGCATGAGGGATCATCTTATAATGCTACCGTCGTCTACTAAGCAATACAAGATGCATAAAGGATTAACATCACATGCAATTCATAATATGTGATATGATATGGCCTTTCTTCTTTGTGCTTCCGATCTCCATCTTCAAGCACGAACATGATCTCCATCATCACCGGCATAGCATCAAGGTCAATGACGCTTCTTCATGGTTGTCGTCCACCAGCTTCAACTATTACAACTACTTTGAATAGACACGCGGGTCTTAACAGAAATTAAAGACAACCATATGGCTCCTGCCGGTTGCCAACTTACAATAAGGAACATTGCATACATCAAATATAATCGCAATCATGGCCATATCACATCACTGCACACCCCTGCAAAACAAAGTAAGACTCCTCTACTTTCTTTGCATATTTTACGTGGTTTGGGGCTGTTAATAAGTGTCGTTCTAACTTACGAACAAGAACCACAACATTGATACTAGTATTGTAAATCACCCGTTGTAAATTGGATCTCCACTATGCTGGGAGAAACAGGCACCCGCAAAGCCACTTATGCAATACAAGTTGCATGTCAAGCGTGGAGCAAGTCTCATGAACGATGTCATGTAAGGTTAGCCCGGGCCGCTTCATCCCAACATCCCGCAAGATGCAAAGTACACAAGAAGCAATCGACAATAAAAGCATCAACTCCCACAATGAACATTGTGTTCTACTCGTGCAACAGATCTACATATAGACACGGCTCGATACCCTTTGTAGGGTTTCGTAGCATGGAAAACAAAAAATTTCTACCGCATACAAACAAACAAGCCAAGATCTATCTACTAGATTGTAGCAACGAGTCGATAGAATAACTCACCCTCAAAGATTCCAAAGTGTTTAACGAGAGCAGATTCTCGTGGGTGATGTAGCCGTACTCTTTCCGATCTCAAGATCGCGTAGACGATCCTTCCGGCGCTGCGTTCCGGCAGCGCTCCCAATGTCGGTCACACGTTTGGTACTCGACGAAGACCTTCCTCTCCCTTGTTCCAGCAGGCAGCGGAGGTTGTAGCACTCTCCTCGCGATTCGGCTGACTGTGGCGTGGTAGGAAGTAGAGGGAGATCTCGAGGCTTCGCCTTAAGCCGGAGCGAGTATGGTGGAGTATGAGAGAGCTTTGGTGATCTAGGGTTTAGACACACCAATTAGAAGGCTCTAAACCGGAGGCTAGGGCAATTAGAAGCTCTAACTTGACGGCTTGGGAGAAATCCCTAGGCTGTGGCTAGGGTTTAGGTTCAGAGGAGAGGGACTTGTGTACTAGGAGGGGCAGCCCTGCCCCTCCCTTTATAGGTGGGAGGCGCGGCCAAGGGAGGAGTCCCTCCCAACTCGGCTTGGAGGTGGGCGGCGGTTGGAGGAGAATCCCTCTCCAACTCGGTTTCCACTCCTCCTCCTCTTTCCAAAACTTGTTTGACTTTCAAACTAGCCGTTTGACTTTTCAATTTAGGATTTAAATAAACCCTTTATTTTGGACAGCAAGGACACCTAGTACATGATGCAATCATTCCAACTTACAATGACACATTCATGTACCCTTCCCCCCTCGGAGTGCCGGACATTCCGGAACCTTCTAGAACATTCCCGATGAAAACACCGGAACCATTCCCCAACTCCGAAACGGGACTTTCCTTATATGAATCTTATTCTCCGGACCATTCCGGATCTCCTCGTGATATCCCGAATCCCATTCGAGACTCCGAACAACATTCGGTCTCTTTCTCATCATTCCATAACTACTCAAACAACGTCGAATCCTTAAGTGTGTCTCCCTACGGTTCATGAATTATGCGGACATGATCGAGACACTTCTCCGAACAATAACCAATAGAGGAATCTGGAAATTCATATGGCTCCCACATATTTCTACGATTACTTTGCGATCGAATGAACCACTTACATACGATATCAATTTCCCTTTGTCTCACGATAGTTTACTTATCCGAGGTTATGATCGTCGGTATCTCTGCATACCTAGTTCAACCTCGTTACTGATAAGTACTCTTTTCTTGTTCCCGTGATATGTGATCCCTTGTGAGCCAGTCACATGCTTGCAAGCTAATTGGATGACATTTCACCGAGAGGGCCCAGAGTATATCTATCCGTCATATGGATGGACAAATCCCACTCTTGATCCATGTGTTTCAACCAATACTTTCTGAACACTCAATGCCACCTTTATAGCCACCCAGTTACGGTGTGGTGTTTGATGTTATCAAAGCATCCATCCGGTAAAGGTGATATGCATGATCTCATGGTCGAAGGAATCAGATAACTATGTATCAGAAAGCATATAGCAATTGAACTATTAAAATGACTTGATCTTTATGCTACGCTTATCTATAGGAGTATGTCCACCATATCATTCTCCTAACGATATGATCTTGTTGTTAACAACATCTCAATGTTCATGATATGGAAACCACAATCATCTATTAACCAACAAGCTAGTATTATATAGAGGCTTTACTAGGGACTTCAAATTAAGTTTACAAATCACACAAGTATTAATGTTTCCTTGTTAATACTATTATAGCATGAATGTAAACATTTATCATAAACACAAAGATATAATAATAACTACATTTATTATTGCCTCTAGGGCATATCTCCAACAGTCTCCCACTTGCACTAGAGTCATCTAATCTAGATTACATGGTAATATACCGAACACCCATGGCAGTTTGGTGCTGGTCATGTTTTGCCCTCGGGAGAGGTTTAGTCAACGGATCCGCCACATTCAGATCTGTGTGTACTTTGCAAATCTTTATATCCCCATCTTGGATATGTTCTCGAATAAGCGTGGCGTAGCTTGATGTGCTTCAGCTTCTTGTGTGACCTTGGTTCTTGCGCATTGGCTATGGTGCCCATGTTATCACAGTAGATAGTCATTGGGTCCAGCGCACTAGGAACCACACCCAGCTCTGTAATGAACTCTTTCATCTATATTGCTTCTTGTGAAGCCTCTGAAGCAGCCATGTATTCCGATTCAGTTGAAGATCTCGCCATAATGCTTTGCTTTGCACTCCTCCAGCTAACTGCTGCACCATTCAAAATAAATCATTATCCAGTTGTGATTTAGAATCATCCGGATCGGTGTTCCAACTAGCATCGGTGTAACCATTAACAACGAGCTGTTCATCACCTCCATAAGAAAGAACCATATCCTTAGTTCTTCTCAAGTACTTAAGGATGTTTTTGACATTGTCCAATGATCCACTCCTGGATCACTTTGATATCTGCTAGTCAAACTAACAGCATATGCAATGTCGGGTCTAGTACATAGCATGGCATACATTAGAGATCCTATGGCTGAGGCATAGGGAGTCTTACTCATCCTTTCTCTATCTTCTGCCGATGTCGGACTCTGAGTTTTACTCAAGGTCGTATTGGGCAACATGGGCAAGAACCCTTTCTTGCTATCTTCCATTCCAAACCTCTTTAGAACTTTGTCCAAATATGTACTCTGTGACAATGATATTTGGTGTTTCGATCTATCTCTATAAATCTTTATGCCTAATATGTAAGCTGCTTCGCCAAGATCCTTCATTGAAAAACTATTATTCAAATATTCCTTGACACTATTAAGAAGGTCTACATCATTCCCAATCAACAATATGTCATCCACATATAGTATTAAGAATGCTACAGAGCTCCCACTCACTTTCTTGTAAATACAAGCTTCTCCATAAGTTTGTATAAAACCAAAACTTTTGATTACTTTATCAAAACGTTGATTCCAACTTCGGGATGCTTGCTTCAATCCATAGATGGACCGTTGAAGTTTGCATACCTTGTTAGCATCTTTAGGATCGACAAAACCTTTGGGTTGCATCATATACAACTCTTCATCAATGTCACCATTGAGGAATGCTGTTTTGACATCCATCTGCCATATCTCATAATCATAATATGCAGCGATTGCTAACATAATCCTCACAGACTTTAGCTTCACTACTGGTGAGAAAGTCTCATCGTAGTCAACTCCTTGAATTTGTCGAAACCCTTTTGCGACAAGTCGAGCTTTATAAACAGTAACATTACCATCAGCATCTGTTTTCTTCTTGAAAATCCATTTGTTCTCGACAGCCTTCCGGCCATCCGGTAAGTCCACCAAAGTCCATACTTGGTTTTCGTACATGGATACAATCTCGGATTTCATGGCTTCTTGCCATTTATTGGAATCTGGGCTCATCATTGCTTCCTCATATGTCTCAGGGTCATCGGTGTTGTCCACCAACATGACACTCATGACGGGATCATACCAATCTGGAGTGGTACGAGCTCTCGTTGACCTGCGAGGCTCTGTAGCAACTTCGACCGAAGTTTCATGATCATCATCATTAGCTTCCTCTCTAATTGGTGCAGGCACCATAGGAACTTCTTCCATTGCGCTACTGCAATTTCGAGAGAAGGTTCGACAACCTCGTCAAGTTCTACTTTCCTTCCAGTCACTTCTTCGAGAGAAATTCCTTCTCTAGAAAGGATCCATTCTTAGCAACGAAGATTTTGCCTTGGATCTATGATAGAAGGTATACCCAATAGTTTCCTTCGGGTATCCTATGAAGACGCATTTTTCGCTTTGGGTTCAAGCTTGTCCTGTAACTTCTTTACATAGGCTTCGCATCCCCAAACTTTAAGGAACGACAATTTAGGTTTCTTCCCAAACCATAATTCATACGGTGTCGTTTCAACGGATTTAGACGGTGCCCTATTTAAAGTGAATGCGGCTGTTTCTAATGCATAACCCCAAAATGATAGCGGTAAATCTATAAGTGACATCATAGAACGAACCATATCTAAGAGAGTTCGATTACGACGTTCAGACACACCATTACGCTGTGGTGTTCCCGGCGGTGTCAATTGTGAAAGTATTCAGCATTTCTTCAAATGCTTGCCAAACTCGTAACTTAGATATTCACCTCCACGATCAGAATGTAGAAATTTAATCTTCTTGTTACGTTGATTCTCTACCTCACTTTGAAATTCCTTAAACTTCTCGAAAGTTTCGGACTTATGTTTCATGAAATAGATATACCCATATCTACTCAAGTCATCCGTGAAGGTAAGAACATAACGATAACCACCGCGCGATGCTACACTCATTGGTCCACACACATCGGTATGTATGATTTCCAATAAGTCCGTAGCTCGCTCCATCATACCAGAAAATGGAGTCTTAATCATTTTTTCATCAGACATGCTTCGCATCTTTCAAGTGATTCAAAATCAAGTGATTCAAGAAGTCCATCGGAATGGAGTTTCTTCATACGCTTCACTCCAATGTGACCAAGGCAGCGATTGCCACATATAGGTCGAGTTATCGCTTGATTTCAAACGTTTAGCCTCAATGTTATTGATATGTGTATTTCCACTATCGAGATTCAACAAGAATAGACCATCTTTCAAAGATGCATGTGCATAAAACATATTACTCATATAAATCGAACAACCATTATTCTTAGATTTAAACAAGTAACCGTCTCGCAATAAACAAGATCCCGATATAATGTTCATGCTCAACGCAGGCACCAAATAACAATTATTTAAGTATAAAACTAATTCCGATGGTAGATGAAGGGGTAGCGTGCCGACCGCGATCACATCAACCTTTGATCCGTTTCCCACGCGCATCGTCACCTCGTTCTTCACTAGCTTCCGTTTATTCTGCAGCTCCTGTTTCGAGTTGCCAATATGAGCAACCGAACCAGTATCAAATACCCAGGCACTACTACGAATACTAGTGAGATACACATCAATAACATGTATATCAGATATACCTTTCTTCTTGATGTTGCCGTTCTTCAAATCCGCCAAGTACTTTGGGCAATTCCGCTTCCAGTGACCTTCTCCCTTGCAGTAAAAGCACTCAGTATCAGGCTTGGGTCCAGCCTTGGTCTTCTTCATTGGCGTGGTAACTTTCTTACCACCCTTCTTGAAGTGTCCCTTCTGCTTAGACTTGCCTTTCTTGAATTTGGTGGTCTTATTGACCAACAAAACTTGGTGCTCTTTCTTGATCTCCACTTATGCAGACTTTAACATAGCAAACAGTTCTCGCAACTGCTTGTTCATGTTCTGCATGTTGTAGTTCATCACAAAGTTCTTGTAACTTGGTGGTAGTGATTGGAGGACACGGTAAATCCCCAAAGCATTAGGAATCACTATACCCAAGCTTTGAAGTTTGTTTATGCGTGCAGACATCTTAAGCACATGCTCACTGACGGAGCTGCTCTCTTCCATCTTGCAGTTAAAGAACTTTTCAGAAGCCTCATAACTCTCAATCGCCGCGTGAGTCTCAAAGATCAATTTGAGATCACGGACAATATCATGTGGGTCTGAATTCTCAAACCTTTTCTAAAGATCTGATTCTAAACCATACAAGATAGCACACTGAACTATGGAGTACTGATTCTTCCGAGCAAGGTAAACATTCTTTACTTCATCGGTAGCATCAGCTGCAGGTGGGTCACCCAGCGGTGCATCCAGCACATAGGTCAAATTACCAGCTGTGAGGACAATCCTCAAATTGCGGAACCAATCCGCGAAGTTGCTTCCATTGTTTTTTCAACTTTTCTTTCTCTAGGAACGCATTAAAATTGATGGTAGGGGCTGCCATTGATCTACAACATATTTGCAATAGTTTAGACTAAGTTTATGACAAATTGAGTTCAAATTAATAATTAAGTTTAATCTAGGTGAACTCCCACTCAAAACAACATCCCTCACATTGTTTTAGTGATCACACGAACCAAATCCACCATATCAAAACCGATCATCACGAGAGTTGATATAGTTTCAATGGCGAACAATCTACATGTTCATCATATCTATTATATGATTCATGCTTTACCTTTCGGTGATCCGTGTTCCTGAGACCATGTCTATACATGCTAGGCTCATCAAGATCAAACCTTAGCTTCCGCATAAGCAAATCTGGCTTGCTTACGTTTTATACACTTGCGGAATCTAACACACCCGATCATCACGTGGTGCTTCGAAACAACAAGCTTTAGCAACAGTGCATACTATGGGTGAACACTTTAGAACATGAAATTTATGTGCATGAGGGATCATCTTATAATGCTACCGTCGTCTACTAAGCAATACAAGATGCATAAAGGATTAACATCACATGCAATTCATAATATGTGATATGATATGGCCTTTCTTCTTTGTGCTTCCGATCTCCATCGTCAAGCACGAACATGATCTCCATCATCACCGGCATAGCATCAAGGTCAATGACGCTTCTTCATGGTTGTCGTCCACCAGCTTCAACTATTACAACTACTTTAAATAGACACGCGGGTCTTAATAGAAATTAAAGACAACCATATGGCTCCTGCCGGTTGCCAACTTACAATAAGGAACATTGCATACATCAAATATAATCACAATCATGGCCATATCACATCATCAGACACCCCGCAAAACAAAGTTAGACGCCTCTACTTTCTTTGCATATTTTACGTGGTTTGGGGCTGTTAATAAGTGTCGTTCTAACTTACGAACAAGAACCACAACATTGATACTAGTATTGTAAATCACCCGTTGTAAATTGGATCTCCACTATCTGGGAGAAACAGGCACCCATAAAAGCCACTTATGCAATACAAGTTGCATGTCAAGCGTGGAGCAAGTCTCATGAACGATGTCATGTAAGGTTAGCCCGGGCCGCTTCATCCCAACATCCCGCAAGATGCAAAGTACACAAGAAGCAATCGACAATAAAAGCATCAACGCCCACAATGACCATTGTGTTCTACTCGTGCAACAGATCTACATATAGACACGGCTCTGATACCACTGTAGGGTTTCGTAGCATGGAAAACAAAAAAATTTTACCGCATACAAACAAACAAGCCAAGATCTATCTACTAGATTGTAGCAACGAGTCGATGGAATAACTCACCCTCGAAGATTCCAAAGTGTTTAACGAGAGCAGATTCTCGTGGGTGATGTAGTCGATTTCTTTCCGATCTCAAGATCGCGAGAGGATCCTTCCGCGCGCTGCTCCGCAGCGCACTCCAGAGGGTCACACGCTCGTACGACGAAGACCTTCCTCTCCTTGTTCCAAAGAAAATGGAGGTTGTAGCACTCTCCTCGCGATTCCGACAGCACAACGGCGTGGTACCGGAAGTAGAGGGGAGATCTCGCAGGGCTTCGCCTTAAGCCGGAGCGAGTATGGTGGAGTATGAGAGAGCTTTAGTGATCTAGGGTTTAGACACACCAATTAGAAGGCTCTAAACCGGAGGCAAGGGCAATTAGAAGCTCTAACTTGACGGCTTGGGAGAAATCCCTAGGCTGTGGCTAGGGTTTAGGTTTAGAGGAGAGGGACTTGTGTACTAGGAGGGGCAGCCCTGCCCCTCCCTTTATAGGTCGGAGGCACGGCCAAGGGGAGGGGAGTCCCTCCCCAACTCGGCTTGGAGGTGGGCCGGCGGTTGGAGGAGGGAATCCGTCCCCAACTCGGTTTCCCACTCCTCCTCCTCTTTCCAAAACTTGCCGTTTGACTTTCAAACTAGCCGTTTGACTTTTCAATTTAGGATTTAAATAAACCCTTTATTTTGGACAGCAAGGACACCTAGTACATGATGCAATCATTCCAACTTACAATGACACATTCATGTACCCTTCCCCCCTCGGAGTGCCGGACATTCCGGAACCTTCTAGAACATTCCCGACGAAAACACCGGAACCATTCCCCAACTCCGAAACGGGACTTTCCTTATATGAATCTTATTCTCCGGACCATTCCGGATCTCCTCGTGATATCCCGAATCCCATTCGAGACTCCGCACAACATTCAGTCTCTTTCTTATCATTCCATAACTACTCAAACAACGTCGAATCCTTAAGTGTGTCTCCCCACGGTTCGTGAATTATGCGGACATGATCGAGACATTTCTCTGAACAATAACCAATAGAGGAATCTGGAAATTCATATGGATCCCACATATTTCTACGATTACTTTGCGATCGAATGAACCACTTACTTTGCGATTACGTTTACTTATCCGAGGCTATGATCGTCGGTATCTCTGCATACCTAGTTCAACCTCGTTACTGATAAGTACTCTTTTCTCGTTCCCGTGATATGTGATCCCTTGTGAGCCAGTCACATGCTTGCAAGCTAATTGGATGACATTTCACCGAGAGGGCCCAGAGTATATCTATACGTCATATTGTGGGGTTAGGATGCTGACCCAACCTTGTTAAAATATAAGGTAAGGTAGAATCCCCTGTGTTTACAATGCTAGTCCCTGGTTCAATAGCTAGCATCCACAGTTAAGATGTATTATCAAGAAACAAAGGTCATAATGTAACTTTATAACCAGGAATAACATAATTTTTATTACATCTTACATAGCTCATATGGCTATTACATTACATTGCAGCGGAAAAACTATAAGCCTGGGGTCCTTCATCTTCAAAGTGCCACAGGCAGATGTTGGTTGTAGATTTTGTAATCCTAATCAATCAATCTTCACTAAAATCAATCAAACCTGCAACATTACAAGTTACAGCCACAAGGGTCAATACATTTGAATTGTATTGGCAAGTGATACTATGGTAGTATAGTGGAGTCTATCATCTATATGCATTTGGCTAAGTGGAGTTGAGGCTTTCATTGCTCAAAATAGATTTTTCCTTAACATTTGAAAATACTAAGTTTTTGCTTGGCAAAAATCATTTTTCCCAATCAAAGATTTGAAGATCCTTTTACCAAGGCATCTCTTCATCAAAGATTGAAGATATCAAACAACCCTTGTTCAACCCACAAGTTTTACTCAGAAATTTGAATGATGAGATTCTTGATTGCTTCCATGTCTTGATGCTCAAATTGTCCTTTACCAGGGACATGGCTAAGTACTTAGATTTTACACTCTGCAGAGGTGGTGCACTTTCCCCACAAGACTTGGTTTCCCAAGACAAGATCTTTCAGAAGCCTTCCCTTAGACCAAAATGGACGCGCTCCAAACTATCAAACACTACCACCAACTGTCCATTTGGCTAAGTTATTGCAACCTATATGATCATGGCAGAGCCCATATTGCCAAGTGGCTGCACTTGAAGCTTCTCAACATTTGACATCTCAAATCTCTTTGTTCCTGGGTGGCCATCCACAACTGAGATACACAAGCCAAGTCCATGGCCTTGTGAACCACTCAACACAAACCATTCCTTCCATTCCACCCAGGTGATTCATTCACTTAGTTGCTTTATTAAACAAAACATAAGTCCACAGACTTAGAAATTTTTCCATAGCATGAATATATATTCCACCCTTGTTTTCTATTAGCTAAGCTAAGCATGATAGTAATAGGAATCCTGACTTAGGTAATTTTCACTAAGGTTTCATCTACTAGGTTTCCCAAAGCAAGGTCTATACTTAGCAAAATAAAATCCATGCAAGATTTGCTTAGCAAAAACACTAATGCATAGTGAAAGTAATGGGACAAAAGATATGAAGCATCACTTGCCTTGGTAATGAGGAGAGTAGCACTCTTCACAGTCACAATCACTAGCAAAATCTACACAAAATTGTAGCATACAATTACACACAATTTATATACAATCAAAAATATAATATGAATGCATGCATGCATGAATTTACTAAGTGGGGATTTTGAAAACTCTACCAAGCATGTGCATGTCTACAGAAACATAACAAGACACAAAATAAGCCAAAACAAACTTATTTAACCCTAAAACAATTTACTAAACTAAATCTATACTCAAAATAGCCTTAAACATGTTTCTACAAAAAAAGTCATTCTAATGGTTACTATTTGTTAAACACATTGGATATTCAGAAAGGTCTTGTTTCACTGAATCCAACGGTATAAAGTTTGCAAAAAACCAACGTGGCAATCAAAAGTTATAAGCATTTGAAAATTGGATCAAATTCTGTTTTTAAATCTGTTTTTAGATCTAACCCTAGCCACGCGTCGCGTTGTGATTGGCGCGTACCGATTCGCACTGGATCGAGCTACACAGCCGCAGGATCTAAACATATCGTACGCTCCAGATCGCGTACCGCTTCGCAGTTAAATGAATCTATCCTAGCGCTCGGATCTGGATCTAACGGTGCTCGTTCAAACGACCTTGCCCTGGCGGCGCGCGGCGTCAGCGCCGGGTTCACGGTGGCGCTTAGCGCCCAGATCGTCCGCGAGAGGGAGAAGGGTCATACCAGGTTCGCAAGAAGCTGCTGAAGCTCAAGGTAGCGTTGGTTTGCGGAGGGGCGTGCTGTCACGATGTTGATTCCTCGTCGGAGTTGAGTCTGGCGACAGGTGGTTCTGTTCGATGTCAGAGGCGACATTGTCGATCACTAGGATGCAAACGGGAGGTGTGGTGAGATGCAGAAGATCACGGAGAATACGCGTGCTTGAATGACCAGGTTCGGGGCGGTCTGGACTTACCACTAGAGCTCGCCGGAGTTCGTGCAGAAGACGATGGCGGCCAGTCGTCGACGTTGCCGGAGCTACGGGTCACGCGAAGGTAAACGGAGGGTGTCAGAAGATGCACAGAGTCTCACTGAGCAAGATAGCATGAATAAGAGATAGAGGGGAACACGAGGCTCGCCGGAATTGATCGCCGGAGTGAGCTCTGTCAGTGGCGGTGCGAGGATGATTGTGTGCAGCCTGGTGGCGGAGTGAGCGAGGTGTTTGGGGGGAAATGTTCGTGAGGCAGAGAGGGTTAAATAGGCTCAGGTGCGACTGGAAACGCTCGCGGATTAATGCCCAATTACGCCGTGCCATTACCGGCCATGACTGCAGCGGCGACGTGGTCGCGGGCGCTGTTTGGGGAAGACGATGTCGACGTGGACAGGGCCCGCTCGTCAGCGAAGTGTGCGAGGTGTAGCTGGGGTCTGCATCAGCCGATCGATCAGGCCACAGGTGAAAGAAGAAAAGAAAAGTCCCGGGTGGGCTTGATGGGCTTGATTCACTGCTGGGCTAGATATCTGGCGCGCGGCCCTTTTCAATTGTTTGCTTCTTTTCTTTTTCTAATTCTATTTTCTAAAATGATTTTGATATGAATTCAAATCCTTTTTGAATTCAAACAAATCTGGGAACTTTTGTAGGGTTCTGTGGTTTCAAAAACAGTCATTTAACCATGTGGTTACCTTGCAAGGGTTTGGTCAAGCTTGGATCTCAACAAACAGAGACTTTGCTTCTATTTTGCAAATGTTTGAAATAGGGGATTTCAAATCAATTCTAAATTATAACTTTGATCTAAATTTTTCACACACATTTTCCAAAAATGGAGGCAAGCAAACAAGTTCCTAAACATTCAAGCTTCAAAGGGTGATGGCCGTTTTGAGGTAAAATGCTCACATGAAATCATAGCACAAGCTTCTGCTTCTAAATGATTTTGAGAAAAACCCTAAATGAATGAAGGATGCAAGGATGATATGAATGAGCTTTGAAATATGAATTTAGGGATGTTACAAATCTAACCCCCTTAAGATGAATCTCGCCCTCGAGATTCGGATTGGCTAGCAAATAGGTGTGGGTGGTCTTTCCGAAGATCATCTTCTCTTTCCCATGTTGCTTCCTCTTCGGAATGATGATTCCATTGCACTTTGCAAAACTTTATAGTTTTTGTCCTTGTGACTCTTTCTGCGGTCTCAAGAATCTTGACAGGCTTTTCTTCATAGGTGAGATCACTTTCTAGTTGAATTTCTTCCAAAGATATGGTATCCTTCAAAGAAGATTCTTCCATCTCTGGGTGACATTTCTTAAGCTGACTCACATGAAAAACATTATGGACTGCTAATAAAGATGCTGGCAGTTCGATTTCATATGCAACTTCTCCTCATGACTTAGAATGTTGAATGGTCCAACATATCTTGGTGCCAACTTTCCTTTGACTCCAAATCTTTTCACTCCACGAAGTGGTGATACTCTAAGATAAGCTCTATCCCCAACTTCGTAGGTGACTTCTCTACGCTTAGAATCTGCGTAGCTTTTCTCGTCATGATCGTGCTATCTTCAACCTGTCCCTAACCAATTTGACCTTTTCTTCGGCGTCTTTGATAAGATCTGGTCCAAACAAACTTCTTTCTCCCACACCATTCCATAGTAATGGGGTGGTACACTTCATTCCGTAGAGAAACTCAAATGGTGCCATCCCGATACTAGATTGATAACTGTTGTTGTAAGAGAACTCTGCATAAGGCAGACTTTCGTCCCAACTTGCTCCATAGTCTAGGGCACATGCCCTCAACATGTCTTCAAGAATTTGATTAGTCCTTTCTGTTTGTCCATCAGTTTGAGGATGAAAAGTAGTGCTGAATTCCAACCTCGTTCCTAAAGATTCATGAAGCTGTCTCCAAAAGTGAGAAGTGAACTGAGTTCCTCTATCAGACACAATACTCTTAGGTACACCATGAAGGCATACAATTCTGCTCATGTAGATTTTGGCTAACTTGGCACTGGTATAAGTTGTCTTTACGGGTATAAAATGAGCCACTTTAGTTAGGCGATCCACTACTACCCATATGGAATCATACCCTGACTTGGTCCTTGGTAATCCGGTAATGAAATCCATACCAATATTTTCCCACTTCCATTCAGGAATAGGCGTTGGTTTAAAAACTGCTGGTTTCGATGCTCGCTTTCACTCTACTACACACATCACACAAAGCAATGTGTTCGGCGATGTCCCTTTTGAGATTGTTCCACCAAAATCTTTCTTTCATATCCATGTACATTTTGGTGTTTCCCGGGTGAATAGAATATGGAGAGTTATGGGCTTCTTGTAGAATCAGTTTCCGCAATTCCGGATCTTGTGGAACACAAATACGTTTCCCGTGCCATAAAGTACCTTGTTCATCTATGTGGAAACTTTTAGCTTTCCCTTGGCTAATTCTTTCCTTAATCTCTTCGATTTCTTTATCCGTCTTTTGGGCTTCTTTAATTTTATCCAATAGAGTGGGTTGAACATCCAAAGACATGAGATGTCCTTCTGGCACAATCTCCAACCTGAGTTCCTTGAATTGCTTACACAAGTCATCTGGCAATTCGCCTTTGGTAAGGCCATTTACGAACGCCTTACGGCTTAGAGCATCTGCTACTACATTTGCTTTACCAGGATGGTATTGCAAACTCAAGTCGTAATCCTTGATAAGTTCTAGCCATCTCCTTTGTCTCATATTGATTTCCTTCTGGGTGAAGATATACTTCAAACTCTTATGATCGGTGAATACTTCACAACGTTTTCCCAAAAGGTAGTGTCTCCATGTTTTGAGTGCATGGACAACAGCAGCTAACTCTAAATCATGAGTAGGATAGTTTACTTCATGAGTTTTGAGTTGTCTCGAGGCATAAGCCACAACTTTTCTGCCTTGCATAAGTATGGCACCTAATCCTTGATGCGAAGCATCACAATACACTTGGAAATCTTTTTCCAAATCTGGCAGGCACAGAACTGGTGCTGACACAAGTCTCTTCTTTAATTCTTGAAAGCTGAGCTCACAACCTTCAGACCAAGCAAATTTCTTATCTTTCTTTAACAATTCTGTCATTGGTTTAGCAACCTTTGAAAAAATTTCAATGAATCTTCTGTAGTAACCTGCTAACCCAAGGAAACTACGAACCTCTTTTACGTTCTTAGGAGATTCCCATTCTGTCACAGCTGAAACTTTAGCAGGATCAACTGCTACACCATCCTTTGTCATAACGTGACCAAGAAATCCAACTTCCTCTAACCAAAACTCACGCTTGCTGAATTTGGCATAAAGCTTATGTTCCCTCAGTTTCTCAAGTATCAAGCGTAGATGTCTTTCATGCTCTTCCTTGCTCTTGGAGTAGACTAAGATGTCATTGATAAAAACGACAACAAACTTGTCGAGAAATTCCATGAACACCTTGTTCATCATATTCATGAAGTATGCTGGAGTGTTGGTTAAACCAAAAGGCATCACAGTGTACTCATACAATCCATACCTTGTGGTGAATGCTGTTTTGGGTATGTCTTGCTCTCTTATCTTGAGTTGAAAATAGCCTGACCGAAGATCAATCTTCGAGAACACACATGCTCCTTCTAGCTGATCGAACAAATCGTTGATTCTTGGCAAAGGATATTTGTTCTTGATGGTTACCCCGTTGAGCGAGCGGTAATCTATGCATAATCTTTGAGTTCTATCTCTCTTTTCTACGAACAAAACTGGAGCTCCCCAAGATGAAGAACTTGGCTGGATGAATCCTTTCTGCAATTGTTCTCCAAGTTGTTTCTTGAGTTCCTTTAGTTCGTCAACTGACATTTTATAAGGCCTCTTTGCTCTTGGTCCAGAACCTGGTACCAAATCTATTATAAACTCTACATCTCTATCTGGTGGCATTCCCGGTAACTCTTCCGGAAACACATCCGGATATTCACACACAATTGGCACAGTGTCCATGCTAACCCCCTTAAGAGAATTCAGCTTACTTCCTTTAGATTTAAAATTGGACTTGAATTTTATCCTCTTACCTTCAGGGGGTGTGAGTGCAACTGTACGATTGGCACAATCTAGTACTCCATACTTAGCCATCCAATGCATTCCCAAAATCACATCCAATCCTTGGGAATTTAGGATTATTAGGTTCACTGGAAATTTATGTTTTCCGATCTCTATGACTAGATCCCGGCATCCCAGACTTACTATCATATCTCCACCCGGAGAGCTAACTTTTATTGGACACCCAATGTTTTCAGATGCAAACCCATTTCTATCAACAAATGCTTTTGATATGAATGAATGAGATGCACCAGTGTCAAAGAGTACAAATGCTGAGATGGAATTGAGTCTGAACTTACCAGCAACAGCATCAGGCTCTTCATAGACCTCTTCCACATTGATGTGGTTAACCTGTCCTTTCTGAAAAGGATTGGGCTTGTTAGGTCCTTCAATTTTCTTTTCAGGGCACTCATTAGCATAATGCCCCAGCTTCTTGCATTTGTAGCACTCGACCTGACTGATGTCCGTTTTAGGCTGGTTTCTACTTCCACTTCCACTATGGTGGCTCTTATGTCCACTCTTGTGATTCCTGTACTTATCATTGTCATGACTGCGATGATGTTTGTTGTCATGACGGTTGTGGTTGTGGTGCTTGTTAAATTTCCCATGCTTGTGGGATCCTGAGCTGACACTATCATCATAGTGAGATCGTTTATGAGACGATCCCGAGCTGTGCTTGTCGGAGTGTTTCCTCTTTCTACTCTCGACTTGCTTCATTTTATTCTCCACAATAACAGCCTTGTCACACAGTGACTGATAAGTTGGAACATATGCCATAGACAGCTGCAGATTCAGCTCATCATTTAATCCTTCCAGAAACTTTTCCTTTCTCTTGGCATCTGTGTCAACCTCATCCGGTGCATAGCGCGCCAGATTGTTGAACTCTTCAATATATTCAGCCACGCTGTGGTGGCGCTGCTTCAGGTTGTGAAAACTCCTTCTTTTTCAGGCTCATCATTCCTGGTGAGATATGAGTAGTACGAAAGCCATCTTCAAAGATAGCCCAAGTCACCTCATCGATAGGAGTGGTGATCTGGAAGTTGTCCCACCATGCGGCGGCTGGTCCTTCCAACAGATGTGCTGCGAACCTGACTTTTTCAGCATCCGTGCAGCCCACGGTCACTAAGTCTTTGTTCACAGAACGTAGCCAATCATTGGCCACCATGGGATCAGTCGTTCCTGAAAACTTAGCTGGCCTCAGACGCAGAAATCTGGTGAGCATATCAAAACCCGGAGGGTTGTTGTTGTTGTTGGGGTTGTTGTTCTGGTTTTGGATGAATGTCGTCATCATTTGCATAAGCTGCGTCTGCGCATTCATCATCTGTTGCATTTCCGGAGTAATGTTGTTGGGGTTGGGGTTTGCGTGACGGGGAGGCATTTGTGGTTTGTTCATATATAGATAAGAATGAGATACCCTTACATGATTCATGCACAATACATCACACAAGCAAACACATAGCATGCAACACAAGGATAAAAGCTCAACAACAAGATAACAAAAAGTCTCAAAGTAAGAACACACAAGTGGCAAGCCATCCACATGTCAGATGGTCCAATAATAAGTTCACAAATAACGAGTACGGTAAATAAAGATAACTGAGTAGTCAAGTCTACTCGTCGGCATCAATCTCCTCCTCGACAAAGGTAAGACCTGCGTTCTCCATTGCGGACTTGTTCTCCTCGATAGTAGTGGTCAAGGAGTCGATCTTGGCCTTGAGAGCCCTCTTCTGGGAACGAAGTCTCTCAATCACTGTCTGCTGCTGCTCTAACTCGAAGTCCTTGGACTGCAGTTCCTCGGTCATATCCCGGATCCTCTTGTTCCTATCCTGGACACGCTTCTCTTGACTCTTGAACTTACGGTCCTGGGTCTCGAACTTCGCCTCCATCTCCTTGACTACCTCGTCCTGCTGCGCGAAGAGCTTGTCCTTCTCGCCGGTTGCACTGAGCTCGTCATTGCTAAGCATGACGTTGGTCCTGTCAGTATCCACGTGCCTAATAAGAGTCTCTAAGTCCTAGAGGTATAGGCGTATCGGCTCTGCTGTGGCCCTCGAGTCGTCCTCAAAGTCGATGGACTCTCCGTCATCATCACGCCTTCCGAAGGCGTGGAAGTGAGTGCCTCTAACCTGTCGGGAGTGACAGCCTAACAGTCGTCCTATCAGGTCCTGCATGACAACCTCCATGCCTCTCTCCCTGTCATCGTGCATAAGCTTGAAGACGATGGCCTCCGTAGTAGGCTCGATCAAGGCCCCGGCTGGTTCACCTTGAAGCCCCAGAGGTCCTTCCTCTCAAACTTGGTGAGTGGGTGCACCGTAATGGTGGGAAGAGGGAGATCGAGCAAGGTAGTAAGCTCTACGATACGAGGACCAAAACGGGTAACCTGGAACTCCTCAACAGTGCTGATGGTAATAGGCATCTATTCATAAGATTGAAAAAGTTAGAACAACACAATTTAAAATAAACAAGACAAATAATCATACATAACCATGGAACACCAAAATCACACAAGTCATGCATACATGAATTCAATACATCAACCAAGGTTCAAACTTATTTAAGGTATCAATTGGAAAATAAGGTGATAGGTGGTGGTCCAACTAACGAAGTGCGTTTACAAACCTATCTCACTGGATCTGGTGGCTAACACAATGTTCCTAGAGGCAATCATCCTATCTTGTTCACATGCTTCTATCACTAAGTCTATAATATCTCCCCTTAAGGTTTGGTTGGTGGCTTCCAACTCTTGGGTAAGTTCCTTTTCTTTCTCTAAGTCTTTTTGGAGGTTGAGCATCTTGCACTTGACTCTAGCACTGAGTTCTTTGATAGTCTTCCAAGCTGCTTCTCTTGCTGACTCAAAGAATGTGGTGTGCATCACAGTGTTGGTGTACATGCAGAAACCTCCTTCTTTGTGGTTATCTTCCTTGTTTTTGTACAAGTGAAGTTGCACCCACCAATACTCCACTCCTTCCTCCATCACTGGAAAGCCCTTGTACACAGCTGCACCATGTGCTCCCATTGCCTCCAAGAGGTCCTTGAGAATCTTGGGAAAGTCAGTCTCACACTCCAAGGTCATGGTCATGAGTGGTCCTCTCTTCACGGCTTCGTTGATGGAGTTCATCTATAATTAGAGATGAGAATGAGAAGATTAGAAAAGTTTACGAGAAGAATAGACAAGTGTAGAAGTAGTTAAAAAATTTCCTTAGTGGTTTCCAATCCTAGGGTCACAATCCTACAGGCAACACAGTGCTCTGATACCATCTGTCAGACCCCTCCTTTATAAAGGAAAGGATCCCTGTGGTTGCAATGCTAGTCCCTGGATCAATGCTAGCATCCACAGTTTAAGATGAAGTACACAGAAACAAAGGTCGTTTATTACAATCATTCCAGAGATAAAACATAGTCTTTTACAACTCAGGGCCAAAGGCCTAATACACGAGTTTATGGAATAAGTAAATAAACATAAGTCTTCATCTTCATGTGCCACAGGCAAGCATGTTGAGTGTAGACTCACGACTCCTATTCATCATCGGAGTAACCTGCAACATTACAAGTTACAACCACAGAGGGTCAATACTTTTGGAATAGTATTGGCAAGTGATACCTTAGCTTATTTAAAGTGAACTATAGTACTATATGCATTTGGCCAAGTGGAGCTTAGGCTTGCATTGCTCAAAATAGATTTTTCCTTATCATTTGAAAACACTAAGTTTTTATTTGACACACAACCTCCCAAGGCATCTACCAATCAAAGAATGAAGATCCTTTCCAAGGCATCTACCAATCAAAGACTGAAGATCCTTTAACCCTTGTTCACCCACAAGATTTTAACTTAGAAATTGGGATGAGGAGATTCTTGATAGCTTCCATGTCTTGATGCTCAAATTGTCCTTTACCAGGGACATGGCTAAGTACTTAGGTTTACACTCTGCAGAGGTGGTGCACTTTCCCCACAAGACTTGGTTTCACCAAGACAAGATCTTTCAGAAGCCTTCCCTTAAACCAACATGGACGCGCTCCAGCCTATCAAACCCCTACCACCCACTGTCCATTTGGCTAAGTTATTGCAACCTATATGATCCAGGCAGAGCCCATATTGCCAAGTGGCTGCACTTGAAGCTTCTCAACATTTGACATCTCAAATCTCTTTGTTCCTGGGTGGCCATCCACAACTGAGATACACAAGCCAAGTCCATGGCCTTGTGAACCACTCAACACAAACCATTCCTTCCATTCCACCCAGGTGATTCATTCACTTAGTTGCTTTATTAAACAAAACATAAGTCCACAGACTTAGAAATTTTTCCATAGCATGAATATATATTCCACCCTTGTTTTCTATTAGCTAAGCTAAGCATGATAGTAATAGGAATCCTGACTTAGGTAATTTTCACTAAGGTTTCATCTACTAGGTTTCCCAAAGCAAGGTCTATACTTAGCAAAATAAAATCCATGCAAGATTTGCTTAGCAAAAACACTAATGCATAGTGAAAGTAATGGGACAAAAGATATGAAGCATCACTTGCCTTGGTAATGAGGAGAGTAGCACTCTTCACAGTCACAATCACTAGCAAAATCTACACAAAATTGTAGCATACAATTACACACAATTTATATACAATCAAAAATATAATATGAATGCATGCATGCATGAATTTACTAAGTGGGGATTTTGAAAACTCTACCAAGCATGTGCATGTCTACAGAAACATAACAAGACACAAAATAAGCCAAAACAAACTTATTTAACCCTAAAACAATTTACTAAACTAAATCTATACTCAAAATAGCCTTAAACATGTTTCTACAAACAAAGTCATTCTAATGGATACTATTTGTTAAACACATTGGATATTCAGAAAGGTCTTGTTTCACTGAATCCAACAGTATAAAGTTTGCAAAAAACCAACGTGGCAATCAAAAGTTATAAGCATTTGAAAATTGGATCAAATTCTGTTTTTAAATCTGTTTTTAGATCTAACCCTAGCCACGCGTCGCGTTGTGATTGGCTGCATCGATTCAAGACCGGATCGAGCTCCACAGCCGCAGGATCTAAACAGATCGTGACGCTCCAGATCGCGTATCGCTCAGCGATTAAATGAATCTATCCTAGCGCCGGATCTGGATCTAACGGTGTTTCGCTTCAAACGACCTTGCTTGCTGGCGTCGAAGCGGCGTGAGCGGCTTCTACGGTGGCGCTAGCGTTCCAGATCGTCCGCGAGAGGGAGAAGGGTCATACCAGGTTCGCGAGAAGCTGCTGAAGCTCAAGGTAGCGTTGGTTTGCGGAGGGGTGTGCTTTCACGATGTTGATTCCTCGTCGGAGTTGAGTCTGGCGACAGGTGGTTCTGTTCGAGGTCGGAGGCGACGTTGTCGATCACTAGGATGCAAACGGGAGGTGTGGTTAGATGCAGATGATCACGGAGAATACGCGTGCTTGAATGACCAGGTTCGGGGCGGTCTGGACTTACCACTAGAGCTCGCCGGAGTTCGTGCAGAAGACGATGGCGGCCAGTCGTCGACGTTGCCGGAGCTACGGGTCACGCGAAGGTAAACGGAGGGTGTCAGAAGATGCGCAGAGTCTCACTGAGCAAGATAGCATGAATAAGAGACAGAGGGGAACACGAGGCTCACCGGAATTGATCGCCGGAGTGAGCTCACAGCGGCAAAGAGGATGATTGTGTGTACCTGGTGGCGGAGTGAGCGGTTTGGGGGGAAATGTTCGTGAGGCGTAGAGAGGTTAAATAGGCTCAAAGCATCGAAACGCCATGGATTAATGCCCAATTACGCCGTGCCATTACCGGCCATGACTGCAGCGGCGACGTGGTCGCGGGCGCTGTTTGGGGAAGACGATGTCGACGTGATGTGGCCCGCCACAGCTTAAGTGCGAGGTGTAGTCGGGTCTGTCACGATCGACTGGTGCGCTTCAGCGTGAAAGAAGAAAAGAAAAGTCCCGGGTGGGCTTGATGGGCTTGATTCACTACTGGGCTAGATATCTGGCGCGCGGCCCTTTTCAATTGTTTGCTTCTTTTCTTTTTCTAATTCTATTTTCTGAAATGATTTTGATATGAATTCAAATCCTTATTGAATTCAAACAAATCTAGGAACTTTTGTAGGGTTCTGTGGTTTCAAAAACAATCATTTAACCATGTGGTTACCCTGCAAGGGTTTGGTCAAGCTTGGATCTCAACAAACAGAGACTTTGCTTCTATTTTGCAAATGTTTGAAATAGGGGTTTTGAAATCAATTCTAAATTATAACTTTGATCTAAATTTTTCACACACATTTTCCAAAAATGGAGGCAAGCAAACAAGTTCCTAAACATTCAAGCTTCAAAGGGTGATGGCCGTTTTGAGGTAAAATGCTCACATGAAATCATAGCACAAGCTTCTGCTTCTAAATGATTTTGAGAAAAACCCTAAATGAATGAAGGATGCAAGGATGATATGAATGAGCTTTGAAATATGATTTTAGGGATGTTACATTCTTGATCTCCACTTCTGTAGACTTTAACATAGCAAACAGTTCTGGCAACTGCTTGTTCATGTTCTGCATGTTGTAGTTCATCACAAAGTTCTTGTAACTTGGTGGTAGTGATTGGAGGACACGGTAAATCCTCAAAGCATTAGAAATCACTATACCCAAGCTTTGAAGTTCGTTTGTGTGCCCAGACATCTTAAGCACATGCTCACTGACGGAGCTGCCCTCTTCCATCTTGCAGTTAAAGAACTTTTCAGAAGCCTCATAACTCTCAATCGCCGCGTGAGTCTCAAAGATCAATTTGAGATCACAGACAATATCATGTGGGTCTGAATTCTCAAACCTTTTCTGAAGCTCCGATTCTAAACCATACAAGATAGCACACTGAACTATGGAGTACTGATTCTTCCGAGCAAGGTAAACATTCTTTACTTCATCGATAGCATCAGCTGCAGGTGGGTCACCCAGCGGTGCATCCACCACATAGGTCAAATTACCAGCTGTGAGGACAATCCTCAAATTGCGGAACCAATCCGCGAAGTTGCTTCCATTGTTTTTCAACTTTTCTTTCTCTAGGAACGCACTAAAATTGATGGTAGGGGCTGCCATTGATCTTCAACATATTTGCAATAGTTTAGACTAAGTTTATGACAAATTGAGTTCAAATTAATAATTAAGTTTAATCTAGGTGAACTCCCACTCAAAACAACATCCCTCACATTGTTTTAGTGATCACACGAACCAAATCCACCATATCAAAACCGATCATCACGAGAGTTGATATAGTTTCAATGGCGAACAATCTACATGTTCATCATATCTACTATATGATTCATGCTTTACCTTTCGGTGATCCGTGTTCCTGAGACCATGTCTGTACATGCTAGGCTCATCAAGATCAAACCTTAGCTTCCGCATAAGCAAATCTGGCTTGCTTACGTTGTATACACTTGCGGAATCTAACACACCCGATGATCACGTGGTGCTTCGAAACAACAAGCTTTAGCAATGGTGCATACTAAGGGTGAACACTTTAGAACTTGAAATTTATGTGCATGAGGGATCATCTTATAATGCTACCGTCGTCTACTAAGCAATACAAGATGCATAAAGGATTAACATCACATGCAATTCATAATATGTGATATGATATGGCCTTTCTTCTTTGTGCTTCCGATCTCCATCTTCAAGCACGAACATGATCTCCATCATCACCGGCATAGCATCAAGGCCAATGACGCTTCTTCATGGTTGTCGTCCACCAGTTTCAACTATTACAACTACTTTGAATAGACACGCGGGTCTTAACAGAAATTAAAGACAACCATATGGCTCCTGCCGGTTGCCAACTTACAATAAGGAACATTGCATACATCAAATATAATCACAATCATGGCCATATCACATCACTGCACACCCCTGCAAAACAAAGTTAGACTCCTCTACTTTCTTTGCATATTTTACGTGGTTTGGGGCTGTTAATAAGTGTCGTTCTAACTTACGAACAAGAACCACAACATTGATACTAGTATTGTAAATCACCCGTTGTAAATTGGATCTCCACTATGCTGGGAGAAACAGGCACCCGCAAAGCCACTTATGCAATACAAGTTGCATGTCAAGCGTGGAGCAAGTCTCATGAACGATGTCATGTAAGGTTAGCCCGGGCCGCTTCATCCCAACATCCCGCAAGATGCAAAGTACACAAGAAGCAATCGACAATAAAAGCATCAATGCCCACAATGACCATTGTGTTCTACTCGTGCAACAGATCTACATATAGACACGGCTCGATACCCTTTGTAGGGTTTCGTAGCATGGAAAACAAAAAATTTCTACCGCATACAAACAAACAAGCCAAGATCTATCTACTAGATTGTAGCAACGAGTCGATGGAATAACTCACCCTCGAAGATTCCAAAGTGTTTAACGAGAGCAGATTCTCGTGGGTGATGTAGTCGTACTCTTTCCGATCTCAAGATCGCGTAGACGATCCTTCCGGCGCTGCGTTCCGGCAGCGCTCCCGCAGTCGGTCACACGTTCGGTACTCGACGAAGACCTTCCTCTCCCTTGTTCCAGCAGGCAGCGGAGGTTGTAGCACTCTCCTCGCGATTCCGGCAACACAACGGCGTGGTACCGGAAGTAGAGGGGAGATCTCGCAGGGCTTCGCCTTAAGTCGGAGCGAGTATGGTGGAGTATGAGAGAGCTTTGGTGATCTAGGGTTTAGACACACCAATTAGAAGGCTCTAAACCGGAGGCTAGGGCAATTATAAGCTCTAACTTGACGGCTTGGGAGAAATCCCTAGGTTGTGGCTAGGGTTTAGGTTTAGAGGAGAGGGACTTGTGTACTTGGAGGGGCAGCCCTGCCCCTCCCTTTATAGGTGGAAGGCGCGGCCAAGGGGAGGGGAGTCCCTCCCCAACTCGGCTTGGAGGTGGGCTGGCGGTTGGAGGAGGGAATCCCTCCCCAACTCAGTTTCCCACTCCTCCTCCTCTTTCCAAAACTTGCCGTTTGACTTTCAAACTAGCCGTTTGACTTTTCAATTTAGGATTTAAATAAACCCTTTATTTTGGACAGCAAGGACACCTAGTACATGATGCAATCATTCCAACTTACAATGACACATTCATGTACCCTTCCCCCCTCGGAGTGCCGGACATTCCGGAACCTTCTAGAACATTCCCGATGAAAACACCGGAACCATTCCCCAACTCCGAAACGGGACTTTCCTTATATGAATCTTATTCTCCGGACCATTCCGGATCTCCTCGTGATATCCCGAATCCCATTCGAGACTCCGAACAACATTCGGTCTCTTTCTCATCATTCCATAACTACTCAAACAACGTCGAATCCTTAAGTGTGTCTCCCTACGGTTCGTGAATTATGCGGACATGATCGAGACACTTCTCCGAACAATAACCAATAGAGGAATCTGGAAATTCATATGGCTCCCACATATTTCTACGATTACTTTGCGATCGAATGAACCACTTACATACGATATCAATTTCCCTTTGTCTCACGATAGTTTACTTATCCGAGGTTATGATCGTCGGTATCTCTGCATACCTAGTTCAACCTCGTTACTGATAAGTACTCTTTTCTCGTTCCCGTGATATGTGATCCCTTGTGAGCCAGTCACATGCTTGCAAGCTAATTGGATGACATTTCACCGAGAGGGCCCAGAGTATATCTATCCGTCATATGGATGGACAAATCCCACTCTTAATCCATGTGTTTCAACCAATACTTTCTGAACACTCAATGCCACCTTTATAGCCACCCAGTTACGGTGTGGTGTTTGATGTTATCAAAGCATCCATCCGGTAAAGGTGATATGCATGATCTCATGGTCGAAGGAATCAGATAACTATGTATCAGAAAGCATATAGCAATTGAACTATTAAAATGACTTGATCTTTATGCTACGCTTATCTATAGGAGTATGTCCACCATATCATTCTCCTAACGATATGATCTTGTTGTTAACAACATCTCAATGTTCATGATATGGAAACCACGATCATCTATTAACCAACAAGCTAGTATTATATAGAGGCTTTACTAGGGAATTCAAATTAAGTTTACAAATCACACAAGTATTAATGTTTCCTTGTTAATACTATTATAGCATGAATGTAAACATTTATCATAAACACAAAGATATAATAATAACTACATTTATTATTGCCTCTAGGGCATATCTCCAACAACGTGCAGCGATACCTACCTCACGATACCCCCTCCCCCCTCGCGATACCCCCTCCCCTCGTGTCGCTCCCCAGGACGACGCTAGGGGCATCTCCTGCCGCCGCCAGAGATCCCATCTGGATCCAATCGCCGCCGCCGCTGCCGCTGGCCCTCGCCATGGTGGCGGCGGGCCTAGCTGCCGAAGGTGGATGGGGGGCGGTGCGTCGGAGGCCAACAAAGAAGTTGGCACAAACTCCAAACATATATTAATGCCAACAAAGATGTACACACATGTTACAGTGAAAGCTAGTGAGACGAGTAAAAAGACATGTGAAAAGTGCAGAATTCGTGTATTTTAAAAGGAATAGTACATGCACACCAGTATGCATGAGATCGGAGGAAAAAAAGCTTCAAGAGAGTTAATATGCTCAGTTATTCACCTCGATCACATATATATTTACACATGAAAATGAGATGATCCCATGAAAAATACACATTATTTTTCATTCGAATACCAGTTATAATACCTATTAATATTTTCTTTTCAATGTGAAAAATAATCTCTATCTAGTACAAGCACGTGATCAAATAAACATAACTACGAACTTTCTGAAGGACTGCGGGTGGAAACCCTAGATTGCCACTAAGGGTGGCTGGGTGGGTGTCGGCTGTTAGGGATGGGTGGTGCCTTTACATCATGAAAATCAACATATAATCCTGCAAGTCTAACATGCAATATAGGAAAAGGTTGTAAGCAATAGAATCCTCCAAAGATCCATGAGATTCCTCTAAAAACAAAAGAATCCCAAATATGATGGAATTAAGAAATGAAAATTGCTAACTAGCAAGAGGCAGGATAGGAGTGCCGAGTGAGCGATCTCGTCGACATGCCTTGGATCGTCATAACATTGTATGCTCTCACATTTCTCTATTTCTCTTGTCTTTGCTTGATTATTGGTTTTCTCCATGAATTCTCTTGGCACCACGCTGATCGCCAGCACAATACGGTGGACATGCCGAAAATCTTTTAGTGGACGATTATTTGCCTCGCATAGCATGTACCAAGCCCTGGTAGTAGTTCTTTCTCGTCGCAGTGTTGCAGTAATGACGTTGAAGGAAATGCAAGACGTTGAAGCTACATGTATGGTAGCCCCCATACATGTTCCACCGCTATTTGTGGTCTTGGTATGATGATAGAGTCGTTGCTGGTAGCAGAATCTGGGGAGTCCTATTCCGAGAAAGAACCATGGGCCTTTTTGGTCTAGGTGGCGGTGTTGTACTTGTAGATATGACTACCCTTCCTGTGGCACAACATCCTACCGTCATCATCATCGTCGAGCCATACACCTCTAGGGGAATCAAAGACATCATTGACAACATCTTTGTCCATGTAGAAGATGTAGAGCAATTCCCACCCAGCTTCATTTCGTTTTTGATTTAGTCTATCTCGACTGCACATTGCAATATCTCTGTTTTTTTCTATCTTGGCTATTAGGCGCTCTTTGCATGGCCAGATATTTTCTGGTACTGATATTTTTTTGCAAAATTCAACCAATGCATTAATAAATCATTAACAGTCTACTACAAGCAACTAGCGCGAGTCAAAGGCACACCGTCATCCTCACTCCTCCATAATCGGAGTCGGGAAAAGCTTGTCTTTGTAGACCTTGTTGTAGTAGACTGATAAGAAGTCATCATACTAAGGTACCAAAGGACCGGTGCACCAGAGTAGGAACCATCGCTAATGATGACAATCGCAAATTAGAAGACCTGAAACCACACCAATGAACCCGCAAACCAACTAGATCGCAGAAGATCCGTCAGACACACGACTCCACGTGCCCGCTAAACGCACCGCCAGAGCGAGGATAGGGCGTGGATGACCTTATTCTAATTTCAGGATCAAGCCGCCGCCTCACCATCCCAGAAAAAACTGAAAATAGGCTAAACAAAGAACGGAAACCCTCCCGTTGGTGAGGCGTCGTGGTCTGCCACACCTCCAAGGCCCTAAGGCATCGAAGATGGAGCGGACCAATGGTGTCGCCGATGAGGGGGATGAAACCCTAGATGGGTTTTGGAGCCCTCACGATCGACTCTCTCCTCCCTGCTACGTACTATTTTGGTCCAAAACTGGCGTTGATAGTTTTCCTTGAGAAATTATAATTTCACCATGGGAGAAAAATAATATCAGTTTTCACTCTAATACTTTCATATTGTGGAAGTATTAGACAGTGATGCAACAAGACAAATATGGTAAGAAACATAGTACTCAAATAGGGGCATGAAATAATGTAGTTTTTCTTCTGATGAAAACAAGAAAGCGGAACAACGACATGTTGTGTTCCATTTGTAAAACTGTCTTTCTTACTTCCTCCTCAATATAGGATGTAGTAAGAAGGTTATCTTTCTAAACATAAATCCGGCGAATATCATTTGTTTGGACTCATCCATAGGGATCTAAACCACCTTATCTAATAATTTATGATGTATTGTTTATGTTTCACATGTCCCTTGACCGTGCTCTCATCCTCTACAAGAGATTTAATAATTTTTCTGATGATGTTTGCCATTAGCGACATTATTGAAATACATATATTATATTTGAATACCGTTCTAGCATAAATTGGACCTTTGGCAACTGATACCATTTGAGTTATTGTTCTCCCAAAATCCGTGCATTCTACACATTCGATTGAGTTTTGAGATCAATTTATTGCCAAGATAGCGGACGTATATTCGCCAAAGCCTCTATGTCATCCACAATAGATGAAAGTCAGACCTTCTCTTTTTGACAATACCAGTCATATGTTAGTACCTCACCATTTTATCTTATGGTGGCAACTTCCTCACATGGAAATGGACAGCTTCCGGGCTCAACACAACTTATTTAGCTTATGATACACAATTCATTGGAGCAATTCCGCCCGTCATCTCAGTTGTCACCTGGAACACCAATATCCCTACAAAGTGCAAGTTACACACCTAGCCGATGATCCAACTTTGGATGGAGAGTATGAACAAACTATGAAACTAGATAAGTCAACTTTTATGAATATTTTTATTAGGTTAACTAACTATTGCAATTTTAAAATAAAAAATAAGAAAATACATATGTTAATACACAAAGCTAGGATGCCCATGATGGATACACTTCAGGCGGCACCTCACATATTACCCCTGGGAGCAAGAAATAGTAGGTCTCTGTATTAGGGACAACTATAGACTCGTCCGTGGTTCTCGTATGAGGAAACAACTGCTGCACGACGCTGGCACAAAGACATGTGTGGGACGACCAAACGACATTCCCTGGCCAGGCACGGCAACTAACTATGACCAAAGAACGTTACAGACGCCAGCACGTTGCCTTTTGTCGCTTCGGTCGAGGTTAGCAAGCTGAAAAATCAGGTACTGCTATCATTTCCGTGGTCTTGCAAAGAAAAACAGGAAAAATACAAATACTCCTCACAACACTTTTGTTCCTGATGCTTCCTAAACCTACGTCGTGTTCAGTCATTCGACCGATCCACTTTATGGCCTGACATAGAAAACTATCTTGTGAACAGTGGTATTTGCTATCCTCTTTGAGATTTTTGTTGCAAGCATACACTATATGTACTATACTTGCTAACCTCTTATAAACATGTCTGGCCAGGCTCACCCTTTTTTACCCCTAGAGTCTGCCTCTCAATGTACCACATGAACATTGATTGTTTGTATTTAATCATACCATGTTTTTGAGGACACCCTCTCTAAAGGTTGATGGATTCACCATTAATAAAGTTCTTAACTTTTTTACAAAATGGGGGATGAACCTAGCCTCTCATTAAATTGATGAACATACCTCTTTTATTGCATAGTTCATAAATACCTAAAAATTACATCTCAAGGATTAGTTAAGGTTGAGACAAAAATCAACCATCTAACAAACAATAGTATATAGTAGCTAGACATCTCTTAATCTACTCATATGCCGCCAGCCAGCTAGTCCGGCGGTAGATATCCTCAACAATCGTCAGTAGGCGCTTGCATCTAATAGCCACAAGTTCCCATTGATCCTCCTCAAGAAGGAACGCCCATAGCTGAATCCAGTGTGGAGCCATACCAATAACCTGCATAAAAGATGGAACTCCAGCCTCGTTAGAAACAACATAATTCCTACATCTCCATATCGACCGACATAACTTAGACACTCCAATGTGTATTCTAGATTTAATTTTACTATTGATTCCATTCAACCAATATCCAAATATATTTTTCATACTAGTAGGTGGTGAAATATTTTAGGTAAAAAATACAATGCGCCAAACAATTTTGCATATGGGCTGGAGAGAAACAAATGTTCAATTGTCTCCTTTGAGTCACAAAAACAAAACATGTTACACTCTTTCCGTTTTCTCTTCAGTAGATTAACCTTTGTTAGCAAGACCTTTCACTTAAGGAACCACATGGTTTTTTATCTTTAGTGGGAGTTTTAACTTCAATAAATATTTTATGGAAAAGTGATAGTGTCCATTCATTAGATCTTCATACACTTATTTTAATTTAACTACCTGAGACAAATTTAACTTCTAGATAAAATTATTTGTTTTTTGGATAAATTAACTCCCATAAGTATTTGAAAGAGGTGAAGCCATGGAACCCATTTATTTCCATTTAGCATCCTCCTGAAACCTATGTTAAGGTTTTTGTCCCGATGTATGAACTCGCTATTAGTCATTGTGTTGCACACGTGCATGATGGAGCAATGTTTGTGTGCATCAACCCATGTAATCGCCGCTGGATTAGCTCCTTTTTAAAATAAATGCATGATGTGTCAATCAACATGCACATGTCGTTATTTTCAAACCAATCATCGATATTTAGTTGAGTGTATTTTTTTCGTAGTTAGCCCTGAATAGTTGCTCATTTTCTTCCATGGTGGGTGCCCCTCGTGTTTTACATTACCCACAACTAGCCATAGAGCCAAAACCGAATCGAATAACCTGGTATTGCTATTTTTATAGTTACCAGTTCATTAGTCAGATTTTTGTTTGATGTTCAGTAGTATTTTCCATTTCCATCCAAGAAAAAACAGTTCCATTGAAAACCCCATTTCCCCACAAATGAGGACACTCCTCCTACGGAAAAGGCAAAGACCAAAGAGGTAACCTGCTACATCTCATGGTACAAAAACCCAAAGGATTCATGAGACACCGAGGTCTACTAGACAAGATGGATTGATAAAATCCAATATTTACGTGGATATTGTTCGACTTCCATTAATGTATGTTGCATAATTAGGCAATACTTTCATGATCAATTCCAAAAAATTAAACATGATGACATAAGCTACTAACATGTTAAACTCGAACATATTAGATGCATTGATCAACATGAACATACTAGAACAATAGATAGGAATACATTATAAAACCATAATTATCATGGTACGTGCGCTTATAATGGACCAAACGTGGGCCAATTCCACGTCGCACGTTTTTCTGATCGGTTATAGTACCTCCTGTCAAAAAATTGTAGCAGCTGTCCCGAGAAGCAAAACACTTGGCTCGAGGCACATTCCGCAAAACGCCGCGTCGAGGCACACGGCCGGTGAAGGAGAAGTTTGCGTCTATTACTTCTCTTCTCACTCACTTACAAAGAGATTAAACAATCTACTTTTTATAAAATGGTGTAACTCTCCTTCAGTTTTTCATGTCGACATAACTTATCTCACACTCTTCCTGTCACACACATGTGAGATGTCACCAATATTATTTGTCACACATATAATCCTCAAACATATAGAGTTAAAGATTTTGCCCCATTATTTCTAACATTTTAATTATCCCACTAAATTCAAAGTGAAGGTGGGGGTTGAAAGACGATAGTCCCTATACCTACGAGCCCAGAACAGATATCACCTTTTTATGCTATTTGGTTCAGAGGTTCCTCATTATCCAGTACGGTAGGGCCTCATTCTTGGATAGATGAATTTTGTAATAAACCAAAAAAATGAATGGAACCTAATTAGCCGAATGGACTGAATGCCCACATCTACCTGCGATTGTGGTTTTCAAGGTAATGTGGAGACATCCCACTCCCGATGATAGTATGTTAATCTCCGGGGTGAATGCGCATGGTTACGGGTAGACCCTACGTTTCTAGGACGAGATGGCGTAGCTTGCAAGCTATGCTAGCCATGGAGGATTGGCACGCTGCCATTTTATAGCCACGCGTGTGTACCAGCCAGCCTCCTAGGCCCTGCACAGTGTGGTACTAAACAGTAGTACGTGTGAACTCCTAATATTTTTGACATTTCTCACAAATTAACACCATCGAAGCTGCGTACATATGCACGTTGCGGTACAAGATGGTTACACAACAAGTAACACCTTGAGAAGTTAAAGTCGTAGAATTCAGTGTGCCGCTTACTCTCCATCCCTGTAGCCGCTCTGCGGTCAGCCGTTATTCGCCATCCGCGCTGGCCTGTCTCTTGCCGGCTTTGGTACCAAGTTGGCACCACCCGAAGAGATCACGAAACATTGTCAACATTGCCGTCGAGCCGTTAATTTCTTCGTCCTGGTCGCAATCGCCGCCTCAGACCACTCTGTTGTCGGGGTTCTTTTGCTGCTCGGCATTCTTCGAGAAGCCATCCAGGACCTGCCTATTTTGGCGCACTAGGTTTAGACTCAGCGTCGAACCGCGGAGTGCAGGACCTGTTTGGCCATTTGCACGGCGAGACCGATGGAAACTAGCCCGAGCTCAATCAAGTTCTTCTTCAAGCATGTTGTGGACACATCGTCGGATGACTACTCGATGATGATACTGAGATCCTGACGATAGAGGCCACCCTCATCTATGACTGCGCCGAGAGCATGCAGCCCATCTGCCGGGGCTCGGTGAAGGGACTTAAGGCCAACATCAAACGTGATCGAGAAGGTGACCATGAGCAGTTGTACATGTAATACTTCCATTGTACGGAACCACTATACCAGGAGCACACATTCCGGT
This sequence comes from Avena insularis, assembly GCA_023614405.1. NCBI lineage: Eukaryota > Viridiplantae > Streptophyta > Magnoliopsida > Poales > Poaceae > Avena > Avena insularis. The sequence continues at coordinate 376,451,423 of CM042695.1, read as the reverse complement.
GTTGCTTTCGGATGTCAAGGAAGTTGTTCTTGACAATTCTCGATACCGTGAGGGAATTCGATCCGTACTTCAAATGCAAGAATGATTGCACCGGTAATATTGGCTTCACTTGTTACCAGAAATGTTCCGCAGCTATTCGTATCCTTGCATATGGAGTATCCGGTAATCTTTTCGATGTGTGCATGCACATGAGTGAGACCACTTGCCTTGAGTCAATGCACAAGTTCTACAAAGCGGTGATTGCGTTTTTTGCTGATGATTGATAATGATTTCCTTCTAAAACCCTATATTTGTATAACAGTCTAGTGAGTATGAACAAGATCAAGTGATAAAACATTCTAGATTTTCTTTATAACGATTATACTTCATACTTTCAAGTGAAAGCTGGACCCTTAAGAACTAGAGTGTATTTAAACCTAGGATATTTCAACAAGCCATTAGGATCGGGACTGGACGAGTGCCCTGTAGTCATTTACCTTGGAGGATTTTGTCGCTCCTGCTTATGCGGAAAAGAGCTAAGGGTGAGAGGCAGCTATGATGCAATGCCTGCCTACGCACAGCTATCGCTTGTAACCAGGCAACATGATATGCGAGGGCATGCAGCCGTTCTTGGCTCCGATTAGGGGAAGTGAAGAACACGGCCAATGGTTGTGGATGTAGTCCCATAGCAAAACAACGTAGTCAGACTGATTCCTATGGTCGTACTGTCGTTCCCGATGCTTCCTAATTCCACGAAAGCCCGTTCACTTAGCCCAAATTCTAAAGTGCCCACCACGTCCCCTTGCTGTAGCCGGAAGTCATCTATAAACTAGCTAGATGTTAGCATTAATTTTGATTAGAAAAGTGGTCTTGAGTCTCCGTGTGTGGCAGCTGTATACACCAAGTTTGAGTCTAATTAGGTTTCTTAATTAGGTATTTTCTAGTCTAGTTCTAGTCGGTCAGGTGTTGTTGTGTGCGTGTGTCCGTGTTAGCATAGAGTAGTTCTAACTAGCTAGGTGAGTTCTACCGGTACGTGTAGGTCTAGGTCATGGTTGGTGGCTTGTGTCTCGGTGTGTGTATATATATACAGCCTTGGACGTTGAGTTTTGTACCGTGTGAGTTTGAGAAAAGAAGAAATAAAAAAAATTCGAGGGCACGATAGGTGCCCGTGGCCACAAGTTTTCTTGTACATGTGTTCGTCTAGTTTGATGTGATTGATCCTGTGGACAAATTCCAACAATTGGTATCAGAATGGGGTAGAAGATCGTTGATGGGGGAGGAGGTGCCGAGGTGCGGTGTCGGGAGTCTCGTCAAGATCATCAACCAGGGAGCAAGAAGAGTCAAAGAGTCGTGGGCGTGCGGGTTGGCACGTTGAGTCAGCGTCATGTTCATGAGTCGTCGTTGTGTCCAAGTGCTCGTCTCTGTGAGGATCCGTTGCAGTTGAAGCGTGTCACAATGTGTTGCTGTCTGGTGCTAGGTGCGACCAAGGGTCTCGACGGGAAGGATGATGCTCAAGCGTATAGTGGAACAATGACCAGTGAAGGAGAGCCTCTTCAATGAGGACCTGTCTTTACATGGGACGGTGTGTGATCCGTTGGCATGTATGCGTGTGGGGTGGTCTATGGTGTCTGCCTGATAGCGGCGTGACTGGGAGTCTGGATCATATGTTGAGTTGAGTCAAGATGTCGTGAAGCTGCAAGGAGTCAAGATCAGGGGGAGCGCGAGGAGACGGCAATTTAAAATTAGGGGAGATTGTTAGCATTAATTTTGATTAGGAAAGTGTCGGTCTTGAGTCTCCGTGTGTGGCAGCTGTATACACCAAGTTTGAGTCTAATTAGGTTTCTTAATTAGGTATTTTCTAGTCTAGTTCTAGTCGGTTAGGTGTTGTTGTGTGCATGTGTCCATGTTAGCATAGAGTAGTTCTAACTAGCTAGGTGAGTTCTACCGGTACGTGTAGGTCTAGGTCATGGTTGGTGGCTTGTGTCTCGGTGCGTGTATATATATACAGCCTTGGACGTTGAGTTTTGTACCGTGTGAGTTTGAGAAAAGAAGAAATAATGAAAATTTTCGAGGGCACGATACGTGGCCACAAGTTTTCTTGTACATGTGTTCGTCTAGTTTGATGTGATTGATCCCGCGGGCAAATTCCAACACTAGAGAAGAGGTGGAATAGTATTCCATTGTGGTTCTTTTTGGAGGATTTTTTTGCGCTGCTGCAGCGCTGGCACACGGATGAAAAGGTTTGAAGCAGCCATTATGTACTGCCTGGCTAGTGGCTATGCATGACCGACGCCTGTAACACGAAAACAATAAAAAGAGGGCGCATGACCGATTGAGTGAGGTGAACATGACAGAGGTTTGATGTAGATGTGGTCTTGGAACGAAATAACATTGCAAGGTTAGTCCACATGGCCGTATTGTTGTTCCCGATGCTTCCTAATCCTAGAACCCACTTCGAGGTACTTCAATTCTTTGTGATGCTCTAATAAATTTATCTTCTATTATTATCTTTGAACTCTCTTCGGAGAAAACAAACAGACATGCACACACGACACACCCTATATATATAAGTAATTCTAGCAGAGCAGGCTGGCCGATTGGACGTGCCCGACATAACTAGCCTTTGTAGCCGATCCTTAGCGTCCATGGATATTCCTCATTGAATATGTTTTTGATCCCCTGAGTGAAGTCAGTGCATTTGCTTATCAGGAATAGGACCACGTTGCATGCTTGTTGGCACTACAGAAATGGAAAGCTACGCCGACGGCCGGTCGCTACGCCGACGGCCAAACGTTGGGGCCGTCGGCGTAGCCATCGTCTAGGCCAGCTCCGCCAAGAAGCTGTCGGCGTAGAATTGCCCTCGGCATATCCTATTCTACGCCGACGGCTGTCCTCGGCGTAGCTATTTTTTATTTTATCTTATTAAACTTTGAAAAATCATAACTAAATCATTTTAATTCGGAAAAATACAAATAATATATCAAAATTTGCAGAAAAATAAGACCTATCTATCTACACTCAAATATTACACATTTGTAAATAAAAATTAAGTAAAACATAAAACATTATATATAGTTTAAAACGGGCATAAAAAATTCAAAAATGATCGAAACAATGCGAAACCTTCGCGTGGTGTTATATTATGTGACATAGTTAGAAGGAAAAATATCAAACTTGGTATATTGATTATGTCTCAAAGAAACCTTCACAAAATGACCCATCTCATTCGAGGTTTCTTGGCTTTCTGGTCAAATGACCAATGTTATGGCTAGAATTAAGGCATAGTTTATGATAATGTGCCCATATTGTACATACATGTGCATCATAGGATGGCGAACAATGTTGCAGGAGGAAGCTTTCCTTTTTGTCGCACCAAAAAGGCATTTTCCATTTTCCGAGCATAAAAAACAACCACCAAATGGCTAATTAAAAATACTACCACCATATTTTACAAAACTAATAGAGCACCTTATATGGACAATGTCCCAATAGGGGGGATCCGAAACCTTTCCGTCCACCTTTGGTGAAAAAGACAAATTCCTGCTGAATCGGTAGGAAGTGGGTCAGATATGAACTACAGGTACATGATCTGATGCTCATGTTTTTTTACAAAAATCATTTTTAGGTTCACAATATGCTATTTTATCAAAGATCCAATGCAAGTTTAGCGAGGCTCGGCCCCGAGCTAAGAATCTTCATGCCCAGCGTTCGACAAAGTTTGACGGTAGTTTAAAACAGGCATAATTTTTTTTCAAAAACGATCGAAACAATGTGAAACCTTCGCGTGGTGTCATATTATATGACATAGTTATAAGTAAAAATATTAAACTTGATATATTGATTATGTCTCAAAAAAACCTTCACAAAATGACCTATCTCATTCGAGGTTTATTGGCTTTCGGGTCAAAAGACCAATGCTATGGCTAGAATCAAGGCATAGTTTGTGATAATGTGCCCATATTGTGTATACACATGCATCATGGGATGGAGAATAATATTGCAGGAGAAAGTTTTCCTTTTCGTCGCACCAAAAATCCATTTCCCATTTTCCGAGCACAAAAAACGGACGATTTTGTGAAGCAACCACCAAATGGCTAATTCAAAATGCTACCACCACATTTTACAAAAATATTATACCACCTTATATGCACAATGTCCCAACAGGGGGATCCGAAACCTTTCCGTCCACCTTTGGTGAAAAAGACAAATTCCTGCCGAATCGGTAGGAAGTGGGTCAGATATGAACTACAGGTACATGATCCGATGCTCATGTTTTTTTACAAAAATCATTTTTAGGTTCAATTTTGGGTTTTGTTTGAACTGTCCGTGATTCACTTGGACTCTTTGGGTGCAGATCTCCTAATACCAATACATGTAAAGTTGTAAGCCGACCGGAACGTGACCATAAGTTGTCCGCCGGTATGTTTAAATTAAGATCTGTACGCACATAAGTCTATACGTAAAGGTGGATGAAACATTGTCATATAATTAAATCTTAGCCTTAAATTATAGATCTAATGGTCAATATAATATGGGTGATGTGGATCAACCAGATGCCTCGAAACACAACCTTATATTGCTTTTAGTATATAATAGATTCAATAATATTTTTACTTATTCATTAATGTTTACTTAAATAATTGTTTGTAATTTCAAAAAATACAAACATGTGACATGTTGATATAAGGGTTAATAGGATTGATATCATAGTATTGATAACAATGTATGAATTACTTTGCGGGAACAGATTCTGAAGGAACGAGGAAGTTAAGCGTGCTGGAGCTGTAGTAGTATTAGGATGGGTGACCGGTCGGGAAGTTTGATCAAGACTGCAATTTAATTAAATATTAAGTTTAATTAGTGTTAAAATGTTCAAAGTGAGAGATTAACAAGTCAAACAATTCAAAGATTCAAAAATTGAGAAAAAAAATTAAAAAAAATTAAAAAAAATGTTTTTTCAACCTGTCGACAAGCTATGCCGACGGCCGCTACGCCGACGGCATTTTGATACGCCGACGACCTCTATGTGCTCCGCCGAGGGAGCCCTTTGCCGAGGAGGCTACGCCGAGGGCAGCCGTCGGCGTATCATACGCCGAGGGCATTTTAGCCTACGCCGACGGCTTTTTGCCCTCGGCGTAGCGCGCGCATCCCGTAGTGTGGTAGTACTAAGCATTTTAATCCCCATGAACTACATTGGGTTACCAATAATTCCAAGTCCCACAAATTGCATTGGGTACCAAGCATGTGGTGCCAAGCATCATGGTTTGCTGATAACTTGTGGTTCCCAAAGCAACGATGTCCAACTAAAATTCTAGTGAAATATCGTGGTTATTTGACATTGCATGCTCTATCTTACTATATGAAAAATGGGTCAAACAAGTGCCATCAATCCTTTATTTCGCAAAACATTCTAAAACCCAAACTCGAAAGCATTTGTATCCCACTATTCTGTTGTGGTTCTTCTTGGATGATTTTTTCGCGGTTGCTACGCTCGCACAAGATGAAGGGTTTCAACCATCCGTTGTATACTGCCTCGCTAGTGGCCATGCATGATCGACGCCTGTAACAGGAAAACAATAAAAAGGAGGGCGCACAAGCGTCCTTAGGTCCGATTGTGGGTAGTGAACATGACAGAGGGTAGATGTGGATGTGTTCTTGGAACGAAATAAAAAAATTGCAAGGTTAGTCCACATGGTCATACCATTGTTCTTGAGGCTTCTTAATCCTAGAACCCTCTTTGAGGTACTTCAATTCTTTGTGTTGCTCTATTGTAGCCGATCATTAGCGTCCATGGATATTGCTCATTGAATAGTATGCCCTTGATCCCTTGAGTGAAGTCAATGCATTTGCTTATTAGGAATAGGACCACATTGCATGCTTGGTAGTAGTACTAAGCATTTTAATCCCCACGAACCATATTGGGTTACCAAGAATTCCAAGCCCCACAAATTGCATTGAGTACCAAGCATGTGGTGCCAAGCATCATGGTTTGCTGATAAATTGTGGTTCCCAAAGCAATGATGGCCAACTAAAATTAGTGAAAGATCGTGGTTATTTGGCATTTCATGCTCAATCTTACTATCTGGAAAAACAGGTCAAACAAGTGCCATCAATCCTTTATTTTGCAAAACATTATTAAACCCAAACTCGAAAGAATTTGTATCCCACTAAGATTGTTCAATCGAATTCTCGAGAATGATTAAATGATAGTATTTTTTATATTTTATTCTTTGATGCAACAATTGTGCTCAAATTCATGATGGCATAACTCCTTTTCTTTCACGTAATTTGGTTGGAACACATATTATATATGAAGATCTAAAGTCTGATCAAGTACTTTGCTACTATGATTATCATAGGAGTCTACCAATTAGTGAAGCTAGAATATGGGAATTGGTAGTTGAGAATTGATACACATGGTCTATATTCTTGAACTAGTCTAACACCAGTGGCGAAGGACGAAATAAAATTTTGGTATGACGAAATATATACCACACAATTATAGTAAATGTTGTATGAAATGAAATTGTGACGAAGTATAATCGGCAAGCAAGAATCTTGCTAGTTTATCAACAGGAATTACTTTCTCAAAAAATCATTTTATATGTATTTATCTCTCCAGCCTTTCTCTCAGTCTCACTATCTTGGTCACCTATGTTGTCACGTGTTGTGGAACCGATCGATCATCGATCAATCGTTTTCTTTTCTCTTTTAGCAAACAAAGAATCAAGCAAGCAAGCAATACATATAATCAGCGCAACGGTAGCTGTACATGGTTGTATTGTCAAGCTGCCTAGTCACGACTCCTGAGCCAATCCAATTCAACTAATTACTCCGTACAGGCTTAACCTGCACAAGGTAGGATTATCAGTAGCACAAGGGCAGCGAGGCAGCGAGTTAGGTCGGGCAATCGCTCGACCCCGCCCTATGGGGTCTGCCGCCACCATCTAAGACATGCTCTTACGTAACATCAACTTGGTTTTAATTATGTCTATTTGAAAAGTGGTAACTAAACCTATCCTTTAGTCCAGAACATTGTACAACAACAAAACACAAATGACTATCAAATTTTCCATGTGTCATGTCATACTCCCCAAAACTGGGTTTCCACACAGTCATGTTGTTGGTAGCCAGTAGACATCGTTCTAGAATGTGCTCTACAAGGATAATGGAAGCGTATGCTTCGACTTGCGGAATTTTGCTCGTGCTTTACAAAATCCACTACGAGACAAGCTACAAATATTTAATGCTCTAGCTATCATGAAGGCATGTATGCATATGTGTGTAAGTTTCTATCAATCCATCTCTACCCTATGTCCTACTAAAGAAGCCAAGTTAGCAGTTATTCTGGGATATCACTACTTTATAGTATAGCACTACTATACAAGAACATTCAAGTGCGATAATCCAAAGTTCATCCTAAAATATAAAGTGGCCTTCTTATTCTCTGCAGCTAAGTGTACAAGAAAAACTTTGTTGTTCCTTATCCGTCATCGATGTTACCACTCCTTGGCTCTACTTTTCTCTTCACGCCATGATAATGTAGTCAAACCTTTCTCTTTCTTCTCTATCATACACTTTGGTCTAGCTCATGGCTTTCAAACATCATATAAAACAAATGTGAGTGTTGCTGTTAGACTAAATCTTAGACCAAATAAACTAATATGTAGGTAAAAGGGTTATACACCTCGGTACATGGCCTAGGGCGCCTAGCCCTATGCTTAGCCACATGCCACACATAGCAATTTTTGTTATTTTCTCATTAAGATTTGTATGAATTCGGCTACCTTTAACTAAACATGGATGACCTAATCATCCTAAAATAGTCCTAAGAAATCTAGAGAGGACAACAACCAGCCTCATAGATACAGTAATCACTATATATAGCGTATAAATAACTTTAAACTTTAACCGTTTGATCAACACTGGCAAATCTCAACATTGCTAACTATTGGATCTTCTATTCATTGTAGCAACTACATGATTCTATTGATAGTCTTTAGCACAATGACCGCTATGCAGAAACCTCAAAACACACTACTCAATAATTCTAGAACCGTCTCCGTCATTTCTCTAGAAAATGTCAAGTATTAGGTAGCTAATAGGTTGATTTCTACATTATACAAAGTACAAGAACCAAATATATACCCGATACTTTATGGACATGGCTCTAAATTATAATTATTTCTTAAACTACACCTATTATAATTTTATATAAAAATGATATGTCATACTTCTATTATCAGATTCTCACGTGCAAGGCACTGTGCAACTTACTAGTATTTTTAGTTGATAGCATTCATTTGCCCAGAGATGTTGATCATCGAATATTTATACATGTAAATATTAGTGAGTGTAACACATGTATATTAGGGAGTGTAACGGAGATTCGAGTTCAATAGTGCATTTTAACATTTTGTTTCGGGTTAAATAGTGAGTTTAACATTTTATTTCCTATTATTTTTAGCACGTAACAAATATTCTGAATGTGAGGAAATTTATGAAATTTAGTAGAAAAATTAAATGTTTCACCCAGATTTCAAGTCTAGTGTTATAAATATTTTTGAAAAATAAAATGAAACAACAAAGATTTGAACCCCTTCCTAAAATCAACTACCTAAGCAAACGAACACTGCAGTATAGCCAAATTCTTGCCAAGAACATGACTTATTTTTTATTGAACTGTAATGCTTCAGAATTACCAAATTTGACCAAAACTTTTGGCGGAGACTATCTTTTCTCGCTCCTTACAAAGAATCATTTATTTCACATATAGTTCACTTGATGAATCTTTACCCCATGGTATCACACTATGTTAATTTAGGAATAATCCCTGCCTGCACCCAAAGGCCAATCGAAACATCAAAAAGAATTAGCAACAAGTCAGCTATTGATAACTAAACACTGATGACCTTATCTTAAAGTTGTATTCAGAAATCAGGAGAGGACATCTAACAAAGAAAAATCAGCAGAGGACAACATCTACCCTCATAGCTAGGTGCAGTAGTTAAGTGACTTCGTCATTCCTCTAGCCAAAGATTTTAATCAACCATGTCTCTTCAGTAAATATTTATATGTGTGTTTATATAAGCGAATGTAACGGGAATTCGAGTTCAACAAGTGACGACACTGCGTTAATAGAAAAGGTATCCCTGGCTGCACCACGAAAGCCAACGTAAACATAACAAAATTAGTAAAAAAGCATTGCAAAATCAGTAACTATAAGCACGATTAACCGATTGAGCGATAGTGACCGACAATAGTTAGATGAGGAAATTTGGTGCAGAGAGATAGGAAAAAAGAAGGGAAGATAAGAGGATTAAGCCATGGCGAGAATGAGATGAGATTCAGTCAGACGAGCGTTTCCTCCTTGCCCCAATTTTAGCCGTTCTGCGGCTCTTCAGCTCGGCTACTTACATCCCGATGGCAATCCAGCATGATTTTCTGATCTTGCTAGAACTTATATGGCCAGACCATGTACCTGAAGGAGTTTTCTCCGATCGAATGCGATGCAAAACTGAATCGCTCTGCCCAGAATTCGCTGTCCCAAATGATAGGTTTGATATGTACGCACTACCAGAGTTAAATGAAACAAAAATCTACGCTGTTCTTGGCGGCATACCAGCAGACGTTTATTCTGACTATGTGTCTTTCGGAAGAAATCCAGGTGCAAGGTGAGAACAGCCGGTCAAGCTTTTGTTCCAGATACTTCCCAATCCAAAGTTTACTCCATGGTATTGCTTGAAATTATATTTTCTGAATAATATCAGCTCTACTACATAAACTCTACTGTGGCACACACACTCATATATAATCCCAGCCGGCTTGCAGACTATCGATGTAAGTTATATATCTCGGCCTTTATGACTGCCAAAGTCGGAATCGCAGTGTACCACACAAAAATGGCTTGCTTATATTAAACCACCAGATGTTCTTTAGAGCACCCCTCCCCCCAATGTGTTATTTGTAATACAATTTCATAACTAATTTGTACGCTTAGAATCATTGTATGCATTCATTATCATCCATTCGTTCACATGCATAACAGGCTTTACACCTATCTCCTAGTGCGGGTTTTTTTGAGAAATTACAGCAGGATGTTCAAACTGTAGAACAGAGCTAGAGGTTAGGTCTAAGCAGCAGATACGGGTAGAAAACTAGACTAAAACAAGAACTACAAGCTATTTACATAAATGTCTGGAACCAGTCGCTGAGTCCTCTATAGGGCTTCCAAGTGGCCTTGTGAAGGAGGAGGCACTTGGTATGGGTGTGCAGTATGGACCAGGCGAAGGCGGTGGCACTTGGTACGGGTATGCGGTATGGACGGTCCCCTCCTGTAGCAATGCTCGTTAAAGATCATGATGCCTCCTTCGTGGCATCTTTGACTTGGGAAATTAGCAACTCGTAATTCTTCATTAATTAGCCCAGGTTTCTCCATAAAAGTATCCATTTGTACAAGGAGAGAAATCAAAGAAAGTATTCGCACATTTATGAAATAATTAGTCATTATTGGCAAGGCTAGCGAGATAGTTCATCAATTACTTGACAAATATGAGGTTTAGACGCAGAGAAAAATAGTTGTACTTCATAGCCATCAACTTCCCAAGATTAAACCTTAATCATCCTCGAGCAAGAAAACATAACCATAAGGAACTCAACGTTTAAACTCAAACAATGAGAACCAAGTTCACTTACAATTAGTAGTCTCATGCACTTACCACTTCTTTAATCTGAAAGCTTATGCACCCACCACTTTTTTAATCTTTGTGATGTCTCCAAGGTGTCAAATCTTTGTGATGATCTAGTAGAAGAAGAAGTAGCTGGACTAATTGATCTTGCCGAACATCTAGTTATACAATCTAAGCAAGCGCGTGGGCAACAAAAAACAGTATGACGCTTCTAATGTTAGAAGAGGTACTAGAGTTAGAGTAAAGAAAACTTTTTAACATGAAAGGTCTAAGAGGTATGATTTGGAATAGTGAAAGTTTACGTGACACGGCCAAACACCTGTTTATTTCAGAAACTATTCGGGAACTATTCAGGAAACAGAGATTAGATTTTCTTGCTTTGTTAGAAACAGGACGGTCTAATTTTACGGTTCTTTTCCTTAAATATCTGGCTCTGGGGAAGGATTTTGCATGGTTTTTCCTTCCTTCCCATGGGCGCTCTTGGGGTATTTTGGTTGGTGTCAACACAGAAACTTTACAGGTCAACAAGGTTGAGTCGGGGGATTTTTGTGTAAAAATCCATATGAAATGTCGTAATGATGGTTTTCAATGGATCCTGATCCTTGTCTATGGGGCGGCTCAAGACGGTTTAAATCATGAGTTCCTTGCGGAGTAAGTGCGAGTTTGTAAAAACGAGACACATATTATGCTCGTTGGGGCTGATTTTAATATTTTAAGAAGATAATATAAAAAAATGGCAATTTTAATACACGGTGGACTTTTATTTTTAATGCGATCGTAGAAAGTCTTAACCTATGAGAGATTGTTCTCATAGGAAGACAATACACTTGGACAAACCGTCGTGAAAATCCCACATATGAAAAGCTTGACCGGGTTCTTGCTACTATTGAGTGGGAACATAAGTTCCCCCTTGTTTCAGTACAGGATCATACACGATCAGGATCAGATCGTACACCCCTCCTGATTGATTCAGGTATCCAATCCCACAAAGGTAATTCCTCGAGATTCTCGTTTGAACTCTCGTGGTTAAGACAAGATGGTTTCTTTGATTTGGTGGCTACCGAATGGGCTTCGGTATCACATGGAAATACTCCTATTGAAAAATGTCAATACAAAGTTAGACATCTACGTTGTTTCTTACGCGGTTGGGAAAAAATCTAACTGGAAAATATAAAAAAGAGAAGGACAGGCTTTTAGCCATCATTGATGAACTGGATCTAAAGGCTAAAACTACACCGCTCTCTGAAGAAGAAAGAAGAGAGCCGAGAGGGGAAAATGACCAAGTGTCAAAACTTCGGCGGGATGAGGAGTCCAAGTGGGCTCAACGTGCGAAGGTTAAACACATTCAAGAGGGAGGAAACAATACTAAGTATTTTTACTTGATTGCTAATGGTAAACATCGAGAAAAGAAAATTTTCCAACTAGAACAAGATGAAGAGACCATGGTGGGGGAGGAGAATTTCAGGGTATATATCTCCGAATACTATAATAAAATGTTTGGGGAGCCGACTCCCAACAGTTTTAGTCTTTTCGAGGAAATAAATCATGACATTCCTCAGGTCTCTCCCGAAGAAAATGCAATTTTAGGTTCTGGTTTTTGTGAACAAGAAATTTTCGATGCTATATCTTCGATGGAACATAACAAAGCACCTGGACCTGATGGATTCCCAGCGGAATTCTATCAAACTTTGGGGGGGGAGGGGGGGTCATTAAGCACAACTTGATGGCTATGTTTGCACAGTTGCACACAGCCAATCTACCTCTTTTTAAACTTAATTTTGGTGTCTTCACCCTCTTGCCCAAAAAGGAAAACGCAATTCAAATCCAACAATATAGACACATATGTCTTCTTAATGTGAGTTTTGAAAATTTTCACTGAAGTGGCAACAAATCGTATCTATGTGATCGCTCACAAAACAATCTGACCAACTCAGACAGCTTTTATACCCAGACGGCATATACTCGAAGGAGTGGTAGTTCTGTACGAGACCATTCATGAGATCCATAGGAAGAAATTGGATAGTGTATTGTTTAAAATCGATTTTGGGAAAGCATATGACAAGGTAAAATGGCCATTCTTACAATAAGTTCTTCGCATGAAAGGTTTTGATCCTTTGTGGTGCAAATGAATTGACAATTTTGTGCGGGATGGAAGTGTTTCCATTCGTGTCAATGATGACATTGGTCACTATTTCTAGACCAAGAAAGGACTTCGACAAGGCGACCCCCTGTCACCTATGTTGTTTAACATTATTGCTGATATGCTTGCTATTCTAATAGCTCGTGCGAAAGAGAATGGCCAAGTAGCTGGACTGATACCCCATCTAGTCGAAGGGGGAGTGTCCATACTGCAATATGCTGATGATACAATATTGTTCATGGAACATGATTTTCAGAAAGCAGTCAACATGAAACTCATTATCGGTATTTCCGAACAATTATCTGGCTTAAAAATTAATTTCCACAAGAATGATATATTTTGCTTTGGTCATGTTGCGGATCAAGAACAAATTTATAAAGAGATTTTCGGATGTGAGTCGGGGTTCTTGCCTTTTAGATACCGTGGGGTGCCTATACATTACAGGAGAATTCGAAATTCTGAGTGGAACCTGGTAGAAAACATATTTGAGGGTAAATTCTGAGTGGAGCAGAGCATTGAAGTACTAGAGCTAAAAAAATAAATATTTTCTAAGAAAATGGTTGCATAAATTGTTGTCAGAAGAGGGATTATGGCAAGAGCTGCTTTGCAATAAATATCTGACCAACAAAACTCTAGCACAAGTAGAGGCCAAGCCGACTGATTCACCTTTTTAGAAAGGTCTCATGGGAGTAAAAGATGAGTTTTTTACTAGAGGGACTTTCAAAATAGGTGATGGGAGAAGAACTAGATTTCGGGAGGATGTTTGGTTAGGAGAGTTGCCTCTTAACCAACAATATCCCTCCTTATATAACATTGTTCATAGGAAGCATGTTTCTGTTCATACTGTTTTGTCTCACAGTCCACTAAACATCAGTTTTAGAAGAAATCTAACTAGAAGTAAGTGGGATGCATGGTTGCATATGTGTGAAAGACTTATGAAAGTAAACTTGTCAAATGATGATGACATATTTTTATGGAATTTAACTGAAAATAGAATATTTACAGTTAAATCAATATATGAATATCTTATGAATGGCCATCCGTGTTTCCCTACAAGATATCTATGGAAGATAAAAATACCTACAAGAATAAAAGAAATTATGTAGTTTCTCAATAAAAAAGTTTTGCTAACTAAAGATAATCTAGTTAAGAGGAACTAGAATAGATGTAAAAAATATTGCTTTTGTAACAAAGACAAAACAATTGAACAGTTATTTCTTTCATGTCCTTTTGCTAGGATTCTTTGGCGTATGATTTACTATACCTTTAACATTCCTCCTCCCACCAATATCACTAATATGTTTGGGAATTGGTTGAATGGAGTGGATAAGATGAATACAGGCAGAATTCGTATTGGCATCTCGGTCCTATGTTGGTCTATTTGGAAAAGTCGAAATAATGTTGTTTTTAACAAGATGGGAGTTTCATCTTTTTTGCAGATTATCCATATGGCAGCGCATTGGATCTAACTCTGGGCTTTCCTCCTACCAGAGCATCAGTAACAAACCATGGTCTCTAGATGCATCCGTCTTGTGACGGTTACTACGGATTTTTTCAGCCAGGCTTCGTGGCGGCATTCTAATAGATTGACAAAGGCCTAGCTATTATTTGCTTTCTCTCTTGTGAGAATTTTCTTGCTCGGTTCAGGTGGTTGGCGTTTGTACCAATCTCATCTGACTTATTACTTGTAAGACTATTATACATTTTACTGTTTGATCTTAATAAATGGATGTGTGCATCCCTTGGATGCAGAGGCCGGGGCCTTCCCCCCATTTCAAAAAAAGCATAGGTATAGTATTGGCAAGAATATTATACAGGCTTTGTTAAGTCAAGACAACTACAATAAAAATTTATCAAGATGGAAAATAAGATGAACAAACAATTATTCAAATTCCTCTAGTTAACTCTCAGATTGCTAAGGAACACTAGAAGATTCACATTAACAACTAAGAGTGAGATCATGTCAAAAAAATCATATCATTAGAGTGTCTCATTGTAGAACACCCACATCAATAAATAAGGGTTATCAAACACTTCTTTTGTTTTCTTTGTATTTCTAAAACTTCAGTTCTTTAGTAACGAGAGCATGCCAAAACTTAGTGAGTTTAATCAGATTGTGTAAGCTAGGAAGGACACTCGTGACGGCCGCCAATTTTCTTTGGCTTTAATAACGATTTCTCGTAGCAGGCTAGAGGAGTATTCCAACCTTTTCTTGCAACACATATCCATGAGTATGCGAAGACTCTTACCATAATTGCTACTATAAATGTTTACTCAACGAATAGCCGAAATCCAAGAGTTTCCTATATCTATGTCCTTCGTAGGCCGGCGGAGTTGTTAGAAATTGAATCTTGGACCAAAATCTGACCGAAAATGGTTTGGAATATGAATTTCTAGGTAAATTTTTGACCAATTTTTACTCTTTAACAAAATTACCCAAAATTCAAAAGGTTTTGCCCGGCAAATCTTACTGGTTCTGACCAAAATGGGCAAAAGTCGGCCGGAATTCGTTTTTTCTGGACCAAATTCAAGGCTTGGCAGCTCAGACAGTAGTGGAGTGAGCCTTGGTTAGCCTGGTTAGCCGCTCGACTAGGAGGGAGTAGTTCTTTCGCAGGAGTGAGTGGTTCACCAGGTTTAGCAGGTGTGTGGAGTGTGTTGTTCGTTGCAAACAACGGTTAGTGTCAACTATGTAATTTCAAACTCTACCACGCAAGTTGAGTGCTATGGAAAAAAAGAAATGTTGTGCTGGCCATTTGACTGGGCTCGGTTTCATGCATGCGACAA
Organism: Avena insularis; assembly: GCA_023614405.1. NCBI lineage: Eukaryota > Viridiplantae > Streptophyta > Magnoliopsida > Poales > Poaceae > Avena > Avena insularis. The sequence goes on along the minus strand of CM042695.1, from coordinate 376,435,832 downwards.
CATGGATTTAAATATGTTCCCTTGTTGCAGGAAGTACTTATTTCACTCTCATGCACTAGATTGGTTTCAATATTGTTAGAAAGACCTAAATATTAATAGTAATCACGATTCTACGCAGCTCTTTTTTTTTTTTGAGGTAGATAGATTCTACGCAGCTCTAAAAGAGAAGATTGCATGCTGCACCACATAGTAATAGTAACATTATTGATTAGCCGTGTCATGTTTGCTTCATCCCTGGAGTCACACGAGTTGCACATTGTCTTGCTGGGTGTCATGTCCCAATAGTAACTCGTTCTCTTCTATCGACTAGTTTTATTCGTAATTCAGTGAAAACATGATGCTGACCAGAGAAGGCTTGTTTTCAAGGCATTCCGTAGACCTCCTAATCCTAGCTATGTCGTCCACCAATCAGAATATATCTTCGTTGTGTGATTTCAGTCTATATCTACTCTCTTTGTCGGAAAAGAAGCTACGTTAGGAACAACCGGTGATGGTATAGCCAATGCTATACCATCACGTACTCTGTTGTTTTGGGGGGAGAGACACTCCAACATTTTATAGCCCCACTAGGCCCTATAATAACAAAATAATATGCGGCGGTTTCTTAACTTGGTCAGCTCGTGGTGATTATATATTGATGGACAGATACAGAAGTGTTAGATAGATCTCAACGTGACAGGGCCCAACGGCCCGTCACGCCCCTATCCGCGCCCTGATCGGGGGCGCCCAACCCTATCTGGTTGGTGGGCCCCTATCGTCGGCGCTATATAAAGGAGGTGGGGGGCCGGCAGCACGCCTCACGAGGTTAGCCGTGCCCTAGCCGCCCCACCTACAAGCCCTACCGATCTAGGCTTAGCGCTGCGCCGACGGGAAGCACCACCGCCGCCACACTCTCGCCTCCCCTACTCCCATGGCTAACGATGGCGGCTCCAGCTCCGGCACAAGCTCCGGCATCCCCTCTGGCTCGTGCTTGTCGAGCCAGGGCGCAGGTAGTACCCTACTCCTCTCTGATCTATTAGATCCACCCAGTACAGATCCTACCGAGGCTACACTATAACTAACAATGGTATCAGAGCCAGGTTAGTTGCTAGTTTTTTTTTCGGTAGAAAGAAATCAAAGCAAAAGGGAAACCCTAGATCTAAACCCCCACAGTGCGCCTGCCCTATGGCCGCGCCGTCCCCCTCGATCCCTATGCGCATCGGCAAGCCAAGGCATAGGAAAGAAGACATACCCGATTTGGGGCAAAGTAAAAGGAAAGTAAAAACCCCAAACCCATATCCCCAGATCCCACCCTAGATCAAGAAAAACAAGATAAAAGGCCCATTTTTCCTCCCAGGTCCCGCATGAAAAAAAACCCTAAGTCAAAAGAAAAAGTTGCCCCGGCCATCGCCGGGAAAGGATCCGCCCTACCTCGGCCACTTGACGGCGGTGCACCCACCCTCGGGTGGATGCACGCATCGGCAAGGAGCCAAGGGGGAGGCACCGTCGCCATCTTCCTCTCATTCTCTGCTACATGCGAGAGGGACCCACCGGCCCGCCCTTGCGCTGGCTGGTGCGCCCACCCTCGGGTGGGCCACACCGCAGAAAAAGGAGGCACCGATGCTCGTGGGAGAGGGAGGAGGCCGCCGGCTGCGTCGGGCGGCGCCACCTCGCCTCAGTCCCTGCCGTGGCTTGGGAGCCAAAGAAGAGAGAAAGGGAGGGGCACGCCGCCGCCGGCGCCATCGCCGCGCGGGGCGGCCACCTCGCCTCGACCTCCACTGGTGAGCTCCCACACCGCTGCGTGAGAGAGAGAGGGAGGGGCTCGTCGGGGGCGGCCACCTCACCTCGGCCGCTCGCGTCTCCCGCCGAGCAGAGGGTGGGGGTCATGAGGCTTGAGGGGTAGAATGAGAGTTAGGGTTAGAGGAGGGCTGCGGCGGGTGGGGGTTTTGTCCCCGCGAGGGGCGCAGGGAGCCCTAGGATCTAGGTTAGCCGAAATGGGCTAGGATCGAGAGGCGTGGGTGGCCAGGCTGGCTCATGGCCTTGAGCGCTGAGCCGTGGTGGGGCTGGCGGGCAGCTCTTGGGAGGCAGCTAGCAGGCGGCATGGTGACTGCTAAATGCAGCAGGTCTTGTGCTGTGTGTGGCGCCAAGTGGGCCTGGCTGGCGCTGGGCTGGCGGCGACAGATAGAGGCAGCGCGCTAGCAGGCTGCTGGGCTGCTGCTTGCCAGCCAAGGAAAAGGCCCAGTAGGGCTTAACAGCACAATTTTTTCTATTTACAGAAACTATTTTTTGATGTTTTTATCAAGTTTTGGACAGTTTTTTGTACAGTTTTTCTAGTCTATTTATTTCAAGTGAATATTTGACTAGAAAATGGAATAGAGGCAGATTTTTCTGTAAAATTTAAAAGTCTTATGAAAGTTATTATAATTGTTTCCGCTGCAAATAGTCGTTTTAAATGGCTAGAATGCAATAAAAGTGTGTTAAATTTTGTTATAAAAGATGTGATAAAGTAATTTAAAGTTGATTATGCTCCATGTTATTAATTGACCAACGTTATTAATACAATGATCATGATCCCTTTCATTATGTATTAAAGGTGCATTTAATTTTAATTTTACCCAACGGTGATATAATTTTAAATGGCACAAACAATTGCATGCTTAATTTATACCAGTGTTGGATTAATGCATACAGTTGTTTTTGGTTATCTCACGTCTTTTGTGGTTTTCAGGAGGTCTCAACCTCATGAGCTGCCTGAAGGACATCCCACTGCTCAGGGGGGATAACTACTCCGAATGGAGGAAAAAGGTTGATCTGGCGTTTATTTGCGCTGAGGTGGACTGGGTGGTTGACACTAAACAACCAGTCAAGCCCGAAGACCCTGTGAGGGGTGATGCTGAGGAAAGTGCTGCATTTGAAAAGAGAAAGAGGGACCATGCTCCTTTGGAGCTGGCTTACTCAATAGACAATCAAAAGTGGGTGAACGCCAATAAGAAATGTTTGGCTTTTGTCAAGAACACAATTGAGAACACAATAGTGGGCTCAATTGGAGAGTGTGCCTCTGTTGGCGAATACCTTGCAAAGATAAAGAGCCAGTTTACTGGCTCTTCAAAGATGTATGCAACCCAGCTGCTAAAACAGCTGGTGACAGAAAAGTATACGGGAGGGCCACATGGCATTAGAGAGCACATCTTGAGAATGTCCAACATGGCGGCCAAGTTGAAGCCCATGGATGAGGACCTCGAGCTCAAGCCTGCTCTTCTGGTGCATCTTGTCATGGCCTCTCTTCCCCAACGGTTCGAGAACTTCGTCATCAACTATAACATGTCCCCTGAAAAGTGGGACATTAAAAAGACCATAGGGATATGTTCTCAAGAGGAAGAAAGGCTGAAGTCTCTTCACGGTGGTTCCTTGAACTACGTGAAGGACAATAGGAAGAGGAACTTCACCAACAGTAACCATGGTGGCTCACCTTCCAAGCCACATGGCAAGGGCCCACAACAGCACCAGCATCAGTACCAGCAGTCCACCCCTAGGGACAAAGACCAGTGCCACCATTGCAAAAAGGTTGGCCACTACAAGAAGGATTGTCCAATATGCTGAAGTCCATAATGGCCAAAAACGGTAAATATATAGTCTCTTTTGTTAATGAATCTCTGTATGAAAAGTTTTCTAAATCTACTTGGTGGATTGACTCTGGTGCAACTGTTCATGTTGACAACTCTTTACAGGGGTTCCATTCGACAAGGATTTTGCCTAAAAGAGAAAGACTCATTGAAGTGGCGAATGGGATTGAAGCAGAAGTGGAGGCTGTTGGCGACATTCCTCTAGAGCTGGCTGATGGCTCTTCTCTTTTTCTTAAGGATGTTCTTTTTGTTCCTTCCATTCATAGAAATTTAATAAGTGTGTCGTGCTTGGACAAAGATTTGTATGAGTGCTATTTTGGACATGGCAAATGTGCCATTTGGTTGAAAGATACTTGTGTGGGTGTTGCTACCCTACATGACAAGCTATATTTATTATCTTTGCATGAGAAAGTATTTTCTGTGTGTGATGTGAATGAACAAGTTCCCTTATCGAACAAAGATCAAAAGAAAAGAAAGCGGACTCTTGACTCATCGAAGTTATGGCACTGCAGATTACGCCATATTTCGAGGGGAAGAATAGAAAGCCTCGTTAAAAATGACATTCTTCCTCCGTTAGAGTTCTCAGACATCGAGCAATGCATAGAATTCATCAAAGGAAAGTATGCAAAACAAATTTAAAAGGGTGCAAACTGAAGCATAGCTACACTAGAAATAATCCACACTGATATTTGTGGACCGTTTTCGGTGAAAAGTGTGGATGGCTATGATTCATTCATAACATTCACGGATGATCACTCCCGATATGGTTATATTTATCCAATTAAAGAAAGATCTGAAGCATTGGATAAATTTAAAATTTTCAAAGTTGAAGTAGAAAATCAGCATGATAAAAGAATTAAGATAGTCCGGTCTGACCGTGGGGGGGAGTACTACGGTCGGCATACTCCATATGGTCAAGTACCAGGACCCTTTGCAAGGTTCCTGCAGGAAAATGGAATAGTCGCCCAGTATTCTATGCCGGGCGAACCTCAGCAAAACGGAGTAGCTGAAAGGCGTAACCGTACCCTTATGGATATGGTGCGCAGCATGATGAGCTATTCCACCCTCCCATTGGGATTGTGGATGGAGGCGCTTAAAACCGCCATTCACATTCTCAACAGAGTACCAAGTAAGTCGGTGCCCAAACACCGTATGAATTTTGGACAGACAGAGTCCCCTCTCTGCACCACTTGAGGGTCTGGGGGAGCCCAGCTGAGGCAATAGTTTTCAATCCAACCATTGCAAAGTTAGACCCCAAAACAGTATCATGCCACTTTATTGGCTATCCAGATAAGTCAAAAGGCTATCGTTTCTACTGTCCTGGCAGATACACAAAGTTTGTAGAAACGAGACATGCAGTCTTCTTGGAGGACGAATTGATGAGGGGGAGCATGGTAGCTCGGGAAATTGATCTTGAGGAGAAGAGGGTGCATGCACCTAATCCAATGACTCAGGAGCCATTTTCTCGCTACCTGTTGTGCCACCATGTATGATGGGGATATTCCTACCGGGGTATACCCAGCAGGACGTTTCCGACTGGCCCAGGAACTGGCGAGTGGGCCTGCAAGACGGCGACTAGATCAAGACCTGGCGTGGATCCAAGCGACTGGAAGTTGAAGGCCCAGGAGAGTAGATAGGCCCAGTCGGATTAGGTTAAACGAGTACTGAAACCTTAACTGATTCGGTTGAGATATGTAAACCCTAGGGGAGGGTGAGTCTATATAAAACTCCCTACAGGGCGTGTAAACATACGTTCCATCATCCATCCAAGCGACTCGCCGCCTAGCCGTCGAGCTCGCCCCATTGTACCTCCATCATAATACAATCTAGCAGGAGTAGGTCTTTACCCTCCCGGGGGGCGAACCTGGGTAAAACCCTGTGTATCCGCCCTCATCTCGCACCGCAGATGGCTGGCTGCCCTTGCCCTTCGTTCTACTACTCGCTGCCGATTGCAGCATCTACCGTGGTCATTCCCACGACAGTGGCGCCCACCGTGGGGCCTGGCCGGTCTGGCCGGTGTTCTGCAGCGAGATCCAATCTGCCCATCAACGAGTCGGTCGCCACCGGCCGCATGATAGCGATTGGAGAGATGCTCCAGATCTTGCCGAGCAGCTACGTCCCGGCGGCGCGACCCGTCACGCACAGCATGATCTTGCCCGTCGGCACGATCAGCCTCTTCGTTGGCCTCACCGACGTCATCGTCTCGGAGGACTCCGAGAGCCAGGTCTGCACGATCCATCGCCTCGCCTCCGAGTACAATTCGGCCCACAGCGACGTGGTCGAAAACACCGCGGCCGCGGAAGACGTGGCCCTCAACGACGACGCCGACTCGGCGACTCCGGCGTCACTCACCGGATCCATCACCACGGCTTCACCCGCGGGTTCCATCACCCAGGTCTCCAACGTGGGAGACTTCGAGGATCCCTCCATCCTTGGGATCTTTGACTTCGACTCCGGATCGGAAATCTCCGTCGATCTCCGTTACGGGACCGGTCGCCACGCCGCGACCTACATGGCAACCAGCACCGATCCACCGGAGGATCCCTTCTCCACCCCGATCCCTCCTAACGCCACAGAAACGGAGGTCGAGGAACTCCGCTTGAAGCTGGCGGAGGCAGTACGCAAGGAGCAGGCCGAGCGCGAAAAATTTCGCCTCGGCGGATGATGGCGCGAGGCATCACGCTACCACCAGCAGCGAATCAGGTCGCGCCTGAACCCCACCGTCCAGGGGCGCCCCCTGAACTTCGATGACGAGAACGACCCGGCTCGCATGGCGGCAGCGCGGCAATGACGGCGCCCACCTCCGCAACGCGCACCCCGAGGACCAGCCGCGGATCGTGGTCTCCTCGCGGGAGCGAGACGCGAACGGCCTACCACTGTTCTCCGCTCCGATGGATAACCTCGTGGCGGGCCGAGCAGCGGCCGACAACATCACGGCCACCTGTGACGGCGCCCTACAGATCGATGCGTCGGGGCCACGCTTTCGCAAAGGCGGCCGAGCAGCAAAACGCAAGCGCCGACTCGCAGGGTCGGATGTACTCGCGTTCTTCGGGCAGCAGAGCGGCCTCAAGCGGCCGCCCATTGGCGGAAAACACCCTCAATTGCCCGCCACCCGAACCACTGCAGCTTCAACACCGACCCGCGAATCACCTCCTCCCTGCGACCCGGGCCAGCGACCAACCGTCACCGTAGCGGTCATCCCGTCGGCGCCCGCACCCACATCATCAACAACCAAAGCTGGCGCGCCGCCAGCCCGGCGACCTGCGACACACCTAACCAATCGCCACGACGGCGAGCCAATGGGTCGCTAAGCCGACTTCGGGCCCGGTGCCGGACCCGATGATTCGGGCGAAAATACCAGCGAACTTCAAAGCGCGAAGGAAATAGAAATGCGACCCGTCGACCCCTACGTGGCTGGACACCTACCTCATGGCGATGGGGATCGCTGGCCACACCGACCTGCTAGCCGCCCGTTACCTCCCCCTGATGATGGAGGGAACGTGCAGGCAGTGCATCAACACTCTTCCCCCGGATAGCATCGACTCCTGGGAAGAGATGCGTGATGCCTTCGTCGAACGCCAGGTGCTCCTACACCCGCGCCACCACCATCGAGGACCTGGAACGATGTGTCCAGGGACCCCGCGAGTCGACCCACAGCTGGGTCCAGCGGTGGCAAGAACTATGGTACAACGCGGTCGGCATCCACCCGGACATCGCGATCCACTGCTTCAAGACCTCGTGCCGCTACGAGCCCCTGGTCGCCAAGCTCAAGCGACACTCCCGCACACTCGACAACATATCGGATCTCCTCGAGATCGCCAAGAGATACGTGGAGGAAGACCCAAACCAGGAAACCGATGACGAGTCGGGCGGTCAACGCCGCACAAACGGCACCGACAACGGACGACGGTCCGACCTACGCTACAGCAACACTCACCTCACCGGCAAGCTCCGCAGTGACGGGCAAGTCGACAAATGCATAGCGCTGGGCATGCACAGCGAGCCCAAACTTCCGCGCTGACGGAGGGCAACGCGCTGACGCCCAGCAATTACAAGGCGAAACCAAGGTTCGACCCCGCGGCCCTCCTTAACCAACCTTGTGCGTTTCACAACAGGGAAGGAAAGCCCGCCACGCACACGACCGCCGACTGCCACTCTCTCAAGGAGATTGAGAAGGCACGGCGAGCGCGGGAGGACCCCGACAACAACCGTAAGCGGCGGAAATTGGCAGTGTGGCCGTCTCGCTCCACACCTTCACGAGCTTCAACACAAAGCGAGAAGAAGGTCATCGCCGCGCCCGTCACCGTCAGCGCGGTGGCCCAGGTGGGCGTTCCCGGTTCCTCAACTGGTCGGAGAAGCCCATCACCTGGAGCCGCCAGGACCACTCGCCACGCATCGAGTACCCAGGTCGAGTCGCCCTGGTGGTCAAGCCCAAGGTGGGAGACTACTGGCTCCCCAAGACATTGATGGACGGCGGCAGCTCCATCAACATCCTGTACCTAGACACCTTCAGGCGACTGCGGCTACCGCAGTCGATGGTCAAGACGACCTACACCATGTTCCACGGCATCGTCCCCGGTCGGAAAGCGTACCCGATCGGCAAGGTCACGCTGCCAGTCACCTTCGGCACACCAGCAAACTTCCGCACCGAGCGGATCGTCTTCGAGCTGGTACCCTTCGACAGCCCTACTGCTGCGTCACAGGCGCGGCGTTGCCAAGTTCATGGCAGCGCCCGCTCGCGTACAACGCGATGAAGCTCCGGCAGCGGCGTCATCACCATCAACGGCGACCCCAACATGGCGCCCGAGTGCGAAACCAAAGGCGAACTTCGCCCGGCGACATCATCGGCGAGACCAACCGCCCGAGGCTCGCCAAATCTGCGGCGGGGTCAACAACGACGACCCCACCATACTCAAGAAGCCCAATTCGGAGGGCATCAACACCTCCGCCTTTGACGTGACGACGCACACCCGCACCGTCGAGCTGGTCCCAGGCGACTCCAGCCAGACGGTGACGATCAGGACGGGCATGAGCCCAGAATAGGAAGGCGCGCACATCGAGTTCCTCCATGAGAACAGGGACATCTTTGCATGGAAGCCCTCTGACATGCCTGGTGTCCCTAGGTAACTCGCTGAGCACAAACTCCACGCCGACCCCAAAGTGCGACCTGTCAAGCAGTCGCTACGGCCCTTCAATGAAGAGCGCCGCCGAGCCATCGCCGAGGAGGTGCAGCGTCTACTCGCTGCAGGCTTCATCCGGCCAATAAAATACTCCAAGTGGCTGGCAAACCCAGTCCTGGTCGAGAAGAAAAATGGGACCTGGAGGATGTGTATCGACAACACAAACTTAAACAGCGCCTGCCCGAAGGAGCAATTCGTCCTCCCGCGGATCGACCAAATAATCGATTCCACCGCGGGTTCGGAGTCGCTGTGTTTCCTCGACGCCTACTCTGGGTACAACTAGATCAAAATGGTTGTCGAGGACGAGGAAAAGACGGAGTTCATCACGCCATTCGGAGCCTTCTGCTACACCGCCATGACCTTCGGCCTCGAGAACGGCGGGGCGACCTACCAGCGGTGCATGCAGGAATGCCTTGCGAGCCAAATTGGCCGCAATTGTTGGAGATATGCCCTAGAGGCAATAATAAATGTAGTTATTATTATATCTTTGTGTTTATGATAAATGTTTACATTCATGCTATAATAGTATTAACAAGGAAACATTAATACTTGTGTGATTTGTAAACTTAAATTGAAGTCCCTAGTATAGCCTCTATACATCACTAGCTTGTTGGTTAATAAATGATTGTGGTTTCCCTATCATGAACATTGAGATGTTATTAACAACAAGATCATATCATTAGGAGAATGATATGGTGGATATACTCCTATAGATAAGCGTAGCATAAAGATCAAGTCATTTTAATAGTTCAATTGCTATATGCTTTCTGATACATAGTAACCTAATTCCTTCGACCATGAGATCATGCATATCACCTTTACCGAATGGATGCTTTGATGACATCAAACACCACACCGTAACTGGGTGGCTATAAAGGTGGCATTGAGTGTTCGGAAAGTATTGGTTGAGACACATGGATCAAGAGTGGGATTTGTCCATCCATATGACGGATAGATATACTCTGGGTCCTCTCGGTGAAATGTCATCCAATTAGCTTGCAAGCATGTGGTAGCTCACAAGGGATCACATATCACGGAGCGAGAAAAGAGTACTTATCGATGTGAGGTTGAACTAGGTATGCAGAGATCTGTGATCATAACCTCGGATAAGTAAACTATCGTGAGACAAAGGGAAATTGGTATCGTATGTAAGTGGTTCATTCGATCGCAAAGTAATCATAGAAATATGTGGGAGCCATATGAATTTCTAGATTCCTCTATTGGTTATTGATCGGAGAAGTGTCTCGATCATGTCCGCATAATTCACGAACCGTAGGGAGACACACTTAAGGATTCGACGTTGTTTAAGTAGTTATGGAATGATGAGAAAGAGACTGAATGTTGTTCGGAGTCTCGGATGGGATCCGGGATATCACGAGGATATCCAGAATGGTCCGAAGAATAAGATTCATATAAGGAAAGTCCCGTTTCAGAGTTGGGGAATGGTTCCGGTGTTTTCATCGGGAATGTTCTAGAAGGTTCCAGAATGTCCGGCACTCCGGAGGGGAAGGGTACATGAATGTGTTATATCAAGTTGGTATGATTGCATCATGTACTCGGTGTCATCGCTGAACAAAATAGAGGGTTTATTCAAATCCTAGTTTGAAAAGTCAAACGCCAAGTTTGAAAGTCAAACGGCTATTTTTTGGGAAGTGGAGAGGGAGGTGGAAACCGACTTGGGGGAGGAGTCCCTCCTCCCACCGTCAGCGTACCACCAAGCCGAGTTGGGGAGGGACTCCCCTCCCCTTGGCCGGCCCCCTCCACCTATATAAGGAGGGGCGGGGCTCCCCTCCTAGACACAAGTTCCTACACCTCTAAACCCTAGCCCCAAGCCGCCGCCTAACCTCCATAGCCGCCGCCGGCCCTAGGGCAATCGCCGCCGCCTAGGTGAAACCCTAGCCGCCGGCCTAGCCTCCTCCTCGGTGTGTCTAAACCCTAGATCGTCGAGGGCTCTCTCATAGTCCACCATACTCGCTCCGGCTTAAGGCGAAGCCCTGCGAGATCTCCCCTCTACTTCCGGTACCACGCCATTGTGCTGCCGGAATCGCGAGGAGAGTGCTACAACCTCCGTTGCCTGCTGGCACAAGGGAGAGGAAGGTCTTTGTCGAGTACCGAACGTGTGACCGACTGCGGGAGCGCTGCCGGAACGCAGCGCCAGAAGGATCGTCTACGCGATCTTGAGATCGGGAAGAGTACGACTACATCACCCACGAGAATCCGCTCTCGTTAAACACTTTGGAATCTTCGAGGGTGAGTTATTCCATCGACTCGTTGCTACAATCTAGTAGATAGATCTTGGCTTGTTTGTTTGTATGCGATAGAAATTTTTTGTTTTCCATGCTACGAAACCCTACAGTGGTATCAGAACCGTGTCTATATGTAGATCTGTTGCACGAGTAGAACACAATGGTCATTGTGGGCGTTGATGCTTTTATTGTCGATTGCTTCTTGTGTACTTTGCATCTTGCGGGATGTTGGGATGAAGCGGCCCAGGCTAACCTTACATGACATCGTTCATGAGACTTGCTCCACGCTTGACATGCAACTTGTATTGCATAAGTGGCTTTGCGGGTGTCTGTTTCTCCTTGCATAGTTAAGATCCAATTTACAACGGGTGATTAACAATACTAGTATCAATGTTGTGGTTCATGTTCATAAGTTAGAACGACACTTATGGAAAGCCCCAAACCACGTAAAACATGCAAAGAAAGTAGAAGCGTCTAACTTTGTTTTGTAGGGTGTGCAGTGATGTGATATGGTCATGATTGTGATTATATTTGATGTATGCAATGATCCTTATTGTAAGTTGGCAACCGGCAGGAGCCATATGGTTGTCTTTAATTTATGTTAAGACCCGCGTGTCTATTCAAAGTAGTTGTAATAGTTGAAGCCGGTGGACGACAACCATGGAGAAGCGTCATTGACCTTGATGCAATGCCGGTGATGATGGAGATCATGTTCGTGCTTGAAGATGGAGATCGGAAGCACAAAGAAGAAAGGCCATATCATATCACATATTATGAATTGCATGTGATGTTAATCCTTTATGCATCTTGTATTGCTTAGTAGACGACGGTAGCATTATAAGATGATCCCTCATGCACATGAATTTCAAATCATAAAGTGTTCACCCTTAGTTAGCACTATTGCTAAAGCTTGTTGTTTCGAAGCACCACGTGATGATCGGGTGTGTTAGATTCCGCAAGTGTATAAAACGTGAGCAAGCCAGATTTGCTCATGCAGAAACTAAGGTTTGATCTTGACGAGCCTAGCATGTACAGACATGGTCTCGGAACATGGATCACCGAAAGGTAAAGCATGAATCATATAGTAGATATGATGAACATGTCGATTGTTCGCCATTGAAACTATATCAACTCTCGTGATGATCGGTGTTGATGTGGTGGATTTGGTTCGTGTGATCACTAAAACAATGTGAGGGATGTTGTTTTGAGTGGGAGTTCACCTAGATTAATTTTATTATTAATTTGAACTCAATTTGTCATAAACTTAGTCTAAACTATTGCAAATATGTTGTAGATCAATGGCAGCCCCTACCATCAATTTTAATGCGTTCCTAGAGAAAGAAAAGTTGAAAAACAATGGAAGCAACTTCGCGGATTGGTTCCGCAATTTGAGGATTGTCCTCACAGCTGGTAATTTGACCTATGTGCTGGATGCACCGCTGGGTGACCCACCTGCAGCTACTGCTACCGATGAAGTAAAGAATGTTTACCTCACTCGGAAGACACAGTACTCCACAATTCAGTGTGCTATCTTGTATGGTTTAGAATTGGAGCCTCAGAAAAGGTTTGAGAATTCAGACCCACATGATATTGTCCGTGATCTCAAATTGATTTTGGGACTCATGCGGCAATTGAGAGCTATGAGGCTTCTGAAAAGTTCTTTAACTGCAAGATGGAAGAGGGCAGCTCCGTCAGTGAGCATGTGCTTAAGATGTCTGGGCACGCAAACAAACTTCAAAGCTTGGGTATAGTGATTCCTAATGCTTTGGGGATTTACCGTGTCCTCCAATCACTACCACCAAGTTACAAGAACTTTGTGATGAACTACAACATGCAGAACATGAACAAGACGTTGCGTAACTCTTTGCCATGTTAAAATCTGCAGAAGTGGAGATCAAGAAAGAGCACCAAGTGTTGTTGGTCAATAAGACCACCAAATTCAAGAAAGGCAAGTCTAAGCAAAAGGGACACTTCAAGAAGGGTGGTAAGAAAGTTACCACGCCGACGAAGAAGACCAAGGCTGGACCTAAGCACGATCTTGAGTGCTTTTACTGCAAGGGAGAAGGTCACTGGAAGCGGAATTGCCCAAAGTACTTGGCGGATTTGAAGAACGGAAACATCAAGAAGAAAGCTATATATGATATACATGTTATTGATGTGTATCTCACTAGTACTAGTAGTAGTGCCTGGGTATTTGATACTGGTTCGGTTGCTCATATTTGTAACTCGAAATAGGTGCTGCAGAATAAACGGAAGCTAGCGAAGAACGAGGTGACGATGCGCGTTGGAATCGGATCAAAGGATGATGTGATCGCGGTCGGCACGCTACCCCTTCATCTACCATCGGGATTAGTTTTATACTTAAATGATTGTTATTTGGTGCTGCGTTAAGCATGAACATTATATCGGGATCTTGTTTATTGTAGGCGGTTACTTGTTTAAATCCGAGAATAATGGTTGTTCGATTTATATGAGTAATATGTTTTATGCACATGCACCTTTAATAGATGGTCTATTCTTGTTGAATCTCGATAGTGGAAATACACATATTAATAACATTGAGGCTAAACGTTTGAAATCGAGCGATAACTCGACCTATATGTGGCACTGTCGTCTTGGTCACATTGGAGTGAAGCGTATGAAGAAACTCCATTCCGATGGACTTCTTGAATCACTTGAAAGATGCGAAGCATGTCCGATGGGTAAAATGACTAAGACTCCATTTTCTGGTATGATGGAGCGAGCTACGGACTTATTGGAAATCATACATACCGATGTGTGTGGTCCAATGAGTGTAGCATCGCGCAGTGGTTATCGTTATGTTCTTACCTTCACGGATGACTTGAGTAGATATGGGTATATCTATTTCATGAAACATAAGTCCGAAACTTTCGAGAAGTTTAAGGAATTTCAAAGTGAGGTAGAGAATCAACGTAACAAGAAGATTAAATTTCTACATTCTGATCGTGGAGGTGAATATCTAAGTTACGAGTTTCGCGAGCATTTGAAGAAATGTGGAATACTTTCACAATTGACACCGCCGGGAACACCATAGCGTAATGGTGTGTCCGAACGTCGTAATCGAACTCTCTTAGATATGGTTCGTTCTATGATGTCACTTACAGATTTACCGGTATCATTTTGGGGTTATGCATTAGAAACAGCCGCATTCACTTTAAATAGGGCACCATCTAAATCCGTAGAAACGACACCGTATGAATTATGGTTTGGAAAGAAACCTAAATTGTCGTTCCTTAAAGTTTGGGGATGCGAAGCCTATGTAAAGAAGTTACAGCCGGACAAGCTTGAACCCAAAGCGGAAAAATGCGTCTTCATAGGATACCCGAAGGAAACTATTGGGTATACCTTCTATCATAGATCCGAAGGCAAAATCTTTGTTGCCAAGAATGGATCCTTTCTAGAGAAGGAATTTCTCTCAAAAGAAGTAACTGGAAGGAAAGTAGAACTCGACGAGGTTTTTGAAACTTCTCTCGAACTTGCGAGTAGCGCAGCACCGGAAGTAGTTCCTGTGACGCCTGCACCAGTAAGAGAGGAAGCTAATGATGATGATCATGAAACTTCGGTTGTAGTTGCTACAGAGCCTCGCAGGTCAACGAGAACTCGTACCACTCCTGTTTGGTATGATCCCGTTATGAATGTCATGTTGGTGGATAACACCGATGACCCTGAGACATATGAGGAAGCAATGATGAGCCCAGATTCCAATAAATGGCAAGAAGCCATGAAATCCGAGATTGGATCCATGTACGAAAACCAAGTATGGACTTTGGTGGACTTACCGGATGGCCGGAAGGCCGTCAAGATTAAATGGATTTTCAAGAAGAAAACAGATGCTGATGGTAATGTTACTGTTTATAAAGCTCGACTTGTCGCAAAAGGGTTTCGACAAATTCAAGGAGTTGACTACGATGAGACTTTCTCACCTGTAGCGAAGCTAAAGTCTGTGAGGATTATGTTAGCAATCACTGCATATTATGATTATGAGATATGGCAGATGGATGTCAAAACAGCATTCCTCAATGGAGACATTGATGAAGAGTTGTATATGACGCAATCCAAAGGTTTTGTCGATCCTAAAGATGCTAACAAGGTATGCAAACTTCAACGGTCCATCTATGGATTGAAGCAAGCATCCCGAAGTTGGAATCAACGTTTTGATAAGGTAATCAAAAGTTTTGGTTTTATACAAACTTATGGAGAAGCTTGTATTTACAAGAAAGTGAGTGGGAGCTCTGTAGCATTCTTAATACTATATGTAGATGACATATTGTTGATTGGGAATGATGTAGACCTTCTTAATAGTGTCAAGGAATATTTGAATAATAGTTTTTCAATGAAGGATCTTGGCGAAGCAGCTTACATATTAGGCATAAAGATTTATAGAGATATATCAAGACGCCTAATATCATTGTCACAAAGTACATATTTGGACAAAGTTCTAAAGAGGTTTGGAATGGAAGATAGCAAGAAAGGGTTCTTTCCCATGTTGCCCAATACGACCTTGAGTAAAACTCAAAGTCCGACAACGGCAGAAGATAGAGAAAGGATGAGTAAGACTCCCTATGCCTCAGCCATAGGATCTCTAATGTATGCCATGCTATGTACTAGACCCGACATTGCATATGCTGTTAGTTTAACTAGCAGATATCAAAGTGATCCAGGAGTGGATCATTGGACAACGGTCAAAAACATCCTTTAGTACTTGAGAAGAACTGAGGATATGGTTCTTTCTTATGGAGGTGATGAACAGCTTGTTGTTAATGGTTACACCGATGCTAGTTGGAACACCGATCCGGATGATTCTAAATCACAATCCGGATACGTATTTATTTTGAATGGTGCAGCAGTTAGCTGGAGGAGTGCAAAGCAAAGCGTTGTGGCGAGATCTTCAACTGAATCGGAATACATGGCTGCTTCGGAGGCTTCACAAGAAGCGATATGGATGAAAGAGTTCATTACAGAGCTGGGTGTGGTTCCTAGTGCGCTGGACCCAATGTCTATCTACTGTGATAACATGGGGGCCATAGCCAATGCGCAAGAACCAAGGTCACACAAGAAGCTGAAGCATATCAAGCTACGTTTTCACGCTATTCGAGAGCATGTCCAAGATGGGGACATAAAGATTTGCAAAGTACACACAGATCTGAATGTGGCAGATCCGTTGACTAAACCTCTCCCGAGGGCAAAACATGACCAACACCAAACTGCCATGGGTGTTCGGTATATTACCATGTAATCTAGATTAGATGACTCTAGTGCAAGTGGGAGACTGTTGGAGATATGCCCTAGAGGCAATAATAAATGTAGTTATTATTATATCTTTGTGTTTATGATAAATGTTTACATTCATGCTATAATAGTATTAACAAGGAAACATTAATACTTGTGTGATTTGTAAACTTAAATTGAAGTCCCTAGTATAGCCTCTATACATCACTAGCTTGTTGGTTAATAAATGATTGTGGTTTCCCTATCATGAACATTGAGATGTTATTAACAACAAGATCATATCATTAGGAGAATGATATGGTGGATATACTCCTATAGATAAGCGTAGCATAAAGATCAAGTCATTTTAATAGTTCAATTGCTATATGCTTTCTGATACATAGTAACCTAATTCCTTCGACCATGAGATCATGCATATCACCTTTATCGGATGGATGCTTTGATGACATCAAACACCACACCGTAACTGGGTGGCTATAAAGGTGGCATTGAGTGTTCGGAAAGTATTGGTTGAGACACATGGATCAAGAGTGGGATTTGTCCATCCATATGACGGATAGATATACTCTGGGCCCTCTCGGTGAAATGTCATCCAATTAGCTTGCAAGCATGTGACTGGCTCACAAGGGATCACATATCACGGGAAGGAGAAAAGATTACTTATCAGTAACAAGGCTGAACTAGGTATGCAGAGATACCGACGATCATAACCTCGGATAAGTAAACTATCGTGAGACAAAGGGAAATTGGTATCGTATGTAAGTGGTTCATTCGATCGCAAAGTAATCGTAGAAATATGTGGGAGCCATATGAATTTCCAGATTCCTCTATTGGTTATTGATCAGAGAAGTGTCTCGATCATGTCCGCATAATTCACGAACCGTAGGGAGACACACTTAAGGATTCGACGTTGTTTGAGTAGTTATGGAATGATGAGAAAGAGACCGAATGTTGTTCGGAGTCTCGGATGGGATCCGGGATATCACGAGGAGATACGGAATGGTCCGGAGTCTCGGATGGGATCCGGGGTATCACGAGGAGATCCGGAATGGTCCGGAGAATAAGATTCACATAAGGAAAGTCCCGTTTCAGAGTTGGGGAATGGTTCCGGTGTTTTCATCGGGAATGTTCTAGAAGGTTCTGGAATGTCCGGCACTCCGGAGAGGAAGGGTACATGAATGTGTTATATCAAGTTGGTATGATTGCATCATGTACTCGGTGTCATCACTGAACAAAATAGAGGGTTTATTCAAATCCTAGTTTGAAAAGTCAAACGCTAAGTTTGAAAGTCAAACGGCTATTTTTTGGGAAGTGGAGAGGGAGGTGGAAACCGACTTGGGGGAGGAGTTCCTCCTCCCACCGCCAGCGCACCACCAAGCCGAGTTGGGGAGGGACTCCCCTCCCCTTGGCCGGCCCCCTCCACCTATATAAGGAGGGGCAGGGCTCCCCTCCTAGACACAAGTTCCTACACCTCTAAACCCTAGCCCTAAGCCGCCGCCTAGCCTCCATAGCCGCCGCCGGCCCTAGGGCAATCGCCGCCGCCGCTTAGGTGAAACCCTAGCCGCCAGCCTAGCTTCCTCCTCAGCGTGTCTAAACCATAGATCATCGAGGGCTCTCTCATAGTCCACCATACTCGCTCCGGCTTAAGGCGAAGCCCTGCGAGATCTCCCCTCTACTTCCGGTACCACGCCGTTGTGCTGCCGGAATCGCGAGGAGAGTGCTACAACCTCCGCTGCCTGCTGGAACAAGGGAGAGGAAGGTCTTCGTCGAGTACCGAATGTGTGACCGACTGCGGGAGCGCTGCCGGAACGCAGCATCGGAAGGATCGTCTACGCGATCTTGAGATCGGGAAGAGTACGACTACATCACCCACGAGAATCCGCTCTCGTTAAACACTTTGGAATCTTCGAGGGTGAGTTATTCCATCGACTCGTTGCTACAATCTAGTAGATAGATCTTGGCTTGTTTATTTGTATGCGATAGAAATTTTTTGTTTTTCATGCTATGAAACCCTACAGCAATATCCACGTCTACATCGACGACGTGGTAGTGAAGTCCGCTCGCCAGGGCGATCTACTCGCCGACCTGGCGGAAACATTCGCCAACCTGCGGAAATACAAGATAAAGCTAAACCCAGGCAAATGCACCTTCAGTGTACCAGCAGGGCAACTACTGGGGTACGTCGTCTCCAAGCGTGGGATCGAGGCGAACCCCACCAAGATCGACACAATCGCTCGACTCGGCAAACCCGAGTGCCTGCGTGACGTCCAGAAGCTAGTCGGGCGAGTCGCGGCTCTCAGCCGCTTCATCCCTCGATTAGGCGAAAAGGCGATGCCCCTATACCGCCTGATGCGGAAGAACCCCACCTTCCAGTGGGACAAGGAGGCGGACGACGCTCTCCGCGACCTGAAAAAGGTGCTACTCGCAGCACCGCTACTCGCCGCCCTCGTCGACAAAGAACCCATGCTGGTCTACGTCGCGGCTTCCGAGCGCGTCGTCAGCGCCATCATGGTCGTCGAGCGGCCAGAGGAAGGAAAGGAGCGCCCGGTACAACGACCGGTGTACTATATCAGCGAGGTCCTCACCGAGTCACACCAGCGGTACCCGCAATACCAGAAACTGGTGTACGCAGTCTTCAGAGCACAACGGCGATTGCCGCACTACTTCCAGGAGCACCCGATCACAGTCGTCTCCTCAGCACCGCTGCAGGACATCATCCGCAACCGTGAGGCGACCGGGCGAGTCACCAAGTGGGCCGTCAAAATCGGCGTCCACAACATCAAGTATGAGCCACAGAAAACGATCAAGTCACAGGCTCTCGCGGACTTCATCGCCGACTGGGAAGAGGCCCAGCAGCCGGAAAAGCTGTCGTACCTCCACTACTGGAACCTGCACTTCGACGGCTCCAAGAACGCAGACGGCGCAGGAGCAGGGATCGTGTTGACTTCCCCGAAGGGCGACAAGCTCCGCTACGTCCTCTGCCTCGACTTCACCCCCTGCACCAACAACATGGCAGAGTACGAGGCACTAGTCCACGGCATGCGAGCTGCCAAGGAGATGAACGTCAACCGCCTCCGCTGCTACGGAGACTCCGACCTCGTCGCTGGGCAAGTCGCTGGCACCTGCGACGCTGTCTCTCCCACCATGGTGGCGTACCACCAAGCAGTGGACAAGTTGGGCGGACACTTCGCAGGCTACTCCGTCGAGTGGATCGACAGGCGAAAGAACGAGGAGGCTGACGCACTCTCTCGCATCGGGTCGGCTCGACTCGCATCACCCGTCGGCGTCTTCCTCGACACGATCACTAAGCCGTCCGTCTCTACCCCAAGGGAGATCGACATCGGAGTCCCGCTGCAACCAGAGGCAGCCTTGGTCGCACTCATCGCCAAGCCAGAAGACTGGACTAGGCCATACATGGCCTACCTAGAGGGAGGCACCTTGCCGGCAGATGAAACAGACGCCCGGATGATAACGTGACGCTGCAAGTCCTTCGTCATCATCGACGGCGAGCTCCACAAGCGCAGTGTGACCGGCGTGTTCCAACGCTGCGTCCAACCCGCCGAAGGACGCAAGATCCTCCACGACATCCACTCGGCGGCCAGCCTGCCACCGGAGCCCGCTCTGGTCGCAAAGGCCATGCGACACGGCTTCTCGGCCCACCGCTGCGCCGATGCCGTCGACATTGTCCAGCGGTGCGCCGCGTGCCAGAAGTACGCCAACCAGACACACGTGCCGAGCTCAGCGCTCAAGACCATCCCCATCACCTGGCCATTCGCCGTATGGGGCATGGACATGGTAGGCCCCTTCAAAACGGCCCCCTCCGGCTTCACCCACCTCCTGGTCGCGGTCGACAAATTCACCAAGAGGGTGGAAGCCAAGCCAGTCCGGAAATGCGACGGGAAGACCGCCACAAAATTCCTACGCGAGCTCATATATCGCTATGGGTTCCCAAATAGCATCATCACGGACAACGGCACCAACTTTGCCAAAGGAGCCATGGCCGAGTTCTGCGAGGAACATCACATCCGACTAGACCTCGCGTCAGTCGCCCACCCAGAGTCCAACGGTCAGGCAGAACGGGCCAACCAGAGCATCCTCCACGGCCTGAAGCCGTGGCTCCAAGTACCACTCGAGCGCACCGCCGGGTGCTGGGTCGAGGAGCTACCCTTCGTCGTCTGGGGTATCCGCACCTCGGTCAACATGTCGACAGGGTTCACCCCCTTCTTCATGGTGTACGGCGCCGAGGCAGTCATGCCCACCGACCTCGAGCACGACTCGCCAAGGGTCATCCACTACACGGAGGCTGCGAACGAACTCGCACGTCAGGATGGAGTCGATCAACTCGACGAGGCACGCGACCTGGCTTGCTCACGCACTGCCATCTACCAGCAAGGACTCCGCCGCTACCATAGCCGGCGGGTGAAAACTCGCACCTTCCAAGAAGGCGACCTGGTGCTGCGCCTCATCCAGGACAAGAAGGGCATGCACAAGCTCTCCCCCCATGGGAGGGACCATTCGCCATCGGGCGAGTACTTGGAAACGACGCCTACTACCTCATCGACATCCACGGGGACGGCAAACTCGACGTCAAGCGACCATGGAATGTAAACCTCCTACAGAAGTTCTACTCCTAGAACTCCACATATGTATCCTCCAGTCGTTATGAAATAAAAATATTGGTTACCGCAAATTGCGTCTACTCTCCGTGTCTTGTGCCACCCGCACTCGTAGTAACAGCACCAAGCTAACTGCAGGAGTCAACCTCTGGTACAGCGATCGGCACGGCCAAGTAGTGCGCTAAGGAACTGGGTACCCTGGTCTTGTAACGTCCACGAAAAACGCCTACCCGGAGCCCCATTGGAGTCGCCTAGCTCGACTGGCTTAACGAGCCAAGACAACTGCCTTCGCTCCTCACAGCGACCATGATCCTCCGCATCCTCGACATAGCGACTCGAACGGCCAAGTACCACGCTCGGGGACTGACGACCAGTTCAGCACGAGCGGCTAGGGAAAACGCCAAGTATGAGAGCATGCCCAGGACTCGCCATGCGACTGACCCGAAGGGCCAGGAAGGAGTGATACGCTTACTCTAACGCGCCTAGTCCTCACCCACCCTGGAGTCGCGCCTAGAACAACCAAGTACCACGCTCGGGGACTCGGCTACCCGACCTCGTTCACGCAAGGGAAAACGGTGAAGTACAGAGCACTCATGGGAGTCGCCTTGCGACTGGCTTTCCAAGCTCGGGCGAGTCGACCTCAATAACAAAACGTTCAAAACTACAAAACACATAAACAAACAAGGTAAACCCCATAAAAAGGGCGGACGCGCTCGGGGACTCATTCAAACCTCAATCACCAACACAAGACAATCCAGAAAATAAGACGATATCTCATTATAGCAATCACAATTGTCACAAAGTAAAAAGTATGCCCAACGGCAGAACCGCTACTAACGCCCCGGGCACAATGTTTTATTCCGCAGGCTTCGATGTCGACTCGCCGCCACCCTTGCGGTTGCGAATGAAGGGAGTGTACGGGTTTGACGGGTATGTCGTCAGCTCACCCGCCATCGCCGCAAGGAAAGGCTGCTCGATCTTGAAGTCCCGGTGTTACGGCTCGGGGTCGTTAGGCGCAACGATCGTCTCCTGATAAGGAAGGAAGTCGCCCATCGCCCAGACGCGATCGGAGTACACCGCGGCGCGGTCCGTCAGCTTCAGCACCTTGGCGATCTCCACCAAGCCCGTCAACGACGGGTAGCCACTCGTCACGTCGTCCAGATCGAAATCTTTCGGGAAGTGGGCGAGCCCAAGGCTAAGCGCTGTCGCCGCCCCGCGCCGGAACACCGACCGCGTCATGAACTCGACGACTGATGGCGCCTTCTCCAAGTACCGCCACACGTCGACGAGGTCGCTGGGAATCACTTCTGTGGGCGATATCTCCTGAAGATATGCCCGAATACAAGTCGTGGACAACGTGGCCGAGTAGACCAGAGTGGCCACACACTGTCGCGCATCGAACGACTGCGCCTCTTCCGCGCTGTCGATGATCCGACCTGTGGGCAGAGGGGGGTAGTGAGTACATCAAAGATCACCTAATGAAAATATTACAGGCAGAGGCAGGCACACTTACCAATCAAAGGACGGGAGAGAACCATGATGAAGCTTTGAAGAGAGGAGTAGTTGTCTTGATGCCCAGCAACAAGGGCGTCAGAGACCTTACGCTCTTCAGCGGCGGCCGTAACATCAGCCTTGGCTCGCCCATCCGCCGAGCTCGCCTCCTCCTTCGCGTCCTTAAGCTCGCGCTCAAGCTCGGCGATCCGCTTCTCAGCCAAACTCAACGCAGATTGAGCCACCGTCAGCTCACTCGCCGGGACAAGGCCCTGGCGAACCTCCTCTGCCTTCGCTGCAATCGCCTGGAGTCCCTTGTTCGCCTCTTGGACGGCGACAAGTTCCTTCTCCGCGCGACACTTTGCAGCAAGCCGGTCGGCTGATTCACGCTGCAAACCCTGTACAAAAGTCAAACATTTAACAAAAACGGAATCTTAAGTGCCCACCCGCTGAAATTCAGCGACTGGACACTCGGGGACTGGAGATCAAAAATCCTAAGTTCCCACCCGCTGAAATTCATCGACTGGACACTCGGGGACTAGAGATCAAAAATCCTAAGTTCCCACCTGCTGAAATTCAGCGACTGGACACTCGGGGACTAGAGATCAAAAAAACCCTAAGCGCCCACCCGCTGAAATTCAGCGAATGCGCACTCGGGGACTGGGCGCAAGAAATAAAAGCAAAACACCAAAAGAATCTGACCACTGCAATTCAGTGGCCCGATCCTCAGGGACTGGACATACCTGGATGGCTGCGCCAAGCATGCCATGAAGCTGTAGCGCGTCCACGGATGCGAGAAGAGCCGGAGTGTGCCCGCGACGTTGCTCGACCTTTGTTTAGCGACCTTACGCACGCGGCTCGATGGCGTGGTACCACTCGCCGTAGCCGCTCTGTCCATGAATCGGGGGAAGGTCGCGATGGATGCGCCGGCACCAAAAGAAGCCGGCTCGGCCATCCCAGGCGAGGAAGCACCCTCCTTGATCGTCAAGGTCGCCCCCGCCGCAGGATCACTCGGAGCAATCGTCGTGTCGTCAGACACCATGACGACATCTTCGCTCTTGGCCTTCTTGGCACCGTTTGTGGGGGCAGCGACCTCATTAGCCTTCCTCTTCCGAGAGGGGTCCTCCTCGGCGACGACTGGCGGCACTTTGGCCACGGATGGGTGGCCTATCTTTTTAACCCCAGTCCTGCAAATTGATTACATGAGCAAAGTAGTTCGAATACAACGAAACGTAAAGCAGGAGAATAAAACTCACTTGGCGACTGGTATGAACCGCAGCCCCATGCGGATGCTAGCCGGATTCTCCAGTTCGGGGCCCAGTTTCCGACTGAGCCCCATCTCCAGGACATCATGCGCCCAAGACACAGACGGCCTCTTTGTTGATGAGGCCGCGACAGGAGCCTCCACAACATTTTCGGCAGGAGCTCTCACAGGGGCGGCCAGCTGGAAGCGACCCCGACCCAGGGGGCGAATGGCACAGGAATCGAGGCCAGAGGCACCTCACTCAGGACGGCGGTGACATCCGGTGCTGCCGTCGTCTGCGGCACTTCATCTCTGGCCAGGCTGGTGGTGTCGGAACTACTCGCTGAATGAGGCGGAGATGCCCGTCTCGCTGGCTTCGTCTTCCTCTTCGGAGGGGCCTTCACCTCCTTCTTCTTCTTCTTTTTCGATGGAGTGTCCTCGCGACGCGAGGTGAGCTCGGGAAGCTCGTCATCATCATCATCATCATGACGTTCAAGGCTTCTGCTCGCCTCGAGTTCGCGCTGACGCTGCCCACGAGTTTTGCGCACCAATGGGGCGGCCTCTTCCTCGGACTCGTCGTCGCTCCTGTCACTCTCGGCGCCGCCCTTGGTAGGAGGCGATTCGCCCCCGTCCTGGACGGACGGGCTCGAAGTTCGTTGCGTCATGGCGGAAGCCACCTTCCACCACTTGAAATAACTGCAATAGGCATGAGACAAGATTATAACCGCGACAGCATCAATCGCATCGCGAAAGATAGAAAATGACTTACCGTCGGGGCTGGATGCTTCGCGGTGTAGGGGGCAACCCCAGCCTTCGCGTCCAGGTACACCGCCTGGGTGATCTTCTTCAACACCGGGATGTAGTCCTCGAGTGTCCACTCGGCGAGGCAGGATTTCGTCGAGTCCTCCCGGCCCGTGTACTCGTACATGTAATGGTCACGGCGGGCCAGGGGAACGAGTCGCTGCCCGAGCCAGCAGTTGTACAACTTGATCGTCTGAAGACCCTTCTTCTTCAGGCCGCGGATGGTCTGAAGCATCTCATCCACGACCATCCGCTGGTCTGTTGGGAGTTTGCCGACTTGGAGTCGGCGCGGTTCGGGCCGGTCGGCGGAGTATCTTGGGATCGCCACCTCGCCGTATGGAGTCGCCTCGGTAACGTAAAACCAAGACTTATTCCATTCGCTCGCCGCCTTGGCAGGTAGCATCAGATCGAAAAAGGAGGCCTTCGACTTCAACTGAAACGTCAAGCCACCCGCAGCAAGCATTGGGCCGCCTGCTTCTTCGCGACTGATCCTCCCGTGGAACAGATC
Organism: Avena insularis; assembly: GCA_023614405.1. Classification (NCBI taxonomy): domain Eukaryota; kingdom Viridiplantae; phylum Streptophyta; class Magnoliopsida; order Poales; family Poaceae; genus Avena; species Avena insularis. The sequence continues at coordinate 376,410,895 of CM042695.1, read as the reverse complement.
TTGCCACAGGGGAAAGTAGGGCCTGCAGCCCAGGTAGCACTCGCAGAACGCCACGAAAATGGCGAGCTGCTCGATGCTGTGCGGGCCCAGGTCCGATGCCTGGATCCCGTAAAAGGCGCAGAAGCGCCGGAAGAAGAGAGATGTGGGGAATCCTAGCCCCCGTTCCAGGTGGCTGGTAAAGCAGATGAATTCTCCCTCGCGCGGGTTCGGAGTCACCTCTCCGGCCGCAGGGATGCGCCACCTGCCGGCACGCAGGATCCTGGCCTCCTTGAAAGACGCCAGTAGCGCTCTCGTACACTTGGACCTGCCCCATGGTTCGGTGGAGGGGGCCATTGGTGGAAAGGTTCGTGGAGGTCGGAGGATTTTGGATCGGCTGGATCGCGATGCGGAGGAAAACGGATGTGCGCGCAATCGGAGGAAATGACGAGGAAGTGGTTCTCCGATTGCCTACCATTCCCTTTATATAGCGGTTGTTACCCGCCAAACCAGGAAGCCGTTACTACGCGGTAATTACGCCAAAAGTTACCATTGGATTACCCCAACGGCTAATTTTGACTGCGTTTGACGGTCCAACTTCAGCCACTCGGCTCGCCGACCCGATCACTACAACAGTGATTAAATATTTCGCCGACCCGTTCGCCAAGCTGCGACCAGAATGACTAGTTTTTTCCTTTATTCAGGAGCCCGCCACCGATTCGACTGGATGTCCGCATTGGACCCGTATGCTCCATTGCCGGAACCACCTGCCCAATCGGCGACGGCCTCGGGGACTACGATGGGGATATATGCCTACCGGGGTATACCCAGCAGGACGTTTCCGACTAGCCGAGGAACTGGCGAGTGGGCCTGCAAGACGGCGACTGGATCAAGACCTGGCGTGGATCCAAGCGACTGGAAGTTGAAGGCCCAGGAGAGTAGATAGGCCCAGTCGGATTAGGTTAAACGAGTACCGAAACCTTAACTGATTCGGTTGAGATATGTAAACCCTAGGGGAGGGTGAGTCTATATAAACCTCCCTACAGAGCGTGTAAACATACGTTCCATCATCCACCCAAGTGACTCGCCGCCTAGCCGTCGAGCTCGCCCCATTGTACCTCCATCATAATACAATCTAGCAGGAGTAGGTCTTTACCCTCCGGGGGCCGAACCTGGGTAAAACCCTGTGTCTCCGCCCTCATCTCGCACCGCAGATGGCTGGCCACCATTGCCCTTCGTTCTACTACTCGCTGCCGATTGCAGCATCTGCCGTGGTCATTCCCACGACAATCTACAACCCCTGAGGTTGTGGTGCTGGCACCTATTGTGATTCCACACGTGACAACAATGGGCGAAAGTTCGGAACCTGTCCATCAGGAGCCACCTGAACCCACTGTTGAGCACGAAAGGGAGCCAGAACAGCCACATACTGTAAATGTGCCTGAACCCGAGGCAAGAAATGAGCAAGAGTCTGATGAACTCAGAAGGTCTAAAAGAGAACGAAGACCGGCCATTTCCAAAGAAATTTACAAAGTCTACAACATAGTTCATATGGAGGGCGATCCTACCTCATATGAAGAAGACATGAGTAGCCCTCACTCAGCCAAGTGGGTGGAGGCAATGGAAGATGAAATGAAATCAATGAGTTCCAACAATGTTTGGGACTTAGAGGAAATTCCTAAAGGAGCCAAGACAGTAGGATGCAAATGGGTCTATAAAACAAAGTATGACTCCAATGGGAATGTAGAAAAGTACAAAGCTAGACTTGTGGCAAAAGGCTTTACGCAAAGAGAAGGCGTAAACTACAATGAGACTTTTTCTCCGGTCTCATGTAAGGACTCCTTCAGAATCATAATGGCACTAGTTGCACATTTTGATTTAGAGTTGCATCAAATGGATGTTAAGACGGCATTTCTAAATGGAGATTTAGAAGAAAATGTTTACATGAAACAACCCAAGGGTTTTTTCATGGAGGGGAAGGAACATATGGGATGCCGCCTAAAGAAATCCATTTATGGGTTAAAGCAAGCCTCTAGGCAGTGGTATTTAAAGTTTAATGATACAATTAAAAGATTTGGATTCAAGGAAAATGTTGAGGACAACTGCATTTATGCAAAGTTCAAAAGTGGGAAATATATTTTCCTAATTCTGTATGTGGATGACATCTTGCTTGCTAGCAGTGATGTTAGTCTACTACTAGAGACAAAGAAGTTCTTGTCATCAAATTTTGACATGAAAGACCTTGGTGAAGCTTCTTGTGTTTTGGGAATAGAAATTCACCGAGATAGAAAGAATGGAGTGTTAGGACTGTCGCAGAAAGCATATTGTGAAAAGATTCTAAAGAAATACAATATGCATGCGAGTAATGCAACACCTGCTCCCATAGTCAAGGGCGATAGTTTTGGGAAATCCCAATGTCCAAAGAATCAATATGAGATCGATCAAATGAAGTCAGTACCATATGCTTCGGCTGTTGGAAGCTTACAGTATGCACAAGTGTGCACTCGCCCTGACTTAGCTTTTATCACCGGGGTACTCGGTAGATATCAAGAGAATCCAGGCATAGAACACTGGAAGATGGTAAAGAAAACTTTGCGTTATGTGCAAGGCACAAAAGGACTCATGCTAACATATAAAAGATCTGATTCCCTAGAGATAAAAGGGTATTCAGATGCGGATTTTGCGGGAGATAAATACGATAGAAAGTCCATGACAGGATATGTCTTTACTCTCGCAGGAGGTGTTATTTCGTGGAGAAGCGCCAAACAGTTGATAGTTGCATCATCTATGATGTATGCAGAATTTATAGCATGTTATGAGGCCATGGGACAGGCGTTATGGTTAAAGAAATTTTTACCCGACTTGAAAGTGGTTGACTGCATCAGCAGGCCACTAAAGATGTACTGTGACAACGAGCCCGCAGTATTCTATGCTCACAACAAAAAGTCGAGTAATGCTACAAAGTCTATAGATATAAAGTATTATCTTGTGAAGGACAAAGTCCAGGATCAAACTATAAGACTCGAGCATATAAGGACAAAGGATATGCTTGCGGATCCGCTAACGAAAGGCTTACCACCCAATGTGTTCAAGGAACACATAGCCGGCATGGGTTTAACGGGAAGCCTATGATTCCTGGACTACAGAGGCCCAAAAGTAACAGGATTTGTTTCAAAATAGGAAGGTATATAGTGGCTGTCTAATTCTATCGGCAATTGAGCTGAGACGATGAAACATGCTCTATGTATTAATCTATGATGAAACGAGTAAAGTACAAAGTTAAAAGTAAAGTCGAGATCTAGGGGGAGAATGTTAGATAGATCTCAACGTGACAGGGCCCAACGGCCCGTCACGCCCCTATCCGCGCCCTGATCGGGGGCGCCCAACCCTATCTGGTTGGTGGGCCCCTGTCGCCAGCGCTATATAAAGGAGGTGGGGGCCGGCAGCACGCCTCACGAGGTTAGCCGTGCCCTAGCCGCCCCACCTACAAGCCCTACTGATCTAGGCTTAGCGCTGCGCCGACGGGAAGCACCACCGCCGCCACATTCTCGCCTCCCCTACTCCCATGGCTAACTATGGCGGCTCCAGCTCTGGCACAAGCTCCGGCATCCCCTCTGGCTCGTGCTTGTCGAGCCAGGGCGCAGGTAGTACCCTACTCCTCTCTCCTTCTCCCTCTGATCTATTAGATCCACCCAGTACAGATCCTACCGAGGCTACACTACAACTAACAAGAAGAATACAAGGTTTCGTACCGTGTCAGACAGGGGACTCGTACATACAAGGACCAGTCCTACAACAACATATATGTACATACTATGATTAACACTCCTTCTCGGTCATAACTTATCTAAGTTAAGATTATGTTTAAAAGCTTCTAATCTAGTAGTAGAAAGTGCCTTAGTGAAACTGTCCATTAATTCCTGAAGGTATAAACCGTATGACCAAAAGTTTCTGAACTCTTTCACGAACAAAGTGATAAGTTAACCCATCTCTATATATTTTGTTCTTGCATGAAACACAGGATTAGCAGAGAGATACGTAGATCCAATATTGTCACACCACAAGCATGCAGCTCTCGACTGTGGTACTCCCAGATCATTTAACCAAATTACCTCGACAATGGCATTTGCTAGGGCTTTATACTCAGTTTCTGTACTTAAGCGAGAAACTGTAGCTGGTTTCCTCGCACTCCATGAGATCAAGTTAGATCCAAAGAATATAGCAACACCACCCGCGTACCTTCGATCATCTGGACAACCTGCCAATCAGCATTGGAAAATGCACTGACTTGAATAGACTATAATGCTCTAACTATACTCTTGTAGCGAGTAGAATCTTCACTACACAACACTTCACCACCAGTCAAAGACAGCTTCTCTAAAGTTGACAAAGGAGTGTCAACAGTCTTGCACATCTTCATGTTAACCTGTCCAAGTAAATCATTAGCATATTTTTCATGAGACAAAATAATACCATCATGAATATTCTTTACTTATATGTCCAAGAAGAAGTGCAATTCTCCCAAGTCCTTCAAAGCAAAGGCCATACCAAGATCATGAAGAAGTATCAACTGTTGTGTCTGAGGAACTGCCTATAACAATGTCATCAACATAGATAAACATAAAGATATCACTCCCCCTATGTTGTAAAAAATAATCAAGTATCAGCCTGTGAGGCAGAAAAACCAAGCTACTGAAGTTTAGAACTGAGTCGAGCATACCACGCCTGAGGAGCCTATTTCATGTCAGAAAGAGATTTATCAAGCTTACAAATATACTCTGAGCGAGAAGCATCAACATAACAAGGAGGTTTCCTCATATAGACCTCTTCTTCAAGAACACCATGTAAGAACAGGTTCTTCACATCAAGTTGTTGCATAAGCTTATAATTCCATGATACTTCCAAAGACAAAACCAGTCTAATAGTAGTCGCCTTAACAACGGTACTAAACATGTCCTTGTAGTCAATTCCATATTGTTGCTTGAACCATTTTGCAATAAGCTTAGCCTTTTACCTATCAACAGTACCATCAGTCTTGCTTTCACCTTATAAACCCATTTACAGTTAATGATATTCCTCCCAGAATCATCAGGAGCTAAGTGCCACATATTATTACTCATAAGAGCAGAAAAATCCTTGTCCATAGCTGCCTTTCAACTAGGGTCGCCCAATGCCTCGCCAACATTTTTTGGTTCACTAGTAGAACATAAGTTGGAAAAATGGAGATGACCATACCGAATACACTCATATGTAAGGTACCTTTGGCTGCACAATAGCATGACTCAAAGAGGTACATGGACAAGTCAACATAGGAGACCGCACAACAGGGTTGAGGGGCGGAAGATCATGCGCCTGCCTTGTCCGCACATTCTAGAGCAGAATCAGCCGCACAAGATCTATGCGCATCTGTGTGTGCCGCACGTCAGGGAAAAGCGGATGTTCCGCCTGCACCTGCACCTAGCTGGGGTGACCAACCCAAGACGGATCTAACACGTGATCCAGAGGCGGCTACTCCCAGGTTGTCTCCAAAATTGATACCAAAAGAATCGAACTCCAAAAAAACATCAGAATCCTGCACGAACAACTCAACAGCTGGATAATTAGTAGGATTAGCATTATCATCACGTACTACCCACAAACATAGGGCCAATATTGGAAGGAAGATGACTGATTTCGGCATCGAGTTGAGCACCGACATTGGGATGAAGAGTAGCAAGCGGAAAAATAGACTCGTCAAAGACAAAATTGCGAGAGAGATGTAAATACGACCAGTGAAAATATCAAGACATCGATAGCCGTTATGCTGATCAATTTACCCAAGAAAATCACGATGCTTAGAGCGGAATTACAATTTGTGAGAATTATAAGGACGAAGATTGGACCAACAAGCACGCCCATAAATTCATAAAACGAATAATCACCCTTAATTTTGAAAAGATGCTCAATGGGTGTCTGATTATTAGTGACACGACTAGAGAGTTGTTTTATCAAAAAAACACTATTTGGAACGTCTCATCCCAAAATTTAAGAGGCATAAAAGCATGATCTAATAGATACGGACCAACCTCGTCGACGATGTGTCGATGCTTACGGTCAGCAGAGCCATTCTGCTGGTGCACACGAGGACAAGGGACATGATGCGAGATCTCTACCCGCTGGAAAAAACTTAATTTGTGATATCCACCACCCCAATCAGATTGAAGAGCCAAGATTTTATTATCAAAGAGTCGAAGTCATGAAATTTCTAAAACACATCAGATTTGTTTTTAAGAAAATATATCGAAATAAACTTGTTGTAATCAGTAATAAAACTAACATAATATTTATTTCTTCCAACATAGGGGGTAGCAGGACCCCATACAACGGAGAAACAAAGGTTCTAAAGGAGCGGAGGACTCACTAGTCAACTTAGGATAGGGTAACATATGGCTCTTGGTTATTTGGCACACATCACACACGGATTCTTTATTTGACTCAATAAAAGGAATTTTGTTGTCACGAAATATTTTCTCCACAACAACTGAAGATGTATGTCTTAGACGCCTATGCCAATGTGACAAAGATTGAACACCAAGTGATTGCTTCCTTGATGAACATGATGGAGACTGACATAGGATAGAGACTCCCCCCCCCCCACACACACACACCACCACCACCACACACACACATCCGGATAGAGACTCCCTCCCCCACACACATCTACCTTGAAGAATAATTTCCATTCGTGTCCTGGTCCTTAATATAGAAAAATTAGGAAAAAATTCAAGGAAATCATGATTATCTTTTGCAAGATAATGAACAGAAAGAAGAATTTTGGTGGCATCAGGAACATGTAAGATTTTGCTGAAACAAAAATTATGATGGGAGTGTGATATAATTAATGACCGATGTGATGTATATCCATACCTATACCATTTGGGCCATGAATTTAGTATTGACCATTGTAGTGTTCTCTCACGATCAACGTTTCCAGCTTCCCTATGATATGATTGTTGGCACCTGTATCGGTGTACCAAGAGGGATCAACACCACTATATGATCATGTAGAGCGAAAACCGTACCGGTTTACTGGTTAAACCAAAAAAACTAGAAAATATCGCGATAAGACCGAGATTCGATCCCAAGACCTCCTAGCTCGGTCCAACAGAAGCTTTAATGGCCTAGCCAATTGGGCCGACCAGTGTTTGTGTCAAGGTACTTCACGTATAATCTAAGTATGTTTCTCTTTTCTATCAGATTAGTATTGTGTCCTTCTTATTTTTTTCCTTAATACACCAGCACTGAACCGGTGGTCCAACTAGTGAACCGCAAATCGAAGACCTCACCGGTAAGGTTGATAGTCCATTTTTTTAAGCTATGGTAGCAACATTGATGACCCACAAGTAAAGGGGGTGTATCGTAGTACTTTCGATAAATAGGAGTGTCGATCCCAACGAGGAGCAAAAGGTGCTGAACAGTGGTATGGAGCAGGAAATCCCTATGAATACTTAGCAAATGGATTTTTAGTGGTTTTCTGACAAGGTAACAAAACAAAGATCAAGTAACAGAAGTAACGAACAAACAGAGCAAGTGGCCCAATCCTTTCTTAGCAAAGGACAAGCCGGTGGAAATACTTATAAGGACCAAACATTCTTGAGGACATATGGGAATTCTGTCAAGTGCTTTCGCTTCAAATAGCTGAGTACTCTTCTCTGGTGTTTGTAATTGTTGTGTGGGTGAACCTATGCTAATATACCGCCCTGCTAGGACTAATACATACTTGTGATTAAACCCCCTGCAAACATCCATAACTACAGGAAAGTAATTAAGATATACATCTAACCATAGCCTTAAACTCTGAGATCCTATGCTCCCTTGTGCAAAGGTGTCCTAACGGGGGTTCAGGTTTCTATCACTCCGGCAACCCCGCGATTAGTAGCCAAATACACAATGCATTCCCCTAGGCCCATAAATGGTGAAGTGTCATGTAGTCGACGTTCACATGACACCACTAGAAGAATAGCACCACAACTTAAATACTAAACCACTGAATAATAACTCGTCACAGATTCACTACTAACAACATGACTTCTTCCATGTCCTCAAGAAATTAACGAACTACTCACAAGACATCATATGGATCAAGATCAAAGATGATATGGTAATGGATAACAATCTGAACATAAACAATAATCCAATGGTTCCACTCACAAGCATCAACTATAATAGTAATCAACACCGGGAAAGTTTCCCCTAAGAACTAAAGCAATATCCAACACAACTGTTACAGCGGGACGGAGTGGTGATGATGGTGCTGGTGGAGATGGTGGTGTGGATGATGATGATCCCGATGAAGCCTAGATTGATGACGGTGTTGATGGCGATGGTCTCCCCTCTCCGGGAAGGAATTCCCCCCACAGAAATCTGTCTGCCGGAGAGATCTTTCTCTCTCAGTGTTTTTCGCCGCCCAGAGGCGGCAGAAATCTATCTGTGGTCGCCCCCAGGCTTAGGGTTCCATAGGGAAGATATAGGCGAAGGGGCGGAGTTGGAGGTCGGGCAGGTGGGCCACACCTGCCCTAGGCGTGGGGTCAGGTGGGCCCACGCCTAGGGGGTGTGGGCCCCCTGAGGCCCAACTTCATCCCTCCTTCTGGATTCCTTCGTCTTCTGGTAAAATAATACGTTTCCATATTTTTTCGGTATTTTTTCTGATCTTCACAAAATTGCACCGAAACGCCTTCTTTTCCATCAGAATCCAGACTCCGGCAGTCCATCCTCCAAGAATCATCCAACATGCATAAACAGATGAAAAGCCATAAGTAATACCTCATAATAAGACAAATATCAATGAATAGAGGTAAATTATGATATAGAATGGTGATGCAAATTGGGCGTATCAAGCATTAGCTAAGCGCTGAGGACCTTGAAAAAAAAATTGAACCTTGTCCAACAACGGAACATAGGATGTCCCTCTTTGTAACAAATTTGACACGTAACATGAGAGATTGATGGTCATTGGGGCGACCTCCTCCTTGGTGCTGCTGCTGATATCCACCTCCTTGTTGGTACGACTATAGTTGCCACCAGAGTTACCACCACCCCCTCCTTGACCATTGTGATACGCCCAATTTGCATCACCATTGTATATCATAATTTACCTATATTCATTGATATTTGTCTTATTATGAGGTATTAATTATGGCTTTTCATCTGTTTATGCATGTTGGATGATTCTTGGAGGATGGACTGCTGGAGTCTGGATTCTGATGGAAAAGAAGGCATTTCGGTGAAATTTCGCGAAGATTGGAAAAATACTAGAAAAATATGGAAACATGTTATTTTACCGGAATACGAAGGAAGCTAGAAGGAGGGACGAAGTGGGGCCTCAGGGGGCACACCCCCCCTAGGCGCGGGCCCACTTGACCCCGCGCCTAGGGAAGGTGTGGCCCACCTGCCCGGCCTCCGACTCCGCCCCTTCGCCTATATCTTCCCTTTGAAACCCTAAGGCTCGGGGAGCGACCACAGATAGATTTCCGCCGACTCTGGAGGCGGAAAACATCGAGAGAGAAAGATCTCTCCGGCAGACAGATTTCTGCCGGGGGAATTCCTTCCCGGAGAGGGGAGACCGTCGCCATCAACACCATCATCAAGCTAGGCTTCATCGGGATCATCATCATCATACACACCATCATCTCCACCAGCACCATCATCACCACTCTGTCTCGCTGTAACAATTGTGTTGGATATAGCTTTAGTCTTAGGGGAAACTTTCCCGGTGTTGATTACTATTGTAGTTGATGCTTGTGAGTGGAACCATTGGATTATTGTTTATGTTCAGATTGTTATCCATTACCATATCATCTTTGATCTTGATCCATATGATGTCTTGTGAGTAGTTCGTTGTGTTCTTGAGGACATGGGAGAAGTCATGTTGTTAGTAGTGAATCTGTGATGAGTTATTATTCAATGGTTTAGTATTTAAGTTGTGGTTCTATTCTTCTAGTGGTGTCATGTGAACGTCGACTACATGACACTTTACCATTTATGGGCCTAGGGGAATGCATTGTGTATTTGGCTACTAATCGCGGGGTTGCCGGAGTGACAGAAACCTGAACCCCCATTAGGACACCTTTGCACAAGGAAGCGTAGGATCTCAAAGTTTAAGGTTGTGGTTACATTTATATCTTAATTACTTTCCTATAGTTACATATGTTTGCAGGGTGTTTAATCACAAGTATGTACTAGTCCTAGGAAGGGCGGTATGTTAGCACAGATTCACCCACACAACACTTACAAACACCAGAGAAGAGTACTCAGCTATTTGAAGCGAAAGCACTTGACAGAATTCCCATGTGTCCTCGAGAACGTTTGGTCCTTATAAGTATTTCCACCGGCTTGTCCTTTGCTAAGAAAGGATTGGGCCACTTGCTCCGTTTGTTTGTTACTTATGTTACTTGCTCTTTGTTTTGTTGCCTTGTCAGAAAACCACTAAAAATCTGTTTGCTAAGTATTCGCAGGGATTTCCTGCTCCATACCACTGTTCAGCACCTTCTGCTCCTCGTTGGGATCGACACTCCTATTTATCGAAAGTACTACGATACACCCCCTATACTTTGGGGTCATCAAGACTATTTTCTGGTGCCGTTGCCAGGGAGTGAAGCGCTATTGAAGAGTGGAACTGGTAAGGGAAACTTTCACTGTGAGTATTGCTTTTGTCACTGCGTGTTACTTTGTTTCCAATATGGATAACCCACTTGGTTTTCTGTTTGGGAAAACTACTACCGCTGCTAGGGTAGTATATGAACCACCTCCTGTTGAGATTGATCCTTTTAAGATACCTACAAGTGTTGTTAATCGTGTTATGGATAATTATTATTTTGGGGATGGAACTGTCCATCCTGGTGATCAATTTCTTTTTATCCATGAATTATGCGGGTTGTTTAAGTGTGCAGGTATCACAACTGAACAGGTGAAGAAGAAGTTACTCTCCATATCCTTGAAAGGAAGAGCTAAATAATGGTATAAGCTACTGAAGAATGGACAATCCATGGAATGGGAGGAGATGTCATCTCTATTTTACTCTAAATTTTATCCTCCCAGTGAGATTCATAAGGATAGAAATCTTATATATAACTTTTGGCCTCTTGATGGAGAGAGTTCAGCTCAAGCTTGGGGGAGATTGAAGTTATTAATGCTTAAATGTCATATTCATGAACTCCCTAACAATATTATTCTCAATAACTTTTATACTAGGTTTTCTCTTCATGATAAAGATTTACTAGATGCTTCTTGTGCTAGATCATTCAGACGTATGAAGGAAGAAGCTAAATGGGATCTTCTAGACCATATTCAAGAGAACACTGAAGCTTGGGAGAATGACAAAGGAAGAAATTCAGGTATAAACTATGATTATGATTGCATTAAATCTTTTATGGGAACTGATGACTTCCGTGATATTAGTAATGAGTTTGGTCTTGATTACCAAAGTATTGCCAACTATTTTAAGGCCTTTGCCTCTTTCATTGAAATTCCCAAGAAGAAGTGGAACAAGTATCATGCTCCCATTATAAGTACTCAAGTTTGTACTACTAATCATATTGTGCCTGAACCTCATGTTGAGAAAATGCCTTTCCCAGCTAAGGTAAAGGAGTATTATATGATTATTAGTGAAAATAACAAAGGTACAATGAAAACTGTGGAGCCTGGTAAGCAATTGAATGATGAACCTGTGGTAGCTATTTTAAAAGACACTGTCACTAGAAATATAGAGGATGAGCATATTGTCTCTTGTGAAGATGCTTCTAATATTATCTCTCATCCTAGTAAGGCTAGAAAAACTAGTGTTCCTATGCTTTCTGTTAAAATTGGTGATCATTGCTATTATGGTTTATGTGATATTGGTGCTAGTTCTAGTGCTATTCCTTATGAGCTTTACAGGGAAATTATGCATGAGATTGGTCCTTGTGAGCTTGAGGACATTGATGTGGTTATTCACCTTGCTAACAAGGAAACCATTTGCCCCATTGGCATTGTAAGAGATGTGGAGGTTCTTTGTGGTAAGATTAAGTATCCTGCTGATTTTCCTGTGCTTAATTTAGCAACTAGCAAATCTTGCCCATAATTTTTGGTAGACCTTTCTTGAGCACTTGTGGAGCTATTATTGATTGTAAGAAGGAAAAAAATTTAACTAAGTTTGATGGAGATTCTTATGAGTTTAAATTTTCCAAATTTGCTAAAGCTCCTTGTGAAAGTAGCTTGCCTAATAAAGATTTCAGGATGGAACAACTTGCTTCTATTGATCCAATCTATGACCTTGGACCTCTTTTTGATGACTGTAAGTATGCTTATTCTGATGATAAAGTTGTTTCCAGTGACAGTTATATTGTCAACTTTATTCAAAGTGCTACTGAAAGTTATTTTGAGAGAGGGAAACATGGTTTTATACATCTCAATGATGTTAAGCTTCCCCGTTTTATGTTGAAAGCTTTAAAGTTGCATCTGTTTTGTTTCAACAATTCGTTTTATCATGATACCCCCCATGCATAGGAAGTGGGTTAGGCTAAATTGTGTTGGTTATTTGCTTCTTGATGCTCTCTTTTACTTCAAATATATATATATCCTATGTGAGCATCTTTGAAAGTTTCAAGCCAAACTTAAAGGCATTAAAGAAAAGTACTTGTTGGGAGATAACCCAATAGTTTTGTCATGTCTTGGAAGTTATTATCTTAGTAATAACCGCTCCTTATCCTTTTTGTTTTGGTTTTTGTGTCAAGTTCAACTACTTTTGTGAAGTAGAGGAGTTGTGAAAAGTGGTTGTCCTAGGACAGATTTTTGTGTTGTATTATAAAAATTCGTGAGGAAGCTCAGTACTTCGGATGGAGCTACAGTTTTCTGAGCTTGGTCTCCAAGTTGTTATCCAACTTTCATTAGTTCTACACTTTTTGATTTGAGCAATAGAAGGTCTTCGGAAAAATCAATCTTTACCTACTGGTCTGTTTTGACAGATTTCTGCCATCATTTGCATTTTTCTCTTATAGAAGCTTTTGTTTTGAAGGGTTTTCAGTTTAAGTGTGTACCAAAGGTTTATTTTTTTTTCTTACACTAATGTTGTCATTGAGTTTGTGCAAAAGTTTTTGATGAAGGAAATTCACAGGAGAAAGGGAGAAGGAATCTGCAGAGTTCGTCTTTGAATAGGTAAAAGTGGTGAAAACAAAAGGTTCGTGAAACCCCAATATTTTTATATTTTTGATGTTTTTAATACATAAGGGAAGTTACAAGACGAAACTGAAGAGGAAACGGAGCCCGGGGTGGACAAACCCACCCCAGGCGCGGGCCCAGCCTGGCCATGCCTGAGGGGGGTGTTCCACCCCTGAGCTCCGACTCCGCCTCGTTTCCGTGTCAAAACCTTCCTTATGCATTGAAATTCGTAATATATAACCCCCGGATCCCCTGAGGTGCGTGCATCGTGTTCTCGTCGTGTTTTTGTTTCAATCTGTTTCTGTCAGGAAATCTTCTCAAGTTTAGAGCACCATGGCCTCCGCCAACGATAAAGGCAAGAAGCCCGTGGAGATAGAATTTGAAGAACAAACCGCCGCGGGAACAAGGCGAATGAAACCTACTTTTGTAGGAGCAATTAACACTGCGGATGCTTTTTCTCGACACATGAAGGGAATCGTAGCCTTCGGTCCAGAACTCATATACTGCCTTGAGGCAGCGGAAGCCCTTCGAACCACCAACGAGTTATGTGATAAGTACTGTGCTTTGAGGATGAAGGTGGATATGCTTCAAGAGGAGAATAACAGGCTTCGTAAGATGCTGGAAGATTTCCTGACCCATGACAAGAGAACACCACCACCACCGAAGGAGTAATTCGTCATCAGGTTTGGCATCCCCTTGGCTTGTTCCAAGCTTTGGGGGAGTGTCGCGGTATCACCACCTTTATCTTTTATATTTTACCTTTTTAGTGGATTTATATATGTGGTAGAGAGGTTATCTTATAGTTTGGTTTGCATGTGTAAGTATCTCTCCTTTAGTTGATTATCTATGTATCCCTTGGTGTGAGTGCCTTTATTTGAATATTAATGAGAAGTCTCATCTTTTACTTTTTGCACTTCTTATTTTAGTTTGCAATCTCTATTATATGATAGATCTTGTTGATCAGTATTGGCACCACTTTGGGAGCATCAAGTGGATCTAAATTGGTTTTGGCAAACCGAGTTCTGGTCAGTGGCTTTAGTTTGAAAGAAAAAGAAAGAAAGAAATAGCTTTTATATTTGGTATCATTTGTTTTCTTTCTTGTTGGTTCATAAGTTTAGTATTCTTTATTTAAGTTTCTTTTGTGTCTTCAAGGAAGATTGCATGTTTGGCTTTATTACTTGTATGTATGTTTGCTTGTTTCTTTCAACTCTCTTGCTTGCTACCCAGCCTTGCTAGCCAAAAAACTGTTTTGAGAAGGCATACTTCTCATGTTTCCAAAATCCTTTGAACCAAAACTTTTGCCACTTGTGTCCACCATATCTACCTAGTAGCTTTTGCTATTCTCAAGCTTCATCTACCTTTTGAATTAAAAAGTATTTTGTTATGAGAAAACTAGTTAGTAAATCTCTCACGAACTTGATGGCACACCTTATTTGCTTGCCCCTGATATACTTGAACCATTGTGAACATCGAAGTTGTATATGCTTGCATCTATACGTTGGAATTAGCAGAACCGTGTTGTCATGGGGAACGTTTTCAACATTGCACTTGTACTATGTACACAGTTGATATCGTGCTCATTTGTCTATGGATGTCAACGGTGTGAAATAAAGAGAGAACTTATAATTCCATGGAGTTTGTATTCTGTTTTAGAGAAACGCCTAGGCCGCTAGCCTAAGCCATGCCTAATCATGGTGGAAACTTGCAGCATCACCATAGTGAGTTATCTATGAAGCATCCTCAATAAAAAGCTATACACATGGTAAATAAAAAGATTGCTGAGATGCTCATTTTCTGCTTGCCTTGTCATTTTGGTTATGGGAAAGCTCATGTACCATGTGAAAGGGGTACCCCGTTGGCAGTTCTCAATGATATGCAAATAATTACAATGACAAGAACTTACCTGGACCCAAAGTTGAGTATGCATGAGGAGTGGCCCTCATACTCAAGGTACATGAGATTGCCAACTTATATTTCGTCAAGCATATACTCCATCTTTATTCACTTTAACCTTAATCATCTCAAGATGCTTATGATAGGGGCAATGAGGGCTCAAAGCTAGTAAGTACCATAATCTTTTGGAAGCTCTTTATGACTTGTAATCCCTGCTACCCTCTAAGAAGGGACCTTTCTCCCACTTCCAAGTTGAGTTAGTAAACCTACCTCCTCTCTATCTCCAGCAAGCTTTTGAGTTGTTGTGTTTCAAGCATTCATATGGTGATTTATTCAATCATGTTCTTTATCTTCCTTGTTTGCACAAAACTCTTATCTATTGAGTATTACTTTGAAAGCCTTTACTTGTGAAAAACCTTTTTGAGCAAAGAGTGTTCCTGTTTTGAAACTTCTACAAAAAAGCTTTTGTGAAACTGTTTGCCAGGTGTTCTCTGACCAAGAACAAGTTTGCCAGTTCCAATTATGATTTATCTTTATGCATCTCTATTGTGACTGTTGTACTTGGTTGCAAGCTAAGTTATATAATGGTGAGTTGCTTTCTTCTATGAGTTGTGCAATGGTAAGTGTGATGCTTCTTGTTCGTATTATTTTATCGACACTTCACTCCATAAACCTGTGGGCATGTTTACTGAGCTCAGTATTCGCTTGGGGACAATCGAAGTCTAATTAGGGGGAGTTGATACGCCCAATTTGCATCACCATTCTATATCATAATTTACCTCTATTCATTGATATTTATCTTATTATGAGGTATTACTTATGGATTTTCATCTGTTTATGCATGTTGGATGATTCTTGGAGGATGGACTGCCGGATTCTGGATTCTGATGGAAAAGAAGGCGTTTCGGTGCAATTTCGCGAAGATCAGAAAAAATACCAGAAAAATATGGAAACGTATTATTTTACTAGAAGACGAAGGAAGCCAGAAGGAGGGACGAAGTGGGGCCTCAGGTCCTAGGGTAGGTGTGGCCCACCTGCCTAGCCTCCGACTCCGCCCCTTCGCCTATATCTTCCCTTTGAAACCCTAAGGCTCGGGGAGCGACCACAGATAGATTTCCGCCGACTCTGGAGGCGGAAAACACCGAGAGAGAAAGATCTCTCCGGCAGACAGATTTCTGCCGGAGGAATTCCTTCCTGGAGAGGGGAGACCGTCGCCATCAACACCATCATCAAGCTAGGCTTCATCGGGATCATCATCATCATCCACACCATCATCTCCACCAGCACCATCATCACCACTCCGTCTCGCTGTAACAATTGTGTTGGATATAGCTTTAGTCTTAGGGGAAACTTTCCCGGTGTTGATTACTATTGTAGTTGATGCTTGTGAGTGGAACCATTGGATTATTGTTTATGTTAAGATTGTTATCCATTACCATATCATCTTTGATCTTGATCCATATGATGTCTTGTGAGTAGTTCATTGTGTTCTTAAAGTGAAAGCACTTGAAAGAATTCCCATGTGTCCTCGAGAACGTTTGATCCTTATAAGTATTTTCATCGGCTTGTCCTTTGCTAAGAAAGGATTGGGCCACTTGCTCCGTTTGTTCGTTACTTCTGTTCCTTGCTCTTTGTTTTGTTGCCTTGTCAGAAAACCACTATTCACGGGGATTTCCTGCTCCATACCACTGTTCAGCACCTTCTGCTTCTCGTTGGGATCGACACTTCTATTTATCGAAAGTACTACGATACACCCCTTTACTTGTGGGTCATCACATTGTCATTACCACCATAGTAGTGATTTCCGCTGCCATTGCACTGTCTGTGACCACCACCATCATAGTTGCCTCGACCACCTCCATGGCCACCCTTGCTGCAGTTTCCATAGTTTTCGCGATTTGCAGCATTTGCGGAGAGGTCACCACCATTACCACTGCTAGGGTTCTGGCTATCTAGGCGAGACTCATATGCAAGGAATTGTGAGTACAGGTCACCAAGGCTCACAGATTGTTGCGCCTTGATCAGGGTCGTGATCGCTGCCACAAAGCCATTGTATACATCGTCTAGTTTGGCAAGCACATACGAGGAGACATCATCATCATCGTCTTAAGGCTTGTTAACCATGTCCATCTCATCACTCAGGGACTTGACGCGGTCAAAGTAAGTCGCTCATGAGGGGGAAAAATCCCCCCTTGGTCTTGGTGGGTCGGTACGTAGATGCATGACCCAAGCCTTTGACTGGGACGAAAACATATCCGTCACTTTTTTCACATAGCAACAACACGAGGCCTACCAGCTGCATGAGCATCTTCCTCGTCATGTTCCGAAGGAGATAAGCAGGTACCATTTGATCTTGGGAGATCCACCATGCATATTCAATGTTAGGGATCAGCATCTCTTTCCCTTCATTGTCCTTTGTCTTTGATTTCCTTCGTTGATTCCACCATCGATCCGTATACCACATGAGTTGGGCACCTCGAATCTCCGGCAAGACCTAGGATTGCCGGATCAAGTAGTTTTCTCATGTCAAATTTTCGGTGACTAATCCCATCAGAGATCTGCTTGCCATAGCTGGGGAGGACGAAGAAGCGAAGCTCATCGGCGAGTTCACATCTTGGAAGATCAGGCTCGGATACCATATAACAAAACGTAATATGCGGTGGTTTCTTAACTTGGCCCGATCGTGGTGATTATATATATTGATGGAGAGATATAGAAGAATACAAGGTTTCTGTACCGCGTTAGACAGGGATCGTACATATAAGGACCGGTCCTACTACAACATATGTACATACTATATTTAACATGCCCAAATAGAACAATCTTTTATGCCAAAAAAAGTTGGTGCAAACTTGAAACATATATTAGTGCCAACAAAGCTATACACCCTTGGTACAATGAAAACTAGAGAGGCGAGTAAAGAGTGCGCGAAAAGTGTAGAATTCGTGTAACTGAAAAAGAATACTACTTGCATACTAGTCGACACGAGATTGGAGTAAGAAAGCCACCTCCTTGTTAATACCACCAGAGTTACCACCACCCCCTCCTTGACCATTGCCACCATAGTAGTGATTTCTAATGCCATTGTACTGTCTGTGACCACCACCACCACCACCATAGTTGCCTCGCCCACCTCCACGGCCACCCTTGACGCGGTTTCCATAGTTCACGTGATTTCCAGCATTGGCGGAGAGATCACCACCATTACCACTACTAGGGTTCTAATGTGTAAAAAAATTCTCTATGTACTCGGCCCTAATACAAGAATGTGGCCAAATAAATGTAATTGTGTACTTCCTGAAGAACTACAGAATTACAGGCAATGGGTTGTAATTTGTAAACACATAGCCTGTTAGGTGGAATGGGTGAAACACGGGATGTTATGAGAACGTGACCCCGTCTGACGTGTTGAATAGTCCATCTCTTCTCACCTCCTAAGCCGTTACTCCGATCCATCCAGGGAGTACTAGGAAAAGAAACATGGGTTTTTTTCCAAGTAGCCAAGACATGCATGACACACCATCAGAGTGGTCTCACATCCAAAAGGTGTCACCATGATTAACCCACTGCACCGAATGTTCAGGCCATTTCTCATCCTTAAACTGAGCAAACTGATTTTCTCGATTTTTTTGGATTAAGCGGTTAGTTTTATATTTTGGCTCAAAATGCATTGATACTTTACAAAACATGTTTCACTAAGAAAATTTAAAACATTAAAAGACGGAAGAAGAGATCCAAGTGGAGATATTGTTTGGATTATTAGGCAATATTTTTACAATTAATTTCAGAATATAATGCATGACTACAACATCTACGTTCATGTGAAACTCTAACATACTAGATGTACTAATCAACATGAATAATAGCAGTGCAAACTGTACAACATACTAGACATACTAATCAACATGTCAAATGGGTCTTTGGGATTTCATGAGTTATATTGTTAAAAATAAATGGCTTGGATCATATTTTGGACAAAATTCCAACATCTATATACAAGAAAAAACATATGCCTCCAAAGTGTAAAATGTATCCAATGTGGGAAGCACGTTGTGCTGGCCATTTGACAGGGCTCGGTTTCATGCCTACGACAATCATGGATTTAAATATGCTCCTTTTGTTGCCGGAAGTACTTAATTCAGTCGCATGCACTTAACTGGCTTCAATATTGTCAGCAAGACCTAAACAGTAATACTCCGTGAGAGAATATTGGATGCCGCGCCACATATCTAGTAAATGTAACATGCTTGATGCCATCTTGCTGCATCGCTGGGGTCACTGAGCTGCACATTGTCTTGTTTTCTGCGACGTCTCAATAGTAGCGTCTCAGTAGACCTCCCAATCCTAGGTATGTCCTTCTTCACCAATCAGTATATATCTTCTTTTTGTGATTTCAGTCTGTTTCTACTCTCTATGTTGGAAAGGAAGCTACCTTTGGAACAACCGGTGGTGGTAGAGCCAACGTTCAGAATCAAAAGGATATACTCCGCCATTATATAGTCTCATCACACACCGCCCAAATTGCACAACGTTGTATACCAAAGAAAAGTTGGTGCAAAACTCCAAACATATATTAATGCCAACAAAGCTATACACCCATGTTACAAAGAAAGCTAGAGAGGCGAGTTAATGGACAAGCGAAAAGTGTAGAATTCACGTATCTGAAAAGGAATACTACTTGCATACTACTGGTTGGCACGAAATTGGAGTAAAAAAGCATCGTCAAAAGAGTGAATATGCTCGGTTATCCACCTTGATCATGCATATATTTACACATGAAAATGAGATGACCCCATGAACGAATAATACGCATTTTTTAGAAGAATACCAGTTATCATACCTATCCCTATTTCCTTTCCAATGTGTAAGAAATATTCTCTATCTACTCGCCCCTAGTACAAACATGTGACCTAGTACAAACATGTGACCAAGTACACGGGATGCTATAAGGACGTGACCCTGCCTGAAGTGTTAAATCACATATCTTCTCACCTCCTAATCTGCTACTCCAATCCGTCTAGCGGCTGCTAAGGAAAAGAAACATGGGGGTTTTCCAAGTAGCCAGACATGCATGACACGACACCAGAGTGGTCTCAAATCCAGAAGGTGTCACCGTCATTATCCCACTCTACGAAATGATTAGGAAATTTCTCATCATGGAACTCAGCAACTTAATTTTCGTGAAAAGTTTTGGATTAAGTGATTTGTTTTGTACGTTGTCACAAAATGCAATGATCATGATGGCGAACCTTATGAAACATGCTTCACTAAAAAAATTAAAACATTAAAAAGACGCAAGAAGAGATTTTGCGGAGATTGTTTGATCACCATGGTCTTAGGATTTACGTCTCTAATGACATTCTCTATTAAAATGTGAGCATCTGGTGTGCTCGTTGCAGTTGACTGGTTTCCGGCTTACCAAGCTGTTTTCAGAGCAGTAGCAATGAGTAGGTTGGAATATATTCAATGAACAACAACTAACTAAACCAAATTATTCAAATTACTTCTCAGTAAATATAACTAGAAGTAAGAAAAAGATGTATGTTGTCCCTTTGAAATTAGACAAATGACTTTAGACCATGAGTGGGAAACTGGCAAGGTCCTTATGAGCCATCAGTGTGCTTTTTGCCTCAACACCATCGCAGGATTCAAACAATCTTTCTCAGGAGGCTTCATGCCCTGAATACAATGAGCCAAATAACACACTCTAGATTTTCCATAGTTTAAGGTGGTCCTCAAATCAAACTGTAGAAAGATATGATGTCAAACCGGATCATACATTGTGTTTAAACATTTTAGAGGCATATGAATAATTTGTATTGTGTTCATCTTTTTATCTTCCAAATGATATCATATTGTTTCTTCAACAACATTGAGTGCTGAACATGTACCCGGCCAGCCCAGCCATTATGATAGCCGGAGTCCAAGTTGCATGTATCACACGAACATTGATTGTTTGTGTTGGACCACACGTTTTCACAAGCCCCTGCCAAAGTTAGTTCATTTCCTAGAAAAAACTTCTCAATTTTCATGGATAGCTTCAAAGGAGGCATTCGCCATTAGTCGTGCATATGTGGCATCAGAATAGTGATGAAAATGACTTTTCAAAAGAAATCCCAATACCAAATGGTCATAGATAGAAAAGCAACAATAAATATGGACCAAACTTGTACTAATTAATATAAAAACGAAAGGGTTATAATTGTGGGGTATTGTTTATGTCCCCTTTTCTACGTCTAATATACAAGAAAACTTCAAACCTCCGAAGTGGAAACGGCATCAAATGTAGGTAGCACGTTGTGCTGGCCATTTGAGCTCATGTGGTGCTTTCCTCCCTTGAAATATGGATTTATGTTGTTTGGTGAAAGAATCAAAACCATCAATTGTTGTTGTGACTGAGTTCAGTTTCATGAAATATGGACAATCACGCAATCTATAAATATATTTTTTTGTTACCTGAAATACTTAATTCACTCACATGTATGTGATTCGTTTCCAGATCATCAAAAACAAGTAAATAGTAATAGCAAACAAAATTCTGCTTGGCTCGAAAAGAAGTCACATGCCGCTCTGCATTGTAGTAGTAACATGCTTGATCAGCCGTGCCTTCTTGCAGCGTCACTGACGTCATTGAGCCTCACAATGGCTTCTACATTGTGATGTCTCAGTAGAAACTCATGCTCTTCCATGGTTGGTCCCCTTCGCTTCTAAGAAAAAGCATTATGCAAAACCCCTAAATGCTGCTTTCAAGGTATTCCGGAGACCTCCCAATCCCAGTGCTAAGTACGTGCTCTATCAATCATATATGTATTACATGTGTGGATTCAGTCGATCTCTCTACACACAGTGATACAGTCAAGCTATGTTAACCACTAGTGGTGGGAGAGCACACGTTCTCGGATGGGAGTATGCTAGTTGTGGAGCAAGGCACCCTGCCATTTTATAGCCTCGCCACACCCCAGCCCCAGCATGGCAGCCAATCTTAGGCCCCTGCGTAATATGATAGTACTAAAAAGTCAGTGCAAACTCCCACCATGTATAAACGCCAATGAAGTTACATACGCGCAGGAACAGGGAACAGTAAAAAATGTGAATATACGATACTCCTTGCATACCTGTCGGCATGAGATCGGAGAGAAAAAAAAAGAAACAAGATAAGGAATGTGTTTTGTGATCCATCTCAATTACATATATATTTACAGATGAACATGAAATGCTCCCACGCGTGAATAATACACATCTCAAAAGAATAACAGTTATGGTACCTATCACTATTTTTTTTAATATTTTAAAGATATCCCTATCTACTCTCCCCTAGTACAAACACATGACCAAATAAATAAAAATGTATACTTCCTGAAAGTCTCCAGCAGAATTACGGGCAACTGACTTGTTGCAAGCATTCTGCCCTTTAGGTGGAGTGGGTGAAATGCTGTGAGAAGACGACCGCCTGAAGTGCTGAACCATCCGTCTCTTCTCACTATCTAATCTGCTACTCCAATCCGTCAAAAAACTACTTGGAAAAAAGTTGTGTCATCCTCCAAGCAGCCAGGCATGCATGACACAGCACCACAGTGATCTCAAAACCAAAAAGTGTCACCATCCTCAACCCACTGCCTGAAATGGTCGGGCAACTTTTGACCCTGCACCTCAGCGACTTGGTCTTCGTTTTCCTGAAAAGTTCCGGATCACGTGATCAGTTTTGTTCGTTAGCACTCATCAAATGATCATGAAGGCGTACCTTACAAAACATGCTACACTAACAAATTGTAAAACATTAAAAGACAGAAGAGCGCGGAGATTGTATGCTCACCGTGGTCTCAGGAATTATGCCACTGATGACATTCTCGGTTGAAAGGTGAGCATCTGGCGTGCTAGTTGCAATTGACCTGTTCATGGTTTACCATGTTACGATGAGAAAAGAATATTGTTTTTCCCGACGTTGTAAGTGCAGTACTAGTGAGCAGGTTGGAAGATATTAGATGAGCAACGCCAAGCGCTAACCAAAATTATTCAAATTAATTCTCAGTAAATATGATTTGACCAGATGATACAATGTAAGATTGAGGTGATTTGTGTTTAATACTGCAAGGACAGGTATGTGATCGCCAGAGCAAAAGGACTTCAACTGATGCAGAACTACTGTGTTTGATAGTGCAAGGATGGTTATGTCATTGCCAGAGAAAAAGGACATCGAACTGATAATAGTAAAAATTAACTAATGGTATCCTTCAATTTAATTATCTTTGTTCCTTTTAAGTATGTACAGAACAGTTTACTGTTATTTTGTGGAAATTACACAGTTAAAGGGTACGATAGAGCATGCATGGGAGAAACAATTACAAAACTAAAGTACAACAAAAAAAAATTGACCTTTCATCGCTTGAAATGCCTGAATTTGATAGCCATTCAAGATCCAAGAAGTTTGAATCGCCCGAACCATTGCAATCATCAATATGACTACTTGGGACATGATGTATATGATTATGAGACACTGTGGGGGTATACCTGCAATAGGTTTTAGACAAGAATAAAACAGTCAAATACAAATGATGAACCTATACTTGTTTGAAATACCACAGTTGTACTTTCTAGTGAACTATCATCTACCGACGAAGAATGAAACTGAATGTACAAAGCCTGAATAAACAGAAGCTGACCTCGAATTTGACGCCTCACTTTCAAAGGGTGGTGAAATCTCATTTTCGTGCACTAAATCCGACTCCACTTGCGGAGATTGTAACTCATTACTGACATCAGGTTGTGCTCCGTTCAACAGTTCATCACTATCGCCAGGTATTGATGTGTTGCTTACACAAAGAAGGCTGCCATCTGATTGCACTCTTGGCATTGCACTGTCACTGTGACATCAAAATAGATAGTCAATGACAACAAGGCCCTTGCTGATCTATAAAATCCATGTTTAGTTCAGACTAACACTTGAGAAGCCTTAAGATGTAACAACTGGGAAAGCTACCCAAAGTAAATGGGCTAAACGGTCCTTGTCGTGCTTAATAGTGTGAAAACACCGGTAAAAATTTAAACACGTCCCAGAACTTCTTTAATGGAAAAAACATATATATCTGCACTGCTGCAGGACAGCATAATAGGACCCATCACTGATTTTTTGCCACTACCTTAAACAACTAAGTACCGACTATATCATGATACTAAAACACCTGTGTGTATTTAATAATAGCATAACACTGCCAGGAGATGGTAGATTTTTACCCCATAAAGGAATGTACTTATAATATGTAATGCACCATACAGCGGTAATGAAATGATGGGGAAGAATTTCGCATGCTCAACGGCACAAACGCTGGTGAAGGGGTGACTCACGAGGGATTTTTCATCACAGAGAAATTTTCATTTATACACCAGTTCTTTGGATTGCATGCATGTGAAGCATCGAACAAATTTATTACTCCCTCCATCCGGAATTAAGTGACTTGGATTTGTCTAGATTCGCATATATCTAGACGCATTTTAGTGTATAGATAGACAAATCCAAGTCATTTATTTGCGGAGAGAGGGAGTATTTGGATAGTGTCATGTAGATAAGGCCGTAAATAACTAGGTGGCTCGTGTTTACCCTGTATGATCCAAAGTTTCATTGTTATGTTCCTCAGAAGATGATTCTAGCTCCCATAGTGCAGGATTTCCCTGCTCCGGTTGGAAGTACCCCAAAAATCTGAAATATATATAAAGCACAAACTCAATATTTTATTGAAACAATGGGTTCTGCATAGTGGACATGGATACTTAGTAAAACATACAAGTTTATGGCTGCCTGTTTGTTAGCATCTATACATGCATTGCTGTAGTGCCGTTGTAGTGTCCTAAAGAACTCTTGTGATCGTATAAAAAGCTTCAAGTGGCCCCTCTTTGCAGAGAATATCTTCAAGAAATACGACATCAAAGAAAAATTAGAGCAGTGCTGGGTGCATATGGTTAAACATGAAACACAATACAAAGATAGAGAAAACAGAAGATTAGTTCACAAGCAGTAAAAAGAGTACATTTGCCACTTGAAGATTGATAATTTGCTAGTAAAACTGAATGAAGATCCATATCAAATGAATATTTTAATTTCTTAATTATGGAGATCTTAATAAAGTAATAAACAGAATATTACAATCTTAGTATTATCAGCACAGTTTTCCCTTCCCGTATGGGGTTCTGCACAATGTTAGTAGTACCATGATCAATTAGTCTTCGTTAAGGTTCAGAGGCAAGCGATGCATCCAGAAACCAAAACCATAGAACAAATATATGATGATCATTCAACTTTTGGTTACAATTCAAATAAGTACTAGTTTATAGTTCTCCTACGAGTTGCTATTATGTGGAACTGCTTCTGTCCCTGGCATTTTGGGAGACTATATGATACAATCCCGCAATACCCCTTAACGAGACAGGGCTATAGCGCATCTTATTATTCACATCAAAGGAACCGAGTTTTTTCAATAGAAACAATGATTACAAAACATGATCCCTCATGGTCAATACTTCTATGGGGACAAAGTGTCTTCACGTGCCCAGATGGTACTTGGTCTATTGAAAGAATGAATTGCTTAAACTTGAAGTCTGAAACTAAAATTGATTTAATTGTCTTCCTACCATTATAACCAAAGAATACAGAAAAAATATACCACAAACTTCCTCCGTAACCTGCAGTTTGATCATCTAAACTAAAATGGATAACTCAATAGAACATTTTTCCTAGTTCAATCCATATTCACTACATGGATGGAACCACCAATTCATAATAGCTCATCTCACTGCTTACGTACTTCGTTGTTTCAAGAGTAATAGTGAGTCTTTGTGAAATACCTTATTATGAGCAGCCGACCCACTATACTGTACAGCAAGTGTGTCACCCATCCTCTCATAGAAGTGCATCAACTGATGAGCCAAGGGAGCACCTAAACCAAGTTCTGGGGATTGTACACAACCAAGAGCATGCAGCTGATGTCCAAGGGCGGCTAAACCATATGCATACTGAGCGACATTTGTACGATCCAAGCAGTCTATACAGTTTGTCCGCAAGACACCTTTTTGGAATATCGGTGGTTTTAGTTGGGGTAATTCACTAGTTTCAGCTTTGTCTTCTGCAGTTCCATTGCCAGAGGAATCAGAACTTCCCGAAATATCTTCTTGGGATATGTCACTGTTGCTCTCATCACAGCAATATGGATCGTGACTGTTCCTATAAAGAAACAAGAGAAAAAAAGATTAAATATATAAAATAAGAGCAGTGACCATTCTTGAAATAGAAGAGTGAAACAGAAATCAAAGTATCAACTTTGTAGCAAATAAAACCATATTGGCAAAATAATGACAATGATGAACTCACAATAAGGCAGGCCAGTGAGCAGTCTCAGACCCTGAAGGTGGTGCAACTTGACAATAGAAAAAGTCTGTCAACCTCAAAGCCCGAAATGCCACTTTCAAAAGAACATCAAGCACATTTGTAGGTTTCCTGAAACAGAATTACATCAATAATGCATGCTACAGAATACTAATAGGCTGAATAAAATATGAGAAATGAACAATCAATACACAATCAATACCCTTGAGAGTTTTTATGAAGATCCCAATGTAAGAACCGCAGATGGTTCTCCTCTGAATCAAATTCGTTAATGATCCTTATTGCCTTATCAAATGCCCGACGAAGTATAGACTCCCGCCTTTCACGTGTCTTTATATGTAAACAACAACAGCAAAATAAAATAACATGGCAAATCAGCAATCATGTACAGCGTATCCAAAAATATTGATACTATACAATAGGATTTTACAACTCACCTTAATCAAGTTTAAGATAATGATAGGGTTGCCATATCTTTTTCTAAGATTTTCGAAATGAAGCTTGGTAGCTTCATAATTTTTGTCCTTCTCATGCACTGACAGAACAGGAAATGTTTATTTACAAATGTATTAATGATACTACATGCATAGTAGGAAAGTTTAGAAACTTACATATGATATCAGGCTTAATATGTAACTTTGATGTATCCTGTGACCAGAACAGCGGGATTGAACCCCTGTTCTGCACAACAGAACTTACTTCTGTAGGCCTAGGCACAGCTTCATAGACAATTTGCTCAGTCTCAACATCATTTGCTACCCGGCCCTTCTTATTCACTCCCCTCTTTAAATATCTATTCAACATCCATTAAACCACTTCAATCCAACTTGCATTACAAACTACTAAGGAATATTTAATAAAATGTATCAGATGTGCAAACCTGGTGCCAGCATAATGCCTTGAGCGCCTAGCAATGAGTGTGAACATAACATCCTTCCCAGATATTGCAAATTTGTCCTAATAATATGGCATAAAAAAATAGTGTTCAGATCGAAATCTATTAATCTAAAACAAGCACATCACAACTGTGAACTATGTTAGATACTTATATATAAAGTGATGAAAAGACTGGATCAAGATTCTTATTTTATACATGATTATGTTAAAGAGGCAACAAATGAAGAAAGAAAATTGGAGGTTTGAATTAACTGATCGTCTTTGATATTAGTGAACTAGTAAGTTCTTAAATCTAGTCAAAGCTAAAAAAATTATGCCAACACTTTAGAATAAATAAATTTCCTCTTAAAAAAGCATACCAAAGGAATTAATAGTAATCAAAGGAAATTTCCTTCAGCACATACCTGCTTAAAAAAACCATAGACTAGTGGAACGGTCCACAGAGTACTTCTTAGACAAATACGTATTCGCCGTGTAAGGAACTCATTCCACACAAAAGTTGTCTCGTATATTGACCACCCTTCTTGAGGATCACTTAAATTCTTCTGAAGACTTCTCATGATAGGATATGAATAACTGAAAAAGAAGTCCTTCCTAAGATCAAGTGTGTTCAAAATCTTCTTGTATCTGTGTAATTACAAAAAGAATTAGCTTGTTACAAGAAAACGAAACAGAAATAGTTAGGAAATGGAAGACTGGGATAATACCGGTATTGCATTAGGTGGGCAGTTGGCCGCTAGAAAATATAAAAGAATCTAACAATTTAGTAACTAGTTACATAGTGATGCAATTGAGAGGTATAAGATGCCACACAATAGTAGAAACTCATGGTTTTTTTAGGAGAAAAGTTTAATCCTATACACCTAGAAACTAACTTGAGACTTTCAGTAATAAATTGAGCACAATCAACCAATCAAGTTCATAGCAAGCAAAAAAGTAGTAGTGTTCATATACATAATTTATTAACATAATTCTCCTTAGTCAATCTAACAATTTAAGAACATACATAAACAATTCTGAGCAAACGTACTAAATGGGATGCACAAACCTGTTCTCATCCTTGGAACATAGAAAACTGGATCGATATTTGGAATTTGCTAGCTCGACCATTGAAGTTTTAGTCACGTGGTACATTGGATGATCAAATATCTCCCCAATTTTTCTCCGATCGGTGATAATTAACATATAAAATGGCCCAAGGAACTTAACAAAACCTAAGAAAAAAATCACTGTGAAATGCACCTCTAGTAAGGTTAATTCATTTTTTATTTCCAAACAACAAAGAGAGAATCAATTACCAATTATGCCATAAAATTTTGTCACAAATTTTACCCCTCCAGTTGACCTGTGGTCTTCATCGAGACCTTCTAAAAGTTCCTGGTATCCAGTTTGTGTATAGATAGTAGAACACTCGTCTATGTCAAGTTCTGGTGTTTCTGATCTATCAATCTTGAGTAACCTCCACAGTGTTTTGTCAGAATTAGTTCCAAAAATGTAGAACCTCTGCAAAGAAAAGTAATCATCAGGGAAAATCAATCAATTTCTCCAATGAGTTAATTACTGACATAACAAACAAGAAACTGATATTATGTAACATTACAGAGGAAGTGAGAAGGTACACCATCTAGCGAGAACTTATGATACTATTACATGTGAATTAGACTAAATGCTTTGTCACCATTTTAGATGTTGCAAATGTAACAGAGCTGCTACCTGCTAACAATCAAATAACAACACTGAGAAGATCCTATTCAAAAAAAAATACTGATTAAACTGTATTCAACAATGTATTCAAACCTGGGGCCTTTTAATGGTCAGACGATCTATAAAGTGGCTTTTTAGCTATAGGTCAAAACACTAGCAGTAGGCAGCGCTTTCTTACTCGCTTGCAAGACTCCTTTTTCTTTCACTTTTGCACCTGGATGATATGCTATGTGTAACGGAATTGGATCGCTTGGGGAAAAAAGTGGCCTGTCAGCTATAAAAGGCAAGAAAAATACAGGTGGCAGTATTTAAACCCCATGCTTGGCGAGGAAGAAGGAGCAGGGAGTACGCGATGGATGAGGAGGCACTCATGTTCTTGCTCTTTAAGATCGGCACACCAAAACATGATGTGATTTTAGGAAAGCTGGCACAGGAAACGGTGGAGCCAGAGCTGTGTGTGCTCAACGACCATGCCTATAGCTTGAGGACTGAAGCGAGTAGATAACCCACAGCAAGAGGAGGATGAGTGTGTTCCATACGACCAGGGAAAAAACACCCAACCGTTGAGCATAGAAGTTGCAGCCACCAGCCGTCTTAAAGCATGGAGGCAACCGCAGGTGGCACGCTCAGAGAATGTCCAGCAGGCAGGGGCAGGGGCAGGATCATAGGAGGTTGACAACACCATCACCAGCAGTGGAGCATAAAAGGCAGGGAAGATCAAGATGCTTCCTCCAAACCATCTCAACAACATCAAGCCCGGAAATAGTAATAGCTACAAAATTATCTTGATTCTGAAGTGAAGCTCTGTTTTCTCTCTATCGAGTTACCACAGAACACAGAAGGGACATCCCTTCAAGGTATCTCCCGGTTCACCTCTTCACACACATTACAAATATTCATCCCGAGATCATTTCCGAAATCGTGCACCCAGACCACAGAAACAGCAGCTCGAGTTCATTGAAGCAATTTGCGTGCTGAATTAATTCGCTGTGGGAGAAGCTTGAAGGCTGAATCTAACTAAACAAGCAGCATCCGCCGATACGCAGATGTCAAAGCTACGACACGAACGGGCAATCAATCAATCCAGACAGCTAGAGTTACCGAGGCAAACGTGCTGAAGGAGGCCTCTACGGAAATCTCTCGCCTCGGCCTCCCCACAAATCAAACGACCGAATCGGTCAAGCAGCACCGGGAGCGGGAAGCGGGAGGCGAAAGCTTACCGACTCGCTCTCGTAGAGCTCGAAGTCCTGCAGGCAGGCCGCCTCCGCCGCCTGCGCCCCCGCCGAAGGCGCCGCGGCCGTCGCCATGGACGGTAGCCGGACAAACCTCCTGGGCCACCACCTCAGTCCGGCACGGGATCACCGCGCGGCCTCCTCCCCCGGGAACCCTAAATCCCCCGCCGGCAGCTTGAGGTAGAGCATTCCCCGCCGCGCACCGGCGAATCAGAGCAGCTCCTCCGCCCGCCGACCCCCTCGACCCGCGGCCAAGGACTCGGAGCTGGAGCCGCGGCCCGGGAAGCTTCTGGAGGAGATTCGGCGCTGCTGGCACGGGGAGAAATTTGGCAGGGACGAACGAAATCGTGAGTTGGCGGAGCGGAGGAGAAGGTGTGGGAGGCGAATGACAAGGTTGTTACGGGGAATTTGTTAACCCCGTTTCCCCGTGGAGGAGGGTAACTAACATGTTGGGGAGATTTTCGGGAGCGAATATTCGTAGTAGTAGTAGACCATTTATAATCGAGGACAACAACAACTCTAATCAAGTGCCGGCTAAGGAGAGAAGTTTATGGATTTTAGACTTGACTGGATCTTCAGCTGGGAATATAATCTCTTGGTGACACCTAGAAGCATTAACTTGAGAGCATTATTGGAGGAAAAGGTAAATGTGTTTCCATATTATATGTTGGGCGTGCTTGAATTTTTTTTTAATTTGCAGTGGTGCCGTAGGTGGAATTTTGAGTTTGGGAATTTCAACGTCGTTATATTGTTGCGAGAAAAGTATGTTTGGTGAATTTTTTTTATAGCGGCATACTACATCTAGATGAGAGCTAAAGAATTTGACAACTTAAAAATGAAGGTAAGTTGAAAAGATAAGTCCTATCCCTAGAAAATAAAGATGTATGTTCATAACAAGGAAAATACAAAGTTAGAATATTTGTTGGCGAATGAACATTTATATATATGGTAGTAAGCACGTCAAAAATAGAAATTGAACTTCTAGAGAAAAACACAACAGCAACCAAACCACAACAGTTATTCAATGAAAAAATAGAATATTTTTTGACGAATGAAACTTTATATATGGAAGAAACTAGATTTGAGCCGAGAGATGTTGAAGTTCTATTCCAAGTGTGACACCTAACTTTGTTCTCTTGATAGCATTATATTGAGAAAACGAGTAGTATATATACAGTGCCCGTGATTAAAAGGTCAAAATGGTGGCAAAATATAAATACTGAAACTTTCCAATGTTTTATAATTGGTTGAAAAGTTATTGGCGATGGTTTCTTATATATCATACCGGTTAGGTACACACAAGGCAATAGAGAATTCGACAACTTGGCAATACATAATTGTTCTTATTCTTATGTTCATGTCAAAAGAATAAATTGTATTATCTTGACAATTAGTTCAAGAATTAAAGTCATATTTAGAAGAAGAAAAAAAGAATGACAAAGTCATGGTAAGAAGCTTTTCTTTTGTTTTCCCATGAATAAATCATTACCTTTGTATAATAGCTACCACTTCTCCATCTTCTTCCTTTTTTTTTGATATATGACATAAAACTCTCATTTTTAGGATGTATGGTAAAACAACACGGGTAGACACAATGAAGATAGAAATTTGAGTTTTAGAAGAAAACATGTAATCAGTGAATTTACATACTCCCTCCGATTCAAATTAATTGACTCAAATTTGTCTAGATTCGAATGTATCTAGACATATTTTTGTGCTAGATACATTCGAATCTAGACAAATCGAAGTCAATTAATTTGGATCGGAGGGAGTACTTTATTTATTTATCCATTCTACACCAAGTCGCTCAATATACAACATAAAAGTTTACCCTATTATAAGTTCTGTGATTAAACGGCCACAATGATGGCAAAATATAAATTCTGAAACTTTCCAATGTTTTATAATTGGTTGTAAAGTTATTGGTGATGGTTTTTTATATATCATATTGGTTAGGCACACACAAGGCAATAGAGAATTCGACAACTTGGCAATAAATAATTGTTCTTATTCTTATCTTCATGTTAAAAGAATAAATTGTATTACCTTGACAATTATTTCAAGAATTAAAGTCATATTTAGAAGAAAAAAAGAATGAAAAAGTCATGGTAAGAAGCTTTTCTTTTGTTTTCCCACGAATAAATCATAACCTCTGTAGTATCTTCTTCCTTTTTTTTGATATATGACATAAAACTCTCATATTTAGGATGTATGGTAAAATAACACGGGTAGACACAATGAAGATAGAAATTTGGGCTTTAGAAGAAAACATGTAATCAATGAATTTACATACTTTATTCATCTATCCATTCTTATAATTGTGAGCGTAGGGATTCTTTTAAGCCTCTGGATCAACATCAAACCATCCCCCATCTCATCTAAATTCATTTATAAAACTATGAGTTAAAATGTGCACCAAAGTTGCATGTTCGAACTTAGGCTAACTAAGGTCCAGGGCATGGTTATTTTATGTTGTTTGCATAAGCTCATTGTGCAATTATATCTTGGCATGTACTATTACAATTTTGTGGCATATTTGACAGAAAAATGGGAAGTTTGGAACTTTTGATTGTGATGGCCATGCTATGGGTGGTTTTGAAAAAATGTGCCAAACTTTCCGGGTTTTGAGTTGTGTGTTCTGACATATGTGACATAGAAATATAATGGTATCTAACAAAGCATAGGTGCATTTCAACAAATGACAAAAAATAAATTTTTCCTAAGGTCCAAGGTGCAGTTTTAGGCCACAACAACTGGAAATTAGTGAATTTTTCGTTTCTGAAGATAGAAACGATGAAGATAGAAATTTGGGTTTCAGAAGAAAACATGTAATCAATGAAATTACATCCTGCAATCAGTTGTCCATGTCGGACTGAGATATTCAGTACTCAACATACAAATTTACCAACACAAACCTGATTCGGAAACATTCAAATGCATACAAATTTACCAAACCAAAAGCTCCTAGCCCTAGAGAAAACGGCAAACCGCGTTGGGAAAAGCAAGGCGTTCCGTGCAAAGAAAAAGCAGCAAGCAAGGCGGCGGATACAAATTCGGATACTCCAAACAAGCACTTTACAGACCCCCATATGCTAGGCCAGGCCTTTTCAATCAAAATCAAACCGAGAAAAAGGTGTTTCTTCGATCGTTTCATTCACGAGCCGCAGAAGCTGATTCCGCTCTCGACCAGGGAATACGTACGCAGAGGGCCAAGTCAACCCGAGCCAGCTGGAGGGACCGGGCCCTGAGCCGTTGACCGGCGTACGTGGCGCGATCGGGTTGGACGCCCCGGTGGGTGGCTTGCGTGCCGGGGGCGCCTGAATGATTGGGCTATCGATACGTTGCCCTGTCTGGCGTGCGGCCAGACTCTGTGGAGCCCTCCCTGTGTCCTGCTCACGCTATGTTCAGTCGTGCCCATGCGGTCGAGAGCATAAGCAAATTGATGTTTAAAAATAAGGACTTGATGGATGCATGCATGGAGTCAAGTTATATCAAATCGGTGTAGTTTCTGTTAGCTTTTTCTTCTTCTTCGAGAAACCGACAACACCAATGTCTTTTCATTGGAGAAAAACAATACTACTATTTAGAGTGGTTGACGCGAATAAGAGCATCTCTAACGGAGCCCGGCCGTAAACAGCCGAACTGAAAAGCGGGACTTCAATTCACCGATCTCGTGTTTAAGGGTCGAGAAAGATGTGGTGCGGAACAGAGCTCATAAACCAAAACTGTAATTCTGTTTTATAGTTTTGGTTTACGGACTCTGTTCCGCGACAACAGCTTCCGAACCCGTAAAGGCAGGGTTTTTCACAGAATTGGCAATATCAAACTACCATATTTTCTGGAGCTAGTGAGAGAACGTACGTGGGAATATATTTATGTAAGAGTGCCTTAAGTACGTCTAATTAAGATTATCGGTCTAGAGTACCAGACGGCTTAGTAGGCATAAAAAATCACATACAACCTAGATATACTAGCAAATTTCGGTTGAGTATGTATATATATATATAGGTACAAATATTATTTTTTTGGAGGGGCCATGTGTAGCGCTAGCTTATCTAACCAACTAAGTTATGGCCATTAAGTAAGTCCACTGAGATATATATAATATGAATCATCGTGCGTATATAAACGCGAAGGGATCGCTGCGATTTTTGGTGTTCACATGGGCATCATTATCATCTCACTCGTTAGTTAATACTCTCTCTCCGCTTCAAAATATAAGATGTTTTAGTTTTGTGAACAAAATGTATCTAGACTTATTTTAGTATCTAGATTCATTCTATATATGAGTGAATCTACATACTAAAACAAGTCTATATACATATACTCTTCGTAAACCTAAAACATCTTATATTTTAAAACGGGGAGTAGCCGGTATGGACGGTGTCGACGTACGCACCGGTTGGGCGGTTGGGAATCAGCCTGCTACTGTAGCTAGCTAGCTAGCTAGCTGGAAACGTTGTGATATAATCCAGTCTTGCACGCGACAGCGAGAGGAAATGTTACAAAACAAACGTGATCGATCGATCGATCGATCGTCTCAGCTGATCGATCGATGCGTGACTCACGTGCGGTCATGTGTGTGTCATGCAACAGGAGAAGAAATTAAAGACGGGCACGCGGATACGCGGTGCACTCATCACAGTGCCGCGATGTGACGGACTCGTACGTGACCACTCACACCATTTGTTATTAGTCACATGACAGTTCCACGAACCTTAGTTTCTTCTTCTTAACTTTCTGTTAAACGATGCAATCGGTGATTAATAAAGCTCACGGCAGGACAGAGTTTTAGCTGTTTCTCTAAAAAAAATGATGGAGGGGAGAGGACGACGACGCATCTTCGACTCGCGCCGGTGTGTAGTCGTGCCAGGTGTGGTCCATGTATCTTTTTGTGATTTTATTACTTCTATTTATGTCTTGGTTGATGATTATTAATAAATCTGTGAAATTCTTTTAAGAGAAAAAGGTATCCTAGATTTTCCGATTGACCTCACAACGAAAAAACATCCGACTGATCGGTCGGATTCCTCCCCAAAATGATATGACAACTTTGTGCGTCAAAGAAATCTTGGGGTATTAATCTTAGTGATTTCAACGAAATTTCTTCCTCGTGAAATATGATGTCGTTATGTAACTGAAGTCGACACTGCGCTTGACCATCACGGACAGGACACACTACACACACATATGATCGGACGCGACGCCACACATTGATGTGTGTAATAGCCAGTTGCGCGGAAGGAGTTTTGTATGTGTCGACCAACATCATACTCCTACACATCAATTCTATGAACGAAGAAAAGGGCAAGTCGATGTTAGGCCTGAAGTACGTCCTGAGCAAAGAAAGGTTTGGGTGTCGTTTCTCCACTAAGTGTTCTTAACTGAATGCTTGAGAAATTAATGAGAACTAGACATACATGGCGATTCCATTTGATTGTTTCCTAGTACAATATTTATGCCAAAGTTAAATCCAGCTCTGACAGGTAAACCTATACATAAAAAGGTTATGGAATGTGCTTTCAACACGTGCCAGTCTTATTCGAAAGAATTGCTCCCTCCGTTCAGAAATATAAAACATTTTAGCTTTATAAAATAAATATATCTAGACGTTTTTTAGTGTATAGGCTCACTCTAAATCTCTAGTAGCCTATAATTATGGGTATATGGCCAAACCTTTCTCTTGATCTGAGATCACATCGATCAGTGTCGCATGTGAATGCACGACGTTGAGCGCCTACGTGGCCTCTATGCACGAGACCGTAGCCGAACGTCGTCACTAGCTACCTATATATGTGTTTGCTTGCAGGCAATTAATCCATGACACGTTATAGATAGGCAGACAAGCAAATGAACGACTTTTGCGATGTACTCCCTCCGTTTTAAAATATAAGATCTTTTAGGTTTGTGAAGAAAATATATCTAGACTTGTTTTAGTGTGTAGACTCACTCTAAACGTTAGTGAATCTAGATGATAAAACAAATCTAGATATATTTGTTTTACAAAGCTAAAATATCTTATATTTTAAAACAAAGGAAGTAACGTCGTCGTACTTATTACGTTGCTGTCGAGCTAGCACTTCCTGATCGACGACGGACCTCGATCGAATTCCCTGTGGCAAAGGTTTTGAGGTTACATGCCATGCATGTCACCGCTCACTACCATCCATCCATCGGTATGATCGACGGGGACACGCAATGCATGAACCACCCACACGCATACAAAACGCATCGAATCCGTAATTGAAAGCTGGGTGTCAATCATTTTCCGGCCTTCCAATTAATTGCTTCCGGAATGGAGAGACGGCGGCGACAGACTCGACCAATGCAAGCCGAGGGAATTCGATCTTACCGGCGGGAGATCGCCGATGTTTGCAAGCCGTGCTTTTTTTTTCATGGGAGATCGCCGATGTTTCGTTCCGGCTCCCCGTTGGCTGAGCTCCTATAGAACGCTACTCCGGACGCGTCCATGTGGCTTAATAACAAGGTACGGGTTTATCTTTTCCTTTTTTTTTTTCAAAACCTGCGACTCTTTCAAAACTGAATTATTTTCAAAAATGAAAAAATTAAACTTGAATATTTTAAAACTTGAGTAATTTTTAAATATGAATATTTTAAAAATCTAACATTTTTAATTTGAACATTTCTTAAATTAGAAAATTTTCAATTTTTGAACTAATTCAGAAACTGGACATTTTTTAATCTAAACATTTCTCAAAAATCTTAATATTTTTTAGATCTAAGAAATTTTCGAAAATTAAATGATTACATAAACATAAAAAGGAAAAATAAAAGAAAAGATAAGGACGAAACCGTACCTGTAAATGGCCCAGGACGGACGTCCTTCAGACGGAGCGACGGATACAGTGCACAATAAGTGGAGAATAGGAATCCCGTGGCCGGCCCGGGGCTCGATCCATATGCAGTTTATGCGGTGAAGTACTACTATAGCTGCGGCTTCCTTGGAGCCGCTGGGCTGCTCCTTGTGGTTGCTAGTGTGCCAACAGGCCCACCTTAGAGTCGCATGCTAAATATTATATGTGCTTCACATTCGTGGCGTGCTCCATAGTTTTTTTTTGTTTGCATTGCATTGCATCTGTAGGCTATCTGATCACAACAAAGTCAAAAGACTCATCGATTATGCTACATAATGCTGTGATGCTTGCTTCAAATTAACAGATAGCTAAGAACCATCCAGGTATGAAGTCACATGCATGGAAAAACCGTGATAACTAAGTTCTCAAAAACGCTTGAGCAAGCATAGAATCCGATTAACAATGGTGTCACTGTCACGTTTCGAGAGTTTTGGAGCTCTAAACTCTCCACCATAGTTGGCTCCTCTTGTCTTTTGTCATGTTCACATAGAACCGAGAGGCTTGCGCAAGAATATTGAGGATTCACGTCATGTTCCAACCAGAGTTGGACCATAAGATGAAGATATCCAAGTGTTGGACTGCATAGTTGAACTCAATCACCGAGAGAAAGTGTTTCTTTTTGGCGAGGGACCATGTGTGGCTAGCTTTTCTAATTAACCAACTAAGTATTGGCATTAAGTAAGTCCACTGGACAGGCAAGCGAGATAATCTTCTAGATGGCCATGTGCTCCTCTCGCACTATGATTTTTTCTGAATAATTTTCTCACGTCAGATCGTGCCGATGATATATGAATTATCGTGCGTATAAGCAGGAGATGGTAAAAAAAACGTGATCGATCGTCTCAGCTGATCGATGCGTGAATCAAGTGCATGATCGATCACTTCTTTAGGAAAACAAGATGAACAAGGGGATGAAAGGACGGACACGCGCACGCACGCGGGTACATCCACAGAGCCGCGATGTGACGTACGTGACCACTCACACGCACTCGGGAATTGCTCTCTTCACTTCACATCATTTTTTTTTCGAAATTCTACAGATTTATTAATAATTATCAATAGCAGTTATAAAGAGTACTAAAAGTAATAAAAATTACAGGTAGATCACCAAACCATCTAACGGCGACTACCAACACTAACACGAGCCAACTTGTCGTAGTAGAGTTTGTTGTAGTAGACTGAACAGAAGTGTCGTGCTAAGGCCCACAACGATCAACGCACAAGAGGAGCAAACGTCGTCGAGGATGACAATCATAGATCAGAAGAGACTGGCCTCGAACTACACCAACGAGTACGCAAAACGACTGGATCCCAAAAGATCTGCCAGACACAAGACTCCACGCGCCCTCCTCCAATGCTAGACGCACCACCAGAACGTTGATGGGATGGGGAGGATCTTATGCTAACTCTAGGATGTAGCCGCCGCCTTAACATCCCGAAAAAATCCTAAACAAAAAAGAGAACCCTCCCGCCGGCAAGAGGCCATGGTCCATCACACCTCCAAGGCTCTAAGGCCAACGAAGAAGGAACAGACCGTTGGTGTCGCTGGCGAGCGGGGGGCAGAACCCTAGATGGGTCAAGAGGAGCCGCCTCCTGATTGCCGCATCACATGACACTTCTACACACTATTTTTATTAAGGTTTGGAACTTAGGCCGCATTAATTCAGAACGAAGGAAAGTAATACTTGCAGATTTTAGAGGAGGTATATACATATATCCGGAGAAGATGATTGGCCAAAGAAATTCTTCTGAATTTTGGAGGAAAGCCCTACAATTCTGAGAGATAAATATCGATCGACCTCACAAAGAGAAAGCACCCAACTGATCAATCTAGTCCGTCCCAAAAAATGATAGAACCACCTTTTGTGTATCAAGGAATCTCCGGTAGTAGTCTTAATATTTAAACGAAATCTTTCCCTCCATGGTGAAATATGATGGCGTTATTATGTAACTGAAGTTGACACTACTTGGCCATAACATGTGGTACACACGTATGATAGGACCCAAGAATTTGAGTTTGAGTATATTCAAAATTGTAATAAGATTTGATTATAAGATATTTTTAATAAAAGTAGAGTATGACCTAATGGTCACACTACCTCATATGTGCTTGAGCTCTCACAATGAAGGATACTTATGACTAAGAAACACATGAATGTACAAAAATATAAGTATCAAATATGTAACTTGGTACAAATTTGTAACTAAAGCAATTACATGAAAACGTAAGAGCAAAGAAATACTACTACCATATATGAGCTTTCTATAGAAAATTTCTTTAAAGAGATTATTTTGAAAAATATGCACATATGGGGCTTGAACACTAAGCCAAGCGTTTCAACACTTTCTCTGCTAGACCAATCGAGCAACTACATCCTTTATGTCATACTTAGACGGTTAATTTTTAATTTTTTATATTCAATAGAACATTCACAATATTAGAATAGTTGAATACCCTTGAACTGAAGTGGGCCCACCCCCGTTGTGAAGTCTTGAGGTAAGAAAGGGTCTTAGGGTGACTTCTTTTGGGCTTCTAACCTGGCCTCTGGGTTCCCCACCGCATAAGCAGAAAAGAAGTCTCCAGTTTTTTCTCACCGAGAAACCCCCCAGAAGCCCATTTACACACAGTGAGGAGAAACTGGTGCAGAGTAGTTTCCCGAGCTTCTCCCGTGGGCTATAAACCATTTTTTACGAATAGACATGTCCTTCTCAAAAATTACAACTAAATGCCACCGCTGAGGAAACGAGTGGATTGAAAAAATAGGCAAACTGCCCTGGCCCTTCTCGAAGCGAGGCGCTCTCCACGCGCGTCCTGCCCCCGACCCGCTCGAAGCGAGCCCCCCACCGTGCCGCCGGTCACCCACCGCCGCCCTCCCAACGTCGTCGTCCAGATCCCGGCAGCCAACGGGCATCCCCTGCCGTGCCACCACTCCCCCACCGCGCTGCTGCTCTCACCGCTCCCCCACCGACCCGCCGCCTCCGGATCTTGGAAGCTCGAAGCGAGGCTCCCCACCGTGCCGCCGGTCACCCAACGCCGCCCTCCCAACGCCGCCGTCCAGATCCCAGCAGCCAGCGGGCATCCCCTGCCGTGCCGCCACTCCCCCACCGCGTCGCTGCTCTCGCCGCTCCCCCACCGACCCGCCGCCTCCGGATCTTGGCAGCTCGTGA
The DNA here is from genome assembly GCA_023614405.1 of Avena insularis. Classification (NCBI taxonomy): domain Eukaryota; kingdom Viridiplantae; phylum Streptophyta; class Magnoliopsida; order Poales; family Poaceae; genus Avena; species Avena insularis. The sequence continues at coordinate 376,370,603 of CM042695.1, read as the reverse complement.
CCTGATCCTGCCCGCCCTGATTTCTGCCACTGTCAGTGCTCTGCTCCGGCTCGCCGTCTCCTCCGAGGCCAGCCGGCTCGAGGCCGTCCGCTCCAGTGAGGAAGCAAGGCCGGTGTACCAGATTTTTCTTCCTCAAATTTTTGATGTTGATGGCTGACCGGTGCGCAAATTGCTAGCGCATGACGTTAATAATGTGGAAGCTCGCGTTCTGGACATAGAACATTCCTAAACATACCATGTTTACCGGATGAATTGTTGATAAAAACTAGTATTGCTACTGATCTGTAGTATAGGTGTTGTCATGGTCAGTTGACGTAGGCATGGAGTGTGAATGTATGTAACCCAGGTTTGATCCTCGGTTGTTACTACAACACCATGTTATTTATTACCATGTACTTTCTTTATTTATTTCAATTTTATTTCTTGCTACTTTTCTTCTTAAAACTAGCATATGTATACAATGCATCGTTTTATTAAGTGGTTATATCAAGTCCAGGGTCATAACAGACATCTCACAACTCATCACAACAAATAAACCAAAATAGCATAAATCCAAAAGAAGTCTCCTTAGAGTTTCTAGGAGCTTCTTCCCACCGCAGCTTTTTCCCACCGGAATCTATAAGCAGGCTTATGCATAAGCATAAGCCCAAAAGAAGTCACCCTTAGATGTTTCTCCCTAAGTATTCTTAACTGAATGCTGATCGCGTCATCTTTGTCCGAAAACACATCAATCCGCCGGCAGGGACTACTGATCCACAACATGAACACGTACTGATCCAAAGTTTATAGCTATCTATAGTGACATCTGTCGAATTCCCTGTGACTATGGTTTTCACTGTCGTCGATCGATCATCGTCTCCACTTACATTTCCCACGTACGTCAGAATGGACGGCCAGGATTGTCCCGAATTCCCTGTGACTATGGTTTTCGAGGTGCCCGCCGTCGATCGATCGTCTGCTAGCTGTGTAAGACAGAGACACGCAATGCAGGAACCACTGAACCAGCCACACACGCATCGGTCCGTAATTGAAAGCTCGGTACTGCCACTATTACCAGATAGATAGCTTCCCGAATCAATGGTGACGCCGGCCGGCCGGCGACGAGCATGGCCACGGGGTTAACTGCCCAGTGACCGCGGTCGTTCGCAGGCCGTTCCTTTCCTGGGATATTGCGATGGTTGATTGATTGTGACCGTTCACATGGAACTGGCACATTGTGGAGACTACTGCAAACTACAGCGACTGTACGTTTACCATTTTCATCGGAGGCATCCCAAGATCTAGGACAAGTACAAGCTATAACTAAAAACCTGATTACTGAAGACATGTACAAGTACTAAAAGTACAAGCTATAAGGACATCTCTACCAGGTCTACCCAAACACGATCCGAGCGTGTCCCAATGGGTCCGCGCGGATGCGTGGGATGTGCGCGGCGCTCCAGCGGCACAGACTAATTAGACCGAACCGATCTATTCGTGACCCAGATCTGATGCATGGATAGGTTTGTCTCTTGGGCTGGCCTGTCCATTTTCGTCCGTTTGGGTCGCGCTGTTGTACGTGCCTGGCCGGACCGACGGACAATAACCCCAAATCGACCATGATCAGACCAAAACGGACAGAAACGGACTGTTTAGGCTGACCAGATGGGTCGGCACGGTGAAGATACCCTAACCTTCATCCTACCAAGCCCTGACAAAAAAAAGAGAGCCAAATGCGCAACTTTTCCAACTGGAAACTACACATTCAACCGCGTTTAGAAAACCAGATCGCTGGGGCTTACTCTATAACCGTGATAACTATTTGGTAAACATGATTAAATTATACTGATGACAGAGAGGAGGGAGCAGTATACAAGCTCAGATATATAGCTGAAAATACTCTGCTGTGCTGTCCTACTAGACACTAGCTAGATAGAGGGACGGAGAATGGACGCGCGGGGCTGATAACACAGAGATCGAAACTTTTTTGAACAGAATTAAGTTAGCACTAATTTGTGCTTCCGTTCCACGTTTCCACGGCAGCACTTGCAACAAGACGAGGACATTGGCGTCTTCAAATAAAAAAAATCTCACAAATAGTTGACTATTGTTAGATGTTTGATTTTGTATTGATCTCCAGGTAAATTCAAGTTCATACGGTTTGAACGTGACAATGCATGGTTGTGTCGTCTAACAAATGTTCACACATTATTTATCCCTTAATTAGCCATCATCTTGCAAGATTTTCTTTACCCTCTTTTCTTTTTCAAAAAGACAAGGCGGACGGACGCGTTATTTGATTTGGGCGGACAACCGATCAGTCTTTTTATTGGTTAGAGATGTACCATCTGATAGGGCGCCGGAGGAGTGCTGTGCAACTAGCCAAATATGGCTATTCCACTGTCACCGTTTCTTAGAAAATTTGGTTGAATGTGACGAAATTTACGTAACTTGGTAGCCCTTACTGAAACTCATCGGAGTTGTCTACCCTATCAGTTGACATGTCCTAATTTTTGAGTTTCAAAAAATAAAACTATGTGGTAAAAGATGTCATAGTCGATTAGAAGGTGAAATTGTTATATGTTGATCCAAATTCTATAAAATATATGCCAACTTCTGACGAGTGGAGCGAGGGCTGTCGTCGGAGGCTAAGGCCGAGTGGAAGACCTAGGTTTTCACCGATATATAAACACCTTGTAAGCCGCCGGTTGGGATTAGTTGCATCTGTGAAATCTCTGGCGTTTGTAACACTCTCCGATATAGTGAAGTTTCGCTGACTGGCGCCCGTGGTTTTTTCCTCTCTTTGTTGGAAAAAAAATTCACGTTAAATCTGTATCCCCTTGCTGTGATTTCGTTTTCGTTCTTCGTTATCTTCCATTCGCAATTATAACAGAAATATAGAAATATTATTTAATAGGGAAATGAAATGGTGCTTAATAAGTTACACCATGGAGATAAAACGTGGTATTTACTCTTAGTTTCCTCCGACCTGCTATAGAATCTCAAACTACTTTTCCTGAATGGCGGAGCTTCCCTATGGCTAAGGGGGGCCATGGCCCCCCTACTCTAGAAAACTTTTCAATGTTATCTCTATTTTTAGGCTAAAGTCTCAAAGTTTACTTAAAGTTTAATCTGCCGAGGAAGCTTCGCCGGCGGAGGATTCGCCTAGGGAGGATGCGCCGGGGGAGGATACTCCGGGGAAGCTTCGTCGGGGGAAGAGAGGCACATGAGTGTTGCCTAAAATGGAGGAGGCGAGAGGGAGCTTCCACTCGCCTGCGTTGCCGCGAGAAGCACACAAATGAGAGCCCCGAGGAGCTCACGATGATCTTAAGTCCTAGACAAATGCAAGCAAGTCGTCGCTGGTCAGATCAACAAAATGAACATAGATATACTTAGATTTGACAACACTATAGGAGCTCGACCTCTCACGACGTACTAAATTATCGAGAACAAGGTCAACTGGCAAAGAAATGCTCCGTGCTTGTTTTGGGCTCGAGATTCAAGTTTTTTTGAAACAATCACCGGGGGGAGAGGATCCCCACCTGAATATATTACTTCAAAGACCAGGAACAGGTTTCACGAGCATCGTGACAAGAGGTAGTCACGCCACAAGCCGGCGTGACTTTTTTGAGCCTCATCCCTACAACGATGAGACCACACAGTGATGTCATCCACAGTTTTAGAAATAGTTACATAAGAGGGTTGATCAATATGTCTGAAGATCATGCTATTTCTGGCATCCCATATTTTTCAAAGGATGCTGAGAGCGATAGACGGCCAAATGGAGGAGTCAAGGCCAGCAGGCATTGGAGTGGTCCATAAATCGGAGAAGTCGTGGAAGGTCGGCTGAATGTGGAGAGTATTCCATACCTCCAATGCGCGAGGGCAAACGAAGAAGAGGTGGTTCCGACTTTCCAAGGAGTGGTCGCATCTAGGACAAGTTGCGGTGGCAATGATAGTCTTCTTGTACAGATTCTCCCGTGTATTAAGTCTGTTCAGGGAGAGGAGCCAGTCGAAGATCTTCACCTTTTGGGGGACGAAGGACTCCCACACCTTGGCCAGGTGGGGGTGCTGAAGCTGTGTCGAGAGGGCGGCATAAGACCCCTTGGTGGAGAAGCTGGAGCCATCGAGCAGTGTCCTGCGATCGGCCGCGTCTGAAAGCTGGACCCCCTGCAACAAGACACGAAGAGACAAGAGCTCGCTAGTAGCGGCCGAGGTCAGCCTGTTACGAAGGTCAGATTCAATCTCGCCCTGCAGAACCGTAGAAACTAAAATATGAGGTTTAATATGGTGTGAGAAGATGGCGGGGAATGCAGTAGCTAAGGGCTCATGAAGAAGCCATCGGTCGAGCCAAAAGAAAGTACAATGTCCATTTCCTACTATGCATTGAGAAATGAGTAGTAGCGTATCAAGGTTTTGCTTGACTAATTTGGCAAGGTACGTTGTGTTTGAGGAGTGGTGTATGGGGTAGGGCGAATGGTAAAGAAGCCAGTCACGCCAAGGTAGGTTTGATGCATGCATGAATTTGTAAGCGAATTTCAGCAGGAGGCAAGTATTCTGGATTTCCAAATTCTTAACACCTAGACCACCAGCATTTTTTGGAGTACAAACCTTATCCCACGCGACAAGACATTGCGCACCTGTGCAAGTTTCCTCTTGGGCCCAAAAAACGCTCTATTTTTCTTATTTAGTTTCTCAATGTGTTCTTTCGAGAGAGGAAAAGACGACATAAGATAAGTGGGTAGACTGTCGAGGACAGCCGAGAGAAGAGCAAGCCGTCCTCCTTTGTTTAGGAGGGACGCGCTCCATCCGGCAAGGTGGGTATTGCTTCTACTTAGGGCAAGGGTGAAGGCGGAGGAGGGAAGTTTCTAGTGGGACAGGGGGAGCCCAAGGTAGACCTGAGGAAAGTGGGAGATAGAGGTACCTAAGGCGGAGGCCATGGATTCCGCGTCGGAGTCGGAAACGTTCATGGGGATAAAAGTCGTCTTGTGGAAGTTTATGCCCAAGCCAGTGGCAGCAGCGAAATCATCCAGAATAGTACGAAGATGCTTAGCCGCGGCTGTGGTACCGCGAGCGAGGATCAAAGTGTCATCGGCGTATTGGAGGACGGGGCAGGGGAGTGTGTGAACGATGGGGTGGTCAAGGATCCCGAGGGAGCAAGCATGCGAGATGAGTTTTGGGAGGACATCTCCAACAGTGTTAAAAAGGAAGGGGGATAGGGGATCTCCCTGGCGCAGGCCATTCTTGCAATTGATCCAAGGTCCAGGGATGCCGTTTAGGAGGACGGCGGTTTTCCTAGTAGTTAGGATGTCTGAAATCCACCGGCAGAATTTGGGTGGGAAGCCCCGGTGCACGAGGATGGTAAGGAGGGAGTCCCATTTGACAGAATCGAAGGCTTTTTTTAAAGTCCAGTTTGATGACTATCGTGGGGGATTTGGATTTATGGCAGCAGTTCAAAAGGTCAGCAGCGTAAACAAAGTTATCGGAGATGCAACGCCCGGAAATGAAGCCTGATTGATCTTGACCTACGAGGAGAGGCATAAGGGGTTTGAGTCTGTTAGTGAGAACCTTAGCGATGCCTTTGATGGGACAGTTTTGGAGGGATATGGGGCGAAAGGCGTCAGCCGTGCGGGCGGATTCGTTTTTGGGAAGGAGGATAATGTAAGCGCGATTGATGGAGCCAATGTCGGTTTGATGTTCAAAGAAATCGTCAAAGAGGGAGCGTATGGATGCTTTAACTGTGTTCCACATTTTCCTATAGAATCCAGGACCAAAGCCGTCGGGGCCGGGGCTAGCGGAGAGGTTCATGTCATGGAAGGCATCGAAGATTTCTTGGTCGGAGAAGGGGGCGTCTAGGTGCCTGAGCTGGGGTGTAGGGCTGGGGTGCTCGAGATTCAAGTGCTGACGACTAATCAGCTACTGCTGCCCAATGACACTAAAGGGCCGAATCAAAATGTCATTGTGAGCCAAGAAGACATACTAATCAGCTACTGATGCCTAATGACACTAAAGGGGCCGTATATATCAAGTAAGGTACTATGTAAGTTGAACAGAAACTAAGGGATATATATATGGCTAGTAAATGGCCATGTGCTCCTCGTCGCCATCTCATGTTCTGAGTAATGTGCTCACATCAACTGGTGCAGATATGAATCGTGCGTATAAACACGAAGGGATCGCTGCGAACTTTGGTGGTCACATGCGCATTATCTATCACACAATAGTTGCACAGTGGAGCGGTTGGGAATCAGCCTGCTAGCTAGCTGGAACTTTGTGATCCTGTGTTGCACGCGAAAGCGAGAGGAAATATGGTAGAAGACGCGATCGTCTTATCGATGCATGACTCACGTGCGTACTAAAACAGAAGAAGATGATATTATGAAAAACTAGACACGCACGCAGCTACCGGTACGCGCACAGTGCTGCGATGCGACGTTCATGAATTTGTGATCATCACTTGGGCATGGTGAAATTGTTATCTTCACGCCACACGTACCGTGTTAGTCGCCGGGTCACATGGCTCGTCCACACACTGTTAATTGGGGTACGAAAACTTAGGCCACGTCTATTCGTAAAGAAGTCAAAAACCGTGCAAAATATGTGAATAGACACGGTACTCGTGAACCTAATTTTCAAACCGTGCAATTCTTAATTGCTGATTTTAATATTGTTTTAAGTAAACTAGCATTGTGGTCCTCGCAAATGCGAGGGGTATCTCTAGTTTGAAGCATTTATTTTTATAATATGTGGATATCTTCCCTCTTATTTGACACATTCTTCATTGCAAAATACACAGTGTTCTTGTTGTGGCACATTCCTCAAGTTAAAACATTGAATTTATTTAGTACTCCCTTCATCCTAAAATGTATGTTGCAAGTTTGTCAAAATTGGATGAATCTACATACTAAATAGTGTTTAGATATATTCGAATTTACACAAATATGCGACACCCTTTCTAGGATGGAAGGAGTATATGATTTTATTTGCTAGGATATTAATAAAATATTTTCTTGAAACACATAATGATATTTGTCCTTGTTTCCTCAATGTCTATTATTGTAGTTAGATGTGGGCTTTGTGACGACACCAACATAACTAAGTAGCAATGTGGACATTGGTTAGATCAATTGTTGTATGCTCGCTAATAGAGATTAGAAATAACTCTATTCTCCCTCTGGTTTGGTGCATGATTATAGAGAGTAATCTTGTTTGTCTATTCATATATCCCAAAGAAAAAAAGCATAGGTTTGTTATAAGATTTTTTTGTAGGGTATAAGATTATTTTCTTGTGTTTAAATTCAAACCATATTGTATAAACAAACATGCATGTACTCTAGTTGACTATCATCCGCTTCGTTGTAAACTAAAAAAAGTTATTTTCCATCGCCAAATAAATTTTCACTTTAGTGGATTTACCAAATAAACTTTCCTCTTTCTCTCCGTTTGAATTTTTTGTTTATCATTGGTGTAAATAATCATTTTATATGAATAGACATGTCTATTCGTAAAGAAGTCAAAAACCGTGGAAAATATGTGAATAGACACGGTACTCATGAACCTGATTTTCAAACCGTGCAATCTTATTTGTTGGTTTTAATATTGTTTGAAGTAAATTTCGCAAGTACATATTGTGCCGGTGCGCTTACTTGTGAAAAAAATTAGGAATTAATTTGTCAATTCACGTGAATTTCGCACCAAATGTCACTAAAATACACAAAGTTTAGGGTCAAATAAAAAGGAACAATACATGTGTGGGCACTTCAGTTCTATGGTCCCGCAAGGCTTAGGGATACCAAGCACGCATGCTGACAGTGAGATCGAAACATAAAAATTGCCAACAGAACTAAATCTGGCGCTACTACTCCATGTGTGCTTCCATTCAACAATCCAGCGTCATCATTTGCAATAAGATGAGGACAGTTAGCATATGGCGTCTTACGACCATGGACCAAAAAATTTCCCCAATGGAGAGATCACGCAACACGACATCATAAATCGTTCATTGGACTACCAACTAGGCTTGCCAAACTGATCTATGGCTACACAGGTGAAGGCTCGATCTGCATCAGGCGACTTGCACAGACTTGGAAATTGGAATCATTTATCATCTCTGGATTTTAAGAAGAATATAAAAATCTACTCATGGAAAAATACCTAGGTAACGGAGCAGGATGGCCCAAGTAGATCACATACACCACTTGGACGGTGAAGACGCCAAGTAGGGACCATCTTGAGTTGGCTATCCTTGTCTTGATCCCTCATCTACCTGATGAGTTCCGTACGGTAATAGACCCCGATGCTTCCAAATCCCATGATGTTTGTGGATTTTAATGGCATTGCAAAACCTAGTACAAAATTGCTTACATTATACATATGGTATGGAGATATGAACAAAGAAACACTTGAGCTCCGCTCTTTTCTTTGCTCAGGTAAGCGAGGTGACTTATTGGCAAATAATAATCATGTTGGCATGTTCACTCTCTTGTGTTGGCATCTTTAAATAGGGAGACTGTTGCAATACCACGTGGGGTCAAACAACCATGCTTTTCAATACTTCCAAATGGAGAACATCTCATTAATATACTATTCTAGGTACCCTTCTAAATGAAAAGTGGCAGCAACACCCGAGCAGTAGTGCTCCTGTTTTTTGAAATTATTGAAAACCACATCTCTAAGACTCCAAAAATAAAATCTGAAAACAAGTATGCAAATACATGTACAAAATCCAAAGGTACCGTAGAAATTTCTAAAAAAAATTTGAATTTAGATTCTACCAAAATTTTGTATCAATATAGGTACAAACTCGAATCCAAAGGTACCATAGAGTTTTTTAATACCTATATATATCCACAAATTTGTTTTGTAAGTTTAGCTCAAGATACAACTCAATTTCTACCAAAACTATGTACTGATATTCAGGGCATTTGTATGTGCTCATGTAGTAAAATTTGAATTTTTTAAAAGTAAAAAGTACATTTTAAAAATTTCAAGATAGAGGAGCACTCGTGCTCGGGTGCTGCAAATAAGTTCTACCTTATAAATCATATAATCATATAGGTGTTCTAGTGTGCCGACAAATGTAACTCAGGGTACACAAAGCTTGTTTTTTGAAAAATTCAAAATGGCATTTTGAAGATTCTAATTATTCCTGTAACAATAAAAATATGAATTAACTGGTGGTCATTGGTTGGTGTGCTGGCTAATGAAAGGCAGACATGCAGTTTTACAGATCGGAGTTCCAGCCCATATGCATATATACTCATGCCTTGCAAGGAGCAACACTTATGCCATTATGTAACGTGGATGATGACCGGTGTCGTTGCTGTCGAGCTAGCATCACCATGAGCGCTACCTGTCCACCAACGTCTGTCGTCGATCAACTGCGCGTCGTCCAACTTACACTTTCCATGTCTTAACGGACGAAGAGATAGTCTTGAATTTCATGTGACAAGAGTTTTTATGTACATGTCACTATGGTGGTCCGCCGTCAAGACGGGGACCCCACCAAATACAAGTGGACAACATATCAACTGCGCGTAGAATCAGCTCAGCAAAATACGAGTCCATTTTGTTGCTGCTCGTTCCCTCATTGCCCGACAGCTCCTTGGGCCTTGCGTGCCATTTGCTCTATGTGACTTTCCCTCTTCTGAGTCTTCATAATAAAAAGTAAGAACATGCGCAAAAACCACTTTGATCAATTAAACAAAATGCGTAAACTTTCCTTTCACTGAAAAATTACACATTTTGATCCTATTTACCAATGGGTCTCAAACTTCACCAAAATACACAATGTTTCAGCCAACATATCGAGTCTTACGATCACAATCGAAACTTTTCCCAACAGAGAGATCACGACCCAGCATTATAAATCACAAAAGTTCACTCGACTACCAACTAGACTCGCCAAACTGATCTGCAGCTACACGGGTGAAGGCTGGATCTGCATGCACAAACTTGGTCTCATTTCTCCTCTCTGTCTGTTAAGAAGAATATGAAAACAATCTAGAAGAATATGACAATCTACAATCATGGACAAATACAATGACATGTAGTGAAAATCCCTAGATAACCGGGGAGGATCACGATACTACTATACAGATCACATACACCACTTGAACGCTCAAGAAGACAAGAAGGGACCATCTTGAGTTGGCTATATTGCTCGTGACACCTCGTCTACCTGATGATGTCAGTACATTAATAGATTCCGATGCTTCCAAATCCTATGATGATTGTGGAATTTAATGGCATTGCAAAACCAAGTACTACCTCCGCCCAAAAATAAGTGATTTGCATTTGTCTAGGTTCGTATCTGTCTAGACATGTTTGAGGGTAAGATACATTATGTGAATCTATACAAACTCAAATCACTTATTTTTGGACGAAGGGAGTACAAAACTTGCAAACATTATACATATGGTACAGAGATGTGAATAAAGAAACACTTGAGCTCTACTCTTTGGTTTGCTTAGGTAAGCGGGGTGACCTCTTGGCAAATAATTCATGTTAGGATGTTCGCTCTCTTGTGCTGCAATCTTTAAATAAGGAGACTGTTGAAATACCATGTGGGGTGAAACAGCCATGCTCTTAATTACTTCCAAAAGGAGAACATCTCATTAATATACTATTCTAAGCACCCGAGCAGTAGTGTGCCCTTTTATCAAATTATGAAAACCATAATTCTAAGATACCAAAAAATCTGAAAACAAGTATGCAAATACATATGCACAATCATAAGGTATGGTAGAAATTTCTAACAAAAAATATTTTCTATACCTATATACAGCCACAAATTTGTTTTTTACTTTAGCTCAAAATACAACTCAATTTATACCAAAACTTTGCATTAATATTCAAGGCATTTGTATGCTCCCGCAGAATAGAATTTGATTCTTTAAAGTAAAAGTACAATTTTAAAATTTTCAAAAAGGGGAGCACTCGTGCTCTGGTGCTGCAAATCCGGTCTACCTTATAAATGATTTAATCATATACGTGTTCTAGTGTGCCGTCAAATGTAGCTCAGGCTACACATAGATAGTTTTATGGAAAATTCAAACTGGCATTTTGAAGATTCAAACAAATCTGAAAAAAATATATCTTGATGTAGGTAATGTTGTAATTTATGAATATGCAAAATCTCAACTAAAAAGCCTTAATTTTAGGCTACACAAAAATGACCAAATCCGACATCTAAAGTAGTCAATACAACAAAAATTCAAAGATCTCAAATCTGTCAGATTTTGTTACTTTTGTTATTTTTGTGTAGCCCCGAATATAAGGTATTTCAACTTGAGATACATTATCCAGTTTTTAAAAAGATTTTCTGGATACTCAAAATGCAGTTTTTGAATTTAGAAAAGGCATGCTATGTGTAGCTCGGGCTACACTTGGGTTTCTATTCCATCACACGAGTTCTTTGCGATGTAGTTTATTCATATGACAACAATGTGATAAACATGCATTCGCCTTGTCAGGCTTTGGTTGTCAATGTAAAATGTTTTTAGCAGCCAACAATAACGATGGAATGCATAATGGATAATTCATAATGATCGACGATCGGTGAATATGCAGGTAAATATGGAAAGCTGTCATTTTTTAGAAATCTTGTTTTAAATGCAGGCAAAAGCTTGGCCTCATCGATTAATTAAGGAGTGTCTAGTTAATTCTGAAAATAGGGCAGAAAACGATACATCCAAGGCCAGCCCTACATGAAAGCGACAATAATTGCGAAAAACTACACTTGCTGACAGCAATAAACTCCACAAAACAGACCAACCAATCACAAACAAAACCAGCGGTCCGTTCCACCGAACTACCTGGTTTTTGACCTGGAACCCCATTCTGCTAGCTGTGTAGGAAAACGAGGCACAAGCCACATGACCACGACCGATACACCAAATAACCCGAACCCGATGCCGCGGCATCTAGTCAACCACCCCCGGCCCTCTGGGGTGCAATGCCCGATGAAAACCCTGATGCACCTGTAGTCCTAGGTTGCCACTGGTACCATGTGAATCAGCTTCCCTTTATCATAAGTTCACCGTCGCATGGCTCCCGAGGCCACCACCTTGGTGGACCAATGTCGGCAGATCCGGCCGTCCACAGCGCGCCTCCGCCTCCGCCTCGTCGAGTTCTAGATGCCTTAGCGAGTCCGCTAGACAGCACGACCTAGATTAGATACAGCACACACCAATAATCCACGGTTTCCACGTGCACCGCTCCGCGCTCGTCTGAACGCCTCCCACCTTGCAAGACCGCCATATTGTGCGATCCAGAATACCTCACCTGTAGAAGGCCGCTGCTCCTGCGGCGACGTCGGGAGCAATGAGGCTGGGGGTGAGAGTGGGTGGTTGGGTGATGTGATCCGCTAGGGTTCCCCCGATCGAGTCTATTGACAGGAGCGATGTGGGGAGAACTACTCTGTTACCTTTCCATCCTGTTTACAAAATCTTATAATTAATCGTCCTTTTTTCAGAATGACAATTGGCAACTGATTAAGTGACACCACATAAATTAAATTAATCAAGATCTGGGATGGGATTGATATTTATCAGAGTTGTTACCAGCACTACCTGATTCATATGCTTTGTCGCCCTAGGAGGAAATGGAAAAGGTATAGCCAGAGCTGCATACCAAAGACTTCAATATAACGCAAGGGACCGTCAATTCTAGAGTTCAGCGGGTCAAGGCCAATCCAGTACTATTACTAAGCATGTAAGGTCGGTCGGAACCTTAGTTAATTGTTTGGAAGGATTTCTGGACTGGTGAGAAGCTAGCTGGACTAAGGAGCAAAGGAAGACACGGTGTGTGTGTGTGTGTGTGTGTGTGTGTGTGTGTGAAGAAGTGGGGTTTCGAGCAACTAAATTACATGTGAATACATGACATATCAATGAAAAGCTTCAATTTCTAGTTAATTTTTAAATTTGTTGCTTTTCTAGATGTAGATTTTAGCTATTCATAATAAATCTTTGCACCTCAATCTTCTAAATCTGACTACACATCAGCTAGCATTGTAATCTACTAATATGTCAAGCATATAATATTCAAGTGACCAATGGCTACTCGCCAATGTGTCTTAACAGAGTGAAAACATAGCATGAAAATCACAAGACAACACAGAATCGATATTCCAGTACCACTAAGATCAAATAGACCACTTGCAAATTCAAGGCATCAAGCAGAGACCACCTCCAGTGGGCCATAAAACAAAAGGTCCACATGGTAAGAAATCCTGATGCTTCCAAGTCCTATGTTATTTGTGGTTTTAATGGCAATGCAAAACTAATTCCAACTAATATGAAACTTGTGTATATCACCCATATTGTATGATGATATGAGCAAAGCAGCGACTGATTTTCACTCCTTTCTTTGCTCAGGTACTTGGGATGACTTTGCATATTATGATCATGTCCCATCTCTCATGTTGACATGCTTAAATAGGGGCACTATTCTATTAACTTCTCATACCATGTGGTGCAACAACCGTGCTCTCACTACCGGAAATCGAGATTTTGTTGGGTATTTTTTACTTTGCCGAGTGTTTAATTGCCGGACACTCGGCAAACATCTCTTTGCCGTGTACCGTACATATGACCCACGGCCAAAAGGTCATTCACGGCAAAGATACCTCTTTGCCGTGTATGCACAAGGAAAACACCCGGTAAAGAAGCACATACACGGTAACATTCGTAAAAACACTCGGCAAAAAGTGGATACACGGCAAACCGTCCTGCCACGCGTATTCCCCGCCCGCGGTTGACGGCGAAGCTTACGGCGTTACGGTTTACCGAGTGTCGTCAAAAGTATACACAGTAAAAGTTCGCGCCAAATTTCTTCTCCCGCGCGCGCCAAAAACATAGCGTTTGAAACACCCCACTTTGCTGTGTGTTAGTCTACAACACTCGGTAAAGAGCCAATTTGCTGTGTGTCTTAACTTTTGCCGAGTGTTTACGTTAGATATACGGTAAAGTATTAAGAAAATGGGATTAGGGCTGAGGTGGGTCTATGTTGAAATTAGCTAGGCTCAAGCCTCGCTAAACTTGAAGGTTTCACATGGTTTGAATTTCTTATGCCCGTTTCAAACTAGGCCCGCAGATCAGGGTTTCGCAACAAATTGCGCTCCGGGGCATCGGAATACCTTAAGGACCTGCATGTGTCCCTAACACATGCATGAACCTGTGGTGCTATGTTGAAACATACAAAACCTACTAGTCTTCGGGTTCTTCCATGTGTACCCCCTCGCATGTATGCGCTCTAACCTAGAAGCGAAGGTTCTGAACTTGTATAAGGGGGAAAGTCCCTCTTCCGATGAAACCTGGTAGGATAGTGCCCCACCTTGTGAACCAACATGGTTTTACATTATCCTATGACCTAAACAAACACAAAACAAGAGAGAGTTATGCCGGGCTACCCCCATCAGAAGAATGTCTAGCGGGTAGGCAGTGCACCATGAATCGGGGTTTCATGAGCAAACCAAGGCTCGAGCATCGGAATACCTCAAGGACCTGCATGTGGCCCTAGCACATGACTGAAATTGTGGTGCTATGTTGAAACATACAAAACCTACTAGTCTCCGGGTGCTTGCATGTGTCCCCCCTCGCATGTATGCGCTCTAACCTAGAAGCGAAGGTTCTAAACTTGTATAAGGGGGAAAGTCCCTGTTCCGATGAAACCGGGTAGGATAGTGCCCCACCTTGTGAACCAACATGGTTTTACATTATCCTATGACCTAATAAAACACAAAACAAGAGAGAGTTATGACGGGCTACCCCCATCAAAAGAATGTCTAGGGGGTAGACGGTCCGAGGCCCGCACATCAGCGTTCTGTGACTCCTGCCACCACGAGCGTTCCCCTCCGGAGGATGAAAGCCCTGTGACTCCTGCCACCACGAGCGTTCCCATGCCGACTCTGGACAACCCGAACATTAGGAGGCAACTTTGTGAGTTTCCACACTCTTCGTCAATTTCTTGTTTGTATACATCTTGTGTCAAATTATACCAAGTCATTACCATATAGCTACATAGATACCAAGTTTTATGGTTGTTCCAAATATACCCTTGTTAGAATCAAATGTCAATATTCTTCGGAGAATCATCTTACCATATACATACCAAGTCCATATAGCTACATAGATAACAAATTTGAATTTGCTTGTGCAAAACTATACCTTGTTAGAATCATGTCAATATTCTTACCATATAGCTACATAGATAATAAATTACAATTATGCTAGTGCTAAATTTACCTTATTAGTATCATGTAAATATGTTTGTTAGAATCATCTTACCATATAGCTATATATATACCTAGTTTGAACTTTGTAAGATTGCATCATTTTTACTCATGCTTGTGTGTTTTGCACTTTGTAGGATTACATCAAGGAAGCCTATGTTGTGGCGGAACATGGTCGCCGTTGATGGAGATATGTACCACATGCTAGAGGACTTGTGTGCCACTTGGTTGTGTTGATGGATATGTGAACTTGAATTCAAGTGTTTGTTAAACTTATGAACTTTGTATGCATGTTTGATGTACTAGTGCACTTGTGAACCTATTATGTGAATTCTTGCTGTGATGTATGTCTGTTGTGATATATGTTTAATTTACTAGTGCACTTTGAATTATGTATGTCCAGATTTGTTTTGAAATGCAGGGTACAATAAAAAACAGCATAAACCTGCCAATTTTTTGTGGACTTTGCCGTGTATCCCAGGAAAACAGTCGGCAAAGAGTAAATATTTGCTGTGTATACCGGTAAAAACACTCGGCAAAGAGTGCGGAATTTGCCGTGTATGTCAGGCAGTACACTCGGCAAAGAGTAAGTCTATGCCGTGTATTACCCTAAGAGACACTCGGCAAAGAGTACGTCTTTACCGTGTGCTGCAGAAGAAATACTCGGCAAATAGTATAAGTCGACGTGTCTCAATCCAGTGAATGGGGCCACGTGGAGAAATCCCAGCCGTTACTCTTTGCTGTGTGTTTGTCAGAAACACTCGGCAAAGGCTTGATGCCGTCTTCAGCAGACGCGCCGTGAACGTATTATCTTACCGAGTGTGCGGCTGATAGACACTCGGCAAATGTTTGCCGAGTATCCGGGAGTTAAACACTCGGCAAAGTCGTGTTTACCGGCGGGGTGTACGCTGTGAACTCTTTACCGAGTGTAAATACACGGCAAATGTTTGCCGAGTGTATTTTGGCCTTTGCTGTGTATTTTCAATACCCAGTAAAAAATCGTTTTCCTGTAGTGTCTTCAATACTACCATAAGTACCACATCACATTAATATACTGTTGTGAGTATCCGGCCTCCAAAGAAATAGCTCCCTTAGACCTTGTTCGTTTAATCCCGTGTAGGGATGGATTGATGTGGATTGCAACCTAATCCAACCTGATCCAGCCCGGTGAGATTTTTTTCTAGACTCGTGAAACAGTGGTCTTCATTTAGCCCCTGACTGGATTATTTCTTAGCCCAAGCTACCAATTTTCTTCAGACTCGGATTGGGAAAAAAATTCTCTCCATCAGACCTCTGGAAACAATCCATGGCAGGAACGGCGCCTAGCGACCTTGCATCCCGTCCTTCAATCCATGCACACAAGAGGTCCAAACGAACAAGTACGGACGCGAAGGAAGGGATCAGAGAAAGAAAACTAGAAGGGGATTGGGTGACAGATCTGGATCAACCAAATCCCTGCATGGATCTGATCCATGTTGGGATTCAATCCCTCCTAAACGAATGAGGCCTTATAGATTTATTTTATCATATTAGTGATATCATACGAATTCTTTGTGATGTAGTTACTTTAAATGACGACACTTTAAAAAATCTGCATGCCTTGGCCAGGCCAATTGAACTTAGATAACGGAGGTGGAAAAGACAGAGACGCGTGCGTGCATGCACATACGGGGACACACACACATACACAAACAACCACACATATATAGGATTGATGGGTCGAAGTGCAAGGTTATAAATGTAAAATATTTTCAGCAGCCATTAATGATCAATGCATGATAGTCGATGGATGAATGTTCTAATAGACATGGAACATTACCATTGTTAACCAAATTTTATAATCTAATCTTCTGCAAGATGACACTGGATTGCATCATGCCATGCCTCTGCCACAATGTGATACTCCGCGATAGCCATCATCATGGAATCCGGATGGGAATGGTAGAGGGTGTGGATATGCGTCCATGGCCTTCCCTTGATCGTAGTGAGAGGACCAAGTGTCTTGTCCTTCCCACCGCTTAATATATGATATATGCATCTTAGGATCCCTTCCTTGTTTAAAAAAAACCCCGGTCATTCTCAGCTAGGTGTGTGTAAACTTTCCATCGGCCGCTGCTGCCGCTTCTTGTGGCTCATAAGATTGCCACCTAGAACCGAAAGGATCTGAAACCAAATTTTAGATCATCCCAGATTACACAGGCATATGTGAGGTGGAATTAGTCACTAGTGACAGAACTGAAGAACACAAAGCAGAGAGACAAAGTCTTTCGATGCATAAGGTTTTCGTCCCTTCGTTTTACTCAACAGATGGAAAGCCTGCTCTATGTTCCACTTACATCGTGCCATCCCGCGGTTAAGATCATGACTCAGTCTGAATTAGATACAGCTCCACGTGACGTGAACTAGATACTTTGCATGGCGTCGATGAGTAGTGATGAACTAGGATACAGTTCGATGCATACGTACATATGTGGCTGATAAGCGTGGGCACAAGCTAGCTGCGTCATGAAAACGCTGGAACTGACTAATTATGCATCATCTTCATGCTCAGCGAGTGGCCGATTTCTGCAAATGAATTATTACCTCTGTTTCTAAATTATAACATACTCCCTCCGTTTGGAAATATAAGATGTTTTAGTTTTGTAAAGGAGATGTATCTAGGTGTCTAGATTCCTTTACAAATCTAAAACATTTTATATTTTTAAACGAAGGAAGCATTTTGGAAGGCTATTTTAACTACTAAAACATCTTATATCTAGAAAACGGAGGTAGCACATCAACATTGACTGCCGGTGTTGTTGTGAGAGAGCCTCAGCAGTACACCGACCCGTAAGCTACTCAGACACTGAGATCAACGGTGTACTACTCAGATTAAAGACACCGCTTGAAGATTGAAATAGTCAAGAACGGACCAACTCGAGTCGGCTAGCATGATCATGATACTTTGTATACAACACCAGATCAGTACGGTAAGAAATTCTGACACTTCCAAGTCCTATGGTGTTTGTGGATTTTAATGGCATTGCAAAACTAAATTCGGAACTTGCGAACATTATGCATATGGTATAAACATATGAACAAAGACTCTCAGCTCTAATATTTGCCTTGCTCAGGTAAGCTGGATGACTTCTTTGATCATGTTCCGATGTTCCATCTCTTGTGCTGCGAACTTTAAATAGGGATATTGTTACCAATAACTTAATGCCATGTCGTAACAAAAACATGCTCTTCAATACTTCCATAAGAAGTCCATCTCATTAATATACTATTCCGAGCACCCCTTCTCTCAAAGAAGTAGCGCCCTTATAAACGAAACGTGGCAGCAGCACCGACCAGTAGTACTCCCTATTTACGAAATTTTTGAAAACCATATTTCTAGGACTCCAAAAAATAGGAAAACGAGTATGCGCACACATATTCACAATCTGAAGGTATTGTACAAATTGCAGGGGAAAATATGTTGTATTTTGAGCTACACCAATAAAATATGGATTTTTGATAAAAAGATCAGAGTTTTCTATACCTATATACATCCATTTTTCCTGTAGCTCAACATACAAAGGAATTTTTACTGACACTTCTCAAGAATATTCAGGGCATCTATATGCCTTAAAGGAATACAATTTTTTTATTTTTCTAACTCAAACGTACAATTTAAAAAATAAATAAATAAGGGAGCACTCGTGCTCGGGTGATACAAATCTGATATTTCTCATAAATGTTTTTAGTATTGTAGCTCTTCTATCATACTTATAGGTTATGATCAAATGAACTCTTATAGTGAATTGTGACACTACCGCCCCTAGCTGATATGTGCACAACGACGGCCGCCATTCATGGTCACTCTCTGGTCTCTCTTCTGCTACGCGACATATACTTTCCATCGGCCACTGCCACCGCCATCCTTTGAGGAGAGTTGTCACCCATCACCTCCTCCGCAAATTGCCACCTAGAACCTAAGGGCTCTGAAACCAAATTATAGATTAGCCCCAGATTACACGCGCACATGTGAGGTTGAATTTGTCACCAGTGACAAAGGAAAGAACATAGAGCAGAGACACAGTTCTATGATGATTAATGGTTTGCCATTTCGCCCCTTCCTTTTATTTTATTTTCAACAAACGCAAAAGTCTTGCGTTCCATTGCATTGATAGAAAAATAAGTTATAATTACAAGTTAGCATATCGTACCAACACCCTCGCCATACAAATCAAACCAAGACAACTAATCTAAGGGAGCAGCTCGCATAGCCCTTGTGTTCCTGCCTCAGCCCATGATCCCGCCTCAGATTCGATAGTGTCTAAGAGGGAGGATACCCAAGGGCGCTCGTTGTTAAAGATGATCGTGATTCTATGCTTCCAAATCCACCATGTTAAAAAAAAACCCTGTTCGTAAACAAAGCCTCCCGTCCCCTCCCTCCCTTTGAGAGTCGGCCCCCAACCACTTCTGCCGCCCCTCTCCTCCCTCCCCACCGGTAGCCATGGCGGCCGGCGTGGAGATGGAGCTGGTGGTTGGCCTCTTTCTTCTCTATCTTTAGATCTAGGTGTTTTTCTTCTTGTGATTTGTCCCCAGGTGGCGTATGAGGGTCGGGTAGTAGATCTCAGTGGCCATATCTGCTGCATCTCGTCCTTCCTCCTCTCCGATGAATCTCGCTGGTGGCAGGCGGTGGTCCAAAGGAGTTGGATGAAGACGGGCATCCCTCTAAATAAGGCTTGCACTGGGTGCTTCGAGCTGGAGGCACTGGATCTCCTCTGGCTCGATGTGGTCGCTCTTCTCTTCGCAGTGGTGCTCTCATGGGGAGAGTCAGAGGCTGCGGCGGAGAAGACCACCACTCGCCCCTCCAATAAGATCCAACCCTCTGCCCCGGTTCGTCGCCATCGCCATCTTCTCCGTTCGCCTCCCCAGGTCCGTGGCAGGTTCCTTGGTGCTGATGGTGAGCCGCTTCATCTGTTGCGGTGGTGGCATGCCTTTGCTACTCTGTCTCTTCTTGCTCTGTCCCCTCTCTTCCTCTCGATCCCCATGGTGGGGATGACGGAAAGTGGTGGTGGAGTCAAGGCGGCGCCAGAGTGGCTTGGGAGTGCAAGAGCATATTGGTCCTGGAGCATCCTCTCGCCGTCCACGAGGACGCGAATCTTCATCAAGCCGGTTAGCTCCGGCACATCATCAACCTCCATTGGGAGGCCCTTCTCGAGGGCGGGATTTGAGGGCTTCGCTGGGCCGGCGACAAGTGGTTGCGTCCCCGTCGTCGTTCTCGGCTGCAGCGCTCGCCTCGCTTTGCTCCGCGGTGGGGAAGAGATAGGTCCTGATTGTAATTGCAATCTTTCAGCAGGGTCCTATCTACAAATGTCAGGGACCCATGTTTTAATTTTTTGCCTTTATGGGGTTCTCTGTATTATTACTGTACACCCACTGTTATTATAAATGCCAGGCTCTAGCCCCTTCTGAGGCTCTCCGTTGTAAAAAAAAATCCACCATGTTCTGAGCATGATCAACGACGAGGAAACTTTGCACATCTGAAACGAGATCTCAATCCAAAAGCACCGTGGAGGTATATTAAACCTTTTGTGTACATGCTTTTTCATATATTACAAGTTTGCATATCGTACCAACACCCTCGCCATACAAATCAAACCAAGACAACTAATCTAAGGGAGCAGCTCGCGTAGCCCTTGTGTTCCTGCCTCAGCCCATGATCCCGCCTCAGATTCGATAGTGCCCAAGAGGGAGGATACCCAAGGGCGCTCGTTGTTAAAGACGATCGTGATTCTATGCTTCCAAATCCACCATGTTCTGAGCATGATCAACGAAGAGGGAACTTTGCACATCTGAAACGAGAACTCAATCCAAAAGCACCGTGGAGCTATATTAAACCTTTGTGTGCATGATTTTTCATATATTAAACTTTTTTATCTGATGTCGTATGCAAAAGTTATAGCCGTTTTATTGGGATATAATTTTTTGCCAAAAAATGTTGAAATCGTAATGTAACTACATCTCAAAAGGATTTTAAAATTTGAAGTTGTTAATATTTTTTTATTTTTTCTAAAACTAAAAAGACGATCTAGGGAATCGTGTGGTGGTGACCATATCGTAGTGTCCATGGCACACCAGTATCAGATGCACCACAGGTATGGGGGCCACCCTTGCCAGGTGGGCCAAAACATACCCGTGGCACACTACTTTTCGCGGTGTGCCACGGGTATGTTGCTACCCATGACGCCTCTATATGTAGTGCGACACGGCTATATACCCGTGGCGCACGCATATGTTGGTACATCACGGGTATTCAACCTATCGATAGTTATTTTGCTAGTAGTCAAAAATCCAAGGATTCCGCTCGCACAACCGTAACCCCTATATCATTGTGACCGAATCCAACGATTGTGGTAACTTAACTGGATGTCCTTCCAGCCTTGATGGACCTAAATCTGACCCACTCTAGCCCACCTCAACCACCATCAGAACTCTATCTTTTATAATGGAGAATTCTAGCGCGCACCTCGCCTTTGCCATGGCCTAGTCAAGAACCCATCCAATCGACGGTATCTACACCAAAACATGAAAAACACATCACAATTTTGTTAATGAAACCGCTGTGTGAGGCCCTCTTTATAAAAAAGTAGGACACACGCATGTGATAAGGGTTTTGACGTAGCATGACATATGGTTAATTGCCACATCACATTATCTTCCATTATCTAAGAGAGGGACTTGCATGCACGACAGCACGAGAGCCATGTCGATCTGTACACGGGCATTAAGCATGGTGATCAGAATTTGTTACAGTATCCCAATTTTATAAGATAACCTGAATAATAAGCTCTGCTAGCTGCCACAAGCTGAAAAAATTCGACCATATTTTTCTCACTTTTAATGCTTGGTTGTAGCTCGGCACACCAATTCATCGTCTCAACCGATATTTGTTATCCAATATACTTCCTTATAGAACATCAGAATTGCATATTCACTCGTAGTACGAAAAAACCATGTAGAGTATATCGTTTTAAGATTTGTACTTACTTTTATACATGAGTAAAATAGACCGAGGTTCCTTAACTCGGGTAGGGAAGTAAATTTTAGCACAAAAAATCCTCATTTTCAATTAACTTGACATTCAGTTCCGCTTTGCCTTCTTGGTGGCGCCAAGTCATCACATCTTGGCCACCTAATATGGGTGTTGGAGTAATTTTCCGTCTCATCTTTTTTTCACTTTTTTTACCAGGAAAAGATGTTTTTATTTAAATGTTGATAGAGTTACAATCAGCTAGGATTTGCCCATGGACTTGGGGGGGGGGGGGGGGGGGGGGGCATTGCCCAGCCAAACTGCCGTTTTAGGGCCTACTCTACCAAGCTTAGCATTTGCTTCCCTGTCAACCCTAGCTATACTAACATCTCTTTCCTTACTTAACTCCCTGATTTTTCTAACCCTTGCAGCATAAACTGAAGTGTTTGGAGTCCGGGGCTTGACAAGATCACGTGCTTCCGCGCAGTTAGATTCCGCCACAAATGGTAGCGACGTCCAATGGAGAGCCAGGTTAATACCCTCCTCTAGCGCTGCTAGCTCTGCATCCACCGCGTCCATGCAATGAAAGAGCCGTCTGCACGCGGCGAAGATGACCTGTCCAACGCTATCGCGAAGGACCATACCGGTCCCTGCTTGCCCGTCTGCCATATATGATCCATCGACGTTTAACTTTGCTTGGCCTTGGGGAGGTTGCTTCCATTTTTCCTTCTCCCGGAGACCTCCATTTCTGCTCCTTTTTGCTCTCTTCAGCCCTTGTTCCTGTATTACAACCTCCTTCCCTTTGGTTATATCTGCATTCGGGTGCTGTTTTAGCAGAATTAAGGACTCTAGGTAGCTGATCAGAAACCTGCGTGATCCTTCAATAGCAGGCATTGGTTTAGCATGGGTTAGTTCATTGTGTACGTACCACACACGCCAGAACAGCATTAATATCTTTGCCCTTTCTGTCTCCGCGAGCTTATTGAGGAGCTGGAGCATCCATTCGGACCCACTGTTGGCCACACTTTCAATCAGGGGGAGACACCAATCTTCGGACAGGGCTTGCCATGAGGACATCTGATGACCACATGGAAAGTGGTCTCCTCTTCCAGCCCACAGATGGTGCAGTAGGGGTGTGTCTTCAGGCCACGAGTGCTCTTGTTGTGTTGGGTCGCTAGAGCATTGCGAGCGAGCTTCCAAGCGAAAGTACGTACCTTTGGAGGAACAGGGCATTGCCATATTAATTTCCAGTCCGGACGCTCCTCTCCAGGTCGGCTGCTCGTCGCGCCTATCGCCAGCTCATCGATTGTTTCTTATATGCCAAGTTATAAGCGCTCCGGACTGTGAAAACACCACGCTTGTCGGGCTGCCATGCCACAAAATCTGGCTCATTGTACTTAGATGGTTTTATCTTCAGGATGGCCTCGACGTCAACGGGCAGGAAATAACTATCGAGGCGTTGTGTATTCCAAGAACCATCAGGCTGGATAAAATCTGACACCCATTTGAATCGGCAGTTTCGTGGTTTGGCTGTAATCGGAGTGTATATTGTGTCTCGTGGGATCCAAGGGCCACGCCACACACGAATGTTGGCCCCTGTTCCCACCCTCCAGATGGCACCCTGCTTAAACAGCTCAAGGCCGTACTCGATGGCACTCCACGTTGATGATTTCCCTCCCGCAAACACTGTGTCCAGCACCGATCCATTGGGAAAATATTTTGCTTTAAGGACCTGGGCGCACAACGTCCCTAGGTAGTGAATTAGCCTCCAGGCTTGTCGCGCAAGCAGTGCCTGGTTGAATATGCGTATGTCTCTAAAGCCCAAGCCCCCATGGCTCTTTGGACGTATTAGGGCATCCCAAGCGAGCCAATGCATCCTCCGTTTTCCCTCCTCCTTTCCCCACCAGTAGTCACGTATCATCTGTGTAAGCTCATCGCATAGACCAAAGGGAATTTTGAACACACCCATAATATACAGCGGTAGGGCTTGAGCCACTGCTTTGATCAAGATTTCTTTAGCCGCCTGTGTCAGATGATTGTCATCCCATTCAACCAGCTTCTTAGCTAACCTTGCTTTTAGGCTTTTAAACTTCTCCTTGTTTATCCGGCCTTCAGGGGTCGGGAGGCCTAGATACTTAGCCTCAAAGGCCTCTTGAGTAACATGAAGGATCTGTTTTATCTCATGTTTGGTTTCCATGGGACATGACTCCCCAAAGAAGATGGAGCATTTTTGCGGGTTTAAGAGCTGCCCAGTACAGGTAGCATACACATCCAAGATTTCCTTCACTTTGGTCGCCTGATGGGGGCATGCTTTGAAGAACAGCAAGGAGTCGTCGGCAAAGAGGAGGTGTGAAACTCCTGGTGCCCTACGGCATATGCGCACTGGCTCGATGTGAGTATGTGTCTCGTGTGGCTTGTCGTTATTCCTTGACGAGTAACTTTTTTCATAAAGCTTGAATTCTAAGTTAATTTTATAGATAGCGGTTTTATAAATGTAGATTCTAGTGATTAAGAGTAAATCTTTATCCCCAATGCATGTTCTCACTCGTTCGACACGTCTGCACTATAATCTACTAATATGCCAAGAATATAATATTCAAGTGACCAACTATTACTCGCCATGCGTTCCACAAGACTAAAACATGGGAAAATAATGAAATGGACCAACAGGAGCCCCTTAGTACTAGCAATAACACTAGACTTCCGGACTTTTGAACCTATGGAAACTCTAGGAACTGACGTGCACTGAGTTGGTTGAGTAAGATTTTATCCCTTGCTGAAAAATCGGACTGCGTTCTCTATGAGTGCCATCCATGCAGTACCACTGTGCGTGTCCGTAAGCATACTCCATACAAGTTGTCCGTAGATCGTTAGTGTTACTCTCAGGTAACATACAGCACTCAGATACACATGGTTTTAAGAAGAGACTATCTTTAGCGGACCATTGAGATCATGCTACTCACGTAGTGTACAAAACCAGGGCCCCAAATTAATAAATCCTGATACTTCCAAGTCCTATGATATTTGTGGACTTTAGTTGCATAGAAAGCTAGTTCCAACTAATGTAAAACTTGTGCACATTACACATATGGTATGTAGATACAAACAAAGCAGCGACTGAGCTCTACTATTTACTTTGCATAGGCACACGGGGTGGCTTCTTTGCACATTATGATCATGTTCTATCTCTCGTGCTTCCATGCTTAAATAGGGGCACTATTCCATTAACTTATGATATCATGTCGTGCAACAACCATGCTCTTCAATACTGTCATAAGGAGCACACATCACATTAGCATCAAAGAACAAAAGGACTGGCATTACTCCTTTGAGGGTCTCCATATGCAAACCTTATCCTGATGGGATAATAGTATATTATGACTTTGAGTGACCAAATAATTTGAACTTACAAAGTATGCCAAGAAAATAAACTACAAAGCTAACAATCTTTATCAGGTCCCGTTCAGATCCTCGGGTTATCCAAGGACACCACACTTGGAACAAAACTTTGTTTTAGGAGAGATATACCTCCTCCAGTAAGACTGTTACACTGCTAAGTCTTTTTCCAGTAGTGAAACTGAGCTTCCCCCGTCTTAGTGCAATCTTTCGGATTTTCCCAGCAAAGAAAATGATTCCAATTTATTTCCCTCCATAGGTTTCTACCAAGGATCTCATCCTACTGGTCTTATTCTCATACAAAACTAGTCCTACCGACACTCTAGCAAACACAATATACCCCTACCCCTTTTGTTTACATAGTAGTAGGATCTGCTAATCTTTTGTTAGACGAGAAGTTCAATTATTCCTATAACTAATAAATACACTACATAAAATTAATTCTACGCAGACACCCTAATTGAATGCTTAGGTCAACTACATGGCTGAGTAGTATGGCATTCTGGTGCTGTTATGGCCTCCATAAAAAAGTTGGCCATTTGGATGCTTGATACGGTCACTACATGCGTGGCAACACTCATAATCCATGCCATCCTTCATCTTATGATCAATCTTTCTAAAAATCTCATGGCATCCACCTAAAAAAACATCATCAACCACCAACATTTTTCATATATTTAAATAGAAAGATGATGATTTAAAAAAATACATGCAAAATATAATTCATTTTATTTTCTTGCAAAATCCAGGAGATGCTTTCTGTTAACTTGTTAACTGAGTAGCATATATCAACCATACATGCATAAATTGGAGGAGTAAGACATGATGTGTCTACTAAATATTAAGTAATTATCAATACATGTATGTCGCAGCACAATGTTGATGAACTATTTCGTGTCAAATGAGTAAAACATATTAGTTTTCTATTGATGCAGCAATGAGCAATACTCCCTCCATTCCAAAATGTAAGATGTTTTGGTCTTTTTTTCTTCTAAAATACATGTATCTATACGTCTTTTAGTGTGTAGGTTCACTCATTTAGCTCCAAACCTAGACATTAAAGTGCATCTAGATGCATATGTTTCAGAAATAGGCTAAAATATCTTATAATTTGGAACGGAGAAAATACAAGTGTATTGAAACATAATGATGAGGCCTACTTTGTCTATGTCAGGTGAGACTGATATACTTCATTCGATGCACCTAAAGAATATAAGAAACGTATTAGATACGTGTTTGTATTCATTGTAAACCTACTAGTGTTTTGGTTGTCCCTTACATCTATGTTGCATCTGGTATACCTTCAATACTATATGACAAAGTTAAAAGACCATATAATTTTTTTTAAAGATTCAAAATACGTAACAAGGATCGTCATCAATGGTGCACACACGTACCACACGCATAAGCTAAGCATTTCCATACCCTTGAATCCTCGGAATAAGCATAAGCTCAGCAAAGAATAACCTCTTAGTCCTGGATGTAGGTTGCGTAAAAATAGCCTGCTCCTGAGGAACCGCGGTGAAGTTAACATGGGCATATTTGGTCCCGCTTGACTGAGAAACAATTTGATAGCAGGGTTGTGGCCAACTTAAACTTGTGCTGTTTGTAACATTTTTTAAGAAACAATTTGTGAGTAAACTAAACAATACAATGCAAGAGAAATTGAGATGAGAATAACTAAATAAGTTTTTGCGCACCGTCTTGTTTTTCTCATTGTAGTGGGCCAAAGCAAGTTCAGCGAAGTCGGTTGCTTGCTTGCAAGGCTGTCGACCAGGAAACCGTGCTAGTATTTGTGCTTCCATGCCCTCAGCGGTCAGGTGCTCCTCCCTACAGCCTACAGGTAGGTACGGTGGGTAATCGGTTCATACGATTGCAACTGGGGACCCCAAAATATAATTGAATGGGCAATTGGGCTTAAAAGGGAGCAAAAAAGTATAATGATGATGATAACGATAATAAAAATTGGAACCAGAGATAGATTATTAACTAACATTTGATAAGTATTATAGTAACAAGTAGATTATCATGGAAATTTCAGTATGCAAAAATCCTGCAGAAAGTACTTCTTCCTTACTTCATGTCACTGAATTCCAATATCTAACGAATTGTATCATTCGTACCCTAGTATCTAAACCCTCCAGTAAATAGTGAGCAAAAAGTTGTTTTCTGCAACCACAACAGTAGATCAAATAGCACAGAAGCCGAACAGAACAGTTTATAAATTGTAAATGGAAACCAAGCCAAGCTACGGACACAACTTCCTGGAAACATATTACTCCCTCCGCCCGAATTATATGTCGCAGATTTGTCTAGACTGTGACAAGTAATTCAGGAAGAAGGGAATAAAAGAATCCAAATGCAGATTGTTTGGACATGTGATAACTTCAACCACTATATTCTTTTTCTAAAAGAGGAAGTGTCTGTGAGAGGTCCTTACGGTGTGTCGATGTATTTTGTGTAGCTGAGGAAGGTATTCTCGGGGGTTGAGTTGACGATGCGACGCAGGGACGGGACCACCTTCTTCTTGAAGGCATAGAAGTCGAGCCGTTGGACAATCGAAGGAAGACGGCTCTTGTTTTCTATGCATATAAAAGCTATTATTTGAAAACCTCTCTAGGATAAAAGTGAAGTATATTACTCCCTCCGTCTCAAATAGATGTCGGAGGTTTGTCATAATTTGGATGAATCTATATACTAAATAGTGTCTAGATTCATTCAATTTTTTACAAATCCGCGACATCTATTTTGAGACGGAGGGAGTAGTTGTTGTATGCATATGATGAAGAATGATATTTTATATTGAGTTACATTTTAAGAAAAGAATATTTTTGTGGCCATCTTTTTCCATACATGTGAAGTTGCATTTATATTATATTTTCATATGCGGCGGAAATGTGCACCGTCGCCCCGTGCAATGCCAGGGGCATTTTACTAGTACATACATATTACATTAACTTCTTAACACTAGCCACCTGCCACCATATGCTGACTTAGCATCACCAATGCAAGTTATATACCATCACCGATGCAAGTACTAGCATAGCTTATCTATGCACAGTGAAGTTTTCCACACACTTAAATGCTTACATCTTTCATGAATGTCCTTAAGTGAAGTAAACTACACGGCAGAGTAGTACGGCATCCTGGTGCTGTTATGCCCTCCATCAAATAATTGGCCTTTTGGATGCTTGATAAGGTCACTGCATGCATGGCATCGCTCATAATCCATGTCACCCCTCATCTTGTGATTAATCTTTCTAAATATCTTATGGCATCCACCTACAATGCAACAATATCAATCACCAACATTAGATAATTATTCAAGTTGGAAGATGACGATTCTAAATAAAAATAGCTACATTCTAAATAGGATTATAATGCTTGGGTTGGACAGCCCAATGCCAAGTTTTTTTTCTTGCCAAAGGTCGTTCAAGTGATGCTTTGTTTTAACTTTGTAATAGAAAGTTCAACCTTACATGTAAATCTACCAATAGACCAAGCGATCCTTTGTGTTAAGCTTTAGTTTTCCTATTGATGCAACAACAATTGATTCATGTATATGTCGCAATATAACACCGAGGACTACTATATATTTTGTTTGTGTACCGATGCAACAATGATAAATTAATAATATATGTCATAATGTGTATGTCCACCTAGACTCGTATATCGAACGGAATAGACATGCTTGTCCCCTTTGCTCATTGACGATTTTACAAATTGTGGAATCATTGTAAATCTATACTAATACTGTCTTGCATCACATATTCACTTAAATTCTAGTATATCACAAAATGAATATCTATAGCATATCAAAAATAACATATAGATATAAAATACATACCATAGCAAGAATCATCATCAATGGTACACACGCGCATCACGTGCATAGGTTGAGCATTTGGATATGCATGAAGCTCCCGCGTAAACATAATCTCGGCAAAAAACAACCTCTTGGTCTTGGATGCAAGTTGTCCGGCAATTTGCTCATGGGCAACGGCGGTGAAATTAACATGGCCATATGTGGTCCCACATGACTCAGAGAAACAATTCAATAGCAGAGTCGTGGCCAAGTTAAACGTGTGCTGTTATTAACAAACAAGTTACGAGTAAATTAGATAATACTACAATGCAATAATAGAAACTGAGAGAGAAGAAACTAATAAGTTTTTCGTACCGTCTTGTTCTTCTGGTTGTAGTGCGCCAGAGCAAGTTCAGCGAAGGTCTTTGCTTGCTTGCAAGGCTGGCGATGAGGAAACTGTGCTAACATTTGTGCTTCCATGCGCTCGGCGGTCAGGTGCTCCTCCCTACACGTAGAGTAGCCAACAGGTTAATCAACAGGTTAAAGAACCACAAGTGTTTGTGAGAGGTGTTTCTTACGGTGTGTCGGTGTATCTCGTGTAGCGGAAGAAGGTATTCTCTGGCGTGGAGTTGAGGATGCGGTGCAGGGACGGGATCATCTTCTTCTTGAAGGCGTAGAAGTCGAGCCTGTCCTCCTCCGTGAAGAGATCGCAGTCCTCCTCCCGCATATTCTCGATTTCCTTGATGTTTTCCAGCGTAGTCAGATTCCACTTGTCCACCATCGCTTGCACATCCGCCGAATGCGGTCGTGGTTGCCAGAGGGGTTCCGTCGTGCCTTTCGGGCGTGGGATTCTTCTCCACCGCCCGGGAGTCCGCTTCCTCCGCGGCGCCGTCGGCGGCGGCGCGGACGCGGATGATGACGGAGCCATGATCGGCGGCGGTTCTCTTCCTTGGAGATACATGAGCGCTCCAACCCGGAAGCGGGGTGCTTCTGCGTTATCGGAGAATTCACGCTACACCTTCATCCTGAGCAAATCTGACCGCTCGACGAAGAGCTAAGGCTTCAGCGAATTCAGGGGATGCCAGGCCAGGGTGTTCTTGCCGACACGCCGCGACAAAGCCCCCGTAATGAGACCGAATAAGAACCCCTGCCCCCATATTACCATCAGCTTGAAAAATTGCTGCATCGGCGTTGATAATAAAGGAACCCGGTGGCGGTGGAATCCGTCCAGGAGCAGTGACATTGGAATCACATCTTTGGACCGAATCCCGCTTGAGGGAATGCACTCTAATCAAGTCAATATAAGCAAAAATCTTTCCGCATGTGCGAAGCGGATTAGGAATTTTCTCTGTGTTCCTGACATTGTTCCGAGCCTCCCAGATGTGCCAAAAACAAACAGCAAGGGTCGTAGCTTGTAGACCACTAGAACACTCTAGGAAGTCAAAAATCCATTGACGGTGAGAGACAAAATTCTTAGCGGTCGAGCCGTACTGTAATCTTTTGCTTCACTTCCCTCCACACTGTAGCCGCAAACTAACAGGTTAACGATGCATGTTCAATACTCTCCTCCCGTCCATAGAAAATACACAAACCTAATGCAGGAACTTGCCTCTCGTTCAGCTGAACACCGCTCAGGAGGCAATTGTGAGCAAAACGCCATATATGTATTTTCATTTTGCCTTAATACTCCAAATAGCCTTCCACTGTTTCTCACTCGTCGCCAAGTCAGAGCACATTCCCGTGTCTGTCTTGCTCTCTGGCGTCTTGGGGGTGTACGCGAACACTTCACGTGTGGCAATACAGCGTTTTGTTATCCTCAGCGCTATCACAACGCTGTCCGTAGGGTGTGGTAAAAAAATGTTAACTGGGTCCTAACTAAATTTCACTTCTAGTTCATTTTGAATTTTGTACTACAAATTTTTGTTAAAAAATTACACTAGAAATTTCAAAATGAGTTAGAGATGGATCCTACTTGACACCCTAGCTGTCCCTAGACAGCAAAGCCAAAAAATAAGCTTCCAAAGAAGGACGTGAACAGTCCGCAGGCCACAGACCAGCGCATTCGTGGTCTAAATTGGGCCAGCGTTTGCGCTCTCACGATGTCCACAATAGCGAAAGCGTCCTTATCTTGTCCTCTCTCAAGCG
The DNA here is from genome assembly GCA_023614405.1 of Avena insularis. Taxonomy (NCBI): domain Eukaryota; kingdom Viridiplantae; phylum Streptophyta; class Magnoliopsida; order Poales; family Poaceae; genus Avena; species Avena insularis. Next base: position 376,339,043 of record CM042695.1, on the reverse strand, counting down.
AAAGCGTCCTCATCTTGTCCTCTCTGGCCCGCACGCCAGGAAAAAAATTTCCTACTACTCCCCGCATCCAACCCCGAGGCCCTCCTGTTCCCCTTCATCGCGTCGCCGACGACCGTCGCCACCAGATTCGGCCACCCGTCTCGTTCCCATAGCCGGCGGGGTGTTCGACTCGGATCTCTTCTCTCGCTGTAGTTTGGACGCCAGAGTTGCCCGGGCATCGCCAGGGCCGTCCATCGGAGCATCGCGCCCACGACATGTTCCGCCATTTGCGGACAGGAGGCTGGTACGTTTGGCCACTTCAATTTGTTGACAATCCTGCGAGATTGTAGGTAGTTTTTGTTTTGACTACGACCTATTTTTTATGTAGATCACCATGGATAGCGGGGACGAGTTCTTTTACAAGCATTTCATTGATACATCCAACGACTCCACCGATGATGATACCGAGATCATAGTGGCCATAACCGCAGTCATTGAGCATCTCAAAGAAGATGCGCTCCCACCGTACAATGGCTCTTTGAAGGGCCGGGCAACTGTGTTGGATCGGGATAGGGAGGCTGGCCACGTCCGGATATACAACGACCATTTCCACCGTACCAATGCCTTATACACTCTGGCTCAGTTCCAAAGGCGGTTTCAGATGAAGAGACATGTTTTTATGAGGATTCTTCAGGGAGTCAAGGTTGGATACGATTATTTCACGTTGAAGAAATATGCAACCGGTAAGTTTGGCTTTAGTTCCTACCAAAAATGCACCTTAGCGATTAGGATGCTTGCCTATAGAGTTACTGGTGATTTCATTGATGAGTACATGAGCATGAGCGATTCCATAGCCCTAGAGTCCATGTATAGGTATTTCCACATTGTTGTTAAGTCATTTGGCTTTCGGAACTTGAGAGAGCCAACCATGGAGGACATTTCATGGCTTTTGTCTATCAACGAGGCGAGAGGGTTTCCTGGCATGCTTGGTAGCAATGATTGCATGCATTGGGAATGGTAGAATTATCGAGTTGGTTGGCAGGGACAATTCAAAAGCCATTCTACCAGGTGCATGGTCATACTCGAGGCAGTAGCATCGCATGATCTTTGGATTCAGCATTATTTTTTGGCATGGCAGTTTCTTTCAATGATATCAATGTTTTGCTATGCTCTCTGATATTTTCTAGGCTTCCTGAGGGAAATGCTCCAGAGATCAAGTTTGTAGCAAACAACCACCACTACACCAGGGGTACTATCTAGCCGATGGTATCTATATTGAGTGATCCACATATGTGAAGACAATCCGCGAACCAGGTGACGAGGCTGAGCATAGGTTTGCAAAAGAACAAGAGGCATGTAGGAAGGATGTGGAGCGAGATTTGGAGTGATGCAAGCTCGTTGGTCCATTTTTTGGTTCACTGCAAGAACATGGAGAGGAAGAGGATGAACGAGGTGATGACTTCTTGCATGATCTTGCACAATATGATTGTAGAGGATGAGCATGATGACATGCTCAATGATCAAGATTGGGAGTTCCATGGGGATTTGGTTGAACCTCGTCCTGGACTAGCAAAGTTCCAAGAATTCTTGCATACCGAACATGAAATTCGTGACCGAACAACCCACAATGCACTTCAAGCATATCTCGTCAAACACATGTGGATGCATCTAGCCCACCAATAGTTGTATTGTTGGTGTGTTGAAAATTTTAATACATAGAACTATCTGTATGTGTTATTTGTAGGGACAATTGCTACTGGGCTGAATTGTAGTATTCAAATGGGCAATTGCATGATTTATATGTATAACTGTGAAATAATGATCCCATGTGGTCTGTTTCAAACAAAAAAAAACTATAAAAAATGGCCTCTATGGCCACGCGCCCATATCTGGGGCCGATTTGGCGGGAGTGGCCGAAGTTGGCGGGAGAAATGCTCCCGCGAAATGATGTACTTCGTTGGGCGCACATGCAAACAAGGGAGAATCACGACCGTGACCCGCCCCAAATGGAAAAATTCGAACACAATTGGTGTTCGGAAGGGGCCATGCCATTGGGTATGTTCTTGATACATGTTTTTTCTATCGACGGTCACCCCGTCCAAATCCACCATCCCTTCTTCCCGTGTCACTCACATCAATCTTTGTTTGCTACAAATTTGGCAGGGAGCATCTCGATGGCATGACAGTGGTGGCACGGCCATAGGGACAACACGCCTTACCGCGTGTTGAGAAGATCATATGCCATACCTCGCAACACCTTGCAAAGATCCGCTTCCGCACTACGCCTTGAGAGGGAGAAAGGCAAGAACACACGATTGTGCACTACTCCACGCGTCGTTGACCTGTGCACTTCGACGACGATGCTGAGCTAAGTAAATGGACAAGCCAGAGGTGGTCGAGTGATGGGAGAAATAGAGGAGGTAACTTTTTTGAAACCTAGCACAGACGCAGACGCAAGACGCTCGCATATGTACATCACTGACCCTATCTATACACACATGAAAATCCTATTCCTATGATCACATCTGAAAGACTAACTCTGCGAGATTGATCCTGCAGACACTTCGTATCAACAGAAATGTCGCCTCGCTATGAAGTATATTCCTCCCTTTTATGAGACACCAAAGTGTCAAACCTAGAGTTTGATCTACGGTGGTCAAGAATACCATTGTCCGCATCATATCCTTCTCGAAACCGGATTTCTCCCCGTTTACTAAATAAAGCAATCATGTTCATACAAGATTCAAGACAAACGAACTGCAAGTAAATAACACACACACACACACATGCCCAAAGCCAGGAAAAGCACGAAAGTAAGAGGGAGAGGGTAAGACGACAAAACTCCCCAAGCGAGCACAACTCAACGACCAAACTGGATAGATAAGTGGCAGGCCCCAACTAGAAAGTCCTCCAACATCTCGTCCAGCCATTCCCTGTGTGCACAACGGCTATCACTGAAGCAAGAAAGTAAAGAATTTGAAAATAGGGCGAGAGGCACATCGTATTAAGACACGCTTGATAACCATATTTTTATGAATATTTCATAAGGTACAGGCCATCACCGCAAACACCAACCAAAAGATGCGCCTCCTCTTACCGGTATGGTTTGTGTTCACTTCTAGGAACTCGTCGAGGTCTAGGGACTGCCACGCAGGCCCCAGCACCTCGTGAACGAAGCTTCATAAGAAGTTTGCAACAAGACATGTAAACAAACTGTGGGTCCTAGTATCTAGGACCGCACATAAGGGACATAGGCTATCTCCTGGATTGTGTCGCTTAGCCACCTCAACACCTGAGGGAAGCCATCCTCACAATAATTGCCACACAAAGATTTTAATCTTTAAGGCAGCGCAACCTTCCACACCGGGAATGTCCATGGGGAGAGTGGGCCCGCCAAAAAGGGGCCAATACGTGGAACTAATAGTGAAGGTCCCCAAAGGGGGCTGGTGCCATGGGACAATATCAGGTGAACCAAAGAGCGACAGTAGGATCTAGGGTTTCTTACGGGATAAGATTCCATCGAAAATCTAGCCTCCACGACACGTATAGTATTGCCTCAGCAACCAGAAGCATTTGTTTGAAAAAATCACAAAAGTTTCGGAAACTCTAACCTTAGAGGTCACCCTCCAAGCTAGGAGTCAAGTGGGAAGAGGGGACCCTCTCCATCGCCTATGGAGGTGGTGACCCCCTTCCTGATCTCATGCTTGATGTCCTAAAGGGATCTCAAAAACTTAGAGCCTCCTAATTCTCACAAGCCATAAGAGGACGGCCCCAGAGATACTTAGCTTTAACAACCTAAATCCGAAGGCCTCCACCTCCTGTAAGGATCCACCAAACCCATATTTGCATCAAATCCACATTCATGTACACGATGATAAGATATTTATGCCCCCCCCCCGAAGATCCTTGGGGCGCAAATGTCAGCCCATTTTCCAACATGGTATTTTTGGCGGCCGTCACTTGCCAGCCAGGAGAAGTACGAAAGTTCCTTGTCAAAGTTGCCAGGCACCCCTTTGATACGCCCAATTTGCATCACCATTCTATATAATAATTTACCTCTATTCATTGATATTTGTCTTATTATGAGGTATTACTTATGGATTTTCATCTGTTTATGCATGTTGGATGATTCCTGGAGGATGGACTGCCAGAGTCTGGATTCTGATGGAAGAGACGGCGTTTCGCTGCAATTTCGTGAAGATCAGAAAAATACCAGAAAAATATGGAAACATATTATTTTACCGGAAGACGAAGAAAGCCATAAGAAGGAGCGAAGGGGGGCCTCAGGGGGCCCACACCCCCCTAGGCAAGATCCCACCTGACCCTGTGCCTAGGATGGGTTTGGCCCACCTGTTCGGCCTCTGACTCCGCCCCTTCGCCTATATCTTCCCTACGGAACCCTAACACCAGGGGAGCGACCACATATAGACTTCCGCCACCTTTGGGAGGCGGCATGTCAACACCCGGATTTTTAATACCAGATGTCTGTTATGCCATACATCGCAATCCCAGGATTACCATTTTTGCGAGACATAACAGAATTGGATACCACAGTACATTATCCATTACAAACCATACATAAGGTCTTACACAAATAAGGATCTCATGATCCAGTTCTTAATACAACTCAAGCAGCGGAATTACGTAATAATAAAGTTAGCGTAGGCGAAGCTCCATCTTCGGGGTCACAGGCAATGCTGATGATGGGAGATGATCCTAGTTGTCGTAACCTTCTAGGGGTCCATCATCCTGGTACTCCTCTTCATAGTCTGGCCACGGGAATAGCCAGGGACAAAGCCATGAGTACTCTTTAAGTACTCGCAAACTAATACTAACAAGTGAAATGGGTTTTTGTAGTAGGACACTAAGATCTAGGGTTGTTTTTCAAAAAGCCAGATTTACCTCTACTAGTTTCTGGAGCAAAGAATGCTAGTTGAAGATTTTATATCACCTAAGTGGGAGCTTGCATTTCATATCACAACTCTGTTGTGGTCAAGTCAAAATCTTAATTCATTTCACAAGTCATTTTGAAAACATCTGACGGGGGAATAGTATGCCCACTCCAAATGTCCATAACCGCGGACGTGGATATTCAAATAGTTTGACACTCTGCAGAGATTGTACACTTTCACCACAACATTCGATACATCCGTCAGGAACAAATCCTGAATTCACCATACTCAGTATGCGGATAATCAATCCTAACCTTTCAATTACACGCCCTAGTATAGGCACCTCTACTGTGAGTTTGGCCTCCCAACCATGACCGACTGTCATCTTGGGTACTGCACAGGTGGACAATCTTTACAAGGTAGCCTCAGCTCAGACCTTGGCCGTGAGGGAACCCATACTAAGGTATATAAGATTCCAGTCAAGCCCTACCCAAATTTCGGGTATTGTGGTTGTACGGTAGAATTGGAATGGTATCGCATCCAGACAACCATTAGTTTTAAAAAAGGGCTAAGGCTCTCATGCCTTAACATTTTCATCATCCAAATCATCTGGTGTTCGGAAACACATGTCAAAACATCTCAGTAGAATGACTCACCATTCTAAGGTTTTCATAACCATTTTCCACCAAGTATTCCCATCTAAAGTTTATCAAGTTTTATGCTTAGCACTAGCATCTACAAGTGAGGTGAGTACTAATGAGGGGTGGTAAACATGTGGAGTTTTTCTAGCTAAAGTACCATCTCATGCCTTGGGATGACATCACGATTTTCTAGCTTAGGCCAAATTTAATGCTCTTTATGCAACCTTCAGTTATCCTTCTCGAACTTACAAGTCACTTAAGTAAACTCTAAGAAAAGCTTTGATAAAGAAATAAAGTAGACAGCTTGCAAGTAAAACTAGGATTGGGTTATCAAGTGGGTATGATCACATATGCTTATGGCATATGGTTGGCATGGTAACAAGCAAGTATTAGCTTGCATAAGTAATCAACTAGTAGTATTAGGCTTGCCTTGTGTAGAGCAGTGGTTGAAGTTCTCCTTGGCTTCTTCTTCGTAGTATCCTCCTTCCTCCTCGTATCCTTGGTCGGTACTAGCGTCTATGAATAAATACGAGGTACACAATCACCAAACAATACTTAACTACTTTCAATCATCACACACAAGGGTTCTATAGATGATCTAGCATCATCACTAACATCACAAGATTAAAGCAATTGTCTTATTTATTTATTTTTAGAAAAGTAATTTCTACTCATTGAAAAACTACTTAAGATTTAATATTCTTCAACTCAAACATGGGATCATGTTGACACATGTCATCACCACATATTTCAGTACATGATAATGTGATTTAAAGTGGTGTCACAATTTAATAAGGTTTAACCCTTTTATTTTAAATAACTAAAGTGACTAGAAATGCCTATGTGGCATTCTTTTATTACTTGAACATTATTTCTGTAAAGTAAACCCATATATTTTTATATATTCTGAAAGGTATGATCAAATGTGATTTTTGAGAGTTGGAATCAACTCAAAAGCTATTATGGTTTAAATTTGAAAAATGTTTGAATGCAGAAAAGCTTCTGCCTTGTTATTTTTACCAAGGTTGATCTATAGATCCAAATGATTTGAATCCAACGGGCTTGTATTAAGCATTTCAATATATTTCTAAGAAAATTGGTTTCATTCAATTTGGTTCACTGAATCGACCTGGGTTGATATTTGAAACTAGGTACAGAACTGAGTTTGAATAAAAATAGAAAAAGCTAAATTCAAACGAGTGGGCTGCGCTGGAAGGGTTATTGGGCCGGCCCAGTTTCACTCCGCAGCGCGGGGCGCAACTGACAGGGGGGTCTACTGGTCAGTGGCTCATTAAACGCGAAGCGATATAGGGTGATGTGGTGCGATGGATTAGAATGAAGATCGACGGCTGAGGGTCGTCGTCGATGATGAACAGGTCACCGGCGAGCTCGAACCCTAGCTAGAGGCTCAGTGGGGGTGCATAGGGGGCATACCGGGGCTCCAGTGACGACGGCGAGGTGGGCAAACGATGAAGTCGACGACGGCGAACTCAGGGGTGGTCGCGGCAGCTCCGGGGGTGGACGAAATCAACGAATCCTTTTCTCCTCTGCAGCGGCGAGCTCCGGCCAAATTCCAGCGATGCGCTGCTCGCCTTGCTCCGGCTAAGGGGTGGAACGATCAATGAGGTGAGGGGAGTGAGATGGTGTGCTTCCAATGGCTTGGGGTGGCCTCCTTTTATAGGCTCGACGGTGAGACCGAACGGGATGGGCAGGCGACAGTGGTGACACGGCTACGGCCAGCTAGAGGCATGGCCGAGGTTGGCGATCGACGGGTGGTCTCCTGGCGATGCTCTAGAGCTTTATTGCGTGTGTAGGGGCGGTGGCAAACGGTCGGGAACGTGCGATGCTCTGCGCGGCAGAGGCGGCGTCTTCGACGGCGAGCGGTGGTTGTGAGGCATGGGGCGGCGAACGGGGATGTCTGGCGTGCTCCCCGGGTCATGGCAAAGCGGTGGGCACATGCTGCGGTCGAGGGGCGGCGTGTGCATGCGTGCCGGGTGCGGTGCTCTGGCGCATGCTCGGCATGTCGCAGTGGCACTGGGCGCGCAGCGTGCTCGGTGGTCCACGGCTTTACTTTGCTCAGGGAGGGGACAGTGGGTGGAGGTGGAGTGCTGGCTACCTCCCAGACATGGCTAGAGAGGGGGAGATGGTCTGCTGCGGCGGCGACCAGGTTTGGCCAGCGAGGTGGCTCGGATTGCTCACCATTGATGACAATGGCCAGCTTACAGTGAGGCCAGGGGTTTCCAATTAGGCTAGGTGATCTACTAAATGGGTGCTGTTAGCTAGAGAGGGAACCAGCTAGGCCCAAAACACTATTAAAAATAGTGAATTTGATTTGGTTTAAATTTGCCTGCTAAGTGTTTGATGAAATGGTCGCAAGAACTTAAGTTTTGAATTTTGAAAAGAGTTTTGGTGGGTGTGCTAGGCATGTGTTGAGGATTCTGTGGATGCTTGGGTTTTCAAAATTGAGCTTCTTTGAGTGGTTTTTGAAATAGTGGGATCTTCCCATATGAAATAGATTCAATTTTAAAATGTCATTTAAACTAAGCTTTTAAATGTTTTTGCATGATCACAAAGTGGGCCTTGGTACCTTGTTATGAGTACTATCAAGGGGTGCAAAGATTCATACAAGTTTCTGTTAAGTTCTGAAAGTTAGAGATAGCCAAAGTAGGCATGGGAGTTAATTTGGCCAAAGTGACCATTCACTTAAATTGTTTGTTTTGATTTGTTTGTCTTTGGGAAAAGTTTGGGGATTGTTTAGATGATGTTTATTTCACCTAAGAAACATTTAACAAGCAAAGAAACACAGAACCAAGGCAATTCAAAAGAATCCAAATTGTAATGCATACACATATGAATGCTTTCATATTTTTAATTGGGAAAGTTTTTGTTAACCCTAATTTTGATGATTCAAGTTTAATATTTTTGGGATGTTACATGGCAAAAACACCGAGAGAGAAAGATCTCTCCAGCAGACAGATTTCTACCGAGGGAATTCCTTCCTAGAGAGGGGAGACCGTCGCCATCAAGCTAGGATTCATCGGGATCATCATCAACACCATCATATCCTCCAGCACCATCATCATCACTCCGTCCCGCTATAACAATTGTGTTGGATATTGCTTAGTTCATTAGGGGAAACTTTCCAGGTGTTAATTACTATTGTAGTTGATGCTTATGAGTGGAACCATTGGATTATTGTTTATGTTCAGATTGTTATCCATTATCATATCATCTTTGATCTTGATCCATATGATGTCTCGTGAGTAGTTCGTTTAGTTCTTGAGGACATGGGAGAAGTCATGTTGTTAGTAGTGAATCTGTGATGAGTTATTATTCAATGGTTTAGTATTTAAGTTGTGGTGCTATTCTTCTAGTGGTGTCATGTGAACGTCAACTACATGATACTTCACCATTTATGGGCCCAGGGGAATGAATTTTGTATTTGGCTACTAATCATGGGGTTGCCGGAGTGACAGAAATGTGAACCCTCGTTAGGACACCTTTGCACAAGGGAGCATAGGATCTTAGAGTTTAAGGTTGTGGTTAGATTTATATCTTAATTACTTTCCTATAGTTACGGATGTTTGCAGGGAGTTTAATCACAAGTATTTATTAGTCCTAGGAGGGGCAGTATGTTAGCGCAGGTTCACCCACACAACACTTACAAACACCAAAGGAGAGTACTCAGCTATTTGCAGCGAAAGCACTTGGCAGAATTCCCATATGTCCTCAAGAACGTTTGGTCCTTATAAGTATTTCCACCGGCTCGTCCTTTGCTAAGAAAGGATTGGGCCACTTGCTCCGTTTGTTCTTTACTTCTGTTACTTGCTCTTTGTTTTGTTGCTTTGTCAGAAAACCACTAAAAATCTGTTTGCTAAGTATTCACAGGGATTTCCTGCTCCATACCACTGTTCAGCACCTTCTACTCCTCGTTGGGATCAACACTCCTATTTATCAAAAGTACTACGATACACCCCCTATACTTGTGGGTCATCAAGACTATTTTCTGGCGCCGTTGCCGGGGAGTGAAGTGCTATTGAAGAGTGGAACTGGTAAGGGAAACTTTTACGGTGAGTATAACTTTTGTTACTGCTTGTTACTTTGTTTCCAATATAAATAACCCACTTGGTTTTCTGTTTGGGAAAACTACTACCACTTCTATGGTAGTAGATGAACCACCACCTGTTGAAATAGATCCTTTTAATATACCTACGAGTATTGTTAATCGTGTCATGGATAATTATTATTTTGGGGATGGAACTGTCCATCCTTGTGATCACTTGCTTTATATCCATGAATTATGCGGGTTGTTTAAGTGTGCAGGTATCACAACTGAACAAGTGAAGAATAAGTTACTCTCCATATCCTTGAAAGGGAGAGCTAAGGCATGGTATAAGCTGCTAAAGAATGGACAATCCATGGAATGGGAGGAGATGGCATCTCTCTTTTGGTCTAAATTTTATCCTCCTAGTGAAATCCAAAAGGATAGAAGTCTTATATATAAATTTTGGCCTCTTGATGGAGAAAGTACAGCTCAAGCTTGGGGGAGATTGAAGCTGCTAATGCTTAAATGTCCTATTCATGAACTCCCTAACAATATTATTCTCAATAACTTTTATGCTAGGCTTTCTCTTCACAATAAAGGTTTATTAGATGCTTCTTGTGCTGGATCATTCACAAGTATGAAGGAAGAAGCTAAATGCGATCTTTTAGACTGTATTCAAGATAATACCGAGGCTTGGGAGAATGACAAAGGAAGAAAGTCAGGTATAAACTATGATTATGAGTGCATTAAATCTTTTATGGGTACTGATAACTTCCGTGATATTCGCAATAAGTTTGGTCTTGATTCCCAAAGTATTGCCAACTATTTTAAGGCCTTTGCCTCTTACATAGAAATTCCCAAGAAAAAGTGGAATAAGTACCATTCTCCTTATAAAGATGTTGTTGATCATGCTCTAGTTAAAAGTACTCAAGTTGGCACTACTAATCATATTGTGCCTGAACCCCATGTTGACAAAATGCCTTTCCCAGCTAAGGTAAAGGAGTATTCTATGATTATTAGTGCAAATAACAAGGGTACAATGGAAACTGTGGAGCCTGGTAAGCATTTGAGTGATGAACCTGTGGTAGCTATTGTGCAGCTCTGGCGCCGCCGCCCTCTCCCGCGTCCATGTCCGTGTCTATCTCCATGTCCATCTTGGCGTCCTAGACGTAGTGCGCGTGCGTACCTCGTTGCGCCAGGAGAGTGGTTATGTAGGCCCTAGTACAGGAACGATGGACTCTACCTCCTCCGAGTCAAAACCAACTCCAATTCACTTCAGGTCACACACAAAAAAAACTCCAATTCACTTAGTCGTCATTGTTCGGTTACAAGGTATTGAATCCCTGCATGGATCAGACCCAGACATGGATTTGGTTGATCCAGATCTTACACGCCCAAATCCGTTCCAATCCTTCCTTGATCACTTCTTATCCATGTCTCCAGGAATTTGTTCGTTTAGGCATGGAGAGGATCAGGGAAAAAGTTTTAACTATGTTTGATGGAGATTATTATGAGTTTAACTTTTCCAAATTTGTTAAAGCTCCTTGTGAAAATAGCTTGCCTAATAAAGATTTCAGGATGGAACAACTTGGTTCAATTGATCCATTCTATGACCTTGGACCTCTTTTTGATGACTGTAAGAATGCTTGTTCTGATGATAAAGTTGTTTCCAGTGATAGTTATATTGTAAACTTTATTCAAAGTGCTACTGAAAGTTATTTTGAGAGAGGGAAACATGGTTTTATGCATCTCAATGATGTTAAGTTTTCCCATTTTATGTTGAGAGCTTTAAAGTTGCATCTGTTTTGTCTTCCTATGCTTGTGGCTTTTTGTTTCAACAATTCGTTTTCTCATGATAACCCCATGCATAGGAAGTGGGTTAGACTCAAGTGTTTTGGTTATTTGCTTCTTGATGCTCTCTTTCACTCCAGATATATATCCTATGTGAGCATCTTTGGAAGTTTCAAGCCTAACTTAAAGGCGTTAAAGAAAAGTACTTATTGGGAGATAACCCAAGAGTTCTTTCGAGTCTTGGAAGTTATTACCTCTGTAATAACCGCTCCTTATCCTTTTTGTTCTGGTTTTTGTGTCAAGTTCAACTACTTTTGTGAAGTAGAGGAGTTGTGAAAAGTGGCTGTCCTGGGACAGATTTTTGTGCTGCATTGTAAAAATTCGTGAGGAACCTCAGTATGTCGGATGGAGCTGCATTTTTCTGAGCTTGTTCTCCAAGTTGTTACCCAACTTTCATCAGTTCTGCACTTTTTGATTTGAGCAATAGAAGGTCTTCGAAAAAATCAATCTTTACCTGTTGGTCTGTTTTGACAAATTTCTGCCATTCATTTGCATTTGCCTCTTACATAAACTTTTGTTTTGATGGGGTTTTCAGTTGAAGTGTGCACCAAAGGTTTATTGTTCTTTCTTACACTAATGTTGTCATTGAGTTTGTGCAAAGTTTTGTATGAAGGAAATTCATAGGAGGAAGAGAGAAGGAATCTGCAGAGTTCGTCTTTCAATAGGTAAAAGTGGTGAAAACAGAAGGTTCGTGAAACTCCAATCTTTTTATATTTTTGATGTTTTTAATACATAAGGGAATTTACGAGACGAAACTGAAGAGGAAATGGAGCCCGGGGTGGACAAACCCACCCTAGGCGCGGGCCCGGCCTAGCCACACATGAGGGGGGTGTTCCACCCCCAGACTCCGTCTCCGCTTCGTTTCCGTGTCAAAACCTTCCTTATGTATTGATTCTTTGTAATATATAACCCCACGGATCCCCCGAGGTTCGTGCATCATGTTCTCATCGTGTTTTCGTTTCAATCTGTTTCTGTCAGGAAATCTTCTCAAGTTTAGAGCACCATGGCCTCCGCCAACGAAAAAGGCAAGAAGCCCGTGGAGATAGACTTGGAAGAACACCACCACAGAAGGAGTGAATTGTATTCAGGTTTGGCATCCCCTTGGCTTGTTCCAAGCTTGGGGGAGTGCCGCGGTATCACCACCATTATCTTTCATATTTTACCTTTTTAGTGGATTCATATATGTGGTAGAGAAGTTATCTTATAGTTTAGTTTGCATGTGGAAGTATCTCTCCTTTAGTTGATTATCTATGTATCCCTTGGTGTGAGTTCCTTTATTGGAATATTAATGAGAAGTCTCATATTTTACTTTTTGCACTTCTTATTTTTAGTTTGCAATCTCTATTATATGATGGATCTTGTTGTTCAGTATTGGCACCACTTTGGGATCATCAAGTGGATCTAAATTGGTTTTGGCAAATCAAGTTCTGGTCAGTGGCATTAATTTGAAAGAAAAAGAAAGAAAGAAAAAAGCTTACAAGTATTTGGTATCATTTGTTTTCTTTCTTGTTGGCTCATAAGCTTAGTATTCTTTATTTAAGATTCTTTTGTGTCTTCAAGGAAGATTGCATGTTTGGCTTTATTACTTGTATGTTTGCTTGTTTCTTTCAACTCTCTTGCTTGCTACCCAACCTTACTAGCCAAAAACCTGTTTTGAGAAGGCATACTTCTCATGTTCCCAAAATCCTTTAAACTCAAAATTTTTGCCACTTGTGTCCACCATATCCACCTAATAGCTATTGCTATTCCTAGCAAATTCTCAAGCTTCATCTACCTTTCAAATTTAAAATTATTTTGTTATGTGAAAACTAGTTAGTAAAGCTCTCACGAACTTGATGGCACACTTTATTTACTTGCCCTAATAAACTTTAACCATTGTGGACATCGAAGTTGTATATGCTTGCATCTATACGTTGGGATTAATAGAACCGTGCTGTCACGGGGAACATTTTCAACATTGCACTTGTACCTTGTCGAACATAGTTGATATCGTGCTCTTTTGTCTATGGATGTCAACGGTGTGAAATAAAGAGGGGACTTGTAAGTCCATGGAGTTTGTATTCTGTGTTAGAGAAACGCCTGGGCTGGTAGCCTAAGCCATGCTTAATCATGGTGGAAACTTGCAGCATCACCATAGTGAGTCATCTATGAATCATCCTCAATAAAAAGCTATATGCATAGTAAATAAAAAGATTGCTGAGGTGCTCATTGTCTGCTTGCCTTGTCATTTTGGTTATGGGAAAGCTCTTGTACCATGTGCAAGGGGTACCCCGTTGGCGGTTCTCAATGATATGCAAATACTTAAAATAAAAAGAACTTACATGGATCCAAAGTTGAGTATGCATGAGGAGTGGCCCTCATATTCAAGGGACATGAGATTGCCAACTTATATTTCGTCAAGCATATACTCCATCTTTGTCCACTTTAACCTTAATCATATCAAGATGCTTATGATAGGGGCAATGAGGGCTCAAAGCTAGTATCATAATCTTTTGAAAGCTCTTTATGACTTGTAATCCCTTCTACCCTCTATAAAGGGACCTTTCTCTAGTTACCAGTTGAGTCAGTAAACCCACTTCCTCTCTATCTCCAGCAAGCTTTTGAGTTGTTGTGTTTCAAGCATTCATATGGTGATTTATTCAATCATGTTCTTTATCTTCCTTGTTTGCACAAAACTCTTATCTATTGAGTATTACTTTGAAAGCCTTCACTTGTGAAAAACCTTTTTGAGCAAAGAGTGCTCCTGTTTTGAAACTTCTACAAAAAGCTTTTGTGAGACTGTTTATCAGGTGTTCTCTGACCAAGAACAAGTTTGCCAATTCCAATTATGATTTATCTTTATGTATCTCTATTGTGACTGTTGTACTTGGTTGCAAGCTAAGTTATATAATGGTGAGTTGCTTTCTTCTATGAGTTGTGCAAAGGTAAGTGTGATGCTTCTTGTTCGTATTATTTTTATCGACACTTCACTCCATAAACCTGTGGCGTGTTTACTGACCTCAGTATTCGCTTGGGGACAAGCGAAGTATAAGCTTGGGGGAGTTGATACGCCTAATTTGCATCACCTTTCTATATCATAATTTACCTCTATTCATTGATATTTGTCTTATTATGAGGTATTAATTATGGCTTTTCATCTATTTATGCATGTTGGATGATTCCTAGAGGATGGACTGCCGGAGTCTGGATTTCGATGGAAAAGACGGCATTTCGGTGCAATTCCACGAAGATCGGAAAAATACCAGAAAAATATGGAAACATATTATTTTACCGGAAGACGAAGAAAGCCAGAAGGAGGAACGAAGGGGGCCTCAGGGAGCCCACACCCCTAGGCGTGGGCCCACCTGACCCCGCGCATAGGGTGGGTTTGGCCCACCTGTTCGGCCTCCGACTCCGCCCCTTCGCCTATATCTTCCCTATGGAACCCTAACACCGGGGGAGGGACCACATATAGACTTCCGCTGCCTCTAGGAGGCGGAAAACAGCGAGAGAGAAAGATATCTCCGGTAGACAGATTTCTGCCGAGGGAATTCCTTCCTGGAGAGGGGAGACCATCGCCATCAACACCATCATCAAGCTAGGCTTCATCGGGATCATCATCATCCACACCATCATCTCCTCCAGCACCATCATCATCACTCCGTACCACTATAACAATTGTGTTGTATATTGCTTAGTTCATTAGGGGAAACTTTCCCGGTGTTAATTACTATTGTAGTTGATGCTTGTGAGTGGAACCATTGGATTATTGTTTATGTTCAGATTGTTATCCATTATCATATCATATTTGATCTTGATCCATATGATGTCTCGTGAGTAGTTCGTTTAGTTCTTGAGGACATGAGAGAAGTCATGTTGTTAGTAGTGAATCTGTGATGAGTTATTATTCAATGGTTTAGTATTTAAGTTGTGGTGCTATTTTTCTAGTGGTGTCATGTGAACGTCGACTACATGATACTTCACCATTTATGGGCCTAGGTGAATGCATTGTGTATTTGGCTACTAATCGTGGGGTTGCCGGAGTGACAGAAACCTGAACCCCCGTTAGGACACCTTTGCACAAGGGAGTGTAGGATCTCAGAGTTTAAGGCTGTGGTTAGATTTATATCTTAATTACTTTCTTGTAGTTACGGATGTTTGCAGGGGGTTTAATCACAAGTCTGTATTAGTCCTAGGAGGGGCAGTATGTTAGCGCAGGTTCACCTACACAACACTTACAAACACCAAAGGAGAGTACTCAGCTATTTGCAGTGAAAGCACTTGGCAGAATTCCCCTGTGTCCTCAAGAACGTTTGGTCCTTATAAGTTTTCCACCGGCTTGCCCTTTGCTAAGAAAGGATTGGGCCACTTGCTCCGTTTGTTCGTTACTTCTGTTACTTTCTCTTTGTTTTGTTGCTTTGTCAGAAAACCACTAAAAATCTGTTTGCTAAGTATTCACAGGGATTTCCTGCTCCATACCACTATTTAGCACCTTCTGCTCCTTATTGGGATCGACACTCCTATTTATCGAAAGTACTACGATATACCCCCTATACTTGTGGGTCATCACCCTTCTACATTATATATAGCCCCATGATATACATGGGTAGACTATACATGCAATAGTTAATAAGAACTGTCTTGCTCCCCTCGGAGGTAAAACCATCCTTTCCACAACTGAGATTTATCCTTAACCCTCCCAATTAAGGGCTCCAGGTCCTTAGAAAGGATCTTGGTATCACAAATCGGTATCCATAGGTAGTTGATAGGGAAAAAACCAGTCAGTAATTCAGGGTATCAACAATCCGTTGTTGGTCCTTAGGAGTATAATCCAAGACCATAATTTCACTTTTCTAAAAGATAATCTTGAGGACCGACATGGCATCAAAGCAGAGTAATAGGAACTTAAGATTGGCAATGTCAAGTTCTGACCCCCTCCACCATGATCATGGTATCATCCACATACTAGAGATGGGTGACTGCTTTCTTGGGATGATGTGCCGTACCACACCTGAGATGTGGCCAAACTTCTTAGACTTCTCTAATATTTCCTCCAGGCATCCACTACCGCATTGAAGAGTAAAGTGGAAATCGGGTCCCCTCGTATTACCCCACACAAGGGCCTAAATTAGGGACCAACTTCCCCATTTATATGTATAGCAGTATTGCCACTCATCACTATCTGCATGATCCAACTAGACATGCGATCATGAAGACCTCTCTATTGAAGGACCTATCGGTTAAAGGACCAATCCAATCGGTCATATGCCTTCTGAAAGTCTAGCTTAAGGAACACGCCCTCAGTGGTGTCTAACCTTAACCTCATGGATAATATCATGAAGCGCTAAAATCCCATCATCAATATACCAACCTTTGAGGAAGGAAAACTGGTAAGGGTGTGTCAGGCGCTCCATAATTAGAGCCAACCGTGGCATACACACCTTCGAAAAGATCCGCTGTATGACAATTATCATAGTGATATAAATTGGCGTATATCTGTGGCCCCCACAATCTAGGGGATCAAGGTTATAACACCAAACTGAGGCAGGAAATTACTAATTCCCTGATGTAGAACTCTTGAAACATGTGCATAACAACTCCCCGAATCTTTTCCCATAACTTCCATAAAAAGATTTCTATAAGCCATAAGGTCCCGGGGCATAGTTCGTCTTCATCTCCATAATCGCACGAGCTGCCTCTTCCGGTAGAAATGGCGCGTGAGCTCCGCATTTTCGTCACCACAGACCCTGGCCCCTGGCCAAAAGTCTGCTGCTAACACAACCTTGTGCAGGGTCCCGCCTGAGGGGCTCCTTATAAAAGGAGTATATATGGGAGGAGACGTCCCTGGCATCCTCTACCAGAAGTTCACCCTCCCATAGGCAAGGAAAGGAGCATTTTCAATGCACAGTGGTGCCAAATGTCAACCACACTGATATCATATCCAGTAATTCTACCTCCCGCGCCTATTTTTTTAAGTTTTTTGGTAAGTAGAAATGTAGAATTAGAAGCATAGAGTAATCAATTTCAGTCTAGATTTGTTAAGTTGATTGGACTGATGGGTGGGTATTACCTGCGGGTGCGGGTATGGGAGAAAATCTATACCCATGTGCGGGTGCGGGTCGCGAGAAATATATAATATTGCGGGTACGGGTTTGGTTAAGCTCTACCCGCACCCAACAACCATGGGTGCCATCCGTAGGTGTGCCAAGGTTGTCAGGTCGTGTCCTCATATTTTTCTGAAAACCATGTTAAAATAAATAAAAATGTTGTATTAGACATAGGGAAATCGTTTCCATTAATGGCTTATTATGGCTATTTTAGGAATTAATCCAAAATGGTTTAGGGTTTAAAGGATAAACCAAATTTAAATATTATGAACTCCCATTCATGAATGAAAATATGTGATGCATAATATATGACAATGTTAATATCCAATACCGTCGATATATAACTACAATATTTCTATGTTGAATTCCTCATCCAGAAATCAATATGTTTAAAGAAGGTTTATAAAATTAATATAAACAAAGTGTAGAAACTATTTTGTTTCTTAAATAATTCAAATCAAATCATGCAAAAATTATCATGTTTATCCAATTTTAACATCCCAAAATTTGGAAATTTTTAGGATGTTACACATGTATTATTGCCACATTTCACAAATCACTAGCTAGACCAAAACAGATACACGGAATCTATTCAAATCCAAGCCACTTATTTCCGTATAGAGAGAGTATATGAAATTGGAAGCATAAATTAAACTTTCTTGTTTAGTAAGTAATTCCTAAATTCCCACACACTTGGTTTTGGTCACATTCCTGAATGATACACTTGAACGCTTATGTTAACTACATGGCAGAGGTGTATGGCATCCTGCTGCTGTTATGCCCTCCATTGAAAAGTTGCCCATTTGGATGCTTGATACGGTCGCTACATGCGTGACAACGCTCGTAATCCATGTCATCCCTCATCTTGTGATTAATCTTTCTAAATATCTCATGGCATCCACCTATAAAGGAACAACATCAATTTTTAACATTCCATATAGAATTCAAATGAGAAGATTATGACTTTAGACAAACTACATTAAAATATAATGCTTGTGGGTTCAAAGCTAATTATATGTCTTTTATTTAACATATCGTCATCTAACTGATGCGTTGTGTTAAAGATCAGCCTTACATGCACAATTTCGAGAAGTGAAACATATTAGTTTGTCTATTGCTGCAGCAATAATCAATTCATGTATGGCGCAGCATAAGGAGTAAATATGATCAATGCAGCTATGATCAATACATGTATATCGGGATATAACTCCGAGGCATAGTATTTGGTCCATGTCAAATGGGACTCCCATATTTTCGTGCACCGGAATACCAACCAAATATTTGCAAAAGAGAATATACAACCGAAGCTTTAGATACTCACATATATCCCCTTTCCCCATTAATTTTACAAACTATCAGTTCATTGAAATTGTAAATCTACAAATGTTTTGGTTGTCCCTTACACTTGTCCTTGTATCAGGCATCACTTCAATCCAATATCACAAATTCAAAAGACCATATCTAAAAAGTACTACTAAAAGAGATTTGAAATACGTACCATAACAAGAATCATCATCAATGGTACACACGCGTACCACACGCATAGGCTGAGCATTTGCATATGCCTGAAGCTCAGGAATAAGCATAAGCTCAGCAAAGAACAGCCTCTTGGTCTCAGATGCAGGTTGTGCGCCAATATTCTCCAGAGGAACAGCAGTGAAATTAACGTGGCCATACGTTGTGCCACACGACTCAGAGAAGCAATTCGATAGAAGGGTTGTCGCCAACTTAAACTTCATCTGTTTTGTATATAGAAAAAATTAAGAAAATAAATCTATGAGTAAATTAATAACACAATGCAAAAGAAACCGAGATGATAATAAGTTATTAATTTTTAGCACACCGTCTTTTTCTTCTCATTGTAGTGCGCCAGAGCAAGTTGGGCGAAATGAGTTGCTTGCTTGCAAGGCTTGCGATCAGGGAATCTTGCTGATATTTGTGCTTCCATGCCCTCGGCAGTCAGGTGTTCCTCCCTACAGGCAAGTGCAAGTAGTAAACATTGGAATCATAAACCCGATTATTCAATTGACAGAGGTTATTAACTTGAAATCAAGAGCCACTAGTACGTGTTTGTGAGATCGAGGTCCTTAATTACTTGGTGTCGCTGTATGTTTTGTAGCGGAAGAAGGTATTCTCAGGCGTGGAGTCGACGATCAGGCTCAGGGATCGGACCATCTTCTCCTTGAAGGCGTAGAACTCGAGCCTGTCCTGCTCGGTCTCCAGATGGCAGTCCTCCTCGCGCATGTTCCTGATGAACTCGATGTTTTCCCGCGTAACCAAGTCCCGCTTGTCCATCTTCGCCTGCACCTCCGGAGAATGTGGTGGTGGGCTCCACAGTAGTTCCTTGGTGCGTGGGATCCTCCTCCACTTCCCGGGAGTCCTCTTCCTCGGCGCCGTCGTCGCCGCTGATGTGGACGGCCCCACGAAGGCCTTCGGCAGTCCTAACCCCGACGGTGCAGCTCTGGCGCCGCCGCCCTCTCCCGCGTCCGTGTCCGTGTCTATCTCCATGTCCATCTTGGCGTCCTAGACATAGTGCGCGTGCGTACCTCGTTGCGCCAGGAGAGTGGTTATGTAGGCCCTAGTACAGGAACGATGGACTCTACTTCCTCCGAGTCAAAACCAACTCCAATTCACTTCAGGTCACACACAAAAAAATCTCCAATTCACTTAGTCGTCATTGTTCGGTTACAAGGGATTGAATCCCTGCATGGATCAGATCCAGATCTTACACCCAAATCCGTTCCAATCCTATTCCCTTGATCACTTCTTATCCATGTCTCCAGGAACTTGTTCGTTTAGGCGTGGAGGGGATCAGGGAAGGCGCCGCGTACCCATCAAAGGTCGTTGTTTTCGTGTAGTGGAAAGAATCCATTGGTCGGATGTGGATGTATTTAATCAAGGCTGAGTTAGTACAACTCTAGACGGGATTAATCGGGTTAGTAATACCGCCATTGGCTATTTCTACATAGAGAAAGTCACGTGCAGTGAAATTGCAAGCACGATTATCTACTCTATCCGAGTAGTTTCGGGTTCAAGTCCCGGGTTCTAACCGAAGACTCCAAATTTCTCAAGGAGGTGGCCGCCACCTGTGGCTAGCATCTTCTTGAATATTTATGTAGACATCTTCTTGAATCAATAAAATCTAGTTTATTATCTAATAATTTTTTTTTCCAAAAAAAGCATAGTTTAGTATCATGAAGATACCAATTACACCTGATCTCTGCAACAACGCAATATTCTAAAAACATTACATATGCACACATTCCTATTGCAAAAGAACAACAAAAAAACCAAAATTAAAAGATCCTGCTATGGTGATCAAGGCATTGTAGCTGCAACATCAAATACCACAAAGACAGAACCCAGAGTCCGCGCTCACAAAATAATGCCTTTAACAAAGACATTGCCATGCACAATTAATTAAGACCAAACCTTGAATTTTCACCCTAGAGAAAGTCCGTCTCTCTCAAAACTATGCCTTCAAGTTCAATTCCAGGCACAACCAGTTAAGACCAGACCTCGGATTTTCATCATGAAAGATAAGACCTTATACTCTTCCTGTGTTGTCGCCCCCGCTTTCCACTGTCGCTACTATAAGTCAAGAATCAACAAGAAAGGCCCTCATCACCACCAACACATAGCCCACCATCACTAGCCTCATATCTGGCCGACTGACATTTTCCGCCACTGTGTTCGCCATGGAAATCGAAGACCGACATGTCCCATATTGGCAACAGTCAGCGTAGCTTCCTGTCGCTCATTTGAAACAGGAACACACGACTGAATCCCACCCGATTCAGTAATCCGCAGGCAATTTGTGCGCAAAGGAGATCATCGGCGAAGCCTTCCGGAACTTGTCACCGGCCAGAAAATCAGAGCCGGCATCAAGCAGACCATCTTCCATGCGCGAGAAGCCCCGAAGGATCTCCCTCTTTATTGGGAAGATCGGCAGGCCCCCGTGCCACCGCCCGCTAGCCGAACCCCTCTGGCAGAAGAGGAGACAAATTGCGACAGAACTACGCACACGCGTCATCCCACTGGAAGCCAGCGAGGTCGACTGCGAGCGTCGCGCCGTCTCCCCACGCACCTCCAGGTGACCAAAGGCCACACCGATGGCAGGTCTAAACGAGATCCTAGGCCTACTTCCGCCACCTCCACCTTAAGCGTAGATGCCCAAGGGAAGTCTCCAAACTCCATGACCAAGGCGCCGCCCCATGGCCATGAGAAGAAGAACTCCACCCCGTGCGGACGCCAACACCACCCCGTCGCATGATCAGGGTCGCCGCCACAGATCCTGCATGCAGAATATCACCAACGTTGTCCCCAGTCGCCACCGGAGATCTGCCGCCGCCCCCCAGAACCTTCGGCACTAAGGCCCGTCGGCGGCAACAACGCCATAGGAGGCCACCGGACTTTGGTGTTTTGGTGGCTAGGGTCTTTCCCCGGTGCTGCCTCGGGGGATGGCACGGGAGCGAGGCTCTATGTGTGTTGTATACAGTCTGTTGGCATCTAACAAAAAAACTTAAACGGTGGCTATTTAAAAAATTATAAAATGACGGATTAATATCTCCAAATATAAAAATGAAAGGCGTCTTGTGAGTGCTAATGTCCTCGCACTAAAGGTGTTTGGTCGGCAGAATGAAATTAACCTTGAACGTATTGGAATGTGGTTATGTAATCTGTCATATGAGTGGTAACTTCGTTCATCCCTCAGGTGGCGCTAGGGTGTCAAGCGGGGCGGGTTGCGGCATAACTTTTTAACTAAACCTTCATTAATTTTGCTAGATTTTGGAACCTTCTTTTGCCTATATTTTCTTTTACGGGTCATTATACGGGTGCCGCTTTCCACCCTAGGTGGCGCCACAAACATCTAAGCAGAAGGGAGGCACCCACAAGCTTTTATGTGACGACATTTGTGCGGAAGGGAGAGGGGCGGAAATGGCGGGCCCAAGAGAGCAGGCTGTAGTGTGATCTTTGGACAACAGTTTGCTGTTGGGCGATAGCCAACTTCGGGCTGTTGGGCAGACATCTGGGAACTGTCCGGCGATGGAAAGGGCAACGGTGCAGGCTTCACGAGAGTAGGGTAAGAACTCATACGCAAATGTCGCGTGCTTTCTGGATGCTTCACGATTTACCCATAAGAGGTCGTTTGGATCCCATCATTTGGGGCTGAAATCAAGGAACACTAGTGCAGGCCCCCCTTTAACTCCTGTTGGGAGGGCCCTCTAACAGCGGTTCCCCAACCGCTGTTGAGGGTTCGGTGTTAGAGGGGGGGCCCATCCAGACATAGTGCGCGTGCGTACCTCGTTGCGCCAGGAGAGTGGTTATGTAGGCCCTAGTACAGGAACGATGGACTCTACCTCCTCCGAGTCAAAACCAACTCCAATTCACTTCAGGTCACACACAAAAAAAACTCCAATTCACTTAGTCGTCATTGTTCGGTTACAAGGTATTGAATCCCTGCATGGATCAGACCCAGACATGGATTTGGTTGATCCAGATCTTACACGCCCAAATCCGTTCCAATCCTTCCTTGATCACTTCTTATCCATGTCTCCAGGAATTTGTTCGTTTAGGCGTGGAGAGGATCAGGGAAAGGCGCCGCGTACCCATCAAAGGTCGTTGTTTTCGTGTAGTGGAAAGAATCCATTGGTCGGATGTGGATGAATTTAATCAAGGCTGAGTTAGTACAACTCTAGACGGGATTAATCGGGTTAGTAATACCGCCATTGGCTATTTCTACATAGAGAAAGTCACCTGCTTTCTCTATTCTAACAAAAAAGAATTATCTACTCCGTCCGAGTAGTTTCGGTTCAAGTCTCCGGTTGTAACCGAAGACTCCAAATTTCTCAAGGAGGTGGCCCCCACCTATGGCTGGGAACTCCATATTCTACAAATATTTATGTAGACATCTTTTTGAATCAATAAAATCTAGTTTATTATCTAATAAAAAAACTTTTTTTTGGAAAAAAACATATATTAATATCATGAAGATACCAATTACACATGGTCTCTGCAACAACGCAATATCCTAAAGACATTACAGATGCACACATCCCTATTGCAAAAGAACAAGAAGAACAAAACAACAAAATTAAAAGATCCCGCTATGGTGATCAAGACATTGCACTAGTAGAAAACAGGCTATCCGTTCGTGCCTCCTAACAACATTAGTCCCGGTTCCGCCACGAACCGGGACTAATGCTAGCACGCGTCCCGGTTCGAGCGGGCACGGGGGGCGGA
The DNA here is from genome assembly GCA_023614405.1 of Avena insularis. Classification (NCBI taxonomy): domain Eukaryota; kingdom Viridiplantae; phylum Streptophyta; class Magnoliopsida; order Poales; family Poaceae; genus Avena; species Avena insularis. Next base: position 376,315,306 of record CM042695.1, on the reverse strand, counting down.
GGCATGCGTCCCGGTTGGTAGGGGGCATGCGTCCCGGTTTGTAACACAAACCGAGACTAAAGGTTGGGCGTCAGCCACGTGGCGTGGCACACACCTTTAGTCCCGGTTTGTGTTACAAACCGGGACATATGATCCCGCCCTATATAAATGCGACGCTCCAGCCCTCTGCCTCTACTCTGTTTTTTCTTGGTGGAAGGTGTGAGGGATGTGCTAGTGTTTTTTCCCTATGCATGCATTCAAGGTGTTTGATGAAATGTTTGAGTGAATGATCCCGTTCAATTTCTCATAGAACAAAAATATAGAAGGTGTCCGAGACGCACTTGAGCTTTCTCTCCTCTTTATTTTCCTCGATCGAGGTTAGCAATCTTATTTTTTCTCTGTCATTGATACAATGCATGTGTCGATGTGAATTGGTCATTTCACTATTTATGATGTCCTGTTTTTGATAAACTTACTTATATGATGCAGATGAACGGTCGGGAATGGATGTACGGTGACCCGCGTGTACCCGGGTATATGAAAGGCGTGGATAAATTTATTGATGTGGCTACGGCAAACAAATAGAATGGTTTTATACGTTGTCCATGTGTTCAATGTCGGAACAACAAGGAGTACTCTTTCTCGAAAATCATTCGCGGCCACCTAATAATGAAAGGTTTCATGCCCAACTATAATTGTTGGACCAAGCACAGGGAAAGAGGGGTTATGATGGAAGACGGTGAAGAAGAAGATGATGATAACAACTATCATCATATGTTTCCTGAATGCAGTGAAGACAATAAAGAGGAAGGAGGTGAAGAACGGGCATCAGATGAGCCGACTGATGAACTTGGTAGGGGTATTTCTGATGCAAAGCGAGACTATGAAACAGAAAATGAGAAGTTGAAGTTAGAGGGCATGTTAGAAGATCAGAAGAAATTGTTGTATCCAAATTGTGAAGATGGCAGCACAAAGCTCGGTACCACACTGGAATTGCTGCGATGGAAGGCAGAGTGTGGTCTAACTGACTCCTCATTTGAAAAGATGCTGAAAATAATGAAGCCGAAGTTTCCAAAACATAACGAACTTCCCGAGAGTACCTACGAAGCAAAGAAGACTCTCTGTCCTCTAGGATTAGATGTGCAAAAGATACATGCATGAATTAATGACTGCATCCTCTACCGCGGTAAGGAGTATGAGAATTTAGATAAATGCCCGGTATGAAATGCATTGCGGTATAAGATCAGACGAGATGACCCTGGTGATGTTGAGGGAGAGCCCCTCCGGAAGAGGGTTCCTGTTAAGGTTATGTGGTATGATCCTATAATACCAAGGTTGAAACACATGTTCAGAAACAAAGAGCATGCCAGGTTGTTGCGATGGCACAAATAAGACCGTAAGAAAGACGGGAAGTTGAGACACCCTGTTGGTGGGTCACAGTGGAGAAAAATCGAGAGAGACTTCCCAGACTTTGCAGGTGACGCAAGGAACTTATGGTTTGGTCTAAGTACGGATGACATGAATCCTTTTGGGGATTAGAGCTGCAATCACAACACCTGGCCCGTGACTCTATGTATCTACAACCTTCCTCCTTGGTTGTGCATGAATCGTAAGTTTATTATGATGCCAGTGCTCATCCAAGGCCCGAAGCAACCGGGCAACGATATTGATGTGTACCTTAGGCCATTAGTTGAAGAACTCTTACAGCTGTGGGGCAAACCAGGTGTACGTGCGTGGAATGAGAACAAACAGGAGCCATTTGATCTACGAGGGTTGTTTTTCGTAACCATCAATGATTGGCCTGCTCTTAGTAACCTTTCAGGACAGACAAACAAGGGATATAAGGCATGCACGCACTGTTTAGATAAGACTGAAGGTACATATTTGCATAAATGCAAGAAGATTGTGTACCTAGCGAATCGACGATTTCTTCCGACCAATCATCCCGTAAGAAAGAAAGGCAAGCATTTCAAAGGTGAGGTAGATCACCGGAAGAAGCCTGAACTCCATGCTGGTGATGATGTATTTGGTATGATCAAGGACATAGAAGTAATCTTTGGAAAGGGTCCCGGCGGTCAATCAGTTTCGAACGACGTCGCTACAGGACACGCACCCATGTGGAAGAAGAAATCTATATTTTTGAAGCTGTCATATTGGAAAGTCCTACGTGTCCGCTCTTCAATCAACGTGATGCACGTGACGAAGAATCTTTGCGTGAACCTGCTAGGATTCTTAGGCGTGTATGGGAAGACAAAAGATACACCAGAAGCACGGGAGGACCAACAAATTATGAAAGACCCAAAGAACATGCATACACAGAACAAGACGGATAAAGGGCGTCACTTAAGTCGTGCCAGCTATGCTCTTACCAAAGCAGAGAAGGAAATCTTTTTTGAAGTCCTTTACAGTATCAAGGTGCCGTCTGGCTTCTCATCTAATATAAAGGTGATAATAAATATGGCAGAGAAAAAGTTCCAAAACCTGAAGTCTCATGACTGTCACATGATTATGACGCAGTTGCTTCCGATTGCATTGAGGGGGCTTCTACCGGAAAATGTTCGAGTACCCATTGTGAAGCTATGTACATTCCTCAATGCAATATCTCAGAAGGTAATCAATCCAGATATTCTGCCAAGGTTACGGAAGGATGTGGTACAATGTCTTGTTAGTTTTGAGTTGGTGTTCCCACCATCCTTCTTCAATATTATGATGCATCTCCTAGTTCACCTAGTGGAAGAGATTGCCATTCTCGATCCTGTATTTCTGCACAATATGTTCCCCTTTGAGAGGTTCATGGGAGTCTTAAAGAAATATGTTCATAACCGTGCTAGACCAGAAGGAAGCATCTCCAAGGGATATGGAACATAGGAGGTTATTGAGTTTTGTGTTGACTTTATTCCTGACCTTAAGCCGATTGGTGTTTCTGACTCGCGACATGAGGGACGACTAAGTGGAAAAGGCATGCTGGGAAAGAAAGCAATGATATGTAGGGACGGGGATTCTTTCACTAAAGCACACTACACAATTCTACATAATTCCACCTTGGCAGCTCCGTATATCGAGGAACACAAGAATACTGTATGCTCCAAAAACCCGGGGAAGCCTGAATCATGGATTACAGATGAACACATGAAGTCTTTCGGTGGTTGGATGCGGACACATCTCTTGAACGACACCACTGTTGGAGATCAGCTATACTTGTTGGCCACGTCACCATCTTCTACTATATTGAATTTCCAAGGGTATGAAATAAATGAGAATACATTCTACACGATGGCCCAAGATAAAAGGAGCACCAACCAAAATAGTGGTGTCCGCTTTGATGCAACAGACGAGAATGGACAAAAGGACACATACTATGGTTACATAGTGGAGATATGGGAACTAGACTATGGAGTCTCTTTTAAGGTCCCTTTGTTTCGCTCCAAATGGGTCAACCTGAATGGGGAAGGGGTAAATATAGACCAGTTATACGGAATGACAACAGTGGATCTCAACAATCTTGGTTATAGAGATGAACCATTCGTCCTAGCCAATGATGTGTCTCAGGTTTTCTATGTGAAGGACATGTCCTCCAGACCGAAAAAAAGAAAAAATATGCAAACGAATACATCATATGATGAGCCAAAGGGTCACATAGTTCTTTCAGGGAAAAGAAACATTGTGGGAATCAAGGACAAGACAGACATGTCAGAAGATTATAATAAGTTTGATGAAATTCCGCCCTTCACAGTGAAAACTGACCCAAGCATTCCGTTAAGTAAAGAAGATGCCCCATGGTTACGTCTGAAGCGATCATAAGGAAGGACATATGCCAAGAAGTTCATGCTCATATTGTGTAACTCTAGTTCATGTCTGGCCGGGATATCTTATGATGTTTGCAATTTTCCAAGTTTCATAAATGTATTGAGTGTTAGTCCCGGTTTGTGGCTTGACCGGGACTATATATAGGGGGGCCTTTAGTCCCGGTTTTGTAGTCTCAGTTTTTAATATTAATAAATGTCTTGAGTGTTAGTCCCGTTTTGTGGCTGGACCGGGACTAAAGGGGGCCTTTAGTCCCGATTCATAGAACGACTTTCCCGAACTATGAAGAAGTTGTCCCGATTCGTACTTACCATTAAGATCTGATCTCCAAACGCGCGTGGTCACATATTAGGGAGTGCCTCTATGACCAGTTTCTTGGAGATGCCGGAGGACTGGGATCCGATGGCATCTCCCTGAAACTGGTCGTAGTGGTGTCCCTGCTCTCGAAAACCATCTTGCAGCTTGTAACTTCTCTAACTAGATCAATACACCTGGGAGCTAACTAGTTTCACATATTAGGGAGTGCCTCTATGACCAGTTTCGTGGAGATGCCGGAGGACTGGGATCCGGCGGCATCTCCCTGAAACTGGCCGTAGTGGTGTCCCTGCTCTCTAAAACCATCTTGCAGCTTGTAACTTCTCTAACTAGATCAATACGCCTCGGAGCTAACTAATTTCACATATTAGGGAGTGCCTCTATGACCGGTTTCTTGGAGATGCCGGAGGACTGGCATCCGGGGGCATCTCCCTAAAACTGGTCGTAGTGGTGTCCCTGCTCTCGAAAACAATATTGGAGATGCATCAATTTGGCTGGAGGACTGGAATCACAAGGATGTCTATTTATAGTACAAGTAGCTCGGCATAGTGTCGACACTTACGACATAGTGTCGACACTCACCCCTATTATTAGTGCTGACTCGTGTTTTGTCCCGGTTGGTGTCTCCAACCGGGACTAAAGGTTCATCTTTAGTCCCGGTTGGTGACACCATCCGGGACAAGGTACACGCCGCATGACATAATGTCGCCACTCACCCCTATCATTAGTGATGCCTGGCCCAGCCTGCCGAAATCCCTCCAACCGGGACTAAAGATGAACCTTTAGTATATTGAAAATCCGAACAATGAAAATCCTTCGCGTGGTGTCATATTATGTGACATAGTTGAAAGGAAAAATACCAGACTTGGTATATTGATCATGTCTGGAAAAAACCTTCACAAAATGACCTATCATGTTTGAGGTTGCATGGCTTTCGGTCCAAATGACCGATGTTATGTGCTGAATCACGGCATAGTTTGTGATGCTGTGCCCATATTATGCATGCATGTGGACATTGGTATGGAGAACAATGTTGCAGGAGGAAGTTTTCCTTTTCGTCGCACGGAAAAGCCCCTTTTCCATTTTCCGAGCGCAAAAAACGGGTCGTTTTATGAAGTAACCACCAAAATGCTGTTTCAGAATACTACCGTCCTATTTTTCTAAAATACTAGACCACCTTACATGGACTATCTCCCAACCGGGACATCTCAAACCTTTTCGTCCATCTCGGGTAAATCGGGTAAAAAGGACAAATGTCTGCCGAATCGGTAGGAAGCGGGTCCGGTTTGTACTACAGGTACATGATCTAACGCCCGTGATTTTTTGAAAAAAATCATTTTTAGACTCGCAATATGTGGTTTCTTCAGAGATCCAATGCAAGTTCTAAATGAGCCATTTTTCTTCCCGCCATTTCTTCCGGCTAGTTTTTCTCGCCAGTTCTTCCCTCCAGTTATCTTCCTTCCATTTCTCACTATATATATGTAGGGTTGGCCTCCATTGTCATTGCACATCTCTAGACTCATATCTGCAACCTCATCATTCTTTCCCATGACTTCAACCGTAGCACTAAACCCCAGGGAGGCGGAGGCGCTTTGCGCCTCGAACTACCTCTGCCCGTCGAGCTACTGTGTCCCCGTCAGCTAGATGCTGAGCGCCAGAGGCGTGCCGGTTCCTCTTGTCCCTCTAGGTGTGGCGTGCCGGATGGCCATCACAAACCACTACTACTTCGAGCTCACGCCGGAGCATCGGAGGAATCTCAGATGGCATCCCGACTATTTCCCGACTTGGGAAGCCTTATTCGTGGATTAGCGTGAGAGGGCACTCACCAGGCACGATGAGGACGGCCCACCTCCTCCGAACTTCAACGAGGCCGGCCGTCGGCTATGGTGGCGCGGCCGGACTCTCCAGAGCATCATGGCCTACGACACGGCCTCCAACTCTAACCCTCGCCTGCGCTACCCTCAAGTCCAGCCCATTCGTACTCGGCCTTCAAGGTTCAACTACGGCGACCCCGACGACGATAGCGACGACGGCCGCGACGAGTACGACGACTAAAGTGGCGAGTATTACAGGTGTAGGCAGGAGCATGACTGAATCACTCCAACATTGCAAAACAAGTTCGACCGATTGTGGCTTAATCTGGCCATGTATCTTAATTTTCAGTTCTTCTATGTAACTTAGTTTTAGTTGCGTTATGTACTTTAATTCTAGTTCTATCCTAATAAAATTTTCTTCCCGCCCATTATTTCCCGTCCTTTTTTCCCCGCCCATTAATATATAAAAATATAAGTTAATTCAAATCCAAATTAAAAACAGAAAATGGTTTTGAATTAGTTATTCAAATCCAAACACTTTTATGTTTAAAGTTTTTCGAAATTCCAAATTAATATTCAAAAAATATAAATTAATTCATTTTTAATTTTAAATGGTTACATTAATTATTTTTAATTACATAAAATGGTTTTGAATTAGTTATTCAAATCCAAACACTTTTTATGTTTAAAGTTTTTCTAAATTCCAAATTAATATTCAAAAAATATAAGTTAATTCGTTTTTAATTTTAAATGGTTCATAGTTTAAATGGTTACATTAATTATTTTTAAAAACAGAAAATGGTATTGAATTATTTATTCAAATTCAAACACTTTTTATGTTTAAAGTTTTTCTAAATTCCAAATTAATATTCAAAAATTATAAGTTAATTCATTTTTAATTTTAAATGTTTACATTAATTATTTTTAAAAATAGAAAATGGTTTTGAATTAGTTATTCAAATCCAAACACTTTTTATGTTCAAAGTTTTTCTAAATTCCAAATTAATATTCAAAAAATATAAGTTAATTCATTTTTAATTTTAAATGGTTCATATTTTAAATGGTTACATTAATTATTTTTTAAAAAAAGGAAATGGTTTTTAATTAGTTATTCAAATCCAAACACTTTTTATGTTTAAAGTTTTTATAAATTCCAAATTAATATTCAAAAAAATAAGTTAATTCATTTTTAATTTTAAATGGTTCATAGTTTAAATGGTTACATTAATTATTTTTAAAAACAGAAAATGGTTTTGAATTAGTTATTCAAATTCAAACACTTTTTATGTTTAATTTTTTTCTAAATTCCAAAGTAATTATCATTTAAAAAACATTACAAATTTAAACCCCAAAATAAAAAATAAGGCGGGAACAGAGAGAAAATTCCTGAAATTTTTTGAAAACAGGGTCATACGTCCTGGTTGGAGCCACCAACCGGGACTAAAGACCCCTGCGCGTGCCCCTTGGGCTGATGAAAGAAAGGTGGAGTATACGTCCCGGTTGGTGGCTCCAACCGAGACGTATGACCCTTTAGTCCCGGTTGGAGCCACCAACCGGGACAAAAGGCCCTTCGTTTATAACTGACGTGCCTCCTCTTCTTCTTCCCCATCTCACTTCTCTGCTTCATCGACGCAGACAGAGACGCCGCCACGATGCCGGCAAGGCTGCGAAGCCCGCCTTCTTTGAGCTCGCCACGAGCACCGTCGTGACTGCCGTCGTCGACTAGGTCGATTGCCCCCACCCGCGCATGCCGGAGAAGCTCCCAGACGCTCAATCGATACCTCCTTCCCCGACTCCGGCCACCGCCTCCACCACTGATTCCGGCCACCCCGAACCCCGCCGTCAAGTTTTTCAAGCTCCTGGTGAGTTTCTGAAGCTCAAGGCGAGCTCCGTTTGCCTGCTTCCTTGCTGTAGCGCCGCGCGTCGTGTCCGAGCAAGCTCCGCCGCTCGCCGCCATCGTGACCACTATTCCGTTGACCACAAGTGGGCGGCGCTACCACCACTGGGTCCGCCTTGATCTCCTCTTTCCAACTAGCCTACCCACTAGCCCGCGCGTGCAGCGAATCGACGGATTCGTGCCCAACCCGAGGATCCCCATTGCTGATGTCAGCATGACGCAATATATCCTCTTTTCTTTTTATTAAAATCATTCCTATAATTCTTTTCTGGAAATAATAATAATAACCCATGGGGCCCAGACATCAGTGACTGTGAGTAGCCCTAGATCGAGTGAGAAATGTTTCCCAGCATGTGGTGACTTCAGCCTGAGGTCATAAATGTTTTAAAATTGATTATATAAATTCCAGAAAATGATTTAATATTGTAAAATCAATAACTTATTATTTATAAGTCAGAAAAATATGTATAATATACCAAATATTCAGAAAAATGAAACCTACCTCTTTAAGCTATAATCATGCATTGTAACTTAAATGACAAGTGTAATTAGAATAACATAGTAACCCCTCACAGGTGATTCCGGAGTTTCCCCGAGTTAGGGTTTGCGCCCCTCGAAACCCCGTTTAATTTTTCGAGCATGCTTTAGGGTTACTTTTCAATATAAATTAACTTGTCATATCATCATCCTTGTTTGATCATTGCATCGATGCCATGTGTTAATTGTTCCCCTCTCTGTCCGGCGTTCGGTTCTTCGCGGTAGAATACGAGATCGAGATCAAAGACCGAGGTCAACACCATCGAAGATCGAAGATTTCTTGATAGCCATCGTATTGTAGATGCTTATCCATGATATTAGTTGTAATAGACCACAATTGAATCGATGTTGCACCTAGGGTTAGCCGGTGTGTCCTCGCCAGGGCATCCCGAACCCGAGGGTTGATTGATCGCCGCCTTTCTTTCCGGTATTGGTTCTTCGCGATTGGATCCGAGCCCAATGGTTTCTCCAAATTAGGGTTTCTGATATTGTAAATTCATTTTTATTATTGTGTATGTATATATTAGGGTTTCTCCGAATTAGGGTTTATATCTCTCAACACCCTACCTAACATTCTCCCTTAGCCGCTTTGACTTATCTGTTTTTTAACCTATGCAGAAAATATGGACCCACACGACAGAGACGAAGAAAAGGAAGAGTTGATCCAAGGTGTGATCCGCGGGGAAGAAAATTTAGATGTATCGACGTTTCTGAACAACTCCGGTTTGGGTGATCCTCTTTTTGCCGGAAGAGACGACTTTTTTGAGGTTGAAGGTGATGCCTTCCGCAAGGGAGAAGGCGATGCCTTGTGTGATCGAGAAGACGACCGCTCCGGAGGTGCATGTAATATAATTAATTCATTAATTAATCATCTGCTATCTATATAGAAATAGTAACGACGATCTTTCTTCTTTTAGCCCTCCGGATCGAAGAAATCTACTGAAAATAGCAGCCGAGGCCCAACCAAAAAGTTGGGAGACCATGAGAGGTTCAGGATCGAAGATATCGGTGAAGACGACAAACCGACGGCTCTCGAAGTTGTCGCAAAAAAATTTGTGGCACAATGCAGAGTAATCGTTAGGGACTTAATCCCGATCACCATTCGAAATTGGAATAGGCCTGCTGATGCAGAAGAAGAGGGAACATGTTTATTTGTCCCTAACAAGGCCAAAGATTTACTGTGGAAGAGGCTCATGGTTAATTTCAAACTACCAAAGATAGAGCTGGATCCAAATGCGGAGGATCCAGTTGAGGATGCCTTAGAACATGGGAGAGCCATGGAGGCTAAGGTCAGGGAGTGGGCTATGAAGAAGATGGGCCAGTGTTTCAGCAACTGGAAGAAAAGATTGCACCTTGACTATGTCGTGAAAGAGAAGACTACGGATTTCAAGAAGATTCAGTTTGAGAAGATAAAACTATTCTGGGCTGAGTTTGTGAATTACAAGACATTAGAAAAAGCTAAGAAAATGTCTGCAACGAATAAGCTGAATGCTGCTAACAAGAAGTATCACCATACTATGGGGCAAGGTGGCTACAGGGCTGGCATTCCTAAGTGGGAGAAACTTGAGCATGAACTGCATGCTAAAAATATCATCCCAGAGACAGACGATTGGATCGAACGTGCAAGGAATTGGTTTTATGGGCATGGGGGCAAGTTGGACTCGGAAGGGAAGTGTATATATAACATACAACATAAAGAAGACCCCTTGCCAATCGAGAAGATGAGAAAAGCAGTAAAGGCTGTTAAAGATGGGGACTTCATTCCCGATAGATAGAATGATGAGCTCACACTCTCCCTTGGAAAGAAGGAACATGATGGACGAACACGAGGCACAATAGGCTCCAAACCATGGAGGACTGGTTTCCCGAATAGAGGAAGAAATATCCTGATAGAAGCCGTTAGAGGAGAAAGGACAAGGCGGAAGTTGAAGCAGATATTCAGAAAGAGCGAATGCGTATAATTGAAGAACGAATAAAGCAACAACAAGATGAAATTAACGCACTTAAAGAGCAAAGTACTACCGGCCCATCTCAGCAGCACATGGTGGTAGAACCTGCATTCGATGCTACCAGCCTATCGAATAATCAAAAAAGCAGTGTGGCTTCCACCGAGGTCCCGGGTGATGACAATGACGATGACGATGGTGCACCGACGATGCCTCCAGTTGGCTACCCAGTGGATGATATCACACAGATGACACACTGCGAGCTACATGTCAAAGTTGTGAACATATCAATGAAGGTGGCGGTTGGCTATGCCTTACCAATTGGACCCACACCAACTTACCACTGTCGTCCAGTTCCACAGGGCTACGCTGTTGTCGGGGTGGATGAAATCATGCCCACCTTTGAAGTTTTGAAGCTTGACTACCCTGCAGGTGAAGGAGATGTGACTGAACTGGGAGACGCAACAAACGTCACCATTGTATGGCCAAAGGAATGTATCATGCTTCGAAATCACACGCCAAGGCCATCTTCACCGCGGCCTCACCTGTCTCCAGCGAGGTCGTCGCCACCGTGGCAGCCATCTTCGTCGCCTCACCCGGCTCCGTCGCCTCACCCGTCTCTGTCGCCTCACCAATATCCGGCGCAGCCATCGCCGGCGCCTTAGGATAAAAAGCGTAAGCGTACCGCTACTCTGCGTCGTGGTAAGCGATCGCCGAAACATAAACAAGAGCATCTTCCAAAAGTACCAAAGGTTCCTCCCAAGAGAGCTTACGACTGTACTGAAGAGGAGACTACGGCTATCGTTGATGCAGAAAGGACAACATTTTTCGCTAAGCTGAGGCGGCCGAAAGAGCCAGAATTCCCCAGCACCAAAGAAGAAAAAGCCAGAGTGTTCAAAATTCTAAAGACTCTTCATCAACCCAAGCCAAAGCTGTCATCAGACTATGAGCGTTCTATTCTCAAGTCACATGCGGCACAACAAGCCTCGAAGAGCAATACTGATGCAAGCAAGAAATCTGTTGCCCAGCTCGGAGAACAAGCAAAACAGTCTTGCGCCCCTCTCAAGGTGATTTCCCATACCAATGTGGGGTCGAGCAAATATGCGGCCGAAGAGCAGTATGATCGAGAGGTAGTTGCACAATACGGAGAAGCTACCGCTGCTCAAGGTATGAGTATTGCCTAGTACTTATCCCAGTTAGAGTACCTCCTCGTGTGTGAACTAGCATACAAATACCAGTACGGCAAACCTCTCGTTAAACCTGAGGAGGTAAATAATCTTCCAACAAAAATGCGAAGATTGCATAACTGGTACATGCATGCCACAAAGGCCGGGGCTAACTGGATAGTGCTGAGGGTTACAAAAAGCATTATGGGAAAGAAATAGATGACATAATATCCATTGAATTTGATGAACTATTTCAATTATTTAATCAAGACGCCTTGGAAAAATAGATCATCAATGCCTATTGTCTGTAAGTACTAGTTCTGTAATTAATTTAGTCTAGCTATCTCACCTTGTTTATTGCATGTATATAATCATACTATAATATGCAGAATGAAGATTCTCGAATGCAGCAGAGGAAAAATCTATGACATTGGGTTCATTGACCCATATTGGGTTCATCAAGCTAATCTCAAAACAAACCCCCAGGATACGGAGGATAATATCGTACACGCGTTAAGGTTTCAAGAAACCAGAAGGGAAATACTATTTCCTTACAACTTCGGGTGAGTGTTATTGTCTTGTATACACTTTCTATTTCGCTTACTCGATGTTAAGTATATAATTGATTATTTATGCATGCGCAGCTTCCACTATATTATGTTAATCATTCAACTTGACAAAGAGCGTGTACTAGTCATGGACTCGAAACATAAACCCCTTGAGCAGTGGAAGGACATGCAGATGCTTCTCCAGCGGTAATTCTAATCATGAAGACACTATATCGGCAATGTTCGTGAATTTTATGATATCAAGTAATTAATAACTTATTTTATTCGTTTTCTTCGCCGGGCAGCTCTTGGAAACGGTTCACCAACAAGGCTAGGGGTGTTTGGAAAGAGGATCTTATATTTCAACCACTAGATGTAAGCACCACTAGCTTTATCCACGCATCTCTTTGATTCTAGTTTTGACACCGTTATTATCATGCTTGATTATTATTTTGATTGAACTATATGTTCTCGTAAAGTGCCTGACGCAAGGACCAGGGAACAATTTATGTGGATACTCTGTTTGCGAGTTCATCCGTCAGACGTGATGTGACAAGGGGAGAAATTTAGAGCAACTTAACGTACGTAAACAATTTCTATAGTTTTTAATTACCATCAAATTATGTTTAGTTTTATTCATATAGGTTGACTCCTTTTTTAAATCAGATCGAACGTCTACGGGACGGTCTTCTGCCAAAGGATCGCGTACGAGCAATTCAGGAGGAATTGGCGGGATTCTTGGATGCAGAAGTCCTAAACCTGAAAGGGGAATACTATTCGGGTGTGTATAAACAATAGGGATTGTACAAAGAGCTTATTTTGTATGTAGTGCATGAACTCGATCCGTGTATCAAATGTAATATGTTTGCACTTGGATCTATATTTTCATGATGATCTTCTGTAATATAATGGTTCCTTCATTGATGAGTGAAAAACACTAAATAAACAATAAAACAACATAAATGAATTCTCTGCCGCGGCACAAAAGGTGGCCAAAATGCTGCCGCGGCAACAAAAGTTGCCAAAATGAATTCTCTGCCGCGGCAAAGAATGTTTCAAATCTCTGCCGCGGCAGAGGGTTATTTGTCCCGGTTCGTGTTACGAACTGGGATCCTGGTTCGTGTTCCGAACCGAGACGGTTGCTCCCCCCCTCGCCCTCTGCCGCGACCACGTGTACGCCCTTTTGTCCCGATTGGTGGGGCAACCGGGACTAAAGGTTGGGGCTTTAGTCCCGATTGCCCCGTCCCGGTTGGGGAACCGGGACTAAAGCCCCTTACCAACCGGGACACATGGGGCTGTTCCCACTAGTGTTGTAGCTGCAACACCAAACACCACTAAGACAGCACCTAGAGTCCGCGCTCACAAAACAATGCCTTTAACAAAGACATTGTCAGGCACAATCAATTAAGGCCAAACCTTAAATTTTCACCCTAGAGAAAGTTCGCCTCTCTCAAAACAATGCCTTCAAGTTCAATTCCAGGCACAATCAGTTAAGGCCAGACCTTGGATTTTCATCATGAAAGATAAGACCTTATACTCTTCCTGTGTTATCGCCCCCGCTTTTCACTATCGCTAATACAAGTCAAGAATCAACAAGGAAGGCCCTCATCACCACCAAGACATAGCCCACCATCACTAGCTTCATATCTCAGCCGACTGACATTCTCCGCCACTGTGTCCTCCATGGAAATTGAATACCGACATGTCCCATATTGGCAATAGTCAGCGCAGCTTCGTGTCGCTCATTTGAAACAGGAACACACGACTAAATCCCACCCAATTCAGTACTCTGCAGGCAACTTGTGCGCAAAGGAGATCATCGGCGAAGCCTTCCAGAACTCATCACCGGCCAGAAAATGAGAGCCGACATCAAGCAGACCATCTTCCATGCGTGAGAAGCTCCGGAGGATCGCCCTCTTTATTGGGAAGATCGGCAGTCCCCCGTACCACCGCCCGCTAGCCGACCCCCTCTAGCAGAAGAGGAGAGAAGACTACGACAAAACCACGCACACGTGTCATCCCACTAGAAGCCAGCGAGGTCGACCTCGAGCGTCGGGCCATCTCCCCATGCACCTCTAGGTGACCAAAGGCCACACCGATGGCAGGTCTAAACGAGAGCCTAGGCCTACTTCCGCCACCTCCACCTTAAGCGTAGATTCCCAAGGGAAGTCTCCAAACTCCATGACCAAGGCGACGCCCCATGGCCATGAACAGAAGAACTCCACCCCGTGCGGACGCCAACACCACCCCGTCGCATGATCAGGTTCGCCGACCCAGATCCTGCAAGCAGAAGTTCACCAACGTTGTCCCCAACCTCCACCGGAGATCTGCCACCACGCCGCCGCCCCCGGCACCTTTGGCACTAGGGCTCGTCGGTGGTAGCAGCTCCATAGGAGTGTAGGGTTCACAGCATAGAAAACAAAAAATTTCCTACGATGGAAACAACTATGTACCAATATCTATCTACTAGATACAAGCAAAAGGCGGATATACATTCGTAGAGAACATACCCTTGAAGACCGACAAAGATTAACGAGGTTGAACTCGTGATTGATGTAGACAATCTGTTGCTGATCTCAAGATCGAGAGGAAGTCCTAGCGCCGCAAATCAGTGGCGCATCCGTGCTCGCACACACGTCCGAGGCAACGAGCAACCTCCGCCTCGTTGCTCCAGCGATGCAGCGGAAGCATAACTATTTCTTGCCGAATATCCACCGGGAACATGTATCTCTCTAGTCCGAGACCATGGGGGATAAATACTAGAGGGGGAGAGAGATCCTTCATGAGGAGGTGTGCGTGAGAAGTGAGGGAGGGGGCTCCTTTTATAGGAGGAGGGGGAACCCAAGGGGGTGTCCGTCGGCCATGGGGGCTGCCCCCTCCCCTCCTTCATTCATGTGGGTGGAAGCTCCACTCACAAAATGCCCTTTCAATTCTCCACTAAAAAAATCCCACTCAAATTCCCATTAAATTTCCACCAAATTTAATGCACTCTCATTAAATAAAACTCCTTTTATTTATTCAGAATTTTGTCAATTACTTTAATGACAAACATTCACATATAACCCCTTGCTAGTATTTCATTTCACGTGCAAAAACACTTTCTGCAATTTAACCCGAAAACTAGTTTCGGTATCTAGTGAAATAAATTCCTGCGCTTTGTTATTCTTTTCAGCATGAAATTATTTGCTCCAAATAGTGTCGGTGTCTCTTAAGTGTCTCACCCTACGGTTCGCAAATAATGTGGACATGATCGAGAGCCCTCTTAGATCAATAATCAGAAGCGGGACCTAGAGATCCATACCGACTCCCACACATTCAACGATGACTTTCTTGTGATCGTGAGAACCTTTTACGCTAGTATCTTAATCCTTTTGTTTCGTGATATATTACATGTCGGAGATTCGATCATCGGTATCTCCATACCTAGTTTGATCTCGTTACTGACATGTACTCTTTTCTCGTTCCCGTGATATAACATTCTAGTGATCAAATCACTTGCTTGCAAGCTAATCAATGTGATATCACCGAGAGGGCCCAGAGCATATCTATCCGTCATCGAGATGAACAAATTCCACTCTCGATCCATGGGCCTCAATGATGACCCACAAGTATAGGGGATCCACAACAGTCTCCGCGGGTAGTATTACCTAATTTATTGATTCGACACAAG
The DNA here is from genome assembly GCA_023614405.1 of Avena insularis. NCBI lineage: Eukaryota > Viridiplantae > Streptophyta > Magnoliopsida > Poales > Poaceae > Avena > Avena insularis. The sequence goes on along the minus strand of CM042695.1, from coordinate 376,299,630 downwards.
GGGAGCCAAAGAATACTTGCAAGCCTTAACAACTGAGTTTTCAATTCAGCTGCACCTAGAAATAGTTCTTGCTCACAGAAGTTTATCAGTAGCAACAGTTTGATAGCAGCAACAGCAAAGCAACAGTAACATTAAAACATGAGCAATAGTAACAGTAATGGTAACAATGAGATTCGAGTGCGGTAGGCATAGGGATGGATGGACGGGCGTTGCATGGACGAGTCTAAACATGTAACTTAAATATCTAGGGCATTGTAGATAAATAATAACAACCATCCAAGTACTAAACAATCCTAGGCATGTGCTCCATATATAGTCATACATGCTCGCAATGAGAACTTGCACAACATCTTCTGTCTAGCCAGACCGTGGCAGCGGGGCCTCTAGGAAACTACTGGCAATTAAGGTGCTCCTTTTAATAGAGCAACGGAGCAAAGCATTAACACTCCGTGAACACATGTGATCCTCACACCACAGCCATCCCCTCTGGTTTTCCCAATTATTGTCACTTTGGGGTCTTTGGATCCGTACAATGATATGTGTACACAACTTGCAGATAAAATCACAAACAATACTATCATAATGATTCAATAATAAGTTCAGATCTGAGATCATGGCACTCGGACCCTAGTGACAAGCATTAAACACAACAAGTTGCAACAAAGTTAAATATCACTAATAGAGATACTAGGCACTATGCCCTAACAGATCTTATTCGATTACATGATAGAACTCATCCAATCCCTACCATCCCAAGCCTATAGCGGGGGATTACTCACTCATGGATGAGGGAAACATCGATGGTTGATGGAGATGCGTTGGTGATGACGATGGCGATGATCCTCTCCAAATTCCCCGTCCCAACAGGGTGCTAGAACGGAGTTTAGGTCGAGAGGTAACTTATAGGCGCAGAGGGAGGCCGAGGGGGTGCCTAGGGTGGCTGCACCCCCCTAGGCGTGGACAGAGGAGGGCCCGTGCCTGGCAGGGGTGTGGGCCCCTCAACCCCCTTCTCCGTCTCGTCTTCTGGCTCCGTGGATCTTCTGGTGAAATATAATTTTTGGCATATTTTCCGGGATTTTTCCTGATAGTTGATTTTCTACACAAAAACAAGACACCAAGGTAATTCTGCTGAAAACAGCGTCAGTCCATGTTAGTTGTATCCAAATCACACAAGTTTAGAGGAGAAACAATAGCAAAAGTGTTCGGGAAAGTAGATACGTTTTAGACGTATCAAATCCCCCCCAAGCTTAGCTTATTGCTTATCCTCAAGCAATTCAGTTGAAAACTGAGTGCGATAAAATAACTTTCACGAACACATTTGCTTCATATAATGTATATATTCTCAGCACAGGAGTAGATGCTTAAACTATTCGTAATAAAGAGTATGCCACTAAGTCTACTCAATAGTCATTGCAAGCTATTAGAATAAGCAACATTGCAATGCTCACAGTAAGGTATGGTAGAGTGGTATCTCGCTTGCCTTTGTTTGTAGAGCACAATATAAATGCTGAGGCACCTCTGAAGTTCAAGTGAAGACTAGAAGTAAAGATATCAGGGATACAAGCATCAAAGTCATGACATAATTAACCAATTTTTGGAACAAACACAAGAATGACAACTATGCTCTCAAGAAGGTGCTCATAGAATAAGTGGTGACTCGACAAGGTTGTGAAAAGGTTTTGAAAAGTTTGAAAGGCTTCCAAATGCTGAAAGGAAGGTACTCATTAGCTTTGAGATCTCATTGCCGCTATCATAGGAATCTTCATGTGGTTAAGGTGAAAGTGAGGTCCAATCTGAATTATATGCTTGACAGACCATAAACTGGAAATCCCAAGTCCCTTGAGTACGAGGGCTGCTCCGCATGCAACTCAACTTTGGTTACCTGTAAGTTCTTGTCATTGTAAATACATGCATATCATAGAGAACCACCAACAGGGTACCCCTTGCACATGATACAAGAGCTATCTCGTGATCAAAATGACAAGGCAAGCAAACAATGAGCATCTCAGCAATCTTTTTATTTACTATGTGCATAGCTTTTTATTAAGGATGCTGTAGGCGTTTGTAGCATGGAATACAAAAAAAATTCTATCGCATGCACACAAACAAGCCAAGATCTATCTACTAGATTGTAGCAACGAGTTGATAGAGGAACTCACCCTCGAAGATTCCAAAGCGGTTAACGAGAGCAAATTCTCGTGGGTGATGTAGTCGTACTCTTGCCGATCTCAAGATCGCGTAGACGATCCTTCCGGCGCTGCGTTTCGGCAGTGCTTCCGCAGTCGGTCACACGTTCGGTACTCGATGAAGACCTTCCTCTCCCTTGTTCCAGCAGGCAGCGGAGGTTGTAGCACTCTCCTCATGATTCCGGCAGCACGATGGCATGGTGTCGGAAGTAGAGGGGAGATCTCGCAGGGCTTCGCCTTAAGCCGGAGCGAGTATGGTGGAGTATGAGAGAGGCCTTGGTGATCTACGGTTTAGAGGACACCAAGGGGAGGGTGTGGCTGGCAGCTAGGGTTTGGGAAAATCCTAACTCGGTGACTTGGAGGAGGCCCTAGGCGGCGGCGCTGGAGGTGGCTGGCGACTTGGGGCTAGGGTTTAGGTGTGAGGGGTAGGGGGGTGCCCTACCCCTCCTTATATAGGTGGGAGGGGGCGACTTGGGAGGAAGTAGTCCTCCTCCTACTCCTCCTCATGTCCGGCGTGTGGAGGGAGTGGGACTTCCTCCCCAAGTAGGTTTCCTACTCTCCCTCCACCAAGCAAACTTCAGATTTGACTTTTCAAATTGGCGTTTGACTTTCAAACTTCGATTTGATTTCTCTCTTTATATTGCCCAGCCAAGTGACCTAGTACATGATGCAACCATTCCACATTGTCATGACACATCCATGTACCCTTCCCCTCCGGAGTGCCGGACCTTCCAGACCCTTCTAGAACATTCCTGGTGAAAACACCGGAATCTTTTCCGAACTCCGAAACAGGACTTTCCTTATATGAATCTTATTCTCCGGACCATTCCGGATCTCCTCATGATATCTCGGATCCCATCCGAGACTCCGAACAACATTCGGTTTCTTACTCATCATTCCATAACTACTCGACAACATCGAATCCTTAAGTGTGTCTCCCTACGGTTCGTGAATTATGCGGACATGACCGAGACATTTCTCCGATCAATAACCAATAGAGGAATATGGAAATTCATATGGATCACACATATTTCTACGATTACTTTGTGATCGAATGAACCACTTACATACAATACCAATTTCCCTTTGTCTCACGATAGTTTACTTATCCGAGGTTTTGATCGTCGATATCTCTGCATACCTAGTTCAACCTTGTTACCGATAAGTACTCTTTTCGCGTTCCCGTGATATGTGATCCCTTGTGAGCCAGTCACATGCTTGCAAGCTAATTGGATGAAATTCCACCGAGAGGGCCTAGAGTATATCTATCTGTCATATGGATGGACAAATCCCACTCTTGATTCATGTGCCTCAACCCATACTTTCCGAACACTCAATGCCACCTTTATAGCCACCCAGTTACGGTGTGGTGTTTGATGTCATCAAAGCATCCTTCCGGTGATGGTGATTAAACTGATCTCATGGTCGAAGGAATTAGGTTACTATGTATCAGAAAGCTTATAGCAAATGAACTATATTAAATGACTTGATCTTTATGCTACGATTAACTATAGGAGTATGTCCATCACATCATTCTCCTAATGATATGACCCTGTTGTTAATAACATCTCAATGTTTATGATTAGGAAACCATGATCATATATTAACCAACAATCCAGTTTAACAAGAGGCTTTACTAGGGACTCTTTTATGTATACAAATCACACAAGTATTAATGTTTCCGGTTAATACAATTATAGCATGGGATGTAAACATTTATCATAAGTATGAAGATATGATAATAACCACATTATTATTGCCTCTTGGGCATAACTCCAACAGTCTCCCACTTGCACTAGAGTCAATAATCTAGTTTAAAACCTTTGTGTATTCAACACCTATGGATTTCTGGTGTCGTATGTACACGATTGCTAGTGGTCAACTGATCTCCGGATCTGACACTTCCAGGTCCGTGTGTAATTGCATGTCTTTGCGTCTCTACGCATCACCCATTCTCTAATGAGATGGCTTTGTACAAATTTGGTCCTTTGGTGCGACCTTTAGTTCTTTGGGGCTAAAACATGTTGATAATATTGTCGTACAATATATCTTCATAGTATTATCCCTGTTGTGAACTACACCTAGTTTGATAACAAACTACTTGACACAAATGCCCTCTTTTGCTGCTATAATAGCAGTTATATACTTAGCCTTTTGTTGTAGTATCTGTCACAATGTCTTAACTTTGGAACTCATCCAAATTCATTATGGAACTCACATTCCATCTTATTGTTCCACCCTTAGTTTAGATTGAGATAAACTTAATTTGTACTCTATGACAAAACTAGTATCAATGTAATTCATTTACAATGAACTAACCATCTATTTGTCACTTCTACAACATAATATATTCTTAGTTCTTTTACAAGATCATAAGAATATCTTTACTTTCGTCCAATAATCATCTTATGAATCATTCTGGTATACGCTCATAACATTTAGAGCATAGGACATATCTGGATTTGTACACATCACAGCATGATTGATAAAATACTCTTTGTAATTTTATCTATCAAGTATCAAAATACTTAAATATTTATTCAATCCTTCCCGTGCAACAAGAACCTTTCTTGTAATTGAACTCATTCAATATCTCATCTATGTACTTCTGGCACAACCATATTGGCGTCACAATTTATCCATATAGACTTTGATGCCAAATATTCGGGTTCTGCCTAAGCCTTTCATCGAGATGAAATTCTTATCTTGTGTCAATAAAAAGATACATCATTTCCAATCAACAATATGTCTTCTACATAATGTATTAGAAACATGTCTTAGCGCTCCCACTTAATTTCTTGCAAATGCAAGCATCTTCATCGTCTCCGATGAAATTAAACTCTTTTAACAGTTTCATCATAGTGAAGATTCCAACTCCGCGATGCTTACTTCAACCATTGAAGTTTGCATATGCTTTTAGCATCCTTTGAATTAACAAAACCCTTTGGACCATGTCATGCACACGTCTTATGTAACCATTCTCTTAGAAGAACTTGTTTTGTTTATTCAACTATCACATAACAAAATTATCTGTAGTGGTTGCTACATTAATCCGTCAAGACTAAATATTGCTTAATGAAAGATCAGATCTTGTCATAGTCAACTCTTTGAACATTGTCGTGAACTCTTTCCCGACATGTCGATAATTTCATAGATGTGAAACATCCATGTCTATTTCTTTATAGATCCAAATACTACTGTAAGGTCTTGTACCTTTCCAGAGGGTCTTTCAAGCTCAAAGCTTGATTTCTTGTATATGGAACTATCACGGATTTTATGGGTTCAAGCCATTTGACGGAGTCAGGGCCCATCATCGCTTCTTTGCATGTAGTCGGATCATTATTGTCAAATAATGATTTAACTCTCAAATCTTGGTATGTGATTGTTTACCCGACCTACTTGTTTCAATAGGAACTTAGACCTCTCTGACCACAACCTTTGAGGCACGTGAGCCATGATCATTGTTGCTGCCTCCGGAACACTTTTCGGCGCTGCGTAACTTCGCACATATAGCTAAGGTTCTTTTAACCTTATCAAAGTTCTATTGTCCTCCCACTTAACTTTTCATGGAAAATTCCTTCTTAAAGAAACTTGATGTTCTAAGCGACAAACACTTTTGTCTTTGGTGTTTTGGAGGAATACTTAACTATTATTCAAAATAACATACAAAGATATGTTCATCCGATTTTGGTTGCAAACATCTTTCTTATGCATCGCATACCAATTTTTAAGAAAGGACAACTTGGGTTTTATCCCAAACCATAACTTTATATGGTGTCAATTCAACGGATTATGATGGAGCTCTTTTCAGTGGAAAAACGGTAGTCTCTAAAGCTTCCAATCTTTAAAATATAATGACAGTTTTATGAATTACACCTTTGATCTTACCATGTCAAACAAGGTTTAATTACATATCTCGAACGCTCCATACTCTTATGGTGTTTCGGGAAATGCAAATCCACGGAACGATTCCTTAAATCTTAGGTATTATGCTAAACTTGTAACTCAAATATCTTCCTTTATGATCTTATCATAAACTATTTATATTCTCGTTACAATGATTTTGCACTTCATCTTGAAAGTCTTTGAACTTTTCAAATGTTTCATACTTCATCCTTATTAAGTAAATATTCATATATTCACTAAAATTTTCAGAGAAAGCATATGAAGTTGAAATTCATCGCTCTTGATTACACATAATGGACTTCATACAACAATATGTACAAGTTCCAATAAGCTAGTCATTCGTTCCTTTTGGCCTATGAATGGAGGTTTAATTATCTCTAGGAAAGTTTCACAAGCGTCATTTGATAAAAAAAATCAAAAGACTCCAAAATTCCATCCACATGGAGTTTCTTCATGTTTTCTTTCCAATATAATTTAAACAGCGATGTCACTTCCTAAGTGATCTTTTAATCAATTTGTCTTTCGACATTTTTAGCACTAGTTTTATGGATGTGATTTTTCCAACGAGATTTGTAAATCATCCATCTTTTATGGATTACGGCAATTATTTGAACAACCCTTTTGTTCTCATAATACCTGATAAAACAAATCTTGGAGGCAAGCTTTGATGTTTAACGAGCAACACAATAACCCTTTATTTGTTCTCGATGAACATCATCACATATTCTTTTGCTAGTTACTTAGGCCATTGTAGTTCATAAATTTTGTTGTTTCGTATGACGATTCATACCAACAAATTTAGTATCCATTACTTAAGAACCACATTATTTAACATGCAAAGAATATAGCCATAACACGTATATCCTTTATATACTTTAACTGAACAATTCTAGTCTTTCTTTTCTGCCATACATTTATGAGATTCTATTTCAGTATTTCTTTTTCTGTTTGAAAGAATCTATCAACATCAATATTGGATCCATCCATATGACACATAGTCTAGAGCGTGTATAGTTAAATACCAATGTCTTTGGACTTGCACTTTGAAGTATATTACCATCATCAAATGTTTGGTGTTCTTTCAAATTCCTTTCTTTAGTAATCTCTTGGTGTAGTAAATAGTTTACCTACATCAAATATTCACCCTTCTCATGGAATTATTCATGATCAAGCTACTTTAGCTTATAACGGTGAATCGCGAGTATAATGTTGCTCTCCAAAACCTTTTGGAGGATTAGGACAACTAGTGTCTCCAATCTTTTGTAAATTCTCATCAAATATGAGAACATGACTTTGGCCATATTATACTCTATCATGTTGCAACCAAAACTTCGTTTCAGATATCACAATATCTTCCACACATCATGGTTTCTGAAACAATTCTTTCAGATCCTAGATAACCTTGATATTAAAACAATCTTTTGAATATCAAGAATCATGGAGACAAACATGATACTTATATACTAACACTAGAATTGTCACTCTTGATTTAATACCAATTATTAAACTTCATGGAGTAACCGAAACTTACTGAAAGTTTGCAATAGGACTTTTAAACTTTAGACTAACACTTCAAAACAATACGATACCAGTTCGTAAAGTAACTAACCAGAAATCTACAGTTCTATCATCTCAATTATAACTAAGCGCAAGGTGGTAAACGGATGCCAATGACTACAACAACTATGCAAATTCACTTTGATTTAATTTATGATAAATAGTGTTCAACTTTTTAATCATATTGCCGTTGAACTCCCACTCAAAACAATATCCCTCACATTTTCTTAGTGATCACACGAACCAAATTCACCACATCAAAACCGATCATCACGAGAGTTGATGCAGCTTCAATGGCAAACAATCAACATGTTCATCATATCTACTATATGACTCATGCTTTACCTTCCGGTGATCCGTGTTCCGAGACCATGTATGTACATGCTAGGCTCATCAAGATCAAACATTAGCTTCCGCATGAGCAAATCTCGCTTGCTCACGTTGTATACACTCGCAGAATCTAACACACCCGATCATCACGTGGTGCTTCGAAACAACGAGCTTTAGCAACGGTGCTTACTAAGGATGAACACTTTAAAACTTTAAATTGTGTGCTTGAGGGATCATCTTATAATGCTATCGTCGTGAACTAAGCAATACAAGATGCATAAAAGGATTAACATCACATGCAATTCATAGTATGTGATATGATATGGCCTTTCTTCTTGTGCTTCCGATCTCCATCTTCAAGCACAATCATGATCTCCATCATCACCGGCATTGCGTCAAGCACTACTAGAGAAAAACTTAGGCGAGGCGCACCTAAAAGTTTATGCGAGGCGCATATCATATGCGCCTCTAGCTTTGAGCCTCGCCTATTTTTTATGCGAGGCGCATATGATATGTGCCTCCTATACTTCACATATGAGAGGCTTATAGGAGGCGCATATCGATATGCGCCTCGCATATGTGAAGTATAGGAGGTTCATATCATATGTGCCTCGCGTATGTTTCACAATGTGCCTCGTATATTATAGTATATGCGCCTCCTATAGTGTCCTATATGCGCCTCCTATAATATTTTCGAAATTCAAGTTTTACAGACCACTATAAATAATAAATACAGATATTCAAATATACAATATAGTCCAGAATACAGTATAAAGAGCACAGAACTTTTCAGAAACTTGCAATTTGCCAAAGCATAATAGAACCAACATGAATACAATACATTACACATCAATCATGACATACAAGTTCATACATCAAGTGTTTATGCCACAAGTTCACACCTCCGAGTACAAGTTCACAATCACATTACAACTCCAACGACGTAGCTCTACCTAGATGAAGTAGAACACATAACCTACCATGAAGAGCAACAAGGTGGTGATCACGAGGATGTTCCTCCACTTCTTCCTTCCATGCCTCCTCCACTTCTCTTCTGCCACCTCTCTACTCTCATAGCCTTGGTAGTTGTTGCCCGATAAGTTGTTCACTTGCTTCTGGCAGTCTTTCCACTCCTCATACACACCTGGAACCCGGCCGATGTACACGACATAACACTTCTTCGCCATCTCCTACACATAATAAAGATGATATTACTTATGTCAGTGGAAAGCAATAGCTAGCAGTTCACAAGATAGAATCATGCATATATATGGGTGCAACAAAATGTAAGAAATCACGTTCTAATCATCGACATTTCGAAGAAAGACCAAAAAAGCAAACCAAGAATGACTTGGATTAGTACCTCATACTTAGGTTGGGCACGGAAATAATAATGCTCGTTGTTCGATCTTGTGCATCAAGTAGAATATATATGCCCAAATTACTAGTCTACTTGGCACACCAGATCCGCCACAACATGTTCTAATCATCGACATTTCGAAGAAAGACAAAGAAAGCAAACCATAATAAGTAGGGAAGCAATGACAAATGAAAAGCAACAAGCACTTAAAATAGTTCGTAACACAAATAACTAGCTAGTGTATTTCACAATCAAGTTCAACAGTTGACGAAACATATTCTAGAGGTTTTGCTAGGCAAGTTTAACATAGTGATAAGAGGTTACAACACGAGTTCGGAACTAACAGCTAGGTACCCAGGCAATGCAATCATGAAGTCTTCTTCGGCTCTTGAGTCGGCTTTGGGGGGGCATTGATGATGCCCGACCGAGTTTTCGCCATCTGCATGAACATCCTGCCGTCACCCTGCTGCGCTAAGCGTTCTTCTATCTCCCTGTTGGACGGTGTATAGCCGTCGTAGAAGGTGCCTCCGGATTTTATGACTCCCTGGTACATGATTGTCGCGATCTCCTCCTAGATGTTGAAGAAGTGCTGCCTGAGGTTGCGAGCATGTATGCATGCAAGCTTTTCAGCCCAACTCACGAGGTCAGATGGTAGCGTTTTGGTCTCCATGTCATTGAAGAACGCCTTCATGTGGTAAAGGGCGTAGAAGGCATCCTTCCCGCTGCCAGACGGCTGCTTGACGCAGGCGAACTTCGTCATGTGGCGGAACACGTGCGCGCCGAACTCTACATGTGGCCATGCCGGTTTGACGCCTCCCGCTGCGACGTAGCCGGTGAGAGCGCCATCAAGAATTTTCTTGATATTGGTGTAGTTTTTTTGGATCGCACTGTTTGAGTCGAGGTACAAGGCTATTGAGTGTTTCAAATTCAAGCTTATGAGCACACAGCCTGTCCAATCATCCTCCGTGATGGGATGGTAGGGAAGGAGAATCACATCCTTGTCCGAGTATGTTTGCAGGAAGTTTGAGAGGTAGTCGGTCGCCAGATCTATGGCCTCAGCATCTTTCAGGACGGTGTCACGCATGAAGTAGGGATCCACTATCTGGATGCCCGGGATCTTGTCTGTGGTGATCTCCATGGCCATATTGAGGGAGAACAGCCGGACCAGGGTATTGTGCAGTCGAAACCCGTTCAACATGTCAAAGAGGTCGGTATGCTGCACGTAGAAGATATCCCCGGGGGGTACACTGCTAAAAAACAGCATATGAGAAGGCACCTTAGCCTTGAAAACGAGGTACGACTGATCATTGTCGCGAATGCGGCACTCCTCAATTGTGAGACAGCCATAATGAATACTACGCATATGCAAGCCTGCGACCTCGAGCATCGATTTACACATCATGGGTACACCTGCCACGTGCTGCTGATTCCTGGCTAGCCCCACAGCGCCGTCCCAGAAAAGAGGATTTGGATCCTGGCTCCGATCACCCTTAGGCTTCCTTTTGCGACCCTTCTTGCTCTTTACGGCTTCGGCCACTGCGTTCACCTCACCGACCGTCTTATGGAGGGTGCCGGGGCTGATCAAAGGAACTACTGGCCTTGGAGGCTCGGTGAAGGGGGCAGGTGGCGGCGTCTCCTGACTAGTTGGGAAGAGACGCACCTTGCAAGGGGGTTTCGCTGGTGCTGGTTGGGTCTCGGCAACTTGATGTGTGCCTGATGGTCCCGGCTCATACCAATCAGAAAACCTTGTGTTAACAAACTGGTCATCGAAGTTCGGGTCAATTTCTCCATCATCATCGGGATTCTGTGCCATGTTGTCCAAGTCTCCCATCTCGAAGTCTTCATCATGTGCTGGTTGTGCTGCCTCTAGGGTGATGTTGATCTGGTCCTCCGTCCCCAAACGGATCTGGCTCTTCGGCCATAGGTACAAGTAGCCGAAGCTGGTATTTAGGACCGCTATCGTGTCCTCATCATCCCATCCTTGAGGTTGAGAGGGAGGTTCCATTTGCTCGTAGCCCGGAATCACCATACTGTATCTGACCATCATCATGTCAGGTGGCATTGTGACATTGTGCATTTTGCGGTTCTCTGGTTGAACAATAGTACCCTTGGCAACATCCATCAACTGGCCGCCCACCCAGTGCATTAGAGTGCAAGGAGTGTCTCCCTGCGAAAGATCAACATGTAGGCCGAGCGTTAGAAAAACAGAGATCAAGTCATCGGTGCGGTTGAGCCTCCCAACTCTCGCTTTAATTAGGTAGTTACCTTGAGGGCGTCAAACTCGGCCAATGTTGAGGCACCGGCGCCGACAGGCTTGACCACGCAAGTGGCGGAGTGGCTGCCTGATGGCACGGTGGTGCGGGACGGTGCCTTCGCCGCAGTGGGCAAGTTAAGCTCTGGAGCTAGAGGAGTCTCCACCACCACCGGCCCCGCGGGAGGAGTCACCAACACCTCCAGCCGTGCCACATTGTATGATTGGGCGCTGTCGAGGTTGGGAACCGGTGGCGGCCCCCGTTTACCACCCTTCTGCCACTTTTTGTACTTTTCCATGTAGACGGGAAGGATGGTGTTGAGCTTCTCGTTCACTTGTGAATGGACTTGTGACTGGACTTATGTCTGGACTTGTTCTTGGAACTTTGTCTCGGCAGCCGACACAACTTTGTTCATGGCATCTTGGACTATATTTGGAAAGGCTTCCACCTGTTCCCTTAGGAGTTTTACCTCGGCGCTTTTGTCCTTCTTGCCCTTCCGCTCCGGGGTGCCATAGTACTCGTACCATGGTATGCCGCCAAAGCCGACCACACGACCAGCCGACGGGGCCACCAGTGGATCGACACTCTTGGTCTGGTTCAGCGCCCTGTTAAAAGTGGTGTCCCACTTGGCGACAGGCGGTGGCGCTGACCCCTGGGATGAGGAGCTCCTACACTCCTCGTCCTGCGCACAAGGAACACGAAGCATTTGATCAGAAAACTGGACTTCATTGATTAATCATGAATGCAATTAATCGACTTGCATGCAAACTACTTACATATCTTTGCACGAGCGTCGGCGTCCTCCTTATCCCATTTGGGCCTCGCGGCTCTATAACCGCCGGAGCCGAGATGGTGGGTACCAATGTTCCGGGCTCTCATATCCTTGCCCTTCTTAGTCATGGCCTTGCCCAAGGCGGAGTTACATCTGGCCTTGAACACATTGTAGTCTTGTTCCTTGACCAGAGGTTCCTTCTTGACGAGCTCTGAATAACTTAGCTTCTCCTCGAAAATCAGATTCTTCACCCGAGCCTTCCAATTTGACAAGGCCTTGGTCTTCCTCCTGAGGGCATACTTGTTCAACGAATTCCCTTTGAGATTGTCATTATTATACTTGTTTTCCTCATCACCCGGGAACGCTCTTGCGTGCAGCTTCCGGAAAAGCTGGATGAGTAAACCCTTGTTCTCTTCGGCCTTCAGGTTCTCCATGTTGATCGTGACGGTGTTCGGGAGGATTGCCGCGAGCTGGTTAGAGTAACCCCCAACAAAATCTTTTGGCTCCAAAGGCGCACCTTTAGGGCTCACGCTTGTGATGATGGACCTTTTGAGGTCGACCACGATCGGGGTCCGATCCTTCCGAGGCTTCTTCGATGCGCTAACACCGTCTGTAGTAGCTTCACCACCGCCATCAGTGGTAGTGGCGTCGCCATCGGCGTCCCCCATCTCCTCATTGCCCGACGAGGTATCCTCGTCCTCCTCCATCTCGTCGCCCCGCGGAACAAATTCCAGGTCCTCTAGGGATTCCATCCCCGCCTGCTGCTCCCAAAAGTGCTTCTTGCTAGAAGGGCCCGGCTCCGACATTTCTAAACACACAAATAAATGAAACTAATAAGCACAAAAATTCACAAAAAAATTTGGCATGAACTTTGCTAATTTTCTATGTCTAGGAGTGCCAGAAATTTGCCGGAACGGAAATGAATCAACATTCCGGCGAAATATTGGCAACTCAAAAATAAAAACCTGCACAAAAAAGCCTAAATAGAAATAAACACAGCCATTTTGCTGCCAGCATACACAAACACAGCCATTTGTCCCACATATCCACACACTTGCTGCCAGCATACACAAATTCTGGACAGTATACACAACTTGCAGTAGATTACTTTATCATCTCCAACAAAATAGTGTAGTTATTCAACAAAAGACCTCTCAATTCAGAAGCATTAAACAAGAAAGAACAACAACAATGCAACAACACAAAAGTAAATACTGATATTCAAGTAATGGCAAGTAGCAGTACTTGACTATGTATTATTCAACAGAAGTGTATGTTTGATGCCATATGTATGCACGGCAGTGGCGGAGCCAGCTGGGTTGCAAAGCCTGGGCAAGACATAAAGACAGCAAGAAATGTAGGCACATTACAGAATTGAGTCTTGTATAAGCACAGTGCAGCTATACATCATTCATTCGCATTCAAACGGACCAGCGGCATTTTCTACTTGTCGGCGAAACAAAGCCACATGCATTTGCTTGTAACATCCGTATCCATTTGCTGATGACGTGAAAAAATGAGCACTAAAAAGGCAAAGACTTTTCTAAAGAAGAGCAATTTCTCTAAGCATCCTAAGGAAACCGTCTCTCTCATACAAGTATTTTTCCTTTTGCGAATTATCCCAAACATGGCTTCGGTTCCTTGGATTTGTACCATCACACTCATCACGCTGGCATTGCCGATTATTAACATAAACGAAAACGAGAACATCAACTATCAGCTGACTGAAAAAAGAACATCAACAACTGATGCCAGGATTACGAGGGGTAAGGGAGAAGGGGGATTGGCGCTTACCTTGGGGTGCTGAGGACGGAGGTGAGGTTGCAGGTCCTCCACGAGCGCAGCAACAGTAGGTCCTTCACGAGCGCAGCAGCAACAGCAGGTCCTCCACGAGGCGGGGCGGCGGCGAGCTCCTCCTTCACGGGGACGGCGGCGTCAGGCTCCTCCTCCATAGAGCGGGCGGGTCGCGGGCGAGGTGTGCTCCTCCTGTAGGTGGTCGCCGAAGTATCAGGGAGAGGGAAGAGGGGTAGGGGGAAGGGGAGGGAGAGGGGAATGGGGTCGGGGCTCACCTCTCGACGATGGTGGACGGCGGGCTGCGGCCGGCGCGGACGGCCGGCGGCTGGACGACGACTTGGATCTGGTGAGATGTGCGTGAGATGCGGCAGGATGACGACGGTTCGATCCAGAGAAAAGGGAAACCGTCCGTGCGGGTTACCAGATATGCGAGGCGTATATTGTAGAGTGCACCTCGTATAATATTAGGCAAGGCGCATTTGGGCCGAATGTGCCTCGTATAATATGCAGTCATAGACAAATAGCGCACCGCACTGGTTTCTGTCAATAAACGTGTAGCAGCCTAGTGGTAACATGCCTTGTCCGATTCCAAACACTGGCCATCCAGGTTCGAATCCTGGGGTCACAAACTTTTTAGAATTTTTTTAAAGGCTATTTTTCATGTAAAAGCATTGTCCAAACACAATATGAACTATAAAATATACTGCAAATATTTTAAATATTCAAATATTGCTAAAACAACAAAAGTGAGTATTCTCAATGATACATAATATTCTCAATGCAATATTATTATAACACACACATAATGAAAATTAAGAATGTTTCGATACATAATAGTAGGCCACACACATACGACGGTTCTTGACAATGGTCGGAGCGCGCTAGCGTTTCTTGACAATGGTCGTCTTCTTGCCCTTCTTTGTCGCGGTTGCATAGGTTAGGTCCGGAACGTCTTCACTACTTCTCTTGAACGGAAATCCTTTCTTAGGTAGGATTGTGGTGTACGGTGTTTGGTTGCCGTACCCGTCTTCTATCTTCGGTTCGCCGTTCTGGTCAAAGTCTTGCTCGTTGGCGACTCCGTCCATTCCGATAATGTTCCTCTTGCCTCTCCTGACGATAACCCGGCTAGGCTTTGACGGGTATTTGATGTACCAGCATTGGTCAACTTTGCTAGCCAGAACCCAAGGCTCATTTCTCGCGGGTGCGTTCGCGCTGGTGGTCTTTGACGGTATAACCATGGTGGTGAAATACCGTCCTTCTTTCTCGACGCTCTTGGCCCACCTGACACGAAACATCGACACCTTCTCTGTAAAGTAGTCGAGCTCCCAAATCTCCTCGATCCTTCCATAGTATCTTTCCGGGATGTCGCCGGTGTAGAATATCCCTGTTACCCCTGAGTTCTAGTAATCGCAGTTATTGTCCTTTTCCTCTGTGTAGAACGTGTATCCGTTGATATCGTAAGCCTGATAGGTCATCAGGTTGTGCGAGGCGCCCTGTGACAAGGAGAATATGAGTTTATCTTCTTCTGAGTACTCACCCTGTGGTGGATTAGCTATGACCTTCTCCCTGAACCACCGCGTGAAACCGGAGTTGTGCTCCTTGATAACATCTTCCTCCCTCGGGACCTGGCGCCCCCGGTCAGCGTAATTCTTCTTGATAAACTCTTTGTGCTCATGTATGTATGGATCAACCACCTGCAGGTGTTGCAGCGCGACCAGGTTTGCTCTTTCAAAGTCCTTGGTTCGGCCCTCGGTGTCGACATGCTTTGGGCGCCTACCCTCACGGTGACCCCATCCAGCGAGCCTCCCGAGCTGCTTGTTGAATGGCAGACCAAGAGGGGTCTCGGTTTGTAGAAAGTTCGAGCAGAAAGAGATGCACTCTTCGGCCAGGAAGCCGTTTGCTATGCTTCCATCTGGACGGGACTTGTTCTTAACGTATCCCTTGATGTGTCCATTGAGCATTTCGAATGGCATCATCCTTCGCAGAAACGCAGGACCGAGCTGGACGATATCCTCCACGACATGGAGAAGCAGATGAAGCATGACATCAAAGAAAGCGGGAGGGGGGGGATAGATCTCGAGCTCGCACATTATCACCACGATCTCGTCCTATAGCCTCGTGAGCTGCTTAATGCCTATCGACTTCCGAGAGATGACGTCAAAAAAGTTACAGAGGCCAAACAGTGTTTCACGGACGTGTTTGTCCATTATACCTCGGATAGCGACCGGGAGTACCTGCGTCATTAGCATGGCGATATCGTGAGACTTCATCCCGCTGAAGCGTTGCTTCGTCTCGTCTAGCCATCTGCTTATCTTCCCCGCGTAGCCGTTTGGAAATTTGACTCCAAGGAGGCACTTCATAAGCTGTATGGCCTCCTTCTTACTCAGAGTGAAGCACGAGGCCTTGAGCTTGACCTCGCCCTTCTTAACCTTTTTTCCCTTGCGATGACGGCTATTCTGTTTACCTCTCCTCCTCGTCCTCCTCCTCATCATCGCTAGGTGGTGGTTGAAGTTCATCCCTGATGCCCATATGCTTCAAGTCGTTCCTTGCCTTCGGCCCATATTTGGTCTTGTCGGTGTTAAGGAGGGTGGAAAGCAGACTCTCGCCCACGTTCTTCGTGATATGCATGAGATCGAGGATATGAGGCGCGCGGAGGATCTTCCAGTATGGCAAGTCCCAAAAAACAGACCTCGCCTTCCATACCTTCAGCAACGGCTCTGGCTTCTTCTAGGTCTTTCCCGGCATAGGGCACTCCTTCCATTTATTCAACAGCTTATAGATTTCCACGCCGCTCCTCTGGTGCGGGATTCCTCGGAGCTCGATCATCCCATCGAACAGATGTCCTAGCTTTCTCCAGGCATGATTCTTGGGAATCCACCTCCGAGCCCCAAGGAACACGGTTTTCCCGGACCCGGGATCTTTCTGTAGCTGGCGGTACGTTGTATTATCCTTGCACCTACCGCACCCATAGAATCCTTGGACCACCTGCCCCGAGAAGTATCCGTAACCGGGATAGTCTTGCACCATCGTGATCACCGCCGCTCTCATGTCAAAGTAGTCTTGTCTCGAGGCGTCCCACGTACGGGCTCCTTCTTCCCATAATGTAGCCAACTCCTCTTTCAACAACGTGAGATACAGATTGATTCTGTACCGGGTTGTTTTGGCCCTTGAACCAGCATACTCATGGTTACGTACTTCTTCTTCATGCACAACCAGGGGGAGGTTGTAGATCCATACAAACACGGGCCAGGTGCTGTGTGTGCTTCTCTGGCTTCCAAACGGATTGAGTCCATCAGTGCTCACGCCTAGCCTGAGGTTCCTTGACTCTTTCCCGAAATGTTGGTAATATTGGAGGTCCAACGCCTTCCACTGGCAAGCATCCGAAGGGTGCCTCAGCATTTCCTCCTTCTCTGGATCATCGTCTTCCGGCCTCTTTCTTTCCGCGTGCCAGCGCATGAGATGTGCTTCCTTAGGGTCCATGAAATACCGTTGCAAACGAGGAGTTAGAGGAAAGTACCACACCACCTTCCTAGGAGCTTTCTTGGTACCTCTCTTATATCGAGAGGTCTTGCACACCGGACACGTGGTCTTCTCCGCGTCCTTGCCCCGGTAGATGATGCAATCATTTATGCAGACGTGGTATTTCACGTGCGGTATATTAAGAGGGCACGCGACTTTCTTTGCCTCAGCGATACTAGTCGGACATGTGTTCCCCTTCTTGGGAAGAATATCGTGCCAGAATCCAATGTTGTCGTCGAAGCATTCGTCGGTCATTTTGTGTTTCGCCTTCATCTCCATAGCCCTGAGCGTTACATTTAGACGGGTATCCCCGTCGTTGCATCCGTCAAACAATGGAGTGACCGCGTCTTTCTCCATTTTCTCCAGCTTAGCTTTCTCTCTAGCGGCGGCTCTGGTGTTACTCGTCTCCTTGAGAAGTAGATCTTGGACATGAGGGTCTCACAGCCAGCTCGAATCATGGTCGACACCTTGATCTTAGTGTTCATGCCCGGCGCCACCTTAATCATCTTCATGTCCATGTCCGACGCCACCTTAATCATCTTCATGTCCATGCCCAGTGCCACCCTGATCTTCGTGATCATGACTGGCGTCTTGATCTTCGTGATCGTTACTGGCATCTTGATCTTCACCATTATTGACATCCTCATCATCATCATCGTCATCACGTATCCACCGAGTGTAGCCATCCATGAAACTACGTCGAAGCAGGTGCGACTCCAGCATTCCGGAATCGTGCCTTATCAGATACATCAGCTTGCAGTCCCGACATGGACATCTTATCTCTGTCTTGTTTGCGCGTTCCATGTCGGCCCTCGCGCATGTCATCCACCTATCCACGCGGGCTTTGTTGATCAGTGGTCGGACCATGGCCGCCTGCGCGGTACAAAGAGCAAGAGAATAATTAGAGCATATATGGACGTGGATCGCCGGAAAAATTTGGCATGACCTCCCCTAAAAAGAGGACATCCGCGAGTGCCAGAAATTCGCCGGCAAAGAAATAAATCGACATTCCGGCGAAACATTAGCATCTCAAATGAAATCCCTGCACAAAAAGTAGCACCACAACACAATCATATAGTCGGTGTCTCCAACAACACGCATACATGCAAGCAACGCCTTCACGCTTCCTCCAACGACGACTTGCGCAAGAGAACCGGAGGAGAAGTAAATGGACATGTTGTAGATCTAGAGGAGCAAGAGACTTCACTTACATATGGGTGTCAACCAATGGATGTTGAGCAAGCTTCTATGGTGAATCAATGGGGGAAGTGAGGTGGGGAGGAGGAGGGGGGCGACCAGATTTGTCTTGGTGGAGGAGGAAGAAGTGAGACAAGTGAGTGGGGTGGTAGTTGGCTCCATGTGCAAAAAGCTGGAAAAAAGTGGTGCTAGGTTATAGGAGGCGCATATTGCACAATATGTGCCTCCTATAATTCAAACTATAGGAGGCGCATATAGCAATATGCGCCTCGCCTATGCGGCCACCTACCTCCACCCAGGCCCGCAGGAGTTACTTGAGGCACATATGACCATATGCGTCTCGCATATTATCAAATATAGGAGGCGCATATAACTATATGTGCCTCGCATATTCGTGCACCTACCAACACGCGGGCCCACGCAGATTATGCGAGGCGCATTCTGCCCATATGCGCCTCGCCTATCTGATATATAGGAGGCGCATATGACTGGAATGCGCCTCGCATAATATGGGGCTGCTAGATTTCGTCCGTACAGGGATTATAGGAGGCGCATTCTTATCATATGCGCCTCGCCTATTTTTATACTAGAGGCGCATGGAGAAGGAGTATGCCTCGCCTATTTTATAGGAGGCGCATATGGTATAAATGTGCCTCCTATAAGCATGTCTCCTATAGCCTTTTCTCTAGTAGTGAAGGTCAATGGCGCCGCTTCATGGTTGTCGTCCACCAGCATCAACTATTACAACTACTTTGAATAATAGACACGCGGGTTTTAACGGAATTTAAAAGACAACCATATGGCTCCTACCGGTTGCCAACTTACAATAAGGAACATTGCATACATCATATATAATCACAATCATGGCCATATCACATCACAACACACCCCTACAAAACAAAGTTAGACGCCTCTAATTTTCTTTGCATATTTTACGTGGTTTGGGTCTTTCAATAAGTGTCGTTCTAACTTACGAACAAGAACCACAACATTGATGCTTGAACTATCAAGTGCCGTTGTAAATTGAATCTTTACTATGATGGGAGAGACAGACACCCGCAAAGCCACTTATGCAATACAAGTTGCATGTTGAGCGTGGAGCAAGTCTCATGAACGATGTCATGTAAGGTTAGCCCGGGCCGCTTCATCCCACCATACCGCAAGATGCAAAGTACACAAGAAGCAATTGATAAT
Organism: Avena insularis; assembly: GCA_023614405.1. Taxonomy (NCBI): domain Eukaryota; kingdom Viridiplantae; phylum Streptophyta; class Magnoliopsida; order Poales; family Poaceae; genus Avena; species Avena insularis. The sequence continues at coordinate 376,279,563 of CM042695.1, read as the reverse complement.
AAAAGCACCACCACCCACAATGACCATTGTGTTCTACTCGTGCAACAAATCTACATATAGACACGGCTCTGATACCACTGTAGGGGTTCATAGCATGGAATACAAAAAAAATTCTACCGCATGCACACAAACAAGCCAAGATCTATCTACTAGATTGTAGCAACGAGTTGATAGAGGAACTCACCCTCGAAGATTCCAAAGCGGTTAACAAGAGCAGATTCTCGTGGGTGATGTAGTCGTACTCTTGCTGATCTCAAGATCGCGTAGACGATCCTTCCAGCGCTGTGTTCCGGCAGCGCTTCCGCAGTCGGTCACATGGTCAGTACTCGATGAACACCTTCCTCTCCCTTGTTCCAGCAGGCAGCGGAGGTTGTAGCACTCTCCTTGTGATTCCGGCAGCACGACGGCGTGGTGTTGTAAGTAGAGGGGAGATCTCGCAGGGCTTCGCCTTAAGCCGGGGCGAGTATGGTGGAGTATGAGAGAGGCCTTGGCGATCTACGGTTTAGAGGACACCAAGGGGAGGGTGTGGCCGGCGGCTAGGGTTTGGGGAAACCCTAACTCGGCGACTTGGAGGAGGCCCTAGGCGGCGGCGCTGGAGGTGGCCGGCGACTTGGGGCTAGGGTTTAGGTGTGAGGGGTAGGGGGGCACCCTACCCTCCTTATATAGGTGGGAGGGGGCGACTTGGGAGGAGGGAGTCCTCCTCCTACTCCTCCTCATGGCCGGCGGGTGGAGGGAGTGGGACTTCCTCCCCAAGTAGGTTTCCTACTCTCCCTCCACCAAGCAAACTTCAGATTTGACTTTTCAAATTGGCGTTTGACTTTCAAACTTCGATTTGATTTATCTCTTTATATTGCCCAGCCAAGTGACCTAGTACATGATGCAACCATTCCACATTGTCATGACACATCCATGTACCCTTCCCCTCCGGAGTGTCGGACCTTCCAGACCCTTCTAGAACATTCCTGGTGAAAACACCGGAATCTTTTCTGAACTCCGAAACAGGACTTTCCTTATATGAATCTTATTCTCCGGACCATTACGGATCTCCTTGTGATATCCCGGATCCCATCCGAGACTTCGAACAACATTCGGTTTCTTACTCATCATTCCATAACTACTCAACAACATCGAATTCTTAAGTGTGTCTCCCTACGGTTCGTGAATTATGCGGACATGACCGAGAAACTTCTTCGATCAATAACCAATAGAGGAATCTGGAAATTCATATGGCTCCCACATATTTCTACGATTACTTTGTGATCGAATTAACCACTTACATACGATACCAATTTCCCTTTGTCTCACAATAGTTTACTTATCCGAGGTTTTGATCGTCGGTATCTCTGCATACCTAGTTCAACCTCGTTACCGATAAGTACTCTTTTCTCGTTCCTATGATATGTGATCCCTTTTGAGCCAATCACATGCTTGCAAGCTAATTGGATGACATTCCAGCGAGAGGGCCCAGAGTATATCTATCCGTCATATGGATGGATAAATCCCACTCTTGATTCATGTGCCTCAACCCATACTTTCCAAACACTCAATGTCACCTTTATAGCCACCCAGTTACGGTGTGGTGTTTGATGTCATCAAAGAATCCTTCCGGTGATGGTGATTAACATGATCTCATGGTCGAAGGAATTAGGTTACTATGTATCAGAAAGCTTATAGCAAATGAACTATATTAAATGACTTGATCTTTATGCTACGCTTAACTATAGGAGTATGCCCATCACATCATTCTCCTAATGATATGACCCTGTTGTTAATAACATCTATATGTTCATGATCAGGAAACCATGATCATATATTAACCAACAAGCTAGTTTAACAAGAGGCTTTACTAGGGACTCTTTTATGTTTACAAATCACACAAGTATTAATGTTTCCGGTTAATAAAATTATAGCATGGTATGTAAACATTTATCATAAGTATGAAGATATGATAATAACCACTTTATTATTGCCTCTTTGGCATATCTCCAACAGATGCTTCATAGAATGCTCATTATGGTGATGCTACAAGTTTCCACCATGATTAGGCATGGCTTAGGCTAGCGGCCCAGGCGTTTCTCTAACACAATTTATAGACTCCATGAACTCACAAGCTCCCCTTTTATTTCACATCGTCGACATCCGTAAACAAAAGAGCAAAGTATCAACTGGATAGGATATCCAAAAAGTGTTGAAAGCGTTCCCCGTGACAGCACGGTTCTGCTGACTCCCAGCATATAACTTTCATGGACATGACACAATGGTTCAGGATTATTAATTGCAAGGAATAAAGTGTGCCATCAAGTTCGTGAGAGATTTACTAAGTAACTTTCTCAAAAAAGACAAATATTTTATTTGGAAGAAAACAACGCATATAGAATATGCACTGAAATAGCAAACGATGCTAATAGGTAGGTATGGTGGACACAGTTGGCAATAATGGTTTTCGGGGGTTGGAAGCACAGGTAGAGCTCATACTCAGTGCAAGTGAAGGCTAGCAATAGAGAAGGAGCGACAAATGAGAGATCAATAATTGTCATAATCATGCTTGCAACAAAACAGGACTAATTATGGCATGAAAGTGATACCATAACTCTGAGGCAAAATAAATCATTGAGGCTTACTGACTATTTATTAGTCATATGCATGTGTGAGCATGTTCCAAGTCGATTCACATGAAAATTTCAGAGGAGGATACCACAATATCATACCAAAATATGAATAAAACAATGCAAGCAAACATTCATATGACATGCTACAAACTATTAGCAAGCTGGAGCTAATCATAGACAAGCAAGAACTACTAAGCATCCATCAATAACATACACCTTACAATGAACAGAATAAGCACGTTCCCAATGATGAGTATATGTACAAAAATGAAACACATAGAGTTCGTTACCAGCCTCTTACCACTCCTCAAGTTGTCTTAATCTTCATTATTGCCCTTCACTTGTGTGACTTGAATAATAACATGAAACCAAAATATACTGAGGACGGCTGAACCCTGCAAAGAACTCACAAAACCAGAGAAGAACAACAAATATTTTTGGTGTTTTCGATTTTTCAAACAAGCCAACAATGCAAAAACAAACAAAGCAAAATCTTTTTGGATTTTTCTTTTAAGGAAAACCAAAGCAAAGAAACAAACCAAGAGAAACGATGAAAATATTTTTGGTATTTTTGTGTTTTTGAGAAAGAAGCAACAAGAACCAAAAAGAAAGCAAAACAATGGATATACAAAGAACCTACCAAACATGATATATATATGAGTGTGATGTCGGTATACCTCCCCCCAAGCTTAGGCTTTTGGCCTAAGTGGGGCTCAATAGCGCGGGTAGTAACCCCAAGCTGGTGGGTCATCATAGGAGTGATCATAGTCAGGCGCTTGCGATGAAGAAGAAGACGCGCCCCAATCAAATAAGGGCTGCTGGTATGAAGATTCTCCCAAGTTGGAGGGCTGAACCGAATCGTCTTCGGCATCCTCTCCAACATTCTCCTCTTGCTGGGAGAGCTCCACCACATATGTGTCAACCACTTCCTCCTCTATGAACGACCATCCTTGCCTGTTATCAAAGTTAAACAAAGCAGGTGCAGGAAAATAAATTATTTTCTCAGTCCTACCCTTTCTCCAACCTTGCTGGGAAAAACATAACTCATACGGTAAACTTCTCACATTAGCTCCCAAGGAAAAAACATGTTGAATCATGGATTAAAGATCAAGCCTCTCTATGGGGAACCGATAATCTGAATGGTGAGGCTCTAAACCATGGAAAGCTAGCAGCCTAGAAGCAATGAGACCTCCACAAATTCCACCCTTCTCACGGTTTGTGGTGAGACGGTGAGCAATCAAAGCACCCAGGCTATAAGATCTATTACTATTCAGAGAAGATGCGATAAAAGCTAGATCAAAAGAAGACAACTTTCTAGCAATCTTTCTAGCAAGAACACACTTGGTAATAAAATAGGCAAAGTATCTAATGGCTGGGAACTGAATGTTCCGAATTTTACCACTTTCCTTTGAGAAGTCGAAACCTTGGCAAACCTCAGCATATAAATCCATAAGAGACTTGGGTCTCTCCTTGATCTTCTCACAAGATCCCCACCGAGGTACTCTAATTGCTGCACAGAAATCAGCAAAAGGCAGGTCGACAGGTATATTGTATATTTTTTAATGGACTATGGGGTTATATGTAGACCAAGTAAACCGGAAGTCCTGCACAAAGTCCATGGTTAGCTTAACAAATTGAAATGGTTTACCTTAAACAAAGTGTTCCAATCCTGCATTGGCAATCAAAGTTTGGAAATCCTAGGAGATTCTCGCGGTTCTCATAAATTTATGGCATGGATATATGGAAGGAAAAACTTTCTCCTCACGATGAACCTTCATTGGCTCAGGCACCATCAAGTCATATTTATTAAGTGGATAAGTACTCATCTTCCTTACTGAAATTTTTAGACAAACATCAAACCAAGTGATTTCCAAGTTGATAAATGATGAGCAACTACTATAGGAACTTGCTAGAGGGATACACATGCATTAAAATGAAATCTCTAAGCATATAACAAGCATGCAAGATCACATAACCTGTCACCTATAGCAGCAAAATACTCAAGATACAATCTACCAAACACAAATCTAATTGGACAAGTGGAGGAGCCACATACCAAGGGGCAATCTCTCCAAAAATTAGCAACAAAGATGGGCTGAGCAAGGAGATCGAAAATCGCGAGCAAGAACAGCAAGAACTCGAGATTGAGCAAGTTTTCCGGTGTTTTTCGGGAGAGAGAAAGAAGATGGCTGTGAGGGGGCACCTTGAAGGGGCCCAGGTGGGCCAGACCCCCCTAGGCGCCACCCATAGGTAGGCCGCGCCTACCATGGGTGTGGTGGCCTGGGGTGGCTCCCTAGGTCACTTTAGGTGTCCCTCTGTCCCTTTTTCGAGGAAAAATTTATTTTGAATTTTCTGCGATTTTTCTGGAAACTTTATTTTTGGCCAATTTTCAGGGTATGAAATTTGATTTTCTCGCAGAAACAGTTTTTTTCAGAATAAGAAAAAGCAAACCAAAAGCCAAACTACATGAGCTCTAAGGCAAACTAACAAGCAAACAACTAACAAAACCAAAGCTAGCAAAAGAAAGGAAAAGACTACGAAGGAGAAAAAAAGCAAGTATAACCACAGTGAAAACATTATTTTGTTCATTAAAATCCTTTTGTTAACAAGGTTTATCAAGTCTTGTTACCAAAACAATCTTATATGAAAAAAACTTTGCATTCCACAAGGTGATTATGTTACCTCATACTTGATAGCAATGGTCCCAATCATAATACTATCAAAATTTTCTTGTGGAATGGGACAATATATTTCTCCAACCTTGATGCTCTCAACATTTTCAATGGAATTCAGGCAATAGCTTTTAGCAACCTTCTTGGGGAAATATATAGTATGCTCTTTGTCATTAATATTGAATGTTACTTTTCCTTGATTACAATTGATGACAGCACCTACAGTATTAAGAAAAGGTCTCCCAATAATAATAGACATATTATCATCTTCAAGCATCTCAAGCACAACAAAATCAGTTAAAACCAAGCAATTATGAGCCACTTGAACAGGAACATCCTCACATATACCAACAGGAATAGTAGTTGACTTATCAGCCATTTGCAAAGATATATCAGTTGGTATCAACTTTTCTAGCTAGAGTCTCTTATAGAGAGAAAAAGGCATAACACTAACTCCAGCTCCCAAATCACATAAAGCAGTTCTAACATAATTATTCTTAATAGAGAAAGGAATAGTTGGTATACCTGGATCACCAAGTTTATTTGCAACCTTACCATTGAAGGAATAATTAGCTGGCAAAGTAGAAATCTCCTCATTAGGAATCTTCCTTTTATTAGAGACAATATCCTTCATATACTTTGAATAAGGCGGCAACTTAATAGCATCAGTCAAAGGAATTTCCAAAAATAAAGGTTTCATCCACTCACAAAATTTGTTGTAGTGTTCTTCCTCCTTTGACTTGTGTTTCTTACCTGGAAAAAACATAGGTTTCTGCACCCAAGGTTCTCTCTCTTTACCATGTTTATTAGCAATAAAATATTCCTTTGTGTACCTAGTGTTCTTAGTGTGCTTCTCAGGTTCTTGCTCACCTTCCTCCTTATCAGGAGCATCATTTTTATCATTATCACTCGCAGTTTCAACATCAGAGACAAATATACTATTAGGATCTACAACAGGTTCAAGTGATTCCTCAACTACCTTATGTTTCTTTCTCTTATGAGGACTACCACTACTTTCACCTTGTTGAGAATCCTGCTCAATTCTTTTAGGGTGTCCTTCAGGATATAAAGGATCTTGAGTAGCTATACCACTCCTAGTTATAATTCCATAAGCATGTTTATCTCCTGAGGCATTAACTAGCATATCCTTTTGTACCTTAGCAAGTTAATGAAGTTGGGTTTGAACCATTTGAAAGTGTTTATAAAGCATTTTAATATCATTAGAAGTTCTTTCCACAATATCTTTCAACTCATTGATAGCTCTAGAGTTTTCCAATAAATGATTCTGAACTTGTTTATTAAAATTACCTTGTTTAACAAAAAAAATGTCAAGTTCCTCTAAGCATTGATCAGGAGGCTTACCATAGGGAATATCACCTTCATCAAAGTGTTGGAGAGAGTGTACCTCAATAGTATATGAGTGGGTAATTGGCTTACATAATACTTCTATAGGAGGTAGATTCTTCACATCTTCAGCTCTAATACCTTTCTCCTTTAGACACTTCTTAGCTTCCTTCATAACTTCATCATTTAATGCAATAACTCCCTTTTCTTTGGTGTTGGTGTTGGAACTGGTTCAGGAGTAATAGGCTCGGGTGTATTTAGCTCAGTTGAAGTCCAATCATCATAATTCTTTATTATCTTAGCCATTAATTCTTCAGCATTTGTAGGAGTTCTTTTCCTGAAAACACAATCAGCAAAGCTATCTAGGAAGGTCCTAGAATCATTAGTTAGTCCATTATAATAAATATCAAGAAGCTCATTCTTAGGTAATGAACATCTAGGATGTGCATGAATCAAGGCACAGAACCTTGTCCATGACTCAGGCAATTTCTCTTCTTCTCCCTGTTTAAAATCAAAAAGTATCTACAAAGCAGCATGTCTAGCACTGGGAGGAAAATATTTTTAGAAGAAAGAAGCAATCAAGCAATCAGGGCTATCAATGGAACCAGGAGGTAATCTATTAAAATAAGCCCTAGCTTCTCCTTTTAGTGAAAAAGGGAAGATCTTAGTAACAAAGTACTTGCGCATCTTAAAATCATCAGAGAATAAAGCACTCATAGTAGAAACCTCATTCATATGAGCCACATCACTCTCATTTTCAGTCCCACAAAAAGGTTCTTTCTCAACAATATCTAAATAGGATAAATCAAGAGAGAAATCATAATATTTATCTTTAATATCTATGGGAGAGGTGGCAAACTTAGGATCAGAGGACAGTTTAGGCATAATGGTGCGTCTAGCAAGGAGACTCTTAATAACACTAGTACCATGTGTGTTTTGGCACTCTTCAAGAAATTCATCAGTGAACTCAATGTAACCATCATTAATATCATAACTCTCACTAAACTCAGGTGAGATAACAGGTGTAACAGTGTCTTCACTAGGAGTTTCGGTATTTCCTAGACTAGCCATAGTAGCATCTAGGAAAGGACGTAATGAACCACTCGCATCAAGTACAGTAGAAGTAACATCATGAGCATCAAAAGCAGTTTCAGATTCAGCAATAGTAGCAGTATGTGGTGGTGTGACAAGCTTACTTATAACAGACGGTGAATCAAGAGCAACAGAGGTGTTTAGGACTGTACCTCTTCTTGTAGTGGATGGTAAAATAGGAAACTTTCCATCACGAGACTTTCCCATGATGAACGGAGTAGCAGTGAACAATAGTAGATCCAAGTGAACTTACAAATAAAGCTATGCTCCCGGCAACGGTGCCAAAAATAGTCTTGATGACCCACAAGTATAGGGGATCGCAACAGTCTTTGCGGGTAGTATTACCCAATTTATTGATTCAACACAAGGGGAGCCAAAGAATACTTGCAAGCCTTAACAACTGACTTGTCAATTCAGCTGCACCTGGAAATAGTTCTTGCTCACAGAAGTTTATCAGTAGCAACAGTTCGATAGCAGCAACAGCAAAGCAAAAACAATAATAAAATAGGAGCAATAGTAACAGTAATGGTAACATTGGGATTCGAGTGCGGTAGGCATAGGGATGGATGGACGGGTGTTGCATGGACGAGTCTAAACATGTAACTTCAAGATCTAGGGCATTGTAGATAAATAATAACAATCATCCAAGTACTAAACAATCCTAGGGAAATGCTCCATATATAGGCATACGTGCGCGCAATGAGAACTTGCACAACATCTTCTGTCCAGCCAGCCCGTGGCAGCGGGGCCTCTAGGGAACTACTGGTAATTAAGGTGCTCCTTTTAATAGAGCACCGGAGCAAAGCATTAACACTCCGTGAACACATGTGATCCTCACACCGCAACCATCCCCTCCGGTTGTCCTAATTATTGTCACTTTGGGGCCTTTGGATCCGGACAATGATATGTGTACACAACTTGTAGATAAGATCACAAACAATACTATCATAATGATTCAATAATAAGTTCAGATCTGAGATCATGGCACTCGGACCCTAGTGACAAGCATTAAGCACAACAAGTTGCAAAAAGTCAAATAGCACTAATAGAGATACTAGGCACTATGCCCTAACAGATCTTATTCGATTACATGATAGAACTCATCCAATCCCTACCATACCCAAGCCTACAGCGGGGGATTACTCACTCATGGATGAGGGAAACATCGATGGTTGAAGGAGATGCGTTGGTGAGACGATGGCGATGATCTTCTCCAAATTCTCCGTCCCGGCAGGGTGCTAGAACGGAGTTTCTGGATCCGAATCTTGGTTTCTGATGGCGGCGGCGGAGCGGAACTCTTTCTAGAAAACTATCGCCCCCCTCCCTCGGTTTTAGGTCGAGAGGCAACTTATGGGCGCATAGGGAGGCCGAGGGGGTGCCTGGGGTGGCTGCACCACCCCTAGGTGCGGCCATAGGTGGACCCGCGCCTGGCAGGGGTGTGGGCCCCCAGGCCCCTTCTCCGTCTCGTCTTCTGGATCCGTGGATCTTCTGGTGAAATATAATTTTTGGCATATTTTTCGGGATTTTTCCTGATAGTTGATTTTCAGCACAAAAATAAGACACCAATGTAATTCTGCTGAAAACAGTGTCAGTCCGTGTTAGTTGTATCCAAATCACACAAGTTTAGAGGAAAAACAATAGCAAAATTGTTCGGGGAAGTAGATACGTTTTGGACATATCACTCAACATAACACTTTATAGTACTGAACCCATCTTTATAATCACCCTGTTACGGTGTGACGTTTGATGTTATCAAGATACTCTTCCAGTGTTATTGATTGACATGATCTTATGGTCTAAGGATTAGGATCACTTCGTATGATGTTATAGCAATATAAACTCAATAAATTTGATCGTAATGCTATACTTCGGATAAATGTTCATCACACCATTCCAATAATGTTGTGACCTCGTTATTAACAATATCCAATATCCATGATCAGGAAACCTTGATCATCTTGTTAATCAACGAGCTAGTTTATAAGAGAGGCATAACTAGGAACTTTCTGTTTGTTTATTAAACACACATGTATTAACGTTTCCGTATTAATACAATTATAGCATGCAAAATAAACATCTATCATATACTTGGAATATACATAATAACCACTTTATTATTGTCTCTCAGGGCATATTCCCTTCAAGGAGGCCACCAGACTTTGGTTTTTTGGTGGCTAGGGTTTTTCCCCGGTGCTGCCTCGGGGGATGGCACGGGAGCGATGCTCTATGTGTGTTGTATACAGTCTGTTGGCATCTAACAAAAAAAACTTAAACGGTGGCTATTAAAAAATTATAAAATGACGGATTAATAGCTCCAAATATAAAAAATGAAAGGTGTCTTGTGAGTGCTAATTTCCTCGCGCTAAAGGTGTTTGGTCGGCAGAATAAAATTAACCTTGAACGTATTGGAATATGGTTATGTAATCTGTCATCTAAGTGGTAACTTCGCTCATCTCTCAGGTGGCGCCACAGACATCTAGGTAGAAGGGAGGCACCCACAAGCTTTTATGTGACGGCATGATGTGCAGAAGGGAGAGGGGCGGAAATGGCAGGCCCAAGAGAGCCGGCTGTAGTGTGATCTTCGGACAGCAGTTTGCTGTTGGGCGATAGCCAACTTCGGGCTGTTGGGTAGACATCTAGGACCTGTCCGGCGACGGAAGGGGCAACGGTGCAGGCTTCACGAGAGTAGGGTAAGAACTCATATGCAAATGTCGCGTGCTTTCTGGATGCTTCACGATTTACCCATAAGAGGTCGTTTGGCTCCCATAATTCGGGGCTGAAATCAAGGAATACAATTGTGATTCCAGAAATCAACCTGTTTTGCTACTACGGAATTGGTTACGGAATTCATTTGCAAATTTCATTGTTTTCATATCATGCCTAACCTTAATTCCTTTTGGTACCCTGTCATTTCTGTGGAATTGCCAAATGAAATAATATCATCAATGTCATTTTATTTCATTTCTACCAAATAAAATGAAACGATAGGAGCCAAACGAGCTCTAAGAATTTTTTCGGATTTATGTTTTTGAGAACATTACGTGAAATATCCAGTTTACACATAAGTGCTGCCTTTTTCTAGTTATTGTAACATTGTTAGATCATAATGACAGATAATATTATGTTGAGAAGTGATGAAATTTTCTCTAAAATGATAATGCTTACCAGTCAGGTTGGATAGACTTTAATTACTAAAATGAACTTTTTTTGCTTTAGAAAGTAGAACAACACTATGATACTTCGCATAGTTCTCAATTCTGGAGATTGCTAGATCCGAAGGTATTCGGTCGTGCACACCTTGTTTTTTTGGCCGTTTGGTTTCAGTGGAAGCATTGAGAAGCTCTGTTGTTTGTTCCCACCAACTGTCATTTTTAGAGCCATGGTGAAGTCAGCTGCGGAGAATGTCAGGAAAGCGAAAATATGAGGGTACAATGGTGATTTTTGTTCTTGTGGGGACGGAGAACTGACTGCGTGATCCGGGACTCGTTGCAGCGACTGTTAGTGCGGGAAGACAACACATGGGGAGTTCACAGTCTTATCTTGCAGGGTGAAAATTCAAGGTCTGGCCTTAATTGGTTGTGCTTGGCAATGATCTTGTTGAAGACATTGTTTTGTGAGCAAGGACTTTCTCCAGGGTAAAAACCTATGATTTTTGATCGGGCAACGACGGCGCTTGGGCATTGTTTCCTTCTTGAAGACATTGTTATTGGAGTGTCTGATGGTGTCAGTATCGTTCCTTCTTGAGGGCATGCGTTGTTGCAGAGGCTGGGTGTAATTGGTATCCCTGTAATATTAATATATACTCTTTTCCAAAAAAAAAAAGTTGTCAATCATCTTCACGGGAAAATCCAATCTATATATAGTACTCTGGCACATAACATGGGTTTCACTTAGTGTTGTAACGTATCCACTACAATATAGACGTGATTAGGCACTCTTCTCTTGGAATGGTGTCAACGGTAAACCAAGAATACCATATGGTGAAACTAATTGATACCATTGTCACTAATTCTATTATGGACCCTCGTGGGCCTCACTGCATCTTACACACGTCCTCAACATCGCATCACAACCTCTTCCATTTAGCTGGCTGTAGAATACAGGCAGATATCGATCGCCACCACAGCTGGTCAGGTAGACCAATAGGTTCACCTATGTTGCATTAGGTTTATCGTTTATTAGTGTGCAATACTAAGCATTAATTAAGGTGCAAAGTAAATCTTCACCTCTGCACGGCCCAAAGCATGCTCTTCACCTTGTTGGATTTGATTTTTGCGAAAATGCGAGTTGGAGGGATGTGATCCATGAAAGGCAAAATCTTGAATAGTAAAACACTGAGTGGAGGTAAACCAAGTATTTAGTACTCCCTCCGTTTCAAAATATAAGATGTTTTGGGTTTGTGAAGAAAATGTATCTAGACTGTTTTTAGTGTGTAGATTCACTCAAAATCTGAGTGAATCTACACACTAAAAGTAGTCTAGATTTATTTGCTTCACAAAACTAAAACATCTTATATTTTGAAACGGAGGGAGTACTACCTATATCTAGCTTCTCAAGAGAGCAAAGCTACTTCAAGTGCAAATCCGGGCTGATGAACAGTCCTGATGCTTGCACGACCTAGGATGTCTATGAGCTTTATTAAGCGCCATTGTGAAAAAACTCAAATAGCTACCAGTTTTCATATATTTTGTATGATATCAACCACTAAGCTCAACTCCTTGCTCGGCTAAGGTGTAAAGAATGGCTTCTTGATGAACAATGGTCATTTTTAAATCTGTCTTCTCACGCTTAAATAGGATTCTACTGCCTCACCTTAAATAAGAGCAGTACTGCATTAACTTGGATGTCATGTGATGCAGCAACCATGCTGCTTTCATGATTTTTTCAAATGCGGTCATAAGGCCCACATGGGCATCCATATGTATGTTCTGATAGCTACGTGGTAGTTGTTCATTCTCATATTCTCTAAGCTAAATAACTCTTGTGTCTTAAGGAAAATAGAAAGAGACCCTTCCTTTCTCTGACAAAAACTCTCGGATGGTTAATCGACGTGTCATTTTGTTCGCTTTGGTACACACCTAATGGTCAATCACTAGCAACCCAGAAGTTGCGCTTCTTGATGGTGATACTTCACAACATTTCACGTCAACTTGATTTACACGTTGTTCTGACTTTTTTCTCTTTTTTTTTGTCTTTGGTATGGTGCCGTGTTTAGTGCAATTTTTTTTTTGGAAATCGGCACTTTATTACTTATAGTAATGTTTACATCCGGCCTCTGCATAGATAGGATGCACACAGCCGATCAACCACATGACAATAAGGAAACCAAGTTACAAAAATTACAATAGTAAGAAAGCTAAATCCTTGCTCGAACTATGCTGTATCTAGCCTCAAGTCACGCTGCCATCCATGTCGGGAGAAAATATCCTTCGCCGTGTCCTCCAATCGCGTACACCCCTCCACAAATAAATCGCGGAACTCCATACGCTGAAGAGTAGTCCATGACCGGAGGATAGCCGTGGCTCGGTAGATAACCTGCAGAGTAGAGCAAGAAGTGTCATTGAAAATCCTATCATTTCTACATAGCCAAAGCGACCAAATTATGGCAAACGCTCCCACCCTAAACAAAGTCTCATATTTATCCTCAATTCCATGCAACCAATTACCAAACACATTGGTAACCGAACGAGAAGGAGATAAACCAGAGGCTACTTGGATGATTGACCATATAGCTCGAGCGAATTTACAATGGAAAAATAAATGTTTGATTGTCTCATTATGGTGACAAAACACACATTGAATACTTCCATGCCAATTCCTCTTGACAAGATTATCCTTCGTAAGAATAACCCCTTTCCAGAGATACCAAGCGAATATCTTCGTTTTAAGGGGTATTTTCATCTTCCAAATTTTACAGTTATCATCGACTAGAATATTAGGTTGGATCAAAGCTTTATACATAGAATCGATAGTAAACTTTCCATTTTGTACCAAATTCCATTTAAACTCATCAATACCCTCACACAATTGTACCGTGGCTAATCTTAATAAGAGATTGTTCCAAGATACTAGTCTGGGGTCGAAGAGAGTTCTTCTGAAAGATAAATTAGGAGGGTTAGATTCCAATACATTGAAAAGAGTATCTCCCTTATGTCTAACAATCGAATATAGAGCTGAATATTGTTCCCGTAACGAACTTTGGCCAAGCCACTTATCCTCCCAGAATCTAATCTGCGATCCATCCTTAATATTGAAAACACCATCTGCTCACTCTTATATACTCCCTTTGATCCATATTAATTGACTTGGATTTCTCAAAATTTGGATAAACCTATATACTAAATAGTGTCTAGATTCATTTAAATCTAGACAAATCTGAGTCAATTAATACGGGTCGGAGGGAGTACTTTGTTTTGTTAGTATCCAATGCTCGGTTGGGGTTTTCTGTAGACTCCTTCAATTCTTTTAGTGAATGAATGTGACAAATTGTGGCGGAGTATCACCATAAATGTGATTAATGTAGATTCCAGTGACTAGGAATAAAGCACCGCTATCAAGGTTCTCGGTCTACAACTCCATAGTTTAATCTACTAATCTTGCCATCACATAACATTGAAGCGACAAGTACTAGCTGGTGCATCTTTAAGGGACTGAAGCAAGTGTGTGGATCAAGAGACAACCCAAGGTGGCGGTAGTACAAGTTCACTGGAATGACACGTCGTGGTGAATACTTGAAAAGGACTCCATATATCTAGAATATCACCGTGCGATGTTACTTTGTGTACTAATTCACGCCAGTGTAGTTACTACTTCGGATGCTTCCAAATACTGGGATGTGTGTTGGTTTGTATAGATTATGAAAAAAATTAAAATAAGTGAATCACATTAGCATCTTTTCTTAGCTATTTTGATCGTATTAGGTCAGGTGTAATTTTTTTAGAATGCATATTTTGAGAAGCCATTGCATTCGCTCTGCCCAGCCGATGAGCTAAATAATGAAAGAGGGGAGACACATAATAGATGAGTTGAGAGAGAGACATGAATGAACATTCATTGAATGCATTCTAAGGTAGCCAAAAAACGACATTGGCTAGAAAAGTGATGATCTTCACATAGATAATTACGTCAAATCTTATAATCCATTACAACTAATGTAGAGTTATAATTGGGTTCTCCCAATTTCAGTTGTTTTGTCTTAATAAGTAGATTGTGTAAAATAATTATACTGATTTTGTTAGCCCCTAGGACAGAGAAGATGAACACACGCACAAGCTCAAAGGGAGAATGAACACAAGTAGTGGGAGTGAGGGAGTCGGGAGAGTGAGGCAGAATGCTCTTTTGCATTGCTACAAACTGATACAAGGGGTCCTATTTATAGGACTTGTGAGCTGCACAAACCAGCTCATCGATGGGCTTAGATGAACTGACCGCCAGCTTATCCTGACAGCCGAACTCTATCCTAACATACTGCTATTTATCCTGAAAAAAGCTAAGATTCTTATCCTGACATCTCTTGACTTACTAGCAGTGTAGATATTTGACTTTGGTGGCAGATGTTTACAAGCAGCGCTCTCTTGCTAGTGTGAACATGCACGTACTAGTACTCGCATGCATGCACGTACTACATTAAGCAACAACTTAATTAATCAACAATTCTCCCCCTAATTAGTTGTTGCAAATCTTGGTAACGCCAATTCTATCTCGCAGACTCTGAAACTTAAGGCGACCGAGTGCCTTAGTCAGGATGTCCGCCTTCGGCTCACTGGTCCGGATGAACTCCACGACAATGGAGCCATTTTCCACGCAATCGCGGATGAAGTGGTAGCGCAGATCAATGTGCTTGCTACGATCGTGGAGAACCGGGTTCTTGCACAGCGAGATCGCAGATTTGTTGTCGATGAACAATTTGACCGGCGCAGCTTCTTGGTTTAGTAGCTTGCCAAAGAGACGGGCAAGCCAAATTCCTTGGCACGCTGCCGTCGCTGCCGCTATGTACTCCGCCTCGCACGAAGAAGTGGCGACAACCTTCTGCTTCTAAGATTGCCAGCTTACTGGACTGTCCCCGAGGAAGAACAACACGCCAGAGGTGCTCTTCCTAGATTCCACGTCGCCGACGTGATCGGAGTCGCTGAAACCGATCAATGTCTCGCCGTCATCGCGGCGGTACACACACCCGTGGTTTAGTTTAGCAGCGATGTATCGAAGAAGATGCTTCACAGCCGCAAGGTGATCGCCCGCCGGCGCCTACATGAACCTGCTCAGGAAGCCCACGGCGAACGCAATGTTCGGGCGGGTATGAACCAGGTACCTAAGGCTGCTGATGACGCTACGGTAGAATGTTGCGTCCACCGGTGTCTCCTTGCTCTCCTTGCTCAGCTGGCATCGTGCTTCCATGGGCGTGTGTGAGGCGTTGCAGCCCGCCATGCCCACCTTGTCGAGCAGTTTGCTCGCGTACGCATCGTGGTGCACCCACGCTCTTGCTTCACCTCTAGGCCGAGGTAGTATCGGAGTAAGCCGAGGTCACTCATGGAGAACAACCGTTTCATCTCCTCCTTGAAACGGTGCACTTCTCGCTGCTCAGCACCCGTGACCACCAGGTCATCGACATAGACCCCGACAATCAACAATGTGTTTCCAGTTCCTTGTGCGTATACACCGTGTTCTGTGACACTTCGTGTGAAGCCGAGCGAAGCTAGACTTGCATCCAGTTTGGCGTTCCACGCCCTTGGTGCTTGTCGTAACCCATAGAGGGCCTTGTGGAGCTTGTAGACGTCGTGTTCGTGTCCATCAGCGATGAACCCTGGTGGCTGGGACACGTAGACCTCCTCCTCGAGATCTTCGTTTAGGAACGCGGATTTAACATCCATGTGATGAACCCAGCCACGGTGTGCCGCCAGAGCAAGGATGAGACGCACAGACTCGAGCCTTGCCACCGACGCGAATACCTCCTCGAAGTCCACACCTTGACGCTGCACATAGCCCTTTGCGACAAGCCGGGCCTTGTGCTTGACGATGTGCCCATGCTCATTTTTCTTCACCTTAAACACCCATTTGAGTCCGATCGCACGGTGGCCTGGAGGGAGAGAGATGAGAGTCCAAGTGTTGTTGTCGTCGATGGACTGAAGTTCGTCTAGTATCATGCGGTGCCAGAAGTCCTCGCGTTCCGCCTCACCAAACGATGTTGGTTCTTCTCCGGCCACGAGATGCAACACCTCGTTGTCGAAGAACTGCTCCGCTAGTTGCGGTGTACCGGCAGGAGCTCCAAGCAGGTCATCGACGAGCAGGAACCGGTATGGTGCGGTGGCAATGTCCTGGGCGTCGAAGAGAGCCGATTGCACCGACAGAGGCGTCACGAACCGCACCTGAGTGGAGCCAGATGGAGGAATCTCAACATCCTTGCTAGGTGTCATAGTCGGGAGCTTTTGCCAGGCTGGAGACGGTGTGACTGAAGGCGTGACGGCGAGACGGCTGCTTGCGGAAGTTGTGTCCCGGGAATGAGTCGTGGTCGACGTGGCTGCATGCGTGACGTAGACGGGGTACTCCACCATGAAGGAGCTGCTTGCCGGGGCCTCCCCGGGTGCCTCCCAGTTCCACCGTGCCTCTTCGTCGAAGATGACGTCGCGTGACACATGTAGGCGCTTGGAGACAGGATCGTACATCCTGTACGCCTTAGAACCCGTCTCATAGCTGATGAAGACCATGGGGTGCTCCTGTCATCGAGCTTCTGCAGGTGCGGGCGCGCCACCTTGACGTGTCCAACGCAGCCAAAGACGCGGAGGAAGCGCACGTCCGGCTTCTTGCCGTGCCACGCTTCATACAGCGTCATGCTGTCGACGCTCCTCGTGAAGCACCGGTTGAGGATGAACACGGCCGTGAGTACCGCCTCTCCCCAAAATAGGTTCGGCACCCGTTTAGCCTTGAGCATGCTGCGTGCCATGCCCAACACTGTCTGGTTCCACCGCTCGACGATGCCATTCTGTTGCGTCGTGTATGGCGTAGTGAGGTGATGTTGCACGCCGCTCTCGGCGCACTGCTCGTAGAAAGTGTCCGACGTGAAATCGCCGCCATGGTCAATGCGCAGCACACGCAGCCTGTGCCCGCACTCCACCTCAGTTGCCGCCTGGAACTTGACGATGGCGCGTGCAGCCTCGTCTTTGGATGCCAAAAGCTCCACCCACATGTACCTACTGCGATCGTTGATCAGCAGGAAGATGTAGCGTCAGCCTCCTAGCGTTGGCGGCGTGATCGGGCCGAACAAGTCCCCATGTACGAGCTCAAGCGGCTTCTGGGCCCTGTAGTGCGCCTTCTGTGTGAATGGCAGGCGCCGCTGCTTCCCGACAAGGCATGCCTCGCACAGCTCGTCGGCATGCTCGATGTGCGGATGACCATGCACCAAGCCTCCACGAGCCATCTTCTGCAGGCCATCGAAGTGAAGGTGCCCGAGCCGCGCATGTCAGCGCCGGCATCGGACACGTGACCCATGGCGAGGCACACTGGACGTAAAGGTGTGAACTGAAGTTTGTACAAGAGATTGGGCGACCGTTGTACCTTCATCAGCAGGCGATTTCGCTGGTCTCGCACGCTGAGGATTCCACGACGTATGTGGATGTAATACCAGCTCTCGTCGAGCTGGCCGAGGCTCACGACGCTGCTCTTGAGCGCCGGGATGAAGAAGACCTCAGTGAAAGCATGGTGATCTGTCAACACCCGGTTTTTTAATCCCAGATGCCTGTTATGCCATACATCACAATATCAGGATTACCATTTTTACGAGACATAACAGAATTGGATACCACAGTACATCATCCATTACAAACCATACATAAGGTCTTACACAAATAAGGATCTCATGATCCAGTTCTTAATACAACTCAAGCAACGGAATTACGTAATAATAAAGGTAGCGTAGGCGAAGCTCCATCTTCGGGGTCACAGGCAATGCTGACGATGTGAGATGATCCTAGTTGTCGTAACCTTCCTAGGGTCCATCATCCTGGTACTCCTCTTCATAGTCTGGCCACGGGAATAGCCAGAGACAAAGCCATGAGTACTCTTTAAGTACTCGCAAACTAATACTAACAAGTGAAGGGAGTTTTTGTAATAGGACACTAAGCTCTAGGGTTGTTTTGCAAGAAGCCAGATTTACCTCTACTAAGTTCAGAAGCAAGAGAAAACTAGTCACAGTTTATAACACCTAAGTGGGAACTTGTATCTCATGCCACAACTCTGTGGTGGTCAAGTCAAATTCTCCGATTCATTTCACAAGTCATTTTGAAAACATCTGACGGGGGAACAGTATGGCCACTCCAACTATCCATAACCGCGGACGCGGCTATTCGAATAGTTTGACACTCTGCAGAGATTGTATACTTTCACCACAACATTTGATACATCCATCAGGAACAAATCCTGAATTCACCATACTCAGTATGCGGATAATCAATCCTAACCTTTCAATTACACGCCCTAGTATAAGCACCTCTCCTGTGAGTTTGGCCTCCCAACCATGACCAACTGTCATCTTGGGTACTGCACAGGTGGACAATCTTCACAAGGTATCCCCAGCTCAAACCTTGGCCGTGAGGGAACCAATACTAATGTATATAAGTTTCCAGTCAAGCCCTACCCAATCTTCGGGTATTGTGGTTGTACGGTAAAATTGGAATGGTATCGCATCCAGACAACCATCAGTTTTATAAAGGGCTAAGGCTCATGCCTCAACATTTTCATCACCAAAATCATCTGATGTTCGGAAACACATGTCAAAACATCTCAGTAGAATGATCCATCATTCTAAGGTTTTCATAACCATTTTCTCCAAATATTCCCATCTAAAGTTGATCAAGTTTTATGCTTAGCACTAGCATCTACAAGTGGGGGTGAGTACTAATGAGGGGTGATAAACAAGTGGAGTTTCAACTAATTACCACCTCATGCCTTAGGATGATATCAAGGTTTTCTAGCTTAGGCCAAATTTTATGCTCTTTATGCAACCTTCAAGTATCTTCCTAGAATCTACAAGTTACTTCAATAAACTCTAAGTAAAAGCTTTGATAAATAAATAAAGTAGAAAGCTTGCAAGTAAAACTAGGATTGGGTTTTCAAGTGGGTATGATCACATATGCTTAAGGCATATAGTTGGCATGGTAACAAGTAAGTATGTGTTTGCATCAGTAGAGTATCTTGCAAGTGTTAGCTTGCACATTCAACTAGTAGTAATAGGCTGGCAAGTATTGGTTTGCACAGTATCAATATAAGCTTTCCTTGTGCAGAGCAGTGGTTGAAGTTCTCCTCGGCTTCTTCCTCGTAGTATCCTCCTTCCTCCTCGTATCCTTGGTCGGTACTAGCGTCTATGAATAAATACGAGGTACAAAATCACCAAACAATACTTAACTACTTGCAATCATCACACAAAGGGGTTCTATAGATGATCTAGCATCATCACTAACATTACAAGACTAAAGCATTTGGCTTAATGATTTTAGTTTTAGAAAAGTAATTTCTACTCATTGAAAAACTACTTAAGATTTAATATTCTCCAAACCAAACATGGGATCATGTTGACACATGTCATTACCACATATTTTAGTCCATGGGAATGTGATTTAAAGTGGTGTCACAATTTAATAAGGTTTAACCTTTTTATTTTAAATAAAATAAGTGACTAGAAATGCGTATGTGGCATTCTTTTATTACATGAACATTATTTCTTTAAGTAAACCCATATATTTTTATATATTCTAAAAGGTATGGTTAAATGTGGTTTTCGAGAGTTGGAATCAACTCAAAAGCTATCATGGTTTAAATTTGAAAAATGTTTGAATGTAGAAAAGCTTCTGCCTTGTTATTTTTAGCAAGGGTGATCTACAGATCCAAATGATTTGAATCCAACGGGCTTGGATTCAGTATTTCCAGACCTTTCTAACAAAATTGGTTTCATTCAATTTGGTTCACTGAATCAAGCTGGGTTGATTTTTGAAACTAGGTACAGAACTGTGTTTGAATGAAAATGGAAAAATCCAAATTCAAACTAATGGGCTGCGCGGGAAAGGTTAACGGGCCGGCCTGCTACGCACAGCGCTTAGGCTAAAATTTCAAAGATTAATTAAAGTTTAAGCCGTCGAGGAAGCTTCGCCGGCCGAGGATTCACATAGGGAGGATGCGCCGGGGGAGGATATGTCGAAGGAAGCTTCACCGGGGGAAGATAGGCACATCAATTTTGCCATGGAGGAGACGAGAGGGAGCTTCCACTCTCGCAGGCGTTGCCGAGAGGAGCACCGAAAGGAAAGTTCCTGCGAGGAGCACCAAAAGGAGAGTTCGGAGGAGCTCACAAAGATCTTCCATGATGAGGATGGAGCTGCATACGGAGACTGCCCCGGACCACACAAGAAACGAGTGACAGTGTCCTAGAAAATACAAGCAAGTCGTCGCTGGTCAGATCAACGAAATGCACGAGATATGCGTAGATCTGACAACACATGGGAGATCCAGCTCTCACAACGCGTTTACCAACAAACCTGTTGTAATAACTTCAGAAAAGAAGTTGTAGTAAATTAAATGGTTCTCTACAAGTTACACCTTGGAGCCTTGGAGGTAAAACGTGGTATTTACTCTTAGTTTCCTCCGACCTGCTAGAATATCGACCTACATTTCTCGAATGGCAGAGAGAGAGAGAGAGAGGGGGGGGGGGGGGCACTCCAGAGAACTCCTTAAAGTTATATCTAGTTTTTAGGCTAAATTTTTAAAGATCACTTAAAATGTAACTCGTGGGGGAACCTTTGCCCGTGGAGGATTAACCTAGGGAGGATGCACCAGTGGAGGATACGCCGAAGGAAGCTTCGCCGGGGGAAGAGAGGCACATGAGTGTTGCAACAAGACGAGGACATTACCCCTCCATAGTGGAAATTTGTATCGAGAGTATACCCACACGTATCAAAAAGATCTCACATATAATTGACTAGTGTTAGTTGTTTGATTTAGTATTGATCTCAAGGTAAATTCATGTTCTTACGGTTTGAACGTGACAATGCATGGTTGTTTCGTCTAACAAATGTTCACACATTATTTTACCCCTTAATTAGACATCATCTTGCGACGATTTTCGTTACCCTCTTTTCTTTTTCAAAAAGACAAGGCAGACTGACGCGTTATTTGATTTGGGCGGACAACCGATCAGTCTTTTTATTGGTTAGCGATGTACTATCTGATAGGGAGCGGGAGGAGTGCTGTGCAACTAGCCAAATATGGCTGTTCCACTGTCACGGTTTTTTAGAAAATTTGGTTGAATGTGACGAAATTTACATAACTTGGTAGCCCTTGCTGAAACTCATCGGAGTTTTCTACCCTATCAGTTGACATGTCCTAATTTTTGAGTTTCAAAAAATAAAACTATGTGGTAAAAGATGTCATAGTCAATTAGGAGGTGAAATCTGGAAATATTATTTAATAGGGAAATGAAATGGTGCTTAATAAGTTACACCATGGAGATAAAACGTGGTATTTACTCTTAGTTTCCGCCGACCTGCTAGAATCTCGAACTACTTTTCTTGAATGGCGGAGCTTCCCTATGGCTAAGGGGGGACATGGCCCCCCTACTCCAGAAAACTTTCCAATGTTATCTCTATTTTTAGGCTAAAGTCTCAAAGTTTACTTAAAGTTTAATCTGCCGAGGAAGCTTTCTTAGGGGGGAGGACGGAGAGGAGGATACTCGGAGGGGGAGGGAGGAGGAATAGGGAGGAGTGTGGAAGAAAATATGAGGGAGGCGAGAAAAATGGAGAGAGCGAGAGGAAGCTTGAGGCACAGAGGCCGAGCTAGGAGGACATCACGAGGATCTTGGAGCCTAGAAAAATGCAAGAAGCAGACAAATGCAAGCAAGTCGCCGCTGGTCAGATCAACAAAAATGCAACAGATTTCTTAGAGGAGATCAACAAAATGAACACAAACTAAAAAAACACCTAGTAGAAAAAAGCTCTCTCCTAACAGCATCTCCTAGTTCCAGTCCGAGACTAACCTAATTTACCTGACCAAAATTCTGGCAGGGCTACAGGCGGCCGGCATTCAAGCGGGCGCAGGCGGGAGGAGAGGCACCCCGGCAGAAACACAAGCAGGGGAAATTAGAAATAAAAACCAGACAGCAGCCGTGGCCACATTTGTTCCTTTTTTGTGTTGTGGCCCGGGAGGGGCATCCCTCTACTCAAATCTACGTCCAGCCTCGCCTCCCCTCTTTTTTTTCTTTTTTGTTTTTTGTGGGGTGGTGTAGGTTTTTTCCCCCTATGCATGCATTCAATTGGTGTTTGATGTGATGAATGAATGATCATCCATTCAATTTCTCATAGAATAAATAGAAGGTATAGAATAGAGACACAGCTGAGCTCTCTCCTCTTTTTTTCCTCGGTCGGTCGTTTTAACTTATCTTTTCTCTGGCATTGATACAATTCATGTGTCGATGTGAATTGGTCATTTCACTATTTATGATGTCCTGTTTTTGATAAACTTACTTATATGATGCGGATGAACGGTCGGGAATGGATGTACGGTGACCGACGTTTACCCGGATATATGAAAGGCGTGGATAAATTTATCGATGTGGCTACGGCAAACAAAGAGAATGGTTTTATACATTGTCCATGTGTTCAATGTCGGAACAACAAGGAGTACTCTTCCTCAAAAATCATTCGCGGCCACCTGATTATGAAAGGTTTCATGCCCAACTATAATTGCTGGACCAAGCACGGGGAAAGAGGGGTTATGATGGAAGATGGTGAAGAAGAAGATGATGATAACAACTATCATCATATGTTTCCTGAATACAGTGATACTACAATGGAAGACAATGGAGAGGAAGGAGGTGAAGAACGGGCATCAGATGAGCCGGCTGATGAACTTGGTAGGGTAATTTCTGATGCAAAGCGAGACTGTGAAACAGAAAATGAGAAGTTGAAGTTAGAGGGAATGTTAGAAGATCACAAGAAATTGTTGTACCGAAATTGTAAAGATGGCAGCACAAACCTCGGTACCACACTGGAATTTGTTGCGATGGAAGACAGAGTGTGGTCTAACTGACTCCTCATTTGAAAAGATGCTGAAAATAATGAAGCCGAAGTTTCCAAAACATAACGAACTTCCTGAGAGTACCTACGAAGGAAAGAAGACTCTCTGTCCTCTAGGATTAGATGTGCAAAAGATATATGCATGCATTAATGACTGCATCCTCTACCGGGTAAGGAGTATGAGAATTTAGATAAATGCCTGGTATGCAATGCGTTGCGGTATAAGATCAGACGAGATGACCCTGGTGATGTTGAGGGAGAGCCCCTCCAAAAGAGGGTTCCTTCTAAGGTTATGTGGTATGCTCCTATAATACCAAGGTTGAAACGCATGTTCACAAACAAAGACCATGCCAGGTTGTTGCGATGGCACAAAGAAGACCGTAAGAAAGACGGAAAGTTGAGACACCCTGCTGATGGGTCACAGTGGAGAAAAATCGAGAGAGACTTCCCAGACTTTGCAGGTGACGCAAGGAACTTATGGTTTGGTCTAAGTACGGATGACATGAATCCTTTTGGGGAGCAGAGCTGCAGTTACAGCACCTGGCCCGTGACTCTATGTATCTATAACCTGCCTCCTTGGTTGTGCATGAAGCGTAAGTTTATTATGATACCAGTGCTCATCCAAGGCCCAAAGCAACCGGGCAACGACATTGATGTGTACCTTAGGGCATTAGTTGAAGAACTCTTACAGCTGTGGGGCAAACCAGGTGTACGTGCGTGGGATGAGAACAAATAGGAACCATTTGATCTACGAGGGTTGCTTTTCGTAACCATCAATGATTGGCCTGCTCTTAGTAACCTTTCAGGACAGACAAACAAGGGATATAAGGCATGCACACACTGTTTAGATAAGACTGAAGGTACATATTTGCATAAATGCAAGAAGGTTGTGTACCTGGCGAATCGACGATTTCTTCCGACCAATCATCCTGTAAGAAAGAAAGGCAAGCATTTCAAAGGTGAGGCAGATCACCGGAAGAAGCCTGAACTCCCTCCTGGTGATGATGTATTTGGTATGGTCAAGGACATAGAAGTAATCTTTGGAAAGGGTCCCGGCGGTCAATCAGTTCCGAACGACGTCGCTACAGGACACGCACCCATGTGGAAGAAGAAATCTATATTTTGGGAGCTGCCATATTGGAAAGTCCCGCGTGTCCGCTCTTCAATCGACGTGATGCACGTGACGAAGAATCTTTGCGTGAACCTGCTAGGATTCCTAGGCGTGTATGGGAAGACAAAAGATACACCAGAAGCACGGGAGGACCAACAAATTATGAAAGACTCAAAGAACATGCATACACAGAACAAGACGGATAAAGGGCGTCACTTAAGTCGTGCCAGCTATGCTCTTACCAAAGCAGAGAAGGAAATATTTTTTGAAGTCCTTTACAGTGTCAAGGTGCCGTCTGGCTTCTCATCTAATATAAAGGGGATAATAAATATGGCAGAGAAAAAGTTCCAAAACCTGAAGTCTCATGACTGTCACGTGATTATGACGCAGTTGCTTCCGATTGCATTGAGGGGGCTTCTACCAAAAAATGTTTGAGTACCCATTGTGAAGCTGTGTGCATTACTCAATGCAATATCTCAGAAGGTAAT
Source organism: Avena insularis (assembly GCA_023614405.1). Taxonomy (NCBI): domain Eukaryota; kingdom Viridiplantae; phylum Streptophyta; class Magnoliopsida; order Poales; family Poaceae; genus Avena; species Avena insularis. The sequence goes on along the minus strand of CM042695.1, from coordinate 376,254,198 downwards.
CAATCCAGATATTCTGCCAAGATTACAGAAGGATGTGGTACAATGTCTTGTTAGTTTTGAGTTGGTGTTCCCACCATCCTTTTTCAATATTATGACGCATCTCCTGGTTCACCTAGTGGAAGAGATTGCCATTCTCGGTCCGGTATTTCTGCACAATATGTTCCTCTTTGAGAGGTTCATGGGAGTCTTAAAAAAATATGTTCATAACCGTGCTAGACTAGAAGGAAGCATCTCCAAGGGATATGGAACAGAGGAGGTCATTGAGTTTTGTCTTGACTTTATTCCTAACCTGAAGCCGATTGGTGTTTCTGACTCGCGGCATGAGGGAAGACTAAGTGGAAAAGGCACGCTAGGAAAGAAAGCAATGATATGTAGGGACGGGGATTCTTTCACTAAAGCACACTACACAGTTCTACATAATTCCATCTTGGCAGCTCCGTATATCGAGGAACACAAGAATATTGTATGCTCCAAAAACCCGGGGAAGCCTGAATCATGGATTACAGATGAACACATGAAGTCTTTCGGTGGTTGGATGCGGACACATCTCTTGAATGACAGCACTGTTGGAGATCAGCTATACTTGTTGGCCGCGTCACCATCTTCTACTGTATTGAATTTCCAAGGGTACGAAATAAATAGGAATACATTCTACACGATCGCCCAAGATAAAAAGATCACCAACCAAAATAGTGGTGTCCGCTTTGATGTAATATACGAGAATGGACAAAAGGACACATACTATGGTTACATAGAGGAGATATGGAAACTAGACTATGGAGTCTCTTTTAAGGTCCCTTTGTTTCGCTGCAAATGGGTCAACCTGAATGGGGAAGGGGTAAAGATAGACCAATTGTACGGAATGACAACAGTGGATCTTAACGATCTTGGTTATAGATATGAACCATTTGTCCTAGCCAATGATGTGTCTCAGGTTTTCTATGTGAAGGACATGTCCTCCAGACCGAAAAAAAGAAAAAATATGCAAACGAATACATCATATGATGAGCCAAAATGTCACATAATTCTTTCAGGAAAAAAAAACATCGTGGGAATCGAGGACAAGACAGACATGTCAGAAGATTATAATAAGTTTGATAAAATTCCGCCCTTCACAGTGAAAACTGACCCAAGCAGTAAATAAGATGATCCATGGTTACGTCTGAAGCGATCATAAGGAAGGACATACGCCAAGAAGTTCATGCTCATATTATATAACTCTAGTTCATGTATTTCGCGGTTTGTGGCTTGACCGAAGGATATCTTTCGCGGTTTGTGGCTTGACCGGGACTATATATAGGGGGGCCTTTAGTCCCGGTTTTGTAGTCTTAGTTTTTAATATTAATAAATGTCTTGAGTGTTAGTCCCGTTTTGTGGCTGGACCGGGACTATGAAGAAGTTGTCCCGATTCGTACTTACCATTAAGATCTGATCTCCAAACGCGCGCGGTCACATATTAGGGAGTGCCTCTATGACCAGTTTCTTGGAGATGCCGGAGGACTGGGATCCGGTGGCATCTCCCTGAAACTGGTCGTAGTGGTGTCCCTGCTCTCGAAAACCATCTTGCAGCTTGTAACTTCTCTAACTAGATCAATACACCTGGGAGCTAACTAATTTCACATATTAGGGAGTGCCTCTATGACTAGTTTCTTGGAGATGCCGGAGGACTGGGATCGGGTGGCATCTCCCTGAAACTGGTCGTAGTGGTGTCCCTGCTCTCGAAAATAATATTGGAGATGCCTCAATCTGACTGGAGGACTGGACTCATAAGGATGCCTATTTATAGTACAAGCAGCTCGGCATAGTGTCGACACTTACGAAATAATATCGACACTCACCCCTATTATTAGTGCTGACTCGTGTTTTGTCCCGGTTGGTGTCTCCAACCGGGACTAAAGGTTCATCTTTAGTCCCGGTTGGTGACACCATCCGGGACAAGGTACACGCCGCACGACATAATGTCGACACTCACCCCTATCATTAGTGCTGCCTGGCCCAGCCTGCCGAAATCCCTCCAACCGGGACTAAAGATGAACCTTTAGTATATTGAAAATTCGAACAATGAAAATCCTTCGCGTGGTGTCATATTATGTGACATAGTTGAAAGGAAAAATACCAGACTTGGTATATTGATCATGTCTCGGAAAAGCCTTCACAAAATGACCTATCATGTTCGAGGTTTCATGGCTTTCGGTCCAAATGACCGATGTTATGTGCTGAATTGCGGCATAGTTTGTGATGTTGTGCCCATATTATGCATGCATGTGGACATTGGTATGGAGAACAATGTTGAAGGAGGAAGTTTTCCTTTTTGTCGCACGGAAAAGCCCTTTTCCATTTTACGAGCGCAAAAAACGGGTCGTTTTGTGAAGTAACCACCAAAATGCTGTTTCAGAATGCTACCGTCCCATTTTCCTAAAATACTATACCACCTCACATGGACTATCTCCCAACCGGGACATCTCAAACCTTTTTGTCCATCCCGGGTAAAAAGGACAAATGTCTGCTGAATCGGTAGGAAGTGGGTCCGGTTTGTACTATAGGTACATGACCTATCGCCCATGATTTTTTGTAAAAATCATTTTTAGACTCGCAATATGTGGTTTCTTCAGAGATCCAATGCAAGTTCTAAATGAGCCATTTTTCTTCCCGCGATTTTTCTTCCCGCCATTTCTTCCCGCCATTTTTCTTCCCGCCAGTTCTTCCCGCCATTTCTTCCCGCCAGTTTTTCCCGCCAGTTCTTCCCGCCAGTTATCTTCCTGCCATTTCTCACTATATATATATGTAGGGTTGGCCTCCATTGTCATTGCACATCTCTAGACTCATATCTGCAACCTCATCACTCTTTCCCATGACTTCCACCGTAGCACTAACTCCCAGGGAGTCGGAGGCGCTTTGCGCCTCGAACTACCCCTACCCGCCGGGCTACTGTGTCCCTGTTGGCTGGATACTGAGCGCCGGAGGCGTGCCGGTTCCTCCTGTCCCTCTAGGTGTGGCGCGTCAGATGGCCATCACGAACCACTACTACTTCGATCTCACGCCGGAGTAGCGGAGGAATCCCAAATGGCATCCCGACTATTTCCCGACTTGGGAAGCCTTCTTCGTGGATCGGCATGAGAGGGCGCTCGCCAGGCACGAGGAGGATGGCCCATCTCCTCCGAACTTCAACGAGGCCGGCCATCGACTGTGGTGGTGCGGCCGGACTCTCCAGAGCGTCATGGCCTACGACACGGCCGCCGACTCTAGCCCCTGCCTGCGCTACCCTCAAGTCCAGCCCACTCGTACTCAGCCTTCAAGGTTCAACTACGGCGACCCCGACGACGACAGCGACAACGGCCGCCATGAGTAATGCATTTACTACAAAGGGCGTAGTATTATGTGTAGGCAGGAACATGACTGAATCACTCCAACATTGCAAAACAAGTTCGGTCGATTGTGGCTTAATCTGGCCATGTATCTTAATTTCCAGTTCTTATATGTAACTTTGTGTTAGTTGCGTTATGTACTTTAATTCCAGTTCTATCCTAATAAAATTTTCTTTCCGCCCATTATTTCCCGTCCTTTTTTCCCGCGCATTAATATATAAAAAATATAAGTTAATTCAAATCCAAATTAAAAACAGAAAATGGTTTTGAATTATTTATTCAAATCCAAACACTTTTTATGTTTAAAGTTTTCTAAATTCCAAATTAATATTAAAAAAATATAAGTTAATTCATTTTTAATTGTAAATGGTTCATATTTTAAATGGTTACATTAATTATTTTTTAAAACAGAAAATGGTTTTGAATTATTTATTCAAATCCAAACACCTTTTATGTTTAAAGTTTTTCTAAATTCCAAATTAATATTCAAAAAATATAAGTTAATTCATTTTTAATTTTAAATGGTTCATATTTTAAGTGGTTTCATTAATTATTTTTAAAAAACAGAAAATGGTTTTGAATTATTTATTCAAATGCAAACACTTTTTATGTTTAAAGTTTTTCTAAATTCCAAATTAATATTCAAAAAATATAAGTTAATTCATTTTTAATTTTAAATGGTTCATAGTTTAAATGGTTACATTAATTATTTTTAAAAACAGAAAATGGTTTTGAATTAGCTATTCAAATTCAAACACTTTTTATGTTTAAAGTTTTTCTAAATTCCAAAGTAATTATCATTTAAAAAACATTACAAATTTAAATCCCAAAATAAAAAATAAGACGGGAACAGAGAGAAAATTCCTGAAAAAATTTGAAAACAAGGTCATATGTCCCGGTTGGAGCCACCAACCGGGACTAAAGACCCCTGCGCGCGCCAACCCTTGGTCTGCTGAAAAAAGTGGAGTATACGTCCCGGTTGGTGGCTCCAACCGGGACGTATGACCCTTTAGTCCCGGTTGGAGCTACCAACCGGGACAAAAGGTCCTTTGATTAATAAATGGGTGCCCCTCCTCTTCTTCTTCCCCATCTCACAATCTTCTCGCGCAGAGGCTCGGCCCGCTGCTCTGCCTCCGCCTCCTCGCCAGGAACTGCCTCCCTCCAACGGAATCGGCGAAGGGCGCCCGTAACCACCGCAATCAGGAGATCCTCCCCGAAGTCCGGCCACCGCTGTTCTCGACGATTCCGGCCGCGTCCGAGCTCGCTTGGTCGAGCTGACCCCTCCACCGCCTCCGTGGTGAGCCCCTCCACCTCACAGTCCTCTCTGTTCTTCCTCTTCCTCTCTGTATTGCTACCGCGCCGAGGACCTGAAGCCACCGCTGTCGGTCGCCGTTGTGCTTCCTCTTCCGGCGACAAATCCGGAACGGCTCGGAGAGGCACAATAGGCTCCAAACCATGGAGGACTGGGTTTCCCGAAGAGAGGAAGAAATATCCTGATAGAAGCCGTCAGAGGAGAAAGGACAAGGCGGAAGTTGAAGCGGATATTTAGAAAGAGCGAATGCGTATAATTGAAGAACGAATAAAGCAACAACAAGATGAAATTAACGCACTTAAAGAGCAAAGTACTACCGGCCCATCTCAGCAGCACACTGCATTCGATGCTACCGGCCTATCGAATAATCGAAAAAACAGTGTGGCTTCCACCGAGGTCCCGGGTGATGACAATGACAATGACAATGGTGCACCGATGATGGCTCCTGTTGGCTATGCAGTGGATGATATCACACAGATGACACACTGCGAGCTACATGTCAAAGTTGTGAACATATCAATGAAGGTGGCGGTCGGCTATGCCTTACCAATTGGACCCACACCAACTTACCACTGTCGTCCGGTTCCAGAGGGCTACGCTGTTGTCGGGGTGGATGAAATCATGCCCACCTTTGAAGTTTTGAAGCTTGACTACCCTGCAGGTGAAGGGGAGGTGACTGAACTGGGAGACGCAACAAACGTCACCATTCTATGGCCAAAGGAATGTATCGTGCTTCGAAATCACACGCCAAGGCCATCTTCGCCGCCGCCTCACCCGTCTCCAGCGAGGTCGTCGCCGCCGCGGCAGCCGTCTTCGTCGCCTCACCTGGCTCCGTCGCCTCACCAATCTCCGGCGCAGCCATCGCCGCGGGAGCCATCGCCGGCGCCTCAGGATAAAAAGCGTAAGCGTACCGCTACTCTGCGTCGTGGTAAGCGATCGCCGAAACGTAAACAAGAGCATCTTCCAAAAGTACCAAAGGTTCCTCCCAAGAGAGCTTATGACTGTACTGAAGAGGAGACTACAACGATCGTTGATGCGGAAACGACAGCATTTTTCGCTAAGCTTCGGCGGCCGAAAGAGCCAGAGTTCCCCATCACCAAAGAAGAAAAAGGCAGAGTGTTGAAAATGCTAAAGACTCTTCATCAACCCGAGCCAAAGATATCATCAGACTATGAGCGTTCTATTCTCAAGTCACATGCGGCACAACAAGCCTCGAAGAGCAGTACTGATGCAAGCGAGAAATCTGTTGCCCAGCTCGGAGAACAAGCAAAACAGTCTTGCGCCCCTCTCAAGGTGATTTCCCATACCAATGTGGGGTCGACCAAATATGGGGTCGAAGAGCAGGATGAGCCAGAGGTAGTTGCACAATACGGAGAAGCTGCCGCTGCTCAAGGTATGAGTATTGCCCAGTACTTATCCCAGTTAGAGTACTTCCCCGTGAGTGAAGTAGCATACAAATATCAGTACGAGAAACCTCTCGTCAAACCTGAGGAGGTAAATAATCTTCCAACAAAAATGCGAAGATTGCATAAATGGTACATGCATGCCATAAAGGCCGGGGCTAACTGAATAGTGCTGAAGGTTACAAAAAAGCATTATGGGAAAGAAATAGATGACATGATATCCACTGAATTTGATGAACTATTTCAATTATTCAATCAAGACGCCTTGGACAAATCGATCATCAGTGCCTATTGTCTGTAAGTACTAATTCTGTAATTAATTTAGTCTCGAGCTATCTCACCTTGTTTATTGCATGTATATAATCATACTGTAATATGCAGAATGAAGATTCTCGAATGCAGCAGAGGACAAATCTATGACATTGGCTTCATTGACCCATATTGGGTTCATCAAGCTAATCTCAAAACAAGCCCCTAGGATATGGAGGATAATATAGTACACGCGTTAAGGTTTCAAGAAACCAGAAGGGAAATACTATTTCCTTACAACTTCGAGTGAGTGTTATTGTCTTGTATACACTTTCTATTTCGCTTACTCAATGTTAAGTATATAATTGATTAGTTATGCATTCACATTCTGTTAATCATTCAACTTGACAAAGGGCGTGTACTAGTCCTGGACTCGAAACATAAACCCCTTGAGCAGTGGAAGGACAAGCAGATGCTTCTCCAGCGGTAATTCTAATCATTACGACACTATATCGGCAACGTTCGTGAATTTTATGATATCAAGTAATTAATAACTTCTTTTATTCGTTTTCTTCGCCAGGCATCGCTTGGAAACGGTTCACCAACAAGGCTTGGGGTGTTTGGAAATCGGAGCTTACATTTCAAGAACTAGATGTAAGCACCACTAGCTATATCCGTGCATCTCTTTGATTCTAGTTTTGATACCGTTATTATCATGCTTGATTATTATTTTGATTGAACTATGTTCTCGTAAAGTGCCTGACGCAGGGACCAGGTAACAATCTATGTGGATACTATGTTTGCGAGTTCATCCGGCAGACGTGCGATGAGAAGGGCAGAAATTTAGAGCAACTCCACGTACGTAAACAATTTCTATAGCTTTTAATTACAATCAAATTGTGTTTAGTTTCATTCATATAGGCTGACTCCTTTTCTAAATCAGATCGAACGTCTACGAGACGGTCTTCTGCCAAAGGATCGCGTACGAGCAATTCAGGAGGAATTGGCGGGATTCTTGGATGCAGAAGTCCTAAACCCAAAAGGGGAATACTATTCGGCTTTGTATAAACAATAGGAATTGTACAAAGAGCAACTTTTGTATGTAGTGCATGAACTCGATCCGTGTATCGAATGTAATATTGTCATGATGATCTTGTGTAATATAATGGTTCCTTCACTGATGAGTGCAAAACACTAAATAAACAATGAAACAACATAAATGAATTCTCTGCTGCGGCACAAAAAGTGGCCAAAATGTTGCCGCGGCAACAAAAGTTGCCAAAATGAATTCTCTGCCACGGCAGAGAAATGTGTCAAATCTCTGCCGCGACAGAAGGTTATTTGTCCCGGTTCGTGTTACGAACTGGGACGGTTGCTCCACCCCCCCCTCGCCCTCTGCCGCGGCCACGTGTACCCCCTTTTGTCCTGGTTGGTGGGGCAACCGGGACTAAAGGTTGGGGCTTTAGTCCCGATTGCCCCGTCCTGGTTGGGTAACCGGGACTAATGCCCCTTATCAACCGGGACCAATGGGGCTGTTCCCACTAGTGGAACAAGGTCAACTGGCAAAGAAATGCTCGGTGCTTGTTTTGGACTCGAGATTTAAATGCTGACTAATCAGCTACTGCTGCTCAATGCCACTAAAGGGCCGAATCAAGATGTCGTTGTGAGCCAAGAAGACATATATCAAGTAAGGTGTGTAAGTTGAACAGAAACTAAGGCATATATGGCTAGTAATAAGCAAGTCCACTGAACGGAGCCAATAGGCCAACGATAACCTTGAAAATTAAATGGCCATCATGTGCTCCTCGTCGCCATCTCATGTTCTGAGTAATGTTCTCACATGTTATGTGTTGATCCAAATTCTATAAAGTATAGGCCAACTTCTGACGAGTGGAGCGAGGCCCGGCGCCGAGAGGCTTGGGCCGAAGATCAGTAAGATGAACGTGAAGATGAAGTTGTTCTCGCACAGGCTGCATGAACGTGGATCGGTAATGAATCACATATCGGTACGGTACGGATCGTCGAAGACCTAGGTTTCCACCGATATATAAACCCCTTGTAAGCCGCCGGTTGCGACGAGTTGCATCTGTGAAATCCCCGGCGTTTGTAAACACTCATCGATATAGTGAAGTTTCGCTGGCTGGCGCCCGTGGTTTTGTCCCCTTGCTGTGTTTTTCGTTTTTGTTCTTCGTTATCTTCTTGTCGCAAATCCAAAACTTCTGCGTTTCGTTGGTAGAACCCACGCCAATATCATATTGACTCTCTCTCGTCCAATAAGAGTTTCCTAGAGTTACTTTATTCAAATTCTCTCCTTTCCAACACAAGGAGGGAAAAAAGAGTAATAGGACAACAAGCAATATTGCTTTCATTTATTTGGAGTGGGAACCAATTAGGCAATGCGCGTAAACTGAATGCAGCTATTGAAAATGCAACGGAATGTCTTGAAATGGTGACTGGAAGTTGTGAATTCAGGTGTTATCTGCACAACAGAATTTACAAGAAGCTAAAGCGGTAGCTGATATTGCACTATATGAGGCTAATTGTAACAAGTGGTATCATAGCCCCAGGTTCTAATCTAGGGTTTGCGACATGTTGTCATTGAAGTTCGATCTACCCCAGCTGGACTACACCACAAGATTCTCCTTGTGGCAGGTGAAGATGCGGGCGATTCTCGCCCAAACTTCTGATCTGGATGAAGCGCTGGATGGATTTGGTGAAAAGGATGCTAAGACCTGGTCCGCCGAAGAGAAGCGGAAGGACCATACGGCTTTGTCTTTGATTCAACTTCATCTGTCCAATAATATTTTGCAGGAAGTATTGGAGATGAAATCTGCTGCTGTCCTATGGGAAAAACTGGAAACGATCTGTGTGTCAAAGGATCTAACCAGTAAGATGAACGTGAAGATGAAGTTGTTCTTGCACAGGCTGCAAGAAGGTGGATCGGTAATGAATCACGTATCTGTTTTTAAAGAGATTGTTTCGAACTTGCAGTCTATGGAGGTAAAATATGATGATGAGGATTTAGCTCTTCTACTCTTATGCTCGTTGCCTAGTTCCTATACACATTTTCGTGATACAATATTGTTGAGCCGTGATGAACTAACCCTTGCCGAAGTACATGACGCCCTCAAACAGAGGGAAAAGATGAAAACTATGGTAGGGTCAGATGGGACGTCATCCAAGGCTTAGGCTCTGCAGGTTCGTGGCAGGACCGAGCAGAGATACACCAACTATGGCAACAGAGATAAGAGCAAGGATGGTAGAAGTCATTCAAAGTCCAAGGGAAAGGATAAATTCTACAGGTATTGTAAGAAATCTAATTATGTTATTGATGATTGTTGGAAGTTGCAGAATAAGGAGAAAAGAAATGGAACTTACCAACCGAAAGATAGGTCTGAAGGTATTGGTAAGGCTGTTGTTGTTTCTGATAGTTCTGATGGTGAATGCTTAGATGTTTTTGCTGCTTGTGCTTCTCGTGATGATGAATGGATACTTGATATTGCATGTTCGTTTCATATTTGCTGTAACAAAGATTGGTTCAGTTCATATGAGTCTATGCAGACTGGTGATTTTGTGCGTGTGGGGAATGACAACCCATGCCATATTGTTGGTGTTGGATCTGTTAAGATCAGGACACATGATGGCGTGACACGCACGTTGAGTGAGGTGAAGCACATACCAAGCATGGCCAGAAATTTGATCTCCCTGAGTACCATGGATGTTGATGGATACAAGTATGCCGGTGGGCATCGAGTTCTGAAGGTATCAAAAGGTTCTCTTATTCATATGATAGGTGATATGAATTCTAGTAAATTATATGTTCTTAGAGGTAGCACTTTGCCTGGTATTGCTGCTGCTGTTACTTCTAATGATTTTGATGATTGTGGTAAAACACATCTGTGGCACATGCGTCTTGGGAATATGAGCGTACAAGGCAAGGTTAGTAGCAAAGGGGTTCAACCAGATTCCAGGTATTGATTACAATGATATGTTCTCTCCAGTTGTGAAGCATAGTTCCATTCATACTTTCTTTAGTATTGTGGCTATGCGTGATCTTGAGCTTGAGCAGTTAGATGTCAAGACTGCTTTTATGCATGGAGAGCTTGATGAGAAAATATTCATGGACCAACCAGAAGGGTTCATAGTGCCTGGTAAAGAGGATTTTGTGTGCAAATTAAAGAAGTCTCTTTATGGCTTAAAGCAATCTCCAAGACAGTGGTATAAAAGGTTTGATTCATTTATGATCTCACATGGTTTTGAGAGGTCTAAATATGATAGTTGTGTTTATATCAAGTTTGTTGATGGGTCACCTATATACTTGCTGCTATATGTTGATGATATGTTAACGTTAATCGCTGCCAAGGGCATGAAAGAAATCACTACTTTGAAGGCACACCTAAGTAGTGAGTTTGAGATGAAGGATCTTGGTGCTGCTAAGAAGATCTTAGGTATGGAGATTACCCGAGATAGAAAATATGGTTTGTTATTTCTTAGTCAGCAAAGTTACATTAAGAAAATTCTTCATCGTTTTAATATGGATGGTGCCAACTCAGTTAGTACTCCTATTGCTCCTCATTTTAAATTGTCAGTTTCTCAATGTCCTACTACTGATGAAGAGTTTGAGTACATGTCAAAGGTGCCATATTCGAGTGCTGTTGGTTCTTTGATGTATCCCATGGTTTGTTCTTGTCCTGATTTATCATATGCTATGAGTTTCATAAGTAGATACATGGCTAATCCTGGTAAAGAACATTGGAAGGCTGTTCAGTGGGTTTTCAGGTACCTTCTTGGCACTTCCAATGCTTGTTTGAAGTTTGGCAGGACCGGTGAGGGACTCGTTGGCTATGTGGATTCAGATTTTGCTGCCGATTTGGATAAGAGAAGATCCCTCACAGGTTATGTGTTTAATGTTGGTGGTTGTGCTGTTAGCTGGAAGGCTATATTTCAGGCTGTTGTTGCACAATCTACTACTGAAGCTGAATACATGGCTATTGCTGAAGCTTGCAAAGAATCTGTTTGGTTGAAAGGTTTGTTTGCTGAGCTTTGTGGAGATGATTCCTGCATTACTTTGTTTTGTGACAGTCAAAGTGCCATATACCTTACAAAAGATCAGATGTTCCATGAGAGAACTAAGCACATTGATGTCAAGTACCATTTTGTTAGAGACATTGTTGCTCAAGGTAAATTAAAGGTATGCAAGATCAGCACTCATGATAATCCCGCTGATATGATGACTAAACCTGTTCCTGTTGCTAAGTTTGAGCTTTGCTCGAACTTAGTTGGTTTAACTGATTAGCCCAAGTGGCTATTGGCGCCGAAAGTATTTGCTTTGTTTGTTCAGGGAGATGATTGCTGTTGATGCTACAAGGAGGAATTTGTCTCAAGGTGGAGTTTGTTATGTGTTGATCCAAATTCTACAAAGTATAGGCCAACTTCTGACGAGTGAAGCGAGGCCCGTCGCCGGGAGGCTTGGGACGAGTGTAACATCAAGGATGGCCCAAGTACTACGCAGATCACATACACCACTTGGACGGTGAATACGTCAAGAAGGGACTATCTTGAGTTGGCTATCCTTGTCTACATACCTCGTCTACCTGATGCATTCCATACAGTAATAGATCCCGATGTTTCCAAATCCCATGATGTTTGTGGATTTTAATGGCATTGCAAAACCTAGTAAAAAAATTGCTTATATTATACATATGGTATGGAGATATGAACAAAGAAACACTTGAGCTCCGCTCTTTTCTTTGCTCAGGTAAGCGAGGTGACTTCTTGGAAAACAATAATCATGTTGGCTTGTTCACTCTCTTGTGTTGCCATCTTTAAATAGGGAGACCGTTGCAATACCATGTGGGGTCAAACAACCATGCTTTTCAATACTTCCAAATGGAGAACATCTCATTAATATACTATTCTAGGTACCCTTCTAAATGAAAAGTGGCAGCAACACCCGAGCAGTAGTGCTCCCGTTTTTTGAAATTATTGAAAACCACATATCTAAGACTCCAAAAATAAAATCTGAAAACAAGTATGCAAATACATGTACACAATCCAAAGGTACCGTAGAAATTTCTAACAGAAATTTGAATTTAAATTTCTACCAAAAATTTGTATCAATATAGGTACAAATTCGAATCCAAAGGTACCATAGAGTTTTTTAATACCTATATATATATCCACAAATTTGTTTTGTAAGTTTAGCTCAAGATACAACTCAATTTCTACCAAAACTATGTACTAATATTCAGGGCATTTGTATGTGCTCATGTAGTAAAATTTGAATTTTTTAAAAGTAAAAAGTACATTTTAAAAATTTCAAGATAGAGGAGCACTCGTGCTCGGGTGATGCAAATAAGTTCTACCTTATAATTCATTTAATCATATAGGTGTTCTAGTGTGCCGACAAATGTAACTCAGGGTACACAAAGCTTGTTTTTTGAAAAATTCAAAATGGCATTTTGAAGATTCTAATTATTCCTGTAACAATAAAAATATGAATTAACTAGTGGTAATTGGTTGGTGTGCTGGCTAATGAAAGGCAGACATGCAGTTTTACAGATTGGAGTTCCAGCCCATATGCATATATACTCATGCCTTGCAAGGAGCAACACTTATGCCATTATGTAACGTGGATGATGACCGGTGTCGTTGCTGTCGAGCGCATCACCGTGAGCGCTACCTGTCCACCAACGCTTGCCGTCGATCAACGGCCCATCGTCCAACTTAAACTTTCCATGTCTTAACAGACGGAGAGATAGTCGTAAATTTCATGTGACAAGAGTTTTTATGTACATGTCACAACGGTGGTCCGCCGTCAAGATGGGGACCCCACCAAAATACAAGTGGACAACATATCAACTGCGCGTAGAATTAGCTCAGCAAAATACAAGTCCATTTGTTGCTGCTCGTTCCCTCATTGCCCGGCCGCTCCTTGGGCCTTGCGTGCCATTTGCTCTATGTGACTTTCCCTCTTCCGAGTCTTCATAATAAAAAGTAAGAACATGCGCAAAAACCACTTTGATCAATTAAACAAAATACGTAAACTTTCCTTTCACTGAAAAATTACACATTTTGATCCTATTTACCAATGGGTCTCAAACTTCACCAAAATACACAATGTTTCAGCCAACATATCGAGTCTTACGATCACAATCGAAACTTTTCCCAACAGAGAGATCACGACCCAGCATTATAAATCACAAAAATTTCACTCGACTACCAACTAGACTCGCCAAACTGATCTGCAGCTACACGGGTGAAGGCTGGATCTGCATGCACAAACTTGGTCTCATTTCTCCTCTCTGTCTGTTAAGAAGAATATGAAAACAATCTAGAAGAATATGACAATCTACAATCACGGAAAAATACAATGACATGTAGTGTGAAAATCCCTAGATAACCGGGGAGGATCACGATACTACTATCCAGATCACATACACCACTTGAACGCTCAAGAAGACAAGAAGGGACCATCTTGAGTTGGCTATATTGCTCGTGATACCTCGTCTAACTGATGATGTCAGTACATTAGTAGATTCCGATGCTTCCAAATCCTATGATGATTGTGGATTTTAATGGCATTGCAAAACCAAGTACTATCTCCGCCCAAAAATAAGTGATTTGCATTTGTCTAGGTTCGTATCTGTCTAGACATGTTTTAGGGTAAGACACATTATGTGAATCTATACAAACTGAAATCACTTATTTTCAGACGAAGGGAGTACAAAACTTGCAAAAATTATACATATGGTACAGAGATATGAATAAAGAAACACTTGAGCTCTACTCATTGGTTTACTTAGGTAAGCCGGGTGACCTCTTGGCAAATAATTCATGTTAGGATGTTCGCTCTCTTGTGCTGCAATCTTTAAATAAGGAGACTGTTGAAATACCATGTGGGGTCAAACAACCATGCTCTTAATTACTTCCAAAAGGAGAACATCTCATTAATATACTATTCTAAGCACCCGAGCAGTAGTGTGCCCTTTTTTCAAATTATTGAAAACTATAATTCTAAGATACCAAAATATCTGAAAACAAGTATGCAAATACATATGGTAGAAATTTCTAACAAAAAATATTTTCTATACCTATTTACATCCACAAATTTGTTTTTTACTTTAGCTCAAAATACAACTCAATTTCTACCAAAACTTTGCACTAATATTCAAGGCATTTGTATGCTCTCACAGAATAAAATTTGATTCTTTAAAGTAAAAGTACAATTTTAAAATTTTCAAAAAGGGGAGCACTCGTGCTCTGGTGCTGCAAATCCGGTCTACCTTATAAATGATTTAATCATATACGTGTTCTAGTGGGCCGTCAAATGTAGCTCAGGCTACACATAGATAGTTTTATGGAAAATTCAAACTGGCATTTTGAAGATTCAAACAAATCTGAAAAAAATTATCTTGATGTAGGTAATGTTGTAATTTATGAATATGCAAAATCTCAACTAAAAAACCTTAATTTTAGGCTACACAAAAATGACCAAATCCGACATCTAAAGTAGTCAATACGGCAAAAATTCAAAGATCTCAGACCTGTTGGATTTTGTTACTTTTGTTATTTTTGTGTAGTCACCGAATATAAGGTATTTCAACTTGAGATACATTATCTAGTTTTTAAAAATATTTTCTGGATACTCAAAATGCAGTTTTTAAATTTAGAAAAGGCATGCTATGTGTAGCTCGGGCTACACTTGGGTTTCTATTCTATCACACGAGTTCCTTGCAATGTAGTTTATTCATATGACAACAATGTGATAAACATGCATTCAGCTTGTCAGGCTTTGGTTGTCAATGTAAAATGTTTTTAGCATCCAACAATAACCATGGAATGCATAATGGATAATTCATAATGATCAACGATCGGTGAATATGCAGGTAAATATGGAAAGCTATCATTTTTTAGAAATCTTGTTTTAAATGCAGGCAAAAGCTTGGCCTCATCGATTAATTAAGGAGTGTCTAGTTAATACTAAAAATAGGGAAGAAACCGATACATCCAAGGCCAACCCTACATGAAAGCGACAATAATTGCTAAAAACTACACTTGCTGACAGCAAAAAACTCCGCAAAACACACCAACCAATCACAAACAAAACGAGCGGTCCGTTCCACCGAACTACCTGGTTTTTGACCTGGAACCCCATTTCGCTAGCTGCGTAGGAAAACGAGGCACAAGCCATGACCACGACCGATATACCAAATCCGAACCCGATGCCGCGACATCTAGTCAACCACCCCCCTCTGGGGTGCAATGACCGAGCAAAAACCCCGATAAACCTACAGTCCTAGGTTGCCACTGGTACCCTGTGAATCCGCTTCCCTTTATCATAAGTATACCGTCGCATGGCTCCCGAGGCCGCCACCTCGGTGGACCATGAGTAACCACCTAGAGCTGCTTCCCTGGAATCCACCAACCAGATAGAAGAAGGATACACACTTGTAGGAGATGCTAGGCAGGCCCTCCCATGAAACACCTACAAGTAGGGCACGATATAACAATTATTGTCGCCCTCTTTGGCATCCTGAAGCTAGAGCTCTTGCTCAGAGATCCCATCACCCCCACAAATGCCGAAAAAAATATCATCAACAACATGAACCATGGTGCCGCCCGTCGACGGCACGAACCAAAGTCGGGTCAAGGATTTCACCTGGTGCTCGTCTTTGCATTCGATCGACTCTAGAAGATCTGAGGCGACAAGCACACCAAATTCTTTGGCACACTATTGTTGCATAAAGATTCTTCTATGTCGCCATCCTCGTAGCACCACTACCACGTGCCCGAGCCTCCATGGAATCTCACGCCCCAACGATTAAAGACATGTTCGCCGCAGGGTGCCGAACCAGCACCCGGAGATGCCATCTGGCCTCCTTAGTCACTACACCTAGGCCCACAATAGATCCATGCCCAATATGCACGGGTCTAGCCATGAAAAACCCCTGGTCGCTGCTGGCAGCACATGGCCATGGTGCCGGAGCCGGAATGCCCAGTTCTGGATGGCTCAGCGAGTCTGCTAGGCAGCACGACCTATCTACAGCACACAGCAGTCCATGGTTGCCGTGTGCACCGCTCTGCGCTCGTCTGAACGACTCCCACCACGCCTGTTGAAGCCTGCCATATTGTGCGATCTAGAATACCTTCCACTAGGAACCACATCGACCCAAGGTTTTGGTTCCCGGTAGGAAAAAAATCCCGAGGGTGGTCGGGATTTCTGGTTACCGCGGTTACCAGGAAATCCCAACCGGTTACCGGACGAATTTAAATTTCAAAATTCGAATTCAAAGTCATTGGTATGACTATTTACAACGGATTTTTGTTAAAATTCATAAATTTCAAAAAAATCAAATAAATTCGGGATTTTTTGCCTGGTAAACCAATTTTCCGAGGGTGGTCGGGATATCCGGTTACCGATCGGTAACCGGATTTCTCGACCGGTAACCAAAACGCTGCATCGACCACATGTTCTCCCTGCCGCCTTTTGAAGCAAGGCCGCTGCTGCCGCGGCGATGTAGGAAGCGATGAGGCCGGTGAAGGTGGGTTGTTGGGGGAGGTGGAGCGCTATGGTTCCCCCGGGTGTATTGATAGGAGCGATGTAGGGAGATCTGATTTGTTACCTTTCCATCATATTTACTAAATCTTATAATCTACAATCGTTTTTTTAGGATGACAATTGGCAACTGATTAAATGACACCACATAAATTAATCAGGATCTGGGATGGGATTGATATTTATCAGAGTTGTTACGAACACTACTTGATCCATGCTTTGTCGCCCTAGGAGGAAATGGAAAAAGTATAGCCAAAAATATACTACATCCTCAGATAGTGCATACCAAAGACTTCAATAACACAATGGACCGTCAATTCTAGAGTTCGGCGGATTAAGACCAATCCAGTATTAGTAAGCATGTAGGAGCAAAGGAAGACAAGGGGTGTGGAGAAGTGGGGCTTCGAGCAATTAAATTACATGTGAATACATGACGTCAATGAAACTTAAATTTCTAGTTTTTTTTTGCTTTTATAGATGTAGATTTTAGCTATTGATAATAAATCTTTACACATCAATGGTATAAATCTTGGGACACATGGGCATTGTAATCCACTATTATGTCAAGCATAAAATATTCAAGTGACCAATGGCTACTCGTCAATGTGTCTTAATAGAGCGAAAACATAGTGTGAAAATCACGAGACGACACAGCATCAACATCGCAGTACCACCAGTATAAGATACACCACTTGCAAATTCAAGGCATCAAGGAGAGACCATCTCCAATTGGCCATTCAACAAAAGGTCCACGCGGTGCGAAAACCCGATGCTTCCAAGTCCTATGTTATTTGTGGTTTAAATGGCATTGTAAAACTAATTCCAACTAATACGAAACTTGTGTACATTGTCAAGCTTGATGCACTAGCCAACGCAACCAAAAGTCCGAACTGATGGAAAGGGTTAGTGCAATCCACTTATACACTTCAACACCCCCTCTCACGTGTGACGGGAAGAAGTCAGCATGTGCAACCGGAAGAGAGCGACGGCGCGCGAAACTCACGTATGACTCAAGAGGCCTATACGTGGACATAGAGGGGTCAACATCAATTTTAGGATAAATTGCGAAAGCCAGGACTCGAACTCGAGACCTTAGGCTCTGATACCATGTCAAGCTTGATGCACTAGCCAACGCAACCAAAAGTCCGAACTGATGGAAAGGACTAGTACAATCCACTTATACACTTCAACATACATCACCCATATTGTATGATGATATGAGCAAAGCAGCGACTGAGCTTCACTCCTTGCTTTGCTCAGGTACTCGGGATGACTTCTTGGCATATTATGATAATGTACCATCTCTTGTGTGAACATGCTTAAATAGGGGGCTATTCTATTAACTTCTCATACCATGTGGTGCAACAACCGTGCTCTTCAATACTGCCATAAGTACCATATCACATTAATATACTGTTATGAGCATCCGGCCTCCAAAGAAATAGCTCACTTCTAGATTTATTTTATCATATTAGTAATATCATACGAATTCTTTGTGATGTAGTTACTTTAAATGGTGACACTTTAAAAAATGTGCATGCCCTTGGTCAGGCCATTGAACTTAGATAACGGAGGTGGAAAAAGACAGATACACGTGCATACGATTGATGTGTCGAACACTGGTGGAAAGAGGGCCTGCAGTCCCGGGCCGTAACTAGCTCTAGTCCCGGTTTGGGGCCCGGGACTGGCTCGGGACTAGAGCCCCCCCTCTAGTCCCGGCTCGCTACGGCCCGCGACTGATAACAGCCACGTGGCTGTTTCAGCGCCACGGGGGGGGGGGGGGACCCTCTAGTCCCGGGCCGTAACACCATCCGGGACTATAAGGTTTCCTGCCGCGGCAGAGATTGTGTATTTCCTTTTTTTTGCCATTTCGTTCCTTTTTCGTTTTGTGTTTCACTAAAATTTCAAACAAATATTTAAGTACACATATTCTATGCTAGTACATACACAGTACACGTTGATGCATCTATATAATTAATCGATTCCTTGCAATCATACATTGATGATATATATCAAAACGAAGAAATGTTTTGAAATTACATGGTCATTGATGAATATATATATCATATCAGCTACATGGAGATCACTAAGGCAAATCGAGTTCCACGTCATCCGCATAATGCTCTCCATGTACATCAAGGACTTCCTTCATCATAAATCCCGCCAGCTCCTCTTGAATTTCTCTTATGCGCTGGTCTGGCTCTAGTTTCTCCCGTAAACCATAAATATAATGTGAGTCAACTTTCCGCTCACTGGTCAACTCGCGGATGTACTCGCAGACGTAGTATCCACATAAATGAGTTCCCGGTGGCTGCTGTAAACTCTTCACCATTTTATAAGTTAGCTCCTCTTTGAATGGACCTGGTATTTTCTGTCTGAACCGTGTCTAACACCTGCTCGGCAAAGAAAATGAACAAAGGAGTTATTAGTTACTTGATATCAGGAAATGAATAAAAGAGGCCGATATAATGCGATAATGATTGAAATTACTTATGGAGCATTGCTTTCATGTCGCTCCACTACTCTTGGTCCCAACTTAATGAGTCATGGACTTCAACTAGGGACTTGTCAACTTGAATGTTTAGCAAGATCCAGTGGAATCTGCGGACGTTTACATAAGCATACATGCATAGCTCATCGAGTAAGAAAAAATAAAATGTGTACAAGATATAAACACTCACTTGTAGTTGTAAGGAAATAGTATTTTCTTAACAAAATTATTCTCGGTTAAGAACCTGCACAGGTCTTCCTCCACGTCCTTGGGGTGATTCTTTAACGTATATTCATTAATGATATATGGGTCAATGAACCCAACATCGTATCTTCTAGCTCTTTTGCATTCAAGCATCTTCATTCTGCAGAATATAATATCATACAAAAGGATATATAGTTAGGATAATATATTAAATGCAATGAACGAGCTGAGCTACAAACTTAATTATAGAAATAAATCACTTACTGATAGTAGCAACCAATGATAGATTTGTCGAGGGCGCGCTGGTTGTATAACTGAAACAGTTCGGTCATTTGAACCTGTATCGAGTATGGTTTGAAGTGATGCTCATTTCTAACGTCCACCGAAAACCAATCTTTCTGATGCTTTTTTTCTTCTTGCGACATGTACCATTCGTGCAGATTTCGCATATGTGTGGATAGACGTGCGAGCTCCTCATTACTGACTAGAGGCTCCCCTTCTACATACTTCCGTACTATCTGACCTACTGGCGTATATTCATAGCCTAAATATTGACCAAGAGACATTTTTGCTTCGGTAGCAAGTGCTTTGGCCTGCGATACAATGATTCCCATTAGTGCAGCATTATTACGGGCTCTAGGGTCCATTATTTGCATGTCCATATCCATTTAATCTATAAAGGCCTTGTCGAGGTCTGAAATGACTTTGAGCGGGGCGACCGATTGATTCTTCTGTGCTCCGAGCTGGGCAACTTGCTTCCCGCTTTTTGCACTTGTGATTTTTTTTCTTCTGTGCTTGTTTAATAATCTCCCGGTCATAGTCTGATTCCGGATTCATTGATATCTGGGATGATTGCTCAAGAAAGGACTTAACCCACTTTTTGGTTTTTTCATCATATACTATCTTTTGGCTCGGGATTTTTAGGTGCAAAATTCTCTTTAACTTGGGCAGCCACATCCGCGTTAGTTTCCTCATCGGTCTTGTCATAAGGTCTCTTTGGAAGAGTTGGCGGGATGTCGACTATCTTCGCCGCTTGACCTTTCTTCGATGTGGAGCGCGGGGGAGCGTCGATCTTTCGTTTCTTCGACGAGGTAGTAGTACTGCACGGAGGCGGAGGCGGAGATCGAGTATTGCACGGAGGCAGAGATCGAGTTGATGTACTCCTGCTGCGGCAATCGTCAGCGGGGCGGGATGGACTTGGAGGTTGACGATAATCGGGTTGGGGTGGGCTTGGAGGTTGACGATATTCGATGCGGGGTGGACTTGGATTCCTTGGAGTCAGTGGGCTTGGCGCCGAGCCTGGAAACTTGATGTACTTCTTCTTCCATAGAATGATGTTGCGCTTGACATCTACTAGTTTCCTAAGGCCTTCAGGTGTAGCGATGTCAATATCTAGGTCCACAAAATCCTCCACTATGTCATCCACCGTGACACGAGCATAGCCAGGTGGAATCCGAAGTGAATGATGGAGTGCTCCAGGTAGACAAGATAAAGCAGTGCCGATCGCCACCTTGAAGGACAGGTTGTTCATTGGATGATGTAGCTCACATTATGCCATCTCTCTGACATCATCCACGGGGTAGCGAGGAGTCGGTGCATCATCCAGCAGTGCTTGATCAGCAGCCCGGACCTCCGTGGAAGCCACACTGCTTCTCCGCTGGCTAAGATCCAATGCAGTATCATCAGCCTGCGGGTGAGTTGAAGACGGTGGCCTTTGTCTAATTTCTTGCATGAGGTTCTTCAGATCAGATAGGTCCTGCTCTACCCTGAAGATCCGGTCTGCCTCCCGGTCCTTCTTTCTCTGACGGCTTCTGTAACTGGCATCGTACTGACGAAACCCTTTCTTCCACGAGACACCGGCGCCTTTGCCTTGTGTTCGTCCTCCCTTTTCAGGATTCCCTAGGGCGCGTGTCAGCTCGTCGTTCTCTCTCTCGGGACGGAACAATCCCAATTGAGCATCGTTCATTGCTTGAATAAGGTCTTGGGAGGGTTTTAGAATTTTTCCTGAAATAATGTCTTCCCTGTTTCTGGGTCCAACGATCCCCGTGCCCGTACCACCAATTCTTTGACCTCTCGGGCCATCCATCTGTACCAGGACTGACGCCTCTAGCCCTCATTTCCTTCTCCATAGTTTCCCACCTAGGGGGCACTCTTGTTGTCACCTGTCCCCATTTTATGATGGTATTTCTTTTGGGCAACATTTAACGCGTTCTTTGCAGATTTTGCCTTTGCTTTATCAGATTGCTTGTACTGTACAAAATTGGTCCACTGTTCTCTCAACTTCTCATTTACTCCTTTGAAGTCTGGAGTTTTCTTTTTCGCGACATATTTCGCTTATAAACTTTTTTTGTGGTTCCGGTACAGTTCAGCCATCTTGCTCAGAGCCCACTCCTTGACTTTCGCTCTATTTTCAAGCCCACCCGGCCTTGGGGTAATACCATCTACCTCAAATTCTTCGTACTCTGGAGGTAGTATGAAATGCGCTATGAGATTCTGCCAAAGGTCATCTTTGGCATCAGCGGTGACATAGCTGTTGGATTCTTCACTGGGTTTCCTTGACTGATTCCATTCTTGGATGGTGATCGATAGGTTGTCCCTAACAAGCACCCCGCATTGATTTATAAACATCCTACGGTGCTTCTCTGGAGCAATCGGTTCACCATCATCATCTATTTCTTCGATGGTGAACCTCTGATTACCATCCAACTTTTTGTTCGTCCCTCGTTTCGTTCGAGCTGTCGATTGCTTCGATCCGGTAGGCTAAAAGAAGAAGAGAGAGTGATTAATATATATCTAGATCAGTTAATGAATAGAGGTAACACGAGGCTTTATATATATGTACCTCGCCGGATCCTGTCGAGGGGCCATCATTATTGTTGTTATTTGTTTGCCCTTCGTCCATCTGGTCTTCCCCTTGGTACATTAGGTTTTCCTCTAGTCCATCACTGGATGGATTAAGATATGAGGATATCTCTTCCTCGAGCAAAATATCTTCACCGGTAGTAATATTAAGAGGAATTTCACCTCTTATCATGCCCTAAAGAAACCTTCACCAATGCGACCAGGATCTTCGGATGGATTCATGACTTAATTATAAAAAAAACAATAACCCTAATAACTAAAACAAAAAACCCTAATTACACAAATTAATAACCCTAATATTATTTGCGGTAAAACAATAATCCTAATAACTAATACAAAAAAAACAATAACCCTAATTAATAACCCTAATATTACAATAATTAATAACCCTAGATAGCTAATAATTACAAAAAAACCACACCCGCCCGTACTCCCTCGAGCTCTCACCGATCGAGGCACGGGCGTGAACGATACGGCGGAGCGGAGGCACATCGGAGAAGTAGAGCGGCGGCACAGCCGGAGACGAGGGCGGCGGCGCGGTGGAATCGGCTGCCTAGCACCTCCCCTACGTCTTCGATGCTTCGTCTGTGCGCGCGTGCTTCGTCTTCGTCGAGAAATGCTAATTATTGGGGAAGAACCTCCCCTGGCGCGCAGAATATAAAGGCACTCCCCTTTAGTCCTGGGCTAAGACACCACCCGCGACTAGAGGGTCTGTAGTCCCGGGTCATGGCTTCACCCGCGACTAAAGACCCCCCTTTAGTCGCGGGTTAAGCCACGGCCCGGGACTAGTGTGTTTTTTCGGCCGCTTCGTTTTCACGCGCGTAGGCACTCTCTAGTCCCCGGTTGAGCTATGACCCGCGACTAGTTTGTCTTTTGAAAATTTTATTTTTTAATTCAAATCAAATATAAAACTTTGGAAAATCATATCTTTTATTGTAAAAATCCAAATAAAACAAATAATATGTCTATTATTATTAAAAAATATAAAGAATCTTAATATAATATCCATATATCTGTTTGCATCATTTATAAATTATTTCATTTGTAAATTTTATTTTTTTAATTCAAATCAAATATAAAACTTTGGAAAATAATATCTTTTATTGTAAAAATCCAAATAAAACAAATAATATGTCTATTATTATCAGAAAAATATAAAGAATCTTAATATAATATCCATATATCTGTTTCCATCATTTATAAATTATTTCATTTGTAAATTTTGTTTTTTAATTCAAATCAAATATAAAACTTTGGAAAATCATATATTTTATTGTAAAAATACAAATAAAACAAATAATATGTCTATTATTTTCAGAAAAATATGAAGAAGCTTAATATAATATCCATACATCTGTTTGCATCATTTATAAATTATTTCATTTGTAAATTTTCTTTTTTAATTCAAATCAAATATAAAACTTTGGAAAATCATATCTTTTATTGTAAAAATCCAAATAAAACAAATAATATGTCTATTATTTTCAGAAAAATATAAAGAATCTTAATATAATATACATTTAGTCCCGGTTGTAGTCACTAAACGGGACTAAAGATATTTCCCGCTATTTCCCACCGCTTCCCGCCATGTTTTCCCGCCCTTTCCTTTTTACGAGAGCTTTTGGTCCCGGTTGTAGTCACTAACCGGGACTAAAGATATTTCCCGCCATTTCCCACCGCTTCCCGCTAGGTTTTCCCGCCCTTTCCTTTTTACGAGAGCTTTTAGTCCCGGTTGTAGTCACTAACCGGGACTAAAGATATTTTCCGCCATTTCCCAAAGCTTTCCGCCAAGTTTTCCCACCCTTTCCCTCTATATCTAGGGCGACCGCGCCATGGCTATCCACACATCCACACCTTCCTCCCTTAGAACAATGGACAACGCCTACTGGGCCATTCTGACCCTCCAGGAGACCGAGGAGCTGTGCGCCTCCAGCTAGCCTTGTTCGCTGGGCTACCTGCCGCCCGCCGGCTGGATGCTGAGCGCTGGAGAGGTTCTTGTCCCTCCTGTCCCTCAAGGTTTCGCACGCCAGGGATGCCATCACGAACCACTTCTACCACGATCTCACGCCGGAGCAGCGGATGGTGTAACATCCCAGCATATAGGACCTAACGAAGGGTAGATTTAGGAATATGTATTGTTGCATGCATTCATTTGAGAAAATGTGGGTAAAATTTTCGCCAAATAAAAACCTTGAGTGATCAATGTTTCTTTCTTACTTTGAGAGTAGGTTTAGTCTTAAAGGAGGAATGCTATAAGCTTTGATATGATCTTAAAGGAATGATGTGTATTTTGAAATGAGTTTGGATTTGTAAAACTTAAGTGTTTTATAATTTAAATGATTTTGATATAAGATTTGAATCTTAAATTAATTAAGAAAAAGGTATTATAACTTAAATCTTATCTAAAAACAATATTGTATATGAAATTCATTTTATATACATACACAAATTACAAAGAATAACTTACTGAAGTTATTCCAAACCTCACAATTCACACAAGAGTAAAGAATAAAATATTCTTTATTAATAAATATATAATCTTTATCACAAATGAACCAAATAAAGATTGCAAGTATTATAAAAGAAAAATTACAAAAGATTAAGAGAATTGCATTTATATATCTACTAACTATCCTATATCTAAAATGACCCTAAATCATCATCTTTATCTTTGTACCTGCAACACAGAGAATAAATAAGAAAACAAAATAGGATTAGTGTTAGTATATATTTCTCTCAGATATGTCTGTGAGGTGCACTTGACAATCTCATCATGGAGAAATGTTAAAAAAGGGCAAGTTTCACCAATCTGAAAGGTCTCATATTTCATAAATTCAAGCCAGAATGCAAATGACAGCCAAAAGGAACCAATTCACCAGCCAAGGTAAAAGTAGATTGGTAATAGGAAGTTCAAATTTTCTGAACTTATCCACATGTGCATAGCAGGCACACAGGCTGCACACACACAAGCATGCAGATGGTGTGCTGTCGACCACACAATGCACATCCAATATCACAAAACCACAGCGCAACCGTGGGGAAGCACATCAGTGCATCACTCCACTACACCACACCATAGCACAACCAGGGTGAACAGCAAGCAAACCAAGAACAATAGCCAAAACCAACCACCCAGATCAACCCAAACATCACCAGGATGGTGACATAAGGAGGGGGATGGATCTGGTGGACAGCAAGGTCAAGCCCAGGAGCTAGGAGGAGCAGGCAAGCTCAAGAGCAAGCTCAGGAGCCCAGCAAAAAGCAGATCAAGATCCAGATCATCAATCTACTACATCCACATCAGAATCTGTGGTGAGCCTCACAAAACCATCACATGCTTTCATCAGAATATCTAAACAAAAGCATGTGTTGCTTTATGTAATGATCTCTCAATATGCACCCAAGAGGGGTGAATCTATCCTAGAGATTTCAAGTATAAGGATAAGGAATCAAGCTCAACCACAAACACTAAACCCTCAGACCAGCATCACTGGGTTCAATATTATTTTTTTACAACTTAGATCATTTCATTTGATCCTAACAGACCAGGGCACATCTCTCAGAGAGAGAGTAGCACCTCTAAATCTATAAGTTTTAAACAAACTATTGCCCAACTAACTAGGAATTACAACCTAGAGCCTCAGACCAACATCATAGGCAGATAAGATAATAAAAGCTTCCATATCATCTTATCAGTTTTAATCACAAGCATAATCAAGCTAAGCCCAGAAATAAAAAACCCAATCACTTGTGCGCCAGAATACAGTGGTATCACAAGGTCAAGTTCTTAATGAGCTAAAATCATCTTTGCTTAGTTCCCACAGGAAAAAGGACAAACCATTACATATCATTTTCCTGAAGCCAAGTGCCAGAAATCAATCTTAAATTTATACATCCACAGAAATCATTGCAAGCAATGATTTGATTCAGTGAGTATAATCTCAGACAAGCCAACAGTATAATTGCAATAAGCAACTACTGTCAGTATAAGCTCAAATGCAATGTGGCATGATGACATGAGCATGCGGTCATGATGATGCAATGCACAAAAACAGCGCGATTTTCTAGTAGTGGTTTTGCGGGATGCCACAATTCGACACCACTAACAATGGATCTCGCCCTCGAGATCCGCCTCATGGTACCGGAAAGGAAGGTCGGCGATCTGCGTCTTCTCGCTTCGTGTAGATCCTCGCGACACCACTAACAAGAGGTCGTTGTCCGCGTTCGTCAAGAGAACACTCCGGATAAACAACGGACGAAGTTAAAGGTAAGGCCACCTCTAACTTCCATGGAAGGCGTAGAATTACATCGATCCACCATTCAATATACAAAGCAAATGATAAGAGTAGTGGTATGGTCGCGACTCCATCCCGCACTCAAAGCATTACTCTGTACACGAACAGATAGATTATGCAACCAACCCTCAGGATTCAGACTGAAGATCTCGACAAGCGAGGTTCGGAAACAAAGGAGTGATGCAGACTCTGCATCGGATCTGGCGTAGATGATGTCGTCGCGTCGGAAAACACCGGAAGGCACAAAGAAGGAACAAAGAATGGTACCACAGAAGACGGATTCCTCTGGCAGCTTGAACACCGGATGGTAGAACACCATTACCAAATGAGGAAGCGAACTCTGAAGGTACGACGGAACCCAACCACGAGAATCCTGGACTCGAAGAAAAAGACGAGAGCGGATTCAAAACACGCAGAGGTAAGAGGAGAATAGTAGAGGGGTAAGGAATAAAATCAGACCTAATCAGAACTATCCAACCGATTTTGCAAAAATAGTTTTGACACTCTACTGCGGCCGTTAGCTAGGTTATCCTACAGGCTGGACTTGTGGGGTATCGCAACTGCTGAGCTCTGATACCACTCTGTAACACCCTCAACATCGACCCTATGCAAGTTTTAGCGAAAACCCGCCAAACCCGCATAGAAACGATTCAAAGGTGCCCACCAGGCACTTTCGTGCGGGTGGAAAACGAAGTAATAACATTACACAACAGTCCTCGATGGGACCCACATAACAGATATATATATATAGCAGCGACTCAAAGAGTCAAGAATACAGATATTATATACAAAGATCTAAATCACCTTGAAAATGATAGAGCGTCCGACTACGGACAAGATGCAAATGGGGCTAAGAGCCCTGAAGAATAACCAATGGCGTCCATAACCCTGCCCAGGCCAAGCCGGAAGGGTAACCCTGCTAACGGCGTCGATCTCAAAACCTGCTAAAACAAAAGGGGTGCCGACAAAGGGCAAAGGAAAAAGAGGAGTGTCAGTACTGAGGCCAGTACACGGCGAGGCTAGAATTCGGCGGTCCTCGCCTACATAGGTATGGTGGACTGAAGCGGCAGCGGCAGCATGCGCTAAACACCTATAGAGACTCGATACAACTGGCGGCTATCAGAGAGGGATAAGAAAGACCTATCCGGATCCAACCTGATACTAACACCAAACAAAACCCATCCTGGTGTTTCCCCCTCGAGACCAATCGAGGAAGTCAACCGAGGAACTCACACCGTTGGCAGTTTTATTTATTCAGTTCTCGTTGCAGCAATTACTAGTCAAGTATAGATAATCATCCTGATAAATTAAGCAGTGGGCACTTTTAGTTAACCATTCCGTTGTAGTTGCAACACTTACTAGTCAGATACGATTAGCATGAGATAACCCAAAACCCAACAGTGTTGGTACTTTTATTTAGCCATTCCGTTATAGTTGCAATACTTACTAGTCATATCGGATACAAGTCAATTTATGACAGTAAACTTTAGTTATAGTTGTCTATGATCAAGCACTGTGCTCCAAGTCGTCCATAACCGCGGACACGGCTTCTCGAAAAGATTTAACCCTGCAGGGGTGCACCAAAGTATCCACAAGCACTTCGACCCTTTTTGCCAGATCAGTTAACATACACCCATCGGTATGTCGGCGGGGCCTAAGTCATGACGTTCCCAGACCCAAAGCAAGCACGGGGGGCCACCCCACTAAGTACACCCGCAACGAAGTCGGCCGGTCTCCGAGACGGACTTAGGGTTTGGGTAGACGGCTGTGAACGACAGCAAATCCCAAAACTGGGACTGTCGACACCGCGAAAACGTGTCCCGATCCTAAACAGTACAGTGTGCTATCCATCGCACAATTTAAATAAAGCAGTAAAGCATGGCATAAGTACAGGATAGTAAATAAAACCTCAAACTAGTTTGTGGCCCCCAGTACAATACTTTGAAATCAGGTAATAATCAATGGGGGGCCCATATCTCCCCACCTGTGGTTAGCGCGCTCGATCTCGGAACAGGTGTCAAGAACTCGGGGTCCTACGGGACACAAGTGGGCGGTCGGAAACCAAATATTATCTATCACCCACCGGTGCCTCTGCTTACCTACTTCAATTTTAGTTGTTAAACAGTAATTAAAGTGAACGAAAAGTAAAGCCATGATCATCTCCAACATCAACATGCGGCAATTACTCCAACACTGTGGTTCTTGGCGACACGCAACAGCGCTTGAGCAAGCGACTACGACGCGCAAGTCCAACTATCTACCAAACAACAGGTAATAGGATGTGTCCAAGGCAATATGAGGCTGCAAGGGATATCACGGGTACGAAAACTAGAGCAACGCAACACAGATAGCAATAGATCAACAGGAGGGAATAAATACTATAAAAGTAAGATAGGTAGAAAGGGGAGATGCTCGCCTGAAAACATTGCCGAAGGTTCATCCGAAGATCGGGGCGAAGCTCACATCAACTCAACGGCCTTATCCGCGAAGAAGCAAAACACTAGAATAAACACCGGATGCACTATTTAATACTACACAAAAAGATCGGCATGATGCATGTATGATGTATGACATGGCAAAGGTGCGCTGCGATTAGGTCATATTAAGCGGAACCAGGGTCCCGACAATTATTCCGATGGTTCAAGTTATTTAGAACCCCCGCAATTTAAATGTTGTATTAGCATGGCAAAATATATCACCAGTTCGCTACACAAATTTAAATGAGGCCAATATACGACTGGATTTGCCCGCATATGGGCCCCATATTTAATTATAAGGTGAATCGGCATAAGGCCCCCAAACCACATGATATGCATGCGAGATGAACAATTAATATGCAACGAGTTTATATTTCATTTATAAAAATAGGGCTCGAGAAAAGGGGTCACACATTAGGGTTCGGCGATCTTGGTCCGGGGGTTCGGGGTTCGGTCTCAGGGTTCGACGAGGTCCAGATATAAGAGGGAGAACTTGTCGTGACGTGCCGGAGATCTGGGTTCCAAGCGGTCGATCTTGTCGTCAAGAAGATCTTGTCGGGTCCGTGAATCGGGTCGGTCTTGACGTCCGGGATGAAGAACTTGGCGTTTCGCATCGATGTCCGTACCGTCCGTGTTCTCGAGCAGCGCATCCGGGAAGGATTACTTGTCGCACCGGGGTCTTCGGATCCGTGAAGTAGATCTTGGCGATTAAAGGGCATCGGGGCTCTTGTGACGAGACGGTCTTGTCGACGGTCCCTCAGGTTCGTGCGGCTCCTCGTGGCGAACTTGTCGATGTGTCGGATCGGAGATCTTGCGGAGATGTACAAGGCATGCGGGGTCTTCGATCAATCCACTCTGCCTCACTCGATCACACGCACCATCCTCACCACCCCCTTAGCAGAGCTGCACAACTGGACGCAGCAGCGGACAGCAGCACATGCAGCGAGGCGAGGGTCGATGACGAGCTTGGGCCGGGGTGGCGCGGCTCGGACGCGGGGACGGAACGGAGGAGACGGCGGGCCGGCGAACTCTGTAGCGAGGCCGAGGGCGGCGAAGGAGGCCGACGCGAGCGGCGGGGAGGTGCTCGGTCCGGCGGGGCTCGAGGTTGGAGGCGGGACCGGGCTCGCAGACGGCCGGGCTGAGGCCGAGGCGCTGGAGGTCGGCGGAGGCCGACGGGAGGGCTGGGAGGGCGCAGGCGGAGGAGGAGCAGGGCGGGCGAGGCCGACGGGGCGCCCGACGAGAGGAGGCGCAGAGGCGGGCCCGAGGAAGGGGAGAGGGCCTCGTGGCCGAGGACGGCATGGGCGCTGGGAGGGGGCAGGCGGGGAGCGGTCGGCGAGGAGGCGCCGGGAGGTGAGGGAGGGCGCGAGCGGCCGGGAGATGGTGTGAGGGCCATGGCGGGAAAGGAGGCAGCGGTCGCGTGGGAGGCGCGTCGTGGGGAAGAGGGCCACGCGGGGGAGGTGGGTCGCGCGGGGCCAGGGGTGGGGCCAGGGGCTGTCGGTGGGAGTGGGGGTCGGTTGAGTGTGGACAGGGGTGGGTGTGGCCTGCGTGTGTGCGTTGAGTGTGGGCCGGGGCGTGTGGGGTGTGTTGGGTGGCAGGGGTGAGAGAGGAGGGAGAGAGAGTTGGGGGGGTGAGGTGGCATGGTTTGATAGGATAGGGGGAGGGAAGAGGTGAGGTGGCGAGAGGAGATTGGGTGGGGTGAGGTGGCTGAAGGGGTGGGTAGATTAGGACTAGGTAGGAAAAGATTTGGTGTGGGGTCTAAGCTGGACCGATTTTATTCTGGGGGTGGTCGTTCGGGTCGAATCGGCCCGTTCGACTGCCCCACTAAAAATAATTAAATGTTTTATTTATTTCAAACAGACTTTTGCAAACCGATAGCAAACAAAACAAAATAATCCGGTGATCCGGGTTTTATGTTTGAACAAAGACGGGGCGTTTAGAAAACAAGAACAGGTTTTCCACAAATAGTTTTATGCAAGCAAAATGCAAGATGATGACGAGCTCAAATGCAATGTGGCATGATGACATGAGCATGCGGTCATGATGATGCAATGCACAAAAACAGCGCGATTTTCTAGTAGTGGTTTTGCGGGATGCCACAATTATGAACCCTAATCAGAGCAAGAACTCTAATCCAGAGGTGAACTTAACCAGTACATAGTCACTCGACATGAAAGCCAGTAGATACACAGGGAGAATCATGGCAGTAGCATGGACAAACACCACCACGACAACTTACCCGAGGTCCTCGCTGATGAATCGAAGAGGAGGGCAACCTGCACCTGCCATGATGGCTGTCGCAGCAGCGCACGAGACCAGCACACCACCGCAGGCGGGATCGCGGCGGCGGCGACAGGATCTTTTCCGAACCCTAGGGTTCGGGAATGGGGTGGAACTGACCACGGGGAAGCCCCAGAGTCAAATCCACATGGATAGAACGAACGATCGTTGTCGACAACCCGAACTCGCACCATGGCAGCGGCCAGAACGGTCGATGATGGCGAGAATCGACGGTGGAGGCATCGTCGGCCATGGGGGCGAGTCAGAGGAGGAGGAGATAAGGTCGAGAGAGAGAGAGAGAGAGGAGGCAGAGTGGGTTGGGCGGGCCAAAACCCTTCGGGGTAGTCATTTGACCCTGCCCTATTGGGCCACCCTGGACCAATAAGCCCAAGGGGCCAGCCTAGAGTATTTAATAAATCTTTTGATCAATTGGAAAAGACCAACATTCCCCTGGCCTCAATAAAATTATGGAAAATAAAATAATAGTCCAAAAATTATAAATAAAATATTTTTGGATTCACAATAATTCACTCTGTCCAAATAAAATAAGATATCAAATTTGGACATTCAAATTTTTATATAAGAATTTTGTAATTTAAATATTCCTTATGGAATTTTACAAAATTATTGAAAGGTGATAAAAATAAATAAAAATCACTTTCATTATTTATTAATATTATAGTATTTTTGAAAAATACTAAATAAATATTTAGTAATAAAATTAAGGTATAATTAAAAATAAAGGGAAATAAAATAAAATAACTCAATACATGTTATAAATATTAAAAAGAAATATTTATAAATCCTTTATTACTCAAAAAGGAACTTTTTGGGGTAAATGCATATAAATTTAAATAATGCATTACATTACTTGCATAATCATTTTGATTCTTTAAATATTGTCCTTACCAGGCAATAATGATGTTTTTGTAGAACTAGAAGCTCAAGGTCCAGTGCAAGCATCAGACTTCACTACCTTGCCATCACAAGGCAAGTTCATCACTTGCTCATGTACTTTGAAGAGTCTTTATCAAAGTATTTGCAAATTGTGTGTTATCATATATGCTATAAAAGAAAGAAAATATTATTTTCATAAACAAAGAAATCATAGATATCGTCCCAAGTGGTGATATAATGGAGAAATAGAACTTAGAGTTCTAATTGCAACAATGATGATCAAATAGGGACTTAACAACCCCTGACATCAGTGATTCTAGCGCCGTATATTACACGTTAGCCATGAGATTTGGAATGGGATAGAGAAGTCAGCTGTATCTTCTTCCTCTCGCATGAAGCCGGATGTGCAGGTCGTGGCTGTTATCCTCGTAGCGTGCATATTAATTGGTAATTCGTAGAGGATATGCAGCATATGGGTGGGAACCCTCATCGTCCCACGATAGTTCTGGCATCTAACGGTTTGTACAAACCATTGCCGCAATTCATTATGTGGGCATGGTGTACACCATGGAGGCATGCAGGGTCGCGAAGGGGGCAGTGATTGTCTTGGACCAACTACTGGGCCCCACATCATGGAATTGTGGACGGTTGTGCAACAAGGAGTTGATCTCTCATGGGTAAAGTAACGCACCTCTATAGAGTGTAAGAACTGTAACTTGTTACTCCCTGTTCTGGGAAGGAGCTACGAACGCGGCAGGAAAGGAACTCCATGAAAGTTCTGGTGAACCTGTGAAGGCTGATTATCATAGTTTTTCGGAATAAAATCAACCTTTGAAGAAAGATTTACAAAAACTGCATAGTGCCAAGGATTTATAATCCGAGGTGGTAGTTAGAGCATCAAACTTCCCACCTGCATATAATGAACTTGTTGGGTAACGTTGTTACTCATCCTTTCTTTTGATCCCTTGCTTAGACTCTGAGGATCCCAAAGACGTGCCAATGTATGCAGCCGAATGCCAAGAAGACGTGTTCTACGAGGAACCGGATCTATCCGGAGGAGTTGAAGGCGTGGACTACGAGATCCGCTACGGTTTCAATGAGGACGAGTCCACTTAAGTGTCTAGTTAATAGTAACTAACGGAGCCGAGCAGCATGAACTCTATAGAATAAGTTGTTGAGCCCCACTCCTAGTCGGAGTTGTTACTTTTAAAGTTCCGCTGAACACTTTATATTTTGGTTTGTAAGTTGGATCTTTTGGAAGTATGAAACTTCCGGTATTGTAATAATAATAATGTGTGTACATTTGTAATATGGACCCGCAATGTTTCTGTTGTACCACTCGGAGGGATGTGATATTTACGTAATGGTGTTCTGTAGATGTCATGTCAACGACTATAGTGTACTACACATGCAGTGGTATGATGGGTCACCACAGATGGACCCCCAGTGGGATCCCGACAACTATGACACCTGGAATGCCTTCTTTGCTAATAGGCGGGAAAGGGAGCTCGCTAGGTACGAGGGTGATGGCCCGCCCCCGGTGAATCACAACGAAGCCGACCACCATCTATGGTGGGCGAACCGTACTATCATCGGAGTGATGCGCTACATCGCTAGGGGAGACCATCCTCGACTGCGGTGCCCACAAGTCCACCCGCCACAGAGCCACAAGAAGGCCCCTCCCCCGCCCGGCGGTAGCGGCATCGTCTTCTAGGAGACCCCTCCCCTGCCCGCCTTGAATCTGAGGCCAGAGTGGCAGGTGCCCCCGGTATGTGCCATGGCTGGGCTGAGGATCCCCGGAGTGGCAGGTGACGATGACGATGACGAAGAAGACCCTGAAGCTGTGTACTATTGGACTAGGCATGATTATGACTAAAGGGGGCGGCTTTAGTCCTGAGTGTTAGCTAGTCCCGGCTTGTCCCTATTTTTAATATTAATAAATGTCTTGAGTGTTACCTAGTCCCGGGACTAAATATGACGATGTTGTTGTATTTAGAGGAAACGACCTATAAATAGAGCAGCCTATAAATAGAGGAAAGGGCGGGCAGGCTGGATCGAGCAGCCTATAAATAGAGGAAATGCCTATAAAGAGAGGGTTCATCTTTACTCCCGGTTGGAGAATCCAACCGCGACTGAAGGGATTGCGGCAGACTGGGCAAGGCAGCACTAATAATAGGGGTGAGTGTCGACATTATGTCGTGCGGCTTCTACCTTGTCCCGGATGGTGTCACCAACCGGGACTAAAGATGAACCTTTAGTCCCGGTTGGAGACACCAACCGGGACAAAACATGAGTCAGCACTAATAATAGGGGGTGAGTGTCGACATTATATCGTGAGTGTCGACACTATGCCGAGCTTCTTGTACTATAAATAGGCATCCTTGTGAGTCCAGTCCTCCAGCCAGTTTGAGGCATCTCCAAGATGGTTTTTGAGAGGAGGGACACCACTATGGCCAGTTTCAGGGAGATGCCGCCGGAGCCCGGTCCTCCGGCATCTCCAAGAAACTGGTCATAGAGGCACTCCCTAATATGTGACCTCACGCGTTTGGAGATCAGATCTTAATGGTAAGTACAAATCGGGACTAAAAGACCCCCCCTTTAGTCCCGGTCTAGCCACAAAACGGGACTAACACACTCAAGATGGTTTGCAGACAACACTATAAAATGGACACATGGAGCATCTTCACTCATAAAATGTTACAATTATTACACATCATTTCTTCGCGTGTGT
Source organism: Avena insularis (assembly GCA_023614405.1). Classification (NCBI taxonomy): domain Eukaryota; kingdom Viridiplantae; phylum Streptophyta; class Magnoliopsida; order Poales; family Poaceae; genus Avena; species Avena insularis. The sequence continues at coordinate 376,219,077 of CM042695.1, read as the reverse complement.
TCCTTTCTAATCCCGCCGTATCCATGGAGCATCTTCATTCATTAACATGATGCTTGGGTCATCCTTCACCACGAAGGGCGGAATTTCATGAAACTTATCACAATCTTCTGACATGTCTGTCTTGTCCTCCACTCCCACGATGTTTCTTTTTCCTGAAAGAACTATGTGGCACTTTGGCTCATCGTCTGATGTATTCTTTTTCTTATTTTTTATTTTTCTAGGTTTGGTAGACATATCCTTCACATAGAAAACCTGAGCCACATCATTGGCTAGGACGAATGGTTCGTCTAAGTACCCAAGATTGTTGAGATCCAACGATGGCATTCCGTATTTCTTGTCTACCTCAACCCCTCCTCCTGTCAGCTTGACCCATTTGCACCGAAACAACGGGACCTTAAAAGTAGGTCCATAGTCAAGTTCCCATATCTCCTCTATGTAACCATAATATGTGGTCTTTGACCCATTGTTGTCTGTTGCATCAAAGCGGACACCACTGTTTTGGTTGGTTCTCTTTTTATCTTGGGCGATCGTGTAAAATGTATACCCATTTATCTCGTATCCTTGGAAAGTCGATATAGTCGAAGATGGTGACCTAGACAACAAGTATAGCTGATCTCCAAGAGTGTTGTTTTTGATGAGATGTTGCAACCAACCGCCGAAACTCTTCATGTGTTCATCTCTAATGCAAGAGTCATGCTTTCCATGGTTGTTGGAGCGTAAGATTTTCTTGTGTTCCTCGATATATGGGGCTGCCAAGATAGAATTCTGTAGACCGCTGTAATGTGTTCCGGTGTAAGAATGTCCGTCCCTACATATTATTGATTTCCTTCCTAGAGTACCCTTTCCACTCAGTCTCCCCTCATACCGCGATTGAGGAATACCAATCGGCCTAAGGTCAGGAACGAAGTCAACACAAATTTCAATGACCTCCTCTGTTCCATCACCCTTGGAGATGCTTCCTTCTGGCCTAGCACGGGTATGAACATATTTCTTTAAGATTACCATGAACCTCTCAAAGGGAAACATATTGTGTAGAAATACAGGACCAAGAATAGAAATCTCTTCGACTAGGTGAACTAGCAGGTGTGTCATAATATTGAAGAAGGATGGTGGGAACACCAACTCAAAACTGACAAGACATTGGACCACATCATTCTGTAACCGTGGTAGATCTTCAGGATTGATTATCTTCTGAGAGATTGCATTAAGAAATGTGCATAGCTTCACAATGGGTACTCGAACATTATCTAGTAGAAGCCCCCTCAATGCAATTGGAAGCATTTGCGTCATAATCACGTAGCAATCATGAGACTTTAGGTTTTGGAACTTTTTTCTGCCATATTTATTATTCCCTTTATATTCGACGAGAAGCCAGATGAGACCTTAATACTGCTTAGGCATTTAAAAAATATTTCCTTCTCTTGTTTGGTAAGAGCGTAGCTGGCATGACCTTGAAACCATTCTGGATGCAGGCCATCTGGTTCTTTCATACGTTGATGGTCCTTTCGTGCTTCCGGCGTATCTTTTGTCTTTCCATACACGCCCAAGAAGCCTAGCAGGTTCACGCAAAGATTCTTCGTCAGTTGCATCACATCGATTGTAGAGCGGACCTCTAAGAATTTCCAATATGGTAGCTCCCAAAATATAGATTTCTTCGTCCACATGGGTGCGTGTCCTTTAGCGTCATTTGGAACAGATTTTCTGCTAGGACCCTTTCCAAAGGTTACTATTTGATCCAAATATTTGACCATATCAAATATATCAGCATCAGTACACTCCTTAGGATTCGTCTGGTGACATGCCAGACCGTTGAAATGCTTGCCTTTCTTTCTTAAGGGATGCTTGGCCAAAAAAAATCGACGATGCTCATTGTACACATTCTTCTTACAATGTTCCAAATATATACTTTCAGTCTCATCTAAATGGTGTGTGCATGCATTGTATCTCTTGTTGGACTGTCCTGAAAGGTTACTAAGAGCAGGCCAATCATTGGTTGTTACGAAAAGCAATGCTCGGAGGTTAAATTCTTCCTGCTTGTGCTCATCCCACACGCGTATGTCGGGTTCGTGCCACAACTGTAAAAGTTCTTCCACTAATGGCCTTAGGTACACATCAATATCGTTGCCGGGTTGCTTTGGACCTTGGATCAACACTGGCATCATAATGAACTTCCGCTTCATGCACAACCAAGGAGAAAGGTTATAGATGCATAGAGTCATGGGCCAGGTGCTGTGACTAGAGCTCTGCTCCCCAAAGGGATTCATGCCATCTATACTTAGACCAAACCTTAAACTCCTTGCGTCATCTACAAAGTTCGGGTACTTTCTGTCGATTTTTCTCCATTGCGACCCATCAGCGGGGTGTCTCAACATCGCGTCTGACTTACGTTCCTCTTTATGCCATCGCAACAACTTGGCGTGCTCTTTATTTCTGAATAAGCGTTTCAACCGTGGTATTATAGGAGCATACCACATCACCTTGGCAGGAACCCTCTTCCTAGGGGGCTCTCCCTCAACGTCACCATGGTCATCTCGTCTAATCTTATAGCAAAGTGAAGTGCATACCGGGCATGCATCCAAATTCCCGTACTCCTCACCGCGGTAGAGGATACAGTCATTAGGGCATGCATGTATCTTCTGAACCTCTAAACCTAGAGGGCAGACAACCTTTTTTGCTTTGTACGTACTGGCGGGCAATACGTTATCTTTTGTAAGCATATTCTTCATCATTTTCAGCAACTTTTCAAATGAGGAGTCAGGTATAGCACACTCAGCCTTCCATCGCAGCAATTCCAGTGTGCTGTCCAGCTTTTTCAGACCATTTTTGCAATTTGGGTACAACAACTTTTTGTGATCCTCTAACATGTAATTGAACTTCTCCCTATCCTTTTCAGTTTCACAATCTCTTCGTGCATCGGCAATGGTCTGACCAAGATCATCAGCGGGTTCATCATGTGTCTCTTCTTCATCCTCCCCTTCAGCATCCCCCATGGAAGTATCTCCGTACTTAGGAAAACCATGATAGTTGTCATCCTCCTCCTCTTTTTCATTGTCTTCCATTATAACCCCTCTCTTTCCGTGCTTGGTCCAACAATTATAACCGGGCATGAAGCCGGACTTCAACAGGTGGCTGTGAAGGGTTTTTGAGTCAGAGTAATCCTTCTGATTCCTACATCCACTACATGGACAGAATACAAAACAATTGCGCTTGTTTGCATCAGCAATACGGATGAATTCATGCATGCCATTAATGAACTCGCTAGAGCGTCGGTCAGTACCGTACATCCATTACCGGACCATCTGCATTATAGTAAAAGTATATCAAAAACCATTACACAACATGATAAAATTATTACAAGTTATATTGAGAGCTTCTAGAGCATTAATTTTGAATTTTGAAAAATTTACATGCACCAATTTGTGAATTGGAGAAAACAATCAACATGATAAATGTGGAGTTTTTTATTATTGTTCTATCAGTGAAAACCTTACTCCATTCTAAGCTCCGAAACTCTAAAATTACACATTTCAATTTTTAGTAACTATGTGCCTAATCAAAATTTGTTACACATATATATCAAAATCCTTCTACTTCTAGAGCATGCATGCATTGATCCATATCTCTATATATACTTCTAGAGCATTATAGAGCTAAAGTAGCAATAAGAGATGAAAGAATAAAGTTCTAACCTTTTAAATCTTTGGATTTAGGGGTAGCATGAACTCACTTGCTTCTTTGAGAAAAATGGCCACCACATGCTTTAGGGTAGCAGGACAGGCAGCAGAATATATAGTGGTGGACGGACGGTGATACGACCCGGAACTAATAGTCCACTAAAAGACCAGTTGGCCTGCTCCAGGTCATTAGTTCCGGGCCGTATTACGGACCGGGACTAGAGATGTGGTCCGGCCCGGGACTAGTGACTACGGCCGTTTCTAACCGTTAGAGGCCTCATGGCCCGGGACTAGTACTAGCACTAGTCGCGGGCTGTGACAGGCCGGGACTGCTGGCCTTGTTTACGTCGAACCGAAGAAGGTTTTTCCAGTAGTGGAAATACAAGGTCACACACACGCACGCACACGCACACGCACACACATACGATTGATGTGCTGAAATACAAGGTCACACACACCCACGCACGCACGCACGCACACGCACGCACGCACGCACACACGCAACAGGATTGATGGGTCGACATACAAGGTCACACACACACACACACACACACACACACACACACACACACACACACAAACACACATAGGATTGATGGGTCGAAGTGCAGGTTATAAATGTAAAATGTTTTCAGCATTCATCAATGATCAATGCATGATAGTTGATCAATGAATGTTCGAATAGACATGGAAAATTATCATTGTTAACCAAATTTTATATTCTAATCTTTTGCAAGATGGCACGCGCATGTACGGGATTGCATCCCATGCCTCTGCCACAATGTGATACTCCGCGATGGCCAACATCATGGAATCCGGAAGGGAATGGGAGAGGGTGTGGATGCGTCCATGTTCTTCCCTTGATCATAGTCCCTTCACCTCGGTTGCCACACAACAACTGAGCATGTGCCAAATGATTTTCATCTTCACAACCCATGTCCCGTAACGCATGATGGTCATCTGCGGGTAGTGAGTTGAGACGACAACACCCAGTGCCATGGTGTGAACCACGATGGAGACATCGCTTGCACCGCAGCTTGTGGGCTATGGTCACTCTCCTCCTAGGTGTGTGTGTAAACTTTCCATCGGCCGCTGCCTCCGCCATCCTTCGAAGGAGATCTTTCTCCCATCACCGGCTCGTAAGGTTGCCACCTAGGACCAAAAGGATCTGAAACCAAATTTTAGATCGGCCCCAGATTACACACGCATATATGAGTTGGAATTAGTCACTGGTGAAAGAACTGAAGAAAACAAAGAAGAGACAAAGTCTTGCGATGCATAAGGTTTTCGTCCCTACCTTTTATTCAACTGATGGATAGCCTAACAAACTACCAAATCCTACTCTACGTTCCACTTACATCGTGCCATCCCACGGTTAAGATCATGACTCAGTCTGAGCTAGATACAGCTCCACGTGAACACACAGGAACTATAAACTCGTGTGTCCAAGGAACAGTTTTTGTGAATTATTACCTCTGTTTCTAAATTATACTAACATATTTTGGAAGGCTATTTTAACTAGTACTAAAACATCTTATATCTAGGAAACGGAGGTAGCACATCAACATTGACTGCCGGTGTTGTGGTGAGACTCTCAGCAGTACACTGACCCGTAAGCTACTCAGACACTGAGATCAACGGTGTCACTAGTAGAAATGAGGCCTTTAGTTGAGGTTCACGGACAGAGCCGTGGGTGAATGGTCAGAAGAACTAAAATTTATAAATTAAAATGTAAGTAATACTAGTCAGCTAGGTCTGTGTATCTCTTTGATTCTGCTTCCAATTCCATTATATCATACTTTATTAATTATTATTTTGATTAAACTCTCTATTCTCGTAAAATGCGCGCAACAGGGAGTCGGCCATAACATATGTGGATACTACGTTTGCGAGTTCATTCGCAATATGATATGTGTGACGGGCCAAGCCGCACTAAAACAACTTAGAGTAAGTAAACGAAGTACACAACATTATTTTATTACCATCAGTTGTGTTGAGTTTCATTCTTATATATATATCGACTCCATTCTTCATATATATTTAGATCGAACGGATGCGGGACAAACTCCTACCATTTGACCGTGTACGAGCCATTCAAGAGGAATTGGCGGGGTTCATACTTGATGAGGCCGTCACGCATAGCGGAGAACTCTTTAGATATCCAAAATGAACGTGTACGGAGATGTTATATCGTATATATGTTTGGACGTGTTTGTCTTGTACTTGATGTTTCAACGTGTACGGAGAATACCACAATGACGATGTTTGTGTTTAATAATAGTTGCTTAATTATTGATGTACTCGTATGTACCGACGATGTATGTGTATACCTCTCCCGATCGATCCCCCCCCCCCCCGTCCCCGCCGCCACAGAAATCCGCCCAAAACGGGGCGACGGCAGAACTCTGCCGCGGCAGAGATTTAGGCCGTTTTCCTGCCGCGACAGAGAACCTTTAACACCGGTTCATGTTATGAACCGGTATTAAAGGGGGGGGGGGCTGAGCTCTATGGCAGCCCCACGTGCGCCAAACCGCTGGGGGGGGGGGGCTCCAACACCGAACCCTTAATAGTGGTTCTATAACCGCTGTTAGAGGATGTCACGAACCGGTGTTAGAGGCCACCGTGTGCACTAGTGTGTACTACTTAGATTAAATACACCGCTTGAAGATTGAAAGGGTCAAGAATGGACCAACTCGAGTCGACTAGCTAGCATGATTGATACTTTGTATACAACACCAGATCAGTACAGTAAGAAATCCTGACACTTCCAAGTCCTATGCTGTTTGTGGATTTTAATGGCATTGCAAAACTAAGTTCAGAACTTGCGAACGTTATGCATATGGTATAAACATATGAACAAAGACTCTGAGCTCTAATATTTGCCTTGCTCAGGTAAGCTGGATGACTTCTTTGATCATGTTCCGATGTTCCATCTCTTGTGCTGCGAACTTTAAATAGGGATATTGTTACCAATAACTTAATGCCATGTGGAAAAAAAATGCTCTTCAATACTTCCATAAGGAGTCCATCTCATTAACGTACTATTCTGAGCATCCCTTCTCTCAAAGTAGCCCCCTTATAATTATAAACGAAAAGTGGCAGCAGCACTCGAGCAGCAGTGCTCCATTTTCTTCGAATTTTTTTAAAACCATATTTCTAGGACTCCAAAAAATCTGAAAACAAGTATACGCATACATATTCACAATCTGAAGGTATTGTAAAATTGCAGGGGGAAATATGTTGTATTTTGAGCTACACAAATGAAAGACGAATTTCTGATAAAAAAACAGAGTTTTCTATACCACATGTAGCTTAACATACAAAGGAATTTTTACCGAAACTTCTAATGAATATACAGGGCATCTGTATGCCTTTAAGGAATACACTTTTTTATTTTTCTAACTCAAATGTACAAGTTTAAAATAATTAAAAAAAGGGAGCATTCGTGCTCGGGTGCTACAAATGAGATCTTTCTCAGAAATGTTTTTAGTATTATAGCTCTACTTTCATACTTATAGGTTATGATCAAATCAACTCTTATAGTGAATTGAGATGCCACCGCCCATTGCTGACATGTGCACAATGACGACCACCATTCATGGTCACTCTCTGGTCACTCTTCTGCTACGTGACATATACTTTCCAGCGGCTGCTGCCGCCGCCATCCTTTGAGAGTTGTCACCCATCACCTCCTCCTTAAATTGACACATAGAGCCTAAGGGCTCTGAAACCAAATTTTAGATTAGCCCCAGATTACACGCGCACATTTGAGGTGGAATTTTTCACTAGTGAAGAACTGAAGAACATAGCTAGAGCAGAGACACAGTTCAGTGACGATTAATGTTTTGTCATTTTCGCTCCTTCCTTTTATTTATTTTCACAAAATGCAAAAGTCTCGCGTTCTGATGCATTGATAGAAAAATAAGTTATAATTACAAGTTTGCATATTGTACCAACACCCTCGCCATACAAATCAAACCAACACAATCTAAGGGATCAAATGGCGTAGCCCTTGTGTTTCCACCTCAGCACATGATCCCACCTCAGATTCGGTTGTGTCCGAGAGGGAGGATACCGAAGGGTGCTCGTTGTTAAAGATAATCGTGTTCATATGCTTCCAAATACACCATATTGTGAGCATGATCAGCGACGAGGAAACTTAATTTGCACATGTCAAAAGATTTTAAAATTTGAAGTTGTTAACATTTTCTTTTATTTTTTCTAAAACTGAAAAGACGATCCAGGGGTGGTGTGGTGGTGATCACACGTACTAGTGCACCCGTGGCGCATCAATATCGGATGCACCGCAGGTAAGGGGACCACCCTTACCAACCGGGCCAAAACTTACCTGTGGCGTACCATTTTTCACGGTGTGCCACAAATAAGTTGCTACCCGTGACGCACCTATATGTGGTGCGACACAGCTATATAGCTATGGCGCACGTATATGTTTGTGCCCCACAGGTATGCAACCTATCTATATTTGTTTTCCTAGTAGTGAAAAAACCTAGGATTCCGCTCGCACAACCACAACCCCTATATCATTGTCTAGACCGAACCCAACCATTGTGGTAACTTGACTGGATGTCTTTCCGGCCTTGATGGACCAAACCCGACCCACTTTGGCCCACCTCAACCACCCCCAGAACTCAGTCTTCTACAATGGAGAATTCTGACGTGCAGCTCGCCTTCGCCATGGCCTGGTCAAGAACTCATCCAATCGACGGTATCTACACCAAATCATGAAAAACACATCACAATTTTGTTAATTAAACCGCTGTGAGGCCCTCTTTATAAAAAAGTAGCACACACTAGCATGACATATGGTTAATTGCCACATCACATTATCTTTCATTATCTAAGAGATGGACTTGCATGCACCAGAGCCATGTCGGTCTGCACACGGGCATTAAGCATGGTGATCAGAACTTGTTACAGTATCTCACCTTTATAAGATAACCTGAATAATAAGCTCTACCAGCTGCCACAAGTTGAAAACATTCAACCACATTTTTCTCACTTTTAATGCTTGGTTGTAGCTCTGTACACCAATTCATCGTCTCAAACGACATTTGTTATCCAGTATAGTTCCTTATAGAACATCAGAAATGCATATTCACTCGTAGTACAAAAAAACCATGTAGAGTATATTGTTTTAAGATGTGTACTTACTTTTATACATGAGTAAAATAGACCAAGGTTACTTAACTCGGGTAGGAAAGTAAATTTTAGTCCAATAAATCCTCACTTCCAATTAACTTGACATTCAGTTCCGTTTTGCCTTCTTGGTGGTGCTAAGTCATCACATCTTGGCCACCTAATATGGGTGTTGGAGTAATTTTCGGTCTCATCTTTTTTTCACTAGTTCATTCATGTGAGTATGTGTCTCCTGTGGCTTGTCGTTCTTCTTTGAGTAGTAAATTTTTTCATAAAGCTTGAATTCTAAGTTAATTTTATAGACAGCGGTTTTATAAATGTAGATTCTAGCGATTAAGAGTAAATCTTTACCCCCAATGCATGTTCTCACTCTTTCGACACGTCTGCACTAGAATCTACCAATATGTCAAGACTATAATATTCAAGTGACCAACTATTACTCGCCAATGCGTTCCACAAGACTAAAACATAGTGGGAAAATAATGAAATGGACCAACAGGATCCCCTTAGTACTAGCAATAACACTAGCCTTCCGGACTTCTGAACCTATGGAAACTCTACGAACTGACGTGCACTGAGTTGGTTGAGTAAGATTATATCTCTTGCTGAAAAAACGGACTGCGTTCTCTATGAGTGACATCCATGCAGTACCACTGTGAGTGTCCGTAAGCATACTCCATACAAGTTGTCCGTAGATCGTTAGTGTTACTCTCAGGTAACATACAACACTCAGATACACATGGTTTCAAGAAGAGACTATCTTTAGCGGACTATCGAGATCATGCTACTCACGTAGTGTACAAACCAGGGGCCCAAATTAAGAAATCCCGATACTTCCAAGTCCTATGACATTTGTGGACTTTAGTTGCATAGAAAGCTAGTTCCAACTAAAGTAAAACTTGAGCACATTACGCATATGGTATGTACATACAAACAAAGCACCGACTGAGCTCTACTCTTTACTTTGCATAGGTACACGGGGTGGCTTATTTGCACATTATGATCATGTTCTATCTCTCGTGCTTCCATGCTTAAATAGGGGCACTATTCCATTAACTTATGATATCATGTCGTGCAACAACCATGCTCTTCAATACTGCCATAAGGAGCACACATCACATTAGCATCAAAGAAAAAAGGACTGGCATTACTCCTTTGAGGGTCTCCATATATGCAAACCCTATCCTGATGGGATAATAGTATATTATGACTTTGAGTGACCAAATAATTTGAACTTACAAAGTATGCCAAGAAAATAAACTACAAAGCTAATAATCTTTATCAAGTCCGGTGTTCAGATCCTCGGGTTATCCAAGGACACCACACTTGGAACAAAACTTCGGTTAAGGAGAGATACCTCCGCCAGTAAGACTGTTACGGTGCTGTCTTTTTCTAGTAGTGAAACCGAGATTCCTCCGTCTTAGTGCAATCTTTCAGATTTTCCCGGCAAAGAAAATGATTCCAATTTATCCCCCCCATAGGTTTCTACTAGGGATCTCATCCTACTACTCTTGTTCTCATAAAAAACTAGTCCTACCGACACTCTAGCAAACACAATATACCCCTACCTTTTTGTTTACATAGTAGTAGGATCTGCTAATCTTTTGTTAAACGAGAAGTTCAATTATTCCTATAACTAATAAGTACACTACATAAAATTAATTCTACGCAGACACCCTGATTGAATGCTTAAGTCAACTACATGGCTGAGTAGTATGGCATTTTGGTGCTGTTATGGCCTTCATAAAAAAAATTGGCCATTTGGATGCTTGATACGGTCACTACATGAGTGGCAACGCTCCTAATCCATGCCATCCTTCATCTTATGATCAATCTTTCTAAAAATCTCATGTCATCCACATAAAAAACATCATCAACCACCAAGATTTTTCACATATTTAAGTAGAAAGATGATGATTTCAAGCAAAAAATACATGGAAAATAATAATTCATTTTATTTTCTTGTAAAATCAAGGAGATGATTTCTGTTAACTTGTTAACTGAGTAGCATATAACAACCATACATGCATAAATTGGAGAAGACATCATGTGTCTACTAAATATTATGTAATTATCAATACATGTATGTCGCAGCACAATGATGATGAACTATTTCGTGTCAGATGAGTAAAACATATTAGTTTGTCTATTGATGCAGCAATGAGCAATACTCCCTCCATTCCAAAATATAAGATGTTTTAGTCTTTTTTCTTCTAAAATATATGTATCTATACGTCTTTTAGTGCGTAGGTTCGCTCATTTAGCTCCAAACCTAGACATTAAAGTGCATCTAGATGCATATGTTTCAGAAATAGGCTAAAATATCTTATATACAAGTGTATTGAAACATAATGATGAGGCCTACTTTGTCTATGTCAGGTGATACTCATATACTTCGATGCACCAGAGAATATAAGAAAAGTATTAGATACGTGTTTGTATTCATTGTAAACCTACTAGTGTTTTGGTTGTCCCTTACATCTGTGTTGCATCTGGTATACCTTCAATACTATATGACAAAGTTAAAAGACCATATAAAAATTTAAAAAGATTCAAAATACATACTGTAACAAGAATCGTCATCAATGGTGCACACCCGTACCACACACATAGGCTGAGCATTTCCATACCCTTGAATCCTCGGAATAAGCATAAGCTCAGCAAAGAATAACCTCTTGGTCCTGGATGTAGGTTGCGTAAAAATTGTCTGCTCCTGAGGAACCGCGGTGAATTTAACATGGCCATATGTGGTTCCGCGCGACTCAGAGAAACAATTTGATAGCAGAGTCGTGGCCAACTTAAACTTGCATTGTTTGTAACAATTTTTAAGAAATAATTTGTGAGTAATAAACTAAACAATACAATGCAAGAGAAATTGAGATGAGGAATAAATAAGTTTTTGCGCATCGTCTTGTTTTTCACATTGTAGTGGGCCGGAGCAAGTTCAACGAAGTCTGTTGCTTGCTTGTAAGGCTATTGACCAGGAAACTGTGCCAGTATCTGTGCTTCCATGCCCTCAGGTTGGTCATAGTGGGGATAACTTCACTAGTAACTAAGATTCCAAGTCAGCATTTCTGCTTATGTGGCAATGATTTAATGAAGAGAGATAGATTAAGTAACTAGCTATGTTACTGTAACATCACATATACCAAGACAAGTGTGTCTACAATCTAATTAATGTGATATTACATGTTACTATACCTAAGTTATTTTCCACTATAAAGGTAGTAACTTAGACTATTTACATATGCATGTTACTACTCTAAGTTATTCCCCACTATGACCAGTCTCAGCGGTCAGGTGCTCCTCTCTACAGCCTACATGTAGGTATGGTGGGTAATCAGTTCATACGATTGCAACTGGGGACCCCAAAATATAATTGAATGGGCAATTGGGCATAAAAGGAAGCAAAAAAGTATAATGATGATGATAACGAAAATAAAAATTGGAACCAGCGATAGATTATTGAACTAACATTTGATAAGGATTATAGTAACAAGTACTCCTTCCTTATGTCGTGTCACTGAATTCAATATGCAAAAACCCTGCAGAAAGTACTTCTTCCTTATGTCGTGTCACTGAATTCCAATATCTAAGGAATTGTATCATTCGTACCCTAGTATCTAAACCCTCCAGTAAATAGTGAGCAAAAAGTTCTTTTCTGCAGCAACAACAACAGCAGATCAGATGGCACAGAAGCCGAACAGAACAGTTTATAAATTGTAAATGGAAACCAAGCCAAGCTACGGACACAACCTCCTCGAAACATATTACTCCCTCTGCACGAATTATATGTCGTAGATTTGTCTAGACAGTGACAAGTAATTCAGGAAGAAGGGAATAAAAAAAATCCAAATGCAGATTGTTTGGACATGTGATAACTTCAACCAATATCTTCTTTTTCTAAAAAAGGAAGTGTTTGTGAGAGGTCCTTCTTACGGTGTGTCGGTGTATTTTGTGTAGCCGAGGAAGGTATTTTCGGGGGTTGAGTTGACGATGCGGCGCAGGTACGGGACCACCTTCTTCTTGAAGGCATAGAAGTCGAGCCGTTGGACAATCCAAGGAAGACGGCTCTTATTTTCTATGCATATAAAAGCTATTATTTGAAGACCTCTCTAGGATACAAGTGAAGTATATTACTCCCTCCGTCTCAAATAGATGTCGGAGGTTTGTCATAATTTGGATGAATCTATATACTAAAAAGTGTCTAGATTCATTCAATTTTTACAAATCCATGACATCTATTTTGAGACGGAGGAAGGGCCGGTCAATACATATTTGGGGCCCTGGGGCAAGACAACAAAAAGGGCCCTTGTTCACAAACACATACTATTTAAAATGCATTGTATTTCAAAACCCATCTAGCAAGTATGTAGACTGAGGGTGTTTAAACTAAAAAACTTACAATAAAAATTGTTTATGTATAGCGCTCTGAGGAACTTCATCATATTAGTAAGGAAATAGTATCGTTCTAGAAAAGACTGATTTTCTAAGTGGCATTGAGGCAAAACTCATCTATAAAACAAAACAAAAACGAGCTTTTCAAAACTGATTGCTACCTAAAGCTTTTGTCCTACCATAAGGTATACAATTAATAAACAAAACTTAGCACTAATGTTTATAATATGATAATCGGATCTAAATCCTCAGTTTGTTGCTCTTCAACAGTTACTAGGGCCAATGTAAGGAAGCTTCTAGAAGAACTATCAGTTCTAAAAGAAATATCAATTGAACCTCTTTAGGATTCTACCGGTTAGTCTCTCTGTTTCTGTTTCTATGTCTTTCTTTTCTCATAACCATATAAATGTTTTTTCGAAGACATGTAACCAAACAATTTCCAAAAAAAATAGTCAATACAAGGAACAAAATCACCTGGATATGGGAATGGTTCGATTTTAAAGTGTCGATGTTGGTTCCATATCACTCGCTCATTCCCTGTCCGACACCAAGATGAAGAAGAATCTCACTCGCTCATTCCCTGTCCGACGGTCCCCCTTCTCGTCGCCTAATATGCTCAGGAATCAGATCCAATGAACCCTTGAAGAACTAACCTTAGAAGAGTAGAATTGGAGATGCGGAGCAATCAAAGCCAGGAAGCCAGGAATTGGATATGGGAACATATCATCTATAATGCGGTGATGCCTCCAGCGTCTAGTTGATGGGGAATGACTAGAACGTGGAAAGAGAGAACATTGGGGAGGAAAATAGGGCAGTAGGTCTCCATTAATGGCTGCGGAGATTTCGGAATTGGAAAAGCACGGGAGAGGGCGGCGCTGTTCTTTGGGAGTGGGGAATTTTGGGAAGAAGACGAGCAGATGAGTAAATACACAAACGATAATCGATTTGTTTTCTCGATCCATCGTGTTGGTGCGTGACTTGTAGCTACCGTGGTGGGCTTGGGCCATTTTTGCTCTTTTTTTTGGACCTAATACATAAATATAATGACTACTATATTGGACAACTAACTGGGCTGGGGCCCCTACCTCCTAGGGCCCCTGGGCGGGCGCCCCGTTGCCCCTCCTTATGGGCCGGCCCTGGACGGAGTAGTTGTTGTATGCATATGATGAAGAATGATATTTTGTATTGAGTTACATTTTAAGAAAAGAATATTTTATGTGACCATCTTTTTCCATACATGTAAAGTTGCATTTATATTATATTTTCATATGTGGCAGAAATGTGCACCGATCGCCCGTGCAATGCCACGAGCATTTTACTAGTACATACATATTACATTAACTTCATAACACTAGCCACCTGCCACCATATGCTGACTTAGCACCACCAATGCAAGTAATATACCATCACCGATGCAAGTACTAGCATAGCTTATCTATGAATTGTGAAGTTTTCCACACACTTAAATGCTTACATCTTTCATGAATGTCCTTAAGTGAAGTTATTTTTTTGAGTACGGTGGGTAATCAGTTCATACGATTGCAACTGGGGATCCCAAAATATAATTGAATGGGCAATTGGGCTTAAAAGGGAGCAAAAAAGTATAATGATGATGATAACGATAATAAAAATTGGAACCAGAGATAGATTATTAACTAACATTTGATAAGTTAATAAGTATTATAGTAACAAGTAGATTATCATGGAAATTTTAGTATGCAAAAATCCTGCAGAAAGTACTTCTTCCTTACTTCATGTCACTGAATTCCAATATCTAACGAATTGTATCATTCGTACCCTAGTATCTAAACCCTCCAGTAAATAGTGAGCAAAAAGTTGTTTTCTGCAACGACAACAGTAGATCAGATAGCACAGAAGCCGAACAGAACAGTTTATAAATTGTAAATGGAAACCAAGCCAAGCTACGGACACAACTTCCTGGAAACATATTACGCCCTCCGCCCGAATTATATGTCGCAGATTTGTCTAGACTGTGACAAGTAATTCAGGAAGAAGGGAATAAAAGAATCCAAATGCAGATTGTTTGGACATGTGATAACTTCAACCACTATCTTCTTTTTCTAAAAGAGGAAGTGTCTATGAGAGGTCCTTCTTACAGTGTGTCGGTGTATTTTGTGTAGCTGAGGAAGGTATTCTTGGGGGTTGAGTTGACGATGCGGCGCAGGGACGGGACCACCTTCTTCTTGAAGGCATAGAAGTCGAGCCGTTGGACAATCGAAGGAAGACGGCTCTTGTTTTCTATGCATATAAAAGCTATTATTTGAAAACCTCTCTAGGATACAAGTGAAGTATATTACTCCCTCCGTCTCAAATAGGTGTCGGAGGTTTGTCATAATTTGGATGAATCTATATACTAAATAGTGTCTAGATTCATTCAATTTTTTACAAATCCGCGACATCTATTTTGAGACGGAGGGAGTAGTTGTTGTATGCATATGATGAAGAATGATATTTTGTATTGAGTTACATTTTAAGAAAATAATATTTTTTGTGGCCATCTTTTTCCATACATGTGAAGTTGCATTTATATTATATTTTCATATGCGGCGGAAATGTGCACCGTCGCCCGTGCAATGCCAGGGACATTTTACTAGTACATACATTAACTTCTTAACACTAGCCACCTGCCACCATATGTTGACTTAGCATCACCAATGCAAGTAATATACCATCACCGATGCAAGTACTAGCATAGCTTATCTATGCACGGTGAAGTTTTCCACACACTTAAATGCTTACATCTTTCATGAATGTCCTTAAGTGAAGTAAACTACACGGCAGAGTAGTACGGCATCCTGGTGCTGTTATGCCCTCCATCAAACAATTGGCCTTTCGGATGCTTGATAAGGTCACTGCATGCGTGACATCGCTCATAATCCATGTCACCCCTCATCTTGTGATTAATCTTTCTAAATATCTTATGGCATCCACCTACAATGCAACAATATCAATCACCAACATTAGATAATTATTCAAGTTGGAAGTTGTCGATTCTAAATAAAAATAGCTACATTCTAAATAGGATTATAATGCTTGGGTTATAATCCTATTTTCCTTGCCAAGTTTTTTCCTTGCCAAAGGTCGTCCAAGTGATGCTTTGTTTTAAATTTGTAATAGAGTTCAACCTTACATGTAAATCTACTAATAGACCAAGTGATGCTTTGTGCTAAGCTTTATTTTGCCTATTATATTGATGCAACAATAATCGTAAATGTATGTCGCAATATAACACCGAGGCCTACTATCTGCTTTGTGTATCGATGCAACAATGATCAATAAATATATGTCACAATGTCTATGTCCACCAAGACTCCTATATCGAACGGAATAGACACGCTTGTCCCCTTTGCTCATTGACGATTTTATAAATTGTGGATTTATTGTAAATCTATACTAATACTTTCTTGCATCACATATTCATTTAAATTCTAGAATATCACAAAATGAATATCTATATCATATCAAAAATAACATATAGATATAAAATACGTACCATAGCAAGAATCGTCATCAATGGTACACACACGTGTCACGTGCATATGTTGAGCATTTGGATATTCCTGAAGCTCCGGCGTAAACATAATCTCGGCGAAAAACAACCTCTTGGTCTTGGATGCAAGTTGTCCGGCAATTTGCTCATGGGCAACGGCGGTGAAATTAACATGGCCATATGTGGTCCCACATGACTCAGAGAAACAATTCGATAGCAGAGTCGTGGCCAAGTTAAACGTGTGCTGTTATTAACAAACAAGTTATGAGTAAAATAGATAATACTACAATGCAATAATAGAAACTGAGAGAGAAGAAACTAATAAGTTTTTCGTACCGTCTTGTTCTTCTGGTTGTAGTGCGCCAGAGCAAGTTCAGCGAAGGTCTTTGCTTGCTTGCAGGGCTGGCGATGAGGAAATTGTGCTAACATTTGTGCTTCCATGCGCTCGGCGGTCAGGTGCTCCTCCCTACACGTAGAGTAGCCAACAGGTTAATCAACAGGTTAAAGAACCACAAGTGTTTGTGAGAGGTCTTTCTTACGGTGTGTTGGTGTATCTCGTGTAGCGGAAGAAGGTATTCTCTGGCGTGGAGTTGAGGATGCGGTGCAGGGACGGGATCATCTTCTTCTTGAAGGCGTAGAAGTCGAGCCTGTCCTCCTCCGTGAAGAGATCGCAGTCCTCCTCCTGCATATTCTCGATTTTCTTGATGTTTTCCAGCGTAGTCAGATTCCACTTGTCCACCATCGCTTGCACATCCGCCGAATGCGGTCGTGGTTGCCAGAGGGGTTCCGTCGTGCCAAGTTTTTCTTTTCTTGCCAAAGGTCGTTCAAGTGATGTTTTGTTTTAACTTTGTAATAGAAAGTTCAAAATTACATGTAAATCTACTAATAGACCAAGCGATCCTTTGTGTTAAACTTTAGTTTCCTATTGATATGCAACAATAATTGATTCATGTATATGTCGCAATATAACACCAATGACTACTATATATTTTGTTTGTGTACCGATGCAACAATGATCAATTAATAATATATGTCATAATGTGTATGTCCACCTAGACTCGCATATCGAACGGAATAGACACGCTTGTCCCCTTTGCTCATTGACGATTTTATAAATCGTGGAATCATTGTAAATCTATACTAATACCGCCTTGCATCACATATTCACTTAAATTCTAGTATATCACAAAATGAATATCTATAGCATATCAAAAATAACATATAGATATAAAATACGTACCATAGCAAGAATCGTCATCAATGGTACACACACATGTCACGTGCATAGGTTGAGCATTTGGATATGCCCGAAGCTCCCGCGTAAACATAATCTCGGCGAAAAACAACCTCCTGGTCTTGGATGCAAGTTGTCCGGCAATTTGCTCATGGGCAACGGCGGTGAAATTAACATGGCCATATGTGGTCCCACATGACTCGGAGAAACAATTCGATAGCAGAGTCGTGGCCAAGTTAAACGTGTGCTGTTATTAACAAACAAGTTACGAGTAAATTAGATAATACTACAATGCAATAATAGAAACTGAGAGAGAAGAAACTAATAAGTTTTTCGTACCGTCTTGTTCTTCTGGTTGTAGTGCGCCAGAGCAAGTTCAGCGAAGGTCTTTGCTTGCTTGCAAGGCTGGCGATGAGGAAACTGTGCTAACATTTGTGCTTCCATGCGCTCGGCGGTCAGGTGCTCCTCCCTACACGTAGAGTAGCCAACAGGTTAATCAACAGGTTAAAGAACCACAAGTGTTTGTGAGAGGTGTTTCTTACGGTGTGTCGGTGTATCTCGTGTAGCGGAAGAAGGTATTCTCTGGCGTGGAGTTGAGGATGCGGTGCAGGGACGGGATCATCTTCTTCTTGAAGGCGTAGAAGTCGAGCCTGTCCTCCTCCGTGAAGAGATCGCAGTCCTCCTCCCGCATATTCTCGATTTCCTTGATGTTTTCCAGCGTAGTCAGATTCCACTTGTCCACCATCGCTTGCACATCCGCCGAATGCGGTCGTGGTTGCCAGAGGGGTTCCGTCGTGCCTTTCGGGCGTGGGATTCTTCTCCACCGCCCGGGAGTCCGCTTCCTCCGCGGCGCCGTCGGCGGCGGCGCGGACGCGGATGATGACGGAGCCATGATCGGCGGCGGTTCTCTTCCTTGGAGATACATGAGCGCTCCAACCCGGAAGCGGGGTGCTTCTGCGTTATCGGAGAATTCACGCTACACCTTCATCCTGAGCAAATCTGACCGCTCGACGAAGAGCTAAGGCTTCAGCGAATTCAGGGGATGCCAGGCCAGGGTGTTCTTGCCGACACGCCGCGACAAAGCCCCCGTAATGAGACCGAATAAGAACCCCTGCCCCCATATTACCATCAGCTTGAAAAATTGCTGCATCGGCGTTGATAATAAAGGAACCCGGTGGCGGTGGAATCCGTCCAGGAGCAGTGACATTAGAATCACATCTTTGGACCGAATCCCGCTTGAGGGAATGCACTCTAATCAAGTCAATATAAGCAAAAATCTTTCCGCCTGTGCGAAGCGGATTAGGAATTTCCTCTGTGTTCCTGACATTGTTCCGAGCCTCCCAGATGTGCCAAAAACAAACAGCAAGGGTCGTAGCTTGTAGACCACTAGAACATTCTAGGAAGTCAAAAATCCATTGATGGTGAGAGACAAAATTCTTACAGTCGAGCCGTACTGTAATCTTTTGCTTCACTTCCCTCCACACTGTAGCCGCACACTGACAGGTTAACAATGCATGTTCAATACTCTCCTTCCGTCCATAGAAAATACACAAACCTGATGCAGGAACTTGCCTCTTGTTCAGCTGAACACCGCTCGGGAGGCAATTGTGAGCAAAACGCCATATATGTATTTTCATTTTGCCTGGCGCCTTAATACTCCAAATAGCCTTCCACTGTTTCTTACTCGTCGCCAAGTCAGAGCACATTCCCGTGTCTGTCTTGCTCTCTGGCGTCTTAGGGGTGTACGCAAACACTTCACGTGTGGCAATACAACGTTTTGTTATCCTCAGCGCTATCACAATGCTGTCCGTAGGGTGTGGTAAAAAAATGTCAACTGGGTCCTAACTAAATTTCACTTCTAGTTCATTTTGAATTTTGTACTACAAAGTTTTGTCAAAAATTTACACTAGAAATTTCAAAATGAGTTAGAGATGGGATCCTAGACAGCAAAGCCAAAAAATAAGCTTCCAAAGAAGGACGCAAACCGTCCGCATGCCACAGACCAGCGCATTCGTGGTCTAAATTGGGTCAGCGTTTGCGCTCTCACGTGTCCGCAATAGCGAAAGTGTCGTTATCTTGTCCTCTCTCAAGCGAAAGAGTCCTCATCTTGTCCTCTCTGGCCCGCACGCCAGGAAAAAATTTCCTACTACTCCCCGCATCCAACCCCGAGGCCCTCCTCTTCCCCTTCATCGCGTCGCCGACGACCGTCCCCACCAGATTCGGCCACCCGTCTCGTTCCCACAGTCGGCGGGGTGTTCGACTCGGATCTCTTCTCTCGCTGTAGTTTGGACGCCAGAGTTGCCCGGGCATCGCCAGGGCCGTCCATCGGAGCATCGTGCCCACGACATGTTCTGCCATTTGCGGACAGGAGGCTGGTACGTTTGGCCACTTCAATTTGTTGACAATCCTGCGAGATTGTAGGTAGTTTTTGTTTTGACTACGACCTATTTGTTATGTAGATCACCATGGATAGCCGGGACGAGTTCTTTTACAAGAATTTCATTGATACATCCAACGACTCCACCGATGATGATACCGAGATCATAGTGGCCATAACCGCAGTCATTGAGCATCTCAAAGAAGATGCGCTCCCACAGTACAATGGATCTTTGAAGGGCCGGGCAACTGTGTTGGATCGGGATAGGGAGGCTGGCCACGTCCGGATATACAACAACCATTTCCACCGCACCAATGCCTTATACACTCTGGCTCAGTTCCAAAGGCGGTTTCGGATGAAGAGACATGTTTTTATGAGGATTCTTCAGGGAGTCAAGGTTGGATACGATTATTTCACGTTGAAGAAATATGCAACCGGTAAGTTTGGCTTTAGTTCCTACCAAAAATGCACCTTAGCGATTAGGATGCTTGCCTATAGAGTTACTGGTGATTTCATCGATGGGTACATGAGCATGAGCGATTCCATAGCCCTCGAGTCCATGTATAGGTATTGCCACATTGTTGTTAAGTCATTTGGCTTTCGGAACTTGAGAGAGCCAACCATGGAGGACATTTCATGGCTTTTGTCTATCAACGAGGCGAGAGGGTTTCCTGGCATGCTTGGTAGCAAAGATTGCATGCATTGGGAGTGGTAGAATTATCGAGTTGGTTGGCAGGGACAATTCAAAAGCCATTCTACCAGGTGCATGGTCATACTCGAGGCAGTAGCATCGCATGATCTTTGGATTCAGTATTCTTTTTTGGCATGGTAGGTTCTTTCAATGATATCAATGTTTTGCTATGCTCTCCGATATTTTCTAGGCTTCCCGAGGGAAATGCTCCAGAGATCAAGTTTGTAGCAAACAACCACCACTACAACAGGGGTACTATCTAGCCGATGGTATCTATATTGAGTGATCCACATATGTGAAGACAATCCGCGAACCAGGTGACGAGGCTGAGCATAGGTTTGCAAAAGAACAAGAGGCATGTAGGAAGAACGTGGAGCGAGATTTGGAGTGCTGCAAGCTCGTTAGTCCATTTTTTGGTTCACTGCAAGAACATGGAGAGGAAGAGGATGAACGAGGTGATGACTTCTTGCATGATCTTGCACAATATGATTGTAGAGGATGAGCCTGATGACATGCTCAATGATCAAGATTGGGAGTTCCATGGGTATTTGGTTGAACCTCGTCTTGGACCAGCAAAGTTCCAAGAATTCCTGCATACTGAACATGAAATCCGTGACCGAACAACCCACAATGCACTTCAAGCATATCTCATCAAACACATGTGGATGCATCTAGCCCACCAATAGTTGTATTGTTGGTGTGTTGAAATTTTTAATACATAGAACTATCTGTATGTGTTATTTGTAGGGACAATTGCTACTGGGCCGAATTGTAGTATTCAAATGGGCAATTGCATGATTTATATGTATAACTGTGAAATAATGACCCCATGTGGTATGTTTCAAACAAAAAAAAACTATGAAAAATGGCCTCTATGGCCACGCGCCCATATCTGGGGCCGATTTGGCGGGAGTGGCCGAAGTTGGCGGGAGAAATGCTCCTGCAAAATGCTGTACTTCGTTGGGCGCACATGCAAACAAGGGAGAATCACGACCGTGACCCACCCCAAATGGAAAAATTCGAACACAATTGGTGTTCGAAAGGGGCCATGCCATTGGGTATGTTCTTGATACATGTTTTTTCTATCGACGGTCACCCGTCCAAATCCACCATCCCTTCTTCCCGTGTCACTCACATCAATCTTTGTTTGCTACAAATCTGGCAGGGAGCATCTCGATGGCACGACAGTGGTGGCGCGGCCATAGGGACAACACGCCTTACCGCGTGTTGAGAAGATCATATGCCATACCTCGCAACACCTTTAAAAGATCCGCTTCCGCACTACGCATTGAGAGGGAGAAAGGCAAGAACACACGATTGTGCACTACTCCATGCATCGTTGACCTGTGCACTTCAACGACGATGCTGAGCTAAGTAAATGGACAAGCCAGAGGTGGTCGAGTGATGGGAGAAATAGAGGAGGTAACTTTTTTGAAACCTAGCACAGACGCAGACGCAAGACGCTCGCATATGTACATCACTGAACCTATCAATACACACATGAAAATCCTATTCCTATGATCACATCTGAAAGACTAACTCTGCGAGATTGATCCTGCAGACACTTCGTATCAACAGAAATGTCGCCTCGCTATGAAGTATATTCCTCCTTTTTATGAGACACCAAAGTGTCAAACCTAGAGTTTGATATATGGTGGTCAAGAATACCATTGTCCGCATCATATCCTTCTCGAAACCGGATTTCTCCCTATTTACTAAATAAAGCAATCATGTTCATACAAGATTCAAGACAAACGAACTGCAAGTAAATAACACACACACATGCCCAAAGCCAGGAAAAGCACGAAAGTAAGAGGGGGAGGGTAAGACGACAAAACTCCCCAAGCGAGCACAACTCAACGACCAAACTGGATAGATAAGTGGCAGGCCGCAACTAGAAAGTCCTCCAACATCTCCTCCAGCCATTCCATGTCTGCACAACGGGTATCACTGAAGCAAGAAAGTAAAGAATTTGAAAATAGGGTGAGAGGCACATCGTATTAAGACACGCTCGATAACCATATTTTTATGAATATTTCATAAGGTACAGGTCATCACCGCAAACACCAACCAAAAGATGCGCCTCCTCTTACCGGTATGGTTTGTGTTCACTTCTAGGAACTCGTCGAGGTCTAGGGACTGCCACGCAGGCCCCAGCACCTCGTGAACGAAGCTTCATAAGAAGTTTGCAACAAGACATGTAAACAAACTGTGGGTCCTAGTATCCAAGACCGCACATAAGGGACATAGGATATCGCCTGGCTTGTGTCGCTTAGCCACCTCAACACCTGAGGGAAGCCATCCTCACAATAATTGCCACACAAAGATTTTAATCTCTAAGGCAGCGCAACCTTCCACACCGGGAATGTCCATGGGGAGAGTGGGCCCGCTAAAAAGGGACCAATACGTGGAACTAATAGTGAAGGTACCCAAAGGGGCCTGGTGCCATGGGACAATATCAGGTGAACCAAAGAGCGACGGTAGGAGCTAGGGTTTCTTACGGGATAAGATTCCATCAAAAATCTAGCCTCCACGACATGTATAGGATTGCCTCAGCAACCAGAAGCATTTGGTTGGAAAAAATCACAAAAGTTTCGGAAACTCTAACCTTAGAGGTCACCCTCCAATCTAGGAGTCAAGTGGGAAGAGGGGACCCTCTCCATCGCCAATGGAGGTGGTGACCCCCTTCCTGATCTCATGCTTGATCTCCTAAAGGGATCTCAAAAACTTAGATCCTCCTAATTATCACAAGCCATAAGAGGACGGCCCCAGAGATACTTAGCTTTAACAACCTAAATCCAAAGGCCTCCACCTCCTGTAAGGATCCTCCAAACCCATTTTAGCATCAAAGCCACATTCATGTACACGATGATAAGATATCTATGCCCCCCCCCCCAAGATCCTTGGGGCGCAAATGTCAGCCCATTTTCCAACATGGTATTTTTGGCGACCGTCACTTGCCAGCCAGGAGAAGTACGAAAGTTACTTGTCAAAGTTGCCAGGCACCCCTTTGATACGCCCAATTTGCATCACCATTCTATATAATAATTTACCTCTATTCATTGATATTTGTCTTATTATGAGGTATTACTTATGGCTTTTCATCTGTTTATGCATGTTGGATGATTCCTGGAGGATGGACTGCCGAAGTCTGGATTCTGATGGAAAGACGGCGTTTTGGTGCAATTTCGCGAAGATCAGAAAAATACCAGAAAAATATGGAAACTTATTATTTTACCGGAAGATGAAGGAATCCATAAGAAGGAGCGAAGGAGGGCCTCAGGGGGGCCACACCCCCCTAGGCGCGATCCCACCTGACCCCGTGCCTAGGGTGGGTTTGGCCCACCTATTCGGCCTTCGACTCCGCCCCTTCGCCTATATCTTACCTATGGAACCCTAACACCAGGGGGAGCAACCACAGATAGACTTCCGCTGCCTCTGGGAGGCGGAAAACACCGTGAGAGAAAGATCTCTCCAGTAGACAGATTTCTGCTAGGGGAATTCCTTCCCGGAGAGGGGATACCGTCGCCATCAACACCACCATCAAGCTAGGATTCATCAGGATCATCATCATCCACACCATCATCTCCTCTAGCACCATCATCATCACTCTGTCCCGCTGTAACAATTGTGTTGGATATTGCTTAGTTCATTAGGGGAAACTTTCCCAGTGTTAATTACTATTGTAGTTGATGCTTGTGAGTGGAACCATTGGATTATTGTTTATGTTCAGATTGTTATCCGTTATCATATCATCTTTGATCTTGATCTATATGATGTCTCGTGAGTAGTTCGTTTAGTTCTTGGGGACATGGGAGAAGTCATGTTGTTAGTAGTGAATCTGTGATGAGTTATTATTCAATGGTTTCGTATTTAAGTTGTGGTGCTATTCTTCTAGTGGTGTCATGTGAACGTCGACTACATGATACTTCACCATTTATGGGCCTAGGGAAATGCATTATGTATTTGGCTACTAATCATGGGGTTGCCAGCGTGACAGAAACCTGAACCCTCGTTAGGACACATTTGCACAAGGGAGCGCAGGATATCAGAGTTTAAGGCTGTGGTTAGATTTATATCTTAATTACTTTCCTGTAGTTACAGATGTTTGCAGGGAGTTTAATCACAAGTATTTATTAGTCCTAGGAGGGGAAGTATGTTAGCGTAGGTTCACCCACACAACACTTACAAACAGCAAAGGAGAGTACGTACTCAGCTATTTGCAGCGAAAGCACTTGGCAGAATTCCCATGTGTCACCAAGAACGTTTGGTCCTTATAAGTATTTCCACCGGCTTGTCCTTTGCTAAGAAAGGATTGGGCCACTTGCTCCGTTTGTTCGTTACTTCTGTTACTTGCTCTTTGTTTTGTTGCTTTGTCAGAAAACCACTAAAAATCTATTTACTAAGTATTCACAGGGATTTCCTGCTCCATACCACTGTTCAACACCTTCTGCTCCTCGTTGGGATCAACACTCCTATTTATAGAAAGTACTACGATACACCCCCTATACTTGTGGGTCATCAAGACTATTTTCTGGCGCCGTTGCCGGGGAGTGAAGCGCTATTGAAGAGTGGAACTGGTAAGGGAAACTTTTACTGTGAGTATTGCTTTTGTTATTTCTTGTTACTTTGTTTCCAATATAAATAACTCACTTGGTTTTCTGTTTGGGAAAACTACTACCACTTCTATGGTAGTAGATGAACCACCACCTGTTGAGATAGATCCTTTTAAGATACCTGCGAGTATTGTTAATCGTGCCATGGATAATTATTATTTTGGGGATGGAACTGTCCATCCTGGTGATCACTTGCTTTATATCCATGAATTATGCGGGTTGTTTAAGTGTGCAGGTATCACAACTGAACAAGTGAAGAAGAAGTTACTCTCCATATCCTTGAAAGGGAGAGCTGAGGCATGGTATAAGCTGCTAAAGAATGGACCATCCATGGAATGGGAGGAGATGGCATCTCTCTTTTACTCTAAATTTTATCCTCCCAGTGAAATCCAAAAGGATAGAAGTCTTATATATAAATTTTGGCCTCTTGATGGAGAAAGTACAGCTCAAGCTTGGGGGAGATTGAAGCTGCTAATGCTTAAATGTCATATTCATGAACTCCCTAACAATATTATTCTCAATAACGTTTATGCTAGGCTTTCTCTTCACGATAAAGGTTTATTAGATGCTTCTTGTGCTGGATCATTCACAAGTATCAAGGAAGAAGCTAAATGGGATCTTTTAGACCGTATTCAAGATAATACCGAGGCTTGGGAGAATGACAAAGGAAGAAAGTCAGGTATAAACTATGATTATGAGTGCATTAAGTCTTTTATGGGTACTGATAACTTCCATGATATTCGCAATAAGTTTGGTCTTGATTCCCAAAGTATTGCCAGCTATTTTAAGGCCTTTGCCTCTTACATAGAAATTTCCAAGAAAAAGTGGAATAAGTACCATTCTCCTTATAAAGATGTTGTTAATCATGCTCTAGTTAAAAGTACTCAAGTTTGCACTACTAATCATATTGTGCTTGAACCCCATGTTGAAAAAATGCCTTTCCCAGCTAAGGTAAAGGAGTATTCTATGATTATTAGTGCAAATAACAAGGGTACAATGGAAACTGTGGAGCCTGGTAAGCATTTGAGTGATGAACTTGTGGTAGCTATTGTGAAGGACACTGTCACTAGAAATATAAAGGATGAACATATTGTCTTCTGTGAAGACGCCACTAATGTTATCTATCATCCTGGTAAATTTAGAAAAGCTAGTGTTCATGTTCTTTCTGTTAAAATTGGTGATCATTGCTACTATGGTTTATGTGATATTGGTGCTAGTTCTAGTGCTATTCCATATGAGCTTTACAGGGAAATTATGCATGAGATTGGTCCTTGTGAGTTTGAGGACATTGATGTGGTTATTCACCTTGCTAACAAGGAGACCATTTGCCCCATTGGTATTGTAAGAGATGTGGAGGTTCTCTGTGGTAAGATTAAATATCCTGCTGATTTTCTAGTACTTAATTCAGCGGCTAGCAAAACTTGTCCTATCATTTTTGGTAGACCTTTCTTGAATACTTGTGGAGCCATTATTGATTGTAAGAAGGAAAAAGTTTTAACTATGTTTGATGGAGATTCTTATGAGTTTAACTTTTCCAAATTTGCTAAAGCTCCTTGTGAAAATAGCTTGCCTAATAAAGATTTCAGGATGGAACAACTTGCTTCAATTGATCCAGCCTTTGACCTTGGACCTCTTTTTGATGACTGTAAGAATACTTGTTCTGATGATAAAGTTGTTTCCAGTGATAGTTATATTGTAAACTTTATTCAAAGTGCTACTGAAAGTTATTTTGAGAGAGGGAAACATGGTTTTATGCATCTCAATGATGTTATGTTTCCCCGTTTTATGTTGAGAGCTTTAAAGTTGCATCTGTTTTGTCTTCCTATGCTTGTGGCTTTTTGTTTCAACAATTCGTTTTCTCATGATACCTCCATGCATAGGAAGTGGGTTAGACTCAAGTGTTTTGGTTATTTCCTTCTTGATGCTCTCTTTCACTCCAGATATATATATCCTATGTGAGCATCTTTGGAAGTTTCAAGCCTAACTTAAAGGCGTTAAAGAAAAGTACTTGTTGGGAGATAACCCAAGAGTTCTCTCGAGTCTTGGAAGTTATTACCTCTATAATAACCGCTCCTTATCCTTTTTGTTCTGGTTTTTGTGTCAAGTTCAACTACTTTTGTGAAGTAGAGGAGTTGTGAAAAGTGGCTGTCCTAGGACAGATTTTTGTGCTGCATTGTAAAAATTTGTGAGGAGCCTCAGTACGTCGGATGGAGCTGAATTTTTCTGAGCTTGTTCTCCAAGTTGTTACCCAACTTTCATCAGTTCTGCACTTTTTGATTTGAGCAATAGAAGGTCTTTGAAAAAATCAATATTTACCTCCTGGTCTGTTTTAACAGATTTCTGCCATTCATTTGCATTTGCCTCTTACATAAGCTTTTGTTTTGATGGGGTTTTCAGTTGAAGTGTGCACAAAAGGTTTATTTTTTTGCTTACACTAATGTTGTCATTGAGTTTGTGGAATGTTTTGTATGAAGGAAATTCATAGGAGGAAGAGAGAAGGAATCTGCAGAGTTCGTCTTTTAATAGGTAAAAGTGGTGAAAACAGAAGGTTCGTGAAACTCCAATCTTTTTATATTTTTGATGTTTTTAATAAATAAGGGAAGTTACGAGACGAAACTGAAGAGGAAACGGAGCCCGGGGTGGACAAACCCACCCCAGGCGCGGGCCCGGCCTGGCCGCACATGAGGGGGGTGTTCCACCGCCAGACTCCATCTACGCTTCGTTTTCGTGTCAAAACCTTCCTTATGTATTGCTTCTTCGTAATATATAACCCCCCGGATCCCCCGAGGTTCGTGCATCATGTTCTCGTCGTGTTTTTGTTTCAATCTATTTCTGTCAGGAAATCTTCTCAAGTTTAGAGCACCATGCCCTCCGCCAACGACAAAGGAAAGAAGCCCTTGGAGATAGAGTTGGAAGAACACCACCACAGAAGGAGTGAATCGTAATCAGGTTTGGCATCCCCTTGGCTTGTTCCAAGCTTGGGGGAGTGTCGCGGTATCACCACCATTATCTTTCATATTTTACCTTTTTAGTGGATTCATATATGTGGTAGAGAAGTTATCTTATAGTTTGGTTTGCATGTGGAAGTATCTCTCCTTTAGTTGGTTATCTATGTATCTCTTGGTGTGAGTGCCTTTATTGGAATATTAATGAGAAGTCTCATCTTTTACTTTTTGCACTTCTTATTTTTAGTTTGCAATCTCTATTATATGATGGATCTTGTTGTTCAGTATTGGCACCACTTTGGGATCATCAAGTGGATCTAAATTGGTTTTGGCAAATCAAGTTCTGGTCAGTGGCATTAATTTGAAAGAAAAAGAAAGAAAGAAAAAAGCTTACAGGTATTTGGTATCATTTATTTTCTTTCTTGTTGGCTCATAAGCTTAGTATTCTTTATTTAAGATTCTTTTGTGTCTTCAAGGAATATTGTATGTTTGGCTTTATTACTTGTATGTTTGCTTGTTTCTTTCAACTCTCTTGCTTGCTACCCAGCCTTGATAGCCAAAAACTTGTTTTGAGAAGGCATACTTCTCATGTTCCCAAAATCCTTTAAACTCAAAACTTTTGCCACTTGTGTCCACCATATCCACATAATAACTATTGCTATTCCTAGAAAATTCTCAAGCTTCATCTACCTTTAAAATTAAAAATTATTTTGTTATGTGAAAACTAGTTAGTAAAGCTCTCACGAACTTGATGGCACACTTTATTTACTTGACCCTAATAAACTTTAACCATTGTGGACATCGAAGTTGTATATGCTTGCATCTATACGTTGGGATTAACAGAACCGTGCTGTCACGGGGAACATTTTCAACATTGCACTTGTACCTTGTCGTACATAGTTGATATCGTGCTCTTTTGTCTATGGATGTCAACGGTGTGAAATAAAGAGGGGACTTGTAAGTCCATGGAGTTTGTATTCTGTGTTAGAGAAACACCTGGGCCGCTAGCCTAAGCCATGCTTAATCATGGTGGAAACTTGCACCATCACCATAGTGAGTCATCTATGAAGCATCCTCAATAAAAAGCTATATGCATAGTAAATAAAAATATTGTTGAGATGCTCATTGTCTACTTGCCTTGTCATTTTGGTTATGGGAAAGATCTTGTACCATGTGCAAGGGGTATCCCGTTGGTGGTTCTCAATGATATGCAAATACTTACAATAAAAAGAACTTACATGGATCCAAAGTTGAGTATGCATGAGGAGTGGCCCTCATATTCAAGGGACATGAGATTGCCAACTTAT
Source organism: Avena insularis (assembly GCA_023614405.1). NCBI lineage: Eukaryota > Viridiplantae > Streptophyta > Magnoliopsida > Poales > Poaceae > Avena > Avena insularis. The sequence continues at coordinate 376,189,167 of CM042695.1, read as the reverse complement.
ATTTCGTCAAGCATATACTCCATCTTTGTTCACTTTAACCTTAATCATCTCAAGATGCTTATGATAGGGGCAATGAGGGCTCAAAGCTAGTATCATAATCTTTTGAAAGGTCTTTATGACTTGTAATCCCTGCTACCCTCTATAAAGGGACATTTCTCTAGTTAATAGTTGAGTCAATAAACCCACTTCCTCTCTATCTCCAGCAAGCTTTTGAGTTGTTGTGTTTCAAGCATTCATATGGTGATTTATTCAATCATGTTCTTTATCTTCCTTGTTTGCACAAAAATCTTATCTATTGAGTATTACTTTGAAAGCCTTCACTTGTGAAAAACCTTTTTGAGCAAAGAGTGCTCCTATTTTGAAATTTCTACAAAAAGCTTTTGTGAAACTGTTTATCAGGTGTTATCTGACCAAGAACAAGTTTGCCAATTCCAACTATGATTTATCTTTATGTATCTCTATTGTGACTGTTGTACTTGGTTGCAAGCTAAGTTATATAATGGTGAGTTGCTTTCTTCTATGAGTTGTGCAAAGGTAAGTGTGATGCTTCTTGTTCGTATTCTTTTTATCGACACTTCACTCCATAAACCTGTGGACATGTTTACTGACCTCAGTATTCGCTTGGGGACAAGCGAAGTCTAAGCTTGGGGGAGTTGATACGCCCAATTTGCATCACCTTTCTATCTCATAATTTACCTCTATTCATTGATATTTGTCTTGTTATGAGGTATTAATTATGGCTTTTCATCTGTTTATACATGTTGGATGATTCCTGGAGGATGGACTGCCGGAGTCTGGATTGTGATGAAAAAGACGGCGTTTCAGTGCAATTTCACGAAGATCAGAAAAATACCAGAAAAATATGGAAACATATTATTTTACCGGAAGACGAAGGAAGCCAGAAGGAGGAGCGAAGGGGGGCCTCAGGGGCCCACACCCCCCTAAGCGCGGGCCCACCTGACCCCGCGCCTAGGGTGGGTTTGGCCCACCTGTTTGGCCTCCAAATCCTCCCCTTTGCCTATATCTTCCCTATGTAACCCTAACACCGGGGGAGCGACCACATATAGACTTCCGCCGCCTCTGGGAGGCGGAAAACACCAAGAGAGAAAGATCTCTCCAACAGACAGATTTCTACCGGGGGAATTCCTTCCCGGAGAGGGTAGACCATCGCCATCAACACCATCATCAAGCTAGGCTTCATCGGGATCATCATCATACACACCATCATCTACTCCAGCACCATCATCATCACTCCATCCCGTTGTAACAATTGTGTTGGATATTGCTTAGTTCATTAGGGGAAACTTTCCTGGTGTTAATTACTATTGTAGTTGATGCTTGTGAGTGGAACCATTGGATTATTGTTTATGTTCAGATTGTTATCCATTATCATATCATCTTTGATTTTGATCCATATGATGTCTCGTGAGTAGTTCGTTTAGTTCTTGAGGACATGGGAGAAGTCATGTTGTTAGTAGTGAATCTGTGATAAGTTATTATTCAATGGTTTAGTATTTAAGTTGTGGTGCTATTCTTCTAGTGGTGTCATGTGAACGTCGACTACATGATACTTCACCATTTATGGGCCTAGGGGAATGCATTGTGTATTTGGATACTAATTGTGAGGTTGCTGGAGTGATAGAAACCTGAACCCCCGTTAGGACACCTTTGCACAAGGGAGCGTAGGATCTCAGAGTTTAAGGCTGTGGTTAGATTTATATCTTAATTACTTTCATGTAGTTACGGATGTTTGTAGGGGGTTTAATCACAAGTATGCATTAGTCTTAGGAGGGGAAGTATGTTAGCGCAGGTTCACCCACACACCACTTACAAACACCAAAGGAGAGTACTCAGCTATTTGCAGCGAAAGCACTTGGCAGAATTCCCATGTGTCCTCAAGAACGTTTGGTCCTTATAAGTATTTCCACCGGCTTGTCCTTTGATAAAAAAGGATTGGGCCACTTGCTCGGTTTGTTCGTTACTTCTGTTACTTTCTCTTTGTTTTGTTGCTTTGTCAGAAAACCACTAAAAATCTGTTTGCTAAGTATTCACAGGGATTTCCTGCTCCATACCACTGTTTTGCATCTTTTGCTCCTCATTGCGATCGACACTCCTATTTATCGAAAGTACTACGATACACCCCTTATACTTGTGGGTCATCACCCTTCTACATTATATATAGCCCCATGATATACATGGGGAGACTATACATGCAAGAGTCAATAAGAATTGTCTTGCTCCCCTCGGAGGTAAAACCATCCTTTCCACAACTGAGATTTATCCTTAACCCTCCCAATTAAGGGCTCCAGGTCCTTAGAAAGGATCTTGGTATCACGAATCGGTATCCATAGGTAGTTGATAGGGAAAAAACTAGTCATCAATTGAGGTTATCAACAATCCGTTGTTGGTCCTTAGGAATATAACCCAAGACCACAATTTCACTCTTCTAAAAGATAATCTTGAGGACCGACATGGCATCAAAGCAGAGTAATAGGAACTTAAGATTGGCAATGTCAAGTTCTGACCCCCTCCACCATGATCATGGTATCATCCACATACTAGAGATGGGTGACTGCTTTCTTGGGATGATGTGCCATACCACACCTGAGATGTGGCCAGACTTCTTAGACTTCTCTAATATTTCCTCCAGGCATCCACTACCGCATTGAAGAGTAAAGTGGAAATCGGGTCCCCTCGTAGCACCCCACACAAGGGCCTAAATTAGGGACCAACTTCCCCATTTATATGTATAGCAGTATTGCCACTCATCACTATCTGCATGATCCAACTAGACATACGATCATGAAGACCTCTCTATTGAAGGACCTATCGGTTAAAGGACCAATCCAATCGGTCATATGCCTTCTGAAAGTCTAGCTTAAGGAACACGCCTCAGTGGTGTCTAACCTTAACCTCATGGATAATATCATGAAGCGCCAAAATCCCATCATCGATATACCAACCTTTAAGGAAGGAAAACTGGTAAGGGTGTGTCAGGCGCTCCATAATTGGAGCCAACCGTAGCATACACACATTCGAAAATATCCGTTGTATGACATTTATCATAGTGATATAAATTGGCGTATATCTATGGCCCCCACAATCTAGGGGATCAAGGTTATAACACCAAACTGAGGCAGGAAATTACTAATTCCCTGATGTAGAACTCTTGAAACATGTGCATAACGACTCTCCGAATCTTTTCCCATGACTTCCATAAAAAGATTTCTATAAGCCATAAGGTCCCGAGGCATAGTTCGTCTTCATCTCCATAATCGCACGAGCTGCCTCTTCCGGTAGAAATGGAGTGTGAGCTCCGCATTTTCGTCACCACATACGCTAGCCCCTGGCGAAAAGTCTGATGCTAACACAACCCTATGCAGGGTCCCGCCTGAGGGGCTCCTTATAAAAGGAGTATATATGGGAGGAGACGTCCCTGGCATCCTCTACCAGAAAATCACCCTCCCACAGGCAAGGAAAGGAGCATTTTCAATGCGTAGTGGTGCCAAATGTCAACCACACTGATATCATATCCAGTAATGCTACTTCCCGTGCCTATTTTTTTTTAAGTTTTTTGGTAAGTAGAAATGTAGAATTAGAAGCATAGAGTAATCAATTTCGGTCTAGATTTATTAAGTTGATTGGACTGATGGATGGGTATTACCCGCGTGTTTTTTACCCTCGACGGGTGCAGGTATGGGAGAAAATATGTACCCATGTGCGGGTGTGGGTGCGGGTCGTGGGAAATATATAAGATTGCGGGTGCGGGTTTGTTTAAGCTCTACCCACACCCAACAGCCACGGGTGCCATCCGTAGGTGTGCCAAGGTTGTCAGGTCGTGTCCTCATATTTTTCTGAAAACCATGTTAAAATAAATAAAAATGTTGTATTAGACATAGGGAAATCGTTTCCATTAATGGCTTATTATGGCTATTTTAGGAATTAATCCAAAATGGTTTAGGGTTTAAAGGATAAACCAAATTTAAATATTATGAACTCCCATTCATGCATGAAAATATGTGATGCATAATATATGACAATGTTAATATCCAATACCGTCGATATATAACTACAATATTTCTATGTTGAATTCCTCATCCAGAAATCAATATGTTTAAAGAAGGTTTATAAAATTATTATAAACAAAGTGTAGAAACTATTTTGTTTCTTAAATAATTCAAATCAAATCAGGCAAAAATTATCATGTTTATCCTATTTTAACATCCCAAAATTTGGAAATTTTTAGGATGTTACACATGTATTATTGCCACATTTCACAAATCACTAGCTAGACCAAAACAGATACACGGAATCTATTCAAATCCAAGCCACTTATTTCCGTATAGAGAGAGTATATGAAATTGGAAGCATAAATTAAACTTTCTTGTTTAGTAAGTAATTCCTAAATTCCCACACACTTGGTTTTGGTCACATTCCTGAATGATACACTTGAACGCTTATGCTAACTACATGGCAGAGGTGTATGGCATCCTGCTGCTGTTATGCCCTCCATTGAAAAGTTGCCCATTTGGATGCTTGATACGGTCGCTACATGCGTTACAACGCTCGTAATCCATGTCATCCCTCATCTTGTGATTAATCTTTCTAAATATCTCGTGGCATCCACCTATAAAGGAACAACATCAATTTTTAACATTCCATATAGAATTCAAATGAGAAGATTATGACTTTAGACAAACTACATTAAAATATAATGCTTGTGGGTTCAAAGCTAATTATATGCCTATTATTTAAAATATCGTCATCTAAGTGATGCGTTGTGTTAAAGATCAGCCTTACATGCACAATTTCGAGAAGTGAAACATATTAGTTTGTCTATTGTTGCAGAAATAATCAATTCATGTATGGCGCAGCATAAGGAGTAAATATGATCAATGCAGCTATGATCAATACATGTATATCGGGATATAACTCCGAGGCATAGTATTTGGTCCATGTCAAATGTGACTCCCATATTTTCGTGCACCGGAATACCAACCAAATATTTGCAAAAGAGAATATACAACTGAAGCTTTAGATACTCACATATATCCCCTTTCCCCATAATTTTACAAACTATCGGTTCATTGAAATTGTAAATCTACAAATGTTTTGGTTGTCCCTTACACTTGTCTTGTATCAGGAATCACTTCAATCCAATATCACATATTCAAAAGACCATATCTAAAAAGTATTACTAAAAGAGATTTGAAATACGTACCATAACAAGAATCATCATCAATGGTACACACGCGTACCACACGCATAGGCTGAGCATTTGCATATGCCTGAAGCTCAGGAATAAGCATAAGCTCAGCAAAGAACAGCCTCTTGGTCTCAGATGCCGGTTGTGCGCCAATATTCTCCAGAGGAACAGCCGTGAAATTAACATGGCCATACGTCGTTCCACAAGACTCAGAGAAGCAATTCGATAGAAGTGTTGTCGCCAACTTAAACTTCATCTGTTTTATAAAACAAATATTGAGAAAAATATCTGTGAGTAAATTAATAACACAATGAATAGAAACCGAGATGATAATAAGTGATTAAGTTTTTGCACACCGTCTTTTTCTTCTCATTGTAGTGCGCCAGAGCAAGTTGGGCGAAATGAGTTGCTTGCTTGCAAGGCTTGCGATCAGGGAATCTTGCTGATATTTGTGCTTCCATGCCCTCGGCAGTCAGGTGTTCCTCCCTACAGGCAAGTGCAAGTAGTAAACATTGGAATCATAAACCCGATTATTCAATTGCTAACTTGAAATCAAGAGCCACTAGTACGTGTTTGTGAGATCGAGGTCCTTAATTACTTTGTGTCGCTGTATGTTTTGTAGCGGAAGAAGGTATTCTCAGGCTTGGAGTCGACGATCAGGCTCAGGCTTCGGACCATCTTCTCTTTGAAGGCGTAGAAGTCGATCTTGTCCTGCTCGGTCTCCAGATGGCAGTCCTCCTCGCGCATGTTCCTGATGAACTCGATGTTTTCCCGCGTAACCAAGTCGCACTTGTCCATCTTCGCTTGCACCTCCGGAGAATGCGGTGGGGGGATCCACAGTAGTTCCTTGGTGCGTGGGATCCTCCTCCACTTCCCGGGAGTCCTCTTCCTCGGCGCCGTCGTCGCCGCTGATGTGGACGGCCTCACGACGGCGTTCGGCAGTCCTAACCCGGACGGTGCAGCTCTGGCGCCGCCGCCCTCTCCCGCGTCCGTGTCCGTGTCTATCTCCATGTCCATCTTGGCGTCTTGACCTAGACCTAGTGCGCGTGCGTGTGCCTCGTTGCGCCAGGAGAGTGGTTTTGTAGGCCCTAGTACAGGAACGATTGGCTCTACTTCCTCCTCCGAGTCAAAACCAACTCCAATTCACTTCAGGTCACACAAAAAAAAAACTCCAATTCACTTAATTAGTCATTGTTCGGTTACAAGGGATTGAATCCCTGCATGGATCAGATCCAGATCTTACACCCAAATCCGTTCCAATCCTATTCCCTTGATCACTTCTTATCCATGTCTCCAGGAACTTGTTCGTTTAGGCGTGGAGGGGATCAGGGGAAGGCCCCGCGTACCCATCAAAGGTCGTTGTTTTCGTGTAGTGGAAAGAATCCATTGGTCGGATGTGGATGAATTTAATCAAGGCTGAGTTAGTAAAACTCTAGACGTACGGGATTAATCGGGTTAGTACGTAATACCGCCATTGGCTATTTCTACATAGAGAAAGTCACGTGCAATGAAATTGCAAGCACGATTTGGAGAGAATTTTTTCTCTATTGTAACAAAGAAGAATTATCTACTCCATCCGAGTAGTTTCGGGTTCAAGTCCCGGGTTGTAACCGAAGACTCCAAATTTCTCAAGGAGGTGGCCGCCACCTGTGGCTGGGCACTCCATATTCTACAAATATTTATGTAGACATCTACTTGAATCAATAAAATCTATTTTATTATCTAACAAAAAACTTTTTTTTTTGAAAAAACGCATATATTAATATCATGAAGATACTAATTGTATCTGGTCTCTGCAACAACGCAGGTCTCTGCAACAACACAATATCCTAAAGACATTACAAATGCACACATACCTATTGCAAAAGAACAAGAAGAACAAAAAAACAAAATTAAAATATCCAGAATGTTATATCACGTTGATATCACATTGATTAGCTTGCAAGCAAGTGATTTGATCACTAGAATGTTATATCACGGGAACGAGAAAAGAGTGCATGTCAGTAACGATATCAAACTAGGTATGGAGATACCGATGATCGAATCTCGGACATGTAATATATCGTGAAACAAAGGGATTAAGATACTAGCGTAAAAAGGTTCCAACGATCACAAGAAAGTCATCGTTGAATGTGTGGGAGTCAGTATGGGTCTCCAGATCCCGCTTCTGATTATTGATCCGAGAGGGGTCTCGATCATGTCCGCATTATTTACGAACCGTAGGGTGACACACTTAAGAGACACCGACATCCAATTGGAGCAAAAGTTTCATGCCGAAAGAATGAACAAGCGCAGGAATTTATTTCACTAGATATTGAAACAGGTTTTCGGGTGAAATTGCATAAAGTGGTTATGCATGTGAAATAGAATTATAGCAAGGGGTTATTTGTGAATGTTTGTCATTAAAGTAATTGACAAAATTCTGAATAAAATAAAATAGTTTTATTTAATGAGAGTTTGCATTAAATTTGGTGGAAATTTAATGGCATGTTTGAGTGGGATTTTGAGTGGAGGGATATGAATGGATTTTTGTGAGTGGAGTGTCCACCCACATGAATGAAGGAGGGGAGGGGGCAGACCCCATGGCCGGCGGCCACCCCCTTGGGTGCCCCCCTCCTCCTATAAAAGGCACCCCTTTCCTCACTTCTCACTCACACCTCCTCGTGAAGGATCTCTCTCCCCCTCTAGAATTTATCCCCCATGGTCTCGGACTAGCGAGATACATGTTCCCGGTGGCTATTCGGCAAGAAAGAGTTGTGCTTCCGCTGCATCGCTGGAGCGATTAGGCGGAGGTTGCTTGGTGCCTCGAACGTGTGTGCGAGCACGGATACGCTGCTAATTTGCGGCGCTAGGACTTCCTCTCGATCTTGAGATCGGCAAGAGATTGTCTACATCAACCATGAGTTGAACTCGTTAAGCTTTGTCGGTCTTCAAGGGTATGTTCTCTACGGATATACATCTGCCCGTTGTTTGTATCTAATAGATAGATCTTGGTATATAGTTCACATCGTAGGAAATTTTTTGTTTTCTATGTTGCGAACCCTACATCAATGCATAACCCCAAAACGATATCGGTAAATCTGTAAGTGACATAATAGAACGAACCATATCTAAGAGAGTTCGATTACGACGTTCGGACACACCATTACGTTGTGGTGTTTCCGGCGGTGTCAATTTTGAAAGTATTCCGCATTTCTTCAAATGCTCGCCAAACTCGTAACTTAGTTATTCACCTCCACGATCAGATCATAGAAATTTAATCTTCTTGTTACGTTGATTCTCTACCTCACTTTGAAATTCCTTAAACTTCTCGAAAGTCTCGGACTTATGTTTCATGAAATAGATATACCCATATCTACTGAAATCATATGTGAAGGTAAGAACATAACGATAACCACCGTGCGATGCTACACTCATTGGGCCACACACATCGATATGTATGATTTCCAATAAGTCCGTAGCTCGCTCCATCATACCAGAAAATGGAGTCTTAGTCATTTTACCCATCAGACATGCTTCACATCTTTCAAGTGATTCAAGAAGTCCATGGGAATGGAGTTTCTTCATACGCTTCACTCAAATGTACCAAGACGATAGTGCCACATATAAGTCGAGTTATCGCTCAATTTCAAACGTTTAGCTTCAATGTTATTAATGTGTGTATTTCCATAATCGAGATTCAATAAGAATAGACCATCTATCATAGGTGCATGTGCATAAAACATATTACTCATATAAATCCAATAACCATTATCCTCGGACTTAAACAAGTAACCGTTTCGCAATAAACATGATCCAGATATAATGTTCATGCTTAACGTCGGCACCAAATAACAATTATTTAAGTATAAAACTAATCCCGATGGTAGATGAAGGGGTAGCGTGCCGACCACGATCACATCAACCTTTGATCTATTTCCAATGCGCATCGTCACCTTGTTCTTCGCTAGTTTCCGTCTATTCTGCAGCACCTGTTTCGAGTTACAAATATGAGCAACCGAACCAGTATCAAATACCCAGGCACTACTACGAGTACTAGTGAGATACACATCAATAACATGTATATCGGATATACCTTTCTTCTTGATATTACCGTTCTTCAAATCCGCCAAGTACTTAGGGCAATTTCGCTTCCAGTGACCTTCTCCTTTGTAGTAAAAGCACTCAGTATTAGGCTTAGGCCCAACCTTGGTCTTCTTCGACGGCACGGTAACTTTCTTACCGCCCTTCTTGAAGTTTCCCATTTTTCTTAAACTTGCCCCGCTTCTTGAATTTGGTGGTCTTATTGACCATTAACACTTGGTGCTCTTTCTTGATCTCCACTTTTGCAGACTTTAACATGGAGAAGAGTTCGGGCAACGACTTGTCCATGTTTTGCATATTTTAGTTCATCACAAAGTTCTTGTAACTTGGTGGTAGTGATTGGAGGACACGGTGAATCTCCAAAGCATTAGGAATCACTATACCCAAGCTTTGAAGCTTTCTTGCGTGCCCAGACATCTTAAGCACGTGCTCACTGATGGAGCTGCCCTCTTCCATCTTGTAGTTAAAGAACTTTTCAGAAGCCTCATAACTCTCAACTGCCGCGTGAGCCTCAAATATCATTTTGAGTTTACGGACAATATCATGTGGGTCATGGTTCTCAAACCTTTTCTGAAGCTCTGATTCCAAACCATACAAGATAGCACACTGAACTGTGGAGTACTGATTCTTCCGAGCGAGAAAACATTCTTTACCTCATCGGTAGCATCAGCTGCAGGTGGGTCACCCAGCGGTGCATCCAACACATAGGTCAAATTACCAGCATTGAGGACAATCCTCAACTTGCGGAACCAATCCGCGAAGTTGGTTCCATTGTTTTTCAACTTTTCTTTCTCTAGGAACGCATTAAAATTGATGGTAGGGGCCGCCATTGATCTACAACATATTTGCAATAGTTTAGACTAAGTTTATGACAAATTGAGTTCTAATTAATAGTTAAATTAATCTAGGTGAACTCCCACTCAAAACAATATCCCTCGCATTGTTTTAGTGATCACACGAACCAAATCCACCACATCAAAACTGATCATCACGAGAATTGATGTAGCTTCAATGGCGAACAATCAACATGTTCATCATATCTACTATATGACTCATGCTTTACCTTTCGGTGATCCGTGTTTTGAGACCATGTCTGTACATTTAGGCTCGTCAAGATCAAACCTTAGCTTCCGCATGAGCAAATCTGGCTTGCTCACGTTGTATACACTCGCAGAATCTAACACACCCGATCATCACGTGATACTTCGAAACAACGAGCTTTAGCAACGGTGCTAACTAAGGATGAACACTTTATAACTTGAAATTTTGTGCTAGAGGGATCATCTTATAATGCTACCGTCGCGAACTAAGCAATACAAGATGCATAAAAGGATTAACATCACGTGCAATTCATAATATATGTGATATGATATGGCCTTTCTTCTTGTGCTTTTGATCTCCATCTTCAAGCACGAACATGGTCTCCATCATCACCGGTATGGCGTCAAGGTCAATGGCGCCGCTTCATGATTGTCGTCCACCAGCATCAACTATTACAACTACTTTGAATAGACACGCAGGTCTTAACGGAATTAAAATACAACCATATGGTTCCTGCCGGTTGCCGACTTACAATAAGGAACATTGCATACATCATATATAATCACAATCATGGCCATATCATATCACAGCACACCTCTACAAAACAAAATTAGACGCCTCTAATTTTCTTTGGGACTTTCAATAAGTGTCGTTCTAACTTACGAACAAGAACCACAACATCGATACTAGTTTTGTCAATCACCCGTTGTAAATTGAATCTTAACTATGTTGGGAGAAACAGGCACCCGCAAAGCCACTTATGCAATACAAGTTGCATGTCAAGCGTGGAACAAGTCTCATGAACGATGTCATGTAAGGTTAGCCCGGGCCGCTTCATCCCACCATCCCGCAAGATGCAAAGTACACAAGAAGCAATCGACAACAAAAGCATCAACGCCCACAATGACCATTGTGTTCCACTCGTGCAACAGGTTTACATATAGACACGGCTCTGATACCACTATAGGGGTTCGTAGCATGGAAAACAAAAATGTTCTACCGCATGCACACAAACAAGCCAAGATCTATCTACTAGATTGTAGCAACGAGTCGATAGAAGCACTCACCCTCGAAGATTCCAAAGCGGTTAACGAGAGCAGATTCTCGTGGAAGATGTAGTTGTACACTTGCCGATCTCAAGATCGCGTAGACGTTCCTTCTGGCACTGTCGGAACCGCAGTCGGTCACACATTTGGTACTCGATGAAGACCTTTCTCTCCCTTCTCCAGCAGGCAGTGGAGGTTGTAGTTCTCCCCTCGCGATTTCGGCAGCACGACGGAGTGGTGTCGGAAGTAGAGGGAAGATCTTGCAGGGCTTCGCCTAAGCCGGTGCGAGTTATGGTGGATCTAGGGTTTCCGGCGATCTAGGTTTAGAAGGCTGGAGAGGAGGAGGAGGTGTCGGCGGCGGCTAGGGCGATGGCGACGAGGCAGCGGCGGCTAGGCGGCGCGGCACGGGTGGAGTGCTGGCTCTTGTGTGTTTGGGGCAGCCCTCCCCCTATTTATGAGAGGGAGGGGCAGCCTTGGGAGGGGAGGGTTTGAATCCTAACCCAAACCCAAGTTGGATAGAAGGAAGGACTCTTTCCTTCTTCCACTAGGAAACCATTGTTCCAGTTTGACTTTTTAAACCTCCCGTTTGACTTTCAATTTAGAGCATTAATTCTCTCTCGCAAATGCCCAAACCAAGTGACCTAGGATATGATCCAATCATTCCACTTACCCATGACACATTCATGGACCATTCCCCTTCCGGTCCGGTGAACCTTCTAGAACCTCTCCGATGAAAACATCGGAATCTTTACCGAACTCCGAAATCGAACTTTCCTTATATGAATCTTATTCTCCGGACCATTCCGGATCTCCTTGTGATATCCCGGATCCCATCCGAGACTCCGAACAACATTCGGTATCCCTGCTTACATTCCATATCTACTAAACAACATCGAATCCTTAAGTGTGTCTCCCTACGGTTTAGGGTTCGTGAATTATGCGGACATGACCGAGACACTTCTCCGATCAATAACCAATAGAGGAATCTGGAAATTCATATGGCTCCCACATATTTCTACGATTACTTTGCGATCGAATGAACCACTTACATATGATACCAATTTCCCTTTGTCTCGCGATACTTTACTTATCCGAGGTTTGATCGTCGGTATCTCTGCATACCTAGTTCAACCTCGTTACCGATAAGTACTTTTTTCTTGTTCCCGTGATATGTGATCCCTTGTGAGACAATCACATGCTTGCAAGCCAATTGGATGACATTCCACCGAGAGGGCCCAAAGTATATCTATCCATCATATGGATGGAAAAATCCCACTCTTGATCCATGTGCCTCAACACATACTTTCCGAACACTCAATTCCACCTTTATAGCCACCCAATTACGGTGTGGTGTTTGATGTCATCAAAGCATCCTTCTGGTGATTGTGATTAGCATGATCTCATGGTCGAAGGAATTAGGTTACTATGTATCAGAAAGCTTATAGCAAATGAATTATTGAAATGACTTGATCTTAATGCTACATTTATCTATAGGAGTATGTCCATCATACCATTCTCCTAATGATATGATCTTGTTGTTAATAACATCTCAATGTTCATGATCGAGAAACCACGATCATCTATTAAACAACAAGCCAGTATTATAAAGAGGCTTTACCAGGGACTCTAATTTAGTTTACAAATCACACAAGTATTAATGTTTTCGGTTAATACTATTATAGCATGAATGTAAACATTTATCATAAACACAAAGATATAATAATAACTACTTTTATTATTGCCTCTAGGGCATATCTCCAACAACAAGGGCCTAAATTAGGGACCAACTTCCCCATTTATATGTATAGCAGTATTGCCACTCATCACTATCTGCATGATCCAACTAGACATACGATCATGAAGACCTCTCTATTGAAGGACCTATCGGTTAAATGACCAATCCAATCGGTCATATGCCTTCTGAAAGTCTAGCTTAAGGAACACGCCTCAGTGGTGTCTAACCTTAACCTCATGGATAATATCATGAAGCGCCAAAATCCCATCATCGATATATCAACCTTTGAGGAAGGAAAACTGGTAAAGGTGTGTCAGGCGCTCCATAATTGGAGCCAACCGTAGCATACACACCTTCGAAAAGATCCACTGTATGACATTTATCATAGTGATATAAATTGGCGTATATCTATGGCCCCCACAATCTAGGGGATCAAGGTTATAACACCAAACTGAGGCAGGAAATTACTAATTCCCTGATGTAGAACTCTTGAAACATGTGCATAACGACTCTCCAAATCTTTTCCCATGACTTCCATAAAAAGATTTCTATAAGCCATAAGGTCCCGAGGCATAGTTCGTCTTCATCTCCATAATCGCACGAGCTGCCTCTTCCGGTAGAAATGGAGTGTGAGCTCCGCATTTTCGTCACCACATACGCTAGCCCCTGGCGAAAAGTCTGATGCTAACACAACCCTATGCAGGGTCCCTCCTGAGGGGCTCCTTATAAAAGGAGTATATATAGGAGGAGACGTCCCTGGCATCCTCTACCAGAAAATCACCCTCCCACAGGCAAGGAAAGGAGCATTTTCAATGCATAGTGGTGCCAAATGTCAACCACACTGATATCATATCCAGTAATGCTACTTCCCGTGCCTATTTTTTTTTTAAGTTTTTTGGTAAGTAGAAATGTAGAATTAGAAGCATAGAGTAATCAATTTCGGTCTAGATTTGTTAAGTTGATTGGACTGATGGATGGGTATTACCCGCGTGTTTTTTACCCTCGAGGGGTGCAGGTATGGGAGAAAATATGTACCCATGTGCGGGTGTGGGTGCGGGTCGTGGGAAATATATAAGATTGCGGGTGTGGGTTTGTTTAAGCTCTACCCACACCAAACAGCCACGGGTGCCATCCGTAGGTGTGCCAAGGTTGTCAGGTCGTGTCCTCATATTTTTCTGAAAACCATGTTAAAATAAATAAAAATGTTGTATTAGACATAGGGAAATCGTTTCCATTAATGGCTTATTATGGCTATTTTAGGAATTAATCCAAAATGGTTTAGGGTTTAAAGGATAAACCAAATTTAAATATTATGAACTCCCATTCATGAATGAAAATATGTGATGCATAATATATGACAATGTTAATATCCAATACCGTCGATATATAACTACAATATTTCTATGTTGAATTCCTCATCCAGAAATCAATATGTTTAAAGAAGGTTTATAAAATTAATATAAACAAAGTGTAGAAACTATTTTGTTTCTTAAATAATTCAAATCAAATCATGCAAAAATTATCATGTTTATCCAATTTTAACATCCCAAAATTTGGAAATTTTTAGGATGTTACACATGTATTATTGCCACATTTCACAAATCACTAGCTAGACCAAAACAGATACACGGAATCTATTCAAATCCAAGCCACTTATTTCCGTATAGAGAGAGTATATGAAATTGGAAGCATAAATTAAACTTTCTTGTTTAGTAAGTAATTCCTAAATTCCCACACACTTGGTTTTGGTCACATTCCTGAATGATACACTTGAACGCTTATGTTAACTACATGGCAGAGGTGTATGGCATCCTGCTGCTGTTATGCCCTCCATTGAAAAGTTGCCCATTTGGATGCTTGATACGGTCGCTACATGCGTGACAACGCTCGTAATCCATGTCATCCCTCATCTTGTGATTAATCTTTCTAAATATCTCATGGCATCCACCTATAAAGGAACAACATCAATTTTTAACATTCCATATAGAATTCAAATGAGAAGATTATGACTTTAGACAAACTACATTAAAATATAATGCTTGTGGGTTCAAAGCTAATTATATGTCTTTTATTTAACATATCGTCATCTAACTGATGCGTTGTGTTAAAGATCAGCCTTACATGCACAATTTCGAGAAGTGAAACATATTAGTTTGTCTATTGCTGCAGCAATAATCAATTCATGTATGGCGCAGCATAAGGAGTAAATATGATCAATGCAGCTATGATCAATACATGTATATCGGGATATAACTCCGAGGCATAGTATTTGGTCCATGTCAAATGGGACTCCCATATTTTCGTGCACCGGAATACCAACCAAATATTTGCAAAAGAGAATATACAACCGAAGCTTTAGATACTCACATATATCCCCTTTCCCCATTAATTTTACAAACTATCAGTTCATTGAAATTGTAAATCTACAAATGTTTTGGTTGTCCCTTACACTTGTCCTTGTATCAGGCATCACTTCAATCCAATATCACAAATTCAAAAGACCATATCTAAAAAGTACTACTAAAAGAGATTTGAAATACGTACCATAACAAGAATCATCATCAATGGTACACACGCGGACCACACGCATAGGCTGAGCATTTGCATATGCCTGAAGCTCAGGAATAAGCATAAGCTCAGCAAAGAACAGCCTCTTGGTCTCAGATGCAGGTTGTGCGCCAATATTCTCCAGAGGAACAGCAGTGAAATTAACGTGGCCATACGTTGTGCCACACGACTCAGAGAAGCAATTCGATAGAAGGGTTGTCGCCAACTTAAACTTCATCTGTTTTGTATATAGAAAAAATTAAGAAAATAAATCTATGAGTAAATTAATAACACAATGCAAAAGAAACCGAGATGATAATAAGTTATTAATTTTTAGCACACCGTCTTTTTCTTCTCATTGTAGTGCGCCAGAGCAAGTTGGGCGAAATGAGTTGCTTGCTTGCAAGGCTTGCGATCAGGGAATCTTGCTGATATTTGTGCTTCCATGCCCTCGGCAGTCAGGTGTTCCTCCCTACAGGCAAGTGCAAGTAGTAAACATTGGAATCATAAACCCGATTATTCAATTGACAGAGGTTATTAACTTGAAATCAAGAGCCACTAGTACGTGTTTGTGAGATCGAGGTCCTTAATTACTTGGTGTCGCTGTATGTTTTGTAGCGGAAGAAGGTATTCTCAGGCGTGGAGTCGACGATCAGGCTCAGGGATCGGACCATCTTCTCCTTGAAGGCGTAGAACTCGAGCCTGTCCTGCTCGGTCTCCAGATGGCAGTCCTCCTCGCGCATGTTCCTGATGAACTCGATGTTTTCCCGCGTAACCAAGTCCCGCTTGTCCATCTTCGCCTGCACCTCCGGAGAATGTGGTGGTGGGCTCCACAGTAGTTCCTTGGTGCGTGGGATCCTCCTCCACTTCCCGGGAGTCCTCTTCCTCGGCGCCGTCGTCGCCGCTGATGTGGACGGCCCCACGAAGGCCTTCGGCAGTCCTAACCCCGACGGTGCAGCTCTGGCGCCGCCGCCCTCTCCCGCGTCCGTGTCCGTGTCTATCTCCATGTCCATCTTGGCGTCCTAGACATAGTGCGCGTGCGTACCTCGTTGCGCCAGGAGAGTGGTTATGTAGGCCCTAGTACAGGAACGATGGACTCTACTTCCTCCGAGTCAAAACCAACTCCAATTCACTTCAGGTCACACACAAAAAAATCTCCAATTCACTTAGTCGTCATTGTTCGGTTACAAGGATTGAATCCTGCATGGATCAGATCCAGATCTTACACCCAAATCCGTTCCAATCCTATTCCCTTGATCACTTCTTATCCATGTCTCCAGGAACTTGTTCGTTTAGGCGTGGAGGGATCAGGAAGGCGCCGCGTACCCATCAAAGGTCGTTGTTTTCGTGTAGTGGAAAGAATCCATTGGTCGGATGTGGATGTATTTAATCAAGGCTGAGTTAGTACAACTCTAGACGGGATTAATCGGGTTAGTAATACCGCCATTGGCTATTTCTACATAGAGAAAGTCACGTGCAGTGAAATTGCAAGCACGATTATCTACTCTATCCGAGTAGTTTCGGGTTCAAGTCCCGGGTTCTAACCGAAGACTCCAAATTTCTCAAGGAGGTGGCCGCCACCTGTGGCTAGCATCTTCTTGAATATTTATGTAGACATCTTCTTGAATCAATAAAATCTAGTTTATTATCTAATAATTTTTTTTTCCAAAAAAAGCATAGTTTAGTATCATGAAGATACCAATTACACCTGATCTCTGCAACAACGCAATATTCTAAAAACATTACATATGCACACATTCCTATTGCAAAAGAACAACAAAAAAACCAAAATTAAAAGATCCTGCTATGGTGATCAAGGCATTGTAGCTGCAACATCAAATACCACAAAGACAGAACCCAGAGTCCGCGCTCACAAAATAATGCCTTTAACAAAGACATTGCCATGCACAATTAATTAAGACCAAACCTTGAATTTTCACCCTAGAGAAAGTCCGTCTCTCTCAAAACTATGCCTTCAAGTTCAATTCCAGGCACAACCAGTTAAGACCAGACCTCGGATTTTCATCATGAAAGATAAGACCTTATACTCTTCCTGTGTTGTCGCCCCCGCTTTTCACTGTCGCTACTATAAGTCAAGAATCAACAAGAAAGGCCCTCATCACCACCAACACATAGCCCACCATCACTAGCCTCATATCTGGCCGACTGACATTTTCCGCCACTGTGTTCGCCATGGAAATCGAAGACCGACATGTCCCATATTGGCAACAGTCAGCGTAGCTTCCTGTCGCTCATTTGAAACAGGAACACACGACTGAATCCCACCCGATTCAGTAATCCGCAGGCAATTTGTGCGCAAAGGAGATCATCGGCGAAGCCTTCCGGAACTTGTCACCGGCCAGAAAATCAGAGCCGGCATCAAGCAGACCATCTTCCATGCGCGAGAAGCCCCGAAGGATCTCCCTCTTTATTGGGAAGATCGGCAGGCCCCCGTGCCACCGCCAGCCAACCCCTCTGGCAGAAGAGGAGACAAATTGCGACAGAACTACGCACACGCGTCATCCCACTGGAAGCCAGCGAGGTCGACTGCGAGCGTCGCGCCGTCTCCCCACGCACCTCCAGGTGACCAAAGGCCACACCGATGGCAGGTCTAAACGAGATCCTAGGCCTACTTCCGCCACCTCCACCTTAAGCGTAGATGCCCAAGGGAAGTCTCCAAACTCCATGACCAAGGCGCCGCCCCATGGCCATGAGAAGAAGAACTCCACCCCGTGCGGACGCTAACACCACCCCGTCGCATGATCAGGGTCGCCGCCACAGATCCTGCATGCAGAATATCACCAACGTTGTCCCCAGCCGCCACCGGAGATCTGCCGCCGCCCCCCAGAACCTTCGGCACTAAGGCCCGTCGGCGGCAACAACGCCATAGGAGGCCACCGGACTTTGGTTTTTTGGTGGCTAGGGTATTTCCCCGGTGCTGCCTCGGGGGATGGCACGGGAGCGAGGCTCTATGTGTGTTGTATACAGTCTGTTGGCATCTAACAAAAAAACTTAAACGGTGGCTATTTAAAAAATTATAAAATGACGGATTAATATCTCCAAATATAAAAATGAAAGGCGTCTTGTGAGTGCTAATGTCCTCGCACTAAAGGTGTTTGGTCGGCAGAATGAAATTAACCTTGAACGTATTGGAATGTGGTTATGTAATCTGTCATATGAGTGGTAACTTCGTTCATCCCTCAGGTGGCGCTAGGGTGTCAAGCGGGACGGGTTGCGGCATAACTTTTTAACTTAATCTTCATTAATTTTGCTAGCTTTTGGAACCTTCTTTTGCCTATATTTTCTTTTACGGGTCATTATACGGGTGCCGCTTTCCACCCTAGGTGGCGCCACAAACATCTAAGCAGAAGGGAGGCACCCACAAGCTTTTATGTGACGACATTTGTGCGGAAGGGAGAGGGGCGGAAATGGCGGGCCCAAGAGAGCAGGCTGTAGTGTGATCTTTGGACAACAATTTGTTGTTGGGCGATATCCAACTTCGGGCTGTTGGGCAGACATCTGGGAACTGTCCGGCGATGGAAAGGGCAACGGTGCAGGCTTCATGAGAGTAGGGTAAGAACTCATACGCAAATGTCACGTGCTTTCTGGATGCTTCACGATTTACCCATAAGAGGTCGTTTGGATCCCATCATTTGGGGCTGAAATCAAGGAACACTAGTGCAGGCCCCCCTTTAACTCCTGTTGGGAGGGCCCTCTAACAGCGGTTCCCCAACCGCTGTTGAGGGTTCGGTGTTAGAGGGGGGGGGCCTTTAACACCGGTTTTTATACGAACCGGTGTTAAAGGGTGGCGCACGTGGGGCTGCCGCAGGCCTCAGGTCGTATCCGGAACCGGTGTTAAAGGTTCTTCTACCGCGGCGAGAACATCGCGCGCAGAAAACGGCCTAAATCTCGCCATGCGCAGACTTTCGCCTCGCCCGTCGGCGTATTTCTGCGGGAGGGGGGGGGAGCGAGGGGGAATCGATCGGGAGCGGTATACACATAAATCGTCATCGGTACATACGAGTACATGAATAATTAAGCAACTATTATTATACACAAACATCATCATCGGCACATACATCGTCATCGGCACATACATCGTCATCGTTCATTTTGGTGGATATCTAAAGAGTTCTCCGCCAGGCGTGACGACCTCATCAAGTATGAACCCCGCCAATTCCTCTTGAATGGCTCGTATGCGTTCAAATGGTAGGAGTTGGTCCCGCATCCGTTTGATCTGAATATATATGAAGAATGGGTCGTCAATATATATATATAAGAATAAAACTCAACACAATTGATGGTAATAAAATAATGTTGTGGACTTTGTTTACTTACTCTAAGTTGTTCTAGTGCGGCTTGGCCTGTCGACATATCGTGTTTCAATGAATTCGCAAACATAGTACCCACATAAGTTATTGCCGTGTCCCTGATGCGCGCACTTTACGAGAATAGAGAGTTCAATCAAAATAATAATCAATAAAGCATGATATAATGGAATTGGAAGCTAGCTAGTATTACTTACATTTTGGTCTACAAATTTTAGTTCTTCTGACCATTCACCCACGGCCCTGCCCGTGAACCTTTTCCAAACCCTGTCCGGCAAATAAAATGGATAAAGGAGTAATTAATTACTTGTTGTCACGAAAGTTGCCGATCTAGTGCGATAATATGATTGAAATTACCTCTGGAGCATCTCTAAAGTTTGCCCATATCTCTTTTTCTTTTCGTAACGAGTCCATGACAAGGACTTTTCCTGAGTCGGGTTGAATGACTAGCAGAATAAAGTGGAACCTACGCACGCATAACTCATCATCAGTTACACTTAACATCGAGTAAGCTGAAATAGAATGTGTACAAGAGAGAGGGTACAAAGATCACGAGAAGTTGTAAGGCAATAGTATTTCCTTTTGGTTTGTTGTCTCAAGAAAGACGTTAGCAAGTATTCTTCTGTTTGCCGGTTTTTGGTTTCTACCACTTCTTCATGAACTCTATTTGGGTCAACGAACCCAATGTCAAAAGGGCCTCCTTTCCTGCATTCCATAACCTTTTTCCTGCATAATAGTATATACATATATGGTGAGCATATATATATACATGCAATTAATAAAGTGAATGAGATGAGATATAAATTATAGAAATAGTACTTACACACAATAAAGGCTGATGGCAGCTTTGTCGAGTTCCTTCTGATTGAATAGAAAATGCAAGTCTTGAATGTTGAAGTCGATCGCGTCATCTCCGCAGAAGAAAATATCATCTCTTATATGCGTCGTGATCCATTCTAACTTTCTCGTCTTGCAGAAATGAAGGTACCACTTGTGCAATTTTCGCATCTTTGTTGGTAGAGTCTTGAGCTCCTCTTTCTTGACGAGATTCTTCCCATACTTCCATGGCTGTATGGGGTTGGCATCGCATTTGGGCAAGTTGTCTCCCATGACGTTCAAGTATGCAATGTAAGTCATCCCCATCTCATTGGCCTTGTAGCTCTGCCTCGTAATCATTTACGGGAGGAGCGTCCCGTGTGTAGAACATTTGGAGCGGGGCACATGATTGGTTTTCCTGCTCTCCGAGCATGGGAACTGTTTTCTGGGGTGCCTCACGACTGCTACTTTCAGTCTCCCTACGGCGCCTTGCATCCGCCTTCAAAATCTGGCGCTCGTAGTCCGGCACAAGTGGGGTTTCAGGTTTCGAAAGATTTTTGTAAAACTTCAAAATGGCGGGAAGAAGAACTGGCGGGAAGAAAAATGGCGGGAAAAAATGGCGGGATGAACCTTTAGTCCCGGTTGGAGACACCAACCGGGACAAAACACGAGTCAGCACTAATAATAGGGGTGAGTGTCGACATTATTTCGTGCGGCCATTAAAAACATGAACTAGAGTTACATAATATGAGCATGAACTTCTTGGCATATGTCCTTCCTTATGATCGCTTCAGACGTAACCATGGAGCATCTTCTTTACTTAACGGAATGCTTGGGTCAGTTTTCACTGTGAAGGGCGGAATTTCATCAAACTTATTATAATCTTGACATGTCATCTTGTCCTCGATACCCACGATGTTTCTTTTCCCCGAAAGAACTATGTGACGCTTTGGCTCATCATATGATGTATTCGCTTGCATATTTTTTCTTTTTTGTTCGAGGACATGTCCTTCACATAGAAAACCTGAGCCACATCATTGGCTAGGACGAATGGTTCGTCTAAGTTCTTCATAAGATTGTTGAGATCCACCGTTGTCATTCCGCATTCTTGTCTACCTCAACCCCTCCTCCTGTTAGCTTGACCCATTTGCATCAAAACAAGGGGACCTTAAAATTAGGTCCATAGTCAAGTTCCCATATCTCCTCTATGAACCCATAATACGTGGTCTTTTGCCCATTGTCTTCGCTGCATCAAGCGGACACCACTGCTTTTGGTTGGTGCTCTTTTATCTTGGCCTATCGTAAAATGTATTCCCATTTATCTCGCACTTTGGAAAGTACATACAATCGAAGATGGTGTCCTGGCCAACAAGTACAGCTGATCCCCAACAGTGGTGTTATTCGTGAGAAGTCTTTGCAGCCACCAAAACTCGCCATGTGTTCACTTATAATCCATTCATCGACCGTCTCCGGTGTTTGAGGCGATTAAATTCTTGTGTTCATTGATATATGGGGCAACCAAGATAGATCTTTGTAAAACCGTAGTGTGCTTGATTGAGAGAATGCCCGTCCCTACATATCATTGCTTTACATCCTAGGGTGCCTTTTCCACGCAGCTTCCCTCATGTCGTGATTCTCGAACACCAATCGCCTTTAAGGTCAGGAATAAAATCAACACGTAACTCAATGACCTCCTCTATACATAGCCCTTGGAGATGCTTCCTTCGGCCTAGCACGGTTATGAACATATTTCTTTAAGACTCCCATGTACCTCTCAAAGGGGAACATATTGTGTAGAAATACAGACCGAGAATGGCAATCTCTTCTACTAGGTGAACCAGAGATGCGTCATAATATTGAAGAAGGATGGTGGGAACACCAACTCAAAGTCGACAAGACATTGGGTCACATCTGCTTGTAACCCCGTAGGCTTTCCGGATCGATTACCTTGAGATATTGCATTGAGGAATGCACATAGCTTCACAATGGGTACTCGAACATTTTCAGGTAGAAGCCCTCAATGCAATCGGAAGCAATTGTGTCATAATCACGTGGCCATGAGACTTCAGGTTTTGGAATTTTTTCTCTGCCATATTTATTATTCCCTTTATATTCGACGAGAAGCCAGACAGGACCTTGATACTGCTCAGACATTCAATAAAGATTTACTTCTCTGCTTTGGTAAGAGCGTAGCTGGCAGGAGTTAAGTGGCATCGCTTACCCTTCTCGCTCGTGATGCATAAGCTCTTCGTGGGCCTTCAGACGTTGCTGGTCCTGCTGCATTCCTGTATCTTTTGTCTTCCCATACACTCCTAGAAAGCCTAGCAGGTTCACGCAAACATTCTTCGTCATGTGCATCACGTCGATTGAAGAGCGGACCTCTAAGACTTTCCAATAGGGTAGGTCCCAAAATATAGATTGCTTCTTCCACATGGGCGCGGTCCGCATCGCTATTCGAACAAATAGACCGCCAGACCTTTTCCAAAGATTACCGAGGTCCTGACCATACCAAATACCTCCTCACCCGACGGAGGAGGCTTCCTCCGGGTTCTCGCCAGACGCTTGAAATGCTTGCCTTTCTTTCATCGATGCAGGTTCTAAGAAATCGGCGATACCCTAGGTACACAACCTTCTTACATTTATCCAAATATACACTTTCAGTATCATCTAAACAGTGTGTGCATGCATTGTATCCCTTGTTTGTGCTACGAAATGTTACTAAGAGCAGGCCAATCATTGATGGTTAAAAGCAATGCTCGAGGGTCAAATGGCTCCCCTTTGTGCTCATCCCACATACGTACACCTGGTTTGGCCCACAGCTGTAAAAGTTCTTCAACTAATGGCCTTAGGTACACATCAAATGTCGTGCTGGGGTTGCCTCGGGCCTTGGATGAGCACTGGCATCATAATGAACTTCCTCTTCATACACAACCAAGGAGGAAGGTTATAGATACATAGGGTCATAGGCCAGGTGCTGTGACTGCAGCTCTGCTCACCAAAAGGATTCATGCCGTCTGTACTTAGACCAAACCTTAAGTTCCTTGCGTCACGTGCGAAGTCCGGGTACTCTCGCTCGACTTTTCTCCACTGTGACCCATCAGCGGGGTGTCTCAACATCGCGTCTTTCTTCTGATCTTCCATGTGCCATCGCAACAACTTGGCATGCTCTTTATTTCTGAAGAGACGTTTTAACCGTGGTATTATAGGAGCATACCACATACCTTGGCGGGAACCTTCTTCCTAGGGGACTCGCCCTCAACATCGCTAGGATCGTCTCGTCTGATCTTATACCGCAGTGCAATGCATACCGGGCATGCATCCAAATTCTCGTACTTCTCACCGCGGTAGAGGATGCAGTCATTAATGCAGGCATGTATCTTCTGCACGTCTAATCCTAGAGGGCAGACAACCTTCTTTGCTTGGTATGTACTGTCAACTCATTATTTCTTGGAAGAAGATTCTTCATTTTTACCAACAACTTTGAAAATGCGCTGTCAGTCACACCATTCTCTGCCTTCCATTGCAGCAAATCCAGTGTGGCACCTAGCTTTTTGTGGCCATCTTCGCAAGTTGGATACAACAATATTTTGTGATCCTTTAACATCTGCTCCAGCTTCTCCTTCTCCTTTTCAGTTTCACATTCTTCCTTTGCATCAGTAATGGCCCGACCAAGATCGTCATCAGCGGGCCCATCTGCTCCCTCTTGATCTTCATTATCTACCTCCGTTGCATTATCATCATATTCAGGATACATATTATGATAGTTTTCATCATCCTCTTCTTCTTCGTTGTCTTCCATCACAACCCCTTTTTCTCCGTGCTTGGTCCAACAATTATAGCTGGGCATGAAACCGGATCAAGCGGTGGGCGGAATGGTTCTGGTATTTGAGTAGTCTTTCTTGTTCGACGGTGAACACACGGACAGCACATAAAACCATTGTGACCACGGTTTGCATTAGCCACAACGATGAAATTTTGGAGGCCAGAATGTACTGGAAGTGCGGCGGTAACCTTACATCCATTGCCGATTCATCTGCATTAATATGTAGTATATATCAAAAAATAATAGGGAGATGGCCATTTATATATATAGTACATCAATGATACATGAAACTATAGTTGCCGACCTCGACCGAGACGGAAAGAGCAACAAGAAAGCTTGTTTTGAGCTCTCGGGCATTTCACTGAACACCTCTAGTGCATATGAAAAAAACACAAACTAGCACTCTTCACACCCTCTTGCTAGGCTCCAAAATGTGAAAGAATGGAAGAGTGGGGTGTGTGTGGGCTGGGGTGGTGTCTTATATAGCTCTTTAACACGGTTCATGCCACGAACCGGTGTTAAAGGGAAACTGTAGGGATTTTAACACCGGTTCGTGGCACGAACCGGTGTTAAAGGGAGGCTCATTTTTTGCCGCAGGGGCCACGCTGGTACGCCCCCCCCCTTTAACACCGGTTCGTAGAAGAACCGGTGTTAAAGCCCCTTTTCGGGATCAACAAAAGACCTCATTTCCACTAGTGAAATACAGTTGTGATTCCAGAAATCAACCTGTTTGACTACGACGGAATTGGTTACGGAATTCATATGCAAATTTCATTGTTTTTATTTCATGCCTAACCTTAATTCCTTTTGGTACCCTGTCATTTATGTGGAATTGCCAAATGAAATAGTATCATCAATGTTATTTTATTTCATTTCTACCAAATGAAATGAAACGATGGGAGCCAAACGAGTTCTAAGACTCTTTTTTCGGATTTATGTTTTTGAGAACATTACGTGAAATCTCCACTTTACACATAAGTGCCTCCTTTTTCTAGTTACCGTAACATTGTTAGATCATAATGACGGATAATATTATGTTGAGAAGTGATGAAATTTTTTCTAAAATGCTAATGCTTACCAGTCAGGTTGGATAGACTTTAATTACTGAAATGAACTTTTTTTTGCTTTATAAAGTAGAACAACACTATGATAGTTCGCATAGTTCTCAATCATCTTCACGGGAAAATCCAATCTATATGTAGTACTCTCGCACATAACATGGGTTTCACTTAGTGTTGTAATCGTATCCACTACAATATAGACTTAATTTTTTTGACTGAAACAATATAGACTTAATTAGGCACTCTTCTCTTGGAATGGTGGCAACGGTAAACCAAGAATACCATATGGTGAAACTAATTGATACCATTGTCACTAATTCTATTATGGACCCTCGTGGGCATCACTGCATCTTACACACGTCCTCAACATCGCATTACAACCTCTTCCATTTAGACCAATAGGTTCACACCTATGTTGCATTAGGTTTATCGTTTATTAGTGTGCAATACTAAGCATTAATTTAGTGCAAAGTTGATCTTCACCTCTGCACGGCCGAAAGCATGCTCTTCACCTTGTTGGATTTGATTTTTGCGAAAATGTGAGTTGGAGGGATGTGATCCATGAAAGGCAAAATCTCGAATAGTAAAACACTGAGTGGAGGTAAACCAAGTATTTAGTACTACCTAATTGGGTTACACCAAGAGTATATCTAGCTGCTCAAGAGAGCAAAGCTACTTCAAGTGCAAATCCGGGCTGATGAACAGTCATGATGATTCCACGACCTAGGATGTCTACGAGCTTTATTAAGCGACACTAGTGCACAACAATGCCTCTAACATAGGTTCGGACCATCCTCTAAGACCGGTTATAGAACCTCTGTTGCGGGTTCAGTGTTAGAGCCCCCTTTAACACCGGATCTTATACGAACCGCTGTTAAAGGGTGGCGCACGTGTGGGCTTCCGCAAAGCGCAGGCCACCCTCCTTTAACACCGGTTCGTAACACGAACCAGTGTTAAAGGTTCTCTGCCATGGCATTGTGAAAAAACTCAAATAGCCACCAGTTTTCATATATTTTGTATGATAACAACCACTAATCTCAACTCCTTGCTTGGCTAAGGTGTAAAGAATGGCTTCTTGATGAACAATGGTCATTTTTAAATATGTCTTCTCACGCTTAAATAGGATTCTCTCGAATCAGGCTCGCATCCCGCCTTATAAATAAAGCACAATCTAAGTACAACACCGGACATACAACCACCGCGGCCGAGGCCAAAACGCAAAGAAAAATAATCTCACAAGCGCCGGGGCTACAGTACATCACCGCCCAAGAGGAAAAACAAAAAAGGTGGCACAAGAAGGTGGCGGCCGGTGCCCCTCAGGACGACACAGGGGGCGGGGGGACACAGAGGTCGGTGCCGAGAAGGGGATCGCCGCTGTCCTCAAAGGCCGGAGAGAGGCCTCGAACATTGCCCGGTCACGCTGCTGCACCAAGGGAGACCACTGCTGTAAGAAGGCAAGCAGAGCAAAAATAGAGTCAGACGCCCAGGAAGGGAAAACCCGCTCGATCACCATCTTATTGCGAATGTTCCACATGGTCTAGGAAAGGGCCACAAAGAGGAGCCAGAAGATCCGGCGTCCCCCCCGGTCCTGTTGGCCTTGGTCTGCAGGAACTTCCCCAGTTCCTGCGCCTGCCAAGCCAGGCCAAGGGCCTCACGAACAAAACTCCACAAAAACTGCGCCGCTGTGCAGGAGAACATAATATGGGCACAAGTCTCCGGCGTCCCACATAGGGCGCATAGACCATCACCGGGACCGTTGTGTTTAGAGACCTCCACCCCCGAGGGTAAGCGGTCGCGGAGCAGCTGTCAAACAAAGATGCGAATACTAAGGGGCATGGGTGCTTTCCAAAGGGGAGCCGTCCACCACAGCTCAGGGCCCTGGAATAGGGCCCTATATGCCAAGCTCACCGAGAACTCTCCAGAGGGGAGGAGATGCCAAGAAGCCGCGTCCTGCTCCTCGGAGAGATAGGAGGAGAGGGACTCCATCAGGACTTGGAATTCTTCAGATTCCACCTCATTGAAGGTCCGACGGAAAGAAGGTTCCAATGGTCCTCCCGGAAGTTCTCAGCCACGAGCGCAGACGGAGCGGACGAGATGGCGAAGAGCACAGGGAACCGCACCCCCAACGGAACAAGGAGGATCCATGGGTCTAGCCAAAAGTGGACCCCCGGCCATTCCCAGCCATGAAGGAAATGCCCAGGCCAATGTAGTGCTTAATGTCCTGGATCGATCTCCAGAACTGAGACCCCTCCCGCCTCTCGCATGCCAAAAGGGGCCGGCCTCGGAGGTACTTGGCTTTGATAAGTTGAAGCCAAAGACCCCCGTCGTCCGACAGAATGCGCCAGACCCACTTCAGCATCAAAGCCACATTAAAGCGGCGAGTCCAAGATACCTATGCCCCCAAGACATTTGGGGGCGCAAACGTCCGCCACTTAACCATATGGTATCTCTGCTGGCCGTCCCTTGCCGCCCAAAAGAACCTAGACAACTCCTTAGCAAAGTCGGCATGGGTTCCCTCCGGGAGAAAATATAGCCCCATCTGATACATGGGCAGGCTCGAAAGACAAGAGTTGATCAGGACCGTTTTGCTTCCCTTCAACGTGAGTCGCGCTCGCCAAGGCTCAGCTCTGGAGCGCACTCTCATGACCAGGGGAGCAAGGTCCTTGATCAAAACCCTCGTGTCTCGAATGGGCATCCCCAGATAGGTAATGGGGAAATCAGCCAAATTGCAGTTGAGGTTGTCGGCAATACGCTGCCGCTTGACGTCGTCGAATCCTAGCACCATGACTTCGCTTTTGTCGAAGTTGATCTTGAGTCCTGACATGGCCTCGAAGCATAACAACAGGAATTTTAGGTTCCTGATGTCCAAGTCCGAGCCCTGCACCATGATCATGGTGTCATCCGCATACTGCAGATGAGAAATACCCCCTCCCGGGATCATATGCCCTACCACACCAGTGATGTGGCCAGCGAGTTTGGCTCTATACAAAATCTCAGCCAGGGCATCTACCGCGGCGTTGAAGAGGAGGGGGAGATCGGGTCCCCTTGTCTAAGCCCGCAGGAAGGGCTAAAGTAGGGGCCAATCTCCCCATTGATGTTGATCGACGTCCTACCACTCATCACAAATTGCATGATTCAGCAAATCATGCGATCGTCGAACCCTCTTCTTTCCAGAACTAGCCTCGGGAAAGCCCAGTCCAGACGGTCGTAGGCTTTCTGGAAGTCCAGTTTGAGGAACACCCCTTTCTGATGGCGTGACTTGACCTCATGTATAATCTCATGGAGGGCAAGGACGTCATCATGAATGAGGCGACCCTTCAGGAAAGCAAACTGGAGAGGGTGAGTGAGCCTCTCAAGAGCCGGGGCAAGACGGAGGGCACAGACCTTCGCAAAGAGGCGCTGGATGATATTAATTAGTGTGATTGGGCGGAATTGGCGGATATCTGTGGCCCCATCTACCTTGGGAATCAGAGTGATCACACCAAAGTTCAGACGAGCCATCACCAGGGTCCCAATGTAGAATTCCTGGAACATCAACATGATCACCGGCTGTAACTGATCCCAGAACGTCTGGAGAAAGCTCACTAGCAGGCCATCTGGCCCCGGGGCTGACCCCATCTTCATGGACTTCAGGGCCGACGACACCTCCTCTGCGAGAAACGGCCGGGTGAGGTCCGTGTTCTCAGCCGGGGTGACCAACGCCCCTGCCGACCAGATGTCCGGCGCAAGGGAGATGCCAGAGGGGGCCAGCCGAGAAGAGGAACTTGTAGAAACCATAAATATGGGAGGAGAGCGCCTATGGGGATTCCAACAGAGCATCCCCCTCCCAGAGGCAAGGGATCGAGCACTTCCTCCTTCGCCCATTCACGATGGCGTGAAAGTAGGCCGTGTTCGACTCCCCTAGAGAGTCTAGTTCTGGCGACTCCGTTGTCGCCAGAACGCCTCCTCGCCCTTGTAGATCTCCATAATGGAGGTCTCCAGGAATACCTATGAGCCCAAGCCTCCGCCGAGAGGCCAAGAAGGTCGGCCTCTCGGTCAAGAGCCTGGATCTCCTGCAGGATGGACTCCTTGTGGTTCGTAAGCTCTGCCCCCAAGTTGGCCCCCCACCCCCTCATGAATTGACGGGATACCTTGGCACAGTGGTGCCAGATATCAACCGCGGAATATACACGAGGGGGAGAGGCAGCCGCGGCTAGCGACCTGGCCCGAACCGCCTCCATGAAGCCTTGTTTCTGTAACGAGAAGGCCCCAAAGTGGAAGCGGTTCAGACGAGGCGGGCTGCCCCTCCAGAGGATAGGAGGAGGGGGGTGTGGTCAAAGCTAATCCGGGTGACAGCCCGCAGCGAACACAGAGGGAACATCAACTTCCAGTCGATAGACACATAGACACGGTCGAGGACACTACAAATCAGGGCAAGCTGTTTACTGGTCCATGTATATCTAGCCCCTACCCGCCCAATCTCGCGAAGAGAAAGCTCCGCGATGCATTCATTAAACATACGCATCCTAGGGAGGTCCACGCAGGTCGAGCTCTTATCCTTAGCCGAGCGCATCAGGTTGAAATCACCGGCCACCACCACCGGGATCCGAGCCCATTCCACTTTCAGCTTAAGCTCAAGAAGGAACTCGGTGGACCTCCTATGGTCTGCGAGGCCAATGACAATGATCATTTCCCATTTGAAACGAGATTGTCTATGGGTGAGAGACATGCTCACAAAGAACTCCCTGCGGTCCATATCATCCACCTCAAAGGTATCCTCCTTGACCCCAAGGAGGATGCCCCTAGAGTGTCCAATATCAGGAAGCCAGGACCAGCAGAACTTGTAGCGACTAAGACCCTCAGGCTCAGAAATGGAGAAGTCCTGGCGAATCATCTCCTGAAGGCCGACAATATCCGGCGCTTCCAAGCGAATGTATTCCTTGATCTGGCGACGGCGACCCTCATGCCCGAACCCCCGGATGTTCCAAATGAACGCCCAGATGGCCCGGAGGAGATCCATAGGGGATCTCAAACTTCGGGGGTCCCCTTTGCAGGGACCGAGAGGGCACGACAGGTCCGGGAGTGGGACGCAGCGGCCTTGGGAGGTCTCCCCTGTGGCCTACCCCGAGAGGTAGGCTCCAGGATCACCTCCCTCTCATCAGGCGCAGGGGGATCCTCACTAGTGCCATGTCCAGCAGACCTAGCCTCAGCAAGGATCTGGGCGCGTTCCCGTTCCCGGGCATCACGTGCCCGGGCAGCCGCGATCGTGCCCGCATACCCCTCCCGTGCCTTAATGGCAGCGAGCTGCTCAATTCGGGGCCCTTTCTTGCCAAGAACATGATGCCACAGTCATCAGCCACCTCGCCTAGGTGGGCTAGCGAAACCTCGTACAAAACACAAAACGGAGATCCAGGGACACCGGAAGGACAAGCAAAGGAGGAGGAGGAGGGGGTACATAGGAGATCATCACGAGCCGTGACACGGAGGGAAGCACGCTCCGCCACCGTCGGCTCTGGGCCAGAGAGTCCCACTCTCGCTCCCGCCAGGCGGACACTGTGGCGGGACGGTGGCGCGGAGGGGAGGCCTGTGGGTCTTGGCCCGGCGAAGCTTGGGGGCAGCCGCAGGAGGGAGGGAGACCGACCCCCCAGCAGCCGCCGCCGCGGGGTTAGGGGTGTCCGGGGCAAGGGAGTAGCAGACGATCCCAGGGTATCGCGGGGACTAGGGGGAACAGACCACCAGCCCTACACTCCCTGAGGTCTCCTCCTCAGAGGATAGCAGCGCAGCAGGAGGGGAACCAGGATGCGGCCCCGGCCCCAAGCCAAGGTTGGATCCGTACTGGGTGATGGCGAGGGCGATGGAGACAGGCGGGTCAGGGCGGAAGCATCGCGGGACATCCACTGGTACCAGCTTGGCCGGAGCACTCAGCGACAGGGGCGCCTCTCTAGGAAGAAGGGCCCGTCTCCCAGAGGAGCGCCGACCCGAAGGTGGGCCGCGGCGCCCCTGGCGCCGTCTTTCGGTGGCAGCGGGGGGGAGGGGACACGTCGGTGGTCAGGGGCGACTCCGGGCCGGTCCCTGAGTCGCTACCATCGAATCCCCCGGCACCCGCGCCCCCCTCCCAAGCCCAGTGTCGTCGTTAGCGGGGGCCGGAGATGGGGGGGCGAAGGTGAGGCCCCAGGGGCCGACCCCTCCTCGTCCAGCTCCACCAAGAGGTCCCGGCCCACTTTGTCAAAGAAGACGCGAGGGAGGGAGACCGGAAAGACAGCGGGGTCCGGGCAGAGCAGGCGGAGGCAAATCGGCCCATGGTCAGGAAGCGAGCTCATATCCACCGCCGTGAGCTTGCCCACGGCCTAGGACACAAGGTCCACCACCTCCGGGGCCTAGCCTCGTGGGGAACACCAATCAGCCGCATCCAGACCTCCAAGAGAGTGGCCACCGGCTCCTGCATGGCTGATGAAGGCTGGATGGATACCTTCAGCTGGTGGATCGACAGAGTGAAGGACGTGCCGTATGCGCACATGCGCAGGATCGCCACCGACGGGAAGTGGACCACGAACTCGGACACCGAGACCCGATGGACCGACCACTCGTGGCTAGGCAGGACCGCGCTGAGCTCCTCCTGGATCAGGGCTTCCGAGACCTCCATGGTGAGTGGGGGGTCCTGGTCCGAGAGGATCGACACCATGGACAGGGTCTCCAGAACCGTCATCTGCACTCTACCCATATCGATGAAGTAGAACCAGCCATCGACCCCGTGACCATAGTACTCCATAGCCTCCCTGCAGCGTGGAATGGCAACTGCCAACACCACACCGCCCCCCGGCATTCGGGCTACCAACACCAGGAGCTGGGTCGGCCGCTGGCACTGCGCCCTTCTTCTTCTTCGACTTCCTCTTCTTCTTCTTAGGCACCGACGACTCCGGCTTCTCGTCCTTCGGACGTGCCGTCGCCTCCATGGGGGGGTTGACCGGGGCCCTGCTCCCGCACCAGGAGGACACATCCGCCCGCCCCACGTTCGAACGCGTCACCGCTGCAGCGTCGCATGCCTAGAGGGCCGCTGACCGGAGCTGCTGCTCACGCACCACCTCCTATGAGGGAGGACTGCGGCGTGGCTCCTCCAAACGGCAGCGCGCGCGTGGCGGAGACCGGGACGGCCGGCGCTGCGAGAGGGGGAGCCTTCCTAGAGGCGGGGAACAGCGGCCAGGCGGCCGGTAGGAGCCCATCTGGCCCCTCGCCAGCGGCTGCCGGCGGGCCCGAGGCGGCGAGGTGTAACTACCTCGGTGAATTACACTCCTAGTTACAAGCCTGGATGAGCAGAAATGGTTGAAATAGTACGGTGGGGCCCAAATGCCACTCACAGGTAGACCTTTCGGCCGTCCCAACCATTTCCAAACATCGGGACAAGAACGGGCGGCATAATCGGCAGGCGAAGGGATCAACTACATACACAAATGAGTATGTATGCAAGACACCATACAATAGTACATCAGAGTCATTCCATCTAAAAAGGAAGGAAATATAGCAACGCCATACGACAAGATCCAAATATCCTAGATAGATATAATAGTTTAGGATATCTCCTCATACATCAAACATCAGAGTATCAGGCGGAAGCGAAAGACAAAATCCGAGTACGGATAAGAAGCAAATCGGCATAAGACGCCCCATAAATAAGCACGTCCCGCCCACAGATCTCACGGATCCCCGTTCCCGGAATCTCTACACCGAATGATCGTTGCCCATATCGTCCGTCTCCTCCACCCAGTATCCATCTTGCGAGGGTACCTGTTCATCTGAACCAATAATTTATCGTGTGAGACCCTAGGGGTACTCAGCAAGTCTTTATGCCTCTAAAGGGGACACAACCTGGGGTGACGCAATTGCAGCAAAAGATAAACCCTAGCAATTCTATAGATACTCGCTAACCATCCGCCTAACCAGAGATAGACGGATGTCCATGAATTAATAACAACAGTTATAACAGTTAAAACGGTAATATCCACAGATCCATCCTCCTCCTCGCTTACCGACGAGGAAGCGGACGAACAACCCCCCATCCGTTGACAGTTTTATTATCCATTCCATGAGTGTTGCACTATTTACTAGTCAGTTACTTAGTCAAATTAAAAGCGGTACTTTAGTTATGCTTGTCTATGATCGAGAAACTGTGCTCCAAGTCGTCCATAACCATGGACACGGCTTTGAGAAAGTTTTACCGTAGGGTGCACAAATAGCAACACACTCGATCAACCTCGGAAAAACCAAATCAAAACCAACAAGGCAGTCACGACAAAGCGATCACAGGATTCAGAAATATTTCAGGGGGCCACCCCATTAAGCTACCCGCAACGAAGCTGGCCGGCTACGAGACGGACTCAAGGTTTGTGTGGCCGGCTGTAAACGACTGGGAACCCGAAAGTGTGACTGGGCTTGTCGATACAGCAAAAATGGGTCACGCACCTAAACAGTACAGGTGCAGTACATCGCACAATTTAAATAAAGCAGTAAAGCATGGCATAAGTACAGGATAGTAAATAAAACCTCAAACTAGTTTGTGGCCCCAAGAAATAAGAATGAATCAAGCTCTGGCTCAGGGGGGTTCATAAGCCTCCCGGATGTGGATAGCGCGAATATTCAAGGAACAGGAATCAAGTACTGGGTCCCACGGACACAAGTGAGCCTGAAAAACCAAATAGCAAATATGGCTCACCGATGCCACTTTCATTAGTTATCCCATTACTACTCAGGTTAAGTTGTTTAGGTACCTCGTTATCCATCGACACTCACATACCCTACACATGTCGTTCTCGACTGCATGGCTCAAACAACTCCTGTAGTAATGGCTCATGGGATGGAGGAACAAGCTTCGGTGGGGTTTAAAAGTAAAGGCTATGCAATACTTGGGATTCAATTTAATGCAATCGCGACTCAATGATGCAAGAATAAGAAAGAGGCAATAGGTACTATATGTATGCAAGCATGTGGTAGTGCTTGCCTGGCAGCTCAGTTGAAGCGAGAGAAGGATCTGGGTAGTGCTCCTGGGTCTCTTGATATATCCCACCTTTCGGCGTCTATTCGAAGAAGAACCAAACAAACAAGGGCCAACATAAATAAAGTGCACAAGCATATGAATTAAATGCATCAAGCAAACAATCATGCCATGATGAATGATGCACAATTTGCATGGCATTAAAGTAGCATGGCATGGGTGAGGTGTGGCATACAAGAATAAATCATTTTATTGAGTTTTGACCACATTTTATTCCCATATTAGTTGCTGTATACTTTATATTTATATGATGCATGCTTCAAAACAAAACATGGGATGCATAAACAGAAAGGTCTCGTCGAGCTAATCATTTTATACATATCATTTGTTAAATTTGGAGTTATAAAACAAAAGTTATTAATTAATTAAGAAAAGGGCATTTTATTGTAATTTTAATTAACTTGGAAAATAAAATGTCCAAAATATAATTTGAATGGCATATTTGAAATCCCCACATTTTTCTGATTTGAAAACATATATTATATGATTAATTTGGATTTATATTTTAAAATTTATTATAAAACAGATTTGAATTTTGAATTTGAATTAATTTGAAAAGATTTGAATTAAACAGAAATACACAGAAACTTTTCTCACTTGCACAGATCTAGCCAACGTCAATGACAAGTGGGCCACTGCTGACTGGGACACACGCGCACAGAAAAAATCTTCTGTCACCGCAAGCTATTCTAGCCCCAGTGAATGACAGGTGGGGCCAGAGCACACGCGGGTCCACACGCCAGCGGACGGGTGCGGGGCTGCCACGCGGCACAGCGAGGGAGCGCGGGTTGATGAATCCAAAAGTCTGGGTGCCTTTTTGCAAAAAGTCTGGGGGGCTGGCAGGTGGGACTGGTGGACCGCGGGTTTAGCCGAAAAACAAGGCAGGGGTTACACGCAAAAAGGTTGCCCGCACTGTGCTTCTTCTCTGGTGGACGGATCGGTGCTCGCACGCGCAGCGCGCGGCGCGCGGGGAACTCGAACCCGCGACCTGGGCTCGCGCTCGGCGGCGGTTACCGCTGGGCTGGACGGGGGTTGATGTCTGGAGGGAAACCGCGGCTAGGTAAAGGCTAAGCGATGCGAGAGCGAGCAGACAGAAACGAGCGGCGGCGAGCAGAGGGCGTTCGACGAAACGAACGGCGCACACCGGAAGCGACGCTGGACAGGGACTTGTCTAGGGTGGTCAGAGGCTCACCGTGGGGCCGTTGGAGGCGGTGGATCGGGCAGGGGTGCATACGATCGGCGGGGAAGCAGACGCTCCGGCGA
This sequence comes from Avena insularis, assembly GCA_023614405.1. Classification (NCBI taxonomy): domain Eukaryota; kingdom Viridiplantae; phylum Streptophyta; class Magnoliopsida; order Poales; family Poaceae; genus Avena; species Avena insularis. Next base: position 376,153,193 of record CM042695.1, on the reverse strand, counting down.
TCTAGGGTTCCGTCGGGGCGGCGATGGTCATTGCGATGCCGGTGCTCCTCCTCCTCACTGGCGTGTACTAGGCGAAGCAGGGGGTCCTCCTTGTACTCCTCAACCACTCCCACGTCGTGCTGCACGGCTGGTTCGACGGGGTGCGATGGAGACCGACGGTGTCCGGCGAGAGAGAGCTGGGGTCGGTGGAGAGGGAGGGAGGAAGGCCAGGGCGCCTCGGCCAGATCTGGAGAGGCCAGAGGAGAGCCGAGAGGGAGAAGATAGGGACGGGAGAGGAGAGGGGGTGCCGTGGGGGAGTGGGTAGGTTAAAGGTGGCTTCGGCCACCTTTTCCTCCTCCCATCACGTGCGCTAGCTGGCTCGGCAGGGCAGGTAAGGTGGTGAAGGGGCCGCCAGTGGGGACCAGAGGCCAGGGAGGTAGTGCTCGGGCTGGGGTCCTTTTGGCAGAGAGAGAGCTAGAGAGAGAGGGGAGGCTCGGGCTAGGGTAGGGTTGGAGCTAGGGTAGGAGAGATAGGGGGTATGGCTCGGTTAGGGTCTGGTTTGGGTGGCTAGGTGGGCCAGGGTGGCCAGGTGGGGCCATCTAGGAGGGGCTCGGCATGGAGAGACTAAGGGGAGGGTTAGGGTTAGGTAGGGGTGTGGTTTAGTGAGAGGGGGGTGAAGAGAGAGGAGAGATGAGGTGGTGTGAAGTGATGGAGAGGTTTTTCCTTTAGGCAAGCTCAAGCAAGAACAAAACATGAAAAAACAAGAGCTAGACCCAAAAGAGAAGGAGGTGAAAGGTGGTGAAGGGGTTTGAGCAAGATCAAACATAAGAGGGTAGAGAGAGAGATGTGGTGAAGATCCACTCAAAAATTCATATAAAAACCAAAAGGCTAGAATGTGGTGATACTTGCATGGGCCATGCATAAATAATTAATACCATGCTTATTTTGTGAAAACAAGATTATTTACATGGCATTATTCTTTATGCATTCCAAAATGTGGAGTAAGGCCTAAGCAAAAGAATTTAAAAGAAAGCTCCAAGTGGAGTAGATGGAGATGATCACATTTGAAGAAAATTGGGCCTTGCTAGTGTGTATGTGCCACTAGGTATTTAGTAAGCCCAAAAATATCCCAACATGATAATAACCCCAAAACAACCCATGAGGAAGCTAGGAAAAGGTTCCACTCACAAGGCATGCAAAGGTGGCCATGTGGCTCTCATATATCACTAATGTGAAAACAACATGATGCTAAGATGAGAGCATGTGGAAAAAGAAGTGGATCCATACCAACACATATGAGCTAGAGGTAAAACCAACTAAATTGCAATGCTCATATATGGTGGAATGGTGGAATGATGGGGTGATGGCAAGAAAGGTGGTGGAGTTAAATAAAAGATATGCCCCCAACTCAACTTGGGCATTAAACAATATATCAAGAACCAAATACAATATCAAGAGGCAAATATAATTTACAATGCATATGAGAGAAGAACCAAAACAAAAATGGTTTTATATGATGCTCAAATGCAAGGTGGCATGATGACATGAGCATGATATAATTATGATGCAACAATTATATATATGAAGTAGCCATATATATAGACTAGGCTAGTAGCATTGCAATTGTTAGACAATTGGGATGCTACAACTCTCCCCCACTAAACAGGAATCTCGCCCCGAGATTCTAGGAAGAAGAAGAAGACACAAAGAGGGTAGGATACTTGGCATGGAGCTTATCTTCACGTTCCCAAGTTGATGAACGACGGAGTGGGGCGACCACTACACCTTGCAACTTGCTAGACTTGTTACGAGTCTTGCGTTTTGCTTGAGAAACAACGATTAGAAGAGTTTAAGGATTGTCGTGAGACAAGAAGGATAGGATGGACATAGCTCCGGTTTTCTCAAGAAACATGATAAAAGAAAAAGAACCACTCGAGAAAGATAGGACAAGCCGATGTATCGTGGATAAAGAAAGACACACCGTTGAGATTAAAGATTTACTGATACTAGAGAGGATGAATCTTTGTGTCGCCGGAAGAAAAGAGCTAGGTTGGAGAGGTTTGAACCACTATGATAATAGCATCGTATCTTCTCTCGGATTAAAGGATTGAAGTACGGAAACAATATTGCCTTCAAACAATAGAGTCCCTTGATATCAACAGAAAGATTTAGTTAGACATCGTCGGATTAGATTCTTCTTGCGCCGGTAAGGACCAAGGATCACGCAATTGAGGTGCGCGGATATAACTTCTAGAGTCGGATGTGAAGCCAGATCATGGTGGAATCCCGAGAAGCAAAGAGTATGGAGGATCTGGAGTTTATTGTAGAGATACTTATTGCTTTCTTTAGCCTTGAGGCTAACGCAATAGATTTGAGACTGATGGCATCAACCATAATTGGCTTTACCACAGAAAAAGAATTGAGGAAACAAAGAGAGAGATAGTTTCCTTTCATCTTGTTTGGGGATGTCGAGCACCGGTAGAAAGACGAGGACCGAAAGGAGTTTGCGTTTGTTCCCACCAGATAATTGAATATTTTGCTCCATCTAGAATAGACAGACCACCAACAAGGGATTATTGCTTACTTTCTTCGAGAGAGCACTCCGGAAAAACAAGGACGGAAGTAAAAGTATCAAGGAATAAAGGCCACTTCTAACTTCCGTGGAATGAGTGAAATCACATTAATTCACCAATTCAATGTACAAGAGCGAATGATAAGAGTAGTGGTATGGTAGCTACTCCATCCCGCACTCAAAGCATTACTCCGCACATGAATAGGAAAACCATGCAACCAAACTACCGAAACAGACTGAAGGTATTGACAAGGAGAGCTCATGGAACTCCATTAGAAAACAAGGATTGATGCAAACGATTCACCGGATCCAAGATAAATAAGGGTGATGATGTTGTCGTCATATCATAAGTAACCAGCCACCGGAAAGATATGAAGGAAGATCACGTAGACAACTGCAAGATTCCACAGATAAGAAAAAGATAGCACCACTTGCACAGACGGATACAAGATCTGGAAGGTCTTCATGGCCTCCGGTGGATTGAGCATAGATGATAGAACGAGAGGGTTTCAAAAGATCACTTGTCGAGACTGAGGTGAAAGAACTCCATGTTCTTCTTGAAATGATTGAGAGAGATTTAGCAGTCTCGAGGAAAACTTTAGCGGAACGACGATGATAACTTGCCAACAAGGAGCAACTCCGGATTGGTTGAAGATGGAAGATGGAATTAACAATGAACTTGCTGATTCCAGAATTGAAGCGATCTATTTAGCAGAAGGACGTGGCCGAGATAGGTGACTTCAAAAAGTCAGAATTCTCACTTTGAGACTTTGCACACAGGCAATGCTCACGAAGCTTGAGAGAAAGAGACACAGATGATCTTCCATGTCCTTCCATTGATATGGAATGGCAAGCATATTATCAACATATACCTCCATGGATTAACAAGATATTCCCAGAATATCAAGTTCAAGAGGCGGGAGAAACAAACAAATGCTCGAAACACTTTCTGAGCTCAACGCTCTTAGAAAGATCAAGGTTAAGATCACGGGTTCGTGTTGAAGAAGATGCACTGGAAGAATAGATTATCTGGTCCTTCGGAAGAAAAAGAGATGTCACCTGGTTCACGTTGTCGATCGGATCGCCGGTTTCAAAGATAAAGAGATCTTGGATAAAGAAACGATGATAGCTCATACCTCAAGCAAAGCTACCAGAGACGAAAAGATGCAATTCCCTCGTGTCAAAGAGAATTTTACAGATATGGAGTTCGAAAAGATGTGCGATGATGGATGATGATAGATCCGTAGTGCCTTGAGAAACTCCGGATTGCCAAAGATACTTGAATATGCATAGATATGATCACGGTGTACTCAAAATCACAGGAGATAACCGTCACCATCTGGAGGATAGCGTTGATAGCATTTTCCATATTCCAATCGACACTTATCATGAGTGGAATATAGCTATGCCGAGAACCAAATTACAATCACCAGCATCGGATCGACACACGTTATGTAATTAGCCCAAGAGAATTTAAAGATGAAAAGAAACTCCAGGATCAAGCGCCGGTGACAAAAGAATGAGTTAGCATGGGCATGCTGATAAAAGAGAGATAGATAATGTTTCACACACGACTGAAAAAGAGTGTGGAAACACAGATGGATCAAAGAAAAAAAATTCCGCATTTTTCGGCATTAAAATACCAATAGATGCACAAAATCACTTATCAGATAGAGATTAGCAACAGATGCTTGCACAGAATGCGGAGTTGCTAGCAGGAAGGACACCCTTAAGAAGATGGCACCGGTTAACAAGGAGTCAGATAGATCGCACCGGTTTTCAAAAGCCTGTCAGTATGGTATGTACCAACAGTTGATAACCAAAAGGCCGATTGTGATAGCAACTTGGATGCAACAGATAGACAAGGAATTACACACACACACACACACACAGATACACAACCTATGGTACTACGGAAACCCAGAACACGTGAATCCTAGTTTGAATTGTAAGAAGAGGATTGAAAACGTTACACTTCCTTACCAGAAAAGGGTGGTGGTTGGGTAAGAAGAAAAGTGGAAGCAGTCCTACTCTCACGTTTTGTTTTTCCCTAGTATACATAACTACCAAAAATATTTGCTAGACAGACAACGACCATTTGGCTGAGACCCTGAAGGTCGGGATGGCTCTGATACCAATTGTAACTACCTCGGTGAATTACGCTCCTAGTTATAAGCCTGGATGAGCAGAAATGGTTGAAATAGTACGGGGCCCAAATGCCACTCATGTGTAGACCTTTTCGCCGTCCCAACCATTTCCAAACATCGGGACAAGAACGGGCGGCGAATCGGCAAGTAAGGATCAACTACATACACAAATGAGTATGTATGCAAGCCACCATACAATAGTACATCAGAGTCATTCCATCTAAAAAGGAAGGAAATATAGCAACGCCATACGGCAAGATCCAAATATCCTAGATAGATATAATAGTTTAGGATATCTCCTCATACATCAAACATCGAGTATCAAAGTGAAGCGGAAGACAAAATCCGAGTACGGATAAGAAGCAAATCGGCATAAGATGCCCCATAAATAAGCACGCCCCGCCACAGATCTCACGGATCCCGCTCCGAATCTCTACACCGAATGATCGTTGCCCATATCGTCTGCCTCTCCACCCAAAGATCCATCTTGCGAGGGTACCTGCTCATCTGAACCAATAATTTATCGTGTGAGACCCTAGGGGTACTCAAAGAAGTCTTTATGCCTCTAAAGGGACACAACCTGGGGTGACGAATTGCAGCAAAAGATAAACCCTAGCAATTCTATAGATACCGCTAACCATCCGCCTAACCAGAGATAGACGGATGTCCGTGAATTAATAACAATTATAAGCTTAAAACGGTAATATCCACAGATCCATCCTCCTCCTCGCCATCGACGAGGAAGCGGAAACAACCCCCATCCGCTGACAGTTTTATTATCCATTCCATGAGTGTTCCACTATTTACTAGTCCATTTAGTCAAATGAAAAGCGGTACTTTAGTTATGCTTGTCTATGATCGAGAAACTGCTCCAAGTCGCCCATAACATGGACACGGCTTTGAAAGTTTTACCTGCAGGTGCACAAATAGCAACACACACTCGATCAACCTCGAAAACCAAATCAAAACCAACGAGGCGATCACGACAAAGCGATCACAGGATTCAGAAATATTTCAGGGGCCACCCCATTAAGCTACCCGCGAAGCTGGTCGGCTACAGACGGACTCAAGGTTTGTGTGGCCGGTCAGAACGATCGGGAACCCGAAAGTGTGACTGGGCTTGTCGACACATAAAACGGTCACGGACCTACAAAGACAAAAAGTACATCGCACAATTTAAATAAAGCAAGAAAGCATGGCATAAGTACAGATAGTAAATAAAACCTCAAACTAGTTTGTGGCCCCAAGAAATAAGAATGAATCAAGCTCGCCTGGGGTTCATAAGCCTCCGGATGTGGATAGCGAATATTCAAGGAACAGAATCAAGTACTGGGTCCCACGGGACACAAGTGAGCCTGAAATCCAAATAGCAAATATGGCTCACCGATGCCACTTTCATTAGTTATCCCATTACTACTCAGGTTAAGTTGTTTAGGTACCTCGTTATCCATCAGACACTCACATACCCTACACATGCTGTTTTACGACTCGCATGGCTCAAACAACTCCTGTAGTAATGGCTCATGGGATGGAGGAACAAGCTTCGGTGGGGTTTAAAAGTAAAGGCTATGCAATACTTGGGATTCAATTTAATGCAGTTGTGACTCAATGATGCAAGAATAAGAAAGAGGCAATAGGTACTATATGTATGCAAGCATGTGGTAGTGCTTGCCTGGCAGCTCAGTTGAAGCGAGAGAAGGATCTGGGTAGTGCTCCTGGGTCTCTTGATATATCCCCTGCTCAGCGTCTATTCGAAGAAGAACCAAACAAACAAGGGCCAACATAAATAAAGTGCACAAGCATATGAATTAAATGCATCAAGCAAACAATCATGCCATGATGAATGATGCACAATTTGCATCGCATTAAAGTAGCATGGCATGGGTGAGGTGTGGCATACAAGAATAAATCATTTTATTGAGTTTTGACCACATTTTATTCCCATATTAGTTGCTGTATACTTTATATTTATATGATGCATGCTTCAAAACAAAACATGGGATGCATAAACAGAAAGGTCTCGTCGAGCTAATCATTTTATACATATCATTTGTTAAATTTGGAGTTATAAAACAAAAGTTATTAATTAATTAAGAAAAGGGCATTTTATTGTAATTTTAATTAACTTGGAAAATAAAGTGTCCAAAATATATTTTGAATGGCATATTTGAAATCCTCACATTTTTCTGATTTGAAAACATATATTATATGATTAATTTGGATTTATATTTTAAAATTTATTATAAAACAGATTTGAATTTTGAATTTGAATTAATTTGAAAAGATTTGAATTAAACAGAAATACACAGAAACTTTTCTCACTTGCACAGATCTAGCCAACGTCAATGACAAGTGGGCCACTGCTGACTGGGACACACGCGACGTAAAAAATCTTCATCATCGCAAGCTATTCTAGCCCCATGAATGACAGGTGGGCCGAGCACACGCTGGTCCACACGCCAATGACGTGAAAGGGCTGCCACGCGGCACAGCGAGGGAGCGCGGGTTGATGAATCCAAAAGTCTGGGTGCCTTTTTGCAAAAAGCCTGGGGGGCTGGCAGGTGGGACTGGTGGACCGCGGGTTTAGCCGAAAAACAAGGCAGGGGGTTACACGCAAAAAGGTTGCCTCGCGGTGCTTCTTCCGGTGGACGGATTTGCTGCAGCAAGGCCTGGCGCTGGTGAGGAACTCGAACCCGCGACCTGGGCTCGCGCTCGGCGGCGGTTACCGCTGGGCTGGACGGGGGTTGATGTCTGGAGGGGAACCGCGGCTAGGTAAGGGCTAAGCGATGCGAGAGCGAGCGTGCAAACGAAGCTGGCGAGCGAGGGCGTTCGACGAACGAACGGGCGCACACGGCGACGCTGGACAGGGACTTGTCTAGGGTGGTCAGAGGCTCACCGTGGGGCCGTTGGAGGCGGTGGATCGGGCAGGGGTGCATACGATCGGCGGGGAAGCAGACGCTCCGGCGATCTAGGGTTCCGTCGGGGCGGCGATGGTCCAGGCGATGCCGGTGCTCCTCCTCCTCGCTGGCGTGTACTGGGCGAAGCAGGGGGTCCTCCTTGTACTCCTCAACCACTCCCACGTCGTGCTGCACGGCTGGTTCGACGGGGTGCGATGGAGACCGACAGTGTCCGGCGAGAGCTGGGTCGGTGGAGAGGAGGAGGAAGGCAGGCGCCGGCCAGATCTGGAGAGGCCAGAGGAGAGCCGAGAGGGAGAAGATAGGGACGGGAGAGGAGAGGGGGTGCCGTGGGGGAGTGGGTAGGTTAAAGGTGGCTTCGGCCACCTTTTCCTCCTCCCATCACGTGCGCTAGCTGGCTCGGCAGGGGCAGGCAGGTGGTGAAGGGGCCGCCAGTGGGGGACAGAGGCAGGAGGTAGTGCCTGGGCTGGGGTCCTTTGGCAGAGAGAGCTAGAGAGAGAGAGGAGGCTCGGCTAGGGTAGGGTTGGAGCTAGGGTAGGAGAGATAGGGGTATGGCTCGGTTAGGGTCTGGTTTGGTGGCTAGGTGGGCCAGTGGCTGTGTGGGGCCAGCTAGGAGGGGCTCGGCATGGAGAGACTAAGGGGAGGGTTAGGGTTAGGTAGGGGTGTGGTTTAGAGAGAGGGGGGTGAAGAGAGAGGAGAGATGAGGTGGTGTGAAGTGATGGAGAGGTTTTTCCTTTAGGCAAGCTCAAGCAAGAACAAAACATGACCAAACAAGAGCTAGACCCAAAATAGAAGGAGGTGAAAGGTGGTGAAGGGGTTTGAGCAAGATCAAACATAAGAGGGTAGAGAGAGAGAGATGTGGTGAAGATCCACTCAAAAATTCATATAAAAACCAAAAGGCTAGAATGTGGTGATACTTGCATGGGCCATGCATAAATAATTAATACCATGCTTATTTTGTGAAAACAAGATTATTTACATGGCATTATTCTTTATGCATTCCAAAATGTGGAGTAAGGCCTAAGCAAAAGAATTTAAAAGAAAGCTCCAAGTGGAGTAGATGGAGATGATCACATTTGAAGAAAATTGGGCCTTGCTAGTGTGTATGTGCCACTAGGTATTTAGTAAGCCCAAAAATATCCCAACATGATAATAACCCCAAAACAACCCATGAGGAAGCTAGGAAAAGGTTCCACTCACAAGGCATGCAAAGGTGGCCATGTGGCTCTCATATATCACTAATGTGAAAACAACATGATGCTAAGATGAGAGCATGTGGAAAAAGAAGTGGATCCATACCAACACATATGAGCTAGAGGTAAAACCAACTAAATTGCAATGCTCATATATGGTGGAATGGTGGAATGATGGGGTGATGGAAAGAAAGGTGGTGGAGTTAAATAAAAGATATGCCCCCAACTCAACTTGGGCATTAAACAATATATCAAGAACCAAATACAATATCAAGAGGCAAATATAATTTACAATGCATATGAGAGAAGAAGCAAAACAAAAATGGTTTTATATGATGCTCAAATGCAAGGTGGCATGATGACATGAGCATGATATAATTATGATGCAACAATTATATATATGAAGTAGCCATATATATAGACTAGGCTAGTAGCATTGCAATTGTTAGACAATTGGGATGCTACACGAGGCAGGACGCCAAAGAGGAGAGGCGAAGCGGGGAACCCGTCCGACGCGGCGGGGGTGAGGATCTATGTGTGGAAGAGAAAAGGCGAGGCGGAGATGGCGCACGACGGGGCGAGCTACCGCGCGACGCCGGCGAGGGGCTGCGGGGGTGAGGCGCCATGAGCGCCGCTCGGTATGTCTCGTGACGTCGCAGGAGAGGAGGAGGCGGGGGAGAGGCGAGCTAGGTCGCAGGCGATGGGGTCAGGAGCGAGGCGGCGGCGGACAGGGGAATGTCCTCAGACGCAGGGGCTGTTAGGGTTAGAGGCTTCTGCGTGCAACCCCCAACCGGCCTAGTGGGCCGAGGCGGACAAGGCCCAACACTGGCGCCCGGGCGGCAGAAAGCAGGGAGGGGTGGGGTCTGCAGAGCCGACCGGGCCAGTTACAAGCGGGCCGAGGCCCACGAGCGGTCCAGCAGGTCAGCCCCACCCCCGCACCCTCTCCCACAGCCTGTCGAAGCCCTCACCCCCACCCACCCCACCCCTGCTGGGGCGCCGCCGGCGGCGGTCTCGTCGGGACCCCTCCGTGCCGGCGGGGCCCCCGGGGGGCAGCCTGCGCGTGTGGGAGAAAATCGCCGAGAGAGGGCAGGAGGAGGTGGGAGGAGCACCTCGCGGTGGCCACCCCCCGTTCCTCGTCGGACAAATCCCCAGGAGCCCGGTCGCCGGTCAGGGGAGCCTCCTCTGGCTCCAGCGCGTCAACCGCCGGCTCCTCCTCCTCTACATCTCCCCAGGGCACCCCGTGGAGGTCCGCCAACGCGTCGACGAGCTCCGGCGGCAACGGGCGGGTGGGCACGAGGAATCCCTAACCCTAACCGGCCCCGTCTGGGCCTAGACATGGGTCCACGCGATGACCCGCCATCCAAACGCCGCCGCCAACCATCTCCCTCATTCCCCATCGCCTCTCCGCTCCTTCGCGCCGCCACTTCTGCCTCGCCTTCCCACCCGTTTCGCCCCTCTGGGCCCCGAGCGCGCCAGGATGGCGTCTGTGACGCTCGAGGTTTCCCCAGCGCCCCCCAGCCTCCTCCTCCGCCTCGGGCGCAGTCTCGACGCCGCTGGCGCTCCCGGGCCCAGCCCTACCGGCCGTCGGGGCGCCGCTCCCCGGCTCGCCAGTGGTCCCCGTGGTACCACTGGTCCCCCATCCGATCCCAGGGACAGGGGAGGTTACCTCCGCAGGGGACCCAGCGGGTGATGGAGGCCTCTGACCGCTCAGGGCGGGGTGGCGCTCGCAGGGAGCCCTCGCCCGATGGCCGCCGCACCGAGCACCAGCTCAGGCAGGAGCTGCTCCAGGGGCCTGGTCCTCGCGACGTCGTGGGAAGAGTGGCTCCGGAGTGGTGTCGTGGCAGGGATGCCACCCGCCCTCGCTCCCCTCGCCGTGACAGGTCACCAGATCCTGTTGAGCCATCGAAGAAGAAGAAGAAGAGCAAGAAGAAGAAGAAGCCCGTACCGCCTCCCGGGTCTAGCACCGCTCCCTCCCTACCGCCCCGGGCCGCCCAGCAGCTGGAGTACCTCGCCCACTCCATTGCCGGGGGGTTTTACTACATCAACATCGGAGGCGTGGCATTGACGGTACCCAAGAACCTGGCGGTGGTCACCGTGGTGGCGGGTCAGGAGCTCCCAGAGTCGGTGGTGATCTCCGCGGAGCTCATCTAGGAGGAGCTGCGGAAGATGATGCCGGGCCATGTCTGGAGCGCCCATGAGATCTCGCCGTCCCAGTTTGCCGTGACCTTTCCGTCAGCCGAGATCCTCTCCATCAGTGCCTGCAGCACTGCTCTCACCCTACCGGTCAGCAAGGTCCAGATTTCCATTGCGCCATCGACGGCCCACCCTACGACGACCTCGACTCTCTCTTTGGTGTGGGTGCGGATCCTCGGCTTCCCTGAGGAAGCGAGGGTGCGTACTCTGCCCATCCTCGAGCTCGTCTCTCAGGCGGTGGGCAAGCTGGTGGTGGTGGACGAGGCGTCTCGTGTCGGCTCCGGCCCGATTCGCATGCAGGTGCTCTGCACAGACCCAGCTCTGCTCCCATGCCCCCTCCCACCCTTCTACTTCGGTATGGAGGGTAGGATCCTGACGGTCGAGCTACATGAGGACCAGGCTACTGACGACCCCCCTCGCCCCCCTGTGGACCCTCACTCTGGTGCTCACTCCACAGGAGGGGGGAGCTCCTCGGATGAGGACTCCGACGACACCGAGCGGGGAGGGGAGTCTCGGACCCTGGTGCCTTCTCCCTCGGTGCCGCCTCCTACGGGCACTTCCTCCGCTGCACCGTCCGCCCCTCACCATATGTCCCTGATGCCTCCCTCCCAGGGCCCCTTCGCCCTCCAGATCGCGCAGTATGGCTCCAACTTCCGGCAGTCCGTGGGTTTCACCGGTTACATGGCCATGGACCTCTCTCTAGGGGGGGCCTGAGGAGCCCCCGCTGGTGGTCCAGGAGGAGGCTGACAGAGACTCCGAGAGTTTGGGGTTGGTGGTCGCCGCACCCTCCCCCCCCCCCCGCTCTCCAGGGGTCCTCTGCTACTCTCTGTCCCCGGGCTCCACTCCAGCCTCGCCTAGGGGATCTCCGGCATCGGTTCCTACGACCCTAGCACTCCACACTGACGTTCCCGCAGCGGTCTTCCCCATTACCCCCGCGGCGGGCCACAAGGTGCGCCATCCCCGCCCTCCCTGCCCCGTCCCTCCTCCCTCACGCTAGAGTGCTCGTCTGGCACGGGTCAGGGCGGAGAGCCCGAGGGTGGTTCCCACGGTGTCCCAGCTGGCCTCCCAGAGGACCGCAGCACGCAACCTCGACTCAGGTACTACCCTGATTCCCCTGTCTCCCTACCCTCCCCCTCCGTCCCATACCCCTTCCTCGGGCTCCAGATTCTCGGTTCTAGACGACACTCCCCTTGATCACCTCGCACAAGTGGAAGCTGACAGTGGCGTGGTCTTTCGCGGGGAACGAGGCCCGAGACTCGAACAGATTGAGGCGATTAGACCTAGGATATTCTGAGGATCCTCGCAGCTGCTGCAGGCGATCGCGGCAGGGGGATTCCTCGACACCGCCAGGAACTGGGACATCTGCTCCTGGGTCCAGGACGGTGGACTCTCCGTGGCAGCGCCCCCCCCAGGAGACCCCCCTAGCTGGGGGGTTTCTAGGGAGGCAGCCAGGTCCGAGCTCCAGGCCTTCGCCACCCGCCACGACGCGATCTGTCCCCCGTAAGGGGACCAAACCCAAGAATGTTATCCAATGAATTGGCCAGCAATCATATCACTCATTTGGAACATTCGGGGATTTGGGAATGACGGTCGTAAACGCCAAATAAAGGACTATATGCGCCAGGAGAATGTGGATATTGTGGGCTTCCAAGAAACGATCAAATAAGACTTCCAGATCTCGGAGCTCCAGGGCCTATCGCGCCACAAGTTCGTGTGGAACTGGCTCCCGGCATCGGGACACTCCGGAGGTATCCTCCTTGGCGTCAAGGAGGAAACCTTTAAGGTGGAGGATATGGACCACGGGGAATTCTTTGTGAGCATGTCCCTCACCCATAGACGATCTAGCCTCCGGTGGGAGGTCATCATCGTTTATGGCCCCGCGGACCAAAGTAGATCACCAGCTTTCCTAGAGGAATTGAAGGACAAAGTGGAGCGTTGCACCCTGCCGGTGGTGGTAGCAGGGGACTTCAACCTTATTCGTTCCCTTGAGGATAAGAGATCCCGCAACGTGGACATCCCACGTATGCGGATGTTTAACGACTGCATCGCTGACCTCTCTCTTAGAGAGATCACGTGGGTGGGAGCTCGGTTCACATGGACAAACAACCGTGCTGATCCCGTCAGGAGCGTCCTCGACCGAGTATTGGTTTCTGTAGAATGGGAGGTCACCTTCCCTCTCTGCTCTCTCCGCGCCCTTACCAGGGTAGGCTCGAACCATGTTCAACTGCTTCTATCGATAGGGGGAGCTCCCCACCACGGCTGAACTGCTTCCATTTCAAAAACTTCTGGCTCCACCAGCCAGGTTTCGTAGAAGCGGTTAAGGCCAAATGGCTGGCGGCGGCGGTGACTCCCCCTAGGCGATTTTTTGATTTACTATGCTGCGAAACCCTTCAGTGGTATCAGAGCTAGATCTATGCGTAGATGTGTTTCACGAGTAGAACGCAACATGGTTGTTGCGGATGTTGATGTTTTCTGTTGCAAGCCTCTTGTTTGTGTTCTTCTTATGAAGCGGGATAGTGAGATCGAAGCGGTCCAGGCCAACTTTATGCGACGTCGTTCGCGAGACCGGCTCCGCACTTGATGTGTGGCTTGTTCCACACATGCGGCTGGTGGATGCCAGTTTCTCTCACTATAGTTGTCATGGGATTTACATCGGAGTTTGGCAACCATAATATCACCGTTGTGGCTTTCCGTAGATAAGAATCGTTCTTAGCTTGCTACTCCCATAAGCCACGTAAAACATGCAACAACAAAGTAGAGGCGTCTAACTTGTTTTTGCAGGGAGTGTTTTCTGTGATATGGTATGGCCCAAGATGTGATGTGTATGTTGTATGCAATGATCATGTTTTGTAATGTTTCACGACTTGCATGTCGATGAGTACACAACCGGCAGGAGCCATATGGTTGTCTTTATAATTGTGTATGACATGTGTGTCAACTTCTTATACGCCATGTAATAGCTTTACTTATCGCTAAGTAGTTAGCAATAGTTGTAGTTGCTATTCGTGGTGGAGGCAATCATGGTGGAGTGATGGAGATCATGTCGGCACGCACAAGATGGAGATCATTGCGCGAAGATTGGCTATACCATGTCACATAAAGTTATATGCATGTGATGTTTATCCTTTTATGTATCTTATTATGCTTAGATCGCGACGGTAGCATTATAAGATGATTCCTCACTTAAAGATCAAGATAAAAATTGTGTTCTCCCCATGTATGCACCGTTGCGAAAGTTCGTAGTGTCCAAGCATCACATGATGATCGGGTGCTATAGACTCTACGTTCACATACAACGGGTGCAAGCCAGTTTTGCACACGCGGAAATACTTGGGTTTGACTTTACGAGCCTAGCATGTACAGATATGGCCTCGGAACACAAGAACCGAAAGGTTAAGCATGAGTCATATGAATGATATGATCGACACTTTGTTGTCCACCATTGAAACCACATCTCTTCTCATGAAGATCGGATTAGGTGTGGTGAATTTGGATCATGTTCACTAAACAACTTGAGGGATGTTGAATTTAGTGGGAGTTCATCTAGTAATTTGATTAAAAGTTGAACTAGTTATCATGAACATAGTCTAATTTGTACTTGCAAATATTGTAGATCAAATGGCTAAGTCCAACTTCAACTTCAACATTTTTGCTGAGAAAGAAAAGCTTAGAAACAATGGGTCTAACTTCACCAACTGGGTCCGCAATCTGAGAATCATTCTCTCTGGCGGTCAAAAGGACTATGTCCTTGAAAATGCGCTAGGTGACGCCCTGTAGATGCTACGTGATGAGAAAGTTGTCTATCAGTCGCGCAAAGATGATTATGGTGTGATTAAGAGCACCATGTTGTTTGTTATGGAATCGGACCTTCAAAATCGTTTTGAAGACTATCCCGGGCCCTTTGAGATTCTTGAGGAGATGAAAACTATGTTTCAGACTCAGGCCCGTTCTGAGAGATATGAGATCTCTGAGAAATTCTTTAACTGCAAGATGGAGGAAGGGAGTTCCGTTAGTGAGCACGCCATAAAGATGTCGGGCTACACTCAACGCCTTGAGCAATTGGACTGCAAGATTCCAGAGGAGCTCAAGATTGACAGGGTTCTGCAATCACTCCCTCCCAGCTACAAAAGTTTTGTAGTGACTCATAATCAGATTGGTTCCACTGAGAAGATCACCGAGCTCTTCGCAAATCTGAAGGCTGCGGAGGTGGACATCAAAAAGGATAATCATGTGTTGATGGTCAACAAGCCCCCCACCTTCAAGAAAGGCGGCGGCAAGCGCGTTGCCCCTGCTGAGAAGAAGCTCAAGTCTGGACCCAAGCCGGACACTGAGTGTTTCTATTGCAAGGACAAGGGTCACTGGAAGCGCAACTGTCCAAAGTACTTAGCGGACAAGAAGGCTGGCACCATCAAAGGTATATTTGATATACATGTTATTGATGTTTTCCTTACTAGCCCTCGTTGTAGTGCCTGGGTATTTGATACTGGTTCAGTTGCTAATATTTGTAACTCGAAACAGGAGCTACGGAATAGACGGTGGCTTGCGAGGGATGAGGTGACGATGCGCGTTGGCAACGGATCAAGAGTTGATGTGATGGCCGTCGGCACACTCTCCTTAGTTTTACCTTCAGGATTAGTTTTAAACCTCAATAAATGTTATTATGTGCCTGGGTTGAGCATGAACATCATTTCTGGATCGTGTTTATTGCAAGACGGTTATTCATTTAAATCTGAGAATAAATGGTTGTTCTATTTATATGAGTAACATCTTTTATGGTCATGCACCTGCTATGAATGGTTTATTTCTTCTGAATCTCGATAGGGATGAAACACACATCCATAACATTGAGGCTAAGAGATGCAAGGTAGATAGTGATAATACTACTTATGGCACTGTCGTCTAGGTCATATTGGTGTAAAACGCATGAAGAAACTTCATTCTGATGGACTTTTGGAGTCTCTTGATTTTGAATCATTTGACACATGCGAACCATGCCTCATGGGCAAGATGATCAAAACCCCGTTCTCCGGTATGATGGAGCGAGCAACGGACTTGTTGGAAATCATACATACTGATGTATGTGGACCGATGAGTGTTTCGACGCGCGGTGGATATCGCTATTTTCTCACTTTTACCAATGACTTAAGTAGATATGGGTATATCTATTTAATGAAACATAAATCTGAAACATTTGAAAAGTTCAAAGAATTTCAGAATGAAGTGGAGAACCATCGTAACAGAAAGATTAAGTTTCTACGATCCGATCATGGAGGTGAATATTTGAGTTATGATTTTCTCACGCATCTTAAAGCAAGCGGAATCGTTTCGCAACTCTAACACCACCAAGCGCAATGGTGTGTCTGAACGCCGGAATCGAACCCTATTAGATATGGTCTGATCGATGATGTCTCTTACTGATTTGCCGTTATCATTTTGGGGTTATGCATTAGAAACCGCTGCATTCACTTTAAATAGGGCACCATCTAAATCCGTTGAGACGACACCGTATGAACTGTGGTTTGGTGCTAAACCTAAGTTGTAGTTTCTTAAAGTTTGGGGATGCGAAGCTTACATCAAGAAGTTGATGCCGGACAAGCTCGAACCCAAAGCGGAGAAATGCGTCTTCATAGGATACCCTAAGGAAACTATTGGGTATACCTTCTATCACAGAACCGAAGGCAAAGTGTTTGTCGCAAAGAACGGTTCCTTTCTTGAGAAGGAGTTTCTCTCGAAAGAAGTGAGTGGGAGGAAAGTAGAGCTATATGAGGTTGTTGAACCTTCTCTTGAGTTGGAGAGTAGCGTAGCACCTGAAATTGTTCCAGTGCCGCCTGCACCAACAATAGAGGAAGCTAATGACAAGGATCATGAAGCTTCGGACGATGCTGCTACTGAACGTCGCAGGTCGACAAGGTCGCGTGCCCCTCCTGAGTGGTACGGAAACCCTGTCTTGCCTGTCTTGTTGGTAGAAGACAGTGAACCTACGAACTATGAGGAAGCGATGATGAGCCGAGACTCTGAGAAATGGCTAGAGGCCATGAAATCCGAATTGGGATCCATGAGCGAAAAAACCAAGTATGCACTTTGGTGGACCCTCCTACCGACCGAAAGGCCGTTGAGTGCAAATGGATCTTCAAGAAGAAAACGGACGCGGATGGTAATGTTACCGTCTATAAAGCATGACTTGTCGCGAAAGGTTTTCGACAAGTTCAAGGTGTTGACTACGATGAGACTTTCTCTCCCGTAGCGATGTTTAAGTCCATTCAGATTTTATTAGCAATTGCTGCATTTCATGATTATGAAATATGGCAGATGGATGTCAAGACTGCTTTCCTCAATGGTAACATTGATGAAGAGTTGTATATGATGCAACCCGAAGGTTTTGTCGATCCTAAGGATGCTGATAAAGTGTGCAAACTTCAGCGTTCCATTTATGGACTGAAGCAAGCATCTCAGAGTTGGAACTTTCGTTTTGATCAAGTGATCAAGATCTTTGGATTTGTTCCAAATTGCTATGAAGCTTGTATCTACAAGAAAGTGAGTGGGAGCTCGGTGACATTTCTGGTACTATATGTGGATGACATATTGATTATTGGAAATGAAATTAACATGCTTAACGATGTGAAGAGTTATTTGAACAAATGTTTTTCAATGAAAGACCTAGGTGAAGCTGCTTATATATTGGGCATCAAAATATATAGAGATAGACAAAGACTCCTGATAGCTTTAAGCCAGAGTACATACTTAGACAAAGTTCTGAAAAGGTTCAGAATGGATAAGGCAAAGAAAGGTTCAGTGCCTATGTTGTCAGGTAAGATATTGAACAAGGCTCAGTGTCCAGCTATGGTAAATGATAGAGAAGCTATGAGCAAAGTGCCTTATGCCTCGGCCATAGGTTCTATCATGTATGCCATGCTGTGTACTAGACCGGATGTGTCCAATGCTCTTAGTTTGACAAGCAGATATCAAAGTGATCCAGGAGTGGAACACTGGACAGCCGTGAAGAACATCCTAAAGTACCTAAATAGGACTAAAGAAATGTTCTTAGTCTATGGAGGTGATGAACAGCTCGTCGTAAATGGTTACGTCGACGCTAGTTTCGACACCGACAAGGATGATTCTAAATCTCAGACAGGATACGTTTATCTTTTGAATGGAGGAGCTGTGAGCTGGAGAAGCTGCAAGCAAAGCGTGATCGCGAGATCTACAGTAGAAGCGGAATACATGGCTGCTACAGAAGCGTCAAGTGAAGGAGTTTGGATCAGGAACTTCATCACTGAGCTTGGCGTGGTTCCAAGTGCATTGGACCCACTGGAGATATTGTGTGACAACACTGGCGCCATAGCACTCGCTAAGGAACCAAGATATCATCCAAAGACCAAGCATATCAATCATGATTTCATATAATCCGAGATTATATAGCAGATGGAGATCTGAAGATTAGTAAAGTACATATAGATCTGAATGTCGCAGATCCATTGACTAAACCTCTTCCACGTGTAAAACATGATCAGCACCTCAGTGCCATGGGTGTGAGATTGTTGCCAAATGTAAACTAGATTATTGACTCTAGTGCAAGTGGGAGACTGTTGGAATTATGCCCTAGAGGCAATAATAAAGATGTTATTATTATAATTCTTGTTCATGATAATGTTTATATTCCATGCTAGAATTGTATTAAGCGGAAACTTTAATACTTGTGTGGTTTGTAAACAACACCGTGTCCCTAGTACGCCTCTATGGACTAGCTCATTGATTAATGATGGTTAAGGTTTCCTAACCATGGACATGAGTTGCCGATTAATAATGAGATCATATCATTGGGAGAATGATGTGATGGACAGACCCAAACTAAGCGGAGCAATTAGATCGTGTCATCGTGTTCATCTTTGCGAAGCTTTTCTTATGTCAAATATTGTATTCCTTAGACCATGAGATAATACAACTCCCTGGCATCGGATAAAGCTTTGAGGTCATCAAACGTCATCCTATGAGAGGGTGATCATAAAGGTGTCTCTCAGGTGATCGGAAAGTACCATTGGGTTGTATGTATCGAGATGGGATTTGTCCCTCCCAAGTCGGAGAGATATACTTGGGCCCACTCGTAATCGATATCAACACCGCTTGCAAGCATGTGGTTAAGGAGTTAATCACAAAGTGATATCGGATTACGGAATGAGTAAAGTACTTAACGTGAACGAGATTGAACTAGGTATGACCTGCAACGACGATCAAATCTCGGCAAGTAAAATATCGCGAGACGAAGGGAATATATATATGGGATTGATTGAATCCTGGCATCGTGGTTCATCCGATATGTTCATCGATGAATGTGGGAGTCAATATGGGTTTCGCACCCGCTGTTGATTATTGATAGAAGATCATGTCGCATATTCTCGAACTCAAGGTCACACACTTAACGTGTCTCGACGCTAGGATAGATTGGATAATTGGTTTATGAGTTTTTGTTCGGAGTCTCGGATGGGATCCGGGACATCACGAGAGGTTCCGGAATGGTCCGGAGAATAAGATTCATATAAGGCAATGCAGTTTTTGGAGTTCGGAATTGTTTCGGGTTAATCGGTATTGTACCGGAAGCTTCTAGAACCTTCTGGAGGGGGACCAACGTGGCCCCACCTGCTGGGAGGGGGCATGGGCCTATGAGGGAGTGCCCTGGACGCATTGGGCCAGGGGCACAAGGCCCCATAGGGCCCAGCCGGCCAGATCTAGGGCAAACCCTAGGAAAGCTTCTAGAAGGGGGGAAACTTGCCCCCCACTCCTCCCTCCTTGGCCGCCGGCCTAGGGCTTGGGGGAGGGGCTAGGGCTGGCGCCCACCCCTCTATATATAGAGGGCTGGGGTGCAACCTCCCCCACACCTCCTCTACAAACCTAGCCGCCTTGCTGCCCTCCTCTCTCTCTCCCTCCCGACTGCGTGTAGGCGAAGCCCTGCTGCAGAAACTCTCCACCACTTGCACCGCGATGTCGCGTTGTAGATCCAATCCGTCTCTCCACCATACTTGCTGGACCGAGGAAGGAGGAGACGTCGAGGTGCCGCACGTGTGCATCTCTCGGAGGCATCGCCACTTGCGGTGTTAGATCGGATCGGATCGCGAGGAGGAGAAGCGAGTACGACTACATCACCCAAGTTCCGGAGCGTTCGTCATGCGAATCTTCAAGGGTATGAAGATCTCATCTAATCCCCCTCGCTGTTTGCATCTCCTAGATTAGATCTTGGCTTTCCCGTTCGCATCCGTAGAATTTTTTTGATTTACTATGCTGCGAAACCCTTCAAGATCATGAATAACAATGCATTGAAAGACGTTTGTTTGTTTCACATACAGAAAACATAGCATAAAGGCATTCAGCTTGTCCCTCATGGAGTAGGAAAAACATAAATGCATAGGACACCTTCAAAGTTCATAAGGGTGACTAGATACAAATATTTCAAGAACAAGCAATATAAATAATATGAATCAATCAATACGTTTTAGGACAATGCACATAGAACTAAGAATGGCAACTATGCTCTCTTAATTGGTGCATAAAGATAGAAAGTGGAGACTCAATATAATGGTGGAAGAAAGGCCCTTCATAAAAGGGAAGCAGGGATTTCAAGTTTCAAAAAGAGCTTCAATTATGGTACTTGTTAGCTTTCAGCTCTCATTGCCCCTATCATAAGCATCTTGAAGTGATTAAGGTTAAATTGAACAAAATATGGAGTATATTTTTGACAAAGTATAAGTTGGCAATCTAATGTCCCTTGAGTACGAGGGCCGCTCCTCTTGCTACTCAACTTTAGTTACTGGTAAGTTCTTGTCATAGTAAGTACATGCGTATCATAGAGAACCGTCAATGGGGTACCCCTTGCCCCATGATACAGGAGCTATCCCATAATAAAAATTACAAGGCAAGCAGAGATGAGCATCTCAGCAATCTTCTTATTTACCATGGGAAAATGGTGCTTTTTTCTCTCTTTCCTCTTTTCAATATGTCTCTTTTTATAAGAAGAAAGCTTCACAAATTGCTCAATATGGTGATGCTGCAAGTTTCCACCATGATTAGGCATTGCTTAGGCTAGCGGCCCAGACGTTTCTCTGACACACATACATAACTCCATGGACTTACAAATCTCCCCTTTTATTTCACACCAATGACATCCGTAAACAAAAGAGCATGATATCAACTGTGTACAATGTACATGTGCAATGTTGAAAGCGTTCCCCATGACAGCATGGTTCTGCTAATTCGCAATGTATAAGTGCAAGCATATACAACATAGATGACACAATGGTTCAAGTTTATTAGGGGCAAGAAAAATAAAGTGTGCCATCAAGTTTGTGAGAGCTTTAATCACTAATTTTCACATAACAAGTTTAATTTGGAAGATAGATAAAATAAGAATATACTTGGAATGGTGTAAAACACCATGCATAGGAATTTATAGTGGACACTTTGGAATAACTTGGTTTCTTTGGAGTTGGATGCATGAGTAGAGCTTACTCAGTACAAGTGGAGGCTAGCAAAAGACTGGGAGAGACCAACTAAGAGAGCAATAATGTCCATAATCATGCAGAGCGACAAAACATTACTAATCAAAGCATAAATGATACCACAAGTCAAAAACTAAATGATCATAGAGGCTAAGGTGACTGGTTCATAGTCAAAACATGGTGTGAGCATGTGCCAAGTCAACCCAAACAAAGCATCAAAGGAGAATACCACAATACTATGTTTTTGTATGCTAAAACAACACGTGATTATTTCAAGGCACATTAAGCAATCTCAATTGTTTGGAACAAGTCATGCTACAGCAATAATCACTAAGCATAGGGTCAAAACAACATCTAACATGACATGATAAAGTCTAATCAATAGTCAAAACAATCTCCCTTTTGTACCACTTAAGCATGGAACTTTCTACTCTTTTCCAACACCAATCAACTTATTTGAAACAACTCACAAAGATAATAATCAATAAAGATCCGTGAGCTTGTCTCACAAATCCACAAATAAGAACTAAAAAGTTCTAAGCTTAAAGCATAAGAAAACTAAGGCTAAACACAATGCTAGCAAAAGAGAACACTCACAAGACAATAAGAATGAAAACTAGAGTGTTCTAGGCAATGAAAACAGAGTGTGTCTCTCTCAAAAAGAAGTGTGCTGGGATCAAACCAACTTATTATAGCAAACAAAACAAAATAAAACTAAAAACAAAAACTAAGACGCTCCAAGAAAAACACAACTATGCATGAAACAATAAAAACGAACTGTCTAAAAAGACCTGAGATTTTTATTGATGAAGAAGGGAATGCCTTGGGCATCCCCAAGCTTTGACACTTGTACATCTTGAATGTTTCTTGGGGTGACAAGGGGTGGCATCCCCAAGCTTGAGCTTTTGTCTATTCTTCATCACATTACATCATTCTTCCTTTACACCTGAAAATTTTCCTTCATACAAAACTTCACACGATCTTCATTAGCAACATTAGTGCATTCAAAAATAATAAACCTTTGGCTTTAGTTTTAAAACAGAAAAACTTCTTATTAAAAACACAAGCTACTATAGAAATTCCTTCAAAAAGCTCAATTTTCCAAAAAGAACCCAAAAAGGAATCAATAAGAAGCAAATGCAGATAATGGCAGAAATCTATCAAAACAGACCAGCAGGTAAAAACAGATTTTTTCAAAGACCTTCTGTTGCTCAAATAAAAAAGTGTTGAACTAATGAAAGTTAGATAACAAACTGGGGGATTTATTCAGAAAATTACAGCTCAATGGAAATTACAGCGATTGTTCACGAATTTTTACAGTGAAGCACCAAAATCTGTTTCGAGATAGCAACTTCCCCAAATCTTACTTCTCTCTAATTAGAGGTTACTATTGGCAGAAAAACCAAACAAAAAGGATAAGGAGAGGTTATTACAGAAGTAATAACTTCCAAGACTCAAGAAAACTATTGGGTTATCTCCCAAGAAGTACTTTTCTTTAATGCCTTTAAGTTAGGCTTGATAGTTTGAGAAGATGCTCACATAAGAAATATGAATTGAAGTAAAAGAGAGCATAAAGAAGCAAATTCAAAACACATTAAAGTCTAAACCACTTCCTTTGCATAGGAATCTTGTAAAGAAAAATAAAATTAACAATATAACTATCACATAAAACATTCTTATCATGAGCCACATGCATAAAATGATTATTACTCTCCACATAAGCATAGTCATCCTTATTAATTGTAGTGGGAGCAATTTCAAAAAAATAGCTATCATTATTATTCTCATCACCATAATCATCAAATATAGGAGGCATATTGTAATCACAATTAACTTTCTCCTCAATAGTAGGTGTACTGAAATATCATATTCATTACTGTAATCATCATATATTGGAGGTTTGGTATCATCATAAGCAATAGAATAGCTATCTTCCAAAGCTGGGGAACTAAAAAGATCATTTTCATAAAAACTAGCTTCCCCAAGCTTAGACGTTTCCATAGAATTAGCAATAATGGTGTCCAAAGAATTCATACTAATAACATTGCTATTAGCATGCAAATAAAGTTCCATAGGTTTTTCAATTTTCTCTTCAAACACTTCATGTCCTAACTCAAGATAAATACTAAGCTCTCTAATTTTGTTGTTGTTTTCCATTAAACCTAACTAGTGTAAACAAGAAATAAAAAGACAAAATTGCAGAATCTAAAAGAAATAACTTCGAGCACTCACACCGGAGGATGTGAGTACCTTTTACCTTACCTCCCTGGCAACGGCGCCAGAAAATAGCTTTCTGGCTTGCTATTGACGTGGGAGAGAGTGTGTGAGTGCCTTTTAGCCTTACCTCTCCAGCAACGACACCAGAAAAAGGCTTGATGTCTACGAACTTCTATTCTTTTATACAGTTGTTGGGACTCCAAGTGCAAAGGTTTGTAGAATAGCAACAAGTTTCCCTTAAGTGGATCACCCAATGTATATCGAACTCAGGGAGGAAGTGGTCAAAGGTATCCCTCTCAAGAAACCCTGCAACCAAGATACAAGAAGTCTCTTGCATCCCCAACACACACAATATACTGGTCAGGTGTATAGGTGCACTAGTTTGGCGAATAGATAGTGAAATACAAGTGGTAAAGATTATAAGACAACGGTGGCAGAAAAGAGCTTGACGGCATGGAAAAGGTTGAAACTGCCATGTAGTTCCCCGTGACGGCACCAAAAAAGACTCTGATGGCATGGAAGAGACTAAAGGCAAGCAAACAAAGATGGCAACAAGCAAACATGTAACAGATCTAGTTGTGAACAGTGTTTTAATGTTTAGAAACAAGGCCTACGGATCATACTTTCACTAGTGAACACTCTCAATAAATATATTCTCTTCATGATACTACGCTGAACTACTCTCCGGTTGGTGAAATCTAATCCACGATAGGGCTACAAAAGCACACATCAAAGTCCGCCTTCCCCATCTAGATAACCCCACACTATCACCTTGAGCGCTAGATGGTTCCAACAAACACCACAATTTCATAGAGACAACCAACTCAAAATATACTCATGATAAGGATTTATGAACTCTAGCCTAAGTGTTGGAGATATGCCCTAGAGGCAATAATAGAAGTGGTTATTATTATATCTTTCTGTTTATGTTAAATGTTTACATTCATGCTATAACAGTATTAACCGGAAACATAAATACTTGTGTGATCTGTAAACTAAATTAGAGTCCCTAGTAAAGCCTCTATGTAATACTAGCTTGTTGGTTAATAGATGATCATGGTTTCCTGATCATGAGCATTGAGATGTTGTTGACAACAAGATCATATCATTAGGAGAATGGTATGATGGACATACTCCTATAGATAAGCGTAGCATTAAGATCAAGTCATTTCAATAGTTCATTTGCTATAAGCTTTCTGATACATAGTAACCTAATTCCTTCGACCATGAGATCATGCTAATCACCATCACCGGAAGGATGCTTTGATGACATCAAACACGACACCGTAACTGGGTGGCTATAAAGGTGGCATTGAGTGTTCAGAAAGTATGGGTTGAGGCACATGGATCAAGAGTGGGATTTGTCCATCCATATGACGGATAGATATACTCTGGGCCCTCTCGGTGGAATGTCATCCAATTGGCTTGCAAGCATGTGACTGGCTCACAAGGGATCACATATCACGGGAACGAGAAAAGAGTACTTATCGGTAACGAGGTTGAACTAGGTATGTAGAGATACCGACGATCAAAACCTCGGATAAGTAAACTATCGCGAGACAAAGGGAAATTGGTATCGTATGTAAGTGGTTCATTCGATCTCAAAGTAATCGTAGAAATATGTGGGAGCCATATGAATTTCCAGATTCCTCTATTGGTTATTGATCGGAGAAGTGTCTCGGTCATGTCGGCATAATTCACGAACCGTAGGGAGACACACTTAAGGATCCGATGTTGTTTAGTAGATATGGAATGTTAGTAGGGATACCGAATGTTGTTCAGAGTCTCAGATGGGATCCGGGATATCACGAGGAGATCCGGAATGGTCCGAAGAATAAGATTCATATAAGGAAATTCCGATTCCGGAGTGCGGGAAAGATTCCGATGTTTTCATCGGAGAGGTTCTAGAAGGTTCACCGATCTGGAAGGAGAATGGTCCATGAATGTGTCATGGGTAAGTGGAATGATTGGATCATATCCTAGGTCACTTGGTGTGGGCATTTGCAAAAAAGAATTAAAGCTCTAAATTGAAAGTCAAACTGGAACAATGGTTTCCTAGTGGAAGAAGGAACAAGTCCTTTTCTCAATCCAACTTGGGTTTGGGTTTGGATTCAAACCTACCCCTCCCAAGGCTTCCCCCCTCTCATAAATATAGGGGGAGGGATTCCCCAACACTACAAGCCCTAGCCCCTCTCCACCCGAGCCGCCGTCACCGACCCGCCGCCGCGCTGCCGCTGCCGCTCTAGCATCCGTCGACATCTTCTCCTCCTCCCGGTCTTCTAAACCCTAGATCTCTGGGAAACCCTAATCCACCATAACTCGCACCGGCTTAGGCGAAGCCTACGAGATCTTCCCTCTACTTCCGACACCACGCCGTCGTGCTGTCGGAATCGCAAGGGGAGAACTACAACCTCCACTTCCTGCTGGAACAAGGGAGAGGAAGGTCTTCATCGAGTACCGAGCGTATGACCGACTGCGGAAGCGCTGCTGGAACGCAGCGCCAGAAGGATCGTCTACGCGATCTTGAGATCGGCAAGTGTACGACTACATCACCCACGAGAATATGCTCTCGTTAACCGCTTTGGAATCTTCGAGGGTGGGTGCTTCTATCGACTCGTTGCTACAATCTAGTAGATAGATCTTGGCTTGTTTGTGTGCATGCGGTAGAAATTTTTTGTTTTCCATGCTATGAACCCCTATAGTGGTATCAGAGCCGTGTCTATATGTAGATCTGTTGCACGAGTAGAACAAAATGGTCATTGTGGGTGGTGGTGCTTTTATTATCAATTGCTTTTTGTGTACTTTGCATCTTGCGGTATGATGGGATGAAGCGGCCCGGGCTAACCTTACATGACATCGTTCATGAGACTTGCTCCACGCTCAACATGCAACTTGTATTGCATAAGTGGCTTTGCGGGTGTCTGTCTCTCCCATCATAGTATAGATTCAATTTACAAGGGGCACTTGATAGTTCAAGCATCAACGTTGTGGTTCTTGTTCGTAAGTTAGAACGGCACTTATTGAAAGCCCCAAACCACGTAAAATATGCAAAGAAAATTAGAGGCGTCTAACTTTGTTTTGCAGGGGTGTGCAGTGATGTGATATGGCCATGATTGTGATTATATATGATGTATGCAATGTTCCTTATTGTAAGTTGGGAACCGGCAGGAGCCATATGGTTGTCTTTTAAATTTCATTAAGACATGCGTGTCTATTCAAAGTAGTTGTAATAGTTGATGCTGGTGGATGACAACCATGAAGCAGCACCATTGACCTTGACGCCATGCCGGTGATGATGGAGATCATGATCGTGCTTAAAGATGGAGATCGTAAGCACAAGAAGAAAGGCCATATCATATCACATATTATGAATTGCATGTGATGTTAATCCTTTTATGCATCTTGAATTGCTTAGTTCACGACGGTAGCATTATAAGATGATCCCTCAAGCACAAAATTTCAAGTTTTAAAGTGTTCATCCTTAGTAAGCATCGTTGCTAAAGCTCGTTGTTTCGAAGCACCACGTGATGATCAGGTGTGTTAGATTCTGCGAGTGTATACAACGTGAGCAAGCCAGATTTGCTCATGCGGAAGCTAAGGTTTGATCTTGACGAGCCTAGCATGTATAGACATGGTCTCGGAACACGGATCACCGAAAGGTAAAGCATGAGTCATATAGTAGATATGATGAACATGTTGATTGTTCGCCACTGAAGCTACATCAACTCTCGTGATGATCGGTTTTGATGTGGTGGATTTGGTTCGTGTGATCACTAAAACAATTTGAGGGATATTGTTTTGAGTGGGAGTTCACCTAGATTAATTTAATTATTAATTAGAACTCAATTTGTCATAAACTTAGTCTAAACTATTGCAAATATGTTGTATATCAATGGCGGCCCCTACCATCAATTTTAATGCATTCCTAGAGAAAGAAAAGTTGAAAAACAATGGAAGCAACTTCGCGGATTGGTTCCGTAATTTGAGGATTGTCCTCAATGCTGGTAATTTGACCTATGTCTCGGATGCACATGGGTGACCCGCAGCAAATGCTACCGATGAGGTAAAGAATGTTTTCCTCGCTCGGAAGAATCAGTACTCCACAGTTCAGTGTGCTATCTTGTATGGTTTGGAATCGGAACTTTAGAAAAGGTTTGAGAACCATGACCCACATGATATTGTCCGTGAACTCAAAATGATATTTGAGGCTCACGCGGCAGTTGAGAGATATGAGGCTTCTGAAAAGTTCTTTAACTGCAAGATGGAAGAGGGCATCTCCGTCAGTGAGCACGTGCTTAAGATGTCTGGGCACGCAATTAAACTCCAAAGCTTGGGTATAGTGATTTCTAATGCTTTGGGGATTCACCGTGTCCTCCAATCACTACCACCAAGTTACAAGAACTTTGTGATGAACTACAATATGCAAAACATGGAAAAGTCGTTGCCCGAACTCTTCTCCATGTTAAAGTCTGTAGAAGTGGAGATCAAGAAAGAGCACCAAGTGTTGTTGGTCAATAAGACCACCAAATTCAAGAAGCAAGGCAAGTCTAAGGAAAAGGGAAACTTTAAGAAGGGCAGTAAGAAAGTTACCGCGCCGGCGAAGAAGACCAAGGCTGGGCCTAAGCCTGATACTGAGTGCTTTTACTGCAAGGGAGAAGGTCACTTGAAGTGGAATTGCCCAAAGTACTTGGTGGATTTGAAGAACGGCAACATCAAGAAGAAAGGTATATCCGATATACATGTTATTGATGTGTATCTCACTAGTTCTCGTAGTAGTGCATGGGTATTTGATACGGGTTCGGTTGCTCATATTTGTAACTCGAAACAGGTACTGCAGAATAAATGGAACCTAGCGAAGAACAAGGTGACGATGCGCGTTGGAAATAGATCAAAGGTTGATGTGGTCGCGGTCAGCACGCTACCTCTTCATCTACCATCGGGATTAGTTTTATACTTAAATAATTGTTATTTGGTGCCTGCGTTGAGCATGAACATTATATCCGGATCATGTTTATTGCGAGACGGTTACTTGTTTAAGTTTGAGAATAATGGTTGTTCGATTTATATGAGTAATATGTTTTATGCACATGCACCTTTGATAGATGGTCTATTCTTATTGAATCTCGATTGTGGTAATACACACATTAATAACATTGAAGCTAAATATTTGAAATTGAGCGATAACTCAACCTATATGTGGCACTATCGTCTTGGTCATATTGGAGTAAAGCGTATGAAGAAACTCCATTCTGATGGACTTCTTGAATCACTTGATTTCGAATCACTTGAAATATGCGAAGCATGTCTGATGGGTAAAATGACTAAGACTCCATTTTCTGGTATGATGGAGCGAGCTACAGACTTATTGGAAATCATACATACCGATGTGTGTGGCCCAATGAGTGTAGCATCGCGCGGTGGTTATCGTTATGTTCTTACCTTCACGGATGACTTGAGTAGATATGGTATATCTATTTCATGAAACATAAGTCCGAAACTTTCGAGAAGTTTAAGGAATTTCAAAGTGAGGTACAAAATCAACGTAATAAGAAGATTAAATTTCTACGATCTGATCGTGGAGGTGAATATCTAAGTTACGAGTTTGGCAAGCATTTGAAGAAATGCGGAATACTTTCATAATTGACACCGCCGGGAACACCACAGCGTAATGGTGTCCGAACGTCGTAATCGAACTCTCTTAGATATGGTTCGTTCTATGATGTCACTTACAGATTTACCGCTATCGTTTTGGGGTTATGCATTAGAAACAGCCGCATTCACTTTAAATAGGGCACCATCTAAATCCGTTGAAATGACACCGTATGAATTATGGTTTAGGAAGAAACCTAAATTGTCGTTCCTTAAAGTTTGGGGTTGCGAAGCTTATGTAAAGAAGTTACAGCCGGACAAGCTTGAACCCAAAGCGGAAAAATGTGTCTTCATAGGATACCCGAAGGAAACTATTGGGTATACCTTCTATCATATATGCAAGGTCAAGATCTTCGTTGCCAAGAATGGATCCTTTCTAGAGAAGGAGTTTCTCTCGAAAGAAGTGACTGGAAGGAAAGTAGAACTCGACGAGATTGTTGAACCTTCTCTTGAACTTTCGAGTAGCGCAGCACTGGAAGTAGTTCCGGTGACGCCTACACCAATAAGAGAGGAAGCTAATGATGTTTATCATGAAACTTCGGTTGAAGTTACTACGGAACCTCGCAGATCGACGAGAACTCGTACCACTCCTGATTGGTATGATCCTGTTATGAGTGTCATGTTGGTGGACAACATCGATGACAATGCAACATATGAGGAAGCGATGATGAGCCTAGATTCCAATAAATGGCAAGAAGCCATGAAATCCGAGATTGGATCCATGTACGAAAACCAAGTATGGACTTTGGTGGACTTACCGGATGGCCAGAAGGCTGTCAAGAACAAATGGATTTTCAAGAAGAAAACAGATGTTGATGGTAATGTTACTGTCTATAAAGCTCGACTTGTCGCAAAAGGGTTTCGACAAATTCAAGGAGTTGACTACGATGAGACTTTCTCACCAGTAGCGAATCTAAAGTCTGTGAGATTATGTTAGCAATCGCTGCATATTATGATTATGAGATATGGCAGATGGATGTCAAAACGGCGTTCCTTAATGGAGACATTGATGAAGAGTTGTATATGATGCAACCCAAAGGTTTTGTCGATCCTAAAGATGCTAACAAGGTATGGAAACTTCAACGTTCCATATATGTATTGAAGCAAGCATCCCGAAGTTGGAATCAACGTTTTGATAAGGTAATCAAAAGCGTTGGTTTTATACAAACTTATGGAGAAGCTTGTATTTACAAGAAAGTGAGTGGGAGCTCTGTAGCATTCTTAATACTATATGTAGATGACATATTGTTGATTGGGAAT
Source organism: Avena insularis (assembly GCA_023614405.1). NCBI lineage: Eukaryota > Viridiplantae > Streptophyta > Magnoliopsida > Poales > Poaceae > Avena > Avena insularis. Next base: position 376,122,581 of record CM042695.1, on the reverse strand, counting down.
GATGTAGACCTTCTTAATAGTGTCAAGGATTATTTGAATAATAGTTTTTCAATGAAAGATCTTGGCGAAGCAGCTTACATATTAGGCATAAAGATTTATAGAGATAGATCGAGGCGCCAAATATCATTGTCACAGAGTACATATTTGGACAAAGTTCTAAAGAGGTTTGGAATGGAAGATAGCAAGAAAGGGTTCTTGACCATGTTGCCCAATACGACCTTGAGTAAAACTCAAAGTCCTGCAACGACAGAAGATATAGAAAGGATGAGTAAGACTCCCTATGCCTCAGCCACAGGATCTCTTATGTATGCCATGCTATGTACTAGACCGACATTGCATATGTTGTTAGTCTGACTAGCAGATATCAAAGTGATCCAGGAGTGGATCATTGGACAACGGTGAAAAACATCCTTAATTACTTGAGAAGAACTAAGGATATGGTTCTTTCTTATGGAGGTGACAGCTCGTTGTTAATGGTTACACCGATGCTAGTTGGAACACCGATCCGGATGATCCTAAATCTCAATCTGGATGCGTATTTACTTTGAATGGTGTAGCAGTTAGCTGGAGGAGTGCAAAGCAAAGCGTTGTGGCGAGATATTCAACTGAATCGGAATACATAGCTGCTTCGGAGGCTTCACAAGAGGCGATATGGATGAAGGAGTTCATTACAGAGCTCAGTGTGGTTCCAAGTGCGCTGGACCCAATATCTATCTACTGTGATAACCTGGGCGCCATAGCTAATGCGCAAGAACCAAGTTCACACAAGAAGCTGAAGCACATCAAGCTACATTTTCACGCTATTTGAGAGCATGTCCAAGATGGTGACATAAAGATTTTAAAAGTACACACAGATCTGAATGTGGCGGATCCGTTGACTAAACCTCTCCCAAGGGCAAAACATGACTAGCACCAAACCGCCATGGGTGTTCGGTATATTCCCATGTAATCTATATTAGTTGACTCTAGTGCAAGTGGATACTATTGGAGATATGCCCTAGAGGCAATAATAAAAGTGGTTATTATTATATATTTGTGTTTATGATAAATGTTTACATTCATGCTATAACAGTATTAACTAGAAACATTAATACTTGTGTGATTTGTAAACTAAATTAGAGTCCCTAGTAAAGCCTCTATGTAATACTAGCTTGTCGGTTAATAGATGATCATGGTTTCCCGATCATGAGCATTGAGATGTTGTTGACAACAAGATCATATCATTAGGAAAATGCTATGATGGACATACTCCTATAGATAAGCGTAGCATTAAGATCAAGTCATTTCAATAGTTCGTTTGCTATAAGCTTTCTGATACATACTAACCTAATTCCTTCGACCATGAGATCATGCTAATCACCATCACCGGAAGGATGCTTTGATGACATCAAACACCACACCGTAACTAGGTGGCTATAAAGGTGGCATTGAGTGTTCGGAAAGTATGTGTTGAGGCACATGGATCAAGAGTGGGATTTGTCCATCCATATGGCGGATAGATATACTCTGGGCCCTCTCGGTGGTATGTCATCCAATTGGCTTCCAAGCATGTGACTGGCTCACAAGGGATCACATATCACGGGAACGAGAAAAGAGTACTTATCGGTAACGAGGTTGAACTAGGTATGTAGAGATACCGACGATCAAAACCTCGGATAAGTAAACTATCGTGAGACAAAAGGAAATTGGTATAATATGTAAGTGGTTCATTCGATCGCAAAGTAATCATAGAAATATGTGGGAGCCATATGAATTTCCAGATTCCTCTATTGGTTATTGATCGGAGAAGTGTCTCGGTCATGTCCGCATAATTCATGAACCATAGGGAGACACACTTAAGGATTCGATGTTGTTTAGTAGATATAAAATGTTAGTAGGGATACCGAATGTTGTTCGGAGTCTCGGATGGGATCCGGGATATCACGAGGAGATCCGGAATGGTCCGGAGAATAAGATTCATATAAGGAAAGTCCGATTCCGGAGTTCGGGAAAGATTCCGATGTTTTCATCGGAGAGGTTCTAGAAGGTTCACCGATCTGGAAGGAGAATGGTGCATGAATGTGTCATGGGTAAATGGAATGATTGGATCATTTCCTAGGTCACTTGGTGTGGGCATTTGCAAAAGAGAATTAAATCTCTAAATTGAAAGTCAAACGGGAGTTTGAAAAGTCAAATTGGAACAATGGTTTCCTAGTGGAAGAAGGAACAAGTCCTTTTCTCAATCCAACTTGGGTTTGGGTTTGAATTCAAACCCACCCCTCCCAAGGCTGCCACCCTCTCATAAATAGAGGGGGAGGGCTGCCCCAACACTACAAGCCCTAGCCCCTCTCCACCCGAGCCGCCGCCACCGCCACCGCGCCGCCGCCTTGCGCCTTGCGCCGCCGCCGGTCCGTCGCCGTAGCTCTTGCCGCCGCCGACATCTTCTCCTTCTCCAGGTCTTCTAAACCCTAGATCTCCGCGAAACCCTAATCCACCATAACTCACACCGGCTTAGGCGAAGCCCTGCAGGATCTTCCCTCTACTTCCGACACCACGTCGTCGTGCTGCCGGAATCGCAAGGGGAGAACTACAACCTCCGCTGCCTGCTGGAACAAGGGAGAGGAAGGTATTCATCGAGTATTGCACGTGTGACCGATTCTGAAAAGCTTGCGAAAGCGCCGCAGGAGAAGGATCGTCTACGCGATCTTGAGATCGACAAGTGTACGACTACATCACCCACGAGAATTTGCTCTCGTTAACCGCATTGGAATCTTCGAGTGTGAGTTCTTCTATCGACTCGTTGCTACAATCTAGTAGATAGATCTTGGCTTGTTTGTGTGCATGCGGTAGAAATTTTTTGTTTTCCATGCTACGAACCCCTACACTAAGTGCCACCACGGCGTGCACGCTGTCACTTTCACACACGTGGGGAGAGCAGAGATCTATTGAAGCACTTGAGTAGCAAGGTAGATCTACTTGATTACAAAGCTCATGGTCACAACATGATCATGCATATAGAGAGAGATGAACACATAGCTACCGGTAGAGCCCTTAGCCTAGAGGAAGAACTACTCCCCCTTATCATGGGAATCAGCAACGGTGATGGAGATGGTGATGGAGATCGATGGGGGCACTTCCCCGTCCCGGTAGGGTGCCGGAACAGAGATTTCTGTCCCCCGAATCTCCCCTTCGGTGGCGGCGGCGCTACGGAACTTTTCGTGGCTTTCTGGTCGATGATTTAGGATTTTTGGGCCGAAGGCTTCTTATAGGCGAAGGAGGCAAGGTCAATGGAGGGCCAGGGGGCCCACACCCTCTGTAGGCGCCACCAGGGCTAGCCCGCGCCCACCTAGGGTGTGGCCACCCTAGTGTCCTTCTCCATCTCTGCTTCGTGGTTTCGTGTTGCTCCGGGAAAAATAATGACTTTGGATTTTGTCCCGTCCAATTCTGAGAATATTCATTTTTTAGCTTTTATGAAACCAAAAACAGCAGATAACAGGCAACTGGCACTGTGGCATCTTGTCAATAGGTTAGTTACAGAAAACATATAAAAATACCTCCAAGTAAAGTCAAAGCAAAGCAAAGTAGATACTAATAAAGCATGGAACATCAAAAATTATAGATACCTTTACGACGTATTAGCATGATTGTCATATGTGGCTTTTTCTTGGCATTTCCAAAGACTCATTTTAAAATATGGGATCTTCTCGATATCGTAGTAATGCACCCTATTGTGTTTTCTCGGTCAATATTGGTCGAATAAGCAACATAGCCAAGTGCGAGGGGTTATACTACTTCATCATCTAAGGAAATGGGGCGAGGTTCACCGCTGGCCGGTCGACGTCATAGTACTGCAACGCACTGAGTCTGAAATTGCTCGATTGATGTAGCACGTAGCGAAGGGCGAGGTCCACCACCAGGGCCTCAATCCTTGGCCCAGTTCCTACATTTTGATCGATTGTTAGACATATGTCTAAAATATTTACTAGACTCAATTTAATAGATAAAATATGTCCACCGTTTAGACTAGATACAGCCTCACTCGCCAGAAAATACAATAAATAAAGTTTGCTAGAGACTGACGAGCAAGTCTGTCTGCGAGTTAATTCCCTTAGACATGAGTCATATACTAGACTCGGTATTTAGAAGAACTTAGCTAGACTCATCCTTTCCAGTGTTTCTAACATGCTAACGTGGGCATGAAACGTTAAATAGGGATTGCCATGTTTTCCATCGCTAGGATGAGCATCATTTGGACCATATTAGGTGTGGCCTAGGTTTTCCACCAGATGACAAGTTAATTACTCGATTCAAAATAAGTGTTATTGATTTAATATAAAATTGTACTAAATCAGTGAAACTTTTTTTTTGGATAGGAGGACATATATAACTTGGAGGAAGTATATAAGTTTGCTTAATGTTCTGGCCCATTAGTTGTTGCCATTGGCATTAGAATTGGCTCGCTGGCCTTCTTGGTCACCCGCTACGCTCCACGACTGAACTAAGTTCATGCAAGTTTATTTGTGAACCGTTTTTTTTTTTGCAAATTCTAACTTGCACCTATGTTATTTTTTATTCTGAGTTTGGACAAATACTTGTACATTGTTTCAAACATATTGGTTTGAATTATTCATGTGTGTCTAGCCTTTCCCAATTAATTTCTTTGCTTATTTCATAGGAATATGGTTTTATAAATGATTTTTGGTGTGTTCTTCAATTCTTGATCAGAAGTTTTGAATATGTGATGAATTTGTCCAAGCTTTTTAATGAATACCAAAATCATGTTTTAGCATCACTAATGAAATCCATCGTAAAAGTAGATGGACTTTATGATCAAATCGTCTATCACAAAGTTACTTCACTGAGGGAGGAGATGATGAGAAGAACATATGGATGCACGTGTGCTCTTTGGAAGTATTGAACTACATGGAAACATGATAGTGGTTGAAACACATGGTACAAAAATACTGAAAAGTGTTATATTTAAGTGTGAAATGAGAAACGAAACATCATCATAATTCACAATGAATTTGTTGTTCTAACTCAGCCGAGCAAGGAGTAGACTCACTCGGTTGTGTCCCAAAAGTGCATTAGCACATCCCATATGCAATGTATGCTAGTTTTCCGGTTAGTTGAAATGGATTTTGTTCTGCCATCCAAATCAACACTTGAAGCATCGACTTAGGACTTGGAAGCATCAGGAGTTGTCACTTCATAGAATTAAATATGTTGATGAAGTAACATGGCATGAGTGCCACATGCGTCTTCTTCTTGGCCTAAGACTCACCTAAGAAGATGGGCTTTTCTCGATATCGTAGTGCTGCACCCTACTAACTTTTCTCGGTCAATATTGGTCGAAGACACAATGTAGCCAAGTGCGAGGCGGCATACTACTTCATCTACAGAGATGGTGCGTGAGGTTCACCGCTGGCCGGTCAACGTTGTAGTACGACACTGCACTAAGGCTATGTTTGTTACAGCTTCTGCTTCTGCTTCTACTGCTTCTAGGGTCCAAAAAGCGGAGGCTCAAACAAACAGCCTCATTTTGTATATCGCTGGCCAGAAGCGCTGTCCCAATTTGCACTGAAAACAGCGAAGCAGCGGAAGCGAGCTGGGAGGCGCTTCCCGCAGATTTTACTGCTTCCCGAGTTGGTGTGGACCAGACTGTCCTCCATACTTCACCGTAATTACAAAAAAGTTGCCCTGGCTTCCTATCTAGCTGGCCTCACATTTTCCTCTCGCTCTCTCTCTGGTCCAGCCATTTCCCGCAGCCGCCGCCGTCCCCTGCTCCGTTCCCGGCCTCCTACGAATCCCCCGCTCCGTTCCCTGCTATTCCTCGCAGCCGCCGGAGACAGGAGCTCGTCGCCGCCTTTCCCCGCCACCAGCACCTCGGCCACCGGCCAGCTCCACCCTGACTCCGTCCTCCGATGGTACGGCAACTACCGGCTCAGCTTCATGGAGCGCCACTACCGGCCGCCTCCCGAGCGCTCCGCGGTAAGTCCAACCAGCACCGGCTGCGCAAGGACGACGACCGCTTCGCCTTCCCGGGCGGCGGCACCATGTTCCCCAACGGCGTCGGCGCCTACGCAGACCTCATGGCCGACCTCGTCCTCGGCATGAAGGACGGCACCGTACGCACCGCGCTAGACACGGGCTACAGCGTCGTCATCTGGGGCGGGGACCTGCTGGCCCGTGGCATCCTCACCGTCTCGCTGGCGCCCAGGGACAACCACGAGGCGCAGGTGCAGTTCGCGCTGGAGCGCGGCATCCCAGCCATCCTCGGCATCATCTCCATGCAGCGCCTCCCCATCGGGTGCTGGGTGCTCTCCGGCCCGCCCATCAACTACGATTATTTAGGCAAAAACATCCCCAATTACTCTCGCAAAAAGGGTACACAATTATTTAGGCCAACCGAACATCCCAAAATGTGTTTACAATTGTTTTAGCCCTAAAATAGATAATCTGTGGTAATTTAGCTCTTAAACATTGTACTCTATTGATCCAAATTAGCTGACTCAGATTTGTTTAGATTCGAATGTATCTAGACTTATTTTAGTGCTAGATACATCGAATTTCGACAAAACCAAGTCAACTAGTAATTTAAATCGAAGGGAGTACTTATAATTAAGAAAAAGTTAAAAATGCCCTTATGTAACATTTTCTACACTCAGGGGTATTTCATACATCTCACTCCTAAAATCGAAGACAACAGTTATCAAAGGCACTTTTGCCAAACACCAAATTTCTGGTCTCACCAGCTGCTTCCTACAGCTGATTTTTCACAGCTGATTTTTCACAGCTACAGCCCAAACAAACACAACCTAAGATTGATCGATTGAAGTAGCAACGTAGGTGAAGGGCGAGGTCTGCCACCGGGGCCTCAAGCCTTAGCCTGAGTACCTACATTTTTAGCCATTGTTAGACATATGGCTAAAATATTTACTAGACTCATGTCTAACAAATAAAATATGTTGCACAGTTTAGAATATACGGCCTCACTTATCAGAAAAAACAATAAATAAAATTTGCTAGAGACTAACGAGCGAGTATGTATGCCAGTTGATTCCCTTAGACATGAGTTATATACTAGACTCAGAATTTAGAAGAACTTAGCTAGACTCATCCTTTCCAGTATTTCTAACACGCCAACATGCGCATGAAGCGTTAAATAGGGATTTTCATGTTATCCATCCCTGGGATGAGCGTCGTTTTGACCATACTAGGCGTGGCCCAGCTTTCCACTAGATCACAAGTTAATTACTCCCTCTGATTCATAGCAAGTATCATTGATTTAATATAAAGTTGTACTAAATCGGTGACACTTATTTTGAGTCGTAGGATGTATATAACTTTGCTAAATGGTTTGTCCCATTTGTTGTTGCCATTGGCATTAGAGTTGGCCCGTTGGTCCTTTCTTGGATACCCGCCATGCTGCACGACTAAACTGAGTCCATGTATTGTAAACCGGTTTTTTTCAAGTTTTAGCTTGCATCTAAGTTATTGTTTGTTTGAATCTAAACAGAAACTTGTGCATTGTTTCAAAGATATCATTGGGAATTATTCATGTGTGTCTAGCCTTTCCCAATCATTTTCTTTGATTATTTCATAGGCATATGGTTTTGTAACTGATTTTTGGTGTGTTCCTCAATTCTTGATGAGCATTTTGAATATGTGAATTTGTCCAATCTTTTTAATGCATACCAAAATCATGGTTTAGAATCGTTAATGAAATCCAACATAAAATTAGATGGACCTTATGATCAAATCATCTATCACAAAGATACTTCACTGTGGTGACCCAGCATACCACTGCATGTGTAGTACACTATAGTCGTTGACATGACATCCACAGAACATCGTTTCGTAAATATCACATCCCTCAGAGTGGTACAACAGAAACATTGCGGGGCCATATTACAAAGGTACACACATTATTATTATTACAATACTGGAAGTTCAAGACTTCCAAATGATCCAACTTACAAACCAAAATATAAGATGTGCAACTTTGAAATTTAAAAGTAACAACTCCGGCTAGGAGTGGGCTCAACAGCTTATTTTATAGAGTTCATGTTGCTCGGCTCCATTAGTTACTACTAACTAGACCCTTAAGTGGACTCATTCTCATCGACACCATAGCGGATCTCGTAGTCCACGCCTTCAACTCCTCCGGATAGATCAGGTTCCTCATAGAACACGTCTTCTTGGCATTCGGCTGCATACATTGGCACGTCTTCGGAATCCTCAGAGTCTAATCAAGGGATCAAAGGAAAGAATGAGTAACAGTGTTACCCAACAAGTTCATTATATGCAAGGTGGAAAGTTTGATGCTCTAACTACCACCTCGGATTATAAATCCTTGGCACTATGCAGTTTTTCTAAATCTTTCTTCAAAGATTGATTTTATTCTGAAAGACTATGACAATCAGCCTTCACAGGTTGACTAGAACTTTCATGGAGTTCCTTTCCTGCTGCGTTCGTAGCTCCTTTCCGAAACAGGGAGTAACAAGTTACAATTCTTACACTCTACATAGGTGCGTTACTTTACCCATGAGAGATCAACTCCTTGTTGCACAACCGGGCGTACTTTCCCATCCACAATTCCATGATGTGGGGCCTAGTAGTTGGTCCAAGCCAATCACTGCCCCCTTCGCGACCCCGCATGCCTCCTTGGTGTAAACCATGCCCACATAATGAATTACGGAAATGGTTTGTACAAACCGTTAGATGCCAGAACTATCATGGGACGTTGAGGGTTCCCACCCATATGCTGCATATCCTCTACGAATTACCAATTAATATGCACGCTACGAGGATAACAGCCACGACCTGCACATCCGGCTTCATGCGAGAGGAAGAAGATACAGCTGACTTCTCTGTCCCATTCCAAATCTCATGGCTAACGCGTAATATACGGCGCTAGAATCACTAATGCCAGGGGTTATTAAGTCCCTACTTGATCATCATTGTTGCAATTAGAACTCTAAGTTCTATTGCTCCATCATATCATCTCTTAGGATGATATCTATAATTTCTTTATTTGTGAAAATAATATTTTCTTTCTTTATAGCATATATGATAACACACAATTTGCAAATACTTTGGTAAAGACTCTTCAAAGGACATGAGCAAGTGATGAACTTGCCTTGTGATGGCAAGGTAGTGAAGTCTGATGCTTGCACTGGACCTTGAGCTTCTAGTTCTACAAAAACATCATTATTGCCCGGTAAGGACAATATTTAAAGAAGCAAAATGATTATGCAAGTAATGTCATGCATTATTTAATTTTATATGCATTTACCCCCAAAAAGTCCCTTTTTAGTAATAAAGGATTTATAAATATTACTTTTTAACATATATTGAATTATTTTATTTCCCTTTTATTTGATTTTTATTGATTTAATAATCCTTTTTAGGAATTATCAATTATACATTAAAAATGGTGATTAAATATTTATTTAGTATTTTTCTAAAATACTAACATATTAATATATAATTAAAGTGAATTTTAATTAATTTTATCACCTTTCAATAAATTTGTAAAATTCCATAAGGAATATATAATTTACAAAATTCCTAATAAAATTTAAATGTCTAAAATTTTATACTTTTAATTTATTTGGGTAGTTTGGATTTTTGTGAATCCAAAAATATTTTATTTATAATTTTTGGACTTTTATTTTATTTTCTAGAATTTTATTAATTCAGGGGTATTTTTGTCTTTTTCTTTTTATTAAAACAGGCTGAAATTGTTTCTAGGCTGGTTATTCTTATTGGGCCCTGTTGGCCCACTAGTACTTAGACAAAAGAGCCACCCCGAAGGGTCTGGCCCAGCTCGGCCCACTCCTCACTGCCTCTCTCTCTCTCTCAAGTTCATCTTCTCCTCCTCTGACCCCGACCCTATGACCGGCGATGCCGCCACTAGCGATTCCTACCGTCATCGGCCGTTCTGGTCACCGCCGTTGTGTATTAGGGGGTTGTCGACGACACCCGTTTGTTCTATCCAATTGGATTTGAGCCTAGGGCACTCCTGCGATGGATCGATGCCGTCCCGAACCCTAGGGTTTGGGGATTGGCAAGGATTCAAGTGCGGCCGTGGTCGTCGTACGTTGAGGTGATGCTCTGCACCTCCAGGCGTGATTAGGGTCATTGACGTGGCGCCGTGCGGGTTGCAGCGCCCCCTCTAGGGTGCTCCCCGTGCCGCCATGGTCGTCGGCCCCCCTGCTTCCTCTTCTATCCTTCAGCGAGGACCTACGGTGAGTTTGATTCCCCTCTCCTGGTGCTCTCTACGTTTGCTGATTCGATGCTAGATGTTAGTAGTGTCCTCTCTGGCTACTGTCTGATTCAGATTAGGATGATTATCCCTTTTGGGTTCCTGTGATGTGCTTGTTCATGTACTGGATGAATTGATTCATGTTTGGATGGTCTATACACATGCTAAATGCTTATTGGCCTGAGGCTTGTTGCTTAAAAGGATATATGATTTTTTTGGTGGCTTTCTAGATGATTTGATGCTTGGATTGCATCAGATTCAGATGATGTGGTTGTATAGAAAATATGCTTGGTAAAGCCAATGATTTGATAGCTTTCCACTGTTTATTGGATTCATGGTCATGATTATGATAGGATACAGCTACTGTCTTAGTGTTGTTAGCTTGGGAATTAACATGTGGTCTGAGATCATCATGATCTCAAACAGTGAAGTGTAACATAATAATATCCTAGTTATGATTCCTGTGTTAACAGGAAAATCATTAGTTAGTTGATTGTCTGAATCTATGATTATTTACTGTCTTTCCTGATTCATAATGGTTTGTTCTTGTGACACCATCATGTATGGCACACAAGTTTGATTCTCAACCAAGGATTTGGTTAGTTTATGTTTAAAACAATCTTGGCTTTGAACATAAATAGAGATGCTCTTATCTGAATTCCCTATGACCAATGATGTTGGTCTGAGGCCTAGGGATTCAAATCTTATCTAATTGGTTCATCTAGATAGTCCTGGTAGTGGTAGCAGCTATTCTTTATTGACTCATAGCTTGGAAAAAAATGATAGTGAGCTTGATCAATCTATGGATCCCAAAGATTTTTTTCTAAGGTGCTACCCTTCTTTTAGGGATGTGCCTAGAAATAGATCCTAGGTATATGTATGATTGAATTGTAGAATATAGTTTGACAACCAGACCAAGGATGTTGCTCTGAGCTCTGGTTGGATTCTGGTACTTTGTTGTTTGCCTTTAGATTTTTAGAAATCCCTATGATGGATTCACCCTACTTGGGTGTCTTCTGAGGGTTTGTTTTGTAAAACAACACATGCCTTGCTCTAAATAAGATGATTAGATCATGTGAAGGTTTTATGAAACTCGCCACAAAAGCTGATATTTGTGGAGTAAGTTGGTGATGATCTTGATCTGGTTTTGCTGGACTCCTGTGCTTGATCTGGAGCTAGCCTGCTCCTCCTAGCTCCTGGGCTTGGCCTTGATGTCCACCTGATTCATCCCCTCCTTATGTCACCATCCTGGTGATGTTTGGGTTAATCTGGTGGTTGGTTTGGCTGTTGTTCTTGGTTTACTGGCTGTTCACCGTGGCTGTGCTGTGTTGTGGTGTGGTGTACTGTGGTGTAGTGATGCACTGAGGTGCTTCCCCACGGCTGTGCTCTGGTTTTGTTTGATCTGGCTGTGCTTGTGAAGTCGACAGCACACCCTTTGCATGCTTGTGTGTGTGCATCCTGTGTGCCTGCTATGCACATATGGATAGGTTCAGAAAATTTGAATTTACTATTACCAATCTACTTTTACCTTGGCTGGTGAATTGATCCCTTTTTGGCTGTCATTTGCATTCTGGCTGGGAATTTATGAAAGATGAAATCTTTCATATTGGTGAAACTTGCCCCTCCTTAACATTTCTCAATGATGAGATTGTCAACTGCACCTCACTAACATATCTGAGAGAAATATCTACTAACACTAATCTTGTTTTATTTCTGTTTAATCTTTGTTTTACAGGTTCAAAGATAAAGTTGAAGATTTAGTTTAGGTTTTAGATATAGGATAGTTAGTAGATGTAATTTTCTTAGTCCTTTGTAATTTTTCTTTTATAGTTCTTGTAATTTTTATTTTATTCAATTGTAATAAAGATTATATTATTATTAATAAATAATATTCTTATTCTTTATTCTGTTGTAATTTGTTTATGTCTTTATAATATGAAAATGAATTTCATATTTTCTATTGTTTTGAGATTTAAGCTAAACTACCTATATCTTAATTAATTTAAGATTCAAATCTTATATCTAAATCATTTAAATTATTATCCAAACACTTAAGTTTTTAAATTCAAACCCATTTCAAAACACACATACTTCTTTTAAGATCACATCAAAGTTTATAACAATCCTCCTTTAAGTCTAAACCTAATCTTAAAGTAAGAAAGAAACATTGATCACTTAAAGTTTTATTTGGCGAAAATTTTACCCACCTTTTCACAAATAGATGCATGCAACAATACATAATCCTAAATCTACCCTTCGTTAGGTTCCTAAATGCTGGGATGTTACATTCACTGAGGGAGGAGATGATGAGAAGAACATATAGATTCACGTGTGCTCTTTGGAAGTATTGAACTACATGGAAACATGATGGTGGTTGAAACACATGGTATAAAAAAATGAAAAGTGTTATATTTAAGTGTGATAAGAGAACCGCAACATCATCATAATTCACAATGAATTCGTTGTTCTAACTCAGCCGAGCAAGGAGTACACTCACTTGGTTGTGTCCCAGAAGTGCATTAGCATATCACATATTCAATGTATGCTAGTTTTGTGGTTTGTTGAAATGGATTTTGTGCTGCCATCCAAACCAACACTTGAAGCATCGACTTAGGACTTGGAAGCATCGGGAGTTGTCACTACATAGTGTTGAATCTGTTAACTAAGTAACATGGCATGTTTGTCACATGCGACTTCTTCTTGGCATTCCCGAAGACTCGTCTAAGAAGATGGGATTTTCTCAATATCGTAGTACTGCACCCTACTGAGTTTGCTCGGTCAATATTGGCCAAAGACACAATGCAGCCAAGTGCGAGGAATTTTACTACTTCTCTATCTAAGGAGATGGGGCGAGGTTCACGGTTGGCCGGTCAATGTCGTAGTACGACACTGCACTAAGATTGCTTGATTGAATTATCAACGTAGCAAAGGGCGAGGTCCACCGCCGCGGCCTCAAGCCTTGGCCTGAGTACCTACATTTTGATCCATTGTTAGACATATGGCTAAATTTTTTACTAGATTCATGTCTAACAAATAAAATATGTTGCATTGTTTAGACTATATATGGCCCCACGCCAGAAAAAACAATAAACAAAATTTGCTAGAGACTAACGAGCGAGTATGTCTGCCAGTTGATTCACTTAGACATGAGTTATATACTAGACCCGGGATTCATAAGAACTTAGCTATACTCATACTTTCCGGTGTTTCTAATGCGTCAACATGCTCATGACGCGTTAAATAGGGATTTTCATGTTTCCATCGCTAGGATAAGCGTTGTTTTGACCATACTAGGTGTGGCCCAGCTATCCACTAGATCACAAGTTAATTACTCCCTGCGATTGAAAATAAATATCATTGATTTAATATAAAGTTGTACTAAATCCTGACACTTATTTTGGATCGGAGGAAAGTATATAACTTTGCTAAATGTTTTGGCCCATTAGTCGTTGCCATTTGCATTAGAATTAGCTCGTTGGTCCTTTCTTGGATGCCCGCCATGCTCCATGACTGAACTGAGTTCATGCAAGTTTATTTGTAAACCCATTTTTTTCAAGTTTTGACTTGTGTCTAAGTTATTGTTTGTTCGAATCTGAACAGAAACTTGTGCATTCTTTCAAAGATATCAGTACGAATTATTCATGTGTGTCCAGCCTTTCCCAATCAATTTATTTGATTATTTCACAGGCATATGGTTTTGTAACTGATTTTTGGTGTGTTCCTCAATTCTTGATTAGCATTTTGAATATGTGATGAATTTGTCCAAGCTTTTTAATGAATACCAAAATCATGTTTTAGGGTCGTTGGTGAAATCCAACATAAAAGTAGATGGACTTTATGATCAAATCGTCTATCACAAAGGTACTTCACAGAGGGAGGAGATGATGAGAAGAACATATAGATGCATGTGTGCTCTTTGACAGTAAATACATGGAAACATGAAGGTGGTTGAAACACACATGGCACAAATATTTAATGAGAAGCTCTATATTAGAGTGTGATAGTAAGAGAAACGGAACATCATAATTCAGAACGAATCCATGGTTGCAACTCAGCCGGGCAAGGAGTAGATTCACTCGTTTGTGTCTGAGAAGTGTATTAGCAGACTACGTATGCAATGTACCCTAGTTTTGTACTTAGCTTAAATGGCTTTTCTCTGCTAGCTTCGAAACCAACAAATCTTAGGATTTGGAAACATCAGGAGTTGTGACTAGAGTCGAATCTGTTGAGGAAGTGACGTGGCATGATTGTCACATTCGGTATCTTCTTGGTGTTCCTGAAGACTCATATAAGAAGATTGGCTTGTCGACATGGTAGGTAGTACTGCACCCTAGTGAGTTTGCTCGGTTATTCGAAGACGCAACGCAGCCAAGTGCGTGGGATAAAAACTTATACTACTACGCCATCTAAGGAGATGGGGCAAGGTTGACTGTTGGTCGCTCGACGTCGTAGTACTGCACCCCATTGAGATTGCTCGGCTGAAGTAGCAGCGCAGCTAAGCGCGAGGTCCGCTACCGGGTTGTCGAGCCTTGGCCCGGCTACCTACATTTTCTACTCACCTACCTACATTTTCTAATCACGGCAGCTCTACACTTCATAGTTCTCCATGCTAACTGATGGTAGTATTTCTGGGTCACCTGTGCACTTATCTACAGTGTGACACCGTGCCAAAACCCGAACAGAGAAACCGAAAACACTTCCACGAATAATGGTCCGGTGGGTTGAACAAACTTCTCGCGCCCATTGCATCGCACTCTGAACAAGAGAAACAAGGTATAGTGCCACAGCTACCTACATTCGCGGAAGACGATGACCAAATGGCCTCAAATCGGTTCACTACATCCACGGACTTTGGATAGTTGTTAGCAAGAAAACACGTCCTACATGAGCTTCAGTTCGTCCGGTTGGTTACACACGCCCACACCACGAACAAGCGCAAACAAGATACGGATAGAGAGACCATGCTCTTCCACATATATATCCATTACACGGCTACACTCACACTAAGACAACCTCAGCTAGCACACTATCCTCCAGCCAGAACAAAAACAGAGGATCATATGCCAACAAGAGAAACTCCTACCACCACCAGTCTCGACTTGCCACACAGAGCTACCGCTACACCGACGACGACGCTGTTACCCAATGTCCGCTGGAAAGATCAGAGCATCACACGATGGCGACCTGGACGGACTTAAATATGGATTGTCATGTTTTGAGTCACTGGGACAAGCGTCGTTTTCACCATACTAAGCGTGGCCTAGCATTCCACTAGATCACAAGTTAATTACTTCTTTCGATTTATAATAAGTGTCATTGATTTAATATAAAGTCGTACAAGTATATAACTCCCCATTAGTTTTTTTTGCGGGTATTGGCCCCATTAGTTTGTTGCGATTGGAAATGGAATTAGCTGCTGGCCCTTTCTTGGTCGCCCGCTCCTCGATTGAACTGAGTTCATGCAAGTTTATTTGTAAACCAATTTTTTTTGCAAGTTTTAACTTGCACGTAGTTATTGTTTGTTCAAATCTGAACATAAACTTGTGTATTGTTTCAAAGATATCGGTGTGAATTAGTCATGTCTGTCCAACGGCCTTTTCCAATTGATTTATTTGATTTTTTCATCGGCATATGGTTTTGTAACTGAGTTTTGGCATGTTCATCCGTTTCGAATATGTGATGAATTTGTCCAAACCAAAATCATGTTTTAGCATCGCTGATGATATGATGTAATCCAAAATCAAAGTAGATAGACTTTACAATCAAACCGCCTATCACAAAGATACTTTACCGAGGGAGATAATGAGAAGAACATATTGATGCCCGTGTGCTCTTTGGCAGTATTAAACTATATGGAAACATGATGGTGGTTGAAACACATGGTACAAAAATTAATGAAAAGTGCTATATTTAAGTGTCATTTATTACCGGATATTCACTTCGGCTCGCAGTTGCAAATACATCCATTATGTTAAAACATATTTTGAAATATCAAAAAAATCAAAAAAAAAATCTGCATATACAATTAGAACATTTTATGTTGGTTCATAAGTTTACGGGGTGAAAGAACATTTCATGTGTCGTGTACAAAGAAGACAAAATATGTCACAGGAATACGACTATTCACATGACATTTTTGTCTTTTTATACCCAACACATAACATGTTATTTCATCCTGAAAACCTGTGAACCCACATAAAATGTTAGAATGTATATGTAGAATTTTTTTTCGAATTTTTGATATTTCAAAATATGTTTTCTCAAAATGGGTGCATTTGCACCTATGAGCCGAATTGCCGCCTCGCATTTATTACTTTTTATGATTCATAATAAGTGACATTGATTTAATATAAAATTATACTAAATCAGCGATAATTATTTTGGATCAGAAAAAGTATATAACTCTGCTTAATGTTTTAGGCCTTTAGTTGTTGCGATTGGCATTGGAATTGGCCCACTGGCTCTTTTTTTATCGTCCACCATGCTCCACGACTGAACTGAGTTCATGCAGGTTTATTTGTAAACCCTTTTTTTGCAAGTTCTAACTCACAACTTAGTTATTGTTTATTCAAATCTGAACATAAACTTCTGCATTGTTTGAAAGGTGAGAATTATTCATGTGTGTCCATCCTTTCCCAATTAATTTCTTTGATTTTTCATCGGCATATGGTTTTGTAACTGATTTCTGGTGTGTTCCTAAATTCTTGATGAGCAGTCTCGAATACGTGATGTATTTGTCCAAGCTTTTTAATGAATAGCAAAATCATGATGGTGGTTGAAACACATGGTACTAAAGAAGTTCTATATTTAAGTGTGATAGTAAGAGAAACGGAACATCATCATATTTTAGAATGAGTCCGTGGTTGCAACTCAGCCGGGTAAAGAGTAGATTCACTCGGTTGTACATTTAGCATACCACATATGCAATGTACATTAGTTTTGCACTTAGTTGAAATGGATTTTGTACTGCCATCAAAACCAACATTTGAAGCATCAACTTA
Organism: Avena insularis; assembly: GCA_023614405.1. NCBI lineage: Eukaryota > Viridiplantae > Streptophyta > Magnoliopsida > Poales > Poaceae > Avena > Avena insularis. The sequence goes on along the minus strand of CM042695.1, from coordinate 376,105,331 downwards.
GGATTTGGAAACATCAGGAGTTGTGACTACATAGAGTTGAATCTGTTGACGAAATGACATGGCATGATTGTCACATTCAATATCTTCCTGGCATTCCCAAAGACTCATCTAAGAAGATTTTCTCAACATGGTAGTACTGCAACCCAAGTGAGTTTGCTCGGTCAATATTGGTCCAAGACTCAATGTAGCCAAGTGCGAGGTGTAATACCATTTCGCCATCTAAGGAGATGGGGCAAGGTTCACTGCTGGCCGTTCGACGTCGTAGTACTGCATCCCACACTAGCAGCATAGATTTCTACTCAAGACATGTGCAGCATGAGCCACGGTTAAACATACGACTATTATTACCAAACGCACGTCTAACAAATGAAATATGCTTCACTGTTTAGTCACACTTAAAAAAATTGCTAGAGACGGACTCCACCGTTTAGCCACACTCACAAAAAAACATTAAATAAAGATTGCTAGAGACAGACTCCACCGTTTAGCCACTCTCAGAAAAAAGGATTGCTAAGCGGGCATATGCTACCGGTTAGCCACCCCTGTTTTCCTATTTCTCTACGTTGCACGGGCTCTCAGGACAGTTTCACACTTCATAGTTTTATTTGCTATTTTTTTTAATAACTATGCACTTTATTGATCAAATTATCATAATGTATTTACAAATTGCATCATGGATACAATCCGGAACAACAGAACGCCACACATACGCACTAAGGACTCACACTCCTTTCCTCAGCGACATTTATAACACGGTAGACATGGCGGAATTAAATCACGAGACATTAGCTTAATATCCTCGATCACGGACCACACAACGAACGAACTGTCTCTGCTGATCGGCTGTGTTGTATAGCCGACAGACAGTCCGAGGCGATGATCTTGGACAACCCCTCCTCTCGTGCGAAGGAGACAACACGGCGAATGGCGATGGCTTCCATAGTCTCCGGCATGACCACCTTGTCGTATCGCTTGCCGCACGCATCAAGGAATGACCCTGTATGATCACGTGCAAGAACTCCAGCATCCATGCCCTTGGAAGTTGCGAAGATGCCTGTGTCGACATTAACAACAACAGTACCTTCGGCCGGTGGATCCCATTTGGCCTTCATAGAAGAGGGCTTGCACCTATAGATAGGAACTGATTTGTATAAGTTGTTCATAATCATTTCAATGTAAGCCTACCTTGACCGTGTTAGCACAGCCCCTGCCGCCGAATACTTTCCGACGACACCGACGAGGAAATTCTGACGAGACGACACGCACGTATTCGATAACTTCCGCCGAGATGCACGTGTTGCTAGCCGATCGATTCTTTTGATCTAACTAGTACACTCACGCACGCACACGCAAAACAACTTTGATTGTCAAAGGCTCTTGTCGAGCCTTGCTTTCTTTCTTGTATTGCTCAACTCACGGTGTTGTCCGATACAAGATTACAAGGCCAGGTGTGTGCATATATATATGCACTACTAGGACCTAATCAACTAGGAGTCGGTGTACTACTCCAAAACCTAGTCTAACACATATACGTATACTACCTGGACACTACACCTATTCGGACTGCAATTCCAATACGTGTAGGACACATGATTATCTAACAATCACCCCCTAATCACGATGTGCCTCTTTACATCGACTTGGGTCCCAAATGCGCCAGCTGCTTCTCGCAGGCGTCATCCTTGGCATTTCTTTTGCCGCTCCAGGCGTCATCCTCCATGTCACTGACTTTACCTTTGTCGGCTTCTCCATGACTTGACGTCGACCCTTCTTGTTCGCGTCTTCGGTCTTCGTCGGTTCCTTGATGAACAACGGGTCCTTTTTGTGGTTCATCGTCACTGAATTATTTATCATCCGAAATTCCTTCTTCGGATAGTAGTCCAACACGCGTCTCATGCGTGCTCGCGTCGGTCGTAGTCGTCTCAGCTCTAGTGCAGTCGGAGGCTGTACGACATACTCTTCTACGTCTGACCTTTCCCTTGTCTCTTTATCTTTCCAACTTCCACTCGCCAAACTGCTAGACTTCAATGCAACACACTTGAAGATCATGCATGGATTTGTTGTGCTGAATCTCCAAGCATCTTCTAGACTTCCACGTAGCGGTGTAAGCTAAAATAGTATGCTCCTTTCTTCTGACCTGATTGAACCAACACCAGTGATTCTTTCATCTGGCCAATTTGCTTCTTGCCTGTTTTCTGGGCAGGCTAGCCCTGGCCTGACTGGACCTACTTTTCTTGGTCCGTCAATTTCTTTTGGCGCTACAGCGCGCACGCTGTTTGGCCTACTTGTTTTTTCAGATCCAACTTCTGGGATGGATGTCCCTAGACCTCCTGACGGAGCTCCTTGAGGCAGGTATTTTCCTTTTAGCCCGCCTCCTTCTGGCGTTTCTGGGTCGTCAGCCCCTAGACCATCCTCTGGTCTATTTTCTGAGTCTCCGTATGAAGCCCCTATCGGCGGATCACATACTTTTGGACCGCCTCTTTCTGGCGTTTCTAGGCCGCCAGCCCCTGGACCTTCCCTTGGCCCGGGCTCCACACGTGAAGCTCCTCCTCCTGGGATGCCGAGCAGAATACATGCGCCACGTCTGCCTACTATTGCTGGTGGGCATCCTGTCGTGCCATTGCCTTCATCATGCAACTCCACGTCTTCTCGATCCTGGACGTCGTGTCCGACGATGTCGGTAGTCCGAGTACTCTCCGGTTGCGCTTCCGAGTTTGAGGTTAACTCCTTCTCAGAATTTGACATGTTCACGCCCACTTCTTTTGACACCTTGGTCGCCGTACTTGGCGTCGCCACACTTGACGAACCAACCGAGGTCACTTCCGGTTCTACCAATGTCATCTCGTCGTTCAAGACAGTCTCCTGCTGCCCCACGTGAACACTAGTGTCGTCGACACCTGCGCATACTACCTTGATCGCTCCCCACACATCCTTCGCCGATTTCTTTTCGACGATGTGTTGTAGCATGTCCGTCGGCATAATCGAGTAGAGCGCCATCAATGCTTGGCTACCCTCTCGGTACTTCGCACCTCCCTTGACGTACTCATCGCCACCGGGATCGATGGCTTCCCAAATCTGCTAACCTTCCATGGCGCACTGCATCACAAACGCCCATAGTCCATAGTGCTTGCGATCCAGACGCGGATACAACTCCGCGCCCACCGTCTCAAACACTGGTGCCAAGCTCTCGCCAAACTTCACCATCGCCATGACCTCCTAGTACTTTCAGCAGATCACGAACGACAACCTTGGCTCTGATACCAATTGTTAGCACAGCCCCTGCCGCCGAATACTTTCCGACGACACCGACGAGGAAATTCTGACGAGACGACACGCACGTATCCGATAACTTCCGCCGAGATGCACATGTTGCTAGCCGATCGATTCTTTTGATCTAACTAGTACACTCACGCACGCACATGCAAAACAACTTTGATTGTCAAAGGCTCTTGTCGAGCCTTGCTTTCTTTCTTGTATTGCTCAACTCACGGTGTTGTCCGGTACAAAATTACAAGGCCAGGTGTGTGCATATATATATGCACTACTAGGACCTAATCAACTAGGAGTCGGTGTACTACTCCAAAACCTAGTCTAACACATATACGTATACTACCTGGACACTACACCTATTCGGACTGTAATTCCAATACGTGTAGGACACGTGATTATCTAACAGACCGCAATAGCCCGTGGATGCACACCACGCTCACCCTCTCGGGCCTTGTTTCATGCATCCCATATGTGCCACAATGTTACCATAGCATCTGTGGCTTCAACGTATGAGCAGTGAGCCAAGAAATCAAGAACTCAGGTCCTTGGTGAAGTGAAGCCTCCGTGCTGCAGTTGGACAGTGAAATCAGCTCTAACATCTTGCCACACTTCGTTAGTGAAATGGTAGAATAGAAGAGCATGCTCGAATCTCGATAGTCTCATGTTGGCCACAGAAGATACATAATGGTGACGCTGGAATGTGATGCTTCTAGAGTTGATGACCACATGTTGGACAATCATGCGCAAATCTCCATGTCGCGATCTGCATCTTCCCCGGAGCTTTGCATAGCCATAGTTTCTTCCACAACTTTGAGTTCTCCCCCCACATCTGATAAAGACCCTTGCAATGGGCTACTGCTGGAGCGATTGGCCTGCGTGCCTTGATCCCCGCGGCCCCGTAGATCTAGTTGGTAGAGTTGTGTTGGCTCTCAGTGAGCCTTTGTATATGTTATACAGTACTCTTTTTTTCTATCAACGAATCGAAACGCAAGGCTTTTGCGTTTTTGCGAAAAAGACCCTTGCCCTATTTCGCTGCGGTCACAGGCAAAGCGGTCCTCTCAGGCAAGATGATAAGCATATCAAACCGTGTACGTCCCAAAGCGTGAGAAAGGCCAGCAAGCAAAATCCTCACCTCCATGGTGGCTGATCGGAACCTGGAGAATCTTGGAAGAGATATTGTCAAGGAACAGACTTCGAACCCGATTAGCATCCCAGGATCTTGATCCTTCTCTAAACAAGGAGTCCACCATCCGAGGAGTCCACCTTCCGAACAATTTGAGAAGGTGTGTCTAGAATCCAATTGTTAGATAGGATCCTTATCTTTTTACCGTCACCAATACCCCAATGAATGCCCTTCTTCGGCAGTTGCATTCCAAACTGGATGCTGCGCCAGGTGTATGAAGAGGACCGAGGTGTTGGAGCATCCCAAAAATTATAATTTGGGTAGTATCTGCCTTTAAGTACCCTAGCACACAAAGAGAGTTAATCTGTTAAAGAGACGCCAACACTGCCTCCCAACATAGCCTGGTTCGGGGTCACCTGTACTAATTGAATGTTCGACTACCGTGGCAAAGTCGAACAGAAGAAACCGAAAACAATTCCATGGATAATGGTCCGATGGGTTGAACAAAAATTTTGCCCATTGCATCGCACACTCTGAACAAGAGGAGGCAAGGTACATTCATCATTCATGGAAGACGGACAAAATGGCCCAAATTTAGTTGGAAAATTCCTTATTTGACACTAGCTTAAAATCGGCTTCCCTATTTAACACTAATAAAAGATTTTTTCCTATTTTGACACCTAAACTTGCTCTTTTTCCTCAAGTGACACTGCCGTGTGTTTCGTTAGTTGTTCTGTTAGTCAATTCCTTCAACGGACCAAATTACCCTTTCCCGTCAACGACCAAAACAGGTGTGAATACAATCAGATACTCCTGTCTCTGGACCGTGCCTGCAAAAAAAACCCAGTGCTCAACCCTAGCCCCGGGAGTGGCGGCGGCGGGTGATGGAAATGGGCGGCGCCGACACGGAGGTGGCGGGCGGCGCAGGCACGGGGGCGGAGGGCGACGCAGGAACGGCGGCCGCGGGCGGAGCATGCACAACGGCGGAGGGCGGCGCAGGCAGGGCGGCCACGGGCGGCGCAGGAGACAGCCCCCGTCCGGCAGCCCCGACGCACCGGAGCTCATGTGACATGTGGCCTCCTCTTCCTCACAGGCTCGTCCCTGCAACATCCCAAGGTACCCCCGCCTTGGCAACATCAACGCAGGCGGGGAATGGCCGGCAAGCAGGCCAGTGGCTATGTCTCCGGCCGCCCTAGGAGCACGCTGCCTTTGATCTGGACGCGGCGCTGGATATGGAGGCCCTCCCGCCTCCGCGTCTTTGATCTGCCGGAGGCCACTACTCCGGCAAGCTGCATCATGACGACCTCCCCATCCTGGTGAGGCGATCTCCCTCTTTTCCCCATCCCTCCATGTAAACTTGCTAGAAAAAATTGATTATTTTATGCTCTATTAAATGGATCGATTGATTAGGCAGTAGAGATGGATATGCAAGTACGTATGGATTTCAGACTTGTTTATCTCAACTGAAACGTGTTGTCGCATAGGCACTAGATGCATGTATATGCAGTAGCAAACTTTGTCTCAATTGAACCTTGTGATACCACCATGGACTGAAACTTGTTGCTGCTCGATTATTCATTGATTGTTTGTTGTCAGTTACGCATTGGCAGTGTGTTGAAACTATGTACATATTCATGTTCAGAGCATGTCGGAGGAGATTGAGGCATGGCGCGCCAAGAGGTAGCCTGCATCGTAGGGGAGGGGAAGTGGATGGGTTCTTGGAATGAGCAGTACGCCCGCCGGTCCAGCACCTTGTTCCGCTCCATCACAGACGCCGGTGTCGTGTCAAGGTCCTATTTTTGCTGTTCCTATTCGTGGCTATAGCTTCAACTGATTGTAGGAACTAGAGATATATATCATGAATATTTGAGTTTATTTCAACATAATAGACAAGTTTATCAGAACTATGAAACTGTGCTTGGAGTAGTAAAAAATAGACCATACAAATGAGACTATATATTATAAACCAACTTGGATTTTTGATCAAATACATGCCTGACTGTAAAACTTTACATCTCTACTCACTATCATAATGGACATGGACATATGTACAGGAGTATGTATAGGAGTAGCTTTACCTGGTTTGTACAAGTTCCACCTTTAATTCTACTGGAGTCAATCAAGTGTAAGGTGGTGCTAATGTGTAAACAAACAAGAAATAGGTGCTTGGATGCATATAGCTGATTTCTTGGTTGATTTTGATTAATGTGATTTAATACATGGATGTTTTCTTAATGTTCTTCGAGTATTCTTGGTGCTCCTGGTCTACGAGGAGGATGAAGATGGCGGTGGTGCAGCTGGGATAGTCGGAGCACTCCCTGGAGATGCGGCTCTCCTCCCTTTCACGCGGCCATAGAGGCGATGGCGAGAGGAGCGCGGAGGCACGTCCAAAGGGAGCTGCGAAGACAGCAAGGGAGCTGCTCGAGGCAGGGGACGGTGGCCGGCGGTGAGTTCCTTCGATACCCAGCTCCACTGCCACGCTGGTGTCCACTAGTGTGTTCCCGTACGCGAGCTCTACAATAGCCGCAGCCTCCCGCACGTTCCTGCGGTGGTAGGTTGTGGCCATGGCCGGAGCTGAGGGCCACCACCGTGTCGCCGTGTGCCTCTGACGGGAGACGACTCAAATTGCTTTTATTCGTTCTTTCTAGTGTTTTTCTGTAAATATGTATTGTAATATTTTTTTGTTTCCCAAAAGTACTAGGCGTGGCGCACCAGATTGTGTAGTTGTGGCGCATGATGGTGCGCTACCAAAATTTGGATTATGTGTAGCGCAACCTATGTGCATCACGCCTATTACTTAGCTGTAGCGTCCTTTTAGTGACGCATCACATGTGCCACGGATAGCTAAATTTAATGCTAAATTTAATGCGCCATAAATTAGTGTTTTTCTAGTAGTGTATATATGAACATGATTGTTTATCTATTATATGCACTGTATTGCTATACTACTATATATGAACTGTGTGCATGGATATGGCAAGGGAGGCTCTGTCCAAATTTTAATTTTTCTTACACTAAAATCTGGTGACAACGCACGGAAAACGTGAGTGAAATACATGGCATGCATAATCCATGTCCATTGGTACAAATGTGTCTTTCTAGAACATTCTTTTTATCACAGGACTTATCAAAGGCAAAAGAGTCTTTTCATGTTCCTATTTAACACCGTTAGTGTTTAAAATGAACTAGAGTGTCAATTGAGGAAAGAAAGCAAGTTTAGATGTCAAAATGGGAAGAAAATTTTTACTAGTGTCAAATAGGGAAGCATGTTTTAAGATGGTGTCAAATAAGAAATTTTCTCAATTTGGTTCGCAAAAGACTGAATTTTTGCCAGCAATCAAACTCGTGCTACATCGGCATCGGTTTATCTAGTTAGTTACACACATGGAAAAAAATAGCGTGCTATTTTACGCTATTTAGCGCGCTATAGCGTGTTTCACTACAGGAATGGCCAGATGCGCCGACGGCCAAAGGTCGGGGCCGTCGGCGTAGGACCGGGCCAGGCCAGCCCACGTCGCCAGCCTTCGGCGTATCCAAGCCGTCGGCGTAAGCGTCTCTACGCCGACGGTCACCCTTGGCATAGCGAGGCCCTCGGCGTAGGCTCAAGACGCGTGGCACATAACGGCCAGGGTGGACGGCGCTCTAATGGTGCCTTCCAGTACGCTGAGGGTCACCCACGGCATAGCATGCCTGCCAGTACGCCGACGGTCACCCTCGGCGTACCAACCACGTACACTGACGGTGACCCTCGAGGGCAAGGCCGTCGGTGTAGGGCCGAGCCCCGCTGCTGCCAGGGGAGACGCCGAGGGTTCGGCCGTCGGCGTATCGCCGCGCCAGGCCGCCCCGCTGCCTCCACGTGGCGAACGTACACCGAGGGTACGGCCGTCGGTGTAGGACCCAGGATACGCCGAGGGTGAGGCCGTCGGCATATGAGCTATGCCGTTAGCTGGCCGTGTGACGGCGCTGTCGACGTTCGCCACCTGGCCGTCGGCTTTGATCTACGCCAACGGCCGCGGCTGCTCCGCCGAGGACGGTACACCGAGGACAGCCGTTGGCGTAGCGTACGCCGAGGGTTTTCCTGGCTACACCGACGGCAATAAGCCCTCGGCATACCAAGCGCTTCCTGTAGTGTTTGGAGAATCCACGCTATTTTTCACGATTTTGCTCTCTATAGTGCTATTTTCTAAATAGTTTGCTACATCTTGCTAAAACATCATAGCGTCAGCGCTATTTTAAGTATAGCACAATATTTTTTTGTTGGTGGGTGTGAAGTAAGCGAGCATATGATAAGGATGTCTGGAGTAAGCAAACATATGATGAAATTTTTAATTATTAAACTTAAGTGATCGCGTCAAGTCGCCGCCTCCTGCTGCATCACCCAACGTTGTGCCTAGTTTTAGCCCTACTGGTTCTCCTCCAACTTAGATAGCGCCAGAATTGGTTATGATGTACAAGTGTTACTATGGCCAATTCATTAGATGCTGAGAATCTTGGTATTCATGATATACTTGTTATATTTTTTTACTTTTTACAAAGCGCTATTTTGTAAAATAGTGTGCTATAACTTTTATAGTGTCTCCACCCTAAATTGAATAGTGCGCTATTTTTTCCCTTGGTTACACATGCCCACAGCATGAACAAGTGCAAACAACATAGACAGAGAAAGACCATACGAGTGATTCGTGCTTCCATAGATGCATTCCACTGCTACATCCACAGTAAGACAACCCACAGCTAGCACACTAGTCCCAAGAGGGATCACCAACAGAGGAGCATGAGACCACAAGAGAACCTCGTACCACTACCAGACTCGACCTGCCACACTGAACTACCGCTATCCTGTCGACGACGCCGATACCGAATGTCCGCTAGCAAGAACAGAGCATCACGCGATGGCACCTGGACGCAGTGCCGGCTCTATGTTTTTTAGGGCCCTAGACAAAGTCGACGCCATGGGTCCTTAAGGCTAATGTATATATAGGCATATTAATTTTTTATCATATATGTATCTACTAGCACTTTTAAAATAAAAGTTAACATCCAACCAAACATTTTAGTCTTAAAATATAATAAGTAGTATTAGTTGCTAGTTTGATTACCTCAAATAAGAAATAATTTCAATGATAATAAGTCAGGAGTGAGGATTAGGACCTGCCGCTGGTGAATTGGTGATCCCCGATAGACGATAGACGACCTACGAATCTGTGATCATCGATCGAGTCAGGGAGGCAGGGCCCTAGAGATCGAGGCACGGAGTCCGGCCGGTTTCCGAAGAGTCAAGAAGAAGAGAAGAGAAGGGAGATCACAAGTTCGCGACGCGTTGTAACCCATGCAGCCAGCGTCGTAACGTGTCGTAACTCGTAAGCCTTGTGCCTTGTGTCATAGTGAGCCTTTTTGATTTCCTGCTCGCGTGAGGCGTTGTGCCCGGTTTCCAGGGCCTGCTCGTTTTTCGCGTCGTGGGTAGCATATGTATACCCGTATATATATACTCCCTCCGGTTGCAAATAAGTGTATGTCTAGCATTTGGCCAAGTTAAAGTTTATTAAATTTGACCAACTTTATAGATAAATATAGCAACATATATTACATCAAATTAACATATTATGAAACTAAATTTAAAAACATATCTATTGGTATTAATTTAGAGTCATAAGTATCACTACGTTTTTCTATAAAAATTAGTTAAACATTATTAACTTTGACTTAGAATAAAGCTAAAAGTACACTTATTTGTGAACAGAGAGAGTACGTAGGTGAGTAGAGTATAAATTTTTGGGCCCCCTCCGGCCGTGGGCCCCTGGCCGATGCCAGGGTCGCCATACCTCAGCGCCGGCCCTGCCTGGACGGTGGGCTTCTTCTCGGCCGGCGGATGCTTCTTGACGGTGATGGTGAGCACGCCGTTATATTGGATATATTGCTTGCTTAAAACATGGAAGTTCTCTTTCAAAGGAAATTTCCAAGTCAGTGTGGGGTTACCTCGAGACTGGTCTAAGGATACCAATTATCATGCTAATAAAAAATCACAGACTTATATGATCTATGTAGGTCTGGTAGTGAAAATGTCGGCTGTGGCCCAATAATAAAAAATAAAGTAACCAAGTTTGTCGCATGATGATGTCCTTCTTTTTTCTATCTGATTTGCGCAAATACCATTTAATTTGTTCCTTTAATATGGTTAATTGTCTAGGGATATGAAATCAGTCTAATGTGGTTTAGTAAATAAAAACACAAAGAGTATTAAGCTATATTACTTCTCTATTGACAACTTAAATAAATAATTAGTACTATTGTGGTCTCCTCATTCCCACATAACCGCTTACTCCTGCTCCTACAACATGTATTCCAATGTTTTGCATCTGTGTCCTACATATGTCTCCTACATTTGCACGATATTGATCACAAAACCATTAAAAAATGAGAAAGAATGTATAATACATAGTTACATACTATAAAAACAATATTTGCAACAAAATGAGGAGAGAAGAAAGAGGCGGAAATACTACTATGCGTGTCTAACCCATGGTTCTTAATTCTTATCTATTCTGCTTTCATGGTTGATGCCCTTGCACCATGAGGGCGACTCCCAAAGTAGTACTTAGTATTATCAGGTTCTTTAATTCTAACGCTAGCAATGTCCGATGTCGTCATATTGAAGACTAGTATGCCAAGACGAGTCCATGTGGCGTGAAAAAAGAGGGGGTGTGAGACGCGAGGATGTTCAGGACGAAGAGCACACAAGCAGTTTACCTAGATTCAGACCCGACTGCAGTAGACGAATCCTACTCCTGTAATCAATCCACTATAAACGGTAAAGCCGAAAGTTACATAGGATTTGACTATGGTTCGGTTGTTCAAGGTCAGATTGATGGTTCCCTAAGGGTAGTCCGTATTGGCTTATATAGACATATGACATAAGGTTTAAGGGAGAAATCATATCTGATTATGGTAAAGATTACATTATACTTGGTAATTACTACATCTTAAACTCCAAGTATTCTAGCTTCAAGCCTAAGTTGGTAAACCTTCTGGGCCTTCTCGTAGCCGGATGGGCCTCTGTCTGTCTCGTTGACTGGGCCACCCATGGAACCATAGAATCTAACCCAGGTTGGCCACCATGCTCTCCAATTATAATTGTTGGCCGTGGGTATACCCAGAAAGTATAACCCCACGAGTATCCCACGGAGCACTCCAAGGTCCTCGAGTCGGAATCCATCTTTAGCTTTAGTGGTCGTCGACATGGAGAATCTTGAAGGGTTCCAGAAACTGTACCACTAAAACTCATCTGACTCTGACGAACATGGACAAACACTTAGTTATTATTCTTCGTTTTTCAACTTGATTCAAACTGAGCAGATTTATTTCTTGTTCAATCTAAGGAGACTGTTTAAAAATTCGTAACCTCCGTGATGTTTGAGGAGTTGTCACGTCAGACTAAAAAACATCCGTCACATCAGGAATATGGCCATTGGTAGGCCCCACAATCAACGGGGATCGAGGATACTATTAACTATGCACGATAACCGAGGGCAAAGAGTTTGCGGCCGCGTGGGTCGCGGCCGAGTCCACCATTTTGTTTCCATGATGCTTGGCGGAAATCTCGTAGGTTTTACACCTGTCTCACACGAATCATGGTGCAATTTTGCTATAAAGGGGGAGGTGACAGCCTCGCCGTAGTCACCCTAATACCATTCTATTCTTCTTCTTCCTCATTTCGCTCGAGACACCAACCCAAAACTTTGCCCATTAGTAGTTGTGATTGGCATTGCAATTGTCCCACGAGCCCTATCTTGGTCACCTGCAATGCTCCACCACTTAACTGAGTTCATGCATGTTTATTTGTAAACCGATTTTGTTTTGCAAGTTTTAACTCGTGCCAAAGTTTAGATTATTATTTCTTTGAATCTGAAGTGAAACTTTTGCTTTGTTTCAGAGATATCGGTGCAAATTATTCATGTGTGTCCAACCTTTCCCAATTAATTTCTTTGTTTTTGTCATTGGCATATGGTTTTGTAACTGATTTTTGGTGTGTTCCTCAATTCTTGATGAGCAGTTCTGAATATGTGATGAATTTGTCCATGCTTTGTAATGAATACCAAAATCATGTCTTAGCGTTGCTAATGAAATGACGTAATCCAAAAATAAATTAGACTTAGATCTAATATGATCAAGTCGTCTGTCACAAAGATACATCTTTGAGGAAGGGGATGCTGAGAACAACATATGGATGCATGTGTGCTCTTTGGCAGTATTGAACTGCATGGAAACATGATGGTGGTTGAAAGACATGGTACATAAATTAATGAAAGGTTCTCTATTTAAGTGTGATAAGAGAAATGAAACATCGCCATAGTTCACAATGAATCCATGGTTGTAACTTAGCCCAGTAAGGAGTAGATTCACTCAATTGTGTCCACAGTTGCATTAGAATATCACATATGCAATGTACCCTAGTTTTGCACTTAGTTGACCAAGATTTTTTGCTGCCATCGAAACCAACATTGGAAGCATCAACTTAGGATTTGGAAACATCGGGAGTTGTGACTACGTAGAGTGGAATCTACTGACGAAGTGACCTGGCATGATTGTCACCTTTGGCATCGCTCCGGCATTCGTGGAGACTTATATTACCATCGTCATCTAAGGAAATGGGCTTCTCGACATCGTAGTTCTGCGCCATATTGAGTTTGCTAAGTCAATATTCCTCGAAGATGCAGGTCAACCAAAGGCGACGGAACGTTTACTCGTTCTCCATCTAATATGAGGCAAGGTTAACTGCTGGCTGCTCGGTAGCTCGATGTCGTAATACTGCAACCCATTGAGATTGCTCTGCTGATGTCGCACGGAAGCTAAGGTATAGGTCCGTCGTGAAAGCCTCAACCTTGGCCTAAGTAGCTACATTTTGTACAGAAGTCAATTTTATTGCAACGGGCTTCTTGCTACTAACTGATACTCGCTTTGTCTCATATTACTCCGCAAGTTAGAGCCGGTCAAACTCTGCAATGTTTGATCAATTATATAGAAAACTGTGTCAACAATTAAAATATCAAGTCAATATTATTAGAAGTTTTTGGTATATATTTTTGGTATTGTACATGATAATATTTTAAACACTATACTTGGACAGTAATTTTGGTATTGCAGACACTATACTTGGACAGTGTATTTCTGGTATTTTATATGTGAATATCTGGATCCTATACTTGGTCAATTATAAAGATTATATTAGGATTGATTTTGACCGAATCTAGTACTCCCCCGTCTTAAAATAGATGTAGTATATTTGTTAAAATTTGGATTAATCTAGACACTATTTAGTATATATAATATAAAAGGATTATGCGTGTATTATTCCACACCTATTTAGTGGAGGGATTAGGCGTGGGACTTTGATGTTTAATCCCAATCCATTGTTTGCCACGGTAAAGAGTTATCATTAGGATTTAAGATTAAAACTTTTTTTAATTAGTCACATGATTTAACAGGGTTGCAGAGGCCGGGACTATTCCCCATTTCGAAAATTCGAATTAACAGGGTATCTCAGGGAATGGGTCGGTGCAAATAAGAGAGGCCAACTCCCATTCCCCATTGTATCTAAGTTCCCAAGACCCTAAAAATACAGGGGACTTGATAGTCTCATCCCTCCAAAAGTCCAAACTCCCATTCCCTTGTCTCAATTTCCCTTATTAACCAAACAGGTTGGAAATGGATTGCTGGCCGGCATTTTGCCTTGGGTTATCCCAGTAACGCCCGAACGCCAGGTGGTATGATGCTCAGCAGGTCCGTCTCCAGAAATCGGGCCCCAGTGCGAACTGTAAAATAGAACCATATCCTTTTAAAAAGTGTATAACTAATACAACCAACCATAATTTCGCTTTATTATATGAGTTTAGTATTTTCCATTTTATATAGTATATATACAAAAATATAGTATCATAATTAAAGCTAAAAAGTAAATGTACGGCTTAAGCAATTTAGCAAAAAGCATATGATCTTTTTTAAAATGAAATCATCCTCAAAAAATCATTCTCAGGTTGCGCAGATCCGTCGAGTATTTCTTGTGTCATGCTAGAACTTAATTGCAATTTTAACAAATTATATTTAGAAAATCAAACCTTGATCAGCATTCTAGGTCGGATCATCATCATTGGAAGCCAAGACGGAAGGGCCGACTGATTTGTCTATGTTAGAGTATACGTATCTGTTAGGGATAGACTAGGTTACTTGTCTTATACTCCAAGTTGGTCCATGTACGCCTACATATACTCGCAAGAGAGGCTCAATAATATATCCATCATATTCTGCAATCTCTCTCTCCCTTTAGCCTTCAACATGGTATCAGAGCGGCACGGTCCTTGACCTAGCCGCCGCCTCCGCTTCCGCATCGCGCCGCCCCTAGAGAGGTCAATCTCCATGATCTCCGCCGGGAGCTGCGCGACCCGTACGCAGGGTTCGTTCGCCGATCCGTGATCGGCTGCCCTGTAAGTCTTTTTTTCCGATCTCTTGATCGGTTTCCTTTTTTGGTTTACCGATCTTAGATCGGATTGAGTCGTCCATCGCTGTCGACCATCGGCATCGACGATCTATACCGCGCCCGTGCGCCTGTCACCGGTGTCGCTGTGCCTTCCTCGGTAGGCCGCCAGCGGCCTCGATGACCGCTGCTGCTGCGGCTTTCTCGGGAGGATTCCGCGACCGACCCCCCCTCGGATTGTCTTCGCCGTCATCGCCCGGGATTGCACCGACAATGACGCCGCGGATTCCGATCTGCCGTCGTCTCGGACTTGGCGTGTACAGCGTCGTCTTTGGTCTGATCAACCGATCTGGCGCTCGTCTCCGCCGAGTACGTCCACGAGCACGCGCCTACCACCGATCGAGCATCGGGCTATCACGTATCGCCTCTTCGGGAAAAGGCCGCCGGCTACCAACGCGCCTTCTCAGACGTGTCCGTCGCTGGTGGTTCTCACGCCGCTGCACCGACACACGCCCTGCAGCTATGCTGCCCCATCGGGCAGTAGCGTCGCTGCACGCGGTCATCGCCATCACCCCGCAAGGACGTCGCAGGCTTCCACCGCGCCAACTCCCTTGGCGCGGGTCGCCGCCATCTGCGCATGGTCTTCGTCACGTCGACGGGTTCTTCCTCGCCTACTTCGAGCACCGCCACCACATCTCCACAGGTAGCCTGCATGGCCACTCCTGGCCGTCGTAGGTCCTGCCGACTACCCCTCCGTCTAGGCATCCAGTATGACCAATCTTGGTCGTCGTTGGTTTGCTGCCTTCTACGTCTTCGTCTAGCACGACTTCGTCGCCATCGTCCTCGACCACACCTACTCGTCTACTCCGACAACCGCGGCCTGCATCAGCACTTCGTCGATCTGCGCATCGCAACCGTCGTAGAGACCTCCTCTGCTAGTCTCCTCCCCGACATGGCGTGAAGTTTTTTCTACTGGTCCCGTTCTTCGCATGCCCGGTACTGGCAACACTGGTGCGTGCCTTCGTCCCCGACGCGTTCCCGAGTCTGGCAAGCCCGCTTGTAGCGCCTCGTCTTCATCGGTTTCGACAAGGTCTTCATCGGCATCGACTACCTCCTCTACGTCTGCCTCGACTGCGTCATACCGACTTTGTCTTCGCATACTCGGTTTTGGCACAACCAGAGTATGCCTTCGTCCCCGACGTCCGCCTGGTTTTGGCAAAGCCATGGACGCACCTCGTCCTCGACGGCTCGGACTACATCGGCTTCGGCATCGCTCTCTTCGATGACTGCCCTGACGCGTCTCCGTCCTTCTACTGGCTGCACCTCGTCCTCGACGGCTCAGACTGCATCGGCTTCGGCATCGCTCTCTCCGACGACTGCCCTGACGCGTCTCCGTCCTTCTACTCGGCTACCTCGACACCGGCAACCCCGACCACGACATCGACCACGGTGACCCCTCGTGCGGCTACCTCGACCAAGGTTGCAGCACCCACCGCTCTCGGCTCACTCGACACCGGCACAAGGGCTACCACCTCGCCTGAGCTCCTCACCAGCATCCTCTACGGTCCAAGCTTCTGCGATGTGACACAGTCCACGACGTTCCCGCTACCACTGCGGGGGGATGTTAACGCATTGGTCTACTTCGGCTCTCCAATCTGACCGTTCGCAACGTTTCAGTTGTTCACGATGCTACCGCTACGACTCTGAGGGATGTTAGAGTATACGTATTTGTTAGGGATAGACTTGTACTTCAAGTAGGTTACTTGTCTTGTACTCCAAGTCGGTCTCTGTACATCTATATATACTGGTCTGAGAGGCTAAATAATACATCCATCATATTTCGCAATCTCTCTCCCTTTAACATTCAATAGTCTCAAATAACAATGACCAAACAGGCAGCAAGGCTGCAGTAGGCAGTGCTCAGGCCGATCGATCAAATCGACCGTGCTAGACTGCAGGCGCACGACTGGCGGCAGCCGCTGGCGTCTTCTGGCGATCGGATTGATTGGTTTCACTCGTTAATTTTTCTTGAGAAAGTGAACCGGGATTTCTTGATATGATTCGATCGAATATCGTGTGACTTGTGCGGCGTTCCTATGTGCAGAAGCGGCGAGCAGGCACTGTTGCCTCATACAACGTGGCCTTCTAAGCTGGGCCATCGGGATGGGCCTAGAAGAAAACTGCCGGGTTTTCAGTGCATTGAAATGGTAACAAGGGATTTCACACTGGCCATCGTGAGATACTCTTAAGAACAGTGGATTTCCAGGCTAGAGCTGGGTTGGGCTGGGAATATGGGGCCCAAAAATTTGGGGGCTTGTGTGGTCCGCACAGCTTCATGGACAGGCCTGTCAATTAGTGTTAGGACATCTTCAACGGATCGATCTATTTGATCACGGACTGTCTGAATCGGTGCATGTTAGTGCCCCATTCCTTATCAAAAATGGGCTGAAAATGAGTCATTGCGGATGGGCCACGAAAAACACGCGAGTCCAAATAAAGTCTAGTTTATTAATTAACCGTTCTAATGATTACAACGATCTAAACTACGACAGCGTTGATCCAAAAACCTGCATGTTGTCTACCCTATGGCGGCGATCCAAAAAGTTGCATTGGATCACGTCGTATGCCAGCGGCACCCGGCGCCGCCATCTACTGCTTACTTTGGTTTTTTTTTGAACGGGGAGGGGGGGTCCGGAAGGACCCCGATGCTCCTTATATTATAAGGGGTGGAGTACAACTTACAAAGAGGACCAGAAAGAAATAGAGAATTACACACAGGTCCTGGATTTTTCCAAAGGAGACCCTGGAACAGAGAGAGCAAACGCAATCAAGTCCAGAGCATCTCCAAGCTCCTTCTCCACCGCGATTCCGTCGCCGCCGAGCACAGTCAACTGCTTCACCACCGGGGACTTGGCCACTTGGGGTGGAGCAGCGGGAGCCAACCACCTCGGAAGCAAAGATCCTCCATGAAGGCTTCGAGGCCTGGAGGAAAAGCACCCTACACCGGCGGGCCGGTGAGAAGGGATGGAGCGGCAGCCCTACTGCCATGAAGACCAACATCCAGGCGGATCCAAGCCGCCGACGAAGCGATGCTGATGAAGAGCTCCAAAGAAGATGGGGAGGCTGCCTTCCAGCCAAAGATGTTGACAGCCGAAGCGCCGTCGACGAATATCCCCTGCGCGAAGCAGCATCCGCGCCACCGAGACCGATACATCGCCGTCGCCAGCGCACAGGCACCAGCAGCCATGCTCTCCACCTTCTCCCCCCGCCACCACGGCCGGCCAGAGAAGGGTGGAGGAACCGCTGCCAAGCCTGCAGCATAGCTCCAGCACGAGCCTTATTCGTGGAGGAGACGAAGGCAGCACACCACACTGCAGCAAGCTCCTTCCACCGGAGCACCACAACGAGCACCGCCGCTGCCATTCGCCGGATCTGACTCGCTAGATCCGGCAGATTCCTCCCGGCATATCGCCACGACACGGCACAAGGCCAACACCTAGACCTACTAGAACTACTAGAACCTACATCTACAGAGGCGCTGCTCCTCCGCCGCCTCCCACCGGCTACTCCGGCGAGAGGGGCTCAGGAGAGGCCAGAGCTCTCTCGCACGACTCTCAAAGCAGGGGAGGGGGTGGAAAGGGGGCCTGTCTAGGTTCGAGGATCTACTGCTTACTTTGGTGTCGCCTCCTCCCTCACCCACTAACCAAAACTTGAATGCGTAAGTTTGCTGACAGAACATGCCTTAAATATATGATGTAGAGTTGGGTATACTCTACGTCTCTTACCCACGGAACATGCGCCTTATATATCCTCGTATTGGTATATGACGTAGAGTTAGGTATACTCTACGATCCGCGGATGACATACTCCCTCCGTTTCCCAAAATAGATGTCTCAAATTTGTCAAAATTTGGATGAATCTAGACATTATTTAGTAGTATATAGATTCATCCAAAATTTAAAAAATCTAAGACATCTATTTATTTATTTTTGGAAAAGAGTATATATTAATATCGCGAAGATACCAATTACACCTAGCCTCTGCAACAACGCATGCCCTAACAGCCTTACGAATGCACACTGCTTAGAAAAAAGAAAAAAAAATTACAAGAAAGAAAAGCCTCGCTACATAGAACTATTCCTCAGAGCAACGACACTAACACCACCAGAACAACACCAGCAGTCCAACCACTCCAATACCAACGCCTTCAAGAAGAAAACAGTGCACAAGTGCCGTCGTCACCCGATCAAAGATCATAGGTTTTCACCCTAGAGAAAGTCTTCACTCGCAAAACAATGCCTTCAACAAGGCCATTGCCAGACACAACCAATTAAGGCCTGATCTTGGATTTTTACCCTACAAGGTAAGACTGGAAACTCCTCCTGTGTTGTCTCCTCCACAAACAGTCGTTGCTGCGAGTCACAGAACACGCAGTCAGTTCCTCGACACCATAAAGACTCAAACCACCATCGCAATACTCATGTTCCTCCTTTCTTGACATTTTTCGCCTCTGACTTCACCATAGATCGTCAAAGACATGACACATGATGGTAACAGATAGCAGAGCTTCGCAACGCCCGCGCTGAAACCAAACGGCCAGAAAAACATGGGTACGCACGACCGAATACCTTTCGATCCAGCCATCTCCAGACATATTCGCCCGTGAGAGTTCGCTGGCGGAGCCTTCTAGAACTTGTCGGTCCAGATCAGATCACCGAGGGCAAGTGACAAGCAAATCTTCGTCTTGGCGCTGAAGGAACTCTAGGACCGCACGCCTTTATTCGCAACTCGCAGCCCCCACGCCGCCAGTCACCATCCAGCAGAAGAGAGCAACAAAGAAGGGGCCAACAAGTACTTGGCTACAGAATCACCGGCGTGACCGAGGTCACCGCCAGAATCCACAGTCAAAGCCCTTGTTGGACCTAACGACCTAGATCAGAACAGATCTTGGTCATCCAGAAACGTGCCGCCGCCTCTTGTCGGAACGGCCCATGGTGACGCGTCGCCGCCTCCTCTCTACTGGAGGGCCTCAGGCTTCGGCCTCCCGGCCACGCCGCCCAGTGCCCGGCGCCCCACCATCCCTCATGTAGCACCGCCTAGGATGTGGGAGAAAGGGAGCCTTCGCAGTCGCCCGAGGGAGAAAGGGAGATAGATCTTTTCTGGAGCGACCCCAAAACATCTATTCTTGGACACAGGGAGTAGTTTATATACACTTCCAACTTTTTGCCGGCCGAAGAGGATACAGTCAGAGATGCCATACGACTGATTCGTGCTTTCATAGCTACATTCATGGAAGAGGACCAAATGGTCCAATTCCATAAAGACTCTGAAACTTTTGTTGGCAAGCAATCGCGTCCTACATTGGCTGCTGTTCGTCCGGTTAGTTACACAGCACGAACAAGCGCAAACAAGATACAGACAGAGAAAGACCATACGAGTGATTCGTGCTTCCATAGATTCATTCCACAGCTACATCCACAGTAAAGACAGCCACAGATCGATAGCACACTAGCAGCCTCCAGCCTGAACAAGAACACAGGAGCAAAGGACCAGAACAGAACCTCCTACCAGTATCACTACCAGACTCGATCTGCCACACTGACTGAACTACCGCTACCCTGATGACGACACCGATACCGAATGCTCGCTAGCAAGAACAGAGCATCACGCGATGGCGACCTGGACGGACTTGGGCTTCTTCTCGGCCGGCGGCTGCTTCTTGACGGTGACGGTGAGCACGCCGTTCTCGCAGCGCGCGGTGACGCCGCCCGCGTCCGCGTCCTCCGGCAGCCGGAACTTGCGCACGAACGAGCGCGGCGACGCGCGCCGCTCCAGCCGGATGTACTTGCAGTCCCCCTCCTCCTCGTCCCGCTTCCGCTTCCCGGCGCCGTTGCCGTCCCCATTCCCGTTGCTGCTGCCGTTGACGTGGGCGCTCTTCATCACCAGCACGCTGTCCTCCTCCAGAGTCACCTGGAAATTTCACGCCCAATGTCAACTTCATCCGTCGACAGTTTTCTTCAGTTCAAAGAAATGGGGAAAATTGGGAGGATGTGTAGTGTACGTACCTGGATGTCGGACTTGGAGAGGCCGGGGACGTCGAGCAGGAAGGCGTACTCGCCGGGGGTCTCCACGATGTCCACGGGCGCGCCACCGCCGTGCGCGCGCGGCTGTCCCTGCCCGTGCCCGTGCGCTGCGTGCTGGTGGTGGGCGTGGTCGCGGTGGTCGGCGTCCGCCGCGGCGAGGCGTTCCAGGACGTCCGGCAGGTGGAGGAGGCCGGTCACGGCAGGGGCGAACAGCAGCTCCGCCATGGCTTCTTGCTCGTTCACGACTGATTCCTCTCGCTTTGCGTTGGTGGGTGGGTCAGTGGACTCGCTCGACTTCGAGAGCTCGTTGGATTCTGACGATGATGTGTGGGCTGGGGCGAGGAAGAGGGGGGGTGTAATAAAGGAGAAGAAGCGAAGGTTCGAGATGTTGCCTGAGGAGGGACGGTGCGCTGCCGCGTAGTCGCGTCCAGAAGGATCGGGAGGGGCCATGGAAGGACCTGGTACAGCACCAGAGGAATCCAGCGAAATTCTGCTCTGTTCTGGACCCAAGTTGGGCCGTTTCGTGTTTGGGCGGTCGGCCTCTGCGCTGCACAGCAAGCTAACTGGACCGGTTGTGGTCGATTTGTTTTTTAATTCTGATGAGGATCACCATTTATCAAATGAAGCCCATGAAAAGGAGTTCAGTTGATTCGACTAAGGGCGTGTACAACGCCAGCGCTTAGCCAGAGGCGCTAGGAAAGAAAACCGTTTTGGCAGTTTGAATGTAAATCCCAACCGTTTTGGGAGCATCGATTCATAGTTAAGGGTCGAGCGCTAATCTAAAAAAAAAGAGTCGAGCGTTAACAAATCACACGATAAAACCTGTCCCTAGCACCAGACGCTACCGCACCTTCACAAATTGACTTTTTAAGTGGCTTCCTAAGTACTTTGCAATGTACATGTCCTAAGAGAAGCTACACATCCATCTGTAAGTGGGAATGTGCTGCACACGGCGCCGGTAGCCCATTCCACCTATTTCTCTTAATTGGTTACCCATAGGCTAGTGAAAATATTCCACCCACGATGCATCCACCATGGCTGCCATTTAAAGCTAAAACATCTTATATTATAAAACGGAGGGAGGTAGATCCTACCAGCACCTCCAGATGAACCAATTGGGCAGCAAAAGTGGTGTTGCTCCCTTCCCTAACGCCACACCCGTCGTCGACCTACTGCCATCTACCTTCCTCCACGAGCTTGCCTCCCGCTGCTGCCTTCCATTTCTGTGCTCCGATTCCTTGTGATGCCATGATGCCGGCGGCCTCTCCTCTACGCCCCCACCCCACATCTCGGGCGTTTGGATGTCTCCATTCCACAGCAAGCCTGGAACACTGTCGATATTGTCGCTACCGTCTCGCTCTAGGCGTGGACCAATGTAAAAAATAGCGCGCTATTTAATTTAGCGGGGCCCTTCTTCGGACGCTATGCACGTTTTAGCATGCTAAAAGCACGCTATTTTTCAAAGAATTTAAAAATTGACAAGTATAGCATGTATATTAAAGATTTTAGCACCTATAAAATTGTCCTGAGTAATACATACATAACCAATTAACCAGTTGTGCCCGAATGATATAGTCCATATCACAGTAATATCCAAATTAAAAATGACAGGCTCCATATCACAAAGATCACTACATAAATCCATAAACAAACTACAAAATCCAGAATAAAGTGTCATCATGGATTGAATCGATAGATGGACATGGACTGCCGCTATTACCATATATTTTATAGCGACGCTAAAACGTTATAACATATAGCGTGATTTAGCGTGCTAAATACATGATTAGCGCTATAACGAGCATATTTTGTATAGTCGTAGCGTTTGGCTTATAAATATGCTGAATACACTTACAGTTCACGTGATGACCGATGTCCGTGCATATATTGCTCTTTCTCAATCTAATTTAGCTAGTAGTATATATCTCTTGTTATTTTCTGTACGGGAGTATACGAGCGACGGGTAGAAATAAGTGGGCAAGTGGTCGGCCGCTAAACTGGAGCCTATTTGTACAGGCAATTAGCGGTCTCGCAATTAATTATAGGCGGTCACTTGTTGAGCTGCCGTGGGCATGCACACTTACAACCTAAGCTACACATGCATGATCCCCATCAACACGGCAAACGAAAAAAACTCCATAGCCCCTCGATACAGACGTATCCTATGTTATAGCGTGTTTTGCAGTACGTAGAAGTCTATTACAAGATCGTAATCCACCCCCCTAACAAAAAAATTGTTCACAATGTTTCAACTATGTCTGTTTATATTATTCAAAACATATGTATGTTTCTTTCATGTTTTGACAAGGGTTAATAGGTTGCTTTCAGAAATATCACCTGGTCTTGTAGAGGTTGGTAATGGTATGGTCTGTTCATCCAGTTGAGCTTATTGTGGAAAGGGATGCGGTTTGAGTCCAGTGAGATCCAAGTCGTCGGCATGAATCCGCATGACACCACTGTAAGCGCATAGTTTGTTCATGCTTGGTCAGCCATGTGTGTTGTGGATGCTAACTTTGTTTTGCAGGGGAAGAGGTCTAGGAGCAAGATTGTGATCGGTTGTATCCAGCCTAACCAAAGATGGTGGTTCCTGTCCTACGATGAGTATAACTGCAATTCAATTATGGAAGGAACTGTGTACAGGTGCCCTAACGAGAAGTGCAGCAGCAAAAGTGAGAGCCCAAGGTTAGTGTAAATTGTACCATAACGCATGACCAAAATGACCGTGTCATCCTGCACGGATATGCAACGACGGGTGGTAGATAGCACCCTAAAGCGCGCGTGCCCGTCTAGTTAGTACTAAGCTTTTTGTGAAGGCTAACTCAATCGTGAATGCTTGAGGGGCAGTCCATCTCTAGCTAACTACTTTGTTGATGTTACATCGTGTGCAAACATTGGTCAACATAGTGATGGATCCTGATGCTTCCAAATCCTAGTATGCCCATAGATTTCAAAAAATTGCAAAGAAATTCTAACTAAGAACAATGTGTGTGGACACTAGCAACAGCCGAGCCCTACTCCTTGCTTGGCTCATGTATATGGGATGACTCTATCGTAAATATGAATTTTATATTCTCACATTTAAATAGGAGTATCATAGCATTAAATTTTGATATCATGTGATGCAACAACCATGCAGCTTCCATGCATTTTAATCCCATCATGACTGAGCACATGGTTTTCATATAAGATGTACTACCTCCTTCACGGTTTGCAGGGCGCTCTATAAAAATCTCACGGACTTAGGCGTGAATGTATTGGCTGAAAATTAGGCCTATTAGTGAGCGGCTAAGGCACATGCAATGGTGGAAGACTGTTGCATGCATAGGAAGTTGGGAGAAAAACTTC
Source organism: Avena insularis (assembly GCA_023614405.1). Classification (NCBI taxonomy): domain Eukaryota; kingdom Viridiplantae; phylum Streptophyta; class Magnoliopsida; order Poales; family Poaceae; genus Avena; species Avena insularis. Next base: position 376,081,042 of record CM042695.1, on the reverse strand, counting down.
CACATTAATCAACAATTAATGCTTATGCGCCTAAGAACGTTATAGTTTTGGAAAAATCTAAATTTGATTAGGCGCCCTGCAAACCGTGAAGGAGGGAGTAGTACTTTAAGTATCCCCTCCTTCATAGAAGCTCCCCTATAAATATATTGATTGCATAAAGAAATCAGGTATCAAATTCTTTTTTTTTGGATGACCATATATTTCAACAAAGCCTTTGCAACCTGAACATGAACTTCCCGGCAGGGCAGCAGTAAGATTGTGTGATCATGAACCTGAACATGAACATGAACCCAATCTATTATCTATTATATACTAAAAGTAATATAAGGGTGTTTTTTGAGGAGCTACGTTGATCCACATCATTAAAATTATCTAGATGGTTAGATCTAAAATTTACGGTTAGGATTTAATAGGACGGTATTAATTACGTAACCTATTTTGACACAATATATGTTTGAAGTGTATGTCACGTGGACTCCCGTAATTAAATATTCTGACTTTGAAATGTACTTTCCATCTAAAACTTGGACCCGGTATGGTAGTTGGAAACAAAAATCTTGCTGGAAGCTTGGTGGTTGTGAACAAAAAAAAAAACCTCAGGTAGGCATAACTCGGTCGTGATCAACAGGATTTGCAAAAAAATCACGTGATCAGCACAAGGAAACCCTACAGGACTGTAGCTTTATCCAAATTGGTGAATTGTTGTCCCTCGATCGACCAAGCTAGCCATTAATATATTCAAGACTACACAACCATACCATACTCATTTACTATGGAGACTCAGATACCACCCGTGTCGGTGTCGTGCTCACACTGCAAATATAGTCTCCCTAATGACACATGAGGGGCTAAATTAGCATAATTCTCACAAACGATTAAAGGAATATTTCGAACTAAAATTTTATGCAGGAAATAGTATACAACCCAAGATTTTTAAGAGGATGGGACCAGGCATGTTGGATTGTTTTCGCTATCCTTAAAAGTTACTGTTGTCTCATGAATTGACATGTTTCATATTTAGTATCCACATATCATGGCAATTTTACTAAAAGCACATAAAAAGCGTACAATCTTAATTCTTATGAATTGTTCAAGAGGATATTATTTTGTTTGTACCAAAGAAGTCTTTGAAAATTCTTATAATGTATTTCTTTCGGTGTTAAAATGTCAACATAATATCACATGTCATTCCAATAGTGCAACGAACCCGAGGACTAATTAAGAGTCTTGAACTATGTTGTCCATGTCAGGTAGTCATGTTGCATAACAAAAGTACATTTGGCAAGTGTGTAGAAACAATTGATTGAATACCAATATAGCACACAAACATATTTAAATAGGAAATATATAATATAACAGTAAACAACATTCTACACAAATGAAAAACTAAAGTAGAGTCATCAGGTTAAGCCACATCATCAAAACTATTTTGATGGTTAGATCTAAAAAATTTAATTGGACTGAAGATCACGACCATAAAACTTACGTAACAATTATGAGACACATGTTTCATTTAGTACACTATGTGTTTCTAACATGTATTACACATAATCTCACAAGTAATTCTTACAAAGATGTGGGCTCCAACACACGTCGAGTCCAAACCACAAGTCACGTAGGTATATGTGTCCAGGCGATTTGCTTGGGTATAGTCCATGCCATGAAAATATTAAAAGGGTGTCCCTGCCAAATACAGGAAGGCGTGTGTCTCATATGCTTATGGAACCGATCTTCAAACTATGACCGGTAGAAAATGTGATGTGTGGTGCATTTTGACCGTTATAAAGGAATTACACACACATGTTTATTGGAAGTTAAAGCAAGGATGGGGTACATTACCATCTAGACTACAAATAGTGAATCGTGTAGAGAGTTTTCAAAACTATTACTCCGACCTAAATTACTTGATGCAAATTTAAAAATAAAATTTCTTAAGACCTGTATTCACCGAATCCGTGTCAAATAACTTGGAATGGAGGGAGTATTTCTTTTTTAAATCGCTCAATCCGAGTGTGCATGCACGAGTTTGTAAAGAAAAATAATTCTAGCACGAAGTATATATAATAATAATAGTCAGGGTGAAATTATGTGTCCCATCCATTTTGGATGTCATGTATTATGAACAAATGGAATATATTGCGACCAATTAAAAAATTCCCATAACAATGTCACTAATTATATTTTCTCCCTATACCATAGAATCTATTTCCCTTTTATTTACAAGAATTTTAAAGTTATTGTTGAGTCAGATTGTTAGATGTGTTTCTTATCGAGATAGTTCACACTCGATTTTAAACACAAATATTTGAGTACAAATATGTGACAATATATTTTATCACGTGTTCCTAGCATAGGACAGACAAATCTTTTAGTTGATATTAAATATTACTAATCCTTTTTAAAATAGAAAAGGACATGTCACTATAATCGCATATTACATTTTGTGGTAGTTTAAGTTACAATGTATTCATATTACACGATGCTACAAGTAATGTGTGCGAGAGAGTCGAATGTGCTTATTTTAGGTTGAGGGTAACAAGTAGAGGTAAATAAAACATATAATAATAACATTTTGTACCAAAATATTAGAAATCTTGTAGTAAAAGATCTTAATATTTTTATTGATTTGCATAAACATGCACAAATAGGAAATATCATTTCTATGTTTACATTAAACAAAGAATTTTTGAGACTCATGTCTAATGAAGTAAATGAGAAGCTCAAGATTTACATAACTAAAATAAATGTTATTACTACTTAGATGATCTAACTTTTTTTGCTGCCAACAAGTATGAATTATCTTTATTTTATTTCATTATGAAAATAGACTTTGCCGCTTGGAGTGATCTAGGTGGTCATGACAACTCAGAGTTAAAATTTTAATTCAATGTACTATGATGTCACCATAAATAGATGACTTTCAGATAGTTTCTAAATAAAGTATTATTAAATCTATTGTTTATTAGGAAAATCATAGGGGGTATTTTTTTATAAAGGGTATTATTTTAATATCAAGAAGGTATGCACTAGGCCTCTGCAACGAATCAATATCTCATGTGCAATAAGTCCGATATGACGTTTATTAGCAAACATTTATGATGATTAAAATCCATATTACTTGAAATCACTTAATATAAAATGTGAATTTATTTTCCAGACCATTGAAGAAGATGCCCTCGCATTTGCGAGGGCCACGATGCTAGTTTCTTATTACAATATAATGATTTCTAAAACAGGAAAAACTAAAAAAATAGGTTAATATACTCTAAGCTACAGTAAAGTAATGTATGTTTGAAGCTGTAGTAAATACATGCGGGCATTCAGGGGCGAGCTTCCGTAGACGAGTTACCACCCTAATGCGAAATTCCCCGCATCTTTTCTTTTTATCATTAGGGTAGCATGCTCACTTTTAGTTATAGGGTACACAATCACCATGTGTATCGGATATCATTTTACGATCCACATGTTTTACAAGAGTAAAATGCATTCAAGTGTCCTTTAGCTTGGCTAGTGGTTTACTTTAGTCCAAGAACTGCCAAATAGTGAAGCTAACGCCAATAACTTGTCATTCCCCCATTTCGGAAAAAAAAACTTGTCATTCGGGTTCACTTTGGTCTAAGTATACTGTCTACAAATAATGGTTGGTGGTGTTGATATGTCTCCACATATTGACAAACCTATTCTGATGTTTCTGTGATTTCTCTAGGTTTTTCTCTCTGGTTCTTGTGCGGAAGTGGTTAGTGTAGCTTGTCATTTTATTGTTCCCATGGTGCCTATGGTAGGGTTAGATTTTGAGTAGATTCTAGTTTTTATCCCCTACTTTGCGATTTTTGACACTAAATACCCCATTTAGCAAAAAATCATCCAAACTATCCCATTTAGCAAAAGTTGTGCCAAATAATACCCCCTTTGAATATTTGAGAGCCACGTCCCTGTTTTTCTCTGGCTTTTTTTTCCCTTTTTGTGCAGGAAGCCAGGAACATATTGCGCCAGGAAATTACCAATCACCGAACGGGTTTTTTATTGGCTGAGAGGCACACCATGGACATGTCGTACCACAATCCAATATACTCTTCCTCCCCGCAGAGTGCAGCTATATATGTCTGCCTGTGGACATGCTGCTTCACGCACTTGGGCCTAAAGCATCGGCACACAATGACAAATGCAAGGAAAAAGTTGATCCCTAATCCTATCAGCTCACACGATCGATCTGCAGTCCTAAACTCTCTCACGGTCTACTTCTAGATCATCCAGCTCCGATGAAATTTGGCAATCATCTCGACTAGTCTACGAGTTGGGCGATATAATACCAATACCTTCAGACAAAATCTAACTGCCTGAATCAGAACGTGATAGCGAGAACAAAACTGGCATAGACAAATATGCTCGAGCGGATCGAATGAAGTACTCGACGTCAACTAGAAAAATACTACGAGGAGGAAAACCGCCTATATAGGGTAAAATGTGGCAAAGTTTTTACTAAATAGGGTAATTAGGATGAAAATATCTTAAACTGGGTAATTAGTGTCAACAACATCAAACTAGGGAGTAAGAACCGGAATTTACTCTTAGATTTTTGTATAAATGCCATAAGTTTATGATTAAGTGATAAATTGTAGAAAATTCCCCCCTTCTAATTGTCTGCCCTAGAATCAACATAATTTCGATGACACTGCATTGTAGTCTACTAACCAAGCCAACACACTCCGTTCAGGTCACCTCTTCTTGCCTACACGTACGAATGTGATAAAAAATATAATGGGTGAGGAGCATGTAAGCCATGCTGAGTCGTGGTTCCTTACTACAAGGTTAGTCTTGTAAGCTACCGCAATGGTAAACACTTGAGGGGCAGTCCCTATCAACCTAACCACCATGATGATGTTACATGGTGTACAATCCAAGGTCAACGCAGTGGCAGATCCTGGTGCTTCCAAATCCTAGAATGCCTATAGCTTTCAAAATTATTTCCAAAGCAATTCCAACTAAGAACAAAATGAGTTCACATTACAACACAGTAGCAACATCTGAGCTCTAGTCCTCACTCGCCTCATGTGCATGGGCGGCCATTTTGTATATATGGCCATATTTCATTTCTATTCTCACGTATAAATATGAGTATCAACATTAACTTTTGATTGCATGTGATGCAACAACCATATGCGGCTTCCGTGCATTTTAATGCCCCCATGAGAAGCATATGGCTTTCATATATAAGATAGTATACTACTACTCCAAGCATCCCCTCCTTCATAGAAGCTCCGTCATAAATATATTGATTGTATCGATTCAAATTTCAAAAATCAGCTTCTTTCATTAGATGACCATATATATGTTCAGCAAAGCCTTTGCATTCTGAGCATGGACTTTCCAATACTAGGATCATATAATCATCGCGTATAACTAAAATACTAACTTACTAAAAAATCAATTCCATAAGTTTGAAATATTATTGAAAATATTAAGTATGTAAAAGATATATAGGCACCTGCACCTGCGAGATTTCGTAGTAAAATTAGAACTGGGGATCGACTAGTAGGCGGTGGCAGCAGGTGCGCTACCAGACCACTAGGGTTCGAGTCCCCGGACTCCACTAGTGCTCACGGCTGTTTTCCATTAAATAAAATCAACAGGGACTTCTAGTCCCGAACCAGGAAAAATGAAAAAACATGTTTACTATACACTAAGGTACAGTAACATAATGTACAGTTTTAACTTTTAAGGTTATAGTAAATACAGACTGCGAATGAGGATGTTATCATTTTACCGAAATCAGTCATATTTGTGCACTGTATATTTTTCTTTGCAAAATGCAAAACCCCTTGGCCTTTCTTTGCTAGTTATTAAATTGAAAAGCTCCAGAGAACCCTAGTCCACCAAGATACTTCGGTCTAGTCATAACTTCCTATGATACCCAACTGGCTTTTCTCTTTCCATGTTTGCATCCCCACCAAAATTGCCTAATTATGGAGCTCATGTTTTCACAAAGGCCTTTGGGTAACTTAAAACACGCCATGGAGAACACATGAATTGATTGGGCCACGGATTTGATTAAAACACGCCATGGAGAACACATGAATTGCCTCCTGCGGACAATATTTTCTCCCCGTCCAACTCTTCACCTTATTCCACACAAGATCCCTCAAATATTTAGAAGCACCATATCTAGAACTCCCCACATCAGTAGGCATACCTAAATATCTATCCTTCTAATTGTCTACCCTAGAATCAACATAATTTCGATGACTCTGCATTGTATTCTACTAATCAAGCCAACACACTCCATTCAGGTCACCCGCTTCTTGCCAACACGTATGAATGTGGTAAAGATGAGTGAAGAGCATGTAATCCTTGCTGACATGTGGTTTCATCCTACTGGGTTAATCTTGCTGGCTACCTCAATGGTAAACAGTTGAGGGGCGGTCCCTATTTAGCTAACCACCATGATGATGTTACATGGTGTACATGCCAAGATCAGCGCAGTGGCACATCTTGATGCATCCAAATCCTAGAATTCCTATAGCTTCCAAAATTATTTCTAAAGCAATTCTAACTAAGAACAAAATGCGTGTAGAATACAATATAGTAGCAACAACTGAGCTCTAGTCCTCATCGGGCTCATGTGCGTGGCCGACCCTTCTGTAAATATGACCATATTGCATCTATTCTCACATACAAATAGGAGTATCAACATTAACTTTTGATATCATATGATGCAACAACCATGAGGCTTCCATGCATTTTAAATCCCCCACGAGGAGCACATGGCTTTCATACAAGATATACTACTACTCCGAGCATCCCTCCTTCATAGAAGCCCAGTGGCATCTATTGATTGTATCAATTCAAATTTCAAAAATCAGCTTCTTTCTTTAGATGACCATATGTTCATCAAAGCCTTGCATCTGGAACATGTACCTTCTGGCACAAGGGTCATATGATCATCCTATATTGAAAATAGTAACTTACTAAAAATTACGTCCATAAGTTCTGAAATATTATTGAAATTATTAAGTATGTAAAAGATATATAAGCACGTGCACTTCAGTGTGCATCCCTAGTTTGTGCAAAGGCCGGGAAGTGAAATTCTTCCCCAATTTTAAGAGAAAAAGGCTCTCCCCGCGTATCTCGGCTCGGGCGAAAACCCTAGCCGCTGCCCCCAGCGCCTCCTCTCACTTGCTCCTCCGCTGCCGCCGGAGTACGCCGGCGGTCACAGGCCTCCGGTCGGTGGCAGGAGCGGGGCGGTCTCCTCGTTGGCTGCATCTCCTCCGTGGGGATCCCTTTGGTCACATTGGCGCATCGCCCCGGACGACTCACTCATGACGGCGAAGGATAGGAACCGGGACAGCGATCCTGGGAGGCGGTGTTGGTCCTCCCATGGCGGATGCCAGTTAACGGGGGTCGTGTTTGCCGACTGGGACGTTGCGCTTGGTGAGGGGCGCTACGGCGTGGTTCTGCAGTGGCGGCGCAGTCGTGTGGCCCTGCATCAACGACGTGGTGGTGGCTCGCCTCTATTGTGCTCGAAGTCATGATGTCATCTGGTGGAGGCTTTGGGCGGCACGGGTCTCATACACTGCAGGCCATGCATTCGGGTTGCCGGTGGGGTTTGAGGCGGCTGGTCCCGGTGGAGGACAGTGGGTGGTGTGGGGGCTGCCGGCTTGGTTCTAATAAAGGCGGTGGTCCTAGGATTCCTCTCGCATCAAGATGTTGATCTGCTTGATGCATGTCTTCGGTGATCTTGTTGGATTGTCGAGTTCCGGAAGGCTCTGCTGGCGAACTCCCGTGGACGAATCATGCCTGGAGATTGCTGGATCGGATGGGATTCGGTCGCGTGCAACCGTGTTTTTTCTGACAATTTGGTTTCAGAGGGAGCGAGACAAAGCGCTGCAGTCTGTTGCCATCATGGGACATAGGAAAATGTCATTGAAACCAAGATCTGAGGACTAGTAATGGTGGTTCGAGTCCTGATGGCGATGAGGAATTATCTTGGTGATTCATGACTTGTAGCAGCGACATGGAAAGTGGGAGCGATAGCACATGAGAAGTTCAGTGTCTAAGCTTTCAGGATGAAAATTCAAGGTCTGTCCTTAATTTGTTGTGCTTGCCAATGGTCTCATTAAAGGATTTGTTTTGAGAGCACTGGTTTTACTCCATGGTAAAACCCTATGATCTATGATCGGACGACGATGGTGTTTTGGTGTCGTTTTTGCATCAGTTGGATTTTTTGTGCTATTTTGGTGGCGTTTGGTTTCCTGTTATAAAGAATATATCACTGTAGCATAACTTTTCTTTTTCATAATTCTTTTTTTTATCGCGTGCATCTGTATAGCCATTAGGGCATTGCGTCTTTTGGAGAGGCTGAATGTAATTGGTATCTTCATAATATTAATATATTGCCCTTGTAAAAAAATATAAGTATCTACAGCCATAAAATTTCATAGTAAAATATAATAATCTCCCGACCGGGTAATATGAAAAAATATGTACAATAAACTAAGGTACAGTAACATAATGTACATTTCTAAGATTACAGTAAATACTGACCGCGAATGAGGATGTTATAATTTTACCGAAAACCATGGGTTTTCTTGTCCTATCTGTGCACTATATATTTTTCTTTGCAAAATGTAAAACCCCTTGGTATCTCTTTGCTAGTTATGTCTAATGAGGCCAGCATCGGAATGTCCAGCGTTCAGGCGGGGCTGCAAAACGGCTGAAGCCTGAAGGGCAGGGGCAGCAGCTTAACGAAGGAGACTGAGATTCAGTCAACCTCCCCAGCAGCCACCTTCTTTTTTTCCTGAATATAATAAACAGACAATTTCGGTTTCCCTCAAAAGGAAAACAACCATAGCAGGTACAAAAGCACAAAACCGCTCTTACCAGCGTTAAAAAAAGGGATAGAAAACTGCTCTCATTTAGCCTAGCAAGAAGGAAATTGACTCCAGAGCCGATAGAAAGTGAAAGCTCTCTGCAAAAATATAGGGAGAAAGTGAAATATCACCAGATTCAGAGAGCCGAATGTTAAGTGGCCTTGCTGGGATGCTATTGCGACCACCACACCACATCGTGTCTTGGTTTTCTAAAACCTCTATAGATATAATAATCTAGCTCTTCTACTCGCAAATGGGGGTTTAACAAGAAAATTGAGTCTAACAAACTGCCAAAAATAGGTTATGAAGTTTTTTAAGTCGTAAAATACCTGAAGGTGAAGAAAACAAACCCATCAGTTATGGGTAACCATGGTAATTCTTGTATTCTTTGAGGCATGAGTTTTGAGAAAATGCATGAATCTTGTGGTGGGTTCTGGTACCTCTGGCTACAGAAGCTAATAGCGACGGTTGCTTTTTCAAAATGGTTTCTCATCGGGTAGATATTCAACTGACGGAAAGTCGCTTCGAGTAGTATTTCAATTGTCTCGGTCATTTTCCTTATTTAATTTGTCCATGTGGACTCCAAATCAGAAACTCTCACATGCTTAAATTGACGCATATGACTAGGCATTTGTGTTCACTTTGGTCCACTTGTCAATGTCTATTAGTACTATCAGTATAATGTGGGAAGCTAGCTAGGCCGCTCGACATATTAGAACATTTATTTCGACATTGGAGTTACTCCCAACCTAGTTTTTTTTCCTTTGGTTCATATGCATAAATGTGTAGTATAGAGTGCTATCTTAATGTTTTTCTTTTTTGTGGGGAAACTTAATGTTTTTCTTTGTATTGCTTGTTGTAGTAGTTATGCTCTAGTTCATTTTTTGTACTATAAAAGCTTTCAGTTTTATAGTTAGTATGGAAAATTGTAGGAATATTCTACCCCCATAATTGTTTACACCATAATCTACATACTCTTGACCACTCTCTATTCTATTCTACTAATCTATCCAACATAAGTGTCTGCTTGTGGCCAATCCATCTTAGTGGGATAAAAAGAATGGGTAGTATGAAAGCCATGCTTAGTTGAAGTTTCATAGTACTAAGTTGAACAAGTCTGCTAGAAAGATGGAATATGCTCGCTGGGTCCATCTCTAGCTAACCATCATGTTAATGCTACTTCGTGTACAAACCCGGATCACTAGAAAGATGGAATAAGATGATGATTCCAATTTAGTGAATCTCTAGATTTCGACAATATTGTAATGAAATTCTAACTAAGTACAAAATTTGTGTGCATCATATACGCTAGCAACAATAGAGTTCTACTCCTTGCTCGGCTCGGGCGCGCGGGATGGTGGGCTTGTGAATAATTATTATATTTCATATCGATTTTACGGTTAAATAGGCAGTTTCCAATGCAAGATTGATGACTAGGTTTCTGCACCAACAATAGGGTTATTACAGTATTTGTAGCATCAAATATTTATTAGAAGTTTTTCCCCTAAAATCTTTGCAAAATGGAAATAATGCAACCCCGCAACTCTGTTGTCAGGGGTAGCCACATTCACACCCAGATCGTGTTTTGAAAATAGTCTATTCTTTAAGTTAGTACGATAGTAATAATTGAGAGAGGTCTAAAGTATCTAAAGGCAAAGAACTAATAAAAGACAAAGTAACTAAAATTGGGAGTTAACAAGAGCAATATAAAGGCGTAAAGGGGAATTTGAAATTACCACTAGCATTAGAATAGAATATGATTAGGATATATTTATGGCTTCTTTATTTATGTATGTATGAGAGGAGCTCCAAATAAGATGATCACATACACCATTTGCTATTTCACTCTTCACAACCACAAAAGTGATCAGTAGCTATACACCCTTGTCCACTAGAAATTTAGGGCTAACCCTATGGTCATGGTCATAAGCTTTGCGAGTCCTCTCTTATCCCGGTTGAACACATGAATGATAAGCTGATGTTACATGTCACTTCATTTCTTCAAAGTACCATCCACATGACAACTGTAATTCTCTCTCAAGTCCCAAAGGGCAAATATTACGTAGTTGACATTCACATAATATCAAGAGAGAGAATTTAACACATACATAAATAAGATAGAGACACAAAAGAATCTTTATTTTGGTTCATGGTGGTGCTAGGGTACATCCATATCCCCACTAAACTACTAAGGCATAGGGGCATAGGACATCATATGAATAAGCATGGATGAATGAATCAAGTGATACATGTAGGGATCCACAATAGTTTGGGATTACAATGTGATGGATGGAGGAATCAATGACGAGCGCGTAGATGATGATGATGGGGATGGGTATTGATGTCGTTGCCTCCTTATCCCAAGCCGTATTCTCCTGTTCCTAGGATGGTGTGTAGGTGTTGATGGAGATATGATGATGGAGTGATGATAGCGGTAGGGCTCCGCCATGGACGGTTGTCTCGCGACTCTCTTGGAGGCTAGGGTTCTCCCTCTTTAAATAGGAATTCTGCAGGTCACAGGGTACATTCGCACCTTCACAAAGACAGTTCTATTTGATGGTCCATAGCCAAGGCAGGTTGGTACAGTGGCACGGTATGGCCATACCCGCCGTACCGATTCCCATTAAAACATCTGATCATGTAGTATTTTGGTCTACGTTTCTTCATACTAACTACGATTGAGGTGTTTTTGGGATCATTGGATTCATATGGATGAGAGCTATGAAACCATGGCCTTGGATATTTATTTTGTGTTGTTAGAAAAATATCACTTTTCTCACTCTTCATATGGCCAATGAGATGCCCATAGCTCGTGCATATTGCATCCACTTGGCCCCTTTCATCTTGCTTTGTCCATAAATCCTCAATGCACCTACACACATCAAAGACAAGGAAACGTAATTAAATCCTAACAAAAAAATAGTAGTTGTGCAACACTCATATGAAAATGAGTAGAAACAAGTAATCATGTATAAAAGGCATTATAATAACTAGATGGAGCATCACATGAGTGGTTTTATAAACATATAGTATGCTTAAAAAGTGAATAAAATTCCACTCATCAAGCATATTGCCTCAATTTTAAGTTGACAAGAGTAAAAATCATAACCAAAAAATTCAATGCAATTTCCTAGGCCACTTAGCTATTTTGACATGTAAACGGTGTATATCTTTATTATGCACTAAGGTGGTGTTATAGTAAGTTGTGAGAATTTTTATATTGTAGTAAGTACATTAAGATTTGTATCGGTAGGTGCAATTATATTGCAATGCAACATAATAACACAATTGGCATGGTATTTTGCTAAAACAATAAACGCACGAGATCAAAACATGGTACAAAATAGTCTCCAAACCTCACAAGGTAGTATTTTTGCGCATCCATGTATATAGGTGAATTCTGCAACAAATTATTCCGTGAAAACCATAGCAAGTTCTTGCCAACTTATATTGCACCCCGTATTGTGATGTCAATCTACTCCTTGGCCTCCTCGCCTATATTCCATGGTAGTCGTTACATGCTAGGACTAAGAGGTATAGGGAAAGAAGTTTGAACCATTGGGTGATGCCTACTAGAGAATAGCATTTACTTGGAAATCCCGGTTTACAAGATCAAATCCACGGGAAAATTGACACAATTTGAGGCTAAAATTGATTTGGCAAGGAGAGGCCGAGTCCAAATACAATTTCTTGGTTTGGCTCCTAGTTTTGAAACCATCACTAGTGGAAAAATTATTAGCGGCAATGAAATTATCCTCATGATCATGCATGTAGATCGCTCAATATGGAATTTGATACACATCGCCACCTTTGTTGGAAGATATTTTTGTCCAAAGGTGTGTGGTATCGTGGCATCATGGACCTCTATTGTTGGAATGGTATTGTGATGCAAGCACACCACGTCTTTCTTGTGAAAGATGAGATCTATTTTTGTAGGAATTTTTTATTCATAACCCTTTACATAGAGAGGAGAAAAAAGACAGGAAGAAGAGATCTTAAAAATCAAAATCATCTAATTTTTAGGGTGGAATCGTAGTTGTGATGGAGGTGGGTATTCATAAAGAAATATATTATCTATGGTTTCTTGGAAATTGTGATTTTGTAATGTTGTCCCTAGTGCTTGTTTCCATCCATTGTAAACTAATAACTGGATAGCCTGCACATTTAAATGGCTAGATTTCCTTCCTACGTTCATATTATATATTGTTTTCTTTACTTGTTTCGGAAATTTGGTCATAGTTTATTATATTTAATTCATCGCTATTGTGGATGAATATTCGATCTAAGTTATTGTAGCAAGGATGTATGTCATGATTGCTATTTTGTAAAAGAAAATATAAGTGTATTATAATTCCGTTGATGGCCTTTTTCGACCTTAAAAATTAGGTTGTACTGCCTTGCTACGATTATTTTACCTGCTGCTATTTTTTGTTAATATCATTTACTAATTGCAAAATTTGCCTTGTTCAAGTTCTTGAAATTAATATATTGCATGTACCTTATGACACATATAACCACACAAGGGGATCATAATTTCTTACTAGAAAACAAAAAAACAAATGAAAATTCAAAGAAGGCACGATATGTTTCCTCCGGTGAAGTGTTTTCATGTGCATGTGTTCTGATCACAAGCGTACACAAGCGAAAAAGCAAATTTTCATGTCTGTGATCAGTGTTCTGACGTGTTTGTATACGTTCAAGCAGACCTGCATGTACATGCCGAGATGTAATGTCACTAGACGTGAGATGCCATGACACCATCTATCTGACTCATAGGAAAATCTAACATCCTGACGCTTCCAAGTCCTAGGCAGCCTATTATTTTCAATGGCATTGCAAACAATAATTCTAACTATGTGCAAAACATGTGAGAATTACTAACAGGTATGCCGATATAAACCTAGTACGATGGAGTTCCACTCATTGTGGGTTTTCCGAGAATAATGATTATGTTCCATCTTCTCACGTTTAAATGGTAGCATTATAGCATATAGCATTAGTGATAGATTACACATGGTCCAACAACCATGCAACTTATATGCAATTCAATAGTTCCATAACAAACACTTTGGCAATAAGATCATGTTCCTCACTCAAAATATTTTGATCATATCCATTCAAAATAAAAATATTTTGATCATATCATATTAGTTTCGATAATGTTGTTTATTTATATGATTGTACAAAAATCATTTGTGATTGCAGTCTCAAACCGTATTGTCACTAAGAGAAGCAAACGTGTCAAACGAAACTTAATATATGCAATATATAATCATGAATAGGACAAAAACATTGATCATCACATGGTAACTAAAAATTATCATGTTTTCCCCACTAGTTCATCTTAGCCAAGAATGAAAGGTTAGTTACAAGGTTAAATTTTATAAATAAAATAAAATGTTTGTAATTTCATTGTTTTACATTATAATTCCAAAATTTTAATAGAGTTCCATTGAGATATTGTTTTAGTTGTCCTTACCAGCTTAATCTTAGTTACTTTTCAGAAAAAATGAAGTTTTTCTAACAGTTTTGGATGGTATTTTTAGGGCGTTTTTGGATGGTATTGAAAAAAGGTTTTTCCCCCCAAAAATTATAGAGTACAATATTTTCATTGGGGTTTTACGAAGATTTATTTTTTAGTTCCGAATAAATTCGTTAGGTTTGACACATGTTATGGCCAACGATGTGGAGAAGAGAGCAACATGAAGAGTGCCGAGTAGAGTAACCAATGGTAACCCTATGCATAGAGAGGAGAAAGAAAGACATGAAGGAGAGATTTTATTGGGTTGAAGCACAAAGTTGTAAATGTAAAATGTTCTTAGTAGCCATTTGGATGCATAGTAGATGGTGAGGGTTCCTTGTAAACACTTGAGACTTCCTTACTAGTCAAGTCCTGCAATCAACAACATCTAGTGTCCTTTAGTTTGGCAAGTTGCTTGCTTTTGTCCGTAAAGCCTGGGATAGTTAAATTGGCGCCAATAACTTCTCAATTGTGTTCATTTTGGTCCAACTCTACTGTATTTTTTTGAAGTGCCTATGCTCAGCTTTTTTTTTTTCAAAAGCCTTTAATTTATGATTAAATGACAAATTGTTGGGAATACCCCCCCCCCCCCCCCCCCCCTCCCTCTCTCTAGTTACCTGCAGTGTCATCCATATATTTTTCGACTATTATTTATTGTATTAAGCTAATCGAACACCAAGATACAATATTGATGTCACCGCTTCTCATGAACGTGTCTTAATGGTGTAAAAATAAGTTAGGAGCATGCAAGCTATGCCAAGCTGAAACAAGACAGTGCTATGCTTATCAATTAGGCCAACTCGATGCCATATGACTTAAGGAGTGCCCATCCATAGCTAACTATCACGTTCATGTTACATCATCTATAATCTTGGGAAAACGTAGTCACGTATCCTGATGTTTCCAAGTCCTAGGATGCCTCTAGGTTTCAACGGAATTGCAAAAGCAATTCTAATAGTACGAGATGTATGTGCATTATGTACACTAGCAAAATCTCTCTCGCTCGACTTGTGTGCGCGGGATGGATCTTTGCAAGTATGATCATATTTCATCTCTACTCTAACATTTAAATAGGAGTATCATAGCATTAACTTTTGATACCAAATGATGCAACAACCATGAGGCTTACATTAACTTTAACCCCCCCCCCCCCCACACACACACACACACCCACACGCGCGCGCGCGCGCACACACACACACACACACAAAGAGCACATGGCTATCATATAGTAAGATATGTACTACAAAACAGCTCGGTCTGCTCGATGGCACGTCGCGAGGCCTCTCCTCCTCTTTATATAGACAGATTACACGTGTGGACTTGGAGTCCAAGTCAAGTTACAAGATTATTATACAAGAAAGGATCCTAACTAAATTAGGTAGGCAAGATCATGTGTGATCTTTGCATACTCCATAACACGCCCCCGCAGGCTGAACTCGGTGCCGCACCGATGTTTAGACTAGACCGAAACTCTTGAAACAATGCAATTGGTAGCCCTTTGGTAAATATGTCAGCAAACTGAGAACTGGATGGCACGTGGAGAACACGAAGTGCACCGAGAGCTACCTTCTCCCCAACGAAGTGGATGTCGACGTCAATATGCTTCGTTCGTCGATGTTGAACAGGGTTGGCCGATAGATAAACAACACTGACATTATCGCAATAAACAACGGTAGCAGTGTCCAGGGGTCGATGTAATTCCTGAAGAAGATTGCGGATCCAACAAGTTTTAGCAACGGCGGTGGCAACAACTCGGTATTCAGCCTCAGCACTAGAGCGGGAGACTATAGGTTGTCAACGAGACGACCAAGAGATGAGATTATCACCCAAAACCACGCAATATCCTGACATAGATAGGCGAGTGTCCGGGCATCCTACCCAGTCGGCATCCGAATAGGCAATCAAGGAAGTGGAAGTGGAGGAAGTGATTGTAAGGCCATGATCTAAAGTGCCCCTAAGATAGTGGAGGGTTCGTTTTATTAAGGAGAAATGTGGTTCGCGTGGATCATGCATGTGAATACATATTTGGTGAACAACATAGGAAAGATCATGGCGAGTTAGAGTGATGTATTGGAGAGCACCTGCAAGGCTGCAATAAAGGAAGGGGTCAGCTACTGGAGTGCCCTGGGAGGATGGTAATTTGTCTTTGGTGTCTACGGGAGTGGGAGAAGGGTGAAAATCGGGCATGCAAGCTCGAGAGAGAACATCAAGGATATACTGATGTTGGCTAAGATGAAGAGAGGAAGATGTGCATGTTACAAAAATGCCTAGAAAGTGGTGGAGAGGTCCTAGGTCTTTCATGGAGAATTCAGTGCTAAAGGTATGAATGATGCGATGTAAGAGGGAGAGGGTGGAGGCTATGAGAATTATTTCATCTACATAAAGTAGGAGATAAGCGGAGTCACTGCCGGAGGGAAGGGTGAAAAGAGAAGCATCAGATTTGGATTCAGAAAACCCTATTGATTAGCAAAGGAGGCAAAGAGTTGAAACCAGGCACGAGGTGCCTGTTTTATACCATAAAGATACTTCAAAAGTCGACAGACATGATTTGGATGAGATGGATCAACGAATCCTAAAGGAAATTGGCTGAAAACTTCCTCATCTAAGTTGCCGTGTAAGAAATCATTTTTAATGTCAAGCTGATGTATAGGCCACTTGTGTGTGTGTGTGTGAGAGAGAGAGAGAGCAACAGAGAGAATGATGCGGATGGTGGCTGCCTTAACCATGGGACTGAAAGTCTCATCAAAGTTGATGCCCGGTTGCTGGGTAAAACCACGAACGACCCAAAGTGCTTTGTGACGAGAGAGGGAACCATCGACATTGTGTTTGTGGCCAAATATCCATTTGCCACTGACAATATTGGCACCAGGAGGGGGAGGAAAAAGGGTCCAAGTGCGATTATCCATGAGAGCATCGTATTCCTCCTGCATAGCGAGGCGCCACGAGGTGTCATGGAGAGCTGTGAGGTAGTTGTGAGGAATTGGAGAGGTGACGGTGACGGAGAGGTTAAGCCGTTCCCGCGGTCTAGGTAGCCGACATGTGGTACTGCGGGTGCACTAAGTGGGAGGTGGGTGTTGGGTGGATACAACGATGGCGAGAGGGGGGAGGGTGTAGCGGTGGTAGAGTGTTCTGCCGCGACATGAGTTTGGTTTGCCATGGCAGAGCTTTGGGCTATCGCGATAGAGAAAACAAGTGATTTGGCTACCATGGCAGGAATTTGGGTGGTTTTTGCTGCCGTGGCAGGATGAATTGTGCCGTGGATAGAGATGATGGCTCGGTATTCGTGGCATCAAGGATAGGTGGATCAAAGATGTCAATGGTCGATGGTGGAGTAGAGTGGGTGGAAGAGGCATATGGGTAAATTGATTCATCAAAGGTGACATGTCGAGAAATTAGGATCTGCCGAGTAAATAGGTCGAGGCAACGGTATCCTTTGTGTCTAGGGGGGTAGCCAAGAAAGACGCATCTAGTGGTGAGAGGAGCAAGTTTGTGATCGGCTGTGGAGGTTGTGTTTGTGTAGCAACATCCACTACTAGAAATCCCCAGATATCCGATGGGGAATTCTAATAACCGACAGGCCGTCGGTTAATATGCTAATAACCGACGGTACCATTCATGACCGACGGTTACCGGAAACCTCTCGGGTATGACTGCTAATAACCGACGGTAGAGTCCATTGTCCGACTGTAAGTATCTAACTCTCGGATATTCGTTATAATGGCCAACGGTCTGCACTTATACCCGAGGGTTCTATTTTCACGGTCGGTTATCAAGCTTCATAACCGACGGGTAAACACTTACTCTCGGCTATGTACAGAAATGACCGACGGTCGAATTGTGACCGTCGACATAAGTATAAATAGCTGATGGGGATTAGTCATATCCTACTGTTTGACCCTCGGTAATATGCTCAAATGGCCGACGGTTACCGGAGATGATGCTGATCGCCGCCAAAGACGATCGCTGCTCTGCCCCATCCTCGGGCCCTGCGGTCGGAAATGACGCCGATCACCGCTCTGATGAACAAAATGGGATATGGCTTTAATTCACGACATCAACTTCCTTATGATGCCCAGTGGCATAGCCATAATTTTGTCTTATACTGGACGATAGTAGTGGCATTTTTTGAATTTGTCGGGTCGTACCGGCACAATCTCAGTTTCTGCGCGAATCTAAGGACACAGTCGTAGAAACCCTAAAATATATGGTTATAAATGTGATTATATTAGTCACAAATATTAAATTAATTAAGAAATTCAAGTAAGTGAGAAACATAAGAATATTTGGTATAGAACTCTCTAGATTATTTTTTATACTGTACATACGACATGTGCCATCACCTCTCATTCCCCTCTCACTCTCACTCTCACTCACCGCACCGATGGAGAAGATCCATTTTCTCTCACCTCAATTGACTCCTCCGCCTCCACGGATTCCCTCCAATAGGGAAGATTCCAAGTGCAAGGCGGTAGCAGCAGCAGGCCTGTGATGAGAAACATGGGGCTGGCTGGGTGTGGAGGGAGGAGGCTGCAGGCGCGGCGTCTGCGAAGCCGCGGATCGGAAGCAGGGTCGGGTGGGGGAGGAGCCTGGATGCGTCAGCGGCGTCAGCCGTGCTGCCTCAGAGGGCCGATGAAGATAGACCGCCCAGGAAAGACCTCGTGCATTCAACGCCGCGTCCAGTCCGCCCACGCGATACTCTGGCCGGACTTGCCATCATCCCAGTTCACTCACCAGGTCTGTACCCAATCTATTATGCTGCCTCTTGCCATACTTAATTTTGCTTTTTCTTTTCGTTATCTTTTAGTAATTGGGGATATTTGATGCAAATTATTCTGGAGAATAATTTTTTTGGTCAATTACTAGATCAATGCGAAAAGAGATTTTTGGTCAAGTATCTAGAACACTCTGCTAGTGTGTTCTAGATTAGCATGATAGCGTACCATGGTGATTATGCACACATTTGTACCAATTGTTTTTTATTTTTTCTGTTATATGTTTAGATTCAAGTCGTGTTGGGTTTTGAGGACTTTCAGTTGCTGGGTTGGACTCATTGGCTAAGCTGGGCTCTTATTTTTGGCGATTTGGCGCTGATTTCGTGGCGCGCGCACCAAAAGAATCCCGCCCGTGCACGCTCCACGCCCCCAACTAAGTCCTAAACTGCCGCAGTCTCCTGCCCCCTTCCAAAACAAACTCTTCCTCACCGTCCTTCTCCAGAACCGATCTAGGGCGAGGCTTGCTTTCTCTACGACGAGTTCCGTAGAGATCCTCTGTGATGGCCGATCAATCAGCACAGAGCGACCAAAGTGCGGCGCCGAGGTATCCATCTCTTCTTCCCCTCTTCCCCTGTCTCTCGGCCTGTCTCACACTGGACCTGGCCGAGTTATGACTATGTGCTTCTTTGTGTGCTCATTGTACAATGTTTTTTGATTGTAATTCGTATGTTTTGTGCAGCAATAGATAAGTAATTTGATGCTTGAGTTAAATTCGTTAGCTAGTAGCAACTTGATACATGTGCGTTCCCCCTTCCCTGATTCAATTAATGAAGACATATAGCATCCATGAATTTCCTAGCTTGATTGCAAAAATTGATTTAGGTATCCTTTTGTTAAATGCTCCAGATGGACATATTACAGTATACGCCGGAACTCAATTCCTTTAGTTTGGGGTTTGAAGAGCTGGCAATAGATCTGCCCAGAGGTTATCTAGATGTATTAATTATTGATAATTGTATCTGGTATGGTCATTGCAAGGACGATGCAAAATTGTTTGATTGATGCAATGTCAAGTTCCCTAATACCTAATATTGAACTATGGTCAGTGCATGCAGGATATAGATAACTATTATTTTCTCTCTTACACTAAACTTTGGTCTGCAAGTTGGATACTAAATTAAATTATCCACATCTACACATTAAAAATATGATTTTTGGCTGCTGATACACTCTACAACCATGATTTGTTTATACTATACCTCCCGCTTGTGTATAAGTAATTGTGAAACCAATTTGTTCTTTATTTCTATAGCAATGTAGATGACAATCGTATTTGGATGTACAAAGAGAGAAAGGGAAAGATGATCACTCAAGCTTGGCAACATGGATTAGATAATTTTTTGGAGCATGCATTCTCATTGCCTGATGCTGTAGTAGATGGGGTATCACATTGTCCCTGTACCAAGTGTTTTTGTCGCGCAAAAGAGATGAAATGACCAGACATTTGTGCCACAATGGATTCATGTTAGGATACAAGGTATGGACTAGCCACGGGGAGTCTGATACACCTGAAATCGTAGAACAAGATAATGATGCGGATGTAGATCGTATGGATGACATGCTAATTGATGCAATCGCTGCAGAAGGTGTTTCTGTAGACGATGAGCCAACAGAAGCTGCAAAGAAATTCTATGAAATGTTAGTGAAAGCTGACAAACCTCTGCATGAGAAGACCACACAATCACGTCTATCCATTGTAGGACGGCTAATGACTATTAAAACACAGCATAACCTATCGGAATCTTGTTACAATGATATAATGAGTGTTATACATGACATTGTTGGGGATGATGCTGCAAAAGATCTCCCGACAAACTTTCATAGGTCAAAGAAGCTTGTGCATAGTCTAGCAATGCCATACGTCAAGATTCATGCATGCCCCAATAATTGTATGATCTATTATAAGGAGACTGAGAATAAGGATAAATGCACCATATGCAAAGAACCTCGCTATGAGGAAACTACCACAAAAAATAACTCTAGGAAGATACCAAGAAAAGTTTTGCGCTATCTTCCTATTACTCCTAGGCTACAATGGTTGTACATGTCACAAAGCACTGCTAAGCATATGGATTATCATGCTAGGCCTCGTGACAGCGAGAAAATAATGGTTCATCCTTCTGATGGAAAAGCCTGGAAGGAATTTGATAAAGAATTCAAGGAGTTTGCAGCAGAGGTTAGGAATGTGAGGTTATGCTTAGCGACAGATGGCTTTACACCTTTCGGTATGACAGCAGCGTCATATTCTTGTTGGCTAGTATTTGTCGTACCTTATAACCTGCCACCGGAAATGTGCATGAAGCAAAGTAACTTGATACTTGCACTAGTCATTCCTGGTCCAGATTATCCAGGGAAGATCCTAAATGTGTTCATGCAGCCTTTAATTGATGAACTTGATGATTTATGGAAAAATGGAGTAAATACTTATGATAGTCATCGTAAGAAAAACTTCATCCTAAAGGCAGCTTTAATGTGGACTATTCATGACTTTCCAGCTTATGGATTAGTAGCATGTTGGAGTACACATGGAAAGCTTGCATGTCCTATATGTGGATCTGACATAAACACATTTTCGTTGAAGCATGGGAGAAAACCTTGTTGGTTTGACTGCCATAGGAGATTTCTTCCAATTAACCATACATTTCGTAGGAGTGTGAGATGTTTTCGTAAGAAAAAACAAGTTTTAAATCCTCCACCAAAGCCCATGTCGGGAGATGATGTGTATAAAGAACTTCAAAGTCTTGTCCCTGATGAAACTGGTAAGAATACATTTGAAGGGTTTGGAGTGGAGCACAACTGGATTGCTATAAGTGGTTTGTGGTAGCTAGAGTATTTTAGTAAGTTGTTGCTTCGCCATAACATTTGTGGGAAACAATAGATCATCTCAGTCAATTGGACAGACTAAAAAGGCTAGGACCCCTAGAAGAAAGACAGAAGCTGGTAACAGACTAGAGGAAATTGATCGACCCCTTATAGTTCCTCATGGCAAGTTAGTATTAAATATTTCAAATAGTTGAGTTTTTGTTGGAGAAATATTCCTATACTAACTTTGTGTAATATCTATTCATAATAGTATATGGGAAAAGCATCCATACACTGCTCGTGAACCGTCAACGGTGCAAGGCGCATTAGTACGCCAGATGTATCCGGAGCCAATTGGTCCAGGTGGTGATCCGAAACCGGTATTGTGTTGGGAGGACTACAAGTGGTCCCCTGGTGCAGGAGTAAGAACAGCAGCTTCCAGAATTGTGGAGGAATTTTGGGTAAGTTTATCCAACTATAAGTATGGTTTACGTAAATATTTTGAGAATTCTGAAATAGGTCAATGGGTACTAGTAGTTAGACTTATTTGGTTTGTTCATAGACATGCATAAAGATACTCTGTTATGTTGTTGATTTTAGCTCATAATGATTTTCTCTCAGACAAAAGGACTACCTAATAAATCTGATATTAGGTAATTCAGCTTGTTATAAATGTCCATTTTAACTACTAAGTTAGGCTACCTGTTCTGATTTACTTATATAGAGCGATAGCAAAGTAATTTTTGCATCCACCCATCCTCTCATCATTTTTGTGCTCTTACTGTATGTTTAATAGATGAAGCTAAATGCTCATGCCAGATTACTATTACATGTGTGAATCTTGAGATTACTTCCATTTGCACTCTTTTGTTTACAATAAAAATGATCATGTTCTAGAATGTTTGCTACATGAAAAAAATCCTAGCTTGCCAATTTGTTTTTTAATTCAAGGAACTGAAGTTCGTCTTGCGATGTCACTTGTTTGTATAACTAGGTAGTACACATGGTATATTAGGAGGGGTGCATCATTAATTTTGTATAGGCGCAATCCACGAATTTTGAAAATTTGACTGTTCTCGAATACTCCTATGTTCACTTCCACAAATGCAGAACTAACAAGAGCTAATATTTTGCGTGTTCTCTGACAGTGGCGTTTCAAGTGTGACCCATTAAATCAAGAGAAAGCAGATGTTGCCTTGGAGGAGAACTTTACTAATAAAGTGAGGCAGATGCTACACGAGGAAAAGGCGGCAACCATCAAAAGGTTAAACAAGAAGGGACAAATGCCTACGGAAGTGGATGAGCAGGGTAACCGCTGGCCAACTAAGGAAGCTTTAATTTCTGCTAAGCCACCTGGCTTTGGTACTATTATTGGTTGGCGTTTACTTTGTGAGCATTGGACTACTTCTGCATTTAGAAAGATATCTTTGACCAACTCGAAGAACAGACTAGCTCATGGAGAAACAGTCTTCCACTGCAGTGGTGCGAGAAGTGCTGTCTCTACACGTCAATATCTGGTACTCTTGTTTCATGAAACATTTTTTTGTTTTACTACTTTTCATGCACCATCTTCATTATTATTTTTGAGAAAGAATAGTCCATTTATATTGGGTGTTGTTTATCATTCTTAAACCGCAGAGACTCAAAACTGGTAAAGACCCTGGAATTACCGGCGCATGGCATCACATGCATAATTTGCATCGCGGGACTGATCAAGAGAAGATATGTAGCAAAAGAATTTCTAAACGTTGGGTTAGTAGAATATTTATAGCTTACCTAATTTTTTTCATAATGAGAACAATGTTCAAAGCTAAACCATAATTTTTTATTTCGAAAAGGAAAATTTTGATGACGCAATGACAAATGCCCATAGAGAAAACTGGGAAGAGGATCACCCAGAATTAGATGCACAAATCATCTATGATGCAGCAGGTAGAATGCCACATGGTAGGCTGGGAATCGCCAATGAGTTATTTACCAAAACAGAGAAGTCCAATATTAAGTCTAGAAGGGTGTCGGTCTCATAGCCGGTGCAGTCAGCTAGGGAGGATCGTCTAGAAAGAGAGAATGACCGTTTGAAGCAAGAAAACAAGCGTCTTCGAGGCATTGATCTAGTTGTGCGGGTAATGTTTCATTCTCTTATAAATTGTAGTCTATGAGTGAACATGGTTGTGCTTACTTGTTTATATTTACAGTCTTTGGCTGAGAAAGGAGGAGTGGACTATGATGGAATAATGCAGTCAGTTGCACCTAACTTGGTAAGTATAACACATCTCAATGCAAGGCTTGTAGCAATGAAACTAGAGTAATGTATCTTTTATGTTTGATATATAGGCCACATCAGATTCTGAAGTTGGATTTGAAAGAGGGCGAGATGTTAGTCATCCACATGAAACTAAAAAGGTTAGTTCTTTAAGAAGTACTAAATCTGTTACTTGCTAATAAGCCATCCGTGTTCTAGTAGAAATATAGGCAAGTGCCACTTGAGCGAAGGCAGATGGTCATTGAACTACAGTTTTTTGGGTTATCTCTCGCAAAATTTATTCTTAAGAATTCGTGCATATATCTCTTGCAATTTACTAGTTTGGTGTTAATTCATCGTGATGATGAAAATGAGTTTGGGAGTTTTTAATCTACGGCCTGTATTGGAATATGCTCAAGAATCTGTGTAATGTACATAGATCTTAAAATAAATAGAGGGATGGGTCATAGCATCCGTTTCTTACTGTTCTGTATGATTTTTTGGTGTATACTCCTATGTTTAACACATACTTGTGAGCATAGAGATAGTTCAAAACTTATAAACCACTTAATTAGTTGCCCTTCATTTACCTAGATCCTATCATCTTGATGTGTATAACAATGTATGCAGCGTGAGGCGTTTTATGTGCATCGTGCACTCTTAAGTTTTGAGAAGATCTCTTTAGTATTGATGCATTACTATTCTGTGGTGATCCGGCTATATAATTCCTTCTAAATTCACTTGATAATTCTACATATAGTTAGTGATGATTCAACATTAGTGTACTATACATTTATTTGAATAATACGCCATGTTTCATCTACAATGTATTGTTTTTTCATTTTTCTTACAATCGGTCTTATCATTCTTAGGCAAGGGGAAGTAACAGTAGAGGAAGTCTTAGCCGTGAGAAGGATCATGATATTAATGAGGATAATGATGATGCTGATGACATGTATTACAATGAGGGTGACGAAAATGGCTATGGTTATGATGAGGGTGGTGATGATGAATATGGCTACAATGATGATCATTACGGCAATGGGCGTGGTGATGAAGAAGATGATGACGATTGGGCCAATTTCTAAAGTATTTGTATAATTTAGTTTTTGTGGAATGATTGGACCATTATATTTTAGTTACTATTTACTTTTCCATTAGACATTTTGTAGATGGATCATGTACTCTGTGAGGTTATTAAACGTGTTCTTTTTATTGAGTGTTTGATTGATAATTATGAGGTATCTTAAAATGCTAATATTTGGGAATATTGTTGACCGGAATCACATTTTGTGATGTATAACAATGACCGACGACCTATCTAACATCTCAACTATACCATATGCCGAGGGGACTTTAGGCCCGTTGGCAATTTTGTAAAATGACAGTGTAGGCAACCTCTCAAATATAATCATCCACGACAGGACAATGCACAGTCCATTATAATAAAACTGACGGGAGCTAGCACCCATCAAAAGCTAAATACCCGACAGGGCACCATCGGCTATTAGTATCGTCGAGGGGTGGTATGACGGCTGGTGGCCAGAACATGGGCGACAGTTCCCCGTCAGGTTATCCCCGTGGGAAAAATTAGAACCCGACAGTACCGTCGGCTATTAGAGTAATGGCCGACCGAGCTAGGCCGACGGGGCATAACCGACAGTACACCGTCAGATTTAAGGTTAGCCTACGGTTAATAGAAATAACCGACGGTAATTTCACCCTCGGCTAAAAGGTGATATCTAGTAGTGATCTGCCAAACACTCGAAGATGGTCATATGTGGGATGTGTGCCGAAGAGGATGAAGTGTGGTGTGTTGTTGTTTAGGGTGGCAAAGGGTCATATATTTAGGAGATAGATTGCAGTGTGTAAGGCTTCAGTCCATAGGTTGGATGGCATGGATGCTTGGAATAGTAGAGTTCGAATGACATCGTTAATGGTGTGTATGGAGCGCTCGTCTTTTCCATTTTGTTGAGAGGTATAGGGACAAGAAAATCGAAAGAGTGTTCCATGTTTAGTGAAGAAATCATTTAGTTTTAGATTGTCAAATTATTTTCCATTGTCACATTGTATGTGGAGAATGTGTAGTTGGAAGTGAGTCATGACAAAGGCATGAAAGGCGACAAAAATAGCATAGACAACGGACTTTTTACGCAAGGGAAAGCTCCCAAAATAGTGGGAGAAATCATCAACTATAACAAGATAATAGACATATCTAGTGGAGCTCGGAACAGGCGAGGTCCATAAATAACAGTGTAAGATTTCAAAGAGTAAAAAGGGAGCTTAACATGTTTGCCTAATTGACATGCATGACACAAGGAGTGTCTTGATTTATTGGTGGAGGCCGTCTTGGATGGATGGAGAGTCGCCGTGATGTGCTAGCTTGGATGTCTGAGACGACGATGCCAAAGTTCGTAGGAGGTGGTGGCGAGGTGGGCTTCGGCATGGGGGCGTTGCATAGGGTGTAGAGAGGAACCTAAGGATGGCAATTTTATCCATGGATCCGGATATCCATGGATATCCAGCCCGGTGGGTAAGAATATGGAGGGCTACTTATGTCCATGGATTTCATGGGGCGGATATCCACTAACTCATGGAGCGGGCATGGACAGAGGTTTCGCTCCACGGATATCCGTTTGACAGGTGGGACCCACGAGTGCGAGATATTGTTTACTAACCAATAACTATTACCTATGCATACTCATTAAAAGGCCCAAGATCCCATTTCCAAGACCGAGTCACCCAAAGGCCCACCTGCCCTTAGCTGCTACGCACACACTAAACAGGCAGCCGTCAGGCGCCATTGATGTCTCCTTCCTCGGATACTTGTAGGCAGAAACCCAGCAACATCACCGGTGCGGTACCGCTGCTATCCCTACCACTACTCTTACTCCTCGAGTCCTCCTGCCACGTGGCGACCCAATGGTGGCCATCCATATAATAATTGCTAAAGCATTGTCAAATTATTGCCGAAATACTGCTGAAATATTGTTGTAGTGTCGTTGTTATGTTGGTTGTTGTTATGTTTATGTATATAGCATATAACCAATGGATATCCATGGATACCCGGATATCCGACGGGTTTGGATTTGGGGCGACATCCATGCCCATGGATATCTTCATGGGCGGGCTAGAGTGAGGTTTATGGATTTGGATCTAGATTTGGTTTTGGTATATCCATCCAAACCCGCTCCATTGCCATCCTCAGAGAGGAACCGAGATGTCACATCTGAGGATCATGGTCCTGCTGGGAAGAGCCTTCACCGGAAAACCAAGGGGATCAAATTCAATAGAGCAAGAATTATCGGATGTAAATTGTCGAACATAAATTAGATTTTTGATAATGTGAAGAACGAATAAGATGTTGTGTAAGTAGAGAGGTTTAGAGGAACATTGAAGGGTTTTGGAGACAAAGGGATTGGAGATTACCAGGGTCGGATGCCATGTGGGAGGATGCACCGGTGTCCATGCACCAATCATTTCCACGGAGTTGCATGTTGTTGAGGGTGGCGAGGAGGGCGGGGTCGATCTGCTACTGCTGCTGCTGAAGAGCTTGACCTTGTGCGGTATAGGCCTGAGGCATCATGCCAGGGCGCGGTTCGAGGAGGCCAGTGGAGGGGGCATGCCATGGTGCGGGTGAGGGCATACGAGACTGACATTGAGCCTCCTGAAGCTGCTGCTGAAAGGAGCGGATGGGAGCGCCTATCCACGGGTTAAATTGCCAGGGCGTGTCACGGCCGCGTCCACGGCCTCGGCGGGAACCGCCGCGTCCATCGTGGCCGCCGCGATTGAAGGAGTTGTTCAATAAGCCGCCCCCAAAGCCGTAGCCGCGGCCACCTCCACCCCAGGAGCGATCAGAGTTGGTGCGATCGCCCCTGGAGTTGTTGCGGTCGGTGCCGGCGGGTTGCGCGCGGTCACGTTCGGCGATCACGCTGTTGCCGCTAGCCCAAAGGGCTGTAGAGGCCGCGTTCCTGGCGTCGGTGCGGCGCTGCGTCTCCTCAAGGATGAGAGCGGAGTGCGTCTGGAGGAACGAGGGGAAAGGGACCTGAAACGGAAGGAACGGACGCAGATGGGAGTAAGTGTCATTGAGACCGCGAAGGAGCGTCAGAACCAAGGTCTCGTCGATGATCGGTTGGGCGACGTGGATGAGAGAGTCGGCCAAGGTCTTGAGCTTCGCGCAGTAGTCGCGTTGATGGAGAGCTCGCCTTGTGGTGTGTTGCGGAAGTCCGCCTCGAGCTGGATAGCGTGAAGTTTCTTATTATCGCGGAAGAGGTTCTCGATAGCGTCCCAGATCGTCCGGGCGAAGGAACCCGGGCGCATGACGATGCCGAGGAGGTCGGGGGAGATGGAGCCGTAGATCCAGGAGAGGACGGTAAAGTCGTCTCATCCCCAATCCGAGGTGGGAGAGGTATCGGAGGGCGAGGCCTCTCCCATGATGTGGGCTGATAAGCCATAGCGGCCGAGGGCGACAATGAAGAGTTCACACCAGGAGGTGTAGTTGCCGCTGTTGAGATCCAAAGTAATGGGAACATGGAGCTTAATGGACGTGGCATAAGTGGAGGGGCTATGTGATGAGGAGGTGGTGGTGGTAGGGTTCGGGAGGAGTGGACGGTTGGCCGGCGCGGTGGGATTTGCGACCTGGCTGGCTGCTAGTTGGGAGAGCTGGGCTTCACACGCGTCAAGTTCTTCGGCGCGGGTGGCGAGCTTGCGCTCTTTGGCGGAGATCTCATCGGGAGCCATGGCTAGGATGGAGAGGAGGTAGGGACGGTGATCTAGGGTTTTGGGAGAGGAGGGAGGTGCGGCGATCTAGGGTTTTTGGAAGAGGGAGGATGCGGCCTGTTCTGATACCATGCAATGATACAAAACAGCTCGGGCTGCTCGATGGCACGCCGCGAGGCCTCTCCTCCTCTTTATATAGACAGATTACACGTGTGGACTTGGCGTCCAAATCAAGTTACAAGATTGTTATACAAGAAAGGATCATAACTAGATTAGGTAGGCATGATCATATGTGATCTTTGCATTCTCCGTAACATGTACTACTCCGGGCATTCACTCCTTCATAGTAGATCCCAAAAAATTACTTTGATTGTATCAATTCAATTCACAGACCAGTTTCTTTCTTTAGATGGCCATATATATTTAGAAACATAATTAGGGGGGGCAGTACAACGTCCCACAGAAATCCGAATTTTTCGGCTGTCCGATTTGTAATCAGCGGTCCAGATCTGCCCACTCATACTCACATGTACGTAATGGACCGGTCCTATCCTACCCGTTTGGCAGTGCGTCTCGATGCTGTTGGGTCCCTCGCTTTGGTCGGCCCACCTCACAGTGACCGCTCAGCCGGTGGGTTAGGTCGAGCCGATGTGAAGCGATACAAGTTTACGTTTATACCCTCCCACCTCGGACCAGAAGTTTTTCGTCATTGGAGTAAACTGAGCCGCCCGCGTCCATATAAAAAGCAAAAGCACGCGCAAAGAAAACCCTAGCCCGCGTAATCCCTCCAGCCGCCGCCCACGAGTCCCTCGCTCTCGTCCCTCTCGCCCGCCTCTCCTTCCCTCTCGTGGCCGTCCGCCAATCCCCTCGGTTCTCCCCTCACCCAATCTCGTCGCCTCCTCCTTGTCCCGCATCGCCCCCAAACCCGCCTGCCCTCGTCTCCCCATCCTCGCCTCCCCGCACCTCCCCAATCCCGCCTCATCTCTCTTTCCCATTCCCCTCCCAGTCCACACCCATCTCCTAGCAGGCCGCCGCCAACGAGCTACCTCGTCGCGCGAGCAGCAATAACATGTGAAGGAGGCGCCAAGGAGAAGCACCATGTTATCCTCCGCCACCTTGGGCATGGCAGTGCGGCGGCGCAAGAGACCGAACGGAACCGAGGTCGCTTGGCGGAGCAGCTTGCGCAGCGGAGGAAGCCCGGTAGTAGCGACGCCGGTTGACATCTCTTCTGGTTCGTTTCGCTCCTCTCTAATGTTTTTCTCCCGTACAAATGAGCCAAACCTAGGGCAGCCCTCGGGCCAGGCCGGTTCTTGGTGGCTTTGCTTGCCGGAGATCAAATGGCAGTGAACATGATGCAGCTAAAAAAGTGTCAATCACCATTTACTTGCCCAATTTATTCATTTCTGGACATCATAGTTGTGTTTATTTGCCGTTCTTGGATTCAGTTGTTATACCCTTTCTGTTGTTAAAACACCAATTATCCTTGTGCTTGATGCGCCCAATTTTATATCAACACTTTGTTCTTTAGTGATTACTAATCAGGAAATGTTTTCTGTCGTTTTTAGTCTGTGAGCATCAATGAGTTCCTAAAACCTTCTGCCTATAGTTTGAACATGTGAGTTTTTACACTTAATCTCTTCTGATGTCACTGCCTTAATAGACAAGTAAAATCTGAGGAACACATTATTTTTTACAATGTGCAGAAGACAGGCATGGATGTCGCACATTATTTGTTACAATATGCAGAAGACAGGCATGCATGTCGCCGGTGGAGCATCTGTCTTTGTACCTCCATCAGCAAGTCAGCGGCGTGCTGCTGCTACCGATCACTTTTACCTCATGTTTATTTAGAAATATTTTATGAAACAAGACTAGCCGATCTTTTATTATCTCCTATGTTATGCAATACTCTTAGGTGCTAGATTAATACATTATGATTACTTATTTCCTGAAAGTCCACACACGAGTATTGGTGGGACGAGCAGTTCAGTTTAGTATTGGTTTGTATGACTAGTTCAGTTCAGCATAGTCGGGTTTCTGGTATGTGTGGGTGCAGCTCCTTGCACTCCGGCAGTTGGATATTGGTAGTCTGCAGATTATGGACTGCAAAATAACTGTTAAGAAGACTTATTTTGGCAGGAACCACAAGCAAAAGTGAGTACATCATGATGAGGAGAAGATAGTTCTCCTCCTGGATTGGCCTTCTCCGTCGCCTTCAGTCCCCCTCCACCATGTGCCGGCACTTGGCAAGGTACCTTCCCAAATCCCATCCTTGCTCTTCTCATGGTATAATTAAGTGGCATGCAAGTGTTTATCATTTGTCATTGTGAACTGGTTGTATGTGAGCCATATTTTTATTAGACTTCTCCACGATATCATTGGATTATGCATTTGAGGCAAATTAGTTCTCGCTCATGAATTATTCTTATATATTGTAGGAAGATCAAATGGCGCCGTGAGAGTATCTTATTTTATTTGAAATGGGCTGGCTTTTATTGTGGATCTTTTTGAAAGTGTGGCACGTGAGGCGGTTGAGATGGTCTCAAAGTTTCCACCCACAAGAAATATGGTCTCAAAGTTTCTCTAGTCTGTGGATTTCATGGCAACGTCTCCGTCCCAAGAGTGGTCATAGGGCCGAATTCATTGTGCTGGACATTCGGGGACATTCGGGTGAGTTCCATAGTCGTATCCTCCTTTCTTGATTGAGGATGGGTATATTCACCTGTTGTTACCATTGTATGTGAGTGGTAAAGAAAAACCCAGAATACTTCCACTGCTTTCTGCTGTATATACTTCGGTTCACTGTTTTTTCTTTGATGAACTGATTGTTGCATGTTTCTTTATTATGACTTAGGATGTAGACTTTGTAAAATTTGCTAAAAAGATGTGCTCGTTTTGGATCTTTGAGAATAGACTTAATTCCAGTGCACCTTTTTTTCTAAGAACATGTATTGCCTGAATCTTTAGTGCCGCCATTTTTCTGCTATGAAGTATTGATGCTTTTAATTACAATGCAGCTTTTAGTTCTTATACACAGATTTTTATTCATTGGTTCATCCGCAGGCCATCCCATGCCATGAGGAGGTACCTGACACACTCTTCTGGCAATAGTATTTTCCTTTCGATGACGTTGGTGAATGTTTTCTTCATTGCTATTGGTGGTTTATGTTATATTAAACCTAGGACTTGCTACAACCAGGAGCTAATAGGAGATGATGCAACCTAAGCGCACTATCCAGTACTCCTTTTTATTTCAGTTTTCCCCTTTTTCCTTTATGTTGACGAGATTCTTGCCACCATGTGTTTCCATGTGTGCATTACCAGATGAGAGATCCCTTCTGTTAAGTGCATTCCTATCCCCTTTCAGCAAATATATTTTAATTTTAGCCTGTGACAAGGTGTATATCTTCTACTCGATATCTTTTTTTGCACGTATGCTTACCTTTTATACCTTCTGATGTGGTGATCCGTGTACACTATGTCCTGTTGTTTAGGTTGTGTGAGGGATGGGACCTTTTGGTGCTTATCTGGATATTAGAATTCATTCACCATGATTTCTCGCTTGGCGTGCGGTGTTTTATTTTTTCTGAATAATGGCAGGATAGTTGCTATATCTATTGATTTGGGAGAGGTCTATCGTGTTCTGATATGGTTTGTCTAATCCACACAAGATGGCTGACTGCAAGCATCTGGCGAAGCATGTCAGAATTAGTTCGTGTGCGTGTCCTTGCCTTTCTAATAGATTGAAAGTAGAGCTGATTTAAAAGTACTATTAACTTAAATCAGTTATGGTGAATGTTTACCGCTGGTGGTGAGTTTGTAGTCAGTGTAGCAGGGGAATTTTCTTGGCTCATTACTTACTGTTCTTAGTGGATTATGGTTCAGGGAAAGTCACGCGATTGATTGCTCCCGATTAATTTTGCATGAAATAATTCATAAACCAATATAACCTGTAGGTATATTCTTTATAATGATGAAATCACCCAAACCCTGTCTCTGAAATTTCTTTTTTTCTTGTATATGTTCAGGTATATGTACTGAAAGTTACTGAACATACACTTCCATTTATATCATGCCTACGGTGCCCCGGTAATCCCTTTATGTATCTAGGTGTCACTATCTAAAGAGGTAATTGGTGAGCCCCATGTGGCTTTTTCCGTGTTTTGTTCAAGTCTCCACAGAGCATCTAGGTTGTTTTGGAAAGTCCAGATTACGACTTTGACTTACATAGCCACACTGAATCGCCATCTTCTCTATTTGTCTTAATCGCCAATATATTTTTCACTTAATTTTTCAATTTCTATATAGGTAATATTTGAGGCTTACGTTGCATCCTTCGGTAGCAAAAAGGAAGTTTTTTATACGTAAGCTCGACATGAGTTCAGATTTTTTGGTTAGGCCCTCCATTATATATGTACAGTGGGAATGGTTGATAGGCTACCTACTGCCATTCCAATTAAAGATATATATGAGAACTGTTTTTAAAAATACATGATTGTTTGATAGGCTACCTATTGTCACTTTTTTAGTGAATGTTACCTCTTTATATATGATTAGTGATGTTTTACTTGATTGGACAATGTTCAGAGAGTGTATATCCACACTGGGAGTAGTGTAAATGATGATGAGGCTTGGGTCAAAGAGAACATAACATTAACAACGGATTCACGGTTTCTACCTCGACATTAGCTGTGACGAACATAATGATACAAAAGCAAGGTATGATATGATTTTCCCAATGTTACTTCGTTACATAATTACGAGTAAGTTGTAAGAACTGAATCTGAAGCCAGGGGCAAGCATTGTTAGGTACAGCTTAAGAAAAATGGGATTTACATAGAAATCAAAATTCCTGTCTATGAAGCGTTGTTGATGTTGTTGTTGCTAGCTTTATGTAAATAAATAAGCTGCCGGTAGCTTAGATATACGAGATTGAGTTTATCTTTAGTAGATATGGCCTAACCCAACACCATTGGATGGATAATTTGTCGTTGTAGATATGGATAAATATTAGGTGTCGCATCATATTGCAACTTTCTGATGATAATAACAAAATAATTTGTAGACATAAAGACTAAGAATGCCAACAGATATGTTCTTATCCATGATGATCGGCTGTGACCACCAAGATATTCCTTCAGGTAGAAGAGCCTCTTTAATTTTATTTTCCAATTCTGTATTACTGCAAGCTCTCTTTACTTTCCAGTCCTTGATTTCCCACTGTAACAGATCTTTCACTTCCAAGGTGATGTATGATTATAAGTGGTAAGATTTCTATCGTTAATGTCATGTTCAAGTGAGATTTTGAGAGAGGTGGGAGCTAAATAAATGCATAGACTGTGGTTAGAGGAGATGAATAAACCATGGTTAGTGTATATGAGTAGTGACGCAGTTTTGATCGCGAACAGTACTGTTTAGACTATTTTGATCCAATTAGGGAAAAGGGGAATGTGATGTAATATGCTAGCAAAGATGTACCCCATGAATTATTTGTTCAACTCTCCACAGAGCATCTGGGATGGATGTCCCAGATGCTCTATGGAGACTTGAACAGATCAAGCATCGCACAAAATTGTTGCTGCATTTTGCAACAGTTGTTAGAGATGCTCTTATGTGCTGGAGTTTGAGTTTGCCGACACAGCTTGCCACTGTACAATCATGGATTTTTTCTCTCTTTGGAGAGATTCTTCGTGGATTTTTGTGTATCCTTAAACCTCAGATGGAAAGTTTTAACAAAGCCTTGGCGGCTTGGGCAGCGGCCTCCCAAGCAGCCACATTTCCCCCTGAAACATTCCACTGTTTTGAAAAAAAAAAGGTTGTTCCACTCATGCGACCTGAGCCGACACACGGATACACTCCACTCCACTCCGGTCCAGTCCAGTCCAAACCAGCCGACGTGGATGGGACGCGTGAGGTGAGGCCGCAGCTTGCCGTGGTTTCACGTCAAGGCTGTGGCCAACCATCTCTATGCGTTACAGGTATATATGGGGCCACGGCGAACGACTCGGTCAGAAATGTACTAGTACTATGCACCGGCCAGGAAGCTTCTGGAGGCTGGGCTGGCCGTAATATCTGAGCCGCCTAGACCGGATCGAACGGCCGTCCGAGCCCGTATGAAACATGGGGAGTACCAACCAAACGCAGATAGTAGAAACGATAAAAGTAACAATGCCATGTTTCCCTTTCCTGGGTGCTTAGACTAGTCACGATGAGTAGTATCATGCATATAATACTAGTATATGACTAGCTAAATGTCCGTGCGTTGCCACGAGTTTAAAATTTGTATTTTATATTTTAATAAAATAAATAAAAGAAAATATGACAACAATGAAAAAACATCCACGCCGTCGCATCTCTCTTGGTCAATCGCAAAGCACGGTGTATTGGTCAAGCCGTAGACACCGCTGAAGGTGATATTGGTCTATGGGCCGCTGATTGGTGCAAATAAATTGATGTTTCTCCTATTTCTGAAGAACAACCTTGCCAATGACGTCTGGGACAAACACAACACAACATTCATTGCATGTTACTTCAATCTGATAAAAGAACAGAAGTCTGAATTGCAGAACTATGGCCGCTTTCCGTCAATTCAAGATTGGATCTATTGGGCTAAGCAAAATAGATGGACGGCTAGCTTAGTGCACGCAAACATGAACCTGATCTATTCTCCCGCAATATAATGTGTAGTTTCTTTTGAGCTAAGCAAAATAGATGGACGGTTCGGTACGTGCAAACATAAACCACCTCAAAACAATACATAAACGTGGCGCTCTCTCTCTCTCGTTCTCCTCCCAACGCGGGCACACACTCTCTCCTAGTAAAAAGGTAAATCTTAGACAAAGATAATATGTTTTGTGTATCATGTTTCAGTTAAAATTATGTTACCATGGAAAGAAATAGTACTATAACAATTTAACTATAAACTATATATACAGTGCGGTTCCACCTAAAATGCTAAAACGCGTGCATGGTTAGGTTGAATAGGGACATGGCAGGAAATTTCTAAATCACTCATGGAGTACCTACATCAGCCAGGAAGGGTGCTCATGTGTAGAAAAGAAAGATAATGACCGTGAGTGTGTTTGTCTCTAAAGCTAATTCATTTACGTGAGTGGATTTGTCTCTAGAGCTGGTCCTCATTAATTTTCTCAACAAAAAAAACTTATCCAACCGCTCCTTGCGATTACTTTTTCTAAGCCAGTATAGACGGCGCCATGGATGCCGACGAACTTCTCCTCCTTTTGTCCACAACCTGCACAGCCACCATTCCTCTGTCCTCCCCACCCCCCATTTCATCCCCATCCATCTCTCCTTCCTTCCGTCCAGCCTCCTCCTGCTTCCTGGCAGTTGCTCTATTCTTGCTCTGCTTTGTGTCTCAATACGATTCCTTGTACCAGGTATAAAGAAAGACAAGATTGGGTTGAGACGTCGAAAGCAAAAGTGAATTTTTGAGGATTTGGTGCATTTTTGCGCTTCTTTTCCTCTCTCTCTCTCTGCTCGCATTGGTGTTGCGTGCGTCCGGAGACATCGAGCAAAGCCAGCTTTGTATTGGAAACCTCCCAAAAAAAATGAATCGAAGATACAGTATTTAGTTAGCTTTTTAAGTGTGCATTGCTCCCTAGGACATCTCATCAGCAGAAAAATTGATTCAGCTAACGCGGCTCCTCTCAACAAGAATTAACCTGCGGGTCCGTGCATCTGACGAGCGCGGCAGCCGGGAATCATCCCGGACGGCGCTGGCCCCCTCCT
Organism: Avena insularis; assembly: GCA_023614405.1. Taxonomy (NCBI): domain Eukaryota; kingdom Viridiplantae; phylum Streptophyta; class Magnoliopsida; order Poales; family Poaceae; genus Avena; species Avena insularis. The sequence continues at coordinate 376,044,367 of CM042695.1, read as the reverse complement.
CTAAGTGCATCTCAAGGTCGTGGCCGAGCCCAGCCGTAGGAGGTCCTCCGCTTCCCAGTTCCCAGGACGCCGCCGGAACCTTCTCCCTACCCCGGCGACGCCGCGGCCCACCCGGCGTCGATGATGCTCCTTCCCACCACCAGCCGCCTCCCTCATGTGGTAGTCGATGGATTGTGCGTCTGGGACAGCCTCATGTGGGAGTCGGTGGAGTGGGTCCTCGACGGGAACTGCGGCGCCGCTATCCAAAGAGGCGGCCATAGAAGCCCAATCCGGTGGTGTGAAGACGGGGAACGACCGGGAAAGAAAACCCAGGACGGAACTTTTCCTTTGGCGGTGGCACATTCTGTAATATAGCTAAATCAGTAGGGGCAAAATCGGAAATAAAAAAGCGGACGGAAAACTGTGAGGACAAACCTACCTCAAGCAAAATTAGTAGATAGATAGATACCATCTTCACAATGCATAGTATCATATAGTCTTACTGTATTTATTGTTTTGTAGAATCTCAATATAAATTTATGTGCAAGATTTATTTGGAATTATTTTTTCTAATTTTTATGTGCTATGATACCGTATCTATCTATGATACCAACACAATATCTTTCATCATTAATTGTTATGATACTGCATTTTGCATGTATGTGATACATGATACTACCTATGATACTCTCATTGGGACTAGTCTTATATGGTAGTAGAGAAAAGAGGCGATTGCTAGTTTGCTACTGGAGTAGATTGTTTTCCTTACGTTCGCGCGCCCAACCCAGAGAAACTGAGTAGTTTTGCATGTCTTGTGATTCCGTGAGAATGGACTAGCCAATACTTTTGAAATTCTAAAGAAGCTGCCTAGTAGGTGATGTTTATCTGCACCTATAGTGCTGGTTATTACATAGGCATGTGCAATATCTTTACTACTCCATCCGATTTCGAATAATTGTCGCCCGTTTAGTAATATGATGTATCAGAGGGACTAAAGTGAAGTTAACAGCATGTCATTGTTTCTCGTACCTCCGACACCCCTGACCATCCCTCCCGTCGTTTGACTCCTAGGCACCCGCCGCATGGGCGGCCACACCCAACACAACTCTCTAATCCGGCGGATCGTTTCCTTTCTACTATCACTCTCCTTTCCTCGGAAAGAAAAAAAACACCAAAAAGTCCTTGCCTTTTGTTCATTTTAACCCTCAATGAGTAGGATACCTGCATGTAGGCCAACCATTAAGTTACAATATGTTCCCATATTTAGTAGTTTAGACCATCAAGAATTGAGTATTGAACATGTAGTTTCCAGCGACAAACAAATCGAAGAAAAAAGCAATCGAACTGTCATCGCTATTGACGGGAAGCAGAGAGGACATGCACACCACGCGAACGCAAGGGAGGTACTCCATCCAATCCACACCACCATCGATGAGGACATGCACTACTTAGACAAGAGTCGGCTAAGAATCAACCTTGTTGCCTTGGTGCAAAAATCACTTTTAATTCCAATAATCCACGTAATATTTTTTCTTCAACCCATACTGCTAACTAAAGTGAAGTTAGCAGTATGCCATTGTTTCTCATACGTACCTCCGACTCCCCTGACCATCGCTCTCGTCGTTTGACTCCTAGGCACCCGCCGCATGGGCCACACCCAACACAACCCTCTAATCTGGCGGATCGTTTCATTTCTACTTCACTCTCCTTCCCTCGAAAATAAAAACACCAAAAAGTCCTTATCTTTGTTCGTTTTAACCCCTCAATTAGTAGGATATCTGCATGTAGTCCAACCATTAAGTTACAATATGTTACCATATTTAGGGCTTGTTTGATTCATAGGAATTGCATAGGAATTGTGTAGGATTTAAATCTTATGGGAATTTTTCCTATGTTATTGTTTGATTCATAGGAACACATCCTATAGGAATCTTGTAGTGCAATTCCTATAGGAAAGAAACATTAGATCATACCTCATGGAAAAATTCCTTTGCTACATCAAACAAAATTAATCTTCCCATAGGATTCAAGTTGGCATGACATCTCAATCCTATGTTTTTCCTATTCCTATACTTTTCCTATCCTATGAATCAAACAAGCCCTTAGTAGTTTAGACCATCAAGAATTGAGTATTGAACATGTAGTTCCCAGCGACAAACAAATCGAAGAAAAAGGCAGTCAGACCGTCATCGCTATTGACGGGAAGCAGAGAGGACATGCACAACACGCGAACGCAAGGGAGGTACTCCATCCAATCCACACCACCATCGATGAGGACATGCACTACTTAGCCAAGAGTCGGCTAAGAATCAACCTTGTTGCCTTGGTGCAAAAATCACTTTTAATTCCAATAATCCACGTAATATTTTTTTTTCGAAAATTCCACTGATCCATTAACAATCATCAACACTAGTGCGAAGAAGCATGCAAGTAATACAAATTGCAATTACGTTCATGGACAGTCTATCAGCTTAAGCTAAATCCTATTTTATGAGTTATTTTACCACAATTGTGGGGTGACACGGAGAGTCCAAAATATGAAAGTTTGACTTTACTTCCATTAGATTCTTTTATATCAAAAAAATTTGCCAAGGTTGTAGTCAATGGTCAAATTTGACATGAATCCCCCCTTCCCTCCCCCCCCCCCCCCCAAATGTTGCTTCATCAATTCTCGTGACCATTATTTGAAGATACTAGATTTTCTTGTTTTTATTTATCGAGTCTCAAGAAAAGTACTGTATTATTTACCCTTACTGATTCAGAAAAATACTATACAATGGTAGGTATGGATTTAGTCGATTACAAGCAAGTAATAATAGCACATTGTACAAGCTAGTTGATTTGTCTTTCCAAACAATAAATTTATTAATTCATGGCATGCCATGGTTCTCCATTTTTCTCTTCTTCCCATAAATACAAGACATGAAGAACAATTGTGAGCTAGGACAGATGATTATAGAGTCATGTATCATCACAAATAGTTCTGATGTTCATTGTGGGCAGTAAAAGTACCTCCGGTGACTCTAATAGGCTTAGGATGCATCGGGATCTCTAATCTGACTGCATCTTTGGAACATCCAGTAAGGTATTTGGCCTCATGCACAGACGAATATTTGATTGCGACATTTTCATCTCAACAAGTTGTTTCTTGGATTGAGGATGAGGAGTATCGTGGTTCCATAGAGATAGCTTGTCTTGTCAGCATCAATCTTCCTAGAAAAAAGTCTATTCAGGTGAGTGTTAAGAGTAGCTTTAGTGCTATGTCTAGCCGTTGCAGATGTTGAGCCAGCTCTCATCAATTAAGACCACACTTGTCGAAGATTGTGTTGCTGGTTTTGAGGGTGCTTTTATTATCATCAATCATCTGATCAGAAGATAATCTATTTTTGTCCTTTGTTGGATATATTATGATCTATCAACTCGCTGAAATGTTGGTCAAAGTTGCAGCTGACAGATCACCACGAAGTAATGTCGGAGGGTGAAAACAAGTCGGAGCATGCCACAAAAGAATTTATGTCCCAACATGGTTGACGGTAATCAATAAGCTTTGTGATACCAGCCTTCTCGGTGTATCATGCCATATTGCTTTTATTTTTCTTTAAAATACTTGTCAAACCGAGTCATTATAATAATTTGATGTGTGTGTCTTTGGATGTAGAGGTCGAGAGATTACTTTTCCATTAGCTAAATATATTCCCAATTTTGTAGTTTTGATGGCGTCTTTCCCGTTGAAAGGTCACATTGATTGGGGGAGATTTGACGTATTATGGAAGTAGCATACTCTCGGTAATAAAATACTAGGCCACAAAACACTTACTGAAATGTCTGAAGATTTTTTAAAAAAAAAAAGTGAAGCGGATAATAAGATATGCTAGTGTTCAGCTATCAAGAATGATGGTCTTGGGTACATCTGCCTGAAAATACTTTTAGACAACTATTCATGCACTTGTCTTGCATCTCATACTGTTTATTTACCGGTGGCTAGCTAATCTAGTAGGCATCGTAAAATACAATTTATGGCTATATGCATAAATCGATGCAGATGCCAGGGGTTATCCTCCTTTTCAAAAAAGAAAGAAGCTATATATGCCAATGGAAAGATCAATCGGCCCAACAATCTTTACTGGAGAATTATCATGCTAACCCATATATTTGGATTCATATATTTTTCTTTGCTAAACATTTTAGAACATATGTTCCTAACATGCAATATGTTTTAGGTAAACATACTATATTGTTAGGTTATTAATTTTTGTTAAAAAATCAAGGCAAGAAAATCTCCATGTATAATACTTTTATTGCGTAGAGGCTATCGTACTAGATGAGATAGGCTTTCTGCCAAGTTGTACATTATTTAACTGCGATGGTAGTGTTAACTAAAAGTGAACATTGTTTCTCTGCTTTTGTATGCCACCTGGAATAACTAATTAAGTTATATATCCAAGTCATGGTCACAATGGTTGTCTAAACGGAAGCATGGTACATGAATCATGAATACAGTTGCAAGCTATGTTACAATCAATGTTTGGGAGCTCACTTTATTATATCAATGCTGAGTATATAGGTTAACGTATTTCTAACTTAGCTAGTTGTTATCGCCGGATTACCTTAGTTAAACCAGAAGATCCACTATAGATTGTATTTATAGCAATGAAAAAAATAGTGCGCTAAAAGAAATAGCGCCGGATTTGTCCAAACGCTATGCATGCTATAGCGTGCTACATTTCAAAATAGTGTTTCAAAAATAATACAAGATATAGTCTAAAAAGAAAAGATTTTGGCAAAACTAAAATATATATTCCAAAAAATGTTAGAACAGTACATACATAACCACATACAAAAATAGTTTTCTAATCTTATAGAAGCCTAACATCAATATCCCATGAGGTACCAACATAGCATTGATATCTAAAAGCATAACTTCAACATTTCAACAAGCTAGAAAAAATAGCGCGTTGTTTTTTTCTAAGCTATGATGTTTTAGCGCGATATAGCATTGCTATTTCGCAAATAGCGTCCTAGCGAGAAAAATTGCTAAAATTTAGCATGGCCTCTCCAGATATGCTATAGCTCGCTATTAGCGCCGAAATAGCAAGCTATTTTTTCCCATGATTTATAGACGACACTATTAATGAATTTTTGTGCAATTATTTCCTTTTTTTGAGAGCCTCAACACTGAGTTACAAGGATAGTATTACAAATACACGAAGACACACACCACGCTCAACACACACACCATAACACACACACACACCCTCCTATGCACCTGCAACAACTACACCTACAACTCAGAACACACGCCATTCAAGAGACTTCCGAAGCCGCTGACTCCGTGAACGCCGAGTACGTCGTCCTCCCTGTGGTCCAAAGCGTTTTGAGGTAAACCTGATGCAACACCACAAATTTGTCCCCGTGGTAAATCGAACCTGGGTGGGTTGGGTGGCCACTACCAACCCCAACCATTGAGCCACAGGCTCATCTGCTTGTGCAATTATTTCCTTATCTCCTTGCTTTCACTAGTAATTAATGTTGCACATCACGTCGTGAAAACAAAAAGTTATAACATAAACGAAATGCAAACCCATAAAAAATGAGTGATCCCAAGAGAGATAACATATATCCTCAGCAGTGATAGACACAGGGGCGGGCCCACTTGAAGTTAAAGGTATTCAGATGCATACCCAAATTTTTTGACTAAAAACTACATATACATAGTATATAGGACATATATGTATAAGAAAAATCGAAAATAAAGCACATGCCAGAGTATTCACGTGACAAAAGCAACTCTCTCAATATGGCCCAGCTAACTTTGGCCCAATTGGCTCTAACCACACCCAGGCTGACCACACCACACCTACTGAGTAGAGACGTGAGTCGTTCCTGTAACTAACTCTGCTCCCGATAACTGACTACGGGCCAACCAGCCGACGCCCCTAACAAAAAAAGTTAGGGTTTCGCTTGTCCTCTGGCGGTGCCGCTACCGCCGTGAGTTTCTTGCTTGATCCCGCGCGGAGATCTTTGCATGGAGCCTGACGGGAGTAGCAGTGGACGGCGGGGCAAGGAGGAGGAAGATGTGGAGGAGCTTCTCAGCAGATTGGATCTGCATGAAGACGATGGGGACGATTTTGTGTGGGAAGAAGTTGTTGATCGACAGGAAATCAAGGCTAAGTGGCTTGCTATAGCTAGGGTTCATACCGACAAGGGCTTCAGCCCATCTGCCCTCTATGGAGATATGAGATCGACGTGGAACCCAACAAAAGAGGTGCGCTGGAGGATGATTGAGGTCAACTTGTTCACGGTTCAATTCGGTTGTCTTGTCGATTGGAATATGGCAATGTTCGGCGAGCCATGGCTGTTCCATAATAATCATGCGGTGATTCTCAGGGAATACGATGGGTTTACAAACCCTAGATCGATAAAGCTGGACAAGATATCAGTGTGGGCTAGGGTTCTTAAATTACCTGACAATTACCTCAATGAAACGGTGATCAAGGGGATGTGTAGGAACATGGGGAAGATCTCAGAAGTCCAATTACAATTACGGGCTGGTTATGTCGGTGCTTTTGTCAGAATTCGTTTGGATCTTGATGTTGATAAAAAACTTGAGAGGTTTGTCTCGATCACGCGAGCAGGACAAAAAGATTGGTATCAGATTAAATATGAAAAAATGCCGGTTTTTTGCAATCACTGTGACCTGATTGGGCACTGGTTCCAAGAGTGTGGTATGGGGGAACATGATCCCGCTAACTTTGCTTGGGGAGATTTCATTGTTGCTGATGAATGGAAGAACCGCGGAGGAGGACGTGGATCTGGGGGTCGTGGCAATGTAGCAGGGGGCAGTGGTAGAGGGAGAGGCATGTTTGGGCGTGGTAGTGGTCGAGGATAGGGAGATCCAGGAGAGTATAGCTCTGAGGGGAATTGGAGATGGAATGCAAATATGAATCAATCGAAGAATATCATTGTGTCGTCGGGGCAAGTGCTACATTCAGACCATGAAATGCCGTCGGATATGGATATTAGTGCTGATATTCTGAACCCTCTGAGAGGGAAGAGGGTGGCAGAAAATTCGAATCAGATCTTTGATCTGGCTAACCAATCTATGGATGTTAACCCTGGTGCAATGGTGTCGACAACCGTTGCAAGTATGATTGATCAAATTGAGAAGGAGAAGTTACCACCAAGTTCGCATGCTCTAACTCCTCAAAATAGTATGAACAGGAAGAAGCTTCGGACTACGGGAGATGAAATTAATGGGGATATAGAAAACGATGGATCGGCGGCCTCCTTCGAGGAGGACCGCCAGGAGCAATGAAAATCCTAAGTAAAAACTCCCGGGGCCTTGTTGGGGAACCGGCAGTCCGAGCGCTTCTGAATGATCAGAAGCGAAGAGGAGCTGATGTTATTTTCTTATTGGAAACTCACCTGGAAGAATGGCCTGCGGAATGTCTTCGTAGACGATTATGCATGGACTACAAGCATGTTGTGCGCAGTGAAGGACGAAGTGGGGGACTTTGCTTATTCTGGAAGAAGGAAATTGAAATTGATCTAAGGTTTAAATGTAAAAACTATATTGATGTTACAATTGGGAGAGGTCTCGAGAATATATGGCGTTTTACAGGTATGTATGGGGAACCACGATGGCAAGATAAAGATATGACATGCCAGAGACTACGAAACCTGTATGCTGAGTGTGATATGCTCTGGCTAGTGATTGGTGACCTTAATGAAATCCTTTACCCTTTTGAGAAGGAGGGGGTAACCCTAGACCCCAAAGGTTTATGCAGGCCTTCAAGGATGCTCTGGGGGATTGTAATCTGGAGGACGTAGGATTCACAGGAGATAAATTTACCTGGCATAGGGGGATGATAAGAGAAAGGCTAGACAGAGCACTATGTAATGAAGCTTGGAGAAACAAATTTCCGGATGCTATGCTTGAAAATCTGCCATACAGTAGGTCGGATCATAGACCTTTTCTTTTACGGCTTGAGGAAGAACCAACTCAAGACACTTATGGACCAGAAGTTCTGCGTTTTGAGGCACGCTGGTTGAAAGAGCCAAGATTCAAAGAGATTGTGGAAGAAACATGGACACACAATTCAAATGTGGAAGGACTGGCGGGAAAATTAGCCCGCGTTCATAAAGAACTTCATAGATGGGATAAAGTGGTTCTAAGAAAATCAAAAAGAACGATTCAAAATGCCCAGAAAGAACTTGAGAGAGTGGCACGAGCTGAGTTGACTGAAGCAAATGTGGCACGGCAGAGGGAGCTGGCGACAAAAATTGAAAAGCTTATCGAACAAGAGGAGATTTACTAGGCTCAACACAGTCGGCTTAACTGGCTGCAGCTTGGTGACAAAAATGCTTCGTATTTCTATAACTTTGCAAAGATAAGAAGGCATCGGAATAAGATCAAGAAGCTTAAAAATTATAATGGGAATTGGGTTGAGGGCACAGCCTACTTAAATCCCATGATTCCTGACTACTTTTCTGGTCTTTTTTCCACACAGGTCTATGATACGGACCCAGGCCTGTTAGATAAAGTTACTCCAGAGGTTACCTCTGAAATGAACTTTGATCTGCAAAATCCTTACACGGTTGAGGATGTTAGAAGGGCTTTGTTTTCTATTGGACATATGAAAGCACCGGTTCCTGACGGATTACATGCGATTTTCTTCAAGAAATGCTGGGACATTATTGGTGACTTTCTGGCACAGGAAGTGTTGGAGGCTATAAACAACAAAGTCATCCCGAAGGGGTGGAATGAGACGGTTATAGTTCTTATTCCTAAGGTGGAGAGACCTGAACTCATCACCCAGTACAGACCAATTAGCCTATGCAATGTTTTATACAAGGTAATATCTAAAATGATTGCCTTACGGTTTAAAGAGTGCTTAATGAAGTTATTTCCCCTGTGCAAAGTGCTTTTGTGCCTGGTAGAATGATCACTGATAATATCCTTGTTGCTTATGAGTGCTTACAAACCATCAAGAACAAGAAAGGAAAATCTGGATATTGTGCAGTGAAATTAGATATGAACAAAGCTTATGATCGTGTGGAATGGAATTTTCTAGAAAGAATGTTGATCCGGCTGGGGTTTCAAGCAGATTTTGTGGAGTTATTGATGGCTTGTGTTAAATCGATGTCTTACAAAATCAGATACAATGATCAGGAGACGGAGGGGTTTGTTCCAACTAGAGGCTTAAGACAAGGGGATCCTCTTTCCCCTTATCTGTTTTTGATTTGTGCAGAATGTTTGTCAAGCTTATTAGCTCATATGGAGGAGGTTCGTATCATTGAAGGAGTTAAGATGTGCAGAAATGCACCATCAGTTTCACACTTGTTATTCGCTGATGATTCTTTGATCCTTATGAAGGCAAACATAGTTAATGCAACCTCGTTGAGTGAAGTTCTTGACCAATACTGTGCAAACTCAGGCCAATTGGTTAGTCAGACTAAGTGCAGCATTTACTTTAGTTCTAATGTGGTTGTTCAGGTGAAGGCAGATATCTGCACTAAATTAGATATTATGACAGAGGCGGTCTCTGATAAATATCTTGGCTTGCCGACTATGGTGGGAGCTGATAGGAGTGATAGCTTTTTATATCTGATTGAACGTGTTATTGCTATCCTAAAGGTCTGGAAAGAGAAAATAATGTCTATGGGGGCCAAAGAGATCCTGTTAAAAGCTGTAATACAGTCGATTCCGGTGTTTGCAATGGCGGTTTTTAAAATCCCAAAAAACATCTGTCACAAGTCCAAGGAGGTGCATAGCAAGAACATGCCATATGATGAGCGCTACACTCCATATGTTGAGCGGACTGGACTTCTCCCTTTCATCCAGCTTGTCTCGCGTTCGACGCCACATATGAACCCTTGTTTGATCACAGCGCTTGTTGATAGATGGAGATCGGAGACACACAGTTTCCACCTCCCTTGTGGTGAGATGACGGTCACTCTGCAGGACGTCTCCATGATTTTTGCGCTTCCCATCAAAGGACAGCCCGTGTGTATGAGCTTAGATTCGGGTAAGTGGCGTGAAGTGATGATTGGCTTAATTGGTAAGGCGCCAACGCAAGAGAAGATGTCTGCCGGTGCTACTTACAAATGGATACAACAAAATTTCAGCAAGTGCCCTGAGGACGCCGATGAGGAGGTGATCCAGATGTATGCCCGTGCATACTTATGGTATGCCGTTAGTAGGACACTTTTCTCAGATGGCACTGGAAGGAATGCTTCATTCATGTGGCTCACTCTATTTGCGGAATGGGGCTATATGCACAGCTGGGATTCGGCGGCAATTGCTTACTTGTATCGACAGGTAATAAACCATATATATTGCATGGTAGTAGTATATATGCTTGATCGACCAGATACTTATGTATGCTTGTTGTATGTGCAGCTGGACGAGGCGTGTTGTAGAACTGGAAAAGGAGCAAGTATTGGTGGACCTATGGTGCTACTGACCATATGGTCCTGGTTGCGCATACTAGTTGGTCGACCCATTCCGATGAAGGAAAAATCGTGGGATGATCATGGCAATAGCCGTCTCCGCGCTCCTACATGGGCGTACTTGTGGGATAATACCGAAGTATTCCATGGTGAATCCGAGGAATGCTACTTGCATTACACTAACCAAATCGACTTGCTAACCCCGGAGAAGGTAATAATTTGATTGTTCTCAAGAACTCATCTTTTCCACCATATAAACTTCGAGTCGACATGCTAATATTTTGTTCCTCGCTCAGGTGGAATGGGAGCCATACGGAACTAGAGGGAATGTGGGTACGGGTGTTTGGTTCCAGGCGGACTTGAATCGCAAATGTATGCAAGAAGCACATCTCTGGAGGATTCGTGCCCCGTTGATTTGTGTCTACGCTGTTGAGTTCCACCTTCCACAACGGGTGATGAGGCAATTTGGATTATTTCAGGAGACCCCGCCATACAAGGACACTAGCATAACTCTTCACGGGTGAGTGATCCTTATGCACCCAGTATCTAATTTTCTTGGGCGTCTCATGATACTTGCTAAGTCGATGAATTTGATTGTAGATTGGACAAGATCAAGCAGAAGAGGGAAAAAGATTGGGCTGCATATCATCACAAGTATGTTCAGAAGTTCTATGCAAGGATTGAGGAGATCGAAAACCCGAATGCGGTCTCTCATCCTGAGGCGCCGCATGATGCTGCAGCGTTCAATCGGTACCTTGTGTGGCTTGGGAAGGTGTCTCGTTTGTACCGCAATGGGCTGCTTGCATCTCATGACATAGTGGAGGATCCTTATCCTGCTTTTGACGATCTGAGCCAGCTAGAGTACAACAGACTTGTCCGAGGCGGCAGGGGTGCAAATTCAGCGGGGGTTGTCCGCTTTGTGGTAAGCATTGTCCAGGGGAGTAAGTATATGCGATTATAGCGACATAAATTGACTTTTTGTTCTTCCGCTAGAGAGAGGAGATCTCGAAACACGTGGACGAGGCCGAGGAAGCACTTAAACATCCTCCTGGCAAGGAGTCTGAGTCAGCCCTTCGAGCATTTGTGGAGGTATGTGTTCATACCGTTCCTAGTTCTATTGTATTTTTATGGGTGTTGAAATGTTCTAACATATTCGTCAATGTCATAGCGTACCAAGCGTTGGGGCCGTGGATTAGGTGTCTTGCTTGGTTGTCGCACGGTCGATGCCGCATCGCCAGTTAGGTCTTCTAGCCAAGAAGATGATGCACAAGATGAACAGGAGGAAGAGGGCGAGTACGAGGAGGAGGAAGCTGGCCATGATGAGGATGAGGAGGAAGATGGTGAGGACGAGGATGAACAGGAAGAGATAGGCATGTCTTAATTACACGACGCCCCGCAGTCTAGTCAACGGTCGCGGGTGAGGAGGAGGAGGCTACCGAGGAATCCATACACGCCAAGTGAATGAGAGAACAAGCGTCGGGCACATGTGTCACGTCGTGAGGAGGAGGATGAGGGGGAAGACTCCGATCCTCCACGGAGGGTTAGGAGGCAGGAGGGACAGAGCAAGGAGAATGAGGATCGAGTGGCCAAAAGGGGGAAAGGGAGAAAGTGAACTCGTAGCTTGAACTAGTGCTTGTGGTCATTATGAACTTGTAAGTTAAACTTGTTGTTTGGTGTCGTCGTTTTGAACTTGTTGGTGTGTTGATGTGCGCAAAAACTGGATGCTTGTTGATGTTTGAATCTGTTGTTGTGAGGAAAACTTGATCTGTTGATGTTGATGTTTGTATCTGTTGAATTTGCTAAAAACTAAATGTTGATGTTTGGATATGTAAAAAACTGAATGTTGATGTTTGGTGTGTTGATGTGCTAAAAACTGAATGTGCTAAAAGCATGGCGTTTTCTAGGAAAACGCCATGCTACCTAGGATGGCGCTTTTGGCTAGGGCGTCATGCTCCTGACTTAGCAGTTTTTCACACTCGGTTTTCCTTCGAGCACGCGCGGTCACTGTGTCCCAGCGCGCCAGAGCTGGATCAAAGCGCCATGGTAGCATGACGCCCTCCAGGAAAACGCCATGGTAGCATGGCGCCCTCTAGGAAAACGCCATGCTACCTAGGATGGCGCTTTTGGCTAGGGCGTCATGCTCCTGACTTAGCAGTTTTTCACACTCGGTTTTCCTTCGAGCACGCGCGGTCACTGTGTCCCAGCGCGCCAGAGCTGGATCAAAGCGCCATGGTAGCATGGCGCCCTCCAGGAAAACGCCATGCTACCTAGGATGGCGCGTTTGGCTAGGGCGCCATGCTCCTGCATTCACATAAGTTGGAGATAGTTTCTATGCTAGTGGCAACATTCCAGAAATTGTACAGTACACAGGAAACATTATAGGCAAGTGCAGTGAATGTTTACGAAATACATGGCGTTGCGCCCTTAAGGGGTTTTACATACGACAAATTCGGCATGACAATGTTTAAGATAAATTCCACATAGTGGAGTCCATAACATAGATCATAGCATGGTGACAACTCTATTGTGTCGCGCTAGGCTCCTTCCCCTTCGCCTTCCTTTTCCTCTCTTCCTCTGCCTCTTCCTTTTCCCTCAAGTCGTGTGCTAGCTGGACAACAGAGTTGAACTGCGCCTCCAATTGGCATCTACTCTCCTCTTTCTTCTTGATCTCCTCTTCCTCCATTATGAGGCTAGCCTCTTCAGACACCAACTCAAACCGACGATGATTCCTCAAGCTCTTCAAGTACATGTCTCTTTCATGTTTTGCTTCTTTTTCCTTCCTCTCACGTTCTTTCTTTGCTTTCTTGATGCTTGCCTCACGCAATCTCCTGTTGAAATCTTCTTACCACCGACGTTCTTCTTCAGCCTCCCTCCTTTCCTCTTCCCTTTTCTTGATCAACTGAGCTACTTCATCTTCCCTCTCCTTCACCCTCCTCAAAGCCTCCGCCCACACTTTGGAGTAGCTCATACCGTTCCCATCATTGTTCTCCTTGGTTGGTTGAGTCGACATACCTATAACAAGAATGCAACCTAATAGTTAGTAAATAGAAATACACTTAAATACACAATAAAAATTATTAAAATCATCAAGAAAACACATACGGAAATTCTCCTCGAAGATACGTAAACATACTACCGCCACGACCTCTACTGCCGCCACGACCTCTACCACCACGACCTCTACCACCATCACCACCTCCTTGGCTTGTGTTTGTACCACCATCACCACCTCCTTGGATTGTGTTGCCAATAGGGGCGTTGGCCTCCTTTGATTTTCTCCTTTTGCTACATGATGTTTTATTATGGCCCTCAGCATTGCATTCTCCACAACGGGTTTTGTCACGAGGCTCCGCGAAATACTCGCTCCCCCATTCCCGTCGGTATCCACCAGCCCAATCGTCCATGTCACCTCGGAAACGTTTGGTTTGTCTTCTTCCTCGACCAACAACCTTCGTTGACGGATCAGGCCAAAGTTGGACACCATGATATTCTGGCCATTGAGATTGGTCAAGGTAAGGCTGAAATCTACCCGCCCATGTGTTCTTTACCGCTTGGATGGAATGCTCATCCAACCTAACCGTATCCGGGTGATTAATACCCACCATTCGTTCAGATGCCGCCTTCATCACGTGTGAGCAAGGGAGATGGTACAATGTCGGCCTCTCGCAGGATCAATAACCATTGCGTAGCCACACCTTATAGGACAGTCCCCCATGTTGCACACCTTCCCTTGTGCTTCCTCCATGCTCATTCACTTGGTAAATCAGTTCTTGGTTGTCGAAACATTCAACCGTTTATGTATCCCCTTTCTTTGATTGATATTCCAGCCAATTATCAACCAATGGTGGGTACTCATACTTCTTTTTTTTCTTGTTATCCCCAGCGATTTTCTTATCCGTTTCATCACTATACTTTAGAAAGTATTCATTCAACTTCTGAAATGTGTACTCCGCTATAGCAGTCACAGGCAATTGACATACACCTTTAAGTACTTTATTAAAGCATTCAACCATGTTACTGGTGGAATCACCGTATCTCTTGCCGCCATAATCATAAGCCCTTGCCCACTTTATCCGTTCATTAAGATGCCTTCTGAGAAACTCTTTCCCACCATCATCTGTGAGACAATACAATCTATCATATAGTTTTTGAAAATGCCGAGCGGTGAAGGCAAGACAACAATCTTGTAGATCGTCGGCACGTTCCTTGTTGCAACAAGCTCTATAGAAGTTGGACACAAAATGCCTCATGCACCATCGATGGTGGATACGAGCACACCCAGGAATGTCCTTCTCGACTGCATTTAGTATTCCTTGATGGCGATCCGAGATGATGCAAACCTCTCTATCAGGTTCTATAACCTTGGTCCTCAATATATGGAAAAACCACTCCCAGTTGTCGTGGTTCTCCACCGAAACCAAGGCAAAAGCCAAAGGTAAAACCTGGTTGTTTGCGTCGTGGCATATGGCAGTTAATAGTGTGCCCTTGAACTTGCCGGTCAAAAAGGTGCCATCCACGGACATAACAGGCCAACAATGTTTGAATCCCCTGATGCATGGTCCAAATGTCCAAAATGCACGGCCAAATACCCGGACAGTGGCACCATTGTACAACCTAGTCACCGACCCAAGAGGCTCCACCACATAATACATTCCTGGGTTCCTTGCGGCCATTGCTCCCAACAACCTAGGGAGGCGGTTGTATGCTTCTTACCAATCACCATACAACATCTTAAATGCGGCTTGTTTAGCCTTCCACGCCTTACCATACTTTACTTTATAACCGAATACTTCTTTAACCAAATCTATGACACCCTTAATAGTATATGTTGGGAGAGACCTTATGTTATTTGCAACTCTATACGCGATGAAATCAGAGGTCAGCTGCCGATGGTCCTCCTTCACAACTTTGGCATCCTTGATAAACTTGTCATCACACATATGAATGGACTGACAACTTACAATGATCCATTGTGGCCCGCCCCTCAGTGGTCGTACGCGAACAACCCATGGACATCCTTGCTTCTCACACTTGACTGTGTAACGCACCTTAGTGTCCGAGTGAGCCACCTTGTACGGTCGGTGGTACTTCACCGCATAGTCCTTGATCCACATCTGAAATTCCAACAAGCTATCAAACTTCACCCCAGGATTTATCCCGTATTTTTTCGGCTGCAGGTCCTTTTTAGAAGGTGCTCGTGCCTCGAGCACTCGACTAATTCCACCGTCCACTTGGGCCTCATCCGCAAGACTAACATCACGGAACAATGAAGGTCGATGATCTCGACCTACTACTTTTTTGTGAGCTTCGGCGAATTTAACCGTTAGACCATCCTCATCCACATCTTCATCCGGTCCTTCATCCTCGGAGTCCGATGCATGACACCTCCAATAAGGGAGATCATGGTCCATGTCCTCCTCATGGCAATTTGCCTCCACATCTCCTACTTCATTGTCACGAAGCCCATAATCAACCTCATCACCCTCAAAGTCATCATCCTCCATTTGAGGTGCTTCATAGTTGTCATTGCAAAAAGGGCTCATGGAAGGTTGCCTCGTTGTTGTATCATCGTAGGTTGGCTCTACGCGAACCGGCCTCAATGGAGGTTGGCTCATTGTTGTGTCATAAACATGTGGCTCACCTCGAGCCGGGCTCATGGAAACATGCCGGTTCAAGTCAATGTGCAACCGAGACGCAACCTTTCTTGTGGCAAATATTTCGAGAGACTTATCTTTAGATTCCGCCACCATCTCCTTATACGCACTCCAATTCAACTCGGAGTTGATAGGCATTATCTTCAATCTATTGTGATGGCCAAACCCGGCGTTATACCTTCCAACCAACTCATACACATCACTAGGTTCCATCCATTTCAAATCATTCCTCACTTTTTCCACAACCTCGGCATATGTAGGACTTGTGCCAAACACCATGACTACCTCCTCCGGGTCACACTCGGTATTGCCTTTCAAGAATGCGGCCTTGTCCACATGATGAACATTAACGATTCTTGCCATCTAAAAAACAATGACACCAACCATTACGCATCAAAGACAACTATATTACCACCACCAACCGTAGCTACCAACTAAAACAAGTCATGCCACTTATACAAATCCTAGCCATAAACTACCAATCTAATAACTAGAAGCAACAACATCAAGCCAAGATATAGCTAGGGTTAGGGTTAGGGTTCTACATTCTTTACCAACATAGAACCAAATTTCACAAATCTATTTGGACAAAACCAAGGGGTTAGGGGGAGATTACCTCTTGAAGCAAGGGGAAGTCCAAATCCACGGAGAAAAGCAACCGATTCGAAGGGATTCGAGTAGGGGAAGAACTTGGGTCGAGAGAGAGAGAGAGAGAGAGAGAGAGAGAGAGAGAGAGAGAGGATATGGGAGAAATGAAGAGGTATGGCCTGGGAGGGCGCCCGAGCCGTTTTCTAGGTATAGGACCATGGCGCTTTCCGCAAAAGCGTCATGCCTAGTAGCATGGCGCCCCCTAGGAAAGCGTCAAACATTAAAACGGGCCCGCCTGTGCCACGGCGGCCGCCACGTCGGACGGGGTCATGGCGTTTTCTTAGGGAGCGCCATGGTGGCATGGCGCTTTTGCCGGGAGCGCCATCCTACTGAGCATGGCGCCTTCTGGTAAAGCGCCATGAAAACAGGTCAGATCAGGATATCTTCGAAAAAGTAGGTCAATTTGTGAGATCAAACGTTAATTAGGTCAAAACAGTGATTTTTGCCTCTTCCCCTGGCCCAAGGATTCGAGTCTGTACATGACTCCCACAGTCCGTTCAGTAGCACTAGCAGTCCAACAAAAGATATAGAATGTTGTTGCTAGGGCGAAACGCTCTACTGTTACTTGGTTAGGATTTGGACTTCTATTCTTCAGAAGCTAGAACATGAGCGTTGTAACTATTCCTTCTTAATAAAGTTCCTTTTTACTTGAAAAAACACATACCTGTAAAACTGGGAAAATATTACATGTGGATTGATATCCAGAAGTAGGATTTTAGTTCACCACAATATCTGAAAACCTTCGGATAGTTTCCTCGCCA
Organism: Avena insularis; assembly: GCA_023614405.1. Classification (NCBI taxonomy): domain Eukaryota; kingdom Viridiplantae; phylum Streptophyta; class Magnoliopsida; order Poales; family Poaceae; genus Avena; species Avena insularis. Next base: position 376,026,873 of record CM042695.1, on the reverse strand, counting down.
AAAATGGTACTGTCCTTTTTTTGCAAAAGATTCACGGATCTATCAATAATCATCAATAGTAGTACAAAGAGCGTTAAAAATAAGAAAACTATAAAATAGGTCTTTGAACCATCTAGCGGTGACTACAAACACTAGCGCGAGCCGAAGACACGCCGTCGTTCTCACTCCTCCATCACATGAGCCGTGCAAATATTGTCATAATAGAGTTTGTTGCAGTAGACAGACGAAATATCGTCTTGCTAAGACCCCAAAAGATCAACGCACCAGATTCAAACCATGCTAATCCCACTGAATCAGAACTATGCTAATTAGCAGTTCAACGCTTCAACTTCAGCTACATCTGTCTACTCTATGTGACGCCAAAACTCATGCAAGGGATTGAATGAATAAGGTAGAATGAAGTTATTTTTGATTGGAAATTTGGAACTACAAATAAAAAATAGCAATATCATTTAATCTATCTGGTCTGAGTTGGAGAATTAAGATGGAATAAAACAACACCTAGCATTAGAAAAGGTCTAAAATATCCCTGCAAACCAATGGACATATTCAATCCGTACTCCGACCTTGCTCTAGGGAGTACCAGGGAACGGTAAAAAAAATTGGTCACTCTTACGATTAGATTTGAGCTATCAATTGTGGAGGTGCGACTCGAGGAGAAAACAAGAAACCAACAATATAAACATACATCACTGCAACTTTTGTAGTTACGCTAGCTAGGGGTACACACCATATCAAATACTCTCTCCGTTCCACGATATAAATCATTTTTAGCAAGCTGATCCAAGGGAGTATGGAATTTTCATGCCGAAATATTTCAAGCATCACTACGCGAATGGATGAGTACGCTATGCCGACGTCCAAACGTCGGGGCCGTCGGTGTAGACCGTGACCAGACCAGTCCCGCCAAGCAGTCGCCGGCGTAGAATTTTCCTCGGCGTATCCTATGTTATGCCGATGGCTGTCCTCGGCGTAGCTATTTTTTCTTTTATCTCATTAAACTTTGAAAAATCATGACTAAATTATTATAATTCAGAAATAATATATCAAAATTTGCAGAAAAAAGATATGTCTATCTACACTCAAATATTACATATTTGTAAAAAAAATAAGTGAAACATAAAACATTATATATAGTTTAAAACGGGCATAAGAAATTCAAAAACGATCCAAACAATACGAAACCTTCACGTGGTGTCATATTATGTGACATAGTTATAAGGAAAAATATAAAACCTGCTGTGTTGATTATGTCTAAAAAAACCTTCACAAAATGACCTATCTCATTCGAGATTTTTGGCTTTCGGGTCAAATGACCAATGTTATGGCTAGAATCAAGACATAGTTTATGATAATATGTCTATATTGTGCATACATGTGCATCATGGGATGATAAACAATATTGCAGGAAAAAGTTTTTCTTTTCATCGCACCAAAAAGTCATTTTTCATTTTCCAAGCGCAAAAAAGGGAGATATTGTGAAGCAACCACCAAATAGCTAATTCAAAAACGGGGGTTTGTGGTTAGTTGATATGGATATCACATTTAGATTCCTTTCATTTTTTGATCAATTTAGACATATTATTTATCAAATTCCGATTTACGGATTTAAAGATATTAATTATTCCATATTAAATAGAAAAACACAAAAAGTAAAATTATTATATTTTTGTTTGAATTCAATAGTATTTTTATTTGAATCAGTAATATTTTTACTTATTCACTGTTGTTTACTTAAATAAGTGTTTGTAGTTTCAAAAAATAAAAACATGTGACATAATGATATAAGAGTTAATAGGATTGATATCATAGTACTGACAACTAGATACAAAATGCTTCGCGGAAACTGATTCGGAAGGAACTGAGAGGTTAAGCGTGCTAGCACTGGAGGGTGATCGAGCAAGAAGTTTGTTAAAGACTGCAATTTGATCAAAGATTAAATGTAATTATTGTTAAAAATGTTCCAGGCAAGAGATTAACGATTGAAACAATTCAAAAAATTTAAAAATTCAAAAAAAATAAAAAATGGATTTTTTTGTATTTTTTTACAACCTACCGTTATTATGCCGACGGGGCTATGCCGAGAGCAAAGCCGTTGGCGTAGCATACGCCGACAGCTAGAGCTACGTCGACGGGCAAAAGTGCCTCCGCCGAGGGAGACCTTTGCCGAGGAGCCTACGCCGAAGGCAGCCGTCATTCATGCGGTGATTCACTGATTCTCAGTGTCAATGAGGAGGAGTCGTTCAAGGTGTACATCATGGTGCGCCAATATTATGCAGACTTCATATCCTTCCTCGATGTACTCTTGGGCCGAAATGGAAGCACAGTGTGCGTGAGTCATGAATGCTCTATCGCAAGGTGGTTGTCGAAAGGGAAGCATGGTGAATGCAGCTGCAAGCTATGTTTTTTTAAACTACGAGAGCATATATTTGTTTTTTGAAGTATATACAATTTTAGTCCCACAATTTGTATCGTAGGAGCACTTTAGTTCCACATGTTGCAAAGATAGTAAAATTAGTCCCACAACTTGCAACACATGAGCATTTTAGTCCAATTTAACCAAATTTCTATGATTTCAAACGAATTTGTGACCACCATGCAGCAAAGGGCCTCGAACTCATGACCATCACCATTTATAAGTAATGTAAACTTTGCCACTACAGCACCAGACGGAATGTAATAATTTTAAGAGCACATTATTATTATATATTACATTTAGCCTGATGCATCTTTGCTCACCTACACGTACACACAGGAGAAAGAGTTAGATATCAGTCGCACAACCTGCTAGATAGCTCTTGTTGACTCACACAAACATAAAACACAAAAGAGAAATTAAGTATACTAGCGCGCACATACACACGCAGTGAAGTGGAGCTTGATTGATCAGTGTATACATCCAGACTATATGTAGCTTTTCTTTTGGACAATCAAAAATATGTGTTCTAAAGTTGTAAAAAATTCTTAGAAAATATGCAAAATTTCTGTGTTATGATCGGAGTTCGGAGAGACGGCAGATCAAGCTTGTAGTAGTAGTAGTACCATGTAAACTCGAGTTGAACCCGGACACAGTTATCTGAACCTTTATATTCGCTGCGTGGACGTGGTACCTCGAACGCACTACGCACTCGATCTGCTCTCTTTCTCGTCGAAAAAACCTCAGAATCATCAATTCAAGTTGAACGATCGACGATGTCTGCTGCGGCGGCGGCCACCGACGTGATGCTGCCGGCCCTCCGGAGCGCCTTCCGGCGAGCGGCGGGCTCCTTCTCCTCCGTCCGCGCGCGGCCGGTGACGGGATCCCACCTCCTCCGGATCGACGGCTGCGAGCTCGTCCACAGGATGGTCCACGGCAACAACCCCATCACGTCCGGCAAGTTCCGCGTCGGCGGCCTCGACTGCTCCCTCGCCTACTACCCCAACGGTCTAGGCGGCGGCATCCTCAGCAAGGAGAGCCGCTTCGTCGGCGTCTGCCTCCAGGTCACGGAGAAGGACTGCGGCATCCCGACGCCCGCCGCGTGCCAGGTGAGCATCGTCGACCGGGCGGGGGCGCCGGCGTTCAGCCGGATCATCGAGCCCAGCGATCTGGTCCGGGGGGACATCTACAACGAGACGCGGTTCGGGCGCATGGGCGACTTCGTCGACAAGGAGGAGCTGATGAAGTGGGTGGAGCAGCACGTGGACGACGACCGCCTCCACGTCCGGTGCGACGTCGTTGCGCTGCCGATGAACATGGAGTCCCGTGTCGGGAGCTGCCTCAAGCACTTTTGGAGCGGACGCCTTCGTTAGAAACCGCCCAACAGATGATGTTATTGGGCACACTGCAAGTTTTATGAGTATTTTCTTTTTGTTTCGCATGTCTACCGTACAGGGATAATGAAGTTAGATAAATCAGAAACAGGAAGGAACATATATATATACTCCCTCCGGCCCATATTAATTGACTCGATCTGTCTAAATTTAAATGAATCTAGACACTATTTAGTATATAGGTTTATCCAAATTTTGGCAAATCAAAGTCAATTAATATGGACCGGAGAGAGTACTTGTATTCAGTCCATACTTGTATTTGATCTATTCCTAACTTCATTTGTATTTTTTATCAAGTTTTGAACCGAATTATTTAGATAAGATTTTTTTTGCAACATGTAGTCAATTTTTTTCCGATCATCAACAATGCCTTTGATTGAATAAGTCGAAAAGGAGTTGGACTGTTTATATAAAAAATAGGAGCAAACCATAAAAAACATGAGCTGGACTGTTTTATATTAAAAAATATGAGAAAACCATACCTCCTCGAACCAGACTTTTGTCCCACTTTATAAATAAAGCACAACCATCCAAGTGGGATACAAGTTTCGCACCAAAGAAAAACCACAAAAACGTCTGCTAGGGCAACCACACAACAAAGCCCAAAGAGAGAAAAATAAAAAAAAGAGTATGGCAAGATAGACACTGCCAAAAGAAGTTCAGCGGACCAGCGACGAAGAGTACTGGCGTGCCGCCACCAGTAAGGCCTGCGGGATGCCGTCCAAATACTCTCCTGGTGCCGTCCAAATACTCTCTAACCCGCTATCTAAAAAGCGGGTGCCACTGCTATAGAAAACTAAGAAATTTCAATACATAGTAAGAAACACACCGCAAGAAACTCTCTCGATAACTATAATGTCTAGGTTACCACAAAAAACACTAACCAGAAAAGACAACGTCTCATACACGTACGATTTGGCTTAGTCTCGAGAAACTGTGGGATACAAGGGTACGAAAAAATACAAACTCGTGTGAGGTTGCGAGTTAACAACCAACACGTCCTAGCAACCAAAGCCAACATTCATACACCTTAGCGCAACACGGTGGAGGCAAACACCCACAACCATCACTCTCATATACATGTCGGCCCCACAAAAAGTGATTGTGCTCCCACAACAAACTTATTTTCAAGTCATAGATGCATGCTCGGTTTCAAAATTGAAAAGTGAACTATTGATATTTTTCATTTTATGGTTACCCTGGCTGCCGGTTCTCATTCACTTTATATACGATTCATGTATAAACTTGTTATGTTCTATCCGGAAACTGAGGTCTTTTTGTATTTGGATACGTGGCATATTCTAAGAGTAGATATAGTACTAGTTTTATTTTCTACTTGCATTGACATCTACGATTTTTTTTTCAAATTAAGAAGCCCAAGCTCCCGATTTTATTAAAATGAAACGATAAAACATCGGTTTGTTCCAAAAGTTATAAACCATGCTAGGGTCACGGACCTCAGCCCCCTCCCACCCTCCTCCCCGGAGAATACTATTGTCTACTACACCATGGCTCACGTAGAAAAAAAATCACTCAAATTACAAACCAAGAAGCCCGAAACACTAATGACAACTAAAAAACCGAGGTAAACTTTTATTACACAGAAGCATCAGAATTATAAAACTTCACAGCCAAACTTCAACTTTTACCTGACATCTTTTTTGTCCTTTTCGGGTAATTCTTCTCCTCGTAGGAGCCCAAAACCCTGGTGACCACTCAAGCAATCATTTGCCACCTTAGACATCCAGCGCCGCGGTGATCTGTGGTTGGTGCCCATTTACTTTCTGCAAGCAAGACCATTGAGTCATCCAAAACGAAATCTTTCACACAATACTACAAGAATCAGTAGGATTTTTTTTATCAAACAGTTTTCCACAATGTCCAAACTATTCAACGGACAATATTAACTGATCCATGAACAATATCAACTGACAATTACAAGCAGCAACACCTACAGCCACCACACTCCTAATCTTAACTAGGAATCTCCATATCCACCTCCCAATATCAGAGAATTAATGTGGAATGCTAGACAAACCAAAAGCACATCTAATCACACCCCACAAATACTTGGCCAACACATAGTAAAAAAAGTGGCCAATCATCTCATCACAGTTATAGAACCTGCGCTTTGTCTCTTTACCCTTCCACCCGCTATGCAATAGGTTATATTTAGTCAAAATGCTATTGTGATAAGATAACCACCAAAAAACTTTATATCTTGAGTGGTACCCTTGCAAACCACAACTTCTTATGAGGCCATTTAACTTGAGATATTTTCAAGGCTAAATACAAGGCTTGTACAGGAAAATTGTCCAAATTTAGTAAGTAACCATCTGACAGAGTCAACATCATTACTTAAAAAGACACCAACATACAAAGCCTGAAGTTGATTCCACATAACAACTATCTCTCCCCATAGCACTCTCCTAAACCTAATTTTCCTAAAATCACTAGCAATCACATCAACAACACTCAATCCTGATTAAAGGTTAAATTATGCAACCTATGGAACTTTGACATCAAGGTACCATCACTTATCCAGAAGTCCTCCCAAAATTTAGTCATGTCCCCATTCCCTACTTTCTTCTTTATAAAACTAAATAAAATATCTTTTACTTTCATCAAAACTCGCCAGAAATGGGATTGCCCTGTACTTACACAATTAGAAAGCATACCATCCTTAACATATTTATTTCTTAGAATATCTTTCTAGATCCCCTCTTTGGACTCTAGTTTCCATAACCACTTAGTAAACATTTACTCATAATAGTCAAATCTACCGCTCCTAAGCCACCCTAGTCTTTAGGTTGAAAAATCTTGTCCCAACTTACTAAATGGTACCTTTTAACTTTATCCTCTTCCCGCCAAAACAATCTCTTCATACAAAAGTTAAACCTTTTATCTGGACCTTCAGGTAACTCAAACACGGATAACGTATAGCAATGAATGTTGCTTAAACAAGACCTAAGCAAAATCAATCTAACTCTATAAGAATTTTGCCTACATTTATAAACATGAGTTTTCTTTTTTCCATTTTCTCATTAGCACCCCAGACAACATTACACAATCTAACAGAATTTAAAGGCACACCTAAATATCTAAAAGGAATTTCCCCTCTACACATGTGAAAATAGAAGCATAGTCATCTCTTATATTCTCAGCTTTACCAAAGCAGAAAAGTTCACTTTTGTGAAAATTAATCTTCAGTCAAGAGATTTGTTCAAAGAAACAAAGAATGAATTTCAAATTCCTAGCACTCTCTAATTCATCCTCAAACATAAAAATCGTATAATCTGCATACTGTGACATATTAACCCCACCCTCAACAAGATCACCAAACACACCACTAACTAGTCCTTCCTCCTTAAATCTCTTAATCGTAATTGACATCACATCTACTACTATATCAAACAAAGATTGGAGACATAGGGTCTCCCTGCCACAAACCTTTCTTAGATTCAATATAAAGCCTTACTATAAGATCATTAACCATCACTGCTAACTTGCCTTTCTGCACAGATTTCATAACCCATCCAACAAAAGTACCAGGAAAGCCTTTTTTAACCATAACTTATTCCAAGAAAGACCAACTAATATAATTTTATCTTATGCTTTTTCTAAATCTACTTTAAATAAAGATGCATTTTGCTTAATTTTATGAATCTCATGCATAACATCACATGTAACACAACCACACCATTTTCTAAAATAAAATGATCTTTAAAAAAAGCAGTTTGTACTAGTGAAACAACCTTATCATCAACTAGAATAACTATATTGTTCAAAACCTTAGTAAAAAATTAAATAGTACATTAAGGAAACAAATAGGTCTATATTGTTTTATAGTGTCTACATCATATTTCTTAGGCAGTAGAGTTAAGAAACCATAAATCAATCTAGAAATATTTAATCTACCATGATAGAATTCAAAGAACATGAACAAAATATGACAAAAGATGCCAAAAGTGCTGGTAAAATCTGCAGGCAGCCCATTAGGACCTGGCGCCTTATTATGCTTCATCTTAAACACGTATATAAAAATATCTTCTAAAGTAAACACCTTTCCTAACTCAAAACAATCATCATCATTTAGGACATTATCTACCAAATCATCATAGTGCAACTCTATCTGCTACTATCTGGGCAAAACGATTCTTATAAAAGGCAGAGGCATAAGATAAAATCTTCCTATCACCCTACACAAGAGCATCATCTTGTTTAAGCATACTTATCTTTTTCTCCTCCTCCTACCACTAGATCTGGCAATGAAATAAGAGGTATAGGCATCACCCTCTGAGATTTCTTTCTCCTTAGCCCACTGATACCATGCACCTCCTCTTCTTTATAAATTTTGTGCAGTTGTTCATTATATTGTTCTACGAATGTAATCATCTAAAGAGATACCCTAAACTATTCTTATCAATCACATATATAGCTTCTACTAGTTTCTTTTTTGTTTCTTAAGAAACCAAATATAGTTAAGGTTCCACCCTTTTAAATTTTGCACAATGTTCCTAGCTAGTTCTATTCTGCCATTTATCCAAAAAAAACTTACCATGATAAAACTTACACCAACTTTTCTCTACTACAACATCTAAATCTTCCCTAAGAAACAAACTTAACTCAGATTTAAAAGGTCTCTCAACTCTAATAGGAGATAACCCTAGGTCTAACGAAATAGGAGAATGATCAGAAATGATTCTAGGTAGAGTTTTAAGAAATAGTGAAGGATAAATGCTTCATACTGAAAAAACACGAGAACTCTATCTAGCCTACACATAGTGGGGTCCTCCTGATTATTATACCAAGTAAATAACCAACCATCACTCTCCACCTCTTTCATTTCCCATTGTTATATAATAGCACCAAATAAATGAGACCATTCAGGTAACCTCCCTTTTTATTGCATTCATTTACTTTTCTGATGATGTTAAAATCCTCACCCATCATAAAGGGAAACTATTACAACTAAAAATATGAACAAACTCTACCAAGAAATCCTTGTTATCTCTAACATGGGGAGTCCCATACATAGACACAATATTATAAATAGCATCCTTTTCAATAACTTTAACCAACATTCTGATGTGGAATCTACCAATTTCCGAGTCAATTACATAAAAAAATCATTATCCACCCCCAAAAGCATACCCCCAAACGGACCATTAGAATCATCAACAACCCAAGAAAAACTACGACTCCAACTAAAAGAATTTAATATATTAACACTCATATTTACCATCTTAGTTTCTTGCAGGCCAACGAACCTCACCCTATTATCTCTAATACATTCAGTAAGAAAATCTCTTTTCTATTTTTCACCTAACCCCCTAGGATTCCAAAAAGGCCAGCCATATATAAAAAGTAGGGAAAAAACCACTAGTGAAATAAAGCATGCCCTAGAGTCCTCCCTCTATCTCTTCCAAACACATAACCTCCCCGAGTCGATGAAAGCTTACAAGTGCGTACATATTTTTCTTTGCGTAGAAGAGCGCACAGATTCTCAATATGGTAATTGTGATTATGGAGGCAACTCTGATTTTTCTATACCGAAAATTTATTAATACCAAGATGATACCACTTACATCCGAGCTCTGCAACAACATAATGTCTAGACCAAGACCAGAGTCTAAGGATCACGTACCCGAGAAACAAAAGAAGAAGAAGAAAGAAAACCGAAGATCCCGACGAAACAAACAGAGATTCGCAATAGTAAGAGCACCACCAGTGGGCAAACATCTGATTAGTGTCAACACTCAACACTATCTCGAAAGATAACATATTACTTGTTATTGGATTGAATGTATCTAGCACTAAAACATGTCTAGATACATTCATTTCTGCGACAAGTAATATGGATCGGAGGGAGTATTTTTTTTTTTGATGAACTTAGTTTTTGAAGCAAGCTACCGCGGCCCTTTTCGCATATAATAAAAAACAGGCAGCCCGCCAACGGGGCAACACAAGACGTAAAAAGCAAAGAAAGCCCAGGAGAAAAATTCGCATGCAGAAAAGGGCAAATATTAAAAAGGCAAGTGGGCATCATGGCCGTGCTTCCAGAGGCTTCCACAGCAGGCACACGCACTGCGTGGAGACGAGCGACCTGAGAGGAGCCGAGAAAGAACAGGAACCATCTCCCTCCTCCTCCTTCTCCTCTCTCCTCCGGGCCGCCTCCTCCGCTGCGCGTCTCCGGCCCGAGCCTCTTCGCCGCGCGCCGCAAGATGGCCAGCGGCGGCGATAAGTGCGGCGGCGGGGAGCCGGCGGCCGGCGGCGACCTGTACGGGGTGCTCGGGCTCAACAAGGAGTGCTCCGACGCCGACCTCAAGGTCGCCTACAGGAAGCTCGCCATGGTGAGGAATCACACCGACTCTTCCTCCTCCTCCTCTTCCTCCGGTGGATTCATTTCTTGAAATTTCATCTGCATCTACGTCTGCACGTTGGGGAATTGGTGTGCGGCCATGGATTGCTGTATCCTTGCGCCATGGTACGATTTTAACTTTGTCTTTCACTCGCTGATCTCGAGTTTGGGGGGCAGAGGTTGGCGCCAAAGTTCGTATCTGTCACCTGACAGCGCTACAGTGCTCGCCTCTCCTTTTACAGGAGCAAGAACCTTGTGATCTTTGCTGATCTGGTATTAACCAGCGATTCTTGATCTGCAATCTCCCATGTCTGTAACCAATTACTGATGTATTTCGATGTCATGTCATATCATGTCCGTACTCGTCGAACATTGCTTGATAACTCCTGCACACCTTTTGCTCTGTTCTGACGATGCTCTGTTATTCCGACGATGCTCTGTTTTGCTCTGCTTTAATTCCGACGATGTGCTTTTTTTTGTTCACGAATTTATCTGAACTTGTTGTGCAACTTGTTGCAGAAATGGCATCCGGACAGATGCTCGTCCTCCAGCAGCACCAAGCACATGGACGAAGCCAAGGAGAAGTTCCAGCAGATCCAGGGCGCCTATTCCGGTCTTAATCTTCCTATTCTCAATCTCCACCCCCTCCCCCATATTTATGTTTTCACTATCCACCCAACATCGCTCGCAACATGTTGCAATAACAAAATAACCCGCCGAACCGATCTAGCAAGCTAGTTAGTGAACTTATCGCACGGAGCCATCGTGCTCCGATCCCATTGTTGTTCTGTTGCAGTCCTCTCCGATACCAACAAGCGGTTCCTATACGACGTCGGGATGTATGAAGAAGAAGAAGACAACGACAATGGGAACGTGAGTGTTTTCACAAATTGTAATCGTGCTTTTTCATTTCTATGGCTATAGTGGGGCTGACTTTTTCTGCTATTGTTGCAGCTGCAGGGGATGGGGGACTTCCTTGGTGAGATGGCTCATATGATGAGCCAGACGCGGCCAACGGTAAGAACCGAGCATGGCCCTTGATTTAGATGATTGCCGTAGGATCTAGCAGAGTACATGCACAGCTGGACAATAATTGTAGCTGCAATGGACGTCGATTGCATGCAAAAGCGCTTGTTTGTCGTCATGTGCGTGATGTGTCCTGGTTTGTACATTGTAGTGAAGTCACTATATCTGTTATGCTTGGTTTTGACACTGTTCTTATGACCCTATTCTGCCGACCACCATTTTGTTTGTTCAGTTCATAAAATGCATACTAATATGGATGAAAAACTAACTTACTGTTGTTGGGACGAAACTCTGCCAGTGCAAGCACTACCAACGTGAGTACTTGGCTGAGCATACACTAAGCACCTCATTCTGCTTTTGTGGTTCTCGGAACCTTCATCATGATTTATTTGTTGTAAGAGTGCTTACACACCAGGGCCATAATTGTAGCTTCTGTGGACGTTGATTGCATGCAAAAGTGCTTGTTTGTTGTCATGTGCTGGTTTGTACATTGTAAACGTTGCTATTTCTATTATGTTTTGTTTTGACACTGTTCTTATGACCCTATTCTGCCAAGCTCCATTTTTTCTGTTCAGTTTGTAAAATATGTCCTAATATGGATGGAAAAATAAATTACGTACTGTTTTTGGGCCGAAACTTTGCCAATGCAAGCACTACCAGTGTGAGCACTTAGCTGAGTATACACTAAGACCTCATTCTGCTTTTGTGGTTCTCTGAACCTTCATCGTGATTTATTGTTCTATCAGGTATCTGCATTTGTTTTTGTGGATTTTTTTGCTATTATGGAAACAAAACTGTTGGCACTTTGGGGGTATGTGTTTTTGCTCACAGGATTTAAAAGGATAGTTAAGAGTTAAATTTCTAGAATTAAATGGGAAAACAACCTGGTGTTTGCTTGGACTCCATTTATTCAAGAAAAATTGGCAATAACAATGGACCATTGGATTTACAGAGGCAGGAGAGCTTTGAGGAGCTGCAGCAGCTGTTTGTCCACATGTTCCAGTCTGATCTTGACTCGGGATTCTGCAATAGATCCGCCAAGGACCAGTATGAACCGTTTCAAGGACAGACTCGAACATCCTCGACTTCTCCTTCGTCGTCACCATCTCCACCACCTCCGTTAGCTACGGAGGCAGAAGCACCATTGTGTAACGGCATTAACAAGCGCGGCTCATCAGCAATGGGCTCTGGGAAGCCTCCAAGAGCTGCCGAAGTGGCGGCCGGGCATGCGCAGCCTGAGTTTTGTTTTGGGGTAAGTATCTCCCGAGTTCCTATTCATTTCTCTGTTGGTGATTGTGCGCCAGGCTAGGGCCATAATTATTTACTCACTATCATATGATCTTATTTGTAATGTTTATTGTTGACGACTTCCATGCATGATGCATCTAAGGTGAAGCGAAATCTCCAATAGTAGTTCGCATTTGCAACGATCTAATCTTTGTACAGTACAAGATTTAATTTTTTTGTTTCTGGGCTATGTGTTTACTACTTCATGCTACGAGACACTTGCAGTTGTCCTGAAAAGCAATATTTCTCTGGTTAGGTAGCAATATTTCTGGGCTATGTGTTTACTAATTTAATATTTCTCTGTAAAGATTAACAAGATCTAACATCTGGGGCTTGCTTAGGTAGCCTTTTCCACCTATGGTGTACCTTTTATGCTTAATAAATTAAACATGATATACCCAAGCACAACTTTGTATGCTGGAATAGATAGGTGGTTTGCAATGATCCCTTTTCCTACTTTTTGGGTACCTTTTCCATTGTTCAGCATGACTGGCCATTCAGCCAAGAAAGGGTTTGTTCTAGGTAGCGACTGTTTAGCCTTGTGCAAGTTCGCCTGCACTGGATGGTGATAGGGGACTATAGGGTCTCAATTTGTGGCAGCCCACTGGACATTCACATCTAAGCTATATTTAGGAATTCCGTTGTCAAAATCATGAAATACTGTGACCAATATAAATGTGGGGCCCTGCTGAAACTTTTTTGCATTTGATGGACCACCAACCAAGTGATACAGAATCTAGCTCCACCACTGGATGTATTCTTCCCATGAGGGCTGCTTATCAGCTATGAAGTTTCTGGATAGCGCCTTTTGAATAATCCATTACTGGTACATCACTGTCTTTAGTGGCTCACATGGTAGAACAGTCCGCTGTGCTACTTTCCTCTCGTATATCAGTTACCTACAGATGGACCTTTTTGTATTGACGTGATGTGCCTCGTTTTATGTTTGATGTGATTTATGGAAATTGCATGGTTTCAACGGGATTATGGCTTGTTCAGCGCCTTAACAGATAGATGGAGCCTTGCAGGTTCCATTTTTTTTTGCTTTACAACTCTAGTCTCTGTTTAACTGTTATATGTTGTCTGGTACCATTGCAGACTTGTCCACCGCATGCTTTTATCATCAGACCACACTTTGTTCCTCCTACCTTAAATTGCCAACCAGCTGATTGCTTCACGATAAGTCCGAATCTGTTATATCTGATATTCTGTATTTGCTATTGTTCTTTAAGAATCTTCAAAGTAGCGGTGCTGGTTGAACTGGCTGGTGCTCAACTTGCCGTGGCATACGACGGATGATCTTGGATGTCCTGGTGGTTTAGTAACCATAGGGAAAAGAAAAAAAATTGTGTTTGTATAACCTCTTCACTTAGGTTTCTGTATTGAGGTTGACTGATATGCGTGGAATCCTAATCACCAGCTGTTCAAATCATTTCTGATCTGATCACTTCTACTCGTCTTTCTGCAGATGAATGATACTACGCAAGGTCCAAAGGCGCGAGGCGGGAATGCCAGCAGGAGAAGGAACGGCCAGAAGCAGAAACTGTCGTCGAAGCACGACGTTTCGTCCGACGATGAGATGCTGACTCCACAGCGGTACACAGTATCTTAACGTTCAGTGTCAGCTGCTGCTCCTTGATGTCCTGGCCGTGTCAAGGATCACTAGTAGCGCAGCCAGCAAAGGAGACCCCCGGGGATGGATGGTGTTACAGAGATCATGGCTTGTAAAACTTCATTAGATGCTACCGCAGTCAGTTTCTTTCGGCTTGTGCCGCTGTGTTTTCCCGTGGCATTGGATTCGATTGATTCAGTGTTCATTGCTGTTATGGTAAAGACTCTCTTTATGGATATAAATGAGAAAAAAATTGTAACCAATATTGTCCTTTCCTAGATAGAAATGATGCCATCACACTTGCTCCAGCATTTCTTTGAAAAGGAAAAGGCACCATCTCAGACGGAAATTGATAGTCAGCACCAGTATTTACATGCAGGCAATCAGGAATACTTAACCAAACTATTGGAATGGCACGACGCTCCAAGAACACAAAGGTCCAATAGTTCCAATGTCAGTGCAAATCAAACAAGACGGGTCAAGTAGATGTCTGCTTATTCTTTTCTTTAACCAGATTATCCCTGCTTAACCAAACCATTTGAATGGCAAGGCATTAAGTCCCCAAATTTTCGTTGTCGTTGCACATCAAACAGGACAGATCAGATAGATGTTTGCTTGAATTTTAATTAGATAATCCCTAGTTAGCACTCGGCTCTGAGTCAACCACCACCAAAACACCTGCACTCTAGAAGGCACAACAAGCTTCCACACAGCATGTACATTTAGGAGACTAGGCTGGTAGGGGCGCTTCATGCACCAGTTCATTGTATAGTAACATGATTTAAACGGAATTAACACCAATATGTATGAATAATCTCAGTAGATACCGAGTAGCATGGGAGTCAAATAAGATTACAGACAACGCAGCTTACTAGACATGTAAGTGACACAATTCTATTAGTTCTACTCTTACCAAATTGTAGTTTTTTATTATGTAAACTATGTACTTGTGGAGTAACTGTTGGCTAGTTACCCACCACAAGCGCGGGTGACCACCCATCTAATCACACTGATTGCTGCTCGTCGAGGGGAAATGCAATTATCCACATCTTTGCCCCCTAGGAACATAAGATGCAACAATTGTACCACTACCATTTTCATTGTATAGTCTAACTCTTCCTTTCCCCGTCCCTCCCAAGCCTAGGTGCTAGAAACGCTTCTTCTTACAGAGAACCTTTGATGTCTCTCATGATCGATTCACACTCTTCTTCAGGTTTTGAGGAGGGATTAGACGAGGGAGAAGCAACAGTAGTCATGAGATAGACATTAACTGGGAAATTAAGAAGCAAGGTATCATGGCTAGGAAGGTCACTTGGAGCCAAGCGTTCACTTCAGCTCAACCATAGCTGGTGTGCGATGCAAGGAAAAAGAAAGAGGAAGTTTACTACTGTATTAGAACGTATAGCCTAGGAAGGTGTGTCAAGGACATCTACAAGCTAGAACCTAAGTAGCAGTGTGGATGGAGTCGAGCACTACAAGCCTCGAGATGCATTTTACATAAACATGCAAATAGTACTACTCCATCAAGGCCAGTCTAATAAGTCCTTAATGGCGAGCTAACATCAAACAAACCTTCCATATGCAACTACCAATATGTTGTCTTGGACGAGGACGACACCATTACTCGTCCATGTTTTGTTGTACTTTGTTGTGACTTTGGAATGGTAATAGGTATATGATTGATTGCTTGGAGCCAGTGATAATATTTAGAGTCACTAAGGCACCATATCACCCACATATCCGAAGTCGGCACCATTTTTTACACCTAATTGATCAGAAGTATTTAACCAAACTATTTGAGTCACATCACTCAACGAATATATGAATATCTAGTATCTTCAATGTCACTGCACATCAAACAAGAGACGGATCAGAGTCGTTATATCTGTTATGCTTGGTTTTGACACTCTTCTTATGACCCTATTCTGCCAACCACCATTTTTTCTATTCAATTCATAAAATGCATACTAATATGGATGAAAAACTAACTTACTGTTTGTTGGGACGAAACTCTATTGGGACGAGCGATGGCCAAGGCCCCCCTATTCCAACGGCAGCAAGCCTATTTTCCTTGTTTTACAGATGATTAGAGGATTTAATTAGTAAAGTTTAGCTTGACCGCCCCCTTATAAGAAAATTAGCTTGGTTGGCCCCTCTTAAAGTTGAAACCTGCCTCCGCCCCTGACGTTGATTGCATGCAAAAGCGCTTGTTTGTTGCCATGTGCTGGTTTATACATTGTAGGGAAATCACTATATCTGTTATGTTGGGTTTTGTCACTGTTTTATGACCCTATTCTGCCAACCATTATTTTTTCTGTTCACTTTGTAAAATGTGTCCTAATATGGATGGAAAAATAACTTACTGTTTTTGGGCCGAACTTCGCCAATGCAAGCTCTACCAGTGTGAGCACTTAGCCGAGTATACACTAAGAACCTCATTCTGCTTTTGTGGTTCTCTAAGTGATTTATTTGTTCTATTAGGTATCCGCTTTTTTTGGGGGGGGGGGGGGGGGGTGCTATTATGGAAACAAAACTGTTGGCACTTTGGGGGTATGTGTTTTTGTTCACAGGCTTTAAAAGGATCGTTGAGAGTTAAAATTTCTAGAATAAAATAGGAAAACAACCTGTGTTTTCTTGGACTCCATTTATTAAGGAAAATTTAGCAATAACAATGGACCATTGGATTTACAGAGGCAAGAGATCTTTGAGGAGCTGCAGCAGCTGTTTGTGGACATGTTCCAGTCTGATCTTGACTCGGGGTTCTGCAATAGACCCGCCAAGGACCGGTATGATCCGTTTCAAGGACAGACTCGAACATCCTCGACCTCTCCATCGTCGTCACCATCTCCTCCACGTACGTTAGCTACGGAGGCAGAAGCACCATCGTGTAACGGCATTGACAAGCGCGGCTCATCAACAATGGGCTTTGGAAAGCCTCCAAGAGCTGCCGAAGTGGCGGCGGGGCACGGGCATCCTGAGTTTTGTTTTGGGGTAAGTATCTCCCGAGTTCCTATTCATTTCTCGGTTGGTGATTATGCGCCAGGCTAGGTTCATCATTATTTACTCACTATCATATGATTTTATCTGTAATGTTTATTGTTGACGACTTTCATGCATGATGCATCTAAGGTGAAGCGGAATCTCCAAAAGTGGTTAGCATTTGCAATGATCTAATATTTGTACAAAATTTGATTTTTTTGTTTGTGGGCTATGTGTTTACCACTCCATGCTACGATAGACTTGCAGTTGGCCTGAAAAGCAATATTTCTTTGGTTAGAAATAGGCTGGCTATGTAAAGATTAACAAGATCTAACATCTGGGGCTTGCTTAGGTAGCTTACCTTTTATGCTTAATAAATTAAACATGATATACCCAAGCACAACTTTGTATGTTGGAATAGATAGGTGAAGGGTTTCGTGGCATAGTAAATCAAAATTTTCTACGGATGCGAACAGAGAAAAGCCAAGATCTAATCTAGGAGATGCAAACAACGAGAGGGATTAGATGAGATCTTCATACCCTTGAAGATTCGCACAGCGGAACGTTCGTCGGAACGTGGGTGATGTAGTCGTACTCGCTTCTCCTCCTCGCGATCCGATCCGATCTAACACCGCAAGTGGCGATGCCTCCGAGAGATGCACACGTGCGGCACCTCGACGTCTCCTCCTTCCTCGGTCCAGCAAGTATGGTGGAGAGACGGATTGGATCTACAACGCGACGGCGTGGTGCAAGTGGTGGAGAGTTTCTGCAGCAGGGCTTCGCCTACACGCAGTCGGGAGGGAGAGAGAGAGAGGAGGGCAGCAGGGCGGCTAGAGTTGAGGAGGAGGTGTAGGGGGGTGGTGCGCCCCAACCCTCTATATATAGAGGGGTGGGCGCCTGCCCTAACCCCTCCCCCAAGCCCTAGGCCAGCGGCCAAGGAGGAAGGAGTGGGGGGCAAGTAATCCCCCCTTCTAGAAGCTCCAAACTAGGGTTTCCCCTTGTTTGGCCGGCTGGGCCCTATGGGGCCTTGTGCCCCTGGCCCAATGCGGCCAGGGCACTCCTTCATAGGCCCATGCCCCCTCCCGACAGGTCGGACCACGTTGGTCCCCCTCCGGAAGGTTCTAGAAGCTTCCAGTACAATACCGATTAACCCGGAACAATTTCGAACTCCAAAAACTGCACTGCCTTATATGAATCTTATTCTCCGGACCATTCTGGAACCTCTCGTGATGTCCCGGATCCCATCCGAGACTCCGAACAAAAACTCATAAACCAATTATCCAATCTATCCTAGCGTCGAGACACGTTAAGTGTGTGACCCTTTGGGTTCGAGAACATGCAGACATGATCTTATATCAATAATCAACAACGGGGTCTGGAAACCCATATTGAATCCCACACATTCATCGATGATCATATCGGATGAACCACGATGCCAGGATTCAATCAATCCCATATTTATATTCCCTTCGTCTTGCGATATTTTACTTGCCCAAGATTTGATCGTCGGTACCGTCATACCTAGTTCAATCTCGTTCACAGCAAGTACTTTACTCGTTCCGTAATCCGATATCACTTTGTGATTAACCCCTTAACCACATGCTTGCAAGCGGTGTTGATATCGATTACCGAGTGGGCCTGAAGTATATCTCTCCGACTTGGGAGGGACAAATTCCATCTCGATGCATACAACCCAACAGGTACTTTCCGATCACCTGAGAGACATCTTTATGATCACCCTCTCATAGGATGACGTTTGATGACCTCAAAGCTCTCTTCCGATACCAGGGAGTTGTATTATCTCATGGTCTAAGGAATACAATATTTGACATAAGAAAAGCTTCGCAAAGATGAACATGATGACACGATCTAATTGCTTCGCTTAATTTGGGTCTGTCCATCATATCATTCTCCCAATGATATGATCTCATTATTAATCGACAACTCATGTCTATGGTTAGGAAACCTTAACCATCATTAATCAATGAGCTAGTCCATAGAGGCATACTAGGGACACGGTGTTGTTTACAAAACACTTGTTCAAATAACTCTTCATCGTAGCAACCGTTTAGCCTTGTGCAAGTTCACCTGCACTGGATGGCGATAGGGGACTATAGGGTCCCAATTTGTGGCAGCCCACTGGACATTCACATTTAAGCTATATTTAGGAATTCCATTGTCAAAATCATGAAACATTGTGACCAATATAAATGTGGGGCCTTGCTGAAACTTTTTGCATTTGATGGACCACCAACCAAGTGATACAGAATCTAGCTCCACCACTGGATGTATTCTTCCCATGAGGGTTGCTTATCAGCTATGAAGTTTCTGGATATGCCTTTTGAATAATCCATTATTGGTACATCACTGTCTTTAGTGTGGCTCACATGGTAGAACAGTCCGCTGTGCTACTTTCCTCTCGAATATCAGCTACCTACAGACGGACCTTTTTGTATTGATGCAAGGGCGGATTGGATTATGGTGCGGCACCGGACGGACGGCTGCACTGCAAAGAGAAGTGCTAATTTTCAAGGCTAAAAATATGAAAAATATAGATAATTAGCATCATTAAGGCTGTTTAGCACCAGTCTTAGGCTTCATTCAGCTCCGCCCGTGTATTGATGTGATGTGTCTTGTCTTATGTTTGATGTGATTTATGGAAATTGCATGGTTTCAGCGGGATTATGGCTTGTTCAGGGCCTTAACGGATAGATGGAGCCTTGCACATTCCATTTGTTTTTTTGCTTTACAACTCTAGTCTCTGTTTAACTGTTATATGTTGTCTAGTACTGTTGCCGACTTGTCCACCGCATGCTTTTATCATCAGACCACACTTGGTCTAGTTCTTTTGGCGGCTTCTCTGAGAAGCTTCCCTACCCCCAGCTTTCTGGGAAAGCCGGTTAAAAAATATTATAAGACTTCCAAAATGATTAAGGCTAAACTAATTTGGAAGCCTCACAAAATTTGCTATTGTTTCATGATAAGTCTGAATCTATTATATCTGATATTTTTTATTTGCTATTGTTCTTTAAGAATCTTCAAAGTAGCGGTGCCGGTTGAACTGGCTGGTGCTCAACTTGCCGTGGCGTACAATGACATACGACAGATGATCTTGGATGTCCTGGTGGTTTAGTAACCATAGGGAAAAGAAAAAAATTGTGTTTGTATAATCTCTTCACTTAGGTTTTTGTATTGAGGTTGACTGATATGCGTGGAATCCTAATCACCAGCTGTTCAAACATTTTCTGATCCGATCACTTCTACTCGTCTTTCTGCAGATGAATGACACTAAGCAAGGTCCAAAGGAGCGAGGCGAGAACGCCAGCAGGAGAAGGAACGGCCAGAAGCAAAAACTATCGTCGAAGAACGACGTATCGTCCGAGGATGAGATGCTGAGTCCACAGCGGTACACAGTATCTTAATGTTTGATGTTAGCTGCTGCTTCTTGATGTCCTGGACGTGTCAAGGATCACTAGTAGCGCAGCCAGCAAAGGAGACTGCTGACGATGGATGGTGTTACATAGAGGCGATTGCCTTGTTGAAGGCTGTGTAGGCCTGTAAGAGATCATGGCATGTAAAACTTCATTAGATGCTACCGCAGTCATTTCTCTCGGCTTGTGCCGTTGTGTTGTACCATGGCATTGGATTCGATTGATTCAGTGTTCATTGTTGTTATGGTAAAGACTCCAGTTATGGATATAAATGAGAAAAAATTTGTAACCAATATTGTCCTTTCCTAGATAGAAATGATGCCATCAACATGCTCCATCTTTTCAGTGAAAAGGAGAAGGCACCATCTCAGATAGAAATTCATAGCCAGCACTAGTATTTACATCCAGGCAATCATAAATACTTAACAAAACTATGCAATCATGAATACTTAACAAAACTATTGGAATGTCATGACACTCCAAGAACACAAAGGTCCAATAGTTTCAATGTCAGTGCAAATCAAACAAGACAGGTCAGATAGATGTCTGTGTGTTCTTTAACCAGATTATCCCTGCTTAACCAAACTATTTGAATGGCAAGGCATTAAGTACCCAATTTTCGTTGTCATTGCACATCAAACAGGACAGATCAGATAGATGTTTGCTTGAATTTTAATTGGATAATCCCTAGTTAGCACTCGGCTCTGAGTCAACAACCACCAAAACACCTGCACTCTAGGAGGCACAGCAAGCTTCCACACAACATGTACATCAGTACATGTACATTTAGGAGACTAGGCTGGTAGGGGCGCTTCGCATCACTAGTTCATTGTATAGTAACGTGATTTAAACTGAATTAACACCAATACGTATTAATAATCTCAGTAGATACTGAGCATCATGGGAGTCAAATAAGATTACATACAATGCAGCTTACTAGACATGTAAATGACACAATTCTATTAGTTCTACTCTTACCAAATTGTAGGTTTTTTATTATGTAAATCACGTACTTGTGGAGTAATTGTTGGCGAATTACCCACCACAAGCATGTGCGACCACCCATCAAATCACACGGATTGGTGCTCATCGAGCGGAAATGCAATCATCCACATATTTGCTGCCCCCTAGGAACGTAAGATGCAGACATTGCACTAGTACCAGGTTCAATGCACAATCTGACTCTTCCTTTCCCCATGCCTCCCAAGCCTAGGTGCTAGAAACGCTTCTCCTTATAGAGAAACAAGAACCCATCCATGAACCTCCGATGTCTGTCATGATCGATTGACACTCTTCTTCAGGTTGCGAGGAAAGGATTAGACGAGGGAGAAGCAGCACTAGTCATATAGATATGAAGGTGAGGGGAGAGAGATTAACTGGAAAATTAATAAGAAAGGTATCATGGCTAGGAAGGTCACTTGGAGCCAAGCGTAAGCTTCAGCTCAACCATAGTTGGTGTGCGATGCAAGGAGAAAGAAAGAGGAAGTTTGCTAGAATGTAGTGTCAAGCACATCTGCAAGCTAGAACTTATGCAGCTGTTTGGATGGAGTCCAACACTGCAAGCCTCGAGGCGCATTTCACATAAGCATCGGTCCTTGCACATGCAAATAGTACTACTCCATGGAGGCCGGTCTAATGAGTCATCAATCCTGAGCTAACATCAAAGAAATCTACCATATGCAACTACCAATATGTTGTGTTGGACGAGGACGACACATTACTCCTCCATGTATTGCCACACCGGTGATGCTAGTTCGATTAGTTTTGTTAATGATTCACCAACTATTGCACTGTTTTCTATAACTTTCGAATGCTAATTGGTATATGATTGGTTCCTTATAAGATGTTGCATTTTAGAAATACTAGTGATGGTCCAGTATGTTTGTTACTGGTTCATTAAGCATCTTGTTGTGGTTTACTCCGTTATATCATATAATTTACTTGCTGATGGCGATAGCTGCCCTGGTTTTCAATAACAATATGTATTAGCTACACTAAACATTCTGGTTTGTGCAAACAATAAATAAATAAATAAGGCGGCATATTTGTTGAGAGAAGAAATTAGTCTTTTGCATTGATATTTTATTGACATATTACTGGCACGGTTGATCCGGTTGATCCTGAGTCGAAACCATGTGTGGATGGTAAAACAAAGCAACATTCCCTGACATCAATGGTGGCCGCAGTATCCAAGGTTTCTCTAAAGCGAACAACATCCTCAAGGAGATCATCGTTATTGTTGTCTTCTCCACCAATGCTGCCTCGTTCCGCAAGCAATGTACCCTGCCTTCCTCCACAATCTACACAAGATCCACCTATGCACATTCTTGGCTGGTTACATCGAGAAGGTTTTCCGGATATGGTCAAAACAATATGCAATATGGAAAAACCGGTTTCGGGTAGTACCCAATCCAGAGGTGGAACAATAAAGTGCGTATGACACTCAAACACCTTGGGGGATGGGTACGACACACAACCGGTATTCTTAAAAGAAAGCAACGACTTTTGTCTATCATAGATTAACTCAAAGCTTTAGCAGAAAATCGTTTGTTAACCATGTAAGAAATTGAGCTCAAAAGCCAAGAGAATGCGGAGTTAGCATGACTTATGTGTAAAGAGGAATTAAAATGGTATCAATGTTCCAAAGCTTAATTTATTTTGTATGGGGATTCGAATACTAGGTAATGTTTTGTGCTTTGCACGCTGGTCAATTAGACTTGTTCAGATTGAATTTTGGAGAAATTATCTTACTACCTAAGATTAACGAAGCATAACGGATTCAGCAATACAGACCAATATGCCTTCTTAATGTTAGTTTTAAGATTTTCACCAAAGTCGCTACTATTAGGTTAAATTCAGTGGCTGATCATGTAGTTCGCCCATCTCAAACTGCCTTCATGCAAGGTCGCAACATACTTGACAGTATGGTTACCTTACACGCAACAGTTCATGAACTACATAGGATGAAACTAAACAGGGTCATCCTAAAATTGATTTCGAGAAGGCCTATGATCAAGTCAAATGACCTTTTCTTCAACAGACTCTTAGGATGAAATGTTTCTCTTCTAAATGGCGGGCTTTAATCAATAGTTTTGTGTTGGGAGGTAGTGTTGCCATAAAAGTCAATGATGACGTTGGCAATTACTTTTAGACCAAAAAAGGTCTTAGACAGGGAGATCCATTATCACCAATACAATTTAATATAGGGGCTAACATGTTATCTATCTTGATTGAGCGTGCAAAATCCGAGGGCCAAATTGAAGGTGTTATTTCCTATCTAGTAGATGTAGGTTTATCTATAATTCAGTATGCCGATGATACAGTTCTTTTTATGAAACATGATCTCGAAAAGGCGAAGAACCTGAAACTCATACTCTCAGCTTTTGAACATCTATCGGGATTAAAAATAAACTTTCATAAAAGTGAATTATTCTATTTCGGCGAGGCTCAGGATGCAGTTCACCTTTACGCTGAATTTTTTGGCTGTAGTCAGGGCGTTTTTATGATTCGGTATTTGGACATTCCGCTTCACTACTGAAGGCTCACTAATGCTGAACGGAAAATCGTTGAACAAAGATTACAACTAAGACTGTCTAGTTGGAAAGAAAAATTATTATCCATTGGGGAAAGATTGGTACTCATTAATTTAGTACTTAGTAACATGGTGCTATATATGATATCATTCTTTCAACTTCGAAAAGAAGTCTTGTAAAGGTTGGACTATTTCCGATCAGGATTCTTTTGGCAGGGTGATAATGAGAAAAGGAAATATAGACTGGATAAATGGACTGTGCTTTCTCTCCCCAAAGAATAGGGAGGCATGGGTATCCATGATCTGGAGATCAAAAATACCGCCTTACTTAGTAAATGACTCTTCAAATTATTAACTGAAGAGGGGATATGACAAACTTTACTTAAAATAAAATACGTTGGATCAAAAGCATTGCCCCAAATGGTTTGGAAACCTGGTGACTCTCACTTTTGGGCTGACCTGTTGGCAACGAAGAAACATTTCTGACGCTTCGGTACATTTTCTATTAAGGAGGGGTTTCATATACGGTTTTGGGAGGATAAATGACTTGGTACTACTTCACTCCATGAACAATATCCTGCTTTGTATTCCATAGCCTGGTATAAGGAGGAAACGATCGCCATCGTGCTGGGATCAATTCCCCCTAACGTGACTTTTTGGAGGAATTTAATTGTCCTTACTTACTCTAGAAGTAATAACATGATGTTAGCAATAACATAGAACAAATAGCGAATAGCAGGATGTTAAATATTCTTCCCCTTACTGACTCTAGAAGTAAAGCTTATACTATTATAACAGTATTCATGGGAAGGTTCCATGTCGGTAAAAGTTGCGCAGAGCATTTGGATCATTGTTGGGTAAACCAAAAAATTGCACCATTCATCAAGTGATAGAGAATAATTATTGTTCACGAGTCAGAAAGAAATTCTATCCTCCCCATGCCATGTCTTAACGGTGTTGTTCAAATAACTAAGGAATTCAATGGTTAACCGGTGACAGGTTGGTGCATCATAAAATACAAAGTTTTGTAGGCCAACTCTATTGCAAAGTAAATTAAAGTCATCAGAGATACCAAGTTTGTTCAAAGTGATGGGGGCAAACCCACTTGGTTGTCTTGACTTCTCGGTTTTTTATCTTGTTGAAACAATCACGGTGGGATTTGTTCTTGAATCAAATCCTCATGCGTTCCTGAGATGCAGCCCGAGAAGAACTAGCGGTGGAAAGAGCACGTGTCTGGATCCTCGTGTCCATCTTCTAAAAATAAATAAGAAAGACAAATATAAAACTTTTTGATCCAATAGTAAAAGTCATAGCATAGTCCTCATCATAGCACACTAAAGAATCTCCTCAACATAATAATCTAGGCAAGATAATCATGGCAAATAGTTCAAAATAAGTCTCACCCTAGATTGATAATGACAATATATCAGAGATAAATTTGCAATAAGTAATTGGAGGATCAAAGGAGAAACATACCATAGATCACTTGTGTGCGAGGAATTCGAACGAAATTGAGTAGGGGTGAAGATCCCTTGAGGTTTTGAGAGAGTCTGGAGGTAGAAGAGAGAAAAAGGATTGATGTTTTGATGTTTTGGGTACCTCCCCGTGCGTTTAAGTGGTCGGACGCAACCACGGCGACAAATATACGACCGAAACACTTTGTTCCCGCCGTATAGTTGGTCTGACGCCAAAATTTTAGGGTTTCTAGGGTTTCTTTCTAGCGGCTGTAACTATAAGGCCGAAACTTTTGTTCCCGCCGTATAGTTGGTCGTCAAACCTTCTGTATCCTGGGATGAAAAATTGTCGATGGGTAACATAAATATACGATTGGAACTATACGGCGGGAATTTTAATTCCCGCCGTATAGTTGGTCGTTAACCTTTCTGTACACATATTTTTTTTCTATTTCTTCAAGAATTACTTTTTAGACTAAAAATTAGCGAAATACCTTGTTTTGATAGAAAAATGCCAGACTATAATTTCGACCAACTATGGCATATATAAAACATGAATTTTTAGTACTCCCTCTGTTCGGGATTATAGGTCCTACGCGCATATCTAGGTTGTTAATTTGACTAATAAAATATAACTTATATATCACAAAAATTATATCATTAGAAAATATAACCTCTAAAGTTTCTAATGGTATAATTTTTATGCTATACTATTTATGTTTTGTTGTCCAAATTGGCAACCTAGTTATCCGCGCCGGACTTATAATCCCAAACGGAGGGAGTACCGCTGAATCTATTCTTCTCATTGGAGTTTTCTAGCACTCTTTATTCTATATAAAACTTAAACTAAAACTTAAAACTTAACTCAAACCTTTATTTCACATGGATTGCCTCCCATGCAGCGCTCTTTTATGGTCAATAGCTTGACCTTGATATTGCTCACTTAGGCCATATGAGTGGAACACCCACTCCAAAGTAATTGGCTTTCAAAGTGATGGCCTCCTTATCATCTTGTTTGGCTTTCTTTTTCCTAGTGAAATGAATAACAAAAGAATCCCGCGAAGGCAACTGGAGCTTCACGTTCCCTTCATGCAAATTGATTAAAGCCTTAATAGTTCTTAAAAAGGACGACCTAATATAATAGGGACAATAGCATCTTTAGGCATGTCAACAATAACAAAATCAATAAGAGCAGGACAACCTTTAATGTATATTAAGGTATTTTATTTAATGCCTACTGCTTATTTATAGGTAGAATCTGCCAGATGTAATTTTAGTTCGGTAATTTCAAAAGAGCCAAGATTTAACTTGTTAAAAAGACTCTTTGTAATTGTTTAAACACTTGCACCTAGATCACAAAGTGCATCTATTTTATTAGTTCCAATTTTAATCTTAATAGTAGGCTCAAATATATCATCTAGCTTAAGAGGCAATTTTTCAGCAATTTTCTTATATTCTTTCTCAAGCTCACGTACCTTTATTGCTATCTGATTAACGAAGTGTTGATACATGGCTTCCTCATTTCCTTCACTTACCGGAATCTTGACATTGATCCTTTTTACAAGATCTTCAATTGTGTAGTTTGATCAAGGAGCATTGCGATAATCAAGTTCTTCGGGCTCCTCCCTTTGGATTCTTATCATCTTGAGGTCTTCAACTGGATTGGGCTTAGTTTTACCTGCAAATTTAGCTAGAATGAGAGTTTGACTTTCAGTTATCTTACCTAGCTGCGCCTCAACAATCCTTGTTATTTCTTGGAGGGCCTGCAAATTATTTCTCAAACTAACAGCTTGGTTAGATAATTTACCAAGCATAGCATCATGATTCTCCGTAATTTTGACTAGAATATTGTTTTGCTCATTTTGTGAGTCCATAAAAGCTTTAAGAGTTTCTTGGAGACTAGTATTGCTTGATGCCATATTATTAGAGTTACCTGCCGGACTAGAATAATATTTCTGGAAGTTTGGATTATAATTCTTCTTCCAAGCAGGGTTATAATCATTATGAGCTATAAAGTCTAATTTTTCAATAGTTGGTTCGGGAGTAGCTCTTACCGGGGTTTCATTACCTTTAACGGCTAATATGAGCTCATTCAACTTAGCATTGAGTTCTTCTTTTTTTGAGGTGTGACGAAGTTCACCTTCTTTGTGTTTGATCTTTCCACATGCCATTGGGCATGGTTGTCTTGCATATTGTCTAGCAGCTGCTTTGCTTCGGTAATTTATTTACCCATAAATATTCCTCCAGCTGCAGTATCTAGCATAGACTTAGAAACAGGATTAATAGCACTATAAAATAAATGGAAAATTAATCAATCTTCCATGCCATGGCTGGGACAGTTTCTCATGCATTCTTTATTCTCTCCCATGCAAGTACTAGTGGCTCACGCTCTTTCTATCTAAAACCAGTAATATTAGATCTGAGTTGCATAGTCTTTGTAGGTGGAAATAATTTAGTCATAAATAAAGAAGTACATTCCACCCACGATGCAATAGTATTTTTAGGCAAAGATAACAACCATTCTTTTGCTCTTACTTTAAGAGAGAAAGAAAATAAGTGCATCTTGACTGCATCGGGGTCAACATCTTTAATGCGCATCATATCACATATTTCAGTGAAAGTATTTAAGTGCGTACCTGTATCTTCTACAGAAAAGCCTCCAAATTGATTATGTTGAACCAAACTTAAATAGTGGGGCTTAATTTCATAATCTTCAGAAGCAATTGCTGGCTGAGTAATAGGAGTACGTAAATAATCATTGTTAGGAGTTGTAAACTCCCCAAGTTTCTTTTCAGCCATACTCCCTATGTTTTTGTATTTTCTTAAACAAGTACTAATTATGATAAAGCAAGAATTAAAATACTAACTATTTTTTTTGTTTTTTCAAATAAAAAATGAAAGTAAACTAACAAAATTAAAAACGAGAATTAAAACTAGCAAGGTTCCTACTAACCTCACTAGGGTAGCTATTGCTTCCCCGACAACGGGGCCAGAAAAAGGGTTGATACCTTTGATCCGGATTACAGATGTAGTATAGCTCTTTTTCCCTAGTAGACCTAGGTTTATCGAATCCTCGGGAAGCAGAAAGCAAAGTGATATTACTTAAATGGACCTTCGAGAGTTTTAGAATCCCTATTGCGTTTTCACCGGACCAAGAGTTTAGGATCTTGTTGTTGTTGTTGTTGTTGTTGTTCTTGTTGATGTTGTTGTTGTTGACGATGGAGAAAGAAAGAGGGCCTAGGGTCTTCGGTTTTCACTAGTAGCTGTGCAAAACATCTGATAGAAATAATAGATAATAATAATAAAGTATGCATATAATTGTTAGAGCAAGATAACTATATGTGGGCAATGCATCCATAATTGTTATCGCCTCCTCAACCACTTATAGCAATAACCTACTAGTCTTATCCATAGAAGAAAGAGAACTAATGATATCCTCGTGATGTCACCGTTAATTCCAAGTAAATTCCTCATATACAACCATACTACCCTTTTTGTCACTGGGTTCCTATCCTACAGATCAGTCATTACTCACACTCTCTTTACCTAGATCAATCCTCGGGGTCTTGGGTACCTGACAAGTCCTTAGATTGAGGTAAGAGAGGGTACTACAATCATCATGTCATACAAACTAATACATGATCCCATCTATGATAAATAACATGCACAAAAGCTACATGGCTATGCCGAAGCCCTCAGCCCAAGGAGAATTACTCACACATAGAGATGAAATCGACAATCATAAACATTGGAATAGAGATCATAAGTTTGATAGAAAGTAGTCTTACAATATCGCCAATTAGAGATGAGATCTACTATTACAAGTGGTGGAAGATGGCTATGGTGGTGGAGAAGGGTTTAGAGGTTTAGATCTAGATCTATTCCTCCGACGTGGCGGCTTATGGTGGCAGGAAGAGATGAGGTCAAAAGAAGCATAGTTTCCTGTCGCCCGAAGCCTCTTTATATAGGGGTCCCTTCATGAAAGTTGTTCTGTTTGACCTAATGAAGTCGGTGCAAACTATACGGCGGAAACTATACGGCGGCGACTCGTGTAATTGGTTGTTAAACTTGCAGTAATTTCTTCACGACTCCCGTTTTTTTGACGTGTTGGAAATATTGTATCTTTGGCATTTATATAGTGATTCCCATCATCATATGTCATTATCTGTGCAGAAAAAATAGCAAGAAAGGATAGCATGCCCCTTTGATCATTAGGCATTAGTGGCAGGTTTTAGAGAGATATTTTATCAAATATATGAATAATATCTAGTTTAAATGCGGACGTGGATGGATATATTTCATAGCCATCAGTGGGCCCACTAATGGCCCCTTTAGAACATTCCAGAAGCTTCCGGTCAAAATACCAAAAACATTTCCGAACCCTGGAAAATGACTTTCCATACATGAATCTTATTTTCCGGACCATTCCGGATCTCCTCGTGATGTCCTAGATCCAATCCGAGACTCCGAACAACATTTGGTATCCAACTCATATTCCATATCTACTTAAACAACATCGAACCTTAAGTGTGTCACCCTACGGTTCGCGAATTATGCAGACATGATCGAGACACCTCTCCGGTCAATAACCAATAGCAGGATCTGGAGATCCATAATGGCTCCCACATATTCAAAGATGACTTCATGATCAAATGAACCATTCACATACGATACCGATTTCCTTTGTCGCGCGATACTTTACTTATCCGAGGTTTGATCGTCGGTATCTCTATACCTAGTTCAATCTCGTTACCGATAAGTATGTACTCTTTACTCATTCCATGATATGACATCATTTTTCACATGCTTGCAAGACAATTGGATGACATTCCACCGAGAGGGACCAAATTATATCTATCCGTCATATGGATGGACAAATCTCACTCTTGATTCATGCGCTTCAACACATACTTTCAGAATACCCAATGCCACCTTTATAACCACCTAGTTACGGAAGTGGCGTTTGATATCATCAAAGTAATCATCCGGTGATGGTGATTAACATAATCTCATGGTCGAAGGATTAGGTTACTATGCATCTAAAAGCTTGTAGCAAAAGGAACTTAATGACTTGATCTAATGCTATGCTTACTATAGGTGTGTGTCCATCACATCATTCTCCTAATGATATGACCTTGTTATTAATAACATCCAATGTCCATGATCATGAAACCATGATCATCTATTAATTAACAAGCTAGCTTAACAAGAGGCTTACTAGGGACTCTTTTATGTTTGCAAAACACATAAATATTAAGGTTTCCTGTTAATACAATTATAGCATGGGATGTAGACATTTATCATAAACACAAAGATATAATAATAACCACTTTATTATTGCCTCTTGGGCATATCTCCAACACTTTATTGACCAAAAAATAAAATGTGGTACAAATACTATAATACAGACCCATGTGCTTATTGAATGTTAGTTTCAAAATATTTACTAAAGTGGTAACTAATCATATCATGGGGATTGCTCCAAAGGTAATTAGACCTACTCAATATGCTTTTACACCGGGATGACATATCCTTGAAGGGATGGTTGTCCTTCATGAGACCATCCATGAGCTTCACCGGAAGAAAATGGATGGATTTTTTTTAAAATTGACTTTGAAAAGGCATATGACAAGATCAAATGGTCTTTCCTACAACAAACATTGCGTATGAAAGGTTTTTCACCTAGGTGGTGTAAACTTATTGAGCAATTTGTTCAGGGAGGGAGTGTTAGAATAAGGGTTAATAATGATATTGGACATTACTTTCAAACTAGAAAGGGGTTACGGCAAGAAGACCCATTATCCCCGATGGTGTTTAATATCGTTGTAGATATGCTAGCCATTTTAATTGCAAGGGCAAAGGGAGATGGTCAAGTGGGAGGCCTCATTCCACATCTTGTTGATGGAGGGGTTTCAATTCTACAATATGCGGATGATACTATTCTTTCCATGGAACATGGTTTACAGAAGGTCATGAACATGAAACTAATACTATGCATTTTCGAACAACTATCCATACTAAAGATAAATTTCCATAAAAGCGAGATTTTCTGTTTTGTTAAAGCAAAAGAAGAGGAGCAGAAATACAAACAAATATTTGGTTGTGAGGCTGGATCTATTCCTTTTAGATACCTGGGTGTGCCTATTTATTATAGAAAACTTAAAAATTCAGACTGGTATCTAGTAGAAACTAGATGTGAAGGAAAATCAGGTTGCTGGAAGGGCAAACTATTATCTTATGGCGATCACCTAGTCTTTATAAACTCTGTATTAACAAGTTTACCTATGTTTATGTTGTCGTTTCTAGAAATACCTAAGGGGGTAAGGAAACGATTGTATTTTTATAGGTCTCGCTTTTTTTTGGCAAAGTGATGAGAATAAAAAGAAGTATAGGCTCACAAAATGTAATATAATTTGTATAACACAATATCAGGGTGGTTTAGGTATTGAGCTATTGGAAATTAAGAATAGATGTTTACTAAGCAAATGGCTTTTCAAATTACACTACTAGAAAACTAGCTATAGGTATAAATGCTATTCGGTGGCGCATATCTCTGGCCATGTGCCATAGTTAAAACCTAGTAGCGCACGTACAACGCAATGCCCCACATACATTTATACATTTTGTGGCGCATCTGAATCGCCATACGCCACAGAAATATGGTGGTACCTGTCACCAGGTATGGGTGACCCACTTTCTGTGGCGCATATAGTGATATGTGCCACAGAAAGTGACTACATGTCCCACCGTAGAAAGTGGCACCCCATATTCTGTGGCGTATATGGCAATATGTGCCAAAAAAGTGAAGATTCTATGGCGCATATAAACATATGCCCCATAGAAAGTCAAAAACAGATCTCACCCCCTCGGATCGCCTTTTAAGTTTTGCAAAAAATAAATGATAAAAACTTTAAAAAAATAATTCCTTTGAGATGTAGTTATATTTTGGGTTATAGTTGTAGGAAAAATTAAAAAAACATGAATTTCAATGTATTTTGAAAAAAATGGTCATGGCACGATAAAACGGCCATAACTTTTCCATACGATGTCGGAAAAAAAGTTTTAACTATCAAAATAATCGTCTCGAAATTTCCCATCCGAATTCAATGGCAAAAGGCCGTTCTAGATTTTACAGATTCCCCTAATTCGAAAATAGTAAAAAGTTATGGCAAAAAGAAGTTTTTTCCTGTAAAAAATAAAAAAGAGGGAGAAAATTCTGTGACGCATATCTCCAGTATGTGCCACAGAATTGTTGGGCGGGATTCGAAATTTGAATCCCGCTGACATCCCTGCTCCCTCTCTCTTTTCTCCTTCTCTTCTCTCTCTTTTCTCCTCCACTTATTGTCTTTTCTCCTCTCTCTTTTCTCCTTCTCCACTTATTCTCTTCCCTCCTTCTCCACTTCTTCCCTTCTCTTCTTCTCCTTCCCTTATCCTCCCTCCTCCTTCTCCAATATCCGGTGACCTCCTTCTCCAACTCCGGCCATGGGCTCCTCCTCCACCTCCACCACCCTGGTGACCTCCTCGACCTCCTCCTTTGGCCACCACCTCCACCACCTCCGGCGAGCCCCTCCTCCTCCTTTGGCTACCACCTCCGGCGGCGGCCTCCTCCTCCTCCTTCGATGACCTCCTCCTCCAGCCACCTTCGGCCTAGCCCTCCTCCGGCCACCACCATCTTCGGCGACCCCAACTCCGGTCTAGATCTGGCCTGCTTTTTTTGAAATTAGAAAAAAAAATCGGTGGCGCATATTGCCAATATGTGCCATAGAAATTTGAGATCTGGCCCGCTTTTTTAAAAAAATTGAAAAGAGAATTCTATGGCGCATATTGACATTATGCGCCACAGAATTTTAAGATTTCTATGGCGCATATCAATATGCGCCACAAAATTACAATTTAGTGGCATGTTAACTGTGGTGCATCCCATATGCGCCACAAAATTCAAAAAAGGTGCGCCACTAATTAGCTTTTTCCTAGTAGTGTTAATGAATGAAGAAGGTGTATAGCAAGAACTGCTTAATAATAAATATCTAAGTCAGAAAACTTTGTCTGGAGTCCAAGCAAAGCCGACATATTCTCCATTTTGAAAAGGACTTATACAGGTAAAGATTGAGTTCTTTGCTAGAGGTCATTTCAAGGTAGGGGACGGTGTAAACACTAGGTTTTGGAAGGATACATGGTTGGGAGATACACCGTTAGTGTAGCAGTATCCATCATTATACAATATTGTGCATCAGAATAATGTTACCGTAGCACAAGTTTTAGCTCAATTACCACTGAACATTGGTTTCATGAGAGTACTTACTGGTATTAAGTGGAATTATTGGCTTCATTTATGACAAATACTTATGATAGTTTAGCTAGCGTCGGATGAACAAAATAAGTTTTTATGAAACTTAACTTCGTCTGGGGTGTTCTCAGTTAAATCCATGTATGAGGACCTTATGAACGATCATACGGTTTTTCTTTGGAAATTAAAGATCCTGCTTAAGATTAAAAAAATTATGTGGTTCCTTCATAACAAAGTGCTTCTTACTAAGGATAATCTAGCCAAAAGGAATTGGGTAGGATGTATCAAGTGTTGTTTTTGTGGGGCGCAGTAAACCAAAGAATTTTTTTATATCATGTCCTTTTGCTCGTCTGCTATGGCGTATTGTCAATTTTGCTTATGATCTACCCCTCCAACTGATATAACACACATGTTTAGAAATTGGTTGAATGGAGTTGACAAAACATCTAAGGCTAGAATTCGCATTGGTATTTCTGCCTTATGTTGGTCTATTTGGAGATGCATAAATGACAATATGTTTAACAAAACAAAAACTTTTATTTTTTTTGCAGATTATTCATATGATGGCACATTGGGTGCAACTTTGGGCGTTCCTACTCCCCCAAGACCAGCGGAATATTATGGTTGCTGGGTGTAGCCATTTGCTAATGGTCCCGCACCACATATTTGGCCAATCGTACTGGCGGCAACTTAATCGCATACAAGATGTGTAATGCCTTTTTTTGCTTTTGTTTCGCTGGTCAACTTTAAGCGACCCATAAATTGTAACTGCTATAGAATGATGATTGTTTGATGGTGTTTTAATAAAGGTTGTGTGCATCAACCGATATAGAGGCCGGAGTTTTATTTCCCTTTTCATAGAAAAACCTACACCTGTCTGGTCCAATCGTTTAGTGACTTTGTTTACTGAATCACATGAAATTCTAGGGGACTCCACCCTTCCTCCAGCATCTCACTGGAAGTCTCTCGTGAGTGTGACGCGTGACTTTTTTTGTTTCGGAGTGGGGAGCGGTTTAGGTTTTTGCCAGTTAGCAAAATAGGAAAGATTTACTCAGGAGTATGGGTCTGTCATAAGTGTTTGTAATAGAATGAAGTAAGTTGCCGGTTCTAGGTGAGCATAAAAGATCTGATAGCCTCACCTTAGTGATGTTAATTGTGGTTACATTAATAAGTAGCTTGGTCTATCTTTACTTCATTTCCTGGCTTCTATTAGCTAGGAAAGGTTTCTCAAGGAGCATGATGCATGTTGGGTTGGGCCACTGCTGCATCAAAAACTAAATCACAACCTTCTAATGGTTCGAATGTATATAGAACAATTTTTTTTTCTATTTCTCTTCTTGGTTCAGAGTTTTCTCTTTCCAAAGCTTAGTAAAATAGGCGGATTCTGTGTGGACGAAGTATTGATGACGAGATTTATTTCCAAAAGTATGCATCAAAGTAAATGCTAGGCTACTTCTATTCATTATTCTTTTCCTCCATTTCTGTAAGAATGAAGCTATGTGGAGAACCATTCACAGCCACGCCAATGCATTTTGTTCCTTCTATCCTCAAAACTCGACAAATGATCGGCGATGGCCTTTCATTGTTGGGGCTGCATCTAGCAGCCCCTCTTCTTCTACCTCTCAACTCTCTCTATTGTCTCCAACACAAGAACAACACACGGACACACACACACACACACACACACACACACACACACACACACACACACACACACTCAAGGGAGAAGCACAACTTTGCTTTGCCGAGAGGCACTCCCCCTTAATGATAAAATGGACTACATTGTTTCTGCCACCGTTGCCTTTCTTATTAACTCAGTGCAGTATATATACAAGAGGAGACCACACGTGACCACTCCCCCACTAACCACTACATGCACTCATGCACTAAACCAGCCACTAACAACTAGCTGACCTGATCTCTTCTCCTAGAATCTCTCTAGGCTCCACATACGACCCGGCCACACTAACAACAGCTCTCTACATGCACGACTACATAAACAACTACCTTGCAGCTAGGCCACCGATTCACCCGTAGCAAGTTGGCTTCAGTAATCTAATGCAGATACATCATGACAAGATTAGTGCTAACAAGTAGAGATAGGAATTTGGAAACATCTCATAATATATGTGGTTATTGATTGAATAACTTCCTTGAGCAGTTTCCTTACCAAACCTCGACAAAGGCTGACCACACTAGCCGTTATGTTTCCAGGTTTTTTCCAGGATAGGCTTTAAAGGACCCTGTAGGCTAGCGACCAACGCCTGTCGGCATACCCAAGTACATTTCCTGGAAAGCTTCATTAGCCAAACCTAAACGGTCTGCCACATCCATTTTAACATGGTTGTCACAATGAAGACCAAAGAAAACCGAGGATTTGTCCATATTGATTTTATGCCCCGATCCTTGACAATATAAAGCAAGGGTCTCCTTGAGAGCCTCAACACTTCTCCAATCACTCTGTTTGAAGAAGATGTTATCTTGTACAAATACGAGGTGGGAAATAGGTGAGCCAGAATGGCTATTACGAACTCCTTGTAGAACCCCAACATTCTCCTTAAGAAACAACACATTAGACAACCTTGAGTACACAGCAAGAAAAGATATGGACTCTCGAGAGGGAACAACATGTGGAGTGAGTTCTCAATTAACATGTACTTCATATCCAACCTGAGCGACACATCTCGTCACTGTAGTAATCCATGTAGTAGCAAAGCCCACCTTACAAAGAGAGTCGTGCAAATAGTTCCATTCAACATGGTCCCATGGTTTCGGAGTGGTCCGTGTATGGTTTTGTTGTAATGCTTTTTGCTCGATTTTATGATAACTAAGCAATTCACTTCTTAATTAATAGATTTGGTTAAAGCCTTTTCCCCTTTTTCTAAAAAGGGCATGAGAAGATATACCAGTACAGTTTTCAATGCTCAATCTGACGATTCATTTCCCCGTGCCTCCCATGCCTAGATGCTAGAAACGGTTATCCTTAAAACGAAACAAGAACCCATCCATGAGCCTCGATCTCTCCCTTGATCGATTCACACTCTTCCTTAGGTTGTGAGGAAAGGATTATATGACAGAGAAGCAACACTCGTCATGAGATAGATATGAAGGTGCGGGGAGAGAGATCAATTGGGAAATTAAGAAGAAAGGTATCATAGCTAGAGAGGTCACTTGGAGACAAGCGTGTGCTTCCTATCAACTATAGTTGGTATGCAATGCAAGGAGATAGAAAGAGGAACTTTTCTAGAATGTAGTGGCACAGACATCGACAAGCTAGAACCTATATATATATCGGTTTGGATGGAGTCGAGCACTGCAAGACTCAGGATACATTTCACATAAACATGCATATATGACCGGTTCTTGCACACGGAGATAGTAATACTCCATGGAGGCCAGTCTAATAAGTCATAAATCCTGAGCAAACATCAAACAAACCTGACATATGCAGCCGCCAATCTGTTTTGTTAGACGAGGACGACACCATTACTCCTACATGTGTTGCTACACCGGTGATGCTAGTTCATTTAATTTTTTTAGATACATTTACTTTTGTTAATGGTTCACCAACTATCACACCATTTATTGTAACTTTTGAATGGTAATAGGTACTCCTTACGTAGGAAATTTTAGAAATACTAGTGATAGTCAATTATTTTTTGCTAAGGGTTCAGTATTCGTCTTGTTGTGGTTTACTCCATTTTATGGTACAGTTTACTTGTTGATCGGCAATATCTTCACTGGTTTTGGATGAGTGTGTGTTAGCTACAGAAAACGTATAGTTCTATACAGAGAATAAATAAACAATGTGACTTTTCTGGACAACCAACCTCCTTGGGGAGATCATCATTCATGTTGTCTTCTCCACCACCCCCGTTCACGCCGATGTCTCTTCGATCTTGATACAGGCTTTCGTCCCGCTTTATAAATAAGCCACATTGGCCGAACATATACAAGGTCATGAGGAGATCCTCTTACAAAGCATATCAAAGACAAACACAAAACCCACGAAAATCCTAAAACTACGTAGGCACCAAAGCAACACCGAGTGTGAGGACCGGAACTTAACTTCCATACCCCCGTGTTTATTCGTCAATCCCAAGATCAATGTTGACGACACAGCAAAATGTATATCACTGCAAACATACAATAGTAATTACAATGTTTTAATAGCCACACAGTGAAATGTCTAGTGATATTTATTACATCCAGAAAGCACAGAGAAAATATAAAACGTGTAGTGACTCCATCTCAGCCACATGCAGCCGATGTAGTCCACGAGGCCTCACTCATTAGCGTCATCATAGTAGTCATAGTGTTCCTCTTCTCCATAGTACTCTGAAGTATCAACGAAAGAATTGTCATGAGTACATAACATACTCAGCATACCCCTTATGCAAAACCTATAATAGCTACATGTGGCTTTAAGGAAGGCTGTATGGTTCTTTGCATGAAGCCAATTTTATTTCCAATATGGTAATAGTTTTGATAAAAGCGGTTTTAGAAGAAAACATGTTTATCATCAATGTGGTATTTCTCATCGGTGTGGTTATTCACGATAACTCACGTAGTTCATAGATTCCACGATAAGAATAGGAGCAAAGAGGGAAGTAGCAAGACAGGTTCCCTTATGTCAAGAAGGATTCATGTGTCATCCATGACCATGGACACGGCTATTCGAATAGGTTTACACTCTGCAGAGGTTGTACACTTTTTCCACACGACACGACCTCGTCTTGTTGCCCATCAGCCGTCGCTGGTTTGATACACACCAATTGGTGTACCGGCAGAGGGATTGTGATGAGGTCTTTTAGCTAGATACCCCAAATATGTGACATTCTCACCGGGTATGGCGCATGGAACTTATAGTATGTCCCCAAACCGGTCCCCCAATCTGTGTCGAACGCTCCCCGTAGGCAGACACCTCATCAGCAGTACAGTGACATCGACACCTAAGGCTGACTAACCTACTTGACCAAGCCAGTGCCCATTATAGTATGTGGTTGTACGATTGTCACAATCTTCAAATCCAAGACTTATTAGTCTCTCATGCGGCACAAACGATAGATTGCCACCTCCAACTAGTGAAGGACAACCAATCACTCCTTCTTTTGATCCAGCTATCATCTGCGTCAGTGTTTAGACGTAAGTTTCACCCAGAGTAGAATAGAGTAGAGGAAGCAACAACGACTAGCTCATCAAGCTCATAAAGTTTCAAAAGGGGTGTATGAGACCCGAAGGTCATACAATTCCTCCGAATAGGAAAGATCGAGGATCCTAAATATTATTGAGCATGACTAAGCAATTCTACTCTAATAGGATTACTATATAGTATCTACTCAGGATATTGTATGGCGACAGATAGATCAAGATATGTGTGTAACAAAATAGCATATATTTGTAAAGCAATAAAATAGAATGCAATTTATAAAACACGGGATAAGATATGGAAAGGGGCATGCCTTCGTTGATGAATCCTTCTTCTTCAATAAGATGATTATGTCCATGACGAAACTCGTCACTCCTTACTCGTTGTAACGCTATCAAGTGACAATCAAATGAATACCAAGGCAATAAATACTAAAATGAAATACAAATCAGAATGAATGTATGAGTTGATGTAGAATAGGACATAGGAAAATTTGGTAAGGATTGAGGTAGTGAGTTGTAGTAACTAGAATATAAATCAATCGAATGGATAGCTAGGATTTTAGGATGCTAGGATAGATTATCTAAATAAAATCTTGTGATAATATATATGGATAGGCTTGCTAGGTTTAGACGGCTCGAGGTATATTGGTTGTTCTACCATTCTAAACTAATAATAACATATTAGGAAAATATATGTTTTTGATATAACCACTATAGGTGGTTTAGTCTTAGCATTCCATGTACAAACATTCCACCTTCTATTCTAGAATTATACTCATGTGATAGCAATGTAATGAAATAGTTATTCTATGCTCACATTAGACAAACAAACAACAAGAATAACGCATGGTATGAAAATAACAGTACCAATATATTGTATGCACTACTTAGCATGAAGTGGACCATAGAACATTAATAGGCTACGCACGCATAGCCAACAACAAATCACTAGTAGTAAACCATATAGAGAACTAATATGAAAAGCAATCATACTAGAAAATATAAACAGAGGTAACAAAGCAT
Source organism: Avena insularis (assembly GCA_023614405.1). Taxonomy (NCBI): domain Eukaryota; kingdom Viridiplantae; phylum Streptophyta; class Magnoliopsida; order Poales; family Poaceae; genus Avena; species Avena insularis. Next base: position 375,986,920 of record CM042695.1, on the reverse strand, counting down.
TACTAACGTGCCACTGAATAACAAATAATAAATAATAACTTTCTAAGCAATAAATCAATAGGTATTATATATAAAATACTATTATCATAACAACAACTCAAATGCTATTTAGACAGAACCAACATATCCAAAATAATTATAGGAAAATAATAAACATTACTATGATCATCTACAAGAACTATTGAATATTTGTAGCAAGTCCTAATCATGCAATAAAATGGATACTACTCTTTATCCTAATGTACAAGCATGATAAGCATGGAAATACTAAGTGAAATTTAAAAACATGAGAAGCTCTACTAATAGTACACAAGTTACTGAACCAATACCAATAGATATATAGAACACGTTAATTAAATCTAACAATTAATTCTATGTCTAAACATGATAATTGATAGACAATTATAAGAAAAGAACAACACTATGATCTAACTAGACCATCAGGAATTCTTAACCGAATGCTGATAGTACACTAAGCATACAAAGCTACAGAAACAACTCTATATAAACATGTGGATGCATAGAATTTTTCTCCTCTAAAATTGAGTTGAATCGTTACATGTTTAAAGATAATTTTGTAAACTACCAATAGTATTCAAAGTCTAACGCTACTGCTGGGTTGTTAGGATGGTTTGGCAAGCCTTGATATGTAATGCACAACCAATTTATATACCGACTAGTCATACACATAAACATGAGGGGTTTCGCAGCATAGTAAATCAAAAAAATTCTACGGATGCGAACGGGAAAGCCAAGATCTAATCTAGGAGATGCAAACAACGAGATTGATTAGATGAGATCTTCATACCCTTGAAGATTCGCACAGCGGAACGTTCGTCGGAACGTGGGTGATGTAGTCGTACTCGCTTCTCCTCCTCGCGATCCGCTCCGATCTAACACCGCAAGTGGCGATGCCTCCGAGAGATGCACATGTGCGGCACCTCGACGTCTCCTCCTTCCTCGGTCCAGCAAGTATGGTGGAGAGACGGATTGGATCTACAACGCGACGGCGCGGTGCAAGTGGTGGAGAGTTTCTGCAGCAGGGCTTCGCCTACGTGCAGTCGGGAGGGAGGGAGAGAGGAGGGCAACAGGGCGGCTAGGGATTGAGGAGGAGGTGTGTGTGGGGTGGTGTGCCCCCAGCCCTCTTTATATAGAGGGGTGGGCGCCAACCCTATCCCCTCCTCCAAGCTTAGGCCGGCGGCCAAGGAGGGAAGAGTGGGGGGCAAGTTTCCCCCCCTCCTTCTAGAAGCTCCCCTAGGGTTTCCCCTAGGTTTGGCCGGCTAGGCCCTATGGGGCCTTGTGCCCCTGGCCCAATGCGGCCAGGGCACTCCCTCATAGGCACATGCCCCCTCCCGACAGGTGGGGCCACGTTGGTCCTCCTCCGGAAGGTTCTAGAAGCTTCCGGTACAATACCGATTAACCCGAAACAATTCTGAACTCCAAAAACTGCATTGCCTTATATGAATCTTATTCTCCGGACCATTCCGGAACCTCTCGCGATGTCCCGGATCCCATCCGAGACTCCGAACAAAAACTCATAAAACAATTATCCAATCTATCCTAGCGTCGAGACACGTTAAGTGTGTGACCCTTCGGGTTCGAGAACATGCAGACATGATCTTTTATCAATAATCAACAGCAGGGTCTAGAAACCCATATTGACTCCCACACATTCATTGATGATCATATCGGATGAACCACGATGCCAGGATTCAATCAATCCCATATTTATATTCCCTTCGTCTCGCGATATTTTATTGCCCGAGATTTGATCGTCGGTACCGTCATACCTAGTTCAATCTCGTTCACAGCAAGTACTTTACTCGTTCCGTAATCCGATATCACTTTGTGATTAACTCCTTAACCACATGCTTGCAAGCGGTGTTGATATCGATTACCGAGTGGGACCGAAGTATATCTCTCCGACTTGGGAGGGACAAATCCCATCTCGATACATACAACCCAACAGGTACTTTCCGATCACCTGAGAGACACCTTTATGATCACCCTCTCATAGGATGACGTTTGATGACCTCAAAGCTTTCTTCCGATACCAGGGAGTTGTATTATCTCATGGTCTATGGAATACAATATTTGACATAAGAAAAGCTTCGCAAAGATGAACACGATGACACGATCTAGTTGCTCCGCTTAGTTTGTCTCATCATCATATCATTCTCCCAATGATATGATCTCATTATTAATCGACAACTCATGTCTATGGTTAGGAAACCTTAACCATCATTAATCAATGAGCTAGTCCATAGAGGCATACTAGGGACACGGTGTTGTTCACAAACCACACAAGTATTAAAGTTTCCGCTTAATACAATTCTAGCATGGAATATAAACATTATCATGAACAAGAATTATAATAATAACATCTTTATTATTGCCTCTAGGGCATAATTCCAACAGTCTCCCACCTGCACTAGAGTCAATAATCTAGTTTACATTTGGCAACAATCTCACACCCATGGCACTAAGGTGTTGATCATGTTTTACACGTGGAAGTGGTTTAGTCAACAGATCTGCGACATTCAGATCTGTATGTACTTTGCTAATCTTCAGATCTCCATCTGCTATATAATCTCGGATTATATGAAACTTGCGGTTGATATGCTTGGTCTTTGGATGATATCTTGGTTCCTTAGCGAGTGCTATGGCGCCAGTGTTGTCACACAATATCTCCAGTGGGTCCAATGCACTTGGAACCACGCCAAGCTCAGTGATGAAGTTCCTGATCCAAACTCCTTCACTTGACGCTTCTGCAACAGCCATGTATTCCGCTTCTACTGTAGATCCCGCGATCACGCTTTGCTTGCAGCTTCTCCAGCTCACAGCTCCTCCATTCAAAATATAAACGTATCCTGTCTGAGATTTAGAATCATCCTTGTCGGTGTCGAAACTAGCGTCGACGTAACCCTTTACGACGAGCTGTTCATCACCTCCATAGACTAAGAACATTTCTTTAGTCCTATTCAAGTACTTTAGGATGTTCTTCACGGCTGTCCAGTGTTCCACTCCTGGATCACTTTGATATCTGCTCGTCAAATTAAGAGCATTGGACACATCCGGTCTAGTACACAGCATGGCATACATGATTGAACCTATGGTCGAGGCATAAGGCACTTTTCTGATAGCTTCTCTATCATTTACCATAGCTGGACACTGAGCCTTGCTCAATATCTTACCTGACAACATAGACACTGAACCTTTCTTTGCCTTATCCATTCTGAACCTTTTCAGAACTTTGTCTAGGTATGTACTCTGGCTTAAAGCTATCAGGCGTCTTTGTCTATCTCTATAGATTTTGATGCCCAATATATAAGCAGCTTCACCTAGGTCTTTCATTGAAAAACATTTGTTCAAATAACTCTTCACATCGTTAAGCATGTTAATGTCATTTCCAATAATCAATATGTCATCCACATATAGTACCAGAAATGTCACTGAGCTCCCACTCACTTTCTTGTAGATACAAGCTTCGTAGCTATTTGGAACAAATCCAAAGCTCTTGATCACTTGATCAAAACGAAGGTTCAAACTCTGAGATGCTTGCTTCAGTCCATAAATGGAACGCTGAAGTTTGCATACTTTATCAGCATCCTTAGGATCGACAAAACCTTCGGGTTGCATCATATACAACTCTTCATCAATGTTGCCATTGAGGAATGCAGTCTTGAAATCCATCTGCCATATTTCATAATCATGAAACGCAGCAATTGCTAATAAAATCCGAATGGACTTAATCATCGCTACGGGTGACGAGGTTTGATCTCGTCAATGCCCATTGTTATGGACTTGGGTTTTGGAGAATATGGGGATGCTGGAGATCGTGGCACGGTTAACAGACAAGCAACCAGGGGACACGAGATTTACCCAGGTTCAGGCCCCCGGAGGGAAAAACCCTCCCCGCTTGTTCCGCTTCTTTGATTACGGCGAAGGTTGATTGGGAGATTCGCGTGAGGGTGTGTATGTCGTGTGTTATTGTCGTCTATCTGTTGTCCTCCTCGTTGGTCCCTCCTAGCCTTTATATATGGGGAGGCTAGGTCTCAGGTGCCGATACGAGTAGGTTACAAGTTGTATTCAAACTCTAGTCTTGCTCTCCAAGGATCCGAAGGCATCATGGGCCTGGGCCACCCGAAAATCTTCATGGGCTAGCGTATGTCTGCCATGGGCCTTCCTTGGGCTGGACTAGGTATGCTGAAGTTACGTACCCGTAGGGTATAACCATGTCAACGGGAGAGAAAGTCTCATCGTAGTCAACACCTTGAACTTGTCGAAAACCTTTCACGACAAGTCGTGCTTTATAGACGGTAACATTACCATCCGTGCCCGTTTTCTTCTTGAAAATCCATTTGCACTCAACGGCCTTTCGGTCGCTAGGAGGGTCCACCAAAGTCCATACTTGGTTTTCGCTCATGGATCCCAATTCGGATTTCATGGCCTCCAGCCATTTCTCAGAGTCTAGGCTCATCATCGCTTCCTCATAGTTCGTAGGTTCACTGTCTTCTACCAACAAGACAGTCAAGACAGGGTTGTCGTACCACTCAGGAGGGGCACGTGACCTTGTCGACCTGCGACGTTCAGTAGCAGCATCGTCCGAAGCTTCATGATCCTTGTCATTAGCTTCCTCTATTGTTGGTGCAGGCGGCACGGAAACCATTTCAGGTGTTGCGCTACTCTCCAACTCAAGAGAAGGTTTAACAACCTCGTCTACCTCTACTTTCCTCCCACTCACTTCTTTCGAGAGAAACTCCTTCTCAAGAAAGGAACCCTTCTTTGCGAGAAACACTTTGCCTTTGGTTCTGTGATAGAAGGTATACCCAATAGTTTCCTTAGGGTATCCTATGAAGACGCATTTCTCCGCTTTGGGTTCGAGCTTGTCCGGCATCAACTACTTGACGTAAGCTTCGCATCCCCAAACTTTAAGAAACGACAACTTAGGTTTAGCACCAAACCACAATTCATACGGTGTCGTCTCAACAGATTTAGATGGTGCCCTATTTAAAGTGAATGTAGGGGTTTCTAATGCATAACCACAAAATGATAACGGCAAATCAGTAAGAGACATCATCGATCGGACCATATCTAATAGGGTTCGATTCTGGCGTTCAGACACACCATTGCGCTGTGGTGTTCCGGGTGGCGTGAGTTGCAAAACGATTCCGCTTGCTTTAAGATGCGTGAGAAAATCATAACTCAAATATTCTCCTCCACGATCGGATCGTAGAAACTTAATTTTTCTGTTACGATGGTTCTCCACTTCATTCTGAAATTCCTTGAACTTTTCAAATGTTTTAGATTTATGTTTCATCAAATAGATATACCCATATCTACTTAAGTCATCGGTAAAAGTGAGAAAATAGCGATATCCACCGCGCGTCGAAACACTCATCGGTCCGCATACATCGGTATGTATGATTTCCAACAAGTCCGTTGCTCGCTCCATCATTCCGGAGAACGGGGTTTTGATCATCTTGCCCATGAGGCATGGTTCGCATGTGTCAAATGATTCAAAATCAAGAGACTCCAAAAGTCCATCAGAATGGAGTTTCTTCATGCGCTTTATACCAATATGACCTAGACGACAGTGCCACAAATAGGTAGTATTATTACTATCTACTTTGCATCTCTTAGCCTCAATGTTATGGATGTGAGTTTCATCCCTTTCGAGATTCAGAAGAAATAAACCATTTACAGCAGGTGCATGACCATAAAAGATGTTACTCATATAAATCGAACAACCATTATTCTCCGATTTAAATGAATAACCGTCTTGCAATAAACACGATCCAGAAATAATGTTCATGCTCAACGCAGGCACATAATAACACTTATTAAGGTTTAAAACTAATCCCGAAGGTAAAGCTAAGGAGAGCGTGCCGACGGCCATCACATCAACTCTTGATCCGTTGCCAACGCGCATCGTCACCTCATCCCTCGCAAGCCGCCGTCTATTCCGTAGCTCCTGTTTCGAGTTATAAATATTAGTAACTGAACCAAAGATCAAATACCTGTGCACTACAACGAGGGCTAGTAAGGAAAACATCAATAACATGTATATCAAATATACCTTTGATGGTGCCAGCCTTCTTGTCCGCTAAGTACTTTGGACAATTGCCCAAAGGACTCCTTGTCCTTGCAATAGAAGCACTCAAAGGTCCGGCTTGGGTCCAGACTTGAGCTTCTTCTCAGCAGGGCAACGCGCTTGTCACGCCTTTCTTGAAGGGCTTCTTTCCACCCTTACCTTTCTAGAAGGTGGGCTTGTTGACCATCAACACATGATTATCCTTTTGATGTCCACCTCCGCAGCCTTCAGCTTTGTAAGAGCTCTGATCGATCAAGGAACCAATCTGATTATGAGTCACTACAAAATTTTATAGCTGGGAGGAGTGATTGCGTAACCCCGTCAATCTTGAGCTCCTTTGGAATCTTGCGTCTAGTTGCTCACATGCTGAGTGTAGCCCGACATCTTTATGGCGTGCTCACCGACGGAACTCCCTTCCTCCATCTTGCGCTTAAGAATTTCTCAGAGATCTCATATCTCTCGAACGCTACCGAGTCGAAACATAGTTTTCAGCTCCTCAAGAATCTCAAAGGGGGATAGTCTTCAAAACGATTTTGAAGGTCCGATTCCATAGCAAACAACATGGTGCTCTTAATCACACCATAATCATCTTTATGCCGATAGACAGCTTTCTCATCAGCCATGCAGCTTGCAGAGGGGGTTACCTAACGCTTTCTCAAGGACATAGTACTTTTGACCGCCAGAGAGAATGATTCTCAGATTGCGAAACCAGTTGGTGAAGTTAGACCCATTGTTTCTAAGCTTTTCCTTCTCAGCAAAAACATTGAAGTTGAAGTTGGACTTAGCCATTTGATCTACAATGTTTGCAAGTACAAATTAGACTATGTTCATGATAACTAGTTCAACTTTTAATCAAATTACTAGATAAACTCCCACTAAATTCAACATCCCTCAAGTTGTTTAGTGAACATGATCCAAATTCACCACACCTAATCCGATCTTCACGAGAAGAGATGTGGCTTCAATGGTGGACAATGAAGTGTCGATCATATCATTCATATGATTCATGCTTAAACTTTCGGTTCATGTGTTTCGAGGCCATGTCTGTACATGCTAGGCTCGTCAAGTTAGACTCAAGTATTTTCGCGTGTGCAAAACTGGCTTGCACCCGTTGTATGTGAACGTAGAGTCTATAGCACCCGATCATCACGTGATGCTTGGACACGACGAACTTTCGCACCGGTGCATACATGGGGAGAACACAGTTTTATCTTGATCTTTAAGTGAGGAATCATCTTATAATGCTACCGTCGCGATCTAAGCATAATAAGATACATAAAAGGATAAACATCACATGCATATAACTTTATGTGACATGGTATAGCCAATCTTCGCGCAATGATCTCCATCTTGTGCGTGCCGGCATGATCTCCATCACTCCACCATGATTGCCTCCACCACGAATAGCAACTACAACTATTGCTAACTACTTAGCGATAAAGTAAAGCTATTACATGGCGTATAAGAAGTTGACACACAGGTCATACACAATTATAAAGACAACCATATGGATCCTGCTGGTTGTGTACTCATCGACATGCAAGTCATGAAACATTACAAAACATGATCATCGCATACAATACACATATCACATCTTGGGCCATACCATATCACAGAAAACACTCCCTGGAAAAACAAGTTAGACGCCTCTACTTTGTTGTTGCATGTTTTACGTGGCTTATGGGAGTAGCAAGCTAAGAATGATTCTTACCTACGGAAAGCCACAACAGTGATATTATGGTTGCCAGACTCCGGTGTAAATCCCATGACAACTATAGTGAGAGAAACAGGCATCCACCAGCCGCATGTGTGGAACAAGCCACACGTCAAGTGCGGAGCGGTCTCACGACGTCACAGAAGTTGGCCTGGACCGCTTCGATCTCACTATCCCGCGTCATAAGAAGAACACAAACAAGAGGCTTGCAACAGAAAACATCAACACCTGCAACAACCATGTTGCGTTCTATTCGTGAAACACATCTACGCATAGATCTAGCTCTGATACCACTGAGGGGTTTTGCAGCATAGTAAATCAAAAAATTTCTACGGATGCGAACGGGAAAGCCAAGATCTAATCTAGGAGATGCAAACAACAAGATGGATTAGATGAGATCTTCATACCCTTGAAGATTCGCACAGCGGAACGTGGGTGATGTAGTCGTACTCGCTTCTCCTCCTCGCGATCCGCTCCGATCTAACACCGCAAGTGGCGATGCCTCCGAGAGATGCACACGTGCGGCACCTCGACGTCTCCTCCTTCCTCGGTCCAGCAAGTATGGTGGAGAGACGGATTGGATCTACAACGCGACGGCGTGGTGCAAGTGGTGGAGAGTTTCTGCAGCAGGGCTTCGCCTACGTGCAGTCGGGAGGGAGAGAGAGAGGAGGGCAGCAGGGCGGCTAGGGCTTGAGGAGGAGGTGTGTGTGGGGTGGTGCGCCCCCAGCCCTCTTTATATAGAGGGGTGGGCGCCAACCCTAGCCCCTCCCCCAAGCTTAGGCCGGCGGCCAAGGAGGGAAGAGTGGGGGGCAAGTTTCCCCCCTCCTTCTAGAAGCTCCCCTAGGGTTTCCCCTAGGTTTGGCCGGATGGGCCCTATGGGGTTTGTGCCCCTGGCCCAATGCGGCCAGGGCACTCCCTCATAGGCCCATGCCCCCTCTCGACAGGTGGGGCCACGTTGGTCCTCCTCCGGAAGGTTCTAGAAGCTTCCGGTACAATACCGATTAACCCGAAACAATTTCGAACTCCAAAAACTGCATTGCCTTATATGAATCTTATTCCCCGGACCATTCCGGAACCTCTCGTGATGTCCCGGATCCCATCTGAGTCTCCGAACAAAAACTCATAAACCAATTATCCAATCTATCCTAGCGTCGAGACACGTTAAGTGTGTGACCCTTCGGGTTCGAGAACATGCAGACATGATCTTTTATCAATAATCAACAGCGGGGTCTAGAAACCCATATTGACTCCCACACATTCATCGATGATCATATCGGATGAACCACGATGCCAGGATTCAATCAATCCCATATTTATATTCCCTTCGTCTCGCGATATTTTCTTGCCCGAGATTTGATCGTTGGTACCGTCATACCTAGTTCAATCTCGTTCACAGCAAGTACTTTACTCGTTCCGTAATCCGATATCACTTTGTGATTAACTCCTTAACCACATGCTTGCAAGCTGTGTTGATATTGATTACCGAGTGGGCTCGAAGTATATCTCTCCGACTTGGGAGGGACAAATCCCATCTCGATACATACAACCCAACAGGTACTTTCCGATCACCTGAGAGACACCTTTATGATCACCCTCTCATAGGATGACGTTTGATGACCTCAAAGCTTTCTTCCGATACCAGGGAGTTGTATTATCTCATGGTCTAAGGAATACAATATTTGACATAAGAAAAGCTTCGCAAAGATGAACACGATGACACGATCTAATTGCTCCGCTTAGTTTGGGTCTGTCCATCATATCATTCTCTCAATGATATGATCTTATTATTAATCGACAACTCATGTCTATGGTTAGGAAACCTTAACCATCATTAATCAATGAGCTAGTCCATAGAGGCATACTAGGGACACGATGTTGTTCACAAACCACACAAGTATTAAAGTTTCCGCTTAATACAATTCTATCATGGAATATAAACATTATCATGAACAAGAATTATAATAATAACATCTTTATTATTGCCTCTAGGGCATAATTCCAACAAAACATACACGTGAAGATAAAAGCATGTAGAAGCTAATGTAAGTATGTAACCATACACATGAAATGATAAATCACATGAGCTAACTAGGATTATACGTACAACAACATGGTACTTACTTACATCGAACAAATCTACTGTAACAAAATCAAACAAGTATAATCATAAATCTAGCGTAAGGAGCAACCATGCAACAACAATATAATTATTATACTTACCGTACTTATAAGCATGATTAGCAATAATAAATAAATTTCAAGAAAAACATAGAGACTCTCTTCTAACAGTACCAACTATTTTTATAACATTAACAAAACTATATGGTCAACACGTTGATTCAATCTACCAATAAATCCCTAGCAAAACATGTATAATCGATTGCAACTACTATGATCAACTTAGACAGTCATGCATACATAAACAACCAGCAGTAGTACATTCCGCATTGATGGCTCCAAAAATCGCCATCTTTCTCCGCATTTAAACATTGTTTTTCATCAAGCAATTGACAATAATTCCTCTTGATTTGCTAGTAATGATTAATTATTGCAAAGATATGCAAAACCTTAAATTGTGTTGTGCAGGATATCATGTTTTTAATGTAAAATCATGAGTCATAAATAAAGATTTTGAGGAAGTCTAGACAACCAACCAATCCTAGAGCTATTGCCTGACGCCAGACGTCGTAACGACCATTGGTACGGGCGCAACCCACCCGTACGCCCCGCACGTACCAGGTGGCGGCGGCTTCGTCTCGTCAAATCCTACAACTCTTGTGAAGGCGCATATATATTTTGAGGTCCCATTCGCCGTGCAGATGACCGCCATTCTCAGATTATATCACAACACCATCAAAGAAGATCCACGCCATAGTTCATCGCTTCCATCCACAATCCTCTCCATTATCCATAGCCATTACTTTGTACTTGAGATCTTCTTGTGATTCGGCGACCATTGTAAGAATATTTGATTTTAATCTAAGTATTTTGCACAATATTGTTTATCCTTGATCTTATTGTTATGAGTGAGTAGTCCTCATAGGCTACGGGTTAGGGAGAAACCACACAGATTATGTTCATCTAATCTATGGGAGTAATGTATATTGTTTCAATACAAGATTTGTATATTTTGTTTATTTGTCTCTTGCCTCGATCTTTGGACGCGTAGGTATCTAAGACCCTCGAGATCGATCAAGGTTTGAGGTGAGATATTTGGCTAGCGGCAATCTCATAGGAAACCCAGTGATAAAGGGTTGTACGGTCTTCGCTTAGCGATCCATTCGGGATTAACAACAACATCTCTTCTTAAAGCTTTGATCTATGTTTATCACTTAATAACTGTTTGTAACCCGGTGGTTCGTGGTACAACCGGTTGGATCAAAAGGCAATCGCTATGTCTGCTGCTCGCAGGGGCTTTAGTATATTAGGATGTGCTGCCCACAAAAATTATCTCTATTGAAATATTACACATGACTGTGCTTATTATTATCTTTAATCCTATATGATGTGCATGCAGGTGGATCTTTAATCCTAACCTATCTCTATCCATTAAATCAACCCATAATATAAAGTAAACTAGATTGGTCTAGTATAAAAAGGTAAAACAAAAAACAAAGTCTTGTAGAAGTGTCCTTATTTTTATTTCTGTTAGCGTTGTTTCTCAAGATTCCATTAAACCTAGGTCTACTAGGAAAAAAAGCTACTATATTGTATCCGTGAATCCGGATCAAAGGTATCACGCATATACACTGCAGGGACATGGCCGTATGCTTCTAGTGATGAACCGATTTTAAATCACTTCTCAAAATAGTTTGATAACCATCGAAAATATTCTCATCTAACAACACTAGTGGGTTCCTAGAGGTCTTTGGCATGTTTACTATGCTCTTGGATCTAGATCAACATGTGTGTATGGTACACTAATATTGCCAATGCCATGGATGGCATTCGGTTCACCAGCCACGCGACAAACTACAGAGCTACAACCAGGGATCATGTCTAAGAGGTAGGCATAGATGAGGATAGTATGTGGGTGAAATTTTTTCCATGGTACTCATTGTATACGATGGAACGCCCAGTGAAGTAGATGAACCGAGATGATGGAGCGGCGAAGTATTTTCTGATAGATCAGAGGATCGACCTTCTGGCTCTGTTGATCCGTTGTTCTCCTCCTTGTGATGCAAGAGCAGTTCTGTCTTAGGTGGTCAGACTCGCCGGGAATACGGACGGTGGCCAACGATGCTACTGCGGGCGTAGCTGTCGGCGAGATTTATTCAGGGGCTCCAGGTGACGGTAGAGTTGGGGAAGGGGATGAGGAAAGCCGACTTGGTACTTTATAGGAAGATGTGAGGCGGCAGCAGTTTCTGGTGCCTGGCGTTTCAGCTAGCTATGCGTTGCACGCAGGAAGACAAAGAAGCAACGCTTCAATCGGCTGGTTGCGCTTTGGCTTGTTGGAGTGCTGGGCATGCACACCCTGCTTGTACAGCCCAGGTCTATAGTCCACTGATTTGACGACGTACTTGAGCAAGGACCTAAATCTGGTCGATCTGGTGGTTGAAAAGAATAGCAGCATAAGATGAAAGAGACAATACAATCGATCGGAATAATATACGAGAGAGAGAGCATGCGATCGGACGCTGCAGGGAAAGAAAACAAAATAGAGAGAAGCTAGCTAGAGGAAATAAAGCAAGACATACTGCACGTGCATGGGCATGGCTGGACTACTTGCTTCGGTGATTGACATGAAAAAGAAAAGAAATGGACAAGGTGAAAGAAATAGGACGACTCGATCAATGCATGCATATACCTATAGGAGAAAAGAATAGAAAGAAACGCATGACGAGAGAGGTTATAAATATAGACGTACTAGTTCACTTGCATGAACGTGAATGACTACATGATCAAATCCCCATAGAATTTTTGCCAAGAAGCAAAATAAAAAGAATCAATCGATCAAAACAAATTTAAAGGTGCATATTTTATTATGCTAAAGCCAATAAAACCCCGATCCAACTTGAGAGACAAATAAAAATGAAATTTATAAACACGGTCATTTTAATTCATGTTAAAGCCATTTTACATGAAAATTCTAGTTAATCTTTAATTATATAAATGAAAATTTGTAGTTATCATTTTAATTTTTTTTTTTTGAAAACTCTAAAAATTGGTCTGTGACACCGAAAGAAATCGGAGCTCCACGACGACGCTCCCAATAGGGTAACGACGCACCATGCAGCCGCCATCTAGACTACACGGCCAAGGGTTTTCATCCGAAGCCCTAGCATGGGCACCTTTATCCCTCGCCAGTTGCGGTTTATCACGGAGGATAGCACTATTGGCAGTGTTCCTCTTGGAATGTAATGTTCAACTCCAAAGGTTCTTCGGAGCGTAATGTTCAACCCCACCCATGCAACGTGGTGCTACTAATATCGATGGCTTAGAGCAGATAACAAAGAGTGTCTAGGGAAATCCTCTCTAAGAGGACGTTTCTGTAACCAAAGGTCCAACCAGAATAGAGTACCCTCCCTATTCCCAATAGAGAAGGTAATCCCTAAATGTATCTCATGCATGATGTCCTCGAGGGATCTCCAAAACTAGGATCCCTCCCGGCGATAACAAGTGATGAGAGGGTTGCCTCAAAGGTATTTGGCCTTCACTAGGCTAAACCATAACCCTCCTTCATCTCTTAGAATGTGCCATATCCATTTAGGCTGAACCATAACCCTCCTTCATATCCTTATTAAAATGTCGAGATGCCAAAATACATATGCCCCCAAGGTCCTTGGGGGCACATATGTCGGTCCACTTCACCACGTGGTATTTCTGTCGGCCCTTGGTCGCCTGCTAGAACAGTTGTGATAGCTCCTTATCAAACAAACCATGCCTTGCCTCCTGCAGGAGATATAGCTCCATCATGTACATGGGTAAGATCGAAATACATGAGTCGATAAGGACAGACTTACTAACTTTACATTTGAACCAACCACGCTAGGTCTCATACTTCGCTCTTACTCGACCTACTAAGGGATCCAAATCCTTGATAAGGATCCTTGACTCTCGGATCATCATCCCTATATAATTAGTAGGGAAAGAGTTTAGCCTACAATTATTGTTGACTACCACCTCAATCTTGTTGAAGTCTATCCGGAGTCCGTACATCACCTAGAAACATAGAAGGAGGAACTTGGGATTAACAATCTCGTGTTGTGATCCTTCCACCATAATAATGGTGTCATCAGTGTACTAGAGGTGGGAAACCCCTCCATCAAGAATAAGATGCCCTACCATATGAGAGATGTGGCCAGAAATTTTAGATTTAAGATCTCCACAAGGGCATCCACTGCAACATTAAAGAGGAGGGAAGATATGGGTTCTCCCTGTCTCTCACCGCAAGTTGTTCTTAAGGGGCCCAATTCTCCATTAATGTTGATGGCATTACTATCACTCATGATGATCTGCATAATCCATGTAATCAACCTATCATTGAACCCTCTTCCCTAGAGCACCTGGTGCAATAAATTCTAGTCCAATCAGTCATAGGATTTTCAGAAGTCTAGCTTAAGAAAGACTCCTTTATGGTGCCTACTCTTGACCTCATGCGCAATCTCATGGAGCTCCAGAACCCCATTGTGGATCAGTCGGCCTATACGTAAGGAAAACTGAAAAGGATGGGTCACCTCATCCATCAAATGTGTCACATGGGAAGCATAGAATTTAGCGAAGAGGCGTTGTATAACGTTGATTACCATGATCGGTCTGAACTGGAGTATGTCAGTGGCCCCACTATTTTGTGTATCAAGGTAATCACATAAAAGTTCAAACGGTACATGACCAGCATTCCGTTCTAATACTCCTAGGAAATCAGCATGATCAACGCATGGATCTTCTCCTTGAACGCCTGGAATAGGGATACCGAAAGGCCATCTGGACCGGGGACGAGTTGACATTGATCTATCTCACAACATTCTCCACATCTTCTATTAGGAATGGGAGTGTTAGATTTGTAGTGTTGTTAGCAGTGACTCTAGCCCTTAGTGGATTAAATTCCTTTGCAACGCTACCCCTGACTAGGGTCCTGCCAAGAAGAGTTTGTTATTTAAGGAGTAGTTAGGGTGGAGATATCCCTGGCATTTTCCAGGAGCTGGTCATTATCCCAAAGGCATGGGATAGAGCACTTTCTGCGCCACCCATTGGCAATGGCATGAAAGTAAGTTGTATTAGCCTCACCTTTTAGGATCCACTTCTCCGGCTCCCTTGATGTGCCACCGGGATTACTCACTCTCGTGGATATCCATAAGGGGGGTCTCCAAGGTGTACCATTGAATCCATTCATCCGCGGACACAATTTAGTTCTTAAACTTACCAAACTGTATTTTGTTATCATGTAAACCACATACTAGTGGTGTAATTGTTCGTCAGTTACCATCAAAACAGAGTGTGTGACCACCCATGTAATCACACGGGGTGGTTCTTATTGTACTGTTTGTACTGCAGTGCATTTATCAAAAAATTTGCACCCTGGGGACATAGGATGCAACAAGGCCATTGGTACAAGATTCAATGACCTCTGTGACTCTTCCTTTCCCTATGCCTCCCATGCCTACAGGCTCGAAATAGTTCTCCCTTATGGAGAAACAAGATATACATGATGCCAGGATCTCCTACTATACACTCTTCTCCAGTTGCATGGAAGGGATTATACCATGGAGAAGCACCACTAAGCATGAGATTGATACGAAGGTAACACTGCTAGGACGATCACTTAGATCCAGACGCATGCTTTAGTTCAACTATATTTGGTATGCGATGCAAGGATAAAGAAGAAAACGAAGTTAGCTAGAATGTAGAGCTCGGGGAGGTGTTTGAGGAACATCTACAAGCAAGGACCTATGCAGCAGTGTGGATGGAGGAAAGAGCTGCAGGGATCCAAATGCATTTCACGTGAACATGCATATATGACCGGTTCTTGTACATGGAAGTAGCACTGCTCCATCAAGGGCGGTCTTAAGTCATCAATCCTGAGCTAACATGAAACAAACCTGGCACATGCAACTATCTCTTTTGTTGTTCTACTGGACAAGGACGGCAACATTACTCATCCATGAACCATGTGTTGCTACACTGGTGATGCTCAATTACTTTTATTAATGGTTCACTAACTATCATGCTATTTGTTGTAACTTTGATTAACTGTAATTGGTATATGATCCATTCCTTACTTAGGGCATTTTGGAAATACTACTGGAGCTACTCAACTATTTTTTTAAATGTTTCATTAACTGTCTTCTGTGGTTTACTCCAGTTATATTGTATAGTTTATTTTTCAATAGCTCCCGACTAGAAAAAGTTGTCAATTGCTAGGCGATAGCTGACCAGATTTTTGGATAGCAATGTGTTAGCTATAGAAAACGTGTTGTTATATGAAAAAAAAGTGTCCTATTTCTTGCGAGAAGAAGTTAGTCTTTTGCATTGATATTTTGCTATAAAATTATTGGCTTGGTCGATCCATAGTCCGAACCAATACTTGCAAAATATCGACGGTGGCCGCAGTATTCAAGTCTAGACGACAAACAACCTCCTTATTGGGTGGATAATTGTTCATGTTGTCTTCCCCATCACCCTCGTCTCCAAGCGATTTGTCTAGCACGCCTCTGACCCGATCCTTGAAAATGTACCGTAATTGACATGTTCTTAGAACAAAATGGTGCCACTGGCCCAATATTCCTTTTTAGCTTTTCGTTGAAAATGAGAAATGAGTCAATAGACACCTCGCCTGCTCGGAGCGGCGACGTGTGGCCTCCTCCTCCAACGGTGGCGGCGTGCAAGCTCGCGACCCGGAGCTCCCGCCGTGGCCAGCCAAATTCCAGCACGAAATTGGCGGGCCAGGGGTAGGTGGGGGGTCGGTGCGGCGATGGATGGCAGCGGCGCGGCCGAATCGGAAGCGGCACGTGCGGCAGCGAGGGTTTATGCGAGTGTGGACGAAGGAGAACTGGATGCGGTTTCCTGCATCCAGGCCCACCGCACCGGATATATGCAGGACAGATGGGCCTCGTTGCGGGAAACCACAACAAAATTGCAGCTTTTGCCTGTTTACGATGTTCGGAAAGGCCATTTTTTGCCTCAATACCGCATATCGGTCCAAAATTTTATGGACTGGCTGACATGCGTTATCTACCAGAAATGCTCTACCAGATTATTCCTAGCTAGCACTATGTTGTGAGTCAATCACATTAGAAACACCTGCACTTTGGGAGGCACTAAAAGCTTCCATACTTAGTGTGTAGGTTCCGGTAAACCATACACAAACATGCGCAGTAAAGCATGCTTACCAACCTAAATGTACATTATTGGCCGGGTCGATCCTGACACGGAACCATGTTTCGTCGGAAGATCAAAGCACCATGCTCCCACACATCCATGGTGGCCATAGTATCCATACGGCTGAGGCCTTGCTTGCAGTACACGCAAAGGCATCAACTCCTAGCTAGTCTGTATTTAGCCGACTCCTTGTAATTCTATTGTATTTGTACTCTTCTTAATACTCCCTTGGTTTTAAAATATGAGGTGTGCTTCGATCCCCCCCCCTCCCCCTTCCACTCCCAAACTTAAGCTGCATGGGCCGTTTTATTTTTTTACCCGTCGAAACCCATATTGAGGCCATGTATATCTCCGTATATGTGTACTCGGTCGAATTGGGTATAATCCACGTTCCGGTCGGCTGATCTCACCTCCCATTATCGCGATCTATGTCTTTGCATGTCATATTTTAAATTTGTTTTGTTGCTATTATATAACTTCTGATTTTCATCTTCCGCGAACACATGAGTATATGTATACGGTGAGTATACGTCTAAGAGGGCCATATGGACTTCGGGTGGGTTCATACAGTCCTCTAAACAATCGGTATCGAGTTTTTATTTGTCAAAGTTTGAAAGAAGTGGGAGGGAGGGGGGGGGACCGAAGCAAAAGTGTTAAAATATAAGATGTTTTGAGATTTGTGAAGCGAATGTATCTAGACTTATTTTATTTGGAGTGATTCTACACACTAAAAAATCTAGATACATTTTCATACAAAACCTAAAACATCTTATATTTTGAAACGGAGGGAGTACAAATATACACTGCAGGCCGAGGTGTGCGATCACATAGCCCAAACCTTTGCTACTTTCATGGTATCATAGCACCAGCCGACCCTCCCAAAAAACCCTAATCCTCCAACATCCCTGTCCCACCACCATGTCGGCCAAGGATTTCAAGAAACTCAAAAAGGAACTCTCAATCAAGGGTCTCTCCTCAATGTTCACCAATAGGAACTGGATCGTGGCACCACCGAGATGTGAAAGGCTCCAGTTACCACTTCTCGACCAGCCCAAACCCCTTCCGCATATGTTGCCTCCATCAAAACATGCATGCCCATCATGCTTGATCTGCAAGACTCCAACTATGCAAAGTGGTGTGAGTTGTTACTCATCTCCCTTGGTCGCTACGGCCTCTCCAGCCACGTCACTGGTGATGCCAATGCAACCCCTCCGACACCTCGCCCAAATCTGATTGGGTCCGCGATGACTACATGGTGCTCTTTTGGATCTACAGCTCGATCTCCACCGAGCTCTTCAGCATCATCACGGCCTTGGCTCTACGGTGCGTCAAATGTGGGACTCCATCGCCAACCTCTTCAATAAAAACAAAAAAAGGCACACCCTCGCGCTCAATGGGGAGTTCCGCAACACGCCACAAGGCCACATGCATGTCCACGACTCTTGTGCCAAGCTCAAGTCGCTTGTTGATGCCCTCAGCGAGATGGGCGGACATGTTTCTGGCAAGACGCTTGTTCTCATGGTGGTTCGCGGTATGAACAATAAGTTTTGTCAACTGAATTGGGTTCTCCATTTTCATACATTGTTCCCCACTTTTTTGCAGACACGCTCGGCTCTAGTGATCGAGGAAGCAAAAAATAAGACCAAGTCAAATCATGCCGCCAACACAGTGCTCTGGGCCAGCGGCAACAACTTCCTTCCACAGGCTGGCAGAGAGTGTCCTCCCTTTGGCCGCGGAAGTGGTGGAATGAGCAGTAGAGACCCGCGCAACCCCGCCTCTCAACCCGTCGGGCACTACTCCAACTCTAGTTGTGGCGGTGGCTATGGAGGACGACGCGGTCGTGGAGGCGGTCAGTGGCATAAATGTGGCAACCCCTAGACTGGTCAGCCGACATGGGACCAGCAACAACATATTTAGACTCTAACTGCTCCATGGCACCACATTGGCGTGCTCCAAAATCTATCGTTCTCGGACCTCTCCCTAGCTTCCAGCCATATTAGGCTTATGCTTCTCTCGGTCAAAGATCCCCAGCAATAGCATCGTGAAGGCTCCTCAACAACAGCAACAACTCGATATAGCTCTTCTTATGGCTCTCCAGAACATGCAGCTTCCCAACAACCAGGAGTGGTACATGGACTCTAGCACCTTGCTCCACATGGCATCCGATCATGGTATACTCCCTTCCACTACCCCCTCCTCCTCACATAACATTATTGTTGGCCACGGTTCTTTTCCCGTCACACACATTGGTTCTCACACATTGTCACTATCCCCCATATCACGTCATCTCTGCAACATAATCGTTGTACTTAACATCATTAAGAATATTGTTTCTGTGCGGCAATTCACTCATGATAATCTTTGTTTGAATTTGACCCCCTTGGTTTCTCTATGAAGGATCTTCTTTCCAAAACCATGATTATTCGATGCAATAGCTCCGGCCCACTCTACTCCCTCTGACACCCACCAGAAGCCCAAGCTCAACTCTCCACCACCACGTCCGACCTTTGGCATTGTCGTCTTGGATACCCTAGCAATCGCAGATGTCAAGTCTTCAGCATTGACAACAAACCCCACAAAATAAACCATAGTTTTGCTACTTCCATCCCCATCACGACTCTGACCCTGCCTTTTTCCACCATCTATGCAGGATCCACCATGGCTTCTAACCCCAAGGCATTGACCCTTCGTACAAACTCAACATCACAATTTTGGCACCCAAAGCCTAGTATAGACAAAAAAAACTGGTAGAACTGCAACATCGTTGCCAAAATCAGTGACACTCTGGTTCACAACCTGTTGTGCCCTGAGAGACACATGACCTTCATCACACTCCCCAAAAATAGGACCGCGCCTTCAACCCATCCTTTTGTTTGAAATCCTCTCCAAAGAAAGAAGACGGCAACATCTTGAAGTTTGACAAGGAGACAAAAGATTACATGGTGCATGTATATATTCTGAGTGCAAGCATACCGGTCGAGGCTACGGCAAAGTTTACTCCTCGTCCAACGAAATTAAAAGTTGTGCACGTGTGGGTGACCTGAGAAACATTAGGACATCCTAGGCAAACACTTCGGTTTACGCCTTTAAAGGAAAGAATTACTTGTGTCAGTTCAAAATCTGATTTACCTAATGCTTTGTAGATTTAAAGCGGGTGTGTATTTGTCTAATGTCTAAACCTCCGATAATTTCTGATTCAAATATGTTAGTTGTTTCAAGGAATATTCCAATGCACAATAATGATTTGTATATGAAAATGTTTATATGAAGTGTTTCATCATTCTAAAAAATTCATTAAGCACCTTTTGTGCATCAACCTCTAGGCAAAGAGGAACAACATGGATGATTTTCAAGCCTGTCTGCCAGTGTTGAGAGGGTTTGAAACTGACATTAATTACCTCACAAGTGAATGATATAAAGGCAATCACCGAAAATATCATGGTGGACATGGGTACACATGAATCTGAATTTCAAAGCATCTACACAATCGTATTTTAAAAAAATTGAAATAAGTCGCACTTGCCTTGATCTTTACTCGTGTAAAATTTTAGAAAAAAATACGATAACAAGTGGCCTACACAAAAAAAAGAAGAGAAAATGGAACTTTGTAAAATCCGAGTCATTGTACAGACTGGCCATAGCAGATGGTGGCCAACGATCAGGGTCCACGGCTCGATGGCCTATACTTGGACACACATGTAGTCAGGATCCAGACGGCTGCGGCACCAAATCTATGTGTGTGCCTAATACGGTCTGGATCCACAAGGGGGGCAACAGGATGCTAGCTCGTCGATACCTTTTGTTTCCATGAAACGTGTGCTATTTTGGGATACCATATCACACGCTTCTGGATGAGCATATTGCTGATGTGCAGATAAACCAGGTGGTAGACAATGGTTAGTTTGTATTCTTGCAGATAGGTCAGTGCATATTCTATTTGGATATTAAGTGCAGAGCACTATGTAAAGTCTGCGAGAACTGTTACAATAGCGACAAGAAGATAACGAAGAACGAAAACGAAAAACATAGCAAGGGAACACAGATTTAACGTGGAAAACCTCTCCAACAAATAAAGGAAAAAACCACGGGCGCCAGCCAGCGAAACTTCACTATATCAAGGAGTGTTTACAAACGTCGGGATTTCACAGATGCAACTCATCCCAACCCCTTTTACAGCGCCCCCGTTGGGCACGGTCTGGGCCTCGCTCCACTCGTCAGAAGTTGGCCTATACTTTACAGAATTTGGATCAACACATAACAAACTCCACCTTGAGACAAATTCCTCCTTGTAGCATCAATAGCAACCATCTCCCTGAACAAACAAAGCAAATACTTTCGGCGCCAATAGCCACTTGGGCTAATCAGTTAAACCAACTAAGTTCGAGCAAAGCTCAAACTTAGCAATAGGAACAGGTTTAGTCATCATATCAGCAGGATTATCATGAGTGATGATCTTGCATACCTTTAATTTACCTTGAGCAACAATGTCTCTAACAAAATGGTACTTGACATCAATGTGCTTAGTTCTCTCATGGAACATCTGATCTTTTGTAAGGTATATGGCACTTTGACTGTCACAAAACAAAGTAGTGCAAGAATCATCTCCATAAAGCTCAGCAAACAAACCTTTCAACCAGACAGATTCTTTGCAATCTTCAGCAATAGCCATGTATTCAGCTTCAGTAGTAGATTGTGCAATAACAGCCTGCAATATAGCCTTCCAGCTAACAGCACAACCACCAACATTAAACACATAACCTGTGAGGGATCTTCTCTTATCCAAATCGGCAGCAAAATCTGAATCCACATAGCCAACGAGTCCCTCACCGGTCCTGCCAAATTTCAAACAAGCATTGGAAGTGCCAAGAAGGTACCTGAAAACCCACTGAACAGCCTTCCAATGTTCTTTACCAGGATTAGCCATGTATCTACTTATCAAACTCATAGCATATTATTAATCAGGACGAGAACAAACCATGGCATATAGCAAAGAACCAACAGCACTAGAATATGGCACCTTTGACATGTACTCAAACTCTTCATCAGTAGTAGGACATTGAGAAACTGACAATTTAAAATGAGGAGCAATAGGAGTATTAACTGAGTTGGCACCATCCATATTAAAACGATGAAGAACTTTCTTAATGTAACTTTGCTGACTAAGAAATAACAAACCAGATTTTCTATCTCGGGTAATCTCCATACCTAAGATCTTAGCAGCACCAAGATCCTTCATCTCAAACTCACTACTTAGATGTGCCTTCAAAGTAGTGATTTCTTTCATGCCCTTGGCAGCAATTAACATATCATCAACATTTAGCAGCAAGTATATAGGTGACCCATCAACAAACTTGATATAAACACAACTATCATTTTTAGACCTCTCAAAACCATGTGAGATCATAAATGAATCAAACCTTTTATACCACTGTCTTGGAGATTGCTTTAAGCCATAAAGAGACTTCTTTAATTTGCACACAAAATCCTCTTTACCGGGCACTATGAACCCTTCTGGTTGGTCCATGTATATTTCCTCATCAAGCTCTCCATGCAGAAAAGCAGTCTTGACATCTAACTGCTCAAGCTCAAGATCACGCATAGCCACAATACTAAAGAAAGTACGAATGGAACTATGCTTCACAACTGGGGAGAACACATCATTGTAATCAATACCTGGAATCTGGTTGAACCCTTTTGCTACTAACCTTCCCTTGTACCTTGAAGGCTCTTTGGGAGACAGACCTTCCTTTTTCTTGAAGATCCACTTGCAGTGGACCTCCTTCTTTTGTTTAGGCAAGCGCACAACATCCCATGTGCCATTTTTCTCAAGCGATTGCATCTCTTCTTGCATAGCAAAAACCCACTTCTCGCGGTCAACGGATGCAATGGCTTCATTATAACAGGTTCAGAATCGTTCTCCACCTGTTCAGCACAACTCAAAGCATAATGTACAAGATTACACTCTTCAATTAAACGAGGACGAGGACCACAGTTACGCCTCGGCCCAAGCCTCCCGGCGACGGGCCTCGCTCCACTCGTCAGAAGTTGGCCTATATTTTGTAGAATTTCGATCAACACATAACAAGAACACTGTGAATGGTCGACTTATTTGTGATATCCATCCTTTTATGATGATCTGGCCGCCCGCATTCCCTACCCTCAAGGATGATCATGCAAGGTTTGCATTTTGATGTTTAGGGATATGTGTTGTGTCCTTGTTGACGTTACAGTGATTGCACTATGCATATCGCACTGTTTGGTATAGTTGTGTCGTGGTTTTAACTACATGATTGATCACTCAGGACACATTTGGTAGGTTGTTGCCTCCCTGGCCAAGCGTTGGGAAGCCTAAATCAGAACGATTGGATGCTCGGTATCCCTCCATGTTATGGCCCACGCTCTAGTTAAAACACTCCCCGGCCAGACCCCCTAGGAACCGCTGAATCGGTAGTTTCCATGGAGCCAGGCTTGGGAGAGCGTAGAGGGAGCCTCCAGCTGCACGCATGGGAAAGGAGTGATAGACGCCACATTCCCTCGGTATCACATGGCATAATCCCCTCACTGCTCATTGTACCTCATGTCAGTCTCGTCCACCACCGTCTCGTCGGAGGAAAATCTTCAGGCTCTAATCTCCCAGGGCCGAGTTTTAAGTCGCCATGCCGAGCTGGAATGATGGCGAGAGGTCAACCAAGTCGTTCCTAGGGGTAAATTCAATTCCCCCCAATTCCTTAAGAGACTTAGGGTTTGCTACCGATTTGGGAATTTCCTATTTTGCCTCCTTTGAACTACAATTTAATGGTAGTTAGGACCTGTCGTGGTGGTATCACGGCATATGCCATGGGTAGGCTAAAGTTGAGGCCGATGGATGTGGAGGAATCTGGGGAGGGATGATGCAGTGAAGACCGCACTCGTATGAACAAAGAGAAATACAATGTATATTGGATCGAAGCTCTCAAGTGGAGATAACACCTCATTCTATACATCTAATCTCTTATAACCTTGCCATACTTGTGGCTACAATCATGCTCCTTAAGCTGTATCTCATATGCTTCTATCTAGATCTCTCTGTGAGAGTGGAGGAAGAGGAAGAAGGAGAGCTCTTAGTCAGCAGAGAGGGGAGGAGCCCTTCGGGGGCCTCTCTTAGAACGATCCCCCTGGTGCTCCTTATAAGGGGGAACCCAGGGGACAAGACTTGTTCTCTACGCTTGGCATCTGTGTAGCATATTCCCAGCATCTTCTTTGATGCTCAGCATATGCCTTGGCATCTTTGGAGATGCCATGGCATATTCCTTAGCATATTCTTGATGCCTAGGGCATATTCTCTAGCATCTTCCTGATGCCAAGGGCATATTCCATACGCCCATGTGCCAGTCTGAGCCATGGGCGTCCCAAGACTGACACGAGACTGGTTGGCCTTGTCCCGAATTGATCCTATATCGTTGTAGATTTACATGTGCCTTCTTGGGGTGAATAAAGAGTCATCTGGGATGATTTACCTCGGCCCAGATGCCCTGTACGAGGTGAAGATTTGGCCTCCCTCCTGATTGACTCGGCCTGGGCCAAAAGAGGCCCAGCCGAGTCACTCCAGCGTTCAGCCGAGCTAGTGAAGACGACAGGTCGAGTTCTCCCTTCGTGGTCCAGGACGAATCATCCAAGATCGGCCCACCCGGGAAGCCTGGCGGGGTGTAGTGGCGATGATGCTCGCGGTGGGCCGGATTGGTCCTTAGCCCACTCGTTGGCTCGGGTTCCACGAGGCAAAGGAGACTGGAGCAGGGGAGTCTTTGCGGGGAGACGGTTCGGCGCTGGGTCGAGTCGACGTTGGCGGGAGCGGAAGCGTCGGGGGCGACGTTTGGCGAAGGAGCTCCTGTGCTGATTCTAGGTGGGCCGAAGTGACTGAGTTCGGCCCAAGCGAGATGATCCGGCCAGATTATTCCTAATTCAGCCTCTAGAGCCTAATTCGGCCCGTTCAGTATAGATCTGGTCCAGTTGGGGTGAGGACTGGGCCGACTTAGTGTTAACTCGGCCCAGATTGGTTTTTGCCTTTGTATTTCTCTATTTGATTCATATTGCATATCATTTTCTCATATATGTTTCTTATTGACTCACTTAATTCATCAACTCTGGGGTACCCGGGGGTACACCCCCGACATTAGTCCCCGAGGCTATGTGGGACTCGTAGTCGCGCATAGGCTTTATACTAAATATCTCCAGAGTTGTTTATCCGGCCTATAGTCTTTTCATATATCATTGATTTCTGGCCCTCTAAGGTATTGGTTCATAACCCTTTTGGGTAAGTTTTTTGACTTCTGGCCTGCTTTGGCATTGGTTATAACCCCTTTGGGTAAGTTTTTGGACCTCTGGCCTTCTTGGGCATTGGTCATAACCTCTTTGGATAAGTTTTTGGACCTCTGGCCCTCTTGGGCACTAGTCATAACCCCTTTGGGTAAGTTTCTAGACTTCTGGCCTTCATGGGCTCTGGTCATAACCCATTTGGGTAAGTTTCTGGACTTCTGGCCTTCATGGGCACTGGTCATAACCTCTTTGGGTAAGTTTTTGGACCTCTGGCCTTCTTGGGCACTGGTCATAACCTCTTTGGGTAAGTTTCTGGACTTCTGGCCTTCATGGGCACTGGTCATAACCTCTTTGGGTAAGTTTCTGGACTTCTGGCCTTCATGGGCACTGGTCATAACCTCTTTGGGTAAGTTTCTGGACTTCTGGCCTTCATGGGCACTGGTCATAACCTCTTTGGGTAAGTTGTGAGTTCTGGCCTTATTGGGCACTGCTCTTTTAACCCCTTTGGGTAAGTTATGATTCGAGTCATCAGTTTCCAAATCCGAGTTATTTTACTCAAAATTGACTTATGTCTTAAGTCTGAGTCCTCTGACTCAAATTCGAGGTATATGACTCAAATTCGAGTTATCCGATTCCAAATCCGAGTTACTTTACTCAATTTTGACTTATAGCTCAAATCTGAGACATCTGACTCAAATCCGAGGTATATGACTCAAATCCGAGTTATCTCGTTCCAAATCCGAGTTACTTTACTCAATTTTGACTTACATCTCAAATCTGAGTCATCTGACTCAAATCCGAGGTATATGACTCAAATCCGAGTTATCTCGTTCCAAATCCGAGTTACTTTACTCAATTTTGACTTACATCTCAAATCTGAGTCATCTGACTTAAATCTGAGGTATATGACTCAAATCCGAGTTATCTCATCCCAAATCCGAGTTACTTTACTCAATTTTGATTTACATCTTAAATCTGAGTCATCTGACTCAAATCCGAGGTATATGACTCAAATCCGAGTTACTTTACTCATATTTGACTTATGCCTCGAATCTGAGTTACCTGGCTCAAAATCCAAGTTATATGACTCAAATCCAAGTTACATGACTCAAATCCGAGTTACTTTACTCATATTTGACTTATGCCTCGAATCTGAGTTACCTGGCTCAAAATCCGAGTTATATGACTCAAATCCGAGTTATCTGTTTGCCAAGATATAACTTGATTTGGCGTGGTGATGTTAATTTGCCTTTGATATGGATCCGAGATATAGATCCGAGATTAAGTTTTGGGATATGATAATGGGCTAACTACCGAGATCTGATTCGAGATGTAGATATGAGATATAGATTCGAGATATGATAAGCTGGCCAATAGTCATCCGAGATATGGGATAACCTGGCAAGATGGTGAAATATCAATCCGAGTCATAACATAACCTGGCAATCTGGCGAACTGAATAAAGCTTCGGCCCGAATCAGAGATATGATTAGTACGCCGAGTCTGAATACAAATCCGAATTATAATATACCCTGGCAAGCTGAATCAAATGTTAGTCCGAATCAGAGACAATCTACTGAGCTGAGTTAAAGGTTAATCCGAAGCATAAATAAATTGACTCAAATTATATCCGGATCATAGATAAGCTGACTCAAATTCTATCCGAGTTATAAATAAGGTGACTCAAATTCTGTCCGAATCATCAATAAGCTGGCTGGTGAGCTGAGTTACAGGTCAATTCTAAACATAAATAAACTGACGCAAAATCTATCTGAATCATAAATAAGCTGACTCAACTTCTATCCGAGTTATAAATAAGGTGACTCAAATTTAGATCTGAATCCATAAGATGTTCTCTTAATCCAAAGGTGACTCTACGGATAAGATAGCTAGTCCCCGGGTTAAGCTATTTTCTCCCCGGGGTGAAGGATTGAGTGTAGGTGGCTGAGTTATCTGGCACTTACAGCATACTTGGAGAAGTGTTTGAGTAAGTCTTGCTAAGTCTTATCTGCCCTGCTGAGTTACTTGGTACTTACAGTAAGCTTGGAGTAGTGCTTGAGTCCTTCTTGCTGAGTCTTACCTGCTTTGATGAGTCAGACTTGGAGAGCCTCTGCGCTTACCTCTCTGCTCTCTGTTTGCTTAGAGGAACTGAAAGAGCTTTATGAGGAAGAGGTTGATGAAGATGCTCCCGTCCGGATGGAAACCCAACCAACGCCACTGAGAGGCCCCACGGTGGGCGCCAAATGTCGTGGTGGTATCACGGCATATGCCATGGGTAGGCTAAAGTTGAGGCCGATGGACGTGGAGGAATTCGAGGAGGGATGATGCAGTGAAGACCGCACTCGTATGAACAAAGAGAAATACAATGTATATTGGATCGAAGCTCCCAAGTGGAGATAACACCTCATTCTATACATATAATCTCTTATAATCTTGCCATACTTGTGGCTACAATCATGCTCCTTAAGTTGTATCTCATATGCTTCTATCTAGATCTCTCTGTGAGAGTGGAGGAAGAGGAAGAAGGAGAGCTCTTAGTCAGCAGAGAGGGGAGGAGCCCTTTGGGGGCCTCTCTTAGAACGATCCCCCTGGTGCTCCTTATAAGGGGGAGCCCAGGGGACAAGACTTGTTCTCTACGCTTGGCATCTGTGTAGCATATTCCCAGCATCTTCTTTGATGCTCAGCATATGCCTTGGCATCTTTGGAGATGCCATGGCATATTCCTTAGCATATTCTTGATGCCCAGGGCATATTCTCTAGCATCTTCCTGATGCCAAGGGTATATTCCATACGCCCATGTGCTAGTCTGAGCCATGGGCGTCCCAAGACTGACACGAGACTGGTTGGCCTTGTCCCGAATTGATCCTATATCGTTGTAGATTTACATGTGCCTTCTTGGGGTGAATAAAGAGTCATCTGGGATGATTTACCTCGGCCCAGATGCCCTGTACGAGGTGAAGATTTGGCCTCCCTCCTGATTGACTCGGCCTGGGCCAAAAGAGGCACAGCCGAGTCACTCCAGCGTTCAGCCGAGCTAGTGAAGACGACAGGCCGAGTTCTCCCTTCGTGGTCTAGGACGAATCATCCAAGATCGGCCCACCCGGAAGTGGCGGGCGAGGACGATCTTGCCATGATGGGCGGATTGGTCCTTAGCCGGCCCACCCGGGGTTCCTCGTTGGCTCGTCACGAGGCAGTGGAGACGAAGCGCGGGAGCTGGGGAGTCTTTGGCGCGGGAGTGCGGGGAGACGGTTCGGCGCTGGGTCGAGTCGACGTTGGCGGGAGCGGAAGCGTCGGGGGCGACGTTTGGCGAAGGAGCTCCTGTGCTGATTCTCGGTGGGCCGAAGTGACTGAATTCGGCCCAAGCGAGATGATCCGGCCAGATTATTCTTGATTCAGCCTCTAGAGCCCAATTCGGCCCGTTCAGTATAGATCTGGTCCAGTTGGGGTGAGGACTGGGCCGACTTAGTGTTAACTCGGCCCAGATTGGTTTTTGCCTTTGTATTTCTCTATTTGATTCATATTGCATATCATTTTCTCATATATGTTTCTTATTGACTCACTTAATTCATCAACTCTGGGGTACCCGGGGGTACACCCCCGACAGGACCTCACGGACATGGACTATGCTCCAGACTTTATAGAAGACCCCACATTCTGCAGCATAGTAGTGGATTGTCCCGATGTGTGTCGTGTCCACAAGCTTGATCATGTGAAGCGTTGCACATTTGAAGGGAAAAACACTGGCCACATATATATATATATATATATATATATATATATATATATATGTGCCAACTGCAGAATATAAGTTCTTAGCTTGTGATCTCTCACTTCCTCATCCACAAGTTGTGAGCATGAATTTTTGATTTGCAGGAAATCACATATTATGGGTTTGTGGCTTGGTTCGGTAAGGAGTGGTCAAATAGCAAAAAATGTATTAGGAAGACTCTAGGGAAGTATCATGATAGCAATAGAGCAAGAATCGACAAGACGGTTTAGAATAAAAAGTTGGTGAAAGAACTAGCTGATAAGAAAAACAAGATTGATAAGAAGTACTGAAGTATGATAGTTGATGTGAACAAATTGAAGGATGAAGCTGAGAAAAGGGTGGTGGAGGAGAAATTTTCCAGGATTAAGTACAACAATGTGAGAGTTGAGGAGGAGAAGGAGATGAATTTTCATAAGACTGAAGTGTTGAAGAAAGAAGTGGAAATGTTGAAGCAGGTGCAGAACCTCAACAAAGGTAATGAAGGCTAGGCAGAATAAATGGGATGAGGAAAAGGAGGTATGCAAGAGAAAAATAAGAAGCTTGAGTACATGTTGTTTGATATTATCAATGTTAGTAAGGCTAACAAAGATAATTTAAAGAGGATCAACAAAATATATGATGAGTGATATGTAAGTTTTGTTATTTTAGTTTGTTGTACCTAGGCCTAAAAACTACTGTTTGATTGTTTGTTTTGATGAGGTGGTATATAGTAACCCCTCATATGATGGTGAACTGACGGTGGTAGAATACCACCCACTTTTGATGAGGTGGATATCATATTTCCTTCTTGAACACAAGTTTTTTTTGCGGGAAAGATCCGAATCTATTTCATTAGTTCACAAGAAGTACAAGGCATCCCAAACATAAAAAAATTACATCGATGTCCTTGAACCACCTAACAGCCACTACTGCTGCAAGAGTGAGCCGTCGACGCTTTGTTTTCGCCGCTCCCTTACCAGAGTCGGCCTAGCGTTGTTAATGATAGTCGCGAAGTCTTCATGCACATGCCCCTAAGGACCAGCGCTCCAGAGATGAAGTCGTCGCCATTGAACCCTTGAATTAATCTGAATATTGTAAAACCAGACCTAGAAAACACGTAGACTGGACAAGATCCACCACTCCATGGAAGCGGCGACCAGATGAATTCCCGCTCTCCGCAACGCCAACTATAAGATCGTCGCCGACGAGGTGGAAGAGGAGTGTATAACTTATTCTTTTCCCGCACAACGCCGCCATAGCCACCATAATGTTGATGCCGGTAGACCAAACTCTAAATTTAGGGACCCTTTGACAGCGTCGAACGCAGGTCTGAGGTCCCCACCCCCTCCCGTCGCCGGGACGTAGAGGAGGCGGGAACCCGTCTAGTCCGGACGTAGACGGCGAGAAGCAGGCGGATAGCGGCGGCGGTCTAGGGTAACCCTAGATGCCTCTATTTCTTTTGTGGGAGGAGAGCTTCTTGAACACAAGCTGATCATATATTATAGATAAGCTTGAGTTTTTTTTTTGGAGCAACGGCAGGAGCTCTGCCTTTTCAAATAGATAGAGGGAAAAATCAAACAGTATAGAGGGGCATGTTTTGGTTAAGGTGGAAACATGCCGAAAGCACCAAGAACAGGAAAAAGCGAAAAAACACCTAATCAGGTTCCGCCGGAATGGCCGACCCAAAGGTCATAACGCCGAGTTCATGGAGGATATCCTCTCTAGCGATCTCCGCCACCTCGACGTAAGTCAGTCGCCGGTTAGTGAAAATGCGTCTGTTACGCTCTTTCCAGGCGTTCCACATAACATAAAGCAACCGTCCACTTAATCTTCTTTTCTCGCTTGTAGGTCTTTGGGCAATCAGATTGTCCCACCAGTCCGTGAGGGTAAGAAAGCCTTGGCCATTTGTTCCTCTCGCGGCATTGTCCCAATCTTGGGTGAGGTTCCAGACGGCCGTAGTGAAAGGGCAGTCTTTGCAGAGGTGGACGGCTGTTTCAGGCGCGCTGTGGCATAAGGCGCAAATGGGGTCATGAGTCCACCCTCTGGTGGCTAAGTTATCAGCTGTAAGTAGCTTTCCATGCATGGCCAACCAGCCGAAAATCTTGCACTTAGGCTCGGCGTGGGCGACCCATAATTTTTGGGCGATAAACTTGGGGTGGCTTCCAAGGAATTGAGCAAGGTAGGCAGAGCTAGAACTGTAGTTTCCGTCCGCCGTCAAAGTCCAAACAATCTCGTCTTGTTGTCCTGGAATCAGCTGCGTGCCCTGAACCATGCCCCAAACTTTGAGGTACTGGGCCAGCTGCACCGGAGTGGACAGGGCAGAAATGGCACGAATCCAATTTCCATCGGTCAGCTCTTTGGCCACACTTCTGCTTTTCCTTGTAGCGATATTAAAGAGGTCAGGCACCCAAAGGTGAATGGGACCAAGATCAGACCAATTGTCAAGCCAGAAAGAAGCCTTCTTGCCATCTCCAAGAGAGATCTTCGTGGAAGCTCTGAATAGCTCCATATCAGCTTTGTCACAGGGAAGTTTGGACCCCGCCCAAGTGTGCTATGGGTCAGTCCACTGGAGCCATGGACATCACAGCCTGAGGGCCCGTCCTATCCGCTGGAGGTGAGGCATCCCAAGCCCACCAAGATCTTTTGGCCTGCACAGTGTCGTCCAGCTAACCAAAGCTTTCCCTCTAGCCGCATGCTCGCCTTCATCACCGGCCCAGACGAAGTTTCTAGCAATGCGAGTAATCTTATCTCTAGCCCATTTGGGCAGCGGAATGACTGTTGCGTGGTAGACGGCAATGGCCATAAGGACGGACTTGGCGAGGGTAATCCTTCCAGGTCGAGCAAGGAACTTTCCCTTCCACCCAGGCAGCTTTCCAACAATCTTGTCAAGGAGGGGCTGCAGGTCAACTTTACGGAGACGCCTGAAGTGCAAGAGTAGGCCTAAGTATTTTCCGGGGAATGTGGCGATCTTCGCGGGGAAAACCGAAAGGATGGCCGCAAGGTCAATATTGTCGCATCTAATCGGGAAGACCTCATCATAAGCTTGAGTTTATGAATGAGTTGTGATTCAAATATATCATAGTGGCTACTCCAGGCCAACAGTGGCTAATTTGAGTTTATGTGACATTTCTCTTTGTATGATTCACAATTTGTTTTCCCTGTATGATCTATGGCCACATAATATTTGACTATTGTTGTATCAGCTACTTGCTTTGTTAGTATATTTTCTATTTTGATGCTTTAAGTGGTAAGAACGTGTCCTGGTCCTTCCTCTGCTTTCTTTGATAAAAGAAATTTCATGTGAAGAACATCTCCTTATCCTTTCTCTATTAAGCCCTAGAGTCCTTCAAACATCAGGGACGAACATGTACGTGATTAATTAGGATGCTATGTAGCCAGGGCATGTACTCCTATCATCCTATGTCACCGTAGTTTTCTTGCTTCTGACTGGTCTTATTTATTCGTGAAGAAGACTCCTTGTACAACTTGCACCGCAGTCTTGTGTGTCCACTGCTTGCCTGCTTGTAATGTATAGTGTACACAGAAGTGTCATCATGCGACACTGTAGAATCGTTCTTAGTTAGCGATCTGTAATCTCTAACGTAAGAGTAAGAATCTGTTATCGCACTTGAACAAGTGTGCTGTGTGTTGTAGCTAATTCAGTCTGAGGTGTAGCTCTTACAGTAGTAAATAAAATATCTATTTTACAGGGCACATTCTTCCTAACTACTCTGCATGGACCGCTATGCGTCAATGGTTCAGTAAAGATCGGATATCAGCCTGGTGGTACATTTGCTTACATAGCCTTGCCTGATCTAGTAATGGAGTGAAGTGTTGTATTGATACACAAAACTGCAGGTGGAGCACTCTTTTCTTAGAATACCAAGAACAGAACTGCAGCCAGCAAGCACACTGGCCCTGGCTGTTGTTAAAAAGATGGGAGCATCGTGCAAGCCTATGTTAGGCATGTAAGAGAATATGGTGTGTAACTTAAGTCGATGTTGCCAAATTCTTTTATATCGGCTTGTGCCTATGTTAGGAATGTAAGAGAACATGGCATTGAATTCTCAATTGATTCAGTGTTCATTTTTGTTACGATAAAGATCCGAAGGGTGCCACTCCCTTTCAGCCATTTAACCATAAATGGGAGAAACATTGATCGTCACTGATTAAGCTCTACCACATTACAATCTCAGCAAAACAAGATAGGAGAATCATTCCTGATATATTCCTTTGAATTGGTTTCTAAAGTGCATATGCAGCTCGTTCTTTTCAGGATTGGACAGACAAGTTTCCACCTTCGCACCTGAAAATTCAACCAAGCAATTTTGCCAAAGGATGTGTCCTTTGTAAATTTCCAAATAGTCGAGAGCATAATCAGTTAAATTTTAGTGTCACTAAGACACCATCTTTGCCACATACTCAAAAGCAGCGGTAATATTTACGTCCGAGCAATCAGAAATAGATAACCAAACTATTTGAATGACATAACACTCAAGGAACAAATGTTTGAGCTTTTCTAAACCCTTCCGTGTCACTGCACATCATGCAGAATAGGTTAGGCATATTTTGTCTACCGGTTAATCTTCCATGTTATCAACTCTACCCAAAGTCAACAACAACCAACACACCTGCGCTAGGCACAACAAGTTTCCACACAACATAAGAGTTAAAAAAAACTTCTACACAACATACTATGTACATGCCACTACAGGAAAGATTCACTACGTCGATGGCCGGCTGCCGTCGGCACAACTCCAAATTGCCATCGGCACAGGCTGTGCCGACGGTGGTCGTTGGCATAGCCCCCTCGGCGTACGTCCTCGTCGGCACAGCTCCGTGGCCGTCGGCACAGCCATCCCCCATCGGCACAACGTCTTTCAGCGGGCCCCACATGTCAGTCAACAGCCGTCTTTGATAACGGTCCAGCCTGAAGCTACGCCGACAGGGCACAGAAATGGAGCTACGCCGCCAGGCCATCGGCATAGCCTAAAATATTTTTTAAAAAAAATATATTTTTTTAATTTTTTTTTAATCTTTGAATTGTTTGACTCTTTAATCTCTCACTTTAATCATTTTAATACTATTTATAGTTAATAATTGATTAAATTGCAGTCTTAGTCAAAGTTTCCGTTCGGTCACCCATCCTAGCACTACTCCAGCACGCTTAACTTCCTCGTTCCTTTAGAATCTCTTCCCGCCAAGCAATTTACACATTGTTGTCAATACTATGATATCATTCCTATTAACTCTTATATCATCATGTCACATGGTTGTATTTTCTGAAATTATAAGCAATTATTTAAGTAAACAACAATGAATAAGTAAAAATATTATTGAATTCAAATAAAAATATAAAGATTTTATTTTTTTATAATTTTTATTTAATATGGAATAATTAATATCTTTAAATTTGTAAATCGGAGTTCGGCAAATAATATGTCTAAATTGATTTAAAAAATGAGAGGAATCCAAATATGATATCAATATCAACTTATCACGAACTATGCCGTGATTCTTATCATAATTTCATTTGCCCGTTTAAAACGACACGCATAAAGATTGTTAGCTCGGGGCTGAGACTCGCTAAACTTGAAGTGGATCTATGATGAAACAACATATTTTAAATCTAAAAATGATTTTTGAAAAAAAATCATGAACATCCGATCATGTACATGTAGTTCATATCTGACCCACTTCCCTCTTGATTCGCAGAATTTGTCTTTTCACTGTGGATAGACGGAAATGTTTGAGATCCCCCTGTTATTACATTATCCATGTAAGGTGGTCTAGTATTTTTGAAAAATGTGACGGTAGTATTTTGAATTAGCCATTTGGTGGTTGCTTCACAAAACCGTTTGTTTTTTGCACTCAAAAAATGGAAAACGGCTTTTTGGTGCGAGGAAAAGGAAAACTTCCTCCTGAAATATTGTTCGCCATCCCATGATGCACACTTATGCATAATATGGACACATTATCACAAACTATGCCTTTATTCTAGCCATAACATTGGTCATTTGACCCGAAAGACAAGAAACCTTGAACGAGATAGGTCATTTTGTGAAAGTTTTTTTAAGACATAATCAATATACCAAGTTTGATATTTTTCCTTCTAACTATGCCACATAATATGACACCACGCGAAGATTTCATGTTGTTTGGATCGTTTTTGAATTATAATGCCCGTTTTAAACTATCGTTAAACTTTGTCGAAGGGCGGACATGAAGATTCTTAGCTCGGGGCTGAGACTCGCTAAAATTAAAGTGGATCTATGATGAAACAACACATTTTGAACCTAAAAATGATTTTTGTAAAAAATCATGAGCATCTGATCATGTACATGTAGTTCATATCTGACCCACTTCCTATCGATTCGGCAGGAATTTGTCTTTTTCACCAGGGATAGACGAAAATGTTTGAGATCCCCCTGTTATGACATTATCCATGTAAGGTGGTCTAGTATTTTTTGAAAAATGTGACGGTAGTATTTTGAATTAGCCATTTGGTGGTTGCTTCACAAAATCGTCAGTTCTTTACACTCGAAAAATGGAAAACGGCTTTTTGGTGCGACGAAAAGGAAAACTTCCTCCTGAAACATTTTTCGCCATCCCATGATGCACACTTATGCACAATATGGACACATTATCACAAACTATGCCTTCATTCTAGCCATAATATTGGTCATTTGACCCGAAAGCCAAAAAACCTCGAACGTGATAGGTCATTTTGTGAATGTTTTTTTAAGACATAATCAATATATCAAGTTTGATATTTTTCCTTCTAACTATGTCACATAATATGACACCACACGAAGGTTTCACGTTGTTTGGATCGTTTTTGAATTTATAATGCCCGTTTTAAACTATCGTTAAACTTTGTCGAAGGACGGGCATGAAGATTCTTAGCTCGAGGCTGAGACTCGCTAAACTTGAAGTGGACCTATGATGAAACAACATATTTTAAACCTAAAAATGCTTTTTCTAAAAATCATGAGCATCCGATCGTGTACCTGTAGTTCATATCTGACCCACTTCCTACCGATTCGGTAGGAATTTGTCTTTTTCACCAGGGATAGACGACAATGTTTGAGATCCCTCTGTTATGACATTATCCATATAAGGTGGTCTAGTATTTTTGAAAAATGTGACTGTAGTATTTTGAATTAGCCATTTGATGGTTGCTTCATAAAATCGTCCGTTTTTTGCACTCGGAAAATGGAAAACAGCGTTTTGGTGCGACGAAAAGGAAAACTTCCTCCTGAAACATTGTTCGCCATCCCATGATGCACACTTATGCACAATATGGACACATTATCACAAACTATGCCTTCATTCTAGACATAACATTGGTCATTTGACCCGAAAGCCAAGAAACCTCGAACGAGATAGGTCATTTTATGAAGGTTTTTTGAGACATAATCAATATACCAAGTTTGATATTTTTAATTCTAACTATGTCACATAATATGACACCACGCGAAGGTTTCACGTTGTTTGGATCGTTTTTGAATTTATAATGCCTGTTTTAAACTATCGTTAAACTTTGTCGAAGGGCGGGCATGAAGATTCTTAGCTCGGGGCTGAGACTCGCTAAACTTGAAGTGGATCTATGATGAAACAACATATTTTGAACCTAAAAATGATTTTTGTAAAAAATCATGAGCATCCGATCATGTACCTGTAGTTCATATCTGACCCACTTTCTGCCGATTCGGCAGGAATTTGTCTTTTTTACCAGGGATAGACGGCAATGTTTGAGATCCCTATGTTATGACATTATCCATATAAGGTGGTCTATTATTTTTGAAAAATATGACAGTTGTATTTTGAATTAGCCATTTGGTGGTTGCTTCACAAAACCGTCCATTTTTTGCATTCGGAAAATGGAAAACGGTTTTTTGGTGCGATGAAGAGGGAAACTTCCTCCTGAAACATTGTTTGCCATCCCATGATGAACACATATGCACAATATGGACATATTATCACAAACTATGCCTTAATTCTAACCATAACATTGGTCATTTGACCTGAAAGCCAAGAAACCTCGAACGAGATAGGTCATTTTGTGAAGGTTTTTTGAGACATAATCAATATACCAAGTTTGATATTTTTCCTTCTAACTATGTCACATAATATGACACCACGCGAAGTTTCACGTTGTTTGGATCGTTTTTGAATTTGTAATGCCCGTTTTAAACTATATATAATGTTTTATGTTTCACTTATTTTTTTTTATAAATGTGTAATATTTGAGTGTAGATAGATAGGTCTTATTTTTCTGCAAATTTTGATATATTATTTGTATTTTTTGAATTAGAATGATTTAGTTATGGTTTTTCAAAAAATAATGAGATAAAAGGAAAAAAAATCTGAAGGCCTACGCCGACAGCTAAGCCGTCGGCACAGACCAAACAATTTTTTTCAAAGAGCTGTGCCGACAGCCAGCCTGTCTGACTAACGCCGTTTCCATCGTCGTGTCTAAACTGGGGCTACGCCGAGGGCTGTACCTATGCCGAGGGCCACCGTCGGCACAGCCCTCTGTACTACGCCGACGGCCACGCTATGCCGACGGCTACTCTCGACACCGTCACCTACGCCGACGGCCGTCCCTACGCCGACGGCCAGGCTGGTCAGCTGGCCAGGGAAGGTAGCTACGCCGACGGCCCCGACATTTGGCCGTCGGCGTAGTCGGCTAGCCGTCGACACCTTAGTTCTTTCCTGTAGTGTGCCAAATACCAACTAAGCTGGTAAGATCGCTTCACGAAGGTGCGGTTTAATGTATAGTACCATCATTTCAGCAGAAATAACATCAATATGTTTGAATAATCCCGGTGACTACCGAGCACATTGGGAGTGAAATCATCAATTACAGTCAGCAGAGCTATTTAGACAAACAAATGACACACTTGTATTAGTTACTACACTTAACAAATTGCAGTTTGTTATCATGTAAACCACATATTAGTGAAGTCACTTTTCCTCGAGAAAGACTCGGGGGTCTTCTGGCTAGCACAAGAGGTGGTGAGCTAGACAGCCCGAGTTTGAATCTCACCTTCTCCTATATATGAGTAGTGTCTAGTTTCTCCTAGACACTCTTTCATCTTTTTTAAGTCACTTTTCGTCAAAGTGTTGTGTTAACCCATCACAAGTGTGTGTAACTACTTTTCTAATCACATGGTTTGGAACCCATCTCACGGTAACCCATGATTCAACATATTTGTGCCCTCTAAAACACTCACCCAACGTCACACCTGGTACTGAACTACATGACTCAAGTGACTCTTCCTTTCCCCGTGCCTCTCATGCCTAGGGGGCTCAAAACGGTCCTCTATTACAGAGAAACAAGAAACCATTCATGAGGCCCAAATTTCCTGATTTACACTCTTCTCTAGGTTGTGATGAGAGGATTAGATGAGGGAGAAGCAACACCAGTCAGGAGAAGGATATGAAGGCGAAGGAGAGAGATTAACTGGGAAATTAAGAAACAACATAACCCAACTAGTGTTTTGGTTCAACTATAGCAGGTGTGTGATGCAAGGAGAAAGAAAGAAGTTTTCTACAGTACATCTCGGAAAGGTGTGTGAGGGGATCCACAAGCTAGGACCTACTCCCTCTGTCCTAAAATACCCTGCATTCTAGGTTTAGTCAAAGTCAAACTTTGTAAAATTTGACCAAACATATTGAAAAATTTATGTATGCCTATAATACAACATAAGTACCATTAGAATCGTCATAAAATATATTTTTATAATATATACATTCGGTGCTATAGATGTTTATAGTTTTTCCTATATATTCTACTCCCTCCGTCCCAAAATATATGTCTCAGATTTATCAAAATTTGGATGAATCTAGACACTATTTAGTATATAGGTTCATCCAAATTTTGATAAATCTAAGACATCTAATTTGGGACGGAGGGAGTACCAAACTTTATAAAGTTTGACTTTGACTAAACCCAGAATGCAGGGTATTTCATGACCGAGGGAGTATGTAGCAGTGTGGATGGAGTCAAGTGTTACAGGCCTCCAATTGCATTTCATATGAACATGCATATATGATCGGTTCTGGCACATGCAAGTAGTACTACTCCATCAAGGCCAATAACAAACCTGACACATGCAATATCCATCAATCCTCCATGTGTTGCTACACTACAGCGGTAATGCTGAGTTACTTTCCTTAATGATTCACAGAAAAATAAGATAATAGGTGAATTCTCCTTGAGATACATTTCTTTGGTCTGATGGCCAAAGCGCCTATATATGAGGCTCCTCAAGGTAGTTCTTTTCAGGATTCGACAAGCATGAGTACACATCTTTGGAGTTCTTATCAGTTTCCACCTCAACACCCGCCAATTCAATAAAGTAATTTTTCCAAAGCATATATCAATCCTACCAAATAGTCTAGAGCTTAATCACTGATTTTAGAGGCACTAAGGCACCATTTTTGCGACATATTCAAAATCAGCACCAATATTTACACATCCAAGCAATCAGAAATGTTTGACCAAACTATTAGAATCACATGGCACGAGCACAATAATTTATCTAACATTCTCGGTTTCACTGAAGATCAAACAAAAATATATCAGAGAGATGTTGTCTGCTTGTCTTTTTACCATATTATCTCTTTTTAACCACCAAAAATACCTACACTTTTGGAAGGCACGGCAAACTTCCACCAAGCATGTACATATTGAATACTTCAAAAACTGATGATGGACAAAGAGACTAGGATGGTAAGGGCACTTTGCCACGCCGGTTCAACGTTTAGTAAACATCACTTAAACTGAATTAAACATCAATTTGTATGACAATTCAGTGAATGTTGAGCAGTTTGGGAGTCAAATAACTGATTACAGTCGGCATAGCTAATTGGACATACAAATGATGCAGTTATGTTCGTTCTTACACTTACCAAACTGTAAACCAGATACTAGTTCAGTAAATGAAAAAATCAGCAGTTTGGTCATATTCAATAATACAACAATACGCAAATTAGATCATAATACTTCCTCTCAGACAAAAGCTAAGGGGAAAAATCTTGCAGGCACTGCCTTGTTACATTATCAAAACTACCTGGGGTACCTCGAGGACTGCAAGAATTCCTCTTCTAAACTATAGACCCTAGTCCCTCCCAGCATGTTTCTTGCATTGCTCGATGAGAAATTAATTTGGATACTATCATTTGAAATACGCTCCTTAGATGCTTGAATGCCTTCAAGTGCCATCTCCACTTGTCGCATGGTAGGTCGGTCTTCTCCTCTGGATTTTATACATGATGCTGCTAGTGTTGCAACTTCTTTAATCTCTTCACCTCCCTCCTCCACAACCTGTGGATCTAATATCTCAACCAGATTACCTTCAGAAAGTAGAGTGACGAAATGTTCGACAAGCCCCGTGTCACCTCCAGGGGACAAGTACAAAAATGGCTTCTTCCTAGTGACCAACTCTATAAGAACAACCCCAAAACTATACACATCACTTTTCTCCGTGAGCCGCCCTGTCTGATAGTACATAGGGTCTAGGTAGCCTATAGTCCCTTGCACCTTTGTCATCACCCCTGTTTTATCAATTTGAATGTGCCTTGAAGCTCCAAAGTCCGATACCTTTGCTGTTAGGGTAGCATCAAGGAGTATGTTTGTTGACTTGATATCTCTGTGGATCACTGGGATTGAGGTAGCTGAGTGAAGATAAGCAAGAGCTTTGGCAGTATCGGTCCCAA
Organism: Avena insularis; assembly: GCA_023614405.1. NCBI lineage: Eukaryota > Viridiplantae > Streptophyta > Magnoliopsida > Poales > Poaceae > Avena > Avena insularis. Next base: position 375,946,027 of record CM042695.1, on the reverse strand, counting down.
TCCTCAGTCTCTTATCCCATGACAGCGAAATCTGTCCAGTGACATGAAGGTGATCATGAAGGGTTCCATTGGAAATGAACTCATAGACTAATAACGGGACTTCTACCTCAAGACAGCATCCCAGAAGTTTTACTATGTTCTTATGATTGATCTGTGAGAGGATAACAACCTCGTTTATGAACTCGTCGATTTCCTGTTGTATCACTATCTTGGACTTCTTGATTGCTACAACATGCATGTCTGACAAAATTCCTTTGTAAACAATGCCATGCCCTCCACCTCCAAGCTCATGAGTCTTGTCAAAGTTCTTTGTGGCCATCTCCAGTTCCGCTAAGGTGATGATCATTCTTTCTGCAACGTCGGTCCTTTGAGATACTAGCTGCTGCAGCAATTGTCCACGATTTTGTTTGAAGAACTTTTTCTTCAAATCTTTTGCCTCAATAATTTTTTTAGCCTTACGGACAACCAAGATTGCAGGAAAAATCATAATTAGAACTCCTACTAGACCAAGACCAATTCCTAGAAGTATCGAACCTGAAAAGTAGATCCATAGGTCACTGGTCATTTTTTTCAAGGTTGCAAAAAGAGTAAATGACATATTAATACATCCACTTAATAAGATGTGTTCAGGAACCTGTGACGGGCTTTATGCAGCCATTGCGTAGGGTGTGGTTGCCATGGGTTCCTCGTGGGCACCAGCAATCGAACGTCCCGAGCAGGTTCCTACACTCACCGAAGCAACCATAGTCTTCTGGCCGCTCGCACTCGTTGACATCTTAAGGACGACAAAACAAAAGCTTAGTAATTACACACATATACACTATATTTCTACAGTTATAGTGCAGTAACATGTAATCCATCATATATAGAATTGGAAGGAAATAAAGAGGCGAGAATATATTAGTTAACCTTGGCAGCCATCGGTGAGGTAGGGATTGCCGTCGTAGCCACTCCAACACTTGCACGAATAGCCTCTATTCTCTTGATTGCAGTAGCTGTGGTTGCTCTTGCAGATGTTTGGTGCCACGTCCCCGGCTGAACAGTTGGGGTTCGAGTTCACATCACGAGCCACCTCCCACCGCAGAATAAGGGGCACCTCCAGTGCAGCTCTCGATGGCGGCCGGAGCTTCTGCACCAGCTCGTCGGTGACCCACCGCTGGTCGAACCACCCCTCCTCCGCAACAAACATGTACACGGGCAGCGGCACCAAGTCCTGGGAATGGTTCCCGTTGAACCACCTAAACCGCAGCTCCTTGGGTGAGCTGTCAATAGATATCGGGGCCTGGCAGCAGCCCATGCCGGAGCAGTACTTGTCGTGGCCGCTTGCCACGCCCCCGACATAGGCGGTCTTGGTGGCGGAGCAGAAGGAGGCGCAGCCGCTAATGATGTTGGTGGTGGTGGTGCTGGTGTCATCGTTCTGGAGCAGAGTTGCCTGCGCGTTGCAGCCCATGAGAATGAGCTCGTTCATGCTCGACAGCGTGTAGGGCGCCCCTCCCCCACCGGTGAAGCAGTTGCCATAGGTGAAGTTCCAGTCCTGAGCGGCAGTGTTGTGGATCACGGGGGTGCTGTCTATCATGGAGCCACTGTGGATGACGCGCACGGTGCTGTTCTGGAGGGAGATCTTGGCGACCCGAAGCACGGAGTCGTAGCCAAGGAGGAGCCGCGGGGGCTCGCTGGTGGCGTCACAGGTGAGGTTGAACCCTGGCCAGAAGCACCTGGCCGAACCCATGCCGAATGGGTATGGCACGCTAACATCACCACAGCTGGTCTCGCAGCCGGGCATCCCGATTGCTCTCATCGGAGCTCCTGCTGCTCCGGCAGCGGACAGCAGCGACATCAGCACCGCTGCCCTTGTGAATATCGCTACTGGTGACATGGAACTGGTTATTTTCGCCATTAATTGGTAGCAGGTACATACGCAAGCTGGAGTTATATACAGTGTATGATTCCCGTGCTTAATACATGCTGAGAAGGATTGATTTGGACTTCCCCTACTCAGGTTGGTTGTTTTCTATGGACATTATTAATTTAATGGCAGAAAGAAAGGCAGGTGGTCACATTTGTCTTCTGAAAGTCATAGGTCTTGTGGTCCTATAGCCGCCTAGTCTTTGTTAGGCTAGACCGTAGTGGCTATGGTGACAAATTTACACATATCACCAAACATGCTGTCACTTTCAGACATCATACCAAGGTTGTAGAAAAGCTTGACACGTTCTGCTCCAGTGCTATCGCAATCACAAATATTCCGATTCACACTGAAACAACTTTCAAAACATTAAATCCAACTTTCAACTATCCTAAAGAAACTGCAAAAGTATCCTATCACGAATCTGTATCAAGGTTGACCATACCTGTGCACACCATATTCTGAGCTGATCTTTTCATCTCGTCTTTCTGCAGCAGAGCGATGCCAGGCATAGCTTATCCTCAACGTAACCAGCTGGTCCTTTTGATGTCCTGGCCATGTCAAAGGATCAACAGTAGTGCAACCAGCAAGCAGACCGCTGGTCCGGATGGTATTACATGGAGGCGATTGCCTTGGGGAAGGTCATGTATCCCTGCAAGAGAATATGCCGTCCATGCCACCGTATTCGTTTCTCACTGCTTGTGTCGGCGTGTTGTGCCGTGGAGATATGAGAAAGTGAACTGTAACCACATGTTCTTTCTTCCTTAGATCAAAAGGGTGGCACCACTCATGTTCCATCTCTTCGTTGAAAAGGATAATCATCGTTTGTTACAATTTGAGCTCCCCAAACTTACAATATCTGCAAAACAATATAGCAGGAACCGAAACGACCATTATACAGGGTAACACGGAAACACCACGGAACCTGAATCACCTCAAAAAACAAGCACATAAACTAACCTTACACAGGCTTGCCAGTCAAAACTTGCCAGGCGCAGCTGGGCCTTCATCATGTTGCACCATCCCGACTTCTTCGTTCTTCATGCCCATGGCACCATGAGAGTCTCCTTTCATCTGGTTTCCAAAGCACCTATGCAGCTCTCCAGGGTAGATCTTTTCAGGATAGTAAATACAGGAGTACGCGACTTTGTCGTACTTCTTATCTGTCCCCTACAACACCTGCAAATTTGACCAAGCAATTCTACCAAACCATAAGTCATTCCTGAACTTCCAAATAGTCCAGAGCATGGCAGAGTTAATGATGTCAATTACTTTGTTTTTACTCCCAAGCGATCAGAAATATGTCACTCAACTATTTGAATGACATGGCACTCAAGGAACAGAAGTTCTAAATCAAGTTTCAGTGTCGCTGCACAACAAACAGGGCAGATCAGTAAAAAGGACAGGGATCGCAAGGGCGCAAATGCTTGTCTACTTGTATTTTAATCAGATTATCCACAATAGCGAGTCAACAATCGCACTGCACCGCACCTGCTTGTTGTATAGTACAATCATTTAATTAACACCAATATGTATGAATAATCGGAGTTAATACTGAATATGTAACAGTTTTAGCAGTCGGATAATCTATTGTAATCAGGACAGCCAATTAGATTTACACTTACCAAGCTGTGTTTGAGCATTTCATAGCATGTTTGACAACAAAAAAGATAGAACGATCCAAATTGTAAAAAAGGACAGGGACCGCAAGGGCGCAAATGCTTATACATCGACATGTCGATGCAGTAAAAGTAGCTATATAGCATTCATTTTCACATGCTCTGGTCAAAACTCCAAGAGGCTATATAGAATCTGCAACCAGAGAATCATACTTAATCACTAAAAATGAACACATCTCAATTAGCAACATCGATCTAGAATTTTCTCTATAGTTTTCTGTGGTAGATAGGCAGGGCATCACTTACAATATTTTCCACAAGAATAGGTAGCCATGGTGATTGATTTTTGTAGTATTTCCTATCACCTTGGGTTAATTCTTTCAAGGCAAGAAGCAGAGGAACCAACAGAATAATAGGTGATCATGGTGATTGATTTTTGTTCAAAACTTAATAATAGGTGAGGTTGAACCCTGGCCAGAAGCACCTGGCCGAACCCATGCCGAATGGGTATGGCACGCTAACATCACCACAGCTGGTCTCGCAGCCGGACATGCCGACTGCTCTCATCGGAGCTCCTGCTGCTCCGGCAGCGGACAGCAGCGACATCAGCACCGCTGCCCTTGTGAATATCGCTACTGGTGACATGGAACTGGTTATTTTCGCCATTAATTGGTAGCAGGTACATACGCAAGCTGGAGTTATATACAGTGTATGATTCCCGTGCTTAATACATGCTGAGAAGGATTGATTTGGACTTCCCCTACTCAGGTTGGTTGTTTTTCTATGGACATTATTAATTTAATGGCAGAAAGAAAGGCAGGTGGTCACATTTGTCTTCTGAAAGTCATAGGTCTTGTGGTCCTATAGCCGCCTAGTCTTTGTTAGGCTAGACCGTAGTGCTATGGTGACAAATTTACACATATCACCAAACAGGTCACTTTCAGACATCATACCAAGGTTGTAGAAAAGCTTGACACGTTCTGCTCCAGTGCTATCGCAATCGCAAATATTCCGATTCACACTGAAACAACTTCCAAAACATTAAATCCAACTTTCAACTATCCTAAAGAAACTGCAAAAGTATCCTATCACGAATCTGTATCAAGGTTGACCATACCTGTGCACACCATATTCTGAGCTGATCTTTTCATCTCGTCTTTCTGCAGTAGAGCGATGCCAGGCATAGCTTATCCTCAACGTAACCAGCTGGTCGTTTTGATGTCCTGGCCATGTCAAAGGATCAACAGTAGTGCAACCAGCAAGCAGACCGCTGGTACCGGATGGTATTACATGGAGGCGATTGCCTTGGGGAAGGTCATGTATCCCTGTAAGAGAATATGTCGTCCATGCCACCGTATTCGTTTCTCACTGCTTGTGTCGGCGTGTTGTGCCGTGGAGATATGAGAAAGTGAACTGTAACCACATGTTCTTTCTTCCTTAGATCAAAAGGGTGTCACCACTCATGTTCCAGATCTTCGTTAAAAAGGATAACCTTCGCTTGCTACAATTTGAGCTCCCCAAACTTACAATATCTGCAAAACAATATAACAGGAACCGAAACAACCATTACACAGGGTAACATGGAAACACCACAGAACCTGAATCACCTCAAAAAGCAAGCACATAAACTAACCTTACACAGGCTTGCCAGTCAAAAGATCTTGCCAGGCGCAGCTGGGCCTTCATCATGTTGCACCATCCCTACTTCTTCGTTCTTCATGCCCATGGCACCATGAGAGTCTCCTTTCATCTGGTTTCCAAAGCACCTATGCAGCTCTCCAGGGTAGATATTTTCAGGATAGTAAATACAGGAGTATGCATCTTTGTTGTACTTCTTATCTGTCCCCTACAACACCAGCAAATTTGACCAAGCAATTCTGCCAAACCATAAGTCATTCCTGAACTTCCAAAGAGTACAGAGCATGGCAGAGTTAATGATTTCAATTACTTTGTTTTTACGCCCAAGCAATCAGAAATACATGACTCAACTATTTGAATGACATGGCACTCAAGGAACAAAAGTTCTAAATTAAGTTTCAGTGTTGCTGCACAACACTTGTATTTTAATCAGATTATCCACAATAGCGAGTCAACAACCACACTGCACCGCACCTGCTTGTTGTACAGTACAATCATTTAATTAATACCAATATGTATGAATAATCTGAGTGAATACTGAATATGTAACAGTTTTAGCAGTCAGATAATCTATTGCAATCAGCACAGCCAAATTGGATTAACACTTACCAAGCTGTGTTTGAACATTTAATAGCATGTTTGACAACAAAAAAGATAGAACGATCCAAACTGTGAAAAGGACGGGGATCGCAAGGGGGCAAATGCTTATACATCTACATGTTGATGCAGTAAAAGTAGCTATATAGCATTGCATTTTCACATGCTCTGGTCAAAACTCCAAGAGGCTATATAGAATCTGCAACCAGAGAATCATACTTAATCACTAAAAATGAACACAAAGATCTAGAATTTTCTCTATAGTTTGCTGTGGTAGATAGGCAGGGCATCACTTACAATATTTTTTGTATTATTTCACATCACCTTGGGTTAATTCTTTCAAGGCAAGAAGCAGACGAACCAACAAAATAATAGGTGATCGTGGTGTTTTATGTTTGTTTAAAACTTAACAAAGCTAAGCCACAACATTAATACGAACAACTGTAGCTCCACCTCTTTCACCATCTTCAGCATCCGAAACCAGAGTGACATAGCTAAACCCCCACGATCCAGCAACTCTTCTCAGCCTGCTAGCGAATGGAGAAAGCAAACTTCAACCAAAATATTTCTGTTTTTAGACTGCTATAACAAAGAAAAAAAGAAAAATTGTTTGATGCGGGATTTATTAATTATAAATTATTAATTTAATATGTATTTCATTATCTAATGCTGCTTCCTGATAACCCAGCTGAGGCCGACACTTATAAATCGAGAGATTCCAAGTACGGGAGCAGTATGGGACGAAAGTGTTCCAGTGCTGTGTTCCTTACCCGGGACAGAGTGGCCGGCCGCCGGCGCCTCCTCAAAACGCTCCGCCGCGCGTCTCCCTTCATCGCTGCAGGCGTAGCCGGCGTGGGGAAGAAGGGCAGAGTCACCGGTTCGCGACCTCAAACCTTCCTCCTCATCCTCCTCCTCTCCGGCGGCTTACGGCGGTTCCGGCGAGCGATTTTGGTTTGGGGATCAATCTATCTGAGAGAAACGAGGAGGCGGCAGAGCAGAGTGCTTCCACGTGTAGACTGTAGAGGAGTTTATTTTAGGGGACGATGCAGGCCTCAGCTCTCTAAGGCTGGTTAAGTAACTTAGATTAGACCAGTAACTTGTACATATTACTAGTCCACGGTAGTAATGTGGGTAGTGTCATGTAAGACCTAATTAATTAGATTATAAACTCATATGGCATTTGGTATATGTAATATTATGGTAACTAGTTAAGTTACTATATCCTCTTTTTCATTAATTATCATTTCATGTGACTTTGCAAGCCTAAACCGCTCCCGTGAGGCTGCGCTGAGCCGCACCGGAGCGTCGCCCGCCACCGCGCACAGGCCCTCCCCGCCCCCTCCTCATCTCGCCGCCACCGGAGACGTCGTCGGGCAAAGCCCGCTCGGCGCGGCGGCGGCGGGGCTCCAAGCTCGCGTCTCGCTAGGAGGCTTCGGCGGCGGCGCCCGATCCGTGGTCTCCGGTAGCGCAGGACCAGGAGGTGATGGTGGGCGGCGACGACGGCCGGTGCTCGCCTCAGCTAGGCCGGGGCTGCTGCTGGCGCGACGGAGGTGTCGCTGCACTGCGGGCTCGATCTGGGCCCGCGATGGGCTGGACGGGCCGCGGCCGTTTGGTGCGGCGGCTCTGCGTCGCAGCGTCTGGCGATCTCGGCGCAAAGGCGCCATCGGGAGGGCTGGCTTGGTGTCCTGACGCGTGGTGGCGACGCGGCGATGCCGGCAGTGGCCGGCGGGGAGGCAATCGGCAAGCTTGCATCCTCGTGTTCTGGAGGGCCCAGATCTAGGCCCACTTGGGCTCGATCTGGGTTGGGGCGGGCTTCGCGTGGTTCGATCTTTCTCTGGAGGTGGGGAGGTGGGTGGGGCGTGTAGGAGGGCGGCAGCGGCTATGGTGGCTCTGCAGCAGCGTGGCGGCGAGGGCTTTACGGGCCCTTTTTGGGCCCGACCGCCGAAGGGCTGGTGTGCCCGCCGTCTGGCAACCACCACTAGCGGGGGAAGTCGGTCCCTCAGAGCAGTCATGCTGTTACCGCCATCCTATGCCAACCAGTCCTTCCCCTCCGCCTCTCAGGTCACGCAATGCACCTGGGTCAGTGGAATGCAGTACGAAGTCTGGATGCCGGACGGCGGCGCCTTCCGGAGGCGTCTTGCGTTGGTGCCATGCTCTTCTAGTGGCGGTGTTCTTCGGCAGGCGGCGTTCCGGCGATGTCCTGGATGGCGGCGAGGCGAGGGCGCTGTTGTTTGGCGGCGGTGGTGGCAGAGACGAGCTTGGCCGGGCTCCAAACCCCAGGGGTTTGGGCAGGTTAGCTCGCTCTCAGGTCGCTACCATGGTTGGTGTGGGGAGCGCTTCGGGACGGGGGAGCGACGATGCCAATGCGTCTGCTGCAGCGTGGCGGCGGGGGCTTCACGGGCCCGATCTAGGCTCGGCAGGGCTTGGTTGGCCTGGTATGCTCTTGCTGCTACGTCCGGTCTGCTACCGCTCTGGCGGTGGAGGTCGATCCCTCCCACGCGGCAGCGGCGCCGCTGTCCCTTGTCTTTGATGGGTACCTCGCGTCGGCCAACCTCGTCGTGTTTGCCATGGCGAGATGCTGATGGAGACGGCGGGATCATTTTGGCGCACGTTGGTGGACGGCAAGTGGGTGGAGTGCCAGGATTGGCTGGGGTTTGGGTCTTTGGGGGGTCAGGAGAAATCCTTGCTGGCTAGGCTGGCGCCGGCGCGGTGACATCTGCGGGTTCCGCCTTTCTTCCTAAAGGGCGCCGGATGTACCCTCCTCTCACCCCCCTGCGTGTACCGGGAGAAATCCTAGGAGCTGTCCGGGCAACAGCGTCATCATCATCGCTACCTTGTTGAAGGTGTTGCTTGGTACACAACGATTCGGAGGCATAGGATCGTGGTGGGACCTTTTCGGTGGGCGCAGTGGTCGCGAGTCTTTGTCGGTGGTCGACCTGGTGTCGTCGTGCATTTCTTTCTCTTTTCTTTCTTTTGTATTTTTTGGGCTTTTGCTTGTGCGGTTTGGCCCCAGCAATGTTTGGATCTTTTTTTGGGCGATATGCTGTCTAGCCTAGCAGCGATCTCACCTGTGTGCTTTATTTATAAAGCGGGACGAAAACTTATTTCGATCATTATCATTTCATGTCACCAATTTGCTTAGTTGGCATTGCATGTACATATATGTTATTAGCTAAATTACTTTTACTATGACTAACCTAACAAATACGGCTCACAAATTGCGTAAGCCCAAGGCCACGTATGCTTAAGAAAATAAGTTAACTATTTTATAAAGCACCGGTGTTTATTTGTATAGAAAGGATGTCTAGTTAGACATCTGTCCAATATAAATAAACACTAATGCTTAATAAAAATGGATTTATTTTTTTAAGCACTGTCTTAATCAGTGGCGGATCTACGGATATGCCTGGTATGCCGTCGCATACCCCACGAGATGTCCGGCTCCTGTATAGTAGCTGATCGTTTTTCATCTACCTGACCAATCCGTTCTATTTTTCCACGTATGCAGGCAGGACCGGCTAGGCCAACAGTCCCTGCGTGCAGTAATCCCAGGCCCATTAACACGCACTTATGTGCAGGTGTTGCAAACCATGTTAGGCATCTTTTTTCTTTAACCGCACGTGTTAGGCATCTTGAGTCATTGGACCAGTTAATTACATGTACTCCCTCCGTTTAAAAATATAAGATGTTTTAAGTTTGTGAAGTAGATGTATTTAGACACCTTTTAGTGTATAGGTTTATTTAAACACCTTTTAGTGTATAGGTTGACCTATACACTAAAAGGTGTCTAAATACATCTACTTCACAAACCTAAAACATCTTATATTTCTAAACGGAGGGAGTAGCTAATTAATTTGCCATCTGTTAGCCCATGCGTACAATATAACTGGCAGCATGTATACCTATTCTTGTGTTTTTTGAATGTGGATATATACACTTCACCTATATTCTAAGTACATTACAAAATAACTTTAAAGAGAGCTGCTATTATCATATACAAACATGTTTTTGATACATCGAGAAATCCCTAATTTTCTACCCAAACAACAGTAAATCAGGAGAGTTAAGAAATAACTGAGGAAAAACAAAATTTAATGTTTCAAGTAGTAATTATCAAGTTGAAACTATGACAGAAGCCCACACTCAATAGCAGGAGTGAAGAATTGTATGGTAAAAAAATGGTTTTTATAAAAAAAAGTAGATCATAATTTTTAGCGCGCATACCCTGTGATAAAATCCTAGATCCCCTACTGATCTTTATGCACCTTTTATTGTTGATGTCTTAATATGACGGTAAGAGCATCTCTAGTGGCTCGTCTATATGCCCGTCTAAAGCGATTTGGACGACCGTGGATAGAAAAAACCTTCCCAGTGGCTCGTCTAAATGGAGGTCTAAATTTAGACGTCCTCCCAAACCTGCTACCCATCGTCCATATATGGACGACGGTGCCACGGCCGTCCAAAGCAACTTCTTGCCCGGAAGCTCACTCCCGCGCCCATCCGGAGCAGTTGGAGACGTAGGACGCGGGGGCACTCGCGAGAGGTTGCCGTCCCTCTGCTCGCCGGCTCCATGTACTCTCCTTTTCCATGTAGATTTGGCGAGAGGGAGAGAGAAATTGGACAAGAACAAGAGGGTGCTTGACCATGGTGCTTAGACGCACGCTAGATCCATCCGCCGACAGACAATTTTTGTCGGATCCGGACGCAAAACAGTGTAGCCGGGCGTGGTCGTCCTGTTAGGGAGGAGCAGCGGCAGGGGCATGGTAGAGGGCTGCAGCTACTCCGATGATGTTGAAGAGAGGAGGCTTGTCTCGTACTGAACTTGTTGCTGCTTGTGCATCGATATAGAATATAGAGATGGTGTGATGTACTACTGAATGTTGCTGAACATTGCTTGTATCGCTGCATAATATACAAATATTTGCTTGTATTGATAATCATTTTGTTGTCTTGTTTGCTACTGCTTCTAAATTTTGATGGTAGTTATAAAAAAATACTAAAATATTGGAGAGAGGATGTAGACATCCTACATATACACGTTCCGCTGAAAAACTAAGATCGTCTATATTCTTTCTCCTTTTAGACGGTCATCTATACGGACATATAGACGTTCAGATTTAGACGTTCCACTAGAGATGCTCTAAAGCTAGAAAACGGACACTCGTATGGTGGTCTTCTGCGCACGGAGCATATCACAGCGTGATCACCTCCTAATTACATGCATGCACTTTATTCTCTCATCTTCACACTTATTCATACTCTTTCACACCTAGTATCTTTATTTGTTAAGCTAAATATATCACTAGTCCCAATAGTTGTCTACTAGGTACATTTTAATCCCACTACTTATAAATTGAGGTAAAATAGTTCCAATAGTTGTAATACTGTGCGAAACTTATTCCAATTGACTCCCGCGCTGACAGGTGGAGGTGGTTGTTTTCAAAAACTTCCTTTAATTTTTTTATCTAAGACATGTAATTTGTTGTTGTCTTGCTCACATGGGTCCCACATGTCATCAAAGAGAAAGAGAATTAAAATTTTGTGAGCCGATAAGAATTCGTACCAGCAACAAGTTGGTTTTGTCCGCTCCCGGCAAGCCACTAGAGCAAACAAAGCTATAAGTTTGCAACTGTACTTTTAACTTTTTATATATTGCGTCTATGAATATTTCAAAAGGAGGTATCTCTAGCTTTAGCAACTCCTGTCGTTGCCATGCTCAGCCGCATTGCTATGTCGTTTGGTTTGGCCGCTTTGTCTATCGCATCCATATCAATGACGGGGGCCGTGCAAGGTGAGTTTTGAGTGCTGGGGATCAAGTGAGTTGGCCTATGCCGATACCGTCATAGAGTCGTGATCTAGGCTGCCTCCGGGCCTCGGTTAGAAGGAGGTACTTCCATGCCTAACGCTCGGAAACACTCATGACGGTGAAGCTGCCTCCAATACCTACCTGGCGCTCATGGAGACCGTGGAGTCAAAGACTTGGCGAGCTCCTTTGCGTCAGGGCTGTGTACGGCATGACCCGCTTTACTGTAGCTTGGTGGAGTTCTAGAGCTCTAGGAACGCGAGGGACATGACCATGCACCCGCTCTTCTTCGCGCAGAAGGTAACGTGCACGAGCAGCAGCCTGCAGTAGCACAAGGTAGAGGAGGTTGGTCAAGTCTCAGTGTCGCACACGAGAAGTAAACATACGTAGATGGTTTGTGGTTATTGTGTCCGGATTATAATCTATAGGTCACTGGATCAAGTCTCTTAGGTGCATATATTTTAATATTTCTGCCTTCTCTCTGACATGTGGGGTTTATCGGCAAGCATTAGATTATGTGCTATACAAAAAATTTAAGGGGTCTTTTTGCAAAATAACCACATCCACATGTCAATAAATTGGGATGAGTTTTGCACCAAATTGCAACTATTGAGGCTACTCCACCCCAGTTTGCAACTAGTGAGACTAAAATGCACATAGAGAATAACTATTGGGACTAGTGATGTATTTAACTCTTATTTGTTTCTCTAATGTTTGCATGACTGCATTAAATAATAAAACTACTCACGTCATTAGCATTTAATATCAAAATTCGAATATTCAAAAATATTTGTAGCTCAAAATGTTTATCCGATTGAAAATCTATTTTTACCGTTAGGTTAGTCGCGACGAGATCTTCAAAACTAGCTATTGATGGTTTCTCGGTTTTTTTTGCCAAAACTTATCTACCCCCACCACGTGAGTTATCCATGATAAAGTATGTAAGTTATCCACTCTGTAAAAGAGTTATATAGAATATTTTTTCATATAAGTTACCACTTGTAAATAACTTTCTCTGTGGGTAATTTTTTGTACTTCTGTTACTCGTGATCCTGGTTATCCTCTTATTTTTAGTTAATGAAATGTAAAGCTAGACTTATTTTGATTTAGACGTGATAGCCTAAGTGTTAGGATATCAAAACTTTATCGCATCAACGTGGTAGTGTCGTCGAGCAATGAAGAAAAGGTTCTCCTAACACCCTTCGAGGCATTGTCACCCATACGTCGATCGAGATTTAGCTATCACCACTAAATTGTTATAGTTGCCATGGTGTGTGGATAATAGTTATCCACCTTTCACTCATAGAGTTTATCCGTCCACGTGTTTATAGTATAGTTATCATCACAAATTTAATGTAGTTACAAGTTATCCACCCATTGCTTATAAAGTTACCCAACTAATATGGGTATAGTTAATACTTTCAATCAACGGGTACGTGGAAGATACCATTATCAAGGAACATGATATATAAAAGGTTGTAATCATGAAGATCATTATTTATTAGTTTTAGAAATTATCATGCATATAAAAATTAGTTTTCATAATAGTGAAATATTTACTCTCTAATCAGTCTGAAGAGGTCAAAGTTTAATATAAAAAACTGGTTGTGAAAAAGGGTTCTCATATGATTGCCGGCATGGTGGGATGAAAATCACCATTTTTCAAGAATATTTATTTGAAAACTCAATGTTCCCTTTAATCAAATTTGCTACTATTTGGTTTATTTGTAGAAGGATAGTTTTAATGTAAGATCCCTTGTCGAGAGTAATTAGAATGACGGTATGAAATGTCGTCATTCTGCACGGCTTTTATGTCTAACTATTTATGTGGCTTACATGTCTGGCCGGGCATAACCGAACCGAAACCGAATCCAGAAAAACCTAACTGAACCCAAAATTTAGGTTTTTTCAGTTTTTGGTTAAGGTTACAGTTAGCAGAATTACTAACCATTTCATGTTCGGTTTTTTCAGTTATAAACCGAAAAACTGCAGTTTTTACCAAACTAACCGAAGCGGCCTGCCACCAGGCGCCAAGGGCCCAAGGCCCAGCCATGGAACAGAGTCACGCGCAGACGCGCTCACGCGGTCACGCCCACGCGAGGACGCGAGTCACGGTCTCGCCCAGTCCACTCCTCCACGGGTTCACTGTTGGAATTATGCCCTAGAGGCAATAATAAAGATGTTATTATTATAATTCTTGTTCATGATAAAGTTTATATTCCATGCTAGAATTGTATTAAGCGGAATCTTTAATACTTGTGTGGTTTGTGAACAACACCGTGTCCCTAGTACGCCTCTATGGACTAGCTCATTGATTAATGATGGTTAAGGTTTTCTAACCATGGACATGAGTTGTCGATTAATCATGAGATCATATCATTGGGAGAATGATGTGATGGACAGACCCAAACTAAGCGAAGCAATTAGATCGTGTCATCGTGTTCATCTTTGCGAAGCTTTTCTTATGTCAAATATTGTATTCCTTAGACCATGAGATAATACAACTCACTGGTATAGGAAGAAAGCTTTGAGGTCATCAAACGTCATCCTATGAGAGGGTGATCATAAAGGTGTCTCTCAGGTGATCGGAAAGTGCCTGTTGGGTTGTATGTATCGAGATGGGATTTGTCCCTCCCAAGTCAGAGAGATATACTTCGGGCCCACTCGGTAATCGATATCAACACTGCTTGCAAGCATGTGGTTAAGGAGTTAATCACAAAGTGATATCGGATTACGGAACGAGTAAAGTACTTGCTGTGAACGAGATTGAACTAGGTATGATGGTACCGACGATCGAATCTCGGGCAAGTAAAATATCGCGAGACGAAGGGAATATATATATGGGATTGATTGAATCTTGGCATCGTGGTTCATCCGATATGATCATCGATGAATGTGTGGGAGTCAATATGGGTTTCCAGACCCCGCTATTGATTATTGATATAAGATCATGTCTGCATATTCTCGAACCCGAAGGGTCACACACTTAACGTGTCTCGACGCTAGGATAGATTGGATAATTGGTTTATGAGTTTTTGTTCGGAGTCTCGGATGGGATCCGGGACATCACGAGAGGTTCCGGAATGGTCCGGAGAATAAGATTCATATAAGGCAATGCAGTTTTTGGAGTTCGGAATTGTTTCGGGTTAATCGGTATTGTACCAGAAGCTTCTAGAACCTTCCGGAGTGGGACCAACGTGGCCCCACTTGTCGGGAGGGGGCGTGGGCCTACGAGGGAGTGCCCTGGTCGCATTAGGGCACAAGGCCCCATAGGCCCAGCCGGCCAAAATCCTAGGGAAACCCTAGGGAAACCTTCTAGAAGGAGGGGGAAAACTTGCCCCCCACTCCAACCCTTGGGGCCGCCGCCCTAGGGCTTGGAGGAGGGGCCAAGGGGGCCGGATATCCCCCTATATATAGAGGGCAGGGGCGCAGCCCTCCCCCCCACTCCTTCAACCCTAGCCTCTATACTGCTGCCCTCCAGATCTCTCTCCCATTGGCGTGGCGAAGCCTCGCAGAAACTCTCCACCGCTTGCACCGCGCCATCACGTTGTAGATCCAATCCGTCTCTCCACCATACTTGCTGGACCAAGGAAGGAGGAGACGTCGAGGTGCCGCACGTGTGCATCTCACGGAGGCATCGCCACTTGTGGTGCTAGATCGGATCGGATCGCGAGGAGGAGAAGCGAGTACGACTACATCACCCACGTTCCGACGAACGTTCCGCTGTGTGAATATTCAAGGGTATGAAGATCTAATCCAATCTCTCTCGTTGTTTGCATCTCCTAGATTAGATCTTTGCTTCCCTCTGTTCGCATCCGTAGAAAATTTTGATTTACTATGCCGCAAAACCCTTCAGTGGTATCAGAGCTAGATCTATGCGTAGATGTGTTTCACGAGTAGAACGCAACATGGTTGTTGAGGGCCTTGATGTTTTCTGTTGCAAGCCTCTTGTTTGTGTTCTTCTTATGACGCGGGATAGTGAGATTGAAGCGGTCTAGGCCGACCTTACGCGACGTTGTTCGCGAGATCGGCTCCGCACTTGACGTGTGGCTTGTTCCACACATGCGGCTGGTGGATGCCTGTTTCTCTCACTATAGTTGTCATGTGTTTAACACCCGAGTTTGGCAACCATAATATCACCGTTGTGGCTTTTCGTAGGTAAGAATCGTTCTTAGCTTGCTACTCCCATAAGCCACGTAAAACATGCAACAACAAAGTAGAGGCGTCTAACTTGTTTTTGCAGGGAGTGTTTTCTGTGATATGGTATGGCCCAAGATGTGATGTGTGTATTGTATGCGATGATCATGTTTTGTAATGTTTCACGACTTGCATGTCGATGAGTACACAACCGGCAGGAGCCATATGGTTGTCTTTATAATTGTGTATGACCTACGAGTCAACTTCTTATACGCCATATAATAGCTTTACTTTATCGCTAAGTAGTTAGCAATAGTTGTAGTTGCTATTCGTGGTGGAGGCAATCATGGTGGAGTGATGGAGATCATGCCGGCACGCACAAGATGGAGATCATTGCGCGAAGATTGGCTATACCATGTCACATAAAGTTATATGCATGTGATGTTTATCCTTTTATGTATCTTATTATGCTTAGATCGCGACGGTAGCATTATAAGATGATTCCTCACTTAAAGATCAAGATAAAACTGTGTTCTCCCCATGTATGCACCGTTGCAAAAGTTCGTCGTGTCCAAGCATCACGTGATGATCGGGTGCTATAGACTCTACGCTCACATACAACGGGTGCAAGCCAGTTTTGCACACGCGGAAATACTTGGGTTTGACTTGACGAGCCTAGCATGTACAGACATGGCCTCGGAACACATGAACCGAAAGGTTAAGCATGAGTCATATGAATGATATGATCGACACTTCGTTGTCCACCATTGAAGCCACATCTCTTCTCGTGAAGATCGGATTAGGTGTGGTGAATTTGGATCATGTTCACTAAACAACTTGAGGGATGTTGAATTTAGTGGGAGTTCATCTAGTAATTTGATTAAAAGTTGAACTAGTTATCATGAACATAGTCTAATTTGTACTTGCAAATATTGTAGATCACATGGCTAAGTCCAACTTCAACTTCAACGTTATTGCTGAGAAAGAAAAGCTTAAGAACAATGTGTCTAACTTCACCAACTGGTTCTGCAATCTGAGAATCATTCTCTCTGGCGGTCAAAAGGACTATGTCCTTGAGAAAGCGTTAGGTAACCCCCTGCTGCAACTGCGCCGACTGATGAGAAAGCTGTCTATCAGTCGTGCAAAGATGATTATGGTGTGACTAAGAGCACCATGTTGTTTGCTATGGAATCGGACCTTCAAAATCGTTTTGAAGACTATCCCGGGCCCTTTGAGATTCTTGAGGAACTGAAAACCATGTTTCAGACTCAGGCCCGTTCTGAGAGATATGAGATCTCTGAGAGATTCTTTATCGCAAGATGGAGGAAGGGAGTTCCGTTAGTGAGCACGCCATAAAGATGTCGGGCTACACTCAACGCCTTGAGCAACTGGACTGCAAGATTCCAGAGGAGCTCAAGATTGACAGGGTTCTGCAATCACTCCCTCCCAGCTACAAAAGTTTTGTAGTGACTCATAATCAGATTGGTTCCACTGATACGATCACCGAGCTCTTCGCAAAGCTGAAGGCTGCGGAGGTGGACATCAAAAAGGATAATCATGTGTTGATGGTCAACAAGCCCCCCACATTCAAGAAAGGTAAGGGTGCAAAGAAGCCCTTCAAGAAAGGCGGCAAGCGCGTTGCCCTGCCGAGAAGAAGCTCAAGTCTGGACCCAAGCCGGACCTTTGAGTGCTTCTATTGCAAGGACAAGGGTCACTAGAAGCATCGTCCGAAGTACTTAGCGGACAAGTAGGTGGCACCATCAAAGGTATATTTGATATACATGTTATTGATGTTTTCCTTACTAGCCCTCGTTGTAGTGTCCGGGTATTTGATCTTTGGTTCGTTGCTAATATTTGTAACTCAAACAGAGCTACGGAATAGACGGCTTGCGAGGATGAGGTGACGATGCGTTGGCAACGGATCAAGAGTTGATGTGATGGCCGCAACGCTCTCCTTAGTTTTACCTTCGGGATTAGTTTTAAACCTTAATAAGTGTTATTATGTGCCTGCGTTGAGCATGAACATTATTTCTGGATCGTGTTTATTGCAAGACGGTTATTCATTTAAATCGAAGAATAATGGTTGTTCTATTTATATGAGTAACATCTTTTATGGTCATGCACCTGCTGTGAATGGTTTATTTCTTCTAAATCTCGAAAGGGATGAAACACACATCCATAACATTGAGGCTAAGAGATGCAAAGTAGATAGTGATAATACTACTTATTTGTGGCACTGTCATCTAGGTCATATTGGTGTAAAGCGCATGAAGAAACTCCATTCTGATGGACTTTTGGAGTCTCTTGATTTTGAATCATTTGACACATGCGAACCATGCCTCATGGGCAAGATGATCAAAACTCCGTTCTCCGGAATGATGGAGCGAGCAACGGACTTGTTGGAAATCATACATACCGATGTGTGCGGACTGATGAGTGTTTCGACGCGCGGTGGATATCGCTATTTTCTCACTTTTACCGATGACTTAAGTATATATGGGTATATCTATTTAATGAAACATAAATCTGAAACATTTGAAAAGTTCAAGGAATTTCAGAATGAAGTGGAGAACCATCGTAACAGAAAGATCAAGTTTCTACGATCCGATCGTGGGGGCGAATATTTGAGTTATGATTTTCTCACGCATCTTAAAGCAAGCGGAATTGTTTCGCAACTCACGCCACCCGGAACACCACAGCGCAATGGTGTGTCTGAGCATGGAATCAAACTCTATTAGATATGGTTCGATCGATGATGTCTCTTACTGATTTGCCGTTATCATTTTGGGGTTATGCATTAGAAACCGCTGCATTCACTTTAAATAGGGCACCATCTAAATCCGTTGAGATGACACCGTATGAACTGTGGTTTGGTGCTAAACCTAAGTTGTCGTTTCTTAAAGTTTGGGGATGCGAAGCTTACGTCAAGAAGTTGATGCCGGACAAGCTCGAACCCAAAGCGGAGAAATGCGTCTTCATAGGATACCCTAAGGAAACTATTGGGTATACCTTCTATCACAGAACCGAAGGCAAAGTGTTTGTCGCAAAGAACGGTTCCTTTCTTGAGAAGGAGTTTCTCTCGAAAGAAGTGAGTGGGAGGAAAGTAGAGCTAGACGAGGTTGTTGAACCTTCTCTTGAATTGGAGAGTAGCGCAGCACCTGAAATTGTTCCAGTGCCGCCTGCACCAACAATAGAGGAAGCTAATGACAAGGATCATGAAGCTTCGGACGATGCTGCTACTGAACGTCGCAGGTCGACAAGGTCGTGTGCCCCTCCTGAGTGGTACGGCAACCCTGTCTTAACTATCTTGTTGGTAGAAGACAGTGAACCTACGAACTATGAGGAAGCGATGATGAGCCCAGACTCTGAGAAATGGCTGGAGGCCATGAAATCCGAATTGGGATCCATTAGCGAAAACCAAGTATGGATGTCGTGGGAATGGTCACGGCAGATGCTGCAATCGGCAGCGAGTAGTAGAACGAGGGGCAAGGGTGGCCAGCCATCTGCGGTGCGAGATGAGGGCGAGACATGTGGTTTTACCTGAGTTCGCCCTTCGGAGGGTAAAGACCTACTCCTGCTAGATTGTATTATGAAGGTGGTACAATGGGCGAGCTCGGCGGCTAGTCGCTGGTGTGTATGTATGATGGAACGTATCTCTACACGCCCCGCAGGGAGGTTTATATAGGCTCACCTCCCCTAGGGTTTACATATCTCAACCGAATCAGTTAAGGCTTCGGTGCTTGTTTAACCTAATCCGACTTGGCCTATCTACTCGCCTGGGCCTTCAGCTTCCAGTCGCTTGGATCCACGCCGGGCTTTGATCCAGTCGCCGTCTTGCAGGCCCACTCGCCAGTTCTTGGGCCAGTCGGAAACGTCCTGCTGGGTATACCCCGGTAGGCACATCCCCATCAGTAGTCCCCGAGGCCGTCGTCGATTGGGCATAGATGGCTGCCGGTGGTCGGAGTATACGGCTTCAGAGTAGACATCCAGTCGAATCGTCGGCGGGCTCCTGTATAAAGGAGTAAACTAGTCATTCTGATCGCAGCTTTGGCGAGTCGAGTCGGCGAAACACTGTCGTAGTGATCGAGTCAGCGAGCCGAGTGGCTGAAGTTGGACCGTTAAGTGTGGTCAAACTAGCCGTTGGGGTAATCCAACGGTAACTTTTGGCGTAATCACCGCGTAGTAACGGCCTCCCGATTTGGCGGGTAACAACTGCTATATAAGGGGAATGGCAGGCGATCAGAGAACCATCTTCTCGCCATCCCCTCCGATTGCACGCATTCTCGCCTTCCTTCGCATCGCGATCTAGCCGACACGAAATCCTCCGACCCCCTGCAAATCCTTCCGCCATGGCCCTCTCCACCGAACCTTGGGGGAGATCCAAATGTACGAGAGCGCAGCTGGCATCCTTCGAGGAGGCCGGGATCCTGCGCGCCGGCTGTTGGCGCATCCCCGCGGCCGGAGAGGTGACCCCGAACCCGCGCGAGGGGGAATTCATCTGCTTCACCAGCCATCTGGAACGGGGACTGGGATTCCCCACGTCCTTGTTCTTCCGGCGCTGCTGCGCCTATTACAGGATCTAGCCGTCGGACCTAGGTCCTCACAGCATCGAGCAGCTCGCCATCTTCGTGGCGTTCTGCGAGTGCTACTTGGGCTGCCGGCCCTACTTCCCTCTATGGCAAGATCTGTTCCATGGATGGATCAGCCGCGAGGAAGCGGGCGGCCCAATGCTTGCCGCGGGCGGCCTAACCTTCCAGCTGAAGTCGAAGGCTTCATTCTTCGACTTGATGCTGCCCGCCAAGGCGGCGAGCGACTGGAAGAAGTCGTGGTTCTATGTTGCCGAGGCGACCCCGGAGGGCGAGAGGGCGATCCCACGGTACTCCGCCAACCGGTCTGAGCTGCGCCGTCTTCAAGTCGGCAAGCTCCCCAGCGACCAGCGGATGGTCGTGGATGAAATGCTCCAAACCATCCGCGGTTTGAAGAAGAAGGGCCTCCAAACGATCAACCTATATAACTGCTGGCTCGGGCGGCGGCTCGTCCCTCTGGCTCGGCGCGACCACTACATGTACCAATACATGGGTCGGGAGGACTCGACGAAGGCCAGCCTAGCCGAGTGGAAGCTCGAGGACTACACCGCAGCGCTGAAGAAGATCACCCAGGCGGTGTACCTGGACGCTCAGGCTGGGGTCGCCCCCTACACCGCAAAGCGTCCAGCCCGACGGTAATCACCTCGTATCATTCGCAGTCGCAGTTTTTTGCAGTCGCGGTCATTATAATTTCATCTTGCCTTAATTGCAGCTATTCCAAGTGGTGGAAGGGTGGCTCCCGCCTTCGGACGATGAGAATTCAAGCTCGTCCGTCCAGGACATGGGCGAGTCTCCTCCCGCCAAGGGCGACGCCGGGAGCGACGAGAGTAACAGCAACGACGAGTCCGAGGAGGAGGTCGCCCTGCTGGTCCGCAAGACCCGCGGGCAACGTCAACGCGAGCTTGAGGCGAGCAAAAGCCTCGAGCGTCATGATGACGATGAAGAGCTTCCGGAGACCACCTCGCGCCGCCAGGCTACTCCGTCGAAGAAGAAGAAGAAGAAGAAAGAGAAGGAGGCGAAGGCCCCTCCAAAGAAGAAGACGAAGCCGATGAGGCCGGCCTCGCCACCGCACTCGGCAAGCAGCTCCGACGCCCCCAGCCCGGCCAAGGACGAGGCGCCACCGACGGCAACCGCGCTGGACATGGCCACTGTCGAGGTGCCACTGGCTTCGATGCCCCCGCCATTCGCCCTAGTCTCTGGGCTGGGGGACGCTCTGGCTGCAGCAGCTTCACCTCGCAGGGAAGCTCCTACCAAAGAAGTCCCAGAGGCTCCCGTCGCGGCTTTGACGACGAAGAAGCCGTCCGTGTCTTGGGCACGCGACGTCCTGGAGATGGGGCTCAGCCGCCGACTGGGCCCTGAACTGGAGAAGCCGGCTGGCCTCCGCACGGGGCTGCGCTTCATTCCAGTCGCCAAGTGAGTTTGCTCACCTTCCTTTGTCTTTCATAGTGATTTGAATTATCTTGCTTACGTGATTGATTTACAGGACCGGAGTGAAGAAAATGGGTCACCCGACCGTGGCTAAGGTGCCATCCGTTGTCAGCGAGGATGATCCTTCCCGTAAGCGGAAGGCGGACGAGGTCGTCGTCCCTGCGGATGGTGGCAAGAAGGCCAAGGGCGATGATGTTGTCACGATCTCCGACGACACGGCAGTCGCGCCGACCAAACCCGCACCAGAGGCGGCTGCATCCACGAAGGAGGGCGTTCCCTTGCCTAGAGCAGCCGAGCCGACCTCCTTTGGTGCGGGTGCCTCCATCGCGACATTCCCGCGCTTCATGGCCAAAGCGGCCACAGGGAGTGGGAATTTGCCATCGAGCCGTGCACCTGGGGTCGCCGTTGTGGAAGTCGAGCAGCTTCGTGGGCACACGCCAGCTCTCCTCCCGTCCGTGGACGCGATACAGCTTCATGGCATGCTTGGCGCAGCCATCCAGGTATGTCCAATCCCCGAGGATCAGGTCAGTGTGTTGTAGCGGTCTGATTCTTTTAGTGTATAGTTGTTATTTTTCGCGTCCAGTCCCCGAGTGCGCACTCGCTGTATTTCAGCGGGTGGGCACTTAGGGGTTTTTTGATTGCCAGTCCCCGAGTGCGCACTCGCTGAATTTCAGCGGGTGGGCACTTAGGAGTTTTTTGATTGCCAGTCCCCGAGTGCGCACTCGCTGAATTTCAGCGGGTGGGCACTTAGGAGTTTTTTTATTGCTAGTGCCCGAGTGCGCACTCGCTGAATTTCAGCGGGTGGGCACTTAGGATGTGCCTTGATTAACTGTTTGAATGATGTGCAGGGTCTGCAACTTGAATCAGCTGACCGGTTGGCAGCGAAGCGCCGCGCGGAGAAGGAACTGGCCGCCTTCCAGGAGGCAAACAAGGGTCTTCAGGCGGTTGCCGCGAAGGCGGAGGAAGCTCGACAGGGGCTTGTCCCAGCGGGTGAGTTGGCAACAGCTCAATCAGCACTGAGCTCGGCTGAGAAGCGAATCGCCGAACTCGAGCGCGAGCTGAGGGAGGCGAAGGAGGAAGCGAACTCGGCGGATGGGCGATCCAAGGCCGCTATTACCGCCACCGCAGAGGACCGTAAAGTGTCCGACGCCCTTGTTGCTGGGCTTCAAGATGACTACACTGCGCTTCAATGCTTCATCACGGATCTCTCCCGCCCCTTGATTGGTAAGTGTATCTGCCTCTGCCAATAACATGTGTTCTGCTGTGGTGCCCGATGTACTCATTGTTATCTTCCATTCGCAGGTCGCATCCTTGATAGCGCGGAAGAGGCGAGTTCGTTCGATGCGCGACAGTGTGTGTCCATGCTCGTTGACTCGGCGACGTTGTCGGCGACGTGCATCCGAGCCTACCTCCAAGAGATATCTCCCACTGAAATAATTCCGAGCGACCTCGTCGAGGTGTGGAAGTACTTGGAGAAGGCGCCCTCGATCGTTGAATTCATGACGCGATCGGCGTTTCGGCGCGGAGCAGCGACGGCGCTTAGCCTTGGACTTGCTCACTTTCCGGAGGATTTCGACATCGACGACGTGACGAGTGTCTACCCATCGTTTACTGGCGCAGTGGAGCTATCTGAAGTGTTCAAGTTGACGGACCGCGCCGCGATGTACTCAGAGCGTGTCTGGGCAATGGGCGACCTCCTTCCGTACTAGGAGACGGTCGTCACGCCCAACGACCCCGAGCCGCAGCATCGGAACTTCAAGGTCGAGCAGCCCTTCCGCGCGGCGATGGCGGGTGAACTGACGACGTACCCGTCAAACCCGTACACGCCATTCATCCGCAATCGCCGAGGTGCTGGCGAGTCGTCGTCGAAGCCTGCAGAATAGGATAGTTTGCCTTGGGGCATTAGTAGCAGGTCTTCCGCTTAGGCATATTTTGTAATTTGAGACAATGATACATGCTAATGAATGAGACGTCGTGTCTGTTTTGGGATTTGACATGTGTTTTGTGATTGAGGTTTGAACGAGTCCCCGAGCGCGTCCGTCCTTTTGTGGGGTTTACCTCGTGTGTGATTTGTTTGTGGTTTTTGAATGTTTTATTATTGTGGTCGACTCGCCCGGACTCGAAGAGCCAGTCGCCAGGCGACTCCCTTGAACGCTCTGTACTTCACCGTTTTTCCTTGCACGAACGAGGTCGGGTGGCCGAGTCCCCGAGCGTGGTACTTGGTTGTTCTAGGCGCGGCTCAAGGGTGGGTGAGGACTTGGCGCGTCGCTCCAGCCTGGCCCGTTGGGTCAGTCGCGTGGCGAGTCCTGGACACGCTCTCATACTTAGCGTTTTCCCGAGCCGCTCGTGCTGAACTGGTCGTCAGTCCCTGAGCGTGGTACTTGGCCGTTCGAGTCGCTATGTCAAGGATGCGGAGGATCATGGTCGCTGTGAGAAGCGAAGGCAGTTGTCTTGGCTCGTAGAGCCAGTCGGGCTACGCGACTCCAGTGGGGCTCCGGGTAGGCGTTTTTCGTGGACGATGCAAAACCTGAAGTGATTCAGTGCTTTTGCATCGCACTACTTGGCTGTGCCGATCGCTTTACCAAAGGTTGACTTCTGCGGTTAGCTGACGCTGTTATTACGAGTGCGAATGGCACAAGACACGGAGAGTAAGCGCAATTTGTGGTAACCAATTCTTTTTATTTCATAGCGACTGGAGAGTACATATGTGGTGTTCTAGGAATAGAACTTCCGTAGGAGGTTTACATTCCATGGTCGCTTGACGTCGAGTTCGCCGTCCCCGCGGACGTCGATGAGGTAGTAAGCGTCGTTGCCGAGTACGCGCCCGATGGCGAATGGTCCCTCCCATGGAGGGGAAAGCTTGTGCATGCCCTTCTTGTCCTGGATGAGGCGCAGCACCAGGTCGCCTTCTTGGAAGGTGCGAGTTTTCACCCGCCGGCTGTGGTAGCGGCAGAGTCCTTGTTGGTAGATGGCCGTGCGCGAGCGAGCTAGGTCGCGTGCCTCGTCGAGTTGATCGACTCCATCCTGTCGTGCGAGTTCGTTTGCAGCCTCCGTGTAGTGGACGACCCTCGGCGAGTCGTGCTCAAGGTCGGTAGGCATGACTGCCTCGGCGCCGTACACCATGAAGAAGGGGGTGAGTCCTGTCGACCTGTTGACCGAGGTGCGGATGCCCCAGATGACGGAGGGTAGCTCCTCGACCCAGCACCCGGCGGTGCGCTCGAGTGGTACTTGGAGTCGCGGCTTCAGTCCATGGAGGATGCTTTGATTGGCCCGTTCCGCCTGGCCGTTGGATTCCGGGTGGGCGACTGATGCGAGATCGAGCCGGATGTGGTGTTCCTCGCAAAATTCGGCCGTGGCTCCTTTGGCGAAGTTGGTGCCGTTGTCCGTGATGATGCTGTTGGGGAACCCGTAGTAATATATGAGCTCGCGTAGGAATTTAGTGGCGGTCTTCCCATCGCATTTCCGGACTGGCTTGGCCTCCACCCACTTTGTGAATTTGTCGACCGCGACCAGGAGGTGGGTGTAGCCGGATGGAGCCTTCTTGAAGGGGCCCACCATGTCCATGCCCCATACGGCGAATGGCCAGGTGATGGGGATTATCTTCGCCAGCTCGCACGCGTCTGGTTGGCGTGCCGGCACCGGCGCACGGCTGACGATGTCGACAGCGGCGTGGCGGCGCGATGGGATAAAAGTCGTGCCGCATAGCCTTGGCGACCAGGGAGCGAGCACCGGCGTGGTGGCCACAGTCGCCGGAGTGGACGTCGTGGAGGATCTTGCGTCCTTCGGCCGGTTGGACGCAGCGTTGGAACACGCCGGTGACGCTTCGCTTGTGGAGCTCGCCGTCGATGATGGTGAATGATTTGCATCGGCGTGCGATCATCCGAGCGTCCGTCTCGTCTGCCGGCAAGGTGCCAGCCTCCAGGTAGGCGATGTAGGGCTTGGTCCAGTCGTCTGGCTCGGTGACGAGTGCGACCAGGGCTGCCTCTGGCTGCAGCGGGACTCCGATGTCGATCTCCCTCGGGGGATAGACTGATGGCTTGGTGATCGTGTCGAGGAAGACACCGGCGGGTGGTGCGAGTCGAGCCGACCCAATGTGAGAGAGTGCGTCGGCCTCCTCGTTCTTCCGCCTGTCGATCCACTCGACGGAGTAGCCTGCGAAGTGTCCGCCCAGCTTGTCCACTGCTTGGCGGTATGCCGCCATGGTGGGGGAGACGGCGTCGCAGGTACCAGCGACTTGCCCGGCGACGAGGTCGGAGTCTCCGTAGCAGCGTAGGCGGTTGACATTCATCTCCCTGGCAGCTCGCATGCCGTGGAGTAAGGCCTCGTACTCGGCCATGTTGTTGGTGCAGGGTGTGAAGTCGAGGCAGAGGACGTAGTGGAGCTTGTCGCCCTTCGGTGAATTTAGCACAATCCCTGCGCCTGCGCCGCCCGCGTTCTTGGAGCCGTCGAAGTGCAGGCTCCAATAATGGAGGTATGGCAGCTTCTCTGGCTGCTGGGATTCTTCCTAGTCGGCGATGAAGTCCGCTAGGGCTTGCGACTTGATCGATTTTCTTGGCTCGTATTTGATGTTGTGGACGCCGATCTTGACGGCCCACTTGGCGACCCGCCCGGTCGCCTCGCGGTTGCGGATGATGTCCTGCAATGGTGCTAAGGAGACGACCGTGATCGGGTGCTCCTGGAAGTAGTGCGGCAGGCGCCGCTGAGCTCTGAAGACCGCGTATACCAACTTCTGGTACTGCGGGTATCGCTGGTGCGACTCGGTGAGGACCTCGCTGATGTAGTACACTGGTCGATGTACTGCGCGCTCCTTGCCTTCCTCCGGTCGTTCGACGACCATGACGGCGCTGACGACGCGCTCGGAAGCCGCGACGTAAACCAGCATGGGTTCTTTGTCGGCGGGGGCGGCGAGTAGCCGTGCGGCGAGTAGCACCTTCTTGAGGTCGCGAAGCGCGTCGTCCGCCTCCTTGTCCCACTGGAATGTGGGGTTCTTGCGCATCAGGCGGTATAGGGGCATCGCCTTTTCGCCCAGGCGGGGGATGAAGCGGCTGAGAGCCGCTACTCGCCCGGCCAGACGGACGTCGCGCAGGCACTCGGGTTTGCCGAGTCGGGCGATCGTGTCGATCTTGGTGGGGTTCGCCTCGATCCCGCGCTTGGAGACGACGTAACCCAGTAGTTGCCCTGCTGGTACACCGAAGGTGCATTTGCCTAGGTTAAGCTTTATCTTGTATCTTCGCAAGTTGGCGAACGTTTCCGCCAGGTCGGCGAGTAGATCATCCTGGCGAGCGGACTTTACGACCATGTCGTCGATATAGACGTGGATGTTGCGGCCAATTTGGCTCGCTAGGCACTCCTGCATGCACCGCTGAT
The DNA here is from genome assembly GCA_023614405.1 of Avena insularis. Taxonomy (NCBI): domain Eukaryota; kingdom Viridiplantae; phylum Streptophyta; class Magnoliopsida; order Poales; family Poaceae; genus Avena; species Avena insularis. The sequence continues at coordinate 375,918,946 of CM042695.1, read as the reverse complement.
AGGTCGCCCCGGTGTTCTTGAGGCCGAAGGTCATGGTGGTGTAGTAGAAGGCTCCGAATGGCGTGATGAACGCCGTCTTCTCCTCGTCCTCGACGGCCATCTTGATCTGGTTATATCCAGAGTAGGCATCGAGGAAACATAGCGACTCCGAGCCCGCGGTGGAGTCGATTATTTGGTCGATCCGCGGTAGGACGAACTGCTCCTTTGGGCAGGCGCTGTTCAAGTTTGTGTAGTCGATACACATCCTCCAGGTGCCGTTCTTCTTCTCGACCAGGACTGGGTTTGCCAGCCACTTGGAGTACTTGATTGGCCGGATGAAGCCTGCAGCGAGTAGACGCTGCACTTCCTCGGCAATGGCTCGGCGGCGCTCTTCATTGAAGGGCCGCAGCGACTGCTTGACGGGTCGCACTTTGGGGTCGGCGTTTAGTTTGTGCTCAGCGAGCTCCCTAGGGACACCAGGCATGTCGGAGGGCTTCCATGCAAAGATATCCCTGTTCTCACGGAGGAACTCGATGAGCGCGCCTTCCTAGGCTGGGCTCATCCCTGTTCCGATCGTCACCGTCTGGCTGGAGTCGCCTGGGACCAGCTCGACGGTGCGAGTGTGCGTCGTTGCCTCGAAGGCTGAGGTGTTTGCGCCCTCCGAGTTGGGCTTCTTGAGTATGGTGGGGTCGTCATTGTTCACCCCGCTCGCGTACTTGGCAAGCTCGTCAGCGTGGTTGGCCTCTGCCGCGATGACGGCATCGGCGAGCTCGGCTCCTTTGGCCTCGCACTCGGCGGCCATGTTGGGGTCACCGTTGATGGTGATGACGCCGCACGGCCCAGGGAGCTTCATCGCGTTATATGCGTAGTGTGGCGCTGCCATGAACTTGGCGAACGCCTGGCGCCCCAGGATGCAGTGGTAGGGGCTGTCGAAGGGCACCAGCTCGAAGACGATCCGCTCGGTGCGGAAGTTTGCTGGGGTGCCGAAGGTGACTGGCAGCGTGACCTTGCCGATCGGGTACGCCTTCCGACCGGGGACGATGCCGTGGAACGTGGTGTGGGTTGTCTCGATCATCGACTGTGGGAGCCGCAGCCGCCTGAAGGTGTCCAGGTACAGGATGTTGATGGAGCTGCCGTCGTCCATCAATGTCTTGGGGAGCCAGTAGTCGCCCACCTTTGGCTTGACCACCAAGGCGACTCGCCCTGGATACTCGATGCGCGGTGAGTGGTCCTGGCGGCTCCAGGTGATGGGTTGCTCCGACCAGTTGAGGAACTGGGTAACGTCCACCTGGGCCACCGCGTTGACGGAGACGGCGCGGGTGATGACCTTCTTCTCGCGCTTCGTGTTGAAGCCAGTGAAGGTGTGGAGCGATCCGGCCACGTTGCCGAACTTTTCTCCGTTTGGCGGATTGTTGTCGGGGTCCTCCCTTGCTCGCCGTGCCTTCTCGATCTCCCTGAGGGTGTGGCAGTCGGCGGTTGTATGTGCTGCGGGCTTCCCTTCCCTGCTATGAAACGCGCAAGGTTGGTTAAGAAGGGCCGCAGGATCGAACCTTGGCTTGGCCTTGTAGTTGCCGCCGTCGCGGCGTTGTCCTCCGTCGCGGCGGAAGCTCTTGGGCTCGCGTTGTGCGTGCCCGGCATTGGCGACGAAGTCGACTCGCCCGTCACTGCGGCGCTTGCCGGTGAGGCGAGTGTTGCTGTAGCGTAGGTCGGACCGTCGTCCGCTATTGTTGCCGCTCGTGCGGCGTTGACCTCCCGACTCGTCGTCGGTTTCTTGGTTTGGATCTTCCTCTGCGTACCGTTTGGCGATCTCGAGGAGGTCCGGTATGTTGTCGAGAGTGCGAGAGTGTCGCTTGAGCTTGGCGACCAGCGGCTCGTAGCGGCATGAGGTCTTGAAGCAATGGATCGCGGTGTTCGGGTGGATGCCGACCGCGTTGTACCAGAGTTCCTGCCACCGTAGGACCCAGTTGCGGGTCGACTCGCGGGGTCCCTGGACGCATCGCTCTAGGTCCTCGATGGTGGTGGCGCGGGTGTAGGAGCACTCGAAGTGCCTGACGAAGGCGTCGCGCATCTCCTCCCAGGAGTCGATGCTATCCTGGGGGAGGGTGTTGATCCACTGCCTGCACGTCCCCTCCATCATCAAGGGGAGGTATGTATCGAGCCAGACGACGGGGTCGTACGAGGGATCGTACTTTTCTATCTCCTTCGGCGCCTTGAAGTTTGGCGGGTACTTCTCGCCTCGGATCATTGGTCCGAAGCACTTGGGGCCGAGTCGACTGAGCGACCCCATTGGCTCGCCGTCGTGGCGATTGATTAGGGTGTGTCGCAGGTCGTCGGGCTGGCGTGCGCGCCAGCTTTGGTTGTTGATGATGTGGGTGCGGGCGTCGATGGGTTGACCGTTGGCGGCGACGAAGTTGGTCGCTGGCCTGGGGTCGTTGGTGGAGAGTGCCGCGTTCGCGGGTCGGTGTTGGAGCTGCAGTGGCTCTGGTGGCGGGCAGTTGAGGGTGTTTGCCGCCATTGGGCGGCCGCTGGAGGCCGCTCTGCTTCCCGAAGAACGCGAGTACACTCGACCCTGCGAGTCGGCGCCTGCGTTTTGCTGCTCGACGGCCTTTGCGAGCAGGGCCCTGACGTACTGGATCTGTAGGGCGCCGTCGCCGGTGGCCGTGATGTTGTCGGCTGCTGCTCGGCCCGCCACGAGGTTGTCCATCGGGGTGGAGAACAGTGGGAGGCCGTTTGCGTCTCGCTCCCGTGAGGAGACTACTATCCGCGGCTGGTCCCTGGGGGGTGTGCGGTTGGGTGGAGGTGGGGCGCCCATCGCCGTCGACCCTGGAGGGGGCCGGGCGCTTCCTCCTGGTGGCGCGTTCTCGCAGATCGCGCGCTCGGCCGCGCGGGCCGGGTCGTTTTCATCGTCGAAGTTCAGGGCGCGCCCCTGAACGGTAGGGTTCAGGCGCGTCCTGATTCGTTGCGCGTGGTAACGCGACAGCTCCTGCGCCGTCACCTGCTCGAGGCGAAATTTTTCGCGCTCGGCCTGCTCCTTGCGGACGGCCTCCGCCAGCTTCAGGCGGAGTTCCTCGACCTCCGTTGCCGTGGTGTTGGGAGGGATCGGTGTGGAGAACGGGTCCTCCGGCGGGTCGGTGCCAGTCGCCATGTAGGTTGCGGCGTGGCGACCGGTCCCGTCACGTAGGTCGGCGGAGTTTTCCGACCCGGAGTCGAAGTCGAAGATCCCAAGGATGGAGGGATCCTCGAAGTCTCCCACGTTGGAGACCTGGGTGATGGAGCCAGGGCGGTTGCGGTGATGGATCCGGCGAGTGATGCCGGGGTCGCCGAGTCGGCGTCGTCGTTGAGGGCCGCGTCTTCCGCGGCCGTGGAGTTTTCGGCCACGTCGCTGTGGGACGAGTTATACTCGGAGGCGAGGCGATGGATGGTGCGGACCTGGCTCTCAGAGAGCCAATCGCGTGGCGGCGACTCACGGATGCGAGCCGAGTCTTCCGAGACGATGATGTCGGTGAGGCCGACGAAGAGGCTGATCGTGCCCTCTTGGCGGGATCATCTTTGGCGTGATGGGTCGCGCCGCCGGGACGTAGCTGCTTCGCAAGATCTGTAGCATCTCGCCAATCGCTATCATGCGGCCGGTGGAGACCGACTCGTTGATGGGCAGATTGGATCTCGCCGCAGAACACCGGCCAGACCAGCCAGGCCCCACGGTGGGCGCCACTGTCATGGGAATGGTCATGGAAGATGCTCCAATCGGCAGCGAGTAGTAGAACGAGGGGCAAGGGCGGCCAACCATCTGCGGTGCGAGATGAGGTCGGAGACACAGGGTTTTACCCAGGTTCGCCCCCCCGGAGGGTAAATACCTACTCCTGCTAGATTGTATTATGAAGGTGGTACAATGGGCGAGCTCGACGGCTAGGCGGCGAGTCGCTTGGGTGTATGATGGAACGTATCTCTACACGCCCCGCAGGGAGGTTTATATAGGCTCACATCCCCTAGGGTTTACATATCTCAACCGAATCAGTTAAGGCTTCAGTGCTTGTTTAACCTAATCCGACTGGGCCTATCTACTACTTTGGGCCTTCAGCTTCGATCGCTTGGATCCACGCCGGGCTTTGATCCAGTCGCCGTCTTGCAGGCCCACTCGCCAGTTCTTGGGCCAGTCGGAAACGTCCTGCTGGATATACCCCGGTAGGCACATCCCCATCAATGGACTTTGGTGGACCCTCCTAGCGACCGAAAGGCCGTTGAGTGCAAATGGATTTTCAAGAAGAAAACGAACGCGGATGGTAATGTTACCGTCTATAAAGCACGGCTTGTCGCGAAAGGTTTTCGACAAGTTCAAGGTGTTGACTACGATGAGACTTTCTCTCCCGTAGCGATGTTTAAGTCCATTCGGATTTTATTAGCAATTGCTGCGTTTCATGATTATGAAATATGGCAGATGGATGTCAAGACTGCGTTCCTCAATGGCAACATTGATGAAGAGTTGTATATGATGCAACCCGAAGGTTTTGTCGATCCTAAGGATGTTGATAAAGTGTGCAAACTTCAGCGTTCCATTTATGGACTGAAGCAAGCATCTCGGAGTTTGAACCTTCGTTGTGAAGAGTTATTGATTATTGGAAATGACATAAACATGCTTAACGATGTGAAGAGTTATTTGAACAAGTGTTTTTCAATGAAAGACCTAGGTGAAGATGCTTATATATTGGGCATCAAAATCTATAGAGATAGACAAAGACGCCTGATAGCTTTAAGCCAAAGTACATACCTAGACAAAGTTCTGAAAAGGTTCAGAATGGATAAGGCAAAGAAAGGTTCAGTGCCTATGTTGTCAGGTAAGATATTGAGCAAGGCTCAGTGTCCAGCTACGGTAAATGATAGAGAAGCTATGAGCAAAGTGCCTTATGCCTCGGCCATAGGTTCTATCATGTATGCCATGCTGTGTACTAGACCGGATGTGTCCAATGCTCTTAGTTTGACGAGCAGATACCAAAGTGATCCAGGAGTGGAACACTGGACAGCCGTGAAGAACATCCTAAAGTACCTAAATAGGACTAAAGAAATGTTCTTAGTCTATGGAGGTGATGAACAGCTCGTCGTAAAGGGTTACGTCGACGCTAGTTTTGACACCGACAAGGATGATTCTAAATCTCAGACAGGATACGTTTATATTTTGAATGGAGGAGCTGTGAGCTGGAGAAGCTGCAAGCAAAGCGTGATCGCGGGATCTACAGTAGAAGCGGAATACATGGCTGCTGCAGAAGCGTCAAGTGAAGGAGTTTGGATCAGGAACTTCATCACTGAGCTTGGCGTGGTTCCAAGTGCATTGGACCCACTTGAGATATTGTGTGATAACACTGGCGCCATAGCACTCCTAAGGAACCAAGATATCATCCAAAGACCAAGCATATCAACCGCAAGTTTCATATAATCCGAGATTATATAGCAGAGGGAGATCTGAAGATTACCAAAGTACATACAGATCTGAACCTCTTCCACGTGTAAAACATGATCAGCACCTCAGTGCCATGGGTGTGAGATTGTTGCCAAATGTAAACTAGATTATTGACTCTAGTGCAAGTGGGAGACTATTGGAATTATGCCCTAGAGGCAATAATAAAGATGTTATTATTATAATTCTTGTTCATGATAAAGTTTATATTCCATGCTAGAATTGTATTAAGTGGAAACTTTAATACTTGTGTGGTTTGTGAACAACACCGTGTCCCTAGTACGCCTCTATGGACTAGCTCATTGATTAATGATGGTTAAGGTTTCCTAACCATGGACATGAGTTGTCGATTAATAATGAGATCATATCATTGGGAGAATGATATGATGGACAGACCCAAACTAAGCGAAGCAATTAGATCGTGTCATCGTGTTCATCTTTGCGAAGCTTTTATTATGTCAAATATTGTATTCCTTAGACCATGAGATAATACAACTCCCTGGTATCGGAAGAAAGCTTTGAGGTCATCACACGTCATCCTATGAGAGGGTGATCATAAAGGTGTCTCTCAGGTGATCGGAAAGTGCCTGTTGGGTTGTATGTATCTAGATGAGATTTGTCCCTCCCAAGTCGGAGAGATATACTTCGGGCCCACTCGATAATCGATAGCAACACCGCTTGCAAGCATGTGGTTAAGGAGTTAATCACAAAGTGATATCGGATTACGGAACGAGTAAAGTACTTGCTGTGAACGAGATTGAACTAGGTATGACGGTACCGACGATCGAATCTCGGGCAAGTAAAATATCGCGAGACGAAGGGAATATATATATGGGATTGATTGAATCCTGGCATCGTGGTTCATCCGATATGATCATCGATGAATGTGTGGGAGTCAATATGGGTTTCCAGACCCCGCTATTGATTATTGATATAAGATCATGTCTGCATATTCTCGAACCCGAAGGGTCACACACTTAACGTGTCTCGACGCTAGGATAGATTGGATAATTGGTTTATGAGTTTTTGTTCGGAGTCTCAGACGGGATCCGGGACATCACGAGAGGTTCCGGAATGGTCCGGAGAATAAGATTCATATAAGGCAATGCAGTTTTTGGAGTTCGGAATTGTTTCGGGTTAATCGGTATTGTACCAGAAGCTTCTAGAACCTTTCGGAGTGGGACCAACGTGGCCCCACTTGTCGGGAGGGGGCGTGGGCCTACGAGGGAGTGCCCTGGTCGCATTGGGCCAGGGGCACAAGGCCCCATAGGCCCAGCCGGCCAAAACCCTAGGGAAACCCTAGGGAAACCTTCTAGAAGGAGGGGGAAAACTTGCCCCCCACTCCAACCCTTGGGGCCGCCGCCCTAGGGCTTGGAGGAGGGGCCAAGGGGGCCGGACAGCCCGCTATATATAGAGGGCAGGGGCGCAGCCCTCCCCCCACTCCTTCAACCCTAGCCTCCATACTGCTGCCCTCCAGATCTCTCTCTCCCGACTGCGCGTAGGCGAAGCCCTGCCGCAGAAACTCTCCACCGCTTGCACCGCGCCGTCGCGTTGTAGATCCAATCCGTCTCTCCACCATACTTGCTGGACCAAGGAAGGAGGAGACGTCGAGGTGCCACACGTGTGCATTCACGGAGGCATCGCCACTTGTGGTGCTAGATCGGATCGGATCGCGAGGAAGAGAAGCGAGTACGACTACATCACCCACGTTCCGAGCGTTCAAGCTGTCTTGAATCTTCAAGGGTATGAAGATCTAATCCAATCTCTCTCGTTGTTTGCATCTCCTAGATTAGATCTTGGCTTCCCTCTGTTCGCATCCGTAGAAAATTTTGATTTACTATGCCGCGAAACCCTTCATTCACACACAAGCAGCAGGGGGTCGGGCGGCGCCGAACCCTAGCTCCACTGGCGGCGCACCTTGGTCCGGCCTCCGGCCTTCCGGTGACGCCTTTCACTCCACGGGATCTCCACCAGGAACCAGTCCACCACTCCACCCCCATCCTCCCACTCCCAGTTCCTCTGCTCCAAGCCTCGAACACCACTCCACGGCGACGCCACGGCTCCACCTCTAGGATCCAATTCCCTTACTTAGTGCTCAACTCAGGAATGTACCACACCACACGAGTTCTATATTTTTTCATCTCGCCATTGAATGCTCAGTCTCCTGACTATGCTTAGTATGTATGATAGTTGATAGAGAAATTGCAGTCCAGCTTTTCTTTTGTCTTGTTTTGGATGTTAGAGAGTAATTTCATCAAACACTTCGGTGTTGATCTTGGTTTTGATGGTGATGGACGGAGTGATGGCACTGGCATTGGATTTGTTCCTATTCCTACTCCAGATGTGACCCTGGACAGCAGTGTGAAGAAACATAGGAACACACGTAGCCTAATATGGCAGCACTTCACTGTCCAACAAAAGGATCCAAATCGTGCTAATTGTAACTATTGCGGTGCAAATCTGGGCTGCAAATCTTCAAGTACAGGTACTTCATTGAATCTCGTCAAACTGTTTGCCTCACCACTGATTGTTGGACATCGTCAAAGGCTCAAGGTTACATGGTTTTTACTGCACATTACATCACACCCGAGTGGAAGCTTCAGAAAAAAATACTTAGCTTTGTGTTGGTAGATGGCCACAAAGGGGAGGAAATTGGGCCTCCCCTTTGTGTCAATGGAGTGGGGCATTGACAAGGTGTGCACTATTACCGTAGATAATGCTTCTTCCAATGATACTTGCTTAAATTACATGAAGAGTTCTTTGACAAATAGAGGTTGTACTGTTGCAAAGGCTATACATCTCCACATGAGGTGTGTGGGTCATATTCTTAATCTTGTGGTTGGAGATGGGCTAAATTGTTAGCTCTTTGTCAATATATGGCTATTTTTTATCTTTAATTATATATTCTAATTTCTCTTTCTTCATTATTTATGCTAGGACCAAGGAATCTCATTTCTTCAAGGACCTAGTTCAAGACACATATGGCAGTACTACATACAGGTAACGCAATATTGACTGCGACACACAATGAATTTGTATCTCTTTTTAGAGAATACAAGCAATTGTATGGTGCTCCTTCTACTTCTAGTGAATTAACATCATAGTCTGAAACTAGTCAAAATGCTCCTGAGAATTCTCTTGTGAGAGAACGATACAACAAGAGAATACGACTTAATAATCTAGATGGTACTGTAAATAGCAAAACTGAATTGGACAAGTACCTTGCCGAGGAACCAGAAGAGCAATCTTCTGATTTTGACATTCTATCTTGGTGGAAGTGCAACTCAGCTTGCTTTCCTGTCCTTTCAAAACTGGCACGTGACATACTAGCAATCCCCATCTCGACAGTTGCTTTTGAATTGGCTTTTAGTACTAGTGGTCGTATTCTAGATGACTCCAGGAGCTCTTTGACACCGGTGACACTACAAGCCTTGATATGTGCACAAGACTGGTTGTGCCGTAAGCGTATCAATTTTGAAGCTGATCTTGCTGAGTTGACCAAACTATAGGAAGGTAAAAAAATGTGTGCATACTCTTGTTTATGGATTATATAACCTTTCATACTAATTATCTTAATGTTGTTTCATAATGTAGAATTTGGAGGCCTCGAAGTGGATGATGATGAGATAATATCTCTTGATTGATCTTCATGTGTCGAGTGGGAATATATTATCTTACTGGTGGATGATGATGAGATAATATCTGTTTATTTTGTTGTTCAATGTCATGTGATTGGAGGAACCATTTATTTTGGATGTTGTAGACTAGAGACTAGTAGATGTTCTAGAATTTTATTTCATGTGTGACTATTTGTTGAAATATACTGATGTATGATCACACTGATGACTGATCTGTCATGTGTCATGTATTCATGTGTGACTATTTGTTGAAATATTCTGATGTATGGTCACACACTGATCTGCGATGTACTGATGTCTAATGTGTCAATACTGTCATGTGTGAGATATTCGGATGTGTGATTAACTGATTATATTACTTTGGGACAAAATATATTATCCTGTGAATCTGTACTTTTTGAATTATAGCTCTCCTGTTATATTTTTAGATGAAACAAAAAGGTCATGCCAAAAATTTCACTTGACCAAACAAAACTCAAGCCAAATGTTCTCTGTCTTTCAAAAAATCGCGTCAACTTTGGTTAGTTTGGTTACTACCGAAACCGAACCAAAGATTATTGGTTATAATCGAAACCTAATCGTATTCTCGTACAAAACCGTATTTACCGAAGTATTAAAATCGTATTTATCTAAAAACCGTATAAACCAAACCGTTTTAACCGAACGCGCAGCCGGACTTACATGAACCCACTTCTATCTAGTAGGATAGGAGTATATCGCATATATTTAGGGAAAATTAAGATTCAAATTCGGGTGAGGGTGTATGCTTTATGTTGGGCTATTTGAAACTACCGTAACAATACTAGTTTTAGTAAAGGAAATCCAAATTTTTGTAAGTTATACAAACGACTATACACTTGTGATTTTTTCTACATGGTCCTAACTACAACGTGTGGAGTCACAAGATTATCTAGTCTCTAGGTGTAGATGTGTAGCCTGTTGAAGATGGTCCAGCAGGGAACCATTCTATCCTCTCTCTCTCTCTTTATCTCTCATTGCTACACTAGTTTGAGAGTCGACCCCGACCCCGACGAACCGGGTCACTCCACCTCTGGTCTCCTCAGCAGCTAAGCCAGACGAAGATGGCTTGGAGGCGACATTGGATATCTTGTTTATAGTAGGAGTAGCAGTAGGCGAAAGTGTCTTTAGTTTTGTGTTTCGGCTTACTGGTAGGTTCCGGCTCTATGCTGGAAGGATGGTGTGGGTTCCATGCATGTGTGTTTGACCTGGTGCTGGCCAGCGGTGCTTCTTCTAATTATTATGCAAACCAAATCTTTTGCATTAAATAATTCTTAGTCATACAAAAGCTATAAAAAATAAATTTTGGACTAATTAAATATGTGCACAATCAATTAATAAAAATGGCAAGTATTTTGTCTCGTTTCAAAAAAATGTGCTGAAGATAGGGGGAGCAAGGTTACTAGAGACTCCAACGATAAGGCATGTGATGGCAGCTTGGCTTCGGATGCGAACGATGCTACGCAAGCTTCTCCATCTCGTGGCGGTGGCGATGGGGAAAAGGCGAGTGTCTATGGGGAAAAAGAGTGACGGCCTCTTTTGTTTAGAGATTTTTATAGGAACATTGGATGACCGAGGACAGTGGCGGAGCTCTGCACAGGTCGGAGGGGACCACCCCTAACTTTGGAACATTCGGTGAAGAAAAATACTTTTTGATTTACCAGAAGCAGAGAAAGAATTAGTAGAAGGTTATCAAATCAAATATTCCGGTATAAAATATGGTTTATTTTATCTTGTTTCTCACCTCAATAGTGCTTCATTGAAGGACAAGCGTGGAAAATGCTGCAAGAACCAGAAAGTGGTATCCATATCAAAGCTAGCGTCTACATTCACCGAGATGGAATCTTCCAGTGCCTTGGTCAGCAGCATAGCTGAAAGAGCCGCATCTTTTCATTTCGAAGTCCGAAAGAATCGATCATCAGAAGAAGAATTAGACCAAAATTAGGATACATTCTGGGAAAATGGAACTTCCATGGAAGAGAAGCAAATGAAACGCTTTCATAAAAATTCCCGTAGAATTGAGAATGAAGTTTTCATTCTATACATGCCAGATCATGAATTAGTAACTATATTATTCCATTCCCATTTTATTCCCGAAACTTCCCAAGAAAAACCCCGTTTTGGGTGGAATTTTCTGACTTTATCCACCTATGTAGCGGCAAAACGAGCGCTGATACGTCATAAACGTATCTATATTTTTTTATGCTTTATGCTTGTTCTATATCATTTGTCTTATGTTTTGTCTACACTTTGAGGTATTTTTATACACTTTCTGAAACTAACCTATAACAAGATGTCACAGTGCCAGTTGCATGTTTCTGTTGTTTTTGGTTTCAGAAAAGCTAAAAAATGAATATTCTCGGAATTGGACGGGACAAAAGCCAAAGTTACTATTTTTCCGGAGCGAACACGGACCAGAAGGATAGACGAAGGGGGGCCAGGAGGTGGACACACCCTAGGGTGGCGCGGGTCCACCCTGGCCACACCAGCCCTAGGTGTGGGCCCCTCGAGGCTCCACCGACCTTGCCCTTTCTCCTATATATACGTCTCCTCAGGACGTAAACCTTAACAGGAGCAAAAATCCAGAAAAAGTTCTGCAGCGCCGCCGCCACCAAAGGGGAGATTCGGGAAAACAGAAGTCTCTGTTCCGGCACCCTGCCGGGATGGGGAAGTGCCCCCAGAGCCATCTCCATCGATTTCCACCACCATCTTCATCACCGTTGCTGATTCCCATGATAAGGAGGGAGTAGTTCTTCCTCGAGGCTAAGGGCTCTATCGGTAGCTATGTGTTCATCTCTCTCTCTCTATGCGTGATCTTCATGGGATTATGAGCTTTGTAATCAAGTAGATCTACTCTGCTACTCAAGTGCTTTAATAGATCTCTGGCTTTCCCCACGTGTGTGAAAGTAACAACATGCGCACCGTGGTGGCACTTAGGCTAGAGTCTACATAAATACTCAAGTGTTTCAATAGATCTCTACTCTCCCCACGTGTGTGAAAGTGACGACGTGCACGTCGTGGTGGCACTTAGGCTAGAGTTCATAAATATTTATCATGAGTATATTTTGAGTTGGTTGTCTCTATGAAATTGTGGTGTTTGTTGGAACCATCTAGCGCTCAAGGTGACAGTGTGGGGTTATCTTGATGGGGAAGGCGGACTTTGAGGAGTGCTGCCCTACCATGGATTAGAGTGGCCAACCGGAGAGTAGTTTAGGGTAGCATCATGAAGAGAATATATTTATATGAGAGAGTGTTCACTAGTGAAAGTATGATCCCTAGGCCTTGTTTCTAAGCATTAAAACACCGTTTAGAACTAGATTGGTTACATGTTTGCTTGCTTGCATATTTTTTCCTTTAATCTTTTCCTCCCGTCAGAAGCTCTTTTCTGGCACCGTTACCACTTATAATCATCCATACCACTTGTATTTCACTATCTCTTCGCCGAACTAGTGCACCTATACACCTGACAAGTGTATTGGGTGTGTTGGGGACACAAGAGACTTCTTGTATCGTGATTGCAGGGTTGCTTGAGAGGGATACCTTTGACCACTTCCTCCCTGAGTTCGATAAACCTTGGGTAATCCACTTAAGGGAAACTTGTTGTTGTTCTACAAACCTATGCACTTAGAGGCCCAACAAATGTCTACAAGAATAGAAATGCGTAGACATCAAGCTCTTTTCTGGCGCCGTTGTCGGGGAGGTAAGGTAAAAGGTACTCACATCCTCCGGTGTGAGTGCTTGAAGTTATTTCCTTTAGATTCTGCAATTTTGTCTTTTTGTTTATTGTTTTCACTGGTTAGGCTTAATGGAAAACAACAACAAAATTAGAGAGCTTTATAGTATTTATATTGAGTTAGGACATGAAGTGTTTGAAGAGAAAATTAAAAAACCTATGGAACTTTATTTGCATGCTAATGGCAATGTTATTAGTATGAATTCTTTGAACACCATTATTGCTATTGCTATGGAAACGTCTAAGATTGGGGAAGCTAGTTTTTATGAAAACGATCTTTTTAGTTCCCCAGCTTTGGAAGATAGCTATTCTATTACTTATGATTATACCAAACCTCCAATATATGATGATTACAATGATGAATATGATATTTTCAGTTCACCTAATATTGAGGAGAAAATTACTTATGATTACAATATGCCTCCTATATTTGATGATTGTGGTGAGGAGAATAGTAATGATAGCTATTTTTTTGAATTTGCTCCCACTATAATTAATAAGAATGACTATGCTTATGTAGAGAGTAATAATTATATGCATGTGGCTCATGATAAAAATGTTTTATGTGATAGTTATATTGCTAATCTCATTCATGATGCTACTGAAAGTTATTATGAGAGAGGGAAATATGGTTTTATGTATCTCAACAATATTAAGTTTCCCCTCTTTATGTTGAAAATGTTGAAGTTGCACTTGTTTTGCTTTCCTATGCTTGTTGCTTTGTGATTTCATGACTTGTTTCTTTACAAGATTTCTATGCATAGGAAGTGGGTTAGACTTAAATGTGTTTTGAATTTTCTTCTTGATGCTCTCTTTTACTTCAATTCATATTTTTATATGAGCATCTTTTCAAACTATCATGGTGCCTAACTTAAAGGCGTTAAAGAAAAGTACTTATTGGGAGATAGCCCAAATTTCGTTAGTTTTTTCTTTTGTTGAGCCTTGGAAGTTATTACTTCTGTAATGACCTCTCCTTATCCTTTTTTGTGTGGTTTTTGTGCCAAGAATAACCTCTAATGAGAGAGAAGTAAGACCAGGGGAAGTTGTTGTCCCGAAATAGATTTTTGTGATTCACTGTAAAAAATCATGAAAAATCTATGTATGTCTGATTGAGCTATAATTTTCTGATTAAATCCCCCAGGTTGGTAGCTAACTTTCGTTAGTTCAACACTTTTTGATTTGAGGAAAAGAAGGTCTTCGAAAAACTCGGTTTTTACCTACTAGTCTGTTCTGACATATTTCTGCATTATTTGCATTTGTCTCCTATCGATTTCTTTTTAGGTTCTATTTGGTAAATTGAACTTTTTGAAGGAATTTATACAGTAGCTTGTGTCTTTAATGAAAGTTTTGCTATTTTGAAACTAAAACCTAAAGGTTTATTATCTTTTGAATGCACTAATGTTGCTAATGAAGATTGTGTGAAGTTTTGTATGAAGGAAAAATTTCAGGTGTAAGGGAAGAATGATGTAATGCGATGAAGAATGGACAAAAGCTCAATCTTGGGGATGCCACCCCGTGTCACCCCAAGAAATATTCTAGAGGTACAAGCGTCAAAGCTTGGGGATGCCACCCCGTGTCATCCCAAGAAATATTCTAGAGGTACAAGCGTCAAAGCTTGGGGATGCCCAAGGCACCCCTTCTTCATCAATAAAAATCTCAGGTCTTTCTAGATACTTTGTTTTTATTGTTTCATGCACTATTGTGTTGTTCTTGGAGCGTTTTTTTTGTTTTTAGTTTTCTTTTGCTTGGTTTGCTTGAATAAGTTGGTTGGATCCCAGCACACTTATTTTGGAGAGAGACACACTCTGTTTTCATTGCCTAGAACACTCTAGTTTTCATTCTTATTATTTGTGAGTGTTCTCTTTTGCTAGCACTCTGTTTAGCCTTAGTTTTCTTGTGCTTTCAGCTTAGAACTTTTTAGTTATTTGTTGTGTATTTGTGATGGTCAAGAGGAGGAAGAATGGATCTACCCATGCCTACCTTCTAATGAGAGTAACTCGTTACCGCTTATATTATTTGATTGTCCCCCATGCTTACCAAAGGAGGATGAATGTTATGTTCCTATGGATTCTTTTGAGCTACCTATTATGGTTAAAACTTGTGATAATAGTTATGCTCCTGTTATCTATGATAATCCTATATTTGTGCCTAACTTCGAAATGCATGGTACTAAAGAGTTTTGCTTAGAAAATGTTTATGATAAAGCTCTAGATGATGGTCCTATATTGAATGATCAGTCTTCTTGTTATAAAATTGTTAAAAGTGGGTTTGAAGGTTTTAATCCCACTATTTTTGAGCCTGATAAAAATTATGTGTTTATAGATCATGAAAAGCATGCTTTATGTGATAGTTATATTGTTGAGTTTATTCATGAGGCTACTGAAAATTATTATGAGAGAGTAAAATATGGTTGTAGAGGTTTTCATGGTACTGAAACACCTCTCTATGCGCTGAAAGTTTTGAAGTTACTCTTGTTTTATCTTCCTATGCTTGGCACCTTCTTCTTTGTGAATTTATTTGCGTACAAGATTCCCATGCATATGAAGTGGGTTAGACTTAAATCTGTTTTGCATTTGTGCGGTGACCCAGCTTACCACTGCATGATGTAGTACACTATAGTCATTGACATAACACCAATGAAACACTGTTCACTAGTATTACATCCCTCAGAGTGGTACAACAGAAACACAGCAGGTCCAAGACATGACTATAGGTTACAACTCAACTCTCTACAAAAGATCCAGAGAACACTCTAGGTTAAAGAGAGAGAAATAAACTTCTTACAAAGAAGAATAAAAAATAACCAACTCAAAACTATTATGCTAATAAGATTAACATCTAATTATTTGGCTTGTATTGTTGCTATTGCAATACTCTACACAAGTAGGTTCTATGACTAGAGATTATATTTCTATCTAATCAGCAACTTCGTCTTCACTTTAGTTGATGTATATGTTGACTTTATTTACTTCATTGAAGAGCTTGAGCTTTTGATGATGATCCCTAGAGCATAAATTGATGTAGACGTCGTCTGTATTCACTTCAGAATCTAGCAAGGGTTAATAAGATACATTGAGTACGAGCGTACTCAGCAAGTTAACTAGAAAAGGAGTGTTCGATGCACTATAACTACAGCCACAGACCAAAGGTCATAGGCAATGCAAGTTTTCATAAACATTTCTTCAAAGGTTGCATTTATTCTGAAAAGCTATGTTCGTCGGCCTTCACGGGTTTACCAGAACTTTCATGGAGTTCCTTTCCCGCAGCGTTCGCAGATCCTTCCCGGAACAGGGAGTAACAAGTTATAGTTCTTACACTCTATAGAGGTGCGTCATTTTACCCATGAGAGATCTTAGCTTTGTTGCACATCCGAGTTGCATTCTCGTCCACACTTCCTTGGTGTGGGGCCCATACTAAGATCCAAGCCAATCACTGTCCTTCTCCGCGACCCCGCATACACCGCAATTATTGTATGCCCAAACTCAAGGTACAACTTTCCCTGTATAAAACGGCTATACCTTAGTTGGATACACACAACAACCATTAACACTAGAAATCTGTCTTTTGTAAACCCAGATCCACGGTAGACCTTTCCCCCGTATAAAACGGCTATACCCACGATCTGCAACTTACAAATGCCCAGAACAGTGTCCACTGCATGCGAAAGGGAGCCGATCCAGCTGACTTCTCCGTCTCATTCGAAATCTCATGGTTAACGCGTAATATACGGCGGGAGAATCACTAGCGACATTGGTTGTTAAGTCCTAGATGATACATTCCTGTGCAGTGGTATTTTAACTGCCAGATTTAATAGATTAGCTGATCACCCTCGATCAGTAACCAATAGTTCACTTTAATTATGAAAATAGGATTTTCGACCTTTTTGAAATGCAGGTGATGACAACATTAGATTTGCAAAATACTTTACAGAAAATAATCAAAGAACATGATCAAGTGTGAACTTGCCTTTTTGTGATTGCAAGATTATGCACTCACGGTCTTCGAGACATTATAAGATCCAATATCTTAAATCAGCATCATTGGTCCGGTAAGGACTAATGTTTAAAGAAGCAATATGCAGTTATGCATAATTAATGCTATGCATTTTGTAAAACTCTCAAAGTCATCCCCAATACTTTGAGTGAATTGAATTTATCTTCAAATTTTACTTTATAAGTAATGACCTTAAGTGTTAACAATCCAAAATTATACAAGTAAAGTATAAAATAATGTGATTATGGTTAATTGTCATTTGGTGACTATGATAAAAGTCTTTAGGTTGAGTTGTTAAAAGTTGGAGAACTTATTATGAGATTGTTGTTTGAAGTGGCAAAAATAATAACATTTGAAGAAAAGATTTTCTTTCTAAGGTTTAAATAATCTTTATTGTTAATAGAACATGATTAATGTCTTTTGGTGTTTGATTGACTAGTTTGGTCTTGAGATGCTTTATGTCTTAAGTTAAATAGACCAAAGTTAACTATAAAAACATAAGTATTTTATTAGACATGATGTTATAAGATTTTTGAGACTAAAGTTAACTTTAAAATAAGAAGTGAATCTTAAGGTGTAGTGAGTTTAGAACATCATCAAGGTTTAGGGTTTTGACAAGTATAATTATGGGCGTGGAATCATTCACTTTCACTTCAAGTGAAAGATGAGTTTAATAACCTGCAATTTATTAATAGGAACATAACTAGATGATCTTAGTAATTTGTTAGGATTTGAAATTATGTTAAGAATGATTAAGAGATAAATATTATTTACCACATTATATATGAGTGATACACTATATCTATTTGTAAAGGGTTTTAAAGAGTATTTTAAAGTTTAATAGTTATACTTAAGCTAGATTATGAATTCAAGTCATGGTTTTGAAATTATTATTTAAATGTAAAATATTTAAGGTTTTATAAAAATTGTGATTATTTCATACTAAAGAAATGTTTTTAAAGAATTTACAAAATATATAATAGATAAGGATTTATTACTTTTAAAGTCTTAAAAACCTTTCTAACAATATATTTAATATTTTTCTAGTATAATATATTTATTCAAGATCTTAAAAATAATTTATATATATATATATCTTTAAGTATTATTCTTATGTTTATAAAATTCCATAAAGGATCAATAGACTTTGAATATTAACTTAAAATCTTATTTATAAAAGAATTAAGTTAGTATTTTTATAGAATAGTAGGTTTATTTTTATACACAAAAATGATTATTTATTTATTTTTAGGTTTATTTCTTATATTGTTATAATTTATTGAGAATTCTAGCGACTTTAACATTTAATGGTATTTTATTTAATTTAAACAGGTAGTTTTATATTTTTCTTAGGTAGGTATTATTTTTGTGATAATTTTGATATATCATATATTTTTTTAAGATTTATATATACACATATTATTCTTTTTTTAACAGAAAGTAATGTGTTTTGGTAATGTTTTAAATAAAGAAAAATATATTTTATGTTAATTTGATATTTGGACTCTGGTCTAGTATAGGGGGTGAAATTGGGCTAGATCGGCCTAGCCCATAAGGCCGGCCCAACTTGATCTGGCCCAACTAGGCCCGACTACCCTACCCATCACTATCCTCACAATTCTTGCTCACACACACATCGGCCAAACACGCACCCCTCGTTCCCCCCTAACACGAGCGTGATGCCGCCGCCGCCCCCGCTGCTACGACCGGTCAACGGCCGTTTCGGTGCCGCCGCCTACCGATGAGGTCCCATATCGATCTCCTCTGTCGATCCTTGCTGCCCCGTTTCCACTATGCTTCCCCCGTGTATTCCCCCACGAAACCCTTGCCCAAATGGCTTGGGTTGCTGGCGTGACACCCGAGCCTTCACGCCGCCGGCTACTCGTAGAAGACGACCACAACCTCCTCGTCATCTCCCACCACCTATACAACAACCCTGACCTCATGCTCCATAGATTCGACCTCGACGACCACATTGCAGGTGCCTCTTATGGTGCGGTGCTGCTATGGCAGCAGCTGCTACCTACGCCATGGTTGGTCGTGATCTCCTAGTGCTCTCTGTCGATCTGCAACTCCTCTTCTTCCTATGACTTGACCAACCTCGATTCAATGCTGGAGGGACGGAAAGTTAATTTGCAACCCCAGTGGTCATGGCTTGTTGCTCTTGGTTTGATTCCTATGGTGGTTTGGCTTATGTGGTGGTGATTTCGTGGTGGTGCTTTGCTAGTGTTGCTGCCAATGGGACAGTATTGCTGCCGTCATCGCAACCTCGTAGATGTGCTGCTACACGCCTTCGTCACGCCTACGCTCCAGGTGCTCGGCACCCTCGGTGAGTTTTATTATGACCGGCCATCGAGCCGATGACTCTTTTCAGTGATGTGTGGTGTCTCATTTGAGCCAACACATGATGTTGAGTGCAGATATATGATGGTGATGGTTCAGTGATGTTGTTATCTATACTTAAGATTCTCCTAGGATACATGAGATAGTACCAAATTCCTTGTGCTTCGGTTTGGATGAATTATTCATCCATGCATATGTCAGTGGATGGTTCCATATTGTTTTGAATCTGACTGACTATAGTCTAATGGCTTGTTTTATTTGGGATGGCTTGTAGATGTGATTAGTTTTATGAATGATTCCTAGCTGATGTGTCTAGGAAGATGATTTGAATTTATATTCAAGTGAGATTTGATGGTTATACATGTATATTGTGAACATGACAGTAATTGACCATATGATTCATGACTGTGGCGTGAAGGAAAATGATATGAATTAAATTTATTTTCATTTTCAAATGGGATTGTGATACTATGTGTATACTTTCCACAGGATAGTACATGTTGAAATGCTTCATAGTCATTAAAACTGATGGTATGGTTTGTATTTGTTGCTAGGTAGCTTTTACTTGAGTTTGGTTACACAATTACCTTTTGGTTGTTGATGGTGTTAAAGTTGTGACACCTCAATTGAGGATACACAATTAGAAACATTGGCTAGCCAAATTTGGTGTTGTAGCTAACTATCTCAAGTTTTAGTTGCCAGCAGGAATCATTTCTATAACCAAATGATGGATTTACTTAAATGGGCCAATGATGTATGAACTGAGGCATTACTTTGTTGCATATGAACATATATTTTTGTTGCCCTTTTGTTAGCTCTAAGATGATTCTGGAGTAGCATTACTACCCAGTCTGGGAGCTCTTTCCCCCACACAACTCCATGCTCAGAAATAAAATACAAGAACAGATGTTATACTATTCTAAGAAACTAACCTGCTGGTGTTAAGTAGAAAAGTGGCTTGGGAATTTGTGCTTATAATGATTCTTGTGGTGGATCTTGATCAGGTTCCACTTTTTTATTGCTGGTAACTTCTAGAAACAATTTCCTTCTCCTCCTTGTGAGGCTGATTTGCTACTGGCCTCCTTGTTGCACACCTGCCATGCTCCTCCTTGTGCCGCTTGAGCTTGCTCAGGTTACCAGGTTGATCTGTTGGCTGATTTGTGTGAATTGGTGTGGTGTTCTTAAGAGCTTGGTAGTGGTTTGGGATGGATTGAAACTGAGGCAGTGGCTAGAAGCTGTGTTGCGGCTGCGTTACCCCTTTTATGTGAATTGGTTGCTGCTGTGATGTTGACAACACAGCTCCTGCATGCAGATGTGTAAGCTGCTTGTATGCTCTAAGAGCCTTGTCCTATTGAGAAGATCTTTTCCCTACCTAGATACTACTCCTTTGTGGATATGCTCGGCTGGTTGAATATTATTTCAAACTTGGGCTTTATCTTTGTGTTGCCAAGTGGAATTGATACCCTTACTATTCAGTGGTGAAACTTGCCCCTCTTTAATGTCAATGAGGTTGTACTAAGGCAACTTATCTAATTAAGAACAGATACTATGATTTCGTGAAACTTGCCCCTTTTAAGATTAGCTTAGTGATGAAATGATTAGAGTGCATCACACTGTTCATTCTAAGAGTATCATTAACCCCCTCTAATCCCTTTTATTTTGTTTGTCTCTTCTTCTTTATTTTTTATTCTTCCTTTTTGTTTTTGTTTTTGTTTTGTTATCTATTGTGTTGTTTTGTAGGTACAGAAGAAATAGAAGAAAAGATACAGGGAAAGGATCATGAGTAGATTTAGGAAGTGTTTCCTTTGTTCAAAATGTAATTTTATTTTCTTTTTGTAATATTCTTGTATTTTATATTATTGTAAAGAATACTGTAACCTTGTATTATCTATTTTCGAATTACTTATAATATTCCTTCCATTCTTATATTATTATTGTAATTCTTCATTTTTTATAAATTAATAAAAATAGTGTAATGTATTATTGTAATAAAATGATTCCTCTCTATTTCATTATCTTATTGTCCCTTTTGTTCATAATTGTAAAGATAAATTAGTAATGTGTGATGTAAATAAGATCCTTCTTTATCAATTCTTGTTTATTATTTCATTATTGTAATATCATGTTACATTACTCATTTATTCATTTCATTTTATTTAAATTTCAATTATCTTTTTATTTGAATATAAGATTATATATTATTATAATAAGAGTTCACCTCTTATTTCCTATTACAATTTAGTTCCAATTCTTATTCTATTTCAAATTCTTTTAGTATTCCAATATATCAATTAAATATTCAAATTTGAATTGTCTTCCCCTTAAACACTAAGATACAATAGAGTCATGCCAAAATCTGTCGCACATGCTCGGATGCTTTCATCAGAACAAGAGCGATCTCGATTCCTCTACAGCTTCTTTAATTTTGCGCGAAAATTCCCCAGATTTTCTTATGCATGAATGCAATGCACAAATATGTGTCGTGTCTATTTCGAGGTGCTAATCCTGGGATGTTACAAACTCTCTCCCTTAAAATAAACTTCGTCCTTGAAGTTCGTATACTCTCACGTTTCAGATTGAGGAATTGTCATTGTATTGATTATGGCATTTCTTAATTCCATAATAACTTCAAATGGGAATATTTGTAGTATCCCATATCTAGATCTT
The DNA here is from genome assembly GCA_023614405.1 of Avena insularis. NCBI lineage: Eukaryota > Viridiplantae > Streptophyta > Magnoliopsida > Poales > Poaceae > Avena > Avena insularis. The sequence continues at coordinate 375,897,126 of CM042695.1, read as the reverse complement.
TTCCTTGAATTTTTATCATTCTTGGCAATCTCCAACTTGTTGTCTTCAATATTCCAAAGCTCCTTCTACTATCCTTCTTTAGGAATATGTCCTAATTATAAAATCCTTAAACTGGAGTTTCTTCTTTAGTTCATTATCCTGATTAGGTATCCTACTCCAATTCCTTTACTTGATCATAAAACTTCCTTATTATTCTATATAAGGTCTAGGAAGTCTCACTAAAACAGGGTTCTAAATTTTATTAAACAATACTTGTGACCAAAAGACTAAATTATTGGTTTGTCATTGTATGGTTTATACGGGTATTTTTTCGAAGATTGGTTTTGAACTCATTTGTCCATACCCATTGGAATTTCTTGTTGTTTCCTTTATACATGTCTAATTGGATATGCTTTATTACCTCTTAAGGATAACTTAAGAGTTGTTTCCTCTCGAATTAGTCTATTAGGATTAATCTATTCAACCACTTTTAAACTTTTACCTTATCAAACTTTTAGACAATCTTTTGTTATCACTTTAAGTACTTCTTCAACTTCCATGTATTAATTGCCTTAAGGTTTGAGTACTACTATCTGGAATTAAACTTCGATCTTTCATCAAGGCATGCTTCCAAAAGTACTTTTATGATAATGTCTTCTTTTTAACCTTATGAAAATAAGGCTTAATGTTGTTTACTCTGGAATTCAGATATCCGTACTTCTGTTTATTGTTTACTCTCCCCCTTAGGGTTTACTAATGGTCTCTAAACTGCCTATATAGTATCCATTAACTTCATAACTAGGATGTTGGTCCCTATTCAGCTTATACTTAACCTATTTAAGGTTTCATAAAAGATCTTACTGTATACCCACACAATTGTGGGTCTCCGAAGTGAATCTTCCAACATTATTTGTCTTACCTATTGTTTGGACATTTTCGCTTTGATAAGCCTGACTTGCTGAGGTGTCTCGAAAGACGGTCGCTTTAATGTTTATACTCCTTCATGTATTTCTTAGCTTAGGCCAAGTTTTATGCTCTTTATGCAACATTAAGATGATATGGTTGACTAAGTCAACCAAATACCAGCTGTAGACAAATACCAGTTGCGGAACATCCTAGGGTGTATGAATTACCCTACGGTTTCCGACATATTATTGGCATTCTCTCTAAATTGTCAGAGCTTGAATACCATTTTGGTTCCAAAACTTCTTCTTTGCACTTATTCATGATACTTCCATGAACTGGGTATAACTACTTCATTAACTTATTAACAACATTACCTATTTTGGGTGAACTTAAGTTCGTTACTTCTTGTTGCTCCATATATATTCTACACTAATCTTCCTTCTCATTGTTGTCTAGTAATGATCTGAACTTGATCCAACCTTCAAATTGTGTTGATACTCCTTATACTTGGCTTAATTCTTCAAGTAAGTCTTATCTTGGTCTTTAAAAATCGTCACTCCCTTACACAAATTCCAATTCCTATCTAGGTCTATAACATCAAATAGTAACTGGATGTTGCAACATGCATTTGCACACCAAGTCAAACTTCATGTACAGATCTAGTTAATCAATAAGATCCAAGAAAAACAAATAAATCCAAATGTGGTACATATAACACACAATATTCTAAGCCCGGAATATAGTAGTTGAGTATAATATCTCTAGAATTCAAGCTTAGTTGTGTAGTATATGACACCTCCTCGTATAGGTTTACATTGTGATACTTAGCACATAGGGTCAAATTATTTTTTATCTCAACATTTACTCAAATTGCTCAATTGCAATAGGATAATCTTAAACAAAGTGGTCTCAATCTGGTTTCGACTAACCTTTTGTGTCACTTTTGAAAGGATTAACTATAACCAACCTTTCTTTATTAGTAACTAACCTCATATGATCTCTCAAAAAGACTAATTTTTTTCTATTGAACACCTAAAACTAAATTTTATCAGGAATTATGACACCTATGGCTTCTATCATAGTTCTACCATGTTATTTTCTTACTTCTACCTCAAGATAATCTACTAATTACTTTTCATATTTATACTCTCATCATGGTTTTGGAGCTAATCTCAGCATGATCTTGTTATGTTTTACCTATACATCAGGATTTAAGAACTAATCTAACCATGATGACCTTGTTTCTCACTACACTATCATTAAGTCTTAACATAATTTCACTTCATCATGTATAATCCTCAAGTGAATCCCACATGATTACTACTCATTACATCAATATTTATCCTAATGATATTCATCATGTTGTCTTTGATTATCAACTAGCCATAAGATTCCACTATCTTACACGAATTCTAGGGTTAGGCTACACCATTTAAGAGTACTTCAATTGATGTCTTACACTTGATCCTAATCTACTATGACCAATTGGCTTTCCTACAGTATCTTGGTGGTTTTGTATCTCCTTCGGAAGACACTAATTAGCACTATACTGAGAAAAGATAACTTTTCCGAAGAAAGATGATTATAGCATTTGGTGACGAAGTTATCCTCAAGTGGATACTCATCACAAATTATAAGAATATTTGGTTTAGATAAGATGGCTCCTATAGTCACTATCCAACCTACAGATCTTCCTAAAAGGTTTTAATCCTAAGGTCAAAGCATATGCTTTGATACCAACTGCGGGGACCTAGCATACCACTGCATGATGTAGTACACTATAGTCGTTGACATAACACCAATGAAACACCATTCACTAGTATTACATCCCTCAGAGTGGTACAACAGAAACACAGCAGGTCCAAGACATGACTATAGATTACAACTCAACTCTCTACAAAAGATCTAGAGAACACTCTAGGTTAAAGAGAGAGAAATAAACTTCTTACAAAGAAGAATCAGAAATAATCAACTCAAAACTATTATGCTAATAAGATTAGCATATAATTATTTGGCTTGTATTGCAGCTATTGCAATACTCTACAGAAGTAGGTTCTATGACTAGAGATTATATTTCTATCTAATCAGCAACTTCGTCTTCACTTTAGTTGATGTATATGTTGACTTCCTTTACTTCATTAAAGAGCTTGAGCTTTTGATGATGATCCCTGGAGCATAAATTGATGTAGATGTCGTCTGTATTCACTTCAGAATCTAGCAAGGGTTAAGAAGATACATTGAGTACGAGCGTACTCAGCAAGTTCACTAGAAAAGGAGTGTTCGATGCACTATATCTACAGCCACAGACCAAAGGTCATAGGCAATGCAAGTTTTCGTAAACATTTCTTCAAAGGTTGCTTTTATTCTGAAAAGCTATGTCCGTCAGCCTTCATGGGTTTACCAGAACTTTCATGGAGTTCCTTTCCTGTATCGTTCGCATCTCCTTCCCGGAATAGGGAGTAACAAGTTACAGTTCTTACACTCTATAGAGGTGTGTCACTTTACCCATGAGAGATCTTAGCTTTGTGGCACATCCGAGTTGCATTCTTGTCCACACTTCCTTGGTGTGGGACCCATACTAAGATCCAAGCCAATCAATGTCCTTCTCCGTGACCCCGCATACACCGCAATTGTTGTACGCCCAAACTCAAGGTAGACCTTTCCCGTATAAAACGGCTATACCTTAGTTGGATACACACAACAACCATTAACACTAAAAATATGTGTTTTGTAAGTCCAGATCCACGGTGGACATTTCCCTGTATAAAACGGCTATACCCACAATCTGCAACTTACAAATGCCCAAAACAGTGTCCACTGCATGCGAAAGGGAGCCGATCCATCTGACTTCTCCGTCCCATTCCAAATCTCATGGTTAACGCGTAATATACGGCGCGAGAATCACTGGCGACATTGGTTGTTAAGTCCTAGATGATACATTCCCGTGCAGTGGTATTCCAACTGCCAAATTTAATAGATTAGCTAATCACCCTCGACTAGTAACCAATAGTTCACTTTAATTATGAAAATAGGATTTTCGACCTTTTTGAAATGCAGGTGATGACAACACTGGATTTGCAAAATACTTTACAGAAAATAATCAAAGAATATGAGCAAGTGTGAACTTTCCTTTTGTCAACACCCGGATTTTTAATCCTAGATTCCTGTTATGCCATACATCGCAATCCTAGGATTAACATTTTTGCGAGACATAACATAATTGGATACCATAGTACAACATCCATTACAAACCATACATAAGGTCTTACACAAATAAGGATCTCATGATCCAGTTCTTAATACAACTCAAGCAGCGTAATAACATAATAGTAACGGTAGCGTAGGCGAAGCTCCATCTTCGGGATCACAGGCAATGCTGACGATGGGAGATGATCCTAGTTGTCGTAACCTTCCTAGGGTCCATCCTCCTGGTACTCCTCTTCATAGTATGGCCACGGGAATAGCCAAGGACAAAGCCATGAGTACTCTTTAAGTACTCGCAAACTAATACTAACAAGTGAAGGGGGGTTTTGTAATAGGACACTAAGCTCTAGGGTTGTTTTGCAAAAAGCTAGATTTACCTCTACTAAGTTCAGAAGCAAGAAAAGATAGTTACATTTTATAACACCTAAGTGGGAACTTGTATCTCATGCCACAACTCTGTTGTGGTCAAGTCAAATTCTCAATTCATTTCACAAGTCATTTTGAAAACATCTGACGGGGGAACAGTATGGCCACTCCAACTGTCCATAACCGCGGACACAACAATTCGAATAGTTTGACACTCTGCAGAGATTGTACACTTTCACCACAACATTCGATACATCCGTCAGGAACAAATCCTGAATTCACCATACTCAGTATGCGGATAATCAATCCTAACCTTTCAATTACACGCCCTAGTATAAGCACCTCTCCTGTGAGTTTGGCCTCCCAATCATGACCAACTGTCATCTTGGGTACTGCACAGGTGGACAATATTCACAAGGTAGCCTCAGCTCAGACCTTGGCCATGAGGGAACTAATACTAAGGTATATAAGTTTCCAGTCAAGCCCTACCCAATTCCCGGGTATTGTGGTTGTACGATAAAATTGGAATGGTATAGCATCCAGACAACCATCAGTTTTATAGAGGGCTAAGGCTCATGCCTCAACATTTTCATCATCAAAATCATCTGGTGTTCGGAAACACCTGTCCAAAACATTTCAATAGAATGATCCATCATTCCAAGGTTTTCATAACCATTTTTCCACCAAGTATTCCCATCTAAAGTTGATCAAGATTTATGCTTAGCACTAGCATCTACAAATGGGGGTAAGTACTAATGAGGGGTGGTAAACTAGTGGGGTTTAACTAAGTTCAATTTCATGCCTTAGGATGACATGAAGACTATCTAGCTTAGGCCAAGTTTTATGCTCTTTATGCAACCTTCAATTATCTTTCTAGTATCTACAATTTACTCAAGTAAACTCTAAGTAGTAGCTTTGATAAATAAATAAAGTAGAAAGCTTGTGAGTAAAACTAGGAGGGGTATCAGCAAATGGGTATAATCATATATGCTTAAGGCATATAGTTGGCATGGTAACAAGCAAGTATTGGCTTGCATAGGTATAGTATCTTGCAAGTGTTGACTTGCACCATCAACTAGTAGTATTAGGCTTGCATCAGTGTCAGTATAAGCTTGCTAAGTTAATAGCTTGCAAGTATTGGCTTGCCGTGTGCAGAGCAGTGGTTGAAGTTCTCCTCGGCTTGTTCTTCGTAGTATCCTCCTTCCTCCTCGTATCCTTGGTCGGTACTAGCATCTATAAATAAATACGAAGTACACAATCACCAAACTATAATTAACTACTTTCAATCATCACACAAAGGGGTTCTATAGATGATCTAGCATCATCACTAATATTACAAGATTAAGGCATTTGTCTTAAGATGATCTTTAGAAAAGTAATTTCTACTCATTGAAAAACTACTTAAGATTTAATATTCTCCAAACCAAACATGGGATCATGTTGACACCTGTCATCACCACATATTTCAGTACATGGGAATGTGAATTAAAGTGGTGTCACAATTTAATAAGATTTAACCTTTTATTTCATTTAAATAAACTGACTAGAAATGTCTATGTGGCATCATTTTATTACTTGATCATTATTTTTGTAAGTAAACCCAAAGGTTTTTGTATATTCTGAAAGGTATGGTCAAATGTGATTTTTGAGAGTTGGAATCAACTCAAAAGCTATTATGGTTTAAATTTGAAAAATGTTTGAATGCAGAAAAGGTTCTGCCTTGTTATTTTTACCAAGGTTGATCTATAGATTCAAATGATTTGAATCCAACGGGCTTGGATTAATCATTTCAAAACCTTTCTAACAAAATTGGTTTCATTCAATTTGGTTCACTGAATCGAGCTGGGTTGATTTTTGAAATTGGGTACAGAACTATGTTTGAATTAAAATGGAAAAAGTTAAATTCAAACGACTGGGCTGCGCGGGAACTGTTAGTGGGCCGGCCCAGTGTCACTCCGTGGCGCGGGGCTCAACTGAAAGGGGGTTCCACCAGTCAGTGGCTCTTTAAACGCGAAGCGGTACGGGGCAATCTCATCCGCACGATCTAAGTCTAATCGAACAGCTGCTACTCATCGTCCACGTCGGGCGGCGCCGGCGAGACAGAAACCTAACACGGTAGGTGGGGGTCGTTGGAGGCTCACCGGGGCTCAGGTGAAGGTCGGCGATGTGGGCGAACAACGAAGTCGACGACGGCGAACCTCCTGGTACCGGCAGCTCCTCCTGGGGCGGCTCCAATCGATGGCTTCCTTCTCCTCCAGCAGCGCCTTGCTCTGGGACTGAGGCAGGGTGGTTCTGTGTGAGAGGGGAGTGGAATGGTGTGAAGAATTCGAGCGGGGGAGGCCTCTATTTATAGTGGCAAGAGAGGACCGACGGGCGCAAGCTAATCTCGTCGTGGTCGACGGCACAGAGGGCTATCGGCGTGGGCGATGGTAGGGGCGGTGATGTGCTCCCTGGCGAAGCTCAACGGCGTGGTGGCGAGGCGTGGGGTGGTGGGGATTGGTCAGAACGCTGCGGTGCTCTGCGCGTGCCCGACGGAAATTTTAATGACGCACAGCTCGCGTGGTCCGTGCGGTGGCGAACGGGCGTGTCTGCGGGGTTGCTGGGACGGTGGTGATCACGCATGCACGCAGCGAGGGCGGCGCGTGGTCTGTGGGCGTCTGTCAAGCGTGGCGCATGGGGCACGCTCTCGGCATGGTTGCAGAGCAGCTTGGCATGGTCTGTGCGTGTGGTCCAGGGGCTGGCATCGCTCGCGGTTGGGACAAGGAGTGGCAGTGGGGTGCTAGCTTGCTCCCAGACAAGGTTGGCGAGGCTAGTGCTGCTTGTAGCTTGTTGTCCACACTGGGGTGACCATGGTGCTCTCGGGTTGTTCACCATTGATGACAATGGCTAGCTTACAGTTGTGCTAGAGATTAGTTAAGGTTGTTAGATGATCTACTAAGGCTAGTGGTGCCCAGAGAGGGAACAAGTTAGGCTAGAATCACTGCACACTATATTGTTTTGATTTTGTTTGATTTGAATCTGCAAGGTGTTTGATGAAATGGCCGCATGAGTTCAAGTTTTGAATTTTGAAAAGATTTTTGGTGGGTGTTCTAGGCATGTGCTGGTGAGTCTGTAGATGCTTGGGTTTTGAAAGTTGAGCTTGTTTGAGTGGTTTTTGCAAAAGTGGGATCTTCCCATATGAAATAGATTCAATTTTAAATTTTCCTTTAAACTATGCATTCAAAGGTTTTTAGATGATCACAAAGTAGGCCTTGGTACTTTGTTATGAGTACTATCAAGGGGTGCAAAGATCCAAACAAGTTTCTGTTAAGTTCTGAGAGTTAGAGATAGCCAAAGTAGGCATGGGAGTTAAATTGGCCAAAGTGACCATTCACTCATTTTGTTTGTTTTGATTTATTTGTCTTTGGGAAAAGTGTGGAGATTGTTTAGATGATGTTTAATTCACCTAAGAGTCATTTTCCAAGCAAATAAACACACAATCATGTCAATTCAAAAGACTCCAAATTTTAATGCACACACATATGAATGCTTTCATATTTTAATTGGAAAAGTTTTTGTTAACCCTAATTTTGATGATTAGAGTTTGATGGTTCTAGTTTAATATTTTTGGGATGTTACACCTTTTTGTGATTGCAATATTATGTGACGAGGTTTGATCTCATCAATGCCCATTGTTATGGACTTGGGTTTTGGAGAAGATGGGGATGCTGGAGATCGCGGAACGGTTAGCAAACAAGCAACACGGGGACACGAGGTTTACCCAGGTTTAGGCCCCCGGAGGGAAAACCCTACTCCTGCTTGTCTGCTCTTGATTACGGCGGAACCGAAGGTTACAGGGGTGCGCAGATGCAATCTGGCGTGGAGGTGTGTATGCGAAAGTATGAGAGAGAGAGAGATCTAGGTCGTGCCCTCCTAGCCTTTATATAGACTCAGGCAGGTCTCAGGCATAGACCTAGTCGGTTACAAGTTCTAGGGTTTTACCCCTTTGAATTTCCTATCTACGCTAGTCTTGCTCTCCAAGGATCCGAAGGCGTCATGGGCCCTGGCCACCCGAAAATCTTCATGGGCCGGCGTACATATGCCATGGGCCTTCCTTGGGCTGGACCAGGTATGCTAAGATCACGTACCCGTAGGGTATAACCATGTCAGTAGCCCCCGAGTGATTAGGCGAATCATAGATTCGACTGAGGAATCTTCAATCCTTCGGGTGCAACTATGTATTAACAGTATGTGTGTAGGGATTGTTGACGCGTGTGCCTGACTCACCCGACGGATCAGGGTCAGTTAACTGTCTTAGGACGAAACAACACGATCTTCCTCAGGTTCGAGTCCCTCAACTCGAAACTGGAACATATGCTGGCGTAATTCGACCCAGGCCGCGGAGGACTTACAGGAGTGGAATTCCAGTGAATTTAGTTGATGTACCCAACGCGTCCGTCGAGATTTTTCATCGCACCTGTTAGCACGGGTTTTTACTAGAAGAGCGCAGTCGTGTGCGTTGCCAGACCATCAGATGATATCTGTAGGTCTTATCTTTGTGTCATAGACACAACATCCGAATGTTTATCACCGCGTAGGTGTTTCGGTGGTCAAGGAGAACATTGCTCACTTAACGTTTAGTTGGGGCAGAGTTGCCAAAAAGTTTTGCATGCTGATCCGAAGGATCACAGTCGAAGAATTCATGGGGGGCGCGACCAGCGCTCCCTATGGGAGTAGCCCCCGAGTGTCTGTTCGAGTCGTAGACTCGAGCGGAGACTTTAATTCAGACTTTGTTCAGTTGTAAGTCCGTAGGACACAAAAAAATTCGGATGCTTAAATCCATCCTCCCTATGGGAGTAGCCCCCGAGTCCGTAGTGGAGTCGTAGACTCGACGTAGGACTCGAAGAAATAGTTCGTTTTTATTTATCTTTCGAGTGCGCGGCCAGCGCTCCTAATAGGAGTAGCCCCCGAGTATTTGGTCGAATCGTAGATTCGAGTGAGTACTCCTAGCTTTGAAGCCGAAGAAATTGTAGTTGTTGCTAGTATAGCTTTTGATGACATCAGTGCTGACGATCAATGACCTCAAGCGTCTGCTGCGCCAGAGATGACTTGACTGGACGAACGTGGGTCCCACTTGCTGACCTTGAATTGACCGGTCACGCGCGGCATGGAGATAATTACGGTGTCGCCTCGATTTCCACGCGTAGTGGACGGCGTGGTAACGACGGTTCGTTGTGATGCTAACACGTGTATGGCCAGATCTACCGTTGGCATTAGGTCTTCGTGATGGACGGTTGCCGTGCGTCGTCTTCGCCGTTATAATCATTGGAGAAAGCTGCAGTTTGTTTTCACCGCATCGATTCTTGTTGTCACTGCCTCCTTGTGCTCTAGCAGTTCTTGCTGCGCGCTGGATTATCCTTCCACATTTCCATCTTCCATTATGCGCTCTCACCGTCAGCGCGGCCGTAGCGCGATGGGGAAACCGAAGAAGTCATCATCTGCGGTTGGTACCAGCGCCGTCGGAGGAAAGAAAGGCGCTACCGCTACCCGTGTCACCGATGGTGGTTGGCGGCGATCAGAGACGCGGGAGAGTGACCTCCGCAAACTTCGCGAGCGGGGCTTGATCCCGCAGGATAGGGAGGCCGTCAGACTCCCCGGCAACGAGGTAATCCCCCGTCCCCCTGCTGGGTATCGGGTTATGTTTCTCGCCTTCGTTATGCGTGGGTTTTCCTTCCCAGTTCACGACTTTCTTCGTGGGCTGCTCTTCCTCTATGGCATCCAGCTGCATCATCTTTCCCCCAATTCTCTTCTTCACATTGCTTGTTTTATCACTTTCTGCGAGTGCTGGCTCGCATCGAGTCAAGACTTTGGTCTCTTCCGGAAACTCTATTCCGTGAAGAGGCAATCCGGTTCGGATGGTGTGTATCCCATTGGGGGTTGCATCATCTCCCTCAAGGCCAATATTCTTTTCTTTTCTTTCTCTGTGTCTGAATCTGTCCAGTACTGGCGGAGGCGGTGGTTTTACATTCGCGATTCCACAGTGGCTGGACAGCATTTTGGTCTTGCTCCTTTCGACTCCTCCCAGATAATCGAGCCAAAAGGTCCTGGAAAAACCAGATCTTGGATGGCGAGTCAGAAGAGATAGAGGCCCTTTACCGTCGGGTGGAGGATCTCCAGTTGATTCCGGAGAAGGAAGTGAACGGTGTGAATATTATCTGCACGTTTCTCGAGCGTCGGGTGCAGCCTCTCTAGGCTAGGGCGCACCCGATGTTTCTTTATGCTGGGCGCCGTGATCCAACGAGAGTTTTGGCTGAGAAAATCTCTGAGGGAGATCTTGACAGGGCCCTTCGCTTGCTGCTGAAGTTCAAGGCCGGAGAAAAAATCCCGGGGAAGTCGCTGACTCCTCCGTTTTCTTCGACGCTGGCCGTTCCACAGGTGTAGATTCGTGCGCGTAGCGCTTTTCGTCGACTGCATATTTATTTTCCTTTGTTTGCTAACAAAGTTCCTTCTTTTTTGCAGAGCTTCAAGGTGCCGGGCATGGTGCCGCCATTGCCTGAATTATTTCCGGATGCTCCGGATAGTGACGTGGTAGATTCCGTGTCCGAACTGCCTTCAGCACGATCGCCATCTGAAGAGGCCAATGAGTCGAGCGAGGACCATACTCGCAAACGGTCGCGAAGCTATAGCGAGTCTTCGGATGCATCGACTCCTTCGACTCCCAGAAACCCTCTGTGCCTTGAGCGTCACAGTGACGAACATGGAGGCTCTTCTTCCCCTTTTCCTGCCATTCCTGTGCGGGCTGTAGCGCCGCACCCGCCAGCAAAGCGGAAGAAGGAAGAAAAGAAGGAAGAGAAGAAGGGAGAGAAGAAGGGGGAGAAGAGAGCCCGAAGGACTCCTCCTGTCTTCGACCTGAGCTCACTGGACTCGTAAGTTTCTTTTATACTGCTGTTTTTTTTCCTGTTGACTTTGGTGCTTGTGCTTATTATTTTGTGTGCAGGCATTACTCCCACGACTCCTCCAGCGATGGTGCTCGGGAGATGATGGGAGAGTCGAAGGTTGCGTCTCCTCCTCCTCAGATGGTGGCTACCTCTGAGGGTGCTGCGCCGGTCCCTTCTCCGCAGGAAGCTTAGGTGGTTGCGCCTCAGAAGGCTGCGAGCGGGCCTTCGGAGTCGCCATCTGAGCATGTAAGTACTTCTGTTTCCTGCCACGGGGGGAGCCCCCGAGCGTCTGAAAATTTTTCTTGTCTTGTTCTTTCTTCAAGTCTTCGGGGGGGAGCCCCCGAGCGTTTTCGTGTGCAAATTTTGCTTTTGTTCCTTCGTGTTGGGCGCAGCCCCCAAGTCCTTTTCCTTACTGGTAGTTCTTCTTCCTGCAGCCTTTTGTGCAGGATGCCAAGCTACTGGTGCAGGAGCACCTGGTGCTGGAGGCTAACCTCCAACAGCTTCGAGGTACCAGTATGCTTTGGTGCTTCTTTCTTTCTGCATTATTGTCTTGCTTTCTGACGCTTGTATGTTTTGGATGCAGAGGAGCATAACACTTCCCTCCGTGAGATTGATGCTCTCAAGAAGAGCCTTGGTCAGGTGGAGAAGAAGGCCGAGGACGCCGCTGGTGCGAAAGAGCGCCTTGAGCTGGAGCTGGCCAAGGCAGCCAAGGCTAAGGAGCGTCTGCAGCAGGAGGCCACGGACCGCGAGGAGCAGCTTGCCACTGCTGCGACTGCGCGTGAAAGAGAGGTAGCGGGCAAGCTCATGGCTGCTGCCAAGGCTGTTTCGGGTGAGTACCTTATTTTTGCTTCTGTCTTTTCGTTTTCTTGTCTTTCTTCTGTGTTATTTTCTTCAGTCCTCTTTTTTTGTCTCAGATGCCGCAGGCATCGAGTTTGACCACAGCGCTCTGGAGCACGGGAGTGCTTTGGATGATGCTACTGCAGTGGTCGAAGATCGCTGCAGCACCGTCGTCAGCTCCCTCGCCAAGGCGAAGGAAGTCCTTGGCCGCTTCTACAAGGAGCTTGTCCCCAAGGGCGCGGCCCTTGATGATGTTGACGCCCTGGCAGAGGCTTTGACAGCCGGCGCCGCGGCGCATAAGCGCAGCGTATGGGCATCGGCACGTCCGTCGGGCTGGCGATGGCCTTGACGGCTGGAGCGGAGCTGGACCTTCCCCAGATCACCTCCCGGATGCCGACGACCGCGGATGGATCCGAGGTAGCCTTTGCTACCTATTGTGCTCGCTGCAAGCGATATGGGCAAAAACTCATTGATCTGTTATCCGAGTATGCGCTACGACAGCAGGGGGAGGCCAAGGCGAGGCAATCCGGCTCCGAGGCTACTCAGGGTGCCGCGTCTTAGGCGTTGTAGCTGTAGGATAGTTTGTAGTCTTCTTTTGCTTGTAATTATGTTGAGGAACAAAAATCATTGTGCCACGTAGTGGCCTTTATATGCTTAATGAATTTTGTTGAGTTGTGCTCTTCTCTGTCTGAATGTTTATGTCCTTTTATTTTCTGCTGCTCTAGGTTCCTTCGGGTGCTGATCCCATTGACACCTCGCCCGCAACACGGCAGCGGCCATCTTTGGATGATTCATCACAACTTGCTTTTCTTCGAGACCGTGTTCGGAGTCTTGAGAAGGAGTTGCTTGGGGTGCATGGTCATGCCGATGTTTGGAAGTCCAAGGCAGATCGCGGTGCAGCCGGAGAGGAGTACTTGATGGCGGAACTGCTTCGGCTGTCTGAGTAGCTTCAATGTTAGTTGTTATTTGTTTCGAGCTGCAGCTCAGTTTTTCGGATGCACCTGCTGGCCTTGCGTCTTATTTTGTGCGAGTGTCGCAGGTGCCAACCTTGCTCCGAGGGAGGAGAAGGAGCGTGTCGCTGTTCGGGTCAATTGCTTGACTCAACAAGACATGGAAACTGGCGGCTTCTTCCGGATGGATCGTGACCGTGCCATGGCTCTGGCAACGATGCAAGATCGCGTTCATCAAGTGTCATGGGTGCTTCGCCAAGTGCAGACTTCGCTCTCGTCAGTTCTGCATGTGATGTTTCCCTTGGATGTTGTGCCAACAACCCTGCCTGGCTTTCTGTCTAGATTTTGGAGCGTGACTCGTGTTCAGGAATTGGTGAGGCAGCAGCTCATCGCAGGGGTGAAGGCTGCGTTGTCCCTTGTTAGGCTGCATCGTCCTGATATAGACCTGTCTATTGTAGCAGCTGGGCCGCCTCTTCGGCCGGATGGTGGCGAGTGGGATATGCGTCCGCATTATGCGGCTGTAAGGCAGTATGCCGAACAGGTCGTAGATTTGTTTGAGCAGCGTGCTCAAGTTATTCTCCAGAATAGGTAGTACCTGTAAAAGAGATAGATGTAAATTTTGTATATTTCGACTGGGCGTGTTGTGCCCTTTGTTATAAAGGTTTGTTTTTTGTGTGGGCACGCAGTGCTTTGATTGGGTACGTGTCCTTTTCGTTTGCCTGACGTTGTCAGCTACTCAGGGTGTACACGTGTGATTCTCAGTCGATGAAATCGTGAGGTGGGGGGAGCCCCCGAGTGCGTTTGTAGCATAAAGTAAAGTTGCAAATAGCGAAACGAAATTTTGGGGCGAGACACTTAGCTTTATTTATATCGTAATAGAGGAGGTACATTGTTCGGCTGAATAGCCTTGGCTGAAAAGCCTTATTGGTAGTAAAGGGGTAGGTATCTAGGGGTAGAATCGTCACAGGTGCGCGATGTTCCATGGGTTGGAGTATGCGACTCCAGACTCCACGTGCTTGAGGCGATAGGCGCCACCTGGGATGACCTCGGTGATGATGTAGGGTCCTTCCCATGGTGACTCGAATTTCTTCGGTCGCTCTTGCTTGAGTCGCAAGACGAGGTCTCCTTCGATGAAGGACCTTGGGCGCAGCCGGCGGCTGTGGTAGTTGTGGAGACTCTGCTGGTACACCGCTGATCGAGCTGCTGCTACATCTCTTGCTTCGTCGAGTGTGCCGATGGCATCTTCGAGTGCAGCCGTGGATTCGGCTTCGCTGTAAGCGACGACCCGGGGGGCCTGGTGGCGTACTTCGGCTGGTAGCATGGCTTCAGCTCCATGCACCATGAAGAACCGTGTGTAGCCGGTGGAGCTGTTTGGCATAGTACGCAAACTCCATAGGACAGATGGCAGCTCTTTCGTCCAGGCTCCGGCCTTTCGTTCGAGTGGGCTCATGAGGCGCTTCTTGATGCCAGCGCCGATTAGGCCATTGGCCTTTTCGACCTGCCCATTCGTTTGCGGGTGAGCCACTGAGGCGTATGTGATGTTGATCCCGAGGCCTTCGCAAAAGTCTTGGAATTCTTTGGAGATGAAATTCGATCCATTGTCGGTGATGATGTTGTGCGGTACGCCGAACCTGTAGACAATGGACTCGAAAAACTTGACGGCGGTCTTGCCCTTTTGGTTGGTGACCAGCATGGCCTCGACCCACTTGGTGAATTTGTCGACTGCGACCAGGAGGTAAACATGCCCCCCTTTCGAGGACTTTGGAAGTTTGCCGATCATGTCGAGGCCCCATTGAGCAAAGGGCCAAGCTATAGGTATGGGTCTGAGCTCTGACCCGGGTGCGTGCGGTTTGTCGGCGAACCGTTGGCACCCGTTGTATCTTCGGACGATGTCCTTTGCATCGCTCATGGCCGTTGGCCAGTAGAATCCGGCTCGTAGAGCTTTGGCGACAAGGGAGCGGCTACCTGCGTGATGGCCGCAGATGTCCTCATGGATGTCTTGGAGGATGGCTTTCCCATCACCGATGGTGACGCACCTTTGTAGTACACCCGTAATACTGCGCTTGTACAGCTCGCCATTGATGATGGTGAAGGCTTTTGACCGACGAGATATGCGCCAGGCATCTGTCGGGCTGTGAGGCAGTTCTCCGTTTATCAAGAACTGGAGGTACGGTCGTGTCCAAGTTTCTTCGACTGCCATGACCTGTATCAGGTTGACCATAGCGACCTCTGTGTCCAGTTTCTCGGGTCCTTCGTGTCCTTCGGGCAGCGTCGCCCCCAAGTGTTCTACTTCTTCGGGTGATCCCTTGGGGAATTTCCGCTTGATGGATGGCACGCATATCTGTTCGAGGAACACACCCGGTGGCACCTTTGCGCAGGTGGAGCCGATGTTGGCGAGTCTGTCGGCTTCCTCGTTGCTTTCTCTTCCAACGTGCCGAAGCTCGCAGCCGTCGAATTCTCCTTCGAGTGCGTTGTAGAGTGCGCGGTACGCGATCATGTTTTCGGCGTGTGCGTCGCATTTGTTCATCGTCTGCTGGACGACGAGGTTGGAGTCACCGTAGATGACCAGGCGCGTTGCGCCGCAGATCTTTGCCATCCTCATGTCGTGGATGAGGGCTTCGTACTCGGCCTCGTTGTTGGAAGATCGGAATTTCATCCGGAGGACGATTATCCGATCGCCTCATGGGAGGTCAAGATGACTCGCCCTGCTCCAGCTTCACGCTTGGAGCCGTCGAAGTGCATCGTCCAAGACTGCGACATGTATGGGGTGTCTGGCAGCTGCAGCTCCATCCAATGTACGAGGAAGTCCGGGAGGACTTGAGATTTGATTGCGAGTCGTTTCTCGTAGACGATGTCCAGAGGTGACAGTTCAATGCCCCACAGGGCCACGCGTCCTGTGGCCTCTGGGTTATTCAGGATGCTGTTCAGGGGTGCCTCGTTGACGACCATCACCTGGTGCTCCTAGAAGTAGTGGCTCAGTCGTCGAGCCGCCATGAACACGCCGTAGGCGAGTTTCTGGTAGTGAGGGTACCTCTGCTTTGTTGGCGTCAGTACCTTGCTGAGGTAGTAGATTGGGCGTTGGACCCCGTGGGTCTTGCCTTCTTCGGGTCGTTCGACCACTAGCACGGTGCTGACCACCTGGTGTGTGGCTGCTATGTACAATAGCAGAGGTTCGTGCTCCTTTGGCGTGACCAGGACGGGCGAGGTGGAGAGTAGCCGTTTGAGGCTTTCGAACGCATCGTCGGCTTCGGGCGTCCACTCGAATTTATCTGCCTTGCGTAGTAGCTGGTAGAATGGCAGGGCCTTCTCGCCCATGCGGCTGATGAATCTGCTCAACGCCGCTATTCGTCCTGCGAGCTGCTGGACACCCTTGATGTTTTTCGGCTTCTCCATCGCCATGATGGCTCTGATTTTCTTCGGGTTTGCCTCGATCCCTCGCTGAGAGATGAAGTACCCAAGCAGCTGACCCGATGGGACGCCGAAGGCGCACTTTTCGGGGTTGAGTTTGATCCTGTAGCGATCGAGGTTGTCGAACGTCTCGCGGAGATCGTTGATAAGTGTCCTCGCCTCCCTGGTTTTTATGACTATGTCGTCGACATAGACTTGAACGTTGCGACCGATATGGTCCTTGAGGCATGCTTGCATGCATCGCTGGTACGTGGCACCTGCGTTCTTTAGCCCGAAGGGCATTGTGTTGCAGCAGAACACTCCGAACGGTGTGATAAACGCCGTTTTCTCCTGATCTTCGACCTTGAGTCGAATCTGGTTGTAGCCTGAGTAGGCGTCGAGGAAGGAGAGTTTCTCGCAGCCCGCAGTCGAATCAATGATCTGATTGATCCGAGGAAGAGGGAAGTGGTCCTTTGGGCAATGCTTGTTTAGCGACGTGAAATCCACGCACATCCGCAGGATGTCCGTGTCCTTCTTTGGGACCATCACTGTATTTGCAAGCCACTCGCTTTCTTTGATTTCCCTGATGAAGTCTGCAGCGAGTAGTCTGTTGATTTCTTTGCCAATAGCTTCAGCTCGTGGCTCTGATAGTCTCCGAATGGACTGCTTGATGGGCTTGGTGTCTGGAAAGACATTGAGTGCGTGCTCGGCGAATTCCCTGGGAACTCCTGGCATGTCCGCAGGACACCAGGCGAAGATTTCCCAGCGCTCACGGAGGAATTCGACGAGCGCGCCTTCCTATGCGGGGCTGAGGTCGTTGGCGATCAGCACCGTCTTGGAGGTATCCGTCGGATGGACCTGCACCTTCTTTGTGTTGACGGTGGAGTCAAAAGACATGTCAGGTGCGTTTTGCCGTGCGACTGGGGGTGCCCCATTGTCCGTCACCTCGCGGAGCCTTAGGAGCTCCTCCTGCATGCCGAATGATTGGGAGATTGTATTGAAATCTCTATCGCATTGGTCCGATCGGGTGAAGCTCCCGTGGATTGTGATGACGCCCTTCGGTCCTGGCATCTTGAGTAGCAGGTATGCATAGTGTGGGACAGCCAGGAACCTGCGAATGCTACACGCCCGAGGATGGCGTGGTACTGTGATGGCCAGTCCACCACTTCGAATTCGAGCCGTTCCAGTCGGAAGTTGTCCGGCTTGCCGAAGATGACGTCGAGCCATATTTTGCCCAGGGGGAATATGCCCTTCCCTAGAACGATGCCGTGGAATGTTGTGTCTGATTGTTCCAGGCTGCACTGCGGGATCCGCATTGCTGCTAGAGTGCTTGCGAGCATCAGGTTGATGCCGCTGCCGCCGTCCATGAAGACGCGACTCATCTCGAAACCTCCGATCTGCGCCTCCAGGACCAGGGCAGCATGACCTGGGCGAGGGATCTGGCAAGGGTGATCCAAACGACTGAACGTGATGCAGGACTCTGATCCGCTGAGGTACTCAGGGATGGCGGGTGGAGTTGCCACGGCCAGGTTGATTTATCGGGTGATTTTCTTCTACACCCTATTCGTGGGGCGCCCCTTCTGAATCATCAGTGCTCCTTTCGGCTGGGGATACCCATTCCCAGCGTTGTTCTGTGTTGGTGCGGCTGGTTGGTTCGGGCCTCCAACAGGTGGTGGTGGAGGAGCTCCATGCGCTATTTCACCTGGCGCGGGTGCGTTTCCGAACGCAGGGATTGGGGATTGCTGCCTCATCTGCACCATGCTTTCGCTGAGTTTCTGGAACTCGCGGCATTCCTTGAGCATGTGGCTCTCCTTCTTTTTGCCATCCTGCTTGTCGATGTAGAAGTGGATGGTGCATGGACCCGAAAGCTTTTCGTATGCTGAGGGTCCGTTATCGCGGTCGCGGCGCTGCCATGACTACGCTGGGCGTTCCCCGTCACGGAAGTTTCCTCCGCGGTGTCCTCCACTGTTGCGGTTGGCGTCGTTGCAGCGATCGGCGTAGCCGGCCGCGACCATGTCGGGTCCATCGCGATCATCGTAGACGCGCGATCTTCTCTTGCTACGGCGCTCTCGCCGTCGACCGTAGTCGTCTTCTTCTTCCGATTGTGCTCGGTGAATGGAATCTTCGCCGTTAGCCCACCTGTTGGCGATGTCCATGAGGTGGTCGAGTGTTTTGGGCTTGACGCTCCCAAGTTCCTCCTTGAAGTCTTGGCGCTTGACGCCGTCCCTGAAGGCGTCGATGGCCCTCTCTTCGGAGATGTGGGATGCGGAGTTCTTTGTGTTGGACCAGCATAGTATGTACGAGCGAATGGATTCGCCCGTTCGTTGAGTGCAGGCTCGCAACTCTTTGATTGAGGCGGGCCTCTTGCTGGTGCCCTTGAAGTTTCGGATGAAGCTGTAAGCTAGCTCATCCCAACTTCGGATGGACCCTGAAGATAGGCTGCTGAGCCAGATCCGGGCCGCTCCTATCAGCTACTGCTGAAGGCATTGCATGGCGGTTTCCTTGTTTCCGCCATGCAATTTGACGGACGATAGGTGGTCGCTGAGCCACGCCTTTGGGTCTTGTGTGCCGTCGAACTTCGGAGTATCCGAAGGAAGCTTGAAATTGCACAGCATCTTTGTTCGCCGAACAGATCTGCTGAAGCATCAGGCTCCGCAGAGTTCTCCTTTGTCTTCGTCCATCTCGGATTCAGACGAGCATGCGCGCTTGGCTCGCGCTTTGTCGATTTTGCGATGTGTGAGCGCGTATCTGGCATCGTAGTCGCGGTTGCGGTGGCACGAACTATTCTTCCTTCGAGGAAGGTCATGTTCCTCTTCTTCGGATGAAGGGGTGGGGCTGCGGTCGAACCTGACCGGAGCTTTCTTCTTCGGCTCTGTGGGAGCTTCCTGGTGGAGCGCAGCTCCAACGAGTCCGAGTCCAGTAAGCGCAGACTTGCGCATGGCCCTCTTCGGGTCCCCTTCCGAAGGTGGGTGGGCCGCGAGGTACGCAGTGGCCGTGAGGTACGCAGTGACTTGTGCATGGCCCTCTTCGGGTCCCTTGCGTTTGTCAAGCACCTCCTGCATCTTGACCTGCTTCTTGTGCTCCTCGATCAAGAGCAGGTGGTAGGCCATCAGCAGATCCCGGGAGGAGTCTGCAGGCAGGACTATGTTGCCTGTGAAGGGTTTCGCAGCATAGTAAATCAAAATTTTCTACGGAAGCGAACAGAAGGAAAGCCAAGATCTAATCTAGGAGATGCAAACAACGAGAGAGATTGGATTAGATCTTCATACCCTTGAAGATTCGCGCATGGAACGTTAAATCCGGAACGTGGGTGATGTAGTCGTACTCGCTTCTCCTCCTCGCGATCCGATCCGATCCGATCTAGCACCACAAGTGGCGGTGCCTCCGTGAGATGCACACGCAGCAAGACTCGACGCCTCCTCCTTCCTCGGACCAGCAAGTATGGTGGAGAGATAGATTGGATCTACAACACGACGGCGTGGTGTATATGGTGGAGAATTTCAGCAGGCTTCGCCTACAAACAAATGGGAGGGAGAGAGGAAGGCAGGGCTACTAGGGCTTGGAGGGAGGTGTGTTGGGGGAGGCGCACCAGCCCTATATATAGAGGGGGTGCGGCCAGCCCTGCCCATCCTCCAAGCCTATCTCTAGTTTAAACGATTTAAACTCTCCCTTCTAGAAACCCTATCTTATCTCTAGTTTAAACGATTTAAACTTATCTAGGATCGGCTGGGCCCTATGGGGCCTTGTGCCCCTGGCCCAATGCGCCAGGACACTCCCTCATAGGCCCATGCCCCTCCCGGAAGGTGGGGCCACGTTGGTCCCCTTAGGAAGGTTCTAGAAGCTTCCACAATACCGATTAATCCGAACAATTCGAACTCCAAAACTGCACGCCTTATATGAATCTTATTCTCCGGACCACTCCGAACCTCTCGTGATGTCCCGGATCCCATCCGAGACCAACAAAAATTCATAAACCAAGTATCCAATCTATCCTAGCGCCGAGACACGTTATGTGTGACCGCGGGTTCGAGAATATGCGCATATGATCTTCTATCAATAATCAACATGGGTCTGGGCACCCATATTGACTCCACACATTCATCGATGATCATATCGGATGAACCACGATGCCAGGATTCAATCAATCCCATATATATATTCCTTCATCTCGCGATATTTTACTTGCCCGAGATTCGATCGTCGGTATCGCCATACCTAGTTCAATCTCGTTCACGCAAGTACTTTACTCGTCGTAATCCGATATCACTTTGTGATTAACTCCTTAACCACATGCTAAGCGGTGTTGATATCGATTACCGAGTGGGCCAAGTATATCTCTCCGACTTGGGAGGGACAAATCCCATCTCGATACATACAACCCAGCAGATACTTTCCGATCACCGAGAGACACCTTTATGATCACCTCTCATAGGATGACGCTTGATGACCTCAAAGCTTTCTTCCGATACCGGAGTTGTATTATCTCATGGTCTAAGGAATACAATATTTGACATAGGAAAAGCTTCAAAGATGAACACAAAGACACGATCTAATTGCTTCTTAGTTTGGTCATCCACCATATCATTCTCCCAATGATATGGTCTCATTATCAATTGACAACTCATGTCTATGGTTAGGAAACCTTAACCATCATTGATCAATGAGCTAGTCCATAGAGGCGCATAGGGACACGGTGTTGTTCACAAACCACACAAGTATTAATGTTTCCGCTTAATACAATTCTAGCATGGAATATAAAATTTATCATGAACAAGAATTATAATAATAACATCTTTATTATTGCCTCTAGGGCATAATTCCAACAGTCTCCCACTTGCTCTAGAGTCAATAATCTAGTTTACATTTGGCAACAATCTCACACCCATGGCAATCGAGGTGCTGATCATGTTTTACACGTGAAAGAGGTTTAGTCAATGGATCTGCGACATTCAGATCTGTATGTACTTTGCTGATCTTCAGATCTCCATCCGCTATATAATCTCGGATTATATGAAACTTGCGTTGATATGCTTGGTCTTTGGATGATATCTTGGTTCCTTAGCGAGTGCTATGGCGCCGGTGTTGTCACACAATATCTCCGTGGGTCCAATGCACTTGGAACCACGCCAAGCTCGATGATGAAGTTTCTGATCCAAACTCCTTCACTTGACGCTGCAGCAGCCATGTATTCCGCTTCTCATCAGATCCCGCGATCACGCTTTGCTTGCAGCTTCTCCACTCACAGCTCCTCCATTCAAAACATACACGTATCCTGTCTGAGATTTACAATCATCCTTGTCGGTGTCAAAACTAGCATCGACGTAACCTTTTACGACGAGCTGTTATCACCCCCATAGACTAAGAACATTTCTTTAGTCCTATTTAGGTACCTTAGGATGTCCTTCACGGCTGTCCAAAGGTTCCACTCTGGATCACTTTGTTATCCGTCACAAACTAAGAGCATTGGACACATCCGTCTAGTACACAAGATGGCATACATGATGGAACCTATGGCCGAGGCATAAGGCACTTTGCTCATAGCTTCCCTATCATTTCATCAGAAGGACACCGAGCCTTGCTCAATATCTTACTCGACAACATAGGCACCGAACCTTTCAATGCCTTATCCATTCGAACCTTTTCGTAACTTTGTCTAGGTATGTACCGCTTAAAGCTATCAGCGCCTTTGTCTATCTCTATAGATTTTTATGCCCAATATATAAGCAGCTTCACCTAGGTCTTTCATTGAAAAACACTTGTCCAAATAACTCTTCACATCGTTAAGCATGTTGATGTCATTTCTAATAATCAATATGTCATCCACATATAGTACCAGAAACGTCACCGAGCTCCCACTCACTTTCTTGTAGATGCAAGCTTCGTAGCAATTTGGAACAAATCCAAAGCTCTTGATCACTTGATCAAAACGAAGGTTCCAACTCCGAGATGCTTGCTTCAGTCCATAAATGGAACGCTGAAGTTTGCATACTTTATCAGCATCCTTAGGATCGACAAAACCTTCGGGTTGCATCATATACAACTCTTCATCAATGTTGCCATTGAGGAAAGCAGTCTTGACATCCATCTGCCATATTTCATAATCATGAAACGCAGCAATTGCTAATAAAATCCGAATGGACTTAAACATCGCTACGGGAGAGAAAGTCTCATCATAGTCAACACCTTGAACTTGTCGAAAACCTTTCGCAACAAGCCGTGCTTTATAGACGGTAACATTACCATCCGCGTCCGTTTTCTTCTTGAAGATCCATTTGCACTCAACGGCCTTTCGGTCGCTAGGAGGGTCCACCAAAGTCCATACTTGGTTTTCGCTCATGGATCCCAATTCGGATTTCATGGCCTCTAGCCATTTCTCAGAGTCTGGGCTCATCATCGCTTCCTCATAGTTCGTAGGTTCGCTGTCTTCTACTAACAAGACAGTCAAGACAGGGTTGCCGTACCACTCAGGAGGGGCACGCGACCTTGTCGACCTGCGACGTTCACGAGCTTGACATCGTCAAGCTTCATGATCCTTGTCATTAGCTTCCTCTATTGTTGGTGCAGGCGGCACTGGAACAATTTCAGGTGCTGCGCTACTCTCCAATTCAAGAGAAGGTTCAATAACCTCGTCTAGCTCTACTTTCCTCCCACTCACTTTTTTCGAGAGAAACTCCTTCTCAAGAAAGGAACCGTTCTTTGCGACAAACACTTTGCCTTCGGTTCTGTGATAGAAGGTATACCCAATAGTTTCCTTAGGGTATCCTATGAAGACGCATTTCTCCGCTTTGGGTTCGAGCTTGTCCGGCATCAACTTCTTGACGTAAGCTTCACATCCCCAAACTTTAAGAAACAACAACTTAGGTTTAGCACCAAACCACAGCTCATACGGTGTCGTCTCAACGGATTTAGATGGAGCCCTATTTAAAGTGAATGCAGCGGTTTCTAATGCATAACCCCAAAATGATAACGGCAAATCAGTAAGAGACATCATCGATCGGACCATATCTAATAGGGTTCGATTCCGGCGTTCAGACACACCATTGCGCTGTGGTGTTCCGGGTGGCGTGAGTTGTGAAACGATTCCACTTGCTTTGAGATGCGTGAGAAAATCATAACTCAAATATTCGCCCCCACGATCGGATCGTAGAAACTTAATCTTTCTATTACGATGGTTCTCCACTTCATTCTGAAATTCTTTGAACTTTTCAAACGTTTCAGATTTATGTTTCATTAAATAGATATACCCATATCTACTTAAGTCATCGGTAAAAGTGAGAAAATAGCGATATCCACCACACGTCGAAACACTCATCGGTCTGCATACATCGGTATGTATGATTTCCAACAAGTCCGTTGCTCGCTCCATCATACCGGAGAACGGGGTTTTGATCATCTTGCCCATGAGGCATGGTTCGCATGTGTCAAATGATTCAAAATCAAGAGACTCCAAAAGTCCATCAGAATGGAGTTTCTTCATGCGCTTTACACCAATATGACCTAGACGACAGTTCCACAAATAAGAAGTATTATCACTATCTACTTTGCATCTCTTAGCCTCAATGTTATGGATGTGTGTTTCATCCCTTTCGAGATTTAGAAGAAATAAACCATTCACAATAGGTGCATGACCATAAAAGATGTTACTCATATAAATAGAACAACCATTATTCTCCGATTTAAATGAATAACCGTCTTGCAATAAACACGATCCAGAAATAATGTTCATGCTCAACGCAGGCACATAATAACATTTATTAAGGTTTAAAACTAATCCCGAAAGTAAAACTAAGGAGAGCGTGCCGACGGCCATCACATCAACTCTTGATCCGTTGCCAACGCGCATCGTCACCTCATCCCTTGCAAGCCGCCATCTATTTCGTAGCTCCTTTGATGGTGCCAGCCTTCTTGTCCGCTAAGTACTTCGGACAGTTGCGCTTCCAGTGACCCTTGTCCTTGCAATAGAAGCACTCAGTTTCCGGCTTGGGTCCAGACTTGAGCTTCTTCTCAGCAGGGGCAACGCGTTTGCCGCCTCCTTTCTTGAAGGGCTTCTTTGCACCCTTACCTTTCTTAAAGGAGGGCTTGTTGACCATCAACACATGATTATCCTTTTTGATGTCCACCTCCGCAGCCTTCAGCTTTGCGAAGAGCTCGGTGATCGTATCAGTGGAACCAATCTGATTATGAGTCACTACAAAACTTTTGTAGCTGGGAGGGAGTGATTGCAGAACCCTGTCAATCTTGAGCTCCTCTGGAATCTTGCAGTCCAGTTGCTCAAGGCGTTGAGTGTAGCCCGACATCTTTATGGCGTGCTCACTAACGGAACTCCCTTCCTCCATCTTGCAGTTAAAGAACTTCTCAGAGATCTCATATCTCTCAGAACGGGCCTGAGTTTGGAACATAGTTTTCAACTCTTCGAGAATCTCAAAGGGCCCGGGATAGTTTTCAAAACGATTTTGAAGTTCCGGTTCCATAGCAAACAACATGGTGCTCTTAATCACACCATAATCATCTTTGCGCGACTGATAGACAGCTTTCTCATCAGCCGGCGCAGTTGCAGCAGGGGGGTCACCTAACGCTTTCCCAAGGACAGTCCTTTTGACCGCCAGAGAGAATGATTCTTAGATTGCAGAACCAATTGGTGAAGTTAGACCCATTGTTCTTAAGCTTTTCTTTCTCAGCAAAAACGTTGAAGTTGAAGTTGGACTTAGCCATGTGATCTACAATATTTGCAAGTACAAATTAGACTATGTTCATGATAACCAGTTTAACTTTTAATCAAATTACTAGATGAACTCCCACTAAATTCAACATCCCTCAAGTTGTTTAGTGAACACGATCCAAATTCACCACACCTAATCCGATCATCACGAGAAGAGATGTGGTTTCAATGGTGGACAACGAAGTGTCGATCATATCATTCATATGACTCATGCTTAACCTTTCGGTTCTTGTGTTCCGAGGCCATGTCTGTACATGCTAGGCTCGCTGCTAGACCCAAGTATTTCGCGTGTGCAAAACTGGCTTGCACCCGTTGTATGTGAGCGAGAGTCTATAGCACCCGATCATCACGTGATGCTTGGACACGATTTAACTTTCGCAACGGTGCATACTTGGGGAGAACACAGCTTTATCTTGATCTTTAAGTGAGGAATCATCTTATAATGCTACCGTCGATCTAAGCATAATAAGATACATAAAGGATAAACATCACATGCATATAACTTTATGTGACATGGTATAGCCAATCTTAAGAATGATCTCCATCTTGTGCGTTCCGGCATGATCTCCATCACTCCACCATGATTGCCTCCACCACGAATAGCAACTACAACTATTGCTAACTACTTAGCGACAAAGTAAAGCTATAACATGGCGTATAAGAAGTTGACTCACAGGTCATACACAATT
Source organism: Avena insularis (assembly GCA_023614405.1). Lineage (NCBI taxonomy): Eukaryota > Viridiplantae > Streptophyta > Magnoliopsida > Poales > Poaceae > Avena > Avena insularis. Next base: position 375,871,172 of record CM042695.1, on the reverse strand, counting down.
ATAAAGACAACCATATGGCTCTGCCGGTTGTGTACTCATCGACATGCAAGTCGTGAAACATTACAAAACATGATCATCGATACAATATACACATCACATCTTGGGCCATACCATATCACAGAAAACACTCCCTGCAAAAACAAGTTAGACGCCTCTACTTTGTTGTTGCATGTTTTACGTGGCTCATGGGAGTAGATGCTAAGAACGATTCTTACCTACGGAAAGCCACAACGGTGATATTATGGTTGCCAAACTCCGGTGTTAATCCCATGACAACTATAGTGAGAGAAATTGACATCCACCGGCCGCATGTGTGGTACAAGCCACACGTCAAGTGCGGAGCCGGTCTCGAAACGACGTCGCGTAAGGTTGGCTGGACTGCTTCAATCTCACTATCCCGTCATAAGAAGAACACAAACAAGAGGCTTGCAGAAAACATCAACGCCCGCAACAACCATGTTGCGTTCTACTCGTGAATCACATCTACGCATAGATCTAGCTCGATACCATCAAGGGTTTAGCAGCATAGTAAATCAAAATTTTCACGGCGAGCGAAGGAAAGCCAAGATCTAATCTAGGAGATGCAAACAACGAGAGAGATTGGATTAGATCTTCATACCCTTGAAGATTCGCACAGCGGAACGTTCGTCGAACGTGGGTGATGTAGTCGTACTCGCTTCTCCTCCTCGCGATCCAATCCGATCTAGCACCACAAGTGGCGGTGCCTCCGTGAGATGCACACGTGCAGCACCTCGATGTCTCCTCCTTCCTCGGACCAGCAAGTATGGTGGAGAGATAGATTGGATCTACAACGCGGCGCGTGGTGTATATGGTGGAGAATTTCTGCAGCAGGCTTCGCCACAAGCGATGGGAGGAGAGAGGAAGGCAGCAGGGCTACTAGGGCTTGGAGGAGGTGTGTTGGGGAGAGGGCGCACCAGCCTCTATATAGAGGGGGTGCGCCATCCCTTGCCCATCCTCCAAGCCTATCTCTAGTTTATACGATTTAATCTCTCCATTCTAGAAACCCTATCTTATCTCTAGTTTAAACGATTTAAACTTATCTAGGATCGGCTGGGCCCTATGGGGCCTTGTGCCCTGGCCCAATGCGCCAGGACACTCCCTCATAGGCCCATGCCCTCCCCGGAAGGTGGGGCCACGTTGGTCCCCTTCCGAAGGTTCTAGAAGCTTAGGTACAATACCGATTAATCCGGAACAATTCTGAACTCCAAAACTGCACCGCCTTATATGAATCTTATTCTCGGACCACTCGAACCTCGTGATGTCCCGGATCCCATCCGAGACTCGAACAAAAATTCATAAACCAAGTATCCAAGCTATCCTAGCGTAGAGACACGTTAATTGTGTGACCCTGCTGGTTCGAGAATATGCATACTTGATCTTCTATCAATAATCAAAAGCGTTGTCTGGGCACCCATATTGACTCCCACACATTCATCGATGATCATATCGGATGAACCACGATGCCAGGATTCAATCAATCCCATATATATTCCCTTCGTCTCGCGATATTTTACTTGCCCGAGATTCGATCGTCGGTATCGTCATACCTAGTTCAATCTCGTTCACGCAAGTACTTTACTCGTTCGTAATCCGATATCACTTTGTGATTAAATCCTTAACCACATGCTTGCAAGCGGTGTTGATATCGACACGAAAGTGGGCCCGAAGTATATCTCTCCGACTTGGGAGGGACAAATCCCATCTCGATACATACAACCCAACAGATACTTTCCGATCACCTAAGAGACACCTTTATGATCACCCTCTCATAGGATGACGTTTGATGACCTCAAAGCTTTCTTCCGATACCAGGGAGTTGTATTATCTCATGGTCTAAGGAATACAATATTTGACATAGGAAAAGCTTCGCAAAGATGAACACAAAGACATGATCTAATTGCTTCGCTTAGTTTGGGTCTGTCCACCATATCATTCTCCCAATGATATGGTCTCATTATCAATTGACAACTCATGTCTATGGTTAGGAAACCTTAACCATCATTGATCAATGAGCTAGTCCATAGAGGCGTACTAGGGACACGGTGTTGTTCACAAACCACACAAGTATTAATGTTTCCGCTTAATACAATTCTAGCATGGAATATAAACTTTATCATGAACAAGAATTATAATAATAACATCTTTATTATTGCCTCTAGGGCATAATTCCAACAGCCTGCCACGGCGTTGCGTGCCTGGGCCCATCCTTCTTTTCTAAGGCGGATGACGTGGCCGTTGTTTTCCCCTTCGGGTGGGGGGGCTGGCTTCTTCTGTTCCCGCCGTTTCGTTCTGGCGGGTTGGGTGTTTGCTGATCCACGTCGCTCTGGATGACTACAGTGCATTGGTAGCGCCCGTAGATTGGTCAGCTGCTGCCGTCGCTTTCAGATCCGGAACCGTAGGTCCCTGCATCCGATGGCGGATCGCACAGATCGGAGTTGCAGCTGCTGCTGTCATAGGAATCATCTGTGGATGATGTTGTGCGTAGCACGGGGTGTGGGGTCCATGAAGCGGGCCTGATTGATGGTAGGGGCACCCGCTCAGGGAGGCGGAGGGTGCCAGTTTGCCCTACCTGGAAGCAGAAGCTCCCGAATAGGATTTCGAGTCCGTCGCCTACGGGCTCGAAGTCCTTCATGGTGGCCGGTGAGTGGGCGGTGAAGTCGAAAGCACCGAAGAGGAGATGACTCTCTGTCGCCGCAGAGTTGTAGATCGATCGGGTTGGGACCGTCACGATCGCACAATCAGCGTCCCCGTTTCCCACAGACGGCGCCAATTGACGAGGTTTGATCTCATCAATGCCCATTGTTATGGACTTGGGTTTTGGAGAAGATGGGGATGCTGGAGATCGCGGAAAAGTTAGCAAACAAGCAACACGGGGACACGAGGTTTACCCAGGTTCAGGCCCCCAGAGGGAAAACCCTACTCCTGCTTGTCTGCTCTTGATTACGGCGGAACCGAAGGATTCTGAGGGTCAGATGCAATCTGGCGTGGAGGTGTGTATGCGAAAGTATGAGAGAGAGAGATCTAGGTCGTGCCCTCCGAGCCTTTATATAGACTCAGGCAGGTCTCGGGCATAGACCTAGTCGGTTACAAGTTCTAGGGTTTTACCCCTTTGAATTTCCTATCTACGCTAGTCTTGCTCTTCAAGGATCCGAAGGCGTCATGGGACCTGGCCACCCGAAAATCTTCATGGGCCGGCGTACATATGTCGTGGGCCTTCCTTGGGCTGGACCAGGTATGCTAAGATCACGTACCCGTAGGGTATAACCATGTCATTATGCACTCACGGTCTTCGAGACATTATAAGATCCAATATCTAAAATCAGCATCATTGGTCCGGTAAGGACTAATGTTTAAAGAAGCAATATGCAGTTATGCATAAGTAATGCTATGCATTTTGTAAAACTCCCAAAGTCATCCCCAATATTTTGAGTGAATTGAATTTAGGTGATTCTTTTAAGAGTTGGTTTATCTTCAAATTTTACTTTATAAGTAATGACCTTAAGTGTTAACAATCCAAAATTATACAAGTAAAGTATAAAATAATGTGATTATGGTTAATTGTCATTTGGTGACTATGATAAAAGTCTTTGGGTTGACTTGTTAAAAGTTGGAGAACTTATTATGAGATTGTTGTTTGAAGTGGCAAAAAGAATAACATTTGAAGAAAAGATTTTCTTTCTAAGGTTTAAACAATCTTTATTGTTAATAGAACATGATTAATGCCTTTTGATGTTTGATTGATTAGTTTGGTCTTGAGATGCTTTATGTCTTAAGTTAAATAGACCAAAGTTAACTATAAAAACATAAGTATTTTATTAGACATGATGTTATAAGATTTTTGAGACTAAAGTTAACTTTAAAATTAGAAGTGAATCTTAATGTGTAGTGAGTTTAGAACATCATCAAGTTTTAGGGTTTTGGCAAGTATAATTATGGGCGTGGAATCATTCACTTTCACTTTAAGTGAAAAATGAGTTTAATAACCTGCAATTTATTAATAGGAACATAACTAGATGATCTTAGTAATTTGTTAGGATTTGAAATTATGTTAAGAATGATTAAGATCTAATGATTAAGAGATAAATATTATTTACCACATTATATATGAGTGATACACTATATCTATTTGTAAAGGGTTTTAAAGAGTATTTTAAAGTTTAATAGTTATACTTAAGCTTGATTATGAATTCAAGTCATGGTTTTGAAATTATTATTTAAATGTAAAATATTTAAGGTTTTATAAAAATTATGATTATTTCATACTTAAGAAATGTTTTTAAAGAATTTACAAAATAGATAATAGATAAAGGTTTATTACTTTTAAAGTCTTAAAAACCTTTCTAACAATATATTTAATATTTTTCTAGTATAATATATTTATTCAAGATCTTAAAAATAATTTATACATATATCTTTAAGTATTATTCTTATGTTTATAAAATTCCATAAAGGATCAATAGACTTTGAATATTAACTTAAAGTTTTATTTATAAAAGAATTAAGTTAGTATTTTTATAGAATAGTAGGTTTATTTTTATACACAAAAATGATTTTTATTTATTTTTAGGTTATTTTCTTATATTGTTATAATTTATTGAGAATTCTAGTGACTTTAACATTTAATGGTATTTTATTTAAATTAAACAAGTAGTTTTATATTTTCTTAGGTAGGTATTATTTTTGTGATAATTTTAATATATCATATTTTTTTTAAGATTTATATATACATATATTATTCTTTTTTAATAGAAAGTAATGTGTTTTGGTAATGTTTTAAATCAGAAAAATATATTTTAGGTTAATTTGATATTTGGACTCTGGTCTAGGGGGTGAAATTGGGCTGAATCGGCCTGGCCCATAAGGCCGGCCCAACTTGATCTGGCCCAACTAGGCCCGACTACCCTACCCATCACTCTCCTCATAATTCTTGCTCGCACACACATCGGCCAAACACGCACCCCTCGTTCCCCTCTGACGCGAGCGCGATGCCGCCTTCGCCCCCGCTGCTACGACCGGTCAACGGCCGTTTCCGGCGCTGCCACATACTGACGAGGTACCATATCGATCTCCTCCGTCGATCCTTGTCGCCCCGTTTCCACTCTGCTTCCCCCGTGTACGCCCCCACGAAACCCTAGCCCCAATGGCTTGGGTCGCTGGCGTGACACCCGAGCCTTCATGCTGCCGGCTACTCATAGAAGACGGCCACAACCTCCTCGTCATCTCCCACCACCTCTATAACAACCCCGACCTCTTGCTCCATCGACTCGACCTCGACGACCACATTGCAGGTGTCCCTTATGGTGTGGTGCTGCTATGGCAGCAGCAGCTACCTATGCCATGGTTGGCCATGATCTCCTAGTGCTCTTCGTCGATCTGCAACTCGTCTTCTTCCTCTGACTTGACCAACCTCGATTCGATGCTGGAGGGACGGCAAGTTAAATTGCAACCCCAGTGGTCACGGCTTGTTGCTCTTGGTTTGATTCTTGTGGTGGTTTGGCTTATGTGGTGGTTATTTCGTGGTGGTGCTTTGCTAGTGTTGCTGCCAATGGGACGGTGATGCTGCCGTCATCGAACCTCGCAGATGTGCTGCTACACGCCTTCGTCACGCCTACGCTCCAGGTGCTCGGCACCCTCGGTGAGTTTTATTGTGACCGTCCATCAAGACGATGACTCTATTTAGTGATGTGTGGTGTCTCTTTTGAGCCAACACATGATGTTGAGTGCAGATATATGATGGTGATGGTTCAGTGATGTTGTTATCTATACTTAAGATTCTCCTAGGATACATGAGATAGTACTAAATGCCTTGTGCTTCAGTTTGGATGAATTATTCATCCATGCATATGTCAGTGGATGGTTCCATATTGTTTTGAATTTGACTGATTATAGTCTAGTGGCTTGTTTTATTTGGGATGGCTTGCAGATGTGCTTAGTTTAATGAATGATTCCTAGCTGATGTGTCTAGGAAGATGATTTGAATTTATATTCAAGTGATATTTGATGGTTATACATGTATATTGTGAACATGACAGCAATTGACCATATGATTCATGACTGTGGCGTGAAGGAAAATGATATGAATTAATTGATTTTCATTTTCCAATGGGATTGTGATACTATGTGGATATTTTCCACAGGATAGTACATGTTGAAATGCTTCATAGTCATTAAAACTGATGGTATGGATTGTATTTGTTGCTAGGTAGCTTTTACTTGAGTTTACACAATTACCTTCTAGTTGTTGATGGTGTTAAAGTTGTGACACCTGAATTGAGGATCCACAATTGTTTTAGAAACATTGGCTAGCCAGATCTGGTGTTGTACCTAACTATCTCAAGTTTTAGTTGCCAGCAGGAATCATTTCTATAATCAAATGATGGATTTACTTAAATGGGCCAATGATGTATGAACTGAGGCATTACTTTGTTGCATATGAACATATATTGTTGTTGCCCTTTTGTTAGCTCTAAGATGATTCTGGAGTAGCACTACTACCTAGTCTGAGAGCTCTTTCCCCCACACAACTCCATGCTCAGAAATGAAATACAAGAACAGATGCTATACTGATCTAAGAAACTAACTTGCTGGTGTTAAGTAGAAAAGTGTCTTGGGAATTTGTGATTATAATGATTCATGTGGTGGATCTTGATCAGGTTCCACTTTTTTATTGCTGGTAAGCTTATAGAAACAATTTCCTTCTCCTCCTTGTGAGGCTGATTTGCTACAGGCCTCCTTGTTGCACCTCTGTCATGCTCCTCCTTGTGCTGCTTGAGCTTGCTCAGGTTACCAGGTTGATTTGTTGGCTGATTTGTGTGAATTGGTGTGGTGTTCTTGAGAGCTTGGTAGTGGTTTGGGATGCATTGAAACTGAGGCAGTGGCTAGCAGCTGTGTTGCGGCTGTGTTACCCCTTTTATGTGAATTGGCTGCTGATGTCGTGTTGACAACACAGCTCCTGCATGCAGATGTGTAAGCTGCTTGTATGCTCTAAGAGCCTTGTCCTATTGAGAAGATCTTTTCCCTACCTAGATACTACTCCTTTGTGGATATGCTCGGCTGGTTGAATATTATTTCAAACTTGGGCTTTATCTTTGTGTTGCCAAGTGGAATTGATACCTTACTGTTCAGTGGTGAAACTTGCCCCTCTTTAATGCCAATGAGGTTGTACTAAGGCAACTTATCTGATTAAGAACAGATACTAAGATTTGGTGAAACTTGCCCCTTTTAAGACTAGCTCAGTGATGAAATGATTACAGTGCATCACACTGTTCATTCTGAGAGTATCATTAACCCCCTCTAATCCCTTTTATTTTGTTTGTCTCTTCTTCTTTATTTTTTATTCTTCCTTTTTGTTTTTGTTTTGTTATCTATTGTGTTGTTTTGTAGGTACAGAAGAAATAGAAGAAAAGATACAGGGAAAGGATCAGGAGTAGATTTAGGAAGTGTTTCCTTTGTTCAAAATGTAATTTTATTTTCTTTTTGTAATATTCTTGTATTTTATATTATTGTAAAGAACAGTGTAACCTTGTATTATCTATTTTCGAATTACTGATAATATTCCTTCCATTCTTATAATCTTTATTGTAATTCTTCATTTTTTTAGAACTTAATAAAAATAGTGTAATGTTTGTATTATTGTAATAAAATGATTCCTCTCTATTTCATTATCTTATTATCCCTTTTGTTCATAATTGTAAAGTTAAATTAGTAATGTGTGATGTAAATAAGATCCTTCTTTATCAATTCTTGTTTATTATTTCATTATTGTAATATCATATTACATTACTCATTTATTCATTTCATTTTATTTAAATTTCAATTATCTTTTTTATTTGAATAAAATATTATATCTTATTTAAATAAGAGTTCACTTCTTATTTCCTATTACAATTTAGTTTCCAATTCTTATTCGATTTCAAATTGTTTTAGTATTCAAATCTATCAATTAAATATTCAAATTTGAATTGTCTTCCCCTTAAACACTAAGATACAATAGAGTCATGCTGAAATTTGTCGCACATGCTCGGATACTTTCATCAGAACAAGAGAGATCTCGATTCCTCTACAACTTCTTTAATTTTGCATGAAAATTCCCCAGATTTTCTTATGCATGAATGCATAAACATGTGTCCTGTCTATTTCAAGGTGGTAATCCTGGGATGTTACAGACTCTCCCCCTTAAAATAAACTTCGACCGCGAAGTTCGTATACTCTCACGTTTCAGATTGAGGAATTATCATTGTATCGATTATGGCATTTCTTAATTCCGTAATAACTTCAAATGGGAATATTTGTAGTATCCCATATCCAGATCTTTTCCTTGAATTTTTATCATTCTTGGAAATCTCCAACTTGTTGTCTTCAATATTCCAAAGCTCCTTCTACTATTCTTCTTTAGGAATATGTCCTAATTATAAAATCTTTAAACTGGAGTTTCTTCTTTAGTTCATTATCCTGATTAGGTATCCTACTCCAATTCCTTTACTTGATCATCAAACTTCCTTATTATTCTATATAAGGTCTAGGAAGTCTCACTAAAACAGGGTTCTAAATTTTATTAAACAATACTTGTGACCAAAATACTAAATTATTGATTTGTCATTGTATGGTTTATACCGGTATTGCTTCCGAAGATTGGTTTTGAACTCATTTAGTCCATACCCATTGGAATTTCTTGTTGTTTCCTTTATACATGTCTAATTGGATATGCTTTATTACCTCTTAAGGATTACTTAAGAGTTGTTTCCTCTCTAATTAGTCTATTAGGATTAATCTATTCTACCACTTTTAAACTTTTACCTTATCAAACTTTTAGACAACCTTTTGTTATCACTTTAAGTACTTCTTCCACTTCCATTTATTAATTGCCTTAAGGTTTGAGTACTACTATCTGGAATTAAACTTCGATCTTTCATCAAGGCATGCTTCCAAAAGTACTTTTATGATAATGTCTTATTTTTAACCTTATGAAAATAAGGCTTAATGTTGTCATAGGTTAGCACTTCTTTTTATGAGAATTCCTGTGAATCTAGATCTAATCAATTTACCGCGATCATTATGCTCAACATAAAAACATATCTCGAGACCGATCAAAATTCATCGATCTAATTCTCCCTTCCATGGTGTCCAGAACGGCAGCACAGATGCCAGGTGGTGAGTGCTGCCATCGTCCCTCGCTCTAGCGTTGTACGCTCGTCCCATAAGTCTTCGGCCTGCCGCCATAATTGATCGGTTGATCCTATTTTTGCCATGATGCCCCAACTATCAATTTGGAGGCCGATGAAAGGTTGGTCAATCGATCCTTCCATTATTTTATCAATTTATTATCTTGATATGACCAAACTTCATTTGTGCTTGAATTCAATTTTTTTGATTATAAATTAGAAAGAATCATATCTTTTAGAAATACAAACTATGACTCCCGTGCTGCAAAGAGAAGGAACAATAGCTCACTCCCATATTGAATTCTTTTTCTCAAAAAATGCAAAATATTCACTTGTCCTTTCATTTAGATTAAGTTTGTAATACAGTTCATTTAGATTAAGTTTGTAATACAATGCATCGAAAGTAAAATTTAGTTTTTTGCTAAAAATATAGGGCCTAGATTTAAGTTTTGCACAGGGGCCCCTAATTTCTGGAGACGGCCCTGATAGTATCCATTAACTTCATAACTAGGATGTTGGTCCCTATTCAGCTTATACCTATTTAAGTTTTCATAAAATATCTTACTGTATACCCACACAATTGTGGATCTCCGAAGTGAATCTTCCAACATTATTTGTCTTACCTATTGTTTGGACATTTTTGCTTTGATAAGCCTGACTTCGCGAGGCGTCTCGAAAGACGACATCTTTAATGTTTATACTCTTTCATGTCTTTCTTATCTTAGGCCAAGTTTTATGCTCTTTATGCAACATTAAGATGATCTGGTTGACTAAGTCAACCAAATGCCAGCTGCGGACAAATACCAGCTGCGGAACATCCTAGGGTGTATGAATTACCCTACGGTTTTTGACATATTATTGGCATTCTCTCTAAATTGTCAGAGCTTGAATACCATTTGGTTCCAAAACTTCTTCTTTGCACTTATTCATGATACTTCCATGAACTGGGTACAACTACTTCATTAACTTCTTAACAACATTACCTATTTTGGGTGAACTTAAGTTCGTTACTTCTTGTTGCTCCATATATTTTCTACACTAATCTTCCTTCTCATTGTTGTCTAGTAATGATCTGAACTTGATCCAACCTTAAAATTGTGTTGATACTCCTTATACTTGGCTTAATTCTTCAAGTAAGTCTTATCTTGGTCTTTAAAAATCGTCACTCCCTTACACGAATTCCCATTCCTATCTAGGTCTATAACATCAAGTAGTAACTGTATGTTGCAACATGCATTTTCACACCAAGTCAAACTTCATGTACAGATCTAGTCAATCAAGAAGATCCAGGAAAAACAAATAAATCCAAATGTGGTACATATAACACACAATATTCTAAGCCCAGAATATAGTAGTTGAGTATAATATCTCTAGAATTCAGGCTTAGTTGTGTAGTATATGACACCTCCTCGTATAGGTTTACATTGTGATACTTAGCACATAGGGTCAAACTATTCTTTATCTCAACATTTACCCAAATTGCTCAATTGCAATAGGATAATCTTAAACAAAGTGGTCTCAATCTGGTTTCGACTAACCTTTTGTCTCACTTTTGAAAGGATTAACTATAACCAACCTTTCTTTATTAGTAACTAACCTCATATGATCTCTCAAAAAGACTAAAAAAATTCTATTGAACACCTAAAACTAAATTATCAGGAATTATGACACCTATGGCTTCTATCATAGTTCTATCATGTTATTTTATTACTTCTACCTCAAGATAATCTACTAATTACTTTTCATATTTATACTCTCATCATGGTTATTACTTCATTAATGACCTCTCCTTATCCTTTTTATTTGCTTTTTGTGCCAAGAATAACCTCTAATAAGAGGGAAGTAAGATTTGGGGAGTTGCTGTCCCGAAACAAATTTTTGTGCTCCACCGTAAAACTTCGTGAGGAATATTTGTAAGTCGAATTGAGCTAATATTTTGTGAATAAATCCCTCAGTATGTTAGCTAACTTTTTTATTTGAGCAACAGAAGGTATTTCAAAAAATCGGTTTCTACCTGGTGGCCTGTTTTGACAGATTTCTGCCATTATTTGCATTTGCTTCTTATTGATTCCTTTTTGGGTTCTTTTTGGGAAATTGAGATTTTTGAGGGAATTGCTACAGTATCTTGTGTTTTTAGTGAAAGTTTTGTTGTTTTTAAGCTAAACCCAAGGGTCTATTATCTTTTGAATACACTAATGTTGCTAATGAAGATTGTGTGAAGTTTTGTATGAAGGAAAATTTTCAGGTGTAGAGAGAGAATGATGTAATAAGATGAAGAATAGACAAAAGCTCAAGCTTGGGGATGGCAGCCCATGTCACCCCAAGAAATATTCAAGAGGTACAAGCATCAAAGCTTGGGGATGTGCAAGGCATCCCCTTCTTTATCAATAAGAAGCTCAGGTCTTTCTAGACACTTCGTTTTTATTGTTTCATGCACTGTTGTGTTGTTCTTGGAGCGTCTTAGTTTTTGTTTGATTTGCTTAATTTGCTTTAATAAAGTAGTTTGGACCCCCGTTCTCACTGTGTTGTTTCAAATAAGTTGATTGGTGTTGGAGAAGAGTAGAAAGTTCTTACTTGAGTAGTACAAGAGGAGCTTGCTTTGACTGTGACTTAGACTTTATCATGTCATGCTAGGTGTTGTTTTGACCTTATGCTTAGTGATTATTGTTGTAGCATGACTTATTCCAAATAATTAGTATTGCTTACTGTGCCTTGAAGGAATCATGCGTTGTTTTAGCATGCAAAAGCATAGTATTGTGATATTCTCCTTTGATGCTTTGTTTGGGTTGACTTGGCACATTCTCACACCATATTATGACTATGAACAAGTCACCATAGCCTCTATGATCATTTAGTCCTTGACTTGTAGTACCACTTTATGCTTCTTCTTTTTTTGACGTGGAACTCCCTGATTCCATTAACTCGGCGCAGCAAACTCGCTGGCCACCAGCACCCTTACATCATTCGGTACATGCTCCGGCCAAAGTAGCCGAGCCAAGCTTTGCCTAGATCCCTACGCAGCAAACTCATGGGATACCTTATTACAAGCTCTAGGCACATGTGCCACCTCACAAGAAATGAAATTTAGTATAATAAAGGAACGCATATCACAGTACAAGATACCTTCAGGGGCCAAATCATAGTCTGAGCTTTGCAATGCATGGGCCAGTATCGGCGAATCCGTCTCTAGCTGCACCTTCCCCATCCCCCAGGCTGATATCACATGCAACGCTTCAGAACATGACATGGCTTCCATTTGAGTCGCATTTGCTGCATGGTGAACCTTCCCAGCGTCGGATCCTCGAGCTTCCCACGACTATCTCTTACAACAAAGCCCCATCCTCCTTGGCACATATCAGACTGAAAGGCACCATCAGTATTAACCTTAAGAACCTCTCCAATCGGCTTCTGCCATCGCTGACCCGGAGAAGCTGAGGTATTTACTTCCTTGGCTCGACAGTACAACAGACATTCGCTCACCCAGTACTTGGCTTGTCTCAGAACTACCTTAGACGTAATATTCTGGCCCTCCCTGTTCTTCTTGTTCTGTTGCAACCACCATTGCCATAGCATGGATAGGATAAGGACTCGTTTCTCATCCGCTAGCGTTAGAATCTCTTGTATCACAGCTAGTGAAGGGGTTCGTAGCATGGAAAACCAAAAAATTCTACCGCATGCAAACAAACAAGCCAAGATCTATCTACTAGATTGTAGCAACGAGTCAATAGAGGAACTCACCCTTGAAGATTCCAAAGCGGTTAACGAGAGCAGATTCTTGTGGGTGATGTAGTCGTACTCTTGCCGATCTCAGGATCGCGTAGACGATCCTTCCCATGCGTTAAGCGCTTCCGCAGTCGGTCACACGTTCGGTACTCGATGAAGACCTTCCTCTCCCTTGTTCCAGCAGGTAGCGGAGGTTGTAGCACTCTCCTCGCGATTCCGACAGCATGACGGTGTGGTATCGGAAGTAGAGGGGAGATCTCGCAGGGCTTCGCCTTAAGCCAGAGCGAGTATGGTGGACTATGAGAGAGGCCTTGGCGATCTAGGGTTTAGAGGGCACCAAGGGGAGAGTGTAGCCGGCGGCTAGGGTTTGGGATCACCCCAACTCGGCGAGTTGGTGGTGCCCTAGGTGGCGGCAGCAGCACGGGTGGTGGCGCCGGCGGCTTAGGGTTAGGGTTTTGGGGTGTGAGAGGTGTAGGCTAGAGGGGCAGCCCTGCCCCTCCTTAAATAGGTGGGAGGGCGCCGGTTGGGAGGAGGGAGTCCTCCCCCAACTCGGCCTCCTTGGCCGGCGGGTGGAGGGAGGATGACTTCCTCCCCAAGTAGGTTTCCTACTCTCCCTCCACCAAGCAAACTTGCCGTTTGACTTTTCAAATTGGCGTTTGACCTTTCAAACTAGGATTTGATTTCTCCCTTTATTTTGCCCAGCCATGATACCTAGTACATGATGCAACCATTCCACATTGTCATGACACATTCATGTACCCTTCCCCTCCAGAGTGCCAGACCTTCTGGAACCTTCTAGAACATTCCCGATGAAAACACCGGAATCATTCCCCAACTCCGAAACAGGACTTTCCTTATACAAATCTTATTCTCTGGACCATTCTGGATCTCCTCGTGATATCCCGGATCCCATCCGAGACTCCGAACAACATTCAGTCTCTTACTCATCATTCCATAACTACTCAACAACATCGAATCCTTAAGTGTGTCTCCCTACGTTTCGTGAATTATGCGGACATGATCGAGACACTTCTCCGATCAATAACCAATAGAGGAATCTGGAAATTCATATGGCTCCCACATATTTCTAATATTACTTTGCAATCGAATGAAGCACTTACATACGATATCAATTTCCCTTTGTCTCACGATAGTTTACTTATCCGAGGTTTTGATCATCGGTATCTCTGCATACCTAGTTCAACCTCGTTACCGATAAGTACTCTTTTATCGTTTCCGTGATATGTGATCCCTTGTGAGCCAGTCACATGCTTGTAAGCTAATTGGATGACATTCCACCGAGAGGGCCCAGAGTATATCTATCCGTCATATGGATGGACAAATCCCACTCTTGATCCATGTGTCTCAACCCATACTTTCTGAACACTCAATGCCACCTTTATAGCCACCCAGTTACGGTGTGGTGTTTTTATGTCATCAAAGCATCCTTCCGGTGATGGTTATAAGCATGATCTCATGGTTGAAGGAATTAGGTTACTATGTATCAAAAAGCTTATAGCAATTGAACTATTAAAATGACTTGATCTTTATGCTACGCTTATCTATAGGAGTATGTCCATCATATCATTCTCCCAATGATATGACCTTGTTATTAACAACATCTCAAATGTTCATGATCAAGAAACCATGATCATCTATTAATCAACAAGCTAGTATTATAAAGAGGCTTTACTAGGGACTCTAATTTAGTTTACAAATCACACAAGTATTAATGTTTCTGGTCAATACTATTATAGCATGAATGTAAAAATTTATCATAAACACAAATATATAATAATAACTACATTTATTATTGCCTCTAGGGCATATCTCCAACAGTCTCCCACTTGCACTAGAGTCAACTAATCTAGATTACATGGTAATATACAGAACACCCATGGCAGTTTGGTTTTGGTCATGTTTTGCCCTCGGGAGAGGTTTAGTCAACGGATCCGCCACATTCAGATCTGTGTGTACTTTGCAAATCTTTATGTCACCATCTTGGACATGTTCTCGAATAGCGTGAAAACGCAGCTTGATGTGCTTCAGCTTCTTGTGTGACCTTGGTTCTTGCGCATTGGCTATGGCGCCCATGTTATCACAGTAGATAGACATGGGGTCCAGCGCACTTGGAACCACACCGAGCTCTGTAATGAACTCCTTCATCCATATTGCTTCTTGTGAAGCCTCCGAAGCAGCTATGTATTCCGATTCAGTTGAAGATCTCGCCAACTTCTGCACCATTCAAAGTAAATACATATCTAGATTGTGATTTAGAATCATCCGGATCAGTGTTCCAACTAGCATAGGTGTAACCATTTACAACTAGCTGTTCATCACCTCCATAAGAAAGAACCATATCCTTAGTTCTTCTCGAGTACTTAAGGATGTTTTTGACCGCTGTCCAATGATCCACTCCTAGATCACTTTGATATCTGCTAATCAAACTAACAGCATATGCAATGTCGGGTCTAGTACATAGCATGGCATACATTAGAGATCCTATGGCTGAGGCATAGGAAGTCTTACTCATCCTTTCTCTATCTTCTGCCGTTGCTAGACTCTGAGTTTTACTCAATGTCGTATTGGGCAACATGGGCAAGAACCCTTTCTTGCTATCTTCCATTCCAAACCTCTTTAGAACTTTGCCCAAATATGTACTTTGTGACAATGATATTAGGCGTCTCGATCTATCTCTATAAATCTTTATGCCTAATTTGTAAGCTGCTTTGCCAAGATCTTTCATTGAAAAACTATTATTCAAATATTCCTTGACACTATTAAGAAGGTCTACATCATTCCTAATCAACAATATGTCATCTACATATAGTATTAAGAATGCTACAGAGCTCCCACTCACTTTCTTGTAAATACAAGCTTCTCCATAAGTTTGTATAAAACCAAAACTTTTGATTACCTTATCAAAACGTTGATTCCAACTTCGGGATGCTTGCTTCAACCCATATATGGACCGTTGGAGTTTGCATACCTTGTTAGCATCTTTAGGATCGATAAAACCTTTGGGTTGCATCATATACAACTCTTCATCAATGTCTCCATTGAGGAACGTTGTTTTGACATCCATCTGCCATATCTCGTAATCGTAATATGCAGCGATTGCTAACATAATCCTCACGGACTTTAGCTTCGCTACTGGTGAGAAAGTCTCATCGTAGTCAACTCCTTGAATTTGTCGAAACCCTTTTGCGACAAGTCGAGCTTTATAGACAGTAACGTTACCATCAGGATCTGTTTTCTTCTTGAAAATCCATTTGTTCTCGACAGCCTTCCGGCCATCCGGTAAGTCCACCAAAGTCCATACTTGGTTTTCGTACATGGATCCAATTTCAGATTTCATGGCTTCTTGCCATTTATTGGAATCTGGGATCATCATCGCTTCCTCATATGTCGCAGGGTCATCGGTGTTGTCCACCAACATGACACTCATAACAGGATCATACCAATCAGGAGTGGTACGAGTTCTTGTTGACCTACGAGGTTCTATAGCAACTTCAACCGAAGTTTCATGATCATCATCATTAGCTTCCTCTCTTATTGGTGTAGGCACCACAGGAACTTCTTCCGGTGCTGTGCTACTCGCAAGTTCGAGAGAAGGTTCAACAACCTCGTCGAGTTCTACTTTCCTTCCAGTCACTTCTTTTGAGAGAAATTCTTTCTCTAGAAAGGATCCATTCTTGGCAACGAAGATTTTGCGCTCGGATCTATGATAGAAGGTATACCCAATAGTTTCCTTCGGGTATCCTATGAAGACGCATTTTTCCGCTTTGGGTTCAAGCTTGTCCGGTTGTAACTTCTTTACATAGGCTTCGCAACCCCAAACTTTAAGGAACGACAATCTAGGTTTCTTCCCAAACCATAATTCATACGGTGTCGTTTCAACGGATTTAGATGGTGCCCTATTTAAAGTGAATGCGGCTGTTTCTAATGCATAACCCCAAAACGATAGCGGTAAATCTGTAAGTGACATCATAGAATGAACCATATCTAAGAGAGTTCGATTACGATGTTCGGACACACCATTACGATGTGGTGTTCCCGGCGGTGTCAATTGTGAAAGTATTCCGCATTTCTTTAAATGCTCGCCAAACTCGTAACTTAGATATTCACCTCCACGATCAGAACGTAGAAATTTAATCTTCTTGTTATGTTGATTCTCTACCTCACTTTGAAATTCCTTAAACTTCTCGAAAGTTTCAGACTTATGTTTCATGAAATAGATATACCCATATCTACTCAAGTCATCCGTGAAGGTAAGAACATAACGATAACCACCGCGCGATGCTACACTCATTGGACCACAGACATCGGTATGTATGATTTCCAATAAGTCCGTAGCTCGCTCCATCATACCAGAAAATGGAGTCTTAGTCATTTTACCCATTAGACATGCTTCGCATCTTTCAAGTGATTCGAAATCAAGTGATTCAAGAAGTCCATCGGAATGGAGTTTCTTCATACGCTTCACTCCAATATGACCAAGACGATAGTGCCACATATAGGTCGAGTTATCGCTCAATTTCAAACGTTTAGCTTCAATGTTATTAATATGTGTATTTCCACTATCGAGATTCAATAAGAATAGACCATCTATCAAAGGTGCATGTGCATAAAACATATTACTCATATAAATCGAACAACCATTATTCTCGGACTTAAACAAGTAACCGTCTCGCAACAAACATGATCCAGATATAATATTCATGCTCAACGCAGGCACCAAATAACAATTATTTAAGTATAAAACTAATCCCGATGGTAGATGAAGAGGTAGCGTGCCGACCGCGATCACATCAACCTTTGATCCATTTCCAACGCGCATCGTCACCTTGTTCTTCGCTAGCTTCCGTTTATTCTGCAGTACTTGTTTCGAGTTACAAATATGAGCAACCAAACCAGTATCAAATACCCAGCCACTACTACGAGTACTGGTGAGATACACATCAATAACATGTATATCAGATATACCTTTCTTCTTGATGTTGCCATTCTTCAAATCCGCCAAGTACTTTGGGCAATTCCGCTTCCAGTGACCCTCTCCCTTGGTAAGCAGCAATCAGGCTTAGGTCCAGCCTTGGTCTTCTTCGCTGGTGCGGCAACTTTCTTACCACCCTTCTTGAAGTTTCCCTTTTGCTTAGACTTGCCTTTCTTGAATTTGGTGGTCTTATTGACCAACAACACTTGATGCTCTTTCTTGATCTCCACTTCTGCAGATTTCAATATGGAGAAGAGTTCTGGCAACGTCTTGTTCATGTTTTGCATATTGTAGTTCATCACAAAGTTCTTGTAACTTGGTGGCAGTGATTGGAGGACACGGTAAATCCACAAAGCATTAGGAATCACTATACCCAAACTTTGGAGTTTGTTTGCGTGCCTAGACATCTTAAGCACATGCTCACTGACGGAGCTGCCCTCTTCCATCTTGCAGTTAAAGAACTTTTCAGAAGCCTCATAACTCTCAATCGCGCGTGAGCCTCAAATATCATTTTGAGTTCACGGACAATATCATGTGGGTCATGGTTCTCAAACCTTTTCTGAAGCTCCGATTCCAAACCATACAAGATAGCACACTGAACTGTGGAGTACTGATTCTTCCGAGTGAGGTAAATGTTCTTTACTTCATCGGTAGCATCAGCTACAGGCGGGTCACCCAGCGATGCATCTAGCACATAGGTCAAATTACCAGCATTGAGGACAATCCTCAAATTGCGGAACCAATCCGCGAAGTTGCTTCCATTGTTTTTCAACTTTTCTTTCTCTAGGAACGCATTAAAATTGATGGTAGGGGCCGCCATTAATCTACAACATATTTGCAATAGTTTAGACTAAGTTTATGACAAATTGAGTTCTAATTAATAGTTAAATTGATCTAGGTGAACTCCCACTCAAAACAATATCCCTCACATTGTTTTAGTGATCACACGAAAAAAATCCACCACATCAAAACCGATCATCACGAGAGTTGATGTAGCTTCAATGGCGAACAATCGACATGTTCATCATATCTACTATATGATTCATGCTTTACCTTTCGGTGATCCATGTTCTGAGACCATGTCTGTACATGCTAGGCTCGTCAAGATCAAACCTTAGCTTCCACATGAGCAAATCTGGCTTTCTCACGTTGTATACACTTGCAGAATCTAACACACCCGATCATCACGTGGTGCTTCAAAACAACAAGCTTTAGCAACGGTGCTTACTAAGGATGAACACTTTAAAACTTGAAATTTATGTGCATGAGGGATCATCTTATAATGCTACCGTCGTTAACTAAGCAATACAAGATGCATAAAGGATTAACATCACATGCAATTCATAATATGTGATATGATATGGCCTTTCTTCTTGTGCTTCCGATCTCCATCTTCAAGCACGAACATGATCTCCATCATCACCGGCATAGCGTCAAGGTCAATGGCGACGTTTCATGGTTGTCGTCCACCAGCTCCAACTATTACAACTACTTTGAATAGACACGTGGGTCTTAACAGAATTTAAAGACAACCATATGGCTCCTCCCGGTTGCCAACTTACAATAAGGAACATTGCATACATCAAATATAATCACAATCATGGCCATATCACATCACAGCACACCCCTGCAAAACAAAGTTAGACGCCTCTAATTTTCTTTGCATATTTTACATGGTTTGGGGCTTTCAGTAAGTGTCGATCTAACTTACGAACAAGAACCACAACGTTGACGATTGAACTATCAAGTGCCCATTGTAAATTGGATCTATACTATAATGGGAGAGACACACACCCGCAAAGCCACTTATGCAATACAAGTTGCATGTTGAGCGTGGAACAAGTCTCATGAACGATGGCATGTAAGGTTAGCCCGGGCCGCTTCATCCCATCATACCGCAAGATGCAAAGTACACAAGAAGCAATTGATAATAAAAGCACCACCGCTCAAAATGACCATTGTGTTCTACTCGTGCAACAGATCTACATATAGACACGGCTCTGATATCACTGAAGGGGGTTGTAGCATGGAAAACAAAAAAATTCTACCGCATGCAAACAAACAAGCCAAGATCTATCTACTAGATTGTAGCAACGAGTCGATAGAGGAACTCACCCTCGAAGATTCCAAAGCGGTTAACGAGAGCAGATTCTCATGGGTGATGTAGTCGTACTCTTGCCGATCTCAGGATCGCGTAGACGATCCTTCCGGCGCTACGTTCCGTCAGCGCTTCCGCAGTCGGTCACACGTTCGGTACTCGATGAAGACCTTCCTCTCCCTTGTTCCAGCAGGCAGCGGAGGTTGTAGCACTCTCCTCGCGATTCCGGCAGCATGACGGCGTGGTACCGGAAGTAGAGGGGAGATCTCACAGGGCTTCGCCTTAAGCCGGAGCGAGTATGGTAGACTATGAGAGAGGCCTTGGCAATCTAGGGTTTAGAGGGCACCAAGGGGATAGTGTAGCCGGTGGCTAGGGTTTGGGATCTGAAGGGTTTCGCGGCATAGTAAATCAAAATTTTCTACGGATGCGAACAGAGGAAAGCCAAAATCTAATCTAGGAGATGCAAACAACGATAGAGATTGGATTAGATCTTCATACCCTTGAAGATTCGCACAGCGGAACGTTCGTTGGAACGTGGGTGATGTAGTTGTACTCACTTCTCCTCCTCGCGATCCGATCCGATCTAGCATCACAAGTGGCGATGCCTCCGTGAGATGCACACGTGTGGCACCTCGACGTCTCCTCCTTCCTTGGTCCAGCAAGTATGGTGGAGAGATGGGTTGGATATACACAACGCGATGGTGCAATTGGTGGAGAATTTCAGAGGGCTCACTGCAAGCGGTCGGGAGGAGAGAGGCGCAGGCGGCTAGGGTTGGAGGGGAAGGTGTGTGGGGGTGGTGCGCCCCCACCCCTCTTTATATAGAGGGGGGCGCAGCCCTAGCCCTCCCCCAAGTCCAAATCGGCGGCCCCAAGGAGGAGGAGTGGGGGGCAAGGAAACCCCCCCTTCTAGAAGGTCTATCTAGGGTTTAAACCCCTCTAGGCCGGCTGGGCCCTATGGGGCCTTGTGCCCCTAGCCCAATGCGACCAGGGCACTCCATCATAGGCCCAAGCCCCCTCCCGGAAGGTGGGGCCACGTTGGTCCCCTTCCGGAAGGTTCTAGAAGCTTCCGGTACAATACCGATTAACCCGGAACAATTCCGAACTCCAAAAACTGCACTGCCTTATATGAATCTTATTCTCCGAACCACTCCGGAACCTCTCGTGATGTCCCGGATCCCATCCGAGACTCCGAACAAAAACTCATAAACCAATCATCCAATCTATCCTAGCGTCGAGACACGTTAAGTGTGTGACCCTGCGGGTTCGAGAATATGCAGACATGATCTTCTATCAATAATCAACAGCGGGGTCTGGAAACCCATATTGACTCCCACACATTCATCGATGATCATATCGGATGAACCACGATGCCAGGATTCAATCAATCCCATATTTATATTCCCTTCGTCTCGCGATATTTTACTTGCCCGAGATTCGATCATCGGTACCGTCATACCTAGTTCAATCTCGTTCACAGCAAGTACTTTACTCGTTCCGTAATCCGATATCACTTTGTGATCAACTCCTTAACCACATGCTTGCAAGCGGTGTTGATATCGACACGAGTGGGCCCAAGTATATCTCTCCGACTTGGGAGGGATAATCCCATCTCGATACATACAACCCAACAGGTACTTTCCGATCACCTGAGAGACACCTTTATGATCACCCTCTCATAGGATGACGTTTGATGACCTCAAAGCTTTCTTCCGATACCAGGGAGTTGTATTATCTCATGGTCTAAGGAATGCAATATTTGACATAAGAAAAGCTTCGCAAAGACGAACACGATGACACGATCTAATTGCTTCGCTTAGTTTGGGTCTGTCCATCATATCATTCTCCCAATGATATGATCTCATTATCAATTGATAACTCATGTCTATGGTTAGGAAACCTTAACCATCATTGATCAATGAGCTAGTCCATAGAGGCGTACTAGGGACACGGTGTTGTTCACAAACCACACAAGTATTAAACTTTCCACTTAATACAATTCTAGCATGGAATATAAACTTTATCATGAACAAGAATTATAATAATAACATCTTTATTATTGCCTCTAGGGAATAATTCCAACAGTCTCCCACTTGCACTAGAGTCAATAATCTAGTTTACATTTGGAAACAATCTCACACCCATGGCACTGAGGTGCTGATCATGTTTTACACGTGGAAGAGGTTTAGTCAATGGATCTGCGACATTCAGATCTGTATGTACTTTGCTAATCTTCAGATCTCCATCTGCTATATAATCTCGGATTATATGAAACTTGTGGTTGATATGCTTGGTTTTTGGATAATACCTTGGTTCCTTAGCGAGTGCTATGGCGCCAGTGTTGTCACACAATATCTCCAGTGGGTCCAATGCACTTGGAACCACACCAAGCTCAGTGATGAAGTTCCTGATCCAAACTCCTTCACTTGACGCTTCTGCAGCAGCCATGTATTCCGCTTCTACTGTAGATCCCGCGATCACGCTTTGCTTGCAGCTTCTCCAGCTCACAGCTCCTCCATTCAAAATATACACATATCATGTCTAAGATTTAGAATCATCCTTGTCGGTGTCAAAACTAGCGTCGACGTAACCTTTTATGACGAGTTGTTCATCACCCCCATAGACTAAGAACATTTCTTTAGTTCTATTTAGGTACTTTAGGATGTTCTTCACGGCTGTCCAGTGTTCCACTCCTAGATCACTCTGATATCTGCTCGTCAAACTAAGAGCATTGGACACATCCGGTCTAGTACACAGCATGGCATACATGATAGAACCTATGGCCGAGGCATAAGGCACTTTGCTCATAGCTTCCCTATCATTTACCGTAGCTGGACACTGAGCCTTGCTTAATATCTTACCTGACAACATAGGCACTGAACCTTTCTTTGCCTTATCCATTCTGAACCTTTTCAGAACTTTGTCTAGGTATGTACTCTGGCTTAAAGCTATTAGGCGTCTTTGTCTATCTCTATAGATTTTGATGCCCAATATATAAGCAGCTTCACCTAGGTCTTTCATTGAAAAACACTTGTTCAAATAACACTTCACATCGTTAAGCATGTTAATGTCATTTCCAATAATCAATATGTCATCCACATATAGTACCAGAAATGTCACCGAGCTCCCACTCACTTTCTTGTAGATACAAGCTTCGTAGCTATTTGGAACAAATCCAAAGCTCTTGATCACTTGATCAAAACGAAGGTTCCAACTCTGAGATGCTTGCTTCAGTCCATAAATGGAACGCTAAAGTTTGCACACTTTATCAGCATCCTTAGGATCGACAAAACCTTCGGGTTGCATCATATACAACTCTTCATCAATGTTGCCATTGAGGAACGCAGTCTTGACATCCATCTGCCAAATTTCATAATCATGAAACGCAGCAATTGCTAATAAAATCCGAATGGACTTAAACATCGCTACGGGAGAGAAAGTCTCATCGTAGTCAACACCTTGAACTTGTCGAAAACCTTTCATGACAAGCCGTGCTTTATAGACGGTAACATTACCATCCGCGTCCATTTTCTTCTTGAAAATCCATTTGCACTCAACGGCCTTTCGGTCGCTAGGAGGGTCCACCAAAGTCCATACTTGGTTTTCGCTCATGGATCCCAATTCGGATTTCATGGCCTCTAGCCATTTCTCAGAGTCTGGGCTCATCATCGCTTCCTCATAGTTCGCAGGCTTACTGTCATCTACTAACAAGACAGTTAAGACAGGGTTGCCGTACCACTCAGGAGGGGCACGCGACCTTGTCGACCTGCGACGTTCAGTAGCAGCATCGTCCGAAGCTTCATGATCCTTATCATTAGCTTCCTCTATTATTGGTGTAGGCGGCACTGGAACAATTTCAGGTGCTGCGCTACTCTCCAATTCAAGAGAAGGTTCAACAACCTCGTCTAGCTCTACTTTCCTCCCACTCACTTCTTTCGAGAGAAACTCCTTCTCAAGAAAGGAAACGTTCTTTGCGACAAACACTTTGCCTTCGGTTCTGTGATAGAAGGTATACCCAATAGTTTCCTTAGGGTATCCTATGAAGACGCATTTCTCCGCTTTGGGTTCGAGCTTGTCTGGCATCAACTTCTTGACGTAAGCTTCGCATCCCCAAACTTTAAGAAACGACAACTTAGGTTTAGCACCAAACCACAGTTCATACGGTGTCGTCTCAACGGATTTAGATGGTGCCCTATTTAAAGTGAATGCAGCGGTTTCTAATGCATAACCCCAAAATGATAACGGCAAATCAGTAAGAGACATCATTGATCGAACCATATCTAATAAGGTTCGATTCCGGCGTTCAGACACACCATTGCGCTGTGGTGTTCCCGGTGGCGTGAGTTGCGAAACAATTCCGCTTGCTTTAAGATGCGTGAGAAAATCATAACTCAAATATTTGCCCCCACGATCGGATCATAGAAACTTAATCTTTCTGTTACGATGGTTCTCCACTTCATTCTGAAATTCCTTGAACTTTTCAAATATTTCAGATTTATGTTTCATTAAATAGATATACCCATATCTACTTAAGTCATCGGTAAAAGTGAGAAAATAGCGATATCCACCAAGGTCAAACACTTATCGGTCCGCATACATCGGTATGTATGATTTCCAACAAGTCCGTTGCTCGCTCCATCATTCCGGAGAACGGGGTTTTGATCATCTTGCCCATGAGGCATGGTTCGCATGTGTCAAATGATTCAAAATCAAGAGACTCCAAAAGTCCATCAGAATGGAGTTTCTTCATGCGCTTTACACCAATATGACCTAGACGACAGTGCCACAAATAAGTAGTATTATCACTATCTACTTTGCATCTCTTAGCCTCAATGTTATGGATGTGTGTTTCATCCCTTTCGAGATTTAGAAGAAATAAACCATTCACAAGAGGTGCATGACCATAAAAGATGTTACTCATATAAATAGAACAACCATTATTCTCCAATTTAAATGAATAACCGTCTTGCAATAAACACGATCCAGAAATAATGTTCATGCTCAACGCAGGCACATAATAACATTTATTAAGGTTTAAAACTAATCCAAGGTAAAACTAAGGAGAGCGTGCTGACAACCATCACATCAACTCTTGATCTGTTGCCAACGCGATCGTCACCTCATCCTCGCAAGCGCCATCTATTCCGTAGCTCCTGTTTGAGTTACAAATATTAGCAACCGAACGATGAAATACCTGGCACTACAATGAGGGCTAGTAAGGAAAACATCAATAACATGTATATCAAATATACCTTTGATGGTGCCAGCCTTCTTGTCCGTTAAGTACTTGGACACTATGCGCTTCCAAAGGACCCTTGTCCTTGCAATAGAAGCACTAAAGGTCCGCTTAGGACCAGACTTGAGCTTCTTCTCGCAGGGCAACGCGCTTGCCGCCGCCTTTCTTGAAGGGCTTCTTTGCACCTTACCTTTCTTGAAGGAGGGCTTGTTGACCATCAACACATGATTATCCTTTTGATGTCCACCTCGTAGCCTTCACTGCTTTATGAAGAGCTCGGTGATCGATCGAGAACCAATCTGATTATGAGTCACTACAAAACTTTTGTAGCTGGGAGGGAGTGATTGCAGAACCCTGTCAATCTTGAGCTCCTCTGGAATCTTGCAGTCCAGTTTCTCAAGGCGTTGAGTGTAGCCCGACATCTTTATGGCGTGCTCACTAACGGAACTCCCTTCCTCCATCTTGAAGTTAAAGAACCTCTCAGAGATCTCATATCTCTCAGAACGGGCCTGAGTCTGAAACATGGTTTTTAGTTCCTCAAGAATCTCAAAGGGCCCGAGATACTCTTCAAAACGATTTTGAAGGTCCGATTCCATAGCAAACAACATGGTGCTCTTAATCACACCATAATCATCTTTGCGCGACTGATAGACAGCTTTCTCATCAGCCGGCGCAGTTGCAGCAGGGGGGTCACCTAACGCTTTTCCAAGGACATAGTCCTTTTGACCGCCAGAGAGAATGATTCTCATATTGCTGAACCAGTTGGTGAAGTTAGACCCATTGTTCTTAAGCTTTTCTTTCTCAGCAAAAACGTTGAAGTTGAAGTTGGACTTAGCCATTTGATCTACAGTATTTGCAAGTACAATTTAGACTATGTTCATGATAAATAGTTCAACTTAATCAAATTACTAGATGAACTCCCACTAAATTCAACATCCCTCAAGTTGTTTAGTGAACATGATCCAAATTCACCACACCTAATCTGATCATCACGAGAAGAGATGTGGTTTCAATGGTGGACAATGAAGTGTCGATCATATCATTCATATGACTCATGCTTAACCTTTCAGTTCTTGTGTTCCGAGGCCATGTCTGTACATGCTAGGTTCGTCAAGTTAGACCCAAGTATTTCCGTGTGTGCAAAACTGGCTTGCACCCGTTGTATGTGAGCGTAGAGTCTATAGCACCCGATCATCACGTGATGCTTGGACACGACGAACTTTCGCAACGGTGCATACTCGGGGAGAACACAGTTTTTATCTTGATCTTTAAGTGAGGAATCATCTTATAATGCTACCGTCGCGATCTAAGCATAATAAGATACATAAAAGGATAAACATCACATGCATATAACTTTAATGTGACATGGTATAGCCAATCTTCGCGCAATGATCTCCATCTTGTGCTCGGCATGATCTCCATCACTCCACCATGATTGCCTCCACCACGAATAGCAACTACAACTATTGCTAACTACTTAGCGATAAAGTAAAGCTATTACATGGCGTATAAGAAGTTGACTCGCAGGTCATACACAATTATAAAGACAACCATATGACTCCTGCCGGTTGTGTACTCATCGACATGCAAGTCGTGAAACATTACAAAACATGATCATCGCATACAATACACACATCACATCTTGGGCCATACCATATCACAGAAAACACTCCATGCAAAAACAAGTTAGAAGCCTCTACTTTGTTGTTGCATGTTTTACGTGGCTTATGGGAGTAGCAAGCTAAGAACGATTCTTACCTACGGAAAGCCACAACGGTGATATTATGGTTGCCAAACTCCGGTGTTAAACCCATGACAACTATAGTGAGAGAAAAAGGCATCTACCAGCCGCATGTGTGGAACAAGCTACACGTCAAGTGCGGAGCCGGTCTCGCGAACGAAGTCGCGTAAGGTTGCCTGGACCGCTTCAATCTCACTATCCCGCGTCATGAGAAGAACACAAACAAGAGGCTTGCAACAGAAAACATCAACGCCCGCAACAACCATGTTGCGTTCTACTCGTGAAACACATCTACGCATAGATATAGCTCTGATACCACTGAAGGGTTTCGAGGCATAGTAAATCAAAATTTTCTACGGATGCGAACAGAGGGAAGCCAAGATCTAATCTAGGAGATGCAAACAACGAGAGAGATTGGATTAGATCTTCATACCCTTGAAGATTCGCACAGCGGAACGTTCGTCGGAACGTGGGTGATGTAGTCGTACTCACTTCTCCTCCTCGCGATCTGATCCGATCTAGCACCACAAGTGGCGATGCCTCCGTGAGATGCACACGTGCGGCACCTCGACGTCTCCTCCTTCCTTGGTCCAGCAAGTATGGTGGAGAGATGGGTTGGATCTACAACGCGACGGCACGGTGCAATTGGTGGAGAATTTCTGCAGCAGGGCTTCGCCTATAAGCAGTCGGGAGGGAGAGAGGAGGGCAGCAGGGCGGCTAGGGTTGGAGGGGAAGGTGTGTGGGGGTGGTGCGCCCCCACCCCTCTTTATATAGAGGGGGGCACAGCCCTAGCCCCTCCCCCAAGTCCAAACCGGCGGCCCCAAGGAGGAGGAGTGGGGGGCAAGGAAACCCCCACTTCTAGAAGGTCTATCTAGGGTTTAAACCCCTCTAGGCCGGCTGGGCCCTATGGGGCCTTGTGCCCCTGGCCCAATGCGACCAGGGCACTCCCTCATAGGCCCAAGCCCCCTCCCGGAAGGTGGGGCCACGTTGGTCCCTTCCGGAAGGTTCTAGAAGCTTCCAGTACAATACCGATTAACCCGGAACAATTCTGAACTCCAAAAACTGCACGGCCTTATATGAATCTTATTCTCCGGACCACTCCGGAACCTCTCGTGATGTCCCGGATCCCATCCGAGACTCCGAACAAAAACTCATAAACCAATCATCCAATCTATCCTAGCGTCGAGACACGTTAAGTGTGTGACCCTGCGGGTTCGAGAATATGCAGACATGATCTTCTATCAATAATCAACATCGGGGTCTGGAAACCCATATTGACTCCCACACATTCATCGATGATCATATTAGATGAACCACGATGCCAGGATTCAATCAATCCCATATTTATATTCCCTTCATCTCGCGATATTTTACTTGCCCGAGATTCGATCGTCGGTACCGTCATACCTAGTTCAATCTCGTTCACAGCAAGTACTTTACTCGTTTCGTAATCCGATATCACTTTGTGATCAACTCCTTAACCACATGCTTGCAAGCGGTGTTGATATCGACACGAAAGTGGGCCCGAAGTATATCTCTCCGACTTGGGAGGGACAAATCCCATCTCGATACATACAACCCAATAGGTACTTTCCGATCACCTGAGAGACACCTTTATGATCACCCTCTCATAGGATGACATTTGATGACCTCAAAGCTTTCTTTTGATACCAGGGAGTTGTATTATATCATGGTCTAAGGAATACAATATTTGACATAAGAAAAGCTTCGCAAAGACGAACACGATGACACGATCTAATTGCTTCGCTTAGTTTGGGTCTGTCCATCATATCATTCTCCCAATGATATGATCTCATTATCAATTGACAACTCATGTCTATGGTTAGGAAACCTTAACCATCATTGATCAATGAGCTAGTCCATAGAGGCGTACTAGGGACACGGTGTTGTTCACAAACCACACAAGTATTAAAGTTTCCGCTTAATACAATTCTAGCATGGAATATAAACTTTATCATGAACAAGAATTATAATAATAACATCTTTATTATTGCCTCTAGGGCATAATTCCAACAGGATCACCCCCAACTCAGCGAGTTGGTGGTGCCCTAGGTGGCGGCGGCAGCAGCAGGGGTGGTGGCGTCGGCGGCTTAGGGTTAGGGTTTTGGGGTGTGAGAGGTGTAGGCTAGAGGGGCAGCCCTGCCCCTCCTTATATAGGTGGGAGGGCGCCAGTTGGGAGGAGGGAGTCCTTCCCCAACTCGGCCTCCTTGGCCGGTGGGTGGAGGGAGGATGACTTCCTCCCCAAGTAGGTTTCCTACTCTCCCTCCACCAAGCAAACTTGCCGTTTGACTTTTCAAATTGGCGTTTGACTTTTCAAACTAGGATTTGATTTCTCCCTTTATTTTGCCCAGCCATGATACCTAGTACATGATGCAACCATTCCACATTGTCATGACACATTCATGTACCCTTCCCCTCCAGAGTGCCGGACCTTCCAGAACCTTCTAGAACATTCCCGATGAAAACACCAGAATCATTCCCCAACTCCGAAACATGACTTTCCTTATATGAATCTTATTCTCCGGACTATTCCGGATCTCCTCGTGATATCCCGGATCCCATCCGAGACTCCGAAAAACATTCAGTCTCTTACTCATCTCCATAACTACTCAACAACATCGAATCCTTAAGTGCGTCTCCCTATGGTTCGTGAATTATGCGGACATGATCGAGACACTTCTCCGATCAATAACCAATAGAGGAATCTAGAAATTCATATGGATCCCACATATTTCTATGATTACTTTGCGATTGAATGAACCACTTACATACGATACCAATTTCCCTTTGTCTCACGATAGTTTACTTATCCGAGGTTTTGATCATCGGCATCTCTGCGTACCTAGTTCAACCTCGTTACCGATAAGTACTCTTTTCTCGTTTCCATGATATGTGATCCCTTGTGAGCCAGTCACAGGCTTGCAAGCTAATTGTATGACATTCCACCGAGAGGGCCTAGAGTATATCTATCCGTCATATGGCTGGACAAATCCCACTCTTGATCCATGTGTCTCAACCCATACTTTCCGAACACTCAATGCCACATTTATAGCCGCCCAGTTACGGTGTGGTGTTTGATGTCATCAAAGCATCCTTCTGGTGATGGTGATAAGCATGATCTCATGGTCGAAGGAATTAGGTTACTATGTATCAGAAAGCTTATAGCAATTGAACTATTAAAATGACTTGATCGTTATGATACGCTTATCTATAGGAGTATGTCCATCATATCATTATCCCAATGATATGACCTTGTTATTACCAACATCTCAAATGTTCATGATCAAGAAACCATGATCATCTATTAATCAACAAGCTAGTATTATAAAGAGGCTTTACTAGGGACTCTAATTTAGTTTACAAATCACACAAGTATTAATGTTTCTGGTCAATACTATTATAGCATGAATGTAAAAATTTATCATAAACACAAAGATATAATAATAACTACATTTATTATTGCCTCTAGGGCATATCTCTAACAGCTAGATCTAAATCGTAAGTGCTCATACGATGACGAAGCTCCTCCATTCCAACGCTTCTCCACAAATCCTTCATATCTTTGAATTTTAGGAACAAATGAGACATGTCTTCGTCAAACCTGCCGCAACAGATGCATAGAGGGTCGCAAGCCACTCCCCATCTCTTCACACCAGTCATCAGAGGCAAGATGTTGTGAGCTAACCGCCACACAAATTGCTTAATCTTAGGAACACACGGTAGTTTCCAGATTTTATTCCAGTGGTCCTTCTCCTCTGTACTATTCGAAGATGAATTAGTGCCCCTATCTCTGATCTGAACATACACTTTGTACACAGACTTAACAGAGAAAATGCTTTTCGTGTCAAAATGCCATGCTGGGAAATCTTCAAACTCATCCCTGATTGGTGTGGATAGAATGATGCGCGCATCCATTTCCTAGAAGGTTTCATGCACAAGAGTGTCATCCCACTGACCAGTAGTGGGATCAATGAGATCACAGACTCTAGTCAGAATGCATCGACCCCTCGGAGTGACTGGATTATGGCTACCATCCCTAGAGAGCCACGCATTAGACCAAATATTAATGCATGTACCATATCCAACTCTCCATATCAACCCCTCCTTCAGTAGTTGGATACCTTTCAATATGCTTCTCCATGTGTATGAAATCCCATCACTAGGTTTAGCGTCCAGAACAGAAGTATTTGGGAAGTATCTAGCCTTCATCACACGAGCACACAGTGAGTCTGGATTGGTGAGCATTCTCCAACCTTGCCTCGCTAGCATGGCCATGTTAAAACCATATAGGTCCCAGAAGCTGAGACCCCCTTCACTCTTCGGTTTTGTTAACACTTCCCAACTAAGCCAATGTACTTTGTTCTCCTTATCTTGCTGAGAACACCAAAAACGACAGATCATCATACTCATCTCCTCACACAAGGATTTTGTTAGGTCAAAGCATGACATAGCAAAAGTTGGGATCGCCTGTGCACATGCCTTTATAAGAATATCCTTCCCCATCTTTGACAGTAATTTTTCCTTCCAACCTTGTATTAACTTCCAAATCCTGTCCTTCAAATATTCAAACATCTTTTTCCTTGATCTACCCACATATACGGGAAGACCAGGATATTTCTCCGTTCTTGCCTCAGCTTTGATTTTCAGTTCAGCTAGCACTTGGTTGCGTTGAACTTCTTTCGTGTTATCACTAAACATCACAGCGGACTTGTCGGAATTAATTGTTTGTCCCGAGCACACCTCATAAAGTTGTAGAATTTGTTGCAGGGATTTGGCACTATCGCTAGTAGCTTTCATAAGCACCAAAGAATCGTCTGCAAACAACAAGTGGTTAAAGCTCGAGGCATTATTACAGATTCGAATGCCCTCTAACTTCCCTTCCAGCTCTGCCGTATTCAGCAACGAAGAAAACGCCTCAGCACAAATAAGGAAGAGGTACAGCGATAAGGGGTCGCCTTGCCTCAGGCCTCTTTCTGGTACAATCACCTCTGAAAGGGCCCCATTGACCCGCACCTGGTAGCTGACCGAGGACACACATAGCATCACCCGGTTGATCCATCTCTCATCAACCCAAGCTTCCTCATCATCCGCTCCAAGAAATGCCATTCAACTCGGTCATACGCCTTGCTCATGTCCAGCTTGACAGCCGCAAACCCCTCATTCCCCCTCTACTTTGTCTTCATGTAGTGAGTACATTCATATGCTAAAAGGATATTATCTGTAATCAACCGTCCGGGGACAAATGCACTCTGGTTTGGCGATATGATCTCATCCAATATTACTTTGAGTCTGTCGGCCAACATCTTGGATATGAGTTTATATACCACATTGCATAAACTGATCGGGCAGAGGTCCTTCATACTTTCTGGTTTCTTCACTTTCGGAATCAGCACTATGCAAGTGTCATTCCAGTCCGATGGAATGGGTCCTCCATTCAGAACATTCAGCACCTCCCCAGTCACCTTCTCCCCCACCACATCCCAGAATTTTTTATAGAAAATAGCATGCATACCGTCAGGCCCCGGGGCTTTCATGTCCCCAATATTATCAAGATCCTCTTTCACCTCTTTTGCACTGAATTCCTTTCCAAGCATCTCATTCATCTCTGTTGTCACACGTGGGTCGACATGTGAAAGCAGCTCCTCCATTCGGGTACCTGTAGAGGAAGTGAAAAGTTTCACAAAATAGTTCGTTGCCACCTCTCTCATGGCCTCCTCTTCCCCCACCACACCACCATCCTCCTTTTTGAGACTAGTAATCCAGACGCATATGTATGGAAGAACTTTGTGTTACGGTCACCCTCCTTCATCCAGTGAACATGAGCCCTTTGCTTCCAATAGATCTCACGCTGGTCTTCCAGTCTACCCAGCTTAAACCGGAGTATCTCTTCCTTCTGCACCTGCTCACTGCTAATCCCCTTCCTCCTCCATTCCTCCAACTCCTTTTTTATTTTTTTTATTCTCTTCTCTAGGTCACCCAACACATTCCTACTCCAGCCTACTAGCTCCCCTAGCACCCCTCTCACCGCTGTCGAGACTCCATGATTATGGAGATCAACCTCCCTCTTCCAACCATTCTCCACAATGCCCCTACAATTTTCCTCCTCAAGCCACCTATCTTCGAACCTTGGCATTTGGTCCCGAGCCAGACCTTGCCTCCTCCTCACCGCCCCAGTCGTGTCAACAGTTACAGGTCGATGATCCAAGTGTCGATGGTCTCCGTTCACCACTCGGAAACTAGGGAACCGCTCCTTCCATGACTGTGTTGCCGCAGCCCTGTCAAGCCTCTCCCAGATATACTTCTCTACTATATGGTTGTTGTTTCTCCAGGTTAAAGTATCACCTACATATCCATATCATCAAGCTCGCAGTCCACAAGAGTTTCCTTGAACTTGTCCATCTGGGCTTGTGGCTTTGGCGCACCCCCTTCCTTCTCCCATGAATGGAGTATCTCGTTAAAGTCCCCAATACACAACCATGGTTTGTCACCATGATGTTTCAGGGTTCGGAGCAGCTTCCAAGTATTCTCCCTCAATTCCGTCTTGGGTTCCCCATATATCCCAGTAAATCGCCAAGTAAAACCATCAGGTTCCGTAATCTCTGTATCGATGTGATATCTAGAGACAAACCCAATCAGCTTCACATTAACCTCATTTTTCCAAAACATCATCAGACCTCCACTCTTCCCCTTGCAGTCCTTTACTATCATGTTGGGCATACCCAACTTCCACCGCAGCCATTCCATCTTGTCTTTTTTTCATCTTTATCTCCGACACAAAGAGCACGTCGGGGTCTTCCTGCTTCTGGAAATCCAGAAGCCCGCGAATGGCCGAGTCGTTCCCCAACCCCCAGCCATTCCATCATGTTAGCTTCATTGCGACTCGTGGAGCTGTTCTGACAGCCCCGCTTTCTTCAACATGTTGTGTGTTATGTCATCCCCCTCTTCATTCTTCTGCACTTTACTTATCTTCGAACTTCCCACCTCATCAACTTCCATAGCATCTACCCCCCCTCTTCTTATCTCTCTTATCACTTCGCCCAACGCCCATATCATCCGACCCCCTTACCACTCTCTTAAATGTCCCCTTCTTCTGCTCTCCTTTGTGATGAGAACTCTTCAGGATATCAGTAGTGGCCCTCTCCCCACTGCCAACCTCCAAACCCTCTTGGCTCTACTGGACTGAAGAGATTTTAGGCTCCTTCCCCTCAACAATTAAGGCAGCTCCCTCATGTGCTCTCTCCTCAGCGTGCGCCCCCTCTAACGAGGTGCCATCAACTCTTTTTCCATCATTCCCCTCGAACGATGGCTTCCTTGATGCATCCTTCTTCTCCACAAGACTCAAGTCACCCACACCCTCCACATTGTTTACCCCCTGGGCTATCTTCAGCGATCTCAGCACTTCTTTCTCACCCCCTGAGGTGCTCCTATTACTATAGGCATTGCCCTCCGAGCTATTTATCTAGGATAGACTGTCACTTCCTCTGCCACCGCCCCCGCTACTACCCAACGTATAGTTCCTTCTACCCCTCGACTCATTCCAGCTCCTCTGGGAAGGGATAAAACTCCCCCTTCTTGGTGGTACATACCTCAGCCACTTCCCAAACTGTGGTTCCTCCCCTCTCTTCAACTTTGTCAAACAATTTTTATCCACATGGCATATAACACCACAGATATAACAGAAATCTGGGAGGTGTTCATACTCCATTGGGCACCAGATCATCCTTCCGCTTCCTCCAACCTCCACCATAGTGCCCCTCATAATCGGGTCAACAATTTTCTTCTTTACCTTGATCTGCAAGCACTTACCCACCGCTAGGCCATCCTCAACTCCATCCATCTCCATGAATTCCCCAATGCGATCTCCAATCAGGATCCCATTGACTTTTGTCGTCTCCCCCAGCGGTAATTTATACACTCTCACCCAGATTGGCACGTGCAAAATTTCATACTCATCAACCCCTTTCCCTGGATCAAAGTCTTTAACCACCAGAAGCTCGTTGTCAAACATCCACGGGCCTCCCTCCAACGTGTTCTTCTTTCCTCTCGTCTGGTTGAAAGTGAATAAGAATACGTTGTCCCCCAGATCCTTGCACTCCACCCCCTTCATTGGGCACCACATCGGCTCCAGCGCATTGCCCACCGCCTCATCATAGGCCTGCTTCTCCGAGAATAGTTTCCCAATGGCCTTCGATTTCAACTCTCCCTTAGATCTCTCTAGTCTACCCCCGATCTTCACCCCCACCATCTCCGCCTCCGACAGCTTCAAACCCTTCATCATGCCCTCCACGCAATCCAAGCCACCTCTGCCATTCCCCTTCCCCTTCTCCATCTTCCACCTATCTCCCACGCAGACCGATAACGATGGAATCTAGGTCACAGTGGTTTACGATCGCAAGCCCTGGAAACTTGCGAAAGGCTTATGGAAGTGGATGGGACTGAGGCCCTATAGAGATCTACCGGAAAACAGGAGTCAGAGATCCCCCCACCAGTAGGTTGTAGGGAAATCACGGTGATAGCCGGTGGAACAAGACCCGGCGAGGACCCAGAACGCGATCGCCTCAAGATCGCCAGAAACTAACGCATGAAATTTACGGAACCGTCACCCTACGGGACGGACGTGCACCACTTTATGCTTTGATTAGTAATGTTTTGTCGCTCTGCATGATTATGACCATTATTGCTCTCTTAGTTGGTCACTCCCAGTCTTTTGCAAGCCTCCACTTGTATGAGTAAGCTCTACTCATACATCCAACTTCCAAGAAACCAAGTTATTCCAAAGTGTCCACTATAAATTTTTATGCATTCCAAGTATATTCTTGTTTTCATCTATCTTCCAATTAAAAAGTATTTTGTTATGTGAAAACTTAGTGATTAAAGCTCTCACAAACTTGATGGCACACTTTATTTTTCTTGACCCTAATAAACTTGAACCATTGTGTCATCTATGTTGTATATGCTTGCACTTATACGTTGGAATTAGCAGAACCATGCTGTCATGAGGAACGCTTTCAACATTGCACTTATACTTTGTACACAGTTGATATCATGCTCTTTTGTCTATGGATGTCGCAAGTGTGAAATAAAAGGGGAGCTTGTAAGTCCATGGAGTTATGTATGTGTGTTACAGAAACGTCTGAGCCGCTAGCCTAAGTCATGCCTAATCATGGTGGAAACTTGCAGCATCACTATAATGACATCTATAAAGCTTTCTTCTTATGAAAAAAAAGAGACATATTGAAAAGAGGAAAAGAGAAAAAAATCATTTTCCCATGGTAAATAAGAAGATTGCTTAGATGCTCATTGTCTGCTTGCCTTGTCATTTTGATTATATGATAGCTCTTGTATCATGTGCAAGGGGTACCCCGTTGACGGTTCTCTATGATACACATGTACTTACTATGACAAGAACTTGAAGGCCCAACAACCGTCTACAAGAATAAAAGTGTATAGACATCAAGCGCGCTTCTAGCTGTTTCGCATGGTGATGACAGGAACAAGCAAGAACATAGACCAGCTTCTAGAGAAAGGGAGATGCATCTTGTAGTCTTCATTCTCTCAGTTCAGCTCCTCTATCCACTATGCGATTAAAGTAGAAGCCGAAAGCCATAATCCTATTAGTTTCAAGTTCCGCTTTGCCTTGGTGGAAGATCAGCCCTTACCTTTGTAAGATAACAACCCAGAGATCAATGAAAGAATCAGAACAATGTGGAATCGCACCCTTGGCTTTTAGCATAATTGTAAGCTCCCGGTTCTATTCCCTTCCCATACTTGAGGTAGGCACTAATTAGAATCCCTCAGGCAAAATAAGAACAGCACCCACATTCAACCCTCCCTTTTTCCATTAGAAAGAATTTGTTTCATTTGCATATCATAAGGAATTCGAAGAACCGCTTCAAATACAGTATTGGGAAGCATAGCTTGGGGAACTTCAATATCCACGGGCTTGCTTGCTAAATGGCAATTGGCACATATAATTCGTCCAGTTGCTTCTCGTGGGTTTTTATAACCCTGTTGCGCAAAAAAAATAGGATTTTTGATGTTTAGATGGAAATTTTTTTGAGTCATTTGCCCCTCCAAACATTGAAATATTTTATTTTGTCCCCCTCCCCTAAGGCAACCTGAGCTAGCTCCGCCACTGACCGAGGAGTGAGTCTTATAGAATATTTTCCTGCAAAACGTTTAATTAAAAATTACATTTGCTCAAAACTCTTGTAAAAAATTATTTGAGTTCCTGTGATGCAATCAAGCATGTCGCAATAATGTAGGATTTGAATAGCCATGACATTGCAATTCTATTTTTTCTTTGGTTTCTAGAATTATAGAAATAAAAAAGAATGCCCGAATCCAAATAGGTGGCCTCGACCTCAAGTAAGGGCATCCACAGCGTTGCCATAGTCAAATAATTGTAGAAATTGAATTTGGCGTTTGAGAAAATTTGGCAGCAGCTGTACAATGTTGCCATAGCTAAATTGCTGTAGCGTGGGCCCCATTGCCGAATAAAACTTGGGAGTAAAAAAACTTCTCTCCAACAACACCCAGGCCATTCGCGTGAGTTCGACGCCAGAATTTTTTCCCCTTTCTAAATTCCCTCCATGGATCTGGATATCTTTGTCTCCCCTTTTCTACTGCTCTCAGATCCGACGAGTACTGATCGTAGCAGAGTATTTGTCGCGGCTGTGAGCGGAGACGAGCGGTGGCGGCGAGCGCGGAGACGAACGGCAGCCGCGAGTGGAGACGAGCGGCCACATGGCCCAATCGCCCACTCCAGCAGCAGACGCTGGCGACTCGCACCGCCCGCTCTCGGCCAGGCGCAGGCGTGGAGTATCGGCATGGCCAGGCACCGGCGTGGAGCACAGGCCCCAGATCACTCTCTGCATCTCAAGGCGGCCAGCCTCTCGGAGGAACCTGCAGCCAAGATCTCGTGATCTGTCGCATGTCCAGCTCGATGCAAATCGCACAGGTTTGCTAATCGATTCCTATATCATGTGTATGTGTGAATTTTTTGAGGAGGGAATACATGTTCCTTGTTTGATATTCTGTATCATTTGCGTACAGGTTGAAGCACAACTGTTCGACAATTTACTCGTTTATTCATGATGCATGTTAGGAATCTGATTGTTCATCCATGTTTTGGTGGCTGGCTACTTGCAATTTGTGGATTATGGAAAGGGGTTGGAATCTGAAATTTGCCAGCCGTTGGTAGCTGCAGCCGTCGGCAGCCAGAAGAGATATTATTATATTGAAACGGAAGAATTTGGCATCGGAGCACCAAGTTGCTCCGGTTCCCTCTTTTATTGGTTTGGGAACTAGTCACACGGTGTAGAGAACTAGTTCTAAAAGCCAAATTTTTATTTTGAAACCACTTTTGGCACAACGCTATGGGTGCCCTAAGCAGGCCAGATGGAGCATCGTGAGTCGTGATCGAAACTGTGTCATGGTCGATCCAAACCGGCAATCAAGATGAGCGCGTAAATTAAAAGGGCACAATATCACATAGGATAAAAAATGCAGATAAAAAAACATAGATGCTCACATTCCGCCTACGCGCGGATCGAGATCAGCATAGTAAATTAGTTTTCATAATAGTGAAATATTTACATAGATGCTTTATGTTGGGTTTTTCAAGGATTTCTATGTAATTTTTATTTTTATTGAGCTGCTTTATACTATTCGAATTTTCTTTGTGCCAGGGTTCTATTCTCAGCAAAAAAATCTAATTGTACTTAACTAAGTATGGATGCGCCTCCAACCTTTGCTGCACCGTCCACCCTGGGTGCATAATGCAATCCTACGTTGTGATTATTTTATTCGGGATTCAATTTCGAGGTGAGCTGTGCTATGTGAATTTGAGGTTCTCTTAGGATTGTGGTCCGTAGATTCAGTAAAAATAAATTTAAAATGTATCATAGAGTAGATCAAATAAGATGATAAACGTTAAAGATATGAAAGTGCAACCTGGGGCTAGGGTTTATGTTCGTGGACTTTGCGAAAAAAATAGGTTTTAATTTTTCTCTCCGATTATAACGCACGAATATAATTATATTATTTAAAAAACAGCCCGGATCAAAATAGGTGGCCTCGACCTCAAGTAAGCAGGTCAGATGGAGCATCGTGAGTCGTGGTCGATCCAACCCGGCAATCAAGATGAGCGCGTAAATTAAAAGGACACAATATCAGAGAGAATCAAAAATGCAGATAGTTAAAAACACGGATGCTCACATCTGGCCGACGTGCGGATCGAGATCGGCAGAGTAAACTGAAATCAAACACGAAAAAAAGATACTCTTGCATGTGACCTGCATTGCACCTCGATCAGTTGCGGCTCAGCGAGAGTCCGGAGCCTCGCAGCTTCTCCTCCACGATGTCGTCGATCCTCCGCGCCATCTCTGGCGTGATGAGCTCCTTCCAGTCCCCGACCTCCCCTTTCCTGAAGAAGGCCGAGTTCTTGAACGTCCAGCCGACGCCGTGCTCGCCGTCCCGGTTGGCCTCCACGCTCCTCATCCGGTCCATGCTGCACAGCGCCACGACGGCCTCGGGGGCGCCTCCGGCCACCTCCTCGGCGGTGAACGGGCATCCCAGGAAGTCGGCCAGCCTCTTCACGCTCCCCACGGCGTCCTCCTTGAGGTGCTCGTACCGGAGGAACATGACCTCCTGCGGCCGCGCCACGCTCGCCTTCCAGTACTCCGCCATGTGGTCCCACACGGGCCCGAACGCCGCCACGCCGTCGCAGTACATCTGGAAGGCCTCGTGGAACGGCGGCGAGTCGTAGCAGCCTCGTGGGACGGCCTTGGGAAGGTAGTGCCACAGGGAGACGAGCGCGTCCTTGGGGTCCCGGCAGAGGTAGACGACGCGGCATGTCGCCGCCGCCGACGACGCCTGCAGGACCGAGAACGGCGCGTGCGCCGCCAGGATGCGAGGCGACGGCATCGCCTCGAGGCGCGCGCTGGGCGGCTCCAGGCGGTGGTTCTCGTAGAGGGAGTGCAGGAAGAGGACGAGGTCGTGCGGGCTGGTGCAGAGGAGCGGGTGGCGCGCGTCGTCGAGCGCGTAGCGGCCGCGGTGGACGACGGCGAAGACGAGGGCCTTGAGCCACGTCGTGCCGGATTTGGGCATGGTGGCGAGGATGACGTCGGTCGGCCTGGCGACGAACGAGTCTCGCATGGCGAGAGTCGGGGCCATCAGGTGCGCCGGGTACCAGAAGCCGCCGTACTTCCTGAACGGGGAGCCCGAGAGGCCTCGGCAAGTCGGAAGGGAGGAGGCCTGCGCCTCGTACCTTGCCATGCCGTCCTCCTCCTCCTCGACCTCGCACATCGACATCGGCATCGGCTCGTCGGCGCTAGTAATGCGTTTGCCTACCCATCTCGTTAACCAGTGCCAGATTATTATATAATCACATATCGATTCCTCCTCGGGATTTCGACATTTTTTAGCCAGATGCGAAGCTATGTGTCGGCAAAGAGTCGACGAATCGTCCAACTTTGCTCGAGATTCGACAGTAGCAACGTGCTATATTGTCCCTTCTATTCTTGTTTTGATTTCACGCATTTGTTTAATTTCCGTTCCAAAAGTAAAAGTAATTTTTCACAAGAAATTCACGAAGCAATAGGTAACTTATTTAAACATTCCGATTCAATTTAAGTAGAACTCTCACATATTTGTAGAAGTTCCCAAAATTATCACCAATAATGCTTTACAATGATATTATAGTTTTCACATAGATTCATAACATGGTTTCAAACATGCCTACACCACTTTCAAACAAGCTCACACCATTTCCGGTTATGTTTTAGTCTACTTCAGAAACATTCCAGACATGTTTCATTGCATTCCGAAAACATTTCAAACAAGTATGCACCAAATCCAATGGATTTTAGAGGTGTTTTTGTTAATAACAACAGGAGAACTGTCATATTGATCGTGTACGAGAAGAAGGTCAAGATGACCGTTGACCCAGTTTATAAGCAAAACCGGGCCTAAAAATGAAACAATGGCGATCCAGTTTATAAGGAAAACCGAACCAAAAAAACCCGCACAAACAGCAGAGCTTCGTCGTCCCACACACCAACGGACCACCGCCACACTCAACATACACCCGAAACTCGGAAACGCCGCTCCGACGTTCCCCGCTCGAACCGCAGCCATGGCGCCGCACGACCAGGACGCCTTGTAGCTCATGCTACTCAAGAAAACCAGCCGCAGACCACGAACACTGCGCCAAAAGTCCGGGGGGTGCGCCCCGACATGCCAGCCAAACCGAACGTCAGATCGCATCGACCGGGCCGACGAACTTGCTACCTTGTAGCACCAGCACGCCACCCATGCCTTGCTAGGCCACAACCACACCCCATAGAGCCGTCACTACAGAGCCGTCTGAGGCTGCCGCCTCGGTATACTATGACCATCCAAAGCCACTGCCCCGGTATCCACTAGCTTTGACAACAAAACAATCATGCATAGTTGTCACAAACCGCAAGGTATAGGACTCCAAAGAAGCTCCTTCAAGAAGGTAACGACATAGATGTCGCTGTCGCCCGCTTCAAAGAAGCTCAGGTTTTCACCGGAGATTGCAAAACACTCGCAGTGGCAGGAGATGTAGCTCCTCGATGACACCTTCAAGAAGGAATACGACTCACGAGGCACCTCTTTCATCGGTGCCGACTAGAGTTGACGCGGGGCTTTCGCCTAGAGTAGCATCTTTGTCGTCTCTTTCAAAGGAAGCTCGAACAGCAGGAGCGCAAAAGACCGGGCAGGGGAGCATCGTTGCCAACCACCAAACACCGCCTAGGTGGAAAAATCTTGACATGCATCAGGTCTGGGCCTCCCGCCGCATACCGCCCTAGGACCGGCCACCGCCACTACCTGGATCTGAGGACGAGCAACACCATCCAACATCAGGACCCGCTCAGCTCTCCCGCCTGCTGGCCCGCTAGAGCCCGAATAAGACCAAATTGGGACCGCCCGTGGCGAGCCCAACGCCATCCCTCCCTGTGCCCTTGCGTCAACCTATTTCACTGCTTACTCGCGTGCTTGCGTTGTTCCCCGCCACCGTAGATGGTGCCGAGTTGGTCTTCATTGCTTTGATTGCTTCGGCAACCTCTATATGGAGAAACGGGAGTGTCAGCTCCAGATTCTCCTCCGCGGTCACCTTGGCACCCTCAGGCTAGAAATCCACACTCAGCGCCAACCCCGACCTCGGGGATGCCGAGAAGAGGTCCCAGTAGAACGCATAAGTATGGAACGAGATCTCTCTCTAGTTCTCTAGTAGAGAGTCCACGTCCCAGAGGCAAGGGATCGAACACTTTCTACGTTTGCCATTTGCAATGGCATAGAAGTAGGTCGTGTTCGATTCCCCCTGGATGGTCCATTTCTGGCGACTCCTCTGTCTCCAGAATGCCTCCTCTCCCTTATAGATCTCCATAATGGAGGTATCTAGGGAGTACCTATGGGACTAGGCATTAGCCGATAGCCCCACCAGGTCCGCCTCTTGGTCTAGTGCCTGGATTTCCTGTAGAATGGCGTCCTTCTGCCCTCTAATCGCAGCACCAAGGTTCGCACTCCAACCCCGCATAAGCTGTCGTGACATCAGGGCGCAATGGTGCCAAACATCAACAACACAGTAGGTGCGGGGGGAGAGGCCACGGCCTCCATCCACCTTGCCCGAATCGCCTCCGTGAACCCCCGCTGTTTAAGCCAGAAGTTCTCGAAGTGGAAGTGATTCAGTCTAGGAGGAGACCCTCCACCCGAAAACAGGAGGAGGGGGGTATGGTCAGAGCCGACCCTGGTGACCACGCGGAGCGAACACAGGGGGAAGGCCACCTCCCATTCCACAGAGACAAAGACCCGATCAAGGACACTGCGAATCGGGTCCAGCTGCTTATTGGTCCATGTGTATCTAGCTCTGACTCTAGTGATCTCTCTAAGGGCGAGATCAGCGATACAGTCGTCGAACATGCGAATCCTATGGAGGTCCACGTTCACCGAGCTCTTGTCTTCAGCGGAGCGAATGAGATTGAAGTCCCCTACCACTATGACCGGGGTCTCCGTACGCTCCACCTTAGCCTTGAGCTCGAGCAAGAACTCATGGGACCTCCTATGGTCCGCGGGGCCATAAACAATAATCACCTCCCATTTGAGGCGCGATTGTTTATGGTGAGCATCATACTCACAAAGAACTCCTCGCGGTCCATATCCTCAACCTCGAAGGGATCCTCCTTAATGCCAAGGAGGATGCCACCCGAGTGGCCATTCGCCGAGAGCCAGGTCTAGGCAAACTTGTGTCGAGACAGGCCCTCCAACTCTACCAACGAGAAGTCCTGACGGATCGTCTCCTGAAGGCCCACAATATCCACATCTTCTTGGCGTAAGTATTCTTTGATCTGACGGCGCAAGCCCGACCTGGCCGAACCCCCGGATGTTCCAAATGAACGCCCGAAACGCTCGGATGATGTTCATATGACCGATCACTCAAGCGCGGACCCCTTACTGGGGGTAGAGCGGGCACGACTCGGCGGGGGGCGACGAGATGGGGCCTTAGGGGGTCTCCCGCGAGGTCTCCCTGGACGGGGAGTCCTCATAGGAGGCCCACTACTATTAGGCTCGAGGGGTGAAGCCGTGCTGGACCCAGGATGAGCTGACCCAGGTCCTGCCAGCATGATGGCAAATATTTTACATTTGCTATTCTCTACTTTTAATTTTTTAGTAACATGTCCTCCCTCCGTTTCATAATACAAGATGTTTTAGCTTTTATGAAACAAATGTAGAACCACACACTACATTCTCGTTTCACAAAAGTTAAAACATCTTATATTTTAAAATGGAGGAAGTGTGTATAAAAAGTACTCCTAAAATAATGAAGATATATGCTGAAGATTTTACAGACTTTAAATTACCTTCTATTTAAGAAATTGAGTCGACAACTGAAAAAACACAACTAAACCAATCACACCTGAAGGCATTGCTTACATAACTCACCATACATTCTGCGGAGTAAATTCGACCCAAGGGGTGTAACTTAAACCCTGATTGGTTCTCATTGCGTCTGCAATTTAACAGGAGAAAGTGAGTCGTTAACCATTGTATGGATGTTGGTTAGTTTTCAGTACAATGAGGTGATTCTAGTAAAAGAAAGCATATTCAACAATTTGGGCATTTCCTCTTATGCACTATATTCTCATGGGCCCAATTTTTGGCTGAAATGTCTGCTTTCGGGACTAATACCTTGATGGTGCGAGACACTGCTCGATAGATAGACTGCATTATGGAATGCATTTACACTTACTCCATCAGCTTTTCTTGCCGTGACAAGTCAGAAAAAAGTGAGAATGTAATAAGAACCTACATTTGATTCCAATAATTTTTTAGTAAGATTATCCAGGATACAGTTATTTGAGGGCATGGACGAATTCAAATGAAAATTACTACATAGTGGTAAATTTTTCGTTGATTCATTTTATAGAGCTTTGATTCAACCTAATATTCCAGTCGATGACAATAGTAAAATTTGGAAGATGAGGATACCCCTTAAAACGAAGATACTCAC
Source organism: Avena insularis (assembly GCA_023614405.1). NCBI lineage: Eukaryota > Viridiplantae > Streptophyta > Magnoliopsida > Poales > Poaceae > Avena > Avena insularis. The sequence continues at coordinate 375,826,645 of CM042695.1, read as the reverse complement.
TTGGTATCTCCGTAAAGGGGTGATTCTCACAAAAGATAATTTTATTAGGAGGAATTGGCATGGTAGCACTGAATGCATATTTTGTCATCAGAATGAGACAATACGCCATTTATTCTTTCATTGTAAATTTACTCGTGCTATATGGTCAATCATCTAAATAGCCTCTGGTTTATCTCCTCCTCGATCAGTAGTCAATGTATTTGGCAACTGGATGAATGAGATTGAGGATAAATATGGGACTTTGTTTAGGGTGGGAGCGTTTGCCATTATTTGGTCGTTTTGGCTATGTAGGAATGACAAGATTTTTAATAACGTTGTATTTTCTCCCTTGCAGGTTATCTATCGAGCCACGGATGTCCTCCGATCATGGACTTCTCTATAACGTATGGAGTTTCGCAACTTGTTTGCGGAGGGCTGTAGGCGGTTAGAGGATACGGCGCGGGATATCTTCTCCCGGCATGGATGGCAGCAAGCCCTGCAGATAGATTTTCCTTAGCTAGTTTGGAGAACTGTGTTTTGATTTATATTTTTTTGTAATTATGTTTAAATTGCTTTCGTCTGAGACTCTGTGGTTGATCGGCTGTGTGCATCCTAGCTATGCAGAGGCCGGGTGTAAACTTTACTATTAAGTAATAAAAGCGCCCATTTCCAAAAAAAAAATTGATTCCAATCAGTTCTGATGTTCTAGTTGGAGGCTCCCAACGAGTAACTACATTAATCAACACCATCTAAATTAATCAGATGGTTCCATCATGATTGAAAGTATGAATATGATTTGTGGAACCAGGAATTATATAGTGTGCCACACTCCAAGATAATAATAAAAACATCACACTCTAATACATGATTTCACCAGATGAACAATGTAAATAACTTAACCAAGTCCTACAATATCATTGCGATGGGTCCTCACGGGGCAATGCAGAACCATCGGCGACATAGTTATACATAAGACTATAACGTCCGAGTGTCTACCATTGCAAAAAAAGAATAACAAGCGGTTGTGATGCAGAAACGAGTTTTGTTGTCTGTTACATGCGGTCCAAACCAGCCATTGGCAGTCAAAAAATTGTCATTCAGATGGCCCGCCATACTTGAACGCGCCCTTGGGGCTCATGTTGGACACGGAGTAGGTCTTCTCGCTTGTTACATAGGGTACGAAATTTTGCGGGGCCACGAAACTCTTGCCATTTTGATCCACGAAACGGATATGTCCGAACGATGCAGCTCTCCTGTTGTTGGGACGGAATCCGCTGCCCATTGGGGCCAAATCAGTCGCCTCGGTCAGCACAAAACCTCGCACTTGCATTTCGGATGCTTTGTAAGCCAAGGTGGTAAATAAGGTCTTAGGGAAGCGCCCGATCAAGCGTCGCTTTGAATTGATTCCACGGTGGACCAGCCAGTCCCCAGTCACTTTGTCCTACACAAACTCAAGAACTGAAAACTCGACATGGAAGAGCAACTTGTACAAAATCATCATGAATAACGGATTGCAAGATAAAGATGTTTCTCTTACCTTGAAAACCTTTAGATTAATGGTTTTCTTGGCTCCATTGGATTCAGAAAGGGGACGCAATGTGGCTCCTGGAACTACGGCACCTTTCTCAGGAACATATCCTGGACAGGTCAAATCGTAGCAGCCCGTCCATCCTTGATTATCGCTCTGTATATGATGCAAATCAACGAGTGAAAAAAATAGTGACTACAAGAAAACTAGACCAATGCATATCAGAGATACATGACAGTGTTGATCTTACCGTCCAATAAGTGAAAAGGTGAGTGTCTGAATTACCCCGATACAACCATGGATAAACCTGTAAATGAATGGGGAACACACCGCATTTCAAAAACTGGACACTCGTAGTGAAAAACGAAATACACGAAAAAAGAGAGACTTACATGCCATCCAACAACAAGCATATTACGGTCGAAAGCGTTCGTGTTCTTAATAATCAACGCCGCTCCACTGTGTTGACCTTCCTGCAATTTGAGACTGTGTACATCCATTGTAGCTTGGATCCCGTAGTAATCCCGCTTGGCTTGTGTCTTATATGCTGCAGTCTGATAGTAGAAAGGTTCAGTTAATTCAAGATGGCAATATCCCTAGCTAGTTAAGGCTCTCTTTAGTATGGTAGAGATATAGTATTGTGTTTCTACCAATTTTCTGTCCATTTTGATAGCTGCAATTTCCTTTAAATGACTGTTACAACTTGACTCTTGTTGTGTTCCGTGTGTTTCCATTTGTGGATTTAGGTGCACACGCCATGCATTTATTCAAGATTCGCATATCTTCAGACACGAATCTACTTTTTAAATGGGATTTAGCTTCATCACACCCAACAAACACTTCAAAAACAGCATCACACACCCCCATGCAGATTCAACCTAACGGTTAATCGCTTAGATCGTTTCTCACCACGAAAGGTCTATTTGTGTTGCTCACAAAAAAGAAGGTAAATTGTTGAAATTATGTTGTACTCAAACAGGAGGGAGCAGTATACTCACATAGGGAGTTCTGACGCCATCATCAGGGAAAAACAGTGACAGATTTGCAGGAGGCGCACCCGAACCACCACCGATCTTTAGGTCGACTGGTTTCGAGCTGTTACCAATTTCCTCCTGAAATAAAACATGGGTCATTTCATCATTTGGTCTTCAATTAATCAAGATATGGTACAGTAGGAAAAAATATGAATCGCACCTGATTTGCAGCATGGAGTCCGCCTCCACTTATGCTGCCATTGGCGAGACGTAGGATGCACAGAACCAAGATAAAGAGAGTGAAGTCACCCATGGTTCTCACGCCAGCAGTACAAGAGAATGAGCTGCAAGATCTGCGCCTAGACCTCCTTTAAAGGGAACCTGAAATCAAAAGGTTATTATTGAAATATTAATTTATGGCTACTAGTTCATTATTAGAAGGTTTCCTTTGCATTTAATTAGTCCCCAAAATATCTTTTATAGCTTATACTATATGACAAAGAATTATTAATGCAAAAGATTTGGTTTGAACTAACAATTATTGGCAAAGATATATTTCTTCTTGAGATGATTAATGCTCAAGATTTGACTCAAATATCGTCAGCGTGCGTTAAGGCGCTGTATTGCACTGTCCTAGTCATTTACTCCCTCCGTTTCATAATATAAGATGTTTTATCTTTTGTGAATATTGAAACATGCTTCACAAAAGCTAAAACATCTGGTCGAGTAAATTTCAGGGGCTCGCCAATCAAGTGATCAGTGAAGCACCGTGCTTGTCTCCTGTCAGCTGCCAACCCGTTTCGTCGTCCCCGCTGCTCCTCCTCGCAATCTTGATCACTGGCCTTGAAGAGACGAGATCCTGGACTCCAAAGCCGAGCCGGAAAGGATGGATGGACTGCCCTTTCTCAACTTGATTGGTGGACGAGCTGGAAGGAGTGAAACTCTCGCATCTTCAACCGCTGGGCATCGACACTACAGGGGATTTTAGCCAAGATCATTGAGGAGCTTAACACCCAGTCCATGGCTGGACGACCTCGTGCTCCAATAAAGGCCGTATGCATATCTTCGATGCAGAGGTCACACCCTCCATTTCGAAAACAAAAATGGCTGGACCCGACGAACCTGACAAGGTACGTTTCTTGGTTGCTCTCTTCGCTGTGGCATGTAATTGCCGGCATCCTCTGTAATGTTTCTCTCTCTGTTTTGAAGCTGTACCTGCTACTCCTGTACCCTCTCTTCTTAATGCAGTGAAAAGTCGCTCCGGCAACTTTTTCTTCAAAACAAGATTAAAATCTCTCTAGAGGATGCAATGGGCTTGAACGACGGTTGTTTCATTTCATCTCCGAAATGAAAAAATACTCGTGGAGCGAGCAGGCGTCATTGTCGTATCGAAACCGAACAAACCAGGTAAACCATACATCTCACATTTATTCAAAGGTTTCAAGTAATGTCATGAGTACTACTACACTTATTTGCCTGGCAGAACACATCGTGAAGAAAACACTTCAATTGTAGCGTTACCAAATTCAGCTAAATGTAACAATGGCTCAAGAGAAATAAAGTTTCAAGTTTTGTTCCCAATCCTCTGGGTAGCGCCTGATCTTCTCATTCACTTCACTTCCAGGAATGTCATATGCCCAGTACACATGAGAGCACGTCATCTAGGGTTCTCTGTAATCTAGAAACAACATTTGTTAAATACATCATCTCATACAACCAGTGGCACTGCATATAACCATGAAAAATTATATTCTCCTATACTATCTCAAAGTTCGAAGAATGGATGGGGTTACAACCCATGACAACAATAGCCTTCCACTTCTGTTACTTTCAGCTAACCTAGAATGTGAACAAGTAGAAAAACTGTAGAATGCTTACTCTGTCTAAACCGGCTCCATGGGCAAGCCTGGGCAAATCTGCTTCTCTGGCATTTTCTTGAACTTGGTCTTTATACATTCAGGCAGGCTCAGGTGTGGCAGCCGCTGCGGAACTTTCGCATACACAACCTTTGTGCATTTAATCACCATTTGACAGGGAACCTTTATGCAGTTAATCACCGTCTGAAACAGAAAAAGAACCAAGACACTAGTATGAAAGATGTTCTTGTTACTTTCTAATTTGAAATTAACTACTCCCTCCGTCCCAAAATAGATGTCTCAAATTTCTCAAAATTTGGATGAATCTATATACTAAATAGTGTCTAGATTCATTCAAATTTTAACAAATCTAAGACATCTATTTTAGGACGGAGGGAGTATTATATATAATCAAAAGGCACTATACCTTCTTCTGAAATTCAGTACCACAAGCGATCACTATCATGAATAAAACTCCGATACACGGACATATTGCCCAAGTGGACACACCTCTACAAACATGCTGTGGTATAAATGCTGCCACACAAAAGAACAGAAGCAGTAGAAGCTGCACTATCTCTAATAATTTGAATCCGGCATTGACAGATAACTTTGCATCCTTGAATCGTGAAGAATGAGCTGACACTATAATAGTGACGAAGAACAAGAAGATGTATGCCAGGTAAAGGGCATCCTTCCAAATTTTAGAAATAATCTGAGCTGGATCAGAGCAACAAATACCCCAATAAGGGAGGAGAGCCAAAGCAGCAGCAACTAAAGAGTTTGCGGTGTTGGAGACTTGACTCCGTGTACCCTGAGTTAAAAAAATGCAGTAAGAAACATTAGCATATTTTGAAGTATCTGGTTGTTCTCTTTTAAGGGAATAGGTTGAAGATCAAACTAACAAGAGTAAAAAATGAATTTTCAGTAGAGATGCCATGAACTGATATGCGGCTAAAGAATGATAGGTAGCGGGCTACTAATCTAACATTAGCTAAAGGGGCAAAAGTTACCTCTTTCTTTTTTCGAGATTGAAGTATTTGGTTTCTCTTTTTTCGAGATTGAAGTGTTGGGTTTTTCTTTTTTCGAGATTGAAGTGTTTGGTTTTCCTTTTTTCGAGATTGAACCTTCATCTTTTTCTCATCGTCCGAAAGAATTTCACCATCAGAAATATCCATATCAACATGATGATTTTGGCTGTTTGTTGTTTTCGTTCCCTGTGACACATCATTGGACAGACAAAGTCGTCAGAGAGCAAAGAGAACATTAGGAGGATAACAAGAGCGAGACAAAACCACGTCAGCTTCTCACCACTTGTGCAGTCCTGGTGCTGTATTTGTTTCTATTGGAACTAGTCCTGCTGCTCCTGTCAGAGTGATTATCCTCGGGAACGGGTATGATTACTTTGGTTTCATCATCACTGCTGCCATCGTCTCCCATTCGAATGATTTCATGCTGTCAAGCATTAACAAGCCAACAAAACCATAATGTCAAAATGGAAGCATTAACAAGCCAACAAAACCATAATGCTTTCAGGATGGTTGGTGCAACAAAAAGGTAAAGAAGCAGAGCATACAGTGCTGTTGGAAGAGTGAGACCCAAATGGAGACTGCATTTCCTGATTATAGAAAAAAATAGCATGTGTTAGCATATTGCATAGCATAGCCAGCTACAATAACAAAGTTTCCATCTCCTCCTCATCATAAGACATTAACACACGAAAGAGTGCAGTCTTGATCAAACAATTAAGCAACAGGTAAAGTTCCTATAAATGGAAGGTAGGGAATGCTGAAGAAGTGCGAGCTTCGTGAGCATGGGGGGTGTTGCAACCCAATCGAATAGTTGCATACCGATCTGAAAATTTGGGAAGAGATTTTCCTTTTCAGATATTTTACTGTAAATCGCAATCCACATCCCCTAAATCAGTACGCGAAATCAAGCATTCGGGCCGGGTAACGAAAATCTAACAAGAAAAGAAAAGTACAGGTATGGAGGAGTTTTGTCGCAAACCTCTGTGCTGAGGCTGACCCAGCTAAGCATAGTGGCCAAGAAGTCGCCGGTGAGGAGTGGCCCATTGAAGACGCCATGCTGAATCAGACGGCGGAGCAACTTGACGATACGGTTCAGCACTCGGAAGCCCTCCCCTGAATTGCCATCCTCGTCTCCGCTCCCTGGCTTGCCGCCTCCGCTGCCGCCTCCGCCACATCCACCTCCGCCGCCACATCCACCTCCGCCCAAATGGATGGGGAGCTTGCCCTTGGATCCACCGATTGTTCCGCCGTTGCTCGAAGAGAGGGGAAGCAACAGAAGGCGTGGCGCGCAGGGGCTTGGATGGACGGCGGAGCCGGAGCGGGCGCGGAGGACGTGGGGAGAGGGGAGGCCTGTCGAGCTCGCGCGGGCGGGGAGGTGGCGGCTGGTGCGGAGGCGGAGGCGGGAGGAGGGCGCGGAGAGGGCGATCGGCCGGGAGTAGAGTGAATTCATCTCGATCGCCGTGCAGGTGCAGCAGGAGTGCGGATTGCGGCGTGCTGTCTGGTGGCCCTAGGGGGTTGGAGACTGGAGACGAAGACTAGTTCGTCCAGAAAACAACGAACTGCCAATAAAAAACAAGGACTGCGAGCGCCCACACGTTTTCAACCAATGATCAGGTGACAGCGCCGAACCTCAACCTCAAAATGGAAAGTCAAATGACGGCGCGGAACAGAGCATTCCTTCGCTACGGAGTCCAAAAGGCACTCTCAATCCAAAAACAAATGTCACTTTCTTCTTCTTTTTTAGAAAAAAAATTTTCTTCCAATCAAATAATCATCAATATCAGTACAAAGAACGAAAAACTGACTGATAAGAGAAAAGCTGAAGTTTTAACATACTACATGATCATCGTGTGCTCCAAAATTTTGGGAGCTTCCAGATTAATCTAACCTCCTTCCAAATAGGTGCTCATAAAAGCAAAGCCCAAAAGTTTTTTTTCATGCATCGGAAGAGTCAACCGCCACCTGGACATTCCATGCTGACATCACCCAGTCGAGGCAGATCTTCCCATCATCGACCCATCGTGTGCGACCTCCCGTCGAGATCATGCGGCCGTTCTGTATTGTCATCGCCCCTCGACTAGCTGATTTCAACCAAAGAGGCTCACTCATGAGATTCCATCTCGAAGGTGTTGTCTTGGAGCGTTGTGCCCTTCGTCGGGTCACATGTCACCAGACCGCTAGATTATAGTTCGCGTTCTCGTTTGTTGTGTGATTTTGGATATGTTGACGTGAGGTCCTGCGGGGATTTCCTTGTTGTTTTCTTATAAGCCGTTTTATTTGACATCAGTGATTGGCATTGTTTTAAATAATTAATAATATGAAGTTATTTGTCTAGTATTTGCCCTTGCAGGGTATCTCGTGAAGTAGGATGAATCGAACGCAGGGGGCTGAACACGATCTCTCCAAGACCTCTCTGTAACTATGGAGAGGAACGGTATAATCACGACAAGGATGACATGATGAGTTTACCCAGTTCAGGCCACCGTGCGGTGTAAAACCCTACTCCTGCTTGGTTGTATTGCTTGTACCGCTTGGCGAGATTACAGATACAAGAGGTTGATCAAGTGATCAGATTTGGTGCCCCTAAGAGGAAGAAGCTAGGGTTTCTTAGGTGGAAGGACCCCCTTCCTATGATGTGTTGTCCCTCTTTTTATAGGCGCACCGGTCCTCTTACTGCCAATGTGGCGGGGCGACAAGGAAGAGGGCAGGTGAGTAAAAGATGCTCCTATCCGCTTTTGTCACGCTTTCTATATAGAGGGGGGATGGTCCCCCGCGTCAATCTTGTCGGCCACTCTTGACTTGGAGAAGGGCTTGGAGGGGAAATTGATGGCTTCCTTGCACAGTGGTAGTGCACGGTGGCAGATGTCCCTTCTCTTGGAGCGCGGGTGTCCCCAAGTGGCGGCTTCCGTGACTTAGGTGCAGGCGAGTGTATGTCCTACACTATGTCCTCGCCAAGGTGCTGCTTGCTTCGCAACGGTCCCCTTAAAGGGGACCTTCTTCTAGAGGCCTCGTGGAGGCTGCCCCTTGATGCTTTGCCGAGGGGGTTCGGCAGTAGATGGGCCAAGGTACCCTGGTTCCCGATGGCCTAACATATGCATCAAGCAATGCTAGGCCGGATGGTTATACTCCTTTTCGAAAGGAAAAAAAAAAAGACCATGCTGGTGTTTTTAGGGTTGAAAGAAAAATAGCAAACAATCATTCCTGAAGAAGCCATTGACAGTGATAAAATGCCATTAAGATGGCCCGCCATAAGTCGAACACAGCTTTGAGCACATTTTGGACATGGAGTATGTCTTGATTGCTCCATTTCATAATATAAGATATTTTAGCTTTATAAAAGGAGTGTATCTAAACCTCTTTTAGTGTATAGTTTCACAAACATATACACTAAAAAATGTCTAAATACACTCTTTACACGAAGCTAAAACAATTTTGATTATGAAACGGAGAAAGAATACTCCAGACATAAATTCTGCAAGTCCTCAAAACTCTAGCCATCGCGATCCACAAAAATGATATTTTTGAACAATGCTGCTTTCTTGTTGAGACAGAATCCACTACCCTGTGGATCGAGATGGCTAGAGTTTCGAGGCCCGCAGAATTTATGTCTGGAGTATACTTCCTCCGTTTCATAATCAAAATTGTACTCCTTCAAATTTCAGTCAATCTGAATCTGCTACACGCCAACTGTGTCAAAGTTACAGAAAGTGACGTCTTGCCAAGACCAAACAGTCAAAAAGAAACCTTCAGGAAAAGAGGTAAAGAAATGGCAGCACCATAAACACGCCAGTACAGGCGCAAAATCCTCTCACGCTGTACAGTTACAAAATTTTCCTACAGCCTTGTCTCCTCGGGACACTATTTGTTCTTTCTGTGCTTGTGTTTCTGTGTCCTCCTAGCTGCAAGGGCACCAGAGGCACTCTTCCCCTCAAACCTCTTTGTCATCTTCATGACGCTGGACATGCCCTTCCGTGCGGACGCCTTGCGATCCGACCTGCGGTTGAGCAACTTCCGGTCCAGTGGCCAATAAGCATAAGGCTCCATCTTGTCTTTCTTCTTCAGATCACCACCAGCCTTCTTGCTGGTGTACTCATGGCCAGTGTAGGACCAACCGCTGCTGACAACCTTCCTCCTCTTCACTGACTGGCTCCTGACAGAGCTCTTGTCATCGACCTCCTCATCACGGGAGACAGGCTTCTTTTTGCGATATTCCCGTTCTTCGCGTATTATCATACGCCCTTCAGGGTCCATCTCAATCTCATCATCGTCATCGTCATCGGGTGCAGCCCTCTTTTTTCCTGTTGATTTAAGAGCTAACCGCATTGTCTTCTGGTCGAGTAAATCCAAGGGCTCGCCAGTCAAGTGATCAATGGACTTCTCCTGTAAGCTTTTATCTTGGCGCTTTCTGTTTGACCTAGACATTAGTACAAGAAAATGTAAGAAATTATGAGCCTTCTCAAACAGCTTTTGAGTGTGGCTTTGTCATGACCTAGACATACCGTGTGGAAGCTTTTGATCCATTACGAGATGCAACAGTATGTTGTTTGGAAAATGGACCGTTCGAGTCCTCCTCGTCACTTCCGAAATCAGAGAACATGTGTGTGTGATTCCATCCACTGTGCCTGCATCAACAGTGATCAGGCAATTGAGCACACATTGTGGATACTCTGGATCTAAACTATATTAAACACAGTTTATTTTGTCTAAGCTCTCAAACTGTCCCAGATAACAAATGATAAACAGAGCTTAAAAGTCTTGAAAAATAATCTTGGGCATTGAACTACGGAATTATTGTGCCAGTATACCTGGTAGCTCCTGAGGTCATAGATATGGCCTCCCCATCCTCAGATGATTTGCCCTTCCGCATTTTTCGCTCATTAATCTGGTTAACATTTTAAACAAAAAGGTTGAAAAGAAGAGAACAAGACGGAAATGTCGTTATTTCTGTCTTTAGTTTCTTTTAGAACTCCAAAGATTTGTAAAAACATCATAACTTACCTTCCTGATGTTGGTGAGCAATTTCATATGTTCTTCAGGCATCACAGCCTTGACCGCATCTAAACCACATTTTTTCACAAGAATTTCCACAAGTGATTTCACCTAATAATAAGACAAGGGGAGTTATTAGCAGGCTCAAATGCCTAATTATGTCATTGAAGTTATTAGCAGGCTCGGATAAAAGAACAACAGTTCAGTCACATGCAGAGTGTGCATTCTTCCTACAATCTCGCTGATATTACAACAGTAGCACAGGCACCGAAGATGGAGTAAATACTACCATGCAAAAGTACGCATTCATTTCCAAAACTAGAAGTGTTGATTTGACATTTTACTACTCCCTCCGACCCATATTAGTTGACTTGGATTTGTCTAGATTTGGATGAATCTAGACACTATTTAGTATATAGGTTCATCCAAATTTTGACAATTCAAGTCAACTAATATGGGTCGGAGGGAGTATTTTTTTACTTATTGCACATTCCAATTAACAAACAAACAGTGGACTAGCAAAACCAAACAATCGATACCTTTGCTTTCAAAGAATTCTTCTTATCACTTTGCCAGTTCAACAAACCAGCAACGAGTCCCTTCAAGTGCTCCTCCAACACGTCAGCTTTAGATTTAGCCACTAATGCTTTGATAAATCCTAAGTTGGCCTGACCACGATATCAATGTTAGTGAAAGAAGCTGAAATGAAATCATAGATTACGTAATTGGAAGTGTATGGTGCTCTTTACTTTGACAAGTTCTCGGTTGTTCCTCTGCATAAGGAGAAATGTAGACGGGAGCAGCTTGTACGCTACTCCAACAAGGTCTGAGAACTCATAGGTCAAGCGAGCTAACCCTGTCACAGCAGCACTAATCGCATGCGGAGTTTGACCAGCCAGACCACCAGCTACCTGAAAATGAAAGCCGACAACGTTAAACCAACACTGTAGCACTTTTCTTTTGTTTAGAAGAAGACAAAGATCTCAATTGTCAAGGGTGATAAAGGAGCATGCTGAGGAAATGCTAGGAAGGTCGCGGTAGTGTGGATAATCTGCAACAGCATGGTGCTGAACTAGTCGACTTCCCATAGAGGATTAAAATTAATAAAATGCATAATGACAAAAATGTACCATGTCAAAGAACTGGTGCAAGTTGACCTTCCTCCCATCAATTTCAGCATCTTCACAAGCATGACCAATTTGGATAAGCAAATCATAAGCCCTGTTTCTGGTTTTCTTGTTAGCCTGTGAAGAAACATAAAACTCATCACCATAATCTCACATCTGACTTTCTTTACTATATAACCGCATTCGAAGCTGTCTTAACAAAGGAATGAGAGCTTTGCTGCAGTAACAAAAGTTGAGCAAAAGAATTATGCCATCCAACACTTGACCACTTGATCATTATAAGCAGCAAGGTCTAGAATAAACAAATAATGACTTCCAAACTCTGTTCAGAATGAAAACCTGAAGATGACATACTTTTGTTTTAAAAAGATAAATAAAACCCTTATGTATAACAAGAAAATTTAGTTATGTGGTGCATTTCAAAGGGAATAAGGAGCAAAAACGTCAAAACTGACAGCATGCTACTTGAGCCTTTTAGATAGTATTCCTGGTTACATTAATAATAATGCACAAAACTATAATATACTATTTCAGTTACCTCCTTCAAGGCAAGAAGTATTTCCGTGAGGAATGAACTAACAATTTCCCTCTTTCTCTGCAGAGAAGAAAGTGATGCACATTTGTTACTGCTCTCCCATATACATATGCACATTTGTCCAGAAACTGCGACGATGATTTTGTTTTACCAACCTTCAAATTGTATACAATAAGGTGATGTAGGCATTCAAGCCTGTACCGTTTCGATGGAAATTGGCATGGCAACGATGAATTCATCAATTCCAACAGGACATCTAAATTTCTTTCAATAAATTCAGCATCCTGAAGTAATCCAACATTCCATACAGAAAATGTTCAGATTTCTTCTTTTTTCTGATGTGCAATAGTTCATATAAAGTAGCAAACTGAAAGCAGGAACAAACCTTAAGTAACATTGAGAGGACCTTGTATGCTCTCTTTTGATTCAATGAGTCGGTATCCTACAAACAAACAAAAAAATGTAAGATATGAGCAATATACATAACATATTGGACATAAGTGGCACTGAAACAATATGCGGATATATGTACCTTAATTGCAGGTTTTACATAGCTGAACAGCACATTGATTGACTTTGCAGCTAATCCGGGCATTAATGAAGCTGCAAAGTCCAAAAGAAGAGCCCTGAAAATTCAAATCAAGGTTTAAGATCAACACCAGACTTCAGCTAAATCTAAGGGGCGCACAGATAAGAACCAATAAAAATATGAACACCGCCAAACCTCGTCATGTTATTTGCATTCGAATTATCTTCAATCTGCATTGAATTTTTATCCACTTGCTGTGCATTAACAGCTTTCGTGGCATCCAGCAACTTCCTAATTGTGTCAAGGAAAAACTTGCCCACTACGTCTTTGTCCGATATGGATGCTATCTCGCTTATCGCAGGCTATAGGTCCAATGTAGAGGGATGTAAGTTATGTATTTTCATGTAATACAAGTGAAATACTGAAATGCAGTCAATCAATGAAAAATGCAATCATGAAATTCTCAAATGAGAGTTGAAATTGCACTCCACAAAACAGAGACTTTGTTAGTTCAGCCTTGCGTCATTTTTGTCAAAAAAAATTATTTTGACAATTAGCAGTTTAGCACGACAAAGTTGCAGACTTCAGCTGTAGAATAATAGATTCTAATAAGCCATGGAGATGGTTATCAACTTCAAAATGATGAACGACCAGCCCACCATACAAGAAATTTATGAGCTAAAACTAAAAGTAATCAAACTATTCCAGTAGTAAAAGACGCCTAAGTGTACTCAGCAATAAAAATGGATCTCTCAACCACAACAAACTCTTGCATAATCCATAAGGTGCAGAAGCATTCTTCATTCAAATAAGAATACTAGGCTCCAGAACATAATCACAAAAAAGGTAGAATAAGATCAAGCCCCACAACAAGATGACAGCATATCTACATTGCAAACAGCAATAAATACCTGTAAGAATCCAATAGCGTCCTTTGAGGATGATAAGAATATAGAACATAATAGTTCTAAAAACTTTGGAGAGAAAGCACATATTTCTTTCAAATTTTCCTCTGCACTCTCTTTTGTATAACGCTCCTTTGCTCTTCTTTCAGATTTGCTTATGTCATCCTCAACAAGAATGTCCTCTCCACTAGTGATTGACAAAGCTTCCTTGTTTTGTTTAATTAAAATCTAAAACGGACATAAGTTAGAAGGAAAATTACACACACTATAACGTACATAGCAGTTCCATGTAATTTGAACAGAGGAATGTGAAGAACCTGAATACTTGAGCAAATGATGCCGCGCAGGTCAGGCTGATTTTGGAGAGTGTCACATAAGACATTCTGTAGAACTCTGAAGGTGCTTGAAGTATCACATGGATAGTTACAACATGATGGTAATAAAGACCAAAGTGAATACACATAACCCTCAGCTCTCTTGGCAGAGAAAAGCTTATCGTCTTTCAGAAGCTGTTCATTGCAGAAGTTGGAAAAATAATTAGGGTCAAGTTCAAAGCGAGATGGCTTAATCCTTTTATGTTACAGCACAAATTAATGAGAATTTCCAGAATACCTTGGGAATATTCTTCTCTACAGCTCTAACAATACCCAGAATATCTCTCAAGAAAAACTGTAAACTAGCACCAACAGTGTGCCTTTCTAAAATAGGGAGAATCCATTCATTTTCATCACCTATTGACTGTATGTGTAGAATATCAAGAACATTCTTTGGCCCCATTGCGGCAACTGCTGAACCAACACATGCATTGAGCTGCAAAAGAGAAGCATTTAAAGGTAAACCAGAAATTAACTAATCAGGGTATAGCCCAAATAAGTTGTATTTGTATGGAGGGCGTGCAATGCAAGTTTACAGACTACAGATTTATATATCGCCTACACGACTACTGTTAGCAATATCTTAAGCAGCATAAGTTTTTGCAAACCTAAACCTTCACTGTTGGGCAATTCTAAAAGTAGTACATGTGGTGATCGAAGTGCATCTGTAATTAAACAGAAATACCTGCTTCCGGAACGAAAAGTCATCATCTGACAAGTTCTGCATATCTGCCAGGTTCTTGAGTGCTTCTGGTAATAAATCAGATGAAGATTCTCCTATTGTTTCCCATGAGAAATGAGTTCAGAAACTTTGAATAGCATACAAAGTAAGACGATCCATTTAACAGAAAAGCATTCAACATAGATTGCTAATTGCACACAACAATGTCCCACAACAAGCATGTTGAAAGATTTATAGATCTTCATGACCAGATGAAAGATCACAAAGTAGGAACTGCAATAATGTTAAGCTACTAAATATTATAAAGTGTTCACCAGCACTGTAGAATTGACAAGATAACGCAGAGGCCAATTTTAATGCTGTTTGTGGTTGGTAAAGTTGTGCTCTGCTGTCGATTTTGGTAAGTTGTGTTTTGCTGTCCAGTAAGAGATTGCTATTGAATGTACAAATTGCGGTTTCAACATTTTAGTACATCAAAAATAAAAAAGAATCAGTTATCTGAAGAAGTTTCAGTAGTGCAAACGGATCTCAAGCATTACCTACTAAATGAGTGTGTGTTAAAGCATTAGGAACATCACATATGTTAAGGCTTGTATGCTAAAGCAATGGCGTACTTACCTAACTTGTCAAATGCCTCTGAAATTACATTAAATGATTTGTCCCAGACATCAGTATAGCGGACATCTAGCAAGCCCTCTAGGATAGCACATATCTTCTCTATGACGGTGGGATCAGATCGCATCCCTTGATGCCTAGCCTTAATCTGGGTGATGCCCTGAGACACCAAGTTTTCATCAATGCAATTATCTATTAATCCTTTTAACGTCTCCACAGCACAAAACCTTGCTTCTTCAAATTCACTTGCCAATATATCTGAGAAACAATTTTCAAGAAAAGAGTCAGAAAAAAAATACATAAATATGATTTGTAAATAACATAGAAAAACCTAGAAATGCCAAGCTTTGATGGAAAAACTTAGAAATGCAAAACTTATGAAAATAACCAACCTCCAAGCGAAGTAAATATCAGAGGGAGCTTTACAATGAAGATATTCTTATTCTGACTATAAACTTTTCTAGTGCCGACATTTAGAAGCCGTGCAATTGAAGCCAGTTCATCTCCTGATTTTCTTTCTGTGGAGACAGATAGTCCCAAAGAGCACATAAGATCCAACAGCACATCAGGTTTAAGCTGTACAGTTGGACTGTCACCAACAACATGCAGAATCTCCAATATACACCTTGTCAAAATTGGTTGATGCAGATCCAAGAGCGGTCTAAAATACTTTAAGATGGTATTGGAAGGCTTGGATGCCATGAGATGAAGGCAGCACTTAAGAGCATTTAAAATACATATGACCTCTTTAGCCCCCTTAGGTCCTTCTGCCGCTGAACCTTTACTTGCATCATTAGATCCACCAGCAAGCAGCAGAAATCGTTCAAAAACGCTTGCTATTGCTTCACTCGCAGGAACCAAAATAGCTTGCCGCTGAAAACTCAGGAGAATATCTCGCAAGGAAGAATGAGATTGACTTCTCACCTGCAGAGCATTATAGTAAAATATGAATAATCTTCTACTACTTGATGATTGGACACTTGCAATTTGGACTGAGTAAGGCTAACTACATTGCTGGAAAAACTGAAAGCCGTGAAAATTATGTACATCACCTTGTACTAGATGTCCCAGTAAGCTACAAAATTTAACTCAGATGAAAGGTACTTTACCTTCGGCCGCTGATCGGAAGCGAGCCGTAACACCACGGCGTAGAGTGGCTCCACTGCCTCCCAGCTGGACTTGTCTCCCGCGGATATCAAATGCGCGAGGCACCTCACCCCAGCCCTCACGCCAGAGTCGGGCGTGGAAGGGAACTCGAGCACGCGCGCCACGTCGTCGGCGACCTGGCGGCCGCGGGCGCGCACCACAGCGAGGGGGAGCGCTGGCACCGCCGCGGAGAGGAACGCGAGGAGCGCGCCCGCGACGTTGCGGTCGGCGGCCCCGGGACCCGCGCGCGCGAGCGGGGACAGCGCGGCAGCGGCCGCCGCGAAGTAGGCGACGGTCGTGGAGGGGACGCCCTGGTCCCTGACGGCCTGCGCCATGGCGGCGGCGGTGGCGCAGAGGTGCTGGTCGTCCTCTCGCTGCGAGCGGCCGAGGCGGCCGAGGATGGCCGCGACGAGGTCGGACTGACCGGAGAACATGGAGAGGTCGGTGTCGTCGCCGGCGACCGAGCGGGGCGTCTGGGGGAGCTCGTCCATGTCGACGTCGGCCATGGCGGGCGGGTGGCGTGGGTGCGGGCAGCTGCACGAGCCGAAGCAAGGGGAGGCGTTAGGGTTTTGGGGAGGTTGGAGGAGACGGGCTGGTTGTTTTGTTTCCTTGCACGCGACTCGGCATGGGCCTTTTGTCCGTTGAATTAGTGGGCTGGCTGCTGCTGAAATGGGCATTTTCGATTTTATTTTGTTTGGGCTATTGGACAGTGTGTTTTTTTTTAACTAGGACTAGGCCAGTGCGTTGTAATGGGAGATAAAAATTTATAAATATAAAAAAAAATAAAGGATAAATGGTCGTGGAATTTCAGTAATGAAACTCAGAGGTTTCTGAGAAAGTCATGAACACATGAAAATGGCCTTTCTTCTACTCTTGACCATCTGTTGCCAATGCTCTTGATTTTGGATCTTTTTTCTTCTATTTTCCAAGAACAATCTAAACACATAAAAATGGAAATATGCATTGTGTTCTTGTTCTTGGACGAACAATAACAAAAAAATATGTAAACTCTTCTTAATCTAAAGCTTCAGTTTGTATCACTCTTTCATTGCTACTAACTAAAAATGAAATATAGATTAGCTGAGCAGCTTGTGTTTTACTCTGAAACATGTCTCTAACTTTTTTTAAGTAGAATAGTTTTATAATGCCAGGTGTGGCCTCAGTCATAATCAACATATCATCACGCTCACACCTAGCACTAATAGCAGTAAGAACATGTGTTGCTTTGTTACATGTCCTGGGACAATAACTACTCACACGGGAGTTAGAATTTAAACACATAAAAGCCCTATCCTCCTTAAATATGACGCCATTGGGCATACGGTCATAGTTGGAGCTCTGAAGTGCTTTAGAAGGAGTGGTAGAGTCACTCTCGATGTGTACATTGGACATTCCCAGTTTGTTGCAGCCTGCATCGCATGAAGGCATGCATTCGTCTCCACACGAAAGGGGTCTCTAATGTGATGTAGATGTCCATACCATCACCGTCAGCATCTCGGATGATAAAGCCCCAACCTCCATTGGTTAGTCTCAGGAAAGAAGGCCCCATCTATGTTGATTTTCAAAGTACCGCCAATTGGAGACACCATTTAGTCTCCTATTTTGAACTTGTGGACACCCCTTTTAGATAAAATTCTATTGAATCAGCAACCCATTTCCAGACCAGCAAACATACAGATTCCGACTTCCTCTGTTTATTCCATGCATTTATACTGTTTATTGCATCAGGCTGCCATGCACAGAAATCGTTCATATCTTCCTAGATCGGCATGTCAAAAATAATACTTGGGTCTTGGGCCCACAAAGTCACCTTAACCAGCTCCTCACCCCATTTCCCAAGAATTGGATTAATCAATTGAAGGCAAAGAAAAGAAACATCCTCCGTCTGTCTCCATAATCGTACTCAGTTTCTTTTATAAACAGCTTATATGCTTTTGAGGAATCACATATGAGCGATCTCTTGCTTACTTCCATGTCTCAATTTATACACATAAAATAAGCGGTAGTAAAACTGTTTTGTCAAAAATGCCAAGCATCTCATATCATGATCTAACACCACACATGCTTCTTTGGAAACGCGACAAAACACTTTCCTAGCTAATTTCGTCATGGACTTTCTTACCTGCACGACCAGTAAATTAGCAAGTCTAATAATTTAGTTTAGTTTTCGAGACACAAGAATTTAATGTACCCATGATGTTTTCAAGTCATCAAAATTATTTCAAATCGTAGTGACCATGACGAGTCTACAAGAACATCAATAGCTTACTTTTTGTTACTATCCAGAAAGTACCTGAGTGTAACTATAAATTCGAAAGATTGCTAACCTTTGTAGGTAGTTCAGATGCTACTTCAGTTCATCTATTTGCATTAGATTCAGATTCGACTTGAAAACTTCCTCCGTGATTTCCTAACAACCTGTTCCAACAAAAAGTTTGTGGGTTATGCCCTCAAACGGCAATCACTTTGCAATATTGGGCTCTGAAACCATAAAAGAACTTGAGAAATAGTGAGAATGGTTGCAATTCAGTACATGACAATGAGAAGTAGAGATCAATATATCGCCATTTTTTACTGAGCGGCGATTGCCTTGGCCTCTGAGCGACCCTGCTTGGACGTTCCTCCCTGTACAATGACCTCTGAAGGGCCTCGTTGGCGCTGCCACCCGTCCCCATCCCCTTTTTCTCGCTGCCTTCCCCCACTGCATCATCACACGCCTGCGACTTCTGCAAGCATCTCAACTCGCTCGCCTGCAATTCTCTGTAAGAAAGACAGCATGTCAAGCAGTGTAACGTAAGGGATATTTGAGCTGTCTACTATAGAAACCTGAGTAAAATGTTTCTATATCACTTATTCCACTAACACGCTTTAATAGGCTGTTGTAGAACTCATTAGACTCATGGCCTAATGGTATCAGACTTATTTCTTTTAGAGCTCTTCTTTCAGGATGCAAATAAACAACAATTGGCACTCCTGCAGTCCATAAAACATCTCATTTAGGGCCTCTTTGATTCATAGGATTTACATAGGAATTTTGATTCTATGGAAAAATTTCCTACACACACGTTTGATTTATAGGAACATATCCCATAGAAAATAATCCTATAGGAATCTAGTAGTGTAAATCCTATGGAAAGAAAACATTAGGTCATACCTCATGGAAAATTCCTTTGCAACAATCAAAGACACTTTATCTTCCTATAGGATTCAAGTATACATGACATTCTAATCCTATGTCTTTCCTATTCCTATAGTTTTCCTATCCTATGAATCAAAGGAGCCCTCATATGATGGGCGACCAATTTGAGTAGGCATATGCAACAAATACAAACAGACATAAAAAAGTAGCAGCAACCCGCAAAAAAGAGCGTATCATTTGGATGTTTCTTCAAGCGACCGAGACTAACTAACATTACTCGAAGGTTCACATAGGAATGCAACAACAAATTGCCATGTCCATAGTGGGTGTGCGCTTATGTCGTCGCCGGTGTTCGCCACCTGCAACCGTCGTCGTCACGTCCACTCATTCATGTAGTACAAATTTCATCTAAGTATTGTACAGTCGGGTAACACTCTTTCAACATTTTCATGATGAATAGATAATGTACAATGAAACTGAAACGCCAACCTTGTAGAATAGATCATCCTCCTTCCTCTCCCCGATATCCCTAGGAGGTTCCAATGTACATGGTGTGGTTGCAGCGCATACTGCAAAATAAAAATATATTGGTCAAGGATAGGTATAATATGTTCGAATAATTAACCATGATACCTCCAACAAAAATCCCAATAGATTTCTCTGTTTCACCTTAGATTCGACCGAAATTTGATGCATGCCTTGAGCCGCGCCTTCGTGGAGCTGCTCGCGATCTGGGAAGGGCGTCGGTCCTCCATGGTAAACAAAATATCACATTTTAAGGATTGGAGGTCATTAGCGAGGATCACGCACCTGGTTATTATCATAAACAGTTGAGATGTTATAAAAGTATTAGTGTCCAAATATCCCATCCAGGAGAGAATATAATAAAATCTTAGCTGACGGTTCTTAACATGTTCAGTGTCACTGGTAGTAAAACAAATAAGTGTTCCTAGAAACCACAAGAGAAGAAACATCATGAATTTTCACCATCTAAAGAATACATATATCGTATAAATTAAATAAAGGTCTGTGTATGCCTCTAAATCTGACCCAAAGGCAATAATATAACATTACTCTTAATGAAGTAGTTATTTTTGCACTTGAGAACTAAAGCCCAAAATATCTTCAATTCCATAGCATATTAACAGGTTATCGAACAAATCATCCATGTACATCATATGTAAACTACAGATCAATGCACAATAATAATAGATAGATGAACTATTTAGATTATCCAAATTAATAGCAAGGTGCTTCCTTATTAAACAAATGAATGACTCATAAGAGAGCTAGCATAAAGTGGTAGGATGTTAGGCATCAAATCGAGAAAAAGAGGAAAATAGATAATGCACCTTGCTAATTTTGGTAAGCAGATTATTATGTCTTTCGCCGATACAGGCGCAATTAGCTTCTGCAAAATTTCAAATAGTTACCTAGGCTTGTTATTGTCGTGTAGCTACATTGTTGATCCATAAGCACCTATCTGAAACAAAAATCAAATAACTGGATCTCATAACTCAATTAGGTAACATTTTAAACAAAATTGATTAGGAGTCCATAAAATCCCTCTCAATTTGTATATCTTGGAAATATAAGACTACAAATAATGAAATTGTTACCTTTAACAATTCAACACATAATTATCTAATTAACATCAAGACATGTCATCTCCTTTGGTTATGGGCGTTGTAGCTTCCTCCTCCAGTGAGCGTGAAACAGATGTCATCGAGCTGCTAGCACTTTGCTTCCTCCATGCTCCTAGCAACAATTAAAAAATTATAATAAGATGCAAAAATTGCTTTTGCTGGCATGCCAACACTATGTAATCGACAAACAAGATCCATATAAAACTCACACCAAATTCATTTCGTCAATCGGCATTCATCTTGTCCAATTAATATGTCCCGCTAGTTAATAGAAAAGAATATAGCAATATGCATCTCACAAAACAAGAAGGTGCAAAGAGCCCTTTTAAACAATGTTTTAGCTTTCCACACACATGTGTCACCGCCCCTTTATTTCATTAGATGTGTTCTGAATTCTGTTAGGATGGACAATGATGACCTTGCGTGGTCATATCTCACCTGATCTGATAAAGTTCGTGATGCTACCTGAAAATATTTCTGGTAAAGTCTATAAAGTTAAGTTTGTGATGCCACTTTATATCAATTTTCTACTGAAAATATAGTGATTACGATGACACAATAGCGAGATTGTGGAAAAAATATTTTCTGACATGTTCTCCAATTTCATACAGCATGCGTATAGCTGCTGTCAGCAGAATAGCTCAATCTCATAAAAGTACTTCCCTGTACTTGTAATAGCTGCAGATCTTCTTCCAGTTATGAGGCGCCCGCCAGAAATATCCATGCGATCTTCATTATATACATCAACAAGCCATTAAAAGGATCTAAAAATTGTATACATCAACAAGCCATCTAGCATGCTGCCCGTAATATGTTCTAATATAAGCCAAAGAAAGAACATGTGAGTGTTGAAAATTTTACACGACACCCTCCGCTCTAGAATACATCCCAAATACAAACGGTCTTGTCCCACGATGATGAAGCCAAAATAGCCTAGTAACAGAAAATAAAATACCCTACATATGGTGTTCTATCTTCCCCACCCCTTCCCTCGCCAAGGAGGTCATGAGCGGGGGAGGGACACATGGACACATAGGACTTAGGAGGCGCATCACCAGCGCCCGCCCCTGTTCTTCGAGTGGTGGTGGTCTCCAGTTCTTGCCGGCAACTATAGTAGAGGATTTGCAATTAGAAACAGAAAATTGAGTGAGGAGAAAGGACATGAAAGGGAATGAACTGGATAGAAGCAGGACCAAACCAATCGATCGTACCTCGATCGAGGATGGATCTTAGACTGACCAGACAACTCCGGTAAACGGTGGGCGGGGGAGATTGGGCCGGTGGCGCGTATAATGATGGCCGCCCCGTGCTATCCCAAAGCAGGAGCGAGGGCAGCAGAAGACCGGCGACCGCCGCGCGTAATCAGCAGACGTGCGACACCATACGCGCTAGTGGCATGGAGGTGGGTCAAGGTCTGCGACTGGTACGGAGGGTGAGCGCGAGGATAATGGGACGCGTGATTGTCTCCAGAAATTTGCTTGGGAGTTATTAAGAGAGAAACGGGTATTACGTCCTGATGATTGTTGCGACGGGTAGCGCGCGACGAAGTGCGACCAAAGGATTGACGTAGTGAGATGAGGCAGAAAACGAAATACCTTCGTACTTTTTAGATAGATAGTAGAGAAGGGCCTCGAAGGACCCTTATTCTGCATTAATTAGACTGTGAGTGCACTTTTACAAAAAAGATCTCGAAGAAAATGAAAATGACAACCAGATCTTTGATTCTAACAGAGAGCACCCTACACGAGGTCGCGAAAGCACGATCAGGTCCATGCACATCGCCGCCAGCAAACCATCAGACATGGTCGTATGTGCTGACGCCGGGGACAAAACCACTTGGTTCAACAGAGGAGATCGCCATGCTAAGGTTGGGGAAGATCCTCCCTTCTCGGAGGAAGAAGAAGCTCGAGCATATGCAGTCTTCAAGCTCGGCGAGGCCTACACTGTTTTTCTAAAAGCTTAGGCATGTAATCTTCTATATCTAAATAGTAGATCCCCACTACCTGATTTCTCTCAACATGCAAATAGTGGAAAAGAGAATCTATTATATACTATAAAAGCAATATAAGGGTGGTTTTCGAGGCACTAGGTTGACCCACATCACCTAAACTATATTAACCATTAGATCTACACCTTACGGCTGGAATTTTATGAGATGAGATGTACACTGTTTTTCTAAAAGTTTAGGCATATAATCTTCTATATCTAAATAGTATATCCACTACAGGAACGGCACGCTACGCCTAGGGCAAAAAACCGTCGGCGTAGGCCAAAATGCCCTCGACGTATCCTCCTCGGCAAAGGTCTCTCTCGTTTGAGGCATTTTTGACCGTCGGCGTAGCTCTAGCCATCGGCGTATGCTACGCCGACGGCCTTGCCCTCGGAATAGCCCCGTCAGCATAATAACAGCAGGTTGTAAAAAATCCAAAAAAAATTCATTTTTTTGAATTTTTATATCTTTAAATTATTTGAATCGTTAATCTCTCATCTAGAACATTTTTAACACTAACTATATTTAATCTTTGATCAAATTGCAGCAAATTTTCCGCTCGGTCACCCATCCTAGCACTATTCTAGCTCCAGCACGCTTAACTTCTCAGTTCCTTCCGAATAAGTTTCCGCAAAGCAATTTATACCTAATTGTCAATACTATGATATCAATTCTATTAACTCTTATATCATTATGTCACATGTTTTTATTTTTTATAACTACAAACACTTATTTAAGTAAACAACAATGAATAAGTAAAAATATTACCGATTCGAATTAAAATACTATTGAATTCAAATAAAAATATAATAATTTTAATTTTTTGTGTTTTTCTATTTAATATGGAATAATTAATATCTTTAAATTCGTAAATCGGAATTTTATAAATAATATGTCTAAATTGATCAGAAAAATGAAAGGAATCTAAATATGATATCCATATCAACTAATCACAAACCCTCCGTTTTTGAATTAGCTATTTGGTGGTTGCTTCAGAAAATCCCCCTTTTTGCGCTCGGAAAATGAAAAATGGCTTTTTGGTGCGATTAAAAGGAAAACTTGCATTAGATATTTGATAAAATAGCATATTGTGAACCTAAAAATTGATTTTTGTAAATAACCATGAGCATCGGATTATGTACCTATAGTTTATATCTGACCCACTTCCTATCGATTCGGCAGGAATTAATCTTTTTTCACCAGAGGTGGACGGAAAGGTTTCGGACCCCCCTGTTGGGACATTGTCCATATAAGGTGGTATAGTATCTTTGTAAAATGTGGTGGTCGCATTTTGAATTAGCCATTTGGTGGTTGCTTCACAAAACCGTCTGTTTTTTGTGCTCGGAAAATGAAAAATAACTTTTTGGTGCGACCAAAAGGATAACTTCCTCCTGCAACATTGTTCGTCATCCCATGATGCACATGTATGCACAATATGGGAACATTATCACAAACTATGCCTCGATTCTAGCCATAACATTGGTAATTTGACCTAAAAGTCAAGAAACCTCGAATGAGATAGGTCATTTTGTGAAGGTTTTTTCAGACATAATCAATATACTAACATAGGTAGAAAATAAGCAGAACAAAGACATGAGACATAGTTAGGTTTTTTCAGACAAAACCGTACAATCTTTCATGAGACTCTACTTAGGTAGAAAATAAGCTGAACAAAGACCAACATTCTAACTATAAAGCCAATGGTTACTATATATGTAGTTTAGAGACTATTAGTAAACCCTAAGGGGGAGAGTAGAACAGTAAACAGAAGCACTGTTATCTTAATCCTAGAGTAAAGGCTGAGAAAGAAATACTAACCTATGACAACGTAAGCCTTATTGTTATAGGGTTAAAAGAAGTCATCATTATAAAACTACTCCTAGAAGAATTTAAGATAATAATAAAAAATTATATAAAGCTTGTTAAAGTAACAACTTGAAGAGAGTAAAATAGATTAATTTTAATAGGTTAATTCTACAGGAAACAACTCTTAAGTGATTCATAAGAGAGAATAAAGCACATCCAATTGGACAGGTGTAGGGGAACAAGAAATTCCAATTGGTAGGAACTAAATGAATTCAAATCCAATTTTTGGAAGGAAACGAGCACCAACTATTCTATGAACAGAACAAAAATACAGTCTTTTGACCACAATTATTGGCAAATTGAAATTTAAAACCTGTTTTAGTAAGACTTCCTAGACTTTATATAACATAGTAAGAAAGTTCAATGATTAAGTGAAAGAGTTGGATTAGGATACCTAATCAGGATATGGAACTGAAGAAGAGACCCCAAAATAAAGGAGTTAGAATAAGTAGATATCTCTCAAGGAGGATTGTAAAAGAAACTTTGAAGGATTGAGACAACAAATTGGAGATTCCAAGTATGCAAAGAATACAAGAAAATTATCTGGATATGGGATATTACAATTATTTAAATTTAAGATTACCATGGATTTGAGAAATACCATAACCAATACAAGTCAATTACTTACTCCGAAACGTGAGAGTTTGCGAACTTCGAGGACGAAGTTGATTTTAAGGGGGAGAGTCTGTAACATGCCAGTATTAGAGCTTAGAAATAAGCTGAACCTAGATGTGTGCATTGCATTCATGCATAGAAAATCCGAATAATTTTCACGCTTTTGAACAAAACTTGTCAAAGTGATTGAAGCTTATCTCAACTTGATGGAATTGAAGTAGATCATCAAGTTGACGGCGATAAGTTTCAATATGACCTTTGCTAAAACCTGATTTGGGAGAACATGATTTGATCTAAGGGTAGATCAAAATATAATCAAATTCAATCTTAATGCATTGCTTAATGATTAATATCTGATCCTTAAGGGATCATATCATAATATTCATTACAACCACTCATGAATACCAAGTTATAAATATAACTTAAGTAATAAGAATGTAATAACTAACCCTTGGCTTATTTATTTCTTATCTAATTATACCATGAGTATCATGGTAATATCTAACCTTAACTCTATAGTGAGATGGAGTAGGAAAGAAACCAAGTCAAGATCATTCACCATATATCTTTCTTTCCATATCAATCCTTATCATCTCTATTGAATCATATTCTATTGTCTATTGTTTATCAAAGTTGAGGTAATCAACTATTGATTCACCAATTCTGAACCTATCAATTTTTGTTATACTACCTCTTTTTCTTATCATAGCATTCACTTAAAATCCTTTAGAGAAGGAAGTAAGGAAAGGTAAGTGGTAATGCTAGTTTTGGAGATCATCTATAGGATGGGAGTAAATTGAAGATAATTAAATCAATAGGATTATTGATGGAGTTAACTCACTCCTAAAATGATAGAAGAGTAACCGGGGTAAAGATTACCAGGATAAATATTGAAGATAGTTAATAGGAGTAATCTTATGGGATCAAGTATGTATAGTCAAAGAATAATATCTCTTAACCCAATAGAGATATTAAAAAGATGATTCCAATACAATTGTAATGTTGTATTGATGAAGCCTTAACTAGCTCATTAGAAACCTAAACCATAAAGGATCAAGGTATTATAATGATCATGTTTTAGTCACCAAGATTGAATGCTTATATCCAGTATAAGTAACATTGATGGGTAAAACATGATTGAACTTTAATATAAGATACTGAAGTAATATTAGTGGTGGATGATTATGGAAGAATAGGAATGGAGTTAGAAGTAGCTACTTGTTGGATTGGAGGTCATCGGCGGTAGAGTAGTTGATATAACCAAGTCTGGATAGGTGAGGATTATGAAAAGCTTTAGTGGCAAGCTCATTGTATTTGTAAATGGGTTTAGAAAGATAAAAGGTGGATACGAATATTCTTATGAAGTAAAGCTCATCATGTTAGCACATAATGATGGATATGAAGGAGTAGAATATCTAGGAAAGGAATTCCTTAATTAGAAGTCCAGAATTGTGAATTATTGAAGATAGAAATTCTTGGTAAACACTAAACCCTAAATCTATCATCTTGTTTCCACAATGTTTTATAGAAATATTTCCTATAGCAAATCACTTAAGAACATCTCTGTCATTCCCAATTATCATAACCATATGTGTTTAGGAGTTATCTTTATCAATTCTTTTTCATAAGCCATTCCAGAAAATAACTTACTATATTAAAAGGTGCTATCATTAAAGATCACAAATAAGAGACAATATGTTTAGCTATTAAATCCTTACTCACATCAACAAAAGAAAATAAGTATATTAAGAACCCTAAACTCTAGGGTAAGCATTTACAATTCAAACCCTAACTTCTATGTTAATTATAATAGAATATACACATTGCTATTTCCTAAATTTATGAGAGTAATATTAACCATATTAATTCTTTTGTATCTCATACAACAAATAATTATATAGGATCATAATATAAGAATTTCCCTCCAAACTATGAGCTCACTAGAATTAAATTTTATAAACAAAGAAGGAAATATCATATAATAAAGCCATGGTTTATTATAGAAAGAAGATTAATAACAAAGGCTTCTACAAAATATTAAAAGGGGGTTCATATAAAGAAAATAAAGAAATATATAAAAAGAAAATATTTATCATAAAGGTTTACAAAATAAATCTCACTCAGTATTAATTGTTGCTGCAAGTATTCAGCTAATAAAATTTGTTAGAGAAGTTCAAATTATAGATTAAATACAAATCTGAAAAGCAAAATAGAAAACAGAAAATAAAAACAAATAAAAACAGTTTCTGGTCGTGGCCCAGTTCTTCAAACCTCTATCTACCGCTCACTTTGCAAAGGCCCAGTAGCCAGCCCAGCTCGTCCTCTTCTCTGGCTGACTGGTGGGACCGAAGAAGGACTGTAGGTTGAGTTGAAATAATCGCTAGGAGGTTTTCCGTGAAAGCGATGTCGTCGTATTCCTCCTCCAGCTGGAAGTAGCTCGCTGGACGCCAGCGATGCCGTCCGCCACCACGTCTACGCCAAGTTTCACATTGCCGACGCCGGGGATGGATAAGAACGCCATGGAGCTCATTTCTCTCGTCCTTATCCCCATTTCCTCCCTTCCTCCAGGATTCCTCCTCTAGCTGAAACCCTAGCTCGTCGGAGCCACACATCGTCATCGATAGAGTCCACCTTAGAGCCTATGGAGTGGTCGAGGAGAACCGTGTAATATACCAGGATTAGCACCTAGAAATAAAGAGGACACAGGGTTGTGCATTGCATTCATGCATAAGAAAATCCGGAGAATTTTCACGCAAAACTAGAAGAGGCTATAGAGGGATCGAGATCTCTCTTGTTCTTATAAAAACATCAGTACAACTGTGATGGATTTTGGCATGACCTCTCTTGTATCTTTTGTGTTTGAGGGGAAGACAATTCAAATTTGATTACTCAATTGATAAAAAATTGAATCTAAAAAGAATTTGAAATGAAATGATTACAATAATAGTATAAAGGGTTCTTTATTAATACAATAATACATATTGTATTATTGTTCTTTTACAATAAAATAATAAAAGTAAATTACTATGAAACAAATAAATAGAAAAGGAATTACATAAATGAAACAACTAAAAGAATTCTTTATTACAAGGAAATATATTAGATTATCTTATACAAATGAATAAATGAATGACAAAAGAATAAAAGTTACAGAAACCTAAACTTATTTTCCTACTCTAGTTCTTCTATCTATTAATTCCCAAACCCTTCAAAGAACTTCTGTACCTCCAAAATAAAACAAGAAAAATAAATATAAGATGTGAGGGGGTTAGTTTTAGCTGCTCTCAGTAAGTACAATGAAGTGCACTGCCACTGTTCATCATAGAGCTTAATTAGAATGAGGGGCAAGTTTCATCAAATAGGGCATCTGTTCTTATCAGATGTGTAGCCTCAGTCCTACATCATTGGCAGTAAGAGGGGCAAGTTTCACCAGAGGAGGTAGAAAGGAAGGAGTAAAAGCACTGTAACTACTTGTGCTGATCCACAACAGTGCAAGCTTATAGGTAAGCAGCATACACATACCTGCATGTGTATGTGCTGTCAGCACAAGGAAGCTTCAAAGAGAGATAAGAGTGCACAGTCGTAGCAGGAAAGCTAAATATCCCATGGCCACCATACTTTTCCAACAACTACCCCCAGACCACTATTTCATCACCAAGAACAACACCTGTTCTTTCTCATCAACACCAGATCACTCCTCTAGGTCAACATCATATCCCTAACCCTGGTTGCTCAGTAAAGCCATCCAAGAGTGAGGAGGAGATAAGTTTTCATAAAGGAGATATCAGCTCCAGAAGTAGAAGAACATGATCAGGAGCATAAGGAGGAGGTCTTGGTGCCAAGAAGAGCAGCAGCATTAGCTACATCAGAAGAAGGGAGGAAAGCAGGCCACCAAATTAACAGTGGCTGATCAAGATCAACACCAGCCCAGCAGCAGCAAGAACTCAACAACCACAGGTTGACCACCAAAATCATTCCTTAGTATCTGTTCTTATTAGATTTATTAGGAATACATAGAGATGGAGGGAATAACCCTCAGATCTACATGCATCTGGATGAGAGGATCATCGTAGAGTGTATAAAGGGGCAACCATAGCACATGTTCTTATTAGCGTGCACCATCATATTCAAGTGAAACAATGGCTATGTTACAAATCCATCCAAACCCAGCTATCTTTCCAATAGAGCTGTCTAGGAGGATTAGAATATGGATTTCTCTCAGTATTGCATAGAGATGCTATGCAAAGCTCATCGTAGAGAATAACAAACCACCGAAAATAAATATCTGTTCTTATCCAAATTTGTGCCTTAGACTCTTGCATCATAGGCCAGGCCTTGAGATCAAGAACAAAACCTATTCTTATTAAAAAGAAAGTCTCAGCCTTAGCATCATAGACAGGGATGCTTTCCAAATATTTCCATCATTTAATCATAGAAAGGATGGTCCCATCTAGTACAGCCAAACAGATAGTAGCAGATCATGCCATCTGAAGGATTGTTGTGCACCTTCCAAAAGGAGGCACCACAGCAAAAACCTCCAGGTAGCAGAAGCCACCATTCAGGGATCTAATAAATCATTGCTAATGAATTTTGTCATGTTACAATACAAACAGGGCACCCCAAATGAATTCAAATCATTTCCCTACTCAAGCATTTTAGGAATCATCTACAAATACACTCACTTGTTAACATTAGATGGATAGCAATCCATGACCAATGCTACCAGCAACATCACATCCTGGAATTGTCTTAGTCAATAGTACTAGAGCAAGTAATAAATCCCCTAGCAGCAGTTTGGAGATAAAGAAGTATCTCAAATAAACAAGAACTGACAAAACAGAATAAAAATAGGTATTGCAGTAAGAATAAAATATATGTGTATAAACTTGATCAAATATACATCTACTATGCTCATAAAAAATTTCCAAAGAGTACTGCATATGTGTACATACTACCACACCTCACATACACATAATGTGAGAGATATTTGTGTGCAACATATGCATCCTAAAATACATGCAAGCATTTCAATGAAAAACACAAGTTATAGTATGCATAAATCTTCAATGCCCACTCTTATACCTCACATACATCTTATTTAGTACATAATCATGTGGATGCATTTAGCTAAAACAATTTTAGGCATATATTTGGCAAGAGCATCTGTGGACTGTTCTATCAGATTGCTTAACCAAGTAGGACAATTAGCCATACAAGTTTTACTCCTAGTCACCACCAGAACTAAGCCAAACTATTCGAAATAGATTACAATTTTCCATCTAACATGGTAGCAATTCATATCCATTTGACCATCAGATGAAAGTAACAAAATATACTCCTGTACTCATCAAAGTCTGATGAACTAGAGATCACTGCAATACCACCAATTCCAAACAAATTCACCAATCACCTGAATACACATTCGACTAGCATCATAGCCTAGTACATGTCAAGGAAATCCAACCAACCGCTATAACCTTAAGCCTAAAACAATCCATTGGCTCGAAGGCCGGTCACAGAAACAATACCCGTCTAATGACATGGTTGTTGTAGTTGACAAGAAGGCCGACGCCGGGGTTGCAGAAATTTGCCTTCCCACCGGTGTCAAAGAAGAAATAATGCCACAGCACCTCCCCCCCCCACCACAGGAAGATCATGAAGCAAAGACAATAAGCAACGAAGGGCGCCGGGTTGCATCCACGATGCCGCCCCTCCGCATCGGGGATAGGGTCAGCGATGGCAACTCGATACCACATCGCCATAGGAAGCGGACCTCAAACTGGAAGCATAGGCAGGAGCGGTAAAACGAGCTAGGCCACGCCGTCCCCAACGCCAACCAGCCGGAGAAGCGGGATTGGGGGGCGAGTTGTGAGCACAAGCAGTAGAAGCTAGGGTTTCTCCCGGGGGTGAGCGCGCGAGGGTGCTAGGCACCACAGCGGAGGAGAATCGAGGGAGGAGAGATAGAGAGGCATGGCACCACCGGGGGACGTCGGCGATGGTCGGTGGGGTGTGTGGCCATAAGCGCGGCAGCCTCGCGCGGTGTGACAGAGGCAAGCGAGGCGGGGTTGAGTATGAGTGTGGTTGACGCGTGAGGGGAGGGTGGGGTCGAGGTAGGGTTGCCTTGGGCCAGATCGGAGTGGGCCGGACCGGCCCATTCCCAACACCCAATGACCCTAAATTTAAAAATAAATAAATAAGGAAATTACTAAATGAATCCTGAATATAATTTATACCCTATAAAAATATAGAAATATCCCAAAAATACATATGATATATCAAAATAACCACAAAAATAATATCTACCTAATAAAAATATAATTTTTTTAAATAAATATAAAGTAAAATAATTATTAACACCATTAAATGTCAAATGAAATGTTATAAAATAAAACAAAAACTCTAAAAATAAATAAAAATCATTTTTGTGTATCAAAATAAATTTACTATTTCATAAAAATACTAACTTAGAGTTTTACAAATAAAACATAAAGCAAATATTTAAAGACACTTAACTCTTTGATGAATTTTATATAAATAAAGATAATACTTAAAAATAAATAAATTTCATTTTTAAGGTCTTAAATAAATATATTACACTAGAAAAATATTAAATATATTATTAGAAAAGTCTTTAATATTTTAAATAATAAATCCTTACCTAATACCTATTTTGTGAATTCTTTAAAAACAATTCTTAAGTAAGAAATAATCACAATTCTTATAAAACCTTGAGCAATTAGTGTCTTAGTACTAATTCCAAACCCATAACTTGAATTCATAATCAAACTTAAGTATAACTTTTAACTTTAAAATATTCTTTTAAAAATCTTATTAAGGATTCTTTTAAATAAGCATTGGGTATCACCCATTTATACAATATGGTGAACAACCATTATATCTTCACCATTATTAACATAGCTTCAAATTTTAACAAATTACTAAGATCATCTAATTATGCTTCCATTAAATAAATACATATTATTTTCTTAATAAGCAAAACAAATTTAATCCAATCATTCACTTAAATATAAAGTGAATAATTCCACACCTTAGTTATACCTATCATACATCTAAAACTTGGGAATAATTAAAATATATTACATCTTAAGTTTACTTAACCTTTTAAAATTAACTTCAGTCTCAAAGCTTATAAACATCATGTCTAATAAATCCCTTATGTTTTTATAGTTAACTTTGGTCTATTTAAACTTAAGTCATAAAGCATCTCAAATCCAAACTAGTACATCAAACACCAAAATACATTGATCATGTTCTATTAATAATGATGGTTGTTTAAACCTTAGAAAGGAAATCTTTTCTTCAAATGTTATTCTTTTTGTCAAGCAACAACTCTAGGATAGTTCTTTCAAACCTTAATAATCCAATACATAGACTTCCATCCTAATCACCAAATAACAACTAATCTAAATCTTAAATTACTATTGCACTCTACTTTTATATCTTGTATATCAAAACTTAAAATCCCTATAGATGCACTTCATGTGAAGTAAAAACTTGAAGATAAACCAACTATTAAAAGAATCACCTAAGTTCACTTCACTTACAGTATTGGGGTTTAACTTTGGGGTTTTTAC
This sequence comes from Avena insularis, assembly GCA_023614405.1. NCBI lineage: Eukaryota > Viridiplantae > Streptophyta > Magnoliopsida > Poales > Poaceae > Avena > Avena insularis. The sequence goes on along the minus strand of CM042695.1, from coordinate 375,793,524 downwards.
AAAATGCATAGCATTACTTATGCACAACAACATAGTGCTTCTTTAAACATTAGTCCTTACCAGACCAATGATGCAGATTTCAAATATTGGATCTTATGTCATCTCGAAGACCGTGAGTGCATAATCTTGCAATCACAAAAGGCAAGTTCACACTTGCTCATGTCCTTTGATTATTTTCTGTAAAGTATTTTGCAAATCCAGTGTTGTCATCACCTGCATTTGAAAAAGATCCAAAAACCTATTTTCATAATAATGTCATTATAGGTTATTTACCATGAGGTAATAACCTACTATAAAAGTTCCGGTGGTAAAGGGACATATTATCTAGGACCTAACAACCAATGTCGCCAGTGATTCTTGCGCCGTATATCACGCGTTAACCATGAGATTTGGAATGGGACAAAGAAGTCAGCTGTATCTTCTTCCTCTCGCATGAAGCCGGATGTGCAGGTCGTGGCTGTTATCACTCGTAGAATGCATATTAATTGGTAATTCGTAGAGGATATGCAGCATATGGGTGGGAACCCTCAACGTCCCACGATAGTTCTGGCATCTAACGGTCTGTACAAACCATTGCCGTAATTCAATATGTGGGCATGGTGTACACCAAGGAGGCATGCGGGGTCGCGAAGGGGGCAGTGATTGGCTTGGATCTTAGACTGGGCCCCATACCAAGGAAGTATGGACAAGGTCATGACTTGGTTGTGCAACAGGGCTAAGGTCTCTCATGGGTAAAGTAACGCACCTCTACAGAGTGTAAGAACTGTAACTTGTTACTCCCTATTCCGGGAAGGAGCTGCGAACGCGGCGGGAAAGGAACTCCATGAAAGTTCTGGTAAACCCGTGAAGGCTGGCGGACATAGCTTTTCAGAATAAAAGCAACCTTTGAAGAAATGTTTACGAAAACCTGCATTGCCTACGACCTATGGTCTGTGGCTGTAGATATAGTGCATCAAACACTCCTTTTCTAGTGGACTTGCTGAGTACGCTCGTACTCAAAGTATCTTCTTAACCCTTGCTAGGTTCTAAAGCTAGTACAGACGATGACTACATCAAGCCATGCTCCAGGAATCATCATCAAAAGCTAAAGCTCTTCAATAAAGTCAAGAAAGTCAACATATACATCAACTCAAGTGAAAACGAAGTTGCTGATTAGATAAGAATAGAATATCTAGCCATAGAACCTATTTTTGTAGTGTATTGCAATAGCAGCAATGCCAGACCATTAGTTAAGATATTATTCTTAATAGTATTATAATTTTGGAGTTGTTATTTCTGATTCTTCTTTGTAAGAAGTTTCTTTCTCTCTCTTTAACCTAGAGTGTTCTCTGGATCTTGTGTAAAGAGTTAAGTTGTAACCTGTAACATCCCAAAAATATTAAACTTAGATCATCAAACTCTAATGATCAAAATTAGGGTTAACTAAAACTTTTCCAATTAAAAGTATGAAAGCATTCATATGTGTGTGTATTAAAATTTGGATTCTTTTGAATTGCCATGATTATGTGTTTCTTTGCTTGTAAGATGATTCTTAGGTGAAATAAACAACATCTAAACAATCCCCAAACTTTTCCCAAAGGCAAACAACTCAAAATGAATAAATTAAGTGAATGGTCACTTTGGCCAAATTAACTCCCATGCCTACTTTGGCTATCACTTTAACCTTCCCGCGGTCCGTCATCCTGATACTCCTCTTCATAGTCTGGCCACGAGAATAGTCAGGGACAAAGCCATGAGTACTCTTTAAGTACTCGCAAACTAATACTAACAAGTTGGGGGGGGGGTTGTAGCAGGATACTAAGTTCTAGGGTTGTTTTGCAAAAAGCCAGATTTACCTCTAGTAAGTTCAGAATCAAAGAAAACTAGTTGATAGTTTTATAATACTTAAGTGGGAACTTGAATTTTCATGTCACAACTCTGTTGTGGTCAAGTCAAAGTCATAAACAATTTCATAAGTCATTTTGAAAACATCTGACAGGGGAACAGTATGGCCACTCCAACTGTCCATAACCGCGGACGCAGCTATTCGAATAGTTTGACACTCTACAAAGATTGTACACTTTCACCACAACATTCGATACATCCGTCAGGAACAATCCTGAATCCACCATACTCAGTATGCGGATAATCAATCCTAACCTTTCAATTACACGCCCTAGTATAGGCACCTCTCCTGTGAGTTTGGCCTCCCAACCATGACCAACTGTCATCTTGGGTACTGCACAGGTGGACAATCTTCACAAGGTAGCCTCAACTCAGACCTTGGCCATGAGGGAAGCCATACTAAGGTATATAAATTTCCAGTCAAGCCCTACCCAATTTTCGGGTATTGTGGTTGCACGGTAAAAGTTGGAATGGTATCGCATCCAGACAACCATCAGTTTTATAAAGGGCTAAGGCTCATGCCTCAACATTTTCATCGTCGAGAATCATCTGGTGTTCGGAAACACATGTCAAAACATTTCATTAGAATGACTCATCATTCTAAGGTTTTCATAACCATTTTCACCAAGTATTCCCATCTAAAGTTGATCAAGTTTTATGCTTAGCACTAGCAGCTACAAGTGGGGGTAAATACTAATGAGGGGTGGTAACTAAGTGGGGATTTACTAATTTCAATCTCATGCCTTAGGATGACATCAAGATTATCTAACTTAGGCCAAATTTTATGCTCTTTATGATACCTTCAGTTATCTGTCTAGAATCTACAAGTCACTATGTAAACTCTAAGAGAAAGCTTTGATAAAGAAAATAAAGTAGTAAGCTTGCAAGAAAAACTAGGATCGGGTATCAAGTGGGTGTAATCTCATATGCTTAAGGCATATAGTTGGCATAGTAACAAGCAAGTTGTAGCTTGCATAATTAGGGTATCTTGCAAGGTTTATCTTGCATAATTACAAGTATAAGCTTGCCTTGTGCAGAGCAGTGGTTGAAGTTCTCCTCGACTTCTTCCTCGTAGTATCCTCCTTCCTCCTCGTATCCTTGGTCGGTACTAGCGTCTATAAATAAATACGAGGTACACAATCACCAAACAATACTTAACTATTTCTAATCATCACACAAAGGTTCACACTAGATGATCTATCATCATCACCATCATTACAAGATTAAAGCACTTGTCTTATTTATTTTAATTTTTAGAAAAGTAATTTCTATTCACTGAAAAACTACTTAAGATTTAATATTCTCCAACTCAAACATGGGATCATGTTGACACATGTCATCACCACATATTTCAGTACATGGGAATGTGATTTAAAGTGGTGTCATAATTTAATAATGTTTAACCTTTTTATTTTAATTAAATAAAGTGACTAGAAATGCCTATGTGGCATTCTTTTATTACTTGAACATTATTTCTGCAAGTAAACCCATATGTTTTTATATATTCTGAAAGGTATGATAAAATGTGATTTTTGAGAGTTGGAATCAATTCAAAAGCTCTTATGGTTGAATTTTGAAAAAGTTTGAATGCAGAAAATCTTCTGCCTTGTTATTTTTACCATGGTTGATCTACAAATCCAAATGGTTTGAATCCAACGGGCTTGGATTAAGCATTTTAGTACCTTTCTAACAAAATTGGTTTCATGCATTTTGGTTCAGTGAATCAAGCTAGGTTGATTTTTGAATCTATGTACAGAACTGTGTTTGAAATTAAATGAATAAAACTAAATTTGAATTGTTGGGTCGCGCGGGATGTTTTACTGGGCCGACCCACTACGCATAGCGCACGTGTGGGATGGTTAAGTGGTGTCCCCACGTGTCAGTGAGACGGGGAGGGGCGAAGCGGTACGGGGCAATGTGGACCGTGGGATCTAGTTCTAATCGAACGACTCTGGTTCATCGTCCACGTCGGGCAGCGCCGGCGAGACAGAACCCTAGCGCGGCAGGTGGGGGTCGTGGGAGGCTCACCGGGGCGAGGTCGGCAAGCAGCAAGTCGACGGCGTGATTCTCCGGTGCAGCGGCTTCTCTGGGCGGCTCCAATCGACGGCTCCCTACTCCTCCAGCAGCGGCGGGCTCCAGCCAAATTTCGGTGATGCGCTGCTCGCCTTGCTCTGGGAGTGAGGTGGGGTGGTTCTGAGTGAGAGGGGAGTGAACTGGTGTGAAGAAAACGAGCGGTGGAGGCCTCTATTTATAGTGGCTGAAGGGGACCGACGGGCGCGGGCTAAGCTCGTCGTGGTCGACGACACAAAGGGCTACTGGCATGGGCGACGGTAGGGGCAGTGTTGTGCTCCCTGGTGAAGCTCAACGACGTGGTGGCGAGGCGTGGGGCAGTGCTAATCGGTCGGAACGCTTTGATGCTCTAAGCGGGTCCGACGGAGGTTTTAATGGCGCACAACATGCATGGTCTGCGTGGCGGCGAATGGGCATGTCTGCGGGGTTGCTGGGGCGGTGGTGATCATGCATGCACGTGGCGAGGGCGGCGCGCGGTCTGTGGGTGCTGGTCGAGGGTGGCGCACTGGCGCGCTCTCGGCTCACATGTAGAGAAGTTTGGCATGGTCCTGTCGTGTGGTCCAGGGTCTGGCAGTGCTCGGGGCTGGGACAGGGAGTGGCGGTGGACAGTGGGGTGCCTGCTCGACATGCTTGCTAGGCTTGGTGCTGCTCCTAGCTTGCTATCGAAAATGGGGTGGCAAGGTGAGGCTCGGACTGCTTGACATTGATGGCATGGTCTCGTTTACAGTGAGCTAGAGGGGTTAAACAAGTTAGATAATCTACTGAGGGTGTAGTGTGAGCTATATAGGGAACAAGTTAGGCCAAATTTACTGCACACTATAGTGTTTGAGGTTTGTTTGATTTGTATCTGCAAGGTGTTTGATGAAATGCCCGCAAGAACTTTGAATTTGAATTTTGTATTCAAACTTGGTGGGTTTGCTAGGCACATGCTAGAGAGTATCTGGTTAGTTGGATTAGTCAAGGGGCATTGGTTTGGTTGGGTTTTGAAAATGGGTGATCTTCACAGATGACAAAGATTCAATTTTGAATTGTGATTTGAATGAGGTTGCCAAATGTTTCTGTAAGTTTGAAAGGTGGGCCTTGATTCAATTTTACTTGTTCTAGCAAGGGGTGAAAAGAATTGGGAAATTTTATGTTTGAAATCTTGAACTAGAAACACTCAAAGTGACATAGTGAGCAAGATTGGCAAAAATGACCATTTGCTTTATTTGATTGTGTTTTTGATTTTCTCTTTATTTGTTTCTGTTTGGGAATGTTTTATATGATGTTATTTTCATCTTTAAACCATTTCTTGCTATTTAGGTTAATCACACAAGTCTATTCATGCATTCATCAAATCATCTCATTCACACATGAATTCATATGACTTTAATTAATACAAGTTTTTGTTAACCTAATTTTAGTGATTAGAGTTTGATGATCATTGTTTTATATTTTTGGGGGATGTACATGCCAATGTAACCATAAGCTGGCGTGGTGGGCTTAACAGACATCATCCCGACGCCTCGTCACCTCCTGACCCGATCCACCAGTTTGACTTAGTCTTTGCACGCGTGGCTGGTGATGTGGCCACTGGCCCACTGGTCAGTGACCTAGAGTAGCTTTGGCTGTGGTGTAAAAAGTTATTTTCTGTTTAGGAAATAAATAAATGATATAAACCCAAATTTAAATATTCGAGAAATAAAATAAAATCATTAAATCTTATTAAATCAATAACTTTTGTTTTATAATTCATAAAAATGTGTATAATATATGATTTTTTTAGAAAAATAAAATCTATAATATTAAACTATTATCAAACATTATTATGATAGTTACTTAAATAATTATTATTTAATAAATATTTTATAAGTAATAAAACTTGGATAATTCATATTTTAATATTGGTAAATATTAAAAATATAAATAAAATATCAAAAATATTAGAAAAATAAAAACAATACTTTAAAACTATAATCATACATTATTATTCCACTTAATTCAATATTTATTATGTATTAATTATTTATAAGGTAATAAATCTTATAAAAATCATATCTTATTATTTATAAATCATAAAAATAAATGTAATATACCAAAATAATCACAAAAATAATACCTACATGTCAAAAATATAATATTCCACTTTTGAGGTAAATAAAAATTAAAACACTTCAATAACTTGAATTTAAACTTATTTCTTTAGTTGTTAATTCATATAAGGGTAGATAAAATTTGTTAATACTTATAAAAATATTCAATGGAGTCTAATAAATAGTATTAGTCTTAAATATTAATAATATGAAGTCATAATGGTTCAAAACATTATAAATACAATTTTATTGAATTATCTTTCAACCATAAGTGTAGGTTATTTTCTAAAAGGATCCTTATCCAATATAAAATCTCCAAGAATGATTGTGACTAAATTAAATATTTTCCATTACTCTAACCACAGGTTTCTCAACATACCAAAACACTATAGTGAATTCAGAAAGAGTTAAGTAATATTATTACCTTAATTATAAATCATAATCATTCATTCACAAAAATATAAATGATTCTATTCCATTATAAAATTAAGAAACCACTACCTAAATATAAGAATAACCATTCTTAATCAACTTTAAGGAAAAATTATAAAGTACACAAGGTAAAAATATCATAAGCATTACACCTTAAATCCATTCATGTTTTTAAAGCTAACTTTAGTCTATAAGGCTAAAAGACCTTGTTATATGTTTTATAGTTAACTTTGGTCTGTTATAATTAAGTTATAAAGCATCTCAAATCCAAACTATCCAAGCAAACATAAACAACATCAATCACATTCTATCAACCATACTCTAAAAACTACCAAGGATTGTTTAAACCTTAATAAAGAAATCTTTTCTTCAAAAGTTATTCGTTTTGCCAGTTCAGTCAACATATGACAATTAATCAGGATCACATTACTTTATCCTTTGCTTGTATACTTAGGATTGTTAACACTTAATTTCCTTATAAATTCCATTATTTGCAAGGTTAAACTTGAAGATAAGATAGTTCTTGTATAAGCATTCCTTGAATAGCGTACCTCAATGGTATATCTTATTGTTGTACACCATTATGTTTACATGATGTTTCACACACACTCAGAAGCCTTAATAAGAAGCACAAGTGTGAAACTTATCTAAAAGGATAACACATTCTAAAGAAATCATTTCCAGTATCCAAACCCTAGAACAACGTTCTTGTTTATAAAGTGCATCACATTACTTATGCATAAGAGCATATTGCTTCTTTAAACATTAGTCCTTACCGGATCAATGATGCTGATTCAAGATATTGGATCTTATATTGTCTTGAAGACCGTGAGTGCATAATCTTGCAATCACAAAAGGCAAGTTCACACTTTCTCATGTCCTTTGATTATTTTCTGTAAAGTATTTTGCAAATCAAGTGTTGTCATCACCTGCATTTCAAAAAGGTAGGAAAACACTATTTTCCTAATAAATGATTATAGGTTATTTACCATGAGGTAATAACCCACTATGAATGTTCCGGTGGTAAAGGAACATATTATCTAGAACTTAACAACCAATGTCGCCAGTGATTCTTGCGTCGTATATTACACATTAACCATGAGATTTAGAATGGGACGGAGAAGTCAGCTGTATCCTTTTCCTCTCATATGGAGGCAAGACGACCTTAACATGACGTTGTGATTCCTTGTGCGGATCCAACATATGGGTGGGCACCCTTACGCCCTACACTTTTGGTGTCTAGATTATCTATGAATGGTGTTTAGGGATATAGTCCATTTAAATGGTACTCGTCCGGACATCACTAGGTCATAGAGTCTTCGGGAACTCATCAGGGTTTTAGCCTACCCGAAAGGGGGCTTAACGGAGGTGAGCCAGCCCCGAAGGATCATGCAGACATATTAGGTCGCGGAGAGGGCAGTGATTGGTTTGGATCATTTACTGGGCCCCACAACATGGAATTGTAGACGGGTAAGCTGCCCGGTTGTGCAACAAGGATTTGATCTCTCATGGGTAAAGTAACGCACCTCTGAAGAGTGTAAGAACTATAACTTGTTACTCCCTGTTCCGGGAAGGAGATGCGAACGCGGCGAGAAAGGAACTCCATGAAAGTTCTGGTAAACCCGTGAAGGCTGACGGACATAGCTTTTTAGAATAAAAGCAAACTTTGAAGAAATGTTTATGAAAAATCGCATTGCCTACGACCTACGGTCTGTGGCTGTAGTTATAGTGCATCAAACACTCCTTTTCTAGTGAACTTGCTAAGTATGCTCGTACTCAAAGTATCTTCTTAACCCTTGCTAGATTCTAAAGCCAATACAGACGACGTCTACATCAAGTTATGCTCCAAGAGTCATCATCAAAAGCTAAAGTTATTCAATGAAATCAAGAAAGTCAATATATATCAACTCAAGTGAAGACAAAGCTACTGATTAGATAGGAATATAATCTCTAGCCATAGAACCTATTTCTTTAGTGTATTGCAATAGCAGCAATGCCAAACCAATAGTTTAGATACTAGTCTTAATAGTATAATAGTTTTTGCGTTGTTTATCTTTGATTCTTCTTTGTAAGAAGTTATTTCTCTCTCTTTACCTTAGAGTGCTCTCTGGATCTTATGCATAGAGTGAGTTGTAACCTTTAGCCATGTATTGGACCTGCTGTGTTTCTGTTGTACCACTCTGAGAGATGTAATACTAGTTAACGGTGTTTCATTGGTGTTATGTCAACGACTATAGTATACTACATCATGTAGTGGTATGCTAGGTCTCCGCAATCGAGCAAGAACACCAAGCGCGGCCCAGCCAAAAAGTTGCCCTAGGGTACTATTTATGAAATTACAAAGGTTTCAGGAGACGACGAACCATTGGAACCAAAGAAAACAAAACAACTATTTGTACAACAATGCGGAGTTGTTGCTAGAGATCGCACCCCGATCACTTTTCGGGAGTGGAATAAGCCCAAAGAGGCGGAATGGAGTGATGTGTATATCGATGATAGGTTCAAAGAGGAACTTTTTAATGACATAATGGCACATTTCAAGCTGCCAGAATGTGACACTGAGGACGAGACGGCTAAAATGAGAAAGAAAGTAAAGCAGTTCGCACTAAAGAAGATGGCCAAACTATTCAATAACTAGAAGAAGTCATTATGGCAATAGTATCAGAAGTACAAGAAAACCCCATTATTTGAAGGCTATCTAGCGAAGCAGCAACCTTACTGGGATGCATTTGTGCTGTATAGGGTCAGGAGTTGCAGAGGAAAAGACAGAAAAAATAAGATAAATGCTGCGAAGAAGAAATATCACCATAACTTGGGGCCAGGGGGCTACGCGGCTGCCATGCCTAAGGGCGTGTTCGGGGGTCGTCTGGCTTCCAGCTTCCTTAAAATTCCCGGTGGAGCGCTGCCGAACGTCCTGGTTCCAAGAAGCTAGATCCGTGAAGTCAGACCGATTTCATGTACAAAACTCGGAGCACCAGTTTTTTAAATCCCCGGATCAGCAAATGGCGGAGCACCTTCTATTTACAGCCAGTTGCCACCGCTAAGTGAGAAAGGTTCGATGTCGTTTTCTATTCCCCTTCGTTTGCTCGCCTCCTGCCAATGTCGCTAGGTTCTGAGCCAATCGACCAACACTCGCTGCCGCCAATAGCTCGCCTTCCCCGCGACAACCCTGTCGCCGCCGTACTTCTTCCGGCATCGTGCGGAGATGCCCACTCGACCGCGCCTCGGAGGCAGCCATATCGAGCTCCCGAGCATGCCTCTGCCCACATACAGATCGACAGGCGTCCTCGGCCATGTCCAGACGCTACTCTGGCGGAACTGGCCTCCTCCAGCTGCAATTCTTCCCGTATCGGGAACCAAAATCGTGGGAAAAAAAGCAACAGGCACCCTTCCACCACACGGACCAGCCCAGCTAGCGGAAAGCCCACGCAAATACTGTCCCATCCAATCGTAACCACCATTCTCTAGCGAGGAGCTCAGTCGAACGTTTCGTGCTCCATCCAAGACGCTAGAGTCGCACCAGGAAGCTGGATCGACGGATTTTCACGAAGCTGGACTGTATCCGAACACACCCTAAGTGGGATGCAAAAGAGAAAGAGCTTCAAGATAAAGGGATCATTCGAGAACCAATTCGTGAAGAATGGGATTTGAGGGCAAGAAATTGGTTCCTTGGGCATGAGAGTACATATGACGAACTTATATGGGACCTTGTTTGCAGTGACGGGATAAAGGTACCAAGGACTGCATGGCTAAAAGTGGTCAAAGATATTAAAGATGGAATAAAACAGTTTCATCCCGATAGAGAGAAAGACTTGCTGACCTTGGTCCTCGGAATCGAACATACTGAATGGCCAGTCCGAGGCCTTGACGGGAGTTTCACATGGGAGACTGGGTTTCCTAAGGACCAAGGTACCTATAGAAGCCGAGCAAGAGCAAAGCAACGACGGGAGGAGGAGGAGGCAGACAAGTTCAAGCAGCTGCTAGGAAGACTTGACAAGCAGCAGCGGCAGATCGACGAACTTAGAGGAATAGCGCTTGCAGCAAGATCCTCCACTCGATATTACCGCCAACCCATCTCAGCAGAGAAGCAGCGTCGCTAAATCGGAGGTCCCTTCTAACGATGCATCCTATACAGATGGCGGTCCCAGCTACCCAGTGGATGGAATTAAGGATCAGATACCTTGTGAGCTCCATAAAAAATTGAAGAACGTATCTGTGAAGATGGCGGTCAGATCGGCTTTGCCTTGTCCACCTGACACACGTTGGCATGGCCGTGAGATTCCACCTGGCTATGCTAAAGTCGGGGTGGATCAAATCGTAAAGGAATGGGAGTCAATGGAGCTTGACATCCCTAGACCTAAAGGTGAGATCACACTTGGAGAAGTACTTGGTGTAGGGGTTCGTAGCATGGAAAACAAAAAATTTCTACCGCATACAAACAAACAAGACAAGATCTATCTACTAGATTGTAGCAACGAGTCAATGGAATAACTCACCCTCGAAGATTCCAAAGTGTTTAACGAGAGCGGATTCTCGTGGGTGATGTAGTCGTACTCTTGCCGATCTCAAGATCGTGTAGACGATCCTTCCAATAGCGTTCCAAGTAGCTCTTCATGATCGGTCACACGTTAAGATTTCGATGAAGACCTTCCTCTCCCTTATTCCAGCAGGCAGCGGAGGTTGTAGCACTCTCCTCACGATTCCGGCAGCACGACGGCGTGGTACCAGAAGTAGAGGGGAGATCTCGCAAGGCTTCGCCTTAAGCAGGAGCGAGTATGGTGGACTATGAGAGAGGCCTTGGTGATCTAGGGTTTAGACACACCAAGGAGAGAGGGCTAGGCCGGCTAGGGCAAGTAGAAGCCCCAACTCGGCGGCTTGGGAGAAAACCTAGGGCGGCGGCGGTGACTTGGTGGCCGGCGGCAAGGGTTAGGGTTTGGTGGGGCAAGGTGTGTGTCTAGAGGGGCAGCCCTGCCCCTCCTTTTATAGGTGGGAGGGCGCGGCCAAGGGAAGGGGAGTCCTCCCCCAACTCGGCCTCCTTGGCCGGCGGTGGAGGGAGAGGAACTCCTCCCCAAGTAGGTTTCCTACTCTCCCTCCACCAAGCAAACTTGCCGTTTGACTTTTCAAATTGGCGTTTTACTTTTCAAACTAGGATTTGATTTATCCCTTTATTTTGCTCAGCGATGACACCTAGTACATGATGCAACCATTCCAACTTGTTATGACACATTCATGTACCCTTCCCCTCCGGAGTGCTGGACCTTCCAGAACCTTCTAGAACATTCCCGATGAAAACACCGGAACCATTCTCCAACCCCGAAACAGGGCTTCCCTTATATGAATCTTATTCTCCGGACCATTCCGGATCTCCTCGTGATATCCCAGATCCCATCCGAGACTCTGAACAACATTCGGTCTCTTACTCATCATTCCATAACTACTCAACAACATCGAATCCTTAAGTGTGTCTCCCTACGGTTCGTGAATTATGCAGACATGATTGAGACACTTCTCTGATCAATAACCAATAGAGGAATCTGGAAATTCATATGGTTCCCACATATTTCTACGATTACTTTGCGATCGAATGAACCACTTACATACGATACCAATTTCCCTTTGTCTCATGATAGTTTACTTATCCAAGGTTTTGATCGTCGGTATCTCTGCATACCTAGTTCAACCTCGTTACTGATAAGTACTCTTTTCTCGTTCCCGTGATATGTGATCCCTTATGAGCTAGTCACATGCTTGCAAGCCAATTGGATGACATTCCACCGAGAGGGCCCAGAGTATATCTATCTGTCATATGGATGGACAAATCCCACTCTTGATCCATGTGTCTCAACCAATACTTTCCGAACACTCAATGCCACCTTTATAACCACCCAGTTACGGTGTGGTTTTTGATGTCATCAAAGCATCCTTCCGGTGATGGTGATATGCATGATCTCATGGTCGAAGGAATTAGGTTACTATGTATCAGAAAGCATATAGCAATTGAACTATTAAAATGACTTGATCTTTATGCTACGCTTATCTATATGAGTATGTCCATCATATCATTCTCCTAACGATATGATCTTGTTGTTAATAACATCTCAATGTTCATGATAGGGAAACCACAATCATTTATTAAACAACAAGCTAGTATTACAAAGAGGCTTTACTAGGGACTCTAAATTAGTTTACAAATCACACAAGTATTAATGTTTCCTTGTTAATAATGTTATAGCATGAATGTAAACATTTATCATAAACACAAAGATATAATAATAACTACATTTATTATTGCCTCTAGGGCATATCTCCAACAGTCTCCCACTTGCACTAGAGTCAACTAATCTGGATTGCATGGTAATATACCGAACACCCATGGTAGTTTGGTGTTAGTCATGTTTTGCCCTCGGGAGAGGTTTAGTCAACGGATCCGCCACATTCAGATCTGTGTGTAATTTGCAAATCTTTATGTCACCATCTTGGACATGTTCTCGAATAGCGTGAAAATGTAGCTTGATGTGCTTCAGCTTCTTGTGTGACCTTGGTTCTTGCGCATTGGCTATGGTGCCCATGTTACCACAATAGATAGAGATTGGGTCCAGCGCACTTGGAAACACACCGAGCTCTGTAATGAACTCCTTCATCCATATCGCTTCTTGTGAAGCCTCCGAAGCAGCTATGTATTCCGATTCGGTTGAAGATCTCACCACAACGCTTTGCTTTGCACTCCTCCAGCTAACTGCTGCATCATTCAAAGTAAATACGTATCCAGATTGAGATTTAGAATCATCCGAATCGGTGTTCCAACTAGCATCGGTGTAACCATTAACAACGAGCTGTTTATCACCTCCATAAGAAAGAACCATATCCTTAGTTCTTCTCAAAGTACTTAAGGATGTCTTTGACCGCTGTCCAATGATCCACTCCTGGATCACTTTGATATCTGCTAGTCAAACTAACAGCATATGCAATGTCGGGTCTAGTACATAGCATGGCATACATTAGAGATCCTATGGCTGAGGCATAGGGAGTCTTACTCATCCTTTCTCTATCTTACGCGTTCTTTGGATTTTGAGTTTTACTCAAGGTCATATTGGGCAACATGGGCAAGAACCCTTTCTTGCTATCTTCCATTCCAAACCTCTTTAGAACTTTGTCCAAATATGTACTTTGTGACAATGATATTAGCGTCTTGATCTATCTCTATAAATCTTTATGCCTAATATGTAAGCTGCTTCGCCAAGATCTTTCATTGAAAAACTATTATTCAAATACTCCTTGACACTATTAAGAAGGTCTACATCATTCCCAATCAATAATATGTCATCTACATATAGTATTAAGAATGCTACAGAGCTCCCACTCACTTTCTTGTAAATACAAGCTTCTCCATAAGTTTGTATAAAACCAAAACTTTTGATTACCTTATCAAAACGTTGATTCCAACTTCGGGATGCTTGCTTCAATCCATATATGGACCGTTGAAGTTTGCATAACTTGTTAGCATCTTCAGGATCGACAAAACCTTTGGGTTGCATCATATACAACTCTTCATCAATGTCTCCATTGAGGAACATTGTTTTGACATCCATCTGCCATATCTCATAATCATAATATGCAGCGATTGCTAACAAAATCCTCACAGACTTTAGCTTCGCTACTGGTGAGAAAGTCTCATCGTAGTCAACTCCTTGAATTTGTCAAAACCCTTTTGCGACAAATCGAGCTTTATAGACAGTAACATTACCATCAGCATCTGTTTTCTTCTTGAAAATCCATTTGTTCTCGTGACCTTAGGCCATCCGGTAAGTCCACCAAAGTCCATACTTGCTTTTTGTACATGGATCCAATCTCGGATTTCATGGCTTCTTGCCATTTATTGGAATCTGGGCTCATCATCGCTTCCTCATATGTCTCAGGGTCATCGGTGTTATCCACCAACATGATACTCATAACGGGATCATACCAATGCAGGTGGTACGAGTTCTCGTTGACCTGCGAGGCTCTGTAGTAACGTCAACCGAAGTTTCATGATCATCATCATTAGCTTCCTCTCTTATTGGTGCAGGCACCACAGGAACTTCTTCGGTCTTTGCGCTACTCATGAGTTCGAGAGAAGGTTCGACAACCTCGTCGAGTTCTACTTTCCTTCCAGCCACTTCTTTCGAGAGAAATTACTTCTCTAGAAAGGATCCATTCTTGGCAACGAAGATTTTGCCCTCGGATCTATGATATAAGGTATACCTGATAGTTTCCTTCGGGTATCCTGGAAGACGCATTTTTCCGCTTTGGGTTCAAGCTTGTCCGGCTGTAACTTCTTTACATAGGCTTCGCAACCCCAAACTTTAAGGAACGACAATTTAGGTTTCTTCCCAAACCATAATTCATACGGTGTCGTTTCAGCAGTTTAGATGGTGCCCTATTTAAAGTGAATGCGGCTGTTTCTAATGCATAACCCCAAAATGATAGTGGTAAATCTGTAAGTGACATCATAGAACGAACCATATCTAAGAGAGTTCGATTACGATGTTCGGACACACCATTACGCTGTGGTGTTCCCGGCGGTGTCAATTGTGAAAGTATTCCGCATTTCTTCAAATGCTCGCCAAACTCGTAACTTAGATATTCACCTCCACGATCAGAACGTAGAAATTTAATCTTCTTGTTACGTTGATTGTCCACCTCACTTTGAAATTCCTTAAACTTCTCGAAAGTTTCGGACTTATGTTTCATTAAATAGATATACCCATATCTACTCAAGTCATCCGTGAAGGTAAGAACATAACGATAACCACCGCGCAATGCTACACTCATTGGATCACACACACATCGGTATGTATGATTTCCAATAAGTCCATAGCTCGCTCCATCATACCAGAAAATGGAGTCTTAGTCATTTTACCCATCAGACATGCTTCGCATCTTTCAAGTGATTCGAAATCAAGTGATTCAAGAAGTCCATCGGAATGGAGTTTCTTCATACGCTTCACTCCAATATGACCAAGACGATAGTGCCACATATAGGTCGAGTTATCGCTCGATTTCAAACGTTTAGCTTCAATGTTATTAATATGTGTATTTCCACTATCGAGATTCAATAAGAATAGACCATCTATCAAAGGTGCATGTGTATAAAACATATTACTCATATAAATCGAACAACCATTATTCTCGGACTTAAACAAGTAACCGTCTCGCAATAAACAAGATCCCGATATAATGTTCATGCTTAACGCAGGCACCAAATAACAATTATTTAAGTATAAAACTAATCCCAATGGTAGATGAAGAGGTAGCATGCCGACCGCGATCACATCAACCTTTGATCCATTTCCCACGCGCATCGTCACCTCGTTCTTCGCTAGCTTCCGTTTATTCTACAGCACCTGTTTCGAGTTACAAATATGAGCAACCGAACCAGTATCAAATACCCAGGCACTACTACGAGTACTAGTGAGATACACATCAATAACATGTATATCGGATATACCTTTCTTCTTGATGTTGCCGTTCTTCAAATCCGCCAAGTACTTTGGGCAATTCCGCTTCCAGTGACCTTCTCCCTTGCAGTAAAAGCACTCAGTATCAGGCTTGGGTCCAGCCTTGGTCTTCTTCTTCGGTGTGGTAACTTTCTTACCACCCTTCTTGAAGTGTCCCTTTTGCTTAGACTTGCCTTTCTTGAATTTGGTAGTCTTATTGACCATCAACACTTGGTGCTCTTTCTTGATCTCCACTTCTGCAGATTTTAACATGGAGAAGAGTTTTGGCAACTTCTTGTTCATGCTTTGCATATTGTAGTTCATCACAAAGTTCTTGTAACTTGGTGGTAGTGATTGGAGGACACGGTAAATCCCCAAAGCATTAGGAATCACTATACCCAAGCTTTGGAGTTTGTTTGCATGCCGTGACATCTTAAGCACATGCTCAGCGTGAATGCCCTCTTCCATCTTGCAGTTAAAGAACTTTTGAAGCCTCATAGCTCTCAAGCTAGGCGTGAGTATCAAATATCAGTTTGAGTTCACGGACAATATCATGTGGGTCTGAATTCTCAAACCTTTTACGAAGCTACGATTCTAAACCATACAAGATAGCACCTGAGCGTGGAGTCTGAGTCTTCGGCGAGGTAAACATTCTTTACTTCATCGGTGTCGGTAGGCTGCGGAGTCACCAATGATTGCATCCGGACATAGGTCAAATTACGGCATTGAGGACAATCCTCAAATTGAACCAATCATGAAGTTGCTTCCATTGTTTTTCAACTTTTCTTTCTCTAGGAACGGATTAAAATTGATGGTAGGGGCCGCCATTGATCTACAACATATTTGCAATAGTTTAGACTAAGTTTATGACAAATTGAGTTCTAATTAATAGTTAAATTAATCTAGGTGAACTCCCACTCAAAACAATATCCCTCAAATTGTTTTAGTGATCACACGAACCAAATCCACCACATCAAAACCGATCATCACGAGAGTTGATGTAGCTCAATGGCGAACAATCGACATGTTCATCATATCTACTATATGATTCATGCTTTACCTTTCGGTGATCCGTGTTCCGAGACCATGTCTGTACATGCTAGGCTCGTCAAGATCAAACCTTAGCTTCCGCATGAGCAAATCTGGCTTGCTCATGTTGTATACACTTGCAGAATCTAACACACCCGATCATCATGTGGTGCTTCGAAACAACAAGCTTTAGCAACGGTGCTTACTAAGGATGAACACTTTAGAACTTGAAATTCATGTGCATGAGGGATCATCTTATAATGCTACCGTCGTTAACTAAGCAATACAAGATGCATAAAGGATTAACATCACATGCAATTCATAATATGTGATATGATATGGCCTTTCTTCTTTGTGCTTCTGATCTCCATCTTCAAGCACGAACATGATCTCCATCATCACCGGCATTGCATCAAGGTCAATGACGCTGCTCCATGATTGTCGTCCACCAGCTTCAACTATTACAACTACTTTGAATAGACACGCGGGTCTTAATGGAAATTAAAGACAACCATATGGCTCCTGCCGGTTGCCAACTTACAATAAGGAACATTGCATACATCAAATATAATCACAATCATGGCCATATCACATCACAACACACCCCTGCAAAACAAAGTGAGACGCCTCTAATTTCGTTGCATATTTTACGTGGTTTGGGGCTTTCAATAAGTGTCGATCTAACTTACGAACAAGAACCACAACGTTGATGTTTGAACTATCAAGTGCCTGTTGTAAATTGGATCTATACTATAATGGGAGAGACAGACACCCGCAAAGCCACTTATGCAATACAAGTTGCATGTTGAGCGTGGAGCAAGTCTCATGAACGATGTCATGTAAGGTTAGCCCGGGCCGCTTCATCCCATCATACCGCAAGATGCAAAGTACACAAGAAGCAATTGATAATAAAAACACCACCGCCCATAATGACCATTGTGTTATACTCGTGCAACAGATCTACATATAGACACGGCTCTGATACCACTGTAGGGGTTCGTAGCATGGAAAACAAAAATTTTCTACCGCATACAAACAAACAAGCCAAGATCTATCTACTAGATTGTAGCAATGGGTCGATGGAATAACTCACCCTCGAAGATTCCAAAGTGTTTAAAGAGAGCGGATTCTCGTGGGTGATGTAGTCGTACTCTTGCCGATCTCAAGATCGTGTAGACGATCCTTCCGACGCTGCGTAAATGGCTCAGAGTAATCGATCTGCGTTGGTTTCGATGAAGACCTTCCTCTCCTTGTTCGGTGAGCGGAGGTTGTAGCACTCTCCTCGCGATTCTGGCAGCATGACGGCGTGGTACCGGAAGTAGAGGGGAGATCTCGCAAGGCTTCGCCTTAAGCCAAAGCGAGTATGGTGGACTATGAGAGAGGCCTCGGTGATATAGGGTTTAGACACACCAAGGAGAGAGGGCTAGTCCGGCGTCTAGGGCAAGTAGAAGCCCCAACTCGGTGGCTTGGGAGAAAACCTAGGGCGGTGGCGGCGACTTGGTGGCCGGCGGCTAGGGTTAGGGTTTGGTGGGGCAAGGTGTGTGTCTAGAGGGGAAGCCCTGCCCCTCCTTTTATAGGTGGGAGGGCGCGACCAAGGGGAGGGGAGTCCTACCCCAACTCGGCCTCCTTGGCCGGCGGTGGAGGGAGAGGAACTCCTCCCCAAGTAGGTTTCCTACTCTCCCTCCACCAAGCAAACTTGCCGTTTGACTTTTCAAATTGGCGTTTGACTTTTCAAACTAGGATTTGATTTATCCCTTTATTTTGCTCAGCGATGACACCTAGTACATGATGCAACCATTCCAACTTGTTATGACACATTCATGTACCCTTCCCCTCCGGAGTGCCGGACCTTCCGGAACCTTCTAAAACATTCCCGATGAAAACACCGGAACCATTCTCCAACCCCGAAACAGGACTTTCCTTATATGAATCTTATTCTCCGGACCATTTCGGATCTCCTCGTGATATCCCGGATCCCATCCGAGACTCCGAACAACATTCGGTCTCTTACTCATCATTCCATAACTACTCAACAACATCGAATCCTTAAGTGTGTCTCCCTACGGTTCGTGAATTATGCGGACATGATTGAGACACTTCTCCGATCAATAACCAATAGAGGTATCTGGAAATTCATATGGTTCCCACATATTTCTACGATTACTTTGCTATCGAATGAACCACTTACATACAATACCAATTTCCCTTTGTCTCACGATAGTTTACTTATCCGAGGTTTTGATCGTTGGTATCTCTGCATACCTAGTTCAACCTCGTTACTGATAAGTACTCTTTTCTCATTCCCGTGATATGTGATCCCTTATGATCTAGTCACATGCCTGCAAGCCAATTGGATGACATTCCACCAAGAGGGCCCAGAGTATATCTATCCGTCATATGGATGGACAAATCCCACTCTTGATCCATGTGTCTCAACCAATACTTTCTGAACACTCAATGCCACCTTTATAACCACCCAGTTACGGTGTGGTGTTTGATGTCATCAAAGCATCCTTCCGGTGATGGTGATATGCATGATCTCATGGTCGAAGGAATTAGGTTACTATGTATCAGAAAGCATATAGCAATTAAACTATTAAAATGACTTGATCTTTATGCTACGCTTATCTATAGGAGTATGTCCATCATATCATTCTCCTAACGATATGATCTTGTTGTTAATAACATCTCAATGTTCATGATAGGGAAACCACAATCATTTATTAACCAACAAGCTAGTATTACAAAGAGGCTTTACTAGGGACTCTAAATTAGTTTACAAATCACACAAGTATTAATGTTTCCTTGTTAATACTGTTATAGCATGAATGTAAACATTTATCATAAACACAAAGATATAATAATAACTACATTTATTATTGCCTCTAGGGCATATCTCCAACACTTGGTGGGATCATTCTCTGGGAAAAGAACAACATACGGTTTCCAGGATCGGCTCCAAGGATAACACTACCGCCTCCGAGTCGTCGCAGGTCTCCTCCACCTCCACCTCCATCACCTCCAAGAAGCCCACCCCATGATGACTACGACCACCACATCCCGAGTCCATCTCGATCTCCGCTGCAGGCTCAGTAGTCTTCGCCGCCCGCTAAGGACAATAAGCGGAAGCGTGCTCCGTCAATGAGTACTAAAGGACGTGGCTGCCCAAAACAGAAAATGTCGCGCCTCCCAATAGTGCCTCATCAGAATCTTCCCATCAGACCTTACGATTGTACTGATGCGAAATCTGCAGCGATATCAAAGGCCGAAGTGGCGGCGCTTTTTGATAAGAAGAAACCCGAGCCCGCTCTGGTATACACCGAGAAACAAAAGGCATATGCACTTGATTTTCTGAACACACCATCGCAATATGAGTTGCACCATAAGCTAGATGACTATCTATGCACACTTCAGACAGAAGTGGCAAAGAGCAAATCAAGCAAATCAAGTGCAAGCGATAAAAAATCAGCAAACATAGGTGCAAGCGGGACTAAAACTGCAATTAGTAAAAAATCTGACGTTCCCCTTCTCGGACAACAGGCCAAACAAACGATCGCACCCCTCAAGGTGGTTTCACAAAACGTTCCACTCCTCGCACAACATCCAATAGATATGTCAATAGTTGCGGAGTTGGCGGCCAACATGGAAATTACTCTTGATGAACTGTTAGGCCCCCAACTCGACCATCTACCCAAGATGCCACTAGCCCCTAAATATGTCGTAGGTGAGGATTTGGTCAGCAAAGAGAGGCTGAAAGAACTGCCAACACAAATGCGGAATCTCCATCAATGGTACTCGATGGTCATAAAGCAGGGAAGAATATTTATCGTAGCCAATGTCCCACGTGAGTACTACTTCAGACCCGAAGAGGTCCATATTGAGTTTCCAGAACTGTTCCAGTTATACCATCTCGACGCCCTGGACAAATCCATCCTCAGCTGCTATTGTATGTAAGTTGTTGATGAAGGGTTTCGCAGCATAGTAAATCAAAATTTTCTACGGAAGCGAACAGAGGGAAAGCCAAGATCTAATCTAGGAGATGCAAACAACGAGAGAGATTGGATTAGATCTTCATACCCTTGAAGATTCGCATAGCGAGCGTTAAATCGAGCGTGGGTGATGTAGTCGTACTCGCTTCTCCTCCTCGCGATCCGATCCAATCTAGCACCACAAGTGGCGGTGCCTCCGTGAGATGCACACGTGCGGCACCTCGACGTCTCCTCCTTCCTCGGACCAGCAAGTATGGTGGAGAGATAGATTGGATCTACAGCACGACGGCGTGGTGTATATGGTGGAGAATTTACGTCAGGGCTTCGCCTACAAGCAGTCGGGAGGAGAGAGGAAGGCGGCAACTGGGTTTGGAGGAAGGTGTAAGGAGAGTGTGAGAGGCGCACCAGCCCTCTATATATAGAGGTGCGGCCAGCCTAACCTCTCCTCCAAGCCTATCTCTAGTTTAAACAATTTAAACTCTCCCTTATCTAGAAATCCTATCTTATCTTATCTCTAGTTTAAGCGATTTAAACTTATCTAGGATCATTTGGGCCCTATGGGGCCTTGTGCCCCAATGCGGCCAGGAAACTCCCTCATAGGCCCATGCCCCCTCCGGAAGGTGGGACCACGTTGGCCCCCTTAGGAAGGTTCTAAAGCTTCGATACAATACCGATTAGCCGGAACTATTCGAACTCCAAAATTGCCTGCCTTATATGAATCTTATTCTCGGACCATTCGGAACCTCTCGTGATATACGGATCCCATCCGAGACTCGAACAAAAATTCATAAACCAATTATCCAATCTATCCTAGCGTTGAGACACGTTAAGTGTGTGACCTGTGAGTTCGAGAATATGAGACATGATCTTCTATCAATAATCAACGGGTGCAGGCACCCATATTGACTCCCACACATTCATCGATGATCATATCGGATGAACCACGATGCCAGGATTCAATCAATCCCATATATATATTCCCTTTGTCTCGCGATAGTTTACTTGCCTGAGATTCGATCGTCGGTATCGTCATACCTAGTTCAATCTCGTTCACAGCAAGTACTTTACCCGTTCCGTAATCCGATATCACTTTGTGATCAACTCCTTAACCACATGCTTGCAAGCGGTGTTGATATCGATTACGAGTGGGCCAGTATATCTCTCCGACTTGGGAGGACAAATCCCATCTCGATACATGACCAGGACACTTTCCGATCACACGAGAGACACCTTTATGATCACCCTCTCATAGGATGACGTTTGATGACCTCAAAGCTTTCTTCCGATACCAGGAGTTGTATTATCTCTTGGTCTAATGAATACAATATTTGACATAAGAAAAACTTCGCAAAGACGAACACGATAACACGATCTAATTGCTTCTCTTAGTTTGGGTCTATCCACCACATCATTCTCTAGTGATATGATCTCATTATCAATTGACAACTCATGTCTATGGTTAGGAAACCTTAACCATCATTGATCAATGAGCTAGTCCATAGAGGCGTACTAGGGACACGGTGTTGTTCACAAACCACACAAGTATTAATGTTTCCGCTTAATACAATTCTAGCATGGAATATAAACTTTATCATGAACAAGAATTATAATAATAACATCTTTATTATTGCCTCTAGGGCATAATTCCAACAGTCTCCCACTTGCACTAGAGTCAATAATCTAGTTTACATTTGGCAACAATCTCACACCCATGGCAACCGAGGTCTTTGATCATGTTTTACGTGGAAGAGGTTTAGTCAATGGATCTGCGACATTCAGATCTGTATGTACTTTGCTGATCTTCAGATCTCCATCTGCTATATAATCTCGGATTATATGAAACTTGCGGTTGATATGCTTGGTCTTTGGATGATATCTTGGTTCCTTAGCGAGTGCTATGGCGCCAGTGTTGTCACACAATATCTCCAGTGGGTCCAATGCACTTGGAACCACGCCAAGCTCGATGATGAAGTTTCGATCCAAACTCCTTCACTTGGCGCTTCTCTGACCATGTATTCCGCTTCTCTTGTAGATCGCGATCACGCTTTGCTTGCAGCTTCTCCACTCACAGCTCCTCCATTCAAAATATACACGTATCACGCGAGATTTACAATCATCCTTGCCGGTGTCGAAACTAGTATCGACGTAACCTTTTACGATGATGTTCATCACCCCCATAGACTAAGAACATTTCTTTAGTCCTATTTAGGTACCTTAGGATGTTCTTCACGGCTGTCCGATGTTCCACTCTGGATCACTTTGATATCTTTCGTCAAACTAAGAGCATTGGACACATCCGGTCTAGTACACAACATGGCATACATGATGGAACCTATGGCGAGGCATAAGGCACTTTGCTCATAGCTTCCCTATCATTTACCGTAGCTGGACACCGAGCCTTGCTCAATATCTTACTGACAACATAGGCCTTGAACCTTTCAATGCCTTATCCATTCTGAACCTTTTGAACTTTGTCTAGGTATGTACTACGCTTAAAGCTATCGAGCGTCTTTGTCTATCTCTATAGATTTTGATGCCCAATATATAAGCGACTTCACCTAGGTCTTTCATTTAAAAAAACTTGTTCAAATAACTCTTCATAGCGTTAAGCATGTTGATGTCATTTCCAAAAATCAAAATGTCATAAACAAATAGTACCAGAAACGTCACCGAGCTCCCACTCACTTTCTTGTAGATGCAAGCTTCGTAGTAATTTGGAACAAATCCAAAGCTCTTGATCACTTGATCAAAACGAAGGTTCCAACTCCGAGATGCTTGCTTGATCCATAAATGGAACGCTGAAGTTTGCATACTTTATCGGCATCCTTAGGATCGACAAAACCTTGGTTGCATCATATACAACTCTTCATCAATGTTGCCATTGAGGAACGCATCTTGACATCCATCGCCATATTTCATAATCATGAAGCAGCAATTGATAATAAAATCGAATGGACTTAAACATCGCTACGGGAGAGAAAGTCTCATCGTAGTCAACACCTTGAACTTGTCGAAAACCTTTCGCAACAAGCCGTGCTTTATAGACGGTAACATTACCATCCGCGTCCGTTTTCTTCTTGAAGATCCATTTGCACTCAACGGCCTTTCGGTCACTAGGAGGGTCCACCAAAGTCCATACTTGGTTTTCGCTCATGGATCCCAATTGGTTCATGGCTTCTAGCCATTTCTCGAGTCTGGGCTCATCATCACTTCCTCATAGTTCGTAGGTTCGCTGTCTTCTACTAACAAGGCAGTCGAGCGAAGTTGCCGTACCACTCGGGAGGGGCGCGACCTTGTCGACTGCGACGTTCGATCTGACATCGTCCGAAGCTTCATGATCCTTGTCATTAGCTTCCTCTATTGTTGGTGAAGCGGACCTTTGGAACAATTTCAGGTGCTGCGCTACTCTCAATTCAAGAGAAGGTTCAATAACCTCGTCTAGCTCTACTTTCCTCCCACTCACTTCTTTCGAGAGAAACTCCTTCTCAAGAAAGGAACCGTTCTTCACGACAAACACTTTGCCTTCAGTTCTTGGATAGAAGGTATACCCAATAGTTTCCTTAGGGTATCCTATGAAGGCGCATTTCTCGCTTTGGGTTCGAGCTTGTCGGCATCAACTTCTTGGCGTAAGCGCATCCCCAAACTTTAAGCGACAACTTAGGTTTAGCACCAAACCCAGTTCATACGGTGTCGTCTCAGCGGATTTAGATGGAGCCCTATTTAAAGTGAATGCAGCGGTTTCTAATGCATAACCCCAAAATGATAACGGCAAATCAAGAAGAGACATCATCGATCGGACCATATCTAATAGGGTTCGATTCCGTCGAGACACACCATTCTTGTGGTGTTCGGGTGGCGTGAGTTGTGAAAGCGATTCCACTTGCCTTGAGATGCGTGAGAAAATCATAACTCAAATATTACTTTACGATCGGATCGTAGAAACTTAATCTTTACATTACGATGGTTCTCCACTTCATTCTGAAATTCTTTGAACTTTTCAAGCGTTTCAGATTTATGTTTCATTAAATAGATATACCCATATCTACTTAAGTCATCTGTAAAGTGAGAAAATAGTGATATCCACAGCGTCGAAACACTCATCGGCCGCATACATCGGTATGTATGATTTCCAACAAGTCCGTTGCTCGCTCCATCATCTGGGAGAACGGGGTTTTGATCATCTTGCCCATGAGGCATGGTTCGCATGTGTCAAATGATTCAAAATCAAGAGACTCAAAAGTCCATCGAATGGAGTTTCTTCATCGCTTTACACCAATATGACCTGAGCAGCGATTGCCACAAATAAGTAGTATTATCACTATCTACTTTGCATCTCTTAGACTCAATGTTATGGATGTGTGTTTCATCCCTTTCGAGATTTAGAAGAAATAAACCATTCACAAGAGGTGCATGACCATAAAAGATGTTACTCATATAAATAGAACAACCTTTATTCTTCGATTTAAATGAATAACCGTCTTGCAATAAACACGATCCAGAAATAATGTTCATGCTCAACGCAGGCACATAATAACATTTATTAAGGTTTAAAACTAATCCCGAAGGTAAAATTAAGGAGAGCGTCGGCGGCCATCACATCAACTCTTGATCCGTTGCCAGCAGCGCGCCGTCACCTCATCCCTCGCAAGTCGCCGTCTATTCCGTAGCTCTGCTTGAGTTACAAATATTAGCAAGCGAACCAGATCAAATACCCGGGCACTAGCGAGGGCTAGTAAGGAAAACATCAATAACATGTATATCAAATATACCTTTGATGGTGCCGGCCTTCTTATGCGCTAAGTACTTGGACGATTCTTCTAGTGACCCTTGTCCTTGCAATAGAAGCACTTTCGATGTCCGGCTTGGGACCAGACTTGAGCTTCTTCTTAGCGAGAACAGCGCTTGCCGCCGCCTTTCTTGAAGGGCTTCTTTGCACCTTTACCTTTCTTAAAGGAGGGCTTGTTGACCATCAACACATGATTATCCTTCTTGATGTCCACCTCCGTAGCCTTCAGCTTTGTGAAGAGCTCGGTGATCGTATCAGTGGAACCAATCTGATTGTGAGTCACTACAAAACTTTTGTAGCTGGGGAGGAGTGATTGCGAACCACTGTCAATCTTGAGCTCCTCTGGAATCTTGATCCAGTTGCTCAAAGGCGTTGAGTGTAGCCGACATCTTAATGGCGTGCTCACTATGAACTCCCTTCCTCCATCTTGCGATTAAAGAACTTCGGAGATCTCATATCTCTTAGAGCGGGCTGAGTCTGAAACATGGTTTTCAACTCTTGAGAATCTCAAAGGGCCGGGATATTTTTCAAAACTATTTTGAAGTTACGGTTCCATAGCAAACAACATGGTGCTCTTAATCACACCATAATCATCTTTGCGCGACTGATAGACAGCTTTCTCATCAGCCGGCGCAGTCGCAGCAGGGGGGTTACCTAACGCTTTCTCAAGGACATAGTCCTTTTGTCATGAACGTAATGATTCTTAGATTGCGGAACCAGTTGGTGAAGTTAGACCCATTGTTTCTAAGCTTTTCTTTCTCAGCAAAAGCGTTGAAGTTGAAGTTGGACTTGGCCATTGGATCTGGTATTTTCAAGTACAATTTAGACTATGTTCATGATAAATAGTTCAACTTAATCAAATTACTAGATGAACTCCCACTAAATTCAACATCCCTCAAGTTGTTTAGTGAACACGATCCAAATTCACCACACCTAATCCGATCATCACGAGAAGAGATGTGGTTTCAATGGTGGACAACGAAGTGTCGATCATATCATTCATATGACTCATGCTTAACCTTTCGGTTCTTGTGTTCGAGGCCATATGCGTACATGCTAGGCTCGTCAAGTTAGACCCAAGTATTTCCGTGTGTGCAAAACTGGCTTGCACCCGTTGTATGTGGCGTAGAGTCTATAGCACCGATCATCACGTGATGCTTGGACACGACGAACTTCGCAGCGGTGCATACATGGGAGAACATAGTTTTATCTTGATCTTTAAGTGAGGAATCATCTTATAATGCTACGTCGCGATCTAAGCATAATAAGATACATAAAAGGATAAACATCACATGCATATAACTTTATGTGACATGGTATAGCCAATCTTGGCAATGATCTCCATATTGTGCGTTCGGCATGATCTCCATCACTCCACCATGATTGCCTCCACCACGAATAGCAACTACAACTATTGCTAACTACTTAGCGATAAAGTAAAAGCTATTACATGGCGTATAAGAAGTTGACTCATGGTCATACACAATTATAAAGACAACCATATGGCTCACGGTTGTGTACTCATCAACATGCAAGTCGTGAAACATTACAAAACATGATCATCGCATACAATATACACATCACATCTTGGGCCATACCATATCACGAAAACACTCCTGCAAAAACAAGTTAGGCGCCTCTACTTTGTTGTTGCATGTTTTACGTGGCTTATGGGAGTAGATGCTAAACGATTCTTACCTACGGAAAGCCACAGCGGTGATATTATGGTTGCCAAACTCGGTGTTAATCCCATGACAACTATAGTGAGAGAAACTGACATCCACCAGCCGCATGTATGGTACAAGCCACCGCGTCAAGTGCGGAGCGGTCTCATGACGGCGTCGCGTAAGGTTGGCCTGGACCGCTTCAATCTCACTATCCGGCGTCATAAGAAGAACACAAACAAGAGGCTTGCAACAGAAAACATCAACGCGCAACAACCATGTTGCGTTCTACTCGTGAAACACATCTACGCATAGATCTAGCTCGATACCCTTTGAAGGGTTTCGTAGCATAGTAAATCAAAATTTTCTATAGAAGCGAGCGGAAAGCCAAGATCTAATCTAGGAGATGCAAACAACGAGAGATTGGATTAGATCTTCATACCCTTGAAGATTACACGCAGTGAGCGTTAAATCCGGAACGTGGGTGATGTAGCCGTACTCGCTTCTCCTCCTCGCGATCCGATCCGATCTAGCACCACAAGTGGCGGTGCCTCCGTGAGATGCACGTGCGGCACCTCGGCGTCTCCTCCTTCCTCGGACCAGCAAGTATGGTGGAGAGATAGATTGGATCTACAGCACGGGCGTGGTGTATATGGTGGAGAATTTACGCATGAGCTTCGCCTACAAGCGATCGGGAGGAGAGAGGAAGGCGGCAGGCAAGCTGGGTTTGGAGGAAGGTGTAAGGGGAGTGTGAGAGGCGCACCAGCCCTCTATATATAGGGTGCGGCCAGACCTAGCCTCTCCTCCAAGCCTATCTCTAGTTTAAACAATTTAAACTCTCCTTATCTAGAAATCCTATCTTATCTTATCTCTAGTTTAAGCGATTTAAACTTATCTAGGATCGGCTGGGCCCTATGGGGCCTTGTGCCCCTATTGTCTGACAGGAAACTCCCTCATAGGCCCATGCCCCTCCGGAAGGTGGGACCACGTTGGCCCCTTGGAAGGTTCTAAAGCTTCGGTACAATACCGATTAGCGGAACTATTCCGAACTCCAAAAATTGCACCTTTTATATGAATCTTATTCTCGGACCATTCGGAACCTATCGTGATATCCGGATCCCATCCGAGACTCGAACAAAATTCATAAACCAATTATCCAATCTATCCTAGCGTTGAGACACGTTAAGTGTGTGACCTGAGTTCGAGAATATCTGAGACATGATCTTCTATCAATAATCAACAGCGGTGCAGGCACCCATATTGACTCCACACATTCATCGCCGATGATCATATCGGATGAACCACGATGCCAGGATTCAATCAATCCCATATATATATTCCCGTCTCGCGATATTTTACTTGCGAGATTCGATCGTCGGTATCGTTATACCTAGTTCAATCTCGTTCACGGCAAGTACTTTACTCGTTCGTAATCCGATATCACTTTGTGATCAACTCCTTAACCACATGCTTGCAAGCGGTGTTGATATCGATTACGAGTGGGCCAGTATATCTCTCCGACTTGGGAGGGACAAATCCCATCTCGATACATACAACCCAACAGATACTTTTCGATCACCTGAGAGACACCTTTATGATCACCCTCTCATAGGATGACGTTTGATGACCTCAAAGCTTTCTTCCGATACCAGGGAGTTGTATTATCTCATGGTCTAAGGAATACAATATTTGACATAAGAAAAACTTCGCAAAGACGAACACGATGACACGATCTAATTGCTTCGCTTAGTTTGGGTCTATCCACCATATCATTCTCCCAATGATATGATCTCATTATCAATTGACAACTCATGTCTATGGTTAGGAAACCTTAACCATCATTGATCAATGAGCTAGTCCATAGAGGCGTACTAGGGACACGGTGTTGTTCACAAACCACACAAGTATTAATGTTTCCGCTTAATACAATTCTAGCATGGAATATAAACTTTATCATGAACAAGAATTATAATAATAACATCTTTATTATTGCCTCTAGGGCATAATTCTAACAGTTGAATTCATTGTCTACATGTTCGGGTTTTCAGTTGTTCAGTTTTGAACATGTAATTATCCTTATTATGCAGAATGAAGATGCTGGAATGTAAAAGAAAAATAATCTATAATATCGGGTTCATTGACCCAGATAAAGTGCATATAACCACGCCAAGGGATAACCCTGAGGAGATGGAGGAAAACCTTCTAAGGTTTCTACTGGAGCAAAATTTCTTTGACCACATACTGTTTCCTTACAATTTCAGGTGAGGGTCTTACTCTGTTGTACACATTCACTTTTGATTAGTCGATGCTAATAAGTGTAACTGATGAGTTACTGATGTATATATAAATGTTTGCAGCTTCCACTAGGTTCTGCTAGACATTCAACTTGATAAGGAAAGAGTTGATGTCATGGACCCATCAAAGAGAAACCTGGAAGATTTCCGCAGCATGCAGGACATGCTACAGAAGTAAGTTTTACGCTATATCGGTCTCTTTCATTGATTTCCTGAGATATCAGGTAATCAATAACTCATTCATTCATTTTCTTCGTCGGGCAGGGTTTGGATCCGGTTCAAACACAAGGTTACGAGTGTATTTAGTGAGAAGCTGACGTTTAAGGCGGTCTCGGTAAGTAGCACGTGATATGTCCGCACATCTCTTTACTTCTAGTTTTAATACAATAATGATGCTCTAGATTATTATTTTGATTGAATTCTATTCTCGTAAAATGCGCGAGGAAGCCATGGGGATCGAATCTATGTGGATTCTACGTTTGCGAGTTCATTCGCACGTTTTTCACCGAACACAATGATTATAGAGTCGACGTAAGCAATGCATTCACATCATCATTTTATTGCCATCATATATTGTTATCATGATTGATATTCATATTGATCTCCTTTTTCTTATATATAGTTCGAGAGAATGCGAGATCAACTACTACCAGAGCAACGCGTATTAGCAATTGCGGAGGAGCTGGCGGGATTTATTTTCAAAGAGATCGTAGACGATGCCGGAGAATTTAGTGTGAATAGGTGCTTCTGATCTCCATGTAATCGAACTATTTTGTGCTCTAGTCCCAGTATTTTGTGATCTCCATGTAACTATGTAAATTGTATATATTTGTATGCTCGATTTCGTAATACAAGTTATCTTATATATATGCAAGAACGTGTACGATATGTGATGACGTACAAATATTCAAAAACCATTTTGAAATGAAAAATAAATAAATAAAACAATACAAAATGAATTCTCTGCCGTGGCAGAGAAAGGGCACAAAATGCTGCCGTGACAGAGAAATCACTATTCCAAGGTAATGCTCTGCCGCGATAGAGAAAAGACACAAAATGCTGCCGCGGCATAGACCCACTAGTCCCGGTCCATAACACCAACCGGGACTAGTGGGGGTGCACCCTGAGCGCGCAGGGGCAGCCACCTGGACACCCACTAGTCCCGACTGGTAACTAGGCCGGGACTAGTGTTGGGCCTCTAGTCCCGGTTCAAAAACCAGGACTAAATGCCCTTACGGCCTGGGACTAGAGGCCCTGTTTCCACTAGTGTATTGGTTCTTGGACAAATGGTCAATTTTGCTAACATCGACTATAATGATTTATTTCATGTCCATTCATTACATAATTTTTATTTTGATGGATCCGAAGACAAAACATTAGATCTTATTTGTGTGGTATTGTATTCTTAGTCATGTCATTGGCTCACCCCAAATGTTACAGCAATAATCCTGCACTTACAGACTGGTTGCTCACGGGACAAAGATGGCTTCCCAACATACATATTTTTTTTTGGACAGAGCAAATAAAACTTTTCCCTTTTTATTACTATACTAGATAAAGAGGGATGGAACCCCTGTCCCATTAAATGCAACCAAAATGTCACAAGGTTTTATCGAGCTGTGGGCTCGACACAGGGACGGAGACAGGAGGGCTAGCAGGGGCTAGACCTCCCTAATGGTTAGTCCCCCCTAACAA
Organism: Avena insularis; assembly: GCA_023614405.1. Classification (NCBI taxonomy): domain Eukaryota; kingdom Viridiplantae; phylum Streptophyta; class Magnoliopsida; order Poales; family Poaceae; genus Avena; species Avena insularis. The sequence continues at coordinate 375,762,133 of CM042695.1, read as the reverse complement.
TTTTCAGTAGACACTACTAGTAATAAACTACTTTATATACGTGCTAATGGCCAAAAGTAATCACTTAATTAGCTTATTATTGATTAATTAGTCCATCTCACACTGAATCAAGAAGCCCAAATACCCCAGTCCATGTACCTGTACAGATTTAGGCTATCGTGTCTAAACTTTGTTTCCATGATCTGTTGATCGAAGCTGTGTACGTGACTGCCGTCTCTGTCTTATCATCAACTGCTAGGGCTCTAGGACGTTTCCTCTTGCCGTCACTCGCCATGCAATCTTTTCCAGTCATCGTTTAGTTCTACCTCCCACTGATGCTTGTGCGGCGCTATTCCGACTGTATTCCGTGTTTCAGTCAAATTATCTATCGATTTTCGTCTCCAGGTTTCACCGATCTAGGGCATGGACAAACGCATAGTCAGAATTGCCCCCGAAGAGCCTGAGATCAATTGATCATGGGAACAAGCTGCAACAAATGCTAGTAAATAGCAATGGATTTCCCTGCGCGCTTGCCGCCAATCTCCTTCAACCTCTAATTCTACTTAGTTATGGAAGGGACAACAATGACCCAGATTTAATTCTCTCAAGGTATGTATTCCCGCAACATTCTTTGCTACTCCTTATGCATTACTAATTAATTAATAATCCTATTTAATTGTGTATGTACATGTCGTCCGTAGCTATCAAGCCCAATTTGAGTGCTCGTCCAACTAATAATTTAACAACCAAACCTATGTAATTGCTAGCTAAATCCAACAATTTAGTAAAATGATTAATATCATCTGTATATTTTAAAACTTTGATACGATATATTTTTGTGGCAAGGTACTTCGTGCAATATAATGGAGTGTCGACATCGTATATAGATTTATTATCTATGCCATATACCTTCATAATTGTTTTCCATGTAGGGGCAAAATTTAACACAGATGATACGTAGATATAAAACGTCTACGTTAGTTTGGGAAAAGAAAAACTTTACCTCCGTTTCTACCTCCCCTAACCTAAATCCTGGCTCCGCCCCTACGTCGAGGACACAATATTTTCATCATCTCTCCGAGCCGCCCTGATCCCCTTCCTCTCCCAAACGCACGTCGGCATCCATGGAATCCAACACGTACGGCTTGACATGTCCACGTTGCTGCTTCGTGAGGCCGTTGTGACGTACGGCGTACGAGGCCACGCTCGAAGACCTCCAACAGTAGATTGAGGTGGACAAAATCAAAGAGAAGTTCGCTGCAGTCACCAGCGCCACAATGCATGACCTCCACCCTTCCGAGAAGCACAAACATGCTGCGCAGATAGCGCGCACTGATGCCCCGCTGCTGCGCCTCTCTGCTCCTCACTTTTATTCTGATCTGACATTGCAGCCATTGCAGGTATGCTCTTTATCATCACCGGCCGCTAGGAATGAGGTTGAGGTCCATCTTCTTCTCCCTAGAGTGGATCAGCGAGGGTTTTCTTTCAATCATGGATTGAGCGGCCGCTAGCCCTGCCCACACTGGTCAAGCAGTTATCAAGTTCATAAAGTTGGAAGGCTTCCATGGAGTCGCTGTTTGGCTAGTCTTCTAGCTGGTTCATACTGTTTTAACACTGAAATTATCTCTAATTATGTGTTACATGGTCGACCATCTTTCATATTCTTTTGTTCTTGTCAAACCCTGAAATACCGTGCATTATTATCTGACCATAAACAAGTGTAATCAGATTTCTTATTTCTTCTTTTTATAGATTCAACAATGTTGCGTAGAGGAGTCGGAATGCATTATATGCTGAAGAGTGTATTGGAAGAACACGTACGGAAAACATGAATTATTGGGACTCGCTTTTTGTATATGTAATGATAGTGTGCCATTTTATATTGAGTTTGACATATAATGAAGTCAATCTGCTTGTTCGGACTTACTACAACTTATAAACTTATGGATACACTTCCTATAACGAGGAAGATGATAAACTTACTTTTATGGTATTAGTTGACGACACTGATTTTTTTCTAGCCAGTTGTGTGCATTTTCGCTTTTACAAAAGCACGCTAAAACGGTTTTGAGGTATGAGCTAATGGCTATGAAGTCTTCACTTTCAGATTTGAGATTGTGAGCTAGAGAGGAGAACGAACTTTGAAGAAGAACAAGATCAGCTTTTTTTGTTGGTCGGTAGAAATATTTTGGGTCACATTGATTGAGTGTATTGAAGTTCTATTTTTATTTAACTATACCGAACATATCAACTTAGTTGTTGCCATGCCTAGTATTTTAGGTGCCTTCCAATTAACCTCGATATTTTAGAGGATATCCACTTGTCATGAAGTGTGAAGTAATATGTTTTGGACTCCAATTTAACCCTTGTCAAGGAATTCGACTTTTTGGCTGATCAATGCAAATATTTCAGGTTAATGCCGATGTTTTTTGAGAATCTGCAAAAAATGCTTGAACTTTACTAGAGCTGCATCATGTTTGAGTTCTTTAAGTTTATGCATGTTTTTTTGTTTGCATCTATTTTCTTCACCTATTTGAATGTTGGCATGCTATAAGAATTATTGGACACTGCTGAATCTTGATGCTAAAAAAATGTTAAATCTTGATGTCTCGGCTAAATAGAAAGGTAGAAGGGCACTGCTGTTATTTGGTTTGTAGTTTTGCCCTGTCTTTGGGTTAGTTGTATTGTATGTTCTTCAACAGAAACAGGTGGTTTAATCTTAAAGATGAAAATGTATTCATGATTCTTTTTTCACAATATTTTAGTTCCATTACCACTACTCTCGAAAGGAAATGCAAATTGCCGAAAGGGGCATGCTAGATTTTTCCTTTACCATTTCCGTAGGACATAGTCGATATTTGTGGTGAAGAAATATTGCTTCTCCATAAGAGAATGATTTAGACGATTCAGTTCCCCGTTTTGGTATGGATGACGGCATGCAGGCATGCATGAACTCTTATGTGCTTCGGTGTTTGTGTCTACATGTTGCGTTCTTGGGCTATAAAACTAGCAATTAAAATGGATCTTCTAGCTTTTGTAAGCATGATGAGGCATCAACAGTTTTCACTCCTTTTTGGTTTATTTTTGAATGTGATCAACATGGTCATTTTAATGGCTTTCACCGTGAAAGGTTTAGTAGAAGCCGGTCTTGCAAATATTTCTCCATAGTTGTGAGCTAAGCTATTTAGATATGGACTTGAATATAGATGTAAGTTATACGATCATCATAGCAGCGAAATTTATTCTTCCGCCCGTTGTTGCCATTCCCAGCTCCACGGATTATGTCGTCGTGCTTTACAGAATGTAGGGTTTGAGATGATTTCGAGTTAGGGTTCTGCGCAACTTAACTAGCAGAAGTGCCCGAGCCAAGAAGTTTCATACTTGTGTAGATTTTAAATATGTACTTATTATAGATTGTACTTTTTTTAATTGATCAACATGTAGAATGCATGTGCCAGAAGGCGACAGTAATGACCACACCAGAGACACCCTTCGTAGAGTTGGCCTTCGTTAAGGAGAAAATGGACATGGGGTTGCTGGATTAGTGAGTTGGTGATGGATCGAGGTTGTGGGATCTGTACATAATGGAAAGAACAAAATGACATATTTGGTAGGTGTGGGGTTGCTTAGCTTTTTTAAAAAAAATACGAGATTTAGATCATTTTCAAAAAACCAAAATAATGTAAAGATGTTGGGAAACACTCTGTAACTCTATCTAGCTATTAGACGTGATGTAGTAGTCATGTCGATGCGAGAGGAAATACCGTGATTACTAAAGATGATACCATAATGTATAGATATTAGTTCAATTGTAAGATATATCTCTTCATTGTCCATATCAAGTCAATATTTGGTAACAGGGGGGATGCACATGTAAGACATCATTAGTACACACGATGTAACATAAACATTGATCGATCCACATGTTAGTGAAACTTTACACCATCCATCATCTGAATATCTATTGGTTATTTCGTAGCAATGCACGGGTATTCAGCTAGTGACGGTAATATAAATGAATGCGGCTCTGCATCTCTTGATATTTTATTTAACATATAAGTTGTATAATATAAATGACCACAGCTCTACATCTCTTGATATTTTGTTTAACAGATGTTATATACCATGCTTTCCTCAAGTACCTTTGATTTTTTCTAGGATCTATGATTGTGAATAGCCCACTTCATTATCCAAATATGGCCCAATTTACATTTAGTATGTGTGTGGATGAGAATTAATATTTGGTATCATGCTATTCTTCCGGAATTGTTGTGCAAACAATCTAACTCTTGGATTCCAGGAGTCATAATAAGAAACTAATGAACTATTTACTAGACCTATTAGGTTCTACTTTTGATTTTAAACACAACTATAATTCTAGGTGTAATGATATGTACACTCTTATCACAACTGATTTTTTTTGGAAATCTCACAAATGTTCTTGATTCTGTATCAGTTAGCCAGCATGTACCCAAAAGCTAACAAAGCTAAATCGGGGGTGTATCAAATATTGGGGAGTACCTTTGGCAACTTTATTTCTACCGCTAGGAGCATCGTTGTGCATGGAGATTATGTGAGGGAGGCCACTATTTTTTTGTTATGTGGTTGGAATTTTATGTAGCAATGTGTTATTTCTTATTTTCTTCCAGTCAAGGACAAACCGGATAATATTTATTATTTTTGTAATGAAATTTTCAAGGAGATGATTACTAATTGTACCACTAGTTTGTCATGTAAGATGACAAGAAAACTTCGTGTTATTCCTAGACATTTTGTTTGATCATTTTTGTTATGGTACCCTGTCATACTCACTGTGATATTTTTACTAGGTTGCAAGGGCCGGCATGGAGAGTGCATTGGGAGTGGATCAAGCAAACATATAGCAACCGGCCCTAGCAGGGATTACCGATGGTGAATGATGTTGAAGCCAGGAAACGTTTGACAACCTGGTGTAACCAAGGATGCCAGAAGAAACAGAGAAATGCTTGTGTCTTGCCAACAATTTTTTTTTCCAAAACAAAGTAGTAACTAATTGTAGAGAAAACGGTGATTCTTAAATTTAAAATGCAGAAAAAGTGTTTAGTTCTTCAGGTTGTTGAGTGCTTCCACCATCGATTGCATGTTGCCGCTTGATGATTGTTGGAAGGCGTCGAGACAGGCCTCGGGTTACTAGGGCCATGGCCCAGGTTGCAACAACGGCAAACAAGCTGCACTGTAGCACTATATATAGTGCTGAAGATGGTCTCGGGCACATTGTATCCTTCCTCCGGCTATGAGCTGAACATGAGTTTTGAACCATTGGTTTTAGCTTTGACGCATCTACATCACAAATATAGGACTTTGGATGACGAAGAAGGAATCAGAAAGGAGCTCGCATAGCAACTTTGTGAGGGCCATGGTGATTGTGATTATGACAAGAAGATAAACTATTTGGTGCCCCGTTAACATGTTTGGCGCGGCGACGATGGGTGCCAATTTGCCAACGAGCTTGTGTGTGGGTGCGATGACCGGCATGAGTGATCGCATAACTCAGTCACGACGAGTATTAGTGGGCAAGAGGCTAATGGAATCTTGAAAGCGAAAAGGATTGAGATATTACGCATTGCATGTGACATGGTTATACCCTACGGGTACGTGACTTCAGCATACCTGGTCCAGCCTAAGGAAGGCTCACATCAGACATACGCTGGCCCATGAAGATTTTTGGGTGGCCAAGGCCCATGACGTCTTCGGATCTTTGGAGAGCAAGACTAGCATAGATAGGAAATTCAAAGGGGTAAAACCCTAGAACCTGTAACCGACTAGGACTATGTCCGGGACCTGCCTAAGTCTATATAAAGGCCAGGAGGGCACGTCCTAGATCTCTCGACTCATACTCTCGCATACGCACCTCACGCCAGATCGAATCTGCGCATCCCTGTAACCTTCGGTTCCGCCGTAATCAAGAACAGACAAGCAGGAGTAGGGTTTTTCCTCCGGGGGCCTAAACCTGGGTAATCTCGTGTCCACTGGTTGCTTGTCTGTTAACCGTTCCACGATCTCCAGCATCCCCATCTTCTCCAAAACCCAAGTCCATAACAATGGGCATTGATGAGATCAAACCTCGTCAATTGGCGCCGTCTGTGGGAATCGGGGCTGCTGATTGTGCGATCGTGACGGTCCCAACCCGATCGATCTACAACTCTGCGGCGACGGAGAATCACCTCCTCTTCGGCGCTTTTGACTTCACCGCCCACTCGCCGGCCACCATGAAGGACTTCGAGCCCGTAGGCGACGAACTCGAAATCTTGTTCGGGAGCTTCTGCTTCCAGGTGGGGCAAACTGGCACCATCCGCCTTCCTGAGCGGGTGCCCCTACCATCAATCAGGCCCGCCTCATGGGCTCCGCACCCTGTGCTACACACATCACCATCGACAGATGAGTCCTATGACAGCAACAGCTGCAACTCCGATCTGTGCGATCCACCTTCGGATGAAGGGACCTACGGTTCCGGATCCGAAAGCTGCGGCAGCAGCGGACCAATCTACGAGCGTTACCAATGCGCCGCAGTCATCCAGGAGCAGCAAACGCCTAACCCGTCGCCCAACACGAACCCCAACCCGCAGGACAGAAACGGCGGGAACAGAAGAAGCCAGTCCCCCCACCCGAAGGGGAAAACAACGGCCACGTCATCCAACTTAGCAAAAAAGGATGGGTCCAGGCACGTCGCGCCGTAGCAGGCGACATAGTGCTGCCTGTAGACTCCCCACGTGAACTGCTGATGGCATACCACTACCTCCTCATCGAGGAGCATAAGAAGCAAGTCAAGATGCAGGAAACACTTGACAAAGGCAAGCAAGCAGCCTCTGAGTCCAGCGCGCGACGAGCTGCGCTCTCCGCCATGGCCCCCGGCTCTAGCACGAACGGAAACCAGGGAAACAAGCACCGCTCACGGGTGGAGAACATGGATCCCAAGGAGCGCCGTGATGTGACCCGAACTCTCCACACATCGTTCATGGAGATGGATGCCGACGGCAACATCATCCCGAAGACACCGCAAGCTGCGATCATGGCAGCCACTACGTATCTCACGGCCCACCAACCTCCGGAAGGGGATCCGAAAAGAGCCATGCATAAGTACGTACTCACCGGACTTGGACTCGTCGGAGCTGCGCTCCACGAAGACGCTCCTGCGGAGCCGAAGAAGAAAGCTCCGGCCAGGCGCGACCGGAGCCCCACCCCTTCATCCGAAGAGGAAGAGGAACACGACCTTCTTCGAAGGAAGAAGAGCTCACATCGCCATAAACGCGACTACGACGCTAGAGACGCGCTTACACAGCGCAAAATCGACAAAGCACGAGCCAAACGTGCATGCTCGTCTGAATCCGAGATGGACGAAGACGAAGGAGAACTCTGCGGAGCTCGATGCTTCAGCAGATCTGTTCGGCGAACACAGATGCCACGCAATTTTAAGCTTCCTTCGGATACTCCGAAGTTCAATGGCACGCAAGATCCAAAATCCTGGCTCAGTGACCATCTGTCATCCGTCAAGCTGCACGGCGGTAACAAAGAAACCGCCATGCAATGCCTTCAGCTGTAGCTGACAGGCGCGGCGCGGGTTTGACTCAGCAGCCTATCATCAGGGTCCATCCGAAGTTGGGAGGAGCTAGCTTACAGCTTCATCCGAAATTTCAAGGGCACCAGCAAGAGGCCCGCCTCAATCGAAGAGTTATGAGCCTGCACTCAGAGAACGGGTGAATCTATTCGCTCGTACATACTACGCTGGTCTACCACCAAAAACTCCGCAGCACACATCTCCGAAGAGAGGGCCATCGACGCCTTCAGGGACGGCATTAAACGCCAAGATTTCAAGGAGGAACTTGGGCGCGTCAATCCCAACACACTCGACCACCTCATGGACATCGCCGACAGGTGGGCCGACGGCGAAGATTGCATTCACCGAGCACAATCGGAGGAAGAGGACGACTACGGCCGAAGACGGGAACGCCGTAGCAAGAGGAGATCACGCGTCTACGAGGACCGCGACGGACCCGACATGGTCGCGGCCGGCTACGCTGACCGCCGCAACGACAACAGCCGCAACAGCGGAGGATACCGCGGAGGAAACTTCCGCGACAATGACGCCATAGCCGCGATCGTGGCAACGCTGCGACGCGATAACGGACCCTCAGCATCGACAAACTTTGGTCCATGCACCATCCACTTCTACATCGACAAGCGGATGGCAAAAGAAAGCTAGCCACATGCTCAAGGCGCGCGAGTTCGAAACTCAGCGAGAGCATGGTGCGATGAGGCGGCAAGCCCCAATCCTGCGTTGAGCGCACTGCGCAAGGCGAAATAGCACATGGAGCTCCTCCACGCCACCTATCGGAGGCCCAAACCAACGTCGCAGACGCAGAACAACGAGGGCAGGTACCCCCACCGAAAGGAGCACTAAATATGATCCAGAAGGGACGCCCCACGAATAGAGTGCAGAAGAAAATTACCCGACAACTCAACTTGGCCGTGGCAACTCCGCCTGCAATCCCTGAGTACCTCAGTGGATCGGAGTCCTGCATCACATTCACTCGCGCGGATCACCCTTGCCAGATCCCTCGCCCGGTCATCTTGCCGCAGTCTTTGAGGCGCAGATCGGAGGCTTGAGATGAGTCGCGTCTTCATGGACGGCGGCAGTGGCATCAACCTAATGTTCGCAAGCACTCTAGCAGCAATGCGGATCCCGCAATGCAGCCTGGAACAGTCAGACACAACATTCCACGGCATCGTCCCAGGGAAGGGCATATTCCCCCTGGGCAAAATAGGGCTCGATGTCATCTTCGGGAAGCCGGACAACTTCCGGCAGGAACGACTCGAATTTGAAGTGGTGGACTGGCCGTCGCAATACCACGCCATCCTGGGGCGTGTAGCATTCGCAAGGTTCCTGGCTGTCCCACACTACGCATACCTACTACTCAAGATGCCAGGACCAAGGGGCATCATCACAGTCCACGGGAGCTTCACCCGTCGGACCAATCGGCGAGATTTCAACAAAATCTCGGTCTTCGGCATGCAAGACGAGCTCGTAAGGCTCCGTGAGGTGACGGACAATGGGGCACCCCCAGTCACAAGGCAGAACGCACCTGACATGTCCTTCGACTCCACCGTCAACACCAAGAAAGTGCAGGTCCATCCGACGGATGCCTCCAAGACGGCCCTGATCGCCAACGACCTCAGCTCCGCATAGGAAGGCGCGCTCGTCGAATTCCTCCGTGGCTGGAAATCTTCGCTGGTGTCCTGCGGACATGCCGGGAGTTCTCGTGAATTCGCCAGCACGCACTCAATGTCTTTCCGGACACCAAGCGGTCAAATAGTCCATCCAGTAGACCAGAGCCACGAGCGAAGCTATCGGCAAGAAATCATTAGACTACGCTGCAGACTTCATCGAAATCAAGGAAGCGAGTGGCTTGCAAATCTGATGGTCCCAAAGAAGGACACGGACATCCTGCGGATGTCGTGGACTTCACGTCACTAAACAAGCATTGCCCAAAGGACCACTTCCCTCTTCCTCGGATCGATCGGATCATCGATTATTGCGGATGTGAGAAACTCTCCTTCCTCGACGCCTACTCTGGCTATAACCAGATTCGGCTCAAGGTCGAAGATCAGGAGAAAACGGCGTTTATCACACCGTTCGGAGTATTCTGCTACAACACAATGCCCTTCGGGCTAAAGAACGCAGGTGCCACATACCAGCGATGCATGCAGGCCTGCCTCAAGGACCAGATCGGTCGCAACGTCCAATTCTACGTTGACGACATAGTCATAAAAACCAGGGAGGCAAGGACACTTATCGACGATCTCCGCGAGACGTTCGACAACCTTGATCGCTACAGGATCAAGCTCAACCCCGAAAAATGCGCCTTCGGCGTCCCATCGGGTCAGCTGCTTGGGTACTTCATCTCTCAGCGAGGGATCGAGGCGAACCCGAAGAAAATCAGAGCCATCATGGCGATGGAGAAGCCGAAAAACCTCAAAGGCGTCTAGCAGCTCGCAGGATGAATAACGACGCTAAGAAGATTCATCAGCCGCATGGGCGAGAAGGCCCTGCCATTCTACCAGCTGCTACGCAAGACAGACAAGTTTGAGTGGACGCCAGAAGTCAACGACGCATTCGAAAGCCTCAAGCGACTCCTCTCCACCTCGCCCGTCTTGGTCACGCCAAAGGAGCGCGAGCCTCTGCTGCTGTACATAGCAGCCACACACCAAGTGGTCAGCACCGTGCTCGTGGTCGAACGACCCGAAGAAGGCAAGACCCACGGGGTCCAGCGCCCAATCTACTACCTCAGCAAAGTCGCGCACCAACAAAGCGAGGTACCCTCACTACTGAAGCTTCGCCACGACGTGTTCATGGCGGCTCGACGGCTGAGCCATTATTTCGAGGAGCACCGGTGATGGTGGTCAGCGAGGCACCTGAACAGCATCTGAATAATTGAGAGGCCACGGGGCGCGTGGCCTATGGGGCATCGAGTGTCACCCTTGGACATCGTCTCTGACGACTGTAATCAAATCTCAAGTCCTTCCGGACTTCCTGGTACATTGGATGGAGCTGCAGCTGCCAGACACCCCAGACATGTCGCAGTCATGGACGATGCACTTTGACGGCTCCAAGCGAGAAGCTGGAGCAGGAGCGGGGGTCATACTGACCTCCCTGCAAGGCGACACGATGAAGTACATCCTTCGGATGAAATTCCGAGCTTCTAATAATGAGGCCGAATACGAAGCTCTCATACACGGCATGAGGATGGCAAAGATATGTGGCGCAACGCGCCTGGTCATCTACGGTGACTCCAACCTCGTCGTCCAGCAGACGATGAATGAGTGCGACGCACACACCGAAAACATGATCGCGTACCGCGCGCTCTACAACGCACTTGAAGGAGAATTCGACGGCTGCGAGCTTCGACACGTTGGAAGAGAAAGCAACGAGGAAGCCGACAAACTCGCCAACATCGGCTCCACCTGCGCAAAGGTGCCACCAGGAGTGTTCCTCGAACAGATCTGTGTGCCATCCATCAAGCGGAAATTCCCCAAGGGATCACCCGAAGAAGCAGAACATTCGGGGGCTACGCTGCCCGAAGGACATGAAGGACCCGAGAAACTGGACACAGAGGTCACCATGGTAAACCTAATGCAGGTCATGACAGTCGAAGAAACTTGGACGCGACCGTACCTCCGGTTCTTGTTAAATGGAGAACTGCCTGACAGCCCGACAGACGTCCGGCGCATATCTCGTCGGTCAAAAGCCTTCACCACCATCAATGGCGAACTGTACAAGCGCAGTATTACGGGTGTACTACAAAGGTGCGTCACCATCGGTGACGGGAAAGCCATCCTCCAAGACATCCACGAGGGCATCTGCGGCCATCATGCAGGCAGCCGCTCCCTAGTCGCCAAAGCTCTACGGGCCGGATTCTATTGGCCAACGGCCATGAGCGACGCAAAGGACATCGTCCGAAGATGCAATGGATGCCAACGGTTCGCCAACAAACCGCACGCACCTGGGTCAGAGCTCAGACCCATACCTATAGCTTGGCCTTTTGCTCAATGGGGCCTCGACATGATCGGCAAACTGCCAAAATCCTCGAAAGGGGGACACGTTTACCTCCTGGTAGCAGTCGACAAATTCACCAAGTGGATCGAGGCCATGCCCATCACCAACCAAAAGGGCAAAACTGCCGTCAAGTTCTTCGATTCCATTGTCTACAGGTTCGGCTTACCGCATAGCATCATCACCGACAATGGATCGAACTTTATCTCCAAGGAATTCCAGGACTTCTGCGAAGGCCTCGGGATCAACATCACGTACGCCTCAGTGGCACACTCGCAAACGAACGGGCAAGTGGAAAAGGCCAACGGCCTAATCGGCGCGGGCATCAAGAAGCGCCTCATGAGTCCACTCGAACGAGCGAGCACGGGCGAAAGAGCTACCATCCGTCCTATGGAGCTTACGGACCACGTAAACAGCTCCACGGGCTACACCGTTCTTCATGGTACACGAAGCCGTGCTACTAGCAATCGCCACCAGGCCCCGGGTGCGCTTACAATGCGAATCCACGGATGCACTCGAAGATGCCGTCGATACACTCGACGAAGCAAGAGACATAGCAGCAGCTCGATCAGCGGTGTACCAGCAGAGTCTCAGCAACTACCACAGCCGCCAAGTCCTTCGTCAAGGAGACCTCGTCTTGCGACTCAAGCAAGAACGACCGACAAAATTCAGTCACCATGGGAAGGACCCTACGTCATCACGAAGTCATCCTGGTGGCGCCTATCGCCTCAAGCACGTGGAGTCTGGAGTCGCATACTCCAACCCATGGAACATCTCGCACTTGCGACGATTCTACCCCTAGCTACCTACCCCCTTTACTTTCAATAAGGCTTCCAGCCAAGGCTATTCAGCCGAACGATGTACTTCCTCCATTACGATATAAATACAGCTAAGTGTCTCGCCCCAAACTTTAGTTCGCCATTTTGCAACTTTACTTTATGCTACAAAACGCACTCGGGGGCTCCCCCCACCTTGCGATTTCATCGACTGAGGATCAAGCATGTACACCTGAGTAGCTGACAACGTCAGGCAAACGAAAAGGACACGTACTCAATCAAAGCACCGCGTGCTCACAACAAACAAACCTTTAAAACAAAGGGCACAACACGCCCTGCCGAATATACAAATTTTACATCTATCTCTTTTTCAGGTTTACCTATTCCGAAGAATAACCTGAGCACGCTGCTCAAACAAATCTACGACATGTTCGGCATACTGCCTTACAGCTGCGTAATGTGGACGCATGTCCCACTCACCACCATCAGGCCGAAGAGGTGGCCCAGCGGCCACAGCATCCAAATCTACATCAGGCCGGTGCAGCCTCACAAGAGACAAAGCAGCCTTCACTCCTGCGACGAGCTGCTGCCGCACCAACTCCTTGACATTGCTCACATTTCGAAATTTCGACAGAAGACCTGCAAGGCTCGTTGGTACGACATCCAAAGGAAACATAACATGCAACACCGAGGCAAGCAACGTCTTCACCTGGCGGAGCACCCGCGATACCTGGTACACACGATCCTGCACCGTCACGATCCATCCAGAAGAAGCCACCGGCCTCCATGTCCTGTTGAGTCAAGCAATTGACCCGAACAGCGACACGCTCTTTCTCTTCCCTAGGAGCAAGGTTCGCACCTGCGACAATTGCAACAAATAAGCGCAAGGCCAGCAGGCTCATCCGAAGAACCGAGCTACAGCTCGAACCAAAGAACAACTTACATTGAAGTTGCTCGGACAGCCGAACCAGTTCTGCCATCAAGTACTCCTCTCTGGCTGCACCACGATCCGCCTTGGACTTCCACACATCGGCATGACCGCGCAACCCAAGCAACTCCCTCTCAAGACTACGCACACGATCCCGAAGAAAAGCAAGCTGCAAGGAATTATCCAAATATGGTCGAAGCGGCATTGCGGACGAGGTGTCAACAGTGTCAGCACCCGAAGGAACCTAGAGCAGCAGAAAAAAGAAAGGGACACAAACATTCAGACAATGGTAGAGCACAACTCAGAAGAATTCATTAAACATATAAGGCCACTACGTGGCAAAAGGATTGTGTTCTTCAAAATATTTACAGCAAAAGCAGGCTACAAACTATCCTACGTCTACAACGCCTAAGACGCGGCACCCTGAGTTGCCTCGGAGCCAGACTGCCTAGCTTTGGCCCCGCCCTGCTGCCGCAGTGCATACTCAGACAACAAATCAATGAGCTTGGGCCCATATCGCTTGCAGCGAGCAGAGTAGGCAGCAAAGGCTACCTCGGATCCATCTGCGGTCGTCAGCATCCGGGAGGTGATCTGGGGCAGGTCCAGCTCCGCTCCAGCCGCCAAGGCCATCGCCAGCCCGACAGACGCGCCGATGCCCTCCTGCTTGCGCTTGTATGCCACAGGCGCTTCGGCTGACAAAGCCTCCGCCAGAGCATCCACATCATCGAGGGCCACGCCCTTAGGGACAAGCTCCTTGTAGAAACGGCCAAGGACCTCTTTCGCCTTGGCAAGGGAGGTGACGACGGTGCTGCAGCGATCTTCGACCGCCATAGTAGCATCATCTAGAGCACTCCCGTGCTCTAGAGCACCGCGGTCAAACTCGATGCCTGCGGCATCTGAGACAAAAATAAAAGAGAAAACATGAAGAAAAGCAGCACAGAAGAAGACAGGACACACGAAGAAACAAGCACAAATACAGCACTTACCCGAAATAGCCTTGGCAGCATCCATGAGCTCCGCCGCCACCTCTCTTTCACGAGCAGCCGCAACAGTGGCCAGCTGCTCCTCACGATCCGCGGCCTCCTGCTGCAGACGCTCCTTCGCTTAGGCTGCCTTAGTCAGCTCTAGCTCGAGGCGTTCCTTGGCCAGCGGCCTCGTATACCTCCGATTGACCAAGGCTCTTCTTGAGAGCGTCGACCTCACGGAGAGAAGTATTATGCTCCTCTGCATTCAAAACAAGCAAACGTCAGAAAGCAGGACCGAAATAAATGAAAAAAGCACCAAAAGCAAACAGGTACCCTGAAGCCGCCGAAGGTTAGCCTCCAGTACTAGGCGCTCCTGCACCAGTCGCTTGGCCTCCTGTACAAAAGGCTGCAGAAAAAGAAACACCAGTAAGAAAAGGACTTGGGGGCTGCGCCCAACACAGAGAAATAAAAGCAAAACTCGAACGCGAAGACACTCGGGGGCTTCACCCCGAAGATTCGCAAAAAGAACAAGACAAGTAATTTTTCAGACACCCGGGGGCTCCCCCCATGGTACGAAGAAGAGGTACTTACATGCTCTGATGGCGACTCCGAAGGCTCGCTGGCGAAATTCTGAGGCGCAACCACCTGCACCTCCTGCAACGGAGGATCCGGAGCCGCGCCACCCGAAGTCGCCACCGTCTGAGGAGGAGGAGACGCAATTTTCGACTCCCCCATCATCTCCCGCGCACCATCACTGGAGGAATCATGGGAGGAATGCCTGCATACGACGCAATCAGCACAAGTGCAAAAATCATAAAGGAAAAAGGACAATAGTATAACAAGAAACTTATGAGCCCAGTGAGCTCAGGTCGAAGACAGGAGGAGTCCTTCGGTCTCTCTTCTCCTCCTTTTTCTCTTCCTTCTTCTCCTCCTTCTTTTCTTCCTTCTTCCGCTTCGCTGGCGGGTGCGGTGCTACAGCCCGCACAGGAATGGCAGGAATGGGAGAGGAAGAGCCTCCATGCCCGTCACTATGACGCTCAAGGCCCAGAGGGTTTCTGCGAGTCGGAGGAGTCGAGGCATCCGAAGACTCGCTGGAGATCCGAGATCGTTTGCGCGTATGGTCCTCACTCGACTCGTCGGCATCCTCCGCCGGAGATCGCGCCGACGGCAGTTCGGACACGGACTAAACCACTTCATTATCCGGGGCATTCGGATACTTTTTGGGCAATGGCGGTACCATGCCCGACACCTTGAAGCTCTGCAAAATCAGAAGGGACTTTGTTAGCAAACAAAACAAAACAAATACGATCGACAAAAGCGCTTCAGCATGCGAATCTACACCTTGAGCGGCCAGTCAGAAAAGCGGAGTCAGCGACTTCCCAGGGATTTCCTCTCCGGCTTTGAACTTCAGCAGTGAGCGAAGGGCCCTGTCAAGATCCCCCTCGGAGATTTTCTTAGCCGAAACCCTCGTCGGATCACGGCGCCCAGAATAAAGGAACATCGGGTGCGCCCTCGCTTGGAGAGGCTGCACCCGACACTCGAGAAACATCCGGATGATGTCCACGCCGTTCACTTCCTTCTCCGGAATCAGCTGGAGATCCTCCACCCGACGGTAAAGGGCCTCTATCTCCGCCACCTCGCCATCCAAAATTTTGTTCTTCCAAGACCTTTTTGGCTCAATCATCTGGGAGGGGTCAAAAGGAACAAGACCAAAATCTTGCCCAGGCACTACGGAATCGCGGATATAAAACCATCGCCTCCGCTAGTACTCGACAAATTCGGACATGGAAAGAGAAAATAAGAGAAGATTGGGACTAAGGGAGATGATGCAACTGTTGGAATTATGCCCTAGAGGCAATAATAAAGATGTTATTATTATAATTCTTGTTCATGATAAAGTTTATATTCCATGCTAGAATTGTATTAAGCGGAAACTTTAATACCTGTGTGGTTTGTGAACAACACCGTATCCCTAGTACGCCTCTATGGACTAGCTCATTGATCAATGATGGTTAAGGTTTCCTAACCATAGACATGAGTTGTCAATTGATAATGAGATCATATCACTAGAGAATGATGTGGTGGATAGACCCAAACTAAGCGAAGCAATTAGATCGTGTCATCGTGTTCGTCTTTGCGAAGTTTTTCTTATGTCAAATATTGTATTCCTTAGACCATGAGATAATACAACTCCCTGGTATCGGAAGAAAGCTTTGAGGTCATCAAACGTCATCCTATGAGAGGGTGATCATAAAGGTGTCTCTCAGGTGATCGGAAAGTATCTGTTGGGTTGTATGTATCGAGATGGGATTTGTCCCTCCCAAGTCGGAGAGATATACTTGGGCCCACTCGTGTCGATATCAACACCGCTTGCAAGCATGTGGTTAAGGAGTTAATCACAAAGTGATATCGGATTACGGAATGAGTAAAGTACTTCGTGGGCGAGATTGAACTAGGTATGACGATGACGATCGAATCTCGGGCAAGTAAAATATCACGAGATGAAGGGAATATATATATGGGATTGATTGAATCCTGTCATCGTGGTTCATCCGATATGATCATCGATGAATGTGGGAGTCAATATGGGTGCGGACCCGCTGTTGATTATTGATAGAAGATCATGTCGCATATTCTCGAACCAGCAGGTCACACACGTGTCTCGGCTAGGATAGATTGGATACTTGGTTTATGAATTTTGTTGAGTCTCGGATGGGATCCGGGATATCACGAGAGGTTCGGAATGGTCGAGAATAAGATTCATATAAGGCGGTGCAGTTTTGGAGTTGAATAGTTCCGGGTTAATCGGTATTGTGCGGAAGCTTCTAGAACCTTCGGAAGGGGCCAACGTGGTCCCACCTTCCGGGAGGGCATGGGCCTATGAGGGAGTGTCCTGGCGCATTGGGCCAGGGCACAAGGCCCCATAGGGCCCAGCCGATCCTAGAGAGTTTAAATCGTTTAAACTAGAGATAAGATAAGATAAGATTTCTAGATAAGGAGAGTTTAAATTGTTTAAACTAGAGATAGGCTTGGAGGAGAGGCTAGGGCTGGCCGCACCCTCTATATATAGAGGGCTGGTGCGACCCTCTCATACTCCCCTTACACCTTCCTCCAAACCCAGTTGCCTGCGCCTTCCTCTCTCCCTCCCACTGTTTGTGGCGAAGCCTGCGAGAAATTCTCCACCATATACACCACGCCGTCGTGCTGTAGATCCAATCTATCTCTCCACCATACTTGCTGGTCCGAGGAAGGAGGCGTCGAGGTGCCGCGTGTGCATCTCACGGAGGCACCGCCACTTGTGGTGCTAGATCGGATCGGATCGAGGAGGAGAAGCGAGTACGACTACATCACCCATGTTCCGAGCGTTCCATGTCGAATCTTCAAGGGTATGAAGATCTAATCCAATCTCTCTCGTTGTTTGCATCTCCTAGATTAGATCTTGGCTTTCCCTCTGTTCGCTTCCGTAGAAATTTTTGATTTACTATGCTGCGAAACCCTTCAGCAACCCCCAATGGGATACACACCATCCGAACCAGACTGCCTCTTCACGGAATAAAGCTTCCGGAAGAGGCCAAAGTGCGGCTCAATGCCAAGCCAGCACTCGCAAAAAGTGATAAAACAAGCAATATGGAGAAGGGAGTTGGGCGAAAGATGATGCAGCTGGATGCCATAGAAAAAGAGCAGCCCACGAAGGAAGTCGTGGACTGGGAAGGAAAACCCACGCATAACGAAGGCAAGAAACATAACCCGATACCCAGCTGGGGACGGGGATTACCTCGTTGCGGGGAGTCGTGACCTCCCTATCTTGTGGGATCGGACCCGCTTCATGAAGCTTGCGGAATCGCTCTCCAGCGTCTCACTTGACCACCGTCGGTGACAAGGGTAGCGGCGGCGTTTTTCTTTCCTCCGACGGCGCTAGTACCAACGGCAGATGAGGATTTCTTTGGTTTCCCCATTGCGCTACGACGGCGCCGGCGGTGACAACGCAAAAGAGAAGATGGAAATGTGGAAGGAAATCCCAGCGCGCAGCAAGAATCGCTAGAGCACAAGGAGGCAGTGAAAACAACAACTGATGTGGTGAAACAAAACGCGGATTTCCCCAATGATTATAACAACGAAGACGACGCACGGCAGCCGTCCATCCAGAAGACCTAACGCCAACGGCAGATCTGACCATACACGTGTCAGCATCACAACGAACCGTCGTTACCACGCCGTCCACTACGCGCGGAAATCGAGGAGACGCCGTAATTATCTCCACGACGCGCGTGACCGGTCAATTCAAAGTCAGCAAGTGGGACCCACATCTGTCCAGCCAAGTCATCTCTGGCGTAGCAGACGCTTGAGGTCATTGATCGTCAGCACTGATGTCATCAAAAGCTATACTAGCACCAACTACAATTCTCCGGCTCCACAGCTAAGAGTACTCACTTGAATCTTCGATTCGACTAAATACTTGGGGGCTACTCCTATCAGGAGCGCTGGCCGCGCACCCGAAAGATGAATAAAGACAAAGTATTTCTTCGAGTCCTACGTCGAGTCTACGACTCCACTACGGACTCAGGGGCTACTCCCATAGGGAGGATGGATTTAAGCATCCGATTTTTTTTGTGTCCTACGGACCTAGCAACTGAACAATGTTGGAACTAAAGTCTCCGCTCGAGTCTATGACTCGAACAGACACTCGGGGGCTACTCCCATAGGGAGCGCTGGTCGTGCACCCTATGAAATATTCGACTGCGATCTTTCGGATCAGCATGCAAAAACTTTTCGGCAACTCTGCCCCAACAAAACGCTGAGTGAGCAACTATCTCCTTGGCCACCCGAAGCACCTCCGTGGTGATAAATGTTCGGATGCTGTGTCTGCGACGCAAAGATAAGACCTGCAGATATCATCTGAGGGCCTGGCAACGCACACGACTGCGCTCTGCTAGTGTAAATCCGTGCCAACAGGCATGATGAAAAATCCCGACGGACGCGTTGGGTATATCAATTAAAATCACTGGAATTCCACTCCTGTAAGTCCTTCACGGCCTGAGTCGAATTACGCCAGCATATGTTCCGGGTTCGAGTTAAGGGACTCGAACCTAAGGAAGATCGTGTTGTTTCGTCCTAAAACAGTTAACTGACCCTGATCCGTCGGGTGAGTCAGACACATGTATCAACAATCCCTACACATATATAATGTTAAAATATAGTTGTACCCGAAGGATTGAAGAGTCCTCAGCCGAATCTATGATTCGACTGATCACTCAGGGGCTACTGACATGGTTATACCCTACGGGTACGTGACTTCAGCATACCTGGTCTAGCCCAAGTAAGGCCCACAGCAGACATACGCTGGCCTATGAAGATTTTCGGGTGGCCAAGGCCCATGACGCCTTCGGATCCTTGGAGAGCAAGACTAGCATAGATAGGAAATTCAAAGGGGTAAAACCCTAGAACCTGTAACCGACTAGGACTATGCCCGGGACCTGTCTAAATCTATATAAAGGCCAGGAGGGCACGTCCTAGATCTCTCGACTCATACTCTCGCATACGCACCTCACGCCAGATCGAATCTGCGCACCCCTGTAACCTTCGGTTCCGTCGTAATCAAGAACAGACAAGCAGGAGTAGGGTTTTCCCTCCGGGGGCCTGAACCTGGGTAAATCTCGTGTCCCCTGGTTGCTTGTCTATTAACCGTTCCACGATCTCCAGTATCCCCATCTTCTCCAAAACCCAAGTCCATAACAATGGGCATTGATGAGATCGAACCTCGTCAGCATGAAAAACAATTATGAGACAAAATGTGTTATTCTTACTACTAGTAAGTAACAATAATAGTCATTAGACCACTATCTCCGGGGGAAAGAACCACATTGACGTTCTGTAATGCAGATTCCTCTTTGGTTGGCTTATGACCTGAGATTTCATGCTGAGCACATCGCCCGTGTCGACGAAATAAACCGCATCCTTCTCTACCTCTCCACAAGCATGAATAGACTTGCAGTTGTATCTGCTAATGAAAAGTGCCTGGCCATCTAGTCCAACTTTTAGGGGAATCCATGCCCCCGTCGTAATGTTGGCCTCGAACACATCCGCGCTACCGGTGTAGTTGATATCGTTGGAAGGCCACTGCAATTTTCGCTTGACCATGAGCAACTTGCTGAGAGACTCGATGATGTGCCATGTAGTGGTAGTGGAGAGGAGGTCATTGGGTTTGTCAAGGTGGGTGGCTTCAAGAATCGTGCCATCGCCGGTATTCTTTCTTATTTCATACCGTGCACGGTCGTCATCATCCTCTTCGCGTGGTGGTGTCTCATCATCCGGTTCCTCTTCACTGGACTCGGCATCATCATCTTTGTAGTAGTTGTAGTTCTCATCAACATCGCTCCACAAGTCATGACCATCATCAAGCGGGGATAGGTAGGTTAGGACACGCGTGAAGTCAAGGTCGCTCCACACATTAGAAAGATCACCCCTCTTAGTCTTGTGCCTTATGACTCGCTCGGTTCTAGTTACCGTGGGCAAGCCGTCGGCGTCGAAAGCAATAGTGAGTGAGATGAGGTCCTCCGCTTTGGTGATCCCATAGAGCTTGTCCCCAACGAAGGCGATGTCAATGATGTAGATGAAGGGCGCCGATCGTGGCCTCGGCAACCACACGCCCTTCCCCGGCCTGACGAGGATGATGGGGTAGTTGTAGTTGTTGGTCATGAAGGCGACCACGTCAGCTGGAGTCGACCGCATGAGCACTTTGCGGACATTGAACAGCTTGGACGAAGAACCGCCGATGACGGCGTCTACCTCGGGGAGACGCACGGTCGTGCCGGAGAACGGGTTGTGCAGTAGGTAGCCGTCGGCGCGTTGGAGGGCGAGCCAGCCGTCGGTGGAGTCGATGCACGTGGTGTCTTTGGGCCAGGAGGGTAGGCGGTGGCAATTCGGATCGGAACCCGTCATGAAGGAGCCATCAGAGAGGACGGTCCACGGCAGGCGTCGGGGTGGGCGGGGAACGTGCTCGCGGACGGCGGAGCGCCACGACCGGCACACCGCTCGGAAGCGAGCGCGGTCGACGGCGGTCTCCGTGTGGTGGGAACGGTACACCGCCTGGAAGCGAGCCCGGTCCTCGTCCAGGAGCTCACGTAGCAGCTGGTAGCACGCCGACCAGAAGGGGCGGCGGCGGCGGGGGAGGACGCGAGCCGGTCGATGACGAGTCTTAGGATGTCATGCGGGAGGCCAGACCACGGCGGATCTGGCGACGCCATTGATCGATTGAAACTCGTGTGCGATCGATCGGGGTCCAAGGCGGAGCAAACCCCGATACTGCATATCGATGTTCGGGGTCCACACGTGTAAATCCCATACTGCATATCGATGCAAAACTCGATCGGGCACGTCCAACAGAAAAGAAGAAAAAATAAGACTCCAGTCCGTCTCATATATATATACTCCCTCCTAAAATATAAAGCGCATAACAATTAGTCAAAAGTCAAATATTACTAATTTTACTTAGATATTTAGAAAAAATATCCACAACTATAATATTAAATGGATACATTAGTAAAATATACTTTATGGAAAATCTAATGATATTGATTTAGTATTATAAATGTTTATATTTTTGTGTATAAACTTAGTCAAACTTAGAAAAGATTGACCTTTGACTAATCCTTGGATCGCATTATATTTTAGGACGGAAGGAGTATCACACTAACACCCAACACTATTGATGATGAACCAAGTAGACAAAGGCGAGCCAGAGATTCCGAAAAAGGCAAGCGAGGGTGAGCCATGGCGGTGTTTATTTCTTCAAAGATACATTTGTCAAGTACCGGGTCTATGACATGAATTGGGCCGAGCCTAGATCAGGACAGAGTTAACCTTGAAGCCCACTGGACCAAGCTCAGCCCAAACCCGGGAGTACCTAGTGTATCGAGAGACAACCTATCTAATATAGAGCCGAGGGAGTTAGGGTTCACCGAGGATCAAATGTACCGTAGCAGAGCTACTGTCCTATTTCCCTTTTGCTCTTCCCTCCTATGGCTCTCTTATAACTGTATCCAAACTATGATAAATCAATGATCTGGAACTATTTGGTGTGTGGCCATTAGTGAGGGTCGTTACAACATCAAGCACATGTATCCGTAATATAGAAGGGTAGCCAAAGACTGAGTACAATGCACAAACGATGGCTTGCTAGCGGTTACAAAACACACTCTCCATGCCCAAAAGGCCTACACCTCACCAAGCCCTAATCTCTAGGGATCCAAGCATCCGCTAATGCTTGGAATCATACGGTCTCACCACGGACCAGACCAGCTTTTATCCGAAGTAAGCCCTCTGGTATGATACGGTGTATTGCACACAATGCAGAAGGTCGGGTACACGTGCAGAATTGAACACTATATCATTATTGTGTCGCCATAGCGTTTAGAACACAAGAATGAGACACATCCAAATGTCACAAATGTGTCTCTGTCGAGAAGGTCGCGAAGTCCACCATTTGAGGAGGTTGTCGTCGTGTCCAAGCACCCAATCCTCCATGTCCCAACAACGTAGGATCTTTGTCCACACATGTTTCGTCAAAACACAACCAATGAGGATGTGCTCAATTATCTATGGTTATTGGTTGCAAAAGGGCATGTTGTGGGCTGAAAGTTCATGGTGTCCCCATATGTGGTTTTGGTAATCAATAACAATTACTATAGACTAATGTTTGCATTGAGTTATCATTCAAGAGTTGTCCATATGCAGCGTTTGAAGACCATATGTTTGTTTCAGGTTGAAAAATGAAGAAATAAGAACATCATCATCATAACGAAGTATATTTTCCATGGTCTTATATCAAAAGGAAGATTCATATAGCTCATGAGAGGATGACATTAAGTGATGATCGTCATCAAGGATGAGAATTCAAGTTCAAGATGATCCATATCGAAGATATTATATGCTAGATGGAAGCAATGAAAAGGCCAAGGAGGATGAAGTTGGGGGGAAAAAGGTTGGGCTTCATACACCTGATGTTGGTAGCTTGTCTCTTTCTCCAAGACAAGTAAATGAACATGGAAAGTCTAAGGTGAATATTTGTTATTTTGTTGTTTGTTTGTTTCACTGATTTTCATACCAGAATTATTGCTGCGAAGGAGGATCTGGAACTACAAAGGCAACAAGGGGACGAGAAAAAACCTATGAACAAACTTTCAGAGTTGGATCTTCTGAGCTCTCATTATCTCGAAGACCGACTTCCAACTATCTTGAAAGCATTTCGATGCTCTGATCATCTTATGACAACTGAATTGTGGAAATGGTAAGGGCCAATAAATTTTTATGGCACTGTCTTAGCTTTTAGTTTGGTCTAGGTTAGGATTAATCAGTCTCGTCACTTCTTCTTGCTGCAACTGCTCGCCCCTACATTGATCTAAGCAGCTGCAACTCCATGTATTTCAAAAATAATCACAACTCAACTGGTTTGCGGGCTTGTTTTCTTTGAATCCTAAGAAAGCTGCATGCGCTGGGCAGCATCATCTGGCAACGGATTGTGCTTGCTTGATACTGCCTGGTACATGAAGGTTTCGCAAGGCATCAACCAAACAAGCACTGACTGATGGTTGTTGTTGTAGCTGCAGCACAAGCTACAGCCAGCATGTTTGAGTTACTTCACATAAATCTTATTTTCTATAAAATCCAGATTGCGGGTTGGAAGACGTCCTGGAGACGATTACGCCCGACCAGAAGTCCTTGGCCGTGGAACCTCGAACCTTCGCCGCCGTGTTTTCAGAAACCATGGTCGTGGAACCTGGAACCTCCATCGCCGTGTCTATAGTGGTCGTGGTCGTGCCTTTGGTTTCGAACACAGTGGTTGCCGTGGTGCCCGTGGTTTCAGACACCAGTGACCATGGTGATCACAGAGACCGATGAACTATCTTGACCCTGATGCAAATTCTCCTCGTGTATGAATTCCCAATTGCTGAAAATCTGTGAAAATTATGCCCTGTCCAGATTTCTTGACCTTTTTGTTTACCATCTAGTTACGTTCTCAAGACTGAAACTAAGGACCTACATAAGTGGTGTAGCATGTGGTTTAATTCCATTGAAAATATATGTCAAAATCTGTTTAGATTTCTTATGCTCTATTTGTTTACCATCTAGATTATTATTAGCTGCTGTAGTTTATTGGTGGTTGATTATTAGAGCTGTACCTCAATCTCTAATTCTCCATCCTCATCTCTGCCCTCCCAATCGCCCCGTAAACCCTAGCCCTTCACCCCGCCACTACCACCCCTCCATCCGGGCGGGAGATGCGGAAGTGGTAGCTTCGGCCGGTCCGATGCTAGACATATACCAGTCAAAGTTTAAAATAGCCGGCTATTCTATTTAGCCGCGCCTTTTTCTGAGGCTATGAAAGGCTATAGCGGGCTATTCCATTTTAGCATATTTTTAAAAATTGAACAAATTTTAGTTAAATCTTTTCAAAAGATGGGGAAAACAATGACTCAAACAAGATTCGAGCTACAAGTCATGCAACTATTGAACACAAATAAGTATTCAACCAATTAACTCACAAGTTGTATTGAATCGTATTTACATAAGTTCGAAAAAGGAAAACAAAAAGAAGAAAACTTCAGAGAGCATAAATTTAGCGGCTAAATTGGAGGCTAATTTAAGGTTAAACCAGGCTATAACTAGCTATTAGCGGCAATTTCCCATTTAGCCTACAAAGGGCATAGCCGTAGCCGGAGACTTCTCAGAAGGCTATAGCGCGGCTATAGCCGAGCTATAGCCGTCTATATAAAACTTTGATACCAATACATGCTCAAAGCATAATAATAATCTCAAAAACAGAAATTGACACATTAGAGATGTAAATAATAAGTTGATGATTATGAGTTGGAAGTATTATTTACACAAGATCAAACTGGGAATGATTGTGATTTTCGTCTTCTGCTTCTATTGAATCTGAGTGAGATTTTGTTTTAACAATCTACTTATGTTCTTGTTTTAGGATGAGGTTTGCTTCAAGGCTGTTGGCAGGTCCTGGTACAAGAGCGGGATCTCAGATATTTACTACATTGAGTTTAGATTTCTTCTCAAAGTAGCTCGATATGTTGCAGTAGTTAGATGAATTATGTTTGCACTTCATGTTCAATGTGATGGCTTAGTCGCTCAAATATCCTCAGTTCTCTATGCATTGTTCGTTGTTTATCCTCCATTGATATTTACAGGACTCAGTGTTGAATCTGTGTTTTATTGATTGAGCTGGAATACCCGTTTAATTGCTGGTTATAACTAGTATGTGTGATTAGTGTATAATGTTGTTCAGTACCTAATAGAATTATGTGAAAAAGTTCTTATCTTTTGGAAGCTGGGAATTGTTGCATGTTATTTCTGAAACGTTTTTGTTCATATGCTTCTATAAAAATTGAGTTTTTTATAAGCTGTGTTGAATTGACTTGATGCTTTTGCTGCTAAAAATTTGTGAGGTAGTGTTGATGAATTTTCTGCATTTTATATTTGATAGCAGCATGGCCATTGGGTGTAGCATTCCCGGTTTACAGAACAACATTTTTAGGAGAGGGTTTATAGGGGATTAGGATGGAAGAGGATTGGAGTGGATTGGATGATGGAAGTGTTTTCACCCAAAACACTACGAATAAAACTCTAGAACACACACGTAACCTCTCCGGCAAAACGGGGCCTCAAGGAACTTCCAGTGGGATACCCCGTCCTAAGCATGGATGATGATGATGTCGTTTACTTGCTCATGCAAACCACACCCAGGGACATGGACGAGTTGGCAATGGTGCTTGCTATTGATATGAGGAAGGCAACGTTGCGAGGGTTGGCTGAGCTTGATGTCCAGAAGTTCATTCTCTTTCCCAACTTCTGCGCTAGTGAGAATAAGTTTGTGTTAATAAGATGAACTTTTATTGTTTGTTCACGATCTTTCCTGTGAAATGTTAGCAAAACTGTTATGGCAGTAGGCAAGGTCACAGCTCAGTTCTCTTTAACTGTGGTGGTATTCTGTCAAATCAATACTATAAACAGCTTATAATGAAATAAAAAGACAAATATTAAGATTATATTTATTTTGTTTGAATCGTCTACATACAATACTTAATTTTGTCATTAATTCTGAATCTACATTGAAATATACCAATATGCCTTAAAACATGTTAATTATTTGTTGATACCATCATTGACATGTTACTAATACCCTGCGTCTCCCAAGAGCCTGGCTTGGGAGAAACGGATTTCAATCTTGCTTCTGAGGAGGCAACCAAACGCCCAAAGTTGCACCCACAAAGCCTGGTCGGGGCATCTGCAGGGAACCAAATGCGTTCTTATTGGATATGTTATTGAGTTGCGTTTATGACAGAATCTAGGTTTTCACTTCAAGAATAATATATTTGACCAAAACAAACATGCATAATATATTCTTGCTCTTATGTTTCTTTCGATTGATCGACATGTTGAGCATGGACAGATGAAACTGACCTCGTGTCGTCCTCGTGTGGGTGACACAGGGGGCGACTAGGGTCCCTCCCAGCAGCCGCCACCTCCCCCGCGCTTCCCTCTCGCCATCGGCCGGCCCCTGGTGTTGGCGAGGCCTCCCCGCCTCCTTCTCCTCCATCCTTTAGTCCTCCCTGTTGGAATTATACCCTAGAGGCAATAATAAAGATGTTATTATTATAATTCTTGTTCATGATAAAGTTTATATTCCATGCTAGAATTGTATTAAACGGAAACATTAATACTTGTGTGGTTTGTGAACAATGATGGTTCCCTAGTACGCCTCTATGGACTAGCTCATTGATCAATGATGGTTAAGGTTTCCTAACCATAGACATGAGTTGTCAATTGATAATGAGATCATATCATTGGGAGAATGATATGGTGGACAGACCCAAACTAAGCGAAGCAATTAGATCGTGTCATCGTGTTCGTCTTTGCGAAGTTTTTCCTATGTCAAATATTGTATTCCTTAGACCATGAGATAATACAACTCCCTGGTATCGGAAGAAAGCTTTGAGGTCATCAAACGTCATCCTATGAGAGGGTGATCATAAAGGTGTCTCTCAGGTGATCGGAAAGTATCTGTTGGGTTGTATGTATCGAGATGGGATTTGTCCCTCCCAGGTCGGAGAGATATACTTCGGGCCCACTCGGTAATCGATATCAACACCGCTTGCAAGCATATGGTTAAGGAGTTAATCACAAAGTGATATCGGATTACGGAACGAGTAAAGTACTTGCTGTGAACGAGATTGAACTAGGTATGACGATACCGACGATCGAATCTCGGGCAAGTAAAATATCGCGAGACGAAGGGAATATATATATGGGATTGATTGAATCCTGGCATCGTGGTTCATCCGATATGATCATCGATGAATGTGTGGGAGTCAATATGGGTGCCCAGACCCCGTTGTTGATTATTGATAGAAGATCATGTCTGCATATTCTCGAACCCGCAGGGTCACACACTTAACGTGTCTCGACGCTAGGATAGATTGGATAATTGGTTTATGAATTTTTGTTCGGAGTCTCGGATGGGATCCGGATATCACGAGAGGTTCCGGAATGGTCCGGAGAATAAGATTCATATAAGGCAGTTTTTGGAGTTCGGAATAGTTCCGGTTAATCGGTATTGTACCTAAGCTTTTAGAACCTTCCGGAAGGGGCCAACGTGGTCCCACCTTCCGGGAGGGGGCATGGGCCTATGAGGGAGTCTGGTCATTGGGCCAGGCACAAGGCCCCATAGGGCCCAGCCGATCCTAGAGAGTTTAAATCGTTTAAACTAGAGATAAGATAAGATAGGATTTCTAGATAAGGGAGAGTTTAAATTGTTTAAACTAGAGATAGGCTTGGAGGAGAGGCTAGGGCTGGCCGCACCCCCCCTCTATATATAGAGGGCTGGTGCGCCCCCTCCCATACACCCTTACACCTTCCTCCAAACCCAGTTGCCCTGCTGCCCTTCCTCTCTCCCTCCCGACTGTTTGTAGGCGAAGCTCATGCAGAAATTCTCCACCATATACACCACGCCGTCGTGCTGTAGATCCAATCTATCTCTCCACCATACTTGCTGGTCCAAGGAAGGAGGAGACGTCGAGGTGCCGCACGTGTGCATCTCACGGAGGCACCGCCACTTGTGGTGCTAGATCGGATCGGATCGCGAGGAGGAGAAGCGAGTACGACTACATCACCCACGTTCCGACGAACGTTCCGCTGTGCGAATCTTCAAGGGTATGAATATCTAATCCAATCTCTCTCGTTGTTTGCATCTCCTAGATTAGATCTTGGCTTTCCCTCTGTTCGCTTCCGTAGAAAATTTTGATTTACTATGCTGCAAAACCCATCAGTGGTATCAGAGCTAGATCTATGCGTAGATGTGACTCATGAGTAGAACGCAACATGGTTGTTGCGGGCGTTGATGTTTTCTGTTGCAAGCCTCTTGTTTGTGTTCTTCTTATGACGCGGGATAGTGAGATTGAAGCGGTCCAGGCCAACCTTACGGCGTCGTTCATGAGACCAGCTCCGCACTTGACGTGTGGCTTGTACCACACATGCGGTGGTGGATGTCGATTTCTCTCACTATAGTTGTCATGGGATTAACACCGGAGTTTGGCAACCATAATATCACCGTTGTGGCTTTCCGTAGGTAAGAATCGTTCTTAGCATCTACTCCCATGAGCCACGTAAAACATGCAACAACAAAGTAGAGGCGTCTAACTTGTTTTTGTAGGGAGTGTTTTCTGTGATATGGTATGGCCCAAGATGTGATGTGTATATTGTATGCGATGATCATGTTTTGTAATATTTCACGACTTGCATGTCGATGAGTACACAACCGACAGGAGCCATATGGTTGTCTTTATAATTGTGTATGACCTGCGAGTCAACTTCTTATACGCCATGTAATAGCTTTACTTTATCGCTAAGTAGTTAGCAATAGTTGTAGTTGCTATTCGTGGTGGAGGCAATCATGGTGGAGTGATGGAGATCATGCCAGAACGCACAAGATGGAGATCATTGCGAAGATTGGCTATACCATGTCACATAAATTGATATGCATGTGATCTTTATCCTTTTATGTATCTTATTATGCTTAGATCGCGACGGTAGCTTTATAAGATGATTCCTCACTTAAAGATCAAGATAAAACTGTGTTCTCCCCATGTATGCGCCGTTGCGAAAGTTCGTCGTGTCCAAGCATCACGTGATGATGGGTGCTATAGACTCTACGCTCACATACAACGGTGCAAGCCAGTTTTGCACACGCGGAAATACTTGGGTTTGACTTGACGAGCCTAGCATGTACAGACATGGCCTCGGAACACATGAACCGAAAGGTTAAGCATGAGTCATATGAATGATATGATCGACGCCGTTGTCCACCATTGAAGCCACATCTCTTCTCGTGAAGATCGGATTAGGTGTGGTAAATTTGGATCGTGTTCACTAAGCAACTTGAGGATGTTGAATTTAGTGGGAGTTCATCTAGTAATTTGATTAAGTTGAACTATTTATCATGAACATAGTCTAAATTGTACTTGCAAATACTGTAGATCACATGGCCAAGTCCAACTTCAACTTCAACGTTTTTGCTGAGAAAGAAAAGCTTAGAAACAATGGGTCTAACTTCACCAACTGGTTCCGCAATCTAAGAATCATTACATGCGGCGGACAAAAGGACTATATCCTTGAGAAAGCGTTAGGTAACCCCCTGCAAGCTCGCGGCTGATGAGAAAGCCGTCTATCGATCATGGAAAGATGATTATGGTGTGATTAAGAGCACCATGTTGTTTGCTATGGAACCGAACTTCAAAATCGTTTTGAAAACTATCCGGGCCCTTTGAGATTCTCAAGAGTTGAAAACCATGTTTGAGACTCAGGCCGTTCGAGAGATATGAGATCTCCGAAGTTCTTTAACCGCAAGATGGAGGAAGGGAGTTCGTTAGTGAGCACGCCATTAAGATGTCGGGCTACACTCAACGCCTTGAGCAACTAGGCTGCAAGATTCGGAGGAGCTCAAGATTGACAGGTTCTGCAATCACTCCTCCCAGCTACAAAAGTTTTGTAGTGACTCATAATCAGATTGGTTCCTTGATACGATCACCGAGCTCTTCGCAAAGCTGAAGGCTGCGGAGGTGGACATCAAGAAGGATAATCATGTGTTGATGGTCAACAAGCCCTCCTTTAAGAAAGGTAAAGGTGCAAAGAATCCCTTTAAGAAAAGCGGCGGCAAGCGCGTTGCCCTCGAGAAGAAGCTCAAGTCTGGTCCTAAGCCGGACCTTTGAGTGCTTCTATTGCAAGGACAAGGGTCCTGGGCGCAACTATCCAAGTACTTAGCGGACAAGAAGGCTGGCACCATCAAAGGTATATTTGATATACATGTTATTGATGTTTTCCTTACTAGCCCTCGTTGTAGTGCTGGGTATTTGATACGGTTCAGTTGCTAATATTTGTAACTCGAACAGGAGCTACGGAATAGGCGGACTTGCGAGGATGAGGTTACGATCGCGTAGCGTTAACGGATCAAGAGTTGATGTGATGGCCGTCGCACGCTCTCCTTAGTTTTACCTTGGGATTAGTTTTAAACCTTAATAAATGTTATTATGTACTGCGTTGAGCATGAACATTATTTCGGATCGTGTTTATTGCAAGACGGTTATTCATTTAAATCGGAGAATAATGGTTGTTCTATTTATATGAGTAACATCTTTTATGGTCATGCACCTCTTATGAATGGTTTATTTTTTCTAAATCTCGAAAGGGATGAAACACACATCCATAACATTGAGGCTAAGAGATGCAAAGTAGATAGTGATAATACTACTTATTTGTGGCCTTTCGTCTAGGTCATATTGGTGTAAAGCGCATGAAGAAACTCCATTCGATGGACTTTTGGAGTCTCTTGATTTTGAATCATTTGACACAAGCGAACCATGCCTCATCGGCAAGAATATCAAAACCCGTTCTCGGTATGATGGAGCGAAACAACGGACTTGTTGGAAATCATACATACCGATGTATGCGGACGATGAGTGTTTCGGCCTTGGTGGATATCGCTATTTTCTCACTTTTACCGATGACTTAAGTAGATATGGGTATATCTATTTAATGAAACATAAATCTGAAACGTTTGAAAAGTTCAAAGAATTTCAGAATGAAGTGGAGAACCATCGTAATGAAGATTAAGTTTCTACGATCCGATCGTGGGGCGAATATTTGAGTTTTGATTTTCTCACGCATCTCAAAGCAAGTGGAATCGTTTCACAACTCACGCCACCGGAACACCACAAGCAATGGTGTGTACGAGCGCGAATCGAACCCTATTAGATATGGTCCGATCGATGATGTCTCTTCTTGATTTGCGTTATCATTTTGGGGTTATGCATTAGAAACTGCTGCATTCACTTTAAATAGGGCTCCATCTAAATCCGTTGAGACGACACCGTATGAACTGTGGTTTGGTGCTAAACCTAAGTTGTCGTTTCTTAAAGTTTGGGGATGCGAAGCTTACGTCAAGAAATTGATGCCGAACAAGCTCGAACCCAAAGCGGAGAAATGCGTCTTCATAGGATACCCTAAGGAAACTATTGGGTATACCTTCTATCACAGAACCGAAGGCAAAGTGTTTATGCAAAAACGGTTCCTTTCTTGAGAAGGAAATTCTCTCGAAAGAAGTGAGTGGGAGGAAAGTAGAGCTAGACGAGGTTGTTGAACCTTCTCTTGAATTGGAGAGTAGCGCAGCACCTGAAATTGTTCCAGTGCCGCCTACGCCAATAATAGAGGAAGCTAATGACAAGGATCATGAAGCTTGGACGATCTGCTCTTGAACGTCGCGGTCGACAAGGTCGCGTGCCCCTCTGAGTGGTACAGCAACCTGTCTTATTGTCTTGTTAGTAGAAGACAGCGAACCTACGAACTATGAGGAAGCGATGATGAGCCCAGACTCTGAGAAATGGCTAGAAGCCATGAAATCCAAATTGGGATCCATGAGCGAAAACCAAGTATGGACTTTGGTGGACCCTCCTAGCGACCGAAAGGCCGTTGAGTGCAAATGGATCTTCAAGAAGAAAACGGACGCGGATGGTAATGTTACCGTCTATAAAGCACGGCTTGTTGCGAAAGGTTTCGACAAGTTCAAGGTGTTGACTACGATGAGACTTTCTCTCCCGTAGCGATGTTTAAGTCCATTCGGATTTTATTAGCAATTGCTGCGTTTCATGATTATGAAATATGGCAAATGGATGTCAAGACTGCTTTCCTCAATGGCAACATTGATGAAGAGTTGTATATGATGCAACCGAAGGTTTGTCGATCCTAAGGATGCTGATAAAGTATGCAAACTTCAGCGTTCCATTTATGGATGAAGCAAGCATCTCGGAGTTGGAACCTTCGTTTTGATCAAGTGATCAAGAGCTTTGGATTTGTTCCAAATTGCTCTGAAGCTTGCATCTACAAGAAAGTGAGTGGGAGCTCGGTGGCGTTTACGGTACTATATGTGGATGACATATTGATTATTGGAAATGACACCAACATGTATGATGTGAAGAGTTATTTGAACAAGTGTTTTTCAATGAAAGACCTAGGTGAAGCTGCTTATATATTGGGCATAAAAATCTATAGAGATAGACAAAAGGCGCGATAGCTTTAAGCGAGTACATACCTAGACAAAGTTCTGAAAAGGTTCGAATGGATAAGGCATTGAAAGGTTCGATACCTATGTTGTCGGTAAGATATTGAGCAAGGCTCGTGTCCATTCTGATGAAATGATAGGGAAGCTATGAGCAAAGTGCCTTATGCCTCGGCCATAGGTTCCATCATGTATGCCATCTTTGTGTACTAGACGGATGTGTCCAATGCTCTTAGTTTGACGAGCAGATATCAAAGTGATCCGAGTGGAACCTTTGGACAGCCGTGAAGAACATCCTAAGGTACCTAAATAGGACTAAAGAAATGTTCTTAGTCTATGGGGTGATGAACAGCTCGTCGTAAAGGTTACGTCGATGCTAGTTTCGACACCGACAAGGATGATTGTAAATCTCAGACGGGATCGTGTATATTTTGAATGGAGGAGCTGTGAGCTGGAGAAGCTGCAAGCAAAGCGTGATCGCGGGATCTGATGAAAGCGGAATACATGGCTCTGCGAAGCGTCAAGTGAAGGAGTTTGGATCGAAACTTCATCCTTTGAGCTTGGCGTGGTTCCAAGTGCATTGGACCTTTGGAGATATTGTGTGACAACAACGCGCCATAGCACTCGCTAAGGAACCAAGATATCATCCAAAGACCAAGCATATCAACATAAGTTTCATATAATCCGAGATTATATAGCGAGATGGAGATCGAAGATCAGCAAAGTACATACAGATCTGAATGTCGCAGATCCATTGACTAAACCTCTTCCGTGTAAAATATGATCAGCACCTCGATTGCCATGGGTGTGAGATTGTTGCCAAATGTAAACTAGATTATTGACTCTAGTGCAAGTGGGAGACTGTTGGAATTATGCCCTAGAGGCAATAATAAAGATGTTATTATTATAATTCTTGTTCATGATAAAGTTTATATTCCATGCTAGAATTGTATTAAGCGGAAACATTAATACTTGTGTGGTTTGTGAACAACACCGTGTCCCTAGTACGCCTCTATGGACTAGCTCATTGATCAATGATGGTTAAGGTTTCCTAACCATAGACATGAGTTGTCAATTGATAATGAGATCATATCATTGGGAGAATGATATGGTGGAGACCAAACTAAGCGAAACAATTAGATCGTGTCATCGTGTTCGTCTTTGCGAAGTTTTCCTATGTCAAATATTGTATTCCTTAGACCATGAGATAATACAACTCCACGGTATCGGAAGAAAGCTTTGAGGTCATCAAACGTCATCCTATGAGAGGGTGATCATAAAGGTGTCTCTCGGTGATCGGAAAGTATCATTGGGTTGTATGTATCGAGATGGGATTTATCCCTCAGTCGGAGAGATATACTTGCCCTCGGTAATCAATATCAACACCGCTTGCAAGCATATGGTTAAGGAGTTAATCACAAAGTGATATCGGATTACGGAACGAGTAAAGTACTTGCTGTGAACGAGATTGAACTAGGTATGACGATACCGACGATCGAATCTCGGGCAAGTAAAATATCGCGAGACGAAGGGAATATATATATGGGATTGATTGAATCCTGGCATCGTGGTTCATCCGATATGATCATCGATGAATGTGTGGAGTCAATATGGGTGCCCAGACCCGCTGTTGATTATTGATAGAAGATCATATGCATATTCTCGAACCCGCAGGGTCACACATAACGTGTCTCGGCTAGGATAGATTGGATAATTGGTTTATGAATTTTTGTTGGTCTCGGATGGGATCCGGGATATCACGAGAGGTTCGGAATGGTCAGGAGAATAAGATTCATATAAGCGGTGCAGTTTTGGAGTTGAATAGTTCGGGTTAATCGGTATTGTGGGAAGCTTCTAGAACCTTCCGGAAGGGCCAACGTGGTCCCACCTTCCGGGAGGGGCATGGGCCTATGAGGGAGTGTCCTGGCGCATTGGGCCAGGGCACAAGGCCCCATAGGGCCCAGCCGATCCTAGAGAGTTTAAATCGTTTAAACTAGAGATAAGATAAGATAGGATTTCTAGATAAGGAGAGTTTAAATTGTTTAAACTAGAGATAGGCTTGGAGGAGAGGCTAGGGCTGGCGCACCCCCTCTATATATAGAGGCTGGTGCGCCCCCTCACCCACACACCTTCCTCCAAACCAGTTGCCTGCTTGCCCTTCCTCTCTCCCTCCCATTTGTTTGTAGGCGAAGCCTGTGAAATTCTCCACCATATACACCACGCCGTCGTGCTGTAGATCCAATCTATCTCTCCACCATACTTGCTGGTCCAAGGAAGGAGGAGACGTCGAGGTGCCGCACGTGTTCATCTCACGGAGGCACCGCCACTTGTGGTGCTAGATCGGATCGGATCGCGAGGAGGAGAAGCGAGTACGACTACATCACCCACGTTCCGCGAGCGTTCGCTGCGAATCTTCAAGGGTATGAAGATCTAATCCAATCTCTCTCGTTGTTTGCATCTCCTAGATTAGATTTTGGCTTTCCCTCTGTTCGCTTCCGTAGAAAATTTTGATTTACTATGCTGCGAAACCCTTCACTCCCCCAAGCCGTCTTCTCTCTGGTCGGCAAGACTTCGATGGCTCCTGTGCGAAATTTCTCAATAGCGTGTGAGATTTGCTCGTTTCCATGATGTGCTGCTCTCCACGGCATCGTGCTCTATGGGATTTGGCCAATAGGGTAGATCCTCATCCAGGGACGATGGGATCTGTAGCGCCATTGCCCTGCTGGATCTGACCAAGGGGTCGATCCATGGCCATGGACGTTGCTCTTCGGCTGTTTTTGGTGCACACTGGTGCACGGACCATGGAACATCGAGTGTTGTCGCTTGGATGGTTGTTGGCGTGCAGTTTTGGCTTAGGTACTAGAGGTGTACTGATGTGGCAGCGGGGTGGCCGGCTGCACATCTGTGGCTCGTCTTCGCTTTGGAGTCGGGTAAGGTTGGTTCTTGGACACAGAGCGGCGGCTATGGGTGGTGGGCATGGTGGCGCCTTGTGGCATGTGTCTCTGTATGGTGCTTGTTTATCACCTCGGTCGTGTGGGCAGCGCGGGTGGCCTTTGTGGGAGGTGCTCGTGGCATGGGAGTCGTTGTTGTGGTCATTCCCGTTTAGATCGAGGTGTCGTCTTCTCTGACCCCCTTTGACCATGCCTCTTGACATGGTTATACCCTACAGGTACGTGACTTCAGCATACCTGGTCCAGTCCAAGGAAGGCCCACAGTAGACATACGCTGGCCCATGAAGATTTTCGGGTGGCCAAGGCCCATGACGCCTTCGGATCCTTGGAGAGCAAGATTAGCATAGATAGGAAATTCAAAGGGGTAAAACCCTATAACCTATAACCGACTAGGACTATGCCCGGGACCTGCCTAAAGTCTATATAAAGGCCAGGAGGGCACGTCCTAGATTCCTCGACTCATACTTTCGCACACGCACCTCCACGCCAGATCGAATCTGCGCACCCTGTAACCTTCGGTTCCGCCGTAATCAAGAGCAGACAATCAGGAGTAGGGTTTTCCCTCCGGGGGCCTGAACCTGGGTAAATCTCGTGTCCCCTGGTTGCTTGTCTATTAACCGTTCCACGATCTCCAGCATCCCCATCTTCTCCAAAACCCAAGTCCATAACAATGGGCATTGACGAGATTAAACCTCGTCAATTGGCGCCGTCTGTGGGAAACGGGGCTGCTGATTGTGCGATCGTGACGGTTCCGACCCGATCGATCTACAACTCTGCGGCGACGGAGAATCACCTCCTCTTCGGCGCTTTCGACTTCACGCCCACTCGGCCACCATGAAAGATTTCGAGTTCAGAGGGCGGACTCGAGATCCTATTCGGGAGCTTCTGCTTCCAGGTGGGTCAAACTAGCACCCTCCGCCTCCCTGAGCGGGTGCCCCTACCATCCATCAGGCCCGCCTCGTGGGCTCCACACCCTGTGCTACGCATATCACCATCAACAGATGAGTTTTACGACAGCAGCAGCTGTAACTCCGATCTGTGTGATCCACCTTCGGACGAGGGGACCTACGGTTCCGGATCCGAACGCTGCGGCAACCGACCAATCAATCTGGCGCTATCTATGCGCACGGTCATCCAGCGGACGAAACACGTAACCGCCTCCCAATCAAACGGCGGAAGCGGCAAAACGGAAGAAGCCAGCCCCCACCCAGCAGAAAACAACGACCACGTCATCCAACTTAGCAAAGAAGGATGGGTCTGGCACGCCCGTCGTAGCGAAGCGACATAGTCCTACTGCGGGCGCCTCCGTGAACTATTGATGGCATACCACTTCCTCCTCATCGAGGAGCACAAGAAGCAAGTCAAGATGGAGGAGACACTCGACAAGCAAGCAGCAAGCAAGCGATTTAGCCACGCGGCTGTGCTCTCCGCCATGGCACCAGGCTCTAGCACAAACGGAAACCAGGGAAACAAGCATCGCTCTCGGGTGGAGAACATGGATCCCAAGGAGCGCCGTGACGTGACCCGAACTCTCCACACATCGTTCATGGAGATGGACGCTGACGGCAACATCATCCCGAAGACACCGCAAGCTGCGATCATGGCAGCCACTGCGTATCTCGCAGCCCACCCACCTCCGGAGGGGGACCCGAAAAGAGCCATGCATAAATCCGCACTCACCGGACTCGGCCTCGTCGGAGCTGCGCTCCACGATGACGCTCCTGCGAAGAAAGCTCCGGCCAGGCGCGACCGGAGCCCCACCCCTTCATCCGAAGAAGAGGAGGAACACGACCTTCCTCGAAGGAAGAAGAGCTCACGTCACCGTAAACGCGACTACGACACCAGAGACGCGCTTACACGGCGCAAAATCGACAAAGCACGAGCCAAACGTGCATGCTCGTCTGAATCCGAGATGGACGAAGACGAAGGAGAACTCTGTGGAGCTCGATGCTTCAGCAGATCTGTTCGGCGAACGCAGATGCCACGCAATTTCAAGCTTCCTTCGGATACTCCGAAGTTCAACGGCACGCAAGATCCAAAATCCCGGCTCAGCGACCATCTGTCATCCGTCAAGCTGCACGGAGGTAACAAAGAAACCGCCATGCAATGCCTTCAAATTTGCGGTGACAGAGAGGCGTAGTCGCTCAATGACCTATCATCAGGATCCATCCGAAGCTGGGAGGAGCTCGCTTACAGCTTCATCCGAAATTTCAAGGGCACTAGCAAGAGGCCCGCCTCAATCGAAGAGTTGCGAGCCTGCACTCAGAGAATGGGTGAATCTATTCGCTCGTACATACTACGCTGGTCTACAACCAAGAACTCCGCAGCACACATCTCCGAAGAGAGGGCCATCGACGCCTTCAGGGACGGCGTCAAACGCCAAGACTTCAAGGAGGAGCTTGGGCGTGTCAAGCCCAAGACACTCGACCACCTCATGGACATCGCCAACAGGTGGGCGGATGGCGAAGATTGCATTCACCAAGCACAATCGAATGAAGAGGACGACTACGGCCGAAGACGGGAACACCGCAGCAAGAGGAGATCGCGCGTCTACGAGGACCGCGACGGACCCGACATGGTCGCGGCCGGCTACGCCGACCGCCACAACGACAACAGCCGCAACAGCGGAGGATACCGCGGCGGAAACACCCGCGACAACGGACGCCCAACGCAGTCGTGGCAACGCCGCGACTGCGACAACGGACCTTCAGCATATGACAAACTTTCGGGTCCATGCACCATCCACTTCTACATCGACAAACAGGATGGCAAAAAGAAAGCCAGCCACATGCTCAAGGACTGCCGCGAGTTCCAGAAACTCAGCGAAAGCATGGTGCAGATGAGGCAACAAGCCCCAATCCCTGCGTTTGGAAACGCACCTGTGCAAGGAGAAATAGCGCTCGGAGCTCCTCCACCGCCGCCTATTGGAGGCCCAAACCATCCAGTCACACCGGCACAGAACAACGCTGGGAACGGGTACCCCCCACCAAAAGGAGCATTAAACATGATCCAGAAGGGGCGCCCCACGAATAGAGTGCAGAAGAAAATCACCCGACAAATCAACTTGGCCGTGGCAACTCCGCCTGTAATCCCTGAGTACCTCAGCGGATCGGAGTCCTGCATCACATTCACTCGCGCGGATCACCCTTGCCAGATCCCTCGCCCAGGTCATGCTGCCCTGGTGCTGGAGGCGCAGATCGGAGGCTTCGAGATGAGTCGCGTCTTCATGGACGGCGGCAGTGGCATCAATCTAATGTTCGCAAGCACTCTAGCAGCAATGCGGATCCCACAATGCAGCCTGGAACAATCAGACATAACATTCCACGGCATCGTCCCAGGGAAGGGCATATTTCCCCTGGGCAAAATAGGGCTCGATGTCATCTTCAGGAAGCCGGACAACTTTCGGCAGGAGCGACTCGAATTCGAAGTGGTGGACTGGCCGTCGCAATACCACACCATCCTAGGGCGTGTAGCATTCGCAAGGTTCCTGGCCGTCCCACACTACGCATACCTACTACTCAAGATGCCAGGACCGAGGGGCGTCATCACGATCCACGGGAGCTTCACCCGATCGGACCAATGCGACAGGGATTTCAACAAAATCTCCCAGTCTTTCGGCATGCAGGACGAGCTTGTAAGGCTCCGCGAGGTGACGGACAACGGGGCACCCCCAGTCACAAGGCAGAACGCACCTGACATGTCCTTCAACTCCACCGTCAACACCAAGAAAGTGCAGGTCCATCCGACGGATGCCTCCAAGACGGCGCTGATCGCCAATGACCTCAGTCCCGCATAGGAAGGCACGCTCGTCGAATTCCTTCGTGAGCGCTGGGAAATCTTCGCCTGGTGTCGTGCGGACATGCCAGGAGTTCCCAGGGAATTCGCCGAGCATGCACTCAACGTCTTTCCAGACACCAAGCCAGTCAAACAGTCCATCCGGAGACTGTCCGAACCACGAGCCGAAGCCATCGGCAAGGAAATCAACAGATTACTCGCAGTAGACTTCATCAGGGAAATCAAGGAAAGCGAGTGGCTGGCAAACACAGTCATGGTCCCAAAGAAGGACACGGACATCCTGCGGATGTGCGTGGATTTCACGTCACTAAACAAGCATTGCCCAAAGGACCACTTCCCTCTTCCTCGGATCGATCAAATTATCGATTCGACTGCAGGTTGTGAGAAACTCTCCTTCCTAGACGCCTACTCAGGCTACAACCAGATTCGACTCAAAGTCGAAGATCAGGAGAAAACGGCGTTTATCACACCGTTCGGAGTATTCTTCTACAACACAATGCCCTTCGGGCTAAAGAACGCAGGTGCCACGTACCAACGATGCATGCAGGCCTGCCTCAAGGACCAGATCGGTCGCAATGTCCAAGTCTACGTCGACGACATAGTGATAAAAACCAAGGAGGCAAGGACGCTTATCGACGATCTCCGCGAGACGTTCGAGAACCTTGATCCCTACAGGATCAAGCTCAACCCCGAAAAATGCGCCTTCGGCGTCCCATCGGGTCAGCTGCTTGGGTACTTCATCTCTCAGCGAGGGATCGAGGCGAACCCGAAGAAAATCAGAGCCATCATGGAAATGGAGAAGCCGAAAAACCTCAAAGGCGTCCAACAACTCGCAGGGCGAATAGCGGCGCTAAGAAGATTCATCAGCCGCATGGGCGAGAAGGCCCTGCCATTCTACCAACTGCTGCGCAAAGCAGATAAATTCGAGTGGACGCCAGAAGCCAACGACGCATTCGAAAGCCTCAAGCGGCTCCTCTCCACCTCGCCCGTCTTGGTCACGCCAAAGGAGCGCGAGCCTCTGCTGCTGTACATATCATCCACACATCAGGTGGTCAGCACCGTACTAGTGGTTGAACGACCCGAAGAGGGCAAGACCCACGGGGTCCAACGCCCAATCTACTACCTCAGCGAGGTACTCACTCCAACAAAACAGAGGTACCCTCACTATTGGAAACTTCGCCACGGCGTGTTCATGACGGGCTCGATGATTGAGCCACTACTTCCAAGAACATCGTGATAGTCCAATGAGGCACCCCGAACAAAGATCTGAATAACCCGGAGGCCACAGGACGCGTGGCCCTGTGGGGCATCGAACTTTCACCTCTGGACATCGTCTATGAGAAGCGACTCGCAATCAAATCTCAAGTCCTTCCGGACTTCCTGGTACATTGGATGGAGCTGCAGCTGCCAGACACCCCAGACATGTCGCAGTCATGGACGATGCACTTCGACGGCTCCAAGAGAGAAGCTGGAGCAGGGGTCATACTGACCTCCCCCCAAGGCGACAAGATGAAGTACGTCCTCCGGATGAAATTCCGAGCCTCCAACAACGAGGCCGAATACGAAGCCCTCATCCATGGCATGAGGATGGCAAAGATATGCGGCGCAACGCGCCTGGTCATCTATGGTGACTCCAACCTCGTCGTCCAGCATACGATGAATGAGTGCGATGCACACACCGAAAACATGATCGCATACCGCGCGCTCTACAACGCACTCGAAGGAGAATTCAACGGCTGCGAGCTTCGACACATTGGAAGAGAAAGCAACGAGGAAGCCAACAGACTCGCCAACATCGGCTCCACTTGCGCAAAGGTACCACCAGGTGTGTTCCTCGAACAGATCTACGTGCCATCCATCAAGCGGAAATTCCCCAAGGGATCACCCGAAGAAGCAGAACACTCGGGGGCTACGCTACCCGAAGGTCGTGAAGGACCCGAAAAGTTGGACACCGAGGTCGCCATGGTCAACCTAATGCAGGTCATGGCAGTCGAAGAAACCTGGACGCGCCCATACCTCTAGTTCCTGTTAAATGGAGAACTGCCTGACAACCCGACAGATGCCCGACGCATATCTCGTCGGTTAAAAGCTTTCACCATCATCAACGGCGAGTTGTACAAGCGCATCATCACGGGTGTCCTACAACGATGCGTCACCATCGACGACGGCAAAGCCATACTCCAAGACATCCATGAGGGCATCTGCGGCCACCACGCAGGCAGCCGCTCCCTTGTCGCCAAAGCTCTACGAGCAGGATTCTACTGGCCAACGGCCATGAGCGACGCAAAGGACATCGTCCGAAGATGCAACGGATGCCAACGGTTCGCCAACAAACCGCACGCACCTGGGTCCGAGCTCAGACCTATACCCATAGCCTGGCCTTTTGCTCAATGGGGCCTCCACATGATCGGCAAACTGCCAAAATCTTCGAAAGGGGGACACGTCTTCCTCCTGGTTGCAGTCGACAAATTCACCAAGTGGATCGAGGCCATGCCGGTCACCAACCAGAAAGGCAAAACTGCCGTCAAGTTCTTCGAGTCCATTGTCTACAGGTTCGGCGTACCGCACAGCATCATCACCGACAACGGATCGAACTTCATCTCCGAGGAATTCCAGGACTTCTGCGAAGGCCTTGGGATCAACATCACGTACGCCTCAGTGGCACACCCACAAACGAACGGGCAAGTGGAAAAGGCCAACGGCCTAATCGGCGCTGGCATCAAGAAGCGCCTCATGAGTTCACTCGAACAAAAAGCTGGAGCCTGGACGAAAGAGCTACCATCCGTCCTGTGGAGCTTACGGACTACGCCAAACAGCTCCACCGGCTACACACCGTTCTTCATGGTACACGGAGCCGAGGCCGTGCTACCAGCCGAAGTACGCCACCAGGCCCCACGGGTCGTCGCTTACAGCGAAGCCGAATCCACGATTGCACTCGAAGACGCTGTCGACACACTCGACGAAGCACGGGACATAGCAGCAGCTCGATCAGCGGTGTACCAGCAGAGTCTCCGCAACTACCACAGCCGCCGGCTGCGCCCAAGGTCCTTCGTCGAAGGAGACCTCGTCTTGCGACTCAAGCAAAAGCGACCGAATAAATTCGAGTCACCATGGGAAGGACCCTACGTCATCACCGAAGTCATCCCAGGTGGCGCCTATCGCCTCAAGCACGGAGTGCAGAGTCGCATACTCCAACCCATGGAATATCTCGCACCTGCGACGATTCTATCCGTAGCAACCTACCCCCTTTACTTTCAATAAGGCTTTCAGCCAAGGCTATCCAGCCGAACAATGTATCTCCTCCATTATGATATAAATAAAGCTAAGTGTCTCGCCCCAAAACTTCGGTTCGCTATTTTGCAACTTTACTTTATGCTACAAACGCACTCGGGGGCTCCCTCCACCTCACGATTTCATCGACTGAGGATCAAGCGTGTACACCTGAATAGCTGACAACGTCAGGCAAACGAAAAGGACACGTACTCAATCAAAGCACTGCGTGCTCACAAACCTTTACAACAAGGGGCATAACACGCCCAGCCGAAATATACAAAGTTTACATCTATCTCTTTTTTTTTCAGGTACTACCTATTCTGAAGAATAACCTGAGCACGCTGCTCAAACAAATCTACGACCTGTTCGGCATACTGCCTTACAGCTGCGTAATGTGGACGCATGTCCCACTCACCACCATCAGGCCGAAGAGGTGCCCAGCGGCCACAACAGCCAAATCTACGTCAGGCCGGTGCAGCCTCACAAGAGACAAAGCAGCCTTCACTCCTGCGACGAGCTGTTGCGGCACCAACTCCTTGACATTGTTTACGTTCCGAAACTTCGACAGCAGACCTGCAAGACTTGTTGGTACGGCATCCAAAGGGAACATGATGTGCAACACCGATGCAAGCGACGTCTGCACTTGGCGAAGCACTCGAGAAACCTGGTGCACACGATCCTGCACCGTA
Source organism: Avena insularis (assembly GCA_023614405.1). NCBI lineage: Eukaryota > Viridiplantae > Streptophyta > Magnoliopsida > Poales > Poaceae > Avena > Avena insularis. The sequence goes on along the minus strand of CM042695.1, from coordinate 375,718,571 downwards.
GCCAGAGCCACGGTGCGGTCACGATCCATCCAGAAGAAGCCACCGGCTTCCATGTCCTGTTGAGTCAGACAATTGACTCGAACAGCGACACGCTCCTTCTCCTCCCTCGGAGCAAGGTTCGCACCTGCGACAATTGCAACAAATAAGCGCAAGGCCAGCAGGCTCACCCGAAAAACCGAGCTACAGCTCGAACCAAAGAACAACTTACACTGCAGCTTCTCGGACAGCCGAACCAGTTCCGCCATCAAGTACTCCTCTCTGGCTGCACCACGATCTGCCTTGGACTTCCAAACATCGGCATAACCGCGTAACCCAAGCAACTCCCTCTCCAGACTACGCACACGATCCCGAAGAAAGGCGAGTTGAGAAGGGTCATCCAAAGATGGTCGCCGCTGCGCTACGGGTGAGGCATCAACATGGTCAGCACCCGAAGGAACCTAGAGCAGCAGAAAAAGAAAGGGACACAAACATTCATACAATGGCAGAGCACAACTCAGAAGAATTCATTAAACATATAAGGCCACTACGTGGCACAAAGATGGTGTTTCTTCAAAATATTTACAGCAAAAGCAGACTACAAACTATCCTACGTCTACAAAGCCTAAGACGCGGCACCCTGAGTCGCCTCGGAGCCAGACTGCCTAGCTTTGGCCCCGCCCTGCTGCCGCAGTGCATACTCAGACAGCAAATCAATGAGCTTGGGCCCATATCGTTTGCAGCGAACGGAGTAGGCAGCAAAGGCTACCTCGGATCCATCCGCAGTCGTCGGCATCCGGGAGGTGATCTAGGGCAGGTACAGCTCCGCTCCAGCCGCCAAGGCCATCGCCAGCCCGACGGATGCGCCGATGCCCTTCTGCTTGCGCTTGTACTCCACAGGCGCTTCGGCTGATAAATCCTCCGCCAGGGCATCCACATCATCGAGGGCCACACCCTTAGGGAAAAGCTCCCTGTAGAAGCGGCCAAGGAACTCCTTCGCCTTGGCAAGGGAGCTGACGACGGTGCTGCAGCGGTCTTCGACCGCCACAGTAGCATCATCTAGAGCACTCCCGTGCTCTAGAGCACCGTGGTCAAACTCGATGCCTGCGGCATCTAAGACATAAAAAAAAGAGAAGACATGAAGAAAAGCAGCACAGAAGAACAAAGGAAGCACGAAGAAACAGGCAGAAATATAGTACTTACCCGAAATAGCCTTGGCAGCAGCCATGAGCTTCGCCGCCACCTCCCTCTCGCGCGCAGCCGCAACAGTGGCCAGCTGCTCCTCACGGTCTGCGGCCTCCTGCTGCAGACGCTCTTTCGCTTCGGCTGCCTTAGTCAGCTCTAGCTCGAGGCGTTCTTTCGCACCAACGGTAGCCTCGGCCTTCTTCTTGAGAGCGTCGACCTCACGGAGAGAACTATTATGCTCCTCTGCATTTAAAACAAGAAACGTCAGGAAGCAGGACTGGACTAAATGAAAAAAGCACCCAAAGGCGAATAGATACCTCGAAGCTACCGAAGGTTAGACTCCAGCACCAGACGCTCCTGCACCAGCCGCTTGGCCTCCTGCACAAAAGGCTGTAGAAAAAGGAAATATCAGTAAGAAAAGGACTTGGGGGCTACGCCCAACACAAAGGAGTAAAAACAATATCAGCACACGAAGATACTCGGGGGCTCCCCCCGTGACATGAAGCAGAAAAACTTACATGCTCTGATGGCGACTCCGAAGGCCCGCCTGCGAAATTCTGAGGCGCAACCACCTGCACCTCCTGCACAGGAGGATCCGGAGCGGCGCCCCTGAAGTCGCCACCATTTGAGGAGGAGGAGATGCGATCTTCGACTCCCCCATCATCTCCCGCGCACCATCACTGGAGGAATCGTGGGAGGAATGCCTGCGTACGAACCAATCAGCGCAAGTGCAAAAATCATAAAGGAAAAAGGACAATAGCACAACAAGAAACTTACGAGCCGATCGAGCTCAGGTCGAAGACAGGAGGAGCCTTTCGGGCTCTCTTCTCCTCCTTTTTCTCTTCCTTCTTCTCCTCTTTCTTTTCTTCCTTCTTCCGCTTCGCTGGCGGGTGCGTCGCTACAGCCCGCACAGGAATGGCAGGAATGGGAGAGGAAGAATCCCCATGACCGTCACTATGACGCTCAAGGCCCAGAGGGTCTCTGGGAGTCGGAGGAGTCGAGGCATCCGAAGACTCGCTGGAGCTCCGTGAACGCTTGCGCGTACGGTCCTCACTCGACTTGTCGGCATCCTCCGCCGGAGATCGCGCCGACGCCAGCTCGGACATGGACTCAACCACTTCATTATCCGGGGCATTCGGGCAATGGCGGTACCATGCCCGGAACTTTGAAGCTCTACAAAATCAGAAGGAACTTTGTTAGCAAACAAAGGAAATAAATACGCAGCCGACAAAAAGCACTACGTGCACAAATCTACACCTGCGGTATGGCCAACGTCGAAGAAAATGGAGGAGTTAGCGACTTCCCCGCGATTTCTTCTCTGGCCTTGAACTTCAGCAGTGCGCGAAGGTCCTTGTCAAGATCCCCCTTGGAGATTTTCTCAGCCGAAACCCTCGTCGGATCACGACGCCCAGAATAAAGAAACATCGGGTGCGCCCTCGCTTGGAGAGGCTGCACCCGACGCTCAAGAAACGTCCGGATGATGTCCACGCCGTTCACCTCCTTCTCCGGAATCAGCTGGAGATCCTCCACCCGACGGTAAAGGGCCTCTATCTCAGCCTCCTCACCGTCCAAGATTTGGTTTTTCCAAGACCTTTTCGGCTCAATCTTTTGGGAAGGGTCAAAGGGAACAAGACCAAAATCTTGCACGCACTCGGAGTCATGGATATAAAACCATCGCCTCCGCCATGATCTTGGACAGATTCGGAATTGGAAAAAGAAAAGAAGAGAAGAGTTGGACTAAGTGAGATGATGCAACCTCGACTGTGGTACACACCATCCGAACCAGATTGCCTCTTCACGGAATAGAGCTTCCGGAAGAGGCCAAAGTGCGGCTCAATGCCAAGCCAGCACTCGCAAACAGTGATAAAACAAGCAATATGGAGAAGAGAATTGGGAGATAGATGATGAAGCTGAATCCCATAGAAGAAGAGCAGTCCACGGAGGAAGTTGTGGACTGGAAAAGAAAACCCGCGCATAACGAAGGCGAGAAACATAACCCGATACCCAGATGGGGGACGGGGGATTACCTCATTGCCGGGGAGTTTGACGGCCTCCCTATCTTGCGGGATCAGGCCCCGCTCACGAAGCTTGCGGAGATCGCTCTCCCGTGTCTCTGATTGCTGCCAGCCACCATCGGTGACACGAGTAGCGGTGGTGCCTTTCTGTCCTCCGGCGGCACTGGTCCCAACGGCAGACGAGGACTTCTTGGATTTCCCCATTGTGCTACGACGGCACCGGCGGTGAAAACGCAGAGACGACGATGGAAATGTGGAAGGAAATCCTAGCGCGCAGCAAGAATCGCTAGAGCACAAGGAGGCAGTGAAAACAAGAACTGATGCGGTGAAAACAAACCGCGGCTTTCCCCAATGATTATAACAGCGAAGACGACGCACGGTAGCCGTCCATCCAGAAGACCTAACGCCAACGGCAGATCTGACTGTACACGTGTCAACATCATAACGAACCGTCGTTACCACGCCGTCCACTATGCGCCGCGCGTGACCGGTCAATTCAAAGTCAGCAAGTGGGACCCACGTTCGTCCAGTCAAGTCATCTCTGGCGCAGCAGATGCTTGAGGTCATCGATCGTCAGCACTGACGTCATCAAAAGCTATACTAGCACAACCTACAATTCTTCGGCTCCACAGCTAAGAGTACTCACTCGAATCTTCGATTCGACTAAATACTCGGGGGCTACTCCTATCAGGAGCGCTGGCCGCGCACCCGAAAGACGAATAAGGACAAAGTATTTCTCTGAGTCCTACGTCAAGTCTACGACTCCACTACGGACTCGGGGGCTACTCCCATAGGGAGGATGGATTTAAGCATCCGAAAATTTTCGAGTCCTACGGACTTAACAACTGAACAATGCTTGAACTAAAGTCTCCGCTCGAGTCTACGACTCGAACAGACACTCGGGGGCTACTCCCATAGGGAGCGCTGTTCGTGCACCCTATGAAATCTTCGACTTCGATCTTTCGGATCAGCACACAAAAACTTTTTGGCAACTCTTCCCCAACAAAACGCTGAGTGAGCGATAATCTCCTTGGCCACCCGAAGCACCTCCGTGGTGAAAAATGTTCGGATGCTGCGTCTGCGACGCAAAGATAAGACCTGCAGATATCATCTGATGGCACGCAACGCACGATCGCCTCTGCTAGTATAAATCCATGCCAACAGGCGTGATGAAAAATCCCGACGGACGCGTTGGGTACATCAATTAAAAACACTGGAATTCCACTCCTGTAAGTCCTCCGTGGCCTGAGTCGAATTACGCCAGCATATGTTCCGGGTTCAAGTTAAGGGACTCGAACCTGATGAAGATCGTGTTGTTTCGTCCTAAGACAGTTAACTGACCCTGATCCGTCGGGTGAGTCAGGCACATGTATCAACAATCCCTACACACATATACTGTTACTACCTAGTTGCACCCGAAGGATTGAAGAGTCCTCAGCCGAATCTACGATTCGACTGATCACTCGGGGGCTACTGACATGGTTATACCCTACGGGTACGTGACTTCAGCATACCTGGTCCAGCCCAAGGAAGGCCCACAACAGACATACGCTGGCCCATGAAGATTTTCGGGTGGCTAAGGCCCATGACGCCTTCGGATCCTTGGAGAGCAAGATTAGCATAGATAGGAAATTCAAAGAGGTAAAACCCTAGAACCTGTAACCGACTAGGACTATGCCCGGGACCTGCCTAAAGTCTATATAAAGGCCAGGAGGGCACGTCCTAGATTCCTCGACTCATACTTTCGCACACGCACCTCCACGCCAGATCGAATCTGCGCACCCTGTAACCTTCGGTTCCGCCGTAATCAAGAGCAGACAAGCAGGAGTAGGGTTTTCCTCCGAACACAGGTAAATCTCGTGTCCCCTGGTTGCTTGTCTGTTAACCGTTCCACGATCTCCAGCATCCCCATCTTCTCCAAAACCCAAGTCCATAACAATGGGCATTGACGAGATTAAACCTCGTCACCTCTCCTTGGAGCTTTGCTTGCGGATGAGGTGTTTTGGCTAGGGGATTTTGGTTGGAGCGTGGTCAATCCCATGCGAAAGCTTTCCCTGACGGTGCCAGTGGTGGTGATGGAGACGCTCTTGTGTGTCGTTTCCCTCCTTGGAGGCATCACTTTGGGTGGTGCCCCTCCACCTTTTGTCTCCGGGTGAAAGCCCTTGGTCCGATGTTGGACCAGGTGGCGACAACATTGTGGCGTTGTTCTCCTTCTTGAAGGCATCGCCTTTTAGCTGGTCTTTGTGGGTTTTGTTCAATGGGCATCAACGGTGCTTCTCTCAGCGTGCTTTGGCTATTGCTAGTGGCCGTGCTCCGAGTCTCTTCTTCTTCGATGGCCCATCTATGTTGCTTTTCGTGCTCTAGGGTGAGCATTCTATCGTCCGACGGGTCGGCGCCTGCGATCTAGGGCGAGAGGGAAGTGGGTCCTCTTCGGTGATAGGGAATGATACAGCAATTTCGATCGTCTTGTTTCGAAGCAGATGATGGACACTCCTCAAGGCGTGCGTTCTCCTCCCTTGACCTTTGCATCCGCGTCAATCTTGATCAGCGAGCATTTCGGTGTATGTTGTCTTCAACACTAACAGGATGCGCATCATTCTCTTACTCTTTTGTTTGCCTTTTTTGTGTGTGTAGACTTTGTATGTTGTTCTCCCCAATACTTTTGTACCCTTCGGCCGTTTGGGGCTTTATTAATTTAAAGACGGGCACTTTGTGCCTATTATCTAAAAAATGTTTCTTCCTATTTTTTGTGCTAGTTACTGTTAAACATGAGACTTGTTCTTGTGTTGGATCAAAATAATAATTCTTGTTTCTCTTTCAAAACATGAGCTATTCTCTTTGGTGCAGGTAGAAGCGAAGCACTGAAGCAAGCTGAAAAGTAGCTATCGAACAAACCGAACAGGGTAAACCATCTGAGGTGCATGCGAAGAACTGGCTAGGACAAAGAAGCATCAACCTGTTTGCTGAAACACAAGATACATTCAAGTTTAGATAAACATAAGTCAGTTATTTCTGGACAGAGGGAGTACAAAGAATTTGGATGGAGACATTTGAGATTGAATTTCTTTAGTTGATTAATGAAAATTACGTGTAATGCAACTATCTGGATTATGTTGCTTGTAGCATGCAGATACATGTACTTTATTATGTACTGTACTAGTGAACTTGCGTGGGCTAAATGTTTTGGTTCAACCATGTTTTTTTTTTGAGGGTTCAACCATGTTTTCATGTGTTTTGATTTGGTTTTTAATTTTTCTATATGCACATTTTCTCTCTTGTTCATGGCAATGCCTCGTAATGTCTATCTAATGATTTATTGATTTAAATGTACTACTCACTCAATTTATATTTACTAGTGGAACACCTGTAAGTCTAGTGTCGCACATGTTACACGTGTAAATGATGCACATGACTATTTAAGTACATAAAAATAATTATATAGTATTAAAAATATTTAGAGGCTTACTTCACATAGTTCAGTGTAACTTGTATAACATGCAAGGACCGGAAAATTATCACTTATTTACTGAGTCATTTTCTCTTGACACGTCTAAGGTATCCTCGTATAACATGTTATCCTCTACCTTATTTGCATGGTACCTGAGAAAGTCTATCAAAAACTTCTTCCTCGGCTCGTAGCCATCCTGCAGAAGCAACATATGTTGTTATATGAAGTTTTCCCATAAAAACATAATAATGTGAACATAGAATACTCACGGTACAAATTGGATGAATAAATATTTTACCATCCCAAGAGAGCATAAAACTAAAGTCTAAAATACCAAATAACTTCATGCACCATTATCTTGGTCATTAGGATGATAATAAATTAAATTACTTATAATCTCTACTATTAAAAAATACGAAGGTGTTCCGTTTTCTGCCATACCTCCACTACGTCGTTCCCTTGTTCGCGCTCTCTGCACCTTCGTCGTCATCGGTCTCCCGCATGAAAAAACGCACATCAGTTTCCAAAACAATCGCGTGCGATACTCTCAATCAATCAAGCCCCAAAAAATCGCTAGCTATTCTCTAAACATACATCCTATGCCTAGCGCGTCTCCTGGCCAAGACGGTAGCTCTCCCTAGATGACAGTCCATCGTGCTTGAGTGTCCCATCCTCTTCGCCCTGTTCCCTCGCCGCCAGACCTCCTATCGAACTTCTCAAATCCACCATGGCGTTCGTTTCCATCTCGTTGCCCCCATCTTGGTCATCCCCTCACACTCGTCGGTAGGGATCGATCCTCCTCAATCTGCCACAGCAACCCATGGGTCGTCTTCGTCTTGCCGCCATGGGTCGGACATGCCGGTGCCTCGATCCCCGCTGCGCTGCTTGTGGCGGAGCTTCTGGTCGTCAAGCAAAAGGCCGACGCCAAGCCCCGATGCGGGGAGATCTAGGGAATGCGCCTATGTCGACCTAAAGTGCAGGGTGCCCGTGCCTCGCCTAGGAGGACCACGTCGCCACCAACCAGAGCCTCGGCATGCATGCCGTGGTGCTCTATGAGTTTCCAAAATCACGGGTATCCAAATGAATTGAGTGGCGAACTAGAGATGGCGGACCAGAATCTGGCCAAGATCGGCCCCATCAAGGATTCCCCTCTCCCCTACACCATGGACACGCGCCTCCTGCCCCAACCCCTAGCTGCACAGCGCCTCCTATGCTCGTGCCGACACTGGTCCTCTGCTTAGTTCCCCTGCCCCTCCCGTTCCTCCTTGGCCTTCAGCGCACTGGTAAGTCTCCGCCGCCGTTACTTATTAACTCACTGGCATGAGTCATCTACGTGGATCTGTGCTGATTCTATGTGTCTGCAGGGTATGGCACAGAGGAACGCGCTGCCGACGTCATTAGCAGCTTGAGATTTTCTGCACGGTGTTTTGAGATTCTTTATCCACCTGTCAAATCTTCTGATGATGAACATCTGGAGGGTAGCATCAAGCACAAGCTCCTCAAGGTACTGCGCTCAGTGTTCATATTGGAATGGGAATTTCGGATGAAAAAAAGGATGGCAGTTTTGCATCGCATTAGTTTTGGTTTGGAATTTCTTAGTTCCACGCTACAACGCAGATTTCACATCAAGATGTACTTGGTCCTATTAGAGTAGCAATCGGTCGGTGCCTACCAACTGTTTGTTGAATTACTTTAGTGGAACTGTCACTGCTAGCTTTTGTTGCTTATAATTACAGATCTATATTGCTTAGGAGATGAACTTTGGATCATTTTGTTCAGTTTGTGACCAGCCTCACGAGCATATACCATAAGGACACGGAGCGGAAGCGCCCCTGGCCAGAGTAGACGACATGATGAAGGTGGCTTACCTCCATGAACCATGAGTCTTGAATAATCTTGATTGCCGGTATGGCCTTAACAAGATAAACATGAGTAATCCAGAATTTTCCATGTTGATACTCTCCCAGTCAAAAACCATTTCAGTTAATTGTTTGACATTGTTAAACCGACATACATAGGGAACATCCTGATTGCGGTTAACCCTCATCCTGTTTCCGATATCTAGACTGTTTGAGAAGAAGCGGCCCTCCACGACCGTCATCAGGGCAGCTCCCATGCCGGCGCTGGCCTGGTCCGCAGCCACCGCGGCGGAGGCAAGCAAGTTGAGGATCAAGGCAATGAGAGGGTGGTCTAGCGGTGCTTGCCGCCGGCTGTTGATTTCTTAGATCGAGTTCAATGAAACAATTCAGCTGAATCTTGATCCTTCAGGTTAATGCTCCTTTTCTTATCCAGGTTAGTGCTCTCGTGCAGTTATATATCATATGTTGTAGTAGTTTATTCATGGAAGATTGAATCCTTCGAGACATAATTGCTTGGAAACTGGGAATCAGGTACATCAGATACAAGCCTACAATCAACTTTTGATTTAATCCTTTTCAAAAAACTACACTTGATCAATTCTAAGTGTGTCATGGTCCTGCCGTTCCAGTTTTTTCCTTCATTACTTTTGTGATGGTGACTGCGGTGGCAACAGTGCAAACCTTCTTCCTATCGCTCTTCAATAACAATGCCTCACCCAGATGAACATTGTTTACAAATCATCGTGTCATGTTACCGAGTCTTCATATGGTTAGTATATTTGGCAGTTGCTTGTTAAGCATTCCCTGTAGGATTCAGATGTAGCTTATTATTTTCTCGGTCCACTATAGGTAGCTTATATGTCTTTGATTTTTTTCTTAGTTCCCAGATAACGTACAACCAATAGGACCCCTAGGCTATGAGTTAGAACCATCAATTTTCATAAATATTTCCAGTGACATGGCTGGAGTTTTTAGTATGTTTAGTGAATGAGTTTGAGATACATTCCATGGTAGATTGTTTTTATCTCCTCCTAAGGAGAGAGTAGTCAAATAAAATTTAATAATCATGGCTTGCTTAGACATCAGCTAAAGCGACCTATAATGGATGGAGAAAATTATATAACCGAATCGTAAGCTCTACACCTGAGTGAAAAGAAGGAATCCTCATTTTCAGAATGGGAGTCGTTAAAAAATATTGTCCTAGAACTATGTTAATAACACTACATCAAGCAATCTTGCAGTCGATTGTAAGATCTTACTTTTACTTTTAGTTTTTCTCTCATGAAATTTTGTTGAATGGTCATGATTTTTTAGTCATACAATTGGGTCATGGTGTAGTGATTAATATTTTCATCAACTGCAGAAATTGTGCAGAATTGTTATCTTGTTTTTTTCTTCCAAATCATTATTTTTATGCCACTTTCTTTGTGCTAACAATTTGTATTAATTGCCTACTAAACCGATCTGAGTGGTAATTGATTTATAAAAGATGATATTTTGTGGACAACAAATTACTATGGTGTGATGTTCCGCCGTTCATTATAGAGAAAAGGTAACATCAATGCTATGTTCTCTAATTTTTGTGATGGATTTTTTTGTTTCTAAATGGAACTTAACTGCCACTATATGCTTTGATTTTGTTTTGCGGTGAAATAAAGAAGAGATCTGATTTGTGTGATAGCTTATTTGTCAATTATACCTGGAAGGTGACCTCATTTATTTTGCTGGTTCCCTACAAACTCACTGAATGATGACTTTTAATTTTGAATAATTTTGTTAGGCAAAATATTGAAAAGATTCAGCTGCAACTTCTCGTGGCCAGAAGCACGAGTTGTACACATGTGTTGATGTTTAGACCGAGATACTTATGGTGCTGGGCAGTGGAATGTATGTCAAAGATTCCCAGTTCTTCTTTCAACTCATCTTGGTCAATTAATTCCACGTAAGAATTATTTTCACTCAGGTGTAGAGCTTATGATTCGGTTATACAATTCTCTCCATCCATTATAGGTCGCTTTAGCTGATGTCTGAGCAAGCCATAATTATTTTTGCAAAATTGATACAAAAATTGCATACCTTTCTACTTGTCCTCCACTTTAGAACTGATAACCAACTTAGTAAGATATTTTGAGTGTAACTCAACAATTTTCATGTGGATATTAAACGTATAATCGATGCGATATTAGCTTCAAGTGCCCTAGTGTGCAACATATGCAAGGTTAGTCAACGCCCTGTCTGAAACTCTGAATTGATGTTGATGTTGTTAAAAGTTCTTGGATCTTGGGTGGCTTAGCTGGAAACATGTCTTTCATGATCATCATGAGTAACCTTGGAGCTGAAGTGCCCTTATAGACGAGATTCAGCGGTTCATGCCATCCCCCAAGCTGCAGACATTGCAGTGGACTTACAATTGCTTCCAAGTAAAGTATGGTTTGATACAATATCAATGCGAAGAAACTAAGCATTGGTTGTCAGTCCTGCTACCGTGAAGTGTGAAGTAAGGTGATATACTAGACATGAGTTCTTTATTTGGTCGGCATTCGGTAGCGCTTATTACATCGTTGTTGTATCATTGCTCCTGATTCATTTACAGAGTTCCAAGGAAAAATAAGAAACGAATATATGATGTTTTTGTTTGATGGTGTTTGATTAAGGGATGCCTTCGATATTACATTTTATCCCATGGTTGTGTACTTCCTGGCCATGTATTTTCAGTACATGTTATAATTAAGCAAATTTTATAGCAGGAAAGACTACTTATTTAGCAAGGTTTTTTTTTGTCTGAATGTGCCGATGTTAGACAATGATTCACAATGATAGCATTCAACTTAGTTAGCTATATAGAAATGGTGAAATCTCTATTAGCAGAACACTGTTCATGCTCAAGACCGCTTGAGGTCCTAATGCAGCATGATTTTTGGGGGTCATTTTTGTCACCATCCAAACTAAAATGAACCAGAGAAGTGTGGAGACAATGAAAGAAAGACCTGACACGCTGCTATAAATATATTATAATATTAGTTGTCAAGAAAAAAGACATGGCATTCTTGGTAGCATGACCGGACAGGTAGCACTAATTCATGATAATGATTTTGAGTATTAAAATCCCTCGTAGACAAAAAATCAACATGCAGCAACGCATGGACATCACTTGTTCTCCACATCACTATTTAATTGAATTATGGTGCACATAGTGGACGAAAGTTACTCCCTCCGGTCCGGTTTATTAGGCACGCACATAGTCTAAGAATAACTTTAACCAACAATTTTAGTTAACAATTTTAACATAATATGTTATAAAAATTATACCATTAGATTCATCTTTAAAAGTAGTTTCCAATGGTATATTTTTTGCGAAAATATATTGCATATTTTTTTGGTCAAAATGGATGGTCAAAGATTTTCTTAAATTACGTGTGTGTCTAATAAACTGGAACGGAGGGAGTATGAAATATTCAGTTCAATAAAATGATGAGCTATTTAATATTTTTTCACTAGCGAAGCATTGCACGGACACTATAGTATAACAAAAGAAGGAAGGAGAAGAGGCCAATGACCGGGCGGCAGGGAGGGGAGGTGTCGGATGAGGAAGCCATGTGGAGGGGAAGCGGGACGAAGACGTTGTGCTGGAGAGCGGGCGACACGGAGAACCAGATAGGGCAGCTACGTGGTGCCATCCTGCAGGGGCTTTGCGTCGAACTCCAGCGTGTACCGGGTGGCAAAGAAGAGGAGGAGAGGAGGGGCGGTCACCGTGCATGGGGGAGGGGGGGGGGGTAGAGGAGAGGATGGGGATACGCCGCCCCCGGGAGATGGCGCTCATTGGTGGGGAGACGGAGGATAGGGAGCTGGGCTGCACCATGGGTGGAGAGGGGCAGTGCCGTGGGGACTTGGGCTGAGCAGAGATAGTGAGAAATTGAGAAGAGCAAAGAGAGAGATGGTGATAGGTCTTAGGGATTACACGGCCTAAGCTACTGCTTCATTTTTTCTTTCAGGGGTGCTTAGTGCTATATTGCAAAACTTTAACAGAAATAAAATCGTGCAACCATTTTAATATTAACATCTACTCTTTGTATTCTGTACTGGCAATACAACATAAAGAATCATTACCATTTATTTTGGTGAATATTTTCACCTATCGACCCAAACATGATTCTACCAATTATAATTTTAAATTACTTGAACCGAATATTTCTTTGTGTAGAAATGTTTATACTTGGAACATAAAGATTTTTAAAATTGTTTTATAGATATTGACTTCCCATCCAATTGCCTTAGATTTCGTACGTACGTTTTCCCATTAGTTTGATATACTTCATACAACTTAACTATTTATATATACTATTTATTTTAATACAATAAAGCTATCTGATTTTGCATCGTATTGAATTAGATATTCTATAAGGAAAAATATATTTTTATGCTTTGCTTTAGAATTCTTGTATTCACTTATGAAATTGTTCATTGTCAGATTTGTCTTTGTTTTGATTCTTGAGTTATACAATGATGTCAACTTTAAAATATTTTTTAGACTGTTTTTGTTGTTTGGTAGAATGGAAGCACCACAAGAGCATAAAACACTTGATATATCCTTGGGCGTGATAGAAGAGGTGGTCGACTGAATACGCTAGGATTTTATCGCCATGACGTCAAACACTATACTATACTTAACCGGATGCAATACCGTCCTAAACCCGATCTATTGGTTGATTTTGTCTCATAAAATAAATCCATGAAGTTTGCATAATAACATATTTTAAAATTGTCTACATGTATTGTGTTTCCGTGGCAACGCACGGGCATTTTACTAGTGATAACCAAACAAAATCACACATCGGGGCTTGTTTGTATTGGAATATTACGAGGGTTTTTATGCAGTGAACCAGCATACCACTGCATGATGTAGTACACTATAGTCGTTGACATAACACCAATAAAACACTGTTTCACTAGTATTACATCCCTTAGAGTGGTATAACAAAACATAACAGGTCCAAGACATGACTATGGGTTATAACTTGTCTCTTTACAAAAGATCTAGAGAACACTCTAGGTTATAGAGAGAGAAAACAACTTCTTACAAAGTAGAACCAAAAATAGCAACTTGCAACTATCATACTAATAGACTAGTATCTAAACTATTTGGCTTGCAAATGCCAGTATTGCATTTCTCTACAGAAGTAGGTTCTATGGTTAGATATCATACTCCTAACTAATCAGCAACTTCGTCTTTATTTTAATTGTTGTATATGATGACTTCCTTGACTTTAATAAAGAACTTGATCTTGATGATGACTCCCTGGAGCATAAGTTGATGTAGACGTCGTCTTTATTGGCTTTAAAATTTAGCAAGGGTTAACAAGATACGGTTGAGTACGAGCATACTCAGCAAGTTCACTAAAAAGGAGTGTATGATGCACTATCTACAGCTATAGACCATAGGTCGTAGGCTATGCAGGTTTTTGTAAATATTTCTTCAAAGGTTGCTTTTATTCTGAAAAGCTATGTCTGTCAGCCTTCACAGGTTTACCAGAACTTTCGTGGAGTTCCTTTCCAGAACAGGGAGTAACATGTCACGGTTTTTACACTCTGCAGAGGTACGTTGCTTTACCAATGAGAGATCAAATCCTGTTACACAACCGGGTAGCTTATCCGTCCACACTTCCTATGATTTGGGCCTGGTAGATGATCCAAGCCAATCACTGTCCTTCTCCGCGACCCCACATAAAAAATGACTCCCCAAGCAGGAATACCTCCGTTAACCCCCTTATAGCCAGATATAACCCTAGTAACCCCTTGGAGACTCCAGTGTCTCGGCGCTGCTCGCTCTCACCGAAGAGGACCCACTTCCCTCTCACCCTAGATCGTAGGTGCCGACCCGTTGGACGATAGAATGCTCACCCAAGAGTACGAAAAGCAACAGAGATGGGCCATCGAAGTAGAAGAGACTCCGAGCACGGCCACCAGCAACAACCAAACCACGCTGAGAGAAGCACTGTTGACTCCCATTGAACGAAACCCACAAATACCAGCTAAAAGGCGACACCTTTAAGAAGGAGAACAACGCCACAATGCCGTCGCCGCCTGGTCCAACATTGGACCAAGGGCTTTCACCCGGAGACAAAGGTGGAGGGGCACCACCCAAAGTGATGCCTCCAAGGAGGGAAACGGCGCACAAGAGCGTCGCCATCACCACCACTAACACCGTCAGGGCAAGCTTTTGCCTGGGACTGACCACACTCCAACCAAAGTCCCCTAGCCAAAACACCTCATCCGCAAGCAAAGCTCCAAGGAGAGGCATGGTCGAAGGGGTCAGAGAAGATGACACCTCGATCTGGACAGGAATGACCACAACAACAACTCCCGTACCACGAGCGCCTCCCACAAAGGCCACCCGCGCCGCCCACACAGTCGAGGTGATAAACCAGCACCACACAGAGACACATGCCACAAAGGCGCCACCATGCCCACCACCCAGAGTCGTCGCTCCGTGTCCAAGAACCAACCTTACCCGTCTCTGAAGCGAAGATGAGCCATAGATGTGCAGCCGGCCACCCCCGCTGCCACATCGGTACACGTCTAGTACCTAAGACAAAACCGCATGCCAACAACCACCCAAGCGACAACACTCGACGCTCCACTATTCAGCGACAAAACCGCATGCCAACACTATTCAGCCAAAAATAGCCGAAGAGCACCGTCCATGGCCATGGATCGACCCCCTGGTCAGATCCGACAGATCCCGTCGTCCCTGGATGAGGATTGACCCTATTGGCTGAATCCCGTAGAGCACGACGCCGTGGAGAGCAGCACAACATGGAAACGAGAAAATCTCACACGCTGTTGAGAGATTTCACACAGGAGTCGTTGAAGTCTTGCCCACCGGAGAGAAGACGGCTTGGGGGAGGGCTCATGGATGGAGGAGGAGGCCAGGAGGCCTCGCCGCTGGCCGATCAATAGAAAGAAACATAAAAGCAAGAATAAATTGTGCATGTTTGTTTTGGTCAAATATATTATTCTTGAAGTGAAAACCCAGAGGAACTTAGTTTCTGTCATAAACGCAACTCAATACCATGTCTAATAAGAACATATTTGGTTCCCTGCAGATGCCCCGGACAGGCTCTGTGGGCGCAACTTTTGGGTGTTTGGTTGCCTGGGGAAGGTCCAAGCCAGTCCCGTGGCATGCAAAAGTAGCCAGCGAGCCTGGCTCCTAGGAAGCAAAGATTGAAATCCGTTTCTCCCGAGCCGGGCTCGTAGGAGATGGGTATTAGTACCATGCCAATGATGGTATCAGCAAATAATTACTCCCTCCGGTCCATATTAATTGATTTAAATTTATCAAAATTTGGATGAACTTATATACTAAATAGTGTCTAGATTCATCCAAATCTAGACAAATATGAGTCAATTAATATGGGTCGGAGGGAGTATCATGTTTTAAGGTATATTAGTATATTTCAAAGTACATTCAGAATCAGTGACAAACTTAAGTATTGTATGTGGACGATTCAAGCAAAATAAATATAATCTTAATACTTCTCTTTTTATTTCAATATAAGCTGTTTATAGTATTGATTTGGCAGAATTCCACCACAGTTAAAGAAAACTGAGCTGTGACCTTGTCTACTTCCATAACAGTTTTGCTAACATTTCACAGGAAGGTTCGTGAACAAACAATAAAAATTCAGTTTAACACAAACTTATTTTTATTGGATTGCCAGGATTTGTTTAATCAACTGATATACAAACATGTACAGAACAAGTGTATATCAATAACTAACCCTCCATTGAATCACACTGTCATCAAGCCATAGCTCCTGAATTAGATGCACTAATAACTTGCTAAGCTCTAGATCCTACCGAAACCAGAATGTGGTACCAACACAATGATTCACTAGTTCTGATGGCAAGCATGGGTTTCATACATATAGCTGCACATAATAAAAACATAAAACGAACTTACCAGCATACAAAATATTGCTCAGGTACCCCTGCAGATCTCACTAGCGCAGAAGTTGGGAAAGAGAATGAACTTGTGGACATCAAGCTCAGCCAATCCTCGCAACGTTGCCTTCCTCATATCAATAGCAAGCACCATTGCCAACTCGTCCATGTCCCTGGGCGTGGTTTGCATGAGCAAGTAAACGACATCATCATCATCCATGCTTAGGACGGGGTATCCCACTGGAAGTTCCTTGAATGTCTGTGTGGTCTTGCTGCTCAGCATAGCCTCCAAGCTAGCCTCCAAGCTGACGTCTTTAACGTCAAGTACACAGTCACGGTGCCACGAACCACCAACTACAGGTGTTGGTATTGCCATGTTCCATGTCGTGGATTTCCAGCCATCAGGGATGACCTGAGTTTTCCTGGAGCTTCTACTGCGCACCCACTCAGCGTAGGAAACAGGGGTGGTGTCGTCGGCGGCGTTGTTGATCAGCTCTTCTCGTGACCGGAATTCCAACTCAACATACTTGATCGAGTCCTTGTTTCGGCTGATGGTTACGTCCCGCAGATAGTTGGGGTCGCCATTTCTGAGGAGGCGCTCCCAGTTAGCCCTCGCCGGCACCGGCAGCGGGACGTCCTGGAGCTGCGGGCGTTCCTTGAGCACGTCGCAGAAGAAGATGCCACGCCAGAGGTCCACCCAGGCGACGGTGCCATGCTCGCCGCCGATCGTGATGGTCTTCCCCGTCTCGTGGTAGAGCCTGTCGACTGATCCAGGTAGAGGGATCAGCCTGTCCCTCTCGAACTCCTCCAGTGACAGGCGCTTGGAGATCCACCCCGCTCTGGAAGAATCTGATCTGTACAGGTGGAGGTCGAACTCCCAGCTGATGAGCGTGCGGCCATCGTACAGGGAGGTTCGAACACCGAGAGCAGCGACGGCGTAGGAAGCGCCGTCTTGGCGGCTAATGAGGGCGGTTGCTTCGTCGTGGAGGCACCTGGGGCTGAGGTGCGGGTTGGGTAGCAGATGTAGCCACTCGCGCGGGCTGTAGACGAAGTAGTCCCAGTTCAATGCTCGGACGGTGTTGTTGGGGTCGAGGGGAACGCAGAGGAGGACGAGATCTGCGTCGGTGGCGACGATCTTGGGGCCTATGCGGCGGAAGTCCAGGCCAGGGCAGTGGACGCAGAAGTGGGAGAGGAGTGGCGGCCGGGCGGCGCGGAAGGTCACCTTGATAGGCAAGCCGCTGCTCGTGGTGCTCTCGGCGGTGGTGTCGTTGGGGAGGTCGGCGATGTAGCACCACCTATCGAGGAGGACCGAGCCTGAGCCTGAGCCTGAGGACTCGGGAAGAGAAGGTGGAACCCAGGAGGAAACATAATCATCAGTGGAGGTAGGAGCCATGACCGTCCGTGAAGGGCCGGCGAGGAAGCGGAGGTGGTGAACAGATAGATCCAAGCAGAGGCGGCGACGGGATCGGATGGGATGGGATGGGATGGCAGCAGGCGGCCGGCGAGATTTGGGAACAAACGAGATTTGGACACAACGGACAGACCTAGGGTTCGTTCACCAGAACACAACGGCCATGGCGTTCATGTCGTCAACAGGTCACCCTACAACATGACGATCCACTAGCTAGTAATGGCCTAATGGGGCGTTTCAGCCCAAAACATCCAAGCAGCAAGTTTCGTTGTGGGCCAGAGAAAAACCACAGGCTGTAATTTACAAAGTGTTTTGGACTGATTACAGGGCTTCCAAACATGCACTTAGTGACCAACCATATGTAATCGCTCAAGTCCATTCAAGTCATTTCAGACCAAAGTTTTTGACCTTGTGTAAATACTTCCAATTCATTAATCATCAACTTATTATTTATTACATCTCTAATGTTTCAATTTCTATTTTTGAGATTGTTATTAAGCTTTGAGCATGTATTATTGGTACATCTAGCATCGAAACGGCCAAAGCTACCACTTCCGCGTCTCCTGCCCGGATGGAGGGGTGATAGTGGCGGGGTGAAGGGATAGGGTTTACGACAAGGTTTTCGATGGATTGTGCGAGCCTGCAGTGGAGCCGTGGACGCATAGACCAAGACCTAAGTACTGGGCCAAACACCGAGTAAGTATAGTGGCGGAGCTAGGATTGGCGACAAGTGATGTCAAACGCCTTAAATGAGTGATAAATTAGGCTAATAAGGTCATTAACTAGTATTTATGGGGTCAAAACGGTGTACATAGCGGCGTTCTCCAAATTTTTGTGATGTCAATTGATATCATATACTAGACGAAGCTCCACCACTGAGTAAGTATATATAACGGACGCTAGTGTTTCATTCTAGATACCCTCCTACATGTTGGATCTGATATAACGGCGCATGCAGCTTTCTTAGGATTCAAAGCAAACAAGCCCGCAAACCAGTTTATAATAATCAAGAAGGCATGGCCGAGTACTGGGCTAGCTAAGTGGACGCCAACATCTGGTATCAGAGTCAGCATCGCCATGCTTTCCCGAGGGGCTTCTCAGGAAGATGGGATGTTAGGGGCCTGTTGACTAGTGGAGGCTGTTTGGTTTAGTCCCACCTCGTCTACGGGAGGAGGCCACAGCCAGCTTATATGGGAGAGATTCCTTCCTCCCATCAGTCCAGGTTTTTGGGATGGAGTGGGCTCTCTTCTTATTGTTGGGCTGTGAGCGCATGAACGTCCAGAATGTAGGCCGAGTGTTGGACTGGCCAAGTGGACGCTAACAGAGCTGTACTTTCGCAAACAAAAACAGTTGAGCTGTGATTTTTTTTGAAGGGTCTGGCTACACCGAGATCGGCCTAGACCTGACTTATACCGAGGTCAGTTCCGACCAGGTGGTCCTTCCCGATTTTCATGTCGTCTACCGTCGAGACTTTCCGGAAACAACCAGTGGGAACATCGCAAGCTCATCGCGCACGTGGAATTGGGACTGCCAGCTATACTCTCCTCCGCCTCCCCCTCCCTCAAATCAATCTGATTCCCTTCCAACTTACATCTGGATATCGTTCAACATCCTCTCAACCCCAGGCTCCATGAAAGCTAGAAAAGAAACACCCTCTCCACCCCCATCCCCCCTCCTTCAACATCGCCAGGTGTAAACTTACACCTTTAATCTTCTTCTTCCCCAACTTAGACCTAGATCCTCATCTTCCCTAGCTTACACCTAGATCCAGGGTCTAGGTACCTGCTGAAGTAAGATCTAGGGAAAAGAAGGTCTGCTCCCCTGTAAGTTACAAGATCTGTGTTCTCCTCCACTACTACCCCAATCCCTCTCCCGCCTCTTTCTTTTTTCAGTGCAAACTGTGATTCCTGGAACTTCCTGGAACCTTTTACAGGAAAAAGATAACATCCTATCATAAAAGAACTCAAGGGGAAAAATATCTAGCATGGCTAACATTCTGCCATATAGCCCATATATGATAACATCCTAGCAATACGTGTCAGTGTAATATGTCCAAAACGTATCTACTTTCCCGAACACTTTTGTTATTGTTTCTCCTCTAAACTTGTGTGATTTGGATACAACTAACATGGACTAACGCTGTTTTCAGCGGAATTACCTTGGTGTCTAGCTTTTGTGCAGAAAATCAACTATCAGGAAAAATCTCGGAAAATATGCCAAAAATCCTATTTCACCAGAAGATCCATGGAGCCAGAGCATGAGACGGAGGGGGCCCCTGGATGGCCCACACCCCCTGCCGCGTGGGTGGGCCCACCCCGCGCCTGGGAGGGGTGTGGCCAGCCCAGGCACCTCCTTGGCCTCCCTTTTCGCCTATAAGACACCTCTTGACCTAAAAATCAAGGGGGGGTCGACGTTTTTCCATAAAGAGTTCCGTTGCGCCGCCACCACTAGAAACCAAGATTCGGATCCAGAAACTCCGTTCTGGCACCCTGCCGGGACGGGGAATTTGGACAGGATCATCGCCATCGTCATCACCAACGCCTCTCCATCATCCATAAATATTTCCCTCATCCATGAGTGAGTAATCACCCGCTGTAGGCTATGGGGATGGTAGGGATTGGATGAGTTCTATCATGTAATCGAATAAGATTGTTAGGGCATAGTGCCTAGTATCTCTATTAGTGCTATTTGATTTTGTTGCAACTTGTTGTGCTTAATGCTTGTCACTAGGGTCCGAGTGCCATGATCTCAGATCTGAACTTATTATTGAATCATTATGATAGTATTGTTTGTGATCTTATCTGCAAGTTGTGTACACATATCATTGTCCGGATCCAAAGGCCCCAAAGTGACAGAAATTGGGACAACCGGAGGGGATGGCTATGATGTGAGGATCACATGTGTTCACAGAGTGTTAATGCTTTGCTCCGGTGCTCTTTTAAAAGGAGCACCTTAATTTCCAGTAGTTCCCTAGAGGCCCTGCTGCCACGGGCTGGCTGGACAGAAGATGTTGTGCAAGTTCTCATTGCGAGCACGCATGACTATATATGGAGAACATGCCTAGGATTGTTTACTATTTGGATGCTTATTCTTATTTATCTGCAATGCCCTAGATCTTGAAGTTACATGTTTAGACTCGTTCATGCAACACCCGTCCATCCATCCCTATGCCTACCGCACTCGAATCTCACTGTTTACCATTACTGTTACTATTGCTCTTGTTCTACTGCTGTTGTTGCTTTGTTATTGCTACTACAAACTGTTGCTACTGCTAAACTTCTATGAGCAAGAACTATTTCTAGGTGCAGCTGAATTGACAACTCAGTTGTTAAGGCTCGCAAGTATTCTTTGACTCCCCTTGTGTCGAATCAATAAATTGGGTAATACTACCCACGAAGACTGTTGCGATCCCCTATACTTGTGGATCATCAAGACTATTTTCTAGCGCCGTTGCCGGGGAGCATAACTTTATTTGTGAGTTCACTTGGATCTACTATTGTTCACTGCTACTCCTTTCATCATGGGGAAGTCTCGTGATGGAAAGTTCCCTTTTTTACTATCCACTACAAGAAGAGGTACAGTACTAAACACCTCTATCGCTCTTGATTCACCGTCTGTTATAAGTAAGTTTGTTACACCACCACCACATACTCATGCTACACACACTGCTACTACTGCTGAATCTGAAACTGCTTTTGATACTCATGATGTTACTTCTACTCTGCTTGATGCGAGTAGTTCATTAGGTACTTTCCTAGATGCTACTATGGCTAGTCTAGGAAATACTGAAACTCCTAGTGAAGATACTGTTACACCTGTTAGCTCACTTGAGTCTAGAGAGAGTTATGATATTAATGATGGTTACATTGAGTTCACTGATGAATTTGTTGAAGAGTGCCGAAACACACATGGTACTAGTGCTATTAAGAGTCTCCTTGCAAGACGTACTATTATTCCTAAGTTGTCCTCTGATCCTAAGTTTGCCACCTCTCCCATAGACATTAAAGATAAATATTATGATTTCTCTCTTGATTTATGCTATTTGGACATTATTGAGAAAGAACCTTTTCGTGGGACTGAAAATGAGAGTGATGTGGCTTATATGAATAAGCTTTCCACTATGAGTGCTTTATTCTCTGATGATTTTAAGATGCGCAAGTACTTTGTTACTAAGATCTTCCCTTTTTCACTAAAAGGAGAAGCTAGAGCTTGGTTTAATAGATTACCTCCTGGTTTCATTGATAGCCCTGATTGCTTGATTGCTTCTTTCTTCGAGAAATATTTTCCTCTCAGTGCTAGACATGCTGCTTTGCAGAGACTTTTTGATTTTAAACAAGGAGAAGAAGAGAAATTGCCTGAGTCATGGACAAGGTTCTATGCCTTGATTCATGCACATCCTGGATGTCCATTACCTAAAAATGAGCTTATTGATATTTATTATAATGGACTAACTGATGATTCTAGGACATACCTAGATAGCTTTGCTGATTGTGTTTTCAGGAAAAGAACTGCTACAGATGCTGAAGAATTAATGGCTAAAATAAGCAAGAATTATGATGATTGGACCTAAACTGAGCTAAATACACCTGAGCCTATTACTCCTGAACCAGTTGTGCCTGAACCAGTTCCAACACTAACACCAAAGAAGAGGGGAGTTATTGCATTAAATGATGAAGTGATGAAGGAAGCTAAGAAGTGTCTAAAGGAGAAAGGTATTAGAGCAGAAGATGTGAAGAATCTACCTCCTATAGAATAATTATGTAAGCCAATTCCCCACTCATCTACTATTGAGGTACACTCTCTCCAACACTTTGATGAAGGTGATATTCCTTATGGTAAGCCTCCTGATCAATGCTTAGAGGAACTTGACATTTTTATTGTTAAACAAGGTAATTTTAATAAACAAGTTCAGAATCATTTATTGGAAAACTCTAGAGCTATTAAGAGTTGAAAGATATTGTGGAGAGAACTTCTAATGATATTAAAATGCTTTGTAAACAATTTAAAATGGTTCAAACTCAAATTGATCAACTTGCTAAGGTGCAAAAAGATATGCTAGTTAATGCCTCAGGAGATAAACATGCTTATGGAATTAGAACTAGGAGTGATATAGCTACTCAAGATCCTTTATATCCTGAAGGTCACTCTAAAAGAATTGAGCAGGATTCTCAACAAGGTCAAAGTAGTGGTAGTCCTCGTAAGAGAAAGAAAAAGAAACACAAAATAGTTGAAGAACCCCTTAAACCTGTTGTAGATCCTAATAGTATATATATATGTCTCTGATGCTGAAACTGAGAGTGGCAATGATAAAAATATTGCTCCTGATAAGGAGGAAGTTGAGGAAGAACCTGAGAAGCACACGAAGAACACTAGGTACACAAAGGAAGACTTTATTGCTAATAAACATGGTAAAGAGAGAGAACCTTAGGTGCAGAAACATATGCCTTTCTCAGGTAAGAAAGACAAGACAAAGGAGGAAGAACACTACAACAAGTTTTGGTGAGTGGATGAAGCCTTTATTTTTGCAAATTCCTTTGAATGATGCTATTAAGTTGCCTCCTTATTCAAAGTATATGAAGGATATTGTTTCTAATAAAAGGAAGATTCCTACTGAGGAGATTTCTACTTTGCTTGCTAATTATTCCTTACATGGTAAGGTTCCAAAGAAACTTGCAGATCCAGGTATACCAACTATTCCTTGCTCTATTAAGAATAATTATGTTAGAACTGCTTTATGTGATTTGGGAGCTGGAGTTAGTGTTATGCCTTTTTCTCTCTACAAGAGACTCCAGCTAGAAAAATTGATACCAACTGATATATCTTTGCAAATGGCTGATAAGTCAACTACTATTCCTGTTGGTATTTGTGAGGATGTTCCTGTTCAAGTGGCTCATAATTGCTTGGTTTTAGCTGATTTTGTTGTGCTTGAGATGCCTGAAGATGATAATATGTCTATTATTCTTGGAAGACCTTTTCTTAATACTGCAGGTGCTGTCATCAATTGTAATCAAGGAAAGGCAATATTCAATATTAATGACAAAGAGCATACTGTCTATTTCTCCAAGAAGGTTGCTAAGAGCTATTGCCTGAATTCCATTGAAAATATTGAGAGCATCAAGGTTGGAGAAATATATTGAGAGCATACGGTCGGAAATCTAAGCCTAGCGTCCGCGTTATACGTGCCCTTAGCGATCGTTGCCGGGTGAACGATTCATCCGGTGAAAAAAACTAACTCCAAATCTTGTACTACTAACCTTTTTCTCTCTCTTCACTCCCTGACCCTCCTCTCCATCTCTATCTCCCGAGTCAACCGCCCCTATCCAGTACTCCCGCGACCACGACGCCGACAACCCATGCCCGCGCCTCATTGGCCTCCCCAGCCCTACCGCTAGCCGACGCAGCTATGTCGCCCTCTCCCTATTCGATTCCCCCTCCAGAGCAGCCGTCCTACACCTCCAATTGCCTCCACGCGCAAACCGTAGCCCCTCTCCTGCAATCCAACGCCGCCGCCGACCCCCCCAGGAATCCCTCGCCATCTCCTGCTCCTCTACCACACACACCGTCCTCCTATGTGGCGCATCCCTTCTCCTGCTGCCTCCGCATGTCGGCGGTCCGATCCGGAGAGGCCCGGTTGTCCCCGCTCTGGTGGTCGTCCTTCTGGGAGAAGGACGACAACAGGTTGTTCCTCCAGACGAGTAGCCAGTGCCGCGACGAGGTGAAGGGCTGCTGCTGGCCGACACCGCTCCGCCGACGCAGCGCTCCGTCCTTGATCTGACGCCTGTTTTCTGTCTCGCTGATGGGATCATGCCATTCTTTTCGTAATGTGTGTAAGTGTGCTGAGAACTCTAGCTAGCTTGCGATGATGGTGGGAGAGCCTTAGCCACGAGGTGCTCTTCGCATGGCCACTAATGCAAAGAAAGGTGTGCTTGCTTGGATGATCAATTATTTTTTCCCTTTATTATTTAGTATCTTTTCTGGTATATGATAGCATAACATCTTGAGAGATAGATGGTACATGATAGAGAACTAATGAAATCTATGACAAATATAATGTAAATTGAAATACTATATTGTGATTGTTTGATTTCTTGATTTTTCATATTCAAGAACTTCGCCATCAGAATAATGGAGTAGCGCATGCATTGCCTAGCTTATTCGGCCGCCGTCCTCTTCTAGGGTGCGACCGACGGCTCCCGATTTCAAGGCTCCATCCAGAGACCAAGAACGCGATCAGGCTTGGGGTCGGTGTCCATTGGGAATGGGGAGGGACCATCTTCCGGCTGGATTCTGCTCAGGAACGTCATTTCATGAGGTGTACCGAGCCTTTTCGCCATTTGTTCGATCCAACGCTTGTAGCCTCCGCCTTTGGAAGGTACATGGAACATCTCGTTCGCACCTTCATCCGGAGGAAACTGAAGCGTGGAGGGAACTTAGGACGGAGCTCCCAACCTCCTTGGCAGACGAACCCGATAGGGTTTCTTGGACCCTCACTCCCTCAGGCTCCTTCTCAGTTGGGTCGGCCTATCGGGCCCTCTTTGGCCGCACGGTTCTCCCCTGGACCAAGCCCATGCGGAAGGCCCCCCTCCCACTGAAGATAAAAATCTTTGTGTGGCAACTCCTTCGCGATAGGCTCCCTTCGGGGGTGGAGGTGACCAAGAGACAGGGGCCGGGGGATGGGTTATGTCCACTATGCGGGATCCCAGAAACGGGCACCCACATATTGTTCACCTGTCCCGCGGCCCGGTTTCTGTGGAACTTCACCAGAGAGGCTCTGGGCCCGGACTGGCTGGCCCATGATCTCGGTGAATTTCTGGACTCGCACGCAAACCGGCCTGGGAAGGGCCGGCGTCTATTCTGGCTAGTGTTTGCGGCGATGTCATGGTCCCTATGGAACATTCGGAACAAGATGGTCATTGAAAAGATTCTCCCTAGACGTGCCTCTGACTCGGTTTTTCGCTTTTTGGCTTCTCTGCAGCTCTGGTACCCGTTGTGTAGGCAGCGGGACAAGGCACGGCTGGACGCTACCCTCCGTCAGCTCTTGGAGGCGGCCAGCCTCCACCCTAGGCGCTCCACCTCGGCGTCCTTTCGGCGGGCGTGATGGCCCCTTCCTTCGTAGCCGTCTTTCCCTTTGTCTTTTGTTGGGTCGGTTTGTGCTGTGGCCCCAGCATTCGTGTTATACTTGCTTGTGACTCTTGGATGCTTGTTGTGTTGGACGGTTGCTTTATTTATAAAGCGGGGCGAAAGGCTATTTCAAGGAGTGGCCTTCTGCATCCTAGAAAACTACTGCTACAAATGCAGCGACGAGGTGTTTAACGTTCTCCGGATTATCCTAATCTAGAGAGCTCGGCTGTCGTTGTCTGCTGCCTAGCTCTGTCCTTCATTTTGTGTCCGTCTGTTAGCTCGGCTGCCTGACTCGGCTCCTTTGGTTTCTTCTCCGATACGATCTGCATCCTTTATTGTCCTACAACATTCTGCGCCCCGCCGACTCGCTGCCGTCACTGACACGCAGGTCTGTACGCGGTACCTTTTAGTTTGTGTCCTCTTATCCTTCCATATGTCAATTTTTAGCACTGATTTCTTTTTTGGAACAGTTGCCGTGTGTATTGAAATTACTAATATCTGATGCTACGGTCAAATACTTTGAAGAACACATGAAAAAACTTTATAATTTACAATGGACATAATAAACGTGTGCTATTTTGTGTGCTGATGTAGAAGATAGTCCAGTGTTAATCCAAATGCTTATAAATATGGCCAACAATTAAGTCACTTGCATAATTTTTAATTTGATTCTTCTATCCCCAGTTTATGTTTTTATAGTATCATGGCGCTTTTTTTGAGGTGTAAGAACAACTTTTGAGTTCACATTGGTCATAATAAACATGTTCTATTTGTGTGCTGATTTAGAAGATAGTCCAGTGTTAATCCAAATGCTTAGAAATATGGCCAAGAATTATGTCACTTAAACAATTTTTATTTGATTCTTTTGTCCCTAGTTTATGTTTTTACTGTATCATGGTGCTTTTTTGTGGTGTACTGAATCGAAGTGTGTCATGGTTTGCAAAAGTGACTGTCTACACTGTAATAATAGTGATAAAAAGATATAGGTAAACGCACTAACTTAGGATAGGCTCATATGTGAAGTTTAGGACGTGAGATTTGGCATGTAGTGCCCCTTTTCTTGTGTTACATGTCACACATGCCGAATACAATGATAAATTTTTGAAGAGTCTAGAGAACTGTAAAACCACGTATTGGAATACCTTTTTGAGGTGTTGTATCAAAACTATTATTTTTATGGAGAACGTCGGGCCGACAAGGCGATATTGTGATTCAGTGACACAGACAATATGTGAAGGCAATTTCGTTTTGTGTTGAGAAGAATTGAAATTAAACTTTAGAGAGAGTTGAGAATTCTTTTCATTTTAATCTGTGCACAGTTGATCCGAGAAAATTACCTGAATGAGCTAGCAAAGTTCAGTCACTTTATAAAGAAAGTTCAGATTTTCATACATGTGGTAGTTTTGTTGTTTGTCTATTAGCATGAAGTATTTCCTATATCTAATTTGAGTCAACAATTTTGAACCAAGCATGCTTTTCCCAGAATTGTTTGAAACTAAAACACTGAGCCAGAATCTCCAATTGATATTATAGGGGAACCTTTTAGTATAATGCAAAATATTGTGCACTGAAAATTCAGATTCTACTTGGATTTTGAGAACCGGCGTAAATATGCTCTTAGTTATGATCGCATCATGCATAAGATTATAGTTATACAAGAGAATTATTGAAGGACCAATGTTAAGGAGTGAATGTTGTGTAGACAAAAGAAAGACATCTTTCATAGGCGTAGATATTCTTTCTGTACCTAACAAGCATTGTATATATTAGATATTATCTAATTCCTTAAGTGTGGTCGTCACGGCGTGCGCTAAGACCATCTGCCGCGCGCTGTGCCGCTGGTTTTTTCCCGCTGCCTTTCTGTAACGCTTCTTATGGGCCATAATTGCCGCGCACAGATCCATGGAGCCACACACTCACGAATCCCCTCAGTCTCTCTCCTGCCTTCCCAGCTCTCCGTGTCCTAGCTTTTCGGCCGCCATCAGCACAGCTCTGGTCATCCGCCGAATTTATCGGCACAACAGAAAAAAAAAGTACAAAACGCCCTGCAGAGGCGCACTGACCTGACCCCATATCTATCCTCCCTTGCCCCAGGCGTCTCACCCTCTCCATGCCGATCTCCTCTTCGCTAACTGTGCACCTCGCCCTCACCGCGTCTGGATATTCCACCTCCTCCCTTACTTCGGCCTTCCTCCCGAGGCCCTCTTTGTCCATGGCGTGCAATGTTGACTTAGTGGTGACCTGAGTAGAGAGCTCAATTTAGGCCACGTCATCATCAATTTCAGTTTGTCCCCTTTCTCCTAAATTAACCATGAAAATTCTGGGGGCCTTCGACGGTGGTGACACATGGTGACGTGGATGTCCGTGGTGGCACTTCTCTTCTACTGTTGATTGTCCTCTCCTGCTGGCCCGCTGTTGCCGTCAGACCCGTCCCTTGCTGCATATGCCGGATGCGCTTCCACAATTTTGTGCCTCCTCCTTTTGATTTTTCTCACCTTGTTTTACTGCATGCATATTTGCCTCTTTGCTTTGTTTCCAGGTGGTGTTCATCTTCCAGGGGTGATGGCAGCGGTGTGGATTTTACCAATTCTAGATGTATTGGTGAACCATATTATAACCTTATTGTGTTCCCCGTTGCTTGGTTCATGGTAATTCATTTTTCTTGATTTAGTGAAACGTTGGGTGCTCAAATAGCAAGCAAGTTTACATTTGTGAAAAGCTAGCAAGAAATGATATCTGCTATGTATTAATTATACTAGAAAGATGTATATCTGCGTGTCTATTTATTTTTGTATAGATGGATGCTAATTTCCATATTTTTAGAAATCTATTTGTGCATTGATATTTATATGGGGGGTATGTAGGTTGTAGCATAATAATGATGTTCTTAAATTCATTGATATGTAACTTAGCGTGAAGACGAGTGGTAAAAGTAGCAGCCCTTACTTTGAGTTTTGTGTTTCAGTTGACAATAGAAGTATATGATTTTACTAATTGTGTAAGTTGATTGTATTTGTTGATCCCATCACATTATAGTTTTTGTTCCTAGCATTTTACAGAGCTAGCATGGAAATGATCTGCTCACAATGCCCATAAGTAAGATATATACGTCTTAAATAGGAACATGAATGTATCATTGAATTAACATTGGTCAAAGCTATTAGGCTTCTCAGTTTCGATTGTATGAAGTTTCAGCTAACAAATCATACTATTTTCTTCATAGTACCAAGTATTAAATCATCTTCATTGAAATCTTGACAGCAGACAGCTGCTTATTAGGAACCTAGGTCATAGAAAATTTCCTTTTGCCTGTGGTTTGCCTCTTCTATTAAAAGGGTGCATTTTTCATTTAACTCGAATCGTTTACAATAACACGTAATGATTTTTACAGGTGTTGCTCTTGCATCTAATTATTTGGCTTAAGGCAGAAAGCATCATATTCTACTATCATTGTATTTATCATGCTTTATTTATCATGACTGTTACCTGGTTATTTTGGGTCTTTCTTATACATTTTTCTCTGTTATAGCTCTCATTTTGTAATTTTCCTTCTCACATACCATCCGCCAATCTATCATTGGTTATGCTGTTATTATTGTGCACATTGGATGTACCTGATGTTCAGCTCATCTTGCCACTGAGTATTCATGTGTCCATCGAGTCATCGTAACTAATGCAAGCTCTTAACTTATACTTATTATCCATCATTTCTGATGGTTTAATTGTACAATTGTATCTAATTTAGCTTTTCTCAACATGTTCTCTCGCTTGTCTATCAACAAACATTTACACATTATTTTGTCATTTATGGAGTTTGTTGGCTTCGGTTCTGCCAAGGGGATCGTTTGCATTGCCTGTGACACTATGGATTTTGCCAAATTATTGTTTATGGTGTTGACACATCTGGTCTTATTTTGTTCTATCTCTTTGGCACCTGCCAACTTACATGAATTTAGTACATGTGTGTTGTTACATCACCTCTCATGGTAGCCCCAACCAGATAGAATTGATTGACAACACATTGACTATTACTTGAGGTGTGTGATTATCTTAAAAAAAGTGTTATGCAGGTGAATTTTTGCGTGTAATTCCCTGCAAAGTGGCATGGGGGTTGATGACCCTAACCCTGTCCGTACCCATTTGAACCCTTTTTATAATTGATAGTATTTGTTCTTCTTACATTTGGTTAAAAGTTTTCAGATCTTTTTTACATTTGTATTCATGTTCATATGAAGAACCGTGTTTGAAAAAATTCTTGCACTTCTCATATAGTTGTAACTTAGAAGTTCTCCAGGTCTATTTTTATTTGTATCCATGTTATCTTTCACATCCTTAAGGTTGTACTCCCTCCGTCCTAAAAAGAATGTCTTAAGTTTGTTTGAATTTGGATGTATCTATATACTAAATAGTGTCTAGATACATCCAAGTTTAGAAAAACTTGAGACATCTTTTTTTAGGACAGAGGGAGTATGTTATTGTGTTCCTTTAGGTAAAAATAGTTTTTATGCCCTTATATTATGTTCATCCAGACTCCCAAGAGTGCAGCTGTTACCTACTATTGGTTATATACTTAAGTTCGTTGCTTAATAGGTGTAATTCTGATCTTGTGCTTGCGCAGTGCAGTTAAGAGTGCTGCCAGACCTGGTGCAACTATTTCAAGGAACATTGGTAGAGGTTTGGTCGGGTGGTACTTTTAATCTTCCATTGGTGTTGTGGCCCCAGTCTTTCCCAATATTTGTGCTGAATGCATCCTTTTTAATGTCAGTTTCTTAGAAAAAAATCTTTATGATTCTGGTTCCAAGCATAGCTTGGTATCTGCTTTACTCTCAGAAATGTGCATAATATGTTTAGAGAGGACAAAATAACAATGATTCGGGATTGCTTATGTATTCATAGGGCATCTGTACTTAGTCTATGTTTTTTCTTGGATTTGAGTTCTCTGAAATCGTTGTTTATAAGTTTAGGTGACTTATATAGCTCAATTGTAAATATTCTCTCCTTTGCCGGTTTACACTGGTACTTTGCAGTGACCTGCCAGTTAATGATATACATATCAAAATGCAGATAAGAAATCAGGAAATTAGAAATTGTAAGCTACTCATGTCAAGCCTGTTGATTTGTGGATATCATAAGAATCAAAGAAAAAAGTGAACAAAGAAGAAAGTAAACTAGGTGCACTATGCCAGTAGCTGCACAGCCCAAATGGCCCACAGGTCGACCACCAAGAACACATCGTGGCACAACAAAATTAAGGCGGCGAGGCGAAGCTCACCTGACAGTGTAGTAATCCTGCATCTCAGCTGCTGCTACCTAACTTATACCGTCGTGTTTCAGTTATACTACGAGTCTAGGACATGCAGGCATGCAGCCAGCTTGCTCCTTGTATACCAACGACGTCCCAACAAAATGAAAACGGGTGCTCCTGTATGGCCCTCGACAGAGCCGTGCTGCCAGCAGTCATGCGTCGCCGACTCGACGAGGTCGTCAACGACCCCATTTTACCGGGCTGCCGTCGCCGTCGATCAACCTGACGCCATCATGTCATGTACGTACTATGTTGGAGCTAGCATTGTACTGGGGTAAAATCGATCGGACTTCACATAAACTAATCCTTCAGGGCTACAGTCCGTATATGTTATCATCGTGCAGCCGGCCCTAGACGAAAATCTTTCAGGAAAAACTACGGTGGAATAAGTGGATACAGAGGGCAACCACGAGGAATGAATTCGCCGTGCGTGCATGTCTAACTATTAAACTAGGAGTATTTAGGTCCGACTGGAAAAAAATTTAACGAAACCTTTTAATGGAACTGACGGCAGTGTCATATAAGGCAAAAAAAATTTAGAAGTGGTCATATAACACTACAGGAGAAGCCGAATACGCCGACGGCCGAGTCCCGTTGGCATAATCCCTAAATACCGTCGGCGTAGGCTGGCCCGACGGCGTATGGCCGTCGGCATATGGGCCCGTAGGCGTAGCCCCAATTCCCGCCGCCGTAGAAAAGCCGTCAACGTATATAGCTACGCCGACGGCTTTGCCGTCGTCATACACCGTATGGGTCCCACCTACATGACTAATGACTGTTTGGCTACGCCGACGACTTTGCCGTCGGCCTAGATTCTTCAAAAAAAAATCATTTTTTTTTCAATTTTGAATTGTTTAACTTGTTAATCTCATATGGACATTTTTAATTCTACGTACACTTAGTCTCAAGTCAAAATACACAATTAGTCAAACTTCCCAATTGGTCACCCATCTTAATATACTCCAGCCCCAACACGCTTAACTTCTCCGTTCCTTCCACATGAGCTTCCGACAAAGAAATTAGAACTTGTTGTGAATATTATCATAACAATCCTATTAACTATTAGATTATAATGTTAGACGTCTTTATTTTTTATATTCCATACAATTATTTGAGTAAACAACAATGAATAAGTAATAATAATCTTGAATTCAAATAAAAATAAAATAAATTTTATTTATTTTTCCTTTTTCATTTAAAATTGAATAATTCATATCAACAAATCCGTAAATCATAATTCGACAAATAATATATCCAAATCGATAAGAAAATTGAGAGGAATCCAAATATAACATCCCTATCATCTATTTAATTATATATCATAACTTTTTAATATTAGACCAAATGAAACTATGTCAGGATTCATGAAACACCCCGTTTTTGGCACTCGGAAAATAAAAAATGGATTTTTGGTGCGACAAAAAGGAAACCTTGCATTAGATCTCTGACGAAATAGCATATTGTAAATCTAAAAATGATCATATCATGTACCTGTAGTTCAAATCTAACTCATTTCCTACCGATTTAGCGGGAATTTGTCTTTTTCACGAGGGGTGGACGGAAAGGTTTAAGATACCCACGTTGGAAAATTGTCCATTCAATATGGTCTAGTATTTTTGAAAAATATGGTATTATCATTTTGAAACTTTTATTTGGTTGTTGCCTCACAAAACATCCCGTTTTTTGCACTCGAAAAATAAAAAATGGCTTTTTGGTGCAACTAAAAGGAAAACTTCCTCAGGCAACATTGTTAGCCATCCCATGATACACATGCGTGTATAATATGGGCACATTATCACAAACTATACCGCGATTGTAGCAATAATATTGGTCATTTGACCTGAAATCCAGAAAACCTCGATTGAGATAGGTCATTTTGTGAAGGTTTTTTTTAGACACAATCAATATACCAAGTTTGTTATTTTTCCATTCGACTATGTCACATAATATGACACCACGTGAAGGTTTTGCATTATTTCGATCGTTTTTGAATTTTTTATGCCCGTTTCAAACTATCGTCAAACTTTCTAAATCGAGGGGCATGAAGATCCTTAGCTCGGGGCTGAGTATCACTAAACTTGCATTAGATCTCTTATGAAATAGCATATTTTGAATCTAAATATGATTTTTTCAAAAAATCATGGGCATCATATCATGTACCTGTAGTTCAAATCTAACTCATTTCCTTCCGATTCGGCAGGAATTTGTCTTTTTCACGAGGGGTGGACGGAAAGGTTTGAGATACCCAGGTTGGGAAATTATAAATTCAATATGGTCTAGTATTTTTTAAAAATATGGCATTATCATTTTGAAACTTTCATTTGGTGGTTGCTTCACAAAACACCCCTTTTTTGCACTCGGAAAATAAAAAATGGCTTTTTAGTGCGACAAAAAGGAAAAATCCTCCTGCAACATTGTTCTCCATCCCATGATACACATGCGTGCACAATATGGGACATAATCGCAAACTATACCGCGATTATAGCAATAACATTGGTCATTTGACCTGAAATCCAGAAAACCTCGATTGAGATAGGTCATTTTGTGAAGGTTTTTTCAGACACAATCAATATACCAAGTTTGGTATTTTTCCATGCAACTATGTCACATAATATGACACCACGCGAAGGTTGTGCATTTTTTCGATAGTTTTTGAATTTTTTATGCCCGTTTCAAATTATCGTCAAACTTTCTAAATCGAGGGGCATGAAGATCCTTAGCTTGGGGCTGAGCCTCACTAAACTTGCATTAGATCTCTGATTAAATAGCATATTGTGAATCTAAAATGATTTTTGAAAAAAATTATGGGCATCATATCATGTACCCGTAGTTCAAATCTCACTCATTTCCTACCGATTCAGCGGGATTTTGTCTTTTTTACGAGGGATGGACGAAAAGGTTTGAGAAATCCAAGTTGGGAAATTGTCCATTCAATATGGTCTACTATTTTTGAAAAATGGTATAGTATCATTTTGCAACTTTTATTTGGTGGTTGCTTCACAAAACACCCTGTTTTTCGCACTCGGAAAATAAAAAATATGTTATATGAAAGTATTTGTATTCTTCATATTTTTTTTGAAAACAAATATGTAATATTTGAGTTTAAATAGATAGATATTTTTTCTGCAAATTTTGATATATTATATGTATTTTTCTGAATTTAAATGATTTAGTTATGATTTTTTTAAGATCAATGTGGCAAAAAAGAAAAATGGCTACGCCGACGACTTTGCCGTCGGCGTAGGTGTAAAACCTAGACTTGACGCCGTCGTGCTGCCGTTAACCTAATATGCTACGCCGACGGGTGCCGTCGGTCTATTTACCCTACATCGATGGCAAAACTGGGCCGACGGCCCCGACATTTTGCCGTCGCGTATAAAAAGGCCGTCGGCCTATCTTTTTATTCCCGTAGTGTAAGGAAGTGAAAAGTTTTCAATGTCAAATAAGGAATCATATTGAATAGTAGTGTCAAATAAGGAATTTTCTTTTGAAAATGAAGGGATTCTCAAGGATTTTGATGTAATTTTCATTTTTCATGAGGTGCTTTGTACAATTTGTTGTTTCTTTTAATGCCAGGGTCCAATTCATAAAAAAAACATGTTTCAACCCTACGTTTTCCACATTTCTCGTGTGTTCAAAATCCAAAGAAGCCCTGTGAATACGTGGAACAACGCTAAAAATGGAATGAGGCGCAACTGCTCCACGTACTCACTACAGGAAACACTGATTAGGCTGACGGCTAGGGCCCGTCGGCGTAGGCACACTTAACCGTCGGTGTAGGCTGGCCCGACGGTGGCCGTCGGCATAGTCGCGTCGACGTACCAGGCCGTAGGTGTTGGAGATATGCCCTAGAGGTAATAATAAAAGTGATTATTATTATATCTTTGTGTTTATGATAAATGTTTACATTCATGCTATAACAGTATTAAACATTAATACTTGTATGATTTGTAAACTAAATTAGAGTCCCTAGTAAAAGCCTCTTTGTAATACTAGCATGTTGGTTAATAGATGATCGTGGTTTTCCGATCATGAACATTGAGATGTTGTTAACAGCAAGATCATATCATTAGGAGAATGGTATGATGGACATACTCCTATAGATAAGCGTAGCATAAAGATCAAGTCATTTCAATAGTTCATTTGCTATAAGCTTTCCGATACATAGTAACCTAATTCCTTCGACCATGAGATCATGCTAATCACCATCACCGGAAGGATGCTTTGATGACATCAAACGCCACACCGTAACTGGGTGGCTATAAAGGTGGAATTGAGTGTTCAGAAAGTATGTGTTGAGGCACATGGATCAAGAGTGGGATTTGTCCATCCATATGACAGATAGATACTCTGGGCCCTCTCGTTGGAATGTCATCCAATTGGCTTGCAAGCATATGACTGACTCACAAGGGATCACATATCACGGGAACGAGAAAAGAGTACTTATCGGTAACGAGGTTGAACTAGGTATGCAGAGATACCGACGATCAAAACATCGGATAAGTAAACTATCATGAGACAAAAGGAAATTGGTATCGTATGTAAGTGGTTTATCCGATCGCAAAGTAATTGTAGAAATATGTGGGAGCCATATGAATTTCCAGATTCCTCTATTGGTTATTGATCGGAGAAGTGTCTCGATCATGTCCGCATAATTCACAAACCGTAGGGAGACACACTTAAGGATTCAATGTGTTTAGTAGATACAGAATGTTAGTAGGGATATCGAATGTTGTTTGGAGTCTCGGATGGGATCCGGGATATCAAGAGGAGATCCGTAATGGTCCGGAGAATAAGATTCATACAAGGAAAGTTCGATTCCGGAGTTCGGGAAAGATTCCGATGTTTTCATCGGAGAGGTTCTAAAAGGTTCTCGAAGGTTCACTGGACAGGATGGGGAATGGACCATGAATGTGTCATGGATAAGTGGAATGATTGGATCATATCCTAGGTCACTTGGTTTGGGCGTTTGCAAGAGAGAATTAAAGCTCTAAATTGAAAGTCAAACGGGAAGTTTGAAAAGTCAAACTGGAACAATGGTTTCCTAGTGGAAGAAGGAAAGAGTCCTTCTCTCAATCCAACTTGGGTTTGGGTTTGGATTCAAACCCACTCCTCCCAAGGCTGCCCCCTCTCATAAATAGAGGGGGAGGGCTGCCCCAAAAGCCAAGCCCTAGCCCTCCACACACCGCTTGTCATGCCGCTTGCCGTCGCCTTGCTTGTCGCCGTCATGCCGCCTATCCGTTGCTGACACCTCCTCCTCCCGGTCTTCTAAACCCTAGATCACCGCGAACCCTAGATCCACCATAACTCGCACCGGCTTAGGCGAAGCCCTGCGGGATCTTCCCTGTACTTCCGACACCATGCCGTCGTGCTGCCGGAATCGCGAGGGGAGAACTACAACCTCCGCTGCCTGCTGGAACACGGGAGAGGAAGGTCTTCATCGAGTACCGAACGTGTGACCAACTATGGAAGCGCCGCCGAACGCAGTCCGGGATCGCTTCACGCGATCTTGAGATCGACAAGTGTACGACTACATCACCCACGAGAATCTGCTCTCGTTAGCCGCTTTGGAATCTTCGAGGGTGAGTGCTCCTATCGACTCGTTTCTACAATCTAGTAGATAGATCTTGGCTTGTTTGTGTGCATGCGGTAGAAAATTTTTGTTTTCCATGCTACGAACCCCTACAGTGGTATCAGAGCCGTTTCTATATGTAGATCTGTTGCACGAGTAGAACACAATGGTCATTGTGGGCGGTGGTGCTTTTATTATCAATTGCTTTTTGTGTACTTTGCATCTTGCGGTATGATAGGATGAAGCGGACCGGGATAACCTTACATGACATCGTTCATGAGACTTGCTCCACGCTTGACATGCAACTTGTATTGCATAAGTGGATTTGCGGGTGTCTGTCTCTCCCATCATAGTATAGATTCAATTTACAACGGTCACTTGATAGTTCAAGCATCAACGTTGTGGTTCTTGTTCGTAAGTTAGAACGACACTTATTGAAATCCCCAAACCACATAAAATATGCAAAGAAAATTAGAGGCGTCTAACTTTGTTTTACAGGGGTGTGATGTGATGTGATATGGCCATGATTGTGATATATATGATGTATGCAATGTTCCTTATTGTAAGTCGGCAACCGGCAGGAGCCATATGGTTGTCTTTTAAATTCCGTTGACCTGCGTGTCTATTCAAAGTAGTTGTAATAGTTGATGCTGGTGGATGACAACCATGAAGCGGCGCCATTGACCTTGACGCCATGCCGGTGATGATGGAAATCATGTTCGTGCTTGAAGATGGAGATCGGAAGCACAAGAAGAAAGGCCATATCATATCACATATTATGAATTGCATGTGATGTTAATCCTTTTATGCATCTTGTATTGCTTAGTTCGCGACGGTAGCATTATAAGATGATCCCTCAAGCACAAAAAATTCAAGCTATAAAGTGTTCATCCTTAGTAAGCACCGTTGCTAAAGCTCGTTATTTCGAAGCACCACGTGATGATCGGGTGTGTTAGATTCTGCGAGTGTATACAACGTGAGCAAGCCAGATTTTCTCATGCGGAAGCTAAGGTTTGATCTTGACGAGCCTAGCATGTACAAACATGGTCTCGGAACACGGATCACCGAAAGGTAAAGCATGAGTCATATAGTAGATATGATGAACATGTTGATTGTTCGCCATTGAAGCTACATCAACTCTCGTGATGATCGGTGTTGATGTGGTGGATTTGGTTCGTGTGATCACTAAAACAATGTGAGGGATATTGTTTTGAGTGGGAGTTCACCTAGATTAATTTAACTATTAATTAGAACTCAATTTGTCATAAACTTAGTCTAAACTATTGCAAATATGTTGTAGATCAATGGCGGCCCCTACCATCAATTTTAATGCGTTCCTAGAGAAAGAAAAGTTGAAAAACAATGGAAGCAACTTCGCGGATTGGTTCCGCAATTTGAGGATTGTCCTCAATGCTAGTAATTTGACCTATGTGCTGGATGCACCGCCGGGTGACCCACCTGCAGCTGATGCTACAGATGAGGTAAAGAATGTTTTCCTCACCCGGAAGAATCAGTACTCCATAGTTCAGTGTGCTATCTTGTATGGTTTGGAATCGGAGCTTTAGAAAAGGTTTGAGAACCATGACCCACATGATATTGTCCGTGAACTCAAAATGATATTTGAGGCTCACGCGACAGTTGAGAGTTATGAGGCTTCTGAAAAGTTCTTTAACTGCAAGATGGAAGAGGGCAACTCCGTTAGTGAGCACGTGCTTAAGATGTCTAGGCACGCAAGCAAGCTTCAAAGCTTGGGTATAGTGATTCCTAATGCTTTGGGGATTCACCGTGTCCTCCAATCACTACCACCAAGTTACAAGAACTTTGTGATGAACTACAATATGCAAAACATGGACAATTCGTTGTCAGAACTCTTCTCCATGTTGAAGTCTATAGAAGTGGAGATCAAGAAAGAGCACCAAGTGCTGTTGGTCAATAAGACCACCAAATTCAAGAAGCAAGGCAAGTCTAAGTAAAAAGGAAACTTTAAGAAGGGCAGTAAGAAAGTTACCGCGCCGACGAAGAAGACAAAGGCTGGGCCTAAGCCTGATATTGAGTGCTTTTACTGCAAGGGATAAGGTCACTGGAAGCGGAATTGCCCTAAGTACTTGGTGGATTTTAAGAACGGCAACATCAAGAAGGAAGGTATATCCGATGTACATGTTATTGATGTGTATCTCACTAGTACTCGTAGTAGTGCCTGGGTATTTAATACTGGTTCGATTGCTCATATTTGTAACTCGAAACAGTCTTTGCGAATATAGACGGAAACTAGCGAAGAACGAGGTGACGATGCGCGTTGGAAATGGATCAAAGGTTGATGTGATCGCGGTCGGCACGCTACCTCTTCATCTACCATCGGGATTAGTTTATACTTAAATAATTGTTATTTGGTGCCTGCGTTGAGCATGAACATTATATCTGGATCTTGTTTATTGCGAGACGGTTACTTGTTTAAGTCCGAGAATAATGGTGGTTCGATTTATATGAGTAATATGTTTTATGCACATGCACCTTTGATAGATGGTCTATTCTTATTGAATCTCGATTGTGGAAATACACACATTAATAACATTGAAGCTAAACGTTTGAATTTGAGCGATAACTCGACCTATATGTGGCACTATCGTCTTGTTCATATTGGAGTGAAGCGTATGAAGAAACTCCATTTCGATGGACTTCTTGAATCACTTGATTTCGAATCACTTGAAAGATGTGAAGCATGTCTGATGGGTAAAATGACTAAGACTCCATTTTTTGGTATGATGGAGCGAGCTACGGACTTACTGGAAATCATACATACCGATGTATGTGGCCCAATGAGTGTAGCATCGCGCGGTGGTTGTCGTTATGTTCTTACCTTCACCAATGACTTGAGTAGATATGGGTATATCTATTTCATGAAACATAAGTCCGAAACTTTTGAGAAGTTTAAGGAATTTGAAAGTGAGGTAGAGAATCAATGTAACAAGAAGATTAAATTTCTGCGATCTGATCGTGGAGGTGAATATCTAAGTTACGAGTTTGGCGAGCATTTGAAGAAATACGGAATACTTTCACAATTGACACCGGCGGGAACACCACAGTGTAATGGTGTGTCCGAACGTCGTAATCGAACTCTCTTAGATATGGTTCGTTCTATGATGTCACTTACAAATTTACCGCTATCGTTTTGGGTTTATGCATTAGAAACAGCCGCATTCACTTTAAATAGGGCACCATCTAAATCCGTTGAAACGACACCGTATGAATTATGGTTTGGGAAGAAACCTAAATTGTCGTTCCTTAAAGTTTGGGGTTGCGAAGCTTATGTAAAGAAGTTACGGCCCGACAAGCTTGAACCCAAAGAGGAAAAATGCGTCTTCATAGGATACCTGAAGGAAACTATTGGGTATACCTTCTATCATAGATCCGAGGGAAAAATCTTCGTTGCCAAGAATGGATCCTTTCTATAGAAGGAGTTTCTCTTGAAAGAAGTGACTGGAAGGAAAGTAGAACTCGACGAGGTTGTTGAACCTTCTCTCGAACTTGCGAGTAGCGCAGCACCGGAAGTAGTTCTTGTGGCGCCTACACCAATAAGAGAGGAAGCTAATGATGTTGATCATAAAACTTCGGTTGAAGTTACTACGGAACTTCGCAGGTCAATGAGAACTCGTACCACTCCGGATTGGTATGATCCCGTCATGAGTGTCATGTTGGTGGACAACACCGATGACCCTGCGACATATGAAGAAGCGATGATGATCCTAGATTCCAATAAATGGCAAGAGGCCATGAAATCCGAGATTGGATCCATGTACGAAAACCAAGTATGGACTTTGGTGGACTTACCGGATGGTAGGAGAAATGCCGAGAACAAATGGATTTTCAAGAAGAAAACAGATGCTGATGATAATGTTACTGTCTATAAAGCTCGACTTGTCGCAAAAGGGTTTCGACATATTCAAGGAGTTGACTATGATGAGACTTTCTCACCAATAGCGAAGCTAAAGTCTGTGAGGATTATGTTAGGAATCGCTGCATATTATGATTATGAGATATGGCAGATGGATGTCAAAACGGCGTTCCTCAATGGAGACATTGATGAAGAGTTGTATATGATGCAACCCAAAGGTTTTGTCGATCCTAAAGATGCTAACAAGGTATGCAAACTTCGACGGTCCATATATGGATTGAAGCAAGCATCCCGAAGTTGGACTCAATGTTTTGATAAGGTAATCAAAAGCTTTGGTTTTATACAAACTTATGGAGAAGCTTGTATTTACAATAAAGTGAGTGGGAGCTCTGTAGCATTCTTAATACTATATGTAGATGACATATTGTTGATTAGGAATGATGTAGACCTTCTTAATAGTGTCAAGGATTATTTGAATAATAGTTTTTCAATGAAAGATCTTGGCGAAGCAGCTTACATATTAGGCATAAAGATTTATAGAGATAGATCGAGACGCCTAATATCATTGTCACAGAGTACATAGTTGGAAAAATTTCTAAATAGTTTTGGAATGGAAGATTGCAAGAAAGGGTTCTTGCCCATGTTGCCCAATACGACCTTGAGTAAAACTCAAAGTCCTGCAACGGCAGAAGATAGAGAAAGAATGAGTAAGACTCACTATGCCTCCACTACTACAGAATAGGCCATTAGTGACGGGCTCAAATTGTCTATTAGTGACAGGCAAAACGCCTGTCGCTGATAACTAGTCACTAATACAAGGTTACTAGTGACAGGCAAGTGCCTGTCACTAGTACACATACTAGTGACAGACATTTACAGGTGGCTGTCACTAGTATGTGTGTACTCATGACAGGCAAAAAATATGCATGTCACTAGTTGCAATCGATGGCAGTAACTATACGTGTCAGTAGTGACAAGCCTATTATCCTGCCCATCACTGGTTTGAATTTCGGTATTAAAAAAATAAATTCGCTTTCCACAAATGTTCCAAATAGCATAATAAGATGTCATAAAAACTTAAAAGCATTTTCCACTAATATTTCAGATAATGTTGTACCAATGATTTGTTCACAAACAGAATAACATAATTTTTACACGACCAGACACATACACATACACATACATAATTATCATATCATGTAACCCGGTAAACGGCCAAAACACTCTTTGCCTACATTAAATAGAACCACCCAATCCTCGGGCTGGAGACAAACAACAAGTAGATAGAGCGACGTTGCGATACGTGGATGAAGCATCCAGTTTACCGCAAAGTATGCACTCTATCTCCTCCTCGTTGGACACTCTAAGGGTCTTAAGACCAAAAACCTGCAAGTTGTTGAAATTTATCAGTATTGGCCCTCTTCTGGAAAGAGGATGAACTACATTTTGATCTAGTGAAAGTGAACATTCAACACCAATATTAATTACTTTGCAGACTACTTCATGTATGTGTGCTCGTGTTTAGTTTAATCTCATCAGATTGGCATATATGTTATGCTAAAAATTTAATTCTTGATTTAGTCCTACTAGCAAGTCAACACTAATATGCAAAAGTTGTAGCAGCGAGCAACATATCAGCCAGTGAGTAGCCAATGGTACCAGCGAGCAGCATATTAGCATATCACCAAGTATAAACTCGATTAACAATTTGCAGAAACAAAGAATCAAAGAAACCAAATAAATAGAATAAAATGCCATGTACCACATTCCAGGACAATGCATGCTTGATCAATTGGGTTGCAGCCGCCTTGGTGCGTGAATCATGAACCGCCGGGGTGTAAAATCAACAATCCAGGGGTAAAATAACTATCCCTACATTTAGAATAGCAATTAAGACTCAGTAGGACTTACCTTGGATTGAAGGGCACTAGTATGTACTTCTTTTCCTTATTATTTTGCAATACATGTAAGATGCACTCCCTCAAAATAATCTCCACACCTTCATCGGAGCTTAGGTTCCTGTCGTGCATGTGATAAGGATCAGTAACTCCAACATTGGCAAGTTCTTTATTCTGTCTAGTCTCTCTGACTAGATACAAAGAGTTTTAAAACATTTCATTGTTGAGACACATGCCAACTAAAATATTTCATTGCTCGTACTCTATACTATCACAGAAAATTGATCTTAAGGTTCATACCTGCATAATTCGGTGTTTAGATCACAGATAGCCAACTCAAACCACCTTGGCCAAACTAGCTAGCAGATCAACTGATTATTCAATCAAACCTACATAGGTACAAAGATAACAATGGAACATTGGTAAGTAGTAAGTACAAAATGCCTAGTTAAACAACTACACTGTTAAAATATTGACATGCTAAAAAAAATACTTTAATATATATTCTGTTTATTCTAATAGTTGTATCATCCAGAGTATCTTCTAGATCAGCAATCTCCAAAAGTCCCAACAGTATATCCCGTAAATAGATATAGTGGCAAACTCTACTAATTCTACGTTCGAAATATCAGCCGAG
Source organism: Avena insularis (assembly GCA_023614405.1). NCBI lineage: Eukaryota > Viridiplantae > Streptophyta > Magnoliopsida > Poales > Poaceae > Avena > Avena insularis. Next base: position 375,675,311 of record CM042695.1, on the reverse strand, counting down.
TCTGGGCTGGGTTGCATTTGAGTGTCTGAAGTCATACCATGAGCAGAATAATAGCAGCTTTTTACACATAAAATAATGACCAGGTTTGTTCCTTGAACAACCCTTCATTCATACATCCAGACATAGTGTGCATAAAAACAAAGACTACCAGTTGGTTCACCTTGAAAAGTATGTTCTCTTTTGTGGGGCCAAAAACCTTCATTTTTCTTCTGTATTGGAACATAAAAGAAAGATACTATTTATATAACAAGTAGTTAGTACCATTACCTGCACCGAGTGACTAGAATTATACAACAAGTTACTATACTGCGTTAATACAACAGAAATTGCAAGAACAAACTAAGCACTAAGCATTCCTTTGACAATAAAAGGAAATGGATCAGGGAGCTAGTCCTGCCTCTACTATTGAAATGACCAAGTGAGACTAATTGTCTACTGGAATACTACAAGTAGAAGGAACAGTACTAATTGTATACTAGAATACTACAACTAGAAGAAACACTTCAGTTATTCCAATTAGAAGCACCAAACACCTACTTTTAGCGGGGCATTTTGTACGTGTGTGTATTTGTGATCAAATGCGAACAGAGGCAGAGAGCTGAAACATGCACATCGAAGTAGGAGAGCAGTACACACAAATACAAGTCCATAGCATAGTGAATCAAGGGACGATAGGAAAATAAACCATCAAGGACCTCACATGCATCAGGTGAAATCTGTAGCAACAAGGTAGCAGCAATAATGCATAGAGAAACTACCATTGTTTAATAAAAAAAAGCATGGACATCACGCTGAGAACCAAAGCAATGGAATACAACAAACATGAGACGGACATGCATTCGCCAATATGAGAACTAAAACAAGCAGGTCACGCATCATACGAGATCATCTAGTAGCAGGATAATACTACATCATAAGTTCAGCAATCCATACAGGGTTAAAATACAGTAGGAAACAAGTGCTGCAATCCCAACTGTTTCAGGATTCAGAGTTTAATGTAAACAACTGAAATAAGAAAAATTTAGGATCAGAGTTTTACTGATACCAACGCCCACAGTTCTCCAATTGCAACAATTTAAACTGCAGTTGCAAAATTCCCTTAGATCAAGAAACAGACTGTTACAGAAAATTAATAGTATAGGATTTTTCGAGATCTCAATCAAATCAGCACAATACTTGAGAGGGGACAGGAACTAGGGGAAGAAGCACCGCACTGAGTGTGGGTTGAGAGTACCATTATTTGCAAATTCAGTTATTTAAGTGCAGGTTGTAGGGGAATTGGGAGGCTCGGGAATACGAACCTGGGACGCGTCGGCCGACGGAGGCCTGGCGGCGTATGCGGCGGGAGACCTGGGGGCGTCGGTGGCAGGGAGGGGGAGTGGGATGGTGGTAAGGGGACGAAGCAGCGCAGCTCTAGGCAGCGACGTCCTCATGTTGGGAGGACGGGTGGCGGGGTGTTGGGATGCAAGGCGGGTTTGGAGGGCGGCGACATTGGGATGTAGGCCGGCGTTGGGGATTCAGGGCCGTGCGTCGGGAGAAGGCGTCTTCGCGTCGAGGGAAGGCGTCGCCGCGAGCGACGGCGTTGGAGGGGCTGGCGGCTTTGGATGGGTGGTGGGATGGTGGCGATTGGGTACTAGGAATTAGGGATGGATACGGGGAGCAACCGAGCAAGGGGCGGTGGTTGGGCCGTTGGGGACGGGGACCGGGGTCTCGCGTACTAATCCACTTATTAATCGGTTGCTTGAAACCAATGTGTTTTTGTTCGTTTGTAGCGAATCATGCGTGTTTGACGCGGCAGCGTGCTAGGCTTGATTGATGGTCGTCCTATAAATCTGTAAAATTACTAAGGTCCCGTTCGAAAGAAATTCTCCTCATACCATGCCGATTCAAGAGGAGTGCAAACATTCGCCGAAATCTCGTTTTTCCGGAACACCTAGGCGCGGCGCGGCGCTCGCTTCAGTCGTGTAGGGCTTGCTTTTGTCCAGTGCATGTGAATAAAATAATGCAATGCTGTGTGTCCATTCGGCCAGGAGTTAATCATTCAAGCTAAAAAAAATCAGTAATCGTTCCTTTCATTTCTCCTCTGGCCATCCTAACACATGCGCATTCGTTTCCCATGCCTCCATAGACGAAAACTAGTAGAGTGCCACAATTTTAGCCCATCATTACTTATAGGTTCCTAGTGACAGGTTTATATGCGATCTGTCACTAAGTAAAAAATTTATTTGGACGGACTCTAAAAAAAATACTAGTGACAGTCACGTTTGTACGCCAGTCACTAGTGTTTTATACTAGTGACAGGCTTATCTTTGCCCGTCGCTAGGAACACTCAGTAGTGACGGGCATAGTTTTGCCTGTCACTAAACATCTGGAGGCTATAAGCCTTTCTGCAGTAGTGCTCGGCCATAGGATCTCTTATGTATTCCATGCTATGTACTAGACCCGACATTGCATATGCTGTTAGTTTGACTAGTAGATATCAAAGTGATCCAGGAGTGGATCATTGGACAGTGGTCAAAAACATCCTTAAGTACTTGAGAAGAACTAAGGATATGGTTCTTTCTTATGGAGGTGATGAACAACTCGTTGTTAATGGTTACAACGATGCTAGATGGAACACCGATCCGGATGATTCTAAATCTCAATGTGGATACGTATTTACTTTGAATGGTGCAGCAGTTAGCTGGAGGAGTGCAAAGCAAAGCATTGTGGCGAGATCTTCAACTAAATCGGAATACATAACTGCTTCGGAGGCTTCACAAGAGGCAATATGGATGAAAGAGTTCATTACAGAGCTCGGTGTGGTTCCAAGTGCGCCGGACCCAATGTCTATCTACTATGATAACATGGGCGCCATAGCCAATGCGCAAGAACCAAGGTCACACAAGAAGCTGAAGCACATCAAGCTACATTTTCACGCTATTCGAGAGCATGTCCAAGATGGTGATATAAATATTTGCAAAGTACACACAGATCTGAATGTGGCGGATCCGTTGACTAAACCTCTCCCGAGGGCAAAACATGACCAACACCAAACTGCCATGGGTGTTCGGTATATTACCATGTAATCTAGATTAGTTGACTCTAGTGCAAGTGGGAGACTGTTGGAGATATGCCCTAGAGGTAATAATAAAAGTGGTTATTACTATATCTTTGTGTTTATGATAAATGTTTACATTCATGCTATAACAGTATTAAACCGGGTTTATTAATACTTGTGTGATTTGTAAACTAAATTAGAGTCCCTAGTAAAATCCTCTTTACAATACTAGCTTGTTGGTTAATAGATGATCGTGGTTTCCCGATCATGAACATTGAGATGTTGTTAACAACAATATCATATCATTAGGAGAATGGTATGATGGACATACTCCTATAGATAAGCGTAGCATAAATATCAAGTCATTTCAATAGTTCATTTGCTATAAGCTTTCTGATACATAGTAACCTAATTCCTTCGACCATGAGATCATGCTAATCACCATCACCGGAAGGATGCTTTGATGACATCAAATGCCACACCGTAACTGGGTGGCTATAAAGGTGGCATTGAGTGTTCAGAAAGTATGTGTTGAGGCACATGGATCAAGAGTGGGATTTATCCATCCATATGACGGATAGATATACTCCGGCCCCTCTCTTTTGAATGTCATCCAATTGGCTTGCAAGCAAGTGACTGGCTCACAAGGGATCACATATCACGGGAACGATAAAAGAGTACTTATCGGTAACGAGGTTGAACTAGGTATGCAGAGATACCGACGATCAAAACCTCGGATAAGTAAACTATCGTGAGACAAAGGGAAATTGGTATCGTATGTAAGTGGTTCATTCGATCACAAAGTAATCATAGAAATATGTGGGAGCCATATGAATTTCCAGATTCCTCTATTGGTTATTGGTCGGAGAAGTGTCTCGATCATGTCCGCATAATTCACGAACCATAGGGAGACACACTTAAGGATTCGATGTTGTTTAGTAGATATGGAATGTTAGTAGGGATACCGAATGTTGTTCGGAGTCTCGGATGGGATCCGGGATATCACGAGGAGATCCGGAATGGTCCGGAGAATAAGATTCATATAAGAAAAGTCCGATTCCGGAGTTCGGGAAAGATTCCGATGTTTTCATCGGAGAGGTTCTAGAAGGTTCTAGAAGGTTCACCGGACAGGAAGGGGAATGGACCATGAATGTGTCATGGATAAGTGGAATGACTGGATCATATCCTAGGTAATTTGGTTTGGGCATTTGCAAGAGAGAATTAAAGCTCTAAATTAAAAGTCAAACGGGAAGTTTTAAAAGTCAAACTGGAACAATGGTTTCCTAGTGTAAGAAGGAAAGAGTCCTTCTCTTAATCCAACTTGGGTTTGGGTTTGGATTCAAACCTACCCCTCCCAAGGCTGCACCCCTCTCATAAATAGAGGGGGAGGGCTGCCCCAAAAGCCAAGCCCTATCCCTCCCATACCATGTGGCCATGCCCATGCTTGCGCTCATGCCGCCGCTTCGCTATCAGTCGTCGTCACCCTAGTCGCTGCCGACACCTCCTCCTCCTCCCGGTCTTCTAAACCCTAGATTACCAGGAACCCTAGATCCACCATAACTCGCACCGGCTTAGGCGAAGCCCTGCGGGATCTTCCCTCTACTTCCGACACCACACCGTCGTGCTGCCGAAATCGTGAGGGGAGAACTACAACCTCCACTGCCTGCTGGAACAAGGGAGAGGAAGGTCTTCATCGAGTACCGAACGTGTGACCGACTATGGAAGCGCTTAACGGAACGCTAGGAAGGATCGTCTACGCGATCTTGAGATCGACAAGTGTATGACTACATCACCCACGAGAATCTGCTCTCGTTAACCGCTTTGGAATCTTCGAGGGTGAGTGCTCCTATCGACTCGTTGCTACAATCTAGTAGATAGATCTTGGCTTGTTTGTGGGCATGCGGTAGAATTTTTTTGTTTTCCATGCTACGAACCCCTACAGTAGGCGTATGCCACAATCTCATCGGCATTCAGTTTCCCGTTGCGTATAGACTGGCCCGACGGTTATATGTAGTCGTCGTCCTAGGCCCCACGGGGCCCACCTAGAGCAGCTAACGACCGTTATATCTGGAAGCTATACGCCGACGGCATAGCCGTCGGCCTAAGGTGCCACGTGTCACCCTGTGGCGCTTCCCTGTGAGTACTATACGCTGACGGATATGCCCTCGGCCCAACTCTGCCACGTGCCACCCTGTGGCTGCCTACGACTAACTCTACGCCAACGGCAAAGCCGTCGGCCCTACTCTGCCAGTTGGGCCACGCGGACCGTGCGGCCGACGGCACCCCCGTCGGGCCAAGTACAAACCTGCCATATGGTAATGTCTACGCCGATGGCAAGGCCCTGCCAGTTTTTACTTTTTGGGATTTTGTTCATTATTTCCCGCATGCACATCAGGCACAGTAAACAATATTTCAAATTTCCGTAGTCATACGATCATCATCAGGCACAGTATACAACACATGCACATCGACACAAACATAAGATCGTCATAATCAAACGAACATAACTAGATCATCCATACATAGGTACATCCTCATCCAAACAACATAGCATCCCTACATAGATACATCTCTAAGTGCATCCTAACACATGCGCATCCCTACACCTCCGACACATGCGCATCCCTATACCTCTGGAGAGCTGCTCGAGAGACCCATGTCTTCCCGCGTGAAGAAAGGTGAAGCTTGAAGTCAAGTAGCCGCTGTCGAACCAGCACCGGAAGAAGGAGTACCGCCATGACCACCACCACCGGTAGAAGGATAAGCACCTCCACCTTAGCACGATGGGAAGAAGGAGAATCACCGCCACCGCCACCAACCGCGGAAGCACCAGGAAAAGCACGACCGGTATGAACCGGTGTCATCGCGTGCGAGATAGTCAGCGAGGCATCAGGACTACCAAAGTGTGGACTGTCGGAGCATCGCGGTCCCTACATGTTTGAGGCAGAGTTAGCAACCACCAAGGCACAGGTTTGTTGTAACAACTGGTTTGGCAAATAACTTACCGGGGTCCCTGAGTAGAAGGTCAAAGCATATTCGTCCTTTGATGGGAAGATTGGCTGCGGCCCTGGCCTAGGTGGCCGTGGCGGTAGAGTGGCTCGCTCTCCAGTGCCATAAAACCTCTCCAAAAGCTGCAAGATAGTTTATAGGTGAGGCGTTGCAGAAATAAAGATTCAAACTAGGGAATGCGAGACTTGTCATATTTTTCAAAAATAAAGGTGGAAACTTACATCATCACATAACTCTGCCCACTCCTCGTAGGCCGCTCGGGTCTGGGACCACGTCTCGAGCGTCACCAAGTGTTCCGCAAAAGCGGCCTTGTAGGCCGCGTCCAAAGCAGGCTATAATTTCAAAAACAATGAATCTCGTCAACTTAGCCACTCATGAATGATTTTCGGAAAGATGATGGAAATGAGAAAAACTTGCATCGTCGTTTGCTCGGGAAGGCCGTCGAGGCAGGATAGCGGGGTCATCGGCGGTGAGGGTAGCCTTGATCCATGTGAGGCTCAAAGAAGGAATTCGCGGGATCACCCTATCGAGAATCTTGAAACGGCCGTGCTCCCGGTCGTGCCCTGCCACGACCACCGCTCTCTTGTCGGTCTCCTCTACTCTAGGGTCTTCCACCTTCGGATGAAAACCAGTGAACGCCTCGAGGTAGTTAGCACCATCCTCCTTGGCAGTGCCATAGAACTCCGGGAGCGAGGGCTGAGGCAGGGAACGATCGGGCCTCTTCTGCTTCTTCCTCTCCCATACTTCATAGTCAGAACAAGGCCTCTCTAGATGTGTCTCCTGCATCGCCAAAGAAATGTTATGCGTATCAAGTAGGATCACGAGGGGAAATAAATACAGATTGTTCCATGTATACATGTATATACCATATGGGCCTTGAAGCGACCATGGTTGCGGTTTCCCGCACAGTGTGTCCCCCCAGAGCCACAGTTTGCCTTCTTCCGCTCGCTCAAGGCGTTGAACTCGGCGTCTTCCCCGCGCCACCTCGCCAACAACGCCAGCCATGCATCCTCCTTACCATCGGCCCACGTGGGCATAACCTAAAAAATAATACTCATTTGAAGAATGGATAATGCAATTAGCAACAACATAGAATCTGATTGACAATTTACTTACCCCGGCATAATCTTCCTCGGTTATTTTTGGTTGGTCCTTCACATTCAAATGCTTCGGCGCCCTCTTGCCCAACTTCTCGGAGTTGTATAGACTGGTGGTGGTATGCTTCTGATTGTAGAACTATTGCCGTGTCAACCTCTGACAAGCCCCCCGCAAAGTCTTGTCCGCCTTCTCCTGGTTCTCCGGAAGCACCCTATAGAATCTCTGTAATCATACATAAAAAATATTGTGAGGCTCATAAGTTAGCATGGTGGGGTCATCAACTATGAACGAAACTCGAAACTTTTCCTTACCCAAAACTTGGTGTTCACAACATCAGAAGCTTTCCCAGCATAGCTCGAGTTTTCGGCGGCCTCATAGTGCGCCCAACTGGTGTCTAGCTTCCTCTCGCCGTTGGGGACGGGAGTGTTAAAGCCTGGCCAAAATTTCCTAATCAGATCTCCAACCAAGGTGTTAGGCGCACGGGTACCTGGAGGAAATGTCCAATTGCCGCACAATAGTAAAACATTAGTACATGCCAAATTGTTATGACCAAAATGAAATTACATGTTCAAAATTAGTATAGCCACTTACTCAATGCCTTTAGGCGTAATGATGGGTTTCTCCTCCTCAGAAGAAGGTTTGTCCAATGGGACACCCGATTCCCCACTCCAACTCCAAGTCTCGAGACTCCCACTCCAAGTCTCGAGACTCCTCCTCCTCGTCAGGAGACTCCGAGTAAACAGACTCGAAAGCCACGTCGCCAGAAGCGGAGGGTAGGTCACTCAGAAGGCGTAAACCTCGTCCTCCACATCGTCCAGCGTCTCGTCCTTCCCTCGGGGGAAGTCCCCCTCCTCCCTCAGCTCGTCCTGTACCTCGTCCTGGCCTCGGAGGATGTCCACCTCCTCCTCCCTCACCACTTCCTCCTCCTTCCGTATTGCCGTAATTGTAACGCGAGTTGGGAATGGGTGCTCTTCCACTTTTTGTAACCTTCTTCTGCTTCAAACACTTAAGGATAGAGGACGTTGATTCCTTGCGTTGGCTCATATTGGTCAATCACCTGCATTGAGAAGAGGTAAACAATTTAGTATGAATACCTGATCCAATTAAGCATAATAAAGATACTAAGCATAATAAAGATACTAAGCATAGTAAAAGCATAAAAGACATAAAAGGCATAAAAGACATAAAAGACCCTCACGACTCATCATCACTCTCATGTGTATGTCCTGGGTTCTCATCAGCACTACCAACATCACTATCACGTGAGAAGTAAGTTGGAGGTTCATCGCAGGGTGGAGGCTCATCGTTGCCATTTTCCGAATATAACTTGGTAAGCATATCAATGTCCTTATATTCGTGACTACCTCACCACGAGTCTGTGCATTGTTCTCAAGGTTCTCAAGACCTTGTAAGTCAAAGTCCCCAAAGTTCTCTTGTTCTTGATAGAAAACTCCCTCGTATGTTTTAGGGTCAATGTTGTTGTAATCATCGTCGGAGGGCATGGGTAGCTTACCACGTGGCGATACCTGGAACATGACTTCCCAGCCCTTGAGTTCCTCTTTCTGACATGGGTAGGGTAAATAATAAACTTGTTTGGCTTGGTGGGCCACAATAAAGACATTGGATCCACTATAGGTGGTTGAAGGCCTAACTTCAACTAACCCAATGGAAGGGGTACTTCTATATCCACCGCGTGGGTCACACCAGTGGCATTTGAACACAACAAGCTTGAGTTCTAGGGGCGTATTATTGAACGTCAGCTCGTATACGTTTTGTAACCTTCCGTAGTAATCAAAGTCATCGGCTCCTCTGGTGAAGACCCCGGTATTTACAATTTTTGCATTTGACCGACGGTTCTGGTAAGACTCTATATGGAATCGATAACCATTCACATCATACTTCTCATACATCTCGACTTTACGATTACAACCTTGGGAGACACATCTCAACTCATCCGACATCTCAACATTGGGATCAGCTCCCTACAAGTTGCGTACAAATTGTGCATTAGTTACGTGTAATAAGAGGGACAAGTCACGGATTGCTAGGTAAGAGGGACAAGTTATAAATTACCTTTTCATAGAACCAAGACGTGAAATTTTTCTTTCTGGGGGCACCCACTTTCAGAAGGGTTTCCAACTCCGCATCATCCGGATCCGTCGTTCCCGACCACATTTCATCCGTGAATTGGCTAAAAGGATAAAATACGTATTAGATCGAAACCGAGTTACCAGTTGCAAATGAATTTGTTCACCATTTTACCTAAGGAAATTAGGCACTTGATTTTCTTCCTCCTCTTCATTCTCACCGCGGACCACTTCCTTCATGTTCATAAGCACATAGAGCATTATGCAATCCTTCTCTTCCTTTTTCAAGGTATAACTTGTTGCGCCACCGGCCTTGCCACCGGGACACTGGAAGAGGAGGAGCTTGGGGTCATGCTTCGGCTCGTCGACATTGTACCGACAGACCTGGTTATGCATAGTGGGAACATCATCGCCATAGTATGTTGTCGTGGCGTCTGTTATCTCCTAGAGGAGAGTTGCCTCAGCTATGCATGCTTTAATCTTATTTTTGTTTCCACATTTGATTCTAATATACTTAAACTCTCTCTCAATACAAAACTGCCAACGAAACTGCACCGGTCCACCCAAGAGTGCCTCATTCGCGAGATGGACAATGAGATGTAACATCGGAGTAAATAAGCCTGGCGGAAAGATCGTCTCTAACTTCCATAGCAACTCCGGCACTAGATCATGCAGCTTCTCAATCATCAAGGGACATATCATCTTGGCATAGAGTGTGCGGAAGAAATGGCTCAACTCCGCAAGCACTCGCCAGATATGCTCAGGGAGATACCCTCAAACCATCACCGGCATCAGCCGCTCAATCCATATATGATAGTCGTGACTCTTGAGCCCAGTGACTTTTCCAGTTGCCAGATTGACTCCCTTGCTCATATTCGAACAATAACCATCTGGGAACATCACGGCGAATTTGAGCCACCCCAATGTCTGCTACTTTTGGAGGATATCAAGGCAGTAGTAGGCATGCGGCTTGACCCAATTTTTTCGATTGCGTTCAGGAGGTTGCATGCATAGTCTCTTCCTATCACATAGCTCCTCAACATCTACTCTAGCCTTGACATTATCCTTTGACTTTTCAGGAATGTTCAGAATTGTGTAAAAGAGAGACTCTGAGACATTCTTTTTAGTGTGCATCACATCGATGTTATGGGGAAGTTCGCAATTCTTGTAATACTCGAGCTTCGTTATGCCTGCCTCGTGTGTTCAGTTGTACGTTTTTCCATATCCCTCGAACTGTGGGAAACCGGATTCGGTACGCACGAGAGCACGTAACTCGGCATCAACAGCAGCACCATCGACCATTGGTATCTCTTTTTCTTCAAGCACAACTTTGCCCTTGATGAAGTTCTTTTTGTCTTGTCTAAACGGATGGTCTCCTTTGAGGTATGGTCTCCATCGACAAGAGCCCAACTACGCATCCGCCGACTGTCCCATAAATGCCGCAAGCGTTACGCTTCATAATATGCGACCTCTAATGCATATTTATCCGCGTAACACTCACAGACGGGATATGACACCTAGGTGACGCGACTTGACGTGGAAATAGAATCTACTGACATAAAAAATGCGAGGGAGGAGACGGAGTTCTAGCTCACCCTCCGGGATGGTGACCTCTGGGACGGCGACAGGAGCTAGCGAAAAACATTTCAACACTTTAGTTAATTAGCAACATGAACAACAACATACAATAATTACCTAGCTACTTGGTGGCACTCTAGGTAACATACAATAATTAGCCACATGAACAACAACATACAATAATTAGCCACTCTAGGTAACATACAATAATTAGCCACTCTAGGTAACATACAATAATTGTACAACAACACAAACAAATTTTATTGTATGTTCGGGGGATGCAAAAAAACGTACAATAATTAGCCACTCTAGATAACATACAAACACAAACATACAATAATTTTATTGTACAACAACACAACAAACAAACAAACAAACAAATAATAATTAGCCACTCTAGGTAACATACAAACACAAATATACAATAATTTTATTGTACAACAACACAAACAAACAAAATTCTACTAATTTAGCAAACATGACAGACTCACCTCAATCAAGGAAAGCAGGGAGGAGGAGGAGCAAGGGCGCTTGGGGGCTGTAGGGAGGAGGGAAGACAGGGAGGGGCCACGTGGAGGAGGGGAGGCAGGGAGGAGGGGCCGGCAGGGAGTAAACGGCGAGTAGGAGGGGAGGCAGGAAGGAGGGAGGCAGTAGGCAGGGAGGAGGGGAGGCAGGGAGGGGCTGGCGGGAAGGAGGAGCTCGGGGGAGGCGAGGATGCAGAGGGTGGGGCACGCCGGAAGGGAGGAGGGGAGGCAGGGGAGGAGGAGCTCGGGGGAGGCGAGGATGTAGAGTGTGGGGAACGCCGACGGGGAGGAGGGGAGGAAGGGGAGGAGGAGCTCGGCTCGAGGGAGGGAGGGCACGGCGGGAGGATGAGGAGGAAGGGACGAGAGTGGCGGCTCGGGGGGAGGGAGGGCACGGCGGAGGGGTGGCGGCGGGGCTGGTGCGCCTCGAAGCGCGGCTCGAGACTCGCCACAGAGAGCGTCGGGATGGGTGGAAGGGAGGGCGCGCGGCTGGGCCCGCCTTATCCATAATCCACTTACTGTCTAGGCCGACGGCAAGGCCGTCGGCGTAGAATGTCTGTTTTTTTTCAAATTTGTCTGAAATATTTTTTATTATATTCTAAAAAATTATAATATTCTAAAAAATGATTATTTTTTAATTAAACCCTAATCCGAGGGCATGGCTATCCGTTTTGAACTATCCCACGTATGATAAAAGGTCGAGAATATACTTTTCAAATGTAAAATATACCACCTCAATTAGCCATTGTGAGATGCTACTTTGTATGTTGTTTTTGGCTTCTCCCTTTTATTATCACATAAAAAATATGGTTTAAGTGTATCGTGTATGAGATATAAAAGGCAAGGATAACATGCATGTTCCCGTGGCATCCCGGCCCTCGGGTGCTCCTTTTTCGATGAAACCCTAATCCGAGGGCCCCGCAGGTCTCCCCCCATAGCATTATCCGTACGAGGGTTGACCAATGCACTTTCTTGGTGGTTTAGGTTTGTTTAGGTCATATCTACATAGAAACCCAATGATAGGCCCAAGGTTCCACCGGTTTACCCGCGTTTGACCCGCGGCGGGAGCCTCCTCCTACATGTCCAGCACACTTCTCTAAGTGTTATCGCATGCAACATGGACGGTCATGCCCGGTAGCTAGGTTTTCCATATAGGGGCATTCCACCACCCTTGTGCATGTATTCTAGGGCCACACGCATGTTCTCGTCGCATCCCGGCCCTCGGGCGCTCCTTTTCCGACGAAACCCTAATCCGAGGGCCCCGCGGGTCTACCCCCGTAGCATTCTCCGTACGAGGGTTGAACAATGCACTTTATTCATGGTTTAGGTTTTTTTAGGTCATATCTACATGGAAACCCGAGGATAGGCCCAAGGTTCCACCGGTTTACCCGCGTTTGACCTGAGGCGGGAGCCTCCTCCTACATGTCCAGCACACTTCTCTAAGTGTTATCGCATGCAACATGGACACTCACACCCGGGAGCTAGGTTTTCCATCTAGGGGAATTACACCACCCTTGTGCATATATTCTAGGGCCACACACATGTTCTCGTGGAATCCCGGCCCTCTGGCGCTCCTTTTCCGGCGAAACCCTAATCCGAGGGCCCCGTGGGTCTACCCCTGTAGCATTCTCCGTATGAGGGTTGAACAATGCACTTTCTTGGTGGTTTAGGTTTGTTTAGGTCATATATACATGGAAAACCAAGGATAGGCCCAAGGTTCCACCGGTTTAACCGCGTTTGACCCGCGACGGGAGCCTCCTCCTACATGTCCAGCACACTTCCCTAAGTGTTATCGCATGCAACGTGGACGGTCACACCCGGGATCTAGGTTTTCCATCTAGGGGCTTTACACCACCGTTGTGCATGTATTCTAGCGCCACACGCATGTTCCTGTGGCATCCCGGCCCTCGGGCACTCCTTTTCCGGCGAAACCCTAATTCGAGGGCCCCGCGGGTCTACCCCCATAGCTTTCTCCCTACGAGGGTTGAACAATGCACTTTCTTAGTGGTTTAGGTTTGTTTAGGTCATATATACATGGAAAACCAAGGATAGTCCCAAGGTTCCACCGGTTTACCCGTGTTTGACCCGAGGCGGGAGCCTCCTCCTACATGTCCAACACACTTCTCTAAGTGTTGTCGCATGCAACGTGGACAGTCACACCCGGGAGCTAGGTTTTCCATCTAGGGGTATTACACCACCCTTGTGCATGTATTCTAGGGCCACAAGCATGTTCCTGTGGCATCCCGGCCCTCGGGCGCTCCTTTTCCGACGAAACCCTAATCCGAGGTCCCCGCGGGTCTACCCCCGTAGCATTCTCCGTACGAGGGTTGAACAATGCACTTCTTGGTGGTTTAGGTTTTTTTAGGTCATATATACATGGAAAACCAAGGATAGGACCAAGGCTCCACCGGTTTACCCACGTTTGACCCGTGGCGGGAGCCTCCTCCTACATGTCCAACACACTTCTCTAAGTGTTATCGCATGCAACATGGACGGTCACACCCGGGAGCTAGGTTTTCCATATAGGGGCATTACACCACCCTTGTGCATGTATTCTAGGGCCACACGCATGTTCACGTGGCATCCTGGCCCTCGGGCGCTCCTTTTCCGGCGAAACCCTAATCCGAGGGCCCGGCTGGTCTACCCCCGTAGCATTCTTCGTACGAGGGTTGAACAATGCACTTTCTTGGTGGTTTAGTTTTGTTTAGGTCATATCTACATGGAAAACCAAGGATAGGACCAAGGTTCCACCGGTTTACCCGCGTTTGACCCAAGGTGGGAGCCTCCTCCTACATGTCCAGCACACTTCTCTAAGTGTTATCGCATGCAACGTGGACAGTCACACCCGGAAACTAGGTTTTCCATCTAGGGGCATTACACCACCCTTGTGCATGTATTCTAGGGCCACACACATGTTCCCAGGGCATCCCGGCCCTCGGGCGCTCCTTTTCCGACGAAACCCTAATTCGAGGGCCCCGCGGGTCTGCCCCCGTAGAATTCTCCGTACGAGGGTTGAACAATGCACTTTCTTGGTGTTTTAGGTTTGTTTAGGTCATATATACATGGAAACCCATGGATAGGCCCAAGGTTCCACCGGTTTACCCGCGTTTGACCCGCGGCGGGAGCCTCCTCCTACATGTCCAGCACACTTCTCTAAGTGTTATCGCATGCAACGTTGACAGTCACACCCGGGAGCTAGGTTTTCCATCTAGGGGAATTACACCACCATTGTTCATATATTCTAGGGCCACACACATGTTCCCGTGGCATCCCGGCCCTCGGGCGCCCCTTTTCCAGCGAAACCCTAATCTGAGGGCCCCGCGGGTCTACCCCCGTAGCATTCTCCGTACGAGGGTTGAACAATGCACTTTTTTTGGTGGTTTAGGTTTGTTTAGGTCATATATACATGGAAAACCAAGGATAGGCCCAAGGCTCCACCGGTTTACCCGCGTTTCACCCGCGGCGGCAGCCTCCTCCTACATGTCCAGCACACTTCTCTAAGTGTTATCGCATGCAACATGGAAGGTCACACCCGGGATCTAGGTTTTCCATCTAGGGGCATTACACCACCCTTGTGCATGTATTCTAGGGCCACACGTATGTTCCCGTGGCATCCCGGCCCTCGGGCGCTCCTTTTCCGGCGAAACCCTAATCCGAGGGCCCCGCGGGTCTACCCCCGTAGCATGCTCCGTACGAGGGTTGAACAATGCACTTTCTTGGTGGTTTAGGTTTGTTTAGGTCATATCTTCATGGAAACCCAAGGATTGGCCCAAGGTTCCACCGGTTTACCCGCGTTTGACCCGAGGTGGGAGCCTCCTCCTACATGTCCAGCCACGGGCGGAGGCAGGAATATAGCTTAAGGGGGGCCAACCATGGTAATTATTCCTTAAAAATATTTTTTGACCAAGCTTAAGTATAAAAAATTAGCTTGCTGCAGCATGCATAGGGGGGCCAAGGCCCCTGCTCGTCCCCCTAGCTCCGCCACTGTGTCCAGCACACTTCTCTAAGTGTTATCGCATGCAACATGGACAATCACACCCGGGAGCTAGGTTGTCCATCTAGGGGCATTACACCACCCTTGTGCATGTATTCTAGGGCCACACGCATGCTCCCGTGGCATCCCGGCCCTCGGGCGCTCCTTTTCCAGCAAAACACTAATCTAAGGGCCCCGCGGGTCTACCCCCGTAGCATTCTCCGTACGAGGGTTGAACAATGCACTTTCTTGGTGGTTTTGGTTTGTTTAGGTCATATATACATGTAAAACCAAGGATAGGCCCAAGGTTCCACCGGTTTACCCGCGTTTGACCCCCGGCGGGAGCCTCCTCCTACATGTCCAGCACACTTCTCTAAGTGTTATCGCATGCCACGTGGACAGTCACACCCGGGAGCTAGGTTTTCCATCTAGGGGCATTACACCACTCTTGTGCATGTATTCTAGGGCCGAACGCATGTTCCCGTGGCATCCCGACCCTCGGGCGCTCCTTTTCTGGCGAAACCCTAATCCGAGGGCCCCGCGGGTCTACCCCGTAGCATTCTCCGTAAGAGGGTTGAACAATGCACTTTATTGGTGGTTTATGTTTGTTTAGGTCATATATACATGGAAAACCAAGGATAGGCCCAAGGTTCCACCGGTTTACCCGCGTTTGACCCGAGGCGGGAGCCTCCTCCTACATCTCCAACACACTTCTCTAAGTGTTATCGCATGCAACGTGGACAGTCACACCCGGGATCTAGGTTTTCAATCTAGGGGCATTTCACCACCCTTGTGCATGTATTCTAGGGCCACACACATGTTCCCGTGGCACCCCGGCCCTCGGGCGCTCCTTTTCTGGCGAACCCTTAATCCAAGGGCCCCACGGGTCTACCCCCGTAGCATTCTCCGTATGAGGGTTGAACAATGCACTTTCTTGGTGGTTTAGGTTTGTTTAGGTCATATATATATGGAAAACCAAGGATAGGCCCAAGGTTCCACCGGTTTACCCGCGTTTGACCCGTGGCGGGAGCCTCCTCCTACATGTCCAGCACACTTCTCTAAATGTTATCGCATGCAACATGGACGGTCACACCCGAGAGCTAGGTTTTCCATCTAGGGGAATTACACCACCCTTGTGCATGTATTCTAGGGCCACACGCATGTTCCCGTGGCATCCCGGCCCTTGGGCGCTCCTTTTCCGGCGAAACTCTAATCTGAGGGCCCCGCGGGTCTACCCCCGTAGCATTCTCCGTACGAGGGTTGAACAATGCACTTTCTTGGTGGTTTAGGTTTGTTTAGGTCATATCTACATGGAAAACCAAGGATAGGACCAAGGTTCCACCGGTTTACCCTCGTTTGACCCGCGGCGGGAGCCTCTTCTCTAAGTGTTATCGCATGCAACGTGGGTTAACCAATATACTTTTTTGGTAGTTTTGGTTTGTTTAGGTTATACCAATGTAATTTTTTGGCCTTTAAAAGCGTGCATGAGATAACCTTCACACGGTGTAGGGTTTCTCCAAATAGTGGGTTCGATGCCCGAGGGTCCCCAAAAGAGAGGGGTTTCTAGGGTTTCCCCAAAAGAGAGGTTTCGGTTCTTCGGGGTTCGTACAAAATGAGACATATCTTCAATATTTATGTTGTAGTTGTGTATTATATGTGTATTTTGTTGTTCCTATTTTACATTTATATTTTCGCATCATATTCCGGAAGATTCGCGTCGATATTCTTTGCGGGTGTGGTGGGATACGCGAAGATTCGTGTGGTTAATTTACAAACACCAATTTATTTATAAATTACATCTACATTAAATTAGCATGGAAAATCAATAAATAAATCAACTATAAGTATTTTAGACATTGGAGAAAAAATGAAAAAAACCAAGGCCGACGGCTTTGCCATCGACGTATATGGTGTGCCCTGACTAGGCCGACGGTCCGGCCGTCGGCGTAACTGTGCGTGCAACGGCGTCACGGGGCCCGTCAGGTGGGCTGTTAACTAGGGCTTTACGCCGACGACCGCAGCTAGGCCGACGGTCACCGTCAGGGCCATGCCCGTTGACGCCGATGGTTTTTCTTCGCCGACGGCGGCCGTTGGCTCTTCTCTCCCTACGCCGACGGCAAGTGTACGCCGACGGCTGGCTGGACCAGCTGACGAACCCGGGAAAGTGGGCCGATGGATCCGACCTTTCCCCGTCGGCGTAGAAACGTACCGTCGGTGTCTACCTTCTTTCCTGTAGTGACTATACCCATTTGAGAAAGCAGCGACTCGTTTCTGTGGTGGGTTGGCTGCTTGCCCGCCCATGCCCATCCAGTCAAGAGAGAAAACAAGACTCTTCCGGCCACATTATCTCCTCGTCTCCCCCTCTGGGCCGGGTCACTTTTAAGCAGGGACCGGCCGGCTATCTGCAGCAGAACCCAGGACATGACACCACCACCAACCGAGCCCATCGAGTTTGCGAGCGGCGCGACATCAACCTAGCGGCCGGGTACGGGCACGCGTGGCCGTCCATGCATCTCCACCCCTACGACGCGAACCGCCGAAGCGTGCACTGTTTCCCGAATCTCGCTCGTCCCGGGCTGTTCAGCGTCCCCGCGCACCTTGTGGCTGCTAACAAGCTAGAATGTTAGCACGCAGCAGCGCCATGGCACGCAATCGAATCGTGTGCACTTTTGAATTTAGTTAGCATTAGCAGGTAGCCGCTGTTGTTTATAGGATCTGGACTTCTTATTTGGTCGGAATTACTTACCCATCGCCGCCCGCGCGTCACCTTTCGGCAATAATTTCACTTCTTACAAGTCTGAAAAAACGGGAGACCAACACGTGGATGCAGCGGCGTCGCCCCTCTGGTCGGCCGGCAGGCGTGCGTCTGTGCGTCGTGCTGCTCCTGCAGCAAGATAAGAGTTACAGGTAAGCGCAATCTAGCAGTGAGCCGCCGAGAGATAAATTAAGCAGGTTAAACCGTGTGGTCTCGCCAATCGCCATTAAGAATCCAGACGCCTGGCCGCACTAGTGGAAAAAGGGCTATCCGTTCGCGACCCCTCAGAGCATTAGTCCCGATTGCGCCACCAACCGAGACTAATGCTGGCACGCGTCCCGGTTGGAGGCGGCGCACGGGCAGAGGCATGCGTCGGTTGGAGCCACCAACGGGGACTAATGGTTTGGCCACACCACGCGTGGCGTGTACGCACTGCTAGTCCCGGTTCTTTGGCTCCAACCGACCAAAGACCCCCCTCTATAAATGCAACGCCCCAGCCCCCTCTGCATCCACTCTGTTTTTTCGAATGGTGGAAGGTGTGAGGGGGTGTGCTAGTTTTTTCTCATGCATGCATTGAAGGTGTTTGTTGAAATGTTTGAGTGAATAAACCCGTTGAATTTCTCATAGAACAAAAATATAAAAGGTGTCTGAGACGCACATGAGCTTTCTCCTCTTTATTTCCCTCGATCGAGGTTAGCAATCTTATCTTTTCTAGGTCATTGATACAATTCATGTGTCGGTGTGAATTGGTTATTTCACTATTTATGATGTCCTGTTTTTTGATAAACTTACTTATATGATGCAGATGAGCGGTCGGGAATGGATGTCACGGTGACGGCGGGTAGCGGGTATATCAAAGGCGTGGATAAATTTATCGACGTGGCTACGACAAACAAAGAGAATGGATTTATCGTTGTCCATGTGTTCAATGTCGGAACAACAAGTACTCTTCCTCGAAAATCATTCATGCCACCGATTATGAAAGGTTTCATGCCCAACTATAATTGCTGGACCAAGCACGGAGAAAGAGGGGTTATGATGGAAGATGGTGAAGAAGAAGATGATGATAACAACTATCATCATATGTTTCCTGAATCTGATGATCTTGCAATGGAAGACAATGGAGAGGAAAGAGGTGAAGAACGGGCATCGGATGAGCGGTGATGAACTTGGTAGGGTCATTTCGATGCAAAGCGAGACTGTGAAATGAAAATGAGAAGTTGAAGTTAGAGGGCATGTTAGAAGATCACAAGAAATTGTTGTACCCAAATTGTGAAGATGGCAGCACAAAGCTCGGTACCACCTTTGGAATTGTTGCGATGGAAGGCGAGTGTGGTCTAACTGACTCCTCATTTGAAAAGATGCTGAAAATAATGAAGGAAGTTTCCAAAACATAACGAACTTCCGAGAGTACCTCTGAAGCAAAGAAGACTCTCTGTCCTGGGATTAGCTGTGCAAAAGATACATGCATGCATTAATGTGCATCCTCTACATGTAAGGAGTATGAGAATTTAGATAAATGCCGGTATGCAGCGTTGCGGTATAAGATCGACGAGATGACCCTGGTGATGTTGAGGAGAGCCCCTCGGAAGAGGGTTCTGCTAAGGTTATGTGGTATGCTCCTATAATACCAAGGTTGAAACACATGTTGAAACAAAGAGCATGCCAAAGTTGTTGCGATGGCACAAAGAAGACCGTAAGAAAGACGGAAGTTGAGACACCTGGCGATGGGTCACAGTGGAGAAAAATCGAGAGAGACTTCCTGGACTTTGCGGTGGCGCAAGGAACTTATGGTTTGGTCTAAGTACGGATGGCATGAATCCTTTTGGGGAGCGAGCTGCGGTCACAACACCTGGCCCGTGACTCTATGTATCTACAACCTGCCTCCTTGGTTGTGCATGAAGCGTAAGTTCATTATGATGCCGGTGCTCATCCAAGGCCGAAGCAACCGAACGCGACATTGATGTGTACCTTAGGCCATTAGTTGAAGAACTCTTACGTTGTGGGGCAAACCAGGTGTACGCGTGGGATGAGAACAAACAGAGCCATTTAATCTCGAGGGTTGTTATTCAGAACCATCAATGATTGGCCTGCTCTTAGTAACCTTCGGAGATGGACAAACAAGGGATATAAGGCATGCACCCACTGTTTAGATAAGACCGAAGGTACATATTTGCATAAATGCAAGAAGGTTGTGTACCTGGCGAATCGACGATTTCTTCCGACCAATCATCCTGTAAGAAAGAAAGGCAAGCATTTCAAAGGTGAGGCAGATCACCGGAAGAAGCCTGAACTCCCTGTGGTGATGATGTATTTGGTATGGTCAAGGACATAGAAGTAATCTTTGGAAAGGGTCCCCGGTCAATCAGTTCCGAGCAGCGTCGCTACAGGACACGCACCCATGTGGAAGAAGAAATCTATATTTTGGGAGCTGCCATATTGGAAAGTTCTGCGTATCCGCTCTTCAATCGACGTGATGCACGTGACGAAGAATCTCTGCGTGAACCTGCTAGGATTCCTAGGCGTGTATGGGAAGACAAAAGATACACCTGAAGCACGGGAGGACCAACAAATTATGAAAGACCCAAAGAACATGCATACAGATAACAAGACAGATAAAGGGCGTCACTTAAGTCGTGCCAGCTATGCTCTTACCAAAGCAGAGAAGGAAATATTTTTTGAAGTCCTTTACAGTATCAAGGTGCCGTCGGGCTTCTCATCTAATATAAAGGGGATAATAAATATGGCAGAGAAAAAGTTCCAAAACCTGAAGTCTCATGATCATCACGTGATTATGACTTGATTGCTTCCGATTGCATTGAGGGGCTTCTACGGAAAATGTTGAGTACCCATTGTGAAGCTGTGTGCATTCCTCAATGCAATATCTCAGAAGGTAATCAATCCAGATATTCTGCCAAGGTTACAGAAGGATGTGGTACAATGTCTTGTTAGTTTTGAATTGGTGTTCCCACCATCCTTCTTCAATATTATGACGCATCTCCTGGTTCATCTAGTGGAAGAGATTGCCATTCTCGGTCCGGTATTTCTGCATAATATGTTCCCCTTTGAGAGGTTCATGGGAGTCTTAAAGAAATATGTTCATAACCGTGCTAGACCAGAAGGAAGCATCTCCAAGGGATATGGAACAGAGGAGGTCATTGAGTTTTGTGTTGACTTTATTCGACCTTAAGCCGATTGGTGTTTACGACTCGCGGCATGAGGAAGACTAAGTGGAAAAAGGCATTTGGGAAAGAAAGCAATGATATGTAGGGGCGGGGATTCTTTCACTAAAGCACACTACAGTTCTACATAATTCCACCTTGGTAGCTCCAGTATATCGAGGAACACAAGAATATTATGCGCTCAAAAACCGGGGAAGCCTGAATCATCGATTCTGAGATGAACACATGAAGTCTTCGGTGGTTGGATGCGGACACATCTCTTGAATGATACCACTTGTTGGAGATCAGCTATACTTGTTGGCGCGTCACCTTCTCTTGTATTGAATTTCCAAGGGTACGAAATAAATGGGAATACATTCTACACGATCGCCCAAGATAAAAAGAGCACCAACCAAAATAGTGGTATACGCTTTGATGCAATAGACGAGAATGGACAAAAGGACACATATTATGGTTACATAGAGGAGATATGGGAACTAGACTATGGAGTCTCTGTTAAGGTCCCTTTGTTTCGCTGCAAATGGGTCAACCTGAATGGGGAAGGGGTAAAGATAGACCGGTTATGCGGAATGACAGTGGATCTCAACAATCTTGGTTATAGAGATGAACCATTCATCCTAGCCAATGATATGTCTCAGGTTTTCTATGTGAAGGACATGTCCTCCAGACCGAAAAAAAGAAAAAATATGCAAACGAATACATCATATGATGAGCCAAAGCGTCACATAGTTCTTTCAGGGAAAAGAAACATCGTGGGAATCGAGGACAAGACAGACATGTCAGAAGATTATAATAAGTTTGATGAAATTCTGCCCTTCACAGTGAAAACTGACCCAAGCATTCCGTTAAGTAAAGAAGATGCTCCATGGTTACGCCTGAAGCGGTCATAAGGAATGACATATGCCAAGAAGTTCATGCTCATATTATGTAACTCTAGTTCATGTCTTTCGCGGTTTGTGGCTTGACCGAAGGATATCTTTGGCGGTTTGTGGCCTTTAGTCCCGATTTTGTAGTCTCAGTTTTTAATATTAATAAATGTCTTCAGTGTTAGTCCTGATTTGTGGCTGGACCAGGAGTGCCTCTATGACCAGTTTCTTGGAGATGCAGGAGGACTGGGCTCCGTCGGCATCTCCCTGAAACTGGCCGCAATGGTGTCCCTGCTCTCGAAAACCATCTTGCAGCTTGTAACTTCACTAAGTAGATCAATACGCCTTGGAGCTAACTAATTTCACATATTAGGGAGTGCCTCTATGACCAGTTTCTCGGAGATGCCGGAGGACTGGGCTCCGTCGGCATCTCCCTGAAACTGGCCGCAGTGGTGTCCCTGCTCTCGAAAACCATCTTGCAGCTTGTAACTTCACTAACTAGATCAATACGCCTCGGAGCTAACTAATTTCACATATTAGGGAGTGCCTCTATGACCAGTTTCTCGGAGATGCCGGAGGACTGGGCTCCGTCGGCATCTCCCTGAAACTGGCCGTAGTGGTGTCCCTGCTCTCTAAAACCATCTTGGAGATGCCTCAAACTGGCTGGAGGACTGGACTCACAAGGATGCATATTTATAGTACAAGCAGCTCGGCATAATGTCGACACTCACGACATAATGTCGACACTCACCCCTATTATTAGTGCTGACTCATCTTTAGTCCCGGTTGGTGTCTCCAACCGGGACTAAAGGTTCATCTTTAGTCCCGGTTGGTGACACCATCCGGGACAAGGTACAAGCCGCACGACATAATGTCGACACTCACCCCTATTATTAGTGTTGCCTGGCCCACTCTGCCGCAATCCCTTCAGTCGCGGTTGGTTTCTCCAACCGGGACTAAAGATGAACCCTCTCTTTATATAGGCATTTCCCTCTATTTATTAGGTAACACTCAAGACATTTATTAATATTAAAAACCGGGACAAACCGGGACTAGCTAACACTCAGGACTAAAGCCGCCCCCTTTAGTCATAATCATGCCTAGTCCTATAATGCAGCTTGAGGTCTTCATCGTCAAATGCGTCATCATCGTCATTGTCACCTGCCACTTCGGGGATCCTCAGCCCATCCATGGCATATACCAGGGGCCATTCCAGCCTCAGATTCACGGCAGGCGGGAGAGGGGTCTCCTGGAAGACGATGCCGCTACCGCCGGGACAGTGTGGGGCCTGTGGCGGGTGGACTCGTGGGCACCGTAGGCGAGGATGGTCTCCCCCGGCGATGTAGCGCATCACTCCGATGATAGTACGGTTCGCCCACCACAGACGACGGCCGGCTTCGTTGTGGTTCACCTGTGGCGGGCCATCACCCTCGTCCCTGGTGAGCTCCCTTTCCCGCCTATTAGCGAAGAAGGCATTCCAGGTGTCGTAGTTGTCGGGATCCCATTGGGGATCCATCCGCTGCTCCGGCGTGAGCTCGTGGTAGAAGTGGTTTGTGATGGCCGCCTGGCGTGCGGAACCTTGAGGGACAGGAGGGACAGGAACCCCTCCAGCGCTCAGCATCCAGCCGGTACATCTCAAACCTTTTCGTCCATCCCGGGTAAAAAGGACAAATGTCTGCCGAATCGGCAGGAAGTGGGTCCGGTTTGTACTATAGGTACATGATCTATCGCCCGTGATTTTTTGAAAAAATCATTTTTAGACTCGCAATATGTGGTTTCTTCAGAGATCCAATGCAAGTTCTAACGATGCTAGTCCCCTATCTTCATGCACACCGGTTCGACCATAGTTTGAAATTCAGATAATTCAAAACGGGCATAATAAATTCAAAAAAAATCCGAACAATGAAAATCCTTCGCGTGGTGTCATATTTTGTTACATAGTTGAAAGGAAAAATAAAAGACTTGGTATATTGATCATGTTTCGAAAAAACCTTCACAAAATGACCTATCATGTTCGAGGTTTCATGACTTTCGGTTCAAATGACCGATGTTATGTGCTGAATCACGGTATAGTTTGTGATGTTGTTCCCATATTATGCATGTGTGTGGATATTGGTATGGAGAACAATGTTGCAGGAGGAAGTTTTCCTTTTTGTCGCACGGAAAAGCCCTTTTTCATTTTCCGAGCGCAAAAAACGGGTCGTTTTGTGAAGTAACCACCAAAATGCCGTTTCAGAATGCTACTGTCCCATTTTCCTAAAATACTAGACCACCTTACATGGACTATCTCCCAACCGGTACATCTCAAACCTTTTCGTCCTTCCCGGGTAAAAAATACAAATGTCTGCCGAATCGGCAAGAAGTGGGTCCGGTTTGTACTATAGGTACATGATCTATCACCCGTGATTTTTTGAAAAAATCATTTTTAGACTCGCAATATGTGGTTTCTTCAGAGATCCAATGCAAGTTCTAACGATGCTAGTCCCCTATCTTCATGCACACCGGTTCGACCATAGTTTGAAATTCAGATAATTCAAAACGGGCATAATAAATTCAAAAAAAATCCGAACAATGAAAATCCTTCGCGTGGTGTCATATTTTGTTACATAGTTGAAAGGAAAAATACCAGACTTGGTATATTGATCATGTTTCCAAAAAACCTTCACAAAATGACCTATCATGTTCGAGGTTTCATGGCTTTCGGTCCAAATGACCGATGTTATGTGCTGAATCACGGCATAGTTTGTGATGTTGTGCCCATATTATGCATGTGTGTGGTAATTGGTATGGAGAACAATGTTGCAGGAGGAAGTTTTCTTTTTTGTCGCATGGAAAAGCCCTTTTCCATTTTTCGAGCGCAAAAAACGAGTCGTTTTGTGAAGTAACCACCAAAATGCCTTTTCAGAATGCTACCGTACCATTTTCCTAAAATACTAGACCACCTTACATGGACTATCTCCCAACCGGTACATCTCAAACCTTTTCGTCCATCCCGGGTAAAAAGGACAAATGTCTGCCGAATCGGCAGGAAGTGGGTCCGGTTTGTACTATAGGTACATGATCTATCACCCGTGATTTTTTGAAAAAAATCATTTTTAGACTCGCAATATGTGGTTTCTTCAGAGATCCAATGCAATTTCTAACGATGCTAGTCCCCTATCTTCATGCACACCGGTTCGACCATAGTTTGAAATTCAGATAATTCAAAACGGGCATAATAAATTCAAAAAAATCCGAACAATGAAAATCCTTCGCGTGGTGTCATATTTTGTTACATAGTTGAAAGGAAAAATACCAGACTTGGTATATTGATCATGTTTCGAAAAAACCTTCACAAAATGACCTATCATGTTCGAGGTTTCATGGCTTTCGGTCCAAATGACCGATGTTATGTGCTGAATCACGGCATAGTTTGTGATGTTGTGCCCATATTATGCATGTGTGTGGACATTGGTATGGAGAACAATGTTGCAGGAGGAAGTTTTCCGTTTTGTCGCACGGAAAAGCCCTTTTCCATTTTCGGCGCAAAAAGCAGGTCGTTTTGTGAAGTAACCACCAAAATGCCGTTTAGAATGCTCGTCCCATTTTCCTAAAATACTAGACCACCTTACATGGACTATCTCCCAACCGGTACATCTCAAACCTTTTCGTCCATCCCGGGTAAAAAGGACAAATGTCTGCCGAATCGGTAGGAAGTGGGTCCGGTTTGTACTATAGGTACATGATCTATCGCCCGTGATTTTTTGAAAAAATCATTTTTAGACTCGCAATATGTGGTTTCTTCAGAGATCCAATGCAAGTTCTAACGATGCTCGTCCCCTATCTTCATGCACACCGGTTCGACCATAGTTAGAAATTCAGATAATTCAAAACGGGCATAATAAATTCAAAAAAATCCGAACAATGAAAATCCTTCGCGTGGTGTCATATTTTGTTACATAGTTGAAAGGAAAAATACCAGACTTGGTATATTGATCATGTTTCGAAAAAACCTTCACAAAATGACCTATCATGTTCGAGGTTTCATGGCTTTCGGTCCAAATGACCGATGTTATGTGCTGAATCATGACATAGTTTGTGATGTTGTGCCCATAATATGCATGTGTGTGGACATTGGTATGGAGAACAATGTTGCAGGAGGAAGTTTTCCTTTTTGTCGCACGGAAAAGCCCTTTTCCATTTTCCGAGCGCAAAAAACGGGTCGTTTTGTGAAGTAACCACCAAAATGCCGTTTTAGAATGCTACCGTCCCATTTTCCTAAAATACTAGACCACCTTACATGGACTATCTCCCAACCGGTACATCTCAAACCTTTTCGTCCATCCCGGGTAAAAAGGACAAATGTCTGCCGAATCGGTAGGAAGTGGGTCCGGTTTGTACTATAGGTACATGATCTATCGCCCGTGATTTTTTGAAAAAATCATTTTTAGACTCGCAATATGTGGTTTCTTCAGAGATCCAATGCAAGTTCTAACGATGCTCGTCTCCTATTATTATGCATGTGTGTGGACGCGCCATTTTTCATCTGTAGTCCCGGTTGGTGACACCATCCGGGACAAGGTACACTCCGCAAGACATAATGTCGACACGCCATTTTTCCCGCCATTTTTCTTCCCGCCATTTTTTCCCGCCACTTCTTTCCGCCAGTTCTTCACTATATATATGTAGGGTTGGCCTCCATTGTCATTGCACATCTCTAGACTCATATCTGCAACCTCATCGCTCTTTCCCATGGCTTCCACCGTATCACTAACTCGAGGAGGCGAGGCGCTGCGCCTCGAACTACCCCCTGCCGGACTCTTGTGTCCTCGTCGGCTTGGATCTTTGGCGCGGCGTGCAGTTCCTCCTGTCCCTCTAGGTGTGGCGCGTCGGATGGCCATCACGAACCACTACTACTTCGAGCTCACTCCGGAGCAGCGGAGGAATCACAGATGGCATCCCGACTATTTCCCAACTTGGGAAGCCTTCTTCGTGGATCGGCGTGAGAGGGCACTCGCCAGGCACGAGGAGGAGGGCCCACCTCCTCCGAACTTCAATGAGGCCGGCTGGCGGCTGTGGTGGCGCGGCCGGACTCTCCAGAGCGTCATGGCCTACGACACGGCCGCCGACTCTAGCCCCCGCCTGC
This sequence comes from Avena insularis, assembly GCA_023614405.1. NCBI lineage: Eukaryota > Viridiplantae > Streptophyta > Magnoliopsida > Poales > Poaceae > Avena > Avena insularis. The sequence goes on along the minus strand of CM042695.1, from coordinate 375,648,077 downwards.
GCTACCCTCAAGTCCAGCCCACTCGTACTCAACCTTCAAGGTTCAACTACGACGACCTCGACGACGATAGCGGCATTTACTTCAAAGATGGCGAGTATTACAGGTGTAGGCAGGAGCATGACTGAATTATTCCAACATTGCAAAACAAATTCGGCCGATTGTGGCTTAATCTGGCCATGTATCTTAATTTTCAGTTCTTCTATGTAACTTTGTGTTAGTTGTGTTATGTACTTTAATTCCAATTCTATCCTAATCAAATTTTATTTCCGCCTATTATTTTTCGTCCTCTTTTTTCCGCCCATTAAAAACAGAAAATGGTTTTGAATTACTTATAAGTTAATTCATTTTTAATTGTAAATGGTTCATATTTTAAACGGTTACATTAATTATTTTTTAAAAATAGAAAATGGTTTTGAATTCTTTATTCAAATCCAAACACTTTTTATGTTTAAAGTTTTCTAAATTCCAAATTAATATTTAACAAATATAAGTTAATTCATTTTTAATTTTAAATGGTTACATTAATTATTTTTTAAAAATATAAAATGGTTTTGGATTATTTATTCAAATCCATACACTTTTTATGTTTAAAGTTTTTCTAAATTCCAAATTAATATTTAAAAAATATAAGTTAATTCATTTTTAATTTTAAATGGTTACATTAATTATTTTTTAAAAATAGAAAATGGTTTTGGATTATTTATTCAAATCCATACACTTTTTATGTTTAAAGTTTTTCTAAATTCCAAATTAATATTTAAAAAATATAAGTTATTTCATTATTAATTTTAAATGGTTACATTAATTATTTTTTAAAAATAGAAATTAGTTTTGGATTATTTATTCAAATCCATACACTTTTTATGTTTAAAGTTTTTGTAAATTCCAAATTAATATTTAAAAAATATAAGTTATTTCATTATTAATTTTAAATGGTTCATAGTTTAAATGGTTATATTAATTATTTTTCAAAACAGAAAATGGTTTCGAATTAGTTATTCAAATTCAAACACTTTTTATGTTTAAAGTTTTTCTAAATTCCAAAGTAATTATCATTTAAAAAACATTACAAATTTAACCCTAAAATAAAAAATAAGGCGGGAACAGAGAGAAAATAACTGAAAACATTTGAAAACAGGGGAATACGTCCCGATTGGAGCCACCAACCGGGACTAAAGAGCCCCCTGCGCGCGCGCCCCTTCAGCTGCTGAAAATTTGTCTATACGTCCCGGTTGGTGGCTCCAACCGGGACGTATGAACTTTTAGTCCCGGTTGGAGCCACCAACCGGGACGTATACCCCTCCCCTTTATATAACTTCTCTTCTTCTCTTCTTCTCTTCTCTGCTTCTCATCGACGACGCTGCCAGGCTGCCCGCGCCTCCGCCTCGGTCGTCGCTCCGCTTCCCAAGGCCTCAAGGCCTCCTTCCCAAGCCAGCGCTCGCGTCTCTTCCCGGCCGACGATCGCGCGCCGCACCCTTCCCCAGCGTGGCTGCACGGGCGCCCCTCCCTGCCTCTGTCCTCCCCCTCCCTCTGCTGCTGCTGGTGGGCTCGGCGGCTTCGATCAGGTGGTGCACTGTCGCCGGCGTCATTTCCTCCACCGCCGCGTCCTCCTTGTCCACGGCCACGGCGGCCGCGTCCTCCTTGACAGCGGCGGCGAGGTGGCTCCGGGCCCCACCTCTGCTCCCCTTTGCTTGCGTGGCGAGGTGGCTCCGCATCCTCTGTTTCCTTTGCTTGCGTGGCTGCTGAGGTGGCTCCGGGCCCCACCTGTCAGCCACTTTGGCTAGTCGTTACTATGGTGCAAAAGGTTTAAACATTTGATTTAATAATTTCAGAATTTGAATAAAACTTGTAAATTCAATAACTTTTAATCTGTAATACAGAAAAATACAAATAATATACCAAAATGTTCAGAAAAATGAGAACTATCTATCTATGCTATAATCATGCATTGTTCAACAACTTAAATGACAAGTTTAATTAGAACACCCTAGTAACCCTAACAGGTGATTCCGGAGTTCCTTGAGTTATGGTTTGCGCCCCTCGGAACCCCGATTAACTTGTCGAGCATGCTTTAGGGTTACATTCCAATGCACATTAACTTGTCGTATCATCATCATTGCTTGAGCATTGCATCGATGCCATGTGTTGATTGTTTCCCTTTCTTTCCGGTGATTTGGTTCTTCTCGGTAGAATACGATATCGAGATCGAGATCGAAGACCGAGATCAAGACCATAGATAGATCTAATTAAATGACAAGTTTAATTAGAACACCCTAGTAACCCTAACAGGTGATTCCGGAGTTCCTTGACTTAGGGTTTGCGCCCGTCGGAACCCCGATTAACTTGTCGAGCATGCTTTAGGGTTACATTCCAATGCACATTAACTTGTCGTATCATCATCATTGCTTGATCATTGCATCGATGCCATGTGTTGATTGTTTGCCTTTCTTTCCGGTGATTTGGTTCTTCTTGGTAGAATACGATATCGAGATCGAGATCGAAGACCGAGATCAAGACCATAGATAGATCTAATTAAATGACAACTTAAATTAGAACACCCTAGTAACCCTAACGGTGATTCGAGTTCCTTGAGTTAGGGTTTGCGCCTCGAACCCCGATTAACTTGTCGAGCATGCTTTAGGGTTACATTCCAATGCACATTAACTTGTCGTATCATCATCATTGCTTGAGCATTGTATCGATGCCATGTGTTGATTATTTCCCTTTCTTTCCGGTGATTTGGTTCTTCTCGGTAGGAATACGATATCGAGATCGAGATCGAAGACCGATATCAAGACCATAGATAGATCTAATTAAATGACAAGTTTAATTAGAACACCCTAGTAACCCTAACAGGTGATTCCGGAGTTCCTTGAGTTAGGGTTTGCGCCCCTCGGAACCCCGATTAACTTGTCGAGCATGCTTTAGGGTTACATTCCAATGCACATTAACTTGTCGTATCATCATCATTGCTTGAGCATTGCATCGATGCCATGTGTTGATTGTTTCCCTTTCTTTCCGGTGATTTGGTTCTTCTCGGTAGAATACGATATCGAGATCGAGATCGAAGACCGAGATCAAGACCATAGATAGATCGAAGACCTTTTGTAGCCTTATACTCATGTTCCCCTCTCATAGCCTTAGGGTTTAGGGTTTCTCTTCATTTTTATTATTGTGTATGTATATATTAGGGTTTCACCTTCGATCCGGAAATATTCATAGCCGCTTTGACTTATTCGTAACTTTCTCCTTTAGCCACTTTGACTTATTCGTTTTTCCACCTATGCAGAAAATATGGACCCACACGTCAGAGACGAAGAAAAGGAAGAGTTGATCCAAGGTGTGATCCGTGGGGAAGATAATTTAGACGTATCAATGTTTCTGAACAACTCCGGTGAGGGTGATCCTCTTTTTACCGGAATAGACAACTTGTTTGAGGTTGAAGGTGTTGCCTTCCGCGAGGGAGAAGGCGATGCCTTGTGTAATCGAGAAGACGACCGCTCCGGCGAGGTGCATGTAATATAAATCAATTCATTAATTAATCATTGCTATCTATATAGAAATAGTAACGACGACCTTTCTTCTTTTAGCCCTCCGGATCGAAGGAATCTACTGAAAAGAGCAGATGAGGCCCAACCAAAAAGTTGCAAGACCATGAGAGGTTTAGGATCGAAGATGTCGCTGAAGACGGCAAACCGACAGCTCCCGAAGTTGTCACAACCAAATTTGTGGCATAATGTGGAGTAATCGTTAGGGACTTAATCTCGATCACCATTAGAAATTGGAATAGGCCTGCTAATGCGGATGAAGAGGGAACATGTTTATTTGTCCCTAACCACGCCAAAGATTTACTGTGGAAGAGGCTCATGGTTAATTTCAAACTACCGAAGATAGAGCTGGATCCAAATGCGGAGGATCCAGTTGAGGACGCCTTACAACATGGGAGAGCCATGGAGGCTAAGGTCAGGGAGTGGGCTTTGAAGAAGATGGCCCAGTGTTTCACCAACTGGAAGAAAAGATTGCACCTTTACTATGTCGTGAAAAAGAAGACTCCCGATTTCAAGAATATTCAGTTTGAGAAGATAAAACCATTCCGGGCTGAGTTTGTGGAATACAAGAAATCAGAAAAGGCTAAGAAAATATCTGAAACGAATAAGCTGAATGCTGCTAACAAGAAGTATCACCATACTATGGGGCAAGGTGGCTACAGGGTTGGCATTCCTAAGTGGGAGAAACTTGAGCAGGAACTGCGTGATAAAAAGATCACCCCAGAGACAGACGATTGGGTAGAACGTGCAAGGAATTGGTTTTACGGGCATGGGGGCACGTTGGACTCGGAAGGGAGGTGTATATATAACATACGACATAAAGAAGACCCCTTGCCAATCGAGAGGATCAAAAAAGCAGTAAAGGCTGTTAAAGATGGGGACTTCATTCCCGATAGAGAGAATGATGAGCTCACACTCGCCCTTGGAAATAAGGAACATGATGGACGAACACGAGGCACAAGAGGCTCCCAACCATGGAGGACTGGGTTTCCCGAAGAGAGCAAGAAATATCCTGATAGAAGCCGTCAGAGGAGAAAGGACAGGGCGGCAGTTGAAGCAGATAGTCAGAAAGAGCGAATGCATTTAATTGAAGAACGATTAAAGCAACAACAAGATGAAATTAACGCACTTAAAGAGCAAAGTACTACCGGCCCATCTCAGCGACACCGCATTCGATGCTACCGCCCATCGAATAATCGAAAAAGCAGTGGCTTCCACCGAGGTCCCGGGTGATGACAATGGCGATGACGATGATGCACCGACGATGGCTCCTGTTGGCTACCCAGTGGATGATATCACATAGATGACACACTGCGAGCTACATGTCAAAGTGGTGAACATATCAATGAAGGTGGCGGTCGGCTATGCCTTACCAATTGGACCCACACCAACTTACCACTATCGTCCGGTTCCAGAGGGCTACGCTGTTGTCGGCGTGGATGAAATCATGCCCACCTTTGAGGTTTTGGATCTTCACTACCTGCCGGTGAAGGGATGATCTGCTGGGTGACGCAAAAACGCCACCATTCTATGGTCAAGGAATGTATCGTGCTTCAAATCACACGCCAAGGCCATCTTCGCCGCCGCCACCCGTCTCTAGCGAGGTAAATGCCGCATGGCAGCCGTCTTCGTCGCCTCACCCGGCTCCATCGCCACCAATCTCCGGTGCAGCCATCGCCAAGGAGCCATCGCCGCGCCAGATAAAAAGCGAAGCGCATCGCCATCAGGCCATAAGCGATCGCCGAACGTAAACAAGAGCCTCTTCCAAAAGTACCAAAGGTTCCTCCCAAGAGAGCTTATGACTGTCTTGAAGAGGAGATCATGCGATCGTTGATGCGGAAACGACAGAGGTTTTCGCTAAGCTGAGGCGGCCGAAAGAGCCAGAGTTCCCCAGCACCAAAGAAGAAAAAGCCAAAGTGTTCAAGATGCTAAAGAATCTTCATCAACCCGAGCCAAAGCTGTCATCAGACTATGACCGTTCTATTCTCAAGTCACATGCGCACAAAAGCCTCAAGAGCGATCGATGCAAGCGGAAATCTGTTGCCCAGCTCGGAGAACAAGCAAAACAGACTTGCGCCTCTCAAGGTGATTTCTCAAACCAATGTGGGGTCGAGCAAATATGGGGCGAAGAGCAGATGATCTAGAGGTAGTTGCTGTCACGGAGAAGCCCGCTGCTCAAGGTATGAGTATTGCCCAGTACTTATCCCAGTTAGAGTTCTTCCCCGTGAGTGAAGTAGCATAAAAATACCAGTACGGCAAACCTCTCGTCAAACCTGAGGAGGTAAACAATCTTTCAACAAAAATGCGAAGATTGCATAACTGGTACATGCATGCCACGTCCGCCGGGGCTAACTGGATAGTGCTGAGGGTTACAAAAAAGCATCATGGAAAAGAAAGGGATGACATGATATCCATTGAATTTGATGAACTATTTCAATTATTCAGTCAAGACGCCTTGGACAAATCGATCATCAGTGCCTATTGTCTGTAAGTACTAATTCTGTAATTAATTTAGTCTCCAGCTATATTATTTTGTTTATTGCATGTATATAATCATACCGTAATATGCAGAATGAAGATTCTCGAATGCAGCAGAGGACAAATCTATGACATTGGCTTCATTGACCCATATTGGGTTCATGAAGCTAATCTCAAAATAAGCCCCTAGGATACGGAGGATAATATAGTACACGCGTTAAGGTTTCAAGAAACCAAAAGGGAAATACTATTTCCTTACAACTTCCAGTGAGTGTTATTGTCTTGTATACACTTTCTATTTCGCTTACTCGATGTTAAGTATATAATTAATTAGTTATGCATTCGCAGGTACCACTATATTCTGTTAATCATTCAACTTGACAAAGGGCGTGTACTAGTCATGGAATCAAAACATAAACCCCTTGAGACGTCGAAGGACATGCAGATACTTCTCCAGCGGTAATTCTAATCATTACGACACTATATCGGCAACGTTCGTGAATTTTATGATATCAAGTACTTAATAACTTATTTTATTTGTTTTCTTCGCCGGGCAGCGCTTGGAAAAGGTTTACCAAAAAGGCTAGGGGTGTTTGGAAAGAGGAGCTTACATTTGAAGCACTAGATGTAAGCACCACTAGCTATATCCGCGTATCTCTTTGATTCTAGTTTTGATACAGTTATTATCATGTTTAATTATTATTTTGATTGAACTCTGTTCTCGTAAAGTGCCTGACGCAGGGACCAGGTAACAATCTCTGTGGATATTATGTTTGCGAGTTCATCCGGCAGACGTGCGATGAGAAGGGCAGAAATTTAGAGCAACTCCACGTACGTAAACAATTTTTATAGTTTTTAATTTCAAACAAATTATGTTTAGTTTTATTCATATAGGCTGACTCCTTTTTTAAATCAGATCGAACGTCTACGGGACGGTCTTCTGTCAAAGGATCGCGTACGAGCAATTCAGGAGGAATTGGCGGAATTCTTGGATGCAGAAGTCCTAGACCCGAAAGAGGAATACTATTCTGCTGTGTATAGACAATAGGGATTGTAAAAATAGCAACTTTGAAGGAATTGGCCGGTAGCATCGAATAGCAACTTTTGTATGTAGTGCATGAACTCGATCCGTGTATTGAATGTAATATTGTCATGATGATCTTGTGTAATATAAGGTTCCTTCGTTGATAAGTGCAAAACACTAAATAAACAATAAAACAACCTAAATAAATTCTCTGCCGCGGCACAGAAAGTGGCGAAAATACTGTCGCGGCAACAAAATGTGCCAAAATGAATTCTCTACCGTGACAGAAAAATAGCCAAATCTCTGCCGCGGCAGCAGGTTATTAGTCCCGGTTACGAACCGGGACTAATGCTCCACCCCCCTGCGCTCTGATGCCGCCACGTGTTCCCCCATTTGTCCCGGTTGGTGGGGCAACCGGGACTAAAGGTTGGGACTTTAGTCCCGATTGCCCCGTCCCGGTTGGGTAACCGGGACTAAAGCCCCTTACCAACCGGGACCAATGGGCCTCTCTGCACTAGTGCCGCTTGCGACGCGGTACCGGCGGCCGGTTAAAGTAGCTTGCGCTGCCGTCGTCATCTCCTAGTTAATTAGCCGATCTAGACAGTGACTAACCCAAGCCCCGAGCGAGCGAACTTACTTAATTAGCCCCGAGCGATCGATCGAGGCGTATACGGGAGGGAGGGGGCGAGCAAACCGTGCTGGAGAAGCAGGGCACGTGCTCGATCCATCCATCTATCAATCGGTTCATCTATCCAAGAGGTCGCAGCATGTGCGCTCCTTCTCCACCATGGCTTCTCGCCCTAGCTAGCTGCACGGACTCCTCGCGGCGATCGACGGGAGAACTGATCCGGTAAGGCGCTGTTCTTATTCAACTTCTTTGATTAGGCACGACTAGTGTAGCACATCTACGGTTAATAACTCGGTATGTATTATGAATTGACTCAGAAGAGCCTGTCGTTGGGAACCTGTTGAAGAAAAGGAAGAAGTTCAGAGACACCGCGGCAACTTTGGAACTGCACCTTAGATTGACAAAATATAGAGATCTACAACTCCAAATTTAAAAAATTCCATTTGAATTATCTCTAGAAATATTATGATCGGTACCCTGGTGGTGCCTTCTTTAATATTTTTTCTCAATGAAAAATATGGTTTTAACTAGTCTTTCAGCGACCGTGAGACACACATATAAGATGCATTACATTTGCGCCGGTAGTTTTAAAAAAATAGGATGATTGCTGATATGGAAAACAAGTAAGCAGAAAAACAAATATTTTGTTATTATAATTCAGAGTTAATATCTTGAAATAAAGATTAGCTATTATTTTTATTGTACAAGGTGACACTTTTCATCACACCTTATCTTATAAAATTTTAATCATCATATATATTTTATATTGAAATCATTATTTGCAATAAATGACACTATGATATACCAATACCATTCCACTTGGGTATTATTTACCTCTGGTCATAATTTCATGGAATCATGAATATTACAAAAACTTCACCAAAGGATGCAACAGAACCATGCCAAGCTATTTTTTATTTCATTTTTTCTACAATATTGAAGTCGTTATAAACATCTTTATTCAACATATATTTTGGTCCTGGCAAATATGTTTATTTTGATGTACCACAAAATTTAACAGATATTTCTAATGGTGAATGTTGCTTTTGGAATAGCCACACTTGTGTGGCTTCAATAACCACATATTCATGGTCCTTTTCTTATTAATTTTGTATGACGTCCTAGTAATTTTTTTAGTAGAATATTACAATAAATTTGTAATTTGAACTACAACTCTAAGATTTATTGTTGAAAATATATAATTACAAACATAACTCACGCTTTTTATTGTTTATCATGCTTATTGTTTGTGAAATATCATTTCATCGATTGAATGTTAATCCAAGCAAATCATACGATATGGTTATGTTCCTCTATATCTCAATTGATTGCTTTAGATGTCTCCATACTTTATTTTATAGCAATATTCAATGGTTATTCTTTGGGAAATAACTCAGTAGATGGTTCACAATGTATGAGTTCTAGAAATATCTTAATAACTATTTTAGACTAGCTAGGTAATAATTAGTATCTACTTTAGGTGCAACTAGAAGAGTACCTCTCAAAGTCATGCAAGCAACATTGTTATTTCTATTTTCACTTAGATGAAGGAAAATATCATCTTCTCACTACAATATGGTCTTGTGAAAGATATTGACAAAATACACATAGAAGCAAAGAAGGCGTATTAAAAAATGTTAGATGTTAACAACCATCAACATACATGTAATTTTTATTTGTTAGGTGATGGTATAATCATTTCAACTTTCGAAGGATTTCTGGGAGAGTTTTGATATGTTAAAGTTCTTAAATAAATAGGATTTTGGTTGATTTATGAGCAATCCCAAAATATCTCAAGCCTCCGTTACATGTAAAGTTGTTTTTTACATTATTTACTTCATTGACAACATGCTTATTCAAACACAATTTCTTTAGAAAAAATGGATTTTGTTCCATTGTGACCTATTTGGATGTCAAATTTGAGGTTGATGCCGAAGATATTTAAATTTTGATTCTAAATATATTTAAAGGTTGTGTGAGGATGAAGTAGTTCAGTTAGAAAGTTTCAATTCGTAGGTTCTTGAGGGTACGAAACTATAGACGATGAGATAAAACAAGATCATGATAGCGACCCTCACGGAGGGAAACTCCATCGACAAGGGTTTGTGTCTTTCTAAGCAATCAGAGTGATTGATGGGTTCCATAGAATATAGATTAATTGGGAGGCACTAGTTTGTAGTAAGTTATGATGGTTGCCTAACCAGAATGGAATTACAACTTTGAATTCCAACACACATCCAAACAACATTCGAATTAGAATCATGGTTTGGTTCCAAGTCTTCATTTTTCTCAACCAGTTCATCCTCTACAAAATCATCAAAAATCCGACGAATGAAATCCCAAGTGTTGGATTAAGGTCGAGCAATCTGAAAAATGTGATTGGTGGCTATTAGAAAAAAGCAGCCGACTAGAAATTAGACACTTCATTTTAGAAAAAAAAAGGCCAATAGATCCGGCAATGGAACTACAAACACAAGTGTACCATTTAGAACATAAGATAGATGATAATTGGATACTAAATCTGGCCTGGTGAGCTTATAAATTACCCGAGTCACCCCAAACATCTCACCATGTAGTGCAGGTTTCCGTTAACCTCTGGGAAATTATTTTGTCTTTGTAATACACAGGGGTGCCAAATCTGAGGGTCTCTTTGGAACAATGTATTTTTTGGAGGATTCTATTATTCCTTAGGAATTTTTGCTATAGATGTGTGGTTTGTTTGGTTTGTAAGATTAGAAACCTTGAGTGTTTTTTTCCTACGAGCTACCGTGCATGCAACTTTATATATGAGAACTTCTGTTAGGTCTATGCTCATGATTTTTTTCTTTATTTCACTGGTGGTGGTGCAACCAAGCAGCTTTATGAATAATTGAACCATGTTTTCGCTGCTGCCTTCTCAGATGGGTAGTGGAGTATGTAGTTGCGCTTTTTTCCATGTTTTCGTTGTTCCAAGTTTTGGCAGGGCTTATTTGGTTGGTAAGATTTTAAACACGCTGAGAGTGTCATCCCAGGTGGGTTGGCTAATTGCCCAAGCATACATCCAAGAGAAAAAACAAGACGCTCCCGGCATATTATCTCCTCATTTTGACAGCATCTCCACTCGTTGGACGTTCTCAGGCCGAAATCCGGACGTAAATAGCGCCGGACGGAGCCAGTTTTCGGCCTGGAAATGGCTACTTTCCCACTCCATTCCCCGTCCGAGTTTCCAGGCGAAGCAAAAACTACGAAATATTCGAATTTTCTCGTTCCTGTCGGCGAAAACTCGGCCAAATGTGTTCGACTTAAGTACGCCTAAAAATTTTGGTGACAAAATTATTACAGGACTAGATAAATGGCTCGGCGGTCAGTCGTCGATGGGGATGGCCTCCTCCGACGTGTTCGGTCCGACGGGGATGGGTGCATCAGCGGCGTGGCCAGCCGGCTAGTTGGAGGAGGTGGAAGCAGAGCTCGGCCAAGATGTGACGACGGAAGCGGTCGGCACTGAGCTTGGCGTGTTGGCGGCGCCGTCCTCCTGGAGGATGGCGTTGTGGCACGCCATGTACCAGGCCTTGACCAGCGTGCTCATCGCCCAGGTGTTTTTTCCGCCCATGAGGAACTGGAGATCCGTGTTCCTCTCATTGGCGGCGTAGTTGGCTTTGAGGAGGTCGAGCTTGCGGTCTTGGTTCCGAAGCAGCTGCGCCCACCTCTCGTCGGCCTTCTCCTCTCTTTTCTCGGCATGGGCCTTGGTGTCGGCGATGCACTTCTCGATAGATGTGTGGAGACGCTCGGCGGGATGTCCTGTGGCTTTGAGCATCTTCGCCTTCTTCTGGCCGACCTTTGGCCTTCCTTCGCCGGCAGCAGGGGGAGGAGCCTCCGGGTTATACACGACATCTTTGGTCTTGGGGAGGCTCACGATGATACGTCAGAAACATATCTATAATTTTTGATGTTCTATGCTTGTTTTATATCTACTTTGCTTTGCTTTGTCTACACTTTGAGGTGTTTTTATATCTTTTCTGGAACTAACCTATTAACAAGTTGCGACAGTTCCAGTTGCCTGTTTTCTTCTGTTTTTTGTTCCAGAAAGACAGAAAATCAATATTCTCGGAATTGGACGGGACAAAAGCCAAAGTTATTATTTTTCCCGGAGCAACACGGAACCACGAAGCAGAGCCGGAGGGGGCCACAGGGTGGCCAAACCCTCCTAGGCGCGGGCAAGCCCTGGAGGCGCCTGGAGGGGGTGTGGGCCCCCTGGACCACCACCGACCTTGATTCATGCGCTTATAAGAAGTCTCCGATGGGAAAACCCTGAACGATCCAGAAGAAATCCACGAAAACCTCCGTAGCGCCACCTCCACCGAAAGGGAGATTCAGGGAACATAAAGTCTCTGTTCCGGCACCCTGCCGGGACGGGGAAGTTCCCTCGGAGCCATCTCCATCTTCATCACCATTGCTGATTCCCATGATGAGGAGGGAGTAGTTCTTCCCTAGGGCTAAGGGCTCTACCGGTAGCTATGTGTTCATCTCTCTCTCTATGCATGATATTGTTGTGGTCATGAGCTTTGTAATCAAGTAGATCTACCTTGCTACTCAAGTGCTTCAATAGATCTCTGCTCTCCCCATGTGTGTGAAAGTGACAGCGTGCATGCCATGGTGGCACTTAGGTTTGAGTCTACATAAATACTCTTTGTGCTTTAATAGATCTATGTTTTTCCCACGCGTGTGAAAGTGACAGCATGCATACTGTGTGTGGCACTTTGGCTAGATTGAATATTTGTTATGAGTTATATTTGGAGTTGGATGTATTTATGAAATTGTGGTGTTTGTTGAAACCATCTAGCGCTCAAGGTGACAGGGTGGGGTTATCTAGATTGGGGAAGGCCCTACCATGGATTAGAGTGTTCAACCGGAGAGTAGTTAAGAGTAGTATCATGAAGAGAGGATATTTATATGAGAGAGTGTTCACTAGTGAAAGTATGATCCCTAGGCCTTGTTTCTAAACATGAAACACCGTTTGCATCTAGATCTATTGCATGTTTCCTTGCTTTAGTCTTTACCTCACCGTCAAGCTATTTTCCGGAACCGTTACCACTTGTATTTCACTATCTCTTCGCCGAACTAGTGCACCTATATTGGGTGTGTTGGGGACACAAGAGACTTCTTGTATCTTGATTACAGGGTTGCTTGAGAGGGAATACCTTTGACCACTTTCTCTCTGACTTTGATAAACCTTGGGTAATCCACTTAAGGTAAATTTGCTGCTGTTCTACAAACCTCTGCAGTTGGAGGCCCAACAACTGTCTACAAGAATAGAAGTGCATAGACATCAAGCTCTTTTCTGGCGCCGTTGCCGGGGAGGTAAGGTAAAAGGTACTCACATCCTCCGGTGTGAGTGCTCGAAGTTATTTCCTTTAGATTCTTCAATTTTGTCTTTTTGTTTCTAGTTTTCACTAGTTAGGCTTAATGGAAAAGAACAACAAAATTAGAGATCTCTATAGTGTTTATCTTGAGTTAGGACATGAAGTGTTTGAAGAGAAAATTAAAAAACCTATGGAACTTTATTTGCATGCTAATAGCAATGTTATTAGTATGAATTCTTTGGACAGCATTATTTCTACAACTATGGAAAAGTCTAAGCTTAGGGAAGCTATTTTTGATGAAAATGATCTTTTTAGTCCCCCGGCTTTGGAAGATAGCTATTCTATTGCTTATGATGATACCAAACCTCCAATATAAGATGATTATGGTGATGAATATGATATTTTTAGTCCACCTACTATTGAGGAGAAAAGTAATTGTGATTACAATATGCCTCCTATATTTGATGATTATGGTGATGAGAATATTAGTGATAGCTATTTTGTTGAATTTGCTCCCACTACAATTAATAAGAATGCCTTTGCTTATGTGGAGAGTAATAATTATTTTACGCATGTGGCTCATGATAAGAATGTTTTAGGTGATAGTTATATTGTTAATTTTGTTCATGTTGCTACTAAAAGTTATTATGAGATAGGGAAACATGGTTTTATGCATCTTAATAATATTAAGTTTCCCCTATTTATGTTGAAAATCTTGAAGTTGCACTTGTTTTGATTTCCTATGCTTGGTGCTTTGTGCTTTCATGACTTGTTTCTTTACAAGATTCCTACGCATAGGAAGTGGGTTAGACTTAAATGTGTTTTGAATTTTCTTCTTGATGCTCTCTTTTATTTCAACTCATATTTCTTATGAGAGCATCTTCTCAAAATATCAAGCCTAACTTAAAGGCGTTAAAGAAAAGTACTTGTTGGGAGATAACCCAAGAGTTTTCTTGAGTCTTGGAAGTTATTACTTCTGTAATGACCTCTTCTTATCCTTTTTTTTGTTTTTTTTGTGCCAAGAATGACCTCTAATGGGAGGGAAGTAAGATTTGGGGAGTTGCTGTCCCGAAACAGATTTCTGTAGTCCACCATAAATCTCTCAATATGTTAGCTAACTTTCGTTAGCTCAACACTTTTTCATTTGAGCAACAGAAGGTCTTCGAAAAAATCGGTTTCTACCTACTGGTCTGTTTTGATAGACTTCTGCCATTATTTGCATTTGCTTCTTATTGATTCCTTTTTGGGTTATTTTTGGGAAATTGAGATTTTTGAAGGAGTTGCTATAGTATCTTGTGTTTTTAGTGAAAAGTTTTGCTATTCCAAAGCTTTGCTAGAGGTCTAATATATTTTGAATAAACTAATGTTGTTAATGAAGATTGTGTGAAGTTTGTATGAAGGAAAATTTGCAGGTGTAGAGAAAGAATGATGTAATGAGATGAAGAATGGACAAAAGCTCAAGCTTGGGGATGACACCCCGTGTCACCCCAAGAAATATCCAAGTGGTACAAGCGTCAAAGCTTGGGGATGCCCAAGGCATCCCCTTCTTCATCAATAAAAAGCTCAGGTCTTTCTAGACACTTTGCTTTTTTGTTTCATGCGCAATTGTGTTGTTCTTGGAGCATCTTAGTTTTAGTTTTTAGTTTTTGTTTACTTAGTTTTCTTGAGTAAGTTGGTTTGATCACAGCACACTTATTTTGGAGAGAGACACACTCTGTTTTCATTGCCTAGAACACTCTAGTTTTCACTCTTATTGTTCTGTGAGTGTTCACTTTTGCTAGCACTGTGTTTAGCCTTAGTTTTCTTGTGCTTTCGGCTTAGAACTTTTTAGTTCTTCTTTGTGGATTTGTGAGACATGCTCACTGGTCTTTATTTATTATCATCTTTGTGAGTTGTTTCAAATAAGTCGATTGGTATTGGAAAAGAGTAGAGAGTTTCATGCTTATAGTGATACAAAAGAGAGCTTGCTTTGACTGTGGCTTAGACTTTATCATGTCATGCTAGATCTTGCTTTGACCATATGCTTAGTGATTATTGTTGTATCATGACTTGTTCCAAACAATTAGGATTGCTTAATGTGCCCTGAAAGAATCATGCGTTGTTTTAGCATACACAAGCATAGCATTGTGGTATTCTCCTTTGATGCTTTGTTTGGGTTGACTTGACACATGCTTACACCATGTTATGACTGTGACAAGTCACCATAGCCTCTAGGATCATTTAGTCCTTGACTTGTAATACCACTCTATGCTTTGATTAGTAATGTTTTGTTGCTCTGCATGATTATGGCCATTATTGCTCTCTTACTTGGTTGCTCCTAGTCCTTTTCTAGCCTCCACTTGTGTGAGTAAGCTCTACTCATGCGTCCAACTCCCAAGAAACCAAGTTATTCCAAAGTGTCCACTATAAACTCCTATGCATGGTGTGTTACACCATTCCAAGTATATTCTTGTTTTCAGCTATCTTCCAATTAAAAACTATTTTTTTATGTGAAAACTTAGTGATTAAAGCCCTCACAAACTTGATGGCACACTTTTTATTCTTTGTCCCTAATAAACTTGAACCATTGTGTCGTCTATGTTGTATATGCTTGCACTTATACGTTGAAATTAGCAGAACCATGCTGTCATGGGGAACGTTTTCAACATTGCAATTGTACTTGGTACTTAGTTGATATCATGCTCTTTTGTCTATGGATGTCACCGGTGTGAAATAAAGAGGGAACTTGTAAGTCCATGGAGTTTGTATTTTGTGTTAGAGAAACGCCTGGGCCGCTAGCCTAAGCCATGCCTAATCATGGTGGAAACTTGCAGCATCACCATAGTGAGCTGTCTATGAAGCATCCTCAATAAAAATCTATGCATATAGTAAATAAAAAGATCGATGAGATGCTCATTGTCTGCTTTCCTTGTCATTTTGGTTATGGGATAGCTCATGTACCATGTGCAAGCGGTACCTTGTTGGCGGTTCTCAATGATATGCAAATACTTACAATGACAAGAACTTACAGGTAACTAAAGTTGAGTAGCATGAGGTGTGGCCCTCCTATTCAAGGGACTTGGGATTGCCAACTTATACTTCGTCAAGCATATACTCCATCTTTGTTCACTTTAATCTTAACCACTTCAAGATGCTTATGATAGGGCAATGAGGGATGAAAGCTAACAAGTACCATAATTTTTGGAAGCTCTTTTTGAAACTTGAAATCCCTGCTTCCTTTATAAAAGGCCTTTCTTCCACCATTATTTGAGTCTCCACCTTCTACCTTTAGGCACCATTAAGAGAGCATAGTTGTCATTCTGTGTGCAGTGTTCCAAAGATTATTCATTGATGCATATTGTGATATTACTTGTTCTTGTGCTACTTGTTTCTAGTCACCCTTGTGAACTTTGAAGGTGTCATATGCATCTATTTGCTACTATATGAGGGACAAGCTGAATGCCACTATGCTATGTTTTCTGTATGTGAAACAAACAAACGTTTTTCAATGTATGTTACTAATGATCTTTGTTTGTAGCCTTTCATGTTGCATGCATAGTTACTATGTCCTATTGTAGAACTCCATATTTCATGCACATGTTTAGAGTTCTTTGTTCCCAAACTTTCAATTTTCGCAAATGGTTTGATCTTGATTTTGATGGTGCATGTCACCTCAAAAATTATTATTTTTATCACTTACCTACTCGAAGACGAGCATGAGTTAAGCTTGGGGATGCTTGATACGTCGGAAATGTATCTATAACTTTTGATGCTCCATGCTTGTTTTGTATCTACTTTGCTTTGCTTTGTATACACTTTGAGGTGTTTTTATATCTTTTCTGGAACTAACCTATTAACAAGTTGCCACAGTTTCATTTGCCTGCTTTCTTCTGTTTTTGGTTCCAGAAAGGCAGAAAATCAATATCCTCGGAATTGGACGGGACAAAAGCCAAAGTTATTATTTTCCCGGAGCAACACGGAACCACGAAGCAGAGCCGGAGGGGGGCCACAGGGTGGCCAAACCCCCCTAGTCGCGGGCAAGCCCTGGAGGCGCCTGGAGGGGGTGTGGGGGCCCCCTGGACCCCCACCGACCTTGATTCATGCGCCTATAAGAAGCCTCCGATGGGAAAACCCTGAACTGAAGGGAATATGCCCGAGAGGCAATAATAAAGTGGTTATTATCGTATTCCTTGTTTATGATAAATGTTTATTTTACATGCTATAATTGTATTAATACGGAAACGTTAATACATGTGTGTTTAATAAACAAAAAGGAAGTTCCTAGTTATGCCTCTCTTATAAACTAGCTCGTTGATTAACAAGATGATCATAGGTTTCCTGATCATGGACATTGGATGTTGTTAATAACGAGGTCACAACATTAATGTAATGATGTGATGAACATTCATCCAATGTATAGCATTACGATCAAAGTCATTGAGTTTATATTGCTATAACAACTTACGAAGTGATCCTAATCCTTAGACCATGAGATCATGTCAATCACTAACACCGGAAGAGTTTCTTGATAACATCAAACGTCACACCGTAACAGGGTGATTATAAAGATGGGTTCAGAACTACTAAAGTGTTATGTTGAGGCCCATGGATCGAGAGTGGAATTTGTTCATCCCGATGACGGATAGATATGCTCTGGGCCCTCTCGGTGATATCACATTGATTAGCTTGCAAGCAAGTGATTTGATCACTAGAATGTTATATCACGGGAACGAGAAAAGAGTGCATGTCAGTAACGAGATCAAACTAGGTATGGAGATACCGATGATCGAATCTCGGACATGTAATATATCGCGAAACAAAGGGATTAAGATACTAGCGTAACAGGTTTCGATGATCACAAGAAAGTCATCGTTGAATGTGTGGGAGTCAGTATGGGTCTCCAGATCCCGCTTTTGATTATTGATCCGAGAGGGGTCTCGATCATGTCCGCATTATTCGCGAACCGTAGGGTGACACACTTAAGAGACACCGACATCCATTTGGAGCAAAAGTTTCATGCCGAAAAGAATAACAAGCGCAGGAATTTATTTCACTAGATACCGAAACAGGTTTTCGGGTGAAATTGCATAAAGTGGTTATGCATGTGAAATAGAATTCTAGCAAGGGGTTATTTGTGAATGTTTGTCATTAAAGTAATTGACAAAACTCTGAATAAAATAAAAGAGTTTTATTTAATGAGAGTTTGCATTAAATTTGGTGGAAATTTCATTGGAATTTGAGTGGGTTTTTGAGTGGAGAAAATTGAAGGGCCATTTTGTGAGTGGAGTGTCCACCCACATGAATGAGAGAGAGGTGGGGGCACCCTCCATGGCCGGCGGCCATGCCCCCTTGGGCTGCCCCCCCTCCCCTATATAAGGAGCCCCTCCTCTCACTTCTCACTCACACCTCCTCATGAAGGATCTCTCTCCCCCTCTAGAATTTATCCCCCATGGTCTCGGACTAGCGAGATACATGTTCCCGGTGGCTATTCGGCAAGAAAGAGTTGTGCTTCCGCTGCATCGCTGGAGCGAGGAGGCGGAGGTTTCTCGGTGCCTCGAACGTGTGTGCGAGCACGGATGCGCTGCTGTTTTGCGGCGCTAGGACTCTTATTGCTCTGTGAGTGTTCACTTTTGCTAGCACTGTGTTTAGCCTTAGTTTTCTTGTGCTTTCGGCTTAGAACTTTTTATTTCTTCTTTGTGGATTTGTGAGACATTCTCACTGGTCTTTATTGATTATCATCTTTGTGAGTTGTTTCAAATAAGTCGATTGGTGTTGGAAAAGAGTAGAGAGTTTCATGCTTATAGTGATACAAAAGAGAGCTTGCTTTGACTGTGGCTTAGACTTTATAATGTCATGCTAGATCTTGCTTTGACCATATGCTTAGTGATTATTGTTGTAGCATGACTTGTTCCAAACAATTAGGATTGCTTAATGTGCCTTGAAAGAATCATGCGTTGTTTTAGCATACACAAGCATAGTATTGTGGTATTCTCCTTTGATGCTTTGTTTGGGTTGACTTGACACATGCTTACACCATGTTATGACTGTGACAAGTCACCATAGCCTCTATGATCATTTAGTCCTTGACTTGTAATACCACTCTATGCTTTGATTAGTAATTTTTTGTTGCTCTGCATGATTATGACCATTATTGCTCACTTACTTGGTTGCTCCCAGTCCTTTGCTAGCCTCCACTTGTGTGAGTAAGCTCTACTCATGCTTCCAACTCCCAAGAAACCAAGTTATTCCAAAGTGTCCACTATAAACTCCTATGCATGGTGTGTTACACCATTCCAAGTATTTTCTTGTTTTCAGCTATCTTCCAATTAAAAACTATTTTGGTATGTGAAAACTTAGTGATTAAAGCCCTCACAAACTTGATGGCACACTTTATATTCTTTGCCCCTAATAAACTTGAACCATTGTGTCGTCTATGTTGTATATGCTTGCACTTATACGTTGGAATTAGCATAACCATGCTATCATGGGGAACGTTTTCAACATTGCACTTATACTTTGTACTTAGTTGATATCATGCTCTTTTTTCTATGGATGTCACCGGTGTGAAATAAAGAGGGAACTTGTAAGTCCATGGAGTTTGTATTTTGTGTTAGAGAAACGCCTGGGCCGCTAGCCTAAGCCATGCCTAATCATGGTGGAAACTTGCAGCATCACCATAGTGAGCTATCTATGAAGCATCCTTAATAAAAAGCTATGCATATAGTAAATAAAAAGATCGCTGAGATGCTCATTGTCTGCTTGCCTTGTCATTTTGGTTATGGGATAGCTCATGTACCATGTGCAAGGGGTACCCTGTTGGCGGTTCTCAATGATATGCAAATACTTACAATGACAAGAACTTATAGGTGACTAAAGTTGAGTAGCATGAGGTGTGGCCCTCGTATTCAAGGGAATGAGATTGCCAACTTATACTTCGTCAAGCATATACTCCATCTTTGTTCACTTTAACCTTAACCACTTCAAGATGCTTATGATAGAGGCAATGAAGGATGAAAGCTAACAAGTACCATAATTTTTGGAAGCTCTTTTTGAAACTTGAAATCCCTGCTTCCTTTATAAAAGGCCTTTCTTCCACCATTATTTGAGTCTCCACCTTCTACCTTTAGGCACCATTAAGAGAGCATCGTTGTCATTCTGTGTGCAGTGTTCCAAAGCTTATTGATTGATGCATACTGTGATATTACTTGTTCTTGTGCTACTTGTTTCTAGTCACCCTTGTGAACTTTGAAGGTGTCATATGCATCTATTTGCTACTCTATGAGGGACAACCTGAATGCCACTATGCTATGTTTTCTGCATGTGAAACGAACAAACGTTTTTCAATGTATGTTATTAATGATCTTTTTTGTAGCCTTTCATGTTGCATACATAGTTACTATGTCCTATTGTAGAACTCCATCTTTCATGCACATGTTTAGAGTTCTTTGATCCCAGCTTTCAATGCTCGCAAATGGTTTGATCTTGATTTTGATGGTGCATGTCACCTCAAAAATTATTCTTTTTACCACTTACCTACTCGAGGACGAGCATGAGTTAAGCTTGGGGATGCTTGATACGTCGGAAACGTATCTATAATTTTTGATGCTGCATGCTTGTTTTGTATCTACTTTGCTTTGCTTTGTATACACTTTGAGGTGTTTTATATCTTTTCTGGAACTAACCTATTAACAAGTTGCCACAGTTCCATTTGCCTGTTTTCTTCTGTTTTTGGTTTCAGAAAGGCAGAAAATCAATATTCTTGGAATTGGACGGGACAAAAGCCGAAGTTATTATTTTCCCGGAGCAACACGGAACCTCGAAGCAGAGCCGGAGGGGGGCCATAGGGTGGCCCTAGTCGCGGGCAAGCCCTAGAGGCGCCTGGAGGGGGTGTGGGGGCCCCCTGGACCCCCACCGACCTTGATTCATGCGCCTATAAGAAGCCTCCGATGGGAAAACCCTGAACGATCTAGAAGAAATACACGAAAACCTCCGTAGCGTCGCCGCCACCAAAAGGGAGATTCGGGGGACAGAAAGTCTCTCTTTCGGCATCCTGCCAGGACGAGGAAGTGCCCCCGGAGCCATCTCCATCTTCATCACCATTGCTGATTCCCATGATGAGAAGGGAGTAGTTCTTCCTCAGGGCTAAGGGCTCTACCGGTAGCTATGTGTTCATCTCTCTCTCTATGCATGATCTTGTTGTGGTCATGAGCTTTGTAATCAAGTAGATCTACCTTGCTACTCAAGTGCTTCAATAGATCTCTGCTCTCCCCATGTGTGTGAAAGTGACAACATGCACGCCATGGTGGCACTTAGGTTTGAGTCTACATAACTATTCTTTGTGCTTTAATAGATCTATGCTTTTTCCCACGTGTGTGAAAGTGACAACGTGCATACCGTGTGTGGCACTTTGGCTAGATTGAATATTTGTTATGAGTTATATTTGGAGTTGGGTGTCTTTATGAAATTGTGGTGTTTGTTGGAACCATCTAGCGCTCAAGGTGATAGGGTGGGGTTATCTAGATATGGGAAGGCCCTACCATGGATTAGAGTGTTCAACCGGAGAGTAGTTAAGAGTAGTATCATGAAGAGAGGATATTTATATGAGAGAGTGTTTACTAGTGAAAGTATGATCCCTAGGCCTTGTTTCTAAACATTGAAACACCGTTTGCATCTTGATCTGTTACATGTTTCCTTGCTTTAGTCTTTACCTCACGGTCAAGCTATTTTCTGGCACCGTTACCACTTGTATTTCACCATCTCTTCATCGAACTAGTGCACCTATATTGGGTGTGTTGGGGACACAAGAGACTTCCACTATCTTGATTACAGGGTTGCTTGAGAGGGAATACCTTTGACCACTTCCTCCCTGACTTTGATAAACCTTGGGTAATCCACTTAAGGGAAACTTGTTGTTCTACAAACCTCTGCACTTGGAGGCCCAACAACTGTCTACAAGAATAGAAGTGCGTAGACATCAAGCTCTTTTCTAGCGCCGTTGCCAGGGAGGTAAGGTAAAAGGTACTCACATCCTCCGGTGTGAGTGCTCGAAGTTATTTCCTTTAGATTCTGCAATTTTGTCGTTTTGTTTCTTGTTTTCACTAGTCAGGCTTAATGGAAAACAAAAACAAAATTAGAGAGCTCTATAGTGTTTATCTTGAGTTAGGACATGAAGTGTTTGAAGAGAAAATTAAAAAACCTATAGAACTTTATTTGCATGCTAATAGCAATGTTATTAGTATGAATTCTTTGGACACCATTATTGCTAATGCTATGGAAAAGTCTTAGCTTGGGGAAGCTATTTTTGATGAAAATGATCTTTTTAGTCCCTCAGCTTTGGAAGATAGCTATTCTATTGCTTATGATCATACCAAACCTCCAATATATGATGATTATGGTGATGAATATGATATTTTTATTCCACCTACTATTGAGGAGAAAAGTAATTGTGATTACAATATGCCTCCTATATTTGATGATTATGGTGATGAGAATATTAGTGATAGCTATTTTGTTGAATTTGCTCCCACTATAATTAATAAGAATGCCTTTGCTTATGTGGAGAGTAATAATTATTTTATGCATGTGGCTCATGATAAGAATGTTTTAGGTGATAGTTATATTGTTAATTTTGTTCATGTTGCTACTGAAAGTTATTATGAGATAGGGAAACATGGTTTTATGCATCTTAATAATATTAAGTTTTCCCTCTTTATGTTGAAAATCTTGAAGTTGCACTTGTTTTGATTTCCTATGCTTGGTGCTTTGTGCTTTCATGACTTGTTTCTTTACAAGATTCCTACGCATAGGAAGTGGGTTAGACTTAAATGTGTTTTGAATTTGCTTCTTGATGCTCTCTTTTATTTCAACTCATATTTCTTATGAGAGCATCTTCTCAAAATATCAAGCCTAACTTAAAGGCGTTAAAGAAAAGTACTTGTTGGGAGATAACCCAAGAGTTTTCTTGAGTCTTAGAAGTTATTACTTATGTAATGAACTCTTCTTATCATTTTTTTTGTTTTTTGTGTTCCAAGAATGACCTCTAATGAGAGGGAAGTAAGATTTGGAGAGTTGCTGTCCCGAAACAGATTTCTGTCCTCCACCATAAAAATTCGTGAGGACTCTCTGTAAGTTGGATTAAGCTCAAAGTTTACGAATAAATCCCCCAATATGTTAGCTAACTTTCGTTAGCCCAACACTTTTTCATTTGAGAACAGAAGGTCTATGAAAATTGGTTTCTACCTGCTGGTCTGTTTTGATAGACTTCTGCCATTATTTGCATTTGCTTCTTATTGATTCCTTTTTGGGTTATTTTTGGGAAATTGAGCTTTTTGAAGGAGTTGCTACAGTATCTTGTGTTTTTAGTGAAAAGTTTTGTTGTTCCAAAGCTTTGCCAGAGGTCTAATATCTTTTGAATAAACTAATGTTGCTAATGAAGATTGTGTGAAGTTTTGTATGAAGGAAAATTTGCAGGTGTAGAGAAAGAATGATGTAATGAGATGAAGAATGGACAAAAGCTCAAGCTTGGGGATGACACCCCGTGTCACCACAAGAAATATCCAAGTGGTACAAGCGTCAAAGCTTGGGGATGCCCAAGGCATCCCCTTCTTCATCAATAAAAAGCTCAGGTCTTTCTAGACACTTTGTTTTTTTGTTTCATGCGCAATTGTGTTGTTCTTGGAGCGTCTTAGTTTTAGTTTTTAGTTTTTGTTTACTTAGTTTTCTTGAGTAAGTTGGTTTGATCACAGCACACTTATTTTGGAGAGAGACACACTCTGTTTTCATTGCCTAGAACACTCTAGTTTTCACTCTTATTGTTCTGTGAGTGTTCACTTTTGCTAGCACTGTGTTTAGCCTTAGTTTTCTTGTGCTTTCGGCTTAGAACTTTTTAGTTCTTCTTTGTGGATTTGTGAGACATGCTCACTGGTCTTTATTTATTATCATCTTTGTGAGTTGTTTCAAATAAGTCGATTGGTATTGGAAAAGAGTATAGAGTTTCATGCTTATAGTGATACAAAAGAGAGCTTGCTTTGACTGTGGCTTAGACTTTATCATGTCATGCTAGATCTTGCTTTGACCATATGCTTAGTGATTATTGTTGTAGCATGACTTGTTCCAAACAATTAGGATTGCTTAATGTGCCTTAAAAGAATCATGCGTTGTTTTAGCATACACAAGCATAGCATTGTGGTATTCTCCTTTGAGGCTTTGTTTGGGTTGACTTGACACATGCTTACACCATGTTATGACTGTGACAAGTCACCATAGCCTCTAGGATCATTTAGTCCTTGACTTGTAATACCACTCTATGCTTTGATTAGTAATGTTTTGTTGCTCTGCACGATTATGGCCATTATTGCTCTCTTACTTGGTTGCTCCCAGTCCTTTGCTAGCCTCCACTTGTGTGAGTAAGCTCTACTCATGCGTCCAACTCCCAAGAAACCAAGTTATTCTAAAGTGTCCACTATAAACTCCTATGCATGGTGTGTTACACTATTCCAAATATATTCTTGTTTTCAGCTATCTTCCAATTAAAAACTATTTTTTTATGTAAAAACTTAGTGATTAAAGCCCTCACAAATTTGATGGCACACTTTTTATTCTTTGCCCCTAATAAACTTGAACCATTGTGTCGTCTATGTTGTATATGCTTGCACTTATACGTTGAAATTAGCAGAACCATGCTGTCATGGGGAACGTTTTCAACATTGCACTTGTACTTTGTACTTAGTTGATATCATGCTTTTTTGTCTATGGATGTCACCGGTGTGAAATAAATAGGAACTTGTAAGTCTATGGAGTTTGTATTTTGTGTTAGAGAAATGTCTGGACCGCTAGCCTAAGCCATGCCTAATCTCACCGTCTAGTTCATTTTAAAATTTTAGCGTAAAATTTTGACTTAGGTGAGATCGCACTTAGACACCTTGCCGACGAGGTATCCGAGAGAGAAATCGCAGGACTAAATCGTGGCACGCATTGACCCATCGAGTTAGCGAGCGGCGCGCCGCGTGACATCAACCTGACGGCCGGGCGCGCGGGCACGGGTACGGGCCGTCCACATCCACGGACAAGTAGACAACAACCGGCTCTGTCGTCTGTCGCACTGTCCGTGTCCGACACTCCGGCAGTCGCTCGCGCCGTGGTTAGCTAGCTAGACGCACGATGCATACATTTGGCCGATTCATTCATTAGTGACCTTTACGTACGCCATCAAGGTGCCTCATCTCCAGCTAGCTAGCTAACCTCCCTCCCATAGTCCCATGCATGCTCACGCCTGCACTTGTTTAGTCAGCTAGCAGCCTTAATTAGCAGGTAGCCGCTGTTGGTTATAGGCTCTGGAGTTGTTATTTTTGCCCGGAATTACGCGTCGCACTCCGTCCGTCATCTCTCGGCACGCATGATCTCACTTCTTAATTAGAAGCCTGCGAAAACGAGAGGCGAACATGTGGACACTGTTCAGCCGCGCAATATAGTAAGGGTTACAGGTATGCGCAATCTAGCGAGCCGCCGAGATAAATTACTAAGCGGGTTAAACGTGTGGTCTCGCCATTAAGAATCCAGACGCTGCTGTTCGTCATCTCCTAGTTAGTAGTTAATTACCCGACCGAGACAGTGACCAACTCAAGCCCCGAGCGAGCCATCTTCTTAATTAGCTCGGCACAGATAGGGGTTGGAGATGGAGACCGGCCTGAGGTTTGGTGGTCTGCCATCCATCTGATGATGATCGACCGAGAGAGAGAGAGAGAGGCGGCGAGGGCAGGTGGTGCCGGTCCGGCCAGCTCCCTCTTTCGCCAAAAGTCTTCTAGATGGATAGATGGATCACTACAGGAATGGAAAGCTACGCCGACGGCCGGTCGCTACGCCGACGGCCAACGTCGGGGCCGTCGTCCAGACCAGTCCCGCCAAGCAGCCGTTGGCGTAGAATTGCCCTCGGCATATCCTATGTTACGCCGACGGCTGCCCTCGGCGTATCATACGCCGACGGCTGCCCCCGGCGTAGCTATTTTTTATTTTATCTCATTAAACTTTAAAAAATCATCATTCTAATTTAGAAAAATACAAATAATATATCAAAATTTGCAAAAAAATATGACTTTTCTATCTACACTCAAATATTACACATTTGTAAATAAAAATTAAGTTAAACATAAAACATTATATATAGTTTAAAACGGGCATAAAAAATTCAAAAACGATCGAAACAATGCGAAATCTTCGCGTGGTGTTATATTATGTGACATAGTTAGAGGGAAAAATATCAAACTTGGTATATTGATTATGTCTCAAAGAAACCTTCACAAAATGACCTATCTCATTCGAGGTTTCTTGGCTTTCGGATCAAATGATCAATGTTATGGCTAGAATCAAAGCATAGTTTGTGATAATATGTCCATATTATACATACACATGCATCATGGGATGGGGAACAATATTGCAGGAGGAAGTTTTCCTTTTCATCGCACCAAAAGGCCATTTTCCATTTTCCGAGCACAAAAAATGGACGGTTTTGTGAAGCAACCACCAAATGGCTAATTCAAAATGCTACCACCACATTTTACAAAAAATACTATACCACCTTATATGGACAATTTTCTAATAGAGGGATCCGAAACCTTTGCGTCCATCTCTGGTGAAAAAGACAAATTCCTGCTGAATCGGTAGGAAGTGGGTCAGATATGAACTACAGGTACATGATCAGATGCTCATGTTTTTTTACAAAAATCATTTTTAGGTTCACAATATGCTATTTTATCAAAGATCCAATGCAAGTTTAGCGAGGCTCGGCCCCGAGTTAAGAATCTTCATGCCCGCCGTTCGACAAAGTTTAGCGATAGTTTAAAACGAGCATAAAAAATTCAAGAACGATCGAAACAATGCGAAACCTTCGCGTGGTGTTATATTATGTGACATAGTTAGACGGAAAAATATCAAACTTGGTATATTGATTATTTCTTAAAGAAACCTTCACAAAATGACTTATCTCATTCGAGGTTTCTTGGCTTTCGGGTCAAATGATCAATGTTATGGCTAGAATCAAGGCATAGTTTGTGATAATATGCTCATATTGTGCATACACATGCATCATGGGATGACGAACAATGTTGCAGGAGGAAGTTTTCCTTTTGTCGCACCAAAAAGCCATTTTCCATTTTCCGAGCACAAAAAACGAACGGTTTTGTGAAGCAACCACCAAATGGCTAATTCAAAATGCTACCATCACATTTTACAAAAATACTATACCACCTTTTATGGACAATGTACTAACTGGGGGATCCGAAACCTTTTCGTCCACCTCTGGTGAAAAAGACAAATTCCTGCCGAATCGTCAGGAAGTGGGTCAGATATGAACTACAGGTACATGATCCGATGCTCATGTTTTTTTTACAAAAATCATTTTTAGGTTCACAATATGCTATTTTATCAAAGATACAATGCAAGTTTAGCGAGGCTCGGCCCCGAGCTAAGAATCTTCATGCCCGCCGTTCGACAAAGTTTGACGATAGTTTAAAACGGGCATAAAAAATTCAAAAACGATCGAAACAATGTGAAATATTCGCGTGGTGTTATATTATGTGACATAGTTAGAAGGAAAAATATCAAACTTGGTATATTGATTATGTCTCAAAGAAACCTTCACAAAATGACCTATCTCATTCGAGGTTTCTTGGCTTTCGGATCAAATGATCAATGTTATGGCTAGAATCAAGGCATAGTTTGTGATAATATGTCCATATTGTGTATACACATGCATCATGGAATGGCGAACAATGTTGCAGGAGGAAGTTTTCCTTTTCGTCGCACCAAAAAGCTATTTCCCATTTTCCGAGCACAAAAAACAGACGGTTTTGTGAAGCAACCATCAAATGGCTAATTCAAAATGCTACCAACACATTTTACAAAAATACCATACCACCTTATATGGACAATGTCCTAACAGGGGGATCCGCCACCTCTGGTGAAAAAGACAAATTCCTGCCGAATCGGCAGAAAGTGGGTCAGATATGAACTACAGATACATGATCTGATGCTCATGTTTTTTTACAAAAATCATTTTTAGGTTCACAATAGGATATTATATCAAAGATCCAATGCAAGTTTAGCGAGGTTCGGCCCCGAGTTAAGAATCTTCATGCCCGTCATTCGACAAATTTTGACGATAGTTTAAAACGGGCATAAAAAATTCAAAAACGATCGAAACAATGCGAAACCTTCGCGTGGTGTCATATTATGTGACATAGTTATAAGGAAAAATATCAAACTTTATATATTCATTATGTCTCAAAAAACCCTTCACAAAATGACCAATCTCATTCGAGGTTTTTGGCTTTCAGGTCAAATGACCAATGTTTTGGCTAGAATCAAGGCATAGTTTGTGATAATATGCCCATATTGTGCATACACATGCATCATGGGATGGTGAACAATGTTGCAGGAGGAAGTTTTTTTTTCGTCGCACCAAAAAGCCATTTCCCATTTTCCGAATCGGCAGAAAGTGGGTCAGATATGAACTACAGGTACATGATCCGATGCTCATATTTTTTACAAAAATCATTTTTAGGTTCATAATATGCTATTTTATCAAAGATCCAATGCAAGTTTTTCTTTTCATCGCACCAAAAAGCCATTTTTCATTATCCGAGCGCAAAAAGGGGATTTTCTAAAGCAACCACCAAATAGCTAATTCAAAAATGGAGGGTTTGTGATTAGTTGATATGGATATCATATTTGGATTGTTCTCATTTTTCTGATCAATTTAGACATATTATTTATTGAATTCCGATTTACAGATTTAAAGATATTAATTATTTCATATTAAATAGAGAAATACAAAAAAGTAAAATTATTATATTTTTATTTGAATTCAATAATATTTTTACTTATTCATTAATGTTTATTTAAATAATTGTTTGTAATTTCAAAAAATACAAACATGTAACATGATGATATAAGAGTTAATAGGATTGATATCATAATATTGACAACAATGTATGAATTACTTTGCGAAAACAGATTCTGAAGGAACGAGGAAGTTAAGCGTGCTGCAGCTGGACTAGTATTAGAATGGATGACCGGCCGGGAAGTTTGACTAAGATTGAAATTTAATCAAATATTAAGTATAATTAATATAAAAAATGTTTAAAGTGGGAGATTAACGAGTCAAACAATTCAAAGAATAAAAAAATTGAGAAAAAAAATAATTTTTTTTTTAATAAAAATGTTTTTGCAACCTGCCGGCAGGCTATGCCGACGTCCGCTACGCCGATGGTTGATCAGTTCGGCGGTAGCTAAGCCTATCTCAGTGTGCACTGTGTCTCTCCCGTGCTTCGTCCGATCGGTTGCTCCTGCCCTCGTTCGTTTAGCTCTCTCGTTGATCAGCGCACGAGCAATCGACGGATGGATCAGTCCAGGCGAGGGGGCGACCAAGCCGTGCTGGAGAAGCAGGGCACGTGCTCGATCCATGCATCAATCAACCGATTCATTCATCCAAGAGGTTGCAGCATGCATGTGCGCTCCTTCTCCACCATGGCTTCTCGCCCCGTCAACCGATCCGTCGGCATCCGTCGCGTCGCTAGCTCTAGCTGCAAGGACTAACCGCGATGAATGACAGCCGGGAGTTCTGATCCGGTAAGGCGCTCTTTCTTGTTCAGCTTCTTTGATTAGGCAATGTACTAGAAGCTCTTTGATGGTAAGGACACTGGGCGACTTTGGAACCGTACTTTAGATCGACAACATATAGAGGGATCAACAACTTTTTCCCGCCAAGTTGCTCTTTGATGGTTGATCCAATACTTCACTAAATTTGAAGCGCACACACAACGCCCCACCACCTCCCGTCTCTCTCTATGTCATACACGCATATATAGGATGACATTACCAAAAAAAAAATACTCATAAACATTTTTTTGTGTTTTCATCGTTTTGTTAGTCCCGATAGGGTCTTTATAAATAGGATACAAGTTGACATTTTCAACAATTGTCTTGTCAATAAGTGCTAAATTTTCACCACTTTATTGCTAAAATATGAAGTATAACCAAGTTATTATAATCGAATAACTAAATTATGAATGAGTCACAGACATAGCTTGCATTAATTGAACAAAAACTTTAGAAAAAAATCCAAATTAAAAAAAGGCATTTGAATTATCTAGGTAAATATTATGACATGTATCCTGGTGATATCCTTCTTAATAAAAAACATGGTTTTAACTAGTTTTTCATAAGAGCTAATATCTTTTTTTGCAGGGGCATAAGAGTTAATATCTTCATATAAAATATAAACTATTCTTTTTTATTATACAAGAGGACACATTTAGATTACACATATATCTTATATAATTTTAGTTATTATATTTGCAAAAGATGACAATAAGATATACCACTAGCAAACACAATTGAGTTTTATTTACCTCTGGTCATGTTGTCATGCCATCTAGAAGACTACTAAGATTCTCAAACTATTTTTTATTTAATTTTTTCTATAATATTGAAGTCGTTTTAAATATCTTTATTCAACATATATTGTGGTCATGCCAAATATGTTTAGTTTGTTGTACCACAAAATTAAAGTGATATTTCTAGTGGCGAATGTTGCTTTTGGAACAGCTGAAATTGTGTTCGTTCGCTCGAAGAACCACATATTCATGGTCCGTTTCCTATTAAATTCGTATGATGTCCTAGTAATTTTGTAGTATAATATCACAATACATTTGTAATTTGAACTACAACTCTGAGATTTATTGTTGAAAATATATAGTTTTAAAAATAACTCACACTTTGTATTATTTATCATGTTTATTATTTGTGCAATGTCATTTCATCTTTTGAATGTTACTCCAAGAAAATCATATGATATGGTTGTGTTCCTCTATATCTCAATTGATTTCTATAGATGTGTCCATACTTTATTTTATAGCAATATTCAATGGTTATTCTTTGGAAAATATCTCAGTAGATGGTTCAGAATGTATGAGTGTTAGAAATATCTTAATAACTATTTTAGACTAGCTGGATAATAATTAGTATCTACTTTAGGTGCAACTAGCATAGTAGCTCTCAAAGTCGTGCAAGCAACATTGTTATATCTATTCTCACTTAGATGAAGGAAAATATCATCTTACTACTACAATATGATCTTGTGAAAGACATTGATAAAATACACATAGAGCAAGGAAAACGTATTTTAAAAATTGTTAGATGTGACCAACCATCAACATACGTGTAATTTTTATTTGTTAGGTGATGGTATAATCATTTGAACTTTTGAAGGACTTCTGGGAGAGTTTTGATATGTTAAATTTCTTATGAAATAGGATTTTGGTTTATTTATGTGCAATCCCAAAATAAGTCAAGCCTCTGTTACATATATTGTTCCTTAATTTTGTCAACAAATTCAACCGTAGTTGCACTGATAATTATATATATCTGACTTTCCATAGTTCACAACTTAAAAATGATTATATTACTTTTCACAATGTCTACTATTGGTATGTACCATTGGATTGGTAGGTGCTAACTAAGTCATGATGTTAAGAATTCTGTACATGAGAAATCAAAGATATATATGAACGAGCGCTCTATATATGTTATCATCTAATCTTGTAAAGAATAACAATAGGATTGCCTTTATGTATTGTAGAAATCATTGATTATGTAATTAAGAATTCAGTTATATTATTTATTTGACACTTCAGTTATCTCTCATCATGCATGATTTCACTTCTTAGAAGCCTGAGAAAACGAGAGGCAAACATGTGGACGCAACGCTTTCGTTGCGTTGGGTGAACTCAGCCGTGGTGCCGCTGGCCCTCTCATCTCATCTGACCGGCCGTCTGGCCAGCATGCTAGAGCAATATAAGAGTTACATGTAAGCGCAATCTACCGAGTCACCAAGATAAATAAAGCGGGTTAAGCGTGCGGTCGCCGTCCCACACCCCCACCGGCGAGCGGTTAAAGTAAATGGCGTTGACGTCGTCATCTCCTAGTTAATTAGCTGACCAAGACAGTGACAAACTCAAGCCTCGAGAGAGTTTACTTAATTAGCTCGGTGCAGATAGAGTTGGAGTTGGAGATGTACCTGGGTTTTGGTGGTCTGTCATCCATCTCATGAGAGAGAGAGGTGGCGAGGGCAGGTGGTGGCGCAGATTCCCCTTTCACCAAAAGCTATAGCTCCTTTTTAGATTGATAGATGGATCAACCATCGAAGGATTTCCTACCAACGCCTTTTTGGTTGCCCGCAGCCTATATATATACTGCCGACCGGTTGCTCCTGCCCTCGTTTCTCTAGCTCTCTGGTTGATCAGCAGAGTAGTAATCGATGGATGGATCAATGTAGGCGTGCGGTTGAGGGGGTGAGAAAGCCATGCTGGAGAAGCAGGGCACGTGCTCGATGATCCATAATCATCCATAGATCGATCCAAGAGGTTGCAGCATCCATCTCCAGCATGGCTTCTCGCCCCATCGATCTGGTCGATGTCCTTCGCTAGATCTAGAAGCACGGACACAGACCACTGCATGGTGAGCCCGATGCTGATCATCCAGCAAGGTGTTGTTCTTATTCAGTTTCCTTGATTAGGCATGACTAATGTAGTACGAGCCGCAGGTAGCTCATCTATAGTTAATTACTCGGTGCGCATTGTGATTTGACTCATAAGAAACTGTCACTGGGAAGCTGTTGAGGAAAAGGAAGGAACCCCTAGGAGAGGTTCAGACACTAGGCAACTTTCAAACTGTACCTTAGATTGAACATTTATTTCTTTCTTGCCTTTTACACTATCATTTGGGTGTATGTTTTATTTTGCATATAACACACCCGCCGTCCAATATTACTAATATATTTATAAATCGACTAAATAGGGTCGATAAAAAAATCTAGAATACGCGTTGAAGTGTTAGCTTTATGTTGGTCCATTTGGATGTTTAGAAATAATCTTGTCTTTAATAAACAAACGGTACTAATTTTCTACAATTTACTCAATTGGCGGCATACTAGATACAACTTTGGTTTCGCCTCCTCCCGGGAAATCACCAGAAGCCTATGAATACTGGATGCAATCACCTGTTGACGGTTGCACATGACTTCTTTTTCCAGACTACCCGGTGGCCACATATTAGTAGGATTCAAAATGGACATCTTCATGTTGCTTCTTATTTTTAGATGGTTGATACATGTCTCAATTTAACCGATCCGTGAATGTAAAACTTCTCGATGAACTATGCAATAAAAGAGGCTATGTACATCACTTGATGCAGAGGCCGGGCAAAGCTCCACTTTAGGAAAAAAATAACTTTCTTCCACCAAGCCGTTCTATTGGTTTTTTATTGTTAAATTTGATAACTTCCACTCTCATATAATGATATGCTTTCACCTTTTGTTAGTCATGATGAGATGTTAAAAACTAAGAGTTAAGTTCAATTTTTTTTTAAAAGCCAGTAATTGCTAAATTGTTATCACTTAATCGCTAGAGTATGAAGTGATAACCAAGTTATAGACATAGTTTGCATGAATTCAACAAAAAATTAAGAAAAACTCTAAATTTCAAAAACACATTTATTTACCTCTGCTCACGATTTGATGCCATTAGAAAGGGAAATGAGATTTTCGCTCAAGCACACAATAGAATCATGCCATGCTATTTTTTATTTCATCTTTTCTACAATATTGAATTCGTTGTAAACATCTTTATTCAACAGATATTTGGGCCATGGCAAATATGTTTAATTTTTTTGTACCATAAAATTTAAGAGATATTTCTGGCGACGAATTTTACTTTTGGAACAGTTGGCATTATGCTCGTCGGCTCCAATAACCGAATATTCATGGTCCTTTTCTATTAAATTTGTAGGCTGTCCTAGTAATTTTATACAATAATTTTACAATACATTTGTAATTTCAACTAAAACTCTAAGACTTATTGTTGATAATATATATTTTTAAACCCAACTCACAATTTCTCATGTTTATCATGCTTATTGTTTGTGCAATATCATTTCATAGATTGAAGGTTAATCTAAGCAAATCATACCATAGGGTTTTGTTCCTCTGTATCTCAATCAATTTCTTTAGATGTGTCCATACTTTATTTTATAGCAAGATTCAATGGTTATTCTTTGGAAAAATATCTCATCATATGGTTCACAATATATGAGTACTAGAATTATCTTAATAACCAGCATTTAGACTAGCTGGATAATAATTACATCGACTTTAGGTGCAACTAGCATAGTAGTTCTCAAAGTCGTGCAGGCAACATTATTATATCCATTTTCACTTAGATGAAGGGAAAATATCATCTTACTACTACCATATGGTTTTGTGTAAGATATTGAGAAAATATACGAAGAAGCAAAGAATATTTATGGTAAAAGAATGTCAAATGGGAGCAACAATCAACACACATGTAATTCGTATTTATTTAGGTGACGGTATAATCATTTGAACTTTTGAAGGACTTTTGGGAGAGTTTTGATATGTTAAAGTTCTTGTGAAATAGGATTTGGTTGATTTATGTGCAATCCCAAAATAATTCAAGCTTCCATTACATATATTGTACATTAATTTTTTCGACACATTCAACCTTAGTTGCACTATGTTGAAGGGACAATTATATACCAATATCCATATAGTTCACAACTTAAAGGTGGTCATATTATTTTCACATTATTTACTATTGGCATGTAACCTTGAATTCATAGGTGCCAATTAAGCCATGATGTTAAACATTATCACATGAGAAATCGAAGACCTTATGCACAATAATGAAGTTGGATCGTCTTTTGCTAAGCTTGATTTTGAGCATCCATGTCCCTAGCGTGTGATTAGTGTTAATAAACTCCATTTGTGAAGCCAATATATGTATCAATTTTTTTGTCGACACGAGTTCTTTGGGAAAAATATATTTTGTTCAACTGTGTCCTGTTTGGATGTGAAATTTGAGGTTGATACCGCTGAAATTTGAACTGTGATTCTAAATATATTTAAAGGTTATGTGAGGATAAAGAAGTTGTTGGAGGAAGTGGTTGAGTTAGAAAGTTTAAACTCGTAGGTGCCTGAGGGTACTAAACTATAGACGATGAAGGTTAAACGAGATCATGATAACAACCCTCACCGGTGGGAACTCCGTCGACAAAGGTTTGTGTTTTTCTAAGCAATCAAAGTGGTTGGTAGGTTCACTAAATATAGATTAATTGGGAGGGACTAGCTTGTAGTTAGTTTTAACGGTTGCCAAACAAGAATGCAATTCCAACACATCCAAAGATCATTCGAATTACAATCATGGTTCGATTCCAATTCTTCATTTTTCATGACCAGTTCATCCTCTACAAAATCATCAAAAAAATCAGATGGATGAAATCCGAAGTGCTGGATTAAGGCCGAACAATCTTAAAAATGTGATTGGTGGCTATTAGAAAAAAGTCAACTACTAATTAGACACTTCATTTTAGAAGAAAACTCCACCTAGAGCCGACAATGGAACTACATACACATGTGTACCATTTAGAACAAAAGATAGGTGAAATTGGATACTAAATCTGGCGAGCTTAAAACTTATCCAAATCACCGAAAACATCTCACCAGGTAGTGAAGGGTTTCCCGTTAATGACCGAGAAATTATTTTGTCACTGTAATACACAGGGGTTCCAAATCTAAGGGTCTATTTGGTACATTGGATTTTTGGAGGATTCTATTCCTTAGGAATGTTTTGGTGTAGATGTGTGTTTTGGTTTGATTTGTAAGGTTAGAAACCTTGATGGTTTTTTTCGTATGAGATACCGTGCATGCAACTTTATACTATATGAAAACTTCTGTTAGGTCTAAGGTGCAACCAAACAGCTTGATCAAAAAATTCCACGTGTCGATTCCTATAGAACTGAACATGTTTCAATCCTACTCCCTCCGTTTCAAAATATAAGATTTTTAGATTTGTGAAGAAAATGTATCAAGACTTGTTTTAGTGTCTAGATTCACTCTAAATCGCAGTGAATCTACATACTAAAAATAGTCTAGATACATACTATTCACAAATTTAAAACATCTTATATTTTAAAACGGAGAGAGTATATGTCTTCCACATTCTTGTGTGTTTAAAATCCTGCGAACGGAATAAGCCCTGCCAAAACTTAGAAACAACGAAAACATGCATGTAAAGAAACAACGCAGCTACTCCACTACGTACCCATCTTAGGAGGCAGCAATCTAGTTCTCAGGTGGGTTGGGTACTTGCCCAAGCATCCATCCAAGAGAGAAAATAAGACGCTCCGGCCGGGCATATTATCTCCTCATCTTCCCACACTCACTTTAAAGCAGGACCCGGATTTCGGTATGAGAACGCTCAAAGAGTGGGGATGCTCTTATCTCATCATCTTCCCGCCCTCACTTTTAAACTAGCAGGACCACAGTACCACACCACCAGCAATGGTAGCGCGCCGCATGACATCAACCTGACGGCCGGGCACGCGCACGCGTGGCCATCCACAGACAACAACCGGCCGAGCGTGCACTTGTTTTCTCAATCTCTGTCGTCTGCCGCACTGTCTGCGCATCTAAAGGCACTCACGCTCGCGTGGTTAGCAAGACGTTGGCACGACGACGATGCATACATTTCGCCGATTAATTAATAACCTTTACGCTTCCACGCCGTCAGCGTCGTCGCGCGCACTTGTTTAGTCGGCGGCGTTAGCAGGTAGTAGCCGCTTCTGTTGAGGCTCCGGCCGGCCGGACTTCTAATTTGCCCGCTGGAATTACTTAACCATGCATCCCACCTCGTCATCTCTCGGCACGCATGATTTCACTTCTTAATTAGGAGTAGAAGCTTGAGAAAACGAGAGACGAACACCTGGACGCACGCAGCGCCGTCGCGTCGATCGCGTTGCGTGCACTCAGCCGCGGTGCCGGTGCCGCCGGCCCTCTCATCTCGTCTGGCCGGCCGTCAGCCGTCAGGACAGCGTGCTGCAGCAATATAAGGGTTACAGGTAAGAGCAATCTAGCTGGTGGCCGAGATAAATTAAGCGGGTTACTATATTAAACATGTGGTCTCGCCATTAAGAATTAATCCAGACGCCCTGGTCGCCGTCTCACCGTCGTCATCTCCTAGTTAATTAGCCGACCGAGACAGTGACCAACTTATTTAAGCCCCGAGCGAACTTGCTTGTATTTAATTAGCTCGGCGCAGATAGGGGTTGGAGCTGGAGGGGGTCCTGGGGTTTGGTGGTCTGCCAGCCATCTGATGATCGACCGAGAGAGAGAGGCGCGGCGAGGGCAGGTGTGGCGCAGCTCCCCGGCCCCTTTCGCCAAAAGCTATAGCTCCTTTCTAGATGGATCAACCATGGATGAATTTCCTACCACCGCCTTTTGGTTCCGCCGCGGCTATATATATGCTACCGCGCACGGTAGCTGCTACTAGCTTGACTGCCTATCTCACCATGCATCGATTCCCTCTGCTTTGTTCGTCGGGGCAGCCATCGCTCGTCTCTCCGGCTGATCACCATGCAGCAAGCAGAGGGGCAACCGATCGATCGAGGCTGGTGCGGCCGGGGAGGGGGCGAGCAAGCCGTGCTGGAGAAGCAGGGCACGTGCTCGATCCATGGATATTGTCGCAGGCCGCCTGCCCGTCCAGGGTTTTTGCAGCATGTGCGCTCCTTCTCCAGCATGGCTTCTCGCCCCCGTTGGTCGATCTATTGGTCGGCCGGAGTTCGTCAACGCGCCGCCGAGCGTGCAGCTAACTGATCGGAAGCACGTACAGCGGTGGATGCATATCATCGGTAAGGCGCTTCTCCACAATTATGTTTGTTTGTTTTACTTCTGCGGGCGGTTCTGTTTCTTGATTAGGCAGCAGGAGCAGCAAGCCTGTGCAGTTTTAGATAGTCAGCGACAAGGCCCGGGAGAGCAGGTAGTACGTACTAAATGGTTTGACTATAAGAGAGAGCTTTAATTAATTTGCCGCTGATAAGTCGTAGGAAATTGCATGGAAATCTTTGCAAAACTTTGGATTCACCCTTTTTGCGTTGAACCGTTTGCATGCTATGTTTCCAGGAAAGGCTCAGACTTCGGGCACGTTTCAAAATGCTTATCCTCCATCATCTCTTTCATGATCAACTATGTAGTACACACTACGATTTCCCGCAAAAAGAAATTATTCTTTTACGGATTTGCTAAATGCTTTTAATTGGGTACAAGTAGAAGGGAACAAATGAAAAATGTTTTAGATACTTTTTCAGATAATCACATACACATTAGGTCCAGCTTCTCTCCAAGCACCGATATTTAAAACATGTGGGGTAAATATCACAAAATCACAACTATGGTGTGTGGCTGTACGGTTTCACAAAACCATGACTAAATGTTTCTTTTTATAAAAGAACCAAATTATTTGGGTAAGGTACGGTATTTCACATGACCCAAGTCCCATAGTTTAGGTCATTCAACAACATTTTCGCTACACCATATGTTATATGTGAGAGAAGTGTTCTGGATCCAGGGTTTTCTCACGGACCAAAACCAGACCTACATGGCCGCCTCGACCTATCCTTGATAACAAATTCAAAACACCTGAAAAATAATTAGTTATTCAAACTCGTTTGATAGTTTTGTCGTTTTTGTGACTTCTGGCCAAGTTTCAGCAAAATAATCGTTTCAGAAAAAGTTTGAAGATTCAAAATACCTTACGGGGGTAAACTTGAATTTTTGTAGCGCATTTTACCTAACATTTAGTAGTTTTTGCCGTTATTTGTAACTTCTAACCAAACTGTGTTAAAAAATTCAAATAAAAAATAAAAAACACTATAGCCAGGGTCCAATAAGAAAAACACAAAGTGAACCATTTATGCTTTGCTATGTGTTGGGACCAGTATTTCCCACGTGTCGACGGGATGTTGGAAACAATGTCAAATGACTTGAAACATGGAATTTGTATTATGTGAAACAAATTACCGATCTATTTTTTTTATAAAAAACCATTTCTTGTAGTTTTGAAACCCTAGCTTCAATAGTTGCTTCAATATAATTTTCAAACAGTTTCTTTCACCAAGTTAAAACAAGAGTGTTTTATGATGGGAGGTTGTCGAGAATTGCCCTTTTCCCGTAATTAAGCAGCATATGGTAGATAATTGTTTTTTTGTGCCATGGAATAAGCAAACACAAAACTGTTTGACCGAGATAGATTAGAACATCCTATGCAAAACATGATAAGGTTTGGAAATTCTTCATCTGTGTTCTTCATAGAGGACCTACACAGAAAAACCGAGGCACTTAAGAAAAAACTCATCCGTAAAATGCAAACACGTGTTTATATGATAGAAGGTTGTTGAATACATTTTGCCCTTTTCCATTAACAAAGCAGCACACCATGTTATAGATAACCGGGTGTGTTCGGCGTCGTGGAACAGTAAGCATATAGAAAACTGTTTGACCGATTCTAAATAAGACATAACATCACATATAAAACATGATAAGGTTCAGAAATTCTACATCCGTGTCCTTCATAGGGGACATACGTAGACTAATATGGTACTTGCTACATCAATGAATAATAGCCGGATAACATGTTCCACGGGCTAAAAAACATTTCTTGTGGTTTTGAAACCTAGCTCCAATAGTTGCTTCAATATGATTTTCAAATAGTTTCTTTTAGCAAGTTAAAACAAGCGAGTTTTATGATGGAAGGTTGCCCTTTTCCAATAATTAAGCAGCTCGTTTTTGGTGTCATGGAATAAGGAAACAAAAATTGTTTGACAGATCATAGGTTAGATTATCGTATACAAAACATGGTAACGTTTTGAAATTCTGCATATGTCTCCTTCATAGCGGACCTACAAAAAAAACCGAGGCACGTAAGAAAAAACTCTTTTACAAAATGAAATATACGAGTGTCTATATGACAGAAGGTTGTTGAACACACTTTGCCCTTTTCCATTAACAAAGCAGCACATTACGTTGTAGATAACTGGACGCGTTCTGTGTCGTGAAACAGTAAGCAGACAGAAAATTGTTTGACCGATCATAGATTAGAACATCGTATACAAAACATGATAAGATTTGGAAATTCTTCATCCGTGTCCTTTATAGCGGACCTACATAGAAA
Source organism: Avena insularis (assembly GCA_023614405.1). Classification (NCBI taxonomy): domain Eukaryota; kingdom Viridiplantae; phylum Streptophyta; class Magnoliopsida; order Poales; family Poaceae; genus Avena; species Avena insularis. The sequence goes on along the minus strand of CM042695.1, from coordinate 375,608,007 downwards.
AACCAAGACACTTAAAAAGAAGGCCTTCACAAAATGAAAACACGAGTGTATATATGACAGAAGATTGTTGGATACACTTTTCCTTTTTTCCTTTAACAAAGAAGCACACCATGTTGTAGATAACCGTGTGTGTTCGATGTCGTGGAACAGTAAGCAGACAGAAAACTGTTTGACCAATTCTAAATTAGAATATATACAAAACATGATATGGTTCAGAAGTTCTCCATCGGCGTCCTTCATAGCGGACCTAGGTAGACTAATACGGTACTAGCTACATCAATGAATAGTGGCCGGATAACATGTTCCACATTCTCAAAGAATCAACACCAGAAGAAGAAAACTCAGCAGATCAATTTCAGGCAGCAGCCCAACCGTTATTAGTCAGCGCCAAGGGCCAGGAGGGAGTACTAAATGATTTGACTAAGAGAGAGCTTTAGATTGCCGCTGGGAAGTCGTGGCAACTGGCAGGAACAAGCATGGAAATCTTTGCAACATTTGGATTATTCATCCTTTTGCGCGCTGAACCGTCTGCATGCTGAAAGGCTCAGACTTTGGACACGATTCAAACTGTTTACCCTCCATCATCTCTTCTTGACCACCTATGTAATACACCACGTTTCCCGCAAATGGAAGTTATTCTTTTACGGTTTTGCTAAATTTTCGTTAGAAGTCTTGAGCCATTGGAGTTGACGCGGAGATCCGTACAACCCGTATTTGCTAGTTGCACAGCTGACGGTTGCAACTGAATATTTTTTCGAAATGGGGATGTACCCCGGCCTCTGCATCCTAGGATGCACACAACCCTTTTATTACTCAAAGTCTTAAAGTCTTAAAATGCCAAATACAGATCAAAGAGGGTTGATACAAACACCAACCATCTGAAGAGACAAAAAAGTCTAAAGATGCAGAGCATACAAACGCTAAACATCTCTCAATCTACTAGAAAGACGCCACGTAGCCTGGTAGAAGATATCCTGAGCAACCATCACCAGACGGCTGCATCCAGAAACCATCAAATCTCGGTGCTGTTCCGGGAGCAAAAAAGCCCAAAGCTAGATCCATTGGGACGCTGATATTATAACCTGCAAAAAAGAAGGAACTTAAGGATAGTTGTCGTCGATAGGCCCTGTCTTTGACAAAAGCCTTGAGTCCGCAGGGTCAAATCATCGTGACTGTTGTCATCCCTTTTTGTTGGTCGCTCTCTGTTTTATGCTCTGAAAATTAAATCGCGAGGACGGCCACTGTCCTACACGCATTTCTTATTTGTAGTTGGGTAGCAACATATTTTTGTGGTAGATTAATTTTTCTAGGTTTCAATTTTGTTTGAGTAAACTTGGACAGTAAAATACTAAGATTTCTGGTATTTATCAGAAACCGGAAATCTTGGTGCCCTGGTATAAAAATTGCTATTGAGAAAAAAACCTTGAGCTCCATGGACGATTTACAAAACCTGATTTTGGACCACATTGTTTTGTCAAGATTTTAATTGGGTACAAGTAGAAGGGAACAAATGGACAATGTTTTAGATACTTTTTTCAGACATTAGGTTTAGCTTCTGTCCAAGCACCCATGATATTAAAACATGTGGAGTAAATATTACAAAATCACAACTATGGTGTGTGGCTACGGTTTCACAATACCATGATTAAATGTTTCTTTTTATAAAAGAACCAATTTATTTGGGTGAGGTATTTCACATGACACAAGTCCCACAGTTTAGGTCATTCAACATCGTTCCCGATACTCCGGACACACCAACCATATGTTACATGTGAGAAAAGTTGGTTGGATCCAGGGTTTTCTCAGGAACCAAACCAGACCTAGCATGGCCTCGACCTAGCCTTCATAACAAATTCAGAACATCCGAAAAATAATTAGTTATTCGAACTATGTTCCATGAGTAAACTATGAAAGTTGAGCTAATTTTGCCTAGTCGTTTGAAAGTTTTGCCGTTTTTGTGACTTCTGGCCAAGTTTCAACAAAATAATCATTTCAAAAAAAAAAGTTTAAAGATGCAAAATACCTTACGGGAGTAAACTAGAATTTTTGTAGCGCATTTTACCCAACATTTAGAAGTTTTTACTGTTATTTGTAACTTTTGACCAAATTGTGTTTCAAAAATTCAAATAAAATATAAAAAACACTATAGCCTAAGTCCATTAATAAAAACACGAAGTAAACCATTTATTTTGCCTTGTGCTAGGACCAGTATTTTCCACGTGTCGACGTGATGTTAGAAACATTGTCAAATGAAAACCGATCTATTCTGGTTTTGATAAAAAAATATTTTTTGTGGTTTTGAAACCGTAGCTCCAATAGTTGCTTCAATATGATTTTCAAGCAGTTTCTTTCACCAAGTTAAATCAAGAGTGTTTTATGATGGAAGGTTGTCGATAATTGCCCTTTCCCCATAATTAAGCAGCGCATCATAGATAATCATTTTTGTGTGTCACGGGATAAGCAAACACAAAACTGTTTGATCGATCATAGATTAGAACACCGTATACAAAACCTGATAAGGTTTGGAAATTCTCCATCTGTGTCCTTCATAGCCAGTGGCGGCGCCAGGTGTGGGTATTCATAGTGGGGTAATGAGCTAGAATGTTGTGTGGTGCAGGTCTGTATGGGCCGTCTCGGAATTTTGGGTATTCATATGAAGACATGTGAATACACCTAGGGCCGCCACTGTTCATAGCAAACCTATCCAAAAAAACCGAGACACTGAAGAAAAAAAACTCCTTCACAAAATTGAAAACGTGACTGTTTTCACTTCAGAAAAAAATGTGAGTGTTTATATGGCAGAAGGTTATTGAACACACTTTTCCCCTTTCCATTAACAAAGAAGCACACAATGGTGTAGATAACCGGGTGTGTTCGGGGTCGTGGAATAGTAAGCAGACAGAAAACTGTTTGACCAATTCTAAATTAGAATATCAGATACAAAATATGATAAGGTTCAGAATTCTTCATCCGTGTCCTTCATAGCGGACCTATATAGAAAAATGAGGCACTTAAAAAAATCCTTCACAAAATGAAAAACACGAGTGTTAAAAGGTTGTTGAACACACTTTGCCATTTTCCATTAACAAAGCATCACATCATGTTGTAGATAACCGGTGTGTTTAGTGTCGTGGAACAGTAAGCAGATAGAAAACTATTTGACCGATCATAAATTAGAACACCGTATACAAAACATGATAAGGTTTGGAAATTCTTCATCCGTGTCCATCATAGCAGACCTAAACAGAAAAACCGAGACACTTAAGAAAAAAAGTCCTTCACAAAATTAAAAAACAGTGGTGTTTATATGACAGAAGGTTTTTATACACACTTTTCCATGAACAAAGCTGCACACGACCGTGTAGATAACCAGGTGTCTTCGGTGCCATGGAATAGTAAGAAGACAGAAAATCGTTTGACCGATTCTAAATTAGAATATCAGATACAAAACGTGATAAGGTTTAAAAATTCTCCATCCGTGTCCTGCATATACAAAAAATGAGGCACTTAAGAAAAAAACTCCTTCACAAAATGAAAAACACGAGTGTTTATATGACAGAAGGTTGTTGAACACACTTTGTCATTTTCCATGAACAAAGAAGCACATCATGCTATAGATAACCGGGTGTGTTCGTTGTCATGGATCAGTAAGCAGACGGAAAACTGTTTGACCGATCATAGATTAGAATATCGTATACAAAATATGATAAGATTTGGAAATTCTCCATCCGTGCCCATCATAGCGGACCTACACAAAAAAACCGAGGCACTTAAGAAAAAAATCTCCTTCACAAAATGAAAACATGAGTGTTTATATGACAAAAGGTTGTCGAACACGCTTTTGCCTTTTCCATTAACAGTGCATCACACGACGGCATAGATAATCGGATGTGTTCGGTGTCATGGAACAGTAAGTAGACAAAAAATTGTTTGACCAATTCTAAATTAGAATATCAGATACAAAACGTGATAATGTTTAGAAATTCCCATCCATCCTCCATAGCGGACCTATACAGAAAAAACGAGGCACTTAAGAAAAATACTCCTTCACAAAATGGAAAACACAAGTGTCTATATGACAGAAGGTTGTTGAACACACTTTGCCATTTTCCATTAACAAAGCATCACATCATGTTGTACATAACCGGGTGTGTTCCTTTTCGTGGAACAGTAAGCAGACATAATACTGTTTGACCAATCATAGATTATAACAGAGTATACAAAATATTGTAAGATTTGGAAATTCTTCATGCGTGTTCATCATAGCGGACCTACACAGAAAAACCGAGGCAGTTAAGAAAAAAATGTCCTTCACAAAATGAAAACATGAGTGTTTATATGACAGAAGGTTGTCGAACACTCTTTTGCCTTTTCCATTAAAAATGCGGCACATGACGGCGTAGATAATCGGATGTGTTCGGTGTCATGGAACAATAAGTAGACAAAAAATTGTTTGACCAATTCTAAATTAAAATATGAGATACAAAACGTGATAAGGTTCAGAAATTCTCCATTCGTATCCTCCATAGTGGACCTATACAGAAAAAACGAGGCACTTAAGAAAAGAAATACTCCTTTACAAAATGAAAAACATGAGTGTCTATATGACAGAAGGTTGTTGAACACACTTTGCCATTTTCCATTAACAAAGAAGCACATCATGATGTACATAAGCGGGTGTGTTCCTTTTCGAGGAACAGTAAGTAGACAAAATACTGTTTGACTGATCATAGATTATAACAGCGTATACAAAACATGATAAGATTTGGAAATTCTCCATCCGTGTCCATCATAGCGGACCTACACAAAAAAACGAGGAACTTAAGCAAAAAAAAATTCCTTCACAAAATGAAAACACGAGTGTTTATATAACAGAAGGTTGTTGAACATACCTTTCCCTTTTCCATTAACAAGGCAGCACACGACGGTGTAGATAACCGGGTGCGTTCGGTATCATGGAACAGTAAGCAGACAGAAAACCGTTTGACGGATTCTAAATTGAAATATCAGAAGGTTCAGAAATTCTCCATCCGTATCCTTCATAGCGGACCTACCTAGACTAATACGGTACTATAGCTACATCAATGAATAGTAGCTGGATAACATGTTCCACATGCTGAAAGAATAACCGCCAGAAGCAGAAAACTCAGAAGATCAATTTCAGGCAGCAACCCAGCCGTTATTAATTCTACTAGTATTCCTTTAGAAATTCCTTTTCTAATTTTTTTTACAGTTGGCGACTCTATATATTATTACAAACTCTTCATTCTTGAGTTCATCCCCTGCCACAGTTGAACGATCGAAACGAGAAGAATGAACGATGAGCTGCACGAACAAGATCAGACAATTCAGCGGCATGGTAAAAAATAATGTGGAATTGTCTGAAAACAGGCACACGGCGCAACGACTGGTTGTTCATCAAGATGTAGTAATTGCCAGCACAAGTGTATTTACATTTTGGCGATCTCTCCTGCGGAACCATCTCGCCGAGTTCAGATTTTGCGGGCGAGGCAGCTACGAGGCTTTGCAGAGAACAAGCTGCAGAACATTTTTCAGTCATTGCGTCAGTAGTTAGAAAGAAAATCGCGTGGAGATTAATTAATAATTGATTAATATTGCCGCATTTCGTCGGTACAGATTATTATGAATTGGAAATTTGGAATTCGTCATGGAAGCAGATAAAGCAAGGAACTTGAGAAGAAATGTACCCCGCGTGTCGTCATCCGAGGAGGAGCCCAGCACCCTGCGCCTGACCGGGTCGGCGGTCCGACAGCGTCGTGTCGCGCCGCCGCTGTCAGCTGGCGAGGCCGGCAGCGACGCCGGAGACGTGCAGTCGATGACGGTACATCCGTCCCTGTTCTTCTTGCCGAAGCTCAGGAACCTCTTCTTGAACCCCATGGCCGTCCCTCTCGGCGAGGTCGCCCGCGCCGCGCTGGCGGCTCCCCTACTCCGTGCGCTTGGCGGCGTCGAGACCGCCTGGACGCTCCTCCTGCAGCCGGCGCTCTGATGATGCTGCCGCTTCTTCCGCAGCACCGCGGCGTCCTCTTCGAGCTGCCTCTCGATGGACCGAGACCGGGATCTGTAGGAGGGCGCGCTGTTTGGAGCGGATGAGTCCCGGCCGGACCTGGCGGTGGCGGAGAAGGAGGACAGGCCGTCAGAGCTTTCTCCCGCCGGCGCAGCTTCTTCCGCGTTCGTCTTGATGATTCCCACGGCGATGTCGGCCGCCGTGGTGGTCTGGTATGCATTGCCCGTGCTATCCTTGCCCTCGTGGCGCGGTTCAGCATCCGATCCAGCGTCCAAAGCGTCAGAAAGCCTAATGGTGCCCTCGTCGACGGCCTTCTTCTTGATGAAGACGTAGCTCGGCTCGGTCTCCGAGTCGCTGGTGATCTCTCCGTGGCCAAGCTTCGCCTCGGTCTCAGGAGACTGCACCGCGATCTCCTCGCCGTCGCGTCTCTCCGCGACGTCCGCGTTGATCACGGCGTTCTTCGCTTCAGCGGCCTCGCCGCACTCTGTTGCTGGAGCTGCACTGTCCACTACCTCGCCGCAATCGGATTCCAGCCCTGGGGGAGAAGCCTCTCGAGCTTCATCATCACGGTCCGAAACCGCAGCCTGCTCGCTTGAGATGCTGGTCCGCGCCGGTGTAGCCAGGCCCGTGTTCGACAGCTGAGCAGCCTCCGGGCCGCCGGAGCTGCACTGCCGGGGCAAGCCGCCACGCGGCGGCTTCTTGCCAGTCTGCCTGAGTGAGCCGTGATCTTTCGCCAACCCCTTGCTTCCCGACAATGCCTTGCGCTTCGGCGCGGCGCCGCCGTTTACTGCTCGCGATCGGTGGCCGTGCTTCTTGCTTCCGCCTTCGGCGCCTGGTCGTGGTTCCGGTGGCGGCGATTCTTGCGACAGCGCGCGCCTTAGCCCGACGTCGGGGCGGCTGCTTTTGGTGAGGTTGGCTGACGATAAGCTCCTCCTCGCGAGCGGGTGCTTCTTGCCGGAAACCCGGTCCGGGGCAGCCACGTCGGAGCTCCTCCTCTTCTCGCCGTTGTCCTCGGCTTCCTGATGCACAGGTCACCAATTAAGCCAACTTTCAAAACCCGCTGTGGTCACGAACGTACAGAACAAAATATTTAGTCAAGTTTTAGGCCGTATCTAAACAAATTTGATTCAACTAATATGGGTAGGAGGGAGTATTACAATGAAAACTCTGTCAAAAACAAAACAAAACTCCCAAGAAAATATGTTAGATTGGAAATGAGATATTCTATAAACCTGTAAAATTTGAAGTTCAAACACCTATCTCTTTAGGACTAAAAATATTATAAACGAACAATGATGGTGTACTATTTCTTATTAATTTCTGAATTTGGCATTTTCAGAACTTCTAAAATGAGTTTGATTTTGAGCTTGAACTTTTAGTGCTTTGGGAGTGCGTATGTCCAAAATTAAGTCTCGGTCAATTTTACAAATTTGTTAATGTCTAACAAACATTTCGCTATAATATAGTCCCTCCGCTCCAAAATAGTCGATGCTCTTGTTTTATCCCAAGTCAAATTATTTTAAGTTTGACCAAATTTGTAGAAAAATATATCAATATTTAAAAAGGTATAATTTTATTTTATTACATTAACCATAAAATAAATTTGCGTACTATTTGCATATTATGTTTTGGATATTGATATATTCTCCTATAACTTTGGTAAAACTTAGATAAATTTTGACATAGAAACGGAGATAGTAATATATAATTTGATCATAGTGTAAAAAGAAGTTCGTTGTACTGTCATGAATAAAAAGAAGTTCGTTGTACTCTCATGAATAAAAAAATATAAATTAATGAATGGATCTCAACATTCGATCAATGGTTTTCGATCGGTGTCAACGAGATGTGCAAATCCCGAGTCGACCTAGAGTTAAACAAATTTTCAGAAGACTTGAGATTTGGCAACTCTTTTAATTAGTTTTGAACAAAGTCTTTCCCCCACTAAACTATTCACTTGGCTCATAATTTTCTCCTAAACCTTACTTGACTCAATAAACCCCCTAAACTACGAATAATGGTCCATTTAACACCCTCATCCCATTAAATGGATCATTAGTGATAGTTTAGGTGGGTTTAGTGAGTCAAGTAATGTTTAGGGGGAAATATAAGCCAAGTGAAAGGTTTAGGGGTGAAAGATGGACCTTCTTCTTTAGTTTTTATGAGTAGAACATCATGCCCCTGACATACATGTTTTTCCAAAGAAAAAACAAAAACTTAACTTTTAAACATATTTACATTTCGATATAACCTGGTCAAATATTTTCTCAAGATAAGATGAGTATGCAACTTTTCGTGTAGTACAGTACAAACTCGATTTTAAGATGAAAGTCAACACTGAGGTGTCGGTCCCCAATCAATCAGTCCTTCTCCCCTCCCCTCCTCTCTCCCCGAGCTCCTGCTTTGAGAGTCGAGTGCTCGCGGCCGGGCCGACCCCAAGGCCTTTCCGGCGGCGAGGCCGGCCGGAGATGGCAAAGGGAAGGCGTCGGAGTAGGTTTTAGGTTTAGTTTTTCAGTTTTTGGCAGTTTGCCGGTAGATTGGAGCTGGTCTCTGGATCTTGGCGCCCAGATCTGGGGAGTAGGATCTCTGCTCTTGCTGCTTTGTCTCCTCTGGTTGGAGCAGGGAAGTGAGAGGAGGGTCACCATCTGTTAATAAGCTTCGGGCCGCGGTTGATCCGCTCGTGCTGCTGAGGTGCTGCGTCTCCGTGCTTCTCCTAGCCGGCTATGGAAGCCGGGGGAGGAGCAAGGCGGTGTGGTCGAGCGTGTGGATGAGGCTCTCCTAGCCGACCGTGGAGGCGAGGAGACCCGAGTCCAAGTGCTTTCCTCGGCTGCGACTAGCGATTTGTGTCGCTGGTTCCTGTGGTGTCGCCGCGGCTCGCACTTCCTTCTCTCGGCCGACCAATGAGGCGAGGGAGAGAAGGTGGGTGGTGCGATTGCTGCAACGTCGCGGGCCTGGCGAGGGTTACTCGAGGAATCTGCTTATACTGCAGCAGCTCCCAAGCGCTGTCCCATGTCGGCCGGTGCTATCCTTGGTCATGAGCATGGCCCTGCTGTGCCCGAGCTGGTGATCTCAGGCTTCTTATCCCTCCTTGGATGGAGGGTCCTCTCTGATCCCGGCGCGGCGAACGACGCCGCCTCTCCATCAAGTGGTTCCGTCCCCGATGTAGGAGCTGGTGGCCGCGGCTGGTGGTCAAAGATCGACGGCAACGACGGACCTGATCGCGTTTTCGCGAATCTTCTTAGGGTGTTTGTTGTACAAGTTAAGGTATGTGCTGTTTTTTCTTTCTTTTTGGAGGCCCTTCTTGTATTTGCACACCCACCGCCATATTAATGCAGATTACAGGCCCTTCGGGGCCTTTCCCGTTAAAAAAAAGATAAAAGTCAACCACGTGCCTTACTGTCGTACTATATGGCATGAGACAAGCCATATCTCTAGTTTAATTAACCGGAACCAGAGAAGACAATTCACGACAGGCTAAGGCCTCCTTTGATTCATAGGATTGTGAAAGGATTTTTGTAGGAATAGAATTCTATGGAAATTTTCCTATAATGGTTGTTTGATTCAAAGGATCATATTCTATAGGAAAAAATCTCATAGAAATCTGGTAGTGTAAAATCCATAGGAAAAAAACATGAGGTTGGAGCTAATGGAAAATTCCTTTACCACAATCAAAGACAATTGTTCTTCCCATATGATTCAACTAGTCATGACTTCTCGATCCTTTGAATTTTCTATTCCTACACTTTTCCTATCCCATGAATCAAAAGAGGCCTAAGGAGTTGACGGAACGACACCGACAGCATGTTTACGGTGCTTTTTTTTTGTTTTGGAAATGGAGCATGTTAACAGTTATATTAGTACATGACAAGCAAGCACGAATGCTTTGTCGTCCTGTTGCTGAACTTTCGGCAGCCGACACAAGATCGTTGTTGTTGACTCTCCTACATGCGCCTCCACTTCTGGAAATGGAATGCATGTACCCGAATGCGATTTACTTTATTTTATCGTGTACTCCTAGCAATTGCAATTATGTTAGGAGACACAGGCAATAGTAATAATATCAGTGAGATTTGAAAACCAGACACGAATAATATTGTATTGCGTATTGGCAGTTGGCACACGACGTCGGTCGGTGTGTGCAGGCAGCTTCTTGGCGATGCTGCCGACGAATCACTCACATCGATCGCCTCCATGTGCGTGCCGTGTGAGCTAGCAGTGCAGCTTCTTGTCGTCAATCCATGGCTAGTTTTGATCTCAGCACCGTGTTAGACTAGCTATGCTAAACTGCACCGGCGGCGTCACCCATACTTTTGCGCATTATGAGCTGATGATAACGCACGGCCGGCTCAGGAGAAGATGAAGATGTCACGTCCGTCCGTCCGTCCGTCGCCGGTGAAACCGTTGCGTGGTGAAAGCTCCAGGCCGATGAGCTAGCCAGAACCGATCAACTCTAGCTCATAGTACTAACATGCATCCGAAGAAGGATCAACGTCACGCGCCCATGCATATAAACACAACAAGACAAAAATGCATCCGTTCGTGCATTGATTTTGGGCAATCAATTCAGATGGAAATGCACCGGGGTATGTACTACTAGTCGTGTCATCTACTAGCCACGGTACTCTCGGCTACTCCGTATAGTACAGACGAGATCGACCGCGAAGTCGACGTGTACGTACGTACGTTTGAAGCGGTCTAACTAACCGTCCAAGAAAAGGAGAACGTACGTGTCGTGACGGCGACCGCACACACAGCTAGCCAGCTATAGCCACGGCAGAGAAAGTCGTCGGTCCATGTATCGGTAACGGAATTACCTACCTCTCCGGCAATGCATCCGTCGTCGTCCGCCGCCGCCGTCGGCCCGCCGCCGCGGAGCTGCGCCCAGAGCGCCATCACCTCGGCCTCCTTGCGCTCCATCCGCGCGCGCCACACGCAGCGCAGCCGCTCGTCCCGACGACGCGTGTACGCCTCGTACATCCTCCCCCGCACGCCTCCTCCGCCTCCGTCCCGGTCGCCGTCTCCCGCCTCATCCTCCTCCTCATCGTCGTCGCTCGCGTCACGGCTGTCGGCGACGCGCAGAGCGCCACCAGCGTCGTCGTCGCCATCGGCGGCGGCAACGATGTCGTCGACGACGCAGCTGCTCGTCCTCTCGGCGAACCGCTCCTTGTACCCGGCGAACTGGCGCTCCAGCTCCGCGGCCATCGCCCACAGGTCCACGGCGGCGCCCTCCTCGCCGCCGTCGCGCGGCGCCGTGGTCATGTCCGCGTGCCGGAGACGCGCGATACTCCGGGACGTCGCGGTCGGGGAGGGGGGGCCTGGGCCTCTGGTGTTGAGCTTCTCTTCCGGATTTTGTCCGACTCGCTCGATCGACCAAGGGGAATTAATGGGAGATGACGACGTGGGCGCATGCACTGCTCGCTCGATCGGTCGGTCGGTCGCGCGCGTTGGTATATACGCGGGTGTGGGTTCGACCGTTTCGCGAGTCGGCCAAACGGGTGGGGTCAGGTGTACCGTACCCGGTGGCGGTGGTGGGCATCCAAAGTTGGTTCATGTCGTCATGACTCATAAACTAGCCTCTAGGTATCGTACTCACAACTTCCACCCTGGTCGGTCCAAGCCACGAGTACGTCCAGGCAAGGTGCGTCCTCGCCGGATGGATATGTACGTGTGCATATAGTAGTTTGAGATGTGTCTTTTTTTTTAAGTCATTTGATCTATTCGTAATACTCAACGAATAGTACAAGGAATCAAAAGTAATAAATATTACAAACAGGTCTGAACCATCTAGCCATGACCACAAGCACTCGAGCGGCCGAAGATTGTAGACATAAGCGGTCTTGGCCGACTCCCCTACCCCTTCGCCTCTCCAAAGAACCTGAGGAGGCGATTAGGGTTCCCGTGCCTCCCGTCGGCGCCACCGGCGATCTGCCGCGCTCCCGTGGCCTTCGTGCCATGGACGCAGGGTGGATGTCGGCCCCCGTCGGCGGGAGGGCTTCGTTTTCCTGTTTTTAGTATGAAGGTTTGGTGGGGTGGCACTCGGGTGGCGGCGGCAGCGTCTTCTCAAGTAGAGTCTTCCTGGCTTCAGCACCATCTCGACGGCAATGTCGAGAAGCTTGTGGGAATAGTATGGTCCTTAAGGACTTCTTTTAGCTGTGAGGATCTTTGAATCGTCAAGGAGTTTCTTCATCCTTCTTCGTATCCGGGACGAATGTGGCCTTCTAGACCCGTTCGGCGACTTCCCGTCCGCAACCAACAACGTCAGGACTTTCGTTTTTGTTCAGGTGTTTTGTGATGTTCGATGTTTATTTTAAAGCCAAAGTCCTATTTGCCAAAAAAAGCACTTGAGCGACCGAAGACTTGCCGCCATCCTAGCTCCCAGAGCCGGACAAAACTTGGCGTAATAGACAGACTGAAAGTCATCGTGCTAAGGTCCTAACTCTCAAATGACCAATACACTAGAGCAACAACCTTCGCTGAGATGAAGAGAAAATTTGGATCAAAAGGAATACTAACCAAAACCATCGACATACCTCCACACGCCCTCTGACGACACTATCCACACCTTTAGGACAGGGGCTAGACGAGGAGGACTTTGTTCTATATTGAGGGAGCCACCACGATTTACTGAGTAGGACACAAACCCTAAACAAAATAAATAAAAAGAGAAAACAAATCCCTTCCACCGACAAAGACCTAGATCCACCACGTCTCGATATCCCTAAGGCCACATAAGACTACAAGCACCCTAGCGAACCGAAGACCCGCCGCCGTCCTCGCCCTTGGAGCCGGACAAAACTTGTCCTAGTAGATCTTATTGTAATAGACAGACTGAATGTCATCGTGCTAAGATCCCAACTCCCAATAGAGCAGCACACGAGAGCATCAACCGTCACCGATGGAGATAAACTTAGATAAAAAAGAATACTAACCAAAACTTGCAAGATCCACCAGAGACACACCTCCAGACGCCCTCCAACAACACTATACACACCGTCAGGACAAGGGCTACACGGCGAGGAGTTTATTCCATATTCGGGGAGCCGCCGCTAACACAACCATACTTTACTGAGTAGGAGACAAACCCTAAAGAAAATTTAAAAATCATGAGAAAAAAAAGCCCTTCTACCAACAAAGATCTGGATCCACCACGTCTCCATGGCCCTAAGGTCACAAGACGAAGCAAGTCAGCGGCGACACCAACAGGAGGCATGTATCGATCGTCAGTCGTGGGTTTTCATTCTTGGAGGCAAAGACGTATGTTTCCCACCACACGAGTTTTTTTGGCCCTTGATGGTTATCTTACATTCTAGATATGTGTGTTGAATAGGAGACGATGTGTCCACATACTTACAAATTTGCTACTTCTGGATTGTCTATTTTTCTATAGTAAAATTTAAAAGGGGTGACTAGTTGTCGGTTGACCGATTAATTCTCAATCAGTTAAAACACACTTGCAACTCCTTTCCAGCACGAATCACAATGTAAATCTAGCGGTCATTATATCTTATTGGTTGCAACCGCAATTTCAACCAAGAAAACTCAGTTGCGACGCACTTACAACTCAAACAAACACGAATCATAATCCAAATCAAAATGCCACATAGTTGATCGAGCTCGGTCTAAGGTATCCTCGGTGAGAAGTAGCAAGCCCGAAATTCAAACTATTTGTCGAGGTGGCGAAGCGGAATGGCCCTGGCAATGGGTTCTATCCATTGTGTGGGACACCGGAGACCCATATAATGTTTACGTGTCTTGTCACTCAGTTTTTGTGGAGCTTTTTCTGGGAAGCCCTAGGCCCTGCTTGGCAGGCTCAGGATCTCGGTGAGTTCCTGGACACGGAGGCAAACCGGCCAGGAGGGAGGCACCACCTCTTTCGGCTAGTGTTTGCGGCCCTTACCTGAACTCTTTGAAACATTCGTAATAAAATGGTGATCGAGAAGATCTTTTCGAGGCGTGCACATGACTCTGATTTTTGCTTTTCTGGCTTATCTTCAGCAGTGGTACCCGCTATCTAAACAACGGGATCGAGTGCACCTGGACAGATCCCTTCAGGTGTTGATAGCGGTGACGTGGCACTCAGCGGTTGCCGATCCTGAGGAGCAGCCCTACAGGGCGTTCTCTCGTGCCTCCTTTTTTTTGTTTTTCCCTTAGGGGTTTGCTGTGTTGTTGCCCGAGTGTCCTTGGACTACCCTTTTTCCTTCATTTTTAGGCACTTGGGTGCCCGTGGAACTGTGGAACCTTGTACTCGGTTACGGTTTTATTTATAAAGCGAAACGAAAGGCTTGTTCTCGAAGAAGAAGAAGAAGAAGAAGAAGAAGAAGAATTCAAATTATTCGTGGACTAGGATCGCCATGCATGAAATGGAAGCATTTGTCCCTGACAAGGATCGGTTTCGTTACTTAGGCTCTGATCGATCGACCGTTGCTTCGGATCTTCTCTTGTGTGGCAGGCTCTTCGCCGCCTGCGCATCCATCATTTACGCAGTCAGGAGCACCCGATGAGGGGTCGATCTGCCGTCACCCGTTAGAAGGCATTTACGCAGGCAATGCGTTTGGTCGCCGATCTATCCCGACTGTTCCCAATCAGTGCCAGTGCCAGTGCGTGTCTCCGGCGAGGACAGTTTTTGGCCCCCGGCCGGGCACGGTACGTGACCTAGCTAGCTACGTGCATGCTCTCTGCATGTAGCCTGCATGCGCACGCAAGCCCTGCGGCGTCGCCTTTAAGCGGCAGGCCCGTCTCTCTCTCTTTCTCTCTCGTCACGGGAACGCAGTGGCCGGCGCGTGATTGGAATTGAATAGGCAATGGCATGCATGGATCGATCCATCCATGGCAGCAAGAACCTTTATGGAGCATATCTGCAGATACTGCCCACCAGATATTAAGATCGAATCAGTACACTGGGCAAACGTTCCTTGTCTCGGATTCCTCTCTATTAATCGACCCTAGTTCTGCCATGTGTACGATCTGCGCAGCTCCAACAAGCATCCTAGATCAGCTACTCTAGAGCCAGAGCTCGCCAGATCGAGAATGAATGTCGTAGCTAGGCGCGCGTACACATGTGGGATAGCCAGCCAGGGCCGTAATTTCGAAGCTTGGGCAGCTTCTGAAAAATCACAACACGATCTAGCTACGCAAACCATTTACTATTCGTTTTGAGACCAATCTATTAATAATCCAAAATCTAAGAAAAATAAGCGTGCACTCCCTAGTCCCTCGGAGCACACGCGAACCTAAGTTACCAGGACGTTTTTCATTTTTTTTACATGGCATTTTTTTTTGTTATTTTGAAATTGGCTGTGTCGTTGGATGCTCACCGTGTGGCCGGATGGGGTGTATGCTCCGTGAAGCTAAAAACCTCACGTTCGCTCAATAGCACGGTTCATCAGTAGTACAGACAATGTTGTTCGCCCAACATTGTTCGTATAGTTGTATCATGTGGTTGATATACTAGTATATATAGAGGAACGAAAGGTTGTTTCGAGGATAATCTTAAAAATAACATAATACAAATAGGATGTTGATCAATGTTGCCTTTATCTATGTTAAAACCCACGATGTTACGGTCCTCTCTTGTCACTACAGGACTGGACGAGTACGTTGACGGCCGGCTGCTACGCCGATGGCCAAACATAGGGGCCGTCGGTGTAGACCGTGACCAGGCCAGCCCCGCCAAGCAGCCGTCGGCGTAGAATTGTCCTCGACATATCCTATGCTACGCCGACGGCTGTCCTCGACGTAGCTATTTTTCCTTTTACCTCATTAAACTTTGAAAAATCATAACTAAATCATTCTAATTCGGAAAAATACTAATAATATATCAAAATTTGCAGAAAAATAAGATCTATCTATCTACACTCAAATATTACACATTTGTAAATAAAAATTAAGTGAAACATAAAACATTATATATAGTTTAAAACGGGCATAAAAAATTCAAAAACGATAGAAACAATGCGAAACCTTCACGTGATGTCATATTATGTGACATAGTTACAAGGAAGAATATCAAACCTGGTATATTGATTGTGTCTGAAAAAAATCTTCACAAAATGACCTATCTCATTCGAGGTTTCTTGGCTTTCGGGTCAAATGACCAATGTTAT
The DNA here is from genome assembly GCA_023614405.1 of Avena insularis. Classification (NCBI taxonomy): domain Eukaryota; kingdom Viridiplantae; phylum Streptophyta; class Magnoliopsida; order Poales; family Poaceae; genus Avena; species Avena insularis. The sequence goes on along the minus strand of CM042695.1, from coordinate 375,591,879 downwards.
GGCTAGAATCAAGGCATAGTTTGTGATAATGTGTCCATATTATGTATACATGTGCATCATGGGATGGCGAGCAATGTTGCAGGAGGAAGTTTTCCTTTTCGTCGCATCAAAAAACCATTTTTCATTTTCTGAGCACAAAAAATAGACGGTTTTGTGAAGCAACCACCAAATGGCTAATTTAAAATGCTACCACCACATTTTACGAAAATACTAGACCACCTTATATGGACAATGTCCCAACGGGGGATCCGAAACCTTTCCGTTCACCCCTGGTGAAAAAGATAAATTCCTGACGAATCGGCAGGAAGTGGGTCAGATATGAACTACAGGTACATGATCCGATGCTCATGTTTTTTTACAAAAATAATTTTTAGGTTCATAATATGCTATTTTATCAAAGATCCAATGCAACTTTAGCGAGGCTCGGCCCCGAGCTAAGAATCTTCATGCCCGTCATTCGACAAAGTTTGACGATAGTTTAAAACGGGCATAAAAAAATAAAAAACGATCGAACCAATGCGAAACCTTCGCGTGGTGTCATATTATGTGACATAGTTACAAGGAAAAATATAAAACCTGGTATATTGATTATATCTGAAAAACCCCTTCACAAAATGACTTGTCTCATTTTAGGTTTGTTGGCTTTCAGGTCAAATGACCAATGTTATGGCTAGAATCAAGGCATAGTTTGTGATAATGTGCCCATATTGTGCATACATGTGCATCATGGGATGGTGAACAATGTTGCAGGAGGAAGTTTTCCTTTTCTTCGCACCAAAAAGCCATTTTTCATTTTCTAAGCACAAAAAACGGACGGTTTTATGAAGCAACCACCAAATGGATAATTCAAAATTCTACCACCATATTTTACAAAAATACTAGACCATCTTATATGGACAATGTCCCAACAGGGGGATCCGAAACCTTTCCGTCCACCCCTGGTGAAAAAGATAAATTCATGCCGAATCGGTAGGAAGTGGGTCAGATATGAACTACATGTACATGATCCGATGCTCATGTTTTTTTACAAAAAATATTTTTAGGTTCATAATATGCTATTTTATCAAAGATCCAATGCAAGTTCAGCGAGACTCGGCCCCGAGCTAAGAATCTTCATGCCCGCCGTTCGACAAAGTTTGACGATAGTTTAAAACGGACATAAAAAATTCAAAAACGATCAAAACAATGCAAAACCTTCGCGTGGTGTCATATTATGTGACATAGTTATAAGTAAAAATATGAAACCTGGTATATTGGTTAGTTCTGAAAAAACCCTTCACAAAATGACCTATCTCATTCGAGGTTTCTTGGCTTTCGGGTCAAATAACCAATGTTATGGCTAGAATCAAGGAATAATTTGTGATAATGTGCCCATATTGTGCATACATGTGCATCATGGGATGGTGAACAATGTTACAGGAGGAAGTTTTCCTTTTCTTCGCACCAAAAAGCCATTTTTCATTTTCCGAGCATAAAAAACGGACGGTTTTATGAAGCAACCACCAAATGGTTAATTAAAAATGTTACCACCACATTTTACAAAAATACTAAACCATCTTATATGCACAATGCCCCAATAGGGGAATCCGAAACCTTTCCGTCCATCCCTGGTGAAAAAGATAAATTTCTGCCGAATCGGTAGGAAGTGGGTCAGATATGAACTATAGGTACATGATCCGATGCTCATGTTTTTTACAAAAATCATTTTTAGGTTCACAATATGCTATTTATCATAAATCCAATGCAATTTTAGCGAGGCTCGGCCCCGAGCTAAGAATCTTCATGTTCGTCGTTCGACAAAGTTTGACGATAGTTTAAAACAGGCATAAAAAATCAAAAACGATCGAAACAATGCGAAACCTTCGCGTGGTATCATATTATGTGACATAGTTACAAGAAAAAATATCAAACCTGGTATATTGATTATGTCTAAAAAAACCTTCACAAACTGACCTATCTGCGGTGACCCAGCATACCATTGCATGATGTAGTACACTATAGTCGTTGACATAACACCAATGGAACACCGTTCCATCTGCATTATATCCCTGAGAGTGGTACAACAGAAACATCGCGGGTCCAAGACAACACTTTAGATTACATATAACATATTACAAAAGATCCAGAGAACTTTCTCGAACAGTGAGGAATATTATACAGAAAGAACCAGAAAGATCCACTCGGAGTCACCTTAAGAGTACTACTTATAAGTATATATATAAGGCTTGAAAGTGCTACTATAGTACTATACAATAGAAGTAGGTTTTAGATTCTAGGAGTTTTATTTATATTCTACGCTTCAGCTTGTCTTCGTTAGCTTCCGGTAAGGTCTTCGACTCTGTTGATCTCCCTCAGATATCTTCAACTCTTCAAGTAACTTATTTCCTGGGAACGCCATTGGTTTCTCCGAGATCTAGTAAGGGTTTAGAAGATACGTTGAGTACGATCGTACTCATCAAGTTCACTAAAGAGAAGTGTTTGATGCACTATCTACATCCATAGACCATAGGTCATAGGCAATGCAAGTTTTCGTAAACATTTCTTCAAAGGTTGCTTTTATTATGAAAATCTATGTCCATCAGCCTTCACGGGTTTACCAGAACTTTCATGGAGTTCCTTTCCCGCAGCGTTCGCAGCTCCTTCCTGGAACAGGGAGTAACAAGTTACAGTTCTTACACTCTGCAGAGGTGCTTTACTTTACCCATGAGAGATCTTAGCTTTGTTGCACATCCGAGTTATAGGCTCGTTCACACTTCTTTGGTGAGAGGCCTAGACTAAGATCCAAGTCAATCACTGTCCTTCTCCGTGACCCCGCATACCCGATGGATTGCACATCAGGCCTAGGATAAAACTGGTTTCCATTATCAGCCTAAGGTGTACAACCCTCATAGATACCAGAAGCCGTGGGATGTTGAGGGATCCCACCCATAACCTACTAACCCTCTACAAGAGGAGTTGCAACAACGGCCCGGTCATCCGTTGGCATGCGAGAGAGAGCCGATCCAGCTGACTTCTCCGTCCCATTCCAAATCTCATGGTTAATGCGTAATATACGGCGCAATAATTACTGGCGACATTGGTTGTTAAGTCCTAGATAATATGTCCCTTTACCACTGGAACTTTCATAGTAGGTTATTACCTTATGGTAAATAACCTATAATCATATTATTATGAAAATAGTGTTTTTTGACTTTTTTCCAAATGCAGGTGATGACAACACTAGATTTGCAAAATACTTTATAGAAAATAATCAAAGGACATGAGCAAGTGTGAACTTGCCTTTTGTGATTGCAATATTATGCACTCACGGTCTTCAAGATGATATAAGATCCAATATCTGAAATCAGCATCATTGGTCCGGTAAGGACTAATGTTTAAAGAAGCAAGATGCCATTATGCATAAGTAATGCTATGCAATTTTGTAATTCCCAGAATGAAACCCTTAGCATTTTAAATAAGTTGACCTTAGGTATCTTCTTTAATATTAGGTTTATCTTTAAGTTTATTGGTAAGGAACTTAAGTGTTAATAATCCAAAATATACAAGTACGGATAGAGTAATGTGATTATGATTAATTGTTATCTGGTGGCTAGGATAAAAAGTCCTTGGGTTGAGTTGTTAAGAGCTGAAGGAACTATTATAGACTTGTTTGTGTGAAGGGGCAAAAAGAATAACATTTGAAGAAACTAGTGTTTAGTTAAAGTTAATCAGTCTTGAGGGTTATTAGGTTTTACATTAGGGTTGGTGATGGTTATGAATGATATTAAGTTAGCATATTTTAATTGATGGTAAAAGTGACTAAAGTTAACTTTAAAAACATGAATGAACTTCAAATGAGATGTTGATGATGGTTTAGACCAAAGTTAACTATAGAAGTGAATTTTAAGATATAATGAGTTTTAGAATATCATCTAGTTTTAAGGTTTTGACAAATATGATTTTGAATGATCCCTTTTAATGTAAGTGAAAGATGAATTTAATAATATGCAATTTATTAATGGGAGCATAATGAGATGATCTTATAAATTTGTTAGGGTTTAGAGTCATTTTAAGAGTGGTTTAAGAGATGAAGATTATTCACCATATTATACATGAGTGATATATAATATTTATTTAAAAGGAGTTTTAATTTGAATTTAAGATTTAAAAGTATTTAAAGGCTAATAGTTATATTTAAGTTTTATTTTGATTATGGATTTAGACTTAGTAATTACACTTTCAAGGATTTAGTGTTTTATAAGAAGATGTGATTATTTCTTTCTTAAGAAATAATTTTAAAGAATTAACAAAGTGCTTATAAGTAAATGAGTTTTATTATCTAAGATTATTAAAAACTTCTTGAATAATATACATAGTATTTTTGTAGTAAAATATTCTTATTAAAGATCTTAAAATTGAATTTCATTTATTTTTAAGTATTATTTTTATTTTTATAAAAATATTTAAATAATTAAGTGTCTTTAGGTATTTGCTTTATATTTTATTTGTAAAACTCTAATTTAGTATTTTTATAAAATAGTAGAGTTATTTTTATACACAAAAATGATGTTAATATTTATTTACTTCATATTTATTTTAAACAAATAAAGTTATATTTTTATTAGATAGATATTTTTTTTTGAACATTTTGATATACTATATGTATTTTTAGGATTTTTCTATGATTTTGTTTTAATTTTTTTTGTAATTATTTTATAGATTTAATAAATGGAAAGTCAAATTTGTGCAGACAACATGTTGGGTTGTGCCCCAGTTGGTTTAGTTGAATCAATCCAGTGGTCGACCCACTGGCCCAACTCATTCAGATCAAACCGGCCCATCCCCTCTCCACTCTATGCTTAGACTCACGCACGCACATACGAACCTTATCCCTCTCACGTTCCTCTTCTGCGAGCGATGCCTTGTATGTCGTCATTGCTTCGTCCTCAGGCGCTCGCCATCTACACCTATCTCTTGTCTCCTCATCGATTTGGTTGGTCCACGCCCTTGTGAGCGCGCCTGGACGAAACCCTAGCCCCGTGGCTGTTGGCTTGGCACCTGCGCCCCAACGCCTCCTCTTCAGTGGTGTTGCTGCGAGGAGGTGCCATGTTGTCACCTCCACCTCGACGCCGGTGGGACGGTGCAGCTGTACTGCGCAACCCCGGCATCGACTACCGTGACTTCGACGCGCCTCCTCTCCAGATGCGCGGCATCCACTGGTGAGTTTTGATTTCCCTATAACCCACCTTTGGTTTGATGGCTCTGATTCACAGCTATGCTATGGTTGTGTGCTGCTGATCCATTGCTAGTTAAGGTTCCTTTATTTGGATGAGTAAATGTCCAATTGCTACACTGTTTGATCTGTGGATAGGTTTGTGGTAATTGATTTGTTGGTTCATATCTGGTGAATATCTGTGACTTGTTGAGATATCTTAGCTCTAGTTTGATGCTCATTTGACATGCTTGGATATAATTTCTTTGGGACTCAAACCCCCCAGATTGTAATCCAATTGTTGTGAAACATTTATGTGTTGTCAATATGATAGAGAATAACCTTTGAGCCGATTCCTAGATTGTTGACTAGGAGGATGAATTCAATAGAGTTGATAATTCTGATGATTCTTATAATCAAATGATGTTATTTACCTATGCAAGCTTTTGTTGGTGTTTGGATGAACTGCTAGCATAAGATGGGTCTGTTTAATGATGAATTTAGCTCTGGATTAATTGTTCGTTATTAGATTGATCTCTGGTATTCCTGCTAGAGAGGTGATTTGGTATTCTACTATTGCTTAAGGATGAAATGGTATATCACCCATGGGTGATCCATATAGAAGTGATTTTTTTATAATGATTCCTAATTATTTAATTAGGAAGATGATTACTAGGCTAGATGTATTTTTTGCGGGCTTCTCTTGACTTGGTTATGTTTGTGGTGCCTCCAAATAGGAGTGTGCACAAAATGACTCTAGTAAGATGTTTTGCTGCTTAAACAATTGAAGAAACTTATATGGAATTAATGCTTATGATGCTGGTCTGAAGCTCTTATTGAATAAAGGCAAGTTTACTTTGAATTTTAAGTTGGAAGGCTAGCGTAATTATTATTATTATGATATAGCACATCCTTGGATGATTTCTAGCTATGATTAGCTAATGTTGAACTAGCTTTGCTTGCTGGATATATTGAAAATGAATTGAGTTCCTGTTCATATGGACACTTGATTACACAAAACTGATGGCTTAAACTTAGATCAATGAAGTGGTAATTTATAGCTTAGTAACTCATGTATCACTAGTTAGAGTTAAGATAAACTCTGTGGTACTTATTTGGAAGATGCAGAGATTTACACTTATCTAACTAGCTTGAGTGCTGAAGTGGATTAAGCTATTTTCAGTTGCTAGATCTTTGTAAAGCTAAGTGATGGTCACAGGTTTTTAAACCATTCTTGATGGATACTAAGGAATATAAATGGTGTGCCTGATTTCTGTATTAGCCGATGGTGCATAGACTGAGGCACTAATGGTAATTGAAATAGATGCTACAATTTATCTTTCTAACTCAATGATGAGACTAGCATAACACTTCTATGCTAGTCTGAGAATTCTCCAAATCTCAACAAAAACTCTATTTTTAAATATGATTAAATCATGTGTTGATTGGGTTGTTGTCTAACAACCTGATGCATATAGATCTGCTGATATGTGGTTGTGCACCTTGTCTTGTGGATGTGCTACCAAGGGATCTCTTTTTATTGCTGTTGCTCGACTTCTACTTGATAAACTTGGTCTGCTCCTGCCCCCTCCTTCTTGTGCTCCTGTCTTGGCATGTTTTCTAAACTCCTCTAAGTAACCATGCTGGTTATAGTGGTATTGGCTGATGGTAGTGTGGTGTATATTTTTTGATGTTTTGATCTGGTACAAGCTAGGACTACTTGTGGTGTTCTTGAGGCAGAGGAGTGTGTCTTTGAGAAGAGGATAGGAAACTGAGGCAGTTGCTAGATGTTGTGGTGCGGCTGTGTTACCCCTTTTATGTGCATTGGCTGCTGCTGTGGTGTTGACAGCACACTAGTGCATGCTGGTGAGTGAGCAGCCTGCTTGCATGTTGTGGTTTGGGGATCAGATCAAGTAAAAGCTTGATATTTCCTGATGTTTCACCTCTTTACCTACTTATCTGGCTTTGGTGAAACTTGCCCCTAAGCCAATGATGTTGTACTGAGGCCACCATCTGATTAAGAACATATACTATGATTTGGCCCCTTCTTAATACATACTCAATGATGAATTCAGGCTCTAGCATCTCTAGACCAAATCTGAGAGTACAATTAATGAACTAACCCCTTATTTTTTTATTGTTGTTAGTCTGTTGTTTTTATTTTGCAGAAATCAGGATCAAAGAGATAATGAGAAGATCAAGAAGAAAAGAAGAAGCCTAGTTAGATTTCATTTTTAATCTTGTTGTAATTTTATTTTTATTCAAATGTGTAAAGATTTTGTATTATTGTTGTGATTGTAAATAATGAAGTATTTATTTATTAATTCTTCCTTTGTAAATCCTAATTGTAAAGACAATGTCATATATATTTTGTTGTAATAAAGAATTCTTTTATTTATTTCAATAATGGATTTTTTCTCTACTTATTTGTTTCCTGATACTTTACTTTTATTTATCTATTGTAAAGTAATACTATATGTATCTATATTTATATTAATAAAGAATCCTTTTTATATTATTTATGTAATCATTTTATTTCAAGTTATTAAATATTTCCAATTTTCTATTTGTGAATTTTATTAGTTCATTTAAATTTCATATTTGAAATTCAAATACATGTTTGAAAAAATTTCCCCTGAAACAAATAATTCTACAAGGGTTATGTCGAAATCTATCGCACTTGCTCCGAAGTTTCCTTCAGTACAAGAGAGATCCCGATCCCTTTATAGCTCTTTTAGTTTTGCGCGAAATTTCCCTGGATTTTCTTATGCATGAATGCAATGCACAAACCTGTGTCCTCTCTATTTCTAGGTGCTAATCCTAGGATGTTACAGACTCTCCTCCTTAAAATAAACTTCGTCCTTGAAGTTCGCACCATCTTACGTTTCCGAAGATAAAATTGACTTCTTCAGATCTTGGTGACTCTTTTAAATCCGGAAGGAATATAATTGTTGTATCTTCATTCAAGCTTTTCCTTGGATCCTATTCTGATTTGAAATGAGCCAACTTCTAATCCTGTTTGATATATATAAACTTCTTTTGAATCTAGCACTTCTGCCATTGTCAAATCCTTTTGAATGTTTTTAGATTAGGTCATCTATTCAAAAAATGTCTAAGTTTTTTAGAAAGTCTCCTTAAGGTAAGATTCTGGTTTATACTTTGGCTAAATAAAGCTTGACTCTATTATTCATCTAATTATGGTATACTTATTCCTTATGGCTTACTTTTTAAGAATGTTTTGGCTTTCCCTAAACCTTACTCCGGATCTCAACTCTTGATACTTCATTATTCACTCTCCCCCTTGAGATTTTCTAATGGTATTATGAGGAACAGATGGTACACCCACATATTTGGGAAATAGCGGTGCAAATTCTCTAACTCCTTAAGTTCATGTATAAGATACTTTATATTATCTAATAATGCCTTGACTTACCACTTGCTTTGTTGTGGTTGCCGCTGTTATTGACTTCATTTATAGTTTCATGCTTCCGTTTTCCTGAAGATGTACCTTCTTCACCTACACCCTCTTTTGATGGTAATTTGGTGGATGTTATGTCTCTTCCCACTGATGTTCCATAATCCTCCCGATGTTCCGGACAACATGATTTCTTGTGTCCTAGAATTCCACACTTGTTACATTCCCCTTGAAATACTCATACATTCCTTTCTCCTATTAGATTAGGCTGAACATTTTGATTATATGATAACCCCATTATGGGTTTTATTACTCCTGTTGTCGATCCATGAGTTAACTGTGGTTTTAAGCAGTTCCTTTTCATGTGTCCTGGTTCTCCACATTGGTAACATACTATCTTAGGTTTTGTACACTCCTTCAAAACGTGGCCCCGAATTCCACAGTTGTGACATATCTTCTCTGTTTTGTATGTCACATGTGGATCCGGATAATTCTTTGTCATGTGTCCTAGGACCTGACATGTTGTGGTCTGTTTTCGGATTCTCCTTTTCTTTACTTCAGGTGCATCAATCTCATCATCTACTGATATATGTGCACTATCCACCAATTCTTGGAACTCCTTTGCACGCACAATCCTGAGCTGCATCTTCATAATTGCTTGTAGTCCTTTCATGAACTTCTTTTGTCGTTTCGCCTCCCTGTTTACTTTCTCACTAATGTACTTGGATAAACGCTTAAACTCTCGTACATGTTTCATGACTGGAAGAGTCTTTTTCTCTAAGTCTTCATTCTCCTTCCTTTTCCCATTGTCCCGATGAACAAATTCTTATCAAAACTTCTTTTTAAACTCAACGCAGTTACTGACACCTTTCGGAATCACGAACTTGGACTTTTCCCAACACATGGCTGCAGTTCGTGTCAATAGATAAGTTGCATGGCGCACCTTTTCTTCATCCTTGCATCCCACACTTTTAAGCTTACGGGATGTATCCATTAACCAATTCTCCGCCTCCATAGGTTCTTCAACCATGGAAAAACTCTAGGGTTTGGTTTCTAAGAATTCCACCAGTTTAACCCTTGGATGTAATTCCTTGAATTGCTTCTCTTGCCTAACCTTTAATGTCTCCTAATAGAACTGGTTCTGCCTCTCTGTTTCAACCTTTCTTCATTCTTCCATACTCCTCATATACTGAAGAACCTCCTCTTTGGTGGTTAAATATGGCTTTTGACTTGATCCTTCCTTCAGAATTGCCTTGTTAGTTTCTTTTTGTTGTATCACCAACATCTCATAAGCCTTCATCTTTCCAACATTAAATTGATAATTCGCATCTCCCTCACGCGAACCCATTTTCCCTTCTAGACCTATACATCAAGTAAGGAATCCATGAAACATCATGCATATGCCCATAAAGTTCAAACTTCATGCACAGACCTAGTCACGCAATAAAATCCAATAAAATCTAACAAATCCAAATATTACCTCTAGCAAACATACATCAAAAGCCTGTAGAAATAGTACTTCGAGTAAAACATCTCTTGTACTTAGGCTTTGATGTTATACACTACAATTTTTGATACATATTAGTGTATGGACTTCTACCGTTATATACCTATTTGTACGGCTCATAATGTTCTTTGTCTCCGAAATTACACCATCTGCCCATTTGCAAAGGAATAACTTTTGGTAAAATTTTGATCTAACTCTAGTGGTAGTTGGTTAACTCACTCTATAACTGGTTACAACACAATTATCCTTGGAGTTATACTAAACATCATCCTCATATTTCTACCCTTTGTTTCTAATCTTAACTTCTCTAAGCATATTTACTATAACAACGAATAATTCTCAAGTTTTAACCAGTTTCATAACCTATATAGATCTACTTGTACTACAAGAATATTGTCTTGTCATTCATGACACTATGGATTTGGCATATTACATGGGTTTAGATAAGCATAACTCTATTTATTACTCTTGATAAGATTCTATTCTTCATATAATAGCTTTTAGTTAAATAAAACATTAGTTCTTTCCCCTACCATAACATGTTGTTTAAGGTTTTGGGGCGTACTCCTCTCGTATTTTACACTAGTATAAAGATAATAACAAAGTTTTACTTCATTTCATGGCTTCTCTTAGTAAGATAGCACCATGATTAACTACTCCCTTATGAGGTACTCTGACTTGGTGATATACTACTTTTATTTAGTGATAGTATAGAATAGTCTACTAGAAAATATATTGTCTACTTATGAAATACTGCTTAGGTACTTCCTACTACAAATAGTAGATAGGTAACCATTCTATAAGGAAAATAACCCAAAAAATCCACTAAGGTGTGACAAGGTTATTCTCAAGTGAAAGGAAATATGGTGTAGATAATATGGCTTCCTATAGTCACTATCCAACCTACAGGTTCTACCCATTTACTAGGTTTCCAACCTAGGGTCAAAGCATATGCTCTGATACCAACTGCGATGACCCAGCATACCACTTCATGATGTAGTACACTATAGTCATTGACATAACACCAATGGAACACCGTTCCATCTGCATTATATCCCTCATAGTGGTACAACAGAAACATTGCGGGTCCAAGACAACACTTTAGATTACATATAACATATTACAAAAGATCCAGAGAACTTCCACTAACAGTGAGGAATATTATACAGAAAGAACTAGAAAGATCCACTCGGAGTCACCTTAAGAGTACTACTTATAAGTATATATATAAGGCTTGAAAGTGCTACTATAGTACTGTACTATAGAAGTAGGTTTTAGATTCTAGGAGTTTTATTTATATTCTATGCTTCAGCTTGTCTTCGTTAGCTTCCAGTAAGGTCTTCGACTCCGTTGATCTCCCTCAGATATCTTCAACTCTTCAAGTAACTTATTTCCTGGGAACGCCATTGGTTTCTCCGAGATAAAGCAAGGGTTAAGAAGATACGTTGAGTACGAGCGTACTCAGCAAGTTCACTAAAGAGAAGTGTTTGATACACTATCTACATCCACAGACCATAGGTCGTAGGCAATGCAAGGTTTCGTAAACATTTCTTCAAAGGTTGCTTTTATTCTAAAAAGCTATGTCCATCAGCCTTCACGGATTTACCAGAACTTTCATGGAGTTCCTTTTCCACAGCATTCGTAGTTCCTTCTCGGAACAGGGAGTAACAAGTTACAGTTCTTACACTCTGCAGAGGTGCGTTACTTTACCCATGAGAGATCTTAGCTTTGTTGCACATCCGAGTTATAGGCTCGTTCACACTTCCTTGGTGTGAGGCCTAGACTAAGATCCAAGCCAATCACTGCCCTTCTCCGCGACCCCGCATACCCGACGGATTGCACATTAGGCCTAGGATAAAACTTGTTTCCATTATTATCCTAAGGTGTATAACCCTCATAGATACCAGAAGCCATGGGACGTTGAGGGATCCAACCCATAACCTGCTAACCCTCTACAAGAGGAGTTGCAACAACGGCCCGGTCATCCGTTGGCATGCGAGAGAGAGCCGATCCAGCTGACTTCTCCGTCCCATTCCAAATCTCATGGTTAACGCGTAATATACGACGCAAGAATCACTGGCGACATTGGTTGTTAAGTCCTAGATAATATGTTCCTTTACCATTGGAACTTTCATAGTAGGTTATTACCTCATGGTAAATAACCTATAATCATATTATTATGAAAATAGTGTTTTGTGACTTTTTTCAAATGCAGGTGATGACAACACTGGATTTGCAAAATACTTTATAGAAAATAATCAAAGGACATGAGCAAGTGTGAACTTGCCTTTTGTGATTGCAAGATTATGCACTCATGGTCTTCGAGACGATATAAGATCCAATATTTGAAATCAACATCATTGGTCTTGTAAGGACTAATGTTTAAAGAAGCAAGATGCCATTATGCATAAGTAATGCTATGCAATTTTGTAATTCCCAAAATGAAACCCTTAGCATTTTAAATAAGTTGATCTTAGGTATATTCTTTAAGATTAAGTTTATCTTTAAGTTTATTTCATAAGCAATGTCATTGGTAAGGAACTTAAGTGTTAATAATCCAAAATATACAAGTACGGATAGAGTAATGTGATTATGATTAATTGTTATTTGATGGCTAGGATAAAAAGTCCTTGGGTTGAGTTGTTAAGAGCTGAAGGAACTATTATAGACTTGTTTGTGTGAAGGGGCAAAAAGAATAACATTTGAAGAAACTAGTGTTTAGTTAAAGTTAATCAGTCTTGAGGGTTATTAGGTTTTACATTAGGGTTGGTGATGGTTATGAATGATATTAAGTTAGCATATTTTAATTGATGGTAAAAGTGACTAAAGTTAACTTTAAAAACATGAATGAACTTCAAATGAGATGTTGATGATGGTTTAGACTAAAGTTAACTATAGAAGTGAATTTTAAGATATAATGAGTTTTAGAATATCATCTAGTTTTAAGGTTTTGACAAATATGATTATGAATGATCCCTTTTAATGTAAGTGAAAGATGAATTTAATAATATGAAATTTATTAATGGGAGCATAATTAGATGATCTTATAAATTTGTTAAGGTTTAGAGTCATTTTAAGAGTGGTTTAAGAGATGAAGATTATTCACCATCTTATACATGAGTGATATATAATATTTATTTAAAAGGAGTTTTAATTTGAATTTAAGATTTAAAAGTATTTAAAGGCTAATAGTTATATTTAAGTTTTATTTTGATTATGGATTTAGACTTAGTAATTACACTTTCAAGGATTTAGTGTTTTATAAGAAGATGTGATTATTTCTTTCTTAAGAAATAATTTTAAAGAATTAACAAAGTGCTTATAAGTAAATGAGTTTTATTATTTAAGATTATTAAAAACTTCTTGAATAATATACATAGTATTTTTGTAGTAAAATATACTTATTAAAGATCTTAAAATTGAATTTTATTTATTTTTAAGTATTATCTTTATTTTTATAAAAATCTTTAAATAATTAAGTGTCTTTAAATATTTGCTTTATATTTTATTTGTAAAACTCTAATTTAGTATTTTTATAAAATTGTAGAGTTATTTTTATACACAAAAATGATTTTTATTTATTTTTACGAGTTTTTCTTATTTTATGAAATTATACTCAGGATTTAATGATGTTAATATTTATTTACTTCATATTTATTTTAAACAAATAAAGTTATATTTTTATTAGGTAGATATTATTTTTTGTGAACATTTTGATATACTATATGTATTTTTAGGATTTTTCTATGATTTTGTTTTTATTTTTGTTTTCTTTGGAAGTATTTTATAGATTTAATAAATGGAAAGTCTAATTTGTGGAGACAACAGGTTGGGTTGTGGCCCAGTTGGTCTAGTTGAATCAACCCAATGGTCGAACCACTAGGCCCAACTCATTCAGATCAAACCGTCCCATCCCCTCTCCACTCTATGCTCAGACTCACGCACGCAGATACGAACCTTATCCCTCTCGCGTTCCTCTTCTGCGAGCGATGCACTGCCAGCGCCGCTGCTTGTCGCCCCGGCTGCCGCCAGCCGCCTCCGGCGCAGTCGGCCGTCGGCGCTCTCGCCATCTACACCTATCTCTTGTCCCCTCATCGATTTGGTTGGTCCACGCCCTTGTGAGCGCGCCTGGCCGAAACCCTAGCCCCGTGGCCGTTGGCTTGGCACCTGTGCCCCAGCGCCTCCTCTTCGGTGGTGTTGCTACGAGGAGGTGCCGTGTTGTCACCTCCACCTTGACGCCAAGGATCAAATTGTACCGGTAAACCCCGACATCGACTCATCGTGAATTCTCACGCCCCTCTCCGCATGCGACATCCATTGGTGAGTTTCGATTTCCCTATGACCCACCTTTGGTTTGATGGGTCTGATTCACAGCTATGCTATGGTTGTGTGCTGCTGATACATTGCTAGTTAAGGTTCCTTTATTTGGATGAGTAAATGTCCAGTTGGTACACTGTTTGATTCGATGGATAGGTTTGTGGTAATTGATTTGTTGGTTCATATCTGGTGAATATCTATGACTTGTTGAGATATCTTAGCTCTAGTTTGATGCTCATTTGACATGCTTGGATATAATTTCTGTGGGACTCAAACCACCAAGATTGTAATCCAATTGGTGTGAAACATTTATGTGTTGTCAATATGATAGAGAATAACCTTTGAGCTGATTCCTAGATTGTTGACTAGGAGGATGAATTGCATAGAGTTGATAATTCTGATGATTCTTATAATCAGTTGATGTTATTTACCTATGCAAGCTTTTGTTGGTGTTTGGATGAACTGCTAGCATAAGATGGGTCTGTTTAATGATGAATTTATCTCTGGATTAATTGTTGGTTATTAGATTGATCTCTGGTATTCCTGCTAGAGAGGTGATTTGGTATTCTACTGTTTCTTAAGGATGAAATGGTATATCACCCATGGGTGATCCATATAGAAGTGATTTTTTTATAATGATTCCTAATTATTTAATTAGGAAGATGATTACTAGGCTAGATGTATTTTTTGCGGGCTTCTCTTGACTTGGTTATGTTTGTGGTGCCTCCAAATAGGAGTGTGCACAAAATGACTCTAGTAAGATGTTTTGCTGCTTAAACAATTGAAGAAACTTATATGGAATTAATGCTTATGATGGTGGTCTGAAGCTCTTGTTGGATAAGGGCAAGTTTACTTTGAATTTTAAGTTGGAAGGCTAGCGTAATTATTATTATTATGATACAGCACATCCTTGGATGATTTCTATCTATAATTAGCTAATGTTGAACTAGCTTTGCTTGCTGTATATATTGGGAAAGAATTGAGTTCCTGTTCATATGGACACTTGATTACACAAAACTGATGGCTTAAACTTAGATCAATAAAGTCATAATTTACAACTTAGTAACTCATGTATCACTAGTTAGAGTTAAGATAAACTCTGTGATACTTCTTTGGAAGATGCACAAATTTACACTTATCTAACTAGCTTGAGTGCTGAAGTGGATTAAGCTGTTTTCAGTTGCTAGATCTTTGTAAAGCTAAGTGATGGTCACAAGTTTTTAAACCATTCTTGATGGATACTAAGGAATATAAATGGTGTGCCTGATTTCTGTATTAGCCGATGATGCATAGACTGAGGCACTAATGGTAATATAAATAGATGCTACAGTTTATCTTTCTAACTCAATGATGAGACTAGCATAGCACTTCTATGCTAGTCTGAGAGTTCTCCAAATCTCAACAAAAACTCTATTTTTAAATCTGATTAAATCATGTGTTGATTGGGTTGTGGTCTGACAACCTAATGCATGTAGATCTACTGATATGTGGTTGTGCACCTTGTCTTGTGGATGTGCTACCAAGGAATCTCTTTGTATTGCTGTTGCTCGACTTCTACTTGATAAAATTGGTCTGCTCCTGCCCCCTCCTTCTTGTGATCCTGTCTTGGCCTGTTTTCTAAACTCCTCTAAGTAACCATGCTGGTTATAGTGGTATTGGCTGATGGTAGTGTGGTGTATATTTTTTGCTGTTTTGATCTGGTACAAGCTAGGACTACTTGTGGTGTTCTTGAGGCAGAGGAGTGTGTCTTTGAGAAGAGGATAGGAAACTGAGGCAGTGGCTAGATGTTGTGTTGCGGCTGTGTTACCCCTTTTATGTGCATTGGCTGCTGCTGTGGTGTTGACAGCACACTAGTGCATGCTGGTGAGTGAGCAGCCTGCTTGCATGTTGTGGTTTGGGGATCAGATCAAGTAAAAGCTTGATATTTCCTGATGTTTTACGTCTTTACCTACTTATCTGGCTTTGGTGAAACTTGCCCCTAAGCCAATGATGTTGTACTGAGGCCACCATCTGATTAAGAACAGTTACTATGATTTGGCCACTTCTTAATACATACTCAATGATGAATTCAGGCTCTAGCATCTCTAGACCAAATCTGAGAGTACAATTAATGAACTAACCCCCTTATTCTTTTACTGTTGTTAGTATGTTGATTTTATTTTGCAGAAATCAGGATCAAAGAGATAATGAGAAGATCAAGAAGAAAAGAAGAAGCCTAGTTAGATTTCATTTTTAATCTTGTTGTAATTTTCTTTTTATTCAAATGTGTAAATATTTTGTATTATTGTCGTGATTGTAAATAATGAAGTATTTATTTATTAATTCTTACTTTGTAAATCCTAATTGTAAAGACAATGTCATATATATTTTGTTGTAATAAAGAATTCTTTTATTTATTTCAATAATGTAATTTTTTTCTACTTATTTGTTTCTTGATACTTTACTTTTATTTATCTATTGTAAAGTAATACTATATTAATATATATATATTTATATTAATATAGAATCCTTTTATATTATTTATGTAATCATTTTATTTCAAGTTATTAAATATTTCCAATTTTCTATTTGTGAATTTTATAAATTCATTTAAATTTCATATTTGAAATTCAAATACATGTTTGAACAAATTTCCCCCGAAACAAAGAATTCTACTAGGGTTATGTCGAAATCTATCACACTTGCTCCGAAGTTTCCTTCAGTACAAGAGAGATCTCGATCCCTTTATAGATCTTTTAGTTTTGCGTGAAATTTCCCTGGATTTTCTTATGCATGAATGCAATGCACAAACCTGTGTCCTCTCTATTTCTAGGTGCTAATCCTGGGATGTTACACTATCTCATTCGAGGTTTATTGGCTTTCGGGTCAAATGACCAATGTTATGGCTAGAATCAAGGCATATTTTGTGATAATGTGTCCATATTGTGCATACATGTACATCATGGGATGATGAACAATGTTGCAGGAGGAAGTTTTCCTTTTCGTCGCACCAAAAAGCCATTTTCATTTTTCGAGCACAAAAAACAGACGGTTTTGTGAAGCAACCACCAAATGGCTAATTCAAAATGCTACCACCACATTTTACAAAAATACTAGACCACCTTATATGGACAATGTCCTAATAGGGGGATCCGAAACCTTTCCCTACATCCCTGGTGAAAAAGATAAATTCCTGCCGACTCGGTAGGTAGGAAGTGGGTCAGATATGAACTACAGGTACATGATCCGATGCTCATATGTTTTTACAAAAATAATTTTTAGGTTCACAATATGCTATTTTATCAAAGATCCAATACAAGTTTAGCTTTTCGTCGCACCAAAAAGCCATTTTTCATTTTTCGAACGCAAAAAGGGGGATTTTCTAAAGCAACCACCAAATAGCTAATTCAAAAACGGGGAGTTTGTGATATGTTGATATGGATATCATATTTAGATTCCTTTCATTTTTCTGATCAATTTATACATATTATTTATCAAATTCTTATTTACGGATTTAAAGATATTAATTATTCCATATTAAATAGAAAAATACAAAAAAGTAAAATTATTATATTTTTATTTGAATTCAATAGTATTTTTATTTGAATCAATAATACTTTTACTTATTCATTGTTGTTTACTTAAATAAGTGTTTGTAGTTTCATTAAATAAAAATATGTTACATAATGATATAAGAGTTAATAAGATTGATATCATAGTATGGACAACTAGGTATAAATTGCTTCGCGGAAACTGATTCTGAAGGAACTGAGAAATTAAGCGTGCTGGAGCTGGAGTAGTGCTAGGATGTGTGACCAAGCGAGAAGTTTGTTAAAGACTGCAACTTGATCAAAGATTAAATGTAATTAGTGTTAAAAATGTTAAAGGTGATAGATTAATGATTCACACAATTCAAAGATTTTTAAATGTTGAGAAAAAATCAAAAAAAAAATTCAAAAAAATTGATTTTTTTGGATTTTTTTACAACCTGCACTTATTATGCCGACGGGGCTATGTCGAGGGAAAGGCCGTCGGCATAGCATACGCCAACGGCTAGAGCTACGTCAACGGGAAAATTGCCTCCGCCGAGGGAAAAGACGCGACTGTGGAGGAAGAATTAAACGGAAGACGAACATGTTTGCCTAGACGACATGCTTCACAAGAATGAGCATCCGTTTTATTACAAGTAAAATCAAATCCTTATAGTATTTGACGAAGAGCGGTGGAGCTAGGATGCCCGAGGCGGGCGTGCCATAGGTCGACACCGATGGAGAGGGCGAGTGGGCTGCTGGCGATAGTGGAGGATGACCAAACAGGGTACAAATTGCCGGGGCTGTCACTACTGTCGTGGGAATGACCACGGCAGATGCTGCAATAGGCAGCGAGCAGTAGAACATGGGGCAAGGGCGGCCAGCCATCTGCGGTGCGAGATGAGGGCTGAGACACAAGGATTTACCCGACCTTTGAGGGTAAAGACCTACTCCTGCTAGATTGTATTATGGTGAGAGTACAATGGGGCGAGCTCGACGTCTAGGCGGTGAGTCGCTTGGGTGTATGATGGAATGTATCCTCTATGCATCCTCTAGGGGGGTTTATATAGACTCACCTCCCTAGGGTTTACAGATCTTAACCGAATCAGTTAAGGATTCGGTGACTCTACGACCTAGTCCGACTGGGCCTATCTACGCTTATGGGCCTTCAGCTTCCAGTCGCTTGAGTCCACGCCAAATCTTGATCCAGTCGCCGTCCTGCAGGCCCACTCGCTGGCCCTTGGACCATTAGGAAACATCCTGCTGGGCATACCCCGGTAGGCATATCCCCATCAGTAGTCCCCGAGGCCGTCGTGGATTTGTCGCAGGCGTTCGCTGGCAGTCGGAGTATGCGGGTCCAATGCAGACGTCCAGTCAAATCGGCGGCGGACTCCTGAATAAAGGAAAAACTAGTCATCTTAGTCGCAATAACGTCGACTAATCATGTCGCAGCTCGGCGAACGGGTCGACGAATACTCAGTCACTGTTATAGTGATCGGGTCAGCGAATACTCAGTCACTGTTATAGTGATCGGGTCGGCGAATCATCGAGTCGCGTGGAGCGACGAGTCGAATGGATGAAGTTAGACCGTCAATTAGGGTCAAACTAGCCGTTGGGGTAATCCAACGGTAACTTCGGCGTAATTACCGCGTAGTAACGGCTCCCGAAATTGGCGGGTAGCAAGCGCTATATAAGGAGAATGATAGGCGAACGGGGAAACACTTCTTCGTTCTTCCTCCGATCTTGCTCGTCTCCGTTTCCCGTTCCGCATAGCGATCCAAACAATCCAGAGAGCCGCGACCTCCGCGAACTTCCAACCAATGGCCCCCTCCACCGAACCATGGGGCAGATCCAAGTGTACTAGGGCGCTACTGGCATCTTTCGAGGAGGCTGGGATCCTCCGCGCCAGCAGATGGCGCATCCCCGCGGCTGGAGAAGTGACTCCGGACCCACGCGTGGGGGAATTCCTCACCAGCCACCTGGAGAAGGGGCTGGGCTTTCCTACTTCCCTCTTCTTCCGGCGTTTCTGCGCTTACTACGGGATCCAGCCATCAGATCTAGGTCCGCATAGTATCGAGCAACTCGCCATCTTCGTGGCGTTCTGTGAGTGCTATCTGGGCTGCAGGCCCTACTTCCCCCTGTGGCAAGATCTGTTCCATGGGAGAATCAGCTGCGAAGAGTCAGGCGGCCCGATGCTAGCCGCGGGTGGCCTGACATTCCAGCTGAAGTCGAAGGCCTCATTCTTCGACCTGATGCTGCCCGCCAAGGTGGCGAACGAATTGAAGAAGTCCTGGTTCTATGTCACCGAGTCAACTCTAGATGGCGAAGTGGCGCTTCCAAGGTACTCCGCCGACCGGCCTGAACCGCGTCGACTCCAGGTCGTCAAGCTCCCGCTGGATCAACGGATGGTTGTCGACGAAATGCTGCAGACCATCCGCGGCCTGAAGAAGAAGGGCCTCCAGACCATCAATCTCTACAACTACTGGCTCGGGGGGCGGCTCGTGCCCTGGCCCGACGCGACCATTACATGTATGAGTATACGGGTAAGGATGATCTGACGAAGTCTCCCCCGCCGAATGGCATCTCCAAGACTACACCCTGGCCCTGAAGAATATTACCCAGGCGGTGTATCTTGACGTGAAGGCCGGGGTCGCCCCCTATACTGCGAGGCGCCCAGCTGCAACGGTAAGCCGTCATTTCGTCACCACTCGCAGTCATAGATAGTGCATTCGCGGTTTTGCTGACGTTGTCTTGTTCTTATTGTAGTTGTTCCAAGTGGTGGAAGGGTGGCTTCCACCCACGGACGACGAGAACTCGAGCTCGTCCGTCCAGGATGGGAGCGAGTCGTTGCCCGCCAGAGGCGACGCCGAGAGCGACGAAGGTGATGACGACGACGAGCCCGTGGAAGTCGCTGCCCCAACAGTTCGCAAGACCCGCGGGCAACACCAGCGCGAGCTCGAAGCGAGAAAAGCCTCGAGCCTCACGATGATGACGATGAGCTTCCCGAGCACACCTCACATCGTGAGGCCACGCCGTCAAAGAAGAAGAAGAAGAAGGAGACGAAGGCTCCGTCGAAGAAGAAAGCGAAGCCGGCGAGACAGATGTCTCCGTCCTGGTCCGCGTCCAGTTCCGACGCCACCAGCTCGGCTAAGGACGCAGCAGCGTGCATGACCGTGGCACCGGACACAGGCACCCCCATGGACGAGGTGCCTCTGGCATCGTTACCACCTCCATTTGCCCCAATCGCTGGTTTGGGCGATTCTCAAGCCGCAAAGGCCTCGCCTCCAAGGGAGGCTCCCGCGGCAACTATCGCAGAAGCTCCTGCCGCGGCCTCATCTTCGAAGAAGCCATCAGTGTCTTGGGCACACGATGTGTTCGAGACGGGCCTCACTCGGAGGTTGGGGCCCGAGTTGGAAAAGTCGGCTAGCATCCGCACCGGTCTGCGATTCATACTAGTCGCCAAGTGAATGTTGTTCTTCTGCCTATTTTTCGTTGTAGTCGGACAGTCTTATTCATATCGTTGTTTCACAGGACTGGTGTTAAAAAGATCGTCACCGAGCTGGACTCCTCACAAAAGAGGAAAACCGACGAAGTCGCTGCTCCCGCCGAAGGTGTCAAGAGGGCGAAAGGTAACGACGTTGTCATGGTCTCTGATGACCCGGTGGTTGCCCCGAGCGAACCTCCGACTGCGGCGGAAGTGGCCTCAAAGACCAAGGAGGCTGTTGCCTCGCCCAAAGTGACCGAGCCGGCTCCGAGTGGCGCCGCGGCATCTGCAGCGACCTTCCCTCGCTTCATGGCGAAGGCGGCCGCAGCAAGTGGCTCGGCGCCAATGAACCGGATGCCTAGGGTCGCCGAGGTGGAGGTCGAACAGCGTCGCGGCCACACTCCGGTCATGCTTGCATCTGTGGACGCGCTGGAGCTTCACAGCATGTTAGGCGCTGCCATCCAGGTATGTCCAGTCCCCGAGGATCGGGCCACTGAATTTCAGTGGTCGGATTCTTAATGTTTTTATATCGTCCAATCCCCGAGTGCCTGGTCGCTGAATTTTAGCGGGTGGGCACTTAGGATTTTCAATGTCCAGTCCCCGAGTGCCTGGTCGATGAATTTCAGCGGGTGGGCACTTAGGATTTTCAATGTCCAGTCCCCGAGTGCCTGGTCACTGAATTTTAGCGAGTGGGCACTTAGGAATTTCGTTGTTGTTGACGTTGCAGTTTGTGCGCAGGGCCTGCATCGCGAATCGGCCGATCGGCTTGCAGCAAAGTGTCACATGGAGAAGGAACTCGTTGCCGTCTAGGAGACGAACAAGGGACTTCAAGCCATTGCAGCCGAGGCGGAGGAGGTCCGCCGGGGCCTTGTCCCGATGGGTGACCTGAAAGCGGATCAATCTGCTTTGAGTAAGGTCGAGAAGCGAATCGCTGATCTAGAACATGAGCTCAAGGAGGCGAAGGCAGAAGCAAGTTCGGGGGATGAGCGAGCGAAAGCTGTTGTTACGTCTGCCGCGGAAGAGCGGAAAGTGTCTGACGCACTCGTTGCTGGGCTGAAGAACGACTTCTCCTCTCTTCAAAGCTTCATCACGGGCCTCTGCCGTCCGCTAATTGGTAAACCTTTCTTTCTCTTTCCTCTGCCTGCACAACTGCGTTATGAAGTCGTTGGTGTGCTCCTACTCGCTCCATTCCCACAGGCCGGATTATTGATAGCTCGGAGGAGGCGCAGTCATTCGACGCGCGGCAGTGTGTGACTACCCTGGTCGACTCGGCCGCGTTGTCCGCGACTTGCATTCGAGCATATCTTCAGGAGATATCGCCCACGGAGGTGATTCCCAGCGACCTCGTCGAGGTATGGCGCTACCTTGAGAAGGCTTTGTTAGTCGTCGAATTCATGACACGGTCGGCCTTCCGGCGCGGGGCGACGACGACGCTCAGCCTTGGGCTTGCTCATTTCCCGGAGGACTTCGACCTTGACGATGTGACGAGCGGCTACCCCTCGTCCACGGGCTCTGGGGAGATTGCCGAGGTGCTAAAGCTGACGGACCGGGCCACGGTGTATTCCGATCGCGTTTGGGCGATGGGCGACCTCCTCCCCTATCAAGAGACGATTGTCGCCCCCAACGATCCCGAACCGAAGCATCTGGACTTCAAGGTCGAGCAGCCGTTCCGTGCGGCGATGGCGGGCGAGTTGACGACGTACCCATCGAACCCGTACATGCCCTTCATTCGTAACCGCAGGGGTGGCGGCGAGTCGGCGTCAAAACCTGCGGAGTAGAAGCGTTGTGCCCTGGGGCGTTAGTAAAAATAGCTATTGAACTTTCCTTGTATCTGGAAACAACTTTGTGCTGCTATAAAGGAGATTCGTGTTGTTTTGTCATTTGCTTGGCGATTTTGGATTTTGATTGAACGAGTCCCCGAGCGCGTCTGCCCTTTTTATGGGGTTTACCTCGTTTGTTATGTGTTTGCGAATTTTTAATGGATTAGGGTCGACTCGCCAGGGCTCGGGAGCCAGTCGCAGGGCGAC
Source organism: Avena insularis (assembly GCA_023614405.1). Taxonomy (NCBI): domain Eukaryota; kingdom Viridiplantae; phylum Streptophyta; class Magnoliopsida; order Poales; family Poaceae; genus Avena; species Avena insularis. The sequence goes on along the minus strand of CM042695.1, from coordinate 375,568,429 downwards.
TCCCATGGGTGCTCTTTACTTGAGCATTTTCCCGTGCGCGAACGAGGTTGGGTAGCCGAGTCCCCGAGCGTGGTACTTGGTGGTTCTAGTCGCAGCTCCAAGGTAGGTGAGGACTAAGCGCGTTAAAGTAAGCGCGTCACTCCTGCCTGACCCGAGGGATCAGTCGCATGGCGAGTCCTGGGCACGCTCTCATACTTGGCATTTTCCCTAGTCGCTCGTATTTGGCTGGGCGTCAGTCCCCGAGCGTGGTACTTGGCCATTCGAGTCGTTGCGCCAAGGATGCGAAGGACTTGGTCGCTGTGAGAAGCGAGTGCAGTTGTCTTGACTCGGTGAGCCAGTCGAGCTAGGCGACTCCAATGGGGCTCCGGGTTGGCATTTTTCGTGGACGATACGAGGCCTGGAGTCTCCCAGTGCCCTCGTACCGCACTACTTAGCCGTGCCGGTCGCTTTACCAGAGGTTGACTTCTGCGAATAGCATAACGCTATTATTACGAGTGCGAGTGACACAAGACACGGAGAGTAGACACAATTTTTCGGTAACCGATCTGTTTTATTTCATAGCGGGTGGGGAGTACATGTGTGGAGTTCTAGGAGTAGAACTTCCGTAGGAGGTTTACATTCCATGGCCGTTTGACGTCGAGTTTTCTGTCTCCTCGGACGTCGGTGAGGTAGTAGGCGTCGTTGCCTAGGACTCGTCCGATGGCGAATGGTCCCTCCCAAGGGGGGGAAAGCTTGTGCATGCCCTTCTTGTCCTGGATTAGACGCAGTACCAGGTCGCCTTCCTGGAAAGTGCGAGTCCTTACTCGGCGGCTGTGGTAGCGGCGGAGCCCCTGCTGGTAGATGGCGGTGCGGGAGCGAGCTAGGTCGCGTGCCTCGTCGAGCTGGTCAACTCCGTCTTGGCGTGCGAGTTCGTTTGCAGCCTCCGTGTAGTTGACCACCCTTGGCGAGTCGTGCTCTAGGTCGGTGGGCATGACTGCCTCGTCGCCATACACCATGAAGAAGGGGGTGAACCCTGTCGACCTGCTGACGGAGGTGCGGATGCCCCAGATGACGGAGGGTAGCTCCTCGACCCAGCATCCGGCGGTGCGCTCGAGTGGTACTTGGAGCCGTGGCTTCAGGCCATGGAGGATGCTCTGATTGGCGCGTTCCGCCTGGCCGTTGGACTCCGGGTGGGCGACTGAGGCGAGGTCGAGTCGAATGTGGTGTTCCTTGCAGAACTCGTCCATGGCTCCTTTGGCGAAGTTGGTGCCATTGTCCGTGATGATGCTGTTTAGGAACCCGTAGCGATAGATGAGCTCGCGTAGGAACTTGGTGGCGGTCTTCCCGTCGCATTTGCGGACTGGCTTGGCCTCCACCCATTTTGTGAATTTGTCGACTGCGACTAGGAGGTGGGTGAAGCCGGAGGGGGCCTTCTTGAAGGGGCCTACCATGTCCATGCCCCATACGGCGAACAGCCAGGTGATGGGGATTTTCTTGAGCGCCGAGCTTGGCACGTGGGTCTGGTTGGCGTATTTCTGGCATCCGACGCACCGCTGGACAATGTCGACAGAGTCTGCGTGTGCGGAGGGCCAGTAAAAGCCGTGCCGCATAGCCTTTGCGACCAGAGAGCGGGCGCCGGCGTGGTGGCCGCAGTCGTTGGAGTGAATGTCTTGGAGGATTTTGCGTCCTTCAGCGGGCTGAACACAACGTTGGAACACGCCGGTCACGCTGCGCTTGTGGAGCTCGTCGTTGATGATGACGAAGGATTTGAAGCGGCGTGCTATCATCCGGGCGTCTGTTTCATCCGCTGGCAGGGTGCCTCCCTCCAAGTAGGCGATGTATGGCGCGGTCCAGTCGTCTGGCTCGGCGATTAGTGCGACCAGGGCTGCTTCTGGTTGCAGCGGGATTCCGATGTCGATCTCCCTGGGGGAGAGACGGAAGGCTTGGTGATGGTGTCGAGGAAGACGCCGGCGGGTGGTGCGAGTCGAGCCGAGCCGATGCGAGAGGCCTCCTCGTTCTTCCGCCTGTCAATCCACTCGATGGAGTAGCCTGTGAAGTGTCCACCCAGCTTGTCCACTGCTTCGCGGTACGCCACCATGGTGGGGGAGACGGCATCACAGGTACTAGCGACTTGCCCGGCGACGAGGTCGGAGTCTCCGTAGCAGCGCAGCCGATTGACATTCATCTCTTTGGCAGCTCGCATGCCTTGGAGTAGCGCCTCGTATTCGGGCATGTTGTTGGTGCAGGGGGTGAAGTCGAGGTAGAGGACGTAGCGGAGCTTGTCGCCCTTCGGAGATGTTAGCACGATCCCCGCTCCTGCACCGTCCGTGTTCTTGGAGCCGTCGAAGTGTAGGCTCCAGTAATGGAGGTATGGCAGCTTCTCTGGCCGCTGGGCCTCCTCCCAGTCGGCGAGGAAGTCTGTGAGATCATGTGACTTGATCGCCTTGCGCGGCTCGTACTTGATGCTGTGGACGCCGATCTCGACGGCCCACTTGGCGACTTGCCCGGTCGCCTCGCGGTTGCGGATGATGTCCTGCAATGGTGCTGATGAGACGACCGTTATTGGGTGCTCCTGGAAGTAGTGCGGCAGTCGCCGCTGTGCTCTAAAGACCGCGTATACCAATTTCTGGTATTGCGGGTAGCGCTGGCGTGACTCGGTGAGGACTTCGCTGATGTAGTACACTGGTCGCTGCACCGGGCGCTCCTTTCCTTCTTCTGGCCGTTCGACGACCATGACGGCGCTGACGACGCGCTCGAAAGCCGCGACGTAGACCAGCATGGGTTCCTTGTCGATGGGGGCGGCGAGTAGCGGTGCTGCGAGTAGCACCTCCTTGAGGTCATGGAGCGCGTCATCTGCCTCCTTGTCCCACTGGAAGGTAGGGTTCTTGCGCATTAGGCGGTAGAGGGGCATCACCTTTTCGCCCAGCCGGGGGATGAAGCGACTGAGAGCCGCGACTCGCCCGGCCAGCTTCTGGACGTCGCGAAGGCACGCGGGTTTCCCGAGTCGAGCGATCGTGTTGATCTTGGCAGGGTTCGCTTTGATCCCGCGCTTGGAGACGACGTATCCTAGTAGCTGTCCGGTTGGCACGCCGAAGGTGCACTTGCCTGGGTTTAGCTTTTTCTTGTATTTCCGCAGGTTGGCGAATGTTTCCGCCAGGTCAGCGAGTAGGTCGTTCTGGCGAGCGGACTTCACCACCACGTCGTCGATGTAGACGTGGATATTGCGGCCAATTTGGCTCGCAAGGCACTCCTGCATGCACCGCTGGTAGGTCGCCCCGGCATTCTTGAGGCCGAAGGTCATGGCAGTGTATCAGAAGGCTCCGAATGGCGTGATGAACGCCGTCTTTTCTTCGTCCTCGATGACCATTTTGATCTGGTTGTACCCAGAGTAGGCATCGAGGAAGCATAGCGACTCCGAGCCCGCGGTGGAATCGATGATTTGGTCGATCCGCGGGAGGACGAATTGTTCCTTCGGGCAGGCGCTGTTTAAGTTTGTGTAATCGATACACATCCTCCAGGTCCCGTTCTTCTTCTCGACCAGGACTGGGTTTGCCAGCCACTTGGAGTACTTGATTGGCCGGATGAAGCCTGCAGCGAGTAGGCGCTGCACTTCTTCGGCTATGGCTCGGCGGCGCTCTTCATTGAAGGGCCGCAGCGACTGCTTGACGGGTCGCACTTTGGGGTCGGCGTTGAGTTTGTGCTCAGCGAGTTCCCTCGGGACACCAGGCATGTCAGATGGCTTCCATGCGAAGATGTCCCTGTTCTCACAGAGGAACTCGATGAGCGCGCCTTCCTATGCTGGGCTCATGCCTGTCCCGATCATCACCGTTTGGCTGGAGTCGCCTGGGACCAGCTCGACGGTGCGGGTATGCGTCGTTGCCTCAAAGGCAGTGGAGTTGCCGCCCTCCGAGTTGGGCTTCTTGAGTATGGTGGGGTCGTCATTGTTGACCCCACTCGCGTACTTGGCGAGCTCCTCAGCGTGGTTGGCCTCTGCCGCGATGACGGCGTCGGCGAGTTCGGCTCCTTTGGCCTCGCACTCGGCGGCCATGTCGGGGTCGCCGTGGATGGTGATGACGCCGCACGGCCCGGGTAGCTTCATCGCGTTGTATGCGTAGTGGGGCGCTGCCATGAACTTGGCGAACGCCTGGCGCCCCAGGACGCAGTGGTAGGGCCTGTCGAAGGGCACCATCTCGAAGACGATCCGCTCGGTGCGGAAGTTTGCCGGTGTGCCGAAGGTGACTGGCAACATCACCTTGCCGATTGGGTACGCCTTCTGACCGGGGACGATGCCGTGGAACGTGGTGTAGGTCGTCTCGATCATCGACTGCGGGAGCATGATGCGCTGAAAGGTGTCAGTGCAGGATGTTGATGGAGCTGCCGTCGTCCATCAATGTTTTGGGGAGCCAGTAGTCTCCCACCTTGGGCTTGACCACCAGGGCGACTCGGCCTGGGTACTCGATCCGTGGCGAGTGGTCCTGGCGGCTCCAAGTGATTGGTTAGTTAGACCAGTTGAGGAACTGAGGGATATCCACCTAGGCCACCGCGTTGATGGCGACGGCGCGGGCGATGACCTTCTTATCGCGCTTCGTGTTGAAGCCTGTGAAGGTGTGGAGCGAACCGGCGACGCTGCCGAATTTTCCGCCGTTTGGCGGGTTGTTGTCGGGTCCTCCCGCGCGCGCCGTGCCTTTTCGATCTCCTGGAGAGAGTGGCAGTCAGCGGTCTTGTGCGTGGCGGGCTTCCCTTCCCTGCTGTGAAATACACAAGGTTGGTTAAGAAGGGCGCGATCAAACCGGCCGCTTTGAAGTTGCCCGTCCGGCGTTGTCCTCGTCATGGCGGAAGCTCTTGGGCTCGCGCTGCGTAACCAGCGTTGGCGGCAAATCGACTCCCGCCATCGCGGGCGCTTGCCGGTGAGGCGAGTGTTGCTGTGGCTTAAGTCGGGTCGCCTCCCGTTGTCGTGGCCGCTCGTTCGGCGGTGTCCTCCCGACTCGTCGTCGGTTTCTTGGTTTGGGTCCTCCTCCGTGTACCTTTTGGCGATCTCCAGGAGATCCGGTATGTTGTCGAGTGTGCGGTACGCTCGTTTTAGCTTGGCGACCAGGGGCTCGTAGCGGCACGAGGTCTTGAAGCAGTGGATCACGGTGTCTAGGTGGATGTCGACCGCGTTGTACCACAGATCTTGCCACCGTTGGACCCAGCTGCGGGTCGACTCGCGGGGTCCCTGGACGCACCGTTCCAGGTCCTCGATGGTGGTGGCGCGGGTGTATGAACCCTCGAAGTGCCTGACGAAGGCCTCGCGCATCTCTTCCCAGGAGTCGATGCTATCCGCGGGGAGAGTGTTAATCCACTGCCTGCACGCCCCCTCCATCATCAGGGGAAGGTAGCGGGCGGCTAGTAGATCGGTGTGGCCGGCGATCCCCATTGTTATGAGGTAGGTATCCAGCCACACGGAGGGATCGTATGAAGGGTCGTACTTCTCTATTTCCTTCGGCGCATTGAAGTTCGTCGGGTATCTTTCGCCTCGGATAATCGGTCCGAAGCACTGGGGCCCGATTCGGCTCACCGTCGCGGCGGTTGGTGAGGGTATGCCGCAGGTCATCGGGCTGGCGTGCGCGCCAGCTCTGGTTGTTGATGATGTGGGTGCGGGCGTCGACGGGTTGCCCGTTGGCGGCGACGAAGTTGGTCGCCGGCCGGGGGTCGTTGGTGGAGAGTGCCGCGTTCGCGGGTCGGTGTTGGAGCTGTAGTGGTTCGGGTGGCGGGCAGTTGAGAGTGTTCGCCGCCATGGCGCGACCGCTCGAGGCCGCTCTGTTGCCTAATGAACGCGAGTACATCCGACCCTATGAGTCGACGCCCGCGTTTTGTTGCTCGACCGCTTTGGCGAGCAGGGCCCTGGCGTACAGGATCTGCAGGACGGCTTCCCTAGTGGCCTCAATGTTGTCGACTGCTGCTCGGCCCGCGACAAGGTTGTCCATTGGGGTGGATAACAGCGGGGGGCCATTCGCGTCTCGCTCCCGTGAGGAGACCACGATCCTTGGCTGGTCCCTGGGGGGTGCGCGATTGGGTGGCGGTGGGGCGCCATTGGCCGTTGCCCCTGGCGGGGGACGAGTGCTTCCTCCTGGTGGCGCATTCTCGCATATCGCGTGCTCGTCCGCGCGGGCCGGGTCATTCTCGTCATCGAAATTCAGGGCGCGCCCCTGGACGGTGGGGTTCAGGCGCGACCTGATTCGGAGCTGGTGGTAGCGCGACAGCTCCTGCGCTGTCACCTGCTCGAGGTGAAAATTTTCGCGCTCGGCTTGTTCCTTGTGGACTGCTTCCGCCAGCTTCAGGCGGAGTTCCTCGACCTCTGTTGCCGTCGAGTTTGGTGGGATCGGCGTGGAGAATGGATCTTCCGGCGAGTCGGCGCCAGTCGCCATGTAGGTCGCGGCGTGACGGCCGGTTCCGTCACGGAGGTCAGCGCAATTCTCCGATTCGGAGTCGAAGTCGAAGATCCCTAGGATAGAGGCATCCTCGAAGTCTCCGACGTTGGAGACCTGGGTGATGGAGCCCGCGGGTGACGCGGCGACGATGGATACGGCGAGTGACGCCAGGGTCGTCGAATCGGCGTCGTCGTTGAGGGACGCGTCTTTCGCGGCTGCGGTGCTTTCGGCCACGTTGCTATGGGCCGAGTTGTACTCGGAGGCAAGGCGGTGGATCGTGCGGACCTGGCTCTCAGAGAGACGGTCGCGTGGCGGCGACTCGCGGATGCGAGACGAGTCCTCCGAGACGATGACTTCGGTGAGGCCGACGAAGAGGCTGATTGTGCCAACCGGCAGGATCATGTTGTGCGTGACGGGTCGTGCCGCTGGGACGTAGCTGCTCGGCAAGATCTAGAGCATCTCGCCGATCGCGATCATGTGGCCGGTGGCGATCGACTCGTTGATGGGCAGATTGGATCTCGCCACAGAACACCACTGTCGTGGGAATGACCGGCCAGGCCCCACGGTGGGCGCCACTGTCGTGGGAATGACCACGGTAGATGCTGCAATCGGCAGTGAGTAGTAGAACATGGGGCAAGGGCGGCGAGCCATCTGCGGTGCGAGATGAGGGCTGAGACACAAGGATTTACCTAGGTTCGGCCCCCCGGAGGGTAAAGACCTACTCCTGCTAGATTGTATTATGGTGAGAGTACAATGGGGCGAGCTCAATGGCTAGGCGGCGAGTCACTTGGGTGTATGATGGAACGTATCCTCTATGCATCCTCTAGGGGGGTTTATATAGACTCACCTCCCTAGGGTTTACAGATCTTAACCGAATCAGTTAAGGATTCGGTGACTCTACGACCTAGTCCGACTGGGCCTATCTACGCTTCTGGGCCTTCAGCTTCCAGTCGCTTGAGTCCACGCCAAATCTTGATCCAGTCTCCGTCCTGCAGGCCCACAAACTGGCGCTTGGGCCATTAGGAAACGTCCTGCTGGGCATACCCCGGTAGGCATATCCCCATCAACTACGGTGGAGAAGCATCCGAGTACGACCATATTTAACAGAAAAACCAGAAGCGTCAAATTCCACGGTCACATCGTTGTCACGAGCAAGAGAACGAACGGAAACGAGATTTTGGATTAACAAAGGAGAAACAATGACATTATTGAGAGAAAGAGGGGTGGAGATGGAGGGAAAAGATGCGGAGCCAGTGTGAGTGATAGGAAGAGCATGACCGTTGCCGACGATTATGCGCGAGGAAGTGGAGGCAGGAGTAGAATTAGAGAGATTACCGGGGTGAGCGGCCATGTGCGCGGAGGCGCCGATGTCCATGAACCAATCGCCGCCACCGCCGTACGCGCCCGCCGTGGGGGCAGTCTGAAGAGCCGTCTGTAGGGCGGGGTCCCACTGGGCCGTTCTCGGGGGCGCGACGTAGTAGGCGGGAAGCTCCAGGGGTGCAGCGTAGTCGGTTGTGATGGCGGGCTGGGGCGCCGCAAAGAGGGCCCGGTGCAAGGCCGGACACGGCCCCATGGTGCCCGGGTATGGGGCGCGCGGCACAGGCATGGTGTAGGCGTGGACGACCCCGGTCCAGGGGTTATGGCCAGCGATCCATGGCGACGTGGGGAAGATTTGCTGCGGTGGATGGGGCTGGGCGCGGTGGCGGTGTCACCGGTGTTACCACCACCGTTGCGACGATGATGACGGCGCCCTCCGTTTCTACCACCATTGCCTCCGCCATTGGCGGGAGCGAGTAGAAGCCCGGAGGCGGGCCCGGGGAGCGAAGTGCAGGGGCCGAGGCGCGAGGCGCGGGGGCAGGGCCGCCCCGAGAGAAGCCAGCGACGAAGGCGGTGTGGGCCACCCGAGCCCAGAGGTGCTTGATCAGACGCACCTCGAGACGGAGATAGGCTACGGCCTGCTCGAAAGTCGGCGTGGTGAGGAGCATGAGGTTGGAGGCAGCATTGCTAAGATCCTCGCCGAGGCCGGCCGATAGCATGGAGAGCATGGTCTTGTCATCGATCGGGAACTCCAAGTCGCGAAGCTCGTCGGAGAGGCTCTTGAGACGGAGGCAGTAGTCGTCGAGGGAGAGGTCGTTTTGGTGGATGCCGAAGAACTCCTGTTGGAGGAACGTGACACGCAGGATCTTGTTGTCGGTGAAGAGGCCGGTGATCTTGGTCCAGACGGTGTGCGTGGAGTCGCTGTTGGGGACGACGGTGCGGAAGATCTCATTGGAGACGGTCTGAAAAACCAGCGGATGATGGTCACGTTGATGGCCAACCAATCGGGGTCGTGCGGCATGGCGAGGAGGTCGATGGTGTCGTTGACATGATCAAGGAGACAATACTCGGGGAAGAGAAGGCCGAAGTACGTCTTCCACGGGAAGAAATTGGCAGTGGTGTGAGAGAGCTTCACCGGCACATGCTCGAGGATGGGAACGTCGCGGATGACGGCGACGGAGGGCCGGCAAAGGGGTTGCTGCTCCCGGAGACGGAGGAGTTGAAGGGGTTCTCGGAGGAGGGGGAGTTGAAATCGACCATGGCAGAGGTAGGTGTAGGGCGGGGGCGGTGGAGTTGGGGAAAGAGGAGGGCCGGCGGCGCCTTGGAGAAGAGGAAGGCGGAGGCTAGGGTTTGGAGGGAGGAGGCTGGCGACGCCCAGGGAGAGGAGGGGCGACGGCTAGGGTAGGGAGATCGTAGTTAGGCTGATACCATGAGGAAAGATATAGGAGAACGGACGACATCAATAGGGCCGACTGCTCATATATATTGACAATGTTATAGGTACAACCCTAGAAATACACGGGGACCTATAAATAATACAACACATATCTCAACACATGATTTACATCACCATATATATATATATATATATATATGCCTACCTGCTGCAAACAATCAAAAAATAAATAAATTCAGAGACACTTCATAGGCGGTGCCAATCTTGGTGTTCAGATCTGGTGAGATATAAGGAACAACGATGGTCCCTACAGTATCCTGCATACTCGTATTATTTGCTTGAGAGTTGAGAGTGATACTAGTTGATTGTCACGCCCTCACACCTGGCGATGGCTATCCAGATGCAGAGAAGAAGGGAGGAAAGACAGAAGATTAGGGAAGCCCACAAGGAGGTGCAAGTACGGCCCAAGAGCATACTAGGAGAAGCCCAATGATGGCGTCAGGAGCAGGAAAGACTATAACGAGTGCAAGGTCCATTATAGGGACATTCATTCAGAAAGTTGTAACTGAACCCTTACTATATTTCTCTCCTTTCTCTCGCGACCTGGTCGCTGATTCTCAGTCCTGGCACGACGCTGCGAAAACTTGTATCAACTATTATCCAATTGAGTATTCGAGAACCCAGATCCTCACATTTGGTATCAGATTCCATAAGTTCCTTGGATCCAACTTCCTCCCAGAAAAATTTTCCACAAAAAAGAGAGAGCGAGAGACAATTTCGAGCGCGAGCGAGATCTACAGCGTGTACTTGATCAGTGCCAAAACCAGGAGCAGAGTGCGGTGGTTGGGATCTCTCATAAAATCCCACCATCATGTCTCAACTCGCGGCGGTGGAGTGGTTGCTATATTCATTGGCAACCTTGGCGGTGTGTGGTGGCGGTTGACAGTTCAGGTGTAAACACTGCGGCAGGGAGCGGTTACCCACAATTCCTCTACGGGGAGTGAAATTCTGGCTCCACGGCAGGTCCGTGCATCACCGGAGGCGAGTCGTTCAGGCGGCGGTTGACTTTGTCACCAGGTGCAGAGGTGTGGTGTTCTTCTGACGCTGTGGTGATGGAGCAAGTTCAGTCTGATCTAGGGGCATTGAAAACGCAAGGGGTAGAGTTGCAGCAGCAGTGCGCTGATACAACGGCGACCCTGAAATCCATCAACGACATGCTCTGCGGGCTGAGTAATTGGGTATCGCAGGTCGATGAAATAATCAAAGGGATTCAGCTCTCCATGGATGCAGTGGATGCTTGATCGACGAACCTTGAAGTAGATCGAGTGGTGTTGCCGGAAACGCAAGAACCGCTCGCAGGTTCATCGACCAATCCCTCATCTGTGCTTCCACAACACACCAATCTGATGGTCTTTGTGCCTAACAGAGGAACATGCAAGCGAGATTTTCCCCACACACCAGTCAGCTTCGAACTGGGTGAACAATCTAGAACAATGGTTGATAGTGGGTTCCACACAGCTAGAACCAATCGAACCAACTACAACAGTAGACCTCTGAAAACAGAGTTTCCAAAATTTGATGGCAACAATCCATGATGGTGGAGGACTGTGTGTGAAAAGTACTTTGCATTGTATGAGGTAGACAATGGAACTTGGGCAAACTTTGCATTTATGCATTTTGTGGGCAATGCAGCATTATGGTTGCAGTCTTATGAGGCAGAACATGATGTTGAGACATGCGAGGAACTATGTGTGGCAATACACTCCAAATTTGGGAAAGATAAACATCACATGTATCTTGCAGCCTTGTAAAGATGTAAGCAACAAGGAATAGTGGACCAATACTATAGACAGTTTGAAGATCTCAGACACAAGGTCCTGATACATAACAAGAATTATGATGAAGCTTTCTTTGTGACCAAATTTGTGAATGGCTTGATAAAGGACATACAGAGAGCCATCAAATTGCATGGTCCGAAAATAGTTGAGGCAGCGTTAGCATTGGTAGAAACGCAAGAGGAGTTGAATGATGAAGCTAAACCCCATTTCACCTCACAATACAAGCATGATTACAAGCCATTCAGTAGAGCTATCTTCCATGGCAAAGGTCTGTTGGGTGAGGCGCCTCACAAACAAAAGAAGAGCAAAGAGCAATCTGTCACAAAACCGCCTTGGGAAGACAAGCTACAATCGGTTAAAGCACAACGGAGAGACAGAGGAGAGTGTTTTAAGTGTGGAGACAAATTTACCCCTGGTCACAAGTGTACAAAATCTATGCCATTACATTTGGTAGAACAATTAGTGGAGTTGTTGCAGTTAAACGATTCTAACAATGAGGGAGAAGAAAAAGGGGGCGTGTAGCACTAAGGAATCTGTGTGCCACATTTCACAGTTTACACTGGCTATTACGTCTCACATAAAAAGCATCCGCTTGCAAGGCACGGTGAAGGGAAACATGTGCTAATACTCATTGATTCCGACAGCTGTGGTAGTTTCATAAGTACATCTGTAACATCCTAGCATTATAGCTTAGAAATAAGCTGAACACAGATGTGTGCATTGCATTCATGCATATAAAATCCAAATAATTTTCGCGCTTTTGAATAAAACTTGTCAAAGTGATTGAAGCTTCTCTTAACTTGATGGAATTGAAGTAGATCATCAAGTTGACTGCGATAAGTTTCAATATGACCTTTGTTAAAACCTTATTTTTGGGTAAGGAAGATTTGATCTATGGTAGATCAAATGTCATAAAATTAAACCATAATTCATTTCTTAATGATTAATATTTGATCCTTAAGTGATCTTTCCATAGTATTCATTACAATAACCCATGAATACCAAGCTATGAATATAATTCAAGTAACAAGAATTTAATAACTAAATCTTTACTTATCTATTCTCATATGTTTCTACCATGATTATCATGGTAATACCTCACCTTAACTCTTTAATGAGATTGAGTAGGAAAGAAACCAAGTCAGGATCATTCACCATATATCTTTCTTTCCATATCAATCCTTATCATCTCTAATCTATTGTTCATCAATGTTGAGTAATCAACTATTGATTCACCAATTCTTAACCTATCAATTCTTGTCTATCAACTCTTGTCTTTATCATTACATTCACTGTAAATTCTTTAGAGAAGGAGGTAAGAAGAGATAGGTGGTAATGCTAGATTTAGATATCACCTATAGGATGGGATTGTTGGAAGAGAATAAGATCAATATGATAATTGATGGAGTTAACTCACTCCTGAGTGGATAGAAGAGTTATCTAGAAGATATAATTATATGGTAGCAAAGAAGATTATAAAGATGAACATTGAAGATAGTTACCAGGAGTAATCTGGTTGGATCAAGTAGTTATAGTCAATGGATAATATCTTCTATTCAGTAAGAGATACTGAGAAGATAATCATAATACAACTGCAGGGGTGTATTGATGAAGGCCTTGATTAGCCAAATGGAAACCTAAGCCATAAATGATCAAAGGATTATAATGATCATGCTCAAGTCACTAAGAGTGAATGATTATATCATGTATAAGTAACATTGGTGGATATAACATGGTTAAACCCTAGTATAGATATATTATCCTAGGTTAGTCATGAGAAGTCATAATGGTACAATGTGAAGTAGTATATTCCTCTTATAGAATGTTAAACAGTTGGGGATAGTAGAAATTGATATATAAACCTATTGGAGTAATATTAGTGATGGATGATAAAGGAAGTCTATGAATGGAGTTAAAAGTAACCACTTAATGGATTAGAGGTTATCATTAGTGGAGTAGTGGATATAACCAAGTATATATATGAAAGGATTATGAAAAGGTTCAGTGACAAGCTTCTGAGATTTATAAGTGACATCACAAAGTAATTAGAGAGTAAGAGAGTAATCATCCTAGTGGACTTGGATTCATAATAAGTATTCTAGAGATGAGAATTATCTCTATGAGGAGATCATATTGAGATTTAGTGTCAAGCTCGTTGGATTTACAAATGGATTTAGAAGAATAAAAGGTGGATAAGAATATTCTTGTGCACTAAAACTCATCATGTTAACACATGATGATGGATAGGAAGAAGTAGAATATCTAGGAAAGGAATTCTTTAATTAGAAGTATAGAATTATGAAGTATGGAAGATAGGAATTATTGGTAAACACTCAACCTTAATTCTATAACCCAATTTAATATCTATCTCATCTGTTTGATCTATCATATTATTTCCACTATGGCTTATAGGAATATTTTCCATAGAAGATCACTTAAGCACATCTTTGTCATTTCCAATTATCATAACCATATGTTCTTAGGAGTTATTTTTATCAATTCTTTTCCATAAGACATTCCAGAAAATAACTTTCTATTTTAAAGGGTGATATCATTAAAGATCACAAACATACAGACAATATGTTAGCCATTAATTTTTACTCACATCAACAAAAGGATATAAGTATATTAAGTACCCTAAACCCTAGGGTAAGCATTTGCAATTCAAACCCTAACTCCTATGTTAGTTATAATAAAATATATACATTGCTATTTCCTAAATTCATGGGAATAATATTAACCATACTAATTCCCTAGAACTTTATGTATCATATAGTAATGAATGATCACCATATAAAAGTTTCCTTTAAAACTATAAATTAGGAGAACCAAGTCTCATGAATCAATAATAATATATCCTTTTATAAGATATAGTTTATTATGTAAAACAAATTTATAATAAAGGTCCCTCAAAATATATTAAAGAGAAAAGGATCTATTAAGAGGAATTAAAGAAATTATAACATTGTATAATAAAATATCACTATATGATTCTAAATACAACTCATTACTGCTGCAGACACTTAGCAAATAATTTCTATAAATAAATCTTTAACCAATTGTGCAATATTCAAATCTGAAAATGAAATAAAAATAGAAAAGGAAATCAGAAAACAAAAAAAAGAACCAGGCCCGAGCAGCAGGCCGACCCAGAACTTTTCCTTTACCAAACCACAGTCTGGCGCAACTAGCTGCAGCCCATGTTGGCCCACACGCGGCCCACTTCCGGCCCGTACCTCTTCGACTCTGTCCTTCGTCGTCTTCCTCGCCGGCAGAAGCAGCTGCGTGGCAACACAGCCGTCATCGATCCTCCACCGCGCTGTGATGCGTGCCGCCGCTAATGAGGAAGGGGATAAGAACACCCACATTCTCCTCTATCCATCCATACCAGTATCACTCGCTCTTGTCCTCTGTCTCTCGAGTTCCTCTTCTGTTCCGAACCCTAGCTACAAAGGCCGACGAATCATTGTCGTTCCAGACCTCGTCTCATCCTGCCGTGATGCCTGGAAGAAGCACCACGTCACGCTCAGCGTTCTCGTTGAGTCTCGCAAGTCGGGCCGCTGCTGTTTGCGTGGAATCGGGGTCGGCATCTCGCCGGCCACCACAACCATCGCTGGAAATACACCGTCTCCGGTCCTCCCCACTCCTCGTCGACCTCTCCATATTCATCAGGGTGAGCTCCTGGATCTTCCAGTGCCCTGCAATCATTTTAGCTCGTCGTAAATCACCACCACACCGTGCACCACCGTCGGTCACCGCGGTACGTCGTCGCCGGAGAAACTCCGGTGACCACAACCAAGCGGCGCCGCCACGATAGGGTTCGGCACGTCGTACCGATTCTCACTCAACTAACTGCGCTTGCTAACCCACGCTAGAACACTACCACCGTGCAGCCTCTGACCGTCACCGGCGAAGTGACGTCATCATGACGTCATGCCTGTGTCGTCCTTGACCAATTCAACATGTTGACCAGTCCTTTGCTAGCGTGGCATGTGACGTGGCCTGGGCCCATATTTCATTGTCTATGAGTAGGAACAAGCCTAGTAGCAAAAATATTAACTAAGCTGAACATGCCATGTGGCATGTGGCCCACCAGTCAGTGACGGGGTCTAGAGTAGTATCGATGTAAAAATTATTTACCATTTAGAATTTAATTAGAAAATAATTTAGATAAAAGAATAATCTTGCAAATTTAATATCTTTTGTTCTATAACATTAAACTATTATCAAACATTATTATGTTAACAATTTAAATAATTATTGTTTAATAAAGATTTTATAAGTATTAATACTTTGAAAATTCATATTTTAATATTGGTAAATGTTAAAAAATATATATAAAATACCAAAAATCTTAGAAAAATAAGAACTATAATTTAAAACTATAATCATGCACTATTATTTCACCTAGTTAAATATTTATTATTTATTAAGTATTTATAAAGTAATAAATATTATAAAAATCATATCTTATTATTTATAAATCACAAAAATAAATGTAATATACCAAAATGATCAAAGAAATAATACCTATATGTTAAAAATATAATGTTCCACTTTTGAGGTAAATAAAAATTTAAAACACTTTAAAAATTTGAATTTAAACCTATTTCCTTTGTTAATAATTCATATAAGGGTAAATAAATAATGATGTTATTTATAAAATTAGCCAATTGAGTCTAATAAATAGCATTAGTCTTAAATATTTATAATATGATGTCAAAATGGTTTAACATATCTTAAATACAATCTTATTGAGTTACCATTCAACCATAAGTTTATAAACATACAAAAACACTACAATGAATTCATAAGTAGTTAAGTAATATTATTTCCTTATTTACAAACTATAACCACTCATTTATAAAAAGATAAATGATTCTGTTCCATTATAATATTTAGAAATCACCACTCCAATAAAAGTAATACTATTCTTAGTTAACTTTAAAGAAACATTGTGAAGCAAACGAGGTACAAATATCTTGGGCAATACACCCTAAGTCCATCTATGTTCTTAAAAGTGAATTTAAATATAATGCTAAATACTTTGTTATGTGTTTTAGAGTTAACCGATGATGACTCCTTAACGGCAAGTCTATTGGGAACCCCAAGATCAAGGTGTGAAGCAGCACAGCAGCAAGTTTCCCTCAGTAAAAAACCAAGGTTATCGAACTAGTAGGAGGAAGGAAACGTCACACAGGTGTTGCAAACAACACGGAGACCTGCACAACACAAACTTAAGACTTTGCCCCAACGAATCAATGAGGTTGTCAAGCTCACCGGTTTGCTATAACAAAGGATTAAATGTAGGGTGTGGAAGGTAATGGTTTGCAGCATGTAAACAAGTAAAAGTGGAAGATGTATCATTGGTAAAGATTGGACCGTGGTTCATAGTTCACTAGAGGTGCTCTCCTTAGATAAACAACATGGCATGAAGGGTAAACAAATTATAGCAGGGAAATTGTCAGGAACTGAGCAAGGCATAACAATGCAGTACTAGTCAAAAAGATCGTATGAGATTCAATTGGGCAATACAACAATATACATAGACCGCCATCTAACTGCATCTATGACTAGAATTCCACCTTCAGGCTATCATCCGAACCCCCTCCAGTATTAAGTTGCAAGCAACAGACAACTGCTTTAAGCAAAGTGTGTAAGGTAAACAATCCACTTGTTCCATGAACAAGAGACCATTGTTTTCTCCCTAGTAGCAACAACACATCTACAACCGAAGATATTTCTGTCACTTCCCTTTGAAACTAGAGGCATGAAACCACTATCGAGCATAAATACCCCCTCTTGGAGTCACTAGCAACTACTTGGACAAGATAGCTACTAACAACGGAGAGCATGCAAGATCACAAACAACACAGACATGATAGAATCATAAAGACAAAACCATTAATCAATCTGACATAATAATCTCAATATCCATCGAATCCCCGCAAACACAACATGCATGATTACAAATAGATTAGGTCTTGATCATGAACAGAGCTCACAATATCTATACATGAAAGCACAAAGGAGGAGATACAACCATCTAGCTACTACATGGACCCATAGTCCAAGTCGGAACTACTCATGCATCATACCGGAGAGAAGGCCTCCGGGATGATCTCCTCAGGTCTTTGGGAAGAACTTGATCCCGATCTAGGGACGACGGTGGCGGCGGCTACAAAAGGTTTCGTGGAATATTGATCGGGTCCTTAGGGTTTCTGCATTGGGGGATTCTTATAGGCGAAAAGGCGAGGCTGAGAGGCGGCCAGGGGCCCCACACCCTACCCAGGAGCGGGGCAGGGCCCACCCGCACCTAGGGGGTCTGGCCACCCTGGTTTGTGTCTCCGTCTCGTCTTCTGGATTCGTGTCCCCCACAGTAAAATATTGACTTTGGCTTTTGTCCCGTCCAGTTCCGAAAATATTGTTTTTCTGCCTTTCTGGAACCAAAAACAGAAGAAAATAGCCAACTGGCTCTGTGGCAACTTGTTAATAGTTTAGTTCCAGAAAATATATAAAAACACCTCAAAGTGTAGACAAAGCAAAGCAAAGTAGATACAAAAGAAGCATGGAGCATCAAAAATTATAGATACGTTTCCGACATATCAAGCATCCCCAAGCTTAACTCCTGCTCGTCCTCGAGTAGGTAAGTGATAAAAGAATAATTTTTGAGGTTACATGCACCGTCAAAACCAAGATCAAACCATTTGCAAGCATTGAAAGCTTGGATCAAAGAACTCTAAACATGTGCATGAAAGATGGAGTTCTAACAATAAGACATAGTAACTATGCATGCAACATGAAAGGCTACAAACAAAGATCATGAATAACATGCATTGAAAAACGTTTGTTTGTTTGTTTCACATACATAAAACATGGCATAGTGGCAATCAGCTTGTCCCTCAAGAGTAGCAAATAAATGCATAGGACACCTTCAAAGTTCACAAGGGTGACTAGAAACAAGTAGCACAAGAACAAATAATATCACCATATGCATCAATCAATAAGCTTTGGAACACTGCACACAGAATGACAACTATGATCTCTTAATGGTGCCTAAAGGTAGAAGGTGGAGACTCAAATAATGGTGGAAGAAAGGCCTTTCATAAAGGAAGCAGGGATTTCAAGTTTCAAAAAGAGCTTCCAAAAATTATTGTACTTGTTAGCTTTTAGCCCTCATTGCCCCTATCATAAGCATCCTGAAGTGATTAAGGTTAAAGTGAACAAAGATGGAGTATATGCTTGACAAAGTATAAGTTGGCAATCTCAAGTCCCTTGAATACGAGGGCCACACCTCATGCTACTCAACTTCAGTCACCTGTAAGTTCTTGTCATTGTAAGTATTTGCATATCATAGAGAACCACCAACGGGGTACCCTTTGCACATGGTACAGGAGCTATCCCATAACCAAAATGACAAGGCAAGCAGACAATGAGCATCTCAGCGATCTTTTTATTTACCATATGAATTGCTTTTTATTGAGGATGCTTCATAGATAGCTCACTATGGTGATGCTGCAAGTTTCCACCATGATTAGGCACGGCTTAGGCTAGCAGCCCAGGCGTTTCTCTAACACAAAAAACAAACTCCATGGACTTACAAGTTCCCTCTTTATTTCACACCGGTGACATCCATAGACAAAAGAGCATGATATAAACTGAGTACAAAGTACAAGTGCAATGTTGAAAACGTTCCCCGTGACAACACGGTTCTTCTAATTCCAACGTATAAGTGCAAGAATATACAACATAGAAGAAACAATGGTTCAAGTTTATTAGGGTCAAAGAATATAAAGTGTGCCATCAAGTTTGTGAGGGCTTTAATCACTAAGTTTTCACATAACAAAATAGTTTTTATTTGGAAGATAGCTGCAGTCACCCACCATACCACTGCATGATGTAGTACACTATAGTCGTTGACATAACACCAATGAAACACCATTCACTAGTATTACATCCCTAAGAGTGGTACAACAGAAACACAACAGGTCCAAGACATGACTATAGGTTACAACTCAACTCTTTACACAAGATACAGAGAACACTCTAGGTTAAAGAGAGAGAAATAAACTTCTTAAAAAGAAGAATGAGAAATATATAACTCAAAACCTATCATACTATTAAGACTAGTGAAAGGATACGAATGTCGCCTAGAGGGGGGGTGAATAGGCGATTAAATTTTTTCCTAGAGTGGCTCAACAAAGGCGGAATAAAACTAGTGTTTACTTTGTTAAGCACAACCTAGAACAACTAAGGTTCACCTATGTGCACCAACAACTTATGCTAAGCAATACAAGCAGCAAAGTGATAGCAAGATATATATTACTTCAAGCACGAAGGCTATCACAATGTAAAGTGCATAAGTAAAGAGCTCCGGTATAGATATAATCGAGGCACGCGGGGACACCGATATTTTACCGAGTTCCTCCCAACATGGAGTACGTCTTGTTTGGAGAGGGGGTGGTATCAAACCACCAACGCCAGAAAATAATCAAAGGACATGAGCAAGTGTGAACTTGCCTTTTGTGATTGCAAGATTATGCACTCACGGTCTTCGAGACAATATAAGCTCCAATATCTGAAATCAGCATCATTGGTCCGGTAAGGACTAATGTTTAAAGAAGCAAGATGCAGTTATGCATAAGTAATGATATGCATTTTGTAAAACTCCCAAAGTGAATCCCCAATGCTTTGAGTGAAGTGAATTTAGGTGATTCTTTTAAGAGTTGGTTTATCTTCAAATTTTACTTTATAAGTAATGACATTTATAAGGAACTTAAGTGATAACAGTTCTAAATATACAGGTAAGTATAAAGTAATGTGATTATGATTAATTGTCATTTGGTGACTAAGATAAAAGTCCTTGGTTTTAGTTGTTAATAGTTGAAGAATTTATTATGAGATTATTGTTTGAAGTGGCAAAAAGAATAACATTTGAAGAAAATATTTCCTTCCTAAGGTTTAAACAACCCTGATAGTTTTTTAGAATATGATTGATAGAATGTGATTGATGTTGTTTATGCTTGCTTGAATGGTCTGGACTTGAGATGCTTTATGTCTTAATTGAAATAGACCAAAGTTAACTATAAAAACCTAAGTAGTTTACTAGACATGATATTTATAAGCTTTGAGACTAAAGTTAACTTAAAAAAATAAGTAAATTTAAGGTGTGATATGTTTTTAATTATTCCCAAGTTTTAAATTTATGATAGGTATAACTAAGGTGTGGAATTATTCACTTCATATTTAAGTGGATGATTGGATTAAATGTATCATGTAAATAATATGCAATTATTAAATGAAAGTATAATTTGGATGATATTATTAATGTGTTAAATTTAAAGTCATGTTAATTATTATTTAGATGTTAAGACCATTCCCTCTTCATATTAGTGAATGGTATATAAAATTATCTTAAAGATTGTGGTTTTGAATATGTTTGGTTTAAGTTTAGGATTTAAAACTATATTATAAAGTTAACAATTTACACTTAAGCTTTATTATAAACCTTGGTTATAGTTTAGAAATTTAATATTTTGATTTTAAGGTTTTAACATTTCTGAAGAAATGTAATTATTTCTAAAGAAATATAATTATTTCTTACGTAAGAAATGTTCTTAGAGAATTTTTAAAAATAGATAATAGATAAAAAATATTATTACTTTAAAATATTAAAAACGCCTCTACTATTATATTCAATATTTTTCTAGTGTACTCAATTTATTCAAGACCTTAAAAATGATTTTTATGTATTTTTAGGTACTATTCTTATGTTTATAAAATTCCATAAAGGATTAAATGTTTTTTGAATACTTACTTTAATTTATATATATATAAAATTAGGCTAGTATTTTTACAAAATAATAGATTTATTTTTATACACAAAAATGATTTTTATTCATTTTTAGGATTTCCCCTTATTTTATGAAATTTTACTTAGTATTTAATGGTGTTAATATTTATTTGCTTTATATTTATTTTAAACAAGTAAAGTTATATTTTTATTAGGTAGATATTATTTTTGTGGTCATTTTGATATATCATATGTATTTTTAGGATTTTTCTATATTTTTCTAGAGGTGAAACAATCTTTGGGGTGTTTTGGTAATTTTTATTTTTAAATAAGACCCTGGACCCACTAGTCAGTCTGGCCCATGGTTGGGCAAGACCAACCCGATCGGTGAACCGATCCGGTCAAACCGACCCGCTCGATCCAGTTCGTCTTCCCCCTCTCGACCAGCCTCTCCCTGGCGCCTATGCTAGCTCGACGCTGGTGCTGCTCAATTCCGGCGAGCTCGATCGCCCTCACTGCTGCTACGATGTTTATCAGAGTGGTTTTGGATGGTGATTCACGGGGTCCGTCTCGATTTGAAAACCGCCTCTTCCCTAGGCCGTCCCCTTCCTTGCTGGGTGCTAGGGTTTTGGTCATCTTGACCTCACCACTCTGGTGATCTATTGATGCTCGCTGGAAGGTGGAGTATGGCTAGGATTGGCATGGTGATGTCGCGGTTGTTGCTGTTGTCGCGACTAGGCGCAGGTGCAGCACCCTATGCCCCTGTGCCGTCGTGTCGTGGCCTCCATCGCTCACTGCTCCACCGCCATATTCTTCTTCCTCTCCGGCAAGTTGTAGCTTGCTACAGGTAGGTTTTTATCTCTCTGCCTCTATTCTCTCTACTCTACTGTCTTAATTCTTGGATGCTCATAACTTATCTGATCTACTCGGTTGAGCATGCTGTTATTAGATTCTTGGTTCCTTCATGACCCTTAATAGTTCCCATTGCTATTTGGTAAATTTATGGTACTGCTAAATAATTATCAGTGCTTGCTAGTGTAATCGTTCTACTACTTGTTCCTTTGACTGATTGGGATTCAGTAAACAATCTTCTACTCTCAATTGGTTCCTGGTAGCTAGCTTGTGTTCTTGTTGTGCAATACTATATGCTCTAATAGATGCAGATGGGTAGATCAGATGCAAGTAGGACATGTACACACACAAATGATTCCTAGCTAAATAGCTAGGAAAATGATCTAAAATTTGATGTTGGTTGCTGAAAGAACATTTCATAATCCCTAGTGTTTTATGTGTTAGATAACAATATCAAGGATTATTTAATGTGTGTTGAAGTGCTGCAGATCTGTACACTGAAAAGGAAAGGAAACTGATTTTTGGGGGGCGGATAATCCGCCCCTCGAGGATTTTCTTCAAGCCAAGACCTGCGTCGCTCTCTGTATGGGGGGGCAGAGTTTCCCACGGACTTTTCGGCCTTAGGGAGGATTTTCTCCCTAGGGCGGATAGTCCGATTATCCGCCCCCTCGGGAAATTTCTTCAAGCCAAGGCCTGCGTCGCTCTCTGTATGGGGGGGCGGAGTTTCCCACGGACTTTCTGGCCCTAGGGCGGATTTTCTCCCTAGGAAGGATAGTCCGCCCCTAAGGGGGGCGGATAATCCGCCCCCTCGGGAAATTTCTTCAAGAGAAGGTTGTGTCACTCTCTATATAGGGGCAGAGTTTTCCACGGAGTTTCCGTCCTGGGGGGGGGCGGATTTTCTCCCCAGGGCGGATGGTCCGCCCCAAAGGGGGAGGATAATCAGCCCCCAAATTTCTCCAATGTCTTGTTCTGGACAGGGGGTATTTAAGCTGACTTCCCCCTCTATCCAGAACTCTTGGTTCATTCGAAAAAGACAAGTTCTGATGTGCAACTTTCATCCAAGAGTGATCCATCTAGATCCACCCAAAGGTCCCATACCTTGGGAAATCGAAGGAGGAGAACTCGATCTTCAACAACTGCAATCAAGTGCTTCATCTCCTCTCCATTCATTTGGATAATCACCGATCTAGTATTTCTTGTAAATACCTAGATCCTTGTTTTGTTTATATTGATAAACCTTGTTCTTGTGACAGCTTGTTGTCATCTCGGGAGCCCCCAATTCAGTTGTGGGTGTGTGCCCCGGTAGAGTTGTAAAGGCACCGGTTCCCGCCTCAAAGGGTACCAATAGTGGAGAAGGTGGATCAGGCCTTTTGTGGCGAGATCCATCAGAGAATAGGGTGAGGCCTTTTGTGGCATGGTGGTATTAGAACCGCCCACCCCTCCAACGCAAATGTACTTCCCTTATCAAGGAAGGAACTGCGGTAAAACAAATCACTGTGTCTCCGTGTGCTCCAGTACGATTTCTTCGCTCCTCTCTTTACATGCTTAGTAGATGGGTTTGCATATAGGGAAATTCTCGTAGTTGCATATCTAGAGAATTTACTTTGTGTCAAGCCTAAAATTGAAAAAGAACTAAAATTTGAGTAACACCTATTCACCCCCCCCCCTCTAGGTGCCCATACGATCCATTTCAGTTGCCTGCAGATGGTTTTGAATGAGCTATTGATGATCATATCTTGCAAAGGCATGATCTGGGATATATTTAATGAAAGTATATTGAGAATGATTTTAGAGATGACATGATTCCTTGACAGATGGATAACAAGATGATTTAATAAACTGCTTGGCTTGCAGATGTAATGATGTGCCATATGTGGATTGCCCGTATGGCAATAATTTTTATGATTCCTGAATTTATAATCAAGAAGATGATTAATTCACTACAAGGAATCTGCTGATACATGACCCTCTATTTTTGTCACAAAATCGTCATTTTCTACAATATATGACGATCTTATGACAAAAACAGATCGTCAAAAACCGAGCGTCAGCAATTACACACAACGATGTTTTCTACGAAATCGTCATAACCGTCTATGACGATATTGGATCGTCATAACCGTTATGTCGATCCAGTATCGTCACGGGGCATCTGGCCAGGCCAGGTCTGATCCTACGTGGCCAGTCCGACGTGGCAAAATTCTGACAAAATGATATCGTCGTAGTGCAAATTCAGCCCGATCCAATGCGGTCGATTATTTGGGTTAAACCCAATAACTATGGCCTTTCCTTTTCTAGGCCTTGGCTTTTAAGATTCAATTCGATTTTTGTTCTTGGCCTTTTTACAGTCCATTGCAATTTTGGGCCTTAGCCTTTGTAAGGTTCAATTTAGATCTGGCCCACTTGTCAATTTCTTAAATTTGTTTTCCATTTTAATTTAGGTCCCACGTCAGATGGGCCCAATTTTCAGGTGTTCTTTAGGTCCAACTGTTCGGTTTTCCATTTGTAATATAACAAGAATTGTAATAAAACAAAGCAACAAAATTTCATAGAACAACCAACCAAGATACATTACAATCACATGTTCATATATAGTACATATCACGTATTCAGCTACAAAAATACAACCAGATATCAAAATAACAAGCTCTATTTGATCTAGATCACTTTGCTGGGTGCTGATTTTCCTCAGGCTGGAAAGATGAATAGAAGCATAGATGACATATCCAAAAAAGCTTCCAATCTTTCCATCTTCCAAGCCAAATCTACAAAATTAATGAGAATAGGTTAAGCAACATGATTGCAATAGCATAATAAGATGAGGTTCAACATTAGATCAATCTATAGAGAACTGACAGAAAATTATTCATGGAAAATGTGCTATTATGTTTAGAACTGAAACTGCTCTAGCAAATAAAGTGCAAATAAGTAAACTGATTAAGATGGCATTTACTACTTCGCAACAATCCAGAATTTCTAGGTTTAAAAATCAACATCCTAAACAATATACTCGTATTGAAGTGATATATTTTATAGCAGAAAAATCAAGACATGCATCAGGTTTGAGCCTCGTGTGTACATGCATCAGGACATGCAGAGAAATCAAGTTATGGACTTCTCTAACAGGTTTGCATAACAAGCCGATTATAATGGCATAAGATTCAGTGAATTCAATATGCCGTTAAAAAAACCAGATAGTAGTCAGAGCACACAAAACATATGCTGTTACCATTAATTACACAGATCATTCCAAATTTATCAGTTACTACAAAATTCTATATACCTCTTGGAGAAGTTGTTGTTGTAGGTCACCATGACAGTGACTTTGCTCTTGTCGTGCATGATGGGGAAAGAGTCGCCAAGATTCCCAGCCTTGCCGCTGGTGACCTTGATGTGGTCCTGCATGAACTTCTCCCATGGTACGCGATCTCCCTGATCTTGTCCTCCATGGGATGAGTGCAATAGATCACATAGGATACCAACCCCGTCTTGCCCGTGGCAAAAACCGCAACCGCCATGCACAAGAATCAATAAACACAACTGAGTTGTGGGCAAATATTGCATCTATAAAGGAAAAAAATAGCTGCAATAGAATCAAAACAATTGGAGGCAGAAGAGATATTCATACTAGACATAGTTTACTAATTAACACAAAGCAGAAAAGAACAATAGCTTAGTTTACTAATTAACAACAATGCAGAACAGAACAACGGCTCATGGTAAAGCTGAGATAAACACCAACAATGTATGATATTTGCACTACTAGCTGCTAATTACTTGGAGAAAAACCAAATAGCACTTGATACAAACAGAGCACTGCTGATTGGTGACAATATGTTCTAGGCTTATTTGTACAAAGCACTACAATGATCAGTTCAGGAGGTAATGGAATAGTAGGATAGCATGAATGAATCTATCCTTGGCAAATATCTCTACCAACATCTGTTTTAAACTCCATTTCTTTCAATTTCAGTCTGATAGCTTTGTGATATGAGCAAGTTGATGATCTGACAATCTTAAGGTCATTTTTCCATGCTTTCAATACAAAGTGCATACAGCCATAGAAGTCAGTAGGCTCAGGATTTTGTGTGGTGGTTCAATATTAGCATATAGCCACATCTTAACTAAGGGGAATCTAAATTTGAGAAGTTGCATCTAGAAATTTATGTCCCCAAGTCCTCCCCTCCTAAATAATTGCCAAGCAGCAACCTCTCCCTAGAGGGCGCGGATACTGCTCCAGGGTACAATGGGAAAGGTGAGGGGCGGTTATTCATACCAAGCGTGGAGGTGCCGACATAGCGGTTGCGGAGGGTGGAGGTGATGTCGTCTCCAGGCGCTCCACCACGTCTCTGACCAGCAAATCCAAGCTCCAGTGAGAGTTCCTACAGAGAAAGAGAGATGGACTAAGAGAGAAATCAAGATAGAGAGTGGGGGAGAAGGGGTGTGTAGATCAGGCTAAGATGTCGCTACATCCGGCGATGATGATCCGGCCTCATGGATCTCGTGGCCGCCAACAAGGCTATCCATCTCGAACATGGTGGGGATTTACGAGGGAAGTAGAGAGGAGGGGTTTGTGGTGGTGGCGGCAGCTGCGGTAGTGCGAGGGGGGTATGTTTGTGGGAGTGTGGTGCAGGGTGGGAGTGGATTAGGGTTTGGGTGGATGTCCCTCTTGATCTGGATGGGGGTGCTGCAGAGCATGGTGGCGGAGGAGATGCGGGGTGTGCTGCTGGTAGGCGTGGCGAAGGATATGCGAGGCGTGGCAGAGGAGAAACTGCTGGTTCTCATGTTGACGCCACTGTTATCGCGCGTGGTCGTCATCGCAGGGTGGGGTGGTGGCGGCGGTGGTGGGTGGCGGAGGGCAGGGATGTGGACGGGGGCGGCGGCTGGGTTGCAGGGGAGAAACCCTTGAGACATTGAGAAGATCAGAGGAGACTCAGAGGAATAAGTGGCGGCGGGGTCTGGGAAGAGGTGCGATGGGAGTGAGGGGACTAGGATTCGGATAGTGGATGTGACAAAAATACCCCTAGACACTTCTGCGGTGCAAGACTATTGGAACTAGGGCGTTTCAGTCATTACAAAGTGTGATGTACGCTAGGTTGGCTCTATTGTGATCGATGGATATCTGAACGGCTAAGATCTGTATTGGTGGGGTGATCCATGGACAATGTGATTGTCTATTGTGATTGGATGGATCTATCACTACGGCTTGAAACCGACGTAACTATTTTGTTATTGCAAGAATCACGGCATAGTTTGTGATAATATGCCCATAATATGCACGCATGTGCATCTTTGGATGGCGAACAATGTTGCAGGAGGAAGTTTTTCTATTCGTCGCATGAATAATCCGTTTTCCATTTTTCGAGCGCCAAAAACGGGGCATTTTGTGAAGCAACCACCAAATGGTTAATTTAAAATGCTACCATACCATTTTTCAAAAATACTATACCACCTTACATGAACAATGACCCAATCAGGGTATCTCAAACCTTTCCGTCAACCCCTGGCGAAAAAGACAAATTCCCGCTGAATCCGCGGGAAGTGGGTCCGGTTTGAACTATAGGTACATGATCTGATGCTCATGATTTTTTGAAAAAATCATTTTTAGACTCACAATATGATGTTTCTTCAGAGATCTAATGCAAGTTTAGCAAGGATTGGCCCCTAGCTATGAACCTTCATGCCCTCCGTTTTGACCATAGATTGAAACGGGCATAAAAAATTCAAAAACGGTCCGATCAATGCAAATCCTTCGCGTGGTGTCTTATTATGTGACATAGTTGAAAGGAAAAATACCAAACTTAGTATATTGCAAGTGTCTCAAAAAAACCTTCTCTGAAATGACCTATCATGTGTGAGGTTTCATGGCTTTCGGACCAAACGACCAATGTTATGGCCAGAATCGCGGCATAGTTTGTGATAATGTGACCATATTGTGCACACATATGTATCATGGGATGGCGAACAATGTTGCAGGAGAAAGTTTTCCTTTTTGACGCACGGGAAATCCATTTTCCATTTTCCGAACGCAAAAAAGGGTCATTTTGTGAAGCAGCCACCAAATAACATTTTTAGAATGGTAGCACCACATTTTCTAAAAATACTAGACCACCTTACATGAACAACGACCCAATCGGGGTATCTCAACCCTTTCTGTCAACCCCTGGCGAAAAAGACAAACTCCCGCCGAATCGGGAGGAAGTGGGTCCGGTTTGAACTATAGGTACATGATCTGATGCTCATGATTTTTTGAAAAAAATCATTTTTAGACTCACAATATGATGTTTCATCATAGATACAATGCAAGTTTAGCGAGACTCAGCCCCTAGCTAAGAACCTTCGTGTCCGCCGTTTTGACCATAGTTTGAAACAGGCATAAAAAATTCAAAAACGGTCCGATCAACGCAAATCCTTCGCGTGGTGTCTTCTTATGTGACATAGTTGAAAGGAAAAATACCAAATTTAGTATATTGCAAGTGTCTCAAAAAAACCTTCTCAGAAATGACCTATCATGTGTGAGGTTTCATGGCTTTCGGACCAAACGACCAATGTTATGACCAGAATTGCGGCATAGTTTGTGATAATGTGACCATATTTTGCACACATATGTATCATGGGATGGCGAACAATGTTGCAGGAGAAAGTTTTCCTTTTTGACGCACGGGAAATCCATTTTCCATTTTCCGAGCGCAAAAAACGGGTCATTTTGTGAAGCAACCACCAAATAATTTTTTTAGAATGGTACCACCATATTTTGTAAAAATACTAGACCACCTTACATAAACAACGACCCAATCGGGGTATCTCAACCCTTTCCGTCAACCCCTGGCGAAAAAGACAAATTCCCGCCAAATCGGTAGGAAGTGGGTCCGGTTTGAACTACATGTACATGATCCGATGCTCATGATTTTTTGAAAAAATCATTTTTAGACTCACAATATGATGTTTCATCATAGATACAATGCAAGTTTAGCGAGACTCAGCCCCTAGCTAAGAACCTTCGTGTCCGCCGTTTTGACCATAGTTTGAAACAGGCATAAAAAATTCAAAAAGGTCCGATCAACGCAAATTCTTCGCGTGGTGTCTTATTATGTGACATAGTTGAAAATAAAAATACCAAATTTAGTATATTGCAAGTGTCTCAAAAAACCCTTCTCAGAAATGACCTATCATGTGTGAGGTTTCATGGCTTTCGGACCAAACAACCAATGTTATGGCCAGAATCACGGCATAGTTTGTGATAATGTGATCATATTGTGCACACATATGTATCATGGGATGGCAAACAATGTTGCAGGAGAAAGTTTTCCTTTTTGACGCACGGGAAATCCATTTTCCATTTTCCGAGCGCAAAAAACGGGTCATTTTGTGAAGCAACCACCAAATAACATTTTTAGAATGGTACCACCACATTTTGTAAAAATA
Organism: Avena insularis; assembly: GCA_023614405.1. Lineage (NCBI taxonomy): Eukaryota > Viridiplantae > Streptophyta > Magnoliopsida > Poales > Poaceae > Avena > Avena insularis. The sequence goes on along the minus strand of CM042695.1, from coordinate 375,539,419 downwards.
CTAGACCACCTTACATGCACAATGTCCCAACCGGGGTATCTCAAACCTTTCCGTTCACCCCTGGCGAAAAAGACAAATTCCTGCCGAATCGGTAGGAAGTGGTTCCGGTTGGAACTACAGGTACATGATCCGATGGTCATGATTTTTGGAAAAAATCATTTTTAGACTCACAATATGAAGTTTCATCATAGATACAATGCAAGTTTAGCGAGACTCGTCCCCTAGCTCATCCAAAATGTTGAATTCGAAGCTCTAGTTTCAAAATCATATTTTAAAATATGATATTATCCCTACTATGGACTAATATGAGATTAGTAAATACACTATTTTAAAATAGTCAAAGTATTTGTAATTAACATCTAAGATGATGTACATAACTTTATAAAAAATTAGAGACAAAAATCAATTCTTTTGGACTTGTTATGAAAAAGATACAAAAGAACTAAGAAAATGAAAAAAACAAAAAAACAAAAGAAGAAAAACAACTACCTAACTATACCAGCCGAGATGGCCTAGTGCGTGCAACGCCTACTCCCTCCCACCGCGGCCCATATTGCTTCCCACCGAGGCCCATTCTAGTGATAAATTGAGCCAGCCCAACAGATGAATTAAGAATATAAGGTTGCAACTTGTATATACAATTAAAAAGGGTGTATGGTCTGTTGGCAAGAGTCGCTTTCTACATGTTGGAGGTCTCAGGTTAGATTCCTGGGCATGTTCCTTTTTGAGGAATAATTCAAAGTAGCTAGAAACACTCAGCGGGGCCTTCTATTTTCTTATTTTTCTATGTGCCACCTAATAAATAGTATGTGTTAAATAAAAACAGTGTAGTAATTTTTTAACTAGCAAGTTGTGGCCTGGGGTCAGTGCGGTTATGTGATTGAGCGTACTGGTCATTGGTTCAAACCCCATGCAGCTAATTATTTTTGTTATATGTTCGCGTCAGGCTTGGAAGTTTGGCTGGGTCCCACTTGACAGGTCGCCTGCCAGCTAGGCAGAACTTGACATATGGACATGACACGTAGGCGAAATACTGATGTGTGCGTCCGAATATCATGCCATTTTAAATTAAAAATATTATAGTCTGTCATGACGATTTTAGATCGTCGTAATCGAGTAAAAATAACACCGTTGGCTGGATCAGCCACATTATGACGATTTCAACTAACAATATTACGACGATTCTAAGCTAATCGTCATAATTTTGAAGGGTTTTGGTCCTTCTAGAGTGGATAGCGACGATCTGTTGCAAATCATCATAAAATTTATGACGATTATTGCCATCGTCAAAATGAGAACGTCACAAGTTGACACATTTTTTGTAGTGATTGTTGGTTACACTGTTTTAGTGGTTTCACTTGAGTTGATTATTTTTGTGGTGCCTCCATACACGAGTGTGCACAAAATAACCTCAGGTAGGATGATCTGCTGCGAATACAGCTAGATAAAATCAATAGATAATTAATGCTTATGATGCTGGTCTGAAGCTTTGGTGAATTAGAATAAGTTCACTTTGAATTTAAAGTTGGAATGCTAGCATAAGTACTGTTATTATGTCACATTACATCCTTGGATGATTTCTAGCTATTATTAGCTAGAAAATGATTTGCACAATCCATATTCAGGTTTACAAAGTTTCTGAATTTTATATGATGATGGAAATTCTAATACTCCAGTGGCTTCGGTTAATTGCTTTTGTTGCTGTGGTTCCTCCTATTGGAGTGTGCACAACAACAGGTTGGCTTAGCATGATTAACTGATATTGAGTAATTGCTTGCTGGAATCCATCACCATGTTAAATGACCAATGACTGAAATTGAGTGGAAATTACCTCTGCCTATGATGCGCAAATCTTTTTGGAAACATAGCTGATACTAGATCTGCGAGTCAAACATCTCTATGATGATCTTCCCATAGCAATACTATGGAAGCCTGAGAGCTCTACTTCTCTCCCAATTTATTTTTCAAGATAGAGCTGCTAAGAACAGATGCTTTATCCTGTGATGCAAAAGGATGAGATCCATTTTATGTAAGGAAGGACAAATCATATACTTGCTACGTGTGCTTGTTTCCAGATTCCCTTATATGATGCTATGCACATATATAACACTAGATCTAGTTATTGTTATTGAGAATTTCTTACCTTCTGTAGTTGGTACATGTTTTTCTGTGGCTTGATCTTGTTGTTGATACTTGATTACTGGATATCCAATCTTGTGGATGTTGCTCCTGGTACAGCTGACCTCCTCCTCCTTATTCCCATGTCCAGCTTCTTCTACAGTTGTGGCCTGGATTTATTTTCCTGGAGTTGCTGTCTTGCCTTGATTTCCTCCTTGTCCTAGCTCTTGGATGGCTCCAGGGAGCAACCAGAGCTAAGGGTGTGATGGAATCTGGCTAGTGGTTTGGTTGGTGGTGTAAGTATATTCTAATATGAATCTGATGAGAACTAATGGTAAGATGGTGATGGTTTCTTGCTGTTCTGAGTGTTGTAGCAAGTGTTCAGCAAGGTGTCCTCTTTTTGCTTCGGCTGATACTTATCTCCTGTCCTGGTTTCCTCTTGTGTTGACAGCACCACATGCTTGCATGTATGTGTGAGCTACTTGCAATGTTCTAGAATAGTGCAAGGCAAAATATCTTGATTTTTACTCTTCTACTTCTACTTCTATGGTGAAACTTGCCCCATAATTTTAATGCCAATGAGGTGGTACCGAGGCACTTATCTGATTAAGAACAGATACTATGATTTGGTGAAACTAGCCCCTTCTAAAAACAACTTAGCTCAATGAGGAGGCAAAATAGTGCACTACACTGTTGATATCTGAGAGCAATATATTATACTAACCCCTCCTTTCTAGCATGTTTTGTTGATCTTTTGTTTTGCAGGAAATAAAACAAAGAAGAAAGAAGATACCAGATTTAGTTTAGGTTTTATTTTTCATATTATTGTAATTTATTTTCTGTTTAAATAATGTAAAGACATTGTATTATTGTATTACTTTCAATAAAGTTTACTTGTTTTATTTTTCTATTATAATTCATTTGCAAACAATGTAATATATATCTTCTTGTAATAAAGAATTCTTTTAGTTATTCCATTCATGTAATTCCTTATTTATTTATTTATTTATTTGTTTCATGTAATACACTTTCAGTGTTCTTTCATAAAAGAACAACAATACCATATGTATATATACAAATATTATTATTATAATCATTTCATTTTATTAAATTGATTCCATTTACTCAATTGTAATAATGATTATGTATCCATATTATATTATAGACTAATTCTTTTCTTTTATTTATTTTAATACTTGTGATTTAATTATATCCCAATCATAAATAATCTCTCAACGATGTGAGTATAATTGTAACACTATTTCTAATTATAATTTTATTCTTTTGCAATTTAAATATATGTTTTGAATATTCAAATTTGAGTTGCTATTCCCTCAAACATAGAAATACTGTAGAGGTCATGTCGAAATCCATCGCACCTGCCCTGATGTTTCCATCAGAACAAGAGAGATCTCGATCCCTCTATAGCTTCTTTACTTTTGCGCGAAAATTCCCCAGATTTTCTTATGCATGAATGCAATGCACACACATGTGTCCTCTCTAATTCTAGGTGCTAATCCTGGGATGTTACAATAGCTGAAAACAAGAATATACTTGGAATGGTGTAACACACCATGCATAGGAATTTATAGTGGAAACTTTGGAAAAACTCTGTTTCTTGGGAGTTGGAAGCATGAGTAGAGCTTACTCATACAAGTGAAGGCTAGCAAAAGACTGGGAGCAACCAACTAAGAGAGCATAATGGCCATAATCATGGAGAGCAACAAAACATTACTAATCAAAGCAAAGTGTGGTACTACAAGTCAAGGACTAAATGATCATATAGGCTATGGTTACTTGTTCATAGTCATAACATGGTGTGAGCATGTCCCAAGTCAACCCAAGCAAAGCATCAAAGGAGAATACCACAATACTATGCTTTTGCATGCTAAAACAACGCATAATTCCTTCAAGGCACACTAAACAATCCCAATTGTTAGGAACAAGATATGCTACAGCAATAATCACTAAGCATAAGGTCAAAACAACACCTAGCATGTCATGCTAAAGTCTAAGTCACAGTCAATGCAAGCTCCTCTTGCACTTACAAGCAATAACTTACTACTCCTTTCCAACACCAAGAAACTTATTTGCAAAACAACACAGCGATAACGGGGGTACAAACTACTTTATTCAATCAAACTAAACAACCTAAGAAAATCAAAAGAAAACTAAGATGCTCCAAGAACAACACAACAGTGCATGAAACAATAAAAATGAAGTGTCTAGACAGACTTGAGCTTTTTATTGATGAAGAAGGGGATGCCTTGGGCATCCCCAAGCTTTGACGCTTGTACCTCTTGGATATTTCTTGGGGTGACACCAAGGTGACATCCCCAAGCTTGAGATTTTATCCATTCTTCATCTCATTACATCACTCTCTCTCTACACCTGAAATTTTTCCTTCATACAAAACTTCACACCATCTTCATTAGAAACATTAGTGTATTCAAATAATATTAGACCTCTGGCAAAGCTTTGGAACAACAAGGATTTTCACTAAATACACAAGCTACTGTAGCAACTCCTTCAAAAAGCTCAATTCACCTAAAGAGAACTCAAAAAGGAATCAATAAGAAGCAAATGCAAATAATGGCAGAAATCTGTCAAAACAGACCAGCAGGTAGAAACTGATTGTTTCGAAAATCTTCTGTTGCTCAAATAAAAAAGTGTTGAAGGGGTTCTCGGAGGAGGGGGAGTTGAAATCGGCCATGGCAGAGGTAGGTGTAGGGCGGGAGCGGTGGAGTTGGGGAAGGAGGAGGGCCGGCGGCGCCTTGGAGAAGAGGAAGGCGACGACTAGGGTTTGGAGGGAGGAGGCTGGTGACGCCCAGGGAGAGGACGGGCGACGGCTAGGGTAGGGAGATCGTAGTTAGGCTGATACCATGAGGAAAGATATAGGAGAACGCACGACATCAATAGGGCCGACTGCTCATATATATTGACAATGCTATATTCATTGGCAACCTTGGCGGTGTGTGGTGGCGGTGAGCGGTTCGGTGTGAACAACTGCGAGGCGGTTACCCACAATTCCTCTACGGGGAGTGAAATTCTGGCTCCACGGCAGGTCCGTGCATCACCGGAGGCGAGTCGTTCAGGCGACGGTTGACTTTGGCACCAGGTGCAGAGGTGTGGTGTTCTTCTGATGTTGTGGTGATGCAGCAAGTTCAGTCTGATCTAGGGGCATTGAAAAAGCAAGGGGTAGAGTTGCAGCAGCAGTGCGCTGATATAGCGGCGACCATGAAATCCATCAACGACATGCTCTGCGGGCTGAGTAATTGGGTATCGCATGTCGATGAAATAGTCAAAGGGATTCAGCTCTCCATGGATGCAGTGGATGCTTGATTGACGAACCTTTAAGTAGATCGAGTGGTGTTTCCAGAAACGCAAGAACCGCTGGCAGGTGCATCTACCAATCCCTCATATGTGCTTCCACAACACACCAATCTGATGGTCTTTGTGCCTAACAGAGGAACATGCAAGCCAGATTTTCCCCACACACCAGTCAGCTTCGAACTGGGTGAACAATCTAGAACAATGGTTGATAGTGGGTTCCACACAGCTAGAACCAATCGAACCAACTACAACAGTAGACCTCTGAAAACAGAGTTTCCAAAATTTGATGGCAACAATCCATGATGGTGGAAGACTGTGTGTGAAAAGTACTTTGCATTGTATGAGGTAGACAATGCAACTTGGGGAAACTTTGCATTTATTCATTTTGTGGGCAATGCAGCATTATGGTTGCAGTCTTATGAGGCAGAACATGATGTTGAGACATGTGAGGAACTATGTGTGGCAATACACTACAAATTTGGGAAAGATAAACATCACATGTATCTTGCAGCCTTGGAAAGATGTAAGCAACAAGGAATAGTGGACCAATACTATAGACAGTTTGAAGATCTCAGACACAAGGTCCTGATACATAACAAGAATTATGATGAAGCTTTCTTTGTGACCAAATTTGTGAATGGCTTGATAAAGGACATACAGAGAGCCATCAAATTGCATGGTCCAAAAATAGTTGACGCGGCGTTAGCATTGGTAGAAACGCAAGAGGAGTTGAATGATGAAGCTAAACCCCATTTCACCTCACAATACAAGCATGATTACAAGCCATTCAGTAGAGCCAGCTTCCATGGCAAAGGTCTGTTGGGTGAGGTGCCTGACAAACAAAAGAAGAGCAAAGAGCAATCTGTCACAAAACCGCCTTGGGAAGACAAGCTACAATCGGTTAAAGCACAACGGAGAGTCAGAGGAGAGTGTTTTAAGTGTGGAGACAAATTTACCCCTGGTCACCAGTGTACAAAATCTATGCCATTACATTTGGTTGAACAATTAGTAGAGTTGTTGCTGTTAAACGATTCTGACAATGAGGGAGAAGAAAAAGGGGCATGTAGCACTAAGGAATCTGTGTGCCACATTTCACAGTTTACACTGGCTATTACGTCTCACAGAAAAAGCATCCGCTTGCAAGGCACAGTGAAGGGAAACATGTGCTAATACTCATAGATTCCGACAACTGTGGTAGTTTCATAAGTACATCTGTAACATCCCAGCATTAGAGTTTAGAAATAAGCTGAACACAGATGTGTGCATTGCATTCATGCATAAAAAATCCAAATAAATTTCGCGCTTTTGAATAAAACTTGTCAAAGTGATTGAAGCTTCTCTTGACTTGATGGAATTGAAGTAGATCATCAAGTTGACTACGATAAGTTTCAATATGACCTTTGTTAAAACCTTATTTTTGGGTAAGGAAGACTTGATCTATGGCAGATCAAATGTCATAAAATTAAACCATAATTCATTTCTTAATGATTAATATTTGATCCTTAAGTGATCTTTCCATAGTATTCATTACAATAACCCATGAATACCAAGCTATGAATATAATTCAAGTAACAAGAATTTAATAACTAAATCTTTACTTATCTATTCTCATATGTTTCTACCATGATTATCATGGTAATAACTAACCTTAACTCTTTAATGAGATTGAGTAGGAAAGAAACCAAGTCAGGATCATTCACCATATATCTTTCTTTCCATATCAATCCTTATCATCTCTAATGAATCTTATCTTAATATCTGTTGTTCATCAATGTTGAGTAATCAACTATTGATTCACCAATTCTTAACCTATCAATTCTTGATCTATCAACTCTTGTCTTTATCATTACATTCACTGTAAATTCTTTAGAGAAGGAGGTAAGAAGAGGTAGGTGGTAATGCTAGATTTAGATATCACCTATAGGATGGGAGTGTTGGAAGAGAATAAGATCAATATGATAATTGATGGAGTTAACTCACTCCTGAGTGGATAGAAGAGTTATCTAGAAGATATAATTATATGGTAGCAAAGAAGATTATAAAGATGAACATTGAAGATAGTTACCAGGAGTAATCTGGTTGGATCAAGTAGTTATAGTTAATGGATAATATCTTCTATTCAGTAAGAGATACTAAGAAGATAATCATAATACAACCGTAAGGTTGTATTGATGAAGGCCTTGATTATCCAAATGGAAACCTAAGCCATAAATGATCAAAGGATTATAATGATCATGCTCAAGTCACTAAGAGTGAATGATTATATCATGTATAAGTAACATTGGTGGATATAACACGGTTAAACCCTAGTATAGATATATTATCCTAGGTTAGTCATGACAAGTCATAATGGTACAATGTGAAGTAGTATATTCCTCTTAGAGAATGTTAAACAGTCGGGGATAGTAGAAATTGATATATAAACCTATTGGAGTAATATTAGTGATGGATGATAAAGGAAGTGTATGAATGGAGTTAAAAGTGACCACTTAATGGATTAGAGGTTATCATTAGTGGAGTAGTGGATATAACCAAGTATAGATATGAAAGGATTATGAAAAGCTTCAGTGACAAGCTTCTGAGATTTATAAGTGAGATCACAAAGTAATTAGAGAGTAAGAGAGTAATCATCCTAGTGGACTTGGATTCATAATAAGTATTCTAGAGATGAGAATTATCGCTATGAAGAGATCATATTGAGATTTAGTGTCAAGCTCGTTGGATTTACAAATGGATTTAGAAGAATAAAAGGTGGATAAGAATATTCTTGTGCAGTAAAACTCATCATGTTAACACATGATGATGGATAGGAAGAAGTAGAATATCTAGGAAAGGAATTCTTTAATTAGAAGTATAGAATTATGAAGTATGGAAGATAGGAATTATTGGTAAACACTCAACCTTAATTCTAAAACCCAATTTAATATCTATCTCATCTGTTTGATCTATCATATTATTTCCACTATGGCTTATAGGAATATTTTCCATAGAAGATCACTTAAGCACATCTTTGTCATTTCCAATTATCATAACCATATGTGCTTAGGAGTTATCTTTATCAATTCTTTTCCATAAGACATTCCAGAAAATAACTTTCTATTTTAAAGGGTGATATCATTAAAGATCACAAACATACAGACAATATGTTAGCCATTAATTTTTACTCACATCAACAAAAGGATATAAGTATATTAAGTACCCTAAACCCTAGGGTAAGAATTTGCAATTCAAACCCTAACTCCTATGTTAGTTATAATAAAATATATACATTGCTATTTCATAAATTCATGGGAATAATATTAACCATACTAATTACCTAGAACTTTATGTATCATATAGTAATGAAGGATCACCATATAAAAGTTTCCTTTAAAACTATAAATTAGTGAGAACCAAGTCTCATGAATCAATAATAATATATCCTTTAATAAGATATAGTTTATTATGTAAAAAAAATTATAGTCAAGGTCCCTCAAAATATATTAAAAAGAAAAGGATCTATTAATAGCAATTAAAGAAATTATAACATTGTATAATAAAATATCACTATATGATTCTAAATACAACTCATTACTGTTGTAGACACTTAGCAAATAATTTCTATAAATAAATATTTAACCAATTGTGCAATATTCAAATCTGAAAATGAAATAGAAATAGAAAAGGAAAACAGAAAACAAAAAAAAGAACCAGGCCCGAGCAGCAGGACAGCCTAGAACTTTTCCTTTACGAAACCACCGTCTAGCGCAACTAGCTGCAGCCCATGTTGGCCCACACGCGGCCCACTTCCTCGCCGCATTCTTCGACGTCGTCTTCCTCGCCGCGTGACGTGGCATCACGGCCGTCATCGATCCTCCGCCGCGCTATGATGCGTGCCGCCGCTAATGAGGAAGGGGATAAGAACGCCCACGTTCTCCTCTATCCATCCATACTAGTATCACTCGCTCTTGTCCTCTGTCTCTCGAGTTCCTCTTGTGTTCTGAACCCTAGCTACAAAGGCCGACGAATCGTTGTCGTTCTAGACCTCGTCTCATCCTGCCGTGATGCCTGGAAGAAGCACCGCGTCACGCTCAGCGTTCTCGTGGAGTCTCGCAAGTCGGGCCGCTGCCGTTTGCGTGGAATCAGGGTCAGCATATCGCCGGCCACCACAGCCATCGCCGGAAATACACCGTCTCCGGTCCTCCCCACGCCTCGTCGACCTCTCCATATTCATCAGGGTGAGCTCCTGGATCTTTCAGTACCCTGCAATCATTTTAGCTCGCCGCAAATCACCACCACACCGTGCACCACCGTCGGTCACCGCGGTACGTCGTCGCTGGAGAAACTCCGGTGACCACAACCAAGTGGCGCCACCACGATAGGGTTTGGCACGTCGTACCGATTCTCACTCAACTAACTGCGCTTGCTAACCCACGCTAGAACACCGCCACCGTGCAGCCGTCACGCTCATAACGCCACGTCCTTGACCAATTCAACATGTTGACCAGTCCTTTTCTAGCGTGGCATGTGACGTGGCCTGGGCCCATATGTCATTGTCTATGAGTAGGAACAAGCCTAGTAGCAAAAATATTAACTAAGCTGAGCATGCCATGTGGCATGTGGCCCACCAGTCAGTGACTAGGTCTAGAGTAGTATCGATGCAAAAAGTATTTACCATTTAGAATTTAATTAGAAAATAATTTAGATAAAAGAATAATCTTGCAAATTTAATATCTTTTGTTCTATAACATTAAACTATTATCAAACATTATTATGTTAACAATTTAAATAATTATTGTTTAATAAAGATTTTATAAGTATTAATACTTTGAAAATTCATATTTTAATATTGGTAAATGTTAAAAAATATAAATAAAATACCAAAAATCTTAGAAAAAATAAGAACTATAATTTAAAACTATAATCATGCACTATTATTTCACCTAGTTAAATATTTATTATTTATTAAGTATTTATAAAGTAATAAATATTATAAAAATCATATCTTATTATTTATAAATCACAAAAATAAATGTAATATACCAAAATGATCAAAGAAATAATACCTATATGTTAAAAATATAATGTTCCACTTTTGAGGTAAATAAAAATTTAAAACACTTTAAAATTTTGAATTTAAACCTATTTCCTTTGTTAATAATTCATATAAGGGTAAATAAATAATGATGTTATTTATAAAATTAGCCAATTGAGACTAATAAATAGCATTAGTCTTAAATATTTATAATATGATGTCAAAATGGTTTAACGCATTTTAAATACAATCTTATTGAGTTACCATTCAACCATAAGTTTATAAACATACAAAAACACTATAGTGAATTCATAAGTAGTTTAAGTAATATTATTTCCTTATTTACAAACTATAACCACTCATTTATAAAAAGATAAATGATTATGTTCCATTATAATATTGAGAAATCACCACTCCAATAAAAGTAATACTATTCTTAGTTAACTTTAAAGAAACATTGTGAAGCAAACGAGGTACAAATATCTTGGGCAATACACCCTAAGTCCATCTATGTTCTTAAAAGTGAATTTAAATATAATGCTAAATACTTTGTTATGTGTTTTATAGTTAACCGATGATGACTCCTTAACGGCAAGTCTATTGGGAACCCCAAGATCAAGGTGTGAAGCAGCACATCAGCAAGTTTCCCTCAGTAAGAAACCGAGGTTATCGAACTAGTAGGAGGAAGGAAACGTCACACAGGTGTTGCAAGCAACGCGGAGACCTACACAACACAAACTTAAGACTTTTCCCCAACGAATCAATGAGATTGTCAAGCTCACCGGTTTTCCGTAACAAAGGATTAAATGTATGGTGTGGAAGGTAATGGTTTGCAGCAAGTAAACAAGTAACAGTGGAAGATCTATCATTGGTAAAGATTGGACTGTGGTTCATAGTTCACTAGAGGTGCTCTCCTTAGATAAACAACATGGCATGAAGGGTAAACAAATTATAGCAGGAAAATTGTCAGGAACTAAGCAAGGCATAACAATGCAATACTAGTCAAAAATATCCTATGAGATTCAATTGGGCAATACAACAATATACATAGACCGCCATCCAACTGCATCTATGACTAGAATTCCACCTTCAGGTTATCATCCGAACCCCCTCCAGTATTAAGTTGCAAGCAATGGACAACCGCTTAAGCAAAGTGTGTAAGGTAAACAATCCACTTGTTCCATGAACAAGAGACCGTTGTTTTCTCCCTAGTAGCAACAACACATCTACAACGAAGATATTTCATCACTTCCTTGGAAACTAGAGGCATGAACCCACTATCGAGCATAAATACCCCCTCTTGGAGTCACTAGCAACTACTTGGCCAAGATAGCTACTAACAACGGAGAGCATGCAAGATCACAAACAACACAGACATGATAGAATCATAAAGACAAAACCATTAATCAATCTGACATAATAATCTCAATATCCATTGGATCCCCGTAAACACAACATGCATGATTACAAATAGATTAGATTTTGATCATGAAAGGAGCTCACAATATCTATACATGAAAGCACAAAGGAGGAGATACAACCATCTAGCTACTACATGGACCCATAGTCCAAGGTGGAACTACTCACGCATCATCTGGGAGAAGGCCTCGGATGATCTCCTCCTCGTGGGTCTTTGGGAAGAACTACAGATCCCCCTGATCTAGGGACGACGGTGGCGGCGGCTACAAAAGGTTTCGTGGAATATTGATCGGGTCCTTAGGGTTTCTGCATTGGGGGGTTCTTATAGGCGAAAAGGCGAGGCTGGGAGGCGGCCAGGGGCCCCACACCCTACCCAGGCGCGGGGCAGGGCCCACCCGCACCTAGGGGGTCTGGCCACCCCGGTTTGTGTCTCCGTCTCGTCTTCTGGATTCGTGTCCCCCACAGTAAAATATTGACTTTGGCTTTTGTCCCGTCCAGTTCCGAAAATATTGATTTTTTGCCTTTCTGGAACCAAAAACAGAAGAAAATAGCCACGTGGCTCTGTGGCAACTTGTTAATAGTTTAGTTCCAGAAAAGATATAAAAACACCTCAAAGTGTAGACAAAGCAAAGAAAAGTAGATACAAAACAAGCATGGAGCATCAAAAATTATAGATACGTTTCCGACATATCAAGCATCCCCAAGCTTAACTCCTGCTCGTCCTCGAGTAGGTAAGTGATAAAAGAATAATTTTTGAGGTTACATGCACCGTCAAAACCAAGATCAAACCATTTGCAAACATTGAAAGCTGGGATCAAAGAACTCTAAACATGTGCATGAAAGATGGAGTTCTAACAATAAGACATAGTAACTATGCATACAACATGAAAGGCTACAAACAAAGATCATGAATAACATGCATTGAAAAACGTTTGTTTGTTTGTTTCACATACATAAAACATGGCATAGTGGCAATCAACTTGTCCCTCAAGAGTAGCAAATAAATGCATAGGACACCTTCAAAGTTCACAAGGGTGACTAGAAACAAGTAGCACAAGAACAAATAATATCACCATATGCATCAATCAATAAGTTTTGGAACACTGCACACAGAATGACAACTATGATCTCTTAATGGTGCCTAAAGGTAGAAGGTGGAGACTCAAATAATGGTGGAAGAAAGGCCTTTCATAAAGGAAGCAGGGATTTCAAGTTTCAAAAAGAGCTTCCAAAAATTATGGTACTTGTTAGCTTTTAGCCCTCATTGCCCCTATCATAAGCATCCTGAAGTGATTAAGGTTAAAGTGAACAAAGATGGAGTATATGCTTGACAAAGTATAAGTTGGCAATCTCAAGTCCCTTGAATACGAGGGCCACACCTCATGCTACTCAACTTCAGTCACCTGTAAGTTCTTGTCATTGTAAGTATTTGCATATCATAGAGAACCACCAACGGGGTACCCTTTGCACATGGTACAGGAGCTATCCCATAACCAAAATGACAAGGCAAGCAGACAATGAGCATCTCAGCGATCTTTTTATTTACCATATGAATTGCTTTTTATTGAGGATGCTTCATAGATAGCTCACTATGGTGATGCTGCAAGTTTCCACCATGATTAGGCACGGCTTAGGCTAGCGGCCCAGGCGTTTCTCTAACACAAAATACAAACTCCATGGACTTACAAGTTCCCTCTTTATTTCACACCGGTGACATCCATAGACAAAAGAGCATGATATAAACTGAGTACAAAGTACAAGTGCAATGTTGAAAACGTTCCCCGTGACAGCACGGTTCTGCTAATTCGAACGTATAAGTGCAATAATATACAACATAGATGACACAATGGTTCAAGTTTATTAGGGGCAAAGAATATAAAGTGCGCCATCAAGTTTGTGAGGGCTTTAATCACTAAGTTTTCACATAACAAAATAGTTTTTATTTGGAAGATAGCTGCGGTCACCCACCATACCACTGCATGATGTAGTACACTATAGTCGTTGACATAATACCAATGAAACACCATTCACTAGTATTACATCCCTCAGAGTGGTACAACAGAAACACATCAGGTCCAAGACATGACTATAGGTTACAACTCAACTCTTTACACAAGATCTAGAGAACACTCTAGGTTAAAGAGAGATAAATAAACTTCTTACAAAGAAGAATGAGAAATAGATAACTCAAAAACGATCATACTATTAAGACTAGTGAAAGGATACGAATGTCGCCAAGAGGGGGGCTGAATAGGCGATTAAAACTTTTCCTAGAGTGGCTCAACAAAGGCGGAATAAAACTAGTGTTTACTTTGTTAAGCACAACCTAGAACAACTAAGGTTCACCTATGTGCACCAACAACTTATGCTAAGAAATACAAGCAACAAAGTGATAGCAAGATATATATTACTTCAAGCACGAAGGCTATCACAATGTAAAGTGCATAAGTAAAGAGCTCGGGTATAGAGATAACCGAGGCACGCGGGGACACCGATATTTTACCGAGTTCCTCCCAACATGGAGTACGTCTCGTTTGGAGAGGGGGTGGTATCAAACCACCAACACCACAAAAGGCCTCCCTTATTCTCCGGTGAATCTCACCCCAATGGGATCGATCCATGCTTCCACTATCGGTGCACTTGTCGGTGGTAACCGGAACCTCTCACAAGGTTGGGGCACTTCTCCACAGCTTAATTGGAGGCTCCCAACAAACGCCACAAAAGGCCTCAACAAATGCCACCAAGGCCACAAAACCGTCTAGGGTTCCAAGAACCCAAGAGGGACAAGCTCCAATGAGCAACTCAAACCAAATCCTCCGAGGAGAACTCAAACCGATGCACCAAATGCAAATGGCAAGAACACCACAAAGGTGCTCAAATCCCTCACTCTCAAGTTCCAACAAAGCTACTAAAGCTATTGGGGGAACAAGAGAGGAGGAATCAAAGAGAGACACAAAATCCCCCAAAATCTAGATCACCAAAGATACACTCACAAAGAGATGTTTTGGTTTGGTCAAAACGTAGATCTAGATCTCCTCCAACTACCCCTCGAATATATGCAAGAATCAATGGAGGGGTGAGTAGAAATCAAGCTCAAAGAGTAAGGCAAATGGGGGCAAAGCTTACACAAAAGGAGGAGGAGGAAGAAGCAACCCTAAATGAAAATGGACAAAAGAGTTATATAGGGCTAGACAAAATATGGCAGTTGGGCTATTTTTCTGGACGGTCCGGTAGTACCGGATTAGTCCAGTACTACTGGACCCAGCTTCCCAGCTGAGCAGCAAGCGAGCGAGAAAGGTCAACGCGAGCCTGCACGTGTGGAGGTGGGCCAGCAAGCGGCGCAGCGCGGCAGCGGCAAGGCCAAGGCAGGGCCACAACGAGAGCAGCAGCGCAGCGAGCATGCGCGCGCGCAGGTGGAAAAGCGGCAGCAGCTGGCCAGGATGGCGCGATGCATGCAGCGGCAGCAGCTGGAGCGAGCAGCAAGCGTAGCGCAGTGCGGGCCAGGCAGCAGCTGCAGCAAGGCCAGCGGGTCAACACGGGGCGCAGGCAGGCAGCGCGCGCGGCGCGTGGGTCGGGTGAGCGGGCGCAGGAGGTGGGTCCAGCAAGGCCACGCGGTAGGAAGGCGCAGGGAGCAGCGCCGCGAGCGAGTAGGAGCGGGGCCAGCCGGGCACGCAAGGCGATGCGGGTCAACGCGCTCGAGGCCAGGAAATCTAGATCTGGATCTGGGCTATTCTGGAAAAAATAACTGGGCCGGCCGGTACTACCATTACTACGGCCGGACGGTAGATCTCGGATTTATGGCGCAGAAAGAAAACGAGCCATTTTAGGCCGGCGGTAGTAATCCGGCCAATCCGGATTACTACCGCCAGAAAACAGATTGACACGCAAATATTCAAACGGCAATAACTTTTGACTGGAAGCTCCGATTGACCCGATTCAAATTGCATTGGATAGAGGACGACAAGGGCTTTCCAATAAAAAGTATCAAGTAGAATAATGTGAGATATCTCACTTGGTGAGAAACCGAAAAGCCGCATAAATCAAAATCGCAACAAGATATATATGGGAGATCCGATTTTGATAAACAAGAGCTTGTTATGGAGATTACCACAAGCTCTATATCCTCACATGGACAATACCAAATAACACCCAGATACGATGATGCAAGTATGCAAAGTTTTGAGCTCTCTCCGAACGATGTGACCAAATTACTCATACGAGAGCCCCTCTTGATAGTACGGTTATCTATCCTAAACCCGGTCTCCCACACACAACATGAGACCGTCAAAAGGGAAAACCTATCAAGATTATACCTTTGCCTAGAGCATTCCAGTTGAGCTCGATGTAGACGATATTGCCCTTCTCAAGATGGAACGCCTTTCTTAATTCCTCATCATCGACCTCGCATATTGAGCTTGCACGACAAATCTTCTTTGCACTTCATCGACCTTGAAGCCAACACATGCTCCAAGCAATGCCAATGGACAAATCCTATAAGTATAACTTAATACACACATTAGTCCATAAAGATTGTCATTAATTACCAAAACCACACATGGGGTCCCAACATGTTCTTTCAACTAGTCTTAACTAATGGTCCTGCATTGCTGCTATTGCAATACGCTACAGAAATAGGTTCTATGGCTAGAGATTATATTCCTATCTAATCAGTAACTTCTTCTTCACTCGAGTTAATGTATATGTTGACTTTCTTGACTTCATTGAAGAGCTTAGCTTATGGTGATGATTCCTGGAGCATATCGTGATGTAGACGTTGTCTGTACTGGCTTCAGAATCTAGCAAGGGTTAAGAAGATACGTTGAGTACGAGCGTACTCAGCAAGTTCACTAGAAAAGGAGTGTTTTATGCACTATATCTACATCCACAGACCATAGGTCTTAGGCAATGCAAGTTTTCGTAAACATTTCTTCAAAGGTTGCTTTTATTCTGAAAAGCTATGTCCGTCAGCCTTCACAGGTTTACCAGAACTTTCATGGAGTTCCTTTCTCGCCGTGTTCACGGCTCCTTCCCGGAACAGGGAGAAACAAGTTACAGTTCTTACACTATGCAGAGGTGTGTTACTTTACCCATGAGAGATCAAATCCTTGTTGCACAACCGGGCGATCTTTCCTGTCCACACTTCCTATGGTGTGGGGCCCAGTAGATGATCCAAGCCAATCACTGCCCCCTTCGCGACCTCACATACCTCCTTGGTGTACACCATGCCCACCCATTGAATTACGGCAATGGTTTGTAAAGACCGTTAGATGCCAGAAATATCGTGGGACGTAGAGGGCTCCCACCCATATGCTGCATATCCTCTACGAATTACTAATTAATATGCACGCTACAAGTGATAACAGCCATGACCTGCACATCCGGCTACATGCGAGAGGAAGAAGATACAACTGACTTCTCTGTCCCATTACAAATCTCATAGTTAACGCGTAATATACGGCGCATTAATCACTGGCGACATTGGTTGTTAAGTCCTAGATAATATGTTCCTTTACCACCGGAACTTTCATAGTAGGTTATTACCTCATGGTAAATAACCTATAATCATATTATTATGAAAATAGTGTTTTCGCACCTTTTTCAAATGCAGGTGATGACAACACTAGATGTGTACAATACTTTACAGAAAATAATCAAAGGACATGAGCAAGTGTGAACTTGCCTTTTGTGATTGCAAGATTATGCACTCACGGTCTTCGAGACAATATAAGCTCCAATATCTGAAAGCAGCATCATTGGTCCGGTAAGGACTAATGTTTAAAGAAGTAAGATGCAGTTATGCATAAGTAATGACATGCATTTTGTAGAACTCCCAAAGTGAATCCCCAATGCTTTGAGTGAAGTGAATTTAGGTGATTCTTTTAAGAGTTGGTTTATCTTCAAATTTTACTTTATAAGTAATGACATTTATAAGGAACTTAAGTGATAACAATTCTAAATATACAGGTAAGTATAAAGTAATGTGATTATGATTAATTGTCATTTGGTGACTAAGATAAAAGTCCTTGGTTTTAGTTGTTAGGAGTTGAAGAATTTATTATGAGATTATTGTTTGAAGTGGCAAAAAGAATAACATTTGAAGAAAAAATTTCCTTCCTAAGGTTTAAACAACCCTGATAGTTTTTTTAGAATATGATTGATAGAATGTGATTGATGTTGTTTATGCTTGCTTGAATAGTCTGGACTTGAGATGCTTTATGTCTTAATTGAAATAGACCAAAGTTAACTATAAAAACCTAAGTAGTTTACTAGACATGATATTTATAAGCTTTGAGACTAAAGTTAACTTTAAAAAAATAAGTAAACTTAAGGTGTGATATGTTTTTAATTATTCCCAAGTTTTAAATTTATGATAGGTATAACTAAGTTGTGGAATTATTCACTTCATATTTAAGTGGATGATTGGATTAAATTTGTTTTGATATCATGAAAATAATATGAAATTATTAAATGAAAGTATAATTTGGATGATATTATTAATGTGTTAGATTTAAAGTCATGTTAATTATTATTTAGATGTTAAGACCATTCCCTCTTCATATTAGTGAATGGTATATAAAATTATCTTAAAGATTGTGTTTTTGAATATTTTTTCTACTGTACTCAATTTATTCAATATTTTTCTAGTGTACTCAATTTATTCAAGACCTTAAAAATGATTTTTATGTATTTTTAGGTATTATTTTTATGTTTATAAAATTCCATAAAGGATTAAATGTTTTTTGAATACTTACTTTAATTTATATATATATAATTTGGCTAGTATTTTTACAAAATAATAGATTTATTTTTATACACAAAAATGATTTTTATTCATTTTTAGGATTTCCCCTTATTTTATGAAATTTTACTTAGTATTTAATGGTGTTAATATTTATTTGCTTTATATTTATTTTAAACAAGTAAAGTTATATTTTTATTAGGTAGATATTATTTTTGTGGTCATTTTGATATATCATATGTATTTTTAGGATTTTTTCTATATTTTTCTAGAGGTGAAACAATCTTTGGGGTGTTTTGGTAATTTTTATTTTAAAATAAGACCCTGGACCCACTAGTCAGTCTGGCCCATGGTTGGGCTAGACCAACCCGATCGGTAAATCGAGCCGGTCAAACCGACCTGCTCAATCCAGTTCGTCTTCCCCCTCTCGGCCATCCTCTCCCTGGCGCCAGGCTAGCTCTTACCGGTGGTCTTTGCTCATTCCGTGAGCTCGACCGCCCTCACTTCTGCTATGATGTTTATCAGAGTGGTTTTGGTTGGTGATTCACGGGGTCCATCTCGATTTTAAAACCGCCTCTTCCCTAGGCCATCCCCTTCCTTGATGGGTGCTAGGGTTTCGGTCATCTTGACCTCACCACTCTGGTGATCTATTGATGCTTGCTGGAAGGTGGAGTATGGCTAGGATTGGCATGGTGATGTCGCGGTTGTTGCTGCTGTCGTGACTAGGTGCAGGTGCAGCACCCTGTGCCCCTGTGTCGTCGTGCCATGGCCTCCATCGCTCACTGCTTCACCGCCATATTCTTCTTCCTCTCCGGCAAGTTGTAGCTTGCTACAGGTAGGTTTTTATCTCTCTGCCTCTATTCTCTCTACTCTACTGTCTTAATTCTCGGATGCTCATAACTTATCTGATCTACTCGGTTGATCATGCTGTTATCAGATTCTTAGTTCCTTCATGACCCTTATTAGTTCCCATTGCTACTGGGTAAATTTATGGTACTGCTGAATAATTATCAGTGCTTGCTAGTGTAATCGTTCTACTACCTGTTCCTTTGACTGATTGGGATTCAGTAAACAATCTTCTACTCTCAATTGGTTCCTGATATCTAGCTTGTGTTCTTGTTGTGCAATACTATATGCTCTAATAGATGCAGATGGGTAGATCATATGCAAGTAGGACATGTACACACACAAATGATTCC
The DNA here is from genome assembly GCA_023614405.1 of Avena insularis. Classification (NCBI taxonomy): domain Eukaryota; kingdom Viridiplantae; phylum Streptophyta; class Magnoliopsida; order Poales; family Poaceae; genus Avena; species Avena insularis. The sequence continues at coordinate 375,519,597 of CM042695.1, read as the reverse complement.
TAGCTAAATAGCTAGGAAAATGATCTAAAATTTGATGTTGGTTGCTGAAAGAACATTTCATAATCCCTAGTGTTGCTGAAAGAACATCTAAAATGATCATCAAGGATTATTTAATGTGTGTTGAAGTGCTGCAGATCTGTACACTGAAAAGGAAAGGAACCTGCTTTTTGGGGGGCGGATAATCCGCCCCTCAAGGATTTTCTTCAAGCCAAGACCTGCGTCGCTCTTTGTATGGGGATCGGAGTTTCCCACGGACTTTTCGGCCTTAGGGAGGATTTTCTCCCTAGGGCGGATAGTCCGCCCGTAAGGGGGCGGATTATCCGCCCCCTCGGGAAATTTCTTCAAGCCAAGGCCTGCGTCGCTCTCTGTATGGGGGGCGGAGTTTCCCATGGACTTTCTGGCCCTGGGGCGGATTTTCTCCCTAGGGAGGATAGTCCGCCCCTAAGGGGGGCGGATAATCCGCCCACTCGGGAAATTTCTTCAAGAGAAGGTTGTGTCACTCTCTGTATAGGGGGTGGAGTTTTCCCCGGAATTTCCGTCCTGGGGGGTGGATTTTCTCCCTAGGGCGGATAGTCCGCCCCAAAGGGGGCGGATAATCCGCCCCCAAATTTCTCCAACGTCTTGTTCTGTGCAGGGGGTATTTAAGCCTGACTTCCCCCTCTGTCCAGAACTCTTGGTTCATTCGAAAAATACAAGTTCTGATGTGCAACTTTCATCCAAGAGTGCTCCATCTAGATCCACCCAAAGGTCCCATCCCTTGGGAAATCGAAGGAGGAGAACTCGATCTTCAACAACTGCAATCAAGCGCTTCATCTCCTCTCCATTCATTTGGAGAATCACCGATCTAGTATTTCTTGTAAATACCTAGATCCTTGTTTTGTTTATATTGATAAACCTTGTTCTTGTGATAGCTTGTTGTCATCTCGGGAGCCCCCAATTCAGTTGTGGGTGTGTGCCCCGGTAGAGTTGTAAAGGCACCGGTTCCCGCCTCAAAGGGTACCAATAGTGGAGAAGGTGGATCAGGCCTTTTGTGGCGAGATCCATCAGAGAATAGGGTGAGGCCTTTTGTGGCGTGGTGGTCTTAGAACTGCCCACCCCTCCAATGCAGATGTACTTCGCTTAACAAGGAAGGAACTGCGGTAAAACAAATCCCTGTGTCTCCGTGTGCTCCACTACGATTTCTTCGCTCCTCTCTTTACATGCTTAGTAGATAGGTTTGCATATAGGGAAATTATCGTAGTTGCATATCTAGAGAATTTACTTTGTGTCAAGCCTAAAATTGAAAAAGAACTAAAATTTGAGTAGCACCTATTCACCCCCCCCTCTAGGTGCCCATACGATCCATTTCAGTTGCCTGCAGATGGTTTTGAATGAGCTATTGATGATCATATCTTGCAAAGGCATGATCTGGGATATATTTAATGAAAGTATATCGAGAATGATTTTAGAGATGAAATGATTCCTTGACAGATGGATAACAAGATGATTTAATAAACTGCTTGGCTTGCAGATGTAATGATGTGCCATATGTGGATTGCCCATATGGCAATAATTTTTATGATTCCTGAATTTATAATCAGGAAGATGATTAATTGTTGGTTACACTGTTTTAGTGGTTTCTCTTGACTTGATTATTTTTGTGGTGCCTCCATACAGGAGTGTGCACAAAATAACCTCAGGTAGGATGATCTGCTGCGTATACAGCTAGATAAAATCAATATATAATTAATGCTTATGATGCTGCTCTGAAGCTTTGGTGAATTAGAATAAGTTCACTTTGAATTTAAAGTTGGAATGCTAGCATAAGTACTGTTATTATGTCACAGTACATCCTTGGATGATTTCTAGCTATTATAGCTAGAAAATGATTTGCACAATCCATATTCAGTTTTACAAAGTTTCTGAATTTTATATGATGATGGAAATTCTAATACTCCAGTGGCTTCGGTTAACTGCTTTTGTTGCTGTGGTTCCTCCTATTGGAGTGTGCACAACAACAGGTTGGCTTAGCATGATTAACTGATATTGAGTAATTGCTTGCTGGAATCCATCACCATGTTAAATGACCAATGACTGAAATTGAGTGGAAATTACCTCTGCCTATGATGCGCAAATCTTTTTGGAAACATAGCTGATACTAGATCTGCGAGTCAAACATCTCTATGATGATCTTCCCATAGCAATACTATGGAAGCCTGAGAGCTCTACTTCTCTCCCAATTTATTTTTCAAGATAGAGCTGTTAAGAACAGATGCTTTAGCCTGTGATGCAAAAGGATGAGATCCATTTTATGTAAGGAAGGACAAATCATATACTTGCTACGTGTGCTTGTTTCCAGATTCCCTTATATGATGCTATGCACATATATAACACTAGATCTAGTTATTGTTATTGAGAATTTCCTACCTGCTGTAGTTGGTACTTGTTTTTCTGTGGCTTGATCTTGTTGTTGATACTTGATTACTGGATATCCAATCTTGTGGATGTTGCTCCTGGTACAGCTGACCTCCTCCTCCTTATTCCCATGTCCAGCTTCTTCTACAGTTGTGGCCTGGATTTATTTTCCTGGAGTTGATGCCTTGCCTTGATTTCCTCCTTGTCCTAGCTCTTGGATGGCTCCAGGGAGCAACCAGAGCTAAGGGTGTGATGGAATCTGGCTAGTGGTTTGGTTGGTGGTGTAAGTATATTCTAATATGAATCTGATGAGAACTAATGGTAAGATGGTGATGGTTTCTTGTTGTTCTGAGTGTTGTAGCAAGTGTTCAGCAAGGTGTCCTCTTTTTGCTTCGGCTGATACTTATCTCCTGTCCTGGTTTCCTCTTGTGTTGACAGCACCACATGCTTGCATGTATGTGTGAGCTGCTTGCAATGTTCTAGAATAGTGCAAGGCAAAATATCTTGATTTTTACTCTTCTACTTCTACTTCTATGGTGAAACTTGCCCCATAATTTTAATGCCAATGAGGTGGTACCGAGGCACTTATCTGATTAAGAACAGATACTATGATTTGGTGAAACTTGCCCCTTCTAAAAACAACTTAGCTCAATGAGGAGGCAAAATAGTGCACTACACTGTTGATATCTGAGAGCAATATATTATACTAACCCCTCCTTTCTAGCATGTTTTGTTGATCTTTTGTTTTGCAGGAAATAAAACAAAGAAGAAAGAAGATACCAGATTTAGTTTAGGTTTTATTTTTCATATTATTGTAATTTATTTTCTGTTTAAATAATGTAAAGACATTGTATTATTGTATTACTTTCAATAAAGTTTACTTGTTTTATTTTTCTATTATAATTCATTTGCAAACAATGTAATATATATCTTCTTATAATAAAGAATTCTTTTAGTTATTCCATTCATGTAATTCCTTATTTATTTATTTATTTATTTGTTTCATGTAATACACTTTCAGTCTTCTTTCGTAAAAGAACAACAATACCATATGCATATATACAAAGATTATTATTATAATCATTTCATTTTATTAAATTGATTCCATTTACTCAATTGTAATAATGATTATGTATCCATATTATATTATAGACTAATTCTTTTCTTTTCTTTATTTTAATACTTGTGATTTAATTATATCCCAATCATAAATAATCTCTCAACGATGTGAGTATAATTGTAACACTATTTCTAATTATAATTTTATTCTTTTGCAATTTAAATATATGTTTTGAATATTCAAATTTGAGTTGCTATTCCCTCAAAGACATAAATACTGTAGAGGTCATGTCGAAATCCATCGCACCTGCCCTGATGTTTCCATCAGAACAAGAGAGATCTCGATGCCTCTATAGCTTCTTTACTTTTGCGTGAAAATTCCCCAAATTTTCTTATGCATGAATGCAATGCACACACATGTGTCCTCTCTAATTCCAGGTGCTAATCCTGGGATGTTACAATAGCTGAAAACAAGAATATACTTGGAATGGTGTAACACACCATGCATAGGAATTTATAGTGGAAACTTTGGAAAAACTTTGTTTCTTGGGAGTTGGAAGCATAGTAGAGCTTACTCATACAAGTGAAGGCTAGCAAAAGACTAGGAGCAACCAACTAAGAGAGCATAATGGCCATAATCATGGAGAGCAACAAAACATTACTAATCAAAGCAAAGAGTGGTACTACAAGTCAAGGACTAAATGATCATATAGGCTATGGTTAATTGTTCATAGTCATAACATGGTGTGAGCATGTCCCAAGTCAACCCAAGCAAAGCATCAAAGGAGAATACCACAATACTATGCTTTTGCATGCTAAAACAACGCATAATTCCTTCAAGGCACACTAAACAATCCCAATTGTTTGGAACAAGATATGCTACAGCAATAATCACTAAGCATAAGGTCAAAACAACACCTAGCATGTCATGCTAAAGTCTAAGTCACAGTCAATGCAAGCTCCTCTTGCACTTACAAGCAATAACTTACTACTCCTTTCCAACACCAAGAAACTTATTTGCAAAACAACACAATGATAACGGGGGTACAAACTACTTTATTCAATCAAACTAAACAACCTAAGCAAATCAAACGAAAACTAAGACGCTCCAAGAACAACACAACAGTGCATGAAACAATAAAAACGAAGTGTCTAGACAGACCTGAGCTTTTTATTGATGAAGAAGGGGATGCCTTGGGCATCCCCAAGCTTTGACGCTTGTACCTCTTGGATATTTCTTGGGGTGACACCAAGGTGACATCCCCTAGCTTGAGCTTTTCTCCATTCTTCATCTCATTACATCACTCTCTCTCTACACCTGAAATTTTTCCTTCATACAAAACTTCACACCATCTTCATTAGAAACATTAGTGTATTCAAAAGATATTAGACCTCTAGCAAACCTTTGGAACAACAAGGATTTTCACTAAATACACAAGCTACTGTATCAACTCCTTTAAAAAGCTCAATTCACCTAAAGATAACTCAAAAAGGAATCAATAAGAAGCAAATGCAAATAATGGCAGAAATCTGTCAAAACAGACCAGCAGGTAGAAACCGATTGTTTCGAAAATCTTCTGTTGCTCAAATAAAAAAGTGTTGATCTAACAAAAGTTATCTAACATACTGGGGGATTTATACGTAAATTTTCAGCTCAATCCGAGTTACATATACTCCTCACGAATTTTTTTGGTGGAGGAAAGAAATCTGTTTCGGGACAGCAACTCCCCAAATCTTACTTCCCTCTCATTAGAGGTCATTCTTGGCACAAAAAGCAAACAAAAAGGATAAGGAGAGGTCATTACTAAAGTAATAACTTCCAAGACTCAAGGAAACTCGTGGGTTATCTCCCAACAAGTAATTTTCTTTAACGCCTTTAAGTTAGGCACAAGAAGCAAGAAGAATCAAGTATTTTCAAATGAGGAAGCATTAACATCAATACTTGCAAAATCTTCAATTATGAAAGGTATCTCATCAAAATGGGTTTTGGAGGATCCCTTCTCATCTCCCTTTGGTTTACTACTTTCATCAAAAAGATTTTCAAGAACAATCCAATCAAAATTCTTTTCAAAGGCTTCATGCATTCCAACAAGCTTAAAGGGTATGGGTCTCTTAAATTCTTCTCTAGGCTTAGTTTTATCAGAAATACCCACAACATCTACACTTTAGCCTAGCATATTGAAACTCTCAAAAACCTTTTTGGCCTCCCTACCAACATCATGTAATTCTTTTAATAAAGTTTCAAGGATGAATTCTCTCTTTTCAGCATTCTTTTATTCTTTTAGTTTTAGGAACAAGAATTGCATGAAGGAGTTAAGGATAAAAAACCTAGCCTACAACATATGAACTAAAGAAGCTGCAGTAATCTCATAATTATGAGCAAGCTCTGCTATATATTTATCCTCAATATCCTCATGCTTGCTAACATGATTAAAGAATTCTTCAATATTATCTTTCCCAATTATGGATCCACTGCCTATTGCAAGATCTTTTAGGGCGAACTTGGGGAACAACATGGTGAGCTAGAGCAAGGTGGCAACTAGAGCATGAACTAATTTTTTGTGTTTTTGAAATAAGGAAGCAAACCAAACTAGACTAATTTTTTTGGTTTTTTTGAAAAGAGGCAAAAAAACCAAGCAAAAGGAACAAAGCAAACTAAAAACAAAGTAAAGAAAAAGGAAGTGGAGGACTCCCCTAGTGAAAACGTCCTTAGCCTCCCCGGCAACAGCGCCAAAAAAAGCTTGATGATGACTCCTTAACGGCAAGTCTGTTGGGAACCCCGAGAGCAAGGTCTGAAGCAACACAGCAACAAGTTTCCCCTCAGTAAGAAACCGAGGTTATCGAACCAGTAGGAGGAAGGAAACATCACACAGGTGTTGCAAGCAACGCGGAGACCTGCACAACACAAACTCAAGACTTTGCCCCAACGAACAATGAGGTTGTCAAGCTCACCCGTTTGCTGTAACAAAGGATTAAACTTATGGTGTGGAAGGTAATGGTTTGTAGCAAGTAAACAAGTAACAGTGGAAGATGTATCAATGGTAAAGATTGGACCGGGGTCCATAGTTCACTAGAGGTGCTCTCCTTAGATAAACAACATGGCATGAAGGGTAAACAAATTACAGCAGGGCAATTAACAGGAACTGAGCAAGGCATAACAATGCAATACTAGTCAAAAAGATCCTATGAGATTCGATTGGGCAATACAACAATATACATAGACCGCCATCCAACTGCATCTATGACTAGAAGTCCACCTTCAGGTTATCATCCGAACCCCCTCCAGTATTAAGTTGCAAGCAACAGACAACTGCTTTAAGCAAAGTGTGTCAGGTAAACAATCCACTTGTTTCATGAACAAGAGACCGTTGTTTTCTCCCTAGTAGCAACAACACATCTACAACAGAAGAGATTTCTATCACTTCCCTTGGAAACTAGAGGCATGAACCCACTATCGAGCATAAATACCCCCTCTTGGAGTCACTAGCAACTACTTGGCCAAGATAGCTACTAACAACGGAGAGCATGCAAGATCACAAACAACACAGACATGATAGAATCATAAAGACAAAACCATTAATCAATCTGACATAATAATCTCAATATCCATCGGATCCCCGCAATCACAACATGCATGATTACAAATAGATTAGATCTTGATCAGGAACGGAGCTCACAAGATCTATACATGAAAGCACAAAGGAGGAGATACAACCATCTAGCTTCTACATGGACCCATAGTCCAAGGTGGAACTACTCACGCATCATACTGGATAGAAGGCCTCTAGAATGATATCCCCTCCGGCAGGGTGCCGGGAAGAACTTCAGATCCCCCCGATCTAGGGACGACGGTGGCGGCGGCTACAGAAGGTTTCGTGGAATATTGACCGGGTCCTTAGGGTTTCTGTATCGGGGGCTTCTTATAGGCGAAGAGGCAAGGCTAGGAGGCGGCCAGGGGCCCCACACCCTACCCAGGCGCAGGGCAGGGCCCACCCGCGCCTAGGGGGGTCTGGCCGCCCTAGTTCGCGTCTCCATCTCAACTTCTGGATTCATATCTCCCCCACGGTAAAATATTGACTTTGGATTTTGTCCCGTCCAATTCCGAGAATATTGATTTTCTGCCTTTCTGGAACGAAAAACAGAAGAAAACAGGCAACTGGCACTGTGGCAACTTCTTAATAGGTTAGTTCCAGAAAAGATATAAAAACACCTCAAAGTGTAGACAAAGCAAAGAAAAGTAGATACAAAACAAGCATGGAGCATCAAAAATTATAGATACGTTTCCGATGTTTCATTAACCTTGGTCTATTTTAATTGAGACCTAAAGCATCTCAAGTCTAGACTATTCAAGCAAGCATAAACAACATCAATCACATTCTATCAATCATATTCTAAAAACTATTAGGATTGTTTAAACCTTAATAAGTAAATATTTTCTTCAAATTTTATTGTTTTTGCCACTTCAAACACCAAATCTTAAGATAGTATTCCCAACTCTTAACAACTAAACTCAAGGACTTTCATCATAGTCAATAGATGACAATTAATCGTAACCACATTAATTTCTACTTTACTTGTATATTCAAGATTGTTGGCATTGAAGACCTTTATAAGTGACATTAATTGTAAAATAAAATTTGAAGATAAACAATTATTGTATAAGCAATATTGAGTAGCATTCCACATTCACTACAAGGAATGTGTTATTCTATGACCTTCTAATAGTGACCGTGAACAAAATCGTCATAGAGTTATGACGATTTTGCATGAGATGGTAGTAAGCAGTTCAAGAGGGCCTATACCGTGGAAAATTACGACGATTTTGCTAAAAATCGTCATAGTTACTTTAGATGAAATCGTCATAATTTGATGGAAGCAGCCTATGGTGTTACTTGTAGCTCACTATGACGATTTTAAATCGTCATATTGTCCAAATTAGCATAACTTGACATGAGTTATTTGCCACATCAGCAATTGCGTCTATGTGGCGTGTCTATGTGTCGTTTTTTTACTATGTGTCCTATCCATGTGTTAATATTGGCTTATATGTGCCCAGTTCACCACATCCCACCAACTCCGCAGTCGCATCGCCCTCTCCCACAGCCGCATCGCCCTCTCCCAAAACCCTAGCGGCGCCCGAACCCTAGCGTGCGCCGAGCCAGATCCGCCGCCAGCCACGCCTATCCCTCCCTTCTCCGCCATTCTCGCCCCCTCCCTAGGTCTCCGCCACTCTCGGCCATGTCCCGAAACACATTCCTTTGCGCTGCCTCCCCATCCCTCTCGAAATCGAACCAGGCGTCCCCTGCTCCCCTTCACGTGATGGCTCCAAAGTGTTGTGATCTAGGTAAACGCATGCCCAATTCATTCCGTCTGCTATTCGATTCGATCTACTCCTTCGTGTCTCATGACCAATTCGGTGGTTCTTTCTAGGGTCGAAGGAACGCGTCGACCTTCGATGAGATCTAGCTGCAGATCGATCTGCACCCCGGCGCCAAGCCCCCTCGGTTCCGTTCAGCGTCCCGCACCACCGAGCCACCATGCCCAAGACAGAGGAGGACGGGTCTCCTTCGCAGCATGACCTGCCAGCGGCAAGCAGTCGACCGAGGAGCACCGCCTGTAGGCCATGCGCGACCTAGAGATCAAGCACACGCGGGTCCTCGTCGACGTCACCGGCTCCGCCCCCACATATGCGGAAACCCCATACGCCGCTCTCGTTGGTGAGTTCTTTGTTGTTGCCTGAGCCCATGTGCAACTATCTTTCCACCTGCTAGATGAAAGCTAGTTTCTATTCTTGATGGAAGCGTAGTTGCAGCTTGCTAGATGGAAGCTAATTTTTCTAATGTTACTTTTCCTATTTTTGCTGCTTCATGCCAATTTTCCTTGATGCAGCTTATTTTTCCCTGTAATGTATCCTGCTAGCTCAATGCTAGATGTAACCTGCTAGCTCTATGTTGCTAGTTCTACATAGAAGCAAAAATAAATAAACTTGAACTTTGTTTTCTATAACCAGTTGTACTTACAGGTATCTGAAACTATGCTACTAGAGCATGTACCCAACTGCAACTAAAAACTTGTACATAGGCATAGATGTTACTCTCAGATTTGCCATAAGTAAGCTCATTGTTTGAGATAGAACTAGTATGGTTCAGCATGGTTAGCACCGACTCTCAGGTTTTTCCGTAGAGATGCTTGTTTTCTGGCACGAGCACGGTGAGTTGTGTATCACCAAGCGTACTTCTTGTTAGTTATCTTTTTCTGTTTTGTATGGGACATGTTTTGATTCTAAATATAATGGTGGTGATTTGTTAGATGTAATCAAATAACTTCGGTGGGATCTTCTAACACCATAGTCTGCTGTAATATATGATGGGGATGCATTTTTTTACTATATCAATTTTAATACTGATTCTTTTTGGAATATACAATGCCCCTGCATAAGTTTTGTATCTACAGATGTTGTTATATTTTCCCAGTTTCTAATTTATATGTTTGCGGTTTCCTTATGGTGAGTAGATTTTCTTCTCTAAGGAGGTGCAACTAAGACAGTAATATGATCTTTTGTTGTTACATCCTCAACATGTACCATCCTCAGCAAGGTAGAACCTGCTATTTTTTAGCACCATCCTGGGCAACTATAGATGGAACAAAAGTAGTAGAAGATTTTTTTCCTTTGTTACTGATATAAACGGGGTTTCGGTGTTGGTATGACCCTTAATGTTTCACACTTACCGTTGATTGCTCTTAGTGCATGTGCCTTCTTTGGAAAGAAAACATGCTAATGAGAGATCCTGGAGCTTCACATTGCATTTGCTAGCTAGCTCAGTACTAGAAATGTCCTACTTGTCAGATTTCTTTTATTTCTTTACTAAATAACATGTTATCTTAGCTTGTTCTTGTGTGCTCAATGATTATTACTAAATCACCTTACCACATTTTGAATTTCTCATGCATCTTATAGCTGTTTCTATAACTCAGATGATTTACAATTGATTTCCTTCTCTCCCTATGTAGCTGTTTGAGATGGGGTTGCAGTTCTCCCTCTCTCGGGAGCTCCCTCCCAAGGAGTACGGGCTCAACCTCGACCCAATGGCTGCTTCCCAATTGGCCCAAAGTCAAGCCTGCATTAACGGTGATGAGCAGGAGGTCCCGTCATGACACCAAGGTCATCGGTAGTTGCACACCTGATTTACTATCTTGATAATGTAATTCGATAGTTGAGCTAGCAGTTCTCTAGATTCCAACAGTATAAAAACTAGCTGAGATTTGCTTTGCTTCTTTATCTTCATCTCATTCACGATAGCTTTATTATCACTTTCTATAGTCGCATGATTAGTTTCAACAGTATAATTTGCATACCTTGGAATTCTGGATTGTTGTGAGGTAGTGCATGTCATCTTAATCAGTTTGTTGCTAAAGCAGTTTTGGTTCTGAATATACTAGCACCTTTACCATGAATATACTACAGTGTTGGTTCTTAACTGTCGCTCATTAATTTTGCAAATTTGGCTTGGAAGATGGGAAGGATTGGAGTATTGCACATTATACGTCTGTGACGGGTCCTGCTGCGGCCATCTCTGGTGAAGCTACAGGTACTTCCCGACACCGACGACCACCTCAGGTAAAGGCCTCTTTTTCTTCCCCTATTCTTCTTGAGCAAGAGCGCACCTATGTGCGGTGCTGAAAATTATAGTGGACTCTTTTTGGTAGGATGCATGAGCTACAGGTGCATGCGTGATGACTACATATGCTTTAGTTAGCAAATCTGGTGTAGTTGTCTTTGAATTGTCTGCAGGGAGGTGCTAATTCTATAAAACGGAAGCAGTAAGTTGTGGCCTGGTTATGTTTTGTTTGTCGAAATTTAGTATGTTGCTTTTGAGATTTATCTTGTCAAAATTTTAAAAAACCAAAAGCAGTAACTAAAATTCAGTCTGTTGGTTCTGTTGGTTCTGTTCTGTTTGTAATAGTGTAAAGCTATGTAATATCTTGTCAATTTTTTGTGTTATTTTAGACAACAGAAGTCATTTTATTGCATTGCAGTTTATTACTTCTGAAGCGAAAGCATTTGGAAGATTGCATTGCAGTTTATTACTTCTAAAGCGAAAGCATTTCTTGTGATACTTTTGTATACCTTGCAACTGTAAAACTTCTATGTGCTAATCCATCCTTTTCTTGGCATTTTATTGGAATCAATTGTTGTCATATAGTAGTAGTATGTTAGTGTACAGGGAAGGTGACGACAGGGATGTACACAGGCCATTGTTCTGTTCCAAGCGAAACCCACCCCATTAGACCCATACAGACCCGCCCCATTCTCAGCTTGAGTAGATATTGCAAAATCAAAATCTAATGCACAATTGAAGCATACTCACATATAAATGAATAGGAAGCTTGTCCCAGCGACTGTTTTCAGTAACTATATTTGTTGTCTACTACCTTATTGTTGTGCGGATTGTAACATAAAACAACTATTTGATTATGAAATGTATATTTGGTTATTTCTGAATGCTTTCTCATATAATCATATTGCGAATTTTCAGTACTACCAGCAGGAGTACTCAAGTCGGGCCAGCAGATCAAGATCTGCGTCGAGAACTCAAACAGGTTAAAATCTTCATGCCATGATGCATATGATAGTGTATGATACCTCATAGGAACTTAAGTTTTTGGAGCCTAACATGTCTGAAATTTCCAGTAGGTCATTAGTGAGAGATTCTGTCAGCACCATGACCCTGAGGGAACTTAAGCAGCTAGAAGGTAGGCTGGAGAAAGGCATAGCCAAGATAAGAGCTAGAAAGGTATGATCAAGCTAAAGTCTTTGGTAGGACGTGTTTAACACACTACTCGGTTGATAGATTTGTTTGTCTCTAAATTTTAGACTATCACTGCAATGTATCCAACATCTATATTTCTCAGCGGTAATCACTGAATCTTGGAGTGGTTGGTTTTGCTGCAGGTTACTAAGAATGAGAGGGGGCAGCAGCCGATGAACATTATGGGGTTGGCATCGACGAGTAGCGAGTACAATCACATGGTCCCTTATGATTCCAGAAACTTTCTGAACATCATGCAATAGCTTAGTGTTGGGGTGGGGTCACCTCCCAATATTACTGTTTCCTAACAACAAAATTGGTGGAGATCTTGCTGCCTGTCAGTTTAGTGTTTTGGAAAGTGCCAACATATGAAAGTCAATTTGATTCTATGGTTCAAAATAAGCTAGTATGTACCTGCCAGTTGATTTAGAACATAAGTGTGCATGAAAGTATTTGGTACTTATAATACGTCTATGTATGTATGAAATTTTTAGCAGCTTTTACTTGAAGTTTTAGACCATAACATGTTATATTATCCTGGAATCTTACTTGGACAGTATGATATTCATTTTATGTAGACATATGTATCACTTTATGCTGGAATCTTGCTTGGTCAGTCATTGATTAGGAACTGTGGTGATCTTTTGTTGCTTGGATTATCTGAACCTGGCTTCCATTTGTGATGTGAAACTGTGTTGTTTGCTATTTCCATATGTTCGATATAGAACTATGCATGATGTACTTCTATTTTCTATTTGCCTATCTCCTGACTCGTGTGAGAACTAAGTAAGAACTATGTGTTTGCTTGTACTATTGTTTTACTATTTTGTCTCGTCTTTTTTACATGCTATTGTGCTAGAACTATAGATATTATAACTTGCTCAATCCACAAATCAATATTATAATTGACAGGTAAAAAAGTCTATGCAGTTTGCAACTATAAGAAGTCAATAGTTGGATATGACTCTATTATTGGTTGTATAGCTGTTGGTACATCATTTTGAAGCTAGGCATGCATGTTTTGTGCATGTACAAGACTGTCTATTGTTTTTTATCTGAATACATGTTTTTGTACTTGAAAACTGTTATGGAAATGGACTTACCATAGCTAATATGCTGCTATTTATTTATCCAATTCGTATCACTTATGCTAGTTTTTCTGTTTGACAGAAATAAGAAGGCCGAAGGAGGATATTTCGAAGTTCTTGGATGTGGTATAGGCCAGCAACAAGGGCGCCATAAGGAGTAGTAGGGAGCTATGCTCCAGGCCAGTCCAGTAGCTAATCTGGAATGTTTACATCTGCTGATTATTTGGTTATTGTGTATCAATTTTGGTCATTGCTTTTGTATCTCATCATGTGTATATCTACTATATTAGCTATTTATATCTGTTATAGTGTTATATGATGATCTGGCTATCATGTCCTGTTATACTGTTACCTCGTGGCTGTCATATTTAAATTCTAGATGTTAAATTGTTGTGTTGTGTAAAATATATATTTGAAAATGTTGCTGGGATGGTTTGGTAGTAGCTTCGGGCCTGTTCTGGATATAAAAAAGGCTACATGGAATTAGAAAAAAAAGGAAAAAAGGCTGAAAAATAAAAGAGAAATGTGATGTACAGAATAAAGGCCCAAAAGGGAATACACCCTAATAAAGCCATGGCCCATAGAAGAAATGTACCATAAAAGGCCACGACACAAAATGAAATGCTATGTAAATGGCCTAGGCCTAAAAAAGAAAAAGGCCAGAATTATTGGGTTGGCCCATATAGACCACCATAATGGATTGGGCTGATTCCGATTTAAGACGATTTAATTTCGTCACAATTTTGCCACGTAGGATCAGCCACGCAGGATCTGACATGGCATGGCTAGATGGCCCGTGACGATATTGAATCGTCATAGACATTATGACGATCCAATATCGTCATAGACGGTTATGACGATTTTATCAAAAACGTCGTTATAGTTCATTTGCGACGCTCAGCTTTCGACGATCTCAAAATCGTCATAGAATCGTCATAAACAGACTACTATGACGATTCTGTGACGAAAATGGAGGGTCATATATTGCCATATTCCTTGTAGTGATTTGTGTATCTTATTATTGTATGCTATTAGAATTACATGTTGTTTCACACACACTCACAAGCTTAATAAGAAGCACAAGTGTGAAACTTATCTCAAAGGACAACACATTCTAAAAGTAACCATTTCCAACTTCCAAACCCTAGATCAACGTTATCCCTGGGATTCGAGTTTATGAAATTGCATTACATTACTTATTCATAATAGCATCTTGCTTCTTTAAACATTAGTCCTTACCAGACCAATGATGCTGATTTTAGATATTGGATCTTATATTTGTCTCGAAGACCGTGAGTGCATAATCTTGCAATCACAAAAGGTAAGTTCACACTTGCTCATGTCCTCTGATTATTTTCAATAAAGTATTTTACAAATTCAATGTGTCATCACATGCATTTCAAAAGGGTCGAAAACACTATTTTTGATAATAATGTGAACTATTGGTTACTGATCTAGGGTGATTAGCTAATCTATTAAACCTTGTAGTTAGAATACCACTGCTCAGGAATATATCATCTAGGACTTAACAACCAATGTCGTCAGTGATTCTTGCGTCGTATATTACGCGTTGACCATGAGATTTGGAATGGGACGGAGAAGTCACCTGTATCCTTTTCCTTTCGTATGGAGGTGATGTTTATGCACTTCTATTCTTGTAGACAGTTGTTGGGCCTCCAAGTGCAGAGGTTTGTAGAACAGTAGCAAGTTTCCCTTAAGTGGATTACCCAAGGTTTATCGAACTTAGGGAGGAAGTGGTCAAAGGTATCCCTCTCAAGCAACCCTGCAATCAAGATACAAGAAGTCTCTTGTGTCCCCAACACACCTAATACACTTGTCAGGTGTATAGGTGCACTAGTTCGGCGAAGAGATAGTGAAATACAAGTGGTAACAGTGCCAGAAAATAGCTTGACGGTGAGGTAAAGACTAAAGCAAGCAAACATGCAACAGATCTAGATGCAGATAGTGTTTCAATGTTTAGAAACAAGGCCTAGGGATCATACTTTCACTAGTGAACACTCTCTCAGATAAATATCCTCTCTTCATGATACTACTCTTAACTACTCTCCAGTTGGACACTCTAATCATTGGTAGGGCTATAACAGCACTCCTCAAAGTCCGCCTTCCCCAATCTAGATAACCCCACACTATCACCTTGAGCGCTAGATGGTTTCAACAAACACCACAATTTCATAGAGACATCCTACTCCAAATATAACTCATATCAAATATTCAATCTAGCCAAAGTGCCACACAGGGTATGCATGCTATCACTTTCACACACGTGGGGAAGAGCATAGATCTATTAAAGCACATAGAGTATTTATGTAGACTCAAACCTAAGTGCCACCATGGAGTGCACGCTGTCACTTTCACACACATGGGGAGAGCAGAGATCTATTGAAGCACTTGAGTAGAAAGGTAGATCTACTAGATTAGAAAGCTCATGACCATGCATAGAGAGAGAAATGAACACATAGCTACCGGTAGAGCCCTTATCCTCGAGGAAGAACTACTCCCTCCTCATCATGGGAATCAGCAAAGGTGATGAATATGGTGATGGAGATCGATGGAGATGGTGGTGGAGATCAAAGGAGATGGCTCCGGGGGCACTTCCCTGTCCCGGCAGGGTGCCAGAACAAAGGCTTTCTGTCCCCCAAATCTCCCCTTCGGTGGCGGCGGCGCTGCAGAACTTTTTCTGGAAGTATGATGGATGATTTAGGGTTTTCTCCCCAGGGGATTCTTATAGGCGAAGGAGTCAAGGTCGGTGGAGGGCCAGGGGTCCCACACCCCCTATAGGCGCCACCAGGGCTTGCTCACTGGGAAGTGCGACCACCTGTGCCCTACTCCGTCTCTGCTTCGTGGTTCTGTGTTGCTCCGGGAAAAATAATAACTTTTGCTTTTGTCCCGTCCAATTCCGAGAATATTGATTTTCTGCCTTTTCTAGAACCAAAAACAGAAGAAAACAGGCAACTGGCACCGTGGCATCTTGTCAATAGGTTAGTTCCAGAAAGTGTATAAAAATACCTCAAAGTGTAGACAAAACATAAGACAAATGATATAAGACAAGCATGGAGCATCAAAAATTGTAGATACGTTTCCGACGTATCAGGAGGCAAGACTACCTGAACGTGACGTTGTGATTCCTTGTGCGGAACCAACATATGGGTGGGAACCCTTAGGCCCTGTGTTTTTGGTGTCTAGATTATCTACGAGTGGATGCCGGAGGTTTAGCCGGACCTATAAGGTACTTACCTGGGCACCACCAGCTCATAGAGTCTTTTGGGAACTCATCAGAGTTTTAGCCTGCCCGAAAGGGGGCTTAACGGAGGTGAGCCAGCCCCGAAGGATCGTGTAGACATATGGGGTCGCGGAGAGGGCAGTGATTGGCTTGGTTCTTAGGTTGGGCCTCAAACCATGGAAGTTTGAACGGGAACATACTCCCGGCCATGCAACAAAGCTTAAGATCTCTCATGAGTAAAGTGACGCACCTCTGCAGAGTGTAAGAACTGTAACTTGTTACTCCCTGTTCCGGGAAGGAGCTACGAATGCGGCGGGAAAGGAACTCCATGAAAGTTCTGGTGAACCCGTGAAGGCTAACGGACATAGCTTTTCAGAATAAAAGAAACCTTTGAAGAAATGTTTACAAAAACTTGCATTGCATACGACCTATGGTCTGTGGCTGTATATATAGTGCATCAAACACTCATTTTCTAGTGAACTTGCTGAGTACGCTCGTACTCAACATATCTTCTTAACCCTTGCTAGATTCTAAAGCCATTAAGCCGACGTCTACATCAATTTATGCTCAAGAGAATCGTCATCAACAGCTCAATCTCTTCAATGAAGTCAAGGAAGTCAACATACACATCAACTAAAGAGAAGACGAAGTTGCTGGGTAGATAGGAATATAATCTCTAGCCATAGAACCTATTTCTGCAGAGTATTGCAAAAGCAGCAATGCAATCCAAATAGTTAGATGCTAATATTATTAGCATGATAATTATGAGTTGATTAATTCTGATTCTTCTTTGTAAGAAGTTTCTTTCTCTCTCTTCAACCTAGAGTGTTCTCTGGATCTTTTGTAAAGAGTCGAGTTGTAACCTATAGTCATGTCTTGGACCTACTGTGTTTCTATTGTACCACTCTAAAGGATGTAATACTAGTGAACGGTGTTTCATTGGTGTTATGTCAACGACTATAGTGTACTACATCATGCAGTGGTATGTTGGGTCACCGCACATCAGCGGTGGCACAATTGGGCCTCAAACCTACAACGGTAGCACCATTGACAATGTAGGTGTCTAATGGTGCAAAAATAAAAATCAATTAATCAGTGGAAGCATTACACTGAGAATGCAAAGGACATAGGTTCCAGAATTCCTTCAGAGTTTTTGACATTCGCAAAGGACATAGGTTCCAGAATTCCTTCAGAGTTTTTGACATTCCATGCTATGACCTCATACTGGGGATGGATTGGTTGCATGAGTGTGGAAAGATGTGGAATTGGCTGGCCCAACAAGATTCTCAGGTTTAGGCTAAATGGCAAGAGAATCACATTGAAAGGGATTAAAGACAAAGTAACTAGCTGTGAGGCCATATCTGGTTGTGAGATCCAGAAACTAGCTAAGAAACGTGCATTATCCCAAATTATGCATTTGTGCCATGTAGGGGAATCTTACGAAGAGCAACCTTTACCAGCAGACATTGCACAGTTACTGGAGGAGCATGGTGACTGTGTCACTACACCAACAGTGCTTCCGCCACAACGACCGTTCAATCATCAAATTGAATTGATGTCAGGCGTTGCGCCTGTCAATGTCAAACCTTATCACTACATACCACAACAGAAAGACGAGATTGAGAGCCAAATCAAAGATATGATTTCCCAGGGAATCATCAAGCCCAGACAAAGCCTGTTCGCGTCGCCATTCCTCCTAGTTAAGAAGAAGGACGGCAGTTGGAAATTCTGCATGGATTATCGTCAACTGAATGCACTGTCACTATCAAAAATAGTTATCCAATGCCAATCGTGGATGAACTACTCGATGAATTAGCGGGCACGCAATTTTTCACCAAATTGGACTTGCGTTCTGGCTACCACCATATTCGTATGCAGGAGGAGGTTGAGAAAAAGACGACATTCAAAACACATGGCGGCAACTATGAATTCAGAGTGATGTTGTTTGGCTTGATGTCTGCGCCTGCTACCTTCTAGGAGGCGATGAACACGATTTTTGTGCATGTGATTCGCAAATCCGTGTTAGTGTTTGCTGATGATGTGCTCATTTATAGTAGAACGTTGGACGAGCACAAGCAACATCTCCTAGAAGTATTCTCAGTGTTGTGCCATAACGGATTGTTTCTCAAGAAGAGCAAATGCTCATTTGTGCAACGCTCCCTGGAGGACCTCGGTCACATTATTAGTGCGGAGGGTGTTGCCATTGACCCAACCAAGATTTTAGTAGTGCGGAATTGGCCATGTCCTAGCAACTTGAAACAACTCAGGGGGTTCTTGGGATTAGAAGGATACTATGGCAAATTCATCAAGAACTTCGGTGTCATCAGCAGGCTGCTGACAGCATTGTTAAAAAAACACAGTTTGTTTCTGTGGACACCAGCAGTGAATGAGGCATTTCTGGATTTAAAGAAGGCCCTAGTACAAGACACAGTGCTGGAATTTCCTGACTTCACCCATGAATTTGTGCTAGAAACAGATGCATGTGCGACAAGTGTTGGAACAGTCCTAATGCAGCGAGGGCACCCCATTATGTATCTGAGCAAAGCATTGGTACCCCAAAATCAGGCCTTATCCATCTACGACAAAGAATGTCTGGCTATCCTTCTAGCGATAGAGATGTGGAAAACATATCTACAACATGGTCCTTTTGTGATTCACACGGACCAGAGAGCGCTAATTCATCTGGGGGAACACAAGTTCAACACTAAAATACAGCATAAAGTGTTTTCCGCTTGCATGGCTTGCAGTACAAGATACTGTATAAGAAAGGTGCGACAAATATGGCTGCATACGCCTTGTCTCGCAGGCCAATGGGGCAACATGCAGTATCGGTGGTTCAACCACGATGGATGGAAATTTTCATTGAAGGATATGCCTTTGATGATGTCAAAGCAGTTGTATGCAGAGCTATGTGTATGACTAACAAATGAGCAAGGGTTTACATTGGTGGATGGGGTGATCTAATACAAAGGAAAAGTTTGGTTGGGATCACACACGGCAGCCCAGCAAGCTATCCTCACATCATTACACAGTAGTGGTCTCGGGGGCACTCTGGGGGATTGGCCACATACCACAAACTAAAGAATATATTTTATTGGCATGTTATGAAATAGAGCATACAATAATATGTGCAGCAATGCACCATCTGCCAACAAGCCAAGAGTGAACACACAAAATTACCTCGCAAACTACAACCACCGCCAATTCCTCCTGAAGACTAGCATTCAGTGGGATTGGATTTCATCAAAGGGTTGCCTGTTTCTGGAAAATTTGACACAATATTGTTGGTGGTGGAAAAATTCACTAAGTTTGGGCACTATATTCCTCTGTAGCATCCCTTTAATGCAGCAACAGTGGCTCAGTTGTTTGTGGATCATGTTTACTGCTACCATAGCATGCCCAAGGTGCTAATTTCAAACAGAGATAAAGTGTTCATCGGCAAATTTTGGCAACATCTCTTTTGGTTAGCTGACACCGCAATGAATATGAGTTCATCTTACCACCCCCAAACGGATGGCCAAACGAAGAGACTCAATTAGTGTCTAGAGACGTATTTGAGGTGTTTGGTGCATGTGAATCCAAAACAGTGGGAGAAGTGGCTACCACTGGCACAGTATTGGTACAACACGACCTCTCATTCAGCTCTGGGTAGGTCGCCATTTGAGGTACTGTATGGCCGCAAGCCAAGACATTTTGGCTTTCAACAACCTGAAGTGATGGGACATGCTGACCTTGATAGTTGGCTCAAGGAGCGTGCAGAGATAATGCCAATGATCAAGCAGCACCTTGAGAGATCCCAACAACGCATGAAGTCGCAGGAGGATAAAAATGACTAGAAAGGGAGTTTCCTATAGGTGATTGGGTGTATCTATGGCTCCAACCATATGTCCATACGTCAGTGGCGCATCGTGCATCTCAGAAGCTGGGATTCAAATTTTTTGGACCATATCAAATTGTGGCCAAAGTGGGGAATGTTTCTTACAAGCTCAAGATGCCAGACAAAGCGCACATCCACCCAGTCATTCATGTATCACAACTGAAGAAAGCCATCCGTCCAGGTGACTCTATCAGTCCCGATCTTCCTTCTGCTCTAATTGATGATGCTATTGCAGTCCAACCGATCACCATCTGTGATGAGAGCCTCATTCGGCACGAGGGGAAATGGTGCCACAGGTGTTGCTCCAGTGGTCAGGTTTGCCATCTACCTGTCATTCATGGGAGTTCATCTACACCATTGTCGAGGTGTATCCGCAGGCACCAGCTTGGGATCAAGCTGGTACTCCAGGAGGGGTATTGTCACGCCTTCACACCTGGCGACGGCTATCCAGATGCAGAGGAGAAGGGAGGAAAGATAGAAGATCAAGGGAAGCCCACAAGGAGGTGCAAGGACAACCCAAGAGCATCCCAGGAGAAGCCCAATGATGGCGTTAGGAGAAGGAAAGACTGTAATGAGTGCAGGGTCGATTGTAGGGACAATCATTCAGAAAGTTGTAATTGAACCCTTACGGGATTTCTCTCCTTTCCTCTTGCGACCTGGTCGCTGATTCTCAATCCCGGCGCGCAGCCGTGGAAACTTGTATCGATTATTATCCAATTGAGTATTCGAGAACCCAGATCCTCACATTGATGCACGGTTCAAGAGTTCAATTACCGATGCCAAGATAAACGCACGGTTCCATGCATAGCTAGACATCTCTGATGATAGCTTAAACTCTAAGACTTGGCAATATCAGCAGGCTTTGTGCGAGTGCAGTGTGTATACATATGTATGTGTGTACCTAATATCTTTGGTGGGGAAACACATTTAAGGAACACGGATAACTAATATGCAGTGTGTATACGTATGTATGTGTGCACCTGTACCGTCAGCAGGTACAGTCAGCACGATCAACAGATGGTTTAAAAACTGATTTAAATAAATAGAAATTAAATAAACTTTGGAAATTCTTAGTAAAATATCTACATGTACAAATTTAGCAAATAATATATCGTTGGATTCATAAAAATATGTAAAATATTAATATGAGATTAGATCTAGCTTTTATGGTATAACTTTACTTTAATAATTTAAATAGTCTAATGGATATTCTAGACTAAATAAATTATAGTAAATTATTTATAGAACAGAAAAATACAAATAACGTATCAATGGATCCGTAATTTCATATACGACATTAATATGTTGTTAGATCCAATTTTTGTAGTGTAGAATTACTGTGCTGATTTAATTAGTTTTAGTGGCCTTTTAGAATATTAAATTCATAATAATTATTTTTAGATCAGAAAAATATAAATAATATGTATATGGATTCAAAATTTCACGTAGAATACAGATATGTTCTTAGATATATTTTTTACAAAGTAAATATTTTAAATGATTTAAACTATATTAAGTAGTAATTAAATCATAGAAAAAGATTTACAACTCCGTTTAGGGTAAATCCAACTCCTACTGGTTCGTATTAATGTCCTCTATCCAGTAAATCCTAGAACCAAATTTAATTCAACAATTAGGACATAAGTTACAACAAAACTGTTAAAACCCCTTTAATGGCAATCAAGAATTAATAATAAATACCCTATTGCATTAAATAATCTCATGATTTCATCATGTGTTATAACAGTGTTCAGAAAACTAAGTACAACCATTGTGACATTAAAACATCAAATTTGTTGTGTTTGCTATGTTTGCAATTGTTTTGATTAGAACTACTCTATTCTCGCGTTAGATTATTCGGAGTGAGTGCGATTGCTACGGAGGAATACAATCATCGAGAATATTATTAACTTAAGGCAAGTTACACCTCTTGTTCATATATTGTTCCACTCTTGATTATATGCATGTTTTGATCTTCAAATTCTGTAGTACGCATGTGTAGGATGTTTTGGTAGAATTTCTTAGTATTATTTTGCAAGTGAAGTGATTTTTTTAGTATGCCATGAGTAGCTCTATACTTAGGATTTTTCCCTCCTAATAGGTTATCCCTGTTTTTACTAAGTATTTCTTGCTACGCTATATATATAAAGTACCGTTGGAGGGTTCGAAAGACAAGAAAAATTCTAAGTATAAAAGCTCTCTTTAGCGATCTTTTCTTCTCAAATCCACTTCAAAATAAAACTAGGTTTTATTCTAGGAGGAATGGTTGTCGGGTCAAAGAGTGGAATTTGGTGGAGGACGACCGCCCAGGAATCAAAGAAGTATGCCATGTTTCAGAATTCAGAAGCTTCCAGTGCAACCATAATACATATGGGCTCTATCTTGGCCTAGTACTTAGTGGGAAACCTCACTGGGTACCATCAATTGGTTTTTTTGACATGGGTGGATCCATAAGGTAGAGGGGATACTAAGTGAAAGCCTCGCCATGGTATTGTTTGTAAAAGGACTTGATCGTGGATTATGGGTAAAGTGCACAAACTCTCTAGAGTAATCAATCTGATCAATCAGCCGTGTTCATGGAGAAAGGACAATTTTGAGCGTCTAAAGGATGGAGCCTCTGAAGGATTTCCTCTATATTTTTCAAATAAAAATGTTTGCAAACCTAAGTTCATGAGTTTTATCCTGAGGGCTCTGTGAACTTAGGCTTAGTGGGATTTTGGTGCCATGTGTTTGGTTGAGAGATGGTAGCCTGGAGGACCCAGTGCGAGCCACTCGACCTTATTTTACTTACTAAAAGTTTGCAAAGTAGGATAAAAGATTTTCTCTCTAAAATTTTCTTTACGCAAATAAACTACAAAGCTTCTCTTAGCCTTGCTTGTAGAGATAGGCCAAGTATTTTCCTTAGTGTAATTTTGCCAATACATTCGAAGTATTGACCAACTCGTTTGGCTGCACGTTTTATGTGCAGAATTTGGAGATCATCGTTGAAAGGTGCTCTAGGATCGCGGGTCTTCACTCAACTAGCCTATGGGATTGATGGGACTCCAAGTTGTATATATTTCACTTCTGTTGTAATAATGTGAACTCTAGATTATTCGATTCATGTAATAAACACTTGTGTTTTACATGATATGTCATCAACTGTGAGTGCTAGCTAATGATCTAGGGACTAGCATGTTAATCATAGGGACTTAGGATCTTTACTCGATCGGAGGTCATCACAAGATCGATAAGTGGATGTTAGAATCCAAATCAAAGGAGAGAGTGTCAACCAAGTAGAATCCCAAAGGGGAGAGACCTATCACTACTAGAATCCTTGACAAAGAGATACCAAACACTTGAGAAGGGTCTTGATGACTACAATCATGATCACGCAATGTGTAGGCCTTGTACAACTCATAGATAAACTATAAAGAGGGGGTTCCCATGTAGGGTTAGGCACATGGCTTAATTCATATTCATCTCTAGGGTTTCAAGGAGGGACTGGGGCATATATATAGGTCAGCCACGAGATAGGGGTAGTTTAGGCATAAAGAGGAAATTCTAGGCATTACATGGGTCAGGCCCATCTTAAGGCTCACATGCCTTTTCACTTAGGGCGGAGACTCCGGCGTCGTGGGGGCAGAGACTCCGTGTCGAGTGGCAGAGACTCCGGACAGACTCCAAGAGCTTGTAGACATAGATAGGTCGTTGCTCGGGCGGAGACTCCGGGCTGGAGGGGGCGGAAACTCTGGGACTGCTTCTGCTGCTTGTTCTTTCTCCTCTTCAAAGCCTCTTGCTTGGGGGTCTTGGATCCAGGGGCTTCCTTGTATCTTCCTCTTGGTGTCATGGTCAAGGGCCTAGTCATACAACAGGCATTTGTCTCAATTAGGACCTCATTCACATGATAACGAAAGGACGGTGAGATATGGAAAAAAAATCACCTTTAAAGGAATGGTTGGTGTGGTATGATATGGAACAATGGTGATTGACATGTGTTGGGCTGCATCAACCTCCCCGAGAACAAGTACAAGGAAGAGACATCGTCAGGGCGGCTCCTACCCCACCCTATCCGTCCCAACGGTCCAGACACTTGTCAACCAGGGGAGAAGAAGGTCGAACGCATGGGCACGAAGGGACACGTCCTATTTCCAATGTCAAAGGTGTCACGTGAAGGGAACTGCAACCCGACATGGTCACAACTTTACTGGCTGGTGATTTCCATCGTCGACAAATGTTAATGTAGAATCCAGGAAAGCACGATGCCATGTATAAACAGAGTGGCTCGCACAAATAGATATGTTTCATTATCAATACAAAACCATAACACACACATGGTCAAACCTTTTATAACACGTACAAATGGATATTATGTCTATTTTCCATAGTAGTATGGTGTTGATTGAATTTTAGAACTTATTGCAAATATTATTTAATCATATAATCAATAAACTAAGTCAGCTGGTGGTGGCAGAAAAGGTCCTAGCTCATGCATGAGGAGGAGGACATGCGTGATGAACTCCCCTCCGGTGCTAAGATGGTCGTGATGGAATTCACCCCCACAACGAGGTGCCACATAGTAAAGCATCTCTAGCCATACATCTGTGATGAGGTCCCAAGCAAGTTCTTTGTCGATGCTGATAAGCTCCTTGGCCACCTCGCGTGCGCGAGGCAACACCGGTAAATTAATGGTGTCCATGGTGCTTCTTAAACGTTCCACATGATTTAGTGGTTGGTTTTTGTTGGAGGCAGTGCTGGTTGGTCGATGACCATCTTCAGCATTAGCTTCTGACGATACAATTTCGCTCTCGATGGCTTCCTTCACACCTTGATGAACCTATTTAATTATTAGGGTGTTGTAAGTTGATAAAAAACTCCATCTCATAATGCACGAAGAATGAAACACCTAGGAATTAGGAACTTCCAAGCGCCTTTTTCAAAAGCTAGCTGAGGAGTTACATACCGGTTGGCTGCTGCTGGAGGCCATATCTGCTGCAGGTCGATGCTCCTCTTGTTCATCTTCAAACACAATCTCTATGGCTTGCTTGACACTTAGATTATCTATTGGTAGGTTCTTGAATATATGATCCAACTCTTGATAAGCTATTGCAACTATGATATCGGCTGTGGTAGTAAGCAGGACATCGCAATGGAAGACAAGGTACGTAATATAATATGAAAGCTCTTGGCACTTCTTCCTCTTGGTATTATTGGTGATGCTTGTGTCCTCCCGGTAATAGCATATGTCTGTCGCAATGTGCCAGATGAGCAGGCTTGTTGTGAAATCCACATTATTGATACTCTTGTGTAGATGCGTTCCTGGCCCTGCCAAATCTATCCGTTTCAAAAGGGCTAACTTGCCTCGGGTGCTGGCAAAGTTCCAGTATTGCTGACCCCCTATTCCAAAGTCCAGTAGTTTGTTGAGGACAAGCTTCTTAAGATCTTCAGAGAGGGGTTTCTGTGTTAATTCCTTGTTGTATAGACAGCTAGCTATACACCCAGGCACAAAATACATAATGCCTTCTCGTGTAGTGAATTTTTTGATCATGCTGTGTTGCCCTAGCGTTTCGGACCACTGTTTTCTACGCAGCCATGCAGCAGAGTGAATATACCTGACTACACGGGAGACTAGAGGTGTAAGACATCCACATTGAAGTCCTTGGGTCAGCACGGTGTAGGAAGAGAGCCATGCAAAGATTGATGCTGCCTCTAGGATTAAGGCCCCAATGAGCAATATGTAGGACACGATGACATCTGCTAGACTGTAGATTTGGTTGTGGTCATTCGTCATGGCACCCTTGAACAATGGCAGCGCCATCAGTATAAAAAAAACTGGAAGGAAGAGGAAGGCGATTGGAGGAAATGATGTGAGGAGTAGGAGCATTGAAGAAGAAAGTGTGCCATGATTAATCGAAGAAAGTGGGAGCATTGTAAAAGCTGTGTGGATAAAATGATTAAACGAAGCCTTGGTGTAGAGGTTTTCATAGATAGCACAAAGCATTGCGCCAACATAATTGTAGGCCGGGCAGAGGTCTGTATTGTTCTTTTTACCTCGAAGAACTTCACTCTTCTGCTTGAACTCTTGGAGCAACACCGGTAGAGCATCCGTACATTCAACCGTAGCAGGATAATTCAATGGAGTACTTGACAGGACCATTTGCCAGGGAAAACGCGAAGAACTCAGCAGCTGCGTGTCACCCACCGGCTTACACATTTCATTCAGTCTTGCCTCCATCTCATGACGATCAATGGCCCTCGAACCCCTATCGCCGCTGGCATGTCCTAATGTCTCATAGTAAACTAGGGCGGACTTGAACTTGAGCCTCTCTGGGTTAGAAATTATAACACACATCGTTCTCTCAGCATACTTGAAGTACCCAACAGTCATCATGAGCATCATGGCACTCTGGAGCTCCTTGTCCGGCCAAGATGACCTGGAGACGATGTAGCAAGCCATGCCTAAATGGGAGAAAAATTCCAGTAGGTGGCGCTTCCACAGTTTATTGTCCTGCATGGAGAAAGCAGTGATGGTCTGCTGTCCACCAAGGTGGAGGAGCACAAACGGTGCCCAGAAGAGAAGTAGCTGGTGACGCGCCCCGCTTGCTTTCACGGCGAGATGTCCAAGGACAAAAATGGCCACGGAGTCCGCCAACAAGTAGGCCAGCCATATGAGGCTCCTAAGGAAGTGTGGTGCGCCACGCCTTCGTAGGCCTGCTGTGAACAAGAGGAATACTTGTAGGCCAAAGCTTACAAGTATCATCAAGTGAAGCTCCAAATCATTCAAGAGCTCCTTCACAACATTCAAGCTGATACATACAGGCAGAGAAAGCAAATAATTTAGGCCAAAATGTTCGAGTCAAAGTTGCCACAATTTAATTTGACATTCCGCTGAGTTAATTATTGATCATACGAAGAGAAGACAAATCCGGAATTTGTTTTCCTGCAAATTGGTAGCTAGGTGTAGTATTGTATCTAATATGAAATGTCGATCACACTTAAGAAATTGTTATCTTTATTATAGTTCCTAAATCATATGCAATGTCCCGAATTTCATTTCTCCATCAAAATAAAACATATATGGAATAGTAGTTTTGAAGATTACATGTGAAAGAAAATTGGTATCATCACGATATTAATATATATACTGATGAGATGCAAACTGCAAAAGCGCAAAAAAGAGAGATGTCAATAATGTATTTAATTATAATTTTAAGACACGTGCATTACTAAGCAATTTAGCACGGTGTTGAATAAGTGATGTTGTTAATGTTAGAATACGTATATACCCCAAAAAAAATATCTATGTGCCTTGTTTAGAGAAAATGCACTTGGAGACGGAGAGTCAAGAGTAGTTGCATTAATTAGCTGTATGATGATATGATGAATTACCTGCTGGGCTGAGCCATGGGAGGGAAAGTGTGGCCATGCACCTGCTGCACGGCGGCGCACGCGCAGTTCTGACGGTCCCTCAGCACCCTCATGTTGAGCTAGCGAGATCGATGGTGGTTTCTGTTTAAGAAAGACGGAGATAGAAAACTGTGGTCTGTTTCTTGCCGCCGCATAATGTAGTATAAACTATCATCAATTTATAGACAGAGCCGGCCGGCCACACTCTCACTTGGGCTTGGGCAGTACTACGACGTTGATTCTTTGCTTCCGTATAGATGCATGCAGCACGTGCGTCGGCCATCGATCGGCTATATATACTTCCTCCATTTTAAAATATAAGATGTTTTAGTTTGTAAAAAAAAATATGTAGATTTTTTTTAATACGTAGGTTCACTCAATTTTAGGATAAACCTATACACTAAAAGAGATGTCTAGATTTATTTTTTTCGTAAACCTAAAATATGTTATATTTTAAATAGAGAGAGTATATATGGCATCGATGCCATGCGTATGGTCGGGTTGTTCCAGCTTTGGCCGGAGATGCAAGCAAAGCTAGAACCGGATGCTCGATCGCTCGCTCTAGCTAGGCTGGCGGCCCTGTAGATGCAAGTGCATACGTCGCCTATGGCATAGATGCAATGCGTACGCATGCCCATGCATGTTACGTGATCGATGCATTAAGACATGATGACGACGCGTACATACATACGTACGAGCGTTTTAATTATTTTTCCTCTAGTTTAAAAAAATTGTACAACCACCCAAACTGTCGCAGGTTTAGACAAAAAAGATAATTAAATCGTCGGAGGGTGCATATCATATACTCCCTCTGTTAGGGATTATAAGGTCTATAGACCATTTTGATAGGATTAAGAAAAGCAATAACTCACCCCCTTGATTACTACATGCACCAATAGTTATACATGCATGAGAGAAGAGTAAGAAAAAGAAGAACATGCATTGGATGGGAGATGGTAATAAATGAGAAAGGCCTTGTAATTCCTAACATTTTAAAAAAACTCTTAGGCCTTATAATCCCTAACGGAGGGAGTATTTTTTATCGAAAGGGACTCTGTCCCCTATTCCATTAACGAGAATGAAACAAGCCAGTTCCAAGTAACAGCAAAAGCATTAAAAACGACAGTAAGGAGCCTAGCGCTCAGAAGCTAAAACTAGAAAGTTTCGACTTAGCTCAAAACCACAGCTGACAGACTACAACTCCAGAGAGCACAGTCTAAATAAACCTGGAGCAGACAAAAGACTAGACTAAAACACCACATGGATATTGTCCTCCTCATCAGGGTGATCTTGGACGTATTCCAGCGATGCCCTCCCCCCATAGCTCGATGATGGAGTAGTCTTTCAGGTGGAGATCCACTCGAAGCCAGCGCAGATCATCTTATCGTGAGCGTCAGAGGATTTTTCAGTCTGTCGATCATCTTCTCCATGAAGAGGGCGATCTTTCCCCCCTCCAGGTCCTTGAATGGTTTCTGCCATACTTTGAGGAAGGAGAGGACCAGGCGCCAAACCTGTTTCATATTAATCCAAGATGTCTTATTAAAGACAATGCTATTTCTATTATTCCAAATGCTCTAAAGAACAGCAGAAGAAACAACATTTAAATGAAGATGTTTCTTATTAGCAAGCCATTTTGAAGCAAGAGATTCATAATCTACAATACGAACATCAAAGATATCTTGAACATCTTTCCAAACTAGAGACTACACATTCAAAAAATAAATGATGAACAGATTCTATTTCTTTGCAGAGATTACACTCCAAGGGTTTTGGGATCCCTCTGACTCTAAGATTATCTCTAGTCAGAATCTTATTTTGAGAAAATAACCAAAGAAAGATCTGGACCCTGGGTGGAATAAGTAATTTCCACACAGCAGGGAGGTAAACCTGAGTAATGCCTCTAAAATTGACCAGAGAATACACAGAACTGGAAGAGTGGCTACCCTTAGTTTCATACTGCCAAATTAATTGATCATCCTCCTCAGAGAATCTAATTGACTGAACAATCCCTAAAAGTTCATGCCATTGCAGCATCAAGTGCTCATTAAAAGTCCTCCTAAAGTCACATCTAAGATGTGTACCATCCCATAGATCAGCTATTGTCTTAGTCTGTTGGTTGGAAATCAAATAAATTTCCCAGAATTGAGTAGCCAAAGTAGAGTTGCCAAACCAAATGTCCTCCCAAAATCTAATAGATTTGCCATTCCCTACATGCCATCTCACATGATCCCTTTCCAAAAAGTAGATGGGTGAACATCACGACAGCAGAGGATATTAGGAGAGTTAGTCTTATATTTGGCATCTATCGCTTTTTTTCCATAAAGCCCCTTCTCCTTAAATATATCTTTTCACCCAGGATCCAAGGAGGCATAAATTCAAATCATGAAGGTTTGGGATTCCCAAGCCCCCAAAATCTTTCTTCATGCACACTGAAGACCAATTAGCTAGATGCAACTTATGATTACCTTCTTCATCATTCCAGAAAAAGTTAGCTAAATGGGAGTCTAGAAGTTTTAAAGCCCACTTGGGAAATTTAAAGAAGGACAACAAATAAATAGGATACTAGAAAGGCAGGCTTGAATAAGAACCCTTTTAGCAGCATAAGAAAGAAGTTTACCCCTCCAACCTGTAATCCTATTCAACAGGTTTTCTATCAGAGGTTGTAAGTCCTCTCTCTTCAGCTTCTCAAAGTGAAGGGGAATCCTCAGGTATTTAACAGGGAAACTACCCATGATGCATTCAAAAATGTATAGAAAGGGCCTAGTATCTGTCTCAGTCGTAATAATGGGAATAAGCTCACTTTTATGGTAGTTAATGCGCATCCCAGAAATCTGCTCAAAACAGGTAAGAATCCACTTCAGATTAACAGCTATTGATTCATTAGGTTCTAAGAAGAGAAGTGTGTCATCTCCATATTGCAGACAAACAATCCCTCCCAGAATGAAATTGGGACAGAGACCTCTAATGGCTCCACAGATAGTCCCCTTAATTAACATCCTAGAAAATACATCAATCCTCAGATTAAATAACAGGGGCGCTATAGGATCCCCCTGTGTGAGACCTTTACCAGACAAGAAAAAGTCACTCTCAAAATCATTGATTTTAACTCCTACAGAACCTCCTAAAGTAATCTGCTTAATAAATCTAATAAAGATAGGACAGAAACCTCTACTTTCTAAAATCTCAAACAGGAAATCTAAGTTAACTCTATCATAAACTTTCTCATAGTCTATTTTAAGGACTAAACCCTACTTCTTACTCTTGTGTACCTCATGAACAACCTCATGGGCAATGACCACACTCTCAAGAATAAATCTACCCCTAATAAATGCAGATTGACTAGGAGAAATTAATCTTCCAATAACAGTAGCAAGCCTGTTAGTCAGAACCTTAGTAAAGATCTTAAAGGAACAGTTCAAAAGGCTAATTGTCCTAAACTTTTTCATTGTCCTGGCATCATTTTATTTAGGGATCAGAGTGATCATAGCAAAATTAAGCCTAAAAATACTTAGTTGATCTTCATGCCAAGACTGGAACATAGCAATAAGATCATGCTTAATGATATCCCAAAAAGACTGATAAAACATAAAGGAAATACCATCAGGACCAGGGTCCCATCAGCGTAAGAAGTAAAAACAGCTATTCTAATTTCTTCTTCAGAAAAAATAGCACCTAGATTCAAATTCTCAGCCTCACTCACCTTTTCCTCCTCGGAGAAAAAATCTTGTTTCAACTGAATATTGGGCCTAGGCTCCCAAGCAAAAAAGATCTCTATAATAACCAGTTGCCACTTTAAGCATGTCCTTAATATCAGCAACAATACCATCTAACACATTGATTAATTTCTTCCTCCTGCGTTGGTTGGCCACTGCATGAAAGTAGGCAGTGTTCCTATCCCCTTCTAGCACATTTCTATCTCTAGATCTTTGTCTAGCTTTAGTCTCCTCTAAAATCCAGTACTTATGGAGCTTAGCATAAACAAAATCTAACCTACCTCTTTCCTCATCAGTCAAAGATTGAGTTCCAGACTTAATGTCTAAAACATCATATTCCTCCATCAATTCTCTCCTATTTTTCCTAACAGCCGCCTCTATATTAATATTCTAACCTTTAGCCAATTTCCTAAAAAACCTAACTCTATTTTGCCAAACCTCTACTGGATCATCACTATTTACTTTCAGAGACCAAGCATTAATGACAATCTATCTAAAGTCAGGCCTACTAAGCCACCACTTCTCAAATTTAAACCTAGAAGGTTTTAGCAAAAAAAAATCTCCTGAATCCCAGACAATTGGATTATGATCACTCCCAATTCTAGTCAAAGCTCTAGCACTAGCTAAAGGAAAATGATTATCAAAACCAGTAGTACAGAAAATCCTATCTAGCTTACACATAATAGGCTCAACTTGATTATTACCCCAAGTATAAGATCTACCAGATAAACCAATCTCCATAAGGGCCCAGAGATCAACCCAAACATTAAACTTATCAACCCATTTATAATCAACATTCCTAGAAGATTTGTCATCAGGGGATCTAATAAGGTTGAAATCACCCCCAATCATAGCAGGGCCATCCCAACCTATGAAAAGATCATGAAGCTCAGAAATAAACTCTTGTTTTTTTCCCTCATAAGCAGACCCATAGACAGTAGTAATTCTACAAGTGAAAGCAGTAACTTTATTCTTAAGGATAACACTAACTGAAAAGGATCTAATATCCCAAGACACAACATCAAAAAGATCTAGATTGACACCAACTAAGATGCCACCGGCAGTTCCCTGAGAGGGGAGAAAATTCCAGGCAAAATTCCTATTCCCCAGAAGATTCTTTAAAAAGGAATTGCTAAAACTATCTTTCTTAGTTTCCTAAAAACCAATATAATCTACCTTAAGAGGAGAGATATTCTTAGAAATAAATTTTTGTCTACCAGGAGCACTGAGACTCCTACTATTCCAAAAGAGGCTAATCATAATTTCTTTTTCCTGGGGTGCTTTCCCCGAGACTTATTTAAGACTTCTATCCATCCCTCTGCCACATCCTCTTCAGTAGAAGAGATGGTGCACAAGGGAGAACTATGCAAAACAGAATTAGAACTAACAGACTCATCAAAAGGAATATCTACTCCTATACTATCAGTTAAATTTTCTATAGCAGTGATAGAGAGCACAGAGAAGGGGTTTGTAGACATTATACCTTTCATGCTCTTTGGAACCTCCAGCTTAGTAACCTTTTTCAGATTCATAGCTTTCTCTAGAATAGTCTTGGACCTATCCACTCTGGAACTCTGCCTAGGGTGCATATCATATCTACATGACAAATGGCGGTTAAATCTTACAAGGAATTCTGGTATAGGATGAAATTAAACTTATGGTGAAAGAAATGTTGGATGATATGTTTGTGGGAAAGCTAGACCTAGCTAGGCTTAATTATGGTGTCATCACGTTGATCCCCAAGATCAAAGATGCATACTCCATCAAACAATACCGCCCTATATGTCTTTTGAATGTAATCTTGAAGATTATCACTAAGATCTTGACCGGAAGTCTGACAAGAGTTACAGACAAAATAATCCATCCCACTCAGACGTCTTTTGTTCCTAGCCAGCATATTCTAGAAGGCGTCATGGTGATCCATGAGGTGTTGCATCAGCTGAAGATGACACATGTGAAAGGCATTGTTCTCAAGTTAGATTTCGAGAAAGCACACGATAAACTGAAAAAGTTTGCATTAATTTGAATGGAGAATTTCGAGATTATTTCAGAATATACAAAGGGCTGCGGCAAGGCAATCATTTGTCACCGTTGCTGTTTGACACAGTTGCCGATGCTTTGGGAGTCGTGATCACTGCAGCAAAAAACAAAGGCTACCTACGGGGATTGGTGCCACATCTTATTGACTGGGGATCACACATTTACAGTACGCAAACGACACAGTCTTGTTTCTAGAGTTAAATGATCACTCAATGGAGACAATGAAATTTTTACTCTATTGTTATGAGGCTATGTCGGGGTTAAGGATAAACTATCAAAAAGCGAGATTTTTGTGCCGGGAGTTGATCAAAGTGAGCAGGAGCGTGTGGCAAACCTGTTTAATTGTGAGACTGGCACTTTTCCGATCACATGAATAGGACTATTCATAGGACATTTTTTATATTTATTTTTTGCACGGGACATATAGAATATTCTTTCATCCCAATAACTTGTGAACGAACATAAAATGTTTAAATGTATATGTAGACATTTTTAAATTTTTTTGAAATTTTAAAATATGTTTTCTCACGATGGGTGCAAATGCACCCCTGAGCCAAATAGCCACCTTGAGGCTGCATCATATATCTACATGAAAATGGCACTTACCGAAACCTCTGGCATATGCATCAAGATGCACATACTTTTTCTTATTATTTTACTCAACAAAACCAGGACAAACCAAAATACATTCATCAATCTAAAGTCACCTTCCTTGCGACCACTGTCGCCTATAAGCTTGATGATGTGGTGATGATCGGGCCATGTGTCTCGATCACGCACCAATACACACCACCTGGTTCGGAGGTCTCAACAAGTCGCCCAATAGGGAGAATAAACAGGTGCAAAAGATTCTCAGTGTGCACCGATGCGCAAGCTCCATTAAGTCGTCACCATCTTGTGCTGACCCATATTCAGGATATGATCAATACATTGACCTTGTTAGTCCTTCCTTCAACTCCACCATGACGCCAAATAGCACCACCTTACTGTACACGGCCATCATCACACAGTCGCCGTTGAGACCCAATTGTGCCATGCTGCAAAGATCAACCGTCTCCAACACGGTACAAGCCATGTCGCACCTACTAACCCCTCTAATCGGCATGCACCTGCTCCAAAATAATGCCCTCGGGAGGGAGAACGACGCCTACTCCGAGTGACCCAGATCTTGGGTTTCCCTTGGAGCAGACCGAAGGAGTCCACGAGAACTGCAAGGACGATGCTTTCGACAAGATAATGATGGATCAAGCCTCCATTTCCCTACCCGGTTACATAGTAGAAAACAAAAAAATCTTAACTCGTAACACAGATTTGCCCAGATCTAACGAGAGGGGATTATCGATCACATATTCTCGTAGACCGGTTAGCGTTTCACGTCCGGGGGAGGGAACGTTGTTGATGAAGACCGCGTCATAGCCGATCTCAAGGTCGCGAAGCTCCTCGCATCTCCTCTGACGCGAATGATGCCGCAAATGGTAGCACTGACGATGAGGATCGCGTATGGTCTATGACGATGACTCCCACTCCCTTTAGTCCAGCTGAGTGATGGAAGTAGAACTCCCCGCAGAATCTAGGCAGCACGACGCTGCTCGCGGTGAAGAGATCTCCGGCTCATGCAGCCCCTTATGGTGGGGACACGGTTGCAGGAGAGAGAGATTCTCGCAATTGCTAATTGCTTAAATTAATTAATTGATTTAATTGCCAGGTATCCCCTTTTTATATAAGGGAAAAAATAGGTGTCATCCAAATTAACCAGGCAATGTGGGACTCAACAAAATAGAAAAGAGAGAGGGGAGGGGCACCCGCCGCCGGTCCTCCTTTGGCCGCGCGTGGGATGGGGCCCACCAGGGGTGCCTCCTCCTCCATGCCCCGCCCACTCTTTGGCATTCTCCCTCTTGGGAGTTGGACCACCGGGGAAGGCCTTGCTTTTTTAGCCATAGGTGGAGAGCTAGGGTTTGGTGGTGATTATCCCCTCTAGTACCCACAAATACACTAGTACCAAACAAGGTCGGGGATATCTCGATGCGGGCCATTTTTCAGCCATAACCCCCAAAAGTCACTATGGCTACGTCGGGGGCAATGGTGGAGATGCTCTAGATGATGCAACTCTGCAACCGCAAACTTCTTTTTAATTGTTTTGTGCCCACTCGATGGTGATGTGGAGGATGGTGAGAGCGACATGCAGGGAGGTGATAATGCCTTGTTGGGAGGCGACATCACTATTGGGCGTCGTCTGACGTGCACTTGACGGTGATGTGAAGGGCGGCGAGGGAGCCATGCAGGGAGGCAACGGTGTTGCTTGGCGGCGTATTGCGCGGTGGATGATGACACAGGTGGTCGCCGTGGTTGAGGGTAGGGTTTGCGATCGGGTTATGAAGTATTTTATGCCAACTTCATCACGACATCTGGCCTATTGGTCAAATCCATGGAAAAATGGACTTTCTTTTCCGCCACCAATGCCAAAGAAGATGACAAAAAGGTCCAGCTGAATGCACTACACCCATGTGTGTATAGCAGCCATATGAAGGCCAAAATCGTCACTATCCTCATGGCAGATCTCCGACGGGTTCGCGTGTGTGAGGTTTGACACCAGACTGGGCAGCAACGGCTCCAACGGCTCGGGTGGTTCGAGGATAAGTGATCTTGGCGAGTCAAATCCCCATGGAGAAGATTTGTACACTAACTTGCTCGGGTGGTTTGAGGAGAAGCTAGCTATTGGCATTTTGTAACCGTTGACGTTTTGGCTTTTGAGACAATCCGGCGAGGAAAAAAACGTTTTGGCTCCCAAGACAATCCAGTGAGGAAAAAAATCTTATCAGACCGTTGGCGTTTTGGCTCTCGAGACAATCTGGCGAGGAAAAAAATCCCCCCATCACGCGTCAGCATCCCCTACAGGCCTACAATCACGCAACTGATTTCTCGCAGCTCATCAAGGAAAAATCATAACCCGATCAAGGAAAAAACATAGCCTGATCCCATGTCCTACCCTCAACCACGACAACCACCTGCCTCACCATCCACCATGCCACCAAGCAACCCCATCGCATCCCTTCATGACTCCCTCGCCGTCCTGCACATCATCGTCAAGTGCACGCCAGATGACGCCCAACAGCGTCGTCGCCTCCCTATAAGGCACTATCGCCTCCCTACATGTCGCTCTCACCGCCCTCCACATCACCGTCGAGTGGGCACCAAATAATGAAAAAGAAGTTTGCGGTTGCAGAGTTGCATGATCTAGAGCATCTCCACCGGTGCCCCCAACGTGGCCCCAGTGACTTTTGGGGGTTATGGCTGAAAAAGGCCCGCACTGACATCCCCAACCTGTGCCACCCCCATCCCTTAGGCCTTGTTTGGTATACTAGTGTATTTGTTTGGTACTAGTATATTTATGGCTTTGTTTGGTACTAATATGTTTGGTTCTAGAGTATTGTTCTAGTTTAATCCCCGCTTATCCCTACTTTTTCTCAAGTTCTAGTGTATTTTTTCAATATTCAATATACTACACATACCTAGTGGCTGGGTGTGGATTGGGGTTTTATGGGGATCAGAGGAGTTTGGGTGTAATCGTTGGAAACATGATGAGGAGCACATTGATCTTGTGGCCTCGCTGAAATATACTAGGGAGGCTCTAGCACTCCTGGAATTTCCTCGGCAAAAAATTGTACTACCAGGACATGGTTGGCGGCCACCAGATGGAGAATGCATTAAGATCAACACCGGCGGCTCAGTCAATCTCTCGGAGGGCAAGGGAGGGGCAGGCGGGGTTGCGAGATCCTCATGTCGCCTTCTCGGTGCGTGGAGTAAGCCATTGCTTGGGATCACGGGCCCTCTCATCGTAGAGAGTTTATCCTTGCGTGATGGTGTCACCTTCACCAAAATTCGAGGCTTCGCGCATGTAATTATGGAGATGAACTGCCTAGAGTTAGTACAACTATGGAACGATCGCCACAATTCTAGATCAATTGTGGCTCCACTTCTGTTAGAAATTGGAGAGCTAGCTACTTGTTTTACTTCTTTTAATATTCAACATGTAATGAGGATTGCCAATTATCCGGCTCCCCATTGTGCAAAGCATGCTAGCACCTTGTGTGTGACGGCGAGTTGGTTAGTTGAGACCCCTAGCTTCCTGATCAGTATCCTCTTGGCTGACTGCCCAATGAATGTGTTTGTTTGAATAAAGCTCTTCAAATTCCTGCAAAAAAGAGGAGTTTGGATGAAGGTGGGGGTTTCACCCAATCCCTTTGAGGATATCCCTGCTAATCCTTACAAAAACACTAGTACCAACAAGACCTTAATTGGTTTCCTATCAGTGTGCTCTCTCAGGAAAGAGGATTCATCTGGTTTTTCAAATATAGCCTTCTTCTATCTGAAATCAATCTAAGCTACAAAGCAACATCATATTGTCCGAATTCTATAGTAAGATGAAGAAGGAAAAAGTAAATCCCCCATGATAAACTTTATGCAGGTTGGTGCTGCATGCATAGAGAAGTAAGGTAAGCTGGGATGTCTTTAGATGTTTTGAATTTTAGATGAACCATATTGTTCTATTTTCCTCTTACAAAGTATACACTACATGGTTAAGTTCTTTAAATTCTCCAACTGTATGTTTATTTCATGGACTTAATCGAAGAAATAAACATACAATTGGAGTGAAGTATTTTGCAGTCAAGAATCCGCCGTGCTGGGATCAAGTGGCCGAGTCGGGGGCTGTTCATTTTTTGTCGGGAATAACAATGCTGTGTCGATGAATACTGATATTGTTCCAAGACTGGAGCGGGACTTTGTGTATTATATCGTTTGGTTCAATAAGACAATAAAGACAGTGATTTTTCACATAACATGTAAGGAGTCTAAACCTGCTCCTATGGGTGATTTTGGATAAATCGAGAAACAAAAAAGATGAAGAGTGTCTAGGAGAAACTAGATGCTATTCATATATAGGAGAAGGTGAGATTCGAACTCGGGCTGTCTCGCACACCACCTCTTGTGCTAGCCAGAAGACCCCTGAGTCTTCCTCAATAACTCGAGAAACAAAACTCACCAAACTCTGCTGGTACTTCCCGGACCAAGAAGGAAACAAGGCTTGAGTTTGCACAAGACATGGAACGTGCTACAATATGCTGTTGATTTGTACTCCCTCCGTTTCAAAATATAAGATGTTTTAGGCTTGTGAAGAAAATGTATCTAGACTTGGTTTAGTGTATAGGTTTGTTCCAAACATGAGTGAACCTACACACTAAAACACGTCAAAATACATTTTCTTCACAAATCTAAAACATCTTATATTTTGAAATAGAGGGAGTGGTCCACATCGTATTCCTGTATTTATGTCATGTATTGGAAGCTATCACTAGGCTCATGGCTGCTGGTTAAAATGATTTATTATGCGTGTCATGCTTTTTTCTTTGTTTTCCTTCGGATAACCTTAAAGAAAAATGTGTTTTTGGCTACTTATGTTTGTCCTGATGTTTTTTCTTCCAGCATCAGGTTCTCCTTTGGACATAGTTGTGAACTAAAGCGCATATTTCGGTGTGAATGACTTTTAGGCCAACTTTGGAAAGTGCTCTTCATCAGCCTGGTAAGAAAAAGTAATTGTTTGTTTAAACTTGTTCTTTAAAATCATGAAGAAGCACGAAATAGCAGCCTTGAAAAATGGCAGAATGTGTCTGCTTGTCCTTACGGTCCAGCTGCGTTCATCTTCCCTAGCTAGCATCCTATTCCGTCCGCCTCGAGCCGCAAAACCACCGAGACCATACACACAAGTGCACAACACAGGTAGACACACGGTTGATCGTCTGACCAATGCAAGATCCTCGTGAGGCTGCAGTTTGCACAGGGAGCTTTGCAATGACATGCCGTCCAGAGATAATCCAGCGCAGCAGCTGAGAGGTGTCGCGATTTAATCAACCGTGATACACAGAGGAGCGGCGATGATATTCCTAGACGAAAGCCCAGTTTGTTAGCCAGAGTGCATCAAGCAATGAATGAAAATAGACGCGAGATTGATCCTTATACTCACAAAGTGGATGCAGAATCCCGATCCCTCTCACTCCCAAAAAGTCATACGACCATCATCTGGAGTATCATACGAGTGTAATATTTACTACGCGCAAACTGCGGATTTACCTCTGTTAGTACTATGTTTCACTCAATGAAGATTGACTCTGAAATATGTCTCTCAATTCTCAAACTATGTACTGTCCCTACTATGCTTCACTTCCTTCTCATGGTTATGATGGGATGCTCTAGTTGTAGGCCTTCCAATTTATAAGTAGCACAATACTGAACACATGAAGCTTTCCTATATTTATTATTTGTACCAACTCAAATGGTATACATGTTATGCAGGAATACATATACTAAATCCGAAGATATTTTCTAAAGTTAAACTCTGGATCCTCTTTTAAATGTCGTCCGTATATATTTTTGGAGATCTTGTTAATTATATGTCTAGATGATAAAACATACAACCCACAAACACCATTTATTTACACCACCATGCATGTGCCAACTGCACAAAATCGAAAATTACAAGAGACATCGTGGTCTCACTTAATGTAGATGCACACCCTATTTGACCTAACAAGTACTAGGTTTTTTGGCAGGTACTAACATATACTAGATCACATCCTAGAATTCAAACCTAGAGAGAGAGGAGGGACAACCACGCTTCGCAACACAAGGGCGGATACTTGTATTAAAGGGAGTGTGGGAAGTCACGAGCACGGTCGATAACAGTAACTATAACAATAACACCCATCAGATGAAGGAGAAGATCGATGTTGTTCCCTGATCAGCTCCGTTTGGTTTGTCTCTGGATGAGTATAAGTGTATGTTATCAAGTAGTATGTCAAAAAGTGGTATCATTCATTTCGCCAAATGGAAATACCGGCATCTGTTTTTGTGCCAGCAAGGTTAGGAGACACAATGTTGAGGATATTGTTGTTAACTTTTATGTCGGCCTGAAATTAGCGATTTTCGGGTATATCAGCCAATAAATTGATTAATTGGCTTATCTTTCGCCGAGCGTTAGCGATAAATTGGCATATCAGCCGATTTTTTGGATAGTGGAGTCAAGAGTTCCTGGCCAAATGTTGCCTGGTGTTGTATATTGTTTTCTTTCGTACAACACACTCATTTGAAACATGAGATTTTCATAGAACACACTTTGGTCATCTTTTTATGATGTTTCGTGTCTGCATGTAGAACTTAACTTAGCATGACTGCCAATTCTATCACGGTCATCTGATTCTTTAGTTGGTGACATTTTTATTTTGTTCATGAGGGTGAAGCCGCAGGCTTCTTTCTTCTGGCGGCTCGTGCCTGGCATATGTTTTTTGAAGCTAATGCCCAGCATATGGGCAAAACTAATTAAGTCATAGAAACAATATCTAATTTTTCCAAGATAAGAAAAATAATATTCTAGTTGTGTTCCACGGGAAATTCTCCAAATTCAAAGTACATACTATCTGATCTGATATATATGTTGTACCAAAGTCTTGCATACACATATGCTAATCTACAGCTTGCACCAAACCATGTAGTGTTTCTTTGTACACACTTATCTGCTACCATGAATGTACTTCTAGCTAGATGTTTTCATTAAATAAAACCTACCGAGTCAAGACGCAGATCTCAAGATATACCTCTGTGATGACATTTTTAGATTAGGCCGGGGGTGCCGCTGGCTGGACGGTGGTGAGGCTGCACAGCGCGGCGCCCTGCGGGCTCGATCTGGGCTCGCTTGGGCCGGGCGGGCCGTGGCCGTTTGGCACGGCAGCTGCGTGCGCGTCGCGCAGTCCTGGCGGCAGCGCACGGTGGGTCGCCATCGGGGACGGCAGACGGGGCGCGGAGCAGCTGGTCCTGCTCGTGGCGGTGTTGCGTCGCGAGGGAGGCTGCTGCCTCTCAGCGGCGGGGGGGGGGGGCTTGAGGGCTGGCTTGATGCCCTGACTTGTGATGGCGGCGCGGTGACGTCGGCAGCGGCCGTGGGGAGGCGACCAGCAAGCTTACACCCTCGTGCAGCTCCGGAGGGCCCAGATCTAGGCCCACTCGGGTCCGATCTGGGTTGGGGCTGGCTTCGCTTGGTTCGATCTCTCTCTGAAGGTGGGGAGGTGGGGTGGGGCGTGTAGGAGGGTGGCGGCGGCTATGGTGGCTCTGCAGCAGCGTGGCGGCGAGGGCTTTACGGGCCCTTTCTGGGCCCGGCCGAGCCAGAGGGCCTGGTGTGCCCCTGTTGCCGCGTCCGGACGGCAACCGCCACTCGTGGAGGAGGTCGGTCCCCTACGAGCGGCCGTGCTATTGCCGCCATCCTATGCCAACCAGTCCTTCCCCCTCCGCCTCCCAGGTCACGCAATGCACTTGGGTCGGTGGGTGTGAGTCCGTGGATGCCAGGGCGGCAGCCTCGGGAAGTGGTCTGCAAGGGCGTTCCTTCGGCGGAGACGGCTTCGGGAGGCGTCTTGCGTTGCTGCCATGCTCTTCTGGTGGCGGTGTTCTTCGGCAGGCGGCATTTCGGTGATGTCCTAGATGGCGGCGGGGCGAGGGCGTTGTTGTTTGGCGGCGGTGGTGGCAGAGACGAGCTTGGCCGGGCTCGGGCTTGGGCGGGTTAGCTCCCTCTCAGGTCGCTACCATGGTTGGTGTGGGGAACGCGTCGAGTCAGGGGGAGCGACGATGCCAATGCGTCTGCTGCAGCGCCGCGGCGGGGGCTTCACGGGCCCGATCTGGGCTCGGCCGGGCTTGGTTGGCCTGGTATGCTTCTGCTGCTGCGTCCGGTCTGCTACCGCTCTGGCGGTGGAGGTCGATCCCTCCCATGCGGTAGCGGCGCCGCTGTCCCTTGACTTCGGTGGGTGCCTCACACCGTCCAACCTCGTGGTGTTTGCCGTGGCGAGACACTGATGGAGACGGCGGGACCGTTTTGGCGCACGTTGGTGGACGAAAAGTTGGTGGAGTGCCAGGATTGGCTGGGGTTTGGGTCTTTGGGGGGTCGGGAGAAATCATTGCCGGCTAGGCTGGCGCTGGCGCGGCGACATCTGCGGGTGCCGCCTTCCTTCTTGAAGGGCGCCGGATGTACCCTCCTCTCACTCCCCTGCGTGTACCGGGAGAAATCCTAGGAGTTGTCCGGGCAACAGCGACATCATCGTCGCTCCCTTCTTGAAGGTGTTGCTTGGTACACGGCAATTCGGAGGCATAGGATCATGGTGGGACCTTTTCGGTGGGCGCAGTGGTCGCTGAGTCTTTGTCGGTGGTCGACCCGGTGTCGTCGTGCATTTCTTTATTTTTTCTGTCTTTTGTTCTTTCTCTTGGTCTTTTGCTTGTGTTGTTCGGCCCTAGCAGTGTTCGGTTTCCTTTGGGCGATGTGCTGTCTGGCCCAGCAGCGGTCTCATATGTGTGCTTTATTTATAAAGCGAGGCGAAAGCCTATTTGGAGAATTTCAATGTATTGTGTGCAAGTGTGGTGTGTGTGTATGTATTGCACTCTTTTTAGTGAACCCCATTTATACCCACTAATTTGACACTTGTGACATACTTAATCCATTTAGCAGCAATTCGTCGTGTTTAGCTACTGAGTGAAACTTGCGTCGTCTTTTCCTCAATTTAGATAAAGATGTGTCAGTTTTTACCACTTTAGTCTCAAGTGTTCTCTACCGACCGTCCTCGCCACCGACACGTGCCATGCAAAGCCAACATGTGTCCGGGATGTGACGTGCCACCTGCGGTGGCCACATTCTCATGCGGAGACACCCGACAACCCAATTTCATGAGATAAACATGTAAAAGATTAACATTTGCAATAACGGGCTGATTTAGCTGGAGAACCCATGTTCGTAACTAACCATGGTACAATGAGGAATGATGATGGCATTCACAAGTCCATTTGTTAGCCAAAGTACAACATGCACGCTGGAGTCCACCTATGAGTATTGCCCTGAGTATTATCCTTATGATCACAAAGAGGGTTCAGAATCCCGATCCCTCTCACTCCAAAAATCCAGATGGCTATCATCTAGAGTAGCATATCCACTATATATCGCACAAGCTACAGATCTAACGTCATTATGCATTTCACTCAGTGGTCGGCTCTTGATATGTCTCCATTCCCCCAACTATATATGTATTGATCATGACTCCTCACGTACTTCTTATGACTATGACTAGAGACAGGCCTTTCAATTTATATGCATTACAAAGTTGAACCTTTTAAGCTTTTATCTTTTTATTATTTGTACCACAATAGATAGTACTTGGTCGGTCTCGGTAAACCAGTTGGTTGTTGGTCACAAATATATTTTCTACAATCTAAATCTCTGGAACAACCCCTCTTTTATTGCTTTGAATGTGTATTTCCAAAGCATTGGTTCATTTATACCTCTATGATAAGGTAGACCCCAACTCCAGCATCCCCCTCCCCCTAGCCACCACCATCGCTAGGAGCCTCGACCCTCCCTCCCCCGCAGTGCCACCGCTCGAGGGGCCGACGACAAAGCCGTTCTCACCCCAAGGAAGGTGTCGGCAGGGTGTCTTCTCTTGTGCGTCTCCCTAGCGTGGGACTCTCGAGTGATGATGTTCGCAGCTGAGGATGGGGTTGTCTGGTGCAACAACATGCGATGATGGGGCCACGCGGAACCAATCTGGGCCTGCGATGGGCTGCGTGAGCTGAGCCAGATAGATCTAGTCGAGTCCTTGCGGATGAGGCAACGGTTCGATGGCCCCGGGCTATGGTGGTGGTGGTCGGCGAGGTGTGGAGGCTTCATGGCATGGGCTCCGGTGGATCTTGCATGTGGGGGCAACAACCTTTCTTCGGGTGGCGCTCGGTCATCG
Organism: Avena insularis; assembly: GCA_023614405.1. Classification (NCBI taxonomy): domain Eukaryota; kingdom Viridiplantae; phylum Streptophyta; class Magnoliopsida; order Poales; family Poaceae; genus Avena; species Avena insularis. The sequence goes on along the minus strand of CM042695.1, from coordinate 375,475,178 downwards.
TGCTCACCGGTGCCATGATGGGAATCTCGGGCACGCGACCCTTTGCCAGCAGGGATCGAGTAGACAGCCACGACGGGAGACGACTGTTGGCGTGGTGGCTGCTCGCTGAATAATGGTGGTTTTGCCCTATTGCTCTTCGTGCGCCATGTTGTTGATCCGCTTGATGTCGGCCTCCTCGATCTGTCTGCCAACGTATTTCAGTCTTCCGGTTGGATATCTCCGCAGTTGGATGCATGGCGCCACTAGATATCTAGATCGGAATTTATTAGAGTATAGGTCGGTGCGGCTAGGGCACCGGCCGCCTCTCCCCTCCCTATTCGAATTGTAACTCTATCTCTATTAGTCTTGGAGTCCAAGTCAGTTGTAGTCTATATAAACAACCCACCGTGGCTGAAATCAATACAAGTTATTATTCTCTCAAACTATCATGGTATCAGACGCCTAGGTTTTCCGCATCTGGGATGGCGCCTCCACATGCGCCGCCAAAGCCGTCGCCGCCCCAGCTCGGCCCCTCTTCTCCATGGTCGAGTTCCGTGCTGCCGGTGTCCCTCCCTCCCCCTCTTCCTCCTCTACAACTACAACCACACACCCACCACCTCCCCAAATTCCGATGATCTCTCTAGCCTACACCATCGTCGATGTCTCCCCCTTCATACCGATATCGCTCGACCTCGGCGCCCATAACTACTACCACTGGCGCCACCTCTTCACCATCCACCTCGGCCGCTGCGGCCTCCGTCACCATATAGATCCCTCCTACCCTCCGCAGCCCGCCCATCCCCGCTGGGTCAAAGATGATCTCGCCATCATCCAGTGGATCTACATCCGCATCTCCACGGAGCTCTTCAACCTGGTCTCCTCCGACGATGCCACCACCACTGATCTATGGGCCTCTCTCCAGCGGCTGTTCCAGGACAACTCCGACGCACGCATCAACACGCTCAACACGGAGCTTCGCACGACCACCCAGGGAGACGCCCCGGTCACCGTCTTTAGCCAGCGGATCAAGGCCATCGGCGACGAACTCCGTGAGCTTGGTGATCACGTCGACGACCGCACCCTAATCAACGCCCTCCTCGTCGTCCTCGGAGATCAGTTCGAGAAGCAGCAGTCCTTCATCCCCATGCTGAAGCCCTACCCCACCTTCAAGGAGGTGTGTTCCCTCCTCCAGCAAGAAGAGAAGAATCAAGCTCGCAAGGCACAATGGGCGCCGCATGTATTCCACGCCACCGCCCCTGCCGCGGTAGGGAATCCGCCCTCTGGGCTGTCGCGGCAGCCGCCCGCGCACCTACCTCCTACCGTGCCAGCCGCGGCCCCGACCCTGCCTCCTGGATGGCGCCCGAGCCCTAATTACAGGGGCAAGAACCCGATCTACAGGCCTCCCACGACGCGCTCCTCCGGCCATGCACCCGCTTCGTCATTGACTGCTTCTTCGCCGCACGCGCCACCGTCCTGGCCTCCTCAGCACAACCCTTGGACCGGTCTTGTGCAGGATTGGTCGATGCCATGGTTAGCCCCGTCTCCGTATGGTGCCCCTCCTGCATACACAGGTGCATGGAGTCCCGGTATTCGTCCAGCCACGGGCTCTCCCGGCCTCCTCGGCCCTCGGCCGCCGACTCACGTCTACACCCCAACTGCTACACCACCATCCGGCGTGCCCTACTACCACATCCCGGCCCCCTATGGCACCATGTAAGCTCCGTACGCGTACAACCAGCTACCACCCTCCCCTACGTCAACATGCAAGCTCCCGGCTCCTCTGCTCCTCCCCAGCAGCCGACCTGGGACCAAGCCGCCTTCATCAACGCCATGAACAACTTTACACTAAATAACGAAGGTACAGATTGGATTTTCGATTCTGGTGCATCCTCGCATATGTCTTCAAATATGAATTTGCTACCAGCTTGTTTCCCCTCTGCTTTTTCCACAATCACTATCCGTGATGGCTCCACAATTCCTGTCTCTTGCGCCGAAAATTCTCACATCTCTTCATCTTATGCTAATTTTCTTCTACGTAATATCCTTGTTGTTCCTTCCTTAATCAAAAATCTTATTTCTATTCGACAATTCTATATTGACAACAAAGTTATTCTGGCTTTTGACCCTTTTGGTTTGATTGTGAAGGATCTGAAAACGGGGGAGGTCCTCGCTCGGTACAACAGAACGGGCGATCTTTATCCACTTCATGGCGCGCCCACATCCACCCCCCGCGCCATGCTTGCATCAGTTGATTTATGGCATCGTCGTCTAGGCCACCCCAATAAAACTACTATGTCGTCTTTGCTTCAAGATTTTTGTATACCTAGTTCTAGTTCCTCTCATAATTCCTCTCTCTGTAATGTCTGTCAATGCAGCAAACATGTTAGATTACCTTTTGGTACCTCAACTACTATTAGTACTTTTCCGTTTGAGCTTCTTCATTGTGATTTATGGACCTCTCCAGTTCCTAGTGTTTTAGGTTATAAATATTATCTTGTGGTACTGGATGACAACTCTCACTATATTTGGACTTTTCCTCTTCGTGCAAAATCTGATGTGCATACAATTTTCATAAATTTTCGGCAGTATGTTCTTACTCACTTTGGCTTGCCTATTCGATTTATTCAATGTGATAATGGACGAGAATTTGACAACACTAAAAACCGCAGTTTCTTTCTTTCTCAAGGAATTCTTATTCGTTTTTCATGTCCTTATACTGCTTCTCAAAATGGTAAAGCTGAACGTTTTCTTCGTTCTATCAATGACATTCTTCACACTTTACTTTTGCAAGCCTCTCTTCCTTCTCGTTTTTGGGCTGAAGCTCTTCGTACTGCCACATTCCTCATTAATGTTCATCCCACCAAAACGTGTCCTCTTTATTCGCCCTTTCAATCTTTGTTTTTATCTCACCCAAACTATTCTTTCTTGCGTGTTTTTGGTTGCCTTTGTTTTCCAAACATTGCCTCCACAGCCTCCAATAAACTGGAACCGCGTTCTCTACCTTGCATTCATCTTGGCCTTTCTGATGATCACAAAGGATATCGTTGTTTTGATCCCTCTTTTGGTCGTGTTATTGTTTCTCGCCATGTTACTTTTGATGAAAATACTTTTCCTTATGCTGCCACCAAACTCACTCCCCAAACCGAACCGCCAGTCCCTACCACCACCAAAACACCCTTCGTTCAACCCACTGTCGCCCCTGCCGCGGCAGACTTTTGCCCCGTTTCTCTACCGCGGCAGGATTTTCGCCGGTTTCTCTGCCGCGGCAGACTTTTCGCATGTTTCTCTGCCGTGGCTGCCTGCCACGGTAGCACTTTAACCCGATTCTCTGCCAGGGCAGGAACCTGTCACCACCCCGACCACTGTCGTGTCCACCCCTCGTAGCACCACTTCCCCTATCCCCACCACCGAACCATCTACCCCATCACCCGAACCACCAACACCTATTGTCGAGTCTTCCTCCACACCCCCATTACCATCTAATGTTGTTCCTATTCAACCACCTACAAACGATCACGTCATGTGCACTCGTGGCAAACGTGGCTTTCTTCTCCCTTCTAAACGTCTCAATCTCACAACCACAACCACAATTCCCCTGTACCCACATCCTACAAACGTGCTCTTCTTGATCCTCTTTGGTTTTCAGCTATGCGTGATGAATTTGATGCTCTTCAACAAAACAATACATGAATTCTCGTTCCCAAACCTCCTGGCGTTAATGTTGTTTTTGGCAAATGGGTTTTTCGACACAAATTTCATTATGATGGCACTCTTGCTCATTACAAAGCTCGCTGGGTTTGTCGCGGTTTTTCACAACAACATGGCATTGATTTCGATGAGACTTTCTCCCTTGTTGTCAAACCAAGCACTAATCGCGTTGTTCTTAGCCTTGATGTTTCTTCTTCATGGCCGATTTATCAACTTGATGTTAAAAATGCTTTTCACCATGGTAATCTAATGAAACTGTCTATTGTCAGCAACCCTCTGGTTTTCAACATCCCTCTTCTCCAAATCTTGTTTGTTTACTCAAAAAATCTCTTTATGGTCTCAAACAGGCTCCTCGTGCCTGGTTTCAATATTTTGCTACTTTCATTCAAACCAATGGCTTTATATCTTCTAAATCTGATTCTTCTCTATTCATTTTTTGTTCCTCCGAACATATTGCATATCTTCTCCTTTATGTTGATGACATCGTTCTTATTGCTAGCTCTGACTCTTTTCTCTAACATATTATTTCTTCTCTTCATCTTGAATTTTCCATGACTGATTTAGGGCCTCTTCATCATTTTCTTGGAATTAATGTTTCTCGCACAAAATCCTCTCTTTTTCTTTCTCAACGACAATATCTTTTGGATTTGCTTGTAGGGGTTCGTAGCATGGAAAACAAAAAAAATCTACCGCATGAACACACAATCAAGATCTAATCTATGATCAAGCCAAGATCTATCTACTAGATTGTAGCAACGAGTCGATAGAATACTAACCCTCGAAGATCCAAAGCGGTTAACGAGAGCAGATTCTCGTGGGTGATGTAGTCGTACACTTTCGATCTCGAGATTGCGTAGACGATCCTTCCGGCGCTGCGTTCGCAGCGCTCATAATGGTCACACGTTGATTTTCGATGAAGACCTTCCTCTCCCTTGTTACAGCAGGCAGCGGAGGTTGTAGCACTCTCCTCGTGATTCCGGCAGCACGACGGCATGGTACCGGAAGTAGAGGGGAGATCTCTTAGGGCTTCGCCTTAAGCCGGAGCGAGTATGGTGGACTATGAGAGAGGACATGGAGATCTAGGGTTTAGAAGGCACCAAGGGGAGAGTGTAGCTGGCGGCTAGGGTTTGGTATCACCCCAACTCGGCGAGTTGGTGGTGCCCTAGGCGGGCGAGGTGGGCCCGGCTTAGGGTTAGGGTTTTTGGGTGTGAGAGGTGTAGGTAGAGGGGGCACCCCTGCCCCTTATTTTATAGGTGGGAGGGCGCCGGTTGGGAGGAGGGAGTCCTCTCCCAACTCAGCCTCCTTGGCCGGCGGGTGGAGGGAGGAGGACTTCCTCCCCAAGTAGGTTTCCTACTCTCCCTCCACCAAGCAAACTTGCCGTTTGACTTTTCAAATTGGCGTTTGACTTTTCAAACTAGGATTTGATTTCTTCCTTTATTTTGCCCAGCCATGATACCTAGTACATGATGCAACCATTCCACATTGTTATGACACATTCATGTACCCTTCCCCTCCGGAGTGCCGGACCTTCCGTACCCTTCTAGAACATTCCCGATGAAAACACCGAAATCATTCCCCAACTCCTAAACAGGACTTTCCTTATATGAATCTTATTCTCCGGACCATTCCGGATCTCCTCGTGATATCCCGGATCCCATCCGAGACTCTGAACAACATTCGGTCTCTTACTCATCATTCCATAACTACTCAACAACATTGAATCCTTAAGTGTGTCTCCCTACGGTTCGTGAATTATGCGGACATGACCGAGACACTTCTCTGATCAATAACAAATAGAGGAATCTGGAAATTCATATGGCTCCCACATATTTCTACGATTACTTTGCGATTGAATGAACCACTTACATACGATACCAATTTCCCTTTGTCTCACGATAGTTTACTTATCCGAGGTTTTGATCGTCGGTATCTCTGCATACCTAGTTCAACCTTGTTACCGATAAGTACTCTTTTCTCGTTCCCGTGATATGTGATCCCTTGTGAGCCAGTCACATGCTTGCAAGCTAATTGGATGACATTCCACCGAGATGGCCCAGAGTATATCTATCTGTCATATGGATGGACAAATCCCACTCTTGATCCATGTGCCTCAACACATACTTTTCGAACACCCAATGCCACCTTTATAACCACCCAGTTATGGTGTGGTGTTTGATGTCATCAAAGCATCCTTCCGGTGATGGTGATTAGCATGATCTCATGGTCGAAGGAATTAGGTTACTATGTATCAGAAAGCTTATAGCAAATGAACTATATTAAATGACTTGATCTTTATGCTACACTTAACTATAGGAGTATGTCCATCACATCATTCTCCTAATGATATGACCCTGTTGTTAATAACATCTCTATGTTCATGATCAGGAAAGCATGATCATATATTAACCAACAAGCTAGTTTAACAAGAGGCTTCACTAGGGACTCTTTTATGTTTACAAATCACACAAGTATTAATGTTTCCGGTTAATACAATTATAGCATGGTATGTAAACATTTATCATAAGTATGAAGATATGATAATAACCACTTTATTATTGCCTCTTGGGCATATCTCCAACAGTCTCCCACTTGACCTAGAGTCAATAATCTAGTTTCAAACCTTTGTGTGTTCAACACCTATGGCTTTCCGGTGTTGTATGTACACGATTGCTAGTGGTCAACTGATCTCTGGATCTGACACTTCCAGGTCCGTGTGTAATTGCATGTCTTTGCGTCTCTACGCATCACTCATTCTCTAATGAGATGGCTTTGTATAAATTTGGTCCTTTGGTGAGACCTTTAGTTCTTTGGGGTTAAAAAATGTTGATAATATTGTCGTACAATATATCTTCATAGCACTATCCTGCTGTGAACCACACCTAGTTTGATAACAAACTACTTGACACAAATGCCCTCTTTAGCTGCTATAATAGCAGTCATATACTTAGCCTTTTGTTGTAGTATCTGTCACAATGTCTTAACTTTGGAACTCATCCAAAACCATTATGGAACTTACTTTCCATCATATTATGCCACCCTTAGTTTAGATTGAGATAAACTTAATTTGTACTTTGTGACAAAACTAGTATCAATGTAGTACTTTTACAATGAACTAACCATCTATTTGTCACTTCTACAAAACAATATATTCTTTAGTTCTTCCAAAAGATCATAAGAATATCCTTACTATTGTCCAATTATCATCTTATGAATCATTCTGGTATATGCTCACATCATTTAGAGCATAGGACATATCTGGATTTGTACATATCACAGCATGATTGATATAAATACTCTTTGTGATTTCATACATCAAGTATCAACCTATACTTGAATCTTTGTTTCACTTACCAAGTGTCAATATACTTGAATATATCATCAATATTGAACTCATTCAATCCTTTCTGTGCGACAAGAACCTTTCTTGTAGTTTCTATATTGAACTCATTCAATACATCATCTATGTACTTTCGGCACAACCATATTAGCGTCTATTGATGCCAAATATTTGGGTATTGCCTAAGTCTTTCATCGGGATGAAATTCTTAATATGTGTTAATAAAAGATACATCATTTCCAATCCACAATATGTCTTCCACATAATGTATTAGAAATATGTCTTAGCGCTCCCACTTAATTTCTTGCAAATACAAGCATCTTTATCATCTCTGATGAATTTAAACTCTTTTAACAATTTCATCATGGTGAAGATTCCAACTCCGCGATGCTCACTTCAACCATTGAAGTTTGCATATGTTTTTAAGCATCCATTGAATTAACAAAACCCTTTGGACCGTGTTATGTACACATCCTAGGTAACAATTCTATTAGAAGAACTTGTTTTGTTTATTCAACTACCACATAACAAAACTATATGTAGTGGTTGCTACATTAATCCGTCTAAACTAAATATCGCTATGAAAGATCAAATCTTGTCAAATACAACCTTTGAACATTTGTGAACTCTTTCCCAACATGTTGACTATTTCATAGATGTGAAACATCCATGTCTATTTCTTTATAGATCCAAATACGACTGTAAGGTCTTGTACCTTTCCAGAGGGTCTTTCAAGTTCAAAGCTTGATCTCTCGCATATGGAACTATCACGGATTTTATGGCTTCAAGCCATTTGACGGAGTCAGGGCCCATCATCGCTTCTTTGCATGTAGTCGGATCATTATTGTCAAATAATGATTTAACTCTCAAATCTTGGTATTTGATTGTTTACCCGACCTTCTTGTTTCAATAGGAACTTAGTCCTCCGTGACCACAACCTTTGAGGCACATGAGCCATGAGCATTGTTGCTGCCTCCGGAACACTTTTCGGCGCTGCGCAACTCTGCACATATAGCTAAGGTTCTTTTAACCTTATCAAAGTTCTATTGTCCTCCCACTTAACTTTTCACGAAAAATTCCTTCTAAAAGAAACGTGACATTCTAAGCAACAAACACTTTTGTCTTTGGTGTTATGGAGGAATACTTAACTATTATTCAAAATAACATACAAAGATATGTTCATCCGTTTTTGGTTGCAAACATCTTTCTTATGCATAGCATACCAATTTTTTAAGAAAGGACAACTTGGGTTTTATCCCAAACGATAACTTTATATGGTGTCAATTCAACGGATTATGATGGAGCTCTTTTCAGTGAAAAAACGGTAGTCTCTAGAGCTTTTAATCTTTAAAATATAATGACATTTTTATAAATTACACCTTTGATCTTACCATGTCAAACAAGGTTTAATTACATATCTCGAACGCTCCATACTCTTATGGTGTTTCGGGAAATGCAAATCCATGGAACGATTCCTTAAATCTTAGGTATTATGCTAAACTTGTAACTCAAATATCTTCCTTTATGATCTTATCATAAACTATTTATATTCTTGTGACAATGATTTTGCACTTCATCTTGAAAATCTTTGAATTTTTCAAATGTTTCATACTTCATCCTTATTAAGTAAATATTTATATATTCACTCAAATTCGAAGAAAACATATGAAGTTGAAATCCATCGCTCTTGACTATACATAATGGACTTCATACAACAATATGTACAAGTTCCAATAAGCTAGTCATTCGTTCCCTTTTGGCCTATGAACGAAGTTTTAATTATCTCTAGGAAAGTTTCACAAGCGTCATTTGATCAAAAATCAAAAGGACTCCAAAATTCCATCCACATGGAGTTTCTTCATGTTTTCTTTCCAATATAATTTAAACGGCGATGTCACTTCCTAAGTGATCTTTCAATCAATTTGTCTTTCGACATTTTTAGCACTAGTTTTATGGATGTGATTTCTTCAACGAGATTTGTGAATCATCCATCTTTTATGGATTACGGCAATTATTTGAACAACCATTTTGTTCTCATAATGCCTGATAAAACAAATCTTGAAGGCAAGCTTTGATGTTTAACAAGCAGCACAATAACCATTTATTTGTTCTCGATGAACATCATCACATATTCTTTTGCTAGTTACTTAGGCCATTGTAGTTCATGAATTGTGTTCTTTCGTATGACGATTCACACCAACAAATTCAGTATCAAATACTTAAGAACCACATTGTTTAATAAGCAAAGAATATATCCATAACATGTATATCATCTATATACTTAAGCTGAACAATTCTAGTCTTTTCTTTTCTGCCATATACTTATGAGATTCTCTTTCAGTATTTCCTTTTCTGTTTGAAAGAATCTATCAACATCAATAGTGGAGCCATATACATGACACATAGTCCAAAGCATGTATAGTAAAACACCAATGTCTTTGGACTTGCACTTTGAAGTAGATCACCATCATCAAATGTTTGGTGTTCTTTCAAATTCTTTTCTTTAGTAATCTCTTGTTGTAGTAAAAATTTTACCTACATCAAATATTCACCCTTATCATGGAATTATCCGTGATCAAGCTACTTTTAGCTTGTAACGGTGAATCGCGAGTATAATGTTGCTCTCCAAAACCTTTTGGAGGATTAGGACAACTAGTGTCTCCAACCTTTTGCAAATTCTCATCAAATATGAGAACATGACTTTTGCCATATTATACTCTATCATGTTGCAACCAAAACTCGTTTCAGATATCACAATATCTTCCACACATCATGGTTTTTGAAACAACTCTTTCAGATCCTAGATAACCTTGATATTAAAACAATTCTTTGAATATCAAGAATCATGGAGACAAACATGATACTCATACACTAACACTTGGAATTGTCACTCTTGATTTAATACCAATTATTAAACTTCATGGAGTAACCGAAACTTAATGAAAGTTTGCAATAGGACTTTTAAACTTTAGATTAACACTTCAAAACAATACGATACCAGTTCGTAAAGTAACTAACCAGAATTCTATAGTTCTATCATCTCAATTAAAACTAAGCGCAAGGTGGTACACAGATGCCAATGACTACAACAACTATGTAAATTCACTTTGATTTAATTTATGATAAATAGTGTTCAACTTTTAATCATATTGCCATTGAACTCCCACTCAAAACAATATCCCTCACATTGTTTTAGTGATCACACGAACCAAATCCACCACATCAAAACCGATCATCACGAGAGTTGATGTAGCTTCAATGGCTAACAATCATCATGTTCATCATATATACTATATGACTCATGCTTTACCTTTCGGTGATCCGTGTTCCCAGACCATGTTTGTACATGCTAGGCTCGTCAAGATCAAACCTTAGCTTCCGCATGAGAAAATCTGGCTTGCTCACGTTGTATACACTCGCAGAATCTAACACACCCGATCATCACGTGATGCTTCGAAACAACGAGCTTTAGCAACGGTGCTTACTAAGGATGAACACTTTAATACTTGAAATTGTGTGCTTGAGGGATCATCTTATAATTCTACCGTCGTGAACTAAGCAATACAAGATGCATAAAAGGATTAACATCACATGCAATTCATAATATGTGATATGATATGGCCTTTCTTCTTTGTGCTTCCGATCTCCATCTTCAAGCACGAACATGATCTTCGTCATCACCGACATTGCATCAAGGTCAATGACGCCGCTCCATGGTTGTCGTCCACCAGCTTCAATTATTACAACTACTTTGAATAGACACACGGGTCTTAACAGAACTTAAAGAAAACCATATGGCTCCTGCCGGTTGCCAACTTACAATAAGGAACATTGCATACATCAAATATAATCACAATCATGGCCATGTCACATCACAGCACACCCCTACAAAACAAAGTTAGACGCCTCTAATTTTCTTTGCATATTTTACGTGGTTTGGGGCTTTCAATAAGTGTCGCCCTAACTTACGAACATGAACCATAACGTTGATGCTTGAACTATCAAGTGCCCGTTGTAAATTGGATCTATACTATGATGGGAGAGACAGACACCCGCAAAGCCACTTATGCAATACAAGTTGCATGTTGAGCATGGAGCAAGTCTCATGAACGATGTCATGTAAGGTTAGCCCGGGCCGCTTCATCCCACCATACCGCAAGATGCAAAGTACACAAGAAGCAATTGATAATAAAAGCACCACCGCCCACAATGACCATTGTGTTCTACTCGTGCAACAGATCTACATATAGACACGGCTCTGATACCACTGTAGGGGTTCGTAGCATGGAAAACAAAAAAATTCTACCGCATGAACACACAATCAAGATCTAATCTATGATCAAGCCAAGATCTATCTACTAGATTGTAGCAACGAGTCGATAGAATACTAACCCTAGAAGATCCAAAGCGGTTAAGGAGAGCAGATTCTCGTGGGTGATGTAGTCGTACACTTTCGATCTCAAGATCGCAGAGCGATCCTTCCGCCATGCTCCAAGCGTTCGCAGCTTCGGTCACATGTCACATGATTCGATGAAGACCTTCCTCTCCCTTTTTCTAGCAGGCAGCGGAGGTTGTAGCACTCTCCTCGTGATTCCGGCAGCACGACGGCGTGGTACCAGAAGTAGAGGGGAGATCTCGCAGGGCTTCGCCTTAAGCCGGAGCGAGTATGGTGGACTATGAGAGAGGCCTTGGAGATCTAGGGTTTAGAAGGCACCAAGGGGAGAGTGTAGACGGCGGCTAGGGTTTGGTATCACCCTAACTCGGCGAGTTGGTGGTGCCCTAGGCGGCGGCAGGGGTGGTGGCGCCGGCGGCTTAGGGTTAGGGTTTTGGGGTGTGAGAGGTGTAGGTAGAGGGGGCACCCCTGCCCCTTCTTTTATAGGTGGGAGGGCGCCGATTGGGAGGAGGGAGTCCTCCCCCAACTCAGCCTCCTTGGCCGGCGGGTGGAGGGAGGAGGACTTCCTCCCCAAGTAGGTTTCCTACTCTCCCTCCACCAAAGCAAACTTGCCGTTTGACTTTTCAAATTGGTGTTTGACTTTTCAAACTAGGATTTGATTTCTTCCTTTATTTTGCCCAGCCATGATACCTAGTACATGATGCAACCATTCCACATTGTTATGACACATTCATGTACCCTTCCCCTTCGGAGTGCCGGACCTTCCGGACCCTTCTTGAACATTCCCGATGAAAACACCAAAATCATTCCCCAACTCCAAAACAGGACTTTCCTTATATGAATCTTATTCTCTGGACCATTCCGGATCTCCTCGTGATATCCCGGATCCCATCCGAGACTCCGAACAACATTCAGTCTCTTACTCATCATTCCATAACTACTCAACAACATTGAATCCTTAAGTGTGTCTCCCTACGGTTCGTGAATTATGCGGACATGACCGAGACACTTCTCTGATCAATAACCAATAGAGGAATATGGAAATTCATATGGCTCCCACATATTTCTACGATTACTTTGCGATCGAATGAATCACTTACATACGATACCAATTTCCCTTTGTCTCATGATAGTTTACTTATCCGAGGTTTTGATCGTCGGTATCTCTGCATACCTAGTTCAACCTCGTTACCGATAAGTACTCTTTTCTCGTTCCCGTGATATGTGATCCCTTGTGAGCTAGTCACATGCTTGCAAGCTAATTGGATGACATTCCACCGAGAGGGCCCAGAGTATATCTATCTGTCATATGGATGGACAAATCCCACTCTTGATCCATGTGCCTCAACACATACTTTTCGAACACTCAATGCCACCTTTATAACCACCCAGTTACGGTGTGGTGTTTGATGTCATCAAAGCATCCTTCCGGTGATGGTGATTAGCATGATCTCATGGTCGAAGGAATTAGGTTACTATGTATCAGAAAGCTTATAGCAAATGAACTATATTAAATGACTTGATCTTTATGTTACGCTTAACTATAGGAGTATGTCCATCACATCATTCTCCTAATGATATGACCCTATTGTTAATAACATATCTATGTTCATGATCAGGAAACCATGATCATATATTAACCAACAAGCTAGTTTAACAAGAGGCTTCACTAGGGACTCTTTTATGTTTACAAATCACACAAGTATTAATGTTTCCTTTTAATACAATTATAGCATGGTATGTAAACATTTATCATAAGTATGAAGATATGATAATAACCACTTTATTATTGCCTCTTGGGCATATCTCCAACATTGCTTTCATGGGCTGGTATGTCCGATTGTCAACCTTCTCGCACTCCGGCCGACATAGGTGCCAAACTATCGGCCAATGGTGATCCTGTTTTCGATACCACTTTTTACCGTAGCATCACTAGTGCTCTTCAGTACGCCACTCTCACTCATCCCGACATCTCTTATTCGGTTCAGCAAGCCTATATTTTCATGCATGATCCTCGTGCTCCTCACCTTTCTCATGTAAAACGAATTCTTCGATATTTAAAAGGAACTCTTGATCACGATCTTCTTCTAAACTCTTCTTCCCCTACAAGATTGACAGCTTATTCTGATGCAGACTGGGCAGGTTGTCCAGATACTCGACGGTCCATATCTGGATTTTGTGTTTATTTAGGAGATAATCTTGTTTCTTGGTGTTCTAAAAGGCAGGTAACAGTTTACAGGTCTTCTACTGAGGCTGAGTATAGGTCGGTTGCCCATGCTGTGGCGGAGGCGGTGTGGATGCGTCAGCTACTCGTCGAGCTTCATCGACCCCTAGAGCGAGCCACCATTGTTTATTGTAACAATATTTGTGCAGTCTACATGGCATCCAATCTCGTTCAGCATCGGCGCACGAAGCATATTGAGATTGACATTCACTTTGTTCGTGAGAAGGTGGCTCTTGGCGAAGTTCGAGTTCTTCATGTTCCTACCAGTGCTCAATTTGCTGATATTTTTATTAAAGGACTCCCCACTTCATAGTTTACAGACATTCGCTCCAGTCTCAACATCGTTACTCTTGCGTTGAGACTGCGGGGAGGATATTAGAGTATAGGTCAGTGTGGTTAGGGCACCGGTCGCCTCTCCCCTCCCTATTCGAATTGTAACTCTATCTCTATTAGTCTTGGAGTCCAAGTCAGTTGTAATCTATATAAACAGCCCACCGTGGCTAAAATCAATACAAGTTATTATTCTCTCAAACTATCAGAATTGATCGAGTGTTTCTTCATCGTGATGGGGTCTTTGTTTTTCCTCTCTCATTTATTGTTTTCTTAATTGTGTGCATCCTTGATGTCTTTTGACATCTAGCTAGTGTAGAGGCTAGGTGTAACACCCGCCGCTCCTCAAGCCCGACGAGCGAAAGCCTAAGCGCGCCGCCTCGCCTAGCTCCTCCTGCTCTTCCTCCCCATCGCTAATCGGCGACCGGCAGCGCCGACGGCGGCCCGCCGTGGGCGCTGCGCGGGGGGGCGCGGCGTGAAACCGACCTGCAGAAGCGGCGGGGCACGGTGGTGCGGCGCCTCGGCTCATTGGATAGGTGGTAGCGGCTGGCCATGGGGGGAGGCACGGGCCGGGATTGGTGTGGCTGTGTCGGGCCTTCTCCGCATCGGCAGGTGGAGGGGGCGTCAGGGTTAGCTCGGCACCTGGGGGGCATGGTGGCGGCGCGGGAGCCGACAGGGTGGAGCCATGCGGGTGCGTCCTCGGGCAGCTTCGGCTTGTTCAGATCTGGGCCCACTTGGGCCCGATCTGGGCCTAGGGCGGCCTTGCGCGATGCTGGCACCTTCTGGAGGCGGGGCGATAGTGTGGGGCGTGTAGGAGGGGGCGGTGGCTGCACTGTAGCAGTGTGGCGGCGGAGACTTTACGGGCCCTTTTTTGGGCCTGGCCAGGCCCGACCTGGTGTGTCTCTGCTGCCGCATCCGGACGGCAACCGCCATTAGTGGTGGAAGTCGATCTCCTCCATGCGGCTGTGCCGCAGCCGCCATCCTATACCAACCAGACCTACCACCGCCTTGCAGGTCACGCAACAAACCTGGCTCGATGGGTGCGAGTCCGCGGATGCCGGGGCGCCAGCCCTGGAAGGTGTTCTGTTTGGGCGTTCCTTCGACGAAGGCGGCACCAGGAGGTGACGTGCGCTGGTGTGTATCAGTCTGACGGAGGCCCGACTTGCTCGGGTGTGTTCAGTGGCGTCGGAGCCGTTGCTTGACAACTAGGCTCTGCTGAGGTGGCGGAGCCTCTGGTGGCCGGGGGAGTTTACCTGGTGCCGGGGTTGGTGTGTGCGGTGGCATCCTTGCTGCAGTGTGGTGGCGGGACTTCACGAACCTAGTCGGGTTCGGCCAAGCCAGCGGGTCTGGTTTGTCGTGCTGCTACATCCGGTCGGCTATCGCCTTTTGGCGGTGGAGGTAGATCCCCCGCGTGCTGATGTCATGTTGACCCTTGCCGATGGCTCCGCTCGCTCGGTCTCACCGGCCTCGCTCCGTGGCTCACGGTGTGCCGGAGATGGCGACTCAGGCCAATGGTGGCGCGTGCAAGTGGGCGGCGAGCTTGGCGGTGCTTTACAAAGAGTCCGGGAGTGTGATTCAGTGGGAAGGTCGGGGAGATCCTTGTCTATTTGACTTCGATGCGGTGACGCCTGCGGGTATCGCTGTCCTTCTTGAAGGTCGTCGGGTGTACCTCCCATCTACCTCATGTGGCGTACCGAGGGAAACCCTAGGACCTGTCCGGGTAGCAGTGATGTCGTTACTCCCCTTCTTGGAGGTGCTGTTTGGTACATGACGCTTTGCATTGCTGGTCGTGTGGTAGTACTCATCCGAACGGCGCACTTGTGGCGAGTTACCTTCGTTCTCGTCGCACCGCTGATGTCGGCTGGACTTTCTATTTTATCTTTCTTCTTCTTGTTTTTTGTTTGGGCTTGGGTTCGACCCAGCTTCTTGTATCGTGTGGTGTCTCTTTGGGCGTTGTGTTGTCTGGCCCAGCAGCGATCTCACATGTATACTTTATTTATAAAGGTAGGCGAAAGTCTGTTTCAAGTAACACTACACCCAGGGTAAGAAGCATTTTTCCTGATGAGGAGAACTTTTCGAAGTTACCCTATAATTCATTCACATAAAAATACGTGCCTATGGATTCGTTCACAACATTCTCCTTCTGCGGTTCGTTCCTTTTTTTTTCCTTGTGCTCACACGTTCCTCACCCCATCTTGACACTAGGCTGGGCACTATGTCATCACTGGTCTCTTCGGCCACGCCTGCAGTCCTTGACACCCTCTGGCCTCTGACCTATTGTTACCTCCCCAAGTGTAGATGATTAGATCATGTTTCATTTAGTTTTTTCTCGACAAAGATAATAGGAAAAGCCTAATAAGAAAAAATAGTTGTTTTTTTTAACTTGTGCACCACACAAGCCTAGAAAGATGGCAAAAAGTTTCTGCTTGTTCTTATGGTCCAGCCGCGACCATCTTTCCGCCCTGTTCTGTCCGTCTTAAGCCGCAAAACTACAGAGACCATACGCATAACACCGTTGGTCATCTGCCCGTTCCAAAGATTTTGTGAGGCTGCAGTTAGAACCAGGGCCGTCACTAGAAATTTGGGCCCCCTTTGCGAAACTTTCAACAGGGTCCAAACTTGAGAACCAAAATAACATGACAACAATGTATATTATAATCTACTAGTTGAATGTCCGTGCGTTGCCACGGTTTTTATAGTTTTATTTTGTCTCGCCACATATCAGAAAAATAAGTATTCCCTTCGGCCCATATTAATTGACTCAAATTTATCTAGATTTGAATGAATCTAGACACTATTTAGTATATAGGTTCATCCAAATTTTAACAAATCGAAGTCAATTAATATGGATCGGAGGAAGTACGGGAAATGAACATGTATTCCACTTTGTTTTAGTACAATCTAATTATAGATATAAATATATGAACATAAAGAAAAACCTACTATTTTTTTGCTACTAAAGCCAATGAGCATTGCTAGCAGGACTGTTTTGCGTGGTCACAAAAGAAACAAGTTCAATTGACGATGGCATGACCCTGCATATCTCTTTGACTCTTTATTTTTTTGAATATCTCTTTGACTCTTTATATGTAGATTACTCTGTAGTTTTCACCGCCGCAGCTAGGATTTGCTGTAATTTATATCCTTTCATGGCACGGCCGCAGCCTCCTGAACTGACATGAAAATATCGTGACATTGACTGGGGTATATATACATGCGCAACAGTACCTTGTTATGTGCTAACCTGATTCAACATCACTTTTAGCTGGATTTTTGCATACTGCGTTCAGACGACCACACTCCTAAAAAATGAGTACGAGAAAAGAATTCACTTGTTCCTTCTTTTCTTGGCAGAACCAAGTGTTTCTTTTGCCACTTAAGATCATATCCGAGTGCCAATTTTACAAGGAAAAAAACACTGTAGCATAGGCATGCATGATCAGAGGAAGCACATATAGATGGAGATATATCCCAACACTCTGAGCCATAGTTGAATGATTAAGCCTCTTCACAACTAACCCAACCTTGTAACTTTGTGGTCAATCTGAAAGTAACTTGTAAAGTTGTAAGATCTCTGCCAAACACTGCATTTGTAGGCAGAGATTGTTCCAGTGTTTCTGATAAGTGCTCATCTAGTCTTGGATCACGATGTCTTTCCTGTATTTTCTTACTTGAAGCATGCACCTGAACATTTGGTTTCACTTTTATTGTTTTGTTCGAAGATGTAAAGGGAAAAAGGAGGCAGTACTACTTCGTCGATATAGCTAGCATGCATAGAAGGATGGTCTATCTTTGAAGTTTTGCTACAGACTGGTTCTGTATGCTGCTGTTCGAAACTGACCTCTCTAGATATTGCAAGTTTGTACTGATTGTACTGATGTTTTAACCAGGACTACATGATTGCTGACTGGGTTCATACATCTCTTATCTTATTGTGCAATGGGAAGTTATTGTTCTTCCTTAGTAGGTCTTCTGCTGAAAGGAAATAAGGAATATAGCCAGTTAATTTCGTTACAGAGCAAACGGCAGTTAATTTCTTTCAGTTGTATTTATAGCCAGCGCCAGGTACCTCATCATGTACAATCCCTTTCCAAATGAAGACTATGCCGGACGTCGCAGTTCTGCACTTCATCCATTTGGAAAACTGCATGTACAGCTTTGTTGCCTGCAATCTGTATCATTAGACCTTTATTGTGAGTGTATACAATCTGCCAGTGAATTTTCTTTTGAAAATATCAATTCACCGTCAATTTGAAGCATCTTTATAGCTCAGCTTTGAGTTTGTCATAGTCACTAAAATTTGACAAGTCCACTGATCTACCAATTGCAACACCTTGCTTGTGAAGCTGTAAAACCATGAGGAATTAATCAAATTAGTCGGCGCTGGACAAAGTAAAAGTTGGACTGACGGAGTTATTTGTATCAGACCGTCAAAACACCGGGATGGGTTCCATGCACGACCTCCAGCTGCTAGGCTGAGAGGCCGAGGCCGCCTTCCCGGGAGCATGCATCAAGGGCAGGTGGCATGTTGAGCACGGATCCTGACGGCTCTGCTCTAGTGTAGCCGTCGCATGGCCTTTGGCTGATCCATGACGAGGATTGAAGGAGGGTCACGAATCAAGGGGATCCACTCGGGGTGTTGCCGTGGTGTTGGAGGACAGACTCTAGGCAGGGCCCTTCCCCTCAATTTGCAGCCCGCCCTCCGACGGTCCAACACGCCACTGACCCGACGCCGCTTTGATTACCCTTCGAATCCCCCAGATCCTGGCCCGGCTCCAGACGGTGGCACTGCTTGATTTGAGGCGCGGGGCTCTGGCCAAATCCGGCGGCGGCCCATTCTTCTTGGACCAACCATCGGGGATCTCGACGGAACTCGATTTGGAACTTTGATGCCGAGCGAAATCCGGCGAACATATGAGTCGATTTGGTGGAATTTTTCTAGAAACATATGAGTCGATTTGAGGAGGGGCAAGAAATCTAGATCGATTCGGTAGGAATCGAGTTCGGTACGAACTCTATTTCGTGTGCGGGACGGAAGAAAGAGAAGGTGAGACGGGTCTGTCTGTGCCGCGATCTTTCACTTTGCGGTGGCAGAGGCTGTTATTTCTCCAAACCGCCAGGGGCAAAAAGGTCAATCCATGGCAGATGGATTTTGGGGCGACAAACGGTCCCAGTCTTTTTAATAGTATAGACTAGCTGAATGCCCGTGCGTTGCCAAGATCAATCAAGTTTTTTCTTACCACACATGCACGATAAAAGATCCCTCAATATTCATACTGAATAGATCCAGAATTTATAAAAGAAAAACTGGAGAAACAAAAATTTAGAAAAATAATCAATTAGTGTTTGGCTAATTTCTATATTTAGAAGAAATAAAAGTGCCATTTGATGCAAAACCATGTCCAAGAAAGAGATCTTATATAAGAAACCGGCAACAAACAATACCTAAATTAAGCTAAAATTATGTCATGGAGTGTGTTTCTACATGGAGTGTCATGATGTTTTTCATTGATTTTTTAAATGTTTTTGTGGATCGAATGCCAGCAAACAGCCATCTTGTCTGAAACTTGGAAGCATTGGGCCTTCAACACATGCTGACGACAAAGCACAAACAATAGACATCGAGCCACAAGGCGATGGGGGAACTGGAGCTTGACCTGGCAAAAGGGAGGTCACGAGGCGGCGGCGTAGGAAGGCGCGGAAAGGCGAAGACCACGGCGCGTCTGGCTGGCGATGGGGCTCATGGCGACGACAGCTGTAGACGGGACGAAAGCGTCTGCGTCGCGAAGACGGCAACCTGATCTTGGCGAGGTTCGAGGGCAACGCGGCGGCAGCGGCTGCAGACGGAGAAAGGAGCCAGCGAGGGTGTCGGAGGTTGACATGGACGGCGGCGAGCATAGCGCGATGGCCATGGCGGTCGGAGGAGCTCTGGCGGCATGGAGAGAACGAAGCGGGGAGGCGATCTAGGGCACGAGGAAGCCAGGGAGGGGAGCAGAGGAGGAGGCGGTGGCGGCGGCGAGCTCATGAGGAGGAGGTCGCGAGGCTGGGCAGCGTCACAGCAGGCACGAGGCGGCGACGAGGCCAACCCTGGGTGGTGAAGGAGCTTGGGAGGAGGGTGGCGCTGGCGCTGGCGCTTGCGCTGAGAAGGAAGAGGGCGGCGGGGCAGGAGGAGGACCGACGGTGGGGGCTTGGGGATCGAGGGGAGCAGAGTGACGCGGGGTTGCGCTGTTGGTGGGAGGAAGGAGCGGCGCACGAGTCAGGGACGGGGCGATGGGTGGGGCCACGGTGGGGCGTGTGGGGGATGTGGCGGCGTTCCAGGATCTGGAGAGGCCGACGGCGGCGGGCAGGACTATGAGGAGCGACGCGGGGTTCAGTCGATACGCTGCCGCCGCAAGGAGAGAGAAAATCTTTTTTGACTTGGCGGTGGCGGGTCTGGTAAAACCTTATAACAGTCAGGGGCAAAACCGTCTTCTCAAGTCAGACGGAAACTTTTTGAGGGGTGACGAACGGTCCCAATCTTTTTAATAGTATAGATTAATAGATTGATGATTTTACTTGTTGTTTGAACATACGTTTTTAAAATTATTGACTACAAACTAAGAATCACTTGAAAAAACACCAATCTTTTAGTGTTCATTGAAATGAAATATGCAGCCATATGTTCGTAATCATCTCCAGCATGTCGCTCTTGATACATGTTACAGCCAATTCATCAAGTCTTTCTTGTTTCATTGTAAAATGCAAGTAGGATTTCAATTGATTCAGTTTTGGTTACCACTATCATATATTCTAACATGATATATGCAAAAAGGAACCGAGATACATGACAAAGATGAAAATGACAAATAATTGATGGACTTGTTCACGAATTAAATCGATGGAGAAAAAAATGCCTAAGTTAGATATGGCTTCGAGCTGGATTGTTGGCTTATGGCTAGGCGCACCTAATGGAGTAACGATCTGGTAAATTGATGATGGCCTGAATCCTGATCCGGATCACCGATCTAGAAATTGAGCTCAAGGCTATGAAACAAGGGGAACAGAAGCAAAACCGCTATGTTGACTGTGTCCACGACAAAAACTAGGCCATTATAACTAGAAGGCCTGGGACAATCCGGGGCCCCTAGAATTTGGGGGCCCTGTGCGTGTGCATAGCTCGCATGTGTTCTTGGACGGCCCTGGTTAGAACAGAGACCTTTTGCTACGACATGCCGTCCTGAAATGATCCACGCAGCAGCTACAATGTACCATATTGCAATCAACCATGATGTTCCTGGACGCAAGCTCAGTTTGTTAGCCAAGGTGCACCAAGTAATTAATGCATGAAAGTAGACACGAGAGTGATCCTTATACTACTCACAAAGAGGATGCAGGATCCCGATCCCTCTCACTCCCAAAAATTCAGACGACCAGCGTCTAGAGTATCGTCATATAATATTTACTACGCGCAGACTGTGGATTTACCTATGTTATATGTTTCTCTCAATGACGATTGAGTCTGGTATGTGTTTCAGTTCTCAAACTATATATTGTCTTTACTATGATTCACTGCTTCCTTCACATGAGTATGAGAATGTTCTTGTAGGCCTTCCAATTTATAGATAGCACAATATTGAACACCTAAAGCTTTTCTAGTTTTATTATTTGTACCAACTCAGTTGGTATACATGTTAATAGTCATGAATACATATACTAACTTGTAAGATATCTTCTGCAAGCATGTGCCAACTGCACACAATCCAAAATTACAAGAGACATCGTGGTCTCACTTTATGTGTGGAGACACCACCCTATTCGACCTAGAGCCTTGCTTCGGTATCCCCCGGGCAAAGAATCCAGCTATTTTTAGCCTTAGCGGGTTCGGGTGTGTAGTCCGGTTGGAAACCACTGCATGGAACAAATTGGTTAAGTATCGGTGAATACGTGATTACCGGATTGCATACCAAGTTGAATTAGGCGGACAGATTTGGATGTTTTTTTTTGACACTCACAGATTTGGATGTTAAGTGGACGTCCTCCTGCATCCCTAAGAGACCGTATATTGTAGTGTATACTGTAGTACGTGATCAGGCGGGCCGGGATCGATTGCGAGGAGGTCGAGTCTCGTACGACCGGGTAGAGTCGAGGCAGTTTGTATAGCCAGGGAATCACGATCGCTCGCCGCACCTCTTCCTCGCACAGCTCTCGCCTCGCCGCACCTCTTCCTCGTGCAGATCGCTCGCCGCCCTCGTCGCTCTCGCTCAGTTCGTCCACCTCCCCTCGCTCCTCCTCGCGCAGATCACCCGGATGGGCCCGCAGACTTGACGCGTGTATCTAGGCTGGCTGCCGGTCTCCAGCCGCAGCCGTCACCGGAGGAGAACAAGCATATGTAGCTGTCGCCTCTCACCGGACTCTGCCCCAGGGATGAGTCCACAGAGCTGATCACCAAGACATGAACGATCTTGCAGCACACCAGATTAGCGTAGAGAGTTCACAGTATCATCATAGTAAAAAAATCCCATGTCAAGATCGCGATTACAACGTAATAATCCAGAAATATATGTACACGCCCCCAGTCCCATAATTAATCTCTTTCTCCTCGTCGTTGTATAGGACATGTGCACGGCTCTATCCTACTGTGTTGTCGCAGCAGCAGCTTCGTCGCCTCCTGCTTCTTCACAGGTCTCCACCTCCTTGGCGTCGATCGCGATCTTCTCCCGCAGGCGGCGCGCCTCCTCCCTGAGCCCCTCCCTCCACTCACTACCGCGTGGGCCCGCAGACTTGACGCGACCCCACCTGTCAGATCTTCCTCCTTCCTCCCGACCTGCACCGCGAGAAACAGGCTTGCGGCCACCACCGTCCGGCGAACTCTCAGTCGAATCCATCTTCCAACATTCTCCCCTGGGGTCCAATCCATCCTCCAACATCTCTCTCCACGACGGCCATCTCTCCTCTACTGTGGGCTGCGAGCACACAGTTCCTTCCATCGCCTCCACCAACAGCCCGCCGATGGTGGCCGACTGGATTTCGCCGGAACCTTGCCGGGAGCGATTGGGGACGGATGGGAATCGACCGGTCGGTCAATCGATCTCCATGTCCACCTAAATACGTACCGTACAACTATACATACGTAGAGAGATTTTGCAACAAAAAAAAACGTAAACAGGCCTCCGCTCTGACCCGGAACCCACTCAAAACAAACCCCATAACCCGTTTTCGCAGACAAAATTTTCTCTAGGGGGGGATACCGAAGCAAGGGTCTTCGACCTAACATATACTAGGTCAAATCCTAGAATTCAAACTTGGAGAGAGAGGAGGAATGACCATGCTTCCCCACATACTGGCATTAAAGGGAGTGTGGGAAGTCACGATCATGGTTGATAACAGTAACATCCCTCAGATAAAGGAGAAGATCGATTCCCATGTTTACATGTATTGCTTGAAAGAGAAGCCGAGCAAACTTGTACTCCCTCCGTTTAGAAATATAAGACATTTTAGTTTTGTGAAATGAATGTATCTAAATGATTTTTAGTGTATAAGTTCACTTCGAACATCTATGAACCTATACACTAAAAGACGTTTAGATACATTCGATTCACAAATCTAAAACGCCTTATATTTCCGAACGGAGGGAGGAGTACATGTTTTGGTGTCAGCCCCCTCATCCATTTGACCTTGCTCTTTTTTCCCACTGCCTCCCTCTTATGTTCCCTGACCGGTCTGGTCTTTCTCTAGGTGTGTGTAAGCGTATGTTGGCAATGGCAAGCATGTCTAAACGTAGTATCATTTATTTCGCCAAATGGCAACATCGGCAAAAGTTTCTGTGCTATCAAGATTGGGAGTCAAGAATTTCAAGCTAAACGTTACTAGTGTTGTACACCCTCGTTTAGGTTTATAGGTCCCGCGTATATCCCTAGATTATCAATTTGACCAACCTAGTACAAGGTATAGATTTAAAAACATGTCATAAAAACTTTAGATTCTATATTTTCTAATGACATAATATATGTATATAATTTATATTTTATTGATCCAATTGATGATCTAGGGATGCATGCATGACTTATAATCCTGGATGGAGGGAGTATATTGTTTTCCTTTCGTAGAACACACTCATTTAAAAAATGAGCTTTTTTTTAGCCGCGGTGGATAAGTCACGTAGGATGTGGGTCATCTCTTTATGATGTTTCATGTCTGCATGTAGCACTTAACTTTTTTCTTGCGAAAATTTATTTAAGCTAGAAGGGTTACGATGCGGTCATGCTCTAGATCCTGAAGAACAACATCAGGTCTAGACATTAATCAGGTGACAGTAGGACGCACTGCTCTCTCAAAGTTTGCGAGGCAATGACAAATCCTAACTCATGAACGTTCCACCTTTTATAAAATCACAAACATTATCTTCACTAGCTAAATTTCTAACCTCGGACTAGATGAGGGCATGATAGCGAATTTGACTTTTCACCTTCAATCAATTGGAGAAAGTCCGTCTCGATCATGATCTGCAGTTGATTAAGCTCCGCAGACTTCTCAATCCTATCAAGCAAGCACGCAGCTCCGCTTCAAGAGGTGACTCACAGTTCTCAAAGAATCGGCATGCAGGACTATCATCTATCCTTCGGCATAATACAAGACAGTTCATGTTCTACCAAAACTATCTGACATCCAATATGAAACATTAATGGTGAGCTTATCCTACCCAATTGAGGCCGAGTCCAGGGTTTAACAGAGCTCTGGGCCTTCGAAATATGGGGAGTACTTGTCCCTTCCACCGCAATTGGTTGTTTGCCTTTCAACAGAGTTTCGTTGGGAGTGTGTTTGCTGTTGCAAACCAGTCTAGAATAGTTGCTAAAAGATATTTTGGATCCTTCGATGGTTGGAAGAGGTTTCGCCTCATTCTTATTGTACAAAGCCCTCCACATCAGTAATAATAGTATGTCCATCATATGCCTAGGGACCTAATCAAATTATTGAACATAAGCATTGATTTGGTGCCATAGACAAAACCGCATTCGAGGGAAAGATCAAAGTATCTCTCATCTTTGTCCACAATCTATGTGCATGGGGGCGTTTGAACAAAGCATGTGCTACATTTTGAATCTCCGAGCAACATATGATGCAATGCCCTTTTGTTTGGGTTTAAGTGGCGACGACGTCCGGCAGACGTACTACAAGTATCTCGCGGAGTCAATCGTCGGCGAGGAGATGGCTTCCTCCTCCGCATCAAACTCATCATTCGATGAGGCCAATAACCAAAACCGTCCCCGTGGCACTCATCGGCGTGGCGGCGGTGGGTTCACCGGATGAGTCGCCAGCATCACCACTAGCGGTCACCATCGCCACTCAAATCCAAATCCAAAAAAACAACGTTCGTCACTTAATACGAGGCATTTGAACATATGTAACTTTTTTTAGTGAAAAATATTTATGCCCACTAATTTTGTGACATCACTGGGTCCATTTAGCAGCAATTCGTCATGTGTTAGCTCATTGGGTGAAGTTCCATCGTATTTTATCCAATTTAGTGAAAGATGTGTCAGTTTTTTTACCAATTTACTCGCAAGTGTTCTCTACCGACCGTCCTTGCCACTACACGTGCCACGTCATCGAGCCACCATGCCAGGCAAAGCCTGCCATGTCCGAGACCTGTCGTGCCGTGCCTATGGTGGCCACATTCTCGTGCAGAGACCCCCAACAACCCACCTCACATGATAAAAGATTAATAGTCGTAAAAATGGGCTGAGTTAGCCAGAGAATCTGGGTTCGCAATCAACCATGGTAAAGTGAGGAACGGCAATGACACTCCTAGACGGACACAAGTTCGTTTGTTACCCAAAGTGCAGCATGCACGCGCTGAAGGAATTCACTACGACATGTGTATTATCCGTATGCTCACAAAGAGGGTGTAGAATCCCGATCCCTCTCACTCCCAAAAAGCCAGATGACCATCTTCTGGAGCGGCATATCCACTAATCGCACAAGCTGCGGATCTAATGACATTATGCATTTCACTCAATGGTCAGATCTTGATATGTCTCCATTCACCAAGTATGTATTGCGAGGAACCCAAAGTGCAGCATGCACGCGCCGAAGGAATACACTTGGCATGTGTATTATCCATATGCTCACAAAGAAGGTTTAGAGTCCCGTTCCCTCTCACTCCCAAAAGGCTAGATGACCATCTTCTGTAGTAGCATATGTATCCACTAATCGCACAAGCTGCGGATCTAACAACATTATGCATTTCACTCGATGGTCGGATCTTGATATGTCTCCATTCACCAAGTATGTATTGCCTCTCCTACGCTTCACTTCCTTCTTATGGCTATGGCAGGATGTAAGGCCTTTCAATTTATGGGCGTTATTACAATGTTGAACACTTTAAGCTTTTCACTGTTTATTATGTGTACTCCCAGTCAATGATAAATAAATTCCATTGATATACAAATAGATAGTTACTCGGTCTGTCTCAGCAAACCAGTTGGTTGTTTGGTCGCATTTTATATTTCCTGAGATATTTTCTACTCCCTCTGTCCCTGTTTAAAGGACACAATTTGCAATTCTCTAGGTCCTAGGTGTCATCTAATTGGTCCATTTAATAGTATGGAGTAGAACATGCATGAGGAAAAAAAAGTTAGAAAAGCGTTTACATTTGGTCATACATGTGCATTGAAGCATTTTATTCTTTTCACACAGGAGTAATTATAGAGATTAAATGCTTTTGTGTCTAAGTATTTTAGGATTGCATGGTTTGCAAATTGTGTCCTTTAAACCGAGACGGAGGGAGTATACGATATAAGACTCTAGAACAACCCCTCTTTTATTGCCCTCAATGCATATATTTCCAGAGGTTTTTATATCTCTAGATGAGAAAACACACCACATGCCATACACGATTTACATTATATATATATGCCTACCTGCTGCAAACAATCAAAAAATAAATAAATTCGGATGACACCTTGGTCTCACTAAATGCATAGAAATGTATCCTATCCAATCTGACATAGGCGGTGCCAATCCTGGTGTTCAGACCTAGTGAGACAACGACGCTCCCTACAATATCCCGCATACCCGTATTATTTGCTTGAGAGTGATACTAGTTGATGCACGGTTCAAGAGTTCACTTACCGATGCCAAGATAGACGCACGGTTCCATACATAGCTAGACCTCTCTGATGATAGCTTAAGCTTTAAGACTTGGCAATATCAGCAGGCTTTGTGCGAGTGCAGTGTGTATGCGTATGTATGTGTGCACCTGGTATCTCTGGTGGGGAAACACGTTTAAGGAACACAAATAACTAATATCATAAAAACACTCTCGTCGCTCCCAAGAGGGGCGGCTCAGACAGAACCCTAGCGCATGGTCAAAGGCCGTGCGGCTGACGGCGGTGGCGGGCTCTCATCCCCTAGCGCATGTTTGGTGGGGGAGGGCATCCTCCTCGAGTGGCGGGATCTCCGGTCGGAGTATCTGGTGCTCCTGGACGATGTGGCTCTTGCGATGGAGATGGATGCCCGGGCAGCGGCCCCGTGGCCGTGAGGGCGGCATGCCGGCTGATTCGGGGGCTCGGTGCGGTTCAACCCATCATGTCCGCATGGTGCGGGTGGTTGTGGCGTTGCCCCGTTGAGATCTTCGTCTGGTTGTTGGAAGTCGCCAGCGAAGCCGTGGGGGCATGTTGATCTGGCTATTAAAAAAGGCGATCCTAGGATTCTGTCTATGTCAAATGCAATTCAGCTAGCAGGGCAACTAGGCGTAGAGCCCACCCTTTTTTGAGACTGACCGCATCAATCTTCAACGTGCGATCTTCTCTTCGGACTATGATCTTGCCCCATTGGTGCCATTGTTGGTGATTTGAAGTTTAGGTTGCATATGAATTTTATTGAGCTTTGTAATTGTACAAGTCTGTTTACGAGTTAACGAATTTGGGTGTAGGTGTAGCTCACTGCAGACCATACTCCGTGGACGATAAGCTATCCAATTTTTGCAATCCGTCTAGTGACCGGCGATTCTACCGTGTCCTAATAGAATAAGAGGGTTCATGTAAAAAAGTTAACCTCATGTTTTTATTGAGGGAAGAAGTTAACCTGGTGTTAATGTCAAGAGAGAAATTACGCCGAGTAAATGGAATTCAAATTTTCTTAAAAATGTCGCGCGAGGCGCTCGCTAATCAGTAATCACTCTGGATACTCACTGTCGGGAAGCGATTCTCCCGAGCCCCCTCCTTCCCATCATCTTCCTCTCGTGCCATCTCCCTCCGTGCACACCTCCACACCCTCCCTCCCATGGCGTCTCCCCCAAAACCCTAACCCCCCAAATACCCCGATCCTCCTCGTCCTCCTACCGCGATACACACACGGCCAGCGCGCCGGGCGGCATGGACCACTACCACAAGCCCGGGCTTCGCGTGCGCCTCCGCGTCACCCCCGCGCGGCGCCGCGCGTGGCAGAAGTCCGACCGCCGCAAGCTCCCGCGGCGCGACCCGGTGGACACCGTGCGCAAGTTCATGCGCCGCGAGATCGGCGGAGGCCACCGCCGCCCCCCGCGCCCCGGGGCCCCCTCCACCTCCGCCTTCTCCTGCCCCGAGAAGTTCCGCAACTTCCAGCTCCAGGTCTGCGCTCCCATCCCCCACTCCCACGAATCTCTCGGGGAGTCTAGTGGCGCTTGAGGAATTCGCTTTTCCCTGCTGATCGGAGAAAAAGGGTATCCGGCTAGGGTTGCTATGCTAGGGCTTCGACCAGATACTTACCAAATTATAGTACCAGTGAATAAATTGGTTGACCTGGCGATGCTTATAACAAGGTGTGGATGTGGCTAGATCTGGGAAATCTTTTTAGAGAACATGAACTGCTAGTGGCTCTGTATTCTCGAAAACTAACAATTATCTCAATGTCCTGTCCCTAAGTTTTCTGCACATAGGAAATCGGTAGCTGAGAACAAGTGGTTTTTCTGTTTTCAAACAAGGCTTTCACTTATACTACCTCTGCTCCGCAAAATAAGGTGTATAATCTTTTTTCAAAAGCCAAACGACGTAAACTATGACCAAGTTTTTAGAAAAAACTATAAGCATCTACCATGCCAAATCAATGTTTTTTTTAGTTATATATTCCATATATGAAGGCTGGGAAACACCCGAAGACTTATGGGTACAGCAGAGTTACAGGTTTAGAGCAGAATGTACAACCCAGATCAGTCCAGGGGGTTTTGGAGGAGAAAAAAATCAGGAAAAAGGATTAAGCCAGTAGAAACTTTTGTTTCCACTTCAGTAGTTCCGGTGCTAGCTTGGCAGATCTCGTAGCCCATAGGTCCAGTGTCTGATTGATGTTGTTGAATATAGTCCATAGCCCATAGCCCATAGGTGGTGTTCTTGTTATTAAAAATCCTGTTGTTTCTTGCATACCATAGTTGAAGAAAACATGCAGCCAGAAGTACAGGCCATGTTCTGCTATCCTTGTCTGCAATACTCAATTCCATGAATACCTCAAGGTCATTTGTTCGAGCAGCCAAGTGAGCAAGGTTTAGCTTCTCCCAAACCCAATTGGCTTGGTGGCAGTGTAAGGCGATATGTTCGAAACTTTCCAGCGCCGGGCATTGATCACAGCTACCGTCGTTACACCATTTCTTGTTTGCCATATTGTCTTTCGTGTTCAGTCTATGCCTGAAAGCCAGCCACAGGAACACCTTATGCCTATGTGGTATTATTGATCTCCAAATCCATTTGGCTGGAGTCCAACGCATTCCACGATCGCTGAATAACCGATAGTAGTCTTTTGTTGTTGCGGGTTTGTCAGTCAAAATCATGAGCCTGGTGTCATTTTGTAGCTGTGCCTGGGCTTGATGATTTAGCAGTTCTGTCATAAGAGCCTGTAGCTGCTCTTCCGCCGTGAGGGACAGAGGGCTGGAAGTTTGATGTCCCAGTTTCCATTCGATTTCTGGGATTCGATTGTGCATTGCTGGTCCTCTGCATATGTGAAGAGCATTGGTAGAGCGTAGTTAAGGCGCCCCAGCCCTGTCCAGTTGTCATGCCAAAAGGATGTTCTGTTGCCAGTGTGGGGGACACATCGTGTGGTGTGCTGGACGACAGGGATGAGCTTCACTATTGGTTTCCAGAATGCAGGATCCGTGGCAGATGGCTGACGCGGAATGGTGTTTTGCAGATACCAGTTTGCTAACCAAGTGAAACAGGGGCCCGTTCCATTTGAAAGTAGCTTTGCAGTCAGATTTGCCATCATGGACTTGTTATGAAGGCGCAGATTCTTTATCCCCAGTCCACCCTGTGCTTTGGGCATGGTCACCACGTCCCAGGCCACCAGGCAATGCCCTCCGTTCACCTCTTCACCATTCTTCCAGACAAAAGCCCTCCTCAGTTTATCCACAGCATCGATGCTGGCCTGATCCCACTCGATGCATGCCATAAAGTAGTTTGGGATAGCAGACAACACCGAGTTCACTATCTGAACCCTTCCTCCGATGTTTAGCATCCTTGGCATCCATCCAGGCAGACGGTTGCATACTCTGTCAATCACTGGTTGCAGCAATTGGTGGTTGATCTTGTTTGTTGTTAGAGGTAGGCCCAGGTAGGAGCATGGCATTTGCGCAATGGGGCATCCCAGTACATTAGCAATGGTGGGATGTTTATTGGCACAAAGGTACTCTTCTGCTAATTTATCTTTAATCCAGTAAAGTTAGCAAACGTGTCGAGGAGTACCTTTGCAAATCAATGTCATTAGATACATAATGACATACGCTTTCATATTAAATCTATATAATATCATAGTTCTCATCAGATTTTTTCTATAAGCTTAGTCAAACTTTACATCGTTTGGACTTCAGGAAAAGTTTATACGTCTCATTTTATGGAACGGAGATGGTAACAGCAATTCAACTCAGGGTTGTGGCTGCGCTGGGATTCTTCGTAACATGTTTGCCATATTGTAACTTGATGATGAGTATAAACTGGAGTGGTTGCTATATATTTACACCATATTGTCAATCAGTATAAAATTTGGAAACCATGCTTCCTAGCTGTTGTTGCTCTCCAACTGCCCAGTTCCCAGGTGCTTCTATGCATAGTGGTTTTGAAATCGAGAGAAGTATGTGAACTGGCAAGGTGTCTGGCTCGAGGGCTGGATTGTCATGCCGTCCGGCTGAACCATGGGTTAATAATCTCTGTTCTTATCTCTGCCAAGTTACAACATTACCTAGTGAGTTCACGAGTTAGAAAGCTGGTTTTCCGGGCTTAAATTAATATTCGAGTTCGACACTATGTATGTCCATAAACAAAATGTTATATTTGTACCACATTTTCCCCTTAAAATGGTCACTGACCATGGATCTGGTCAGGTATTGTAAACTACGGCTCATTCCTCGAGAGTTAAATGTGCCAATCATGAACTGAATGAGCTAAAAAGGTGAATGAATACATAGGGGGTAGGGTTCCATGGCACCATAAAGCTCGATCCGGCTTATTTTAGCCTTCTATTTTCACCTGTACCAACTCAACATTGGATTATTTATTTATGCACATATTTTCACATCACTAGTAACTTGGAGATTTATAAACTGTTAACTAAGTATATGCATGCCTTTAATTGGTTGTGCAGGAAGAATATGACACATATGACGATAGTATTGCTCAGCTACCATTACAGGGGAGCAGAAGGAAGATTATCGAGATTGTTGCTGCAAGAGATTTAATATTCGCACTTGCCGAATCTGGTCTTTGTGGTGCATTTAGTCGAAGTAAATCACATTCTTTTATGCTACTCCCTCCGATCTATATTAATTGACTTTGATTTGTCAAAATTTGGATGAACCTATATACAAAATAGTGTCTAGATTCATTCAAATCTAGACAAATTTGAGTCAATTAATATGGGCCGGAGGGAGTAATTGATTTTGCTATGTTATGTTATGTTCCTGACAAACTTCTCATCATGTTGGCAGCAACAAACAAACACATATGCCATTTGAATATAAGTCCCGATGAAGTGATTAGGAGCTTGTTCTATAATAAAAACAATGACTCCCTTATCACTGTTTCAGTTTATGAATCAGATCGTTGGAGCTCGCTGAAGTGCAGAACAACCCCAATAGAGTAAGAGACCTTACACATTTCCCCCTTTCTTCTTAGGCTTTTCTTGTCTATGTATTCCAATAAATTTTGTGAGAAACTGCTCATCTTTACTTCACAGCCTTTTGCTCTTTTCTATCTTTGCGATTTTTTTTTGCCAATTGGTCTGTCTTGAGTTCAGAATGACATGCTTTTATCGTTTCTTTCCTCTTTGTCACAGCCTTTATTGATGTGATCAGTTTGGTAGCTAATTTCAGAGCAGTAGAAGTTTTATCCTTTCTTCATATTTGCTTTGACTAATTTATCTCCGCTCCCCTTGCAATTGCATTTTAGGTACATCCGGAGAGGCCAGCTACATGACGGATTTCCTTTATTTCAATCTGAATCACTGAAATATCCTGGCTTTGTTGAGTTTGATGATGTTAATGGAAAAGTATTGACCTTTTCAGCACATGATAGGTAAGTGACATTTTTTCTTTACATTGCAGTCTGGCAGCATTCATATGTTGAACCGTTTAAATGTTCCTTCCCTGCAGTACCTACAAAGTTTTTGATCTAAAGAACTACAACTTTCTGTATTCTATATGTGATAAGGACATCCAGGAGATTAAGATAAGGTTTGTGTCGTCGCTGACTACTGATAGTATTCATCTTTGACCTAAGATAGGTCATGACATGTTCTTACATTCGCAAATCCTCTCTTAGCAGCCCTGGAATCATGCTCGTGATATACCAGAAGGCAACTAATCATGTTCCACTAATGATATTGTCAATAGAGGATGGGAAACCGCTGAAAACCTTCACTCAGTTGCTGCATCGGAACAGAAAGGTTGACTTCATCGAGCAGTTCAATGAAAAACTTCTGGTGAAGCAGGACAAGGAGAACCTACAGATTATCGATGTATGTTGCTGTTATTTCGTCTACCTGCAGCAGCAACATTTGTGCCTAAATTTTGTTAGCAACGGATTTCGAGCTAAGTTTGGTCTCTCTCTGGCCAGGTCAGAAACTCTGAACTGATTGAGGTGAACAGAACAGAGTTCATGACCCCATCAGCGTTCATCTTCCTGTACGAAAACAATCTGTTCCTGACATTCTGCAACAGAACAGTGGCTGCTTGGAATTTCCGCGGCAAGCTAGTGACGTCGTTTGACGACCATGAGTTGTGGCACCCTAACTGCAACACCAACAACATATACATCACGGCCGACCAGGACTTGATCATCTCATACTGTACAGTCTCAAGAGGCACCACAAACGACGCTGACGGCGAAGGCGTGGAAGGTAATAGCAATTCCACCCGTGCATTGGTTTTACATGCTACCTGCCGTATCCGTGTCCATAACTTGACCTGAACCTCCTCCTCAGCTCCCCCCGTGGGATCGATCAACATGAGCAACATCTTCACGGGGAAGTGCGTCGCCAAGATCTCCGCCCTCGACCCCACCCTCACGGTCGCTCCTCGGAGGAAAGGCGACAGCAGCAGGTCCGTCGTCCGGAGCACCGCCGCGGACGCCCTGGAGGACGTCACCGCGCTCTTCTACGACGAGGACCGCAACGAGATCTACACGGGGAACACCAAGGGCCTGGTCCACGTGTGGTCTAATTGATCTATTAGGCCCCCATACCCCCCTAAAAATCTTGTACATACGGTACCTCTTGTACCTGGTATTTTCGTCTCGAGTGGCATACCAATTGTAATTACCACCTGGTCCGACGATAGTGGGACTGATTGTACCTAGATTTATCTTATGTTACACCTTTGTTATGCTAGTATAATAATAATCCAAGTGTAGGTTTTGCTGACCCCGGGATGGGGGATTTAGCTGGAGATTTCTCCACAGATGTGAAGTTTTCGCCTGACGGACCCCGTAGTGCTGTCTTGCCTTGCCCGCTAGCTGTAGTATAGTGCGACAGAAGTGTCGATGGATCATATTTCTTATATGCAAGTGGATCAGTGGCATGGTTGCAAAGTTATTCCAATAATTGTTTTGCACATTCCAGGACACTAGTCTCCATCGTATATCAGTTTTTTTCTTTGACATAGATCATTGTTTATTACATTCTACTTCCTCCGTTTCATAATATAAGCTTTTTTAGCAAGCTGTTTTAGTTGTTAAAAAGACTTTACATTATGACACGGAGGTAAGAAACTAATCCTGCACGGACTGCTGTAGTAAGTCTTGCAAGGCACTGCAGTGTGCAGCAGACATGGTGCTTTGCGGTGAGTCTGCGGCGGATGCTTCTGCTAATTAACCATCACTGTGTTACTTTTTTTTGAGAATCCATCACTGTGTTACTGGTGCCTACATAACACTCCCTTCGTTGCACAATATAAGTCTTTTTAATAAACTATTTTAATTTGCTATAAAAAGATTTATATTGTGGAACAGAGGTAGTAGAGCAGTGCACACGTGAAAGCTGTAGATTCCCTGATAAAAAAAAAGCACCGTGAACGTTTGACAGTTGACACGCCCTACTGATTGAGACCTCCCCAGTAATTAATTGCAGTAAAGTTAATAATACAACGTCAACTTCACGTGACAGCCTGCTCCCAGATTCACTACCGCTCACCGGTTTTAGGCTTGCCCCTCGTGTCGCTGACGTCGGGGCCCTGCGGACGTTGGGCCCCACCCGTCAGGCGGTGGCGTGTCTTATGAGCCACACCAACTACCGGGGCCCGGCACCTCTGTCTTATCCCGAAGCCGCCGGGAAAAAGAAACGAACACAGCAACACTCCTCCGGCCGGCTCCGACTCGACCAGCAGCGCACGTCTCCCTCTCCCCTCCCCCTCCTCCTCCTCCCCCGTCGCGGGTTAGACCAGGCCCCGCGAAGCCGTCCCGTGCGCCTAGGGTTTTCAGATGGAGCCCGCGGCCTCCGCCTCGGCCTCCTCCTCGTCGTCGGCAGCACAGGGGCGGAGGGCGGAGCCGGAGGCCGCGGAGCTGAGGCTGCGGCGGAAGACGCTCGAGACGGTGCTGGAGCAGTGCCAGCGCGCGCTCGAGCTCATGCGCGAGGCCGATGATGGTGGTCTCCCCGGCGTCGCCTCGCCGGAGGGGGACGCCGGGGCGCGGGATCCGGACGAGGAGGGGGCCGGAGACGTCAGCGACGGGGAGGGCCCTCCTACGACGCCGCCCTCGGACGCCGACTACGAGACGGACGAGGTGAGGCATAGGAGATCTCGCGCCTCGCAGGTCAATCTGCGTTTTTTTTTGCCGTCCGTAGGAGACTCGGGAATTCAGATTGCGATGTTGATGGTTTAATTGATTATTAGCGGTTCAGGATAGTTGTGTATCCTCTAAACTTGGCTAGTTGCTCTAAATAATAATCAAGGTGCAGGCGAGTAAAATTACCGTGTAGTACTGTGTTCCGAAGGGCGTGAGGTGATTTTTTGCCAAGGAAACAGTTGGAAGACATAATTCATTACCTAGCTATCATTTCATTTGATAAATGTAATAGTAGACGAGTTTTCGCAAATTCACAAGAGCAAGCGCATCAAAACCGAGCCCTGGTTGGATAGAGTATGGCAATATTGAGCCGAAAAATTCCCGTGTTCGAGTGGACTGAACTGTTTTCTGGTCCATACCACTTATTGGGGTGATGGTAAAGCTGGGAGACTAGGGACAGAGGGGAAAGGGAAAATGAGCTTCAAGTTACTAATGCCTCTTGTTCTGAAACCGTCATAATTCTCACACCTTTGCCTTTGCTTTGCAGCTGTGTAATCTTCTCAAATCAAGGGTCGAATCACCTGATTTTCTTCAAAAGCTTGATAACATTCAGAAGTCAGTATACCAACATGGTGCAGGTGTCTGTTTCTCCGTCAACTGTTATTACCTTCTTCTGGAACCAGAATTTTTAAGAATAATCTGTCTTACAGTCGATGCATAAACTGACCTTGCCGCATAATGCTACAAATTCCCTTTTATCTGCTCATTGCTATCAAACCTGGCGACTGAACAGTTCTACAATTACTCATGTAACAGTAGATGAAACCATATCATGGGATATCGTAAGTGCGGCAGACATCTGGGATGATAAGAGCATCAACGTCAGTGATGATTCAGAGGATGGATATGTTCTCGTTAAGCAAGAGGATATAGTTGATGGGATTGCATGCTTCATGGCTGCATACTTACTGTCGCTGAAAGAAACTAAGGTGTGCAAAATTCAGTTCACCTTTAAATTGTCAACTCCCTTGAACTTATTAACTGTACATGCTTTCTTACAGTCATTCTTGAATATCAGCGTCAGCGTTCAACTATCCAGAAACCTGGGGTTCTGACTAAAGCATGCTTATTTTACAGTGATTATTGAGGTTCTGGATAATTAAAAACATCCATGTAGAAGTTAGAAACATGACTTGGGGTCATGGATTACCAATAATTGAGTATGACGTCTACTCCTCATGCTATTTGTCTGCCGTATTATCTAGATCAACATGGGAAGGCCTGTTGATAATCCCTGTCCAACCTTGATTGTTTTATTGTCATCATGGAAGAGGATTTCATGTCGCTTGTTGATTTGAAATCTTCATACTTCTAATGCTGGAAATTTCATGTTATGCAGGAATTGACACCCAATCAACTTCAAGAAGGTAACCTTATCTTCTTTCTTAATGCAGATGAATTTCTTTTGCTGAAAGTTTACTTATGTTTAATTCCCCACCTTCCGTTTGTTAGCCCTTAGCAAGACATTTTCAACTAAAAAAAGGAAAGGAAAACTTCAGAAGGCTTGGGCTGGAACACAAGTTATTTATAATGTAGCATCATGGAGTGCAACGGCTATTGGGTAAGTCTTCTTAGTAACTGATAATGATGAGCATAGTTCCTATACCCAAGGAGCCTCACGTGCTTCTAGTGGCTCCTTGGAGTTCTTCCTGGAGAAGTTCTAGGGACCTTAGGAGTAACTTTTCTTCCCACTGAAGATTGAAAAGTTAGGATAGAATTTCATCAAACTAAATATTCAGTATGCAACGAGCATAAAAGAGTTAGGATAGAATTTAATCAAACTAAATATTCGGTATGGAACGAGCTTAAACTAATCCCAACCTCAGGGCAATTGGACACCATCACTTCACGAACAAAGCATAAAGTAGAGCTACTGGACTAGTAAAGTTAGGATATGTTGAGTCCGCTGAGTTGCATCAATTGGTGTTACATACTTACATGTTGATAGAATACACTGTGCAGCACACCAACTTCTCTAAAGTATTGTACCAGACAATTAGTTCATATATGCTGCAAGGATTAACATAAATTTGAGAGCACCATTTACATGATCATGCAGCTTAAGTTATTTCAATGAGCATGTGGGGTGTTTGCTATTCGCCTATTCCTGTCGCTGTATAGCTGTAGCTCTCTCTGATTTTGCTCCTGTGTCACGCTCTTGCAGTATCTACCAGAATCCGGCAATTCTAAAAGCAGCAACTGCAGCCTTCTGGACATCCTGCCGCGTGGTATCCAAGTTCCTGTGAATAATAGTCCACGCCATGTGCTCGTGATCCTGTACACATTGTGCGTTATGACTTCCCCCTGTTCCTCCATCACGGGAAGCGTTGTTGTCATCAAACTCTGTGATACGCTTGCTCTGCCATGTGACTCTGCCGAAGTGTTTCGCCAGGCCTTCACCCGCAGGCTCGTACTAGTCTTGCTTTCAACAGTTAGATCATCTGTCAGACTAACCACATAATGCGTCTAGCGATGAACATGTGGGAACTGACTCCTAGTAACTGTTGCGTGTGTGGCTTCGTGTGTGTTTACTTGTATCATTCATTTGTATCCGACCTCCGATTGCTATCTCCTCCTTGTATATACCAGCTGTAAAACCGAACTTGGGCATATCCGGCCAACTGTAAATACACTGATTTGTTTGAGCTTCTCTTTTTAAGGTCACTCGTGTTGTGCTTCAGTGCTGCTGCTTTTCGTTCCTCCAGTTTGGAACTGTTACTATCTGAAATTTTGAACTTGTGTTGTGCTACTGAGTCTTTACATTCTCCCTTGATGGAATCGTCTTGTCATAGCAGCAACTCATTGCAGATGAAACTGTGATCAGCGGTCACCGATATGTTTCCTTTTCGCAACTTCATAGCGTAGCAGTTTGTGAGGGGAGACTATTTTCAGTTGAGGGGAAATCCCATACATTGCTGAACTCAATTCTCATTAGGACAGTGGATTACAAACTCTAGTTTTCACAGCATTAACCTTGATGAATCAATACAGATTGATTTGTTCCCACTCTAACAAGTGATCAAATTTTAAACCACACCAATCAACAGTTCAAAAGTTTACAACCCATATGTGATAGTGATACGTCCATGGCTCATAGAAAAGGAATAAACAACAACTCATTGTAGGTGAAACTGAGTAGTGGTCGGCGATATGCTTTCCCCTTTGGTATTATGGAACATTCTTTCTAAGTGCCAGGTAATTTTATCCGGCATTAGGAGCCACCTACAACAAATCAGATATAAGGCTTCATGCGGCTGCTAGGGGAACCAACTGATATTATCATTATTGTTACTGCCCTGAGATGCATATGATATCATTCTAAGCAGATGTAATGTCTACATAGTTGCACATGACTTTCCAATTTGTTCACTGTGTTGGATACTTCAATTCCAGACTTACGGTGCTTATTACATACTAAGCGACACACAGTGACACCTAACCGGATCATGCGAAGGATCTTGGAAGAAAATTTATCTCAAATACATCAGCAGAGTCAAGGTATTTCTTTTATAAATTGTACTACTCCCTCCGATCCATATTAGTTGACTTGGATTTGTCTAGATTTGAATGAATCTAGACACTATTTAGTATATAGGTTCATTCAAATTTTGAAAAATCCAAGTCAACTAATATGGGTCGGAGGGAGTACTACTTAGCAAGCAACCTAGTTCCTTTTATCACATTTTTTGATCTAGAACTCCATGATTCCATTAAGCCGACTCAAACTCGCTGGCCGCAACACCACTTAACATCATCGGCCACCATGTCCACCCATAACGACCCGAACAACTGATCATTATCTGATCCACAATTGTATCTAGGCCCTTGGATCATGATATCAGGCTCTAGAGACACCCCTTTATTTATTACTAGGAAAAATGTCCGTGTGTTGCACCGGGAGAAAGAATATATATATTTTTATTAAAAATCTTTAGTTTCATTTTTTAATGCTTAATAATTTATTCATCTTTTAATTAATCAACTATTTTGGACTTTGTTTTTTTAATTTCTTTCCAATCTATAAATTATAAATCTAAGAGATATCCTCACATTCACAAATCAAAACTCACCTTAAAATTGAATTCCCAAGTAAAGTAATTACAATGTAGGATTATGTCTGTGCATTTGGCAATCCGAGTGGACGGTACTTAACTACCTGCAATAATAATAATCATAAAACGAATCAAATAAGTTCCTAGGAAGACTCTACTATGGAACATGTATGTATTAGTGCAGAACCAAAATATATCATTGACAAGCATGGCTCTCCACCCACCCCCACCGTGACACGCACCCCTCCTCCGACGATCTCCCAACCCCGGCCATCTAAACCCAAATACGAGCCGTGCAATCAACTCTACTCACTCCAAAACCCATATGCTGGCCAACATGGCTACATCTTCAATCTCCTTCCCCCTAGATCTTGAATCTGGTTTGGCTTTTTCAAAAAAAGTGATGAACCTTTATTCCACCCCGGTTCATCCAATCTTTGCTGAATTTGGCTTTTCTCTTGTGGTTTCTTTTGGCAATGCAAAGTTTGATCTCTCGTGTGCCAATGTTGGAATGGCTCTCTCGGCATGTCTAGGTGCAGATTGGGACAAACTCCGAATCCCCCCCTTGCAGGGTAGGGTATTCATATTCGATGTTTGTTCGAAGTTATTGGGATCATGATCATCAAAATGAGGTATTACAAATCTAGAGATTTCACATGCTACTTTGATCTCTGGAGCAACGGTGGACCAAATTGGAAACGTGAATTTAAACTCTGAAATGAGGAAGAAGAAAGACAATGGACACTCGTGCAACACAAGAGGAAAAGGAATTCTTATGAATCCATCTATGAATCACACAACCATCAAGGTACATCTACTATCTCATCCTCTACAAATTTTCAAAATCCTCTATCCGGTGCAAATCTTGTTCCTGTTGGTAGTAAAGATTCATATGTTGACGTGGCTCGATCACACAACGGTGCACAACTTTTAAATTTTGAGCATGCATATGATCGTACATCTCGGAGTGAGATCCCATTATCTAGGACTAGAATATCTCATCGTCACGTATCACACGTTGGGGTTTCACCTGAACAGCCAAATAATTTGGATTTGCCTATTTATGATCACGTCATTAGGCCATTTAAATGCACACGTTGCTTGGCAGTAAATGACCATCTACGTGCAGTTTGTCGTAAATGCTACAATTATGGACACATCTCCCGATCATGTCTATCGTTGCTAACAAGAAAAACTTTTTATCGGAGAATATCTCGAGCTACTGTTACACCTAACCCTGCCGCATCGACTTCTCCGGAGAAAAGCTCATACACAACTCCGCAGCCACCATCCTCTCAATCTCCTCTCCCACAAACCCCAGTGTGCTCATCGGCGGCGACAATGGCGAACTACCTAGTCGACCCTGCCCCCATGTCCTCCATGGCATGGATGTTATCCCACCTGGTCCACTACGCACCCAAAGAAGCTATGTGTTCCTGGGTGGGGACTCACCCATCTATGCTGATGATTGGGCTGTCGCCACCCTCACCCCCAATCCTGATGCTGCTGACTTCATCGGCTCTGTTGCGATCATCGGTGAGTTTCTCCATGGACTTGGCCTGCAAGTTCGTAGCACATCTAAGAGTGCAATGGGTACTGCTCTGTTTCGGTTTTCTACTTCACTGATAGAGATGCTGCAGTTCTGGGTAGTCCATACCAGATAGAAGAGAGTACTTTGAGGATTGTTAATGAGGATTCTGGTATCAATCGTAGGTCTATTGTTTTCACTCATGATATCTGGTGCATGTTACTTAACTACCCTCAGCAGCTATGGGATCCTGAATCTGTGATGAAAACATTTATCACCTTTGGTAGATTTCTTGTCTGGAATAAGGATCTGTCAAACAAGGCTAGAATTCTGGTTAAATTTCGTGCATATGACATCGACACTCTTCCTCTGAGTGTGGTGATTGGAAACAATGTTGCTGATGATGGCAATGGTGACTCCTGGACATGCCCCATGATCTTGTTATCTACTACTCTGCTTGGTGCTAATGCTGGTGATGAAGATCCCCTGCCTCTTGATGGTGGAAACCCACATCCCCTGCCCATGATCCATCAGGGGTTTTGGCATGATTCCCAGCATGATCATGTGATGGAGGAAAATGTTGCTGAAAATGAAAATGTTGCACCTGTACATGTTGTAGTTGGAAATGCAGCACCAGCAGCTAATGCCCAGAATGAGGTTGCTGTCAACTTGGAGCCTGCAACCCCACCACTGCAGCCTGAGATTCATGATAACCAGAATATGCCTGCTGCTGAACTGGACCCAATTGCCAACCTATCCAGCATGCTTGTTAGCTTGATGGGTGGTGAAGAGCATGCAAACTTCCCAAATATTGCTGGTAGCACTATCACTGGTGCTACAGTTCAGATGAATGAGTCTGTCAACAATGGCATCAACACTGTCAAAGTCACTCTGGAGATCAACACTGTCCCCCCAATCAGCAAAACACCTTGCAGAATAATATTCAGATGGAGGCAAACAATGTTTCACAGGTGGTTGACAACAACAATGTTTCATTTGATGGAGCTGGCCCAAGATACATTCATGTACCTGCAGATAGCTCTGATAGTGTTACTGTGATTCCCAAGCCTGACAACTTCCCTAAGAGTAAAAGGAAGAAACCTGAGCCTAGCTCTATCAAATATGTTAGGAGAAGTTGTAGGATTGCAAGTCTCAATGCAGGTTTCAAGAATAAAGCAAGTGCTGATGAACATGCCTCCAATGCACAAGTCACCCCCATGAATCTGTCTGGCCACTTTGAAGCTATTGTCATGGACAATAACAGTGCACCCCAACCAGTTCTTCCAATTGACACAATTCAGGCCATTGGTACCAGCTTCTGTCAGATTCCTCCTGGGGAGGTCTCTGCTGCCAACCTGAACTATGACAGTTCCAATGATAGTGCTTAATCACTACTGCACTGTGTCCAAGAGCATGGACAATAGATGCTCTATTATCCTAGGATTTTATTCTAGTTTTTATCATGTAAGGTCATTATGTCAGACTCCTTTTATTTATCATCCAAAGTCTCTGGTGTGTGCAGAGCAAAACATTTGCCTTATCTTATCTGGGTTGTACTCTCCACTGTTTGATGTGGTTTTATCATATCTGGCTTGCTTGGATCACCAAATTAGTACTTATCTTTGCCCTCTGCTTATTTGCATGAATATTATGATATATATCATCTAGTTATCTCTGTACAAACAATGTACTGATCATCATGGATACAAGAACAAATCCCACTCCTCATGCATTACCATTTATGATATACAATGCCTGTATATCTATTGCAACAAACATAACATTGTTTCCAATGAGTAGACAAATCAAAATTCTTGACTGGAATATTAGAGGCATTAACTCTCAGGAAAGATGGGATGACCTTGCTGACAAAATCAATCAGAGAAATTGCAACATCTTATGTATACAGGAGACTAAGAGAGAAATATTTGACAGTATATACATCAAAAAATTCTATCCTAGAAGATTAGGACAGTTTATATACCAACCATCCATTGGCAATTCTGGTGGTTTGATTACTATTTGGAATGGTAATATGTATAATGGCACTGTGACCAGCCAATCATCTTTCCACCTTACTGTAAAGCTGCATTGCAATCTAACTAATGAGGAGTTTTACATCACCAACATATATGCTCCATGCACAAATGATGGAAGGGCTGATTTTATTGACTGGTTCTTAAACATTGATTCATCCATCTTCAAATTATGGATCATAATGGGAGACTTCAATATGGTCAGGAGCTCTGAAGATAGAAACAGAGCAGGGGGAAACATATCAAACATCCACTCTTTCAACCCCATCATTCAAGAACATGATCGGGAGGAAATACCACTAAAAGGAAGAGCATTTACATGGTCAAATATGCAGCAGCAACCTCTACTTGAGAAACTAGATTAGATATTTACATCCCATGAATGGACAACCACCTTCCCCAATACCATGGCCACACCATTGGTTAGATTGGGCTCTGATCACATCCCTATTTTGATACAAATCAGTACTGACATACCAAAATCACAATTATTCAGATTTGAAGATTATTGGTTGGAATTTGAAGGACTGTCAGATATTGTGCAAAATAATTGGGTCAACAAAGGAAGGTTCAAGAATGATGCACATGATCTGTCTGCCAGATTTAAAAACATGAGGCATGCTATAAAAAAATGGAGTAAATCCATCTCCAACCTCAACATTGTCATTGATAACTGCAACTTTGTTTTATCTCTATTGGATGGTCTTGAGGAACAAAGGGCATTGTCTGTACCTGAGTTGAATTTCAGGTATATCATAAAATCTCATTTGGCCAAACTCTTGGAAGCTAAAAGAAAATTTTGGAGGAAAAGGGCTAATATTAGGTGGTCTAAGCTTGGTAATGAAAACACCAAGTTTTTCCACTCTATTGCCACTAGGAACTACATAAACAATTATATTGCTGCTCTGCTTGATGAACAAGGCAATACAATTACTGACCATGATCACAAAGCTACACTTTTATGGACTGCCTTCAGAGATAGACTTGGGAAAACATCTGAAACTGAGATGAGGTTTGATCTGCAAAATCTCATTACCCCACATGACCTCACATCACTGGAAGAACCATTTACCCATTTGGAAATTGATGATATTATCAAATATATGCCAAATGATAAATCACCTGGACCTGATGGTTTTAATGGTTACTTCATGAAGAAATTTTGGAATATCATCAAAGTCCAATTCTATAATCTATGCAATAGATTTCACAGTGGGGAGCTGGACATTGACAGTATCAATACTGCCTACATTGCACTCATTCCAAAAATTTCAAACCCCATGAAACCATCTGATTTTAGGCCCATCTCACTTGTTATCATGGCACTCAAGATTCTGACAAAGCTAATTGCCAATAGAATACAAAACATTATTATTCCAATTGTCAGCAAAAATCAGTATGGATTTATCAAATCCAGATCAATACAAGACTGTCTGGCCTGGGCATTTGAATACCTGCATATTTGTCACAGATCTAAGAGAGAGATTATCATTTTAAAACTTGACTTTGAGAAAGCATTTGACATGATAGAATACAATACTATCATCACTATGCTCAAGCACTTTGGATTTGGAGACAAAATCATTGGATGGATCAGCAAGATACTTAATAGTGCTAACACTTCAGTGATACTAAATGGAGTACCTAGAAAAAATATAAGATGCAAGAGAGGTGTAAGACAGGGTGACCCACTATCACCATTACTATTTGTTGCCACTGCTGAACTTCTACAAATTATTGTTAATCATGCTTGGCATATTAATGAGTTAGATCTCCCTGTTGACCATGCATATGGACAGAATTATCCAATTCTCCAGTATGCAGATGACACACTACTCATCTTGCCTGCAGTTCAGGAACAACTCATCTATCTGAAGAATCTGCTTATGGACTTCTCCAAATCAACTGGACTTAAAATAAATTTTCATAAATCTTCTATGATCCCTATTAATA
Organism: Avena insularis; assembly: GCA_023614405.1. Taxonomy (NCBI): domain Eukaryota; kingdom Viridiplantae; phylum Streptophyta; class Magnoliopsida; order Poales; family Poaceae; genus Avena; species Avena insularis. Next base: position 375,430,366 of record CM042695.1, on the reverse strand, counting down.
TGACAGCTGACAGATGCAAAACATTTGCTAATAGTTTTGGATGCAGATTAGAGTCTCTACCCTTCACATACCTGGGCCTTCCAATGGGAACCACTAAACCAAGTATAGGTGACCTTACACCCTTGATCAGCAAGGTTGATAAAAGGTTGGCTGGCATCTCCAATTTACCATCACACTGCTCCAGAGTTGTTGTCATCAAATCAGTAATATCTGCTATGCCCAATTATATTATGTGTGCCATGAAGTTGCACTACTCACATATTGACCATGTGAACAAATCTACAAGAACTTTTCTATGGCATGGGAATGACATTGAAAAAAAGGAAAATGTCAGGTGGCCTGGGACAAAGTTTGCTTATCCAAAAAAGCAGGTGGACTAGGAATTTTAAACTTGAGGCAACACAATAAGGCAATGATGATAAAAAATCTTTATAAATTCTTCAACTGTCTGGATATACCTTGGGTCAACCTTATCTGGCAAGCATATTATCAGAATGGCTCCCTGCCAGATTGCAATTCATACAAGGGATCTTTCTGGTGGAGAAATTGCCTCTCATTTCCGATTGACTTCAAGAATATGACCACTATTGTGCCTGGTCAGGGAAATAGCACTATGTTTTGGCAGGACAAATGGCATGACACTGAACTATGCAATAAGTTTCTTGAATTATTTTCTTTTGCCAAAAAGCCAAAAATCAGAACCCAGGAAGCCAAACAATATCAGCTTGCAGGGGAGTTACCGGGTATGTTACAACTGCCACTATCACTTATTAAAGAAAACCAGATGAACAGTTTATATACAATCCTCTAGAATTCAAATGATCTTAAGAAAGACAAATGGACATTCCCATGGGGAGGTGATAGATTCTCTACTAAAAAGGTATATGACCTTCTTGTCAAAGCACCTGATGCACCAAAGCCTTTTGAATGGATTTGAAAATCCCCATGTCTTCCGAAGCACAAGTTTTTCTTCTGGCTGCTACTAAGTGATAGATTAAATACCAGAGAACTTCTTGTCAGAAAAAATTTCAACATTGAGGAGGACACTTGTGTCCTTTGTGAGGAAAACACTATTGAATCAGTTGATCATATCTTCTTCAGATGTGACTTTAGTCAAAATTTCTGGTGGAAACTTAGAATTGAATGGAACACTGATTATCCATTGATTAGTATGATCCAAGAGGCACATGATAGAACATTAAATCAGTTCTTCAACATCACTATGATGACAGTATGCTGGAGCTTATGGAATCACAGGAATAACATCATCTTCGAGCAACATACTAGGTGCATGGATAACTGTTATGACATATTCAAATTGTCAGTGGCTGATATTAGACGTAGAATCAAACCTAGCTTACTTGAAGGCATGCATGCTTGGTTAGATACTTTGTAATTTACTTATTTACTTTCTATGATTTCCACCATGTACAGTGCCCTATTTATAAAATAAAAATGACACAGTGGGGGACTTCCCCACTGTCTTTGTGTAAAAAAAAAGACTCTACTCTCATAATTTATGTTCTAATAATGCAATAATAATGCTCAATAAGTTATGATAAAATTCATATTTGATAATTTATGTTCTGATATAATAATAACTATTTAATAATTATTAGCAATAATTTATTATTAAATTACATTTTGATAATGTGATTTAATATTCGTTTCAAATAATTTATGAAATCAAAATAATAATAATCTCGACCATCATAGTACCTTTCACATGTGTGCTTGCACGTCTCTATAAGAATGATGTGGTTAAGAGTCGCATATGGTATTCATGAGTAAAAGATCAAGCTTTGAAATCAATGACAGAGAAGCCGGACAGAAGAAAGCCCAAAATAGCAAACAAAACAACACCAAGCTTGTCTAGTTTAGGACTGCATATAACACCCTAAAAATTCCAGTTCGACGCCAGTACAGGACCAACAAAGATGTGCGAAGAAAAAAATTCAACAAGAAGAAAAGTATTAAGTTAAACATAGCAAGGATGTATCGACTTATTTGACTCCCACAATCAGCAGCCGGACGTTGAATCTCTTCCCGGTGCCTCCTCTACCCTGTCCATCTCCACCTATCGCTGGTGCCTCCCCCTGCCCTCCATCTCCTCCGTGCTCCACCTATCCTGACGCCTCCCCCTCCACATCTGTCATGGCCGACAGGATGGACCTGTGCTTCCAGATAAAAACAACGAAGATCGAACCTGAGCTGACCTAAAGGCGCATCGGTGCCACGACTTCCTCTCCGAGCTAGCACTGGTTGGTTTTGGCCTGCCATGGACGTGAACCCGAGCTCTCGCCGCCAGGCATAGTTAGTTTGCGGTGCCGACCTGCACCGCCCCGCCATGTCTCCCTCTTGGCAGTAGTGCTGGTCGGCCTCTGACTCTCTCGTTGATCAGATGCGCCACCACCGCCAGGAAGCAGGTCCTCGCTGCGGGTCGTGCTGCTGCGAGTACCACCATCAAGCTGATCTTAGGTATTTATGCGTGAATTCTGAGAGCGGATTTACCCCTCCTAGGTTGGGCCTCCGGCACCATCATAGCCATCAATTTGTTCAAGATTCGTGCAAAGGTCAACTAGTCAAAAGGGTCCAATCATTTTGCATTTTAACCCTCTATATGTACGAAAATCAACCCATCCATCCAGAGCATCTTCTCCTAGAGCTGCCTCCTCCCACCTACCCCCGAGCACGCCTACCAAATCGCGTCGCCATGCCTCCTCCTGCTCCTCCCTGATAGCAGCCTACCGCCCAACACCTCCTCCTCCTACATGCCCCGATGGGGATGTGCCATGGAGCAGCGACGTCGCCTACGCGCGCGGTGGCCGCCCCCTCATGCTCCTCCACCCATCAAGATTTGCGATTCAGTTTCTTCCACCAAAGTCTTCTTAGAATTTTTCTTCCACCGGAATGTTCTTCATATTTTTCTTCACATTTTCTTGTATAGATCTGCTTGATTTTGTATGAATCCTTGTAGTAGATCGAAACATACATGCAACTTTTTTGGATTTGTTGTCATTTTGTATGAATCCTTGCAGATCCTTGTATGAATCCTTGCAGATATTATTTTTCATGATGTACAGTGTATGAAACTGCTCTGAATCTTACTTGGATCGTTGAATTTATGATGGATCCTGTATGGATTTTCTGTCAAACTGTAGTGAAATATGTATAGAAATTGTATGAATGTTCTTTGAAGAAAGTTATATGAAACCACTCTGAATCTTGTATGTATCGTTGAATTTTATATGAAACCACTCTGGTTTGATAGTGTATGAAACTTGTATTATCTTAAAAAAATGAGGTGAAAAAGAAAAAAATGTACAAGTTCTGTACATAAAAAACATTGTTGAATATTCCTGGAATTTTAAGAGAAAAAATGAGGTGAAAAGAAAAAGAAACGTGTGTAGAAAAAATTGTTGATTAAATTTATGAATCTAGAATGTTTAGTGAATAATAAATATATATTAATATTTATAATTCTTTAAAATATTTCGTGTACAAGTTCTGTACTTGGCAAAAAAAAGTTTGTAAAACATGTGAATCTTGTATGAAACTTCTGAATCTAGGATGAAACAAAATAAGAGTGTCTAAATATTGTTGAATAAAAAGTACAAGAATAAAAATTATCAAATGAGATTGTTGAAAAAAAATTGTGCATGTTTCATTTTTAGAATAAAAAGTCCATAAAAAACATTGTTGAATATTCCTAAAATTTTAAGAGAAAAAATGAGGTGAAAAAGAAAAAGAAACGTGTGTGTAGAATTTTTTTGATTAAATTTATGAATCTAGAATATTTAGTGAATAATAAATATATATTAATATTCATAAATCTTTAAAATATTTAGTGTACAAATTTTGTATTTGGCAGAAACAAGTTTGTAAAACATGTGAATCTTGTATAAAACTTCTGAATCTAGGATGAAACAAAGTAAGAGTGTCTAAATATTGTTAAATAAAAAGTACAATAATAAAATTTATGAAATGAGATTGTTCAAAAAACAAATTGTGCATGTTTCATTTTTAGAATAAAAAATGTACATAAAAACATTGTTGAATATTCCTAAAATTTTAAGAGAAAAATGAGGTGAAAAAGAAAAAGAAACGTGTGGGTAGAAAAAATGTTGATTAAATTTATGAATCTGGAATGTTTAGTGAATAATAAATATATATTAATATTTATAAATCTTTAAAATATTTAGTGGACAAGTTCTGTATTTGGCAGACACAAGTTTGTAAAACATGTAAATCTTGTATGAAACTTCTGAATCTAGGATGAAACAAAGTAAGAGTGTCTAAATATTGTTAAATAAAAAGTACAAGAATAAAAATTATCAAATGAGATTGTTAAAAAAACAAATTATACATGTTTCATTTTTAGAATAAAAAATGTACATACAAAACATTGTTGAATATTTATGAAATTTTAAGAGAAAAAATGAGGTGAAAAATAAAAATAAACGTGTAGAAGACAGTATCGATTGTGAGGAGAGAATCAGCGACAAAAAATGTAGAATATCCGACAACGCTAGGAGGTTGGATAGAAAACTGCAACAGATCTATGAGGTAAGGTGGGAGGGCTATTTTATAAAACATATAGCACGAATCTCCAACAAATGGAGAGTAGAGACGGTGCCGGGGGCTCTCCTACAGGAGGGATTGCATTGTCCGTGAATTCTTCCCTAGTTCCATGTAAGTTCCATGCAGCAGCCAAAAGCAGCAGTATACATGCACTGATGCATATCAGGAGCCTTCCAGCGTAATCGGATCGATCATCATAGAGTGGCACCATAGTCCACAACGCCATACTCCTCCGCATCTTCTTCCTTGAACGTTCATGAGCACGTTCCAGTAGGCGTCGCCATGCCGGTCGCACAGCCTGCACAGATCGTAGACTTGCGCGAAATAGTTGTGCTCGTCAAGCGAAGCAGACAGCGATTCGGCAGCGGCGAGAAAGGATCCGGAGCAGGCGTGACCGAAAAATATCGTGCAGCCAATCGACGGTGCCCTTGAGTGAGATGGCCTTGGCCTCGGAACAGCTGGATGTCGCCCGTGCGTCCGCATTGTTGGACGCCCTCGTCATACCTTTGGCGGCGCAGATCTTGGCGCACCTTCTGCACCGGCCGGCAGGGATTCTCGACGAACCTAGCTCTCGATTTGGCAATCGACATGCGATTTTAGATTGGGAAATCGGGAGAGAAGGCCACAAATATCTTACTATATATCTTGTAGAGACACTTTAGAAAAGGCTAAACTCTTGGAGCTAACAACGTATCTGTCCTAAACTCTTGGAGCTATAACAAAACAGAGATGTAACAAAACAGAGGGGAGGCTGTGCTGCGACACACGAGACGTAGAAACCCTCCATCCTTTATTTATTTATTATTATTATTTAATTTATTTATTATTACTTATTGGTGGCTTAGTGGTAATATGTGATCTTACTTATTAGTGGCTTAGTGGTAACATGTGATCTGGTGGAAGGGTAAAACGGTCCTAAAAAGTGTAGGTACTACAAGAAACACTCTTTCCTTTATTATTAGGTATAGATATATAAAAATAGTAATGGAGACTAAAAGATAGACGAACCAACTGAAGAATACGATACCATGGAAGCGCAAGAGCATTCATATCGATGCACCTCTATTTGCAAAATCACCCACACTTCCACTCACACACTCACACAAAAACATTTTTGTAGTAACATATCCGAACTCACACTTTTGTGCAACTTGTAACCATTCATGCACACACATACTACATACAGATATCTCCCGACTTCTTTTTTGTACGGAAAGTTATACCGATGAAGTAATGATTATACAGTATGAAGTGGCTATGAAGATCTGCCAAAACAATTATTTCAGAAGCCTCCCACTGGCTGAAACAATATCACCTCGAGGACACTACGAAACACTGCATAATTTCGCTTCGTATACTAAAAGGATGCATCCTTCCTACGTTAACATTTTTTGCTTCCTTCTCTGTGTATGAATTGTATATCCATTGAAAATAACCCTACATGAACTATTTTGTCATGTTACACGACATCTATTTGAGCTCAGTATAGTATCTGTAAATTGCAACATTATGTGGATCATATGAATTGGTTGTCTGCTGCCTTTTTCATTTGGAAAACAATCACCCCTATCTTACATGCTACGATTAACCAAAGAATAAAAACAGATGACCTGCACGGCGTGCCACCGCATCAAGCCTCCTAGTGCACTACATATACAAGAGATGTTAATTTGTCCCTGGTGGAACAAATTGGATCCAACCAAAAGAAATCACGGTCCGCACTTGACAAACAGTTCGATTCACTATGCACAGGAAAGTTAATCATCTATGTGTACAATATTTCATCGATCGAAAATATCTATGTTTATGTACATGAGAAAAGAAGAAGCCAAACTTTGTTCATCGGAGCACTATGTTTTCCTTTCAGAAGACTACACAGAGTTCTAATTTATAACTGAATCCGTAACTAATGTCAGAAATCTAAACATCCAGTCGATCCCTACCCACACAAGGCAACCAAGATAGTATATCTCAAAGCTCAAAAACGGTAGGTGTTTATTAAATCTTATTCAACACATCGTCATGGCCTGATCACTGCTGGCGTTGTTGGCTCCTCTATACGTAGTACATTCATGACTGAGAAGTGGAGAAAGAGTAATTTTTTGGAGAAGTAGTGGAAAAAAAGTTTGGAACCAAAGAAATAGCTAGCTAGGTATCCACCTGGTAGTTCTTGTGTATTTGATGGACATTAACACTCATGCATACATATCTGATTATATAGCTATATGCCAGAGGAATGTCTGCCACTAGTATGTGTGATCTGACAATCAACAATACCCAAAACACATACATACTACTTTTGAATCTGGTCTTTAATAATACGAATTTGAATCTATGTTCTTCCCTATCACTATAAGACTTACTCTCTAATCACCAGCAAAATGATCAAAGTGACATGGCGATTTCAGTAAAATCGATTTTTGATTCCTTTGAAGAAAATCCAAAGTTTGCTTTCAATCTAGACATTAGGACCCTTCTAACTTCGATATGCAAATCCTAGGAATATCATGTGAACTCATAGGAACATCTCGTTGTCATCTCAAATCATATATAGAGTTTTTGTCATCCACACGGCGCAAATTCGAACATAAATTCGAACATAGAATATGACTAAAATTGCAAAATCTTCCTTATTCTGGAATCATGTTAGGCTACCATCATAACACAATTTCCTAATTCACATAAGTGTGTAGTCTTTGTCATTTCAAACCCCTTGAGTCAGCGGTTTATCACTTTAACCTAAGGATAAATTTGTGGCATCACATTTGGTGTGAAATCCAATGTAGCGTTTTGGAAGTTATAGACATTCAGTACCATGACATACCACATAGATTTTCCTTTTCACTATATACATCTAGCTATGTATTACTTCTAGCAAAAAAGGTGAGTCCGTTCTTCCAGCTATGTTGTTAAATACTAGTCCTGTAACCATACAGTGGTTCTACAACCAACTTAACCTAACAAGGATGGGCACACCAATTGCACAAACGTCTACTTACATTTCAACATCATATATTTGCGAGCCAATAGGACACGGGGTGGGATTATAGAGAGGGAGTCAGTGTAAAGAGTTCAACAATACAAATATAGCTAACACGATAGAAAGCCACGAAGAGCATGCCAACAGAACACCCACCCAGGCAAAGATCGCTTCCATGGTACTATCGGAATGAGAGTCATCAGAAGTTCAGTCTTGGCATGCGAGTTGGAATACATCACAGGCTTTGGGAGGTGCTCTTCTTCAGGAAATATCAATTGCATTTTTTGCAATGCTTAGTGCACCGGGTATTGCTGTGGTGGTCTCTAGTACATTTATTTCACAAGAGAAATATGTTGCATTTTGTGCAATGCTTAGTGCACTAGCGAGCTTTTTCACGTATCCACCAGCAATGGTTCAGGCACTAGTCTCTTGCCGCCGGCGCCAAGAGAAACCTACTTAGCACTAGATACGTCACTCCATCGTTCCTCTTGGGAGAACCCATACTCATCCATACATTTCTGCTAGTACTACTCTGCTACAGCTAGAGCAATAGCCACGGTCTGATGTGCTTATAGCAGCTGTAAGCCTGTAATGGAAGGTTTTGGTGCAGAAACGAATCCGGGCTTTTGTGCATTATCAATTTGACGCTCCTGTGTGTGTGACCTGATCCATCTTTTGTTTCGGTAATTTGATACTAACCCATTTGATCCGTTACCTCTAGTGATGCAGCTCAAGCTCAAGTCAATAGGACGGTAAAGTTAATAAGGATTTATCAAATGAACTAGAATCCCACTTCTAGATTATTTGGCAAAATCTAATATAAATTTTGAGCAAAAATTTAAACTAGAATTTATCAAATGAACTAGAAGTGGGATTTGGGTGGGATCCCACTTGACACCCTAACAGCTAAACACATGCAAAAAATATAATGCCTTTACTCCTACACAGAAGGCGGACAAGTGTATACTTATCCCTATTCAATAATACTTTTACTTTGGTGTCCCCCTCTCTACCAAAATTATGAAACATGAGACACAAGGACGGCCAAGATTGGCTCATACCCCTACAGTTCATTCAATAATTCTCAATTATTTGGCATGTGGGTACAGTTAGAGCATTCCAAAGCCTATCCTATACGGAAGGTGGTGGCCTGTTTCTAGAATTACTGCCTGATGGATCAATTTTGCTTATTTTTCCTTTCGATTTTTGAGTGGTTGATACATATTTCAAACTTTTGTGATCCTTGAGTTGTAATGACTATCTAATAAAGCAATAAAAAGGCTGCATGCATCGATCGATGCAGAGGCCGGGCAAACCCTATTTCGAAAAAAAAAACGGAAGGTGGTGGCCGAAGCGATAGCAGAACGCGACATCAAGCTAGATGGCCCCCCATAATCATGGGCCCGAGGCAGATTTCCCTCCCGGCTCCCGCCCTGCCACGGGGGCCGGGTCTGCACCTAATCGTATCATGCAAAGGATCTTGGAAGAAAACTTAAAGCAACAGCGGTGCATATAATATCCCTAGGTGTGGTGCCCAAATACATCAGCAGAGTCAAGGTATTTCTTTATAAATTGTCCTATTACTTAGCAAGCAACCTAGTTCCTTTTATTATTATTTTTTACCTAGAGCTCCATGATTCCATTAAGCCAACTCAGCAAACTTGTTGGTCGCAACACCACTTAACATCATCGGGTACCATGTCCACCCATAATGACCGCAACTGATCATTTATCTGATCCAAAATTGTACCCATGCGCTTGGATCATGATATGAGGCTCTAGAGACATCCCCCTTTTTATCATATAAAATAGTAATGGAGACCAAAAGAGAGAAGAACCAACTGAAGAATACGATTCCATGGAAGCGCAAGAGCATTACATATCGATGCAAGTCTATTTGTAAATCACCCACACCGCCACTCGCACACGCACACAATTATTTTTTTGCACTTACATATCCGAACTCGCACTTTTGTGCAACTTGTAACCATTCATGCACACACATACATACACATATCGGGCTCCCGACTTCTTTTTTGTATGAAAAGTTATACTGATCGAGTAATGATTATACAGTATGAAGTGGCTATGAAAATCTGCCAAAACAATTATTTCAGAAGCCTACCACTGGCTGAAACAGCATCACCCAGAGAGCAGTGCGAAACACTGCAGAAATTTGCTTCCTATACTAAATAAAAGCATGCATCCTTCCTACATTAACCTTTTTTTTGCGTCCTTCTCTGTGTATGAATTGTATATCCATTGAAAATAACCCTACATGAACTACTTTGTCATGTTACACTACATCTATTTGAACTCAGTACAATATCTGTAAATTGCAACGTTACGTGGATCATATGAATTGGCTGTCCGCTGCCCTTTTCATTTGGAAAATTATCAGCCTTATCTTAAATGCTACGATTTACCAAAGAACAAAACAGATGACCTGCACGGCTGCACCAGCACACCGTGCTGCCGTATCAAACCTCCTAGTGCACTATATATGCATGAGACGTTAATTTTTTCCCAAGGTGGAATGAATTGGATTGAACCAAAATAAATCACAGGGCGCACTCCACAAACAGTTAGATTCACTATACACACAAAAGTTAATCATCTATGTGTACAATATTTCATCGATCACAAATTTCTATGTTTATGTACACGAGAAAAGAAGAAGCCAAACTCTGTTCATCGGAGTACTATGTTTTTTCCTTTAAGAAGACTAGACAGAGTTCTAATTTATAATTGAATCTGCAACTAATTAATGTCAGAAATCCAGACATCTAGTCAATCCCTACCCACACAAGGCAACCAAGATAGCATATCTCAAAGCTCAAAACGGTACGTGTTTATTAAATCTTATTCAACACATCGTCATGGCCTGATCACTGCTAGCGTTGGCTCCTCTGTGCGTACTATATTCATGACTTAGAAGTAGAGAAAGAGTTATTTTTTGGAGAAGTAGAGGGAAAAGTTTGGCACCAAAGAAATATCTAGCTAGGTATCCACCCGGTAGTTCTTGTATATTTGGTGGACATTAACACTCATGCATACGTATCTGATTTATATAGCTATATGCCAGAGGAATGTATGCCACCAGTATGTGTACTCTCACCATCAACAATAGCCAAATCTCATACATACAGCTTTTGAATCTGGTCTTTAATAATACGAATTTGAATCTATGTTCTTCCCTATCACTATAAGTATTATTCTCTAATCATCTGCAAAATGCTCAAAGTGACACGGCAATTTAGTAAAATCAAATTTTGGTTCCTTTGAAGAAAATTCAAAGTTTGCTTTCAATCTAGACATTAGGACCCTTCCAACTTCAATATGTAAATCCTAGGAATATCACGTGAACTCACAGGAACATCTCGTTGTCATCTCAAATCATATATAGAGTTTTTGTCATCCATCTAGCGCAAATTCGCACATAAGTTCGAACATAGAATATGACTAAAATTGCTAAACCTTCCTTATTATAGGATCATGTTTTGTTACCTTCATAACAAAATTTCCTAATTCCCATAAGTGTGTAGTCTTCCCCATTTCAAATACCTTAAGTCAGCGATTTATCACTTTAATCTAAGGATAAATTTCTGGTATCACTTTTGGTGAAAAATCCTATGTTTAGCGTTTTGGAAGTTATAGGCATATTCACTACCATAGCATACCACATAGATTTGCCTTTTCACTATATATATCTAGCTATGTATTGCTTCTAGCAAAAAAGGTTCGTGGGTCCTGCCAAGCTAGCTATGTTGTTAAATACTAGTCATGTAACCATACAATGACTCTCCAACCAACTTAACCTAACAAGGAGGGACGCACCAATTGCACAAATGTCTACTTAATGTCACATTTGCACATCATATATTTGTGAGCCAACATGACACAGATAAGGTCACACATTTTAATGTGGGGTTATAAGCAGGGTCAGTGTAGAGCGTTCAACAATACAAATATATCTAACACGACAAGAAGCCTTCAAGATCATGCCAATATAACACTCACCCAAGCAAAGATCGCTTCCATGATACTATCGAAATGAGAGGCATCAGAAGTACAGTCTTGGCATGCGAGTTGAAATACATCATAGGCTTTCGGAGGTTCTCTTGATCGAGAGATTTCCATTGCATTTTTTCAATGCTTAGTGCACCGGAGGGTCCTATGGTGGTATCTAGTGCATTTCCTCCATGAGAGAAATATGTTGCATTTTGTGCAATGCTTAGTGCACCAGCGGGCCTTTTCATGTATCCACCAGCAATGGTTTAGGCACTCGCCGTCGACGCCAAGAAAAAGCCCATAGGCTTTCCCTGCCAGGAGACCAACATTACATGTAAAGGGTAAGAAAGTAGAGACCACACAATATCATTACTCTTGGGAGAACGCATACTCATCCATACATGGCTAGTACTACTCTGCTATAACTAGAGCAATAGCCACGGTTGGATGTGCTTGTAGCAGCTGTAAGCCTGTAACGATTATGATGGAAGGTTTCGGTGTAGAAACGAATTCGGTTTTTTTTGCATTATCTATTTGACGCCTCTATGTGTGTGACCTGATCCATCTTTTGTTTCGGTAATTTGATACTAACCCATTTGATCCATTCCGTCCAGTGATACAACTCAAGCTCAACCGAAAGAGACGGTATAGTTAAGCACATGCGACAAATCTGAGGCCTTTACTCCTACACAGAAGGCATACAAATGTATACTTATCCCTATTCAATAATTCTCAATATTTTGGCATATGAGTGGAGTTAGAGCATTCCAAAACCTACCCTACACAGAAGGCGTGATCCCTATTTATCACTCATAGCGAGTTCTAATTCCCCTCTCGCTCACGTCGAGCTAGTCGCACGGGAAGTCGCTCCAATCACGAGGGAAGCTGGGTGCAGTCTCTCTTTTTTTGTACATTCCTCTTCCCGCGTGTGCCATTCCTTTTCATTCATTCCTTTTGATTTTATTTTTGGATTTTCATGCGGACGACCTCCTGCTAGAGCTACCCAACCTCTTGCTAGACTTTACACTTCCTACTAGAACTAGAAAATAAATTATTACTTTCTACTATTATTTTCTGATAATATTGCAAATTAGAAATTACAACTAAAAAGTGGTGCGCCAACCTCTTCTTCTTGTTCTTCTTATTTTTGCGAAAATTCTACCGGTCAACTAATAATCATCAATAGCAGTACAAAAAGCGCAAAAGTAATAAATATTATAAATAGGTTAGCAGACCACCTAGAGACGACTATAAACACTAGCACGAGCCCAAGGTGCACCGCCGTCCTCGCCCCTTTCATCACCGGAGCCGGACAAAACTTGTGGTAGTAGAGTTTGTTGTAGCGGACATACGAGAAGTCATCCCGCTAAGACCCCAAAGGACCAGCACACTAGAGAAGCAGCCATCGTCAGTGATGACAACCGTAGATGGAAGTTCCCTATCTGATTTACTCTTATGGTATCCACCTGGTAGTTCTTGTATATTGGATAAATATTAAAACTCATGCATACATATATGGTTCATATAGCTATGTGCCATAAGAATGAATGCCACCAGTATGTGTGCTCTCACCATCAACAATAGCCAAATCATATACATACAACTTTTGAATCTGGTCTTTAATAATGTGAATTTGAATCTATGTTCTTCCCTATCACTACAAGTCTTATTTTCTAATCATTAGCGAAATGCTCAAATTAACACGACGATTTCAGTAAAACCAAATTTTGGTTCCTTTGAAGCAAATTCAGAGTTTTCTTTCAGTTTATAGACATTAGGACCCTTCCAAATTAAATATGTAAATCCTAGGAATATCATGTGAACTCATATGAACATCTTGTTATCATCTCAAATCATATATAAACTTTTTGTCATCTATTAGGTGCAAATAAGTTTGAACATAGAATATGACTAAAATTGCAAAATCTTCTTTGTTCTGGAATCATGTTATGCTACATGTCATACCACATTTCCCTACTTCCCATAAGTGTGTATTATTCCTAATTTCAAATACCTTGAGTCAGTGGTTTAACACTTTAACCTAAGGATAAATTTGTGGCATCACATTTGGTGTGAAATCCAATGTATAGCATTTTGGAAGTTGTAGACATTCAGTACCATGACATACCACATAGATTTTCCTTTTCACTATATACATCTAGCTATGTGGTACTTCTAGCAGAAAAGGTTCGTGGGTTCTACCAAACTAGCTAGGTTTTTAAATACTAGTCATGTAACCATACAATGGTTCTCCAACCAAGTTAACCTAACAAGGACGAATGCACCAATTGCACAAATATCTACTTAGTCTCACATTTGGACATCATATATTTGTGAGCCAATAGGATATGGATAAGTTCACACATTGTAGCGTGGGATTATACAGAGGGAGCCAGTATAGAGCGTTCAACAATACAAATATAGCTAACACGGCAATAAGCCTTCAAGATCATGCCAATATAACACCCACACAAGAAAATATCGCTTCCATGATACTATCGGAATGAGAGGCATTAGAAGTTCAGTCTTGGCATGCGAGTTGGAATACATCATAGGCTTTCGGAGGTGCTCTTCATCGAGAGATTTCCATTGCATCTTGTTCAATGCTTAGTGCACCGGAGGGTCCTGTGGTGGTGTCTAGTGCATTTCCTCCACGAGAGAAATATGTTGCATTTTGTGCAATGCTTAGTGCACCAGCAAGCCTTTTCATGTATCCCCCGGCAATGGTTCAGGCACTCGTCTCTCACCGTCGGTGCCAAGAAAAATTCCATGGGCGTTCCTTGCTAGAAGACCAGCATTACCTGTAAAGGGTAAGAACGTAGACACCACATAGTATCATTACTCTTGGGATAACCCATACTCATCCATACATGGCTGCTACTAGTCTGCTACAACTAGAGCAATAGCCACTATCGGATGTGCCTGTAACGATTATGATGGAAGGTTTCAGTGCAGAAACGAATCCGATTTTTTTTGCATTATCTATTTGACTCTCCTATGTGTGTGACCCGATCCATCTTTTTTTGGTAATTTGATACTAACCCATTTGATCCGTTCCATCCAGTGATACAACTCAAGCTCAACTTAAAGAGACGGTACAGTTAAGCAGAGGCGACAAATCTGAGGCCTTTACTCCTACACAGAAGGCGTAAAAGTGTATACTTATCCCTGTTCAATAATTCTCAATCAAGCTCAAATCAAAGATACGGTACCATTAAGCACATGCGACAACGGGAGAAGGCGGACAAGTGTACACTTATCCCCATTCAATAATAATTTTAAATCTTTTGGCATGTGAGTGAAGTTAGAGCATTCCAGAAGGCGTGATCCCTATCTATCACTTGCACGGGAAGTCGCTCCACTCGTGCGAGAAGCTGGGTGCAGTCTTTTTTTGTTGTACATTCATCTTCCCACGTGTGCCATTCCTTTTGATTTTGTTTTTAGAGGTTCTTGCGGACGAACCTCCTGCTAGAGTTATCCAAACCTCTTGAACTAGAAAATAAATTATTTCTATTACTTTCTACTTTTGTTTTTGCTAATATTGCCAATTAGAAATTACAATGAAAAAGTTGTTGTGCGCCAACCTATTTTCTTATTCTTCCTTTTTTTCGAAAAGTCTACCGATCTATTAATAATAATCAACAGCGGTACAAAAAAGTCCAAAAGTACTAAATATTACAAATAGATCATTGGATAACCTAGAGATGACTATAAACACTAGCACGAGCCGAAGGCGCACCGCCATCCTCGCCCCTCCATCACCAGAGCCGCACAAAACTTGTGGTAGTAGAGTATGTTGTAGCGGATAGACAGAAGTCATCGTGCTAAGGCTCCAAAGGACCAACACACCAAAATAACAACCATCGTCAATAATGACAACCGTATATCAGAAGAGATTAACCTAAAGCCATACCAATGAATACGAAAACTGACCGGTTCCAAGGAGATCCGCCGGGAACATGCACGCGCCCTTCGCCTGTGCTAGACGCACCACCGGAGCAAGGCCATGGCGGGGTAGACTTTATTCTAAATTCAGGATGTCGCCTCACCATCCCGAAAAAGACACTAAATCAAGATAAACAAAGAATACAAACCTTCCTGTCGCCGAGAGGCCGTGGTCCGCCACAGCTCCAAGGTCCCAAGACACCGGAGGCAGAATAGGCCAGCAGCGTTGCCGACGAGAGGGACAAAACACTAGGTGAGTTTAGAGCCGCCTCGCGAACATGTGTGTGTACCGTTTCACCCTTCTTCGTCACATATGACTGAAGTAACAATTTTGTGTATAGAAAATATCAAGCAACATAAAATAATTCTTTTACCACACTATAAAATTAGGTGCATGCATCATCAAATTTTAATATTTTCTAATTTCACATGAAAATAGATGTTCATACAAGTTGTAAGAAAATAAATTATGCATAACGATATTTAGTTCATGATCCACCTATTCCTAAAAAGCTTTGCTCATGGGGTTCCAAAGAAAGTATTCAAGGGGTTCAGAAAAAATGTTCACGGGGTTCGAAAAGATGTCCAAGGGTTTGAAAAAATTGTTCACGAGGCTCAAAAACATATTCATGGGATTTACTAAAATGATTGTGGGGTTCTAAAAAAGTATTCACTGGGTTCGGAAAATATTCACGGGGTTTGAAAAATGTTCACATGGTTTGAAGAAGGCATGTTCATGGTTTCAACGGTATTTACAAATTCAAAAAATGGCCACAAATTTGAAGAAACTCAAGGTTAAAAAATATATTCATGTAAACCAAAAAATAAAGCAATAAATATGGAAAACCGAAAATAAAAATATAATATGTAGGATTTGAAAAAATGTTCGAAGGTTCAAAATAAATGTTCATAGGTTCATTGCTTAATAATGCTAACTTGAATCAATGTTCTTCCCTATCACTATAAGTCTTATTCGCTAATTATCAGCAAAAATGCTCAAGTGACACATCAATTTTAGTAACCTAAATTTTTGTTTCTTTGAAGAAAATTCAGAGTTGACTTTCAATGTATACAGTTAGGTCCCTTGCAACCTCTTTAATATGTAAATCGTAGGAAAATCACGTGAACTCAGATGAACATCTCGTTATCACCTCAAAAAATATATAAAGTTTTTTCCATCCACCCGGTGCGAATTCACGCATAAGTTTGAACATGGAATTCAATTGAAATTGTCAAATCCTGCTCATTCTGGATTCTACTTATGCTACACATCAAACCACACTTGCCTACTTCCTATCTTGGTATGAGATTCACGGGTCAAACAATATATCACTTTGAATCCCTAAAATTATTGATTTATCACTTCAACCTAAGGACAAATTTGTGGTATCACATTTCGCATGAAAACCTATGTATAGCGTTTTCCTAGTTATAGACATATTCACTACCATGACATACCACATAGATTTCCTTTTCACTATATATATTTAGCTATGTATTATTTCTAGCAAAAAAAGGTTCATAAGTTCCAGCCAAGCTAGCTAGCTATATATGTTCTTAAATACTAGTCATGTGACCATATAACAGTTCTCCAACCAACTTAACCTAACAAGGACGGATGCACCAATTGCACAAATGTCTACTTAATCTCACATTTGCATGTCTCATATAGTGGCGAGCCAATAGGACATGTATAAGGTCACACATTGTAGTATGGGATTATAGAGAGGGGTCTAGTGTAGAGCATTCAACAATACAAATATATCTAACACGAAAAGAAGCCATCAAGATCATGCCAACGGAACACCCACCCAAGCAAACATCAATTCCAAGATACTATCGTAATGAGAGGCATCAGAAGTATATATGTGACATGAGAGTTGGAACAGATCATGGTCTTTCGGAGGAGTTCTTCCACGAGAGAAATTGGTAGCATTTTGTGCAATGCTTAGTGCACAGACATGGTGTCTAGTACTACTACTACTATATTTCTGCTTACTGCAAAGAGTATGTATTCACCAACAATAGTTGAGACACGTATCTCCGAACGCGAGCGCCAGGAGAATCTCCACTAGCGGGAGACACCACACACCATGCATTGTACTCATATTCTTGTTGTGCTCTCGGTAGAACCCATACTTTGCTTGTGCTGCTTTACTACAAGTAGAGCAATACACATGGTCAGCTCTAAGTTTGTGTTACGCCGTCCACTAGCTGGAGGAAGTACTCCTTTCGTTCTAAATTAACGGACTCAAAAATTTGTCCTAATACACATATATCTGTCTGGACGTGTTTTAGTGTATAGATACATGTATATAAGGACAAAAAACTGAGTCAAGTGTCTTGAGATGGATGAAATAATAGTAATATGTTCACATCCAATTGCTTCATTTAACTATTCTAATAAGTAGTAGTCACTACGGGAAAAATTGTCGCCGTCGTCGCCCCTCTCCTTTACCGTGTGCCAACATGCCCGGAACACGGCAAAGCTGATCTCTGCCGTGTGCATATCTGGAAGCACACGGCAAAGAAAACATACACGACACGTTACACAAAAAGAACACGGCCAAGAACTGAACACGGCAATAGACAAACTATGGCACACGGCAAAGAAAAAAGACATGGAAAATTCCCTGGGGTACATGGCAAAAATTTGTTCACGGCAAAGAAGTGGGCCCCGCGGCCTCGCAGGGTCACCCGCCGGCAGGGGCGGACGGCAGAATCTTTGCCGTGTGCCCTCGCCGTTAGGTACACGTCAAAGATCAGCTTGGCAAAGATCAGCTTTGCCATGTGTATTCTCCTGGCAAAGCATTTTTCACCTTTTTCTTTTATTTAGTTAGCAAGGCTTTTATTACATATATGTTAGGTGATGTTATTTCATAGGATCATGAGCACACACATATGAATAGGTTGTTGTGGTCTTGATCAGTACATGCACGCCCCCTTATACAATCCGGTTTCACCGAAACGGGGAGTTTCCCCCTTATACAAGTCCAGAGCCTTTGCTTCTAGGTTAGAGCGCATGCATGCGAGGGGGACACATGCAAGAACCTGGAGACTAGTAGTTTTTGTATGTTCTAACATAGAACCACACTTTTATGCATGTGCTAGGGCCACATGCATGCAGATCCTTGAGGTAGTCAAAATTGAGAACAATCTAAAGGATGTCAAATAACAAATTTCAGACTTTGTCGTGAAATCCTCTCATCTTGGTCTTTTGATTGACCAAAAGAGTGACCTTTCTGTTTCAAAAGTAGTCCAACAGATTGCTTGGTTTTGTTGGTCAGCAGCTCTACCGTGAGGGGAAATTCTACTCTTGCTGATTGGTTGAGGATTGTTTCTCAAAGTTTGTGACTAGGAACCCACCTAATGGAAATGAAGTTCAGCATCCTCCAGAAGCTTATGGTCTAGTGCAAAGTTCATATTTCCATGGTCTCAATCCTTAAGAAGAGCTGGTACATGCTATATCTACAAGAGAAACTATCCTCCGCTCCTCAAGAGGGTTGACAGAACCAGGAACTCTGTTCAAGAGTCTAATGGCCATCTTGAGAGATGTAGTTATATGCTATAATGGAATTGTATAATTCAATCTTTGCAACTTAAGTATAGATAAGAATATGATCTCACATATTTTCCAAGTGTTATAACTCCTGGAGAATCGGTGGTCTACCCCTATAGCTTTCTCCGTACGAGGGTATACCAGTGGACTTTTATTTTTGTTTTGGTTTATTTAGGACATATGTACATGGAAAACAAAGTTTGGGTCAACTTTGCCATAAAATAGGCTCCGGTTGCCCCGTGGCGGGAGTTTCCACGTATATATCCAGGATTTTACTAAGTGTTAACGCATGTATACAAAGGGGGTCATACTTGGGCTTACACATGGGACCTACCAACCATGCACCACACTCACACACATATGCTAGGGACACATGCAAGTTTTCATCTGATTCCGACGCTCTCGTTTTCTTCCTCCGACGAAACCCTAATCTACGGGCCTCAGATCATCTACCCTCCTAGACATTCTTCTGATGGGGGTAGCCTAGCGTAGCTCTCTCTTGTTTTGTGTTTGATTAGGTCATAGGATGATGTAAAACCATGTTGGTTCACAAGTTGGGGCACTACCCTACCCGGTTTCACCGGAACAAGGAGATTCCACCTTATACAAGTCCAGAACCTTCGCTTCTAGGTTAGAGCGCATGCATGTGAGGGGGGACACATGCAAACACCTACCAACCATGCACCACACTCACACACATATGGTAGGGACACACACAAGTTTTTATCTGATTCCGACGCTCTCGTGGTCTTCCTCCGGCGAAACCCTGATCTGCGGGCCTCGGATCGTTTACCCCCTAGACATTCTTCTGATGGGGGTAGCCTGGCATAGCTCTCTTTTGTTTTGTGTTTGTTTAGGTCATAGGATGATGTAAAACCATGTTGGTTCACAAGGTGGGGCACTATCCTACCCGGTTTCACCGGAACGGGGAGTTTCCCCCTTATACAAGTCCAGAACCATCGCTTCTAGGTTAGAGCGCATGCAAGCGAGGGGGACACATGCAAGCACCTACCAACCGTGCACCACACTCACACACATATTCTAGGGACACATGCAAGTTTTCATATGATTCCGATGTTCTCGTGGTCTTCCTCTGGCGAAACCCTGATCTACGGGCCTCGGATTGTCTACCCCCTAGACATTCTTCTGATGGTGGTAGCCCGGCGTAGCTCTCTCTTATTTTGTGTTTGATTAGGTCATAGGATGATGTAAAACCATGTTGGTTCACAAGGTGGGGCACTATCCTACTCGGTTTCACCGGAACAGGGAGATTCCCCCTTATACAAGTCCAGACCCTTCGCTTCTAGGTTAGAGTGCATGCATGCGAGGGGGGACACATGCAAGCACCCAGAGACTAGTAGTTTTTGTATGTTCCAACATAGTACCACACTTTCATGCATGTGCTAGGGCTACATGCATGCAGGTCCTTGAGGTAGTCAAAATTGAGAACAATCTAAAGGATGTCAAACAACAAATTTCAGACTTTGTCGTGAAATCCTCTCATCTTGGTCTTTTGATTGACCAAAAGAGTGACCTTTCTGTTTCAAAAGTAGTCCAACAGCTTGCTTGGTTTTGTTGGTCAGCAGCTCTACCGTGAGGGGAAATTCTACTCTTGCCGATTGGTTGAGGATTGTTTCTCAAAGTTTGTGACTAGGCACCCACCTAATGGAAATGAAGTTCAGCATCCTACAGAAGCTTATGGTCTAGTGCAAAGTTCATATTTACATGGTCTCAATCCTTATGAAGAGTTGGTACATGATATATATACAAGAGAAACTATCCTCCGCTCCTCAAGAGGGTTGACAGAACCAGGAACTCTGTTCAAGAGTCTAATGGCCATCTTGCGAGATGTAGTTATATGCTATGATGGAATTGTATAATTCAATCTTTGAAACTTAAGTATAGATAAGATGATCTTACAGATTTTCTAAGTGCTATAACTCCTAGAGAACCGGTGGTCTACCCCTATAGCTTTCTCCGTACGAGGGTAGCCCAGTGGACTTTTCTTTTTGTTTTGGTTTGTTTAAGACATATGTACATGGAAAGCAAAGTTTGGGTCAACTTTGCAATAAAATAGGCTCTGGTTGCCCCGTGGCGGGAGTTTCCACGTATATATTCAGGATTTTACTAAGTGTTAACGCATGTCTACAAAGGACCTACCAACCGTGCACCACACTCACACACATATGCCTGGCGTAGCTCTCTCTTGTTTTGTGTTTTTTTAGGTCATAGGATGATGTAAAACCATGTTGGTTCATAAGGTGGGGCACTATCCTACCCGGTTTCACCGGAACAGGGAGTTTCCCCCTTATACAAATCCAGAACCTTCGCTTCTAGGTTAGAGAGCATGCGTGTGAGGGAGGACATATGCAAGCACCTACCAACCGTGCACCACACTCAGACACATATGCTAGGGACACATGCAAGTTTTCATCTGATTCCGACGCTCTCGCGGTCTTCCTCCGGCGAAACCCTGATCTGCGGGCCTCGGATCGTCTACCCCCCCTAGACATTCTTCTGATGGGGGTAGCCCAGAGTAGCTCTATCTTGTTTTGTGTTTGATTAGGTCATAGGATGATGTAAAACCATGTTGGTTCACAAGGTGGGGCACTGTCCTTCGCAACAAGCAGACACACGACAAAGAAAACACACACGGCAAAGAAAAAGGCACATATCAAAGAGGTTGTACATGGCAAAGGATAGACACACGGCAAATAAGAGCTACACGGCAAAGACATATTGCACACGGCAAAGATAGTTCACGACAATGGTCTGTTGACTCCGTCAGTCGGACGGAACCGTCAACTACTTTACTTTGCCATCTCTACACCGAAAACACACGACAAAGCCTTTGCCGTGTTCCGGGCGCAAAGACACACAACAAAGGCTCTTTGCCGTGGCTGACGTTGCCGTGTGGCTTTTGCCGTGTTCCGGGGCGCCTTTGCCGTGTGGGAACACCCACACGGCAAAGAACTGCTCTCCCGTAGTGAGTCGGTTTTGTACTAGTGGCAGCTCATAGATGGAAGCCCAGAACGATTAGGATGTAAGCTTCTGGAAGTTTTTGACCTAATCCATCTTATATTTCAGTTGTTTAACCTTCATCCTCGCCACCTTTTGTGTGCAGATTCAAGTGGGGTGGGCATGGGATAACCACCTCCCATCTTATTTGGCCCACTGGAGTAAACACGATAAATGGTTAATAGGAAACGGGACATACGGGTCCCGTGGGACCTGTCAATTAACCAACATAGTATATATCAAGGTATTTAGGATTCCTACGCGTGTTATGCTAGCACCTACGCAAAAATCGTCATCACGTCACTTTCCTCAATGAGGACGTGTGGCCTCTTGCGCGCCACCGAAACTATCCAGGATACAAGCGATGAGTTGCTTCGATCGGCAATGGTGGCATTGCAGCCTTGGCGACATTTCGCTACACCTGTACATCAGCGGCTTACAACCATGATAATTGGGCGGGGCCGTTTATCCCACCGCGCTAAGGGCACGTACAATCTTTGAGAAGGCATTCTTCCCTTGTGGCTTCCACGTACATAAGAGAAGGCAAGAAAAAATATTGTACAATGGATTATTCCTTAGAGTTATCTCTAGCACTTTAACTGCTTGCAAAAAAATAGGAATCGAAAATAAACCATATCCCTATAGACGCAGATCATACAACACAGAAATATGCCTTCCCATCCTTAACAAGAGATGATCCCTTATAGAAGGGAAGGCTCACCCTGTTTTTTTTCTCTCTCCCATCCACGTCAGATGATTTCCTACGTGTCAACGGTTAAGGGAAAGCTGACATAGGAGCATTGTACGTGCCCTAAGCAGGATACCAACAAACGAAACAAGTGGCGGGATGGGAGACGGGTTTAGCGGCAGTCCCGCCCGGCTTGCAATTTTATGCATACCGTGCTTTGCTTATCAATGAAGAAAAGGTTGTCATCTAATTGACTGGTCCTGCTATGTTTATCCGCTTGCCTCTTATTATTTTCACCTTTGTAAAACTCGCGCAGATCACAAGTTACTTTTATTCAGTATCTAGACTAGCATATTTCCATAGCGAATACCAAATACTTTCCTCATAACATCTCTTGTGAACACAATCTTGTTTTTTCTGAACTTAAATTCACACACCTTAAGGGTTGTATGCATGTCAATGAAACCTATAATATTATTGGGAATGATGAAAAGGGAAACATTGAGCAATGCTTTGAATGCACTCTTTGATGCAATTACTGCTCGCTTCGTTCGTGCCACCTTTTGTGTCCAAACCCTCCTGGTGACTCTGCTTATCGATGAAAAAAAGGTCATCATCTGACTGACTTATCATGCTCAGGTTATCATTCTGGCCCTCATCCTGCATCAGCCTCTTCATAATCCTTGAGGACTTCTCTCCAGACACTTTGAGCCCCTTGTCTTCAAGATCTACAAGCCACTCTATGAGAAGCAACCATGTACAACTTCAGCAGTCGTTCTATAAAAGACTCACCCATTTTGTACTTCAAATCGAAAGGATCTTGACACGTGTTTATACTTACTCATAAAGGCTTGGGGTGTGACATCAATTGGTTTGTAGAGATGGTCGGTACCAGCTTGCAAACTAGCCCACTTAGTGAGGTAGCTAGGAATGTTTGAAGTCGAGAAGGCATTGATATATGACTCTGCTCTCTCATGATCTCCTTTGTGCCTATCACAAAGAAAAATAATTAGAAGAAAGTTTCTACCAACAACCAAGTTTAGATAAAAACCACCTCTTTATGATCACCTGGCATCACTGATGGCATCAAAAGTTACAGCCAATCTTGACACAAAAATGGGAAAGAGCGAACTATCAGCCCGATGAACTTCAGCTCCACTGAGGACTGAATAGTCCGACAAGATCAGAGCACATCTCTCACCAGGATTTCATCATCGGCACTCTGGGTTATGCACCAAAGTTCAAAACGAACCATCAATAAGATGTCAGAAAAACTAATAATGTCATCATCATAACTAAAATTGCACGAGGGGGTGAACAATTAGTTCTTTAATTATGAATGTTTTTGGCACAATAAATGCAAGAAACTGAACAAGGAGTCATTATTCAAATATAAACAAGAATTAGTCTGTACGTAATTTAGTAAATCTGATAAATAAATGAAAAAAATGCTAGTGAACTTAATTCATTAGCAAAGAACTAGCATGGCCTGCATAACAGGTTATGGTATAAGAGGTGTGCGAACACGGTAGCAATTGGGCATCAGAGTGAAGCTTGCAAGTTTCACAGTTTTCAGACTATAGTCATACATATAATGATTATATTTCAAAATAGATGGGTACAAGAACATATCCACAAATCAGACTTCAACCTGTTTGTATTCCATCACAGGCAATGCTCATTAACACCAAAAATGGCTAATGAAGTTAACGGTTATTCCTAGAAATTATGACCCCTGTGACCAGGAGATACACTATGAAAATACTAAGTTATACTCGGAATGATTTATGATGCATAACAACCAGTGTATCCCCAAACAGCTTGTGGGTAAAAGAACACGTACCAAAGATGGATGGACAGGCAGTGGAGGGTTTACGAGCATGTTCAGCAGTACTCCTGTAAAATCAATCGATCAGCAAAATGCAAATGGAATCAGAAAACGTGAAGCTAATTATTACTAGGACATTAATTGCAAATGCAAAATGCAATGGAGGGTTTACGAGCATCATTAACTAACTCACCCAAGAATTGTGTGTTGTTGAAGCCCTGGATCGAGGCAACCGCCCAGGTTATTAGCTCGGGACGTGGTACACCCTGCACCTTGAGGCAGAGGCTGAGCAGGAACGCCTCGGCGACGACCACCCCGGCCAGAAAATTGACGCTGCAGCCTTCCTTCATGAGCTCCCGCCTGGCATCCTCCCCGGCGAGAGGGAAAAGGACCTGGAACGGGCAGCTGATGCCACTCGTCCCGCGTTGGATCCACATCTCAACCAGCACGGGGAACACCGGCAACCGCCTCCCGGCTGTTAGGGTAATAGACTTGTTGTATTACCAGAGGGCCAAAGGTCACAATATATAGTACATGTACAGGCGTAAATATACAGGAAACCCCCTAACACACGGGGAAACTATAATATACAAATATATACTCTAACACCCCCCTCAAACTCATGGTGGATCCACAACACTGAGTTTAGAGAGTAAGAAATCATGTTGCGCTCGAGTTTGTGCCTTTGTAAAGAAATCCGCCAACTGCAAATCTGAAGGCACATAATGAAGCGCAACAACCTGATCCTGCACCTGAGCACGTGTATAAAAAGCATCAACACCAATATGCTTGGTCAGCTCATGCTTGACCGGATCACGTGCAATACTGATAGCACCTGTACTGTCAGACAAGAGTGGAGTGGGTGTCATAACAGAGACCCCAAAATCTGCAAGCAACCACCGTAACCAGGTCACCTCAGCAATCAACAAAGCCATAGCCCGCAGCTCAGCCTCAACACTCGAACGGGAAACCGCTACCTGTTTCTTCGTCTTCCAAGCAACAAGCGAACCACCAAGAAACACACAGTAAGCAGAAAGTGAACGACGATCCGTAGGATCACTCGCCCACGTAGCATCCGAGTAGCACTGGAGCTGGAGAGAGCTGGAACTAGGAAAGAAAAGGCGACGAGTGATCGTGCCACGAAGATAACGAAGGACACGGAGGAGATGACTGTAGTGAACGGTGGTAGGAGCTGAGACAAACTGACTCAGAATATGAACAGGATAAGAGATATCAGGACGAGTGACAGCAAGATAAACAAGACTCCCAACAAGATGGCGATAACGCGTGGGATCAGGAAGAGGATCACCATCAGTAGGACGAAGCTTAACATTAAGCTCCATAGGAGTCTCAACAGTGCGCTCATCCCCAAGAGCAGCACGAGCAAGAAGATCCTGAATATACTTTTCCTGAGAGATAGAAAAGCCATCAGAAGTGGAGGAGACCTTAATCCCAAGAAAATAGCGAAGAGGACTAAGATCAGTCATAAGAAACTGATCACGAAGACGAGTCTTGACAAAGGCAATATACTCAGGATCATCACCAGTAATGATCATATCATCAACATAGAGAAGAAGAAGAGTGCGTCCACGAGGAGAAGTGTGAACAAATAGCGCTGGATCATGAAAACTAGGAGAGAAACCAGCAGCAGTCACCACAGAGGCAAAGCGCTCAAACCAGGCACGAGGGGCCTGTTTCAGGCCATAAAGGGAACGTCGAAGACGACAAACCATCCCATCGGGAACAGAATACCCAGGAGGAGGCTGCATGTAAACCTCCTCACTCAACTCGCCATTAAGAAAAGCATTATGAACATCAAGCTGGGACACAGACCAGCGTCGAACAGAAGCAACAGGAAGAAGAGTACGCACAGTGGTCATATGAGCCACATGGGCAAAAGTCTCATCATAGTCACGGCCGTGCTCCTGCTGAAAGCCACGAGCCACAAGACGCGCTTTATAGCGCTCAAGAGATCCATCAGAGCGGGTCTTAATTTTATAGACCCACTTACACGTGATAGGACGAACACCAGGAGGGGGAGAAACAAGATCCCAGGTGCCAGTGCGCTCAAGCGCAGCGATCTCCTCAGCCATGGCAAGCTGCCATTCAGGATGACGCTCGGCATCCCGATAAGAAGTCGGCTCGGAGACGACAGAGAGACCATACTGACTAGGAGAGTAACGGTCTGGAGCACGACGCTGACGAACAGGCCATGAAGAGGGAAGCTCATCGGCGGAAGACGACTCATCAGAAGAAGGAACATTAGAGGAAGGGTTCGAAGCCGGAGAACGAGGTGGAGAAGAAACTAGGGAGAACGAGGAGAACTAGGGGAACTAGACGGAGGAGAGGATGGCGCCGAAATCGAAGGGGGCGCATCATAAGTAAGAGGTGGAGACGAAGGGACAGCAGGAGGTGCATCAGGAAAAAGAAGAAAAGAGATATCATCCACAGGGTAAGTACCAGAGGTGGGGCGAGGATAGAAGGGACGCGTCTCATCAAACGTGACATCACGAGAGATGCGCATCCGACGACCAACGGGGTCCCAACAGCGATAGCCCTTATGCTCATCATCAGATTCGAGAAAACACACTCAACAGACTGAGCGGTCAGTTTGGTGTGTTCGTGAGGAGGTAGAAGGACATAGCAAACGCAACCAAATAAACGAAGAGTCGAATAGTCTGGAGAGCTACCAAAGAGACGCTCGAGAGGAATACCACCTTGAAGGGCAGCAGAAGGCTGAATGTTAACGAGGTAAGTCAACGTAGCGACAGCCTCAGCCCAGAAATGCGGCGGAAGAGAGGAAGCAATCATCATAGCACGGGTAGTTTCAAGAATATGACGATGCCTACGCTCAGCGACACCATTTTGAGCATGGGCGCCGGGACACGAGAACTGAGCGAGGGTGCCCTGCTCAGCAAGGACACCACGCAGGTGCTGGGAGATATACTCTCCTGCAGAATCAGCACGAAACACACGAATGGGCGTGGAATACTGAGTACGAACCATGACCCCAAACGCTGATAAATAGAGAGCACCTCACTGCGAGAGCGCATAAAAAACAACCAGGTGTACCGTGAAAAATCATCAATGAATAAAATATAGTATCGATGGCCCCCTTTGGAAGCAAAGGGAGCCGGACCCCAAACATCTGAATGAACTAAATCAAAAGGTCGCTGAGATACAGACACACTAGTAGGATAGGGAAGCTGAATCTGTTTGCCTAACCTACAACCCTGACACGAATGTAAAGACACATCTCCTGAGACAGACCCCAGAAGACCACGACGAACTAAGGACGATAAACGGGAGCCACAAAGGTGACCCAGCCGATGATGCCACTGCTGAAAAGAGCCAGTGACAGAAGAAGCAACCGCAGAAGAACTAGTAGATGATGTGTCAGTGGATGGAACGCGAAGCCAGTCTAACTCCCATAGCCCCGGAGACTCAAGACTGCGAGGACCAGCTCCAACCAGGGCCTGGGTACGGCGGTCCTGAACCGCACAAGAATCAGCATCAAGAATGACACGACAACCAGAATCAGTAAGCTGACTAGCAGAGAAAAGGTTCATCTTAAGACTAGGAACATGAGAAACGTCAGGAACAGAGAAAGATGAAGTAGAAAGGGTGCCTCATCGAAGCAGAAGAGAGGTACCATCAGTCGTGATAACACGGACAGGAGAAATAAGAGAGCGAAGAGCAGAAAGAATAGAGGACGCAAAAGTCATATGAAAAAAAGCTCCAGAATCCAGATACCACGGGGATGACGTACCTGACTGTGTAGAAGGTGGTGGTCACGTGGTGCCAGAAGATCTAGGCACAGAACCAGCAGTACCCGACGAGGAAGAGCCTATAGCAGTGAGTAGACCACAAAGAATGTCCTGATCAGACAGTGCAACAACAGAAGATCCTGAAGAACCAGCCTGCCTACGAGCATGGTACTGCTGACGTAAGCTAGGATCCCTCCTCCAGCAGCTAGAGACATCGTGGCCAGGCTTGCCACAGTAGGCACAGGGAGGATGAGGAGGTGCTGTCATACCACAAGGCTGCTGAGGCTGACTCTGGACCTGGAACAGAGGAGTAGAGAGTATCGGCGGTACTGGAGACCGCAACGAAGCCGACGGCATAGGAGGACGATGAGCAACAAGTATGGAGGGAACCTCAAGAAGACCAGCACCACGGAGACGTGTCTCCTCAGCACGAAGCTCAGACAGTACCTCAGAGAGCGGAACACGACCACGGGCAAGCAGCTGGGCACGGCGCGGCTCAAACTCCTTACGGAGCCGCGACAAAAACTCAAAACGCCTTTGAAACTCCAGATCCGCGCAGACAATGCATAACAGGACAAGTGGCACACACACGAAGAGAATCAGTCGACGCCAAATAGCAGCACTCGAGTATAGAACTCATCAAGAGAGTCACCTGCTGAAGAGCATGCTCCTAGCGAACTACAGACAGGTAAAGAGCATCCCCAGACGGCTGATAGCGCTGACGAAGAAAAGCCCACTGAGCAGCAGCAGTGGGAAGACCCATGAACTCAGCAGCATACTGACGCAGAACACTGAAAGTGAGAACAGCAGCAGCACGAGCATCCTGATCTATCCATTGAGTGTAGTCAGTTAGATCCTGAGGAGCATCGGGGGCAAGGGCAATAGGCGACGTAGGAGTAGCGGGGCGCGACGGACAAGAGACCTCGCCAGAAAGCACACCCCAAAGACGAAGACCGCGCATGTGGACGCGCATAAAGGCAGCGAAATCAGGATAATTCGCGCCATAAAAAATCACCGGGCGGCTAGGAATCGCAAGATAGCCCGACGAGGAAGACATTTTTTTTCTCTTTTTTTTGCTCTTTTTTTTCACGAAAATCAGATCTGATCTGATCAGATCAGATCCGCAACACGCAGCAACAGCCGCGGCGGACAGGGTTGATAGGCCGGGCGGCGGCCGGGCGATGGCCGGGAAGCGGCCGGGCGGCGAACGGCGACAGGCCAGCGGGCGGGCAAGGCGGTCGGCGGCGAAGCGGATCGGACGGCGGCGACGGGGAAGGGGCAAGCTCGCAGGCGAGGAGCGCGGCAGCGGCAAGCAGGCGGCGGCGACGGCGGCTGCGAGAAGAGGAGCTACCTTACAGCTCTGATACCATGTTAGGGTAATAGAATTGTTCTATTACCAGAGGGCCAAAGGCCACAATATATAGTACATGTAAGACGCAAATATACAGGAAACCCCCTAACACACGAGGAAACTATAATATACAAACATATACTTTAACACCGACGTTGACGTCGCCTCCATGGGGGCTGCTGCTGCCGCAGATCCTGGTAACGTATCCGAGGGCAGCGTCGACGAGCGCCTCGACCATGGCGCATGGCTTGTCGGAGCGGAAGAGGCCGAAGACGACGGGGGCGAGGAGCGCGAGGGGCTTTGCGGCGGCTGGGGAGGCCGAGGGGCGGCATTCTTCGGCGTAGATGGAGAGGAGGTCCACATCGACCTGCGCTTCCTCCTTATCCCCACCTGCACACGACGGCTCTTCTCGTGCGCCGCCACGCTCTCCCTCGGGCCTCGGCTACTGCCGGCTGAGGCTGCCAATAGAGAGTTGCCATGCCTCATGGGCATAGCTGGTCCTCAGCTGCCCCCGCCTCGCCGACCTGGTGCAGGAAGCCGTGCGCCACCTTAGAATGTTAGTTTGATCTGTCACGTGTAAATACAAAATAATAAGTCAAGATAACGTTAAGGAGGAGGCCCATGACCCAACGATCAGGACCCCCTCGTACGTCAATAGAACGACATGATCGGGGGCGTCGCCAACAACCACATGGTTCGTGGCCCCCCTATTGTGTGCGAAAATATAAAGGGGGAGTCCTGGCGGCTGACGAGACCTACTCTAGGCCCCCTTTTTTTCAGCTTCTTGGCCAGCTTCTCCTAGAAGCTACCGTCGACCAGTTTCTCCCAGAATCTCATTTTCAAAATTTCATTCGAACTTCTTAACTAGTAGTTTCAATGTCAATTTAAAAATATAAACGATTTTGGCAGATGAGATTTTGGGAGAAGCTGGTCGAGGGTAGCTTCTGGCCAAGGAGCTGAAAAGAAGGGGACCCTCGCCTAGCCCGCTGCTCCCCAAAAATCCCATACATTGCTCTGATCGCAGACCTCGCACAAGCAGTAGGAAGGCTGGAACCACGTCGTGCAGTGCCGGGCAGTGCTACTGGAGACCGGAAGGGATCCGGACCTTTCCCAGGCTTTCTGCATCGACTCCCGAAAAAGTCACACGTTCGGTACTCGACGAAGACCTTCCTCTCCCTTGTTCCAGCAGGCAGCGGAGGTTGTAGCACTCTCCTCGCGATTCCGGCAGCACGACGTGCAGTAGTAGAGGGGAGATCTCGCAGGGCTTCGCCTTAAGCCGGAGCGAGTATGGTGGACTATGAGAGAGGCTTGGCGATCTAGGGTTTAGAGGCACCAAGTAGAGGGAGCTAGGCCGGCGGCTAGGGCAAGGGGATTGCCCCAAGTCGGCGGCTTGGGCAAACCCTAGGGCGGCGGCGGCTATGGTGGCCGGCGACGGCTAGGGTTAGGTTTAGAGGGGCAAGGTGTAGTTCTTGGAGGGGAGCCCTGCCCCTCCTTATATAGGTGGAGGGGGCGCGCCAAGGGAGGGGGAGTCCCTCCCCAACTCGGCTTCCAAGGCCGGCGGTGGAGGGAGAGGGACTTCCTCCCCAAGTAGGTTTCCTACTCTCCCTCCACCAAACAAAACAGCCGTTTGACTTTTCAAATTGGCGTTTGACTTTTCAAACTAGAAATTGATTTATCCCTTTATTTTGTTCAGCGATGACACCTAGTACATGA
Organism: Avena insularis; assembly: GCA_023614405.1. NCBI lineage: Eukaryota > Viridiplantae > Streptophyta > Magnoliopsida > Poales > Poaceae > Avena > Avena insularis. The sequence goes on along the minus strand of CM042695.1, from coordinate 375,398,925 downwards.
TGCAATCATTCCAACTTGTTATGACACATTCATGTACCCTTCCCCTCCGGAGTGTCGGACCTTCCGAAACCTTCTAGAACATTCCCGATGAAAACACCGGAATCATTCTCCAACCCCGAAACAGGACTTTCCTTATATGAATCTTATTCTCCGGACCATTCCGGATCTCCTCGTGATATCCCGGATCCCATCTGAGACTCCAAACAACATTCGGTCTCTTACTCATCATTCCATAACTACTCAACAACATCGAATCCTTAAGTGTGTCTCCCTACGGTTCGTGAATTATGCGGACATGATCGAGACACTTCTCCGAACAATAACCAATAGAGGAATCTGGAAATTCATATGGTTCCCGCATATTTCTACGATTACTTTGCGATCGAATGAACCACTTACATACGATACCAATTTCCCTTTGTCTCACGATAGTTTACTTATCCGAGGTTTTGATCGTCGGTATCTCTGCATACCTAGTTCAACCTCGTTACCGATAAGTACTCTTTTCTCGTTCCCGCGATATGTGATCCCTTGTGAACCAGTCACATGCTTGCAAGCCAATTGGATGACATTCCACCGAGAGGGCCCAGAGTATATCTATCCGTCATATGGATGGACAAATCCCACTCTTGATCCATGTGTCTCAACCAATACTTTCCGAACACTCAATGCCACCTTTATAGCCACCTAGTTACGGTGTGGTGTTTGATGTCATCAAAGCATCCTTCCGGTGATGGTGATAAGCATGATCTCATGGTTGAAGGAATTAGGTTACTATGTATCAGAAAGCATATAGCAATTGAACTATTAAAATGACTTGATCTTTATGCTACGCTTGTCTATAGTAGTATGTCCATCATATCATTCTCCTAACGATATGATCTTGTTGTTAATAACATCTCAATGTTCATGATAGGGAAACCACAATCATGTATTAACCAACAAGCTAGTATTATGAAGAGGCTTTACTAGGGACTTCAATTTAAGTTTACAAATCACACAAGTATTAATGTTTCCTTGTTAATACTATTATAGCATGAATGTAAACATTTATCATAAACACAAAGATATAATAATAACTACATTTATTATTGCCTCTAGGGCATATCTCTAACAGTCTCCCACTTGCACTAGAGTCAACTAATCTAGATTACATGGTAATATACCGAACACCCATGGCAGTTTGGTGTTGGTCATGTTTTTCCCTCGGGAGAGGTTTAGTCAATGGATCCGCCACATTCAGATCTGTGTGTACTTTGCAAATCTTTATGTCACCATCTTGGACATGTTCTCGAATAGCATGAAAACATAGCTTGATATGCTTCAGCTTCTTGTGTGACCTTGGTTCTTGCGCATTGGCTATGGCGCCCATGTTATCACAGTAGATAGACATTGGGTCCAGCGCACTTGGAACCACACCGAGCTCTGTAATGAACTCTTTCATCCATATCGCTTCTAGTGAAGCCTCCGAAGCAGCTATGTATTCCGATTCAGTTGAAGATCTTGCCACAACGCTTTGCTTTGCACTCCTCCAGCTAACTGCTGCACCATTCAAAGTAAATACGTATCCAGATTGAGATTTAGAATCATCCGGATCGGTGTTCCAACTAGCATCGGTGTAACCATTAACAACGAGTTGTTCATCACCTCCATAAGAAAGAACCATATCCTTAGTTCTTCTCAAGTACTTAAGGATGTTTTTGATCACGTCCAATGATCCACTCTGGATCACTTTGATATCTGCTAGTCAAACTAACAAAGATATGCAATGTCGGGTCTAGTACATAGCATGGCATACATTAGAGATCCTATGGCTGAGGCATAGGGAGTCTTACTCATCCTTTCTCTATCTTCTGCCGTTGCTGGACTTTGAGTTTTACTCAACGTCGTATTGGGCAACATGGGAAAGAACCCTTTCTTGCTATCTTCCATTCCAAACCTCTTTAGAACTTTGTTCAAATATGTACTTTGTGACAATGATATTAGGTGTCTCGATCTATATCTATAAATCTTTATACCCAATATGTAAGATGCTTTGCCAAGATCTTTCATTGAAAAACTATTATTCAAATATTCCTTGACACTATTAAGAAGGTCTACATCATTCCCAATCAACAATATGTCATCCACATATAGTATTAAGAATGCTACAGAGCTCCCACTCACTTTCTTGTAAATACAAGCTTCTCCATAAGTTTGTATAAAACCAAAACTTTTGATCACCTTATCAAAACATTGATTCCAACTTCGGGATGCTTGCTTCAATCCATAAATGGACCGTTGAAGTTTGCATACCTTGTTAGCATCCTTAGGATCGACAAAACCTTTGGGTTGCATCATATACAACTCTTCATCAATGTCTCCATTGAGGAACGCTGTTTTGACATCTATCTGCCATATTTCATAATCGTAATATGCAGCGATTGCTAACATAATCGTCACAGACTTTAGCTTTGCTACTGGTGAGAAGGTCTCATCGTAGTCAACTCCTTGAATTTGTCGAAACCCTTTTGCGACAAGTCGAGCTTTATAGACAGTAACATTACCATCAGCATCTGTTTTCTTCTTGAAAATCCATTTGTTCTCGATAGCCTTTCGGCCATCTGGTAAGTCCACCAAAGTCCATACTTGGTTTTCATACATGGATCCAATCTCGGATTTCATGGCTTCTTGCCATCTATTGGAATCTGGGCTCATCATCGCTTCCTCATATGTCGCAGGGTCATCGGTGTTGTCCACCAACATGACATTCATAACGGGATCATACCAATCAGGAGTGGTACGAGTTCTCGTTGACCTGCGAGGTTCCGTAGCAACTACAACCGAAGTTTCATGATCATCATCATTAGCTTCCTCTCTTATTGGTGCAGGCACCACAGGAACTTCTTCCGGTGCTGCGCTACTCGCAAGTTCGAGAGAAGGTTCGACAACGTCGTCGAGTTCTACTTTCCTTCCAGTCACTTCTTTCGAGAGAAATTCCTTCTCTAGAAAGGATCCATTCTTGGCAACGAAGATTTTGCCTTCGGATCTATGATAGAAGGTATACCCAATAGTTTCCTTTGGGTATCCTATGAAGACGCATTTTTCCGCTTTGGGCTCAAGCTTGTCCGGCTGTAACTTCTTTACATAGGCTTCGCAACCCCAAACTTTAAGGAACGACAATTTAGGTTTCTTCCCAAACCATAATTCATATGGTGTCGTTTCATCGGATTTAGATGGTGCCCTATTTAAAGTGAATGCGGCTGTTTCTAATGCATAACCCGAAAATGATAGCGGCAAATCTGTAAGTGACATCATAGAACGAACCATATCTAAGAGTGTTCGATTACGACGTTCGGACACACCATTACGCTGTGGTGTTCCCGGCGGTGTCAATTGTGAAAGTATTCCGTATTTCTTCAAATGCTTGCCAAACTCGTAACTTAGATATTCACCTCCATGATCAGAACGTAGAAATTTAATCTTCTTGTTACGTTGATTCTCCACCTCACTTTGAAATTCCTTAAACTTCTCAAAAGTTTCGGACTTATGTTTCATGAAATATATATACCCATATCTACTCAAATCATCCGTGAAGGTAAGAACATAACGATAACCACCGCGCGATGCTACACTCATTGGACCACACACATCGGTATGTATGATTTCCAATAAGTCCGTAGCTCGCTCCATCATACCAGAAAATGGAGTCTTAGTCATTTTACCCATCAGACATGCTTCGCATCTTTCAAGTGATTCGAAATCAAGTGATTCAAGAAGTCCATCGGAATGGAGTTTCTTCATACGCTTCACTCCAATGTGACCAAGACGACAGTGCCACATATAGGTCGAGTTATCGCTCGATTTCAAACGTTTAGCTTCAATGTTATTAATATGTGTATTTCCACTATCGAGATTCAATAAGAATAGACCATCTATCAAAGGTGCATGTGCATAAAACATATTACTCATATAAATCGAACAACCATTATTCTCGGACTTAAACAAGTAACCGTCTCGCAATAAACAAGATCCCGATATAATGTTCATGCTTAACACAGGCACCAAATAACAATTATTTAAGTATAAAACTAATCCCGATGGTAGATGAAGAGGTAGCGTGCCGACCGCGATCACATCAACCTTTGATCCATTTACCACGCGCATCGTCACCTCGTTCTTCGCTAGCTTCCGTTTATTCTGCAGCACCTGTTTCGAGTTACAAATATGAGCAACCGAACCAGTATCAAATACCCAGGCACTACTATGAGTACTAGTGAGATACACATCAATAACATGTATATCGGATATACCTTTTTTCTTGATGTTGCCGTTCTTCAAATCCGCCAAGTACTTTGGGCAATTCCGCTTCCAGTGACCTTCTCCCTTGCAGTAAAAGCACTCAGTATCAGGCTTAGGTCCAGCCTTGGTCTTCTTCGTCGGTGCGGTAACTTTCTTACCACCCTTCTTGAAGTGTCCCTTTTGCTTAGACTTGCCTTTCTTGAATTTGGTGGTCTTATTGACCATCAACACTTGGTGCTCTTTCTTGATCTCCACTTTTGCAGATTTTAACATGGAGAAGAGTTCTGGCAACTGCTTGTTTATGCTTTGCATATTGTAGTTCATCACAAAGTTCTTGTAACTCGGTGGTAGTGATTGGAGGACACGGTAAATCCCCAAAGCATTAGGAATCACTATACCCAAGCTTTGGAGTTTGTTTGCGTGCCCAGACATCTTAAGCATATGCTCACTGACGGAGCTGCCCTCTTCCATCTTGCAGTTAAAGAACTTTTCAGAAGCCTCATAGCTCTCAACTGCCGCGTGAGTCTCAAAGATCAATTTGAGTTCACGGACAATATCATGTGGGTCTGAATTCTCAAACCTTTTCTGAAGCTCCGATTCCAAACCATACAAGATAGCACACTGAACTATGGAGTATTGATTCTTCCGAGCGAGGTAAACATTCTGTACTTCATTGGTAGCAGTAGCTGCAGCGGTCACCCAATGTGCATCCAAAGACATAGGTCAAATTACCAGCATTGAGGACAATCCTCAAATTGCGGAACCAATCCGCGAAGTTGCTTCCATTGTTTTTCAACTTTTCTTTCTCTAGGAACGCATTAAAATTGATGGTAGGGGATGCCATTGATCTACAACATATTTGCAATAGTTTAGACTAAGTTTATGACAAATTGAGTTCTAATTAATAGTTAAATTAATCTAGGTGAACTCCCACTCAAAACAATATCCCTCACATTGTTTTAGTGATCACACGAACCAAATCCACCACATCAAAACCGATCATCACGAGAGTTGATGTAGCTTCATTGGCGAACAATCGACATGTTCATCATATCTACTATATGATTCATGCTTTACCTTTCGGTGATCCGTATTCCGAGACCATGTCTGTACATGCTAGGCTCGTCAAGATCAAACCTTAGCTTCCGCATGAGCAAATCTGGCTTGCTCACGTTGTATACACTTGCAGGATCTAACACACCCGATCATCACGTGGTGCTTCGAAACAACAAGCTTTAGCAACGGTGCTTACTAAGGATGAACACTTTAGAACTTGAAATTCATGTGCATGAGGGATCATCTTATAATGCTACTGTCGTTAACTAAGCAATACAAGATGCATAAAGAATTAACATCACATGCAATTCATAATATGTGATATGATATGGCCTTTCTTCTTTGTGCTTCCGATCTCCATCTTCAAGCACGAACATGATCTCCATCATCACTGGCATTGCATCAAGGTCAATAACGCTACTCCATGGTTGTCGTCCACCAGCTTCAACTATTACAACTACTTTGAATAGACACGCGAGTCTTAACAGAAATTAAAGACAACCATATGGCTCCTGCCGGTTGCCAACTTACAATAAGGAACATTGCATACATCAAATATAATCACAATCATGGCCATATCACATCACAGCACACCCCTGCAAAACAAAGTTAGACGCCTCTAATTTCTTTGCATATTTTACGTGGTTTGGGGCTTTCAATAAGTGTCGATCTAACTTACGAACAAGAACCACAACGTTGATGTTTGAACTATCAAGTGCCCGTTGTAAATTGGATCTATACTATAATGGGAGAGAGACACCATAAAGCCACTTATGCAATACAAGTTGCATGTTGAGCGTGGAGCAAGTCTCATGAACGATGTCATGTAAGGTTAGCCGGGCTTCATCCCATCATACCGCAAGATGCAAAGTACACAAGAAGCAATTGATAATAAAAGCACCACCGCCCACAATGACCATTGTGTTCTACTCGTGCAACAGATCTACATATAGACACGGCTCTGATACCACTGTAGTGGTTCGTAGCATGGAAAACAAAATTTTCTACCGCATACAAACAAACAAGCCAAGATCTATCTACTAGATTGTAGCAACGAGTCGATGGAATAACTCACCCTCGAAGATTCCAAAGTGTTTAACGAGAGCAGATTCTCGTGGGTGATGTAGTCGTACTCTTGCCGATCTCAAGATCGTGTAGACGATCCTTCCGGCGCTGCGTTTCGGCAGAGCTTCCGCAGTCGGTCACACATTCGGTACTCGACGAAGACCTTCCTCTCCCTTGTTCCAGCAGGCAGCGGAGGTTGTAGCACTCTCCTCGCGATTCCGGTAGCACGACGGCGTGGTACCGGAAGTAGAGGGGAGATCCCGCAGGGCTTCGCCTTAAGCCGGAGCGAGTATGGTGGACTATGAGAGAGGCTTGGCAATCTAGGGTTTAGAGGCACCAAGTAGAGGGAGCTAGGCCGGCGGCTAGGGCAAGGGGATTGCCCCAAGTCGACGGCTTGGGCAAACCCTAGGGCGGCGGCTAGGGTTAGGTTTAGAGGGGCAAGGTGTAGTTCTTGGAGGAGAGCCCTGCCCCTCCTTATATAGGTGGAGGGGGCGCGCCAAGGGGAGGGGAGTTCCTCCTCAACTCGGCTTCCAAGGCCGGCGGTGGAGGGAGAGGGACTTCCTCCCCAAGTAGGTTTCCTACTCTCCCTCCACCAAACAAAACAGCCGTTTGACTTTTCAAATTGGCGTTTGACTTTTCAAACTAGGAATTGATTTATCCCTTTATTTTGTTCAGCGATGACACCTAGTACATGATGCAATCATTCCAACTTGTTATGACACATTCATGTACCCTTCCCTCCGGAGTGTCGGACCTTCCGGAACCTTCTAGAACATTCCCGATGAAAACACCGGAATCATTCTCCAACCCCGAAACAGGACTTTCCTTATATGAATCTTATTCTCCGGACCATTCCGGATCTCCTCGTGATATCCCGGATCCCATCTGAGACTCCGAACAACATTCGGTCTCTTACTCATCATTCCATAACTACTCAACAACATCGAATCCTTAAGTGTGTCTCCCTACGGTTCGTGAATTATGCGGACATGATCGAGACACTTCTCCGAACAATAACCAATAGAGGAATCTGGAAATTCATATGGTTCCCACATATTTCTACGATTACTTTGCGATCGAATGAACCACTTACATACGATACCAATTTCCCATTGTCTCATGATAGTTTACTTATCCGAGGTTTTGATCGTCGGTATCTCTGCATACCTAGTTCAACCTCGTTACCGATAAGTACTCTTTTCTCGTTCCCGCAATATGTGATCCCTTGTGAACCAGTCACATGCTTGCAAGCCAATTGGATGACATTCCACCGAGAGGGCCCAGAGTATATCTATCTGTCATATGGATGGACAAATCCCACTCTTGATCCATGTGTCTCAACCAATACTTTCCAAACACTCAATGCCACCTTTATAGCCACCCAGTTACGGTGTGGTGTTTGATGTCATCAAAGCATCCTTCCGGTGATGGTGATAAGCATGATCTCATGGTTGAAGGAATTAGGTTACTATGTATCAGAAAGCATATAGCAATTGAACTATTAAAATGACTTGATCTTTATGCTACGCTTGTCTATAGGAGTATGTCCATCATATCATTCTCCTAACGATATGATCTTGTTGTTAATAACATCTCAATGTTCATGATAGGGAAACCACAATCATTTATCAACCAACAAGCTAGTATTATGAAGAGGCTTTACTAGGGACATCAATTTAAGTTTACAAATCACACAAGTATTAATGTTTCCTTGTTAATACTATTATAGCATGAATGTAAACATTTATCATAAACACAAAGATATAATAATAACTACATTTATTATTGCCTCTAGGGCATATCTCCAACATAACAATAATCACAAAATAAAGCAAGTATAATGTGAAATGGTATGGCTCTCTTCATGGCGATCTCCATCTCCACAAAGCCTGTAATCCGACTCGTGCCAACTCTTGTCACTTGCCGTCTTACTCCATGTCGCCAACATATACAACGCCTTGCATGCCTTCCGGGTTCTCCAAATAGCTACACTAGCTTAGTAAAGTAAATTACAAGGAGAATCCGACACGCAGGTCGTTATACAGTAAAATGACAGCACCTAGGCTCCACCGACAAAAAACCGTGATTCGCAGATCACGTATGGATTACACACATACATCACATGCACATAAACCATACCATTCACAACTTCCTGCAAAAACAAGTTATGCATAGATATAATATCTACCGGCGCTGTGAAACTCGCAACGACATCTAATGCGCTACGACAGGGCGAAGCCAGCGGTCCCGAGGTGACTATATATGGAGCACATGTTGGGCCACGCAGAGACAAAACAAAACTTTTCCTCCAACGTGGTGATTCCAAGATCTAGCTGAGGTAGAAGGCCACGAGGTTTACCACTAGACGTGCGGTTGCAGATTACTGATGAAGCGCGTCAGTTGATGCAGTGCAGTCCTCACTATCCGATCGTCTTGGTGCTGATCGCACAGCACCTCTGCTGGTATCCACACGTACAAGGAGGAGCACCGGCGGCGAACTTCTAGGTTCGTTACGGCGGCAGGACTGCTGTGGAGCTAGGGTTTCCAACACATGGAATGACCTAACCGAACAACGATTAACCTTTCTGGGTTACGGTGCTCCACTATATATAGGGAGTGAACGTGGGCTCTGCTCGCGCGACCCATTCACTAAAGCCCATATAACACTAGTCACCGTGAGTCCAACTCACTAACTCAGTCCTAATCCGGTTTAGGTCCAACCCAACCAGATTACATGTTTAGATCCAATCCGAACTTGCTCCCGCTCTTAAGTGTGTGACCCCGCAGGCTCATGGCTTCTTGGACACGATTGGAGTCCGACTCTCAATCGATCAGTCGGTAGCGGCTCCTAGCAGAACGTGCCGACTCCCAAGTACCAAGAGTCATGACGACTTGCCTTTCCAATGCGACTCACGTCTGAGTCCCTTTTGCCTCACGATATACCTTGTCAGACTATAGGCGAATAATTGTCATCCCTTAAATAGTCCGACTCTCTTCTCGATCCGAGATAAGTGATTCACCCGACTAACTCTTACTCGATCGCCTCGGTTAACACTTAACCGAGTCGTGCATGGCCATGCTTTCCGAATCATATCTCACGAGAGGGCCCAGAGAATATCTCTCCGAGTGGAGGGGCAAAATCCCATCTTGGTTATTCACATCACGCAGCTTGATTCTCAGTCGACCAACCCCGCCTTTATAATCGCCCGATTCACGGATCAGCGTTTGACAGAACCTAAGTCGGTGATCCTCAACTCGGACTATGCAACAACCTCAGGTCTAAGGATTACATTGATTGAGATATACAAATGACAACTTGTTCGTTGTACCTCAATATGGGTCAATCCGACTCGCTAAACTCTTTAGCCGAATCTGTGTAAGTTGGAATAGCATCTCCATGCCCATGACAAGTGGAACCGAGTCATCAAGCCAACTTTCACATTGGTCTAAGTTGTGTGTCCAGCACAACCTCAATGACCAAGGATATTTAGTATAAATAACATGAATGCATAGTTCCACAACCGAATCACATATTCAATGATACACATCAGATGTTTATACAAGGACTACTTAATATCTTTATGAATACAATGGAAAATATCGTCATACATGATTGCCTCTAGGGCATATTCCCAACAGCACATTCCTATGATTGTTTAGTACTTGGATCCTTTATCTTATTTATCTGCAATGCCCTAGATTGCAAGTATTCTGTGGCTCCCCTTGTGTCGAATCAATAAATTGGGTAATACTACCCGCGAGGACTGTTGCGATCCCCTATACTTGTGAGTCATCACGGGGCCATCCCCTTCTGGCATGCGATCTTCGGGAGGGCTCTCAGTTCTGGAGAGCCATCCAGGACATTAAGCACTACATTGGGTTGGGCATTTCTTTTGTAGCTGGGAATGGCCAGGGAGTAAGATTTTGGCTGGATCCTTAGCTTCTGCCTGTCCCATTAGGGGTTCGGTCCCCCGCTCTTCTCGCCATCTCGACCTCCCCATCCTCCCTCGTTGCCGAGAACTTCCTGGAGGACCGTTGGAACCTCCTGTTCCGCCGAACCTTTAATGCGGCGGAAACAGAAGAGTTCCATCACCTGTTGGAGGTCCTTCCTGTCGTGCTTTCACAGGAGCCGGACTCGGCCTCTTGGCAGTTGCTGCCATCACGGGAGTTCTCGGTGAGCTCGGCATATTGGACCCTATTTCAGGGGCCTGAGTTGCGGTGGACATCGGCCCTTTGGAAAGCCCCCATCCCCCTCAGTATTCGCATCTTCGTTTGGCAGCTGCTCTGCGACCGCTTACCGTCAGGAGTTGAGGTGGCCAAACGCAATGGCCCCGGCAATGGGCGATGCTCCCTATGTGGGACACCGGAGACCTGTGGCCATATTATGTTCTCCTGCACGGCGGCACAGTTTTTTTGGAGTTTTGTTAGGGAGGCACTGGGACCTGCGTGCCGGGCGCAGGAACTTGGGGAGTTGACTCTTCTAGCTCTTGTTTGCGGCCATAGCCTGGACTTTGTGGAATGTGCACAACAAAATGGTGATCGAGGGGATTTTCCCTACCCGGGCGTCTGACTCTATTTTTGCTATGCTTGCCTTCCTACAGCAGTGGTCCCCCTTGGTGCGTCAGCGTGACCGGTCTTCCTTCGACGACTACCTTCAGTCCATGAGGACGGCGGCGATCCCCTTTTCTGCTCCTGCGCCTTCGCTCCCTGCGTGACCCTGAGGTGGCCGGCGTCTCTTTCGAGTCACCTCTTTTGTTTTTCTCTTGGGTTGTGTTGTGCTGTGGCCCCAGCTGTGGATTGACTTTTTTTTTCACTTTGGCTTCGGCCGTGGTGGCTATGTGTCAGACCCTGTACTTGGATGTTGTTGATTTATTTATAAAGCGGGATGAAAACCTATTTCAAGAGATGTAAGATCAATAATTATGTCCGCTTGCAGCTTTCTGAATTCATGTATCAATTTGCATGCTGAACTCGAAGCCTGCCGTGAGGGCGTAGCCATGGGGCTGGAGTGGAGCACACTCCCCTGTACGATCGAGATGGATTGTACGATGGCAGTCAACATGATCAAGGAGCCGGGTGTTGATCGTTCAAGTCTAATAGGCATTGTCCAGGATATCAAAGAACTGCTAGCTACTGGGGATAACTATGAGATGGTTGGTATCAAGAGAGAACAGAATAAAGCCAGCCATGACCTGGCAAACTTTGGTCGCCGTAATGCTAAGAAAATGACCTGGTTAAGGTCTGGACCTGCTGAAGTCCTGGCACTCTGCCAGGCAGATTGTAATCCTATGATTTAATTAATGAAATCCCCTTTTCGCAACAAAAAAAAGAGGTCTATGAATAAAACTAGAGTGGCTGGGGTTTGAAATTAAAAATAACGGCTCGTCAGCTCACATGGCGACGGGCGGCCTCCTCCCCTTCGCCCCACCCCAATCCGCCTCCTCCCGTCTCTCCTGCCACCGCCGCCGGCGTGGCCGGCGGGCGTTGCCCCCGCGCGGCCGGTGGCGGTTGAGTGGCTTTTCCCCGGCGGCGAAAGGGGGCGCGGGGCCCTGGACAGCGGCGGTGCTCTTCGGCGACGGCGGTTCTGTCCGATGGCGTGGTTTCCGCGGGCGGGGTGGGCTGAGGCACGGCGGTGCGGCCAGTTCGGCGGCAGGGTGGTGCTGCCTCGCGCGTTCGGAGCTGGCGGCCGGGCAGTAGACGGTGGTGGCTAGGGTGCTGCTTAGCTTGGCCCAGATCTGGGCCCGTTTGGGCCCCATCTGGGTTGGGATGGGCCTGCCCCGGCAGCCCCTGTGCGGCTCCCTGGAGGTGGAGGAAGGGGACGGAGGGTCTGGTTTGTGGTAGCGCTCGCGGCTGCTCTTGCTGCAACGTGGCGACGGGGGCTTTGCGGGTCCATTTGGGCCTGGCTGGGTCCGAGACCTGGTGTGCCCATGTTGCCGCGTCCGGTCTGCTACTGCCATGGCGGTGGAGGTAGTTCCCTCCCGTGCGGCTGCGATGCTACTACTACCGGTACCACTGTCCCCTTACTCGGGACTCAAGGCCTCGTGCCAAGGCTCACAGTGAGATGTTGAAGATGGCGCTTTTCCGTGGTGGCGTGTGCTGGTTGGCGGTGGGCTTGGTGGAGCACTATAGACCGTCTGGGTGGTGGTTTGGGGGTGGGCGAAATCCCTGTCGGGCTTGTCCGGCACTGACGCGGCGTCGCCTGCGGGTGTCATCTCTCCTTCCTGAAGGGCGTCGGGTACCCCCCGCCCCACCCCCTTCGTGTACCGGGGGAGACCCTAGGACCAGTCCGGGCAGTAGCGACGTCGTCGTCGCATCCCTTGATGAAGGTGCTGCTTGGTACATCGTGGATCGGCTTGCGAGGAGCGCGATGGGACCTTTCCGGAGGGCGCAGCGGTAGAGGGCCATTTTTGTTTCATCGATCGGCCGTTGTTGGCATATCTTTCTCTTTTGTTCTCTTTGGTTTCTTTTGGGCTTGGTTGTGTCGCGGCCCCAGCAAGTCCGTTGTACCGTGTGTTGGTCTTTGTGCTTTATTTATAAAGCTGGGCGAAAGACTGTTTCGAGAAATTAAAAATAACTAGAGTAGTTGGGTTTGAAGATAAAGATAATAACTAGAGGTCTAGAGCGGTTGAGAAAAAATATTATGGGCCAAAAAATACAGTCATGCCTTACATCAGCTGACGAGGGTGACTCCGGAGGAAACGTTAAACATGTAAACATCTCAACGAGGGATCGGACGATGCAGTTGGGACACACGATGTAGTTGAAACATGTTATCTACTGAATCACTCTCAACTGAATCATTATCAACTGCACAACTTTGGACCCCACGAATTTATAAACGTATAAGGTTAAGAACATCACTCTTCATCAAGACAATTAGAAGCGACTTGAAAAGTAGCCTTTCATTAACCCCAAATCCTAGATTACTAGTCCCTCATTCCTTCGGCCAACACAAGATTCTTAATTTTTTCTGAAAAGGAAGGCACAGCTTTTCCAACAGGCCTCTTCATCCTAAGGTCGATGCACACAACCATAATACAACTGAAAACAAGAACTCATAATATCAGTCCATGCATATGGGATAATAGGTTCAGCGATCATAAGGGTGACATGAAGGAGTTAAGGAGTAGTGTTTGGCCCAGCATATAGATGATGTAACAATTACTTCAAAAAAAAAAAGATGATGTAACAATTCCAGCAACACAAGGTCCACATCAGTCAATATAACATGCATATTACTACCGATCAATACATGCAAGGATTCAGGTCAAAAAAAAAATACATGCAAGGATTTATTATCATCATGTTTGTTCCATATGCGATGCACAATCTGCAGAGGCCATTAACAAGATAACACCCATAGTACTCATACATTACAAACCAACCAATGCATAGCTAATTCAATGCAAGACCCCTCTATCCATTCCTTTCTCCAACTGAAGCAACAAGATCAGGGGTCCTGCGCCCCTGTTGGAGCAGCTTTTTTCAGCAGCAGATGCAATCCCAGTTCACCGTCAGGGAGTTGAAGCTTGTTTAGTACGTGGGCATGTGTGAGCAGCGCCCATATGAGAGTTATGAACTCCCCTCCGGTTGCCATGCTGGTGGCATGTGCCACTGCTCTGTCCGATGCGCCCACCCACAACATCATGTTGGCCCAGAAGATGGCGAGCACCTTCCATCGTTCCTCGTCGGTCTCAATCCTGATGAGGTAAACAGCAATCCTTGCGCCCTCACACAGATATTGGAGCTCGTAATCTGTGGAATCTGAGTTCCCTAACTTGACGATCGAGTTTATTGTACATCTCCTTGTTGGACTTGCACTCGGCAAGGTATACACGGGCGTTCTGCAGCGTGCCACGGGCCAACGACATGCTCATGTAAGTGTTATCTGGAACCAGGTCCGGTTTGAAGGCCAGCAGATACGCACAGTACCCGGACAGCTGAGTCGCAACCGCATGGTTCTTCACTAGCTCCGGCGCCCTGGCCTTGCTTGGCATAGTCAGGCCGTAGCTGCAGATGCTCGTGGCTATGTGCCATGTCATGATGTAGCGGGCATATGTGTGTCCAAGCATGCAATCGCCATCGAGATCCAGGTCGATCACACCCATATCATACAGCCACATCCTTCCGTCAGTGATCTTGCCGTCGATGTCCTTGAGTTGGCGGAGGACAGCTTGCCTCACATCTGGTGGCAAGATGATGGATTTAGTCATCAGTGATGCGTCTAGGGCCTCGAGCGATATCCATGATAGGAATGTCTTGATCGGGTGAGGTTGGACGTTGTCGAGGATGAAGTACTGACCAATTCTTCCCTTCCAGTACTTTCTTATGTTGACATGGCACATGGCCTTAAGTGGGATCTCCACAAATGCATTGTGCCAGGACTCCTTCCGCACGTACCGGCACATCATCTTCACCTTGTGCCAGTCGGAGAAGATGAACAAGGAAAGGAATTGGTACGACTCAAGAAATATGTACCACACGATGACGAGACGAGTGACAAGAAGATCAAGATTGAAACCATGGACAAAGATGTTTGTGACCCCTATATGCGGCTGGTACATATATGAGGAGGTCTGGGCAGAAGAGAGTAAATATGCTGGACCCAAGGATCAAAGCATACACCATCAAATCCGGAGCTATGGTGTCTTTGATTGACGGGTACCGAGCATAGAAGAAATCAAAGAGGAACCCGAGCTCTACCTCGACCACCCGAAATGCTCTGTCGAGATCTTTATCTGCGGAGAGGAGCCCTTTGATAACGAAATGTCGACACTTGTCAAACTGCATGGGGAAGTTCGTATTGCCAACATGATCAGCTGCAAACCTTAGCCTTAGCATCTTGAAGAGAGCAAAGGAAAGACACAGATCCCTCCGCCTCGAAGCACGTTCATCGCTGTTGCCGCTAGAGTATTGCAGCAACTTCCCTTTGCATCGCCAGATTCTTTCGACATCCACCGTATCGATCCCAGCTGGATCGACTCCGGTGAAGTCCACCATTTCATATGCGAGTCGTCCAACTTCGGGTGGTACGATTTGATCAAAGTCCACCATTTCGATTACGGGTGGTGGTCCTATTCCAGTGACGTTTGTGGAATTGATTTCGGGTGGTGATCCTATTATTCCAGTGACATTCGCGGATTTCATTTCGGGTGGTTCAATTTTGGCGACGTCTGTCGGTTCGATTCCATCTGGTCCGATTCCGGTGACATCCACCGGTTCGCTTCCAGTTGGTTCGATTCCGGCGACATCCGTTGGTTCGCTTCCAGTTGGTTCGATTCTGGGGACGTCGATGCCAGCTGGTTTGGTCCTCTTCACTAGTTTGAATCCAAGGTCCGGTTCCGGCACGCGATGAGCCACGTGTATGACCTCTTCCCCTTTCCTCACCACCTTCACTTGCTTGCCGTCAACAAGGTAGATGTACCCCTCCATGGTTTCTGGGTTGTACCTATTATTACCTAGGACCATACCGGGACTGTGTGCTGGTTCATACTTCATGTAGTGGGATACAACCTGGTTTTCAGTGATGAGCCCACGCGACCGGCACGTTGACCGGTAGGCCTTAGCCCTCAGGACTAACCTTACAACGCTTAAGCCCCAGAGCAGAAATAGACTGATGAGGAAGTTGATGCGGAGCTGACCTTTGTAGTAGAGTATGAGAAGCAGCAGGTAGATGATGTGCAGGGCCTGGTGTAACATGGATCATCTCGTCTGCTGGCTGTTGTCGTTGAAGCTGAAAGCCGTCATGGTGTCGGCACTGCCGAGAAGGAGAACTAAGAAACAGGCCCACACGACAAATAGCTCGTTTTGGATGGAGGATGATTGCATCAGGCCGATGGTGTAGGAGATCACCGGGAAGTTGAACAGGAAGGCGCCCCAGACGACGAGCCTGGCAAAGGAACGGCTGTCATGGCGTCGATCGCCTCGAGTTGGACACCACAAGGATGCCAACGAGGATGCAGCACACAGTCACCAGACCCTCAATCCTCGCCAGCTGCCCGGCGGATCGGAGCTTGAGGCGAATACCTTTGCTGCCTGGGTCGCATTTCTCAGGGAAGGAATTTGTTCCATGGAGAAGCGGATCGAGCAAAGCAAAGTAGAAGGTGTGGTGGAAAATGAAGATATGGTTCCAGCATGCAGGTCGTCGTCAATGGGTTGCTGCCATATACGCCTCTACGATGCACAGGAGTTAGCAGAGCCACCGCAAATGCTTAGACAATGACTTGGATACAGTCTTGTTTTAGGTCAAGGTCTTGTACTTTTTTTTTTTTTTTTGTTCTTGTCCTATTATATTTTGCACTCCACTACGAGCGTAACGCATGATGAGGTCCGTGATTGAGGGCGACCCGATTCTTAGCACAAGACTTAGACGGGATCGAGGTCTAATTAATAAGGAATTCATGTAAATGAGCCCCACGCAAGTGCACGCATATCTCCAGTCTAGCTGTGTGTTAGTTTGTATATATTATATAAAACCAAATTAAAATGAGCGCTTATTACTTAAAAGGTCTTAAGTATTATATCCAGCGTCTGTATTACAACCGACAACTATCCGAGGATAAAAATAATAAAAAGAGAAAAAAGGAAAATACAGAAAATCATTAGATTATGCCAAAAGAGGGCGAATCTTGAGATTATGTTGTGATCCATGTTGAGTAAAAATATCCTTCGCTCGTCGAATTTTTCACCTATACATTCCTCCGTAAATAAGTCTTAAATCTCCACACTCTGTAGAGACGATCATAAGCGGAGAGTAGTGGTACTTCAGTATATAACCTGCAAGAGAAGATATTTTATCATTAAAAACCTTATATTTTAAAACAGAGGGAGTACTAGTCCCGTGACCATACAACGGTTCTCCAACCAACCTACACCTGAGAAGGAAGGACGCACCAATTGAACAAATGTATACTTAATCTCACGTTTGCACATCATATATCAGGACACGGATAAGTTCACACATTGTAGTGTCGGATTCTAGAGAGGGGGCCAGTGTAGACAGTTCAACAATACAAATATAGCTAACATGACAAGAAGCCTTCAGGATCATGCCAACAAAACACCCACCTAGGCTTCCGTGGTACTATCGGAATGAGAGGCATCAGAAGTTTGGTCGTGATATGAGAGTTGGAACTGATCATGATCTTTCGGAGGTGTTCTTCCACGAAAGTAATTGGTAGCGTTTTGTGCAATGCTTAGTGCACAACCATGGCCTTCAGGATCCACATCTCAACCAGCTCGGGGAACACCGGCAACAGCCTCCCGGTGTCGGCGTTGACATCGCCTCCGTCGGGGCTGCTGCTGCCGCAGATCCTGGTAACGTATCCGAGGGCAGCGTCGACGAGCGCCTCGACCTTGGCGCGGGGCTTGTCGGAGCGGAAGAGGCCGAAGACGACGGGGGCGAGGAGCGCGAGGGGCTTTGCGGCGGCCGGGGAGGCCGAGGGGCGGCATTCTTCGGCGTAGACGGAGAGGAGGTCGAGGGTGGAGCGGAGGTTGTCGGGGGCGCCGCGGTGCTTGAGCGTGGAGAAGAACCAGACGGCCTCCAGGGGAGGCGGCGAGTAGGAGTAGGCGGCGAGGACGCGGGAGAAGAGGGAGCGGAATTCGGTGAGTTGCGGGTGCGGGTCGGCGGTGTCGTCGTGGTAGAGGAAGCTGGAGAGGGAGTAGCGGAGGAGGGACTCGAAATCGGGGAAGTAGCAGGCGTAGTCCATGCAGGACAGTTCTACCAGGACGGTCTCGGCCATGGCGGGCGAGGGGGAAGATTCGTTCGACATGGAGAAGAAGCGGCGGAGGAAGAGAGATGGAAGGAAGAGGGGCAGCGCGGCGCTAGGTGTGAGGAGCAAGGAAATAGGAGGAGGCCGCCTCGTTTTCCGAGTAATTAGGGGATAACTTTGAACGATTGTTGGACTGTTGGTTACTGTATATACAAGTACTAGTAGGGTTTAGCAGCGCACGACAAAGTTTCGGTCACGGCAATCACATCCCTCCTCGGCGGCATCAGCGGGGCGGCTCAACCGCCGACGCTGCTCCGACGGCCACGAGCCATTGCGCCGCTTCCGGCTCGCTTTCGACGGCTTCAAGACAGAATGGGACATGCTCCACGTCGAGCAGTGGCTCACCTACGTGACACAGTAAACCCACGGGGAGCTCCACATCGACCTGCGCTTCCTCCTCAGCCCCACCTGCACACGACGGCCCTCGCCGCACCTTCGGCAGCTGCTGGATCCACAAGAACGACGACGACACTGACAGCGACTTGACCAACGACCACAAGATCGACAATTGGACGCGGCTCTACCTCCTCCCAAGGAGGCTCTTCTCGTGCGCCGCTACGCTCTCCCTCGGCTACTGCCGACCGAGGCTGCCGGCGGAGGTGAGCCTGCCACGCCTCATGGGCATAGCTGGTCCTCAGCTGCCCCCGCCTCGCCGACCCGGCGCAGGAAGCCGTGCGCCACCTCAGAACCCTCCGCCTCCTCCAAATACGCCTTCACCGCTTCGCCCGCCGTTGCTGTCCCGCAAGATCCATCCACATCGACATGTCGGAGATGGTATCCCTGGAGTACCGTGGCGCCGTCCCGGCTCGCCGCCGGAGCACCACTCATGCACCGTCCACTTCTGCACGCCGGTCTCATAGTCTGTACCACGTCGTTGTGGCTCTGTATAACGTGATAAGTTCTGCTACCTACCTAGTCTGTCGTCGAATTCCTGTTAAATCTGTGCTCTTTTGCATCTGCAAAAACCCCAAGTAATTCACTACCATCTCTATATATTATGTTGGCGATACAAAAAGGTCACTGAAGCCAAATCACTGAAGTACCGTGGCACCGTCCCGGCTCGCCACAGGAGCACTACTCATGAACCGTCCCCTTCTGCACGCCGGTCTCATAGTCTGTACCACGTCGTTGTGGCTCCAGACAACAGTGAAATTCCTACTGCAGTAGGGAAATAAATTCAGCTTACTAGTATGCACAGCAACTACGCACCAAGATACACACAGAACCAAAAAAAAAAGAGCTGATCAAACTAACGTGTTGGCAATTAAGCAACATGACATAGAGACGAATGCAACATTGCAGTTGCAGGTCAATAAGCCGATAGCACATCCTTCAGTTCCATGGCAAACCAGATAAGTCTAGCTATACAGTTTATGAAACTGGGAACATACATCCTTCCAGATCAAATCTTGTGCAACAAAGTAGCACCGAAAATGTGTCGACATTCTTCAAGGTATTCATGGCGTAAAACTGGGCTACACCGCCCCAGAGAGAGTTCTGTGACTTAAGACAATGCTAGTACTACTTTTTCCTAGCAAATCAGTGCTTAAGTCAGAGCACCTAGCCGTGTTAGTGTAAATCATATGGATCTGTCTCTGTGGTTTCTTGTCCTGAATGAAAATACAGCGCAGGTGTACGCTGCTGTCGTGGCTATGATGAACACTCCGGCGTATGTGCACACTGTTGCTGCACAGACATAAAGGTACCTGTGACCATCAGGAAGTGGAGTTGGTCAAAGAACAAATGTAGCATGGGAAAAATAATTATTTACTGGATTAAGTAAAAGGCTACCCATAATAACCATTATAAGCACTGGAAACATTCTGGTCAGAACTAACAGTCTACTTTGCTAATGAAGACTGGAACTCAATCCTTAAAAGCATCATTTCGTCAGTGTTCTCAGTTGTCTCGCTCAGCAGTTTCAGGGGTGTGCTAATAGCACTGGCTTGCATGGACAGCACTGGGGTTCTGGTTTCTAAACTGCAGACCCTTGTTCTGGTTTCTAATAAACTTAGAAACAAACGGAAGCCCACATACAGAAGGTAAGCATAAATACGAGCTAAAGGGGTCCATGTGATAGCGATAAAAACCAAAATGGAGAACAAACTAGACATTGACTTGTAAAGTTTTTATAGATCACTTACTTTGGTGAAAACACGCTCCAGACGAACAAATGGTTCCTCATGAGCAACAGAACAATGGTGTATGAAGTCAGGGCAACAGAATTAATCAGCAAAGGAAGCAAACAGGGCAATGCGATCATTTTGCCCAGAATGCTGCTCCATCTTAATTGCTGTGGAGTAGACATATCATCAGTATCTTTCACCGACATATAAACCACTATCCCAAGGTATAACAACAGAGGCGATCCGTATGTAATAATGAACATCAGCATCCCAGAAAGAACCGTAGAGTAGCTTGAAATGCCCTGTAAAAATTCAAGTCAAATCTGAAGGAAAAAGGTGGAAAAGACACTTCAGAGAGTTCATGTCAAGCTTACAATGAAAGCTCCAGCAACATCTATGCTGGCGAGGCTATTGGTATTCCCAAGACCAAAATGACCGGTCATCCCCAAGAATTGCATTGCAACAACCTACACAGTTAGCCAATAGAAATAGTCATCACCCATGATGCCGTGGATTTGGGAAACAAACAAAAAAAACTTGTTGATCAAGCAAAGATTATAAGAAAATAGTCCAACTAACTAACCTGCACCCATTGCCTATACAATGATTTCTCCAGAGAAAAATGAATAACACTCGAGATAATTTGCAAGAGAATGAGTAAAACAGGAATTGCATTTATGGGTTGCTGCAGAAGCAATTGAAGAAGGCACCAGAACATTATGTATGTTACTCCAGTCAGGAACACAGAATGATTGATGCCGTGCAAATGTATAGCTTTTTTGGGACTGGAGACAGAGGAGGATGTTGGCTCTGCTTCTTTAGAATGTACTGGAAATATCCAAGGTGACAAAAGAATGGTGCAAGTTATTGAAATGCTTGCGATGACATAGAATATCTGAGCTATTGATGTTGTACTATGGTTTATCGGTACTGAAGTATTAACCTGGCTCTTCCAGATATGCAGCATAACTAAAAGTCCACATGAAAGGTGGCTCAACCATAGCCCTACGACAAGCATTCTCCTCGTTCTCAGTAAAATGAGTGAAACTGCATACAATACCATGACCGCGAGAACTGAGATAATTTGAAGAGACTTCACGATAGAAGAGTCGCATTGGGTCAATATCTTTGAAATGTCAGGGAAGTGAACCCAGTTAATCCCACCTTGATGCCAAGCTCTTAGAATTCTCCCAGCAACAGGAACAACAAGGACAGTACACAACTTGCAACAAACACGCTGGCCCGGGGTTAGTTTAAAGCTGTTAAGATACGAGGAGTTACTTCTGTGAATGATCTCTGCTTCCATTCTCTGGACTATTCTTGAATTTGATTCCTTCAGAATTGACTGAACTGTCTTGATGAGAAATATTAAATAGAGAGTAGACGTGAGAAAATGCCATATGTACTGCTCTTCTTCAACAAAAGAGCTTGAACCAAGACTTGCGACATACAGAAAAATCCCCATTAGAATGAAAACCTCATCAAGATGCCAATGTTTATCCAATTCCCACTCAGAACGGTGTTCAACCTGACTTTGCGACTTTCCCTCAAATAGGCAAAAGATGATGCCGGCAAGAGAAAAACATGAAATAATCATCAAGGAGATTGCAGAGACAAGTACATAGAGTGGTTTCTGCAAATACGAACAGCAAAAGGAGACAAGTCATCCAGCAGAAAGACAAATGTAACAGTACGATATAAAAGTATAACAGTGCAAAGGTAGTAAAATTACATCGGTCGCTCTGTGAGACAACCACTCACTCGCATATCTTAAGAAGCCGGTGTAGGCGTCCAAAGCAGTCCTAAAGTGCCCAGCTGCTTCAACAGACCTGGAACGGCGAGTTCATTTTTAAGAAGAGTTCATGGATGATGATATCCATCTTTTTAATCACATTAGGACCATAGTCTTACCTGAAATCAGAATCTTGATGAAGAAGCAAGGATCGATGAGAAGCAGAGGCCTTAGAAAGCAAATGGCACAACTTTTCCTCAACAGAGTCAGGATGCATATCGACCCCAAAGTCATCCTTCGTATTAACACAATCTTCAAAGCAGAAAGCAGGTCCCTGTTCTTGTAGCAATCTTAAAATTTGCCACGAGTTCAGTTCTAGGGTCCGCAGTTTTTGGTCATCTGAAATAAGATACATTCACCATCTCAGAGCACATAGCTGAGAGCATTTAATCATAAAATTTGTAGACAACCAATATTCTGATCTAAATGAGATATAAAAATCAACAAAAGGGGTGCAATTACACATCCAACAAAAACTTAAACCTAATAAAATCAATATGAACTCCAGAAGCATTAAAAACATCTAGTACTTCTTTTGCATGGAAGCGTAATACGCTTGAGATGGAAGGTATATATATATTCACCTGTCAAAGAATTAAAAAGCTCCGGAAGCAAGACACCTATATTGTTTTTAGGAATTGGTATGCCAAAGAGAAGAGCTAGAGTTGGGGCAAGGTCAACCTGACAAAAAAGGTCAAATGTCAGAGTTGTGTGTTAGTATCTTGAAACACTATCCATCGAATATTTACAATGATTTCTTCAGTGTAAGTGACAAAGAAAAAGAACTGGCCAATCTATATGAAAAAAATCACATACTACCAACAAATTCTATCAAACTCAAAAGTATTACTATAAACTGAAATCAAGCTTCAAAGTATAGAGAGATAAGGCTGAGAGAAGTATATATTCATACTTGAAGTGCTTCGTTCTGGTCATAAGGCAAACAATATGAGCTCTCAACACTGTGTCCTATAAAAAGGGCAAGGGAGTCAGTTTCTTCGTAAGAAGATCCTCCATGATTACCAACTTCAGTCATTCCATGATCACTGACCACAACCTGAAATGCAGGGGCAAACCAAAATCCCTATGAAAATTGTAATGAAAAAAATCATGTATATACAAAAATCTTTAATGCAACTTTGAAGGTAGAGTGAAGTAGAATTTGTCAAGCACACAGCTGAGTTAATCACTATAATTCACCATTGCTGTGACCTCGATAAATTTAAACTTCTTTGTACACTACTAAAAGCAGAACAAAAATTGTAGAAACAAGATCGCGTACCAAAAGTGTTCTGTCTGAATTATCCTGAAGGCTCATAACTGCAGTATGTACCCTTCGAATCACATCATCCATCTCCTTCAGCTTTGGGGTCATCAAAACACTGTAATTTGAAACTTCAAGTCAAACTAGACATTGCTCAAACCCCCCCAAAAACGTGAAAATGATTTGGTATTTACCTCTGACGCCCACCTATATGGCCAACATGATCTAAACCTAAATAGTGAAGAATCTGAAATTGTCAAAGAAAGGAATTTCTCAGGATCCACCTAAGTGATTGTAGGTTAACCTTATCAAATAGCAAAAAAGAGGGAAGACATTGACTATAGAAAACGTTAGTTAAACTCTTGGACTACATGGGTAGTATCCAAAGATAAAGTAGCATTATCTGTCACAAGTGATAATACAAGTGAACATGCAGCAAGGAATGAGCAGAAGTGTACCAGTGCATCCCAGTCTTTTGCAGCAAACTCAGATTCCAGATGACGAGAAACATTGAAATCAACCTCAACTGTATCTTTGACCTGCAATATAGTTACATATCCTTAAAAAAAATTGCTCGTAATACACCAGGTTGCGAAGTACAAAGAAAGCACTATCACCAGCACAAATTAAGCAGCAATTCATAAGCTGACATGCCTAATATGCAAATATCTGTAAGCGCAGCCTACCAATACTACTCTTAATGAGTGCCATATTGTTGACCTACAAACTCTATATGCCTAAGTTATTTCAGTATCTATTTTTCAGAAATTATTAGAAAAGCACAGGGACAAACAGGTGCTTTGTTGTAAAGCAACTGTTAGATTAGTGCTTCAGATGACAGTGTAACGGAAACTCAATTTATCAGTGTTTAAACCTGTAAGTTATACTACTCCCTCCGTTTGGAAATATAAGATGTTTTAGGTTTGTGAAAGAGATGAGTATTTTCCTCCAACAATTTTAATGTTCAATCACATCTCATTGCAAGAAAAGCGTGTGATACATGAGACAAGGCTTACATAAAAACTGCTCACTCCGTCTTGTCTGTGGAACAGAGTTGGGAACAATTTGATCCATGTTTCATCTCCCAACATCACTAATTTATAACCAATCGAGTGAAGCTGATCTGTGATAAATATAAAATAACTTATAAACAATTATGTTGCTTATTTAGCATACAAAGTAGGACTAGCATGACAGCTGGATAAGGGGCGTAGCAAAAGGCTAACCAAGAAGATTGTCATCCAAGAAGGCTTGAGTATTGAAGTTAAGTGCCACATCAAGAAAACCTCCAATTGCCCCTGATACCATCGCCTGAAAGAAAAAAAATACACTCAGGATTGCTCAATATTTGACATGTGCACAAATAGGTGTTTCAAGGTAAAATAAGTCCTACTTTTAGTCGGGGCATTGTAACGGTTGGGGGTGCAGCCTTTGCATGATAACCCACTGCTTTGCAACCAGCTAACAGAGATTGAGTGTATGGCATTGCCTCCATCATTTCTTTGCTTGGAGGTTTTCCCCCTCTTCCCAGTACAAATTCGGCAGGTAGCCCATCTACCACCTAAATTGACATTGATAAACTCAAAAGGCCAAACAGTAAAAAGGTAAGACATACAGTCGTGAAAATGGATAATGCTGCCAGAAATAGGCACATCGGTTTAAGACGTACCATCAATACCAAGCGATCGTACACATGGGGGACCTCAGAAAGTTCCTGGAATGAATTGCGCACACAATCAAAAGCAATAAAATCGTAAATATGTAACTTAAAGCTAAGTATAGAAGAATCTCTATGAAAGCTCGACACCAGCATAAACTGTAGGAAGCTTGGTCAAATTTGCTCTCCTTTAAAACCTTAACCTCCACTATAACATCGCAGAACATTAAACTCCCCCCGACCCATATTAGTTGACTCCAATTTGGATGTATCTAGACTAGTTTTTGTGATAGATACATCCAAATTGAAGTCAACTAATATGAGTCGGAGGGAGTAGTACAATTTAGGATTTGGTGAAGAAACATCAAAGTATCAAACCAGTCTTGAGCAGCACGAGGCGGATGTAAACTCTACAGCGAGCAATTCAAATGGAAGCAATGCCCTACCCTGTACAGCGATCTGAGCTGATCTGGAGGAAGCGCCGGCTCCTCCCCGCCACCGAAGGGACCACACGACGGCGCCTTGTAGCTCTCCGCTCCACTTCGGATCAGCATAGACCAGAGACGAGTCAGCCAAAGCTGATACAACATGTTTCCTCAGAGAAATCGGAGCTGAGCAGAGGCGGAGGCGCGGACCTGAAGCCGGGGAGCGTGGGCTTGACGGGGAAGAAGCCGTAGAGGAAGAGGGAGAGGCCGGCGACCTGCAGAAGCACCGCCGCTATGGTCCATCCCGCCACCGCAGCGCAGGAAGGGGAGGCGGCGCCCATGGCTTCTGCGGTGGCGATCGCCGCTGCTCCCTCTACTGCTCGGAGCCGAACGGGAAGACGCAGTACAGCAGATGTACAGCTGGGCTACAATGTTATGGGCTTCATAGCAACTGGAACTCTCAGCCCAAAGTACAAATGGGCCTAGATGAGCCCGCCACAGAAAGTCTTTGGCAACAATTCGAGAAGATAAAGCGGTTGGTGGCTCGAGCTCTGCGTCCTCGCCGCTTCTCACTGCCCTGCTCTGCTCTGCCCCCTAGGGTTTATCCTCTGCTGCTGCTTGGATTCCATCCATCCTCGAGCAATGGCGTCGGTGCAGCTCTGCGGTGCCGCGGCGGCCTCCGTCCAGGCCATCCGCGCCCCCACGTCGGCGGCCTCCGTCCAGGCCATCCGCGCCCCCACGTCGGCGGCCATCGGGATTCGCCCGGCGCGAAGGGCGTCCCACGGGCTCGTCGTCAGGGCCGCCACTGTCGTTGCCACCAAGGTGCGTGTTGCCGTGCAATGTAACCATGGTGTGCTGGTTATTTGGTTCTCGTGCGCTTATACACGTGTATGTCTACTAGTATAGTTATTACTGAGGTAAGAGGTTGAACTGTAGAAGAGTGACTGAATTCGAAGATTCAGATTGACCCTGTGAGTGTTGTAGTGGTTCGCGATGTGAGTCATTAGGCGTATAATGTCCCGCCGTGGAGTTTAACCGCTGGTGATTAGGAAGTTTGAAGGCCATTGTGTTCTACAAGGGATTCACTTTAATTAATTGTAAGAAAGCTGTGGTGAATAATTAACTGTGTTATGAAGTGAACTAGTACAAAATTTGATTCTGCCAATATGTCAAAAAGGGGTCCTAAAAAGCGGTTTTGTGTACTCTATGGCTCACTCTTAGCATTTTAGTTGAGCCTCTAGTTCTAGTTATCATGTGCTAATTGGTGAGTATGCTTGTGGGTCTGAAATGTTCTTCTGATATTCCATTGCAGTACACGACAGTCAAGCCCTTGGCCGACAGAGTGCTTCTAAAGACCAAGTCTGCTGAGCTGAAGACAACTGGTGGAATCTTGCTGCCTTCGACTGCCCAGTCTAAACCTCAGAGTGGTGAGGTAGTCTCTGTTGGAGAGGGGAGAATCATTGGGGATAGCAAAGTGGAAGTCAGCATCCAGGTATTGTTGCTGGTAGAAAATTGTGACTTGCAGTCACTTTGTTCCAGTCTTTTGAGTAGTGGTTTAGTTGTAACAAATCCAGTCAAAAGGCAAGCTAAGATGTTATCTGTTTGGATGCTGGGATTGTACGCACATTATGCCAGTTTTGTTTATCTGGGTCAGTTCTTTTATATGTTCTGTTGCGATATTTTGTCAATATCAACAAGTCTGTACTAATGATTAACTGTGTTACTTATGTAGATTGGAGCTCAGGTTGTATATTCGAAGTATGCTGGAACAGAGGTGGAGTTGAATGACTCCAACCATCTAATTCTAAAAGAGGATGATATCATAGGTATTCTGGAGACAGATGATGCGAAAGACATGAAGCCTCTTAGTGACCGTGTACTTATCAAGGTAGAGATCTCATATATATTTATTCTGTACATCTGGTTATTGTATTAACATGTATGGCTTCGATGGTCATTGCTGTCAATTAAGTGCGGATGAATGAAAGATTCTATTTCAGCTTACTGCGTAGATCACCCTTCAGTTGTGTTATAGTACTAACCCTGCTTGTCTGGTTTTTCCTGTATAACAGGTAGCTGTTGCTGAAGATAAAACTGCTGGTGGTCTGCTGCTTACTGATAGTGTTAAGGAGAAGCCATCTATTGGAACGGTTAGTCATCCAGTCCGTTTATAGTTCTCTTGGACAATCTTGTTGTCTATAATGCATATGGTTCTGAACTGCATGGCTGGACCTTCATGTTGGGACTGTACCTTCACGTATATTCCAGATAAAAGTTAATTGAGCTAATGGTATACACTCATTGGTCGGGGCCAGGTCGTCGCCGTTGGTCCAGGCCATCTGGACGAGCAAGGCAAGAGGATCCCGTTGCCGGTCTCTGCAGGCAGATCCGTTCTGTACTCCAAGTACGCCGGCGCCGAGTACAAGGGTGCCGACGGCACAAACTACATCGTGTTGAGGGTATCTGACCTGATGGCGGTCCTCTCCTGAGCCGCTACTTCTTTTTTTTCATGGATTGGTCGAAGGAACCTGAGTTAAATGAACAGAAATGGGAATTGGTTTCAGTACGGTTTTGGTGCCGAACTCTGGTTTCTGGCTGGTAAGTGATGAGTAGCGCGTTCTTTATATTTTGCTCTGGTTAAGTTTGGTTTGCTATCATGATATTGTTAGACGATTCGGATCGATCTTGATCCTACTTGGCACGGAGATTATACTAAATCGTACACCTTGCGTTTAGCTTGCTAAAAAGGCTTGTATTGTTTAAAAGAGGGAGTATTGAATTGCACGGAGTCAAAACTTTGGTAGTTTGCAACCCTTTTTCCATAACTTTTTTTCCGAACCCACGACTCGTTGAATCTGTTGGAGAACCTGAAGCTCTGTATTTGTAGTCGCTCGCTCGGTAGCAACTCGCAAGCTCCGGTCCGGGTCTTGTACGAAGAAGGAAAAAAGCTTGTTTTTTAAACTGGTCGAAAAGTGAAAAATAGAAGTTGCTTATGATGACTGCTTGACATTTTTTTTTCAGAACGTTCATGCAGTTTTCTTGAGAGAAGATGGTGTGTTAGCACAACTGTACGTGCGTGCCGCGACAGAGGATAAAAATGGGAAAATGATATGTATCACCCGAAAGTATGGAATGAAACGATCCCCGGCCGGGTCACTCGCTCGCTCCTGCTGCAACTGCCCATGCATGCACGTCGCCCAAACTACCCCTCGCTTGCTGCTCCTGGGTGGCCTCGCGCGCTGCTCCAGCCACCCTGACGAGTCGGCACTGCCGGAGCTGGTCCCTGCTGCCGGGCAGACCCACCGCCACGGGCAAGGTCCTCCACAGCGGTGCCGGATCTCCGCCGCCGCCTACTCACTCCGGCGAGGTCCCTGCCGGATGTTGCGGGCGCCCACACCAGGTCACCTCTACTCGCCGACCCGCAGCCACGGCCAGCCTCCTTCTAGTGCCGCCGTCCTATAAAATGTTTTTTTTTTCTACATTAGCAAAAAATAAATTGCTACAACCTTTTTTTTTAGGTCTGCTAGAATAGGATCTCCCGGTGCTCTCAGCACCACCCATAAAAATGGACGGGCGTATCCGGGGTCAGATGGGGCGTGCGTGATGACGCACATTGTGCTTGTGTGTGTGAGCTAGCAACAGAGGAGGATTTTCCTCTGGCAGGGACAAAGTTTTCGAACCGTGGACTGTGGACGACCGACCCGAGTCGCATCCACACCACCGAGATATATATGTTTTGCACGCCCCGGAAATTGATTTCCTTCTAGACTAGACTAGATCGACGACAGCCAGCTGCAACGTACGGCTGGATGGACCCAGTCAAATCGGAACCCAAAGGGGTCGGGTCGGTCACGGTCGATCTTGTCACCTCACACGTAGTACGTGCATCGGCGCATGCAGCTGGCGGGTGGCGTCAAATCGTGCAGTCTTCTCCTCTGGTCCAGTCAGCCGCTGACTACTAGGTTTAGTGACACTGACAATATACATGATGATTTACAAAAGTGTGACCAAGAACATACAAAATAATATAAATATGCATGCTACGAAAATATATTTCAAACCAATTCTAATAGTTTTAATTTGGTGTTGTATAGGTTCATATTTGTATCAAACTACTTGGTCAAATATTATAAAGTTTGACTCTACTAAAACCTTATATGCAACATAAATTGGGACGAAGGAAGTATTACATGATATTATGCAGTGTGGAGATAGTATTATACTAGTATATGATACTCCCTGCCGTGACTAGTCGAACACTACAAACAGCAGGATGTCCCAACTTTCTGGAAGGGACAAAATGTATGTCTATGCACACTGCCTTCATATTACTGAACACCAAATAAATGCCTTGCTAAACCGTCTCTACATTTTTATAGAAGCATAGTAGAATGTTTCATGTAGTGCCCCCATTCCTAGAAATAAATAGTCCAAGTGTTTCTTTGAAGTGCATGCCTTTATGTGTGTAGACACACAACTTCGGTTTTATAAAAAATGTCATTATGGCATATATATATAGGAAGCCCATATGGGACACCAAGGTGCCCAGACACCATACCTAGTTGCCGTTTGATTGCTTTAGGATTCGTGCTACTCTAAAGGGATAGATACTAGCGGGTCAACCCGGTTATATTAGCTGCTACGTGATTAATTGCCTTCCTTTTTCCAATTCTTGAATGCTTGCCTTTTAAGTTAATGTGGTATTTATTGGTCCACCTTGGTATAAGGAAATAAATACTATGCCACTAATTTAGACATGCATCATACGTTAGGAGAGAGATTAATCTCACATTCATTGCATGGAGTATATCATTTGGATGTTCAAATTTTTTAGGTATGTAAACTTTTTTAACCCGTGTTACCTTTATTTTGTCAAGGTATATAGGGTTTGTATAAACACAGGTATCTCTTGACTATGTACGTACCTAGAAATAATGTGGTTCCCATACCTGTAAATATGTTGTGTATATACTTAATAGAAAACTGAATGAGTATTATATTTAAATTTGGTGAGTATACTCCACACAATTACACATGTACTTATTGGTAGGTATGCACTCATAAATTTCAAATACCCAGTAATATTTTGGGTATATGCATACCTAGAAATATGGATTACGTAATTTTAAATTGCATGGGTAGAAAACATCGAACTACATGTACATGTGTATCCGATACCTACAAGTACTTACTTAGGTATGCGCCTTGTTAATTTATTCACTAGGTATGTGATACAAATCGACAAGGATGAGTCACTATTCTTATTGTTTGATTAGGTATCAGATACCTAGTATAGTGCTATTCATTCATGTTGTCGTGTACCACATACCTAGAATAAATAACTGTAGAAAATATATATGACCATGTGTAAAAGTATGTAACCTTTTTTAACCATGTATTTTCTTCTCTTTTGTGAAGGTATATAGGGCATTGTATAAACCCAGGTATATGTACGCATGTGGGAATAATTTGGGTACCTGCATACTCGTAAACACCCTAGGTATATACTTAACTAAAAATCAAATGAGCATTTTAGTCATATTTGGTGACTATACTCCACGACACTCATAAATTTCAAATACCCAGTAATGGCTTGCGTATATGCATGCACGGAATGTATGGACTACGTCATTTTAACTTTTATGGGCATGAACTTTGGAACTACATGTACATGGGTATCCGATACCTACATTTACACAGGCATGCACCTTGTTACATTTTTTCACTAGGTATGCGACAGATCTACCATGAGGAGTCACATCTTTTATTGTTCGTCTTAGGTATCGTACCTAAAAAACGAGGTATGAATGCAACTAGCGTTAGTCCTAATGTGAAGTTATTGGGTATATACGTTTTTGAAAATCAAATGTGTCTTAAGTTCGGTGAGTATAGACCATAGAATTACACATGTGAAAATCAAATGTGTCTTAAGTCCTAATGTGAAGTTGTTGGATATATACGTTTTTGAAAATCAAATGTATCAGATTCCTAGTATAGTGAGCCTTGTTGTAGGATAGGAGCATAATTGAATGTGTTATTCTAGGTATGTATCATTCATGATTCGTATGCTTTGATTACTACTACGAACTAAAATTAAGTCAGCATATGTGGACGTCTAGGTATGCTAGTATACTTGAAGATAAAGGCGACCAGGTATGCTAGTCCGATGGCTATGCAGGTTAGAGTGCAATTATTTTTTCGTTGACATCAATCAGCATACCTTGAAATGAGCATGAACAAAACACAGTGAAAATATGTCCGTATGCCAGGCTGAGATGCGGCAGGTCAATGCTCTAAATAGGTAATCACGTATGCCTTCAAATGAATCACAAGACATTGATGGCACGCCAAATCAGGGGTGATTTGTAAAATTTAATCACGGTCAACTTATTTGGAAAGAAATCGGCAGCTTAATTGCCATGCATGAATGGAAATCACCAAATCCTGCTCAATTCATTTGATAAATATTTGGCTGGCAGGTTAATTATGATGCATGCATGCAAAATCAAAGATGGTAGGAAGTTAATGATTTGACTTGGTTTCAAAAATCTGTGCACTAACGGGTCTATTCTAAATCATACCCTGTTTAAAAATGTGAGCCGGTTGATCCATCTACCGGCTGGGCATATGGGTGCCCAAGCACCTTGGTGCCCCTCTTAATTTACCTATAGGAAGCCCATATGGGACACCAAGGTGCCCAGACACCATACCTAGTTGCCGTTTGATTGCTTTAGGATTCGTGCTACTCTAAAGGGATAGATACTAGCGGGTCAACCCGGTTATATTAGCTGCTACGTGATTAATTGCCTTCCTTTTTCCAATTCTTGAATGCTTGCCTTTTAAGTTAATGTGGTATTTATTGGTCCACCTTGGTATAAGGAAATAAATACCATGCCACTAATTTAGACATGCATCATACGTTAGGAGAGAGATTAATCTCACATTCATTGCATGGAGTATATCATTTGGATGTTCAAATTTTTTAGGTATGTAAACTTTTTTAACCCGTGTTACCTTTATTTTGTCAAGGTATATAGGGTTTGTATAAACACAGGTATCTCTTGACTATATCTCTTGACTATGTACGTACCTAGAAATAATATGGTTCCCATACCTGTAAATATGTTGTGTATATACTTAATAGAAAACTGAATGAGTATTATATTTAAATTTGGTGAGTATACTCCACACAATTACACATGTACTTATTGGTAGGTATGCACTCATAAATTTCAAATACCAGTAATATTTTGGGTATATGCATACCTAGAAATATGGATTACGTAATTTTAAATTGCATGGGTAGAAAACATCGAACTACATGTACATGTGTATCCGATACCTACAAGTACTTACTTAGGTATGCGCCTTGTTAATTTATTCACTAGGTATGTGATACAAATCGACAAGGATGAGTCACTATTCTTATTGTTTGATTAGGTATCAGATACCTAGTATAGTGCTATTCATTCATGTTGTCGTGTACCACATACCTAGAATAAATAACTGTAGAAAATATATATGACCATGTGTAAAAGTATGTAACCTTTTTTAACCATGTATTTTCTTCTCTTTTGTGAAGGTATATAGGGCATTGTATAAACCCAGGTATATGTACGCATGTGGGAATAATTTGGGTACCTGCATACTCGTAAACACCCTAGGTATATACTTAACTAAAAATCAAATGAGCATTTTAGTCATATTTGGTGACTATACTCCACGACACTCATAAATTTCAAATACCCAGTAATGGCTTGCGTATATGCATGCACGGAATGTATGGACTACGTCATTTTAACTTTTATGGGCATGAACTTTGGAACTACATGTACATGGGTATCCGATACCTACATTTACACAGGCATGCACCTTGTTACATTTTTTCACTAGGTATGCGATACAGATCTACCATGAGGAGTCACATCTTTTATTGTTCGTCTTAGGTATCAGGTACCTAAAAAAAACGTAGGTATGAATGCAACTAGCGTTAGTCCTAATGTGAAGTTATTGGGTATATACGTTTTTGAAAATCAAATGTGTCTTAAGTTCGGTGAGTATAGACCATAGAATTACACATGTGAAAATCAAATGTGTCTTAAGTCCTAATGTGAAGTTGTTGGATATATACGTTTTTGAAAATCAAATGTATCAGATTCCTAGTATAGTGAGCCTTGTTGTAGGATAGGAGCATAATTGAATGTGTTATTCTAGGTATGTATCATTCATGATTCGTATGCTTTGATTACTACTACGAACTAAAATTAAGTCAGCATATGTGGACGTCTAGGTATGCTAGTATACTTGAAGATAAAGGCGACCAGGTATGCTAGTCCGATGGCTATGCAGGTTAGAGTGTGCAATTATTTTTTCGTTGACATCAATCAGCATACCTTGAAATGAGCATGAACAAAACACAGTGAAAATATGTCCGTATGCCAGGCTGAGATGCGGCAGGTCAATGCTCTAAATAGGTAATCACGTATGCCTTCAAATGAATCACAAGACATTGATGGCACGCCAAATCAGGGGTGATTTGTAAAATTTAATCACGGTCAACTTATTTGGAAAGAAATCGGCAGCTTAATTGCCATGCATGAATGGAAATCACCAAATCCCGCTCAATTCATTTGATAAATATTTGGCTGGCAGGTTAATTATGATGCATGCATGCAAAATCAAAGATGGTAGGAAGTTAATGATTTGACTTGGTTTCAAAAATCTGTGCACTAACGGGTCTACTCTAAATCATACCCTGTTTAAAAATGTGAGCCGGTTGATCCATCTACCGGCTGGGCATATGGGTGCCCAAGCACCTTGGTGCCCCTCTTAATTTACCTATAGGAAGCCCATATGGGACACCAAGGTGCCCAGACACCATACCTAGTTGCCGTTTGATTGCTTTAGGATTCGTGCTACTCTAAAGGGATAGATACTAGCGGGTCAACCCGGTTATATTAGCTGCTACGTGATTAATTGCCTTCCTTTTTCCAATTCTTGAATGCTTGCCTTTTAAGTTAATGTGGTATTTATTGGTCCACCTTGGTATAAGGAAATAAATACTATGCCACTAATTTAGACATGCATCATACGTTAGGAGAGAGATTAATCTCACATTCATTGCATGGAGTATATCATTTGGATGTTCAAATTTTTTAGGTATGTAAACTTTTTTAACCCGTGTTACCTTTATTTTGTCAAGGTATATAGGGTTTGTATAAACACAGGTATCTCTTGACTATATCTCTTGACTATGTACGTACCTAGAAATAATGTGGTTCCCATACCTGTAAATATGTTGTGTATATACTTAATAGAAAACTGAATGAGTATTATATTTAAATTTGGTGAGTATACTCCACACAATTACACATGTACTTATTGGTAGGTATGCACTCATAAATTTCAAATACCCAGTAATATTTTGGGTATATGCATACCTAGAAATATGGATTACATAATTTTAAATTGCATGGGTAGAAAACATCGAACTACATGTACATGTGTATCCGATACCTACAAGTACTTACTTAGGTATGCGCCTTGTTAATTTATTCACTAGGTATGTGATACAAATCGACAAGGATGAGTCACTATTCTTATTGTTTGATTAGGTATCAGATACTTAGTATAGTGCTATTCATTCATGTTGTCGTGTACCACATACCTAGAATAAATAACTGTAGAAAATATATATGACCATGTGTAAAAGTATGTAACCTTTTTTAACCATGTATTTCCTTCTCTTTTGTGAAGGTATATAGGGCATTGTATAAACCCAGGTATATGTACGCATGTGGGAATAATTTGGGTACCTGCATACTCCTAAACACCCTAGGTATATACTTAACTAAAAATCAAATGAGCATTTTAGTCATATTTGGTGACTATACTCCACGACACTCATAAATTTCAAATACCCAGTAATGGCTTGCGTATATGCATGCACGGAATGTATGGACTACGTCATTTTAACTTTTATGGGCATGAACTTTGGAACTACATGTACATGGGTATCCGATACCTACATTTACACAGGCATGCACCTTGTTACATTTTTTCACTAGGTATGCGATACAGATCTACCATGAGGAGTCACATCTTTTATTGTTCGTCTTAGGTATCAGGTACCTAAAAAAAACGTAGGTATGAATGCAACTAGCGTTAGTCCTAATGTGAAGTTATTGGGTATATACGTTTTTGAAAATCAAATGTGTCTTAAGTTCAGTGAGTATAGACCATAGAATTACACATGTGAAAATCAAATGTGTCTTAAGTCCTAATGTGAAGTTGTTGGATATATACGTTTTTGAAAATCAAATGTATCAGATTCCTAGTATAGTGAGCCTTGTTGTAAGATAGGAGCATAATTGAATGTGTTATTCTAGGTATGTATCATTCATGATTCGTATGCTTTGATTACTACTACGAACTAAAATTAAGTCAGCATATGTGGACGTCTAGGTATGCTAGTATACTTGAAGATAAAGGCGACCAGGTATGCTAGTCCGATGGCTATGCAGGTTAGAGTGTGCAATTATTTTTTCGTTGACATCAATCAGCATACCTTGAAATGAGCATGAACAAAACACAGTGAAAATATGTCCGTATGCCAGGCTGAGATGCGGCAGGTCAATGCTCTAAATAGGTAATCACGTATGCCTTCAAATGAATCACAAATCAGGGGTGATTTGTAAAATTTAATCACGGTCAACTTATTTGGAAAGAAATCGGCAGCTTAATTGCCATGCATGAATGGAAATCACCAAATCCCGCTCAATTCATTTGATAAATATTTGGCTGGCAGGTTAATTATGATGCATGCATGCAAAATCAAAGATGGTAGGAAGTTAATGATTTGACTTGGTTTCAAAAATCTGTGCACTAACGGGTCTACTCTAAATCATACCCTGTTTAAAAATGTGAGCCGGTTGATCCATCTACCGGCTAGGCATATGGGTGCCCAAGCACCTTGGTGCCCCTCTTAATTTACCTATATATATATATATATATATATATATATATATATAATATATATAGGCATTTTATGAAAAGGCTCTACGGTCCAAGAGACAAACGCACGTAGGGACACATTTGTGTACATCGTAGAAATGACTACAACTACGTAGACTAAATTTAAGTGTCTCTACAGTACCAAAAAAAGTGCCTCTACAAGCCACTTCTCTTGTAGTGGAAGCAACTTTACTTGTTCTGTCGTCCACTGGAGTTAGCACAAATTTTGACACACCAACGGTCCGGGGCAATACTTATAGCTTTGGCACTGGTCACACATACGGTGCTGATTGTGGAGTCCGACAAGCTCATTTGGAAGTGGACGTCGAATAGGAAGTACAAAGCCCAATAGTAACGTCTGGAAGTCCTAGAGGCCCAATCGCGCAAGTTCTTCCATTGGATGGCAGAACTCGACGGATGTTGGACGGCACAGAGGTTGGCGAGGCGCAACTGCAACATCATCCATGATGCCTTCTCTATGACCAAGCACCTGAAACGATGGGTCACCTGATCATCAGTTGCCCCTTCTCCTATTAGGTCTGGCATGCGATCCTTGCATGGTTGCACATGTCCTGCATCTCACCAATTCTAGACGCATCCCTCTTCAAATGGTGGACACGAGCAAAGCGCAACACTCCGAAAGCCATGCACAAGAGGTTGGCCTTGACGACCTAGCTCATCCCCTGGATGATCTGGAAGCATCACAATGACAACGCCTTCGACAGAGCCCAGGCCTCTGTCACGACACTTGTCGCCAAGATCAAAGAGGAAGCAGCGTCTTGGATACTACCAGGAGCAAAAGGGCTTGGAGACGTTGTGCCAACGACATGGGATGTGCACTAAAGCCACTAGACTGCATTGTATTTCTTGTTTCTTTCTTGTCCCTCTGTAGAACCTCCTAGGAGGCGTGTAACTCACTCTGCCTTGAAATGAAACACAAAAATCTCTTTGCGTTTTCTTGAAAAAAACAATTTTTGACATGGCTTTTTAGATAAACCACACCAGGAAAATGTGTATAAGACTACGGGTACAAAACCAGCTTACACAGAGATCGATCGAACCCAAACAACAAAGAAGAGTTGTCGGAATTACAGCTCATAGTGAACTTTGACATGGGTCAAAATTTTGATCGAACCCAAAAAACTGAGGCAAAAGTGCTTTTGAACCAGAAGAGAAGTGTTTTATTTTCACAGTTTTTTAAAACTTGTAAATATAATTTTCATTTTTTTAATATGCAGGGAGCACTGGATCAGAGCTTGAGAGCTGAATATCTCCACTCAGACGTACAAATTCATTTGTCTATGGAACCATATAGCAACCTGTTGGCCATTTCTACTTCTAGCTAGCTAGCTTATACGTGTTGTTTCTCCATCGAGTTACATCAACCTCCATTTTGGTAAAGTCACTTTAACCATTTGACTCTAGTATCTTAATGGAGTCCCATCGAGTAGGTAAAATCCATATGTCTCAGGAAACGGCTATTGAAGTTTGTGTTGTTCAATCGAACTATAATGCATGTATTGGTTATGTTGTTGACGGAGTTACCGCATAGTCACCAAGACACCAACTAACAATCGTGTATGTATGTTTCAACTTTACGTGTTTGCTATGTTTGATTGAAGTCCACAAATAGATACACCCTCCATCCTATAAAGGATGTCTCAAATTTGTTTAAATTTTAATATATTTATATAGTAAATAGTGTCTACATACATATAAATTTAGACAAAATTACAACATTCTTTTTTAGGACGGAAGGAGTAAAATACATGTGTGTGTGCATCAAACAGGACCATGGTATTTGGGTTATTCACTCTAGATTCTTTACCTGTGTCATGGTCGATCGAGTTAGAATTATCATCTCAACTAAATAATTTTATTTTGCTAACCGTCTTAGTGAAGTCCTGCTAAAGACGGATATGGAACTTTGTGTTATTCATTCTATATATCTTTGAGACCGAGTTACGTATCACCAATTTACAAGTAGCATGAGTATAGTTGTACAAGTGGAATCATTCTAGCATTTGACTCTATTTTTACTAGAGTCTCATCAAGCAGACAAAATGTGTCGTGACAAGCTGCTAAAAAATGTTTGTGCTGCTCAATCCATTAGAATAGTGCATGTATTGCCGTCCATCGAGTCACCACCTGGCAACTGTATCTGCACGTTTCAACTCTACGTGCTGGATACGTGTTACCAAACACCAGAGTCTAGACAGATGGAAATACTTGTTACGTCAAACAAATAATGATCTTTATGTCACTTACTATATTTTATTTATTTGGGGTTTTCTTTTTTATTTGCGGTTTTCACTTTAGCTGTTTTACTTGTGGTGCCCTCGTTCGAGTTACAAGAATTATCTTTCGTCAAAATCACTTTACCGCCCAACATGATAACAGTGAAGTCACATCAGATAAAGACCATGCGCTCAAAATGAACATGTATGACGGTTATAAACTGTTATGTCATATATTATGATGGGTTGATCGATTCAATGGAAATAATACAATTTTATTTTTTCATAACAAACATTTTCCGTATCTTATTTTTATAGTATTTATATACACATTTAAACAGAAGAAGCAACCAGATATAATCGCATCTCGAAAACTATAGTATTATATTTTTACAAGAGAATTGATATAATAAATTTACGCGCCTTGGCGAAATTGCAGGCATTGTTAAAATCTCCTCTTGCGCATTTGACTCGATCTCACTGTTGTTGGGCGCATGTCACTATCGTGCACTGGCCAAATCGGCGGGCATGCACTGGTCGATCGCTACAGTGGACATCAATGCGGTAAAAGCAACACTACGGTACATGCAGGGATATGTCAAGTGGGATCCGGCCAAAGTCACTTCTAGTTCATTTGTCAAATTTTAGTTAAAAGTTTTTATTTAAAATTTGAACTGGATTTTGGTAAAAGAACTAGAAGTGGGATTTTGACGGGATCGCACTTGACACCTTACATTCTGTGGCTCTCTTTGGCTTTCGAGAGCGATGAGCGGTCGCTGGTAGATCAATTTTTTATCAGCGCTCTTAAACTGTAAATAAAGAGCTAGCATAAAAACACCCAAGTATAGAAAATAAAGAACATAGGTAGCAAATCACAAAACAATAAATTAACTCACAAGCCGTCTATAAATTTTATGTTTTTTGAAATGAAGGGAGCACTGGATTGATCGGGAGCCTCTCGAGATCCAACGACCCTTCATTTAAAGAAATTATATTATTATTTTAAATAATTTCAGACATAGTTTATATTTTACCCCCACAATCATGTAAAATCCCGACGCGAAATTATTTTTATTATGGGCTACAAAAAAACAACAAAATCCAATAAAATGTAAGGATTTGACACTATGCATGCACTATCCACACATTCCTCCGGCTCTAACATGCTTGATGGTTGTCACCATCAGCCACCACTGGCCACGGCTAGTACCTAGTAGCACAAACCTAGCAAAACACGGAGAGAGACAAAATACCATTATCTGAACATCTTCATATACGACTTGAAGTGGGTTTTATTCTACTCCTTTCGTTCCAAAAAGGACATCCCTATATTCACATGTATCTATAAGCTAAAATGCGTCTAAATAAATGTGAATCTAGACAAATCTGCGATATCCTTTTTGGGACGGAGGGAGTAGTAACCAAGGACAAATCACCACTGACCAAAAATTTAGAAAAAACAATGTAGATTATAGCCACACGCTAAAAAACTTTGTATTGCCCACACAAAAATTACATTGTCAAAGTTGATGGATTGTGATTTTTAGCTGATAAATATGCTCACAATTCCAAAAACCATTAGGGTATATTTTAAAACTGTCAATATTTTATTTGTATATGTTGTTAAAAATATTCTCAAAATATGTAACTTTTTTAAAATATAACTAGCCACACTCAAAGATGTAGAGGCTGAGGAGTTGTTGCCTGCTTTCCAAAAAAAATAACTAGGCACACATTCAATATGTCCTTTTCACATGATATGAGAGTCTCTCTGAACAAACTGTGCCAATGTATATGAAATCAAACATTTAATATGAGACAAAGATTGGAGTTTTAGGTAGTATTTAACTCGATCCTATCTGAGAGAAAGATCAGAGTTTTGGGTTGTTCACTTTGGCTACTCGATCCACCTTACTTGTGTTGTTTCTTGATTGATTTGCATAAACCCCCATCTTGTTATAATAATTTTACTTGATTGATATGATCTTAATCAATAATTTTACTTGCATAAAAAGTTTGCGTTGCTCAATCGATTCCAAGCCGTGGTTGGATGGTTAGGAGGGCAGTGGTACCCCAGCCCACCAGAGTTCAAACCCCAGGTTTGACGCTTTGGTGTCTCATAAAGACGGAATATTCTTTCAGTGCGAGGCGACGTTCCCGTCGATAGTGAGGCGTCTGCGGTGACTTCGTCAATTTCAAGACCCGCCGGTTCAGTCTCTCGGAGGTGCTCATAGGATTAGGGTGTGTGTGCGTGTGTTCATAGGGGTGAGTGTTTGTACGCATTATGAGCGTCTGTGTTTGTATTGTGTTTCTCAAAAAGAAAAGGAATAGTGCATGCATTTCCATCCATCGAGTGACCGGAGTCACCACCTCACAACCGTGTACGCATGTTTCGACTCTACGTGTTTGATATGAGTTTACCGGTGTCTAGACATATGGAATACTTGTACTGACTTTTGGAACAGGTAATGATGTTTATGTCGCTTACTCTACTTTACTTATTTGGGGTTTTCAGTCTATCTGCTTTACTAGTGGTGTCCTCGGTTAGAGTTACTAGAATTATCTTCTCGTTAAAATCACTTTACCGCTCGACATGATCCTAGTGAAGTCCCACCACCAGATAAAAAAGGTCATGCGCTCAAAACCAACATGCATGTAAATGTAATAACGGTTATAAATGGTTATATATTATGATGGGTCGATCAAACCAATGGAAATAATATTACTATCTTGTTTTTATTTTATTTACATACAAATTTAAACGGAAGAATCTACCATAATCGCATCTTGAAAACTATATTGTGTTCTACAAGGTAAGAAATACTCTCGGTTCCAAATTAAGTGGCGTAGTTTTTTCTAGATACGTATATACATGCGTATCTAGACTAGGTTGCATCAGATTAACGTATGTAGACTAGGTTGAACTAACGGCCCCCGGGCGAAATTGCCAACACGAGTTAAAATCACATCGTGCGGCGTTTGACTCGGTATTTCACTGCGCTGTGGGGCGCTGTGCTCGATCACTGCAGTGGACGTCGCTGCTATAAAAGTAACACTAATTAAGACGGTACCAGGGGTAAATGGGATGACTCTCTTTGGCTCTCCAGAGCAACGAGGGGTCACTGCTTAATCATTTTTTTATCGACGCTCTTAAACTGGAAATGAAGAGCTAGCCTAAAAACACCCAAGTATGGAAATAAAGAACAATAAATTAACTCGCAAACACTGGATCTCTAGAGGCAAAAGACACTTTCCGGTCTAGTCTAGCTAAGATAGAAATAAGTGTCTAGCCTAGCTAGCTACTACTTCAATTTTCTCCGGCTCTAGCATGCTTGTTGGTTGTCACCATCAGCCATCACTGGCCACGGGCTAGTGCCTACTACACAAACCTAGCAAAACACGGAGATAGGCGGAGGTGGTGTTTTGGCTCCCGTGTGCAAATGAATCTATTATAAAAAATACATAAAAAATAAAATTTAAATTGTCAAAAAATCTGAACAAAAATTTCGCATATACATTCGGACATTCTAGGCATGTACAAAAGTTTTATGTGGCTTGTGTAAAAAAGATAAAAAAAAACATGTCCATGAATAGACAAGTTGGAGCACTGAAATTTGTTTTTTTTACATGAGACATCTAAAATATTCTTTTCACCCGCAAACTTCTGTACGAACATTTAGTGTCCGGATGTACATGCAAATATTTTTTTTCTAATATTTTTGACATTTTGAAATATGTTTTCACACAATAGGTTCATTTGCATCTGTGAGCAAAATATCATTATCTAATCCAACATCTGAAAAATGTACATATGCGACTTGAAGTGGGTTTTATTCCAGTAGCCAAGGACAAATCATAACAAGAGACCAGAAATTCAGAACAAAAAATATCGATTACAGTCTCAAGCTAAAAAAAATTATGTAATACCCACACAAAAAATTACATAATCAAAGTTGATGGATTGAGATTTTTAGCTGATAAATATGCTCGAAATTCCAAAAAAAAGTGTATATTTAAATTTTCAATAAATTTATCTGTATATGTAGTCAAAAGTAATCTAAAAAATATATAACTTTTAAAAATATAAGGAGACACACTCAAACGATGTAGAGGTTGGGTATCCGTTGCCTCCTTTTCGAAAAAAAATATAACTAGGCACACATTCAGTATGTCTTTTTCACATGATATGGGAGTCTCTCGGAACAATCTGTGCCAATATATATGAAATCAAACATTTAATATCTATTTTGTTATGAAATAGACATTCTGACATTAGATCACAATTTAATATTGTATGCTAGAGATGATTTCACGTTGCCCTATTCAACTCTCTATCTATATATATATTTCTCTCTTCCTCCCTCCTTACAAGGATCCTAACCATCAACTCAAATTAAA
Source organism: Avena insularis (assembly GCA_023614405.1). NCBI lineage: Eukaryota > Viridiplantae > Streptophyta > Magnoliopsida > Poales > Poaceae > Avena > Avena insularis. Next base: position 375,355,840 of record CM042695.1, on the reverse strand, counting down.
GTCCCCCAAAATATCTGAGAAAATCATACATAATTCACTAGGTCTAATATTAAAATTTTAGCTTAATTATTTGGAAAAGATTAGGATAAATGGTTACTAAGTTACTACATATTTTTTGATCTACAAATTCAGATCGGCACAAACAACTGAAGAAAAAAAATTAGACATAACTCACTTATTCTTCTTTTCAATTTTCAGATTATTTGAACAAGACGTTTTGGGAGAAAATGACCTCAATTTTCTGAATTTTCATATTAAAAGTCAAGGAAACCATCTCTTCGAAAAAAAATACAGAAACCCACATATAACGCTAGTATTTTCAAATTTCATCTCGTTTGGATAATACCTTGAGGTGGAGGGTCAGGCTAGCTAAGCCCCTTTGGTGATTAGAGGTGTTAGCATGGGCCGTGAGGTAGACGAGGAGCATTTGGCATTAGCAAACATGGAGGCCACTCTATCCCTTCAAATGCGGAGCTCTCAATAAAACATGGTATATGATAGTCGTTTCTCTCTAGGGTTGTATCTACATGCAAACACATGGTTTATGATAGTCGTTTGGATAATATTTTCTCTCATTACCAGCATCAAGAACATGAGAGATCAAACCCATGCATATTGACAACACACGAATGGATAACAATGTGCTTGTACTATCCGAAACACAGAGATTCCCGATGGCCAGCGCCATTCATGACTGTCCCGCATCGTCCATCACAAAAAAAGTCCTATTCGTGACGATTGTGAAGTGTTGACGCGAAAGACCAACAAATTTATGATGGCTCCACATACAACAGGAGAGAGTATTTCCGCCAGGATTATTATGGTCCTTTCTTGATGGCGTGTATCCACGTCATGGATCAAGTTTTAGCCGTCCAGGATATCTATGTGGCTCTCAGGAGCCATAATTGAGGAGGGCACAATTTTCTCGCTCGGGAGAAGAAAATAGTGCCGATTAGATTGGAGGGGGCTTGGCCAGTCAAAATCCCAAAAATGAAGTTTTTCTCTCCTACATCCCAACTTCTTCCGGTTAAACCTCCCTGCATCCATCTCCCATGGTTGCACTACGTTCCACTTCTGATGCCCCCATCCAGCATCACTACCTAAACATCCGCCGATGCATTTGATCTGCCGCCTCCCTCGCCTTGCTACGCAACATCCCACCTCATCCAAAACCTCGTCCATGGCCCCTCTCCATCAAGCTTCACCATCCTTCATGGCTCCAGTGCTTCTCTTTGGAGCATTGATCCTAGAGATTACTATTTCAGATACTAGTTAACAACTTGGCACACTATCACGGTTGCAATCGATTAATTAATCAAGCCTTGCTACTATTATTAGAATGTATTGCCAAGTTTTGACACTATTTAGTTTCCAAACGGATCAGTTAAAACAGATCAGGCGCACGCACTCTAGTCCTTGCAAACACTTCGTTTTAAATACTCTCTCTGATCCATATTAACTGTCGCTAAAGTGACGGTATCTAGACATGTTTTAATGTTAAATACATCCGATTCAGAAATAATTAATATGGACCGGAGAGAGTATTTAAAACGTGCAAGCACACCTACTTTCTTGATAGTATCTTGCACGCTAAGCAATGAATGTGCTGATCCAGGTTACACTTAATTTCAGCTGCATGCATACTCAATTTCAATAGCAAACATCTGAAATAAAAGAAAGGCGTACATGAACCTTGGACGGCTGGACCTACGTGCATATTCAGCATAAACGTCCAGCATGATGTCGTTTTCAAGCATGTGACATATAGAAGCAAGATATGAGTATATAATCCACTATGTGTTTCAGTGACACCAATATGTTTATTTTGGTTCGTGTTCCTTATCTTGCAATATTTTAGCTATAAACTAAAAAAAGACATGTGCCCATTACAAGAATGAACAAATATTACTAACGGGCCAGAGCAAAGAAATAGGAATATATCATCGCATTTAATATCTGTAACACCTAATGTTGATAGTCTTGTGCTCTGGAAACGTCTATCAAGTTAGTAGTTAAACTCATGCACACCAAAATACTATGCCAAGTTTTATAGATATTTAAGGATACATAGAAAGGAATAAACAAACTATATATTAACATACATAAATTGATTTGTGAACTAATATGGTACTACTGGTTTGCTTCGATCTAGGATGAATTCCATTGTAACAAAGTCTTCCTTAAGCATCCCAAAATAAATTTTAAAGTAACAGAAAACTTTTATTTCAGTTTAGAAGGCAATATATTGCAATAAAAATAATAGAACTCCATGACGAACGTGTATATTAATATTTAAGAGCATGTTTAACTACATTTTAAGTTTGCTAGTTATGCATGAAAAAGGGTATATTGAATATAGTATGTCAATGTATTCATAAAACGACATACATTTAGTGGAAAGATAGATTATGAAAGGTGAAAAATTAGTATAAATAGATGTGTAGAGTTTATGCTAACTTGGTTTGGACAAAAAAAATGAGTTCACATATCTAAACAATCTACTTTTAAGTGATATGCATAATTAGACTAATACATATGTGGATACAAAATAATGAGCTAAATATGATGATATATTTTGGTTAGATGAATGAAATCTTATGTTTGTAGTTAGTGTATATAACAGTCCAGATATGGTATTGTTATTGCATGCATTTTTCTATAGAATTGTCTGATCACAAGAGATTGTGCATCATCAACTTTTTGTATCTAATATAAATATATAAGTTTGATTCTGAAATATAGGTATTATCTTAATATAATTGAAAAACATTAATGATGCAGAAAAATGATATCGAGAGCAAAAAACTAATAAAACTAATGCATGTGTTTCTACAAACAAATAACAATATTTAAACTGTTTACTATGGCTATTTAACCCTTTTAGGAAGATTTGCCACGATTGGCTTTATTGATTTTATACAACTAGATACATTATCTTGTGAAGAAGACTAATAGACTTCTGAAAACATTATCGGGGTTATTACTTGTCGGTAAGGATCATGATACAACAAAGTAAAGGATCATCGCATTAATTATATGGTTACTAGCTAGCTCAGTGGATATATTCTCATACTCCATTATCTTTCTCTCTCACTTGTACGAGATCACAATGATAAATCTCTCCCTCACCTAAATAAATCACTCTTACGAACATTTCGCACCGGCTAAATAAAAAATCACTTTTGTGCGCGTTTGACCCCCCGATCAATCTCTCTCACCTGGGCGCCCAATCGGCGTGCGGTTTCAGAACGGCACCGCAGAGTCTGTTAGCTAAAGTCGTACGTACGAGTAGCTAGTAAATGTACTACTAGTTGGATGTGCTGTCAGTGCAGTGTTTACCGGAGGTCGCGTCGCTGACGCTGGGTATCAGGGGAAAACGGGTGACGCGAGGAGCGAGCGAGCGATGGCCCTCTCGCTCGATCTCGGCGGTCAATTTGGCTTTCGAGAGCGACTGGCGATGATGCATGCTTTCCCTTTTGCTGTCTCCACACCCACGCTCTCGAAATGGGAATGATGAGCGTACGGGCCGTTTGCGCATAGATGGTCAGATGATAGCTCGAGGGGCCCAAATAGAGCACGTATATACGGAGTACATGTAAATCGATCATATGTACATACTCACCACTGCAGTCGATGCAACCCAGCCATACGCATCAAGTCGAGCAGATTTCTTCAGATGCATTGCTAAGGTTTGAGACAGCAGTTTTCGTCTTATCTATGTCCCGCAAACTGGAATATTTAGTCAAAGTGAAGTTGATTTTTTTTTATTTTAAAGCATACTACTTTTGAAGGAAGCACTACATGCTCAGCTACTCAAAAAAAAATCCACTTTCCTTCTTTGAAGGGCTAAAATGAGCTGATGCTTGCGTGCATAAATTTTGCACGTTGTGGTTGGATGAATAGTACTCGCCCCGTTTCAAAATATAAGATGTTTTACCTTTGTAAATCAAATGTATCTAGACTATTTTTAGTACATATGTTCACTCATGTTTGGAGTGAATCTACACACTAAAACAAGTCTAAATACATTTTATACATAAACCTAAAACATCTTATATTTTGAAACGGAGGGAGTACTCGCTCTGTTTCAAAATATAAGATGTTTTAGGTTTGTATATAAAATATATCTAAACTTATTTTAGTGTATAGATTCACTCAGCATGCATGTTAGAGTGAATCTACATATTATAGTGAATCTACACACTAAAAAAAGTCTAGATACATTTTATTCACAAAGCTAAAATATCGAGTGAATTTACATCTACACACTAAAAAAAGTCTAGATACATTTTATTCACAAACCTAAAACATCTTATATTTTGAAACAAAGGAAGTATGAATATACATAGAACGGACATTTTAGCCGCAAAGCACACTGAAATTCATGTGCAGACACCATGAACAATGATAAAAAAAAGGAAAGGCTGCGTGGACAGTACCAGCGCGACGTGCATATTCAGCACCATGACTATAAGCAACACAAGCCAACGTTTTCAAGCATGTCCCATACATATATCACCCGTTGTCATTGCGTGTGACAACTATTTCCTATTCTGAGTCGTATTCCCTGTGTAACAACAGTTGAACTGAAAAATGAGGAAGACGTGATGAGGCCATCACCAGAAACGGGTGATGAGTGAAAAATACGCTCACTTTTATCTTTGTTTAAATCGAATACTTTTCATTATTTTGATATGATTATTTTTCTAGACCTATCACTAATCACTAATTATTATTTAGACGATAAATAATTTTATCTATTTATTTATTTTCAAAATTTCACCGATCTATTAAAAATCATCAATAGTAGTACAAAAAGCTCTAAAAGTAATAAAAATTACAAATAGGTTATTGGACCACCTAGCAACGACTACAAACACTAGCGGGAGCCGAAGGCGCACCGCCGTCCTCACCCCTCCATCACCGGAGCCGGACAAAGCTTGCCGTAGTAGAGCTTGTTATAGTAGACAAACAGGAAGTCGTCATGCTAAGGTCACGATGGACCAGCGCACTAGAGCAACAACCATCGCCAATAATGACAACCGTAGATCGAAAGAGACTAACCTGAAATCACACCAACGAACACGAAAACTTCCTGGAGATCCGCCGGACAAACGACTCCACGCGCCCTCCGTTGGTGCTAAAAGCACCACCGGAGCAAGGATAGAACGGGGAGCAACTTATTCTGCCTTTAGGACGTAGCCGTCGCCTCAACGTCCTGAAGAAGACACTAAGAAACTAAACAAAGATCGGAAAACCTCCCACCGAGCGAGAGGTCGTGGTCCGCCACACCTCCAAGACCCTAGGGCCACTGGAGGCGGGGCAGACCGGCGACATCGCCGACGAGGGGACGGAACCCTAGATGGGTTTTAGCAAGTTTCTTTTCTCAGGCGGCGGCTACTTACCGGTTGAGGACAGCCCTAAGTGAATGTAGTCTTTGTCTATTTATTTCTATGTAGAAATGGGCACGTTAACAATGAAATCTGAGTTAATCAAGAAAGATTTGCAAGCTGGAAGGTTGCCCAAGTCAACATGATCTAGAAAGTATGGTGCGGAAACTTTATTTAACGAGCACTCGTACAGCGACCGTCGTCCGTACATGCCGCCGTACGAGGTGTCGGCGGACTCATCGCGTCAAAACCAACAACATTTTTTAAGACGGCATCAACATATATATTTGCAATAGAGGCATTCTGAAAAGCTAAATCCGTCCACGTCAGCCATCATTGGAGAGCCATCCATAATTCCTCATCGCCAAAGCTTCATTGCCGCCATCACCATTTCTCCTTCATACTCTATAGCCATACTAGTGTAATCTTGATTCCCTCGCAATTGGCGATATTGTAAGACTATATTTTATTCATACATTGATAGATTTCCAATACAATGTTTATAATTGTTGGTCTAATCATGTGTGTAGTCCTAGCCTCACAACAATGTGCATCTTTTTGTTATGGGATTGTTGGTATAATTAGTAATCCAGATCCATATATTTGTCTCTACTCTATGTCTTGATACTAAGACTTGTCAGGTATCCAAGACCATCAAAGATCGACGAAAGGTAAAGATAAAGTAGAGGAGATCCAAAGGTAGTTCGTGAAACCCGGTGAGAGTAATGTGATTAAGATAGATGGAAGAAGTTCTCTAGGTATCGTGTTGACATCATTGAGTTTAATGCTTTGTTCCGTTTATCTTAATAACCGTGAGATCCACACGCTAGGTGTCGAAATCATAGTTGGACAACTGCATCTTTAATAACTATGGTAGTAGAACCATAGTGTTATCAGGATGCATCGCCCACTTATATCACTCAATTTCTACTTATATGCTCTTGCGATAACACACTTAATCATATATTTTATATTACATTTGTCTATGCACAACTACGGGTAAAATCATGGGCACTGCCCTATTTCCATCTATTGAATACAACAACAAAAGATAAAAGTCTAATCCAATAAACAAGAGTTCTACGAGTTCTCAAAAGATTGTTCAAATTAATGTCACGCCAAGCAAGTACTTCACATGTATTCGGTAAACCTAGGATCCTTCTATGGAAAAAAAATAAGTATGTTGCATTCCTAATTCGGATCGAAGGTAGCAGTGAGCACCACTGACGATAAAGAGCGAAAGAAAGGCCGACATATATACACTTTAGTATCTAGTTGTTACGCCTAAATTATATAGTTTTGTACTCTAGAAATATCTATCAAGTTAGTTGTTATATATTCATACACTCAATTGTTTTTTGCCAATCTGTTACATTTTTTAGATGGTACTATATGGGCAAGGACACAACTATTGATACACTAATAAGATGCATAGGTTGATATGTGGAATAATGTGGTACTATTGGCTCGCTTTGATTTAGGATGAAATTCATTGTCGTGAAGTCTTTCTTAAACATATCAAATTAAATTTTAAAATAAAATTATTTCGGTGGAAAAATATTGTTTCAGATATGTGATTTTTTCTTTGAGGAAAGTAAATGTCTTGTGATAATAAGTAGTAGTATTAGAATAACTATATGAGAACCATTTATGTTAACATTAAAGAGCATGATTAACTATAATGTTACTTAGGCTACTTATACATGAAAATTGGTACAATAAAGATAATATATCAATGTATCAGTAAAATGACGTACATATTCTGGTAACATGGATTATGAAAAGGTCAACAAGTTTAGTATAAATAAACAAAAGAGGTATATATTAACTTGGTTCGGATGAAAAGTAATACTTTGTCTAGCATAATATTCTCACTGTGGTGTTTCTAGCTTTCCCCATCTATATATCATTCTAGTGTTCTTTTGTGAGTATGGATGCGACACGGGTTACAACAAATTGATGTATCTTAGGGCATCACCACCAGGGAGACGCAAATCGTCCGGAAGTGTCTGTATGGGTGCGCACGGACTGCGTGGCGCCCCAACGGTATGATCCATCCAGATTATTTTGGTCCGCCCGACCCATTCGTGACCCAGATCTGAGTGACGGATGGGTCTGCCCGGACAGACACGGACACAGGCTGACCCAGATGCAGACCCACATGGGCCTTCTTCTCTTGGGCTGGCCTGTCCGTTTTCGTCCGTTTGGGTCGCGCTGTTGTGCACGGTAGACCGGACAGGCCGAATCACGGACCCAAATCGTCCGTGACACAACCCAAACGGACAGAATTTGCGTCTCCCCGGTGGAGATGCCCTTAGATATTGTTGTGATCGTGGTTTCGATAGTAGTGTTATTATCATCCATGTAGATAAAAGTGTTGTAGGCAAAGTAGTCTTCGTCTTAGTGAGAAGTAGTCAATATCTCACAAGCAATAGCCGTGAGACGCTCCCAAAAAAACTTTAACGCCCCTCAAATCACCATGTATGGGTTTTGGAGCATGGTACAAATAAGTCCAAACATCAGAATAAGCACCTAATTGCTACATATGGTCGAACAAATAGATATACACGTATACAAACTAATGTGAACAAGATTATGGCGGTTTTTGGTTAGATATGTGAAATCTTATGATATTGGTTTGTGTACCTATTAGTCTAGATTCAGCGTTGTAAATTGATGCATTTCTTTAGTCTTATCATCTCAAAAGATATTGTGCCAGCTTTGTATGTCCAAAATGAAAGTTGCCAATTTATTCTGAAATAGACAATGTATTAAGATAATACAAAATATACATGACCTCTACAACAAGACGATACAAAGACACATCGAGGATGTGTACATACAAATTACTAGTATAGAAATTGTAAATGTCTTCACAAAATAGTGATATTGTAGTTTTTCACTGTGGCAACATTGCTTTTTTTAGTAGGAAACGAACTTTACTGATTCGATAAAACATTTTTTGTCCATTGTCTACTTAACGAGAAGCTAATTTGGAGATACATTGGAACAAATACAAGACAAAAAACTGAATAAATGCAACCCCTTTCGGTCATTCACTCTTGTTGCTTAATTTACTCGTGCCATCATCGACCATGTTACCAAAAATCTACTTCTCACTAAAATTACCTTCACCCGCTTGGCATTATCTCAGTGAAGACCTGCTGGATGAAATCATGAGGTGCTCACGGAACCGCTATGTATGTGGGGTATTGTCAAGTGAATGTCCATTTTGATCTTGGATATCCAAGCGATTGTTGCGCATAGTTGCCGGTATCCCAGTCCCCTCCGAGATTTTCTTTTTCGTTCCGGTATCCAAATCTTTGATCGATCAACGTATGACATAGACACATAGTACTTCAAGAATTACACCAGCGCGCGGCGGTACTGCCTGCATATTATACACGCACGAGTTAAACAAAAAAAAAAAAAAGATCACCTCTGTGCGTGGGCGCTTTGTTTGACTGGATCAATCTCTCACCTGGCGGGGCGCCGAATCGGCGTGCACTCGGTGCCAGTGGTTCCAGAACACGGCACTGGAGACGGCCCGGAGCGAGACCCTATAGCTAGCCTATATAAGTAGTACTAGTACACAGTGCTAGATGACCAGCTGGCCGTGCAGTGTTACTGGCGGTCGCTGTGACACGCTATTGGAGAAAAATGGACGACGCGATCGATCGATCGACGATCGATCGATGTGGACCGAGAGCGCGGCGGGCCGGCGGTTTTCCAAATCAAAAGCAAGTATACACAGGGTCTTTCCAAATCAAAAGCTGCGATCCTCCGAGAGATGGATGCCTCGACGGGACGGACACGCCGGCCTGGCCTGGCGATCGATCGATCGTTCCGTCTGGAATTATGAAATGTGTTCTAGTGCTAATCTCGTCTATATATGTGTTTTAGTGATGCTAATCTCGTCTGACACATAAACACGCACATGACACCGCTCACAAAGAGTTTACGGTTTTAATTTAGCATTTTGCTCGTCGTTGCAATTGAACATCTCTTTTTTTTTTTAGCATTCACTTTTTTTTTCTTCTTCTGCAATCGCACTTCTTTAACTTACATTCTTCTTCTTCTGCAATCTCACTTCTCACCCATTGCCAGCATTTTCCCTTGCCAGCAACCAATTTTAACTTGCATCTTATTCTCTGCGGGTCTGCAGTGGCTACTACTAACTCTTTTCTCATCTATATCGCCACATCCAGGTACTTGAACGGTAATTTGACACTATGTGAAAATCTCTTCAAATTATTCTTTTTTTGTTACCAGTCTCTCTCGAACAAACAGAAATCATTATTGCGGGCAGTGATTTTTTAAACGAGACATTCACTACAGAAATGGGAAGCTACGCCGACGGCCGGTCGCTACGCCGACGGCCAAACGTCCGGGTCGTCGGCGTAGCCATCGTCTAGACCAGCTCCGCCAAGCAGCCGTCGGCGTAGAATTTTCCTCGGCATATCCTATGCTACGCCGACGGCTGCCCTCGGCGTAGCCATTTTTTATTTTATCTCATTAAACTTTGAAAAATCATAACTAAATCATTCTAATTCAGAAAAATACAAATATTATATCAAAATTTGCAGAAAAATAAGACCTATCTATCAACACTCAAATATTACACATTTGTAAGTAAAAATTAAGTAAAACATAAAACATTATATATAGTTTAAAACGGGCATAAAAAATTCAAAAACGATCGAAACAATGCGAAACCTTCGCGTGGTGTCATATTATGTGACATAGTTATAAGTAAAAATATCAAACTTGATATATTGATTATGTCTCAAAAAAACCTTCACAAAATGACCTATCTCATTCGAGGTTTCTTGGCTTTCGGGTCAAATAACCAATGTTATGGCTAGAATCAAGGCATAATTTGTGATAATGTGTCCATATTGTGCATACACATGTATCATGGGATGGATAATAATATTGCAGGAGGAAGTTTTCCTTTTCGTCGCACCAAAAAGCCATTTCCCATTTTCTAAGCACAAAAAATGGACGGTTTTGTGAAGCAACCACCAAATGGCTAATTCAAAATGGTACCACCACATTTTACAAAAATACTATACCACCTTATATAGACAATGTCCCAACAGGGGAATCCAAAACCTTTCCGTCCACCTCTGGTGAAAAAGACAAATTCTTGCCGAATCGGTAGGAAGTGGGTCAGATATGAACTACAAGTACATGATCCGATGCTCATGTTTTTTTATAAAAATCATTTTTAGGTTTACAATATGCTATTTTATCAAAGATTCAATGCAAATTTTCCTTTTCATCTCACCAAAAAGCCATTTTTCATTATCCGAGCGCAAAAAGGGAATTTTCTAAAGCAACCACCAAATAGATAATTCAAAAATGGAGGGTTTGCGATTAGTTTATATGGATATCATATTTGGATTTCTCTCATTTTTCTGATCAATTTAGACATATTATTTGTTAAATTCTGATTTACAGATTTAAAGATATTAATTATTCCATATTGAATAGAAAAATACAAAAAAGTAAAATTATTATATTTTTATTTGAATTCAATAATATTTTTACTTATTCATTAATGTTTACTTAAATAATTGTTTGTAATTTCAAAAAATACAAACATGTGACATGTTGATATAAGGGTTAATAGGATTGATATCATAGTATTGACAACAATATATGAATTACTTTGCGGAAACAGATTCTGAAGGAACGAGAAAGTTAAGCGTGCTGGAGCTGGAGTAGTATTAGGATGGGTGACCGGCCGGGAAGTTCGACCAAGACTGTAATTTAATTAAATATTAAGTATAATTAGTGTTAAAAATGTTCAAAGTGAGAGATTAACGAGTCAAACAATTCAAAGATTCAAAAATTGAGAAAAAAAATAAAAATAATTTTTTTTATTTTTATTTAAAAAAAAATGTTTTTGCAACCTGTCGACAAGCTATGCCGACGGCCGTTACGCCGAGGGCGACGGCATTTTGATACGCCAACAGCCTCTATGTGCTCCGCCGAGGGCAGCCGTCGGCGTACCATACGCCGAGGACATTTTAGCCTACGCCGACGGCTTTTTGCCCTCGGCGTAGCGCGCGCGTCCTGTAGTGATTTGTTCAAGAGACATGGTAGTAATTTCAGATTTTTAACCTGGTGCAAGTGATTTTGTAGTGAGAATGTAGTATCATCTACATATTGCAGAATTGCTATACCCTTCTTTGTAAAATGAGGACGTAAACCACTAATCAAAACTCCAATTTGGCTCTTTAAACAATGATTGATAAAACATCTCCAACCAAGTCAAAAAAAAGTATCGGAGAAAGTGGGTCCCTTTGTCTCAGCCCCTATGGGTGTCAAAATAGGGGGCTACTCCTCCGTTCACTCCAATCCCTACTTTTCCACATGTTACCGTTTTCATTACTAGATCATTGAATTTGTGTGGAAAACCTTTCGTTTCAAGAACCTTTAAAAGAATAGGCCATTTGACTTTTCAAAAGCTTTCCCAAACTCTATCTTCAAGAGGACCCCGTCGGGTTTATTTTGTATGTACTTCACTCAAAATCTCATGTATAACAGCAACTCCTTCCATTATATGTCTTCCTTTTATGAATTCAGTTTGAGATAGAGGCCAACAACATGCCAAATGAATTGCAAACATTCCTCGAAACAGGCTTTCGCCCTATTATATTAATATAGCAACCACACGATACAATGAGTTCATTGCTGGGGCCGATAGCACAAAGACGCCCAAAAGGAAATACAAAAGAACGAGGGAGAAACTAATGCACAGCAGCGCCGAATCGACAAACAACGATGAATCGCAACCGCTGCGCTCCTAGAGTACTCTCACACGCTCCCATGCCTCTGAATCGCCGTGTACCAAGCACCATTAAGGAGTGCAACGAGGGTGACGTTGTTGCCCGAATTTCTCCTAGGATTTCTCAAATGGACCTAGATGTAGGCGTGCATGGGCCCTGGATGTAAATGGGTAGGGTATGGGCAGGGTAGAGCAAATACCATACCCATACCCGTATAGCCAATGGGTACAAAAACTTACCCATACCCGTACCCGCGGGTATAAAACTCTACCCATACCCATATCCGGCAGGTACCCGGCGGGTATATCCAATAGTATACAAGTTATTCAAAAAATTACTTTTATCAATAGCATATTTAAAAAAAATACAATAATCTCTACTTACTAATAGTAGACGAGTACATGAAAGTATCAAATTAAAGTTTAGAAGTTGCAATCTCATACTCGTCCCTAGGCTTCTCGGCCGCATAGGTTTAAACTCTATAGATAAGTTTGACATGTCAGTTTAAACGAGCAGGATATGAGTATACCCATGGGTACAAGTCTATACATGTACCCGTGACTTAACAGGTAGGGTATGGGTATTACCCATGGGTATAAAAGTGTGCCCATACCCTATCCATACGGATACGGTACCCGTACCCATGGGTAAAATTGCCATCCTTAGCAGAGGCCGGCCAGCCCGCGAGACCTCGCTGCCTGCGCCACCAATTGGTCGCGCCACTCGCCTCGCCGCCATCCAGGGACTCACCGGGACACCGGAGCGTCGGCGGCCTAGTTGCTTCGCCGCCGTGTCGTCCCCCGCAAGCAGCGCTTTCGGCATGAGTTGAGAAGGGCCACCACCGTTAGCCTGGCGACACCAAGACGGCAACGCCTGGCGTGACGCCACAGCGGCGGAGGGAGGAGGGAGGGCGAAGCTCTGGGGAGGCGGGGGTGGGAGGGGCCGCCCGGTCGCTATTGGAATTATGCTCTAGAGGCAATAATAAAGATGTTATTATTATAATTCTTGTTCATGATAAAGTTTATATTCCATGCTAGAATTGTATTAAGCGGAAACTTTAATACTTGTGTGGTTTATGAACAACACCGTGTCCCTAGTATGTCTCTATGGACTAGCTCATTGATTAATGATGGTTAAGGTTTCCTAACCATAGACATGAGTTGTCAATTAATAATGAGATCATGTCATTGGGAGAATGATATGATGGACAGACCCAAATTAAGCAGAGCAATTAGATCGTGTCGTCGTGTTCATCTTTGCGAAGCTTTTTCTTATGTCAAATATTGTATTCCTTAGACCATGAGATAATGCAACTCCCTGGTATCGGAAGAAAGCTTTGAGGTCATCAAACGTCATCCTATGAGAGGGTGATTATAAAGGTGTCTCTCAGGTGATCGGAAAGTACATGTTGGGTTGTATGTATCGAGATGGGATTTGTCCCTCCCAAGTCGGAGAGATATACTTCGTGAAGGGTTTCGCAGCATAGTAAATCAAAATTTTCTACGGAAGCGAACAGAGGGAAAGCCAAGATCTAATCTAGGAGATGCAAACAACGAGAGAGATTGGATTAGATCTTCATACCCTTGAAGATTCGCACATGTGAGCGTTAAATCGGAACGCGTGGGTGATGTAGTCGTACTCGCTTCTCCTCCTCGCGATCCGATCCGATCTAGCACCACAAGTGGCGGTGCCTCCGTGAGATGCACACGTGCAGCACCTCGACGTCTCCTCCTTCCTCGGACCAGCAAGTAGGGTGGAGATATGGATTGGATCTACAGCACGACGGCGTGGTGTATATGGTGGAGAATTTCTGCAGCAGGGCTTCGCCTACAAACAGTCGGGAGGGAGAGTGGAAGGCAGCAGGGCTACTAGAGCTTTGGAGGAAGGTGTGTGTAGGGGGGAGGGGGCGCACCAGCCCTCTATATATAGAGGGGGTGGTGGCGGCCAGCCCTAGCCCCTCCTCCAAGCCTATCTCTAGTTTAAACGATTTAAACTATCCCCTTATCTAGAAATTCTATCCCTAGATTTAAACGAGTTAAATCTTATCTAGAATTGGCTGGGCCCTATGGGGCCTTGTGCTCCTGGCCCAATGCGGCCAGGACACTCCCTCATAGGCCCATGCCCCCTCCCAGAAGGTGGGACCACGTTGGCCTCCTTCCGGAAGGTTCTAGAAGGTTCCGGTACAATACCGATTAATCCGGAACAATTCCGAACTCCAAAAACTGCACTGCCTTATATGAATCTTATTCTCCGGACCATTCCGGAACCTCTCGTGATGTCCCGGATCCCATCCGAGACTCCGAACAAAAACTCATAAACCAAGTATCCAATCTATCCTAGCGTCGAGACACGTTAAGTGTGTGACCCTGCGGGTTCGAGAATATGCAGACATGATCTTCTATCAATAATCAACAATGGGTCCAGGCACCCATATTGACTCCCACACATTCATCGATGATCATATCGGATGAACCACGATGCCAGGATTCAATCAATCCCATATATATATTCCCTTTGTCTCGCGATATTTTACTTGCCCGAGATTCGATCGTCGGTATCATCATACCTAGTTCAATCTCGTTCACAGCAAGTACTTTACTCGTTCCGTAATCCAATATCACTTTGTGATTAACTCCTTAACCACATGCTTGCAAGCGGTGTTGATATCGATTACCGAGTGGGCCCGAAGTATATCTCTCCGACTTGGGAGGGACAAATCCCATCTCGATACATACAACCCAATGATACTTTCCGATCACCGAGAGACACCTTTATGATCACCCTCTCATAGGATGACGTTTGATGACCTCAAAGCTTTCTTTCGATACCAGGGAGTTGTATTATCTCATGGTCTAAGGAATACAATATTTAACATAGGAAAAGCTTCGCAAAGGTGAACACAATGACACGATCTAATTGCTTCGCTTAGTTTGGGTCTGTCCACCATATCATTCTCCCAATGATATGATCTCATTATCAATTGACAACTCATGTCTATGGTTAGGAAACCTTAACCATCATTGATCAATGAGCTAGTCCATAGAGGCGTACTAGGGACACTGTGTTGTTCACAAACCACACAAGTATTAAAGTTTCCGCTTAATACAATTCTAGCATGGAATATAAACTTTATCATGAACAAGAATTATAATAATAACATCTTTATTATTGCCTCTAGGGCATAATTCCAACACTTCGGGCCCACTCGGTAATCGATATCAACACCGCTTGCAAGAAAGTGGTTAAGGAGTTAATCACAAAGTGATATCAGATTACGGAACGAGTAAAGTACTTGTTGTGAACGATATTGAACTAGGTATGCCGATGCCGACGATCGAATCTCGGGTAAGTAAAATATCGCGTGACGAAGGGAATATATATATGGGATTGATTGAATCCTGGCATCGTGGTTCATCCGATATGATCATCGATGAATGTGTGGGAGTCAATATGGGTTTTCAGACCCCACTGTTGATTATTGATAGAAGATCATGTCTGCATATTCTCGAACCCGCAGGGTCACACACTTAACGTGTCTCGACGCTAGGATAGAATAGATAATTGGTTTATGAGTTTTTGTTCGGAGTCTCGGATGAGATCCAGGACATCACGAGAGGTTCCAGAATGGTCCGGAGAATAAGATTCATATAAGGCAAAGCAGTTTTTGGAGTTCGGAATTGTTTCGGATTGTTCGGTATTGTACCGGAAGCTTCTAGAACCTTCCGGAGTGGGACCAACGTGGCCCCACTTGTCGGGAGGGGCGTGGCCTAGGAGTGCCTGCCGCATTGGGCCAGGGGCACAAGGCCCCATAGGCCCAGCCGGCCAAGCCCTAGGGGAAACCCTAGGGGAGCTTCTAGAAGGGGGGAACTTGCCCCCCCCACTCCTCCCTCCTTGGCCGTCGGCCCTAGGCTTGGGGGAGGGGCAAGGGCCAGCCGCCCACCCCTCTATATAAAGAGGGCTGGGGGCGCATCCTCCCCACACCTCCTCCTCAATCCCTAGCCGTCCTGCTGCCCTCCTCTCTCTCTCCCTCCCGACTGCGCGTAGGCGAAGCCCTGCCGCAGAAACTCTCCACCGCTTGCACCACGCCGTCGTGTTGTAGATCCAATCTATCTCTCCACCCCACTTGCTGGACCGAGGAAGGAGGAGACGTCGAGGTGCCGCACGTGTGCATCTCTCGGAGGCATCGCCACTTGCGGTGTTGGATCGGATCGGATCGCGAGGAGGAGAAGCGAGTACGACTACATCAACCACGTTCCGTTGAACGTTTCGCTGTGCGAATCTTTAAGGGTATGAAGATCTCATCTATCCCCCTCGTTGTTTGCATCTCCTAGATTAGATCTTGGCTTTCCCGTTCGCATCCGTAGAATTTTTTTTATTTACTATACTGCGAAACCTTTCAGTCGCCTCGCAAGGGGAGGCAACTCGGGGGCACGAGGTTTTTTTTTCCTCACAAGAATTTTTGTTATGATTTTAGATAAGACATTTAAAAAACATATGGGTCCGTATTTCTGTATCCTACGAGCATCCTTGCCTCTAGGAATCAAAGAAATCACCCCCCATAGTATATTCTAGAAATATCTGATTTATTCTCATAGAAATCTTGCATATATATAAGTTCACACAAATCATTTCTGATCCAAATCTAACTAAATAAAGTGATACATTTTTGTGGTCAAAGCTTTAAAATTTTGACTCGGATCACTTCCAAAACGTCACATGTTTGTGACCTTAGAGGTCATGTGTCGATGTACTTGAAGGAGGAAAAAAACACACAAATAAGACAAGAGAGAACCTACTCCAAAACGACAGCCGAGTGAGGCCCCACCGAGCAGCTCTGGAATCTCCACGCGTTCCCAAAGCAAAGCAAACCCGGGGCTATGCCAGGTGGCTAGCTGAGAGTCTGAGACCATGCACGTCCCCGTCCCTACGCGCCATCCTCGACCTCGAGTCAACGCGCCGCGCCCGCGCGCGACCCCGGCAGGCGACCACGGCGCATAACCTTATAAGTAGCTGCTCCATATCCCTGCCGCCAACAGCATCGATCACCGGTGAGCCACCGTTCGACATCGATCGACGTACAGCAACACCACCACTCGAGCTTCAAACTACTATCTAGCTTCCGGCCATCGTCAATCCGATCGACCACTGGCATGTCTTCGCCGCCGGCGAGCAGCGCCGCGTCCCCGGAGAGGACGGAGGGCGGCGGCAGCGGGAGGAAGTACAAGGGCGTGCGGCGGCGCAAGTGGGGCAAGTGGGTGTCGGAGATCCGGCTGCCCAACAGCCGGGAGCGCATCTGGCTGGGGTCCTACGACGCGCCCGAGAAGGCCGCGCGTGCCTTCGACGCCGCCTTCGTCTGCCTCCGCGGCCCCCAGGCCGCCGCCAGCGCCGACCTCAACTTCCCTGACTCGCCGCCGCCGCCGTGCCGCAAGAGCGTCGACCCGGAGGCCGTGCAGGCGGCCGCGCTGTCCCACGCCAACCGCGCCACCGTCACGGCCCGGGAGGCGGCCGCGGCGCTCATGGACGAAGACCGCTCGCCTGCGCCGTCCGCACTGTCGATGGATCAGCAGTGCTTCTTCACGCAGCGCGGGCACGACACGGATTACATGGATCTTGGTGACGGCGGCGAGGCGGCGGTGGCGCAGGACGGCAGCATCGACTGGCGCGCGGTCATGGCGCAGCAGCCGCCGCTCTTCTCGCCGGCGGCCGGCTGGGGCGGCAATGCGTACGACTTCCTGCAGGCGCCGCCACTACCGGTAGACGATGACCTGCAGATGGAGGAGAGTGACGACCATGGCGCCAGCGCTTCCCTGTGGAACTTTGACCCGAGAGACTCCTACTTCAGATACTAGCTCTAGCTAACACGTACTGCTGCGATTAACCCAGCTAAGCCGTGCAAATTAATAGCTTCAGGTGCATTGCTACCAATATTATTAAAAATGCATTGCTATGTTTTGACACCATACTACTACTAGTTTAATTTACAGCCGCTTTCTTCTTGTCTCATTTGTATCTCTCGATCGCAAACGGATCAGTCAAACGTGCAGCTAAAAAAATGTACTGTATGTGTGTGTCCTTAGAAATACAAAAACAAAAGTCAAAATATTTCAAGACAATTCGTTTCGATTTGTTTTGAAACGGGCCGTTCAGCTTATTTTAAAAAGATAAACTCCTAGGTCAATTTGCACATGATATGTTCAGCTTATTTTAAAAGATATAGGTCAATTTCCACATGATATGTCCAGCTTATTTTAAAAGATATACTAGGTCAATTTCCACATGACATGTGCCCCTCTTGACTTTCTTAACACAACCTATAATAATGGTTCCAAAAAAGAACGATGAATATACAAGGGATATTTCAGCTGCATGCAGGCACACACAATTTCATGTGCAAATAAACGATGTGAATAATGATACTGTAGGAAGAATAAAGGCTACGTGGACAGTACCAGTGCTACGTGCATATATATTCACCGGAAACTTTGCAGGAGGACGTCGTTTTCAAGCATGTGCCAATATAGCTACAAGCAGCATGATCATCCGATCGAGTATACAATCCACTGTGTCTACTCGGCCGGGTCGGATTCCCTTGTCTCGCAACAGTTCAACTGAAGCGCTGAGAAGGACACGCGCACTACCTCCTGCTGCCTTCTCTTTCGTCTTTGGATGCAGTATATCTCAAACTAAGAGTACTCATCGGTTTTCAATAAAGGAAAAAACTAATCGAACATTTTGTGTGAACCTAGCTTAATTCTCGGCCATGATTTTGTGTTGCATGAACATTTTTCTCGGTTGCAACTCATACGCAGTTCTTAGGCCACACGAATTATGATACAAATCCGATGGTTTCAGAGTTGACATAGCTCTATCTTAATTATGGTCTAGATGAGAAATAGCAAGACGGGACAATTTTGGTGTCTCGGTATCAAACATAGTTCTGTAAGTTTTTCTTTACCAATACAAAGCTCCCCCTTGTCGACGGATTGCATAACCACTGAAAGAAATGATTCGTGAGACATACAGCGCGTGTCGAATCTGATTTCTCCTAGTAGTACACAGTGATTGCAACCAGTCAAGCAAGAACATTGCCCTCGATCGGTACCAAGACAATGATATGTCGACGAACTCCTCTCATACATACACCGGTACACGAAAACTGATGGAGATGTAGCATGGTGTGTTAGCTCGTGGCGGAGGCAGCATCAATTAATATTACTCCAGCATAACAGAAGGTCGGATAGCAGTAAAGCAACCTTAAATCACCCGAAGCAGCAGCGGATGCATCACAAAGCTCATCTACGGCAATATTTCTTCCAAAATTACTACTACTACTACTACTACTACTACTACTAAGTACTAACCTCTGGCCCTGATTAACTGTGTCGCAGTTCACTTGTAGTACACCATGTTTTGGGAGCGGTAATTTTTAGCAAAAGGGCACTTGCAAGATACGGAAGGCAGGACCAAGTACAGTCCTCGAGGAAGAAGAAGAACACTGCAAGAATATCTGGAATTAATTGCATGTTGATCTTCTAAAGAAAAGTCAAAGCCGTTGAATCTTCTACTGTACTGTACTTTTGTCCTTTGGCTGTCAGTCAACCAGCAGATACGCCTTTGTTTGCTCCACACTGGCGATATATATCACCCACGTGACTGGCGTGCGCCTATGGCTTCTGGCCTCTAGCTCTAGGTGGGGGCTCGGCTTCTCTAGCTATTTGGTCGCCCTGGTTAACAACAGTGCACCATCAAGTACTCCAGTTAAACATGTATGGTGTGGTCACCACCATAGCTTATCAAATTGTATAAGATAACAAATATGAAATTTTCTACTAGTAAAATATTGCCACTCACCAAAGATAAATCTCAGGATATGTCGCTCCCGCTCCCCTATCTGGCTGGGCCCATATCCTAAGCTCAGCTTAGGGCAGCAGCATCTTCTAGAAAATCCAATGATCACAAGGGACTAATAAGGGAGTCATTATCAGAGAATGTTCTTGCCTGATCCATGGCCAAAATGATTAGTACAGCATGACATAAACTGGAAAGGAACAGTTGGGAAACAGTGCTTAACATGTGGCCATGTGGGAACTAGGCATATTCTTCTGGGGTTCCTCCTCCTCTTATTCTAGATGACAATCAGCCAGTGAGACTCATCCTAAACTTCTGAGAAGTCCAATAATAGTAAGGAGGGGGTCACTGATAGAGAACGTTTCTTGCCTGATCCATGGCAGAAACGATTAGTCAGCACTCAGCAAGCATGGAGCCAACTGGACAGTGGCGGTTGAGAAACAGTGCTTAACATGTGTGAACTAGCTAGGCACATTCTTCTAGGGTTCCTCATCCCCTTATCCTAGTAGCTGACAATCATCAACCTAGCTAGCTATAGTACAGTTCTTCCTCTCCTGAGTGTGACGCCCAGCTAAAAACACGCAAGAGCAAAAAAAAAAGATTTAAGATATGAAAGGCGGCACGTGTTAGGATCCGCTAGATCTATATTATCAATCCTCTCCTCTGGATCTTCTAGATCTACATATCAAATTTCCTCTACTTAGTCTGGACCACCACCAGCACACACACATGCATGCATGCGCCCCAGAAACAGCCCCAAATAAAGACTTCTCTTTCTGCCCTCCGCACAGGATGCCTGTGTTAATTGCCTACAATGTGATCTCGCTGCTTATCGTGATGCAATCAGGGTGAACACGCTGCAAAATCTTTGGGGCTGTTTCATGGCTCATTCAGAATCACGCGGGTACGTTTAGAAGTCAACTATTACCTCCATTCATAAATTAATACACCGTGTTTTAGAAAGTGTGCCATGAAAGTGGAAATTAACTCTGACTGCCACTAGTATATACTATTCAGTTATTTAGATTTGGTAAAGGAGGTGATGGATTCTTCCTAGTACAACTTTTTTCTCCCTTTGACCAAATATATATCCATATAAAATTAACTGTCAAACTGAATAGAGAGAGCACTACAAGGTGAAAACGGCCGAATATAGTACGTAGTATGAAACCAAGAATCTTCACAAATTACAGAAAGGTAAATTTGTAGGGCTGATTATCTTATTTTTACTGTAAGACCGTTGGGGAGTCCCCTACAGTATGATTTTATAAATAAATAGAAACGACCTCAGCAAGCCAAGTACAAAGAGGAATAATTACAAGGCCTACAAAGAAATTAGAGGGGTATCTTGCAGGACAAAAGGTGTAGTTGCTTACAAAAATGTTGAAGCAACAGTACTTAAACTGCGAATGCAACTAATGAAATACATGTTTCTGTCCCAAATAAACATCAACATAGACAGTTACTTTCAATTGCCAAGCATGAGGTAGTAATTGATCCAAGAGACCAAGTCAGTATTCCGCACAGGCAAACAGTAACAGTGAAATGATCATGATGATAGCAGTGACAATACAATAATAAATAAGAGCACATGTTTCCAAACGTGATGTGGTTGTTGATGTGTGGCATCCAACAACAGCGATAGGCATGAAGGATCTTATCTGCTCTAGGGCAAAGGTCAGCAATTGCAAATCCCAGCTATCTGAATTTCAGTCTGACAGCTACTGGCTACAAAATGCCTACGATCTCTAAGAGCCACAGAAACCACTGATGTCTCGCTTTGGGTGCTCTTCTCTTTAGTGAAATCGATAAAAACGTGTGGTAGTAGAGATCAGAATGAACTGGGAACAATGGAATGGTTAGAAACATATGATGGAACGAGTGAATCACCTGGCTGAGAAAGCATGAGAGTAGTACTTCCCTCGATTGACCTCTGTCCAGCTCTGCTTTAAGGTCAACCTCCTCTTGATCACATCTTTCGCTTTTTCTGCCATTCTTCATATCCTATCATGCTACCCTGTAGTTTTCACTGTCAAATAAGGTTGACTGATGAGCTTATGAGATGAACAATGCTACTAACAATTAGCATTTAGAAACATAATTTACAACCAATTATATACCTTCTCTGCCTTACTATTTCCAAGTGTGAGGAAGTTGAAAGTGAAAGATAAGGAAGTTACAAAATATTCTCTATAAGAAAAATTGGCACCAAGTCCACATCCGCAGCTATCAATATATAGTACTCCCTCCATCCTAAAATAAGTGACTTGGGTTTGTCTAAATTCACATGTATCTACATACTAAAACATGTCTAGATGCATGCGAATCTAGATAAACTCAAGTCACTTATTTTGAGACGGAGGGAGTACATAGTATAGAAACTTAATGGTTAAAGTAAAAGCCTTCAATATCTTGCTGTTGTTTCTCTGTTTTGTGGTGGGTGGGGAAGGGGTTATCAGAAGTCTAAGTCTAGCACAACAGAGACTAGAAATTTAAGGCCAAAACCTTATAACATCACAATGCTCTTTTCTACCTTTTCACAGAACGAAATGTCATATCACTGGTGAGACACAAACAAGACACTGTAAACAACCTACGAAGAGGAGAATCCCCTCTGCATTTACAGCTCTACAAAAAATGCAAAAGAACAAGAAATGAGAATACCTAATTTACACTATTCAGAAACTATCTGTACTACAACATATATATGAGTCTCATATATCATAGTCAACTTCTGTGCTGTTCAGCATTGCCGCACGCTTCACAAGCTGCCCATGCTCGTTGTAGAAGTCCAAATTCTCGCATGGTTTTGGAAACACTGACCCTATAACACGCCCCTCGATGTAGGAGCATTGGAAGATATGCTTCTTCTTGTAGCTGATGCCTACTGACATGTCCTGAAAGGTGATACCCTTGATGGGGATGGTGTTGCTGCCATGAACACGGACAGGCACCCGGACACCCCATCCATGTATTTCTTTGAATGATATGCCGGTGATGTCTGGGAAAGCATTCCTGTCATAACCATCATCAGCATGCTCATTGTAGTCAACCTTTATCACAATTCCAGCACGAACATTGTCAAAGGTTATGTTGCGGTATGAGATATTGCGGATGTAGCCCCCTCTTCCGATGGCAGTCTTTATTCTCACACCTCGCCTTGAATCCCAGATGCGTACATTCTCCACTGTAACATTTGCAACGCCACCAGACATCTCACTGCCAATTGAAATTCCAGCACTGCACACAGCCAAGAGGAATAGTGTAAGCCTCAACATTTTGGAAAGTAAACCCCAGCTAATACTCAATATTCTATGCAAAAGCATTAGATAGCTCATCCTGGTATAAAGCCTTATACTCTACTGCTTTGTATTGACAACCAGACTTGCATCAGAAGACAAATGCACATACATATTGTTGACAAAGCAATATATACCTGACCAAAGAACGGACTGTCACGTTGCGTATTAAAATATTAGAAGATGGCTGCCCATATGCAATCCCATATTGATCCCACCCGCTCTTTACAGCTATTGCATCATCACCAACAGATATGTAGCAATTCTCAATAAGGACATCCTGACAAGAGTCTGCATAATGCATATGAATATATGTCAGCTGAAGATACCTAGAAATGGTTTCTTGATCGGAAAATTATGTAATTAAGATAAGAATCAATCCTAGATTGTATGCATTATCAACAGATAATTAATGCTACAATTATGTTGGTGCCATAAGTAACACCCAAATGTTGCCAGAAAAATATAGGACTGGAAGTCATTAAAAACAGGTGCAGGATAAATACCTGGATCTATACCATCCGTGTGTGGAGCACCAGATATAGGAGCTAAGATTGTAACATTAGAAACAGTAACATTTGTGCAATCATATGGGTGGAAGTGCCAGAAAGGCGAATTCCGCAACGTTATATTTGTAACAATAATGTCCTTGGACCACATCAATTGCACAAGCGGAGGTCTTGTGTTCTTCAGCATTCTTCTGCGATGCCTCAACCACCAAACTTCACCCTGGCCATTTATGCTCCCATTGTATCCTATTTAGCAGAGTGGAAAGAAGAAAGCTCGTGAAAGTTAAAAAGCTGTCATCCAGTGAAGCAGTAGCCATCACTGTTATGTTAGTAATTTAGCAGTACAATTAAGAAATAAATGCATAGTGAAAGCAAGTGCAGGTGCTGCTGTTTCAGTGAACTCGCCTATTTCATTTAAAGATTCACAACATAATATGCAGTTCAAGATATGGAATGATGTTTTATTTTAAAAGAATGAGTGGAAAATCCAACTGTGCATACTGAAATCAAGTACATTCAGACTAGAGGACCAGAACTGGTCAAGTAGTTGCTTGATATGATTTCAAACAGCCAGGCATGCTGGTACATAGTTACTATCACTAGATTGCTTAATATGCAGAGTATGCACTTCCCTCAACGATCTTGCTTCATAGTTAACCAACAAATATATGATAAGAGGTGTTGCAGTAGATTAGACTACACAGCTTGATAAGCTGATGTTGACAGCTTACTTAGATGATAAAACAAACCTGTAATGACTACATCTTTCAAATTCTGTCCATGAATCAGACTCCCGAAACGAGGTCCCTTCCGCTCCCTCCCATACCCATATGATGGCAGTGCTGGCATCAGCGGCCAATGCTTCTCATCCTGTCCAGAAGAATATCAGAACCCCAGCTAGATACACTTGGTAATCTGTGCAAGGGGATCATGCTAGAGTCTGTGTGTACAAAGAGCTAGAAACGTAGTTCAGCAAAACATGTTCCACTCAACTCTGAACACACATTCTATTCTAAGCATCCAGCACAGTGCCACCAAGCTCTGAACATTTTGCTTTGCATTTAACAACAGTATTTCACCAAGCTAAAAACAACCAAAGTTGGAATTAAACAGACAAAGTGGTAGCAACTACATTGTACATTTACTTCACATGTTAGCAAATGGTGAAATTCGGTAACATCGACTCACCGATCCTAGTAAAGACATCACGCAACAACAGTTATTCTGATTTCAGTCATTTTGATGGTCTCTTTATATCTATCGAGCAAACTAGTCAAAATCTATTTTATTTAAGCATTAGCCACCCAAAGATGCATTCACCGTGTTACTGAACTTATTACCATGAGGTGCACTAAGAAATCAACCACATTGCTCAGTTTCTACGGCTACACGAAGGAAAGGCAGGAGCGAGAAAATCTCACCGTGATGGCAAGGATCTCGGCGCCCTCGGCGAGGAACAGCGTCATGTGGCTGGTGAGGTTGAACGGGCCCGTGAGCCACCGTCCCGGGGGCACATTGAGCTGCCCTCCGCCGCGGCCCGCGAGCGCCGCGATGGCCTCGACGGCGCGCTCGAAGGCCTGGGTGTTCACCGCCCGCCCGTCCCCGACGCCGCCGAAGTCCGTTAGGTTGTACGCGTTCGGACGCAGCCGCGGCGCGAGGAGCCCGCCCCCGCTCCCGGCGAACATGGAGGCGCTCTGCCACAGGAAGACCAGCGTGAACCCGGCGACCCAGACGGCGGCGAGCAGGGTCTTGTTGGCCGCGAGGAAGGCGGCCGCGCTCCGGCGCTGGCCGTGGAGGTGGAGCCTCCACCGCCCGCCGGACGTCTCCACCATCGCGCGGGTACTCGGGGGCAGCAGGAGGAGGGATCTCCCGATCTAGGGCACGGCGCGCGGCGCGGCGGAGGTCAATCGGTGGGGCGGGACGCGCCGGGCTGGGATTCCGCGGAGGTGGAGGTGGGGGGTTCCGCCATGGGGAGTGGTTGGTGCGGAGTTGGGTTTATAGGAGGGAAACGGCGTTTGAGTGAGGTGGAAGCGAGGAGGAACAGATGTGGCCATCGCGGGCGGGGCGCGTGTTCCCCGGTCGGTCGATCACGCCGGACGCTGTCGAGTCGAGCGGAAGAAGACGGTCAGAATCATCTGGGCTCGTGGCTTAGTACGAGCCATCAGATTTAGATCCGACGGTGCAACATAATTATCTATTTATCTAATGTTAATCCTAGAGATAGACACACTGGATGGTGTTGTACTACTACTATTTTTTATATAAAAAAATTCACTAAAACTGTTATCAGTTCTTTATGTGATAGTTATTATGAAGTCAAAAAAATATGAACAACATAAGCGTAGAGCCTCCTTGATTCAAAAGTTTCTTGAAAGATTCCAATCCTTAATGCTTTGTTTGGTACTAGTGTATTTGCAGAAATTGTGGGGATTATCCCCACCAAACCAGAAATTCCCACTTATTTCAAAACCCTTGTTCGGTTCTAGTGAATTGGGCTAGTTTAATCCCCACATTTTCTCACTTTTCCCCAAATTCTAGTGTGATTTTTTCAATACTCGATACAATATCCCTACCTAGTGGATTGGTGGGGATTAGGGTTTTATGGGAATTTGACGGGATAGGGTGAAGATAGGGGTTTCATCCAATACTCTTGGAGATTATCCCCTACATAATCCCCACAAAACCTCTAGTACAAAACAAAGCCTAAGAAATTATAATACGTAGAATGGTTGGTTTCTAATGTTAAAACCCACTCTTGGAATTTATTTGTAGTAGATTTTGATACAAAATAAGGTTACAACCAAATACCCTTGTCAAACTATTAGGGAATTACCACAATCCACTTACATAACGTGATCTCAAAAATAAACAACAGGATAATGAATCACTTTCGACACTAGCCGAAGCCATCCAAATCGGCTTTCACTATTGCGAAATATGGGATACAACACGTTCTTCTATCATCGTCTATTACATCGAGAAATCAAACATCTTGGCCGACGATAGTAAAATTTGTGGCACGATGTCTAGGGACCGAAAGAATCTCATAAAGAAGCAGTTGAATAATCACGGTTTGAAGGAAACAAGATAGTGGGTCTGAACATCAGGACCTTATGAGGAACATCCGTTGCTTGATCTCATGTTTCTTCTTTTAACTCTGTTTTTTCCTCTTCTCTCTTTGTTATTTTTTTTCTCTAATCGATACTAACTTGGAAAATCAAAGAGGCCTGTAATTCCGTGCCACAAACGTGAGACGTGGTTTATGAGGAGTGACAAACACACACACACGTCCATAGATGTTTCCATGAAAGAAAAGATGTGTAAACCGCTTAGAAAAGCCATTTTTAAGTGCAATGCTAAAGGAAAGCCATGCATGCATGAAAGAACAGCCTGCTTTGATGTCCTATAAAACCAAAGAACAGCGTGCTTTGAGTTAAAGCCATTTATGGACCGTGCGCGCACAAAGGGGGAAAAAGAAAAGAAAAGAAAAGAAAAAGAAGACCCATTACGAATAGTTATTCGATGGGTCTCACGTCGGTTGTCCCGGCGGGCAGGTCGGTGAGAAATGACATGGCGGACCTGGCGTCGCAGCCACTCCTCGACTCGCCGGCCGCTGCGTTTGGTGAGACGTACTCTTCGCTAAAGCTGATCGACACAGGGTACACCGCTAGCTAGCTAGTACTAGATCGCATCGACAGATAATGGACGCCTCAGCTTTGGACGATCTGATCGATCGAGATCAATGAACCTACTACCTATCTACCTAACCTGGTGCGATCTTTGCATGTCGTACATCTACGTTTTTTTTAATACTAGTGTGTTATATTACGAGATGCACAATAACGAAGAATGATAAGTAAACACGACAGAGGGACACAAGATTAACGTGGAAAACCCCTCCAACACGAAGGGGGAAAAACCACGGGCGCCAGCCAGCAAACTCTTTACTATTTTTGGTGGGTGTTTACAAACGCCGTGGGTTATCAAAGATACGATAAACCCTAGCCGGCGGCTTATAGGATGTATATATAGACGGTGGCAACGATCCATACCTCCCGGTCCAAGCCTCCCGGCGACGGGCCTCGCTCCGCTGCGTCCGAAGTTAGCCTTTTTTCAGTGCACCAATACTTGAAATTGGATCACAATATAACATACTACAACCATTTCCAATGAAGTGCTTGGTCACTCCTGTTAGAGAGAGAGCAGGTTACGGTGCTATACCGAACCGTGTCTGTCTCATCTAGATTCCTATTCCTATCTTGTAAGGACTCTTGTAAACCTTCTATATATGAACGAGATTTGAGGGACTCGGGATCAACCGAGTAGACCCGATTGCATCTACCTGTTCTCCACTTTTACATGGTATCAGACCGACTTCTTCGCCGACACAACTGATCGCCTCGAACTCGCGCATCTTCGTCGCCCCCGCTCTTCGCCCCGATGTCGACCTCCTCGTCGATGCCTCAGGTGATCAACCTTGGCTCTCCCCCGACGGACAAACTCACCCGCCGCAATTATCCAGGATGGCGTGCCAAGTCCTGTCCCCCATCTGCGGCGCTCGCCTCGTCGGCCTCCTCGATGGTACTGACGCCGAGCCGCCGGAAACAATCGAAGTTGTCCCTGCAGACAAAGACGCTGGCAAATCAGCGGTAATCAAGAACAATCCCGACTACGACGACTGGATCTCTCGTGACCAGATCGTCCTCGGCTACCTCCTTCAATCCCTCTCGCCGGAAGTCCTACCACATGTCCAACGGATTGAGCACTCAGCTGGCATTTGGAAAGCGATTGAGGAGATGTTTGCTTCTCAATGTGAAGCTAAAATCTCCAACCTACGGGTTGCTCTCGCCAACACAAATAAAAATAATGATTCCACATCGACGTTCCTCACAAAGATGCAGGTCATCGTCGATGAGCTTGCAGCTGCAGGCTGCACGATCACCACAAAGGAGCATGTTTCCTTCATCCTCGCTGGACTTGGAGGATCCTACAACTCCCTCGTTGCCACTCTTGGCGTTGTCACTACCCCGATCTCCCTGAGTTCTCTCTATGCCTAGCTACATGCTTATGATGAGCGCCAATTAATGCTGAGCGGGGCTCGGGAGATGAGCTTCGAGTCTTCTGCAAATCTGGCCTCTCGACAACATCACAACAATCAGTTCTTCAATCGCTCCCTTGGTGATCGCGGAGATCGCAATGATCGCCGCTTTGATCGCCGTGATGATCGACGCCAAGATTACCAGGAAGATCGCTCCTCTCGTTCAGGCCGTGGTGGCGGTGGTCGAGCCCCTTCGGGAGGGGGGCGTGGCCGTGGCCGTGGCCGTCGTCGCACCTCTCCATGGGTCGATGTGACCTGTCAGATCTGCAATCGAGAAGGTCATCCAGCCAAAGATTGCTGGTATCGTTTCCAAGACGGTGATGATGACTCTTTTGGCGAGAAGGGTGCAAACATAGCCTCCTATGGTGTGGATACAAATTGGTACTATGACACCGGTGCTACTCATCATGTTACAGGAGAGATCAACAACTTGACCGTTCGTGACACCTACAAGGGCTCCGACAGGGTCAACACTGCCAACGGGCAAGGTATGGAAATTTCCCATATTGGCAAATCCATTGTTCGTCACCCAGTTCAAAATTTCAATCTAAATAACATCCTTTATGTTCCCAACGCCTCTAAAAACTTACTCTCTGTTCATCGCTTCACACATGATAATCGTGTCTTTATAGAGTTTTATCCCTTCTTCTTTTTGATTAAGGATCAGGACACACGGAGATTTCTTCATAGAGGGCGATGCGTTGGCGGCCTATATCCCCTTATTTCATCTCAACCCCAGAAGCATGCTTTTGTTGCCACCACGCCATCTCAAGAGAAGTGGCATAGTCGTCTCAGTCATCCTTCTCTAGCCATTGTTAGTCAAGTACTTAGTAAAAATAAACTTCCTTTCATTAAAGAGTCTAGAATAGAGTCTATTTGTGATTCATGTCAGCGTGCTAAGAGTCATCAACTTCCCTACCGCATCTCCACCAGTGTTTCTATAGCTCCCCTTCAATTAGTTTATTCTGATGTATGGGGTCCTGCACCTACTTCTGTTGGTCGTCATGACTATTATGTAAGTTTCATTGATGATTATAGTAAATTTTCTTGGATATACTTGCTCAAGAGAAAATCGGATGCCTATACTGCCTTTGTTAACTTCCAAAAACTTGTTGAACGGAAACTTGATAGAAAAATTCTCACTGTCCAATCCGATTGGGGGGGAGTATGAGAAGTTAAACTCTCTTTTTCAGTCTCAAGGCATATCTCATCATGTGTCTTGTCCTCATGCTCATCAACAAAATGGTGCCGCTGAAAGAAAGCACAGACATATTGTTGAAGTAGGGTTGTCTCTTCTTGCTCATGTCCATATGCCCCTCAAATTTTGGGATGAAGCTTTTCTTACAGCCACATATCTTATTAACATACTTCCTAGCAAAGTCATTAAGAATGATACTCCTGTTCATCGTCTCTTTGGCTCTAAACCTGATTACTCTTCTCTTCGTATTTTTGGATGTGAATGTTGGCATAATCTCCGCCCTTACAATACATGAAAACTTGCTTTCCGTTCTACTCAGTGTGTTTTCTTAGGTTACAACCCTCGCCACAAGGGAGTTAAATGTCTTGAGGTGAAAACTGGTCGCATTTACATCTCTTGTGATGTTGTTTTTTATGAGGCTGTTTTCCCTTTCATAAATCTTCATCCAAATGCTGGTGCTCTACTTCGAAAAGAAATTTTACTTGTTGATCCATCTCATCGAAATTTTGAACTTGGGGATAACAATATTGGTCAGTCTCATATGGAAAACTTTCATACTACTAATCCTGTCTCTAGCTCTACATCTGTGTCTCTGCAGGAAAATCCTGCTCAAACTAGAACCGTTACTGAAAATTTGGCTAAAAACGGTGCTCCAAACAGTTCACACATGTCACATGAAATATCAGCACAAGATACCAGTGGCACGAGACACGAAACAGATTCACCATGCTCCTCGGATCACGAGCCGGATCCATCAGTGTCAGCTTCCTCGGATCGTGCGCCGGGTCTGGGCTCTGCGTCAGGTGGGCATGGTAACAGACACGCGAATCCCGCCTCCCAATCTGGGCGTGACGCAGCGAATCCCGCCTCCCTGTCCGGATCTTTTGTGCACACATCCTCGAGCGGACTCCCGCACACAACGCTCCCCGGATCTTCTGCGGATGTGGGGACCGAGACAGGATCCCTCTCCCCTGACGTGTCTGCTGCTCCCTCTGGCGGGACAGGATCCCCTGCATCCTCTCAAGCTGTTGATCAGCGTGTGGCACCCCCTACTTGACCTGCTACACGAGCCTCTCGAGGTTTGCGTCAACCAAAACAGTACACCGACGGTAAAGTACGTTGGTGCCTTTCATCCTCGCTGACTGAACCTACTAATGTGCAAACTGCCTTGAACAATCCTCGCTGGAAAGAGGCTATGGATGAGGAGTATGGTGCTCTTATGAAGAATCATACATGGAGATTGCTTCCTCCGCAGAAAGGTAAAAATGTTATTGATTGTCGATGGATATATAAAATCAAAAGCAAGGCCGATGGTTCTATTGATAGATATAAAGCTCGTCTTGTTGCCAAAGGTTTCAAACAGCGCTACAGTATTGACTATGAGGATACATTCAGTCATGTTGTCAAAATTGCAATTGTTCGACTTGTTCTGGCTATTTCTGTTTCTAGGGGATGGGGTTTACGACAGTTGGATGTCAAGAACGCGTTTCTTCATGGTGTTCTCGAGGAAGAGGTATACATGAAACAACCACCTGGTTATGAAGACAGGAGGAAACATGATTATGTTTGCAAACTTGACAAGGTGCTTTACGGTTTGAAGCAAGCACCTAGAGCTTGGTACTCTCGATTGAGTTCTAAATTGATTGCATTGGGCTTTTGTGCATCAAAGTCAGATACATCTCTGTTTATATATCACAAGTTCCATGTGACTATCTACATGCTTATCTATGTGGATGATATTATTGTGGCTAGTTCCTCACAAGCTGCGACAGAGACTCTCTTGAAGGATCTAAGTAAAGAGTTTGCATTGAAGGATCTTGGTGATCTCCATTATTTCTTGGGCATTGAAGTTCACAAGGTATCGAATGGTATAGTCTTGAATCAAGCAAAATATGCTCAGGATATTCTTACACGAGTAGGGATGATAGGTTGCTCAGGTGTTCCTACACCCTTATCATCTTCTGAGAAGATTAATGCACTAGAGGGAGATATGTTGGGTCCTAAAGACAGTACCAAGTATAGAAGCATGGTTGGTGCCTTGCAGTATCTAACTCTTACACGTCATGACATATCATATGCAGTTAATAAAGTTTGTCAATATCTACATGCTCCTACTACTGTTCACTGGACTGCTGCCAAAAGAATTCGGAGGTATATTAATCACACTAACTATTGGACTGACCTTTATGAGATCAGAATCTACACTTGTCAGTGCCTTTTCTGATGCTGATTGGGCTGGTTGTGCTGATGATCGTCGCTCAACTGGAGGTTTTGCTGTCTTCTATGGGCCGAATTTAATCTCTTGGAGTGCAAAGAAACAGGCTACAGTTTCCAGGTCCAGCACTGAGGCAGAATACAAAGTTGTGGCTAATGCAATAGTTGAAGTAATATGGATTCAGTCTTTGCTTGCAGAACTTGGAGTTAAGTCAAGTCAAGTACCATATTTATGGTGTGATAATTTGGGAGCAACATACCTGTCAGCTAATCCTGTTTTTCATGCAAGAGCCAAGCATATTGAGATAGATTTTCACTTCGTCAGAGAACGAGTGTTAAAAAAGGAGTTGGAGATTCGTTTTATTCCTTCAAAGGATCAAGTAGCATATGGTTTTACTAAACCTCTTCCTGTAAAATATTTTGTAGAATTTAGACATAATCTCAACTTGTCAAAGTTGTGATTAAGGGAGGGTGTTAGAGAAAGAGCAGGTTATGGTGCTATACCGAACCGTGCCTGTCTCATCTAGATTCCTATTCCTATCTTGTAAGGACTCTTGTAAACCTTCTATATATGAACGAGATTTGAGGGACTCGGGATCAACCGAGTAGACCCGATTGCATCTACTCCCTCTGTTTTTTATTACTTCGCGTTTTAGGATTTTTTTAAGTCAAACTTTGTCAACTTTGACCAAGAATATATGAAAAAATATAAATATTCATTATTCTAAATGCATATATTATGGAAATATAACTTACGAAGATTTTAATACTATAAGTTTTATATCGTAGATACTTTTATTTTTAGCTAAATATTTGGTCAAACTTTAATTTTTTTAACTTCTACTAAACCCAGAATGTGATCTAATTGTGAACGAAGGGAGTACCTGTTCTCCACTTTTACAACTCCATCCAAAAGAAGCTCTACCTATTAAAGAAAAACCCTGAGGGTCCGTTTGGATGTACGTATTCACAGGCTTGGCATTGCATTCGCTCCAATATCAAAATCTTGGCATATTCGCATTGAGATTGAATATCAATATTTTTGTTTGGATGTTTAGGTATTTGGTGCTAGGGATTGATACTATGGTTGAATATCAAATCGTGTTTGGATGGTCAAGTGATGAATTGCATTTGTACTAGCATGATCAGAGTACTATCAAATTTTAGATTATTATAAAGTAATTACAGTCTCAAATATATGGATTGAATCGAATAGGGGTGTCCCAAAACTAAATGGTATAGGCAAAAAAATCAGATCCGTGCCTCACTGGAGGGTCTCCGCTCCAGTCACCGGAGGAGGAAGGCAGGACGAATCACTCCAGTCGCCGGAGGAGGAAGGCGAGACGAATCCTTGCCAAGCGACGGGGCCAGACAGGAGAGGGTTGAGGCGGAGGGCCTCTGTGTCGTTCACAGGAGGAGGAGGGCTGGACGGGAGGGGGTCGAGGTGGAGGGCTGCTGCACCATTAGCCGGAGGAGGAGGAGGGCTAGACGGGAGAGGGTCGTGGAGGAGGGCCACCGTGCCGTTGGCCGTAGGAGGGCCAGACGGGAGAGGGTGTCGCCAGAGGAGGGCCCTCCGCATCGGAAACCTTCCGCCGGAGGAAGGGGGTTGAGGGCGACGAGGCCCGCGGACCTGCCTCGCCGGAGGCGGAGGAGGAGGGGCGTGGGCTCCCTGCGGACCTGCCTCGCCGGAGGCGGCGGAGGTGGAGGAGCGGAAGGGGTGGAATCGGCGGCGGACGGAGAGAAGGATGGAGACGACGGCGGCATCTTGCGAGCAACCCTGCAAGCGACGGTTTTGGCCAGGGAGCAGATATAAATGAGATGAAAACGTTCCAGTGGCCCAAATACCTCCCAATGTCCAGCTCTAGACTGGTTCATTCGGGAGCAGACTACCCAGGCCAAAAAACTTCAGCTCAATATTCAGCCCGAATGCACAGGCTCAATACACAAGACATCCAAACATCTGCAATTCGAGATATTCGGGTCTGCACAATGCCAATGTCCAATACCAGGCCCGAATACATACATCCAAACGGACCCTGAAAGATCAGCCAGCCTTATCTTATCTGCTTACTCTTTGGTCTTAATTGAAGCTCTACCGATGACAGCAATAATTTGTGTTACAGACCAAATGGGATCAAATTGTTAGGAATAAGCAACTTGTATTCCTCTAGGGGCCAAAGACCACAATATATAGTACAGATACAGGGAAAATATGCAGAAAACCCCCTAACATATGGGGAAATACAATATACAGATATATACATCTAACACTTCCATAAACTCATGGTGGATCCACAACACTGAGTTTGGAGAGTAAAATCATGCTGCGCTCGTACGTGCCTTCGTGAAAAAATCCGCCAATCAGAAATCAAGGCACATCTTGAAGCGCAACAACTGAGCACACCTGAGCACGTATAGAAAGCATCAACACCAATATGCTTGATAAGCTCATGCTTGACCGGATCACTGCAACACTAATTTTGTCTTGTCGGACAAAACCAGAGTGGGTGTGGTAATAGAGACCCCAAAATCCATAAGTAACCACCGTAACCAGGTCACCTCAGTGATCAACAAGGCCATATGCACGCTCAGCCTCAACACTCGAGCGGAAACTCTGCATTTCTTCGTCTTCCAAGCAATGAGAACCACCAAGAAACACACGAAGAAGCGAGAACGGCGATCCGAAGGATCACCGCCACGTAAGCGTCCGAATAGCCTTTGGAGCTGGAGGGAGCTAGAACGAGGAAAGAAAAGGCGACGAGTGATCGTACCACGAAGATAACGAAGAACACGAAGAAGATGACTATAGTGAGCAGTGGTAGGAGCGAAACAAACCGACTCGGAATATGAGCAGGATAAGAGATGTCGGACGAGTGACAAGAAGATAAACAAGGCTCCCAACAAGATGGCGATAACGCCGGATCGGAAGAGGATCACCATCGAGGTTGAAGCAACATTAAGCTCCATAGGGGTCTCAACGGGCGCTCATCCCCAAGAGCAGACGAGCAAGAAGATCTGAATATACTTTTCACGAGAGATGTAAAAGCCATCGTGGAGGAAACCTCAATCCCAAGAAAGTATCGAAGAGGACCAAGATCAGTCATAAGAAACTGATCACGAAGACGAGCCTTAACAAAGGCGATATACTCAGGATCATCACCAGTAATGATCATATCATCAACATAGAGAAGAAGAAGAGTGCGTCCACGAGGAGAAGTGTGAACAAACAGCGCTGGATCATGAGCACTAGGGGAGAAACCAGCAGCAGTCACTACAGAAGCAAAGCGCTCAAACCAGGCACGAGGGGCCTGCTTGAGGCCATAAAGAGACCGTCGAAGACGACAAACCATCCCGTCGGGAACAGAATACCCGGGAGGAGGCTGCATATAAACCTCCTCACTCAACTCACCATTGAGAAAGGCGTTCTGAACATCAAGCTGAGACACGACAAAGTGACGCAATGAAGCAACAGCAAGAAGAGTACGCACAGTGGTCATATGAGCCACAGGAGCAAAGGTCTCATCATAGTCACGACCATGCTCCTGCTGAAAACCACGAGCTACAAGACGCGCTTTATAGCGCTCAAGAGATCCATCAGAGCGGGTCTTAATCTTATAGACCCACTTACACGTAATAGGACGAACACCGGGAGGGGGAGAGACAAGATCCCAGGTGCCAGTGCGCTCAAGCGCAGCAAGCTCCTCGGCCATGGCCAGCTGCCATTCAGGATGATGCTCAGCATCCCGATAAGAAGTCGGCTCGGAGGCAACAGAAAGACCATACTGACTAGGGGAGTAACGGTTGGGGGCACGACGCTGACGAACAGGACGAGTAGAGGGAAGCTCATCAGAAGAAGACGACTGAGGAGACGACGATGAAAAAGAAGGAATAGCAGAGGAGGACTCCGGAGAACGAGGAGAACTAGGAGAACTAGACAGAGCAGAGGAGGACGGTGTAGAAGAAGAGACAGCAGGGGTAGGAGATCCTGAAGAAGGCATAACGGGAGGTGTGTCAGGAAAGAGAAGAAAAGAGATATCTTCCACCGGGTAGGTACCAGCGGTGGGACGAGGATAGAAAGGGTGCGTCTCATCAAAAGTAACATCACGAGAGATACGCATCTGACGACCAACAGGGTCCCAACAGCGGTATCCCTTATGCTCATTACTGTATCCAAGAAATACACACTCAACAGACTGAGCAGTCAGTTTGATGCGTTCGCGAGGAGCAAGAAGAACATAGCAAACACAACCAAACAAGCGAAGCATGGAGTAGTCTGGAGACTGTCCAGATAGGCGCTCAAGAGGGATACCACCCTGCAGAGCAGCAGAAGGTTGAATGTTGATGAGGTAAGCGGACGTAGCAACAGCCTCAGCCCAGAAATGCGGCGGAAGAGAAGAAGCAATCATCATGGCACGAGTGGTCTCAAGAAGATGACAATGCTTACGCTCAGCAACGCCATTCTGGGCATGGGCGCAAGGACAGGAGAACTGAGCAAGAGTGCCCTGCTCAACAAGAACACCTCGCAATATCTGGGAGATATACTCACCAGCAGAATCAGCACGAAACACACGAATGGGGGTAGAATATTGAGTACGGACCATGGCCGCAAAACGCTGATATATGGAGAGCACTTCACTACGAGAGCGCATAAAATACAACCAAGTGTACCGAGAGAAATCATCGATGAATAAAATATAGTAGCGATGGCCCCCTTTCGAAGCGAAAGGAGCCGGACCCCAAACATATGAATGAACTAAATCAAAAGGTCGCTGAGATACAGACGCTCTAGTAGGATAGGGAAGCTGAATCTGTTTACCCAACCTACAACCCTGACAATGTAAAGACCCATCTCCTGAGACAGACCCTAGAAGACCACGATGAACTAAAGATGACAGACGCGAGTCACAAAGGTGACCAAGACGATGATGCCACTGCTAAAAAGAGCTGGTAGCAGAGGCGACGACCGGAGAAGAACTGGCAGATGAAGTGGCAGCGGAGGGAACACGAAGCCAGTCTAACTCCCAAAGTCCTGAAGAGTCACGGCTGCGAGGGCCAGCTCCAACCAGGGCCTGCGTGCGACGGTCCTGGACAACACAAGAATCAGCATCAAGAATGACGCGACAACCAGAGTCAGTAAGATGGCTAGCGGAGAACAGATTCATCTTAAGAAGAGGAACATGAGAAATATCAGGAACAGAAAAGGAAGAAGTAGAGAGGGTGCCCCGACTAGAAACAAGGAGAGAGGTACCATCAGCTGTGAAAACACAGACATGAGAAGGGAGGGAACGAAGAGCGGAAAGAAAAGAAGACTCAAAAGTCATATGAAAAGAAGCTCCAGAATCCAGATACCATGGGGACGTACCTGACTGTGTAGAAGATGGTGGTCGCATAGGGCCGGAAGAATCAGTCACAGAACCAGCAGTGCCTGTCGAAGAAGAGCCTCAGAGCAGAAGGCACCGTGAAGACTCCACGATAATGTCCTAGTCGGAGAGAGCAACTGCTGAAGATCCGGAAGGAGCCGACGCCCACGAGCTGGTCTTCTTGGCGTGATCGGGATCCCGTGTATAACAGGTGGCCCAAGTGTGGCCATCCTTGTTATAGTAAGAAGCAAGAGAACGACCATTCGACCACGAAACCGCTGGGCTGACTCTGGCCCTGAAACTGCTGGTCTTGACTCGACCACAAACTACTGGGCTGACTCTGACCCGGACTTGGAGGAGTGGGTAGTATCGGCGGCGGCACAGAGGACCGCGGCTGAGTCGAGGAAACAAACGACGTAGGAGGACCACGAGTAGCAAGCACAGATGGAGTCGCAAGAAGACCAGCACCACGAAGACGAGTCTCCTCAGCCCGAAGCTCAGTCAATACCTCAGAGAGCGGAACACGGCCACGAGCATTCAGCTGAGCACGCCGGGGCTCAAACTCCTAGCGGAGCCGAGACAGAAACTCATAGATGCGGTGAAACTCCAAATCCGAGCGCACAATCTGGCAACACGAGCATGTGCCACAAACAGCAGTACGAAGAGAATCAAGCTGACGCCAGATAGCAGCACTCTGAGTATAGAACTCATCAATAGTAGAATCACCCTGCTGAAGAGCATGCTCCTGGCGAACCACGGACAGGTAAAGAGCATCCCAGACGGCTGATAGCGCTGACGAAGATGGGCCCACTGAACAAAGATGGGAAGACTCATAAACTCAGAAGCATATCGGGCGTAACACTGGAGGTGAGAACAGCAGCAGCACGAGCATCCTCATCAACTCACTGAGTGTAAGCGGT
Organism: Avena insularis; assembly: GCA_023614405.1. Classification (NCBI taxonomy): domain Eukaryota; kingdom Viridiplantae; phylum Streptophyta; class Magnoliopsida; order Poales; family Poaceae; genus Avena; species Avena insularis. Next base: position 375,317,207 of record CM042695.1, on the reverse strand, counting down.
CAGAGCGTGTCGATAGGCCTCGAGATCAGAAGAGTACTGCTTGAACTTCAGGTCATAAGTAGCAACAACACTATCATCAGCACTCTGAGCAGCATCCTTGGCCTCCTGAGAAGCATCAGCACCAAGAACAATCGGCGTCGGCGGAAGAGGAGCCACAGGAGCAGGGGGACATGGCGGACAGGAGACCTCGCCGGAGAGCACACCGAAAGACGGAGACCGCGCATGTGAACGCGCATAAAGGCAGCGAAATCGGGGTAATTCGCGCCATCAAAGACCACCGGGCAGCGAGGAATCGCAACATAGCCCGATGAAGAAGACATCTCTCTCTCTTTTTTTTAACCAGATCTAGATCTAGATCTAGTTGATCCCGACGCAGGCAGACAAAAATCGGCCGACGGCGGACCAGGCGGGACAACAGGTCTGCAGGGGCTGGCATCAGGAGCACGCCGCGTCAAGGGAGCAGCGAGCTGCGGTCTGCAGCATCAGCGCCGACGGGACGGAGTGCCGCGCGTGGGGTGTCAGCCTGGCCCGTCGATCTGGAGCAAGGCGTCCGCGCGTCGACCAGGAGCACGCGTCCGCGCGTGGACCAAGGCGAGGAGGTGGCGCGTGACCGCGCGACCGAAGCGAGGAAGTGGCGTGCGCGTCCGCGCGTGGAGTTGTCGGGCGTCGCGACGTGGAGGTCGCGTGGAGACCGAGGCGAGAAGGTCGCGTGGAGGTCGATTCCGAGGCCGTGCGTGGAGGCGGCGTTGGACTGATCTGGAGAAGCAGGTCCGCGCGTGAAGGAGTTAATCGAGTTGGATCTGGATCGGAAGAAAATCGGAAACCGAGCTGGCGACGAACTCGACCGATCTGGAAGGCACCCAGACAAGCGGCGACCGGCGGCGGCGACAACGGCAAGGCCGTTGGCGACAGGGACGGTGACGGCTGCAGCGACGAAGTTGCGAGTAGGAGGAGACTAACGTGGCTCTGATACCATGTTAGAAATAAGCAACTTGTATTACTCTGGGGGCCAAAGGCCATAATATATAGTACAGGTACAGGGCAAATATACAGGAAACCCCCTAACATATGGAAAAAATATAATATACAGATATATACATCTAACACAGATCAGAATGCCCGGATGGGGCGTCATGTTCAGTCAGCTAACCGGTCGATCGCAGTGTTATTGGTGCTATTACCTTTTGTGAATCCATTACCACATTCTCTACATCACGTCCCTTCGAGAACTAGACAGCGTGATGCCCCTCGCCTCGAGGTCGTGAAAGGCCAAACTGATACAGTGGTACTCCCACCAATCCACACCATCCCAATTAGACGTCACATATATCTATTATGTACTAAAAGCAGTATAAAGATGTTTTTCGAGGCATCACGTTAAGTCACATTACTTGAATTTATTTTGATAGTTAGATCTAAAATATATGACTAAGATTTAACAAGAGGTAATAGTTACGTAACCTGTTTACAGAACTTTTTTTATTTATAAGAGAACCGATTGACACGACTTAACTCTGGTAGGACCGTAACAATTGCCATGTTCATTCAAATAGAACCACATACGCTACCTGACCCGGCTGACTTGTGGACTCCATGAGTAAACAGCCAGCGTTATGTCTGTTTTGAAAATAGCCATGTATCCAAAAAAAAAAATAGCCGTGTACAAGACCGCCTCTCTTGGCTGGACGTGATAACTGCATGTAGAACAACACAGTCTAAAATGCATGTAGAACTGTAGTAGTTCAGAGTATTCCGACTTAATGAGATGTATCCGACTAAGGCAGCACAGATGCTCCTCTTAATGATACAAACAGGACTAAGGCAGCACAGATGCTCGCGAGGATGAGAATGTTCATCCACTGAATGAATATTCCGACTCAATGAGACATAGGACATCAAACCTTTAAAAAATTGACAAAGATACACCATTAATCGATGCTCACGAAGACGAGAATATCCCTCCACTCGAGATGTATCCGACTTAATTAGACACACATCATCAAATCCTTAAAATTGATCAAGATATAACATTAGTTGGCACAGTATGGACGAAAACGTTTTGGAAACTATAAAATATTTTGGCTTAATAAATACATAGGGCTAAGTAATCAATTATTATGTCTTCATATGTCTGATATTTCGTATCCAAACAGCGTGTCGACACTATTTTTAATTAGAGGACCTAAAAATGTAGACTTAATTCTTATGAATTATTGTCGCATATATTGTTTGGTTTGTAGGGTCGGCATATTTGAACTATTGTATATGGATTACTCTGATGCATCAAAATTAACATGCATAAAATCACATGTCATTCCAACTAAAAATTAAAATTAAAGACCGATTAAGAGTCTTGAACTATGCTAGCAAGGGTATTCATTTTGCATAACACAAAAAGTAAATGTGAGACCACATGTGTAAATCCATTGAATAAAATCCGAATAACGTCTCTCACACTATAAAAATTTATCGGATTAATGATACGCACATGACTAAGGCAACACATATGCTCACGAGGATGAGAATGTCCCTCCACCGAAGAAATATTGTGACTTAATGAGACATACGCCGTCAAACCTTTAAAAAATTGATAAAGATACAACAATATAGTCAACGCAGGCATGCACACGCACACGCGATCAAACTACCAAAATCTACCACATAATTAGACTACATTATCACTGTTCATGGAGCTTTAAGATTGACAAGGATACCAATTGAGTACGCTATAGAGAAGTTCAACACCTATTTAAAGGAGTTGAACACAACAAAATTTTACTTTCAGTTCACATACAGAAAAATGGCAATCAATTAGAACACAAAATTATACAGATATAAAATTTTACTTTCAGTTCATATACAGAATGCGCATATAAAACTTTGGTACACACTTCTTTGTGGCAACATTAACAATTCTCCAAGAATTTATAGACGATTTATGATGCATCCCACATAATTAATATTTTATTTAGCATAATATTTATAGTGATTACAGAACCATGTTAATTTTAATCACAATGTTTAAATTCTATTGAAACATAATTTTTTTAGAAATATTGAGATGTTGCCCTCGCATTTGCGAGGGCCACCATGCTAGTTTGTCTAAATTCGCATAGAATACACCATCAAGTACATCTAAGAATACCGAAATCCCCAGCAAAAAAAAGTACATCTAAGATTTTCCAGATTTATTTAGCTGCAATATTTTTTTGAATTTTTCATAAAAGGAGATCCATGCAGCCTGACCTCCAAAACGCCGCTCTCTTTTGCAGAACTTCGGGGAGGGCAAAATAATCTAAACCAACCCCATTCGTGCATTCTACAAGTAAATATCGGTAGTCATAACGGCATAAAAAACGAAAATGAAATAAATAGGTAGTGATTGATAATTTCAATTAAGCCTCAAAAAATAAGACTACTCCCTCTGTCACGGTTTGGAGGGCGTTTTAAAGAAATTGTTGGAACATAGGTGGACGCTGATTGAGGCCATATTTGTCCAAAAACATGCGCTCATTAATTATTAAGTGTCCTATTAAACGTAATTACTCAATGGAAACGAGTAGTTTAGGCGCATGCATTGGTGGAGTTGCATGCAGGAATTAATTCCTTGGCTGCATGGAGTAGAAAGTGGGGAGAAAAATGGGGCATTAATTCTGTAATTAAGTCTAACGCGCCTAGGAGATAGAGAAAAAACGCTTCGCGTCCCCCGTGGGCGACTGAAGCGGCGGCAGCCCAACCCTACCGCACCCTCCCCCACCCCTCCCTCCCTCCCGCTGACGCCGACGTGAGCCGCCGGGCAAAGCCCACGCGGCGTTGGCGGCGGCGGCTGTTCTCCACCCGGCACTAGGGGAACCCGGACGGGGAGGCGGGAGCTTGGCGCACGGGGTCTTTCGGCGGGAGGCGGCGAGGCCTGGCGCAGCGGTGGCCGGCAAGCGGCGTCGGGGGCGCCTCCTGGCAGCTAGAGGCGGCGGCGGAGGTGGGTGCTTGCAGCCCTGCGACCAGCGACGGTAGGGGCCCGAGATCCTGTGGGCTTTGGGCAGCGGCAGCGGTTGGCTGCAGCGGCGGCTGGGCGACCTGGGGGGTTGCAGTTCTTGCGGAGACGGGGCACGACGAGGTCACTCGGGGGGTCCGGGGCGATGGATCGAGGCAGCACTGGGCGACGGGGTGGTTGGTGGCGGCCGGCCCTGTTGGCCAGATCTGTCCAGGGCGGGCCCAATATGGACCTGAAGGGTCGTGGTCGGCGGCCATGTCTTGGCTCTCTCAGGGAGTCTAGGCCCACTCCCCTGGCCCGTGTGTGGCTGGGGCCAGTACTGGGCTAGGTGGGCCTAGCACTGGTTGTCGTCAGTCAGACCCTATCGGGGTCTGTAGGGCGCGACTCGCTGGCGGCACGGAGGTGTTGTGCTTGCCGTGTGGTCCGCCTTCCGCTCCTCTTTGCTGACGTGTACCGGCCCCCTTTTGTCTGTGTCGTGCTCGTCGAAGGGGGGACTAGGGTTGGTGGCCTGGGGGCGTTCTCGGACCGGTGGCGGTCCGGCTAGCCCGGGTGAGCACGGTGTCGGCGGCGTTGCCCCTTGGCGACGGGGATCTGCGGTGGCGGCGGATGCACTGGTGGACGAAGGAGTAGAGACTAGCGCTAGGGTTGGCGGCGTTAGTGACACCCTTGCTGTAGTGTGGCGATGGGGATTTACGGGTCCATTTGGGCTCGGCCGGGCCAGGAAGGGTCTGGTTTGCCCATGTTGCTGCATCCGGTCGGCTATCGCCCTCTGGCGGTGGAGGTAGTTCCCTCCCGCGTGTTACTGTATTGCTGACCCCGCCGAAGTTTCTCCTTCTGGGTCGTACCAGCCTCGCAACGTGGTTCACAGTGAGACGGCGGGGGTGACTGCAAGACCGTGGTGGCGTGTGCAGGTGGGCGGTGAGCTAGGTGGATCTATCCAGAGCGTCCGGGAGCGTGGTTTTTTGAGAGATCGGGAGAAATCCTTGCCGTCCAGACACCGACGCGGTGACACCCGTGGGTGTCGCCGGCCTTCCTGAAGGGCGTCGGGAGTATCTCTTTCCCCACTCCCCGTAGCGTACCGGGGGAAACCCTAGGTCTAGTCCGGGTAGCAGCGTCGTTGTCGTCGCTTTCCTTCTTGGAGGTGTTGTTTGGTACGCGACGATTCGGAGCGCTTGGAGCGTGGTGGGTCTCTCCGGAGGGCGCAGCGGTTGCGGGTCATCCTTGTTTTCGTCGAGCCGCTGTTATCGGCCTTGTTTTCTCTTATTTTTCCTTTTCCTTTTCCTTTTCTTTTATCTTTGTCTTTTGGACGTTGTGTTGTCTGGCCCTGCAGCGATCTCAAACGATTGCTATATTAATATAGCCGTGCGAAAGCCTATTTCAAGGAACGCGCCTAGAAGAAGAGGAGTTTTAGAAACGCATGGCTTTTGTAAGACGCCATCCAAACCGTGACGAAGGGAGTACTATGGAACCATACTAACAATTATGCTACCACACATGGTTTGTTTTTCGATGTTCTGCCGGTCTTTGGCTTCATGCCGGGAGGTGGTAGTTGGATCTGTAGGGCTTCTTCTCGACGCAACACTCCGATTGTCAGAGCCGAAGGTGACTTCTCCCGGACGGCGGTACATGGACCCTGACTTTGCTCCTTGGATTTTCCTGACTTTGCTCCTCTACGTTAGAAGATCCAGCTCCCCATCCCAAATGGTAAAGTCCCTGATGATGGCGTAGTCGGCTTTGCTGCGGACTGCGGTGCATCGATACGGTGGACAAGGAGGTGGACCTGATTGCGTTTTCAAATTTTTATGTGAGGTCCTTTTGCAAAAGTGATGACTTGTAATCTTTCTCTTTGCTTTGGACCTACTTGTAAGTTGTACCTCAACCGCCGACATGGAATGAAGCTTCTCGGTCCCTCGAGACCAATCGCATTTACAAATGATGCGTCAAAAGGTGACTCGAACTGTATATAAAAAATAATAATGCTTTTTAAAATACTAACTAGATAAGAAAATTTATACTCCTACATTTGAAATTGGACAGAGAACATGTTGCCATAAAGAAGTTCAAAAGGATTACCCGCAAAAAAAAGATGTTCAAAAGGAAACAAACTGGCACTACAGGGGCGCCCTCGCGCCAGAAGAGAGAAACGATCCCGCCTGGGATCCGGACAACGTCGAGGCGTGGGACGAGTTCTTCGCGAACGAGCAGCAGGCATGCCTCGAAGCCTACAACGGCGACGACACCCCACTAGCGGACAACAACATCGAAGGGTGGATTCGGTGGTAGAGCGCCCCGGGAAGGACGCTCGCCTGGGTCCTAGACCACATCGCCGACGGCAACAACCCGCCGATGACGATGCCTCCACCCTAGCTACAGTCGCAGCAGACGTGCTCTCCGGGCCAGCAGTGGGCGTCGGGCTGACAGGCCGCCTGCTCTTCCTCGACGATTTCCTCGTCGAGGTCTTTGTCGTCGTCAGCGCACTACTCCCCCTTCTCCATGATGACGCTGCGTTTCTCCGCGCTCCTCGCGCAGGTGAAGGACGAGTACGAGGTGACCCCGCTGCCGCAACAGTTGCGCAGCCGCTCAGGCGGCATCACCATCCCCTCCTTGTGGCCACATGCGCCTCGCTAGGCCCCAACGCCAGGTGAAGGAGTGGCCGCCGCCGCCGCCGGAGTACAAGGTGGCCGCCCTCCAGCTGAAGATCGAGGAGGAACCGGAGGAGTTTCCATGCCAGTGCATCGCCGAGCGTGTCTCCTTTGAGGTCATGCCGCTAGCGACGAACGCATTCGTCGAGGCTTGGTCCAAGGCAGAGTACCGGCGCGAGCAGGCCGAGCACGTACGGTGCCTCGACCTGTTCATCGACCTAGAGGGCGACAACGACAAGGCCTGCTACTCGGGCTGGAGTGGCGATCTGGGCTAGGTCTGCAGCACCATGGCGCCGCCAAAGCAGGAGCGCAGCAACGGCGACGACTACGTGGCAGCGATGTACCGGTGCCTTGGCCTAGGCGGGCGTGGCCGACACTAGTTTAGTTTTTTTCTTTCAAGTTTTGTACAAACATGTTTAAACTCGCGAGTAATTTAGTATTTACATGAATTTTAAAATGTTCGAATTTTTTGTATAGGGGCATGGCTGAGAGCGAGCACCCCAATTCATCAACGTATCCGGCAGACCCAATACAGACCAAAAAACGACCGTGCTGGTACATAGCATATGTCAAACATGAGCACAATATGGGCGTATGTCAAACAAGAGCACAATATGGGCATATGTCAAACAAGAGCACAACTACTTAGCATATGCAATATTTCAATAACCACCGAACGCATGTGCCTGCATAATTGGCTAACATAAATGTCATCCATAATTAGGAATATTTGCTTCGATTCACTGCACAACCACACAGAAAACGGATACATAAAAGGACTTCATATTTGATTTTGAACACACGTTCATAAACAAGATAAGTTGAGTAAAATAGTTGCCATGAGTAGCCTAATCATGCGCACATCAGCCCATCCTATACCCAATAATTGGAGCCTGCCTCTGGTCAATAAATCCTTCCGGTGGGTGTAGAATACCACCAAAGCAGTGCTCGCAGATGACTGCAGAAGCTGCACATACAATATATTTATTAATATTATTGAATTAGAAACAAGGTGTCGGTTTTCAGTTACACAATATCTTCTCATGTTTGAATCTTTTTTTACTTTATTAGGCCTAAAGTGATCAATTTGGAACTAACTGACACATTTCTAAATTTAAAAAAATCAAAGGAACCCCATCACATTATATATGTCAACTAGTCAAAAATATAAGTGAGATGGGTATATTACCTGTTTCTTTTTTTATCTGTCGACATACCCTCACCCTTTCTGGTCCACCTTTCCCCTCTAGCTCAGCGAAGTAGTAGTACTTCCTTGACCTCGTTTGTCTTTTGAAGTACAGATGGAAGTAGCAAAGTGGATCAACTTTATTCAGTATGAACATATTGGATCTTATGCCCACCACGTGCTCAAGCTTAAGCCTTTGTCTATCCGACTGCACCGTTGATGGGCAACGATTAGTAGATTATATAAATAATTAGGCGTAGACTGGGAGACAGAGCACCTTCCATTGTCGTACTTAGCATGCAAAGACAAGTATATTGATAGCAAGTGGTGCACTTACCTGCTCGTTATAGAAATCAACTGCCAATTTCAAGCAAAGCTTCGTCTGGCGCGGTGGATTGTCCTTCATATAATTTTCCATATCTATCGGTGTACCAAGCGGATTTCCGATGTTACTTCGACTTAGCAAACGATGATCCAAAAACTGTTCGGCGATACTGCAGTTCACACAAGTAAAGTTAAATCTTTGCTCTGAGTGGACACATCCAGAAGTAGAACAGGTAAATGTATAGGGCGAATTTGTAAAACTTGGTCAAAGTACTAGGTAACGACTAGCAATTCAGCTTTTGTATCCAATGAGTAGTTCCTGCAGTTCCGTCTAGTGTCCAAAACACAGTTGCCAACTGTAGTTTGGCATACTATTGGCATTGTGATAAAAACAACATAAGTAGTATCATGTTCCTTGTCTAGTCAAAACGGTAGTGAGAGCAAATCAGAGGTTCTAAATCGTCAAAAATATGCCTTACGTAATTTATTTTTATTTAACACAATATTTGACGATGCTTTTTTCAACTTTATCTATCTCATTAGGAATTTCTGTTATCTTAAAGCACTCATAATTAACCGGACAAGGAAATTCAGGACAGTACCTCTTTGGAGGCCCATCAGACCGACCTAAAAACATAAACATGGGCAAAATGAAACAACATATTAGTCAAGACTAGATATATATTAGTTCAAACTGTTGAAGAGATGTGCTTTGTAAATTGAGAATCATATAAGCATCACAAAATAAATAGAACCCAACTATTGAAACAAGCTAAGAAGATTGGAAAGCACGGAAGGGTTATTTGGTATGCAATGCCGGCCCTGTCATTTCATAGTCCCAGGTCGAGTTTCAAATGAGGGCCCATATGGTGTAGTAATAAAATCTCTTTTGTATATACCCTCTACAATTATTTGTCCATATTTAAGTATCAAATTAAAATGCCGATAGCATAAAAAATATGTTCTACTCCTTGAACATTTTGGAATTTATGTGGTCTTCATCTTTGTGTAGATGAGTAATATATACAGTAATTTATTGTGGGGAGTATGAGTAAATAATTATACAATATTATAGTATATACCATTTTATTGTCAAATCTACTAATCCTCTGTTCCATAATTCTTGCGTGGTTTTAGTTCAAACCACCACAAGAATGGAGTGGAGGGAGTTGTAAAGTTTATGTCTGGAAAAAAATTACAACTTTCAAACATTGCACATGTTGAACCAAGCTAGGTATGAGTACAATGCATATATTTTGGTAAACACACGCCAGCAATAGAATAACCATCTTTTATACAACCTATCACAGATTTCCACCCCAACAAGTGAATTCATAATATTGTGTCTTTAGTACTATGACAAAATCGCAACGGTGTGCTTTTAAGAATTATTATCGTCCTGCAAAAGCGCATATTTTGATGACTTGCGATGTTTTTAGTTCTACTAGAACACGGATGATGCAAGTTATCAAAGTAGCAAGAAAATGTTGCATGGTACGCATGAGTGTGAGTCGAAGCATTATTCTAGGACGCTACAACAGATAAGTAAAAAGAATTTAGAAGACAAAGGCATTGCTTTTATTTCTAGGAACCGCGTGCGTGTGAAAAAAAAAACAGGAGAATCACCCCATCACTGGTATGGCGGAGGGAATACGAATTCACGAGGCATTTCTAGAAAACTACTACTCCGTGACAGATCTGGTATCGCGCAAAAAGATGGTGTTTCAGTTTATCTCCTCCCAAGGCACGGTGGAGTTGATGTTTGATTTGAAGTACTGACCTGAACCGGACGCGGAGGTGGAAGACGCCATCAACTACCGTGAGAGGGCTGCAAGAGGGGAAAAAAAAGGGCGAACTCAAACAGTCTGATTACGTACTAACTTCACATCATAAGAGAGATGAGGGGATAGATCTGGAAGTGCAAAATCCGAACTAGCGTGTTTCCACTCGAGAGTGTCTCCACCTAGCTAAGCTAGTGGCGGATGAACAACCGCATAGATCAGCAATACAGAAGCGTAGGGATATTGAAACCAACCAGTGGCGCACGCGCTGTCGCCGGCGGGGGCTGCAGTGGAGAGGAGAAGGGGGGTTTGGGGTGGCGGTGCGCACTGTGGTGTAGTGGAGCGGACAGAGTGTAAACGACGAATCGGAACTCCTGTTCTTATCCGAGAGCTGCGGCTGGGACCTTGTCCGTACAGTCCCCGTACGACCGTCTCGAGGACTTGGGGTGCGTGCGGAACACTTAGTGGATATTAAAATTTAAGCGTGCTCCCTAAGCTCCGAAAGCTTTGGTAGACTATCACCTACTCCTTTTACCTCCGTTTATTATTTATAAATTATTGTGCTTCTCAGATTAATCTAAGTCAAATATTTTAAAATTTTACAAACTTTATTACCTATGGGCACCTCCGGCGGGGCCAGCCATTTAGAACAATAAACAATCCGTTTTGATCCGTTTGTATCGGCCATCAAACAGAAAATGGGTCGCGGTCCGGCGCGCCTGGCCGGTGCGCTCAACAGAAAGATCCTTTCGGTCCGGCAATGGCCGTTTTGGCCAGCAATGGGCAAACATTTGACATACATATTTCAACAACATACTACAACAAAATGAAAGTAATAATAAATAAAATAAAAGTAGTTCAATATAAATAGTACATAACCACATAGTTTTTTCCATAAACAATCAAACATGATATCACAAATTTAATTAAACAAACTAGAAGATTATGACTAGTGATGTTGGTTTTCCGCATGAGCCCACATATGCTCATGAAGCCAGTCATGAAGACCTCGATCAGATGAACATGCAAGAACTCTTTCCAAGATGTTGTCCCGACTGTCAACCAAGGTACCCTCAAATTGCTAGCTTTGGTCTTAGATGTTTTTGTCACGCTTATCCTTAACAATCATGTTGTGCATGATCACACAAGCCATCATCACCTCCCAATCCTCTTAGTGTAGGGTCACGAACAATAGCCCACCCAGATTGGAGTACACAAAATGCTCGATTCACATCTTTTCTGCAAGCCTCTTATTCTTTCACGAACCTGTTACATTTCTCTTCTTCAAGGTTGTTTGTTTTCTTGACAAATGTTGACCAGGAAGGATAAATTCCATCAGCTAGAAAATACCCCTTATTATAAGGATTGCCATTGATCACATAGTTAACCTTAGGACCATTGCCTTCTGCAAGACTAGCAAATACAGGTGGGCGTCGAAACTTGTTTGTATCATTATTAGTTTCTTCCATGCCGAAAAAGGAGTGCCAAATCTATAGATCTTGTGATGCAATGGTCTCCAGAATGACCGTGCACCGTCCACATGCCCTTGCCAACCCAAAGGATAATTCTTACACTCCCAATGCATGCAGTTTATGCTACTCAGCATGCCAGAAAACTCCTTCCAGATGATGGGCAAAAGGTGGGCAGTGTCTTTAGTGCTTGGCTCTCTCGGGTAAACCTTGCCAAACACCACAACAACTGTTGTGCAAAATGCATACATGGATTTAAGGCATGTGGACCCTCTCATGCACATGTACTCAACAACAAGATCACCTGCTACTCCATATGCAAGCATGCGGATGTGATGACCCACAAGTATAGGGGGTGTATCGTAGTATTTTCGATAAATATGAGTGTCGATCCCAACAAGGAGCAGAAGGTGTTGACTAGTGGTATGGAGCAGGAAATCTCTGTAAATACTTAGCAAACTGATTTTTAGGGGTTTTCAGATAAAGCAAAGAAATAAAGTGCAGGTAATAAAGACAGAAAACAAACGCAGCAAGTGGCCCAATCCTTTCTTAGCAAAGGACAAGCCGGGTGAAATACTTATAAGGACCAAACGTTCTCGAGGACACATGGGAGTTCTGTCAAGTGCTTTCGCTTCAAATAGCTGAGTAGTCTTCTTTGGTGTTGTAAGTGTTGTGTGGGTGAACCTATGCTAATATACCAACCTTACTTGGACTAATGCATACTTGTGATTAAACCCCTTGCAAGCATCTGTAACTATAAGAAAGCAATTAAGGTATAAACCTAACCACAGCCTTAAACTCTGAGATCCTACACTCTCTTGAGCAATGGTGTCCTAATGGGGGTTCAGGTTTCTATCACTCCGGCAACCCCACAATTAGTAGCTGACGACTATCTACGCACAGCCTGTTGGGAACCCCAAGAGCAAGGTGTGAAGCAGCAAGCAGCAAGTTTTCCCTCAGTTGAGACCGAGGTTATCGAACCACAAGGAGGAAGGAAACATCACACAGGTGTTGCAAGCAACGCAGATACCTTCACAACACAAACTCAAGATTTGCCCCAACGAACAGTGAGGTTGTCAAGCTCACCGGTTTGTTGTAACAAAGGATTAAACGTATTGTGTGGAAGGTAATGGTTTGCAACAAGTAAACAAGTAACAGTGGAAGATGTATCAATGGTAAAGATTGGACCGGGGTCCATAGTTCACTAGAGGTGCTCTCCTTAGATAAAAAACATGGCATGAAGGATAAACAAATTACAGCAGGGCAATTGACAGGAACTGAGCAAGGCATAACAAAGCAATTACTAGTCAGAAAGATCCTATGAGGTTGATCGGGCAATACAACAAGATACATAGACCGCCATCCAACTGCATCTATGACTAGAAGTCCACCTTCAGGTTATCATCCGAACCCCCTCCAGTATTAAGTTGCAAGCAAAAGACAACTGCTTTAAGCAAAGTGTGTAAGGTAAACAGTCCACATGTTCCATGAACAAGAGACCGTTGTTTTCTCCCTAGTGGCAACAACACATCTACAACCGAAGATATTTCTGTCACCTCCCTAGGAAACTAGAGGCATGAACCCACTATCGAGCATAAATACCTCCTCTTGGAGTCACTAGCAACTACTTGGCCAAGATAGCTACTAACAACGAAGAGCATGCAAGATCACAAACAATACAGACATGATAGAATCATAAAGACAAAACCATTAATCAAACCAACATAATCATCTCAATATCCATCGGATCCCCGCAAACACAACATGCATGATTAAAAATAGATTAGATCTTGATTATGAACAGAGCTCACAAGATCTATACATGAAAGCACAAAGGAGGAGATACAACCATCTAGCTACTACATGGACCCATAGTCCAAGGTGGAACTACTCATGTATCATACCGGAGAGAAGGCCTCCGAGATGATCTCCCCTCCGGCAGGGTGCCGGGAAGAACTTCAGACCCCCCGATCTAGGGACGATGGTGGCGGCGACTACAGACGGTTTCGTGGATTTCTAATCGGGTCCTCAGGGTTTCTGCATCGGGGATTTTTATAGGCGAAGGGGGAGACCGAGGCGGCGGCCAGGGGCGCAAAACCCTAGCCAGGTGTGGGGTGGGGCACACCCGCGCCTGGGGTGGCTCTGGCCCCTCTGGCCGGTCCCTCCGGCTCTCCTCTGGACTTCTTGTTCCCCACGGAAAGTAATTGACTTTGTCCTTTGTCCCGTCCAATTCCGAGAATATTTCTTTATAACTTTTCTAAAACCAAAAACAATAGAAAACAGGCATCTGGCACTGTTGCAACTTGTTAATAGGTTAGTACCAGAAAACATGTAAAAATCACCTCAAAGTGTGGACAAGTAAAGCAAAGTAGAAACAAAACAAGCATGGAGCATAAAAAATTATAGATACGTTTCCAACGTATCAACATCCCCAAGCTTAACTCATGTTCATCCTCGAGTAGGTAAGTGATAAAAAAGAATAATTTTTGAGGTGACATGCACACTCACAATAAAGATCCAACCATTTGCAAACATTGAAAGATGGGATCAAAGAACTCTAAACATGTGCATGAAAGATGGAGTTCTAACAATAGGACATAGTAACTATGCATGCAACATGACAAGCTACAAACAAAGATCATGAATAACATGCATTGAATAACGTTTGTTTGTTTCACATACAGAAAACATAGCATAGTGGCAATCAGCTTGTCCCTCATAGAGTAGCAAATAGATGCATAGGACACCTGCAAAGTTCACAAGGGTGACTAGAAACAAGTATCACAAGAACAAGTAATATCACAATATGCATCAATTAATAAGCTTTGGAACACTACACAGTGCACACAGAATGATAACTATGCTCTCTTAATGGTGCTTAAAGGTAGAAGGTAGAGACTCAAATAATGGTGTAAGAAAGGCCTTTTTTGTAAAGGAAGCGGGGATTACAAGTTTCAAAAAGAGCTTCCAAAAATTATGGTACTTGCTAGCTTTCAGCCCTCATTGCCCCTATCATAAGCATCTTGAAGTGGTTAAGGTTAAAGTGGTAAAGCTGGAGTATATGCTTGACGAAGTATAAGTTGGCAATCTCATGCCCCTTGAATACGAGGGCCACACCTCATGCATACTCAACTTTGGGTCCAGGTAAGTTCTTGTCACTGTAAGTATTTGCATATCATTGAGAACCGCCAATGGGGTACCCCATGCACATGGTACAGGAGCTTTCCCATAACCAAAATGACAAGGCAAGCAGACAATGAGCATCTCAGCAATCTTTTTATTTACCATATACATAGCTTTTTATTGAGGATGCTTCATAGATAGATCATTACGGTGATGCTGCAAGTTTCCACCATGATTAGGCATGGCTTAGGCTAGAGGCCCAGGCGTTTCTCTAACACAAAATACAAACTCCATGGACTTATAAGTTCCCTCTTTATTTCACACCGGTGACATCCATAGACAAAAGAACATGATATCAACTGAGTACAACAAGGTACAAGTGCAATGTCGAAAACTTTCCCTGTGACAGCATGGTTCTGCTAATTCCAACTGATAAGTGCAAGCATATACAACAAGTTGTCACAATGGTTCAAATTTATTAGGGGCAAAGAATAAAGTGTGCCATCAAGTTCGTGAGGGCTTTAATCACTAAGTTTTCACATAACAAAATAGTTTTTAATTGGAAGATAGATGAAAACAAGAATATACTTAGAATGGTGTAACACACCATGCATAGGAGTTTATAGTGGACACTTTGGAATAACTTGGTTTCTTGGGAGTTGGAGGCATGAGTAGAATTTACTCATACAAGTGGAGGCTAGCAAAAGACTAGGAGCAACCACTAAGAGAGCAATAATGGCCATAATCATGCAGTGCAACAAAGCATACTAATCAAAGCAAAGAGTGGTACTACAAGTCAAGGACTAAATGATCATAGAGGCTAATGGTGACTTGTCGTAGTCATAACATGGTGTGAGCATGTGCCAAGTCAACCCAAGCAAAACATCAAAGGAGAATACCACAATACTATGCTTTTGCATGCTAAAACAACGCATAATTTCTGTAAGGCACACTAAGCAATCCCAATTATTTGGAACAAGACATGCTACAACAATAATCACTAAGCATAATGCTAAAACAACACCTATCATGTCATGCTAAAGTCTAAGTCACGATCAATGCAAGCTCCTCTTGCACTTCAAGCAAGAATTTACTACTCCTTTTCCAAACACCAAGCAAACTTATTTGCAAAACAACACAGCGAGAACGGGGGTCCAAACTACTTAATCAAACTAAAAAAAACTAAGCAAAGCAAATGAAAACTAAGACGCTCCAAGAACAACACAACTGTGCATGAAACAATAAAAACAAAGTGTCTAGACAGACCTGAGCTTTTTATTGATGAAGAAGGGGATGCCTTGGGCATCCCCAAGCTTTGATGCTTTTACCTCTTGGATATTGCTTGGGGTGACACCATGGTGGAATCCCCAAGCTTGAGCTTTTGTCCACCCTTCATCTCATTCCATCATTCTCTCTTTACACCTGAAATTTTTCCTTCATACAAAACATCACACAATCTTCATTAGCAACATTAGTGTATTCAAAAGATATTAGACCACTGGCAAAGCTTTGGAACAGCAAGGCTTTTTACTAAAAACACAAGCTAATTTAGTAACTCCTTCAAAAAGCTCAATTTACCTGAAGAGAACTCAAAAAGGAATCAATAAGAAGCAAAAGCAAATAATGGCAGAAATCTGTCAAAACAGACCAGCAAGTAGAAACCGATTTTTTCGAACATCTTCTGTTACTCAAATAAAAAATTGTTTTACTAACGAAAGTTAGCTAACATACGGGGGGGATTTATTCATAAATTTTGAGCTCAATCCGAGTTACAGATCCTCCTCACGAATTTTTTTGGTGGAGGACAGAAATCTGTTTCAAGACAGCAACTCCCCAAATCTTACTTCCCTCTCATTAGAGGTCATTATTGGCACAAAAAGCAAACAAAAAGGATAAGGAGAGGTCATTACAGAAGTAATAACTTGCAAGACTCAAGGAAACTCTTGGGTTATCTCCCAACAAGTACTTTTCTTTAACGCCTTTAAGTTAGGCACAAGAAGCAAGACGAATCAAGTATTTTCAAATGAGGAAGCTTTAACATCAAATCTTGCTTTCAAGGGAGGAGCAAAAAGTACCTTCTCTCTCCTTATAGGAAAGTGTTTAATACCTTTCTTGAATGGAAAATGATATTTAATGGTGCCTTCTTTCATATCAATGGTGGCACCAACTGTTCTAAGAAAAGGTCTTCCCAAAGTAATAGGACAAGAAGCATTGTATTCAACATCCAAAACATAGAAATCAACAGGGACATAAGCATTCTTAACCATGATGAGAACATCATTAATACTCCCCATGAGTTTCTTCTTAGCATTATCATTGAGTGGGACATCCAAATAACAATCTTCTAAAGGTGGCAAATCAAGCATTTCATAAATCTTCCTAGGCATAATAGAGACACTAGAACCAAGATCACATGAAGCTTTGAGGTCAAAGTCATTCACTTGCATATTAATAATGGGTTCCCAACTATCTTCTACTTTCCTAGGAATAGAAGCTTTGTGTTTTAGCTTCTCTTTCTTAATTTTCACAAGAGTATCTGTAATATGTTTGGTAAAGGCAACATGCATATCACTAGCATCAGGACTTCTAGCAAGCTTTTGCAAGAGCATAATCACTTCAGAAATATTGCAACCATCAATATCAAAGTCAAACTTGGCATCACTAGTAGTAGGCTCAATAGGCTTAGGCATAGTAGGAGTAGGAATAGGGACTACTTGTGGTTTAGTGGTGATAGTGCACACACTATTGTTTCTATCAATTTTAGCCTCCCTTTCCCACTTAGCATGAAGTTGAGCTAACAACCTAACATTTTCATCAATAGTAACTTGTATGGCATGAGCAGTAGCAAAGTTGTTTTCCATAGTTTCAGGTGACGAGGTTTGATCTCATCAATGCCCATTGTTATGGACTTGGGTTTTGGAGAAGATGGGGATGCTGGAGATCGCGGAACGGTTAGCAAACAAGCAATACGGGACACGAGGTTTACCCTGGTTCAGGCCCCCGGAGGGAAAACCCTACTCCTGCTTGTCTGCTCTTGATTATGGTGGAACCGAAGGTTATAGGGGTGCACAGATGCAATCTGGCGTGGAGGTGTGTATGCAAAAGTATGAGGAGAGGATCTAGGTCGTGCCCTCCTAGCCTTTATATAGACTCAGGCAGGTCCCGGGCATAGACCTAGTCGGTTACAGGTTCTAGGGTTTTACCCCTTTGAATTTCCTATATACTCTAGTCTTGCTCTCCAAGGATCCGAAAGCGTCATGGGCCTTGGTCACCCGAAAATCTTCATGGGCCGGCATATAATTGTCGTGGGCCTTCCTTGGGCTGGACTAGGTATGCTGAGATCATGTATCCGCGGGGTATAACCATGTCAAGAGCCCCAGTGTTGATCGAATCGAGATTCGGTGAGGACTCGCAATCTTTCGGTGCAACTATGTATTTCAATTGTTCATGCAGGAATTGTTGATGCGTGCTGACTCACTGACGGATCGGGTCGTTAAGCATCTTAGGACGAAACAACACGATCTTCTTCAGGTTGGAGTCCCTCAACTCGAACCCGGAACATATGCTGGCGTAATTCGACTCAGGCTGCAGAGGACTTACAGGAGTGGAATTCGAGTGAATTTAATTGATGTACCCAACGCGTCCGTCGGGATTTTTCATCGCACCTGTTAGCACGTGTTTTTACTAGCAGAGCGCAGTCGTGTGCGTTGCCAGGCCATCAGATGATATCTGTAGGTCTTATCTTTGTGTCGCAGATACATCATCCGAATGTTTATCACCACGGAGGTGTTTCGGGTGGTCAAGGAGAACGTTGCTCACTTAACGTTCAGTTGGGGAAGAGTTGCCGAAAAGTTTTTGTATGCTGATCCGAAGGATCGTGGTCGAAGAATTCATAGGGTGCGCGACCAGCGCTCCCTATGGGAGTAGCCCCCGAGTGTCTGTTCGAGTCGTAGACTCGGGCGGAGACTTTAATTCAGACGTTGTTCAGTTGTAAGTCCGTAGGACACAAAAAATTTCGGATAATTAAATCCGTCCTCCCTATGGGAGTAGCCCCCGAGTCCGTAGTGGAGTCGTAGACTCGTCAGAGGACTCGAAGTAATAGTTCATTTCTATTCCTCTTTCGGGTGCGCGGCCAGCGCTCCTGATAGGAGTAGCCCCCGAGTAATTGGTCGAATCGTAGATTCGAGTGAGTACTCTTAGCTTTGAAGCCGAAGAAATTGTAGCTGCTGCTAGTGTAGCGTTTGATGACGTCAGTGCTGACGATCGATGACCTCAAGCGTCTGCTGCGCCAGAGATGACTTGACTGGACGAACATGGGTCCCACTGTATGATCTTGAATTGACCGGTCACGCGCGGCGTGGAGATAATTACGGCGTCGGCTCGATTTCCGTGCGTAGTGGACGGCGTGTTAGCGACAGTTCGTTGTGATGCTGACACGTGTATGGCCAGATCCTGTCGTTGGCGTTAGGTCTTCTTGATGGACGCCTGCCGTGCGTCGTCCTTGTCGTTATAATCCTTGGGGAAAACTTTAGTTTGTTTTCACTGCATCTGTTCTTGCTTTCACTGCTTCCTTGTGTTCTGAGAGCTCTTGTTGCGCGCTGGAATATTCCTTCACATTTCCTTCTTCCATTCTGCGCTCTCGCCGCCGGCGCCGCCATACCGCGATGGGGAAGCCGAAGAAGTCGTCGTCTGCGGTTGGTACCAGCGCCGCTGGAGGGAAGAAAAGTGCCGCCGCTACCCGTGTCACCGACGGTGGCTGGCGGCGATCGGAGACGCGGGAGAGTGATCTCCGCAGGCTTCGCGAGCGGGGCCTAATCCCGCAGGATAGGGAGGCCGTTAAACTCCCAGGCAATGAGGTAATCCACCGCCCCCCCGTTGGGTATCGGGTTATGTTCCTTGCCTTTGTCATTCGCGGATTTTCCTTCCCAGTCCACGACTTCCTTCGTGGACTGCTTTTTCTGTACGGTGTCCAATTGCACCATCTTTCCCCCAATTCTCTTCTTCACATTGCTTGTTTTATCACTTTATGCGAGTGCTGGCTCGGTATTGAGCTGCACTTTGGCCTCTTCCGAAAACTTTATTCCGTGAAGAGGCAATCTGGTTCGGATGGTGTTTATCCCATTGGGGGTTGCATCATTTCCCTCAAGCCCAATCTGCTTTTATTTTCTTTTTCCATATACGAATCTGTCCAGTACTGGCGGAGGCGATGGTTTTATATCCGCGACTCCGTAGTACCTGGGCAAGATTTTGGTCTTGTTCCTTTCGACCCCTCCTAAAAGATTGAGCCAAAAAGGTCTTGGAAAAACAAGATCTTGGATGGTGAGGTGGCAGAGATAGAAGCTCTCTATCGTCGGGTGGAGGATCTCCAGTTGATTCCGGAGAAGGAAGTGAACGGTGTAGATATCATCCGCACCTTTCTCGAGCGTCGGGTGCAGCCACTCCAGGCTAGGGCACACCCGATGTTCCTTTACGCTGGCCGGCGTGATCCGACGAGGGTCTCGACTGAGAAATTCTCCCAGGGAGATCTCGACAGGGCCCTTCGCTCGCTGCTGAAGTTCAAGGCTGGAGAGGATATCCCGGGGAAGTCGCTGACTCTTCCGTTTTCTTCTTCGCTTCCTATTCCACAGGTGTAGATCCGTGCGCGTAGCGCTATTTTTCGACTGCATTGTATTTGTGTTTGTTTGCTAACAAATTGTTCTTCTCTTGTGCAGACCTTCAAAGTGCCGGGTATGTCGCCTCCGTTACCCGAAGTATATCCGGATGCTCCGGATAATGATGTGGTTGATTCCATGTCCGAGCTGCCATCAGCGCGATCTCCGACTGAAGATGCTAACGAGTCGAGCGAGGACCACACTCGCAAACGATCGCGGAGCTCCAGCGAGTCTTCGGATGCTTCGACTCCTCCGACTCCTAGGAATCCTCTGTGTCTTGAGCGTCATAGTGATGGGCATGGAGGCTCTTCCCCTCCTATTCCTGCTCTTTCTGTGCGGGCTGTAGCGCCACACCCGCCAGCAAAGCGGAAGAAGGAAGAAAAGAAGGAAGAGAAGAAAGAGGAGAAGAGGGTCCGAAGGACCCCTCCTGTCTTCAACCTAAGCTCGCTAGACTCGTAAGTTTCCTCTGTACTGCTTTTTCTGTGCTGTTGACTTTGTGCTTGTGCTAATTTGTCCTTGTGCGGGCACTCTTCCAATGATTCCTCCAGTGATGGTGCTGGAGAGATGATGGGGGAGTCGAAAGTTGTGTCTCCTCCTCCTCAGACGGTGGCAACTTCTGAGGGTGCTGCTCCGAATCCTCCTCTGCAGGAGGTTCAGGTGGTTGCGCCTCAGAATTTTGCTAGCGGACCTTCGACGTCGCCCTCAGATCATATAAGTCTCCTGCAATGGGTGGAGCCCCCGAGCGTTTGTGAAAGAGTTTTCTGGTTTTGTTCTTCCTTCGAGTCTCGGGGGGAGCCCACGAGCGTTTTCGTGTGTGTATTTTGCTTCTTATCTTTTCTGTTGGGCGTAGCCCCCGAGCCCTTTTTCTGACTAGTAGGTCTTCCTCCTGCAGCCTTTTGTGCAGGATGCCAAGCGACTGGTGCAGGAGCACCTGGTGATGGAGGCCAGCCTCAAACAGCTTCAAGGTACTGTTATGCTTTTGATGTTTGCTTCTTCGTGTATTCTTGTCTTGTTATCTGACACCTGTATTTTTTGGATGCAGAGGAGCATAACACCTCCCTTCGTGAGACCGATGCTCTCAAAAATAGCCTTGGTCAAGCGGAGAAGAAGGCCAAGGTTGCCGTTGGTGCGAAGGAGCGCCTCGAGCTGGAGCTGGCTACTGCGGCCGAGGCTAAGGAGTGCCTGCAGCAGGAGGCCACGGACCGCGAGGAGCAGCTTGCTACTGCTGCGGCTGCGCGTGAAAGAGAGGTGGCTGGCAAGCTCATGGCGGCTGCCAAGGCTGTTTCGGGTGAGTATCTTCACTTGTATTTTCTTGTCTTTCTTCTGCGGAGTTTTTGCTCATTGCTTCTCTTTATTGTCTCAGATGCCGTGGGCATCGAGTTTGACCGCGGTGCTCTGGAACACGGGAGTGCTCTAGATGATGCTACTGCAGCGGTCAAAGATCGCTGCAGCACCGTCATCAGCTCACTTGCCAAGGCCAAGGAGGTCCTTGGCCGCTTCTACAGGGAGCTTGTCCCCAAGGGCGCGGCCCTTGATGATGTTGACGCCCTGGCGGAGGCACTGTCAGCCGAAGCGCCTGCGGCGTACAAGCGCAAGCAGAAGGGCATCGGCGCATCTGTCGGGCTGGCGATGGCTTTGGCGGCTGGAGCGGAGCTGGACCTTCCCCAGATCACCTCCCGGATGCCGACGACTGCGGATGGATCCGAGGTAGCCTTCGCTACCTATTCTGCTCGCTGTAAGCGATATGGGCCAAAGCTGATTGATCTGCTGGCCGAGTACGCACTACGGCAGCAGGGGGAAGCCAAGGCGAGGCAGTCCGGCTCCGAGGCTACTCAGGGTGTCGCATCTTAGGTGTTGTAGCTGTAGGATAGCTTTAGTTTTCTTTTGTTGTAATTATGTTGATGATCAAATCCTTGTGCCACGTAGTGGCCTTTTATGCACTTAATGAATTCTGTTGAGATGTGTTCTCCTCTGTCTGAGTGTTCATGTCTTTTGCCTTTCTGCTGCTCTAGGGTCCTTCGGGTGCTGATCCCGTTGACGCCTCGCCTGCCGCGCGGCTGCGGCCATCCTTGGATGATTCGTCGCAGCTTGCTTTCCTTTGAGACCGTGTTCGTAGTCTCGAGAAGGAGTTGCTTGGGGTGCGTGGCCATGCCGACGTTTGGAAGTCCAAGGCGGATCGCGGTTCGGCCAGAGAGGAGTACTTGATGGCGGAATTGCTTCGACTGTCTGAGCAGCTTCAGTGTAAGTTTTTTCGAGCTGCTGCTCATTTCTTCGGATGCGTATGCTGGCCTTGCATCTTACTTTTGTGCGAGTATCGCAGGTGCTAACCTTGCTCCAAGGGAGGAGAAAGAGCGTGTTGCTGTTCGGGTCAATTGTTTGACTCAACAGGACATGGAAGCTGGCGGGTTCTTCTGGATGGATCGCGACCGTGCCATGGCTCTGGCAACGGTGCAGGATCGCGTTCACCAAGTATCGCGGGTGCTTCGTCAAGTGCAGACTTCACTCTCGTCGGTTCTGCATGTGATGTTTCCTCTGGATGCTATGCCAACAACCCTGTCCAGTCTTCTGTCTAGATTTCAGAGCGTGACTCGTGTCCAGGAATTGGTGAGGCGGCAGCTCATCGCAGGGGTGAAGGCTGCGTTGTCCCTTGTTAGGCTGCATCGTCCTGATGTAGATCTGTCTGTTGTAGCGGCTGGGCCACCTCTTCGGCCGGATGGTGGCGAGTGGGATATGCGTCCGCATTATGCGGCTGTAAGGCAGTATGCCGAGCAGGTCGTAGATTTGTTTGAGCAGCGTGCTCAAGTTATTCTTCAGAATAGGTAGTACATGTAAAAGAGATAGATGTAAAAAAATTATATTTCGACTGGGCATGTTGTGCCCTTTGTTATAAAGGTTTGTTTGAGCACGCAATGCTTTTATTTGAGTACGTGTCCTTTTCGTTAGCCTGACGTTGTCAGCTACTCAGGTGTACACGTGTTATCCTCAGTCAATGAAATCGTGAGGTGGGGGGGAGCCCCCGAGTGCGTTTGTAGCATGAAGTAAAGTTGCAAATAGCGAACGAAATTTTGGGGCGAGACACTTAGCTTTATTTATATCGTAATGGAGGAAGTACATTGTTCGGCTGAATAGCCTTGGCTGAAAAAAGCCTTATTAAAAGTAAAGGGGTAGGTAGCTAGGGTTAGAATCATCGCAAGTGTGCGATGTTCCATGGGTTGGAGTATGCGACTCCAGACTCCACGTGCTTGAGGCGATAGGCGCCACCTGGGATGACTTCGGTGATGATGTAGGGCACTTCCCATGGTGACTCGAATTTCTTTGGTCGCTCTTGCTTGAGTCGCAAGACGAGGTCTCCTTCGACGAAGGACCTTGGGCGCAGCCGGCGGCTGTGGTAGTTGCGGAGACTCTGCTGGTACACCGCTGATCAAGCTGCTGCTACGTCTCTTGCCTCGTCGAGTGTGTCGACGGCGTCTTCGAGTGCAGCCGTGGATTCGGCTTCGCTGTAAGCGACGACCCGGGGGGCCTGGTGGCGTACTTCGGCTGGTAGCACGGCTTCGGCTCCATGCAGCATGAAGAACGACGTGTAGCCGGTGGAGCTGTATGGCGTAGTGCGCAAACTCCATAGGACGGATGGTAGCTCTTCCGTCCAGGCTCCGGCCTTTCGTTCGAGTGGGCTCATGAGGCGCTTCTTGATGCCAGCGCCGATTAGGCCGTTGGCCTTTTCGACCCGTCCATTCGTTTGCGGGTGATCCACTGAGGCGTATGTGATGTTTATCCCGAGGCCTTCGCAGAAGTCTTGGAATTCTTTGGAGATGAAGTTCGATCCATTGTCGGTGATGATGTTGTGTGGTACGCCGAACCTGTAGACAATGGATTCAAAGAACTTGACGGCGGTCTTGCCCTTTTGGTTGGTGACCGGCATGGCTTCGACCCACTTGGTGAATTTGTCGACTGCGACCAGGAGGTAGACGTGGCCCCGTTTCGAGGACTTTAGCAGTTTGCCGATCATGTCGAGGCCCCATTGAGCAAAGGGCTAGGCTATAGGTATGGGTCTGAGCTCTGACCCGGGTGCGTGTGGTTTGTCGGCGAACCTTTGGCACCCATTGCATCTTCGGACGATGTCCTTTGCTTCGCTCATGGTCGTTGGCCAGTAGAATCCAGCTCGTAGAGCTTTGGCGACAAGGGAGCGGCTGCCTGCGTGATGGCCGCAGATGCCCTCGTGGATGTCTTGGAGGATGGTTTTCCCGTCGCCGATGGTGATGCACTTTTGTAGTACACCCGTAATACTGCGCTTGTACAGCTCGCCATTGATGATGGTGGAAGCTTTTGACCGACGAGATATGCGCCGGGCATCCATCGGGCTGTCAGGCAGTTCTCCGTTTATCAAGAACTGGAGGTACGGTCGCGTCCAAGTTTCTTCGACTGCCATGACCTGCATCAGGTTGACCATAGCGACCTCTGTGTCCAGTTTCTCGGGTCCTTCGTGTCCTTCAGGCAGCGTAGCCCCCGAGTGTTCTTCTTCTTCGGGTGATCCCTTGGGGAATTTCCGCTTGATGGATGGCACACAGATCTATTCGAGGAACACACCCGGTGGCACCTTTGCGCAGGTGGAGCCGATGTTGGCGAGTCTGTCGGCTTCCTCATTGCTTTCTCTTCCAACGTGCCGAAGCTCGCAGCCGTCGAATTCTCCTTCGAGTGTGTTGTAGAGTGCGCGGTATGCGATCATGTTTTCGGCGTGTGCGTCGCACTCGTTCATCATCTGCTGGACGACAAGGTTGGAGTCACCGTAGATGACCAGGCGCGTTGCACCGCAGATCTTTGCCATCCTCATGCCGTGGATGAGGGCTTCGTATTCGACCTCGTTGTTGGAAGCTCGGATTTTCATCCGGAGGGCGTACTTCATCTGGTCGCCCTGCGGGGAGGTCAGTATGGCCCCGACTCCTGCTCCAGCTTCGCGCTTGGAGCCGTCGAAGTGCATCGTCCATGACTGCGACATGTCTGGGGTGTCTGGCAGCTGCAGCTCCATCCAATGTACAAGGAAGTCCGGGAGGACTTGAGACTTGATTGCGAGTGGCTTCTCATAGACGATGTCCAGGGTGACAGCTCGATGCCCCGCCACCACGCCGTCTGTGGCCTTCCGGGTTATTCAGGATGCTGTTCGGGGTGCCGTTGGCGACCATCACCGTGCTCACGGAAGTAATGGCTCACCATCGAGCCGTCATGAACACGCCGTGGCGAAGTTTCTGGTAGTGAGGGTACCTCTTTTGTTGGCGTCGATTTCGCTGAGGTAGTAGATTGGGCGTTGGACCCCATGGGTCTTGCCTTCTTCGGGTCGTTCGACCACTAGCATGGTGCTGACCACCTGGTGTGTGGCTGCTATGTACAGCAGCAGAGGCTCGTGCTCCTTTGGCGTGACCAAAACGGGCGAGGTGGAGAGGAGCCATTTGAGGCTTTTGAACGCATAGTCGGCTTCGGGTGTCCACTTGAATTTATCTGCCTTGCGTAGCAGCTGGTAGAATGGCAGGGCCTTCTCGCCCATGCGGCTGATGAATCTGCTCAACGCCGCTATTCGTCCTGCGAGCTGCTGGACACCCTTGAGGTTTTTTGGCTTCTCCATTGCCATGATGGCCCTGATTTTCTTCGGGTTCGCCTCGATCCCTCGCTGAGAGATGAAGTACCCAAGTAGCTGGCCCGATGGGACGCCGAAGGCGCACTTTTTAGGGTTGAGCTTGATCCTGTAGCGATCGAGGTTATCGAACGTCTCGCGGAGATCGTCGATGAGCATTCTTGCCTCCCTGGTTTTGATGACTATGTCGTCGACATAGACTTGGACGTTGCGACTGATCTGGTCCTTGAGGCATGCCTGCATGCATCGCTGGTACGTGGCACCTGCGTTTTAGCCCGAAGGGCATTGTGTTTTAGCAGAACACTCCGAACGGTGTAATAAACGTCGTTTTCTCTTGATCTTCGACCTTGAGTCGAATCTAGTTGTAGCCTGAGTAGGCGTCGAGGAAGGAGAGTTTCTCACATCCTGCGGTCGAATCAATGATCTGGTCGATTCGAGGAAGAGGGAAGTGGTCCTTTGGGCATTGCTTGTTCAGCGACATGAAGTCCACGCACATTCGCAGGATATCCGTGTCTTTCTTGGGAACCATCACTGTATTTGCGAGCCACTCGCTTTCTTTGATCTCCCTGATGAAGTCTGCGGCGAGTAGCCTGTTTATTTCCTTCCCGATGGCTTCGGCCCGTGGCTCGGATAGTCTCCGGATGGACTGCTTGACGGGCTTGGTGTCTGGAAAGACGTTGAGTGCGTGCTTGGCGAATTCCCTGGGAACTCCTGGCATGTCCGCAGGACACCAGGCGAATATTTCCCAGCGCTCACGGAGGAATTCGACGAGCGCGCTTTCCTATGCGGGGCTGATGTCGTTGGAGATCAGCGCCGTCTTGGAGGCATCCGTCGGATGGACCTGCACCTTCTTTGTGTTGACGGTGGAGTCGAAGGACATGTCAGGTGCGTTTTGTCGTGCGACTGGGGGTGCCCCATTGTCCGTCACCTCGCGGAGCCTTACTAGCTCCTCCTGCATGCCGAATGATTGGGAGATTCTGTTGAAATCCCTGTCGCATTGGTCTGATCGGGTGAAGCTCCCGTGGATTGTGATGACGCCCTTTGGTCCTGGAATCTTGAGTAGCAGGTATGCGTAGTGTGGGACAGCCAAGAACCTTGCGAATGCTACACGCCCGAGGATGGCGTGGTATTGTGATGGCCAGTCCACCACTTAGAATTTGAGTCGCTCGAGTCAGAAGTTGTTCGACTTGCCGAAGATGACGTCGAGCCATATTTTGCCCAGGGGGAATATGCCTTTTCCTAGGACGATGCCATGGAATGTTGTGTCTGACTGTTCCAGGCTGCACTGCGGGATCCGCATTGCCGCTAGGGTACTTGCGAACATCAGGTTGATGCCGCTGCCGCTGTCCATGAAGACGCGGCTCATCTCGAAACCTCTGATCTGCGCCTCCAGCACCAGGGCAGCATGACCTGGGCGAGGGATCTAGCAAGGGTGATCCGAACGACTGAACGTGATGCAGGACTCCGATCCGCTGAGGTACTCAGGGATGGCGGGTGGAGTTGCCACAGCCAGATTAATCTGATGGGTGATTTTCTTCTGCACCCTATTCGTGGGGCGCCCCTTCTGGATCATCAGTGCTCCTTTTGGCGGGGGATACCCGTTCCCAGCGTTGTTCTGTGCTGGTGCAACTAGTTGGTTCGGGCCTCCCATGGGTGGCAGTGGAGGAGCTCCATGCGCTATCTTACCTGGCGTGGGTGCGTTCCCGAATCCAGGAAGTGGAGCTTGCTGCCTCATCTGGACCATGCTTTCGCTGAGTTTCTGGAACTCGCTGCAGTCCTTGAGCATGTGGCTTGCCTTCTTCTTGCCATCCTGCTTGTCGATGTAGAAGTGGATGGTGCATGGACCCGAAAGTTTTAGTATCTGAGGGTGCATTATCGCGTCGCGTGCTGCCACGATCGCTGGGCGTCCTCCATCGCGAAGTTTCCTCCGGTATCCTCGCTATTGCGATTGCGTCGTTGCGGCGATCGGCGTAGCCGGCCGCGACCATGTCGGGTCTATCGCGAACGTCGTAGACGCGCGATCTTCTCTTGCTACGGCGCTCTCGTCGTCGGCCGTAGTCGTCCTCTTCTTCCGATTGTGCTCGGTGGATGGAATCTTCGCCGTCAGCCCACCTGTTGGCGATGTCCATGAGGTGGTCGAGTGTTTTGGGCTTGACGCGCCCGAGTTCCTCCTTGAAGTCTTGGCGCTTGACGCCGCGTCACGAAGCGTCGATGGCTCTCTCTTCAGAGATGTGCGCTGCAGAGTTCTTGATGTTGGACCAGCGTAGTATGTACGAGCGAATGGATTCGCCCGTTCGTTGAGTGCAGGCCCGCAACTCTTCGATTGAGGCGGGCCTCTTGCTGGTGCCCTTGAAGTTTCGGATGAAGCTGTAAGCTAGCTCCTCCCAGCTTCGGATGGACCCTGAAGATAGGCTGCTAAGCCATATCCGTGCTGCGCCTGTCAGCTGCAGCTGAAGGCATTGCATGGCGGTTTCCTTGTTTCCTCCGTGCAATTTGACGGATGACAGGTGGTCGCTGAGCCATGCCTTTGGG
The DNA here is from genome assembly GCA_023614405.1 of Avena insularis. Lineage (NCBI taxonomy): Eukaryota > Viridiplantae > Streptophyta > Magnoliopsida > Poales > Poaceae > Avena > Avena insularis. The sequence goes on along the minus strand of CM042695.1, from coordinate 375,288,885 downwards.
TCCTGTGTGCCGTCGAACTTCGGAGTATCCGAAGGAAGCTTGAAATTTCGCGGCATCCTTGTTCATCGAACAGATCTGCTGAAGCATCGGGCTCCGCAGAGTTCTCCTTCGTCTTCGTCCATCTCGGATTTAGACGAGCATGCACGCTTGGCTCGTGCTTTATCGATTTTGCGCTGTGTGAGCGCGTCCCTGGCGTCGTAATCGCGGTTGTGGTGACGCGAACTCTTGTTCCTTCGATGAAGGTCATGGTCCTCTTCTTCGGATAAAGGGGTGGGGCTGCAGTCGAACTTGACCGGAGCTTTCTTCTTCGGCTCCGTAGGAGCTTCCTGGTGGAGCGTGGCTCCGACGAGTCCGAGTCCGGTAAGTGCGGACTTGTGCATGGCTCTTTTCGGGTCCCCCTCCAGAGGTGGGTAGGCCGCAAGGTACGCTGTAGCTGCCATGATCGCAGCCTGCAGCGTTTTCGGGATGACGTTGCCGTCGGCGTCCATCTCCATGAAGTATGTGTGGAGGGTTCGAGTCACCTCACGGCGCTCCTTGGGATCCATGTTCTCCATCCGAGAGCGGTGCTTATTGCCTTGGTTGCCGTTCGAGCTGGAGCCGATGCCCATGGCGGAGAGCACGGCTCGTCGCGCGCTGGACTCTGAGGCTGCTTGCTTGCGTTTGTCAAGCACCTCCTGCATCTTGACCTGCTTCTTGTGCTCCTCGATCAGGAGCAGATGGTAGGCCATCAGCAGATCCCGGGAGGAGTCTGTAGGCAGGAGTATGTTTCCGGCCACGGCGTTGCGTGCCTGGGCCCATCCTTCTTTGCTAAGGTGGATGACATGGCCGTTGTTGTCCCCTTCGGGTGGGGGGGGACTGGCTTCTTCTGTTCCCGCCGTTTCGATCTGGCGGGTTAGGTGTCGGGTTGGGCGCCTGCTGGTCCACGTCGCTCTGGATGACTACGGCGCATTGGTAGCGCTCGTAGATTGGTCTGCTGCTGCCGCAGCTTTCGGATCCAGAACCGTAGGTCCCTTCATCCGATGGCGGATCGCACAGATCGGAGTTGCAGCAGCTGCTGTCGTAGGAATCATCTGTTGATGATGTTGTGCGTAGCACAGGGTGTGGGGTCCATGAAGCGGGCCTGATTAATGGTAGGGGCACCCGCTCAGGGAGGCGGAGGGTGCCAGTTTGCCCCACTTGGAAGCAGAAACTCCCGAACAGGATCTCGAGTCCGTCGCCTACGGGCTCGAAGTCCTTCATGGTGGCCGGTGAGTGGGCGGTGAAGTCGAAAGCGCCGAAGAGGAGGTGACTCTCTGTCGCCGTAGAGTTGTAGATCGATCGGGTTGGGACCGTCACGATCGCACAATCAGCGCCCCCAATTCCCACAGACGGCGCCAATTGACGAGGTTTGATCTCATCAATGCCCATTGTTATGGACTTAGGTTTTGGAGAAGATGGGGATGCTGGAGATCGCGGAACGTTAGCAAACAAGCAATACGGGACACGAGGTTTACCCAGGTTCAGGCCCCCGGAGGGAAAACCCTACTCCTGCTTGTCTTCTCTTGATTATGGTGGAACCGAAGGTTACATGGGTGCGCAGATGCAATCTGGCGTGGAGGTGTGTATGCGAAAGTATGAGGAGAGGATCTAGGTCGTGCCCTCCTAGCCTTTATATAGACTCAAGCAGGTCCCAGGCATAGACCTAGTCGGTTACAGGTTCTAGGGTTTTACCCCTTTGAATTTCCTATCTACTCTAGTCTTGCTCTCCAAGGATCCGAAAGCTTCATGGGCCTTGGCCACCCGAAAATCTTCATGGGCTGGCATATAATTGTCGTGGGCCTTCCTTGGGCTGGACTAGGTATGCTGAGATCATGTACCCGTGGGGTATAACCATGTCATCAGGTTTAGCAGCCATTTTATCAATCAAGGAGGACTGAGCTTCAGACAAAGAGGATATATTTTTCTCAATAGTTAAAAAGCTTTTCCTCTATAGTCTTATTGAAATTAGTTTGTTTACTAATAAAGTCCTTGAGTATGACTTCAAGTTCAGAGGGGACACTTCTAGCATTATTGTAAGAGATTCCATAGGAATTGCCATTATTAGGAGGATAAGGCCTATAGTTGTTGTTGTTACCAAAATTGTTCCTATAGGCATTATTGTTGAAATTGTTGTTTCTAATGAAGTTCACATCAACTTGTTCTTCTTAAGCAACCAAAGAGGCCAAGGGAACACTATTAGGATCTAAAGGAGCTTTCCCATTAACAATCATAGCGATAATAACATCAATCTTTTCACTCAAAGAGGAAGTTTCCTCAACAGAATTTACCTTCTTACCATGTGGAGCTCTCTCAACATGCCATTCAGAGTAGTAAACCATCATATTATCAAGGAGACTTGTTGCAGCACCCAAGGTGAGGCCCATAAAGGTACCTCTAGAAGCTGAATCTAACAAATTTCTTGAGGAGAAGTTCAAACCTGCATAAAAAGTCTAGATAATCATCCAAGTAGTGAGTCCATGAGTGGGGCAATTCTTAACCAAAGATTTCATTCTTTCCCAAGCTAGAGCAACATGTTCACTATAAAGTTGTTTAAATTTCGTAATATTACTTCTCATAGATATAATCTTAGCAGGAGGATAGTACTTTCCAATAAAAACATCTTTGCACTTAGTCCAAGAATCAATACTATTTTTAGGCAAAGAAAGCAACTATTCTTTAGCTTTTCCCCTCAAGGAGAAAGGAAAAATCTTGAGCTTAATAATATCTCCATCTACATCCTTATGCTTTTGCATCTCACAAAGTTCAACAAAGCTATTAAGATGGGCTGCAGGATCATCAGAACCAGCACCAGAAAATTGCTCTCTCATCAAAAGATTCAACAAAGCAGGCTTAATTTCATAAAAGGTAGCATCAGGAGCAGGTGGAGCAATAGGAGTGCTTAGGAAATCATTGTTGTTGGTGCTAGTAAAGTCACACAACTTGGTGTTCTTAGCGGAGTTCATTTTGGCAAAGGTGGGCAAGCCAATAACAGCAGCAGCAGCTAGAGCAGGAACAAATTTTTTTTAGTTTTTAAAAAATAAACAAAGAAAACCAAGCAAAATAAACAAAGCAAACTAAAAACAAAGTAAAGATAAAGGAAGTGAAGGACTCCCCTTGTGAAGACGTCCTTGGCCTCCCCGGCAATGGCGCCAGAAAAGCTTGACGACTGTCTAAGCACAGCCTGCTGGGAACCCCAAGAGCAAGGTGTGAAGCAGCAAGCAGCAAGTTTTCCCTTAGTTGAGACCGAGGTTATCGAACCAGAAGGAGGAAGGAAACGTCACACAGGTGTTGCAAGCAATGCGGAGACCTGCACAACACAAACTCAAGACTTTGCCCCAACTAACAGTGAGGTTGTCAATCTCATTGGTTGCTGTAACAAAGGATTAAACACATTGTGTGGAAGATAATGGTTTGCAGCAAGTAAACAAGTAGCAATGGAAGATGTATCAATGGTAAAGATTGGACCGGGGTCCATAGTTCACTAGAGGTGCTCTCCTTAGATAAACAACATGGCATGAAGGGTAAACAAATTACAACAGGGCAATTGTCAGGAACTGAGCAAGGCATAACAATGCAATACTAGTCAGAAAGATCCTATGAGATTCGATCGGGCAATACAACAAGATATATAGACCGCCATCCAACTGCATCTATGACTAGAAGTCCACCTTCAGGTTATCATCTGAACCCCCTCCAGTATTAAGTTGCAAGCAAAAGACAACTGCTTTAAGCAAAGTGTGTAAGGTAAACAGTCCACATGTTCCATGAACAAGAGACCGTTGTTTTCTCCCTAGTGGCAACAACACATCTACAACCGAAGAGATTTTTTTCACTTCCCTTGGAAACTAGAGGCATGAACCCACTATCGAGCATAAATACCCCCTCTTGGAGTCACTAGCAACTACTTGGCCAAGATAACTACTAACAACAAAGAGCATGCAAGATCACAAACAATACAGACATGATAGAATCATAAAGACAAAACCATCAATCAAACCAACATAATAATCTCAATATCCATCGGATCCCCACAAACACAACATGCATGATTACAAATAGATTAGATCTTGATCCTGAACGGAGCTCACAAGATCTATACATTAAAGCACAAAGGAGGAGATACAACCATCTAGCTACTACATGGACCCATAGTCCAAGGTGGAACTACTCACGCATCAAACCGGAAAGAAGGCCTTCGGGATGATCTCCCCTCCGGCAGGGTGCCGGGAAGAACTTCAGATCCCCCCGATCTAGGGACGATGGTGGCGGCGGCTACAGACGGTTTCGTGGATTTCTGATCGGGTCCTCAGGGTTTCTACATCGGGGGCTTTTTATAGGCGAAGGGGGTGACCGAGGCGGCGGCCAGGGGCGCCAAACCCTAGCCAGGCGCGGGTGGGGCCCACCCGCGCCTGGGTTGGGTCTGGCCCCTCTGGCCGGCCCCTCCGGCTCTCCTCTGTACTTCTTGTTCCCCACGGAAAGTAATTGACTTTGTCCTTTGTCCCGTCTAATTCCGAGAATATTTCTTTACTAAGTTTTCTAAAACCAAAAACAACAGAAAACAGACATCTGGCACTGTTTCAACTTGTTAATAGGTTAGTACCACAAAACATGTAAAAAGCACCTCAAAGTGTGGACAAGTAAAGCAAAGTAGAAACAAAACAAGCATGGAGCATCAAAAATTATAGATACGTTTCCAACGTATCAGTAGCCAAATACACAATGCATTCCCCTAGGCCCATAAATGGTGAAGTATCATGTAGTCGACGTTCACATGACATCACTAGAAGAATATCACCACAAATTAAATACTAAACCATTGAATACTATCTCAACACAAATCCACTACAAACAACATGACTTCTCCCATGTCCTCAAGAACTAAACGAACTACTCGCAGACATCATTTGGTGATGAATAACAATCTGAACATAAAAAATAATCCAATGGTTCCACTCACAAGCATCAACTACAATAGTAATCAACACTGGGAAAGTTTCCCCTAAGAACTATGCAAGATTCAACACAATTGTTACAGCGGGATGGAGTGGTGATGAGGGTGCTGGTGGAGATGACGGTGTCGATGATGATGATGATGATGATCCCGATGGAGTCTAGCTTGATGGTGGTGTTGATGGCAATGATCCCCTCTCTGGGAAGGAATTTCCCCGGCAGAAATCTGTCTATTGGAGAGCTCTTTCTGTCTCGGTGTTTTCTGCCCCGCAGAGTCGGCGGAATCTTTCTGTGGTCGCTCCCCCTGTATTAGGGTTTCGAGGAGAAGATATAGGCGAAAGGCCGGAGCTAGAGGTGGGCCAGGTGGGCAACACCCCCTGTAGGCGCAGCCTAGGGGTGGCCCGCTTCTTGGCGGTGTGGGCCCATCTCCACCTCCTCCAGCATTCTTAGATTCAGGAAAATATGATTTTCCGTAGTTTTTTGGTATTTTCTGATCTTCGCGAAATTGCATCAAAACACCTCTTTTTCCATCAGAATCCTGACTCGGCAGTTCATCCTCCAAGAATCATCCAACATGCAAAAACAGATGAAAATACATAAGTAACACCTCTTAATAAGAAATATATCAATGAATAGAGGCAAATTATGATATAGAATGGTGATGCAAATTGGACGTATCAGGATGTCGCGGAACATTTTTTGTATGATGAGAAGCCAACCTTACCAGTGGCAAGGGGCGGATCTAGGATTTGGGTATAGGGGGCCAAAAGATATGAAGATCACATATCAAACATAGTACCTCTCTATAGTTATATCAAGTTAAATTAAAATTTAATTTCAGACCCACAAAGATTTGAGATTGAAATATGTGGGTTGGAAAAGGCAATATTATTCTTTTATTTTTTAGGGAAAGGTCTAAGGGCATATAGTACTAGTAACCAACCCTTATAAGAACATCCTTAAAAGAATAGGAAATAAAACATAAGCTATTGAAAAATTCAGCAACATCTTCTTTCTACGTCCCTCGACAACGTAATAAATCTCGTGTCGGAGAAGATTGAAAAACCCCTGGTGCTTGTGAAAGTAGTGGTCGGGAAGTTGTCGACGTAGATTAGAACATGTCGGTGACCATGATCTATAGAGATGGCCCTCCCGGAGAAAGTAGTACCCAAAAGGGAAAGGAGATTGACATGGGTATGACCTATTGGGTTCCTATGATTAGTTACCTTAGGCGCATAAAGGCCCATGGCCCATGAATCCCAAAGAAGTCCAAGGAGCATCCAACGGATAGAAGCTTGTATTGCTAATCAAGAAAGAAATACAAACCGACATAAAGTTTGTATTGTAATTGTAAACCTATAACCTCTAAGGATATGGCTCTCATACCCAGCCTCTCATATAAAAGCTGGGAGGACTCGACGGAGAGATCATGTTAGTTTTTCAGCAATCCACCATGAGCTAGATCGCAACTAGCAAACCGACGACTTTGTGATACGTCGCAAACGTATCTATAATATTTGATGTTCCATGTTTGTTTAGTATCAACTTTGCTTTGCTTTGTCTACACTTTGAGGTATTTTTATACACTTTCTGGAACTAACCTATTGACAAGATGTCGCAGTGCCAGTTACTATTTTCTGTTGCCCTAGAGGCAATAATAAATGTAGTTATTATTATATCTTTGTGTTTATGATAAATGTTTACATTCATGCTATAACAGTATTAACTAGGAAACATTAATACTTGTGTGATTTGTAAACTAAATTAGAGTCCCTAGTAAAGCCTCTTCATAATACTAGCTTGTTGGTTAATAGATGATTGTGGTTTCCCTATCATGAACATTGAGATGTTATTAACAACAAGATCATATCATTAGGAGAATGGTATGATGGACATACTCCTATAGATAAGCGTAGCATAAAGATCAAGTCATTTTAATAATTCAATTGCTATAAGCTTTCTGATACATAGTAACCTAATTCCTTCGTCCATGAGATCATGCTTATCACCATCACCGGAAGGATGCTTTGATGACATCAAACACCACACCGTAACTGGGTGGCTATAAAGGTGGCATTGAGTGTTCGGAAAGTATGGGTTGAGACACATGAATCAAGAGTGGGATTTGTCCATCCATATGACTGATAGATATACTCTGGGCCCTCTCGGTGGAATGTCATCCAATTAGCTTGCAAGCATGTGACTGGTGAAAGGATCGTATGGGCACCTAGAAGGGAGGGGGGTGAATAGGTGCTACTTCAAATTTTCTTCTTTTTCAAATTAAGGTTTGACAATAAGGTAAATTCTCTAGATAATGCAACTAAGGTGAATTTACCTATATGACAATTATGCAAGAGCTACCACAACACAAAGTAGGAACAAGTAAGTAAAGTGCGGTAAAGGATAGAAGTAACCAAAGTGGTGGACACGGAGACACAAGGATTTGTTTCCCGTAGTTCCTTCCTTTTGAGGGGAAGTACGTCTACGTTTGGAGATGGGGTGGTTTCAAACCACCAACGCCACGAAAGGCCTCCCTTGTTCTTCGATGAATCTCACCCCAACGGGATCGATTCACCTTCCACTATATCGGCAACCTTCAAGGTGGAAGCCGGCACCTTTACAAGTTTGGGTCACACATCCACAACTTAATTGGAGGCTCCCAAATACAAGCTAGCTGTCAAAGCAATCAAAGACAAGCTTGTAAGAACCAAAACAAGAACTAGGGTTTCCAAGAAAACACTAGAACAAAGGGGCCCTCAATGAAATGAGGGGGAAATGAAGATCTCTTTTGGTGAAGTAGTAGATCGGGGCCTCCTCCTTCGATTCCCCAAAGATCAAAGACATTGGGTGGTGGAATGAGGAGATCTTGAAGATTGGTGGCTCCAATGGTGGTCTTGACTTGTCACATCCCAAGATTTTCCAAAATCTTGTAATGTGAAAAATAAGTGAATAAAATAAAACTTTGTTTGATTTTTAGGGCCAGAAGAAACTTTTTGAATCCAATTGGAAATCTTCAAACCAATTTGGATTAAATAAAAACCTAAAGAGATTTAAAAGATAAACATTTGATAAAGGGAAATAAAATATTTTGGAATTACTATCTTTAAATAAAAGGATTTTGTTTTCAAATGAAATAGAAATTTTGTTAAAGATTATTTTAAAGAGCCAAATTAAACCTTAGCCAAACTTTTGAGATAAAACATTTTTGCTTTGATAAAAATAGTAAAGGTTTATTTAAATAAAATAATAAGGATTTAATATCCAAGTTTTGTTAATAAAGGTTCTACTATTTCCAAAACATCAAAACTTGTTTATTTATTTAAAATAAGTTTTTCCAAGTATTTTGTATTTTCAAATAAAACCTACTGATTTGGTTTTGAAAAATATTTAGATTTCAAATAGAGATTTTATTAATAAAATCAAACCCTATTTGAATAATAAACCATGGTCCATTTTATTCAATTAATGAATGGAACCTAAAAATATTTAAAATATTATATCATTTTGGACTTTGGTTTATGTGTTAAACAGAACCAAATTCAAATGGAAAGTTTGATGAATGTTTGATTTGTTTTGTTTGTTTGATTTGTTGTATGGTTTTCAAAACAGAAATTGAGAACAGAAAAGGAAAAACAATTTGGAAGAAAAAAATAAGGATCTGGACTCAGCCCAGTTGCCAAGCCCAATAGGCCCAGCAAACAGCCCAGCTCCCCTCCCCGAAAGAAAACGGTTCGCACCAACTTGCTAACCCGCAAAGAAGCTGACCAGTGGACCCCTCCTCCTCACACCCCCCTTCACTGCCAGATAGACCCCACAGCCACGTGGTCATCTTCTTCACACGACCTCCTCCCCCCAAACCTCGCTGCCGTTGCTGCCATTCAAAGCCCGCGTTCAATTCGCAGTAATGCCGTGCCATAACCTCGCCGTGACTGCATGCTATTAAAACGCCAGCGTCCTCTCCTCCCTTCCCCTCTGTCGCCACTCCCTCTCTGCCCCGAGGCTGCCACAATTTGTCTTAGCACTCCCTCTGTTCCGACGACACTCCAGTGCCAATTCCGGCGACCCAACGCCGCCCCTTGTCTCATTGACCACGCACCCAGACTTCCCACTCCCAGACACATCCCCCTGTGCTCTTCGTTCAACCGCGGGCGCCCCAGAACACCGTCCTCGACAAGCTCCGAGCGCCACCGCGTCTGTCTCCTACTCCGGCGAGTTTCCCAGGTGAAATCCGATAGCCCCTCTGCTTCTCGATCATGCGAGCAGCTTCACCTTGGTCTTACGCACCTGACCATGCTCCTGTCTTGCCTTAGGGCGATCTGCAACATCGCCTTCGACCGCGGACAGAGCCGCCCGACGTCGTTCCCAACTCCGGTGAGCGATTCCACCTGACCCCGTGCGCCCCTTGCCACGCCGACCACACGTCCAGCATCACCTCGTCCTCACGAACACGGTAAGCACCCCCTCTGTCTTCCTTACTTCCTAGAACCGCCGATAGCCCGCAGCCAGACCGTCGCCGCCGCGCGCCACCGTCGTCGCGCCGCTAGTACTTGGCTAGGCATTAGCAGCCGTTCGATTTAAATCTGACACTCACGATTAGATCACTTAATTTCGAAAGGGTACGCGATCAGGACCGTGCGATCTAATTAGATCACTTAACTTTTGTGTGATTGTTTAGAGTAGAAAAATGATTCAAAAATGTTTTTAGGATTAAAACCTTTGCAAAATGGGTTGTTGTAAACTTACTGACCCTAGGAACCAACCCATGGATTTTAAAATGGTTTTTGTGAAAGTTTGGGAATAAAAACTTGATTTGGTCATTTCTAGCCATTTAAAAATAATGGTTTTGTTATGAAAATGGTTTTGAGTAAAAACTTTGGAGAAAATGTTTTGGACCAAACCTACTGACCATAAACACCAAGTTTTGGGAAACAACAACTTATTTGGTGAAACCACTTAAGGTTGTGGCATTGAGAAAAATGTTTTTCACCACATAAAATGATGAAAGGTTTTGAAAATGGTTTATGGATAAAACCCATTTGCAAATGACCTTGCCATTTTGGTAAATGACCACTTTGGACCTTATAAAGTTTAGAAACCTAGTGGAGACCATCATTGCAAGTAGAACCATCCCTTGCATGCTTACATGCATGACTTAGATCCCATTACTTTATGTGTGTGAATTGTTTGATTGATTATTGGTTTGGAATGCTTGTTGATTTTGTATTTGCTTGATTGATTATAGAGAAGTGTGAGACTAGCAAGATCAAGGAGTGAACCACCATTCCCTACCAAAAAGGCAAGTTACACTATCATCTACAAGTCCTACTATTTTCATTATACTTAGTGGATTTGAAACATGCATGAAAAGAATTTCTATACTTATGCTATGCTAAATCCTAATAGGATACCCTATACATTCCTTAGTAAAAACAATGTAGTTGTTACATGCTTAGCCATGCTATACTTTGAAAAGAGATACATGTTGAGATTTTACAAAGGTTGAGAAAAGGACTTGTGTTTTACATAATAAAACAAGGACTCAATGAACCACCTAGGTGGAGGATACTTTAAGTTTTGGAGAAGGTGGCAACAAAAGGAACCATGTATATGGGAATCACTTTGTGTTGTGCTCCAAAAGAAAACCACCTAGGAAACTTAGAGATTCAACATGTTTCTCCAATTGTGGCTTTCATGTGCAACCACATGCTATTATGGCTCTGGCTTAGTCAACTACATTAGGAAGACCCATACATTGTCTTTAGTTTACTGGACATGGGGACCTGGAATCCTTCATGGGTGCTGAAGACAAGCTAGAAATGGTGTATGGGAGGACCTTTTGGAAAGACTTCGTCACATTCTCAATCTGCCAGTGCTCCATCTTGGTGAGCACTAATCCAGTGGCCACTGGTGGCAAAAGGATGGGATTGTGACATGTGGGTAAAGTGTACTCCTTCTGCAGAAGATAATAAAATCTAAGTACTTAGCCGTGTCCCCGGTTATGGACAATACTGAGCAACTAAAGTTTGAACTATGGGAGATCTCGACATTCCAATTTCTAAAATAAAAACTTGATGCACTTGGGGGTACCAAGGAATTCAAAGAGATTTTGTTAAAGCTTGATGCACTTGGGGTTACTAAGGTGCTCAAGAGTTTTTGCTTAAAAGCTTGAAGCACTTGGGGTTACCAAGGAGCTCAAGAGATTGTGATAAAACTTGATGCACTTGGGGTTACCAAGGAGCTCAAGGGATTTTGACAAAGACTTGAATACTTGAGTTTCTACCAAGTAGTTCAAGGAGATTTTTGATAACAACTTAAACCCTTGGACTTTACCAAGAAGTTTTCAAAGATTTGACAAAGGACCAAAACCATTTTGAAAAGATAGGATAAAATATTGCTTTATGCAAATAAGCCTAAACTCTACTTAGCCAAATATGCATGTAATGATAGGATCCACTTAAATTCAACATAGTAGTGAAACTGGCCAATACAATTCAAATGTATTGACCCTTGTGGCTGTAACTTGTAATGTTGCAGGTTTGATTGTTTTAGAGAAGATTGATTGATTGATTAGGATTACAAAGTCTATAACCAGCATTTGCCTGTGGCACTTTTGAAGATGAAGGACCCATGACTATAGTTATTCCGCTGCAATGAAATGTAATAGCCAAATGAGCTATGTAAAGATGTAATTATGTTATTCCTGGTTATAAAGTTATATTATGACCTTTGTATCTTGATATTACATCTTAACTGTGGATGCTAGCTATTGATCCAGGGACTAGCATTGTAAACACAGGGGACACCACCTTATGTTAATAAAGGTTGGGACAGTCCCTCTACATGACTTTAATGTGAATGAGCAACTTGTCCCAAGGTAGGTGGAGGGGTATTTATACCCCTCCAAGAAATCTGGCCGTTGGAGACATTAATGCAGCGGTAGTACCGGCAGTTCAAGCGGTACTACCGGACCTGGTACTGGACTTGGTACCGGAAGACCAATATTCAAACTTCATAGGCCCTAGCCACAGCGGTACCACACTTGGTGCTACCGTAAAGCGGTAGTACCGCAAGTGGCAACCGGTACTACCATAGGCGCAGTGGAATCAGCAACTTGGTCGAGAAAAACTCTCTGTCACGCCAGGTAGCAAAATGCGGTACTACCTAGGCAGCCAGTGACTTTTGCCAACTTACAAAAGGCTACTGCCACGCCAGGTACTAAAATGCGGTAGATGCGGTACTACCGCATTTTAGTACCGGGGTGTAGTGGCCTTTTATAGGTTGGAAAAAGGCTCTGCTGCGCACGGTACTAAAATCCGGTACTACCGCATTTTAGTACCGGAGCGGGCAGTAGCTTTTGACAAGTGGTTAAAAATCTACTGTCGCGCTAGGTACTAAAATGCGGTACTACCGCTTTTTAGTATCTAGGCCGGCAGTGGCCTTTTAGCACCTGATCTCAAACTACTGCAGCGTCCGGTAGCAAAAGGCGGTACTACCGCTTTTTGGTACCGCACCAGGCAGAAAGTTTCTCGACGGTTGTTTAACCATTGCCAAGCCTTTTTAATGCACCTGCGATACACTTAACAAATAATTAGTCTGAAATGTGTGTTGTTATAAAACACCAAAATCACTAGGGATAGGAAGTGCTCTTTCAATCTCCCCCTTTTTGGTGTTTGATGACAACACACATTTTGCAGGGTAAACCATTGACAACAAGATAGAGATGGGGCTCCCCCTGGATATGTAGAATCAAGCCACATACTATCAATAAGTTACCTGGGAGTAGAAGTCGCACATAGAGCACATACCTTTGCTAAATAACATGTGATGACCAATATTGATAAGGAATGGGGAAGGTCGTCACATACACCACATAAGATGGATCCAAATGAGAATAGCCATATTAGACACAAGATGGATCCATATGATAACCACACAGTCTCACCATACATAGCACAAATAGTTAGTTCACACATAAGAAGAGGCAAGTAAATAAAGTTCACAAGCGACTAAGAATCAATGGCAAGAACGAGCTTATGACTTTTCCCTCGCAAATCCCGCATGCCTAATGTGCAACTTCTCCCCCTTTGGCATCAAGACGCCAAAAAGGGGACAAGAGCAACACTAACATCCCGGAGATCACTCGTCCTCATCATCATCCCATGCATCATCATGAGTAGGCGGGGCATGGAAGGAGGAGGTGGCATCATCATCCCAGTGGCTGTGCTTGGAGATCCATTGGTCTTCTGGGTTATGTTGTTCTCGGATCCCTTGGAGACGGTCAAGCCTTGAGCCTCCATCATTTCCTTCTGACGAGCAACTGACTTCTTGGCATAGACATGGCCTCGTACATGCGTTTCTGATTGTCCACTTGGAGACAGAATATCTTCTTGAGTTTGGCCTCAAATCTCTTGGCCCAAGATGGCTGAGCGGGCTTGCGGCGAGAGACCACATAGTCAGTATCCTGCTGGGCATCATCAGCATCACCGGATTCCTCCACAACGGGGTTCCCATCCTCATCAATAATCTGACCATCGGCATTGCGTGGTTTGAGATGGGTCTTGATCAACAGATTCTTGTGGCGGTGAGTGACAAGGCAAAGAGAAGGCAAGTCATGGGCAATCACAGGGCACTTGCTAATAATGAGAGCCATGATATACGGAGCAAAAGGAGGCACACTCCTTTGAAAAGTGGCACATACCATTTCATTCCAAATAACATCCATCACATCCATGGGAAGTCCAGAGTCACGGTGGTGGAAGGTGGAAAGCATAATATCCACCATGAAGGCATGTATCTCATCAACATTCCCAGCACGGGGGGCGACGGTCTCACGGAAGATGCGATGAAAGATGTCATATGTAGGTAGAAGTCCTTTGATCTTTCCAGGTATACCGCGCCCCCGGATGTACAGTGGTGCAAGAGCATCCTTCTGCTTGGGGCGATCATTGTCATGGCACCGAAAACCAACGGGAGTGTCTTTGCCACGGTCTTCGTACCCGAGAATGGTCGCGAACTCAGCCAACGTTGCTTGCTTGACAACACCCTCGGTCATCCAGGTGAGAGTCCGAGTCTGATTCTTGGCAAAGTGAACGGTTGCATAGAACTGAGTAATGAGCATTGGGTCATAGTTGAACCGAAACTCCATAATGGGAAGCAAGCCAATGTTGATGCAAATCTCAAGAGCTTCACCAAAGTAGTTCAGGTTCTTCCTCACATGATTCATCTCGATCCACTTTTGAGGAACCACCATTTTGTCATCTTTCATGAGGATCTCATGGAACACCCGCTCTTGGAAGTCCGTGAAGAAGAGGCTACCTTCCCGAGCATGAGAGCGAGCAGCCACATAGGGATTGACAATCCGCAGGTCATGAAATTCTGTCTCAGACAAATCAGATAGCAGCTTTGGCCCAGATGGCCCTGAACTGTGGCTCTTGCGAGGGCCGGAGGGAGGAGGAGATGGAGGAGCTTTAGCACGACCAGCACTTTGCTTGACCCCCCACCCCGACGACCACGAGTTGCTTGTAGTTCCAAACGAGCGCTGGGTTGAGGCATGACCTCCTCTTCTGACTCAGTCTCTAACTCTGACTCATAGTCCTCAATCTCATGGTGAGCTTTGGAGCGTTTACGCGATCCCCAGGAACCCCCTGTACCTGTGAACGAACAAGGGAGATAGCATAGGGGTAAGAGCACAAGAACCCGAGACAAAACAAGGATGAAACTCTTGGTATTAAAAAATTGTTGTCGAGACAGGCGGTAGTACGGACCTGATCGTGTAGTACCGGAAAAAGATTCCCAGTACTACCGGCCCGCGACCACAGGGCAGATCTGAGACATAGATACATGTACGGGCAGTAAATTTGTTGTAAAACAAGAATTCCATCGGACAAAGTGGTAGATCTGGTAGATAGCACACGGTACAACCTCAAGAATACGTGTTTTAGCTAAGAATCAAAGTTGCCCTAGATTCAATGGAGAAAACAAGTGAGAAGAGGAGGAGGGCGGTAGTACCGGTGTTCATGGCGGTGGAGAGTGAGGAGGAGCCCGCGAGGAGGCCGGATCTGGTGTGGATCCGGCAGAAGAAGGAAGGGGGGTGGGTGAAAGGATCGTATGGGCACCTAGAGGGGGGGTGAATAGGTGCTACTTCAAATTTTCTTCTTTTTCAAATTAAGGTTTGACAATAAGGTAAATTCTCTAGATAATGCAACTATGGTGAATTTACCTATATGAGACTTATGCAAGGGCTACCACAACACAAAGTAGTAACAAGTAAGTAAGGTGCGGTAAAGGATAGAAGTAACCGAAAAGTGGACGCGGAGACACAAGGATTTGTTTCCCATAGTTCCTTCCTTTTGAGGGGAAGTACGTCTACGTTTGGAGAGGGGGTGGTTTCAAACCACCAACGCCACGAGAGGCCTCCCTTGTTCTCCGATGAATCTCACCCCAACGGGATCAATTCACCTTCCACTATATCGGCAACCTTCAAGGTGGAAGCCGGCACCGTTACAAGTTTGGGGCACACATCCACAACTTAATCGGAGGCTCCCAAATACAAGCAAGCTATCAAAGCAATCAAAGACAAGCTTGTAAGAACAAAAACAAGAACTAGGGTTTCCAAGAAAACACTAGAGCAAAGGGGCCCTCAATGAAATGAGGGGGAAATGAAGATCTCTTTTGGTGAAGTAGTAGATCGGGGCCTCCTCCTTCGATTCCCCAAAGATCAAAGACTTTGGGTGGTGGGATGAGGAGATCTTGAGGATTTGGGTGGCTCCAATGGACTCCAATGGTGTTCTTTGACTTTAATGCACTGAGCACCTTGTACCAAGGTAGGTGGAGGGGTATTTATACCCCTCCACAAAATCTGACCGTTGATGCATTTATTGCTGCGGTAGTACCGGAAGTTCAAGCGGTACTACCGGAGAACTCCGGTACTACCGAACCTTGTACCGGACCACCCTTTTTCAAACCGCATCAAGTCCTGCCCCCAGCGGTACTACTATTGCTGCTACCGGGAAGCGGTAGTACCGCTTGTGGCAACCGGTACTACCGGACATAGAGAAATCAGCAGCTTTCAAACAAAAAAACTCTCTGTTACTCTAGGTAGTAAAATGCGGTACTACCGCATTTTGCTACCAGCGCAGACAGAGGCTATTTGCAACGTACAAAAATTCTCTGCCCTGAGCGGTACTAAAATGCGGTACTACCGCATTTTAGTACCAGGGAAGGCAGAAGCTTTTTGCAACGTACAAAAAGTCTCTGCCCCGAGCGGTACTAAAATGCGGTACTACCGCATTTTAGTACCGGAGCAGGCAGAAGCTTTTGAAAAACTGTAAAAAGCTTCTGTCGCGCTAGGTACTAAAATGCAGTACTACCGCTTTTTAGTACCAGGCGCGGCAGAGGATTTTTGACAGTTAGCCACATCCTTCTCTACCGCTTTTTGGTACCGCTCCAGGCAAATAGTTTTTGAACGTTTGCAGATCTTTTTAATGTACCTGTGACACACTTAGCAAATCATTAGTCCGATATGTGTGTTGTTATCAAACACCAAAATCACTAGGGATAGCAAATGCTCTTTCAATCTTCCCCTTTTTGGTGTTTGATGACAACACACATTTTGCAGGGAAATCTAGTGATGACAAGATGTATATGGGGCTCCCCCTAGATATGTAGAAACAAGCCCCATACATTCTAACAAGCTACCTGGGAGTAGAAGTCGCACATAGAGGACATACCTTTGCTAAATAACATGTGATGACCAATATTGATTAGGAATGGGGAAGATCGTCACATAGGATGCATCCAAAGAAGAATAGCCATATTACACACAAGATGGATCCATACGATAACCACATAGTCTTATCATACATATCACAAATAGTTAGTTCACACCTAGTAAGTCACACATAATAAGAGGCAACCAAATAAAGTTCACAAGCGAATAAAATCAAAGGCAAGAACGAGCTTGTGACTTTCCCTCGCAAATCTCGCATATCTAATGTGCAACTTCTCCCCCTTTGGCATCAAGACGCCAAAAAGGGACAAGAGCAACACTAACGCCCCGGAGGTCACTCATCATCATCATCATCATCAAAAAGTCGTCCCATGCATCATCATGAGGTGGAGGGGCACGGAAGGAGGAGGTGGCATCATCGTCCCAGTTGCTGTGCTTGGAGATCCATTGGTCTTCTGGGGTAATGTTGTTCTCGGAGCCCTTGGAAATAGTCAAGCCTTGAGCCTCCATCATTTCCTTCTGACGAGCACATGCCTTCTTGGCATAGACATGGGCCACGTACATGCGTTTCTGATTGTCCACTTGAAAGCAGAATATCTTCTTGAGTTTGGCCTCAAACCTCTTGGCCCAAGATGGCTGAGCGGTCTTGCGACGAGAGACCACAAAAGCAGCATCCTGCTGTGCATCAGCAGCATCACCTGAGTCCTCCTCAACCGGGTTCCCATCCTCATCAACAATCTGACCATCCGCATTGCGTGGTTTGAGATGGGTCTTGATCAGCAGATTCTTGTGGCGATGAGTGGCAAGACGATGAGAAGGCAAGTCACGGGCAATCACATGGCACTTGCTAATGATGAGAGCCATGATGTATGGAGCAAAAGGAGGTACCCTCCTCTGAAAAGTGGCGCAGACCATCTCATTCCAAATAACATCCATCACATCCATAGGTAGGCTAGAGTCACGGTGGTGATAGGTGGCCATCATAATATCCACCATGAAAGCATGTATCTCATCAACATTCCCAGCACGAGGGGCGACGGTCTCACGAAAAATGCGATGCAATATGTCATATGTAGGGAGGATCCCTTTGATCTTTCCAGGGATTCCGCGCCCTCGGATGTACAGTGGGGCAAGCACATCTTTCTTCATGGGACGATCATTGGCGTGGCACCGAAAACCAACGGGAATGTCCTTGCCATGGTATTCGTACTCGAGGATAGCCCCAAACTCAGCCAATGTTGCTTGCTTGACAACACCCTCGGTCATCCAGGTGAGAGTCCGAGTATCATTCTTGGCAAAGTGAACGGTTGCATAGAACTGAGAAATGAGCATATGATCATAGTTGCACCGGAACTCCATAATGGGAAGCAAGCCAATGTTGGTGCAAATGTCAAGGGCCTCACCAAAGTAGTCCAGATGCTTCCTCACATGATTCATCTCGATCCATTTTTGAGGAACCACAATTTTATCATCTTTCATGAGAATCTAATGGAACACCCGCTCCTGAAAATCCGTAAAGAAGAGGCTATTTTCTCGAGCATGAGAGCGAGCTGTCCCATATGGACTGACCACCCGCAGAGCATGAAATTCGGACTCAGACAAATCAGACAACAGCTTTGGCCCAGATGGCCCTGAACTGTGGCTCTTGCGAGGACCGGAAGGAGGAGGAGGTGGAGGAGCTTTACCACGACCAGCACTTTGCTTGACCCCCCACCCCGACGACCACAAGTTGTTTGCAGTTTCAGATGGGCACTAGGTTGGGGCATGACCTCCTCTTCTGACTTAGTCTCGGATTCTGACTCATAGTCCTCTATCTCATAGTGAGCTTTGGAGCGCTTGCGTGATCCCCGGGAACCCCCTGCACCTGTGAAAGAACGAGGGAGATAGCATAGGGGTAAGGGCACAAGAACCTGAGACAACACAGAGGATGGAGCTTGGTGTTGTAAAAAAAATTTGCTGCCAGTACTGGGCGGTACTACCGGACCTGCACTGGTGGTAGTACCGCCAAGCGGTAGTACCGGAAAAAGATTCCCGGTACTACCGGCCCGCGACTATAGTGCAGATCTGGACTAGAGATCCAAGTACGGGCAATAAATTTGTTGTAAAACACGATTTCCATCGGACCAAGTGATAGATCTCGTAAATAGCACACAATACAACCTCAAGAATGCGAGTTTTAACCAAGAATCAAAGTTACCCTAGATTCAATGGAGAAAACAAGTAAGAAGATGAGGAGGGCGGTAGTACCGGTGTCCATGACGGTGGGGAAGAGAGAGGAGCCCGCAGGGAGGCCGAATCCGGTGTGGATCCGGGAGAGGGAGGGAAGGGCGGGGTTCCTCCGACGTCGTCTTGCTCTGGTGGTGGCGCTGGTGAGGAGTGGAGACAAGGGATGAATGAGGCACTGAGGGGTGCCTCTCCCCCGTCTCCAGTCTTAACCGACGCGCACAAGCGGTAGTACCGGTTCCATGGGCGGTAGTACCGCTACGCGGTAGTACCGGAGGTACAGACCGGTAGTACCGCACCTGGGAAGTTTTCAGGCAGGAACCTGGAAACACAACCAGGGGCGGTAGTACCGCTAGTAACGTCCGGTAGTACCGTTAGGCGGTAGTACCGCATATGAGATCCGGTAGTACCATTACCATCAGGACAGAGAGCCAAGATACATAAAAATGGAAGGTTCTTGTGCAGAGTAGATGGGTTTTGTTGGGGGATAAGAATGGCATGGGTTTAGAGAGTCACACGGATATGGGCCAATGCACTCAAAGAAAAATTACTAAAAACATACGGAGAGCCAAATATGAGTGCATGACCAAAAGAACAACACCAACTAGAGGATGACAAACATGAGTAAGAACCAATTTAAAAAGTGACAAACACGAGTAAGCAAATCAACCTCTCGATTGAGAGGGGGAGGTGGCCTAGGCCACCATATTTGAGTATACTCGGCTTGGCACCACGAAGATATATCTTGTGTCCATTACCGAAACTCATCATTAAGCTCACATATCACAAAATGATATTAAGAGGAATGATTTTGTTTACTTTGCGCATAATGGGGGGAGGGATAGTCCAATCAATTAGGACCGCACTCCCCCTATGTCCATGCCTACACCTAAACCAAACATGGGTCGAGTATTAGGTGAGAGTGCAAGATAATCAAGTCAAACTCCTAGAATCTACGATATTTAGTTCATTCCTCAAGTAGCAAAACCTTGCTTCATCAAGTGGCTTCGTGAAGATATCGGCAAGTTGATCTTTGGTTGATACATAGGATAGATCAATATCAACTCTAGCAACATGATCTCTAATGAAGTGATGTCGAATCTCAATATGCTTTGTTCTTGTGTGATCCACCGGGTTGTATGCAATCTTGATGGCACTTTCATTGTCACATAGAAGAGGCACTTTGTCACAATGGACACCGTATTCCTTTAAAGTTTGCCTCATCCATAGCAATTGGGTGCAAGCACTAGCGGCAACAACATACTCGGCTTCGGCGATGGAGAGAAATATACAATTTTGCTTCTTAGAAGACCAACATACCAAGGATCTACCAAGGAATTGGCAAGCCCCGGATGTTGATTTTCTATCATCCTTGTCTCCCGCCCAATCCGAATCCGTGTATCCACAAGGAGCGAATGTTGAGCCTTGAGGATACCAAAGACCATAAAATGGGGTATGAACTAAATATCGGAAGATTCTCTTGACCGCCATTAAATGGCTTTCCTTAGGAGCCGCTTGATATCTTGCACACACACCTACACTCAACACAATATCGGGTCTAGATGCACAAAGGTAAAGCAAAGAACCAATTATAGACCGGTATACCTTTTGATCCACATCTTTACCATTTGGATTTTGTTCTAGATGAGTCTTTGTAGCCATGGGAGTTGGAGCTCCATTCAAATCTTGCATTTTGAATCTCTTGAGCATATCTTGAGTATACTTGGCTTGATTGAAGAATATTCCTCCTCTAACTTTCTTGATCTCAAAGCCAAGAAATACCTTCAACTCCCCCATCAAAGACATCCGGAACCTACTAGTCATAAGCTTTGAGAATTCATCATTAAAAGCTTTGTTAGATGAGCCAAAGATAATATCATCAACATATATTTGGCATACAAAAAGCTCCCCATTGATCCTCTTAGTAAAAAGAGTGGGATCAATTTTCCCAACCTCAAAGCCACGGTCAAACAATAACTCTCTAAGGTGCTCATACCACGTGCGTGGGGCTTGCTTGAGCCCATAGAGCGCCTTATCAAGTTTGTAGACATGGTTTGGGAAGTTGGGGTCCTCAAATCCCGGGGGTTGCTTAACATATACCAATTCATTTAAAGGACCATAAAGGAATGCACTTTCTACATCCATTTGTTGCAACTTAAAGTTATGATGTGCCGCATAAGCAAGAAGGATACGGATGGACTCAAGGCGAGCCACGGGTGCATAAGTCTCTCCATAATCAATGCCTTCAATTTGAGAGTACCCTTGTGCAACCAATCTATCCTTGTTCCTTACTATAATTCCATGCTCATCTTGCTTGTTCTTGAATATCCACTTTGTTCCAATAACATTGCGGCAATCTTTTGGCTTCTCAACTAACTTCCACACTTTGTTTCTCTCAAAGTTGTTGAGCTCTTTGTGCATAGCTTCTAACCAATCCGAATCTTCAAGAGCTTCCCACACTTTCTTTGGTTCAATCATGGAAATGTGAGCTTGATGTTCACTGAACCTCTTCAATTGTGCTCTTGTGGAAATTCCTTTCCTTAGATCTCCAACAACATTTTGGAGGGTGTGGTCTCTTATTTCCAACATTCTTTCCTTTCTAGCTTCGTGACGAGCGTGGATCTCCTCATTGTTTCTTGGAGGACCCTCTTCATCATTTTGATCCTCGTCTTGACCATCAACTTGACCTTGATCATCATTGGATTCATCCTCTACATTGGGAGGCAAGGATTAACCTTGGTCTTGATCAAGTGCTCTTCTAGCATCAATTTGAGCTCGTCTCAAAATAGTTTGGATGGATCTTCCTGGACAAATTGACTTGGCACCACTTGACAACCCATCGAATGGACCAAGCTCCCTTTGACTAGAGTTCACACGTTGATCACTATGTTGAGGGTCCACATCTTGTCTTAGGCTTGAGTCAATGTCCTCTTCGGTAGATGGAGCATGTTGAGGTTGTGAAGATGAGGGCTCCACTCGAGTGGAGCATAGTTCTTCTCGATCCTCCATAAGTGGTTCCTCAACGGGGCGGATATAACCCACACCCATTCTTCCTATGGCATCCTGAGGCATTTTATCATCTGCATCACAAGCATCAACACGCCCCCTTGGGGACCATCATATTCTTCGAAGGTCACACTACAAGATTCTATGACGGCTCGGGAGAGCTTGTCATAGATTCTATAAGTGTGAGATTCGAGACCATAGCCAACAAAAATACCCTCTAATGCTTTAGACTCGAATTTAGACAAACGAACACCTTTGATGAGATAGAAACACTTACAACCGAACACCCGGAAATAAGATATGTTGGGCTTGTCACCGGTAAGTATCTCATATGGAGTCTTGTTGATTTTCTTGCGGAGGTAGAGTCAGTTTGAAGCATGGCAAGCGGTGGAGACTGCTTCAGCCCAGAAGTTGTATGGAGATTTAAACTCTGCCAACATGGTCCTAGCCATCTCAATAAGAGTCCGATTCTTCCTTTCAGCCACACCATTTTGTTGAGGGGTGTATGCAGCGGAATATTGATGTTTAATCCCCTCATCACTAAGGAAATCATTCAAGGTGTAGTTCTTGAACTCGGTGCCGTTGTCACTTATTATAATCAATACGGGAACATTGTGTTGCCGTTGAACCAAGTTGATGAAGTCGATAAAAGTCTTTTGAGTTTCACTCTTCAACTTGAAGAAATAAACCCAAGAGTATCTTGAAAAGTCGTCAACAATCACCAAACAATATTTCTTCCCTCCAAGACTTGCATGAGATGGAGGACCAAATAGGTCCACATGAAGGAGTTCCAAGATATTGTTAGACTTGATTTGGTTCGTGGGCTTGTGTGGAGCGTCATGCATCTTCCCTAGAACACATGACCTGCAAACACGATCTTTGACAAAGGAAACATTTTATTTTAGTCCAACAATATGGCCCTCTTTATGGAGACTTTGAAAAGTTCTCATATTGACATGGGCTAGTCGGCGGTGCCATAGCCAACCCACATCGGCCTTTCCGTATAAGCACATCGGACCTGCAGTGGCTTGCCCCGAAAAGTCCACCACATACAAGTCATTTTTGACGTACCCAACGAAAGCGACCTTAAGAGACTTGCTCCACATGAGGACCACAATATCATCATCAATAAAGACGGCAAAGCCCATCTTTCCAAGAGCATGGACAGAAAGTAAATTGTATCCAAGAGTTTCAACAAGCATGACGTTCACGAGTGTAATGTCATGAGCCACCACTACCTTGCCGAAACCCATTACCTTAGACTTTGACTTGTCGGCATATGTGACGGTGATTTGATCTTCATTTGACACCAAATCCTTGACAATAGACGAGCTTCCGGTCATATGACTTGTGCAACCACTATCGATCACCCATTTTGACCCTCCGGAAGCATAAGTCTACAAAAGATCAAGCTAGTTTTTAGGTACCCATTTTTTCAATGGGTCCTCTTTTGTTAGCAACAAGGGTCTTGGGAACCCAAATAGACCAAGCAATATAACCATCATAAGGGCCAACATATTGTGCATACACATCACCATAATAATCATGCATTAGAACATAGTGAGGGTTAGCACTTCCCGCAAAATCATCATGAGACATAGTTTTACCATTTGTGGTCTTACTCTCCACAATGGTCTTGTTGGTCTCTTGTGCGGGCTTGTCCTTCTTCTTCTTGTTGTTGTTCTTCTTCTTTGTTTTGGAGACAAAACCAATGCCCCCTTTATCACCACTACGCCTTTGCTTGCTCAAAAGATCATCAATAGACTTGTTTCCTTGTGGAAATGTGGCCTTAGCAAGCTCCCCCTTCAACCTAGCATTCTCTTCAAGAATAGTTGTGCTACTAGATGGAATGAAGTTACTAGGTGAAGGAATATTGGCCAATTGAGTTTGAAGCATTTCATGGGACTTTGTGAGTGACAAGAGTTCACTCTCCAAGGCTTTGTGGGCCTTGTTAAGCAAGCTAAGGTCCTCGGCAAGTTTTTCATGAACCACACCAAACTCAATCTTGTCCTTTTTAGCTCTTTTATATTTAGCAATAGCATGATCACGCTCTTTGATGAGTTTTTTAACAATAATGTCATTGGCCTCATCAAGACCTTCAAGTTTTAATTCAAGTGACAACCTAGTTTCTTGTTCTTCTTCTAGAGCATTGTTTAGGGCCTCTAGCTCAATCATATGTTCATGCCCAAGTTTACATCTTACATCTAGAAGCTCTTGAGTATGTGATAGTTGATCTAAGATGTTTCCAAAATGTAGCTTAGCATCACCTTCTAGGTTAGTCATAAACTCATCAAAGGCAATTAATTCCTTTTTAACATCAAGAGACATCTCGTCATCAATTTCATCATTATCTAAGTGAGTAGAGCGGGATGATGAAGATACCTCCGTTCCTCTTTCCATAAGGCAAGTGGTGTTCTTGGTGGAGGAGTTCTCATTTGGAGAATCGAAGAGTGAGAATGTCGGAGTAGATGTGGTGGCAAGAGCAGCCACACCATGAGAAGTTTCCTCTTTGTCATCTTCGTCATCTTCATTGTCGGAGGAGTACTCTTCATGAGTGATCAAGACAATTTCTCCCGACTTCTTGTTGATGGGATTCTTTTTTATGAAAGGTTTCTTGTACGGTCCCTTGAGAGTCTTCTTCAACACAAGCTTTCCACCATGATCTTCTCTCTTCTCATAGGGGCAACTAGCCACAAAGTGGTAGCGGTCACCACAATTGAAGCAAGTTCTCAATCTTGTGGTATTCTCTCTTTCCCCATTTGGATTGCTTCTCCGTTCCATTTCCATCTTGGCCTTGGCAGGGTTCTTCCAAAAGTTCTTTGCATAGAAAGCCATATATTGACCATGAGCAATCTTCACTTCATCGGGATGGTCCATGGAAAGCCCTTCATCACTATCATCTTCATCCCCATGGTCCACAATTTTGGCCTTCAAAGCAACATTGACAACATTACTCATACCAAGGGCACGAGCACGGGCATCTTTGGCATTCTTGGCGGCAACCTTGAAAGCAACCATCTCTTGCATAAATTCATTTGAGGTCATGAGATGGTAGTTGTGTCTTCCTTGTAGGCTCTTCAATTCGGTGGGCTCAAAAGGCATGAGTGCACTCACATATTTCCTTTTTATCCACGCATCATCCACATGTGAGGCACCCACATTCCTAAAAGCAGTGGCAGTGGTCTTGAGCCTTCGGTACATGTCTTCGTGATCTTCACCTTCTTTCATGTAGAAGCCTTCGGCTTCATTGCTTAGAGCATCATATCGGTTCCTCCTCATACTCTCATTTCCAATAAACAACACAGTGAGAGCATCCCAAGCTTCCTTGGCAATGCTAAAGTGCTCAATGTGTGGATAATCCTTTGTCCCTAAACCTTGTTGAATCATATGCAGAGCAGTGGCATTGAGTTGACTATTAACAATCTCTCTTCTTGTCAAGTTGTTTGGATCCCCAATAAAGAGTCCATGCTCGATGATGTTCCATAGTTCAATGCAAGAGCTGCGCATATGAGTTCTCATTAGTGATTGCCATTGAGCAAAAGTAGCGGATTCTTCAAGCTTAGGTGGGTCACCTCTATTGTATACATGAGGGTGAGGGATTGGAGGGTCGGGAGAGTACCATGAGTCACGGTGCTCACCCTTCCCACCATTATTGTGTGTGGAGGACTTAGCGTTGTCTGGTTTACCCCCTACCAATGCACCCTCCGGGGATACTGACGTATTCCCCTTAGGTAAAATGGATGGTTGATCCTCTTGAGGAGATGGGGGTGGTGAGCCTTCTTTGTCTTTAAGAAGTTGCTCAAGCATCTTCTTGACTTCGTTGACCAAGGAAGAGCTCAATCTTGTTTCCAAGTTTTTGAGATCTTCCATGGTCACCGTGGTCGGCTCACCATCACCATCCCCTTCGCGGCTACCCATATTATCTTAGGCGGTAAAGCCCAAATAAAGAGCCGAGGCTCTGATACCAATTGAAAGGATCGTATGGGCACCTAGAGGGGGGGGTGAATAGGTGCTACTTCAAATTTTCTTCTTTTTCAAATTAAGGTTTGACAATAAGGTAAATTCTCTAGATAATGCAACTATGGTGAATTTACCTATATGACACTTATGCAAGGGCTACCACAACACAAAGTAGTAACAAGTAAGTAAGGTGCGGTAGAGGATAGAAGTAACCGAAAAGTGGACGCGGAGACACAAGGATTTGTTTCCCGTAGTTCCTTCCTTTTGAGGGGAAGTACGTCTACGTTTGGAGAGGGGGTGGTTTCAAACCACCAACGCCACGAGAGGCCTCCCTTATTCTCCGATGAATCTCACCCCAACGGGATCGATTCACCTTCCACTATATCGGCAACCTTCAAGGTGGAAGCCGGCACCGTTACAAGTTTGGGGCACACATCCACAACTTAATCGGAGGCTCCCAAATACAAGCAAGCTGTCAAAGCAATCAAAGACAAGCTTGTAAGAACAAAAACAAGAACTACGGTTTCCAAGAAAACACTAGAGCAAAGGGGCCCTCAGTGAAATGAGGGGGAAATGAAGATCTCTTTTGGTGAAGTAGTTGATCGGGGTCTCCTCCTTCGGTTCCCCAAAGATCAAAGACTTTGGGTGGTGGGATGAGGAGATCTTGAGGATTTGGGTGGCTCCAATGGACTCCAATGGTGTTCTTTGACTTTAATGCACTGAGCACCTTGTCCCAAGGTAGGTGGAGGGGTATTTATACCCCTCCACAAAATCTGACCGTTGATGCATTTATTGCAGCGGTAGTACCGGAAGTTCAGGCGGTACTATCGGACCTGGTATCGGACCACCCTTTTTCAAACTGCATCAAGTCCTTCCCCCAGCGGTACTACTATTGCTGCTACCGAGAAGCGGTAGTACCGCTTGTGGCAACCGGTACTACCGGACATAGAGAAATCAGCAGCTTTCAAACGAAAAAACTCTCTGTCATGCCAGGTAGTAAAATGCGGTACTACCGCATTTTGCTACCGGCGCAGACAGAGGCTTTTTGCAACGTACAAAAAGTCTCTGCCCTGAGCGGTACTAAAATGCGGTACTACCGCATTTTAGTACCGGAGAAGGCAGAAGCTTTTTGCAACGTACAAAAAGTCTCTGCCCCGAGCGGTACTAAAATGCGGTACCGCTTGTGGCAACCGGTACTACCGGACATAGAGAAATCAGCAGCTTTCAAACGAAAAAACTCTCTGTCATGCCAGGTAGTAAAATGCGGTACTACCGCATTTTGCTACCGGCGCAGATGAGAGGCTTTTGCAACGCATAAAAGTCTTCGCTTCGAAGCGGTACTAAAATGCGGTACTACCATTTTATTTTAGAGCAACAGGCTTTGACAAACTATAAAAAGCTTCTGTCGCGCTAGGTACTAAAATGCGGTACAACCGCTTTTTAGTACCAGGCGCGGCAGAGGCTTTTTGACAGTTAGTCACATCCTTCTGTCTGGCCCGGTAGCTACCGCTTTTTGGTACCTCTCCAGGCAGACAGGTTTTGAACGTTTGCAGATCTTTTTAATGTACCTGTGACACACTTAGCAAATCATTAGTCCGATAAGTGTTGTTATCAAACACCAAAATCACTAGGGATAGCAAATGCTCTTTCAGCGGGGCTCCGGCGGCGTGCTCGTGCTCCTGGTCGGCGCTGGTGAGGAGTGGAGACGGGGAACTAATGAGGCACTGAGATGTGCCTCTTCCCCGTCTCCAATCTTAACCAAAACGCACAAGCGGTAGTACCGGAGCCTCTAGCGGTAGTACTGCTATGCGGTAGTGCCGGAAACAACGACCGGTAGTACCGCACCTGGGAAGTTTCCAGACAGGGATCTGGAAACAGATCCATGAGCGGTAGTGCCGCTAGTAATTTTCGGTAGTACCATTTGGCGGTAGTACCGCCAGTGAGAACCAGTAGTACCGTAACCATCAGGACAGAGAGCCAAGATACAAAAGGCGGAGGGTTCTTGTGCAGAGTAGATGAGTTTTGTCGGGGGATGAGAATGGCATGGGTTTAGAGAGTCACACTGATATGGGCCAATGCACTCAAAAATTACTAAAAAACACATGGAGAGCCAAATGTGAGTGTATGACCAAACGAACAAAACCAACTAGAGAATGACAAACACGAGTAAGCACATCAACCTCTCGATCGAGAGGAGGCGGTGGCCGAGGCCACCATGTTTGAGTATACTCGGCTTGGCACCACGAAGATATATCTTGGGTCCATTACCGAAACTCATCATTGAGCTCACATATCACAAAATGATATTAAGAGGAATGATTTTGTTTACGTTGCGCATAATGGGGGGAGGGATGGTCCAATCAATTAGGACCGCACTCCCGCTATGTCCATGCCTACACCTAAACCAAACATGGGTCAAGTATTAGGTGAGAGTGCAAGATAATCAAGTCAAGCTTCTCGAATCTACGATATTTAGTTCGTTCCTCAAGTAGCAAAACCTTGCTTCATCAAGTGGCTTCGTGAAGATATCGGAAAGTTGATCTTTGGTTGATACATAGGATAGATCAATATCAACTCTAGCAACATGATCTCTAATGAAGTGATGTCGAATCTCAATATGCTTTGTTCTTGTGTGATCCACTGGGTTGTATGCAATCTTGATGGCACTTTCATTGTCACATAGAAGAGGCACTTTGTCACAATGGACACCGTATTCCTTTAAAGTTTGCCTCATTCATAGCAATTGGGTGCAAGCACTAGCGGCAGCAACATACTCGGCTTCGGCGGTGGAGAGATATGCAATTTTGCTTCTTAGAAGACCAACATACCAAGGACCTACCAAGGAATTGGAAAGCCCCGGATGTTGATTTTCTATCATCCTTGTCTCCCGCCCAATCCGAATCCGTGTATCCACAAAGAGCGAATGTTGAGCCTTGAGGATACCAAAGACCATAAAATGGGGTATGAACTAAATATCGGAAGATTCTCTTGATCGCCATTAAATGGCTTTCCTTAGGAGCCGCTTGATATCTTGCACACACACCTACACTCAACACAATATCGTGTCTAGATGCACAAAGGTAAAGCAAAGAACCAATCATGGACCGGTATACCTTTTGATCCACATCTTTACCATTTGGATTTTGTTCTAGATGAGTCTTTGTAGCCATGGGAGTAGGAGCTCCATTTAAATCTTTGCACAAAGGAAAAGTCGTCAACAATCACCAAACAATATTTCTTCCCACCAAGACTTGCATGAGATGGAGGACCAAATAGGTCCACATGGAGGAGTTCCAAGATCTTGGTAGACTTGATTTGGTTCTTAGGCTTGTGAGGAGCGTCATGCATCTTCCCTAGAACACATGCCCTACAAACACGATCTTTGGCAAAGGAAACATTTTCTTTTAGTCCCACAATATGGCCCTCCTTATGGAGAATTTGCAAAGTTCTCATATTTACATGAGCTAGTCGGTGATGCCATAGCTTAAGGGAATATGCCCTGAGAGGCAATAATAAAATGTTTATTATGTGTATTCCAAGTATATGATAGATGTTTATTTTGCATGCTGTAATTGTATTAATACGGAAATGTTAATACATGTGTGTTTAATAAACAAACAGAAAGTTCCTAGTTATGCCTCTCTCATAAACTAGTTCGTTGATTAACAAGATGATCACGGTTTCCTGATCATAGACATTGGATGTTGTTAATAACGAGATCACAACATTAGTGTAATGGTGTGATGAACATTCATCCGAAGTATAGCATTACGATCAAAGTCATTGAGTTTATATTGCTATAAACAAACTACGAAGTAGTCCTAATCCTTAGACCATGAGATCATGCCAATCACTAACACCGGAAGAGTTTCTTGTTGACATCAAACGTCACTCCGTAACTGGGTGATTATAAAGATGGCTTCAAAGCTACTAAAGTGTTATGTTGAGAATCATGGATCAAGAGTGGAATTTGTTCATCCCGATATCGGATAGATATGCTCTGGGCCCTCTCAGTGATATCACATTGGTTAGCTTGCAAGCAAGTGATTTGATGACTAGAATGTTATATCACGGGAACGAGAAAAGAGTGCATGTCAGTAACGAGATCAAACTAGGTATGGAGATACCGATGATCGAATCTCGGACATGTAATATATCGTGAAACAAAGGGATTAAGATACAAGCATAAAAGGTTCCGACGATCACAGGAAAAGTCATCGTTGAATGTGTGGGACACACTTAAGGGACACTGGCATCCAGTTGGAGCAAATGTTTCATGCCGAAAGAATAAACAAGCGCAGGAATTTATGTCACTAGATACCAAAACAGGTTTTCAGGTGAAATTGCATAAAGTGGTTATGCATGTGAAATGGAATTCTAGCAAGGGGTTATTTGTGAATGTTTGTCATTAAAGTAATTGACAAAATTCTGAATAAAATAAAAGAGTTTTATTTAATGAGAGTTTGCATTAAATTTGGTGGAAATTTAATGGGAATTTGAGTGGACTTTTGAGTGGAGGGAATTTAAAGGAATTTTGTGAGTGGAGTGTCCACCCACATGTATGAAGGAGGGGAGGGGGCAGCCCCATGGCTGGCGGCCACCCCCTTGGGTGCCCCCCTCCTCCTATAAAAGGAGCCCCTCCTCTCACTTGTTTCTCACACCTCCTCGTGAAGGATCTCTCTCCCCCTCTAGAATTTATCCCCCATGGTCTCGGACTAGCGAGATACATGTTCCCGGTGGATATTCGGCAAGAAAGGGTTGTGCTTCCGCTGCATCGCTGGAGCGAGGAGGCGGAGGTTGCCAGTGTCTTATGCGTGTGCGAGCATGGATGCGCTGCTGCTTTGCGGCGCTAGGACTTCCTCTCGATCTTGAGATCGGCAAGAGATCGTCTACATCAACCACGAGTTGAACTCATTAAGCTTTGTCGGTCTTCAAGGGTATGTTCTCTACGGATATACATCCGCCCGTTGTTTGTATCTAGTAGATAGATCTTGGTACATAGTTCCCATCGTAGGAAATTTTTTGTTTTCTATGTTGCGATCCCTACAGTGGTATCAGAGCCGGATCTATGCGTAGATACTTTACACGGGTAGTACACATATGAGTATGTGGGTGATGATGATCATGTTGTTTCTCCTTTGTTGTAATTTTGGATATTGGTGGCATAGTGGGATGAAGCGGCCCGGACAAACTTTACATGTCCTCGCACATGAGACCTGTTCCACGCTTGACATGCAACTAGTTTGCATAAGTGGCTAGCGGGTGTCTATCTCTCCTACTATAGTCAATATCTATTTTGCAAACGAGTTGTTAACAATTTGGTTATCCTCTTTGTGGTTCATGTTCGTAGGTAAGAACGGTTCTATCTCGAAAGGCCTAAGCCACGTAAAACTTGCAATGGATAAATTAGAGGCGTCTAGTTTAGATTGTTGCTGGGCTAGTGTTATGATATGGTAATGTTGTAAGTAGAAGTATGAGATGATACTCTTACAACACACATAGCGTGTAAACTCCATAGACCTTGGATTTACGCATATAGGTATGATAGTGATCATACCACGATGCACATGATAGAGATCATATGCGGGAACCATATCATTTCACTAATAAACATGTGATGTTTGATAGCATCTTATATTGCTTGTTTAGAGCTTTGTTAGCATAATAAGATGATCCCTCATTTAAAATATCAAGATACGAATGTGTTCTTCCTTTAGTATGCACCGATTATGTTTTCGTCGCTCCAAGACATCACGTGATGATCGGGTGTTCTTGGATCCACGACCATATTTCGGGTGTAAAACAGTTACACACGCGAATACTAAGGTTCTAACTTGGCGAGCCTAGCATGTACAGACATGGCCTCGGAACACGGACCGAAAGGTTAAGCATGAGTCATATAGTTGATATGATGCCCATTTGATGCTCGCCTTTGAAGCTACACCGACTCACGTGATGATCGGACTTGGTGTAGTGGATTTTGTTCATGTAATCACCAAAAAGGCACGAGGGATGTCGTTTTTGAGTGGGAGTTCATTCGTAATATGGATTAGTTGAACTCAATCTAGCATACACTTAGTCTAAACTTTACAAATTCTGTTGTAGATGGCACCACCTGCTTTTAATTTCAATGTGTTCATGGAGAAAGAGAAACTTGCAACGAACGGTAGCAACTTTACCGGATGGGCCATGAATTTGAGGATTCTCCTCTCTGCTGCACAAAAGCAATATGTGCTAGAAGCGCCGTTAGGCCCCCCACCTTTAGATGATGCCCCTGATGAGGAGAAGAATGTCTATCAGACTCGTCAGGAGGACCACAACTTAGTTCATTGTGGAATATTGTATGGGCTAGAGGAACGAAAGCGTTTGAAAATGGCAATGCTTTTGATACAATGGGTGAGTTGAAAATGATTTTCGACACACATGCTGCTGTAGAGAGCTACAACGCTCGTAAAAGTTCTTTAGCTGCATGATGGAAGAGCACAACTCCGTTAGTGAGCATGTACTCAAGATGTCGGGTTACGCCGATAAGCTTGTGTCCTTGGGAATATCGATTACCATTGACTTAGGCATCCATCATGTTCTGCAGTCTCTGCCACCTAGCTATAAGAGCTTCGTGATGAACTATAATATGCAAGGCATGAAGAAGTCTCTCCCCGAGCTTCTGTCAATGCTTAAAACTGCAAGTGGAGATCAAAAGGAACATCAAGTGTTGATGATCAATAGGAACACCGGTTTCAAGAAATACAAGAAGGGAAAGCGGAAGGGAAGTAAGGCGGCAAGCCTGTTGCGTGCTGAAAAGAAACCCTGAGTTGGACCTAAGTCCGATACCGAGTGCTACTATTGTAAGGGATCGCCATCGAAGCTGAATCGCCCCAAGTATTTGGCGGACAAGAAAGCGGCAAGGCAAACAAAGGTATATATGATATACATGTTATTGATGTACTTGACTAGTGCTCGCAGTAGCACCTGGGTATTTGATACCGGTTCAGTTGCTAATATTTGTAACTCGAATCAGGGGCTGCGGAACAAGCGACCGCTAGCAAGGGGTGAGGTCAAGATGCGTGTCGGCAATGGATCAAGCGTTGATGTGATCGCCGTTGGAACGCTGCCTCTCCACTTGCCGTCGGGATTAGTTATAAACTTGAATAATTGTTATCGGTGCCCGCACCGAGCATGAACATTGTATCTGGATCGTGTTTGATGCGAAGTGGTTATTCATTTAAATCCGAGAACAATGGTTGTTCCATTTATATGAATGAAATCTTTTATGGTCATGCACCGATGATGAATGGTTTATTTCTTTTGGATCTCGATAATAATGTTACACATATTCATAATGTTGATGCTAAAAGGATTAAACTAAATGATGATATATCCGCATATATGTGGCACTGCCGTCTAGGTCATATTGGCGTTAAACGCATGAAGAAGCTCCATTCGGATGGACTTTTGGAATCACTTTATTATGAATCATTTGATACATGTGAGCCATGCCTTATGGGCAAGATGACTAGAACGCCGTTTCCGGTTCAATGGAACGGGCGATAGATTTATTGGAAATCATACATTCTGATGTATGTGGTCCAATGAGTGTGTCGGCGCGAGGTGGATATCGTTATTTTGTTACTTTCACGGATGATTTGAGTAGATACGGTTATATATACTTGATGAAACACAAGTCTGAAACCTTTGAAAAGTTCAAGGAATTTCAGAATGAAGTGGAAAATCATCGTAATAGAAAGATCAAATTTCTACGGTCCGACCGTGGAGGTGAGTATCTAAGTTACGAGTTTAGCACTCACATGAAAGAGTGTGGAATTGTTTCACAACTCACGCCTGCCAGAACACCACAACGAAATGGTGAGTCGAAACCACGAAATCGAACTTTATTAGAAAAGGTTCGATCTATGATGTCTCGACGGACTTGCCATTGTCATTTGGGGCTATGCACTAGAAACTGCTGCATTCACTTTAAATCGGGCACCATCTAAATCCGTTGAAAAGACACCATATGAATTGTGGTTTGGAAACAAACCTAAGCTGTCATTTCTTAAAGTTTGGGGATGCGATGTTTATGTGAAGAAACTTCAACCAGATAAACTCGAACCCAAAGCAGAAAAATGCGTCTTCATTGCATACCCTAAGGAAACTATTGGGTATTCCTTCTATCACAGATCCGAGGGCAAGGTTTTTGTTGCCAAGAATGGATCCTTTCTAGAGAAAGAGTTTCTCGTGAAAGGTGTGAGTAGTCGGAAGGTAGAACTCGAAGAGGTTATTGAACCTTCTCTTCAAAGTATGGCGAGTAGCGCACCGGAAGTTGTTCGAGTTGGCTCCACCTGTTGAAGAGGGAACTAATGATAATGATCATGAAACTCGAAGAAAGTACTACCGAACCTCGCAGATCAAGCGCAGCGTGCAGCTCCGAGTATGCGGAAATCTGTCATGAATTTCATGGTTGATGAAAATGATGACCTGCGACGTATGAAGAAGCGATGATGAGCCGGATTCCAACAAATGGTTAGAAGCCATGAAATCCGAGATGGAATCCATGTATGAAAATCAAGTTTGGAACTTGGTGGACTTACCTCACGACCAAAAGGCCGTGGAGAACAAATGGATTTTCAAAAGGAAAACTGATGCTGATGGTAATGTAACCGTCTATAAAGCTCGACTTGTCGCAAAGGGGTTTCGACAAATTCAAGGAGTTGACTATGATGAGACATTCTCTCCGTAGCGATGCTAAAGTCGATTAGGATTATGTTAGCAATTGCTGCATATTTCGATTATGAGATATGGCAGATGGATGTCAAAACCGCGTTTCTCAATGGTAATATTGAAGAAGAGTTGTATATGATACAACCAAAGGGTTTTGTCGATCCTAAGGATGCTAACAAGGTGTGAAAGCTTCAGCGATCCATCTATGGATTGAAGCAAGCATCACAGTTGGAATCTCGCTTTGATGAGGTGATCAAAGAGTTTGGATTTGTCCAAACTTATGGAGAAGCTTGTATTTATAAGAAAGTGAGTGGGAGCAATGTGGCATTTCTGATATTATATGTGGATGACATATTATTGATCGGAAATGATATAGATCTTTTAAATAGTGTTAAAAGTTATCTAAACAGCAAATTTTCAATGAAGGACCTAGGTGAAGCGTCATACATATTAGGCATAAAGATCTATAGAGATAGATCTAGGCGCCCAATAGGGCTATCGCAAAGTACATACCTTGATAAGATTTTAAAGAAGTTTAAAATGGAAGATAGTAAGAAGGGGTTCTTACCTGTGACACAAGGCACGACATTGAGTAAGACTCAAAGTCCGGCTTCGGAAGAAAGAGATAATGGACAAAGTCCCCTATGCTTCAGCCATAGGCTCTATAATGTACGCCATGCTATGTACAAGCCTGGATGTGGCACATGCTATTAGTTTGACTAGTAGGTACCAATCGGATCCAGGTTCAAGAATATCCTTAAGTACTTGCGAAGAACTAATGATATGTTTCTTGTGTACGGAGGTAAAGAAGAGCTCGTTGCTAAGTGTTATGTTGACGCAAGCTTTGACACCGATCCAGATGAATCTAAGTCTCAATCCGGATACGTATTTCTCATGAATGGCTGAGCGGTTAGTTGGAGGAGCTCCAAACAACTTGTGGTGGCGGGATCAACAACGGAGGCCGAATATGTTGCTGCTTCAGAAGCGGCTCAGGAAGCAGTTTGGATGAAGGAGTTCATATCCGAACTAGGTGTGGTTACGCTGGACCCAATGGTGATCTATTGTGACAACAATGGTGCCATTGCCAATGCCAAAGAGCCAAGGTCTCACAAGCATTCCAAGCATATTAAGCGCCGGTTTCACTCCATCAGCGAGCATGTCAAGGATGGAGACATAAAGATTTGTAAAGTACATAAGGATCTCAATGTAGCAGATCCGTTGACTAAAACTCTCCCTAGAGCAAAACATGATCTACACTAGAACTCCATGGGTGTTAGATACATCACAATGTAACTAGATTATTGTCTCTAGTCCAAGTGGGAGACTGAAGGGAATATGCCCTGAGAGGCAATAATAAAATGTTTATTATGTGTATTCCAAGTATATGATAGATGTTTATTTTGCATGCTATAATTGTATTAATACAGAAACGTTAATACATGTGTGTTTAATAAACAAACAGAAAGTTCCTAGTTATGCCTCTCTCATAAACTAGTTCGTTGATTAACAAGATGATCATGGTTTCCTGATCATAGACATTGGATGTTGTTAATAACGAGATCACAACATTAGTGTAATGGTGTGATGAACATTCATCCGAAGTATAGCATTACGATCAAAGTCATTGAGTTTATATTGCTATAAACAAACTATGAAGTAGTCCTAATCCTTAGACCATGAGATCATGCCAATCACTAACACCGGAAGAGTTTCTTGTTGACATCAAACGTCACTCCGTAACTGGGTGATTATAAAGATGGCTTCAAAGCTACTAAAGTGTTATGTTGAGAATCATGGATCAAGAGTGGAATTTGGTCATCCGATGACGGATAGATATGCTCTGGGCCCTCTCGGTGATATCACATTGGTTAGCTTGCAAGCAAGTGATTTGATCACTAGAATGTTATATCACGGGAACGAGAAAAGAGTGCATGTCGATGCGATATCAAACTAGGTATGGAGATACCGATGATCGAATCTCGGACATGTAATATATCGTGAAACAAAGGGATTAAGATACAAGCGTAAAAGGTTCCGACGATCACAGGAAAAGTCATCGTTGAATGTGTGGGAGTCAGTATGGATCTCTAGGTCCCGCTACTGATTATTGATCGGAGAAGGGTATCGATCATGTCTGCATTATTCACGAACCGTAGGGTGACACACTTAAGGGACACTGGCATCCAGTTGGAGCAAATGTTTCATGCCGAAAGAATAAACAAGCGCAGGAATTTATTTCACTAGATACCGAAACAGGTTTTCGGGTGAAATTGCATAAAGTGGTTATGCATGTGAAATGGAATTCTAGCAAGGGGTTATTTGTGAATGTTTGTCATTAAATTAATTGACAAAATTCTGAATAAAATAAAAGAGTTTTATTTAATGAGAGTTTGCATTAAATTTGGTGGAAATTTAATGGGAATTTGAGTGGACTTTTGAGTGGAGGGAATTTAAAGGAATTTTGTGAGTGGAGTGTCCACCCACATGAATGAAGGAGGGGAGGGGGCAGCCCCATGGCCGGCGGCCACCCCCTTGGGTGCCCCCCTCCTCCTATAAAAGGAGCCCCCTCCGCACTTGTCTCTCACACCTCCTCGTGAAGGATCTCTCCCCCTCTAGAATTTATCCCCCATGGTCTCGGACTAGCGAGATACATGTTCCCGGTGGCTATTCGGCAAGAAAGGGTTGTGCTTCCGCTGCATCGCTGGAGCGAGGAGGCGGAGGTTGCCCGGTGTCTTGTACGTGTGTGCGAGCACGGATGCGCTGCTGCTTTGCGGCGCTAGGACTTCCTCTCGATCTTGAGATCGGCAAGAGATCGTCTACATCAACCACGAGTTGAACTCGTTAAGCTTTGTCGGTCTTCAAGGGTATGTTCTCTACGGATATACATCCGCCCGTTGTTTGTATCTAGTAGATAGATCTTGGTACATAGTTCCCATCGTAGGAAATTTTTTGTTTTCTATGTTGCGAACCCTACAATAGCCAACCCACATCGGCCTTTCCGAATAAGCACATCGGAACTATAGTGGCTTGCTCCGAAAAGTCCACCACATACAAGTCATGTTCGTACGACCTTAAGAGACTTGCTCCACAAGAGGACCACAATATCAACATCAATAAAGACGGCAAAGCCCATCTTTCCAAGATCAAGGACTGAAAGTAAGTTGTATCCAAGGGTCTCAACAAGCATGACGTTGAGTGTAATGTCGTGAGCAACCACTACCTTGCCGAAACTCATTACCTTAGACTTTGATCTGTCGGCATATGTCACGGTGATTTGACCATTATTTGGCTTTAAGTCCTTGACAATAGACGAGCTTCCGGTCATATGACTAGTGCAACCACTATCAAGCACCCACTTTGAACCTCCGGAAGCATATGTCTACAAAAGATCAAACTAATTTTTAGGTACCCATTTTTCAATGGTCCTCTTTTGTTAGCAACAAGGGTCTTGGGAACCCAAATAGACCAAGCAATATAACCATCATAAGGGCCAACATATTGTGCATACACATCACCATAATAATCACGCATTAGAACATAGTGAGGGTTAGCACTTCCCGCAAAGTCATCATGAGACATAGTTTTACCCCTTGTGGTCTTACTATCCATAATGGTCTTGTTGGTCTCTTGTGCGGGCTTGGCCTTCTTCTTCTTCTTCTTATTGTTCTTCTTCTTGGTTTTGGAAACAAAACCAATGCCCCCTTTATCACCACTACGCCTTTGCTTGCTCAAAAGATCATTAATGGACTTGTTGCCTTGTGGAAATGTGGCCTTAGCAAGCTCCCCCTTCAACCTAGCATTCTCTTCAACAATAGTTATGCTACTAGATGGAATGAAGTTACTAGGTGAAGGAATATTGGCCAATTGAATTTGAAGCGTTTCATGGGACTTTGTGAGTGATAAGAGTTCACTCTCCAAGGCCTTGTGAGCCTTGTTAAGCAAACTAAAGTCCTCGGCAAGTTTTTCATGAACCACACCAAACTCAATCTTGTCCTTTTTAGCCCTTTTGTATTTAGCAATAGCATGATCACGCTCTTTGATGAGTTTGTTAACAATAATGTCATTGGCCTCATCAAGCCCTTCAAGTTTTAGTTCAAGAGATAACCTAGTTTCTTGTTCTTCTTCTAGAGCATTGTTTAAAGCCTCTAGCTCAATCATATGTTCATGTACAAGTTTACATCTTACATCTAGAAGCTCTTGAGTATGTGAGAGTTGATATAATATGTTCCCAAAGTGTAACTTAGCATCTCCTTCTAGGTTAGTCATAAACTCATCAAAGGCAATTAATTCCTTTTTAACATCAAGAGACATCTCATCATCAATTTCATTATTATCTAAGGGAGTAGAGCGGGATGATGAGGATACCTCCGTTCCTCTTGCCATAAGGCAAGTGACGTTCTTGGTGGGAGAGTTCTCATTTTGTCGTGGGAATGACCACGGCAGATGCTGCAATCGGCAGCGAGTAGTAGAACATAGGGCAAGGGCGGCCAGCCATCTGCGGTGCGAGATGAGGGCGGAGACACAGGGTTTTACCCAGGTTTTTTCGGAGGGTAAAGACCTACTCCTGCTAGATTGTATTATGATGAAGGTATAATGGGGCGAGCTCGACGGCTAGGCGGCGAGTCGCTTGGGTGGATGAAGGAACTTCTCCTCTACACGCCCTCTAGGGAGGTTTATATAGACTCACCCCCTAGGGTTTACATATCTCAACCGAATCAGTTAAGGTCTCGGCAGTCGTTTAACCTAATCCGACTGGGCCTATCTACTCTCCTGGGCCTTCGGCTTCTAGTCGCTTGGATCTATGCCAGGCCTTGATACAGTCGCCGCCCTGCAGGCCCACTCGCCAGTTCCTAGGCCGGTCGGAAACGTCCTGCTGGGTATACCCCGGTAGGCATATCCCCATCAGTAGTCCCCGAGGCCGTCGTTGATTGGTTGCAGGTGTTCGTTGGCACTCGGAGTATACGGGTCCAATGCGGACGCCCAGTCGAATCGGCGGCGGACTCCTGAATAAAGGAAAAAACCAGTTATTCTAGTCACAATGATGGCGGTCAATCGTGTCGCAGCTCGGCAAACGGGGCGGCGAAATGTTCAGTCACTGTTGTAGTGATCGGGTCGGCGAGTCGAATGGACGAAGTTGGACCATCAGAAGCAGTCAAAACTAGCCGTTGGGGTAATCCAACGATAACGTTGGCGTAATCACCGCGTAGTGACGGCTCCCGAAATTGGCGGGTAGCAACCGCTATATAAGGGAAATGGCAGGCGATCGGTGAACCACTCTTCCGTCATTTCCTCCACTTTCGCTCATCTCCGTCTTCCTCCGCCCCGCGATCCGACCGATCCTAAAACCTTCGACCTCCGCGAATCTTTCTGCCAATGGCCCCCTCTACCGAACCATGGGGCAGGTCCAAGTGCACCAGAGCGCTACTGGCATCCTTCGAGGAAGCCGGGATCCTGCGCGCCGGCAGGTGGCATATCCCCGCGGCCGGAGAGGTGACTCCGGACCCGCGTGAGGGAGAATTTATTTGCTTCACCAGCCACCTTGAGCGGGGGCTGGGGTTTCCCACATCTCTCTTCTTCCCAAGGCTTCGCCTTTCTACGGGATCCAGCCGTCGGACCTGGGCCCGCACAGCATCGAGCAGCTCACCATTTTCGTGGCGTTCTTCGAGTGTTACCTGGGCTGCAGGCCCTACTTCCCCCTATGGCAAGATCTGTTTCACGGGATGATCAGTCGCGAAGAATCAGGCGGCCCGATGCTTGCGGCGGATGGCCTGACGTTTTAGTTGAAGTCGAAGGCCTCCTTCTTCGACCTGATGCTACCTGCCAAGGCGGCGAGCGAATGGAAGAAGTCCTAGTTTTACGTCATCGAGGCAACTCCAGACGGCGAGGTGGCGATCCCAAGATACTCTGCCGACCGACCCGAACCGCGCCGACTCCAAGTCGGCAAGCTCCCAGTAGACCAGCGGATGGTCGTGGACGAGATGCTTCAAACCATCCGCGGCCTGAAGAAGAAGGGTCTTCAAACCATCAACTTGTACAACTATTGGCTCGGGCGGCGACTCGATCCCCTGGCCCGCCGTGACCATTACATGTACGAGTACACGGGCAGGGAGGACTTGACGAAATCCTGCCTTGCCGAGTGGAAACTCGGAGATTATACCCTGGCGCTGAAGAAGATCACCCAGGCGGCATACCTGGACACGAAGGTTGGGGTCGCCCCCTACACCGTGAAGCATCCAACTCCGACGGTAAGTCGTTGTTTTCACTATCATTCGCAGTCGCAGTTGATGCTGTCGCGGTTATACGATATTGTCTCGTGCCTGCTGCAGCTATTCCAGGTAGTGGAAGGGTGGCTCCCACCCGCGGACGACGAGAACTCGAGCTCGTCCGTCTAGGACAGGGGCGAGTCACCTCCTGCCAAGGGCGGCGGCGGGAGCGACGCGAGTGATGACAATGACGACGATGATGAGCCCAGGGAAGACGCCGTCCCAATGGTCCGCAAAACTCACGGGCAACATCAGCGCGAGCTCGAGGCGAGTAGAAGCGTCGAACGTCATGACGATGACGACGACGAGCTTCCCAAGCACACCTCGCGTCGTGAGGCTACACCATTGAAAAAGAAGAAGAAGAAGGAAGTGAAGGCCCCTCCAAAGAGGAAGACGAAGCCGGCGAAACAGGCATCTCCGCCTCGCTCGGCGAGTAGTTCCGACGCCACCAGCTTGGCCAAGGATGAAGCGCCGCAGACGACAGTAGCACCAGATTCCACGGCCGCCCTGAGTGAGGTACCTCTAGCCTCGCTTCCCCCCCTATTCGCCCCAGTCTCTGGGTTGGGGGTTGCTTCAGCCGCAGCAGCTTCACCTCCCAGGAGAGCTCCTGCCGAAGTCGTTTCAGAGGCTCCTGTCGCGGCCTCGTCGTCGAAGAGGCCTTCCGTGTCTTGGGAACATGATGTTTTGGAGATGGGCCTCAGTCAGAAACTGGGCCCCGAACTGGAGAAGCCGGCCAGCATCCACACGGGGCTGCGGTTCATACCAGTCGCCAAGTAAGTTTTGCTCAACTGCTTTGCCTTTCGTTGTAATCGGACCATTTTGCTCATATAATCAACTCGCAGGACTGGAGTTAAAAAGATAGGCCACTCGTCCGTGGCCAAGGTGCTACTGGGTCGCCGAGGGGACCCCTCATGAAGAGGAAAGCTGACGAGGTCACTGCCCCCGCAGATAGTGCCAAGAAGGCCAAGGGCGATGATGTTGTCACGGTGTCTGACGACACAACGGTTGCTCCGAGTGGTCCTCCGACTGCGACGGAGGCAGCCGTGGAGACCAAGGAGGATGCTTCTCTTGGTGCTGGAGCGTCCACCGCGACCTTCCCCTGCTTCATGGCCAAAGCGGCTACAGCGAGTGGTACAACGCCATCAAGCCACGCACCTGGGGTCGCCGAAACGGAGGTAGAACAGCGTTGTGGGCACACTCCGGCTCTTCTCGCATCTGTGGACGCGCTGCAGCTCCATGGCATGCTAGGCGCAGCCATACAGGTATGTCCAGTCCCCAAGGATCGGGCCACTGAATTTCAGTGGTTAGATTGTTTTTGTTGTTTGTGTTTTTTTTAACACCTAGTCCCCGAGTGCCTAGTCGCTGAAATTCGGTGGGTGGGCACTTAGCTTTTTTGATCTCCAGTCCCCGAGTGTCCAGTCGCTGAATTTCAGCGGGTGGGCACTTAGGTTTTTTGGTCTCCAGTCCCCGAGTGTCCAGTCGCTGAATTTCAGCGGGTGGGCACTTAGGTTTTTTTTATCTCTAGTCCCCGAGTGTCTAGTCGCTGAATTTCAGCGGGTGGGCACTTAGGTTTTTTGATCTCTAGTCCCCGAGTGTCCGGTCGCTGAATTTCAGCGAATGGGCACTTAAGATTCCGTTGTTTGTTTAACTGTTTGACTTGTGCACATGGCTTGCAGCGTGAATCAGCCGACCGGCTTGCTGCGAAGTGTCGCGCGGAGAAGGAGCTTGTTGTCGTCCAAGAGACGAACAAGGGACTCCAGGCAATCGCTGCCAAGTCAGAGGAGGTCCGCCAGGGCCTTGTCCCGGTGAGTGAACTGTCGGCGGCTCAGTCTGCCTTGAGTATGGCTGAGCAGCGGATCGCTGATCTTGAGCACGAGCTGAAGGAAGCGAAGGCGGAGGTGAGTTCAGCGGATGGGCGAGCCAAAGCTGCTGTTACGGCTGCTGCTGAAGAGCGGAAGGTCTCGGACGCCCTCGTTGCTGGGCTACAAGATGACTTCTCCTCTCTTCAAAGCTTCATCACGGGTCTCTGCTGTCCTTTGATTGGTAAGCTTTCCTGCCTCTGCTTGTAGTAGCTATGTTATGGAATCGTTGTTGTATTTACTGCCGGCCCCTGTCCGCAGGTCGGATTATCGATAGCTCGGAGGAGGCGCAAACGTATGACGCGCGGCAGTGCGTGGCCACTCTGGTTGACTCGGCCACGTTGTCTGTGGCTTGCATTCGAGCTTATCTTCAAGAGATGTCGCCCACGGAAGTGATTCCCAGCGATCTCGTTGAAGTTTGGCGCTATCTGGAGAAGGCGCCGTCAGTCGTCGAGTTCATGACGCGGTCGGCGTTCCGGCGTGGGGCGGCAACGGCGCTTAGCCTTGGGCTTGCCCACTTCCCGGAGGACTTCGACCTTGACGACGTGACGAGTGGCTACCCCTCGTCAACGGGCTCGGTGGAGATTGCCGAGGTGCTGAAGCTGACGGACCGGGCCGCGGTATACTCCGATCACGTCTGGGCGATCGGAGACCTTCTCCCTTATCAGGAGACGACTGTCGCGCCCAACGATCCCGAGCCACCGCACTGGGACTTCAAGGTTGAGCAGCCCTTCCGTGCGGCGATGGCGGTGAGTTGACGACGTACCCGTCGAACCCGTACACTCCCTTCATTCGCAACCGCAAGGGTGGCAGCGAGTCGACGTCGAAGCCTGCGGAATAGAAACATTGTGCCTTGGGGCGTTAGTAGTAATTTGGCCATTGGGCTCAACTTGTATTTTGTAACAACTTTGTTATGCTGTAATGGAATTTTGCGTTATTTTGTCTTGCGATTTTGATTGATGATTGGACGAGTCCCCGAGCGCGTCCGCCCTTTTTATGGGGTTTACCTCGTTTGTTATGTGTTTGTGGTTTTGAACGTTTTGTCAGGTGTTTTGTTATTGAGGTTGACTCGCCCGAGCTTGGAAAGCCAGTCGCATGGCGACTCCCATGAGTTCTCTTTACTTGACCGTTTTCCCTTGCGCGAACGAGGTCGGTGATGGGGATGTGCCTACCGGGGTATACCCAGCAGGCCGTTTCTGACTGGCCCAAGAATTGGCGAGTGGGCCCGCAAGACGGCGACTGGATTGAAGCCCAGCAAGGAACCAAGCGATTGGAAGCTGAAGGCCCAGGCGAGTAGCTAGGCCCAATCGGATTAGGTTAAACGAGTACCGAAGCTTTAACTGAATCGGTTAAGATATGTAAACCCTAGGGGAGGTGAGCCTATATAAACCTCCCTGGAGGGCGAGTAGAGGGACGTTCCATCATACCCCCAAGCAACTCGCCGCGTAGCCGCCGAGCTCGCCCATTGTACCACCTCCATAATACAATCTAGCAGGAGTAGGTATTTACCCTCCGGGGCGAACACAGGTAAAACCACGAGTCTCCGCCTCATCTCGATGAGATGGCTGGCCGCCCTTGCCCTCGTTCTACTACTGCCGATTGCAGCATCTGCCGTGACCATTCCCGGCAGTGGCGCCCACCGTGGGGCCGGCCTGGCGGTCTCCGCGGCGAGATCCAATCTGCCCATCAACGAGACGGTCGCCACCGGCCGCATGATAGCGATCGGCGGGATGCTCCAAATCTTGCCGAGCAGCTACGTCCCGGCGGCGTGACCCGTCACGCACAGCGTGATCCTGCCGGTCGGCACGATCAGCCTCTTCGTCGGCCTCACCGACGTCATCGTCTCGGAGGACTCGGCTCCTATCCGCGAGTCGCCGCCACGCGATCGGCTCTC
The DNA here is from genome assembly GCA_023614405.1 of Avena insularis. Classification (NCBI taxonomy): domain Eukaryota; kingdom Viridiplantae; phylum Streptophyta; class Magnoliopsida; order Poales; family Poaceae; genus Avena; species Avena insularis. Next base: position 375,244,266 of record CM042695.1, on the reverse strand, counting down.
CGAGAGCCATATCCGCATGATCCATCGCCTCGCCTCCGAGTACAATTCGGCCCACAGCGTGGCGAAAATCAGCGACGCGGAAGACGGCCCTCAACGACGACGCCGACTCAGCGACCCCGGCATCACTCGCCGGGTCCATCACCGCGGGCTCCATCACCCAGGTCTCTAACGTGGGAGACTTCGAGGACCCCTCCATCCTCGGGATCTTCGAATTCGACTCCGGGACGGAGAACTCCGCCGAACTCCGTGGAACCGGCCACACCTGCGACCTACATGGCGACCGGCACCGATCCGCCGGAGGATCCATTCTCCACCCCAATCCCTCCTAACGCCACGGCGACGGAGGTCGAGGAACTCCGCCTGAAACTGGAGGAGGCAGTGCGCAAGGAGCAAGCCGAGCGTGAATTTTTTTTCCTCGAGCAGGTGACGACGCAGGAGCTATCGCGCTACCACCAACAGCGGATCAGGTCGCGCCTGAACCCCACCGTTCAGGGGCGCGCCCTGAACTTTGACGACGAAAATAACCCGGCCCGCGTGGCCGAGCGCGCGATCTGCGAGAACGCGCCCCCAGGAGGAAGTGCCCGACCCCCGCCAGGATCGACGGTGATAGGCGCCCCGCCTCCACCCAACCGCACACCCCCCCAGGGACCAGCCGCGGATAGTAGTCTCCTCACGGGAGCGAGACGCAAACGGCCTCCCACTGTTCTCCACCCCGATGGACAACCTCGTGGCAGGCCGGGCAGCAGCCGACAGCATCACGGCCACCAGCGACGGCGCCCTGCAGATCCAATACGTCAGGGCCCTGCTCGCAAAGGCCGTCGAGCAGCAAAGAGCGGGCGCCGACTCGCAGGGTTGAGTATACTCGCTTTCGTCGGGAAGCAGGGCGGCCTCAAGCGGCCGCCCAGCGGCGGCAAACACCCTCAACTGCCCGCCACTAGAGCCACTACAGCTCCAACACCGACCCGAGCAGCACTCTCCTAACGACCCAGGCCGGCGACCAACCGTCGCCGCCAACGGGCAACCCCATCGACGCCCGCACCCATATCATCAACAACCAAAGCTGGCGCAGACGCCAGACCCGACGACTGCGACACACCTAACCTATTGCCGCGGCGAGCCCATGGGGTCGCTCGATCGACTCGCCCCAAGTGCCGGACCAATGATCCGAGGCGAAGTACCGCCAAACTTCAAGGCGCGAAGGAGATATAAAAGTACGACCCTCAGACGACCCGCCGTCTGGCTCGACACATACCTCATGGCAATAGGGATCGCAGCCACCGACCTGCTAGCCGCTGTTACCTCCCCGATGATGGAAGGACGTGCAGGCGATGGATCAACACCCTCCCGTGACAGATCGAATCGGAAGAGATGCGACGCCTTCAGGAATTTCAAGTGCTCCTACACCGCGCCACCACCATTGAGGACCTGGAGCGTGCGTCCAGGGACCCGCAATCGACCAATCGGGTCCAACGGTGGCAAGAACTCTGGTATAACGCGATCGGCATCCACCCGGACACCGCGATGCATTGCTTCAAGACTTCGTGCCGCTACGAGCGAGTGGTCGCCAAGCTCAAGCGTCACTCTCTCACACTCGAGAACATCCCCGGCCTCCTCTAGATCGCCAAACAGATGCAGCGGAGGAAGATCCAAACCAGGAAATCGACGATGAGTCAGAGGTCAACGCCGCCTGGCGGCAACGACATGACGACGATCCGACCTACGCTACAACACTTTTCGCCTCACCAGCAAGCGCCGCGGGATGGCGAGTCGACTTTGTCGCCAACGCCGCACGCAACGCGAAGCCAAGAGCTTCGCGCGACAGAGGACAACGCCGTGACGGCGGCAACTACAAAGGCCAAGCCAAGGTTCGACCCGTGGCCCTCCTTAACCAACCATGTGTGTTTCATAGCAGGAAGGAAGCCCATAGCGCACACCACCGCCGATTGCCACACCCTCGGGGAGATCGAAGGCACGGCGAGCAGGAGGACCCGACAATGACCCGCCAAACAGCGGAAAATTCGCAAAGTGGCGGCTCGCTCCACACCTTCACGGGCTTCAACACGAAGCCGAGAAGAAGGTCATCGCCAGCCGTCGCCGTCAACGCGGTGGCCAGTGGATGTTCCCCAGTTCCTCAACTGGTGAGCAGCCCATCACCGGAGTCGACAAGACCACTCGCCACGCGCCAGTACCCAGGTCGAGTCGCCTACGGTGGTCAAGCCTAAGGTCGGCGACCATCGCTCCCCAAGACATTGATGGACGGCGGAAGCTCCATCAACATCCTGTACTGGACACCTTCAGCGGCTGCGGCTCCGCGGTCGATGATCGAGACAACCCACACTACGTTCCGGCGCCGTCCCGGTCGGAAGGCGTACCCGATCGGCAAGGTCACGCTGCTACCACCTTCGGCACACCAGCAAACTTCCGCACGGCGGATCGTCTTCGAGCTCGTGCCCTTGACAGCCCTACCATTGCGTCACAGGGGCGCCAGCGTTCGCCAAGTTCATGGCGCCCCACTACGCTGCATAACGCGATGAAGCTCCCGGGCGTGCGGCGTCATCACCATCAACGGCGACATGGCCGCCCGAGTGCGAGGCTAAAGGTGCCGAGCTTCGGCGACGTCGTCATCGCGGCGGAGACCAACCACGCTGATGAGCTCGCCAGAAATGCAGCGGCCGGGTCAACAACGACGACCCCACCATACTCAAGGAGCCCAACTCGGAGGGCGCAAACACCTCAACCTTTGAGGCCACTACGCACACCCGTACCGTCGAGCTGGTCCCAGGCGATTCCAGCCAGACAGTGACGATCAGGACGGGCATGAGCCCGGCATAGGAAGGCGCGCTCATCGAGTTCCTCCGTGAGAACAGGGACATCTTCGCATGGAAGACCTCTGACATGCCCGGTGTCCCTAGGGAGCTCGCTGAGCACAAGCTAAACGCCGACCCCAAAGTGCGACCTGTCAAGCAGTCGCTGCGGCCCTTCAATGAAGAGCGCCGCCGAGCAATCGCCGAGGAGGTGCAGCGTCTACTCGCTGCAGGCTTCATCCGGCCAATCAAATACTCCAAGTGGCTGGCAAACCCAGTCCTGGTCGAGAAGAAAAACAGGACCTGGAGGATGTGTATCGACTACACAAACCTGAACAGCGCCTGCCCAAAGGAGCAGTTCGTCCTCCCGCGGATCGACCAGATAATCGATTCCACCGCGGGCTTGGAATCGCTGTGTTTCCTCGACGCCTACTCTGGTTACAACCAGATCAAAATGGCTATCGAGGACGAGGAGAAGATGGTGTTCATCACGCCATTCAGAGCCTTCTGCTACACCGCCATGACCTTCGGCCTCAAGAACGCCGGGGCGACCTACCAGCGGTGCATGCAAGAATGCCTTGCGAGCCAAATTGGCCGCAACATCCACGTCTACATCGACGACGTGGTCGTAAAGTCCGCTCGCCAGGGCGACCTACTCGCCGACCTGGCGGAAACGTTCGCCAACTTGCAAAAATACAAGATAAAGCTCAACCCAGGCAAATGCACCTTCGGTGTACCTGCAGGACAACTACTGGGGTACGTCGTCTCCAAACGAGGGATCGAGGCGAACCCCATGAAGATCGACACGATCGCCCGGCTCGGCAAACCCGAGTGCCTGCGCGATGTCCAGAAACTGGCCGGGCGAGTAGCGGCTCTCAGTCGCTTCATCCCCCGCTTGGGCGAAAAGGCGATGCCCCTATACCGCCTGATGCGCAAGAACCCCACCTTCCAGTGGGACAAGGGCGCGACGACGCGCTCGCAATCTCAAAAAGGTGCTACCGCCGCACCGCTACTCGCCGACAAAGAACCCATGCTGGTTTACGTCGCGGCTTCGGTAGCGTCGTCGGCCGTAATGGTCGTCGGCGACCGGAGGAAGAAAGGCGCCAGACAGCGACGGTCTACTACATCAGCGAGGTCCTCACCGAGTCGCGGCAGTACCCCAGTACCAAAAGCTGGTATACGCGGTGTTCAGAGCCAATGGCGCTCGCCGCACTACTTCGAGAACACCCAATCACGGTCGTGTCCTCGGCACCACTGCAAGACATCATCCGCACAGGCGAAGGCGGAGTCGCCAAGTGGGCCGTCGAGATCGGCGTCCACAACATCAAATCGAGCCACAGCGATCAAGTCGCAGGCCCTAGCGGACTTCATCGCCGATTGGGAAGAAGCCCAGCAGCCAGAGAAGCTGCCATACCTTCATTACTGGAGCCTGCACTTCGACGGCTCCAAGAACACGGACGGCCAGCGCGAGGATCTTGCTAACTTCACCAAAGGGCGACAAGCTCCGCTACATCCTCTGCCTCGACTTCACACCCTGCACCAACAACATGGCCGAGTACGAGGCCTTACTCCACGGCATGCGAGCGGCCAAGGAGATGAATGTCAATCGCTTACGCTGCTACGGCGACTCCGACCTCGTCGCAGGGCAAGTCACTGGCACCTGCGACGCTGTCTCCCCCACCATGGCAGCGTACCGCCAAGCTGTGGACAATTTGGGTGGACACTTCACAGGCTACTCCGTCGAGTGGATCGATAGGCGGAAGAACGAGGAGGCCGACGCCCTCTCTCGCATCAGGTCGGCTCGACTCGCACCACCCGCCGGCGTCTTCCTCGACACGATCACCAAGCCATCAGTCTCTCCCCCAAGGGAGATCGACATCGGAGTCCCGCTCCAACCAGAGGCAGCCCAGTCGCTTTTCGCGAGCGAACGATCGGACCAAGCCCTACATCGCCTACACGAAGCCGGCGCCTTGCAGAGCGCAGAAGCTCGGATGATCGTCCGTCGATGCAAGTCCTACGCCATCATCGACGGCGAGCTCCACAAGCGCAGTGTCACCAGCGTGTCCCAACGCTGCGTCCAACCCGCCGAAGGACGCAAGATCCTCCACGACATCCACTCCGGTGACTGCGGCCACCACGCCGGCGCCCGCTCTCTTGTCACCAAGGCTATGCGACATGGCTTCTAGTGGCCCACCGCACACGCCGACGCTGTCGACATTGTCCAGCGGTGCGCCGGGTGCTAGAAGTACGCCAACCAGACGCACGTGCCGAGCTCAGCGCTCAAAACAATCCCCATCACCTGGCCATTCGCTGTGTGGGGTATGGACATGGTAGGCCCCTTCAAGAAGGCTCCCTCTGGCTACACCCACCTCTTGGTCGCGGTCGACAAATTCACAAAGTGGGTGGAAGCCAAGCCAGTTCAGAAATGCGATGGGAAGACCGCCACCAAATTCCTACGCGAGATCATATATCGCTACGGGTTCCCAAACAGCACCATCACGGACAACGGCACCAACTTCGCCAAAGGAGCCATGGCCGAATTCTGCGAAGAGCACCACATTCGGCTCGACCTCGCGTCAGTCGCCCACCCGGAATCCAACGGCCAGGCAGAACGAGCCAACCAGAGCATCCTCCATGGCCTGAAGCCGCGACTCCAAGTACCACTCGAGCGCACCGCCGGGTGCTGGGTCGAGGAGTTGCCCTCTTTCATCTGGGGGATCCGCACCTCGGTCAACAGGTCGACAGATTTCACCCCCTTCTTCATGGTCTACGGCACCGAGGCAGTCATGCCTACCGACCTCGAGCACGACTCGCTGCGGATCGTTCACTACACGGAGGCCGCAAACGAGCTCGCCCGCCAAAACGGGGTCGATCAACTCGACGAGGCACGTTACCTGGCTCGGTCACGCACCGCTATCTACCAATAGGGACTCCGCCGCTACCACAGCCGGCGGGTGAAAACTCACACCTTCCAAGAGGGCGACCTGGTGTTACGCCTCATCCAGGACAAGAAGGGCATGCACAAGCTCTTCCCTCCGTGGGAAGGGCCATTCGCCATCGGGCGAGTACTCGACAACGACGCCTACTACCTCATCGACGTCCGCGGGGAAGGCGAACTCGACGTCAAGCGACCATGGAATGTAAACCTCCTACGGAAGTTCTACTCCTAGAACCCCAAATATGCATTCTCTAGTCGCTATGAAATAAAAAGAAACGGTTACCGCAAATTGCGCCTAATCTCCATGTCTTGTGCCACTCGCACTCGTAATAACAGCATTACGCTAACCGCAGAAGTCAACCTTTGGTACAACGATCGGCACGGCTAAGTAGTGCGGTGCAAGAGCACTGAGTCACCTCAGGTCGTGCATCGTCCACGAAAAATGCCTACCCGGAGCCCCATTGGACTCGCCTAGCCCGACTGGTTCTACGAACCAAGACAACTACCTACGCTTCTTACAGCGACCATGGTCCTCCGCATCCTTGACATAGCGACTCGAACGGCTAAGTACCACGCTCGGGGACTGCAGACCAGTTCACCTCGAGCGGTCCGGGAAAACGCCAAGTAGGAGAGCATGCCCAGGACTCGCCACGCGACTGACCCCACAGGCCAGGCAGGAGTGACGCGCACAAACTAACGCGCCAAGTCCTCACTCACCCTCGAGTCGCGCCTGGAACAGCCAAGTACCACGCTCGAGGACTCGGCCACCCGACCTCGTTCGCGCACGGGAAAACGGCGAAGTACAGAGCGTTCAAGGGAGTCGCCTAGCGACTGGCTCTTCGAGTCTGGGCGAGTCGACCACAATAATAAAACACACAAAAACAACAAACATATCACACACGAGGTAAACCCCACAAAAGGGCGGACGCGCTCGGGGACTCGCTCAAACATCAATCACAAACACTTGACAAATACCAAAATAGACACGACGTCTCATTCGATAGCATGTTGCATTGTCTCATATTACAAAATATGCCCGCATGGCAGACCTGCCGCTAATGCTACAAGGCAAATTATCCTATTCTGCAGGCTTAGTCGACGACTCGCCAACACCCCGGCGACTGTGGATGAACGGCGTGTACGGGTTCGACGGATACGTCGTCAGTTCACCCGCCATCGCCGCGCGGAAGGGCTGCTCGACCTTGAAGTCACGATGCGGTGGCTCAGGGTCGCTAGGCGCGACGACCGTCTCCTGGTACGGAAGGAGGTCGCCCATTGCCCAGACACGCTCCGAGTACGTGGCGGCGCGGTCATGCAACTTGAGGACCTCGGAAAGCTCCACCGCGCCAGTCGACGATGGGTAGCCACTCGTCACATCGTCGATGTCAAAGTCCTCGGGGAAGTGGGCAAGCCCAAGACTAAGCGCCGTCACCGCTCCGCGCCGAAACGCCGACCGCGTCATGAACTCAACGACCACGGGCGCCTTCTCCAAATACTTCCACACCTCAACGAGGTCGCTGGGAATTACTTCCGTGGGCGATATCTCTTGGAGATAGGCACGGATGCACGTCGCCGACAACGTTGCCGAGTCGACAAGCGTGCTTACGCACTGACGCGCGTCGAACGAGCTTGCCTCTTCCGCGCTATCGATGATACGACCTGCGAGTAGAAGACAATAATAAATACGACGGATATCACAAACGGCACAACTACTGGCAGAGGCAGACGCACTTACCAATCAACGGGCGGGCGATATCCGTGATGAAGCATTGAAGCGAAGTGTGGTCGTCCTGAAGCCCAGCAACAAGGGCATCCGACACCTTGCGATCCTCTTCGGCGGCTGCAATGGCGGCCTTGGCTCGCCCATCAGCCGAGCTCGCTTCTTCCTTCGCCTCCCGTAGCTTGCGCTCGAGGACGGCGATCCGCTGTTCAGCAGAACTCAAAGCCGATTGTGCCGCTGCCAATTCACCCGCGGGGACAAGTCCCTGACGAGCCTCCTCTGCCTTTGCGGCAACCGCCTAAAGCCCTTTGTTCGCCTCCTGGACGAGGGCCAGTTCCTTCTCCGCGCGGTGCTTCGCTGCCAATCGATCAGCCGATTCAAGCTGCAGACCCTGCGTGTCACCAAAAAAAAAGGTTAATCGAAGCAAAATTCCGAAGTGCCCACCCGCTGAAATTCAGCGAAAAGCACTCGAGGGACATTCAAGAAAATTCCTAAGTGCCCACCCGCTGAAATTCAGCGAGCACGCACTCGGGGAATGGCATTCAAGAAAATTCCTAAGTGCCCACCCGCTGAAATTCAGCGAGTGCGCACTCGGGGACTGGCATTCAAGAAAATTCCTAAGTGACCACCCGCTGAAATTCAGCGAGAACGCACTCGGGGACTGGATAAGAAAAATAAATATAAGACACTAAAAGAATCAGGCTGTTGCAAAGCATCGACCTGATCCTCGGGGACTGGATGTACCTGGATGGCTGCGCCAAGCATGCCGTGGAGTTGTATCGCGTCCACGGACGCGAGTAGAGCCGGCGTATGCCCACGACGTTGGTCGACTTCAGCATTGGCGATCCCAGGAGCGTGGCTCGATGGCGAAGTTCCACTCGCCGCCGCCTTTGGCCATAAAGCGCGGAAGGTGGCGATAGAGGCACCGCCCCAAAAGGAGGTCGGCTCGGCTGTTCCAGGCAAGGGCGCCCTCGCCGTGGACGCGGCCGCCTCATTGCGGGTCCAGCCGGTCTGCGGCCGCCGTGTCGTCAGAATCGTGGCACGGTGTCACCCTTGGCCTTCTTTCCACCATCCGCAGGGACGGTGACCTCGTCTGCCTTCCTCTTGCGGGAAGAATCCTCTTCGCTGACAACGGGTGGCACCTTAGCCACGGTCGGGTGACCCATCCTCTTCACTCCGGTCCTGTACATCAATCGTATAAGCAAGATAATTCAAGCGATTTTGGAAGACGAAGGAAGGCGAGTGTACTCACTTGGCATCGGAATGAAGCGCAGCCCGTCACGGAGGCCGGCTGGCTTCTCCAGTTCAGGTCAAGTGGCTGAGCCCCATGTCCAGGACGCCGTGTGCCCAAGACACGGATGGCTTCTTCGTCGAGGCTGCAAGAGCCTCTGTAACCTCTTCGACAGAGCTTCCTGAGGCGGTTGCTGCTACGTAGGAGCATCCCCCAGCCCCGAGACTGGGGCGAATGGCGGAGGCATCGTTGCCAGGGGCACCTCGATGGTGGCCGTGTCCAGCACGGCCATCGTCGGCGGTGTATCATCCTTGGCCGGGCTGGGGGCATCAGAACTGCTCGCTGAATGCGGTGGCGAGCCCGGCCTTGTCGGCTTCGTCTTCGCCTTCCTCGGAGGGGCCTTCGCTTCCTTTCCCTTCTTCTTCTTTTTTGATGGAGTAGCTTGGCGGCGTGAGGTGGTTTCTGGAAGCTCGTCTTCATCGTCATGGCGCTCGAGGCTTTTGCTTGCCTCGAGCTCGTGTTAACGCTGCCCACGGGTCTTGCGGAGCAACGGGGTGACTTCTTCTTCGGATTCATCGTCGCTGTCGCCCTCATCACTCCCGGCATCACCCTTGGCGGAGGCGGCTTACCATGTCTTGGGCCGGACGAGCTCGAGTTCTCGCCGTCTCAAGGCGGAGCCATCCTTCCACCACTTGGAATAGCTGCAAAGAACACAAGATGAAATCAGAATTACCGTGACTGCAAAAACTACGACTGCGAGCAAAGTAAAGCGATTACTGTTCGGGCTGGACGCGGCGGTGTAAGGTGACCCTAGCCTGCGTCCGTACACCGCTGAGTGATTTTCTTGCTGGGAGGTAGTCTCGAGCTTCCACTGGCGAGGCAGGCCTTCGTCGAGTCGTCGACCGATATCTTGGTACATGTAGTGCTCGCGCGCTAACGGGACGAGCCGCCGAGCCAGTAGTTGTACAGATTTATCGTCGAGGTTCTTCTTCAGACCGCGGATGGTCTGAAGCATTTCAATCAACGACCATCCGCTGGTCGCTGGGGAGCTTGCCGATTTGAAGGCGGCGCGGCTCGGACGGTTGGCGGAATATCAGCGGAATCGCCGACTGCCCTCCGGGTCGACTCGGCCACGAGAACCACGATTTCTTCCAGCCGCCGCCTTGGCGGCAGCATCGGTCGAAGAATGAAGCCTTCGACTTCAGCTGGAAGGTTAGGCCACCATGGTTAGCATTGGCGCCGCTTCTCGCGGCTGATCCGTCCATGAAACAGATCTTGGCACAGAGGAAAGTAGGGCCGGCAGCCCAAGTAGCACTCGCAGAACGCCACGAAGATGGCGAGCTGCTCGATGCTGTGGGGACCCAGATCCGATGGCTGGATCCCATAGTAGGCGCAGAAGCGACGGAAGAATAGGGACGTGGGGAACCCTAGCCCCCGTTCAAGATGGCTGGTGAAGCAGATGAACTCCCTCTCTCGCGGGTTCGGAGTCACCTCTCCGGCCGTGGGGATGCGCCAGCAGCCGGCTTGCAGGATCCCGGCCTCCTCGAAGGAAGCCAGTTGCGCCCTGGTGCACTTCGATCTGCCCCAAGGTTCGGTGGAGAGGGCCATGGCGGAAAGATTTGTGGGGGCTCAGAGGATTTCCGGTTGGATGGGTCACGATTCGGAGGGAGGTGAAAGGTGCACGCAGTCGGAGGAAATGGTGAGAAGGTGGATTTCTGATCGCCTGCCATTCCTCTTACATAGCGGTTGTTACCCGCCAAATCAGGGAACCGTTACCGCGCGATGATTACGCCAAAAGTTACCGTTGGATTACTCCAACGGCTAGTTTGACCACGTTTAACGGTCCAACTTCAGCCACTCGGCTCGCCGACCTAATCACTATGACAGTGTTTCGCCGACCCGACTCGCCAAAGCCGCGAGCAGTATGACTAGTTTTTCCTTTATACAGGAGCCCGCCGCCGATTCGGCTGGATGTCTATTCAGCAGCCATATGCTCCGACTGCCAGCAGCCACCTACGCCTAATCGACACCGGCCTCGGGGACTATTGATGGGGATGTGCCTACCGGGGTATACCCAGCAGGCCGTTTCCGACTGGCCCAAGAATTGGCGAGTGGGCCTGCAAGACGGCGACTGAATTGAAGCCCAGCGAGGAACCAAGCGATTGGAAGCTGAAGGCCTAGGCGAGTAGTTAGGCCCAGTCGGATTAGGTTAAACGAGTACCGAAGCTTTAACTGAATCGGTTAAGATATGTAAACCCTAGGGGAGGTGAGCCTATATAAACCTCCCTGGAGGGCGAGTAGAGGGACGTTCCATCATACCCCCAAGCGACTCGCTGCCTAGCCGCCGAGCTCGCCCATTGTACCACCTCCATAATACAATCTAGCAGGAGTAGGTCTTTACCCTCCGGGGGGCCGAACCTGGGTAAAACCCTGAGTCTCCGCCCTCATCTCGCACCGTAGATGGCTGGCCGCCCTTGCCCCTCGTTCTACTACTCGCTGCCGATTGCAGCATCTGCCGTGACCATTCCCACGACAGTCGGGTAGCCGAGTCCCCGAGCGTGGTACTTGGTGGTTCTAGTCGCGGCTCTAGGGTGGGTGAGGACTGGGCACGTTAGAGTGAGCGCATCACTCCTGCCTGGCCCGTCGGGTCAGTCACGTGGCGAGTCCTGGGCACGCTCTCGTACTTGGCGTTTTTCCCTAGTCGCTCGTGATTAACTGGTCGTCAGTCCCCGAGTGTGGTACTTGGCCGTTCGAGTCGCTGTGTCGAGGATACGGAGGATCACGGTCGCTGTGAGGAGCGAAGACAGTTGTCTTGGCTCGTTAAGCCAGTCGAGCTAGGCGACTCCAATGGGGCTCCGGGTAGGCGTTTTTCGTGGACATTACGAGTCCTGGGGTAACCCAGTGCCCTCGTAATGCACTACTTGGCCATGCCAGTCGCTGTACCAGAGGTTGACTTATGCAGTTAGCTTGACGCTGTTATTACGAGTGCGAGTGGCACAAGACACGGAGAGTAGATGCAATTTGCGGTAACCGGTATATTTTATTTCATAGCTAGTGGAGGGTACATGTATGGAGTTCTAGGAGTAGAACTTCCGTAGGAGGTTTACATTCCATGGTCGCTTGACGTCGAGTTTCTCGTCTCCACGAACGTCGGTGAGGTAGCAGGCGTCATTGCCGAGTACTCGCCCGATGGCGAATGGTCCCTCCCACGGGGGGAGAGCTTGTGCATGCCCTTCTTGTCCTGGATGAGGCGTAGCACCAGGCCGCCTTCCTGGAAGGTGCGAGTCCTCACCCGCCGGCTATGGTAGCAGCGGAGTCCTTGCTGGTAGATGGCAGTGCGGGAGCGAGTTAGGTCGCGTGCCTCGTCGAGTTGATCGACTCCATCCTGGCATGCGAGTTCGTTCGCAGCCTCCGTGTAGTGGACGACCCTTGGCGAGTCGTGCTCTAGGTTGGTGGGAATGACTGCCTCGGTACCATACACCATGAAGAAGGGGGTGAACCCTGTCGACCTGTTGACCGAGGTGTAGATACCCCAGATGACGGAGGGTAGCTCCTCGACCCAGCACCCGGCGGTGCGCTCGAGTGGTACTTGGAGCTGTGGCTTCAGGCCGTGGAGGATGCTCTGGTTGGCCCGTTCCGCCTGGCCGTTGGACTCCGGGTGGGCGACTGAGGCAAGGTTGAGTCGGATGTGATGTTCCTCGCAGAACTCGGCCATGGCTCCTTTGGCGAAGTTGGTGCCGTTGTCCGTGATGATGCTGTTTGGGAACCCGTAGCGATATATGAGCTCGCGTAGGAATTTGGTGGCGGTCTTCCTGTCGCATTTCCGGACTGGCTTGTCCTCCACCCACTTTGTGAATTTGTCGACCGCGACCAGGAGGTGGGTGAAGCCGGAGGGGGCCTTTTTGAAAGGGCCTACCATGTCCATACCCCACACGGCGAACGGCCAGGTGATGGGGATTGTCTTGAGCGCTGAGCTCGGCACGTGTGTCTGGTTGGCATACTTCTGGCACCCGGCGCACCGCTGGACAATGTCGATGGCGTCTGCGTGTGCGGTGGGCCAGTAGAAGCCGTGGCGCATAGCCTTTGCGACCAGAGAGCGGGCGCCGGCGTGGTGTCCGCAGTCGCCGGAGTGGATGTCGTGGAGGATTTTGCGTCCTTCAGCGGGTTGGACGCAGCGTTCGAACACGCCTGTCACGCTGCGCTTGTGGAGCTCGCCGTCGATGATGACGAAGGATTTGCAGCGGCGTGCTATCATCCGGGCGTCTGTTTCGTCTGCCGGCAAGGTGCCTCCCTCCAAGTAGGCGATGTATGGCATAGTCCGGTCTCTGGCTCGGCGATGAGTGCGACCAGGGCTGCCTCTGGTTGTAGCGGGACTCCGATGTCGATCTCCCTTGGGGGAGAGACGGAAGGCTTGGTGATGGTGTCGAGGAAGACGCCGGCGGGTGGTGCGAGCCGAGCCGAGCCGATACGAGAGAGTGCGTCGTCCTCTTCGTTTTTCCGCCTGTCGATCCACTCGACGAAATAGCCTGCGAAGTGTCCGCCCAGCTTGTCCACTGTGTGGCGGTATGCTTCCATGGTGGGGAGACGGCGTTGCAGGTACCAGCGACCTGCCCAGCGACGAGGTTGGAGTCTCCGTAGCAGCGTAGGCGGTTGACATTCATCTCCTTGGCGGCTCGCATGCCATGGAGTAGTGCCTCGTACTCGGCCATGTTGTTGGTGCAGGGGGTGAAGTCGAGGCAGAGGACGTAGCAGAGCTTGTCGCCCTTCGGGGAAGTCAACACGATCCCTGCTCCTGTGTCGTATGCATTCTTGGAGCCGTCAAAGAGCAGGTTCCAGTAATGGAGGTACGGCAGCTTTTCCGGCTGCTGGGCTTCTTCCCAGTCGGCGATGAAGTCCGCGAGAGCCTGCGACTTGACCGCTTTGCGTGGCTCATATTTGATGTTGTGGACGCCGATTTCGACGGCCCACTTGGCGACTCGCCCGGTCACCTCACGGTTGCGGATGATGTCCTGCAACGGTGCTGAGGAGACGACCGTGATCGGGTGCTCCCGAAGTAGTGGCGATCGCCGCTGTTCAAGACCGCGTATACCAGTTTCTGGTATTACGGGTATCGCTGGCGCGACTCGGTGAGGACCTCGCTGATATAGTACACCGGTCGCTGTACCGGGCGCTCCTTTCCTTCCTCTCGCCGCTCGACGACCATGACAGCGCTGACGACGCGCCCGGAAGACGCGACGTAGACCAGCATGGGTTCTTTGTCGACGGGGGCGGCGAGTAGCGGTGCTGCGAGTAGCACCTTTTTGAGGTCGCGGAGCGCGTCATCCGCCTCCTTGTCCCACTAGAAGGTGGGGTTCTTGCATCGGCGATATAGGGCATCGCCTTTTCGCCAATCGGGGATGAAGCGGCCGAGAGCCGCGACTTCGCCTGGCCAGCTTCTCGGGCCGTAGGCACTCTCGGTTCCGAGTCGAAATGTCGATCTTGGTGGGGTTCGCCTCGATCCCGCGCTTGGAGACGACATAGCCCAGTAGTTGTCCTGCTGGTACACCGAAGGTGCATTTGCCTGGGTTTAGCTTTATCTTGTATTTCCGTAGATTGGCGAATGTTTCCGCCAGGTCGGCGAGTAGGTCGCTCTGGCGAGCGGACTTCACTACCATGTTGTCGATGTAGACGTGGATATTGTGGCCAATTTGGCTCGCAAGGCATTCCTGCATGCACCGCTGGTAGGTCGCCCCGGCGTTCTTGAGGCCGAAGGTCATGGCGGTGTAGCAGAAGGCTCCGAATGGCGTGATGAACATCGTCTTTTCCTCGTCTTCGACAGCCATTTTGATCTGGTTGTACCTAGAGTAGGCGTCGAGGAAACACAGCGACTCCGAGCCTGCGGTGGAATCGATTATTTGGTCGATCCGCGGGAGGACGAATTGCTCCTTCGGGCGGGCGCTATTTAAGTTTGTGTAATCGATACACATCCTCTAGGTCCCATTTTTCTTCTCGACCAGGACTGGGTTTGCCAGCCACTTGGAGTATTTGATTGGCCGGATGAAGCCTGCAGCGAGTAGACGTTGCACCTCCTCGGCGATGGCTCGGCGGCGCTCTTCATTGAAGGGCCGCAGCGACTGCTTGACAGGTCGCACTTTGGGGTCGGCGTTGAGTTTGTGCTCAGCAAGTTCCCTAGGGACACCAGGCATGTCAGAGGGCTTCCATGCAAAGATGTCCCTGTTCTCACGGAGGAACTCGATGAGCGCGCCTTCCTATGCTAGGGTCATGCCCGTCCCGATCGTCACCGTTTGGCTGGAGTCGCATGGGACCAGCTCGACGGTGCGGGTGTGCGTTGTTGCCTCAAAGGCTGAGGTGCTGCCGCCTTCCGAGTTGGGCTTCTTGAGTATAGTGGGGTCATCGTTGTTGACCCCGCTCGCGTACTTGGCAAGCTCGTCGGCGTGGTTGGCCTCAGCCGTGATGACGGTGTCGGCGAGTTCGGCTCCTTTGGCCTCGCACTCGGCGGCCATGTCGGGGTCGCCGTGTATGGTGATGACGCCACGCGGTCCGGGGATGCTTCATCGCGTTGTACGCATAGTGGGGCGCCGCCATGAACTTGGCGAACGCCTGGCGCCCCAGGACGCAGTGGTAGGGGCTATCGAAGGGCACCAGCTCGAAGACGATCCGCTCGGTGCGGAAGTTTGCTGGTGTGCCGAAGGTGACTGGCAGCGTGACCTTGTCGATCGGGTACGCCTTCCGACCGGGGACGATGCCGTGGAACGTGGTGTAGGTCGTCTCGACCATCAACTGCGGGAGCCGTAGTCGCCTGAAGGTGTCCAGGTATAGGATGTTGATGGAGCTGCGGCCGTCCATCAATGTCTTGGGGAGCCAGTAGTCTCCCACCTTGGGCTTGACCACCAGGGCAACTCGGCCTGGGTACTCGATGCGTGGCGAGTGGTCCTGGTGGCTCCAGGTGATGGTTGCTCCGACCAGTTGAGGAACTGGGGAACGTCCACCTGGGCCACCGCGTTGACAGCGACGACACGAGCGATGACCTTCTTCTCGCGCTTCGTGTTGAAGCCTGTGAAGGTGTGGAGCGAGCCGGCCACGCTGCCGAATTTTCCGCCATTTGGCGGGTTGTTGTCAGGGTCCTCCCATGCTCGCCGTGCCTTCTCGATCTCCTTGAGAGAGTGGTAGTCGGCGGTCGTGTGCGTGGCGGGCTTCCCTTCCCTGCTGTGAAACGCACAAGGTTGGTTAAGGAGGGCCGCGGGGTCGAACCTTGGTTTCGCCTTGTAGTTGCCGCCGTCACGGCGTTGCCCTCCGTCGCGGAGGAAGCTCTTGGGCTCGCGCTGCGCGTGCCCAGCGTTGGCGACGAAGTCGACTCGCCCGTCACTGCGGCGCTTGCCGGTGAGGCGAGTGTTGCTATAGCGTAGGTCGAACCGTCGTCCGTTGTCATTGCCGTTCGTGCGGCGTTGACCTCCCGACTCGTCGTCGGTTTCCTGGTTTGGGTCTTCCTCTGCGTATCTTTTGGCGATCTCAAGGAGGTCCGGTATGTTGTCGAGTGTGCGGTATGCTCGTTTGAGCTTGGCGACCAAGGGCTCGTAGCGGCACGAAGTCTTGAAGCAGTGGATCGCGGTGTCCGGGTGGATGCCGACCGCGTTGTACCATAGTTCTTGCCACCGTTGGACCCAGCTGCGGGTCGACTCGTGGGGTCCCTGGAAGCATCGTTCCAGGTCCTCGATGGTGGTGGCGCGGGTGTAGGAACCCTCGAAGTGCCTGACGAAGGCATCGCGCATATCTTCCCAGGAGTCAATGCTATCCAGGGGGAGAGTGTTGATCCACCTCGCACGCCCTCCATCATCGGGGAGGTAGCGGGCGGCTAGCATCGGTGTGGTCAGGCGATCCCCATAGCCATGAGGTAGGTGTCCAGCCACGAGGGGGTCGACGAAGGGTCGTATTTCTATTTCCTTCGCTTTGAAGTTCACCGGTATTTTTCGCCTCGGATCATCGGTCCAAGCATCGGGCCCGAGTCGGCTTAGCGACCATCGCCGTCGCCGCGCGATTGGTTAGGTGTGTCGCAGGTCGCCGGGCTGGCGGCGCGCCAGCTCTGGTTGTTAATGATGTGGGTGCGCGCCGACGGCCGACCGCTGGCGGCGAAGTTGGTCGCTGCCTGGGTCGCGGTGGAGAGTGCCGCATTAGTGGGTCGGTGCTGGAGCTGCAGTGGTTCGGGTGGCGGCGCTTGGGGGTGTTTGCCGCCAATGGACGGCCGCTTGAGGTCGCTTCCGCTCGATGAACGCGAGTACATCCGCCCGTGAGTCGATGCTCGTTTTGTTGCTCGACCGCTTTGGCGGCAGTGGCCTTGACGCATCGGATCTGTAGGGCGCCGCCACCGTGGCCGTGATGTTGTCGGCCGCTGCTCGCCCGCCATGAGGTTGTCCATCGTGGTGGAGAACAGTGGTAGGCCGCTCGCCTCGCCCCGTGAGGAGACCACGATCCGCGATCGTCCCCGGGGTGCGCGTTGGGTGGAGGTGGGCGTCGTCGCCGTCGACCTGGTGGAGCCGGGCGCTTCCTCCGGTGGCGCGTTCTCGCAGATCGCGCCGCCACGCTGGCCGGGTCGTTCGCCATCGAAGTTCAGGGCGCTACCGACGACGTGGGGTTCAGCGCCGACCTGATTCGGTGGTAACGTGACAGCCTCGCGCGCCACCGCCGAGGCAAAAAATCGCGCTTGGCTTGCTCCATGTGGACTGCTTCCGCCAGGTTCAAGCGGAGTTCCTCGACCTCCGTTGCCGTGGCGTTGGGAGGGACCGGGGTGGAGAAGGGATCCTCCGGCGGGTCGGTGCCAGTCGCCATGTAGGTCGCAGCATGGCGACCGGTCCCGTCACGGAGATCGGTGGAGTTTTCCGATCCGGAATCGAAGTCAAAGATCCCAAGGATGGAGGGATCCTCGAAGTCTCCAACGTTGGAGACCTGGGTGATGGAGCCCGCGGGCAAAGCCGCGATGATGGATCCGGCGAGTGACGCCGGGGTCGCCGAGTCGGCGTCGTTGTTGAGGGCCGCGTCTTCCGTGGCTGTGGTTTCGCCACGTTGCCAGGGCCGAGTTGTACTCGGAGGCGAGGCGGTGGATCGTGCGGACCTGGCTCTCGGAGAGCCAGTCGCGTGGCGGCGACTCGCGGATGGAGCCGAATCCTCCGAGATGATGACGTCGCTGAGGCCGACGAAGAGGCTGATCGTGCCGACTGGCAAGATCATGCTATGCGTGACGGGTCGTGCCGCCGGGACGTAGCTGCTCGGCAAGATCTGGAGCATCTCGCCGATCGCTATCATGCGGCCGGTGGCGACTGACTCGTTGATGGGCAGATTGGATCTCGCCCTAGAACACCGGCCAGACCGGCCAGGCCCCACGGTGGGCGCCACTGTCGTGGGAATGACCACGTCATATGCTGCAATCGGTAGCGAGTAGTAGAACATAGGGCAAGGGCGGCCAGCCATCTGCGGTGCGAGATGAGGGCGAAGACACAGGGTTTTACCCAGGTTCGGCCCCCCGGAGGGTAAAGACCTACTCCTGCTAGATTGTATGATGATGAAGGTACAATGGGGCGAGCTCGACGGCTAGGCGGCGAGTCGCTTGGGTGGATGAAGGAACGTCTCCTCTACACACCCTCTACGGAGGTTTATATAGACTCACCCCCCTAGGGTTTACATATCTCAACCGAATCAGTTAAGGTCTCGGCAGTCGTTTAACCTAATCCGACTGGGCCTATCTACTCTCCTGGGCCTTCGGCTTCCAGTCGCTTGGATCTACGCCAGGCCTTGATCCAGTCGCCGCCCTGCAGGCCCACTCGCCAGTTCCTGGGCCAGTCGGAAACGTCCTGTTGGGTATACCCCGGTAGGCATATCCCCATCAAATTTGGAGAATCGAAGAGTGAGAATGACGGAGTAGAGGTGGTGGCTAGAGCAGCCACACCATGAGAGGTTTCTTCTTCCTCATCTTCATCATCTTCATTGTCGGAGGAGAATTCTTCATGAGTGATCAAGACAATTTCTCCTGACTTCTAGTTGATGGGATTCTTCTTGATGAAGGGTTTCTTGTAAGGTACCTTGAGAGTCTTTTTCAACACAATTTTACCACCATGATCTTCTCTCTTCTCATAGGGGCAACTTGCCACAAAGTGATAGCGGTCACCACAATTGAAGCAAGTTATCAACCTAGTGGTATTCTCTCTTTTACCGTTTGGGTTGCTTCTCCGTTGCATTTCCATTTTAGCCTTGGCGGGGTTCTTCCAAAAGTTCTTTGCATAGAAGGCCATATATTGACCATGAGCAATCTTGACTTCATCGGGATGATCCATGGAGAGGCCTTCATCACTATCATCTTCATCCCCATGATCCATAACTTTGGCCTTCAAAGCAACATTGACGACATTACTCATACCAAGGGCACGAGCACGGGCGTCTTTGGCATTCTTGGCGGCAACCTTGAAAGCGGCCATCTCTTGCATAACTTCATTGGAGGTCATGAGATGGTAGTTGTGTCTACCTTGTAAGCTCTTCAAGTCTGTGGGCTCAAAAGGCATGAGTGCGCTCACATATTTCCTTTTTATCCATGCATCAT
This sequence comes from Avena insularis, assembly GCA_023614405.1. Classification (NCBI taxonomy): domain Eukaryota; kingdom Viridiplantae; phylum Streptophyta; class Magnoliopsida; order Poales; family Poaceae; genus Avena; species Avena insularis. Next base: position 375,224,988 of record CM042695.1, on the reverse strand, counting down.
CCACATGTGAGGCACCCACATTTCTAAAAGCGGTGGCGGTGGTTTTGAGACTTCGGTACATGTCTTCGTGATCTTCACCTTCTTTCATGTAGAAGCCTTTGGCTTCATTGCTTAGGTCATCATATCGGTTCCTCCTCATACTCTCATTTCCAACAAAAAATACGGTGAGGGCATCCCAAGCTTCCTTGGCAATGCTCAAGTGCTCAATGTGTGGATAATCCTTTGTCCCCAATCCTTGTTGAATCAGATGCAAAGCAGTGGCATTGAGTTAACTATTGACAACCTATCTTCTTGTCATGTTTGGATCCCCAATAAAAAGTCCATGCTCGATGATGTTCCATAGTTCAATGCAAGAGCTGCGCACATGAGTTCTCATTAGTGATTGCCACTGAGCAAAAGTAGCCGACTCTTCAAGCTTAGGTGGGTCACCCCTATTATACACATGAGGGTGAGGGATGGGAGGATCGGGAGAGTACCAAGAATCACGGTGCTCACCCTTCCCCCCATCAAGTTGCGTGGAGGAATTAGCGTGGTCTTATTTACCCTCCCACCATCATACCCTCGGGGGATACCGATGTATTCCCTTTAGGTAAAATGGATGGTTGATCCTCTTGAGGAGATGGGGGTGATGAGCCTTCTTTATCTTTAAGAAGTTGCTCAAGCATCTTCTTGACTTTGTTGACCAAGGAAGAGCTCAATCTTGTTTCCAAGTTTTTGAGATCTTCCATGGTCACCGGTGTTGGCTCACTACCACCATCCCCTTCGTTGCTACCCACATTGTCTTAGGCGGTAAAGCCCAAATAAAGAACCGAGGTTCTGATACCAATTGAAAGGATCGTATGGGCACCTAGAAGGGGGGTGAATAGGTGCTACTTCAATTTTTCTTCTTTTTCAAATTAAGGTTTGACAATAAGGTAAATTCTCTAGATAATGCAACTAAGGTGAATTTACCTATATGACAATTATGCAAGAGCTACCACAACACAAAGTAAGAACAAGTAAGTAAAGTGCGGTAAAGGATAGAAGTAACCAAAGTGGTGGACGCGGAGACACAAGGATTTATTTCCCGTAGTTCCTTCCTTTTGAGGGGAAGTACGTCTACGTTTGGAGAGGGGGTGGTTTCAAACCACCAACGCCATGAAAGGCCTCCCTTGTTCTCCGATGAATCTCACCCCAACGGGATCGATTCACCTTCCACTATATCGGCAACCTTCAAGGTGGAAGCCGACACCTTTACAAGTTTGGGGCACACATCCACAACTTAATTGGAGGCTCCCAAATACAAGCAAGATGTCAAAGCAATCAAAGAAAAGCTTGTAAGAACCAAAACAAGAACTAGGGTTTCCAAGAAAACACTAGAACAAAGGGGCCCTCAATGAAATGAGGGGGAAATGAAGATCTCTTTTGGTGAAGTAGTAGATCAGGGCCTCCTCCTTCGATTCCCCAAAGATCAAAGACTTTGGGTGGTGGAATGAGGAGATCTTGAAGATTGGTGGCTCCAATGGTGGTCTTGACTTTAATGTGAATGAGCAACTTGTCCCAAGGTAGGTGGAGGGGATTTATACCCCTCCAAGAAATCTGGCCGTTGGAGACATTAATGCAGCGGTAGTACCGGAAGTTCAAGCGGTACTACCGGAGAACTCCGGTACTACCGGACCTGGTACCGGACTTGGTACCGGAAGACCAATATTCAAACTTCATAGGCCCTGGCCACAGCGGTACCACACTTGGTGCTACCGTAAAGCGGTAGTACCGCAAGTGGCAACCGGTACTACGGGAGGCGCAGTGGAATCAGCAACTTGGTCGAGAAAAACTCTCTGTCATGCCAGGTACCGCATTTTGCTACCTAGGCAGCCAGTGACTTTTGCCAACTTACAAAAGGCTACTGCCACGCCTGGTACTAAAATGTGGTAATACTGCATTTTAGTACCGGGGTGAGCAGTGGCCTTTTATAGGTTGGAAAAAGGCTCTGCCGCACACGGCACTAAAATCCAGTACTACCGCATTTTAGTACCGGAGCGGGCAGTAGCTTTTGACAAGTGGATAAAAAGCTACTATCGCGCTAGGTACTAAAATGCGGTACTACCGCTTTTTAGTACCTAGCCCGGCAGTGGCCTTTTAGCACCTGATCTCAAACTACTGCAGCGTCCGGTAGCAAAAAGCGGTACTACCGCTTTTTGGTACCGCACCAGGCAGAAAGTTTCTGGACGGTTGTTTAACCATTGCCAAGCCTTTTTCAATGCACCTGCGATACACTTGACAAATAATTAGTCAGAAATGTGTGTTGTTGTAAAACACCAAAATCACTAGGGATAGGAAGTGCTCTTTCAACTGGCTCACAAGGGATCACATACCATGGGAACAATAAAAGAGTACTTATCAGTAACGAGGTTGAACTAGGTATGCAGAGATACCGACGATCAAAACCTCGGATAAGCAAACTATCGTGAGACAAAGGGAAATTGGTATCGTATGTAAGAGGTTCATTCGATCACAAAGTGATCGTAGAAATATGTGGGAGCCATATGAATTTCCAGATTCCTCTATTGGTTATTGATCGGAGAAGTGTCTCGATCATGTCCGCATAATTCACGAACCGTAGGGAGACACACTTAAGGATTCGATGTTGTTGAGTAGTTATGGAATAATGAGTAAGAGACCGAATGTTGTTCGGAGTCTCGGATGGGATCCGGGATATCACGAGGATATCCAGAATGGTCCGGAGAATAAGATTCATATAAGGAAAGTCCTGTTTCGGAGTTGGGGAATGATTCCGGTGTTTTCACCGGGAATGTTCTAGAAGGGTCCGGAAGGTCCGGCACTCCGGAGGTGAAGGGTACATGAATGTGTCATGACAATGTGGAATGGTTTCATCATGTACTAGGTCACTTGGCTGGGCAAAATAAAGGGAGAAATCAAATCCTAGTTTGAAAGTCAAACACCAATTTGAAAAAGTCAAACGACAAGTTTGCTTGGTGGAGGGAGAGTAGGAAACCTACTTGGGGAGGAAGTCTCCTCCCTCTACCCGCCGGCCAAGGAGGCCGACTTGGGGGAGGATTCCCTCCTCCCAAGCCGCACCCTCCCACCTATATAAGGAGGGGCAGGGCTGCCCCTCTCCCTCACACCCAAAACCCTAGCCTCCAAGTCGTCGGCGCCACCACCTCCTGCCGCCGCCTAGGGCACCACCAAATCACCGAGTTGGGGTGATCCCCAAACCCTAGCCGCCAGATACACTCTCCCCTTGGTGCCCTCTAAACCCTAGATCACCAAGGCCTCTCTCATACTCCACTATACTCGCTCCGGCTTAAGGCGAAGCCCTGCGAGATCTCCCCTCTACTTCTGGTACCACGCCGTCGTTCTGCCGGAATACCAAGGAGAGTGCTATAACCTCTGCTGCCTGCTGGAACAAGGGAGAGGAAGGTCTTCATCGATCAGTACGTGTGACCGATCGCTTGCCGAACACTGGCCTTGGAAGGATCGTCTACGCGATCTTGAGATCGACAAGAGTACGACTACATCACCCACGAGAATCTGCTCTCGTTAACCGCTTTGGAATCTTCGAGGGTGAGTTCCTCTATCGAATTGTTGCTACAATCTAGTAGATAGATCTTGGATTGTTTGTTTGCATGCGGTAGAATTTTTTTGTTTTCCATGCTACGAACCCCAACAGTGGTATCAGAGTCGTTTCTATATGTAGATCTGTTGCACGAGTAGAACACAATGGTCATTGTGGGCGGTGGTCCTTTTATTATCAATTGCTTCTTGTGTACTTTGCATCTTGCGGTATGATGGTATGAAGCGGCCCGGGCTAACCTTACATGACATTGTTCATGGGACTTGCTCCACGCTCAACATGCAACTTGTATTGCATAAGTGGCTTTGCGGGTGCCTGTCTCTCCCATCATAGTATAGATCCAATTTACAATGGGCACTTGATAGTTCAAGCATCAACGTTGTGGTTCTTGTTCGTAAGTTAGAGCGACACTTATTGAAAGCCTCAAACCACATAAAATATGCAAAGAATATTAGAGGCGTCTAACTTTGTTTTGCAGGGGTGTGCTGTGATGTGATATGGCTATGATTGTGATCATATTTGATGTATGCAATGTTCCTTATTGTAAGTTGGCAACCGGCTAGAGCCATATGGTTGTCTTTAAATTTTGTTAAGACCCGCGTTTCTATTCAAAGTAGTTGTAATAGTTGAAGTTGGTGGACGACAACCATGAAACGACGCCATTGACCTTGACGCTATACCGGTGATGATAGAGATCATGTTCGTGCTTGAAGATGGAGATCGGAAGCACAAGAAGAAAGGCCATATCATATCACATATTATGAATTGCATGTGATGTTAATCCTTTATGCATCTTGTATTGCTTAGTTAACGATGGTAGCATTATAAGATGATCCCTCAAGCACACAAATTTCAAGTTTTAAAGTGTTCATCCTTAGTAAGCACCATTGCTAAAGCTCGTTGTTTCGAAGCACCACGTGATGATCGGGTGTGTTAGATTAAAGTGTATACAACGTGAGCAAGCCAGATTTGCTCATGCGGAAGCTAAGGTTTGATCTTGACGAGCCTAGCATGTATGCATGGTCTCGAACGGAACACCGAAAAGTAAAGCATGAGTCATATAGTAGATATGATGAACATGTTGATTGTTCGCCATTGAAGCTACATCAACTCTCTTGATGATCGGTTTTGATGTAGTGGATTTGGTTCGTGTGATCACTAAAACAATGTGAGGGATATTGTTTTGAGTGGGAGTTCACCTAGATTAATTTAACTATTAATTAGAACTCAATTTGTCATAAACTTAGTCTAAACTATTGCAAATATGTTGTAGATCAATGGCGGCCCCTACCATCAATTTTAATGCGTTCCTAGAGAAAGAAAAGTTGAAAAACAATGGAAGCAAATTCGCGGATTGGTTCCGCAATTTGAGTATTGTCCTCAATGCTGGTAATTTGACCTATGTGTTGGATGCACCATTGGTGACCCTTTGCCACTGCTACCGATGAAGTAAAGAATGTTTACCTCACTCGGAAGAATCAGTACTCCACAGTTCAATGTGCTATCTTGTATGGTTTGGAATCGGAGCTTCAGAAAAGGTTTGAGAACCATGACCCACGTGATATTGTCTGTGAACTCAAAATGATATTTGAGGCTCACGCGGCAGTTGAGAGTTATGAGGCTTCTTAAAAGTTCTTTAGCTGCAAGATGGAAGAGGGCAGATCCGTCAGTGAGCATGTGCTTAAGATGTCTGGGCATGCAAACAAACTCCAAAGTTTGGGTATAGTGATTCCTAATTCTTTGGGGATTCACCGTGTCCTCCAATCACTACCACCAAGTTACAAGAACTTTGTGATGAACTACAATATGCAAAACATGGACAAGACGTTGCCAGAACTCTTCTCAATGTTGAAATCTGCAGAAGTGGAGATCAAGAAAGAGCACCAAGTGTTGTTGGTCAATAAGACCACCAACTTCAAGAAAGGCAAGTCTAAGCAAAAGGGAAACTTCAAGAAGGGCGGTAAGAAAGTTGCGCTTGGCGAAGAAGACCAAGGCTGGACCTAAGCACGATCTTGAGTGCTTTTACCGCAAGGGAGAAGGTCACCGAAGCGGAATTGCCCAAAGTACTTGGCGGATTTGAAGAACGACAACATCAAGAAGAAAGGTATATCTGATATACATGTTATTGATGTGTATCTCACTAGTACTCGTAGTAGTGCCTGGGTATTTGATACTGGTTCGATTGCTCATATTTGTAACTCGAAATAGGTGCTGCAGAATAAACGGAAGCTAGCGAAGAACGAGGTGATGATGTGCGTTGGAAATGGATCAAAGGTTGATGTGATCGTGGTCGGCACGCTACCTCTTCATCTACCATCGGGATTAGTTTTATACATAAATAATTGTTATTTGGTGCCTGCGTTGAGCATGAACATTATATCTGGATCTTGTTTATTCCGAGACGGTTACTTGTTTAAGTCCATGAATAATGGTTGTTCGATTTATATGAGTAATATGTTTTATGCACATGCACCTTTGATAGATGGTCTATTCTTATTGAATCTTGATTGTAGTAATACACACATAAATAACATTGAGGCTAAACGTTTGAAATTGAGCGATAACTCGACCTATATGTGGCACTATCGTCTTGGTCATATCGGAGTGAAGCGTCTGAAGAAACTCCATTCCGATGGACTTCTTGAATCACTTGATTTCGAATCACTTGAAAGATGCGAAGCATGTCTGATGGGTAAAATGACTAAGACTCCATTTTCTGGTATGATGGAGCGAGCTACGGACTTGTTGGAAATCATACATACCGATGTGTGTGGTCCAATGAGTGTAGCATCGCGCAGTGGTTATCGTTATGTTCTTACCTTCACAGATGACTTGAGTAGATATGGGTATATCTATTTCATGAAACATAAGTCCGAAACTTTCAAGAAGTTTAAGGAATTTCAAATTAAGGTAGAGAATCAACGTAACAAGAAGATTAAATTTCTACATTCTGACCGTGGAGGTGAATATCTAAGTTACGAGTTTGGCGAGCATTTGAAGAAATGCGGAATATTTTCAAATTGACACCGCCGGGAACACTACAGCGTAATGGTGTGTCCGAACGTCGTAATCGAACTCTCTTAGTTATGGTTCTTTCTATGATGTCACTTACAGATTTACCGCTATCATTTTGGGGTTATGCATTAGAAACAGCCGCATTCACTTTAAATAGGGCACCATCTAAATCCGTTGAAACAACACCGTATGAATTATGGTTTGGGAAGAAACCTAAATTGTCGTTCCTTAAAGTTTGGGGTTGCGAAGCCTATGTAAAGAAGTAATAGCCGGACAAGCTTGAACCCAAAGCGGAAAAATGCGTCTTCATAGGATACCCGAAGGAAACTATTGGGTATACCTTCTATCATAGATCCGAGGGCAAAATCTTTATTGCTAAGAATGGATCCTTTCTAGAGAAGGAATTTCTCTCGAAAGAAGTGACTAGAAGGAAAGTAGAAATCGATGAGGTTGTTGAACCTTCTCTCGAACTTGCGAGTAGCGCAACACCGGAAGTAGTTCCTGTGGCACCTACACAAATAAGAGAGGAAGATAATGATGAAGATCATGAAACTTCGGTTGAAGTTGCTACAGAGCCTCGCAGGTCAACGAGAACTCGTACCACTCCTGATTGGTATGATCCCGTTATGAGTGTCATGTTGGTGGACAACACCGATGACCCTGCGACATATGAGGAAGCAATGATGAGCCCAGATTCCAATAAATGGCAAGAATCCATGAAATCCGAGATTGGATCCATGTACGAAAACCAAATATGGACTTTGGTGGACTTACCGGATGGCCGGAAGGCTGTCGAGAACAAATGGATATTCAAGAAGATAACAGATGCTGATGGTAATGTTACTGTCTATAAAGCTCGACTTGTCGCAAAAGGGTTTCGACAAATTCAAGGAGTTGACTACGATGAGACTTTCTCACCAGTAGCGAAGCTAAAGTCTGTGAGGATTATGTTAGCAATCGTTGCATATTATGATTATGAGATATGGCAGATGGATGTCAAAACAGCGTTCCTCAATGGTGACATTGATGAAGAGTTGTATATGATGCAACCCAAAGGTTTTGTCGATCCTAAAGATGCTAACAAGGTGTGCAAACTTCAACGGTCCATATATGGATTGAAGCAAGCATCCCGAAGTTGGAATCAACGTTTTGATAAGGTAATCAAAAGATTTGGTTTTATACAAACTTATGGAGAAGATTGCATTTACAAGAAAGTGAGTGGGAGCTCTGTAGCATTCTTAATACTATATGTAGATGACATATTGTTGATTGGGAATGATTTAGACCTTCTTAATAGTGTCAAGGATTATTTGAACAATAGTTTTTCAATGAAAGATCTTGGCGAAGCAGCTTACATATTAGGCATAAAGATTTATAGAGATAGATCGAGACGCCTAATATCATTGTCACAAAGTACATATTTGGACAAAGTCCTAAAGAGGTTTGGAATGGAATATAGCAAGAAAGGGTTCTTGCCCATGTTGCCCAATACGACCTTGAGTAAAACTCAAAGTCCAGCAACGACAGAAGATAGAGAAAGGATGAGTAAAACTCTCTATGCCTCAGCCATAGGATCTCTAATGTATGCCATGCTATGTACTAGACCCGACATTGCATATGTTGTTAGTTTGACTAGCAGATATCAAAGTGATCCAGGAGTGGATCATTGGACAGCGGTCAAAAACATCCTTAAGTACTTGAGAAGAACTAAGGATATGGTTCTTTCTTATGGAGGTGATGAACATCTCGTTGTTAATGGTTACACCGGTACTAGTTGGAACACCGATCCAGACGATTCTAAATCTCAATCTGGATACGTATTTACTTTGAATGGCGCAGCAGTTAGTTGGAGGAGTGCAAAGCAAAGCGTTGTGGTGAGATCTTCAACTGAATCGGAATACATAGCTGCTTCGGAGGCTTCACAAGAAGCGATATGGATGAAGGAGTTCATTATAGAGCTCGGTGTGGTTCCAAGTGCGCTTGACCCAATGTCTATCTACTGTCATAACATGGGCGCCATAGCCAATGTGCAAGAACCAAGGTCACACAAGAAGCTGAAGCACATCAAGCTACGTTTTCACGCTATTCGAGAACATGTCCAAGATGGTGACATAAAGATTTGCAAAGTACACACAGATCTGAATGTGGCGGATCCGTTGACTAAACCTCTCCCGAGGGCAAAACATGACCAACACCAAACTGCCATGGGTGTTCGGTATATTACCATGTAATCTAGATTAGTTGACTCTAGTGCAAGTGGGAGACTGTTGGAGATATGCCCTAGAGGCAATAATAAATGTAGTTATTATTATATCTTTGTGTTTATGATAAATGTTTACATTCATGCTATAACAGTATTAACCAGGAAACATTAATACTTGTGTGATTTGTAAACTAAATTAGAGCCCCTAGTAAATCCTCTTCATAATACTAGCTTGTTGGTTAATATATGATTGTGGTTTCCCTATCATGAACATTGAGATGTTATTAACAACAAGATCATATCATTGGGAGAATGGTATGATGGACATACTCCTATAGATAAGCATAGCATAAAGATCAAGTCATTTTAATAGTTCAATTGCTATAAGCTTTCTGATACATAGTAACCTAATTTCTTCGACCATGAGATCATGCTTATCACCATCACCGGAAGGATGCTTTGATGACATCAAACACCACACCGTAACTGGGTGGCTATAAAGGTGGCATTGAGTGTTCGGAAAGTATGGGTTGAGACACATGAATCAAGAGTGGGATTTGTCCATCCATATGACGGATAGATATACTCTGGGCCCTCTCGGTGGAATGTCATCCAATTAGCTTCCAAGCATGTGACTGGCTCACAAGGGATCACATACCATGGGAACGAGAAAAGAGTACTTATCAGTAACGAGGTTGAACTAGGTATGCAGAGATACCGACGATCAAAACCTCGGATAAGTAAACTATAGTGAGACAAAGGGAAATTGGTATCGTATGTAAGTGGTTCATTCGATCGCAAAGTAATTGTAGAAATATGTGGGAGCCATATGAATTTCCAGATTCCTCTATTGGTTATTGATCGGAGAAGTGTCTCGATCATGTCCGCATAATTCACGAACCGTAGGGAGACACACTTAAGGATTCGATGTTGTTGAGTAGTTATGGAATAATGAGTAAGAGACCGGATGTTGTTTGGAGTCTCGGATGGGATCCAGGATATCACGAGGAGATCCGGAATGGTCTGGAGAATAAGATTCATATAAGGAAAGTCCTATTTCGGAGTTGGGGAATGATTCCGGTGTTTTCACCGGGAATGTTCTAGAAGGGTCCGGAAGGTCCGGCACTCCGGAGGTGAAGGGTACATGAATGTGTCATGACAATGTGGAATGGTTGCATCATGTACTATGTCACTTGGCTGGGCAAAATAAAGGGAGAAATCAAATCCTAGTTTGAAAGTCAAACGCCAATTTGAAAAAGTCAAACGACAAGTTTGCTTGGTGGAGGGAGAGTAGGAAACCCACCTGGGGAGGAAGTCTCCTCCCTCCATCCTCCGGCCAAGGAGGCCGACTTGTGGGAGGACTCCCTCCTCCCAAGCCGCACCCTCCCACCTATATAAGGATGGGCAGGGCTGCCACTCTCCCTCACACCCAAAACCCTAGCCTCCAAGTCGTCGGCGCCACCACCTCCTGCTGCCGCCGCCTAGGGCACCACCAACTCGCCGAGTTGGGGTGATCCCCAAACCCTAGCCACCAGCTACACTCTCCCATTGTGCCCTCTGAACCCTAGATCACCAAGGCCTCTCTCATACTCCACCATACTCGCTCTGGCTTAAGGCGAAGCCCTGCGAGATCTCCCCTCTACTTCCGGTACCACGTCGTCGTGCTGCCGGAATCACGAGGAGAGTGCTACAACCTCCACTGCCTGCTGGAACAAGGGAGAGGAAGGTCTTCATCGAGTACCGAACGTGTGACCGATCAAGAAGCTGGGAGCACAGCGCCATGGGAAGGATCGCTTCACGTAATCTTGAGATCGGCAAGAGTACGACTACATCACCCACGAGAATCTGCTCTCGTTAACCGCTTTGGAATCTTCGAGGGTGAGTTCCTCTATTGACTCGTTGCTACAATCTTGTAGATAGATCTTGGCTTGTTTGTTTGCATGCGGTAGAAATTTTTTATTTTCCATGCTACGAACCCCAACATTTTCTTCTATTTTTGGTTCTAGAAAGGCTAGAAAATAAATATTATCGGAATTGGACGGGACAAAAGCCAAAGTAAATATTTCACCGGGGAGAACACGGAGCCAGAAGACGAGACGGAGGAGGGCCTCGAGGGGTCCACACCCCCTAGCCGTACGACCAGGCCTGGCCTGCGCCTAGGGGTGTGTGTCGGCCTCGGGCACCCCCTCGGCCTTCCCCTTCGCCTATAAGAAGCCTTCGATGAGAAAATCCTAAGGAATCCAGCAAAAAAGCCACGAAAAGTTCCACTACGCCACCGCCACCGAAGGGGAGATTCGGGGGACAGAAAGTCTCTGTTCTGGCACCCTGTCAGGACGGGGAAGTGCCCCCGGAGCCATCTCCATCGATCTCCACCACCATCTCCATCGCTGTTGCTGATTCCCATGATGAGGAGGGAATGGTTCTTCCTCGAGGCTAAGGGATCTACCGGTAGCTATGTGTTCATCTCTCTCTCTGTCTCTCTCTATGAGTGATCATATTGTGGTCATGAGCTTTGTAATCAAGTAGATATACTATGTTACTGATGGATCAGTTGATGTGGAGCCTGTTGGGAACCCCAAGAGCAAGGTGTGAAGCAGCACAGTAACAAGTCTTCCCTCAGTAAGAAACTGAGGTTATCGAAGCAGTAGGAGGAAGGAAACGTCACACAGGTGTTGCAAGTAACGCGGATACCTGCACAACACAAACTCAAGACTTTGCCCCAACTAACAGTGAGGTTGTCAATCTCACCGGTTGTTGTAACAAAGGATTAAACGTATTGTGTGGAAGATAATGGTTTGTAGCAAGTAAACAAGTAACAGTGGAAGATGTATCAATGGTAAAGATTAGACCGGGGTCCATAGTTCACTAGAGGTGCTCTCCTTAGATAAAAAACATGGCATGAAGGGTAAACAAATTACAGCAGGGCAATTGACAGGAACTGAGCAAGGCATAACAAAGCAATTACTAGTCGGAAAGATCCTATGAGGTTGATCGGGCAATACAACAAGATACATAGACCGCCATCCAACTGCATCTATGACTAGAAGTCCACCTTCAGGTTATCATCCGAACCCCCTCCAGTATTAAGTTGCAAGCAAAAGACAACTGCTTTAAGCAAAGTGTGTAAGTTAAACAGTCCACATGTTCCATGAACAAGAGACCGTTGTTTTCTCCCTAGTGGCAACAACACATCTACAACCGAACATATTTCTATCACTTCCCTTGGAAACTAGAGGCATGAACCCACTATCGAGCATAAATACCCCCTCTTGGAGTCACTAGCAACTACTTGGCCAAGATAGCTACTAACAACAAAGAGCATGCAAGATCACAAACAACACAGACATGATAGAATCATAAAGACAAAACCATTAATCAAACCAACATAATAATATCAATATCCATCGGATCCCCGGAAACACAACATGCATGATTACAAATAGATTAAATCTTGATCATGAACGGAGCTCACAAGATCTATACATGAAAGCACAAGGAGTAGATACAACCATCTAGATACTACATGGACCCATAGTCCAAGGTGGAACTACTCACGCATCATACCGGAGAGAAGGCCTCCGGGATGATCTCCCCTCCGGCAGGGTGCCGGGAAGAACTTCAGATCCCCCTGATCTAGGGACAACGGTTACGGCGGCTACAGAATGTTTCGTGGAATATTGATCGGGTACTTAGGGTTTCTACATCATGGGATTCTTATAGGCGAAGGGGGAGGCCGAGGCGGTGGCCAAGGGCCCTACACCCTGCCTAGGTGCGGGGCAGGGCCCACCCGCTCCTAGGGGGTGTGGCTACCCTGGCACGCCTCTCCATCTCCCCTCTGGACTTCTTGTTCTCCACGGAAAGTTATTGACTTTGACGTTTGTCCCGTCCAATTCCGAGATATTTCCTTACTAGCTTTTCTGGAACCAAAAACAACAGAAAACAGGAAATTGGCACTGTGGCAACTTGTTAATAGGTTAGTACCAGAAAACATGTAAAAATCACCTCAAAGTGTATACAAAGCAAAGCAAAGTAGATACTAAACAAGCATGGATCATCAAAAATTATAGATACATTTCCGACGTATCAGTTACTCAAGTGCTTAAACCAATCTCCGGCTCTCCCCACGTGTGTGAAAGTGACAGCGTGCACGTCGTGGTGGCACTTAGGCTAGAGGTTACATAAATACTCAATTGCTTTAATAGATCTATGTTTTTCCCCACGTGTGTGAAAGTGAAAGTGTGTCGTGTGTGGCACTTAAGCTAGATTATATATATATTTATCATGAGTTATATTTGGAGTTGGATGTCTCTATGAAATTGTGGTGTTTGTTGGAACCATCTAGCGCTCAAGGTGACAGTGTGGGGTTATCTAGATGGGGAAGGCGGACTTTGAGGAGTGCTTTTATAGCCCTACCATAGATTAGAGTGTCCAACCGAAGAGTAGTTCAGGGTAGTATCATGAAGAGAATATATTTATTGAGAGTGTTCACTAGTGAAAGTATGATCCCTAGGCCTTGTTTCTAAACATTGAAACATTGTTTGCATCTAAATCTGTTACATGGTTGCTTGTTGCCATTGATACATCATCTACTTTTGCCGTTTACTCTCTATAAGCAACCTTTACCTTCCATACTATATGTTTAATCCTTTGTTTTCAGCAAACCAGTGAGATTGACAACCTCACTGTAATTTGAGGCAAAGTCTTGAGTTTGTGTTGTGCAGAATTCCAAGTTGCTAGCAACACCTTGGAGTTGTTTCCTTCCTTCTACTGGTTCGATAACCTTGGTTTCATAACTGAGGGACTTATTATTGTGCTTATCATACCTTCCTCTTGGGGTTTTCTAACAAAGCTCTACAGTGATCTGAGCTCATCACAAACACCCGAAGGTAAGGTAGAAAGGTATAAAGCCACACTAGTGGCCAAAGGATATAGCCAATTATACTTATGGAGTGGATTATGATGAAACATTTCTTCCGGTAGCAAAAATGAATATTTTTCGAACAATAATATCAATAGCAGCAAACCGCAAGTGGAAACTATTTCAATTAGATGTTAAAAATGCATTTATTCATGGAGATCTGCAAGAAGAAGTCTATATGGCTATTCCTCTAGGATTCAATATTAATGAGACCGAGGATAAAGTGCGCAAGCTTAAAAAATCTCTTTATGGCCTCAAACAGTCACCGAGAGCATGGTTTGGGACATTACGTAAGGAGATTTGCTCCCTAGGATATCAACAAAGCAATACAGACCACACTCTTTTCTTTAGACACCGTGGTGATCAGATTACTTTAGTTGTTGTCTATGTTGATGACATTGTTATTACAGGAAGTGATGATGATACAAGTCTCTAAAGAAGACTTTGGGAAAATTGTTTGAAGTTAAAGACCTGGGATATCTACATTACTTCCTAGGAATAAAAGTTTCTTATGGTGCCCAAGGTATTTATTTATCGCAACGAAAATATGTTCTTGATTTACTTGCTAAAACTGGGATGCTCGAGTGTAGAGTAGATAGTACACCGATTGAACAGAACCATGGGATTATAGCAAACTCTGGTGATCCTGTAGATAAGGGTGGATATCAAAGATTAGTTGGGCGCCTAATCTAGCTATCACACACAAGGCCAGATATAGCATATGTAGTGAGCATAGTAAGCAGATACATGCATGATCCAAGGTCTGGTCATCTGAATGCCGTGAATAGAATTCTGCGATATCTCAAAGGTTGTCAAGAAAAATGCATCTTGTTCTCAAATCATGGACATATGAGAGTAGAAGGTTACACCGATGCTGATTGGGCAGGATGTTTGGATGACAGAAGGTCCACCTCAGGTTATTGTATGTTTGTAGGTGGAAATTTAGTCAGTTGGAGGAGTAAAAAACAGAGTGTAGTTGCACGGTCTACAGCAGAAGCGGGGTTTAGGGCAATGGCCTCAGGCTTGTGTGAGTTAATGTGGCTAGAACTCTTACTAGATGAACTTGGGTTATGTGATAATACTCGTCTCCAATTATATTGTGATAATCACGCCACTATCAACTTGATAAATAATCCTATCCACCATGACAGGATAAAGCATGTTGGAATTGATAGACACTTCATCAAAGAAAAACTAGATGACGGAACACTTCAAGTTGGGTATGTCAAAACTGTAGATCAACTTGCTGATGTATTAACTAAAGGTGTGAGTATCTTAGTGTTCGAAAAGCTATGTAACAAGATGGGGCTAATAGATATATTTTCCCCACCTTAAGAGGGAGTGTTGGGAGTCCTGAGTTGTAATGTGTGAGTAGTAGAGGGGGTAAAGTGTAAACAGAAGCTTGTATATATCCTTGCCGGAGGAATGAAAGAAAGTGAGAGAGTTTTCCAGAAACATGTCCTCTTCTTCCCTTCTCTTCTACGCAAAGACTTGAGTCATCGGAGCTCCACATTAGCTCCGACGACACAAGGCAAGACTCAACTCCCGTTTCCTAAGGGCTATCGGCTTCATCAACCGGAGGGATAAAGTCATGTAGAACTCACAAGCATACCATCATCTTGATTCAATTAACTATGTGGTGCTTGTGAGGTTTATCTGATGCAGCCCCTCTGCGTGGGTACAGTACAGTGAAGCTACATGAAGAACTCAAGGAACAATATCAATTGCATCAAGCAAGACCAGACTGTTATCCTTTAGCTCTATCCATCTATACGAGCAACAACTTTGAAAAGCAACTCAACGGAGGCTTAAGGACCCATACAATTACTTGGAAAAACTCTCATTAGTTATTCTATATATGACAACTTATGTACCTACAATAATTCTTTGGGATTTCCAGGACCAAGTTATAACACACATGCATTTGGAACTTTAGTTACTTTTGGTAAATCGATATGAAGACATATAATTATAAATGTGCAAAATGTACTTTTGTTCATGTTCCTTTGAATTTTCCAAAACACGGTCAAAATGGCCGGTATGACTATTCATAGAAAGGGGTTCTCTCTTTCAATACTCCAAGGAGTTCTTTTATATAATTACTAATTGCGTATCTAAGAATGATATTTCAGGACCAAGATATAACACACACACTTGCAGTTTAAATTTGAATAATTTTAGAGAATCGGCATAAAGTTATTTAAATGTGCGAACGTAGCTAGAAAGCTTGAAAATTCGTAAAAGTTAGAAATTGTCACAAAAATATGGTACTATTTTTTTTTTGGAGTGGTGCCTTTTTGCACTGTATTTTTGGTACCCGGTTCCAAAAAGAAACCATTTTGTCACGTAGAGCTCGGAGTCTGACCCTTCGCTGGCCCACGATCAACGTCGTTTTGGAGTTGGGCTCGGTCTTTTTCGAGAGCAGAGTTGGGCTCGGACTCGGAGCACATCCTTTTTTTGGGTCTACAAAAGCCCTCGTGCTGGCGCGACGAAGCACGAACCTCACGACGTCTTAGGTCGAGACTCGACTCGACTCGACTCGAGACACAAGACAGGAAGAACGCGGACGCGGGAGAAGGCGGCGCCGGAGTTGTTGCACGCCCGGCAGACTCCATCGTCTCCGACACCACAGCAGCACCCGCGGCGCTCGAGGACTCGACTCTGCGCCTAGCGTCCGGGTTGGAGCGCTCATGTATCTCCAAGGAAGAGAACCGGCGCCGGTGGTGGCTCCGTCCCCATCCGCGCCGCCGACGGCGCCGCGGAGGAAGCGGACTCCCGGGAAGTGGAGAAGAATCCCACGCCCGAAAGGCACGACGGAACCCCTCTGGCAACCACGACCGCATTCGGCGGATGTGCAAGCGATGGTGGACAAGTGGAATCTGACTACGCTAGAAAACATCAAGGAAATCGAGAATATGCGGGAGGAGGACTGCGATCTCTTCACGGAGGAGGACAGGCTCGACTTCTACGCCTTCAAGAAGAAGATGATCCCGTCCCTGCACCGCATCCTCAACTCCACGCCCGAGAATACCTTCTTCCGCTACATGAGATACACCGACACACCGTAAGAAACACCTCTCACAAACACTTGTGGTTCTTTAATTGCTTAAAAAACAGTCAGTAGTTACATATCTCCTAATGATGGGCATGTTCATTCACGTGCTGATTGCTGCTAGATCAATCAAAAGTTACTTCGTTATAGTGCTAAAAAGATTCCCTAGCTTCGCGTATTCCTCATATGCCTAGTTTAATTATATTTTAGGGGTCATTACTTATGTGCAACCGAATCAATTGATTAACATATTGGCTACTCTACGTGTAGGGAGGAGCACCTGACCGCCGAGCGCATGGAAGCACAAATGTTAGCACAATTTCCTCATCGCCAGCCTTGCAAGCAAGCAAAGACCTTCGCTGAACTTGCTCTGGCGCACTACAACCAGAAGAACAAGACGGTACGAAAAACTTATTAGTTTCTTCTCTCTCAATTTCTATTATTGCATTGTAGTATTATCTAATTTACTCGTAACTTGTTTGTTAATAACAGCACACGTTTAACTTGGCCACGACTCTGCTATCAAATTGTTTCTCTGAGTCATGTGGGACCACATATGGCCATGTTAATTTCACCGCCGTTGCCCATGAGCAAATTGCCGGACAACTTGCATCCAAGACCAAGAGGTTGTTTTTCGCCGAGATTATGTTTACGTCGGAGCTTCATGCATATCCAAGTGCTCAACCTATGCACGTGATGCGCGTGTGTACCATTGATGATGATTCTTGCTATGGTACGTATTTTATATCTATATGTTATTTTTTATATGCTATAGATATTCATTTTGTGATATACTAGAATTTAAGTGAATAGGTGATGCAAGACAGTATTAGTATAGATTTACAATGATTCCACAATTTGTAAAATCGTCAATGAGCAAAGGGGACAAGCGTGTCTATTCTGTTCGATATACGAGTCTAGGTGGACATACACATTATGACATATATTATTAATTGATCATTGTTGCATCGATACACAAATAAAATATATAGTAGTCCTCGGTGTTATATTGCGACATATACATGAATCAATTGTTGTTGCATCAATAGGAAAACTAAAGCTTAACAGAAAGGATCGCTTGGTCTATTAGTAGATTTACATGTAAGGTTGAACTTTCTATTACAAAGTTAAAACAAAGCATCACTTGAACGACCTTTGGCAAGAAAAAAAAACTTGGCATTGGGCTGTCCAACCCAAGCATTATAATCCTATTTAGAATGTAGCTACTTTTATTTAGAATCGTCATCTTCCAACTTGAATAACTATCTAATGTTGGTGATTGATATTGTTGCATTGTAGGTGGATGCCATAAGATATTTAGAAAGATTGATCACAAGATGAGGGATGACATGGATTATGAGCGATGTCACGCATGCAGTGACCTTATCAAGCATCCGAAAGCCAATTGTTTGATGGAGGGCATAACAGCACCAGGATGCCATACTACTCTGCAGTGTAGTTAACTTCACTTAAGGAATCTCAAAAAAAAAAACTTCACTTAAGGACGTTCATGAAAGATGTAAGCATTTAAGTGTGTGGAAAACTTCACCGTGCATAGATAAGCTATGCTAGTACTTGCATCGGTGATGGTATATTACTTGCATTGGTGATGCTAAGTCAGCATGTGGTGGCAGGTGATGCAAAAGTGTCTCTGTGTTGCACCGGAAAAATAAATGATAACCATATTATCAAGCTAAAAATACTTACTACACAAGCATGACACCGACTCGACCTCCCTCGTGCAGGGTCGTTTCCTGCCCGACCTTCCTCCTGCAAGGCCGTCTCCTGCCTGACCTGCTCGGTTCCCGCCTCACCGACGCAGCTTGAGCTTCCAAGTCTCCTTGACCCCTCACACCCGTCATCGCAATCCTCCCTCTTCAAACCTGCTTGATTAATATAAATTACATTTATCTAGAAATTCATTAATGATCCAATCTTACTATTGGATCTCTGATGTAATATGAAGCATACGCACCACCCAACTGATCTCGGTCTTGCATTACATCTGTGTTAGAGCATGAGAGTACATTGCAGGGAATTGAATGTAGATAGGACCATTAGTTGTATACTTATCCATCCAAAAAGTGCTCAAACGATTATCAAGTTGTACTGTCGTAGATGCACATTTGCTACCCATTCAGCTTAGCATGTGTTTCCAAGAAAAGAGTTTCACCACTGAAACTTTTGGATCCAGATAAACGAATAGGAATGGATGTATAATATGTGCAAGTAGATATACATGGAGAAGCAGTAGAAGTACTGTCTCGCGACTAAGCGTGTACAGAAACTTCGGCACCTTGTAGCGATATGAACGACACACATACATGGTTGATTCCCGTCGCCATATTTTGGCTATGCCTGAAAGAAATAGCATAACGGATCAGAACATATGAGAGGAAATAGGATCAGAACATATGAGAGGAAATAATGCATCAAATCTGCTAGTTTCAAATGGCTGGAGCATGTTGAGCTGAATAATGCAAATAGAAGTGACTACAGCAATACGCAGCCAGCCGGTCGGCCCATCCATCCACCCCTTCATATCCTGCTAGATGCACGTGTGTAGGGAGGATGATTTGGCGGCAGGCGGGGGCAACGGAAGAGCAGAAGGACTGCATCTTGGACCTTCCCGTCACTCTGCGCCTGCAGATTCTCAGCCTGATACCGCTCAAGTCGGCCATCCGCACCGGCACGTTCTCCTCGCACTGGCGTGGTCTCTGGGAGCAGTGCTGACCCGTGTCCTCCCCGCTCCGCTTCCCCTTCCCGGGCGAGTGGGACCAGATGGACGGCATCGACATGCAAGAGAAGCGGCGGGTGGACGTCTTCTCGCTCACGTTCCACGCGGGGCAGCTCGCGTAGCCCGACCTCAGATACGATCTTCCCGTCGGCTCCGTTGTTCCTCTAGCATGATGTTACGATCGACGGGGAAGGGGATTGGGGAGGCAGCGCGACGGGACTGAACCAAAACTGGGACACGACGGTGGCATAAACGGTTACTTTCGCTCAGCGGTCGCATTACCCTGTAAATAGCTATAAGTAGAGAGGCAAAACTGTCTAAAAACATATAGGTACTACAAGAAACACTCCTTTCTTTATTATTAGGTAGGTATAGATATAGATTTGGCTGGAAATAATTTGTCTAGTGACTTCAACTTTAGACCCCCCCCCCCCTCCTCCCGACCCCGTGCGGCTGACGCCGGGCCACACCGGGCGGAAGCCAACTAGCCCCAGTCCTCCCCCCCCCCCCCTCGTGCCACCCTCCTCCCGCCGCCGTCGGCATCGCCGCTGGGCAAAGCCCCTACAGCGCGGTGGCGGCGACCTTCACTCTTTGCGCCCTTGATCTGAGATGGCGGTGGTCCTTGATCCCAGGCAGCGGCAGTGGCCTGCCACCTGATCTTCGACAGTGTGGTGGTGCGGTGGTGGCCGGTGAGCGTCGGCGACAGAGCTGTAGGCAGCAGGGATGGATAGAGGCGAGGTGTGGTTTATCTAGGGTTTGTCCTAGAATCAGCGACCCTTGTCCAGCTCTTCTTCCATCCTCGTCATCGGCTGGGACGTTGTGTGGAGGCCCTCTGGGTATTGCTACGTATCATGGGGATGCCTAGGGTGAAGGCCCTGTGTTTGGTGGTGGTGGTCATCATCTCCGTCGAAGGTGGTCGGCCTGACGCTGGTTCAGCATATCTCGGGATCCGTCATCTAGTCATGGCTGTGAGTCATGGAGACCTAGTTACCAGTGAAAACCGAGCCGACTGGCAGGCGATGGCGGCGTTCCACGTCGTTACCTCGATGAAGACATCGTAGTGCAACTAGTGTCGACCTTACTCGTGTTGCTCCAGGGAAAACCCTAGGATCTAGTTTTCCGGGTCGGCGATGGCGACAATGTGGTGTCGCATTCTCTCTTGGGAGCATAGTTTGTCGAGCAGCGCTGGATGGCGGAGGCAGGAGGTGGAGTGGCTTCATCTTGCATGGAGACTCCGGTGCAGATGTCAAGTCATGCCTAACCGCCGGGTCGGCGATGGCGACGATGTGGTGTCGCATTCTCTCTTGGGAGCATGGTTTGTCGAGCAGCGCTGGATGGCGCAGGCAGGAGGTGGAGTGGCTTCATCTTGCATGGAGATGTCAAGTCATGCCTAACCGCCAGGTGCTACGCTTAGTCATTCCTAGTTCGGTAGGTGCTACGCAAGATGGATCTCCCGGTGGTTTCAAGCTGTGTCGGGTGGCGAGACTCGGTGGCATGGTGCAAAGGGGCCTCAATGTCGACCGCACGTGCATGTTGGATGCACGCAGGGTGGTGGAGTTGTTTGGCGTCAGGGTGGCATTGACGGCAGACCTCATAAGGTCATTACGTTGATCTCTCCAGAAGATGGGTATGCGAAAGATGGCGGCGGCGAGGACTGTTGGAGCATGTATGCTGGTACGCGCTAAGGGTTTGTCGGACCGGTTGTGCCACTTACTCTCCGTTGGACGACTTGTCGAGGCCTTTAGTATTTAGATGATGCGCGCTGGTGTGATGTGAGGGTGTTGGCATTGTTCATGGACACCCTCTTCATCAGTGTTGTAGATTAGCGATCTATTATGAATAGGACACCTCTAGACAGGCTGGTTAGTGCAAACCAGCCACCACCCGGTTAGGGAAGGATAGCACTGATAGAATCGTCCTATTTTGGGAAATGCAAACACCCGCGCGGTAATGGCTATACCTAACAAAAATCCTTGGTGGGAACCAACCCGTCCCTTACCCCTAGCTTCTTAGACTGATCAGAAGTAAAAAAAAGTAGGAGTAGTAGAAATCACAGATCAAGTTACTCGACATCTCCTTTTACTCTTTATCTTGCGAGAAAACCAACTACACAAAATATTCCAGGAACAAAACTATGTTAGTTCTTTTGTAGTAAAATATGCAGGATTAAGAGACCAGCAGCACACATAAAAACCTGTAGGTGCTCTCATACATATATCCAAAATCCCAGTTTCTAGGATAGTAAGAAAACGTTACCAAAAGCACCTAGTTGTATGGTAGGTACAACTAGATAGAAATCCTGCAACAAGTAAAAATCCTCTAGTAGCCAACTTGACATTACACATTGGTAGTTCTCTATGGATATGCTAGCAGTTGATAGTGCATCCATCTTTTCCTCGACAAACACAACTGGGATGCCTCACCAGATCAATAACTTAACACCAAACATTGGACAACATTCTTTGTTAGCGTCTTTTGCTGGCACCCATACTGGTATGGCTTTTTTATTGTGGAAGGAACCTGAAAAGTTGCACACAAGATATAAGATTGGTAAAGTGTTTTTTCCGCAGTGAATGCATGAAGTTACGTTCATGTTACTTGCATTAACAGGGTTCTAGGAAAATTAAATCCCTAAAAGTAATGTTTTTCTCTCATGTTGCAGCTGTGTGATTTGGAACTGAACACACCCCTATGGATGTGTACAACAAAGCTGATGCGAGTGACACGGAGCCACTATTTGCACTCAACTTGGTTATATGGATTCAAAAAGCAACTAATCAAACACCATCATACAACTCTACATGATCCCTACCGCAACTTAGGCTAGAGTAAGAACAACTAGGATAAAAATCATGTAAACAACTTGGTTGTAGGGATTCAAAAAGAAATTAATCAGACACCATCATTCAACTCTATACGATCCCTACCGCAACTTAGGCTAAAGTAAGAACAACTAGATAAAAATCATGTAAACAACTTGGTTGTAGGAAATCAAAAATCAATTAATCTAATACCATCATACAACTCTACACAATACATGCTGCAACTTAGGCTAGATTAGAATAACTGAAAAAAAATCATGTAAACAAGTTGGTGCAGGGATTTAAAAAGCAACTAATCAGACATCATCATACAACTCTACATGATCTCTACTACAACTTAGGCCAGAGTAAGAGCAACTAGATAAAATTCATGTAAACAACTTGATTGCAGGGATTCAAAAAGCAACTAGTCACACCATCATACAACTATACATAAGTGTAAAGGCAACCCATCAGTATTGTAAGCTATTTTTACAGAAGTGTAAAGGGAACTTAACATATGCTAGTAGTATGTATTAATAATTTTAGTTTCATCATTCTTTACCCACCAAAAGAGTACCCCACCACTCCCTATCAAACTTGGCACATCACCATTTTAATTGGGAAAATATCGCAATAAAATGTAGTAAATAATATTGTAGCAGGAAAAACAGTTGAGACAACTTGAATTGGGTAATCGCAATGGTATTTGCATAAAGTAGTAATGGAAAAAAACTTACATAAGGATTGGTATGCAACTTAGGCTAAGATGTCTAATGAACTTAATTAAGTGGTAGAAGCAACTTTAGAATGTTGGCATTGGCAAATAACTTAATTGAGGAAAAAGAGAGGATAACAGAACAAATCCACGGAGTTCATGGATTTGTGAGAAACCAAAGTTAAAAGAGCATCAATATGCAACTTAGAATAATATGTCTAATCAACTTAATTGAGTGTCATAAGCAACTTAAGTCCACGTCGCGTATCAGCACAGCGATCAGATCAAAGCTGCTACCTCACAAGGCCAAGAGGGTACTTGAACCTAAACTCGTAGGGCAGAATTTGGATGTCGTGCTCGTCAACGGCCCTCGGTGCCCTGGTGCCAACCTTCATCCACGGCCCGCATCAAGCTCTTCCACAACTCGCTCGGCAGATGCAGGCACACCCAATCCATGAGCGAGTCCATATCCTTAGCGAAGCCCAACAGGTACCAGTGTAGACGGCTTGCAGGTAGTCTCTCTTGGTTCCCTCCATCTCCTCCCCCACACGCGGGCCACCATATACACCCCACCTTCAGAGAGAAAATAAAGAAGACAAAGACATAGCCATCGTGTTCATCACCCTCACCCTCAGTACAACAATAGCAGACTGCAGAGCACTCAAAAAAATTTAGAATCAGGAGATCTTACAGCAGGAGAGGACCAACTTCCATAGGAGAGCGCGGAGGTAACCAGTTGTTCCAGCCACCTCCAGTCCGAACGCTCTAGCCCGTGCTATCGCATCATCACCTCCATCCGTTCTTTCTGGATTCACCTGTTGATAGTATATTCTTGAGAATAAGGAACTTAGTTAAAACATAGTACTACTGATGGGAATTGAGTTGTAAAGTAAAAAAACTTAGGTTAGATGATGGTAAAACAACTTAGCCAGAAAACAGAAAGCAACTTAGTTAAAATATTGGACAACTTAGAAATGCTGAGAAAAACAACTTAGTTATAACATTAGACAAACTTCCCCACTTATATAAGGAAGAAAATGTGATCAGTCTGACTAACTACAGTCAAAAAGCAAAGAACCAGTACTCTACCAAGTAGTGTTCAGTATCAGTTTAGGCAAAAAGGATAGATGTCACATGACATTAAAAACTTGAAGTAAATTCACATAAAAAACACTAAAACCATAGGGGGTCTACACACCTTTGTAGTACACGTGAGAACGTTCACCCGTGGACCGTGGTCTTTAAGCATAAGTTGTGTGATGTCCTGTTAGTAGCTGACTAAAAAGGTCATATTGCTATAAGCAAATTTATCTAAATGACTTCATGTACGAAAAAAACTTAGGTTAGATGAAGGTAAAACAACTTAACCAGAAAACAAAAGGTAACTTAGTTAAAATATTAGACAACTCATGAATGGTGAGAAAAGCAACTTAGTTATAACATTAGAAAAGCTTTCAAGAAATTGTGATCAATCCGATTGACTATAGTCAAAAGGCAAATAACCAGTACTCTACCTGGTAGTGTTCAGTATCAATTTAAGTAAAAAGGACAGATGCGGCATGACATAAAAACTTGAAGTAAATTTCCTATAGCACATAATAAAACACTAAAACCATAGGGTGTCTACACACCTTATGGTTTGATCTGGTGTGTCATACATGAATAATATGGAAACTGGTCGTATGTATAGCAGAGTTCTTTTGGTTCAACTAGAAAAAACACAGCTTATCCCTATTACAAACAACAACTTAATTAACTGCTACATATCAACTTAGAGCAACCACAATGGATCAACGCTTAATTAGATGCTTAGGAAACAAAAATGAATTTAAAAATAATATAGGAAGCTTCACGGCACAAGAGAAAAAGGGAGTAGCGTCGAACGTCAAAATTTGCGCCAGGCGCCCGGGATCTAATGCAGCAACAACCGATATAGGAGGGTTAGAATCCTAGGGTCGCCTTTTACGAGCTGCAACACGGGTACTCTTACCTTTGTTGAATAAAACACCTCAATTAACCCCTCACCCGCCCCTACAAAATCAATGTGAAATAACTTCCCTAATCTATGTGACTTGATGTGTAGTGGTAAGCCTTGTTTCATATCATAAGCAGGCAAACCAGCAGAAAAATGAAAATAAAGTGTAGATACTGCCCCAAACCATGAGAACCTCTACAAGCATCTGATGTGTCCATGCTCTGTCCCTCATCTGATTTCGTCGTGTTCCCACTAAATCGAACTATGCATACACAAAAGCTCCTCCATCGGAAGCTGAGCATACCACGGGAGAAAACTAGAACCAGGGATTTCGTGTAGAGATCAAATGCACACAACAACTGGGACTAAAATACAGTGTCTTCGCGTTCGTAAGTAGTGGATTCCTGTAACATCCCAAAAATACTAAACTTGGATCATCAATTTCTAATCATCAAAATTAGGGTTAACAAAAACTTTTCTAAATAAAATTTTGAAAGCATGCATATGTGTATGCATTTCATTTTGAATACTCTTGAACCACCTTGATTGTGTGTTCATTTGCTTGTAATTGGATGCTTAGGTGAAATAAACATCATCTAAACATTTCCCACCCTTTTCCTAAAGACAAGTAAATCAAAACAAATAAAATAAGGGAATGGTCATTTTGACCAATTTAACTCCTATGCCTACTTTGGCTGTCTCAAACTTTTAGAATCTAACAGAAACTTTTCTGGATATTTGCACCCCTTGAATGTACTCATAACAAAGTATCAAGGCCCACTTTGTAATCATCCAGAAACTTCCAAATGCATAATTTAAATGGCAATTCAAAATTGAATCTTTATCATATGAGAAGATCCCACTTTTTCAAAAACCACTCAAACAAGCTCAACTTTCAAAACCCAAGCATCTGCCGACTCCCTAGCATCAACCTAGCACACCCACCAAAAATCTTTTCAAAATTCAAAACTTGAATTCTTGCGGCCATTTCATCAAACAGGTTGCAAACACAAATCATCAAAATCCTAAACACTATAGTGAGCAGTGATTGAAGCCTAACTTGTTCCCTCTTTAGCTCACAACCATCTCAGTAGATCATCTAGTAAGTTAAACCAAGCACTAGCCTCACTGTAAGCTTGGCATTGCCATCAATGGTGAACAGCCGAGCACACCCATGCCACCCCAGTGGAGATAGCAAGCTAGGAGGAGAAACAAGCCTAGCCAGCATGTCTGGGAGGCAGCCCACCGTCCACTGCCACTCCCTGTCCCAGCCGCGAGCGTTGCCAACCCCTGGACCACACGCACGGACCGCGCCCAGACCGTCAACGACCATGCCGAGCATGCGCCAGAGCGCCACCCTCGACCGAAGCCCACAGACCGCGCGCCGCCCTCGCCGCGTGCACACACGATCACCACCGACCCAGGAGACCGCCAGACATCCCCGTTCGCCGCCCCGTGATGCACAACCACCGCTCGTCGTCGAAGACGTCGCCTCTGCCGCGCAGAGCACCGCATGTTCCAGACCAAACCGCACCGCCCCTACACGCGCATTTAAGCCGTAGAGCATCACCAGGAGACCACCAAGCGATCGCCACCGCCGGCCATGCCTCTAGAAGCCCGTAGTCATGTCGCCACCGTCGCCTGCCCATCCCGTCTGGTCTCGCCGTTGAGCCTATAAAAGGAGGACTCTTCCGCTCGAATTCTTCACACCATTCCACTCCTCTCTCACCCAGAACCACCCCACCTCAGTTCCGGAGCAAGGCGAGCAGCGTATCGCCGGAATTTCACCAGAGCCCGCCGCCTCTGGAGAAGAAGGGCGCCATCGATTTCGTCCACCCCAGGAGCCGCCGCGACCACCCCTGAGTTCGCCGTCGTCGACTTCGTTGTTCGCCCGCCTCACTGACCCTCGCCTGCACCCCGGTGAGCCCCCAGCAACCCCCACTGGCCGCGCTAGGTTTCTGTCTCGCCGGCGTTGCTCAACGTCGACGATGACTCTCAGCCGTTGGATTAGAACCCGATCGAACGCACCATATCACCCATACCGCTTCGCACCCCCTGTGTCACTGACGCGTGGGGACACCCACTTAAACATCCAGCGGGCGCTAAACAGCAGGCCGGCCCGATGTCGTTCCGCAGCCCAGCCAGTTATTTGAATTAAACCTTTTCCAATATAATTCAAACACACTTCTGTACCCAGTTTCAAAAATTAACCCAGGTCGATTCAGTGCACCAAATTGAATGAAACTATTTTTTTTAGAAAGGTCTGGAAATGCTGAATCCAAGCCCGTTGGATTCAAGTCATTTGGATCTATAGATCATCCATGGTAAAAATAACAAGGCAGAATCTTTTCTGCATTCAAACATTTTTCAAATTAAAACCATGTTAGCTTTTGAGTTGATTCCAACTCTCAAAAATCACATTTAACCATACCTTTCAGAATATATAAAAATATATAGGTTCACTTACAGAAAGAATGTTCAAGTAATAAAAGAATGCCCCATAGGCATTTCTAGTCACTTTATTTAATTAAAATAAAAGGGTAAAACCTTATTAAATTGTGACACCACTTTAAATCACATTCCCATGGACTAAAATATGTGGTGATGACATGTGTCAACATGATCCCATGTTTGGTTTGGAGAATATTAAATCTTAAGTAGTTTTTCAATGAGTAGAAATTACTTTTCTAAAAATAAAAAGAATTAAACCAAGCCTTAATCTTGTAATATTAGTGATGATGCTAGATCATCTATAGGACCCTTTGGTGTGATGATTGCAAGTAGTTAAGTATTGTTTGGTGATTGTGTATATCGTATTTATTTATAGACGCTAGTACCGACCAAGGATACGAGGAGGAAGGAGGATACTACGAAGAAGAAGCCGAGGAGAACTTCAACCACTGCTCTGCACAAGGCAATCTTATACTGATATTGTGCAAGCCTAATACTACTAGTGAATGTGCAAGCTAACACTTGCAAGATACTCTACTGATGCAAGCAAACCCTTACTTACTACCATGCCTACTATATGCCTTAAGCATATGTGATCATTCCCACTTGATACCCCAATCCTAGTTTATTTGCAAGTTTCTACTTTATTTCTTTATCAAAGCTTTAACTTAGAGATTGACTTAAGTGACTTGTAGATTCTAGAAAGATGTAGCTGAAGGTTGCATAAAGAGCATAAAATTTAGCCTAAGTTAGAAACCTTGATGTCATCCTAAGATATACGGTTGAACTTAGCTGAAACTCCACTAGACTACCACCCCTCATTAGTACTTATCCCCACTTGTAGATGCTAGTGCTAAGCCTAAAACTTGACCAATCTTAGATGGGAATACTTGGTGAAAATGGTTATGAAAACCTTGGAATGATGGATCATTCTATTGAAATGATTTGACATGTGTTTCTAAAACACCAGATGATTTTGGTGATGAAAATGTTGAGGCATGAGCCTTAGCCCTTTATAAAACTGATGGTTGTCTGGATGCGATGCCATTCCAATTTTATCATACAACCACAATACCCGAAGATTGGGTAGGGCTTGACTGGAAACTTATATACCTTAGTATTAGTTCCCTCACGGCCAAGGTCTGAGCTGAGGCTACCTTGTGAAGATTGTCCACCTGTGCAGTACCCAAGATGACAGTTGGTCATGATTGGGAGGCCAAACTCACATGAGAGGTGCTTATACTAGGGCGTGTAATTGAAAGGTTAGGATTGATTATCCGCATACTGAGTATGGTGAATTCAGGATTTGTTCCTGACGGATGTATCAAATGTTGTGGTGAAAGTGTACAATCTCTACAGAGTGTCAAACTATTGAATAGCGCGTTGCATGATTATGGACGATTAGTGGCCATACTGTTCCTCCGTCAGACTTTTCAAAATGACTTGTGAAATGAATTAAGACTTTGACTTGACCACAACAGGGTTGTGAGATGAAATACAAATCCCCATTTAGGTGTTATAAAACTTCAACTAGCATTTGTTGCTTATGAACTTAGTAGAGATAAATCTGGCTTTTGCAAAACAACCCTAGAGCCTAGTGTCCTATTATCAAAAAACCCTTTCAGTTGTTAGTATTAGTTTGCGAGTACTTAAAGAGTACTCATGGCTTTGTCCCTGGCTATTCCCATGGCCAGACTATGAAGAGGAGTACTTGGAGGATGGACCCCAGGAAGGTTACGACAACTAGGATCATCTCCCATCGTCAGCATTGCCTATGACCCAGAAGATGGAGCTTCGCCCACGCTACCGTTATTATTACGTATTCCGCTGCTTGATGTTGTATTAAGAACTGGATCATGAGATCCCTATTTGTGTAAGAACTTATGTACGGTTTGTAAGGGATGATGTACTATGGTATCCAATTCTGTTATGTCTCGCAAAAATGGTAATCCTGGGATTGCGATGTATGGCATAACAGGCATCTGGGATTAAAAATCCGGGTGTTGACAATTCCCGACAGATCGCTTCTATCTGGGGGATTTTGAGTACATGGACTAACCTTAGGAACCAGATGTAAGCGTCGCCACTCGCCAAAATCCACGGAGAGCGCCGCACTTCACCTCGCCGAGCTCGACGCCCTGCCGCACTCCTCATTCTTCGTCGCCAACCTCCTCCACACCGAGCTCGGCGCACCCCCGCATGTCTCGCCCTTCGCCGAGGATCTCCCTCCCCTCGAGCGTGGATCCGACGACGAACTCGACTCCCTCATGCGCGCCCCTCACTTCCACCGGATCGTCTCTCTCCGATGCGGGTCTAGCTCGTCGCCGATGAAATCGAAACCCTAGAAAAATCCTGGAAAAGGATGTGGAGTGGAGAAAAGGCAGGGAATGGAGAGAGAGACGAGCGGAACTCCTGAGATTCAGTCTCCACCCTCAGAACGACACGTGCCAGGTAAGCCCCAGGTGGGTTGTTGTCGGGACGACGCGCACGTGATCAACGCAGACGGAGCAGATCTGCCGATCATTACTCGATGGCTCGATCGAACAAACGAGCCACCGTGCACTTTTTAGCGTTTGGGTATGAATAATATATTAAGGACGTTGCTACATAGCAACCGGTCTCATGAAGTCAAAACCTAGCGGCCGTTTGGATAAGAATTGGTCAAGTAATACATGTACAATACCTTGTTAGACACTAAAAGACAAGATTTCTAATTAGCCAGTTCAATTCAAATATGAAAAATTAAAATGTTTTTTAGGTCAAACCATTTGTACGAATTACGATCCGTTTTCACCGTTAGACTAGTCGTGACGAGATCTTCGAAACTAGCCCCATATTGGTATATTCTGACAATAGTTTTTTAGATGAAAAGTTATCCACCCGTAACACGCGAGTTATCTAGACTTCAGCATGTAAGTTATCCACCCATAACATGTAAGTTATCCACTACTACAAAATTTATCTATAGATCATGTGTTAGAGATTGGTAACTTTTTTGTTTACCAATAAGTTATCCATCAGTAACACGAGAGTTATCAGGCTTCAACATATAAGTTACCCACCAAATAACATGTAAGTTATTCATCACTATAAAAATTTATCCACGGATAGAATATAAAAAGTTTTTATAACTATACGGCCTTGTCGTCCGTCGCTCTGTCGCAGCGTATGGACTACTCAACCTTGAAAGGCTGTCGTGTCAAACATCAAACATAATTTGTTTAAAGAAACTAAATCTAAGCTTTTTTTACATACTATATAAATTAATGGGGTCTTATGACCACCTACCACATGCAACCAGTAATCTAGCGACTCGACTTCGTAAACATCTCTCGCTGCTACCGTAGTGGACGGGTGACAAAGCCTCGAAGGGTTTTAAGATACCGAGTCTTAATTGCTCGTCGACGCTAATATGTTGATGGCAATAAAGTTTTAGTACCCTAACAACTAGCCTACCACGTTTCAATTAAACTTGTTCAACACATATGCGAGAACGTCTATACCCAATATGTTTATATGATGGATAACTTATGTGTTACTGGGTGAATAACTTATATATTATGACATAGATAACTCACGTGTTTGGGGTGGATAACCTTTTGGTCCAAAAAAAATTTATCGAAACATATTAACATGGGATCTAGTTTTGAAGATCTCGTCGCGACTAATCCAACGGTGAAAACGAATCTTAAATCGAATAAACGGTTTGATCTATAAAACATTTTAAATTTTCGATATGATTCTAAGCTGACGAACAGCACGCGCGTTTACACCTCCTGCCAAGTTTTGTAATCCAACTACCGGTCTGAGAATAGAATTCCCGTATAATAAAGCCCACATAAAATAAAAAATCATTACATGAATATATATAGAAAAAACACACAAAAAAACACAATCCCACAAGTACAAAAGTCAAGTCTCCTCATTAAAACAATCAACAAAAGGCAGAAATGGAAAAAGGCCTAGGCTTAGCACGTGTACAGCACGAGTCTGACAAGAAAAGGCCCAAACAGATGCAGCCCATCGGAGTCCATTAGGCTGCCATTGCCTAGAAAAAACTCCCGGTAGCACGAATCTCCGCACACACCGGATGGTTACGAACTTGGCTGAGCACTAAGCAAGAAAACCAGGACACATAAAAACATTGGCATATTAGTGGTTTGCCAAGTGCCCTTTTGGCATGGCACTCGTCAAACCCAAAAGAACTAGGCAAATACCTGGACACGTGTCCATTTTAACCGCAGATGTAGCAGACGGACAACGGGATCGCCTTTACCAAGTATCCAAGTGTGTTTTGAAAAACACTAGGCAAACAAGCAAAAAAAAATAGTATGCACATATACATTTGAATTTTGAAGTGAAAACTTTTAAATTTATAGTTTATTTTCTTCAATAAAATAATTAGTTACACTTTCATAGAGCTCTTTAATAGGAAAAATAAAATAATACCTAAAACTCAGAAATATAAACTTTTTGACATGAAGTGATATTTTGGTTAATGAGCTTAGGATAAATAGTAAAATTCAATAAAGAAATTTAAAATGGTGCTCGCTTCATGACAATGTGCCCATTTTCTACTTTCTAAGCCAAAACTGGAGTTTCCTGTGAACCAAAAGCGTAGAATATTGTACAAAATAACAATCTTCCAATTTTTACACAAAAGTGGACCATATTTGATAGACAATTCCCAACAATTGTGAATTTCTCTCTTTTTGTCTACTTTTGTCCATAAAAATGAATTTTAGCCAATTTATCCGAAAGTGATTCAAATTTGAATTACACATGTGTTCTTTTTTTTAAATGATTACATGTGTGTTCTAGTTTGACCTTAAAAATTGTATTAAATCATTTTAGGTACCAAAAATATTTCAAGCCCTTGCTAGAGGGGTGGAGATAGGGGGGGGAGCAAGGGCTAGACCCCCTAATAACTCGCCCCCCTCAACAAATCAGTGCATGTTGTACTGATGGTCATATTGGATCACATACTAATCATTGTAATTAGTTTAGTAAATAAGAACTAATCAAACAACCGTGGAAGCCTCAACTGTTTGGATTTTCCTTGTATCTACCCATGACCTAGCGCTGCATTGTTGTCTTTGATCGATCTAGTCATATTTCCGCCTCTAGGCCTGACATTGTGCTACGGTGCTAGTCATGGTATCTATCTCTTGACGAGTACTGAGTAGTTTTGGCATCTAGTTCATTGCCGAATTAATAATTGATCGAGCAAGCACGTTAAACTCAAAAGTATATGGATAGATAGCTACCACTGGTCGCTAGTTCTTTTATCTCATGTAGTATTACAGATTACAGTACTATTAGGACTGGTTTTGTGTAGTTCATAACAAATCAATAAATTAATTTACTAATTAGATGCTTCCTTTTTAATTTTTCTTTTACTAATACTAAGTTGCCTATAGTTTTTCTTGCATTCTAGAAAATTTGCACTAAGTGTTATTTCAGTGCAACTTTAGCCTCTAGTTATTGTTTGAGAGCAGAGATAAGGTCATAGTTATTGTTTGAGAGCAGAGATAAGGTCATATGGATGAAACTAACTGATGTAGAAAGTGTTGTGCGATAGACACATTCTAACATTATTTTGTTATAACACACGAATAAGGGGGAGAAATCAACAATAAATGGAACTTGATCTTTTCTCTTTATTATGCGACCTAATTTTTTCTTCGCCCCCCTCATGCTTCAATCCTGGCTCCGCCTATGAATGATTGTACCCATAATGTAACCACATTTTGGAAAAAAAATCAAAGAAAATAAAAATATGTTAAAAAATTGGTATCCTTGTACTAATTGCCAAGAAAGCCAACTAGAGTATGAGCCTCAGCTCTCTCTCCTAATTAAATCCACAGGTTCGTTCTCTGTTGGCTTGTTTTATTTCTTGAGTCCAAAATATACAACTGATCATGATTACTTTTTGTACCTACTTGGAGGAGTCCTTGAGACTAACTCGCCCCTTAAGCTATGATACCAAGTATATATTGAACTCCAATGTGTGCACAAACAGAAGTACCAGAAGGACTAATAAGCCTGAGAATAAGCAGCTTGTTTTCTAAGCTACCAAAAGAACTGGGCCTAAACCATCAGTTTTTACTAGGAAAAGCGGCGGGCGGAAATTTTTTATATGGGTGTGTAATTAGATTCTATGGTAGAGTAGAGTTGAGTTTGAGTAACTGGGAGACACTGGACAGTAGGGGAAACATACAGGTGCAGTGCAGGTAGTTGTATTTACAGGGATCTCTTCTAGTCATGTTCTAATCGTGTTCTAATCTTTGTATACACTATATTTCAAGGAGATTTTATTTGTGCCTTCTAACGCACCAACACCAGCAAATGAAATGATGAGCTGTTAAAATTTATAACAGACTAACATAATTCATGAAAAGCAATAACACCAAAATAAAGTGAAAAAAAGTAAGCTCATGATGACTGAGAACATGAGTAACAAAGGGATAGAAGCATATACGTATGCACCTAAGTCATTCGTTTAGGCAATATGTCATGATTTTAGTACTAAACAAAGAAAGATTCATGCAACACAAAGAGGGTGGCACAGAGAGATAATTACATATACATCACTTAGAGACCATCAAGCGCCTCCGGGTATACTATATTCCTTGTTTCCATAGTCGGCTTCCCGTTTTCATCGAGAGCAAGTACCTTTAGTCCTTCTCTTGAAGTCACCCTTGTTATAGCAACATATAGTTGGCCGTGAGAGAAAGCAGGTTTTGGCAAATAAACACCAATTTTATCAAGTGTTTGCCCCTGGCTTTTATTGATTGTCATTGCATAGCATAGGCGAATTGGATATTATCGACGCTGTAGAGTAAAAGGCCACCTTCTAGATGGTGCATGCAATACAATCCTTGGTATACACACACGGTCTCCTACATTGCTTCCAGTCATGATCTTGGCTTCCAGAACCCATTAACCCAGCCTGGTTATCATGAGACGGGTGCCATTACAGAGTCCAATAGATTGATTTATATTTCGCAACAGCATAACTGGAATCCCAACCTTCAATGCAATTGTATGACGCGGGAAGTTAGGAGGATCTATCTTGTGGAGAAATTCAGGTGGATATAGTAAATCTGCATCTGCCATGTGATCTGTTGTCTTGCAGATAGCATCTGAACTTTCAAAAACTATCTCTTCTCCAGGAACCATAGAATAGAGTATGTCGTTAACTGTGTCAGCAACCTTATTGGTAGGACAAAGTATTGCACGTTGTGCTAAATAGGATACGTCAGAGAAATTGTCACCGAATGAATCATATACTGTATTCACAATGGAGGAAACGTAATCAGAGCTAGAGGTAGGCAACAGTGCAATATCAGGTGGTAAAAGTTAGCCATGAAGGGCTCGCTTCACCCTCTCGAGTCTCCATAGGTACTGTTCCGTTGCCTATACTGAGGACCCAACGTGCAAACAAATCTAATTCAATCTTCTCATCTGCAGACAGTGCCGGGTTCGATAGTCTCATATTTTCTCGCAACTTGAGCACAGTTACATGCCGCCAGAGGGGCGACCTGATAAGTGCTGAATTAAGAACCTCATTCCTACTTGCACCTTCAACAACCGGTAGCACTTGTCTGAAATCTCCACCTAGAACCACCGTTTTACCACCAAAAGGAAGCAATTTTTTGGACGTGTCATTTACAGAAAGAACATCTCTCATGCTTCTATCCACAGCCTCGAAGCAACGCCTATGTGTCATTGGTGCCTCATCCCACAATATTAATGTTGCTTTTTCCACCAGCTCAGCTAGATTTGTTCCTCGAGATATATTGCACATAGTGCGCTCTCCAATATCGAGTGGTATTCTGAACCTCGAATGAGCTGTTCTTCCTCCTGGAAGCAACAAAGAAGCCACACCTGAAAAAGCAACAGCCAGAACAATATGATCGTCAGCTCGGAGTGCTGTAATGATAGCATTCCACAGAAATGTCTTGCCAGTACCGCCATGGCCAGAAATAAAAAACACCTTCCCAATAGAACCAGTAGCTGCAGCCATGACCTGATCATAGATATCCAATTGCTCTTCATTTAGTTTGTCATGAAGAGAAGAAGCTGTGACCCTCAAACTATCTCTATTATATTGTGTCTCTTCCAAGATCAATCTATTGGCAAGTATCCTCCCACCAAGTGAAGACTGGGTAGAAATGTTGAAAGATTCCAATGAGTAGCCGTTTTTGCCAAACATGGTAGAAAGCTCCTGAAGGAGCTCCGAGTGCAAGTACTCAGGAGGAAGTTCCAGGCTACTCTCATTCAAAGAATGAGAAAGTCGAGCAGATAGATCATCGGTCATATACTGGCAATACTTATCAAGAAGCCTCTGTCCATTCATGACGCCACAAAACAATAAAACAGTCATAAATAGATGTCTCAGTTGGAAGGAAGATGCCCACTGAACTGCTTCATCAAAAAGAAGAAACCACTCGTTGTCATCGCCAACTAATCCACGAGCTTGGCAAGCCTCTTTAAATGAATCAAATACAGTTCCACGATAGGATTTCAGATCTTCAAAACATGTAGCCCGTACAACAGTCAGCAGCATCCGCAAAAAAAAGAGCTCATGTGTAGTAGGATGACAATTATAAATTCGACCAATAGGTGGACCGAACTTTTTCTCACGTGTTCGTGTACTTTTCCTCCACCTCTTGGTTTGTTTGTTCCAAGCCCACTTAGATGGAAACTGGAGATATGTCAAAGATCGGGCATCTTGCTGGCGTTGGTTAGCGGTGAACCATTCAGTAAGCATAGTCTTATACTTGTTAGGATTTTCTACAATGTCAGCAAGATTATCATTTTCACGATAAATAACTCGGTTCATATTCGGGAGATGAACAATTAATCTTTCAACAAAAGGCTCTCGCACATGAATATCAAATGCAAAGGTACGCCAAACTGCCTCACAGGTAGAAAGGTACCTACAATGAAGTGGCGTTTACACCCAAAATTGAGAGAGAAAAATATACTTCGTGATGAATCTAGCTATAGCAGTAATTGGTACGTGTATTAACTAAAATAACAAAAACACTTGCACACGTGCAATCTGGGAAAAGAATCCCCATACGTGATATGAAGACATTATCATTCCGATAAAAAGCAAAAATTTATCAGTGAAAATGAGAGCTGCCTATGAGTACGCACATAAACGCAAGATACCAGAAAAATAAGTATAAGGAAGAAAGCGGTGAAATCACACATGCACCTAGCATACTCATCAATTTCATTAATTCCTGCCGGTTCAGAGCTTGAAGAATGATACATAGAATGTAAACGTGCCCAAGCCATATCGTGCCCCTTGGCAAGGTACTTGAACAAATACTTGAGGAGATTCGTCTTGTTGCACCATTCCACATTAATATGAGCCTGAAAATTTTTCAACAATGCCATGTTGTGTGGAACAATCCATTTATTATCTGTATTCCATTTTTTGTGACATAGCGGCCATTGTTGCGACGACGATACACCGGAAAACCCAAGCCATCAATCGTTGTTTCCTCATTGATCTCCTTTGGATAATGCTTAGAACATACCCCATTCTTCATACATGGTGAATTTGGATTATATTCGCCACAGGGCCCATGAACCATGAACTCCTCCACAAGTGCATACCCAAGCGGATCCATAGTATGATCAGGTATTTCAGCAGATATATAAGAATCTATTGTGCCTGGTGTAGGATCGTCTGTCTCAGCTTTGAGCCAAACAAGCGCGTGTATGTGAGGAAGGCCCCTCTTCTGGAACTCAACGACATATAAATCTGTGTAGCACATGGAAATACATGAAGACAAAAGAACAAATTAGAGGACATATGTACTAAAAAAGGGGGAAACTGATCACACAGAAATAAAGGCGAACACTATAAAAAATAGAAATGAAAACACGCCTCTGAGCGAAGGAACACATGTCTGCACAAAAACAACAACTTTTTCTAGCCTAAGCATAATCAGAATTACCACTAGTATAACTCGCAATAACCAGTAATAAAATAAATATGAACGGAAAGAAGAACAGTAACATACATGCATGAACAGCACCAAAAGTCACCCCCTTTCTAACATCAGCACTAAATTCATTGATCTTCATTTTGAACACATGCGTCACCATATCTGGCCTGTCAACGTGAGTCTGACCGGGTTTCAAAAGAAGCGCTTCCGATATCTCATCCCATTTTGGATTGCACGTGAAAGTAACGAAAAGATCAGGAGCTCCATGAACCCGGCAAATTGCCATTCCATCTTGGTAGTTTTAAACCATATACTGTGGACTTCCAGTGTAGTTAGAATGCAAAATATATTCAACCCCAACATTCTTACCAGTAGAAGTACCTTCACCAAGAGCATCAGATAAACCTTGATAAGTTTCAGAACGAAGATTATCTTGATTCCAGAAATGGAAGCTAAGTCTGCATGATTCAACGCATGAAAAAGAATCAACCATAATTTGATGAGATGATCGGCCACAACACGTGAATGGATTAGGTTCTCCTCGACAATAGTGAAATCTGTAGCAATAATACTCAAGCATAGAGACGTCCTGACGCCCACCAAATGAAACACCATCAACATCCCCATACTTTATACCAAGATGAAACCCCATAGAAGCATGAGGAAACAAAAGTGGATACTGAAGAGCCATAAGAGAAGGGTTCAGCGGAGACACACGCTGAAAAAATCCTGCATTTTTCTGAACTATAATGTCAAATCTATTGGTTTTTATGGAAAGATCATCAACAATTAAAGCGGCCAATTCAGGCGCAGCAGGGAGTGAAAAGCGATTCCCATGGTCAGCTTCCTCATGACCAAACAACCGAATAGCCACATCTTGAGCATCAGGCGAGAATAACCTCTTCTCGGCCATACGAAATGTTTGCACAAGTGAATTACAGGTATTGAGCATATTCCTTAGTGAGTCTACTATAGCACGATCAGGTTCTTCCCTACGTGTCTCCGCTGACGACGAACAGAGCGATCTGAAAGTGCATCTAATTCATCATCATGTCGTGAATCTCTTGAGCGACGACGGACATGGGAGGGGGACACCAACCGCTCACTCAATGGGACAGAGTCAGCGCCCTCATCATCAGCAGCAGAAAATATACCCATCCTGTGATCCAACTCGTTGTTGGTATCATAAATATAAAGCTGAGCAAACTTAGGAACCAGATTGTTAGCCGGAGGAAGCAAAGAACCAATCTCATGGCAGACCACTCCACATATCTTGAAGACATAGGAATGATCAGCTGCATAAAACGATTAGACTCGGGCCCGCCATCAAACCGAAGCAGCTCAGCTAAGGGAGAAGGCCAGGAAGGGACACTCTTCCACCACGGCAACATCCGTTATAAACAGGGCGCCGTCGTTCTTTACTCAAACGTTTGCATCGCTGCTGAAACCAAAAAGAAGCACCACAATGCCTACATACATGATGGGGGCCACCATAATAAGACCTGCCAGGCCAAGCACCTATATATAGAGCAGAATAGTCTATCAGCAAGCAGCTGAAAAAGGAAGAACGGAAACACATCTAAGAAATAAAGAAAACAAACTCGAATTACGTTTAAGCATACTGATCAGGTCAGCCGACATTGGCAACCGAACATTACGGATCTGACGTTCCGCTTGAATGAATGCACGATGCCGACGCACAGACTTACACATCCGACGATTAGAGGCGGCTTCTTTATGGGCAGCTGGAACTCAAAGAAAGGGCCAAAAGAAGAAGATACAAATTAACAACCCACCAAAGCCGTTAACATAGGCATGCAAATGAATGCGTGGACGGCAAGGGAACCCAAGAGCTTGACCCGGACAGACGGGGCATATATCTAGGATACATATGAGGCCAAGCAGCCAGAGGGTCGTCGTCATCAAAAAAACTCGCCGTCCAGAGATAAGCAAGCAGCAGGAGAATCATCGTCGATCGGAAGAATTGACGTGTGGCCCCACTACAAAGAAGCCAAAGAAAAAAAATCAGCGTGAACAAAATGGGAGTGGAATCAGCGTCAAACAAACCAAAAAACAGGAAACGAACCAGGATAGGAACATCTTGCTCCAAAAAAAGGTTGGCACACGGCTCCTACAGGTTGGAGTTGGACCTGAGCTGAACCAACAACTCCAGGCGAGTGGACGTCGCCTACATAGACAGCAGCTAGCATGCGTGTGGAAATAGACAGCTTGAATCAACAGAGAATAAATGTCAGAGAAAATATAAACCAATGCGAACACCAGCAATACCTTGAGCGTACGCTTTCCTAGCCGAATCTCCCGCCTACGCGCATCCTCCTCCATGGAGGCAGGCAAAGCAGCAGACCCATCCGACGAACCATACAATGTAGAAGGTACAGGAAGAGCGGAAGAGGAGCCGTCAGCCGATAGATGACCAGAACGGCGAGCGTGAAGCCCACGCACAGACACAGCTGCGTGGCGCGGCCACGGCGGCAACTTCAACCAAACCACGACGCCGATGCGAAACCGGAGCAGGCGACATAGAGGCGGGACGGCCTCGCCGGCGTGAAGGCACGTCCACCTCGGGCACAGCAGCCACCGAGCCAGGAGACGGCGGGAATCGGTCGAAGGGACGGCCACAGTAGGCGCCGAGGCGGAAGCAGAACGACGGAAGTATGCATCAGGGAAGACTGGAAGGTCGGACAGTCGGAATCACGAGGAGGGCGGCCCCGTGGACGCGATGGACGGGGAGGAGCCGATGAAGCCGTCAGATCAAGCAATCCACGACGACGCCGTGCGGCCGGAGGAGGCGGCGTAGAGGGCGGACGACCGCGCCTCCGAGCAAAACCAGAGTGTCCAGTCATACGGAAACCTGCAAAGATAGATGAATGCATACGTAGGAAGCAAAAAAGTAGCAGGCCTCACCAGAGAAGTATAAGCGAAGGAAAAGAGAGGCGGACATGGACGTGGGTTGGTCCGCCGTGAGGATAGAGATGAAGAACAACACTCTCATAAACGACACAAGGGAAAAGCGGTGGAAGGACACGTACGTATGGCAGAGACGTGGCTTGCAAGGATAGTGTGAACGGGGATTTCCAGAATAATAGCGCAAGGGAAACACGGAACGGAAGCAGCCATGTTGACCGGAGGGTTACACTGTACTCCCTCACGTTTCAAAATATAAGATGTTTTAGGTTTGTGAAGAGAATGTATCTAGACTTGTTTTAGTATGTAGATTCATCCCAACCATGAGCGAATCTATATACTAAAAGTAGTCTAGATACATTTGCTTCACAAAGCTAAAACATCTTATATTTTAAAACAGAGGGAGTAGATGGTAGGTAATTTACTGTTCACTAAGAGACATGTACGGTAGGGACATAGGCGAGGCAAACGCCTAACGTTCTAAAGATTTGCAGCTCCATAAATATACTAGGGACTAGGGAATTATGCGCGGTTTGACCTATTGGGCATGTTTGGACGGAAAGCAGTTTATAAAAATTACTGCCTAGGAATTAGATCAGAACTGCCTATGAGATTTGACATACTATTAGCAATTTATAATACAGTCTAGGAAGAAGGAAATACAGCTTCACCAAAAGAAAAACACAATACTGGCATGCAACAGGGAACTACCTACTACAAAATAGATAACAACCAATATGTTAGAGAAATAAGTAGGTATCCTCGCATGTAAGCACATCAATTTAAGCAGCAACAATGTTTTCATTGCAGAACATTCCATATAAATTATATCTCGCTCTCATTTACTGTCCCTTTGATGTTTTCTCTACATCTTCTAGTGACGACCGATATCTGGTCTTCCAAACCTTGGATGCAAGTTACCGATCACTTTGTTCTAGTTAATTAATCTGCACGTTGTTAGCACCAACCTGCAAGATAAGATATCACTCTCTTTTAGAGAACCAACTGAAAAAATAGCGACGTGCAAATCTAGAGGGAGCAAACATATCAAGCTGAAATATACTACTTCTCCAAAATCATGTCGATTTGTTAGATAATACTTTGTTTCGTCCAAATGACAAAACTGAAACTGTGTTATGCTTCCCTATCAGTTTGATTCTAGACAACAACATATGATAATTAACATTTCTTAATACACATGTAAGCTTGGAGCAGCCAAAACAACATATTTGTCAGCACTATCGAGCAAATCACGAGTACTCGGGACCTGGAATTGGTGATTCATATGCTGCATCAACTATTACTACCACCTCATATTAGAAGAAAGATGAGGAAACAAAGAAACGAAGTACACCAACATTACAGTGAGGTTTCTGTTGCACCCATGTTAGTTATTATGCCAACTTATCTAATAGAATTCAAACGTAGAAGCAGAGGCAACCAGTCAAACATACAAATCGTTCCATGTTGAACAGATCAAGTATAAGATACCATAATAAAGGGGAAAAGAATAGGGTACGAAGAAAAAAATCATTCCCAATAATCACAGCAGGAACAATAACTTAAGAAGGAAGCCCGATGCAGCTGGAATAAGAGAAAAATAATCAAAACATGTAAAAGGTTTTACATCAAGGTCTATCATGAAGGAAACAATACCATCCCAAAGCAAATCAGAGAAATCTGATAATAAGATGCAATAATTGGTTAATCATAGCAGATGAAAAATTGTCTCAACAGAGGAAGACAATTGTCCAATCTCTGTCCATGCTTTAAAGGAAAACATATGGTAATTTTATGCTTATGGCAAACAGGAAAAATTAAATTCATGTATGGAAAAACTAATATTACTATTTTTTAACCAATTGGCATATTAGGGTATACGTCAACTGAATGTCAGGAAAAGAAGTTATTATTGAGTAAGCTAGACTATAACTAAAGCTCTCGTCCTTCTACATAACAGTATGCAATTAGCAAGGAGAGTGAATGGAAAATTAACTACCTCGGTTGATATAAAATCTAAATACGACGGTTGGATGTTGCAAGGTAAATGTATATTATGTGGAGAAAGTAAGTTATAAGGCATAAAAATTGTATCCAAGGAGCGAGCTAGTAACAATTCCTTCACATCGGTTAATTTCTCCTTTTTACTTGGTGGGCTGAGGTGAGAAAGATGTAATTAGGTATGACTGTAAAAGCACAAATATGTATATAGGTAGTCTGATGCACCTTTTTAGAACTTGCACGTGCTGGCAATGCCTTTTTTCTTTTCTTGTCTCCTGTGGTAGAGCTTGTCTTCCTATACATGGAGCAAAGTTGATAGATCAGCACATTTTCATTTGGGATATATTGTCAGATATAACTTATGGTTACTTGCTTTCAGCTGGATGTGGTGCAAATTACGAAATGTTTTACTAATAACATCATCTAGCGCTTGTTGCCTTAGAGCGCAGATTGTAGTGTTGACTGCTTTGTTTATTGAGTGTCCCGATCCTCACCATTTGATTTTACGCGGATGTTTTTTAACACTAAAATGGGAATACACAATTGTCAGAGCGACGCTTTCCACGCCTAAGCGACAACATGGACACCTCAGAGGTCCAAAACGGACGCCCTAGGCAGGTGTCTAAAGCGAGCACGGCGCCTTGACCTTCCTAGGCGCTCTGATGCTTAGGCATCGCTTAGGCGACAACTTGGGGACGCCTTAAAAACCATGTCAGGAGAGATAGGTATATACAGTGGTCATAATTTTACAAAGGACTGTATCTATTTAATGAAACATAAATCTGAAACTTTTGAAAAGTTCAAAGAATTTCAGAATGAAATGGAAAACCATCGTAACAGGAAAATTAAATTTCTACGATCCGATCATGGAGGTGAATATTTGAGTTGTGATTTTCTCACGCATCTTAAAGCAAGCGGGATAGTTTCGCAACTCACGCCACCCGGAACACCACAGCGCACTGGTGTGTTTGAACGCCGGAATCGAACTCTATTAGATATGGTGTGATCAATGATGTCTCTTACAGATTTGTCGTTATCATTTTGGGGTTATGCGTTAGAAACCGCTGCATTCACTTTAAATAGGGCACCATCTAAATCCGTTGAGACGACACCGTATGAACT
This sequence comes from Avena insularis, assembly GCA_023614405.1. Taxonomy (NCBI): domain Eukaryota; kingdom Viridiplantae; phylum Streptophyta; class Magnoliopsida; order Poales; family Poaceae; genus Avena; species Avena insularis. The sequence continues at coordinate 375,181,525 of CM042695.1, read as the reverse complement.
GTGATTTGGTGCTAAACCTAAGTTGTCGTTTCTTAAAGTTTGGGGATGCGAGGCTTACGTCAAGAAGTTGATGCCGGACAAGCTCGAACCCAAAGCGGAGAAATGCGTCTTCATAGGATACCCTAAGAAAACTATTGGGTATACCTTCTATCACAGATCCGAAGGCAAAGTGTTTGTCGCAAAGAACGGATCCTTTCTTGAGAAGGAGTTTCTCTCGAAAGAAGTGAGTGGGAGGAAAGTAGAGCTAAACGAGGTTATTGAACCTTCTCTTGAGTTGTAGAGTAGCGCAGCACCTGAAATTGTTCCAGTGCCGTCTGCACCAACAATAGAGCTAAACTGGAGCAGGTACAACCAACTTTATGCCAACGCTCATGTGATGCTTGTAAGCACCCAAATCAAGTGTCCTCACGTTTGGAGGAACTTCGTCGTGTCCCCAATTGCCGCTTTAACAAGATCTCTCCAGTCTTCAAAAGGTATGCGGTGGTCACTGTGCAGTAATTCTTGGTTTTGTTTTCCTCTACAATTTTACTCATGAAGAATGCTTTATACATATTTCGATTCTTTTGGATTAACTGTACCATGTTGGCATAGTATAACTTCTCATTTGTCTAGCAGCTCATCAGTTAATCCAAAACACTTGGACACAGAATTTTGGAATCGTGAAGATGATGCTAGCGTATCAGCAGAAGATATATCAGATTCTGATGGTAGAACAATCACTCTCTTTTCCTTTTAGCATCAATAATTTTACTATCGTATTTTCATAGACTGGGGTGCATTAATATTGGCTGGTATTGATGAATGGCAGATGAGGAGGTAGTGAGCGATATTGCCATGTCAAAGTTTCCATCCAAAGGAGATTTGGAAACAAAACTTGATGCCTTGGAGCGTGCTGAAAATGCTTATTTTCAAGCCAAAGGTCAGCCTAAAAAGCAGGTGATTCAGATGCTGCCTTTTCGTAGAAATTGTCTGAGAGTTTGGTAAAAACTGTTTTCTCGTTGTAAAAATGCCCCTTGATCAAGCTTTTATAAGTATTCATAATATTCAATTGGTAATATAATATAGGGTGGCAACCTTGCTGACAAGAAGAGCATATCTCAGACTCTAAGAGATGCAAGCAGGAAAAGATTGTTGGATGCCCTTGGACAAGCAAAGCTGCGCCTTGGCAATCTATGGTAGGTCTAGTTTGACGCTGTTAGAAATATAGTACTCCCTCCGTCCTAAAATAGATGTCTCAAATTTGTCAAAATTTGGATGAATCTAGACACTATTTAGTATATAGATTCATCTAAAATTTGAAAAACCCAAGACATCTATTTTAGGACGGAGGGAGTATCACAATTGGGCATTTGAACTTATCCCCTCACACCGTGACATCATATCAATATTTTTTCGTTACTTACTACATTGTGCACACTTTCAGGATCACCGAAGAGGCTTCTGCCACACACCTTGAAGCAGAGTGCTTCAAGAAGTATCAGAAAGTGGGAAAAACGTTCTACAACTCCCAGATAGCTGCGACATTCCGGTGGCTGTCGTCTTCAAATTCTGACCAAATTCATGATCGCCTCCAGGCCCTAACCGACCAGATTACCGATCACACTGCAGTCACCAGCTTCCCTTGCATCGCCCCAGATGGCTTGGGTAAAAAGCCAGGAGAGGCTAGTGACAGCTCCGAGTTTGCTAAAACTGAGCCTTCTAAGACTGCCGCTTCGACTCAAAATATGGAGCCTTCCAGTATGTCAGCCTCTAGAGAATTCATTAGCGAAGAAAGAAAGGTTTGCACGATCAGTACAATGGACCTTCCCAAGATACCATCATTCGGGGAGTTCATGAGCCAAAAAAGAGCAGAGAGCCGTCCTCACGGCACTCTTAGAAAGGCTGGCCCTGTAATGAGTAAGGAAGGAACGACAGGGACATCCAAGAAGATGAAATCATGAGTGATGAGTTCTCTATTTACATGCAACTTTCTTATTTACATGAGAATTCATAAGCCAAAAAAGGAAGGAATCACGCAACAAGTTCAAGAGCAGAGAAGCACCTCGCGGCATTCCTAGCGATTCTAGCCCTATGATCAGCAAGGAACCACAGGAATATCCAATAAGATGAAATCATGAGTGATAACTTCCTCTGTTTGTACATGCGACTTCCTCTTAATTTTGCTGTAGCGATGTGACTAGCAATTGTCTAATCAAGCACTGCACTTTTGCTTCTTAGTGAATCATTTCATTTCTTAAAAGGAGAACATGACAATATTTTGTATATTCAAATTACTTGTCACAGATTCACTGAACGTAGAAAAATTTAAGGCAACATTTTGCCTAAGTCTGACAAGTAATTTGTATAGGAGAGAGTAACATGGTTTCCCTGTTAGCATATCTCTGGGCATTGCAACAGTCCATAACCAGTGGGGTCTGAAGTTCTGATAAACATTGTGATATTATTCCAATAATGTTAGATACACATATGGAACTAATACCCTATATCATCAGCTTTTACAACAGTTGAAACTAAATGTGAGTATCTGGTTTGGACTTAGCAAGCTGTATTGTCAGGCTATCACCTACAGAGCCAAATCTTTCTCTAACTCAGCAACCAACTGCTCGATGTTTCTTCTATATATCGGCATATAATGATCATTGATCATCATCTTCGAAAGCCTCAGCTTGCCATACAGAGATCTCGGTGTCAGGTAGATCCCTATGCTGGTCTCTGACTCCCCGACAGTATCATCCCGATGAATGCCATTCTCCTCTTCGTCTATGACTGCTTCTGCATCTTCATCTATGACTGCTAACTTGCTGGAGGTCAGTATGTGCATAATTTTTCCTGGAGGGTAGAATCTGTGAACCTCCTTCTCATTGGTTTCACTGAGGACATCTTGCGCTGTGCCACCCACCTCTTCAGCAATATTATTTTCAGTCGTGTCTTCGACTATGTCATCCTCCTCTACCCTTTTTCGGTACAACTCATTTTCGAGCTGTTGCCACAGCTCTACATCGGTGATCCTGTCCTCGTCCACATGGTGATCGATGATGTCCTCACCATCACTATCTGCCTTGTCATCGAAGGTGCTAACAGCATCAGATGCTGTACTGGAGCTCTGTACCTCTTCTGATGTAGCATACTGCATGGTTTCAGATGTAACTGTCTGCGTGGTTTCCACAGTGGTCTCGGACAACAGTGAAGTGGATTCAGAGCCACCACTTGCAGTGGAAGTCATTATTTCTTCTGACATGACAGTTGAGGTAGATGTAGTATTATTTCGACGCCTTGGCCCAATACATGCCCATGAGGATAGTTGTAGCCCTGGTCTTGTCCAGGCTGCTTGTGCTACACTGCGAGCCCTCCTCATTACAACCTGAACACATGATCACATTGCCAATATTGTTAGTCATGCACAATGCCCATATTGTTAGTCATCAATGACAGATTGAAGTTGTGTTAGAAGGGGGCAAACAAAAAATGAAGCTACAAGGTAACCTGTGTCCCAGTAGATACAGGTCTTAGGATGGCCCCAGCCCCAGCTACTCTGGCTTTAGCATTTGCCATAGAAGGAAGTCGTGATCCCAGGGCAGATGCAGACCGATAGAATGTGCTCAGGATTCTGGTTTGCTCGATTTGGTGACGAAGATCATTCAGCCAAGCAGATGCTGTCACCTGTTACATGGGGAAGTTGTTTTCATTACAAATAAAACAAGGAACAAATGCATTGCTACAGTCACATGCATTCATGTTGTTTCCAGAATGAAACTCACTAGACTTATAAAGATCTCTTTGATGCAGATGAGTCAATGTCCTATTGAATAAGCAGCTATGGCATTGCTAAAAAAGAAGTAAAAATATGGAACCTCTGAACGAAGGTCATCTACTGCTGCAGCTGAAAATGTTGGCACCAGATCAGCTCCATTGATGACTGTAGTGATAAAATGCTGTCCTGACTCTGCCAGCTCCCATGTCATACAAGCAGCTGCAAAATAGAGCATCCAACAAGAACAATATCACTTCCTTATTCAAAGGACAAGAGCCAAGTCTGCAACAGATATCTATTGTATTGGAGAGGTCTAGCTTATGAAGAATCTGGGGTAGAGGAGCTCAATTCTCAGACATAAGGTTGTCCGAGATTCTAGTGTGACAGTACCATGTTTAGGTCATAGCATAAAATTATGTCTTATGATCAATGATGAATTGTTTTGTCAACATCATATTTCCATCTAGGTGGTCAATGAATGTCACAAAGGGTACTACTCAGAAAGAGTTCATTGGCTACTTCTGTTGTGCCAAAAAATTTGGATGCTTATTCAATCCGGGACCCAGCATTTGAAGATAATAAACAGAGCTATCGAAAATATGGCAAGTTCACTATCTAGTAGGGGTAGGGGCTACAGACTAAATTACACATGCAAGTGATGTTTGACAAAGCAGGTGGCCAATTTAGTGGAGAAGGATGCACATGGCTCCAATATTCAGAAAGAAAAACATCATAACATGCACACCTGGAGCAAATGCCACACAAGTAGCAGAGGCAAACTCCTGCTGCTCCCTCAGGACATATGTCAAGAGAGCTGCTGTTCCACCTCCAAGTGAATGTCCAACAACCTTTGAAGATTTTCCACAAACAACATCAATTATGATGCTTCAACAACCATGATAGAACAACCCAACTACTAGCACAGAGAAGGAGCAGTAAATAAAGATACTGTAAAGTGTAGTGTACAGTACCTTTATTTTATAATCTGGATACATATGTAATGCTTCTGTGAGACAAGGAGCTGCAAGCTTTGCAATCCATCTAGCTGCTGCAACCATCCCAAAATGTGCATACCCTAAAACCAAATCACTAACACCACCTTCCTGGACTACTGTATGATGGAATGGAACCACAGCACCAGTAGCAGCTGTCAGGGTATCTCTGATACTGTGGGTTCCCCTAATTAGTAGAAGTATACATTGTCTGTCTCTATCAATTAGAATGGTGAAAGCTGGCTTCAAAATCTGCAAGTATCCCAAGAAAAAAACCCTATCAATCTAAGAAAGTATTTTTCTTGCAAATCACTGCAAAAATAGGAAAAGAATGGTTTACACATAAAAATGAAAGATAAATTCCACTTACTCCTGCTTTAGGTTCTTGAATAAGAACATCCTCCACGGAATAACCAGTCGTCTCCAAAAATAACGGGAATGGCTTTTTGGAGAAATGCCAACACAGTGTCAGCAAACTTAGAAGATACTTCAACTCGGTAACTACCGGAGCTCCTTTGAGCTCCACACTATCGTCTCCAGCGTATATGCTTGCTATAGATAAGTTTCCCTGAAACACATGCCACGAGTCATGCTGTCAGGAAACTTTTTTCAAGTACTTGCTCTAACATTTTAGTCTGAGTTTATCCGTTAGAAGATGCGTAGAATTTGTGCAATCTTGGCATAGATAGCATTGTACAGTTCTAAACGGTGAAATGATACATGTAGGGCCTCTTTGGTCCAAAGGAATTTTGCAATGATTTAAATGAATGATATCTTAAGAGCACCTTGCACAATGTCTGAAACAGAAACAACAAGGATCATTCACCAGTTATTGTACGCAGTTAGATATCATTCAAATATTATGCAAATGAATAGAAAATGTGAAAAAGCAGTTTAGGTCTATGCTGAGACAGAGAAGACTTTTGATCAAAAGAACAAAAATGACAGGAAACAGATGGTAGATATTAGACATTAATGTGATGCCTATGTATTCCAGATCATTTCAATTCCTTCATGGCAACCCAATATCAAATTTAACCAGATCAAAGGACCTTCAACTATGTTCACGATATAAAAGACTCCCTATTATGCACCGGATTAGTAAAAAGAAACAGCAGAAGATATCGTGAGCAAAGTAACGAGCAACCAAACCTGTCTCTTGAGGAGGAAGCTGATTCCGAAAGCAAGGTCCCCGATGGGCCACTTGCCGAGCGTCTCGGAGTAGGTGAAGCGCAGCGTCTCCGACAGGGTGGAGATGGTCTCCAGCCACGTGGCGGGGGCACGCACGTCCCTCCGCGACACCCGGCTCCGGCTCCTGCTCGTGGTTTCCAGCAGCGCCCCGCCCGCTGCCGCGTCCCTGCCACTCCCGCCGTCCGAATCCTCTCCGCTGTCCAGCTTCTCCGTCTGCAGGCGGCGGTTCAGCGTGTAGTACAGCAGCGCGGCGGCGCCGGCAGCGGTCGCCATTGTGGCCGTCGCCATCGCACTCTGACGCGCTGCCAATTCTAGACTCTGCTCAGGCCACTCGCAGGGAGGCCAGCAACTGCCTCGACTCCAAATGTGATAGATACAGCCCGGTTAGTGTCAGACAGCGACCGGCGTTATTTAATCCCTGATCCTCCCACTCTGGAGATGCGATCTTGGGGCAGTAGTAAGTCAAAACCTGGCACCACAAACAGAGGAAAACAACTATTGAGTTCTTATTTCAGCAAGGCCATCGTCCCGGCAGGCAGACAATTAGCGAGCTGCCAACCAGTAAAAAAAACCTAGATATATCACATCCTCAGCAGCAGCAGCAGGACCAGCGGCAGATAGGGCACGATGGTGACATAATAATTCATAAGAACATTTATTGCGTCATCCTGAACTTTTTCAGCAAAACCAGAGCGAGGAGGAACTATATCTCCCCGTACCGGCGTGCGCGCCGGCGAATCATCATGGGAAAAAAAAGCACGGCCGGGTTCCGGAGGGGGGAAGCGGAAGCTCAATCGGGAATCGGCGGGATTTTATTATTACCTGGAAAGAGCGCGCCGCGACTCGGGCGGGCACTCGATGGCTCGATCGGGGGTCGAATCCGCTAGGGTTTTGGGAGCGGGGAGGGGGACGGCCGAATCCGTCTCGGGCGGCGGCGGCGGGCCGGCGAGGAGGAGGGGTGTGGAGGATTCTCGGTCTGGTTTTGGTGGTTACCCTTTCTCCGGGAAGCGGTTGCCTGGCTCCCTTCCGTCTGAGTGCTGATGCTTTGCGGTGGGGTAAGGTAAGGTTTCGGTGGACTCCGTCTGGAGCAAGAGTTGAGTGCAGGGCAAAGACTTCGCAGTAGGTTTTGCTTGCTTCGCGGCTAAGCGGCCGCCGGGCTATGCAGGCAGAGGTTTTCTTTCTGGAGCCGGTGCACCTGACCGGACTGTCGGAAATTAATTAATTAATTCCTGCTTCGGTTTGGCGTCGCGGAAATAATACGCAGCATGCCCGTTATGACTAGGCCAGTGTCGCTGTTTTTGGTAGACCACCAAATCTAGTCCGCAGAGGTACATACACCTAGTCTTGTTTGGCGCCGATGAAACAGAAATATTTAAGGCAATCGACAACACAACACGAGCATGTGAAGGTAGTCCCCTCTCCATGGTATTTTCTTCGGAAAATTACACATATATAATAGATCAACTCTAGCCGATACCGTGAAACAACGCGTATGCGATAAAGGCCAAAACGTTTGCGTAGACTAGGTCCCGCATAGTGGTATCGCAAAACCGGATATGTTCCAACGCCTGATACCGCAAATTACATTTTCAGTTTTCTATGAGTTTATTAAGGATGAATACGCCAACAATTTCAAAAGGTAAACATTACAAATTCAAAATAACAACACTTTTTTTTGGTTCGAAAGCAACGGCTACACAAAGTGTTTGATCAGAGTTCCCCAAAAGTATCCATGCAATTCCCATCATAAACCATAATCAAGCAAACACCGGAGCCCTAGGCAAGACCATCGCCACCTCTGACTCTCCTGCTGTAATTTCTCAACAAAAAAAAGACCATAGCCACCTCTGCCGGTAGCCGAAGCACCGTCGCCCTGATTTACCATTTGCAGACATAGCATCGAAAGTTTCCTCATCCACCTCTTCCAAATAGACTGCATCGAAATGTTGTTCAAAACTGTTGAGTGGCTTGCTCTTCGTGTCTACCAAGTTTTCGTCCAACATACCCACATATGAAGTAGGAACCGAGTGCAAATCGATGCTACAAAATGGAAACACAAAAAATCTAACCATTCCCATTGAGTTTGAGCCACACATACGGAATGGAGGAAAAATTCATACCTTTCGGTGGCCATTGGTCGAGCACATGCGTTGATTGAGGCGGTGGAGTTGGCATCGGGGTCTAGGACACCAGAGGGGCGAAATCTGTAGGTGGAGTAGGCACTGGTGGTGGAGAAGGATTCTAGCCTCACTGCAAGGAGATCGCCAATTCACGACACACTTGTCCAACCTCTTCCACTTTGGTGCACGGCTGTCGTAGCGGAAGGTGCGTTGACATTCTCGGCCGTGGGAGAAGCAGAGGTGGCAGGCAATTTCAATTGGGGATGCACAAGTCAGGGAACTATGGCGGGGGAGGTGAGGGTCTATGGTGATGACGACGCGGCGGGTAAACAATACACAACTCGGAGATGAGGAGATCGACATCGGCAACACGCGAGCAGGAAACGTGGGCTAAAATGTCCCTCGCGCCAACTGCTACATACAGATGCTGGAAACCAGATATCTAGCCAGTGGTACCACGTATACATGGGTTTTGAAAAAATATTGTGGGTCAATCGATTTCATGGTATCTGCAATAGCACATTTCTCACCGCAAAACTGCAAAATGGCGGTTATTTTGCGGTTCAACGAGATCTGCGGTATCTCTAGAGATGCTCTAATAATCATTAATATATGTACACATATATATCCAAAGTGTTTTTTTACAAATAGGTTCTTGAACCACCTAGAGTTGACCAGACACACTAGCGCGAGACGACGTCATAAAGCTTGTCGTATTAGAGCTTGTTGTATTAGATAAATAGGAAGTCGTCGTGGTAAAAACCCAAAGGACCAACACACCATAGAAGTAATCATCGCCAATGATGAAAAATGTAGATTAGAATAGATTAATCTAAACCCACACCAACGAAGTCGAAAACCAACAAGATCACAGGAGATCTGTCGGACACACGACTCCACGCGTCCTCTGCTGGCGCCAGGTGCATCAACAGAGCAAGGGCAGTGTAGGAAGGACCTTATTATGACTCTGTGATGTTTTCACCGCCTCACCACCCTAAAGAATTCACTGAAAGAAAATAAACAAAAACCTCCGGCAGGTGAGAGACCAGCATCTGCTACACCTCAAGACCTATAAGACCATCATAGGTGATTGATGGCACCAAACTACATGGACACCAATTCGTTGGGACTCCAAGCGCAAAGTGATGTAACAAGAGTGTTTCCCAACAAGGGTGACTCGAGAGTTTATATCGAACTCTCGGGGAAATAAGAGATCCCTTCTTCCTTCATCTTTTCTAGCAACATGCAAAGCAAAGCCTTGTGTCCCCAACTCCACAAGTGGTTGTCAAGTGCAAGGTTTCAAATTAGAATTAAAGATAAATGATTAAACAAAATAACGGGGAATTTGATGATAACCCCACTGGCCATTTCGGGCCCACATGTCAGAGACAGCGTAGGGGGGTTATGATCAAAATAATCACCAGCTGGGCGGTTATCGTCAATTGTCCCCTCATAAACATGGTGAGATCAAATCAGCTCCAAATAAATCATAATATTGATGTGACTTAATAATGTGTTTGATAGATATTCATATGGGCATCACCTTTCTATGATTGAGATGATGCAACACATGCCACTACTCCTCCAGCTATTAAACCTCTTTGAACTACATTTAAGATAAACAAATTATTGATTTTGCTTCTATGTCATGAAATTGATTACGTAAGATACTACCTCAAAAGATATGGGCTCACCTAAGATTGTCACTAGGCAATAGTAGTACATGCATTCATTTATCCCTAGTGAGGTAATAACAGAAATGTAAAAAACATTAGCAGGACCCAGACTTTCTATCATTGTCCAGTTCCATACTACCATGTTATTCTATTTAATGCACATGTTCCCCCCTCTCATGTCCCATCATACAAGTTTGATAAGAACAAAGTAATCAAGAATAGGATATATAATATACATCTGCTTATACATCAAACACAATCTTAAAATTCCAATCTCAAATACTCAATTGGTAAAAAAAACCAAAGATCCACCACAAAGGGTTTATAAATAGATGACCATAATTATGTTGGGTAGCTCATATGGCACTAACACATTGATAGCATGAGAGAGATAGAACAAGGTACTTCCACAAACCTATAGTACGGGGGTGTACTACTCCCTCTTAATCATGGTGATGATGGAGATGTCGTTGGAGAGGTTGGAGATGCGAGCTGGCAGCGTTCCGACGATATTTATCCCTCTAATCTTCATAGGACATTCTTTGTTTCGTGTGTTCTGTCTCCGTGTTACACCGTCCTTCGTAATCGTAATCGAGGTCCTTTTTTATTGATGGTCTAAGGTCAAGACAAAGCCAGTGCAAAGGAATCGATGGCACCGGATCCATGAGGGGGTACTTGGCCATGTTGGGGCCTTCTCCTGGCCCTCCTCTGGCTCCAGTTGAGGTACAAGCGCTCCAGACCTTCCTTTTTCATAAAAACTCGCATGGAAAAAATCCCAGGTCAATTTGAGTTCACCAAGGTTCCTGAAAGTCAAAAATACACAAAACATGATCCCTGTCTGCAGAGTTATAATACAAATAAAATAGATATTTTAGAAAAATTCCCTAAATCACTATAACATCTTATATGACTCAATTATAAAGGAATATAACATAATAAACTTAAAATATCATAGATGCATTTTACATACATCAGTGACACAAACTGCCATCATTGCCGGCAGTGGGGATGGAAACCCTAACCGCCACCTGGGGATCACTCTTGTTACCTGGTGCCATATGTCATCTAGTGCTTTGACTTTCTTGGTAGTGCGGATGGCGACAATAGTGTCAAGTGTAAGACCTGTTGTATTCAACGCAACGGTTCGATAAACTGCATATCAAGGGGTGCGTTTTCAGCTAAACTGCGTTTGGTGCTACCTATCCTGATGGATGACTCGTACCAAATTTAAAACGATCAGATTAACTCGGCTTGTATAAGAACTTTGATCAATTTCTTAACCGGAGTTATGATGTCACGTCTAAATTTGAAAGGTTATTAAACTCGGGACAACAATGGTTTAAAAACTTGGTATCAATTTTAACTTACCTCACGGAATCGGGGCCATGCTCGATGGGGATAACACATGTACCCGCGACTAGAGTTATGATGCGACACAAGCACACTCTTAACTGGTTAGAGTATTGCGGCTAGATGGAGGAAAAATGGATACCTTTCGGTGGCCATTGGTTGAGCACATGCGTTGATTGGGGCGGTGGAGTTTGCATCGGGGCTAGGACACCTGAGGGGCGAAATCTATAGATGGAGTAGGCACGGGTGGAGAAGGATTCTAGCCTCACTGCAAGCAGATCGCCCATTCACGACACACTTGTCCACCCTCTTCCATTTTGGTGCACGACTGCCGTAGCGGAAGGTGCGTTGACGTTCTTGGTCGTGGGAGAAGCAGCGGTGGCGGGCAATTTCAATTGGGGATGCGCAAGTTAGGGAACTATGGCGGGGGAGCTGAGGGTCTATGGCGACGACGACGCGGCGGGTAAACAATACACAACTCGGAGATGAGGAGATCGACATCGGCCAACACGCGAGTAGGAAACGTGGGCTAAAATGTCCCTCGAGCCAACTGCTACGTACAGATGCTGGAAACCAGATATCTAGCCGGTGGTACCACGTATATGTGGGTTTTGAAAAAATATTGTGGATCAATCAATTTCATAGTATCTGCAATAGCACATTTCTCAACGCAAAACTGCAAAATAACGGTTATTTTGCAGTTCAACGAGATCCGCGGTATCTGCTAGAGATGCTCTAATAATCATTAATATATGTACACATATATATCCAAAGTGTTTTTTTACAAATAGGTTCTTGGACCACCTAGAGTTGATCAGACACACTAGCGCGAGCCGACGTTATAAAGCTTGTCGTATTAGAGCTTGTTGTATTAGATAAATAGGAAGTCGTCGTGGTAAAAACCCAAAGGAATAACACACCATAGCAGTAATCATCGCCATGACGAAAACTGTAGATCGGAATAGATTAATCTAAACCCACACAAACAAAGTCGAAAACCAACAAGATCATAGGAGATCTGTCGGACACACGACTCCACGCGTCCTCTGCTGGCGCCAGGTGCATCAACGGAGCAAGGGTAGGGTAGGAAGGACCTTATTATGACTCTGGGATGTTTTCACCGCATCACCATCCTGAAGAATTTACTGAAAGAAAATAAACAAAAACCTCCGGCAGGTGAGAGACCAGCATCCGCTACACCTCAAGACCTATAAGATCATCGAGGCGATTGATGGCACCAAACTACATGGACACCAATTCGTTGGGACTCCAAGCGCAAAGTGATGTAACAAGAGTGTTTTCCTAAAAGGGTGACTCGAGGGTTTATATCGAACTCTCGGGGAAATAAGAGACCCCTTCTTCCTTCATCTTTTCTAGCAACATGCAAAGCAAAGCCTTGTGTCCCCAACTCCACAAGTGGTTGTAAAGTGCAAGGTTTCAAATTAGAATTGAAGATAAAAGATTAAACAAAATAACTAAAGTAAATATGCATCAAGTAAAGTAAACTGAATACAATGCAAAAAAGTAAAGTAAGTGCAATGCAAGAGTGTGTTGTAGTAGTGTTGGTAGTGGTGCAAACTATATGAAAGAACTAAATGCAATTTTGTTTTTGTATATTCGGATTAAATGAATTATTATGAAAATAAACGGACTTGTAAATGCAAGTAAAAGGTGTTTCTTATGATTAAAACGAATCGGTGTTCATAGTTTCACTTGTCTACTCTCTCATAAACATGGTGAGATCAAATCACCTCCAAATAAATCATAATATTGATGTGACTTAATAATGTGTTTGATAGATATTCATACGGGCATCACATTTCTATGATTGAGATGATGCAACACATCCCACTACTCCTCCAGCTATTAAACCTCTTTGAACTACATTTAAGATAAACAAATTATTGCTTTTGCTTCTATGTCATGAAATTGATAACGTAAGATACTACCTCAAAATATATGGGCTCACCTAAGATTGTCACTAGGCAATAGTAGTACATGCATTCATTTATCCCTAGTGAAATAATAACAGAAATGTAAAAAACATTAGCAGAACCCAGACTTTTTATCATTGTCCAGTTTCATACTACCATGTTATTCTATTTAATGCACATGTTCCACCTCTCATGTCCCATCATACAAGTTTGATCAGAACAAAGTAATCAAGAATAGGATATATAATATACATCTACTTATACATCAAACACAATCTTAAAATTCCAATCTCAAATACTCAATTGATAAAAAACCAAAGATCCACCACAGAGGGTTTATAAATAGATGACCATAATTATGTTGGGTAGCTCATATGGCACTAGCACATTGATAGCATGAGAGAGATAGAACAAGATACTTCCAAAAACCTATAGTACGGGGTTGTACTACTCCCTCTTAATCATGGTGATGATGGAGATGTCGTTGGAGAGGTTGGAGATGCGAGCTGGCAGCATTCCGACGATGTTTATCCCTCCAATCTCCATAGGACATTCTTTGTTTCGTGTTTCTGTCTCCGTGTTACACCGTCCTTCGTAATCGCAATCGAGGTCCTTTTTATTGATGGTCTAAGGTCAAGACGAAGCCGGTGCAAAGGAATCGATGGCACCGGATCCATGAGGGGGTACCTGGCCGCGTTGGGCCCCTTTCCCGGCCCTCCTCTGGCTCCAGTTGAGGTACAAGCGCTCCAGACCTTCCTTTTTCATAAAAACTCGCGTGAAAAAAAATCCCAGGTCAATTTGAGTTCATCAAGGTTCCTGAAAGTCAAAAATACACAAAGTTTGTGGATTCTCGGATACGAAGATATCAAATGGGATACATCAAACTCGCATGTTCCGTGACTCATGTCTAAGTCTTCCTCTAAAGTCCCATATTTGTCCTCTGAGCTTTTCCCGGGGATGAAAAAAAAATAAACAATCGAAAGGAAGTGTGGAAAAAATGACAAGAAGATAATAAACTAAAAAGATCATAGATGCATTTTACATGCATCGGTGACACAGACCGCAATCGTCGCCGGCAGTGGGGATGGAAACCCTAACCGCCACCTGGGGATCACTTCTCTTTACTCTTGTTACCTGGTGCCATATGTCATCCAGTGCTTTGACTTTCTTGGTAGTGCGGATGGCGACAATAGTGTCAAGTGTAAGACCTGTTGTATTCAACGCAACGGTTCGATAAACTGCCTATCAAGGGGTGCGTTTTCAGCTAAACTGCGTTTGGTGCTACCTATCCTGGTGGATGACTCGTACCAAATTGAAAAAGATCAGATTAACTTGGCTTGTATAAGGACTTTGATCAAATTCTTAACCGGGGTTATGATGTCACGTCTAAATTTGAAAGGTTATTAAACTTGGGACGACAATGGTTTAAAAACTTGATATCAATTTTAACTTATCTCACGGAATCGGCGCCATGCTCGATGGGGATAACACACGTACCCGCGGCTAGAGTTATGATGTGACACAAGCACACTCTTAACTGGTTAGAGTATTGTATTCAACAGTACTTATTTTACCGAATTTTGTTTTTCAATTGAAATTGTCAAATTCTTCAAAACCACAAGTTCCCTATACCTGTACTAGGGAATAAGTTTGTCCCGGAGAACATAACAACATGAAGTACAAATAATGATACACGAGACATGTGTCTGTTTGATATGGGGATAAATAATAAAACGATGGAAAAATATGAATATTTCTAGAAACAGCTTATCGAACCATTTTTCTTTAAGTACTCGACTTCTAGAACTCATGTTGCTGCTTACCAGGCATGGATGTGCCGTCCTATAAGCATTAAGCAATGTCACAACTCAAGAGGTGTTTAAGCCCTTAATTTAAATGTTTCCTATAATTAATACTCAAATAATTTACTACCGGAATACCATATGTACTAAGCTGGATCGATCGGTTGGTGAAACCTAAAGTCTGAGTTACTTGACTTGAAGATATACATATCTGGCATGGATCTCAACAAGGAAGACATATTAGTCATATGCCATACCGAAAAAAGAATTTCCTTTGTAGCGAACATCCAAGCTATATATATGGGGATAGCTTGGTTGTTGCCAGACCACAAACAGTTATTCAGTTGCCACACTTATTATAAATAGGATGCACTAGGAGAATTTTGGCGGGAATCTTGGATACACCTTGCTCCTCAAGCCCATGAATTTGAACATCCGTGTTTTGGTTGCTATTTTTGGTAGACCATAAAATCTAGTCTTGAAGTACTCGTAGCAGTCTTGTTTGGCACCGAAGAAATCGAAATGCTGAGGAAATTGACAAAACAAAATGATGATATAGTGCCACTACATGGTTGGAGTAGTTCTAATCAAACCCTAGCTGATAGAGAAGTTTTCTTGGTTTTCCATCCATGATTTCATAGGTTGTTTCTCTTCATCTTCGGCACTTGAACACGAGTCGGTCACTGATCGATGCTCAAGTGCAATGTAAGTTTGTACCATCTAGGCTCTTTATATGTACTTGGCAAGGATGTATTAGAAGCGAAGGTGCCGTTTTCCAAAATAAAAGTTGGACGGTTCGACTCTTGTCTCAGTATGACCGTTGTGACATTTTGGTCCCACGTATCGAACTTTTGATGCCATGGTTTGTCATCCGGTGCTCCGATCTGTATTTGGAGGGGTGATGTTGATGATGAAGGGATACGAGTAGGCTACACTAGCGCAAATTAAAATTTTCTACCGCGTAAATCAGGATTACTATTGTCATAGATCATGGGATTACCACTAGACGCGCAGTTGCGGAACTTGATGAAGCGCGTCGAGACAATGTAGACGTTCTACGTCTCCTCCTTGTCCTCGTCCCACGAGCAGCTCCCCTTGCACGGCTCGTCCAAGTGCTACAACTGCAGCACCTCCGAGGTATCCACACGTACATGGTGGAAGCGTCAGACGCCGGACTGCTAGATCCACGCGTGCAACACAGGCGTGAGGAGTGGCGGCTGGGTGGAATGGTCTCACCCTGGTCAGCACGCCCCACCCTCTCTTATATAGGCATCCCTATAGAAGCTCATCAGTAGCCTAAGCCTGGTCTAATTTGGAACTAATCCTCATTAGGTTTCTAGCCCCTTAAGTGTGTGACCCTATAGGTTCATATACGTAGAGACATAACACGAATACACTTATTCTGTCAATAGTTAGTAGCGGCCTTTAGCAAGACGTGCCAACTCATAAACGCATACAAAGATCATATCGGACGAACCATCACAAGGTTTAGTACATGTCTTTCCCTTTGCCTCACGATATTTGGTTTAGCTCTAAGCTGACCTCCCTTTCTCGATACTATGATTCAGAATCCCTTTATTATGTTAACTTTTAACCTTATGTAGCACGGCCATACATTTCTGGATCCGATTACTCGAGTGGCCCAGAGATATCTCTCTCAAGTAGAGAGGGGCACCTATCTTGATTGACTATGACTTGCAGCATGCTTCAGGACAAAACCCGAAAGCCACCTTTATAACTACCCAGTTACGGAGTAGCGTCTGATAGCCCCAAAATAGGTCGATCCATATCTCAAGTACATGCGACAATCTTAGGTCTAAGGACAAAACGTACACGATGTGTAGAGAGAGCTTTAAGTCTAATTGCCAGTCTCATGTTGGGTCAGTAAAACCCTATGTTCATAACATGTGTCCACATCATTGGTTTGACATCTCCATGTCTATGACTCGTGAAACATAGTCATCAATCAATCGATATGCTAGTCTAATATTCACGTGTGTCCTCACATGAACTCCGACTAGGAAAAACTATTTGGATAATCATACAAGTAAAGAGTTTCATAAACAATTCACATAATTACCAATCAATACAAGTTGACCGATATAGATATTCAAGGAACATTACAATAACTCATGGATACATAAGAAATATAATCATCTCTATGATTGCCTCTAGGACATATTTCCTTTAGATGATAGTGTCAATCATGAAACCTTATGATTTCGACGCCAGTGTTACACAACTTGCCTATCAAGGGGTGCATCTCCGGCCACGGTGCATTCAGTTCTACCTTTAGTGGTGGCTCGCTCATATAGCATTTTCAAAAAAATTGAGGCTAGCTCATCTTGTACAACTTTGGTCTTTATGCAATTTATTAACCATAGTTATGGTGTACCGTCTAAGGTTATTAAACTCGAGACAACAGAATAACCTTCACGTCTAAGAAGTTTCAATCTCCTTTCTGAAAAAAGTACCAACTTGTTTAATAGGATGTACTTAATTTCCTTACTAGTTTCTTTGAGATTTATTTCCATGCTTAATCAATACTACTATAAATTAACGTCCTCGTGAGATGGGGCTGTACTCGATAGCAATAACCCACGTGCTACCTCCATACTGGTTTATTAGGCTAACACGCAGTCTAAGAACAAGTTTTATCCTAAATTTGATCAACAAAAATTGAACTACATGTCATAAAAATTATAACATTGGATTCATATTCAAAAGACGTTTCAAATGGTATAATCATTGTGACATATGATTCATATTTTCTTGAGAAAATTTGTGATCAATTTTTTTAAAACTCCGTGTTAACCTAATAAACTGGTATGGAGGGAGTATCTATTGCTAGATTTATGACCGATTTGACCGACCTTTGTTGATCTAACTGGAATTTCCATGTTCTCCCACACGTCCCGGGGAAATAAGTTTATCTTTTAGGACATACCAATGAAGTGCGAATAATGATACAAACACATGTTTCAATTACATATGAAGATCGATAATTCAAAATGTGAAAATATGAATCTTTCTAGAAACAGTTTCTCGGACCCTTTTGCTTTGAATACTGAGCTTCTAAAACTCAGGCCGCTGCTTACCGGGCATGTGCCATCCTCTAGCATTGCCCAATGTCACAATCAAAGAGTCTTTTAAGACCTTAGTTAAAGGTTGCCTAGAATTATTAGTCAAACATTTTACACTTAGTACACAATAGTAAGCTATAATGAAGGCAGTCGGTTCAATCGGTTGGTGAAAAGTGAAGTCTGAGTTACTCCGCGCACCATGACCCGAAGATATATATCTGGCATCGATCTTAATACAGAAGAAATATTACTCATATGCTTGCTAGACCGAAGAAGAAAGCTTCCTTTTTAGTGAGTAACTAGCTACACATATGTAGATAGCTTGACCTGTACCAAACCACAAGCAATTATTCAGTTGCGACATTTATTGTGAATAGGATGCACCGGGAAAATTTCGGCATGGCTCTTGCAAACATCCTGCTCCTCTAGCCTATTAATTAGAACATTCTCTTCCTGACGGGTTGTAGTGATGTCTTAGTTGGCCGCATGCAAAGCAATATTCAGCGGTTCTCGGTATAGCATGGTTGAGACTAGGAATGAGATTTTACGTTGTTGGCTTGTCCGAGGAGGTTTGGCACACAAACTTTTCTCGTGCAATCCTGAACGCCATTTCCAGCAACATGTACCGGTGATATGAAATCACCAAACACCAACCGAAGAAAGTATTTGTATACTCTTCTTTTTCATCCATCTCATCCAAAATGTTCGGAGTTGTCCTGGAATAACTGTTGAAGGGAGGCCCAGAGCTCGACGGCGGTGGCGTCGTCGGAGGAGACCAGATTGAAGAGCTCCGTAGATATGCGTGTGTAAATCCACTGGATGATGGTGAGATCATCTTTCACCCAGCGAGGATCAGCGGGCTATGGAGGATAGGATGGATCTATGCGGTGGCGGAGGCCGCAGTGGCCGATGTGGATGGTAAAGAGATGGCGCCAATGGTAGTAGTTGTGGGCGCCAAGATCTAACAAGATCGAGATGAAGGGGGAGACATCAGCAATGGTGTCTGCTAGGGAGATCATTGGGATTTGGGGAGGGTTTGTTTGGGTAGTTGTGTAGGAAGGAGAAGAAGGAGGGGCACCGGCGACGCGAAACTCGGCCATGGAGAAGAGGGGCTGAGTCGGCAGGGGCGGCGGTGCCATGCCAGGTGCAAAAAATCTAGGCGTCTGATACCATGATAGTTTGAGATATTGAGAGAATAATAGCTGTATTGATTGAGGCCACGAAGGGTTGTTTATATAGATTACAACGCTTAGCCTCCAAGGACTAATAGAGATAGACTACAACTCAAAGGGCCTAACCCTGACCGACCTATACTCTAATACACTCATATAGCATTTTCAAAAATTTGAGGCTAGCTCATCTTGTACAACTTTGGTCTTTATGCAATTTCTTAACCATAGTTATGGTGTACCGTCTAAGGTTATTAAACTCGAGACAACAGAATAACCTTCACGTCTAAGAAGTTTCAATCTCCTTTCTGAAAAAAGTACCAACTTGTTTAATAGGATGTACTTAATTTCCTTACTATTTTCTTTGAGATTTCTTTCCATACTTAATCAATACTACTATAAATTAACATCCTCGTGAGATGGGGCCGTACTCCATGGCAATAACCCACGTGCTACCTCCATAATGGTTTATTAGTCTAACACGCAGTCTAAGAAAAAAGTTTTATCCTAAATTTGATCAACAAAAATTGAACTACATGTCATAAAAATTATAACATTGGATTCATATTCAAAAGACGTTTCAAATGGTATAATGATTGTGACATATGATTCATATTTTCTTGAGAAAATTTGTGGTCAAACTTTTTTAAACTCCGTGTTAACCTAATAAACCAGTATGGAGAGAGTATCTACTGCTAGGTTTATGACTGATTTGACCGACCTTTATTGATCTAACTGGAATTTCCATGTTCTCCCACACCCACACGTCCCTCGGAAATAACACTAGTGGAAACGAGGCCTTTTGTTGATCCAGAAAAAGGGCTTTAACACCGGTTCTTCTACGAACCGGTGTTAAAGGGGGGGCCGTACCAGCGTGGCCCTGCGCAAAAGGCCCCTTTAACACCGGTTCGCCACGAACCGTGTTAAAGGACCTGCAACAGTGGCTCACAGAGGCCCCCTTTAACACCGGTTCGTGGCATGAACAGGTGTTAAAGGGGGGGCTATATAAGACACCACCGCAGCCCACACACACCCCACTCTTCCATTTTTTCACTATCTCATTTTGGAGCCTAGCAAGAGGGTGTGAAGAGTGCTAGTTTGTGTTTTTTTCATATGCACAAGAGGTGTTCGGTGAAATGCCCGAGAGCTCAAACTAAGTTTTCTTGTTTCTCTTTCCATCTCGGTCGAGGTCGGCAACTATCCTTTCATGTGTCATTGATGTACTATATATATAAATGGTCATCTCCCTATTAATTTTTGATATATACTACATATTAATGCAGATGAACCGACAATGGATGTACGATGACCGCCGCACTTCTGAGTACATTACGGGCCTCCAAAATTTCATTGTTGTGGCTAATGCAAACCGTGGATGGTTTTATGTGCTGTCCGTGTGTTCACTGTCAGAACAAGAAAGACTACTCAAATACCAGAACCATTCACGCCCACCTGCTTCGATCCGGTTTCATGCCCAGCTATAATTGTTGGACCAAGCACGGAGAAAAAGGGGTTGTGATGGAAGACAACGAAGAAGAAGAGGATGATGACAACTATCATAATATGTATCCTGAATATGATGATACGCGAACGGGGTAGATAATGAAGATCAAGAGGGAGCAGATGGGCCCGCTGATGACGATCTTGGTCGGGCCATTACTGATGCAAAGGAAGAATGTGAAACTGAAAAGGAGAAGGAGAAGCTGGAGCAGATGTTAAAGGATCACAAAACATTGTTGTATCCAACTTGCGAAGATGGCCACAAAAAGCTAGGTACCACACTGGATTTGCTGCAATGGAAGGCAGAGAACGGTGTGGTGACAGTAGATTTTCAAAGTTGTTGGTAAAAATGAAAAATCTTCTTCCAAGAAATAATGAGTTGCCCGACAGTACATACCAAGCAAAGAAGGTTGTCTGCCCTCTAGGATTAGACGTGCAGAAGTTACATGCCTGCATTAATGACTGCATCCTCTACCACGGTGAGAAGTACGAGAATTTGGATGCATGCCCGGTATGCACCGCATCGGTATAAGATCATACGAGGCGATCTCGGCGATGTTGAGGGCGAGGCCCCTAGGAAGAAGGTTCCGCCAAGGTTATGTGGTATGCTCCTATAATACCACGGTTAAAACGTCTCTTTAGAAATAAAGAGCATGCCAAGTTGTTGCGATGGCACATGGAAGATCAGAAGAAAAACGCGATGTTGAGACACCCTGATGGGTCACGGTGGAGAAAGTCGAGCGAGGGTACCGGACTTCGCACGCGTGACGCAAGGAACTTAAGGTTTGGTCTAAGTATAGACGGCATGAATCCTTTTGGTGACAGAGCTGCACTGGCACGGCCTGCGACTCTATGTATCTATAACCTTCCTCCTTGTTTGTGTATGAAGAGGAAGTTCATTATGATTCCAGTGCTCATCCAAGGCCCGAGGCAACCCGGCAACGACATTGATGTGTACCTAAGGCCATTAGTTGAAGAACTTTTACAGCTGTGGGCCAAACCAGGTGTACGTATGTGGGATGAGCACAAAGGGGAGCCATTTGACCTACGAGCATTGCTTTTCGTAACCATCAATGATTAGCCTGCTCTTAGTAACATTTCAGGGCAGACAAACAAGGGATACAATGCATGCACACACTGTTTAGATGAGACTGAAAGTGTATATTTGGATAAATGTAAGAAGGTTGTGTACCTAGGGTATCGCCGATTTCTTCCGAACCTGCATCCAGTAAGAAAGAAAGGCAAGCATTTCAAACGTCTGGCAGAACCCTGGAGGAAGCCTGTCCTCCGTACCGGTGAGGAGGTATTTGGTATGGTCAAGGACCAAGAAGTAATCTTTGGAAAAGGTCCTGGAAGTCTATCTGTTCCGAATGACTATGCCGGACACGTGCCCATGTGGAAGAAGCAATCTATATTTTGGGACCTACCCTATTGGAAAGTCTTAGAGGTCCGCTCTTCAATCGACGTGATGCACGTGACGAAGAATGTTTGCGTGAACCTGCTAGGCTTTCTAGGAGTGTATGGGAAGACAAAAAATACACCGAAAGCACGGCAGGACCAGCAACGTCTGAAAGCCCCTGAAGAGCCTATGCATCCTGAGAACAAGAAGGGTAAACGATGCCACTTAACTCCTGCCAGCTACGCTCTTACCAAAGAAGAGAAGGAAATCTTTTTTGAATGTCTGAGCAGTATCAAGGTCCCGTCTGGCTTCTCGTCGAATATAAAGGGAATAATAAATATGGCAGAGAAAAATTCCAAAACCTGAAGTCTCATGATCGCCACGTGATTATGACACAATTGCTTCCGATTGCATTGAGGGGCTTCTACCTGAAAATGTTCGAGTACCCATTGTGAAGCTATGTGCATTCCTCAATGCAATATCTCGAAGGTAATCGATCCGGAAAGCCTACCAGGTTACAAGCAGATGTGGCCCAATGTCTTGTCACTTTGAGTTGGTGTTCCCACCATCCTTCTTCAATATTATGACGCATCTCTGGTTCACCTAGTAAGAGATTGCCATTCTCGGTCCTGTATTTCTACACAATATGTTCCCCTTTGAGAGGTACATGGGAGTCTTAAAGAAATATGTTCATAATCGTGCTAGGCCAGAAGGAAGCATCTCCAAGGGCTATGTAACAAAGGAGGTCATTGAGTTCTGTGTTGATTTTATTCCTGATCTTAAGGCGATTGGTGTTCCAGAATCACAACATGAGGGAAGACTGCGTGGAAAAGGCACCCTAGGATGTAAAGCAATGATATGTAGGGACGGACATTCTCTCAATCAAGCACACTACACGGTTTTACAAAGATCTATCTTGGTTGCCCCGTATATCAATGAACACAAGAATTTAATACGCCTCAAACACCCGGGGCAGTCTGATGAATAGATTATAAGTGAACACATGGCGAGTTTTGGCGGCTGGCTGCAAAGACTTCTCACGAATAACACCACTGTTGGGGATCACTGTACTTGTTGGCCAGGACACCATCTTCATTGTATGTACTTTCCAAGTGCGAGATAAATGGGAATACATTTTACACGATAGGCCAAGATAAAAAGAGCACCAACCAAAATAGTGGTGTCGCTTGATGCAAAGAATACAATGGGCGTAAGACCACGTATTATGGGTTCATAGAGGAGATATGGGAACTTGACTATGGACCTAATTTTAAGGTCCCCTTGTTTGATGCAAATGGGTCAAGCTAACGGGAGGAGGGGTTGAGGTAGACAAGAATGCGGAATGACAACTGTGGATCTCAACAATCTTATGAAGATAGACAAGAACTTAGACGAACCATTCGTCCTAGCCAATGATGTGGCTCAGGTTTTCTATGTGAAGGACATGTCCTCCAGACCAAAAAAAAAGAAAAAATATGCAAACGAATACATCATATGATGAGCCAAAGCGTCACATAGTTCTTTAAGGGAAAAGAAACATCGTGGGAATCGAGGACAAGAAAGACATGTCAAGATTATAATAAGTTTGATGAAATTCCGCCCTTCACGGTGAAAACGGCCCAAGCATTCCGTTAAGTAAAGAAGATGCTCCATGGTTACGTCTGGCGATCATAAGGAAGGACATATGCCAAGAAGTTCATGCTCATATTATGTAACTCTAGTTCATGTTTTTAATATTAATACATGTCTTGAGTGTTAGTCTTGTTTTGTGGATGGACGGGACTATGAGAAGAAGTTGTCTGATTCGTACTTACCATTAAGATCTGATCTCCAAACGCAGCGGTCACATATTAGGAGTGCCTCTATGACCAGTTTCTTGGAGATGCCGGAGGGCTGGGCTCGTTGGCATCTCCACAACTGGCCGTAGTGGTGTCCTGCTCTCGAAACCATCTTGCAGCTTTGTAACTTCTCTAACTAGATCAATACACAGGAGCTAACTAATTTCACATATTAGGAGTGCCTCTATGACCAGTTTCTCGGAGATGCCGGAGGAGTGGGCTCCGTCTGCATCTCACTGAAACTGTCCGTAGTGGTGTCCCTTATCTTGAAACCCATCTTGGAGATGCCTCAAGCTGGCTGGAGGACTGGACTCACAAGGATGCCTATTTATAGTACAAGCAACTCGACATAGTGTCGACACTTACGAAATAATGTCGACACTCACCCCTATTATTAGTGCTGACTCGTGTTTTGTCGGTTGGTGTCTCCAACCGGGACTAAATCATCTTTAGTCCCGGTTGGTGACACCATCGGGACAAGGTACACGCCATACGACATAATGTCGACACTCACCCCTATTAATAGTGTTGACTCGTGTTTTGTCCCGGTTGGTGTCTCCAACCGGGACTAAAGTTCATCTTTAGTCGGTTGGTGTCTCCAACCGGGACTAAAGGTTCAACTTTAGTCCCGGTTGGTGACACCATCCGGGACAAGGTACACGCCATACGACATAATGTCACTCACCCCTATTATTAGTGTTGACTTGTTTTTGTCGGTTGGTGTCTCCAACCGACTAAATTCATCTTTAGTCGGTTGGTGACACCATCCGGACAAGGTACACGCCACATACATAATGTCGACACTCACCCCTATTATTAGTGCTGACTCGTGTTTTGTCCCAGTTGGTGTCTCCAACCGGGACTAAAGGTTCATCTTTAGTCCCGGTTGGAGACACCATCTGGGACAAGGTACACGCGGCACGACATAATGTCGACACTCACCCCTATCATTAGTGCTGACTCGTGTTTTGTCCCGGTTGGTGTCTCCAACCGGGACTAAAGGTTCATCTTTAGTCCCGGTTGGTGACACCATCCGGAACAAGGTACACGCCGCACGACATAATGTCGACACTCACCCCTATCATTAGTGCTGCCATTTTTTCCCGCCATTTTTCTTCCCGCCAGTTCTTCCCTCCAGTTCTTCCCGCCAGTTCACTACATATATATATGTAGGGTTGGCCTCCATTGTCATTGCACATCTCTCGACTCATATCTGCAACCTCATCACTCTTTCCCATGGCTTCCACCGTAGCACTAACCCCCAGGGAGGCGGAGGCGCTTTGCGCCTCGAACTACCCCTGCCCGCCGGGCTACTATGTCCCCGTCGGCTGGATGCTGAGCGTCGGAGGTGAGTATTACAGGTGTAGGCAGGAGCATGACTGAATCACTCCAACATTCCGAAACAAGTTCGGCCGATTGTTACTTAATCTGGCCATGTATCTTAGTTTTCAGTTCTTTTATGTATCTTAATTTTCAGTTCCAGTTCGGCTTTATGTAACTTACTATTAGTTGCATTCTCATTCGAGGTTTCTTGGCTTTCGGGTCAAATGACCAATGTTATGGCTAGAATCAAGGCATAGTTTGTGATAATATGGCCATATTGTGCATACATGTGCATCATGGCATGGCAAACAATGTTGCAAGAGGAAGTTTTCCTTTTTATCGCACCAAAAAGGCATTTTCCATTTCCCGAGCATAAAAAACGGACGGTTTTGTGAAGCAACCACCAAATGGCTAATTCAAAAAACCACCAACATATTTTACAAAAATACTATACCACCTTATATGCACAATGTACCAACAGGGGGATCTGAAACCTTTCCGTCCACCTCTGGTGAAAAAGACAAATTCCTGCCGAATCGGCCGGAAGTGGGTCAGATATGAACTACAGATACATGATACGATGCTCATGATTTTTTACAAAAATCATTTTTAGGTTCACAATATGCTATTTTATCAAAAAAACAATGCAAGTTGAGCGAGGCTTGGCCCCGAGCTAAGAATCATCATGCCCGTTGTTCGACAAAGTTTGTCGATAGTTTAAAACAGGGATAAAAAAATAAAAAAAGATTGAAACAGTGCGAAACCTTCACGTGGTGTTATATTATGTGACATAGTTAGAAGGAAAAATCTCAAACTTGGTATATTGATTATGTCTCGAAAAAACCTTCACAAAATGACCTATCTCATTCGAGGTTTCCTGGCTTTCGGGTCAAATGACCAATGTTATGGCTAGAATCAAGGCATAGTTTGTGATAATATGGCCATATTGTGCATACATGTGCATCATGGCATGGCAAACAATGTTGCAAGAGGAAGTTTTCCTTTTTATCGCACCAAAAAGGCATTTTCCATTTTCCGAGCATAAAAAACGGACGGTTTTGTGAAGCAACCACCAAATGGCTAATTCAAAAAACCACCAACACATTTTACAAAAATACTAGACCACCTTATATGCACAATGTACCAACAGGGGGATCTGAAACCTTTCCGAACACCTTTGGTGAAAAAGACAAATTCCTGCCGAATCGGCCGGAAGTGGGTCAGATATGAACTACAGGTACATGATACGATGCTTATGATTTTTTACAAAAATCATTTTTGGGTTCACAATATGCTATTTTATCAAAAAAACAATGCAAGTTGAGCGAGGCTTGGCCCCGAGCTAAGAATCATCATGCCCGTTGTTCGACAAAGTTTGTCGATAGTTTAAAACGGGGATAAAAAAAAAAGATCGAAACAGTGCGAAACCTTCGCGTGGTGTTATATTATGTGACATAGTTAGAAGGAAAAATCTCAAACTTGGTATATTGATTATGTCTCGAAAAAACCTTCACAAAATGACCTATCTCATTCGAGGTTTCCTGGCTTTCGGGTCAAATAACCAATGTTATGGCTAGAATCAAGGCATAGTTTGTGACAATATGGCCATATTGTGCATACATGTGCATCATGGCATGGCAAACAATGTTGCAAGAGGAATTTTTCCTTTTTATCGCACCAAAAAGGCATTTTTCATTGTCCGAGCATAAAAAACGGACGGTTTTATGAAGCAACCACCAAATGGCTAATTCAAAAAACCACCAACACATTTTACAAAAATACTAGACCACCTTATATGCACAATATACCAACAGGGGGATCTGAAACCTTTCCGTCCACCTCTGGTGAAAAAGACAAATTCCTGCCGAATCGGCAGGAAGTGGGTCAGATATGAACTACAGGTACATGATACGATGCTCATGATTTTTTACAAAAATTATTTTTAGGTTCACAATATGCTATTTTATCAAAAAAACAATGCAAGTTGAGCGAGGCTTGGCCCCGAGCTAAGAATCATCATGCCCGTTGTTCGACAAAGTTTGTCGGTAGGTTAAAACAGGGATAAAAAAATAAAAAAGATCGAAACAGTGCGAAACCTTCGCGTGGTGTTATATTATGTGACATAGTTAGAAGGAAAAATCTCAAACTTGGTATATTGATTATGTCTCGAAAAAACCTTCACAAAATGACCTATCTCATTCGAGGTTTCTTGGCTTTTGGGTCAAATGACCAATGTTATGGCTAGAATCAAGGCATAGTTTGTGATAATATGGCCATATTGTGCATATATGTACATCATGGCATGGCAAACAATGTTGCAAGAGGAAGTTTTCCTTTTTATCGCACCAAAAAGGCATTTTCCATTTTCCGAGCATAAAAAACGGACGGTTTTGTGAAGCAACCACCAAATGGATAATTCAAAAAACTACCAACACATTTTACAAAAATACTAGACCACCTTATATGGACAATGTACCAACAGGGGGATCTGAAACCTTTTCGTCCACCTCTGGTGAAAAAGACAAATTCCTGCCGAATCGGTAGGAAGTGGGTCAGATATGAACTACAGGTACATGATACGATGCTCATGATTTTTTATAAAAATCATTTTTAGGTTCACAATATGCTATTTTATCAAAAAAACAATGCAAGTTGAGCGAGGCTTGGTCAGATTCAAGTGTATACAAAAGATGCGGCATTTAAATATCCAATCGATTCAAAAATGTTAATACAAAAGATGCGGCATTAAAATATGATTTGCTCTAATAAAATAGGGTTAGATTCCTTTTTAGATGCTTAATATTTCTTATGTTCAAAGTTTTAGGATTTAACAATTTATTTTTGTTTGAATTGAATAATCAAAATTTATATGTAAGTATTTTAATCATTTTGAAAATTATCATGTAAAGTAAATATAAAATGATTTACATGAATGGATAGATATTATTTTTCTGAAAATTATGATATATTATTCATATTTTTCTGAGTTGAAATGAAAAAGATATGGATTTTCTAAATTCATATCCTATTTTTTGAATTAAAAATGCCCCTTTAATGCATGAAATAAATGCCCCCCTTAACACCGGTCCAGACACGAACCGGTGTTAAAGGGGGGGGCCATTTATTTCGTTTCGCGCGTGCACCCCTCCTTTAACACCGGTTCGGGGCTGGAACCGGTGTTAAAGGGGGAGGGGTGTTAATAAATGCGCGCGCGAAACGAATCCCCCCTTTAACACCGGTTCCAGCCCCGAACCGGTGTTAAAGGGGGGGTATTAAATGCGCCTTCCCCTTCGTTTCTTCCCCAAGAGCCAGATCGAACCGCCACCGCCACCGCGCGCGCCATCAGAGTAGAGAGAAGCCACCGCCACCGCCACCACCCATCGGAGCAGAGAGAAGCCACCGCCACGCCTCGGGCGTGAGGAGAATCATGGGTGCCTGAATCGTCGGCATCACTGATCACCTCCACCTCCACTGCTCGCCGCTCGCCATCGACACTGCCGGCAACCCCGACCTTCCCCGGCCTCGTCGACCCCACCGTCGGCTTCCTGGTGAGCCTCTGGTGCTCAGGCACATCTTCTCTTCCTCCCTCACGCTCTATATCGCCTCCGCATCGTGTAACCGCCGCCGACCGGCGCAGTTCCTCCTTGTTCTCTGTTCTCCGGCGACCAAAAAGGGGAGGCGCCGCCATTACTAGGTCCGCCTTGACCTCCTCTTTCCAACCAGCCCAACCACAAGTCCCTGCGTGTAGCAGATCGACGGGAGCAAGATCGACCTGAGAGGAGCTCCATTGCTGACGTCAGCGTGATGCAATAATCCTTTTCTTTTTCTTTTATTATTTCTGTAATTCTTTTTCTGTAATAATTTCAGTGAAGAAAATACCTGACATGTGGGCCCTATCTGTAAGTGATAAAAACATTTCCATAAATGTTTTCTAATTAATAAAATTGTTTAAGTAAATTCCAAAAATGCAAATTATTTTATAATATTCCAAAAAATAATTTAAAATGAAATAATTTAAAATGCAAATTATTTTATAATGCATCCGCCTTGAGAGAGGCGAGAGCTACGGCCCATGGCCCGATCCACCCTCGCCGTCCGCCGTCCACGCCTCTGCGTCCGGCAGTCGTCGTCGGCACTCAGTGGAAGCAATGACATAGAGAAATGACATTAAAACAAGATAAATAGAAATAAACTTTGTTACAGGTCTTTGTTACAGGTTTTTGTTACAGGTGTAGCTCCATCCGTCCACAAATATTGAGCATCATTTGGTGAACAATGTGGGAAATATGTGTGATGTATAAAAGATATAGTCGTGTATTCATATTTGAGTAAAGTTTCTGATGTTGTAACATCGATAATATTGTTTACTTAGTGCTGGTGGTGAACTTGATGGTCAAAATCGGGAAACTCGAAACTAAGATGGCATGTAATTATGGAGGGAGTAGTAGTATAGATAGGGTGTCAAGCGGGGCGGGTTCGCGTGTTGGAATTATGCCCTAGAGGCAATAATAAAGATGTTATTATTATAATTCTTGTTCATGATAAAGTTTATATTCCATGCTAGAATTGTATTAAGCGGAAACATTAATACTTGTGTGGTTTGTGAACAACACCGTGTCCCTAGTACGCCTCTATGGACTAGCTCATTGATCAATGATGGTTAAGGTTTCCTAACCATGGACATGAGTTGTCAATTGATAATGAGATCATATCATTGGGAGAATGATATGGTGGACAGACCCAAACTAAGCGAAGCAATTAGATCGTGTCATCGTGTTTGTCTTTGCGAAGCTTTTCTTATGTCAAATATTGTATTCCTTAGACCATAAGATAATGCAACTCCCTGGTATCAGAAGAAAGCTTTGAGGTCATCAAACGTCATCCTATGAGAGGGTGATCATAAAGGTGTCTCTCAGGTGATCGGAAAGTATCTGTTGGGTTGTATGTATCGAGATGGGATTTGTTCCTCCCAGGTCGGAGAGATATACTTCGGGCCCACTCGGTAATCGATATCAACACCGCTTGCAAGCATATGGTTAAGGAGTTAATCACAAAGTGATATCGGATTACGGAACGAGTAAAGTACTTGCTGTGAACGAGATTGAACTAGGTATGACGATACCGACGATCGAATCTCGGGCAAGTAAAATATCGCGAGACGAAGGGAATATATATATGAGATTGATTGAATCCTGGCATCGTGGTTCATCCGATATGATCATCGATAAATGTGTGGGAGTCAATATGGGTGCCCAGACCCCGCTGTTGATTATTGATAGAAGATCATGTCTGCATATTCTCGAACCCGCAGGGTCACACACTTAACGTGTCTTGATGCTAGGATAGATTGGATAATTGGTTTATGAATTTTTGTTCAGAGTCTCGGATGGGATCCGGGATATCACGAGAGGTTCCGGAATGGTCCGGAGAATAAGATTCATATAAGGCAGTGCGGTTTTTGGAGTTCGGAATAGTTCCGGGTTAATCGGTATTGTACCGGAAGCTTCTAGAACCTTCCGGAAAGGGGCCAACGTGGTCCCACCTTCCGGGAGGGGGCATGGGCCTATGAGGGAGTGTCCTGGCCGCATTGGGCCAGGGGCACAAGGCCCCATAGGGCCCAGCCGATTCTAGATAAGTTTAAACTCGTTTAAACTAGAGATAGAATTTCTAGATAAGGGAGAGTTTAAATCGTTTAAACTAGAGATAGGCTTGGAGCATGGGCAGGGCTGGCGCACCCCCTCTATATAGAGAGCTGGTGCGCCTCCCCACACACACATCTCCTCCAAGCCCTAGTAGCCTGCTGCCTTCCTCTCTCCTCCATTTGTTTGCGGTGACCTGCTGCAGAAATTCTTCACCATATACACTGCCCGTCGTGTTGTAGATCCAATCCATTTCTCCACCATACTTGCTGGTCCGAGGAAGG
Source organism: Avena insularis (assembly GCA_023614405.1). Lineage (NCBI taxonomy): Eukaryota > Viridiplantae > Streptophyta > Magnoliopsida > Poales > Poaceae > Avena > Avena insularis. The sequence goes on along the minus strand of CM042695.1, from coordinate 375,150,474 downwards.
AGGAGACGCCGAGGTGCTGCACGTGTGCATCTCACGGACGACCGCCACTTGTGGTGCTAGATCGGATCGGATCGCGAGGAGGAGAAGCGAAATGCGACTACATCACCCACGTTCGACGAACGTTCAGCCTGCGAATCTTCAAGGGTATGAAGATCTAATCCAATCTCTCGTTGTTTGCATCTCCTAGATTAGATCTTGGCTTTCCCTCTGTTTCGCTTAGTAGAATTTTTTGATGTACTATGCTGCGAACCCTTCGGTGGTATCGAGCTAGATCTATGCGTAGATGTGATTCACGAGTAGAGCATAACATGGTTGTTGCGGCGTTGATGTTTTCTGCTGCAAGCCTCTTGTTTGTGTTCTTCTTATGACGGGATAGTGAGATTGAAGCGGTCCAGGCCAACCTTACGCGACGTCGTCGCGAGAACGGCTCCGCACTTGGCGTGGCTTGTACCACACATGCGGTGGTGGATGTCGGTTCTCTCACTATAGTTGTCATGGGATTAACACGGAGTTTGGCAACCATAATATCACCGTTGTGGCTTTCCGTAGGTAAGAATCGTTCTTAGCATCTACTCCCATGAGCCACGTAAAACATGCAACAACAAAGTAGAGGCGTCTAACTGGTTTTTGCAGGGCGTGTTGTCTGTGATATGGTATGGCCCTAGATGTGATGTGTATATTGTATGCGATGATCATGTTTTGTAATGTTTCGACTTGCATGTCGATGAGTACACAACGGCAGGAGCCATATGGTTGTCTTTATAATTATGTATGACCTGCGAGTCAACTTCTTATACGCCATGTAATAGCTTTACTTTATCGCTAAGTAGTTAGCAATAGTTGTAGTTGCTATTCGTGGTGGAGGCAATCATGGTGGAGTGATGAAGATCATGCCGAACGCACAAGATGGAGATCATTCTGAAGATTGGCTATACCATGTCACATAAAGTTATATGCATGTGATGTTTATCCTTTTATGTATCTTATTATGCTTAGATCATGACGGTAGCATTATAAGATGATTCCTCATAAAGATCAAGATAAAACTGTGTTCTCCCCAAGTATGCACCGTTGCGAAAGTTCGTCGTGTCCAAGCATCACGTGATGATCGGGTGCTATAGACTCTCGCCACATACAACGGGTGCAAGCCAGTTTTGCACGCGGAAATACTTGGGTCTAACTTGACGAGCCTAGCATGTACAGACATGGCCTCGAACACATGAACCGAAAGGTTAAGCATGAGTCATATGAATGATATGATCGACACCGTTGTCCACCATTGAAGCCACATCTCTTCTCGTGAAGATCGGATTAGGTGTGGTGAATTTGGATCGTGTTCACTAAGCAACTTGAGGGATGTTGAATTTAGTGGGAGTTCATCTAGTAATTTGATTAAGTTGAACTATTTATCATGAACATAGTCTAAATTGTACTTGCAAATACTGTAGATCCAATGGCCAAGTCCAACTTCAACTTCAACGTTTTTGCTGAGAAAGAAAAGCTTAGAAACAATGGGTCTAACTTCACCAACTGGTTCTGCAATCTAAGAATCATTCTGTCTGGCGGACAAAAGGACTATGTCCTTGAGAAAGCGTTAGGTAACCCCCCTGCTGCAACTGCGCCGGCTGATGAGAAAGCTGTCTATCAGTCGCGCAAAGATGATTATGGTGTGATTAAGAGCACCATGTTGTTTGCTATGGAACCGGAACTTCAAAATCGTTTTGAAAACTATCCCGGGCCCTTTGAGATTCTCGAGGAGCTGAAAACCATGTTTCAGACTCAGGCCCGTTCTGAGAGATATGAGATCTCTGAGAAGTTCTTTAACTGCAAGATGGAGGAAGGGAGTTCCGTTAGTGAGCACGCCATTAAGATGTCGGGCTACACTCAATGCCTTGAGCAACTGGACTGCAAGATTCCAGAGGAGCTCAAGATTGACAGGGTTCTGCAATCACTCCCTCCCAGCTACAAAAGTTTTGTAGTGACTCACAATCAGATTGGTTCCACTGATACGATCACCGAGCTCTTCGCAAAGCTGAAGGCTGCGGAGGTGGACATCAAGAAGGATAATCATGTGTTGATGGTCAACAAGCCCTCCTTTAAGAAAGGTAAAGGTGCAAAGAAGCCCTTCAAGAAAGGCGGCGGCAAGCGCGTTGCCCCTGCTGAGAAGAAGCTCAAGTCTGGTCCCAAGCCGGACACTGAGTGCTTCTATTGCAAGGACAAGGGTCCTTTGGGAATCGTCCGAAGTACTTAGCGGACAAGAAGGCTGGCACCATCAAAGGTATATTTGATATACATGTTATTGATGTTTTCCTTACTAGCCCTCGTTGTAGTGCCTGGGTATTTGATACTGGTTCGGTTGCTAATATTTGTAACTCGAAACAGGAGCTACGGAATAGACGGCGGCTTGCGAGGGATGAGGTGACGATGCGCGTTGGCAACGGATCAAGAGTTGATGTGATGGCCGTCGGCACGCTCTCCTTAGTTTTACCTTCGGATTAGTTTTAAACCTTAATAAATGTTATTATGTGCCTGCGTTGAGCATGAACATTATTTCTGGATCGTGTTTATTGCAAGACGGTTATTCATTTAAATCGGAGAATAATGGTTGTTCTATTTATATGAGTAACATCTTTTATGGTCATGCACCTCTTGTGAATGGTTTATTTCTTCTAAATCTCGAAAGGGATGAAACACACATCCATAACATTGAGGCTAAGAGATGCAAAGTAGATAGTGATAATACTACTTATTTGTGGCACTGTCGTCTAGGTCATATTGGTGTAAAGCGCATGAAGAAACTCCATTCTGATGGACTTTTGGAGTCTCTTGATTTTGAATCATTTGACACATGCGAACCATGCCTCATGGGCAAGATGATCAAAACCCGTTCTCCGGTATGATGGAGCGAGCAACGGACTTGTTGGAAATCATACATACCGATGTATGCGGACCGATGAGTGTTTCGACGAGCGGTGGATATCGCTATTTTCTCACTTTTACCGATGACTTAAGTAGATATGGGTATATCTATTTAATGAAACATAAATCTGAAACGTTTGAAAAGTTCAAAGAATTTCAGAATGAAGTGGAGAACCATCGTAATGAAGATTAAGTTTCTACGATCCGATCGTGGGCGAATATTTGAGTTATGATTTTCTCACGCATCTCAAAGCAAGTGGAATCGTTTCACAACTCACGCCACCGGAACACCACAGCGCAATGGTGTGTACGAGCAAATCGAACCCTATTAGATATGGTCCGATCGATGATGTCTCTTACTGATTTGCCGTTATCATTTTGGGGTTATGCATTAGAAACCGCTGCATTCACTTTAAATAGGGCTCCATCTAAATCCGTTGAGACGACACCGTATGAACTATGGTTTGGTGCTAAACCTAAGTTGTCGTTTCTTAAAGTTTGGGGATGCGAAGCTTACGTCAAGAAGTTGATGCCGGACAAGCTCGAACCCAAAGCGGAGAAATGCGTCTTCATAGGATACCCTAAGGAAACTATTGGGTATACCTTCTATCACAGAACCGAAGGCAAAGTGTTTGTTGCAAAGAACGGTTCCTTTCTTGAGAAGGAGTTTCTCTCGAAAGAAGTGAGTGGGAGGAAAGTAGAGCTAGACGAGGTTATTGAACCTTCTCTTGAATTGGAGAGTAGCGCAGCACCTGAAATTGTTCCAGTGCCGCCTGCGCCAACAATAGAGGAAGCAAATGACAAGGATCATGAAGCTTCGGACGATGCTGCTACTGAACGTCGCAGGTCGACAAGGTCGCGTGCCCCTCCTGAGTGAATGCGGCAACCTGTCTTGACTGTCTTGTTAGTAGAAGGCGGTGAACCTACGAACTATGAGGAAGCGATGATGAGCCCAGACTCTGAGAAATGGCTAGAAGCCATGAAATCCGAATTGGGATCCATGAGCGAAAACCAAGTATGGACTTTGGTGGACCCTCCTAGCGACCGAAAGGCCGTTGAGTGCAAATGGATCTTCAAGAAGAAAACGGACGCGGATGGTAATGTTACCGTCTATAAAGCACGGCTTGTCGCGAAAGGTTTTCGACAAGTTCAAGGTGTTGACTACGATGAGACTTTCTCTCCGTAGCGATGTTGAAGTCTATTCGGATTTTATTAGCAAGTGCGGCGTTTCATGATTCTGAAATATGGCAAATGGATGTCAAGACTGCTTTCCTCAATGGCAACATTAATGAAGAGTGGTATAGGATGCAACCCGAAGGTTTTGTCGATCCTAAGGATCGATAAAGTATGCAAACTTCAGCGTTCCATTTATGGATGAAGCAAGCATCTTAGAGTTGGAACCTTCGTTTTGATCAAGTGATCAAGAGCTTTGGATTTGTTCCAAATTGCTCTGAAGCTTGCATCTACAAGAAAGTGAGTGGGAGCTCGGTGGCGTTTACGGTACTATATGTGGATGACATATTGATTATTGGAAATGACATCAACATGCTTAACGATGTGAAGAGTTATTTGAACAAGTGTTTTCAATGAAAGACCTAGGTGAAGCTGCTTATATATTGGGCATCAAAATCTATAGAGATAGACAAAGACGCTGATAGCTTTAAGCCAAAGTACATACCTAGACAAAGTTCGAAAAGGTTCAGAATGGATAAGGCATTAAAAGGTTATTGCCTATGTTGTCGGGTAAGATATTGAGCAAGGCTCGGTGTCCACTACGGTAAATGATAGGGAAGCTATGAGCAAAGTGCCTTATGCCTCGGCCATAGGTTCCATCATGTATGCCATCTTGTGTACTAGACGGATGTGTCCAATGCTCTTAGTTTGACGAAAGATATCAAAGTGATCCAGAGTGGAACCTTTGGACAGCCGTGAAGAACATCCTAAGGTACCTAAATAGGACTAAAGAAATGTTCTTAGTCTATGGGGGTGATGAACAGCTCGTCAGAAAGGTTACGTCGATGCTAGTTTCGACACCGACAAGGATGATTGTAAATCTCAGACAGGATACGTGTATATTTTGAATGGAGGAGCTGTGAGCTGGAGAAGCTGCAAGCAAAGCGTGATCGCGGGATCTGATGAGAAGCGAATACATGGCTGCTGCGAGCGTCAAGTGAAGGAGTTTGGATCGAAACTTCATCCGAAGCTTGGCGTGGTTCAAGTGCATTGGACCCACTGGAGATATTGTGTGACAACACTGGCGCCATAGCACTCGCTAAGGAACCAAGATATCATCCAAAGACCAAGCATATCAACCGCAAGTTTCATATAATCCGAGATTATATAGCAGATGGAGATCTGAAGATCAGCAAAGTACATACAGATCTGAATATTGCAGATCCATTGACTAAACCTCTTCCACGTGTAAAACATGATCAGCACCTCAGTGCCATGGGTGTGAGATTGTTGCCAAATGTAAACTAGATTATTGACTCTAGTGCAAGTGGGAGACTGTTGGAATTATGCCCTAGAGGCAATAATAAAGATGTTATTATTATAATTCTTGTTCATGATAAAGTTTATATTCCATGCTAGAATTGTATTAAGCGGAAACATTAATACTTGTGTGGTTTGTGAACAACACAGTGTCCCTAGTACGCCTCTATGGACTAGCTCATTGATCAATGATGGTTAAGGTTTCCTAACCATGGACATGAGTTGTCAATTGATAATGAGATCATATCATTGGGAGAATGATATGGTGGACAGACCCAAACTAAGTGAAGCAATTAGATCGTGTCATCGTGTTCGTCTTTCCGAAGCTTTTCTTATGTCAAATATTGTATTCCTTAGACCATGAGATAATGCAACTCCCTGGTATCGGAAGAAAGCTTTGAGGTCATCAAACGTCATCCTATGAGAGGGTGATCATAAAGGTGTCTCTCAGGTGATCAGAAAGTATCTGTTGGGTTGTATGTATCGAGATGGGATTTGTCCCTCCCAGGTCGGAGAGATATACTTGGGCCACTCGTGTCGATATCAACACCGCTTGCAAGCATATGGTTAAGGAGTTAATCACAAAGTGATATCGGATTACGGAACGAGTAAAGTACTTGCTGTGAACGAGATTGAACTAGGTATGACGATACCGACGATGGAATCTCGGGCAAGTAAAATATCACAAGACGAAGGGAATATATATGGGATTGATTGAATCCTGGCATCGTGGTTCATCCGATATGATCATCGATGAATGTGTGGGAGTCAATATGGGTGCCCAGACCCCGCTGTTGATTATTGATAGAAGATCATATGCGCATATTCTCGAACTCGAGGTCACACGTAACGTGTCTCGACGCTAGGATAGATTGGATAATTGGTTTATGAATTTTTGTTCGGAGTCTCGGATGGGATCCGGGATATCACGAGAGGTTCCAGAATGGTCCGGAGAATAAGATTCATATAAGGCAGTGCAGTTTTTGGAGTTCGGAATAGTTCCGGGTTAATCGGTATTGTATCGGAAGCTTCTAGAACCTTCCGGAAAGGGGCCAACGTGGTCCCACCTTCCGGGAGGGGGCATGGGCCTATGAGGGAGTGTCCTGGCCGCATTGGGCCAGGGGCACAAGGCCCCATAGGGCCCAGCCGATTCTAGATAAGTTTAAACTCGTTTAAACTAGAGATAGAATTTCTAGATAAGGGAGAGTTTAAATCGTTTAAACTAGAGATAGGCTTGGAGGATGGGCAAGGGCTGGCCGCACCCCCCCTCTATATATAGAGAGCTGGTGCGCCCCTCCCCACACATCTCCTCCAAGCCCTAGTAGCCTGCTGCCTTCCTCTCTCCCTCCCATTGCTTGCAGTGAAGCCCTGCTGCAGAAATTCTCCACCATATACACCACGCCGTCGTGTTGTAGATCCAATCCATCTCTCCACCATACTTGCTGGTCCGAGGAAGGAGGAGACGTCGAGGTGCTGCACGTGTGCATCTCACGGAGGCACCGCCACTTGTGGTGCTAGATCGGATCGGATCGCGAGGAGGAGAAGCGAGTACGACTACATCACCCACGTTCCCGAGCGTTCGCCATCTGCGAATCTTCAAGGGTATGAAGATCTAATCCAATCTCTCTCGTTGTTTGCATCTCCTAGATTAGATCTTGGCTTTCCCTCTGTTCGCTTCCGTAGAAATTTTTTGATTTACTATGCTGCGAACCCCTTCATCGCGGGCAACATAGTTTCACCGGCTAATATAAATTGTACTACATGCATAGATTAAAACTTGTATACAAATTGGACTGTGTGTAGGTGTAGCTGTCTGAGACTAAATAATTGTCCGCAAACCCGCCCCACTTATATACAAACTTGCATCCTGCTAACGTTACCCTCTTGGGGGTGTCGTTGTGGAGCTCTGACTCATCCTGATTAGGGTTTGGACCCCTTGGAACTCGTTTAAAATGATCAAGCATCCTTAGGGTTTTAATTTCATTTGTGTATTTATTTGTGTATTTTTGTATGAATAATATGTATATTTTTGTATGAATCCAAGTCCACTTGAATATTTACACTCTTACTCTAGATAATATTATTGTTTTAGAAACTATGGATCCACTTAGTAGAAACCTTGAAGAAGAAGAAATAATGGAGAACATTATTGATGAGGACACCTCACAATATCTGAACTTGGAGGGACATGATGACAGCTCAAGTAGTCATGGAGAAGATGAAGACTCCGGTGAACGCAATTTAGTGATTACAAAGTCCGGCGAGGTATATGCATTGATTAAGCCTCTGCTGACTTCCACCAACAATCTTCTTCTACATGTATTAATTAACGCTTCTTCCTTCTTTTAGCCCTCTGGATCGACCAGCCAGCAACCATCTTCTTCTACGAAAAAGAGCAAGCGAGGCGCGAGCCATCGGTTGAAAGATTGTGCAAAGTTCACGATCGAAGCGGTCCGTGTTGATGGCAGGCCGATGGAGCCCAAGAAGGCCGCAGACAAATTTGTACATCAGGCTGGAGTTCTTGTTAGGGACCAAATCCCAATCATAATTGAAAATTGGAATAAGCCAAAGAAGGGCGACAGTACCTTTGTCGATGAAAGATCCAAAGAAATGCTTTGGAATTCGTTGTTGGTAAATTACACCCTTCCGCCAAAGGAGGATGAAAACAACCCGGTTATAAATGAAAAGGTCAAAGAGTGGACTCTAAAGAAGATGGCTGACGCTTTCCGCAACTGGAAGACAAAATTGAACAAATTTGTCAAAGCTGGCGAGACTCTAGATTTCGAAGACGCATATTATGCGAAGATAAGACCTCACTGGCCCGAATTTGTGACATATAAAAAAAGTGCTATAGCTAAAAAGAGGTCAGAAACCAATACGCTTAATGCCCAGAAGAAGGAATATCACCAGAGGACGGGGTCAGGTGGCTACATATCTCAGAGGCCTAAGTGGGAGGAAGTTGAGAAGGCCTTGCACGCTAGAGGGATCACACCCCAGACAGATGGGTGGGACCTACATGCAAAGACTTGGTTCTACGGAATCGGGGCAAGGTTGGACCCAGAAACAGGATTGTGTATCTTCCCAACCCTCCTTGCCAAACCCGTCACTGAACTCATCACGGCATACGAGGAAATATCCGCCAGGACCTTCCATCCCGACAGAGAGAATGACCAGCTCACACGCGCCATCGGTAAAAAAGAACACCCTGGACATGCACGAGGCACAGGGGGTATGACGTGGAAGGATGGGTTTGCAGTGGGCGACTCTTACAGATGGCGCGCAGAAAAGAAAAAAGAGCGTCTGAAGCGGATGACATAGATAGAACATGCACTTGCGGCGCTGCAGGCGCAAGTGAATGCACAACAGAGCCATCAAGCTACCGGCCCATCTCAGCGGCACGAAGAGCCTGCATTGGAAGCTGCCGGCGGCCCAGACTCTGCGTGGAAAAGCAGCGTGGCTTCCACGGAGAACATGCAGCCCACGCTTGAAATGACGGGTCCTCGATACCCCGTGGATGAGATCACGGAGAGCTAACACGCTGAGCTGCATGTGAGATTAATGGGCTTATCCATTAAGGTGGCTGTCGGCTATGCCTTACCTCCTGTAGCTGGTGGAACTTACCACTGCCGACCGATTCCAGATGGCTATGCTATTGTCGGGGTGGATGAGGTTGTGAAGGAATATGAGGAAGCACAACTTGACCATGCTACAGGTGAAGGGGAAACTCAACTCAAATTTGCAGTGAAAACAACCATTCTTTGGAAGAAGGAACACATCGTGCTTCCAAATTGGAGGCCACTGGAACCCCCGCCGTCTCCGCAGCGTCAGCAGTCTGAGCCGCTTCAGCTATCTCTCAAGCTGGCAGCCATCTCCGGCGCACCAGCCATCTCTGGCGTGCCAGCCATCTCCGGTGCTTCAGCCATCTCCTCAGCGTAAGCGGAAGAGCACTGCCACAAAGAGCATCACTAGCACTGCCACAAAGAAATCCGCAGGAAACCGTACGCCAAAGAGTTCAAAAAACTACGTCCCGCAGCCTTCCGCCAAGCCATTGCCGGTTTTACCGTGGAATCGCAGCGACGAGGAGACCAATAGGATCTCGGAAGAAGAGGTCAAGAAATTCTTTGCACCTGAGCCAAAGGAGAAAATAGATCCGGCGGTGGTGGAGAAGTTTTACAAAAATCTTTTGAAACCTGAAACCCCACTTGTGCTGAACTACGAGCGCCAGATTTTGAAGGCGGATGCAAGGCGCCGTAGGGAGACTGAAAGTAGCAGTCGTGAGGCACCCCAGAAAACAGTTCCCATGCTCGGAGAGCAGGAAAACCAATCATGCGCCCCGCTCCAAATGTTCGACACACGGGACGCTCCTCCCGTAAATGATTACGAGGCAGAGCTACAAAGAAAGGCCAATGAGATGGGGATGAGTTACATTGCATACTTGAACATCATGGGAGACAACTTGCCCAAATGCGATGCCAACCCCATACAACCATGGAAGTATGGGAAGAATCTCGTCAAGAAAGAGGAGCTCAAGAATCTACCAACAAAGATGCGAAAATTGCACAAGTGGTACCTTGATTTCTGCAAGACGAGAAAGGAAGAATGGATCATGGCGCATATAAGAGGTGAGATTTTCTTGTGCGGAGACGACGGGATCGACTTCAACATTCAAGACTTGCATTTTCTGTTCAATCAGAAGGAACTCGACAAAGCTGCCATCAGCCTTTATTGTGTGTAAGTACTATTTCTATAATTTATATCTCATCTCATTCACTTCATTAATTGCATGTATATATATATGCTCACCATATATGTATATACTATTATGCAGGAAAAATGTTATGGAATGCAGGAAAGGAGGCCCTTTTGACATTGGGTTCGTTGACCCAAATAGAGTTCATGAAGAAGTGGTAAGAACCAAACCCGGGCAAACAGAAGATTACTTGCTAAGGTCTTTACTGAGACAAAAAACCAAAAGGGAAATACTATTGCCTTACAACTTCTCGTGAGTACTGTTACCCTCTCTCTTGTACACATTCTGTTTCAGCTTACTCGATATTAAGTGTAACTAATGATGAGTTATGCGTGCGTAGGTTCCACTTTATTCTGCTAGTCATTCAACCCGACTCAGGAAAAGTCCTTGTCATGGACTCGTTACAAAAAGAAAAGGAGCTATGGGCAGACTTTAGAGAGATGCTCCAGAGGTAATTTCAATCATATTATCGCACTAGATCGGCAACTTTCGTGACAACAAGTAATTAATTACTCCTTTATCCATTTTCTTTGCCGGACAGGGTTTGGAAAAGGTTCACGGGCAGGGCCGTGGGTGAATGGTCAGAAGAACTAAAATTTGTAGACCAAAATGTAAGTAATACTAGCTAGCTAGGTCTGCGTATCTCTTTGATTCTGCTTTCAATTCCATTATATCATGCTTTATTGATTATTATTTTGATTGAACTCTCTATTCTCGTAAAGTGTGCGCATCAGGGACCCGGCAATAACTTATGTGGGTACTATGTTTGCGAGTTTATTCGCAACACGATATGTGCGACGGGCCAAGCCGCACTAGAACAACTTAGAGTAAGTAAACAAAGTCCACAATATTATTTTATTACCATCAATTGTGTTGAGTTTTATTCTTATATATATTGACCCCATTCTTCATATATATTCAGATCGAACGGATGCGGGACCAACTCCTACCATTTGACCGCATACGAGCCATTCAAGAGGAATTGGCGGGGTTCATACTTGATGAGGTCGTCACGCCTGGCGGAGAACTCTTTAGATATCCACCAAAATGAACAATGACGATGTATGTGCCTATGTGTCGATGACGATGTTTGTGTATAATAATAGTTGCTTAATTATTCATGTACTCGTATGTACCGATGACGATGTATGTGTATACCGCTCCCGATCGATTCCCCCTCCCCCCTCCCGCAGAAATACGCCCAGAACGGGGCAGGTAGAACTGCAGATGCAGAAGTTTTCTGCCATGCGTAATCGCCAGTGAAAACGCCTAAATCTCTGCCATGCAGAAGAACCTTAACACGGTTCCAGCCCCAACCGGAGTTAAAGGGGGGGGTCTGCACTAGTGTAAGTTTATCTTTTAGGGCATACCAATGAAGTGCGAATAATGATATAGACACATGATCAATAATAAAAAATGTGAAAAATATGAATCTTTCTAGAAACAGCTTCTCGAACCTTTTTTTCTTTGAATACTCGGCTTCTAAAACTCAGGCCTCTGCTTACCGGGCACGTGCCAGCCTCTAGGAATTGTGCAATGTCACAATCAAAGAGTCTATTAAGGCTAGTCATGGTGGCAGTATCATATTACTAGTATCATGCATATGATACTAGTGTATGATACCACCCCCATAGTGCTTAGTATCATTTAGTTGTATCATAGTCTCATGACATTTAATTATTTATAGAATCTCAATGCAATTTGATGTATAAGATGTATTTGATATTAAATTTTCTTTTTGTATGTGCTATGATACCATTATGATATCACTAGCATCTCTCTCTTTATTAATTATTGTGCCACATCATTATTTTGCCAAGGTGGCATGCATGATGCACCTTATGATACTACCATTAGGACCAACCTAAGATGTTAGTTAAAGGTTGGCTAGAATTAATAGTCAAATATTTTAGTAAGCTATAATACAGACAGTCGGTTCAATCGGTTGGTGAAAAGTGAAGTCTGAGTTACGCTGCACACCATGATCCGAACACATATATCTAGCATCGATCTTAACAGGGAAGAAATACTACTCATCTGCTTGCTAGACTGAAGAAGAAAACTTTCTTTTTGACGAACAACTAGCTACATATATGTAGATAGCTTAACCCATGCCAAACCACAAGCGGTTTTTACTATGAATAGGATGCACGGGGAAAATTTCGGCATGATTCTTGTAAACATCCTGCTCCTCTAGCCTGTTAATTAGAACATTCTCTTTCTGACGGGTTGTAGTGATGTCTTAGTTAGCCGTATGCAAATCTGTCAATTTGAACATCCTCTTCGTGACGGGTTGTAGTGGTGTCTTAGTTGGCGGCATGCAAATCAGTATTCAGCGTTTCTTGGTATGCCATGGTTGAGATTGGGAATGAGATTTTACGTTGTTGGCTTGTCCGAGGAGGTTTGGCACACAAACGTTTCTCGTGCAATCCTGAACGCCATTTCCAGCAACATGTACCGGTGATATGAAATCACCAAACACCAACCGATGAGGGTAAATGTATACTCTTGTCTTTCTTCCATCTCAACTAAAATATACTATCGTTTAAATTCTTATAATTTGTTTATATACGTTTATTGTACCTGCTCTTAACTAAGATACAACCCCTGCATGTATTCACATAGGAAAAAAGAGTTGATAACACAATTACATGTATGCATGGGAGAAAAAATATTAAATTAAAATACAACCTCTAAAAGACAATGCATTGAATATGTTGTCTCTTAGTTACAGGGTCGGTCCTGAGATTTCAGGGACCCGTGGCAAAACTAAAATTGGGCCCCTTATTATAATTTTTTTATATTTTAATTATACTCTCAACTATAATATTCATATAAAAATAACAATGTTTACATGATACCTTAAAATTTCCTCCGAAAATTCGTAGAAGCAAAGTCCGTGATGATGGAATCAATATCAATCTCGTCCAATTATAATTATGGCGTCATAATTAGTTAATCTCGCTCGCTACAAACAAGACCAACAATCAGGTACTAATTAGAATTAAGAACTAAGAATTAGGGCGAGTGTAACCAGCAGAGAGTGGACCAGCAGTAGCAGGCAGGCCGGATGAGTTTGGTGGAGCGGTTCAAAGCGTCCGAGGGTTGGTTCTCTAGGGGTCGGGAGAAATCCCTGTCGTCTCGGCACTGATGCGGGGATGCCTGCGAGTGTCACTATCCTTCCTGAAGGGCGTCGGGGGGTACCTCGTGCCCACCCCCTAGTGTACCGGGGGAAACCCTAGGACATGCTCCCGGGGTAATCCGCGGAACTGTCTGGGTAGCAGCGTCGTCGTTGTCGCTCCCTTCTTGGAGGTGCTGCTTGGTACAAGACGCTTCGAAGTGCTAGGAGCGTGGTAGGATTTCTTGGAGGTCGCAGCGGTTGCGAGTCATCTCTGTTTTTTCTTGATCCACTGATGTCGGCATTGTTTTCTCTTCATTGTTCTTTTTATTTCTTTTGGGCATGATTTGTGATGTTTGCCCCAGCAGTGGCCTTACCGTAGTATCAGTTGGTTGCTATATAAATATAGCAGGGCGCAAGCCTGATTCGAGGACTTAGGTTACTGATTAGTGATTACAGCCATGCCATCCTCTTTGCCGATTAAGCAATATAAATAAACGAGAGAGCTGTGAGCTCTTAGTTCATGGCTGTCCTATAACTAAAGAACTAAAATCAGTTTAAGTATTTTGCAATTGAGGGAGTACTCAGATAGCATACACTCTGAACATAACCATCGGTTAGTCAGGATAGTTGGTGACATTGTTTGAGTTATTACTCCACACACCAAGAACCCCCAAGATATATATATCCTTGACATCGTCTCAACATGGAAGGATACTCGTCCACCAGTCCGAAGAAAAAACCTCCATTTCCTTTCTAGAGAACGCATGGCTAGATATATGGATAGAGTATGACAGTTGCCCGATCACATCGCGTGATCCGAGTTGCTATAATTACTATGAATAGGATACATCGGAAAAATTTGAGCCTATCACCGTCGCTCCTCTAGTCTGTTAGTATGAACAACCTTTCTCATTTTCTGAAGTCATCACATGCAAGCGGGCATTAAGCAGTTAACCCCGTGCAATGTACGATTTGGCGGGCCAGGAAGTAACCTGCAGGAGAATACAACTCCTCCACTGTTCGTGTCCCGCCATCCCGACGACCCAGAGCAAACGCCGGGCCTCACGGCCTCTCTGTTATGGTCTGCTCGGGAGCATCTTTATTTTCTCAGACTCTGATGAAGGTCAGGGTTAAGTTTAGACCTAGTTTAATTTTTCTTGGCAAAATATCCTAAAATTTGAATAAAATTAGATATGTTCGTTTAAATTTAAGTGTATTTTTCTTAGAAATATGGACTGATAGTTAGGGGCAGCTGTTCTCATCGGTCGACGTGGTAACCGCTTACACACCCTTGACTATGGTCTTAGCATGCAGAAGGAAAGTGCTATGTTTCACATTGATTTTGTGAGGTTCGAAGTTGAAAATCCGAGTCTACATATACATAGGCGTTCCGGGCTTATCCCGAGCGTCCATTTTATGATGTAAGATTCGTGTATCCAGCCATGTAAGTTGCAAAGAAACCCTCCAGTATATTTTTGCGTCAGTACAAAAACACCTCTACTGTATCGTCTATTTACTGTTAGGTCCCTGTGCTGCTACTCCCGTGCCCACCTTACCGCACAAATCATCAAAAAGTAGAGATTCAATAAAACAATTAGCACATAATTAGGACTAATTTTTTCCCTGCTCACATACAGGATCTAATCAGACCGTGTTAGGAAAAATAAAGGCTAAGTAAAGAATTCAAGAGAGTTCACCGTCATCTCAGAATAGTAAGAAATACTAAACGGAAGAACCAAATCAGTGCAGAAATTTTTATTGCAGTGTAGGCACAATTAATTAGTGCAGAATGTTGGCCCAGACCCGACGATACTGTCGCCGGGACGTTACACGCTATCGCCGGGATGTTACACGCCGAATACTTTCCGGCGTTGACGATGAAGACCTTCCGGCGAGACACTCGCACGTACACGAGTATTTCCTGTCGCTCGTACGTTCAGCAATTAAGCTGATGCTAGCTGATCTATACTTTTGATTAGCTAGTACTACTTCACATACGATGCAACGCAGGAAACCGATCTGGCTAGAGGCTCATATCAAGCCTTGCTCTTCTCTATTGATTGCTCAACTCACACGGCACACTTTGATTACAGGGGTTACATGTGTATATGTAGTAGTTCTAGTATAGCTAACCTAGTAGGATTAGGACATCTAATTCCTACTCTATTTGGCTACCCATGTCTACTCGGATACGTACCCCGTACTACGACGTGCTTATTCCTAACAATCACCCCCTAAGCACGACGTGCACTTCACCTCGACCTCGGTCCCAAATGCGCCAGCTGCTTCTCGCAGGCGTCATCTTCGGCATTGCTTTCGCCGCTCCAGATGTCATATTCCATGTCACCGATTTTACCTTCGTTGGCTTCTCCATGACTTGACGTCGACCCTTCTTGTTCGCGTCTTCGGTCTTCGTCGGTTCTTTGATGAACAACGGGTCCTTTTTGTGGTTCATCGTCACCGAATTATTTATCATTCGAAATTCCTTCTTCGGATAGTAGTCCAACACGCATCTCATGCGTGCTCGCGTCGGTCGTAGTCGTCTCAGCTCCAGTGCAGTAGGAGGTATCACAACATACTCTTCTGCGTTCGATATAACGCTTGTCTCCTCACCTTTCTCCCGCTCTGGACGTGAAGGCCATGTATCTTGTGTCCAATCTCCAAGCAAAGTGTCTCCTAAACTTCCACCTGATGGTGCAACTTCCAGCGTACTTGCTTCTCTAGTTGGCACACAAGCCATAACCTCTCTAGCATATCTTGTTGAGCCAATTACTTTAGGCCCAGCTGCGTTTGCTAGATCTACACGCATGCATCCTTGTGCGGCTCCTTCCGTATCTCCTCCTAGTCCACCCGGTTCTGCTAGGTTGCTTCTTGATTCTGGGCTAGTGAGACTTTGTTTTTCTGGACCTTCGAATAAAGTCCCTCCTGGCAGCTTAATTTCTTTTGGCCTGATCAAACCAGCACTAGTGATCCTCTCATCTGGCCAATTTGCTTCTTGTCTGTTTTCTGGGCAGGCTAGCCCTGGTCTGACTGGACCTACTTTTCTTGGTCCGTCAATTTCTTTTGGCGCTACAGCGCGCACGCTGTTTGGCCTACTTGTTTTTTCAGATCCAACTTCTGGGATGGACGTCCCTAGACCTCCTGACGGAGCTCCTTGAGGCAGGTATTTTCCTTTTAGCCCGCCTCCTTCTGGCGTTTCTGGGTCGCCAGCCCCTAGACCATCTTCTGATCTATTTTCTGGGTCTCCGCATGAAGCCCCTCTCGGCAGATCACTTTCTTTTGGACCGCCTCTTTCTGGCGTTTCTGGGCCACCAGTCCCTAGACCTTCCCTTGGCCCGGGCTCCACACGTGAAGCTCCTCCTCCTGGGATGCTGAGCAGAATACATGCGCCAGTCGCCTCATCGTTGGTGGCCATCCTTCCGTGCCATTGCCTTCATCATGCAACGCCACGTCTTCTCGATCCTGGACGTCGTGTCCGGCGATATTGGTAGTCCGAGTACTCTCCGGTTGCGCTTCCGAGCTTGAGGTTAACTCCTTTTCAGAACTTGACATGTTCACGCTGACTTCTTTTGACACCTTGGTCGCCGTACTTGGTGTCGCCACACTTGACGAACCAACCGGGGTCACTTCCGGTTCTACCAATGTCATCTCGTCGTTTAAGACAGTCTCCTGCTGTCCCACGTGAACACTAGTGTCGTCGACACCTGCGCATACTACCTTGATCGCTCCCCACACATCCTTCGCCGATTTCTTTCCGACGAGGTGTTGTAGCATGTCTGTCGGCATAACCGAGTAGAGCGCCATCAATGCTTGGCTACCCTCTCGGTACTTCGCACCTCCCTTGACGTACGCATCGCCACCGGGATCGATGGCTTCCCAAATCTGCTGACCTTCCATGGCGCACTGCATCACAAACGCCCATAGGCCGTAGTGCTTGCGATCCAGACGCGGATACAACTCCACGCCCACTGTATCAAACGCTGGTGCCGAGCTCTCGCCAAACTTCACCATCGCCATGACCTCCTAGTACTTTCAGCAGATCACGAACGACAACCTTGGCTCTGATACCAATTGTTGGCCCAGACCCGACGATACTGTCGCCGGGACGTTACACGCTATCGCCGGGATGTTACACGCCGAATACTTTCCGGCGTTGACGATGAAGACCTTCCGGCGAGACACTCGCACGTACACAAGTATTTCCTGTCGCTCGTACGTTCAGCAATTAAGCTGATGCTAGCTGATCTATACTTTTGATTAGCTAGTACTACTTCACATACGATGCAACGCAGGAAACCGATCCGATCTGGCTAGAGGCTCATATCAAGCCTTGCTCTTCTCTATTGATTGCTCAACTCACACGGCACACTTTGATTACAGGGGTTACATGTGTATATGTAGTAGTTCTAGTATAGCTAACCTAGTAGGATTAGGACATCTAATTCCTACTCTATTTGGCTACCCATGTCTACTCGGATACGTACCCCGTACTACGACGTGCTTATTCCTAACACAGAATTCATGCGCCCTTGCAGAATTAGGGTATAAATTCTCTCTCATACATGGAGAAAATATGGAAGAACACACACGAATACATGGAACATGAAAATTTAGAACAGTTGATACACGGAAGAAATTGGCAAGAAGACGATACACGATTGGACCTTTCTTGAAAAAAAAGGGATACAAGATTGGATCTGGAACAAGTAGATAGGGGGGAAATGAACCAAACTCGATTGGAAAAAAGTGGAGTTGAAGAAGCCCGACCACGACGCTGGGCATGGATATTGGAGAACCACGCCTCAATCTTATGGACCTGGCCAGATCTAGCGGAGCTTGAGGAAGGTGTGGTGGAAGAAGATGGAAGGGCATGGAGGTGTTGCCGGTGTTGCCGCGGGACATGTGGACGAGCTCCAGCGGCCGCCACCACTCCACCTCCTCGCCTCCCGCGGCTGCCGTGTTGGGTAGCACCACCGTCGGCACCTCCTTGGTTGGACAAGGGCGACAGGTTGGAGGAGATAAGGTGGACGTGTGCGGTTTGGTTCCTATAGAGGGAAGAGATGTACAAAGTCAAGGCCGCTCATGTAAAATTGTGTACATGCATCTTGGAAAGACCACCACCATGCGATAAGACGGGAACACCCACATGTATGTAGAATCGCCGTGTTGGTTTGAAGTCAGCATCATCCGTGCATGATGATGGATGTCGATGCCATGTCGTAGAAGAAACACAGCGTCCTCGAGTAAACAATCGTCTGCCTTCTTGATAGTTGATATGGACAAGAGGTTAGGCGACCTACTTTGTCGGATGGGGTTCCAGAATCCAGGCTGTGATGTTAACCTGCTGGGTTTGCCAATGATTTCCCAACGACAACTGAGGCTGTGTTTGGTTGAGATTTTTAAGCCAGATTCACGTTCTGGCAGTTGAAGTCTGAACCAAACGTTTTTCCGAGCGCTCAGATTCGGCAACCCAGAGAGATTCTCGACGTGTAAAACAAAATCAGGCCGACCCCCAGATTTCACTACGTCGCGTTGAGTGGAATCGAAGGAAATTACGCGCATGCCATTCCGCAAGTGGAAAATGCCTTGTTCTTTCTTCTCCACGAACGCGTGACCTGCTCCTTCCGTGTCTCTCTTCTTTTCCCTACGCGTACGCGGCAGCTCTGTCTCATGCCCAACTCCGGCGACGCGCTGGTCCATGCCATCTCGTTCCTCTTCCCTTCTATTCCCATCCGCGGGTTCGGCCGGGCCTGAGGGCCTGGTTTGTCTTGCTGCTGCACCCGGTCGGCTACCACCTGCTGGTGGTGGAGGTAGTTCCCTCCCGCGTACTATTGACATGCCGGCCATCGCCGAAGTCTCCGCTCCCTCGGCTTACCGGCTTCACTCCGTGGTTCCCGGTGTGACGGCGGTGGCGACTTCAAGACCAGGGTGGCGCGTGTTCGTGGTTGACGGGTTTGGTGGAGCTTTACAAAGTGCTCGGGTGGGTGGCTCCGGAGGGGTCGGGAGAAATCCTTGTCTGTTGACACTGGCACGGTGACGCCCGCGAGTATCACCTTCCTTCTTGAAGGGTGTCAGGGGCCTCCCTTCCCCACCCCCGCTGCGTACCAGGGGAAACCCTAGGCCCCGGCCAGACAACAGTGTCGTCGTCGTCACTCCCCTTCTTGGAGGTGCTGTCTTGGTTCGCAGGCGCTTTGGACTACGGGATGTGTGGTGGTACTTCTTTGGGGGCGCAGAGTTATTTCCGTTTTCGGCACACCGCCATTCTCGGCTTTCTTTTCTTTTCTTTCTTCTTGCGTTTCGTGTAGGGCTTGGGTTCTACCCAGCGCCTTGTATCATGTGTTGTTTGTTCCTTTGGGCGATGCGCTGTCTGGCCCAGCAGCGTTCTCACCCGTGTGCTTTATTTATAAAGTGGGGCGAAAGCCTGTTTTGAGAGAAGTCTTGGCCCTTCTTGTATTTTTTGTTTATTTTTTATCTGCTTTGTAAGAGGTTCTCCTCACCATCTTGTACCTGATTTATAAAGCGATGTGAAAGCCTATTTCAAGAGATAATAGAAGATAAGTCTACTTTTGCCCCATTGACATTGAAAACCAGGAGACTCATATAGTACTGATTTGATAAACTCTTGTTGATCAAACCAGAATTCCCGGGTTTTCAAAAACCACCAACTCCATGTACATCCGGTAAAAAATAAGTATGTTTCATAGGACATGCAAACATTGAGTTTAGTACAAATATAAAAAAAAGAGTCCAAATACGAATCTGATGCATGTGGAAACATGTGGCGATCCGAAGCTATTTTTTTTCCAATAAAGGGATATATTAATATCAAGAATTCAAGATGATACTATTTACACCTAGCCATATAATGTCTAGAGTAAGTCTAGACATCAAGGCTGCACACAATTGTATGAAATTATCATTTGGTTTATTGTTTTCTTGTGGATCTAGTATTATGATAATATGCTTGATGATAAGTTACACAGAGATATAAATATAATGGAAATGTTGGAAATGACCATTAGATTGTGTAATGGGAAATCAGTCAACAGAACATACACTGTTGGACATGAAAGGATATAACCTTGTCCTAAAAAAGTCAGGTCGGTAAAAATATGCCTCAGATTGTTGGTTTGCAAAACAATGTCGGTTGGGAAACTAATGTCAGTCAGGAAAGTATATGTTTATCGGGAAATGTTATCCATTACTATCGAACAGTCGGTTGGAAAAGGCCTTTGCCAACCGAACTGTTGGTGACGGACGACGTTGGTCGGCAAAAGTTTTTTCCGACCAACTTTCTGTTGTTTGCATGGATCTGGGTTTTCACATGAAGAAGAAAGTTATTATGTTGACTTGAAAACTTGCATCAGCCGGTTTCTAGAACTTTTGTTCTAAAATAATCAGCTTCCATGAATCATGTTATTGATAAGTGGTTACCGGACATGCCGTCTTCTTGGCATTTAGACAATGTCAGCGAACAAGAGAGTCGGATATTGTACACCAACCATCAGCTGATCAATACGGTTGGTAACATTGTCTGAGTTATCCCCACACACCAAGTATCCCCAAGATATATATCTGACTGACATCATTCTCAACATGGAAGGATAAACATCCACTAGTCTGAAGAAAAAACCACCCTTTCCTTTCTAGAGAACACATGGCTAGATGTATGGAGATAGTATCACAGTTGCCGAATCACAGCCCGTGATTCACTTGCTATAATTGCTGTGAATAGGATACACTGGGAAAATTTGGGCAGGATGGACATATCATTATCTCTCCTCTAGCATGTTAATTTGAACCAGCATTACAAGTTCCACAAGGTCGCATGCAAGTCGGCATGGAGCAGTTAACCCTGTGCAGCGTACAATCAAAGGAGCCAGCAGTAACCTGCATGAGAATACGCCGGCGCCTCCGCCTTTTGCTTGTCACATCATCCTGAGGTCCTAAAGGACACGCTGTGCATCACGGCCTTGTGGTAGCATCATCATTGTCTGAGACTATGATGAAGATCAGGGTTAAGTTTGGACCTTGTTTAAAATTTTGTTAAATTTCATTTTAACTTTGTTGCAAAATATCCTACAATTTGAATAAAATTCGACATATTTGTTTAAATTTAAGTATTTTTTCTTAGAAATATGGACGAACCCATTAGGGGCAATCGTTCTCAACGGTCTGGATGCCTCCATAGTGGAAACAAATTGGGGAAACCACCCTTATCGGGGATGCAGGCCCTGATAGTATTATAGCGTGGTAATCGCTTACACGCCCTGGAGTTTCTTCTTAGCCTGCAGAGGAAAAGTGTGCTCTCTTCACATCGATTTTGTGAGATTCGAAGGCAGGAAGACGCCGTCATCCGTGCATGATGATGTCTGCCATAGAAGAAACGCGGAATAATCGTCTTTCTTCTTGATAGTTGATACGGATCAGAGGTCATGCAACCTACTTTGCTGTATGGGGTTCCAGAATCCAGACAGTGATGTTAATTTGTAGGGTTTGCCAATGATTTGCCAACACTACTGAATCTTGCATGAGATATTATTTTCGGATTGGCAGCTAGTTTCAGTTCAGGACCTGCAAACTAATTGAGCCTAAGTATGCCCACAGGGTGGGCACTTTTCTTAACCCCTTCACTAAGCCTTCGGAAGGTAGGACAACATGGAATGAAGCTGAATCTGAACTATGCATATAATTCTATTTACACCGTATTCTGTTGTCCGTTCAAAGAAAAAAAACCGCATTCTGTTGTCAGGTTATTTTCCTGCAATGTGGCCACTTTTGACGGAGATCATGGCTTGACCCATCTAGCTAGCCAGTGGCATTTCTCATAGACAAAACCTCAATCTTCAACATGGGTCACTCTGCTTAGAGCATCTCTGGCAGACCCCTTCTATCCCGTGGCCCTTAAAATAAGTGCTCGTTTTCAGTTTCAGACGAAAAAAGGATTTGAGCATACACAGTAAAAACGTCTGACCTTTTAATTCTTTTAAGAAGGTTAAAAATACCTTTGCCCAACTTGTAGATTTAAGGATTTCGCGGCCGAACCGAGGGTGCCCTGCTTGATTGATAATGGCGGCTTGAAACAGTGCCTTCAGCCGACAGACCTCAACTGATTCCGGCCAAAATTCACCGCGTCCGCTCGATTCCGTCCAAATCCCGAGGAGGTTGGGACTGTTTGGATTGCAGCCGCTGCTTGCCCAGCCAAATTTTTGGTCGTCGACTACTACCAGAGGCTCCGTTTGGATCAGTACCGGAGGTTCGGAACCACGCCAATTTTTTGCTAGTCACTTTCAGTTTCTACGCCCACACGCTAGCGAGATCCAGGCGGCAGATTCCTTTGCCAAATATTTGGCGTGCCAATTTTGGCAGGTCTGACTGGGGCATGATCCAAACATACCGGGCACCAAGACCCGAAGACAAGGAAGAAATATTAGGGCATGTACAATGCGATGACGTCAGCCTTCCCTTACGGTTGCCACGTCGGATTTTCGCTTAGTTGGAGGAGAGAGAATGAAGAAAGAGAATGTTGTCTTCCCTTAGCTAAGGGATGATCCCTTAAAAATAAGAGAAAACTATTTTTCTCCATTGTAGTTTATGTCTTCTCTTATCAACACAATTTTTTACTATAATTAGTCAATTCACATTAATTCTTAGAGATGACAATAAGAGATAACCCATAATACAACTTATTTTTATTACCTTCTCTAGATGACGTGGAGGGCTAAGAGAAGACCCGCCTTCTCTAGCATTGTACATGCCTTAGTTAATACCAAGCAAGTAGGTTGACTGGTGCCAAACGACTAGTTAGTCAATTGCGACAATTACTATGAATAGGATGTACCGAGAGATTTTTGGTATGACTCTTGGATACAACCTAGTGATCTACTCCTCTAGCATGTCAATTTGAACATTCTCTTCGTGACGGGCTTTTGTGGTGTCTTAGTTTGATGCCTATTGTTGGCATGGAATAAGCCGGGGTAGCATGATTGAGGGCGTGAATGAGGTCGTGTGCACCCTCCTAATATATTGAGTTTCACATTGTTGTCTCGTCCAAGAAGGTTTTGCACACACATGATGTGTTGGCTGACTCGAGTTTCATCTAGAGTAGTGGGGACCATTTTTAGCAACATCTCTGGCACGGGTGATACCTAATAACCAAACACCAACTGAAAAGAGTGGAAGTATGCGCATGTTCAAATATTTGGTGCACACATATGTACTGAAAGATATATAAGAGTTTCCAACAAATTTAGAGTGTGACAAGTTGTGATATCAATTAGAGTATCGCCGTTCTACTATTTTAGTTTGCCCATATAAAATATTCATGGAAAATACATGCTAAAGCACACTTAGATCAAAGCTACTAAAAGATACTTCCTCCGTTTAAAAATATAAGACGTTTTAGATTTATGAAGAAGATGAATCTAGACTTGTTTTAGTATGTAGGTTCATTTAACTTGGGATGAATCTACACACTAAAAAAAGTCTAGATTCATTTTCTTCACAAACCTAAAATATCTTATATTTTGAAACAGAGGGAGTAGAACCATTGTTTCCCTTAATCTATCTATTATATACTAAAAGCAATATAAGGATGTTTTTCGAGGCACCATGTTAAGCCACATCATTTGAATTTATTCTGATAGTTAGATCTAAAATATATGGCTAAGATTTAACAAGAGGTAATAGTTACGTAACCTGTTTACAGAACTTTTTTTATTTATAAGAGAACCGATTGACACGACTTAACTCTGGTAGGACCGTAACAATTGCCGTGTTCATTAAAATAGAACCACATACGCTACCTGACCCGGCTGACTTGTGGACTCCATGAGTAAACAGCCAGCGTTCACGTCGATGTCTGTTTTGAAAATAGCCGTGTACAAGACCGCCTCTCTTGGCTGGACGTGGTAACTGCATGTAGAACAACACAGTCTAAAATGCATGTAGAACTGTAGTAGTTCAGAGTAATGGAATTTTAAGATTAAATGAATTCACAACATTACTCACACCATCAACGGAATGCCCCTCACTCTAAAAATTTATCCTCTTAATGATACACACAGGACTAAGGCAACACAAATGCTCGCGAGGATGAGAATGTTCATCCACTGAATGAATATTCTGACTTAATGAGACATAGGACATCAAACCTTTAAAAAATTGACAAAGATACACCATTAATCGATGCTCGCGAAGACGAGAATATCCCTCCACTCGAGATGTATCGGGCTTAATTAGACACACATCATCAAATCCTTAAAATTGATCAAGATATAACATTAGTTGACACAGTATCGACGAAAATGTTTTTCTTTAACTTCCCGTTCATGCCTGTTAAACTAAACTGGAAGGAGTAGAACTTTTTGCTAGAATAATAGACGTCTACCTATATCTTAGGTTACTGAATTACCATACTGTACATGTGTTGTACGTCCTCCAGGCGTTTAAGCAATATCACCAAACAAGAGAGTTGTCAGCTCTTAGTTCACGGCTGTCCTATAATTAATATCGGATAGTGTACTATGAGAACACAACCATCAGCTAGTCAAGATAGTTGGTGCGATTGGTTGGTGACATCTTCTGTGAGCTATTCCACACACCAAGACCCCCCAAGATATATATCCGACATAGTTCTCAACATATATGCAAGGAGACCTGATCTACTAGCCCGAAGAAAAAAATCTTCCTTCCTTTCTAAGAACACAGAGGTAGATGATATGACAGGTGCCAAATCACATCTTATGATTCAGTTGCTACAATTACTATGAATAGGATGCACCGGAAAAAAATGGGTAGGACAGACTAACGCAACTACTACAAAGTCTGCATGTTCGCAGGGAGAAACTAACGCAACGTACGATCTAGTGAGCTAACCATGTCGGCTTTGGGATATGCATTTGCAATGGATGTTGGAATTGTTACATATATCATCTCTATCCAACCCAGGGATCTGGTTACCTCTTAAAATATAACGGTTACAGGCTAGTAACCAGAATTCTAGCCCCTCAGGTAAATGAGTTAGACGGTCAGAAAATCTCAGGCCTTTTGATTTGGACTGGTTTGTTAGTCTGAGCTAAATCTTATGTGTGTTTCTCTTCCGATGTAACACCATGCCCTAACTCATTTGTAATGAATTTTCGATTCCTACCCCTCCAAGCTTGAAATTTCTAGATGTTATCGAGTTTTGAATTCGAAATTTTGCTTGAGAATCTCACCAGGTATTCTACCGGCCCGACCCTCTCTGGTATTTTTTCTTACATGTACCAACAGACTTTTTTTAACTAGGGGTAGCCCAAAAGTTGATCCAACTTATTAATCCTCTCGAGCCTCACAACAGCACCCGAGCGAGCCTGGACCCGGTGACTTTTGCTACTCCCTTCGTCCTAAAATAGATGTCTCAGATTTGTCAAAATTTAAATAAATCTAAACACTATTTAGTATATAAGTTTATCTAAATTTTAATAAATGTAAGACATCTATTTTGGGACAGAGGGAGTAGCAACCATTGCCTAATGTCGCGTACTCGTTCGGCTCACCACGTCAAGCACACGTGCACAACGCCTGCGGCCTGGTTCATACATACTTTACTGACCAGCCCCGAGCCACCACCGACTCTTGTTCTGGTCTGCGAAGGGAAACACTTTGTTTCACATCGATTTCGTGGGCCGGGTTCAAAGGGAGACATGCATCGTCATTCGTGCGTGCATGATGGCTGCCGTAGAAGAAATGCGACGTCCTCAAGTAAATCTAGGCAGTGATGTTAACCTGCAGATCATAGTTTCGGTGACTTGCTCTGCGGTGTGGGGTTCTAGAATTTAGACAGTGATGTTATCCTGCAGCTTTGCCAATCGTTTGCGAGGGGAAAATGATAACATTTGCAGATAATGTTTTTTTTAGTAAAATTCTTACAAGAGAAATATTCATAAAAAAATCTCTTCACGCATTCCGAACCAAAGGGATATCGACCAATCGGAACCGTCCTTGTGTCTTCTGTTTCATACGTCTGAAGCAGAGGGGACACCGAAACAAAAGTCCTTAAAATGGTGGAATTCTGAAAAATTATTTCCTTTAGAAATTTGAAATGTGAATGAATCTTTTTCTAAAATGGAATATGAAGCAGAAGAGGAAACGTTAAATAGGATAACATGAAATTTCAAGAAATTCAAAATTATACTAAGAGTTTTACAATATATTTTTTAATTAAATTGTTCTGCTAGAAAATGGCCCCTCTATAGGAAGGCCCAAACAATGTCACGCTGTGGGGAGTCCTCTACCCATAAATTCTAGTGCAGTTTTGACCCTATGCCCAGGGCTGCAGCACGGGCTGCCATGGGTGCAGATCCGCCCCTAATTGCATTGCCTTCGAGTTTACACTTCACTTTATTTTTCCTACACTGCATTCAGATGTGTTGCCTTGAGTATTCGATCGTGAAGGCATGTTGTGTCCTGCCTTTCTGCGTTTTGTATGTTAGGCCGATTGCGCTGCTTTCATGCACTGATGTCCAGCCTCCTACTGCATTATGTTCTCATGTCCTACCCTAAGCCTTTTTTCCCCACTGTTTTTAGCCGCACTCATGTCCTCTCTTATGTTGCACTGCAGTCTCCATGTCATGAGCGCTTGTGTTTTCTACTACGCTCTGCTTCACTCATGTCTTGCCTTGCTTTGCGGAGGCGTCTTTCACATCTGAACAATAAATAATCGAATAGTAGGGCCCTTGATTTATAGGATTACCCTACGGGCAGAGGCCGTCTGGCAAAAACGCCGCGGGCGAGGTGGACTCCGTCCGGAGCAAGAGTTGAGTGTGGGTTGTAGGGCAAGTCGTCTACTTCTGTTTGCAAACTCTGCACTATGTTTGCTTGCTTCACGATTAAACAGCGGGCTCTCCCTCCGCAGCATCTGAGGTTTTCTTTCTTCAGCCGGTCCATGGACTATCGCACGAAACAAAAGCTGGATCTGGACGGATCGACTCTTGTCTCGGTCTTGTCGTTGTGGCATTTTGGTCCCATGGATCAAACTTTTGATGCCGCGGTTTCGCATCCGGTACTCTGACCTGTCTTGGCATGGGCGACAACGATGATAGTTACAAGTGTAAAACCTTATGATTTTGACCCAATGGTTCGACAACTTGCCTAACATGGGGTGCATATCCGGCCAAAATTGTGCTCATTGCTCCCTATCATGGTGGGTGACTCATACAACATTTCAAATTTTTGAGGTTAGCTTGGCTTGTAAAACTTTGGCCTTTATGCAATTTATTAACCTAAATTATTTTCTAATGTCTAAGGTTATTAAACTTGAGACCACATTACGTTCTCCCATACGTCCTGGGGGAAATAGATTTATTTTTAAAGACATACCAATACAAAGTACAAATAATGGTACACGAGACAGATGTGTCTATGTCATATGAGGATCGATAATAAAAAGCTGAAAATTATGAATAGCTCTAGAAACAGCTTTTCAAACATTTTTTCTTTGAGTTCTCAGTGAGGTCATACCGTCCTCTAGGAATTAAGCAATGTCACAACTCAAGATTCTTTTAAGATCTATATGTTTAAAGGTTGCCAATAATTAATACTCAAAAAGTTTACTCGCAGAATACAATAGTAGTAAGCTATAATGAAGACGCACAGTGGGTCGTCGATCGGTAGGTAAAAACTGAAGTCTGAGTTACCTGTGGAAACTGAAGTCTGAGTTACTCCGTACACCATGACCCCAAGATATATATCTTGCATCTATCTCAACAGGGAGGAAATATCAGTCATCTGCTAGACTGAAGAAAAGAACTTCCTTTCGAGCGAACGACAAGCTAGATGTACGAAGATAGCTTGACCGGTGCCAAACCACAAGCAGTTATTCAGTTGAGACAATTAGTATGAATTGGATGCATTGGGAGAATTTTGGCAAGGCTCTTGGGTACACCCTGCTCCTTTAGCCTGTTTATTTGAACATTCTCTTCATACCAGGCTGTAGTGGTGTCTTTGTTTGCCGCATGGAAATCGGCAAGCAGCTGTTCCTGGTAGCAAGGCTGAGAATGGGAATGGGGTTTCAGATTGGTGTCTTGTCTTGGGAGGTTTGGCGCATGCATGGTTGTTTGCCCGCGGGAGTTTCGCGTAGAATCGTGAAGGCCATTTTCAGCAACATCTTGCGGTCATACAAAATGACCAAACACCAACTGACGAGATCGAGTAGTTGTCTGTGCATGTGCAAATATTCGGTGGTCCACTATGAAGTGCGAGAAATAAAAGAATTTTCTACAAGTTCAGAGAGTGAAAAGTTGTGATATATTCAGGTTATAGTATTGTCATTCTACTATTTCTGTTTTTCCATATAAATATTCATAGAAAAAAAATATGATGACAGAGTTACTAAAAACATGACCATTTGTTTTTTTCTGTTGTTGCTTCTCCGAGCTCCTTCTGCTCGTGCCGTCATCATCGTCACCGCACGGAGATCTTCATCAACATCCCCAGAGAGCCGTCCGAGTTCTACATCTGTTTAAATCTATTGATCGTAAGTCGACACGTGCTATTGATCTTGTACATGTGGATACCAGTGAAGGTGTAGCACGTTGAGCACTTGACCTACCCTGCTGTTCCGCTGCATTATGTCCGCATGTCCTACCCTGAGCGCTTTTCCCCCACTGTTTTTAGCTGTACTCATGCCCTGTCTTATGTTGCACTGCAGTCTCCTTCACTGATGTCTTGCCTTGCTTTGCGGAGGCGTCTTTCAGATCTGAATAATAAATAATCAAATAGTAGGGCCCTTGATTTATGGGATAACCCGACTGGCAAAGACCATCCGGCGAAGGTGGACTCCATCCGGAGCAAGAGTTGAGTGCGGCTTGCATGGCAAGACCTCTAGTTCTGTTTGCAGAATCTGCACTAGGCCCCCTCCCTTCGCAACATCTGAGGTTTTCTTTCTCGATCCGGTCCACGGACCATCGCACGAAATAAAAGCTGGATGAACCGACTCTTGTCTCGGTCTGTCCATTGTGGCGTTTTGGTCCCATGGATCAAACTTTTGATGTTGCCGTTTCGCATTCGATGCTCCGACCTGTCTTGCTATGGGCGACGGCGTTCAAGCGTGAGACCTTACGATTTGACCCAACTGTTCGACAACTTGCCTGACATTGTTGGAATTTGGGTGTGGCCCTTGGCCCATAGCATAATACAAATTCTGAAATTCTCTTGGCCCATTCATGCCTAGCAAGAGGTGACACCAAAGTTTAGTCCCACCTTGCTAGTTTAGAGGGAGTTGGACCAATATATATAGTGGAGTGTTTCACTACCTCCTAAAGAGATTGAAGAGGAGTGGCATACACGCACGCTCCTCCTCCTCCGCCACCTGCCTCGCCACGCCGCGCACGCCGCGGTTTGCGGAATTGTGTCTCGGTGCCGATCTTATCTTTTTGCTGCTCGGAAAAATTATTGTGCGAGTTATTTTTCTGTCAGCCGTTTCCGGTCTTTCCGCTTTCCGGAACCGTGGGCTTAGGCTACACCCACGTCTTACCCGACCGGCGCCTATATATAAACGGCCTTAGGCAAAAAACCCTAATATGAGAAAATACACATCATCTCTCTGCCTACAGAACCTTGCGCCGCCGCTACACCTTCTCCATCCCCTCTTCCGGCGTGCACCGGACGACGGGACAGTAGGCCTCCGAAACCACCGCCTCTCGTGAACCTGTACGGGTGAGGGGCGATCAGGTTTGGGAGCGTCAGCGACTCGGCAACATCACGTCGACCGACCACTACTTCCCCGACGAGGACTTCTTCCCGGACATCAGCAGCCTCTACATCGACGCCATGGCTGACGACACTGGTGTCAACGCGAACCTCAACCCCAACCTGAACGCGAACCCGATTCCTCCTCCAGCACCGTACGTAATCTGTTCCTATCTAGTTCAGTTTCTGTTGCAGTTTCTTGTACTAGCTCTTGGAATAGATGTGATCTGTTTATTCTGGTTGAATATGATCTGTTCGTCTATTCTGCTAGTATACATGATTAGATTAATTCCAGCACTTATAGTCATAATTTATTATTACTTATTTCGGATTAAATATTATGGTAATTTGCTTATATTTTCAACAGACATGGGGGTGCATTTCTGGCCAAAAGTCCGTTCAGTGCTCCCCTATCATGGAGGGTGACTCATACGACATTTCAATTTTTGAGGTTACCTTGACTTGTAAAACTTTTTAAGGACATACCAATATAAAGTATAAATAATGGTACACGAGACATATATGTGTCTATGTCATAAGAGGATGGATGATAAAAAGCTGAAAATTACGAATAGCTCTAGAAACAGCTTTTCGAACATTTTTTCCTCCGAGGTCTCGATCAGGTTACTGCTTATGAGGCATGTACCATCCTCTAGGAATTAAGCAATGTCAAAATTCTTTTAAGCTCTTAGTTAAAGGTTGCCTAGAATTAATACTCAAATAGTTTGCTCGCAGAATACAATATAAGCTAGTGGGTCGTCCATCGGTAGGTAAATACTGAAGTCTGAGTTACTTGTGAAAACTAAAATATGAGTTACTTCGTACAGCAAGACCACAAGATATATATCTTGCATCTACCTCAAAAGGGAAGAAAATTAGTCATCTGCATGACTGAAGAAAAGAACTTCCTTTCGAGCGAACAACAAGCTAGATGTATGAAGATAGCTTGACCGGTGCCAACCACATGCAGTTATTCAGTTGAGACAATTACTATGAATTGGATGCATTGGGAGAATTTTGGTAGGGCTCTTGGGTACACCCTTCTCCTCTAGCCTGTTTATTTGAACACTCTCTTCATTCCCGACACCCACCTTTGCCTGCCTCACTCTCTCTTCTTTCACACCCCCACGGGTCGCTAGCACTGCCCCGCTTCGACGCGCTGCTTGCCATAGTTACACAACATCGATGTGTGGCGCCGTCCCTAGTAGTCGCCGTTCGGAACTCACAGCTCTCTCATCGTCGTTTGTCGCCGTCGATTCTACAACCTGCCGCTAGACCACCACATCCCCTGCATCATCAACAGATGGTTAACTGCCGTCCTAGGAACTACCTTCAACGGTGCCAGACCAGCGGCTGTCTCCTGGACTCATCGGCACACAGCTCCGTTTTAACCGTGCCGAAGTCACCGCGAGTAGAAGGTGTTCAGCTGATTGTCTAGGTAAAATTTCTCTAGAAATTTTGACCATGTAAATTAGATGGTGTTCGGTTGTTGTTTGATGCGTAGAATATGGACAAAGAAAATAAAATGATGACGGGACAAATGATGCAAGAGGCGTTTGGCAGACTTTTTGAATGCCATGCTCCAGCGGTCAACTATGAAATTAGTGGCAGCAGGCCATACACAAAGGTTATGAAATTAGTGGCAGCAGGCATACAAAACGGGTATTACCTTACTGATGACATTTATCCAAAATGGACCTCATTTGTAAAGGCAAATACCCAACCCTCATACTTTGAAAAAATCCTGATTTTCTTCATTTTGCTATCGCCAGGTACGCTGCTCTTACCTAGTCAACATCTCATATGTTGGAAAATATGATAATCGAGACAGAGTGTGGTGCTGCAAAGGTTGGTGATCATCCGCAAAGGTTGGTGATCATCCGTTTGAGCACCAGGGCCCTCTTTCTGCTATCGATCACGAGATACCAGCTGAGTTTGGTCCTTTGCTTGTCATGCATAAAAAAATCCGTGACGAACAAGTTCGTCAACAACCGACAGATGACCTAACGAAGCATTTGTGGATGCTCAAACGAAACACCGCTTGATCTATTTGAGCTTTATTTATTTAAATTATTGTGTGAACTAATTTATTTTTATGTTTAAACTGTTGTAATGAACTTTGGACTTAATAAAATATGCAGTATGCTAGCACTGCGATTGAAATATGTTCTATTATTTATTGTAAAATAGCCGAAATTCATCTGGGATGCCCTTTTAGGAGGCGTTGGTGTGGGCAGGCCATTCCAAACAGCTGGTCATTGCCGAAAAAGCGCACGTCCGGCGTTGTTGCTGTCCACGCTTTTAGAAGCGCCGGTAGAAATGCTCTAATATGACGCCACACGCTGGCTGGGAGAGGGGATACTTCCCCAACAATGAGCGGATACAAGTTCAGGTCTCCCAGCTCGTAGTTTAACTACAAAAGCAGCCCCTCTTCAATGACGAAGAAATAGTTTTACAAAAAAAAGGAAAAATATTATATCTTTAAGGATCAAGGAAAGGTGCTAATTGTTATGTTTACATTTGTGATTCGCAAGGCTGAAACTTCACTAATTTCGAGTTTACACTTCACTAACTTTTCCCTGCGCTGCATTCGGATGTGCATCCCTGAGTGTTCAGCCCTGAATGCATGTTGTGTCCTTCCTGTGTTTTTTGTGTCTAGCCGTGATGAGCATCTTTATTGCGCTGCTTTCATGCACTGATGAGGTCCTGCCTCCCGCTACATTATGTTCTGATGTCTTACGTGATCGTCTTTTTTCACTGTTTCTAGCGGAAGTCATGTCCTGCCATAAGCGTTTGGAGTTTTGTATAGAAGTCTGCATTGGCGTAAGGTTAAGGTGGACTCCATCCTAAGCTAGCGTTGAGTGCGGGTTGCAGGGCAAGACGTCGTCTAGTTTTATTTGCAGACTCTGCACTAGGTTTGCTTGCTTTGCGACTAAGCAGCGTGCGGGCTCTCCCTCCGCAGCATTTGAGGTTTTCTTTCTCAAGCCGGTCCACCGGACCCTGACTGTCTTGTATGTACAGGGAAAGAAAGTAATTGCTCTTCGGTTTGGCGTCGCAGAACTATAGCATGTCTATTATGACTAGGCCAAATGTTGTTGTCTTTGGTGGACCACAAAATCTAGTCTGCATTAGTACATAGCAGGCTTGTTTGGCATCGATGAAACATAAATATTTAAGGCAACTGACAGAGCAAAACATGGAGGTAGTCCCACTCCATGGCCGGAGTAGTTTTTAATCCAAACCCTAGCCGACAAAAAAGTTCATTTGATTTCAGTTCGTGATTTCACCGGTTTTCTCTCCGGCACTTGAACGTGAGGGGAATCTGACCGATGCTCAAGTGTGATGTTAGTGTTATTACAGTGTCGGTTATTTGTATATGTCCTTGACAAGGATGTACCAGCAGTGAATGTGTCGTTGCACGAAATAAAAGTTGGTGCGGGGGTCGACTCTTGTCTTGGTATGACCGTTGTAACATCATGGTCCCATGGATCCAACTTTCGATGCCATGGTTTGGCATCCGGAGCTTCAACCCGTCTTGGTATGGGTGATAGTGTCAAGCATGAGCCGTTATGATTTTGATGCAACGGCTCGACAACTTGCCTATCAAGGGTGCATTTTGAGCTGCAGTGCATTTAGTGCTACCTATCCTGGTCTTCTACAACTAGTACTCCTTCCGATCTATAATAAGTGTTTGTGATTTAGTACAAGCAGGAGCAGCCTTTATGCAATTTCTTAACCCGAGTTATGATGTAAGGTCAAGGCTGAAAAGGTTATTAATCGCGAGACGATAGTACTGAAGAACCTTGCTATCAATGTTAGTGTCAACTCATTCAACATGATGTTCTATCATTAGGTTTTTTTAGGTTTCTTTCCCTACTAATTTAATGCTATACATTAACGTGCCTCAGCAAACCGGGCCCATGCTTGATGGCGATAACGCATGTATATGCGGCTAGAGTTATGAAGAAGCTTTAGATGTGTGCTTGATCGTCCGGTACCAGTAGAATTTTCACACTCTTAACTCGTTGGAGTATTGGGTTTGTAATGGAGCGACTTATTGGAGTTTCTCATGTTAGTCAAACAACTTCTCTTGCACTCAAAGAAGCTATTTATGCTTTGCTTAAATATCATCAACTTAGTCCTTCTCAAATCTGTGGCCAAGGCTATGACGGTGCTAGTAACATGCAAGGGCATCTGAATGGTTTGAAAACTTTAGTTATGCAAGATTCCAAGGCTGCTCATAGTATTCACTGTTTTGCTCATCAACTCCAATTGACACTAGTTGCGGTTGCGAAAAATCATGAAGATGTTATATGGATTTTTGAGTGGATGAGTGTTATACTATCCACGATAGGAGGTTCTTTCAAGAACAGGGATCTTCTTAGAGATAAGTTGCCCGAAGAAATAAAAGAGGCATTGCAAATGGGTGAACTTGAAACTGGGAGAGGTTTGAATCAAGAACTTGGTCTTAAAAGAGACGGTGATACTAGACGGGGCTCCCATTTTGGTTCTCTCTTGAACATGATTGTTATGTTTTCCTCAGTTGTCAAAGTTATTGATGCTATTGCAGAGTTTGGATCCAACTCTTTGGATAGGCTTAAAGCAAAAGGAGTACTAGACGCTATAAAAAATTTTGATTTTTCTTTTATGTTGCACTTGATGAAAGCCATTCTTGGAATTACTAATGATTTGAATGTCGCTTTGCAAAGGAAGGACCAGGATATTGTGAATGTTGTGTCATATCTTGGTACAACTAAGAGAAGGCTTCAAAAAATGAGAAAAGAAGGCTGGGAAGGTATGTTTACAATAGTTGCTGACTTTTGCATCAAACTTGATCTTGAACTTCCAAATATGTATGCCATGCATGTTCCTCATGGGTCAAAATCAAAGCGTAGAGTTCAAACTGATGGCTTGTCAAATGAGAATTACTACAAAAGTGTCATGTATGCTGTTATTGATCTTTTGCAAGTTGAGCTTAATGGTCGCTTTAGTGAGATATCCACTACCTTGCTTCTTGGAATGGGCTGTCTGGATCCTGTTGGTTCTTTCGCAAACTTTGACAAAGAAAGAATTTTGGCTATGGCTCGTTTGTATCCCGATGATTTCCAAAGTGGAAGCAAGATTGAAGAGCTTAGTTGCCAACTTGATAATTTTGTTGAAAATTTTCGTGATGATTCAAGATTCTTGGACTTGAAGGGGATTGGCAACCTGTGTCGAAAGCTTATTCAAACGAAGAAGCATACTACCTTTCCTCTTGTGTTTCTTCTATTGAAGCTAACATTGGTTTTGCCGGTAGATACTGCCACTGTCGAGCGAGCATTTTCTGCAATGAAATACATTAAGTCTGATTTGCGCAATATAATAGGTGATGGCTTTTTGTATGATTGTATGATTACCTATGTTGAAGCTGATGTATTTCAGATGATTAGTACAGACGCTATTATGTATAACTACCAAGCTATGCATGACCATGGTGGTGTGTTGCCATGAATATAATATACTACTATGAGTGGGTTTTGTTGCCAAGCTTTGAGATTTTAATTTTTTTAGCTTTGACATCACTAGACGCAATTCCTGGCTCCGTCGTTGTGGACACATATACCGAGGGAAATGTAATTATTTCAACAAGTTCAAAGTACAAAAAGTTGCGATATCTTCAGATTATAGTACTGATTTCATTTTGTGTTGAGTTCCATTCATAATGATATGCTTCTTTATATATAGTTGGATGCAATGCAGGATAAGCTCCTACCACCATGGGAACGCCTACTAGCAATTTAAAACGAATTGTCGGGATTTTTGCTTAAGGAGATCATACACCCAAATAGAGAATACTATATATATAGAAAATAAAGCATCTATGTAATGTAATGATCTTCATGTAATCAAATAGACTGGCTCTAGTTCCGATTAGAACTCGTATACCAAGTTGTATATATATCTGTATGCTCGTGAGAAAAATTATATTATAATGCATCAACGTGTATAGTATGTAGTAGCGTTCTCGGTGAAAAGTGTGTCATTGATCCCTATCATGGTGGGTGATTCATACGACGTCTCAAAATTTTGAGGTTAGCTTGGCTTGTAAAACTTTGGCCTTTATGCAATTTCTTAACCTAAATTATTGTCTAATGTCTAACTTTATTAAACTTCAAACCACAATACGTTCTCCCATACATCCTGGGGGAAACAGATTTATATTTAAAGACATACCAATTACAAAGTACAAATAATGGTACATGACACAGATGTGTCTATGTCATATGAGGATCGATAATAAAAAGCTGAAAATTATGAGTAGCTCTAGAAACGGCTTTTCGAACATTTTTTTCTTTGAGTTCTTGGTCAGGTTACTGCTTACAAGTCATGTGCCGTCCTCTAGGAATTAAGCTTAAGCAATGTCACAACTCAAGAAGCTCTTAGTTTAAAGATTGCCTAGAATTAATACTTAAATAGTTTACCCGCAGAATATTCAAAAAATAGGTATCAAGTACTCGGGGTCCTACGGGACACAAGTGGACGGTTAAAAACAAAATAACATCTATTGCTCACCTGTGCCTCTGCATTATTTACCTACTTCAATTTTAGTTATTAAACGGTAATAAAAGTCATGATCATCTCCAACATTAAACATGCGGCATTCCTCCAACAACTGTGGAAGATCAACGAAGCGACACATCACCTGTGCAAGAAACTACGACTCGCAAGGCCGACTATCTACCAAACAACAGGTAATAGGATGTGTCCATGGCAATATAAGGGCTGCAGGGAAGTATAGCGGGGTACAGAATCTATAGCATCGCAACACAAATATCAATAGATCAACAGGAGGGAATAAATACTATAAAAGTAAGATAGGTAGAAAGGGGGAGATTACTCGCCTGAAAACATTGCCGAAGATTCATCCGAAGATCGGGTCGACACTCGCATCAACTCATCGGCCTAATCCGTGAAGAAGCAAAGCACTAGCAGAAACACCGGATGCACTATTTATTACTACGACAGAAAATCGGGCATGATGCATGTATGATGTATGACATGGCAAAGGTGCGATGCAATTAAGCAATATTAAGCGAAACCGAAGTCCCGACAATTATTTATAAGGTTTATGTTGTTTAGATACCCCGCAATTTTAAATGTTGTATTAACAAGACAAAATATGTCACCGGTTCGATGCACAAATTTAAATGGGTTAAATATTAGACTAGGTTCGTCCGCATATGGCCTCCATATTTAATTATGAGATGAATCGACATAAGCCCCCAAACCACATGACATGAGTGCAACATGAACAATTTAGATGCAATAGGTATATATTATATATTAGAAAAATATTGGTCTCGGAAAAGGGATCACACATTGGTCCGAAGATCTTGGGCGTCGGGGTTCGGCCTTTATCTTCCGGATCAGGCTTCAGATCCATGAAGGAGATTGGGGCGGTCCCTATGAAGAACTTGGCGTTCCAAGGGTGTTCGGATTCGGTCTTCGGGGCGACAGCCTTCGGATCCGTCTCGGGTGGTTAAGTCAGAATCGTTGAAGTAGAGCTTGTCCAGGGATCACCGGGGTGCTCGTTGTTCTTGTCCAAAGGAGGTCTTGGCAGATCTTGTGCTTGACAGTGTGGAATGAGTACACAAGCATGGTACCGTGACGAGCTTGGCGAGACAGCCTTGGCGGTATACCAAGAATAACAGAGACACCCGTAGTCCTTTGGCTTGAGGTGGTATCACCACCAGGCGAGCAGCAAATGAACGAACGAGGCCACCTGACAACGTGCAAACAGGGGTCAGGAACTAAGGTGCTCGTGAACAACCAAAAGGAGATATGCGAGGTGGGCCAACACGTGGAGGGGGTCGCATCGGGGGCAGTCGCGTTGTCGGGACGGTTAGGAGGCAGGAGGCATAGGACTTGGCGGCACGAATCCCTAGGCGACGACGTGGCGTCCGCGAACGACGAGGACGGGGTCGGGGAAGACGTGGGGGCCGCGCGATGGCGAGGAGGCGGGAGGCGCTGGTGCAGAGGAGCTTCGGGGAGACGAGCTGACGCGGGACGGCGGAGGCAGCCAGGAGGGAGGAGAGGACGTCGGGAAAGGAGGTAGAGGTCGCGGAGGATGGGTCCGACGGCAGGGTCTGGGCAGAGCGTGAGGCAAGTGGAGGCGAGGCGGGATGGGGAGGGGAGGAAGGCGGGCCATGGCGCTGCCTTGACGGAGAAGAGGAGAGGCCGGCTGATGGGACGATGGGGAGGGATCGAAGCAGAGGTGGGTGGTGAGGATGGAGACGAGGTCCCTGGTGGGGTCCACGCGGAAGGGTGAGGAGCGGGGCTGGGTCGCGAGGTGGTTCACGGGGAAAGGACGCAGAGACGGGGGTGGGCCCGGGGGTTGCAGGGTGAGCGAGAGAGCGGGGTGGCGTGCGTGTTCTGTGGTGGTTTGAGTCGTGACAGTGTGGTGTGGTGGTCGGCGTGGTGTGCATGTGTGCTGGATGTGGCGGCGGGCAGGGAGTGGCGGCCGGGGGAGGTTAGGGTTTCCTGTGGTTACGATTTGGCTAGACTTAGGGATCTGGGCCGCTGGGGGTGGTAGTCTGGTTGGCTGGGCTTTTGGCCTGGCCGGCTGACTCCCCCCAAAAACGTTTTATTTTTATGTAGTTTTTTTCTTAATAGACTTTTGCAAACTGTTTGATAAACAAAATATTGTAGAATAGCCTGCAGTTTGATTTGAAATAAAGGAGAGGAGTAATGTCAGACAAAAATAGGGTTTTCGCAATTTAGTTTTTTGAACAAACATGCGTGATGATGTCATGATGATGCACAGAGTATAAGTAATAGCGATTTTCTAGTAGTGAAATTACTAGGGGTGCTACAATTCGACACCACTAACAATGGATCTCGTCCTCGAGATCCGACTCATGGTACGGGGGAGAAAGCCGACGCTTCGAATCTTCTCGCATTGTGTAGATTCTCATGACACCACTAACAAGGGTCCTTTCTTCGTCTTGAAATCGGCGACACCACCAACAAGGGGTCGTTGTTCACGTTCATCGAGAGAACACTCCGGAGAACAACGAACGAAGGTAGAGGCATCAAATGATAAGGCCAGCTCTAACTTCCGCGGAAGGAGTATAACTGCATCGATTCACCATTCAATGTACAAGAGCGAATGATAAGAGTAGTCGGATGGTGATCAGTCCATCGCGCACCCAAAGCATTACTCTGCACATGAACAGAAAATTATGCAACCAACTCTCGGAATTCAGACTGAAGATCTTGTCAAACAGTGTTTGGTAACAAAGGATTGATGCAGATCATGACATTGTCATGTTGGGAACACCGGAATATACAAAGAAAAAAAATTAGTGAATTTTTGGGTCCACTAGAAGGTACAACAGATGAAACATTCCTCGGATAGCATGAAGGCCGAATGTCGAAGCACCGTTACAAGAGGAGGAAGTGAAACCCTAAAGGTACGACGAAAACCCAACCACGAGAATTCCTGAACTCGAAGAAAAGATAAGAGATCAGATTCAAAACACGCAAAGGTAAGAGGAGAAAAGCAGAGGGGTAAGGAGTAAAGGTAGACCTAATCAGATCTATCCAACCGATTTTTAAAATAGTTTTGACACTCAACCACGGTCGTTAGCTAGGTTATCCTACAGGCTGGACTAGTGGGGTATCGTAACTACTGAGTTCTGATACCACTCTATAACATCCTCGGATTGGCCCTATGCAGGTCTTAGCGATTCCCGCCAAACCCGCATAGAAACGATTCAAAGGCGCCCACCAGGCACTTTCGTGCGGGTGGAAAACAAAATAATACCATTACACATTAGTCCACGATAGAACCCACAGAATAGATATATACAAACAATGACTCAAAGAGTTAAAAATACAGATATACAGTACAAAGATTCAAATCACCATTAAAATGATACAGTGTCCGAGTACGGACAAGATGAAAATTAGGCTAAGAGCCCTGAAGAATAACCAATGACGTTCATAACCCTGCCTAGGCCAAGCCGGAAGGGTAACCCTGCTAAGGACGTTGATCTCAAAACCTGCTTAAACAAAAGGGGTGCCGACAAAGGGCAAAAAAAACAGAGAGGTCAGTACTGAGGTCAGTACACGGCGAGACTAGAATTCGAAGGTCCTCGCCTACATAGATATGGTGGACTGAAGCGGCAGCGCAGCATGCACTAAACAACCTGTAGAGACACAATACAACTGACGGCTATCAGATAGGGATAAGAAAGACCTATTCGGATCCAACCTGAAACTATCACCAAGCATACCCATCCTGGTATTTCCCCCTCGAGACCAAACGAGGAAGTCAACCGAGAAACTCACACGGTTGGCAGTTTTATTCATTCCGTTATAGTTGTGGCAATTACTAGTCAGATATAGATAGCATGAGTCATCCTGATATAATAAGCAGTTGGCAGTTTTAGTTAACCATTCCGTTATAGTTGCAATGCTTACAAGACATGTGCCATCCTCTAGGAATTAAGCAATGTCACAACTCAAAAAGCTCTTAGTTTAAAGGTTGCCTAGAATTAATACTCAAATAGTTTACTCGCAGAATACAGTAGTAGTAAGCTATGATAAAGACGTATAGTGGGTCGTCAATCGGTAGGTAAAAACTAAAGGCTGAGTTACTCCGCATACCATAACCACAAGATATATATCATGCATCTATCTCAATGGGAAAGAAATATTAGTCATCTTTGCTAGACTGAAGAAAATAAATTCCTCTCGAGCGAACACCAAGCTAGAAGCATGAAGATAGCTTGACCGGTGCCAAACTATTAGCAGTTATTTCAGTTGAGACAATTATTATGAATAGGATGCATTGGGAGAATTTTGGCAGGGCTCTTGGGTACACCCTTCTCCTCTAGCCTGTTTATTCGAACATTCTCTTCATAACATGCTGTAGTGGTGTCTTAGTTTGCCGCATGGAAGTCGGTAAGCAGCTGTTCCTGGTAGCAAGGCTGTGAATGGGGTTTCAGATTGGTGTCTTGTCGTCGGAGGTTTGGTGGATGCATGGTTGTTTGCCTGAAGGCCATTTTCAGCAACATCATCGTAAGCGATGATATGAAATGACCAAATACCAAGTGAGGAGAGTAGATGTCTGTGCATGTGCAAATATTTGGTGGTCAACTATGAACTGCGAGAAATATAAGAATTTTCTACAAGTTCAGTGTGAAAAGTTGTGATATCTTTGGGTCATAGTATCGTCATTCTACTATTTCTGTTTGTCCATATACATATTCATAGAAAACAAATATGATAACAGACTTAGTAAAAACAGGACCCTTTTTTTTTCTAAATTACTTCAAAACTCCACGAACTCTCAACTATTAGATGTCAACCCC
The DNA here is from genome assembly GCA_023614405.1 of Avena insularis. Taxonomy (NCBI): domain Eukaryota; kingdom Viridiplantae; phylum Streptophyta; class Magnoliopsida; order Poales; family Poaceae; genus Avena; species Avena insularis. Next base: position 375,109,103 of record CM042695.1, on the reverse strand, counting down.
ATTATATAGCAATCACTGTCCTCATAAGCCATCTCATGCATGCATTCTTCTTTGGCCATGCCTTGCCTCGTGCAATCAATAGTTGCATCGGGTGCCCCTCTTTTACATTTATGGTTCCTCATCATTTTTCCTTGTAAAATGCTGCATGTGAAAAAAATTAAAATCTCAACGGCCACCTAACAATTTTCTTACACTACACTAAAATGCTGCCAGCCCAAGCCGACGATGTCACCAAGCCAACGCTGCGCTGCCACCCTCTGCGTGCCATCTTTGGAGTTGCCTCTCCGAGCTCCTTCTCCTCGCGCCGTCATCATTGTCATCTCGCAGAGATCTTCATCAACAACCCTGGTGGGCCGCTCGAGTTCTACTTTTGTTTATATCTAATCTGGATGGTGCTGCGGAAGTCCTGCCGGATCATCGATACGTTCATGTCTCGCCTGTGTGCTTGATCGCAAGTCGACGTGGTGCTATTGATCTTGTACGTATGGATACTAGTGGAGGTGCGACACATAGAGCCGTTCGTGGGTTAATACATCTCCCGACGACTTGATGAGTCTCGTTGCAGGGATCGACGATCGTCTTTCTCAACCTTGTTATCGACAAACTTCCGCTAGTTTGATCTTCGAGGGTACATTCCATTGCCTCCCTTCCCGCATAACATGATCCGGTTTATGTGCTAGAATTTTTTTATTTTGTGTAGCGGCATTCTCAACATTGCTGCCATCATGTACCATCACCAAATACATTGCATTTATGCATTCTCTGACGTGGCAGGGTTGACTAAGAACTTAAGTGACAGACCCGACGAGAAGTAAGGTGCTTGTTGAAAAACACTATGCAAAATTAAAGTGACGGCTTGAATTTGATTGAAATTTTAGGATATGTCATAACAATATTTGAACCAAATTTAACTAAACTAGCACAATCTTCATCAGAGTTCGAGACGACCACAATGTTCCCGAGCAAATCACGGTACAAAGGTTGTGGGGCCCAACATGTCCTCTGGGTCGTCAGGATAGCGTGACCACAGATGTGGAGGCGTCGGCGTGTTGTCCTACAGGTTAGTGTCTGGCTCGGTAGATCACACGTTGCACGGTGTAAGATGCGGCAAATTTAGAAACTAACAATGCATGTTCAAATTAACATGCTAGATGAGCGACAATCATGGGTTTGTCCTTCCCAAATCCTCCTGTTGCATCTTATTCATAGTAATTGTAGCAAACTGAACCATATATCTAGCTATCTGCGCTCTAGAAAGGAAAGAGATGTTTGTTTATTCAAACTAGTTGATGATTATCCTTCCATTGTCGAGAATGATGCCAGTCATATATATTTTGGGGTTCTTGGTTTGTGGAATAACTCAGACAGTGTCACAAACCGATCGAATTGACTAAGTGATGGTTGTGTTATGAGGGTACACTATGTGAGTACTAATTATAGGACAGTCGTAGACAAAGAGCTCGCAACTCTCTTGTTTGGTGACATTGCTTAAATGCTTTGAGGACTACACATGCCTCGGTGCCTGAGAATCAGTAAACTAAGTTCTAAAAGCCTATTATTCTAGAAAAAACTTGTACCAGCTAACTGATGCAAGCTTTTGAATAAACGTAATAGCTTTCATATCGCAGGGCGGCCTCCCCTCCCCGCCGAGCTCTCCCTCCTGTGGTCTCTCCTCCCCGTCGCCGCCGCCTGGATCGTCGCCAGGCAAAGACCTGGGGGCGTGGCGGCGGCGGCAGCGTCCCTGATCGCGATCTGGCGGGAAGGCGGCGGCGTCTGTCCCGGCTGGTTTGGCGGTGGTGTTGCGGCGAGCGGCGGCCGATAATCCTCGGCCTAGATGGCGGCAGGCGGCGGCGGGGATCTGGGCCTAGCCGCGATCTGTCCCGTAGTTGGCCTCGACGCCGGCGACCCGGGCCTTGTCCATGACACTAGGGCGCTTGGGGCATCTGCCCCAGGCATGGTGATGGTGGCCTCCTTCTCCGTCGGAATGGTCAGCCGGGTGGTCTTGCCGTCTTGCGGCGGATCCTGCTAGTTTTCGGCGGGTGGCGTGGGGGCTGCTGGCTCGGTTTCAATAAAGGAGGTGGTCCTGGATCCCTCTCAAGCCAAGACGATGATCTGCCGGATGTTGGTCTTCATTGATCTGGTTTCTGTGTCGTGTTTCGGAAGGCTCCGCCGGCGAACTCCATAAGTGCTATCATGCCATGAGTTTGCTGGAAGGATTAAATTCGGTCATACGCACCCATGTTTTACCCCGACCGTTTGGTTTCAGAGGGTGTGCTTCGAAGCTTTGTTGGCTGTTATTATCATGGGGAATGTTATCGTTCCATGGTGCTGACGGAGAAAGTCATGGAGACCGAGATCTGAGGACAGACAATGGTGGTTCGAGTCTGGATGGTGATGAGGAATTGGCTAGGTGACTTGTGAATTGAAGCAGTGCCATGCAAGTGGGAGCGACTGCACATGAGAGGTTCATGATCCTAGCTCTTAGGGTGAAAACCTAGGGTCTGGCCTTAATTGGTTGTGCCTAGCAATGGCCTTGTTGAAGGTATTTTTTTGAGTGCGCGGACTTTCTTCAGGGTAAAAACCCAGATCTTTGATCGGGCGATGACGGTGTTTGTGCACTGTTTCCTTCTTGGAGGCGTCGTTTTTGGACAAGCTGGACTTCTGGTGCTGTCTTGGTGGTGGTAGTACTGCTGTTTCAATGAATGAGTCACTATAGCGGGACTTTTCTTTTTTATAATTTTTCTTTTATTTTTTTGGCTGTGTGCATCTGTGTGCCCGCTAGGACAATGCGTTGTTGCAGAGGCTGGGTGTAATTGGTATCATCTAATATTAATATATGCTCCTTTAAAAAAAAGAAGTTGTGACCTCTTAGTTCACGGTTGTCCTATAAATAATATCGGATAGTGTACTCTTAGAACACAATTACACAACCACCAGTTAGTCAAGACAGCTGGTGATCGGTTGGTGACATCGTCCGTGAGCTACACCACATACCAAGACAGATATATATCTGCATAGTTCTCAACTTATATGGAAGATAAATCATCTGCTAGCCTGATAGAAGAAACCTCCCTTCCTTCCTAGAGAAAAGATAGGTAGATATACAGAGATAATATGACTGGTGCCAAATCACACCCAGTGATTCAGTTGCTACAATTATTATGAATAGGATGCACCGGAAGAATTTGGGCATGACAGACCTATGCAAAGTCTGCACGGTCGTTCGGAGACACAAACACAAGGAGCACCTCCGAGAACCTAAGCCAATTTGGGCATGACAGACCTATGCAAAGTCTGCACGGTCGTTCGGAGACACAAACACAAGGAGCACCTCCGAGAACCTAAGCCAGCGGATCATGTCTTGAGATTGACGAAGTCACCACGGGCACCTTGCTGTCGATGGGAACGTCGCCTTTCACTGAAAGAATATTCCGCCTTTTATGCAACACACAGTGTCAAACCTGGGGTTTAAACTCTGGTGGGCTGAGGGTACAACCATCCTCCTAACCATCCAACCACAGGTTGGTTTGTGACCATTTGTCCTGTCCTACTACTCCAAATTCGAAATGTCTTGATGTTATCGAGTATGAAATTCTAGATTTTGCATGAGAATCTGGTCGGGTATTCGACAAGCCCGCTCCTCCGGTATTTCTTATGTGTACCCAAAAACTTATGTTAAACTGTCGGTACCCAAACACTTAAACCAACCTTATCCTCTCATTTCTCGTCGACACCACCCGAGCAAGCGCACCACCATGGTCGCCGATCGATCTAGCGAGCCTGGGACCCGGTGACTTTTCCTAGCAAGCAACGCCTAATGTCGCATGCGCGTCTGGCTCACCAATGTCACGCGTGCACGGGGCTTGAGGCCTGGTCCATATATACTTTATCAACTTGCCCTGAGCCCCCGACTCTGGTTGTTGTCTGTGATACTTTGTTTCACTTCGTTATTGGATGCATAAGATGCCACAATTATTATGAATAGGATGCACCGGGAGAATTTCTGCAGGACCGTAGAATACACTTTGCTCCTCTAACCTGTTAATTTGAACACCATCTTTTTGGTTGTCCTTTTTGTAGACCATAAAATCTACTCCGCAAATATACATAGAAGTCTTGTTTGGCACCGATGAAATAGAAATGTTGAGGAAATCGACAAAAAAAGCGAGGATATAGTCCCTCTAATGGAGTAGTTTCTAATCTGATCCCTAGCCGAGAGAGAAGTTCTTCGGTTTTTCCATCCATGATTTTACCGGTTGTCTCTCTCTTGCACTTCAACTCGAGGGGAACCACTGACTGATGCTGAAGTGCAACATTAGTTTGTATCATGTCAATTATTCATATCTATCCATGGCAAGGATGTATCAGCGGCGAAGGCACCGTTGCGCGAAATAAAAGTTGGACATATAGACTCATGTGTTGGTATTACAGTTGTGGTTTTGGTCCCATGGATTGAACTTCGATAATGCGGTTTGGCATACGGTGTTTTCACCTGTCTTGGAAAGAGTGATGACGTTGATAGTGTCAATCATGAGATGTTATGATTTCAAAAAACATTTCTACAAATTGAAGGGGTTCTTTTCTGGCCACGGTGCGTTCAATGCTACCTGCCGTACTGGGTGACTGATATGGCATTCTCCATTTTTTGAGGTCTGCGTCATCTCAAGAGAGGTGTCTGCAGGGAACTAGATCCCATCCACGGGACCCTGCCGCCTGTACCGCCCGCCTCCTACCGCCGCCGGAGGACACCTCGGTCTATACATTCTGAAGCCTCTTCACGACATCAGTATGCTCCACCATCTCGCATCCTCTCACCTTGCCTTTGTCAGGAATATGCACAATGTAAGCAGAAAGTGAACGGCGATCCGAAGGATCACTCGCCCACGTAGCGTCCGAATAGCACTAGAGCTGGAGGGAGCTGAAACGAGGAAAGAAAAGGCGACGAGTGATCGTACCACGAAGATAACGAAGAACACGGAAAAGATGACTATAGTAAACAGTGGTAGGAGCAGAAACAAACTGACTCAGAATATGAACAGGATAAGAGATGTCAGGACGAGTGACATCAAGATAAACAAGACTCCCAACAAGATCACGATAACGCGTCGGATCAGGAAGAGGATCATCATCAGTAGGTTGAAGCTTAACATTAAGCTCCATAGGGGTCTCAACAGTGCGCTCATCCCCAAGAGCAGCACGAGCAAGAAGATCCTGAATATACTTTTCCTGGGAGATGTAAAAGCCATCAGAAGTGGAGGAAACCTCAATCCCAAGAAAGTATCGAAGAGGACCAAGACCACTCATAAGAAACTGATCACGAAGACGAGCCTTAACAAAGGCGATATACTCAGAATCATCACCAGTAATGATCATATCATCAACATAGAGAAGAAGAAGAGTGCGTCCACGAGGAGAAGTATGAACAAACAACGCTGGATCATGAGCACTAGGGGAGAAACCAGCAGCAGTCACTACAGAAGCAAAGCGCTCAAACTAGGCACGAGGGGCCTGTTTGAGGCCATAAAGAGAACGTCAAAGACGACAAACCATCCCCTTAGGAACAGAATACCCAGGAGGAGGCTGCATATAAACCTCCTCACTCAACTCACCATTGAAAAAGGCGTTCTGAACATCAAGATGGGACACAGACCAGTGACGAACAGAAGCAACAACAAGAAGAGTATGCAAAGTGGTCATATGAGCCACATGGGCAAAGGTCTCATCATAGTCACGACCATGCTCCTGCTGAAAACCACGAGCCACAAGACGCGCTTTATAGCGCTCAAGAGATCCATCAGAGCGGGTCTTAATCTTATAGACCCACTTACACGTGATAGGACGAACACCGGGAGGGGGTGAAACAAGATCCCAGGTGCCAGTGCGCTCAAGCGCAGTAATCTCCTCAGCCATGGCCAGCTGCCATTCAGGATGATGCTCAACATTCCAATAAGAAGTCGGCTCGGAGGCAACAGAAAGACCATACTGACTAGGAGAGTAACAGTTGGGGGCACGACACTGACGAACAGGACGAGTAGAGGGAAGCTCATCAGAGGAAGACGACGCAGGAGACGACGATGAGGAAGAAGGAATAGCAGAGGAAGGCTCCGGAGAACGAGGAGAACTAGGAGAACTAGATAGAGCAGAGGAGGACGGTGTCGAAAAAGAGACATCAGGGGGAGGAGATCCTGAAGAAGACACAATAGGAGTAGAAGGAGGTGTGTCAGGAAAGAGAAGAAAAGATATATCTTCCACAGGGTAGGTACCAGCGGTAGGACGAGGATAAAAAGGACGCGTCTCATCAAAAGTAACATCACGAGAGATACGCATCCGACGACCAGCGGGGTCCCAACTGTGATAGCCTTTATGCTTATCACTGTATCCAAGGAAGACACACTCAACAGACTGAGCGGTCAGTTTTGTGCATTCGCGAGGAGCAAGGAGAACATAGCAAACACATCCAAACAAGCGAAGCATGGAGTAGTCTGGAGACTGTCCAGATAGACGCTCAAGAGGAATAGCACCCTGCAAAGCGGCAGAGGGCTGAATATTGATGAGGTAAGTCAACGTAGCAACAGCCTCAACCCAGAAATCTGGAGGAAGGGAAGAAGCAAAATTCATGGCACGAGTGGTCTCAAGAAGATGGTGATGCTTACGCTCAGCAACGCCATTCTGGGCATGCGCGCCAGGACAAGAGAACTGAGCAAGGGTACCCTGATCAGCAAGAACACCTCGCAACATCTGGGAGATATACTCACCAGCAGAATCAGCACGAAACACACGAATGGGTGTAGAATATTGAGTACGGACCATGACCGCAAAACTCTGATATATGGATAGCACTTCACTGCGAGAGCGCATAAAATACAACCAAGTGAACCGAGAAAAATCATCGATGAATAAAATATAGTAGCGATGGCCTCCTTTCGAAGCGAAAGGAGCCGGACGCCAAACATCGGAATGAACTAAATCAAAAGGCCACTGAGATACAGACGCGCTAGTAGGGTAGGGAAGCTGAATCTGTTTGCCCAACCTACAGCCCTGACAATGTAAAGACCCATCTCCTGAGACAGACCCAGAAGACCACGATGAACTAATGACGACAGGCGAGAGTCACAAAGGTGACCAAGATGATGATGCCATTGCTGAAAGGAGCTGGTAGCAGAGGCGACGACCGGAGAAGAACTGGCAGATGAAGTGGCAGCGGAAGGAACACGAAGCTAGTCTAACTCCCAAAGCCCTGAAGAATCACGGCTGCGAGGGCCATCTCCAACCAGGGCCTGTGTGCGACAGTCCTGAACAACAGAAGAATCAGCATCAAGAATGACGCGACAACCAGACTGGCTAGCAGAGAACAGATTCATCTTAAGACGAGGAACATGAGAAATATCAGGAACAGAAAAAGAAGAAGTAGAAAGGGTGCCCCAACTAGAAACATGAAGAGAAGTACCATCGGCCGTGAGAACACGGACAGGAGAGGGGAGAGAACGAAGAGCGGACAGAAAAGAAGACTCAGAGGTCATATGAAAAGAAGCTCCAGAATCTAGATACCACGGAGACGTACCTGACTGTGTAGAAGGTGGTGGTCGCACAGTGCCTGAAGAATCAGTCACAGAACCAGCAGTGCCCGTCGAAGAAGAGCCTGTAGCAGCAAGCAGATCGTGAAGACTCCTAATAATGTCCTGATCAGAAAGAGAAACTACTGAAGATCCGGAAGGAGCCGACTGCCCACGAGCCTGGTGCTGCTGACGTAAACTGGGATCCCGTGTATAACAGGTGGCCCAAGTGTGGCCATCCTTGTTGCAGTAAGAGCAGTGATGAAGAGAACCACGGCGACCCTGACCACAAGCCTGCTGGTGCTGAAGCTGACCCTGAGACTGCTGGTGCTGAAGCGGACCCTGACCTGGAGGAGTGGGTAGTATCAGCGGCGGCATAGAGGACCGCGGTTGAGCAGCAGCAGAGGAGGACCACGAGTAGCAAGCACAGACGGTACCGCAAGAAGACCAACAACACGAAGACGAGTCTCCTCAGCCAGAAGCTTAGACAACACCTCAGAGAGCAGAACACGACCACGAGCATTCAACTGAGCACGGCGGGGCTCGAACTCCTGGCGGAGCCGAGACAAAAACTCATAGATGCGGTGGAACTCCAAATCCGAGCACACGATCTGGTAGCACGGACATGTGCCACAAACAGCAGTACGGAGAGAATCAAGCTGACGCCAGATAGCAGCACTCTGAGTATAGAACTCATCAATAGTGGAATCACCCTGCTGAAGAGTATGCTCCTGGCGAACCACAAATAGGTAAAGAGCATCCCCAGACGGCTGATAGCGTTGATGAAGATGTGCCCACTGAGCGACAACAATAGGGACACTCACGAACTCAGCAGCATACTGGGGCACAACACTGGAGGTGACGACAGCAGCAGCACGAGCATCCTTATCGACCCACTGAGTGTAGGCAGTCAGATCGTGGTGATAGACCTCGAGATCAGAAGAGTACTGCTTGAACTTCAGGCCATAAGCAGCAATAACACTATCATCGGCACTCTGAGCAGCATCCTTAGCCTCCTAAGAAGCATCAGCGCCGAGAACAATCAGCGTCGGCGGAAAAGGAGCCACGGGAGTAGGGGCGTGGCGGACAGGAGACCTCGCCGCAGAGCACACCCCAAAGATGGAGACCGCGCATGTGAACACGCATAAAGGCAGCGAAATCAGGATAATTCGCGGCACCGAAGATCACCGGGCAGCGAGGAATCGCAACATAGCCCGATGCAGAAGACATCTCTCTCTCTCTCTCTCAATTTTTTTTCAACTCTCAGATCCGATCGGGGCAGGCAGCGGCGCGCCGCCAGCAGAAGATGTGGAGGGCGGCGGGCGACGGCCTGCAGCGGGCGGGCGACGGCCTGCAGCGGATGCAGCAGCGGCTGACGGGGCCAACAGGCGGGGGCGATGTCCTGCAGGCGGGGGTAGACGACCTGCACATCGGGCGGGAGGGGGGGGGCTGCAGCGGATGCAGCATCGGCTGACGGGCGACGACCGGCAGCAGCAGCGACGGGAGAAGTCCAGCAGGCGACGACGGACGGGGGCGACGGCCTGCAGGCGGCGGCGGCGTACGGGGGCAGACGCCCTGTAGGAGATGGCGGCGGAACGGCGGACGGCCGGAGAGATGGACGGAGACAGCAGCAATCTGGCGGCAGCGATGTCGGAAAACGACAACCACAGGGACGTTGGCGGCTATGACGATGTTGCAGAAAAACAGTCTAACCTGGCTCTGATACCATGTCAGGAATATACAACATGTATTCCTCTAAGGGCCAAATGCCACAATATATGAGAACCAACCCGTGGTTGGATGGTTAGGAGGGCAGTGGTACCCGCAGCCCATCAGAGTTCAAACCCCGGGTTTGACGCTTTGGTGTCTCATTAAGGCGGAATATTCTTTCAGTGGAAGGCGACGTTCCTGTCGATAGCGAGGCGCCAACGGTGACTTCGTCAATCTCAAGACCCGCCGGCTCAGTCTCTCGAAGATGCTCATAGGGGTAGGGTGTGCGTGCGTGTGTTCATAGGGGTGAGTGTGTGTACGCATTGTGAGCGTCTGTGTTTGTACTGTGTTCCTCAAAAAAAAATGCCATAATATATAATACATATACAGATGAAAATATACAGGAAAACCCCCTAACAAGTGAGGACATACAATATACAAATATACATCTAACAACCTTCTCCAAGCTAGCCACGCGATTGTCACCATTGCCATGCAACAACAAGGATGAGACCGGCTCGATCTGCTGGATGCCGCAAAAATTCACCATCAACGAGGTGCATGAACTAATTTATTTTTATGTTCAAACGGTTGTAATAAACTGTGGATTTAATAAAATATGCAATATAGTAGCATTGTGGTTGAAATATGTGCTACTTATTGTAAAATAGCCGAAATTCATTTGGGATGCCCTTTTTTGGGGTTCGGTGTGGGCAGGCCATCCCAAACAGCTGGTCGGCGCCCCAAAAGTGCACGTCCAGCGTTGTTGCCGTCTATGCTTTTAGAAGCGTCCATGGAGATGCTCTAATATGGCGACACACGCTGGATGGGAGAGGGGATACTTCCCCAACAATGAGCGGATACAAATTCAAGCTAGCCAACTAGTAGTTTTATTTCAAAAGCAGCTGCCCCTCATCAATGTTGAAGAAATAGTTTTACAGTAAAAAAGAAAAATATTATATCTCGAAAGGTGCTAATTGTTATGTTTACATTTGCGATTCGCAAGGCTGACACTTCACTAACTTCCAGTTCACACTGCATTCTGATGTGCAACCCTGAGGGTTCTGCCCTAAATGCATGTTGTGTCCTACCTTCATGTGTTTTTTGTGTCCAACCGCCCGTGACCGTGAGCTTCTTTGTTGCACTGCTTTCATGCACTGATGTCCTGCCTCCTGCTACATTAGTGACCATCTTTTTTCACCGTTTTTATCGACAGTCATGTCGTGTCTTATATATGTTGCACTGTGTCTTGATGTCCTTCCATGAGGGTTTGAGTTTTGTAATACCCTATGCTTCTCTGATGTCTTTCCTTGCTTTGTTGTGGCGTAAGGTTAAGGTGGACTCCGTGCGGAGGAAGAGTTGAGTGCGGGTTGCATGGCAAGGCGTCTAGTTCTTTTTGCAGATCTGCACAACTTGTGCAACACAAGGTTTGCTGCTTGCTTCGTGACTAAGCATCATGCTCTTCTTCCGCCATCTGAGGTTTTGTTTATAGAGCCGGTCCACCGGACCCGGACTCTCCTGTATGTAAAGGGTTTGAACTTAATTCTGCTTCGGTTTGACATTGCAGCGCGCCCGTTATGACTAGCTAGGCTAGCTACGTGTTATTGTTTTTGAAAGACCATAAAATTTAGTCTGCATTAGTACATAGCAGGCTTGTTTGGCATCGATGAAACATAAACATTTAAGGCAATCGACGTAACAAAACAAGGAGGTAGTCCGACTCCTTGGTCGATCGGAGCAGTTTTTAATCAAAACCGTAGCCGACAAAGAAGTTCTTCTGATTTCAATCCGTGATTTAACCGGTTGTCTCTCCGACACTTGAACGTGAGGGGAATCACTGATTGATGTTCAAGTGTGATGTTAGTGTTTTTTTTTTTCGAAATGGGGATATCACCCCAGCCTCTGCATCGACTGATGTATATGGCCTTTATTGCTTTATTAAAATTATTAAGAGAATTTATTACAAATTTCCAGCTCATGGGTCACATAAAGTCGAAACATGCACCAGCCATCTAAAGAAACTGAGGATCAAAAAAATTCGTCGCATCAACATGTGATTCTGTTGTCAAAACGCCAGCCGCACCAGATGAATAAGTCCCGTGCAACCGTTTCCAAACGGCTGCACCCAATAGCCATGTCCGGTCTTCGCTCCTCTGGCTGGAGGAAAGACCACATACGGATCCAGTGGGTAGTTATAGGAATAACCTGCATGAAAGAAGAGTTTGATGTTCTGTTAAAAATCAAGTCATTCCTAATATTCCAAATAGCCCAGAGCAAAGCACAAACACCCACTCGTATTTAAACTTTCTCTAACTTATCAACACCATGTAGCCAATTTTCTAATAGATTATTAATATTTTTTGGGGGGAGCTAAATTAAAAGCCATATGGATTATACGCCAAACTACTTTAGCAAACGTACAATCAATGAACAAGTGTTGTATCGTTTCATTCTGATCACAGAAACAGCATTTCTGGCTTCCTTGCCAATTTCTTTTTGCTAAGTTATCTTTTGTTAGCAAAACCTTGCGATTTAAAAACCACATAAAAATCTTAATTTTTAGTGGCACCTTCATTTTCCATAAATACTTCCGTAAGAACCTTGTGTTCCCATTTAGTAAGTCAAGATACATGGATTTGACCGAGAATACCCCCGATGAAGTTAGATTCCATTTAAATTTATCTTCCCCCTCTTCAAGGTGTATATCCATTAATCGATTCACTAAATGTAGCCAACTTGACCATCTAGAACCGGTTAAAGTTCTTCGGAATGCAATGTTTAGAGGGTCATTTGACAGAACGTGTGCAACAGAAACTTCTTTTCTTTGCACAATGGCATAAAGCAACGGGTACTGAACAACTAGAGGAGTCTCGCCTAACCAAATATCCTCCCAAAAACGTGCACTACAACCACTCTTATGTGAATGACCCTCTAGAAAAAAACTCTTCCTTTACCCTCATAAGCCCTTTCCAAAATGGAGAGTCTGATGACTTGACTTTTACTTGTGATAGTGTTTTGGAATGCAAATACTTATTTTTCAATAATTCCTGCCAAACCCCTTCCTCATTCAAAAGTTTAAACAACCACTTGGTGAGTAGACTTTTGTTCTTTAATTCGAGAACCTCTACTCCTAACCCCCCCTGATCTCTCGGTCTACAAATAATGTTCCATTTGGTTAAGCGATATTTTCTTTTATGTTTGTCACTTTGCCAAAAAAATCGAGATCGAAAGAAATCTAGTCTCTTTCGAACCCCTTTCGGAATCTCCATGAAAGACAACATAAACATTGGTAAACTTGTCAGAACAGAATTAATTAAAACCAAACGATCTCCGTATGATAATAATTTTCCTAACCAACAAGCTAATTTTTTCTCAAAGCGATCCTCCACCGGTTTCCACTCTCCATTCTTTAGCTTTCTGAAGTGGATTGGAATACCGAGATATGTAAATGGGAAAGATCCCATTTCGCACCCAAAGAGATTCATATATTGATCTTGTGAATCATTAGCTTTCCCGAAGCAAAATAATTCACTCTTATGAAAGTTTATTTTCAATCCAGAAAGTTGCTCAAAAATGCAGAGAATTAGTTTCATGTTAAGTGCTTTCTGCAGGTCATGTTCCATGAAAATGATAGTATCATCCGCATATTGTAGAATAGATACTCCACCCTCTACAAGATGAGGAATGAGACCTTCCACCTGACCATCCTCCTTGGCTCTAGCAATTAGGATGGCCAACATATCCGCGACAAGGTTAAAAAGGATTGGAGATAAAGGATCCCCCTGTCTCAAACCTTTTTTTTGTTTGGAAATTGTGACCGATTTTATCATTAACCCGAATGCCCACGCTACCTTTTCTTACAAAATCATTGATCCATTGACACCATAAAGGGTCAAACCCTTTCATTCTTAGTGTTTGTTGCAGAAAGAACCAATTAACTTTATCGTAAGCCTTCTCAAAATCTATTTTAAGAAGAACCCCGTCTAAGTTCTTTCTGTGGAGCTCATGAATAGTTTCATGGAGAATCACAACTCCTTCGAGAATGTGTCTCCCCGGCATAAAAGCAGTTTGTGTTGGTCTTATTATTTTATGAGCGATTTCAGTTATTCGATTTGTTCCCACCTTAGTGAATATTTTAAAGCTCACATTTAAAAGACAAATGGGACGATATTGTTGTATTTGAATAGCATTTTCTTTCTTTGGAAGAAGAATAATAGTACCAAAATTCAGCTGGAATAATGGTAGATCTCCTTTATGGAATTGCGCAAACATGGCCATCATATCTTCCTTGATAACTCCCCAGAAAGTTTGATAGAATTCAGCGGGTAGGCCGTCTGGACCTGGCGCTTTATTCTTTTTCATTTGCATAATTGCATCACAAACCTCCTTCTCTGTGAATTCGGATGTGAGAATAGTGTTTTCTTCCAAAGAAATTTGGGGTATGTCCTCAATCTCATTTTCTAGCATAGAAACATAATTCAAATTTGGTTCTCCAAATAGGTTCTTATAGAATTCAGATATGTAAACCTTCAAGTTTTCTTGTCCAATTATAGTCCCTTCATCTTGCTCTAGCTGGAAGATCTTCTTCCTTCGATGTTTACCATTAGCAATAAGATGAAAATATTTCGTGTTATTTCCCCCTTCTTGGATGTGTTTAACTTTAGCTCTCTGAGCCCATTTAGATTCTTCATTGCGCCTAAGCTTAGCCAAATCATCATTCGCCTTATTAAAACTATCTCTCTCTGAAAAGCTTAGAAGGGTGATTTCGGCTTTTCGATCTAGCGAATCGATTAAGTTTAAAAGGAGAAGTTTTTCCTTCTTATAAACGCTGCTAAGATTTTTAGCCCATCCTCGCAAAAAATTCCGTAGATGGCGAATTTTATTCTGCCATTTCTCCATTGGAGAGTCTCCAAAAGAAATGGTCGCCCACTCTTGTGCAACCATTTCATAAAAACCATCTTGTCTTAGCCACGAAAGCTCAAAAGAGAAATTTGCCTTGTTTCCCAAGTGAGTTTGTTCACCTGAGTCAAGGAGCAGCGATGTATGGTCTGAGCCTGACCTTGTCAAAGCCCTCACACTGATCAAAGGGAACTTTAGCTCCCACTCCACATTTGTTAAAATTCTGTCAAGTTTCTCATAAGTTGGTATATCCCTTCTGTTAGCCCACGTAAATTGTCTACCCGAGAGAGCTATCTCTCTGAGGTTAAGACTTTCGATAATTGCATTGAACACAAAAGGCCATCTAGCATTAAAATTTTCATTATTCTTCTCTTCCTTACGTCTAATTATGTTAAAATCACCGCCAACAATCATGGGAAGAGTCTCATGCTCACATATACGGACAAGTTCCGCCAAAAACTCATGTTTTTTGGCATCTTGAGCTGCCCTATAAACAGGAATTAAAAGCCATTCAAAACCATCTGATTTGGAAACCATATGCATCTTCACGCATCTGTCTCCGTTCACCATATTTTTCACTTGTAATGTGGTCCTATTAATACCAATTAACATACCCCCAGACCTCCCTAGAGGTGGTAAGCAATACCAAGCAATGTCTAGTCCTCCAGAAATATGGCCTAAAAAATGGCTTGTGAAGTTTGATCGGCCGGTCTCTGAAATCGCAAAAAAATCAGGTTTATGTTCCCTGAAAGTCTCACTCACCAAAAGGTGCTTTGCCGTGTCTCCAAACCCCCCACTATTCCAAATGCAACCTTTCATTTAGAAATAGTTTTTTTTTGTTAATCCGTGCACTACGCCGAATTGCCAATCTTTCATTCGACTTTTTCCTAAGCGGTTTTTTCACTATTAAGTCACGGAGGAGAAGATCCTTATGATCTTCGGAGCCTTGTTGCTCTTCCTCCTGCAAGTCCCCACTAAGATTAATCGCTTTATTTAAAACTAGACTATGTTCTGAAATCTCCTCTTTTCTCGCTTTCTCTTCATTCCTCTTTAGTGAAATTAAAGTACGCTCTTAATCCGTATCTTTTAACAAGTGAACTGAATTTAAAACCTGAGAAGATGTACGCCCCAAAGAAACCCCTAGCTTACATGCCTTAGCAATGATTTCCTCGTTCGAAAAAGTAGTTAAAGTAAATTTGGGACATGAATTTGTACCTGCGCAAGAAGATGAATCACGAAAAATAGCGCGTTGCTGTGCCCTCTCCAACTGCGTTGCGTCCGCATTCGGCTGAGCATGAATTCGGTCACTTGACCGAATGTTCTTGCTCACCGCTGGTATGCCCCCGAAAGCCACTACCTCCTCCTAGGTGTAACGGCCTCCGAGGAACACACCCGTCCCAGGCTGGTATTGTTTCCGCACAGATGAGCGACGTACAGGAGACTTGGGCGACGTGATTACACCCTCGGCCTCCTTCCTGGGCGTGGATGTCATCAAGGACACGGTTGGTGAGGTCTCCTGCCCCACCTCCGCCATGAGAAGTGACGAGACCTCCTTCTCAGCCACCTCAATCGGAGCAGATAATGGACTCGCGGCAGCTTGCCGCGGGATGGTTTCCGTTTGACCCAGCCCCAGGGCAGCCTGACTCGAGTCATAACTCTGCTGCAGGCAGGAGTCCTGGCATGGGGTTGTCGTTGTAACCGTCTTTGAAATCGCAGCTGGCGACTTTGTTGGTGTAACACCGATTGGCGCAGGCGCACCACCATTTCCAGCCATACCAGAAAAAACATCACCAATACGTACGCCCACAGGTGCAGATTTTGAGATCGGTGAAGGCAAAACATCCTCCTCATCCTCAACTCGGTCACCCCAGAACCTTGAGCTAGATGTTAGTGTTTGTACCATCTCGGTTCTTCATATATGTCCTTGACAAGAATGTACCAGTGGTGAATGCATCATTGCATGAAATAAAAGTTGGATGGATCGACTCCTGTCTTGGTATGATCGTTGTCACATCATGGTCCCATGGATCAAACTTTCGATGCCATGGGTTGGCATCCGGAGGTTCGACCCGTCTTCTTTGGGTGATAGTGTCAAGTGTGAGCCGTTATGATTTTGATGCAATGGTTCGACAACTTGCCTATCAAGGATACATTTCGGGCCGCATTGCATTTAGTGCTACCCCTCCCGATGGGGACTTATGCGACATATTCAAATTTTTGAGGTTAGCTCGGCTTGTGCAACTAGTACTCCCTCCGGGTTTCTTTTGTGCAATTTCTTAATCCGAGTTATGTTGACTTCTAGGCTGAAAGGGTTATTAATTTCAGGACGATAGTACGGAAGAACCTTGGGGAGGCACCCTTGCTAGGGGAGGCGTATCAATGTTTTATAGTGTCAACTTGTTCAACATGATGTTCTTTCATTTTTTATCATTTCTTTCCTTACTAATTCAATGCTATACATTAACTTGGCTCAGCAAATCGGGTCCATGCTTGATGGCCATAACACACGTATATGTGGCTAGAGTTATGACGAAGTTGTAGATGTGTGCTTGATAGTCCGGTACCACACTAGTGCAGAGAGGCCCATTGGTCCCGGTTGGTAAGGGGCTTACCCAACCGGAACGGGGCAATCGGGACTAAAGCCCCAACCTTTAGTCCCGTTTGTCCCACCAACCGGAACAAATCGGGATACACGTGGCGGCGTCAGAGCGTGAGGGGGTTGAGCATTAGTCCCGGTTCGTACCCAACCGGGACGGGGCAATCGGGACTAAAGCCCCAACCTTTAGTCCCGGTTGCCCCACCAACCGGGACAAATGGGGGTACACGTGGCGGCGTCAGAGCGCGAGGGGGTGGAGCATTAGTCCCGATTCGTAACACGAACCGGGACAAATAACCTTCTGCCGCGACAGAGATTTGGCCCATTTCTCTGCCGCGGCAGAGAATTCATTTTGCACATTTTGTTGCCGCGGCAGAGAATTCATTTAGGTTATTTTATTGTTTATTTAGTGCTTTGCACTTATCAATAAAGGAACCGTTATATTACACAAGATCATCATGACAATATTACATTCGATACACGGATCGAGTTCATGCACTACATACAAAAGTTGCTCTTTTTACAATCCCTATTGTCTATACACAGCCAAATAGTATTCCCCTTTTGGGTTTAGGACTTCTGCATCCAAGAATCCCGCCAATTCCTTCTGAATTGCTCGTACGCGATCCTTTGGCAGAAGACCGTCCCGTAGACGTTCGATCTGATTTTAAAAAGGAGTCAGCCTATATGAATGAAACTAAAGACAATTTGATTGTAATTAAAAACTATAGAAATTGTTTACGTATGTGGAGTTGCTCTAAATTTCTGCCCTTCTTATCGCACGTCTGCCGGATGAACTCGCAAACATAGTATCCACATAGATTGTTACCTCGTCCCTGTGTCAGGCACTTTAGAAGAACATAGTTCAATCAAAATAATAATCAAGCATGATAATAACTGTATCAAAACTAGAATCAAAGAGATGCGCGGATATAGCTAGTGGTGCTTACATCTAGTGCTTCAAATGTAAGGTCCTCTTTCCAAACACCCCTAGCCTTGTTGGTGAACCGTTCCCAAGCGCTGCCCGGCGAAGAAAACGAATAAAAGAAGTTATTAATTACTTGATATCATAAAATTCATGAACATTGCCAATATATTGTCGTAATGATTAGAATTACCGCTGGAGGATCATCTGCATGTCCTTCCACTGCTCAAGGGGTTTATGTTTCGAGTCCATGACTAGTACACGCCCTTTGTCAAGTTGAATGATTAATAGAATATAGTGGAAGCTGTGAATGCATAACTAATCAATTATATACTTAACATCGAGTAAGCGAAATAGAAAGTGTATAGAAGACAATAACACTTACTCGAAGTTGTAAGGAAAAAGTATTTCCCTTCTGGTTTCTTGAAACCTTAACGCGTGTACTATATTATCCTCCGTATCCTGGGGGCTTGTTTTGAGATTAGCTTCATGAACCCAATATGGGTCAATGAAGACAATGTCATAGATTTGTCCTCTGCTGCATTCGAGAATCTTCATTCTGCATATTACAGTATGATTATATACATGCAATAAACAAGGTGAGATAGCTGGAGACTAAATTAATTACATAATTAGTACTTACAGACAATAGGCACTGATGATCAATTTGTCCAAGGCGTCTTGATTGAATAATTGAAATAGTTCATCAAATTCAATGGATATCATGTCATCCTTTTCTTTCCCATGATGCTTTTTTTGTAACGCTCAGCACTATCCAGTTAGCCCCAGCCTTTGTGGCATGCATGTACCAGTTATGCAATCTTCGCATTTTTGTTGGAAGATTGTTTACCTCCTCAGGTTTGACGAGAGGTTTGCCGTACTGCTATTGGTATGCTACTACACTCACCGGGAAGTACTCTAACTGGGATACGTACTGGGAAATACTCATACATAGAGCAGCGACATTTTCTCCAGACAGTAACTACCTCTGGATCATACCGCTCTTCGCCCCATATTTGCTCGACCCACATTGGTTTGGGAAATCACCTTGAGAGGCGCCAAGACTGTTTTGCTTGTTCTCCGAGCTGGGCAACAGATTTCGCTTGCATCGATCTGCTCTTCGAGGCTTTTTGTGCCGCATGTGACTTGAGAATAGAACGCTCATAGTCTGATGAAAGCTTTGGCTCGGGTTGATGAAGAGTCTTTAGCATTTTCAACACTTTGCCTTTTTCTTCTTTGGTGCTGGGGAACTCTGGCTCTTTCGCCCGCCTCAGCTTAGCGAAAAACGCTGTCGTTTCCGCATCAACGATCGCCGTAGTCTCCTCTTCAGTACAGTCATAAGCTCTCTTGGGAGGAACCTTTGGTACTTTTGGAAGAGGCTCTTGTTTATGTTTCGGCGATCGCTTACCACGACGCAGAGTAGCGGTACGCTTACGCTTTTTATCCTGAGGCGCCGGCGATGGCTCCCGCGGCGATGGCTGCGCCGGAGATTGGTGAGGCGACGGAGCCGGGTGAGGTAACAGAGCCGGGTGAGGCGATGAAGACGGCTGCCGCGGCGGTGACGACCTCGCTGGAGACGGGTGAGGCGGCGGCGAAGATGGCCTTGGCGTGTGATTTCGAAGCACGATACATTCCTTTGGCCATAGAATGGTGACGTTTTTTGCGTCTCCCAGTACAGTCACATCCCCTTCACCTGCAGGGTAGTCAAGATCCAAAACTTCAAAGGTGGGCATGATTTCATCCACCCCGACAACAGCGTAGCCCTCTGGAACCGGACGACAGTGGTAAGTTGGTGTGGGTCCAATTGGTAAGGCATAGCCGACCGCCACCTTCATTGATATGTTCACAACTTTGACATGTAGCTCGCAGTGTGTCATCTCTGTGATATCATCCACTGGGTAGCCAACAGGAGCCATCGTCGGTGCACCATCGTCATCGCCATTGTCATCACCCGGGACCTCGGTGGAAGCCACACTGCTTTTTCGATTATTCGATAGGCCGGTAGCATCGAATGCAGTGTGCTGCTGAGATGGGCCGGTAGTACTTTGCTCTTTAAGTGCGTTAATTTCATCTTGTTGTTCCTTTATTCGTTCTTCAATTATACGCATTTGCTCTTTCTGACTCTCTGCTTCAACTTCCGTCCTGTCCTTTCTCCTCTGACGGCTTCTATCAGGATATTTCTTCCTCTCTTCGGGAAACCCAATCCTCCATGGTTGGGAGCCTCTTGTGCCTCGTGTTCGTCCATCAAGTTCCTTATTTCTAAGGGCAAGTGTGAGCTCATCATTCTCTCTATCGGGAATGAAGTCCCCATCTTTAACAACCTTTACTGCTTTTCTCATCTTCTCGATTGGCAAGGGGTCTTGTTTATGTCGTATGTTATATATACACTTCCCTTCTGAGTCCAACGTGCCCCCATGCCCGTAAAACCAATTCCTTGCATGTTCTACCCAATCGTCTGTCTCTGGGGTGATCTTTTTAGCATGCAGTTCATTCTCAAGTTTTTCCCACTTCAGAATGCCAGCCCTATAGCCACCTTTGCCCCATAGTATGGTGATACTTCTTGTTAGCAGCATTCAGCTTATTCGTTGCAGACATTTTCTTAGATTTTTCTGATGTCTTGTATTTCAAAAACTCAGCCCAGAATGGTTTTATCTTCTCAAACTGAATATTCTTGAAATCGGGAGTCTTCTCTTTCACGACATAGTCAAGGTGCAATCTTTTGTTCCAGTTGGTGAAACACTGGGCCATCTTCTTCAAAGCCCACTCCCTGACCTTAGCCTCCATGGCTCTCCCATGTTCTAAGGCGTCCTCAACTGGATCCTCCGCATTTGGATCCAGCTCTATCTTCGGTAGTTTGAAATTAACCATGAGCCTCTTCCACAGTAAATCTTTGGCGTGGTTAGGGACAAATAAACATGTTCCCTCTTCTTCCGCATGAGCAGGCCTATTCCAATTTCGAATGGTGATCGGGATTAAGTCCCTAACGATTACTCCGCATTGTGCCACAAATGTATTTGCGACAACTTCGGGAGCCATCGGTTTGCCGTCTTCAGCGACATCTTTGATCCTGAACCTCTCATGGTCTTTAACTTTTTGGTTGGGCCTCGTTTGCTCTTTTCAGTAGATTCCTTCGATCCGGAGGGCTAAAAGAAGAAAGATCGTCGTTACTATTTCTATATAGATAGCAGATGATTAATTAATGAATTAATTATATTACATGCACCTCGCTGGAGCGGTCGTCTTCTCGATTACACAAGGCATCGCCTTCTCCCTCGTAGAAGGCAACACCTTCAACCTCAAACAAGTTGTCTATTCCGGGAAAAAGAGGATCACCCTCACCGGAGTTGTTCAGAAACGTTGATACATCTAAATTTTCTTCCCCGCGGATCACACCTTGGATCAACTCTTCCTTTTCTTCGTCTCTGACGTGTGGGTCCATATTTTCTGCATAGGTGGAAAAACGAATAAGTCAAAGCAGCTAAGGGAGAAAGTTAGGTACGGTGTTGAGAGATATAAACCCTAATTCAGAGAAACCCTAATATATACATACACAATAATAAAAATGAAGAGAAACCCTAAACCCTAAACCTAGCTACAAAAAGGAAACTGTGTAGTAGATAGGTAACTCTAGCTAAAATCAACTAAAATCAATATTCCGGAGTTCCGAGGGGTGTAAAACCTAGTTCGGAGAAACCTCGGATGCATATGAGAGGGGAACATGAGTATAAGGCTACAAAAGGGAAACTATCCAGCAGATAGGTAACACTAGATACTAACAAAATACCATATTGGAATCGATTTAAGAGGGTTCGGAATGCCCTGGAGAAGGCACATCGTCGAACCCACATGCACCTAAGGGGTATTAATGATTCCTTATCTAAGATAGGGTTTTTAAGTTGCTTGACAATGTGAATCGGGTATGGGGCTACCCATAGTGACTGACCAGTGGGGCCGAAGACTAATAATACCAAACTATCTATTGATAAGCTTAAAGGGAGTAATGCAACAGATAGGACACTCTATCTATCGATAAAAGACCACAGTGTAATTGTATGCATCATGGCAAGAATTGAAATGCTTTCGGAATAATAGGATTATATCATGGTAGGGCTATGCTTGCCTTTGCCTGTTGATATCCGAAAGCAGAGCTTCAGGATCCTTGTACTTGACTTGATTACAGTTGGTCAAGTATTTGTCTTCGAGCTTCAACGGTGTTGATCTCTGGCTTCGATCGATCTCGATATCGTATTCTACCGGGAAGAACCAAACACCGGAAAGAAAGGGAAACAATCAACACATGGCATCGATGCAATGTTCAAGCAAGTATGATGATATGACAAGTTAATTTGCATTGGAATGTAACCCTAAGACATGCTCTACGATTTAATCGGGGTTCCGAGGGGTGAAAACCCTAACTCGGGGAAACTCCAAAACATATGAGAGGGGTGCATTTTTCCTTCTAATTATACTTGTCATTTAAGTTGTTGAATAATGCATGATTATAGGTTAAATAGATAGGTTTCATTTTTCTGAACAATTTGATATATTATCTGTATTTTTCTGACTTATAAACAATAAGTTATTGATTTTACAATATTAAATCATTTTCTGGAATTAAAAACAAAAAGGCAAATAGTTTTTACACCGGGGCGAGCCCTAGCCAGTGAGACTGACAGAAGGGCCCCAGTGCCAACTCAGCCTCCACGCAAGCAAGAAGGACCCACCGCATGTTTGACCGCGCTGACCCCGCCCGCTGATGTCACCGGGACGTCAGCGTGACGCCATGCACCGGGGATCACCCTGCACTGCTGACGGGGAGGCTGAGCCGGGCGACAAGCGGGAGCGGGTGCGATGGATGCGGGCTAGCATACCGAGCCGTTTAGTGGCGGCGCCGCTCCGGATTGGTCGCCGGAACAGGAAGCACGACGACGGCCGACGGCTGTGGCTTCATGTACTCGGCGCGACAGCGATATAGAGAGGAAGAGGAAGAACGGAGAGGACTGTGAGGTGGAGGGGCTCACCACGAAGGCGGTGGAGGGGTCAGCTCGACCAAGCGAGCTCGGACGCGGCCGTAATCGTCGAGAACAGCGGTGGCCGGACTTCGGGGAGGAGCTCCCGATTGCGGTGGTTACGGGCGCCCTTCGTCGATTCCGTTGGAGGGGAATACCGGCACGGGGAGGCGAAGCTCGAGGCGTCCTCGTATGAAAGAGGGGAGGCCGGAGACGGTGGGGCAGCTTGACGGCGTCGCTTCAGTCCCTGTGCGCGAGAACAGATTGTGAGATGGGGAAGAAGAAGAGGAGGGGTAACAGTTATTAATCAAAGGACCTTTTGTCCCGGTTGTTGGCTCCAACCGGGACTAAAGGGTCATACGTCCCGGTTGGAGCCACCAACCGGGACGTATACTCCAATTTTTTCAGCAGATAAAGGGACGCGCGTGCAGGGGGTCTTTAGTCCCGGTTGGTGGCTCCAACCGGGACATATGGCCCTGTTTTCAATTTTTTTCAGGTATTTTCTCTCTGTTCCCGCCTTATTTTTTATTTTGGGGTTTAAATTTGTAATGTTTTTTAAATGATAATTACTTTGGAATTTAGAAAAACTTTAAACATAAAAAGTGTTTGAATTTGAATAACTAATTCGAAAACATTTTCTGTTTTTAAAAATAATTAATGTAACCATTTAAAATTAATAATGAAATAACTTATATTTTTTGAATATTAATTTGGAGTTTAGAAAAACTTTAAACATAAAAAGTGTCTGGATTTGAATAAATAATCCAAAACCATTTTCTATTTTTAAAAAATAATTAATGTAACCATTAAAATTTAAAAATGAATTAACTTATATTTTTTAAATATTAATTTGGAATTTAGAAAAACTTTAAACATAAAAAGTGTTTGGATTTGAATAAATAATTCAAAAACATTTTCTGTTTTAAAAAATAATTAATGTAACCATTTAAAATATGAACCATTTACAATTATTATATTTTTTAATATTAATTTGGAATTTAGAAAAACTTTAAACATAAAAAGTGTTTGGATTTGAATAAGTAATTTGATTAGGATAGAACTGGAATTAAAGTACATAACGCAACTAATACAAAGTTACATAGAAAAACTGAAAATTAAGATACATGGCCAGATTAAGCCACAATCGGCCGAACTTGTTTTGCAATGTTGGAATGATTCAGTCATGCTCCTGCCTATACCTGTAATACTCGCCATCGTAAATCGCTTTGATGTAAATCGTAGTCGTCAGACGCCACGTCGTCATTGCTGCCGCCGTCGCCAGAGTTGAACCTTGAAGGCTGAGTACGAGTGGGCTGCACTTGAGGGTAGCGCAGACGGGGGCTAGAGTCGGCGGCCGTGTCGTAGGCCATGACGCTCTGGAGAGTCCGACCGTGCCACCACAGCCGACGACCGGCCTCGTTAAAGTTCGGAGGAGGTGGGTCGTCCTCCTCATGTCTAGCGAGCGCCCTCTCACGCCGATCCACGAAGAAGGCTTCCCAAGTCAGGAAATAGTCGGGATGCCATCTGGGATTCCTCCGCTGCTCTGGCGTGAGCTCGAAGTAGTAGTGGTTCGTGATGTCCATCTGACGTGCCACACCTAGAGGGACAGGAGGAACCGGCACGCCTCTGACGCTCAGCATCCAGCCGACAGGGACACGAGTTGGCCAGCGGGGGTAGTTCAAAGCGCCTCCGCCTCCCTGGGAGTTAGTTCTACGGTGGAAGTCATGGGAAAGAGTGATGAGGTTGCAGATATGAGTCTAGAGATGTGCAATGACAATGGAGGCCAACCCTACATTTATAGTGAGAAATGGCAGGAGATAACTGGAGGGAAGAACTGGCGGGAAGAACCGACGGGAAAACTTGGCGGGAAGAACTGGCGGGAAAAAATGGCGGGAAGATCATGTACCTGTAGTACAAACCGGACCCACTTCCTGCCGATTCGGCAGACATTTGTCCTTTTACGGGATGGTAAAGCGGTTTGAGATGTCCCGGTTGGGAGATAGTCCATGTAAGGTGGTCTAGTATTCTAAGAAAATGGGACGGTAGCATTCTAAAACGGCATTTTGGTGGTTACTTCACAAAACGACCCGTTTTTTGCGCTCGGAAAATGGAAAAGGGCTTTTCCGTGCGACAAAAAGGAAAACTTCCTCTGCAACATTGTTCTCCATACCAATGTCCACACACATGCATAATATGGGCACAACATCACAAACTATGCCGTGATTCAGCACATAACATCGGTCATTTGGACCGAAAGCCATGAAACCTCGAACATGATGGGTCATTTTGTGAAGATTTTTTCGAAACATGATCAATATACTAAGTCTGGTATTTTTCCTTTCAACTATGTAACATAATATGACACCACGCAAAGGATTTTCATTGTTCGGATTTTTTTTTAATTTATTATGCCCGTTTTGAATTATCTGAATTTCTAACTATGGTCGAACCGGTGTGCATGAAGATAGGGGACGAGCATCGTTAGAACTTGCATTGGATCTCTGAAGAAACCACATATTGCGAGTCTAAAAATGATTTTTCAAAAAATCACAGGCGATAGATCATGTACTTGTAGTACAAACCGAACCCACTTCCTACCGATTCGGCAGACATTTGTCCTTTTTACCCGGGATGGACGAAACGGTTTGAGATGTCCCGGTTGGGAGATAGTCCATGTAAGGTGGTCTAGTATTTTAGAAAATAGGACGGTAGCACTCTGAAACGGCATTTTGGTGGTTACTTCACAAAACGACCTGTTTTTTGCGCTCAGAAAATGGAAAAGGGCTTTTCCGTGCGACAAAAAGGAAAACTTCCTCGTGCAACATTGTTCTCCATACCAATGTACACACACATGCATAATATAGGCACAACATCACAAACTATGCCGTGATTCAGCACATAACATCGGTCATTTGGACCGAAAGCCATGAAACCTCGAACATGATAGGTCATTTTGTGAAGGTTTTTTCGAAACATGATCAATATACCAAGTCTGGTATTTTTCCTTTCAACTATGTAACATAATATGACACCACGCAAATGATTTTCATTATCCGGATTTTTTTTGAATTTATTATGCCCGTTTTGAATTATCTGAATTTCTAACTATGGTCGAACCGATGTGCATGAAGATAGGGGACGAGCATCGTTAGAACTTGCATTGGATCTCTGAAGATACCACATATTGCGAGTCTAAAAATGATTTTTTCAAAAAATCACGGGCGATAGATCACGCGGAGGGATTTTGGCAGGCTGGGCCAGGCAGCACTAATGATAGGGGTGAGTGTCGACATTATGTCGTGCGGCGTGTACCTTGTCCCGGTTGGTGTCACCAACCGGGACTAAAGATGAATCAGAGAGTTGGAGACACCAACCGGGACAAAACACGAGTCAACACTAATAATAGGGGTGAGTGTCGACATTATTTCGTAAGTGTCGACACTATGCCGAGCTGCTTGTACTATAAATAGGCATCCTTGCGAGTCCAGTCCTCCAGCCAGTTTGAGGCATCTCCAAGATGGTTTTCGAGAGCAGGGACACCACTACGGCCAGTTTCAGGGAGATGCTGACGAGCCCGGCCTCCGGCATCTCCGAGAAACTGGTCATAGAGGCACTCCCTAATATGTGAAATTAGTTAGCTCCCAGGTGTATTGATCTAGTTAGAGAAGTTACAAGCTGCAAGATGGTTTTCAAGAGCAGGGACACCACTACTCAGTGCTCAGGAGATGCCACGATCCCAGTCCTCCGGCATCTCCAAGAAACTGGTCATAGAGGCACTCCCTAATATGTGACCGCGCGCGTTTGGAGATCAGATCTTAATGGTAAGTACGAATCGGCACAACTTATTCATAGTCCCGCTCCAGCCACAAAATGGGACTAACACTCAAGACATTTATTAATATTAAAAACTGAGACTACAAAACCGGGACTAAAGGCCCCCCTATATATAGTCCCGGTCAAGCCACAAACCGCGAAAGATATCCTTCGGTCAAGCCACAAACCGCGAAAGACATGAACTAGAGTTACATAATATGAGCATGAACTTCTTGGCATATGTCCTTCCTTATGATCGCTTCAGACGTAACCATGGAGCATCTTCTTTACTTAACGGAATGCTTGGGTCAGTTTTCACTATGAAGGGAGGAATTTCATCAAACTTATTATAATCTTATGACATGTCTGTCTTGTCCTCAATTCCCACGATGTTTCTTTTTTCTGAAAGAACTATGTGACGCTTTGGCTCATCATATGATGTATTCGTTTGCATATTTTTTCTTTTTTCGGTCTGGAGGACATGTCCTTCACATAGAAAACCTGAGACACATCATTGGCTAGGACGAATGGTTCATCTCTATAACCAAGATTGTTGAGATCCATTGTTGTCATTCCGTACAACTGGTCTATCTTTATCCCTTCCCCATTCAGGTTGACCCATTTGCAGCGAAACAAAGGGACCTTAAAAGAGAATCCATGGTCTAGTTCCCATATCTCCTCTATGTAACCATAATATGTGTCCTTTTGTCCATTCTCATCTATTGCATCAAAGCGGACACCACTATTTTGGTTGGTGCTCTTTTTATCTTGGGCGATCATGTAGAATGTATTCCCATTTATTTCGTACCCTTGGAAATTCAATACAGTAGAAGATGGTGACGCGGCCAACAAGTATAGCTGATCTCCAACATCGGTGTCATTCAAGTGATGTGTCCGCATCCAACCATCGAAAGACTTCATGTGTTCATCTCTAATCCATGATTCAGGCTTCCCCAGGTTTTTGGAGCTTACAATATTCTTGTGTTCCTCGATATACGGAGCTGCCAAGGTGGAATTATGTAGAACTTTGTAGTGTGATTTAGTGAAAGAATCCCCGCCCCTACATATCATTGCTTTCTTTCCTAGCGTGCCTTTTCCACTTAGTCTTCCCTCATGCCGCGAGTCAGAAACACCAATCGGCTTAAGGTCAGGAATAAAGTCAACACAAAACTCAATGACATCCTATGTTCCATATCCCTTGGAGATGCTTCCTTCTGGTCTAGCACGGTTATGAACATATTTCTTTAAGACTCCCATGAACCTCTCAAAGGGGAACATATTGTGCAGAAATACCGGAACGAGAATGGCAATCTCTTCTACTAGGTGAACCAGGAGATGCGTCATAATATTGAAGAAGGATGGTGGGAACACCAATTCAAAACTAACAAGACATTGTACCACATCCTTCTGTAACCTTGGCAGAATATCTGGATTGATTACCTTCTGAGATATTGTATTGAGGAATGCACACAACTTCACAATGGGTACTCGAACATTTTCCGGTAGAATCCCCCTCAATGCAATCGGAAGCAACTGTGTCATAATCACGTGACAGTCATGAGACTTCAGGTTTTGGAACTTTTTCTCTTCCATATTTATTATCCCCTTTATATTAGATGAGAAGCCCGACGGCACCTTGATACTGTAAAGGAATTCAAAAAAGATTTCCTTCTCTGCTTTGGTAAGAGCATAGCTGGCACGACTTAAGTGACGCCCTTTATCCGTCTTGTTATGTGTATGCATGTTCTTTGGGTCTTTCATAATTTGTTGGTCCTCCCGTGCTTCTGGTGTATCTTTTGTCTTTCCATACACGCCTAGGAATCCTAGCAGGTTCACGCAAAGATTCTTTGTCACGTGCATCACGTCGATTGAAGAGCGGACACGCAGGACTTTCCAATATGGCAGCTCCCAAAATATAGATTTCTTCTTCCACATGGGTGCGCGTCCTGTAGCGACGTCATTCGGAACTGATTGACCACCGGGACCCTTTCCAAATATTACTTCTATGTCCTTAACCATATCAAATACATCATCACCAGCAGGGAGTTCAGGCTTCTTCCGGTGATCTGCCTCACCTTTGAAATGCTTGCCTTTCTTTCTTACGAGATGATTGGTCGGAAGAAATCATCGATTTGCCAGGTACACAACCTTCTTGCATTTATGCAAATATGTACCTTCAGTCTTATCTAAACAGTGTGTGCATGCCTTATATCCCTTGTTTGTCTGTTCTGAAAGGTTACTAAGAGCAGGCCAATCATTGATGGTTACGAATAACAACCCTCGTAGATCAAATGGCTCCTGTTTGTTCTCATCCCACGCACGTACACCTGGTTTGCCCCACAACTGTAAGAGTTCTTCAACTAATGGCCTAAGGTATACATCAATATCGTTGCCTGGTTGCTTCGAGCCTTGGATGAGCACTAGCATCATAATGAACTTACGCTTCATGCACAACCAAGGAGGCAGGTTGTAGATACATAGAGTCACGGGCCAGGTGCTGTGACTGCAGCTCTGCTCCCCAAAAGGATTCATGCCATCCGTACTTAGACCAAACCATAAGTTCCTTCGTCACTGCAAAGTGCGGAAGTCTCTCTTGATTTTCTCCACTGTGACCCATCAGCAGGGTGTCTCAACTTCCCGTCTTTCTTACGATCTTCTTTGTGCCATCGCAACAACCTGGCATGCTCTTTGTTTCTGAACATGCGTTTCAACCTTGGTATTATAGGAGCATACCACATAACCTTAGCAGGAACCCTCTTTCGGAGGGGCTCTCCCCCAACATTACCAGGGTCATCTCGTCTGATCTTATACCGCAACGCATTGCATACCGGGCATTTATCTAAATTCTCATACTCCTTACCGCGGTAGAGGATGCAGTCATTAATGCATGCATGTATCTTTTGCACATCTAATCCTAGAGGACAGAGAGTCTTCTTTGCTTCAGGTACTCTCGGAAGTTCGTTATGTTTTGGAAACTTCGCTTCATTATTTTCAGCATTTTTTCAAATGAGGAGTCGGTTAGACCACACTCGCCTTCCATCGCAACAATTCCAGGTGGTACCGAGCTTTGTGCCATCTTCACAATTTGGGTACAACAATTTCTTGTGATCTTCTAACATGCCCTCTAACTTCAACTTCTCATTTTCTGTTTCACAGTCTCGCTTTGCATCAGAAATGACCCTACCAAGTTCATCAGCCGGCTCATCTGATACCCGTTCTTCACCTCCTTCCTCTCCATTGTCTTCCATTGCAGTATCACTGTATTCAGAAAACATATGATGATAGTTGTTATCATCATCTTCTTCTTCACCATCTTCCATCATAACCCCTCTTTCCCCGTGCTTGGTCCAGCAATTATAGTTGGACATGAAACCTTTCATAATCAGGTGGCCGCGAATGATTTTCGAGAAAGAGTACTCCTTGTTGTTCTGACATTGAACACATGGACAACGTATAAAACCATTCTCTTTGTTTGCCGTAGCCACATCGATAAATTTATCCACGCCTTTCATATACCCGCCACGCTACCGTCACCGTACATCCATTTCCGACCGTTCATCTGCATCATATAAGTAAGTTTATCAAAAAACAGGACATCATAAATAGTGAAATGACCAATTCACATCGACACATGCATTGTATCAATGACAAAGAAAAGATAAGATTGCTAACCTCGATCGAGGGAAATAAAGAGGAGAAAGCTCAAGTGCGTCTCAGACACCTTCTATATTTTTGTTCTATGAGAAATTGAACGGGATTATTCACTCAAACATTTTATCAAACACCTTGAATGCATGCATAGGGGAGAAAAAACTAGCACACCCCTCACACCTTCCACCAAGAGAAAAAACAGAGTGGAGGCAGAGGAGGCTGGAGCGTTGCATTTATAGAGGGCGGGAGTCGCCAAACCTTTAGTCCCGGTTGGTGGCTCCAACCGGGACGTATGCCCCCTTACCAACCGGGACGCATGCCTCCGGGCCCCGTGCCCGCTCGAACCGGGACGCGTGCCAGCATTAATCCCGGTTGGTGGTGCAACCGGGACTAATACTCTGAGGGGGCGCGAACGGATGACCTGTTTTTTACTAGTGCCAGTAGACTTTTCACACTCTTAACTCGTTGGAGTATTGTGTTTCCTGTTCAGGAGTAGTCATTCGACCGACTTTTGTTATGTTACTGGATGGAATTTCCAAGTTTTTCAGACCCACAAGTTCCCCATACGTACACTGGAGAATAATTTTGTTTTCGGCTTTCCTATAGTTAATACTCAGATAGTGTACTCTCAAAACATAATCATGAGCTAGTCAAGACGGTTGGTGACATTGTTCGAGTTACTGCACACACCAAGATGCCCCAAGAGGCCAAGATATATATCTGACATCGTTCTCCACATGGAAGGATAATCATTTGCTAGTTTGAAGAAAAAACCTCCCTTTCCTTTCTAGAGAACAAATAGCTACACATATATAGAGATATTATGACAGGTGCCAAATCACACCCCGTCATCTAGTTGCTACACTTACTATGAATAGGATGCAATGGGAGAATTTGGGCAAGACACACCTGTATTTCCAGCTCCTCCAGTCTGTTAGTTTGAGAAGACATTGTTTGTCTCGCATGCAGTTCGATATGGATCAGTTAACGCCGTGCAATGTACGTGTGTATGGTTTCAACCGTCAGACCTTATGATTTTGACACAACGGCAACTTACCTGACAAGGGGTGCATTTCCAGCCACATTGTGTCCAGATCTACCTTCTCTTACACGGCATTTTCAAAAAAAATAAGGTTAGCTCGGCTTGTACAACTTTGGTCTTTATGCAATTTCTTAACCGGAGTAGATGTGCTTGATCATCCGGTATGGAGTATTGTGTTCAGCATTATTCATTTGAATAACTTCCGCTAATCTAAATTGAATTTCCAAGTTCTTTGAACTTAAAGTTCCCCATACGCCCACTGGCGAATAGGACGTACCAACATGAAGTACAAATAATGTTACACGAGACACGTGTCTATTTCATATGAGGATCAATAGTAAAAAAAAAATGAAAATTATGAATCTTTCTAGAAAAAGCTTCTCGAATGCAATTTTTTTGCTTTCAATACTCAGCTGAGGAGCTTTGGCGCACGCATGGTGGTTGGTTCAGTTGAGTTTAATCTGGAATCGTGAATACCATTTTCGGCAACATCTTCGACGCTAGTGATACAAGATAATTAAACACCCACCAGTGATATCAGATGCTCGTGCGTGTTTAGATATTTGGTGGACACCGACTGAGGGATATGTAATCTTTTCAACAATTTCAAAGTGCAAAAAGTTGCGATATCTTCAGATGATAGTACTGATTTCATTTTGTGTTGAGTTTCATTTATAATGATCTGCTTCTTTATATATAGTTGGTGCAATGCGGGATAAGCTCCTACCACCACGGAAACGCCTACTAGCAATTTAAGAGGAATTGTCGGGATTTTTGCTTAAGGAGATCATACACCCAAATGGAGAATACTATATATATAGAAAATAAAACATCCATGTAATGTAATGATCTCATGTAATCAAATAGACGGGCTCTAGTCCCGGTTGGGACTCGTATACCAAGTTGTATATATATCTGTATGCTTGTGAGAAAAATTATATTATACTACATCAACATGTACAGTATGTAGTAGCGTTCTGGGTCAAAAGTGTGTTCCTTGCTCCCTATCATGGTGGGTGACTCATACGACATTTCAAATTTTTGAGGTTAGCTTGGCTTGTAAAACTTTGGCCTTTATGCAATTTCTTAACCTAAATTATTGTCTAATGTCTAAGGTTATTAAACTTCAAACCACAATACGTTCTCCCATACGTCCTTGGTGAAACAGATTTATTTTTAAAGACATACCAATACAAAGTACAAATAATGGTACACGACACAGATGTGTCTATGCCATATGAGGATCGATAATAAAAGGCTGAAAATTATGACTACCTCTAGAAACGGTTTTTCGAACATTTTTTCTTTAAGTTCTTGGTCAGGTTACTGCTTACAACTTACAAGTCATGTGCCGTCCTCTAGGAATGAAGTTTAAGCAATGTCACAACTCAAGAAGCTCTTAGTTTAAAGATTGCCTAGAATTAATACTCAAATAGTTTACTCACAGAATACAATAGTATTCACTCCGTTCCATAATTTAAGCCTTTTTAGCGAGCTGTTTTAGCTTACTAAAAAGGCTTATATTGTGAAAGGTAGTAGTAAGATATGATAAAGACATATAGTGGATCTTTGATCGGTAGGTAAAAACTGAAGTATGAGTTACTCCACACACCATAACCACAAGATATATATCATGCATCTATCTCAATGGGAAAGAAATATTAGTCATGTCTGCTAGACTGAAGAAAAGAAATTCTTTTCGAGCGAACAAAAAACTAGATGTATGAAGATAGCTTGACCGGTGCCGAATCATTAGCAGTTATTTCAGTTGAGATAATTACTATGAATAGGATGCATTGGGAGAACTTTGTCAGGGCTCTTGGGTACACCCTGCTCCTCTAGCCTGTTTATTTGAACATTCTCTTTATAACAGGCCGTAGTGGTGTCATAGTTTGCCGCATGGAAGTAGGTAAGCAGCTGTTCCTGGTAGCAAGGCTGAGAATGGGGTTTCAGATTGGTGTCTTGTCTTGGCAGCTGTTCCTGGTAGCAAGGCGGATGCATGGTTGTTTGCCTGAAGGCCATTTTCAGCAACATCATCGTAAGCGGTGATATGAAATGACCAAACACCAACTGACGACAGTAGATGTCTACGAGCATGTGCAAATATTTGGTGGTCAACTATGAACTGCGAGAAATATAAGAATTTTCTACAAGTTCAGTGTGAAAAGTTGTGATATCTTCGGGTCATAGTATCGTCATTTTACTATTTCTGTTTGTCCATATACATATTCATAGAAAACAAATAGGATAACAGACACTGGTGGAAAAAGGGCATTTAGTCCCGGGCCATAACAGGCTCTAGTCCCGATTTTGGGCCCGGGTGCCAAATTGGGACTAGAGCCCCCCCTCCCTCTCTGGTCCCGGCTCGCTACGGCATGCGACAGAAGACAGCCACGTGGCTGTTTCAGCGAGGCGGGGGGCGGAAACCCTCTAGTCCCGGGTCGTAACAGCACACGAGACTATAAGGCTTTCTACCGCGGCAGAGATTGTGTGTTTCTTTTTTTTATCATTTCGTTCCTTTTTCATTTTGTGTTTCACTATAATTTCAATCATATATTTCAGTACACTTATTCTACGCTACTACATACATGGTACACGTTGATGCATATATATAAATAATATTCGATCTCTTGCAAGCATACATATAATCAATCATATAAAAAGGAAGAAATGTTTTCAAATTATATGTTCATTGATGATATATATATCAACTACATGGAGATCACTAAGGCATATAGAGTTCCTCGTCATCCGCATAATATTCTCCATGTACATCAAAGACCTCCTTCATCAGAAATCCCGCTAGCTCCTCTTGAATTGCTGCATGCACTGTTCTGGCTCAACTCGCGGATGTACTTGTAGACGAAGTATCCATATAAATGAGTTTCCGGTGGCTGCTGTAAACTCTTCACCATTTTATAAGTTGGCTTCTCTTTGAATGGATCTGGTATTTTCTGTCTGAACCGTGTCTAACACCTGCTTGGCAAAGAAAATGAACAAAGGAGTTATTAGTTACTTGATATTATAAAATGAACGAAAGAGGCCGATATAATGCGATAATGATTAAAATTACTTATGGGGCATTGCTTTCATGTCGCTCCACTTCTCTTGGTCCCAACTTAATGAGTCGTGGATTTCAACTAGGGACTTGCCAACTTGAATATTTAGAAAGATCCAGTGAAATCTGCGGACGTTTACATAAGCATACATGCATAGCTAATCAATTACACTTAACATCGAGTAAGCAAAAATAAAATATGTACAAGATAGAAACACTCACTTAAAGTTGTAAAGAAATAGTATTTCCTTAACAAAATTATTCTCGATTAAGAACCTGCACAGATCTTCCTCCACGTTCTTGGGGTGATTATTTAATGTACATTCATTAACGATATATGGGTCAATGTGAAGGGTTTCGCGGCATAGTAAATCAAAATTTTCTACGGATGCGAACAGAGGGAAGCCAAGATCTAATCTAGGAGATGCAAACAACGAGAGAGATTGGATTAGATCTTCATACCCTTGAAGATTCACAGTGAACGTTTAACGCGTGGGTGATGTAGTCATACTCGCTTCTCCTCCTCGCGATCCGATCCGATCTAGCACCACAAGTGGCGGTGCCTCCGTGAGATGCACACGTGCAGCACCTCGACGTCTCCTCCTTCCTTGGTCCACCAAGTATGGTGGAGAGATGGATTGGATCTACAACACGACGGCGTGGTGCAATTGGTGGAGAATTTCTGCAGCAGGGCTTCGCCTACAAGCAGTCGGGAGGGAGAGAGGAGGGCAGCAGGGCGGCTAGGGTTGGAGGGGAAGGTGTGTGGGGGGGGGGTGGTGCGCCCCCAGCCCTCTATATATAGAGGGGTGGGCGCAGCCCTAACCCCTCCCCCAAGCCCTAGGCCGGCGGCCAAAGGAGGAGGAGTGGGGGGCAAGGAAACCTCCCCCCTTCTAGAAGGTCCAATTAGGGTTTATCCCTTCTTGGCCGGCTGGGCCCTATGGGGCCTTGTGCCCCTGGCCCAATGCGGCCAGGGCACTCCCTCATAGGCCCATGCCCCCTCCCGGAAGGTGGGGCCACGTTGGTCCCCTTCCGGAAGGTTCTAGAAGCTTCCGGTACAATACCGATTAACCCGGAACAATTCCGAACTCCAAAAACTGCACTTCCTTATATGAATCTTATTCTCCGGACCATTCCAGAACCTCTCGTGATGTCCCGGATCCCATCCGAGACTCCGAACAAAAACTCATAAACCAATTATCCAATCTATCCTAGCGTCGAGACACGTTAAGTGTGTGACCATTCGGGTCCGAGAATATGCGGACATGATCTTCTATCAATAATCAACAGAGGGGTCTGGAAACCCATATTGACT
The DNA here is from genome assembly GCA_023614405.1 of Avena insularis. Classification (NCBI taxonomy): domain Eukaryota; kingdom Viridiplantae; phylum Streptophyta; class Magnoliopsida; order Poales; family Poaceae; genus Avena; species Avena insularis. The sequence continues at coordinate 375,073,535 of CM042695.1, read as the reverse complement.
CCCACACATTCATCGATGATCATATAGGATGAACCACGATGCCAAGATTCAATCAATCCCATATATATATTTCCTTCGTCTCGCGATATTTTACTTGCCCGAGATTCGATCGTCAAATGCATCATATACCTAGTTCAATCTCGTTCACAGCAAGTACTTTACTCGTTCCGTAATCCGATATCACTTTGTGATTAACTCCTTAACCACATGCTTGCAAGCGGTGTTGATATCGATTACCGAGTGGGCCCGAAGTATATCTCTCCGACTTGGGAGGGACAAATCCCATCTCGATACATACAACCCAACAGGCACTTTCCGATCACCTGAGAGACACCTTTATGATCACCCTCTCATAGGATGACGTTTGATGACCTGAAAGCTTTCTTCCGATACCAGGGAGTTGTATTATCTCATGGTCTAAGGAATACAATTTTTGACATAGGAAAAGCTACGCAAAGATGAACACGATGACACGATCTAATTGCTTCGCTTAGTTTGGGTCTGTCCATTATATCATTCTCCCAATGATATGATCTCATTATTAATTGACAACTCATGTCTATGGTTAGGAAACCTTAACCATCATTAATCAATGAGCTAGTCCATAGAGGCGTACTAGGGACACGGTGTTGTTCACAAACCACACAAGTATTAAAGTTTCCGCTTAATACAATTCTAGCATGGATTATAAACTTTATCATGAACAAGAATTATAATAATAACATCTTTATTATTGCCTCTAAGGCATAATTCCAACAGTCTCCCACTTGCACTAGAGTCAATAATCTAGTTTACATTTGGCAACAATCTCACACCCATGGCACTGAGGTGCTGATCATGTTTTACACGTGGAAGAGGTTTAGTCAATGGATCTGCGACATTCAGATCTGTATGTACTTTGCTAATCTTCAGATCTCCATCTGCTATATAATCTCGGATTATATGAAACTTGCGGTTGATATGCTTGGTCTTTGGATGATATCTTGGTTCCTTAGCAAGTGCTATGGCGCCAGTGTTGTCACACAATATGTCCAAAGGGGTCCAATGCACTTGGAACCACGCCAAGCTCGATGATGAAGTTTCGATCCAAACTCCTTCACTTGACGCCTGCAGCAGCCATGTATTCCGCTTCTCTTGTAGATCCCGCGATCACGCTTTGCTTGCAGCTTCTCCGACTCACAGCTCCTCCATTCAAAATAAACGTATCCTGTCTGAGATTTAGAATCATCCTTGTCGGTGTCAAAACTAGCGTCGACGTAACCTTTTACGACGAGCTGTTCATCACCCCCATAGACTAAGAACATTTCTTTAGTCCTATTTAGGTACTTTAGGATGTTCTTCACGGCTGTCCAGTGTTCCACTCCTGGATCACTTTGATACCTGCTCGTCAACTAAGAGCATTGGACACATCCGGTCTAGTACACAGCATGGCATACATGATAGAACCTATGGCCGAGGCATAAGGCACTTTGCTCATAGCTTCCCTATCATTTATCAGTAGCGGACATCGAGCCTTGCTCAATATCTTACCCGACAACACAATCGAACCTTTCTTTGCCTTATCCATTCTGAACCTTTTCAGAACTTTGTCTAGGTATGTACTCTGGCTTAAAGCTATCAGGCGTCTTTGTCTATCTCTATAGATCTTGATACCCAATATATAAGCAACTTCACCTAGGTCTTTCATTTAAAAACACTTGTTCAAATAACTCTTCACATCGTTAAGCATGTTAATGTCATTTCCAATAATCAATATGTCATCCACATATAGTACCAGAAGTGTCACCGAGCTCCCACTCACTTTCTTGTAGATACAAGCTTCGTAGCAATTTGGAACAAATCCAAAGCTCTTGATCACTTGATCAAAACGAAGGTTCCAACTCCGATATGCTTGCTTCAGTCCATAAATGGAACGCTGAAGTTTGCACACTTTATCAGCATCCTTAGGATTGACAAAACCTTCGGGTTGCATCATATACAACTCTTCATCAATGTTGCCATTGAGGAACGCAGTCTTGACATCCATCTGCCAAATTTCATAATCATGAAATGCAGCAATTGCTAATAAAATCCGAATAGACTTAAACATCGCTACGGGAGAGAAAGTCTCATCGTAGTCAACACCTTGAACTTGTCGAAAACCTTTCGCGACAAGCCGTTCTTTATAGACGGTAACATTACCATCCGCGTCCATTTTCTTCTTGAAAATCCATTTGCATTCAACGGCCTTTCGGTCTCTAGGAGGGTCCACCAAAGTCCATACTTCGTTTTCGCTCATGGATCCCAATTCGGATTTCATGGCCTCTGGCCATTTCTCAGAGTCTGGGCTCATCATCGCTTCCTCATAGTTCGCAGGCTCACTGTTATCTACTAACAAGACAAAAGACAGGGGTTGCCACCACTCAGAGGAGGGCACGCGACCTTGTCGACTGACGCTCAAGAGCAGCATGGTCCGAAGCTTCATGATCCTTATCATTAGCTTCCTCTATTATTGGTGCAGGCGGCACTGGAACAATTTCAGGTGCTGCGCTACTCTCCAATTCAAGAGAAGGTTCAACAACCTTGTCTAGCTCTACTTTCCTCCCACTCAATTCTTTCGAGAGAAACTCCTTCTCAAGAAAGGAACCGCTTCATGCACAAACACTTTGCCTTCGGTTCGCGGATAGAAGGTATACCCAATAGTTTCCTTAGGGTATCCTATGAAGACGCATTTCTCCGCTTTGGGTTCGAGCTTGTCCGGCATCAACTTCTTGACGTAAGCTTCGCATCCCCAAACCTTAAGAAACGACAACTTAGGTTTAGCACCAAACCACAGTTCATACGGTGTCATCTCAACGGATTTAGATGGTGCCCTATTTAAAGTGAATGCAGCGGTTTCTAATGCATAACCCCAAAATGATAACGGCAAATCAGTAAGAGACATCATTGATCGGACCATATCTAATAGAGTTCGATTCCGCGCTCGACACACCATTTATTTGTGGTGTTCCGGGTGGCGTGAGTTGCAAAACAATTCCGCTTGCTTTAAGATGCATGAGAAAATCATAACTCAAATATTCGCCCCCACGATCGGATCGTAGAAACTTAATCTTTCTGTTACGATGGTTCTCCACTTCATTCTGAAATTCCTTGAACTTTTCAAATGTTTCAGATTTATGTTTCATTAAATATATATACCCATATCTACTTAAGTCATCGGTAAAAGTGAGAAAATAGCGATATCCACCGCGCGTCGAAACACTCATCGGTCCGCATACATCGGTATGTATGATTTCCAACAAGTCTGTTGCTCGCTCCATCATTCCGGAGAATGGGGTTTTGATCATCTTGCCCATGAGGCATGGTTCGCATGTGTCAAATGATTCAAAATCAAGAGACTACAAACGTCCATCAAAATGGAGTTTCTTCATGCGCTTTACACCAATATGACCTAGACGACAGTGCCACAAATAAGTAGTATTATCACTATCTACTTTGCATCTCTTAGCCTCAATGTTATGGATGTGTGTTTCATCCCTTTCGAGATTTAGAAGAAATAAACCATTCACAACAGGTGCGTGACCATCAAAGATGTTACTCATATAAATAGAACAACCATTATTCTCTGATTTAAATGAATAACCGTCTTGCAATAAACACAATCCAGAAATAATGTTCATGCTCAACGCATGCACATAATAACATTTATTAAGGTTTAAAACTTATCCCGAAGGTAAAACTAAGGAGAGCGTGCCGACGGCCATCACATCAACTCTTGATCCGTTGCCAACGCGCATCGTCACCTCATCCCTCGCAAGCCGCCGTCTATTCCGTAGCTCCTGTTTCGAGTTACAAATATTAGCAACTGAACCAGTATCAAATACCCAGGCACTGCAACGAGGGCTAGTAAGGAAAACATCAATAACATGTATATCAAATATACCTTTGATGGTGCCAGCCTTCTTGTCCGCTAAGTATTTGGAGGACGCTTCCAAAGATGACCCTTGTCCTTGCAATAGAAGCACTCAGTGTCCGGCTTAGGACCAGACCTGAGCTTCTTCTCAGCAGAGGCAACGCGCTTGCCGCCGCCTTTCTTGAAGGGCTTCTTTGCACCCTTACCTTTCTTAAAGGAGGGCTTGTTGACCATCAACACATGATTATCCTTTTTGATGTCCACTTCCGCAGCCTTTAGCTTTGTGAAGAGCTCGGTGATCGTATCAGTGGAACCAATCTGATTATGAGTCACTACAAAACTTTTGTAGCTAGGAGGGAGTGATTGCAGAACCCTGTCAATCTTGAGCTCCTCTGGAATCTTGCAGTCCAGTTGCTCAAGGCGTTGAGTGTAGCCCGACATCTTAATGGCGTGCTCACTAACGGAATTCCCTTCCTCCATCTTGCAGTTAAAGAATTTCTCAGAGATCTCATATCTCTTAGAACGGGCCCGAGTCTGAAACATAGTTTTCAGCTCCTCGAGAATCTCAAAGGGCCCGGGATAGTCTTCAAAACGATTTTGAAGGTCTGATTCCATAGCAAACAACATGGTGCTCTTAATCACACCATAATCATCTTTGCGCGACTGATAGACAGCTTTCTCATCAGCCGACGCAGTTGCTGCAGGGGGGTTACGTAACGCTTTCTCAAGGACATAGTCCTTTTGACCGCCAGAGAGAATTATTCTCAGATTGCGGAACTAGTTGGTGAAGTTAGACCCATTGTTCTTAAGCTTTTCTTTCTCAGCAAAAACGTTGAAGTTGAAGTTGGACTTAGCCATGTGATCTACAATATTTGCAAGTACAAATTAGACTATGTTCATGATAACTAGTTCAACTTTTAATCAAATTACTAAATGAACTCCCACTAAATTCAACATCCCTCAAGTTGTTTAGTGAACACGATCCAAATTCACCACACCTAATCCGATCTTCACGAGAAGAGATGTGGCTTCAATGGTGGACAACGAAGTGTCGATCATATTATTCATATGACTCATTCTTAACCTTTCGGTTCATGTGTTCCGAGGCCATGTCTGTACATGCTAGGCTCGTCAAGTCAAACCCAAGTATTTCCGCGTGTGCAAAACTGGCTTGCACCCGTTGTATGTGAGCGTAGAGTCTATAGCACCCGATCATCACGTGATGCTTGGACACATTTAACTTTCATAGCGGTGCATACATGGGGAGAACACAGTTTTATCTTGATCTTTAAGTGAGGAATCATCTTATAATGCTACCGTCGCGATCTAAGCATAATAAGATACATAAAATGATAAACATCACATGCATATAACTTTATGTGACATGGTATAGCCAATCTTCGCGCAATGATCTCCATATTGTGCGTGCTGGCATGATCTCCATCACTCCACCATGATTGCCTCCACCATGAATAGCAACTACAACTATTGCTAACTACTTAGCGATAAAGTAAAGCTATTACATGGCGTATAAGAAGTTGACTCGCAGGTCATACACAATTATAAAGACAACCATATGGCTCCTGCCGGTTGTGTACTCATCGACATGCAGGTCGTGAAACATTACAAAACATGATCATCGCATACATTATACACATCACATCTTGGGCCATACCATATCACAGAAAACACTCCCTGCAAAAACAAGTTAGACGCCTCTACTTTGTTGTTGCATGTTTTACGTGGCTTATGGGAGTAGCAAGCTAAGAACGATTCTTACCTACGGAAAGCCACAACGGTGATATTATGGTTGCCAAACTCCGTAGTTAAACCCATGACAACTATAGAGAGAGAAAGCAGGCATCCACCGGCCGCATGTGTGGAACAAGCCACACGTCAAGTGCGGAGCGGTCTCATGAACGACGTCGCGTAAGGTTGGCCTCGGACCGCTTCAATCTCACTATCCCGTCATAAGAAGAACACAAACAAGAGGCTTGCAACGAGAAAACATCAACGCCGCATAACAACCATGTTGCGTTCTACTCGTGAATCACATCTACGCATAGATCTAGCTCTGATACCACTGAAGGGTTTCGCGGCATAGTAAATCAAAATTTTCTACGGATGCGAACAGAGGGAAGCCAAGATCTAATCTAGGAGATGCAAACAACGAGAGAGATTGGATTAGATCTTCATACCCTTGAAGATTCGCAGTGAGCGATGGTTTAACGTGGGTGATGTAGTCGTACTCGCTTCTCCTCCTCGCGATCCGATCCGATCTAGCACCACAAGTGGCGGTGCCTCCGTGAGATGCACACGTGCAGCACCTCGATGTCTCCTCCTTCCTTGGTCCAGCAAGTATGGTGGAGAGATGGGTTGGATCTACAACGCGACGGTGCGGTGCAATTGGTGGAGAATTTCTGCAGCAGGGCTTCGCCTACAAGCAGTCGGGAGGGAGAGAGGAGGGCAACAGGGCGGCTAGGGTTGGAGAGGAAGGTGTGGGGGGGGTGGTGCGCCCCCAGTCCTCTATATATAGAGGGGTGGGCGCAGCCCTAACCCCTCCCCCAAGCCCTAGGCCGACGGCCAAAGGAGGAGGAGTGGGGGGCAAGGAAACCTCCCCCCTTCTAGAAGGTCCAATTAGGGTTTATCCCTTCTTGGCCAGCTGGGCCCTATGGGGCCTTGTGCCCCTGGCCCAATGCGGCCAGGGCACTCCCTCATAGGACCATGCCCCCTCCTGGAAGGTGGGGCCACGTTGGTCCCCCTCCGGAAGGTTCTAGAAGCTTCCGGTACAATACCGATTAACCCGGAACAATTCCGAACTCCAAAAACTGCACTTCCTTATATGAATCTTATTCTCCGGACCATTCCGGAACCTCTCGTGATGTCCCAGATCCCATCCGAGACTCCGAACAAAAACTCATAAACCAATTATCCAATCTATCCTAGCGTGGAGACACGTTAAGTGTGTTACCCTTCGGGTTCGAGAATATGCGGACATGATCTTCTATCAATAATCAACAGCGGGGTCTGGAAACCCATATTGACTCCCACACATTCATCGATGATCATATCGGATGAACCACGATGCCAGGATTCAATCAATCCCATATATATATTCCCTTCGTCTCGCGATATTTTACTTGCCCGAGATTCGATCGTCTGCATCATACCTAGTTCAATCTCGTTCACAGCAAGTACTTTACTCGTTCCGTAATCCGATATCACTTTGTGATTAACTCCTTAACCACATGCTTGCAAGCGGTGTTGATATCGATTACAGAGTGGGCCCGAAGTATATCTCTCCGACTTGGGAGGGACAAATCCCATCTCGATACATACAACCCAACAGGCACTTTCCGATCACCTGAGAGACACCTTTATGATCACCCTCTCATACGATGATGTTTGATGACCTCAAAGCTTTCTTCCGATAACAGGTTGTTGTATTATCTCATGGTCTAAGGAATACAATTTTTGACATAGGAAAAGCTACGCAAAGATGAACACGATGACACGATCTAATTGCTTCGCTTAGTTTGGGTCTGTCCATCATATCATTCTCCCAATGATATGATCTCATTATTAATTGACAACTCATGTCTATGGTTAGGAAACCTTAACCATCATTAATCAATGAGCTAGTCCATAGAGGCGTACTAGGGACACGGTGTTGTTCACAAACCACACAAGTATTAAAGTTTCCGCTTAATACAATTCTAGCATGGAATATAAACTTTATCATGAACAAGAATTATAATAATAACATCTTTATTATTGCCTCTAGGGCATAATTCCAAGACAATGAACCCAACATCATATCTTCTAGCTCTTTTGCATTCAAGCATCTTCATTCTACAAAATATAATATCATACAAAAGGATATATAGTTAGGATACTATATTAAATGCAATGAACGAGCTGAGCTACAAACTTAATTATAGAAATAAATCACTTACAGACAGTAGCAACCAATGATAGATTTGTCGAGGGCGCGCTGATTGTATAACTGAAATAGTTCGGTCATTTGAACCTGTATCGAGTATGGTTTGAAGTGATGCTCCTTTTCTAAAGCCCACCGCAAACCAATTTTTCTGATGCTTTTTTTTGTTTCCAACAGGTACCATGTGTGCAGATTTCGCATATGTGTGGATAGATGCATGAGCTCCTCATGACTAACTAGAGGCTCCTCTTGGATATACTTTCGTACTATCTGACCCACTGACGTATCTTCATAGCCTAAATATTGACCAAGAGACATATTTGCTTCAGTAGCAAGTGCTTTGGCCTCCAATAGAGTGATGCCTATTAGTGCAGCATTAGTACTGGCTCTGGGGTCCATTATTTGCGTGTCCATATCCATTTCAGCTCTGAAAGCCTTATCGAGGTCTGAAATCTCTTTGAGCGGGGGGACCGATTGAATCTTCTGTTGTCCGAGCTGGGCAACTTGCTTCCCGCTTTTTGCACTTGTGCTTTTTTTCTTCTTTGATTGTTTAATAATCTCCCAGTCATAGTCTGATTCCAGATTCATTGATATCTGGGATGGTTGCTCAAGAAAGGACTTAGTCTACCTTTTGTTTTTTTCATTAAATACCAGCTTTGGCTCAGGCTTTTTGGGTGCAAAATGCGCCTTAATTTGGGCAGCCACATCCGCGGCATTTTCCTCATCGGTCTTGTCATAAGGTCTCTTTGGAAGAGCCGACGGGATGTCGACAATCTTCGCCGTTTGACCTTTCTTCGATGTGGGGCGCGGGGAGCGGTGCCCTTCCATTTCTTCGACGAGGTAGTATTGCACAGAGGCGGAGGAGGAGATCGAGTATTGCACAGAGGCGGATATCGAGTTGATGTACTCATGTTGCGGCGATTGACATCGGGGCGGGGTGGACTTGGAGGTTGACGATAATCAGGGGGGGTGGACTTGCGGGTTGAAAATAATCGGGGCGGGATGGACTTGGAGGTTGACGATCATCGGGGCGGGGTGGACTTGGATTCCTCGGAGTCGGTGTCCTTGGCGCCGATCTTGGAAACTTGATGTACTTCTTCTTCCATAGAATGATGTTGCGCTTGACATCTCCTAGTTTCGTAAGGCCTTGAGGCGTAGCGATCAATCTCTAGGTCCACAAAATCCTCCACTGTGTCATCCACCGTGACACGAACATAGCCAGGTGGAATCAGAAGTGAATGGTGGAGTGCTCCAGGTAGACAAGGTAAAGGAGTGTCGATCGCCACCTTGAAGTACATGTTGTTCATTGGCTGATGTAGCTCACATTGTGACATCTCTCTGACATCATCCACGGGGTAGCGAGGAGCCGATGCATCATCCAGCAATGCTTGATCATCAGCCAGGACCTCCGTGGAAGCAACACTGCTTATCCGATGGCTAAGGTCCAATGCAGGATCATCAGCCTGCGGGTGAGTTGACGACCTTTGTCTAATTTCTTGCATGAGCTTCTTTAGATCAGCTAGGTCCTGCTCTACCTTCAAGATCCGGTCTGCCTCCCGGTCCTTCTTTCTCTGACGGCTTATGTAACTGTCATCGTACTGAGGAAACCCTTTCTTCCACGTAACACCGGCGCCTTTGCCTCGTGTTCGTCCACCCTTTTCAGGATTCCCGAGGGCGCGTGTCAGCTCGTCGTTCTCTCTCTCGGGATGAAATAATCCCAATTGAGCTTCGTTCATTGCTTTAACAAGGTCTTCGAAGGGTTTTATAATTTTTTCATAAAATAATGTCTTCCCTGTTTCTGGGTCCAACGATCCCCCGTGCCCGTACCACTAGTGCTTTGACCTCTCGGGCCATCCATCTGTAACAGGAGTGATGCCTCTAGTCCTCATGTCTCGCTCCATAGTTTCCCACTTAGGGACGACACTCTTGTAGCCACCTATCCCTATTTTATGATGGTATTTCTTTTTGGCAGCATTTAACACATTTTTTGCTGACTTTGCCTTTGCTATAGCAGATTGCTTGTATGTTACAAAATTGGGCTGCTGTTCTCTCAACTTCTCATTTGCTCCTTAGAAGTCTGGAGTTTTCTTTTTTGCGACATACTTCGCGTATAAACTTGTCTTGTGGTTCCGGTATAGTTCGAACATCTTGCTCAGAGTCCACTCCTTGACTTTCACTCTTTTTTCAGGCCCACCGGGCCTTGGGGTAATACCATCTGCCTCAAATTCTTCATACTCTGGAGGTAGTATGAAATGCGCTATGAGCTTCTGCCAAAGGTCATCTTTGGCATCATTAGTGACATAACTGTTGGATTCTTCACTGGGTTTCTTTGACTTATTCCATTCTTGAATGGTGATCGGCAGGTTGTCCCTAACAATCACCCCGCATTGATTTGTAAACATCCTTCGGTGTTTATCTGGAGCAATAGGTTGTCCATCATCATCTATTTCTTTGATGGTGAACCTCTGATTACCATCCAACTTTCTGTTCGGCCCTCGTTTCGTTTGAGCTGTCGATTGCTTCGATCCAGTGGGCTAAAAGAAGAATAGGGAGTGATTAATATATATATATTGATATATCTAGATCAATTAATGCATAGAGGTAACACGAGGCTTTATATATATACCTCGCCGGATCCTGTTGAGGGGCCATCATTGTTGTTATTTGTTTGCAATTCGACCGTTCGGTCTTGCCCTTCGTACATCAGGTCTTCCTCTAGTCCATCACTGGATGGATTCAGATATGAGGAAATCTCTTCCTCAAGCTCGATATCTTCACCTCTTATCATGCCCTGAAGAAGATCTTCACCGCTTCAATCATGATCCATGACCTAACTATTACAGAAAGAAAGTTAAACAAGTTAGAAAAATATTATATAAATATTTTCTAATAATATACTAAATAATAATTATAATAATACTAATAATAGCATGTATACAAAACCCTAAATATTACTAAGTATAATAATAATGCATATTATATAAACATTACCTAATAATATAATAATTATAATTATATATATACTAATAATATTAATAATGTACTACTAACTTTTTCTAATAATATACTAAATAATAATTATGATAATACTAATAATAGCATTTAACCAAACCCTAAATATCACTAAGTATAATAATAATGCATATTATATAAACATTACCTAATAATATATTAATTATAATTATATATATACTAATACTATTAATAATATACTACTAACATTTTCTAATAATATACTAAATAATAATTATGATAATACTAATAATAGCATTTAACCAAACCCTAAATAATATCACTAATTATAATAATAATGCATATTATATAAACATTTCCTAATAATATAATAATTAAGCAAAATATATAATTATTATATATACTAACTACACTATAGTATTTACTAACTATAGTATTCACCCATAATATATACTAACTACACTAACTATATATATATACTAATTAACTACACTAACTACAGAATATATATATATATAACAAATTAAGCAAAATAACTACCTACAAATTAAACTTGGTCTTCAGTGTATGGTTTATGGCTTCGCGGCCATGCACAATGTGAGGTGGGCGGGGCAAGTGGAGCGAGAAACCTTGTGTAGCCGCGAGAGCCGAGGTGCGTCTAAGAGGCGTCCATGAGGCGTGGCCGACGACGAGAGGCCGGCGACGAGGGCGGCGGCGAGAAAATCGGGCAGCACCTCCCCGTAGGTTCTTCATCTGCGTGCGGCTCCTTCTTCCTCTTCGTCTGCGAGTGGGCGTGGTAGGGGAGGGCGGCGCGCACTTATATATCCCCCCTTTAGTCCCGGGCGGTGCCACGACCCGGGACTAAAGACCCCCCTCTAGTCCCGAGCGGTGCCATGGCTCGGGACTAGAGATATTTCGGCCGCTTCAGATTTTCGCGCGCGAGCCCAACCCTCTAGTCCCAGGCTGTGCCAAGGCCCGGGACTAATGTGCTTTTTGTAAATTTTTAATTCAAATCAAATATAAAACTTTGGAAAATCATATCTACTATTGTAAAAAAACCAAATAATACAAATAATATGTCTATTATTATCAAAAAAATATAAAGAATCTTAATATAATATCCATACATCTATTTGCATCATTTATAAATTGTGTCATTTGTAAATTTTCTTTTTTAATTCAAATTAAATATAAAACTTTGGAAAATCATATCTCCTATTGTAATAATCCAAATAAAACAAATAGTATGTCTATTATTATCAGAAAAATATAAAGAATCTTAATATAATATCCATACATCTGTTTGCATCATTTATAAAGTGTGTCATTTGTAAATTTTCTTTTTTTTAATTCAAATCAAATATAAAACTTTGGAAAACATATCTCCTATTGTAATAATCCAAATAAAACAAATAATATGTCTATTATTATCAAAAAAATATAAAGAATCATCATATAATATTCATACATCTGTTTGCATCATTTAGTCCTGGTTGTAGTCACTAACCGGGACTAAAGATATTTCCCGCCATTTCCACTGCTTCCCGCCAAGTTTTCCCGCTCTTTCCCTTTTACCAGAGCTTTTAGTCCCGGTTGTAGTCACTAACCGGGACTAAAGATATTTCCCGCCATTTCCCACCGCTTCCTGCCAAGTTTTCCTGCCCTTTCCCTCTATACCTAGGCCGACTGCGCCATGGTTATCGACACATCCACACCTTCCTCTCTCACAACAATGGACATCGCCTACTAGGCCATTCTAACCCTCGAGGAGACCGAGGCATTGTACGCCTTCAGCTACCCTTGCCCGTCGGGCTACCGGCCGCCTGCCGGCTGGATATTGAGCGCTGGAAGGGTTTATGTCCCTCCTGTCCCTCAAGGTTCCGCACGCCAGGTGGCCATCACGAACCATTCCTACCACGAGCTCATGCCGGAGCAGCGTATGGATCCCCACTGGGATTCCAACAACTATGACACCTGGAATGCCTTCTTTGCTAACCGACCGGAAAGAGAGCTTGGCAGGTACAAGGGTGACGACCCTCCCCCGGCGAACCACAATGAAGCCGGCCGCCGCCTGTGGTGGGCGAACCGGACTATCATTGGCGTGATGCGCTATATCGCCGGGGGAGACCATCCTCGCCCATGGTACCCGAAGCTGCCATAAAGCCATAATAAGGGTGGCGGTGGTGAAGACCGCGGGTGTAGTGGCGTCGTCATTCGAGAGCCCCCTCCCCCACGCGTCGTGAATTCGAGATCGGAGTGGCAGGTGCCCCCACAATATGCCATGGCTGGGCTAAGGATCCAACCGCGTGCGCCTAGCAACAACGACGAAGACGAAGACAAAGACAAAGACGACCCTGAAGTTGCGTACTATAGGGCTAGATATGAGCATGACTAAAGGGGGGCCTTTAGTCCCGATTCCATAGTCTCGGTTTTTTAATATTAATAAATGTATTGAGTGTTAGTCCCGGTTTGTGGCTGGACCGGGACTAAAGGGGGGCCATTAATCCCGATTTCGTAGTCTCGATTTTTTAATATTAATAAATGTATTGAGTGTTAGTCCCGGTTTATGGCTGGACCGGGAATAAAGGGGGCCTTTAGTCCCGTTATGAGCATGACTAAGGGCTAGATATGAGCATGACCGGGACTAAGGGCTAGATATGAGCATGACTAAAGGGGGCCTTTAGTCCTGATTTCGTAGTCTCGGTTTTTTAATATTAATAAATGTATTGAGTGTTAGTCTCGGTTTGTGGCTGGACCAGGACTAAAGGGGGGCCTTTAGTCCTGATTCGTAGAATGACTTTCCCGAACTATGAATATGTTGTCCCGATTCGTACTTACCATGAAGATCTGATCTCCAAACGCGCGTGTTCACATATTAGGGAGTGCCTCTATGGCCAGTTTCTTGGATATGCCGGAGGACTGGGCTCCGGTGGCATCCTGCAACTGGTCGTAGTGGTGTCCCTGCTCTCGCACACCATCTTGCAGCTTGTAACTTATCTAACTAGATCAATACGTCTGGTAGCTAACTAATTTCATATATTAGGGAGTGCCTCTATGACCAGTTTGTTGGAGATGCCGGAGGACTGGGCTCCGCAGCATCTCCCTCAAGCTGTCCGTAGTGGTGTCCCTGCTCTCGCAAACCATCTTGGAGATGCCTGAGGACTCACACAGATGCCTATTTATAGTACAAGCAGCAGGACATAGTATCGACACTCACGGCATAATATCGACACTCACTCCTATCATTAGTGCTGACTCATGTTTTGTCCCGGTTGGTGTCTCCAACCAGGACTAAAGGTTCTTTATTCCCGGTTGGCGACACCATCCGTGACAATTTACAAGCAGCACGACATAATGTCGACACTCGACCCTATCATTAGTGTTGCCTGCCCAGCCTAGCGCAATCCCTTTAATCCCGGTTGGTTTCTCCAACCGAGACTAAAGATAAACCTTCACAAAATATGTTGTTTCTTCAGAGAGCCAATGCAAGTTCTAACGAGGCTTGTCCCATATCTGATTGCACACCGTGTTTAATACATAAAATAGTCACATGGAGCATCTTCATTCATAAAATGTTACATTATTACACATCATTTCTTCGCGTGTGTCCCTTTCTGATTGCGCCATATCCATGGAGCATTTTCATTCATTAACATGATGCTTGGGTCATCCTTCACTACGAAGGGCAGAATTTCATAAAACTTATCACAATCTTCTAACATGTCTGTCTTGTCCTCCACTTCCACGATGTTTCTTTTTTCTGAAAGAACTATGTGGCGCTTTGGCTCAACGTCTGATGTATTCTTTTGCTTATTTTTTTCTAGGTTTGGTAGACATGTCCTTCACATAGAAAACCTGAGCCACATCGTTGTCTAGGACGAATGGTTCGTCTAAGTACCCAAGATTGCTGAGATCCAACGATGTCATTCCGTACTTCTTGTCTACCTCAACCCCTCCTCCTGTCAGCTTGAACCATTTGCACCGAAACAAGGGGACCTTAAAAGTAGGTTCATAGTCAAGTTCCCATATCTCCTCTATGTAACCATAATATGTGGTCTTTGACCCATTGTTGTCTGTTGCATCAAAGCGAACACCACTATTTTGGTTGGTGCTCTTTTTATCTTGGGCGATCGTGTAAAATGTATACCCATTTATCTTGTACCCTTGGAAAGTCGATATAGTCGAAGATGGTGACCTGGACAACAAGTATAGCTGATCTCCCAGAGTGTTGTTTTTGATGAGATGTTGCAACCAACCGCCGAAACTCTTCATGTGTTCATCTCTAATCCAAGAGTCATGCTTTCCAGGGTTGTTGGAGCGTAAAATTTTCTTGTGTTCCTCGATATACGAGGCTGCCAAGATAGAATTCTGTAGAACTGTGTAATGTGCTTTAGTGTAAAAATGTTCGTCCCTACATATTATTGATTTCCTTCCTAGAGTACCCTTTCCACTCAGTCTCCCCTCATACCGCGATTGAGGAAGACCAATCGGCCTAAGGTCAGGAACAAAGTCAACACAAAACTTAATAACCTCCTCTGTTCCATAGCCCTTGGAGATGCTTCCTTCTAGCCTAGCACGGTTACAAACATATTTCTTTAAGATTCTCATGAACCTCTCAAAGGGAAACATATTGTGTAGAAATACAGGACCGAGAATGGAAATCTCTTCGACTAGGTGAACCAGTAGGTGCATCATAATATTGAAGAAGGATGGAGGGAACACCAACTCGAAACTGACAAGACATTGGACCACATCATTCTGTAACCATGGTAGATCTTCAGGATTGATTATCTTCTGAGAGATTGCATAGAGGAATGCACATAGCTTCACAATGGGTACTCGAACATTATCAGGTAGAAGCCCTCTCAATGCAATCGGAAGCATTTGCATCATAATCACGGGGAAGTCATGAGACTTTAGGTTTTGGAACCTTTTTCTGCCATATTTATTATTCCCTTTATATTCGACGAGAAGCCAGACGAGACCTTAATACTGCTTAGGCATTTAAAAAATATTTCCTTCTCTTGTTTGGTAAGAGCGTAGCTGGCATGACCTTGAAACCATTCTAGATGCAGGCCATCTAGGTCTTTCATACGTTGATGGTCCTTTCGTGCTTTCGGTGTATCTTTTGTCTTCCCATACACGCCCAAGAAGCCTAGCAGGTTCACGCAAAGATTCTTGGTCACATGCATCACAATGATTGCAGAGCAGACCTCTAAGATTTTCCAATATGGTAGCTCCCAAATTATAGATTTCTTCTTCCATATGGGTGCGTGTCTGTCAATGTCCTTTGGAACAGATTTTGCGCCAGGACCGTTTCCAAAGGTTACTATTTGATCCAAATCTTTGACCATATCAAATATATCAGCACCAGTACGCTCCTTAGGCTTCATCTGGTGACATGCATGACCGTTGAAATGCTTTCCTTTCTTTCTTAAGGGATGCTTGGCCAATAGAAATCGACGATGCCCATTGTACACATTCTTCTTACAATGATCCAAATATATACTTTTAGTCTCATCTAAATAGTGTGTGCATGCATTGTATCCCTTATTTGACTATGATGAAAGGTTACTAAGAGCAGGCCAATCTTTGATTGTTACAAAAAGAAACGCTCAGAGGTCAAATTGTTTCGGCTTGTGCTCATCCCACACGCGTATGCCAGGTTCGTGCCACAACTGTAAAAGTTCTTCAACTAATGGCCTTAGGTACACATCAATGTTGTTGCCGGGTTGCTTTGGACCTTGGATCAACACTGGCATCATAATAAACTTCCGCTTCATGCACAACCAAGGAAGAAGGTTATAGATGCATAGAGTCACGAGCCAGGTGCTGTGACTGGAGCTCTGCTCACCAAAAGGATCCATGCCATCTGTACTTAGACCAAACCTTAAACTACTTGCGTCATTTGCAAAGTCCGGGTACTTTCTATCGATTTTTCTCCATTGCGAACCATCAGCGAGGTGTCTCAACATTCCGTATGACTTACGTTCCTCTTTATGCCATCGCAACAACTTGGCATGCTCTTTGTTTCTGAATAAGCGTTTCAACCATGGTATTATAGGAGCATACCACATAACCTTGGCAGGAACCCTCTTCCGGGGGGAGGGGGCTCGCCCTCAAGGTCACCAGGATCATCTCGTCTGATCTTATACCGAAATGCAGTGCATACCGGGCATGCATCCAAATTCTCGTACTCCTCACCGTGATAGAGGATGCAGTCATTAGGGCATGCATGTATCTTCTGACCTCTAAACCTAGAGGGAAGACAACCTTCTTTGCTTCGTATGTACTGGCAGGCAATACATTATCTTTTGGAAGCATATTCTTCATCATTTTCAGCAACTTTTTAAAGGAGTCATGTATAGCACACTCTGCCTCCCATTGCAGCAATTCCAGTGTGCTGCCCAGCTTTTTTAGACCATTTTCACAATTTGGGTACAACAACTTTTTGTGATCCTCTAACATGTGATTGAACTTCTCCCTCTCCTTTTCATTTTTACAGTCTCTTCGTGCATCGGCAATGGTCCGACCAAGATCATCAGTGGGTTCATCATGTGTCTCTTCTTCAGCCCCCCCTTCAACATCTCTCATGGAAGTATCTCCGTGCTCAGGGAAACCATGATAGTTGTCATCATCCTCCTTTTCTTTATTGTATTCCATTATAACCCCTCTCTCTCTGTGCTTGGTCCAACAATTATAACTGAGCATGAAGCCAGACTTCAACAGGTGGCTGTGAAGGGTTTTTGAGACAGAGTAATCCTTCTTATTCCTACATCCACTACATGGACAAAATACAAAACCATTTCGCTTGTTTGCATCAGCAACACAGATGAATTAATGCACACCATTAATGAACTCGCCAGAGCGTCGATTAGTACCGTACATCCATTCCTGGACCATCTGCATTATAGTAAAGTATATAAAAAACCATTACACAACATGATAAATTTAATACAAGTTATAATGAGAGCTTTTAGAGCATTAATTTTGAATTTTGAAAAATTTACATGCACCAATTTGTGAATTGCAGAAAACAATTAACATGATAAATGTGGAGTTTTTGAATATTGTTCTATCAGTGAAAACCTCATTCCATTCTAAGCTCTGAAAATCTAAAAATATACATTTCAATTTTCAGTAACTATGTGCCTAATCAAAATTTAGAACACATTTCAAAATCCTTCTACTTCTAGAGCATGCATACAAACCCATATCTCTATACTATTGAGCTAAAGTAGCAATAAGATATGAAATGATGAAGTTCTAACCTTTTAAAACTTTGGATTTAGGGGTTGCAAACTAAATCTTGACAAATCTTGAGAAAAAAATGGCATGAACTCGTCTTGCTTCTTTGAGTAAAATAGCCACCATGGCTCGGGCCGTGTGGACATGAAGCTGTATTTATATTGAAGGACAACTAGTCCTAGACCGTGATACTATCCAGAACTAATAGTCCCGAAAAGAGCAGCTGGCCTGCTCTAGGTTACTAGTCCCGGGCCATATTACGGACCGGAAGTACAGGTCCAGTCAGACCCGGGACTAAAGGCTATCACGATTACTAGCCGTTGAAGGCGCCACGACCCGGGACTAGTGCAAGCACTAGTCACGGTTCGTAACAAGCCGGGACTGGTGACATAGTTCAGATCGAACCGAAGGGCTGTTTTCCAGTAGTGAGAGTTAGTAAAAACAGGACCATTTGTATTTTCTAATACTTCAAAACTCCACTAACTCTCAACTATTAATTGTCAACCCCATTATATAGCAATCACTCTCCTCATAAGCCATCTCATGCATGCATTCTTCTTTGGCCATGCCTTGCCTCGTGCAATCAATAGTTGCATCGGGTGCCCCTCTTTTACATTTACGGTTTCTCGTCATTTTTCCTTGCAAAATGCTGCATGTGAAAAAAATTAAAATATCAACGGCCACCTAACAATTTTCTTACACTACATTAAAATGCTGCCCGCCCTAGCCGACGATGCCACCAAGCCAACGGTGTCCTGCCGCCCGCTGCGTGCCATCTCTGGAGTTGCCTCTCCGAGCTCCTTCTCCTCGCTCCGTCATCATTGTCATCTCACATAGATCTTCATTAACAACCCAGGAGGGCCACTCAAGTTCTACTTTCGTTTATATCTAATCTGGATGGTGCTGCAGGAGTCTTGATGGATCTTCATCGATACGTTCATGTCTCGCCTGTGTGCTTGATCACAAGTCGACGTGGTGCTATTGATCTTGTATGTATGGATACTAGTGGAGGTGCGACACATGGAGCCGTTCGTGGGTTAATACATCTCCTAACGACTTGATGAGTCTCGTTGTACGGATCGACGATCGTCTTTATCAATCTCATTACAGACAAACTTCCGCTAGTTTAATCTTCAAGGGTACGTTCTGTTGCCTCCCTTCCCGCATAACATGATCCGGTTAATACGCTAGAATTTTTTATTTTGCATAGCGACATTCCCAACATTGCTGCCATCATGTACCATCACCAAATACATTGCATTTATGCATTCGCTGACGTGGTAGGGTTTACTGAGAACTTAAGTGACAGACCCAACGAGAACTAAGGTGCTTGTTGAAAATCACTAAGAAAAACTAAAGTGACGGCTTGAATTTGATTGAAATTTTAGGATATGTCATACCAATATTTGAACTAAATTTAACTAAACTAGCACAATCTTCATCAGAGTTCGAGACGACTACGATCACTAGTAGAAAACGCCCCATTGGTCCCGGTTGGTAAGGGGCATTAGTCCCGGTTAGCCAACCGGGACGGGGCAATCGGGACTAAAGCCCCAACCTTTAGTCCCGGTTGCCCCACCAACCGGGACAAATGGGGGTGCACGTGGCGGCATCAGAGGGCGAGGGGGGGGGGGGTGGAGCAACCGTCCCGGTTCGTAACACGAACCGGGACAAATAACCTTCTGCCGTGGCAGAGATTTGGCACATTTCTCTGCCACGGCAGAGAATTCATTTTGGCAATTTTTGTTGTCGCGGCAGCATTTTCGCCACTTTTTGTGCCGCGACAGAGAATTCATTTAGGTTGTTTTATTGTTTATTTAGTGTTTTGCACTCATCAATGAAGGAACCATTATATTACACAAGATCATCATGACAATATTACATTCGATACATGGATCGAGTTCATGCACTACATACAAAAGTTGCTCTTTTTACAATCTCTATTGTCTATACACAGCCGAATAGTATTCCCCTTTTGGGTCTAGGACTTCTGCATCCAAGAATCCCGCCAATTCCTTCTGAATTGCTCGTACGCGATCCTTTGGCAGAAGACCGTCCCGTAGACGTTCGATCTGATTTAGAAAAGGAGTCAGCCTATATGAATGAAATTAAACACAATTTGATTATAATTAAAAACTATAGAAATTGTTTACGTACGTGGAGTTGCTCTAAATTTCTGCCCTTCTCATCGCATGTCTGCCGGATAAACTCGCAAACATAGTATCCACATAGATTGTTACCTGGTCCCTGCGTCAGGCACTTTACGAGAACATAGTTCAATCAAAATAATAATCAAGCATGATAATATTAAAACTAGAATCAAAGAGATGCGCGGATATAGCTAGTGGTGCTTACATCTAGTGCTTCAAATGTAAGCTCCGCTTTCCAAACACCCCTAGCCTTGTTGGTGAACCGTTTCCAAGCGCTGTCCGGCGAAGAAAACGAATAAAATAAGTTATTAATTACTTGATATCATAAAATTCACGAACTTTGCCGATATAGTGTCGTAATGATTAGAATTACCGCTGGAGAAGCATCTACATGTCCTTCTACTGCTCAAGGGGTTTATGTTTCGAGTCCATGACTAGTACACGCCTTTTGTCAAGTTGAATGATTAACAGAATATAGTGGAAGCTGCGAATGCATAACTAATCAATTATATACTTAACATCGAGTAAGCGAAATAGAAAGTGTATACAAGACAATAACACTCACTCGAAGTTGTAAGGAAAAAGTATTTCCCTTCTGGTTTCTTGAAACCTTAACGCGTGTACTATATTATCCTCCGTATCCTGGGGGCTTGTTTTGAAATTAGCTTGATGAACCCAATATGGGTAAATGAAGCCAATGTCATAGATTTGTCCTCTGTTGCATTCGAGAATCTTCATTCTGCATATTACAGTATGATTATATACATGCAATAAACAAGATGAGATAGCTGGAGACTAAATTAATTACAGAATTAGTACTTATAGACAATAGGTACTGATGATCGATTTGTCGAAGACGTCTTGATTGAATAATTGAAATAGTTCATCAAATTAAATGGATATCATGTCATCTATATCTTTCCCATAATGCTTTGTAATAACCTTCAGCACTATCCAGTTAGCCCCGGCCTTTGTGGCATGCATGTACCAGTTATGCAATCTTCGCATTTTTTTGAAAGATTATTTACCTCCTCAGGTTTGACGAGAGGTTTGCCGTACTGGTATTTGTATGCTACTTCACTCACGGGGAAGTACTCTAACTGGGATAAGTACTGGGCAATACTCATACTTTGAGCAGCGGCAACTTCTCCGTATTGTGCAACTACCTCTGGATCATACTGCTCTTCGGCCCCATATTTGCTCGACCCCACATTGGTATGGGAAATCACCTTGAGAGGGGCGCAAGACTGTTTTGCTTGTTCTTCGAGCTGGGCAACAGATTTCTCGCTTGCATCAGTACTGCTCTTCGAGGCTTGTGGTGCCGCGTGCGACTTGAGTATAGAACGCTCATAGTCTGATGACCTCTTTGGCTCGGGTTGATGAAGATTCTTTAGCATTTTGAACAATCTGGCTTTTTATTCTTTGGTGCTGGGGCACTCTGGCTCTTTCGGCGGCCTCAGCTTAGCGAAAAACGCTGTCGTTTCCCCATCAACGATAGCATGATCTCCTCTTGATAGTCATAAGCTCTCTTGGGAGGAACCTTTGGTACTTTTGGAAGAGGCTCTTGTTTACGTTTCGGCAATCTCTTACCACGACGCAGAGTAGCGGTACACTTACGCTTTTTATCCTAAGGCGCCGGCGATGGCTCCCGCGGCGATGGCTGCGCCAGAGACGGGTGAGGCGAAGAAGGCGATTGTGGCGACCTCTCTCTGGAGACGGGTGAGGCGGCGACGAAGATGGCCTTGGCGTGTGATTTCGAAGCACGATACATTCCTTTGGCCATAGAATGGTGACGTTTGTTGCGTCTCCCAGTACAGTCACATCCCCTTCACCTGCAGGGTAGTGAAGATCCAAAACTTCAAAGGTGGGCATTATTTCATCCACCCCGGTAAGTTGGCGTGGGTCCAATTGGTAAGGCATAGCCAACCGCCACCTTCATTGATATGTTCACAACTTTGACATGTAGCTCGCAGCGTGTCATCTCTGTGATATCATCCTTTGGGTATAGCAGAGCCATCGTCGGTGCACCATCGTCATCGCCATTGTCATCACCCGGGACCTTGGTGGAAGCCACACTGCTTTTTTGATTATTCGATAGGCCGGTAGCATCGAATGCAGTGTGCTGCTGAGATGAGCCAGTAGTACTTTGCTCTTTAAGTGCGTTAATTTCATCTTGTTGTTGCTTTATTCGTTCTTCAATTATACGCATTCGCTCTTTCTGAATATCTTCTTCAACTTCCACCCTGTCCTTTCTCCTCTGACGGCTTCTATCAGGATATTTCTTCCTCTCTTCGGGAAACCCAGTCCTCCATGGTTTGGAGCTGCTTGTGCCTCGTGTTCGTCCATCATGTTCCTTATTTCCAAGGGCGATTGTGAGCTCATCATTCTCTCTATCGGGAATGAAGTCCCCATCTTTAACAACCTTTACTGATTTTCTCATATTCTCGATTGGCAAGGGACCTTCTTTATGCCGTATGTTATATATACACTTCCCTTCCGAGTCCAACGTGCCCCATGCCCGTAAAACCAATTCCTTGCACGTTCTACCCAATAAATACATCTGCAGGGTGATCTTTTTAGCACGCAGTTCATTCTCAAGTTTCTCCCACTTAGGAATGTCAGCCCTGTAGCTACCTTGCCCCATAGTATGGTGATACTTCTTGTTAGCAGCATTCACCTTATTCGTTGCAGATATTTTCTTAGATTTTTCTGATGTCTCGTAATTCATAAACTCATTCTAGAATGGTTTTATCTTCTCAAACTGAACATTCTTGAAATCGGGAGTCTTATCTTTCACGACATAGTCAAGGTGCAATCTTTTCTTCCAGTTGGTGAAACACTGGGCCATCTTCTTCAAAGCCCACTCCCTGACCTTAGCCTCCATGGCTCTCTAATGTTCTAAGGCGTCCTCAACTGGATCCTCCGCATTTGGATCCAGCTCTATCTTCGGTAGTTTGAAATTAACCATGAGCCTCTTCCACAGTAAATCTTTGGTGTGGTTAGGGACAAATAAACATGTTCCCTCTTCTTCCGCATCAGCAGACCTATTCCAATTTCGAATGGTGATCGGGATTAAGTCCCTAACGTTTACTCCGCATTGTGCCACAAATTTGTTTGCGACAACTTCGGGAGCCGTCGGTTTGCCGTCTTCAGCGACATCTTCGATCCTGAACCTCTCATGGTCTTCCAACTTTTTGGTTGGGCCTCGTCTGCTCTTTTCAATAGATTTGTTCGATCCGGAGGGCTAAAAGAAGAAAGATCGTCGTTACTATTTCTATATAGATAGCAGATGATTAATTAATGAATTAATTATATTACATGCACCTCGCGGGAGCGGTCGTCTTCTCGATCACACAAGGCATCGCCTTCTCCCTCAAGGAAGGCATCACCTTCAACCTCAAACAAGTCGTCTCTTCCGTCAAAAAGAGGATCACCCTCACCGGAGTTGTTCATAAACGTCGATATATCTAAATTTTCTTCCCCGCGGATCACACCATGGATCAACTCTTCCTTTTATTCGTCTCTGGCGTGTGGGTCCATATTTTCTGCATAGGTGGGAAAACGGATAAGTCAAAGCGGCTAAGGGAGAATGTTAGGTATGGTGTTGAGATATATAAACCCTAATTCGGAGAAACCCTAATATATACATACACAATAATAAAAATGAATTTACAATATCAGAAACCCTAATTCGAAGAAACCATCGGGCTCGGATCCTATCACAAAGAACCAATACCGAAAAGAAAGGCGGCAATCAATCAACCCTTGGGTTCGGGATGCCCTTGCGAGGACACACCGGCTAACCCTAGGTGCAACATCAATTAAACTGGGGTCTATCACAACTAATATCATGGCTAAGCATCTACAATGTGATGGCTATCAATAAATCTTTGATCTTCGATGGTGTTGACCTCGGTCTTTGATCTCGATCTCGTATTCTACCGCGAAGAACCAAACGCCAGAAAGAGAGGGGAACAATCAACACATGGCATCGATGCAATGATCAAGCAAGTATGATGATATGACAAGTTAAATTGTATTGAAAAGTAACCCTAAAGCATGCTCGACAAATTAAACGGGGTTCCGAGGGGCGCAAACCCTAACTCGGGGAAACTCCGGAATCACCTATGAGGGGTTACTATGTTCTTCTAATCAAACTTGTCATTTAAGTTGCTTAACAATGCATGATTATAGCTTAAATAGGTAGGTTTCATTTTTCTGAATATTTTGGTATATTATACATATTTTTCTGACTTATAAATAATAAGTTATTGCTTTTACAATATTAAATCATTTTATGAAATTTATTTAATCAATTTTAAAACAGTTATGACCTCAGGCTGACGTCACCATAGGCTAGGAAACATTTCTCACTCGATCTGGGGCTACTCATAGTCACTGATGTCTGGGCCCCATGGGTTATTATAATTATTTTCAAAAAAGAATTACAGGAATGATTTTAGTAAAAAGAAAAGAGGATATATTGCCTCATGCCGATGTCAGCATGACATCAGCAATGGGGATCCTCGGGTTGGGCTCGAATCCATCGATTCGCTGCATGCGCGGGCTAGTGGGTAGGCTAGTTGGAAAGAGGAGATTGAGGCGACCCAGTGGTGGCAGCGCCGCCCGCTTGTGGTCATCGGAACAGTGGTCACGATGGCGGCGAGCGGCGGAGCTTGCTCGGACACGACGCGTGGTGGCTACAGCAAGCAAGCAGGCAAACGGAGCTCGCCTTGAGCTTCAGAAACTCACCAGGAGCTCGAAAAACTTGACGGAGGGGTTCGGGGTGGCCGGAATCAGCGGTGGAGGCGGTGGCCGGAGTCGGCGAGGCTCGGAGCGCGTGGAGGCCGACATCGGGGCGGTGGTTGGGCAGCCTGACGGCGTCCGAGCGCTTGTCCTTGCAGCGGCGGCGATGATCTGTTGTGGTTGATGAGGAACGGGGAAGAAGGAGAAGGAGAAGGGGCGTCGTGTATAAAGGGAAGGGAGAATACGTCCCGGTTGATGCCAACAACCGGGACTAAACGTCCCCGAATCTCGTCCCGTCCCCCCTGGAGCCACAACCGGGACGTGTCTCACTCCATTTTCAATGAGACCAAACGAGTTACAGGGGTCTTTAGTCCCGGTTGGTGGCTCCAACCGGGACATATGACCCTGTTTTCAAAAAAATTGAGGAATTTTCTCTCTGTTCTCGCCTTATTTTTTATTTTAGGGTTTAAATTTGTAATATTTTTTAAATGATAATTACTTTGGAATTTAGAAAAACTTTAAACATAAAAAGTGTTTGAATTTGAATAACTAATTCGAAACCATTTTCTGTTTTTAAAAATAATTAATATAACCATTTAAACTATGAACCATTTAAAATTAAAAATGAATTAACTTATATTTTTTGAATATTAATTTGGAATTTAGAAAAACTTTAAACATAAAAAGTGTTTGAATTTGAATAACTAATTCAAAACCATTTTCTATTTTTTAAAAAAATTTAATGTAACCATTTAAAATATGAACCATTTAAAATTAAAAATAAATTAACTTATATTTTTTGAATATTAATTTGGAATTTAGAAAAACTTTAAACATAAAAAGTGTTTGAATTTGAATAACTAATTGAAAACCATTTTCTGTTTTTAAAAATAATTAATGTAACCATTTAAACTATGAACCATTTAAAATTAGTATGAATTAACTTATATTTTTTAAATATTAATTTGGAATTTGGAAAAACTTTAAACATAAAAAGTGTCTCGATTTGAATAAATAATTCAAAACCATATTCTATTTGTAAAAAATAATTAATGTAACCATTTAAACGATGAACCATTTAAATTTAAAAATGAATTAACTTATATTTTTTGAATATTAATTTGGAATTTAGAGAAACTTTAAACATAAAAAGTGTCTCGATTTGAATAAATAATTCAAAACCATTTTCTATTTTTAAATAATTCAAAACCATTTTCTGTGTTTTAATTTGGATTTGAATTAACTTATATTATTTATATATTAATGGGCGGGAAAAAAAAGGACGGGAAATAATAGGCGGAAAGAAATTTTTATTAGGATAAAACTGGAATTAAAGTACATAACGCAACTAATACAATGTTACATAGAAGAAGTGAAAATTAAGATACATGGCCAGATTAAGCCACCATCGGCCGAACTTGTTTTGCAATGTTGGAGTGATTCAGTCATGCTCCTGCCTACACCTGTAATACACGCCACTGTAGTCGTCGTATTTCGCATGCCGTCGTCATTTGTCGGGGTCGCCGTAGTTGAACCTTGAAGGCTAAGTACGAGTGGGCTGGACTTGAGGGTAGCGCAGGCGGGGGCTAGAGTCGGCGGCCGTGTCCTAGGCCATGACGCTCTGGAGAGTTCGACCGCTCCACCACAACCGACGGCCGGCCTCGTTGAAGTTCGGAGGAGGTGGGCCATCCTCCTCGTGCCTGGCGAGCGCCCTCTCACGCCGATCCACGAAGAAGCTTCCCAAGTCGGGAAATAGTCGGGATGCCATCTGGGATTCCTCCGCTGCTCCGGCGTGAGCTCGAAGTAGTAGTGGTTCGTGATGGCCATCCAACGCGCCACACCTAGAGGGAAGGAGAGGCAGGGCAGCCTGGCAGCCATCAACCGGGCGGGGTCATAGTAGCCCGACAGGGAGGGGTAGTTCGAGGCGCAAAGCGTCTCTGCCTCCCTGGGAGTTAGTGCTACGGTGGAAGTCATACGAAAGAGTGATGAGGTCGTAGATATGAGTCTAGAGATGTGCAATGACAATGGAGGCCAACCCTACATATATATAGTGAGAAATGGTAGAAAGATAACTGGAGGGAAGAACTGGCAGGAGAAATGCCGGGAAAAAATGGCGGGAAGAAAAATGGCTCATTTAGAACTTGCATTGGATCTCCGAAGAAACCACATATTGCGAGCCTAAAAATGATTTTTTCAAAAAATCACGGGCGATAGATCATGTACCTGTAGTACAAACCGGACCCACTTCCTACCGATTCGGCAGACATTTGTCCTTTTTACCCGGGATGGACGAAAAGGTTTGAGATGTCCCGGTTGGGAGATAGTCCATGTAAGGTGGTATAGTATTTTACGAAAATGGGACAGTAGCATTCTAAAACGGCATTTTGGTGGTTACTTCACAAAACGACCCGTTTTTTGCGCTCGGAAAATGGAAAAGGGCTTTTCCGTGCGAAAAAAAGGAAAACTTCCTCCTGCAACATTGTTCTCCATACCAATGTCCACACGCATGCATAATATGGGCACAACATCATAAACTATGCCGTGATTCAGCACATAACATCGGTCATTTGGACCGAAAGCCATGAAACCTCGAACATGATAGGTCATTTTGTGAAGGTTTTTTCGAAACATGATCAATATACTAAGTCTGGTATTTTTCCTTTCAACTATGTCACATAATATGACACCACGCGAAGGATTTTCATTGTTTGGATTTTTTTTGAATTTATTATGTCCGTTTTGAATTATCTGAATTTCTAACTATGGTCGAACAGGTGTGCATGAAGATAGGGGACGAGCATCGTTAGAACTTGCATTGGATCTCTGAAGAAACCACATATTGCGAGTCTAAAAATGATTTTTTCAAAAACTCACGGGCGATAGATCATGTACCTGTAGTACAAACCGGACCCACTTCCTACCGATTCGGCAGACATTTGTCCTTTTTACCCGGGATGGAAGAAAAGGTTTGAGATGTCCCGGTTGGGATATAGTCCATGTAAGGTGGTCTAGTATTTTAGGAAAATGGGACGGTAGCATTCTGAAACGGCATTTTGGTGGTTACTTCACAAAACGACCTGTTTTTTGCGCTAGGAAAATGGAAAAGGGCTTTTCTGTGCGACAAAAAGGAAAACTTCCTCCTGCAACATTGTTCTCCATACCAATGTCCACACGCATGCATATTATGGGTACAACATCACAAACTATGCCGTGATTCAGCACATAACATCGGTCATTTGGACCGAAAGCCATGAAACCTCGAACATGATAGGTCATTTTGTGAAGGTTTTTTGAAACATGATCAATATACCAAGTCTGGTATTTTTTCTTTCAACTATGTCACATAATATGACACCACGCGAAGGATTTTCATTGTTCGGATTTTTTTTGAATTTATTATGCCCGTTTAGAATTATCTGAATTTCTAACTATGGTCGAACCGGTGTGCATGAAGATAGGGGACGAGCATCGTTATAACTTGCATTGGATCTCTGAAGAAACCACATATTGCGAGTCTAAAAATGATTTTTTCAAAAAATCACGGGCGATAGATCATGTACATGTAGTACAAACCGGACCCACTTCCTACCGATTCGGCAGACATTTTTCCTTTTTATCCGGGATGGACAAAAAGGTTTGAGATGTCCCGGTTGGGATATAGTCCATGTAAGGTGGTCTAGTATTTTAGGAAAATGGGACGGTAGCATTCTGAAACGGCATTTTGGTGGTTACTTCACAAAACGACCCGTTTTTTGCGCTCGGAAAATGGAAAAGGGCTTTTCCGTGCGACAAAAAGGAAAACTTCCTTATGCAATATTGTTCTCCATACCAATGTCCACACGCATGCATAATATGGGCACAACATCACAAACTATGCCGTGATTCAGCACATAACATCGGTCATTTGGACCGAAAGCCATGAAACCTCGAACATGATAGGTCATTTTGTGAAGGTTTTTTCGAAACATGATCAATATACCAAATCTGGTATTTTTTCTTTCAACTATGTCACATAATATGACACCACGCGAAGGATTTTCATTGTTCGGATTTTTTTTAAATTTATTATGCCTGTTTAGAATTATCTGAATTTCTAACTATGGTCGAACCGGTGTGCATGAAGATAGGGGACGAGCATCGTTAGAACTTGCATTGGATCTCTGAAGAAACCACATATTGCGAGTCTAAAAATGATTTTTTCAAAAAATCACGGGCGATAGATCATGTACATGTAGTACAAACCGGACCCACTTCCTACCGATTCGGCAGACATTTTTCCTTTTTACCCGGGATGGACAAAAAGGTTTGAGATGTCCCGGTTGGGATATAGTCCATGTAAGGTGGTCTAGTATTTTAGAAAATGGGACGGTAGCATTCTGAAACAGCATTTTGGTGGTTACTTCACAAAACGACGCTTTTTGGCGCCGAAAATGGAAAAGGGCTTTTTCGTGCGACAAAAAGGAAAACTTCCTTCTGCAATATTGTTCTCCATACCAATGTCCACACGCATGCATAATATGGGCACAACATCACAAACTATGCCGTGATTTAGCACATAACATCGGTCATTTGGACCGAAAGCCATGAAACCTCGAATATGATAGGTCATTTTGTGAAGGTTTTTTCGAAACATGATCAATATACCAAGTCTGGTATTTTTCCTTTCAACTCTGTCACATAATATGACACCACGCGAAGGATTTTTATTGTTCGGTTTTTTTTGAATTTATTATGCCCGTTTTGAATTATTTGAATTTCTAACTATGGTCGAACCGGTGTGCATGAAGATAGGGGACGAGCATCGTTAGAACTTGCATTGGATCTCTGAAGAAACCAAATATTACGAGTCTAAAAATGATTTTTTCGAAAAATCACGGGCGATAGATCATGTACCTGTAGTACAAACCGAACCCACTTCCTACCGATTCGGCAGACATTTGTCCTTTTTTACCCGAGATGGACGAAAAGGTTTGAGATGTCCCGGTTGGGAGATAGTCCATGTAAGGTGGTATACTATTTTAGGAAAATGGGACGGTAGCATTCTGAAACGGCATTTTGGTGGTTACTTCACAAAATGACCCGTTTTTTGCGCTCGGAAAATGGAAAAGGGCTTTTCCATGCGACAAAAAGGAAAACTTCCTCCTGCAACATTGTTCTCCATACCAATGTCCACACGCATGCATAATATGGGCACAACATCACAAACTATGTCATGATTCAGCACATAACATCGGTCATTTGGACCAAAATCCATGAAACCTCGAACATGATAGGTCATTTTGTGAAGGTTTTTTCGAAACATGATCAATATACCAAGTCTGGTATTTTTTCTTTCAACTATGTAACATAATATGACACTACGCGAAGGATTTTCATTGTTCGGATTTTCAATATACTAAAGGTTCATCTTTAGTCCCGGTTGGAGGGATTTCGGCAGGCTGGGCCAGGCAGCCCTAATGATAGGGGTGAGTGCCGATATTATGTCGTGCGGCGTGTATCTTGTCCCTGATGGTGTCACCAACCGGGACTAAAGATGAACCTTTAGTCCCGGTTGGAGACACCAACCGGGACAAAACACGAGTCAGCACTAATAATAGAGGTGAGTGTCAACATTATTTCGTAAGTGTCGACACTATGCCGAGCTGCTTGTACTATAAATAGGCATCCTTGCGAGTCTAGTCCTCCAGCCAGTTTGAGGCATCTCCAAGATGGTTTTCGAGAGCAGGGACACCACTATAGCCAGTTTCAGGGAGATGCCGACGGAGCCCAGTCCTCCGACATCTCCGAGAAACTGGTCATAGAGGCACTCCCTAATATGTGAAATTAGTTAGCTCCTGGACGTATTGATCTAGTTAGAGAAGTTATAAGCTGCAAGATAGTTTTCGAGAGCAGGGACACCACTACGGCCAGTTTCAGGGAGATGCCGACGGAGCCTAGTCCTCCGGCATCTCCGAGAAACTGGTCATAGAGGCACTCCCTAATATGTGAAATTAGTTAGCTCCTAGGTGTATTGATCTAGTTAGAGAAGTTAAAAGCTGCAATATGGTTTTTGAGAGCAGGGACACCACTACGACCAGTTTCAGGGAGATGCCTGCGGATCCCAGTCCTCCGGCATCTCCAAGAAACTGGTCATAGAGGCACTCCCTAATATGTGACCGCACGTGTTTGGATATCAGATCTTAATGGTAAGTACGAATCGGGACAACTTCATAGTCCCGGTCCAGCCACAAAACGGGACTAACACTCAAGATATTTATTAATATTAAAAACTGAGACTACAAAACCGGGACTAAAGGCCCCCCTATATATAGTTCCGGTCAAGCCACAAACCGCGAAAGATATCCTTCGGTGAAGCCACAAACCGCAAAAGACATGAACTAGAGTTACATAATATGAGCATGAACTTCTTGGCATATGTCCTTCCTTATGATCGCTTCAGACATAACCATGGAGCATCTTCTTTACTAAACGGAATGCTTGGGTCAGTTTTCACTGTGAAGGGCGGAATTTCATCAAACTTATTATAATCTTCTGACATGTCTGTCTTGTCCTCGATTCCCACGATGTTTCTTTTCCCTGAAAGAACTATGTGACGCTTTGGCTCATCATATGATGTATTCGTTTGCATATTTTTTATTTTTTTCGGTCTGGAGGACATGTCCTTCACATAGAAAACCTGAGACACATCATTGGATAGGACGAATGGTTCATCTCTATAACCAAGATTGTTGAGATCCACTGTTGTTATTCCGTACAACTGGTTTATCTTTACCCCTTCCCCATTCAGGTTGACCCATTTGCAGCGAAACAAAGGGACCTTAAAAGAGACTCCATAGTCTAGTTCCCATATCTCCTCTATGTAACCATAATATGTGTCCTTTTGTCCATTCTCGTCTATTGCATCAAAGCGAACACCACTATTTTGGTTGGTGCTCTTTTTATCTTGGGCGATCGTGTAGAATGTATTCCCATTTATTTCGTACCCTTGGAAATTCAATACAGTAGAAGATGGTGACGCGGCCAACAAGTATAGCTGATCTCCAACAGTGGTGTCATTCAAGAGATGTGTCCGCATCCAACCACCGAAAGACTTCATGTGTTCATCTGTAATCAGTGATTCAGGCTTCCCCGGGTTTTTGGAGCGTAGAATATTCTTGTGTTCCTCGATATACGGAGCTGCCAAGGTGGAATTATGTAGAACTGTGTAGTGTGCTTTAGTGAAAGAATCCCCGTCCCTACATATCATTGCTTTCTTTTCCAGTGTCCCTTTTCCACTTAGTCTTCCCTCATGCCGCGAGTCAGAAACACCAATCGGCTTAAGGTAAGGAATAAAGTCAACACAAAACTCAATGACCTCCTCTGTTCCATATCCCTTGGAGATGCTTCCTTCTGGTCTAGCACGGTTATAAACATATTTCTTTAATACTCCCATGAACCTCTCAAAGGGGAACATATTATGCAGAAATACCGGACCGAGAATGGCAATCTCTTCCACTAGGTGAACCAGGAGATGCGTCATAATATTGAAGAAGGATGGTAGGAACACCAATTCAAAACTAACAAGACATTGTACCACATCCTTCTGTAACATTGGCAGAATATCTGGATTGATTACCTTCTGAGATATTGCATTGAGGAATGCACACAGCTTCACAATGGGTACTCGAACATTTTCCTAGAGAAGCCCCTCAATGCAATCGGAAGCAATCGGCTATAATCACGTGACAGTCATGAGACTTCAGGTTTTGGAACTGTTTCTCTGCCATATTTATTATCCCCTTTATATTAGATGAGAAGCCCGATGGCACCTTGATACTGTAAAGGATTTCAAAAAAGATTTCCTTCTCTGCTTTGGTAAGAGCATAGCTGGCACGACTTAAGTGACGCCCTTTATCTGTCTTGTTCTGTGTATGCATGTTCTTTGGGTCTTTTATAATTTGTTGGTCCTCCCGTGCTTCTGGTGTATCTTTTGTCTTCCCATACACGCCTAGGAATTCTAGCAGGTTCACGTAAAGATTCTTCGTCACGTGCATCACGTCGATTGAAGAGCGGACACGCAGGACTTTCCAATATGGCAGCTCCCAAAATATAGATTTCTTCTTCCACATGGGTACGTGTCCTATAGCGACGTCGTTCGGAACTGATTGACCGCCGGGACCCTATCCAAAGATTACTTCTATGTCCTTGACCATACCAAATACATCATCACCAGCAGGGAGTTCAGGCTTCTTCCGGTGATCTGCCTCACCTTTGAAATGCTTGCCTTTCTTTCTTATGGGATGATTGGTCGGAAGAAATCGTCGATTCGCCAGGTACACAACCTTCTTGCATTTATGCAAATATGTACCTTCAGTCTTATCTAAACAGTATGTGCATGCCTTATATCCCTTGTTTGTCTGTCCTGAAAGGTTACTAAGAGCAGGCCAATCATTGATGGTTACGAATAACAACCCTCGTAGATCAAATGGCTCCTATTTGTTCTTATCCCACGCACGTACACCTAGTTTGCCTCACAACTGTAAGAGTTCTTCAACTAATGGCCTAAGGTACACATCAATGTCGTTGCCCGGTTGCTTCGGTCCTTGGATGAGAACTGGCATCATAATGAACTTACGCTTCATGCACAACCAAGGAGGCAGGTTGTAGATACATAGAGTCACGGGCCAGGTGCTGTGACTGCAGCTCTGCTCCCCAAAAGGATTCATGCCATCCATACTTAGACCAAACCATAAGTTCCTTGCGTCACCTGCAAGTCTGGGAAGTCTCTCTCGATTTTTCTCCACTGTGACCCATCAACAGGGTGTCTCAACTTCCCGTCTTTCTTACGGTCTTCTTTGTACCATCGCAACAACCTGGCATGCTCTTTGTTTCTGAACATGTGTTTCAACCTTGGTATTATAGGAGCATACCACATAACCTTAGCAGGAACCCTCTTCCGGAGGGGCTCTCCCTCAACATCACCAGGGTCATCTCGTCTGATTTTATACCGCAATGCATTGCATACCGGGCATTTATCTAAATTCTCATACTCCTTACCACGGTAGAGGATGCAGTCATTAATGCATGCATATATCTTTTGCACATCTAATCCTAGAGGACAAAGAGTCTTCTTTGATTCGTAGGTACTCTCGGGAAGTTCGTTATGTTTTTGAAACTTCGGCTTCATTATTTTCAGCATCTTTTCAAACGAGGAGTCAGTTAAACCACACTCTGCCTTCCATCGCAACAATTCCAGTGTGGTACCGAGCTTTGTGCTGCCATCTTCACAATTTGGGTACAACAATTTCTTGTGATCTTCTAACATGCCCTCTAACTTCAACTTCTCATTTTCTATTTCACAGTCTCGCTTTGCATCAGAAATAACCCTACCAAGTTCATCAGCCGACTCATCTGATGCCCATTCTTCACCTCCTTCCTCTTCATTGTCTTCCATTGCAGTATCACTGTATTCAGGAAACATATGATGATAGTTGTTATCATCATCTTCTTCTTCACTATCTTCCATCATAACCCCTCTTTCCCCGTGCTTGGTCCAGCAATTATAGTTGGGCATGAAACCTTTCATAATCAGGTGGCCGCGAATGATTTTCGAGGAAGAGTACTCCTTGTTGTTCCGACATTGAACACATGGACAACGTATAAAACCATTCTCTTTGTTTGCCGTAGCCACATCGATAAATTTATTCATGCCTTTCATATACTGACTCTGCCGTCACCGTACATCCATTCCCGACTGTTCATCTGCATCATATAAGTAAGTTTATCAAAAAACAGGACATCATAAATAGTGAAATGACCAATTCACATCGACACATGCATTGTATCAATGACAGAGAAAAGATAAGATTGCTAACCTCGATCGAGGAAAATAAAGAGGAGAAAGCTCAAGTGCGTCTCGAACACCTTCTATATTTTTGTTTTATGAGAAATTGAATGGGATCATTCACTCAAACATTTCATCAAACACCTTGAATGCATGCATAGGGGAAAAAAACTAGAACACCCCTCACACCTTCCACCAAGAAAAAACAGAGTGAAGGAAGAGGGCTGGGGTATTGCATTTATAGAGGGCGAGAGCATACGTCCCGGTTCGGTTTATATTACAAACCGGGACGTATGCCCCCTTACCAACCGGGATGCATGCCTCCGGGCCCCGTGCCCGCTCGAACCGGGACGCGTGGCAGCATTAGTCCCGGTTCGTGGCGCAACCGGGACTAATGCTCTGAGGGGGCGTGAACGGATGGCCTGTTTTCTACTAGTGGATGTTCCCGAGCAAACCACTATACAAATGTTGTGGGGCCCAACACGTCCTCTGGGTAGTCAGGATGGCGTGACCACAGATGTGGAGGCGCCGGCTTGTTGTCCTACAGGTTAGTGCCTGGCTTGGTAGATCACACGTTGCACGGTGTAAGATGCGGAAAATTTAGAAACTAACAACTATGTTCAAATTAACATTCTAGATGAGCGAAAATCATGAGTTTGTCCTTCCCAAATCCTCCTGGTGCATCCTATTCATAGTAATTGTAGCAAACTGAATCATAGGTTATGACTAGGAAACTTTGCACGGCGACACGCCGCGCCCGTGCGGTGTCAACAACCGATGTAAACGATGCTAAATTGTGTTGCTCAGAGAAATTTTGTATTGTGTAGAATTCTATCTTTATGGCCGTTATTAAATGGTCGTACTCATGTGGTCTATAAGCATACATGAGTTCTCAATATATTATTATAAAATTCTTGAGAACTATAAGATAAATAACAATAGTAAAAAAACTACTCTATGTTATTTATAGAGCACGAATTACAAATTTATACTGGACTACATAATCGATAGAGCTGATTTACATAAGTAGTGGTTTAGCTAGCTAGCATGTCGATCCGTGCAAAGAATGAGAAGATGTACCTATAGGCAGTATCGTTGGGTGGTCCATTTGTATGAAAGGAACACATCCATCACAGAGTCCGCCGAGTTGTTAGACATAAAGATAACATAATAACATGCCAGACTTAACTAAATCTTCATTGTCGACTTAGAGAAGGCTGCAATGATGGCAGTGCATAAAAAAGATCTTCCCTGTATCATCATAGCTTGATGATCCTCTAGCTGAATTCGCTGCTGCTGCGGTTATTAAGACATAGATGTGAAATTGATCCTTGTTCAACTGATGACGAAGAGGGAGAAATCCTTCATCCATTCCTTCTGCGATTATCCAGCATAGATGTGAAACTGATCCACGTTCAACTGATGACCAAGAGGGAGAAACTTTTCAGCTGGAAGGCCAAAGAATGTTCATTCCTACCGAACATAAGAAGTGTGTGAAACAACTGAATACCCATCAATCCTAATCTCGACCTCGTCTTTTCTCACTATTTGGAAAGAAGATAACAGAAACTGAATCATCCCTCCATTCCATATCCATATATAATAACAAACCCAAAAGACTTACGCAAAGGAACATATAGGCTGCTACTCTAGAAGCAACAAACAACGGAATGAATTCAATATGCTATTGCGTTCATCCCTTTTTCTTGAGAAGATCTATGTTTACTTGTATAAATATAAAGGTGTTATGCAACTCAAAAATCAGAGAACCAAGCATATTTTATTGGTTATGGCAAGAAACTGAGTAGGGAAGAATTATACCTCTATATTTTAACTTCCGGTTATTGAATTGTTGTGGACAGATCGGCAATAACCTGAGAATAAAACACTCACAGACGAAACCAATATTAAACAAAAAGAATTATTGCAACCATGACCCTCCCTGCACTGTTAGAGATTGAGTCGCACACAGAGAGCTGGCTGCCCTGGGAAGGAGAGATGGGTGCTGCCACTATGAGGTTGTTGGCTGGCACAGCATCACGGCTCGCATGGATGACGCTGCCTGCACGCGAAAACCCCACGATGCTTACCAGAGCGTTTTCCCTTTGCAAATCCAACCAGAATCGTGCGCTCGATCGAGGCTGATCCGTAGAGTATGGACCACACTGCATGTGCAACCGCACGCGATCGTGGTGAACCGAAATTCTCCGGGTGCATCCTATTCGAATAGTAGCTATACCAACTGGGTGTGATCTGGCACGACACCTGTTTTTTATGGTCATATAGTCTAGCTATCTTTTCTGTGCTAAGGAACGGAGGTTTTTTCTTTATACTAGCAGACGATTATCCTTCCATATTTTGAAAACGATGTCAGATATATATATCTGACCGACTGTCTTGACTAGCGCTCATGGTTGTGTTGTGAGAGTACATTGTCCGAGTATTAATGATAGGGCAGCTGTAAAGTAGTAAGAGCTTACAACTCTCTTGTTTAGTTGTTTGGTGGTGACATTGCTTAAACGCCTAGAGGATGACACATGCCTCAATATATGCAAGCCTGATAATCAGTAACCTAAGTTCCATAAGCCTATTATTCTAGAAAAAAAAAAGCTCTAGAAGCTGACTGATGCAAGCTTTTGAATCAACATAATAGGTTCGCATCGCCACATGTTTCCACATGTAGACTCGTAATTTCCACTGTTACTATATATTGGTCTGTATGAAATAGACATAAGACTCTTGTATCGTTATTTCTGCTCCATGTTGGTATATATGTCCTGATGAACAAACTAAGAGCATGTCTAGCAGACCCCGTAAAAGGCCCAACCCCGTAAAATAACCGCCGAAATACGGGGTTGGGCGCTACCCGGCCATCTAGCACGCCCCGTAAAAACGGCCCCCGCATCGATTTTTTCCGGTTTTGGATACGGGACGGCCCTCCGCCCACTATCTCTACGGGGTGGGGAGGGGAATACAGGGCGAACCCCGCATTCTTCCTTCCCCTGCGCGCAAACAATTTCAGCGAAGCCCAACCGCCGCCGCCACCGCACGATCTCCTCCGACTCGCCCTCCCCGGCCAAAACTCGGCCGGATCTCGCTGCCATGGGTAGTCAGGAAGGCCCGCTGACCGCCGGCGGTGCACCACCGGCGACCGCGGTGGCTGATGTCGAGCCAAACGCCGACGTGTCGGCCATGATCTCCGCCACCATCCCGATGAAGAGGAAGAGGATCCCGAAGCAGATCTTCGAAGCCGGCGCACCGGCCGCAGCTCCACCGGCTGCTGCTCCGCCGGCTGCAGCTGCCAAGAAGGGGGGGCGGGGCCAGGTTGAAGACGAAGGCCACCAAGAGGGGTGTCCCGCCGGCCCAGAAGACAAAGGCACTCAGCCGCGTCGGCCTCGCGCCGCCACGGCCATCCATGGCCGTGGACCCTCCTTCCTCCGTTCCGGCCGCGTCGACGCCCTCGCCGTCGCCACCAGACATCGACGCAGACAAGGTGTTCGACGTTGAGTCCACCACATCGTACATGGACATGCTCACCAAATCCGCGGTGAACTTGGACGCCGGCATCGATGCGTTCGATGTGGAGGATGATGTGGAGGTGGAGGATGATGTGCAGGTGGAGGAAGAGG
Organism: Avena insularis; assembly: GCA_023614405.1. Classification (NCBI taxonomy): domain Eukaryota; kingdom Viridiplantae; phylum Streptophyta; class Magnoliopsida; order Poales; family Poaceae; genus Avena; species Avena insularis. The sequence goes on along the minus strand of CM042695.1, from coordinate 375,035,134 downwards.
TCGACAACGACGAGGTGGTCGAGGTGGCGCCGATGAAGCGCACCAGCAACTACACCGAGATTGAAGACACGACCTTGGTTCGTGCTTGGAGTAGAGTAGGGATGGATGCGTGCACCGGAGTGGACCAAGGCTCGATGCGCTACTTGCAGTGCATCGAGGATCTGTACCACCAGTTGAAGCCTCGCACCAAGAGCATGGCCGACAGAACCTACCGCTCTCTTGAAGGCCGGTGGAACGTGACCAAACCAGCGTGTTCTCGTTGGAGTGCTGCCATGGACCACGTGGCCGACAACCCCCTAGTGGATGTGTGCCGGAGGACTACCCCAAGTATGCTCAAAAGAGGTACAAAGACATGGCCGGCTCCAAGAACAAGGAATTTCAGTTCCAACATTGTTTTGCCCTTCTTCAACATCTTCCTAAGTGGAAGTTGAGCGATAATGAACCAATGTGCAAGAAGGAATCACTTGTCAACATGGATTATGAAACTCCAGACATGAGTGGGAGAAACTCCGGCAAGCCCGAGGGCAACAAGAAAGCCAAGGAGAGAGTGAAGGTAGAAGGCGAAGCAGCTAGCTTCAAGGAGAAGTTGGATCAACTCATGAAATCCAAGGAGGTTTTGACGATGAAGACGTTGGAGGCCAAGCTCATCATCACCGAGAAGAAGCATGAGGTGAAGCTTGCGAAGCAGCTAGCAAGGCGGGAAGATGCCAAGGTGAAGGCCGAGCTGGACTTGAGGATGCTCGCACTGAAAGAAGCCAAGGCCATGAAGGAGCTCTTGGCCGAGGAGATGGAGATCATGATGATGCGCCCCGACGACATGGACGAGGATCGGCTGCTGTGGTGGAAGGAGACCAAGGCGGACATCATGGCGAGGAAGATGCTCGCGCGTCAAGCTCGTGCTGCAAGTGCGTCGACTCCTCAAGGTGAGTCTCCGGCGAGTGACTCGTGATCGCGTCGATCACATTGTGATGCTAGAACTATGAATGATGCATCACATTGAATATTTGAATGATCGCATTGATGTGTTGCTGGTGGCTTGAACATTGACTGTCATCGCTATGATCACGTTGTGATGTAAAAACTATGAATCATTCATCACATATTTTGGATGTGCTATGTTTCATTTGAATGTGTTGTCCAAAACCCTGTTTTGAGGGGCCAAAAACCCGTGCGAGCTAGCAGACCCCGTATCCCCACCCCGTAAAACAGAATCATGAGATTACATTTTACGGGTGAATCTAGTCTGCTACTAATTTCGGCCGATGAAAATCTAATACAGGGCCCTCTACTCGTGTTTTACGGGGCAGAAATTTAAGGGGTCTACTAGACATGCTCTAACATATGTTTTTAGTGGTTAGAGGGAATTGGTGGTTTTGATAACCAGAAAATTCCTGTTATATTAACAAGGGATCGATCGCATCAGTACTATATGATCCTGTTGAACACGTTCGATGATTTTTCAGCATCAGCGGAGCTAAGGGGGGCTTACCTTAAGTGTTTTTTGAGAGACTATCTTAAGTTATTGACTGGCCTAGAGTGACGAAAACAACTATTAACTGGTAGTACAAGAAAATAGTTAGGCTGCCGGCCGAGAGTTCAAGCTTTTTGGCATTCAACACTTAACAAAGAGAAGTGATGTAACTATAAATACATGCACCTGATGTAACTATCGATTGGACGAAGCTGGGCAAGCCAGAAGAAGAATGCATCACTAGTGGAAACGAGGCCTTTGGTTGAGGTCAGAAATGGGCTTTAACACCGCGAACCGGTGTTAAAGGGGGCGCCCGTACCAGCGTGGTCCATAGAGCAAAAAGGAGCACCCCCTTTAACATCGGTTTGAGCAACGAACCGGTGTTAAAGGCCCTACACCAGTGGCCCATGCAGCCCCCCCTTTAATACCGGTTCGTGGCTTGAACCGGTGTTAAAGGGGTGCGCCTATATAACACACCGCAGCCCACACCCCTCTCTCTCATTTTTTCACTCTCTCATTTTGGAGCATAGAAAGAGGGTAAGAGGTGTGCTAGTTTGTGTTTTTTCCTATGCACAAGAGGTGTTCGGTGAAATGCCCGAGAGCTCGAAATAAGTTTTCTCGTTGCTCTTTCCTTCTCGGTCGAGGTCGACAACTTTATCCTTTCATGTGTCATTGATGTACTATATAAATGGTCATGTCCCCTATTAATTTTTGATATACTATATAATAATGCAGATGAACCGGCAATGGATGTACGGTGACTGACGCACTTCCGAGTACATTACGGGCCTCCAAAATTTCATCGTTGTGGCTAATCAAACCGTGGTCACAATGGTTTTATGTGTTGTCCGTGTGTTCACTGTCAGAACAAGAAAGACTACTCAAATACCAGAACCATTTATGCTCACCTGCTTCGATCCAGTTTCATGCCTAGCTATAATTGTTGGACCAAGCACGGAGAAAAAGGGGTTGTGATGGAAGACAAAAAAGAAGAAGAGGATGATGACAACTATCATAATATGTATCCTGAATACGATGATACTGCAACGGGGGTAGATAATGAAGATCAAGAGGCAGCAGATGGGCCCGCTGATGACGATCTTGGTCGGGCCATTACTGATGCAAAGGAAGAATGTGAAACTAAAAAGGAGAAGGAGAAGATGGAGCAGATGTTAAAGGATCACAAAACATTGTTGTACCCAACTTGCGAAGATGGCCACAAAAAGCTAGGTACCACACTAGATTTGCTGCAATGGAAGGCAGAGAACGGTGTGACTGACAGCGCATTTTCAAAGTTCTTGGTAAAAATGAAGAATCTGCTTTCAAGAAATAATGAATTGTCCGACAGTACATACCAAGCAAAGAAGGTTGTCTGCCCTCTAAGATGAGGCGTGCAGAAGATACATGCCTGCATTAATGACTGCATCCTCTACCGCGGTGAGAAGTACGAGAATTTAGATGCATGCCCGGTATGCACTACACTGCGGTATAAGATCAGACGAGACGATCCTGGCGATGTTGAGGGCGAGACCCCTAGGAAGAAGGTTCCTGCTAAGGTTATGTGGTATGCTCCTATAATACCACAGTTAAAATGTCTCTTCAGAAATAAAGAGCATGCCAAGTTGTTGCGATGGCACATGGAAGACCGTAAGAAAGACGCGATGTTGAGACACCCCGCTGATGGGTCATAGTGGAGAAAAGTCGAGCGAGAGTACCCGGACTTCGCACGTGACGCAAGGAACTTAAGGTTTGGTCTAAGTACAGATGACATGAATCCTTTTGGTGAAAGAGCTGCGATCCACAGACACTGGCACGTGACTCTATGTATCTATAACCTTCCTCCTTGGTTGTGCATGAAGAGGAAGTTCATTATGATGTCAGTGCTTATCCAAGGCCCGAGGCAACCCGGCAACGATATTGATGTGTACCTAAGGCCATTAGTTGAAGAACTTTTACAACTGTGGGCCAAACCAGGTGTACGTATGTGGGATGAGCACAAAGGTGAGACATTTAACCTACGAGCATTGCTTTTCGTAACCATCAATGATTGGCCTGCTCTTAGTAACATTTCAGGGTAGACAAACAAGGGATACAATGCATGTACACACTGTTTAGATGAGACTGAAAGTGTATATTTGGATAAATGTAAGAAGGTTGTGTACCTAGGGTATCCTTGATTTCTTCAGAATCTTTATCCCGTAAGAAAGAAAGACAAGCATTTCAAACGTCTGGCAGAACCCCGGAGGAAGCCTGTCCTCCATACCGGTGAGGAGGTATTTGGTATGGTCAAGGACCTAGAAGTAATCTTTGGAAAAGTTCCTGGCAGTCTATCTGTTCCGAATGACGATGCCGGACACACGCCCATGTGGAAGAAGCAATCTATATTTTGGGACCTACCCTATTGGAAAGTCCTAGAGGTCCGCTCTTCAATCGACGTGATGCACGTGATGAAGAATGTTTGCGTGAACCTGCTAGGCTTCCTAGGAGTGTATGAGAAGACAAAAGATACACCGGAAGCACGGCAGGACCAGCAACATATGAAATACCCTGAGGAGCCTATGCATCCTAAGAACGAGAAGGGTAAACGATGCCACTTAACTCCTGCCAGCTACGCTCTTACCAAAGCTGAGAAGGAAATATTTTTTGAATGCCTGAGCAGTATCAAGGTCCCGTCTGGCTTCTCGTCGAATATAAAGGGAATAATAAATATGGAAAAGAAAAAATCCAAAACCTGAAGTCTCGTGACTGCCATGTGATTATGACGCAATTGCTTCCGATTGCATTGAGGGGGCTTCTACCTGAAAATGTTCGAGTACCCATTGTGAAGCTATGTGCATTCCTCAATGCAATATCTTAGAAGGTAATCGATCCAGAAAGCCTACCAGGGTTACAAACAGATGTGGCCCAATGTATTGTCAGCTTTGAGTTGGTTTTCCCACCATCCTTCTTCAATATTATGACGCATCTCCGGGTTCACCTAGTATTTCTACACAATATGTTCCCCTTTAAGAGGTACATGGGAGTCTTAAAGAAATATGTTCATAACCATGCTAGGCCCAGAAGGAAGCATCTCCAAGGGCTATGCAACAAAGGAGGTCATTGAGTTCTGTGTTGATTTTATTCCTGACCTTAAGGCGATTGGAGTTCCAGAATCATGACATGAGGGGAGACTGCGTGGAAAAGGCACCCTAGGATGTAAAGCAATGATATGTAGGGACGGGCATTCTCTCAATCAAGCACACTACACGGTTTTACAAAGATCTATCTTGGTTGCCCCGTATATCAATGAACACAAGAATTTTATATGCCTCAAACACCCGGGGCAGTCTGACGAATGGATTATAAGTGAACACATGGCGAGTTTTGGCGGCTGGCTGCAAAGACTTCTCACAAATAACACCGCTGTTGGAGATTAACTATACTTGTTGGCCAGGACACCATCTTCGACTGTATGTACTTTCCAAGGGTACGAGATAAATGGAAATATATTTTACATGATAGGGCAAGATAAAAAGAGAACCAACCAAAACAGTGGTGTCCTCTTTGATGCAGCAGAAGACAATGGGCAAAAAACCATGTATTATGGGTTCATAGAGGAGATATGGGAACTTGACTATGGACCTAATTTTAAGGTCCCCTTGTTTTGGTGCAAATGGGTCAAGCTAACAGGAGGAGGGGTTGAGGTAGACAAGAAGTACGGAATGACAACAGTGGATTTCAACAATCTTATGAAGGTAGACAAGAACTTAGACGAACCATTCGTCTTAGACAATGATGTGGCTCAGATTTTCTATGTGAAGGACATGTCTACCAAACCGAAAAAAAGAAAAAAAAAGCAAACAGATACATCACACGATGAGCCAAAGCGTCACATAGTCCTTTCAGGGAAAATAAACATCGTGGGAGTGGAGGACAAGACAGACATGTCAAAAGATTATAATAAGTTTGATGAAATTCCGTCCTTCAGAGTGAAGACTGACTCAACTATCCTGTTAAACGGTGCTGATACTCCATGGTTACGGCCGACGCGATCATAAGATTGACTATATGTATTAATTGAGCCATTTTCGGCACACATATGTATCTCAAAATGGAAATCAATGTCATATTTCTTCTGTTAACACTATATGTATTAAATGAGCCATTTTTCTTCCCGCCATTTCTTCCCGCCATTTTTCTTCCCGCCATTTTTCTTCCCGCCATTTTTTCCCGCCATTTCTTCCCGCCAGTTTTTCCCGTCAGTTCTTCCCTCCAGTTATCTTTCTGCCATTTCTCACTATATATATATAAGTAGGGTTGGCCTCCATTGTCATTGCACATCTCTAGACTCATATCTGCAACCTCATCACTCTTTCCCATGGCTTCCACCATACCACTAACCCCCAGGGAGGCGGAGGCGCTTTGCGCCTCGATCTACCCCTGCCCGACTCTGCGGCCCATTTGGATGATGAGCGCCGAGGCGTGCAGTTCCTCTGTCCCTCTAGGTGTGGCGCGCCGGATGGCCATCACGAACCACTACTACTTCGAGCTCACGCCGGAGCAGCGGAGGAATCCCAGATGGCATCCCGACTATTTTCCGACTTGGGAAGCCTTCTTCGGGGATTGGCGTGAGAGGGCGCTCGCTAGGCACAAGGAGGATGGCCCACCTCCTCCGAACTTCAACGAGGCCGGCCGTCGGCTGTGGTGGAGCGGTTGGACTCTCCAGAGCGTCATGGCCTACGACACCGCCGCCGACTCTAACCCCCGTCTGCGCTACCCTTAAGTCCATGCCACGCGTACTCAGCCTTCAAGGTTCAACTATGGCGAACCCGACGATGACAGCGACGATGGCCACGGCGAGTACGACGACTACAGTGGCGAGTATTATAAGTGTAGGCAGGAGCATAACTGAATCACTCCAACATTCCAAAACAAGTTCGGCCGATTGTGACTTAATCTGGATGTATCTTAATTTTCAGTTCTTCTATGTATCTTAATTTTCAGTTGTGCTTTGTTAGTTGCGTGATGTACTTTAATTTCAGTTCTATCATAATAAAATTTTCTTCCCTCCCTTTTCCTCCCGCGTATTCTGCCCGCCCTTTTCCATATGTTACTAGTTTGGATAGTTAGAATTTTATTTTTCAAAACAAAAAATGTTTTAGGATTAATTATTCAAATACAAGCAATTTTCATGTTGAAAGTTTTGTCAAATTCCAAAGTGTACAAAAGATGCTAAATTTAAATATCCAAACAATTCAAAAATGTTAATACAAAATAAAATATGATTTTCTCTAATAAAATATGGTTATATTCCTTTTCAGATGCTTAATATTTCTTAAGTTCAAAGTTTTAGGGTTTGACTATTTTAATTTTGTCTTAATTGAATAATCAAAATTTATATGTAAGTGTTTTAATCATTTTGAAAATTTTCATCTACAATAACTATAAAATGTTTTTATATGAATGGATAGATCTTATTTTTCTGAAAATTATGATATATTATTCATATTTTTCTGAGTTACAATGAAAAAGATATGAATTTTCTTAATTCTATCCTATTTTTTGAATTAAAAAAGCCCCCACCCATTTAATGTACGAAATAAATGCCCCCCTTTAACACCAGTTCCAGCCACGAACCGGTATTAAAGGGCGTGTGCATTATTTATTTCGCTACCCTTTAACACGGTTCCAGCCACGAACCGGTGTTAAAGAATCTGCTAATGAATCCCCCTTAACACCGTTCGTGGCTGGAACCGGTGTTAAGAGGTTCTCTTGCAGCGTGCATTATTCCTCTTCCCCAGCCAGACACTTAGCAAATTTTGGGATCGAGCAGAGGAGCGCGCGGAGAACAACGACGACGCCGGCAGGCTGCTCGACCGCGCTGTCGCCGTCCGCCGCCGCGCCAGCGCCGTCCGCCACCGCGCCCGTGCTGTCCGCCACCGTGCCCGCAACGTCTTCCACTGCGCTCCTCGACGTCCGCCGCCCCTCCTCGTCGTATGCACCGCGCGCGCGCCCCCGTCGTCGGTCGCGCCTCCTCGTCGTCCGCGCCGCCTCGCCGTCATCGGCCATCGTGCCCTAGGTGTGAGCCGCGCGCGTCTAGGATTTTTGTTTTAGGATTTTGTTTTAGGATTTTTGTTTAGCAATTTTGTGTTAGCAATTTTGTTTTAGCAATTTTGTTTTTTGATTTTTGTTTTATGAATTACCATATATATATATGTTAGGATTTTTTGGTTTAGGATTTTTGTTTAGCAATTTTGTTTTAGGATTTTTGTTTAGCAATTTTGTGTTAGAAATTTTGTTTTAGCAATTTTGTTTTAGGATTTTTGTTTTATGAATTAGCATATATATATATATGTGTGTCCGAGCCTGACGACCACCACCGTCGCTGTTTTCGACCCCGCCTAGCCGCGGACCCCTCTGGTAGACCCACGGTGAACCCACGGTGCTCACCCGCCCCTCCGCTCGGTCCCTCTACTTTGGGAGTCTGCCGCTGCTCTGCTGCCGTCGCTGGCCGTCGTCGTTGCCATCGCTCCGGTGACCCCTAGGTGTAGCCATACGTTTTAGGTAGGTCATCGCCAGAGTCGAGAACCAGCTTGTTGCTGCGCCCTAGGTCGCTCTCTTACTCTAGATAATATTTTTGTATGAATAATATGTATATTTGTGTATGAATCCAAGTCCACTTGAATGTTTACTCTCTTACTTTAGATAATATTATTGTTTTAGGAACTATGGATCCATTCAGTAGAAACCTTGAAGAGGAAGAAATAATGGAGAACATGATCCACAAGGACACCTCACAATATCTGAACTTGGAGGGACATGATGACAACTCAAGTAGTCATGGAGAAGATGACGACTCCGGTGAACGCACTTTAGTGATTACAAAGTTCGTCGAGGTATATATATATGCATGGATTAAGCCTCTGCTGACTTGCACCGATTGATTTGTATATATATGTACATGTATTAATTAACGCTTCTTTCTTCTTTTAGCCCTCTGAATCGACCAGCCAGCAACAATCTTCTTCTACGAAAAATAGCAAGCGAGGCGCGAGCCATCGGTTGAAAGATCGTGCAAAGTTCACGATCGAAGCAGTCCGTGTTGATGGCAGGCCGATGGAGCCCAAGAAGGCCGCAGACAAATTTATACGTGAGGCTGGAGTTCTTTTTAGGTACCAAATCCCAATCATAATTGAATATTGGAATAAGCTAAAGAAGGGCGACGGTACCTCTGTCGATGAAAGATCCAAAGAAACGCTTTAGAATTCGTTGTTGGTAAATTTCACCCTACCGCCAGAGGAGGATGAAAATAAACCGGTTATTAAGGAAAAGGTCAAAGAGTAGACTCTAAAGAAGATGGCTCCGCAACTAGAAGACAAAATTGAACAAATTTGTCAATGCTCGCGAGACTCCAGATTTCGAAGACGCATATTATGCAAAGATAAGACCTCACTGGCCCGAATTTGTGGCGTACAAGGAAGGTGTTATAGCTACAAAGAGGTCAGAAACCAATATGCTAAATGTCCAGAAGAAGGAATATCACCAGAGGACGGGGTCAGGTGGCTACATATCTCAGAGGCCTAAGTGGGAGGAGGCTGAGAAGGCCCTGCGCGATAGAGGGATCACACCCCAGACACATGGGTGGGACCTACGTGCAAAGACTTGGTTCTACGGAATCGGGGAAAGGTTGGACCCAGAAACGAGATTGTGTATCTTCTCAACCCTCCTTGCTAAACCCGTCACTGAACTCATCACGGCATATGAGGAAACAACCGCCAGGACCTTCCATCCCGACAGAGAGAATGACCAGCTGACACGCGCCATCGGTAAAAAATAACACCCTGGACTTGCACGAGGCATAGGGGGCATGACTTGGAAGGATGGGTTTGCTGAGTGGGGCGACTCTTACAGATGGCGCGGCAGAAAAGAAAAAGAGCATACATACCGGATGACACAGATAGAACATGCACTTGTGGCGCTGCAGGCGCAAGTGAATGCACAAAAGAGCCAGCAAACTACCGGCCCATCTCAGCGGCACGAAAAGCCTGCATTGGAAGCTGCTGGAGGCCCAGACTCTACGCGGAAAAGCAGCGTGGCTTCCACGGAGAACGTGCAGCCCACGCTTGAAATGGTGGGTCCTTGATACCCCGTGGATGAGATCACGGAGAGCGAACACGCTGAGCTGCATGTGAGATTAATGGGCTTATCCATTAAGGTGGTGGTCGGCTATGCCTTACCTCCTATAGATGGTGGAACTTACCACTGCCGACCGATTCTAGGTGGCCATGCTATTGTCGGGGTTGATGAGGTTGTGAAGGAATATGTGGTGGCATAGCTTGACCATGCTACAGGTGAAGGGGAAACTCAACTCAAATTTGCAGTGAAAACAACCATTCTTTGGAAGAAGGAACACATCGTGCTTCGAAATTGGAGGCCACTGGCACCCCCGCCATCTCCGCAGCGCCAGCAGTCTGAGCCACCTCAGCCGTCTCCAAGTCATCAGAATACTCCCCTGTCGTCTCCGGCGCTTCAGCCATCTCCTGCGCGACAGCCATCTCTAGCGTGCCGAGCATCTTGGTAGCGCCCGACCATCTCCTCGGTAAGCGGAAGAGCACTGCCACGAAGAGCATCACTAGCACTGCCACGAAGAAATCCACAGGAAACCATACGCCAAAGAGTTCAAGAAACTACGTCCCACGGACTTTTGCCAAGCCATTGCCGGTATTACCGTGGAATCACAGCGACGAGGAGACCAATAGGATCTCAGAAGAAGAGGTCAAGAAATTCTTTGCACCTAGACGGGACGAACCAAAGGAGAAACTAGATCCGACGGTGTTGGAGAAGTTTTACAATAATCTTTTGAAACCTGAAACCCCACTTGTGCCGGACTACGAGCGCCAGATTATGAAGGGGGGTGCAAGGCGGAGGGATACTGAAAGTAGTAGTCGTGCGGCACCCTAGAAAACAGTTCCCATGCTCAGAGATCAGGAAAACCAATCATGCGCCCCGCTCCAAGTGTTCGACACACGGGTAGCTCCTCCTGTAAATGATTACGAGGCAGAGCTACAAAGAAAGGCCAATGAGATGGGGATGACTCACATTGCATACTTGAACATCATGGGAGACAACTTGCCCAAAGGCGATGTCAACCCCATACAGCCATGGAAGTATGGGAAGAATCTTGTCAAGAAAGAGGAGCTCAAGAATCTACCAACAAAGATGCAAAGATTGCACAAGTGGTACCTTGATTTCTGCAAGAAGAGAAAGGAAGACTGGATCATCGCGCATATAAGAGATGAGATTTTCTTGTGCGGAGACGACGAGATCCCCTTCAACATTCAAGACTTGCATTTTCTATTCAATCAGAAGGAACTCGACAAAGCTGCCATTAGCCTTTATTGTGTGTAAGTACTATTTCTGTAATTTCTATCTCATCTCATTTAATTCATTAATTTCATGTATATATATGCTCACCATATATGTATATACTATTATGCAGGAAAAAGGTTATGGAATGCATGTGACAAGGTTTAATCTCGTCAATGCCCATTGTTATGGACTTGGGTTTTGGAGAATATGGGGATGCTGGAGATCGCGGAACGGTTAGCAAACAAGCAACACGGGGCCACGAGGTTTACCCAGGTTCAGGCCCCCGGAGGGAAAACCCTACTCCTGCTTGTCTGCTCTTGATTACGGCGGAACCGAAGATTACAGGGGTGCGTAGATGCAATCTGGCGTGGAGGTGTGTATGTGGTGGTGTGTGAGAGATTGTAAGAGACCTCCTCGTCATGCCCTCCTGCTCTTTATATAGAGATAGACAGGTCCCAGGCATAGACCGAGTCGGTTACAGGTTTTAGGGTTTACCCCTTTGAATTTTCTATCTACTCTAGTCTTGCTCTCCAAGGATCTGAAGGTGTCATGGGCCCTGGCCACCCGAAAGTCTTCAGGGGCCGGCGTATATTTGTCGTGGGCCTTCCTTGGGCTGGACCAGGTATGCTAAGGTCGTGTACCCGCAGGGTATAACCATGTCAGTAGCCCCCGAGTGTTCAGTCGAATCATAGATTCGGCTGAGGACTCTTCAATCTTTCGGGTGCAGCTATCTTTGTTTGCTAAAGAATGATTTGAGAATGTAGGGATTGTTGTTGCGTGTGCCTGACTCTCCCGACAGATCAGGGTCAGTTAACTGTCTTAGGACAAAACAACACGATCTTCTTCAGATTCGAGTCCCTCGACTCGAACCCGGAACATATGCTGACGTAATTTGACTCAGGCCGCAGAGGACTTACAGGAGTGGAATTCCAGTGGATTTAAATGATGTACCCAACGCGTCCATCAAGATTTTTCATCGCGCCTGTTGGCATGGATCCTTACTAGCAGAGCGCAGTCGTGTGCGTTACCAGGCCATCAGATGATATCTGTAGGTCTTATCTTTGTGTTGCAAACACAACATCCGAATGTTTATCACCGCATAGGTGTTTCGGGTGGCCAAGGAGGACGTTGCTCACTTAGCGTGAATTAGGGCATAGTTGCAGAAAAGTTTTGCATGCTGATCCGAAGGATCGCACTCGAAGAATTCATAAGGTGCGTGACCAGCGCTCCCTATGGGAGTAGCCCCCGAGTGTCTGTTCGAGTCGTAGACTCGAGCAGAGACTTTAATTCAGCCGTTGTTTGGCTTCAGGTCCGTAGGACACAAATTTTTTGGATGCTTGAATCCATCCTCCCTATGGGAGTAGGCCCCGAGTCCGTAGTGGAGTCGCAGACTCGACATAGGACTCGAAGAATAGTTCAATGGTGCAGTGCTTTGTTCATTTTTCGGGTGCGCGGCCAGCGCTCCTGATAGGAGTAGCCCCCGAGTAGTTAGTCCAATCGTAGATTCGAGTGAGTACTCTTAGTTCTGTAGCCGAAGAATTGTAACCGTTGCTAGTATAGGTTTTGATGACGTCAGTGCTGACGATCGGTGACCTCAAGTGTCTGCGGCACCAGAGATGACATGACTAGACGAACATGGGTCCCACCTTCTGACCTTGAGTTGACCGGTCATGCGCGACATGGAGATAATTACGGCGTCGCCTCGATTTCCGCGCGTAGTGGATGGCGTGTGAGCGACGGTTCGCTGCTGTACTGACATGTGGACGGCCAGATCTTGATGTTGTCTCTAGGTCTTCCCGATGGACGGTCGTCGTGCATCGTCCTCGCCCTTATAATCATTGGGGAAAAGTTAGTTTGTTTTCACCGCAGCCATTCTTGTTTCACTGCTCCCATCTTCTCTAATCTTTCTCACTGCACGCTGGAATTTCCCCGAGCTTTTCCTTCCTTGATTCTACGTGCTCACTGCGCGATGGGGAAGCCCAAGAAGTCCTCCACTGCAGTTGGTACCAGTGCTGCCACCGGTGATAAGAAGGATTCCGCCGCGACCCGTGTCACCGATGGTGGATGGCAGCGATCAGAGACGCGTGAGGGTGACCTCCGCAAGCTCCATCAGCGTGGCCTAATCCCGTAGAATAAGGAGGTCGTTAAACTCCCCGGCAAAGAGGTAATTCCCCGTACTCCCGCTGGGTTTCGAGTTATGTTCATCGCCTTTGTCCTTCGGGGCCTTTCCTTCCCAATCCAAGATTTTCTCCGTGGATTGCTTTTTCTCTATGGCATCCAGCTGCATCATCTCTCGCCAAACTCTCTTCTTCATGTCGCCTGTTTCATCACGTTCTGCGAGTGCTGGCTCGGTATCAAGCCACACTTTGGCCTCTTCCGGAAACTCTATTCCGTGAAGAGGCAATCTGGTTTCGGTGGTGTTTATCCCATTGGGGGTTGCATCATTTCCCTCAAATCCAATCTTCTTTTCTTCTCCTATTCTATGTCCGAATCTGTCCAGTACTGGCAGAGGCGATGGTTTTACATCCGCGACTCCACGTGGCTGGACAGGAATTTGCTCTTGCTCCTTTCGACCCCTCCCAGAAAATCGAGCCGAAGTGGTCCTGGAAGAACTAGATCTTGGATGGCGAGGTGGCGGAGATAGAGGTACTCTATCATCGAGTGGAGGATCTTTAGCTGATTCAGGATAAGGAGGTGAACGGTGTGGATATCATCCGTACCTTTCTCAAACATCGGGTGCAGCCGCTCCAGGCTAGGGCGCACCCGATGTTCCTTTATTTTGGTCGCCGTGATCCGACTAGGGTTTCGGCTGAGGAATTTCCCAAGGGGGATCTCAACGGGATCCTTCGCCCGCTGCTGAGATACAAGGCTGGAGAGGATATCCCGGGGAAGTCGTTGACTTCTCCTTTCTCCGCTTCTCGTCCGGTTCCGCAGGTGTAGATCTGGGATGTGCGCGTAGCGCTATTTTCGACTATGTTTTCCTTGCACCTTTTTGTGCTGAAAATTTGTTTCCTTCTTGCGAGGAATTCAAGGTGTCGGGCATGTCAACTCCATTGCCCGAATTGTTCCCAGATGCACCGGACAATGAGGTAGTAGACTCCATGTCTGAACTTCCATCGGCGCGATCGCCGGCCGAAGAGGCCATCGAGTCGAGCGAGGATCACACTCGCAAGCGGACACAGAGCTCCAGCGAATCGTCAGATGCTTCGACTCCGCCGACGCCTAGGAACCTGTTGTGCCTTGAGCGTCACAGTGGGGGTCATGGGGGCTCTTCCTCTCCTATTCCGGCCGTGCCCGTGCGGGCTGTGGCACCACACCGCCGGTGAAGCGGAAGAAGGAAGAGAAGAAGGTAGAGAATAAAGAGGAGAAGAAGGGCAGGAGGACCCCGCCTGTCTTCGACTTGAGTGATCTCCACTCGTAAGTTTCTCAGTTGCTTTTTTGCTTTCTCTTATCTGTTTGCTTTGTACTTAGCTGATTTTTTCTTTTGTAGCCACTCCACCAACGTCTTCTTCAGTGATGGCACTTAGGAGATGGTGGGGGAGTCGAAGGTTGTTCCTCCTCCTCCTCAAACGGTGGCCACCTCTGAGGGTGCTGCTCCGAACCCTTCTCTGCATGAGGCTCGGGTGGTTGTCCCCCAGAAGACTTCGGCTGGACCTTCGGAGTCGCCGTCTAATCATGTAAGTTTCTTTGTTCTTGTCGCGGGCGGAGCCCCCGAGCGTTTTTCGGGTGATCTGCTGATCACTTTTTGTTTTTTCTTCTTGTCTCAGGGGGAGCCCCCGAGTGCCTATAGGATGATCTGCTGATCTTTTTGTTTGAGTCTCGGGATGAGCCCCCGAGCGTTTTTCGTATGTGTAACTTGTTTTGCTCGTTCTTTGGGCGTAGCCCCCAAGCCTTTCTTTTGACGGGTAGTATCTTTTGCAGCCTTTTGTGCAAGGCGCCAACCGGCTAGTGCAACAGCATCTGGCGTTGGAAGCCAGCTTCAAGCAGCTTCAAGGTGTGTACATGAGTTGATCTTTTTGCTTCCTCTTATATTTCTTGTCCTGCAATTTGATAAGTGTTCTGCTGATTGCAGAGGACAACAATACCACCCTCCGTGAGCTTGATGCTCTCAAAAAGAGCCTTGGGCGAGCGGAGAAAAAGGCCGAGGACGCCGTTGCTGCAAAAGGGCGCCTCGAGCAGGAGCTGACCAACGCAGCTGCGGCCAAGGAGCGCCTGCAGCAGGAGGCGACGGACCGCGAGGAGCAACTCACCACCGCCACGGCTTCGCGCGAGAAGGAGGTAGCCGCCAAGCTTATGGCTGCTGCCAAGGCTATTTCGGGTGAGTTGCTTCGTCTTCCCTTTTCGGCTTCCTTGTCTTTCCTTGCGGTGCTTTTATTTATGTTGCTTATTTTGTTTCTTTAGATGCCGCGGGCATCGAGTTTGATCGCGGTGCTCTGGAGCACGGAAGTGATCTGGATGATGCCGCTGCGGCAGTCGAAGACCGCTGTAGTACCGTGGTCGGCTCGCTTGCCAAAGCTAAGGAGGTTCTCAAGCGCTTCTACACGGAGCTCGTCCCCAAGGGGGTCGCCCTCGAGGATGTCGATGCCTTGGCGGATGCGCTATCATACGAAGCCCCTGCGGCGTACAAGAGCAAGAAGAAAGGCATTGGCGCATCCGTCGGGCTGGCAATGGCCCTTGCGTCTGGAGCAGAGCTGGATCTTCATCAGGTCACCTCCCGGATACCGACGGCTGCTGACGGATCCGAGGTAGCCTTTGCCCTCTATGCTGCCCGCTGTAAACATTATGGGCCGAAGTTGATTGACTTGCTGGCTGATTACGCGTTGAGGCAGCAGGGAGAGGCCAAGGGGAGGCAGTCCGGCTCTAAGGCTACTCAGGATGCAGCTTCTTAGGCCATGTAGTTGTAGGATAGCTTTTGTTTCCTTTGTTGTAATTATATCTATGAACAGTCCTTGTGCCACGCAGTGGCTTTTTGCTGCACATAATGAATTTCCGAGTTCTGTGTTCCTTCGTCCGCTTGTTCTTATCATTGTCTTCTTTTACTCTAGGGGCCTTCGGGTGATGATCCCATTGACACTTCGTCTGCATCGCAGCTGCGGCCATCTCTGGATGGTGCGTGGCAGCTTGTGTTTCTTCGAGACCGCATCTGTGGCATTGAGAAAGAGTTGCTTGGGGTGCGTGGCCACGCCGATGTTTGGAAATCGAAGGCGGAGCGAGGCGCCGCCAGAGAGGAGTATTTGATGGGGGAGTTGCGTCGTTTGTCCGAACAGCTTCAGTGTGAGTTTTTTGAGCTGCTACTCATTGTTTCGGATGCGCCTGTTGGCCTTTCATCTTACTTTTTGCGAGTATTGCAGGTGTTGACCTTGCTCCAAGGGAGGAAAATGAGCGTGTTGCTGTTCGGATCAACTGCTTGACCCAGCAGGACATGGAGGCCGGCGGGTTCTTCTGGATGGAACGTGATCGTGCCATGGTCCTTGCGACGGTGCAGGATCGTGTCCACCAGGTATCGCGGGTGCTACGTCAGGTGAAGTCTTCGTTGGCGTCGGTTCTGCATGTGATGTTTCCGCTAGATGAGGCGCCGTCGACTTTATCTGGTCTGCTGGCGAAGTTTCGAAATGTGCATCGTGTCAGGGAACTGGTGCGACATCAGCTTGTCACGGGGGTGAAGGTCGCGCTCTCCCTTGTGCGGTTACATCGTCCTGATGTAGATCTGTCTATTGTAGCGGCTGGGCCGCCTCTTCGGCCGGATGGTGGTGAGTGGGATATGCATCCACATTATGCGGTTGTAAGGTAGTATGCCGAACAAATTGTAGATCTGTTTGAGCAGCATGTGCCGGCTATTCTTCAGAATAGGTAGGACCTGTAAAAAGATAGGTGTAAAATTTGTATATATTCGACTGGGCGTGTTGTGCCCTTTATTGTAAAGGTTTTGTTGTTGTTTAGCACATAGTGCTTTGTTTGTATGCATGCCCTTTTTGTTAGCCCGACGTGGTCAGCTACTCAGTTGTACACGCGTTATCCTTAGTCGACGAAGTCGTGAGGTGGTGGGATCCCCGAGTGTGTTGTAACATGGAGTAAAATGCGGACAATAAACGAAATTTTGGGGCGAGACACTTAGCTTTATTCATATCGTAATGGAGGAGGTACATTGTTCGGCTGAGTAGCCTTGGCTGAATAGCCTTATTAAAAATAAAAGGAGGGGGTAGCTAAGGGTAGAAGCGTCGCAGTTGTGCGACGTTCCACGGGTTGGAGTATGCGACTCTAGACTCCACGTGCTTGAGGTGATAGGCGCCACCTGGGATAACTTTGGTGATGATGTAGGGTCCTTCGCATGGTGACTCGAATTTGTTCGGTCGCTCTTGCTTGAGTCGCAAGACTAGGTCTCCTTCGACGAAGGACCTTGGGCGCAGCCGTCGGCTGTGGTAGTTGCAGAGGTTCTGTTGGTACACAGTTGATCGAGCTGCTGCTATATCACGTGCCGCATCGAGTGTGTCGACGGCGTCTTTGAGTGCGGCCATCGATTCGGCTTCACTGTAAGAGACGACCCGTAGGGCCTTGTGGCGTACCTCTGCTGGTAGCACGGCTACGGCTCCATGCACCATGAAGAAGGGCGTGTAGCCAGTTGAGCTATTTGGTGTTGTGCGCAGGCTCCACAGGACCGAGGGTAGCTCTTGTGTCTAGGATCCTGCGAGTCGCTCAAGTGGGCTCATTAGGCGCTTCTTGATGCTAGCACCGACGAGGCCGTTGGCCTTTTCGACCTGCCCGTTCGTTTGCGGGTACGCCACAGAGGCGTATGTGATGTTGATTCCGAGGTCTTCGTAGAAGTCCTGGAATTCTTTGGAGATGAAGTTTGACCCATTGTCGGTGATGATGTTGTGCGGCACGCCAAAACGGTAGACAATGGATTCGAAGAACTTGACGGCCGTTTTGCCTTTTTGGTTAGTAACGGGCATAGCCTCAATCCACTTGGTGAATTTGTCGACTGCGACCAGGAGGTAGACGTGACCTCCTTTCGAGGACCTTGGCAGTTTCCCGATCAAGTCAAGTCCCCATGGGCAAAGGGCCAGGTCAGAGGTATGGGCCTGAGCTCTGATCCAGGTGCGTGCGGTTTGTCGACGAACCTTTGGCACCCGTTGCATCTTCGGACGATGTCCTTGGCATCGTTCATGGCCGTTGGCCAGTAGAATCCAGCTCGTAGATCTTTGGCGACGAGAGAGCGGCTGCCCGCATGATGGCCGCAGATGCCCTCGTGGATGTCTTGGAGTATAGTTTTGTCGTCACTGATGGTGACGCACCTTTGCAGTACACCCGAAATGGTGCGCTTGTACAGTTCGCCATTAATGATGGTGAAGGCCTTGGACCAGCGAGATATGCGTCGGGCATCTGTCGGGCTATCAGGCAGTTCCCCGTCTATCAAGTACCTGAGGTATGGCCGCGTCCAAGTCTCTTCGACTGCCATGACCTGCATCAGGTTGACCACGACGACCTCTGTGTCAAGCTTTTCGGGTCCTTCCTGTCCTTCGGGTAGCGCAACCCCCGAGTGTTCTGCTTCTTCGGGTGATCCCTTGGGGAATTTCCTTTTGATGGACGGTACGCAGATCTGTTCGAGGAACACACCTGGTGGCACCCGTGCGCAGGTGGAGTTGATGTTGGCGAGTCTATCGGCCTCTTCGTTGCTTTCTCTTCCAACGTGTCGAAGCTCGCAGCCGTTGAAGTCTCCTTCGAGTGCGTTGTAGAGTGCGCGGTACGCAATCATATTGGTGGCGTGCGCGTCACACTCGTTCATCGTCTGCTGGACGACGAGGTTGGAGTCACCATAGATGACGAGGCGTGTTGCGCCGCAGATCTTGGACATCCTCATGCCGTGGATGAGGGCCTCGTATTCGGCTTCGTTGTTGGAAGCTCGAAACTTCATCCGGAGGACATACTTCATCTTGTCGCCCTGCGGGGAGGTCAGTATGACCCCGGCTCCTGCTCCGGCCTCGCGCTTGGAGCCGTCGAAGTGCATTGTCCATGACTGTGTCATGTCTGGGGTGTATGGCAGCTGCAGTTCCATCCAGTGTACGAGGAAGTCTGGGAGGACTTGAGACTTGATCGTGTGGCGCTTCTCATAGACGATGTCTAGAGGTGATAGCTCGATGCCCCACCGGGCCACGCGTCCTGTGGCCTCCGGATTGTTCAGTATGCTGTTCAGGGGTGCTTCGTTAACGACCATCACCTGGTGCTCCTGGAAGTAGTGGCTCAGCCGACGAGCCGTCATGAACACGCCGTAGGCGCGTTTCTGGTAGTGAGGGTACCTCTGCTTTGTCGGCGTCAATACCTCGCTGAGGTAGTAGATTAGGCGTTGGACCCCATGGGTCTTGCCTTCTTCGGGTCGCTCGACCACCAGTACGGTGCTTACCACCTGGTGTGTGGCTGCTATGTACAGCAGTAAAGGCTCGCGCTCCTTTGGCGTGACCAGGACCGGCGAGGTAGAGAGCAGCCATTTTAGATCTTCGAATGCGTCGTCCGCTTCAGGCGTCCACTCGAATTTGTCTGCTTTGCGTAGAAGCTGGTAGAACGGCAGAGCTTTTTCGCCCATGCGGCTGATGAACCTGCTCAATGCCGCGATTCGCCCGGCAAGCTGCTGGACGCCCTTGAGGTTCTTCGGTTTTTCCATGGCCATTATGGCCCGGATTTTCTTCGGGTTCGCCTCGATCCCTCACTGGGAGATGAAGTAGCTGAGGAGCTGGCCAGATGGGACGCCGAAGGCGCACTTTTCAGGGTTGAGCTTAATCTTGTAGCGATCGAGGTTATCGAACGTCTCGCGGAGATCGTCGATGAGCGTTTTCGCCTTCCTTGTTTTGATGACTATGTCATCGACATAGACTTGGATATTGCGGCCGATCTGGTTCTTCAGGCATGCCTGCATGCACCGCTTGTACGTAGCACCTGCGTTCTTCAGCCCGAAAGGCATTGTGTTGTAGCAGAATACTCCGAACGGCGTAATGAACGCCATTTTTTCTTGATCTTCGACCTTCAGTCGAATCTGGTTGTAGCCTGAGTAGGCGTCAAGGAAGGAGAGCTTCTCGCATCCTGCAGTCGAATCGTTTATCTGATCGATCCAAGGGAGAGGGAAATGATCCTTCGGGCAATGCTTGTTCAGCGATGTGAAGTCCACGCACATCCGCAGGATGTCCGTGTCCTTTTTGGGGACCATCACGGTGTTGGCGAGCCACTCGCTCTCCTTGATCTCCCTGAAGAAGTTTGCATCGAGTAGTATGTTGACTTCGACTCATATGGCTTCGGCCCGAGGTTCGGACAGTCGTCGGATGGACTGTTTGTCGGGCTTGGCGTCTGGAAAGACGTTGAGTGCGTGCTCGGCTAATTCCCTGGGAACTCCTGCCATGTCCGCAGGACACCAGGCGAAGATTTCCTAGCGCTCACAGAGGAATTCGACGAGTGCGCTTTCCTATGCGGGGATAAGATCGTTGGCGATCAGCGCCGTCTTGGAGGCGTCTGTCAGGTGGACTTGCACCTTCTTTGTGTTGACGGTGGAGTCGAAGGACATGTCTGGTGCGTTCTGTCTTGCGACTGGGGGTGCCCCGTTGTCCGTCACCTCGCGGAGCCTTACTAGCTTCTCCTGCATGTCAAACGACTAGGAGATTCTGTTGAAGTCCCTGTCGCAGTGGTCCGATCGGGTGAAGCTCCCGTGGACCGTGATGACGCCCCTGGGTCCTGGCATCTTGAGTAGTAGGTACGCGTAGTGCCGTACTGCCAGGAATCGTGTGAATGCCACGCGCCCGAGGATGACATGGTATTGTGATGGACAGTCCACTACTTCGAACTCGAGTCGCTCGCATCGGAAGTTATCCGGTTTGCCGAAGATGACGTCGAGCCATATCTTTCCCAGGGGGAATATGCCCTTTCCTGGGACAATGCCATGGAATGTTGTGTCGGACTGTTCCAGGCTGCACAGCTGGATCCGCATTGCTGCTAGGGTTCTAGCGAACATCAGGTTGATGCCGCTGCCGCCATCCATGAAGACACGGATCATCTCGAACCCTTTGATCTGTGCCTCAAGCACCAAGCCAGCATGGCCTGGGCGAGGGACCTGACAGGGGTGATCCGAACGGCTGAACGTGATGCAGGACTCCGACCCGCTGAGGTACTCAGGGATGGCGGTGGCGCGGTCACGGCCAGATTGATCTGGCGGGTGATGTTCTTCTGCACCCTGTTTGTTGGGCGCCCTTTTTGGATCATCAGTGATCCTTTAGGCGCGGGGTACCCGTGCCCACCGTTATTCTGTGCGGGTGCGATTGGGTGGTTCGGACCTCCCGCAGGTGGTGGTGGAGGAGATCCATGTGCGATCTCACCTGGTGCGGGTGTGTTCCCGTATCCAGGGTTTGGGGCTTGCTGCCTCATCTGGGCCATGCTCTCGCTGAGTTTCTGGAACTCGCGGAAGTCCTTGAGCATGTGACTTGCTTTCTTCTTACCATCCTGCTCGTCGATGTAGAAGTGGATGGTGCATGGACCCGACAGTTTGTCGTATACTGAGGGTCCGTCGTCACGGCCGCGACGCTTCCATGACTGCGTTGGGTGTCCTCCGTCGCGGAAGTTGCTTCCACGGTATCCGCCGCTGCTGCGGTTGCCGTCTCTGCGGCGGTCGGTGTAGCCAGACGCGACCATGTCGGGTCCATCGCGATCGTTGTAGACGCGCGATCTTCTCTTGCTACGGCGTTCACGTCGCCGGCCATAGTCATCTTCCTCCTCCGAGTGCGCTTGGTGGACGGAGTCCTTGCTGTCGGCCCACCTGTTGGCGATGTCCATGAGGTGGTCAAGTGTCTTGGGATTGACGCGCCCAAGTTCTTCCTTGAAGTCTTGGAATTTGACGCCGTCCTTGAAGGCGTCGATAGCCCTCTCCTCAGAGATGTGTGCCGCAGAATTATTGGTGTTTGACCAGCGCGGTATGTACGAGCGAATGGATTCGCCCGTTCGTTGGGTGCAGGCCCGTAGCTCTTCTATCGAGGCTGGCCTCTTACTGGTGCCCTTGAAGTTTCGGATGAAACTGTACGCCAGTTCCTCCCAGCTTCGGATGGATCCCGACAATAGGCTGCTGAGCCAGATTCGGGCTGCGCCTGTCAGCTGCAGCTAAAGGCATTGGAGGGCGGTGTCCTTGTTCCCGCCGTGTAGCTTGACGGACGACAGGTGGTCGCTGAGCCACGCCTTGGGGTCCTGTGTGTCGTCGAACTTCGGAGTGTCCGAAGGAAGCTTGAAGTTCCGCGTCATCCGTGACCGTCAAACAGATCTGCTGAAGCATCGGGTCCTGCAGAGTTCTCCTTCGTCTTCATCCATCTCGAATTCAGACGAGCTTGCGCGCTTGGCTCGCGCTTTGTCGATTTTGCGCTGTGTGAGCTCGCTTCGGGCGTCGTAATCGCGGCTGCGATGGTGCGAGCTCTTGTGCCTTCGAGGAAGGTCATGTTCATCATCTTCAGATGAAGGTGTGGGGCTACGGTTGAACTTGACTGTAGCCTTCTTCTTTGGCTCCGTAGGAGCTTCTCCGTGGAGCGCAGCTCCAACGAGCCCGAGTCCGGTAAGTGCGGACTTGTGCATGGCCCTTTTCGGGTCCCCCTCCAGAGGTGGGTGGGATGCGAGGTACACGGTGGCTGCCATGATCGCAGCTTGCGGCGTTTTCGGGATGACGTTGCCGTCGGCATCCATCTCCATGAAGGACGCGTTGAGGGCCCGGATCACCTCGCGACGCTCCTTGGGGTCCATGTTCTCTGTTTGAGAACGGTGCTTGTTGCCGTGATTGCCGTGCGAGCTGGAGCCAATGCCCATGGCGGAGAGCGCAGCTCATCGCGCACTAGACTCCGAGGCTGCTTGCTTGCGTTTGTCAAGCACCTCTTGCATCTTCACCTGCTTCTTGTGCTCCTCAACTAGGAGCATGCGGTATGCCATCAGCAGGTCCCACGAGGCCCCCACGGGCAGGATCTGGTTACCTGCCACGGCTTCGCGTGCTTGAGCACATCCTTCCTTGCTGAGGCGGATGACCCGATTGGTGTCATCCCTATTGGGTGGGGGGACTGGCTTCTTCTATTCCCGTCGTTTCTACCCTGCGGGTTACGTGGCGGATTGGGCGCGTGATGATCCGCGTTGCTCTGGATGA
The DNA here is from genome assembly GCA_023614405.1 of Avena insularis. NCBI lineage: Eukaryota > Viridiplantae > Streptophyta > Magnoliopsida > Poales > Poaceae > Avena > Avena insularis. Next base: position 375,012,170 of record CM042695.1, on the reverse strand, counting down.
CTACGGCACATTGGTAGCGCTCATAGATTGGATCGCTGCTGCCACAGCTTTCGGATCCGGAACCGTAGGTCCCTTCTTCTGATGGTGGCTCGCACAGATCTGATTTGCAGCAGCTGCTGTCATAGGACTCATATGTCGATGGCGATGTGCGTAGCATGGGGTGTGGGGCCCATGAAGCGGGCCTGATCGATGGCAGGGGCACCCACTCTAGGAGGCGGAGGGTGCCGGTTTGCCCCACCTGGAAGCAGAAGCTCCCGAACAGGATCTCGAGTCCGTCGCCAACAGGATCGAAGTCCTTCATGGTGGCCGGTGAGTGGGCGGTGAAGTCGAAGGCACCAAAGAGGAGATGACTCTCCATCGCCGCGAAGTTGTAGATCGCTCGGGTTGGAACCGTCACGATCGCACAATCAGCATCCCCATTTCCCACAGACGGCGCCAATTAACGAGGTTTAATCTCGCCAATGCCCATTGTTATGGACTTGGGTTTTGGAGAAGATGGGGATGCTGGAGATCGCGGAACGGTTAACAAACAAGAAACACGGGGACACGAGGTTTACCTAGGTTCAGGCCCCCGGAGGGAAAACCCTACTCCTGCTTGTCTGCTCTTGATTACGGCGGAACCGAAGATTACAGGGGTGTGCAGATGCAATCTGGCGTGGAGGTGTGTATGCGGTGGTGTGTGAGAGATTGTAAGAGACCTCCTCGTCGTCCCCTCCTTCTCTTTAAATAGAGATAGACAGGTCCCAGGCATAGACCGAGTCGGTTACAGGTTCTAGGGTTTACCCCTTTGAATTTTCTATCTACTCTAGTCTTGCTCTCCAAGGATCCGAAGGCGTCATGGCCCCTGGCCACCCGAAAGTCTTCAAGGGCCGGCGTATATTTGTCGTGGGCCTTCCTTGGGCTAGACCAGGTATGCTAAGGTCGTGTACCCGTAGGGTATAACCATGTCAGCATGAAAGGAGGCCCTTTTGATATTGGGTTCGTTGACCCAAATAGAGTTCATGAAAAAGTGGTAAGACACAGACCCGGGCAAACAGAAGATTTCTTGCTAAGGTCTTTACTGAGACAACAAACCAAAAGGGAAATACTATTGCCTTACAACTTCTCGTGAGTACTATTACCCTCTCTTGTACACATTATTTTTCGGCTTACTCGATGTTAAGTGTAACTGATGATGATTTATGCTTGCGCAGGTTCCACGTTATTCTTCTAGTCATTCAACCTGACTCAGGAAAAGTCCTTGTCATGGACTCGTTATGGAAAGACCAAGAGCTATGGGCATACTTTAAAGAGATGCTCTAGGGGTACGCACTAGATCAGCAACTTTCATGACAACAAGTAATTAATTACTCCTTTATCTATTTTCTTTGCCGGACAGGGTTTGGAAAAGGTTCACGGGCAGGGCCGTGGGTGAATGGTCAGAAGAACTAAAATTTGTAGACCAAAATGTAAGTCATACTAGCTAGCTAGGGCTGCGTATCTCTTTGATTCTGCTTCCAATTCCATTATATCATGCTTTATTGATTATTATTTTGATTGAACTCTCTATTCTCGTAAAGTGCGCGTATCAGGGACCCGGCAATAACTTATGTGTATACTATGTTTGCGAGTTGATTCGCAACACGATATATGCGACGGGCCAAGCCGCACTAGAACAACTTAGAGTAAGTAAACAAAGTACACAACATTATTTTATTACCATAAATTGTGTTGAGTTTTATTCTTATATATATATTGACCCTATTCTTCATATATATTTAGATCGAACGAATGCGGGACCAACTCCTACCATTTGACCGCATACGAGCCATTCAAGAGGAATTGGCGGGGTTCATACTTGATGAGGTCGTCATGCCTGGCAGAGAACTCTTTTGATATCCACCAAAATGAACGTGTACGGAGATGTTATATTGTATATATGCTTGAACGCGTTTTTCTTGTACTTGATGCTTCAACGTTTACGGAGAATACCACAATAACGATGTTTGTGTATAATAATAGTTGCTTAATTATTCATGTACTCGTATGTACCAACGATGTATGTGTATACCTCTCCCGATCGATTTCCCCTCCCCCTCCCCGTTCCCGCCGCGCCGTAGAAATACGCACAGAACGGGGCGGCGGCAGAACTCTGCCGCGACAGAGATTTATGCCGTTTTCCTACGGCGGCAGAGATTTATGCTTTTTTCCTGCCGCGGCAAAGAACATTTAACACCGGTTCGTGTTACCCTTTAACAGCGGTTCGTATAAGAACCGCTGTTAAAGGGGGGCTCTAACACCAAACCGCCAACAACGGTTCTACAAACGCTGTTAGAGGCTGGTTCGAACCGGTGTTAGAGGCTTGTGTGTGCACTAGTGCATGCATGAGATGGCTTATGAAGAGAGGATTTCTAATACTCCCTCCGACCCATATTAGTTGACTCATATTTGTCTAAATTTGGATGAATCTAGACACTATTTGTATATAGGTTCATCTAAATTTTGACAAATTCAAGTCAACTAATATGGGTCGGAGGGAGTAATAGGAATGTGTCTTTTGGATTTTTCAAGTTACTTTGTTGTTTAACTAAGGAAACCAAATGGTCCAACTTATTGTAACTCTGTTCTTATTATATTTTTTTGCGGGTTGCTCTTATTATACTTTAACATCATTTTTTTCTCCATTAATAATTTACATGTACAAAATGAAATCAGTACTATCATCTGAAGATATCGCAACTTTTTGCACTTTGAAATTGTTGAAAAGATTACATATCCCTCAGTCGGTGTCCACCAAATATCTGAACACGCACGAGCATCTGATATCACTGGTTGGTGTTTAATCATCTTGTATCACTAGTGTCGAAGATGTTGCCGAAAATGGTATTCACGATTCCAGATTAAACTCAACTGAACCAACCACCATGCGTGCGCCAAAGCTCCTCAGCTGAGTATTGAAAGCAAAAAAATTGCATTCGAGAAGCTTTTTCTAGAAAGATTCATAATTTTCATCTTTTTTAACTATTGATCCTCATATGAAATAGACACGTGTCTCGTGTACCATTATTTGTACTTCATGTTGGTACGTCCTATTCGCCAGTGGGCGTATGGGGAACTTTAAGTTCAAAGAACTTGGAAATTCAATTTAGATTAGCGGAAGTTATTCAAATGAATAATGCTGAACACAATACTCCATACCGGATGATCAAGCACATCTACTCCGGTTAAGAAATTGCATAAAGACCAAAGTTGTACAAGCCGAGCTAACCTTATTTTTTTTGAAAATGCCGTGTAAGAGAAGGTAGATCTGGACACAATATGGCTGGAAATGCACCCCTTGTCAGGTAAGTTGCCGTTGTGTCGAAATCATAAGGTCTGACGGTTGAAACCATACACGTACATTGCACGGCGTTAACTGATCCATATCGAACTGCATGCGAGACAAACAATGTCTACTCAAAATAACAGACTGGAGGAGCTGGAAATATAGGTGTGTCTTGCCCAAATTCTCCCATTGCATCCTATTCATAGTAAGTGTAGCAACTAGATGACGGGGTGTGATTTGGCACCTGTCATAATATCTTCATATATGTGTAGCTATGTGTTCTCTAGAAAGGAAAAGGAGGTTTTTTTCTTCAGACTAGCAAATGATTATCCTTCCATGTGGAGAACGAATGTCCGATATATATCTTGGGGCATCTTGGTATGTGGAGTAACTCGAACAATATGTCACCAACCGTCTTGACTATATATCCGAGTATTAACTACAGGAAAGCCAAAAACAAAATTATTCTCCAGTGTACGTATGAGTAACTTGTGGGTCTGAAAAACTTGGAAATTCTAGTTACATAACAAAAGTCGGTCAAATAACTACTCCTGAACAGTGAACACACATAGACGTGTGTATTATCAAGCACACAACTACGGCAACAAGTTAAAGAGTGAAAAGTCTACAGGTACCGGACGATCAAGCACACATCTACACAGCTGCGTCATAACTCTAACCGTATATATGTGTGTATTATCGCCATCAAGCACGGACAGGACTTGTTGAGGCAAGTTAATGTATAGCATTGAATTAGCAAGGAAAGAAATCTCCCAAAAAAACTTAATGAAAGAACACCATGTTAAACAAGTTTACACTAACATTGATAGCAAGGTTCTTCAGTACTATCGTACCGAGATTAATAACCTTTTCAGCCTAGATTAAATATTTATGTTTTACCGGTGCCAAGCAAGACTGCTATGTACTAATGCAGACTAAATTTTGTGGTCTACGAAAAACGACAACACTTGGCCTAGGCGTGCTATAGTTCCTGAACGCCAAACCGAAGCAGAATTAAGTTCAAACCCTTTACATACAGGAGAGTCCGGGTCCGGTGGACCGGCTCTATAAACAAAACCTCAGATGCCGCGGAAGGAGAGCATGCTGCTTAGTCACGAAGCAAGCAGCAAACCTTGTGCTGCACAAGTTGTGCAGATCTGCAAAAAGAACTAGACGTCTTGCCCTGCAACCGTCACTCAACTCTTCCTCCGCACGGAGTCCACCTTAACCTTACGCCACAACAAAGCAAGGGAAGACATCAGAGAAGCAAGGGAAGACATCAGTGCATGAAAGCAGTGCAACAAAGAAGCTCTCATGGGCGGTTGGACACAAAAAACACATGAAGGTAGGACACAACATGCATTCAGGGCAGAACCCTCAGGGTTGCACATCCGAATGCAGTGTGAACTGGAAGTTAGTGAAGTGTCAGCCTTGCGAATCGCAAATGTAAACATAACAATTAGCACCTTTCGAGATATAATATTTTTCCTTTTTATTGTAAAACTATTTCTTCAACATTGATGAGGGGCAGCCTTTGAAGTAAAACTACGAGCTGGCTAGCTTGAACTTGTATCCAACATCTGTCTCGATTATCATATTTTCCAACATCTGAGATGTTGACTAGGTAAGAGTAGCGTACCTGGCGATAGCAAAATGAGCTTGGAGCGCACCAAATGCCCACTGGACATCCTTCCTGCTGGCTTCCTGGGATGAAGAAAATCAGGATTTTTTCCAAGTATGAGGGTTGGGTATTGCCTTTACAAATGAGGTCCATTTTGGATAAATGTCATCAGTAAGGTCATACCCGTTGTGTATGCCTGCTGCCACTAATTTCATAACCTTTGTGTATGGCCTGCTACCACTAATTTCATAGTTGACCGCTGGAGCATGGCTTTCAAAAAGTCTGCCAAACGCCTCCTCTTGCATCATTTGTCCCGTCATCATTTTATTTTCTTTGTCCATATTCTATGCATCAAACAACAACTGAATCAGACCACCGAACACCATCTAATTTACATGGTCAAAATTTCTAGAGAAAATTTACCTAGACAATCAGCCGAACACCTTCTGCTCGCGGTGACTTCGGCGCGGTTAAAATGGAGTTGTGTGCCGCTGGTCTGGCACCGGTGAAGGTAGTGTTAGTTTGATCTCTCCCGTTCGAGCCCAACGGCCCGAACGAGCCCCTTATCCACGCCCTGATCGGGGGCGCCCAACCTTATCATGGTTGGTGGGCCCCTGTCGCCGCGCTATATAAAGTGGTGGGGGGACCGGCAACACGTGTCACGAGGATCGCCGCTGTGCCAATTACCATCACCTACACCCCTACCGATCTAGGGTTAGCGTGAGCCGACAGGAAGCGCCGCCACCACCGCACACCCACGTTGTCGACCATTTCCCATGGCTAATGACGGCGGCTCTAGCTCCGGGACTAGTTCCGGCATCCCCTCTGGCTCGTGTCTGTCGAGCCAGGGAGCAGGTAGTTCCTCTCCTCTCCGATCCCTCTCTCCCTCTCTCAGTTTCGGATCTAGATAGGCAAGGTAAAGTGCTACTGGATATATCTAGACTAGTTTCATCACAAAGTCATTTTAACATTGGTATCAGAGCACTAGTTGCTAGATCTTTCGGTGCAAAAGGAAAGAATAAACCTAGATCTAAAGTGCGCCCTTCCCTACGGCCGCGCTGTCCCCCTCGGTCCCTATGCGCATCGGCAAGCCGAGGCATAGGGAAGAAGGACACACCCCTTCGGGGGCAAAGAAATCCTAGATCTAAAACCCCAAAAGGCAAACCCTAACCCTAGATCGTCCTCGAGCAAATTTCCCCATAGATCCCGCAAGAGAAAAAATCCCCAGATCCCACAAACAAATCCCCAAAGTAAACCCCAAAGGAAACCAAAAAAGGGGGGAAAGAACCACCGGCCACCGCCGCCGCCGGCAAGGTGGCACCGCCGCTGCGACTCTTGACGGTCGTGCGCCCACCCATGGGTGGACGCACCGCTGGCAAGGGGGCAGGGAGGCGCTGAATCTTCAGCCACCAATCTCTCTGTCTCCTAGCAAGGCGACGGGATTTTGGTTGAGACAGAGGAGAAGAAAGGGGTAGCAGCATGAGAGAGAGAGAGGGAGGATCTCCCTGCCGGCGGGGCGGCCACCTCGCCTCGCTCACTCGCAAGCGCCGCCAGAGAGCTGGTGGAAGGGAGTCACGGGGGAGAGAAGGGGGTGAATGGGGCTAGGGTTCTGGGGGGCTGCGGCGTTGAGGGTTTTGTCCCCGCGAGGCGTGCGGGGCGCCGTTGGATCTAGGGTGGCTGCATCCTGCGGCTGGGATCGCGCGATGCGGGGAGAAGGTGGCCACAAGGGTGGCAGCGCCGGAGCAGGTCGGCTATGGGCGAGGGAGCTATGGGCGGAGCAGGGGACGCTGAGGCAACACTAGCAAGGCGCAAGCGTCGTTGAAGGCCGAGAGGCCGTTTGGGGCACAAATTGGCGGTGGCGATAGTGGCAGGCTGAAGCAGGCATTGCTAGTCCGCCCAGGGAAAGGGCCCAAAAGGGCGTAAACAGTGCAGTTTTTCTGTTCTTTTTTTCAGAAGCTGTTTTTTATTGTTTTTGCTTAGTTTTTTGAGCAAATTTCAACATAGTTTTCTCTATTCAATATTTCAAGTGAATTTTTGACTAGAGAATATGAAGAGGCAGAATTTTTTCTGTAAAGTTCTAAAAAGTTAATTAATTATAATGATGTTTCCGCTGCAAATAGTCGATTTAAATTGCTAGAATGCAATAAAGTGTATTAAATTTTGTTTTAAAATATGTGATTAAATGTTTTAAAGTTGATTATGCCTCATGTTATTAATAAACATGATCATAATCCCTTTCATTAAGTATTAAAGGTGCATTTAATTTTATCTTTACCCAACGGTGATATAACTTTAAATGGCACAAACAATTGCATTCTTAATTTATACCAACGTTGGATTAATGCATACAATTGTTTCTGGTTATCTCACATCTTTTGTGGTTTTCAGGAGGTCTCAACCTCATGAGCTGCCTGAAGGATATCCCACTGCTTAGAGGGGATAACTATTCTGAATGGAGGAAAAAGGTTGACCTGGCCTTTGTCTGCGACGAGGTGGACTGGGTTGTTGATACTAAACAGCCAGTCAAGCCTGAGGATCTAGTGAGGGGTGATACTGAGGAAAGTGCTGCATGGGAAAAGAGAAAGAGAGACCATGCTCCAGTGGAGCTGGCATACTCAATAGATAACAAAAAGTGGGTCAATGCAAATAAAAAGTGCTTGGCTTTTGTCAAGAACACGATTGAGAACGCAATAGTGGGATCAATCAAAGAGTGTGCCACTATTGGTTAGTACCTTGCAAAGATAAAGAGCTAGTTTACTGGCTCTTCAAAGATGTATGCGACCCAGCTGCTAAAACAGTTGGTGATATAAAAGTATACGGGAGGGCCACATGGCATTAGAGAGCACATCTTGAGGATGTCCAACATGGCGGCTAAGTTAAAGCCCATGGATGCGGACCTCGATCTCAAGCCTGCTCTACTGGTGCATCTTGTCATGGCATCTCTTCCCCAACAGTTCGAGAATTTCGTCATCAACTATAACATGTCCCCTGAAAAGTGGGACATTGAAAACACCATAGGGATGTGTTCTCAAGAGGAAGAAAGGATTAAGTCCATTCACGGTGGTTCCTTGAACTACGTGAAGGACAATAGGAAGAGGAACTTCACCAACAGCAACCATGGTGGCTCCCCTTCCAAGTCACATGGCAAGGCCCCCCTACAGCACCAGCATCAGTATCAACAGTCTCTCCCTGGGGACAAGGACCATTGTCACCATTGCAAAAAGCCTGGTCACTTCAAGAAGGATTGCCATTTATGGCTTAAGACCATAATGGCAAAGAACGGTAAAGACATAGTATCTTTTGTAAATGAATCCTTGTATGAGAAGTTTTCTAAATCTACTTGGTGGATTGACTCTGGTGCAACCGTTCATGTTGCCAACTCTTTACAGGGGTTCCGTTCGACAAGGACTTTGCCAAGAAGAGAAAGACACATTGAGGTGGCAAATGGGATCCAAGCAGAAGTGGAGGCCGTTGGAGACATTCCTCTGGAGCTAGCTGATGGCTCTACTATTCTGCTTAAGGATGTTTTGTTTGTTCCTTCCATCCATAGAAACTTAATAAGTGTGTCGTGCCTGGACAAAGACATGTATGAGTGTTATTTTGGACATGGCAAATGTGCCATTTGGTTGAAAGATACTTGTGTGGGTGTTGCTTCACTACATGACAAGCTTTATTTATTATCCTTGCATGAGGAAGTGTTTTATGTGTGTGATGTGAACGAACAAGTTCCCTTGTCGAACAAAGAACAAAAGAAAAGAAAGCAAACTCTTGACTCATCGAAGTTATGGCACTGTAGATTAGGCCATATTTCGAGGGGAAGAATAGAAAGCCTCGTTAAAAATGACATTCTTCCTCCGTTAGAGTTCTCAGACATCGAGAAATGCATAGATTGCATCAAAGGAAAGTATGTAAAGCAAATTAAAAAGGGTGCAAACCGAAGTATAGCTACACTAGAAATAATCCACACTGATATTTGTGGACCGTTTCCGGTGAAAAGTGTGGATGGTTATGATTCATTCATAACATTCATGGATGATCACTCCTGGTATGGTTACATTTATCCAATCAAAGAAAGATCTGAAGCATTGGATAAGTTTAAAATTTTCAAAGCTGAAGTTGAAAATCAGCATGATAAAAGAATTAAGATAGTCTGGTCTGACCGTGGGGGGGAGAACTACGGTCGGCATACTCCATATGGTAAAGTAACAGGACCTTTTGCAAGGTTCCTACAAGAAAATGGAATAGTCGCCCAGTATTCTATGTCGGGCGAACCTCAGCAAAATGGATGTAGCACCCCGGTAAAACCACTACTAGAAAATTGGTGTTGTTATACTGTGTGCATCATCATAACATCATGCATACTTGCATCTAAAAATATTTTACGAAACCCTATTCTGTTTTCTACAATATTCCTCTCCTACTATTCAAATTAAAACTCTAGGCCATCCGGATATTTGTTTGGTCTAAATATTTTTTACAAATGGTCTTTAAAATAAAACAAGTAATTATAAATATAAAATCTTTTTCTATTCGGTACCGGGGAGGCAGCCCAGCCTTTTAGGCCAGGCCACCTACTACCCGGTAGGCCCGGCCCAGACCTAACCCTAATCCCCTAGACCACCTAAACCCTAACCCTAATCTATTCTACCCAATCACCACCCACTCCCTCTTCCCTCCTCTCAGCCGCCACCCACCACCTCACTTGAACCCAAGTACCCAACCCACCCAGCGATTCCCCACGCAGCCCCGACCCTACCCCCCTCTCACACTCTGTGATCCACCTGCCTGCGGTCAACCTCGCACCTCCACCACTCTCCCCGACGCGACCAACACCCTGACCCCGCTCGCATCTCCCTCCCTCACGCGTTCTTCCTCCCTCCCACAGGCGTCGCCGCCGCCTCTGACCATGCACCGCGAGCGCCGCCCTCTCCTCTCACGCGCGAGCTCTCCCCGCGTCTGCACGCCGTCGTCCGAGCACTGCCGCACTCGCTGCAACCCGGCGTGCTCGTGACCTCCTCTCCGCCTCCTCTCTGTCGGGTACCAGAGCCGCCCCGCGCCTGGACGTCGCCTTTCTCCCCTCTGGCGCCCTCTGCAGCGTGCTCCCGGCCTCCCAGGATCGAGCTCACCTGCACGCCCTCCTCTCTGCTCTGTACCGCCGCCGTGGGACCCCGCCGCCCTCTGCCCGACCTCCTCCGTCGCTGTCGATTCTCCTCTGCCGCGCCGGTGTCCGCGCCCTCTCGCCTATGGCCTCGCGCCTGCGGCTGCCGAGGAGCCAGCCTGTCGCCATCGCCCTTCCCTGACCGCCCTCGTCGCCATGTGCCGTCCTCTGCTCGGCCCCGTCTCGCGTCGGCCTCGCCCCAGCCCACGCCGTTTGGCTCCAGCACCACCTCGCCGTGCCCTTCTCCTCTGGCCGCAACCACGCCTCGCCGCCCCGTTGCTCGGCCGCCAAGCTCGTCCGTGCACGCCGCCTTCCCTGCCAGCCTCGTCCTCGTTTTGTTGCCTGCCACCATCTGGGGTTCCTGCCACTATGAGGGTTCCTCTAGTACCAGTGGGGTTGCTTCAGGAGTTATGTTTTGGTACTGGTCACGAGCATATGGGTGCGAAGTCGATTGCAATGGCGATCTTGTGAAGATGGATTAGTGGCGATGCTCCAAGTCCGGCGATCCTCCGTCGAACAAGTGTGACAAGTTAGAGGAGTTCCTCACCAAGATCGGCAAGACCAGCGTGATGCTGAAGAATGTACAAGGCGCTCCTCGAAGACCCCGGCATCGGACCGCAAGACCGTTCCCGGGAACCGAAGACCAATCCGGAACGCTAAGGTCTTCTTCACGGATGCAGATCCGGAGACCGATTTCGTCGAGACTGACCCGAACCCCTCGATCCCCAAGGCCAAAGATCTTCGGACCAATGTGTGACCCATATCTAAGCCCTTATTTTTATTAAATGATATATATCTTGTCGCATATTATTTGATCATGTCGCATACATACCATGTGGTTTGGGGGAATTATACCGATTCACCTCATAATTAAATATGGAGACCATATGCGGGCTTTTCTAGTCTAATATTGGTCCCATCTAAAATTGTGTAGCGAACCGGTGATATATTTTGCCATGTTAAGATAACATTTAAATTGTGGGGTATCTAAACAACATGAACCACCTAATTAATTGCCGGGACCCTGGTTCCGCTTAATATGGCCGAATTGCATCGTATCTTTGCCATGTCCTACATCATACGTGCATCATGCCCGATCTTTTGCCGTAGTATTAAATAGTGCATCCGGTGTTTCTTCTAGTGCTTTGCTTCTTCACGAATTAGGCCGATGAGTTGATGCGAGTGTCGACCCGATCTTCGGATGAACCTTCGGCAATGTTTTCCAGGCGAGCATTCTTCCTCTTTCTACCTATTTTATATTCTAGTCTTTATTTCCTCCTGTTGATCCATTGCTATCTGTGTTACGATGCTTTAGTTTCCGTACCCCTGTTATAATACTTGCAGCCTCTATATTGCCTTGGACACCTCCTATTGCCTGTTGATTGATAGACAGTCGGCCTTGCAAGTCGTAGTTGCTTGCTCAGGTGCTGCTTCGCGTCGTCGATGTTCCACCGTTGTTGGGTGGCTGGCACATGCTTAATGGTGGATATGATCATGGATTTAATTACTGTTTAATAACTAAAATTGAAAGTAGGTAAATGCAGAGGCACTGGTGGGTAATAGACAATATTTGGTTTTTAACCGCTCACTGGTGTCCCGTAGGACCCCGAGTTCTTGACACCTGTTCCGAGATCGAGCGCGCTAACCACAGGTGGGGTGTGTGGGCACCCCCATCGATTAGTACCTGATTTCAAAGTACTGTACCGGGGGCCACAAAGTAGTTTGGGGCTTTATTACTATCCTGTACTTATGCCATGCTTTACTGCTTTATTTATGATTGCGCGTGGAGCGCCTGTACTGTTTAGGAACAAATGTGGAATGTTTTCGCGGTATCGACAAGCCCAGTCACACTTTCGGGTTTCCAGTCGTTTACAGCCATTGGCACAAACCTCTAGGTCCGTCTCGGAGCCGGCCGACTTCGTTGCGGGTAGCTTAGTGGGGTGGCGCCCATGTGCTTGCTTTGGGTCTGGGAAACGTCGTGTCCGAAACCCCGTCGACATACCGTTGGGTGTATGTTTTGTAATCTTGTACCTACCTGATCTGACAACAAGGGTGTAGGTGCGTGTGGAAACTTTGGTGCACCCCTGCAGGGTTAAATATTTTCGAGAAACCGTGTCCACGGTTATGGACGACTTGGAGCACATTTCTCGATCATAGACAACTATAACTAAAGTTTACTGTTATAATTTGACTTGTATCTGACATGACTAGTAAGTTGGATAACCACCATGGAATGAATGAATAAAACTGCCATCTGTGTGAGTTCCTCGGTTGACTTCCTCGTTTGGTCTCGAGGGGGAAACACCAGGATGGGTATGCTTGGTGATAGTTTCAGGTTGGATCCGAATAGGTCTTTCTTATCCCTATCTGATAGTCGCCAGTTGTATTGAGTCTCTATAGGTTGTTTAGTGCATGATGCGCTGCTGCTTCAGTCCACCATACCTATGTAGGTGAGGACCGTCGAATTCTAGTCTCGCCGTGTACTGACCTCAGTACTGACCGCTCTCTTTTTCATTTGCCCTTTGTCGGCACCCCTTTTGTTTAAGTAGGTTTTGAGATCGATGTCGTTAGCAAGGTTACCCTTCCGGCTTGGCCTGGGCAGGGTTATAGACGCCATTGGTTATTCTTCAGGGCTCTTAGCTCCATTTGCATCTTGTCCGTACTCGGACGCTGTATCGTTTTAAAGGTGATTTGGATCTTTGTATTGTATATCTGTATTCTTGACTCTTTGAGTCATTGTTGTATATATCTGTTCTGTGGGTTCCATCGTGGACTATTGTGTAATGATATCACTTCGTTTTCCACCCGCACGCAAGTGCCTGGTGGGCACCTTTGAATCGTTTCTATGCGGGTTTGGCAGGAATCGCTAAAACTTGCATAGGGCCGATTCTGAGGGTGTTACAGAGTGGTATCAGAGCTCAGCAGTTATGATACCCCACTGGTCCAGCCTGTAGGATAACCTAGTAACGGACGTTGTAGAGTGTCAAAACTATTTTGAAAAATCGGTTGGATAGATCTGATTAGGTCTGCTTTTACTCCTTACCCCTCTGCTATTCTCCTCTTATCTCGATGTGTTTTGAATCTTCTCTCTTATCTTCTTCTCAAGTCCAGGATTTCTTGTGGTTGGGTTTCCGTCGTACCTTCAGGGTTCCGCTTCCGCCTCTTGAAATGGTGCTTCGACCTTCAGGCTATCTGATGAATCTTTCATCTGTTGTACCTTTCTGTGGACCAAAAATTCACTAAAAAATTTCTTTGTATCTTCTGGTGTTTTTCAATGCGACAACCTCATCTGCATAATGTATGATGAAGAACTTACATCATTCTTTTGTTTCCAAAACTCGATTGTCGAGATCTTCAGTCTGATTCTGAGAGTTGGTTGCATAATCCCCTATTCATGTGAAGAGTAATGCTTTGGGTGCGCGATGGATTTGGCGGGAACCGCTAAAATTGCATAGGGCCGATTCTGAGGGTGTTACAATGGAGTAGCCGAAAGGCGTAACCGTACCCTTATGGATATGGTGCGCAGCATGATGAGCTATTCTACCCTCCCATTGGGATTGTGGATGGAGGCGCTTAAAACCGCCATTCACATTCTCAACAGAGTACCAAGTAAGTCGGTGTCCAAAACACCGTATGAATTGTGGACAGGCAGAGTCCCCTCTCTGCACCACTTGAGGGTCTGGGGGAGCCCAGCTGAGGCAAAATGTTTCAATCCAAACATTGCAAAGTTAGACCCCAAAACAGTATCTTGCCACTTCATTGGCTATCCAGATAAATCAAAAGGCTATCGTTTCTACTGTCCTGACAGATACACAAAGTTTGTAGAAACGAGACATGCAGTCTTCTTGGAGCACGACTTGATGAGGGGGGAGCACGGTAGCTCGGGAAATTTATCTTGAGGAGAAGAGGGTGCATGCACCTAATCCGATGACTCAGGAGTCATTTTTGTCGCTACCTGTTGTGCCACCATCTACAACCCCTGAGGTTGTGGTGTCGGCACCTGTTATGACTCCACCCGAACCCACTGTTGAGCATGAAAGGGAGCCAGAATAGCCACATACTGAAAATGTGCCAGAACCCGAGGCAAGAAATGAGCAAGAGTCTGATGAACTCAGAAGGTCTAAAAGATAACGAAGACCAACCATTTCCAAAGAAATTTACAAAGTCTACAACACAGAAACAATTCATATGGAGGGCGATCCTACCTCATATGAAGAAACCATGAGAAGCCCTCACTCAGCCAAGTGGGTGGGGGCAATGGAAGATGAAATGAAATCGATGAGTTCCAACAATGTTTGGGACTTAGAGGAAATTCCTAAAGGAGCCAAAATAGTAGGATGCAAATGGGTCTACAAAACAAAGTATGACTCCAATGGGAATGTAGAAAAGTACAAAGCTAGACTTGTGGCAAAAGGCTTTACGCAAAGAGAAGGGGTAGATTACAATGAGACTTTTTCTCCGGTCTCATGTAAGGACTCCTTCAGAATCATAATGGCACTAGTTGCACATTTTGATTTAGATTTACATCAAATGGATGTTAAGACGACATTTCTAAATGGAGATTTAGCAGAAAATGTTTACATGAAACAACCCAAGGGTTTTTTCATGGAGGGGAAGGAACTTATGGGATGCCGCCTAAAGAAATCCATTTACGGGTTAAATCAAGCCTCTCGGCAGTGGTATTTAAAGTTCAATGATACAATCAAAAGATTTGGATTCAAAGAGAATGTTGAGGACAACTGCATTTATGCAAAGTTCAAAAGTGGGAAATATATTTTCCTAATTCTGTATGTGGATGACATTCTGCTTGCTAGCAGTGATGTCAGTCTACTACTAGAAACAAAGAAGTTCTTGTCTTCAAATTTTGACATGAAAGACCTTGGTGAAGCTTCTTATGTTTTGGGCATAGAAATTCACCGAGATAGAAAGAATGGAGTGTTAGGACTGTCGCAGAAAGCATATTGTGAAAATATCCTAAAGAAATACAATATGCATGCGAGTAATGCAACACCTGCTCCCATAGTCAAGGGCGATAGTTTTGGAAAATTCCAATGTCCAAAGAACCAATATGAGATCGATCAAATGAAGTCAGTACCATATGCTTCGGCTGTTGGAAGCTTACAGCATGCACAAGTGTGCACTCTCCCTAACTTAGCTTTTATCACCGGGGTACTCGGTAGATATCAAGATAATCCAGGCACAGAGCACTGGAAGATGGTAAAGAAAGCTCTGCGTTATGTGCAAGGCACAAATGGCCTCATGCTAACATATAAAAGATCTGATTCCCTAGAGATAAAAGGGTATTCAGATGCGGATTTTGTGGGAGATAAAGACGACAGAAAGTCCACGACAGGATATGTCTTTACTCTCGCAGGAGGTGCTATTTCGTGGAGAAGCGCCAAACAGTCGATAGTTGCATCATCTACGATGTATGCAGAATTTATAGCATGTTATGAGGCCATGGGACAGGCGTTATGGTTAAAGAAATTTCTACCCGACTTGAAATTGGTTGACTGCATCAGCAGGCCACTAAAGATGTACTATGACAACGAGCCCGCAGTATTCTATGATCACAACAACAAGTCGAGTAATGCTACAAAGTCTATAGATATAAAGTACTATGTTGTGAAGGACAAAGTCCAGGATCAATCTATAAGTATCGAGCATATAAGGACAAAGGATATGCTTGCGGATCCGCTAACGAAAGGCTTACCACCCAATGTGTTCAAGGAACACATAGCCGGCATGGGTTTAATGGAAAGCCTATGATTTCGGGACTATAGAGGCCCAAAAGTAAAAGGATTTGTTTCAAAATAGAAAAGTATGTAGTGGCTGTCTGATTCTATCGGCAATTGAGCTGAGACGATGAAACATGCTCTATGTATCGATCTATGATGAAACAAGTAAAGTACAAAGTTAAAAGTAAAGTCGAGATCAAGGGGGAGAATGTTAGTTTGATCTCTCCCGTTCGAGCCCAACGGCCCGAACGAGCCCCTTATCCGCGCCCTGATCGGGGGCGCCCAACCTTATCATGGTTGGTGGGCCCCTTCGTCGCGCTATATAAAGTGGTGGGGGGACCGGCAGCACGCGTCACGAGGATTGCCGCTGTGCCAATCACCCCACCTACACCCCTACCGATCTAGGGTTAGCATGAGTCGACGGGAAGCGCCGCCACCACCGCACACCCATGCCGTTGACCTTTTCCCATGGCTAATGACGGCGGCTCTAGCTCCGGGACTAGTTCCGGCATCCCCTCTGGCTTGTGTCTGTCAAGCCAGGGAGCAGGTAGTTCCTCTCCTCTCCGATCCCTCTCTCCCTCTCTCAGTTTCGGATCTAGATAGGCAAGGTAAAGTGCTACTGGATAGATCTAGACTAGTTTCATCGCAAAGTCATTTTAACAGGTAGTTCCTAGGACGTCGTTTGATGATGCAGGAGATGTGCTAGTCTAGCGGCAGGTCGCAGAATTGACAGTGACAAACGACGGTGAGAGAGTTGTGAGTTCCAAGCGGCGACTACTAGGGACGGCGCCACACATCGATGTTATGTAGCTATGGCAAGCAGCGCGTCGAAGCGGGGCGGAGCTAGCGACTCGTGGGGGTGTGAAAGAAGAGAGAGCGAGGCAGGCAAATGTGGGTGTCGGAAATGGTTGGGTTGCTGCCGAGAGGGCCATGTGCGGCCAATCTACTTGGCGTCACTTGTCGGCAGCCCACTTTTGGGGCCGCCGGTGGAGATGCTCTTATTGCATCAGTTTGGCTAGTTTTCTTATCTTAATAACTGTCGAATTCTTTTATTCTTGATTAATGAAATGATAAACCTTTTTTACAACTTTCTCACACTTTATTTCAAGATGTTGCCCTGCCTTTTGAATTCTTAGTGGGTGGGTCAAACTTCAAAGACGAGACAACGTTCAGAAACCCCATCCCCGTTCTCAACAATGCCAGCAGGAACAGCTGCATGCCGATTTCCATGCAGTAAACTAAGACACCACCAGTGGCGAATCTAGGATAAAAATCGAGGGTGGGCTCAAAAGACTAAGTCACTTTGTCGATTTTTGTTAATTCATGTATAGTACCTACAATATGATATGTGGTATGGATGGTCACATAAATAACACTTAATATCTCAAAGCTTTTTGTGAATAGATTATCACGTGAAGCTTGGATATCGATGCAGAGGCCAGGGTGTAGCACCCCTTTTCGAAAAAAAAAAGTGAATCTTGGAAATCCTCACGAGACAACGTATTTTGATGTGTTTTTTTGATTATGGATATAGAAAGGGCCTAGACATATGGCCCTTGATGCATTTGTTGATGTAATATATACATTATATATATGCCACCAATTTTCTTTACATAGTATAAACCTTGTTTCTTCAGCCAAGTATAAAGCCTGCTGCTACAGAATCGCCTAGGAGCCTAGCAAAACTAACAATGCACCCTGTTTTCTTTAGATGCAAAAATGCATTGCATTTGTGCGGATGGCAATTACGTTGTTGGGCGCAAGGCTATAGCCCAAGCTGTGTACCCCTTTGTCCCCAGTTAGCGGTACGGATGGACACAAACAGAGCTGCTTCTTGGTAACTGATCTCTCACTTATCGTCTGCAATTTCATGCCTTGTGGCGCTCTAGTTGGATATCCCAGCAAGAATGGAGGGTAGACTGAAGCCAAACGAAGCCTACCTATTGGATTCACCCCTGGACACGGGTGTTCGAAAAAAAAGGCTAGAGGAGCAGGGTGTACCCAAGAGGCATGCCAAAATTCTCCCGATGCATCCAATTCATAGTAATTGTCTCAACTGAATAACTGCTCGTGGTTGGCACCGGTCAAGCTATCGTCATACATCTAGCTTGTTGTTCGCTCGAAAGGAATTTATCTTCTTCAGTCTAGCAGATGACTAATACTTTCTTCCGTGTTGAGATAGATGCAAGATATATATCTTGGGGCCTTGGTGTACGAAGTAACTCATACTTCAGTTCTGACGAGTAACTCAGACTTTAGTTTTTAACCTACGGACTGGCCCACTATAGGTCTTCTTTATAGCTTACTACCATTGTATTCTGTGAGAAACTATTTATATTAATTCTGGGTAACCTTCCTGGCAAAAAAAATTCTGGGTAACCTTTAAACTAAGAGCTAATACATTTTGAGTTGTGATATTGCTTAATGCCTAGACGACGGCCACATGCCTCGTAAGAAGCAACCTGATTTCTGCAAGCCGATTACTCAAAGAAAAAAATGTTTGACAAATTGCATAAAGACCAAAGATTTACAAGCCGATCCAATCTCAAAATTTTGAAAATTACTTCTGAGTCGCCCATCATGATCGGGAGCACTGAACGCACTTTTGGCTGGAAATGCGCCCATGACAGGCATGTTGCCGAACAGTCGGCTCAAAATCCTTGAGAAGCCCTTCATCTTCAACCTCCAGACCATGTCGACGGCGCGTCGCTGCTGCCGCTGCCTGAGCCGGCCGAATGTTCTTGGTTGCGAACAAGAAGTCACCAAACTGGTCAAAAAGACCATATCCGTCCTAGAGACAAAGAAGAATGATGAAGTGTCGATGAAGCTCCTTGATGATCCGAAAATCCTCACCGCCAGAAGAAATCCTCTAGGACCACACCACTCCCACAAGCTCCTCGACATCACCATCAAGATGGGGCTGAAACCGGGAGACCTTATTGAAATAAACGTCGCCGCCCCATCAAACTTGAGCCCTAAAAACAGGAAAACGGAGCCCTCCCGCCGGCAATGGCCTAGATCCACCCCGCCTCCATGGCCCGAATAAGGCCACATTAGCGAGGCAGATTGGCGATGGCATCAACAGGAGGCAACGAAATCCTTGCAGGGAAGAGGAGAAGGAAGGGAACATAACTTCAAAAGAAAAATTCGAGCCGATTGACCGTCTTACCAGGTGTAAAGAGCATAGCCACAACACTGTAAAATCACTTTCAAGTACCACAATGCGAAACGTAGACCATTTTGACACCAGGGAGAAAAACAATGTCCGGGAAATATTTAATTTTGAGATCAAACATGAGAGTAACGCAATATCTAGAAGATCAAAATTAGACCCTTTATTTCCTATGGACCTTTTGGCACTTAACTTGAGTAAATTTCGTGTAGAAATTCTCAAAAACAATAGTGCCATCCAAAACCCACATTAATTGACTCCGCTTTGTGTAGATACTCACACTAAAACGCGTTAAGGTACATGCTTATCTAGACAACAATGTTGAGCCAATTAATTTGAAACGGGTGAGTATTTGAGACGATTGGCTTCAACCACAGATAATGTCATAAAACGGTGATTTTTATTTTCAGAGCTTGTTAGACGTGTCAAGTTACAAACCGAGAGTCATGCTTCCAAACCAAAGTAACCAACGCACACACACAATCCAACCTAGGTAGTAGAAAAAAATACCCTTAATCAACTCTGGAACCACAGAACCATGTCTGAAAATTCTGAATCAACTTTGGAACGCTGGAATCTGGATCAGATTGTAGTCCGCCTCCAACTAAGTGAATTTTGTTGTCCGAGGTTTCTGGGTTACAAAGCATAGACCTACAAAACATCGTATGACTCCTGACCTACAAAGCGTACTCTTGCAAGTAGATCGGCAAAGGAGGCGGCGGCGGCGGCGGCCATGGCAGCCACACTCCCGGAAGACGTCCTCCTCGAGATCCTCTTCCGCCTAAAGGACGTCCCGGCCGCCC
The DNA here is from genome assembly GCA_023614405.1 of Avena insularis. Lineage (NCBI taxonomy): Eukaryota > Viridiplantae > Streptophyta > Magnoliopsida > Poales > Poaceae > Avena > Avena insularis. The sequence goes on along the minus strand of CM042695.1, from coordinate 374,992,374 downwards.
TCTTCCGCTGTGCCACGGCATGCCAGCGATGGAGCCGCCTCATCACCGAACCAGCCTTCATGCGGCGCTGCTGGCCAGATCAGGATACATCCTTTGTGGTCGGCTTCTTCGCGCAGGAACTCGACAAGACAGGGACGCCCTGCTTCACCCTGACACCGAGATCGCCATTCTAACCGGTCCGGATTATCGCTATGACAGTGAGCCGGTGCCCCCGAGCACCTCGTAGTTCTTCAAAGTGGTAATCATCAGCTCCTACAATAACGATGGCGACAAATGTGCTCTCCACACATTATCCTCTGAGGAACCAAGCTGGAGGGTGCATACCAATTGCCTCGATGGCTTGGCGCATTGGCTAGTTCCTTCTAATGGCGGAGCACTATGTCTAAGTGTCCTTAACCTGAACATGAGGACTAACCATTTCTCCTTAACGAACCTCCCCGTCCCAATGAATTGCTACCGAAACAGTAACCTGTTCCTTACTCTAGCCATCAACGGGGCGCTATCACTTCTTTGGATGCTAAGCACAGGTACCCAACTTGAGATCTGGGAGAAGCAAGAGGAACAAACAAATAAAACGATGGAGGTTCAGAATGGGTATGCAAAAGGAAAATTGAGCTAAAACAGCCAGGAAAAAGGGAGAATGACGGAAGGGAGCTATGTGTCTTGGGAGAGAAGTGTGGCACAGTGCTGGTCAATGGCACGTTCCAAGGCATGTACATGGCTGACCTAGAAACAGGGATGATGGAGGAGGTGGTTCATTGCCCTCGCGGGGGCTACATTATACCGAGTGAGATTGTGCCCTTGGAAGTGGATTGGCCGACGATCTTCGCTTCTCAACTTGATTCCAGGTATAACTAGCCATTTTGCTATATCAGTACATACATTTCTTTAAGTTGCAACGAAATAAACGCCAGGTATACTAACGTATCAAGGATTGATGAATCAGTAAGGCATTGACTATGTTGATTAGGTGTTTGTTATGTTACTCAATCGACTGAATCATGACGTCATTAGTGTTCAACTTGTCCTATAATCCATGTATGGGTGTTAATTATGTTGTTACTATTCCCTCCAATCCATATTACTTGTCGTTGAAATAGATGTATCTAGCACTAAAACATGTCTAGATACATGCATCCATTTTAGTGACAAGTAATGTGGATCGGAGGGAGTACTATTTTTGGTAAAGACTACATGTCCAGCCCCGTGGTTATTCGGTTCTTACGGATAGTCGGGTAACCAAATATTAATCGTAAACAAAGAGTAACCAATGTTGTTGTATATATATTAATAGACATTATATTGCCTCCAAGTTGTGCATTTTAGTTTATTAAGTTTCCCCATATTTTATACTGTATATAGGTATGCATGCTCCCCTTCCTTACATTTTTTGGCATGCACCTTGTGTCAGCTCGTACTTATAATGTCTTTGACTTACCAATTGAAAAGGAAACAAAAGATGGAAAATCAAATGACGTATCCACCTGGGTGGGAACTAAAGTATCTTCAACGAAAAGCTAGTCGTTTATTAAGGTGAGTTCACCGTCGCTCTTAGCTTTGCCATTGATGGCTATTAAAACGTATAAGGAGCAAGGAACAACCTTATTTGCATTTTGACCATTCTCGACTCATTTTTATTTATCAATGAGTTTTTATGCTTGCTGCCATATTAAGATCGTAGTGGTCATTATGCCAATTTGGTTTCTCATCAAAACACCCTTTTTTACATCATAAACTTTCTTTCATGACAGCTTGAGTTACCACTCGTTGCGAACATAAACATAGAACATAAATATATATATGTTCTTTCTTGACAGGTCAAACTAGAGTTTGATTGTGCTTACTGCGCTAGAACTGGTAAAACCTACTAGAAGGCATGTTCTCGTCGCTTACGTCGAAATTATATGAAAATGGGAATTTGAAGAGGGCGAATTGGGAGTTGAATCATGAAAGTCGAAGAGGTATTTCACCAACCAGTTAAAAGATAGCTACCTTTTGGGATTTAGCATCATGTGATTTTATTTTGAACTTCGAACTTGTCCAATAGTAACCGGATTCACTTTTTTACTATTTCTCTCCCTACCACCTTTTCCTAAATCTCGGTCATCTAAGTAATCACATGTCATTGATGCAAAATTTATCGTATGTTTTCTTTAATTGTATTTTATGGTGGTGATTATTAGCAATGAAAGAGGGTGTTTTTTGCTGCTGAAAGTTCACAAATTGATAATACATGCGATGTTATAATGGCCTATGTGTTGTACGAAGGTCCTTGACCATTAAATGTTAACAAAGTAAAACGATATTGAAAATGTGGGCATGCATTTGTTGTCTTTTGGCTTCAAAACGATATTGAAAATGTGGGCGTTCATATTGTATTTATGAAAGACGATGATCGAATTTTTCTGGTTTTATGTTGTATGTATACATGGCAGTAGCGGAACTCCCATCCTCTCAACCAATCGTAGTGTGCATACCAGCATTCAACTTGTGTTCAAGGGGCACAGTATCAAGTATCAGCTATCATCGCTAGTTGGAGCAAGGTCTGACAGCACGCGCATCAGCGCATGGTATCCACACGTCCGCCTTGAAAAATCATAACATTTGGTATCTTTACCTTTTCTTCTTTAACGGTTGGCACCTTTCCTTGATGCTTCAAGATATTGTTTTTCCTTTTTTTATTGTAAAACTATTTGTTTCAACATTGATGACCGGCAAGTTTTCAGAACCATTAGACAGCCATCGTCTCAGCCTTTAATTTCTTCATCAATTTATGAAGTCGACTCATGTCAATAGACGCTTCCATCTCTGTAGCTCTTCGGAATCTACCCTTGCGGGGCTATGTGCTTCGTGCTGTAATCCCTACATGAGTTGAATGGAATTGTTTGAGTGCCTCCCTTGTTCAAAATAAGAAGAAATAGCTGAAATTATTCTTAAACCTATCATCATAAAAAAAAATAGTTAATTGGATACCGAAAACAAGATCTCATGGAAGATCTAGTTATCCCTCACAAACGATTGGCAAAGCTGGAGGATAACATCAGTGTCTAAATTCTTGAACCCCACACCGCAGAGCAAGTCGCCTAACCTCTGATCTGCAGGTTAACATCACTGTCTAGATTTACTCGACGATGTTGCGTTTCTTCGACGGTATGGCATTGGCACTTGGACAGCCATAAATTAAAGCACAGATGACGCTTCCTGCCTCCCTTGGAACCCCCCCCCACGAAATTGATACAAAACTACATAGTGTTTTCCCTTCGTAGACCAGAACCATAGTCGGGGGCTCAGGCTGGTCGGTAAAGTATGCATGGACCAGGCGGCAGGCGCTGTGCACACGTAAGTAACGTGGTGAGCCGAACGCGCAGGTGACATTTTTGGCGTTGGTTGTTGGGCAACGTAGCCAGATTTGAGGCTCGCTGATCGATTGGCGACTAGAATGGTGCGCTCTGTCATCTACACTCACTCGAGAGTCGAGAGGATTAGTTTGGATCAACTTTTTGGTATCGGCTGTTAAGGGCAAGTAAAAATTACTGGAGAGGGCGAGCAGGTCGAATACCTTGACGCGATTCTCAAGCAAAATCTAGAATTCAAATTTGATTAACATCTAGAAATTTCAAATTTGGAGGAGTAGGAATCGTTATATCGGAAGAGAAACACCTAGGTTTTAGTGTTACACTAACAAACCAGTTCAAATTCAAGAGGTCTGAGATTTTCTCACTGATAAACTCATTTTACTGGATATTCCAACATGTAACCAAATCTCTTGGTTGGATGAAGATGATAAGAACTCGGACGTCCATTTGGATGAAGATGATAAGAACTCGGATATTCTATATAAGGTGGTCTAGTATTTTTTTAAAATATGGTGATAGTTTTTTGAATAAGCCATTTGGTGGTTGCTTCACAAAACTGTCTGTTTTTTATGCTCGAAAAATGGAAAATGCCTTTTTGTGCGACAAAAAGAAAAACTTCCTCTTGCAACATTGTTTGCCATCCCATGATGCACATGTATGAACAATATGGTCACATTATCACAAACTATGTCTTGATTCTAGCCATAACATTGGTTATTTAATCCGAAAGCCAAGAAACCTCGAATGAGATAGGTCATTTTGTTAAGGTTTTTTTGAGACATAATCAATATAGGGCATAAAAAATTCAAAAACGATCGAAACAATGTGAAACCTTCGCGTGGTGTCATATTATAGGACATAGTTAGAAGGAAAAATATCAAACTTGGTATATTGATTATGTCTGAAAAAACCCTTCACAAAATGACCTATCTCATTCGAGGTTTCTTGGCTTTCGGGTCAAATGACCAATGTTATGGCTAGAATTAAGGCATATTTTGTGATAATGTGCCAATATTGTGCATACATATGCATCATGGGATGGCGAACAATGTTGGAGGAGAAAGTTTTTCTTTTCGTCGCACCAAAATGCCATTTTCCATTTTCGGAGCACAAAAAACGGACGGTTTTGTGAAGCAACCACCAAATGGCTAATTCAAAATGCTACCATCATATTTTACAAAAAAATACTAGACCACCTTATATGGACAATGTCCCAACAGGGGGATCTTAATTAAACCTTTCCGTCCACCCCTGGTGAAAAAGAGAAATTCCTGCCGAATCGGTAGGAAGTGGGTCAGATATGAACTACAGGTACATGATCTGATGCACATGTTTTTTTACAAAAATTATTTTTAGGTTCAAAATATGCTATTTTATCAAAGATCCAATTCAATTTTAGCGAGGCTCGGCCCCGAGCTAAGAATCTTCATGCCCGTCGTTCAACAAAGTTTGACGATAGTTTAAAACGAGCATAAAAAATTCAAAACAATCGAAACAATGCGAAACCTTCGCGTGGTGTCATATTATGTGACATAGTTACAAGGAAAAATATCAAACTTGGTATATTGATTATGTCTAAAAAAACCCTTCACAAAATGACCTATCTCATTCGAGGTTTCTTGGTTTTCGGGTTAAATGACCAATGTTATGGCTAGAATCAAGGCATAGTTTGTGATAATATGCCCATATTGTGCATACATGTGCATCATGGGATGGCGAATAATGTTGCAGGAGAAAGTTTTCCTTTTTGTCGCACCAAAATGTCATTTTCCATTTTCCGAGCACAAAAAATAGACGGTTTTGTGAAGCAACCACCACATGGCTAATTCAAAATGTTACCACCACATTTTACAAAAATACTAGACCAACTTATATGGACAATGTCCCAACAGGGGGGTCTTAAACCTTTCCGTCCACCCCTGGTAAAAAAGACAAATTCCTGCCGAATCGGTAGGAAGTGGGTCAGATATGAACTACAGGTACATGATCTGATGCTCATGTTTTTTTATAAAAATCATTTTTAGGTTCAAAATATGCTATTTTATTAAAGATCCAATGCAAGTTTAGCGAAGCTCGGCCCCGAGCTAAGAATCTTCATGCTCGTCGTTTGACAAAGTTTGACGATAGTTTAAAACGGGCATAAAAAATTCAAAAAGATCGAAACAATGCCTAACCTTCGTGTGGTGTCATATTATGTGACATAGTTATAAGGAAAAATATCAAACCTGGTATATTGATTATGTTTGAAAAAAACCTTCACAAAATGACCTATCTCATTTGAGGTTTCTTGGCTTTCGGGTCAAATGACCAATGTTATGACTAGAATCGAGGCATAGTTTGTGATAATGTGCTCATATGGTGCATACATGTGCATCATGGGATGACGAACAATATTACATTAGAAAGTTTTCCTTTTCGCCGCACCAACACTACAAGAAATGTGTTAACTTATGACCTTCTCATAGTGACGAGGAATGAAATCATCATAGATTTATGACGATTTCGCACAAGATGGTCATATGCTGTTTGGAGAGGTCAAAATCCTATAAAATTACGACGATTTATGTCAAAATCGTCGTAATTTCATCACATGAAATCGTCATAACCTGCACGATACAACTTAGAGCCTCATTTATACCCCTTTTATGACCAATTTAAATCGTCATATTGTCTAAAATAATATACAATGAATCAACTAGTTGGCCACATCAGCAATTATGCTTATGTGACATATCTATGTGTCAATTTATATATCTATGTCTAAAAATAATGGGAAAGGGGGGAATCGAATCAGCGACCTTGCAAACTAGCTCACTCATGAACAACCACCACACTATAGCATCATCTGTGTTACAACTAGCTCACTTGTTTTTTTATAATGTTGGGCTTCTACAAATCTGCGAACAAATAAGGCAAAAATAAGGAGAACAGAGGGCTCAAACCAGGCACCTCCACAACCGATACGGTGGGTCTAACCATCCTACCGCCACCTCTTTCTGGTTTTACTGACATGCTACTCGTTTATAAAGGTATCCACATTATTTGTTGGGCCTGGGCCTTAGCTAAGGGAGTCCCCTGGGCCGTAGCTAAGGGAGTCCCTATGTCTTTCTTTGTTTAAATACGTCTTGGGCTTGGGCCTTAGCTAAGGGAGTCCCCTTGTCTTCCTTTTTTTTAAATACGTCCTGGGTCTTGGCACCCGTTGTCCAGTGGATAAGATCCGGCCCAGCTCGGTGGTCCATTTAGCAAAGTTTTTTTCCTTTTCTATTTTCTTAATTTTTTTGTATCTTTTTCATAAGAAGTCCAAATGAATTTATTTTTGGCTCTAAATTTTTATAAAATTCAATTATATCCTCCTAGTTTATTAATTATCAATACTTTTATTATTTCACAATAGTGGATTTACTAATCTCACATCAGTCCATGGTAGGAACAATATCATAATTCAAAATATCATTTTGAAACTAGGGTTTTGGATTCATTTTTTTGGCCTTAAGTCTTACAAAAACTGCATTGGATCTATGATAAAAAATTATATTGTGACTCTAAAATGATTTTTTTGAAAAATCATGGGCATCAGATCATGTACTTGTAGTTCAAATCGGACCCACTTCCTACCAATTCAGCAGAAATTTATCTTTTTCGCCAGGGGTGCACGGAAAGTTTTAAGATACCCCGGTTGGGACATTGTCCATGTAAGGTGGTCTAATATTTTTTTAAAATGTGGTGGTAGCATTCTAAAACTCTCATTTGGTGGTTGCTTCACAAAACACCCCATTTTTTGCGCTCGGAAAATGGAAAATCAATTTTCCATGCGACGAAAAGAAAAACTTCCTCCTGCAACATTGTTCGCCATCTCATGATACACATGGATGCATAATATGGATATATTATCACAAACTATGCCGCGATTCACATTGGTCTTTTGGCCCGAAAGCCATGAAACCTTATACATGATAGGTTGTTTTTTCACGAGGGGTGGACAAAAAGGTTTGAGATACCCCAGTTGGGAAATTGTCCATGTTAGGTGGTCTAGTACTTTTGAAAAATAGGATGGTACAATTTTCAAACTTTCATTTGGTGGTTGCTTCATAAAACGGCCCGTTTTTTATGCTCGGAAAATGGAAAATGGTTTTTCTGTACCACGAAATGGAAAACTTCCTCCTAAAACATTGTTCTCCATTCTATGATGCACATGTGTGCATAATACGGGTGCATTATCACAAACTATACCCTGATTCTAGCCATAACATTGGTCATTTGACCCGAAAGCCATGAAACCTCGAACATGATAGGTCATTTTGTGAAGGGTTTTTTGAGACATACTCAATTTACCAAGTTTGGTTTTTTCCTTGCATATATGTCACATAATAAGACACCACACGAAGGATTTGCGTTGATCGGACCGTTTTTGAATTTTTTATGGCCCTTTCAAACTATGGTCAAAACGGCGGTCATGAATGTTCTTAGCTGAGGGATGAGCCTTGATAAACTTGCGTTGGATCTATGAAGAAATAGCATATTGTGAGTCTAAAAATGATTTTTTCAAAAAATCATGGGCATCAGATCATCTACATGTAGTTCAAATCGGACCCACTTCCTACCGATTCGGCAGGAATTTATCTTTTTCACCAGGGGTGGACGGAAAGGTTTGAGATACCCAAGTTGGGACATTTGTCCATGTAAGGTGGCCTATTAGTTTTGAAAAATTGGATGGTAGCATTTTGAAACTTTCATTTGGTGGTTGCTTCACAAAACGGCCCGTTTTTTGCGCTCGAAAAATGGAAAATGGTTTTTCCGTACGACAAAATGGAAAACTTCCTCCTGCAACATTGTTCGCCATCCCATGATGCACATGTGTGTACAATACAGGTACATTATCACAAACTATGCCCTGATTTTAGCCATAACATTGGTCATTTGACCCGAAAGCCATGAAACCTCGAACATGATAGGTCATTTTGTGAAGGGTTTTTTGAGACATACTCAATTTACCAAGTTTGGTATTTTTCTTGCATCTATGTCACATAATAAGACACCACGAGACACCAAGCGAAGGATTTGCGTTGATCGGACCGTTTTTGAATTTTTATGCCCCTTTCAAACTATGGTCAAAACTGCGGTCATGAATGTTCTTAGCTAGGGTATGAGCCTTGATAAACTTGCGTTGGATCTATAAACAAATAGCATATTGTGAGTCTAGAAATGATTTTTTCAAAAAATCATGGGCATCAGATCATCTACATGTAGTTCAAATCGGACCCACTTCCTACCAATTCGGTAGGAATTTGTCTTTTTTGTCAGGGGTGGACGGAAAGGTTTGAGATACCTGGGTTGGGACATTTGTCCATGTAAGGTGGCCTATTAGTTTTGAAAAATTGGATGGTAGTATTTTGAAACTTTCATTTGGTGGTTGCTTTCCAAAACGGCCCGTTTTTTGCGCTCGAAAAATGGAAAATGATTTTTCCGTACGACAAAATGGAAAACTTCCTCCTGCAACATTGTTCTCCATCCTATGATGCACATGTGTGCACAATATGAGTGCATTATCACAAACTATGCCCTGATTTTAGCCATAACATTGGCCATTTGACCCGAAAGCCATGAAACCTTGAACATGATAGGTCATTTTGTGAAAGGTTTTTTGAGACATACTCAATTTACCAAGTTTGGTATTTTTCCTTGCATCTATATCACATAATAAGACACCACGCGAAGGATTTGCGTTGATCGGACCGTTTTTGAATTTTTTATGCCTCTTTCCAACTATGGTCACAACAGCGGTCATGAATGTTCTTAGCTAGGGGATGAGCCTTGATAAACTTGCATTGGTTCTATGAAGAAATAGCATATTGTGAGTCTAAAAATGATTTTTTCAAAAAATCACGGGCATCAGATCATCTACATGTAGTTCAAATCGGACCCACTTCCTACCGATTCGGCAGGAATTTGTCTTTTTGCCAGGGGTGGAAGAAAAGGTTTGAGATACCCCAATTGGGACATCGTCCATTTAAGGTGGTCTAATGTTTTTGAAAAATGGGATGGTTGCATTTTGAATTAAACATTTGGTGGCTGCTTCACAAAACGCCCCATCTTTTGCGCTCGGAAAATGGAAAATAGATTTTTCGTGAGACGAAAAGAAAATTTTCCTCCTTTAACATTGTTCCCTGTCCCAAGATACACATAAATGCATAATATGGACATATTATCACAAATTATGTCAATATTTTAGTCATACCAAACATTGGTTTTGTGCTTTTGTGAGATGAAAATATAAATAGAGTTAGGTAACCCTCACTCTGTGGAAACCCTCCTCCAGCTAATAAGATGCAGGAAATGTACTATCCATGGATCACCTTTCCCAAGCAGATCTCAGCCATCAACACATCTTGATCCAACGTCCGGAAATCACATCTCCTGCCCCCACACGAAAATATGGCGCCGCATTCTTTCGATTTTGGCCGCGAAAGACTAAAGTTTGGCCCCAAAAATTGGTCTAGGTCTCAGTCCAAGCCGACCCACCCATCGCTCAGTCTCCTCCCACCAACCCTCGAGCGCCACCTCCACCCAAACACGATCTCTCCTCCCACGATCCAGCGCCGACCACCCGTCCGCACCACCTCTGACGCCCATCCTCCCATCTGCACCACCTTCGTCAACACACCCTCCTCGCCGCCCCTCTCCATTCAAGCCCGATCTTCGAGCGCCTCCACCAACCCGACATGATCTCCCCTCCTAGGCTCCAGATCGACGGCCACCCGCCCGCACCAACTCCAGCGTCCCTCCTCCCGTCCTCCAAACCCTCCTCGCCGCCCCCTCTCTATTCAAGCCTGGTCCAGAGTCATCACTACACCTCTGCCCATCCTACCGTGGTCTAGATCCCGAGACACCGCTGCGCGTGAACCCTAGCAGGCCCCCTACATGTTGCCATCAAGGGTAAACAAGCTCGTCCTCTCGTGGCTTCTCGCGTTCCCCTCCGACCTCCCACTATGCGGCATGGCATCCGGGAGAAGGGCGGCCGGTTCTTCCAGATGCGCCTCGACACCGACGACAGTGTGGGAGCGGTGGTGCTCGCAGGGCGCGGTCGTGCCTTCTGCTTCGAGAAGGACCCGCGGGCATCATAGGAGATCTTCAATGTCGACATCAACGACCTCGTCAAGTAGATGGAGCGCTACAACAAGCCCATCATCATCGCCGTCGCCGGGTTTGCCATCACCGTGGGGTTCAAGGTCTCCCTCGCCTACGACATAATCGTTTCTGGAAGCTCCGCCAAGTTCCTCGACACCCATGCCAAGTGAGCTCTCCCCACACCTTTTTTCCTCATATACTACAACGTCCATAGTGGATTGTGTACTGATACAATGCTTCTTTCCTTCCAAGGTCGTGGGAGCCATGCCAATCAAATGCCATTTAGATTGAACTGTCTAGTTTATTGGAAACATGAGGGTACAGGTTTTCTATTACTATTGTGCTTAGTTTTTGTTCAGTTGTTTCTATCACCAGTCTTTCTTCATAAGAGAAAGCTAAGATCTTGGTTTGTTAGTTATCTTTCTGCCATTTAGAATGTTTCATGTCTGCCTGTTTGGTTTGTAAACTAACTGCCAATGATATTTCCTTTCTTGCTGATAAGTGATCATCCTTTTGTGGAATATTTGACTATGTACTTGAGATGGTAAATACATGCTGTTCTGTAACTTGAGATATCCTCTAGAACAGTTTGTTTTGGTCCAACATATGAATATTTGGCTATGTTAATAGCTGCCTGTATGCTTACTACTCAATTTGTACTACTGAGAATATATATGTTCGCATTTACACTTGACTGAGGGTACTGTCCGACTTGATCGCTAGTTGTTTAGTCTCCGTCTCATGCGTTCTCTTGCCATATACTACCTGCATGAATTTATTTTGTGTTTGTCCTCTGTCTTCTTGCGTATTGAGAGAGTTTTTGAGACTGATTCAACTGACAGTTGCTGTTTTCTACTACTGTATGTAGATGTGCGTTGATTTTATTGAATTGGGACTATAGCTACTAGTTAGTATTTTCAGGATGCATGGGTAATCTTCAGAGGTTGACATTTCAAGATCAAAATTACTGTTATTAGATCAAAATTACTGTTAGTATTGTCAAAATTGTTGTTAGTATTGTCAGGATGCATGCAAAATGTTGTTTTGTTAGATCGGATGCATGCGTGGATATTTTATTGAGTGAATCCCTGATGAACTACATGGGTAATGGTTATTTTATTGCATCATAGTCTTAGCGTCTTGATAATTGTTGTTGTTAGATGCTGCAATCTACCGTCTTTTCTTCTGCAATCTATTGTCTCTTTTTGTGCATCATCGTAGATTCTTCATAAACTATTGCTAGCTGGTTATTTCAAATATTATTGTCATTTTTTTGTGTGCATGTTCGAGCTCTGTTTAATAGATGATTCCTGGCCGATAACAAGGAGTTGACGAGCATGATGGGTCTAGTTCCACAGACCGAACTGCTCTTCATCTCTGGAGGTCAGGCATGTTTCCTGCTTGCTTTCTTGTCCGTGCCTACTAGGCTCTGGATCTGTTGGTTAAATTTTAGGGAGTTTTCCTTATAGTTTGCAAATTATGGTTACCACCAACCAGATGCACCCTGTACAGTTTGGTTCTCTAGCCTAAATGATGCAGATGCCTTCTTATCCCATGCATGAATACCTGTGTTTTATCACTATTATGTCTCTCATGCTAATTGGTAAACATACAGTAGCTTGCAATTAAGTAACCACAAATTTTTACTGGAGAAGTAAAGTTCTAATAAGCTACTGTTGCAGTTTCTATTGTTAATGATTAAACTTGTGAAAGTTTCATGGTGGTTGCTAGTGATATGTGTGTAACCTTAACCTGAACCCTTTTTTTTACTATGGAGTATTTCCTGAAAGTTTTTTTGTTGCATGCTTAACTTGTGGAGTAAACCTTTTCTGGAGCTTAATTTTCTTGCTGCTGCTCTTTTCGGGTACATGGATTATTTCCTGGAGCTTAATGTGTGCTAGTACATTTGTTCTATCTAGTACTTGTAGTGTCCTAGTCATGCATTTGATGAACTAAATGTGTATATTTGAGTGCTAGTAGCGATTACCTTGTGATCTTCTAGTCCTATTGAACTTGTCTGTGTAACTTTATTACTGAATGTAGGACTTCCTAGCTTGTGATTATTGAAGTTTTCTCAAATTAATTTATCTTGAAGAATAAATCTAGAGAAGTTTCTATTTCTGCAGTTCTAGTGATTACTACTCTGTCAATTTTGGTGATGAAAACTGCACTTGAACAGGGTATGTTGTTGCATTACCACTGTTATAATTTTGGTGATTCAACTGAACTTGACTGAAACTCCACTTAACTGTATTTTTTTGTATTAACTTGGTTAATTCCTGATTGCCAAATTCAGGTCCGAGAGTCACTACTAGGAAAATGGTCTTTAGTGGCGCACCTGAAAACATCATCATGGCGCACTGCGGCGCCACAGACTGCTTCTGGCTATTTCTCAGCCGTGGCGCACTGCCTAGTGCGCCACGGTTGTGTAGAGACAGCCGTAGCGCACCTGCTAGTGCGCCACAGATGATTGGGCAGGTGCGCTACCCCTAGGATCTTCAGTGGCGCACTATCAAGTGCGCCACTAAGCTTCTATAGTGCGCTTTAGGTGTAGTGCGCCACAGAAGGTAGACCATGTGCGCCACAGATGTATTTTTTGTTTTTTTTTAATTTCCGAGCCAGATTATATACAATACAGATTATATACAATATTACAACAGATATACACACACAGATACAAGATATACAATTATATATATAAATACACAATATGAAAAACAAGATTGAAACAAATACATATAGATAAGTCTTATACATGAATACATAGTTAAGTTACATTGTTTCGATCAAGTTACAAAGTAGTAGTTGGTGACATGCGAATACATGTGTCGATCGAACAAGTTAGAGCTCGGAAGCTCGCCTAGACATCTAAACTAGCTAGACACAAACGCGGGATAAACAACCAAAGAAGATAAGCATGATCACCGCCGCGACGAAGGTGTAGGTCTTCATCCGGTTCCTTGTCCTAACTCCCGCTAGATAGCGCGTGTATCTAGCTTCCGCCTCCGCCATAGTGTTGTACCCTTTGTAGCTATTGCTGCTGAAACGGTGCACCTGTCTCCGGCAATCTTCCCAATCATCGTAGACTCCGGGAACCCGTCCCTTGTACACGACGTACCACGTCATCTACAAGTTGACAATAATAATTAACCGGTGATTAAAAAAACATGTATAATTAAAGTCGCATATGAAGATACACTTATAGAAAGTACTCCTAAATCAAAAAGAGCAAACTCAAAAAGCATGCCTCATATATAACTAGGTTGTTGGACACAGGAATATGCTACAATGGAACCGTACGCCAAGTAGGATGCACAACTCCTGGACTTGTGCATAACACAAGGCGTACAATCCCATCGTAGCACATTCACATATATAGTGTGCCACGACATTTCAATCATCGGCATTATTCTCGAAAAATACCAAAGTAGCTTGAAAAGCATGCCTCATATATAACTAGGTTGTTGGACACAGGAATATGCTACGATGAAACTGTACGCCAAGTAGGATGCACAACACCTGGACTTGTGCATAGCACAAGGCGTACAATCCCATCGCAGCACATTCACATATATAGTGTACCACGACATTTCAATCATCGACATTATTCTCGAAAAAGACCAAAGTAACTCAAAAAGAATGCCTCATATATAACTAGCTAGGTCGTTGGACACAAGAATATGCTACGATGGAAGTGTTCGCCAAGTAGGATGCACAACACCTGGATCTGTGCATAGCACAAGGCGAACAATCCCATCGTAGCACATTCACATATATAGTGTGCCATGACATTTCAATCATCAGCATTATTCTCGAAAAGACCAAAGTAGCTCGAAAAGAATGCCTCATATATAACTAGCTAGGTCGTTGGACACAGGAATATGCTATGACGGAACAGTTAGCCAAGTAGGATGCACAATTCCTGGACTTGTGCATATCACAAGGCTAACTATCCCGTCATAGCACATTCACATATATATTGTGCCACGACATTTCAATCATCGGCATATTCTCGAAAAATAACTCGAAAAGAATGCCTCATATATATACATAGGTCGTTGGACATAGGAATATGCTACGACGGAACAGTCAGCCAAGTAGGATGCACAATTCCTGGACTTGTGCATATCACAAGGCTAACTATCCCGTCATAGCACATTCACATATATATTGTGCCACGACATTTCAATCATCGGCATTATTCTCGAAAAAAGAGTAAGGAAAAAAAGAAGGACCAAAGTGAGCAAAGGACCAAAGAGTAAGCAAAAAAACCAAGCATTGATTGATATATAATAATAATAAGCAAAATAAGTAAGCGATAATTCATAAACCTAATAAGATAAGTACACTTGTCCACACACACACAAAGGTCATCTATAGTTTGTAACTACAACTAGGCCAACATCAAGCCTTCTGGCTCGGCTTAGGGAACGGGAGGACGCCTTGTCTCGTCATGAACTTCCTATAGTCACCCTGCATCTCTAGGCGATCTTCTATGTCATGGTTATTCGGGATATTTCCTCCGTAGAAGATCCCCCCCGAAGTCATGACATCACGAAAGATGATTGCCCCAAACTGCTGCTGGATGCGATACATCTCTTGTCTAATATCCGAATCATTGATCTTGGCCTTTGCTTGATTGCTTGTTTGAGATGATCCGCAGCGTAGAATTCTGCTGGTCAAGTAGGAACGCCTCATGTGATGGAGTAGTAGGCTTCCTTCTTCTTGTTTTCCGGCTGCTTCACGCAGGGAACTCCGTTACGTGGTTGAAGACGTGCTCGCCGAACTTGACCTTAAACGCATCGAAGGTGGTGCCTTCCGTCGAGGCAAAGCCAGTGAGAGCATCATCCAGAACTTCCTTGATCTTGTCGTAGTTTTTCTTCTTTTCTAGACTCCCTGAGTCGAAATACGTGGCGTGGGAATGCTTCGGCGATAAGGAGATGAGCATGCAGTGTTCATCTCTGCGCAAAAAATGCAAATGGAATGTGTTGGAAAAAGAATGATGATGATCTAATAAAGCCAATCGACGGTGGCGAGTGAATAACGACTTACTCGGGAAAGTAAGGCCGCGAATGTATTCCTTTGTCTTGTTCACCACGAGGATTCTTTTTAGATGCGAGGCCACGATCGTCGTTCGGGGAACCCAAGCAAATCACGCATGTAGTAGGGGTCCACTATAGCGATGCCGGTGTGTTCTCTCTAATGATCTGCATGGCCAGGTGAGAGAAAGCAGACGGACCATGGTATAGTGCAGCGGTATAGGTGGAACATATTGAAGATGTCGTCAACCGCAGGAAGAACAGATCCGCAGGGGCATTATCGACGAAGCCCAAGCCTGGTGGCACCTTAACCACGAATACCGGGTGCGAGGGATCTTTCTCCGATAGAAGGCGTCTCTCTATCGTCAGCACGCCGTCATGCACACTCTGCAGTTCCGAACTGGCGAGATTCCGCAAATTCTTAGGTAGCATGGGCTCACCCGCCACATGAATCCTCCACATAATACCCTCGGGTCTTGGTGGCCCGTCCCGAAACCTGATCGGATTCGCAGTTGTTGGCATACCGGCTGGCTCGAGCTGCTAGATTTTCTTTTCCCTTTTTTCCTTTTGGAGCGGGCAGGCACCGCAATCTGAGCACCGGCCGCCCTATGTAGTGTGTCAGGGCTTAGAATAAAGGGCCGGTTGGTTGTATCAGCTGGCTCTGTAAAGGCGCAAGATGGAGGCGTCTCCTGAGAACCAAACAGACGCTTGGTGATAGTGGCTTTCTCTGTGGGGCCACCAGCTAGGTCTTCTTCATTGCCAAACTGAGTGCTGAAGAAGTGATCATTCCAGTCATCGTCGTCCTCGGCCGGATCCTGCGCCATGTGCATATCATCAACATGATCATCCGACCCACCGCGTGGAGGTGACGGCAAGGGCGGTAAGGGGGCCTTGCCACCGCTTCTCGCTGGCACGACAGGCGGAGCTGTTGTCTATGGTGTGATGGCCCCCGCCGTCCCCAAACGGATCATGCTCTTTGGCCATAGCAAGAATAAGCCAAAGCAAGTTCTGAGGACAGACGACTCTTCTTCATCCGCTCCTGGGGGTTGAATGGGAGGTTCCAGGTCGTCGCAGCCCCTTAGCACCCGACTAATTTTAACCACATGCGCCATCTCGCATCGGCCTTGAGTGGAACGTGCGCTGCAAGGGTTGAACGATGGTAGCCTTGGCAACATCCCTCAGCTCGTTGTTCACGTAGCATAAGAGAGTGCAAGGAACATCCGTCTGCGGAAAACATGTACGGCATCGTCAGAGATGCCATAAGATTAATAGATGGCATGAAAGGCGGTAATTAAAGCAATTTGTTTACCGTCATGGCGTCGAGATCGGCTAATGTCGACGCACCGCATACGGCGACGGGAGTGCAAGAGACGGAAGGGCTGCTTGATGGCGCGGTGCTGGCCGCCGGTGTATTCTCCCTACCGACGGGTGCTTGGAGCTCCGGTGCCGCCACGACGATGGCAGGGGGGCACCAACATGTACTCCGGCCGCGGTGATGGCGGAGTCACCAACACTTGCGGCGCCCAGCGGTGCTAGCGGTAGTCATGAACACGAAGTTCGCTGATTAAATCGGTGCCGCGTTGTTCGAGTGGCTGCTGACCATGCTTGGAATCGGGAACGGCCCTACTCGACCACCCGCACTCCAGTTCACTATTGACTCCACCAAGGTAGGCAGGAAGGACGTGAGGGTGATTGCCAGGTTGTCTTGGACGATCTGCGGGATCCGCGCCACTTGTGCCTTAAGTTCTTGAACCTCGCGGTTTTCCTCCTCGCTCCTTCCCGACGGTGCCACATGCGTCCTCGGCGGTGGACCAAAATGATCCACCCAATTCTTACCCCGAGGCGGCAGACGGCCAGCCGGCAACGGCTTCTTCATAACCAGCTCTATTTTCTTGGCCGGTTCGCCATACTGTTAAAGGTTATCCCATCGGGTGGCCGTCGACCCACAGGATGAGGAACCACAGGATCCATGACTAGCAACAATTTCCTCCTCCTGCGGAAGAAGTAACGGTGAATCATTTAGATCATCGATTAGATTACACCGAGTTGATCCGGTAATTAGATTGTACTTACCACAATTTCCTTGAATTCCTTCACCGTGAGATCCGTGGTGAGTTGTTTGGTTTTGGGTCCACATGGTAACGGGCCTGATGAAGTTTCGAACCTGCCGGGTTGAATTTATAAAGGGTTTTCTATCCCTTGGATCTATACTCTTCGTCCTCCTTATTCCATTTGGCCTCCACGGTTCAGATCCACCAGATCCGAGATGGTGATGACCTATATTCATCGCTGCGGCACCTTTCCCGATTACTATTGGCAGGCTCTTTCGATTCACACCTCTCCTTGAACTCCGGAACTGATCTTCGGTGATCTCATGGGTCAATCTTCTGGATCTCCTCGAGACTTTTGCCTTCTTTATAGATCTTCTTCTTTATCCGGGTTCTCCGGCTGGCGGCGGTGCTCATCTTTGTGAGGGCGGATTTGTTTACTTCGTTCCCATGATAATTTGTGTTCTGATACTTAGCGGGGAACTTGTATCTTGCATGCAGCTTCTCGAAGAGGAGTGTGCGCAAGTGGCCATTATCTTTATGCCGGAGATTCTCGGTGTTGATCGAGATGGTTGTCCGGGTGATCGCCGCCACTTGCCCACCGTACCCTTTGACGACAAGGTCGGGCTCCAAAGGAACACCAGTTGGTCTCACTTGAATTTCCTCCACGCGTGCCGACCGTGTTGGGCGCCGGTCCTTCGGCTTCTTCTTCTTGTTAGGAGGGTTGCTACCACTCCCTGTGCCCTCGCCGCCATCAGTGGTTTCATCGTCCGCCGTTCCTTCGGCTTCTTCCTCCGCGTCTTCCATCTCATCATCCTCTCTCTCCGAAGGATGGTATTCTTCATCGTCTTCTAGCCGCTGGGCCGCCTCCCAGAATGTCAATTGTTTATTCGGAGGTCTGAGTTCTCCTTCAGCGCTGATGCGCTTAGAACATCCAGCCTCGTCGTTGTCACACATCTTTGCACTAATAAAAAACAAATAATTGGTTAAATGCACGGAAAAATCCGGCATGACCTTTGCTAATTTTCTTAAACTAGGAGTGCTCGATTTCTGCCGAAACGGAAGTTAATCAAAATTCCGGCAAAAATCGGGACTCGTTTCATACAAGAACCTGCATATATATGGCCAGCATAGCTAGCACACAATAAATGGCCATCATAGCCAGCACAACCAGCACACAATAAATGGCCAACACAGCCAGCACATAATCTGGTCACATAGGATAATCTGGCTAACTATAATGGTTACAAGCTAACTGCTATAATGCTGAATAAGAAGTTTCACATAGGTTTCAGCAAGCATAAAATGGCTAACTATAATGCTGAATAAGAAGTTTCACATAGGATAAACAACAGTTTCAGGTTTGGACTTAGCAGCACATAAGAAGTCCTAAACTAATGTTCATGTTTGGACAAGCTACAAAAGCTAACTGCTACAAGTTACAAGCTACAAGCTACCAAAGCTTAAGCAACTAATACAAAATACTAGGAATATGAACTAGTAATTTGCTTAGCTTTAGTGGTCAGGCACCACTAAGAACCACCTAGATTGCAGAAATTTGCACATTGGAACCACCTAGATTGCAGAACCACCTAGTGCTTAGCAATAAAAATCAGTACATTGAGTGATTCATAAAAACTCACCACAAAAACATTGCTACTGATCTGAACCTTGCTACTGATTTGAACCTTGCTACTCTGAACCTTGCTACTGATCTGAACCTTGCTACTGATCTGAACCTTGCTACTCTGAACCTTGCTACTGATCTGAACCCTAAGCTTACTCTGAACCCTTGCTACTCTAAACCCTAAGCTATCTACCAAGCTTACTCTGAACCCTAAGCTATGAACCAAGCTTACTCTTGACCTTGTCAACCAAGCTACACTAAATTTTCTATCAACCATACATCTTGCCAGACTACCACAACATAATGTGAGGCACAAAAGTTCGACAAATGCATCATAGCATAACAGACCGCAACTAGAACTACAACAATGACAATCCAACATCAGGACAATATATGAATATTTCAGAGGGGAGCTTTTCCATCAGTTATTTACAACAAATGCATATTGGATGCAACACTAAAAGCAGAACCACAGACCCCACATTGCATCAGTATCTGGACAAGGTACTATTATTAAGAATAAGAAGTATCACTGAAGAGCGTTATTAAGACTTAAATATATGGGATCCAAAATAAGCATGCAATAAAAGAGCCTACTTCTTTGCGTAGCAGAACCACATTAAGTATGGTAACAAATAGTGTAGACAATAAAGGGAGAAACTATGTAAGCAAAATAAACACAACAGAGGAAGTAACCAGTGATATGCATATAAGAAGAAATGAGGCCACACGATCAGTGTTTGCCTGTCATTTCTAATAATAGCATGCCAACACTACACCACTAGCAGAACACAGGAGTTGCTGTCATTTCTAATGGTAATGAACACAGGGGTTGTGAACCATGAACCCTAGTCTCTGGTAATGGTAACAGAGATGAACCATGAACCCTAACTTCCTTCTAGTTCATACTCCTAGTTCATACTGCTGGAGACAGGGGGAGAGAGAGGGACAGAGGGAGAGAGAGGGAGAGACAGGGGAGGGGCGACTCCGGCGTGTCCGAGTCCACCATATAGAGGGAGAGAGAGGGACAGAGGGAGAGAGAGGGAGAGACAGGGGAGGGGCGACTCCGGCGTGTCCGAGGCCACCATACAGAGGGAGAGAGAGGGACAGAGGGAGAGAGAGGGAGAGCGAGGGAGAGAGGGAGAGACAGGGGAGGGGCGCCACCTCTCGGCGTGACGACGGCGGGCGGACGACGGCGGCCTCCACCTCCTCGAGCGGTGCAAGATCCTCCTCCTCCACAAGCGGCGCGAGATCCTCCTCCTCGAGAGCGCAGCGCGGCGGTGGCGGATCGACAGCGCAGGGCGGCGGTGGCGGATCGAGAGCGCAGGGCGGCGGTGGAGGTGTCTGTGAGATGCGGGGATGAGAGAGGCGGGTCGACGTGGCACGCGCGGTTGACTAGTCCAACACACATAGGCGTAGCGCACCCTGGCCAAGTGCGCTACGGATAACCGTAGCGCACTTGGCCAGTGCGCCACGCCTATGTGGGTTGGACTACCGATAAGAGGCGGCCACCCCACTAGTTAACACTAGTACTCTCTTATCCCACTGGTTCTGCCCCTTAGCTCTATTCTAAACTATGAGCACCCAGGTTCGAATCCTGGTGCTCCACTTTTTTATTTTTATTTTAAAAATACTTTTAAATGTTCCAAAAAATGTCCAAAAGTGGTGATATATGCCATACAAGTTTTGTTTTGTTTTTAAAATACTTTTAAATATTCCAAAAATGCCCAAAAGTGGTGATATATGTCATAAAAGTGTTACAAATATGATTCAAAGTATAACTAAATTTCATAATAATTTGTCCATGAATATTACAATCTTTTTCGACCACGCGTTTTACAATATTTTTTGAGCTAGCGTTTTACAATCTTTTTTTCCTTCTTTGTCGCGGTTGAATAATTTAGCCCCGGCACTTTAATGTTTTTTCTTTCGAACGGGCTACCTTTTTTGGGTAGGGTTGTCCTTTTTCTTCTTGTGATGTATGTTGCTGCATCGTAGTCGTCGTCATCTTCAATCTTTGGATCGCCGTACTAGTCGAAGTCTTGCTCGTTGGCGACTCCATCCATTCCGATGATGTTTCTTTTTCCTCTTCTCACGACAACACGGCTAGGCTTTGTCGGGTCGGTAATGAAAAATATTGGTCCACTTTGGTAGCCAGTACCCACGGTTCATTTTTTGCGGCCACGTTTGCACCGGCGGCCTTGGATTTGGCTGCTTCGGGTATAACCATGGTTGTGAAATACCGGTCTTCTCTTTCGACGCTCTTTGCCCATATGACACGGAACATCGGCACCTTTTCTCCACAGTAGTCGAGCTCCCAAATCTCCTCGATTCTTTCGTAGAATATTTCCTTCACGTTGTCATCGGTGTAGAATTCCGACGTTACGCCTGAGTTCTGATAATCACACTTGTTGTCCTTTTCCTCCGTGTAGAATGTGTAACCGTTGATATCATACGCCTGATAGGTCACCAGGTTTTGCATCGGTCCCTGCGACAAGGTGAATATGATCTTTTCCCTGTCAGAAGAATGCGATCGCGGGGGATTATCAAGGAGCGTCTGCCTAAACCAACGCGTGAAATCTGAGTTGTGCTCTTTGATTATTTCTCCCTGCGTCCTCTGTATGCCCCGGTCACTGTACTTCTTCTCGATTAACCTTTTGTGCTTCTGTACCCAAGGATCGACCAGTTCTAAATGCTGTAGCGCGACGAGGTTTGCTCGATCAAAGTCTGCGCGTCGAAAATCAAAGTCTGCATGCGATGCGCGACCCTCTCAGTGACCAGATCCATCGAGCTTGCCAAGGTGCCTGTTGACGGGAAGACCGACAGGGTTCTCGATGTCTAGATAATTCGTGCAGAAAGAGATGCACTCTTCGGCCAGAGAGCCCTTGGCTATGCTTCCATCTGGACGGGACCTATTGCGAACGTATCCTTTGATGTGTCCGTTCATCCTTTCGAATGCCATCATGCTGCGGAGGAACATCGGCCCGAGTTGTACGATGTCCTCCACGACATGGACCAGCAGATGCACCATAATGTCGAAGAATGCGGGTGGGAAGTAGACCTCAAGCTCACATAGTATCACCACGATCTCCTCCTCGTAGCCTTCGAGCTGATTCACAATCGACTTCCTAGAGATGACGTCGAAAAACTTGCATAGGCCAAATAACGTTTCCGGACGTGCTCGTCCATTATCCCTCTTAGTGCGACCGGAAGTACTGCGTCATTAGCACGGCACGATCGTGAGACTTCATGCCATGAACCTACGCCGCCTCGTCTAGGTATTCTTATCTTGCCAGCGTGGCCGTAAAATTTGACTCCTAGAAGGCACTTGAAAAACTGTTTGATCTCATCCCGGCTTAGAGTGAAGCAAGAAGGAGGCGGTAATATTCGCTCTTCTTGAACTTTTTACCCTTCCGACGACCTTGTGTCGTCTCCGACTCATGATCATCGTCATCTTCCTGATCATCAGGAGTAGTGCGTCCTCCGTGAAGCTCCTTCCGGATACCCAAGCATATCAGGTCGTGCCTTGCTTTCGGACCATATTTCGTCCTATATGGCATGTTGATTATGGTGGCGACCAGACTCTCGCACACGTTTTCGTGATATGCATGATGTCGAGGCTATGAGGCGTGCGGAGAAACTTCCAGTATGGCAACTCCCAGAAAACAGACCTTGTTTTCCATACCTTCATCAGTGGCTTGTCTTGTTGCCTCTTACGCTTCTTTCGGGCTTAGGACAATCTTTCCAGTTTTTAGCAACTCTTCCACTTCTTCGCTGCTCCCTACGCCTGATTCCTCGGGTCTCTGATTTGCCATCAAACAGGTCTCCACGTTTTCTCCATGGATCATTCTTGCCGAGCCACCTCCGGTGCGCCATGAACACGGTTTTCGATGACCCTGGATCTTTCTCTAGTTGGAGATAGCTTGTGTTATCCATGCACCTAACGCATGCGCAGAATCCTTGGATAACCTGCCCCGAGATATACCCGCAACCTGGATAGTCTTGCACCGTAGTGACCAACGCGGCTCTCATAGTGAAATAATCTTGTGCGACAGCGCCGTAAGTATTGGCTCAGATTCCCATAACGTGGCTAGCTCCTCTTTCAACAGCCGAGATCTGATTGATGTCTGTACCAGGTTGTTTCGGCCCTTGAATTAGCATACTCATTTGTATGTACTTCTTCTTCATGCACAACCATGGAGGGATGTTGTACATCCATACAAACACAGGCCAAGTGCTGTGCGTGCTGCTCTGGCTACCGAACGGATTGAGTCCATCGATGCTCGCACCAAGCCTGATGTTCCTCGAATCTCCACGACTCAGGAATTCGAGGTCCAATGCTTTCAGCTAGCATCGAAGGGTGCGTCGCCAGCTCATCCTTTTCGGTCATCATCATCTCCGGCTTCTTCCTTTCCGCATGCCATCGCATGAGCTTCGCCTTAGGGTCCACGAAATAGCGCTGCAGACGAGTGATAGGAAAGTACCATACCACTTTTCGAGGTGCTTTCTTCCCTTTCTTGTATCGACTCACGCCGCACACCGGACATGTGGTTTTCTCCGCGTCCTCGCCCCGATAAATGATGCAATCGTTGATGCATACGTGATATCTAACGTGCGGTAGATCAAGAGGACAAACGATTTTCTTGGCATCCTCGATACTAGTTGGACATGTGTTCCCCTCCGGGAGACGATCGTGCCAGAATGCCATCATATCGTCGAAGCTTGCGTCGCTCAATTTATGTTTTGCCTTCATCTCCATAGCCTTGAGCGTGACATTCAACCGGGTATCATCGGGCCTGCATCCTTCATACAATGGAGTAACCGCGTCTTTCTCAAGTTGCGCAAGCTTGGCTTTCTCTCTAGCTGCAGCCCTGGCGTTACTCGTCTGCTTGAGAAGCAGCTCTTGCACATAAGGGTCCCGCACCCAGCCTGACGTTGTTCCATCGTTGTCTGCTCCTCCGGCATCTAGATCATCATCATCCCGGTCTGCTTCCGCACCTTCACCATCTCCAGGAGACTCTTCATCATCTCTCCCGTTCTCGCCATGATGATGATCATCGTCATGTTGGCCACCTTCACCGTCTCCATCGTCTACGTCATCGCTTATCCAACGAGTGTATCCATCCATGAAACCATGGTGGAGCAGGTGCGCCTGCAGATTCCCGGAATCTGGGTCGATCACCCAGTTGAGTTTGCATCTTCTGCACGAACATCTTATATCTGTCTTGTTATTTCATATCGTGTCGGCCGTCGCACATTTCAAAAATCTAGCCACAATGCCTTCGCTCATTATGCGGACCATTTTGCACACTTGCGGTGTACACGGTACAATTTTGAAGTCTATTAGAACCACATAATGAATGCATGCATGCAATGATCGATAGA
This sequence comes from Avena insularis, assembly GCA_023614405.1. Classification (NCBI taxonomy): domain Eukaryota; kingdom Viridiplantae; phylum Streptophyta; class Magnoliopsida; order Poales; family Poaceae; genus Avena; species Avena insularis. Next base: position 374,967,794 of record CM042695.1, on the reverse strand, counting down.
AAATTTCGGCATGACCTATCCTAAAATTAGGACCTTTGCGAAATGCCAAAGTCTTGCCAAAATGGAAATGAATCAAAATTTTGGCAAAACAAATGGCAACTTGTTCACATACAAACACAAGAGAGAGAGACCGATCCATACACACATGAACATATCATTATCCTCTCCATACACACATGCATGAGCATCATCGATACTCTCCATATACACACACATATATGACCATCGATCCTCTCCATACACACATCATGAGCATCGATCATCTACATACATATGAGCACATCATCCATATACACATGAACACATCCTTACATGGAAAACTTACCGAGATGAGAGACGATCGCGAGAAAGATGGAAAGGAGAGGTGCGCGCGTCGACCGGAGAAGGAGATGAGAGACCGGAGACCTTCCTCTATTACTTATGTAACATCCAAAGCAAGTTTTATATGCTAAAAATGGTGAATGGGTGGAGAAATTGAGGTGGGAAGGAGAAGATCCCGACTAGATCTAAGGAGGAAGAAGAAGGGGAAAGTGAAGTGTGGGGTGGTGGAGGATGTCACACATGTGCACATAAAGTGCTGTCCTAAAAAAATCGACACATCCGTGGCGCACACGGCCCTAGTGCGCCACAGGGAGTAGAAACATCTGTGGCGCACTATGCCATGTGCGCCACAGATGTTCCTACTCCCTGTGGCGCACTAGGCAGAGTGCGCCACAGATGTTTGTGGCCGTTTCACAGCAGAGGGGGGGGGGCGTAGCGCACCCCCCATGTGCGCCACGGTTGACACTAACAACCGTGGCGCACATGACTATAGTGCGCTACAGATGTTTGGCGTGCGGCCAACAGGGCCCTGGCCCACACATATCTGTGGCGCACTATGGTCATGTGTGCCACGGTTGTTCTAGTTACTAGTAGGGCACTGCCCACAGGTGAGCCACGCCTGTTTTAGCCATGGGGCACTTCAACCATGTCAGCCACGGATGTACTGATTACCTATAGCCGTTTTCCTAGTAGTGAGTATACCTGCATTGCTTTCTTGTGGAGGAGTATACCTGGAGGTGCTCTCTCGTGCCCTGGTGGATGCTCTGCCCCTGCTAGGTGGGGGTGAGCTGCCACTGGTTTATTCGGACGAGCTACTGGTGGGGCAGGCTACCTACGAGCTACTGGGGATCGATCCAGCTGACCAGCACGTTTCGAGGATCCATCCCGGCTGCCAGCGAGCTATTGGGGATCGATCCAGCTGACCCATGCGTTTCGAGGATCCATCCTGAACGGAGGGAGTACTTCTATGTGTAATAATATTGTTTGTGTGTGACCTGTGAACATAGCTGCACGTCATGGTGTTCTTTAATTCAAATGGTGTTGTCAAATATTTATAGTTGTTTAGATTCTATCCTTTGTTTCATTGTATATCTACTGGGAAAATTAACTTATTTATATCTTTTAATTGGGCTACTGAAAGTAAAGAGGCCAAGGCCCTAACTGTATTGCACTATTGAAAGGCTATTATTATATTGGACCAGTTCTGTAACAAAGCCTATGAAGCTGAGACCCATATAATTTGACCCATACAATTCTGAATAAAAGGCCAATAAAAGTAAAATGAATGGACATAAAAAGGCCAAGGCCTCAAAAAAATTCATCCTAAAAAGGCCACGACTTAGAAGAAAAAAAGGCTGAATTAACGGTCTTGGCCCATGTAAGCAACCAGAATGGATCGGACTGAATTTGCACTATGACGTTCTCGTTTTGTCATAATTTTGCCACGTAGGATCGGACACGTAGAATCTGACCTGGCCTGGCTAGATATCCCTTGACGATATTGGATCGTTATAGCGGTTATGACGATCCAATATCGTCATACACGGTTATGACGATTTCACAAAAAATATCGTTGTATGCAATTACTGACGCTCAGTTTTTGACGATATGTTTTTCGTCATAAGATCGTCATATATTGTAGACAATGACGATTCAGTGACGAAAATAGAGGGTCATGTATCAGTAGATTCCTTGTAGTGCAAAAAGCCATTTTCTATTTTCCGAGTACAAAAAACAGACGGTTTTGTGAAGCAACCACCAAATGGCTAATTCAAAATGTTACCACCATATTTTACAAAAATACAAGACCACCTTATATGGATAATTTCCCAACAGGGAGATCCGAAACCTTTCCGTCCACCTCTAGTGAAAAAGACAAATTTCTACCGAATCGGCAGGAAGTGGGTCATATATGAACTACAGGTACATGATCTGATGCTTATGTTTTTTTACAAAAATCATTTTTAGGTTCACAATATGCTATTTTATCAAAGATCCAATGCAAATTTTTCTTTTCATCTCACCAAAAAGTCATTTTTTATTTTCTAACACAAAAAGGGGGATTTTCTGAAGCAACCACCAAATAGCTAATTCAAAAACGGAGGGTTAGTGTTTAGTTGATATGGATATCATATTTGGATTCCTCTCATTTTTCTGATCAATTTAGACATAGTATTTGTCAAATTCCGATTTACGGGTTTAAAGATATTAATTATTCCATATTAAATAGAAAAATACAAAAAAGTAAAACTATTATATTTTTATTTGAATTCAATAATGTTTTTACTTATTCATTAATGTTTACTTAAATAATGATTTGTAATTCAAAAATATAAAAACATGTGACATGATGATATAAGAGTTAATAGGATTGATATCATAGTATTGACAACAATGTATAAATTACTTTGCGGAAACAGATTCTGAAGGAACAAGGAAGTTAAGCATGCTGGAGCTAGAGTAGTATTAGGATGGGTGACCGGTCGGGAAGTTTGACCAAGACTACAATTTAATCAAATATTAAGTGTAATTAGTGTTAAAAATGTTCAAGGTGAGAGATTAACAATTCTAACAATTCAAAGATTTAAAAAAATTGAGAAAAAAAATAATTTTTTTTAAAAAAAAAGTTGTTTTTGCAACCTGCTGACAGGCTATGCCGATGACCGCTACGCCGAGGGCAAAGCCGTCGGCGTAGCATACGCCGACGGCAATTCTATATGCTGACAGCCTGTATGTGCTCCGCCGAGGAAGACCTTTGCTGAGGAGGCTACACCGAGGGTACACATAAGAAAGAAATACTATAGAGGAGGGCTGGTCAAATACCTGACAAGATTCTCATGCAAAATCTAGAATTTCAAACTCGATAACATCTAGACATTTCAAATTTGGAGGAGAACAAATGAGTTAGTGTACATGGGGTTACATAGGAACATAAACATGAGCTAGAGTAGTATTAGGATGGATGACCGGTCGGGAAGTTTGACCAAGACTGCAATTTAATCAAATATTAAGTGTAATTAGTGTTAAAAATGTTCAAGGCGAGAGATTAACAATTCTAACAATTCAAAGATTTAAAAAAATTGAGAAAAAAAATAATTTTTTTTTTTAAAAAGTTGTTTTTGCAACCTGCTGACAGGCTATGCCGATGACCGCTACGCCGAGGGCAAAGCCGTCGGCGTAGCATACGCCGACGGTAATTCTATATGCCGACAGCCTGTATGTGCTCCGCCGAGGAAGACCTTTGCTGAGGAGGCTACGCCGAGGGTACACATAAGAAAGAAATACTATAGAGGAGGGCTGGTCAAATACCTGACAAGATTCTCATGCAAAATCTAGAATTTCAAACTCGATAACATCTAGACATTTCAAATTTGGAGGAGAACAAATGAGTTAGTGTACATGGGGTTACATCGGAACATAAACATGTAGGATTTGGATCAGACAAGGAAACTAGTCAAAATTTAACAATAAACGCATTCACTAGAGAGCCTGGAATCTCGGTTATCAGCTGGTAACCACAGTATTTCAATCGATAACCACATTATTCCAATCGTATTTCAATCAGTAACCAAATCCCTGTGCTGGATATAGAGATGATATAGGTAATAACTCGGACATCCATTTTTAAATGCATATCCTAACCTTCAACAGTGTAACCTAGACGCCCGTCCCGCGATACCCCTCCCTCCCGCGGCGCGCCCCCTTCGCCGCCGCCAAAGCTCTCCTCCCCATCTCCTGTCTCCCTTCCGCCGCTGCCGCCGGCGTGGCCGCGGTGGCGGCGGCCCCTGGTGCCGAAGGCGCTAAGGGAGGAGGGTGACGAGGACTTCGTCGGGCTGCTGGGGCGGCACCAGTGGATGTGCTCGGGCGCGGTGGTCGGGCGGCGATCTGGACCCGGCGGCAGCCATTGCCGTCCTTGGACCGTCCTCTCGGGAGGAGGAGGCTGGTCGTGGATCTCGATTCCCATCTAGATCCGGTTCTTCTAGCCTCGGCCAGTAGCAGCGCGGTTGGGAACTGACCGGCGGTGTGGGGATCGCTGTGTTGGATCTAATAAAGGCGGTTGTCCTTTGATTTCCTTCACACGAAGACGAAGATCTGCTTGATGTCTATCCTCCTTGATCTGGTCTGGAGAGGCGGGTTCCGAAAGGCTCCGCCGGCGAACTCTCATGGGCGTATCATGCCTGGAGATTGCTGGATCGGAAGGTATTCGGTCGCGCGCACCTTGTTTTTCTGGCCGTTTGGTTTCAGCAGGAGCGTTGCGAAGCTCTGTTGTTTGTTCCCACCTAGTGCCATGTAGAGCCATGGTGATGTCAGATGCGGAGAAGGTCAGGAAAGCGGAAATTTGAGGGTAGCAATGGAGATTTTTGTTCTTGTAGCGACGGAGATCTGGCTGCGTGATTTGGGACTCGTTGAAGCTACTATTGGTGCGAGAAGACAACACAGTGGAGTTTCCAGTCTTATCTTGTAGGATAAAAATCCAAGGTCTGGCCTTAGCTGGTTGTGCCTGGCAATGACCTTGTTGAAGGCATTGTTTGTGAGTAAGGACTTTCTTCAGGATGAAAACCTATGACCATTGGTCGGGCAACAACGGCACTTGGGCACTGTTTTCTTCTTGAAGGCGTTGTTATTGGAGTGGAAGACTACTGGTGTTGTTCTGATGGTGTCACTGTCGTTTCTTTGAGGATTAGTTCTCTGTAGCGGGACTTTTCTTTTTTGTAATTTCTCTTTCTTTTTTCTGAGCTGTGTGCATCCGTAGAGCCGCTAGGGCATGCGTTGTTGCAGAGGCTGGGTGTAATTGGTGTCCTTGTGATATTAATATATACTCTTTTTCAAAAAAAAAATGCATATCCTAACGTGAACGTGGTTACTGACTCACTAGATCCTACCTTGTGTTTGCGTCTCCGTGCGACCGTGCAGGCTTTGCATAGGTCTGTCGTGCCCAAATTCTTCCGGTGCATCCTATTCATAATAATTGTAGCAACTGAATCACTGGGTGTGATTTGGCACCAGTCATACTATCTCCGTACATCTACCTATCCTTTCTCTAGGAAGGAAGGGAGGTTTCTACTATCGGGCTAGCAGATGATTTATCTTCCATATAAGTTGAGAACTATGCAGATATATATCTGTCTTGGTATGTGGTGTAGCTCACGGACGATGTCACCAACCGATCACCAGCTGTCTTGACTAACTGGTGGTTGTGTAATTGTGTTCTAAGAGTACACTATCCAATATTATTTATAGGACAACCGCGAACTAAGAGGTCACAACTTCCTTGTAATTTGCTGACATTGCTTAAACGCCTACTTAACGGGTGTTCTCATCACTTCAACCCACTCAATATAGCTTTATGTAAGATCGCCTTATTAGCTTTGCTAGAACTTAAAAATCGTCTAACGTGTTGTGGAGGCTCACATAGTACTCATGTGATCGACCCCTTGTAGATCTAACCGGATTTCCCAGCTCCTCAAAACCTATGCACAATAAGTTTGTTCATGAGGACATACCAAAATGGAGTACAAATAATTGAGAACAATACAAGAGGCATGTGCTATTTCGTACATATTAATAAATAACGGTCAAAATACGAATTTTCATGTGGAAACATGTGGCGATATGAAAGCTATTACGTTGATTAAAAAGCTTACATCAGTTAGCTGGTACAAGTTTTTTCTAGAATAATAGGCTTTTAGAACTTAGCTTACTGATTCTCAGGCACTGAGGCATGTGTCCTCCTCTAGGCGTTTAAGCAATGTCACCAAAACAAGAGAGTTGCGAGCTCTTTGTCTACAACTGTCCTATAATTAATACTCACATAGTGTACCCTAATAACACAACCATCACTTAGTCAAGTCGATCGGTTTTGTGACATTGTCCGAGTTACTCCACAAACCAAGAACCCCAAGATATATATGACTGGAATCATTCTCAACATGGAAGGATAATCATCAACTAGTCTGAATAAAAAAACATATCTTTCCTTTCTAGAGCGCAGATAGCTAGATATATGGAGATAGTATGACAGGTGCCGAATAACCTACGTATATGAAAGGGAAGAGTTTCAGCGTTTGAACTGTGCGTCCACGTCATGCATTACACTATAGATGCGATCTACAGTAACTGGTATGTACAGTGCGATTTTTTTGGCAATTCATCCGTGTCTTCAAAGCGGTCTGGTCAAAACGGTGGACACCTCCCCCATGCCGCGTGCCGTGTCTAATCTCCCTCTCGCCTTCTGCCGTGGCATCCTGGAAGCCTCTCCGGATTTTTCTTTTTTTCTCTGACGATGCCACCGCCTCCTTTTCCGTGGCCTCTCCCGATTTCTCTCCAACCTTGCTTTTGGTCCCTCTCGAAGACTCTCCTCATATCTCCCATCTTCCCTTGGAGTTCCCGTCCCATGTCCATACATCCTCCCTGCGAGTTCCCGTCCGTTCTAGATCCTCGCCGTTTTTCTGCTCCGCCATCTTGAAGGTGTATTGCCGCCATCTCTCCATGGCCGGATTCCTCTGTTTCTGCCGGCCATGACATGCATTCTCTATTGTGGCTCCTCGCCCAGGAAACAGTCCTTGACCTCGCCGTCGGCTGGTCCACCGTGTGGGTGCACCCTCGACCTCGCCGACAATCCCTCATGTGGTTGCTCGGTGGCCAGTAGCGCCGCCGCCTGCTCGTGATTGGAAGCTCCGTGTCGCCTCGACGCTGCTCTGCTATCACCCGGACAACGACCAGGATCCCCACGAGGACTATGGAGGTGGCAGATCGACGTACTGGGACAGGAAGAGTAGGATGAGGGCCTCATGTCTTCAAGCCCTCAGGTTAGGCTGCTTTTTCACTAGATTTTGACGCATTTGGGGTTATTTGAGGTTGCTTCAGTTTGATTGGTCTGATTTCTTATCTAACCTGAAAGTACGTCTTGCTGTGCAATTCTCCGTTAACAAATTTAACTATTCTATGTGTACAACTCATATAGAAGTTTGACCACCACTCAACCGCATAGATTAATTCACAGGATTTTTTTAAGGGAGGCTTGATCTACAAATATGTGGTGTTTATTGTGGATTTTTTCTTTTTTTTTTCGAAATGGGGTTGACCCCGGCCTCTGCATCCAAGGATGCACATAGCCCTTTATTACGAAGTCATAAGTTAAAAATTATTACAAATCACGGATCAGATAGGGTTGATACAAAAATCAACCATTTGAAAACCAAAAGTCTGACAAGAAGATGTAAGCGACAACTAGACATTCTTCAATCTACTAGTATGTCGCCACGAAGCCAGGTAGTAGATTTCCTAAGCGACCATCACCAGACGGTTGCATCCAGAAACCATGGGCTTGCGCATAGGCTCTGGGACAAGAAAAGCCCAGAGCTGGATCCAATGAGCTGCCGAGAGGATAACCTGCAAAAAAGATTGAACTCGAGCCTTGTTAAAAATAATATTATTACGACATTTCCATATCGACCAACATAAAGCCGAAACGCCTATACGAATTCTGGCTTTATTCTCCTTATCCATACCAGTTAACCAATTCCCAAACATATTAGTGATATTGGTGTGGGGGGGGGGGGGAGGTCATAAGTAAAGAAAACAATGCGCCAAATGATTTTTGCGAAAGGGCAGGCAATAAAGAGATGCTCAATAGTTTCATCTAGAACTCCTTAGTTATTATTGTGGATTTTTTCTTAGAACTCCTTAGTTATTATGCTCTATTTTTTTCTCCTTACATTCGTTACATTTAGTTACCACGGTCTGTTGCTCTTATATATTCACACCAAAAATACTCACACTGCTAATTGATTTGTTAGGCAATTACTGAGATCAGTATATTTTATGAACTGCTCTCAAACCATTTAGTGACATATTTTTTAACACATCTCATGTCATTGTGAGTTCGATCAAAGAGTGGCTCGTAGTAAGCTCGGTATGCTGTTTTTGTAATAGATAGCTTTTTTCCGTTAGTTTAATGTCTTTGCCATGGGGTACTCCATAGATTAGGGTTCAGAATTGTGTAAATTCAGTTCTCATGTAACAACACTAAATTACAGCCCTTTAAGAAATTATCTAGGAGGATCTGTTTCAAGGGAGTATAGTTCTGAGAGTATTAAGAAATTTAGTTGGCGTTGAAAATAATAGGTTTGCTTTTAAGTAGAGAAGCATGCAATCTTAGCCCTGAGAGTTGTATGTATCTCCTTTTGTCTTGATATTTCAGTTTGTATTACATGTGACCTGAAGTATCTATGCAGAATATGGTTTATGGTATTTTTATTGGAGGGTTTCATACATAGTTCCGCAGGTTATTGCTTCGCCCATGTGTTATTTCAATGTGTTTTCTAGATAGCATTATCTGATAATAATTCATAGATGTTTGGCATCCACTCTCATGTTGGGAAGACATTCAATTCAAGTACATACTACAATGACTTAACTCAATCCCTGAATATACATGTACTTACCTCTGGACAGTGATTTTTTCCTCTAGGTTCAGGAAGAATAAGGAGGATAAACGATGTTATGTATCTGCAAAGGGAAGCGATCTATCTACATAGCACATTCTTTTTCTCAACTCTATACTCTACATCCACGTAAGGTGCTTGCTTTCAGGCTCCCATGCACGTACTACAGTAAGGGATATGCCAAGTTATCATACTATTCACTAAAATTCAAATTTGCCAAATCAGTTGTACTCGCTCCCATATGATATCCTGTTAAGTCTTTTGTTCGGCCAGTTCAAAAAAAAAGTCTTTTGTTCGGCCATGTGTTGTCAATGTTTAGGGAAACAAATTGGCATATTCCTCTTTGAGTGCTATAAAATAAATTAACAACATTCCTTCCAGTCTCACATATTTCTCTAAGGAGAGCTCTTTTACTGTCACAAAGTTTCCTGTTATCTTAAATGTTCTATTCAAAGTTTCCTCTCAATGCACATGAATATGTTCAGTGAAAGGTAACCATGAAAAAATTATGCGGTGTATTTATATTGGTTTATATCACACAAATTGCAGGGATATAAAAATAACTAACTGAATGGAAGTGTCATGTGAATTGTAGAGAACTCTTTTTATGATTTAAGTGCTTAGTTTGTATTTTTGGCTGTCATTCCTTCTCAGATTTGCTGATGTTGCCGACCTGCACTACTCTCCTGAGCGATTTGGATTTTGTCGCCTTCAGAGGCGTTAGGCCTTCCTCCCAACCATGGTCGTCCAGTCCGATCCTTTTGCCTCATGAAATTTTCGCTGGAGCCTGGAGTCATGGGATCCGACCTCCTGAGACTAAAATCGAGATGTTGACTGCCCACCCTGTCATGTTGACACTCTCTTTGCGTCTAAACTGATCTCTTTTATGAAGCAATGGTGGCAGCAGCGTCTGAGTGTCGTCGGCGGGCTGCACGGCACGGGGAGTACATGTCTTCGTGGAGGAAAAATAGACGTACACGGACTCCATTGCCAAGGAGGTGTGTCCGGACTCCGGAGGCTGTATCAACCGTCATTGACCGGCATAATGTCCTGGTGAGTGAGCCCTACTCCACTTCGTTGTCCACAGTCCGCCTAGGTGCTGCATGATGGCTGCCGATAAGACGATGCCATGCCATAGAAGAATCGTGGCGTCAGCGAGTACACAACCACCCGCCTTCCTATTATGGACATAGGTTAGGCGACCGGCACTGCAGTGTGGGGTTCAAGAAACCAGACAGCGAGGTTAACCCTGCAGTAATGGCAATGATTTGCCAAGGATATCTGCAGGAATAGGGATGAGATCTTGTTTTCTGAGAGCCAATCATATAGGAGTAGTCTTTTTTTCCAAGTGTTTTTTTTTTCATTTTATTCCTACTTTTGGGCAAGTTTTAAAGTAGTATGTTTTTCTCTCGTCCTGTTTTTCTTCCCCAAGGGTGGATGCCAGTCGGTGCAACGCAGAACAGACTAAGGCTGCGTAATGGAGGGCCTTCGTTTAAAAGCGTCTAGCAACCGTGCCGTGCAAGAACCATTTCTATAATGGTCTACTCCGACAGAGACCGTGGGATGCACCCTCTTTCCAGCTGCCCGAGCGGCATCCTCAAAGAGGAAAACCTGGCTTTTTGAAGATGAATGAATCACTTCGCTTACATAGTACATGAATGTTGTTCAACTTCATCAGATGGTCATGGCTGTGCCATAAACAAACGGGGTTCCTGCAACCACACAAGGGAAGTATAAAATGCACCTTCAGCACATCGAGAGTTTGGTTTTCTTTTTGGACCGTGAGAAAGGTCTAAGCTGTGTAAATCCACGTTTTTAAAAATAAATACTAGACTATCTTATCACCCACCAACATTGAAGGGAGGCTAGAGGGTGCCAAACACACCCGAACATGGCCGCCACTAAGACGTGGGGCCACCCATCGGTGGTATATCTAGCCTATCAGCGACACATGGCCGGCCAGCCTTGTTTAATGTTGTTACCCACCTCTCTGGTTCATCTCTAGCACTCTCCCACGTGTCACCATTTCGGCTTCCACATGCATCGCCGACCATTAATACTGACGACCCACTGGCTCCTCACCTACTATGCTCCTAGCCTTTGTCTATGCATCCCAAAGCCTCTTTGCGTCCTCAGTCTTCTTCACCATCTTGAATGCTCGCACCTCGCCTTCTCCATGCTATCCACGACTATTAGAATGCCACACAAACAACGATGACGGTACTGTCTAAGCTGCTGGAGGCTGCAAAACCTCATCACGAGTTCGTAGATATCGACATCCTCGCGCGCCTAGTGTTTGAACTTGGGTAGTGTGTCCACGCTGCCAACCCCATCGGCCACACACGCTATGACAAGATCCATCGACGCAAGGAAAGCCATAGTAAAACAATAGGGCCCTACATATCTCTCGATTCCAAGGGTGCTTGTAACTACAATGAGACAACTATTCATGTATGTGAAATGTTGAGAACCTCGATTGTAAAGTTCTAGAAGCTTTTCATGTTCAGAACTAGCTATTGTGTACGAAGAACACTTGATAACCTCAATTTTTAAACTTTTTCAGAACCAGCTACATTTTGCATTTAAACAATCTACTATAGTATAGCCATGAAACTCAATATAGACGTTGAGAAGCAAAAATATAGTTATTTCTTGTCGTCATTTTTTGGAGATTTTTTAAGTATGTAACCATATTGGTGGAGTGCATAATTTGGAGTATATATTTTTCCAACCGGGCTTCTACCCCTTTCCATTGCATGAATAGAAACAACAGAGTTTGTTCAACCAATTACAAACTACTAAAGAAAGGGGGAGGGGAAGATAGAAGCGAGTTGGAGGAGTAACACGAAACCCATTGAGATATGTTTGGGTCTGTCCATCACATTATTCTCCTAATGATACGGTTCTGTTATCAAGTGACATTATATGTCTTATGGTTAGGAAACCTTAAATTGACTAGCGAAATAGTCATAAGAGACTTACTAGGGATAATGTGTTATTTATATATCCACACATCACTACGGGAGAAGCTGAATACGCGTCGGCGTAGTCCCTAAATGCCGTCGGCGTAGGCTAGCTCGACGGCTGCCGACGGCGTACAGCCTCGTAGGCGTAGCCCCTTCTCCCGTCGGCGTAGAAAAGCCGTCGACGTATATAGCTACGCCGACGGCTTTGCCGTCGGTGTAGACCATATGTGGTTCACCTAGATGACTAACGGCCGTTTGGCTACGCCGACGGTTTTACCGTCGGCCTAGATTTTTCCAAAAAAAAAATTCAAATTTTCTTTTTCATTGTTTTTTCAAAAAAAAATTCATTTTTGAATTGTTTAACTTGTTAATCTCACGTGGACATTTTTAATTCTAAGTATATTTAGTCTCAAGTCAAATTGCATAATTAGTCAAACTTTACAACCGGTCACCTATCCTAATACTACTCCAGCCCCAATACGCTTAACTTCTTCGTTCCTTCAACATGAGCTTTCGACAAAGAAACTAGAACTTGTTGTGAATATTATCATATTAAACCTATTAACCATTACACTATAATGTTAGACATATTTATTTTTTAACATTCCATACAATTATTTGAGTAAACAACAATGAATAAGTAATAATAATCTTGAATTTAAATAAAAATAAAATAAATTTTATTTATTTTGTGTTTTTTATTTAAATTTAAATAATTCATATCTACAAATCTGTAAATCACAATTCGACAAATAATATATCCAAATCGATCAGAAAAATGAGAGGAATCCAAATATGACATCCCTATCATCTATTTAATTATATATCATAACTTTTAAATATTAGACCAACTGAAACTATGTTAAGATTCATGAAACACCCCGTTTTTGGCACTCGAACCTTTGCCGTCGGCGTAGACTTGACGCCGTTGATCTGCCGTTAGCCCAATGGGCTACGCCGACGGTCCTGTTTACACCGACGGCGGCCGTCGGCCTATTTATTCTACACCGACGGCAAAACTGGGCCGACGGCCCGTCAAGCTACGCCGACGGCCCCGACATTTTGCCGTCGGCGTATAAAAAGGCCGTCGGCCTATTTGGTTATTCCCGTGGTGCATGTTGATTTTTTTGTTTTTCATGCTGCAAATTCCATCAACGTTCGCAGTGGAATGATCACCATGCATTGGGAAAAAACCTGTTGTCACCACCACCTACACTACGATCAACCAAATACCACCGCTAGATTTATTACAGTACCAGACAAATCCAAATCATCCAGGAAAACTAAAACTTTCAGCATCTATCCACCACAGAAAAAGACCACTAGGAAGCACCAGGCTTTTCTTCATGCTCCTGTCGAAACCGCACTAGAAACAATTGCACTTGCTCCTCTTCCATCCTGATGGGTCATCATCAGCGTAGCTGCTGTATCCATCATCTTCGAAGCCCCAAATCACAGTTCCTTCTGAAGACCTTCCCAAGACATTAAGCGTGAAGATGCCAGAAACGTAGCCTCACACGGCGACCTCATTTTATGCTTATCAAAGTTGTGACCCTATTTCTCGTTTTCCAAATAGCACAACAAATTGCGGCAATGTCAACCATGTAGACTTCATCTCCACATGGAAAGAAAGCATATAACCAAGAAAGAGCCTGCCAAAGATTATTACGACAAAGATTTGTCCCTAGCATTTTCCCCACCACACCCCAGCTGGTAGTACATCTAGCAACCCCACATTGGAAAAAGAGATGGTCATTTGTCTCAACATCATTACAAAAGGAACAAAAAGGAGACTCAGGCCAATTGCTCTCTCATATTCTCTCTGGTCAAGATAGCATCCTGGAAATACAAAAATAATAATTCAAAAGGGATTTTTGCAGACCAAATCCATTTATAATCCGCCCCAGCAATAGGTTTTTCTAAGTAGTTATAAACAGATTTTGTTGTAAACTTCCCATTGGAGTATATATATAGAGGTGTGCTTCGGTGTACCCCCTCTCTCCTAAACCTGTGGAATTGAAAACACAATGACGGTTAGGATTGACCCACACTCTTTCATGCAATCCAAACCGAAGGGTATCAACTAATAATTTCATAAGTTTGGAGGAGAGCTGGGGACAACAAAGCAAAGGTCATATATGTTACCCTACCTACGCTAGCAAATCTGTAGCGTAGCCCTCGCCGGGAAAAGGCCTACACAGGAGGTAGCCCGCCGGCGACGTCCATCGCCGGGTCAGTGCCGGAGCGACAGATCGGGCACGTGGAGTGCGCGTCGAGCCAAGGGTCGATGCACTCGACGTGGTACAGGTGCAGGCACACCGGCAGCAGCCGCACTGTCTCCCCGAGCTGGAACGCGGCGAGGCACACCGAGCACGTCGCCGCCGCGTCCTCCCCTCCACTCGTCGTCGTCACCGTGTGCTTTACTAACCGGCAATACTTGAACGCCGGTAGACGTGCGGCGGCTCTGGTCCGGCGAAGACGACGCAGCTCCTGATAGTAGTGCCGGCTAGGTTCCACCCTTGGCAGACGGGCTGCCGGGGCTCGGGCTGCGGCGGCTGCGCGATCGCGACTGTTGCGGTGTCCGCAGCAGACGAACAGGCCGAACAGGCACAGCGCCAAGGCGACGACGAAGTAGAGGATGCTCCCGTATTCGTATGGAGATGACTGAGGCAGCCACCCAGCAGGTGTCGGTGCTGGTTCATACCACGGTGGCGGCGGAGGAGGCATGAAGATCGAGGTGCAGTGTGTCGTCGGTGGATCAATTGGTGCAGTGTGTCATGTTTTGTTTGATGCATTGGGACGAGAGGATTAATCACGATCGCTCATTTTATCTCCAAATGCACGGATAGTGAAGACAAAAATCAGTGACGGACCATGCATGGTTCTCTTTGTTTAAGATAGCATCGTCATAGCTGGCACAGGGGAGACTGCGAGATTACCTCCGAGCTCAAGATCGATCGACGGAGACACGAATGTAAGCTGGTGTCGGTTTTAGTCTTGTGGTCGTGGTAGCTCTTTTTTTCTCTCTTGTTTTGTGTTAGCGTACTTCCGGTCGTGTACTTCAGGCTTCAACCCCTTGTGGTTATGTTCAGTTAAACCTATACTAATCTGAAAAAAGAAAATTCACTAGGTTAACTTCTCTGGAACACCTATACACGGATTTATGCGGGCTCGTGCTTGTAACCCTGCCCACCATGCATGCAACTCTCTTCCAGAGTAAGTTCTGAGCCGATCTCAATTCCTTCTCATGTGTGCCTTTTCTGAATCATCTCTATTGTGCACGTTGCCCCAACTCGTCGTCTATTTTTATTTTTTGAACAAGGCAAATCTTTTGTTATTTTAATGAATTAAAAAAATTGTTTTAAGAGGTCTTACAAGTCACGCTTCGACCAAAGGGTCAAGGGAAAAAAAAGGAAGAACTACTATCGTGGCATTACATTACTTAAGCCTTTGCCCCGTCGAGGCACCAAATCGCCTTTTTTGTCATTGATTTTTTTTCCACTAGCATGGTCGAAGTGATGGGTTGCGGAAGACACAGATATTTCTTTTCGTCCAGGTCTCCTATGAAACCAACACGGCAAGCGAGGCCATGGCTTTCCTCTAATGCCCTCTTTGGGGGATTACTTCAACCCACCACTCCTTGACGTTGCACATATGATGTCAAAGTGTAGGATCCACATCAAAAAGGTCAAGCCAATTCTTCAAGGTGGACCACACTCTAATGGTCAAGCGGCAGTTGTAAAGAAGGTGGGCAGATGATTCTTTGTGTTGGATACAGAGCTTGCATAGCCGACAATTTTGTCTTTCTCTTTGGTCTAGCCTATCCGCTGTCCAAACTCGAATTTGGAGAATCAACCAAGCAAGCATTTTCCACTTTAGTAATGCCCATGGTTCCCAAACCAAAGAATGCATAAAAGAATTTGTGAGACCAAAACATTGCATCTTATAGGCCGACTTTGCAGAGTATGCATGTACCATTATTTGCGAGCTTCCATTTGATATTGTCCGGGGTGCCCTTATCCAAAAGAACATTAGCAAGTTTTTCCCATAGCTTGTAGAATTGTGTGATATGATCCATGCTTAGACCTTCATTAGCATTGATTTGTGAGACCCAATATCATTTTCTGTTGCTTGATGGACCGTGCATTTCCTATTTTTGGAGCGGTAAAACATTAGTGGGGTGATGTTCGTAGGCCGCATACCATCAAGCCAAGCGGCCTCCCAAAAGAGCACCTTTCTTCCATTCACCTATCGCTAGGACGACCCAAGGCTTAGAGGAGTTATCCCATTCGAGCTGTAGGCATCTCAACCTTAGGGCCTAGGCAAACTTTTTTAGATTGAGGATCTGTAGCCCTCCATAGATTTTATATATATGGGCATGAAGCGGTGCTTAGTAATTGCAGGAGGACTCGGATGTGAACGCCAACACATGGAATACAACACGTAAATGTGTGTGTGTCTTTATTCTATTTCTAACAGCCCACACCCAATAAGGTCCAAAACAATCTCCTAGAAACTCTTCAAGAATGTTAGAAACTAGCACCCCATAAGTTATATATCTGACATCGATCTCAACAGGGAAGAAATATTAGTCTATGCTAGACAGAAGAAGAAAACTTCCTTTCTACTCTCTCCGTTTCAAAATATAAGATGTTTTATCATTACTTTTGAATGCATGTATCTAGATGGCTTTTAATATATGTCTAGATACATGTATTTTAGAAAAAAATTAAAACATCTTATATTTTGGAACGGAGGGAGTAGCAAGAAAGCAGCTAGATATATGAAGATAGTGCTCTCAAAGCACAATCATGAGCTAGGCAAGACGGTTGGTGACATTGTTCGAGTTACTCCACATACCATTATGCGCCAAGAAATATATATCTAGCTGTTGAGATCATCGTTCTCCACATGGAAGGACAATCATTTACTAGTCTGATGAATAAACCCCTTTTCCTTTCTAGATAACATATACCTATATATATATATATGCAAAATAGCATGGTGCCCAGGGTGGTGCATGCGCATAGGACGTCCACCGTCCGATTTTACTAAAGGGAGCACACAATATCTAACCCATTACATACGTCGTCAACACCGTTCGGCAAACGCCGTCCACTACAGGAAAAATTTGCTACGCCGACGGCCGGCTGCCGACGGTGGCCGTCGGCGTAGCCCTCTCGGCATACGTCCTCGTCGGCACAGCTACGTGGCCGTCGGCACAGCCCTCCCCCCTCGGCATAGCGTCTTCCAGTGGGTCCCGCGTGTCAGTCAACGGCCGTCTTGACTAACGGTTCAGCCTGGAGCTACGCCGACGGCCAGCACAGGAATGGAGCTACGCCGACGGCCAGGCCGTCGGCATAGCCTAAAATATTTTTTTTTATTTTTTTTACTTTTTTTTATTTTATTTTTTTAATCTTTGAATTATTTGACTCCTTAATCTCCAGCTTTAATCATTTTAACACTATTTATAGTTAATAATTGATTAAATTGCAGTCTTAGTCAAAATTTCCGTTCGGTCACCCATCCTAGCACTACTCCAGCTCTAGCACGCTTAACTTCCTCGTTCGTTCAGAATCTCTTCCCGCAAAGCAATTTACTCATTGTTGTCAATACTATGATATCATTTCTATTAACTCTTATATCATCATGTCATATGGTTGTATTTTTTGAAATTACAAGCAATTATTTAAGTAAACAACAATGAATAAGTAAAAATATTATTGAATTCAAATAAAAATATAATGATTTTATTTTTATTTGTATTTTTTATTTAATATGGAATAATTAATATCTTTAAATCTGTAAATCAGAATTCGGCAAATAATATGTCTAAATTGATTATAAAAATGAGAGGAATCCAAATATGATATCAATATCAACTTATCACAAACTATGCCATGATTCTTATCATAACTTCATTTGCCCGTTTAAAATGGCACGCATAAAGATTCTTAGCTCGGGACTGAGGCTCGCTAAACTTAAAGTGGATCTACGATGAAACAACATATTTTGAACTTAAAAATGATTTTTGTAAAAAATCATGAGCATCTGATCATGTACCTGTAGTTCATATCTGACCTACTTCCTGCCGATTCGGCAGGAATTTGTCTTTTCACCAGGGATAGACGGAAATGTTTGAGATCCCCGTGTTATGAAATTATCCATGTAAGGTGGTCTAGTATTTTTGAAAAATGTGACGGTAGTATTTTGAATTAGCCATTTGGTGGTTGCTTCACAAAACCGTCCGTTTTTTGCACTCGGTAAATGGAAAACGGCTTTTTGGTGCGACGAAAAGGAAAACTTTCTCCTCAAACATTGTTCGACATCCCATGATGCATACTTATGCATAATATGGACACATTATCACAAACTATGCATTCATTCTAGCCATAACATTGGTCATTTGACCCGAAAGTCAAGAAACCTCGAACGAGATAGATCATTTTGTGAAGGTTTTTTTGAGACATAATCAATATACCAAGTTTGATATTTTTCCTTCTAACTATGTCACATAATATGACACCACGTGAATGTTTCACGTTGTTTGGATCGTTTTTAAATTTATGATGCCCGTTTTAAACTATCGTTAAACTTTGTCGAAGGGCGGACATGAAGATTCTTAGCTCGGGGCTGAGACTCGCTAAACTTGAAGTGAATCTATGATGAAACAACATATTTTGAACCTAAAAATGATTTTGTAAAAAATCATGACATCCGATCATGAACCTGTAGTTCATATCTGACCCACTTCCTACCGATTCGGCAGGAATTTGTCTTTTTCACCAGGGATAGACGGAAATGTTTAAGATCCCTGTGTTATGAAATTATCCATGTAAGGTGGTCTAGTATTTTTGAAAAATGTGACGGTAGTATTTTAAATTAGCCATTTGGTAGTTGCTTCACAAAACCGTCCGTTTTTTGCACTCGGTAAATGGAAAACGGCTTTTTGGTGCGACGAAAAGGAAAACTTTCTCCTGAAACATTGTTCGTCATCCCATGATGCATAATTATGCATAATATGGACACATTATCACAAACTATGCCTTCATTCTAGCCATAACATTGGTCATTTGACCCGAAAGTCAAGAAACCTCGAACGAGATAGGTCATTTTGTGAAGGTTTTTTTGAGACATAATCAATATACCAAGTTTGATATTTTTACTTCTAACTATGTCACATAATATGACACCACGCGAAGGTTTCATGTTGTTTGGATCGTTTTTGAATTTATGATGCCCGTTTTAAACTATCGTTAAACTTTATCGAAGGGCGGACATGAAGATTCTTAGCTCGGGGCTGAGACTCGCTAAACTTGAAGTGGATCTATGATGAAACAACATATTTTGAACCTAAAAATGATTTTTGTAAAAAATCATGACATCCGATCATGTACGTGTAGTTCATATCTGACCCACTTCCTACCGATTCGGCAGGAATTTGTCTTTTTCACCAGGGACAGACGGAAATGTTTAAGATCCCCGTGTTATGAAATTATCCATGTAAGGTGATCTAGTATTTTTGAAAAATGTGACGGTAGTATTTTGAATTAGCCATTTGGTAGTTGTTTCACAAAACCGTTCGTTTTTTGCACTCGGTAAATGGAAAACGGCTTTTTGGTGCGACGAAAAGGAAAACTTTCTCCTGAAATATTGTTCGTCATCTCATGATGCATACTTATGCATAATATGGACACATTATCACAAACTATGCCTTCATTCTAGCCATAACATTGGTCATTTGACCCAAAAGCCAAAAAACCTCGAACGAGATAGGTCATTTTGTGAAGGGTTTTTTGAGACATAATCAATATACCAAGTTTGATATTTT
This sequence comes from Avena insularis, assembly GCA_023614405.1. Lineage (NCBI taxonomy): Eukaryota > Viridiplantae > Streptophyta > Magnoliopsida > Poales > Poaceae > Avena > Avena insularis. The sequence continues at coordinate 374,948,229 of CM042695.1, read as the reverse complement.
TCCTTCTAACTATGTCACATAATATGACACCACGCAAAGGTTTCACGTTGTTTGGATCGTTTTTGAATTTATGATGCCCGTTTTAAACTATCGTTAAACTTTATCCAAGGGCGGACATGAAGATTCTTATCTCGGGGCTGAGACTCGCTAAACTTGAAGTGGATCTATGATGAAACAACATATTTTGAACCTAAAAATTAATTTTGTAAAAAATCATGAGCATCCGATCATGTACCTGTAGTTCATATGTGACCTACTTCCTGCCGACTCGGCAGGAATTTGTCTTTTTCACCAGGGATAGACGGAAATGTTTAAGATCCCCGTGTTATGAAATTATCCATGTAAGGTGGTCTAGTATTTTTCAAAAAATGTGACGGTAGTATTTTAAATTAGCCATTTGGTAGTTGCTTCACAAAATCGTTCGTTTTTTGCACTCGGTAAATAGAAAACGGCTTTTTGGTGCGACGAAAAGGAAAACTTCCTCCTAAAACATTGTTCGCTATCCCATGATGCACACATATGCATAATATGGACACATTATCACAAACTATGCCTTCATTCTAGCCATAACATTGGTCATTTGACCCGAAAGCCAAAAAACCTTGAACGAGATATGTCATTTTGTGAAGGTTTTTTGAGACATAATCAATATATCAAGTTTGATATTTTTCCTTCTAACTATGTCACATAATATGACACCACACGAAGGTTTCACGTTGTTTGGATCGTTTTTGAATTTATAATACCCGTTTTAAACTATATATAATGTTTTATGTTTCACTTATTTTTTTATAAATGTGTAATATTTGAGTGTAGATAGATAGGTCTTATTTTTCTGCAAATTTTGATTTATTATTTGTATTTTTCTGAATTAGAATGATTTAGTTATGATTTTTCAAAAAATAATGAGATAAAAAGAAAAAAATCTGAAGGCCTACGCCCGGCAGCCGTCGGCATGAACTCAAATAATTTTTTTCAAAGAGCTGTGCCGACGGCCAGGCCGTCGGCACAGCCTGTCTGCCTAATGCCGTTTCCATCGCCGTGTCTAAACTGGGGCTACGCCGAGGGCTATACCTATGCCGAGGGCCACCGTCGGCACAACCCTCTGTACTATGCCGACGGCCACGCTACGCCGACGGCTACCGTCGGCACTGTCACCTACGCCGACGGCCGTCCCTACGCCGACGGCCAGGCTGGTCAGCTGGCCAGGAAGGTTGCTACGCCGACGGCCCCGACATTTGGCCGTCGGCGTAGCCGGCCGGCCGTCGGCTCCTTAAGTCTTTCCTGTAGTGGTCATAAAGAGAGCACATATAGGTCTTGATTTACCCATGTTCATTTACAAAACAAGTTCCATACTTTTTTCCGTTCCAACCGTTCACTGGCATGGGTAGCGAGCAATGGCCATAGATGTTTCTCGCTTGTTATTTTTAGGTGTACAGAAATCATGCAAGGACAATGGCATATTGATGGACAACAACCTTGCATGTCGTTGTGCCCCTTGGAAGAAAAAAGTTACTTGATAAAACGGTATGGTAAGTAAGAAAAAGATAGGAAGCAACGGGAGCATACATAGGTCTTGATATGCCCATGTTCATTTACAAAACAAGTTCCATACTTTCTTACGTTCTAACCGTTCACCGGCAGGGGTAGCAAGCAATGGCCATAGACGTTTTTCGTGTGTTATTTTTAGGTGTAAAGAAATCATGCAAGGGCAATCGCATATTGACGAACAACAAGCTTGCCCGCTGTTGTGCCCTTTGAGAAAAAGCTTACCTGATAAAACCGTATGATAAGTAAGAAAAAATGGGGATTGGCAACACATCAAAAAAATATTTTTGTGATTTAATGGCAGTTTGGGACAGTGCCTTGTTTGTGATCCAAAATATGAGCCTCCAATCTTGCTGGCTTATAAAAGGACGTGCAAATTTCTTGAATTGCTAGCAGCTGAACAAATGGGCGGGACTCTCTAGCATCGGCAAAAACATGGCCATGGTTCTTTGTTTATGTAAAACAAGCCACTGGTATGTCAATAGCTCAAAAACCAAAACGGAGGGCAACAGAAAAACAAAGTCGGTTGCCGTATGGTCAGACGAGTAACGTTTTCTATAAACGGAAGGCACGTCCCGACGCCCACGCCGTTAGAGGAAGTGTTGACTCATATTATCAAGAGAGCCAAAGTACATGCAATCCGACGGTGGTCAGCCTATGCACCGCTACCATCATAGGCATAAAATCCACGTCCATATATATATATATGGAGATATTATGAAGGATGCCAAATCACACCCCTCGTCTGGTTGCTAAAATTACTATGAATGTTGAATAGGATGCACCGGGAGAATTGGGGCAAGAAAGACCTAAGATTCTCGCTCCTCTAGTCTGTTAATTTGAGAAGACATTGTTAGTCTCGCATGCAGTTAGAGATGGAGCAGTTAACACCGTGCAACACGTACATGTATGGCTTCAAGCGTGAGACCTTATGATTTTGATGCACCGGTTTGACAACTTGCCTAAAAAGGCATGTATTTTCAGCCACAGTGCGTCCAGAGCTACCTTGACTTATACAGCATTTTTTTAAAGGTTAGCTCATCTTGTACAACTTTAGTATTTATGCAATTTATTAATAGGAGTAGATGTGCTTGATCATCCGGTATCAATGGACTTGTCTTGAAGTATTCTGTTCAGGAGTAAATGGAATCCCCAAGTTCTTCAAAATCATATATGTTCCCCATACGTCCACTAGGGAATAAGTTTGTTCCTGAGGACATACCAACATGATGTACAAACAATGGTACTCAAGACATGTGTCTATTTCATATGAGGGTCAATAATAAAAAACATAAAAATTATGAATCTCTCTAGAAAAAGCTTCCCGAACCTTTTTTTTGCTTTGAATACTCACATGAGATGATTTGGGACATGCATGGTAGTTGGCTCAGTTGATTTTCATCTGAATCGTGAAGACCATTTTCAGCAACATCTTCGACACTAGTGGTACAAGAAAAAACATAAGTTTGGTCATGAGGGCATACCAACATGGAGCACAAATGACGATACAAGAGTCTTATGTCTATTTCATAGGGACCAATAATAACAGTTATGAATCTACATGTGGAAACATGTGGCGATGCGAACCTTTCATTATGTTGATTCAAAAACTTGCATCGGTTAGCTTCTAGAGTTGAACTTATGTTACTGATTATCAGGCTTACATTGACCACTGTAAACAAGAAGATAGTTGTAAGTTCTTAGTTCTACTCCCTCCGTCCCAAAGCTTAAGGCCTATATTTTTTTCAAAAAAGTCAAACCAACTGAACTTTGATCAAACTTTTAGAAAAAACTATCAATAAACATGATATTTTGTAGACATCATATGAAAATATATTTCATTATCTATCTAATGATTTTGATTATGTATTTTGTATATTAACAATTTTTGGTAAAAACTTGGTCAAACATGACATAGTTTGACTTTTCAAGACCTTAAGCCTTGGGATGGAGGTAGTAGTTTACAACTCTCCTATCATAAATACTCGAACAGCCTACTCTCCGAACACAACCATGAGGTAGTCAAGACAGTCAGGTCAATCGGTTGGTGACATTGTTTGAGTTAGTCCACACACCAAGACCCCCCCCCCCCCACCCCCACCCCCACCACACACACACACATTACATGTACATCTGATGTCGCTTTCTTTTTTGAAACAAAACGACATCGTTTTCAACATATGGAAAGATAATCGTCCACTAGTATGAAGAAAAAACCTCCCTTTCTTCTTACAGAACATATAGCTAGATTTTATGACCATGACAAACAGGCGCCGCGCCATGCCGTGTACCCATGCATAACACCTAATAGCTTTCGTGTGGCGGCGCAGCTTGGTCCATAATTTACTGTGACCAACTCTGAAAAGGATCCTTCTGATTCTCAAAGAATGAGCCCAGAGGCCCTAACTCTAGTCTGATCTGCGGAAGGAAAATGCTCCGTTTCGCATCGGTTGCGTGGGTTCTTCGAAAGCAGGCAGTGGGCACCCGTGCGTCAAGCTGAGAATGGTGTGGGTTGGAATGGGATTTTCGGTGCGGATTGTGCTGTGGCTTCAATTCGTTTGGGCTGAAATTGTTTCAACAGCTTACTCGATCAGAGCAGTGCGGGCTTCTCACGAAAGTGGACTAGGGTGGTGCGGCTCGGGCTCAGAAAAAAGAAAGAGAAACAGGGTGAACCCATGGTTTGAATCCGCACCACACGTTAGGGGGCAACAACTTCACGCCTTGAGCCCTGAACCCTCCTTCATTTGTTGGTATCCATGTGACCAGCGTACATCCCTAATGAAGCATGCAGTAAACACCCACCAGCTGAACCCGCGGGTTCAGTCCGCATTGGCCTGTGGTGCAGTGTGCGTGAGGTTTGAAATTTCTCACGGTGTGGTGCGGTGTGGATTAGTGAAGTATTTTTTTGGGTTGGACTGGGTTGATTAATTACATATAAATATTTGGTGTAGACCGGGTTCGGGGTGGATTCTACCCCATTATTACCTTGACCGTGCGTGATGGTTTGGTTAGGTGCCTGCCGTAGAAGGACTGGGGCGTCCTCCGGACTAAACGTGGCTCTGCCTTCTTGATCGGATAACAGGGTAGGAGACCTGCTTTGCCGTGTGCTAAGGGGTCCCATAATCCAGATAGTCTGTTAACCTGAAGCTTTGCCAATGGTTTGCGAGGACAACTGGATCTGGTATGAGATCCTGTACTCTCTCTAACCTATATTAGTTGACTTAGATAAATCTAGACACTATTTAGTATATATATTTATTTAAATTTTGACAAATCCAAGTAAACTAATATGGGCCAGGGAGTATTACGCTCGTTAGGTTTAAGAGAATAAGCTCAGTTCACAAACGCGCAAACAGCCGTGAGCCCCCCGAGAGTATGCTTACAAGATGGGCACTTAGGGCGACTTCTTTTAAGCTTCCAAGCCGGCTTCGAGGTGGTGGACAGCTAAAACCTAAAAGAAGTGTTCAGCTTCTCTCTAGCTTATTTCCACCGTTAAGCCCAATTCCTGTCTATTGTGAGAAACTGGTCGAGGGTGGTTTCCCGAGCTTCTCCGCGGAGAACCGAAGCGGTACTCGCTCGTGCCCCTGTCATTGCTGCAAATTACTGTGAATGCCACTCAGGAGGGACGCACATAGGAAAAAAGAAAAAATCAAACGTTATCTGCACTGCACCTGCTCCCATCACGATTCCCCTCCTGCCATCATTCCCATCGTGATTCCCCAACTGGCCGCCGCAGTCCGCCGGTCCCCCGCCATCGCCACCGTCTCCTGCCTCCGAAGTGACTTGACTGCATCTTCTTGCAGCACCGCCGCTTGTCCTCCGCTCGCCAGCTATCCCCCCTCCTGGAGGTCGCGTCCGCCTTGGTCGCCGCTCCCCGGCCGCTCGCTAGCTGTTTCCCCGCCTGGAGGTCGCGTCCGCCTTGTCCGCCGCTCGCTGGCCGCTCTCCAGCTCTCCCCCTGCCTGGAGGTCGCGCCCACCTTGGCTGCCGCTCGACAGCTGTTCCCCCGCCTGGAGGTCTCGTCCGCCTTGGCCGCCGCTCACCCACACGTGGAGGTCGCCCAGTTCGGTTGCTCGATGACGACATCCCAGCCGAAGGTAAAGCCCAAAAGAAGTGTCCCTTGGGGTTTCTAGGAGCTTCTCCCCACTACAGTTTCATCCCACAGTTTTCTAGAAGCTGGATTATGCATAAGCACAAGCCTAAAAGAAGTGCCCCTTAGTTTCATCCCTTCGGTAAGCCTTCATCATCTAAATTAAGGCAGGGCAACATGAGCGAGGCTTAGAGCCGGAAATGAACCGAACTATATACTACTTATATACTACTGAGAGGCGGAGGCGGAGTTCCTCGCGCCGTCGCTGAATTTCATCTACTGCTGTTAGCGCTCGTATTAGGCCCATAAAAAATACAATGGTTTTGTTAGAGTATATATTTGTATATTATAGTTTCCCCATGTGTTAGGGGGTTTCCTGTATATTTGCGCATGTGCATGTACTATATATTATGGCCTTTGGTCCTCTGGTAATACAACAAGTCTATTACCATAACATGGTATCAGAGATGTAAGGTAGCTCCTCTCCTCGCAGCCGCCGCCGCCCGCTTTCCCGCTTTCCGCCGCGCCGCTTGCCTCTCCTCGCCTCCTGCGAGCTTGCCCGTCCTCCCGTTGTCGCCGTTCGATCCGCTGCCGCCGCCTCGCCGCTGCCCGCCCGCCTGGCTCGCTCGCCGTCGGCGCCCGCCGCCTCTCGGCCGCTTCGCCATCGCCATCGCCGCCAGCGCCTCCTGGCCGCCGCCCGGCCTGTCGACCCCGTCCGCCGCGGCTGTTGCTGCGTGTTGCGGATCTGATCGGATCAGATCTGATCTGATTTTCGTCAAAAAAAAGTAAAAAAAAGGTTTTCTTCGTCGGGCTATCTTGCGATTCCTAGCTGCCCGGTGATTTTTGATGGCGCGAATTATCCTGATTTCACTGCCTTTATGCGTGTCCACATGCGCAGTCTTTGTTTTTGGGGTGTGCTTTCTGGCGAGGTCTCCTGTCTGTCGCGCCCCGCTGCTCCTACGTCGCCTATTGCCCTTGCCCCCGATTCTCCTCAGGATCTGACTGACTACACTCAGTGGATAGATGAGGATGCTCGTGCTGCTGCTGTTCTCACTTCTAGTATTCTGCCTCAGTATGCTGCTGAGTTTATGGGTCTTCCCTCTGCTGCTGCTCAGTGGGCTTTTCTTCGTCAGCGCTATCGGCCGTCTAGGGATGCTCTTTACTTGTCTGTGGTTCGCTAGGAGCATGCTCTTCAGCAGGGTGACTCTACTGTTGATGAGTTCTATACTCAGAGTGCTGCTATTTGGCGCCAGCTTGATTCTTTTCGTACAGCTGTGTGTGTTACCTGTCCCTGCTGTCTGACTGTGCGCGCGGATCTGGAGTTTCAGCGCGTTTTTGAGTTCTTGTCGCGGCTCCGTAAGGAGTTTGAGCCGCGCCGTGCCCAGCTGCTTGCTCGTGGTCGTGTTCCGCTCTTTGAGATACTGTCTGAGCTTCGTGCTGAGGAGACTCGTCTTCGTGGTGCTGGTCTTCTTGAGGTTCCCTCCGTACTTGTTGCTCATGGTCCTCCTGTGCCGTCGGCTTCGTTGCGGTCTCCAGTACCGCCGATACTCCCTACTCCTCCGGTCCAGGACCAGAGTCAGCCTCAGCAGCCTCGTGGTATGACATCTCCTCCTCGTCCTCCCTGTGCCTACTGTGGAAAGCCTGGCAACGATGTCTCTAGCTGCTGGAGGAGGGATCCTAGCTTACGTCAGCAGTACCATGCTCGTAGGCAGGCTGGTTCTTCAGGATCTTCTGTTGTTGCACTGTCTGATCAGGACATTCTTCATGGTCTACTCGCTGCTACAGGCTCTTTCACGTCGGGTACTGTTGGTTCTGTGCCTAGCTCTTCTGGCACCACGCGACCACCTTATAAACAGTCAGGTACGTCATCCCCGTGGTATCTGGATTCTGGAGCTTCTTTTCATATGACTTCTGCATCCTCTATTCTTTCTGCTCTTCGCTCTCTTATTTCTCCTGCCCGTGTTATCACGGCTGATGGTACCTCTCTTCCTGTTTTCATTCGAGGCACCCTTTCTACTTCATCTTTCTCTGTTCCTGACGTTTCTCATGTTCCTAGTCTTAAGATGAATCTTTTCTCTGCTAGTCAGCTTACTGATTCTGGTTGTCGTGTCATTCTTGATGCGGATTCTTGTGCGGTTCAGGACCGCCGTACCCAGGCCCTGATTGGAGCTGGTCCTCGCAGCCTTGAGTCTCCGGGGCTATGGGAGTTAGACTGGCTTCGCGTTCCATCCACTGACACTTCATCTACTAGTTCTTCTACGGTTTCTGCTTCTGTCACTGGCTCTTTTCAGCAGTGGCATCATCGGCTGGGTCACCTTTGTGGCTCCCGTTTATCGTTCTTAGTTCGTCGTGGTCTTCTGGGGTCTGTCTCAGGAGATGTGTCTTTACATTCGTGTCAGGGTTGTAGGTTAGGCAAACAGATTCAGCTTCCCTATCCTACTAGTGTGTCTGTATCTCAGCGACCTTTTGATTTAGTTTATTCAGATGTTTGGGGTTCGGCTCCCTTTGCTACTATATTTTATTCATTCATGATTTTTCACGGTACACATGGTTGTTTTTTATGCGCTCTCGTAGTGAGGTGCTCTCTATTTATCAGCGTTTTGCAGCCATGGTTCGTACTCAGTATTCCACGCCTATTCATGTGTTTCGTGTTGATTCCGCAGGAGAGTATATCTCCCAGCACCTGCGTGGTGTCCTTGCTGAGCAGGGCACCCTCGCTCAGTTCTCGTGTCCCAGCGCCCATGCTCAAAATGGTGTCGCCGAGCGTAAGCATCGTCATATTCTTGAAACTACTCGTGCTATGATGATTGCTTCCTCTCTTCCGCCGCATTTTTGGGCTGAGGCTGTCGCTACGTCGACTTACCTCATTAACATTCAACCTTCTGCTGCCCTTCAAGGTGGTATTCCTCTCGAGCGTCTCTCCGGTAGCTCTCTAGACTATTCGACTCTTCGTTTATTTGGTTGCGTTTGCTATGTCCTTCTACCTCCTCGCGAACGCACCAAACTGACCGCTCAGTCTGTTGAGTGTGTTTTTCTCGGATACAGGGATGAGCATAAGGGCTATCGTTGTTGGGACCCCGTTGGTCGTCGGATGCGCATCTCTCGTGATGTCACGTTTGATGAGACGCGTCCCTTCTATCCTCGCCCCACCTCTGGTACTTACCCGGTGGATGATATCTCTTTTCTTATTTTTCCTGATGCACCTCCTGCTGCCCCTTCTTCTCCACCTCTTACTTCTGATGCGCCCCCTTCGATTTTGGCGCCATCCTCTCCTCCATCTAGTTCCCCTAGTTCTCCTCGTTCTCCCCTAGTTTCTTCTCTACCTCGTTCTCCGGCTTCGAACCCTTCCTCTGCTGTTCCTTCTTCCTTTTCTTCTGATGAGTCGTCCTCCGCCGATGAGCTTCCCTCTTCACGGCCTGTTCGTTAGTGTTGTGCTCCAGACCGTTACTCTCCTAGTAGTATGGTCTCTCTGTCGTCTCCGAGCCAACTTATTATCGGGATGCCAAGCGTCATCCTGAATGGCAGCTTGCCATGGCTGAGGAGATCGCTGCGCTTGAGCGCACTGGCACATGGGATCTTGTTTCTCTCCCTCCTGGTGTTTGTCCTATCACGTGTAAGCGGGTCTATAAAATTAAGACCCGCTTTGATGGATCTCTTGAGCGTTATAAAGCGCGTCTTGTGGCTCGTGGCTTTCAGCAGGAGCACGGCCGTGACTATGATGAGACTTTTGCCCCTGTGGCTCATATGACCACTGTGCGTACTCTTCTTGTTGTTGCTTCTGTTCGACGCTGGTCTGTGTCTCAGCTTGATGTTCAGAACGCTTTTCTTAATGGCGAGTTGAGTGAGGAGGTTTACATGCACCCTACTCCTGGGTATTCTGTTTCCGATGAGATGGTTTATCGTCTTCGACGTTCCCTTTATGGCCTGAAACAGGCCCCTCGTGCCTGGTTTGAGCGTTTTGCCTCTATGGTGACTGCTGCTGGTTTCTCTCCTAGTTTTCATGATCCAGCGCTATTTATTCACACTTCTCCTCGTGGATGCACTCTTCTTCTTCTCTATGTTGATGATATGATCATTACTGGTGATGATCCTGAGTATATTGCCTTTGTCAAGGCTCGTCTTCGTGATCAGTTTCTTATGACTGATCTTGGTCATCTTTGCTATTTCCTTGGGATTGAGGTCTCCTCCACTTCTGATGGCTTTTCTATCTCTCAGGAAAAATATATTCAGGATCTTCTTGCTCGTGCTGCTCTTGGGGATGAGCGCACTGTTGAGACTCCTATGGAGCTTAATGTTAAGCTTCGTCCTACTGATGGTGATCCTCTTCCTGATCCCACGCGTTATCGCCATCTTGTTAGGAGTCTTGTTTATCTTGCTGTCACTCGTCCTGATATCTCTTATCCTGTTCATATTCTGAGTCAGTTTGTCTCAGCTCCTACCACCGTTCACTACAGTCATCTCCTCCGTGTCCTTTGTTATCTTCGTGATACGATCACTCGTCGCCTTTTCTTTCCTAGTTCCAGCTCTCTCTAGCTCCAGTGCTACTCGGATGCTACGTGGGCGAGTGATCCTACGGATCGTCGTTCACTTTCTGCTTACTGTGTGTTTCTTGGTGGTTTGCTTGTTGCTTAGAAGACGAAGAAACAGGTAGCGGTTTCCCGTTCGAGTGTTGAGGCTGAGCTGCGGGCTATGGCTTTGTTGATTGCTGAGGTGACCTGGTTACGGTGGTTGCTTGCAGATTTTGAGGTCTCTGTTATGACACCCACTCCACTTTTGTCTGACAGTACAGGTGCTATCAGTATTGCACGTGATCCGGTCAAGCATGAACTGACCAAGCATATTGGTGTTGATGCTTTTTATACACGTGCTCAGGTGCAGGATCAGGTTGTTGTGATTCATTATGTGCCTTCAGATTTACAGTTGGCGGATTTCTTTACAAAGACACAAACTCGAGCGCAGCATGACTTCTTACTCTCCAAACTTAGTGTTGTGGATCCACCATGAGTTTGAGGGGGGGAGGGTGTGTGTGTTAGAGTATATATTTGTATATTGTAGATTCCCCGTGTGTTAGGGGGTTTTCTGTATATTTGCGCTTGTACACGTACTATATATTGTGGCCTTTGGCCCTCTGGTAATACAACAAGTCTATTACCATAACAGGTTTGAGCTACTTTCTTCTATCCATATTAATTGACTCAAATTTATCTAAATTTAGATGAATCTAGACGTTATTTCAAATATAGATTTATCCAAATTTTGACAAATCTAAGTCAATTAGTAATATGGATCGAAGAGAGTAGAAAATACTTATCAGTTTTGAGGATTCAGCCTAGAATCGCTGGTGATGGCTGAGGATAGCAGGCGCAGAATGAAGATCCAATAAAGAGTTATTTCGGAAAATCGATGCTGAGGTTTACCTCCACAGAGAGTTGGACGCTACCACCAGGCTTGTTTCATTTATCTCTTACCGGTGTAGCGTTTTCATTGTTTTCTTCATTATCTCATGAGAATCTATTACCAATTGGTATACTTTAGTGGTAAAATTCCATGAACACTTACATTGGTGAGGATGAGACCAAGTTGTCACATCTAACAACGGTTAAGCAAAAAAACTGATGAATCGTTTAATGATTACATCAGAGTATCAGACGGTTGGAGATGTCAAAACCCCTTGTTATGACCTGACAATTTCGGACACGTACATATATGCAGACTTAGTGGTTGCCGGTTTAAAGCCCCAATTGCGTAAAAAAGTTGAACACTTTGACTTTCTAACTGTCACGAGAAAGCGGTGGCTCAAGAAAGCCGAGCCAACGAAATCCGAGAAACACAAAGAGTGAGTCGAAGCCAGATTAATTCAATTACTCACTCGGACCCATATTTAATTGACTTGGATTTGTTAAATTTTAGATAAATCTATATACTAAAATTTAACAAATCCAAGTCAATTAATATGTGTCGGAGGAAATAGCAATGCCGGTTTCAATGATGAATCTGATGTGTATACTGGTGAGATAGTTTCGTCCGGCTAAGACCAAACCGTACCTCTGTTATGACCTAAAGCCGGGTTGTAAGAATTAGGATGGAGGTTTCGAGTGTACTTTTGATCGTAGACAAATGCGATACAATATTTGATGCATTGTTATTAAAAGATAAAATTATTAAGCTCAGCCGTAGTGCATGTTGTTAGGTGATACGGTCTGACCAAACTTATCGTTTATTGGCAACTATGAAGCTACTAAAAAAATTATCCTAGAAAATGTATATATCATTATATCTACATTACGATGGTTTTAATTTTTTTTATTTTGAACGGAAAAGGTTCCGAAGGACCTAGGTTGCTGCATTAATTCAGGGCAGTGGTACAAATTACAAGAGGGACCTTAGGAAAAGTAAAAATTAAAGACAAGCCCTTGAAACACACACATGAGACCTCAAAAAGATCTCTGAAAACACAATCGAGTCCCTGTGCCTCACCACCCAAGATCTGAGATGGCTGCCGCGGTCGGCCACCGTCTTCCTCGTCGGGGACAACACCACTTGGGAAGAAGAGGGGAGAGCGCCTCCTTCGCACCATCGAGAAGGGGCCTCCGTTGTTGGAGGTTGAAAAGACGCACCCATGGCGTCATCAGATGCCTTCCTTTGGCATCGAAGATCGGCGGCCCATCTTGGACCACCGTGCAATAGCTCGTCGTTGCTGCAGCAACAGCTTCCCTTCTCCGCCAAGCTTGAACTTTCAGGGCTCGCACAACTTTTTCTCTCCTCGTCCACGGCCGGTCAGAGAAGAAGATAGATCCGAGTCCAGGAATCTCCATTCCCGGAGACCACAAGCCTTATTTATGAAGTCGCTGGTAGAGGTGGTCGACGCCGCATCTGGCTCCGTCCATCAGCAGGCCCTGGGCCTGTTTCCAAACTATGGCACAAGGCCAACCTATAGAAAGTAAAAAAGCTAATACTAGAACTACAAGAGAACTCCGGCGCCGCTCCTGGACCAGCTCCGGCCGGCTATTCCGGCGGAGAGGACATCGGAGCGGCCTGGTCTAGCGAGGAAGACTCTCAATTTACTGTAGAGAAGAGAGAGAGGTGGAAGGGGTACACTTTCTCGGTGGTTTTAAATGTTAATTCAATATATATACAAGATGAGAAACAGAAAAAAAAAAAAAGACCAACATATCTACGCCCCTGGCCGGGAGAAAAGCCTACACATGCGGTAGCTGGGCGGCGTCCATTGTTGGGTCGGTGCCCGAGCGGCAGATTGGGCATGTCGAGTGCGCGTCAAGCCAAGGGTCGATGCACTCCACGTGGTACAGGTGCAGGCACACCGGCAGCAGCCGCACCGTCTCCCCGAGCTGGAACACGCCGAGGCACACCGAGCACGTCGCCGCCTCTTCCCCTCCGCCCGTCGCCTTGTGCTTCACGGGCCGTTTGTACTTGAACGCCGGTTGACGGGTCGCGGCTCTGGCCTGGCGCAGACGACGCAACTCTTCAAAGTGCCGTGTAGGTTCCAGCCGCGGCAGCGCCCGCGGCCACGCTCGCTGCAGATGGGCGCCGGCTTCGGCTGCGGCTGCGGCCTCGGCGCGTTCGCGGCTGTTGCGGCGTGCCTTGAGGACGCCGCCGACGAACAATCCGAACAGGGACAGCGCGAAGGCACCGACCAGGAACAGGACGACCCCTCCGTCTGTAGTAGACGGCGGCGGAGCATACGACCGAGGTGTCGGCGGCGGAGGATACGGCCGAGGTGTCGGCGGCGGTTCATCATCATAGTATGGTGGCAGAAGAGGGATGAAAAGGGACGGCGGTCCCGGTGGATTCATGGGTGCCGCCGGTGCAATAACACACTAATAGCTATAGCTATCACGTTCCGTCGTTTGCTGCATTATTGTGGTAGCAGATCAACGGAAACCCAGAAGCAAGAAGCTCCTCATCGTGTGGACGAGGTGATCAATCCCGATTGCGGATTTATCGCCGAATGCGCGGACAGTGAAGACAAAATCAGTGACGGAGCATGCATGGGGCTCTCTTTGTTTACGCCGGCGGGAAGATGACATCGACCGTCGTCAGGGTCGTTCTTGTGGATGGAGCGTCATAGTAGCTGGCAAGTACGTAAAAAAGAAAAGATCGGATGAACCTAGCTCAAACAAGGAGCCTACGAGCAAAAGATCGATGGATTGACGGAGACACTGCCGTGTGGAGATGCGAATATACACTCGCTCGCACGATATTCTCTGCCGGCCGGCGCACGAGTCAGCTCAAGCATGCCGCGCCTATTTGTCTCCATTCTCCAACAGATCGAGTGGTCTACGTACGTACGTGGGCACGAGAATGCAGAATGCCGAGTGTTTCCGCGGATTCCCGAGTGTCACACAAAAGAAAATCAATAGAAACATTCTCACTAAGTAAAAGAAGTCGATTCCGGTGGCGACGGTTTGCATGCTTCCAAAAGAAGTCGATTCCTGGGTCGTCTCGCGTGGGGTGACTCCAAAGGCCTCATGTGGTTGACCTCCTCGAGGCAGAGCTGAGGTGATTGGCGTGGTGGCAGCTTTCCTCCCCTGTTGGCTTGATGGCACCCTTGGGGCTATGGCGCCGGTGGATCACGATAGGGCAGCGATGGATTTGTCGGGGGACACGACCTGGCCTCCAGTAGCGCGCCTTTCACAACATTCTTTTGATGTTCTTGGCGGGTTGGGAGAGAAGGCTCAGTTCGGTTGGGGCTAACAATGGTGGAGCTTGTGAGCGTCGTTACCTTGTTGAAGGCGTCTTCACAGTGAATCTTCTACCACCGACCAAATGTTCTGAGAGAAACCCTAGATCTAGGTCTTCCGGATAGGGTGATGATGACAGTTTTGGTGTCGTTCTTCCTCTTGGGGGTATCGCTCTGGAACAAGTTCTGGATGGAGGGGTCTAGTCATGGAGCGGTGTTGCTTCTACCGCTTTAGCGACGAGGAGTCTCTGTGGCGTGGCACGATGGGGTCTTGGTGGTAGGCACATGATGATGGACGCGTGCAAGGTAGTGGAGCTGTCTAGCGTCATGGCGGCAACGATGGTAGGATTGGTAATGCTAATGCTATGATCCCTATCCTGAAGATGGGTTTGTAAAAGAAGACGTCGGCGAATTCTAGAGCATGCACATGTGGTGCGAGCTGAGAGTCTTCTGAACCGATTGTGCTCCTCGCTCGTTGTTGGACTGCTTAGTGAAGTATTCGGTTTTTGAACGGTGCGCTTAGGTGTGAGATCAGGTCAAATGGCTCTGATCTTTGGCCACCCCCATCATCAATCTGGTAGGTGTAGCGATAGGTGTCAAGGGATCAGATGGTGGCTTTGGATTGATTTTTGTTTTCATATTATAATTCTTTGTTGAATAATCCAATAAAACAGTTTGTGTGTACCATTTTGATGTAGAGGCTGAAGTTCCAATCTCCTTTTCAAAGAAAAAAATTTGTTAAAAATTTTAGATGAAAAGCTCTACCTACCTGTCTTTAATTAAATCAATAAAATCATCATTTTGATGCTAAGAACATCTAGATTAAAATATGAAGAAAATTACCCGATTGGCATAAAGGAAAAGGCTTTTCTTTCTTGTGGTAGCAAGCATCCAAGCACGACATCTGCTCCGGATGGCAATTAGTGTTGCCGAGCTGGAAGCAAATAATCAAATAACTACTAAGCACATCTAATTGCAGCCGACCGGATCAGCGGTATATGCAACCGTCGCCTTTTTGGACCGGATCTGGTATGCAGCCGACCGGATGGAGCAGTGGCGGTATATTAGATGTACGCAATTATTTTTGTACCCTTTGTACCCTTAACCTTAACTGGCCTTGAGCCATTATATAAATACCGGAACTCCACGCGTATTATGCCTTCGAGCCTTCCCCCAAACATCTCTCCCGTCCAACAGAATGTACTTCAAACTTTTCGTTTTCTTTTGTCGATGATCTGAACTTGTTGCCAATTGTGGTAACGTGAATCATTTCAGGTGTTTCGAAGGTGAACCCATAGACCGTTGCTCACATGGCTGAGGAGGTCGATAGGGTGAAGAAAATCGGTGCATCACCAAGGCATCCACTAGTTGCTTCTCGCCAGCTATGTGCGCGGGCGTGGCAACTGAGGCTGTTTGCGCCGTTCAAGAAACCAACTATAGAGGAGGTTCTGACATACCATACGCCATCGGTGACTCCACCCTGTCGCCGCCACCTTGGTCGCACCCCCTTAGGCTCCTCTGTCGGCGTCCTAGAGGCACTGCCATCGCCGGCATGCTCATCGTCGAGCTCACGGTCGCCCGCATAGTGGAGGAAAGCGTGTGCTCGATTGCATCGATGTGACACTGTCCCGTCTTCTCCTGGTGGCCTTATGAGCTCACCAAGGTCGCCAACCCCAGCCCCTACCCAGGCGACACCATGATAGAGCTCGCATTGGCTGGCCACATTTTGGCAGAGCGGAGTAGGGGAAGGGCCGACAACGCGGTTGGAGACGGCGATGTCGTAGTAGGAGTGTGCGGGCCGAGCACGTGTAGGCCGTTGGACGGAGCAAGATCAGAGGTAAAGGTATGGTTGGGGAGTGGCATGACCTCATTCGTGGAGTAGGTCAGCTATGGGAGGTTGCCTATCGCGGCTGCTTCGAGAACGCGTGGGGAGCAGGAGGCGGGGACCAGCTCGCGACCCTAGCAGTCCATGGGGAGCGCCATGGACACCGAGTTCAAGGCAGCACGGCCCTGCTATCTTCCCCACGGGCTTCTGGTCTAAGGCAAGATTTGGGCGTACGATGGGCGCACAATGTCCTAGCCAATGTTGCATGATCATGTGACCGATGGCGAGAGGTTAGGGCGTGTTTTGTGGGTCGTATGCCCGTTTCTCGCACTGGGCCGGACAAAGTAAGCCCGTTTGGAGACTCGCACGGCAGACCAAGCTCGCATCACACGGGTCTAAAGCACCCCAAATCATGGCCCGCTAGGAACGCCAAAATCGGGCGTTTCCGCAGGGACAGGCCCTGGGGAGCCAAAAGCGGGCACGCAGCTGCACGCAGGGGGAAAGGCGGGAGAAGGTGCGACGCATCGAGAATGCACGCCATAAATCCCTTCACCCTTCCTTACCTCTCTCTCCCTCCCCCATTCGCAACCGCCCCTTCCTCCCGTCTCACCATCGGCGGTTCCTCTCCTGCTGAAAGATCGAAGACCACCATGAGGGCAGCAGACAGAGGTAGATCTAGGCAACTACTCCGCTATTCGTGGCCGGAGTGGATCTGCTACTACGGCTATTTCTTCTTCCTCGGTAAACCCGAAGCTCGAATCTTGCAGCAATGGCGCTAAGGCCTCGAACCACCACCTCTCTAAAGTTTTAGCAGCTCAGATCTATCCGTTACCGACTCATTATCCGAGTATGAGTGACATGCACGGTAGATTTGTACCGTTTATTGCTAGATTTGGTTGATTTGATGTGTTAGGGTCTTTTCTTTGCTTGATGTGAAGGGTTTGCAGCAAAGAAAACAAAAAAATTCCTATGATGGGAACAACTAAGTACCAAGATCTATCTACTAGATACAAGCAATGGGTGGATATACATCCATGGAATACATATCCTTGAAGACCGAATAGCGTTAACGAGGTTGTACTCATGGATGATGTAGTCGAACGCTTTCCGATCAAAAGATCATGATGAAGTCCATCTGGTCCAGCCGGTCCAGTACCATCAAGTCCAGCACCGCAAAGTAGTGGTGCATCCGTGATCGCACACACGTCCGGGTACCCCGACAACCTCCGCGTCCTCGCTCCAGCGAAGCAGCGGAAGCAACAAATCCTTCCAGAAAAAGCCACCGAGAACATGTATCTCGCTGATCCGAGACCATGGGAAAATTCTAAAGGGGGAAGAGAGATCCTTCGCGAGGAGCTGTGTTTTGAGAGGAGGAGAGCGGGGACTTT
Source organism: Avena insularis (assembly GCA_023614405.1). Taxonomy (NCBI): domain Eukaryota; kingdom Viridiplantae; phylum Streptophyta; class Magnoliopsida; order Poales; family Poaceae; genus Avena; species Avena insularis. Next base: position 374,930,679 of record CM042695.1, on the reverse strand, counting down.
TATAGGGACAGGGGGGCACACCAAGGGGCATGGCGCCAGCCATGGTGGCTGTCCCCACCTCTTCCACATTCATGTGAGTGGAGCTCCCACTCAAAATGAAAAGCCTCCACTCCCATAAAAGAGCCTCCACTCAAAAATCCACTCACATGCATTAAATTTTCACCAAATTTAATGCAAGCTCTCATTTAAATAAAAATCTTTTATTTATTTATTCAGAATTTTGTTAATTACTTTAATTAATAAACATTGACATAAAACCCCTTGCTAGTATTCAATTTTACATGCAGAATCAGTTTCAGCAATTTCAACCGAAACAGTTTCGGTGTCTAGTGAAATAAATTCCTGCGCTTTTCTTTTTCTTTCTCTGGCATATTATTTGCTCCAAATGGTGTCGGTATTCCTTAAGTGTGTCACCCTACGGTTCGCGAATAATGTAGACATGATCGAGACCCCTCTCTGATCACTAATCAGCAGTGGACCTGGAGATCCGTACTGACTCCCACATATTCAACGATGACTTGTGTAATCGTGTGAACCTTATACGCATATAACTCAATCCCTTTGTCTTGCGATATATTACATGTCCGAGATTCGATCATCGGTATCTCCATACCTATTATGATCTCGTTACCGACATGTACTCTTTTCTCATTCCCGTGATATAACATTCTAGTGATCAAATCACTTCCTTGCAAGCTAACTAATGTGATATCACCGAGAGGACCCGGAGTATATCTATCTGTCATTGGGATGGATAAATTCCACTCTTGATCCATGAGCCTCAACATAACACCTTCGTAGCACTGAACCCATCTTTATAATCACCCTGTTACGGTGTGATGTTTGATGTTATCAAGATACTCTTTTGGTGTTAGTGATTGACATGATCTCATGGTCTAAGGACTAAGATTACTTCGTATGATGTTATAGCAATATAAACACAATGACCTTGATCGTAATGCTATACTTCGGATGAATGTTCATCACATCATTCCAACAATGTTGTGACCTTGTTATTAACAACATCCAATGTCCATGATCAGGAAACCTTTGATCATCTTGTTAATCAACAAGCTAGTTTATAAGAGAGGCATAACTAGGAACTTCCTTTTTGTTTATTAAACACACATGTATTAACGTTTCCGTATTAATACAATTATAGCATGCAAAATAAACATTTATCATAAATAAGGAATACCATAATAACCACTTTATTATTGCCTCTCGGGCATATTCCCTTCAGTCTCCCACTTGCACTAGAGACAATAATCTAGTTTAGAAACTTTGCGTATTGAACACCTATGGCTTTCTGGTGTTCCCTATACGCAATTTCAAGTGGTTAACATAATCTACAGATCTAAAGCTTTCAGATCCGTGTGTATTTGCATGCCTTTGCATCTCCACGCATCACTTATTCTCCAATGATATGGCATTGTATAAATTTTGTCTTTTGGTGAGACTTTTAGTTCCTTGTGGTTAAATCATGTCGATATTATTGTCCTACAATATATATTTAGTGTTAGCCCGTTGCGAACCACACCTTAGTTTGATAACAAACTACTTGACACAAATGCCCTCCTTTGCTGCTACTGTAGCAGTCATATACTTAGCCTTTTGTTGTAGTATCCGTCACAATGTCTTAACTGTGGAATTTATCCAAATCCATCATGGAAACTTTCTTTCCATTTCATTGTACCACCCATAGTTTAAATTGAGATAAACTTAATTTGTATCTTGTGACAAAACTAGTATCAATGTAACATTTTACAATGAACTATTTGTAATTGTTTGTCACCTCTACACAAATAAATTCTTAGTTGTTCCAAAAGATCATAAGAATTTCCTTACTATCGTCCAATGATCATTTTATGATTCATTCTGGTATATGCTCATAACACTTAGAGCATAGGACATATCTGGATGTGTGCATATCATGGTATGATTGATCAAAACATTCTTGTGATTGCACTCATCAAGTGTCAAATCACTTGAATCTTGTTTCACTTATCAAGTGTCGATACACTTGAATCTTGATTCAATTATTTTCCATGTGACAAGAACCGTTTCTCGTCGTTTCTATATTGAACTCCTTCAATATCTCATATATGTACGTTTTGCATAACCATATTAATGAAGGGTTTTGCAGCATAGTAAATCAAAATTTTCTACGGATACGAACGGGAAAAGCCAAGATCTAATCTAGGATATGCAAACAACGAGAGGGATAGATGAGATCTTCATACCTTTGAAGAAATCGACATGTAAGCGTTCAATGTAACGTGGTTGATGTAGTCGTACTAGCCTTCTCCTCCTCGCGATCCGATCTGATCCAACGCCGCAAGTGGCGACGCCTCCGAGAGATGCACACGTATGTCACCTCGACGTCTCCTCCTTCCTTGGTCCAGCAAGTGGGGTGGAGAGATAGATTGGATCTACAACACGACTGAGTGGTGCAAAGGTGGAGAGTTTCTGCGGCAGGGCTTCGCCTACGCGTAGTCGGGAGAGAGAGAGAGGAGGGCAGCAGGTAGGCGGCTAGGGTTTGAGGAGGTGTGGGGGGAGGGTGCGGCCCTGCCCTCTTTATATAGAGGGCTGGCCTGCTGCCTTTGCCCCTCCTCCAAACCCTAGGGCCAGCGGCCACATGGGAGGAGTGGGGGCAAGTTTCCCCCCCCCCTTCTAGAAGCTCTCCGTAGGGTTTCCCCTAGGGCTTGGCTGACTGGGCCTATGGGGCCTTCTGCCCCTGACCCAATGCGGCCAGGGCACTCCCTCGTAGGCCCACGCCCCCTCCCGACAAGTGAGGCCACGTTAGTCCCACTCCAGAAGCTTCTAGAACCTTCCGGTACAATACCAAACAATCCGAAACAATTCCGAAATCCAAAAACTGCTTTCCCTTATATGAATCTTATTTTCCGGACCATTCCAGAACCTCTCGTAATGTCCTGGATCTCATCCGAGACTCTGAACAAAAACTCATAAACCAATTATCCATTCTATCCTAGCGTCGAGACACGTTAAGTGTGTGACCCTACGGGTTCGAGAATATGCAGATATGATCTTCTATCAATAATCAACAGCGGGGTCTGGAAACCCATATTGACTCCCACATATTCATCGATGATCATATCGGATGAAGCACGATGCCAGGATTCAATTAATCCCATATATATATTCCCTTCGTCACACGATATTTTACTTGCCCGAGATTCGATCGTTGGCATCGGCATACCTAGTTCAATCTCGTTCACAGCAAGTACTTTACTCGTTCCGTAATCCGATATCACTTTGTGATTAACTCCTTAACCACGTGCTTGCAAGCGGTGTTGATATCGATTACCGATTGGGCCCGAAGTATATCTCTCCGACTTGGGAGGGACAAATCCCATCTTGATACATACAACCCAACAAGTAATTTCCGATCACCTGAGAGACACCTTTCTGATCACCCTCTCATAGGATGACGTTTGATGACCTCAAAGCTTTCTTCCGATACCAGGGAGTTGCATTATCTCATGGTCTAAGGAATACAATATTTGATATAAGAAAAGCTTCGCAAAGAAGAACACGATGGCACGATCTAATTTCTCTGCTTAATTTGGGTCTGTCCATCATATCATTCTCCCAATGACATGATCTCATTATTAATTGACAACTCATGTCTATGGTTAGGAAACCTTAAGCATCATTAATCAATGAGCTAGTCCATAGAGGCGTACTAGGGACACGGTGTTATTCATAAACCACACAAGTATTAAAGTTTCCGCTTAATACAATTCTAGCATGGAATATAAACTTTATCATGAACAAGAATTATAATAATAACATCTTTATTATTGCCTCTAGGGCATAATTCCAATAGTCTCCCACTTGCACTCAAGTCAATAATCTAGTTTACATCTGGCAACAATCTAACACCCATGGCACTAAGGTGCTGATCATGTTTTGCTCGTGGAAGAGGTTTAGTCAACGGATCTGCAACATTCAGATCCGTATGTACTTTGCTAATCTTCAGATCTCCATCTGTTATATAATCTCGAATTATATGAAACTTGCGGTTGATGTGCTTGGTCTTTGGAAGATATCTTGGTTCCTTAGCCAGTGCTATGGCGCCAGTGTTGTCACACAATATCTCCAGTGGGTCCAAGGCACTTGGAACCACACCAAGCTCAGTGATGAAGTTCCTGATATAAACTCCTTCACTTGACGCTTCTGCAGCAGCCATGTATTCCGCTTCTACTGTAGATCCCGTGATCACGCTTTGCTTGCAGCTTCTCCAGCTCACATCTCCTCCATTCAAAATATAAATGTATCCTGTCGACGATTTAGAATCATCCTTGTCGGTGTCGAAACTAGCATCGACATAACCTTTTACTACGAGATGCTCATCACCTCCATAGACCAAGAACATTTCTTTAGTCCTATTTAAATACTTTAGGATGTTCTTCACGGTTGTCCAGTGTTCCACTCCTGGATCACTTTGGTATCTGCTCGTCAAACTAAGAGCATTGGACACATCCGGTCTAGTACACAGCATGGCATACATGATAGAACCTATGGCCGAGGCATAAGGCACTTTGCTCATAGCTTCTCTATCGTTTACCGTAGCTGGACACTGATCCTTGCTCAATATCTTACCTGACAACATGGGCACTGAACCTTTCTTTGCCTTATCCATTCTGAACCATTTCAGAACTTTGTCTAGGTATGTACTTTGGCTTAAAGCTATTAGGCGTCTTTGTCTATCTCTATAGATTTTGATGCCTAATATATAAGCAACTTCTCCTAGGTCTTTCATTGAAAAACATTTGTTCAAATAACTCTTCACATCGTTAAGCATATCAATGTCATTTCCAATAATCAATATATCATCCACATATAGTACTAAAAATGTCACTGAACTCCCACTCACTTTCTTGTAGATACAAGCTTCGTAGAAATTTGGAACAAATCCAAAGCTCTTGATCACTTGATCAAACCGAAGGTTCCAACTCTGAGATGCTTGCTTTAGTCCATAAATGGAATGCTGAAGTTTGCACAACTTATCAGCATCCTTAGGATCGACAAAACCTTCGGGTTGCATCATATACAACTCTTCATCAATGTTTCCATTGAGGAACGCATTCTTGACATCCATCTGCCATATTTCATAATCATGAAACGCAGCAATTGCTAATAAAATCCAAATGGACTTAAAAATCGCTATGGGGGAGAAAGTCTCATTGTAGTCAACACCTTGAACTTATCGAAAACCTTTCGCAACAAGCCGTGCTTTATAGACGGTAACATTACCATCCACGTCAGTTTTCTTCTTGAAAATCCATTTACACTCAACGGCCTTTCGGTCGCTAGGAGGGTCCACCAAAGTCCATTCTTGGTTTTCGCTCATGGATCCCAATTCGGATTTCATGGCCTCTAGCCATTTTTCAGAGTCTGGACTCATCATCGCTTCCTCATAGTTCGCAGGTTCACTGCTGTCTACCAACAAGACAGTTAAGACAGGGTTGCCGTACCACTCAGGAGGGGCACGCGACCTTGTCGACCTGCAACGTTCAGTAGTAGCATTGTCCGAAGCTTCATGATCCTCGTCATTAGCTTCCTCTATTGTTGGTGCAGACGGCACTGGAACAATTTCCGGTGCTGCGCTACTCTCCAACTCAAGAGAAGGTTCAATAACCTCGTCTAGCTCTACTTTCCTCCCACTCAATTCTTTCGAGAGAAACTCCTTCTCAAGAAAGGATCCGTTCTTTGCAACAAACACTTTGCCTTCGGATATGTGGTAGAAGGTATACCCAATCGTTTCCTTAGGGTATCCTATGAAGACGCATTTCTCCGCTTTGGGTTCGAGCTTGTCCGGCATCAACTTATTAATGTAAGCTTCGCATCCCCAAACTTTAAGAAACGACAACTTAGGTTTAGCACCAAACCACAGTTCATACGGTGTCGTCTCAACGGATTTAGATGGTGCCCTATTTAAAGTGAATGCAGCGGTTTCTAATGCATAACCCCAAAATGATAACGGCAAATCTGTAAGAGACATCATCGATCGCACCATATCCAATAAAGTTCGATTCCGGCGTTCAGACACACCATTTCGCTGTGGTATTCCGGGTGGCGTGAGTTGCAAAACGATTCCGCTTTCTTTAAGATGCGTGAGAAAATCATAACTCAAATATTCACCTCCACGATCGGATCGTAGAAATTTAATTTTTCCGTTACGATGGTTTTCCACTTCGTTCTGAAATTCTTTGAACTTTTCAAACGTTTTAGATTTATGTTTCATTAAATAGATATACCCATATCTACTTAAGTCATCAGTAAAAGTGAGAAAATAGCGATATCCACCGCGTGTCGAAACACTCATCGGTCTGCATACATCGGTATGTATGATTTCCAACAAGTCCGTTGCTCGCTCCATTATACCGGTTTTGATCATCTTGCCCATGAGGCACGGCTCGCACGTGTCAAATGATTCAAAATCAAGAGACTCCAAAAGTCCATCAGAATAGAGTTTCTTCATGCGCTTTACACCAATATGACCTAGACGGCAGTGCCAAAAATAAGTCGTATTATCACTATCTACCTTGCATCTCTTAGACTTAATGTTATGGATGTGTGTTTTATTGCTTTCGAGATTCAGAAGAAATAAACCATTCATAGAAGGTGCATGACCATAAAATATGTTACTCATATAAATAGAACAACCATTATTCTCCGATTTAAATGAATAACCGTCTTGCAATAAACACGATCCAGATATGATGTTCATGCTCAACGCAGGCACATAATAACATTTATTAAGGTTTAAAACTAATCCCGAAGGTAAAACTAAGGAGAGTGTGTCGACGACCATCACATCAACTCTTGATATGTTGCCAACACGCATCGTCACCTCATCCCTCACTACAAATATTAGCAACTAGACCAGTATCAAATACCCAGGCACTACAACGAGCGCTAGTAAGGTAAACATCAATAACATGTATATCAAATATACCTTTGATGGTGCCAGCCTTCTTGTACGCTAAGTACTTCGGACGATTCTTGCCCAAAGGACCCTTGTCCTTGCAATAGAAGCACTCAGTGTCCAGCTTAGGTCCAGACTTGAGCTTCTTCTCAGCGGGGGCAACGCGCTTGCCGCTGCCTTTCTTGAAGGGCTTCTTTGCACCCTTACCTTTCTTAAAGATGGGGGGCTTGTTCACCATCAACACATGATTATCTTTCTTGATGTCCACCTCTACAGCTTTCAGCTTAGCGAAGAGCTCAGTGATCGTATCAGTGGAACCAATTTGATTATGAGTAACTATAAAACCTTTGTAGCTAGGAGGGAGTGATTGCAGAACTCTGTCGATCTTGAGCTCCTCTGGAATCTTGCAGTCCAGTTGCTCAAGGCGTTGAGTGTAGCCCAACATCTTAATGGCGTGCTCACTAATAGAACTCCCTTCCTCCATCTTGCAGTTAAAGAATTTCTCAGAGATCTCATATCTCTCAGAACGGGCCTGAGTCTGAAACATGGTTTTCAGTTCCTCAAGAATCTCAAAGGGCCCGGCGAACTCCTCAAAATGATTTTGAAGGTCTGATTCCATAGCAAACAACATGGTGCTCTTAATCATACCATAATCATCTTTGCGCGACCGATAAACAGCTTTTTCATCAGCCGGCGCATCTACAGCAGGGGCGTCACCTAGCGCTTTCTCAAGGACATAGTCCTTTTGTCCGCCAGCGAGAATGATTCTCAGATTGCGGAACTAGTTGGTGAAGTTAGACCCATTGTTCTTAAGCTTTTCTTTCTCAGCAAAAACGTTGAAGTTGAAGTTGGACTTAGCCAATTGATCTACAAAATTTGCAAGTACAATTTAGACTATGTTCATGATAACTAGTTCAACTTAATCAAATTACTAGATGAACTCCCAATAAATTCAACATCCCTCAAGTTGCTTAGTGAACATGATCCAAATTCACCACACCTAATCCGATCTTCACGAGAAGAGATGTGGTTTCAATGGTGGACAACGAAGTGTCGATCATATCATTCATATGACTCATTCTTAACCTTTTAGTTCCTGTGTTCTGAGGCCATGTCTATACATGCTAGGCTCGTCAAGTTAAACCCAAGTATTTCCACGTGTGCAAAACTGGCTTGCACCCGTTGTATGTGAACGTAGAGTTTATAGCACCCGATCATCACGTGATGCTTGAACACGACGAACTTTTGCAACAGTGCATACATGGGGAGAACACAGTTTTATCTTGATCTTTAAGTGAGGAATCATCTTACAATGCTACCGTCGCGATCTAAGCATAATAAGATACATAAAAGAATAAACATCACATGCATATAATTTTATGTGACATGGTATAGCCAATCTCCGCGCAATGATCTCCATCTTGTGCGTGCCAGCATGATCTCCATCACTCCACCATGAATAGCAACTACAACTATTGCTAACTACTTAGCGATAAAGTAAAGCTATTACATGGCGTATAAGAAGTTGACACACAGGTCATACACAATTATAAAGACAACCATATGGCTCCTGCCGGTTGTGTACTCATCGACATGCAAGTCGTGAAACATTAAAAAACATGATCATTGCATACAACATACACATCACATCTTGGGCCATACCATATCACAGAAACACTCCCTGCAAAAACAAGTTAGACACCTCTATTTTGTTGTTGTATGTTTTACGTGGCTTATGGGAGTAACAAGCTAAGAACGATTCTTACCTACGGAAAGCCACAACGGTGATATTATGGTTGCCAACATCCGGTGTAAATCCCATGACAACAATAGTGAGAGAAACTGGCATCCACCAGCCGCATGTGTGGAAGAAGCCACACGTCAAGTGCGGAGCCGGTCTCGCGAACGAGGTCGCGTAAAGTTGGCATGGACCGCTTCGATCTAACTATCCCGCATCACAAGTACACAACAGGAGGCTTGCAACAGCAAACATCAACGCCCGCAACAAGCATGTTGCGTTCTACTCGTGAAACACATCTACGCATAGATCTAGCTCTAATACCACTGAAGGGTTTGCAGCATAGTAAATCAAAAATTTCTACGGATGCGAACGGGAAAAGCCAAGATCTAATCTAGAAGATGCAAACAACGAGAGGGATAGATGAGATCTTCATACCCTTGAAGAAATCGCACAGCGGAACGTTCAACAGAACGTGGTTGATGTAGTCGTAGTAGCCTTCTCCTCCTCGCGATCCGATCCGATCCGATCCAACACCGCAAGTGGCGACGCCTCCGAGAGATGCACACGTACAGCACCTCGACGTCTCCTCCTTCCTTGGTCCAGCAAGTGGGGTGGAGAGATAGATTGGATCTACAACACGACGGCATGGTGCAAAGGTGGAGAGTTTCTGTGGCAGGGCTTCGCCTACGCGCAGTCGGGAGAGAGAGAGAGAGAGAGAGAGAGGAGGGCAGCAGGTAGGCGGCTAGGGTTTGAGGAGGTGTGGGGGGAGGGTGCGCCCCTGCCCTCTTTATATAGAGGGCTGGCCGGCTGCCCTTGACACTCCTCCAAACCCTAGGGCTGGCGGCCACATGGGAGGAGTGGGGGGCAGGTTCCCCCCCTTCTAGAAGCTCTCCCTAGGGTTTCCCCTAGGGCTTGGCCGGCTGGGCCTATGGGGCCTTGTGCCCCTGGCCCAATGCGGCCAGGGCACTCCCTCATAGGCCCATGCCCCCTCCTGACAAGTGGGGCCACGTTGGTCCCACTCCGAAAGCTTCTAGAACCTTCCGGTACAATACCGAACAATCCGAAACAATTCCGAAATCCAAAAACTGCTTTCCCTTATATGAACCTTATTCTCCGGACCATTCCGGAACCTCTCGTGATGTCCTGGATCTCATCTGAGACTCCGAACAAAAACTCATAAACCAATTATCCATTCTATCCTAGCGTCGAGACACGTTAAGTGTGTGACCCTACGGGTTCGAGAATATGCAGACATGATCTTCTATCAATAATCAACAGCGGGGTCTGGAAACCCATATTGACTCCCACATATTAATCGATGATCATATCGGATGAACCACGATGCCAGGATTCAATTAATCCCATATATATATTCCCTTCGTCACGCGATATTTTACTTGCCCGAGATTCGATCGTTGGCATCAGCATACCTAGTTCAATCTCGTTCACAGCAAGTACTTTACTCGTTCCGTAATCCGATATCACTTTGTGATTAACTCCTTAACCACGTGCTTGCAAGTGGTGTTGATATCGATTACCGAGTGGGCCCGAAGTATATCTCTCCGACTTGGGAGGGACAAATCCCATCTCGATACATACAACCCAACAAGTACTTTCCGATCACCTGAGAGACACCTTTATGATCACCCTCTCATAGGATGACGTTTGATGACCTCAAAGATTTCTTCCGATACCAGGGAGTTGCATTATCTCATGATCTAAGGAATACAATATTTGACATAAGAAAAGCTTTACAAAGATGAACACGATGACACGATCTAATTGCTCTGCTTAATTTGGGTCTGTCCATCATATCATTCTCCCAATGACATGATCTCATTATTAATTGACAATTCATGTCTATGGTTAGGAAACCTTAACCATCATTAATCAATGAGCTAGTCCATAGAGGCGTACTAGGGATACAGTGTTCTTCATAAACCACACAAGTATTAAAGTTTACAATTAATACAATTCTAGCATTTAATATAAACTTTATCATGAACAAGAATTATAATAATAACATCTTTATTATTGCCTCTAGGGCATAATTCCAACAATTAGCGTCACAGTCTATCCATGTAGACATTCGTGCTAAATATTCAGGTTTTGCCTAAGTCTTTCGTCAAAATGAAATTCTTAACCTTTATCAATAAAAGATACGTTATTTCCAATCAACAAGATGTCCTCCACATAATGTATTAGAAATATGTCTCAGTGCTTCCATGTAATTTCTTGCAAATGCAAGCATCTTCATCGTCTCCTGATGAAACTTCTTTAACAGTTTCATCACGGCGAAGATTCCAACTCCGCGACGCTTACTTCAACTATTGAAGTTTGCATGCCCGTTTAGCATCCTTTGAATTAAAAATCCCTTTGGATCGTGTCATGCACATGTCCTAGGTAACCATTCTTTTAGAAGAACTTTGTTTTGTTTATTCATCTAAAACCCAAAAAACCCATGAAAGATCAAATCTTGTCATAGTCAACTCCTTGAACATTGTCGTAAAAAACTTTACGACATGTCGACTATTTCATAGATGTGAAACATCCATGTCTGTTTCTTTATAGATCCAAATACGACCGATAGGTTTTTACACCTTTACGGAGGGTTTTCCAAGTTCAAAAAACTTGATTTCTCGTGTATGGAACTATCACGGATTTTATGGCTTCAAGCCATTTGACGGAGTCAGGGACCATCATCGCTTCTTTGCATGTAGTCGGTTCGTCATTATCAAACAATAATGATTTATTCTCAAATCTCAGTATTTGATTCTTTATCCGACCTACTTGGTTTAATAGGAACTTAGACCTCCGTGACCACAACCTTTGAGGCACGTGAGCCATGAGCATTCTGGCTGCCTCCAGAACGTTTTTCGGCGCTGCGCAACTCAGCACATATAGCTAAGGTTCGTTAACCTTATCAAGGTTCGTTAACATTATGTCTTCCCACATATACAACTAAGAAGCAATAAAATGATCATCATCGTCCACATATATATATATGTGTGTGTGTGTGTGTCTGTGTGTACTACCCGTGCAAAGCATCTACGCATAGATCCGACTCTGATACCACTAAAGGGTTTGCAGCATAGAAAACAAAAAAATTCCTACGATGGGAACAACTAAGTACCAAGATCTATCTACTAGATACAAGCAACGGGTGGATATACATCCATGGAATACATACCCTTGAAGACCGAATAGCGTTAACGAGGTTGTACTCGTGGATGATGTAGTCAAACGCTTTCCGCTCAAAAGATCGTGATGAAGTCCATCTGGTCTAGCCGGTCCAGTACCATCAAGTCTAGCACCGCAAAGTAGTGGTGCATCCGTGATCGCACACACGTTCGAGTACCCCGACAACCTCCGCGTCCTCGCTCCAGCGAAGCAGCGGAAGCAACAAATCCTTCTAGAAAAAGCCATCAGGAACATGTATCTCACTGATCCAAGACCATGGGAAAATTCTAAAGGGGGAAGAGACATCCTTCGCGAGGAGGTGTGTTTTGAGAGGAGGAGAGGGGGACTTTTATAGGGACAGGGGCACCCCAAGGGGCATGGCGCCAACCATGGTGGCTGCCCCCACCTCTTCCACATTCATGTGGCTGGAGCTCCCACTCAAAATAAAAAACCTCCACTCCCATAAAAGAGCCTCCACTCAAAAATCCATTCACATGCATTAAATTTTCACCAAATTTAATGCAAGCTCTCATTTAAATAAAAATCTTTTATTTATTTATTCAGAATTTTGTTAATTAATTTAATTAACAAACATTCACATAAAACCCCTTGCTAGTATTAAATTTTACATGCAGAACCAGTTTCAGCAATTTCAACCGAAACAGTTTCGGTGTCTTGTGAAATAAATTCCTGCGCTTTCCTTTTTCTTTCTCTGGCATATTATTTGCTCCAAATGGTGTCGGTATCCCTTAAGTGAGTCACCCAACGGTTCACGAATAATGTAGACATGATCGAGACCCCTCTCCGATCACTAATCAGCAGCGGACCTGGAGATCCGTACTGACTCCCACATATTCAATGATGACTTCTGTGATCGTGTGAACAATATACGCATGTAACTAAATCCCTTTGTCTCGCGATATATTACATGTCCGAGATTCGATCATCGGTATCTCCATACCTATTATGATCTCGTTACCGACATGTACTCTTTTCTCGTTCCCGTGATATAACATTCTAGTGATCAAATCACTTGCTTGCAAGCTAACTAATGTGATATCACCGAGAGGGTCCAGAGTATATCTATCCGTCATTGGGATGGACAAATTACACTCTTGATCCATGAGCCTCAACATAACACCTTTGTAGCACTGAACCCATCTTTATAATCACCCTGTTACGGTGTGACGTTTGATGTTATCAAGATACTCTTTTGGTGTTAGTGATTGACATGATCTCATGGTCTAAGGACTAAGATTACTTCGTATGATGTTATAGCAATATAAACACAATGACCTTGATCGTAATGCTATACTTCGGATGAATGTTCATCACATCATTCCAACAATGTTGTGACCTCGTTATTAACAACATCCAATGTCCATGATCAGGAAACCTTTGATCATCTTGTTAATCAACGAGCTAGTTTATAAGAGAGGCATAACTAGGAACTTCCTTTTTGTTTATTAAACACACATGTATTAACGTTTCCGTATTAATACAATTATAGCATGCAAAATAAACATTTATTATAAATAAGGAATACGATAATAACCACTTTATTATTGCCTCTTGGGCATATTCCCTTCATGATGTGCCTTCATAAGCACTAGATCTACAGATACATTGGTTCCATATGTGCTTGTTAGTGGCTATATTCGGGTAGATGTTGTGATTAGGGTTCCTTCGATTGGGAAATTGGGGATTTTGCACTTTTCATCTTCTTGTGCCCAGGCGGATGATTAAAACTGTCACCAAATTACACCGGGAGGGTGATTCCGTACTACCTTCAATCGTTCATAGCAAAGTGTGTTGTGCATTGTACTAGGTAGTACAGAGTCCTCTCCCCGGTGTTTGTGTGCACATCATATATGAGGCCTTGATTACTTTGTACATCACTCTACATGTTCTCCTTCTTCGGCCGATGATTAATTTGCATTATGTGGCAAAGATCCCAATAGGTTGCATTCATAGCATGCCTGTTATGATTGATCTTGGACACACAATGCCTAATATGGGGCACAATTTATGTGGCTGTTGATGATTAGATACGCACTGCAAGCTAGTGGAAGCGCTGATGCTTTTGAACCTGGTTCTGTCATTTATTCAAGGTGATGGAACTTGGTCCGGTAGTATCATCGCTTCATGCTGTCAATGCTCTGTGCTACGAGGCAATTTTTGTTTATTCTATGAACACAACTTGTGATGACACATAGTACAATGTGTTTATAGAGTTGGTGCTATAAGAACCGGATGGTATGCACAAAATATTGGTTGTGGACATCATCTGGTTCCCTATAGCACCAGCTATACCTTGTTTGTTATTCTGAAGATGGGCATTCGTTTTTCTTCCTTTGGTCGATGATTAGTACGTAGTACAATGACATGCAAGGGGATCCTCTTCATGAACAAATTTGTGTGCTAACCAAATTGATTGTTCATTTCTGTTGCTCATGAGGAGAATCCCTTTGCTTGCTCTGCCATTGCATAAGAGGCCATGTGTTATGAAGATTGTTCATGTCTGATCACATCTATTATGTTCATTGTTTATGTCTGATCACATGTGTTGATTCTTATTGTAGTGCTCGAAGACGTTGACCGGAGGTGATCTCCCCATCAATGGAGGAGCATGCTCTAGGGATGCTGCTGAGGGTAGTGGCCCAAAGAGGGGGAACGATGGTGGTGAGGGAAGCGGCAGCAAGAGGGCGAGGGGAAGGCCTCTCAAGATAGGGAACTTTCACGACCAGGTAGGTCCAACGCATTTTGCCAAGGTGATCTTGGCACCTTGGTTAGACCTGCTTCCAATCCCTGATGGCTTCAGCCCTTTCCTTGGCAATATGCCGAGGACGATCGTGCTGAAAACAAACATCGTATGCAACAAGATGGTAAAGCTCCGGGATGTCAGCGACAGGATCTTCCTTGACCAGGGTGGGATGGCTTTGCCATTGCACACCTGGTCAAGATCGGGTGCCTAATACATCCCACCAAATAACAGGGTCTCAATTCTACCCAAGTGCTAAAGAGTGTCAATGCGGGAAACCAAATAAAAGGGATAATTTGGCCTAGAGTCTGATCCCGACGTGCAGTCCCTGCGCGTGCAAGTTGCACGCGTCTGAAAAAACTCGCACCGAAACCAAACACGCCCTTTGTGTATGCCAAGCGTACATCTAGATATCTTTTTTTAACAGTGAGCTGTTTGTGGTATTGTCTGGCGAATGGATAGCTAAAGAAAAATAAATAATAAATAAAGTACTACTTTTCTATAGGGTTTAGAGTATCTCCAGCCGTTGCGCTTCCAAGGAGGCATTTTTTCTCCGACTGGAGGCCGTCGGCAGTAATTTGACAAGTTTGGGAAGAAATTACCCAGTCGTGCCCCTGCCCAAGAAGCAATGGACGCGCTTTCCTCCTTCCTTTGTCGGGCGGACGACGATGAAGCGCGACGAGGACGACGACAAGGTGCTCGCGGAAGCGGTGGGAAGCCAAAGCCGGAGGTGTGCTACAGGGTGGAGGGGAAGCCAGCCGCCAGTCTCCCTCGCCGATCGAATTCCCATGACGCGTCGCGGGCAGAGGCACGAGCATAGGGATAGGGCGATGATGGCAACCCGGGCGTGCGTGCTGCAGCGAAGCCGGCCAGTCGCCGCGCTGGTGTTGGCATGCATGCGTGGTGGGCGGTGAGAGGGAGAAGAGGCAAGTGGGGCGGTTGTCAAGCCACTTTTCCTATACTGATTTTCTACGTGTAATTAGCATTTCTCTCCCTGGCGCATGGGCCTGGTGGCTTGTTTTCTTCTGATGGTGTCGTTGATCGCCCTCAAGGTAGTTGGGGTCCTATTGGGCACGCCGGATGTAAAATCCCTACTTGTCGGCTGAAAACGAGGTCCTGGGGAACGACTAGGGCGTTTTTTGCATCATGGGCGCCAAAAAAAAAAGTCCCCGGAGCGCTTCCAGGAGGCTGGCTGCTCAATTTGACTTTACCATGCAATTTGGCTAGAGCTCCTAAAAATGTAGCTATTCTATATTCATGCATCATGTTTTCTAACAGCTGACAAGAACAACCTCATTTTTTATCTAAGACATGAGAGCAGAGGACATAGCAGTTGACATCGAAGCAACTTCTTACTCTGGTTTCCTCTTTTTCTCAATTTAGAACCATCTTCATAGGATAGGAAACTAGTTTTAAAATCAAAAAAGCAAATATGAAACCAATTTTGTGGGTGTGCAATCCAAAATTGCCGGTGAGTGCTATGTGGCAATCTCGGTAGACTGTCGTGTGGGGGCTACATATCGTAAGCGCCATATTCCTTCCGCCCGCAAATAAGTGTACATTTAGGAAATACTAGATAAATTAGTTCTCTTTTTTTTATGAGGCTTTATTAATTATCAAGAAAAGAGATGAATGAGGATTGGTGGATGATACCGAGGAGAAGAATAGAGATTGGAGGATGAGGTGGGGAAGTGATTACGAGGAGCTAATTGCATTTATTTAATGCATTGTTATTGTAGATGTACACTTGTTTTAGGATAAATTTTAAGTGCTAAATATACACTTATTTGCGGACGGAGGGAGTACGCATTGCGATGGAGGAAGTAGTCAAGTTAGAATTTTTTTTTTTATTTTTTTTTTAGGGCAACCGGCAGGAGCACTGCCTAATTCTATTAGAAGAGGAAAAAACCATAGTTCACTGTACAGAGAAGGCAATTTTGTGTTAAGGTGGGAAAAAGCCAAAAACCACCAAGGAGCAAAAAGAAAAACCTAGAGCCTAATCGGCTCAGCCAGAATGTTGGGCACATAGGATGCAGCAGCGCACTCCCTTTGGCGAATGTCGTCTCTAGCAATGGAGGCCACCTCAATGTAGGTGAGTCTTTTCCCGGTGAAAATTCTCCGATTCCGCTCCTTCCAAACATTCCAGAGGACATAAAGCAGGCGGCCGCTAAGACGTCGCTGTTCGGCATTTGTCTTCCCCTTTATTAAATCGTCCCACCATTCCGAGATGGAGTTGAAGGATTGTCCCTGTTTTCCCGTGCCCTCATTGTCCCAAGATTGCGTGGTGTTCCAGATCGCCGTTGTGAATGGGCAGTCTTTGCAGAGGTGGTCGGCTGTTTCGGGGGCAGAGACACAAAGAGGACAAAGGGGGGCATGAGGCCATCCTCGGATCGCAAGCATATCAGCGGTCAAGAGCTTGCCATGCAGGGCGAGCCAGGAGAAAAGCTTGCACTTAGGCTCCGCATGTGCCGACCAAATCTTCTGTGCTTTGAACTTTGGGAAACTTCCATTGAATTGCGCGTGGTAAGCCGAAGCAGCACTGTAGTTTCCGTCCGTAGTCAGTGTCCATTTGATCGAGTCGGGCTGAAGGGGGGTCAGCTGGGTCTCCTGAATGAGGTCCCAAACCTGCAGGTATTGGGTTAGCTGTATAGGCGTGTTGAGGCGAGCGACGGAGCGGATCCAACTGTTATTGCTGGTCTCTTTCGCAACAGTCCTATTCTTTCTAGTGGCGATCTTGTATAGATTTTGTGAGTGTGATGGTGAGCGAATTTTCGGAAAGCCGTTACAGCGGAACTCGATGACAGGGAGTTCTCATTGGCTCGAGTGTTGGGTTCGGCTGTGCACCGGCCGGTCCTATATCGTACGGAGTACTATGTGATATAATTACCGAGTGTGACGAGACGACGATTTCTACCGTATGTGTACGTCGACCCATCAATCGCCAATGTGTTTGTCTTCTTAATAAATAGGGAGTACTTCCCTATGCCCCGGAGTAATCGAGTTAAGCACACGAGAGAGTGAGCTAGCTAGCTAAGCCAGAATGAGCGGCATGCTGGTGAGGAAGTCGTCGCCGGTGCTAGTGCGGCCACCGTCACCGCCGCCTGCAACGACGACCACGGCCGGCGGCGACGCTATCGAGCTCTCGGCCTGCGACAAGGCCTTCGTCGGGATTCCGAACACGGCGCTGCTTGTGTTCACGAAGCCGATCCACGATCCTGCCGAGCGCATCAAGAGGGCTCTAGCCCATGCTCTGGTCCACTACCGTCCCCTCGCCGGCCGCCTTCTCCGCCCTGCCGACGCCGACGCCGACGACGATGCTGGGAGCGAGGATGAGGCGGACGACTACTACATCGCGTGCACCGGCGAAGGCGTCTCGTTCGTCGCCGCGACCACCGCTAGTTCGATCGACGACGTCAGATTCTTCAACAGATCGATCGACACAAGCGACAGCAGTAGTAGTACACCGTTGTTCCTGGACGACCTCGCCGTCTACTACCCGACAGCGGACGGCGACCGGCCTTTGGTGCTTCTGCAGGTGACGGAGTTCTCCTGCGGCGGCTTCGTGCTCGGGGTGACGTGGAACCACGCGGCCGCCGACGGCGCCGGGATGGGCCAGTTCATCAACGCCGTCGCCAACCTCGCCGTTGGCCTCCTGTCGCCGTCCGTCCTCCCGGTCATGAGACAGGGCGCCGTCGTCGTCCTTCCGGCTCCGTCCCCGTCCTTGCTCGACATCGACCGCCATTTCAGGAGCTTCCACCCTCCTCCCGACATGGCATTTCTGGACATCGTCGTCCCGTCCAGCACAATCGGTCGCGTCAGACGAAGATCTGCTGGCCAAGGGAGGACGGCGAGGATGTTCGAGGCCGTCACGGCGGTGCTGTGGCAGTGCCGCACCCGTGCAGTCATGTCTGTCAAACAACCAGAGCCGGGAGCCCCCACGGTGCTCTGTTTCTCTGCTGATCTGCGCAGGCACGCCGGAGCAAAGCTCGACGGTTACTACGGAAACTTCGTCACCCTGCAGCGAGCCGTCTCGACCAGCGGCGAGGTGGCCGGCGGCGACATCGTGGAGGTGGTCAAGATGATCCAGCACGCCAAGGATCGGATACAGATACCAGCAGCCATGTCCGAGAAGAAGCAGCAGCAAGAGGACCTGGACCGTCTGTTCCTCGTGACCTACTGGAGGAACCTGGGCTTCGACCAGGTCGATTTCGGGGGAGGGAAGCCGGCGAGGGTGCTGAGCTGCATGCGAGGCCCGGTGGGACCTCCGGTGAACATTATCACCGGAAATGGGGACGACGGTAGCTGCAACGTCCTGTCACGCTGCCTCAAGGAGCACGCACAGCCATTCCTCCATCAGCTTGCAACTTTCACTACCACCTGATTACCGCCTCCGCATCCGCATCGGTCATTTAATATTGTTTAGTGGAATAAATAAAAACTTGGGAATGTCCAAGTCTTGGTCGACTTAGAATTTACCAAGTCTCGATCGGTCGCTTTTACATAGTACTGGGAAATTTGGGCGCGACACGCCGCACCCGTGGAGTCGTATCATTTGCTAAGTTATATCGATTGTTGTGGCCACTAATATTCTGGTTCACAAAATTGGGTAAGTGTCAACATAGCAGTTATGTTGAAGAGTTGAAACATGTACGGGTCATCCATGAGAAAGAAAGAAAATTGTTGTATTTTCAAAAGGTTTGAAAGCATGCATCACATCATAACACGTACATCATCAAGGTCAAACATGGATGTACTTCAATTTACATATAGATAAGAATACTTTTTTTTCTCTGATTATATCTGGGAGGACTCAATCTTAGACCTTTATACTTGCAATATTTACTCTATATCAAATAATGCACGAGCCCTGGCAAAGCCCAGCTACTACTATTCAGCTCACAGTTTCAGAGCACTTGGTTGTGGCAAACTTAGCCTCCTTAAAATCGATGTTGCTTCTATATTGTTTACATTTGTCAGTCTGAAGTAAACTCCAGGCTGCATACCAGTTTAGTATCAACATGTCAAGAAATCGAGGCATTTCTAGAGCCAGTACCTAACATCAATGATATGTTTCTTTTGCAACATCAAAATCAACGGCACACCGGGAATCTGGAAAGCAGAATGGTAATATGAGATATCGAGAAAATCAAAACGATCACAAATAATACATACCAGTAAAAACTTGGAACACATAAGTTGGGAAGCTCTCTATCCTTTGAATAAGTACCTAACATATGGCTATCCTTATCGAGAGAGCTAAGGCTGATGGTCAAATTGTAGGAGTAGTTCCACATCTTATTGATGGTGGACTTTCTATTCTTCAATATGCTGATGACACGATTCTTTTTATGCAACATGATCTGGAGAAGGCTAAGAATCTGAAATTAATATTATCAGCATTCGAGCAGCTATCTGGGCTTAAAATAAACTTCCATAGGTATTGTTTTGACGAGGCCCAAAACGAGGCCCACCTGTATGCTGAATTGTTTGGCTGTGGTCAGGGTCAGTTTCCAATCAATTATTTGGAAATACCGGTTCATTATCGGCGTCTCACAATTGCTGAATGGAAACTTGTTGAGGAAAGGCTACAAAAACGTCTTAATAGTTGGAAAGAAAAATTGTTATCCCTTGAGGGAAGACTAGTACTCATAAACTCTGTACTTACTAATATGATACTGTATATGATCTCGTTTTTCCAAATGCCAAAAGGGGTCTTGAACAAAGTGGACTATTTCCGTTCAAGATTCTTTTGGCAAGGGGATAGTGAGAAAAAGAAATATCGACTGGCCAGATGGAATGTGGTTTGCCGCCCGAAGGAGTTTGGTGGACTGGGCATACACGATTTGCAAGTCAAAAACACCGCGCTTCTGGGCAAATGGCTTTTTAAACTACTTACTGAAGATGGTGTTTGGCAAACCATGGTATGGAGGAAATATGTAGGGTCCAAAGCTGTGTCTCAAGTGGTTTGGAAATCCGGAGATTCACATTTTTGGGCAGGTCTTATGGCCACCAAGAAACATTTCTTTTGTTTTGGTGCTTTTGAGATTAAGGATGGATCACAAATTAGGTTTTGGGAAGATAAGTGGCTTGGCCAAACTACTCTTCGCGAACAATATCCAGCTCTATATTCGATTGTTAGACACAAAGGGGATACAATTTCCACAGTGATGGAAGACTATCCTCCTAATGTGTCTTTCAGAAGAAGTCTCATCGGACCTATACTGTTATCTTGGAACAATCTATTATTACGGTTATCCATGATACAATTGTCGGACGGTATTGACGTGTTCAAATGAAAATTACTGGAAACTGGTAAATTTTCTGTTGGCTCACTATATAAAGCTTTGGTCCAACCTGATTTCCCGGTCGATGATAATAGTAAAATTTGGAAAATGAAAATACCACTGAAGACGAAGATATTTGCATGGTATCTACGGAAAGGGGTAATTCTAACAAAAGATATTCTTGTAAAGAGGAATTGGCATGGAAGTACACAATGTGTTTTTTGTCATCAAGATGAGACAATTCGCCATTTATTCTTTCATTGCAAATTTGCTCGCTCTATATGGTCATTCATCCAAATAGCTTCTGGATTATCTCCTCCACGTTCAGTAACCAATGTTTTTGGTAATTGGTTGCATGGAATTGTTGATAAATTCAGAACTTTGTTTAGGGTGAGAGCGCTTGCCATTATATGGTCGCTATGACGAAATGACAAGATTTTTAATAACATTGTGTCTTCTCCTCTGCAGGTTATTTATCAAGCCACGGCCATCCTCCGATCATGGAATATTCTCTAACACATAGAGTTTCGCGAATTATTTATAGAGGGATGTACGCGATTGGAGGACACGGTGAGTGATATTTTCTCTCGACATGGATGTCCGCGTGATCTGAGAATTGATCTATCTTAGAGTCTAGACTTTTATTTTTTAGTGCCTTTTTATAATGCTTGTCTACTTTTTGTCTTAGTCTGTCGTTCGTGTGGCTGTGTGCATCTTAATTGTGCAGAGACCGGGTGTAAGCTTTAAACAGTTTGGTTAATAAATGCGCCCATTTCCAAAAAAAAAGTACCTAACATAGAAATATATGTTCTCACAAATTAAACTGGAAAACTATCTTTTGAGATGAAGATAGAACATGAAGCACGAAACTTCATTCATTAATCATAAATGAAGCTGTATAATTCTAGTACGTAAAGGAAAATATGCATGCAAATGATATAAAAAAAATTATAAACAGAAAAAAAGGCATGGGTTACACATACTTAACCTCCTTAAAATCTAGCTTCATTGACATCAAGTGATTTGAAACCTGAGAAATGATCATATGATTAATAATGTTTAGGAAACATGCCAGAATTGAAATGATCTGAAGTGACAAAAGTGTCACATCTATATCTGTATACTTCAGAAGTGATTCATCATTTTTTTAGGATAAGTCCAGAAAACAAACTTATACAACTTCCCAGTGCTTCTAGGTTTACCTTGCTATTCCATTCCCTCAGCAATGCAGGTAACATATCAGCCTGTGGATAGTGCATCAATCCACAACTCTTCTATCCATATGCATGTGCATTTGTAATACCTAAGAATCGAGCAACAGTCATGCCCACAAACAATAGGACACCAATATATTCAGAAGTGTCTAGGAAGTGTAGTCACATCAAAGCAATCAGTTGTTAGAAATTAAGAGATCCTAAAACGTCGTTTAATTATTGGTATGTATTTTGTTAATTATACCTTGCGTCAGTTAAGAGAACGTGTCTTCTTGGTTCTCAACTTGTCTTTGATGGTACAATGTATGTCAGTACTGTCACTTGCGTCAGTTAACTGGACATGTCTTCTTGGTTCTTGACTTGCATTTGATGGAACGATATATGTCAGCATTGACACTATTCCAACATCTTGTACCGTAAAGGGTAAATGAGATTTTTGGTCTTGCTGCCCGCCTACTCATAAGAGTTTCCTTATGGTGCTACTTCACATGGTTCTACCAGAGCTTCACGCCATCTTAAGAAAAGAACTGAGCATAAGATTATGTGATGACATTTGGAACAATGATTGAACGAACAATAGCATGTCTATGTTTATATTTTCTAGCAGGCTAAACTTTTGAGAGGGATTTTATTAAAGGCTCATTATTATAAACCAGAACCATGAATAATCATTTAACTGAGTCTATAGTATAGTTATTGGAAGTACTTCCCACATTTTACTACTAAAAGGCAGCTGAGAGAATTCTTAGTGGTAGTGAACTGTATAACCGAAAAATTATTAGATAAGAGGTGATACTTACCTCTCTAATATCCCCACAAAATTATTGAGGAGCTAAAAAAAACTTCTTTCATAATCCTTTGGCCACATATTGGAGCATTGCTAACAATTCTGCGATCAACATTTTGATGGGCCAAAGGGAACCTGTAACAGCCAAAAGAACAATATGGTATGAGTGACACTGTGGTAGTAAAGAACAAATAGCTTTATGTTGGTTTCTCAGCAAGTGATAGGAACATATGAGCTTCTCTCGTAAACAAATTAACGGATGCATGACATTTGACACTCGACAACCATGTGTATTGACTGAGACAAAAGAACAAAAGAAGTGTGATATCACATCTAGTGAGAGATTAACCGTTCTAATATTTTGTGTGTTTTGGTATGCACCAGTGGGGCTCTAATCCCAAAGGTGAATGTCCTCATATATGCAAATTGGACTGTAAGTAGTATTGGCAAACCATATAGATATCCCAAAATACACGGCTACTTCCACTGTGAAGTCAAATTTTCTAGTGGCAACCCACATGGAACAAATATTTGATGTTACCACCAAGTGAGAATATTTGATGTATTATAATGTGAGATACCTCCCTTGGTGAGAAACCGGAAAACCTCAAAGATCAAATCTGCAATAAGATATAAAGGGGAAATCCATCTTTGATGAACTAGATCTTGTTATGAATACCACAAGCTCTAGAACCTCACAAGGATAAGATCCAAATAACAACCAAGAACGATGATGCCTAGTATGCTAAGGTTTGAGCTCTCTCCGAAAGATATGATCGAGATACTCACTCAAGAGCCCCTCTTGATAGTACGGCTAGCTATCCTAAACCCATTGTCCCAACTAACAACATAAGACCGGTAAAAGGAAAAACCTATGAATATAATCCTTTTGCCTTGAGCATTTCCACTTGAGCTCGATATAGACGATCTTGACCTTCTCAAGATGGGCACCTTTCTTGATTCCTCTTCATCGATCCATAACCACCGAGGATGGAGAGCATCAAACATGAGATCTTTTAGAGATGACGCATTTTGAGCTTGCACAACGCTTCTTCTTCTTCATATCATATACCTTGAAGCCAACACATGCTTCAAGCGATGTCAATGGACGATTCCTACAAGTGCAACTTAATACATACATTAGTCCATAAAAATTGTCATTAATTACCAAAACTACACATGGGGGCCCACATGGTCTTTCACAAATGTCTTGCAAATAAATAATCCTATTCTGGACAAAACGGTTCAGATTTCATGGTTACTCATATGTGGAGACAACCTGCCATTTCTTTCTTCAATGGCTCAGTAACGCCTACTAGTACATCCTACAAAAGTAAACAAATGATGATAAACAAAGAAGAGAAGCAAACAACCAAAGCTTCAAAATAAAGTCCATATACACTAAACGAACCTAAGGGTCTGAAGAGCTGCCCACTAAAAAGGACGGGGAACAAACATGTATGATTTAGAAATATGGAGTTAGGCTGGACAATATATAGAAGAGAGGAGATAGACTTTCTCATTTCCATTGTGTTGATTATCCATGGGTAATCTACTAATTAGGTTAAGTACTTCATATATGTTGCTTGGCAAAAGAATGGACAAAGAGCCACCAACAGAACCAGCACCTGAAGAGCAAAGGAATGATCGAGCTGGCTAAAGCTTCTGCCCAGCTCTAACAATATTCCTGGACCAATAAATAGTTCTTCTTTGTTAAAGAATAAGCCCAACCTGAGCCCATTCCAATTATACACCAAGCTCAATTTTTTTCCAAGATATCTTCCCATCCCTCCGTAGCCCGTACCCAGATTCTTAGGCAAGTTTTAAACCATATAAAGAAGAATGCTCTAATTTCCCGAGCAAACACTCAGATTCTATATAAAGAAGAATGATTTGATTATGTTGTGCAGCCTATGTTCTATTAGGTAAAATAAATAAGAAGTGTCGATGTCTGATCGAATTGCACTAATCTTTGTTCCATTATATCAATCAACTAAACAATATATTACTCTCACAAATTACTCTACAATTCATCCAGCTTACCTTGGATGGAACTATCAAGAAGACATGGAACATGTCCTGCACATACCGTGAGAGCCAGTTGCAAAGCCTAATGGAAATCACCCATGAACTGAGCTGCACCGTAAACCTGACAGCCGCAAACGCCGGAGTCATCCAGGATACCAGGCCAGCTCTAGCAGACACTAAAGCCAATAGCAACAGGTAAAGAAGCGCTACCTCAAGGCCGAACCGCTGCATGCGATGGTCCAAAAAAATCCAGAGTAGCACATCGATCTCCCCCGGCGCGTGCTCTCCCATGACCTTCCTGGCCTCCTCCTGCCTGGCGTCGCCAGGCTGGCACCAAACGCCGCAGGGAGCGCCCATGGCTGCATGGGTCACAGCGTACAATCGCACCAGCTCCTGAACCCGAGCCAGTCCCCCATGTCGATCAGAAGCCTCCAATCTGGCCAAAGACAACCAGTTCTACACACTGCAGAGAGCAAGATGACATCTCCGTCCCCATCATGCTGCCATCTCCTTCACCCTGGCAACTGCCTCCCCCAATACCTAGCAGCGGCGCCCGCCCTTTGCTTCACGGGAAACCACTGGACGCGATGGAGGGAATTGGTGGCGCAATTGAGATGGCCAAATCGGCACGCGCTGCTGCGGGTGCCAGCAATTGCTAAAAGCGGAGTTGTCCTCCTCTCACACCCTGGTTATGTCGAGGGAGAGCCCCTCCGGAAGAGAGTTCCTGCTAAGGTTATGTGGTATGTTCCTATAATACCAAGGTTGAAACACATGCTCAGAAACAAAGAGCACGCCAGGTTGTTGCGATGGCATAAAGAAGACCGTAAGAAAGACGGGAAGTTGAGACACCCTGCTGATGGGTCACAGTGGAGAAAAATCGAGAGAGACCTCCCAGACTTTGCAGGTGACGCAAGGAACTTATGGTTTGGTCTAAGTACGGATGGCATGAATCCTTTTGGGGAGCAGAGCTGCAGTCACAGCACCTGGCCCGTGACTCTATGTATCTACAACCTGCCTCCTTGGTTGTGCATGAAGCGTAAGTTCATTATGATGCCAGTGCTGTAGGGTTTCGTAGCATGGAAAACAAAATTTTCTATCGCATACAAACAAACAAGCCAAGATCTATCTACTAGATTGTAGCAACGAGTCGATGGAATAACTCACCCTCGAAGATTCCAAAGTGTTTAACGAGAGCGGATTCTCGTGGGTGATGTAGTCGTACTCTTCCCGATCTCAAGATCGCGTAGACGATCCTTCCGACGCTGCGTTTCGGCAGCGCTCCCACAGTCGGTCACACGTTCGGTACTCGACGAAGACCTTCCTCTCCCTTGTTCCAGCAGGCAGCGGAGGTTGTAGCACTCTCCTCGCGATTCCGGCAGCACAACGGCGTGGTACCGGAAGTAGAGGGGAGATCTCGCAGGGCTTCGCCTTAAGCCGGAGCGAGTATGGTGGACTATGAGAGAGCCCCTCGACGATCTAGGGTTTAGACACGCCGAGGAGGAGGCTTGGCCGGCGGCTAGGGTTAGCTAGGCGGCGGCGGCGGTTTGCCCTAGGGCCGGCGGCGGCTATGGAGGCGGCGGCGGCTTGGGGCTAGGGTTTAGAGGTAGGGAACTTGTGTGTCAAGGAGGGGAGCCCTGTCCCTCCTCTTATAGGTGGAGGGAGGCGCGCCAGGGGAGGGGAGTCCCTTCCCAACTCGGACCCAAGGTGGGCCGGCGGTGGAGGTGGAGGGACTCCTCCCCAACTCGGATTCCACCTCCCCTACACTTCCCAAAAATAGCCGTTTGACTTTCAAATTGCCGTTTGACTTTTTCAAACTAGGATTTGAATAAACCCTCTATTTTGTTCAGCGATGACACCTAGTACATGATGCAATCATACCAACTTGATATAACACATTCATGTACCCTTCCCCTCCGGAGTGCCGGACATTCCGGAACCTTCTAGAACATTCCCGATGAAAACACCGGAATCATTCCCCAACTCCGAAATAGGACTTTCCTTATATGAATCTTATTCTCCGGACCATTCCGGATCTCCTCGTGATATCCCGGATCCCATCCGAGACTCCGAACAACATTCGGTCTCTTTCTCATCATTCCATAACTACTCAAACAACGTCGAATCCTTAAGTGTGTCTCCCTACGGTTCGTGAATTATGCGGACATGATCGAGACACTTCTCCGATCAATAACCAATAGAGGAATATGGAAATTCATATGGCTCCCACATATTTCTACGATTACTTTGCGATCGAATGAACCACTTACATACGATACCAATTTCCCTTTGTCTCACGATAGTTTACTTATCCGAGGTTATGATCGTCGGTATCTCTGCATACCTAGTTCAACCTCGTTACTGATAAGTACTCTTTTCTCGTTCCCGTGATATGTGATCCCTTGTGAGCCAGTCACATGCTTGCAAGCTAATTGGATGACATTTCACCAAGAGGGCCCAGAGTATATCTATCTGTCATATGGATGGACAAATCCCACTCTTGATCCATGTGTCTCAACCAATACTTTCCGAACACTCAATGCCACCTTTATAGCCCCCAGTTACGGTGTGGTGTTTGATGTCATCAAAGCATCCTTCCGGTGAAGGTGATATGCATGATCTCATGGTTGAAGGAATTAGGTTACTATGTATCAGAAAGCATATAGCAATTGAACTATTAAAATGACTTGATCTTTATGCTACGCTTATCTATAGGAGTATGTCCACCATATCATTCTCCTAACGATATGATCTTGTTGTTAATAACATCTCAATGTTCATGATAGGGAAACCACAATCATTTATTAACCAACAAGCTAGTATTATAAAGAGGCTTTACTAGGGACTTCAAATTTAAGTTTACAAATCACACAAGTATTAATGTTTCCTTGTTAATACTATTATAGCATGAATGTAAACATTTATCATAAACACAAAGATATAATAATAACCATATTTATTATTGCCTCTAGGGCATATCTCCAACAGTCTCCCACTTGCACTAGAGTCATCTAATCTAGATTACATGGTAATATACCGAACACCCATGGAAGTTTGGTGCTGGTCATGTTTTGCCCTCGGGAGAGGTTTAGTCAACGGATCCGCCACATTCAGATCTGTGTGTACTTTGCAAATCTTTATGTCCCCATCTTGGACATGTTCTCGAATAGCATGAAAACGTAGCTTGATATGCTTCAACTTCTTGTGTGACCATGGTTCTTGCGCATTGGCTATGGCGCCCATGTTATCACAGTAGATAGACATTGGGTCCAGCGCACTAGGAACCACACCCAGCTCTGTAATGAACTCTTTCATCCATATCGCTTCTTGTGAAGCCTCCGAAGCAGCCATGTATTCCGATTCAGTTGAAGATCTCGCCACAACGCTTTGCTTTGCACTCCTCCAGCTAACTGCTGCACCATTCAAAATAAATACGTATCTAGATTGTGATTTAGAATCATCCGGATCGGTGTTCCAACTAGCATCGGTGTAACCATTAACAACGAGCTGTTCATCACCTCCATAAGAAAGAACCATATCCTTAGTTCTTCTCAAGTACTTAAGGATGTTTTTGACCGCTGTCCAATGATCCACTCCTGGATCACTTTGATATCTGCTAGTTAAACTAACAGCATATGCAATGTCGGGTCTAGTACATAGCATGGCATATATTAGAGATCCTATGGCTGAGGCATAGGGAGTCTTACTCATCCTTTATCTATCTTCTGCCGTTGTCGGACTTTGAGTTTTACTCAAGGTCGTATTGGGCAACATGGGCAAGAACCCTTTCTTGCTATCTTCCATTCCAAACCTCTTTAGAACTTTGTCCAAATATGTACTTTGTGACAATGATATTAGGCGTCTCGAACTATCTCTATAAATCTTTATGCCTAATATGTAAGTTGCTTCACCAAGATCCTTCATTGAAAAACTATTATTCAAATATTCCTTGACACTATTAAGAAGGTCTACATCATTCCCAATCAACAATATGTCATCTACATATAGTATTAAGAATGCTACAGAGCTCCCACTCACTTTCTTGTAAATACAAGCTTCTCCATAAGTTTGTATAAAACCAAAACTTTTGATTACCTTATCAAAACGTTGATTCCAACTTCGGGATGCTTGCTTCAATCCATAGATAGACCGTTGAAGTTTGCACACCTTGTTAGCATCTTTAGGATCGACAAAACCTTTGGGTTGCATCATATACAACTCTTCATCAATGTATCCATTGAGGAACGCTGTTTTGACACCCATCTGCCATATCTCATAATCATAATATGCAGCGATTGCTAACATAATCCTCACAGACTTTAGCTTTGCTATATGTGAGAAAGTCTCATCATAGTCAACTCCTTGAATTTGTCGAAACCCTTTTGCGACAAGTCGAGCTTTATAGACAGTAACATTACCATCAGCATCTGTTTTCTTCTTGAAAATCCATTTATTCTCGACGGCCTTCCGGCCATCCGGTAAGTCCACCAAAGTCCATACTTGGTTTTCGTACATGGATCCAATCTCGGATTTCATGGCTTCTTGCCATTTATTGGAATCTGGGCTCATCATTGCTTCCTCATATGTCTCAGGGTCATCGGTGTTATCCACCAACATGACATTCATAACGGGATCATACCAATCTAGAGTGGTACGATTTCTCGTTGACCTGCGAGGCTCTGTAGCAACTACAACCGAAGTTTCATGATC
Organism: Avena insularis; assembly: GCA_023614405.1. NCBI lineage: Eukaryota > Viridiplantae > Streptophyta > Magnoliopsida > Poales > Poaceae > Avena > Avena insularis. The sequence goes on along the minus strand of CM042695.1, from coordinate 374,901,019 downwards.
ATTATCATTAGCTTCCTCTCTTCTTTGTGCAAAGGCCACAGGAACTACTTCTGGTGCTGCGCTACTCGCAAGTTCGAGAGAAGGTTCGACAACCTCGTCGAGTTCTACTTTTCTTCCAGTCACTTCTTTCGAGAGAAACTCCTTCTCTAGAAAGGATCCATTCTTGGCAACGAAGATTTTGCCTTCGGATCTATGATAGAAGGTATACCCAATAGTTTCCTTCGGGTATCCTATGAAGACGCATTTTTCCGCTTTGGGTTCAAGCTTGTCCGGTTGTAACTTCTTTACATAGGCTTCGCATCCCCAAACTTTAAGGAATGACAATTTAGGTTTCTTCCCAAACCATAATTCATACGGTGTCGTTTCAACGGATTTAGATGGTGCCATATTTAAAGTGAATGCGGCTGTTTCTAATGCATAACCCCAAAATGATAGCGGTAAATCTGTAAGTGACATCATAGAATGAACCATATCTAAGAGAGTTCGATTACGACGTTCGGACACACCATTATGCTGTGGTGTTCCCGGCGGTGTCAATTGTGAAAGTATTCTGCATTTCTTCAAATGCTCGCCAAACTCGTAACTTAGATATTCACCTCCACGATCAGAACGTAGAAATTTAATCTTTTTGTTACGTTGATTCTCTACCTCACTTTGAAATTCCTTAAACTTCTCGAAAGTTTCGGACTTATGTTTCATGAAATAGATATACCCATATCTACTCAAGTCATCCGTGAAGGTAAGAACATAACGATAACCACCGCGCGATGCTACACTCATTGGACCACACACATCGGTATGTATGATTTCCAATAAGTCCGTAGCTCGCTCCATCATACCAGAAAATGGAGTCTTAGTCATTTTACCCATCAGACATGCTTCGCATCTTTCAAGTGATTCAAGAAGTCCATCGGAATGGAGTTTCTTCATACGCTTCACTCCAATGTGACCAAGGCGATAGTGCCACATATAGGTCGAGTTATCTCGCTCGATTTCAAACGTTTAGCCTTAATGTTATTAATATGTGTATTTTCACTATCGAGATTCAATAAGAATAGACCATCTATCAAAGGTGCATGTGCATAAAACATATTACTCATATAAATCAAACAACCATTATTCTCGGACTTAAACAAGTAACTGTCTCGCAATAAACAAGATCCCGATATAATGTTCATGCTTAACGCAGGAACCAAATAACAATTATTTAAGTATACAACTCATCCCGATGGTAGATGAAGGGGTAGCGTGCCGACTGCGATCACATCAACCTTTGATCCGTTTCCCACGCGCATCGTCACCTCGTTCTTCGCTAGCTTCCGTTTATTCGCAAGACTGTTTGAGTTACAAATATGAGCAACGAACCAAAGTATCAAATACCTGGCACTACTACGAGTACTAGTGAGATACACATCAATAACATGTATATCGGATATACCTTTCTTCTTGATGTTGCCGTTCTTCAAATCCGCCAAGTACTTTGGGCAATTCCGCTTCCAGTGACCTTCTCCCTTGCAGTAAAAGCACTCAGTATCAGGCTTAGGTCCAGCCTTGGTCTTCTTCGTCGGTGTGGTAACTTTCTTACCACCCTTCTTGAAGTGTCCCTTTTGCTGAGACTTGCCTTTCTTGAATTTGGTGGTCTTATTGACCAACAACACTTGGTGCTCTTTCTTGATCTCCACTTCTGCAGACTTCAACATGGCAAAGAGTTCTGGCAACGTCTTGTTCATGTTCTGCATGTTGTAGTTCATCACAAAGTTCTTGTAACTTGGTGGTAGTGATTGGAGGACACGGTAAATCCCCAAAGCATTAGGAATCACTATACCCAAGCTTTGAAGTTTGTTTGCGTGCCCAGACATCTTAAGCACATGCTCACTAACGGAGCTGCCCTCTTCCATCTTGCAGTTAAAGAACTTTTCAGAAGCCTCATAGCTTTCAATTGTCGCATGAGTCTCAAAGATCAATTTGAGATCCTCGACAATATCATATGGGTCTGAATTCTCAAACCTTTTCTGAAGCTCCGATTCTAAACCATACAAGATAGCACAATGAACTGTGGAGTACTGAGTCTTTCGAGTGAGGTAAACATTCTTTACTTCATCGGAAAGATCATTTGCAGTGGGTCACCATGTGCATCCAGCACATAGGTCAAATTACCAGCTGTGAGGACAATCCTCAAATTGCGGAACCAATCCGCGAAGTTGCTTCCTTTGTTTTTCAACTTTTCTTTCTCTAGGAACGCATTAAATTTGATGGTAGGGGCTGCCATTGATCTACAACATATTTGCAATAGTTTAGACTAAGTTCATGACAAATTGAGTTCTAATTAATAGTTAAATTAATCTAGGTGAACTCCCACTCAAAACAACATCCCTCACATTGTTTTAGTGATCACACGAACCAAATCCATCACACATCAACACCGATCATCACGAGAGTTGATATAGTTTCAATGGCGAACAATCGACATGTTCATCATATCTACTATATGATTCATGCTTTACCTTTCGGTGATCTGTGTTCCGAGACCATGTCTGTACATGCTAGGATCGTCAAGATCAAACCTTAGTTTCCGCATGAGCAAATCTGGCTTGCTCACGTTGTATGCACTTGCAGAATCTAACACACCCGATCATCACATGGTGCTTCGAATCAACAAGCTTTAGCAACGGTGCTAACTAAGGGTGAACACTTTATGATTTGAAATTCATGTGCATGAGGGATCATCTTATAATGCTACCGTCGTCTACTAAGCAATACAAGATGCATAAAGGATTAACATCACATGCAATTCATAATATGTGATATGATATGGCCTTTCTTCTTTTGTGCTTCCGATCTCCATCTTCAAGCACGAACATGATCTCCATCATCACCGGCATTGCATCAAGGTCAATGACACTTCTCCATGGTTGTCGTCCACCGGCTTCAACTATTACAACTACTTTGAATAGACACGTGGGTCTTAACATAAATTAAAGACAACCATATGGCTCCTACCGGTTGCCAACTTACAATAAGGAACATTGCATACATCAAATAGAATCACAATCATGGCCATATCACATCACTGCACACCCCTGCAAAACAAAGTTAGACGCCTCTACTTTCTTTGCATGTTTTACGTGGTTTGGGGCTTTCAATAAGTGTCATTCTAACTTACGAACAAGAACCACAACATTGATACTAGTATTGTTAATCACCCGTTGTAAATTGGATCTTAACTATGCTAGGAGAAACAGCACCATAAAGCCACTTATGCAATACAAGTTGCATATCAAGCGTGGAGCAAGTCTCATGAACGATGTCATGTAAGGTTAGCCCGGGCCGCTTCATCCCAACATCCCGCAAGATGCAAAGTACACAAGAAGCAATCGACAATAAAAGCATCAACGCCCACAATGACCATTGTGTTCTACTCGTGCAACAGATCTACATATAGACCTGGCTCTGATACCACTGTAGGGTTTCATAGCATGGAAAACAAAATTTTCTATCGCATACAAACAAACAAGCCAAGATCTATCTACTAGATTGTAGCAACGAGTCGATGGAATAACTCACCCTCGAAGATTCCAAAGTGTTTAACGAGACCGGATTCTCGTGAGTGATGTAGTCGTACTCTTCCCGATCTCAAGATCGCGTAGACGATCCTTCCACTGCGTTCGGCAGCGCTCCCATGATCGGTCACCGTTCGGATTTTCGTGAAGACCTTCCTCTCCCTTGTTCCAGCGAGGTGGAGGTTGTAGCACTCTCCTCGCGATTCCGGCGACAACGGTGTGGTACAGGAAGTAGAGGGAGATCTGAGGCCGCCTTAAGCGGCGAGTATGGTGGACTATGAGAGAGCCTCGGCGATCTAGGGTTTAGACATGCAGGAGGAGGCTTGGCGGTGGCTAGGGTTAGCTAGGCGGTGGCGGTTTGCCCTAGGGCGGCGGCTTGGGGCTAGGGTTTAGAGGTAGGGAACTTGTGTGTCAAGGAGGGGAGCCCTGCCCCTCCTCTTATAGGTGGAGGGAGGCGCTACAGGGGAGGGGAGTCCCTCCCCAACTCGGACCCAAGGTGGGCCAGCGGTGGAGGTGGAGGGACTCCTCCCCAACTCGGATTCCACCTCCCCTCCACTTCCCAAAAATAGCCGTTTGACTTTCAAATTGCCGTTTGACTTTTTCAAACTAGGATTTGAATAAACCCTCTATTTTGTTCAGCGATGACACCTAGTACATGATGCAATCATACCAACTTGATATAACACATTCATGTACCCTTCCCCTCCAGAGTGCCGGACATTCCGGAACCTTCTAGAACATTCCCGATGAAAACACCGGAATCATTCCCCAACTCCGAAATAGGACTTTCCTTATATGAATCTTATTCTCCGGACCATTCCGGATCTCCTCGTGATATCCCGGATCCCATCCGAGACTCCGAACAACATTCGGTCTCTTTCTCATCATTCCATAACTACTCAAACAACGTCGAATCCTTAAGTGTGTCTCCCTACGGTTCGTGAATTATGCAGACATGATCGAGACACTTCTCCGATCAATAACCAATAGAGGAATCTGGAAATTCATATGTCTCCCACATATTTCTACGATTACTTTGCGATCGAATGAACCACTTACATACGATACCAATTTCCCTTTGTCTCACGATAGTTTACTTATCCGAGGTTATGATCGTCGGTATCTCTGCATACCTAGTTCAACCTCGCTACTGATAAGTACTCTTTTCTCGTTCCCGTGATATGTGATCCCTTGTGAGCCAGTCACATGCTTGCAAGCTAATTGGATGACATTTCACCGAGAGGGCCCAGAGTATATCTATCTGTCATATGGATGGACAAATCCCACTCTTGATCCATGTGTCTCAACCAATACTTTCCGAACACTCAATGCCACCTTTATAGCCACCCAGTTACGGTGTGGTGTTTGATGTCATCAAAGCATCCTTCCGGTGAAGGTGATATGCATGATCTCATGGTCGAAGGAATTAGGTTACTATGTATCAGAAAGCATATAGCAATTGAACTATTAAAATGACTTGATCTTTATGCTACGCTTATCTATAGGAGTATGTCCACCATATCATTCTCCTAACGATATGATCTTGTTGTTAATAACATCTCAATGTTCATGATAGGGAAACCACAATCATTTATTAAGCAACAAGCTAGTATTATAAAGAGGCTTTACTAGGGACTTCAAATTTAAGTTTACAAATCACACAAGTATTAATGTTTCCTTGTTAATACTATTATAGCATGAATGTAAACATTTATCATAAACACAAAGATATAATAATAACCATATTTATTATTGCCTCTAGGGCATATCTCCAACAAGTGCTCATCCAAGGCCCGAAGCAACCGGGCAACCACATTGATGTGTACCTTAGGCCATTAGTTGAAGAACTCTTACAGTTGTTAGGCAAACCAGGTGTACGTGCGTGGGATGAGAAACAAGAGCCATTTGATCTACGAGGGTTGTTATTCGTAACCATCAATGATTGGCCTGCTCTTAGTAACCTTTCAGGACAGACAAACAAGGGATATAAGGCATGCACCCACTGTTTAGATAAGACTGAAGGTACATATTTGCATAAATGCAAGAAGTTTGTGTACCTGGCGAATCGATGATTTCTTCCGACCAATCATCCCATAAGAAAGAAAGGAAAGCATTTCAAAGGTGAGGCAGATCACCGGAAGAAGCCTGAACTCCCTGCTGGTGATGATGTATTTGGTATGGTCACGGACATAGAAGTAATCTTTGGAAAGGGTCCCGGCGGTCAATCAGTTCCGAACGACGTCGCTACAGGACACGCACCCATGTGGAAGAAAAAATCTATATTTTGGGAGCTGCCATATTGGAAAGTCCTGCGTGTCCGCTCTTCAATCGACGTGATGCACGTGACGAAGAATCTTTGAGTGAACCTGCTACGATTCCTAGGCGTGTATGGGAAGACAAAAGATACACCTGAAGCACGGGAGGACCAACAAATTATGAAAGACCCAAAGAACATGCATACACATAACAAGACGAATAAAGGGCGTCACTTAAGTCGTGCCAGCTATGCTCTTACCAAAGCAGAGAAGGAAATCTTTTTTGAAGTCCTTTACAGTATCAAGGTGCCGTCGGGCTTCTCATCTAATATAAAGGGGATAATAAATATGGCAGATAAAAAGTTCCAAAACCTAAAGTCTCATGACTGTCACGTGATTATGACGCAGTTGCTTCCGATTGCATTGAGGGGGCTTCTACCGGAAAATGTTCGAGTACCCATTGTGAAGCTGTGTGCATTCCTCAATGCAATATCTCAGAAGGTAATCAATCCAGATATTCTGCCAAGGTTACAGAAGGATGTGGTACAATGTCTTGTTAGTTTTGAATTGGTGTTCCCACCATCCTTCTTCAATATTATGACGCATCTCCTGGTTCATCTAGTGGAAGAGATTGCCATTCTCGGTCCGGTATTTCTGCACAATATGTTCCCCTTTGAGAGGTTCATGGGAGTCTTAAAGAAATATATTCATAACCGTGCTAGACCAGAAGGAAGCATCTCCAAGGGATATGGAACAGAGGAGGTCATTGAGTTTTGTGTTGACTTTATTCCTGACCTTAAGCCGATTGGTGTTTCTAACTCGCGGCATGAGGGAAGACTAAGTGGAAAAGGCACGCTGGGAAAGAAAGCAATGATATGTAGGGACGGGGATTCTTTCACTAAAGCACACTACACAGTTCTACATAATTCCACCTTGGCAGCTCCGTATATCGAGGAACACAAGAATATTGTACGCTCCAAAAACCCGGGGAAGCCTGAATCATGGATTACAGATGAACACATGAAGTCTTTCGGTGGTTGGATGCGGACACATCTCTTGAATGACACCACTGTTGGAGATCAGCTATACTTGTTGGCCGCGTCACCATCTTCTACTGTATTGAATTTCCAAGTGTACGAAATAAATGGGAATACATTCTACACGATCGCCCAAGATAAAAAGAGCACCAACCAAAATAGTGGTGTCCGCTTTGATGCAATAGACGAGAATGGACAAAAGGACACATATTATGGTTACATAGAGGAGATATGGGAACTAGACTATGGAGTCTCTTTTAAGGTCCCTTTGTTTCGCTGCAAATGGTTCAACCTGAATGGGGAAGGGGTAAAGATAGACCAGTTGTACGGAATGACAACAGTGGATCTCAACAATCTTGGTTATAGAGATGAACCATTCGTCCTAGCCAATGATGTGTCTCAGTTTTTCTATGTGAAGGACATGTCCTCCAGACCGAAAAAGAGAAAAAATATGCAAACGAATACATCATATGATGAGCCAAAGCGTCACATAGTTCTTTTAGGGAAAATAAACATCATGGGAATCGAGGATAAGACAGACATGTCAGAAGATTATAATAAGTTTGATGAAATTCCGCCCTTCACAATGAAAACTGACCCAAGCATTCCGTTAAGTAAAGAAGATGCTCCATGGTTACGTCTGAAGCGATCATAAAAAATCCGAACAATGAAAATCCTTCGCGTGGTGTCATATTATGTTACATAGTTGAAAGGAAAAATACCAGACTTGGTATATTGATCATGTTTCGAAAAAACCTTCACAAAATGAGCTATCATGTTCGAGGTTTCATGGCTTTCGGTCCAAATGACCGATGTTATGTGCTGAATCACGGCATAGTTTGTGATGTTTTGCCCATATTATGCATGTGTGTGGACATTGTTATGGAGAACAATGTTGCAGGAGGAAGTTTTCCTTTTTGTCGCACGGAAAAGCCCTTTTCCATTTTCCGAGCGCAAAAAACGGGTCGTTTTGTGAAGTAACCACCAAAATGCCGTTTCAGAATGCTACCGCCCCATTTTCCTAAAATACTAGACCACCTTACATGGACTATATCCCAACCGGGACATCTCAAACCTTTTCGTCCATCCCGGGTAAAAAGGACAAATGTCTGCCGAATCGGTAGAAAGTGGGTCCGGTTTGTACTACAGGTACATGATCTATCGCCCATGATTTTTTGAAAAAATCATTTTTAGACTCGAAATATGTGGTTTCTTTAGAGATCCAATGCAAGTTCTAACGATGCTCGTCCCCTATCTTCATGCACACCGATTCGACCATAGTTAGAAATTTAGATAATTCAAAACGGGCATAATAAATTCAAAAAAAATCCGAACAATGTAAATCCTTTGCGTGGTGTCATATTATGTTACATAGTTGAAAGGAAAATACCAGACTTGGTATATTGATCATGTTTCGAAAAAACCTTCACAAAATGAGCTATCATGTTCGAGGTTCCATGGCTTTCGGTCCAAATGACCGATGTTATGTGCTGAATCACGGCATAGTTTGTGATGTTGTGCCCATATTATGCATATGTGTGGACATTGTTATGGAGAACAATATTGCAGGAGGAAGTTTTCCTTTTTGTCGCACGGAAAAGCCCTTTTCCATTTTCCGAGCGCAAAAAACGGGTCCTTTTGTGAAGTAACCACCAAAATGCCGTTTCAGAATGCTACCGTCCCATTTTCTTAAAATACTAGACTACCTTACATGGACTATCTCCCAACCGGGACATCTCAAACCTTTTCGTCCATCCCGGGTAAAAAGGACAAATGTCTGCCGAATCGGTAGGAAGTGGGTCCGGTTTGTACTACAGGTACATGATCTATCGCCCGTGATTTTTTGAAAAAATCATTTTTAGACTCGCAATATGTGGTTTCTTCAGAGATCCAATGCAAGTTCTAACGATGCTCGTCCCCTATCTTCATGCACACCGGTTCGACCATAGTTAGAAATTCAGATAATTCAAAACGGGCATAATAAATTCAAAAAAAATCCGAACAATGAAAATCCTTCGCGTGGTGTCATATTATGTTATATAGTTGAAAGTAAAAATACCAGACTTGGTATATTGATTATGTTTCGAAAAAACCTTCACAAAATGAGCTATCATGTTCGAGGTTTCATGGCTTTCGGTCCAAATGACCGATGTTATGTGCTGAATCACGACATAGTTTGTGATGTTGTGCCCATATTATGCATGTGTGTGGACATTGGTATGGAGAACAAGGTTCATCTTTAGTCCCGATTGGTGACACCATCCGGGACAAGGTACACGCCGCATGATATAATGTCGACACGCCATTTTCTCGCCATTTTTCTTCCTGCCATTTTCAGTTCTTCTATGTAACTTTGTGTTAGTTGCATTATGTACTTTAATTCCAGTTCTATCCTAATCAAATTTTCTTTCCGCCCATTATTTTCCGTCCTTTTTTTTCCGCCCATTAATATATATAAAATATAAGTTAATTCAAATCTAAATTAAAAACAGAAAATGGTTTTGAATTACTTATTCAAATCCAAACACTTTTTATGTTTAAAGTTTTTCTAAATTCCAAATTAATATTAAAAAAATATATGTTAATTCATTTTTAATTGTAAATGGTTCATATTTTAAATGGTTACATTAATTATTTTTTTAAATAGAAAATGGTTTTGAATTATTTATTCAAATCCAAACACTTTTTATGTTTAAAGTTTTTCTAAATTCCAATTAATATTCAAAAAATATAAGTTAATTCATTTTTAGTTTTAAATGGTTACATTAATTATTTTTTAAAAATAGAAAATGGTTTTGGATTATTTATTCAAATCCAGACACTTTTTATGTTTAAAGTTTTTCTAAATTCCAAAATAATATTCAAAAAATATAACTTAATTCATTTTTAATTTTAAATGGTTACATTAATTATTTTTTAAAAATAGAAAATGGTTTTGGATTATTTATTCAAATCCAGACACTTTTTATGTTTAAAGTTTTTCTAAATTCCAAATTAATATTCAAAAAATATAAGTTATTTCATTATTAATTTTAAATTGTTCATAGTTTAAATGGTTACATTAATTATTTTTAAAAACAGAAAATGGTTTCGAATTAGTTATTCAAATTCAAACACTTTTTATATTTAAAGTTTTTCTAAATTCCAAAGTAATTATCATTTAAAAAACATTACAAATTTAAACCCCAAAATAAAAAATAAGACGGGAACAGAGAGAAAATACCTGAAATTTTTTGAAAACAGGGGCATATGTCCTGGTTGGAGCCACCAACCGGGACTAAAGATCCCCTGCGCGCGTCCCTTTATCTGCTGAAAAATTGGGGAATACGTCCCGGTTGGTGGCTCCAACCGGGCCGTATGATTTTTAGTCAGTTGGAGCCACCAACCGACGATTCTCCCTTTATACACGACGCGCCCGTTCCTCTTCTTCCCTTCTCCATTCTTTGCTCCCGCACACAACACACAGGGATCGACGCCGCCGCCCCACCGTCGCCTCCAACCGCCGCGTGCGTCGTCGTCCCCGGCCAGTAGCGCCACCGCCGCCGCGCATCGTCGCCGCCAGAAGGTGCGTCGTCTCCCTCTCCAGCCTGCCTTCGTCCCCCTCCTCCCTCTCCCCCTGCCATCGTCGACGGGATTTCTCGCGCGTGGCGTGGGCGTGGTCAGCGCGGCGGTGCGCTTGAGCTTGGTGGCTGAGGTCTTCTTGGTGTCTTGGCAATGGCGAGTCTTGGGCGCGATCTTGATGGTGTGAAAGCCATGCAAGGCGTCGACATTCTGGAAAGGAGAGGAGGATCGGGGGCCTAAGTTTTTTATTTTTTTCTAGTTATTTTTTTTAGATATTATCATATTGTATATATATATTGTGTATGCATCTAATCTGCTCCCTCAAGTGTGAAACACAAAGGTGCTCCGAAATGAACAAGTAATACGTATGGATGATCGCCGAAAGCAAAATCTAATGCGGACGCTTACGAACATACTAAAAAATGATCTCTCCAAAGCAAGGCAAAATGGCGAAGCTTATACTATTTTGTATATGTATATGTATTTTCATTTTGTGTATATAAAGGAAGTAAAGGATGGGCGCGACAACGCCATATATGTTTTGGACCCGATCCCCACGGTGCCGGCAGGCTGCCCGACGCCGCCTCCGTCCTTTGAGTTACCAACCGGGACAAAATGATTTAATATTATAAATTCAATATCTTATTGTTTATAAGTCAGAAAAATACAAATAATATATCAAATTGTTCAGAAAAATGAAACCTATCTATTTAACCTATAATCATGCATTGTTCAACAACTTACATGACAAGTATAATTAGAAGAACAAATGCACCCCTCTCATATGTTCCGGAGTTTCCCCGAGTTAGGGTTTTCACCCCTCGGAACCCCGATTAAATCGTCGAGCATGTCTTAGGGTTACATTCCAATGCAAATTAACTTGTCATATCATCATACTTGCTTGAGCATTGCATCGATGCCATGTGTTGATTGTTTCCCTTTCTTTTCGGTGTTTGGATTATTAGATAAGGAATCATTAATACCCCTTAGGTGCATGTGGGTTTGACGATGTGCCTTCGCTAGGGCATTCCGACGATGTAGCTAGGTTTAGGGTTTAGGGTTACTCTTCATTTTAATTATTGTGTATGTATATATTAGGGTTTATATCTCTCAACACCGTACCTAACTTTCTCCTTTAGCCGCTTTGACTTATTCGTTTTTCCAGCTATGCAGAAAATATGGACCCACACGTCAGAGACGAAGAAAAGGAAGAGTTGATCCAAGGTGTGATCCGTGGGGAAGAAAATTTGGACGTATCAACGTTTCTGAACAACTCCGGTGAGGGTGATCCTCTTTTTACCGGAATAGACGACTTGTTTGAGGTTGAAGGTGTTGCCTTCCGCGAGGGAGAAGGCGATGCCTTGTGTAATCGAGAAGACGACCGCTCCGGCGAGGTGCGTGTAATATAATCAATTCATTAATTAATCATCTGCTATCTATATAGAAATAGTAACGACGATCTTTCTTCTTTTAGCCCTCCGGATCGAAGGAATCTACTGAAAAGAGAAGACGAGGCCCAACCAAAAAGTTGCAAGACCATGAGAGGTTCAGGATCGAAGATGTCGCTGAAGACGGCAAACCGACGGCTCCCGAAGTTGTCGCAAACAAATTTGTGGAACAATGCGGAGTAATCTTTAGGGACTTAATCCCGATCACCATTAGAAATTGGAATAGGCCTGCTAATGCGGATGAAGAGGGAACATGTTTATTTGTCCCTAACCACGCCAAAAATTTACTGTGGAAGAGGCTCATGGTTAATTTCAAACTACCGAAGATAGAGCTGGATCCAAATGCGGAGGATCCAGTTGAGGACGCCTTACAACATGGGAGAGCCATGAAGGCTAAGGTCGTGGAGTGGGCTTTGAAGAAGATGGCCCGATGTTTCACCAATGGAAGAAAAGGTTGCACCTTGACTATGTCGTGAAAGAAGACTCGATTTCAAGAATATTCAGTTTGAGAAGATAAAACCATTACAGGCTGAGTTTGTGGAATACAAGACATCGAAAAAGCGAAGAAAATGCACGAATAAGCTGAATGCTGCTAACAAGAAGTATCACCATACTATGGGGCAAGGTGGCTCTGGGCTGGCATTCCTAAGTGGGAGAAACTTGAGAATGAGCTGCGTGCTAAAAGATCACCCTAGAGAGACGATTGGGTAGAACGTGCAAGGAATTGGTTTTACGGGCATGGGGAGCGTTGGACTCGGAAGGGAGGTGTATATATAACATACGACATAAAGAAGACCCTTGCCAATCGAGAGGATGAGAAAAGCGATAAAAGGCTGTTAAAGATGGGGACTTCATTCCCGATAGAGAGAATGATGAGCTCACACTCGCCCTTCGAAATAAGGAACATGATGAACGAACACGAGGCACAAGAGGCTCCCAACCATGGAGGACTGGGTTTCCCGAAGAGAGGACGAAATATCTGATAGAAGCCATCGGAGGAGAAAGGGCAGGCGGAAGTTGAAGCAGATAGTCGGAAAAGCGAATGCGTTTAATTGAAGAAACGATTAAAGCAACAACAAGATGAAATTAACGCACTTAAAGAGCAAAGTACTACCGGCCCATCTCAGCAGCACACTACATTCGATGCTACCAGCCTATCGAATAATCGAAAAAGAAGTGTGGCTTCCACCGAGGTCCCGGGTGATGACAATGGCGATGACGATGGTGCACCGACGATGGCTCCTGTTGGCTACCCAGTGGATGATATCACGAGAGATGACACAATCGCGAGCTACATGTCAAAGTTGTGAACATATCAATGAAGGTGGCGGTCGGCTATGCCTTACCAATTGGACCCACACCAACTTACCACTTTGTCGTCCGGTTCGGAGGGCTACGCTGTTGTCGGGTGGATGAAATCATGCCCACCTTTGAAGTTTTGGATCTTCACTACCCTGCAGTGAAGGATGTGACTGTCTTGGGAGGCAAAACGTCACCATTCTATGGCCGAAGGAATATATCGTGCTTCGAAATCACACGCCAAGGCCATCTTCGCCGCCGCCTCACCCGTCTCCAGCGAGGTCGTCGCCGCCGCGGCAGCCGTCTTCGTCGCCTCACCAATCTCCGGCGCAGCCATCGTCACGGGAGCCATCGTCGGTGCCTCAGGATAAAAAGCGTAAGCGTACCGCTACTGTGCGTCATGGTAAGCGATCGCCGAAACATAAACAAGAGCCTCTTCCAAAAGTACCAAAGGTTCCTCCCAAGAGAGATTATGACTATACTGAAGAGGAGACTGCGGCGATCGTTGATCGTTGATGCGAAACGACATTTTTCGCTAAGCTGGCGGCGAAAAAGAGCGAGTTCCCCAACACCAAAGAAGAAAAAGGCAAAGTGTTGAAAATGCTAAAGACTCTTCATCAACCCGAGCCAAAGCTGTCATCAGACTATGAGCGTTCTATTCTTAAGTCACATGCGGCACAAAAAGCCTCGAAGAGCAGTACTGATGCAAGCGAGAAATCTGTTGGCCAGCTTGGAGAACAAGCAAAACAGACTTGCGCCCCTCTCAAGGTGATTTCCCAAACCAATGTGGGGTCGAGCAAATATGGGGCCGAAGAGCAGTATGATCTAGAGGTAGTTGCAGAATCTAGAAGCTGCCATTGCTCAAGGTATGAGTATTGCCAAAGATACTTATCCCATTAGAGTTCTTCCCGTGAGTGAAGTAGCATACAAATACCAAGTCGACAAACCTCTCGTCAAACTGAGGAGGTAAACAATCTTCCAACAAAAATGCGAAGATTGCATAACTGGTACATGCATGCCACAAAGGCCGGGGCTAACTGGATAGTGCTGAGGGTTACAAAAAAGCATCATGGGAAAGAAAAGGATGACATGATATCCATTGAATTTGATGAACTATTTCAATTGTTCAATCAAGATGCCTTGGACAAATCGATCATCAGTGCCTATTGTCTGTAAGTACTAATTCTGTAATTAATTTAGTCTCCAGCTATCTCGCCTTGTTTATTGCATGTATATAATCATACTGTAATATGCAGAATGAAGATTCTCGAATGCAGCAGAGGACAAATCTATGACATTGGCTTCATTGACCCATATTGGGTTCATGAAGCTAATCTCAAAACAAGCCCCCAGGATACGGAGGATAATATAGTACACGCGTTAAGGTTTCAAGAAACCAAAAGGGAAATACTTTTTTCTTACAACTTCGAGTGAGTGTTATTGTCTTGTATACACTTTTTATTTCGCTTACTCGATGTTAAGTATATAATTAATTAGTTATGCATTTGCAGATTCCACTATATTTTGTTAATCATTCAACTTGACAAAGGGCGTGTACTAGTCATGGACTCGAAACATAAACCCCTTGAGTCGTGGAAGGACATGCAGATGATTCTCCAGCGGTAATTCTAATCATTACGACACTATATCGGCAACATTCGTGAATTTTATGATATCATGTAATTAATAACTTCTTTTATTCGTTTTCTTCGCCGGGCAGCGCTTGGAAACGGTTCACCAATAAGGCTAGGGGTGTTTGGAAAGAGGAGCTTACATTTCAACCACTAAATGTAAGCACCACTAGCTATATCCGCGCATCTCTTTGATTCTAGTTTTGATACAATTATTATCATGCTTGATTATTATTTTGATTGAACTCTGTTCTCGTAAAGTGCCTGACGCAGGGACCAGGTAACAATCTATGTGGATACTATGTTTGCGAGTTCATCCGGCAGACATGCGATGAGAAGGGCAGAAATTTAGAGCAACTCCATGTACGTAAATAATTTCTATAGTTTTTAATTACAAACAAATTATGTTTAGTTTCATTCATATAGACTGACTCCTTTTTAAAATCAGATCGAACATCTACGGGACGGTCTTCTGCCAAAGGATCGCGTACGAGCAATTCAGGAGGAATTGGCGGGATTCTTGGATGCAGAAGTCCTAAACCCAAAAGAGGAATACTATTCGGCTGTGTATAGACAATTTGGGATTGTAAAAATAGCAACTTTGAAGGAATTGGCCGGTAGCATCGAATAGCAACTTTTGTATGTAGTGCATGAACTCGATCCGTGTATTGAATGTAATATTGTCATGATGATCTTGTGTAATATAAGGTTCCTTCATTGATAAGTGCAAAACACTAAATAAACAATAAAACAACCTAAATGAATTCTCTGCCGCGGCACAAAAAGTGGCGAAAATGCTGCCGCGGCAACAAAATGTGCCAAAATGAATTCTCTGCCGCGGCAGAAATGAATACAAATCTCTGCATGGCAGAAGGTTATTAGTCGGTTAGGTATTAACCGAGACTAATTCTCCACCCCCCTTGCCCTCTTCTGCTGCCACACGTGCACCCATTTGTCCCGGTTGGTGGGGCAACCGGGACTAAAGGTTAGGGCTTTAGTCCCGATTGCCCCGTCCCGGTTGGGCAACCGGGACTAAAGCCCCTTACCAACCGGGACCTATAGGGCTGTTTCCACTAGTGTCTGCAGCGTAAGCCTTCTTGGAAAGGAGAGGAAGGCGTCGAGGTTGTGTCCACCATGCCATCAGTCGCCTTGATACGGAGAGGAAGCCAGAGAGGGAGAGGAGGGCCACGCCTCTCCTGTTGGCCTCACCCCATGGCTGCCGGCACCGCTGAAAGCAAGCGGCCCACCGATGGAGCATCGAGAAGATTTTCCCATGGGTGGGTCGACGAAGTCTGGCGGCCTCCTCTAGATTGATCTTGATCTTGGTCGATGAAGTCTTGCGAACAGGCGCGTGGGAGCGAGATAAAGCAGTGAGTGGCGGGACCGGGATCGAGATATTTGCGAGGCAAGAAAGAACCCAATGGAAAACGCATGACCGTCGAACAAATCGTGCAATGTAGAAGTGCCAAATTGGTGTATCTACGGTTGCACGGAAGAATGACATGGACGTACGGTAGAACTGCTGAAGTGTTTCACTTTTTTATAGGTAGTGATTTGTTTGTAGATTCATGCTGGGTCGTATAAGAATGTAGAAATGGGATACGTGAGATTTATCAAATCCCCAATTTATGCTACCTATCTCACTTAATTTACAGTTAAATTAGAGATGTAAAAGTAGACCGTACTTGTCAAATTTATGCACCCTAGAGTTGTAACAATTTGTTCACGTGGTGTATTGCTTCAGAGTTAAGATGCAATCTCAAAGTTGGATCGACGGTTTTATGTCTTGATTGAGACTTAAGAAAATCGTAAAACGGAAGAAATACAACCAATTTTTTGAGGAACACCCAAAATCGAGTTGGCCTAACTACACATGACACCTCGAGGGTTCTTTTGCTAAAGTACCGGATTCGAAGTTTGTCAATCCCTTTCGTGCCCAAAGACTATCTCGAAATAGATTTGCTTCATGTTGATTTTTTTTCCTGGATCACATTGTAGGGCAGATAAAGATTGTGCTATTTAAATAAGCCTAGTGGAAACTGGGCTCCAATGTGTCGCCATTCGTAGTAGTTAGGATTGTGTGATGATGAACTGATTTATAGATTATGGTATTGCCGGTTCTACCTTTGTAATAAAATGGTAAGTTCACCCATGCACAGAAGAGGTGAGCACAAGTCTAGCTTGAAGGCAACCAAACACACATGCTTGCAGCCTATTTGTGCTCTGGGCTTGCATGCAGGTTGCCGAACGGGCTGCACAAAATGCCTTATTGAGGAATTGTTGCTACCAAACGGGTTGAAATATGTAACATCCCAGGATTTAGCACCTAGAAATAGAGAGGACATAGGTTTATGCATTGCATTCATGCATAAGAAAATCCGGAAAATTTTCACGCAAAACTAAAAGAGCTATGGAGGGATCGGGATCTCTCTTGTACTGAAGGAAACTTCGGAGCAAGTGCGATAGATTTCGACATGACCTTTGTAAAATTCTTTGTTTCAAGGAAAATTTGTTCAAATAAGAATTGGAAATATTTAATAACTTGAAATAAAATTATTACATAAATAATATAACAAGGATTCTTTATTAATATAAATATATATATGCATATAGTATTATTTTACAATAGATAAATAAAAGAATTCTTTATATAAGACATTGTCTTTACAATTAGGAAATAAATAAGTAGGAAAAAGAATTTCATAATTGAAATAAATCACAATATTCTTTGTTACAATAATATATATATGACATTGTCCTTACAAAAGAATTGTAAAATAAAAAATGAAATAAGTAAACTTTATTGAATTGAATACAATAATACAATGTTTTTACAACATATCAAACAGAAAATAAAGTACAAAATTTATTACAAAGGAATTCCTAAGCTACTGTTCTCTGATGTCCTTCAACAGTTGCCATTTTTTTCCTTCTCTTCATTTCCTGAAAACAAAACAAAAAGAAAACAAAGAATGATTAGTTGGTTAGTTTGCTCTCAGAAGTGAACAGTGAGTTGCACTGTTAAAAGTTCATCATTGAGCTAAATTTTAGAAAGGATCAAATTTCACCAAATAGTAGCATCTGTTCATATCAGTATTTTTGGCCTCAGTACAACATTATTGGCTTAGGGGCAAGTTTCATCAAAACCAGATAAGAAGGTAAAGAGGTAAAACATTAGGAAATATCAAGCTTTTACTTGATCTGATCCCCAAACCACAACATGCAAGCAGGCTGCTCACTCACCAGCATGCACTAGTGTGATGTCAACACCACAGCAGTAGCCAATGCACATAAAAGGGGTTAACACAGCCGCAGCACAACATCTAGTCACTGCTGCGGTTTCCAATCTATCTCAAACCACTACCAAGCTCTCAAGAACACCACAACCAGTATCAGATCATCACTGATCTGTTCAGCCTCATCAACAAGAATCACAAATCCTTCCACCAAACCATCACACCTTAGCCCTGGTTGCTCCCAGGAGCCATCCTAGATCTAGGACAAGGGGAAATCAAGGCCAAGCTACATCTCCAGTAAATGAAGACCAGACTACAGCAGTAGGAGATGGACAGTGGAAAGAGGAGGAAGAAAAGGCCACTTGTATCAAGACAAGCACACATCTACAGCACCAACATCATTCAGTTGGTGAGTCACAAACAGATCATACCATCTATCTGTTCTTATTCAGTCTATGAGCATGAATTGTTGGATAAATTGAATCCTCGGAGATACACCCAGGTGGGGTGTATACTCATCACTGGATATTGTAAAAGCCACAAGAAATATCCTGTCCCATCTACAGTTTAGGTAATAGACAGTGCATCTTTGACCAATTTGGTACCTACCAGTTTGCATCTAGAGGAAAGTAAATCCCTAGATGGGTGCTACTGGGCGCATCCCAGTTATGGGTAGCACACAGCATCAGAGCTATTCCTCTATGATAAAACCACAAGTACAATTTTCAACAAATTAGATAAGCTAATCATTTTCCAAAAAGAGTTAGAAATCAGCCATAATCTTACTGTCATAAGTGACAGAGTGGATGATCACTCAATCATATCCATACAAGCTATCAACTAGACACATTCTCTAAAATAAGAATCACCAAAATGGTGAGCAATTAGCAAACATGCTCTTAATAATTTCATCTATGTTGTAGCAATTACTTATTTAAAGTAATTCTTAGTAATACACCCAAGTGGGGTGTATTTTCATCATTGAAGAGATACAAGAATCAAGTGCTATCTTGCCAAGATCTACAATAAAGTCTCAGGCTAAGCATCATAGACCAAGCTGGTGCTTTCTAGTTTAAAACTAGATAATAGCAGGTCTACTGATGAACTACTACAGGGCACATTCCAAAGAATGGTAGCACCTCTGTAGCAATTCTATCCTTTATCAGTTTACAAACACAATAAAGCAACTATCAATAGTCATTCAAATCATTTTCCTAATATCCTTAGAAATCATTTACTTAAGTCATCTATCACATGTTGTATCTTAGTCCACACAAGAGGATTCCAACATGATGCTTTCATTCAGCAGCCAAGCTTTAATGACAGCAGATCATGCTAAACATTATCATGCTGTTGTGTACATTCCAAGAAGGCATCATAATAACAGGATCATAGCAGCAGAAGCCATTATAATTAGTTGGCAACATGAACAATAAGGAAACATCCTTCTATTGCATCTATCAGTAATCAAATGAAAAACCCTAAATCATTTTTCTAGTTAATTCACTCAGGAATCAGCTCATTCCAATGGCAAGCTACTCGGTACATATTCTGGATCATTATCATAGTACCCAGGTACATATGTATCTAGATAACAAGAGAATTAGATTCACACAATATTCAATCAAACAGAAACAACTGCCAGGGATACCAAAATCAACATGACATCAGATTTGTCACAGTTCATCCACATAAAAAAATCACGCAGCAAGCAACTTGAACCACCACTGTTATCCACAGCTAAAGGGATGAACCCTGATTAGGAGCCTATCTCCACAATAACACAGAGAGCAGAGAGGGGAAATTGAGAGAAAACTTACCCGTGTCCTCGCATAGAGGTTGAAGAGGAAGCAGTTGGGGTCGTCGGTGGCTGGTACAGCACGGCGGCATAGGGAGCGCGGTGGCACTCGACCTGCACCAAGCCGCAACCTGTAGTCCATCAGTATCCCAGAGCACCACCGCTGGCTCAAAAAAGTCAAAAACCTAGCACCAGAAAGAAGATAGGGGCGAGCCGTTATAGCCTTAGAGGCAAATTGAACTGGAGGACCAAGTCGTATAGAAGGAGGCGGAGCTCCGGCAACCGGTGGTGATAACTGGGACGGTCTACACCGCCAGAATCATCGAGTGACAATGGTGACGACGGCCAGAGAGGAACGAGAGGGGAGGGGTGTAAGCGCCGCGTGTGTGCGAGTGAGGGGAGAGGAAGAGAGGGGTGGGTTGTGGTCTGGATGACCCAGGCCAACTTAGATGGGCCAGGCCAGCCCATGTACCAACCCAAAACAGCCCAAAAGTCAAATAAAATAAGAAATGAAATAAAAGTAAAATAAATAAATTACCAAAATAACCTTTAAACATTTCTAGCTATAAAAAATATATAGAAAAATCATGAAAATATATTTAATATATTAGAATTATCACCAAAATAATATCCACCTAAGAAAAATATAACTTTACTTATTTAAGGTAATAAATGCAAATAAAGATTAAACACTATTAAATCTTAAGTGAAATTTCATTAAATAAGGAAAAATCCTAAAAAAATAAATAAAAATCATTTTTGTGTATAAAAATAACTTTAATATTTTATAAATCAAATATTTAAAGACACTTAATTCTTTGAAGAATTTTATAAAAATAAAGGTAAGACTTAAAAATAAATAAAATTCATTTTTAATATCTTTAATAAGTATATTTCACCAGAAAAATACTATATAGATTATTCAAAAACATTTTAAGATAAATAAAATTCATTACTTATTTTACTCAAATTAAATAACTACTTTGTTAATTCTTAAAATTATTTCTTAAGTAAGAAATAATCACATTTTCTTATCAAATACTAAAACCTTTAAACTTCAATTACTAAGTCTAAATCCATAATTAAAATAAAACTTAAATATAACTATTAGCCTTTAAAAGTTTTTATTAAATCTTAAATTAAAAATTAAACTCCTTTTAAATAAATATTATATATCATTCATGTATAAAGGGGTGAATAATATCCATTCCTCAACCACTCTTAAAAATGACTCTAAACTCAAATAAATTTATAAGATCATCTAATTATACTCCCATTAATAAATTGCATATTATTAAATTTATCTTTCACTTAAATTAAAAGGAATCATCCTTAATCATATTTGCCAAAACCCTAAAGCTAGATGCTATTCTAAAACTCATCATATTTTACAATCCACTTCTATTTTTATAGTTAACTTTGGTTTAAACAATCATAAACATCTCATTTGAAGTTTATTCATGTTTTTAAAGTTAACTTTGGTCACTTGTACCATCAATCAAAATATGATAACTTAACACCATCCATAACCATCACCAACCCTAATGGAAAACCTAATAAACCTTAAGACTAATTAACCTTGACTAAATACTAGTTTCTTAAAATGTTATTCTTTTTTGCCACTTCACACAAACAAGTCTATATTAGTTCCTTCAGCTCTTAAGAACTCAACTGAAGGACTTTTTATCCCAATCACCAGATAACAATTAATCATAATCACATTATTCTATTAGTATTTATATATTTTGGATCGTTAACACTTAAGTTCCATATCAATGTCATTGCTTATGAAATAAACTTAAAGATAAACCCAATCTTAAAGAAGATACCTAAGATCAAATTATTCAAAATACTAAGGTTTTCACTTTGGGAATTATAAAATTGCATAGCATTACTTATGCACAATGGCATCCTGCTTCTTTAAACATTAGTCCTTACCGGACCAATGATGCTGATTTCAGATATTGGATCTTCTATTATCTCGAAGATCGTGAGTGCATAATCTTGCAATCACAAAAGGAAAGTTCACACTTGCTCATGTCCTTTGATTATTTTCTATAAAGTATTTTGCAAATCCAGTGTTGTCATCACTTGTATTTGAAAAAGATCAGAAAACACTATTTTCATAATAATATGATTATAGGTTATTTACCATGAGGTAATAATCTACTATGAAAGTTCCGGTGGTAAAGGAACATATTATCTAGGACTTAACAACCAATGTCACCAGTGATTCTTGCACCGTATATTACGCGTTAACCATGAGATTTGGAATGGAACGGAAAAGTCAGCTGGATCGGCTCCCTTTCGCATGCATGGACATTGTTCTGGGCATTTGTAAGTTGTAGATCGTGGGTATAGCCGTTTTATACGGGGAAAGTCTACCGTGGATCTGGGCTTACAAAAGTCAGATATCTAGTGTTAATGGTTGTTGTGTGTATCCAACTAAGGTATAGCCGTTTTATACGAGAAAAAGTCTACCTTGAGATTGGTCATCCAACAATTGTGGTGTATGCGGGCTCGCGGAGAAGGACAGTGATTGGCTTGGATCTTAGTCTGGGCCTCATACCAAGGAAGTGTGAACAAGCCTATAACTCGGATGTGCAACAAAGTTAAGATCTCTCATGGGTAAAGTGACGCACCTCTACAGAGTGTAAGAACTGTAACTTGTTACTCCCTGTTCCGGGAAGGAGCTGCGAACGCTGCGGGAAAGGAACTCCATGAAAGTTCTGGTAAACCCGTGAAGGCTGATGGACATAGCTTTTTAGAATAAAAGTAACCTTTGAAGATATGTTTATGAAAACTTGCATTGCCTACGACCTATGGTTTGTGGTTGTAGATAGTGCATCAAACACTCCTCTTTAGTGAATTTGCTGAGTACACTCATAATCAACGTATCTTCTTAACCCTTGCTAGATCTCGGAGAAACCAATGGCGTTTCCAGGAAATAAGTCACTTGAAGAATTAAATATATCTAAGAGAGATCAACGGAGTCGAAGACCTTACTGGAATCTATCGAAGACAAGCTGAAGCATAGAATAGAAATAAAACTCCTAGAATCTAGAACCTACTTCTGTAGAATAATACTATAGTAGTACTTTCAAGCCTTATACATATATTAATAGTAGTACTTTTAAAGTAACTCCGAGTGGATCTTTCTGGTTCTTTCTGTATAATATTCCTCACTGTCCGAGGAAGCTCTCTGGATCTTTTGTAATATGCTATCTGTAATATAACGTGTTGTCTTGGACCCGTGATGTTTCTGTTGTACCACTCTAAGGGGTGTTCTATTGGTGTTATATCAACGACTATAGTGTACTACACCATGCAGTTGTATGCTGGGTCACCGCAAAATACATGACCCAAGTATATTTTCGGCTGGCCCTGCTGGCCATGGCATTGGTTGTCGGGATGGGTCGAGATTCGGCTGCAGGCTACCAAACGCGTCCTAATTAGAAGGGGGTTTGGCGTGAAGGATCGCTCTCCTTTATGTCCTTTTTTTGGGTGTCGGCCCTCTCTATTTTTCTTAGGATGGGTACAGAAGGACGTACCACCATCATTTTCATGTCTTCTTTGATTCTGATTTTAGTAAGTACTCCCTCTATTCCAAAAAAAATCTAATCTGCTTTAGCATTATTTCGAAACATAGACAATTTTTAGTTTCTATGAACCTACACACAAAAATACATCTAGATACATGTATTTCAGGCTAAAACATCTTATATCTTAAAATAGAGGGGCAGATGAAAATTAGTGTTGCCAAGCTGGAAGCAAAAAAATCAGATAACTACTAGTACTTAGATAAGAAAGATCTTCTTTGATTCTGATTTTAATAGGTACTCCCTCTGTTCAAAAAAATTCTAATCTGGTTTAGCTTCTTTTTTTGAAACATAGACAATTCTAGCGTGTAGGTTGACTCATTTTGCTTTGAACCTACACACAAAAAGACATCTAGATACATGTATTTGAGGCTAAAACATCTTATATTTTAAAACAGAGGGGCAGATGAAAATTAGTGTTGCCGAGCTGGAAGCAAAAATCAGATAACTACTAGTACTTAGATAAGAAAGTTGTAAATATGTAAATACACAGTGTGAATTATTAACACCCTACACTAAGCACATTTAAGTGCTGGTTGGCAGTAAATTTACCCGATTGGCATAAAAAGCAAACACTTTTCTTCCTAAAAGTATCAAGTGCCGACGTCCCGCCGAATTAGCATATCGTGAAATGTTATCATGACGGGCAAAACTGGGCTGAGCTCGCCATCCACAAAGCCACCAGAAGCAATCCGTCGTGCGTTTTCTTCTGACTGTTCTCCCTAACAACACTACCATAAAGTTAGTCTTTCCGAATGCCTTCTTTCTCAAAAAAATGTCATACATAGCTAACAAAATTATTAATATAAATTCGTTAGCTAAGCATAAACAAGGAAATTATGGTGGCTTTCTTAATCGATTTGCATTGGTCGGCTAAACAATTCAAAATGTTATCATGAGCCATCTATATTTTCAGCACGAAAAGGTTGAGAGGGCATATCGAAGAATTGGTCTTTGCGGCGTGCTCCTGATGTTCCATTGTGGAGGAAGTTCACACTTATCTTTCAAAAACAATCATGGCAGTCGTTATCACTCAGCACTGCATGCATGCTTACCAACTGAGTTCAGGTGCAGATATTTTCCAGGATACTAAGAGATAGTGCTACTACCCCCGGTGATCACTTGGTGGATCTATGAGCCTGCTTGATGTAGAATACACACTACCCATGCCCCTATAAATAGAGCCCTACACCAAACAATCATCCCACACATCCTCAAAGCAAGATCGACCTAAAATCAAAACCACCAAACAGCAATCGACCAAATCATCCCACAATACTCATGGCAAAGCCTCGGGCATTGGCTGCAGCACTGCTGCTCGTCCTGGTGGTCTCCCTTGCCGTGACAGAGGGTGTTCACGGCATCTGCGGCTTGTCGAACGGTGAGTTCAAGCTCTGCCAGCCCGCGGCGGCGGTGGATAACCCGACGGACAGCCCGTCGTCCGAGTGTTGTGCCGCACTTGGGAAGGCCAACCTATCGTGCATCTGCCGTTACAAAGGCGTCGCCGGCGTATGGCTGAGGATGTACCACATCGACGCCGCCCGCGCCATGGCTCTTCCGGGCAAGTGCGGCCTCGCCATGCCCAACAACTGCTCGTGATGATGGGGCGTACTGCCACTAGGCATGGGTGTCCATCGGTCTCTTATAGTACGGCTAAATAAGTTGACGAGCACTTGAAAAGGCGTTGTGCTGCTCGATCTTACTAGTGTTGTGTGATTTGGACGTGTGCTTCTCTCACTAAGCTCTTGATAAAAAATAGTACTACGAATGTATACTGGATGTGATGGCAAAAGTGCCTTTCCAGTTACCAGTCGATCCCATAAGTTAATATATTATAGTTGGTAACCTGGTTCTTGTCAAAAATCTCTAAGTTTTTTTTTCATTGGTGCGAAAAATCGCCACTCAATTCATACAAATATTATTCCAGGCATGATTGATGAACGTAAGTCTATATGGCAAAATTCCAACATGGGGTACAAGCTTATCCAAGGGATGTCAACGAGCTAATATGAGTTTGGCAACGATTTTAAAAAGACAAGAGCTTTGAGTTTTCAAATATTTAATGTTTAATCCGCCATACATTTTGGTTTAGGAACATTTTCGTGCTACTAGGGATTTTGCAACTAGTCCCAGAACCCTCAGCAGTCCAAAATATAAGGCTCTGCTGTGGAGAAGTGCGCCACACTTCTTTTTAGTTCAGGACATTACATGAAAGTGCAGAAATTTCGATGATGTTTTCCCCTGCCTACAACTTACAAGATAGACCAATAGTCTTAAAAAGTACGGAAAGAATCACATGAAATTTAGGAGAACTGGCCCAGCAGAAGTTTAAAACTCTTCGTTCGAGTATTTGACCTGACAAAATAAGTCCACCTTATACCGAACTGATACACTGTTATATGCTCCTCAAATTAGTTACAAAGAAGGGTTTGTACTCACCTAATTTACAAACTTATGAGCCAACATAAATCAACGGATTCAGCTCAAACAGAAAACACTGTCCCAAAACACAGCTCAAACGGAAAACACTGAACAGAAATCCCGGCAAGTGCAGCTTCGGCATGCCTAGCAACTGCTCGTGTGACGATCGGACTACTCCCTTTGGTCACTAATATAAGACATTTTAGATGTTTTAAAGTAGACTAGATACACTCTAAAATGAGTGAATCTACATATTAAAACATGTCTATATACATACAGTTGCATACGTATGTTTTGGGAAAAATATAGAATATCTTATATTAGTGAAAGGAGTGAGTTCTGCTAAATGCGTATCTGGGTGTCCGTCGGTATCTTATAGTACAGCTAAATAAGTGGAGTAGCACTTGAAAGGTGTTGTGCTACGCGATCTTAATGGTGTTGTGTGATTTGGACGTGTGCTTATCTCTCACTAAGCTCTGGGATAAAAAATAGTACCACAAGTGTATACTGGAAGTGTAAGGATGGAAAAAGTGCCTTACCAGTTAGTTAGTCCCATGATTTAATATGAGGCCTGCTAATGAGGGAACGTGCCCGCGCCGCACCAGCCCGCGTGATGGAAATCAAAAGATGCAAGAAAAAACCCATAAAAATAACAAATGTCATGAAAAAAATGAGAAATATCCTGGCAACTTATGTTTGTGTGTGCTTCGAGAGACTAGGGAGGGCACATTTTCTCCTTAGATTTTGGGTTTAATATATATCGTAGTGGTGACCAGGTTTTTGTCAAAAAGCTGGGTCTTTTCGCGTTGCTGCAAAAATTCGTCACTCAATTCGTACAAATATTATTCTGGACATGATTCATGAATGTAAGTCTCTATGTCATAATGTACAAGTTTGGCAGCAATTTTAACAAGACAAGAGCTTTGAGTTTGCCAATTTTAATGTTTAAACCACCATACATTTTGGTTTAGAAACATTTTCCTGCTACTAGGTTTTATGCAACAAAATCATTCATATAATTCGTTAGCTAAGCGTAACTAGGAAATTACGGTGGCCGTCTTAATCGATTAGGTCGGCTAAACAATTCAAAATGTTATCATGAGCCATCTATATTTTCAGCACGAAAAGGTTGAGAGAGGGCATATCGAAGAATTGGTCTTTGCGGCATGCTCCTGATGTTCCATTGTGGAGAAAGTTCACACTTATCTTTCAAAAACAATCATGGCAGTCGTTATCACTCAGCACTGCATGCTTACCGACTGAGTTCAGGTGCAGATATTTTCCAGGATACTAATAGATAGTGCTACTACCCCTGGTGATCACTTGGTGGATCTATGAGCCTGCTTGATGCAGAATACACACTACCCATGCCCCTATAAATAGAGCCCTACACCAAACAATCATCCCACACATCCTCAAAGCAAGATCGATCGACCTAAAATCAAAACCACCAAGCAGCAATCGACCAAATCATCCCACAATACTCATGGCAAAGCCTCAGGCATTGGCTGCAGCGCTGCTTCTCGTCCTGGTGGTCTCCCTCACCGCAACAGAGGGTGTTAACGGCATCTGCGGTTTGTCGAACGACGAGTTCGAGCTGTGCCAGCCCGCGGCGGCGGTGGATAACCCGACGGACAGCCCGTCGTCTGAGTGTTGTGCCGCGCTCGGGAAGGCCAACCTGTCCTGCATATGCCGCTACAAAGGCGTTGCGGGCATATGGTTGAGGATGTACCACATCGACGCCGCCCGTGCCATGGCGCTTCCCGGCAAGTGCGGCCTTGCCATGCCCAGCAACTGCTCGTGATGATCGGATGTAGTGTTAAAGGCGTGTCTGGGTGTCTGCCAGCCTCATATAGTACGGCTAAATAAGTGGGGAAGCACTTGAAAGGCATTGTGCTGCTCGATCTCACTTGTGTTGTGTGGTTTGGACGTGTGCTTATCTAATTACGTTCTGGATAAAAATAGTACGAATGTGTACTGGAAGTGATGGCAAAAGTGCCTTGCCTACCAGTTGGTCCCATAATTTAATATATTGTATTGGTGACCTGGTTCTTGTCAAAAAGCTGCAAGTTTTCTCGTTGCTGAGAAAATTCGTCACTCAATTCATAAAAATATTATTCTGGACATGATTCATGAATGTAAGTCAAGAGCTTTGAGTTTGCAAATTTTGTAGTGTTTAAACCATCATACATTTTGGTGTTGAAACATTTTCGTGCTACTAGGTATTTTGCAACTAGTCCAAGAATCCTCAGCAGTCCAAAACAAGGCTCTGCTGTGGAGATGTGTCGCATTTCTTTTTTAGTTCAGGACATTACATGAAAGCGCCAAACTTTTGACGATTTTTCCCCTGCCCACAACTTACAAAATAGACGAATAATTGCAAATACAAAAAGAAGCACATAAAATTTAGGAGAGCTATCCCTGCAAGTAAAAAAGCTCTATATTTGAGTATTTGATCTGACCAACTTAAGTCCCAATACCAAGACTGACACTGTTATAAGCTCCTCAAAATTAGTTACGTAGAAATAAGAAGAGGTTGCACTCACCTAATTTACAAACTTATGAGCCAACAAAAATCAATGGATTCAGCTCAAACAAAAAACTACTATCAATTGCGAGATAGCTGGTTATAAGAAATGTGAGCACAAATCAAATAACTACTTGAATAAGAAAGAAGTTTATAGACATTGATGAATTAATACCTTACACTAAGCACATTAAATTACTAGTCGTTAACAAATTACCCGATTGGCATAAAAATAAACACTTTTCTTACAATGTCGTCGAGTCGAATTTGCAATCCATAAAATGTTGTCATGAGGAGGAAGACTTGGCTGAGCTCTCCATCCGCAGCCACCGCAAGTGTTCCCCACCAAACAGCACTACTGAAAGTAGTCGGCAAAAGCACCTAAGAATTGCTAATATCAGCCTGATCCCCGTATGATCTGAAGAAAGCATCTCAAACACTACAGGAAATTTTTACTACGCCGACGGCCGGCTGCCGTCGGCACAGCGACAAATTGCCGTCGGCACAGGCTGTGCCGACGGTGGCCGTCGGCGTAGCCCCCTCGGCGTATGTCCTCGTCGGCACAGCTCCGTGGTCGTCGGCACAGCCCTCCCCCCTCGGCATAGTGTCTTCCAGCGGGCCCCACATGTCAGTCAACTGTCGTCTTCGATAACGGTCTAGCCTAGAGCTACGCCGACGCCCTGGCCGCCGGCATAGCCTAAAATATATTTTTTATTTTTTTTAAATTTTTTTAATCTTTGAATTGTTTGACTCCTTAATCTCTCGCTTTAATCATTTTAACACTATTTATAGTTAATAATTGATTAAATTGCAGTCTTAGTCAAAGTTCCCGTTCGGTTACCCATCCTAGCACTACTTCAGCTCTAGCACGCTTAACTTACTCGTTCCTACAGAATCTCTTCCCGCAAAGCAATTTACACATTGTTGTCAATACTATGATATCATTCCTATTAAATCTTATATCATCATGTCACATGGTTGTATTTTTTGAAATTACAAGCAATTATTTAAGTAAACAACAATGAATAAGTAAAAATATTATTGAATTCAAATAAAATATAATGATTTTATTTATTGTATTTTTTATTTAATATGGAATAATTAATATCTTTAAATCTGTAAATCGGAATTCGGCAAATAATATGTCTAAATTGATTAGAAAAATGAGAGAAATACAAATATGATATCAATATCAACTTATCACAAACTATGTTGTGATTCTTATCATAATTTTATTTGCCCGTTTAAAACGGCACGCATAAAGATTCTTAGCTCGGGGCTGAGACTCGCTAAACTTGAAGTGAATCTATGATGCAACAACATATTTTAAACCTAAAATATTTAAAAAAAAAATCATGAGCATCCGATCATGTACCTGTAGTTCATATCTGACCCACTTCCTAGCGATTCGGCAGGAATTTGTCTTTTTCATCAGGGATAGACGGAAATGTTTGAGATCCCCCTGTTATGATATTATCCATGTAAGGTGGTCTAGTATTTTTGAAAAATGTGACGGTAGTATTTTGAATTAGCCATTTGGTGGTTGCTTCACAAAATCGTCCGTTTTTTTCACTCGGAAAATGGAAAACGGCTTTTTGGTGCAACGAAAAGGAAAACTTCCTCCTAAAACATTGTTCGCCATCCCATGATGCATACTTATGCACAATATGAACACATTATCACAAACTATGCCTTCATTCTAGCCATAACATTGGTCATTTGACCCGAAAGCCAAGAAACCTCAAACGAGATAGGTCATTTTGTGAAGGGTTTTTTGAGACATAATCAATATACCAAGTTCGATATTTTTCCTTCTAACTATGTCACATAATATGACACCACGCGAAGGTTTCATGTTGTTTGGATCGTTTTAGAATTTATAATGCCCGTTTTAAACTATCGTTAAACTTTGTCGAAGGGCGGGCATGAAGATTCTTAGCTCGGGGCTGAGACTCGCTAAACTTGAAGTAGATCTATGATGAAACAACATATTTTGAACCTAAAATGATTTTTGTAAAAAATCATGAGAATCCGATCATGTACCTGTAGTTCATATCTGACCTACTTCCTACCGATTCGGCAGGAATTTGTCTTTTTCACCAGGGATAGACGGAAATATTTGAGATCCCCCTGTTATGATATTATACATGTAAGGTTGTCTAGTATTTTTGAAAAATATGACGGTAGTATTTTGAATTAGCCATTTAGTGGTTGCTTCACAAAACCGTCCTTTTTTGCACTCGGAAAATGGAAAAAGGCTTTTTGGTGCGACGAAAAGGAAATGTTCCTCCTAAAACATTGTTCACTGTCCCATGATGCATACTTATGCATAATATGGACACATTATCATAAACTATGCCTTCATTCTAGCCATAACATTGGTCATTTGACCCGAAAGCCAAGAAACCTCGAACGAGATTGGTCATTTTGTGAAGGGTTTTTTGAGACATAATCAATATACCAAGTTCGATATTTTCCTTCTAACTATGTCACATAATATGACACCACGTGAAGGTTTCATGTTGTTTGGATCGTTTTAGAATTTATAATGCCCGTTTTAAACTATCGTTAAACTTTGTCGAAGGGCGGGCATGAAGATTCTTAGCTCGGGGCTGAGACTTCATAAACTTGAAGTGGATCTATGATGAAAAAACATATTTTGAACCTAAAAATGATTTTTTGTAAAAAATCATGAGCATCCGATTATGTACCTGTAGTTCATATCTGACCCACTTCCTGCCGATTCGGTAGGAATTTGTTTTTTTCACCAGTAATAGACGGAAATGTTTGAGATCCCCCTGTTTTGACATTATCCATGTAAGGTGGTATAGTATTTTTGAAAAATGTGACGGTAGTATTTTGAATTAGTCATTTGGTGATTGCTTCACAAAACCGTCTGTTTTTTGCACTCGAAAAATGGAAAACATGTTTTTGGTGCGACGAAAAGGAAAAGTTCCTCCTAAAACATTGTTCGCCATCCCATGATGCATACATATGCATAATATGGACACATTATCACAAACTATACCTTCATTCTAGCCATAACATTGGTCATTTGACCCGAAAGCCAAGAAACCTCGAACGAGATTGGTCATTTTGTGAGGGTTTTTTGAGACATAATCATTATACCAAGTTCGATATTTTTCCTTCTAACTATGTCACATAATATGACATCACGCGAAGGTTTCATGTTGTTTGGATCGTTTTTGAATTTATAATGCCCGTTTTAAACTATTGTTAAACTTTGTCGAAGGGCGGGCATGAAGATTCTTAGCTCGGGGCTGAGACTTGATAAACTTGAAGTGGATCTATGATGAAAAAACATATTTTGAACCTAAAAATAATTTTTGTAAAAAATCATGAGCATCCGATCATGTACCTGTAGTTCATATCTGACCCACTTCCTACCGATTCGGCAGGAATTTGTCATTTTCACCAGTGATAGACAGAAATGTTTGAGATCCCTCAGTTTTGGCATTATCCATGTAAGGTGGTCTAGTATTTTTGAAAAATGTGACGGTAGTATTTTGAATTAGCCATTTGGTGGTTGCTTCACAAAACCGTTCGTTTTTTGCACTCGAAAAATGGAAAACGGCTTTTTGGTGCGACGAAAAGGAAAACTTCCTCCTAAAACATTGTTCGCCATCCCATGATGCATACTTATGCACAATATGAACACATTATCACAAACTATGCCTTCATTCCAGCCATAACATTGGTCATTTGCCCCGAAAGCCAAGAAACCTCGGACGAGATAGGTCATTTTGTGAAGGGTTTTTTGAGACATAATCAATATACCAAGTTCGATATTTTTCCTTCTAACTATGTCACATAATATGACACCACGCGAAGGTTTCATGTTGTTTGGATCGTTTTAGAATTTATAATGCCCGTTTTAAACTATCGTTAAACTTTGTCGAAGGGCGGGCATGAAGATTCTTAGCTCGGGGCTGAGACTCGCTAAACTTGAAGTGCATCTATGATGAAACAACATATTTTGAACCTAAAATGATTTTTGTAAAAAATTATGAGAATCCGATCATGTACCTGTAGTTCATATCTGACCCACTTCCTGCCGATTCGGCAGGAATTTGTCTTTTTCACCAGGGATAGACGGAAATATTTGAGATCCCCCTGTTATGATATTATACATGTAAGGTTGTCTAGTATTTTTGAAAAATATGACGGTAGTATTTTGAATTAGCCATTTGGTGGTTGCTTCACAAAACCGTCCTTTTTTGCACTTGGAAAATAGAAAACGGCTTTTTGGTGCGACGAAAAGGAAATGTTCCTCCTAAAACATTGTTCACCATCCCATGATGCATACTTATGCATAATATGGATACATTATCACAAACTATGCCTTCATTCTAGCCATAACATTGGTCACTTGACCCGAAAGCCAACAAACCTCGAACGAGATTGGTCATTTTGTGAAGGGTTTTTTGAGACATAATCAATATACCAAGTTTGATATTTTTCCTTCTAACTATGTCACATAATATGACACTACGTGAAGGTTTTATGTTGTTTGGATCGTTTTAGAATTTATAATGCCCGTTTTAAACTATCGTTAAACTTTGTCGAAGGGCGGACATGAAGATTCTTAGCTCGGGGCTGAGACTTGATAAACTTGAAGTGGATCTATGATGAAAAAACATATTTTGAACCTAAAAATGATTTTTGTAAAAAATCATGAGCATCCGATCATGTACCTGTAGTTCATATCTGACCCACTTCCTGCCGATTCGGTAGGAATTTGTTTTTTTCACCAGTGATAGACGGAAATGTTTGAGATCCCCCTGTTTTGACATTATCCATATAAGGTGTTCTAGTATTTTTGAAAAATGTGATGGTAGTATTTTGAATTAGCCATTTGGTGGTTGCTTCACAAAACCGTCTGTTTTTTGCACTCGAAAAATGGAAAACGTGTTTTTGGTGCGACGAAAAGGAAAAGTTCCTCCTAAAACATTGTTCGCCATCCCATGATGCATACTTATGCATAATATGGACACATTATCACAAACTATGCCTTCATTCTAGCCATAACATTGGTCATTTGACCCGAAAGCCAAGAAACCTCGAACGAGATTGGTCATTTTGTGAGGGTTTTTTGAGACATAATCAATATACCAAGTTCGATATTTTTCCTTCTAACTATGTCACATAATATGACACCACGCGAAGGTTTCATGTTGTTTGGATCGTTTTGAATTTATAATGCCTGTTTTAAACTATCGTTAAACTTTGTCGAAGGGCGGGCATGAAGATTCTTAGCTTGGGGCTGAGACTTGATAAACTTGAAGTGGATCTATGATGAAAAAACATATTTTGAACCTAAAAATGATTTTTGTAAAAAATCATGAGCATCCGATCATGTACCTGTAGTTCATATCTGACCCACTTCCTACCGATTCGGCAGGAATTTGTCTTTTTCACCAGTGATAGACGGAAATGTTTGAGATCCCTCAGTTTTGACATTATCCATGTAAGGTGGTCTAGTATTTTTGAAAAATGTGACGGTAGTATTTTGAATTAGCCATTTGGTGGTTGCTTCACAAAACCGTCCGTTTTTTGCACTCGGAAAATGGAAAACGGCTTTTTGGTGCGACGAAAAGGAAAAGTTCCTCCTAAAAATTATTCGTCATCCCATGATGCATACTTATGCATAATATGGAAACATTATCACAAACTATGCCTTCATTCTAGCCATAACATTGGTCATCTGACCCGAAAGTCAAGAAAGCTCGAACGAGATAGATCATTTTGTGAAGGTTTTTTTGAGACATAATCAATATACCAAGTTTGATATTTTTCCTTCTAAATATGTCACATAATATTACACCACGCGAAGGTTTCACGTTGTTTGGATCGTTTTTGATTTTATGATGCCCGTTTTAAACTATCGTTAAACTTTGTTAAAGGGCGGGCATGAAAATTCTTAGCTCGGGGCTGAGACTCTCTAAACTTGAAGTGGATCTATAATGAAACAACATATTTTGAACCTAAAAATGATTTTTATAAAAATCATGAGCATATGATCATGTACCTATAGTTCATATGACCTACTTCCTATCGATTCGCCAGGAATTTGTCTTTTTTACCAGGGATAGAAGGAAATGTTTGATATCCCCCTGTTATGACATTATCCATGTAATATGGTCTAGTATTTTTGAAAAATATGACGGTAGTATTTTTAATTAGCCATTTGGTGGTTGCTTCACAAAACCGTCCGTTTTTTACACTTGGAAAATGGAAAACAGCTTTTTGGTGCGACGAAAAGGAAAACTTCCTCCTGAAACATTGTTCGCCATCCCATGATGCACACTTATGCACAATATGGACACATTATCACAAACTATGCCTTTATTCTAGCCATAATATTGGTCATTTGATCCGAAAGCCAAAAAACCTCGAACGAGATAGGTCATTCTGTGAAGGTTTTTTTGAGACATAATCAATATACCAAGTTTGATATTTTTCCTTCTAACTATGTCACATAATATGACACCACGCGAAGGTTTCACGTTGTTTGGATCGTTTTTGAATTTATGATGCCCGTTTTAAACCATCGTTAAACTTTGTTGAAGGGCGGGCATTAAGATTCTTAGATCGGGGCTGAGACTCGCTAAACTTGAAGTGGGTCTATGATGAAACAACATATTTTGAACCTAAAAATGATTTTTGTAAAAAATCATGAGCATCCGATCATGTACCTGTAGTTCATATCTGACCCACTTCCTACCGATTCAATAGGAATTTGTCTTTTTCACCAAGGATAGAAGAAAATCTTTGAGATCCCCCTGTTATGAAATTATCCATTTAAGGTGGTCTAGTATTTTTGAAAAATGTGACGGTAGTATTTTGAATTAGCCATTTGGTGGTTGCTTCACAAAACCGTCCGTTTTTTGCACTCGGAAAATGGAAAACGGCTTTTTGGTGGGACAAAAAGGAAAACTTCCTCCTGAAACATTGTTCGCCATCCCATGATGCACACTTATGCACAATATAGACATATTATCACAAACTATGCCTTCATTCTAGCCATAACATTGGTCATTTGACCCGAAAACCAAGAAACCTCGAACGAGATAGGTCATTTTGTGAAGGTTTTTTGAGACATAATCAATATACCAAGTTTAATATTTTTTCTTCTAACTATGTCACATAATATGACACCACGCGAAGGTTTCACGTTGTTTGGATCGTTTTTGAATTTATAATGCCCGTTTTAATTATATATAATGTTTTATATTTTACTTAATTTTTTTATAAATGTGTAATATTTGAGTGTAGATAGATAGGTCTTATTTTTCTGCAAATTTTGATATATTATTTGTATTTTTCTGAATTAGAATGATTTAGTTATGATTTTTCAAAAAATAATGAGATAAAAGGAAAAAATATGGAGGCTACGCCGACGGCTAGGCCGTTGGCACAGACCAAACAAAATTTTTCAAAGAGCTGTGCCAGCCTGTCTGCCTAACGCCGTTTCCATCGTCGTGTCTAAACTGGGGCTACGCCGAGGGCTATACCTACGCCGAGGGCCACCGTCGGCACAACCCTCTCTACTACGCCGACTGTCACGCTACGCCGACGGGTACCCTCGGCACCGTCACCTACGCCGACGGCCGTCCCTACGCCGACGGCCAGACTGTTTAGCTGGCCAGGAAAGGTAGCTACGCCGATGGCCCCGACATTTGGCCGTCGGCGCCTTACTTCTTTCCTGTAGTGAAACCACGGTGGGTCTTTTTTTTTCTTACTGGCTCTTGTTCTTGCCTTGTAGGTTGATTACTCAGCATGGTGTATCATTTCGATCGTTTGAGGTTTTGAATTGTTGCAGTCTGGCCTAATTTCTACTTTGTAAAAAAAATGGTATACCATATGTAGCTAAAGAAATTGCTCATATAATTCATTAGCTAAACATAAACAAGGAGATTACGGTGGTTGTCTTAATCGATTTGATGAGCTAAACAATTCAATAATAAAAATGTTATCATGAGCCATCTATCTTTTTCAATGCGAAAAGCTCAGAGCGCGGGCATATCAGAAGAATTGGTCTTTGCGGCGTACTCCTTTTTCGAGAGACTTTGCGGCGTACTCCTGATATTTCACTATGGAGAAGTTTGCACATATCTTTCAAAAGAATTATGGCAGTCGTTATCACTCAGCTAGCAGTGCATGCATGCTTAGCGACTGAGTTCCAGTGCTGATATTTCCATGATACGATGAGATAGTGCTACCCTTAGTGGATCTAAGTGCTTGTATGAAGCAGAATACACACCACGCCTTCCCTTATAAATAGAGGCTACACCAAACAATCATCACAGACATCCTAAAAACAACAAGCACCTAAGATACAAACCACCAAGCGATATATCCACTAGAAATCAGAGTAGAAACCAGCATCCATGGCAAAGCCCCAGGCATTGGCTGCAGCAGTGCTGCTCGTCTTGGTGGTCTCCCTCGCCGCAACAGAGGGTGTTCACGGCATCTGCGGCTTGTCGAACAATGAGTTCAAGCTCTGCCAGCCGCGGCAGCAGTGGATAACCCGACGGACAGCCCGTCGTCCGAGTGCTGTGCCGCGCTCGGGAAGGCCAACCTGTCGTGCATCTGCCGCTACAAAGGCGTCGCCGGCGTATGGCTGCGGATGTACCACATCGACGCCGCCCTTGCCATGGCGCTTCCCGGCAAGTGCGGCCTCGCCATGCCCAGCAACTGCTCGTGATGATCGTACGCACACCGTCTAATCTATAGGCGTCTGCGTGTCTGTCAGTATCTTATAGTACGGCTAAATAAGTGGAGTAGCACTCGAGAGGCGTTGTGCTACTCGACCTACGGGTGTTGTATGATTTGGACGACGTGTGCTTATCTCTCACTAAGGTCTGGGATACGAATAGTGCGAATGTACTAACTCCGTTTATCTAAAAATAAGTGACTTCAATTTGTTTAGATTATATGTATTTATATAATAAAATATATTTAGATATATGTGAATTTAGATAAACTCAAGTCAATTATTTTCTAATGAAGAAAGTGTTTTTTTTTCAAAAGTCAAACTATGTAAAGTTTGACCAAGCTTTTAGAAAAAATATATTAATATTTATAATACGAGATTCATACCGTTTGATACATCAAAAAACATACTTTCATATGGTATCTATATAGTATCATAGTTTTTTTAAAATATTTGGTCAAACTTTTCGTAGCTTGACTTTTCAGAAAAAATATATAATCCTTAAAATTTGAAACAGAGGTAGTATACTGTGTAATAATAGAAAAAGTGTCTTACCGGTTATCAGTCGGTCCCGTAATTTAATACTCTCTTCATTTTAAAATATAAGACGTTTTAGTTTTTTTAAAACTCTAGACCCCTTTTAGTGTGTAGATTCACTCCAAACCTACACGATAAAAGGTGTCTAAATACATTAGTTTTATAGAAGATAAAATATCTTATATTTGAAATGGAGGGAGTATATTATTAGTGGTGACCTGGTTCTTATCAAAAGGATGGTTGTTTTCTTATTGTTGCCAAAATTGGACACTCAATTCATACAAATATTATTCTGGACATGATTCACGAACCACCATATATTTTTTATTTAGAAACACTTTCATGCTATTAGGCATTTTCCAACTAGTCCAAGATTTCCTCAGCAGTCCAAAATAAGGCTCCGCTGAGGATATGTGTGCTGCATTTCTTTTTAGTTCAGGACATTACATAAAGTGCCAAAATTTTGATGAATTTTCTTCCCTGCCCCTAGGACTTTTCCAAAATAGACCAATCCCCTGGTGTAATTGATGCCCCCCATGGGGCTCCTAGGGACGCTCTCTGTTCTGGACCGTTGGATCGTCCTCTAAGACAGGATCTGAACCGTTCGATTGTGGTTTGACTGTTTTGCCCCCACGCACAGTAAAAACCGGAATCGCTGTCTGCACGCGCTGTTCTACACGCTTCTTGCGCTTCTCTCTGGCCGAACCGTTTTGGTTCCCGTCGAGACTAATGCCGGGCCCGCATGTCGGCCTCGTGCCAGGTTTCCCGTGGCAATTTTACAGGGTTCCTTAGGTCTGCCAGGGGCAAACGCTCGTCGTCCATCCCCTGCCCGTTCCGCAGTCGTCAACCACCACGGCAGGCCATCCCGCGCCCATCCCCCGCCCGTCCCGCGCCCACGCCGCCGTCGGTTACGTCACAGGCTACCCGTTGGCTGTGCTCCTTTCGCTGGACGTGGTCCCTTTTTTTGGCCGTATGTTTGTCAGCGAGCCTGGCACCGGGTGGGTGAGGCCGTCCGTGGTGGTCGCCATGGTGGAGATGGCTCCTCGCGCTGGGGCAGGGCCGGCTCTCCTGCTGCGCGTGCCTATAATCCTACTTCCCATCCGCCGTCAGCCTCCGTCCCTCGCGCTTCCCTGCCTCGCTCGCCCCGCATCCCTCGCCGGCTTTTCCGTTTCTTCGTCTTCCTGAAGGAGGAGGCGTCGGCTCCCGCGGGGGAACAACCCGCCACATCCCGCCTCCACACCGGCCTCGAGCAGGTAGCGAGGCGACGGCGGCGAGCAGGGGGCGCAGCGAAGGTGTCGAGTAGGGCGCGGCAGCGATGAAGAGAAGGGCGCAGTCCGAGAGGCGACGGCGAGGAGCAAGGCGTGTTGATGGGTGAGCAGGGCCAGGGCGTGCGCCGATGGGCGAGCAGCGACGGCAGCTACGAGCGAGTAGCGACGACGGCGAGCAGTGGCGGTGGCGGGCGCCATGTCGGCACCGAGCTCGTCGCCCGTCCGGCGACGGAGGGTAGCAGGAGGAGGTCGCGGCCGCGCGAGATGGCCAGGTCGCATCCTCCACCCCCACAACTCCCCGCTCCGGTCGGTGGCGGGAGCCGTGGCGGTGGCGAGCGGCGCCGACGTCTTCGCTCCGGTTGACCTCCGTGGCGACGCGTCTAGGGAAAGGGTCTCCCCGCAGCTGGCCGCCGCTGAGCCGGCGTGGCGGCTCCGCCGTCGTACTCGCTCCGCGCCACACATCAGGAGGAAGAGGTGGAGGGACAGAGGAGGACGCGACCGTCCTCGCCCTCGACACGCTAACCACATCACTCCGCCTCCATGCTTCTTCGCCTGCGTGGGAAGGAGGAGCGGCCATGGGGCGCCTCCTACGAGCGTTGCAACACGCATGGGAAGCGACATGGCGTTACCTCTGATGTACTCGGCCATGTTACGTCATCGTCACCGAGGAAGGCATGCAGCATAGTGGACTGCCTCCTCCACCTCTTCGAAAAGGATCTACATGTTCGTCTCTCTCCCTTAGTTCTCTATCTGGATCGTTCCTTTGGGTGGTGGAGGTGGAGCCAAGCCGACAGATTGGGGACAGCATGCGGCAAATCCCTCTCCATATCCCTCTCTAATGGTTAGGAAGGGCAGGGTGGGGGCTTGGAGATAGAGAGCTAAGGCTGTAGGACTGAGTTTGTGGTGTCATCTAATAGATCGATCAATAATTTAAGTGGGCATGAATCTCTTTGTTGAGGCCACCACTTATACTAAAATTAATTGTTCTATACCAAATTATAGATGCTACTTTCTTTAGTCTCTGATGTTTTTTCACCGCACAATGCCACTGTTCTTTGCTCAATTACTGAACCTTTTATAGCTGCAGATCTTATATGGGATTTTGGAAATTTAATATTGAAAGATTCTTATTTTTACACAGGATTTGTTCTTGAGTAGAGCATGAAGATTCAGTTTCAGAGGATGAATATTTGAGTAGTATTGTTCAAATAGTGTATGTTTTCTCTTCTTGCTATTAGATTTTAATATTGAAAGATTCTAATTTTCACACATGATTTGTTCTTGAGTAGAGCATGAAGATTCAGTTTCAGAGGATGAGTATTTGAGTACTATTGTCCAAATAGTGTATGTTTTCTCTTCTTGCTATTAGATTTCTTTTAACCAGCAGTTTTACGTACCTCCAGTGACA
This sequence comes from Avena insularis, assembly GCA_023614405.1. Lineage (NCBI taxonomy): Eukaryota > Viridiplantae > Streptophyta > Magnoliopsida > Poales > Poaceae > Avena > Avena insularis. The sequence continues at coordinate 374,860,697 of CM042695.1, read as the reverse complement.
TGTTTTAAGCTAAATATTTTGTCTTGGTTTGTTTGAGACATCTACGTTAACTGAAGCAGCTCTGTGATTGGTTTGCAAAGTTATTGTGATGATCACCTACTGTTGTATTTGAAGCTGTGAACACTAAACCTTAGTTTCCGGTACATGTGTGTGGTATTTAATTGTTTTTTGCACTTGGGTATTATCTTTCTAAAAAACTCAATCATATAGACTTTGCTCGCGGAATATTTTAATAGTATAAATTTGGATTTTATTACCATTAATATAAATTTGGATTTTATTACCATTAATTGCTGTCATTTGTTTAACAGCAACTGCTCCCCCTACACAGGTTACCGGTTTGTGAGCAGTAGCCTCCAAAACTACAGGTTGAACCCCTCTTGAGATTCTCCAAAACTGCTTTTTTTCCTCTGTAATTTACTATATAGTATGAACAGTTAGGATTGATAAGTGATTCATGGGGAAATATATTTGTTGTGGGTTGTTTGACACACGTGGCACAGGTTACCAATTTGTGAGTTTGCACATACTAAACGTTCATGTATTAGTCTAATTAACCCGTTCTCTTAGTTTACACAGTTTCCTTGGAGAGTTCCTAAATTTTTCAGTTATGTGATTAGTGTTTTGTTACATCAGGATTGGGCTCTATGTTCAGTTTCAATTTGGCATGAAATCCAGAATTGTGAAAAAAGATGGCTTCACGAAATAGCTGGCCTTGGTAAGAATGAACACTGAATATTAACTTCAAGTATCAGTCCTAAAAATATTAGCTTAACATACTATCTATTGCTAGAGCAATTTATGATCTATGGATGATTATGGATCTTGGATTACAATTATAAATCACCATCGAGGTAGTGGCAGGTCAAAAACAAGGTGATAGTTGCTCTGATGCCTTAAGATACTATTCTTCAGCTCAAATCCTAGGTTATTTTGTCCATAATTTCGAATTAGTCTCTAAATGCAAGTTGTAGAATATGTTCCAGGATTTTCATAGGGTATCTAATTGTGAGATTTGGTTGGACGCCCACGGCGGTCAGTTTAGTGTATTGAATAGAACTGAATTTTTCTGCACGTAGTTCTTAGTTGGGTTCTAAGGAAATCAACTATTCAAAATAATATATCTACTTTCTTCATATCATATTCTTAATGTAATTTGTCTTCCACTTAGTTTCCGTCACAAAATTTGTATTGTTCTGATTTGGCTGAATAGGTAACAAGGCCTTATGTTTCATTAGAACCACATTTTTTTAAACCATGCTATGATCCATCTGTGCCAGTTACCAAGGTGGTAGTACTCACTAAAGATTCATAGAACTTAATGTTACTCTATCGTCCTTAATCTGCAGGCTCTGAAAGATCAAGACTCTGAAATTTCGAAAACCATGGAGTCCAAAAACCATGGCTCTGAAATGGAAGCTAAATTGCCTTACGATGATCCGCTTGATGAATCTTATATTACTACACCAGCCGGACTGAATTCACTCTTGTTTTCTCCAAATTCAGATTTTTGTCTGGCAGTAGTAGAACTTCAAGGAACAAGTGGAATTCAGATTGAACCATGGAAGATTCATAGCAACAAGGGTTGTTTGCGAAGAACAATAACTTACATAAATTCAGCGAGTAAGCTGGTTAAAGCCTGTAAAGCCACTGAAGAGCAGAAAATACTTGAAAGCTGCTGGGAATTCTTTCGTTGTTCTGTCTATTGTTAGAACTCTTGGTGTTCCTTATGGCACTTGTTTCAAGATAGAGATACTGTACTCTATAACACCAGGTCCCCAGTTATCATCTGAAGAGCGAACAACTCAATCTTACTTTAAGTTGTGGGATCAACTTTGTTCAGAGCACAATGATAAAAGAAATGATTGAGAATAGTGCAAAACAAGGCATGTTAGAATATTAGGCACAATTTTAGAAGTACTATCCCAGAGGTTTAAAGTAGCAGAGACTGATGGTGCTAATGCAAGAAAAAGTGTGGCATTCATCGATGCTTTGTTGCAAGGTCGTGTTAGTGGAGATAGTGGATCGAATCTTTGCTTACACGGCTGGATGTCGTATGAAAAACTACAATACTAAGCATATTATTTTTTTCATCATTTTTAGCTTTATATAAAATAAAAATATGTGTGAGAGACTTGGGGTGGTGCGCCAAGGCGCACCCCTAAATCTAGTAGTTGTAAGTATGCAAATCACACAAAATTTAGGAGAGCTATCCCTGAAGAAGTAAGAAAAAGCTCTCTATTTGACTATTTGACCTGACAAACTTAAGTTCTGATACCAAGACTGACACAGTTTTTTTTTTTGAAGGAAAACAGTGGGGGAGAGATCCCCACTGCAATTTTTATATATGTATATAAAAGAATAAGCAAAGCTTGTACAAACTATTTACAAAGAACAAAGATAACAAAAAAAGAGGGAAACGAAAAAAGTTCAACAAGAACAAAAACAAAGCCAACTATAAGCTAAACTTGTGATTGCAGCCAACTGACACTGTTATAAGCTCCTCAAATTAATCAGAAAGAAGAAGGGGTTGTACTCACCTAATTTACAAACTTATGAACCAACAGAAATCAATGGATTCAACTCAAACAGAAAAGTACTGAGCAAAATAATTTCCTGTACCGTGTACACATGACACACGGTGCGGTGAGCCCAGCTTACATGCATAATTACAATTGCGAGATAGCTGGTTAACTACAGAAGACAAAATAAACCTAACAGATTGCACGAACCAATTATTTGGCAGAATTACTTACATCTCCCATGCATGATTTCTACCGGGGGCAATGGGCAGACCACCGCCGGTGTTGTAAAGGCGCTTGTTCAGTTCTTGTCAGAGTAATCTTGCATATTGGTGACTCCCCTCAGTTGTAAATAACAATGATACATCATGCTGGATGCATGGCGCTAGAACCACCTTATGCTGAAAACTGGTAACTTTCCGAGGTATCCTGGACCTCGATATGTGCATCGTGGATGGCATGCCAGCGTGTTCTCTTCCTGCAGCAAGCGGTCTCAGTAGCCAGTGGATGTGAGGAACTTGTCATAGGGATTCAGGACTGGTAGCTTGCAGAAATTGGAGTGGAACTGGTCATCGTTTGTGAGTGGGATTAGCCCATCTGTGGGAGAATCCGGCTCAGATGACTCAAGCTTCCCACCAGCCTGCAAATATGATTTCGTTAGGAAATTTCTTTCGTCGTTTCATAAGGAGCAAAATGCACTGGTTTGACATATCCAACCGTTCATTCCATAATGTAGTACGATCTAAAGTTGTTTAATGTAGGCAGCTCAAGTTGCTGGTGATGTTTCTGGGGGTACTACTAACCTCTTGTTGGTCGGCACTCATGCAGACAGATAACTTTTTCTGCTTTCCAATTAAGAGAGCTTCGCATTGGTTGGCTAACTCTGAGAAAGGCAAATTGTGGTTTGTTGACACGGACAATCTTCCAACATTCCGAGATGTTTCAGTAACCTTCAGAAGTAATAACCTCATTTTAGCATGTATTGCTGCATCTTAAAATGCTACTACTAATTACCACCTCCATATTTTCATTAAAGATATTCAGCTTCAGTTATGCATTAAACCATAGTGCTAGAAGTAACTAGGAGATTAATACATACTGATTCGAGAAGCTGGTCGACATCAACAAGACTGGTATCCAATGGATTTCGTGACTGAGGTTCTGCTAAGCTGTCATGTTCAACAAGGGTATCATCCTCGAAAATAAACCCCATAGGAATAACCTGCATAATAAGTCCACCGTAACATAATAAGAAAACAAAAATGAATAGTTTACAGGCTTGTGATATATTTCCTCTACTGCTAAACAAGCTTGCGGATCACCTCCAAGGATTTGTGGTGCATCCTCCCATTACGTGTAGAAGATTTGGAAGGGGATGTAATAAAATGAGAACCAATGGGACAAGCGTCGTCAGCAGAGAAATCCTCAAACAACTGATCTCTTACAGTATTCGATTCTGACTGCACAAAAACACAGCATAGTGGGAAGTTAACAATTACAGCTAAAAAAAAGTCAAAATACGAGTATGCCAGGGTATCCTTGTGACTTTACCTCTGATAGCTCCAAGCGCTCGAGAATAATGGAAACAGCTATTTGTTTTGACTGATCATTCATGTTGATGTTTGAGAGAGATTTCAGAGCAAGATCATCATCTTCTTTCGAACCGTAGGATGGACTGTCAAGAGCTTGCAATCTGAGGTCTTCAACTAAACGAAGAAATGGGTCAACCTGGTAAACATATCAATTATTAAAAATCAACATAGGCTGTATAGCAAGAGCAACTCCAACAGCTTACGCGTGAGCAAAAAATGTTTAGGTAAGAGGAGAGATAGGATATGGGTAAGTAAAAATATTGTTTGCTCCAACAGCTTACCCATTTTTTGGCTAGAAAAAACACAATGGGAACCTCAGAAATAAATAAATTACAGTAGGGTACATCTTTCTTATACTAAGAACCTTGGATAGATAAGAAAAAGCAATCAGGTCCTTTCCAATTTGGTTACTGTGAGCGGCGGCCAGATGCATCCCATCGGCACCGTGCGTGGCGTCCCGACAGCTAGCTCACCGGAGAAGAGGCAAGGGGACAACGAGGGCAGGGGAGAGTGGAGAACGGCCAAGGGTGTCGGCAAGGTCGAGCTCGGCGGCCACGACCTCGGTTTTGGTCGGGCACCGGCGGAACAGGGTCGGGCACTGCTAGCAATGTGCGGCCAAATTGACGCCGGTATTTCAATGCGGGGGCCATACTAGGGCGACGGAGGATCTCATAAGCGGCAGCGGAGGCCCGGAGGCGGAGAATTGTGTCCCGACGGCGCAGTGATGTGTGCAGCCACTCTGGTTCAATTCCGGCCACGAGACGCGTAGCACGGACTGGAAGGAGGGCGGCGGGGGGGGGGGGGGGGGGGGGTTAATGGTGGTGGGGGCGAGGTTGGCCAGCACGCCGGAGGGTCGCCGGTGACCGGAGGCGGCAGGGTCGGTGTCAGAGATGGCAACTGCTTGCAGTGAACCTTCCGCGCGCGGGTAGTTGGGCCGCTCCCGCTTCCCTTTTTCTGACATGGCGAAAAATGGGTAGGAGATGCCTTTTGCTTATAATTTGTGCCACTCATTTGTGCCATATATGGATAGAAGATGATAAAAAATAGGTGATCATCTAAAATTTTATGGTTGGAGACCACTCATGGGTAAGCGGTTAGAGCAAGTTTTTTTTCTCTTCTTATAAAAAAAACGATTATTGTCTCTCCTCTTATCTATATATGGATAAGCTGTTGGAGTTGATCTAAGTTAGTAACACAATACTAGCTACTAGTACATGATATCTATAAAACCAAAGGCACAGGCACAAGGCACGTAACAAGAATAGGTGAAATGTATATCTTTGTCGTCAATGATCGCATCAAATATCTTAATTCCCTGTTGGCCAATGCATTCTAAGAACTGTATTTTGATATTGTATTGTACTGGTTCGAGTTGGTCAGGCACTGCTCCCGAAATGATTGGTCGTACATCAGCACTGATACTAAAAACTCAGGCTCTATTGGTCTGTAGCACAGGTATCCAACTGAGGTCCCCGCAAAGAAAAACGAATCCAACTAAAGAAAAGGCACTTTTGCACTATGCATCATATTTTCCAGGGATAAATAACTACAGAGTTCATTCACTAACCTTGATTAAGAAAATTACACAAATATCTTATAAAAATGAGAAGGAAAATGTAGGAGAAGCATGTTTTACAAATAGGGAAGAAATAGGAACCCAGCTCTCGTCAACATTTTTTATCTTTCTTTTGCGAATCCTATATTTTTACTCTGCGATAGAAAAATATTCTCTTTGCAGGCTTTCTAGATTGCAAACATGTCTTCACCACAAGAACATAATGAAACAAGGATGTGTTGATTAACTTACTGTCCTTTCAGTCAACAGATCTTTCACAACTGGAATGAGTGTTGGAACATTAAAAGCTTTTGAAAAGAACACAATCATAGACGTCGCCAAAGTAAAAACAGAACGCCTTCGCGATGGTTGAAGAACACCTGCAAAACATGTTACAAGTGAAGGAAAAATCCAGATGCATTGCGAACGCAAACATTAACGATGAGTGAGATGAACTATCACTACAGAAAATAACTAAACAAAAAGGCAGATAAAGCTGCCACAATAATTGTTATTTTATGAATCCCAGTTGAGTGGAATAAAACTAGTTTAAAAAAACACTTTCATAGAAATAAATACCTGCGTTTAGAGAAACACTTCTTAATGAAAAAGCAAGCTGAAAGCTGCCAACCAAAACTTCTAGACGTGAGTTCTGCAGTAGATCAATTAGTTCAAACCACTTTAAATGTCAAAAAATCTTGCAGCTCTATAGAATTTATGCTTAAAATCTATACATACAAAATAAACATCCATATAAGCAAAAAAAAGTTAACTATCTTAATAGTGCAGGAGCTGAATATGGCCCTCCTTGATCTATAATCTGGTAATTAGCCATATGATAAGGAAATGGGAGATAAGTTTCAGACTTTGATCAACTCCAGTCTTTCAGATAAGATCCTAAAAAACCATGGTATAATCGGCAATGCGCTAAACTGAACAAGATATGAAAGCAAGCCATAGTTTATTGTCATTATGCTGGCGGCTTATGTATTAGATTGATTGCGTTTTTCAAGAGGATTGAATGTGTAAACTGTTGCGTATTTGGGAACTGGGAATAGTACCACCCTCTCACCTTGTCTCCAGAAAACAGTAGCATCAAGCTGTAAGTGTGTGAAATTGCTTCATAGTTCCGTGGAGCATTATCGGGGGACAATGCCTGAGCCCACAGGGAGGAAAGCAGAAGATTTGCCTGACGTGCACTCAGCATGAGAATGACTGGTTCCTGCATGTAAATGAATAAAACTTCTAGTTCTGCTATGAAATAGTCACAGTTACTAAGTGATCCTGTTAGCCACAAGAAAGTGGAGTATAATGCATACTTTTTCCTGAGAAGGTCCACTTGAGTTACTCATTTCTTTTGCAGACGATAAAGAAGTACCTATTGTACTACTCATCCTTTGGAGAGTCTGTGACTTGAACAATTTTGGCTCATTATCATTGCCCCGATCTGAGTCCTCACTGATGGACATTAGATTTGTGTTTTCCCGGCGTGGACTTTCCCGAAATGAAAACACGTCTCTTTTTAATTTCCCAAATATAGCCGCAGAAGATGAAAACACTGATGATTGCCTGGATAATGTTCTGTGAATATTAGTCTTGCTTGATTGCGGATTTCCTGAGAATGAACATGGAGAAACAGAAGAGGGAACAAGAACAACAGAGAAAATCCGATGTGCCCCTAAATGTGTCTCGCAATCTGGATAGACCATTGCTATAATCAGTTGATGAAACAATGCCTCGGGAAATGCCTACAGTGCGTAGTATATCTTGTTAAACATTCTGTATAGAAGAGGACGGAAGAAAAAATATTGTCAATCATACATACTTTGGTATTATATGACAAGTATGGCAATGAAGCAATTATCTGGACAGTACGATATGCAGCAGCAATGCTTGACCGTGCAACAGGTGTGGTACTTGAAATATTTTCCAGTACTACAGCTAATGTGTCAAGAATAGGTCCAGCATCACCAACCTGAAGAGCATAAAAGAAAATTTAAGGAGCATGTAGATGGGTGGGTGGTCATCGTTGCAAATGATCTGTAGCTTTCATATAGCTAAAGAAGAAAGGGAATTTCGGAAAAATATTTAGAGAAAACTGACCTTCCTAGACAATTGAATAAGACATTCTTCTATGGCTTTCTGATATCTGTTATTCCATTTGTTGTCATCTGCAGGACCCCCATTATCGTCGAGGGATTGCATACTTTTACTCAAATGCCTGACGATATCACTTATTGCAGACATTATTGCAGTAGAAGATTGAGCTTTGGAATGCTCAGCAAGGCGTGATGTAACTTCAATGATGTCTAGAACCATATCTGGTAGTGTCGATACATTCTTGTGTTCAAGATGCTTGACTAACATGGACAACAATATGTGCGCGTTCTGTCCTGCCAGCCAATAATTTAAACTTATAAAAAATAGAATAGTTATCAACACAAGCAACAATATAAGATAAGAATGATTGTGTAGATATCTTGAATACCACATGGAAGTGTAAAGTGTATATTAGTAAAATATGTACATTAAATCTCAAAAAACTGAGGAGATAGTGAAATACCAGATTTCTCCATCACAATCTGCATATCCAAAAGGACACATAGTGCAAGTCCCTTAGAAGGTGACCACAGATTGTTATTATCAAAATAACGAAATATTGTTTCCAGAACACGACGGATAGTTGTTGCTTCCCTGGATATTCTGGCAAGGTTGTGCAGACAAATCCCTGACCAGAAATTTGAACTTCCTGATTCTTCTCTGCGAGAAAAATGATTTAAAAAGATGCGATATTAGAGAAACTTATTACAGCATAAAAATTTATCAACACCAGCCTTAAATTATTTACATTGTCAAATTCAATGCACCCTGGGAAGCTCTAATATCCTTCCATGAAGAAACCCTTGCCAAAATGGTAACGCCAGGAGGGTCTTGACCATCAGCTTTGAGAACTTCATTCACCCAGCGAGTCCTTTTGTCCTCAACATTCTCATCATTATTATCACAATTTGCATACGGGCTCTCATAGTTTTCCAGAACTGCAGAGACAACCTGTCCAACCAAATAATTATGGTTAAGAATGCAACTAGTCTGGAAGAATGGCAGTTATCTTTTTTTTAGCAAGATCATAACAGAGTTAAACAACTGGCATGAGTAGAAGCTTTGAAGGAAGAGATGACTCAGAACTTTGAAGGAGTAACTGGCATAATTCTGTTACATGTTTTGAAGGAAGAGTAGATTCAGAACTACCAAAGACAAGTTTGTGTTCCAGTAATCATGTAGGAGTATACTATATACTGAACAGTAAGACCTTGGATTAAACTGATAATTGCTTTATTTTTTTCTAAACTGACTACAATGGGAAATGGAAAATACCGCACTTACATTATCAAGTTCCGCAGAGATATGGGAGTGCTCACCCATAAACCAAACCTGAAAAATACATAAATCGACATTAGACAGGGGGATTTTGGATAGAGAGCAGAAACCCAAATGATCAGAGCGGAAAATGGAAGAAACATTTCTTTGGATTTTGCCGGAATGTATGAGAGGAATATGGCCTGCTTTGTCTTTATGGATCTATCCCTAGGCAGGACGGTGCAAGGCCCAACCTTTTGTAGAGAGGGTGAAATGAATTATCTTGAATAGCATGATGGCCAAAAGACATGACATTTTAGGAGATGCAGAATGACATTATTTAACCATACTATTGCCCTTTTTCTTTAACACGAAACAGATAGGATAACAGTTCACTACATATAAGGAGTAGCAAAACATTGAAGTTTGTGCAACAGAGACCAAACTTAGCAAACCCTCGCACTGTCATCTATTTAACAGCTCCCATCTGAAAAAGTTTCCACCATCCATCTATGTTGCAGGTTGATACGCGACCGTCCATGCTTCTTCTTTCCTTGTCTCTTTCAACCTGTCAGTTTGCTTATCCTTTTCTCTTTTGTCTGCAGCAATATTGAGATTGAGATATCTGGAGATCTCAGAGGTGCAGCTGTGCATAGAAGTGAAGTCTTTTCCGGCAACAAGCTTGCCCACTCCTCGCCTCAAGTCAACAGAAATCACCACTTCCTTCTTGCCAGTGGGGCAAGCCTTGGACAAGAGGTAGATAACATCATCATCCATACTCATAATGGGGAAAGCCGCGGTGAGGACTGGCAGCAATTCTGCTGCCTCGGTTGGCTCGACAAAGATTTCATCAGCATTGACGGTGCAGCCAGGGCTCTAGTCCTTCAATGAGAGAATGGGGATCGGCATGATCCATGTGGTGACTTTCCAACCATCACGTACTTCACCGCGTGGCTTTCAGTGGAAACATTCCAGGTAAGAATCAGGTGGGTTGTCAGCAGTGGTCTCCTTTCTTGGCGGGCCAAGCTCCATCTCAATGTATTTGATGCAGTCTCTGCTTAGGCTGATGGTGATGTCCCGGAACACGTAGGAGCAGATCTTGTGGTACAATAGCCAGTTACATCTCGACAGCGGTGGTGGCGGCACGTCACGGAACACGGGATTTTCATCGAACACATCGCAGACGAGGATACCGGATCAATTCCTTTGACAGTGAGTGGTTCACCACGAGAAGCACGAGCGAGACGACCGGAGGGACCCAGAGGTCGACCCAGCCAACCATGCCACCGGGCCTCCGAGCGTGATCACCTTGGTGGCTCCACCAGGCATACCTTGTCCCTCAGCGGGTTGGCCACCGTCACTGATCTGGAGCTCCACCACCCATCGGCGGAGCTGTACAGGCAAAGCTTGAACTCCTAAATACTTCCTATATTCCAATTTATAATGAGTACTCATTTATAAAACGTTTTGGCAAGCTAATTTAAGCTTGCCAAGTATCATTTTGGGTTTTAAAAATTTTGGACTCCCTAGAGCCAGGAGACAAAACATCGCACTACATGCATTACAAGCTATCAATGATCCAATCAGGTGTAAACCCACAAGGTATAACAGAAGAAAGAAGTACCATAGATGAAAGGGCTTGGAGTCCAGCTGCATGAAGAGTAGACATCTCCTTCTCACCCAACTCTTGGGCCAACTGACATAGTTTAGGAATCTGGCTCTCTAGATTGAACATGTAAGTGCTGTCAACCTGTAACAAGAAGAATGTAACACACAACTCAAAACTGTCTGAAAAGAGTATTTGTTGGGTGATAGCAAAACCCAAAACTATTCCCAAATCACAAACTGATGCCTACCCGAATGTCCAAATACCTGGTAGTTTACAAAGTCAAAAAGTGTTTGACACGCTAGTATCCGTAAGTCATCATGTCTATTTTGCTCCATTGTGGTCTCTATGATGGTTAATAAGCTATTGGCAAAAAGGGGCCTGCAAAACAGTGGCTTCCCTCATTATAGCAGTTATCCACAAAAACAGAACATATAAAGATTTGCATTAGGCACAACTTTTAATGTTGCCAGAGATCAGAGTCTACTACTCCTAATTGATAACTTAAAAATCATAACTCAAACTAAATGTACGGTTGGATAATGTAAGTGACACTATTTTATAATTTATATGGGATGACGTAGCAGTCTATAAATTGGAAAGTAGCAATGACCATATAATGAGGTTGTCAGAAATATGCCACAACATTCCAACAGTTAGTGACTAGAACCTTCAGTGACATATTCAAGAGAGAAAATGCAGCTAGCAAAGATAACTTACAGTTGCTCCTGACAAGAACATATCACCTTTCGGTAAATAGCCACGACAACTTTCACCGAGCCAAAACGCTCAGCTCTCAGTTCCTTGAAGAACTTTTGCTCTAAATAAACCGTAATCTGCGAAAATGAAAGTTCATACACACCATTATTTAGGTTTTCCAAGTTGACCCTTCTAAAACCAAGTTCTTAGGTGTTCACAACTCTCATTACTTAATTAAAAGGTGGTAATCTTGCCAGTCTATCGGGAAACAAAACATCTATGAATGAGGAAAAGACCAGATCCTAGAGTACGGAGTATAATTCTGAGTTTTTAAGACTTTTCGTAGCAGATTCCACTACCTGTGATATGTTCTTACAGCCTTACACTAGACATGTATGAGCAGAAATATACTTAGAAATGTTAAATCACATACACTGAGATTCACAAGTTCTATATGACAACTAACCTCTTATTTTCATTAAGATAATCAGCACAATGTATGATATAGTCCATTTTTTCAGGTTGATTTTCTTTGGAAGATCAGATTTCTCTGGTCAGTATTATAGGAATTTACCAGTACCCAAACAGTAAAAATGTGAGGCCAAGACTAAGCAATCTTGCAGCGAGCACAAGAGGAACAGCTCTACAGGTAAACAGCAATTGTTTAGTGACCAGGAAAGAACAAACATGGAGGATTCTAACTGCAGCACAACATCCTGGAGTAGAATATGACACAGAGGGTGCAAATATGACTTGGTAAGGGTTCAGTTTCAGAAATTAGGTTTCACTAGAATAATAATAAAAAATAGACGAGCAGAGCAGGCACCAGCCCCTGTGGCATATTTTTTAGAAGAACAACCAAGCACCGCAGGAATTGCACTAGAACAATACATAAGTCTAAAAGGGAAATACACCTTGGGAACACGAAGTGGATTCTTTGCAATGTATTCACACAGTTTGCCTATTTTTCGATCATTTGGTGGTTCATCCTGAAAAAGAACAACAAAGCAGGTCTTCAGTTTCCTGATAGGTTGTATACAACGCACACTTTTGCAGTGCGCATATATAGCAATATACAAATGTAGACACTTTCAAAAATAAGAAACGTTTGCCACCATGGCTGTCTCAAATTACTCCGTTCGAAAATATAGGTGACCTTTAGATATGGCATGTCCTACAAACATGCAAGTTCGAGCACTACTTTCATATGAACATGTTAACAAAAATATAATATTATGATCATACGATTTAAAAACTACTATCAACATCATATATGAGAAGTCAAAGTCTGAAAAGTCAGATTGCACGTTTTCTGAAGAATCATCTACTTACGATGAGGGGTACTACTACTCAACGTGCACCCCTAACATGCTTAAAGTACGATACAGAAGGAACCAAACAAAACAAATGTCTGAAGCGTAAATGAGGGGAACTCGATCAGACTATGCAACATCACTCATGAGGCTTGATCATAGTAGACAAAAGCTAATGTTGACAAAAAATAAAAATTATAATTGGTATGAACAGAAATCATGAAAAATCTACTGGTAGTACTTTTGCATCAAATGACCAAACAATTCTTATGAATATATGAAAAGTCAATGCCGAAAATGTTTGGCTGCAAATAAAAGCTAAACAAGGCACATAATCCTATACATAACCAGCACCGAGAGTATAATAATTCCGAAATGCATGCACGTCATCACCTGGTTCTTGGGGAAGATTTCGGCGAGCAACTTCTTGTAGCGCTTCACCGGGTGCCGAGACCTGGTCCGCAAGTCGGGGCAGAGGAAGCACAGGCTCTCGCACACCTCCATCGACATCACAAGGGCGCCTCAAACTCCACCATTACGCGTCCTGTCCTCCCTGGCAGCGTACGTGGGACACGGCTCTCGCTGCTCGCTCCCAGGTAATCAATAATTCAAATCCACCTCTGAAACAGAGGACGAGTTAGCGAAAATCCTATCGCTCCCAATTCCCAATATTGCACATATAACAGGCGCTCGATCAGAGAGAGGAATAATATAGCTAATTAATTAATATTTCCGACGGATCAAGAAACATTCGAAATGGCACGGAATTCGTGGGGGCACGCAACATTCGCCCTCCATCGGGAAAAAAAATCGCGAAACGAACCCCTAATCGGCGGGAAAGAGCCAGCGCGCGGTGGAGAGTCGCCGTACCTGGAGGGGCGATCGATCGGCAAGACGGCCGGGCACACCGCGCGGCGGGGCTGGTCCGCGCCTCGCGGCGATCGGTCAGGCGAATCGGACGTGGGGGTAGAGGTCGGGATGGGGGGAGAGAGAAGGAATGGGCGAGGGGGGGCTAGCTGGGATCCTCCTCCTCTTCCGCTCCTTTTCCTCCTTCGTCTCCGCGCCGTCTGCTGGCGCGCGGCTAAATTGCTGTGCTCCCGCCTGGGCTCTTTCTATATCTGGGTCGTGGCCACGGCGTTTTCAGGGAGAGGCCTTGGTTTTATACACGCACAGGCACCGCACAGCGGAACGGTTCATCATCATTCTAAATGTGAGCAGAACAGATTTTCAAAAATTCAGCCTAAAGTGATCAAATCGTTTTTTATAAACAAGAGTACGAAGACTTCGAAGATTTGCTAGTTTATTTTAGACTTTATTTTATAATGGTTGGAGTCAGCTCATATATCTCTACCATATACTATTTGCTTCTATTAATATAACGTGGTATTGATTGTTAAAAAAACAAATACGAGCATTAATTTGGTTCAAAGGAATTTTGGAATTTCACTCCTTAGTAATACTTTCTATAGAGCTTGTTTAGTTTGCACGATTTGAAAAATTTCCTATGATCTATGTTGCATACAGTTACATAGAAAATATTCTCGTAAGTCCAACCTCAAAATAATTTCCTTTATTATAAAGAAATTATGGCAAATACGCAATTTTTCAGAAAAGAACTTGGTGTTTTTTTATGATATGCCAATCTTCGTGTGAACTATTAGTACAAAGGTGTAGAAGTCTCTAAGTCATTTCAGATGTGGAAGTGTGATAGAGCTCACAATATAATTCCATATCTGATATCTTAATTGTTGCTTCAAATGTCTCATGTATTGTAATGACTCGCTCGAGCTTCATAAACATGATGACCTTATTTATTAAGCCGCTATCCTGTTCACGGACAAGAAAAAGTCTAAGCTTGCGAAAGTTGATGAATGCATTTTTTAAGCATATTCACCTTCTGTTTTTGCATAAGTAGTACTAGGATTTTAGTATTTTATGGTGCTCGCGCACACTTTTATGCTTGTTTCCACAGGATCCCAAATTATGAAGTTATTGATGAACATATCATTTAGAACTGTCATATTAAACATTAATATGATATTTCAAATGTTAAAAGTCATTTAAATAATTTTCACACACCTGGGTAAAGAGGGGACATGAAGGGAGGTTCTAGGAGATTTAACGACCATCGGTATGGGGTGGGCCCGCACGTACCATCCACCGTGCTACCTGCCAGCCGCGTCGCCTCGTCAAATATGTTCACCTCGCGAAAGCGAATCTGAGATCTAACATTCAGAGACATCGAAAAACACAAAAACCTCGCAGAAAGACATAATCCTCGTTGCTACATCGATCATTGGAGGCCAAGACATCATTCCCCAACATCAACTAATGCACCTTCATCACCATCACCATTCCCATCTCATTCAATTTCGTATTGTAGTAATTCCAATTACTATTGTGGATTTGCACTTGAATCCATCCATATATTCGTACTTCATTCACACAATTATAATGATGTTGTTTATTGTCTCTATGTGTGAGTAGTTTACTTTGTTCTAGGATAGATGGAGAAACCCTAGCAATATTATGATATTAAATAAAGATAAACTATAACTTTGGTGTATGATTATGTGTTAGTTTTCTCTCTAGGTATTATGTGAAGTTGACCATGTAAAATTTTCCTTTGGGGCTGGAGAGGGATCTACCGTTGGACATATGGTAGTATATACGGTGCTAAGTGACATAACGTCCTGGCATGCTATTCATATGGATCAAGGGAGATAAGGAGATATTCACTAAGTTCATATCAATATCCATGGGAAACGTTTAATTGCGAGGGATCGGAGTGGCTTGCTCTTAATTAGGGATGTTAGATGGGTTGTCTATAAACATCTTATTATATATGGAGCTTTTCCCACAGAATGATATAGATTCGTCCTAATTATAATTACTACCAATGCTAAAGGTGTATCCTAAATTTTCCAAAAACATTTTGCCTTACTAAAGTTTCATTATCTTTTGCATTGCGTTTGTTAGTCTCTGTTTACTTTACTTTTAGTTATTACTTTGCAACCAAACAACTTTCTTAAAATACTCTTGCTTGAAATCAAGGATAGCTTACGCATGTATTTTGATAGATAGTGACAAGGGCATAAAGACCTTTACCAAATAGCTTTATATGGTTCAATACTCTTACTTTTAAATCAAGCTACAATACACCTATGCACTTGCGGTCATCAACATCCTTTATGAATTTATTTCCTCCTTAAAATGACCATATCTGCAAGGAGTAGAAAAACAAGGAGATTTGCACATCTTCGCAACTATTAGTTATTAGCTGGCAAGTTAAAGTGATAATCACATAAAATATCTGAGTGTTGCATGACCTAGGTGTAAATAGAAAAAAATAGATACTAAGGTGTATATAGGCTAATGTATATCTAAAGGGACCAAAGTGGAGAAGTGTATAAGCTTCGGTTCATCTCTCTCACATATGTTATGTTTACCCTCAAGATATAAACTCAAATAGAGAGTGATCTAGTGAGCTTCTTCCTTAATTAATGCTTGTTTTCTTCATGGTATTAGAAGAATCGGTCGGAGTGCCATAGGTGATCTTGATTTGATTTGATTCATGGTACTATTGTTGGGATTTTGTGGTCATTGTGTTGTGGCCGCCTTTGTGCATCGCCAATGTGGTCTTCGTAAAGGACCCCGTCATCCTCGTGCTGCTCCGTGTTGTCATCCTCCTCGTGTTGCGCTTGTCACCTCTGTTTCATGTCGCTGCCATCATCGTAACGTGTTAGTCTGAGCACGTTCGAGTGCTACACAAAGCCGAAGCTTCTTTGAACCCTACAGTGAACATCTTAGCTACATGCCCGTTTAGTTTAGGTCTTGTGACGGATTGAGCCTTCTCGATCTGTTGTTACTCGTGGATGTGTCCATTTTGTCTGTGTGAAGTCTGTTGTACTAGGTTTAGTCTGTTGTAGCTATTTGGATCTTGTAGTTTGTTGAATCTAGTCTGAAGCCTGTTGTAGTTGTTCAAACTTTAATTTTTGAATAATAGGCTAGAGTTGTTGAGTGGTCATGGGAGAACCTAGTATGGACTCTGGTATTGATAAATTGTGTGAAATTATGCAAGTGTATACTTGCTCAATTGATGGAGCAACTCAAACAAAGACAAGTGGTACTTCTTAAGGTTTTAAGACCCTTGAACCCAATCCTGTTAGGTTAACTAGTCCGGGTGTTTTTTTAGCTCGTCTTGGAATGCCACACTGATCGTTGAGTCACACGGTCTTCAAATTTTTTTGAAACATGATGAGGAAAACCCCGGCAGATCCCACACAATACCAATGGGGCCAGAACCAAAAACGAGTTATGGTTTGGTTATTGGGGTCGATGAAGAAATTTGTGAGAAAGCAAGTTGAAGGTTTTTAGTCTGCAGCCGAGGTCTGGTCAAACATTGAAAGACAACTCTCAAGGAAATCAAATAAAATGCAGGTCAGCAAGATACCCAATGAATTGAGACATATCAAGCAAGAGCATAAGACGGTGACTAAATACGTGGGAGGGATCAAGAAACTCTATCGGTACTTGGAGTAATTCTGACCTTTCAGGGCACATGATCCTAGGGATGTGCCACTTCTTCGAGACTAGTTTGAACCATTGTTGGTTCAAACATTCCTTTAATGCTTGAATACAGAATTTAGTTTTTGGTCTCAACTGATATTATCTACACCCAACTGATCTATCTTTGATCATACCATTGCTAGTATAGTTGAGGAAGAAACGTGGTTGGCCAATTAGATCACAGTTCCACAAGCAAATGTTCATAACCAAGCTGCACTGGCTTAAGTGAATCAACCTCAGTATCTTCGTACTTCGAGAAATAATCAAGCAAATGCTACTATATTTGGTTACATGAGGAAGACTAGGATGGTGTATGACAACTGTAAAAAACTAGGCCATTTAAAAAAAATCTTATATTGTAGAGGTGATACAGAGATTTTACTCATGATTTAACAAGATGCCCTTGAGGTGAATAATAACACTACTTCATGTATTTATCTAATCTCTTATATCTACTTCTTATAAAGCAAAATTCCAAAAATGCTATTAATGGTACTTTATCTCTACATGCAAGTTATCCACACCATTTACTTTATCAGCCAATCAAATATCCATGTCGTCTAATTCTTTAATTAACAATAGTGTATCTTACATACAAGCTACCCACGTCATCTTTGTTTCCATCCAATTATCCACACCACCAATTTATATCCGGCAAATATATAACAATTGCATATCAATTAAATTTAACATCTTCGTTACTTTGTGTTGTAATTGCGACAAGTAAATAACGAAGAACGAAAACAAAATTACAGCAAGGGGACACATATTTAATGTGGAAAAACCTCTCCAACAAGAGAGGAAAAAACCACGGACGCTAGCCAGCAAAACTTCACTATATCAGGGAGTGATTACAAACGCCGGGGATTTCATAGATGCAACTCATCAAAACCGGCGGCTTACAAAATGTTTATATATCGATGGAAACCTAGGTCTTCGACGATCCATACCGTACACTTGGCCCAAGCCTTCGGCGACGGGCCTCGCTCCACTCGTCAGAAGTTGGCCTATACTTTGTAGAATTTGGATCAACATATAACACTTAGACAAATTGAATTTTACATATGCATATAGACAACTCCATGTATCATACATATTATACCTTTGCATGTATATAATATAGTTTATTAAAAGATTTGTGAGGTTGTAGGGTATCTTCTGTTTTTTGGATCTTACTAGAAATACAAGCCCAATTTTTTGACGAAAACGCAAAAAGCTTTGCGTTTCTATGCATTGATAGAAAAAAAGAGTTATATGTATAAGGTCCAAAGTGGACCGATACCCATACCATACAACTCAACTCAAGAAAGCAAATCTAAGGGAGAAGTTGGCTTAGCCCCCGTTCTCCCGCGATTGCCCAGGATCGTGCTTCTACCTTGATCGTGTTGACTAGAGAGGGCACTGAAGGTACCTCGTTGTTAAAGACTATCGTGTTCCTATGCTTCCAAATCCATCACGCCGCGAGCATGATTAGCGACGAGGTTCCTTTGCGCATTTGACGTGGGCTGGAGCGCACCACCTGCGTCCACCACTACGCGAATGGTTCTTCAACAACCGGCGAGCCCACGGTAGATAGAATCCAGGACAGGACATCGTGCCAGATTGTCCGCGAGAACGGGTAGCATGTGAGGATGTGTGATATAATCTCCTCGAACTGATCACAGAACACGCAGCGCAGCCGATGGGGCAGCTCCCGGCGTGCGAGCCTCTCACCCGTCCAACATCTGTCCTGGCAAGCCAGCCATATGAAAAACTTCACCCCTAGGTGGCGCCAGGATTTCCAAGTCAGCTTCCATGATCTTGAGCCTATGGACCCTTGGAAGAAGGCATAGTAACAAGATTTGGAAGAGTATTGCCCATCGGTCATCCACCGCCAGATTAATCTATCTGGGTCAGCATCCAGGTGTATCCCTTGTAACCGAGTCCATATCTGCACATACTGGCATAGCACCAGAAGGGTCACGGCTCCAGAAATGTCCGTGATCCAACTGCGCTCCGTGAGTGCGTGTTGTACCGTCCTCGCCTTCCTGGGTTCGCACGGGATAAGCGTCAAGTAGATCCTGCGCTATTTCCCCGATCGACTTCCCATCCAGCCATCTATCCACCTAGAACAGAGCGGATGCTCCATCGCCCAGGACCATCCTAGTGAAGGCGGAGAAGATCTCACGCTCTCCTCCGGTGAACTACATATCTAGCCCGCGCCAAGATCGCAAGGAGTCCGTATGCATTCTCTATATCCAACGTGTCCTGAGACTAATAGCTACAAGCCCAGATTTCAATGGAGATCGATCAAATTTGTACACATAATATTACTCGGTTAGTTAGGTCACATACAAAGTCAACTTTGGGACGTGTACTAGCGAATGAAGTTGACTTGGGATCGTAGATTCACTCCCATCTCCTTTCCCAGTTGTTGTTTGCAGCAAAGGGGGCGTTATGTCCACTGGATCCCGTGAAGCTCATCTGGTCAACGTCCACACGCACGAGATGGCAGATGCCCTTGCAATTTCAGATTCACAGGGGGTTTTAACCGTACCTCGATAACAGATTTGTTTCTTATCGGAAATACATGCAGCTAGTACAAAGCAATCTAGGCTCTGAATGAAAGTTTCAGACTGAAATATCAGGTCGTTTCATTCGTCAGACTATATTAGTTGGTAGCTGAAATCAGGATACCCCAATTCGTCACCTAGTACAAAGTAATCGGGACGACGCCTAGACGCAAAATCATTTTTGCAAAATCTACCTAGACGCAAGAAATCTGAAAATCTGAATCGATTAGTAGCTAGCTAGACAAAACTTATGCCGGATACATACAAGTGTTCATCACAAACATCAAGCCATTAAATTAGTTGTACAGCTAGAACCGCCAGACGCCCAACAATGGCATCTCCGCCACGTTCTGCAGCACGCCTTCCACCGCGACGTCGAACGCGTCCCTCACCGTCTCGAGCTTGTACCTCGGGTCGGCGTACACCAGCCCCGGCACGAGCCGGACGACCTCCTCCTGCATCGCCCGCACCGTCGCCGGCGGTATCGTCCTGAGCGTCTCCTCGATGCTCACGTTCCCCCTGCGCACGCCGTCCTCCGGTATGTACACCGAGTA
The DNA here is from genome assembly GCA_023614405.1 of Avena insularis. Classification (NCBI taxonomy): domain Eukaryota; kingdom Viridiplantae; phylum Streptophyta; class Magnoliopsida; order Poales; family Poaceae; genus Avena; species Avena insularis. The sequence continues at coordinate 374,840,378 of CM042695.1, read as the reverse complement.
CCGGGTGTGGTTGCGCGGCAGGTGCCACTTGTACTGGAGGTACGCCGAGCCGGCGTTGAAGAATACCGGCACGCACCCGGCCACCATTGCGTCGAACGTCGACCGCCGCGTGTACGAGTCCCCCAGCGGCTGGAGGCAGAAGGTGGAGCTCTGGAACAGCCGCATGATGTCCCCTGGGGCGTGGCACTGTTCCGCCAAGTTGGCACAGCCCAGCTGCCGGCATGCACGCGACGCGTCGCACTGGGCGATGATCGCCGGCCTGATGGACCGTCGGTCGCCCGGCCTCGGCGCGCCCACGAAGGACATGAGCCACGGGCGGGCGGCGGTCCTGATCCTGCGCTGCCAGTCCAGGACGTCGGCGTCCGTCCGCGGGTGGAAGTAGGTCGGGTAAGGCACGGCCATGTCGTTGCCGGTGCCGGAGCCGGGGGTGGAGGCCTCGACGACGAGGACGGTCATGTTCCTGACGGCGTCGAGGAGGAGCAGGTTAGTGCCCCACACCGAGCTGTTGATCCTGTCGCGCTGGAAGTCCCACGCCGTGCGCCCCGCCACCAGGAAGTGGTCGCGCCCGCGCGCCCTGCGCCACTCCGGGCGCATCGTGAGCCAGCGCGCCAGGTCGCGCGGCGCGGCGTCCCGCGTGGCCTCGTCGAAGCCCCAGTGGTGCAGCGCGAAGTCGAAGCCGGCGTAGGACGGGACGAAGACGGCCGCTGACGCGGAGGAGTCGTTGGTGAGGCACTCGTACCGCCGCATGCGGCCGTGGAAGATGGCGTCCAGCGCGAACTGCTGCGTCGCGTACCAGCCGGTCGAGCCGGTGAGCTGCTGATCCTGGTGATGATCGGGGCCTGGCACTGGCGGCAGCGGCTCCCCGAGACCGGCGTTGCTCACCTGCTCGCACATGCCGGGCCATTGGCCCGGCGTGGCGCAGCCGGCGAGGATGTCGGCGTTGAATCGCGGCGGGAGCTCGTGCACGTACACGTAACGTCCCCTGCATGGATCGTCGCCGCCGCCGCGGCTCTCGTAATCCGGTGGCGCAACGGCCACGCCCGTGTTCACGCAGGTCCAGAACGCCGCGCCAACGACGAGGGCGAGCCGAGGCCAGGTAACGGCGCCGGACTTACCCATTGATCGCTTCTTGGTGGATCTGTCTATCGCGAGCCCGGACGATGGTGAAGTGCTGCCTGCCGGCTAGCTAGTCGGAGTATCTCTACGAGCACAAGGTGTGTATTTCTCGGTGGCTCAACCTGGACACGGCGGACAGATACGGCGCCTTGGATGCGCGTTGTAGGAGTAGAACGTAGATCGAGCTGCTACACGGGCTCATTTGGTTGACCAAATCCCCGCGGGCACACAGGCGATTTCCCTAGGTGTGTGTAGGATTTAATTAGCCCTGTTGCAGGCCGATGGGATGAACAACTTGTCAAGGACACCTTCTCGATTGAAGCAGAGTTGACCCTGGGATGCATGTTCGTGAGGGTGTTGATGGACGTTCTGTTAAGCTGTTCGTGCGCAGCTAGAACAGGTTTTTTTTTTTTTTGAACAGGACTAGAACAAGTTGAGGAGGGGTTTAGGGGGCCAACAAAGCAGTAGCATGCATGTTGGAGATTTATCTCGATGGAGGAGGGCCATCAAAATGGAGCCGCAGAAATTGCCATGTCGGCATTGTTAGACAATTTTTGTATCCTATATGTATTAGGTATGGAGTAATACTCCAACTCTTGTGCACGCCACTGTGGGGTTTTTTTCCACGCCATATAACACACAACCAATACCCTTAAGGGAGTCATTCGTTCCCCTACGACTCCTCTACGACTAACATGGTATCAACGACAATCCTCTTCTCTTCTTGCCGCCGTCGGATCTCCCTTCTCCTCCAACGAATTGAGCTACAAACCTCAAATTCTCAAAGGCCTCCTCCACCTTGATCAATTCCCCACCCTAAAAATCCCTTTCCTTTTCTCCCAAGGTTTTCCTCATGTAGACATCCACCACGCCTATCTCACGAACCCTAGGTGTGCCGCCGGCCATCAAGCTGGCACGCGAGAATTTTCTCTCATGGCAGGCTCAGATCCTACCCTCTCTTTGTGGTGCTCATGTCATGGGACTCCTCAAGGATTCCGATCTTGTGCCATCCAAGTTTTTGGACGCCACTGGTGCTAATGGGAAGAAGATATTTGTCCCCAACCCAGCCTATGATGCATGGGTCACAAAGGATCAACATGTCGTGGGATTTCTGGTGAATTTCCTCTCCGAGGATGTGCTTTCCCATGTATTTGGCTTGAGCATGTTGCGGATGTTTGGAGCGCCCTCTCTAGCCTCTACTCCACTCAATACAAAGCCAAGGTTTCATCTCTTAGTGGTGCTTTGACAAACACAAAGAAGCTCGACATGTCTGCCTCTCAATATCTTTCCAAGATGAAGGGTTTTGCCTCGGAGCTTGCCGTTGCGGGGAAGAATGATGATGAGATTCGTGAATACATCCGCAATGGACTTGATGGTACATACAAACCCCTTGTTGCCTCCATCAACACCAACCCCGCCACAACCCTCAACGATATGTGCTCTCAGTTAATGTCCTATGAGTATCACGAGACTATGCTGGCCGTCATGGGTCAAGCAGCCGGTATGTGATTAATGTTGCACCTCGTCGTCCCCCTCCTGCCTATGGGGGCGGCCAACCTAAGCCACATCTCTTCCCTCTCCCATGTTCTATCCACCTACTACATCATACGCCCCTCCGCCATATGCCCCTCCGTCCTACGCGTCACCACCGTATGTACTTCCTACCCCATATGTCCCACCACCATATGTACGCCCGCCACAACCCACATATAATCCTACCCCATATGTCCCACCCTACCCATACCCGCCCCACCCGTACCCCCCACAACCACAACCGCTCCCCAGCAGTGTGCGCCTCTGTCACAGCCACGAGGACGCCAAGACATCGGACGCCAGGACCGTCGCCCCAAGGGGGGCGTGAAAGAAAATCATGGTCGCGTCGCCATGCCATGGAAAGCAGGAGTGTTTTGTCAAATTTTCAAAAAAGAAGGTCACCCCGCCAACGAGTGTTGGTGGAGCTACAACGATTATTATGAGGATGGTGACACACCCAATGACACCAAAGGCGCCTATGGAGTAGACACCAATTGGTACATGGACTCGGGCACCTCAACTCATGTCACAGGACAACTTCACAAGCCGCAAATCCATGAGAACTACCAGGTGCATGATCAAGTTCACAACGCTAGTGGACAAGGTATGGTCATCGCACATATTGGTCATTCAGTTTTGCACACCCCCATAGCTCTACAACTTTGAGATATTTTACATGTTCCTAGTACATCCATGAACTTGCTTTCTGCTTATAAACTTGCTCTAGACAATAATGCCTTTATTGAAATTCACCCATTATTTTTTTAATTAAGGATCAGGTAACGCAACAAATAATGTTTAGAGGTCCATGCTATGGAGGCCTATATCCACTTGTTCCTGGTAAGGAAATCGGTAATCATTAACTGCTCGGTTGGCTTGTGAGTAGCGATTAATCGGAATTCGGACAATTAACTGATTTAAGGTTATTAATCGGTGCAACCTATAAGAATTAGCACCTAAAACACGTATGACTCCTCTTGCACCTCAACCACCTACCCTATTAAAGGAAGCCTCGAGCTCCCGGATGAGATTCTCAAGGCGCTCGAGCTCTTGTATATGAGGTCTGGTCGGCAACTACAAGGAACTTGTCAACAACGACAAGGAACTAGTTGGTGATGGCGGAAATAGAGCTCCTCGAGACAGGGATTGAGCGGGAGCTTCGTAAAACCTACTTCATTGGGGCGGGCTAGCGGATGGATGGGCGATATGTGTTGATAATTTTGCAAATTTTTGACCAAGTGTAATAGTTAATCGGGAACATACCTAGTAATCGTAGTGTCAAAACTATTAATCGGGCTAAAAGATTAACACAAACGATTAGTGATAATCGACACGGTCAGGTTCCTAGTAGTGATTAATCGGCCTATTAACAGCTGATTCAGACGATTTTTTGAATAGTGATATTATGTAAGTTTTATTGATGATTTCAGTAAATTTACTTGGATATACTTGCTCAAAAAGCGCTCTGACATTTATCAAGTCTTTCTTAATTTTCAATAATTTTTTGAGCGCAAGTTTGATAGAAAGATTGTTATTATGCAAACTGATCGGGGTGGCAAATATGAAAAACTTCATGATTTCTTTCAAAATATTGGCATCACATACCATGTTTCATGTCCCCATGCTCATTAACAAAATGGTTCTGCTGAATGCAAGCATCTTCGTATTGTTGAGGTTGGCCTTGCCTTACTTGCTAATGCTTCTGTGTCCTTAAAATTCTAGGATAATGCTTTCCTTACAACCACTTTTCTCATTAACATCATTCACACCAAAGTTCTTAATTTTGAGACGCCTACAGAGAAACTCCTTCATATCAAACCCAACTATGAACCTCTTTCTATCTTTGGTTGTGTGTTGGCTCAATCTACACTCTTACAACAAACACAAACTTTCTTATCAATCCAAATGATGTGTTTTCCTTGGTTACAGTCCCCTTCGCAAAGGAGTAAAATGTCTTGATGTGACCACTGGTCATTTTTATATATCTTGGGACATTGTGTTTGATGAGAATGTTTTTCCGTTTGCTTCTCTTCATCCAAATGTTGGTCATCGTCTTAGTGAAAAAATCCTTCTTCTTCCAACAAATACGTCTCCTTCGACATCACATGACAACGGTGTGCATACTAATAATCAATATTTGCAAATTGTTCCTAGTGTTAATCCTCCCCATGCCACTGATGAAGACCCCTCTACAAGTTCTTCTAAAGAAACTAGGCAATATTCTAAAGCAACTGGTGCAAATAGTACACAAAACAATAATGTAGAGCAAGAATACACTACAAGACAACAAACTATGGAGTTTGAGGCTGATTCTGGGGCAGATTCAGCCTCGGATCAATCGTCGTCCGGTTCTAACGCGCAGTCTCCTGCGCCTTCTGCACCTGTGCACGGCCCACACCAACGCCAAGTCGCCATGTTGCCCGGTACTGGGCCCAACAGGGTCATCTGTTCCCCTACGACTAACAGGCATGTCCACTAAAAATTCAGATGTTTATCTCAGAGAAAGTTCCTCATGTTCCCCTGTTACAGGCCGATGGTATGAACAACCTATAAAGGAGGGACACCTTCTCCCAACCAAGTTGAAGAAAAGTTTTTTTTTTGGTAAAGATGGCTTTATTAATCTATAGGACTTATAAGGAGGTCATGATCCATATCTTGAGACAAAACTTCAGGTACTGATCCAAGCCATACTACAATTTTGGCATTTGTTCTCGTGAAATTCGCGAGACTATGACTAGTCATATTTTGTTCACTATCCACTTTTACAATAGAAACTAGCATGGTGGCCCTCGCAAATGCGAGGGCATCACCTTTGTTATCTCAAAAGTAACTGACTAACTAGGAAAAAAATTTGTAGAGTAATATCTTGAATATTTTGATGATCTTCTAAACTCGAGGTCATTAAAAATTGCTTCACAATATGAAGACAACAAAATAATTTAATGACATTAATGCATATAAATAATTATTTTTATATTATCTAGAACAATCTTCCTCCCATTTACTCTCTTGACTGCAAAATGAAAGTTTTACTACAGTTCATGTATATTTTTCATTGGCTCAACCTTTACATGTTTTTTATTTGATGCACACAAACATACTTTCTATTATGTAGGATTAAATTTTCTAGATCCTGGTAGATTGTTGTGATGTATTTAGCATTTTCTCTTCGAATAATGATTGCCTTCGGTGTGTGATTGTATGGACCAGATGCTTGACATAAGAACAATATGCATTCATGAGTTTGGAAGAATGTGTTGGAATTATGCCCTAGAGGCAATAATAAAGATGTTATTATTATAATTCTTGTTCATGATAAAGTTTATATTCCATGCTAGAATTGTATTAAGCGGAAACTTTAATACTTGTGTGGTTTGTGAACAACATCGTGTCCCTAGTATGCCTCTATGGACTAGCTCATTGATTAATGATGGTTAAGGTTTCCTAACCATAGACATGAGTTGTCGATTAATAATGAGATCATATCATTGGGAGAATGATATGATGGACAGACCCAAACTAAGAGGAGCAATTAGATCGTGTCATCGTGTTCATCTTTGCGAAGCTTTTCTTATGTCAAATATTGTATTCCTTAGACCATGAGATAATGCAACTCTCTGGTATCGGAAGAAAGCTTTGAGGTCATCAAACGTCATCCTATGAGAGGGTGATCATAAAGATGTCTCTCAGGTGATCGGAAAGTGCCTGTTGGGTTGTATGTATCGAGATGGGATTTGTCCCTCCCAAGTCGGAGAGATATACTTCAGGCCCACTCGGTAATCGATATCAACACCGCTTGCAAGCATGTGGTTAAGGAGTTAATCACAAAGTGATATCGGATTACAGAATGAGTAAAGTACTTGCTGTGAACGAGATTGAACTAGGTATGACGGTACCGACGATCAAATCTCGGGCAAGTAAAATATCGCGCGATGAAGGGAATATATATATATGGGACTGATTGAATCCTGGCATCGTGGTTCATCTGATATGATCATTGATGAATGTGTGGGAGTCAATATGGGTTTCCAGACCCCGCTGTTGATTATTGATATAAGATCATGTCTGCATATTCTCGAACCCGAAGGGTCACACACTTAACGTGTCTCGACGCTAGGATAGATTGGATAATTGTTTTATGAGTTTTTGTTCAGAGTCTCGGATGAGATCCAAGACGTCACGAGAGGTTCCGGAATGGTCCGGAGAATAAGATTCATATAAGGCAATGCAGTTTTTGGAGTTCGGAATTGTTTCGGGTTAATCGGTATTGTACCGGAAGTTTCTAGAACCTTCCGGAGTGGGACCAACGTGGCCCCACTTGTCGGGAGGGGGCATGGTCCTATGAGGGAGTGCCCTGGCCGCATTGGGCCAGGGGCACAAGTCCCCATAGGGCCCAGCCGGCCAAACACCTAGGAAACCCTAGGGGAGCTTCTAGAAGGGAGGGGGAAACTTGCCCCCCACTCCTCCCTCCTTGGCCGCCGGCCTAGGGCTTGGGGGAGGGGCTAGGGCTGGCCGCCCATCCCTCTATATAAAGAGGGCTGGGGGCGCACCCTCCCCTAGACCTCCTCCACAACCCTAGCCGCCTTGCTGCCCCTCCTCTCCCCCCCTCCCGATTGCGCGTAGGCGAAGCCCTGCCGCAGAAACTCTCCACCGCTTGCACCGTGCCGTCAAGTTGTAGATCCAATCCATCTCTCCACCCTACTTGCTGGACCAAGGAAGTAGGAGACGTCGAGGTGCCGCACGTGTGCATCTCTCGGAGGCATTGCCACTTGCAGTGTTAAATCGGATCGGATCGCGAGGAGCAGAAGCGAGTACGACTACATCACCCACGTTCCGTCGAACGTTCCGTTGTGCGAATCTTCAAGGGTATGAAGATCTCATCTATCCCCCCTCATTGTTTGCATCTTCTAGATTAGATCTTGGCTTTTCCGTTCGCATCCGTAGAAATATTTTGATTTACTATGCTGCGAAACCCATCAGTGGTATCAGAGCTAGATCTATGCGTAGATGTGTTTCACGAGTAGAACGCAACATGGTTGTTGCGGGCGTTGATGTTTTCTATTGCAAGCCTCTTGTTTGTGTACTTCTTATGACGCGGGATAGTGAGATCGAAGCGGTCCAGGCCAACCTTACGCGACCTCGTTCGCGAGACCGGCTCTGCACTTGACGTGTGGCTTATTCCACACATGCGGCTGGTGGATGCCAGTTTCTCTCACTATAGTTGTCATGGGATTTACGTCGGAGTTTGGCAACCATAATATCACCGTTGTGGCTTTCCGTAGGTAAGAATCGTTCTTAGATTGCTACTCCCATAAGCCACGTAAAACATGCAACAACAAAGTAGAGGCGTCTAATTTGTTTTTGCAGGGAGTGTTTTCTGTGATATGGTATGGCCCAAGATGTGATGTGTATGTTGTATGCGATGATCATGTTTTGTAATGTTTCATGACTTGCATGTCGATGAGTACACAACCGGCAGGAGCCATATGGTTGTCTTTATAATTGTGTATGACCTGTGTGTCAACTTCTTATACGCCATGTAATAGCTTTACTTTATCGCTAAGTAGTTAGCAATAGTTGTAATTGCTATTCGTGGTGGAGGCAATCATGGTGGATTGATGGAGATCATGCCGACACGCACAAGATGGAGATCATTGCGCGAAGATTGGCTATACCATGTCACATAAAGTTATATGCATGTGATGTTTATCCTTTTGTGTATCTTATTATGCTTAGATCGCGACGGTAGCATTATAAGATGATTCCTCACTTAAAGATCAAGATAAAACTGTGTTCTCCCCATGTATGCACCGTTGCGAAAGTTCGTCGTGTTCAAGCATCACATGATGATCGGGTGCTATAAACTCTACGTTCACATACAACAGGTGAAAGCCAGTTGCACACGCAGAAATACTTGGGTTTGACTTGACGAGCCTAGCATGTACAGACATGGCCTCGGAACACATGAACCGAAAGGTTAAGCATGAGTCATATGAATGATATGATCGACACTTTGTTGTCCACCATTGAAACCACATCTCTTCTCGTGAAGATCGGATTAGGTGTGGTGAATTTGGATCATGTTCACTAAACAACTTGAGGGATGTTGAATTTAGTGGGAGTTCATCTAGTAATTTGATTAAGTTGAACTAGTTATCATGAACATAGTCTAAATTGTACTTGCAAATTTTGTAGATCAAATGGCTAAGTCCAACTTCAACTTCAACGTTTTTGCTGAGAAAGAAAAGCTTAGAAACAATGGGTCTAACTTCACCAACTGGTTCCGCAATCTGAGAATCATTCTCGCTGGCGGACAAAAGGACTATGTCCTTGAGGATGCGCTAGGTGACGCCCCTGCTGTAGATGCGCCGGCTGATGAGAAAGCTATTTATCAGTCGCGCAAAGATGATTATGGTGTGATTAAGAGCACCATGTTGTTTGCTATGGAATCGGACCTTCAAAATTGTTTTGAAGATTACCCCGGGCCCTTTGAGATTCTTGAGGAACTGAAAACTATGTTCCAGACTCAGGCCCGTTCTGAGAGATATGAGATCTCTGAGAAATTCTTTAACTGCAAGATGGAGGAAGGGAGTTCCGTTAGTGAGCACGCCATAAAGATGTCGGGCTACACTCAACGCCTTGAGCAACTGGACTGCAAGATTCCAGAGGATCTCAAGATTGACAGGGTTCTGCAATCACTCCCTCCCAGCTACAAAAGTTTTGTAGTGACTCATAATCAGATTGGTTCCACTAATACGATCACCGAGATCTTCGCTAAGCTGAAAGCTGCGGAGGTGGACATCAAAAAGGATAATCATGTGTTGATGGTCAACAAGCCCCCCAGCTTTAAGAAAGGTAAGGGTGCAAAGAAGCCCTTCAAGAAAGGCGGCGGCAAGCGCGTTGCCCCTGCTGAGAAGAAGCTCAAGTCTGGACCTAAGCGGACAGAGTGCTTCTATTGCAAGGACAAGGGTCCTTTGAAGCGCATAGCTGTCCAAGTACTTAGCGGACAAGAAGGCTGGCACCATCAAAGGTATATTTGATATACATGCTATTGATGTTTTCCTTACTAGCCCTCGTTGTAGTGCCTGGATATTTGATACTGGTTCAGTTGCTAATATTTGTAACTCGGAACAGGAGCTACGGAATAGACGGCGGCTTGCGAGGGATGAGGTGACGATGCGCGTTGGCAACGGATCAAGAGTTGATGTGATGGCCGTTGGCACGCTCTCCTTAGTTTTACCTTCGGGATTAGTTTTAAACCTCAATAGGTGTTATTATGTGCCTGCGTTGAGCATGAACATCATATCTGGATCGTGTTTATTGCAAGACGGTTATTTATTTAAATCTGAGAATAATGGTTGTTCCATTTATATGAGTAACATATTTTATGGTCATGCACCTGCTATGAATGGTTTATTTCTTCTGAATCTCGAAAGGGATGAAACACACATCCATAACATTGAGGCTAAGAGATGCAAAGTAGATAGTGATAATACTACTTATTTGTGGCACTGTCGTCTATGTCATATTGGTGTAAAACACATGAAGAAACTCCATTCTGATGGACTTTTGGAGTCTCTTGATTTTGAATCATTTGACACATGCGAACCATGCCTCATGGGCAAGATGATCAAAACCCCGTTCTCCGGAATGATGGAGCGAGCAACGGACTTGTTGGAAATCATACATACCGATGTATGCGGACCGATGAGTGTTTCGACGCGCGGTGGATATTGTTACTTTCTCACTTTTACCGATGACTTAAGTAGATATGGGTATATCTATTTAATGAAACATAAATCTGAAACATTTGAAAAGTTTAAAGAATTTCAGAATGAAGTGGAAAACCATCATAACAGAAAGATTAAGTTTCTACGATCCGATCGTGGAGGTGAATATTTGAGTTATGATTTTCTCACGCATCTTAAAGCAAGCGGAATCGTTTCGCAACTCACGCCACCCGGAACACCACAGCGCAATGGTGTGTCTGAACGTCGGAATCGAACTCTATTAGATATGGTCCGATCAAAGATGTCTCTTACTGATTTGCCGTTATCATTTTGGGGTTATGCATTAGAAACCGCTGCATTCACTTTAAATAGGGCACCATCTAAATGCGTTGAGACGACACCGTATGAACTGTGGTTTGGTGCTAAACCTAAGTTGTCGTTTCTTAAAGTTTGGGGATGCGAAGCTTACGTCAAGAAGTTGATGCCGGACAAGCTCGAACCCAAAGCGGAGAAATGCGTCTTCATAGGATACCCTAAGGAAACTATTGGGTATACCTTCTATCACAGAACCGAAGGCAAAGTGTTTGTCGCAAAGAACAAATCATTTCTTGAGAAGGAGTTTCTCTCGAAAGAAGTGAGTGGGAGGAAAGTAGAGCTAGACGAGGTTGTTGAACCTTCTCTTGAGTTGGAGAGTAGCGCAGCACCTGAAATTGTTCCAGTGCCGCTTGCACCAACAATAGAGGAAGCTAATTGAAAGGATACGGATGTCGCCTAGAGGGGGGTGAATAGGCGATTAAAACTTTTCCTAGAGTGGCTCAACAAAGGCGGAATAAAACTAGTGTTTACTTTGTAAAGCACAACCTAGAAGCAACTAAGGTTTAGCTATGTGCACCAACAACTTATGCTAAGCAAGACAAGCAACAAAGTGATAGCAAGATATATATTACTTCAAGCACGAAGGCTATCACAATGTAAAGTGCATAAGTAAAGAGCTCGGGTATAGAGATAACCAAGGCACGCGGGGACACCGATATTTTACCGAGTTCCTCCCAACATGGAGTACGTCTCGTTTGGAGAGGGGGTGGTATCAAACCATCAACGCCACAAAAGGCCTCCCTTATTCTCCGGTGAATCTCACCCCAATGGGATCGATCCACGCTTCCACTATCGGTGCACTTGTCGGTGGCAACCGGAACCTCTCACAAGGTTGGGGCACAACTCCACAACTTAATTGGAGGCTCCCAACAAACGCCACAAAAGGCCTCAACAAATGCCACCAAGGCTACGATGCCACCCAGGCCACAAAACCGTCTAGGGTTCCAAGGACCCAAGAGGGGCAAGCTCCAATGAGCAATTCAAACCAAATCCTCCAAGGAGAACTCAAACCGATGCAACAAATTCAAATGGCAAGAACACCACAAAGATGCTCAAATCCCTCACTCTCAAGGTCCAACAAAGCTACTAAAGCTAATGGGGGAACAAGAGAGGAGGAATCAAAGAGAGACACAAAATCCCTCAAAATCTAGATCCCCAAAGATACACTCACAAAGAGATGTTTTGGTTTGGTCAAAACGTAGATCTAGATCCCCTTAATCTTCCTCTCAAATGTGTGCAAGAATCATTGGATGGAGAGGAAGAAATCAAGCAAGAGATATCTCAAAAGTAATAGGGCAAAGCTTGAAGAAAGAAGCAACCCTAAATGAAAATGGACAAAAGACTTAAATAGGGCTAGCCAAAATATGGCCGTTGGGTATTTTTTCTGGACGGTCCGGTAGTACCGGATTTGTCCGGTACTACCGGACCCAAACAACAAATCGCCAGAAAAGAGTAAGAGGCCAGGCGAGCGAAAGCAGAGAGAGAAGAGAAGAAGACAAAGAAGCAAAGAACGCATGCGGCGGGCCCTGCTGCAAGCAGCAGCATTGCGCATGCAGTGAGCAACAAGCGGCAAGCGGAACGCAGCGGTAGCAGCAGCAAGGCATGCGGGCCAGAACGCATGCGCTAGCGTGGCCCCTCCTCATCGCGATGCAAAGACTAGCAAAGACAACGCATGTAGAGCTGACAATGACTAGCGCTCAGGCGCTTAGCGCCATGACGCAAAGAACGCAGGAGCGGCAACGGGCCGGCAGGAACGCAGCACGCGGAAGGCGGCGACGTGGGTCAACGCGGACGCAGATGGGTGCGGGCTAGGCAAACGAGATCTGATCTGGGCATTTCTAAAAAGGGCTGGCCCTGGCCCACCAGCGGTACTACCGGGCGGCGCCGGTAAATGAATATAGGTACCTAGCGAGGCAGAAGAAAGCGGCCGTTTCGCCAGGCGAGGCGGTAATCTGCCCGTCCGGGCGGTACTACCGCTAAAAAAAAAACAGACCGACAGGCAAATATTCAAACGGCAATAACTTTTGACTGAAAGCTCCGATTGACCCGATTCAAATTGCGTTGGATAGAGGGCGACAAGGGCTTCCCAATAAATATTAATTATAACCAAGTGAGAAAGTATCAAGTAGAATAACGTGATATACCTCACTTGGTGAGAAACCAAAAAGCCGCATAAATCAAAATCGCAACAAGATACAAATAGGAGATCCGATTTAGATGAACAAAAGCTTGTTATGGAGATTACCATAAGCTCTATATCATCACATGGATAAGACCAAATAACAACCAAATATGATGATGCAAGTATACAAAGGTTTGAGCTCTCTTCGAACGATGGGACCGAATTACTCATATGAGAGCCCCTCTTAATAGTACGGTTATCTATCCTAAACCCGGTCTCACACACACAACGTGAGACCGGCAAAAGGGAAAACCTATCAAGATTATACCTTTGCCTTGAGCATTCCACTTGAGATCGATGTAGACGATCTTGACCTTCTCAAGATGGAACGCCTTTCTTAATTCCTCATCATCGACCTCGCATATTGAGCATGCCCAACATATCTTCTTTGCATTTCATCGACCTTGAAGCAAACACATGCTCCAAGCGATGCCAATGGACAAATCCTACAAGTATAACCTAATACACACATTAGTCCATAAAGATTGTCATTAATTACCAAAACCACACATGGGGGCCCAACATGTTCTTTCAATCTCCCCCATTTTGGTAATTGATGACAATCCCTTTAAGAGGGTTTATATAAGGAATTTTAATGAATAAAAATGGTAATACCAATATCAAATACTACAAAAGTATGTGATATTGGTACCACCACCATATATAGAGCAAACTCCCCCACAATCTATGCATGTGTGATGAACTTGAATTTCATTGCATATATTGCCAATCATTATCATTGGTGGAGTTTCCTCTATATATACCATATGCTAAGCAACAACAAAGATGCAAGAGCATGAGAGGAAAATGCACAAGAACAAACTCAATGCATAAACCAACTTCCCTTAAACCCTCTAAAACTTCTCCCCCATTGGCATCAATTGCCGAAATGGGTGACAAGTTCTAGAAGGCAAATATAGTAATAGTTCCTCCAAAGGTGTGCTTTCGCACATATCCAATGATGAATACTTGGGAGGGAGTAGAACTATATCGAGGACCCGAAGGTTTCCAAAATAAAGTCAAATGATGCAAGCAACTACAAGGTCCGACAAACCAATTGAAAACAACAAATGAGTTCAAATGGAACCTACAAGATATTATGATATGAGCAAGAGAGTGCTTTAAATAACAAATAGAGAAGCTCCCCAAGATTTGTGCACTATTCAACATAAATGCATTAGAATACATATTGCACAAATATGGAATCCTCGATCCCCCATAAGTATTTAAAACACAACAAACGAGAAAGAAGACAAATGTGCATTATTAGATGAATTAGATGAGCTCCCCAAAGATAATGCACCAATTATGATAATTGTATTTGGGATCAAGGTGCATAATCATGGAATCCTCACTCATCCAAGTTCATTTAACAATACAATGCATGAGAGAATAACTATGAGTGCCCAAAGATGCAAACAAGAGGAACAAGCACTCATAGGCAATTAAATTTGGAAGCCACCGAAGAATCAAAAGGAATAGAAAGGTGGTCTCCAAGGATTTAACAATCAACTAAAATTATCTTATCATATGTGTATATGTCTCTAAGTGGATGACATCACAAAGACATATGCCCATAAAGAAACAAGCACATACAAGGAAGATAATACAAGAAAGCACATGAAAGGCAAAAATGAAGTCATAACATATATCAATAAGATTTTTGCTTCAAAGCATGGCCAAAGGCTCACATATATCTTATTGTACATAATGGACTTCAAACACAAAAACACTACATATATTACAACTATCACCAAGGGAAAAGGAGAAAGTTGAAATATATGAAGAAAGGCAACAAGTATCATAATAGAAAAAATACTAGCAAAATCTCACTATTGCATATGAGAGAAGTTGAGGAAATGATAGGCAATAAAATTGCTAGATTGACATATTTGGGATTGGAGGATCATGTGCATGATTTTGTATAGTCCCAACTACATGTACTCATCTCAATTTAAACACATATACACTAGAGAGTCCTCTTAACACCATGGCTAGAACTACAACAATTACAAATACATTAATTCATGCTAGAAGGCAACCGACAAATGGTTGGAATCAAGATATATGAGCATGAGAAAGAGATACTTGTTACCGAGATAAAATTGGTAGGATGTATAGGATATGAATTCATTGATCATCCCATAGCTTGTCTCAAATTTTCATGTATGCACCACTTCTTCAAAATTGAGAGACAAGCATCCAATATGTCTCCAATGTACCTAAAACACAATTAAGTACAAAATGGTCCTCAAACTTATTGGGTCCAAAGTAGTTAGAGAAACTATAATACATAGGAGAGACTCCACATAAATATGTGCATATTAATATGAAATTGAATTTCATGCACAACTTAGCCGATGGGATTTGGTGGAGTTTCCCCTATATATTGGATCAAAGAAAGCAAGCATGCCATAATATAAACATATAGTAAATATGCATGCATAAAGCTTTCAAGAACCAAAAGGGAGATACAATTTGAACAAAAACACCAAGTAAATCAAGATTGCACACAAAAGAGTGTGACAAGACAAGCAGTGTCCAAATTGTATCAAAGAACCAATTCAACACATGAAAGAACACAAGTTCAACAAATGAACTAGGCTAAGACCAAAGGAGCAAAAGATAGATAGAAATAAAAACGCTCAAGGATTTATCTCATTCTAAAATGGTCAAATCATGAAACAAGGAATGAGACAAAACCAACTCCCAAAAAGAGCAAGGTTCCAATAAGAAACCAAACTCCCCAAACTTCTCATGATGGCACAAAGTACCAAAACGAAAAGATTGAGGTTCCAAGCACAAATAACCCGGTATGGATCAAAACAAAGAAGCATGAATAAGAGTGTTTTCCATAATATAGGATAGCTCCCCCATGGATAGTACATTATGTAGGATTTTCCTTTTGAATGCAAAATGCACACAAATGGGATCATCACTACTACCTATATTAAATAAACACAAGAGGATATCAATAAAATAAGAAGATCCACAAGAAGCAAGGAAGGCTTGGGAGACAACACAAAACATTTTCTTAGCCAAAGATAGGATAAAATTAAGCAAGGGCCAAAGTGAATATGATCAATAAATTCTACCATACGTTGGGTGCTCATTGTCCAAGGACAAGAAATATTGGGAGTAATTTTCCCAAGGTAGCTTGCATGGATATCCAAGATCATAGTCACAACAAGAAGCATATAACTAAATATAAGAAATTAAGCACGATACTTCAAACAAGATTCTTGGTGGCTTCCAATAGTCACACAATCACTAGTGATTAGAGTAACTTGAAGCAAATGGTTTCCAAGGCTACGATGCCACCCAGGCCACAAAACCGTCTAGGGTTCCAAGAACCCAAGAGGGGCAAGCTCCAATGAGCAATTCAAACCAAATCCTCCAAGGAGAACTCAAACCGATGCAACAAATTCAAATGGCAAGAACACCACAAAGATGCTCAAATCCCTCACTCTCAAGGTCCAACAAAGCTACTAAAGCTAATGGGGAACAAGAGAGGAGGAATCAAAGAGAGACACAAAATCCCTCAAAATCTAGATCCCCGAAGATACACTCACAAAGAGATGTTTTGGTTTGGTCAAAACGTAGATCTAGATCCCCTCAATCTTCCTCTCAAATGTGTGCAAGAATCATTGGATGAAGAGGAAGAAATCAAGCAAGAGATATCTCAAAAGTAATAGGGCAAAGCTTGAAGAAAGAAGGGAAAGAAGCAACCCTAAATAAAAATGGACAAAAGACTTAAATAGGGCTAGCCAAAATATGGCCGTTGGGTATTTTTTCTGGACGGTCCGGTAGTACCGGATTTGTCCGGTACTACCGGACCCAAACAACAAATCGCCAGAAAAGAGTAAGAGGCCAGGCGAGCGAGCGAGCAGAGAAGAGAGAGAGAGCAGCAGCGCAGCAGCAGCAACGCATGCGGCGGGGCCCGCGCGGGCCAGCAGCAGCTGCGCATGCAGACGAGCAGCAAGCGCGCAAGCAGGGAACACAGCAGCAGTAGCAAGCAGCAAGGCCAGTGCGGGGCTAGGCAGCGCATGCGGCCAAGCGCGGCCCCTCCTCGCATGCAGCACCGCAGCAGCACAGCGCGCATGCAGAGCAGCGGCGCAGCAGCTAGGCAGCTAGCGCTCATGACGCAAGCAGCAGCGCAGGAGCAGCAGCGGCTGGGCTCGGCAAGGAACGCGCGCGAGCACGCGGAGCGAGGCGGCGGCGTGCGGGGTCAACGCGGGACGTAGATGGGTGCGGGGCTAGGCAAAACGAGATCTGGATCTAGGCATTTCTAAAAAAACTGGGCCGGCCGGTACTATCGGCCCACCCGGGCGGTACTACCGTAAATAGGTACCTAGCGAGGCAGAAAGAAAACGGGCCGTTTTCAGGCCCGGGCGGTAGTACCGGCCCGTCCGGGCGGTACTACCGCTTGGCCCAAAAAACAGACCGACAGGCAAATATTCAAACGGCAATAACTTTTGACTGGAAGCTCCGATTGACCCGATTCAAATTGCGTTGGATAGAGGGCGACAAGGTCTTCCCAATAAATATTGATTATAACCAAGTGAGAAAGTATCAAGTAGAATAATGTGATATACCTCACTTGGTGAGAAACCAAAAAGCCGCATAAATCAAAATCGCAAAAGATACAAATAGGAGATCCGATTTAGATGAACAAAAGCTTGTTATGGAGATTACCACAAGCTCTATATCATCACATGGATAAGACCAAATAAAAACCAAATATGATGATGCAAGTATACAAAGGTTTGATCTCTCTTCGAACGATGTGACCGAATTACTCATATGAGAGCCCCTCTTGATAGTACGGTTATCTATCCTAAACCCGGTCTCACACACACAACGTGAGACCGGCAAAAGGGAAAACCTATCAAGATTATACCTTTTCCTTGAGCATTCCACTTGAGCTCTATGTAGACGATCTTGACCTTCTCAAGATGGAACGCCTTTCTTAATTCCTCATCATCGACCTCGCATATTGAGCATGCCCACTTTGAATTTCATCGACCTTGAAGCCAACACATGCTCCAAGCGATGCCAATGGACAAATCCTACAAGTATAACTTAATACACACATTAGTCCGTAAAGATTGTCATTAATTACCAAAACCACACATGGGGGCCCAACATGTTCTTTCACTAATGACAAGGATCATGAAGCTTCGGACGATGCTACTACTGAACGTCGCAGGTCGACAAGGTCGCGTGCCCCTCCTGAGTGGTACGACAACCCTGTCTTAACTGTCTTTTTAGTAGACGACAGTGAACCTGCGAACTATGAGGAAGCGATGATGAGCCCAGACTCTGAGAAATGGCTAGAGGCCATGAAATCCGAATTGGGGTCCATGAGCGAAAACCAAGTATGGACTTTGGTAGACCCTCCTAGCGACCGAAAGGCCGTTGAGTGCAAATGGATTTTCAATAAGAAAAAAGACGCGGATGGTAATGTTACCGTCTATAAAGCACGGCTTGTCGCGAAAGGTTTTCGACAAGTTCAAGGTGTTGACTACGATGAGACTTTCTCTCCCGTAGCGATGTTTAAGTCCATTCAGATTTTATTAGCAATTGTTGCGTTTCATGATTATGAAATATGGCAGATGGATGTCAAGACTGTGTTCCTCAATGGCAACATTGATGAAGAGTTGTATATGATGCAACCCGAAGGTTTTGTCGATCCTAAGGATGCTGATAAAGTATGCAAACTTCAGCGTTCCATTTATGGACTAAAGCAAGCATCTCGGAGTTGGAACCTTCGTTTTGATCAAGTGATCAAGAGCTTTGGATTTGTTCCAAATTGCTACGAAGCTTGTATCTACAGGAAAGTGAGTGGGAGCCCAGTGACATTTCTGGTACTATATGTGGATGACATATTGATTATTGGAAATGACATTAACATGCTTAACGATGTGAAGGGTTATTTGAACAAATGTTTTTCAATGAAAGACCTAGGGGGAGCTGCTTATATATTGGGCATCAAAATCTATAGAGATAGACAAATACGCATGATAGCTTTAAGCCAGAGTACATACCTAGACAAAGTTCTGAAAAGTTTTAGAATGGATAAGGCAAAGAAAGGTTCAGTGCCTATGTTGTCAGGTAAGATATTGAGCAAGGCTCAGTGTCCATTCTGGTAAATGATAGAGAAGCTATGAGCAAAGTGCCTTATGCCTCGGCCATAGGTTCTATCATGTATGCCATGCTGTGTACTAGACCGGATGTGTCTAATGCTCTTAGTTTGACGAGCAGATACCAAAGTGATGCAGGAGTGGAACACTGGACAACCGTGAAGAACATCCTAAAGTACCTAAATAGGACTAAAGAAATGTTCTTAGTCTATGGAGGTGATGAACAGATCGTCGTAAAGGGCTACGTCGACGCTAGTTTCGACACCGACAAGGATGATTCTAAATCTCAGACAGGATACGTTTATATTTTGAATGGAGGAGCTGTGAGCTGGAGAAGCTGCAAGCAAAGCGTGATCACGGGATCTACAGTAGAAGCGGAATACATGGCTGCTGCAGAAGCGTCAAGTGAAGGAGTTTGGATCAGGAACTTCATCACTGAGCTTGGCGTGGTTCCAAGTGCCTTGGACCCACTGGAGATATTGTGTGACAACACTAGCGCCATAGCACTAGCTAAGGAACCAAGATATCATCCAAATACCAAGCATATCAACCGCAAGTTTCATATAATCCGAGATTATATAGCAGATGGAGATCTGAAGATTAGCAAAGTACATATAGATCTGAATGTCGCAGATCCATTGACTAAACCTCTTCCACGTGCAAAACATGATCAGCACCTTAGTGCCATGGGTGTTAGATTATTGCCAGATGTAAACTAGATTATTGACTCTAGTGCAAGTGGGAGACTGTTGGAATTATGCCCTAGAGGCAATAATAAAGATGTTATTATTATAATTCTTGTTCATGATAAAGTTTATATTCCATGCTAGAATTGTATTAAGCGGAAACTTTAATACTTGTGTGGTTTGAGCAACAGTGTCCCTAGTATGCCTCTATGGACTAGCTCATTGATTAATGATGGTTAAGGTTTCCTAACCATAGACATGAGTTGTCGATTAATAATGAGATCATATCATTGGGAGAATGATATGATGGACAGACCCAAACTAAGCGGAGCAATTAGATCGTGTCATCGTGTTCATCTTTGCGAAGCTTTTCTTATGTCAAATATTGTATTCCTTAGACCATGAGATAATGCAACTCCCTGGTATCGGAAGAAAGCTTTGAGGTCATCAAACGTCATCCTATGAGAGGGTGATCATAAAGGTGTCTCTCAGGTGATCGGAAAGTACCTGTTGGGTTGTATGTATCGAGATGGGATTTGTCCCTCCCAAGTCGGAGAGATATACTTCGGGCCCACTCGGTAATCGATATCAACACCGCTTGCAAGCATGTGGTTAAGGAGTTAATCACAAAGTGATATCGGATTACAGAACGAGTAAAGTACTTGCTGTGAACGAGATTGAACTAGGTATGACGGTACCGACGATCAAATCTCGGGCAAGTAAAATATCGCGCGACGAAGGGAATATATATATGGGATTAATTGAATCCTGGCATCATGGTTCATCTGATATGATCATCGATGAATGTGTGGGAGTCAATATGGGTTTCCAGACCCCGCTGTTGATTATTGATATAAGATCATGTCTGCATGTTCTCGAACCCGAAGGGTCACACACTTAACGTGTCTCGACGCTAGGATAGATTGGATAATTGGTTTATGAGTTTTTGTTCGGAATCTCGGATGAGATACAGGACGTCACGAGAGGTTCCGGAATGGTCCGGAGAATAAGATTCATATAAGGCAATGCAGTTTTTGGAGTTCAGAATTGTTTCGGGTTAATCGATATTGTACCGGAAGCTTCTAGAACCTTCCGGAGTGGGACCAACGTGGCCCCACTTGTCAGGAGGGGGCATGGGCCTATGAGGGAGTGCCCTGGCCGCATTGGGCGAGGGGCACAAGGCCCCATAGGGCCCAGTCGTCCAAACACCTAGGAAACCCTAGGGGAGCTTCTAGAAGGGAGGGGGTCCTCCCACTCCTCCCTCCTTGGCCGCTGGCCTAGGGCTTGGGGGAGGGGCTAGGGCTGACCGCCCACCCCTCTATATAAAGAGGTCTGGGGGCGCACCCTCCCCTACACCTCCTCCACAACCCTAGCCGCCCTGCTGCCCCTCCTCTCTCTTCCTCCCGACTGCACGTAGGCGAAGCCCTGCCGCAGAAACTCTCCACCACTTGCACCGCGCCGTCGCGTTGTAGATCCAATCCATCTCTCCACCCTACTTGCTGGACCAAGGAAGGAGGAGACGTCGAGGTGCCGCACGTGTGCATCTCTCGGAGGCATCGCCACTTGCGGTGTTAAATCGGATCGGATCGCGAGGAGGAGAAGCGAGTACGACTATATCACCCACGTTACGTGAACGTTCATGTCTTGAATCTTCAAGGGTATGAAGATCTCATCTATCCCCCTCGTTGTTTGCATCTTCTAGATTAGATCTTGGCTTTCCCGTTCGCATCCGTAGAATTTTTTTGATTTACTATGCTGCGAAACCCATCAGAATGTTAGTTGTATTTTGTTAGAGTGGAAGTTTTAGGTATTTTTATCTCGTAAAAGATGTACAAACAAATTAATTGCCCATGAAGGAATATATCCATCTCTTCAAATCCATAATTCCCTCACGTTGAACCTTCTCTATGCCCTTTTTACTTTCACTAAAAAGTATGTGTTTGGAGTCCATCGAGTTCTCTTGAGCTTCAACAACTAATAAATACTCTAGGAGATGAGGTAAACACGTTATTTTGGTATGTTACATGAGTGTGTTACTCTTTATAATGTCTTGGTAGTTATGATGGTGTTGTACATAATAAAGGCTTATTTGGCTTTGTCTATTCTTAGAGTTCTTGGTTGATGGTCAAATATTTTGAAGTTTATGGTAGTCTCTAGAACATGTAGATTTTTAATTGTATTGTTCTTTCATTGCGTAACTGATAAATGTGAGAATATCTCGATTGTGGTAGATGGACATAATGTATTTAGATATTTTATGCAAGAATAATTATTGTTTTGAGTATCTGATCATATAGAGAAATGCTTTATATAAGCAAAATATGCGTTCACAAGTTTTTATTCTCACCGACGCTTGTAAATACGTTAGTTTTTCTGTTAGTGTGTAACTTTTACTCTTTCCCCTACTAAAAATAAGATGTATGGCTAGATGAATCGCCCATGAAGGAGCCTAGACTTCTCTTTGACTCCAAAATTCCCTTCACCTCGACCTTCGTATATTGGCTTTTATTTTCACTAAGAAGAATATGTTTCGATCTCCGCCTGATTCACTTGACCTTCAAAACAAAAACAAAAAATGAACTAAAAAATGTGAAATGGATCGTATGGGCACCTAGAGGGGGGGTGAATAGGTGCTAACCAATTTTTAATAATTTTTCAATTTTAGGCTTGACACAAAGTAAATTCTCTAGATATGCAACTACGAGAATTTCCCTATATGTAACCCTAACTACTAAGCACGTAAAAGAGGAGTGAGGAAACCGTAGTGGAGCACGCGGAGACACAGGGATTTGTTTTACCGCAGTTCCTTCCTTGTTAAGGGAAGTACATCTGCGTTGGAGAGGTGGGCGGTTCTAAGACCACCACGCCACAATAGGCCTCACCCTATTCTCCGATGGATCTCGCCACGAGAGGCCTGATCCACCTTCTCCACTATTGGATCCCTTCGAGGCAGGAACCGGTGCCTTTTACAACTCTATCGGGGCACACACCCACAACCGAATTGGGGGCTCCCGAGATGACAACAAGCTGCCACAAGAACAAGGTTTATCAATATAAACAAAAATGAGGATCTAGATATTTGCAAGAAATACTAGATCGAAGGTTCTCCAAATGAATGGAGAGGAGATGAAGCGCTTGATTGCTGATGATGAAGATCGAGTTCTCCTCCTTCGATTCCCAAAGGGATGGGGCCTTTGGGTGGATCTAGGTGGAGCACTCTTGGATGAAGCTTTCAGATCTGATCTGGTCTTTTTCGAGGTGAATCAAGAGTTCTGGCAGGAGGGGGATGGCTGGCTTAAATACCCCCTCCCCAGATCTGGCCGTTGCACAATTTTGGGGGCGAATTATCCGCCCCCCACTTGGGGCAGATTATCCGCCCCCTGGTAAAACTCCGCCCCAAGGGCGGATTCTCGGGGGGAAACTCCGCCCCCTCTCTGGGGCTTGCGCCTTGGTGAAGCTTGGTGAAGATCTTGGGGGGCGGATAATCCGGGCCCCCTGAGGGGCGGATTATCCGGCAAAGCCGGAAAGTCCGGCCCGCCCCCTCTCTGGGGCTTGCGCCTTGGCGATGAGCAGGGGGGCGGATTATCCGGCGGGGCCGGAGAATCCGGCCAAAATTCTGCCCCCTTTGGGGCTTGCGCCTGCTTGGGCAAAGGGAGGGGCGGATTATCCGCCCTTGGTGGGGCCGGATTATTCGCCCCCAAAGGCAGAGTTCTTTTCCCTTTATTCTCAAATAGAGCTGCAACACTTCAACACACATTAAATGATCCTTGGTATTGTTATCTAACACACAAAACACTAGGGATTAAGAAATATTCTTTCAATCTCCCCCTTTTTGGTGTTAGATGACAATACTAGGGTTTGCAATAAAACCGGCAAATGCCACCTTAAAAAAATGAAAGACGCTCCCCCTAGATGAGTGTATATTTAAAATTTGCATTTGAATACAAATGCACACACTAGGGAGAACACTACTTCCATAACCAAGATAATTGAAACGATGTGGTTTGGGAAACAAGGTCATACCACCGGGATGAGAATATAGCCAAAGCATACATAGATAATCCCATGAATCCGTATGCCATCAAATATGCTCCATAATTCCAGAATTCCATGAGGTCCATAATAGATAAAAATCCAGAATTCCATGAGTACCAAACATAGTGAAGTACGACATAGTCTTACATAAGCAAACATAAATAGCAAATGAGTTCACGCTAGAAAAGGCACAAGCAAGCAAATAAAAACGACTAAAATCAAAAAGCTTGTGCCCGACCCTTGCAAATCCACGAGCCCTAATAGAACTACTTCTCCCCCTTTGGCATCAAAACGCCAAAAAGGAAGAAGAGCGAAGCTAACGCCCCTGAAGATCACTCCTCCTCATCCTCGTCATAGTCATCCCCGTCCCCTTCCTCTTCATCATACTGAGATGGTACTACACACCCAAATGTGCAAGAATCAAATCTATCAAAAGCCAAATGGGAGTGTGTTTTCCATAAGAACAAGAGATATGCAAGAAAAGCCAACGGGACCCATGAAAAACCAACTCTTCTCAAGGAAGAGGGCGGTGGCCGAGGCCACCATGTTGGAGCGCATGGCATGACACCGCGAAGATGTATCTTGAGTTCAAAACCAATGCTCATCGATGACCCACATATCACAAAATGATATTAAGGGAAATGATTTTACTTGCTTTCGGCATTATGGGGGGAGGGTTGGTCCAATCAATTAGGACCACACTCCCCCTATGTCTATGCCCGTATCTAAACCAAACACATGAATAAGAGCAAGTGAGTGTGAAAGGGTAGTCAAGCCAGGCTCCTGGAATCTATGATATTTAGCTCATTCCTCAATAACAGAATCTTGCTTCATCAAGAGGCTTCGTGAAAATATCAGCAAGTTGGTTCTTCGTGCTTACAAAGGATAGAGCAATATCTCCACGAGCAACATGATCCCGAATAAAGTGGTTGCGAATCTCTATATGTTTTGTTCTTGTATGCTGCACGAGATTGTACGCAATTTTGATAGCACTTTCATTGTCACATAATAGAGGCACTTTGTCACAATGGACACCATATTCCTTTAAAGTTTGCCTCATCCATAACAATAGTGTACAAGCACTTGCAGCAGCAACATATTCAGCTTCGGCGGTTGAGAGTGAAATACAATTCTGTTTCTTTGATGACCAACACACTAGAGATCTGCCCAAGAATTGACATGCACCAGAGGTTGATTTCCTATCATCTTTGTCACCAGCCCAATCTGAATCAGTGTAGCCACATAGAGAGAAACTTGAACCCTTGGGATACCATAACCCAAAATTTGGGGAATGAACCAAATATCGGAAGATTCGCTTGACCGCCACTAAGTGGCTTTCTTTAGGAGCGACTTGGTACCTTGCACACACTCCTACACTTAACACGATATCGGGCCTAGATGCGCAAAGGTAAAGGAGAGACCCGATCATGGATCAGTATACCTTTTGATCCACGTCTTTACCCTTGGGATTAAGCTCGAGATGACACTTGGTTTGCATTGGAGTGGCAACGCCATTGAGATCGGTCATCTTGAACCTTTTGAGCATGTCTTGGATGTACTTAGCTTGATTAATAAAGGTTCCCTCTCTAAGTTGTTTGATCTCAAATCCAAGAAAGAACCTGAGCTCACCCATCATGGACATCTCAAACATGTCAGTCATAAGCTTTGAAAATTCATTGTTAAAAGCTTGGTTAGTAGAGCCAAAAATAATATCAGCTACGTAAAGTTGGCATACAAAAAGCTCCCCATTAACCTTCTTAGTAAAAAGAGTGGGATCGATTTGCCCAACTTCGAATCCACGGTCTAGCAAAAGCTCTTTAAGGTGCTCATACCACGCACGTGGGGCTTGTTTAAGGCCATAGAGCGCCTTATCGAGTTTGTAGACATGGTTCGGAAATTTGGGGTCCTCAAACCCCGGGGGCTGCTTGACGTATACTAACTCATGTAGAGGACCATTAAGGAAAGCGCTCTTAACATCCATTTGTTGTAATTTAAAATTATGATGGGCTGCATATGTAAGAAGGATACAGATGGACTCAAGACGAGCCACAGGAGCGTAAGTCTCGCCAAAGTCAATTCCTTCCACTTGAGAGAATCCTTGAGCCACGAGTCGTGCTTTATTCCTCACAACAATGCCATTTTCATCCTGTTTGTTCTTGAAAATCCACTTGGTGCCGATAACATTGCGGCAATCCTTTGGCTTTTCTACGAGCTTCCAAACTTTGTTGCGTTCGAAGTTATTTAATTCTTCATGCATTGCAACAACCCAATCGGGATCTTCAAGAGCATCAAAAACCTTCTTCGGTTCAACCATGGAAATGTGAGCTTGATGATCACAGAAGCTTGCAAGTTCTCTTCTAGTGGATACTCTTCGTCGTAGATCACCAACAACCTTGTCAAGAGTGTGACCTCTTAGTTCAAGGTTCCGATCAGCACGAGCCTTGCGACGAGCCTCAATGTCTTTATTGTTTCTAGAAGGAGTTGATTCAATATTAGTATCCTTGTCTTGATTCTTTTGCCCTTGATCTCGGTCACCGTTCTTGCTGTAAGATTGTTGCTGAAATTTTCTTCAGGCCGGATAATCCGCCCCTTGGAGGGGCCAGACTATCCGGCCTGGGAGGTGAAGAACCCGAGCCATCTTCCTGAGAAGTCCTGAAGAGAGTTGGAGACCCAGGGCCGGATAATCTGCCCCCGGGGCCCGAAGAATCCGGCCTGGGAGCTTCAGAGTTGCTAACATATCCTTCGGATCCTCTGGAATGAGTTGGAGTGCTAGGGGCGGATTGTCCGCCCCTTGGAGGGGGCGGATAGTCCGGCCTGGGACTACCAACTTGTCCAGGGGACAGTTGATCTTCAGTAGATTGCGGTGTTGATGCAGGATTTTCTCCAACAGTAGGAGCTTGTTGATCTTGTGTAGATGAGGGCTCCACATGTGTGGAGCATTGTCCTTCCCGATCCACCACAAGGGGTTCCTCAATGGGGCGGAAAAATCCCACGCCCATTCTTCTTATGGCATCTTGGGGTATTTCAACATCTGCATCACAAACATCAACTTGCCCTACAAAGGAGCCGTTATTTTCATCGAACTCCACACTACAAGATTCTACAACAATCCCAGTGAGCTTGTTGTAGACTCTATAAGTGTGGGATTCGGCATCGTAACCAACAAAAATACCTTCTAAAGCCTTGGACTCAAATTTTGACAAACGGACACCTTTAATAAGAAAGAAACACTTACACCCGAATACCCTGAAGTATGAAATGTTAGGCTTGTTACCGGTAAGTATTTCATATGGAGTCTTATCCAAAATCTTCCGAAGGTAGAGCCGGTTTGATGAGTGACAAGCAGTGGATATGGCTTCAGCCCAAAAATTGTACGGAGACTTGAATTCAGCTAGCATAGATCTCGCCATATCCATCAAAGTCCGGTTCTTCCTCTCGGCTACACCATTTTGTTGAGGGGTGTACGCAGCGGAATATTGGTGTCTAATCCCCTCTTCGCTAAGAAACTCGTTTAAGGTGTAGTTCTTGAATTCTGAGCTGTTGTCACTTCTAATTGCCAAGATAGGAACATTGTGTTGACGTTGAACTTCATTGGCAAAGTCGATGACAGTTTGTTGAGTCTCACTTTTCAGCTTGAAGAAATATACCCATGTATATCTTGAGTAGTCATCGACAATGACCAAGCAATATTTCTTCCCACCAAGACTTGCATGAGAAGGAGGTCCAAATAAATCCACATGAAGTAATTCCAAGATCCTCTTTGATGACACAATAGTATTCCTCTTGTGGGGAGAGTCATGCATTTTTCCTTCAACACAAGCCCTGCAAACACGATCTTTGGCAAAAGAGACATTGTCTTTTAGTCCAAGGATGTGGCCACCCTTCTGGAGACTTTGCAAAGTTCTCATGTTGACATGGGCTAAACGGCGATGCCATAGCCAGCCCACGTCGGCCTTTCCGAATAGACACATCGGACCCGAAGTGGTTTTCCCCGAGAAGTCCACCACATACAGGTCATTTTCGACGTATCCAACGAAAGCGACCTTTAGAGACTTGGTCCACAAGAGTACCACCAAATCATCATCGATAAAAACAGCAAAGCCCAACTTGCCAAGGGCACGAACAGAAAGAAGGTTGTAACCAAGGGTCTCAACAAGCATGACGTCCACGAGAGAGATATCGTGGGCAACCACAACCTTGGCAAGACCCAATACCTGAGATTTAGAGTTATCACCATAGGAGACTGTGATATTATCATGATTTGGACGCATCTTCGTGATGATCTCCTTGCTTCCGGTCATATGACTAGTGCAGCCACTATCCAGCACCCATTTTGACCCACCGGAAGCATAGCCCTGCAAGATAATTACTTCTTGGTTTTAGGTACCCATTTTTCAATGGGTCCTTTCATGTTAGTAACAAGGGTCTTTGGGACCCAAATAGACCAAGCAATATATTCATCAAAAGGACCAACATAATAAGCATAAACATCGCCATAGTCATCACAAAAGAGTTCATAATTTGGATTGTGAGACCCTGCAAAACCAAAATCATTAGTCTTGTCTTTTGTGACAATATTCTCAGCAGTGCTTGTCTTTAATTGCACATTCTTGGTCTTATTCTTCTTGGTTTTCATCCTCTTGGACTTGGTGACATACCCAAGTTCCTCTTTACCATGATTTGACCTTTGCTTGCCAAGGACTTCATCAAGCACACCTTTGTCCTTTGTAGTGATGTCCTTGATCACTTCTTTTTCAACACTAGCATTTTTCTTGTTGCTATATGTTGAGTTGGACGAGTTAGGAGTATCATATTTGGCCAATCGACTTTGAAGCTGATCATGTGACTCATTGAGAATAGAGAACTCGTTTTTCAACGCCTTGTGAGCATTGTCAAGTTTCTCCAATTCCTCAGAGAGTCTCTCATGAGCAGCCCCAAAGTCAATCCTTTCCTTCTTTAACTTCTTTGCTTTGATGACAGCATGGTCACGTTCCTTAACAAGTTTAGTCACAATTTCTTCATGTGACTCTTCCATAGACTCAAGCTTCTCTTCAAGAGAGACCCGAGCTTCTTCTTCTTCTTCAAGAGCATTTTTTAGAGATGCAATTTCCATTGCATCCTCCCTTTCAATTCTGCCCTTTTCTTCGAGAAGTGCTTCGTTTTGGGCCAGCTGATCCATGAGAGCTTCAAACCGAACTTTGTGCTCACCTTGCAAGTTAGTGTAAAAATAATCCAAAGCAATAATCTCTTCTTTAACCTTAAGACTAGTAGGATCATCCATGTCTATCATAGTCTTGGGAAAAGAAGAGTTAGAAGTTACCTCAGAGCTTCGTGCCATGAGGCAAGTAGCATTCTTGTTGATGATGTTTTCGTTCGGAGAGTCGAAGAGAGATGTTGATGTAGATGTGGTGGCTATTGCAGCCACCTCTTGAGAGCTATCGTCCTCGTCCTCATCTTCACTCCCCGATGAATATTCTTCTTGAGCCACTAGAACAATCTTCGGTTGCTTCTTGAAAGGAGCATTCTTCTTTACAAACTGTTTCTTACGTGGAGCTTTTGATTTGTCCTTGAAAATGAGTCTTCCTCCATTATCCTCTCTACTTTGATAGGGACACTCAGCTACAAAGTGCAGCCGGTCACCACAATTAAAGCATGTTCTCAGTTTGGGACCATTTTATTTTCTTCCATAGGCTCCACTCTTGCGATCTAGTTCAGCTTTAGCCTTGGCTGGATCTTTCCAAAAGTTTCTTGCATAAAGAGCTAAGTATTTTCCGTGGATCCTTTTTATATCCTCGGGACAGTCCAGACCTTCTACTGCATATTCATCATGATCAACCACACTAGTCTTCAAGGCCATGTTGACCCCCTTTTGCATTCCCATAGCTCGAGCGCGAGCATCTTCGGCATTCTTGGCAGCCACTTTGAAAGCGGCCATTTCTTGCATAACCTCATTGGATGACATGAGGTGATAATTATGCCTTCCTTGGAGACTTTTCAAATCTATGGGCTCAAATGGCATAAGAGCACTGACATACTTGCGCTTGATCCAAGCATCATCAACATGAGCTGCACCGTGGTTTCTGAAGGTTGTGGCTATTGCCTTGAGCCTCCTATACATGTCCTCGTGGTCTTCTCCATCCAGCATATAAAATGCTTCAGCTTCATTGCTCAAGGCATCATATCTATTCCTTATCATACTTTCATTTCCGATGAAGAGCTCGGTGAGGGCATCCCAAGCTTCTTTAGCTGTGCTAAGATGCTGAATGTGCGGCATGTCTTTGTCACCCACACCAAGCTGTATCATGTGTAAAGCTGTAGCGTTGAGTTGGCTATCGACCACTTCTCTTCTTGTGAGATTGTTGGGATTTCCAACATGAAGACCATTTTCGATGACCTTCCACAACTCTATGGAGGAACTGCACACATGAGATTTCATCAAAAATTGCCATTGAGAGAAAGTAGATGCTGAAAGTTTGGGTGGATCACCCCTATTATGTATATGAGGGTGAGGGATAGGCGGATCAGGGGAATACACATGAGAAACCTCATTGTATCCATCCTTACCGCTATCCTTTTTCGAGGAGGAGCTCTTACTAGTATCATCACCGACCACTTCGTTATCTTTGGAAACAGTTTTACCCGTTTCCTTGGATTGTGGAGTGGTATCCTCCGAGTTAGATGGAGGTGATGCTGCGGATGTGGAGAGACACATTATCAATTGACGCATCTCTTCCATCTTAGCCTCCATTGAACTCACCAAGGTTGTTTCCAACGTCTTGAGATCGTTCATGGTGACTACCTCCGAAGCATCATCCCCATCTACCTTGGAACCCATACTTCTCTTAGGCGGTTAAGCTCGAAATAAGAGCCGAGACTCTGATACCAATTGAAATGGATCGTATGGGCACCTAGAGGGGGGGGGGTGAATAGGTGCTAACCAATTTTTAATACTTTTTCAATTTTAGGCTTGACACAAAGTAAATTCTCTAGATATGCAACTACGATAATTTCCCTATATGTAACCCTAACTACTAAGCACGTAAAAGAGGAGTGAGGAAACCGTAGTGGAGCACGCGGAGACACAGGGATTTGTTTTACCGCAGTTCCTTCCTTGTTAAGGGAAGTACATCTGTGTTGGAGGGGTGGGCGGTTCTAAGACCACCACGCCACAATAGGCCTCACCCTATTCTCCGATGGATCTCGCCACGAGAGGCCTGATCCACCTTCTCCACTATTGGATCCCTTCGAGGCGGGAACCAGTGCCTTTTACAACTCTATCGGGGCACACACCCACAACCGAATTGGGGGATCCCGAGATGACAACAAGCTGCCACAAGAACAAGTTTTATCAATATAAACAAAAACGAGGATCTAGATATTTGCAAGAAATACTAGATCGAAGGTTCTCCAAATGAATGGAGAGGAGATGAAGCACTTGATTGCTGATGATGAAGATCGAGTTCTCCTCCTTCGATTCCCAAAGGGATGGGGCCTTTGGGTGGATCTAGGTGGAGCACTCTTGGATGAAGCTTTCAGATCTGATTTGGTCTTTTTGAGGTGAATCAAGAGTTCTGGCAGGAGGGGGATGGCTGGCTTAAATACCCCCTCCCCAGATCTGGCCGTTGCACAATTTTGGGAAAACTCCGCCCCAAGGGCGGATTCTCCGGGGGAAACTCCGCCCCCTCTCTGGGGCTTGCGCCTTGGTGAAGCTTGGTGAAGATCTTGGGGGGCGGATAATCCGCCCCCCCCCTGAGGGGCGGATTATCCGGCAAAGCCAGAAAGTCTGGCCAAAACTCCGCCCCCTCTCTGGGGCTTGCGCCTTGGCGATGAACAGGGGGCGGATTATCCGGCCCTCCTGAGGGGCGGATTATCCGGCGGGGCCGGAGAATCTGGCCAAAATTACGCCCCCCTTCTGGGGCTTGCGCCTGCTTGGGCAAAGGGAGGGACGGATTATCCGCCCTTGGTGGGGCCGGATTATCCGCCCCCAAAGGCAGAGTTCTTTTTCCTTTATTCTCAAATAGAGCTGCAACACTTCAACACACATTAAATGATCCTTGGTATTGTTATCTAACACACAAAACACTAGGGATTAAGAAATGTTCTTTCACAATGAGATGTTCGAGTTTCTTTGTTGTTTGTAAGTTGTCCTAGTTGGTTTTGGTGTGGTTCTTCGTGACCGCAATGGTGCCTCCATTCTCTCTATCTCTGAGGGTTTAGAGGGGTTGTTCCCAACTCCTGGAACTTGCCAAGGGCCATGCTATCAGGCATGCTCTGTCATTATTTCGAGACCATGGATTCCAGTTGTGTGTCCTGGAATCGGATTGCCCGTCAATGATCCAGTGCATCAAGTGTTTGGTCCATGATCGTTCCTCGATGGGCATCATAGTTGGTGATATCAAAACCCCGGTGAAGGGTTTCACTTCATGTTTGTTTAAGCATGTTTATCCTAGTTTGAATGGCGCGGGATGGATATGTTTTAGCTCGCCATCAATGCGCTTTTCTTTTAATTTTTATTTCAGTGTTGTCCGATAAACTTATGCAGATTGAACTATGCACTGCTGTCGGTTAATCAATAAATTGCAATATTCTCTCAAAAAAGCTACTTCCAAGATACATCCAAATCTAGAAAAATCCGAATCCATTAATTTGGATCGAAGGAAGTAGTTTAAATTTTTGAACGGGTGGTAATTTTACTGCTGGAGAGGTAGTCCAAATTGAGGAGAACTCTATTACGTTACTTTTTTCAAGTCAATGCATGTCGTACATGTCATGAGAGCTAGCTTAAAATGAACAGGACTCTAGTAAACATCACTTTGGGCCACCTAGACTCTATGAAAAAGCTTTTTTCTTTCAAAGTCGTGCGGCCCGGGATTCCAAATTAAACATTACTTGCGCCACGTTGTACTAATCCTCAAATTAAATCACAGCCATATGTTATTGATCCAATGGTTAATATAATTCAGAAAATACCCCTATATTTCTTTAAGAATGTAATAGATACTTCTACTACCCTGAATTAAATCCTTAATCTCAATGAGAAAAGCTAAAGACGATCTATCTTGCGATCTTTCATCAACTACATCTAACAGGACAAAGCAGTCCAACTCTAACACTATCGATTTATCACTCCATTCGAGAGCAAGACGAAGGTCTTCTATGCAATCCCTAATTTCAGTTTCTAGGAGATTACCGCAATTAAACATCTGACGACATGAGGAGAAATTAATCGTTCCTGTTTCATCCTGCAAGATCATACCCGCCCTGCTGAACTGTCCTCCTTCTTATAAGAACCATTACAATTAAATTTAACCCACCCACGAGAAGGTTTATGCCAGCGTGCCACCCGCAAATCAGGATTTCGAACAACTGTAGCAGCTTCCATGCCATCTGACATAGGGCTCTTGCCCTTAATGATTTCCTTTCTGGTCAAGGATTTAATGTTCTTCAAAGTTTTGACATAGCATATCAATAATCGCCTATAGCCCTTAGTTGGCGGAAGTGGTTTATGATATGTAACCTCGTTGTGAGCATACCAAATGTGCCACGCAATCAGTAAAATAAAATTCACCACTCTGGCTAGGACTTTCTCAATAACAATATGAAACCACTTGTGAGAATCAACCTAGAGATCAGCTCCATTAGGTAATGGCCACACATCCCTCATAGCAGACCACACATATTTTGCATGAGAGCACTTAAACAAGGCATGCACAACGTCCTCCTATTCTTCATCACAAATATGGCAGTTGCATGTAACCTCAAAGCCTCTGTCCGTTTTATTCTTTTCTAGAGCTAAGCCAATATATGTAGCTCTATAAGCAAACGTTTTGACTTTAGGTGGAACTCCAGCCTTCCAAATTTGTTTCCAATAGCTGATTGCATCGTTAGGAGCCGAGCTCAAAGTAGAAAACGCACACTGTTCAGGAGACTCTTGAAAAGCAAGGTTATACGCGATGCGTACTATGAACTGACCTGATCTCTCGCGAAGCCATGCGAGAAGATCATCCTTTAACCGGCAAGAAGGTTTGATCGTCATAATGGCCGATGCATCCATGGAAAAAAATATGCTATGGACCAACGACTCATTCTAGTTTCCAAGATTTTCCAGCATTTCAGATACACGCCGAACATGACGACTTCGTCTAGATGTGAGAAATTTCATACAGGACACCCGAGTAATCCAACTATCACGCCAAATGCGTATTTTTTCTCATTATCGAAAAGCCAAATTAGTCCCTTCTTTAGCAAATTTAAACCATCTGAAATTGCCTTCCAAGTCGACGAAGGGTTCCCAATGAAATCTATATCATACAATTCATCGCTCGGTTGTATTTTTCCTTTTGCACTCGCGCACACAAACTATCTAGGAATTCCAACAACCTCCAGACCTGCCGAGCTAGTAAAACTTGGTTATAGAATCCTATGTCACGAAAACCAAGGCCTCTTTGAATCTTAGCTCATTTGATTTTATGGCAGTTGATCCAGTGAGTTTTCCGTTTACCATTCTCCAAACCTCACCAAAAGTCCAACTCATCATAAAATGTAAAGGGTAGTTTAAAGACCCCCATGACGTATGAGGTATAGCCTGGTAAATTGCTTTAATAAGGATTTCTCTTGCACTTTGAGCCAGAATTCCATAACCCCAATCAACCATGAATTTACTTGGCCGAGACAACAAACTTTGAAAACTTTCTCTATGCATTCTCCCATACGGTGTAGGTAAATTAAACCAAGATATTTGACATCAAACATTTGTTGCTTCATATTTAGAATATTCCATATCAGCAATTGATTATCCTCTTGACATGAGGCACTAAACAAGATGGAGCACTTGGATGGGTTGATTAATTGCCCCATACCAACCTCGAAAGCATTGATGACCTCTTTCACCTAAGCAGCTTGAGCTTCAGTTTTCCTAAATAACAATAAAGTATCATCCCCGAATAATAAGTGTGAGATACCAAGAGAATTACGAAACACTTTCCGCACAGTGATTTTCATTGTTTTCCACCTCCTTTTGTAACAAAGCTGAAAAGCAATCTGCAAAAAACAGAATCAGGAAGCAAAGTTGACTCTTGAGATTCCTGTTCGAGACTGCTAGTGAGGGGTCGACAACTTGAAGATGATTTCTAATATGATTTGAAGTTTAGGAGACAAGAGTACAACCCCGACGTCGTCCTTGCTTGGGCGACATGGGGCACAATTTAGGTTTCCACCTAGGCGGTGCATCCCTCGCTTGCTTCATCTTGCCACCGCTGCTGCCGGCAGCCGGTTGGCCTGTGGCGGCGAGGTGCCCCTGGTGACTCCTTGATGGCGCCAGAGAACTTGGTGCTTGACGTGGAGTCTGTTGGGAACCCCAAGATCAAGGTGTGAAGTAGCACAGCATCAAGTCTTCCCTCAGTAAGAAACTGAGATTATCGAACCAGTAGGAGGAAGGAAACGTCACACAGATGTTGCAAGCAACGCGGAGACCTGCACAACACAAACTCAAGACTTTGCCCCAACTAACAGTGAGGTTGTCAATCTCACCGGTTGCTGTAACAAAGGATTAAACGTGTGGTGTGAAAGGTAATGGTGGTTTGCAGCAAGTAAACAAGTAACAGTGGAAGATGTATCAATGGTAAAGATTGGACCGGGGTCCATAGTTCACTAGAGGTGCTCTTCTTAGATAAACAACATGGCATGAAGGGTAAACAAATTACAGCAGGGCAATTGACAGGAACTGAGCAAGGCATAACAATGCAATTACTAGTCAGAAAGATCCTATGAGATTGATTGGGTAATATAACAAGATACATAGACCGCCATCCAACTGCATCTATGACTAGAAGTCCACCTTCAGGTTATCATCCGAACCCCCTCCAATATTAAGTTGCAAGCAATAGACAACTGCTTTAAGCAAAGTGTGTAAGGTAAACAGTCCACATGTTCCATGAACAAGAGACCGTTGTTTTCTCCCTAGTAGCAACAGCACATCTACAACCGAAGAGATTATTGTCACTTCCCTTGGAAACTAGAGGCATGAACCCACTATCGAGCATAAATACCCCCTCTTGGAGTCACTAGCAACTACTTGGCCAAGATAGCTACTAACAACGGAGAGCATGCAAGATCACAAACAACACAGACATGATATAATCATAAAGACAAAACCATTAAACAAACCAACATAATAATCTCAATATCCATCGGATCCCTGCAAACACAACAGGCATGATTACAAATAAATTAGATCTTGATCATAAACGGATCTCACAAGATCTATACATGAAAGCAAAAAGGAGGAGATACAACCATCTAGCTACTACATGGACCCATAGTCCAAGGTGGAACTACTCACGCATCATACCGGAGAGAAGGCCTCCGGGATGATCTCCCCTCTAGCAGGGTGCCAGGAAGAACTTCAGATCCCCCCGATCTAGGGACGATGGTGGCGGCGGCTACAGACGGTTTCGTGGAGATTTGATTGGGTACTTAGGGTTTCTGCATCGGGGGCTTCTTATAGGCGAAGGGGGAGGCCGAGGCGGCGGCCAGGGGCGCCAAACCCTAGCCAAGCGTGGGGTGGGGCCCACCCACGCCTGGGGTGGGTCTGGCCGCCCTGGCCGGCCCCTCTGGCTCCCATCTAGACTTCTTGTTCCCCATGGAAAGTAATTGACTTTGACGTTTGTCCCGTCCAATTCTGACAATATTTCTTTACTAACTTTTCTGAAACCAAAAACAGCAGAAAACAAGCATCTGGCACTGTTGCAACTTGTTAGTAGGTTAGTACCAGAAAACATGTAAAAAGCACCTCAAAGTGTAGCAAGTAAAACAAAGTATATACTAAACAAGCATGGAGCATAAAAAATTATAGATACGTTTCCGACGTATCAAGCATCCCCAAGCTTAACTTCTGCTCGTCCTCGAGTAGGTAAGTGATAATAATAATAATTTTTGAGGTGACATGCACCCTCACAATAAAGATCCAACCATTTTCAAGCATTGACATCTGGGATCAAAGAACTCTAAACATGTGCATGAAAGATGGAGTTCTAACAATAGAACATAGTAACTATGCATGCAACATGGCAAGTTACAAATAAAGATCATGAATAACATGCATTGAAAAACGTTTATTTGTTTCACATACATAAAACATGGCATAGTGGCAATCAGCTTGTCCCTCATAGAGTACCAATATAGATGCATAGGACACCTTCAAAGTTCATAAGGGTGACTAGAAACAAGTAGAACAAGAACAAGTAATATCACAATATGCATCAATTAATAAGCTTTGGAACACTGCACACAAAATGACAACTATGCTCTCTTAATGGTACCTAAAGGTAGAAGGTGGAGACTCGGTAATGGTGGAAGAAAGAACTTTTATTTGTAAAGGAAGCAGTGATTATAAGTTTCAAAAATAGCTTCCAAAAATTATGGTACTTGTTAGCTTTCAGCCCTCATTGCCCCTATCATAAGCATCTTGAAGTGGTTAAGGTTAAAGTGGCAAAGATGGAGTATATGCTTGACGAAGTATAAGTTGGCAATCTCAAGTCCCTTTAATACGAGGGCCACACCTCATGCATACTCAATTTTGGGTCCAAGTAAGTTCTTGTCACTGTAAGTATTGCATATCATTGAGAACCGCCAACGGGGTACCCCTTGCACATGGCACATGAGCTTTCCCATAACCAAAATGACAAGGCAAGCAGACAATGAGCATCTCAGCAATCTTCTTATTTACCATGGGAATATGGTGATTTTTTCTCTCTTTTCTCTTTTCTCAATGTGTCTTTTTTTTATAAGAAGAATGCTTCATAGATGTCACTATGGTGATGCTGCAAGTTTCCACCATGATTAGGCATGGCTTAGGCTAGCGGCCCAGGCGTTTTTCTAACACAGGATACAACCTCCATGGACTTACAAGTTTCCTCTTTATTTCACACCGGTGACATCCATAGACAAAAGAACATGATATCAACTGAGTACAAAGTACAAGTGCAATGTTGAAAACGTTCCCCGTGATAGCAC
The DNA here is from genome assembly GCA_023614405.1 of Avena insularis. NCBI lineage: Eukaryota > Viridiplantae > Streptophyta > Magnoliopsida > Poales > Poaceae > Avena > Avena insularis. The sequence goes on along the minus strand of CM042695.1, from coordinate 374,802,565 downwards.
GGTTCTGCTAATTTCAACTTATAAGTGCAAGCATATACAACAAAGTTGTCACAATGGTTCAAGTTTATTAGGGGCAAAGAATATAAAGTGTGCCATCAAGTTCGTGAGGGCTTTAATCCATGCATAGGAGTTTATAGTGGACACTTTGGAAAAACTCGGTTTCTTGGGATTTGGAAGCATGAGTAGAACTTACTCATACAAGTGGAGGCTAGCAAAAGACTAGTAGCAACCAACTAAGAGAGCATAATGGCCATAATCATGCAGTGCAACAAAGCATACTAATCAAAGCAAAGAGTGGTACTACAAGTCAAGGACTAAATGATCATAGAGGCTAATGGTGACTTGTCATAGTCATAACATGGTGTGAGCATGTGCCAAGTCAACCCAAGCAAAGCATCAAAGAAGAATACCACAATACTATGCTTTTGCATGCTAAAACATAGCATAATTTCTTCAAGGCACACTAAGCAATCCCAATTGTTTGGAACAATACATGCTAAAACAATAATCACTAAGCATAATGTCAAAACAATACCTATCATGTCATGCTAAAGTCTAAGTCACAGTCAATGCAAGCCCTCTTGCACTTCAAGCAAGAACTTTCTACTCCTTTCCGACACCAAGCAACTTATTTGCAAAACAACACAGCGAGAACGGGGGTCCAAACTACTTAAGAAAACTAAACAAACTAAGCAAAGCAAACAAAAACTAAGACGCTCCAAGAACAACACAACTGTGCATGAAATAATAAAAACGAAGTGTCTAGACAGACCTGAGCTTTTTATTGATGAAGAAGGGGCATCCCCAAGCTTTGACGCTTGTACCTCTTGGATATTTCTTGGGGTGACACCATGGTGGCATCCCCAATCTTGAGCTTTTGTCCATTATTCATCTCATTACATTATTCTCTCTCTACACCTGAAATTTTTCCTTCACACAAAACTTCACACAATCTTCATTAGCAACATTAGTGTATTCAAAAGATATTAGACCTCTGGTAAAGCTTTGAAACAGCAAGGATTTTCACTAAAAACACAAGCTACTATAGTAACTCCTTCAAAAAGCTCAATTCACCTAAAAAGAACTCAAAAAGGAATCAATAAGAAGCAAATGCAAATAATGGAAGAAATCTGTCAAAACAGACCAGCGGGTAGGAACTGATTTTTTAGAACATCTTATGTTGCTCAAATCAAAAAGTGTTGAACTAACGAAAGTTAGATAACATACTAGGAGATTTATTAGTACATTTTCAGCTCAATCCGAGTTACAGAGACTCCTCATGAATTTTTTTGGTGGAGGACAGAAATCTGTTTCGGGACAGCAACTCCCCAAATCTTACTTCCCTCTCATTAGAGGTCATTCTTGGCATAAAAAGCAAACAAAAAGGATACGGAGAGGTCATTACAGAAGTAATAACTTCCAAGACTCAAAGAAACTCTTGGGTTATTTCCCAACAAGTACTTTTCTTTAACGCCTTTAAGTTATGCACAAGAAGCAAGAAGAATCAAGTATTTTCAAATGAAGGATTGCCCCTCTTGTTCTTTCCTTTCTTACCTTTCTTCTTCTCTTTAGGGAAGATGTGATTGCTTACCGGAGGATCAAAGTGCATAATGCCTTTTCCCACATCTATTACTGCTCCAAAGTGTTTTAGTAGGGATCTTCCAAGTGCAATTTGTCCCTTGCCTACACATTCAATAACAAGATAATCAGTAAACATCATTTTCTCTGAGATTTTTGTAAACACACCTTCAGCTATTCCAATGGGCAATATAGTGGCATTGTTGGTAAGAGATATCTCCTCTCCTCCTTCAGTAAGTCCCCAAAGACTCAAGGAATCATAAATATCTTTAGGCATGAGGCAAAATTCAGACATGATATCACAGCGAGCATCAAAAAGTGCAGTGTTTATTGAGACTTTGATTGTGGGAAACCACTTTCAAGGCTCAGAGTTTGTAGGAACATAATCATGGTAAGCCCTAAGCGTGTGATAGCAACTATTCATAGCAGCAATACTAGTCTCAAGAGTATTCAACCTGGCAAAAATATTTGTGAAAGAGGAATCAGACTTTCCAGGTGTACCGTAAATCCTTAGTACAAAGCAAGAAATCTTTCTCAGCCACAGCATCCAAAGCATATCTATAACGAAGAGCAATACCATGGTAGAAACTATCAATAACCAAGCTAAGGTTCACCTCAGGCTCAGTTTCCCTCTGGAAAGCAGAGATTCTAGACCAAGCTTCTTTAAAACTTTCTTCACTTTTTTGCTTAAAAGTGGAGATTTCTACCATAGGGGAAACAAATATTGGTCCAAAACCAGACATGGTAGCAACTAGAGCAGGAACTATTTTTTTTGTGTTTTTGAATAAAGAAAGCAAACCAAACTAGACTATTTTTTTGGGTTTTTTGGAAAGAGGCAAACAAAACCAAGCAAAAGAAATAAAGCAAACTAAAAACAAAGTAAAGAGAAAGGAAGTGAAGGACTCAACTTGTGAAGACGTCCTTAGCCTCCCCGGCAAAGGCGCCAGAAAACTTGTTGGTGACTCCTTGATGGCGCCAGAGAACTTGATGCTTGACATGGAGTCTGTTGGGAACCCCAAGAGCAAGGTCCGTCCGGCTCCCCTCTGGACTTCTTGTTCCCCACAGAAACTAATTAACTTTGACGTTTGTCCCGTCCAATTCCGAGAATATTCTTTTACTAACTTTTCTGAAACCAAAAAACAGCAGAAAACATGCATTTGGCACTGTTGCAATTTGTTAGTAGGTTAGTACCAGAAAACATGTAAAAGGCACCTCAAAGTGTAGACAAGTAAAGCAAAGTAGATACTAAACAAGCATGAAGCATCAAAAATTATAGATACGTTTTTGACGTATCAGCCCCTACCACCTACCTAATACAACACAACTCTCTCCCGTTCGTGGTTTGGCTCCCAATCGTGGCGGCGGTTTGTAGATCTGAAGGGAGCAACTGCCCTGCGGCGGTTTGGTACCGGCATTTGAGAAGGCTATCGTAGGCGGGCTCGTCCGAACGATGCACACTTATCGGTCCTTGGCGGGGCATAGCTGGCTAGCTAGGTGTACGCCCTTGTCGTAGGGAGGCGGCTTGGTGGCGACATTTTGGGGTAGGGTCTCGCGCATGTTCGGTCTGGAGGTGCAGGTGCTCATGCTCCTTCGATTGCAGGTGGGCTTCCTGCTGGAGCACCATGTAATCTCATTTTTTTTATTGCCACAATGGTCAGATGCGTAGTCCTCAAGCACAGTGGCAGATCCAGAAATGGAGCAAGCCTCGGGACAACATCTAAATGCAAGAAAAAAAACCTCTTATGATTACGAATTTTTAATACTAACTGCAAATGAACTTATATCTTGGCACGGACCCCAAAAATTAAGAAAAAAATGGCATGGAACCAAATTTACATACTCCCTTCTAGCAAAATCTTTCATGTTTCGATCCGTTTTCAATAGGTATCCTAAAAATGGGATCCGAAAAAATAAAATCAATACCAGTATTCACATTGACAACAAGATTACAAAGCGAATAAAATCAAGATGAGTACTAGCAATGGCAACATGGTCCTGAAGCTTGTCGCTCCTCGAAACAGGCTTTTGTCCTGCTTTATAAATAAAACCACACATGGCCGAACCAATACTTGATGAGGAGAACCTCTTATAAAGCAGATAAAAAATATGCAAAAAAGTACAAGAAAGGTCAATAATTGACACTGAAGCCATTGAGACTAGACCGAGGAAAATCGGATCTCTACTACTACGCTCCCAAGAGGGTAACGACGCATATGCCGCCGCAATCAAGAGCACGAGATCAAGGGTTTTCACCCGAAGCTCTAGCGCGGTGAAGGTATCGATTGCCCATGCGCTAGAACTTCGGGTGAACGATAATTACAATTTACAAATCAATATAGTTGAACTATTGAAGAAATCAAGAGATTACCTAGTTGAGAGGGAGTCACAGCCGAGGCGAAGAACGATCATTAGGAGTTCTACAGTTGGACACTTGACTGAAGAAATGAAAGTAGAGTCCTAGCCAGGGTGGAGCTAGGCAGAGTAGATGAGGTTCAGCCGATGGCCGACGGTCGCGCGGAGGACTGGAAGAGGAAGAACACGAGGAGGACAGGAGGCGGCAGCCAGGAAGGGAAGGGACGATGTCTAGCGATCCGGGTCTCCGTTAAGGCCGGGGATGGCAAGCCGGCAAGGCGGCGTGCTCCTGCGGGTTCGGTCTACCGAGGCAGCCAATGGGGGAGGGGAGCAACGAGTTTGGCCCCTGGACCTATGTGGGTTGCGCCCGAGGCTAAATTTCTTATGTCTAGATGCTAGGACGGAATTTCTGATGCGCCCCGGGCCATGGCCATGGCCCTGGTTGCCCCTGGGCCTGGATCTGCCCCTGCTCAAACGTGTGGGGTGCTTCCTAATGCGAGAGGGGATGCTTGTGGATGTGGAGAAGCATGGGTGCAGCAACGGGGGTGGCCGGCTATGTACGTGTCGATATGGCGGGTGAGGTGGTTCTCTTGGACCCTAGAGCGGTGACTCTGGACGGTGAGCGGACGAGTCCTGACGATGGACGTTGCTTCGCTGTGCGGGCTGGCTTCCATCTTGACCGTGAGGTTTGGAGAGTGGTCCGTCGAAGCCCGCGGCCATGCAAAATGGGAGTCCCCTGAATGCCATTAAGGAGGATGCGTGACAATGAAGTTGAGAGCAAGGCCACGATCCAATTGAGAAATCCACTTGGGAAGCCATGATGTTGAAGAAGGTCAATGATGTAGTCCCAACAATTTTACGAAACATTTATTCTACAAGGCGTTAGGAAACAAGCAATAGAAAACAAAAAAATCTCGAGAACACGGACAAAAACCAAGATCGATGCAAGTAACACGTTAAGTAAGATCGTCATGTTTGACGAACACGAGCGAAAATCGTTTTACAACGTTGGTCGATGGAAATCTCATCGCGATCTAATTCGATATGGTACCGCAAGAGACGACACCTCCAAGATTAACACATGTACATCTATTTTCGCTTCGGGAAACAAAACGTGTTAATAACACGCATCTATTGGCCATGCTCAAAACCATTTGGACTTCGTTTTGTCCGGCTATAGGGTATGTTTGGGTTATGAATGAAGTACGCCGTACCAATATTTTGGTCATGACCAAAAAACTGGCTCTTGTTTAGATGGTCGCCAGCAGTTTGTCATGTCATGCTCCTAGTTCATTTTGTTTAGCCAGTGTTGCCCAACTTGTGGGCTAGGGCAATCTTGTGCAGAAAAACTGGAGTGCGTGTCTCGTCTCTTCTTGCTTTCCAATTATTATTGTGGATGGCATCATCAGTGACTCATGAGATCAAAAACTAATCTCACATCAGAATATAGAAATCTGAATCAACCCCCAAACGTAGCGTCAGTGTATGCATGATTACCCAAATGAATCATGCAGTTCGCGTGACGCAGCTGGGCTACCGGCTAGTTTGTTGGCGCCCGCGATGCCGATCGAGTATATATTTCCGTTTTCTGTCATATCATCTGACGACACGGGTGACGAGCTGGCGCAAGCAACTGGTGCAAAATATGCATTCTCTGTGGAAGATTACAGAGCTTCTGCATATCCCCAGAGATTTATCTGAGCGCATGCAGAGTGCAAGCTACGCAGTACTAGTTGCTCAGTTACTCCATTCCCTCGAAAATAAGAGTGCATGTGCAGTGTGTTGTACTCCACATGCATCTTGAAGAAAACAAAATCTAAAAAATGTCTGAAACCAAGAACTTTGATTCTTTCTTTCCACGTTAACTTATCATCCGTCCTTCCCAGATTCAGAAATTAATTAAGCATTGGGAGTACGTGGTAACATGCTAGCTAGTTAAAGAACAGAACGTACGTTGTAGTACATACAGATCAAGGAGAGAGAGGTGGAAGAAGAAGCTAGGCGCACCGTACCAGATCGATGGAAGAAATGCATTCGATCAAGAAGCAGAAGAATATGCCAATTCCTCACGTCCATGCAGTAAAATTAAACACGACCGATCGAGAATATAGTCATACATAAGCAGTACGGGCCGATGCCGATCGATCTCTGCCATCCTCTCCATGTCGCACTCGCACCGCCGCGCCGGCCAGGGCAGGGCGGTCAGTCGTAGCGGCGTGCGACACTGACGACGGGCGCGAAGGCGTTGCCGAAGGAGCAGTCGGAGCCGGCCTGGGCGCGCAGCGTGCTGACGGACGCGGCCCCCTCCAGGAGGTCCTCGAGCGCCCTGGCGTAGAAGGCGCGCAGCCGGCGCAGCGCCCGCCGGTACACGGCGCCCACCCACCGCATGCGCAGCCTCCGGACCGCGCCAAAGATGCTCCTCCGCGCGCCGCCGAGCCTTGCCACGGCCATCTTCCTCCGCTTCTCCTTCTTGTTCCGCCCCGCCGACGTCGTCGCCGGCAGCAGCGGCGCGCCCGCCGCCAGGGCCGGCCGCCGCGGCATCCGGAACAGCACGGCGCCACCACGCCGCGGCGCGCCGCCCGCCGTGCGCCGCAGGTCTCCTCCCATCGGGCCTAGCTAGTAGCTCTCCGGCCGGTTGCTTTGCTCGATCGCTTGAACCGAGAAGGACTAGTGAAGCTAGCGAGCTGCTGCGGCTTTGCTTCTAATAAATGGCGAAATGGGATGTGGATGCTAAGGCCGTGATGATACTAATTAAGTACAGCAGAGCTGTAGTTGTTTATGGCGATGATAATGCTAAGCTAAGCCTCTGGTGAAGCTCATTGTTTATGTAAGCATATAGGTCTTGGGAAGGGTGATGAGGTGAGAAAGATGTTGACGTGCTGCACACACATGCAGCACCTGCATCCAACATACTACTAGCTGCCAACGTGCTTAATTAAGCCTGTGGTTGGAACGAACTACACACGATTTGTTAGTTAGGGCGTCTCCAAGACTCCAACCACTCCCACTCATCGCGTCCGCAGATTTTGATACTATAGAAGTACTACTGTAAGATCAAGCACGTATAATCTGCAGTTAGAGAGCATATATATTGGGGATTGTAGTATGTGTATCATCGGCAACAAATCATGCAGATCGCGTACACAACTTGAAGATACAGTCAGAGAACATAAACGGGGTTGAGTCAAACGCCTATAGCTGTATAGCATAGGAAGATTTTTTTGGTCAGGTAAAAGGGTCAAGAAGCCTTGATTTAAATTAATAAAGCCTCAAACTCAAACTGCCACAAGTAAGAGCTAAGACATGCAGTCGATATTAGCTACAGTTAAACACATGAGAGAAAAACAGCTGCCTAAACACTACGGGAATAACCAAATAGGCCGACGGCCTTTTTATACGCCGACGGCAAAATGTCGGGGCCGTCGGCATAACTTGAAGGGCCGTCGGCCCAGTTTTATCGTCGGCGTAAATAGGACTGTCGGCGTAGCCTATTAGGCTAACGGCAGACGTATGCCGACGGCAAAGTCGGCGTAGCTATTTTTCTTTTTTTGCCACATTAATCTTAGAAAGATCATAACTAAATCATTTAAATTCAAAAAAATACATATAATATATCAAAATTTGTAGAAAAATAAGATCTATCTATATAAACTCAAATATTATATATTTTTATTCAAAAAAACATAAAAATACAAATATTTTCGTATAATATATTTTTCATTTTCCGAGTGCAAAAAAGGGGTGTTTTGTGAAGCAACCACCAAAAGAAAGTTTCAAAATGATAATACCACATTTAAAAAAAAATACTAGACCATATTGAATGGACAATTTTCCAACCTGGGAATCTCAAACCTTTTCATTCACCTCTCGTGAAAAAGGACAAATTCCTGTCGAATCGGTAGAAAATGAGTTAGATTTGAACTACAGGTACATGATACGATGCTCATGATTTTTTACAAAAATCATTTTTAGGTTCACAATATGATATTTCATCACAGATCTAATGCAAGTTTAGTGAGGCTCAACCCCGAGCTAAGAATCTTCATGCCCCTTGATTTAGAAAGTTTGACAATAGTTTGAAATGGGCATAAAAAATCAAAAACGATCGAAACAATGCAAAACCTTCGTGTGGTGTCATATTATATGACATAGTTGCATGGAAAATACCAGAATTGGTATATTCATTTAGTCTCAAAAAACCTTCCCAAATGACCTGAGGTTTTCTGGATTTCAGGTCAAATGACCAATGTATTGCTAGAATCGCGGTATAGTTTGCGATAATGTGTCCATATTATGTACGCATGTGTATCATGGGATGGTGAACAATGTTGCAGGAGGAAGTTTTCCTTTTCGTCGCACCAAAAAGCCATTTTCATTTTCCGAGTGCAAAAACCAGGGTGTTTTTGTGAAGCAACCACCAAATGAAAGGTTCAAAATGATAATATCACATTTTTAAAAATACTAGACCATATTGAATGGACAATTTCCCAAACTGGATATCTCAAATTAATTCGTACACCCCTCGTAAAAAAGACAAATTACTGCCGAATCGGAACGAAATGAGTTAGATTTGAACTACAGGTACATGATATGATGCTCATGATTTTTTGCAAAAGTAATTTTTAGGTTCACAATATGATATTTCATCAAATATCTAATGCAAGTTTAGTGAGGCTCAACCCCGAGCTAAGAATCTTCATGCCCCTCGATTTAGGAAGTTTGACGATAGTTTGAAATGGGCATAAAAAATCAAAAACGATCGAAACAATGCAAAACCTTCGCGTGGTGTCATATTATATGACATAGTTGCATGTAAAATACTAGACTTGGTATATTCATTGAGTCTCAAAAAACCTTCACAAAATGACCTATCTCAATCGAGGTTTTCTGGATTTCAGGTCAAATGACCAATGTTATTGCTAGAATCGCGGTATAGTTTGTGATAATGTATCCATATTATGTACGCATGTGTATCATGGGATGGTGTACAATGATGCAGGAGGAAGTTTTCCTTTTTGTCGCACCGAAAAGCCATTTTTATTTTTCGAGTGCAAAAAACGGAGAGTTTTTGTGAAGAAACCTCCAAATAAAAGTTTCAAAATGATAATACCACATTTAAAAAAAATACTAGACCATATTGAATGGACAATTTCAACCCCTCATGAAAAAGATAAATTACTGCCGAATCGGTAGGAATTGAGTTAGATTTGAACTACAGGTACATGATATGATGCTCATGATTTTTTGTAAAAATCATTTTTAGATTCACAATATGATATTTCATCAGAGATCTAATGCAAGTTTAGTGAGTCTCAACCCCGAGCTAAGAATCTTCATGCCCCTCGATTTAGAAAGTTTGACTATAGTTTGAAATAGGCATAAAAAATTCAAAAACGATCGAAACAATGCAAAACGTTCGCGTGGTGTCATATTATATGACATAGTTGCATGGAAAAATAGCAGACTTGGTATATTTATTGAGTCTCAAAAAAACCTTCACAAAATGACCTATCTCAATCAAGGTTTTCTAGATTTCAGGTCAAATGACCAATGTTATTGCTAGAATCGCGGTATAGTTTGCATATGTGTCCATATTGTGCATGCATGTGTATCATGGGATGGTGAACAATGTTGTAGGAGGATGTTTTCCTTTTCGTCGCACCGAAAAGATATTTTTCATTTTCCGAGTGCAAAAAACGGGGTGTTTTTGTGAAGCAACCACCAAATGAAAGTTTCAAAATGATAATATCACATTTTTCAAAAATATTAGACCATATTGAATGTACAATTTCCCAACCTGGGTATCTCAAACCGTTCCGTACACCCCTCGTGAAAAGACAAATTACTGCCGAATCGGAAGGAAATGAGTTAGATTTGAACCACAGGTACATGAAATGATACTCATGATTTTTTGCAAAAATCATTTTTAGGTTAATAATATGCTATTTCATAGAGATCTAATACCAGTTTAGTGAGGCTCAGCCCCGAGCTAAGAATCTTCATGCCCCTCGATTTAGGAAGTTTGACGATAGTTTGAAATGGGCATAAAAAAACAAAAACGATCGAAATAATGCAAAACCTTCGTGTGGTGTCATATTATATGACATAGTTGCATGGAAAATACCAGAATTGGTATATTCATTTAGTCTCAAAAAACCTTCCCAAATGACCTATCTCAATCGAGGTTTTCTGGATTTCAGGTCAAATAACCAATGTTATTGCTAGAATCGCGGTATAGTTTGCGATAATGTGTCCATATTATGTACACATGTGTATCATGGTATGGTGAACAATGTTGCAGGAGGAAGTTTTCCTTTTCGTCGCACCAAAAAGCCATTTTCATTTTCCGAGTGCAAAAACCAGGGTGTTTTTGTGAAGCAACCACCAAATGAAAGTTTCAAAATGATAATATCACATTTTAAAAAAATATTAGACCATATTGAATGGACAATTTCCCAAACTGGATATCTCAAATTGTTTTGTACACCCCTCGTAAAAAAGACAAATTACTGCCGAATCGGCACGAAATGAGTTAGATTTGAACTACAAGTACATGATATGATGCTCATGATTTTTTGCAAAAATAACTTTTAGGTTCACAATATGATATTTCATCAGATATCTAATGCAAGTTTAGTGAGGCTCAACCCCGAGCTAAAAATCTTCATGCCCCTCGATTTAGAAAGTTTGACGATAGTTTGAAATGGGCATAAAAAATCAAAAACGATCGAAACAATGCAAAACCTTCGTGTGGTGTCATATTATATGACATAGTTGCATGTAAAAATACCAGACTTGGTATATTCATTGAGTCTCAAAAAACCTTCACAAAATGACCTATCTCAATCGAGGTTTTCTGGATTTCAGGTCAAATGACCAATGTTATTGCTAGAATCGCGGTATAGTTTGTGATAATGTGTCCATATTATGTATGCATGTGTATCATGGAATGGTGTACAATGATGCAGGAGGAAGTTTTCCTTTTTGTCGCACCGAAAAGCCATTTTTCATTTTTCGAGTGCAAAAAACGGAGTGTTTTTGTGAAGCAACCTCCAAATAAAAGTTTCAAAATGATAATACCACATTTTAAAAAAATACTAGACCATATTGAATAGACAATTTCTACCCCTCATGAAAAAGAAAAATTACTTCCGAATCGGTAGGAATTGAGTTAGATTTGAACTACAGATACATGATATGATGCTCATGATTTTTTGCAAAAATCATTTTTAGATTCACAATATGATATTTCATCAGAGATCTAATGCAAGTTTAGTGACTCTCAACCCCGAGCTAAGAATCTTCATGCCCCTCGATTTAGAAAGTTTGACGATAGTTTGAAATGAGCAGAAAAAATTCAAAAACGATCAAAACAATGCAAAACCTTCGCGTGGTGTCATATTATATGATATAGTTGCATGGAAAAATACCATACTTGGTATATTCATTGAGTCTCAAAAAAACCTTCACAAAATGACCTATATCAATCAAGGTTTTCTGGATTTCAGGTCAAATGACCAATGTTATTGCTAGAATCGCGGTATAGTTTGCAATAATGTGTCCATATTATGCATGCATGTGTATCATGGGATGGTGAACAATGTTGCAGGAGGATGTTTTCCTTTTCGTCGCACCGAAAAGATATTTTTCATTTTCCGAGTGCAAAAAACGGGGTGTTTTTGTGAAGCAACCACCAAATGAAAGTTTCAAAATGATAATATCACATTTTTCAAAAATATTAGACCATATTGAATGTACAATTTCCACACCTGGGTATCTCAAACCGTTCCGTAAACCCCTCGTGAAAAGACAAATTACTGCCGAATCGGAAGGAAATGAGTTAGATTTGAACCACAGGTACATGATATGATACTCGTGATTTTTTGCAAAAATCATTTTTAGGTTCATAATATGCTATTTCATAGAGATCTAATACAACTTTAGTGAGGCTCAGCCCCGAGCTAAGAATCTTCATGTCCCTCGATTTAGGAAGTTTGACGATAGTTTGAAATGAGCATAAAATTTTCAAAAACGATCGAAACAATGCAAAAACTTCGCGTGGTGTCATATCATATATCATAGTTTCATGGAAAAATACCAGACTTGGTATATTCATTGAGTCTCAAAAAAACCTTCACAAAATGACCTATCTCAATCGAGGTTTTCTGGATTTCAGGTCAAATGAACAATGTTATAGCTAGAATCGTGGTATGGTTTGTGATAATGTGTCCATATTGTGCACACATGTTTATCATGGGATGGTGAACAATGTTGCAGGAGGAAGTTTTCCTTTTCGTCGCACCGAAAAGCCATTTTCCATTTTCCGAGTGCAAAAAATGGGTTTTTTGTGAAGCAACCACCAAATGAAAATTTCAAAATGATAATACCACATTTTTCAAAAATACTAGACCATATTGAATGGACAATTTCCCAAACTGAATATCTCAAACCGTTCCGTACACCCCTCGTGAAAAAGACAAATTACTGCCGAATCGGTAGGAAATGAGTTAGATTTGAACTATAGGTACATGATATGATGCTCATGATATTTTGCAAAAATAATTTTTAGGTTCACAATATGATATTTCATCAGATATCTAATGCAAGTTTAGTGAGGCTCAACCCCGAGCTAAAAATCTTCATGCCCCTCGATTTAGAAAGTTTGATGATAGTTTGAAATGGGCATAAAAAATCAAAAACGATCGAAACAATGCAAAACCTTCGCGTGGTATCATATTATATGACATAGTTGCATGTAAAAATACCAGACTTGGTATATTCATTGAGTCTCAAAAAACTTTCACAAAATGACCTATCTCAATCGAGGTTTTCTGGATTTCAGGTCAAATGACCAATGTTATTGCTAGAATCGCGGTTAAGTTTGTGATAATGTGTCCATATTATGTACGCATGTGTATCATGGGATGGTGTACAATGATGCAGGAGGAAGTTTTCCTTTTTGTCGCATCGAAAAGCCATTTTTCATTTTTCGAGTGCAAAAAATGGAGTGTTTTTGTGAAACAACCTCCAAATAAAAGTTTCAAAATGATAATACCACATTTAAAAAAAAATACTAGACCATATTGAATGGACAATTTCCACCCCTCATGAAAAACACAAATTACTGCCGAATCGGTAGGAATTGAGTTATATTTGAACTACAGGTACATGATATGATGCTCATAATTTTTTGCAAAAATCATTTTTAGATTCACAACATGATATTTCATCAGAGATCTAATGCAAGTTTAGTGAGTCTCAACCCCGAGCTAAGAATCTTCATGCCCCTCGATTTAGAAAGTTTGACGATAGTTTGAAATGGGCATAAAAAATTCAAAAACGATCGAAACAATGCAAAACCTTCGCGTGGTGTCATATTATATGACATAGTTGCATGGAAAAATACCAGACTTGGTATATTCATTGAGTCTCAAAAAAACCTTCACAAAATGACCTATCTCAATCAAGGTTTTCTGGATTTCAGGTCAAATGACCAATGTTATTGCTATAATCGCGGTATAGTTTGCAATAATGTGTCCATATTGTGCATGCATGTGTATCATGGGATGGTGAACAATGTTGCAGGAGGATGTTTTCCTTTTCGTCGCACCGAAAAGATATTTTTCATTTTCCGAGTGCAAAAAACGGGGTGTTTTTGTGAAGCAAGCACCAAATGAAAGTTTCAAAATGATAATATCACATTTTTCAAAAATATGAGACCATATTGAATGTACAATTTCCCAACCTGGGTATCTCAAACCGTTCCGTACACCCCTCGTGAAAAGACAAATTACTGCCAAATCGGAAGGAAATGAGTTAGATTTGAACCACAGGTACATGATATGATACTCATGATTTTTTGCAAAAATCATTTTTAGGTTCATAATATGCTATTTCATAGAGATCTAATACAACTTTAGTGAGGCTCAGCCCCGAGCTAAGAATCTTCATGTCCCTCGATTTAGGAAGTTTGACGATAGTTTGAAATGGGCATAAAAAATTCAAAAACGATCGAAACAATGCAAAAACTTCGCGTGGTGTCATATTATATATCATAGTTGCATGGAAAAATACCAGACTTGGTATATTCATTGAGTCTCAAAAAAACCTTCACAAAATGACCTATCTCAATCGAGGTTTTCTGGATTTCAGGTCAAATGACCAATGTTATTGCTAGAATCACGGTATAGTTTGTGATAATGTGTCCATATTGTGCATACATGTGTATCATGGGATGGTGAACAATGTTGCAGGAGGAAGTTTTCCTTTTCGTCGCACCGAAAAGCTATTTTCCATTTCCCGAGTGCAAAAAATGGGTTTTTTGTGAAGCAACCACCAAATGAAAGTTTCAAAATGATAATACCACATTTTTCAAAAATACTAGACCATATTGAATGGACAATTTCCCAAACTGGATATCTCAAAATGTTCCGTACACCCCTCGTGAAAAAGACAAATTACTGCTAAATCGGTAGGAAATGAGTTAGATTTGAACTACAGGTACATGATATGATGCTCATGATTTTTTGCAAAAATAATTTTTAGGTTCACAATATGATATTTCATCAGATATCTAATGCAAGTTTAGTGAGGTTCAACCCCGAGCTAAGAATCTTCATGCCCCTCGATTTAGGAAGTTTGACGATAGTTTGAAATGGGCATAAAAAAACAAAAACGATCGAAACAATGCAAAACCTTCGCGTGGTGTCATATTATATGACATAGTTGCATGTAAAAATACCAGACTTGGTATATTCATTGAGTCTCAAAAAACCTTCACAAAATGACCTATCTCAATCGAAGTTTTCTGGATTTCAGGTCAAATGACCAATGTTATTGCTAGAATCGCGGTATAGTCTGTGATAATGTGTCCATATTATGTACGCATGTGTATCATGGGATGGTGTACAATGATGCAGGAGGAAATTTTCCTTTTTGTTGCAGCGAAAAGCCATTTTTCGTTTTTCGAGTGCAAAAAACGGAGTGTTTTTGTGAAGCAACCTCCAAATAAAAGTTTCAAAATGGTAATACCACATTTTAAAAAAATACTAGACCATATTGAATGGACAATTTCCACCCCTCATGAAAAAGACAAATTACTACCGAATCGGTAGGAATTGAGTTAGATTTGAACTACATGTACATGATATGATGCTCATGATTTTTTGCAAAAATCATTTTTAGATTCACAATATGATATTTCATCAGAGATCTAATGCAAGTTTAGTGAGTCTCAACCCCGAGCTAAGAATCTTCATGCCCCTCGATTTAGAAAGTTTGAAACAATGCAAAACCTTCGTGTGGTGTCATATTATATGACATAGTTGCATGGAAAAATACCAGACTTTGTATATTCATTGAGTCTCAAAAAAACCTTCACAAAATGACCTATCTCAATCAAGGTTTTCTGGATTTCAGGTCAAATGACCAATGTTATTGCTAGTATCGCGGTATAGTTTGCAATAATGTGTCCATATTGTGCATGCATGTGTATCATGGGATGGTGAACAATGTTGCAGGAGGATGTTTTCCTTTTCGTCGCACCGAAAAGATAATTTTTCATTTTCCGAGTGCAAAAAACGGGGTGTTTTTGTGAAGCAACCACCAAATGAAAGTTTCAAAATGATAATATCACATTTTTCAAAAATATTAGACCATGTTGAATGTACAATTTACCAACCTGGGTATCTCAAACCGTTCCGTACACCCCTCGTGAAAAGACAAATTACTGCCGAATCGGAAGGAAATGAGTTAGATTTGAACCACAGGTCCATGATATGATACTCATGATTTTTTGCAAAAATCATTTTTAGGTTCATAATATGCTATTTCATAGAGATCTAATACAAGTTTAGTGAGGCTCAGCCCCGAGCTTAGAATCTTCATGTCCCTCGATTTAGGAAGTTTGACGATCGTTTGAAATGGGCAAAAAAAATTCAAAAACGATCGAAACAATGCAAAAACTTCGCGTGGTGCCATATTATATACTCCCTCCGTTCCTTGATATAAGGTGTATAGTTTTTTTGCACGAATATTAGCGCATAGGCTAAAAGAAAAAAAATCGATACTTTTAGATGTTAATACATGTAGGTGACCGATGTGAGAATAGAGGAAAATATGGAAATCTCGGTATCTCATCTCTCCAAATCAGTTTGACTCGTAAATTATGTAAAAAAATCCCACAATCCCACCATATACCTTATATTCTGGAATTTTTTATAGAAAACTATACACCTTATATCAAGGAACGGAGGGAGTATCATAGTTGCATGGAAAAATACCAGACTTGGTATATTCATTGAGTCTCAAAAAAACCTTCACAAAATGACCTATCTCAATCGAGGTTTTCTGGATTTCAGGTCAAATGACCAATGTTATTGCTAGAATCGCGGTATAGTTTGTGATAATGTGTCCATATTGTGCATACATGTGTATCATGGGATGGTGAACAATGTTGCAGGAGGAAGTTTTCCTTTTCGTCGCACCAAAAAGCCATTTTCCATTTTCCGAGTGCAAAAAATAGGTTTTTTGTGAAGCAACCACCAAATGAAAGTTTCAAAATGATAATACCACATTTGTCAAAAATACTAGACCATATTGAATGGACAATTTCCCAAACTGGATATCTCAAACCGTTCCGTACACCCCTCGTAAAAAAGACAAATTACTGCCGAATCGGCAGGAAATGAGTTAGATTTGAACTACAGGTACATGATATGATGCTCAAGATTTTTTGCAAAAATAATTTTTAGGTTCACAATATGATATTTCATCAGATATCTAATGCAAGTTTAGTGAGGCTCAACCCCGAGCTAAGAATCTTCATGCCCCTCGATTTAGGAAGTTTGACGATAGTTTGAAATGGGCATAAAAAATTAAAAACGATCGAAACAATGCAAAACCTTCGCGTGGTGTCATATTATATGACATATTTGCATGTAAAAATACCAGACTTGGTATATTCATTGAGTCAAAACTTTCACAAAATGACCTATCTCAATCGAGGTTTTCTGGATTTCAGGTCAAATGACCAATGTTATTGCTAGAATCGCGGTATAGTTTGTGATAATGTGTCGATATTATGTACGCATGTGTATCATGGGATGGTGTACAATGATGCAGGAGGTAGTTTTCCTTTTGTCGCACCGAAAAGCCATTTTTCATTTTTCGAGTGCAAAAAACGGAGTGTTTTTGTGAAGCAACCTCCAAATAAAAGTTTCAAAATGATAATACCACATTTTAAAAAAATACTAGACCATATTGAATGGACAATTTCCACCCCTAATGAAAAAGACAAATTACTGCCGAATCGGTAGGAATTGAGTAAGATTTGAACTACAGGTACATGATATGATGCTCATGATTTTTTGCAAAAATCATTTTTAGATTCACAATATGATATTTCATCAGAGATCTAATGCAAGTTTAGTGAGTCTCCACCCCGAGCTAAGAATCTTCATGCCCCTCGATTTAGAAAGTTTGACGATAGTTTGAAATGGGCATAAAAAATTCAAAAACGATCGAAACAATGTAAAAACTTCGCGTGGTGTCATATTATATGACATAGTTGCATGGAAAAATACCAGACTTGGTATATTCATTGAGTCTCAAAAAAACCTTCACAAAATGACCTATCTCAATCAAGGTTTTCTGGATTTCAGGTCAAATGACCAATGTTATTGCTAGAATCGCGGTATAGTTTGCAATAATATGTCCATATTGTGCATGCATGTGTATCATGGGATGGTGAACAATGTTGCAGGAGGATGTTTTCCTTTTCTCGCACCGAAAAGATATTTTTTATTTTCCGAGTGCAAAAAACGGGGTGTTTTTGTGAAGCAACCACCAAATGAAAGTTTCAAAATGATAATATCACATTTTTCAAAAATATTAGACCATATTGAATGTACAATTTCCCAACCTGGGTATCTCAAACTGTTCCGTACACCCCTCGTGAAAAGACAAATTACTGCCGAATCGAAAGGAAATGAGTTAGATTGAACCACAGGCACATGATATGATACTCATGATTTTTTGCAAAAATCATTTTTAGGTTCATAATATGCTATTTCATAGAGATCTAATACAAGTTTAGTGAGGCTCAGCCCCGAGCTAAGAATCTTCATGTCCCTCGATTTAGGAAATTTGACGATAGTTTGAAATGGGCATAAAAAAATTCAAAAACGATCGAAACAATGCAAAAACTTCGCGTGGTGTCATATTATATATCATAGTTGAATGGAAAAATACCAGAATTGGTATATTCATTGAGTCTCAAAAAAACCTTCATAAAATGACCTATCTCAATCGAGGTTTTCTGGATTTCAGGTCAAATGACCAATGTTATTGCTAGAATCGCGGTATAGTTTGTGATAATGTGTCCATATTGTGCACACATGTGTATCATGGGATGGTGAACAATGTTGCAGCAGGAAGTTTTCCTTTTCGTCGCACCGAAAAGCCATTTTCCATTTCCCGAGTGCAAAAAATGGGTTTTTTGTGAAGCAACCACCAAATGAAAGTTTCAAAATGATAATACCACATTTTTCAAAAATACTAGACCATATTGAATGGACAATTTCCCAAACTGGATATCTCAAACGTTTCCGTACACCCCTCGTGAAAAAGGCAAATTACTGCCGAATCGGCACGAAATGAGTTAGATTTGAACAAAGGTACCTGATATGATGCTCATGATTTTTTGCAAAAATAATTTTTAGGTTCATAATATGATATTTCATCAGATATCTAATGCAAGTTTAGTGAGGCTCAACCCCGAGCTAAAAATCTTCATGCCCCTCGATTTAGAAAGTTTGACGATAGTTTGAAATGGGCATAAAAAATCAAAAACGATCAAAACAATGCAAAACCTTCGCGTGGTGTCATATTATATGACATAGTTACATGTAAAAATACCAGACTTGGTATATTCATTGAGTCTCAAAAAACCTTCACAAAATGACCTATCTCAATCGAGGTTTTCTAGATTTCAGGTCAAATGACCAATGTTACTGCTACAATCGCGGTATAGTTTGTGATAATGTATCCATATTATGTACGCATGTGTATCATGGGATGGTGTGCAATGATGCAGGAGGAAGTTTTCCTTTTTGTCGCACCGAAAAGCCATTTTTCATTTTTCGAGTGCAAAAAACGGAGTGTTTTGGTGAAACAACCTCCAAATAAAAGTTTCAAAATAATAATACCACATTTAAAAAAAATACTAGACCATATTGAATGGACAATTTCTACCCCTCATGAAAAAGACAAATTACTGCCGAATCGGTAGGAATTGAGTTATATTTGAACTACAGGTACATGATATGATGCTCATGATTTTTTGCAAAAATCATTTTTAGATTCACAAGATGATATTTCATCAGAGATCTAATGCAAGTTTAGTGAGTCTCAACCCCGAGCTAAGAATCTTCATGCCCCTCGATTTAGAAAGTTTGACGATAGTTTGAAATGGGCATAAAAAATTCAAAAACGATCGAAACAATGCAAACCCTTCGCGTGGTGTCATATCATATGACATAGTTGCATGGAAAAATACCATACTTGGTATATTCATTGAGTCTCAAAAAAACCTTCACAAAATGACCTATCTCAATCAAGGTTTTCTGGATTTCAGGTCAAATGACCAATGTTATTGCTAGAATCGCGGTATAGTTTGCAATAATGTGTCTATATTGTGCATGCATGTGTATCATGGGATGGTGAACAATGTTGCAGGAGGATGTTTTCCTTTTCGTCGCACCGAAAAGATATTTTTCATTTTCCGAGTGCAAAAAACGGGGTGTTTTTGTGAAGCAACCACCAAATGAAAGTTTCAAAATGATAATATCACATTTTTCAAAAATATTAGACCATATTGAATTTACAATTTCCCAACCTGGGTATCTCAAACCGTTCCGTACACCCCTCGTGAAAAGACAAATTACTGCCGAATCGGAAGGAAATGAGTTAGATTTGAACCACAGGTACATGATATGATACTTATGATTTTTTGCAAAAATCATTTTTAGGTTCATAATATGCTATTTCATAGAGATCTAATACAACTTTAGTGAGGCTCAGCCCCGAGCTAAGAATCTTCATGTCCCTCGATTTAGGAAGTTTGACGATTTGAAATGGGCATAAAAAATTCAAAAACGATCGAAACAATGCAAAAACTTCGCGTGGTGTCATATTATATATCATAGTTGCATGGAAAAATACCAGACTTGGTATATTCATTGAGTCTCAAAAAAACTTCACAAAATGACCTATCTCAATCGAGGTTTTCTAGATTTCAGGTCAAATGACCAATGTTATTGCTAGAATCGTGGTATAGTTTGTGATAATGTGTCCATATTGTGCATACATGTGTATCATGGGATGGTGAACAATGTTGCAGGAGGAAGTTTTCCTTTTCGTCGCACCGAAAAGCCATTTTCCATTTCCCGAGTGCAAAAAATGGGTTTTTTGTAAAGCAACCACCAAATGAAAGTTTCGAAATGATCATACCACATTTTTCAAAAATACTAGACCATATTGAATGGACAATTTCCTAAACTGGATATCTCAAACCGTTCCGTACACCCCTCGTGAAAAAGACAAATTACTGCTGAATCGGTAGGAAATGAGTTAGATTTGAACTACAGGTACATGATATGATGCTCATGATTTTTTGCAAAAATAATTTTTAGGTTCACAATATGATATTTCATCAGATATCTAATGCAAGTTTAGTGAGGTTCAACCCCGAGCTAAGAATCTTCATGCCCCTCGATTTAGGAAGTTTGACGATAGTTTAAAATGGGCATAAAAAATCAAAAACGATCGAAACAATGCAAAACCTTCGCGTGGTGTCATATTATATGACATAGTTGCATGTAAAAATACCAGACTTGGTATATTCATTGAGTCTCAAAAAACCTTCACAAAATGACCTATCTCAATCGAGGTTTTCTGGATTTCAGGTCAAATGACCAATGTTACTGCTACAATCGCGGTATAGTTTGTGATAATGTATCCATATTATGTATGCATGTGTATCATGGGATGGTGTACAATGATGCAGGAGGAAGTTTTCCTTTTTGTCGCACCGAAAAGCCATTTTTCATTTTTCGAGTGCAAAAAACAGAGTGTTTTTGTGAAGCAACCTCCAAATAAAAGTTTCAAAATGATAATACCACATTTAAAAAAAATACTAGACCATATTGAATGGACAATTTCCACCCCTCATGAAAAAGACAAATTACTACCGAATCGGTAGGAATTGAGTTAGATTTGAACTACATGTACATGATATGATGCTCATGATTTTTGCAAAAATCATTTTTAGATTCACAATATGATATTTCATCAGAGATCTAATGCAAGTTTAGTGAGTCTCAACCCCGAGCTAAGAATCTTCATGCCCCTCGATTTAGACAGTTTGACGATAGTTTGAAATGGGCATAAAAAATTCAAAAACGATCGAAACAATGCAAAACCTTCGCGTGGTGTCATATTATATGACATAGTTGCATGGAAAAATACCAGACTTGGTATATTCATTGAGTCTCAAAAAAACCTTCACAAAATGACCTATCTCAATCAAGGTTTTCTGGATTTCAGGTCAAATGACCAATGTTATTGCTAGAATCGCGGTATAGTTTGCAATAATGTGTCCATATTGTGCATGCATGTGTATTATGGGATGGTGAACAATGTTGCAGGAGGATGTTTTCCTTTTCGTCGCACCGAAAAGATATTTTTCATTTTCCGAGTGCAAAAAACGAGGTGTTTTTCTGAAGCAACCACCAAATGAAAGTTTCAAAATGATAATATCACATTTTTCAAAAATATTAGACCATATTGAATGTACAATTTCCCAACCTGGGTATCTCAAACCGTTCCGTACACCCCTCGTGAAAAGACAAATTACTGCCGAATCGGAAGGAAATGAGTTAGATTTGAACCACAGGTACATGATATGATACTCATATCATATTATGATTTTTTGCAAAAATCATTTTTAGGTTCATAATATGCTATTTCATAGAGATCTAATACAACTTTAGTGAGGCTCAGCCCCGAGCTAAGAATCTTCATGTCCCTCGATTTAGGAAGTTTGACGATTTGAAATGGGCATAAAAAATTCAAAAACGATCGAAACAATGCAAAAACTTCGCGTGGTGTCATATTATATGACATAGTTGCATGGAAAAATACCAGACTTGGTATATTCATTGAGTCTCAAAAAAACCTTCACAAAATGACCTATCTCAATCAAGGTTTTCTAGATTTCAGGTCAAATGACCAATGTTATTGCTAGAATCGCGGTATAGTTTGTGATAATGTGTCCATATTGTGCACACATGTGTATCATGGGATGGTGAACAATGTTGCAGAAGGAAGTTTTCCTTTTCGTCGCACCGAAAAGCCATTTTCCATTTCCCGAGTGCAAAAAATGGGTTTTTTGTGAAGCAACCACCAAATGAAAGTTTCAAAATGATAATACCACATTTTAAAAAAATACTAGACCATATTGAATGGACAATTTCCCAAACTGGATATCTCAAACCGTTCCGTACACCCCTCGTGAAAAAGACAAATTACTGCTGAATCGGTAGGAAATGAGTTAGATTTGAACTACAGGTACATGATATGATGCTCATGATTTTTTGCAAAAATAATTTTTAGGTTCACAATATGATATTTCATCAGATATCTAATGCAAGTTTAGTGAGGCTCAACCCCGAGCTAAGAATCTTCATGCCCCTCGATTTAGGAAGTTTGACGATAGTTTGAAATGGGCATAAAAAATCAAAAACGATCGAAACAATGCAAAACCTTCGCGTGGTGTCATATTATATGACATAGTTGCATGTAAAAATACCAGACTTGGTATATTCATTGAGTCTCAAAAAACCTTCACAAAATGACCTATCTCAATCGAGGTTTTCTGGATTTCAGGTCAAATGACCAATGTTACTGCTACAATCGCGGTATAGTTTGTGATAATGTATCCATATTATGTACGCATGTGTATCATGGGATGGTGTACAATGATGCAGGAGGAAGTTTTCCTTTTTGTCGCACCGAAAAGCCATTTTTCATTTTTCGAGTGCAAAAAACGGAGTGTTTTTGTGAAGCAACCTCCAAATAAAAGTTTCAAAATGATAATACCACATTTAAAAAAAATACTAGACCATATTGAATGGACAATTTCCACCCATCATGAAAAAGACAAATTACTGCCGAATCGGTAGGAATTGAGTTAGATTTGAACTACATGTACATGATATGATGCTCATGATTTTTTGCAAAAATCATTTTTAGATTCACATGATATTTCATCAGAGATCTAATGCAAGTTTAGTGAGTCTCAACCCCGAGCTAAGAATCTTCATGCCCCTCGATTTAGAAAGTTTGACGATAGTTTGAAATGGGCATAAAAAATTCAAAAACGAATGAAACAATGCAAAACCTTCGCGTGGTATCATATTATATGACATAGTTGCATGGAAAAATACCAGACTTGGTATATTCATTGAGTCTCAAAAAACCTTCACAAAATGACCTATCTCAATCAAGGTTTTCTGGATTTCAGGTCAAATGACCAATGTTATTGCTAGAATCGCGGTATAGTTTGCAATAATGTGTCCATATTGTGCATGCATGTGTATTATGGGATGGTGAACAATGTTGCAGGAGGATGTTTTCCTTTTCGTCGCACCGAAAAGATATTTTTCATTTTCCGAGAGCAAAAAACGGGCTGTTTTTTTGAAGCAACCACCAAATGAAAGTTTCAAAATGATAATATCACATTTTTCAAAAATATTAGACCATATTGAATGTACAATTTCCCAACCTGGGTATCTCAACCCGTTCCGTACACCCCTCGTGAAAAGACAAATTACTGCCGAATCGGCAGGAAATGAGTTAGATTTGAATCACAGGTACATGATATGATACTCATATCATATTATGATTTTTTGCAAAATCATTTTTAGGTTCATAATATGCTATTTCATAGAGATCTAATACAACTTTAGTGAGGCTCATCCCCGAGCTAAGAATCTTCATGTCCCTCGATTTAGGAAGTTTGACGATAGTTTGAAATAGGCATAAAAAATTCAAAAACGATCGAAACAATGCAAAAACTTCGCGTGGTGTCATATTATATATCATAGTTGCCTGGAAAAATACCAGACTTGGTATATTCATTGAGTCTCAAAAAAACCTTCATAAAATGACCTATCTCAATCGAGGTTTTCTAGATTTCAGATCAAATGACCAATGTTATTGCTAGAATCGCGGTATAGTTTGCAATAATGCGTCCATATTGTGCATGCATGTGTATTATGGGATGGTGAACAATGTTGCAGGAGGAAGTTTTCCTTTTCGTCGCACCGAAAAGCCATTTTCCATTTCCCGAGTGCAAAAAATGGGTTTTTTGTGAAGCAACCACCAAATGAAAGTTTCAAAATGATAATACCACATTTTTCAAAAATACTAGACCATATTGAATGAACAATTTCCCAAACTGGATATCTCAAACCGTTCCGTACACCCCTCGTGAAAAAGGCAAATTACTGCCGAATCGGCACGAAATGAGTTAGATTTGAACTACAGGTACATGATATGATGCTCATGATTTTTTGCAAAAATAATTTTTAGGTTCACAATATGATATTTCATCAGATATCTAATGCAAGTTTAGTGAGGCTCAACCCCGAGCTAAAAATCTTCATGCCCCTCGATTTAGAAAGTTTGACGATAGTTTGAAATGGGCATAAAAAATCAAAAACGATCGAAACAATGCAAAACCTTCGCGTGGTGTCATATTATATGACATAGTTGCATGTAAAAATACCAGACTTGGTATATTCATTGAGTCTCAAAAAACTTTCACAAAATGACCTATCTCAATCGAGGTTTTCTGGATTTCAGGTAAAATGACCATTGTTATTGCTAGAATCGCGGTATACTTTGTGATAATGTGTCCATATTATGTACGCATGTGTATCATGGGATGATGTACAATGATGCAGGAGGAAGTTTTCCTTTTTGTCGCACCGAAAAGCCATTTTTCATTTTTCGAGTGCAAAAAACAAAGTGTTTTTGTGAAGCAACCTCCAAATAAAAGTTTCAAAATAATAATACCACATTTAAAAAAAATACTAGACCATATTGAATGGACAATTTCAACCCCTCATGAAAAAGACAAATTACTGCCGAATCGGTAGGAATTGAGTTAGATTTGAACTACAGGTACGTGATATGATGCTCATGATTTTTTGCAAAAATCATTTTTAGATTCACAATATGATATTTCATCAGAGATCTAATGCAAGTTTAGTGAGCCTCAACCCCGAGCTAAGAATCTTCATGCCCCTCGATTTAGAAAGTTTGACGATAGTTTGAAATGGGCATAAAAAATTCAAAAACGATCGAAACAATGAAAAACCTTCGCGTGGTGTCATATTATATGACATAGTTGCATGTAATAATACCAGACTTGGTATATTCATTGAGTCTCAAAAAACCTTCACAAAATGACCTATCTCAATCCAGGTTTTCTGGATTTCAGGTCAAATGACCAATGTTATTGCTACAATCGCGGTATAGTTTGTGATAATGTGTCCATATTATGTACGCATGTCTATCATGGGATGGTGTACAATGATGCAGGAGGAAGTTTTCCTTTTTGTCGCACCGAAAAGCCATTTTTCATTTTTCGAGTGCAAAAAACGAGGCGTTTTGTGAAGCAACCACCAAATGGCTAATTCAAAATTCTATCACCCCATTTTTCAAAAATACTAGACCACCTTACATGGACAATGTTTCAACCGGGGGAGCTCGAACCTTTCCGTCCATCCCTGGTGAAAAAGTCAAATTCATACCGAACCTTTCGGTTGTTCTAGTGTTAAAAAGATACGATATATAATTAAATATATGATAGGGATGTCATATTTGGATTCCTCTCATTTTTCTGATCGATTTGGATATATTATTTGTCGAATTAAGATTTACGAATTTGTAGTTGTGAATTATTCAATATTAAATGGAAAAAGACAAAATAAATAAAATTTGTTTTATTTTAATTTGAATTCAAGATTATTATTACTTATTCATTGTTGTTTACTTAAATAAATATTTGAAAATTTAAAAATAAAGACGCGTGATACCATCCTCCAAGGGTTAATAGGATTGATATGGTAATATTATCAGTAAATTCTAGTTTCCTGATTGGAAGTTTATTTGGAAGGAACACAAAAATTAAGCGTGCTGGGGCTGGAGTAGTGCTAGGATGGGTGACAGATGAAGAAGTTTGACCATTAGGTTAATTTAAACGGAAATTAATTATACTTAGAGTTAAAAAAATGCTTGTGAGTTTAATGAGTCAAATAATTAAAAAAAATGCATGTGAGATTAATATTTCAAAACAAAAACAAAAACAATTTGGAAAAAAATATTTAATTTTTTTTGAAAAAAGATAGACCAACGGCATTGCCGTCGTAGCTCCAGCCAAATTGCCGTCAGCGTAGCTGCCGCCAGGATAAATAGCCGTCAACCGTGTGATGTGGGTCCCACGTCCTTTACGCCGACGGTATCCTCTACGCCGACGGGCAAACGGGCTACGCCGACGGTCATACGCCGACGGCAATCAGGGGCTACGCCGATAGGGTCTGGCCGTCGGCGCCTGGCCTGTTTCCTGTAGTGAAACCACCAAAAGGCTGACTACACAAGCAAGCAATGATAAAAACGAAAATGTAGTGTCCTG
The DNA here is from genome assembly GCA_023614405.1 of Avena insularis. Classification (NCBI taxonomy): domain Eukaryota; kingdom Viridiplantae; phylum Streptophyta; class Magnoliopsida; order Poales; family Poaceae; genus Avena; species Avena insularis. The sequence goes on along the minus strand of CM042695.1, from coordinate 374,775,876 downwards.
GGTTTGAGATATTCATCCTCCGTCAATTGAAGAGCTCATCTCATTGCCGGATCAAGACACAACCAGCTGCTTCACCATGAGCACCATGCATGGCGTCGTCTTCTGAAAGTCCTACGTACCAAGCAGACGTGCTGAACAAGGGGAACAGTTGAGGATGAAGCTTCTAATTAAATCAACACCTCTCAAGCACCAGAGTGCCGATAGATGTCGCCCATCCCAAAAGGGGCAAGGTTTTCACCTAGAAGCACAAGACCAAGGGAGAGAAGGCGAAGGCTTCTAAATAACAACTAGCTGGCCAAGACTCCTGCCATCCGCCTCTCCCATCTCACACCAAGCCAACTCGCAGATCCATATACGATGAAGCACAAACTAGACCGGGATGCACGACAAACAAAAGATACACAAAGTTGAAACCACCAAACCAAGGAAACAACCGAGAGGGACATGGCACATCAACGGATCATCTTCTCTCAGAGTCCGGCAGAAACCGTAAGGCCTCGTTTGGCAGAGGTGTTTTCATGGGGTTTGTCGTGTATAATACCGGCCCAATTTTAATACACGTGAAATCAGGACTCGGCTGTTTGGCAGGCCGGTCTTGGTCGGGCTCGTCCGTAGAAAACCCTACGAGACACGTCGGGTTGACGTGTTTTCTAGACGCTCCTCCCCCCTCGCGTTTTGGATGTTGGCGGCGCACGAAGGTCGCAGCGACGCTCCACTTCTCTGCTCGTCCTCGGCTGGGTCCGCAACTGGAAAGCCACCACCGGAGTCCGTCTGCTCCGCCGTATCAACGACCTTGAAGGCGCCGCCGAAGTCCAGCTGCACCATACCGCCCGCGACCGCCAAGGCCGCCATGACTCGTCGGGTCACTGCCTTACATCTCTCCGTTGTTGAGTTTTGTCTTGTAATCTGACTCAATCGATTCGTTCTCAGCTAGTATTGATTCGAGCTATTCTCACACTTCTCGACCGAATCTGACTAGTACTAGAAAATTGCTTCTCTTTTCAGCTGATTCTTGTCAAGTCTGATTTCTGAAATTCTCAAGTAGTAGCGACTCTTCTTGGAGCTCATATTTCTTCTGTCCAAGAGCTTGCAGTTCCTAACTTGTCTGAAGTTTAAGTCTGCTAAGATTCCAGTTATTATCCCTGCCTTCCAAACAGAAAAACAATGGAGTGTATTGATGTGGAAGGTGATTGTGGTGTAACAAAGTGTTTTGGGTGACAAGAGTGTTTTCACCCAATCCCCCTACACAAATACTCTGAAATACTCGGTGATACACTCTTGCCAAACGAGGCCTAAGGGAAGAGGGACAAAGCGAAGTACATAGGCCGTTGGCACTCACGAGTTGGATTATGAAAAGGACACGAGGGTGAAGAAGGGGGAACCAAGATACCTCTGCTCCAGCGTCAATGGCAATGCAGGTCACCTTGACCATGCGTGCACTAATCCCCGACTACACACACCTCACACAACGCTCCAGCTCACCGGCAGGAGGACACCTGAAGGACACGCCTCCAAAACCGAGTTCTATCCCCTCCGTAGACATTAATGTTATTGCGAAAGATACCAAAACCACATGTGATCGGAGACACGCTTAAAGTATGATTGGTTGATCACACTGTTCACGGACATGCCCAATGTCGTACGGCAGTTCTTCCCTCTTCGGTTCATGGCCCATGTCCCACCCTTGCAGTTGTACTAGCACAACGGTTTATTTACGTATTCCTACAAGACGATGATGCTAACCTCTCGTGAAGCGCAATGTTTATGTATGTATATACTAGTAGCATAAATGGCCGTGCGTTGTACTGGGGGGATAAAAAAAAACTCTTTGTGTGATGCATACATCAAATTCTGGTCGGTCTCACATCTAAATTTATGTGGATGAAACTTTTCTAGGCAGCGCGTGTGGAAGAGTTCTCCCTTCGTTTTCTTTCTCTAACACGTCCCGCAGACGATCATTCGTGACTCGGCAGCTTTGTCATTGTCCATGCCAATTGTGGGCTGGCAAGCTCGAGCCTGACGTATCTACAACTCAAGGCTATTCATGCGCCGCTCTCCATGTCACAGTAATGGTATCTCTACTGCTCGTTGGACTGAATTTGAGCCCCATGACACACCCTTGAGGCCGCTAGACACTCTCTTTAATCACCATGCACGCTACCGAATTCAATTTCTTCTTCTTCGTTAGATTTTAGGCCCACATGCAAATCAGTAGCATAATAAGACGCACTCCTCGTCCAACAGGTCCTCCATCCACCGCCGACGCTGCTCCACACGCCTTCATGCTCTAAGCTCTGCTACTGAGCCGACTATTGCGATTCTCCTAAAATTATTTTGTCGCTAAAATTATTTTTTATAAAAACCTTATATTTTTAGGTAAATTAATTCCCTCTTTTTTTTCAAATTAATTTTTATTTTTTCGCTTATATTATTTATCTAAAATCTATTTACAAAATAGTTATAAAAAGAAAAATAAAATGATTATTTTTTGGGAGAAGGCCAACCGGTCAGGCCCCATTGGCCCGGAGGCTACCAAACTTAATCACACACGCACACCACACACCCTGAAAACGCACTCGAGCCACCACATGGCTGATGCATCTTCGTTCCGTTCTATCTCATGGAGCTTATGTTGCTTGGCTTGTTGACATCTAATCTATGAAAGTATATAAACTGGTGGATTTTGGTTTAAAGAGACAAGGTGGGACTATTAATTCAATACGCACCGGTCGAAGGGCATCGAGATTAGGCTTTCTAGATTGATTCGATTGATGTTTTCTGAAGTTGTATGGCAAACTGCTCACGGAAGGTTAATAGGCCAAAAATAATAGACACGTCTATAAGGAGGACCAAGAGGAAGAGCGAAGCAAATTTATCTGGGCCAAAGTGCATGGGCTGTTCCACGAGTACACGGCTATACTTTAGTCTTCGCATCAGCCCATAATCCCGATTATATTTAGCTCACACCAAGCCAGCATATATCTCCAAATCCCTCCTTGTTAGCCTATAATCCCGATTAAATTTAGCTCAAACCAGGCCAACATATATCTCCAAATCCCTCCCGATTAAATTTAGCTCACACCAGGCCAACATATATCTCCAAATCCCTCCTTGTTTGACGGGTAGTGTTACTGATATTCCAGATAATTTAAAACGTATATAAACCGGTGCAGCTGGATGCAAGTCAGCAGTGTGGGACTAAAAGTTATTTGCATCAAGTCATGATTTCACGTAATGGTCGAAACGGTCAGTTCAATGTTTATGCACCGGGTGTTGATACGCATGTGGCCTGCCCATCGGGCCCAAGAAAGCCACTCATGTTTGCACGACCACATCACTATTGGTCTTCTAATTTTTGCTGAATCGTTTTTTGACTTATGGATGGTTTAGTGGATAATTTGGTATCTGATGGGAGGGTAAAAGGGTCTAAAAAGTGTTGGACCGGAAGAAACACTTCGTGCTTTATTATTATTAAGTATAAGTATTAGGTATTAGGTATAGATATAGATATATTGTATAGATATGAGTATAAGATGGTAAAGTGAGATGACGATAGGTCTTGGCCGCTTATGTAACCGCAGTTGGTGGATCTAAGAATTATTCAAAGGCTGAACAAACAGTATTTCAAAGCTAATAATAATATATTTTAATTAAACTGCTATCAAATTAGGTTTGCCTGAGCCTAGGCACGTGCCGGGGCGGAGGGACGGTTGGGTTCGTCTATGGGTAACCGTGATGTCGGTGTGCAATACGGTATACACACATCGGCTCGCATGCTCAATTGCTCATCACGAATTATACTCTATCCATCCGTTTTAAAATATAAGATGTTTTAGCTTTGTAAAATAAATGTATCTAGACTACTTTTAATATATAGATTTACTCATGTTTGGAATGAACCTACACACTAAAAAAAAGTCTAGATACATTTTCTTTACAAACCTAAAACATCTTATATTTTAAAACAGAGGGAGTACATATGAGCTGTAAATTTGTAGTGAGATGGGCCTGAGTAGTTCCTCATAAATAAATAGAGGGCATCTTCAACCTGCTCCTGCGGCACTGCAGGCTCACACAACCGCTCCGACGCACTTTAACTCATCCTCTGAACTTTCGTGCGATTCGCGCGCGAACCAAAGCATGAATTAAGATGTTTATTCATAGATGTGTCTTAGTTTTGGGGCATTGTTTTTCTTAACGCACGGATCGATCTCTTCCCCACCTGATCAGGACCTAAGAGGTTCTAGTAGAGAAGTAAACGAACGAAGTTCAGTTCAGTCAACAGATGGCTAAGCTGATGTTTCAGTTTTAGCAGTGCAGCGTGCAGAAGAGGGAATAAAGATGGAGAACTTAATTAGCAGCCCGCGGAACGGGGCTACACCTGGCTCAATTCGGATGTAGACTTGATCTATAGCATGACAAATAAGACCACACATTCCCCATAGCTTTTCGTTTTACCTGTGGAGATCTTGATTATTGACTTCTTGAGCTAAAGAATATAAGACGACAACTATTTAATAGTGGATCGAGGTTTGTGGAGCAACGGTAAAGGCGGACACAAATTTATACCTATGTCTAGAATCTAGTCCCAGATGGTTTTTTGATCGGCATAGGGAAGAAGTTTGGGGAACGATGGAGCAACCCTTTGGCCTCCATTAATGTCTGATCGTGACCTCAGAAAGGCACAACGGTGGTGACTGTTTTATCAATTTGGGGAGGAGAGTGCGCACATAGGAAAGATTGGTTTTTTCTCGTGAGCAATGGATCGATTTGTGTGCTCCTGTACTTGCTCATCGGGGTGGGCTGCACACGAGCCTTTTACCTTTTTTATTTAAGGCCTAAAACCCAGAAATTTCAACTACTAATAGTAGAACAACTATCTGGGCTGGCCCCTTTCTTGCGGGGACCAATGCAGGATCACCGGTTTTCGGACATGTGCTGGTCATGTCTATATATAAACCGCTATGATATCACTGTTAGGTTTTGACACGGAGAAACAAAAAAAAAAAATAGGCCTACGGAAAACACCAAGATCGATCAAGGAAGAAACACGTAAAGATTGTGTCTAGAACTCTAGAATTAACTCACCGATGTATGTGGCAGAAGAGATCTCGGTGAAGTTGTTGATGACGTATCCATTTTCTTGAACCACGTGGATGGGTAAAAATATGTTATGGTCAGATGCAGCTGGTGCTGGCCAGATGAAAAAAATTAAAAAATGTTTGTATCCATGCATGGTCTTCTTGACTAGATGCAAAAATCAGTTATGGTCAAATGCAGGTGTTCTTGATCAGAAAATTTGTGAAATATGGAAAGAATGTGGGATCTGCTATATAAAAGGAGAGGGTCTTATTGCCGACGGAAAAAATAGATGTAACTGAGAGTATTTTGCGCAACGTGGAAGAAGAATTTCATGAATTTTAAAGAGCCCACGAAAAGCCCAGGACAACTACCTATATATACGTAGAGTTGGGTAGCGTCTTGCAAGATTGAGAAGTCACGTAACTATGGATTCCCATAAATTTTCGAAATCTATGATTATTTCAGGTGATGCCTTTGATGGCTCACTTCTTGATTTGAGACCAAATTTATGAGTTACAAAATTATTTCAGAGCCTTTTGCAAAAAAAAAAAATATTTCAGAGCGATGCACTGGCGATTTTGCTAGTGATTACCAAAACGGAAAAGGCAACATCCTTCATGGTGGAGTAAATTTTAGGTAGCTCCTCTTCATGGTTAACGAAAGAAACGTCATCACGATCATACATAGTGCATTCTCTATTCGGGATGGCCGAGTATGACGTATATATATGCATGAATGAGAGCTTTGTGCGCAGAAGGTGACAAACCCATGGCCTGTATGCTACAGGGTTAATATATAACTAGATGTACGCCTGACGTGTCCATGCGCGCGCGCGACGCCGCGCCGGGACGGCCGTCATCAGTACCGGCCGCCGACGGTGACGACGGCCGGGAAGCCGTAGGAGCAGTTGGCGCCGGCCTGGGCGTGCACTGTGCTGGCCGCGGCGGCGCCGTCGAGGAGGTCCTTGAATGCCCTGGCGCAGAAGGCGCGCAGCAGGCGCAGCGCCCGCCGGTACGCCAGCCATCGCACCTGCAGCCGCCGGACCGCCCCGAAGATGCTCCTCCGCGCGCCGCCCAGCCGCGCCACCGTCATCCTCTTCTTCTTCCGCCCTCCTGCCGCCGGCAGCGGCGGCCCGTCCGCCGCCTGGGCCGGCCGCCGCGACGACACCCGGAACCTCACGGCGCCTCGCCGCCGCGGAGTCCCACCCGTGCGGTGCAGGTCTCCCATCGGCATTTCCTCTTGCTTGCTTGGACTGAGAAGCAAGCTAGCTAAGGCTGGAAGGAGCGAGCAGGATAGCTAAGCCCGTGATTCGTGTTGGAGTTCGAAGTGCACCGGTGGTGCTAGTTTTATACACCTATGACGATGATGATAATGCTAACCCCTCGTGAAGCACATTGATTGTAGGGCATGGCCCGAGAAGAAGAGGAGAGGTTACGGAAAAGTGGATGGCGAAGGTCTAATCGTACGTGAGGTTGACGTGCTATACACAGAGTGGCTTGTGTGGCACTCAGCAGGTCATACGTACTAGCTGCCAACAAAGGGCATCTTCAACCTACTGCCTCACTCGAGGTTCCTTCTAACAAGAGACACACTCGTAGGCATTTCATCAGCTATATGAACTGTACTAATGCAAGCTAGTGTGTTTTTTCCATTCATGGGGTGTTTTCTTTTGGCCTAGGCCGCCAATGTTTGCTAGCTTTTGCCGCCAATTCAGTGTGGGTCCGGAAATTCACTTTGGACACAACATGTTTTTTGCAACAAGTTTAATAAAATAGATAATATTTCAGTGTCACAAAATAACATTTTATGAGATATTTTTATTTAGGAATTCTATTGCATGGTCTAGATGATGATGAGGCAACCGAGCAATATTCCACTTGCTAAAAAGATTATATAGTGAAACAGATAAAGTAGCATCGAAGATGTACATAATAGGACACGCAATATGTTGTAAGTGCATCTTCAGGAAAGAGGTTCTGATAGTTGGTGCCGTTTGGCTGATGTTTCAGTTAGGACATGTACAATGGTTTTTATCTTAGTCTTTAGCAATGACATGTAGGATGAAATCTGAGTTGGAGAAGAGAGAAATTTTTTTGTCTTCCTTTAGCTAAAAAATGATCTTTTTGTAAATACGTCCCACCATATATTTAGAAATATCTATCGCTAAAAGCAAAACTTAAAAAATTACTTATTGTATATCATATTTTCTTATCGTATCAAACTTACGTGATATACAGCATAGCGGTGCGCTGCGTGCGAACGACGGAATGAAGAAAAAATAAGCTGCCGGCCGACGGCACGTTGACAGATCTCGACCTGTTCCATGCAGCGAGAATGCATGGCGCTAATTAGTTCAGATTTAATGCACAGCCACTTCCAGCTGCTTCACACTCGCTAAGATGACATCAGCTGCCTATACGATATTAAATAGTATATTTTTGCTGAGTTGGAGAAAAGAGAAGAGGAGAGAGAAGGGGAGTAAGCTATCATGCAAAAGTCAGCTCTACCACGTGCTTTTAGACGCTTTGTGAGAGTGAATAGTGGGTCAAGTATTGATAAACTAGTATATTATTATAATTTATTATTATACATGTTGGCTACTAAATTGACTATAGATGACATGACACTATCTTATAGCCAGCAGTTGGCTATACTATTATTCTTGCTCAGTAGGAAAAGGGAATTCAGCGTACAATTTTTGACCGGCTGTCAGTTGTCGCCACAGTGTATATGTGCACAGTCGAAACGTAACATTTGGAGTAGTACGAGATAACAACAGGCGCTGTAAATCCGCTGCCCATTTGGAGGGACAGTGATCTCTGATGTCCAAATAAACGAAGAAGTAGTTCCAAACAAATTCATCGTCCGCTAGCCTAGTTTGACAAATACAGTCAATACCTTTTTGGTCGTCTTGACCAGGCATGTAGAGAACAATTGCCCCTAGCCAAATTAACCAGGTATGGCGCCGGTCTGCTCCGTCTCGATGACCTTAGTGCTTTGAAAGTGTGACAGACCATGGTCTATCGCCGATGGAAAGGTTCACATTTTTTGTTTAAACTGTTTGCAATGTCTGTGTTCATCGAGATGAGTATATGTGTGTGCCATGTGTTTATAAGAAAACATTGCTCAAATAAGAAGTTAAGCACATACACAACGGTTATTTCTTAATCATTTTACGTAGCGAGTACAAAATGAAGAAAATATATAGTATAAAAATGTATTCGCAAATGGATGGTGTGTGAGGAACAAATCGTCCATGCACCGGCCGTTGATTGTCGACACATGGACACTACCATTCGAATGGATTAGACAGACACGAGACCCGGCCTTGGGTCTTGAAATCGGCGTCCATTTGGATGTGTGGTGATTAATCTCATGAAGATATCCAGACAAGTCCCAAAAGGAAAACTCTGGACATATCCATCGGCTGCTATCTGGCTAGATAAAGACGGCCACGTTTTCAAATCAGCATTCTGAGCTCAAGCCTGGAGCCAAACAGCCGACATGAGATTGCTCTGTTTTGTCCGATGCCCATGTTTCAAGTCATGAGTTTATTTCTTCTGCCATACGACCGGATATGGCATATGCAGGATCCACTGTGTGGATAACGGGACAACACTGTCCCAACAACTTTGAACAAGTAAAACATCATAAAAACAAAAAGTAGAGTCTAGACAAAACCTAAAAGGCAGCTGCTGGCTGCCGCCTTACTCTTTTTTTTAACAAGGAGAGGGGCCTCGAAGGACCCCGAAAAAGGTGCATTAAATCCCGACGGTTACAAGCCAAAGTACAAACATGACCTTAAAACAGGTAAAGATTACAACATAGTCCTGGAAATAAGCATCGAGGACCCTGAAAAGCTTGCTAAAAAAGCGATCGGGTCCTTGGCCACTGCCGCAAGGACGACGACACCGCCGGACGTCAACCTCTCCACCGGGGAACCTGCCACTTGGGGAGAGGAGAGCGTGGAGCGCCGACGAGAAGTTGCAGAAGGGCCTCCCATCTGGAGGTTTAGAAATCGCTGAGATTCCGGCGTCGGGAGTAGCCGTCTGTCGGCTAGCAAGACCGATGGCCTCCATGGCCACCGTGGATGAGCTCCCGAGACCAGCAGCAGAAGGGCCGTCCTCTTTCTCTTCCTCGCCGCCACGGCCGGCCAAGAGAGAGAGAGAGCAGCACGACGACCGCTAGAGAAGCAACGGCGGCGCTTTCTTGAGGAGGGGTCTTGTCTGCAAGAGAGCACCACCAACTCCCACCTCGAGAGATCGGATTGGCCTTCAGCAGACAGCCGCCCGACGACACGCCAAAACGCCGGAACGGAGAAGCACCCTTGCAGTCCCCCAGGTCTGCTCGCCACACTGCCATTATTCTCGACCCCCTCACCACCACGACCGACCGGGAGGAGAAACAACAGCAGCATAACAACAACAAACCAAGGGGGAGCGCCGGCCAGGATTTTATTGAAGAAGACGGTGCCTCTCGCCCCCAATCCCTGCTCCAACCGATGGAGTAGAGAAAAACGAGCCAGAGACCCTAATCCTAAGCTCCAGATCTGGCCATGACCCAGAGCTCCGCCTCCACTAACGGGCAAACCTCCCACTACCGGCAAAACGCCAACAGAACAACCTAAACTACAGCCACCGGCACCGCCCCTCCGCCATTCCTCACTGACAGCACCGACAAGAAAGGCGTCGGTTTGGACCGGGGTGACGCGTTTGCTTCCTGGAACTGTAGCAGGGAGAGAGGAGGGAGTGGGAAAGGTACTGCCGCCTTACTTAGTGGAGGAGCTAGAACATGCAGTACCCGCGTGCCTATGGGTGCCACAAAAGGCAAAATTCATCGTTTTCGGGGTGTATATGTGGTCAAAATTTGTGTTTTTATAAATAAAATAGATTTTACCAGGTGCCTTGTGCACCTCCCTAGCCTACCACTAGTGCAGGCCCCCCCCTTTAACTCCGGTTGGGAGGGCCCTCTAACAGCGGTTCCCCAACCGCTGTTGAGGGTTCGGTGTTAGAGGGGGGGGGGCCTTTAACACCGGTTCTTATACGAACCGGTGTTAAAGGGTGGCGCTGCCGCTGCCTCAGGCCCTCTTTAACACGGTTCGTATCCGAACCGGTGTTAGTTCTTTGGCGCAGATTTAGGCCGTTTCGCTGGCAGAACTCGCCGCGAACTCTGCCAAGGCGGAAAACGGCCTAAATCTCTGCCACGGCATTCTGCCCGTGCTCGGGCGATTTCTGGAGGGGGAGCGAGGGGGAATCGATCGGGAGCGGTATACACATAAATCGTCATCGGTACATACGAGTACATGAATAATTAAGCAACTATTATTATACACAAACATCGTCATCGACACATACATCGTCATCGGCACATACATCGTCATCGTTCATTTTGGTGGATATCTAAAGAGTTCTCCGCCAGGCGTGACGACCTCATCAAGTATGAACCCCGCCAATTCCTCTTGAATGGCTCGTATGCGTTCAAATGGTAGGAGTTGGTCCCGCATCCGTTCGATCTGAATATATATGAAGAATGGGCCGTCAATATATATATAAGAATAAAACTCAACACAATTGATGGTAATAAAATAATGTTGTGGACTTTGTTTACTTACTCTAAGTTGTTCTAGTGCGGCTTGGCCCGTCGCACATATCGTGTTGCGAATGAATTCGCAAACATAGTACCCACATAAGTTATTGCCGTCCACGATGCGCGACTTTACGAGAATAGAGAGTTCAATCAAAATAATAATCAATAAAGCATGATATAATGGAATTGGAAGCTAGCTAGTATTACTTACATTTTGGTCTACAAATTTTAGTTCTTCTGACCATTCACCCACGGCCCTGCCCGTGAACCTTTTCCAAACCCTGTCCGACAAAGAAAATGGATAAAGGAGTAATTAATTACTTATTGTCACGAAAGTTGCCGATCTAGTGCGATAATATGATTGAAATTACCTCTGGAGCATCTCTCTAAAGTTTGCCCATATCTCTTTTTCTTTTCGTGAATCTAGTCCATGACAAGGACTTTTCCGAGTCGGGTTGAATGACTAGCGAATAAAGTGGAACCTACACACGCATAACTCATCATCGTACACTTAACATCGAGTAAGCTAAAATAGAATGTGTACAAGAGAGAGGGTAACAGTACTCACGAAGTTGTAAGGCAATAGTATTTCCTTTTGGTTTGTTGTCTCAAGTAAAGACGTTAGCAAGTAATCTTCATTTGCGGGTTTGGTTTCTACCACTTCTTCATGAACTCTATTTGGGTCAACGAACCCAATGTCAAAAGGGCCTCCTTTCCTGCATTCCATAACCTTTTTCCTGCATAATAGTATATACATATATGGTGAGCATATATATATACATGCAATTAATAAAGTGAATGAGATGAGATATAAATTATAGAAACAAGATTTACACACAATAAAGGCTGATGGCAGCTTTGTCGAGTTCCTTCGATTGAATAGAAAATGCAAGTCTTGAATGTTGAAGTCGATCGCGTCATCTCCGCAGAAGAAAATATCATCTCTTATATGCGCGTGATCCATTCTAACTTTCTCGTCTTGCAGAAATGAAGGTACCACTTGTGCAATTTTCGCATCTTTGTTGGTAGAGTCTTGAGCTCCTCTTTCTTGAGATTCTTCCCATACTTCCATGGCGTATGGGGTTGGCATCGCATTTGGGCAAGTTGTCTCCCATGACGTTCAAGTATGCAATGTAAGTCATCCCCATCTCATTGGCCTTTCTTTGTAGCTCGCCTCGTAATCATTTACGGAGGAGCGTCCGTGTCGAACATTTGGAGCGGGCACATGATTGGTTTTCTGCTCTCGAGCATGGGAACTGTTTTCGGGTGCCTCACGATCGCTACTTTCAGTCTCCCTACGCGCCTTGCATCCGCCTTCAAAATCTGGCGCAGTAGTCCCAAGACAAGTGGGGTTTCAGGTTTCAAAAGATTTTGTAAAACTTCTCCACCACCACCGGATCTATTTTCTCCTTTGGCTCGCCTGTCTAGGTGCAAAGAATTTCTTGACCTGTTCTTCCGAGATCCTATTGGTCTCCTCGTCACTCGCGATTCCACGGTAAAACCGCAATGGCTTGGCGGAAGGATGCGGACGTAGTTTTTGAACTCTTTGGCGACGGTTTCCTGCGATTTCTTTGTGGCGCTCTGATGCTCCTCGTGGCGGCTCTTCCGCTTACGCTGTTGAGGAGATGGCTGAAGCACCGGAGATGGTGACGGGCGGAGATGGCTGCAGCAGAGATGGCCGACGGGCCGGAGATGGCTGCCAAGCAGAGATGGTCAAGCACCGGAGATGGTCGACGCTGAGACGGCGGGGTGCCAGTGACCTCAATTTGGAAGCACAATGTGTTCCTTCTTCCAAAGAATGGTTGTTTTCACCGCAAATTTGATTTGAGTTTCCCTTCACCGTAGCATGGTCAAGCTGTGCTTCCTCATATTCCTTCACAACCTCATCCACCCGACAATAGCATAGCCATCTCGAATCGGTCGGCGGTGGTAAGTTCCACCAGCTACGGGAGGTAAGGCATAGTCGATACCACCTTAATGGATAAGCCCATTAATCTCACATGCAGCTCAGCGTGTTTGCTCTCCGTGATCTCGTCCCACGGGTATCGAGGACCCGTCATTTCAAGCGTGGTACGACGTTCTCCGTGGAAGCCACACCGCTTCCGCCAATGCAGGCGCTGGCTTCCAATGCGTGCTCTTCGTCACCGAGATGGGCCGGTAGCTTGATGGCTCATTGTGCATTCACTTGCACCTGCCCGCAAGTGCATGTTCTATCTGTCATCCGCTCAGACGCTCTTTTCTTTTCGCGCGCCATCTCGTAAGAGTCGCCCGATCGGCAAACCCATCCTTCCACGCCATACCCCCGTGCCTCGTGCATGTCCAGGGTGTTCTTTTTACCGATAGCGCGTGTGAGCTGGTCATTCTCTCTGCCGGGATGGAAGGTCTGGCGGATGTTTCCTCGTATGCCGTGATGAGTTCGGTGTGGGTTTGGCAAGGAGGGTTGGGAAGACACACAATCGCTTCGGGTCCAACCTTGCCCGATTCAGAGAACCAAGTCTTTGCACGTAGGTCCCACCCATCCGTCTGGGTGTGATCCTCTCTCGCATGAGGGCCTTCTCAGCTTCCTCCCACTTAGGCCTCTCGAGATATGTAGCCACCGACCCCGTCCCTTCCGGTGATATTCCTTCTTGAGGCATTAAGCGTATTGGTTTCGAATCTTTTTAGCTATAGCACTTTTTTATATGTCTCAAATTCGGGCCGGTGAGGTCTTATCTTCGCATAATATCGTCTTTGAAATTTGAGTCTCACCTTTGACAAATTTGTTCAATTTTGTCTTCCATTATGGAAAGCGCCAGCCATCTTCTTTAGAGTCCACTCTTTGACCTTTTCCTTTATAACTGGTTGTTTTCATCCTCCTCTGGCGGAAGGGTGAAATTTACCAACAACGAATTCAAAGCGTTTTTGGATCATCATCGACAAAGGTACCGTCGCCGGACTTTGGCTTATTCCAATTTTCAATTATGATTGGGATTTGGTCCCTAACAAGAACTCTAGCCTGACGTACAAATTTGCCTGCGGCCTTCTTGGGCTCCATCGGCCTGCCATCAACACGACCGCTTCGATCGTGAACTTTGCACGATCTTTCAACCTGGCTCGCTACCGCTTGCTCTTTTTCGTAGAAGAAGATGGTTGCTGGCTGGTCGATCCAGAGGGCTAAAAGAAGAAAGAAGCGGTAATTAATTAATACATGTAGAACAAGATTGTTGGTGGACGTCAGCAGAGGCTTAATCAATGCATATACCTCGCGGACTTTGTAACCATTAAATTGCGTTCTCACCGAGTCTTCATCCAGTCTTCATCTTCTCCATGACTAGTACTTGAGCTGTCGTCATCATGGCCCTCCAAGTTCAGATATTGTGAGGTGTCCTCATCAATAATGTTCTCCATTATTTCTTCTTCTTCAAGGTTTCTACTAAGTGGATCCATAGTTTCTAAAACAATAATATTATCTAGAGTAAGAGTGTAAACATTCAAGTGGACTTGGATTCATACACAAATATACATATTATTCATACAAAAATACACAAATGAAATTAAAACCCTAAGGATGCTTGATCATTTTAAACGAGTTCCGAGGGGTCGAAACCCTAATGAGGATGAAACTATGTTGCCCGCGAACCCGCCCCGCTTGACACCCTATCTATACTACTACTCCCTCCATAATTACATGCCATATTAGTTTCGAGTTTCCTGATGTTAGTGAGATGTGCAATGATACACTATATTAAAGAAGACAAGCAAGACTGGTGGGGAAATGGTTGCTCTGTTGGATGACGACATGGGGAACTACTTCAGACGCTAGACCTATGAGCTCAAGCGGCAGTTAGGGTTTAGGGTTTAGTTAGGGTCGGTTAGGGTTTAGGCGTGGACGGCGGCGCTGCCAACTTTGACACATTGTTCACATTGTTCACATTCCCCACATTGTTCACATTGTTCACATTGTGCCGCCAACTTTGACACATTGTTCACATTGTGCCGCCGATTGCTGACGCAGAGGCGTGGACGGCCGACGGGCGGCGACGGCGGCTCCGACGGCGAGGGCGGCGGCTCCGACGGCGAGGGCCGGATGGCCATGCTCTCTGCTGGATGCATTATAAAATAATTGCATTTTCAATTATTTCATTTTAAATTATTTTTTGGAATATTATAAAACCATTTGCATTTTTGGAATTTACATAAACAATTTTCTTAATTAGAAAACATTTATGGAAATGTTTTTGTCGCCATGAGATAGGGCCCACATGTCGGTATTTTCTTCACTGAAATAATTACAGAAATAATAAAAGAAAAGAAAACGAATATTGCATCACCGACGTCAAGAATGGAGCTCCTCTCGGTCGATCTTGCTCCTGTCGATCGCTACACGCAGGACTTGTGGTTGGGCTGGTTGGAAAGAGGAGGTCGAGGCGACCTAGTAGTGGCGGCGCCTCCCTTTTGGTCGGAGAACAGAGAACGGCAATGAGCGGCGGTTGGGCGGTTACGACGCGAGGCGATATAGACCGTGAGGAGGAAGAGAAGATGTGCTCGAGCACCAGGAGGCTCACCAGAAGCCGATGGGGTCGACGAGGCCGGGAAGGTCGGGACGCCGGCGTTGTCGATGGCGCAGCGACAGAGGTGGGTGTGGCCGACGATTCAGGGCACCCACGGACGATTCCTCCCTCACTCTCCGAGGGCGGTGGCGGCCGGCGGTGGCTTCTCTCCGCTCCGATGGGTGGTGGCGGTGGCGGCGCTTCTCTCTGCTTCGATGGCGCTGCGTGGCGTCTGGTGGCGATGGCGATCTGCTGCTACGGGGGAAGAAAGGAAGGGAAGGTGAATTTAATACCCCTTTAACACCGTTCGTCTGGAACCGTGTTAAAGATGATATACACCTTTAACACCGGTTCCAGCCACGAACCGGTGTTAAAGGGGGGGTGCGCGCGGGAAACGAAATAAATGCTAGAACCGGTGTTAAAGGGGGGCATTTATTTCATGCATTAAAGGGGCATTTTTAATTCAAAAAATATGATATGAATTTAGAAAATTCATATCTTTTTCATTTCAACTCAGAAAAATATGAATAATATATCATAATTTTCAGAAAAATAATATCTATCCATTCATGTAAATCATTTTATATTTACTTTACATGAAAATTTTCAAAATAATTAAAACACTTACATATAAATTTTGATTATTCAATTCAAACAAAAATAAATTGTTAAATCCTAAAACTTTGAACATAAGAAATATTAAGCATCTAAAAAATGATTTTTATTAGATCAAATCATATTTTAATGCCGCATCTTTTGTATTAACATTTTTAAATTGATTGGATATTTAAATGTCGCATCTTTTGTATACACTTGAATCTCACCAAGCCTCGCTCAACTTGCATTGTTTTTTGATAAAATAGCATATTGTGAACCTAAAAATGATTTTTGTAAAAAATCATGAGCATCGTATCATGTACTTGTAGTTCATATCTGACCCACTTCCTACCGATTCGGTAGGAATTTGTCTTTTTCACCAGAGGTGGACGGAAAGGTTTCAGATCCCCCTGTTGGTACATAAAAAACTGAAAATTAAGATACATGGCCAGATTAAGTAACAATCGACTCGAACTGAAAATTAAGATACATAAAAGAACTGAAAATTAAGATACATGGCGATTAAGTAACAATCGGCCGAACTTGTTTCGAATGTTGGAGTAATTCAGTCATGCTCCTGCCTACATCTGTAATACTGCCATCGTAGTCGTAAATGCTTACGCCGTCATTATCGCCGCCGCCGCTGGTCGCCAGTAATTGAACCTCCGGAGAGTACGCGTGGGCTGGACTTGAGGGTAGCGCGGGCTGGACTTGAGGGTAGCAAGCAGACGGGGTTAGAGTCGGTGGCGGTCACAGGCCATGACGCTGGAGAGTCCGACCGCGCCACCATAGCCGACGGCCGGCCTCGTTGAAGTTAGGAGGAGGTGGGCCGCCCTCCTCGGGCGGCGCCTCTCATGCCAATCCACGAAGAAGGCTTCCCAAGTAGGGAAATAGTCGGGATGCCATCTGGGATTCTCCGCTGCTCCGTGAGCTCAAGTAGTAGTGGTTCGTGATGGCCATCCGGCGCGCCACACCTAGAGGGACAGGAGGAACTGCACGCCTCGACGCCAAAGATCCAGCCGACGGGGACACTATAGCCCAAGTGGGTAGTTCGAGTGCAAGCGCCTCCGCCTCCTCAGGGTTAGTGCTACGGTGGAAGCCATGGGAAAGAGTGATGAGGTTGCAGATATGAGTCTAGAGATGTGCAATGACAATGGAGGCCAACCCCCTACATATATCTATAGTGAACTAGCGGGACGAACTGGAGGGAAGAATCAAGGGAAGAAAAATGGCGGGAAGAAAAATGGCGGGAAGAAGAACTGGTGGGAAGAAAAATGGCGGGAAAAAATGGCGGGATGAACCTTTAGTCCCGGTTGGAGACACCAACCGGGACTAAAGATGAACCTTTAGTCCCGGTTGGAGACACCAACCGGGACTAAAGATGAACCTTTAGTCCCGGTTGAACCGAGTCAGCACTAATAATAATAGGGACACCACTACGGCCAGTTTCAGGGAGATGCCGACGGAGCCTAGTCCTCCGGCATCTCCAAGAAACAGGTCATAGAGGCACTCCCTAATATGTGACCGCGCGCGTTTGGAGATCAGATCTTAATGGTAAGTACGAATCGGGACAACTTCTTCTCATAGTCCCGGTCCATCCACAAAACATGACTAACACTCAAGACATGTATTAATATTAAAAACATGAACTAGAGTTACATAATATGAGCATGAACTTCTTGGCATATGTCCTTCCTTATGATCGCTTCAGACGTAACCATGGAGCATCTTCCTTACTTAACGGAATGCTTGGGTCAGTTTTCACTGTGAAGGGTGGAATTTCATCAAACTTATTATAATCTTCTGACATGTCTGTCTTGTCCTCGATTCCCACGATGTTTATTTTCCCTGAAAGAACTATGTGACGCTTTGGCTCATCATATGATGTATTCGTTTGCATATTTTTTCTTTTTTTTGGTCTGGAGGACATGTCCTTCACATAGAAAACCTGAGCCACATCATTGGCTAGGACGAATGGTTCGTCTAAGTTCTTCATAAGATTGTTGAGATCCACCGTTGTCATAATATTGAAGAAGGATGGTGGGAACACCAACTCAAAGCTGACAAGACATTGGGCCACATCTGTTTGTAACCCTGGTAGGCTTTCTGGATCGATTACCTTCTGAGATATTGCATTGAGGAATGCACATAGCTTCACAATGGGTACTCGAACATTTTCAGGTAGAAGCCCCCTCAATGCAATCATAAGCAACTGTGTCATAATCACGTGGCAGTCATGAGACTTCAGGTTTTGGAATTTTTCTCTGCCATATTTATTATTCCCTTTATATTCGACGAGAAGCCAGACGGGACCTTGATACTGCTCAGACATTCAAAAAAGATTTCCTTCTCTGCTTTGGTAAGAGCGTAGCTGGCAGGAGTTAAGTGGCATCGTTTACCCTTCTCGTTCTCAGGATGCATAGGCTCTTCAGGGGCCTTCAGACGTTGCTGGTCCTGTCGTGCTTCCGGTGTATCTTTTGTCTTCCCATACACTCCTAGAAAGCCTAGCAGGTTCACGCAAACATTCTTCGTCACGTGCATCACGTCGATTGAAGAGCGGACCTCTAAGACTTTCCAATAGGGTAGGTCCCAAAATATAGATTGCTTCTTCCACATGGGCGTGTCCGCATCGTCATTCGAACAGATAGACGCCAGGACCTTTTCCAAAGATTACTTCTAGGTCCTTGACCATACCAAATACCTCCTCACCGGTACGGAGGACAGGCTTCCTCCGGGGTTCTGCCAGACGTTTGAAATGCTTGCCTTTCTTTCTTACTGGATGCAGGTTCGGAAGAAATCGGCGATACCCTAGATACACAACCTTCTTACATTTATCCAAATATACACTTTCAGTATCATCTAAACAGTGTGTGCATGCATTGTATCCCTTGTTTGTCCGCCTGAAATGTTACTAAGAGCAGGCCAATCATTGATGGTTACGAAAAGCAATGCTCGTAGGTCAAATGGCTCCCCTTTGTGCTCATCCCACATACGTACACCTGGTTTGGCCCACAACTGTAAAAGTTCTTCAACTAATGGCCTTAGGTACACATCAATGTCGTTGCCGGGTTGCCTCGGGCCTTGGATGAGCACTGGCATCATAATGAACTTCCTCTTCATACACAACCAAGGAGGAAGGTTATAGATACATAAGGTCACAGGCCAGGTGTTGTGGCTGCAGCTCTGCTCACCAAAAGGATTCATGCCGTCTGTACTTAGACCAAACCTTAAGTTCCTTGCGTCATGTGCGAAGTCTGGGTACTCTCGCTCGACTTTTCTCCACTGTGACCCATCAGCGGGGTGTCTCAACATCGTGTCTTTCTTACGGTCTTCCATGTGCCATCGCAACAACTTGGCATGCTCTTTATTTCTGAAGAGACGTTTTAACCGTGGTATTATAGGAGCATACCACATAACCTTGGCGGGAACCTTCTTCCTAGGGGCCTCGCCTCAACATCGCCAGATCGCCTCTCGTCGATCTTATACTGCAGCAGTGCATATACCGGGCATGCATCCAAATTCTCGTATTTCACCGCGTAGAGGATGCAGTCATTAATGTAGGCATGTATCTTCTGCACGTCTAATCCTAGAGGACAGACAACCTTCTTTGCTTGGTATGTACTGTCGGGCAACTCATTATTTCTTGGAAGAAGATTCTTCATTTTTATCAAAAACTTTGAAAATCTTGTTGTCACCACACCATTTTCTGCCTTCCATTGCAGCAAATCCAGGTGGCACCTAGCTTTTTGTGGCCATCTTCGCAAGTTGGATACAACAATGTTTTGTGATCCTTTAACATCTGCTCCAGCTTCTCCTTCTCCTTTTCAGTTTCACATTCTTCCTTTGCATCGAATGGCCCGACCAAGATCGTCATCGGGCCCATCTGCTCCCTCTTGATCTTCATTATCTACCTCCGCTTGCATTATCATCATATTCAGGATAAATATTATGATAGTTTTAATCATCCTCTTCTTCTTCTTTGTCTTCCATCACAACACCTTTTTCTCCGTGCTTGGTCCAACAATTATAGCTGGGCATGAAACCGGATCAAGCGGTGGGCGTGAATGGTTCTGGTATTTGAGTAGTCTTTCTTGTTCTGACAGTGAACACACGGACAGCACATAAAACCATTGTGACCACGGTTTTCATTAGCCACAACGATGAAATTTTGGAGGCCCGTAATGTACTCGGAAGTGCGGCGGTCACCGTACATCCATTGCCGATTCATCTGCATTAATATGTAGTATATATCAAAAAATAATAGGGAGATGACCATTTATATATAGTACATCAATGACACATGAAACTATAGTTGCCGACCTCGACCGAGACGGAAAGAGCAACAAGAAAGCTTATTTTGAGCTCTCGGGCATTTCACCGAACACCTCTAGTGCATATGAAAAAAACACAAACTAGCACTCTTCACACCCTCTTGCTAGGCTCCAAAATGTGAAAGAATGGAAGAGTGGGGTGTGTGTGGGCTGGGGTGGTGTCTTATATAGCCCCCTTTAACACGGTTCATGCCACGAACCGGTGTTAAAGAGAATCTGTGAACCATCAAGGGGACCTTTAACACCGTTCGTGGCATGAACCGGTGTTAAAGGGGGCTCTTTAATGCCAGGGCCATTGCTACGGCCCCTTTAACACCGGTTCGTAGAAGGGGGGGCTCCTTTTCGGGATCAACAAAAGACCTCGTTTCCACTAGTGACATGCGGGTCCGCCACTGGCTTTACTCCCATGGGTCGTGCACATTCTACTCCGTCTATTGTAATATATTGCAACAAAGGGTGTAGTTGCTATCTGCTTAATCATACAATGTCGTCTTTGTCATGCAACATTAATAGGATGTAGAAGTGGGACAAATAGAATCACACTTCTACATCCCTAGTTTAACTCTAAGGGAAAACCTACTTATTCCACTTGTCTCACTTATGCATATCTATGCAGCAATTCCTCGAACAACACACATGCAAGGACGTGTGACATCGTCACACAGGAACCGCAACGAGAGCAAGGGGTTGGAGTAGATGAAGAAAGACATCTCGTTGATTGTACTCCCTATGTTTTAAAATATAAAATATGTTAGCTTTGTAAAGCAAATGTATCTAGACTTTATTTAGTATATAAAAATAGACCAGAGAAACCATAGACATTGTCATATGCTAGCGTCATCATTCAACCATTTTGTCAAGCAGATGGTGTGCCACAGCCGTTGCCCAGGAAGGCTCATCTTTGTGACCACCTTGAGTGATCCATAAATGCTACTCTTTAATTCATAACTTTTGTCTGTGTTAAACTATACTTCCTCCATCCGTAAATAAGTGTATTTCTAGCTTTTGTCTAAGTCAAACTTTAGCGAATTTGACCAACTTTATAGATAAATATAGCAACGTATATTATATAAAATTTTCATATTATGAAACTAGATTTAGTGTCATAAGCATTATCATGTTTTCCTATAAATTTAGTCAAAGTTTACTATGTTTGATTTAGTACAAATTTAAAAGTACACTTATTTGCGGACATATGGAGTATAATAAAAGGGACGTGTGCATTGAGTGATGCAGAGGCCAAGGATTGTTCCCATTTTAGAAAGAAAATCTGTGAAGACTGTTCGGTTTAGTCTCACCTTTCCTATGAAAGAAGGTTGCAATTACTCCATCGGTTTTAAAATATAAGATATTTTAGTATCTGGGTTTCTTTTAGGATATAAGTTCACTCAAAACGTCTTATATTTTAAAATGGAAGGAGCAGCTTATAAGGAAGAGGTCCATGCTCACATTCAGTCGAGGGTTTTTGAATAGAATGGCTCTTCGCTTGTAGCTAGACCTGTGCATAACCGTTCGAAGCGTAAACTGAATGTTGAGCTAGGCATGAGTGGATGCTAACATGTTGAGTGTCTGACTTCTCGGGATCAATGACAGCAAACGCTGCAGCCGAACTCCGGTAGATCAGTATCATTCGTACAGATAACCCCTGCAGGAAGGGACGTGACATCATGGTCGACGCATACAAGTAGACAAGGAGAAAAAAAGGTTAAACGGCTGCAAACTGTCTTCACCACAACTATTAAGAACCCAAATTTACCATCGTCGGAGAAGAAGAAGATCAGCGCATCCAGTCCATACTTTGGCTCTAAAGAAACCTCTAGCCATAAGACGTTAATGAACCGTAATAACCACCAGACACATAAGACTGGATCTAGCCTGGTGCTAAGGAACATTGGCTAAAGGAGTCCTCCGAGCATCTTCAGCGCCGGATCTGGGGCCAGTGATACGTCGAAAACGTATCTATATTTTTTTATGTTACATGCTTATTTAGTATCTATTTTGCTTTACTTTGTCTATACTTTGAGATATTTTTATATGTTTTCTGTTACTAACCTATTAACAAGATGTCACGGTGCTAGTTGACTATTTTCTTCTGTTTTTGGTTCCAGAAAAGGCAGAAAATCAATATTCTCGGAATTGAACGGGACAAAAGCCAAAGTTAATATTTTACCGTGGGGAACACAAAGCCAGAGTACGAGATGGAGAGGAGCCACAAGGAGGCCACATCCCCTGGCCACACGGCCTAGGTGGGCCCACGCCTGGGGGTGCGGCCACCCTAGGTTCCCCCTGCCTCGCCTCTTTGCCTATAAAGAGCCCCCGATATTAAAACCCTAAGTACCCGATCGATCTTCCACGAAACAGTCCGTAGCCGCCGCCACCATCGTCCCTAGATCAGGGGGACCTGAAGCTCTTCCCGGCACCCTGCCGGAGGAGAGATCATCCCGAAGGCCTTCTTCTTCATCATGCCAGCCTCCGGTATGAAGCGTAAGTAGTTTCACCTTGGACTACGGGTCCATGTAGTAGCTAGATGATTGTATCTCCTCCTTTGTGCTACCATGTTTAGATCTTGTGAGCTCCGTTCATGATCAAGATCATCTATTTATAATCATGCTTGTGTTTGCAGGGATTCGATGGATATTGAGATTACTATGTCAGATTGATTAATGATTTTATCTTATTGATTCTATCATGTCTGTGTTGTTTGTGATCTTGCATGCTCTTCGTTTCTAGTAGCTATATTGGCCAAGTATATGCTAGTAACTTTAAGATGGGGTACTTATGCTCGATAGTGGGTTCATGATGACTCCTTGGTGGCGCCAGAGAACTTGGTGCTTGACGTGGAGTCTGTTGGGAACCCCAAGATCAAGATGTGAAGCAGCACAGCAACAAGTTTTCCCTCAGTAGAGACCAAGGTTATCGAACCAGAAGGAGGAAGGAAACGTCACACAGGTGTTGCAAGCAACGTGAAGACCTGCACAACACAAACTCAAGACTT
Organism: Avena insularis; assembly: GCA_023614405.1. Taxonomy (NCBI): domain Eukaryota; kingdom Viridiplantae; phylum Streptophyta; class Magnoliopsida; order Poales; family Poaceae; genus Avena; species Avena insularis. The sequence continues at coordinate 374,752,756 of CM042695.1, read as the reverse complement.
TGCCCCAAAGAATCAGTGAGGTTATCAAGCTCACCGGTTTGCTGTAACAAAGGATTAAACGTATGGTGTGGAAGGTAATGGTTTGCAGCAAGTAAACAAGTAACAGTGGAAGATGTATCAAGTGTAAGGATTGTAACGGGGTCCATAGTTCACTAGAGGTGCTCTCCTTAGATAAACAACATGGCATGAAGGGTAAACAAATTATAGCAGGGCAATTGACAGGAACTGAGCAAGGCATAACAATGCAATTACTAGTCAGAAAGATCCTATGAGATTCGATTGGGCAATACAACAAGATACATAGACCGGCATCCAACTGCATCTATGACAAGAACTCCACCTTCAGGTTATCATCCGAACCCCCTCCGATATTAAGTTGCAAGCAACAGACAACTGCTTTAAGCAAAGTGTGTAAGATAAACAGTCCACATGTTCCATGAACAAGAGACCGTTATTTTCTCCCTAGTAGCAACAACACATCTACAACCGAAGATATTATTGTCACTTCCCTTGGAAACTAGAGGCATGAACCCACTATCGAGCATAAATACCCCCACTTGGATTCACTAGCAACTACTTAGCCAAGATAGTTACTAACAACGGAGAGCATACAAGATCACAAACAACACAGACATGATAGAATCATAAAGACAAAACCATTAATCAAACCAACATAATAATATCAATATCCATCAAATCTCCACAAACACAACATGCATGATTACAAATAGATTAGATCTTGATCATGAACGGAGCTCACAAGATCTATACATGAAAGCACAAGGAGGAGATACAACCATCTAGCTACTACATGGACCCATAGTCCAAGGTGGAACTACTCACGCATCATACCGGAGAGAACGCCTTCGGAATGATCTCCCCTCTGGCAGGGTGCCAGGAAGAACTTCAGATCCCCCCGATCTAGGGACGACGATGGCGACGGCTACAGAAGGTTTCATGGAATATTGATCGGGTACTTAGGGTTTCTGTATCGGGGGCTTCTTATAGGTGAAGGGGGAGGCCGAGGCGGTGGCCAGGAGCCCTACACCCTGCCTAGGCGCGGGGCAGGGCCCACCCGCACCTAGGGGGTGTGGTTGCCCTGGCACGCCTCTCCGTATCCCCTCTGGACTTCTTGTTCCCCACGGAAAGTTATTGAGTTTGATGTTTGTCCCGTCCAATTCCGAGAATATTGCCTTACTAGCTTTTCTGGAACCAAAACAGCAGAAAACAGGTAACTGGCACTGTGGCAACTTGTTAATAGGTTAGTACCAGAAAACATGTAAAAAGCACCTCAAAGTGTAGACAAAACAAAGAAAAATAGATACTAAACAAGCATGGAGCATCAAAAAATTATAGATACGTTTCCGACGTATCAAGCATCCCCAAGCTTTACTCCTACTCGTCCTCGAGTAGGTAAGTGATAAAATGAATAATTTTTGAGGTGACATGCACCTTCATAGTAAAGATTTAACCATTTGCAAGCATTGAAAGCTGGGATCAAAGAACTCTAAACATGTGCATGAAAGATGGAGTTCTAACAATAGGACATAGTGACTATGCATGCAACATGAAAGGGTACAAACAAAGATCATGAATAACATGCATTGAAAAACGTTTGTTTGTTTCACATACAGAAAACATAGCATAGTGGCAATCAGCTTGTCCCTCATAGTGTAGCAAATAAATGCATATGACACCTTCAAAGTTCACAAGGGTGACTAGAAACAAATAGCACAAGAACAAGTAATATCACAATATGCATCAATCAATAAGTTTTGGGACACTGCACATAGAATGACAGCTATGCTCTCTTAATGGTGCCTAAACATATAAGGTGGAGACTCAATAGTGGTGGAAGAAAGGCTTTTTATAAAGGAAGCAGGGATTTCAAGTTTCAAAAAGAGCTTCCAAAAATTATGGTACTTGTTAGCTTTCAGCCCTCATTGCCCCTATCATAAGCATCTTGAAGTGATTAAGGTTAAAGTGAACAAAGATGGAGCATATGCTTGACGAAGTATAAGTTGGCAACCTCAAGTCCCTTCAATACGAGGGCCACACCTCATGCTACTCAACTTCATTCACATGTAAGTTCTTGTCATTGTAAGTATTTGCATATCATTGAGAACCGCCAACGGGTTACCCCTTGCAAGGCAAGCAGACAGTGAGCATCTCAGCAATCTTTTTATTTACCATATGCATAGCTTTTTATTGAGGATGCTTTATAGATAGCTCACTATGGTGATGCTGCAAGTTTCCACCATGATTAGGCATGGCTTAGGCTAGTGGCCCATGCGTTTCTCTAATACAGAATACAAACTCCATGGACTTACAAGTTCCCTCTTTATTTCACACCGGTGACATCCATAGACAAAAGAGCATGATAAAAACTGAGTACAAAGTACAAGTGCAATGTTGAAAACGTTCCCCGTGACAGCACGTTCTGCTAATTCCAACGTATAAGTGCAAGCATATACAACATAGATGGCACAATGGTTCAAGTTTATTAGGGGAAAAGGATATAAAGTGTGCCATCAAGTTCGTGAGGGCTTTAATCACTAAGTTTTCACATAACAAAATAGTTTTTAATTGGAAGATAGCTGAAAACAAGAATATACTTGTGTTGGAGATATGCCCTAGAGGCAATAATAAAAGTGGTTATTGTTATACCTTTGTGTTTATGATAAATGTTTACATTCATGCTATAATGGTATTAACCAGAAACATTAATACTTGTGTGATTTGTAAACTAAATTAGAGTCCCTGGTAAAGCCTCTTTGTAATACTAGCTTGTTGATTAATAGATGATCGTGGTTTCTCGATCATGAACATTGAGATGTTATTAATTACAAGATCATATCATTAGGAGAATGGTATGATGGACATACTCCTATAGATAAGCGTAGCATCAAGATCAAGTCATTTCAATAGTTCGTTTGCTATAAGCTTTCTCATACATAGTAACCTAATTCCTTCGACCATGAGATCATGTTAATCACCATCACCGGAAGGATGCTTTGATGACATCAAATACCACAGCGTAACTGGATGGCTATAAAGGTGGCATTGAGTGTTCGGAAAGTATGGGTTGAGGCACATGTAGCAAGTGTGGGATTTGTCCATCCATATGACAGATAGATATACTCTGAGCCCTCTCGGTGGAATGTCATCCCATTAGCTTGCAAGCATGTGACTGGCTCACAAGGGATCACATATCACGGGAACGAGAAAAGAGTACTTATCAGTAACGAGGTTGAAATAGGTATGCAGAGATACCGACGATCAAAACCTCGGATAAGTAAACTATCGTGAGACAAAGGGAAATTGGTATCGTATGTAAGTATTCGATCGCAAAGTAATCGCAGAAATATGTGGGAACCATATGAATTTCTAGATTCCTCTATTGGTTATTGATCGGAGAAGTGTCTCGGTCATGTCCGCATAATTCACGAATCGTAGGGAGACACACTTAAGGATTCAATGTTGTTTAGTAGATATGGAATGTTAGTAGGGATATCGAATGTTGTTCGGAGTCTCAGATGGGATCCGGGATATCACGAGGAGATCCGGAATGATCCGAAGAATAAGATTCATATAAGGAAAGTCCTATTTCGGATTTCGGGAAAGTTTCCGATGTTTTCATCGGAGAGGTTCTAGAAGGGTCTAGAAGGTTCACCGGTCCGGAAGGAGAATGGTCCATGAATGTGTCATGGGTATGTGTAATGATTGGATCATATCCTAGGTCACTTGCTGTTGGCATTTGCAAGAGATAATTAAAGCTCTAAATTGAAAGTCAAACGGGAAGTTTGAAAAGTCAAACTGGAACAATGGTTTCCTAGAGGAAGAAGAAACAAGTCCTTCTCTCAATCCAACTTGGGTTTGGGTTTGGATTCAAACCCACCCCTCCCAAGGCTGCCCCTCCCTCTCATAAATAGAAGGGGAGGGCTGCCCAAACACCACAAGCCCTAGCCTCTCTCCACGAGCCGCCGCCGCTGACCCGCCGCCGCTCGCCGCCTCCCTAGCCGCCGCCGACACCTCCTCCTCCTCTCGGTCATCTAAACCCTAGATCTCCGGGAAACCCTAATCCACCATAACTCGTACCGGCTTAGGCGAAGCCCTGCGGGATCTTCCCTCTACCTCCGACACCACGCCGTCGTGCTACCGGAATCGCGAGGGGAGAACTACAACCTCCACTGCCTGCTGGAACAAGGGAGAGGAAGGTATTCATCGAGTACCTAACGTGTGACCGTCTGCGGAAGCGCTGCCGGAACGCAGGGCCGGAAGGATCGTCTACACGATCTTGAGATCGGCAAGTGTACGACTACATCACCCACGGGAATCTTCTCTCGTTAACCGCTTTGGAATCTTCGAGGGTGAGTGCTTCTATCGACTCGTTGCTATAATCTAGTAGATAGATCTTGGCTTGTTTGTGTGCATGTGGTAGAATTTTTTTGTTTTCCATGCTACGAACCCCTTCAGTGGTATCAGAGCCATGTCTATATGTAGATCTGTTGCACGAGTAGAACACAATGGTCATTGTGGGCGGTGGTGCTTTTATTATCAATTGATTTTTGTGTACTTTGCATCTTGCGGTATGATGGGATGAAGCGGCCCGGGCTAACCTTACATGACATCGTTCATGAGACTTGCTCCACGCTCAACATGCAACTAGTATTGCATAAGTGGCTTTGCGGGTGTCTGTCTCTCCCATCATATTATAGATTCAATTTACAACGAGCACCTGATAGTTCAAGCATCAACGTTGTGGTTCTTGTTCATAAGTTAGAATGACACTTATTGAAAGCCCCAAACCACGTAAAATATGCAAAGAAAATTAGAGGCGTCTAACTTTGTTTTGCAGGGGTGTGCTGTGATGTGATATGGCCATGATTGTGATTATATATGATGTATGCAATGTTCCTTATTGTAAGTTGGTAACCGGCAGGAGCCATATGGTTGTTTTTTAAATTCCGTTAAGACCTGCGTGTCTATTCAAAGTAGTTGTAATAGTTGAAGCTGGTGGACGACAACCATGAAACGACGCCATTGCCCTGACGCCATACCGGTGATGATGGAGATCATGTTCGTGCTTGAAGATGGAGATCGGAAGCACAAGAAGAAAGGCCATATCATATCACATATTATGAATTGCATGTGATGTTAATCCTTTATGCATCTTGTATTGCTTAGTTTGCGACGGTAGCATTATAAGATGATCCCTCATGCACAAAATTTCAAGTTTTAAAGTGTACATCCTTAGTAAGCACCGTTGCTAAAGCTCGTTGTTTCGAAGCACCACGTGATGATCAGGTGTGTTAGATTCTACGAGTGTATACAACATGAGCAAGCCAGATTTGCTCATGCGGAAGCTAAGGTTTGATATTGACGAGCCTAGCATGTACAGACATGGTCTCGGAACACGGATCACCAAAAGGTAAAGCATGAGTCATATAGTAGATATGATGAACATGTTGATTGTTCGCCATTGAAGCTACATCAACTCTCGTGATGATCGGTTTTGATGTGGTGGATTTGGTTCGTGTGATCACTAAAAAAATTTGAGGGATATTGTTTTGAGTGGGAGTTCACCTAGATTAATAACTATTAATTAGAACTCAATTTGTCATAAACTTAGTCTAAACTATTGCAAATATGTTGTAGATCAATGGCGGCCCCTACCATCAATTTTAATGCGTTCCTAGAGAAAGAAAAGTTGAAAAACAATGGAAGCAACTTCGCGGATTGGTTCCGCAATTTGAGGATTTTCCTCAATGCTGGTAATTTGACCTATGTGCTGGATGCACCGCTAGGTGACCCGCCTGCAGCTACTGCTACCAATGAGGTAAAGAATGTTTTTCTTGCTCGGAAGAATAAGTACTCCATAGTTCAGTGTGCTATCTTGTATGGTTTGGAATCGGAGCTTCAGAAAATGTTTGAGAACCATGACCCACATGATATTGTCCGTGAACTCAAAATGATATTTATTTAACTGCAGGATGGAAGAGGGCAGCTCCGTCAGTGAGCACGTGCTTAAGATGTCTGGGCACGCAAGCAAGCTTCAAAGCTTGGGTATAGTGATTCCTAATGCTTTGGGGATTCACCGTGTCTTCCAATCACTACCACCAAGTTACAAGAACTTTGTGATGAACTACAATATGCAAAACATGGACAAGTCGTTGCCAGAACTCTTCTCCATGTTGAAATCTGCAGAAGTGGAGATCAATAAAGAGAACCAAGTGTTGTTGGTAAATAAGACCACCAAATTCAAGAAGCAAGGCAAGTCTAAGAAAAAGGGAAACTTCAAGAAGGGCGGTAAGAAAGTTACGCTTTGGCGAAGAAGACCAAGCTGGGCCTAAGCACGATCTTGAGTGCTTTTCTTGCAAGGAGAAGGTCCTTTGAGCGGAATTTCCCAAAGTACTTGGAGGATTTGAAGAATGGCAACATAAAAAAGAAAGGTATATCCGATATACATGTTATTGATGTGTATCTAACTAGTACTAGTAGTAGTGCCTGGGTATTTGATACTGGTTCGGTTGCTCATATTTGTAACTCGAAACAGGTGCTGCAGAATAAACGGAAGCTAGCGAAGAACAAGGTGACGATGCGCGTAGGAAATGGATCAAAGGTTGATGTGATCGCGGTCGACACACTACCTCTTCATCTACCATCAGGATTAGTTTTATACTTAAATAATTGTTATTTGGTGCCTGCGTTGAGCATGAACATTATATCTGGATCATGTTTATTGCGAGACGGTTACTTGTTTAAGTCCGAGAATAATGGTTGTTCGATTTATATGAGTAATATGTTTTATGCACATGCACCTGATAGATGGTCTATTCTTATTGAATCTCGATTGTGGAAATACACACATTAATAACATTGAAGCCAAAAGTTTGAAATTGAGCGATAACTCGACCTATATGTGGCATTGTCGTCTTGGTCATATTGGAGTGAAGCGTATGAAGAAACTCCATTCCGATGGACTTATTGAATCACTTGATTTCGAATCACTTGAAAGATGCGAAGCATGTCTGATGGGTAAAATGACTAAGACTCCATTTTCTGGTATGATGGAGTGAGCTACGGACTTATTGGAAATCATACATACCGATGTGTGTGGCCCAATGAGTGTAGCATCGCGCGGTGGTTATCGTTATGTTCTTACCTTCACAAATGACTTGAGTAGATATGGGTATATCTATTTCATGAAACATAAGTACGAAACTTTCGAGAAGTTTAAGGAATTTCAAAGTGAGGTAGAGAATCAACGTAACAAGAAGATTAAATTTCTATGATCCGATCGTGGAGGTGAATATCTAAGTTACGAGTTTGGCGAGCATTTGAAGAAATGCGAAATACTTTCACAATTGACACCACCGGGAACACCACAGCGTAATGGTGTGTCCGAACGTCGTAATCGAACTCTCTTAGATATGGTTCGTTCTATGATGTCACTTACAGATTTACCGCTATCGTTTTGGGGTTATGCATTAGAAACAGCCGCATTCACTTTAAATAGGGCACATCTAAATCCGTTGAAACGAAACTGTATGAATTATGGTTTGGGAAGAAACCTAAATTGTCGTTCCTTAAAGTTTGGGGTTGCAAAGCTTATGTAAAGAAGTTACAGCCAGACAAGCTTGAACCCAAAGCGGAAAAATGCGTCTTCATAGGATACCCGAAGGAAACTATTGGGTATACCTTCTATCAAAGATCCGAAGGCAAAATCTTCGTTGCCAAGAATGGATCCTTTCTAGAGAAGGAATTTCTCTCAGAAGAAGTGACTGGAAGGAAAGTAGAACTCGACGAGGTTGTTGAACCTTCTCTCGAACTTGCGAGTAGTGCAGCACCGGAAGTAGTTCCTGTGGCGCCTACACCAATAAGAGAGGAAGCTAATTATGTTGATCATGAAACTTCGGTTGAAGTTGTTACGGAACCTCGCAGGTCGACGAGAACTCGTACCACTCCTGATTGGTATGATCCCGTTATGAGTGTCATGTTGGTGGACAACACCGATGACCCTGTGACATATTAGGAAGCGATGATGAGGCCAGATTCCAATAAATGGCAAGAGGCCATGAAATCCGAGATTGGATCCATGTACGAAAACCAAGTATGGACTTTGGTGGACTTACCGGATGGCCGAAAGGCTGTTGAGAACAAATGGATTTTCAAGAAGGAAACAGATGCTGATGGTAATGTTACTGTCTATAAAGCTCGACTTGTCGCAAAAGGGTTTCAACAAATTCAAGGAGTTGACTACGATGAGACTTTCTCACCAGTAGCGAAGCTAAAGTCTGTGAGGATTATGTTAGCAATCGCTACATATTATGATTATGAGATATGGCAGATGGATATCAGAACGGCGTTCCTCAATGGAGACATTGATAAAGAGTTGTATATGATGCAACCCAAAGGTTTTGTCGATCCTAAAGATGCTAACAAGGTATGCAAACTTCAACGATCCATATATGGATTGAAGCAAGCATCCCGAAGTTGGAATCAACGTTTTGATAAGGTAATCAAAAGCTTTGGTTTTATACAAACTTATGGAGAAGCTTGTATTTACAAGAAAGTGAGTGGGAGCTCTGTAGCATTCTTAATACTATATGTAGATGACATATTGTTGATTGGGAATGATGTAGACCTTCTTAATAGTGTCAAGGATTATTTGAATAATAGTTTTTCAATGAAAGATCTTGGCGGAGCAGCTTACATATTAGGCATAAAGATTTATAGAGATAGATCGAGACGCCTAATATCATTGTCACAGAGTACATATTTGGACAAAGTTCTAAAGAAGTTTGGAATGGAAGACAGCAAGAAAGGGTTCTTGCCCATGTTGCCCAATACGACCTTGAGTAAAACTCAAAGTCCTACAACGGCAGAAGATAGAGAAAGGATGAGTAAGACTCCCTATGCCTCAGCCATAGGATCTCTTATGTATGCCATGCTATGTACTAGACTCGACATTGCATATGCTGTTAGTTTGACTAGCAGATATCAAAGTGATCCAGGAGTGGGTCATTGGACAGCGGTCAAAAACATCCTTAAATACTTGAGAAGAACTAAGGATATGGTTCTTTCTTATGGAGGTGATGAACAGCTCATTGTTAATGGTTACACCGATGCTAGTTGGAACACCGATCCGGATGATTCTAAATCTCAATCTGGATACGTATTTACTTTGAATGGTGTAATAGTTAGCTGGAGGAGTGCAAAGCAAAGCATTGTGACGAGATCTTCAACTGAATCGGAATACATAGATGTTTCGGAGGCTTCACAAGAGGCGATATGGATGAAGGAGTTCATTACAGAGCTTGGTGTGGTTCCAAGTGCGCTGGACCCAATGTCTATCTATTGTGATAACATGGGCGCCATAGCCAATGCGCAAGAACCAAGGTCACACAAGAAGCTGAAGCACATCAAGCTACATTTTCACGCTATTCGAGAGCATGTCCAAGATGGAGACATAAAGATTTGCAAAGTACACATAGATCTGAATGTGGCGGATCCGTTGACTAAACCTCTCCCGAGGGCAAAACATAATCAGCACCAAACCGCCATGGGTGTTCGGTATATTACCATGTAATCTAGATTAGTTGACTCTAGTCCAAGTGGGAGACTGTTGGAGATATGCCCTAGAGGCAATAATAAAAGTGGTTATTATTATATCTTTGTGTTTATGATAAATGTTTACATTCATGCTATAATGGTATTAACCAGAAACATTAATACTTGTGTGATTTGTAAACTAAATTAGAGTCCCTAGTAAAGCCTCTTTGTAATACTAGCTTGTTGATTAATAGATGATCGTGGTTTCTCGATCATGAACATTGAGATGTTATTAATAACAAGATCATATCATTAGGAGAATGGTATGATGAACATACTCCTATAGATAAGCGTAGCATCAAGATCAAGTCATTTCAATAGTTCGTTTGCTATAAGCTTTCTGATACATAGTAACCTAATTCCTTCGACCATGAGATCATGTTAATCACCATCACCGGAAGGATGCTTTGATGACATTAAACACCACACCATAACTGGGTGGTTATAAAGGTGGCATTGAGTGTTCGGAAAGTATGAGTTGAGGCACATGGATCAAGAGTGGGATTTGTCCATCCATATGACAGATAGATATACTCCGAGCCCTCTCGGTGGAATGTCATCCAATTAGCTTGCAAGCATGTGACTGGATCACAAGGGATCACATATCACGAGAACGAGAAAAGAGTACTTATCGGTATCGAGGTTGAACTAGGTATGCAGAGATACCGACGATCAAAACTTCGGATAAGTAAACTATCGTGAGACAAAGGGAAATTGGTATTGTATGTAAGTGGTTCATTCGATCGCAAAGTAATCATAGAAATATGTGGTAACCATATGAATTTCCAGATTCCTTTATTGGTTATTGATCGGAGAAGTGTCTCGTTCATGTCCGCATAATTCACGAACCGTAGGGAGACACACTTAAGGATTCGATGTTGTTTAGTAGATATGGAATGTTAGTAGGGATACCGAATGTTGTTCGGAGTCTCGGATGGGATCCGGGATATCACGAGGAGATCCGGAATGATCCAAAGAATAAGATTCATATAAGGAAAGTCCTATTTCGGAGTTCGGGAAAGTTTCTGATGCTTTCATCGGAGAGGTTCTAGAAGGCTCTAGAAGGTTCATCGGTCCGGAAGGAGAATGGTCCATGAATGTGTCATGGGTATGTGGAATGATTGGATCATATCCTAGGTCACTTGGTGTTGGCATTTGCAAGAGCGAATTAAAGCTCTAAATTGAAAGTCAAACGGGAAGTTTGAAAAGTCAAACTAGAACAATGGTTTCCTAGTGGAAGAAGAAACAAGTCCTTCTCTCAATCCAACTTGGGTTTGGGTTTGGATTCAAACCCACCCCTCCCAAGGCTGCCCCTACCTCTCATAAATAGAAGGGAGGGCTGCCCCAACACCACAAACCCTAGCCTCTCTCCACGAGTCGCCGCCGCCATCGACCCGCGCGCCGCGCCGCCGTCAGCGCTGCCGCCGGTCCGTCGCCGCCGCCCTAGCCGTTGCTGATACCTCCTCCTCCTCTCGGTCATATAAACCCTAGATCTCCGGGAAACCCTAATCCACCATAACTCGCACCGGCTTAGGTGAAGCCCTGCGGGATCTTCCCTCTACCTTCGACACCATGCCGTCATGCTGCCAGAATCGCGAGGGGAGAACTACAACCTCCGCTGCCTGCTAAAACAAGGGAGAGGAAGGTCTTCATCGAGTACCGAACCTCGACCGATCATGAGCGCTGCGGAGCATGGCACGGAAGGATCGTCTACGCGTTCTTGAGATCGGCAAGTGTACCACTACATCACCCACGAGAATCTGCTCTCGTTAACCACTTTGGAATCTTCGAGGGTGAGTTCTTCTATCGACTCGTTGCTACAATCTAGTAGATAGATCTTGGCTTGTTTGTGTGCATGCGGTAAATTTTTTTTGTTTTCCATGCTACGAACCCCTTCAACTTGGAATGGTGTAACATGCCATGCATAGGAGTTTATAGTGGACACTTTGGAATAACTTGGTTTCTTCGGAGTTGGAAGCATGAGTAGAACTTACTCATACAAGTGGAGGCTAGCAAAAGACTGTGAGCAACCAACTAAGATAGCATAATGGCCATAATCATGCAGTGCAACAAAGCATTACTAATCAAAGCATAAGTGGTACTATAAGTCAAGGACTAAATGATCATAGAGGCTATGGTGACCTGTCATAGTTATAACGTGGTGTGAACATGTGCCAAGTCAACCCAAACAAAGCATCAAAAGAGAATACCACAATACTATGCTTTTGCATGCTAAAACAACGCATAATTTCTTCAAGGCACACTAAGCAATCCCAATTGTTTGGAAAAAGACATGCTACAACAATAATCACTAAGCATAAGGTCAAAACAACACCTAGCATGTCATGCTAAAGTCTAAGTCACAGTCAATGCAAGCTCCTCTTGCACTTACAAGCAAGAACTTACTACTCCTTCCCAACACCAAGCAACTTATTTGCAAAAAAACACAGCGAGAATAGGGGTCAAAACTACTTTATTCAAGCAAACTAAACAACCTAAGCAAAGCAAACGAAAACTAAGACGCTCCAAAACAATACAACTGTGCATGAAACAATAAAAACGAAGTGTCTAGACAGACCTGAGCTTTTTATTGATGAAGAAGGGGATGCCCAAGGCATCCCCAAGCTTTGATGGTTGTACCTCTTGGATATTTCTTGGAGTGACACCGGGGTGGCATCCCCAAGATTGAGCTTTTGTCCATTCCTCATCTCTTTGCATCATTCTCTCTCTACACCTGAATTTTTTTCCTTCATACAAAACTTCACACAATCTTCATTAGCAACATTAGTTTATTCAAAAGATATTAGACCTCTGCCAAAGCTTTCGAACAGCAAAGCTTTTCACTAAAAACACAAGCTACTTCAGTAACTCCTTCAAAAATCTCAATTCACCTAAAGAGAACTCAAAAAGGAATCAATAAGAAGCAAATGCAAATAATGGCAGAAATCTGTCAAAACAGACCAGCAGATAGAAACTGAATTTTTCGAACATCTTCTGTTGCTCAAATCAAAAAGTTTTGAACTAACAAAAGTTATGTAACATACTGGGGTATTTATTCGTAAATTTTGAGCTCAATCCGAGTTACAGAGACTCCTCACAAATTTTTATGGTGGAGGACAGAAATCTGTTTCGGGACAGCAACTCCCCAAATCTTACTTCCCTCTCATTAGAGATCATTCTTGGCACAAAAAGCAAACAAAAGGATAAGGAGAGGTCATTACAGAAGTAATAACTTCCAAGACTCAAGGAAATTCTTGGGTTATCTCCCAAGAAGTACTTTTCTTTAACGCCTTTAAGTTAGGCACAAGAAGCAAGAAGAATCAAGTATTTTTAAATGAAGAAGCAACCTTCTTGTTCTTTCCTTTCTTACCTTTCTTCTTTTCTTTAGGAAAAATATGGTTGCTCACTGGAGGAGCAAAATGCATAATGCCTTTTCCCACATCTATTACTGCTCCAAGGTGTTTTAGTAGGGATCTTCCAAGTCTAATCTGTCCTTTGCCTACACATTCAATAACAAGATAATCAGTAGACACCATTTTCCCTGATATTTTTGTAAACACACCTTCAGCTATTCCAATGGGTAATAAAGTGGCATTGTTGGTAAGAGATATTTCCTCTCCTCCTTCAGTAAGCCCCCAAAGACTCAAGGAATCATAAATATCTTTAGGCATGAGGCAAAATTCAGACATGATGTCACAGCGAGCATAAAAAAGTGTAGTGTTTATAGAGACTTTAATTGTGGGAAACCACTTTGAAGGCTTAGAGTTTATGGGAACATAATCATGGTAAGCCCTAAGCATGTGATAGCAACTATTCATAGCAGCAATACTAGTCTCAAGAGTGTTCAACCTAGCAAAAATATTTGTGAATGAGGAATAAGACTTGCCAGGTGTACCATAAATCATCATCAATTTATTTATGGCATCAAAAGCTTCATCCTCAGTACATAGAAAAATATCTTTCTCAGCCACAGCATCCAAAGCATATCTATAACGAAGAGAAATACCGTGGTAGAAACTATCAATAACCAAGCCAAGACTCATCTTAGGCTCGGTTTCTCTGTAAAGCGGAGATTCTAGACCAAGCTTCTTTGAAACTCTCATCATTTTTTTGCTTAAAAGTGGAGATCTCTTCCATAGGTGAAATAAAGATTGGTCCAAAACCAGACATGGTGGCAATTAGAGTAGGAACTATTTTTGTGTGTTTTTGAATAAAGCAAGCAAACCAAACTAGACTAAATTTTTTTTGGGTTTTTTGAAAAGTGGCAAACAAAACCAAGCAAACTAAAAAAAAGTAAAGAGAAAGGAAGTGAAGGACTCCCCTAGTGAAGACGTCCTTAGTCTCCCCGGCAACGGCGCCAGAAAACTTGTTGATGACTCCTTGGTGGCGCCAGAGAACTTGGTGCTTGACGTGGAGTCTGTTGGGAACCCCAAGAGCAAGGTGTAAAGCAGCACAGCAACAAGTTTTCCCTCAGTAGAGACCGGGGTTATCGAACCAGAAGGAAGAAGGAAACGTCACACAGGTGTTGCAAGCAACACGGAGACCTGCATAACACAAACTCAATACTTTGCCCCAACGAATCAGTGAGGTTGTCAAGCTCACCGGTTTGCTCTAACATAGGAATAAACATATGGTGTGGAAGGTAGTAGTTTGCAGCAAAGTAAACAAGTAATAGTGGAAGATGCATCAATTTTAAAGATTGGATCAGGGTCCATATTTCACTAGAGGTGCTCTCCTTAGATAAACAACATGGCATGAAGGGTAAACAAATTGCAGCAAGGCAATTGACAGGAACTGAGCAAGGCATAACAATGCAATTACTAGTCAGAAAGATCCTATGAGATTCGATTGGGCAATACAACAAGATACATAGACCGCCATCCAATTGCATCTATGACTAGAAGTCCACCTTCAGGTTATCATCCGAACCCCTCCAAAGATTAAGTTGCAAGCAATGCATAACTACTTTAAGCACAGTGTGTAAGGTAAACAGTCCACATGTTCCATGAACAAGAGACCGTTGTTTTCTCCCTAGTAGCAACATCACATCTACAACCGAAGAGATTATTGTCACTTCCCTTGGAAACTAGAGGCATGAACTGATGACCCACAAGTGTAGGGGATCGCAACAGTCTTCGCGGGTACTATTACCCAATTTATTGATTTGACACAAGGGGAGCCAAAGAATACTTGCAAGCCTTAACAACTGAGTTGTTAATTCAGCTGCACCTGGAAATAGTTCTTGCTCACAGAAGTTTATCAGTAGCAACAGTTTGTAGTAGCAACAACAGAACAACAGAGCAATAGTAATGTAACGTGCAATGGGATTCAAGTGCGGTAGTAGGCATAGGATGGATGGACTACGCATGGACGAGTCTAAACATGTAACTTCAAGATCTAGGGCATTGTAGATAAATAATAACAAGCATCCAATTACTAAACAATCCTAGGCATGTGCTCCAAATATAGTCATACGTGCTCAAATGAGAACTTGCACAACATCTTCTGTCTAGCCAGCCCGTGGCAGCGGGGCCTCTAGGGAACTACTGGAAATTAAGGTGCTCCTTTAATAGAGCACCGGAGCAAAGCATTAACACTCCATGAACACATATGATCCTCACACCACAGCCATCCCCTCCGGTTGTCCCAATTATTGTCACTTTGGGGCCTTTGGATCCGGGCAATGATATGTGTACACAACTTGTAGATAAGATCACAAACAATACTATCATAATGATTCAATAATAAGTTCAGATCTGAGATCATGGCACTCGGGCCCTAGTGACAAGCATTAAGCACAACAAGTTGCAACAAAGTCAAATAGCACTAATAGAGATACTAGACACTAAGCCCTAACAAATCTTATTCGATTACATGATAGAACTCATCCAATCCCTACCATCCCCAAGCCTACAGTGGGGGATTACTCACTCATGGATGAGGGAAACATCGATGGTTGATGGATATGCGTTGGTGATGATGATGGCAATGATCCTCTCCAAATCCCCCGTCCCGGCAGGGTGCCAGAACGGAGTTTCTGGATCCAAATCATGGTTTCTGGTGGCGGCGACGGAGCAGAACTCTTTCTGGAAAACTATCGACCCTCCCCCCCGTTTTTAGGTCGAGAGGCAACTTATAGGCGCAAAGGGAGGCCGAGGGGGTGCCTGGGATGGCTGCACCCCCTAGGCGCGGCCAGTGGTGGGCCCGCGCCTGGCAGGGGTGTGGGCCCCCCAGGCCCCTTCTCCGTCTCGTCTTCTGGCTCTGTGTGTCTTCTGGTGAAATATAATTTTTGGCATATTTTCAGGGATTTTTCCTGATAGTTGATTTTCTGCACAAAAACAAGACACCAAGGTAATTCTGCTGAAAACAGCGCTAGTCCGTGTTAGTTGTATCCAAATCACAACTTTAGAGGAGAAACAATAGCAAAAGTGTTCGGGAAAGTAGATACATTTTGGACGTATCAACTCCCCCCAAGGTTAGCTTATTGCTTGTCCTCAAGCAATTCAGTTGAAAACTGAGTGCGATAAAAGAACTTTCACGAACACATTTGCTTCATATGATGTATATATTCTCAGCACAGGAGTAGATTCTTAAACCATTCATAATAAGAAGTATGCAACTAAGTCTACTCAATAGTCATTGCAAGCTATGAAGAGAAACCAACTCAATAATAATAAGTAGCATGAAACATAAACATAAGCAACATTGCAATGCTCATAGTAAGGTATGATAGAGTGGTATCTCGCTTGCCCCTTTGTTTGTAGAGCACAATATAAATGTCAAGGCACCTCTGAAGTTCAAGTGAAGACTAGAAGTAAAAATATCAGAGATACAAGCATCAAAGTCATGACATAATTAACCAAGTTTTGGAACAAACACAAGAATGAAAACTATGCTCTCAAGAAGGTGCTCGTAGAATAAGTGGTGACTCAACAAGGGAGTGAAAACGGTTTTTGAAAAGTTTGAAAGGCTTCCCAATGCTGAAAGGAAGGTACTCATTAGCTTTGAGATCTCATTGCCCCTATCATAGGCATCTTCATATGGTTAAGGTGAAAGTGAGGTCCAGTATGAGTTATATGCTCGATGTAACCATAAACTGAAATCCCAAGTCCCTTGAGTACGAGGGCCGCTCCGCATGCTACTCAACTTTGGTTACCTGCAAGTTCTTGTCATTGTTCATACATGCATATCATAGAGAACCGCCAACGGGGTACCCTTTGCACATGATACAGAAGCTATCCCGTGATCAAAATGACAAGACAAGCAGACAATGAGCATCTCAGCGATCTTTTTATTTACTATATGCTTAGCTTTTTATTGAGGATGCTTCATAGAATGCTCATTATGGTTATGCTGCAAGTTTCCACCATGATTAGGCATGGCTTAGGCTAGCGTCCCAGGCGTTTCTCTAACACAATGTATAAACTCCATGAACTTACAAGCTCCCCTTTTATTTCACATCGTCAACATTCGTAAACAAAAGAGCAAAGTATCAACTGGATAGGATATCCAAAAGGTGTTGAAAGCGTTCCCCATGACAGCACGGTTCTGCTGACTCCCAGCATATAATTTGCAAGTATATAACTTTCATGGACAAGTCATAATGGTTCAGGATTATTAAGTGTAGGGAATAAAGTGTGTCATCAAGTTCGTGAGAGCTTTACTAACTAACTTTCTCAAAACAGACAAACATTTTATTTGGAAGAAAACAAGGCATATCGAATATGCACTGAAATAGCAAACAATGCTAATAGGTAGGTTTGGTGGACACAGCTGGCAATATTGGTTTTGGGGGGTTGGATGCACAAGTAGAGCGCATACTCAGTGCAAGTGAAGGCTAGCAATAGAGAGGGAGCAACAATCGAGAGAGCAATAATTGTCATAATCATGCTTGCAACAAAACAGGAATAATCATGGCATGAAAGTGATACAAGAACTCCGAGGCAAAATAAATCATCAAGGCTTACTGACTATTGATTAGCCATATGCATGCGTGAGCATGTGCCAAGTCGGTTCACATGAACAGTCAAAGGAGGATACCACAATATCATACCAAAATATGAATAAAACATTGCAAGCAAACATTCATATGACATGCTACAAACTATTAGCAAGCTGGAGGTAATCATAGACAAGCAAGAACTACTAAGCATCCATCAGTAACATACACCTTACAATGAATAGACTAAGCATGCTCACAATGATGAGTATATGTACAAAAATAAAAACAAAATAGAGTTCATTACCAACCTCTTACCACACCTCGAGTTGTCTTAATCTTCATTATTTCCCTTCACTTGTGTGACTTGAATAATAACATGAAACCAAAATCCACTAAGGACGGTTGAACCCTGCAAAGAACTCACAAAACCAAACAAAAACAACAAATACACTACGCCAACAATAGCCCTACAACAACACATATACTGCAACACGATTTTTATGTGTATCTAATCAAGCTGCCCTACACCGCCGCACCTTATTTCCAGAGGACCACGTTGAAAGTCCACCTCCACGGCCCATATCCCAACTGCCAGGCTCTGTTCTACTTCACGGCACCTTAACCCTAGCAGTAGTGTGCCGCCGCAACAAATCAGGTCGTCAACCAGTCAATCGCCCTTCTTCTTCTCTCCCAACCTGTGCAGCCACCAAAGCCCGCTCATGATCGCCTCATCACCATCAACCTCACTCTCGTCATCCTCCTACTCGCCGCCCTCGCCTTCCCCAAAACCACGCAGAGACAACACACCATCGGGGAGCCCCGTCGCTACGTGGTCCCTCAGGGTGTGGAGATCTAGAGCCCGACGGTCAAGTGGGACTCCGACAACCGCCAGGCCTCTGCCTCCGTCTGCAGCGCTGTGTGCCATGAAGGAAACTGCCACTGTGTCTTCTGTGGAGACAGGCGCAGATGCAAATCAGTTCAGGGAGGTTTGTTGGTCACCTAGATTTTACTCATTCCTGCTCCTATCCAATGCTCATCAATTTCTAATCCTGAATCCTATTTTGATTTTTTAGTTCGTTCAAGTTCACATTCATTATCTACAACATTAACATGATAGTTTACTGCAAGACAATAATTGAATTCTAGAGCCCCAAAAGCAGAATTGTACATATATCAATTGCCCGGATCTGATTTTCAAAAGATTGTCCTGCTGCAGCAGTTGCAACGGCCATCTTCTAAACATCAGCAAGCATGTCCATGTCTTGGTCGACTGCAGCCATTGTAAGAGCCTTTTCTTTATTTAATTGGTAGGACTGAATCGTGTTGTGACTATTTCATTGGTTTTTTAAGACACACTTAAGTTGTGAAGCCTTTAAATACATAGTTATGATGTGGAAAAAGACATACACGCTTATTATCAAGGATCGATGTTGCTGTACTAGGAGTAAAATACCCCTATCAAATGCATAGGGCTGCTTTTCTACAGTTAATTAAGATGCACCGAGTAATATTCAGTCACCTCTGATCATGTACATTAGAGAGGCAATACTAGGAGTCTAGGACATTTGTTTATGTATTCTTTCTGGCGAGATTACGCAAACTGTCCAATTTTCCTTACTCTTCTTATTGGCATGCTCCATGGTATGAATCTTACTATATTAATTCAAAGATCATAATTTAGGTTTTCATTTTTATCATTTGATAACAGCTTCCTTCTTAACATTTTCATTTTATGTTACTCCCTCCGATCCAAATTAACTGACTCGAGTTTATCTAAATTCGGATGTATCTAGTATTAGAACATGTCTAGATATATCCGAATCTAGAAAATCCAAGTCAATTAATTTGGATCGGAGGGATTAATAATTTTTCCTTAGCAGACTTGTACTATGAGTTGATCCCAAAACTGATTTTGAGAACGCCCTTGCAAAATAATTTCTGCGCATATTTGAGAAGTGCAACTTCAGATATTATTATTCAGTCTAGTCTTTACTAAATAATCAATCATTTCTTAAGTAACAACCTGAAGCATTGTATTATTATATTCTCTGTTTATTATTTCGGCACAAGTAGTAACTGATAGGTGAGCAAAGTACTATGATTTGAGATGTGTCCTTGTTGTACAGTCTTGATTGGTTCATACAGGTGCATCTTGCATGGTGACTTAGCTTTGGCATTCTATTGTGGAGTTTGAAGAATTTTCGAGGGGCACACTATGCATTTTTCTTCTATTTTTAAAGGTACTACGCATTTTTCTTTCATTTTTAAAGGTACCATCAACCGAGATACACTTTTTTCTCTTTTCAATACACTTTACCATGAATCTATATACTTCATGGAGTGCCTACGAACTGGATCTTACTAATGCTAAAATTGTGGTCTCTATTCAATTTATCTAGAAAAGATATCGCATGTTCACATGGTGAGCAGTAGAGCAAGTAGATAGTATAATTCACTACACCCTTCGCACTGTTGTTTTTGCCACATCGGTTCTGAAATTGTATCTTTATTGTTGCAGGCCCAAAAGATCAACATGGATTGTTGTATTCGGATACGGCTCTATACATTAGAAGGAAGAGCATTATAAAGAATAAATATAGGTTTAGTTAGAGTATCAAGATTGCAAGCTATGTAGTGAATATAATGGATCCAGTAATAATATTGAGTTGCTTCTTCATGCAATGCATTCTTGTTCAGTGATATGTGTGTTTTCGTACCTACCTTATAACGTGTATATTCTCTCGCAAAGGAACGTGTATACTCCCCCTCTAAGCAAAAGATACTAACGACATTGAAGCGATTAAGCCAAACCAGTCCAGAAAATAATATCTATTATTTAATAAAATTAATCAATCAACATATATTATCCTTTTGCATCGCTTTTATCCATTGGCTACCAACGCATATGTATGTGTTGCATAACATTCTTGCAACGCCTAAAAACGCAACGCATAGTAAATCCGTTGGTAAATGTGCTTACAACGCCTATATCGACATTTAGATACGGATTCATGCGTTGCTGTAGGGGTGGTCTTGTTGTAGTGATATTTTTGGTGTTTTCGATTTTTCAAACAAGCCAACAAAACAAAAACAAGTAAAGCAAAAACAAACCAAGCAATGCAAAATCTTTTTGCATTTTTCTTTTAAGGCAAACTAAAGCAAAGAAACAAAGAAACAAACCAAGAGAAACAACGAAAATATTTTTGGTATTTTTGAGTTTTTTGAGAAAGAAGCAACAAGAACCAAAAAGAAAGCGAAACAATGGATATACAAAGAACCGACCGAACATGATATATATATATGAGTGTGATATCGTTATACCTCCCCCCAAGCTTAGGCTTTGGCCTAAGTGGGGCTCAATAGCACGGGTAGTAACCCCAAGCTGGTGGGTCATCATAGGAATGATCGTAGTCAGACGCTTGTGATGAAGAAGAAGATGCGCCCCAATCAAATAAGGGCTGCTGGTATGAAGACTCTCCCAAGTTGGAGGGCTGAATCGAATCGTCTCCGGCATCCTCTTCAACATTCTCCTCTTGCTGGGAGAGCTCCATCACATATGTGTTAACCTCCTCCTCCGTAAGCGACCATACTTGCCTGTTATCAAAGTTAAACAAAACAGGTGCAGGCAAATAAACTATTTTCTCAGTGCTAACCTTTCTCCGACCTTGTTGGGCAAAATATAATTCATACGGTAAACTTCTCACATTAACCCCCAAGGGAACAAAACCATGCTGAATCATGGATTCAAGATAAAGCCTCTCTATGGGGAACCGATAATCTGAAAGGTGAGGCTCTAAACCATGGAAAGCTAGCAACCTAGAAGCAATGAGACCTCCACAAATTCCACCCTTCTCGCGGTTGGTGGTGATACGGTGAGCTATCAAAGCACTCAGGCTATAAGATCGATTCCTATTCAGAGCAGCAGCGATAAAAGCTAGATCAAAAGAAGATAACTTCCTAGCAATCTTTCTAGCAAGAACACACTTGGTAATGAAATAGGCAAAATATCTAATGGCTGGGAACTGAATGTTCCGAATTTTACCACTTTCCTTTGAGAAGTCAAAACCTTGGCAAATCTCAGCATATAAATCCATAAGTGACTTGGGCCTCTCTTTGATCTTCTCACAAGATCCCCACTGAGGTACTCTAATTGTTGCACAGAAATCAGCAAAAGGCAGGTCGACAGGTATATTATATATTTTGTAATGGACCATGGGATTAGATGTAGACCAAGTGAACCGGAAGTCCTGCACAAAATCCATGGTTAGCTTAACAAATTGAAATGGTTCACCTTCAACAAAGTGTTCCAACCCTGCATTGGCAATCGAAGTTTGGAAATCCTGGGAGATTCATGTAGTTCTCATGAATTCCTGGCATGGATATATGGAAGGAAAATATGCCTCCTCACGATGAACCTTGATTGGCTCATGCACCATCAAGTCATATTGATTCAGTGGATAAGTACTCATCTTCCTTGCTGAAATTTTTAGACAAACATCAAACCAAGTGATTTCTAAGTTGATAAATGATGAGCAACTACTATAGGAACTTGCTAGAGGACTAGACATGCATCAAAATAAAGTTTCTAATTATAGAACAAGCATGCAAGCTCAAACAACCTGACACCTATAGCAGCAAAATACTCAAGATACAATCTACCAATCACAAATCTAATTGGACAAGTGGAGGAGGCACATACCAAGGAGTAATCTCTCCAAAAATTAGCAGCAAAGATGGGATGAGCAAGGAGATCGAAAATCACGAGCAAGAACAGCAAGAACTCGATCTTGAGCAAGTTTTCTGGTGTTTTCGGAAGAGATAAAGAAGATGGCTGTGAGGGGGCACCTTGAAGGGGCCCAGGTGGGCCAGACCCCCCTAGGCGCCACCCATAGGTAGGTCGCGCCTACCATGGGTGTGTGGCATGGGGTGGCCCCCTGGGTCACTTCAGGTGTCCCTCTGCCCCTTTTTTCGAGGAAAAAAATATTTTGAATTTTTTGGGATTTTTTGGGAAACTTTATTTTTGGCCAATTTTCAGGGTATGAAAATTGATTTTCTCGCAAAAACAGTTTTTTCAGAAGAAGCAGAAGCAAACCAAAAGCCAAACTACAGGAGCTCTAAGACAAACTAACAAGCAAACAACTAACAAAACCAAAACTAGCAAAAGAAAGGTAAAGACTAGGAAGGAGAAAAGTAAAAGAAAGCAAGTATAACCACAGTGAAAACATTATTTTGTTCATTAAAATCCTTTTGTTAACAAGGTTGATCAAGTCTTGTTACCAAAACAATCTTATATGAAACAAAAATTTGCATTCCACAAGGTGATTATGTTATCTCATACTTGATAGCAATGGTCCCAACCATAATAGTTTCAAAATTTTCTTGTGGAATGGGACAATATATTTCTCCAACCTTGATGCTCTCAATATTTTCAATGGAATTTAGGCAATAGCTTTTAACAACCTTCTTGGGGAAATAAAAAGTATGCTCTTTGTCATCAATATTGAATGTTACTTTTCCTTGATTACAATTAATGACAGCACCTGCAGTATTCAGAAAAGGTCTCCTAAGAATAATAGACATATTATCATCTTCGGGCATTTCAAGGACAACAAAATCAGTCAAAACCAAGCAATTATAAGCCACTTGAACAGGAACATCCTCACATATACCAACAGGAATAGTAGTTGACTTATCAACCATTTGCAAAGATATATCAGTTGGTATCAACTTTACTAGCTGGAGTCTCTTGTAAAGAGAAAAAAGCATAACACTAACCCTAGCTCCCAAATCACATAAAGCAGTTCTAACATAATTGTTCTTAATAGATCAAGGAATATTTGGTATACCTGGATCACCAAGTTTCTTTGGAACCTTACCATTGAAGGAATAATTAGCAAGCAAAGTAGAAATCTCCTCATTAGGAATCTTCCTTTTATTAGAGACAATATCCTTCATATACTTTGAATAAGGAGGCAATTTAATAGAGTCAGTCAAAGGAATTTGCAAAAATAAAGGTTTCATCCACTCACAAATTTTTTTGTAGTGTTCTTCCTCCTTTGACATGTGTTTCTTACCTGGAAAAGGCATAGGTTTCTGCACCCAAGGTTCTCTCTCTTTACCATGTTTATTATCAATAAAATCTTCCTTAGTGTACCTAGTGTTCTTAGTGTGCTTCTCAGGTTCTTCCTCACCTTCCTCCTTATCAGGAGCATCATTTTTATCATTACCACTCTCAGTTTCAGCATCAGATACAAATATACTATTAGGATCTACAGCAGGTTCAAGTGGTTCCTTAACTATTTTATGTTTCTTTTTCTTTCTCTTACGAGGACTACCACTATTCTCACCTTGTTGAGAATCCTGCTCAATTCTTTTAGGGTGTCCTTCAGGATATAAAGGATCTTGAGTAGCTATACCACTCCTAGTTCTAATTCCATAAGCATGTTTATCTCCTGAGGCATTAACTAGCATATCCTTTTGTACCTTAGCAAGTTGATCAAGTTGGGTTTGAACCATTTGAAAGTGTTTACAAATAATTTTAATATCATTATAAGTTCTTTCCACAATATCTTTCAACTCATGGATAGCTCTAGAGTATTCCAATAAATGATTCTAAACTTGTTTATTAAAATTACCTTGTTTAACGATAAATGTGTCAAGTTCCTCTAAGCATTCCTCAGGAGGCTTGCCATAGGGAATATCACCTTCATCAAAGTGTTGGAGAGAGTGTACCTCAATAGTAGATGAGTGGGGAATTGGCTTACATAATTCTTCTATAGGAGGTATATTCTTCACATCTTTAGCTCTAATACCTTTCTCCTTTAGACACTTCTTAGCTTCCTTCATCACTTCATCATTTAATGCAATAACTCCCCTCTTCTTTGGTGTTAGTGTTGGAGCTGGTTCAGGCACAACTGGTTCAGGTGTATTTAGCTCAGTTGAAGTCCAATCATCATAATTCTTGCTTATCTTAGCCATTAATTCTTCAGCATCTGTAGGAGTCCTTTTCCTAAAAACACAATTAGCAAAGCTATCTAGGTAGGTCCTAGAATCATCAGTTAGTCCATTACAATAAATATCAAGAAGCTCATTCTTAGGTAATGGACATCCAGGATGTGCATGAATCAAGGAACAGAACCGTGTCCATGACTCAAGCAACTTCTCTTCTTCTCCCTGTTTAAAATAAAAAAAGTCTCTGCAAAGCAGCATGTCTAGCACTAGGAGGAAAATATTTCTGGAAGAAAGAAGCAATCAAGCAATCAGGGCTATCAATGGAACCAGGAGGTAATCTATTAAACCAAGCCCTAGCTTCTCCTTTTAGTGAAAAAGGGAATATCTTAGTAACAAAGTACTTGCGCATCTTAAAATCATCAGAGAATAAAGCACTCATAGTAGAAAGCTCATTCATATGAGCCACAACACTCTCATTTTTAGTACCACAAAAAGGTTCTTTCTCAATAATATCTAAATAAGATAAATCAAGAGAGAAATCATAATCTTTATCTTTAATATCTATGAGAGAGGTGGCAAACTTAGGATCAGAGGACAGTTTAGGCATAATAGTATGTCTAGCAAGGAGACTCTTAATAGCACTAGTATCATGTGTGTTTCGGCACTCTTCAACAAATTCATCAGTGAACTCAATGTAACCATCATTAATATTATAACTCTCACTAGACTCAGGTGAGCTAACAGGTGTAACCGTGTCTTCACTAGGAGTTTCGGTATTTCCTAGACCAGCCATAGTAGCATCTAGGAAAGGACCTAATGAACCACTCGCATCAAGCACAGTAGAAGTAACATCATGAGCATCAAAAGCAGTTTCAGATTCAGTAGTGATAGAAGTGTGTGTAGCATGAGTATGTGGTGGTGGTGTGACAAGCTTACTTATAACAGACAGTGAATCAAGAGCAACCGAGGTGTTTAGGACTGTACCTCTTCTTGTAGTGGATGGTAAAATAGGGAACTTTCCATCACGATACTTACCCATGATGAAAGGAGTAGCAGTGAACAATAATAGATCCAAGTGAACTTACAAATAAAGCTATGATCCCCGGCAACGGCGCCAGAAAATAGTCTTGATGACCCACAAGTGTAGAGGATCGCAACAATCTTCATGGGTAGTATTACCCAATTTATTGATTCAACACAAGGGGAGCCAAAGAATACTTGCAAGCCTTAACAATTGAGTTGTCAATTAATTTGCACCTGGAAATAGTTCTTGCTCATAGAAGTTTATCAGTAGCAACAGTTTGTAGTAGCAATAGCAAAGCAACAGCAACAGGGAAACATGAGCAATAGTAACAGTAACGGTAACATTGGGATTCGAGTGCGGCAGGCATAGGGATGGATGGACGGGCGTTGCATGGACGAGTATAAACATGTAACTTCAAGATCTAGGGCATTGCAGATAAATAATAATAAGCATCCAATTACTAAATAATCCTAGGCATGTGCTCCAAATATAGTCATACGTGCTCAAATGAGAACTTGCACAACATCTTCTATCCAGCCAGCCCGTGGCAGCGGGGCCTCTAGGGAACTACTGGAAATTAAGGTGCTCCTTTTAATAGAGCACCGGAGCAAAGCATTAACACTCCATGAACACATGTGATCCTCACACCACAGCCATCCCCTCCGATTGTTCGAATTATTGTCACTTTGGGGCCTTTGGATCCGGACAATGATATGTGTACACAACTTGTAGATAAGATCACAAACAATACTATCATAATGATTCAATAATAAGTTCAGATCTGAGATCATGGCACTCGGGCCCTAGTGACAAGCATTAAGCACACCAAGTTGCAACAAAGTCAAATAGCACTAATAGAGATACTAGGCACTATGCCCTAACAATCTTATTCGATTACATGATAGAACACATCCAATCCCTACCATCCCCAAGCCTACAGCGGGGGATTACTCAATCATGGATGAGGGAAACATCGATGGTTGATGGAGATGCGTTGGTGATGATGATGGCGATGATCCTCTCCAAATCCCCAATCTCGGCAGGGTGCCAGAACGGAGTTTCTGGATCCAAATCTTGGTTTCTGGTGGCGGCGGTGGAGCGGAACTCTTTTTGGAAAACTATCGACCCTCCCGGTTTTTAGGTCGAGAGGCAACTTATAGGCACAGAGGGAGGCCGAGGGGGTGCCTGGGTGGCTGCACCCCCCTAGGTGCGGCTAGTGGTGGGCCCGCGCCTGGCAGGGGTGTGGGCCCCCATGACCCTTCTCCGTCTCATCTTCTGGCTCCGTGGGTCTTCTGGTGAAATATAATTTTTGGCATATTTTCCGGAATTTTTCCCGATAGTTGATTTTCTGCACAAAAACAAGACACCAAGGTAATTCTGCTGAAAACAGCGTCAGTCTGTGTTAGTTGTATCCAAATCACACAAGTTTAGAGGAGAAACAATAACAAAAGTGTTCGGGAAAGTAGATACGTTTTGGACGTATCATGAACCCACTATCGTGTTGGGATTATGCCCTAGAGGCAATAATAAAGCTGTTATTATTATAATTCTTGTTCATGATAATGTTTATATTCCATGCTAGAATTGTATTAAGCGGAAACTTTAATACTTGTGTGGTTTGTGAAAAACACCGTGTCCCTAGTATGCCTCTATGGACTAGCTCATTGATCAATGATGGTTAAGGTTTCCTAACCATAGACATGAGTTGTCAATTGATAATGAGATCATATCATTGGGAGAATGATATGATGGACAGATCCAAACTAAGCGAAGCAATTAGATCGTGTCATCGTGTTCGTCTTTGCAAAGCTTTTCTTATGTCAAATATTGTATTCCTTAGACCATGAGATAATACAACTCCATGGTATCGGAAGAAAGCTTTGAGGTCATCAAACGTCATCCTATGAGAGGGTGATCATAAAGGTGTCTCTCAGGTGATCGGAAAGTATCTGTTGGGTTGTATGTATCGAGATGGGATTTGTCCCTCCCAAGTCGGAGAGATATACTTCGGGCCCACTCGGTAATCGATATCAACACCGCTTGCAAGCATGTGGTTAAGGAGTTAATCACAAAGTGATATCGGATTACGGAACGAGTAAAGTACTTGCTGTGAACGAGATTGAACTAGGTATGACGGTACCGACGATCGAATCTCGGGCAAGTAAAATATCGCGAGACGAAGGGAATATATATGTGGGATTGATTGAATCCTGGCATCGTGGTTCATCCGATATGATCATCGATGAATGTGTGGAGTCAATATGGGTTTCGGCACCCGCTGTTGATTATTGATAGAAGATCATGTCTCGCATATTCTCGAACCCGCAGGGTCACACACTTAACGTGTCTCGATGCTAGGATAGATTGGATAATTGGTTTATGAGTTTTTGTTCGGAGTCTCGGATGGGATCCGGGACATCATGAGAGGTTCCGGAGTGGTCCGGAGAATAAGATTCTTATAAGGCAGTGCAGTTTTTGGAGTTCGGAATTGTTCCGGGTTAATCGGTATTGTACCGGAAGCTTCTAGAACCTTCCGGAAGGGGACCAACGTGGCTCCACCTTCCGGGAGGGGGCATGGGCCTATGAGGGAGTGCCCTGGCCGTATTGGGCCAGGGGCACAAGGCCCCATAGGGCCCAGCCGGCCAAGAGGGTTTTAAACTTGAGATAGAGCTTCTAGAAGGGGGGGTTTCCTTGCCCCCCACTCCTCCTCCTTGGGGCCACCGGTTTGGCTTGGGGGAGGGGGCTAGGGTTGCAGCCGCCCACCCCTCTATATAAAGAGAGCTGGGGGCGCACCACCCCCCCACACCTTCCCCTCCAAGAGCTAGCCGCCCTGCTGCCCCTCCTCTCTCCCTCCCGACTGTTTGTAGGCGAAGCCCTGCGGCAGAAATTCTCCACCATATACACCACGCTGTCGTGTTGTAGATCCAATCCGTCTCTCCACCATACTTGCTAGTCTGAGGAAGGAGGAGACGTCGAGGTGCTGCACGTGTGCATCTCACGGAGGCACCGCCACTTGTGGTGCTAGATCGGATCGGATCGCGAGGAGGAGAAGCGAGTACGACTACATCACCCACGTTAATTTAACGTTCCGCTGTGCGAATCTTCAAGGGTATGAAGATCTAATCCAATCTCTCTCGTTGTTTGCATCTCCTAGATTAGATCTTGGCTTTCCCTTTGTTCGCATCCGTAGAAAATTTTGATTTACTATGTCGCGAAACCCATCAGTGGTATCAGAGCTAGATCTATGCGTAGATGTGTTTCACGAGTAGAACGCAACATGGTTGTTGCGGGCGTTGATGTTTTCTGTTGCAAGCCTCTTGTTTGTGTTCTTCTTATGACACGGGATAGTGAGATTGAAGCGGTCCAGGCCAACCTTACGCGACGTCGTTCGTGAGACCGGCTCCGCACTTGACGTGTGGCTTGTTCCACACATGCGGCTGGTGGATGTCAGTTTCTCTCACTATAGTTGTCATGGGATTAACACCGGAGTTTGGCAACCATAATATCACCGTTGTGGCTTTCCGTAGGTAAGAATCGTTCTTAGCATCTACTCCCATAAGCCACGTAAAACATGCAAGAACAAAGTAGAGGCGTCTAACTTGTTTTTGCAGGGAGTGTTTTTCTGTGATATGGTATTGCCCAAGATGTGATGTGTATAATGTATGCGATGATCATGTTTTGTAATGTTTCACGACTTGCATGTCGATGAGTATACAACCGGAAGGAGCCATATGGTTGTCTTTATAATTGTGTATGACCTGTGTGTCAACTTCTTATGCGCCATGTAATAGTTTCACTTTATCGCTAAGTAGTTAGCAATAGTTGTAGTTGCTATTCGTGGTGGAGGCAATCATGGTGGAGTGATGGAGATCATGCTTAACGCACAAGATGGAGATCATTCTTAAGATTGGCTATACCATGTCACATAAAGTTATATGCATGTGATGTTTATCCTTTTATGTATCTTATTATGCTTAGATCGCGACGGTAGCATTATAAGATGATTCCTCAATTAAAGATCAAGATAAAACTGTGTTCTCCCCAAGTATGCACCGTTGCGAAAGTTCGTCGTGTCCAAGCATCACGTGATGATCGGGTGCTATAGACTCTACGCTCACATACAACGGGTGCAAGCCAGTTTTGCACACGCGGAAATACTTGGGTCTAACTTGACGAGCCTAGCATGTACAGACATGGCCTCGGAACACATGAACCGAAAGGTTAAGCATGAGTCATATGAATGATATGATCGACACTTCGTTGTCCACCATTGAAACCACATCTCTTCTCGTGAAGATCGGATTAGGTGTGGTGAATTTGGATTGTGTTCACTAAACAACTTGAGGGATGTTGAATTTAGTGGGAGTTCATCTAGTAATTTGATTAAAAGTTGAACTAGTTATCATGAACATAGTCTAATTTGTACTTGCAAATATTGTAGATCAAATGGCTAAGTCCAACTTCAACTTCAACGTTTTTGCTGAGAAGGAAAAGCTTAGAAACAATGGGTCTAACTTCACCAATTGGTTCCGCAATCTAAGAATCATTCTCTCTGGCGGTCAAAAGGACTATGTCCTTGGGAAAGCGTTAGGTGACCCTCAGCTAGCGCCGGCTGATGAGAAAGTTGTCTATCATCGCAAGAAAGATGATTATGGTGTGATTAAGAGCACCATGTTGTTTGCTATGGAACCGGAACTTCAAAATCGTTTTGAAGACTATCCCGGGCCCTTTGAGATTCTCGAAGAGCTGAAAACCATGTTTCAGACTCAGGCCCGTTCGAGAGATATGAGATCTCCGAGAAGTTCTTTAATCGCAAGATGGAGGAAGGAGTTACATAGTGAGCACGCCATTAAGATGACGGGCTACACTCAACGCTTGAGCAAGCTGAATGCACGATTCCAGAGGAGCTCAAGATTGATGTGGTTCGCAATCACTCCCTCCCAGCTACAAAAGTTTTGTAGTGACTCATAATCAGATTGGTTCCATCGATACAATCACCGAGCTCTTCGCAAAAGTGAAGGCGGAAGTGGACATCAAAAAGGATAATCATGTGTTGATGGTCAACAAGCCTACCTTTAAGAAAGGTAAGGGAGCAAAGAAGCCCTTCAAGAAGGGCGGCAGCAAGCACAATGCCCCTGCTGAGAAGAAGCTCAAGTCTGGTCCTAAGCCGGACACTGAGTGCTTCTATTGCAAGGCAAGGGTCATCGAAGCGCAATCGTCCAAGTACTTAGCGGACAAGAAGGCTGGCACCATCAAAGGTATATTTGATATACATGTTATTGATGTTTTCCTTACTAGCCCTCGTTGTAGTGCCCGGTATTTGATCTTGGTTCAGTTGCTAATATTTGTAACTCAAACAGAGCTACGGAATAGACGGCGGCTTGCGAGGGATGAGGTGACGATGGCGTTGGCAGCGGATCAAGAGTTGATGTGATGGCCGTCAAGACGCCTCCTTAGTTTTACCTTCGGATTAGTTTTAAACCTTAATAAATGTTATTATGTGCCTGCGTTGAGCATGAACATTATTTCTGGATCGTGTTTATTGCAAGACGGTTATTCATTTAAATCGGAGAATAATGGTTGTTCTATTTATATGGGTAACATCTTTTATGGTCATGCACCTCTTGTGAATGGTTTATTTCTTCTAAATCTCGAAAGGGATGAAACACACATCCATAACATTGAGGCTAAGAGATGCAAAGTAGATAGTGATAATACTACTTATTTGTGGCACTGTCGTCTAGGTCATATTGGTGTAAAGCGCATGAAGAAACTCCATTCTGATGGACTTTTGGAGTCTCTTGATTTTGAATCATTTGACACATGCGAACCATGCCTCATGGGCAAGATGATCAAAACCCCGTTCTCCGGTATGATGGAGCGAGCAACGGACTTGTTGGAAATCATACATACCGATGTATGCGGAACGATGAGTGTTTCGACGCGCGGTGCATATCGCTATTTTCTCACTTTTACCGATGACTTAAGTAGATATGGGTATATCTATTTAATGAAACATAAATCTGAAACATTTGAAAAGTTCAAAGAATTTCAGAATGAAGTGGAGAACCATCGTAACAGAAAGATTAAGTTTCTATGATCCGATCGTGGAGGTGAATATTTGAGTTATGATTTTCCCACGCATCTTAAAGCAAGTGGAATCGTTTCACAACTCACGCCACCCGGAACACCACAGCGCAATGGTGTGTCTGAACGCCGGAACCGAAACCTATTAGATATGGTTCGATCGATGATGTCTCTTACTGATTTGTCGTTATCATTTTGGGGTTATGCATTAGAAACCGCTGCATTCACTTTAAATAGGGCTCCATCTAAATCCGTTGAGACGACACCGTATGAACTGTGGTTTGGTGCTAAACCTAAGTTGTCGTTTCTTAAAGTTTGGGGATGCGAAGCTTACGTCAAGAAGTTGATGCGGACAAGCTCGAACCCAAAGCGAGAAATGCGTCTTCATAGGATACCCTAAGGAAACTATTGGGTATACCTTCTATCACGTAACCGAAGGCAAAGTGTTTTTCAAAGAACGGTTCCTTTCTTGAGAAGGAGTTTCTCTCGAAAGAAGTGAGTGGGAGGAAAGTGGAGCTAGACGAGGTTATTGAACCTTCTCTTGAATTGGAGAGTAGCGCGGCACCTGAAATTGTTCCGGTCGCCGCACCAACAATAGAGGAAGCTAATGACAAGGATCATGAAGCTGGACGATGTCACATCTTGAGCGTCGCAGTCGACAAGGTCGCGTGCCCCTCTCCGAGTGGTACGGCAACCTGTCTTGTTGTCTTGTTAGTAGAAGGCGGTGAACCTCACGAACTATGAGGAAGCCGATGATGAGCCCAGACTCTGAGAAATGGCTAGAAGCCATGAAATCCGAATTGGGATCCATGAGCAAAAACCAAGTATGGACTTTGGTGGACCCTCCTAGCGACCGAAAGGCCGTTGAGTGCAAATGGATCTTCAAGAAGAAAACGGACGCGGATGGTAATGTTACTATCTATAAAGCACGGCTTGTCGCGAAAGGTTTTCGACAAGTTCAAGGTGTTGACTACGATGAGACTTTCTCTCCCGTAGCGATGTTTAAGTCCATTCGGATTTTATTAGCAATTGCTGCGTTTCATGATTATGAAATATGGCAGATGGATGTCAAGACTGCTTTCCTCAATGGCAACATTGATGAAGAGTTGTATATGATGCAACCCGAAGGTTTTGTCGATCCTAAGGATGCTGATAAAGTATGCAAACTTCAGCGTTCCATTTATGGACTGAAGCAAGCATCTCGGAGTTGGAACCTTCGTTTTGATCAAGTGATCAAGAGCTTTGGATTTGTTCCAAATTGCTACGAAGCTTGCATCTACAAGAAGTGAGTGGGAGCTCGGTGACGTTTCTGGTACTATATGTGGATGACATATTGATTATCGGAAATGACATCAACATGCTTAACGATGTGAAGAGTTATTTGAACAAGTGTTTTTCAATGAAAGACCTAGGTGAAGCTGCTTATATATTGGGCATCAAGATCTATAGAGATTGACAAAGACGCCTGATAGCTTTAAGCCAGAGTACATACCTAGACAAAGTTCTGAAAAGGTTCAGAATGGATAAGGCAAAGAAAGGTTCAGTGCCTATGTTGTCAGGTAAGATATTGAGCAAGGCTCAGTGTCCAGCTACGGTAAATGATAGGGAATCTATGAGCAAAGTTCCTTATGCCTCGGCCATAGGTTCTATCATGTATGCCATGCTGTGTACTAGACCGGATGTGTCCAATGCTCTTAGTTTGACGAGCAGATATCAAAGTGATCCAGGAGTGGAACACTGCACAGCCGTGAAGAACATCATAAAGTACCTGAATAGGACTAAAGAAATGTTCTTAGTCTATGGGGGTGATGAACAGCTCGTCGTAAAAGGTTACGTCGACGCTAGTTTCGACACCGACAAGGATGATTCTAAATCTCGCAGGTGATACGTGTATATTTTGAATGGAGGAGCTGTGAGCTGGAGAAGCTGCAAGCAAAGCGTGATCGTGAGATCTACAGTAGAAGCGGAATACATGGCTGCTGCAGAAGCGTCAAGTGAAGGAGTTTGGATCAGGAACTTCATCACTAAGCTTGGTGTGGTTCCAAGTGCATTGGACCCACTGGAGATATTGTGTGACAACACTGGCGCCATAACACTCGCTAAGGAACCAAGATATCATCCAAAGACCAAGCATATCAACCGCAAGTTTCATATAATCCGAGATTATATAGCAGATGGAGATCTGAAGATTAGCAAAGTACATACAGATCTGAATGTCACAGATCCATTGACTAAACCTCTTCCACGTGTAAAACATGATCAGCACCTTAGTGCCATGGGTGTGAGATTGTTGCCAGATGTAAACTAGATTATTGACTCTAGTGCAAGTGGGAGACTATTGGAATTATGCCCTAGAGGCAATAATAAAGCTGTTATTATTATAATTCTTGTTCATGATAATGTTTATATTCCATGCTAGAATTGTATTAAGCGGAAACTTTAATACTTGTGTGGTTTGTGAACAACACCGTGTCCCTAGTATGCCTCTATGGACTAGCTCATTGATCAATGATGGTTAAGGTTTCCTAACCATAGACATGAGTTGTCAATTGATAATGAGATCATATCATTGGGAGAATGATATGATGGACAGACCCAAACTAAGCGAAGCAATTAGATCGTGTCATCGTGTTCGTCTTTGCGAAGCTTTTCTTATGTCAAATATTGTATTCCTTAGACCATGAGATAATACAACTCCCTGGTATCGGAAGAAAGCTTTGAGGTCATCAAACGTCATCCTATAAGAGGGTGATCATAAAGGTTTCTCTCAGGTGATCGGAAAGTATCTGTTGGGTTGTATGTATCGAGATGGGATTTGTCCCTCCCAAGTCGGAGAGATATACTTCGGCCCCACTCGGTAATCGATATCAACACCGCTTGCAAGCATGTGGTTAAGGAGTTAATCACAAAGTGATATCGGATTACGGAACGAGTAAAGTACTTGCTGTGAACGAGATTGAACTAGGTATGACGGTACCGACGATCGAATCTCGGGCAAGTAAAATATCGCGAGACGAAGGGAATATATATATGGGATTGATTGAATCCTGGCATCGTGGTTCATCCGATATGATCATCGATGAATGTGTGGGAGTCAATATGGGTTTCCAGACCCCGCTGTTGATTATTGATAGAAGATCATGTCCGCATATTCTCGAACCCGCAGGGTCACACACTTAACGTGTCTCGACGCTAGGATAGATTGGATAATTGGTTTATGAGTTTTTGTTCGGAGTCTCGGATGGGATCCGGGACATCACGAGAGGTTCCGGAGTGGTCCGGAGAATAAGATTCTTATAAGGCAGTGCAGTTTTTGGAGTTTCGGAATTGTTCCGGGTTAGTCGGTATTGTATCGGAAGCTTCTAGAACCTTCCGGAAGGGGACCAACGTGGCCCCACCTTCCGGGAGGGGGCATGGGCCTATGAGGGAGTGCCCTGGCCGCATTGGGCCAGGGGCACAAGGCCCCATAGGGCCCAGCCGGCCAAGAGGGTTTTAAACTCGAGATAGAGCTTCTAGAAGGGGGGGTTTCCTTGCCCCCCACTCCTCCTCCTTGGGGCCGCCGGTTTGGCTTGGGGGAGGGGCTAGGGCTGCGTCCACCCCTCTATATATAGAGGGCTGGGGGCGCACCACCCCCCCCACACACACACACCTTCCCCTCCAAGAGCTAGCCGCCCTGCTGCCCTCCCCCTCTCTCCCTCCCGACTGTTTGTAGGCGAAGCCCTGCTGCAGAAATTCTCCACCATATACACCACGCCGTCGTGTTGTAGATCCAATCCGTCTTTCCACCATACTTGCTGGTCCGAGGAAGGAGGATACGTCGAGGTGCTGCACGTGTGCATCTCACGGAGGCACCGCCACTTGTGGTGCTAGATCGGATCGGATCGCGAGGAGGAGAAGCGAGTACGACTACATCACCCACGCTCCGGCGTTTAACGCTCTTGAATCTTCAAGGGTATGAAGATCTAATCCAATCTCTCTCGTTATTTGCATCTCCTAGATTAGATCTTGGCTTTCCCTCTGTTCGCATCCGTAGAAAATTTTGATTTACTATGCCGCGAAACCCATCATATCGAGCATAAATACCCCCTCTTGGAGTCACTAGCAACTACTTGGACAAGATAGCTACTAACAACAGAGAGTATGCAAGATCACAAACAACACAGACATGATAGAATCATAAAGACAAAACCATTAATCAAACCAACATAATAATCTCAATATCCATCGGATTCCTGCAAACACAACATGTATGATTACAAATAGATTAGATCTTGATCATGAACGGAGCTCACAAGATCTATACATGAAAGCACAAGGAGGAAATACAACCATCTAGATGCTACATGGACCCATAGTCCAAGGTGGAAATAATCACGCATCATACCGGAGAGAAGGCCTTCTGGATGTTCTCCCCTCCGGCAGGGTGCCGGGAAGAGATCCCCCCGATCTAGGGACGACGGTGGCGGCGGCTATAGAAGGTTTCGCGGAATATTGATCGGGTACTTAGGGTTTCTGCATCAGGGGCTTCTTATAGGCGAAGGGGGAGGCCAAGGTGGTGGCCAGGGGCCCCACACCCTGCCTAGGCGCGGGGCAGGGCCGACCCGCGCCTAGGGGGTGTGGCTGCCATGGCATGCCTCTCCGTCTCCCCTCTGGACTTCTTGTTCCCCACGCAAAGTTATTGACTTTGACGTTTGTCCCGTCCAATTCCGATAATATTTCCTTACTAGCTTTTCTGGAACCAAAAACAGCAGAAAACATGCATCTGGCACTGTGGCAACTTGTTAATAGGTTAGTACCCGAAAACATGTAAAAAGCACCTCAAAGTGTAGACAAAGCAAAGCAAAGTAGATACTAAACAAGCATGGAGCATCAAAAATTATAGATACGTTTCCGACGTATCATTTCATGCCTCTATTTAATCTAAGGGAAGTGACAGAAATCTCTAAGGTTGTATATGTGATGTTGCTACTAGGGAGAAAACAACGGTCTCTTGTTCATGGAACAAGTGGATTGTTTACCTTACACACTTTGCTTAAAGAAGTTATCTGTTGCTTGCAACTTAATACTGTAGGAGGTTCGGATGATAACCTGAAGGTGGATTACTAGTCATAGATGCAGTTGGATGGCGGTCTATGTATCTTGTTGTATTGCCCAATCAAATCTCATAGGATCATGAATATCTAGTATTGCATTGTTATGCCTTGCTCAGTCCTGTCAATTGCCCTACTGTAATTTGTTTACCCAGCATGTCATGTTTGTTTATCTTAAGGAGAGCACCTCTAGTGAACTATGGACCCCGGTCCAATCTTTACCATTGATACATCTTCCACTGTTACTGTTTACCTTTTTGCAAACCACTATTACCTTCCACACCATACAGTTAATCCTTTGTTTTTAGCAAACCAGTAAGATTGACAACCTCACTGTTCGTTGGGGCAAAGTCTCGAGTTTGTGTTGTGCAGGTTTCCAGTTGCTTGAAACACCTTTGAGTCGTTTCCTTCCTCCTACTGGTTCGATAACCTTGGTTTCTTATTGAGGAAAGAACTTGCTACTGTACTCATCATACCTTTCTCTTGGGGTCTCCCCATGAAGCTCTATAGTGATCTGAGACGCATCAGCCAGTGCCACCCCGCCTATCGTGGCCGGATCCTCAACCATCCACCTCAAACCAGCAGCAATCTACATCGCCGCACTCCATGGCTGCCAAGACCAGACCGACGACGAGATCAACACCACATAAAGCCGGAGCACACACTCAGCGAAGACCACATCCCATGTGCATCTCACTGTCGTAAACGCCGTCGAGATGGGGTTGAAGCCAAGGTACCATTATTCTGAGTAGTGCATCCACCGCCAACTGAGATGCGCCACCATGCACTAAAAACGCTAATCTCAGGGGTCTTGTCGCAACATGAAACGAATGTCCTAGGTCCCCACCCCCTCCAGCCCACAGGAGCGGAGGCGGCTACGGTTTTTTTTGAGAGGAGGAAGGGAGCGTAGATGCCATGGTTTAGGGAATCTCCACCGGGCCAACCCATCCGGTCACCCCAAACGGTCTGTTTCTATCCGTTTGGGTCAGGCCGCGATCGATATGGGGAGGGTGTTTGGCCTGTCATCTGCAAGAAAGTCGTTAACACAAGTATATTCAGAAGAACCTTTCATAATGCTCTCCTCATTTTTAAGACTTTTTGTTGTTTTTTTATTTTCGTTAACACAAGTATAAGATAGGAAACTACCATTAGAAGCGGTATCTAGGCTGCTTTATTTTTATTGTTAATCCCTCTATAGAAAGTATGGGTAATTAACCAATCGGGCAAATGATGATGGGGGCAATTGTCTAGATAGCTTTTATACCTTAGATAGACTTCATATAAACTCTCATCAGGATTATTTTTGAAACTAATAATAATACCTCTCATCCTGTGAGCTTTGCTTTCTGAGTAATATTTTGACAAGAATTTGGTTGTTAAATCCATCCGTCTTTGGTGCTTCTGCACAAAAGGATATATACCAGTTGCAAACATTATTAGAGAGAGTTTGTCTAAACAACTGAATTTTAACCTTATCAAGGTCACAATCATCAAATATAAAGGAAACAAAAATATCTTCAAAGAATTGTAAGTGTCCATATAGACTCTCTTCATGGTTTCCTGCAAACTTTTTAGAGTTAAGTAACTCAAATAATAAAGGATGGATCTCAATACCATCGGGGTATATGCTTCTATTTACAATTATAAAAGCGTTCATGGGCGAACCCATATTCCTTACTGCCTCAAGCTGCATCAAATGCTGAGTGTTGTCCATTGTTATGGTCCTGCAACTCAAATTAAAATTAGTACAACAAAAGTAAATAAATAAAAGTAAAGTGACTTATAGCGCTAATCTCTCTGGCAACGGCGCCAGAAAATAGCTTGATGACTGCAAGTGCACAGATCAATTGTAGCTAGTTTCGAAAAAAAGATATCGATTCCACAGGAAGCAGTAGGCGAAAGACTAAAATGCTTTTAACTAAAACTAAACGAAGTACTTTGAGGAATAATTCTAAGTTGAAAATGAAGTGGAATTGTTTTTGGGTTTTTGGTTGGTTGCAATAGTAAAGTAAAGCGAAGTAAAACTTAATGCAGAAAGTAGTAGTCACGCGCGTAAGAGAGATTAAAACTGCAATAGGGGAAAGACGTTCTAAGAGAGTGGTGGATACACCGCTAGCAATTTAGACCAAGTGATCAAGATTATTATAACAAATATTCTCATGATATGCATGTATGTGGGAGAAGCTTCATATATGAATGATGAGGCTACAACCACTGCTCACACTATCCTTCGTAACCACAGCTGACAGATAAACGACATCAATCGTATTACCCCGCTATTAAGGGATTTCTCCCGCGGCATGGACATGGCTTAATGAGTTATCCTTGATTTCCCAAGTTAGTACGTAAAGGATGACAACGACTTTATAGTCACAGTAAGTGCTATTATCCCTCCGTCTACCAACAAGTAATCCCCTTTATCGAGTCCCCACAAGAGGCAAATATTGAGTGGCGCGCTTCACCCAACATTAAGATGAATACAATTAACATATACATATAATATTCTATAACATAATAATATCTATCTCATCTCAATCATATACTAGGGTTTCTCCATCTCCCCAAGAACTGAAGATCTACTTAGACATGGAGGCAATCAGCATCATGAAAATGGTAATGAAAACGATTATTGATGAATAGTACTTGTATAAATCCACAACTAGTGCAAGAATTACAACAAGATCTAGATGGTATGGATGTATATTATGGTGGTGATGAAGATGCAGCGGTTGATGAAGATGGAGATCGATGCCTTAGCCTCCCAGATCTACTTAGGGCGAAGATGGATCCCTAGGGCAAGTTCCCCCTCCAGATCCCTTCTGGAGGTGAGATTTTCGCGATTTCTGGGTGTTCTGTATGCCGTCTCTCCGAACCAATTGCATGGGGTGAAACTATTTGAGGAGGCGGAGGCGGTGCCAACTATACTGTGGCCCGCCGTATAGTTGGTCGTCAACCCTTCTGCCTTCGCTTCTCGCTTCGGGTTATCTTCTGGTATTATTAATATTCACCAAATAAGTGATTTACCTAGTTTTTGGCTCCTTTTCTCTCTAGTACAACTGCTTCAAGAATTGTGTCCTTTGGATCCATCATCTGACATGATCCTGGTGAAAAAAACATAAAAAATGCGTGCGAACACCGTAAAATACCAAAATCCTACATCTATAATGCAAAATAATAACCTAAAACATGATGCAAATATTCACTCATCAGGTACCGAACAATAGCCCACCTTGACTGAAGCACACCAATTGCTCGCTCCACATCCTTCCTAGTGGAATCTTGCTCTTTTGCAATTTCTCATCTGCAGGGTTATGGATTGTCTTCACAAAGGTGGCCCAGGAGGGGTAGATACCGTCATCTAGATAGTAACCCATATCATATGGATTGCCATTGATATGATAAGAAACCTGTCGGGGCATTGCCTTTTGCCATCCTAGCAAACACCAAAGACCGCTGCAGCATATTGATATCATTGTTTGATCCAGCCATGCCAAAAAGGAGTGCCAAATCCAGAGATCCTATGATGCAACAACCTCTAGTATGACGGTGCACCCCTCTGCATGCCCTTTGAACTTCCCTTTCCAACCGAAGGGACAGTTCTTCACTACCAATGCATGCAGTCGATGCTGCCAAGCATACCAGTAAACCCCTTCTCTTGTTGATGGACAAAAGACAGACATTGTCTTCGATGTTCGACTCTCTCGAAAATTTTGCCAAACACCGCAATAACTGCGCTGCAAAACCGATACATAGACTCATGGCATGTGGACTCGCTCATGCGCATGTAGTCGTCGAGGAGGTGGAAGCAGGACATTTTTGGTAAGAGGAGAAGACAATCCCCGTGCAATCGTACTTGGCCTTGAGGTAGTTATCGTACTCCGTCACCCCATTGATAATTTGAAAAAATAGGTCCCTCGACATCCGATGGCGGCAACTAAATGCCTTCTCTTTAAAGACCGGATCAATTGGATGGAAGTAGTTCTTATAAAGGCGTATGTGTCCTTCTTCTTGGTCGCGCTCCTGGTTGGCTTCGCTTGGACGAGCCACCTCTGCTGTGGCGAGTAGTGGTCGTGCACCATCATGCATTGCCAGAATCTTGGTCTCACCGTCGGACTCCTCCTCAGACGATGACTCCACGAAATTCTTGTAGAAGAACTCCATTGCCCTTCTTCGGCTGCTGCCCATCTGCAAAGTATGCGGCCGTCAATGGCGATGCCAACTATCGCAGCGGGCCGGATAACCTAGAAAGGACCAGCGAACGTACCTCAGACAAATGATCGAGCAGGTTGTGCGCCATGCAGAGGGTGTCGCGCGTCCAGTCTACAGACGGAGGCCGAGGCGGCGGGATTGCCTGTGGCACGTCCAGACAACTTCGACAATGCGCGTGGCCTGCGGTGGCGCTCGATATCGCGGGGGCAGCGACAAAGATTGCGCCTGCTCGAGGCGCGGAATATGGAGTGCGAAGGTTTGAGAGAGGAGGGCGTCTGTTGTGCCACTGGCGAGAGGGCCTAGACGACTTATTGGAATGGACAGTGCTAGGCGTCCCCGGGGGATTTGTGGTTTTCATCCCCCGGGTCCCCAGCCAACCACGTGTCCTCTTTTTGGATTCAAAATCCCGCTTTTGCTACATTTGGCCCGCTTTTGCTACATTTGTTCCGCTTTTGCTACATTGTAGCAGAAAACGGTTCGGTATAGAAAAAAGAACAGACATATCAGACCTCGCCGGAGAGTTCGCCGGAGACCTCGTCGGCGACCTTGTAGAAAAAAAATATGCTAATGTAGCAAAACCAACTTTGCCGGAAAATATCATCGGAGACTCGCCGGGAAAAACCTCGTCGGAGACCTCGTAGCAAAAGTTTTACGCTATTGTAGCAAAACCAGATAACAGTGGTAGCAGAAAAAATGTGCTAATGTAGCAGAAACCCGACCTAAATGCGAGACACGCCGGAACTTTATTTGGGAGAGCTCCCCAGATACCACGTCGGAGATCACGTAGCAACATTTTTGTACTATTGTAGCAAGATCATAAAAAAGTTGTAGCAAAAATAATGTGACATTGTAGCATATCCCACCTCGCCGGAGACTTTTGACGGGAGACCACACCGGAGACCTTGTAGCAAAACATTTGCTCTATTGTAGCAAAATTGGAGAACACTTGTAGCGTAAAATATATACTAATGTAGCAACAATCGATATCGCCGGAGCTGACTTCATCTACATATCGCCGGAGTTTCACGGAGATTTTCAAAGGTAGATCTTGTAGCAAAAATTTGTACGGGTGTAGCAAAAATTCACCGGCGAGATTGTAGCATCCGCCCCTCACCGATGGTAGCGCTGTCCGTCGTCCATGATAGAGCCGCCATCGTCGGTGGTAGCACCCGGCTTATCGAGCCTCTCGTCACGCGATTCTGATTTGGACAACCATGACCGGAGATCTGATCCGGGAGGGAGGAGCAATGCGCCCGGCAGCGCAGCTATGCTTCAGCGGTGACACGACGGTGCTCGACCGACATGCGGCTCGGTCGACGGTGCTCGATCTGACGGCGAGCGGTGCTCATGACTAGACGATGCTCGATAATGGCGCAACGGCGCTCCATCGAAGACGGCGACGCTGGCGGTCCTCCGGCGTGCGAACTCGAAAGCGGTGCCGGCATGGCGGCATAGCAGAGGAACGAGAGAGAGGGCGGCGGAAGGCGGGGAAGGAGCTCTGACAAAGGAAGTTGCGGTTTCTAAGAAAAGATAAGGAAGCAGCTACCCTACATGGTAGGGCCTCTCTCCACGCGTATTAGGCGGGCTACCGTACATGGTAGGGCCTCTCTCCACGCGTGTTAGGCGGGCAAGTGATCGATGACCCGGGGGATCAGATCGTTCGATTCCCCCGGGGGCACAGTATCATTTTCCTATTGGAAAGACACCCGCGCGGGCACCCGCGCTGTCCGCACGCGTCTAGATCGACATGACCGAGAGCCAGATTAGATGCATAAATGGATTAAGCCGAACGCGTTTATTCGAATAAGTCAGACCGCTGAGACGTGCTACCGCTGAGGCGTAGCACGCGTTCACGCTGACGAGTTCGGCCATGCTTGAACGCGTGCATCGACCCGGTGGTGATGCCCGTAATCACAACCTTTGTTTTGGAACGGATGGAGCCCGCAAAAAAAAGGACTACAGAGTTTCACTTGACATGGCTAGGCGGATTCAAGTGTTCGGGTCAGACTCCAGCGCAGCATCGTCTCTGACTGTGTACTTTCTCCGGCGTGGCATCGGCCCGCCACATCTTCTCCGCAGGGCAGCCGATGCCGTCAATTCCCTCCTCTCCTCCTCAATCATGGTGCCTCGATCTGGCGCTGGTAAGAGTTCTTGCTCACTTCCGGCTCTCGCCAGATGTGCGGCGGCGGGTCCGAAGGGAGGAGCTTGCGGCGGCAGCTCAGGGAGGGGAACTGGCGGCGGCGCCAGCGCTGGCGCAGTGGGGGAGAAGACATAGTGGCACAGATTAACAGTACACCGCCAGGTCGGTCCGCTGTCGACATTTCCTCAAGTTATTATCAGCGTTTTAATCCTATTTGTACTGTATACTCAGACACTAACTTTTTCTTGCAAAATAATCGGATGCCTAAAACTCAAATGTGACTTATGTAAGCACAATGGATGGTACATGTTGCTACATATGATAAAATTACCCACTGGAAATTAGATCTCTGCGTGCCAAAATTAAGTTATTTAGGGAACTCTTGAAAACGCCTTCACTGAACTACATACTTATAACAGTATATTCGAGGTTGTCAGGTATTCATATATCTCTTTTAAGGTTTTTATTAAAATCTTTAACTACCTACGCGTTCCCTCTGAAAACTTTTTCTTAATGTTACTACCTATACTGCCTCTGCACTGCAGCCTGCAAGAATTTCAATGTGTAGTTGCTACAAAAACTATATTGTTTGTGTTCATTAAAAAGCTACATGTATCAGGAGGAAGCCCCAGATATTTCTGGAGCATTTAAACACATTGTCACTCCATGGTCTTTGATGGATTCTGGGATTGCCTTGTGATGTGGGATTATAGGCAGATCTTTCTCGGCACTAGCAAATAAACTCAGTAGTAATATATTAAGGATAACTAGTTT
The DNA here is from genome assembly GCA_023614405.1 of Avena insularis. Taxonomy (NCBI): domain Eukaryota; kingdom Viridiplantae; phylum Streptophyta; class Magnoliopsida; order Poales; family Poaceae; genus Avena; species Avena insularis. The sequence goes on along the minus strand of CM042695.1, from coordinate 374,708,924 downwards.
TGGTATGGACTTGTGTTGTGGTGGAGACGGATTGCCAGCTGATTGTCACAGCGTGGGAGAAGGATGAGGCACACAGGTCGGCCTCTAATCAGGTTTTATGGGAGATGAAAGCTACTGTCTCCAACTTCCAGGGTTTTATTTTTTGTTTTTGTAGGAAGGAGGCCAATAAAGCGGCACATGCTGGTGCTCGAGCTGCTCTCTCTATTGATTCCTTAGATGTCATTTATGAACTCATCACTGGATTCTAGCTGAGCCTGTTCAATCAGACATTTGTTCATTAATGGAATAAAAGCCTGAACGGCGTATGATTATTTTTTGGGGGGTTACAAAGACACAACCGACTTGAAAACCTAAGAATAATCACAAGTGGGAACCTCAAGGATCCTAAATGGACTGAAGAACAAGCTCCTCAAGCCATCTACTAGAGCTGATACTCTTATGACTTAGTGCTCAGCAGCACAACACCATACAATTGGGTTCTACAAACTAAACACCCCAAAAAATCTCCCTGACATATGAGGGTGCCCCTCTATTTATAGGAGTCACAAACTTGTACTACGAACCTACTAAAAATTGTAAAAACTAGTTGGCAGTAGTGACTGGTTCATGCCGAAAGCAACTTTTACAGAAGTACAAACAAAATATGAAATTTACTTTCTCAAACTTCAGTTTTAAGTCGGGTTTTCTTTGTAAAATTTGCAGGCAGCCACACTCGCACAGGTCTCGTATGATCTTGTCGCTTCAAATCTGGTGCATTGTCAGGAGTGGTCCTCCCTTCACTGCTATCTTCCAGTCAGTAAAACTCTCATGGTGCCAGCTCTTGTCACTCTTGAGGGTAAGAAAATAATGTAATCAAACAGTCCATAAATTGCTTCGTGATCATTAATATTGGAGCTAAACTTATTACTTATCCAAAATTCTCAGGATCATAACAGCTGTCCTTATGGAATTATAGTGATTGGCCTCTACTTAGTGCCGTGGAATTAAAATGAGGAGAAGAAGAGAACTAGCTAGCAGTAACCAAGGAAGTGAAGTAGATTTTGAAGGTACAAATCTCTACTACTTATTAAAGGCAAAGAGGACAATATGGTGGTACGTCGTCCGCTCGCCTTCCGCACAGAGAAAAACGGTCTAGCGATTCCGTAAACGAAAACCGACAGTCGCACTCGTACCCTCCCGTCCCGCACAAAAAAAACCCACAAAAAAGCAGCCCACCTCCCACTCACCGCAGTCACCCGTCACCCCGCATCCACGGGCCACGACCCACGACTCCCACCATATGGCCGCCCCTAACCCCCGTCCATCCACAGCCGCCTCCCCCAACTGCACTGCACCCAATCCCGCCGGCGCGTTCGTTTTGGGATCCGCAGCGCTGCTCCGACGAATAAGATAGCCGCTCCACGAGCCACGGCGCGCTCGCTCCACACCGAGCGCATCGCCTCGCCGGCGAACAAGAAGACCTCTAGTCACGCTCAGCTTGCCGCCTCCATATACCGGTATGCTCAGGTACCAAGGAATCTGTTTTCCTGATCGTACCATTCTTGCAATCCTATTCCTTGCGGTATGATGGTTGTATCATCTATTTCTAACGAAAACTGATTTGTTCTTATAAGATGCGATGTGGTAGGATGAGCAGGTTCAGAGATCTGGGGAAGCACGGACACGGGATGGCCACGGTGGGGCTAAGCACGGCATTGTTTGAGCGTTGCCCACTGCGGCGGATGCTACGTGGCCATGTGCGTGGAAGACCTCGGGTATTGCTGCCCCAACACCTCCATCGTCGTCACGCCCCCTAACTACAGCTTCCCCGCCGACGCCGGTGGCGTCCGCAACCCGCCCAACCACCATGTCCTCATCCCCATCCAAGCGTTCGAAATGATTGTGCTATGTAAGGCTGGCATCGTCATGCCCATCCAGTGCTGCTGGTATGCTTGATTCTTGGCTGCATTCTTTGTTAGTACCTCAGTCTAATTTGTACTGGATGTTAGGTTAGGTCTAAGACTATTTTTTCTTAATTTCCTAATTCGACTGGTTTGCAACTATATAAATGAGTCAGAGTTGCATTGGTCTGTGCAATATGGGATCCCTGAAAAAGCTGATTTGGTAAGAAGAGTATAAAGGAGAGAATGTGGACCCTATTCCTGTTTGTTGAAGTTCCGTTAGGATTCTAAATCAAATTGGGCTAGCTTTATCTGCTTGTCCCTTTTATGTTGTATATTGTCTTAAGTATAAACTACAGGAGAGAATGTGGACCCTCTTAACCAGATAACAAAGTATAAACTACAAAGAGCTCTACCTCATGCAGTAAAAAGCCCCTGACATCTGACGACCGGAAGTGCTACCTTACTGTAATTTCGTTTGGCATTTGGGTTAGGAGAAAGCACCTCAGGCCCTTTTAATACAACATTGACTATGCAGACTATCACATGCTCAACATGCCAGATTTACTACTATCAAAAAACAAAGCGCCGCCTCTCGGGTCTTGTGCAAATGCTTCCTGTAGTTCTCAATGAGGTACGCCATGTACAATTCCACCATAGAGCCTAATCTAGGTCAGGAACCAACTTCTTGTAATAAAGTATGTCCTGATGCATTGAGCTATGATGCTTTGGGCTAAGTACCTTCTGTTTGATTTAGGTGGAACATTTCTAAGTATTTGAGAAATAGCAAATTTTATTTCTGAAGTTTTTATATTTTGGAAGTTCTTGATAAGCTGAAGAATTGAATATATGATTATCGGGTGGGGATACACATCTTGATGCATTAAATGGTAAATTTTATATCATAAATATCTGATTTCGTGTCATTGAGAGCGATATGGTGGTTGCAGAATGCTGATTATAGTTTCCCCTTCTCAGTGAGCTCACGTTGTATTCACTAATATATCTGTTGACGCTGATCATATATGCTTGAAATGGGTCAGAAAGCATATGAGCTTATCAGAACTGATTATCCTGGCAGCATGGTGTGGGATGTTATGAATCCTTCACTGAGTTGATGATCAGGTTCATGTTGTTAGCTTCGTTAGTCTAATTAGGGCCTGTTTGACAACATAGTTTTTTCTCTGTATTTCAAAGATACCACAATTTTTGTAAATACTACAGTTTACAATACTTTGAGTTGTTTGGCTGCAATGAAATACCAAAGTTTTGAAACCGTAGTATTCCAAAAACTGAGTTATTTTCATACTAGAATAGAAAAAGGTCTGAACCTCTTTTTCCAAAAACTACGGTTTTGTGAAAACTGAACTATCCCATGCCCAAGCGTTGAAATACCATGTTTTCTAAATACTTTGGTTGTACAGAAGCTAAGCTTCCGAACAGAGCCTTAGTCTTGTTTCCCTGTGCAAGGTGCTCATTCATATCTTGGAACCATGCAACGATTGTGTTTATATGATTATAGTGAAGGATGTCAAGGTTGAGCCCGAGCAGTCTGGCCCCTTCTCTACTGATTCTTCTCTCGTGCTCAATCACTGCTGCTCCGTGTCTCTGACACTTGGATTTAGGATTTCTACTATCTTCATTCAGATGATATTAAGAAGGGGTGTATTATTTCTACCAATGAGTGTGCTTCTGCTGTTTCAGATACCATGCCCATCCCTCACAAGGTTCTCCATGTTGATTTATTGCAAAACTGTTTGTTTACTAATATATGGAGTAATGGTGCATTGTTGTTTGCAGATTTTACTAACTATAGGGAATATTCGGTGTAATAAATAATGTAAATACCCTTCAGATTGAGGTAATACCTTGTCATGTTTTGTACATTGTTCCTTTAATTTTCTTTCACTTCAATTGTGGCTTGCCTACATGCTTCTATCTTTCCTGCTCTTTCTGAAACATGAACTATGTGTGCAGTTTCATAGAGCCTGCTACCATTTTGTCTGTGCCGTCAGTGAACATGTAGCTATTTATTCACCAAGACAGATTACTAGGACAGGCCAAGTTAATTTCTTAAACGTTGTTTAATAGTAGCATGCTTTTAGATCTGTGTATGGAAGTCTGGCTAAAACCATACCAACGAGTTATGTTGCTTACCTGAGAAGTAGAAACAAACTTGTTACATTGTCCTACTTCAGATAAATCGTGAGGGCATGATTCAGTGCTAAGGTATTTTAGATCTTTGTCGTTATTATAGCTAGCACAGAGCTCTGTTGTATGTTCTGGACAATGGATTTTCATAGAAACTTGCCATAGTTTATTTCGTATCCGAAGGCTGAATAGAAGTACTAGGTATGGTGCTGCCATTTAACTAAAAACAAGTTACTGTAATTATTCGCTTACTATTTGTATATGTTACTCTGCATCTCATCTCGATCTTAATGTTTTGGCCCATGAAAATCCAGATTGCTATTCTAGGAAGATGTTATCCAACTGTATGATTGGATAAATCTTGTGAAACTGTGTTTAAGACTAAATATATCCAGATACTTACGGATCTGTCACCATCGTATGCTATGTAATGTCATCCTTATATTATAATTTTGATCACTGAATTTGAACTCGTTACTTTATGGTACTGACAAAATTATATTTTGCGGTACCAACAAAACTTAAGAACTCGCAAGGAATGGGAGCATGTCTTGAGAATTCTCCTATGTTATGTTTGCACATAAAACTGGGTAATTTCATCTGCGGGCTTGCACTGATTTAGTTGCATTGAACTTTCTTGTTATCTTACAGGTTTCTTGTATTGCTTCAAGTTGCAAAGCGCTGGTGGCTCAGCTATCTTCGAATAATGGAAGTTTTTCACAGACAAGAACTTTACTTCACTTTATCGTTCACGTGATTGATGTGAGCACCGACGCACCTAGCATTTTCAGTTACTTTTTTCTTTTTGGGTCTAACAATCATTACAGTAGCCGGTATCTGTGCATGGGAGAAGATCAAAATTTACAGAGGCTCCATCATGGCAGGGGTAAGTATACATTTTACACCAAGGTTCCTATGTCTTTCCCTTGCCATTTTCTGCATGGAATCAGATATTTGCAGCAACTCATCTTGACAAGTAAAACATATCGGAAGTGTGGAAAGAATTCTAATGTGAGCAAACATACCAATATCTGCATAAGTAGAAAATTTAAAATGTATGAACTAACTGTTATGCTTATATTGCAAGCTCTAAAATCCATCGGAACAGTGAGAGAATTACAGCTATGTTTCTCGAATGGATTTAAGCTCTCTTCTAATGAAATGCTCTGTACATCTTGGTATATTTCATGATTGTCTTTCTACACCTTTAATTTCTGGTCGGCGTAACAGTGTGATTCACACCTGACCCTATGAAGCATACATCACTGAGGATGTCGGGATGGAGCGGGAGGAAATATGTCTGGAGGGACGTGGTCATGAGGGAGCTGCTCACCTGTGAGCTGGCCAAGGCCACTGCCACTGGCGACCGCCGACCACATTGACCGCGTCAGCAAGCTCTATGTCACCACTGCCGACGAGTTGAGGACAGACAAGAGAATTGTGTTGGAACTGATGTGTTTGATTCCAGTAAGATGTTGTGATAAACAGTGATTTGTTCCTTCTTGAATTGCAATCATTAATTCGTCTACTTGTGGTCAAACGCTGGATGAGTAGAGTTAGATATATCTAAATGTTGGATAAACAAAACGGAAGTGACGCAGAATTCTGCACAAATTCATAGTTTGTCCTTTGGGTTGGGAAGGGGGGGCATAGTTTCCCTTAGCTATGTACGGATACAAGTCTGTTGTATGATGAACCAATAAAGTCTATGTGCATGTTTTTCTACATGAATAATCTTGAAAAGTAACTTCACCATGAATGGTCCAAAGCGCATAATTTACTTAGGAAAAGGATACGCGCGCATGCTGTGAAACAGATCACCCAAGGTGGGCCCAACGTGGTATCTTATCTTCTCATAGCTTTCTCCTCCATGGGATTATCTCCCCCGCATCCTTTACCACATCGGCATGTCGTCGCCGTTTCACACCCATGCGATAACCAGTGGAGGTCGCCCAGCATGTGCTCCTCCTCCCTCAGCCCTCTCTGATGTGCTGCCTCCTCCATAGACCAGACTGCGCAGTGGTGCTTCAAATCTCACGGCAGCCACCACGACGACGAGAATGTGGTTGCTTCTGCGAGGCAACCATCGTGTCTACGAGCCTAGGCCTAGGCTCCTGGTGGACTGAACGAGCTCAAGGGCGACCTCGGCCCTAGAGAGGGGCAAGCAGGTGGTACAAGCATGGTGTACCTGCTTCGGCGAGGTCTCCACCGCCACAGCCTCGGCTCGCACCTCCTCGGCGACGCCCTTCCTCCAATGCCCTCTTCTGCATGGTGTTTTGGCCAACCACGGTGCTACCGAGGGAGGCGAAGGCCTGGTTGATTTTTCCTTTTCCAGTTTTGCTATTAGGTTGTTGCTACCTAGATGTCCCCTAATTGCTACAATGATTTATTGGCGTTGCTACCACAGTTTAGAATGTTTGATAATTTAGTTGCCCGGTGTTGTTATTTTTGTGTCCGTCGTTGCTACTAGCGTTTTCTACTTTAGCATATTATTTTTGCTAAGTATTCATATTTTTTGCTACTTTCACATAATTTCTTTTGCTACGAGAGTCTCCGGCGATGTCTTGGCGAAGTCGGTTTTGCTACATTAGAAAAGACATTTTGCTACAATATTTTATGGTTTTGCTACAATAGCGTAACATTTTTGCTATACGGTCTCCGGTGAGGTCTACCGGCGAGTCTCCGGCGAGGTCGGATATGCTACAATAGCACAACTTTTGTGCTACAAGGCCGCCGGTGAGGTCTCCGGCGAGGTCCAGTCTCTTTTTCTTGTTCTGGGCCAAACCATTTTTTACTACATGTAGCAAAAGCGAGACTATTTATAGCAAAAGCGGGATTTTGAGGTTTTTTGGAAACACGTGCCAGCAAGGGGCCCGGGGAATTTCGGGGAATTATGCCCCGCGTAGTAGTGCCCTATTACTTAATGGTTAGCACAGAGGCAACAACAAGGGCCCATTAATCCACAAGGATGTCATGTCAGATCACTTTCATTGGGCTTGGTCATAGCTAGGAATATAATCGTCATGTTTTCACATACATCATATTCTTGCAGAGTTACATATGTATTGATAAAAAAAACTAGACGAGCCGTGGCAACGCACGGGCATTCAACTAGTTATTATTGAAAGGCGAAATCTGTGAATGTTTGTGTCCCACAGGAGAAGCAACGGTCACCTCTGATGTATAATTACATCCACACTAATATGGAAGGCGCAAGATCACGCAAGTGTCACCAGATAGTGGTTAGTTCGTCTCTCGTTTAGGATCATTTTAATTCCTTGCTTGTTTTAGCTTTTGTGCCGAGGATGGACAGCTGATGTCACAGAAGGAAATTTGTTCCATAAACAATGAACAGGGATTGATGTAGCTAACATGAATTATTCCAACGACGCGAGTTTCATATATCAAGTGAACTATATGTAATTCAGAGTGTCATGTTGTATTTGTTCAATATTACTCAACTGCATAGCAATTATTGCTCATGAATTTGCTATATCAGGTACATAAATTTGAATGGAAAAGTTTTTCTTTACTTCTTTTTTAGAAGAGGAGAACCTCCAAGTATCACAACTGAGAACTGACAAAAAAGACCTTAACAACATACGTGAATCATGACAAGTCTCAGTGTACTCCCCGTTTATGCACTTCAACTGATGAAGTTATGACGAAAAAAGAGCCAGTTTCTCTATAATTACAACATCATCCCTACCTTCCTATTCTGTATCATGTTATGAAGTACTTACAACTGACACTGCTGAAGGTCTCGTGACAACTATAGCTATATTTTGTTCTACGCTGAAGGTCTTGAATAGATTGGTGGTTTTTAGCTGTGAGCATCATTCAGTTCCCTGATCACCATAGAATCAAAGAAGTACATGATTGCATAGATCAGATATTTGTACAATTACTTGCAAATATGGCAGCAAAGTAGTGAGTGCAAAAATAACTGAAAGCAATAAAAAGTTGCTAAACTTTGGAGATGCTGAATTGGCATTTTCCTATACCTCTTGAAGATTTCGTATGTGTAACATGTAAGCCAAATCTACAGTAACATTTGTTTGTTCATTGATTTGCAGATAAGTGGTGAGCTTTTTTTCAGAATCAGGCAACTTAATCGGACATATAGTTTGTTAATCAGTATGCTGTAGCTAGATTTCGTTCAATTAGAGAACCAAAGTGTGTTGAACTCCAAAGCATGCAGTAGTAGTGGCATATATATCAACTTCCTTCGATTTAAGGACATATATCAACTGTCCCATCAAACACAGATATTTCCAGTTCTACCATATTTTGCTACGATGCATGCTTACTAATTGGCCAATAAAATGCATAAATAAGGGACACTTTAGCAATTGCAAGCTTGCCTTACTTTATTCCTTCTGATCGACATTACAACATTTTAATTTTCTGAAACAAAGACTACTGACATCGAACTGTGAAGTAGTTGTGAATCATTACATTCAGATAAAGCTCAAACCCTGGCTGCCCAGCCCACCACTTCATGGTACTAGTCATTAAAACCCAGTACCTTTTTCTGTGAATTATTACATTGAAGTTGCATCAGAGCATTCTGTTATAGCTGCAAGTAGTCTTGGCATCGGGGGCATATCAATCTCCTGTAGACCCTCAAGAACCCGGACCACTTCACCCATCGTCGGCCGATCAAACTCATTATCTTGGATGCACCAACATGCAATTTTGCAAGCCTTTTCAGCCTCTTCCAAATTGAGGTCTTCATGTAATTGTGGATCCACCAAACTTAGCACATCTCCCCCGTGAAGCCTGGTGATGGCTAACACAGGGAAATATTCCACATGATAATTGCTGCTACTGTGTGATTCACGGGAGTTCCTTCTTCCTGATATGATTTCCAACAGTACCATGCCAAAGCTGTAAACATCAATTTTTGGAGTAATAGCAACCCCGCTGAGCCACTCTGGGGCAAGATAACCTGCAGTTCCTCTGAATGTAGTCAGGACATGGCTGAAATCCCTTCCCACGACTGCTGCCAACCCAAAGTCTGCAACTTTAGGAACAAACGATGCATCGAGGAGTATGTTTTCTGGCTTAATATCACAGTGTATGATACATTTGTGGCAACTGTGATGCAAGTAGGACAATCCTCTAGCAACTCCTAGGGATATTTGATACCTGGTGTTCCAGTTCAGGACAACAGCATTGCTCTCAAATAGATGAGTGTCAAGAGATCCATTTAACATGTGTTCATACACAAGCAGCCTTTTATCACCTTCACAGCAGAAACCAATCAATTTGACTAGGTTGATATGTTGGATGAGTCCAATTGAGCTCACCTCCGCCCTGAATTGCTTCTCTCCCTGACGAGCACCATCAAGCCTTTTCACTGCTATAGTAGTCGAGTCACTTAACATTCCCTTGTATACAGAACCAAATCCACCTGCTCCCAGCTTTTCTGAGAAGTTCTTAGTAGCATGAACTAAATCAGTGTATCTGAAGGCTATAACCCCACCACTTCCTTGATTGCCGTATGATGGCGAGCCACAACACTTGAATTTCTTCCTCCAAATCACTGAGACCAGTATGAGCATCATTATTAATTCAAAACCAACAGTTCTTGCAGCAATAACAAATCCAGTGTTTGCTTTTCTTCTGTTTTTTCTCAGATTTGACAAATCTTTGGCGGAAAGGCGAAGATAAAGATCATCTTCAGAAGTAACAGCAACACCGTCATTCAGATTTACACTAAACAATTCCCCATGCCAGACAGAGCATTTGCTGTTGCTGTATGAATAAGCAGTGCAGGAGCAGGAGTTGAGACAAGCTTCTTCACATTTGCTCTGAGTGGTGGCAACGTCTATGCTTTGCGGGCTGATGGGCAATTGAACCTTAGCAATGGGGTGGAACATGTCTGTTGAACTTGTGCTGTTTCCATCACCGGTGCAATGTAAAGGAGTATCTCTGATGCATCCTCCTGTACGATCTTCAAACTCCCAATCATGCGGCGACTTCAGAGAAAAGCTCTCCATGCAGTCACAGGATGGACTTGCTCTGTTGTTGCAGACCGTGAAAGGTCCTCAGGTAGCAGGCGGGCTGCAGGGATCGACAGGTTCAGTATATAAGTTTTGCCAGGACTGGTTGGCTTGCGACCAAATGTTCAGCTCGATGTGACCAGAGATGTCTAGTGAGGCAAATACGGATTATGTATTATCCGGTAAAGTGTACATGTAGTACTCCTCTACATTGTTATCAACATACGTCAGGTTGAACAAACCTTTGGTCCGTGGATCATATTCCAAGATCGAGTTGAGTATTGGTATAAGCTTGGATGTAGATGTTCCGGATGCCCAAGACCAGTACGCTACGGAGGGGTTGCTGCGCTGGAGGACCATCCCACTGGTGCCTAGTCCAATGCTGTATGGTCCGAGGCCCTGATCAATGAGGCTCTTCTTTGAGATAAGCTGACGATTCAGACCGGTGAGCTTGTTCCGGCCAAACTTGGAACCAGAAAGGGCAACATCTGCTGGGTAATCGAAGCTCTGCCACAGCAGTACCTTAGATGACGGGCTTTCTACGAGTGCAAGGTTTCCACTGTTCAAGAGAAGGGCACTAGTGGCGTTTATGCTGGTTTGTGTCCTATTGGCAATGTGAGTGGACCAGATTAAGGATTCAGTACCGGCTTGGGCTACGATGAGAACAAGATTGCCATCGCTTGAGACTTTGAGCTGTGTTAGGTTGAGCTTGGAGTCAGTAGTAATTGGCTGATCTCTGTTAGCGACCCACACAGTAGTGAAAACTGGGATCTTGTTGAACCATATGCCAAGGTACCAGTTGGAGTTGGGGGAGATGGTGTTGTTGGACTTACCGGTGATGCTTGCAGCTGGCTGGAAGAAGCCGAGCGCAAACTTGCCGTTTCTTGAGACGAGCTTGTCGCCCACAGCGAGCGTTTGGCCTGCGGTGAGAGTATCATTTGCAGTTGTAGAGGAACATGGAGGAGTGTGCAAGGAAGAAAAGAGGAGAAGCCCGAGTAGGATGTAGAGTGGAGGCATGGTGAAAAGAGTATGAATAATGAATTGGAGATGACTGACGCTGGATGGATGCATGCACGCACATATGTGTGCTCTGCTCTGCTGTTCTGAGAAGGAAGATGTATGTATAGAGTGAAACAGATCGGGGATGAATGAATGCATGATATTCAGTCGACCGACGACTCGAGTACTGGTATTGGCTTGGGACCAATGCCCTGTCTGTCCCGTACCCACTTGGGCTGCCACTTGAGCTTTAGGTGGATGTATGTACACCAGTTGAGCTAGGTGTCTGTATACCCACGTCCTATCTATCTCAGTACAAGGATGGTTGTACTAGTTTCCAAGCTCTCCAAGAAGCTTCAACTTGGGCGCTGTCACTGGAATTTCCTGCACTGACAACGCAATGCACTGCACTGGACGACGGGTTAGCACATCATGCTAGACCCAAAAAATAGGAGAAGAATCCTTCCTTCATTGTTGGAGTGTAGCTCTGCTGATGGCGATTTGAATACGAGACTGCACCGCCGTCCTGTTCTCGAAATCGACAATGAAGAAAGAAGAGTTAGCAGGCAGAGCCGAGAAATCACTTCCTCCCTTGCACTTGCACGGGAGGCCCACTTGTAGCCGCAGAGGAGGAATCCCTTTGACCGACCTTGCACGTTCGAGAGAGAAAGGAAAGCAACACATCCAAAGCTCCAACACTAATCCCTTTGACCGACATTAATCATCTAAATTTGGCTTTCCACAACGTCAGATCCGAAAAATATCGGTTCAATTTGGCTGTCTGCTAGCCAGCTAGGCTAGCAAAACCAAGGTCTGTTTGCTTAGATCACTGCTGTTTTTGTAATCACTGTTTAATGTTGCAAAGCTAGAGTATTTTGACATGAATATAATGGTGTTTGCGTCCTGCCAAAATTTTAGTCCTGAAATTAAGATGCACTGTTTAATGTTTACGTTTCTGTTCAGAATTAATTCCCTAGCTAGTAGTATGTGGAGTATACTAGTAGCAAATAAAGCACTGTTCGAGATCTTTAAGTTCCAATAAATAGTAGTCATGGTACGATACTACTATACTAGGTTTTGATATTTCTTTGAGTGAATTCCACTTTTTACCCTCTATTTATGCATTTGAGACACTAATTACCTCATTTAGTAGAAATTGTACCTGAATGTTCTATTTAAGAAAATTCTAAGCATGATTTTGTCCAGTTTTAGCATTTAACACGTGCTCTTGGATAAGGCTGACATGTTAGGACGATGTGCCGCCACAAAATATGTCAAGATCGGAGAACGTCGTCGTTGATCATATGTGTTAGCAAAGATAAATAAACCACGACTGGTGTGTGTCCAGTCCGTGTGCGTGTCTAGGTCTAGGACTAGGTCGAGGTCGGACGCCGGTATGTGGCCGTGCCCGAGTCCGTCGTATGTCCAGGTTCAGTTCGGAGGTCCGAGTCGTGTGCGAGAGTATCGGGGCAGCCGAGGTGATCTGTTGAGCTGGCCGCGTCTTGCGCGTTGTGGCGCGTGAGTGGAGCGTGGCCTGGGCAAGCGGATCGCTGGGAACGCGTGGTGTGCGCGTGGGCATGAGGGAGCTGCGTGCGTGCGTGCTCTGCCTATAAAATCTCCTTGTACTACTTGTATGACGATTGAGCCAGCTGAAAGTGAAAAATACTGGGGCGTATGAGCGCCCACGGCGGAAAATTTATGTGTTGTCTCCCTTCTTCTACCTTCGTTCGTCCGAGTGTGTGAGGAAGAAGAGGGGCTGCCGGAGGGCAGCCCCAACAATATGTACCCTGCTCTGCACCAAATGTTCTATTCTTTGTTGTCATCTCGATAAATTCGAGATTCAATGGTCACCTCACACCTTACTTAATAGATATGCATCAGAAAATGAGGGTTTAAAGTTTTCGAACATGATAATTTAGATGATTTTTCACTACATAGGGTAATTAGTGTCACAAATGCACAAGTAGAGGGTAAAAAGTGGAATTCACTCTATTTCTTTACTTGTAGAAAAGGTTGTCGTGCTGCTTCTAGATTAATAATAGTACATTAATGGAATTTGTGTGATGCAAAGATGTTAAATTGAAATGGTTAGCTGTGATATGGGGTAATTTATGTGATGCAATAGCGTAAGGCAGCTCTGTGTGGGTTCTGCCACCGTTCTACTACCTGATAGATATGTTCTTAATACTAGTACTCCGTGTGTGTTTTGGTCTCAGGTTTCTCAGGGTAGCTAGCTGGGCCGGATGAGAGAGAGCGCGAGGTGCCATATCAAATCGTCTAACCGCATGATTTGCTGGAGGAAAAACTGATGTTATTCTCAAATCTCAATCCTTCACTAGGGGGCGATGCATGTTTCACTCCTTGAATGAAGCGCACGGGATGGGATGAGACGGAAACTAAAATTGACCTGCTAATGGCGATTTGAATAAATATACTACGAGACTGCACTCATGTCCTGTTCTCGAGTGGAATCCCGTGGAAACCCCAAAGCTTCAGTTACTGTTTCCTTACGTGACATTCATTGGTCAAGCTAGTTATTGTTTCTGTTCACTATATGATGGGCATGAACTTACTTGCTATCCTGGCGTGTCTACGGTCTACACACTACACACTACATAGCAGAACTGACAAATATGTACAGCCGACAGAAAAACCCATGAATAAGCTTATACATATCAATCATAGTGTACTCATGGATTGCCTAGCCGATTCTATCGGTTCGAACTTTCGGTTGTGTTGGCTAGTGCACTAAGGTTGTCATGGTATTAGTGTCCACCTATGTATAGGCCTATTGGATCATACATGAGATTATTCTATTCACATCAAACATGAGATGGTGTTATAGTGTATGTTGATTGCCTAGCAGCTAGCACTTCCCATTGGTTCAGACTTTTGCTTGCATTAGCCTGACATTAAAAAGCTGGTATTTCAATCTGTTACAACATTTCCGCCAAAAATCACAACCAACTTTGCAAGATTCAAATGGATTGCTCAATAATGTATATCACTGTTGTCAAGAGATTGGGACCTAAAAAGGCAACAAGCTAAATCCCATTTCCCATCAGAATCCTTTCATCCGAGGCTATAGTTCTTCATATATGTGGTAAAACATGTACAACAAGGTTTAGCTTAGCAGCACTATGGGCGGTGCTAAGTTGTGGCGGCTGCCAAGTATCCAGCAAGCCTTCTTTTTTCTCAACTCCTATCCAGCATGTTCTCTCCGTATGGTCTCAAACAACATTTCGTTCCATGTATCTACCGCCCCTGGCATGCACCAATGTAGACAGTCCTGGGGTGGAGGCTTTCCATCTGGCCCTCTTTGAGTCTTCTTGTTTGGGTTGGCACTTCTGTATGGACCAGGATGTCCATCGACCCTCAGGGCGAAAGATCTAGTGATGTCCATCAGTTTCAACCTCGAGCCTCGTACCCCAGAATTTTCGACTGCCTTTCTGAAGCCCGCATCTTGCTTTTCGTACATTGTGTTTGTGAATCCATTCCTCACCGCCTCATCCAAAGGCTTAACCTTTCCAGTGCATGAGCCGTTAGTGTTCCATTCCCCACCTTCATAATGATCTGGTGAGTATGTGCGCAGAATAGCTATACCTTTGAAATTCGGGTTAGTAGCCACAGCAGTTAGGCAAGTCTCAACAGATACACCGAAACTGGCAACGTTGTTCATTTGCATCTTTCCAGCTTCACGCGGCCACCAGAGCTGTCCTCCAACAACATTTCCATTCAGGATATAGGCTGATCGTTTGGCAAACCAATGCCCGGAGGAGAGGACAAGCACATCAAAACTAGGGAGAAGTTCCATGAAGGTCTCATCTGGGATATCCAGGAAAACCTTATCAAGACCATTGGGAGCAAACTCCACAGCTTCAATTGACTTGTGTACTAACCAAGACGACCAGATGCGGATGATAGTTGTTGAGGTTGACCTAAAGATCCACTTTTGCATCCTGCGGGTGCCATTGTTTACTGGGGTGTCGACCTGTCAAAAGTAATAATCTTCAAGATGATAAACCGGATATTATATTAGTCAATCAAACAAGCTACATGTACATTCAGTATATGAGCAGGCATAACAGTTGAAAAATCTGGATATCAATCAACTTGGAAGCGAATATTCCCGAAAATAGAATGTTTGCACTGATTTACAGAGAGCCTTTTGCATTTTAGGAAGGAAAAGTTAAAAAATGTTATTACAAGCAGGCATCATATAAATTGAAAAAAAAATGTAACCATGGTCCATCCATTATTTATAAGACCAAATAACCTCTTGAATCAGATATATCATTCATAAAAAAGTCAACTTAGATTGATTGCAGCTCCAACATAAAATCATTAGTAGTATCAGTGAAGCATCTCACCTGCCACAGAATGCAAAGGAGCGAGTCCATCTGATTTCGGGCAACCGAATCCCCAACAAAGGCAAGCGTCTTGCCTCTCATCAACTCCAAGAACTTCCTTGCATCAAAGCGGGGGAGAATGCATTGTTCAGGTTTCCATCTCCAATTCTCATATCCCTTGTCAGGTCGCCCATTTGCCTGGCAATTCTGAGTCTTTGTGATCAAAGGGCAAGAGCTGTTTGTGTAGAGTGGCCCTGAAGAATCAGAAAACCATTCCCCACGATATAGATCACATGCACCTGTACAATGAAAGGACGTCATGTTGTCTTATCCCAGTAAATATGACAAAAAAAAATCAATACAATACGGTTACAAGTGTAGTATATTCCATTCCTGTTTGTAAGATGATGTGCAGAAAAACAGGGGAATATACTAACAGCTCAACATGAACAGCCATTTGAAAACCAGTTGATGATTTCCACAAGTCAAGCATAGTTCCCTCATCAAGTTTTGCTGTGGTATCAGTATCACCTGTGTCCAAAGATGCTTCGCTTGAATTCATGGTAGCACTCGGAGCGTTTTGCTCAGGCAGCCGTTCCTGGCCACCCTGAAACGCCTTCTCTGATAACAGCAAATCAGCTGCAGCTGCAGCATCATTCTTGCTCCCATCAAAAGCCCCGGTCGTGAGGTATACACGTAACGATGCCCGAGGAAGAAACGATCCCGCAGACAGCGATATCACTACCAGGGTGAGCACCAAAGCCACAGCCGACAGCCATTGTCGAATTCCACCAGCCACAGCTGGAGCCGTCATCCCCGGCAAACTGATGGCGCACTAAAAGACCCAAAGGCAGCAACCTCTACAGAACAGCTCTACTTCTTGATCTTCCCCCGTGTACTAGGGCACAAGGCCAAACATGTTTCCTGATTCTTGGAAGCTGCAGTATATGAACAGAAAATTGAAATAAATAACTAGTGCTAGCTACGACAATCATCAAGTTCGATACTCACTAGCAGCTAACAGCAGCAAGTATCACCAATGGCTAATGGAAGACCATACAAATTAATTTCTTTGACAAGTTATCACTGGTAGCATTTACAAACCATTTTAACCAAAGTGTCATTGTCAGCACTATTACAGATAAAAGGAAATCAGGTACGCTGACATGGTGAAGTCCACATATAGCTAACATCAATTCGCAAGACCATCTGCATTTCCCAACACCATTGACGGTATCAATCCTGTAATGCCCAAGAATATTTGACAGAACCATACTCTGGCTTGACGAGCTAACGGATCTAGGTTTCAGACCTTACCTCTGTGCAGTGCCTGGTCGCCCCAGGAGTGAGCGGGGAGCTGCCCGCCGGTCGCCGCTCTGCTCGGGGGAGCGACGAGGTGTACGGGGCAGTAGTTGGACTGTCGCCGGGGGGCGGAGGTGCACTGATCCAATCGCGAGGGTCTGATCAACAGAGGAGGAAAATGGGATAAGAAGGAAAGAATGAGGCGTACGAGTGCTGGTGTACTTTAACCCCATGCCGATGCCACGCCTCCATGGAATCGCGATGTGCGTTGCACATGGCCAAGCCGAGGTGCGCACTCCACCACGGCCTCCCCGCTCCCCTCGCAAGCCTTCCCCTTTCTTTATCTGAACATGGCACCTCCAGTCTCAAGTCTGAACTCGCTGCACATTCTCTTCTAGTTGACCATCCGATTCAAGTCCAGTAATAGTATATGGGGTAGGTAATCTGAACAGATCTAGTAGTAGTAAGAAATTGATGCCCTCCCAGATCTAAAACCAGGTACAGTCGGCATGGATTTAAACCACGGAATACGCTTTCACTTCCATGATGCTACTATCTATAGAATTCCAATGATTGTCAGTTAATCTGGCTAATCTCTCACTTCGCAGGCGACCCTTCTGAATCACATTTGAACTTCACCACATGGGAAGAGGATTGCTGTCATCGAGAATGGGGTTAACTGAAGATCCTTTGCCAGAAGACATTGTGCTTGCGAATAATGGCTGCTCGTGCTGCACTGTCCGAGGGGATCTTGTTGAAGATGCTTGTGAAGTTGGTGAAGCAAAAGGGGGACAAGTCTGGTCATACTATTTGCTATGCACACAACAGGTGAAAATCACTCGATGAAAGTCCACCAGACTATCAGTATGTAGTTGTCATTTTTTAGCCTAAAGATGTGCGTCAATCTAATTTCTGACAAAACCAATGTCACTTCCCCGGTCTTGCAAAGCCCGGTCCTGTTATTGAGTTATATTGTTCCGCTGAATTGGTCCCAAAATATGTGAAACCTACATTGGTTGACTGTAAGCATGCCATGAAACTTTTTTTTTTTTTGCGAATCATGCCATGAAAACATTTGAATGAAGTGAAACCAAGGTGGGTTGTGATTGATGCAGTAAACAGGTTGCTTATGTACTAGTAAACATTGAACAAGGTATATAACTATATACAGGGCTTTGCTGCTACTTTTTTCTGCATTTTCTTGTTTAAGCGTACAATATGAAAAGGAACGCGTCCACGTACACGGCCTCCCCCTCGATCGTGTCCACGTTCATTATCGAGCTTCAACCCACCTTAGTTCCATCCGACGGCCGGGGTCACGTGTCCACTTGTGCTTCCTTCACCTAAAATAATCGACCCGCATCAATTATTGGTGAACCGTTCTCGGAATCGACATCCCACTTACCGGCCGGCGTACGTGTGGCGCCCCCCATGGAATTTATTTGGAGTCGTCTGTAACGTGTCCACAACCAAGCCAAAGGTGTCCCGATCATGCATGTACCTATAGTACTGTGTCTCACTGACTAGACGACGGGACGACAAGTCATATTCATCACGTATTTCAATATCCATCTTTCCTTCTCAAATTAGGCTTCACTCCCGTCTTATAAATAAAACATAACCATTCAAATCAAATAAAAGTTCGAGAGCAAAGGAAAAAAAGAAAGATCTATTGGGTAACAACACACATCAGCCCCAGAGAGACAAAACGAAAAGGGAGCTGATACAAAGGAGCTTAGCGGACCGGCGACGAGAAGTAGTGGCGTGCTGCCACATCAGGTCCTAGGTCCCCGGCGCTGATCTTGGTCGTGGACTTCGTCTCCGAGGACAGGATCTGCAAGCAGCGGCGACGCGGCAACCTCGGCAGGCACGACGGCGGCTCGTGGGGCACAACGAAGATGGTTTATGGGTCGCCGGCGGCGCGGTGCCTCACCTCGGTTCCCGCAGCACGTCGAGCACGCCCGCTTCCTCCGTTCCCCAATCGCCACCGAATTTCTTCGATCTACGGCGGAAGGCATGGCATCCGCTGACCCAGGGCTCCCACGGCGGTCCCCCGCCGTAGCCCCAACCTGCCTCTACCTAAAGCTCCGCTGTCGCCCTCCTCTGGCGAGCTGCCACATCAGGTCCTAGATCCTCAAGCATGTCGTTCAAATGTTCTCTATCCCGCTGCCTAGAGAGCCGGTGCCATACTACCGAAGAAGAAAGGCAAGAAATTTGAAATGGAGGCACAAGCAGCGCCACGGGAAAACTAGCTCGATACGACGAACAGAGGCGTTGCTACCACCAGCACTGATGTGTCCATCGATCGGTCAGTCCATCCCGAGACTTGCACAAGAAGGACCAATAAAAAGATCGCTGAGATGCCCACTGTCTGTTGCCTTGTCATTTTGGTATGAGATAGCTTCTGTGTCATGGAGCAAGGGGTACCCGTCGGCGGTTCTCTATGATACACATATACTTACAATGACTAGAACTTACCTGAGACCAAAGTTAAGTAGCATGAGGCCTCGGTACTCATATTCAAGGGGAATAAGATTTTCAACTTGTGATTTGTCAAGCATATAACTCATATTTGCCCTCGCATTAACCTTAATCACTTCAAGATTCTTATGATAGGGGTAATGAGAGCTCAAAGCTAATGAGTACCATAATTTTTTTGGAAGATTTATAAAACTTGTTAATCCCAGCTTCCCTCTGCGAAGGGCCTATCTTTTACTTTTATGTTGAGTCAGTAAGCCTATTCCTCTCTATCTCAAGCAAGCATTTGAGTTGTTGTGATTCAATCATCTATATGTTGATTTATTCAATCGTGTTTCTTATGTTCCTTGTTTTGCACAATGTTCTTATCCGAATGAATATAACTTTGAAAGCTATCATTGTTGGTGAAGAGACAGTTATGTTTGAGCAAGAGACTCCTGCAATATAAGCTTCTTTATAAAAGCTTAGCTCAAAAATAAGTATGATTTATTAATTGTTCTCTGACCAAGAACAAAGTTTGCCATCACCAATTATGATTTTCTTTGTGCACCATTATTGTGACTCCCTTACTCATTGCAAGTTAAGTTATATAAGAGTGAGTTGCTTTATATTATGATTTGTGTATTAATAAATTTGATGCTTCTTGTCCGTATTCTCTTTATCGACACTTCACTCCATAAATCTGTGGTCATGTTTACTGAGTTCAGTTTTTGCTTGGGGACAAGCGAGGTCTAAGATTAGAGGGAGTTGATACGTCCATTTTGCATCACTATTTTATATCATAATTTACTATTATTCATTGATATATTTCATATTTAGAGATGATACTTATGTTATTTCATCTATTTTGCATGTTTGATGATTTTTGGAGAATTAACTACCAGAGTCAGAATTCTGCTGGAAAAAGCGCTGTTCAGATAAAATATTTCCGAAGATCAAAAAATTCCAGAAAATATACTGAAATTACTATTTTTTCAGAAGACGAAGATAGCCAGAAGAGGGAGTGGAGATGGGCCACAGGGGGCCCACACCACCCCTAGGCGCGGTCCCCCTAGGCCACGCGGCCAGGTGGTGTGGCCACCCTGGCCCACCTCTAGCGTCGCCCTTTCGCATATATCTTCCTTCCGAAAACCTAAGACAGGGGGAGCGATCACAGAAATATTCTGCCGCCTCTGCGGGGCGGAAACTACAGAGAGAGAAAAAACTCCCCGGCAGGCAGAAATCTGCCGGGACAATTCCTCCCTGGAGAGGGGAGATCGTCGCCATCGACACCATCATCGAGCTGGGCTTCATCGGGATCATCATCATCCTCATCACCATCACCACCACGCCATACGCTGTAACAATTGGTTTGAATCTTGTGTAGTTCATAGGGGAAACTTTCTCGATGTTGATTACTTGTTGTAGTTGTGCTATTGAGTGAAACCATTGTATTATTTTTCATGTTCCAATTGTTACTTCTCATTATTTCATCTCTGATCTTGATCCATATGATGTCTTGTGAGTAGTTCGTTTAGTTCTTGAGGACATGGGATAAGTAATGTTGTTAGTAGTGTAATTTGTTGGAGATATGCCCTAGAGGCAATAATAAATGTAGTTATTATTATATCTTTGTGTTTATGATAAATGTTTACATTCATGCTATAATAGTATTAACAAGGAAACATTAATACTTGTGTGATTTGTAAACTAAAATAGAGTCCCTAGTAAGCCTCTATATAATACTAGCTTGTTGGTTAATAGATGATTGTGGTTTCCCTATCATGAACATTGAGATGTTATTAACAACAAGATAATATCGTTAGGAGAATGATATGGTGGACATACTCCTATAGATAAGCGTAGCATAAAGATCAAGTCATTTTAATAGTTCAATTGCTATATGCTTTCTGATACATAGTAACCTAATTCCTTCGACCATGAGATCATGCATATCACCTTCACCGGAAGGATGCTTTGATGACATCAAACACCACACCGTAACTGGGTGGCTATAAAGGTGGCATTGAGTGTTCGGAAAGTATTGGTTGAGACACATGGATTAACAGTGGGATTTGTCCATCCATATGACGGATAGATATACTCTGGGCCCTCTCGGTGAAATGTCATCCAATTAGCTTGCAAGCATATGACTGGCTCCCCAGGGATCACATATCACGGGAACGAGAAAAGAGTACTTATCAGTAACGAGGTTGAACTAGGTATGCAGAGATACCGACGATCATAACCTCGGATAAGTAAACTATCGTGAGACAAAGGGAAATTGGTATCGTATGTAAGTGGTTCATTCGATCGCAAAGTAATCGTAGAAATATGTGGGAGCCATATGAATTTCCAGATTCCTCTATTGGTTATTGTTCGGAGAAGTGCCTCGATCATGTCCGCATAATTCACGAACCATAGGGAGACACACTTAAGGATTCGATGTTGTCTGAGTAGTTATGGAATGATGAGTAAGAGACCGAATGTTGTTCGGAGTCTCGGATGGGATCCGGGATATCACGAGGAGATCCGGAATGGTCCGGAGAATAAGATTCATATAAGGAAAGTCCTGTTTCGGGGTTGGAGAATGGTTCCGATGTTTTCATCGGGAATGTTCTAGAAGGTTCCGGAATGTCCGGCACTCCGAAGGGGAAGGGTACATGAATGTGTCATACCAAGTTGGAATGATTGCATCATGTACTAGGTGTCATCGCTGAACAAAATAAAGGGTTTAATCAAATCCTAGTTTGAAAAGTCAAACGCCAATTTGAAAAGTCAAACGGCTATTTTGGGAAGTGGAGGGGAAGGTGGAAACCGAGTTGGGGAGGAGTTCCTCCTCCACGTCGGCCCCTTGGGAAACCGAGTTGGGGAGGACTCTCCTTCTGGCGCCCTCCACCTATATAAGGAGGGGCAAGGCGCCCTCCTAGCACCCAACACCTCCCGCAAACCCTAGCCCTAAGCCACTGCCTCCTCGCCTGGCCTTAGGGCCGCCGCCTAGCTAACCCTAGCCGCCAGCCAAGCCTCCTCCTTGGTGTGTCTAAACCCTAGATCTCCGAGGAGATCTCTCATAGTCCACCATACTCGCTCCGGCTTAAGGCGAAGCCCTGCGAGATCTCCCCTCTACTTAGGTACCACGCTGCCGAATCTGAATCGAGGGAGAGTGCTACGACCTCCTTTCTTTGGAACAAGGAGAGGAAGGTCTTCGTCGATACGCAACGTGTGACCGCTGCTTGAACGCATGGCCTTGGAAGGATCGTCTACGCGATCTTGAGATCGGGAAGAGTACGACTACATCACCCACGAGAATCCGCTCTCGTTAAACACTTTGGAATCTTCGAGGGTGAGTTGTTCCATCGACTCGTTGCTACAATCTAGTAGATAGATCTTGGCTTGTTTGTTTGTATGCGATAGAAATTTTTTGTTTTCCATGCTACGAATCCCTACAGTGGTATCAGAGCCGTGTCTATATGTAGATCTGTTGCACAAGTAGAACATAATGGTCATTGTGGGCGTTGATGCTTTTATTGTCGATTGCTTCTTGTGTACTTTGCATCTTGCGGGATGTTGGGATGAAGCGGCCCGGGCTAACCTTACATGACATCGTTCATGAGACTTGCTCCACGCTTGACATGCAACTTGTATTGCATAAGTGGCTTCTATGGCCTGCTTTCTCCCAAAGATAGTTAAGATTCAATTTACAACGGGTGATTGTCAATACTAGTATCAATGTTGTGGTTCATGTTCGTAAGTTAGAACGACACTTTTTGAAAGCCCCAAACCACGTAAAACATGCAAAGAAAGTAGAGGCGTCTAACTTTGTTTTGCAGGGGTGTGTTGTGATGTGATATGGCCATGATTGTGATTATATTTGATGTATGCAATGTTCCTTATTGTAAGTTGGCAACCGGCAGGAGCCATATGGTTGTCTTTAATTTTGTTAAGACCCGCATGTCTATTCAAAGTAGTTGTAATAGTTGAAGCCGGTGGACGACAACCATGGAGAAGCGTCATTGACCTTGATGCAATGCCGGTGATGATGGAGATCATGTTCGTGCTTGAAGATGGAGATCGGAAGCACAAAGAAGAAAGGCCATATCATATCACATATTATGAATTGCATGTGATGTTAATCCTTTATGCATCTTGTATTGCTTAGTTAACAACGGTAGCATTATAAGATGATCCCTCATGCACATGAATTTCAAGTCATAAAGTGTTCACCCTTAGTTAGCACCGTTGCTAAAGCTTGTTGTTTCGAAGCACCACGTGATGATCGGGTGTGTTAGATTCTGCAAGTGTATACAACGTGAGCAAGCCAGATTTGCTCATGCGGAAGCTAAGGTTTGATCTTGACGAGCCTAGCATGTACAGACATGGTCTCGGAACACGGATCACCGAAAGGTAAAGCATGAATCATATAGTAGATATGATGAACATGTCGATTGTTCGCCATTGAAACTATATCAACTCTCGTGATGATCGGTGTTGATGTAGTGGATTTGGTTCGTGTGATCACTAAAACAATGTGAGGGATATTGTTTTGAGTGGGAGTTCACCTAGATTAATTTAACTATTAATTAGAACTCAATTTGTCATAAACTTAGTCTAAACTATTGCAAATATGTTGTAGATCAATGGCGGCCCCTACCATCAATTTTAATGCGTTCCTAGAGAAAGAAAAGTTGAAAAACAATGGAAGCAACTTCGCGGATTGGTTCCGCAATTTGAGGATTGTCCTCACAGCTGGTAATTTGACCTATGTGCTGGATGCACATTGGGTGACCCACCTGCAGCTACCGATGAAGTAAAGAATGTTTACCTCGCTGGTAAGATTCTTTACTCCACTTTTCAGTGTGCTATCTTGTATGGTTTAGAATCGGAGCTTCAGAAAAGGTTTGAGAATTCAGACCCACATGATATTGTCCGTGATCTCAAATTGATCTTTGAGACTCACGCGGCAATTGAGAGCTATGAGGCTTCTGAAAAGTTCTTTAACTGCAAGATGGAAGAGGGCAGCTCTGTCAGTGAGCATGTGCTTAAGATGTCTAGGCACGCAAACAAACTTCAAACCTTGGGTATAGTGATTCCTAATGCTTTGGGGATTTATCGTGTCCTCCAATCACTACCACCAAGTTACAAGAACTTTGTGATGAACTACAATATGCAAAACATGAACAAGCAGTTGCCAGAACTGTTTGCTATGTTAAAATCTGCAGAAGTGGAGATCAAGAAAGAGCACCAAGTGTTGATGGTCAATAAGACCACCAAATTCAAGAAAGGCAAGTCTAAGCAAAAGGGACACTTCAAGAAGGGTGGTAAGAAAGTTATTATACCGAAGAAGACCAAGGCTGGACCTAAGCACGATCTTGAGTGCTTTTCTTGCAAGGAGAAGGTCCTTTGAGCGGAATTGCCCAAAGTACTTGGCGGATTTGAAGAACGGCAACATCAAAAAGAAAGGTATATCCGATATACATGTTATTGATGTGTATCTCACTAGTACTCGTAGTAGTGCCTGGGTATTTGATACTGGTTCAGTTGCTCATATTTGTAACTCAAAACAGGTGCTGCAGAATAAACGGAAGCTAGCGAAGAAGGAGGTGACGATGCGCGTGGGAAACGGATCAAACGTTGATGTGATTGCGGTCGGCATGCTACCCCTTCATCCACCATCGGGATTAGTTTTATACTTAAATAATTGTTATTTGGTGCCTGCGTTAAGCATGAACATTATATCGGGATCTTGTTTATTGCGAGACGGTTACTTGTTTAAGTCCGAGAATAATGGTTGTTCGATTTATATGAGTAATATGTTTTATGCACATGCACCTTTGATAGATGGTCTATTCTTATTGAATCTCGATAGTGGAAATACACATATTAATAACATTGAGGCTAAACGTTTGAAATCGAGCGATAACTCGACCTATATGTGGCACTGTCATCTTGGTCACATTGGAGTGAAGCGTATGAAGAAACTCCATTCCGATGGACTTCTTGAATCACTTGATTTTGAATCACTTGAAAGATGCGAAGCATGTCTGATGGGTAAAATGACTAAGACTCCATTTTCTGGTATGATGGAGCGAGCTACGGACTTATTGGAAATCATACATACCGATGTGTGGTCCAATGAGTGTAGCATCATGTGATGGTTATCGTTATGTTCTTACCTTCACGAATGACTTGAGTAGATATGGGTATATCTATTTCATGAAACATAAGTCCGAAACTTTCGAGAAGTTTAAGGAATTTCAAAGTGAGGTTGAGAATCAACGTAACAAGAAGATTAAATTTCTACGTTCTGATCGTGGAGGTGAATATCTAAGTTACGAGTTTGGCGAGCATTTGAAGAAATGCGGAATACTTTCACAATTGACACCGCCGGGAACACCACAGCGTAATGGTGTGTCCGAGCGTCGTAATCGAACTCTCTTAGATATGGTTCGTTCTATGATGTCACTTACAGATTTATCGCTATCATTTTGGGATTATGCATTTGAAACAGCCGCATTCACTTTAAATAGGGCACCATCTAAATCCGTTGAAACGACACTATATGAATTATGGTTTGGGAAGAAACCTAAATTGTCGTTCCTTAAAGTTTGGGGTTGCGAAGCCTATGTAAAGAAGTTACAGCCGGACAAGCTTGAACCCAAAGCGGAAAAATGCGTCTTCATAGGATACCCGAAGGAAACTATTGGGTATACCTTCTATCATAGATCCGAAGGCAAAGTCTTCGTTGCCAAGAATGGATCCTTTCTAGAGAAGGAATTTCTCTCGAAAGAAGTGACTGGAAGGAAAGTAGAACTCGACGAGGTTGTCGAACCTTCTCTCGAAATTGCAAGTAGCGCAGCACCGGAAGAAGTTCCTGTGGTGCCTGCACCAATAAGAGAGGAAGCTAATGATGGTGATCATGAAACTTCGGTTATAGTTTCTACAGAGCCTCGCAGGTCAACGAGAACTCGTACCACTCCAGATTGGTATGATCCCGTTATGAGTGTCATGTTGGTGGACAACACCGATGACCCTGCGACATATGAGGAAGCGATGATGAGCCGAGATTCCAATAAATGGCAAGAAGCCATGAAATACGAGATTGGATCCATGTACGAAAACCAAGTATGGACTTTGGTGGACTTATCGGATGGCCGGAAGGCTGTCAAGAACAAATGGATTTTCAAGACGAAAACATATGCTGATGGTAATGTTACTGTCTACAAAGCTCGACTTGTCGCAAAAGGGTTTCGACAAATTCAAGGAGTTGACTACGATGAGACTTTCTCACCATTAGCGAAGCTAAAGTCTATGAGGATTATGTTAGCAATCGCTGCATATTATGATTATGAGATATGGCAGATGGATGTCAAAACAACGTTCCTCAATGGAGACATTGATGAAGAGTTGTATATGATGCAACCCAAAGGTTTTGTCGATCCTAAAGATGCTAACAAGGTATGCAAACTTCAACGGTCCATCTATGGATTGAAGCAAGCATCCCGAAGTTGGAATCAATGTTTTGATAAGGTGATCAAAAGTTTTGGTTTTATACAAACTTATGGAGAAGCTTGTATTTACAAGAAAGTGAGTGGGAGCTCTATAGAATTCTTAATACTATATGTGGATGACATATTGTTGATTGGGAATGATGTAGACCTTCTTAATAGTGTCAAGGAATATTTGAATAATAGTTTTTCAATGAAGGATCTTGGCGAAGCACCTTACATATTAGGCATAAAGATTTATAGAGATAGATCGAGACGCCTAATATCATTGTCACAAAGTACATATTTGGACAAAGTTCTAAAGAGGTTTGGAATGGAAGATAGCAAGAAAGGGTTCTTGCCCATGTTGCCCAACACGACCTTGAGTAAAACTCAAAGTCCGACAACGGCAGAAGAGATAGAAAGAATGAGTAAGACTCCCTATGCCTCAGCCATAGGATCTCTAATGTATGCCATGCTATGTACTAGACCCGACATTGCATATGCTGTTAGTTTAACTAGCAGATATCAAAGTGATCCAAGAGTGGATCATTGGACAGCGGTCAAAAACATCCTTAAGTACTTGGGAAGAACTAAGGATATGGTTCTTTCTTATGGAGGTGATGAACAACTCGTTGTTAATGGTTACACTGATGCTAGTTGGAACACCGATTCGGATGATTCTAAATCAAAATCTGGATACGTATTTACTTTGAATGGTGCAGCAGTTAGCTGGAGGAGTGCAAAGCAAAGCGTTGTGGCAAGATCTTCAACTAAATCGGAATACATGGCTGCTTCGGAGGCTTCACAAGAAGCGATATGGATGAAAGAGTTCATTACAGAGCTGGGTGTGGTTCCTAGTGCGCTGGACCCAATGTCTATCTACTGTGATAACATGGGCGCCATAGCCAATGCGTAAGAACCAAGGTCACACAAGAAGCTTAAGCACATCAAGCTACGTTTTCACGCTATTCAAGCACATGTCCAAGATGGGGACATAAAGATTTGCAAAGTACACACAGATCTGAATGTTGCGGATCCGTTGACTAAACCTCTCCCGAGGGCAAAACATGACCAACACCAAACTGCCATGGGTGTTCGGTATATTACCATGTAATCTAGATTAGATGACTCTAGTGCAAGTGGGAGACTGTTGGAGATATGCCCTAGAGGCAATAATAAATGTAGTTATTATTATATCTTTGTGTTTATGATAAATGTTTACATTCATGCTATAATAATATTAACAAGGAAACATTAATACTTGTGTGATTTGTAAACTAAAATAGAGTCCCTAGTAAAGCCTCTTTATAATACTAGCTTGTTGGTTAATAAATGATTGTGGTTTCCCTATCATGAACATTGAGATGTTATTAACAACAAGATCATATCGTTAGGAGAATGATATGGTGGACATACTCGTATAGATAAGCGTTGCATAAAGATCAAGTCATTTTAATAGTTCAATTGCTATATGCTTTCTAATGCATAGTAACCTAATTCCTTCGACCATGAGATCATGCATATCACCTTCACCGGAAGGATACTTTGATGATATCAAACACCACACCGTAACTGGGTGGCTATAAAGGTGGCATTGAGTGTTCGAAAAGTATTGGTTGAGACACATGGATTAAGAGTGGGATTTGTCCATCCATATGACGGATAGATATACTCTGGGCCCTCTCGGTGAAATGTCATCCAATTAGCTTGCAAGCATGTGACTGGCTCACAAGGGATCACATATCACGGGAACGAGAAAAGAGTACTTATCGATGCGAGGTTGAACTAGGTATGCGAGATACCGGCGATCATAACCTCGGATAAGTAAACTATCGTGAGACAAAGGGAAATTGGTATCGTATGTAAGTGGTTCATTCGATGTAAGTAATCGTAGAAATATGTAGAGCCATATGAATTTCAGATTCCTCTATTGGTTATTGTTGAGAAGTGTCGATCATGGCCGCATAATTCACGAACCGTAGGGAGACACACTTAAGGATTCGACGTTGTTTGAGTAGTTATGGAATGATGAGTAAGAGACCGAATGTTGTTCGGAGTCTCGGATGGGATCCGGGATATCACGAGGAGATCCGGAATGGTTCGGAGAATAAGATTCATATAAGGAAAGTCTTGTTTTGGGGTTGGAGAATGGTTCTGGTGTTTTCATTGGGAATGTTCTAGAAGGTTCCGGAATGTCCGGCACTCCGAAGGGGAAGGGTACATGAATGTGTCATACCAAGTTGAAATGATTGCATCATGTACTAGGTGTCATCGCTGAACAAAATAAAGGGTTTAATCAAATCCTAGTTTGAAAAGTCAAACGCCAATTTGAAAAGTCAAACGGCTATTTTGGGAAGTGGAGGGGAAGGTGGAAACCGAGTTGGGGAGGAGTTCCTCCCCTCCACCGCCGGCCCCCTTGGGAAACCGAGTTGGGGAGGGACTCCCCTCCCCTGGCGCGGCCCCTCCACCTATATAAGGAGGGGCAAGGATGCCCCTCCTAGCACCCAACACCTCCACCCGCAAACCCTAGCCCTAAGCCACCGGTCCTCCTGTAGCCGCCGCCGCCCTAGGGCAAGCCGCCGCCGCCTAGCTAACCCTAGCCGCCTGCCAAGCCTCCTCCTTGGTGTGTCTAAACCCTAGATCGCCGATGAGCTCTCTCATAGTCCACCTGTTGGAGATATGCCCTAGAGGCAATAATAAATGTAGTTATTATTATATCTTTGTGTTTATGATAAATGTTTACATTCATGCTATAATAGTATTAACAAGGAAACATTAATACTTGTGTGATTTGTAAACTTAATTTGAAGTCCCTAGTAAAGCCTCTATATAATACTAGCTTGTTGGTTAATAGATGATTGTGGTTTCCCTATCATGAACATTGAGATGTTATTAACAACAAGATCATATCGTTAGGAGAATGATATGGTGGACATACTCCTATAGATAAGCGTAGCATAAAGATCAAGTCATTTTAATAGTTCAATTGCTATATGCTTTCTGATACATAGTAATCTAATTCCTTCGACCATGAGATCATGCATATCACCTTTACCGGATGGATGCTTTGATGACATCAAACACCACACCGTAACTGGGTGGCTATAAAGGTGGCATTGAGTGTTCGGAAAGTATTGGTTGAAACACATGGATCAAGAGTGGGATTTGTCCATCCATATGACAGATAGATATACTCTGGCCCTCTCGGTGAAATGTCATCCAATTAGCTTGCAAGCATGTGACTGGCTCACAAGGGATCACATATCACGGGAACGAGAAAAGAGTACTTATCGGTAACGAGGTTGAACTAGGTATGCAAGAGATACAAGCGATCATAACCTCGGATAAGTAAACTATCGTGAGACAAAGGGAAATTGATATCGTATGTAAGTGGTTCATTCGATGCAAGTAATCGTTGAAATATGTAGAACCATATGAATTTCCAGATTCCTCTATTGGTTATTGTTGGAGAAGTGTCTCGATCATGTCCGCATAATTCACGAACCGTAGGGAGACACATAAGGATTCGATGTTGTTTGAGTAGTTATGGAATGATGAGAAAGAGACCGAATGTTGTTGAGTCTCGAATGGGATTCGGGATATCACGAGGAGATCCGGAATGGTCCGGAGAATAAGATTCATATAAGGAAAGTCCGTTTGAGTTGGGGAATGGTTCCGGTGTTTTCATCGGGAATGTTCTAGAATGTTCCGGAATGTCCGGCACTCCGGAGGGGAAGGGTACATGAATGTGTTGTATCAAGTTGGTATGATTGCATCATGTACTAAGTGTCATCGCTGAACCAAATAAAGGATTAATTCAAATCCTAGTTTGAAAAGTCAAACAGCTAGTTTGAAAAGTCAAACGGCTAAATTTGGAAAGAGGAAAAGAGGAGGAGTGGGAAACCGAGTTGGGAGGAGTTCCTCCTCCAACCGTGATGCCCACCCAATCCGAGTTGGGGAGGGACTCCCCTCCCTCCCCTTGGCCGGCCGGCCCCTCCACCTATATAAGGAGGGGCAGGGCTCCCTCCTAGGACACACAAGATCCTCTCCTCCAAACCCTAGCCGCCGGCGCCGCCACCTCCACTGCCGCCGCCGCCGACCTAGGCCAAGCCGCCGCCGCTGCCTAGCAACCCCCTTCCTCCTCGGCGTGTCTAAACCCTAGATCATCGAGGGACTCTCTCATACTCCACCATACTCGCTCTGGCTTAAGGCGAAGCCCTGCGAGATCTCCCCTCTACTTTCGGTACCACGCCGTTGTGCTGCCGGAATCGCGAGGAGAGTGTTATAACCTCCGCTGCCTGCTGGAACAAGGGAGAGGAATGTCTTCGTCGAGTACCGAACGTGTGACCGGCTTGGAGGCGCTGCAACAGCTTAGCCGGAAGGATCGTCTACGCGATCTTGAGATCGGGAAGAGTACGACTACATCACCCATGAGAATCCACTCTCGTTAAACACTTTTGAATCTTCGAGGGTGAGTTATTCCATCGACTCGTTGCTACAATCTAGTAGATAGATCTTGTCTTGTTTGTTTGTATGCGGTAGAATTTTTTTGTTTTCCATGCTACGAAACCCTACACCACCATACTCGCTCCGGCTTAAGGCGAAGCCCTGCGAGATCTCCCCTCTACTTCCGGTACCACGCCGTTGTGCTGCCGGAATCGCGAGGAGAGTGCTACAACCTCCGCTGCCTGCTGGAACAAGGGAGAGGAAGGTCTTCGTCGAGTACCGAACGTGTGACCCACTGCGGGAGCGCGCTGAAGCAGCGCCGGAAGGATCGTCTACGCGATCTTGAGATCGGGAAGAGTACGACTACATCACCCACGAGAATCCGCTCTCGTTAAACACTTTGGAATCTTCGAGGGTGAGTTGTTCCATCGACTCGTTGCTACAATCTAGTAGATAGATCTTGGCTTGTTTGTTTGTATGCGATAGAATTTTTTTGTTTTCCATGCTACGAATCCCTACAGAATTATGTTGAGTAATATTTAATAGTTTGATATTTATGTTGTGGTGCTATTCTTATAGTGGTGTCATGTGAACGTCGACTATATGATACTTCAACTTTATGGGCCTAGGAGAATGCATTGTGTATTTGGCTACTAATTGTGGGGTTGCCGGAGTGACGAAAACCTAAATCCCCGTTAGTAAACCATTGCATAAGGGAGTGTAGGATCTCAGAGTTTAATGTTGTGGTTAGATTTTTATCTTAATTACTTTCTTGTAGTTGCGGATGCTTGCAAGGGGTATAATCATAAGTATGTATTAGTTCAAGTTAGGGTAGTACATTAGCATAGGTTCACCCCCATAACACTTATCCAACCAATGAAGATTAATCGACTATATGAAGCGAAAGCACTTGACAATATTCCCATGTGTCCTCGAGAACATTTGGTCATCATAAGTAATACAACTGGTTTGTCCTTTGCTGAAGAAAGGATTGGGACACTCGCTGCAATTATTATTATTGTCTTTTATTTACTCGCACTTTATTTATCTGCATTACCAAAAACCCCTAAAAATCCTTTTGTTAGTATTTACAGTGATCCTTGATCCAAACCGCTTGTCAACACCTTCTTCTTCTTGTTGGGTTTAACAC
Source organism: Avena insularis (assembly GCA_023614405.1). NCBI lineage: Eukaryota > Viridiplantae > Streptophyta > Magnoliopsida > Poales > Poaceae > Avena > Avena insularis. The sequence continues at coordinate 374,676,695 of CM042695.1, read as the reverse complement.
TCTTATTTATAGAAAGTACTATGATACGCTCCCTATACTTGTGGGTCATCAGGGAGCTCTCCAAGATTCTTCATGAAGCCCGCCTACAAATTGAAGACGATGTGATACTTAGACTCAAAGCTAGACGGAGAATCGTCAGGATCTTGAAGAACTCCGGGGGATACTATTGGGGATATACCTGAAGGGTTTCGCAGCATAGTAAATCAAAATTTTCTACGGAAGCGAACAGAGGGAAAGCCAAGATCTAATCTAGGAGATGCAAACAACGAGAGAGATTGGATTTGATCTTCATACCCTTGAAGATTCGCATAGCGGAACGTTCATCGGAACGTGGGTGATGTAGTCGTACTCGCTTCTCCTCCTCGCGATCCGATCCGATCTAGCACCACAAGTGGCGGTGCCTCCGTGAGATGCACACGTGCAGCACCTCGACGTATCCTCCTTCCTCGGACCAGCAAGTATGGTGGAGAGATAGATTGGATCTACAGCACGACGGCGTGGTGTATATGGTGGAGAATTTCTGCAGGCTTAGCCTACAAGCGATCGGGAGGAGAGAGAGGAAGGGCAGCAGGGCAACTGGGTTTGGAGGAAGGTGTAAGGGGAGTGTGAGAGGGGGCGCACCAGCCCTAACCTCTCCTCCAAGCCTATCTCTAGTTTAAACAATTTAAACTCTCCCTTATCTAGAAATCCTATCTTATCTTATCTCTAGTTTAATCGATTTAAACTCTCTAGGATCTGGGCCCTATGGGGCCTTGTGCCGGCCCAATGCCAGGACACTCCCTCATAGGCCCATGCCCCCTCCGGAAGGTGGGACCACGTTGGCCCCTTCCGGAAGGTTCTAGAAGCTTAGGTACAATACCGATTAACGGAACTATTCGAACTCCAAAAACTGCCTTTGCCTTATATGAATCTTATTCTAGGACCATTAGGAACCTCTCGTGATGTCCCGGATCCCATCCGAGACTCCAAACAAAATTCATAAACCAACTATCCAATCTATCCTAGCGTCAAGACACGTTAAGTGTGTGACCCTGCGGGTTCGAGAATATGCAGACATGATCTTCTATCAATAATCAACGGAGTGCAGGCACCCATATTGACTCCCACACATTCATCGATGATCATATCAGATGAACCACGATGCCAGGATTCAATCAATCCCATATATATATTCCCTTCGTCTCGCGATATTTTACTTGCCCGAGATTCGATCGTCGGTATCGTCATACCTAGTTCAATCTCGTTCACGCAAAATACTTTACTCGTTCCGTAATCCGATATCACTTTGTGATCAACTCCTTAACCACATGCTTGCAAGCGGTGTTGATATCGATTACCGAGTGGGCCCGAAGTATATCTCTCCGACTTGGGAGGGACAAATCCCATCTCGATACATACAACCCAACAGATACTTTCCGATCACCTGAGAGACACCTTTATGATCACCCTCTCATAGGATGACGTTTGATGACCTCAAAGCTTTCTTCCGATACCAGGGAGTTGTATTATCTCATGGTCTAAGGAATACAATATTTGACATAAGAAAAACTTCGCAAAGACGAACACGATGACACGATCTAATTGCTTCGCTTAGTTTGGGTCTATCCACCACATCATTCTCTAGTGATATGATCTCATTATCAATTGACAACTCATGTCTATGGTTAGGAAACCTTAACCATCATTGATCAATGAGCTAGTCCATAGAGGCGTACTAGGGATACGGTGTTGTTCACAAACCACACAAGTATTAAAGTTTCCGCTTAATACAATTCTAGCATGGAATATAAACTTTATCATGAACAAGAATTATAATAATAACATCTTTATTATTGCCTCTAGGGCATAATTCCAACAGTCTCCCACTTGCACTAGAGTCAATAATCTAGTTTACATTTGGAAACAATCTTACACCCATGGCAATCGAGGTCTTGATCATGTTTTACACGTGGAAGAGGTTTAGTCAATGGATCTGCGACATTCAGATCTGTATGTACTTTGCTGATCTTCAGATCTCCATCTGCTATATAATCTCGGATTATATGAAACTTGCGGTTGATATGCTTGGTCTTTGGATGATATCTTGGTTCCTTAGCGAGTGCTATGGCGCCAGTGTTGTCACACAATATCTCGAGTGGGTCCAATGCACTTGGAACCACGCCAAGCTCAGTGATGAAGTTTCTGATCCAAACTCCTTCACTTGACGCTTCTGCAGCAGCCATGTATTCCGCTTCTCTGTAGATCCGCGACCACGCTTTGCTTGCAGCTTCTCCACTCACAGCTCCTCCATTCAAAATATACACGTATCACGCTCGAGATTTAGCATCATCCTTGTCGATGTCGAAACTAGCATCGGCGTAACCTTTTCTGACAGTGTTCATCACCCTCATAGACTAAGAACATTTCTTTAGTCCTATTTAGGTACCTTAGGATGTTCTTCACGGCTGTCCAGTGTTCCACTCCTGGATCACTTTGATATCTTCTCGTCAAACTAAGAGCATTGGACACATCCGGTCTAGTACACAACATGGCATACATGATGGAACCTATGGCCGAGGCATAAGGCACTTTGCTCATAGCTTCCCTATCATTTACCATAGCTGGACACTGAGCCTTGCTCAATATCTTACCTGACAACATAGGCACTGAACCTTTCAATGCCTTATCCATTCTGAACCTTTTCAGAACTTTGTCTAGGTATGTACTCTGGCTTAAAGCTATCAGGCGTCTTTGTCTATCTCTATAGATTTTGATGCCCAATATATAAGCAGCTTCACCTAGGTCTTTCATTGAAAAACACTTGTTCAAATAACTCTTCACATCGTTAAGCATGTCGATGTCATTTCCAATAATCAATATGTCATCCACATATAGTACCAGAAACGTGGATACAAATATGCCCAATATACAAATCCACATATGCCCAATAATCAATATGTCATCCACATATGCCCAATATACAAATCCAAAGCTCTTGATCACTTGATCAAAACGAAGGTTCCAACTCCGAGATGCTTGCTTCAGTCCATAAATGGAACGCTGAAGTTTGCATACTTTATCAGCATCCTTAGGATCGACAAAACCTTCGGGTTGCATCATATACAACTCTTCATCAATGTTGCCATTTGAGGAAAGCAGTCTTGACATCCATCTGCCATATTTCATAATGAAACGCAGCAATTGCTAATAAAATCCGAATGGACTTAAACATCGCTACGGGAGAGAAAGTCTCATCGTAGTCAACACCTTGAACTTGTCGAAAACCTTTCACAACAAGCCGTGCTTTATAGACGGTAACATTACCATCCGCGTCCGTTTTCTTCTTGAAGATCCATTTGCACTCAACGGCCTTTCGGTCGCTAGGAGGGTCCACCAAAGTCCATACTTGGTTTTTGCTCATGGATCCCAATTGGTTCATGGCTTCTAGCCATTTCTCAGTCCGGGCTCATCATCGCTTCCTCATAGTTCGTAGGTTCACCGTCTTCTACTAACAAGACAGTCAAAGACGGTTGCCGTACCACTCGGGAGGGGCACGCGACCTTATCGACCTCGGACGTTCGATGGACATCGTCAAGCTTCATGATCCTTGTCATTAGCTTCCTCTATTGTTGGTGCGACCTTTGAACAATTTCAGGTCTGCGCTACTCTCCAATTCAAGAAGGTTCAATAACCTCGTCTAGCTCTACTTTCCTCCACTCACTTCTTTCGAGAAACTCCTTCTCAAGAAAGGAACCGTTCTTCTGACAAACACTTTGCCTTGATTACGTGATAGAAGGTATACCCAATAGTTTCCTTAGGGTATCCTATGAAGACGCATTTCTCGCTTTGGGTTCGAGCTTGTCCGGCATCAACTTCTTGACGTAAGCTTCGCATCCCCAAACTTTAAGAAACGACAACTTAGGTTTAGCACCAAACCACAGTTCATACGGTGTCGTCTCAACGGATTTAGATGGAGCCCTATTTAAAGTGAATGCAGCGGTTTCTAATGCATAACCCCAAAATGATAACGGCAAATCAGTAAGAGACATCATCGATCGGACCATATCTAATAGGGTTCGATTCGGCTCGAACACACCATTGCGCTTGTGGTGTTAGGGTGGCGTGAGTTGTGAAATGATTCCACTTGCCTTGAGATGCGTGAGAAAATCATAACTCAAATATTCGCCCCCACGATCGGATCGTAGAAACTTAATCTTTCTGTTATGATGGTTCTCCACTTCATTCTGAAATTCTTTGAACTTTTCAAACGTTTCAGATTTATGTTTCATTAAATAGATATACCCATATCTACTTAAGTCATCTGTAAAAGTGAGAAAATAGCGATATCCACCGCGCGTCGAAACACTCATCGGTCCGCATACATCAGTATGTATGATTTCCAACAAGTCCGTTGCTCGCTCCATCATCTGGAGAACGGAGTTTTGATCATCTTGCCCATGAGGCATGGTTAGCATGTGTCAAATGATTCAAAATCAAGAGACTCAAAAGTCCATCGAATGGAGTTTCTTCATGCGCTTTACACCAATATGACCTGAGCAGCATTGCCACAAATAAGTAGTATTATCACTATCTACTTTGCATCTCTTAGCCTCAATGTTATGGATGTGTGTTTCATCCCTTTCGAGATTTAGAAGAAATAAACCATTCACAAGAGGTGCATGACCATAAAAGATGTTACTCATATAAATAGAACAACCATTATTCTCCGATTTAAATGAATAACCGTCTTGCAATAAACACGATCCAGAAATAATGTTCATGCTCAACGCAGGCACATAATAACATTTATTAAGGTTTAAAACTAATCCCGAAGGTAAAACTAAGGAGAGCGTGCCGACGGCCATCACATCAACTCTTGATCCGTTGCCAACGCGCATCGTCACCTCATCCCTCGCAAGCCGCCGTCTATTTCGTAGCTCCTGTTTCGAGTTACAAATATTAGCAACTGAACCGGTATCAAATACCCAGGCACTACAACGAGGGCTAGTAAGGAAAACATCAATAACATGTATATCAAATATACCTTTGATGGTGCCAGCCTTCTTGTCCGCTAAGTACTTGGACGATTCGCTTCATGACCCTTGTCCTTGCAATGGAAGCACTTCGATTTGGGACCAGACTTGAGCTTCTTCTCGGCAGGGCAACGCTTGCCGCCGCCTTTCTTGAAGGGCTTCTTTGCACCTTTACCTTTCTTAAAGGAGGGCTTGTTGACCATCAACACATGATTATCCTTCTTGATGTCCACCTCCGCAGCCTTCAGCTTTGCGAAGAGCTCGGTGATCGTATCAGTGGAACCAATCTGATTGTGAGTCACTACAAAACTTTTGTAGCTGGGAGGGAGTGATTGCAGAACCCTGTCAATCTTGAGCTCCTCTGGAATCTTCTTGATCCAGTTGCTCAAGGCGTTGAGTGTAGCCCGACATCTTAATGGCGTGCTCACTAGAACTCCCTTCCTCCATCTTGCGTTAAAGAACTTCTCGGAGATCTCATATCTCTCGAGCGGGCTGAGTCGAAACATGGTTTTCAGCTCCTCGAGAATCTCAAAGGGCGGGATAGTTTTCAAAACGATTTTGAAGTTCGGTTCCATAGAAAACAACATGGTGCTCTTAATCACACCATAATCATCTTTCGCGACTAATAGACGGCTTTCTCATCGGTAAGGCCGATTAAGCAGGGTTACCTAACGCTTTCTCAAGGACATAGTCCTTTTGTCCGCCAGACAGAATGATTCTTGGATTGCGGAACCAGTTGGTGAAGTTAGACCCATTGTTTTTAAGCTTTTCTTTCTCAGCAAAAACGTTGAAGTTGAAGTTGGACTTGGCCATGTGATCTACAGTATTTGCAAGTACAATTTAGACTATGTTCATGATAAATAGTTCAACTTAATCAAATTACTAGATGAACTCCCACTAAATTCAACATCCCTCAAGTTGCTTAGTGAACACGATCCAAATTCACCACACCTAATCTGATCATCACGAGAAGAGATGTGGTTTCAATGGTGGACAACGAAGTGTCGATCATATCATTCATATGACTCATGCTTAACCTTTCGGTTCATGTGTTCCGAGGCCATGTCTGTACATGCTAGGCTCGTCAAGTCAAACCCAAGTATTTCCGCGTGTGCAAAACTGGCTTGTACCCGTTGTATGTGAGCGTAGAGTCTATAGCACCCGATCATCACGTGATTCTTGGACACGACGAACTTTACTTAGCAGTGCATACATGGGGAGAACACAGTTTTATCTTGATCTTTAAGTGAGGAATCATCTTATAATGCTACCGTCGCGATCTAAGCATAATAAGATACATAAAAGGATAAACATCACATGCATATAACTTTATGTGACATGGTATAGCCAATCTTCGCGCAATGATCTCCATCTTGTGCGTTCCGGCATGATCTCCATCACTCCACCATGATTGCCTCCACCACGACTAGCAACTACAACTATTGCTAACTACTTAGCGATAAAGTAAAGCTATTACATGGCGTATAAGAAGTTGACTCGCAGGTCATACACAATTATAAAGACAACCATATGGCTCCTGCCGGTTGTGTACTCATCGACATGCAAGTCGTGAAACATTACAAAACATGATCATCGCATACAATATACACATCACATCTTGGGCCATACCATATCACAGAAAACACTTCCTGCAAAAACAAGTTAGACGCCTCTACTTTGTTGTTGCATGTTTTACGTGGCTTATGGGAGTAGATGCTAAGAACGATTCTTACCTACGGAAAGCCACAACGGTGATATTATGGTTGCCAAACTCCGGTGTTAATCCCATGACAACTATAGTGAGACAAACTGACATCCACCAGCCGCATGTGTGGTACAAGCCACACGTCAAGTGCGGAGCCGGTCTCATGACGGCGTCGCGTAAGGTTGGCCTGGACCGCTTCAATCTCACTATCCCGCGTCATAAGAAGAACACGAACAAGAGGCTTGCAACAGAAAACATCAACGCCCGCAACAACCATGTTGCGTTCTACTCGTGAATCACATCTACGCATAGATCTAGCTCTGATACCACTGAAGGGTTTCGCAGCATAGTAAATCAAAATTTTCTACAGGCAACAGAGGAAAGCCAAGATCTAATCTAGGAGATGCAAACAACGAGAGAGATTGTATTAGATCTTCATACCCTTGAAGATTCACCGGTGAACGTTAATCGGGCGTGGGTGATGTAGTCATACTCGCTTCTCCTCCTCGTGATCCGATCCGATATAGCACCACAAGTGGCGGTGCCTCCGTGAGATGCACACGTGCGGCACCTCGACGTATCCTCCTTCCTCGGACCAGCAAGTATGGTGGAGAGATAGATTGGATCTACAGCACGACGGCGTGGTGTATATGGTGGAGAATTTCTGCAGGCTTCGCCTACAAACGATCGGGAGGGAGAGAGGAAGGCGGCAGGCAACTGGGTTTGGAGGAAGGTGTAAGGGGAGTGTGAGAGGGGGCGCACCAGCCCTCTATATATAGAGGGGGGTGCGGCCAGCCCTAGCCTCTCCTCCAAGCCTATCTCTAGTTTAAACAATTTAAACTCTCCCTTATCTAGAAATCCTATCTTATCTTATCTCTAGTTTAAACGATTTAAACTCTCTAGGATCGGCTGGGCCCTATGGGGCCTTATGCCCCTGGCCCAATGCGGCCAGGACACTCCCTCATAGGCCCATGCCCCCTCCCGGAAGGTGGGACCACGTTGGCCCCCTTCCGGAAGGTTCTAGAACCTTCCGGTACAATACCGATTAACCCGGAACTATTCCGAACTCCAAAAACTGCACTGCCTTATATTAATCTTATTCTCCGGACCATTCCGGAACCTCTCGTGATATCCTGGATCCCATCCGAGACTCCGAACAAAAATTCATAAACCAATTATCCAATCTATCCTAGCGTCGAGACACGTTAAGTGTGTGACCCTGCGGGTTCGAGAATATGCAGACATGATCTTCTATCTATAATCAACTTGGGGGTGCAGGCACCCATATTGACTCCCACACATTCATAGATGATCATATCGGATGAACCACGATGCCAGGATTCAATCAATCCCATATATATATTCCCTTCGTCTCGCGATATTTTACTTGCCCGAGATTCGATCGTCGGTATCGTCATACCTAGTTCAATCTCGTTCACAGCAAGTACTTTACTCGTTCCGTAATCCGATATCACTTTGTGATTAACTCCTTAACCACATGCTTGCAAGCGGTGTTGATATCGATTACCGAGTGGGCCAGTATATCTCCGACTTGGGAGGGACAAATCCCATCTCGATACATACAACCCAACAGATACTTTCCGATCACCTGAGAGACACCTTTATGATCACCCTCTCATAGGATGACGTTTGATGACCTCAAAGCTTTCTTCCGATACCAGGGAGTTGTATTATCTCATGGTCTAAGGAATACAATATTTGACATAAGAAAAACTTCGCAAAGACGAACACGATGACACGATCTAATTGCTTCGCTTAGTTTGGGTCTATCCACCACATCATTCTCTAGTGATATGATCTCATTATCAATTGACAACTCATGTCTATGGTTAGGAAACCTTAACCATCATTGATCAATGAGCTAGTCCATAGAGGCGTACTAGGGATACGGTGTTGTTCACAAACCACACAAGTATTAAAGTTTCCGCTTAATACAATTCTAGCATGGAATATAAACTTTATCATGAACAAGAATTATAATAATAACATCTTTATTATTGCCTCTAGGGCATAATTCCAACAATACCAAATAGGTATACCTACGGCATATTCTCATACCGGCAAGCCCGGGTGGCCCACATATGGCGGTTAGGCCATAGGCCTAACATGGCGGCCTAGTTGCTGATAGAAAGCGGGATGTCCAGCCAGGAGATGGAAGGCGTGTAGAGGTTCGTAGCATGGAGAACAAAAAGTTTCTACTGCATGCACACAAACAAGCCAAGATCTATCTACTAGATTGTAGAAACGAGTCGATAGAAGAACTCACCCTCGAAGATTCCAAAGCGGTTAACGAGAGTAGATTCTCGTGGGTGATGTAGTCGTACACTTGCCGATCTCAAGATCGCGTAGATGATCCTTCCGGCGCTGCGGAACGCAGCGCTTCCGCAGTCGGTCACACGTTCGGTACTCGATGAAGACTTTCCTCTCCCTTTTTCCAGCAGGCAGCGGAGGTTGTAGTTCTCCCCTCGTGATTCCGGCAGCACGACGGCGTGGTGTCGGAAGTAGAGGGAAGATCCCGCAGGGCTTCGCCTAAGCCGGATGCGAGTTATGGTGGATTAGGGTTTCCCAGAGATCTAGGGTTTATATGATCGGGCGGAGGAGGAGGTGTCGGTGGCGGCGATGCGAGGCGGCGATGCGAGGTGGCGGCAGCGCGCGGGCGACGGTGGCGGCGGCTTGGGCGTGGCGGCGGTGGCGCGGGTGTGTGGGGAGGGCTTGGCTCTCTTGTGGTGTTGGGGCAGCCCTCCCCCTCTCTTTATGAGAGGGAGGGGCAGCCTTGGGAGGGGTGGGTTTGAATCCAAACCCAAACCCAAGTTGGATTGAGAGAAAGACTTGTTTCTTCTCCCACTAGGAAACCATTGTTCCAGTTTGACTTTTCAAACTTCCCATTGGACTTTTAATTTAGAGATTTATTTCTCTTTTGCAAATGTCAACACCAAGTGACCTAGGATATGATCCAATCATTCCACATATCTATGACACATTCATGGATCATTCCCCTTCCGGACCGGTGAACCTTCTAGACCCTTCTAGAACCTCTCCGATGAAAACATCGGAAACTTTCTCGAACTCCGGAATCAGACTTTCCTTATATGAATCTTATTATCCGGACCATTACGGATCTCCTCGTGATATCCCGGATCCCATCCGAGACTCCGGACAACATTCGGTATCCCTATTAACATTCCATATCTACTAAACAACATCGAATCCTTAAGTGTGTCTCCCTACGGTTCGTGAATTATGCGGACATGATCGAGACACTTCTCCAATCAATAACCAATAGAGGAATCTGGAAATTCATTAGGCTCCCACATATTTCTATGATTACTTTGTGGTCGAATGAACCACTTACATACGATACCAATTTCCCTTTGTCTCATGATAGTTTACTTATCCGAGGTTTTGATCGTCGGTATCTCTACATACCTAGTTCAACCTCGTTACCGGTAAGTACTCTTTTCTCGTTCCCGTGATATGTGATCCCTTGTGAGCCAGTCACATGCTTGCAAGCTAATTGGATGATATTCCATCGAGAGGGCCTAGAGTATATCTATCCGTCATATGGATGGACAAATCCCACTCTTGATCCATGTGCCTCAACCCATACTTTCTGAACACTCAATGCCACCTTTATAGCCACCCAGTTACGGTGTGGTGTTTTATGTCATCAAAGCATTCTTTCGGTGATGGTGATTAGCATGATATCATGGTCGAAGGAATTATGTTACTATGTATCAGAAAGCTCATAGCAAACGAACTATTAAAATGACTTGATCTTTATGCTACGCTTATCTATAGGAGTATGTCCATCATGCCATTCTCCTAATGATATGATCTTGTTATTAATAACATCTCAATGTTCATGATCGAGAAACCACGATCATCTATTAATCAACAAGCTAGTATTATAAAGAGGCTTTACCAGGGACTCTAATTTAGTTTACAAATCACACAAGTATTAATGTTTCCGGTTAATACTATTATAGCATGAATGTAAACATTTATCATAAACACAAAGATATAATAATAACCACTTTTATTACTGCCTCTAGGGCATATCTCCAACAGTCTCCCACTTGCACTAGAGTCAACTAATCTAGATTACATGGTAATATACCGAACACCCATGTCGGTTTGGTGTTGGTCATGTTTTGCCCTCGGGAGAGGTTTAGTCAACGGCTCCGCCACATTCAGATCTGTGTGTACTTTGCAAATCTTTATGTCACCATCTTGGACATGCTCTCGAATAGCATGAAAACGTAGCTTGATGTGCTTCAGCTTCTTGTGTGACCTTGGTTCTTGTGCATTGGCTATGGCGCCCATGTTATCACAATAGATAGACATTGGGTCCAGCGTACTTGGAACCACACCGAGCTCCATAATGAACTCCTTCATCCATATCGCCTCTTGTGAAGCCTCCGAAGCAGCCATGTATTCCGATTCAGTTGAAGATCTCGCCACAACGCTTTGATGTGCACTCCTCCAGCTAAATGCTGCACCATTCAAAGTAAATACGTATCCAGATTGAGATTTAGAATCATCCAGATCGGTGTTCCAACTAGCATCGGTGTAACCATTAACAACGAGTTGTTCATAACCTCCATAAGAAAGACCCATATCCTTAGTTCTTCTCAAGTACTTAAGGATGTTTTTGACCACTGTCCAATGATCCACTCCTGGATCACTTTGATATCTGGTAGTCAAACTAACAACATATGCAATGTCGGGTCTAGTATATAGCATGGCATACATTAGAGATCCTATGGCTGAGGCATAGGGAGTCTTACTCATCCTTTCTCTATCTTCTGCCGTTGCAGGACTTTGAGTTTTACTCAAGGTCGTATTGGGTAACATGGGCAAGAACCCTTTCTTGCTATCTTCCATTCCAAACCTTTTTAGAACTTTGTCCAAATATGTACTCTGTGACAATGATATTAGGCGTCTCGATCTATCTCTATAAATCTTTATGCCTAATATGTAAGCTGCTTCGCCAAGGTCTTTCATTTAAAAACTATTATTCAAATAATCCTTGACACTATTAAGAAGGTCTACATCATTCCCAATCAACAATATGTCATCTACATATAGTATTAAGAATGCTACAGAGATCCCACTCACTTTCTTGTAAATACAAGCTTCTCCATAAGTTTGTATAAAACCAAAACTTTTGATTACCATATCAAAATGTTGATTCCAACTTCAGGATGCTTGCTTCAATCCATATATGGACCGTTAAAGTTTGCATACCTTGTTAGCATCTTTAGGATCGACAAAACCTTTGGGTTGCATCATATACAACTCTTCATCAATGTCACCATTGAGGAACACCGTTTTGACATCCATCTGCCATATCTCATAATCATAATATGTAGCGATTGCTAACATAATCCTCACAGACTTTAGCTTCGCTACTGGTGAGAAAGTCTCATCGTAGTCATCTCCTTGAATTTGTCGAAACCCTTTTGCGACAAGTCGAGCTTTATAGACAGTAACATTACCATCAACATCTGTTTTCTTCTTGAAAATCCATTTGTTCTCGACAGCCTTCCGGCCATCCGGTAAGTCCACCAAAGTCCATACTTGGTTTTCGTACATGGATCCAATCTCGGATTTCATGGCTTCTTGCCATTTATTGGAATCTGGGCTCATCATCGCTTCCTCATATGTCACAGGGTCATCGGTGTTGTCCACCAACATGACACTCATAACGGGATCATATCAATCAGGAGTTGTACGAGTTCTCGTTGACCTGCGAGGTTCCGTAGTAACTTCAACCAAAGTTTCATGATCAACATCATTAGATTCCTCTCTTATTGGTGCAGGCGCCACAGGAACTACTTCCGGTGTTGCGCTACTCGCAAGTTCGAGAGAAGGTTCAACAACCTCGTCGAGTTCTACTTTCCTTCCAGTCACTTCTTTCAAGAGAAACTCCTTCTCTAGAAAGGATCCATTCTTGGCAACGAAGATCTTGCCCTCGGATCTATGATAGAAGGTGTACCCAATAGTTTCCTTCGGGTATCCTATGAAGACGCATTTTTCCGCTTTGGGTTCAAGCTTGTCTGGATGTAACTTCTTTACATAAGCTTCGCAACCCCAAACTTTAAGGAACGAAAATTTAGGCTTCTTCCCAAACCACAATTCATACGGTGTCGTTTCAACGGATTTAGATGGTGCCCTATTTAAAGTGAATGCTGCTGTTTCTAATGCATAACCCCAAAACGATAGCGGTAAATCTGTAAGTGACATCATAGAACGAACCATATCTAAGAGAGTTCGATTACGACGTTCAGACACACCATTACGCTGTGGTGTTCCCGGCGGTGTCAATTGTGAAAGTATTCCGCATTTCTTCAAATGCTCGCCAAACTCGTAACTTAGATATTCACCTCCATGATCAGATCATAGAAATTTAATATTCTTGTTACGTTGATTCTCTACCTCACTTTGAAATTTCTTAAACTTCTCGAAAGTTTCGGACTTATGTTTTATGAATTAGATATACCCATATCTACTCAAGTCATCCGTGAAGGTAACGATAACCACCGCGCGATGCTTCACTCATTGGGCCACACACATCGGTATGTATGATTTCCAATAAGTCCGTAGCTCGCTCCATCATACAAGAAAATGGAGTCTTAGTCATTTTACCCATCAGACATGCTTCGCATCTTTCAAGTGATTCAAAATCAAGTGATTCAAGAAGTCCATTGGAATGGAGTTTCTTCATACGCTTCACTCCAATATGACCAAGACGACAGTGCCACATATAGGTCGAGTTATCGCTCAATTTCAAACGTTTAGCTTCAATGTTATTAATGTGTGTATTCCCACAATCGAGATTCAATAAGAATAGACTATCTATCAACGGTGCATGTGCATAAAAGATATTACTCATATAAATCGAACAACCATTATTCTCGGACTTAAACAAGTAACCGTCTCGCAATAAACATGATCCAGATATAATGTTCATGCTCAACGCAGGCACCAAATAACAATTATTTAAGTATAAAACTAATCCCGATGGTAGATGAAGAGGTAGCGTGCCGACCGCGGTCACATCAACCTTTGATCCATTTCCAACGCGCATCGTCACCTCATTCTTCGCTAGCTTCCGTTTATTCTGCAGTACCTGTTTCGAGTTACAAATATGAGCAACTGAACCAGTATCAAATACCCAGGCACTACTACGAGTGCTAGTGAGATACACATCAATAACATGTATATCGGATATACCTTTCTTCTTGATGTTGCTGTTCTTCAAATTCGCCAAGTACTTTGGGCAATTCTGCTTCCAGTGACCTTCTCTCTTGCAGTAAAAGCACTCAGTATCAGGCTTAGGCCCAGCCTTGGTCTTCTTCGCCGGCACGGTAACTTTCTTACTGCCCTTCTTGAATTTTCCCTTTTTCTTAGACTTGCCTTGCTTCTTGAATTTGGTGGTATTATTGGCGAACAACACTTGGTGCTCTTTCTTGATCTCCACTTCTGCAGATTTCAACATGGAGAAGAGTTCTGGCAACGACTTGTCCATGTTTTGCATATTGTAGTTCATCACAAAGTTCTTGTAACTTGGTGGTAGTGATTGGAGGACACGGTGAATCCCCAAAGCATTAGGAATCACTATTCCCAAGCTTTGAAGCTTGCTTGCGTGCCCAGACATCTTAAGCATGTGCTCACTGACGGAGCTACCCTCTTCCATCTTGCAGTTAAAGAACTTTTCAGAAGCCTCATAACTCTCAACTGTCGTGTGAGCCTCAAATATCATTTTGAGTTCACGGACAATATCATGTGGGTCATGATTCTCAAACCTTTTCTGAAGCTCCGATTCCAAACCATACAAGATAGCACACTGAACTGTGGAGTACTGATTCTTCCGAACGAGGAAAACATTCTTTACCTCATCGGTAGCATTAGCTGCAGGCGGGTCACCAATGATTGCATCACATAGGTCAAATTACCAGCATTGAGGATAATCCTCAAATTTCGGAACCAATCCGCGAAGTTGCTTCCATTGTTTTTCAACTTTTCTTTCTCTAGGAACGCATTAAAATTGATGGTAGGGGCCGCCATTGATCTACAACATATTTGCAATAGGGACTCTAATTTAGTTTACAAATCACACAAGTATTAATGTTTCCGGTTAATACTATTATAGCATGAATATAAACATTTATCATAAACACAAAGATATAATAATAACCACTTTTATTACTGCCTCTAGGGCATATCTCCAACAAGGCGGCATGCCACCGCCTAAGATGGAAGTCGACGCCTTGGAGGACAAGACAATAGTTTATGTATTAGTATAGGACTCTATAACCGTATCTGGCTAGGACTCTGCTTGCAACCCTAGGTCTTTGGGCCTTTATAAGCCGACCTACAGGAGCCTTTAGGGCAAGATTACATAGACAAGTGCATAGCACAACACGCATATAACGAACCCCATAATCCATGTAACTTGGTGTATTGTCATTATAGTGATTTATAGCAGGAGTAGAATCTCGCCACCGTCGTGATATCTGAACCTGGGTAAACTATGTCAGGTCGTCCCGGACACTCTCCGTCTTACCCCACGTCTCTAAACTCGCCATTGGGATACCCCTATGGTGTACGTGTCGGCAATACCACGACACGACACCCCTTGACTCGATGTGTTCCTCGAGGTCGAGCCCCATGATCGATCTTGCGGACGAGAACCATGAACCGTCCGACTGGGCAAAATGCTTTCTTGTTGTGATGTGATACGTGGTCTGCTATGCCACCGACCCGCCATGTGCTGCTACTCTACCTCATCCTCCTGGCCCTTGCTCGAGGTATTTGGGCCACATACCGTGTTACATCAACAAGCTTTGCCGGAAGCTCGAGCGATGTAGGGAGGGCCGAACACGATGGAAACAGCAAGCGAAACCCCGGTAGGGTCGACCGTAGTGGTGGCGGTGATGTGAGAACTCATTTGGATTTGGGGAGGGCCGATGGGTCTGGTGAGGTCATTGTATAGCCAAACCGTGTGTCGTTAGATGTGTTGCTTTGAACGAACGCCGAGATGCTAGTCTGGTGTTTTGTTTCGTATCGGACCATGATATATAGCGTTTACCTTTCTATTTAGATCATTATGCATTTACGTTATAATCCCACTATATATTAAAAATAACATATTTTTTAAAATGTGTTATCTCTGTAAGAACCTGGATTGGTAAAATGATTATCATAACCTGGACTAAAATCATTTTATGTGCATGAACCTGACATGTAGTAGTTTGGAAGGTCAAGGTTTTTTTTGAACAGGAGAGCCCTTGGAAGGGGCTGAAAGCCATTCATTAAAATAATACGGTGGAGATACAGATTTTCACGGAGGACCCTAAAAAACAAAAAAACTACCAGGTCCAAACGCTTTACAAAGAGACCCCTACAATACAAGAGAAAGCAATCAGGTCCTCCTTTCAACTCATTTCTACGACCGTTGGGCCTCTCTATGGAGGTTGAAGGATCGCCGGACTTCGCCAGCAAGCTTGAAGGCCTCGATTTGGCCAGGATAATCGGCTGCCTAACTGCCTTCATAGATGACCGTCGCCGCTGCAATTTAGAGGGCCTTCCCTTTCAGTCACAACCACTGCGCCCAGGAAGAGAAGACACGCCGAAGAACAACAACAACGAGCATCCAGGATTCATCGATGCCGCGCAAATAAACCAAGCTCCCTCCTCAGAGCTCCTGCCAGAGATGAGGAGGAGAAACCGTAGAAAATGCACCAGCAATGAACCATATAAACACCCTCCCCCAAAGGAGAGAGCAACCGCCACCAGATAGAAGAAGGGGATTGTGCTGCACCTCTCCTACCTCCCTCGCTACCAAGGCCGGACAAGGGGGAGACGGAAACACCCTCCAGTAGATCGCCACGCCACTCCTCCTTGCCACCATGGCCTGCCAGGAGCACCGCCGCGTCTGCATCTCTTCCGCAACCAGGGTGACGAAGGCGCTTATTGGGGGGTGGGGGTGGGGGTGGACCATTGGAAGACCATCAGCTTGCTCCCACCATGGAAGCAGAATAACAACATTCATGGTCGCTCGTCCAGTGTCGCGCCACAGCACCAGAAGGGGAAAGCACCCCTGCATACCTCCAGATCTTGCCGATGCCGAGCTCCCCTTCTCCTCCCTCTGGCCTCCATGGTCGGCCAGGAGTAGAAGAAGAAGAAACACGGTGCACCAGATCAAGAGGAAGTAGAAACATGCCTTATTTGCAGAGATTGTCGAGGCAGAAGATAGCAGTGTCCACTCTAACCGCTGGAGCAAAAAGCCAGCGCATCCTCGACTCGAACTGCTCGGGATCTGGCCAAGAAAACCCTAAGCCCTACTCCAATCTACCGGCAGAACCCCAAAACAACTACCCCTAGCCCTACAAACTACTCCGGCGCCTTTCCTCCGCCATCTCCGGCCGGCAGCGCCGCCGAGGAGGTCTTGGGATCGGCCCGGCCAAGGACTGCGATGGTGGACTCTCAACGTGTTAGGGGCCTGTTGACTGGTGAAGCTGCTTGAGTTTAGTCCCACCTCGCCTACGGGAGGATGTTGGAGATATGCCCAAGAGGCAATAATAAAGTGGTTATTATCATATCTTCACACTTATGATAAATGTTTACATACCATGCTATAATTGTATTAACCGGAAACATTAATACTTGTGTGATTTGTAAACTAAAATAAGAGTCCCTAGTAAAGCCTCTTGTTAAACTAGCTTGTTGGTTAATATATGATCATGGTTTCCTGATCATGAACATAGAGATGTTATTAACAACAGGATCATATCATTAGGAGAATGATGTGATGGACATACTCCTATAGATAAGCGTAGCATAAAGATCAAGTCATTTCAATAGTTCAATTGCTATATGCTTTCTGATACATAGTAACCTAATTCCTTCGACCATGAGATCATGCATATCACCTTTGCTGGATGGATGCTTTGATGACATCAAACACCACACCGTAACAGGGTGGTTATAAAGGTGGCATTGAGTGTTTGGAAAGTATTGGTTGAGACACATGGATCAAGAGTGGGATTTGTCCATCCACATGACGGATAGATATACTCTGGGCCCTCTCGGTGGAATGTCATCCAATTAGCTTGCAAGCATGTGACTTGGTCACAAGGATCACATATCACGGAACGAGAAAAGTACTTATCGATGTGAGGTTGAACTAGGTATGCGGAGATACCGACGATCATGACCTTGGATAAGTAACATATCGTGAGACAAAGGGAAATTGGTATCGTATGTAAGTGGTTCATTCGATCGCAAGTAATCGTAGAAATATGTAGAACCATATGAATTTCCAGATTCCTCTATTGGTTATTGTTAGAAGAAGTGTCTCGATCATGTCCGCATAATTCACGAACCGTGGAGACACACTTAAGGATTGACGTTGTTTGAGTAGTTATGGCGTTATGAGAAAGAGACCGAATGTTGTTCGAGTCTCGGATGGGATCCGGGATATCACGGTGATCCGAATGGTCCGGAGAATAAGATTCATATAAGGAAAGTCCCGTTTGAGTTCGGGAATGATTCCGGTGTTTTCATCGGGAATGTTCTAGAAGGTCCCGAAATGTCCGGCACTCCGGAGGGGGAAGGGTACATGAATGTGTCATTATAAGTTGGAATGATTGCATCATGTACTAGGTGTCTTTGCTGTCCAAAATAAAGGGTTTATTTAAATCCTAAATTGAAAAGTCAAACGGCTAGTTTGAAAGTCAAACGGCAAGTTTTGGAAAGTGGAAAGAGGAGGAGAAGTGGAAACCGAGTTGGGGAGGGAGTCCTCCCCAAGCCGGGCGCCCACCTGCCGAGTTGGGGAGGGACTCTCCTCCCCTGGCCGCCAGCCCCCTCCCATCTATATAAGGAGGGGCAGGGCTCCCCTCCTAAGACACACAAGTTCCTATCCTCTAAACTAAACCCTAGATCTAAACCCCGGTTTAGAGCTATTTCGGTTTAGAGCTTCTAATTGCACTAGCCTTCGGATTAGAGCCTTCTAATTGGTGTGTCTAATTACTAGACCACTAATAGCCTCTCTCATAAGCTCCACCATACTCGCACCGGCTTAAGGCGAAGCTCTGGATTTCCCTCTACTCCGGTACCATGCCAGTTGCCGGAATTGCGAGGAGAGTGCTACAACCTCCGCTCACTTGGAACAAGGGAGAGGAAGGTCTTCGTCGAAAGTACCGAACGTGACCGATCATGGAGCGCTGCCGGAACGTGGCGCCGGAAGGATCGTCTACGCGATCTTGAGATCGGAAAGAGTACGACTACATCATCCACGAGAATCTGCTCTCGTTAACCGCTTTGGAATCTTCGAGGGTAAGTTATTCCATCGACTCGTTGCTACAATCTAGTAGATAGATCTTGGCTTGTTTGTTTGTATGCGATAGAAAATTTTTGTTTTCCATGCTACGAACCCTCACAGGTATCGAGCCGTGTCTATATGTAGATCTGTTGACGAGTAGAACACAATGGTCATTGGGCGTTGATGCTTTTATTGTCGATTACTTGTGTACTTTGCATCTTGCGGTATGTTGGGATGAAGCGGCCCGGGCTAACCTTACATGACATCGTTCATGAGACTTGCTCCACGCTTGACATGCAACTTGTATTGCATAAGTGGCTTTGCGGGTGCCTGTTTCTCCTAGCATAGTATAGATCCAATTTACAACGGGTGATTAACAATACTAGTATCAATGTTGTGGTTCTTGTTCGTAAGTTAGAACGACACTTATTGAAAGCCCCAAACCACGTAAAATATGCAAAGAAAGTAGAGGCGTCTAACTTTGTTTTGCAGTGGTGTGCAGTGATGTGATATGGCCATGATTGTGATTATATATGATGTATGCAATGTTCCTTATTGTAAGTCGGCAACCGGCAGGAGCCATATGGTTGTCTTTAATTTCTGTTAAGACCCGCGTGTCTATTCAAAGAAGTTGTAATAGTTGAAGCCGGTGGACGACAACCATGGAGGAGCGTCATTGACCTTGATGCAATGCCGGTGATGATGGAGATCATGTTCGTGCTTGAAGATGGAGATCGGAAGCGCGAAGAAGAAAGGCCATATCATATCACATATTATGAATTGCATGTGATGTTAATCCTTTATGCATCTTGTATTGCTTGTTAGACGACGGTAGCATTATAAGATGATCCCTCATGCACAAAATTTCAAGTTCTAAAGTGTTCACCCTTAGTATGCACCGTTGCTAAAGCTTGTTGTTTCGAAGCACCACGTGATGATCGGGTGTGATAGATTCCACGAGTGAATACAACGTAAGCAAGCCAGATTTGCTTATGCGGTAACTAAGGTTTGATCTTGACGAGCCTAGCATGTACAGACATGGCCTCAGGAACACGGATTACCGAAAGGTAAAGCATGAGTCATATAGTGGATATGATGAACATGTTGATTGTTCGCCATTGAAGCTACATCAACTCTCGTGATGATCGGTTTTGATGTGGTGGAGTTGGTTCGTGTGATCACTAAAACAATGTGAGGGATATTGTTTTGAGTGGGAGTTCATCTAGATTAATTATTAATTATTAATTATTAATTAGAACTCAATTTATCATAAACTCAAAGTGAATTTGCATAGTTGTTGTAGTCATTGGCATCCGTTTACCACCTTGCGCTTAGTTATAATTGAGATGATAGAACTATAGAATTCTGGTTAGTTACTTTACGAACTGGTATCATATTGTTTTGAAGTGTTAATCTAAAGTTTAAAAGTCCTATTGCAAACTTTCAGTAAGTTCCGGTTACTCCATGAAGTTTAATAATTAGTATTAAATCAAGAGTAACAATTCCAAGTGTTAGTATATAAGTATCATGTTTGTCTCCATGATTCTTGATATTCAAAGGATTCTCTTAATATCAAGGTTATCTAGGATCTGAAAGAGTTGTTTCAGAAACCATGATGTGTGGAAGATATTGTGATATCTGAAACAAAGTTTTGGTTGCAACATGATAGAGTATAATATGGCTAAAGTCATGTTCTCATATTTGATGAGAATTTGCAAAAGGTTGGAGACACTTGTTGTCCTAATCCTCCAAAAAGTTTTGGATAGCAACATTATACTCATAATTCATCATTATAAGCTAAAAGTAGCTTGATCATGGACGATTCCATGATAAGGGTGAATATTTGATGTAGGTAAAATGTTTACTACACCAAGAGATTACTAAAGGAATTTGAAAGAACACCAAACATTTGATGATGGTGATCTACTTCAAAGTGCATGTCCAAAGACATTGGTATTTAACTATACACGCTTTGGACTATGTGTCATATATATGACTCCACTATTGATGTTGATAGATTCTTTCAAACAGAAAAGGAAATACTGAAAGAGAATCTCATAAATATATGGCAGAAAGGAAAAGACTAGAATTGTTCAGCTTAAGTATATAGATGATATACATGTTATGGCTATATTCTTTGCTTATTAAACAATGTGGTTCCTAAGTATTTGATACTGAATTTGTTGGTGTGAATCGTCATACGAAACAACACAATTCATGAACTACAATGGCCTAAGTAACTAGCAAAAGAATATGTGATGATGTTCATCAAGAACAAATAAAGAGTTATTGTGTTGCTCGTTAAAAAACATCAAAGCTTGCCTTCAAGATTTGTTTTATCAGGTATTATGAGAACAAAAGGGTTGTTCAAATAATTGCCGTAATCCATAAAAGATGGATGATTCACAAATCTCGTTGGAGAAATCACATCCATAAAACTAGTGCTAAAAATGTCGAAAGACAAATTGATTAAAAGATCACTTAGGAAGTGACATCGCCGTTTAAATTATATTGGAAAGAAAACATGAAGAAAATCCATATGGATGGAATTTTGGAGTCTATTTGATTTTGATCAAATGACGCTTGTGAAACTTTCCTAGAGATAATTAAAACTTCGTTCATAGGCCGAAAAGGAACGAATGACTAGCTTATTGGAACTTGTACATATTGTTGTATGAAGTCCATTATGTGTAGTCAAGAGCGATGGATTTCAACTTCATATGCTTTCTCCGAAAATTTGAGTGAATATATGAATATTTACTTAATAAGGATGAAGTATGAAACATTTGAAAAGTTCAAAGACTTTCAAGATGAAGTGCAAAATCATTGTAACAAGAATATAAACAGTTTATGATAAAGATCATAAAGGAAGATATTTGAGTTACAAGTTTAGCATAATACCTAAGATTTAAGGAATCGTTCCGTGGATTTGCATTTTCCCGAAACACCATAAGAGTATGGAGCATTCGAGATATGTAATTAAACCTTGTTTGACATGGTAAGATCGAAGGTGTAATTTCATAAAACTACCATTATATTTTAAAGATTAAAAGCTTTAGAGATTACCGTTTTCCACTGAAAAGAGCTCCATCATAATCCGTTGAAATGACACCATATAAAGTTATGGTTTGGGATAAAACCCAAGTTGTCCTTCTTAAACATTGGTATGCTATGCATAAGAAAGATGTGTGCAACCAAAGTCGGATGAACCTGTCTTTGTATAAACTGTTCCTCCATAAAACACCAGAGACAAAAGTGTTTGTTGCTTAGAACGTCAAGTTTCTTTGAGAAGAAATTTTTCGTGAAAAGTTAAGTGAGAGGACATTAGAACTTTGATAAAGTTAAAAGAACCTTAGCTGTATGTGCAGAGTTGCGCAGCGCCGAAAAGTGTTCCGGAGGCGGCAACAATGCTCATGGCTCACGTGCCTCAAAGGTTGTGGTCACGGAGATCTAAGTTCCTATTAAAACAAGTAGATCAGGTAAACAATCAAATACCAAGATTTGAGGGTTGAATCATTATTTGAGAATAATGAACCGACTACATACAAAGAAGCGATGATGGGCCCTGACTCCGTCAAATGGCTTGAAGCCATAAAATCCGTGATAGTTCCATACACGAGAAATCAAGTTTTGAACTTGAAGGACCCTCGAGAAAGGTGTAAGACCTTACAGTTGTGTTTTGATCTATAAAGAAATAGACATGGATGTTTTACATCTATGAAATAGTCGACATGTTGGGAAAGAGTTCACAACAATGTTCAAAGGGTTGACTATGACAAGATTTGATCTTTCATAGCGATATTTAGTCTAGACGGATAAATGTAGCAACCACTACATATATTTTTGTTATATGGTAGTTGAATAAACAAAACAAGTTCTTCTAATAGAATTGTTACCTAGGACGTGTGCATGACACGGTCCATAGGGTTTTGTTAAATCAAAGGATGCTAAAATCATATGCAAACTTCAATGGTTGAAGTGAGTATCGCGGAGTTGGAATCTTCACTGTAATGAGACTATTAAAGGAGTTTAAAAGTTCATTAGAGACGATGAAGATGCTTGCATTTGCAAGAAATTAAGTGGGAGCGCTAAGACATGTTTCTAATACATTATGTGGAAGACATATTGTTGATTGGAAATAATGTATCTTTTATTAACACATATTAAGAATTTCATCCCGATGAAAGACTTAGGCAAAACCCAAATATTTGGCATCAATAGATGCTAATATGGTTGTGCCAGAAGTACATAGACGAGATATTGAATGAGTTCAATATAGAAACTACAAGAAAAGGTTCTTGTCGCACAGGAAGGATTGAATAAGTTCAATGTTGATGATATATTCAAGTGTATTGACATTTGGTAAAGTGAAACAAATAATCAAGTATAGATTGATACTTGATGTATGAAATCACAAAGAGTATTTATATCAATCATACTGTGATATGTACAAATCCAGATATGTCCTATGCTCTAAATGTTGTGAGCATATACCAGAATGATTCGTAAGATGATCATTGGACAATAGTAAGGATATTCTTATGATCTTTTGGAAGAACTAAGAGTATATTATTTGTAGAAGTGACAAATAGATGGTTAGTTCATTGTAAAAGTACTACATTGATACTAGTTTTGTCACAAAGTACAAATTAAGTTTATCTCAATCTAAACTAAGGGTGGCACAATATAATGGAAAGTAAGTTCCATAATGGATTTGGATGAGTTTCAAAGTTAAGACATTGTGACAGATACTACAACAAAAGGCTAAGTATATGACTGCTATTATAGCAGCAAAAGAGGGCATTTGTGTCAAGAAGTTTGTTGTCAAACTAGGTGTAGTTCACAGTGGGATAATACTATGAAGATATATTGTGCGACAATATTATCAACATGTTTTAACCCCAAAGAGCTAAAGGTCACACCGAAAGACCAAATTTTTACAAAGCCATCTCATTAGAGAATGAGTGATGCGTAGAGACGCAAAGACATGCAATTACACACGGGCCTGGAAGTGTCAGATCCGGAGATCAGTTGACCACTAGCAATCGTGTACATGCAACACCGGAAAGCCATAGGTGTTGAATACACAAAGGTTTGAAACTAGATTATTGACTCTAGTGCAAGTGGGAGACTGTTGGAGATATGCCCAAGAGGCAATAATAAAGTGGTTATTATCATATCTTCACACTTATGATAAATGTTTACATACCATGCTATAATTGTATTAACCGGAAACATTAATACTTGTGTGATTTGTAAACTAAAATAAGAGTCCCTAGTAAAGCCTCTTGTTAAACTAGCTTGTTGGTTAATATATGATCATGGTTTCCTGATCATGAACATAGAGATGTTATTAACAACAGGATCATATCATTAGGAGAATGATGTGATGGACATACTCCTATAGATAAGCGTAGCATAAAGATCAAGTCATTTCAATAGTTCAATTGCTATATGCTTTCTGATACATAGTAACCTAATTCCTTCGACCATGAGATCATGCATATCACCTTTGCTGGATGGATGCTTTGATGACATCAAACACCACACCGTAACAGGGTGGTTATAAAGGTGGCATTGAGTGTTTGGAAAGTATTGGTTGAGACACATGGATCAAGAGTGGGATTTGTCCATCCACATGACGGATAGATATACTCTGGGCCCTCTCGGTGGAATGTCATCCAATTAGCTTGCAAGCATGTGACTTGGTCACAAGGGATCACATATCACGGGAACGAGAAAAGAGTACTTATCAGTAACGAGGTTGAACTAGGTATGCAGAGATACCGACGATCATGACCTTGGATAAGTAACATATCGTGAGACAAAGGGAAATTGGTATCGTATGTAAGTGGTTCATTCGATCGCAAAGTAATCGTAGAAATATGTGGGAGCCATATGAATTTCCAGATTCCTCTATTGGTTATTGTTCGAAGAAGTGTCTCGATCATGTCCGCATAATTCACGAACCGTAGGGAGACACACTTAAGGATTCGACGTTGTTTGAGTAGTTATGGCGTTATGAGAAAGAGACCGAATGTTGTTCGGAGTCTCGGATGGGATCCGGGATATCACGAGGTGATCCGGAATGGTCCGGAGAATAAGATTCATATAAGGAAAGTCCCGTTTCGGAGTTCGGGAATGATTCCGGTGTTTTCATCGGGAATGTTCTAGAAGGTCCCGAAATGTCCGGCACTCCGGAGGGGGAAGGGTACATGAATGTGTCATTATAAGTTGGAATGATTGCATCATGTACTAGGTGTCTTTGCTGTCCAAAATAAAGGGTTTATTTAAATCCTAAATTGAAAAGTCAAACGGCTAGTTTGAAAGTCAAACGGCAAGTTTTGGAAAGTGGAAAGAGGAGGAGAAGTGGAAACCGAGTTGGGGAGGGAGTCCTCCTCCCCAAGCCGGCGCCCCACCCAAGCCGAGTTGGGGAGGGACTCCCCTCCCTCCCCTTGGCGCGCCAGCCCCCTCCCATCTATATAAGGAGGGGCAGGGCTCCCCTCCTAAGACACACAAGTTCCTATCCTCTAAACTAAACCCTAGATCTAAACCCCGGTTTAGAGCTATTTCGGTTTAGAGCTTCTAATTGCACTAGCCTTCGGATTAGAGCCTTCTAATTGGTGTGTCTAATTACTAGACCACTAATAGCCTCTCTCATAAGCTCCACCATACTACCCGGCTTAAGGCGAAGCCTGCGGATTTCCCTCTACTTCGGTACCATGCCGTTGTCTTGCCGAATTGCGAGGAGAGTGCTACAACCTCCGCTGCCTGCTGGAACAAGGAGAGGAAGGTCTTCGTCGACCGAACGTGTGACCGATCATGGGAGCGCTGGAACGTGGCGCGGAAGGATCGTCTACGCGATCTTGAGATCGGAAAGAGTACGACTACATCATCCACGAGAATCTGCTCTCGTTAACCGCTTTGGAATCTTCGAGGGTAAGTTATTCCATCGACTCGTTGCTACAATCTAGTAGATAGATCTTGGCTTGTTTGTTTGTATGCGATAGAAATTTTTTGTTTTCCATGCTACGAACCCCTACAGAGGAGGCCACACCCAGCTTATAAGGGAGAGTTCTCCTCCTCCTTTCAGTCCGGGCTTTTGGGATGGAGTGGGCTCTCTTCTTATAGTTGGGCCGTGAGCGCATGAACGTCCAGAACGTAGGCTGAGTGCTGGGCTGGGCCAAGTGGACGCTAACATCTGGTATCAGAGCCAGCATCGCCATGCCTTCCTGAGGGGCTTCTCAGGGGGATGGGATGTTAGGGGCCTGTTGACTGGTGAAGCTGCTTGAGTTTAGTCCCACCTCGCCTACGGGAGGAGGCCACACCCAGCTTATAAGGGAGAGTTCTCCTCCTCCTTTCAGTCCGGGCTTTTGGGATGGAGTGGGCTCTCTTCTTATAGTTGGGCCGTGAGCGCATGAACGTCCAGAACGTAGGCTGAGTGCTGGGCTGGGCCAAGTGGACGCTAACACAACGAGAGAGAAGGGGGGGGGGGGGGGACGGCTCCTGTGGAGGCTAAATTTTTGGAAGGTCAATGTGTGAACCGGTTTGCTAACTACTTCAACGCTATTGGTATTTTAGTATCGTGCTCCCATTTCTTAGATGATGAGCGTGCAGTTTACTCCTTACATCTCGGGGGATCTCATGGGAGCAGCAGTTCATAATTTCTGTCCCGTAAACCACCTATCCTAACACTGCTGATTTCATGCTAACTACACTCGTAATAAGCAACAAAAACATATTTCACACGCAAAATTTCTATTTTGCTGTGAGATATGGAGACAGATACTGCTTACAATATCACAAGATGGTTGCAACAAATCAGGTACACCACACATGCATGTACACACCAATTGCATTGCGAGATGTATCCAACAAGCAATTTCCTATATAATCTCCTACACAACAAGCAGTTCTCTTCGTATAGTCTCAAACAACATCTCGTTCCATGTATCTACAGGCCCTGGCATGCACCAATGTAGACAGTCCTGGCGTGGTGGCTTTCCATCTGGCCCTCTCTGAGTCTTCTTGTTTGGGTCGACACTTGTGTATGGACCAAGATGCCCATCGACCCTCAAGGCGAAAGGTTCTGTGATGTCCATCAATTTCAACTTTGCACCGCCGTGTTCCCCAGATTTTATGACTGACCTTCTGAAGCTGGCGACTTGCTTTTCATACATTGTGTCTGTGTATGCATTCCTCACCACCTCATGCAAAGGCTTGACCTTCCCAGTGCATGATCCATTAGTGTTCCATGCCCCACGTTCATAATGATCCGGTGAGTATGTGCGTACGACAGCTATACCTTTAAACTTTGGGTTAGTAGCCACAGCGGTTAGGCAAGTCTCAACAGATATGCTGAAACTGTCAACATTGTTCATTTGCATGTTTCCTTCTTGACGAGGCCACCATAGTTGTCCTCCAACAACTTTTCCATTCAGGATATAGGCCGATCGTCTGGTAAACCAATGCCCGGACGAGAGGACAATCACATCAAAACTAGGGAGAAATTCCATAAAGTTCTCATCTGGGATATCCAGAAAAACCTTATCAAGACCCTCGGGAGCAAATTCCACAGCTTCAGTTGACTTGTGCACTAACCAAGATGACCAGATGCGGATGATAGTTGTTGAGCTTGACGCAAAGATCCACTTCTGCATCCGAGAGGTGCTTTGGTTTTCTGGGGTTTCGACCTGTCAAAAGTAGAATAACAAGAAGTTTCATGATAGCAAACCATGTATTATGTTATAGCCAGAAAAACAAGCTACAAGTACATTCAATTTTTTTGGAAAGGAACAAGTACATTCAATATACGAACAGACATCCCATTTTCAAAAAAGACTGCAGACAATAACAAGACAATAATTAGTTGAATATGTGGATGCCAAATTGCCAATCAACTTGGAAGAAAATCTTCTGAACAACAGATAGTTTGCACATATTTATAAATAAACTATGTCAAAGTGGTAAGCTTTGATGATATTTTTTTTCATTTTAGGATGTAATAAAAATGTTGATATGAGCAGGCATCATATAACTTGTCCAAAAAAAATAAGTAGGGTCTATCCATCATCCATAAGATCAAACAACCACTCAAGTTAGATAAATAATTTCCCCTCAAAAAAAGTTAGATAAATAATTCATAAAAAAAGTCATCTTAGATTGGCTACCAAGTGTAATTGTATTTATCTGTGAAGTATATATCACCTGCCACAGAATGCAAAGGAGCGACTCCATCTGATTTCGAGCAAGTGAATCCCCAACAAAGGCAAGCGTCTTGCCTCGCATCAACTCCAAAAACTTCCTTGCATCAAAGCGCGGGAGAATGCATTGTTCGGGTTTCCATCTCCAATTCTCGTACCCCTTGTCGGGTCGCCCATTTCTCTGGCAATTCTGAGTTTCTATGATCACAGGGCAAGAGTTGTGCGTGTAGAGTGGCCCAGCAGAAGAGTCAAAAACCCACTCCCCACGATATAGATCACATGTACTACCTATACAATGGAGGAGGTCAATTTTCTTACCCCGGTAATCATGGAAAAAAAACCAATACACCATTGTAAAAAGCATGCATATTCGCTCCATTCCTGTTGGTAAGATGTGTTGTGCAGAAAAACCTGGGGAATATATATATCAACACCTCACTCACCTTGAGCATCCGTTTGAAAATCAGTTGGTTCCGGTATTTTGCGATCAACATATCTGCTTGCACCCACAGATGCTTCCGTTGAATTCATGGTGCCACTTTGAGCGTTTTTGTCGGGCAAGCAGGGTTGCTGGCCACCCTGAAACATGCCCCTTGATGCTAGAAAATCAGGGGCAATGGTGAAGAATTCACGTATCGATTCCCCAGAAAGAGACGAGCCGCCTGCGAGCAGCGATATCACCACCATGGTGACAACCAAAGCCACAGCTGGCACGACGATGGTCGAGAGCCATTGCCGAATTACACCAGCCCCAGCTGTTGGACCCTTCATCATCCCTGCAGGCAAACCCAGGAGACCCAAATCTGCGGCCGTACGTGTACTAGGTCAATCCTGTAGCCTGAAACATAAAAATTGGTACCAATTAGGAATGGCTATATCTATCACAAGACTGCATGTGAGGTTCCCCAATACCATCACTAGCCAATATAATTTCATTGGGTTCATGTGAACCCAATATAATTGCTACATGCTGGCTCCGCCAGAGAGATCTAAGTTTCTTCATACCTTGTGCAATGCCTGCTCGCTGGTCGCTGCTATTCTCCGGGGAGAAGAAGCAGACGAGCGACCAGGTGGAAAGGAGGAGGCCGACGACCCTATCGCGAGTCTGATCACCGGAGGAGGAATAATACGGGGTGGGAAGAGAAGAATGAAGTACTTAGTAGTATACTGATTTGATCGACGGAGGTGCTTAGCTTAGCTGACTCCTGGTGTATTTTAAGCCCATTCCACCAGCACCAGGTCACTAGTGAAGTAGTGCGCGAGTCGTCGTGGTTGAGGGGTCGCGACGTGCGTTGCACACATGCCGTCGTCGTCTAGAAACAAATCGCCTGCTTCTCAGCCAAGCCGAGGTGCGCGCGCCATGGTTGCCTCCTCTGCAAGCTCTTTGTCTGGACATGGCATCTCGTGCGTTAAGTTTCAGTTACATTTTGATTTTCGCGTCGTGGTCACAATATAAAAACATACAGAGCTGTTGATTATCATGTATCAATAACACTTTGTGAGCCTGATCCAGGGTAACTAAGGAAATTCTAGCGATTCTGAAGTATCTCATGATTGTTCTTGGGGCCGGTTCTCACATAATTAGTGCTCGTGGTAAGTTGCAACGGCCACATTACCCTAAGCTTCATAATACTAGTTAGGCTGGTCATAGTAGGAGTATCATAATACTAGTATCATGCATTTGATACTAGTATCTATGTCTCTAGTGCATTGTATCATGTAGTAGTATCATAGTAGTGGTATATTTATTGATTTATAGAATCTCTATGTAAAATATGTGTATAAGATTTACTTCTCATTATGATTTCTAGTTTTACGTGCTATGATACGGTATCTATCTATGATACTCTAACCATCACTTTCTTCATTAATTGTAATGCCACGTCAGATTTTTGCCTAGTTGGCATGCATGATACGTCTTATGATACTAGCACTAGGACCAGATTTTTGCCTAGTTGTCATGCATGATACACCTTATATTTTGTGGCGACTAGTTTGCTTCCAGTATACCACAAAATTGTCTCCATTGACAAGATAATTGCTTGAAACAAAATAGAAGTGTGTTACCATTAGAATAAAAAAAAATACATTTTCTCTTCTAGTGATTACATATAAGTTTTCAATTACATATGGATTTCCTTCAAAATTATTTGAAATCTTCTTCCAAAGAAATGGTTATTTTTTCGTCAACCACAAGCATGTACGACAAGGGAGTGCTTCCGAAGAAATGGATGTATGCTTCCACTAATTGAAGAAAAATATAAATGTGCTACCATCAAAAATAAAATTGTTTGCTTCCAATGTACAACATGATTGTTTCCATCGACAAGATAAGTGCTTGAAACAAAATAGAAATGTTTTGCCAAAAAAGACAAAAATACATATTCACTTGTAGCGATTACATATATGCTTACAATTATATATGGATTTGCTTCCAACTTATTGGAAATCTGCTTCCAAAGACGTACCGCGACGGCGTGAATCGGCGGCGGCGTCAGACGTACCGCTATAGTTCCATTAGACAAGTGTGATGCCGGTATGTGCAGTTGTCATTTTTCGATTTCATTGCCATTGAATTCTGCTTTTGGGTTTTTTGTCCCACTGTTCATCACCAATATATCTCGATTTCTCGCCCTCACCAATGCGCAATGCTGTTTTTCTCTCAAGTTCAACGTTCCTGGAGTACCAGAGTACATCCGTGACCACCAATGGTATGGAGAACACGAAGATTTCGTGTTCTTTCGGTGCCCTAACCATGTAATCGCCCATCGATATGTGGCCTACGACAAGAACTTTGCAGAGCATACCGGCCGCAAGTTTCTATCGTGCCGTCGTTAGGGCGCAACTTCATGCCCTTGGATGCAATGGGTTCATATAGAGCACCAAGTCCATCTCCAACAATCGTTGCGCGAGCTTTGGTGGGGTGAGATGGAGGAGAACGAACGAAGAAGTCATGGCGCATACGGCCAACACATGGAACCTGCAATCAAAGAATTGCAGAACCAGGCGAGTGATCGTGTTGCAGCGCTGAAGGAGCGGTGCGCTAGATTGGATAGCATGGTGCAGGTTGGACAAGCTTGCCGATAGATGTAATTACAGTTAGAGTTAATTATGTTGTTACTATTAGTTCTTGGTACTAATTAATCATGTAGTAGATCGAGTAATCTGTAGTGTTCTTTTGGTGTCTTCTTCATTTTGGACAGTGCAATGGCACGACTTGTGCACAAGTACATGTGTACTGATATCTCCCCATATATCGGAATTACTATTTCTCCTTTTTGGGTGTGTTATTTTGTTGTTTTACTAATCAATACGAATGTTAATAAAATAGAATGTTGGGGAATATGTGACACGTTTGATTTGCCAAAAACTCGATAAGGCAAAGGTTGATGTAGTTAAGAATCATTTTTGTTCTTTCCCTTCGGCCCACACAGGTAATGTCTACGCACTTCTATTCTTGTAGACAATTGTTGGGCCTCCAAGTGCAGAGGTTTATAGAACAACAACAAGTTTTCCTTAAGTGGATTACCCAAGGTTTATCGAACTCAGGGAGAAAGTGGTCAAAGGTATCCCTCTCAAGCAACCCTGCAATCAAGATACAAGAAGTCTCTTGTCTCCCCAACACACCCAATACACTTTTTCAGGTGTATAGGTGCACTAGTTCGGCGAAGATATAGTGAAATACAAGTGGTAACAGTGCCAGATAAGAGCTTCTGACTTGTTATTGATGATACACCCAATTTGCATCACCTTTCTATATCATAATTTACCTCTATTCATGGATTTATGTCTTGTTATGAGGTATTATTTATGGCTTTTCATCTATTTATGCATGTTGGATGATTCTTGGAGGATGAACTGCTGGAGTCTGGATTCTGATGAAAAAGAAGGCATTTCGATGCAATTTCGCGAAGATCAGAAAAATACCAAAAAAATATGGGAAAATATTATTTTTCTAGAAGATTGAGGAAGCCAGAAGGAGGAGCGAAGAGGGGCCGCAGGGGGCCCACACCCCCTAGGCGCGGGTACCCCCTGGGTCGTGCCTAGGGCAGGTGTGGCCCACCTGCCCGGCTCCCAATTCTGCCCCTTCGCCTATATCTTTCCTATGAAACCCTAAGGCCAGGAGAGCGACCACGAATAGATGTCCGCCGCCTCTGGGGGGGGGGGAACACCGAGAGAGAAAGATCTCTCCCGTAGACAGATTTCTGCCGAGGGAATTCCTTCCCGGAGAGGGGAGACCGTCGCCATCAATACCATCATCAAGCTAGTCTTCATCGGGATCATCATCATCATCCACACCATCATCTGCACCAGCACCATCATCACCACTCCGTCCCGCTAGAACAATTGTGTTGGACATTGCTTTAGTTCTTAGGGGAAAATTTCCCGGTGTTGATTACTATTGTAGTTGATGCTTGTGAGTGTAACCATTGGATTATTGTTTATGTTCAGTTTGTTATCCATTACCATATCATCTTTGATCTTGATCCATATGATGTCTTGTGAGTAGATCATTGTGTTCTTGAGGACATGGGAGAAGTCATGTTGTTAGTAGTGAATCTGTGTTGAGTTATTATTCAATGGTTTAGTATTTAAGTTGTGGTGTTATTCTTCTAGTGGTGTCATGTGAACGTCGACTACATGACACTTTACCATTTATGGGCATAGGGGGATGCATTGTGTATTTGGCTACTAATTGTGGGGTTGCCGAAGTGACAGAAACCTGAACCCCCGTTAGGACACCTTTGCACAAGGGAGTGTAGGATCTCAGAGTTTAAGGCTGTGGTGAGATTTATATCTTAATTACTTTCATGTAGTTACGGATGTTTGTAGGGGGTTTAATCACAAGTATGTATTAGTCCAAGTATGGTCGGTATGTTAGCATAGGTTCACCCACACAACACTTAACACCAGATAAGAGTACTCGGCTATTTGAAGCGAAAGCACTTGACAGAATTCCCATGTGTCCTCGAGAACGTTTGGTCCTTATAAGTATTTCCACCGGTTTTTCCTTTGCTAAGAAAGGATTGGGCCACTTGCTCCGTTTGTTTGTTACCTTTGTTACTTGCTCTTTGTTTTGTTGCCTCATCAGAAAACCACTAAAAATACGTTTGCTAAGTATTCATAGGGATTTCCTGCTCCACACCACTGTTCAACACCTTCTGCTCCTCGTTAGGATCGACACTCCTATTTATCGAAAGTACTGCGATACACCCTCTATACTTGTGGGTCATCAAGACTATTTTCTGCCGCCGTTGCCGGGGAGTGAAGCGCTATTGAAGAGTGGAACTGGTAAAGGAAACTTTTACTGTGAGTATTGCTTTTGTTAGTGCTTGTTGCTTTGTTTCCAATATGGATAACCCACTTGGTTTTCTGTTTGGGAAAACTACTACCACTGCTAGGGTAGTAGATGAACCACCACATGTTGAGATAGATCCTTTTAAGATACCTACAAGTATTGTTGATCGTGTTGTGGATAATTATTATTTAGGGGATGGAACTGTCCATCCTGGTAATCATTTGCTATTTATCCATGCGGGTTGTTTAAGTGTGCAGGTATCACAACTGAACAAGTGAAGAAGAAGTTACTCTACATATCCTTGAATGAAGAATGGTATAAGCTGCTGAAGAATGGACAATCCATGGAATGGGAGGAGATGGCATCTCTCTTTTACTCTAAATTTTATCCTCCCAGTGAAATTCATAAGGATAGAAATCTTATATATAACTTTTGGCCTTTTGATGGAGAGAGTACAGCTCAATCTTGGGGGAGATTGAAGTTGCTAATGCTTAAATGTCCTATTCATGAACTCCCTAACAATATTATTCTCAATAACTTTTATGCTAGGCTTTCTCTTCATGATAAAGATTTACTAGATGCTTCTTGTGCTGGATCATTCACACGCATGAAGGAAGAAACTAAATGGGATCTCCTAGACCTTATTCAAGATAACACTAAAGCTTGGGAGAATGACAAAGGAAGAAAGTCAGGTATAAACTATGATTATGAATGCATTAAATCTTTTATGGGAACTGATGACTTCCGTGATATTAGCAACGAGTTTGGTCTTGATTCCCAAAGTATTGCCAACTGTTTTAAGGCCTTTGCCTCTTACATAGAAA
Source organism: Avena insularis (assembly GCA_023614405.1). NCBI lineage: Eukaryota > Viridiplantae > Streptophyta > Magnoliopsida > Poales > Poaceae > Avena > Avena insularis. The sequence continues at coordinate 374,642,303 of CM042695.1, read as the reverse complement.
TTCACAAAAAGAAGTGGAATAAGTACCATGCTCCTTACAAAGATGTTGTTAGTCATGTTCCAGTTAGAAGTACTCAAGTTTGTACTACTAATCATATTGTGCCTGAACCTCATGTTGAGAAATTACCTTTCCCAACTAAGGTAAAGGAGTATTCTATGATTATTAGTGCAAATAACAAAGGTATAATAAAAACTATGGAGCCTGGTGAGCAAATTAATAATGAACCTGTGGTAGCTATTGTGAAAGACTCTGTCACTAGAAATATAGAGGATGAGTTGTCTTCTGTGAAGACGCTTATAATATTATCTCTCATCCTAGTAAATCTAGAAAAGCTAGTGTTCCTGTGGTTTCTGTTAAAATTGGTGATCATTGCTATTATGGTTTGTGTGATATTGGTGCTAGTTCTAGTGATATTCCTTATGAGCTTTACAGGGAAATTATGCATGAGATTGGTCCTTGTGAGCTTGAGGACATTGAAGTGGTTATTCACCTTGCTAATAAGGAAACCATTTGCCCCATTGGCATTGTAAGAGATGTGGAGGTTATCTACAGTAAGATTAAGTATCCCGCTGATTTTCTAGTGCTTAATTCAGCAGCTAGCAAAACTTGTCCTATCATTTTTGGTAGACCTTTCTTGAACACTAGTGGAGCTATTATTGATTGTAAGAAAGAAAAAGTTTTAACTAAGTTTGATGGAGATTCTTATGAGTTTAACTTTTCCAAATTTGCTAAAGCTCCTTGTGAAAATAGCTTGCCTAATAAAGATTTCAGGATGGAACAACTTTCTTCTATTGATCCAGTCTATGACCTTGGACCTCTTTTGATGACTGTAAGTATTCTTATTTTGATGATAAAGTTGTTGCCAGTGAAAGTTATATTGTTAAATTTATTCAAAGTGCTACTGAAGGTTATTTTTAGAGAGGGAAACATGGTTTTATGCATCTCAATGATGTTAAGTTTCTCCGTTTTATGTTGAAATCTTTAAAATTGCATTTGTTTTGTCTCCCTATGCTAGTGACTTTTTGTTTCAACAATTCGTTTTCTCATGATACTCCCATGCATAGGAAGTGGGTTAGACTCAAATGTGTTGGTTATTTTCTTCTTGATGCTCTCTTTCATATATCCCCTTTGTGAGCATCTTTGAAAGTTTCAAGCCTAACTTAAAGGCATTAAATAAAAGTACTTGTTGGGAGATAACCCAAGAGTTTTGTTGAGTCTTGGAAGTTATTACCTCAGTAATAACCGATCCTTATCATTTTTATTTTGGTTTTTGTGTCAAGTTGAACTACTTTTGTGAAGTAGAGGAGTTGTGAAAAGTGGCTGTCCTGGGACAGATTTTTGTGTTGCATTGTAAAAATTTGTGAGGGAGATCAGTATGTCGGATGGAGCTGTATTTTTCTGAGCTTGTTCTCCAGGTTGTTACCCAACTTTTATTAGTTTTGCACTTTTTGATTTGAGCAACAAAAAAGGTTTTCGAAAAAATCAATCTTTGCGTGCTGGTCTATTTTGACAGATTCCTGCCATCATTTGCATTTTGCCTCTTAAAGAAGCTTTTGTGTTGATGGGATTTTCAGTTGAAGTGTGTACCTAAAGGTTATTGTTTTTGCTTACACTAATGTTGTCTTTGAGTTTGTGCAAGGGTTTTGTAAAAAGGAAGTTTTCAGGAGAAGGAGAAAAGGAAACTGCAGAGTTCGTCGTCGAATAGGTAAACGTGGTGAAAACAGAAGTTTCGTGAAACTCCAATCTTTTTATATTTTTGATGTTTTTAATACATAAGGAAGACTACGAGATGGAACAGAGGAAGAACCGGAGTCCGGGGTGGACAAACCCACCCCAAGCGCGGGCCCAACCTGGCCGCGCCTGGAGGGGGTTTGCCACCCTCGAACTCCATCTCCGCCTCGTTTCCCTGTCAGTACCTTCCTTATGCATTGAAACTTCATAATATATACCCCCGGATACCCCGAGGTTCGTGCATCGTGTTCTCATCGTGTTTTCGTTTTGATCTGTTTGTGTCAGGAAATCTTCTCAAGTTTAGAGCATCATGGTCTCCACCAATGACAAAGGCAAGAAGCCCGAGGAAGAGGACCCTCAAGACCCGAAGGAGGAGGAGACTTTGGTAGGGTATGAAGGTGACATGGAGGGGGACAATCATCCGGACACCCGCGCTACCGTCGCAAGCATTGGAGTGGTGGAAAAACCTACCAAGCTTAGAAGGACAGCACGGATGTTTACAGGAGGGAAACCCTCCATGTCTTTTTCTACAATCCACGGTCATCTCCTCCATGTAACAAGAGACCCTTCCATACACTTATACATGAATATCAATACCAACATGTGCCCAAAGGGAACTTGCCTTCGGTTTGGGATATGCCTCGTTCTAACAATGCAGAGAAGGATCATGCTAAGGATGAAGAGTGGAGATACAATAACAAGGACTGGAATTCTCGGTCTGACATGATCATGAACCATATAGAGCAAAACTCGGAGCTAATCCGTACTCTTACTTTTGAGTTTTAGGATTTGAAGAAACTTATTGAAGAGCTTATCAAGAGAACACCGCCACCACCGAAGGAGTAATTCATCATCAGGTTTGGCATCCCCTTGGCTTGTTCCAAGCTTGGGGGAGTGTCGCGGTATCACCACCATTATCTTCCATATTTTACCTTTTCAATGGATTCATATCTTTGGTAGGGAATTTATCTTATAGTTTGGTTTGCATGTGGAAGTATCTCTCCTTTAGTTGATTATCTATGTATCCCTTGGTGTGAGTGCCTTTATTGAATATTAATGAGAAGTCTCATCTTTTACTTTTTGCACTTCTTATTTTAGTTTGCAATCTCTATTATATGATGGATCTTATTTATCAGTATTGGCATCACTTTGGGAGCATCAAGTAGATCTAAATTGGTTTTGGCAAACCGAGCTCTGGTCAATAGCAATACTTTTTGAGGTTTGAAAGAAAAAGAGAAAAAGCTTACAGGTATTTGGTATCATCTATTTTCTTTCTTGATTGGCTCATAAGCTTATTATTATTTATTCAAGATCTTTTGTGTCTTCAAGGAAGATTGCATGTTCGGCTTTAAAACTTGTATGTTTGCTTGTTTCTTTCAACTCTCTTGCTTGCTACCCAACCTTGCTAGCCAAAAACCTGTTTTGAGAAGGCTTACTTCTCATGTTTCCAATCCCTTTGAAACAAACCTATGTCATTTGTGTCCACCATATCTACCTAGTAGCATTATTGCTATTCCAAGCAAATTCTCAAGCCTCATCTATCTTTCGAATTAAAAAGTATTTTGTTATGTGAAAACTAGTTAGTAAAGCTCTCACGAAATTGATGGCACACCTTATTTTCTTGCCCCTAATGGACTTGAACCATTGTGAACATTGCAGTTGTATATGCTTGCATTTATACGTTGGAATTAGCAGAACCGTGCTGTCACGAGGAACTTTTTCAACATTGCACTTGTACTCTGTACACCATTGATATTGTGTTCTTTTGTCTGTGGATGTCACCGGTGTGAAATAAAAAGGGAGCTTGTAAGTCCATGGAGTTTGTATATTGTGTTAGAGAAACACATGGGCCGCTAGCCTAAGCCATGCATAATCATTTTGGAAACTTGCAGCATCACCATAGTGAGCTATCTGTGAAGCATCCTCAATAAAAAGCTATGCATATAGTAAATAAAAAGATCGCTGAGATGCTCACTGTCTGTTTGCCTTGTCATTTTGGTTATGGGAAAGCTCTTGTACCATGTGCAAGGGGTACCCCGTTGGCGGTTCTCAATGATATGCAAGTACTTACAATGACAAGAACTTACCGGTAACTGAAGTTGAGTAGCATGAGGAGTGGCCTTCATATTCAAGGGACATGGGATTGCCAACTTATATTTTGTCAAGCATATACTCCATCCTTGTTCACTTTAACCTTAATCATCTCAAGATGCCTATGATAGGGCCAGTGAGGGCTCAAAGCTAGTAAGTGCCATAATATTTTGGAAGCTCTTTATCACTTGTAATCCCTGCTTCCCTCTAAGAAGGGACCTTTCTCCCACTTCCAAGTTGGGTCACTAAACCTACTTCCTCTCTATCTCCAGCAAGCATTTGAGTTGTTGTGTTTCAAGCATTCATATGGTGATTTATTCAATCATGTTCATTATCTTCCTTGTTTACACAAAACTCTTATCTATTGAGTATTACTTTGAAAGCCTTCACTTGTGAAAAACCTTTTTGAGCAAAGAGTGCTCCTGTTTTGAAACTTCTATAAAAATCTTTTTATGAAACTGTTTGCCAGGTGTTCTCTGACCAAGAACAAAGTTTGCCAATTACAATTATGATTTATCTCTATGCATCTCTATTGTGACTACTATACTTGGTTGCAAGCTAAGTTATATAATGATAAGTTGCTTTCTTCTATGAGTTGTGCAATGGTAAGTGTGATGCTTCTTGTTCGTATTCTTTTCTCGACACTTCACTCCATAAACCTGTGGACATGCTTACTGAGCTCAGTTTTCGCTTGGGGACAAGCGAAGGTCTAAGCTTAGGGGAGTTGATACGCCCAATTTGCATCACCTTTCTATATCATAATTTACCTCTATTCATGGATATATGTCTTGTTATGAGGTATTACTTATGGATTTTCATCTGTTTATGAATGTTGGATGATTCTTGGAGGATGAACTGCCAGAGTATGGATTCTGATGGAAAAGAAGGCGTTTCGGTGCAATTTCGTGAAGATCGAAAAAATACCAGAAAAATATGGGAAAATATTATTTTTCCAGAAGATTGAGGAATCCATAAGGAGTAGCGAAGAAGGGCCACAGGGGCCCCCACCCCCCTAGGCGCGGGTCCCCCTGGGTCACGCCTAGGGAAGGTGTAGCCCACCTGCCCGGCTCCAGACTCCGCCCCTTCGCCTATATCTTCCCTACGAAACCCTAAGACCAGGAGAGCGAGCACAGATAGATTTCCGCCGCCTCTAGGGGCGGAAAACACCGAGAGAGAAAGATCTCTCCGGCAGACAGATTTTGTTGGAGATATGCCCTAGAGGCAATAATAGAAGTGGTTATTATTATATCTTTGTGTTTATGATAAATGTTTACATTCATGCTATAATAGTATTAACCGGAAACATTAATACTTGTGTGATTTGTAAACTAAATTAGAGTCCCTAGTAAAGCCTCTTTGTAATACTAGCTTGTTGGTTGATAGATGATCATGGTTTCCCGATCATGAACATTGAGATGTTATTGATAATAAGATCATATCATTAGGAGGATGATATGATGGACATACTCCTATAGATAAGCATACTATTAAGATCAAGTCATTTCAATAGTTTGTTTGCTATAAGCTTTCTGATACATAGTAACCTAATTCCTTCGACCATGAGATCATGCTAATCACCATCACCAGAAGGATGCTTTGGTTACATCAAACACCACACCGTAACTGGGTGGCTATAAAGGTGGCATTGAGTGTTCGAAAAGTATGTGTTGAGGCACATGGATCAAGAGTGGGATTTGTCCATCAATATGACAACTCTGGGACCTCTCGGTGGAATGTCATCCAATTAGCTTGCAAGCATGTGACTGGCTCACAAGGGATCACATATCACGGGAACGAGAAAAGAGTACTTATCGGTAACGAGGTTGAACTAGGTATGAAAATATACCGACGATCAAACCTCAGATAAGTAAACTATCACGAGACAAAGGGAATTTGGTATCATATGTAAGTGGTTCATTCGATCGCAAAGTAATCGTAGAAATATGTGGGAGCCATATGAATTTCCAGATTCCTCTATTGATTATTGATCGAAGAAGTGTCTCGGTCATGTCCGCATATTTCACAAACCGTAGGGAGACACACTTAAGGATTCAATGTTGTTTAGTAGATATGGAATGTAAGTAGGGTAACCGAATGTTGTTCGGAGTCTCGGATGGGATCCGGGATATCACAAGGAGATCCGGAATGGTCCAGAGAATAAGATTCATATAAGGAAAGTCTAATTCCGGATTTCGGGAATGATTTCGATGTTTTCATCAGAGAGGTTCTAGAAGGGTCTAGAAGGTTCACCAGACCGGAAGGGGAATGGTCTATGAATGTGTCATGGGTAAGTGGAATGATTGGATCATGTCCTAGGTCACTTGGTTGGGAATTTGCGAGAGAGAAATAAAGCTCTAAATTGAAAGTCAAAAGGGAGGTTTGAAAAGTCAAACTGGAACAATAGTTTCCTAGTGGAAGAAGGAAAGAGTCCTTCCTTCTATCCAACTTGGGTTTGGGTATGGATTCAAACTCCCCTCTCCCAAGGCTTCCCCCCTCTCATAAATAGAGGGGGAGGGCTGCCCCAAAGACCACAACACCAGCCCTCACCACCCGTGCGCCGCCGCCCTGCGCCGCTACCGGCCCGTCGTCGTCGCCCTAGCCTCCGCTGACACCTCCTCCTCCTCTCCAGCCTTCTAATCCTAGATCACCGGAAACCCTAGATCCACCATAACTCGCACTAGCTTAGGCAAAGCCCTGCGAGATCTTCCCTCTACTTCCGACACCATGTCGTCGTGCTGCCAGAATCACGAGGGGAGAACTACAACCTCTGCTGCCTGCTGGAACAAGGAAGAGGAAGGTCTTCATCGAGTACCGAACATGTGACCATTGCGAAGCGCTAACGGAGCAGCGGAAGGATCGTCTACGCGATCTTGAGATTGGCAAGTGTACGACTACATCACCCACGAGAATATGCTCTCGTTAACCGCTTTGGAATCTTTGAGGGTCAGTACTCTAATCGACTCGTTGCTACAATCTAGTAGATAGATCTTGGCTTGTTTGTGTGCATGCGGTAGAAATTTTTTGTTTTCCATGCTACGAACCCCTATAGTGGTATCAGAGCCGTGTCTATATGTAGATCTCTTGCACGAGTAGAACAAAATGGTCATTATGGGCGTTGATGCTTTTGTTGTCGATTCTTCTTGTGTACTTTGCATCTTGCGGGATGGTGGGATGAAGCGGCCCGGGCTAACCTTACATGACATCGTTCATGAGACTTGCTCCACGCTTGAGATGCAACTTGTATTGCATAAGTGGCTTTGCGGGTGCCTGTTTCTCCCAACATAGTTAAGATTCAATTTACAACAGGTGATTGACAATACTAGTATCAACGTTGTGGTTCTTGTTCGTAAGTTAGAACGACACTTATTGAAAGCCCCAAACCACGTAAAACATGCAAAGTAAATTAGAGGCGTCTAACTTTTTTTGCAGGGGTGTGATGTGATGTGATATGGCCATGATTGTGATTATATATGATGTATGCAATGTTCCTTATTGTAAGTCGGCAACCGGCAGGAGCCATATGGTTGTCTTTTTAATTCCGTTAAGACTTGCGTGTCTATTATTAAAAGTAGTTGTAATAGTTGATGCTGGTGGACGACAACCATGGAGCAGCGTCATTGACCTTGACGCAATGCCGGTGATGATGGAGATCATGTTCGTGCTTGAAGATGGAGATCGGAAGCACAAGAAGAAATGCCATATCATATCACATATTATGAATTGCATGTGATGTTAATCCTTTTATGCATCTTGTATTGCTTAGTTCGCGATGGTAGCATTATAAGATGATCCCTCTAACAAAATTTCAAGTTATAAAGTGTTCATCCTTAGTAAGCACCATTTCTAAAGCTCGTTGTTTCGAAGCACCACGTGATGATCGAGTATGTTAGATTCTGCGAGTGTATACAACGGGAGCAAGGCAGATTTGCTCATGCGGAAGCTAAGGTTTGATCTTGACGAGCCTAGCATGTACATACATGGTCTCGGAACATGGATCACCGAAAGGTAAAGCATGAGTCATATAGTAGATATGATGAACATGTTGATTGTTCGCCATTGAAGCTACATCAAATCTCGTGATGATCGGTTTTGATTTGGTGGATTTGGTTCATGTGATCACTAAAACAATGTGAGGGATATTGTTTTGAGTGGGAGTTCACCTAGATTAATTTAACTATTAATTAGAACTCAATTTGTCATAAACTTATTCTAAACTATTGCAAATATGTTGTAGATCAATGGCGGCCCCTACCATCAATTTTAATGTGTTCCTAGAGAAAGAAAAGTTGAAAAACAATGGAAGCAACTTCGCAGATTGGTTCCGCAACTTGAGGATTGTCCTCAATGCTGGTAATTTGACCTATGTGCTGGATGCACCGCTGGGTGACCCACCTGCAGCTGATGCTACCGATGAGGTAAAAAATGTTTTCCTCGCTCAGAAGAATCAGTACTCCACAGTTCAGTGTGCTATCTTGTATGGTTTGGAATCAGAGCTTCAGAAAAGGTTTGAGAACCATGACCCACATGATATTGTCCGTGAACTCAAAATGATATTTGAGGCTCACGCGGTAGTTGAGAGTTATGAGGCTTTTGAAAAGTTCTTTAACTGTAAGTGGAAGAGGGTAGCTCCATCAGTGAGCACGTGCTTAAGATGTCTGGGCATGCAAACAAGCGTCAAAGCTTGGGTATAGTGATTCCTAATGCTTTGAGGATTCACTGTGTCCTCCAATCACTACCACCAAGTTACAAGAACTTTGTGATGAACTACAATATGCAAAACATGGACAAGTCGTTGCCCGAACTCTTCTCCATGTTAAAGTCTACGGAAGTGGAGATCAAGAAAGAGCACCAAGTGTTGTTGGTCAATAAGACCACCAAATTCAAGAAGCAAGGCAAGTCTAAGAAAAAGGGAAACTTCAAGAAGGGCGGTATGAAAATTACCGCGCCGGCGAAGAAGACCAAGGCTGGTCCTAAGGCTGATACTGAGTGCTTTTACTGCAAGGGAGAAGGTCACTAGAAGCGGAATTGCCCTAAGTACTTGGCGGATTTGAAGAACGACAACATCAAGAAGAAAGGTATATTCGATATACATGTTATTGATGTGTATCGCACTAGTACTCGTAGTAGTGCCTGGGTATTTGATACTAGTTCAGTTGCTCACATTTGTAACTTGAAACAGGTGCTGCAGAATAGACAGAAACTAGCAAAGAACGAGGTGACGATGTGCGTTGGAAATGGATCAAAGGTTGATGTGATCGCGATCGGCATGCTACCTCTTCATGTACCATCAGGATTAGTTTTATACTTAAATAATTGTTATTTGGTGCCTACGTTGAGCATGAACATTATATCCGGGTCATGTTTATTGCGATACGGTTACTTGTTTAAGTTCGAGAATAATGGTTGTTCGATTATATGAGTAATATGTTTTATGCACATGCACCTTTGATAGATGGTCTATTCTTGTTGAATCTCGATTGTAGTAATACACATATTAATAACATTGAAGCTAAACGTTTGAAATTAAGCGATAACTTGACCTATATGTGGCACTGTCGTATTGGTCACATTGGAGTGAAGCGTATGAAGAAACTCCATTCCGATGGACTTCTTGAATCACTTGATTTCGAATCACTTGAAAGATGCGAAGCATGTCTGATGGGTAAAATGACTAAGACTCCATTTTCTGGTATGATGGAGTGAGCTACGGACTTATTGGAAATCGTACATACCGATGTATGTGGCCCAATGAGTGTAGCATCGCGCGGTGGTTATCGTTATGTTCTTACTTTCACGGATGACTTGAGTAGATATGGGTATATCTATTTCATGAAACATAAGTCCAAAACTTTCGAGAAGTTTAAGGGATTTCAAAGTAAAGTAGAGAATCAACGTTACAAGAAGATTAAGTTTCTACGATCTGATCATGGAGGTGAATATCTTAGTTACGAGTTTGGCGAGCATTTGAAGAAATGCGGAATACTTTCACAATTCACACCGCCGGGAACACCACAACGTAATGGTGTATCCGAACATCGTAATCGAACTCTCTTAGATATGGTTCATTCTATGATGTCACTTACAGATTTACCGCTATCGTTTTGGGGTTATGCATTAGAAACAGCCGATTCACTTTAAATAGGGCACCATCTAAATCCATTGAAACGACACCGTATGAATTATGGTTTGGGAAGAAACCTAAATTGTCCTTCCTCAAAGTTTGGGGTTGCGAAGGTTATGTAAAGAAGTTACAGCCCGACAAGCTTGAACCCAAAGCGGAAAAATGCGTCTTCATAGGATACCCGAAGGAAACTATTGGGTATACCTTCTATCATAGATCCAAGGGCAAAATCTTCGTTGCCAAGAATGGGTCCTTTCTAGAGAAGGAGTTTCTCTCGAAAGAAGTGACTAGAAGGAAAGTAGAACTCTACGAGGTTGTTGAACCTTCTCTCGAACTTGCGAGTAGCGCAGCACCAGAAGTAGTTCATATGGCGCCTAGACCAACAAGAGAGGAGCTAATGATGTTGATCATGAAACTTCGGTTGAAGTAACTACGAAACATCGCAGGTCAACGAGAACTCGTACCACTCCTGATTGGTATGATACCGTTATGAGTGTCATGTTGGTGGACAACACCGATGACCCTGCGACATATGAGGAAGTGATGATGAGCCCAGATTCCAATAAATGGCAAGATGCCATGAAATCCGAGATTGGATCCATGTACGAAAACCAAGTATGGACTTTGGTGGACTTACCGGATGGCCGGAAGGCTATCGAGAATAGATGGATTTTCAAGAAGAAAACAGATGCTGATGGTAACGTTACTGTCTATAAAGCTCGACTTGTCGCAAAAGGGTTTCAACAAATTCAAGGAGTTCACTATGATGAGACTTTCTCATCAGTAGTGAAGCTAGTCTGTGAGGATTTTATTAGCAATCACTGCATATTATGATTATGAGATATGGCAGATGGATGTCAAAACGGCGTACCTCAATGGAGACATTGATGAATAGTTGTATATGGTACAACCCAAAGGTTTTGTCGATCCTAAAGATGCTAACAAGGTATGCAAACTTCAACGGTCCATTTATGGATTGAAGCAAGCATCCTGTAGTTGGAATCAACGTTTTGATAAGGTAATCAAAAGCTTTGGTTTTATATAAACTTATGGAGAAGCTTGTATTTACAAGAAAGTGAGTGGGATCTCTGTAGCATTCCTAATACTATATGTAGATGACATATTGTTCACTGGGAATGATGTAGACCTTTTTAATAGTGTCAAGGATTATTTGAATAATAATTTTTCAATGAAAGATCTTGGCGAAGCAGCTTACATATTAGGCATAAAGATTTATAGAGATAGATCGAGACGCCTAATATCATTGTCACAAAGTACATATTTGGACAAAGTTCTAAAGAGGTTTGGAATGGAAGATAGCAAGAAAGGGTTCTTGCCCATGTTGCCCAATACGACCTTGAGTAAAACTCAAAGTCCTGCAACGGTAGAAGATAGAGAAAGGATGACTAAGACTTCATATGCATCAGCCATAGGATCTCTTATGTATGTCATGCTATGTACTAGACCCGACATTGCATATGATGTTAGTTTAACTAGCAGATATCAAAGTGATCCAGGAGTGGATCATTGGACAGCGGTCAAAAACATCCTTAAGTACTTGAGACGAACTAAGGATATGGTTCTTTCTTATGTAGGTGATTAACAGCTCATTGTTAATGGTTACACCGATGCTAGTTGGAACACCGATCCGGATGATTCTAAATCTCAATCTGGATACGTATTTACTTTGAATGGTGCAGCAGTTAGCTGAAGGAGTGCAAAGCAAAGCATTGTGGTGTCGGAATACATAGCTGCTTCGGAGGCTTCACAAGAGGCGATATGGATGAAGGAGTTCATTACAGAGCTCGGTGTGGTTCCAAGTGCGTTGGACCCAATGTCTATCTACTGTGATAATATGGGCGCCATAGCCAATGCGCAAGAACCAAGGTCACACAAGAAGCTGAAGCACATCAAGCTACATTTTCAAGCTATTCGAGAGCATGTCCAAGATAGAGACATAAAGATTTGCAAAGTACACACAGATCTGAATGTGGTGGATCCATTGACTAAACCTCTCCCGAGGGAAAAACATGACCAGCACCAAATCGCCATGGGTGTTTGGTATATTACCATGTAATCTAGATTAGTTGACTCTAGTGCAAGTGGGAGACTGTTGGAGATATGCCCTAGAGGCAATAATAAAAGTGGTTATTATTATATATTTGTGTTTATGATAAATGTTTACATTCATGCTATAATAGTATTAACAGGAAACATTAATACTTGTGTGATTTGTAAACTAAATTAGAGTCCCTAGTAAAGCCTCTTTGTAATACTAGCTTGTTGGTTGATAGATGATCGTGGTTTCCAAATCATGAACATTGAGATGTTATTGACAACAAGATCATGTCATTAGGAGAATGATATGATGGACATACTCCTATAGATAAGAGTAGCATTAAGATCAAGTCATTTCAATAGTTCGTTTGCTATAAGCTTTTTGATACATAGTAAAATAATTCCTTCGACCATGAGATCATGCTAATCACCATCACCGGAAGGATGCTTTGATAACATCAAACACCACACTGTAAATGGGTGGCTATAAAGGTGGCATTGAGTGTTCGGAAAGTATGGGTTGAGGCACATGGATCAAGAGTGGGATTTGTCCATCCATATGACGGATAGATATACTTTGGGCCCTCTCGGTGAAATGTCATCCAATTAGCTTGCAAGCATGTGACTGGCTCACAAGGGATCACATATCACGGGAACGAGAAAAGAGTACTTATCGGTAACGAGGTTGAACTAGGTATGAAAATATACCGACGATCAAACCTCAGATAAGTAAACTATCACGAGACAAAGGGAAATTGGTATCGTATGTAAGTGGTTCATTCAATCGCAAAGTAATCATAGAAATATGTGGGAGCCATATGAATTTCCAGATTCCTCTATTGGTTATTGATCGGACAAGTGTCTCGGTCATGTCCGCATAATTCACGAACCGTAGGGAGAGACACTTAAGGATTCAATGTTGTTTAGTAGATATGGAATGTAAGTAGGGATACTGAATGTTGTTCGGAGTCTCAGATGGGATCCGGGATATCACGAGGAGATCCGGAATGGTCCGGAGAATAAGATTCATATAAGGAAAGTCCGATTCCGGAGTTCGGGAATGATTTTGATGATTTCATCGGAGAGGTTCTAGAAGGGTCTAGAAGGTTCATCGGACCGGAAGGGGAATGGTCCATGAATGTGTCACGGGTAAGTGGAATGATTGGATCATGTCCTAGGTCACTTGGTTGGGCATTTGCGAGAGAGAAATAAAGCTCTAAATTGAAAGTCAAAAGGGAGGTTTGAAAAGTCAAATTGGAACAATAGTTTCCTAGTGGAAGAAGGAAAGAGGCATTCCTTCTATCCAACTTGGGTTTGGATATGGATTCAAACTCCCCTCTCCCAAGGCTGCCCTCCCTCTCATAAATAGAGGGGGAGGGCTGCCCCAAAGACCACAACACCAGCCCTTCCCACCCGTGCACCGCCGTCGCTTGGCCTGTAACCGTCGCCCTAGCTGCCGCCGACACCTCCTCCTCCTCCTCTCCGGCCTTCTAATCCTAGATCATCGGAACCCCTAGATCCACCATAACTCGCACCAGCTTAGGCGAAGCCCTGTGGGATCTTCCCTCTACTTCTGACACCACGCCGTCGTGCTTCCGGAATAACGAGGGGAGAACTACAACCTCCGCTACCTTCTGGAACAAGGGAGAGGAAGGTCTTCATCGAGTACCGAACATGTGACCGACTGTGGAAGCGCTGCTGGAACGCAGCGTCGGAAGGATCGTCTACGCGATCTTGAGATCGGCAAGTGTATGACTACATCACCTACGAGAATCTGCTCTCGTTAACCCCTTTGGAAGCTTCAAGGGTGAGTACTCTAATCGACTCGTTGCTACAATCTAGTAGATAGATCTTGGCTTGTTTGTGTGCATGAGGTAGAATTTTTTTGTTTTCCATGCTACGAACCCCTACAGATTTCTGTTGGGGGAATTCCTTCCCAGAGAGGGGAGACCGTCGCCATCAACACCATCATCAAGCTAGGCTTCATCAGGATCATCATCATCATCCACACCATCATCTCCACCAGCACCATCATCACCACTCCGTCCCGCTATAAAAATTGTGTTGGATATTGCTTTAGTTCTTAGGGGAAACTTTCCCGGTGTTGATTACTATTGTAGTTGATGCTTGTGAGTGTAACTATTGGATTATTGTTTATGTTCAGTTTGTTATCCATTACCATATCATCTTTGATCTTGATCCATATGATGTCTTGTGAGTAGTTCGTTGTGTTCTTGAGTACATGGGAGAAGTCATGTTGTTAGTAGTGAATCTATGTTGAGTTATTATTCAATGGTTTGGTATTTAAGTTGTGGTGCTATTCTTCTAGTGTTGTCATGTGAACATCGACTACATGACACTTCACCATTTATGGGCCTAGGGGGATGCATTGTGTATTTGGCTACTAATTGTGGGGTTGCCGGAGTGACATAAACCTGAACCCCCGTTAGGACACCTTTGCACAAGGGAGTGTAGGATCTCAGAGTTTAAGGCTGTGGTTAGATTTATATCTTAATTACTTTCCTGTAGTTATGGTTGTTTGCAGGGGGTTTAATCAGAAGTATGTGTTAGTCCAAGTAAGGTCGGTATGTTAGCACAGGTTCACCCACACAACACTTACAACACCAGAGAAGAGTACTCAGATATTTGAAGCGAAAGCACTTGACAGAATTCCCATGTGTCCTCGAGAACGTTTGGTCCTTATAAGTATTTCCACCTTCTTGTCCTTTGCTAAGAAAGGATTGGGCCACTTGCTCCATTTGTTCGTTACCTTTGTTACTTTCTCTTTGTTTTGTTGCCTTATCAGAAAACCACTAAAAATCCGTTTGCTAAGTATTCACAGGGATTTCCTACCCCACACCACTGTTCAGCACCTTCTGCTCCTCGTTGGGATCGACACTCCTATTTATAGAAAGTACTGCGATACACCCCCTATACTTATGGGTCATCAGTTGACGTGGGAGAAACTAAAGGAAAACTAAACTAAAGACGGAAGCAAGCAAACATGCAACAGATCTAGATGCAAACGGTGTTTCAATTGCTTAGGCCTAGGGATCATACTTTCACTAGTGAACACTCCCTCATATAAATATCCTCTCTTCATGATACTACTCCTAACTACTCTCCGGTTGGACACTCTAATCCACGGTAGGGCCTTCCCCAATCTAGATAACCCCACACTGTCACCTTGAGCGATAGATGGTTCCAACAAACACCACAATTTCATAGAGACAACCAACTCAAAATATAACTCATGAATATATATGTAATCTAGCTTAAGTGCCACACACGGCGCGCATGCTGTCACTATCACACACGTGGGGAAAAGCATATATCTATTAAAGCACAATGAGTATTTATGGTAGACTCAAGCCTAAGTGCCACCATGGTGTGCACGCTGTCACTTTCACACACATGGGGAGAGCAGAGATCTATTGAAGCACTTGAGTAATAGAGTAGATGTATTGGATTACAAAGCTCATGAACACAACAAGATCATGCTTAGAGAAAGAGATAAACACATAGCTACCGGTAGAGCCCTTAGCCTCGAGAAAGAACTAGTCCCTCCTCATCATGGGAATCGGCAACGGTGATGGAGATGGTGGTGGAGATCGATGGAGATGGCTCTGGGGGCACTTCCCCGTCCTGGTAGGGTACCAGAACAGAGACTTTCTGTCCCCCAAATCTCCCCTTCGGTGGTGGCGGCGCTGTGGAAATTTTCATGGCTTTCTGGTCGATGATCTAGGGTTTTCTCCCCGGGAGGCTTTTATAGGCGAAGGAGGCAAGGCGAGGAGGCAGCCAGGGGGCCCACACCCCCTGTGGGCGCCACCAGGGCTGGCCCGCCTAGGGGGGTGCGGCCACCCTGGTGTCCTCCTCCACCTCTGCTTCGTGGTTTCGTGTTGCTCTGGGAAAAATAGGAAGGTTGGCTTTTGTCCCGTCCAATTCCGAGAATATTGATTTTTTGCCTTTTCTGGAACCAAAAACATAAGAAAACAGGCAACTGGCACTGTGGCATCTTGTCAATAGGTTAGTTCCAGAAAGTGTATAAAAATACCTCAAAGTGTAGACAAAACCTAATACAAATGATATAAAACAATCATGGAGCATCAAAAATTATAGATACGTTTACGACGTATCAAGCATCCCCAAGCTTAACTCCTGCTCGTCCTCGAGTAGGTAAGTGATAAAAAGAATAATTTTTGAGGTGACATGCACCATCAAAACTAAGATCAAACCATTTGCAAGCATTGAAAGCTGGGATCAAAGAACTCTAAACATGAGCAGGAAAGATGGAGTTCTAACAGTAAGACAAAGTAACTATGCATGCAACAAGAAAGGCTACAAACAAAGATCATGAATAACATGCATTGAAAAACATTTGTTTGTTTCACATACAGAAAACATGGCATAGTGGCATTCATCTTGTCCCTCATGGAGTAGCAAACAAATGCATAGGAAACCTTCAAATTTCATAAGAGTGACTAGATATAAATAGCACACGAACAAGTAATACAACAATATACATCAATCAATAAGTTTTGGGACACTGCACATAGAACTAAGAATGGCAACTATGCTCTCTTAACTGGTGCCTAAAGGTAGAAGGTGGAGACTCAATATAATGGTGGAAGAAAGGCCCTTCATAAAGGGAAGCAGAGATTTCAAGTCTCAAAAAGAGCTTCCAAAAATTATGGTACTTGTTAGATTTCAGCCCTCATTGCCCCTATCATAAGCATCATGAAGTGATTAAGGTTAAAGTGAACAAACTATGGAGTATATGCTTGACAAAGTATAAGTCGGCAATCTCATGTCCCTTGAATATGAAAGGCCACACCTCATGCTACTCTTTAGTCACTTGTAAGTTCTTGTCATAGTAAGTACATGCGTATCATAGAGAACAGCCAACGGGGTACCCCTTGCACATGGTACATGAGCTATCCCATAACCAAAATGACAAGGCAAGCAGACAATGAGCATCTCAGCGATCTTTTTTTTACTATTTGCATAGATTTTTATTGAGGATGCTTCACAAATTGCTCATTATGATGATGCTGCAAGTTTCCACCATGATTAGGCATGGCTTAGGCTAGTGGCCCAGGCGTTTCTCTAACACAAAATACATAACTCATGAACTTACAAGATCCCTTTTTATTTCACACACGTGACATCCGTAGACAAAATAGCATGATATCAATTGTGTACAAGTACAAGTGCAATGTTGAAAACGTTCACCATGACAGCATGGTTCTGCTAATTCCAACGTATAAGTGCAAGCATATACAACATAGATGACACAATGGTTCAAGTTTATTAGGGGCAAGGAATATAAAGTGTGCCATCAAGTTCGTGAGAGCTTTATGTTGGAGATATGCCCTAGAGGCAATAATAAATGTAGTTATTATTATATCTTTGTGTTTATGATAAATGTTTATATTCATGCTATAATAGTATTAACAAGGAAACCATTAATACTTGTGTGATTTGTAAACTTAATTTGAAGTCCCTAGTATAGCCTCTATACGTCACTAGCTTGTTGGTTGATTGATGATTGTGGTTTCTCTATCATGAACATTGAGATGTTATCAACAACAAGATCATATCATTAGGAGAATGATATGGTGGACATACTCCTATAGACAAGCGTAGCATAAAGATCAAGTCATTTCAATAGTTCAATTGCTATATGCTTTCTGATACATAGTAACCTAATTCCTTCGACCATGAGATCATGCATATCACCTTTACTGGATGGATGCTTTGATGACATCAAACACCACACCGTAACAGGGTGGTTATAAAGGTGGCATTGAGTGTTTGGAAAGTATTGGTTGAAACACATGGATCAAGAGTGGGATTTGTCCATCCACATGACGGATAGATATACTCTGGGCCCTCTCGGTGGAATGTCATCCAATTAGCTTGCAAGCATGTGACTTGGTCACAAGGGATCACATATCACGGGAACGAGAAAAGAGTACTTATCGATGTGAGGTTGAACTAGGTATGCAGAGATACCGACGATCATAACCTCGGATAAGTAACATATCGTGAGACAAAGGGAAATTGGTATCGTATGTAAGTGGTTCATTCGATCGCAAAGTAATCGTAGAAATATGTGGGAGCCATATGAATTTCCAGATTCCTCTATTGGTTATTGTTCGGAGAAGTGTCTCGATCATGTCCGCATAATTCACGAACCGTAGGGAGACACACTTAAGGATTCGACGTTGTTTTGAGTAGTTATGGTATTATGAGAAAGAGACCGAATGTTGTTCGGAGTCTCGGATGGGATCCGGGATATCACGAGGTGATCCGGAATGGTCCGGAGAATAAGATTCATATAAGGAAAGTCCCATTTCGGAGTTGGGGAATGGTACCGGTGTTTTCATCGGGAATGTTCTGGAAGGTTCCGGAATGTCCGGCACTCCGGAGGGGGAAGGGTACATGAATGTGTCATTACATGTTGGAATGATTGCATCATGTACTAAGTATTCTTGCTGTCCCAAATAAAGGATTAAATTGAATCCTAAATTGAAAAAGTCAAACGGCTAGTTTGAAAGTCAAACGGCAGTTTTGGGAAGTGGGAGGAGAGGAGGAAACCGACTTGAGGGAGGAGTCCTCCTCCCCAAGCCGGCGCCCCACCTAGGCCGAGTTGGGGAGGGACTCCCCTCCCTCTCCTTGGCCGCCGGCCCTCCCACCTATAAAGGGAGGGGCAGGGCTACCCCTCCTAGTACACACAAGTTCCTATCCTCTAAACTAAACCCTAGATCTAAACCCCGGTTTAGAGCTATTTCGGTTTAGAGCTTCTAATTGCACTAGCCTTCGGATTAGAGCCTTCTAATTGGTGTGTCTAATTACTAGACCACTAATAGCCTCTCTCATAAGCTCCACCATACTCGCACCGGCTTAAGGCGAAGCCCTGCGGGATCTCCCCTCTACTTCCGGTACCACGCCGTTGTGCTGCCGGAATCGCGAGGAGAGTGCTACAACCTCCGCTGCCTGCTGGAACAAGGGAGAGGAAGGTCTTCGTCGAGTACCGAACGTGTGACCGACTGCGGGAGCGCTGCCGGAACGTGGCGCCGGAAGGATCGTCTACGATCTTGAGATCGGAAGAAATCGACTACATCACCCACGAGAATCTGCTCTCGTTAACCGCTTTGGAATCTTCGAGGGTAAGTTATTCCATCGACTCGTTGCTACAATCTAGTAGATAGATCTTGGCTTGTTTGTTTGTATGCGATAGAAAATTTTTGTTTTCCATGCTACGAACCCCTGATGGTATCGAGCCGTGTCTATATGTAGATCTGTTGCAGAGTAGAACACAATGGTCATTGTGGGCATTGATGCTTTATTGTCGATTACTTCTTGTGTACTTTGCATCTTGCGGTATGTTGGGATGAAGCGGCCGGTCTAACCTTACATGACATCGTTCATGAGACTTGCTCCGCTTGACATGCAACTTGTATTGCATAAGTGGCTTTATGGTGCCTGTTTCTCCTAGCATAGTTAAGATCCAATTTACAACGGGTGATCAACAATGCTAGTATCAATGTTGTGGTTCTTGTTCGTAAGTTAGAACGACACTTATTGAAAGCCCCAAAACCACGTAAAATTTGCAAAGAAAGTAGAGGCGTCTAACTTTGTTTTGCAAGGGTGTGCAGTGATGTGATATGGCCATGATTGTGATTATATTTGATGTATGCAATGTTCCTTATTGTAAGTCGGCAACCGGCAGGAGCCATATGGTTGTCTTTAATTTCTGTTAAGACCTGCGTGTCTATTCAAAGTAGTTGTAATAGTTGAAGCTGGTGGACGACAACCATGGAGGAGCGTCATGGACCTTGATGCAATCCCGGTGATGATGGAGATCATGTTCGTGCTTGAAGATGGAGATCGGAAGCATGAGAAGAAAGGCCATATCATATCACATATTTTGAATTGCATGTGATGTTAATCCTTTATGCATCTTGTATTGCTTAGTAGACGACGGTAGCATTATAAGATGATCCCTCATGCACAAAATTTCAAGTTCTAAAGTGTTCACCCTTAGTATGCACCGTTGCTAAAACTTGTTGTTTCGAAGCACCACGTGATGATCGGGTGTGATAGATTCCACGAGTGAATACAACGTAAGCAAGCCAGATTTGCTTATGCGGTAACTAAGGTTTGATCTTGACGAAGCCTAGCATGTACAGACATGGTCTCGGAACACGGATCACCGAAAGGTAAAGCATGAATCATATAGTAGATATGATGAACATGTCGATTGTTCGCCATTGAAACTATATCAACTCTCGTGATGATCGGTTTTGATATGGTGGATTTGGTTCGTGTGATCACTAAAACAATGTGAGGGATATTTTTTTGAGTGGGAGTTCACCTAGATTAATTTTATCATTAATTTGAACTCAATTTGTCATAAACTTAGTCTAAAACTATTGCAAATATGTTGTAGATTAATGGCAGCCCCTACCATCAATTTTAATGCGTTCCTAGAGAAAGAAAAGTTGAAAAACAATGGAAGCAACTTCGCGGATTGGTTCCGCAATTTGAGGATTGTCCTCACAGCTGGTAATTTGACCTATGTCTGGATGCACATTGGGTGACCCACCTGCAGCTGATGCTCCCGATGAAGTAAAGAATGTTTACCTCGCTCGGAAGAATCAGTACTCCATAGTTCAGTGTGCTATCTTGTATGGTTTGGAATCGGAGCTTCAGAAAAGGTTTGAGGAATCAGACCCATATGATATTGTCGAGGATCTCAAATTGATTTTTGAGACTCATGCGGCAATTGAAAGTTATGAAGCTTCTGAAAAGTTCTTTAACTGCAAGATGGAAGAGGGCAGCTCCGTCAGTGAGCATGTGCTTAAGATGTCTGGGCACGCAAACAAACTTCAAAGCTTGGGTATAGTGATTCCTAATGCTTTGGGGATTTACCGTGTCCTCCAATCACTACCACCAAGTTACAAGAACTTTGTGATGAACTACAACATGCAGAACATGAACAAGACGTTGCCAGAACTCTTTGCCATGTTAAAATCTGCAGAAGTGGAGATCAAGAAAGAGAACCAAGTGTTGTTGGTCAATAAGACCACCAAATTCAAGAAAGGCAAGTCTAAGCAAAAGGGACACTTCGAGAAGGGTGGTAAGAAAGCTACCACGCCGACGAAGAAGACCAGGGCTGGACCTAAGCACGATCTTGAGTGCTTTTCTTTGCAAGGGTGTAGGTCCTTTGGGCGGAATTGCCCAAAGTACTTGGCGGATTTGAAGAACGGCAACATCAAGAAGAAAGGTATATCGATATACATGTTATTGATGTGTATCTCACTAGTACTCGTAGTAGTGCACGGTATTTGATACTGGTTCGGTTGCTCATATTTGTAACTCGAAACAGGAGCTGCAGAATAAACGGAAGCTAGTGAAGAACGAGGTGACGATGCGCGTGGGAAACGGATCAAAGGTTGATGTGATCGCAGTCGGCATGCTACCTCTTCATCTACCATCGGGATTAGTTTTATACTTAAATAATTGTTATTTAGTGCCTGCGTTAAGCATGAACATTATATCAGGATCTTGTTTATTGCGAGACGGTTACTTGTTTAAATCCGAGAATAATGGTTGTTCGATTTATATGAGTAATATGTTTTACGCACATGCACCTTTGATAGATGGTCTATTCTTATTGAATCTCGATAGTAGAAATACACATATCAACAATATTGAAGCTAAACGTTTGAAATCAAGCGATAATTTGACCTATATGTGGCACTGTCGTCTTGGTCACATTGGAGTGAAACGTATGAAGAAACTCCATTCCGATGGACTTCTTGAATCACTTGATTTTGAATCACTTGAAAGATGCGAAGCATGTCTGATGGGTAAAATGACTAAGACTCCATTTTCTGGTATGATGGAGCGAGCTACGGACTTATTGGAAATCATACATACCGATGTGTGTGGTCCAATGAGTGTAGCTTCGCGCGGTGGTTATCGTTATGTTCTTACCTTCACGGATGACTTGAGTAGATATGGGTATATCTATTTCATGAAACATAAGTCCGAAACTTTCGAGAAGTTTAAGGAGTTTCAAAGTGAGGTGGAGAATCAACGTAACAAGAAGATTAAATTTCTACGTTCTGATCGTGGAGGTGAATATCTAAGTTACGAGTTTGGCGAGCATTTAAAGAAGTGCGGAATACTTTCACAATTGACACCGCCGGGAACACCACAGCGTAATGGTGTGTCCGAACGTCGTAATCGAACTCTCTTAGATATGGTTCGGTCTATGATGTCACTTACAGATTTACCGCTATCATTTTGGGGTTATGCATTAGAAACAGCCGCATTCACTTTAAATAGGGCACCGTCTAAATCCGTTGAAACGACACCGTATGAATTATGGTTTGGGAAGAAACCTAAATTGTCGTTCCTTAAAGTTTGGGGATGCGAAGCCTATGTAAAGAAGTTACAGCCGGACAAGCTTGAATCCAAAGCGGAAAAATGCGTCTTCATAGGATACCCGAAGGAAACTATTGGGTATACCTTCTATCATAGATCCGAAGGCAAAATCTTCGTTGCCAAGAATGGATCCTTTCTAGAGAAGGAATTTCTCTCGAAAGAAGTGACTGGAAGGAAAGTAGAACTCGACGAGGTTGTCGAACCTTCTCTCGAAATTACGAGTAGCACAGCGCCGGAAGAAGTTCCTGTGGTGCCTGCACCAATAAGAGAGGAAGCTAATGATGGTGATCATGAAACTTCGGTTGAAGTTGCTACAGAACCTCGAAGGTCGACGAGAACTCGTACCACTCCAGATTGGTATGATTCCGTTATGAGTGTCATGTTGGTGGACAACACCGATGACCCCGAGACATATGAGGAAGCAATGATGAGCCCAGATTCCAATAAATGGCAAGAAGCCATGAAATCCGAGATTGGATCCATGTACGAAAACCAAGTATGGACTTTGGTGGACTTACCGGATGGCCGAAAGGCTGTCGAGAACAAATGGATTTTCAAGAAGAAAACAGATGCTGATGGTAATGTTACTGTCTATAAAGCTCGACTTGTCGCAAAAGGGTTTCGACAAATTCAAGGAGTTGAGTACGATGAGACTTTCTCACCAGTAGCGAAGCTAAAGTCTGTGAGGATTATGTTAGCAATCGCTGCATATTATGATTATGAGATATGGCAGATGGATGTCAAAACAGCATTCCTCAATGGAGACATTGATGAAGAGTTGTATATGATGCAACCCAAAGGTTTTGTCGATTCTAAAGATGCTAACAAGGTATGCAAACTTCAACGATCCATCTATGGATTGAAGCAAGCATCCCGAAGTTGGAATCAACGTTTTGATAAGGTAATCAAAAGTTTTGGTTTTATACAAACTTATGGAGAAGCTTGTATTTACAAGAAAGTGAGTGGGAGCTCTGTAGCATTCTTAATACTGTATGTGGATGACATATTGTTGATTGGGAATGATGTAGACCTTCTTAATAGTGTCAAGGAATATTTGAATAATAGTTTTTCAATGAAGGATCTTGGCGAAGTAGCTTACATATTAGGCATAAAGATTTATAGAGATAGATCGAAACGCCAAATATCATTGTCACAGAGTACATATTTGGACAAAGTTCTAAAGAGGTTTGGAATGGAAGAAAGCAAGAAAGGGTTCTTGCCCATGTTGCCCAATACGACCTTGAGTAAAACTCAAAGTCCGACATCGGCAGAAGATAGAGAAAGGATGAGTAAGACTCCCTATGCCTCAGCCATAGGATCTCTAATGTATGCCATGCTATGTACTAGACCCGACATTGCATATGCTGTTAGTTTAACTAGCAGATATCAAAGTGATCCAGGAGTGGATCATTGGACAGCGGTCAAAAAAAAAATCCTTAAGTACTTGAGAAGAACTAAGGATATGGTTCTTTCTTATGGAGGTGATGAACAGCTCGTTGTTAATGGTTACACCGATGCTAGTTGGAACACCGATCCAGATGATTCTAAATCACAATCCGGATACGTATTTATTTTGAATGGTGCAGCAGTTAGCTGGAGGAGTGCAAAGCAAAGCGTTGTGGCGAGATCTTCAACTGAATCGGAATACATGGCTGCTTCGGAGGCTTCACAAGAAGCGATATGGATGAAAGAGTTCATTACAGCTGGGTGTGGTTCCTAGTCTTTGGACCCAATGTCTATCTACTGTGATAACATGGGTGCCATAGCCAATGCGCAAGAACCAAGGTCACACAAGAAGCTGAAGCATATCAAGCTACGTTTTCACGCTATTCGAGAACATATCCAGGATGGGGATATAAAGATTTGCAAAAGTACACACAGATCTGAATGTGGCGGATCCGTTGACTAAACCTCTCCCGAGGGCAAAACATGACCAACACCAAACTGCCATGGGTGTTCGGTATATTACCATGTAATCTAGATTAGATGACTCTAGTGCAAGTGGGAGACTGTTGGAGATATGCCCTAGAGGCAATAATAAATGTATTTACTATTATATCTTTGTGTTTATGATAAATGTTTATATTCATGCTATAATAGTATTAACAAGGAAACCATTAATACTTGTGTGATTTGTAAACTTAATTTGAAGTCCCTAGTATAGCCTCTATACTTCACTAGCTTGTTGGTTGATTGATGATTGTGGTTTCTCTATCATGAACATTGAGATGTTATCAACAACAAGATCATATCATTAGGAGAATGATATGGTGGACATACTCCTATAGACAAGCGTAGCATAAAGATCAAGTCATTTCAATAGTTCAATTGCTATATGCTTTCTGATACATAGTAACCTAATTCCTTCGACCATGAGATCATGCATATCACCTTTCTTTGGATGGATGCTTTGATGACATCAAACACCACACCGTAACAGGGTGGTTATAAAGGTGGCATTGAGTGTTTGGAAAGTATTGGTTGAAACACATGGATCAAGAGTGGGATTTGTCCATCCACATGACGGATAGATATACTCTGGGCCCTCTCGGTGGAATGTCATCCAATTAGCTTGCAAGCATGTGACTTGGTCACAAGGGATCACATATCACGAACGAGAAAGAGTACTTATCGATGTGAGGTTGAACTAGGTATGCGGAGATACCGACGATCATAACCTCGGATAAGTAACATATCGTGAGACAAAGGAAATTGGTATCGTATGTAAGTGGTTCATTCGATCATAAGTAATCGTAGAAATATAGAGCCATATGAATTTCCAGATTCCTCTATTGGTTATTGTTAGAATGTCTCGATCATGTCCGCATAATTCACGAACCGTAGGGAGACACATAAGGATTGACGTTGTTTTGAGTAGTTATGGTATTATGAGAAAGAGACCGAATGTTGTTGAGTCTCGGATGGGATCCGGGATATCACGAGGTGATCCGGAATGGTCGGAGAATAAGATTCATATAAGGAAAGTCCCATTTGAGTTGGAGAATGGTACCGTGTTTTCATCGGGAAATTCTGGAAGGTTCGGAATGTCGGCACTCGGAGGGAAGGGTACATGAATGTGTCATTACATGTTGGAATGATTGCATCATGTACTAAGTATTCTGCTGTCCCAAATAAAGGATTAAATTGAATCCTAAATTGAAAAAGTCAACAGCTAGTTTGAAAGTCAAGCAGCTTTTGGGAAGTGGGAGAGGAGGAACCGACTTGAGGGAGGAGTCCTCCTCCCAAGCCGCGCCCACCTAGGCGAGTTGGGGAGGACTCCTCCTCTCCTTGGCCTGGCCCTCCCACCTATAAAGGGAGGCAGGCTACCCTCCTAGTACACACAAGTTCCTATCCTCTAAACTAAACCCTAGATCTAAACCCGGTTTAGAGCTATTTAGTTTTAGAGCTTCTAATTGCACTAGCCTTCGGATAAGAGCCTTCTAATTGGTGTGTCTAATTACTAGACCACTAAAAGCCTCTATCATAATCTCCACCATACTACTTGCCGGCTTACATGAAGCCTGCGGGATCTCCCTCTACTTAGGTACCACGCCGTTGTCTTCTTAGGAATCATGAGGAGAGTACTACAACCTCCGTTTTCTTTGGAACAAGGGAGAGGAAGGTCTTCGTCGAGTACCGAACGTGTGACCGACTGCGGGAGCGCTGCCGGAACGTGGCGCCGGAAGGATCGTCTACGCGATCTTGAGATTGGAAAGAGTACGACTACATCACCCACGAGAATCTGCTCTCGTTAACCGCTTTGGAATCTTCGAGGGTAAGTTATTCCATCGACTCGTTGCTACAATCTAGTAGATAGATCTTGGCTTGTTTGTTTGTATGCGATAGAAAATTTTTGTTTTCCATGCTACGAACCCCTACACTTTAATCACTAAGTTTTCACATAACAAAATACTTTTTAATTGGAAGATAGCTGAAAACAAGAATATACTTGGAATGGTGTAACACACCATGCATAGGAATTTATAGTGGACACTTTAGAATAACTTGGTTTCTTGGGAGTTGGAAGCATGAATAGAACTTACTCATACAAGTGGAGGCTAGCAAAAGACTGGGAGCAACCAACTAAGAGAGCAATAATGGTCATAATCATGCAGAGCGACAAAACATTACTAATCAAAGCATAGAGTGGTACTAAAAGTCAAGGACTAAATGACATAGAGGATATGGTGACTTGTTCATAGTCATAACATGGTGTGAGCATGTGCCAAGTCAACCCAAACAAAGCATCAAAGGATAATACCACAATACTATGCTTTTGTATGCTAAAACAACGCATGATTTTTTTAAGGCACATTAAGCAATCCTAATTGTTTGGAACAAGTCATGCTACAACAATAATCACTAAGCATAAGGTCAAAAAAACACCTAGCATGACATGCTAAAGTATAAGTCACAGTCAATGCAAGCTCCTCTTGCACTTTTCAAGCAAGAACTTTCTACTCCTTTCCAACACCAATCAACTTATTTGAAACAACACAGCGAGAACGGGGGTCCAAACTACTTTATTCAAGCAAACTAAACAAACTAAGCAAATCAAACGAAAACTAAGACACTACAAGAATAACACAACAGTGCATGAAACAATAAAAATGAAGTGTCTAGAAAGACCTGAGCTTTTTATTGATGAAGAAGGGGATGCCTTGGGTATCACCAAGCTTTGACGCTTGTACCTCTTGGATATTTCCTAGGGTGACACCGGGGTGGCATCCCCAAGCTTGAGCTTTTGTCCATTATTCATCTTATTACATCATTCTCTCTCTACACCTGAAAATTTTCCTTTATACAAAACTTCACACAATCTTCATTAGCAACATTAGTGTATTCAAAAGATAATATACCCTTGGGTTTAGCTTTAGAACAGCAAAACTTTTCACTAAAAACACAAGCTACTGTAGCAATTCCTTCAAAAAGCTCAATTTCCCAAAAAGAACCCAATAAGGAATCAATAAGAAGCAAATGCAAATAATGGCATAAATCTGTCAAAACAGACCAGTGGGTAGAAACCAATTTTTTTTTGAAGACCTTCTGTTGCTCAAATAAAAAAGTGCTGAACTAACGAAAGTTAGCTAACATACTGGGGGATTTATACGTAAATTTTCAGCTTAATCCAACTTACAGAGATTCCTCACGAATTTTTATGGTGGAGCACATAAAACTGTTTTGGGACAACAACTCGCCAAATCTTACTTCCCTCTCATTAGAGGTCATTCTTGGCACAAAAAGAAAATAAAAAGGATAAGGAGAGGTCATTACTGAAGTAATAACCTCCAAGACTCAAGAAAACTCTTGGGTTATCTCCCAACAAGTACTTTTTTTAACGCCTTTAAGTTAGGCATGATAGTTTGAGAAGATGCTCACATAATAAATATCAATAGAAGTGAAAGAGAGCATCAAGAAGAAAATTCAAAACACTTTTAAGTCTAACCCACTTCCTATGCATTGGAATTTTGTAAAGAAACAAGTCTTGAAATCACAAAGCAACAAGCATAGGAAAGCAAAACAAGTGCAACTTCAAAATTTTCAACATAAAGAGGGGAAACTTAATATTTTTGAGATGCATAAGACCATGTTTCCCTCTCTCATAATAACTTTCAGTAGCAACATGAATAAAATTAACAATATAACTATCACATAAAACATTCTTATCACGAGCCACATGCATAAAATGATTATTACTCTCCACATAAGCAAAGGCATTCTTATTAATTGTAGTGGGAGCAAATTCAACAAAATAGCTATCATTATTATTCTCATCACCATAATCATCAAATATATGATGCATATGGTAGTCATAATTAACTTTCTCCTCAATAGTAGGCGGACTGAAAATATCATATTCATCATTGCAATCATCATACATTGGAGGTATAGTATCATCATAAGCAATAGAATAACTATCTTCCCAAGTGTGTTCATTTGTAAACATATCATCATTGGAAGGAACATGGATATCACTAATAGTACAACAATTATTAATATTATCATTTTTAGAATTGGTGCCAAAGAGATTTTCAATATCAAAAGTAGTGTGCTTTCCCCAATCATGATCACTAATATAGGTAACAGGCATAGGAACATCATCTAGTTTAGACTCATCAGCAAAAACTATGATAGGAGCAACATGCTTAGGGGAAGATACCATTTCCTCTCTCCTTCTACTCCTATTCTTCTTCTTCTCCTCCTCTTTAGGAGGGAGAGGCTTGAAAGGAAGCTTCTCCACATACCCTGGTTTATTGTTAGAGACAATAGAAGAAACTTTGGAGGATTCCTCCTTTTCATTAATAAGAACAAAACTCATATCAGTCTTGTCATATTTTGGTAAAATATCATATTTTATAAGATTTTGTATGTAAGTATTCACGTGGCAATTATCAACACAATAAAGATGACACCCATGCAGGACGCAATTCATACCAAAAGCACTCATGTCTACCAAAGAAGTTTTTCTTGATAACTCTTCACACCCCAAAAACAATGTAAGTTCATCATGTTGATTATCAGTGATCGCGTTATCACAATACAAGCTTGCAGTACTCATTGGATTTTAAAGGTTATTATTATGGCTTGAGCATTGAAAAATGAAATGACCCACTTCATAGCAGAGTTCACAAATAAAAGGGTAGAGGGCATAATTTTTTTACCCAGATCATTTAGAGATTTATACCATGTTCTGGTTTTTTCATTCCAGTGGGTGATATAATATTCTTCTTCTATTTGATTATTCTCACAAGGTCTACGCATACCACAAAAATTAACATGCTTATAAGAAATAGTACTTTCAGAAGTTTGAGCATGTTTATTGCAGTCATTAATAACATTTTCATTTTCCATGCAAGTGTATTTAAAAGGTTCATGATACATGTCCATTTTTCTTTAGGAGCATTTATATGGGAAGCAAAGGCTCTATAATATCTAACAATAATTTGAGGATCAAGACCGTATTTAGCACTAAGCTCTTGAAAATCAGCAGTTTCAACGAAAGACTTAATGCAATCATACTCATAGTTTATACCTGGTTCTTTACCTTTGCCGTTATCCCAACCTTTAGTATTGCTGTGAATTGTTTCAAGAAGATCCCACTTAGCTTTGACCTTATTACTTGCGAAGTATCCCTCTGAACAGGTATCTAGATAGTCCTTGTAATGTCCTAAAAGCCTTGCATAAAAATTATTGATAATAATATTACTGGGGAGCTCATGAATAGGACATTTGAGCATTAGTGACTTCAATCTCCCTCAAGCTTCGGCAATACTTTCTCCCTCATGAGGATGAAAATTATAAATATAGTTCCTATCTTTATGAATTTCATGAGGAGGATAAAATTTAGAGTAAAAGAGAGATTCAAGTTCCTTCCACTCCAAATGACGAGGATCATCTAGTAGCTCATACCACTCCCTTGATTTGTCCCTAAGTGAGAAAGGGAATAGCTTCCTCTTAACTTGGTCCATTGAAATACCTGCACACTTGAACAACTCGCATAATTCATGTATAATGAGTAAATGATCACTAGGATGGACAGTTCCATCTCCAAAATAGCAGTTATTCATAACACGTTCAACAATTTCAATAGGTATTTTAAAAGGGATACTTTCAGTATGTGGATTTAAAATATCACAAGTATCATTAGAATTACCACATATGGGGGATAAAGTATCATAAGAGCAAATTTTCTTCCCTAAAGCTGGGGAACTAAAAAGATCATTCTCATAAAAACTAGCTTCCCCAAGCTTAGACGTTTCCATACTAGTAGTAACAATGGTGTTCAAAAAATTCATACTAATAACATTGCTATTAGCATGCAAAGGAAGCTCCATAGGTTTTTTAATTTTCTCTCCAAACCACTCAAGTTCTAACTTAGGAAAAATACTAAAAAGCTCTCTAATTTTTTTGTTGTTTTCCATTAAGCCTAACTAGTGAAAACAAGAAACAAAAAGACAAAATTGCAGAATCTAAAGGAAATAAGTTCGAGCACTCACACCGGAGGATGTGAGTACCTTTTACCTTACCTCCCCGGCACGGCGCAAGAAAATAGCTTGATGTCTACGCACTTGTGTTCTTCTAGACAATTGTTGGGCCTCCAAGTGCAGAGATTTGTAGAACAACAACAAGTTTCCCTTAAGTGGATTACCCAAGGTTTATCGAACTCAGGGAGGAAGTGGTCAAAGGTATCCCTCTCAAGCAACCCTACAATCAAGATACAAGAAGTATCTTGTGTCCCCAACACACCCAATACACTTGTCAGGTGTATAGGTGCACTAGTTCAGCAAAGAGATAGTGAAATACAAGTGGTAACGGTGCCAGAAAAGAGCTTCTGACTTATTGTTGACGTGGGAGAAACTAAAGGCAAACTGAAATAAAGATGGAAGCAAGCAAACATGCAACAGATCTAGATTCAAACGGTGTTTCAATTGCTTAGAAATAAGGCCTAGGGATCATACTTTCACTAGTGAACACTCCCTCATATAAATATTCTCTCTTCATGATACTACTCCTAACTACTCTCTGGTTGGACACTCTAATCCACGGTAGGGCCTTCCCCAATCTAGATAACCCCACACTGTCACCTTGAGCGCTAGATGGTTCCAACAAACACCATAATTTCATAGAGATAACCAACTCAAAATATAACTCATGAATATATATGTAATCTAGCTTAAGTGCCACACATGGCGCACACGCTGTCACTATCACACACGTGGGGAAAAGCATAAATCTATTAAAGCACAATGAGTATTTATGTAGACTCAAGCCTAAGTGCCACCATGGCGTACACGCTGTCACTTTCACACACATGGGGAGAGCAGAGATCTATTGAAGCACTCGAGTAACAGAGTAGATCTACTAGATTACAAATCTCATAACCACAACAAGATCATGCATAGAGATAGAGATGAACACATAGCTACCGGTAGAGCCCTTAGCCTCGAGGAAGAACTACTCCCTCCTCATCATGGGAATCAACAACGGTGATGGAGATGGCTCCGGGGGCACTTCCCCATCCCGTCAGGGTGCCGGAACAGAGAATTTATGTCCTCCAAATCTCCCCTTCGGTGTCGGCGATGCTGCAAAACTTTTCATGGCTTTCTGGTCGATGATCTAGAGTTTTCTCCCCGGGAGGCTTTTATAGGCGAAGGAGGCAAGGTGAGGAGGCAGCCAGGGGGCCCACACCCCCTATGGGCGCCACCAGGGCTGGCCGTGCCTAGGGGGGTGCGGCCACCCTGGTGTCCTCCTCCACCTCTGCTTCGTGGTTTCGTGTTGCTCTGGGAAAAATAGGAATATTGGCTTTTGTCCCGTCCAATTCCGAGAATATTGATTTTCTGCCTTTTCTGGAACCAAAAACATAAGAAAACAGGCAACTGGCACTGTGGCATCTTGTCAATAGGTTAGTTCTAGAAAGTGTATAAAAATACCTCAAAGTTTAGACAAAATATAAGACAAATGATATAAAATAAGCATAGAGCATAAAAAATTATAGATACGTTTACGACGTATCAACAGGTCGCTCTCATCCTTATCCGAAAAAAATCCCCCACCCCACCAACCCTAACCCTAGCTCGAGCTCCGCGGCGGCACCGACCCTGGCTGCGCTGACCTATGCACCGCGTGGGACCGCACTGTCCTCCGCAGTGGCGCTGTCCCCGGCTATGTTCACCTCCTACGCCACGCCGGACCGTGGCGTTGTACCCGTCCGCGCTCACCTCATGCGCCACGCCGGACCGCACCGTCCTCTGTGGTGGCGTTGTCCCCAACCGCACTCACCTTCTGTGCCACACCGATCCGCACCGTCCTCCGCGGCGGAGCTTTCCTCGGCCGCATATTCGTATTTCCCCAATCCCTGGAACTGTCATTGTTTATATCCAGGCATTGGGATTTTAGTATATTATTTTTTATGGTTCGTTGTGCCTTGGGGTCTAAAAACTAGCATTGCTAGGTAGTAAAAAGTGTTGTCAAACTGTCTTAATTTTCATGGTGAAAAACATCAATGTTTAACAATAACAGTAACAAAGTTCCAAGGTCTCAACAGCCTATGGCCAATATCATGTGCGGTAAACTTGCTCTCGGTATACATCTCTATCAATACAAGACATATATAACTGTGAAAATGTACACTCTTACATATAGGGTTAGCAATGAAGTTAACATGACCAATATTCTTTCACTTGGAGTTTCAGGTCCCAATATTCTATCACTAGAGAAATACTCCCTTTGATATAGGTTTGAAAATGAAGTGGACATGACCATCTCAAAAAGGAAAAATCTGTAGAGAATTGTTAGAAGTTGCAGGCCAGAAATCAATTCTTTACTATGTTTGCACCCTCAAGAAAATCACAGATTGCAAAAGGAATATGGTAATTATCTTCCCTATGTAGTACTGTAATTCTCTTGAACCCCAACCATGTCTAGTACTGTAACAATTTAAATTGTTCCTGTCTTCCTTGTGTAGTGCTTCTCATCCAGTTTCGCTAGGAAGTATATTATGCCTTACATATCTCGAGAAGATCAAACTGGGGGGAATACGTTCGCCAACACAATCTCCAGGAAGGTGATGTTTGTGCCTTCCAGTTTACAGTCAAAGCGGGTTCTCTGATCGTGAAGGTGCGTCTTTTGTAGTGGTTTGAACTTGTTGGAATTAGTTGCATCTTTTATAGTGGTTTGAACTTGTTGGATTGAGACGTAATGTATGTATACAGTGAATGCTCATGTTAATTCAGCTGAAGTTGCATTATGTGTGTTAGGAGTTCTTTGTTATGTTGTTTATTGGGTTGAGATGTAATATACACATTATATATTTATAATAGGGGCAAAATTGCAAAATTGCCATATAGAATGTGCCGGCAGAGATATTACGAGGCATTGCAGTTATGCCGTCGTCTCACAGCTGCCACGACATATACGCAGTGCCTCTCTACATGGGACGCGGCGTAAACACTTTGCTGTCACGGAAGCGCGGGCTCAGCAGCTCATGTTGTGCCGCGCCAAAAAAATCCACCGCCGTTCATGAACCCGGGACGCAGTTATCCGAGACGTCTTTTTTTATCGCGCCAACATGAGCGTGACAACTAAGGCTGTGCCTCGGCGTCTATAAGCGCCAGCGCCTGAGCTCCGTGTTTTAGCGAGAGGGATTTTCGTGAGCAATTCAGAAGAACAAAAAAACATTTTAAGTAAACATACACTCTAGCACTCTAGCAGTAGCAGCTTGTACTTCATATTACGATCTAATACTACTACCATGTATCAAGTGCTATGGTTGTAAGGCTTGTAATTAAAATATAAAAATTAAATATAGGAAAAACTTGGAACACGAGGCTGATTAGTGGAGCCTGTTGCACCTGCTTCCGTGGGTGCCCATATGTGCTCGCGCTGTCGCGTAGGAGGCGAGCTGCCTCAACCATGTTTCCTTCGGTTCAATAAGATGATATAAGCACTATAAAGTAATTAAATAGTAATATTTTAGTCTATGTAAAGGAGAGAGAAAAGAAGAGAGAAAATGAGTAGGCTATTGGCTAAGAGACAGCTGCAGCGCATGTTCCTAGGCATCATATAAGAGTAAAAAGTCGACCATGCTACTAATAAATTACTATAGCCAACGGTCGGCTATATTATTGCTCTTGCTCTAATGGGTTGACAACCGACGTGTCAGCCTTGGAGCATACAGCATGGCGGGGAGAGTAGAGCCACGACAATGGAAGAGCCGTCGGGCGACCGGGATCTATCTCGGGGACGACGTGCCGTGCCTCCGGGGGCCGCAGCAGTGGAGCTCATCTGCTGGTCGCGCGCGGCTTGGACAGCGCAGCTAGCGGACGCGATCTGCCGCGGTGGCGCGGCTTAGGGCTGCCGGTGGCGGGTCCTGGCGGCGCGACTACTGCAACGGAGCCGGTGGGGGCGCCTCGCGATGCAGCTCAATGGCGGCGGTGAGACCTGGTTGCAACAGCGGGGGGCGGTTCCGCGGGCCAGATCTGGGCCTGATTCAGGCCTAGCCGGGCTAGCTGGGCCTGGCCAGCCTGATCTTGGCCCTACAGATGTCGCTTCCCGACCGGACGACACCCACCGCAAGGTGATGGAGGGATGATCTCCTCCCCTAGGTTTCCCATGTGCTCAATGACTGCGAATCCGAGTCCTGCCCTTCGCCGGAACTCTCGGCGGCTGTGCGGTGTGACGGTGGTCGGAGCCTTGGCCCGAGCACGTGGAAGCCGGGGCGGCGGCCTCGGAAGGTGGCTTGCGCAGCCGTTCCTCCGGCCATGGGGTGGGGAGGTTTGGTCGCTGTTCCTCAGACTGCCAATGGTCCGGCTTGCCTGGGTGGTCTCAGTGGTGATGGTGCTGCTGCTTGGCGGCGGGGATTTGTCAAGGTGGCGGATTTTCTGGTGGAGGGAGGAGTGGATCCTGGTGCTAGGGGAGGTGTATGCGGAGGCACCCTTGCTGCAGGGCGGCGGTGGGACTTCACGATCCTTGACGGGCTCGGCCGGTCCAAGAAGGCCTGGTATGGCCTGCTGCTGCATCCGGTCGGCTATCGCCTTCAGGCGGTGGAGACTGTTCTCTCCCGCGTGCTGATGCCGTGCCTATCCTCGTCGATGGCCCGCTCTCTCGTTCCTATCGGCCTCGGTTTGAGTTCCACGGTGTGACGGTGGTGAAGACTTCAAGACCGTGTTGGCGCGTGCAGGTGGGCGGCAAGCTTGGCGGAGCAATTCAAAGCGGTCGGGAGGGTCGTTGGAGGGATCGGGAGAAATCTTTGTCGCTTTGACACCGGCGCGGTGACACCTTTGGGTATCCTTCCTTCCTGAAGGGCGTTGGGGGCATCTCCTCCGCGTCTCCCATGGCGTACCGGGGGAACTAGTCCGGGTAGCAGTGTCGTCATCGTCACTCCCCTTCTTGGAGGTGCTGCTTTGGTACACGGTGCTTTGGATTGCTAGCGGTGTGGTGGTACTTCTCCGGTGGATGCAACGGTTACGAATCTTCTCTGTTTCGTTGCTCCACCGTTGTCGGCTTTGTTTTCTTTTCTTTCTTCTTGTTTTCGGTTTGGACTTGCCTGTTCGGTCCGTATATCGTGTTGGTCCTTTGAACGTTGTGCTTTCTGACCCAGCAGCGCTTTCATCTGTATGTTTTATCTATAAAGCTGGACGAAAGCCTATTTTGAAAAAGAGGTGTTTTAGGAGGAAGCCACGTAAAGGCCTCTCAACGGAGACCATATGGACGTGGCGGGATCGGTCGGACGGTTTCTTTCCCATTGGACTAACGATCCTTATGAAAAGGAGGAAATACGTAGTATGTACTCGTATTGGTTTGCTGTCTCTGTCTCAGTCTCTGTCTGCATGA
This sequence comes from Avena insularis, assembly GCA_023614405.1. Lineage (NCBI taxonomy): Eukaryota > Viridiplantae > Streptophyta > Magnoliopsida > Poales > Poaceae > Avena > Avena insularis. The sequence goes on along the minus strand of CM042695.1, from coordinate 374,606,512 downwards.
GAAGCGATGGAGGCTCTCGTAAGTTGAAACGACGTTGTCCACGCACGCACGGCCAGTTGCACGGTTCCATAGGTGTCAACGTGCTCCACCTCCGTCTTCTTTCATCCTCCTCCTTGCGCCACCGGCCGGTTAATCCTAGCTAGCCACCCGACAGAAACGCGTCCACGTACACGGCCTAGCTCCCCATCGTGTCCACGTTCATTATCAGCTGCCGGCGGGGTCACGTGTCCACCTGTGTTTTTTCACCTAAAGAAAACCGGCCGGTATTAATTAATTATTGGTGAATCATTCGTGCAAACGAGAGGATGGACATCCCACTTACTGACCGACGTACGGGCGGCCAAGAAGCGTACGTGTGGCGCCCCATGGAATTTGGAGTCTGTAACGTGTCCGCAACCAAAGGTGTCCCGATCGTGCACCTACTACCCACGTACGTAATGGGTCTACCGTGAGGTGCTTGTGTTGCCCGATCGAGCAAGACCGACGCCGGCGTTTCGTCCAAGCCACGGCTTGACTATCGATCTTTGCCAGACAACAGCGACTCTAGCACCAAAGTATGTAGATGCACCTTGCAAAAGCGTATTTTTTTGCCAAATCTGTCTAAGTTTGAAAAGTTCAATCAAGTCGGACTCTTTCTTGAAACTAATTCGGAATCTGACTCTGAGGTCGGCGCCGAAGTTGTACAGTTCGGCGCACACAAAACAGAAAACCGACCTGAAGGAGGTCGGCTCCGTTTAAAATGGCGCCGACGTCGGCTCCGTTTAAAACGGCGCCGACCTCCCTAGTTTGCCTCCCAGCTGCTTCATCTTGACGCCGGCCTGTACAACTTCGGCGCCATTTTAAATGGCGCCGAAAAAGTCAGATTCCAAATTAGTTTCGAAAAAGGGTCAGACTTGGTTGAACTTTCAAGATTTGGGTAGATTTGGCAAAAAATACTGCAAAAGCAATCCCTACGGGCGGGCTCACCGGATTTGACCCATCAAATCGAAATCCTGTCGTTTTTACCTTGAGATGTTCAATCACGGTCTAAATCAAACCCAATGTCATGTTTGGAGCGCGGGAAAAAGGCTGATCGTCCTGACCGGAAATTCCATTGTCTCACTGACTAGACGATGGGACGATAAGTCATATTCATCACGTATTTCTATATTTATCTTTCTTTTTTAAAATATGTTTTCGTCCTGTTTTATAAATAAAATATAACTATTCAAATTAGATACTTAAAAAGTTTGAGAGCAAAGTAAAAAAATTAAAGAAGATCTATTGGGTAACAACACACATCATGCTCAAAGAGACAAAACGAAAAGGGAGCGGATACAAAGGAGCTCAGCGGACCGGTGAGGAGTAGTGGCGTGCTGCCACATCATCAGGTTCTAAGGTCCTCAAGCAAGTAGTTCAAATGCTCCCTATCCGGCTGCCTAGAGAGCCGGTGCGCCGGTGTCATGCTACCGAAGAAGAAAGGCAAGAAATTTGTAATGGAGGCACAGGCACGCGACGGGAAAACTAGCTCGATACGACGAACAGAGGCGTTGCTACCACCAGCACTGATGTGTCGATCGATCCCGAGACTTGCACAAAAAGGACCAATAATACCGATGCTGTTCCGTGCGTAGACGCATGAGAGTACCTGATCTGAGTATTTTAAAACGGAGGGAGTACTATACTAGGCATGTATTGGTTGCTGTGTCGGTTTCTGTCTCTACGTGAACCGATGGAGACCCGTGAGCCACGTAAGTTGAAACGACGGTTGCCCGGCAGCATCGGTGTCAACGTGCTCACCTCCGTCTTCCTCCTTTGATCCTTCTTCTCTTGCGCCACCGGCCGGTTCATCCTAGCAGCCGCATCCGGTGTGTCGACGTCTCCGCCTCTCCCGCATCTTCTTCCCCGCCAGTCCGCCAGCCGCCACTCAACCGACTGGAACACGTCCATGTACACGGCCTCCCCGTCGTGTCCAGGTTCATTGTCGAGCTTCGACACACCTCGACTGGTACGAGTACTCGACTTGCATTTGGATATATTCACATATATCCACACACTAAAACACCTATAGATACATGAAAATCTCTAGACAAATTCAAGTACTCTCTTCAGTTCATATTAATGGCTTTAACTTTTTTGATTTGTAATCTAGTTAAATATTTAGGATAAATGCATATATATCTAAACAATATTAAAGCCAATACGTATATGAACAGCAGAGATCGTAAGTTATTTGTGGACAGGGCTCCTTTCGACGCGGTCACGTGTCCACTTGGTTCACCGCATTAATTATGGATTATTATTGGTGAATCATTCTCGCAAACGACATCCCACTTACCGACGTATGGGCGGCCGAGCGTACGTGTGGCGCCCCATGGAAATTGGGGTATGTAACGTGTGCACAACCCAGGTGTCCCAATCCTGCACGTACGTACGGTGACTTGTACTACTGTCTACTGTGATGAGAAATTACACACAACACAAACGTTTGATGTGTACAGACTATATAGAATCAAAACTATTTTACGGCTCGTACAATGTTTTGATGTAATGCATTGCAGCTAACGCAAAATAGAAGTTCTAGGGGCATTAGCAATTTATATGACATGTGAATCTAGATTTTTATAGTACAATATATCATAATTATACATCAGTTTTTTCAACAAAAAAAGGACAGCATAACTGTAGAAAAGATAGACATTATTCATATACAAAATATTGTTTGTTATACAATTTTCTATCGTTATGCCGTTGTCATACAATTCAATTGTTTAAGTCTAATATGAAGGTGTTTTTTCCATACACCACGTTAATACATGCCATATAAATAACCTACACAACTGGGATGACAATATACTCTTACGACTTAATTTAAATCGCATAATTATGCTATGACAAGCCTTGAAAACCAATGTGTTTGTTTTATATTTATTTTATTTCTTAACATTAATAATACAAAACAATATTCCCTCCATCTCAAAATACATGCAGCAAGTTTGTCAAATTTTGGATGAATCTATATACTAAATACTGTCTAGATTCATTAAAAATTTGACAAATCTGAGACATCTATTTTGAGACAGAGGGGGTAGATTATTTCATGGTCGTTTATCGACATATCAAAATAATGGCCTCGGCTCTGCGAGGGCCACCTTGATAGTATTGTGGTATATTCTTTTTCTCAATCACATAATTCCAGATACAATATAAAAATCTATGTCCATAGGCCAGAAACACAGGCTCTAAAACAACTATTTGGGTTGAAGAGAAAACGAGCGCATGTCTCCTCCCGCAAAGAAATAGAGGCGGCGGTCCGCCATCTGCCTGCTCTTCGCCGTTTATGACCGGAATCGACGGGTCCCCGCCTCCTCCGCCTGCCATCTCATCGGAGGGAGGAGGGGGGGGGCTCGGACCCGCGCTCGGCGCTGTTGAAGGGTCCCTAAAGATAGAATTTGGTCAACCGACATCATTGTTATGGTGGCTATAGGTATACCCGCCTCTTCTTCCACCTCGTCGGCAATGATCTAGTCCCTGGCGTTGAGGAGGGAAGGGATTCGTCTGTTCGCCGCTTCCTTGGAGTGGTGGATCTCGTCCAGCCTACTCGTGTTCTAGAATTGGTGTTACAGGTCTCGAATCAATTTAAGAGTTCAATGACGACAACTTTAGGTCTGTAGCGTTGGTCCTTAGAAGCACGTGCACGAAGAGTTTCAGACTGTCATCAACAACGCCATGCCGACTCCGGTAAGAGAGCGGCGACACCGACGTGTCGGAAGCTCGTATGACAACAATAGTGGTTGTTGTCGTTGGGTGGTTGAAGGAACTCGATGTAATTTTTCTTATATTTGGGATGTTTGTACTTTTTTAAACTTATATGAACTAGCCTTAAAAAAGCAACTATTTAGGCTAGCTGGCAATCGTATTACTACACCAAAAGTTGCGGTCACTAGCAAAAGTAGTTTTAGTTCTCCTGTTTTGACAACCTTGTGAGCAAATATTGGTGGTGTGTGCAATTTTTTTGCGTGAGGTGCGTGTGAGCTGCGTGATGTCCGATCGAGCTCCATCGACGCCGGCGTTTCGTCCGAGACACGGCTTGACTATCTGCACCAGACAACAGCGACTAGCACTAGCACCCAAGTAGATGCAGCCTCTCGCAATCGCTGGGGGAATCTCTAGTTTTTTTTTTTTTGGGTCTGTGTTGCTTCCAAGCACGAACTACGTACTGTGGTACCTTGGTTACGTCGACCCGTGCGTGCTCAAAACACGCACGCAATTGCTACTGTACAGTCGGTAGTACATCCGAGCTGCCGCAGTACAAAAAGGATCCGTATCGGCCGGAGACCCGATGGAGCAGGAGCGTGCAACGATGTCGCCACAGTAGCAGGAAAAAGAAAAAAAAGCCTGTTTTAAACCTTGAACTCGTAGTGCTCTGGCAAACTGAACCCTAATGTCGAAATTCCTGTCGATTATACCCTGAACTCTTCAATTCCGGTCTAAATCGAACCCTAATGCAGTTTTAGGGAGTAAGTCGCTGACGTGGCCAGGATAATTGTCACTTGTGGGGCCAGAGATGGTGGGATAACCTTATCGCGCGGGCATGAAGAGATACACGCTGGGCAAATAGAAGGGAGGGGAATAAAATTAGGGTTCATCGGGGCAGGGCATCGGGCGGTGGAGAGTGGCGGCGACGCAGAGGAGAATGTCTCGATCTTCCGGTGGTTCTTCGGCGGCGGGGCCAGGTTTCCATGCTGCCGCAGGAAGAAGGAGGGTAACGGATTCGAGGTCTCCGGTTGTCTATCGGGAGAACCCAATGGCTTACGAGCCGGAGAGGCTTTGCCATTGCAATCCGCGGAGGAAGGCACCGAGATGGATTTCATGGAGTTCTCAGAACCCAGGAAGAAGGTACTATGCATGCGTAGATGCAATTGTGAGTTATTGCCCTCAATTTCATTCTTTTTGGCTGCAATTTTCCTCCTTATTACTTCTTTGATTGATTCTTTATTGGGACAATGAACAGAACGGTCGTGGATGTGGGTATGTGGAATGGCATGATGATCCTCTGCCTGAGTTTTGGAGCAATTTACTTGTGATTTGAGAGATGAAGTTTGGAGGTTGCATGGATAGCAAAAGGAACCTAAACAAAATGAGACTCGGTCAGATGAAGAAGGAATTGTCCAGGTCATGGCTTTGCAAGCAGAGTTGAAGCAGAAGGATGAAAAACTATCTGCAATTAAGTGCAAATATGAAAACATGTTGTTTGTGGTAGTTGTGTTTCTGATAGGTTTAGTTGCAGGGAAGTTGTTCTTCCAGTGAACTAGTTAGTGTTAGGTTTTGTGGGCAAGTGAACTATTGTAATGGCAAGTGCTATGTAATGCATCAAATTCTGAAAGAATGTGTGCTTTTTGTTTGCAATGTTTTAAATTCAAATACAGAACCAAAAAGAACAAAGAGTTGGCAGTGAACAATAAACAGCAACATAATCACTAAATTTTTTAAAATAATACATTTTTTTATTCAATTTCACAAATAATACACGAAATCCAAAAATTGCAAATCTAACGGACCGTCGTCCGTTGAAAAGACGAAGAGGGGGTTTCGTCTTTTGAAAAGATGAAGGGGATGGTTCATCTTTTGAAAAGACGATGGACATGTTCTTCACACGTTGGCTTGGCGTGGTCGGTCGTCTTTTGAACAGACGAACCACCCCTTCGTCTTTTCAAAAGACGAACCACCACCTTCGTATTTTCAACGGACGATGGTCAGTTAGATTTGCAATTTTTGGATTTCGTGTATTATTTATGAAATTGAATAAAAAATGTATTATTTTAAAAAAATAGCAACATAATCTGCAACATTCCTACTGAACAATAAGCAGCACCATAATCTAGAACAATAAGCAACACATAAGATGGTCTGGAACATTAGTTACTGGAAAATAGGAGTACCTGGAACATAATCTGGGAACATAAACAACATAGGAATAGCTGGAACATAGGAATAGTTTGCAAAAGGACATAATCATTTGGTAGTCATTACATATACCTTGGGCTTAATTCTAAACCAAAAGGACATTATCTTGAACAAGAACACCATCTAGTAATTTCCACTACATGTGAAAAAGGAATAGCTACTATAAGATGATGTTGTTGCCTTTCCCCCCTTTCTTCCTCTGCTTGAAGATGCTCCAGGATGATCTTGAGAAGGGCCAGCTTCAGATGTTGCATCTCTCTTCCTAGGTGGTTTAAACCTGGCAGCTACTGGAGGTTTAGAAGCTCTTGGTGCTGCTGTAGGTTGAGAAGCTCTTGGTGTTGCAGGTGCAGGTGCTGATGCAGCAGGTTTAGGTGCCGCTGCAGCTGCACTACCTTCTGCCTGCAGTGAACGATTAAGAGAACAATTGCAGTTAATAATTAAGTTGAATAATAGTAGTGAACACTTAAGTTGAACAATAGCAGTGACCAAATGTACCTGAGCTGAACCTTTTTTCTTGCTAGTCTTTGTAAGATGTGGATTTTTCTTCTTTCCTTTCACTGGATTAGCACTACACCCTGACTTGTTGTGTCGAGGGTTTCCACAAATAGAACACTTGATTATGGTACCATGTTTGCTCATTTTCTTCCCCAATGGCTTCTCAGTTTCTTCTCTTTTTCTATGATTCTTTTTAGGTCTGCCTGGCATTCTAACAAAACCAGGAGCTTGAGGCCTAGGGTTAGCAGACATTGGCCACATCTCCTCACCTTCTACAGGAAGAAAGCAATGAGAATATATCTTCTTGAACACCTCAACAGAGTAGTAAGGATCCACATAACATCTATTTACTGCTTACACTTGTAGATTGCACTGATTGCATGATGGCAAGGATGCCCTGGTAGTTGGAAATAACCACAGGAACATGTTTTCTTGGCTATATCAACTGTGTACTGCCTGCCTCTTCCATTGATCTGCTTAACTTCAAAACCATCTTCACCTTTCCACAGCACCTCTAGCCACTGTGTTCTTGCAATGAATTTCTTGAGATTCTTAAAAATGGCAGGGCATATTTTCCCTGTCATCTTCTCACCCTTCTCTATTTGTTCTTGTACCCTCACAAGTATCTTCTTCCTAATCTTCTCTAGCATGGAGATTACTAGATAAAATCTTGCATCAAGTATTGCATGGTTGAAGGACTCACATATGTTATTATCAACCGATTCACAATTTGCACCAACAGGGGAAAAATGCTCTATCCCAATGGACAGGCTCTGTCTTCATCATGTATTTTACCCCATCAGGTGTCTCCTGGGCAAGTTTAGCCTTGTAATAATTGAAATCTTGCCTATTATAAGCTTTTGCAACAGCCCAAAACTTCTTCTGCCAGTCATGAGCTTTGTGTTTCTTCCTCTAGTTGGCATATATGTGTCTTGCACACATCCTATGATCTACAGCAGGGAGATAGTCCTTCATAGCATTTAGTAAGCCCTTCTATCGATCAGAGATAAACACCCATCCAGCTCCATTGTTCCTAATGCCAAGGTCTTTAATTAGCAGTCCAACAAACCACTTCCATGTTATGTTTGTTTCTTGCTCAACAATTGCCCAAGCCAATGGATACATCTGGTTGTTTGCATCTCTGGCTATTGCACAAAGGAGCTCCCCTTTCACTGCCCCTTTGAAAAAATATCCATCTAGCCCTATGACCTTTCTATAACCAGCCTTGAATCCTTCCTTAAGTGCATTGAAACAAACATAGTAACTCTGGAAAATGTGTTGGTCCCTGATTTCTGGATCCAAACATACAACAACAGTACTTCCAGGGTTACTTCTAAGCAGTTCCAACTGGTATCAAAGACCCTAGTGTAATTCTTTATCCCACTCATTAATCTGTCCATGACAATGATTTTAGCATGCTTGCACTTTGAAGTAGAAACATCAGCCAACATGTTCTTTAGAACTATTTCCTTCATGCTTTCAATCTTCCACATTGGGTTTGCTAATATGAAGTGCTCATATCTCTGAGCAATAAGCTTTGTAGTTACTAACTTATTGCATCTGTTAGGTACACACTGATGCTCATCATTTAATGTAATCACTTGGAACCTAGATGTCCTGGACCTTTTGGCTGCATAAAGAATCCATGGACAACCTTGCCACCCACGGACTGTCCTAACCCTTTCATTCTCAGATTTAGCAAACTTTATGCTCCTCTTAGTGATCAGCCCATATCTTTTCAATGCTTTGACCAACTAGTTCTTGCTTCTTGAAAACCATGGTTAATGCAAATTGTGGTACTTGTATGTCAGTCTTATACCTTGGGAATTTGCTCTTGCTCTTATTTGTTCTCCATATGAATCTTTACTGTAGCTGTAATCCTCATCAGATGAATCATACTTCCAATCTTCTTCTTCTACTCCCAGTTTCTCTTCCATGTTGGAAATTAGATCAATTGGCATTGCATATGTACCATATTTGCCAATCCAACTCTTAGTGTCTCTCATCCTTTTCTTGAACTTTCTAGCATATCTCCTGAGCTCAACCACCTCTGAATCCTCTCCATTGTCCTCACTATGTGGAACAAATTCCAAATCCTCTTCTGAATCAGTGCTAGAACCATCTGAATCAACATTCCCTTCAGTAGTCTAGCTAGGATCATCAGGTAGAACCATGCTTATTGGTTCATAAAATGGTCCTTCTTGGTTTTGTTCTTTCTCTTCAGTAGCCTGGCTAGGATTATCAATCTGTGAGAGATGACATTGGGTTGGCAGGCTCTCAACATCAACAATAACTACTGGTTTTGCATTCCCATCTTTCTTCTTCTATGGGCTTGCCATAACCTGTGTCACAACACCTGCATGATCAGTTACCATTACATCAGTGTCTGAATCAGCTAGTTCAGCTTCTGTAATAACAACATGTGGCACATTTTCATCATCACTCAATTGGCAGATTTCATCCTCAAAATCACTGTCACTACTATTGTCCTGGTTGTCATCTTCACCATGGTACTCAATGAAAACATCAGGCGCATCCCTAGGGCCAATGTAGTCTGCCATCTTCAGACAACTACCGTCATCACCCAAGAAAATCAGTCCATTGATCAGACTTTGGCCAGGAATCTGAAAGTAAAATTTCATGAAATCCTTCACTATAATATAATCCCTAGCAAAACCAATCACTTCCTGCAGAGAAATCTTGTCCCTCTCTATCTCTGACATTGCCTCATCTCCTCCAACATAGTCCATGTTTGGACCAATGCGGACGGACTCTCCTCCATAATGAAATCGAACGAGCAGAATTTTTGTTGGATCCATGATTTTACTGAAAATAAATAACAAATGCACAAGGATATAAGATAACATTGGCATCCAAGACGGAATGTTCGACTAAATCGTTGTAAAAAAACTAGCTTTTATGTGAACTGGAAACCCCCAAATTTGCCGCAAACACCCTAACCCTACCCAAGCAATCCTATGCTAACCAAGGAGGACACTGAAGGAGAGCATCGATGACGTTACCTCACTCGACGCTGAGTCTTCGCGTCGTCTCGATCGTCGCCACCGTGCGGTTCAACCGCCTGTTGCCATTGTCGTCGCCAGAAGGTTAGAGTCAGGGGAGAACAGAGATGACGAGGTGGACTGGGGGCTTCACTAGGCCAGAGCCGTGTTTTCATCCCTCTCGCGACACCCAGACGCTAAATGTGTCGGCCTCGCTGCGCTTTGCTGGGACGGCCTGTATCTTTTCATCGCATGCGCGTCGAAAACACCAATCCTGGCCAACCACTTGCCACATCACCAATTACCATTTGGCAAACTGCTCCAGGGTTCGATTTAGACCAGGATTACCAAGTTCAGCATACCATCGACAGGGATTTCGACATGGGGTTCACTTCCCCGAAGCACTACGAGTTAAGGATTTAAAACGGACTATTTCCCATGGAAAACCCAGTCTGCCACGAGACGATTTCTAGAATTCCAGATTCCATCACATCCGAGGCCGCGAATCCGAGATCCACACGACCACCCATCCACCCGTCGCGCGCGGGCCCGCCTCCTTTTAAATCGTTTCCCGATTGGTTTCTTTTCCACCAACCTTCTCTCTCCTCATCAGCACTGGCATTGACCAATCTGCTGCTTCCACTGAGCTCCTCTTCGCCATGGCGATGTCGATCGGGCGGGGACTCCCGCGTCTCGCCGCTGTCCTCGTCCTCTTCCTCCTCGCAGCCTCCTCCGCGGCGGCGGCGCAATCGCAGTCCACGTACATCGTGCACCTTGCGCCTGACCACCCAGCGCTGACCCTGTCCGCCGCGCGCGTTGGCAGCGGCAGGACCGGCGCGCTCCTCGGCCGCGTCCTCCAGCTCCCGCGCCACCTCCGCGCGCCGCACCCTCGTCTCATATACACCTACGCGCACGCGGCCACGGGCATCGCGGCGCGGCTCACCCCCGCGCAGGCGGCGCACGTGGCGGAGCAGCCGGGCGTGCTCTCCGTCCACCGCGACGAGGCGCGGCACCTCCACACCACCCACACCCCGGCGTTCCTACGCCTGAGCCAGTCCACGGGGCTCCTCCCCGCCGCGGCCGGCGCGTCCGGCACCGCCGCCTCCGACGTCGTCGTCGGCGTGCTCGACACCGGGATCTACCCCATCGCCCGCGGCTCCTTCGCCCCCTCAGCTGCGCTCGGCCCGGTGCCCAAGTCCTTCACCGGCGGCTGCGTCTCCGCGGGGGCCTTCAACGCCTCCCTGTACTGCAACGCCAAGCTCGTCGGGGCCAAGTTCTTCTACAAGGGCTACGAGGAGGGCATGGGCCACCCGATAGACGAGGCCAAGGAGTCCAAGTCGCCGCTCGACACCGAGGGCCACGGCACCCACACCGCCTCCACCGTCGCGGGATCCCCCGTGCCCGCCGCCGGGTTCTTCGACTACGCCAAGGGGCAGGCCGTCGGCATGGCCCCCGGCGCGCGCGTCGCGGCCTACAAGATCTGCTGGAAATCCGGCTGCTACGACTCCGACATCCTCGCCGCGTTCGACGAGGCCGTCGCTGATGGTGTGAATGTCATCTCCCTCTTCGTCGGGTCCGGCGGCTACGCCCCCAGCTTCTACCGCGACTCCATCGCCATCGGCGCCTTCGGGGCCGTCAAGAAGGGCATCGTCGTGTCTGCATCTGCCGGGAACTCTGGCCCCGGGGAGTACACCGCGACCAACATCGCGCCGTGGATACTCACCGTCGGCGCGTCCACGGTTGACCGGGAGTTCCCCGCCGACGTGGTCCTCGGCGACGGGAGTGTGTATGGTGGCGTGTCCCTCTACGCCGGGGAGCCCCTGGACTCGACGCAACTGCCGGTTGTTTACGCCGCGGACTGCGGCTCCCGGCTCTGCTACATGGGCCAGCTAGACAAGGCGAAGGTCGCCGGGAAGGTCGTGCTCTGCGAGCGGGGAGGCAACGCCCGTGTCGAGAAAGGCGCGGCGGTCAAGCTGGCTGGCGGCGTTGGTATGATTCTTGCCAACACGGAGGAGAGCGGCGAGGAGCTCATCGCCGACTCCCACCTCGTCCCGGCGACAATGGTGGGGCAGACGTACGGCGACAAGATCAGGCACTACGTCCAGACCAACCCGTCCCCGACGGCGACAATCGTGTTCCGCGGCACGGTCATCGGGAAGCCGCCCTCGGCGCCGCGTATCGCGTCGTTCTCGAGCCGTGGCCCCAACTACCGCGCGCCGGAGATCCTCAAGCCCGACGTCACCGCGCCCGGCGTCAACATCCTCGCGGCCTGGACCGGCGAGGCCTCCCCCACCGACCTGGAGATCGACCCGCGGCGCGTGGAGTTCAACATCATCTCTGGCACGTCCATGTCGTGCCCGCACGTGAGCGGCCTCGCCGCGCTGCTCCGGCAGGCGCACCCGGACTGGAGCCCCGCGGCGGTCAAGTCTGCGCTCATGACCACGGCGTACAACGAGGATAACTCCGGCGAGACAATCAAGGACCTGGCCACCGGCGACGCGTCCACGCCGTTCGTCCGCGGCGCCGGCCACGTCGACCCGAACCGCGCGCTGGACCCAGGCCTCGTGTACGACGCGAACACCACACACTACATCAGCTTCCTCTGCTCGCTCGGCTACCCGCCGTCCCTCATCGCCGTCTTCACCAGAGACGGCTCAGTCGCGGACTGCTCGGCGAAGCCCGCCCGCTCCGGCGACCTCAACTACCCCAACTTCGCGACGGTATTCTCCTCGTACAAGGACTCCGTCACCTACCACCGGGTGGTGCGCAACGTCGGCAGCAACGCCAGCGCGGTGTACGAGGCCACGATCGAGAGCCCCGCCGGCGTGGACGTCTCGGTGACGCCGAGCAAGCTCGTGTTCGACGAGGACCACCAGAGCCTGCCATACGAGATCACGCTCGCGGTGTCCGGCAACCCGGTGATCGTCGACGCCAAGTACTCGTTCGGGTCCCTCACGTGGACCGACGGCGCGCACCAGGTCAGGAGCGCCATCGCCGTCACGTGGCCCAGCGGCGGAGCGTCCTCCATGTAGAGAGATGTCAGTCACACGATTGTTTTCCTTTTTACTCTGCACATGCGCCTGTAAAATTTGCTCCATCATGTCCGGAATAATTTATCTTGAATATATACTGTAATATTTCGTCCTCGATGTTAATTCGGAGCTGTCATATTTTTTTTTGGCGTTCGCTCTCTCCTTTATTAAAACATGGTACTCCCTCCGACCCATATTAGTTGACTTGAATTTGTTCAAGTCAACTAATATGGGTCGAAGGGAGTAATAGAGTTACGATCAGCCAAAAGGCTGTAGGAAAGAAATTGGGGACTCTCACTGAGCCACTCCCTTGTTACTCCATGAGCACATGTGCAACATTCAACATCATTCACTGTCCTTCGAGCAAAGACACTCAAAAGACCTAAACCCTGCATTAAGCTCACTAATCTCACTGATAATAGGAGCAATCAACACTCGGTGATTATCTCGGTCCATCCACAACCGAACCAATTCTGAGCTGTTAGTTTCTGCGATGATACATCCGAAGTTCTGTTCTTTCGCCGCAGCAACAGCATCTCGCAGAGCGAGGGCTTCAATAGTCAGGGGTTCCGTGATTCCCGGATACACCCGACACGAATCCATCACCATCCCGAGCAATGCCCCTAGAAGCTGCTAGCCCTCTGAAGATCTAACCGCACCGTCTGAATTTACTTTAACCACGCCCTCTGGTGTTCTCTTCCACGTGCTGATCAGCCTCTTAGACTTCCCCTTCTTCTCCCTCAAGCCATGAAACAAGCCTAAGGGTTTCTGATATGTACTCCAATGTAGTTCTTGGGTTAAAACCTTGATCATTGTGGCTCCATTTATTCCGTGAGTCCCAAATAGCTGCCATAATAGATATAGTCATCTCTCGGTCCAGACTATTGAAAGAGCTCTCACTTAGAATGTCTTCTGCCCACGTGATCGGATGTAGCCGTTGCAGTTTGAGGTCCAGGGCATCCCTCGCTGCTCTCCAAAACATCTACGCATGTGAGCAATCCACAAGCACATGCATCAAAGACTCTGATGTCATCTTGCACACCGGACAGGTACTTTGTTCTCTGACATGCCGCCTAGTAAGAGTCGCGAAATCAGGAAAAATGCCCTTTAGAACTCTCCACCAAAATAATCGTACCCTCGGTTGGACATCAAGCTTTCATAATCCGTTTCCATTATCACAGTTATTCGCATATGAGGGCGAGCCTCCGTTTTGCTGCACCACTTCTCTGTGCTCCTGCTGTGAAACTAATCCATGATATGCAGATCGAATAGAATACATTCCTGACTTTTCATGTGTCCAGGCCAGAAAATCTTCTCCACTTGTCTGACGGAGCGGAATTTGTAGAATCCTATCTGCGCCAGGGGCGAAAAACAGGGACCGAACCAGGTGTTCATCCCATTGGTGTAAACCTGATAAGAACAATTCACTTACATGTTCCTTGTCTGTATCCCGCAACCTTCCCATTGGCTTCATAGTGTGAGAGCCAGGGATCCAATTGTCGTTCGAGATGGAGATAGACTCTCCCGATACTACTCTTTTGATCAAACCCACCTCCAGGATGGCTCGGCCAGCCAAGATGGCTCTCCATGTTTTTGAGGCCGTCCTTGGCACCACTGTTGTCATAAGGTCACCGTTCGGGTAATAACAACCACTAAGAACTTGAGCACATAAAGAATTTGGGTTCATAATCAGCCGCCATGCTTGCTTACCCAGAAGAGCAAGATTGAACAAATTGAGGTATCTAAAGCCCATGCCTCCCAAATCTTTAGATTTGGCAATTCTATCCCATGTCAACCAGTGCATAGATCTTTTATCTAGATCTCCACTCCACCAAAACCTGGCCATCAACGATGCCAATTTCTGGCAAGTTCCTTTGCCCCAAAGGAAACATGCCATACTATATGTTGGCATTGCCTGTATTACCGATCTAACCAGGACCAATTTGGAAGCTGTCATTGATACCATCATTATTGCTCTACACGATGATGCACATGAAACAATCTGCATGGATCTTGCGTTCACTTTAATTTTATTGTAACAGTTGAAGTTGTATTTTAAATTCAATAAGAGATCTTCACATGTGCCTCCAACCGAGTTGGGTAGAGGCAAAAAAAAGGGTCCACACCGGTGACCCCCAACCAGTGTGGTAGTTTGGACCACCCATTAAACTATCAGTCATCCTCTCGCCAAAATAGACCTCCTATTTGCTGGGCGTAGAGTGACATGCCGGACAAAGTTTGGGCAAGTTTTTTCCTGTAGCCGGTGGTTGATACAAAAGACAAAAATAACCCATATCTGAAAGGATTTCACAAAGTGACCCCTCGGCGTAAAAATTTCACTGGACTAACCCTTTGGGTAACGCCTAACAGCAAGGCGCTATACTCTACAAGGTATCGCCTTTCTATTAGGCTCTATGCCTCCTGCCAGCGTGGCACCGCCTGGCCCGGCATTGGCCCCATCCAGGCGTGTGACACCTAGGCGCTAAGCCCGGGGCGAGTAACGCCGAGGCGCTATGCTCAATGTGTAGCGCATGTTCGATAGGCGATATACTCTAATGTGTATCGCCTATCAGAAAGGCTCTACACATTGAGACATAGCCTGTCGCGCCCATCCCCCTCCCCACCCCTCCCCATTCACTCCCAGGTGCCAGGAAGAACAGCAAGGAGGCGCCCTGCTGCCCCCTTCTCCCCTCCCACTCAAATCCCTTCCAAAAACCAACAAATCTGAAGGTTTTTGCGGTGGATTTGCTCCCCAAGCTCTCCCTCAAGTTAATCCCCTCCTTTCCCCTCTATTTCATCCACTAAATAGTCCTCATTCTTGTCTAGTTTCTTTAAAACCCTAGGTCAAGTTAGATTCATATGGATTTGTATGAATGTTTGAAGGTTGAATAGCATATGGAATTGTGGATTGCATATGGATTTGTATGAATGTTTCAAACCCTAGGTCTACTTATTTGCATTGTATATGATTTGAAACCCTAGGATTGCATATGGATTTGAAACCCTAGGTCTACTTATTTGCATTGTATATGATTTGAAACCCTAGGATTGCATATGGATTTGAAACCCTAGGTCTACTTATTTGCATTGTATAATTTCCCATATCCTTTATTGATGAACCACTCACATATTTATTGATGTTTGGAATATATATATGTAGGATGGTGTGGCTACTTGAGGATTACTATGATCATGAATACCGGGCATACTTGATGGACGATGCCTGTCGTAGGGCAGGCCAAAATGCTCTGGTTGGCATGGAATAGAATTCACTTGTGCACTCTACATTTATTTGTATATGTCGAGTTCACACATATGCTATCCTGACCTCTTTTTTGTTCACTTGTAGTTGGACGATGCCTGTCGTAGGGCAGGCCAAAATGCCGGAATAGGTGGTGCTATGGTTCTTCTCTCGATATGGAGCTGGGAACGCTTACCAGTTGGGCGTCCGAAAGAGGTGGGCCACCATCCTTGGCCATTGTATAATAGAAACCCTCTACGCCTCCCGACTTGGGATTACAAGTGGGGCGTGGTATCGGAGATGACAAGCGATGTCGATGCCATGTACCTGAAGTACACGAACGAGTTCAATGCGATTACAGCCGTGCAGGTAGATGTTTGTGTCTACATCACTCCCCATAATATTTACCTCACGAGTCAAAATCGATCGCAAACATGTTCTTGTGATATGTTGTAGGTGGAGTGGGAGCCTTATGGTTACGGGGACGATCTCGGTGTTGCTCTCGGGTTTAATATTAACCCGAAGTGCTTGGACGAACAATGTCTCTGGCTCATGGGCTGCCCATTGATTTGCAATTGGGCGGTTGAGTTTCATATGCCACACCGAGTGATGAGGCAGCTCGGGGTTTTTCAGTGCAACCCTCTCGTGTGGAAGGACACCGACAAGGATATTCATAGGTTAGTTAGCACGAGAACCTGTGCTCAATTGCTATGGATGGTACTAACATGGTTCTTTGTTGTTATGCAGGTTGGACAAGAAGAGGCAGAGGAAGATCAAGAATTGGGATCACCATCATAGGAGGCACGTCATGGACTTCCACATTTGTGTGGAGAAGGCTCGACAAACGGAATGGAATAGTGGAATACCTCATTCCGGAGTTGCATTCAACAACTACATTCGGTGTCTTGATACGCCCAATTTGCATCACCATTCTATATCATAATTTACCTCTATTCATTGATATATGTCTTATTATGAGGTATTACTTATGGCTTTTCATCTGTTTATGCATGTTGGATGATTCTTGGAGAATGAACTGCCGGAGTCTGGATTCTAATGGAAAAGAAGGCGTTTCGGTGCAATTTTGCGAAGATCGGAAAAATACCAGAAAAATATGGGAAAATATTATTTTTCCAGAAGACGAAGGAAGCCAGAAGGAGGAGCGAAGAGGGGCCGCAGGGGGCCCAGACCCCCTAGGCGCGGGTCCCCCTAGGCCTTGCCTAGGGTAGGTGTGGCCGACCTGCCTGGCTCCCGACTCCGCCCCTTCGCCTATCTTCCCTACGAAACCCTAAGGCTAGGGGAGCGACCACAGATAGATTTCTGCCGCCTCTGCGGGACGGAAAACACCGAGAGAGAAATATCTCTCTGGTAGACAGATTTCCGCCAGGGGAATTCCTTCCCAGAGAGGGGAGACCGTCGCCATCAACACCATCATCAAGCTAGGCTTCATCAGGATCATCATCATCATCCACACCATCATCTCCACCAGCACCATCATCATTACTCCATCCCGCTGTAACAATTGTGTTGGATATTGCTTTAGTTCATTAGGGGAAACCTTCCCGGTGTTGATTACTATTGTAGTTGATGCTTGTGAGTGGAACCATTGGATTATTGTTTATGTTCAGATTTTTATCCATTACCATATCATCTTTGATCTTGATCCATATGGTGTCTTGTGAGTAGTTCGTTGTGTTCTTGAGGACATGGGAGAAGTCATGTTGTTAGTAGTGAATCTGTGTTGAGTTATTATTCAATGGTTTAGTATTTAAGTTGTGGTGCTATTCTTCTTGTGGTGTCATGTGAACGTCGACTACATGATACTTCACCATTTATGGGCCTAGGGTAATGCATTGTGTATTTGGCTACTAATTGCGGGGTTGCTAGAGTGACAGAAACCTGAACCCCCATTAGGACACCTTTGCACAAGGGAGTGTAGGATCTCAGAGTTTAAGGTTGTGGTTAGATTTATATCTTAATTACTTTCCTGTAGTTACGGATGTTTGCAGGGGGTTTAATCACAAGTATGTATTATTCCAAGTAAGGTCGGTATGTTAGCACAGGTTCACCCACATAACACTTACAACACCAAAGAAGAGTATTCAGCTATTTGAAGCGAAAGCACTTGACAGAATTTCCATGTGTCCTCGAGAACGTTTGGTCCTTATAAGTATTCTCACTGGCTTGTCCTTTGCTAAGAAAGGATTGGGCCATTTTATTTGTTTGTCGTTACCTTTGTTACTTGCTCTTTATTTTGTTGTCTTATCAGAAAACCACTAAAAATCCGTTTGCTAAGTATTCACAAGGATTTCCTGCTCCACACCACTGTTCAGCACCTTCTGCTCCTCGTTGGGATCGACACTCCTATTTATTGAAATTACTGCGATACACCCCCTATACTTGTGGGTCATCAAGACTATTTTCTGGAGCCGTTGCCTTGGAGTGAAGCGCTATTGAAGAGTGGAACTGGTAAAGGAAGCTTCTCCTGTGAGTATTGTTTTTTGTTTCTGTTTGTTGCTTTGTTTCCAATATGGACATTTTCTGTTTGGGAAAACTACTACCACTGCTAGGGTAGTGGATGAACCACCACCTGTTGAGATAGATCCTTTTAAGATACCTACAAGTATTGTTGATCGTGTTATGGATAATTATTATTTAGGGGATGGAACTGTCCATCCTGGTGATCATTTGCTTTTTATCCATGAATTATGCGGGTTGTTTAAGTGTGCAGGTATCACAACTGAACAGGTGAAGAATAAGTTACTCTCCATATCCTTGAAAGGGAGAGTTGAAGAATGGTATAAGTTGCTGAAGAATGGACAATCCATGGAATGGGAGGAGATGGCATCTCTCTTTTACTCTAAATTTTATCCTCCTAGTGAAATTCATAAAGATAGAAATCTTATTTATAACTTTTGGCCTCGTGATGGAGAGAGTACAACTCAAGCTTGGGGAGATTGAAGTTACTAATGCTTAAATGTCCTATTCATGAACTCCCTAACAATATTATTATCAATAACTTTTATGCTAAGCTTTCTCTTCATGATAAAGATTGACTAGATGCTTCTTGTGCTGGATCATTCACACGTATAAAGGAAGAAGCTAAATGGGATCTCTTAGACCGTATTCAAGAGAACACTGAAGCCTGGGAGAATGACAAAGGAAGAAAGTCAGGTATAAACTATGATTATGAATGTATTAATTCCTTTATGGGAACTGATGGCTTCCGTGATATTAGTAATGAGTTTGGTCTAGACTCTCAAGTTCTTGCAAAATGCCTTGAGGATTTTGCCTCTTATATAGAAATTCCTAAAAAGGAGTGGGACAAGTACCATGCTCCTTTTAAAGACAATGTTACTCATGTTTTTGCTAGTTTAGAAGTTTGTACTGTTGATCCTATTTTGCCTGAACCTTATGTTGAGAAAGTCCCTTTTCCTGCCAAGGTAAAGGAACATTCTATCATAGCTAATGTGGTTAGCAAAAGTGCAAAGAAAATTGTGGAGCCTGATGAGCAAATTAATATTAAGCCCGTGGTAGCTATTGTGGAAGATCTTGTCACTAGAAATTTAGAGGATGAGCACATTGTCTTCTGTGAAGACGCTACTAATATTATTTCTCATCCTAAAAAAGCTAGAAAAGCTAGTGTTCCTGTGCTTTCTGTTAGAATTGGTAATCATAGCTATTATGGTTTATGTGATATTGGTGCTAGTTCTAGTGCTATTCCTTACGAGCTTTACAGGGAAATTATGCATGAGATTGGTCCTTGTGAGCTTGAGGACATTGATGTGGTTATTCACCTTGCTAATAGAGAGAAAGTCTGTCCCATTGGCATTGTAAGAGATGTGGAGGTTCTTTGTGGTAAGATTAAATATCCTGTTGATTTTGTAGTAGTTGGTAAAGAAGCTAGTAAAACCTATCCTATTATCTTTGGTAGACTGTCACATCCCAAAATTTTCCAAATTTTGTAATGTGAAAAATAAATAAACAAAATAAATAAATGTTGAAATTTAGGGTGAAAAGAAACTTTTTGTTTCAAAGTGGAAACATCAAAACCGATCTTGAACAAACTTTGAATAAAAATTTGAGTCCAACTAAAATCAAATCAAGTGAAATGCATTCTTCATAAATGCATCTTGAAATTTAAACACTTGGAAAATAAACCAAAACTCTAAAACCCTATTGGAGGAAAACCATTTCAAAGATATCCCTAAGATTATGGATTTGATCCATATAGAGATTTGTAAACAAACATTTATAAATGATCAAGAATGACAAATGGAAATATTATAAAACCATAGAAATTGATTTCATTCAATTTGGAACCAAAGATAAAATCTTATGAACTTAGTAAGTTAAGGAAATTGAATTTCAAAAGCTAATAAAGAACCTATCTAAAGATCCATACCAAATGGTGAGAAAATAATCCTAAAGATATTTTAAAGGATAAACAAATATTAAATAAGATTTTACCAATTTGAATCACCAAGTTTGGATCTTTAAATAAAAAGATATGGATTTTATAAGATAAAGAAAGAAATAATAAATAAGGAGTATTTTAAAAGCCAAATTAAATCATGGAAAAATCCATAAATAAATGGAATGAATGTAATCCAAGTTCAAATGAAATAAACGGATAAATAAAATTCAAATAAAATAATATGACCCTAACCAAATTCTATTCCATTTGATTAAGACAAATCCCTAATAAGAATGACTAATTAAAGCATGTGAAAATAATATTTGGAATTTACCCAAGTGGAATAAGAGTTATTTAATTAACTTAAATGGGATCAAAGAAATCATCTAAATAAAATTTATGGAATTAAACCCATATTTGATTTCATTGGAATAAAGACAAATACCCAATTTAAATGATTAATAAATCATATTAAAAATATTCCAAATAATTCAAAGTGAATTATTTGACACCCTAATAAATAAATAAAACCTTCTGCAAAAGGGTTTGGTAAAAATTTGAATTCAAATAAGAATTGAAGTTATATTTAAAATCTTGTTTGAATTAAGACAATGGCCTATTTTTAAATAATTAATATACCCTAAGAAGAATAAAGGAAATATTCTAAATTTGACTTTAGAATATGTTAAATAGCAGTATTAAAATCTACACAAAGTTTGGTGGAGGTTTGAATTCAAATAGTGCTTGAATTATTTAAATAAAAATCAAAACAGAATAATGGAAATAGAAAAAGAAAAAGTTTCTGTATAAAAAAATGAAACAAAGCCAGCCCAGCCAGCGAGCCTAGTCCAGCCCAGCAGGCCCATTTATTCTTCCCCGCAGGAAAAACGATTCACACCAACAGTTGAACCCACTCAGCCGCTGACTGCCGGACCCCACCTCACGTCTCTCTCTCTCACTGACCAATCGACCCCACCGCCAGCTCATCGTCGTCCTCGCGACCAGTTCCTCCCCTTCTTTCCTCTGGCCGTTTCCTGTGTAATTCGCAGCTTCAATACTCGTTGAATGCACGAGTAAATCTCGCCCGAGACCACGCATACTTAATCGCCATGCTCCCCTCTTCTTTTCCCCCCAATCATCACCCCACCGGAGCCACCAGGCTGCCACAATTTTGAGCTCGCGCCCTCACTGCTCCGACGAGCTCACCGACGGATTCCGGCCAGCCCACACCCCCTTGCTCCCTGGCGCATATGAGCATACTCCCTGGCCTCTGGTCGTTGCGAACCTGGTGAGCTACCCTTCTCCTCTCTAACCCCCTGTATCGCCAGCAACCTCGCTTGACGAGAGCGCCACCGCCACTTGCCGCCGCCAGCGCCGCCACTCGATGGCTAGTATATATGAACCATAGGATCTCGATCTAATGGATGCGATAGAAAGTCAAGCGAAGGGGTAAGTTAGGCTCTGCACCGTGCGATTTGCATTAGATCCAACGAACCACAGTGCTCGATCCAAACGAACCGGCACCGCCCAATAAAAAACAGCCACGTGGCCAGACACAGGTTTTAGAAACAGATTTTGATCTATTAGATGAATGATTTTGTAAAATTCATAACTTTTGATACACACGTCCAAATTTTGCAAATTTTATATCAATGGAATCAGCAAAACACTATCCAACCATGCACTTGGTTTAATGAATTGCTTCTGGATTTTTTTTTGAAATTGCAGAAACATGTGTAGGTATATTTTGAATATAAAAATTATTCTAGCAATGTTTTTGGGATAAAAATCTTTGACAAATTGGTTGTTTTGAACCTACTGACCATATGAAACAACTTGTGGAATTAAAAGTATATTTTGTGAAATTAAAAGATGAATCTTTGATTTAGAACATTTCTAGTCAAATAAAAATATGGTTATTATGTTAAAAATGCTTTTGGAGAAAAACCTTCGAAAATGTTTTGATTTAAACTCTCTGACCCTAAACACCAAGTTTTAGGATTTAAAAATATATTTGATTAACCCTATAAAATTTTTACTTTGCTAAAAAGCAATTTTAACAACATAAAATATTGATTTGGTATAAAAGTGGTTTATGGGTAAAACCTTTTGCAAATGGTTTCAATATTAAACATTTGACCTTAAAACACTAACAATTGTGTTTCAAAATGTATTTGCCAAAACACTAGAAATTATCACTTTGATTTAAACCATTTCTAGCAAAACAAAATGATTTAAAGTAGCCATTTCTCACTAACTTAGTATCAAATGGTTCTACCACTTTTGTAAATGACCAATAGGTGTTTTCAAATGTTTATAACCTATTAGAAACCATTTTTCCAAATAAAACAATCTTTGGCATGCTTGCATGCATTGCTTTGGTTTTATTATTTTATGTGATGATTGCTTGAGTGGTAGATTGAAATTGTGTCTTGCTTGATTGAATTGTAGTGACATTTGAAGAGAGTGACTATTGCAAGATCAAGGAGTGAACTTATAATCTCTACCAAAAAGGCAAGTGGTTCTTCATGTTTTTATCCCAATATTTTACCTATGCATTAGAAATATTTTGTATAGGACTTGCATGATTATTTTGCTAAGTATCTATATGCTATGCTTGGGAGATCCTAGTAGTTGTAGAAATGTTAGAATTTCCTTTATGTTAGGATACTTGTTATTGCCATGCTTAGCCTAGCTAATAGAAACCAAGGGTGGAATATAATCATGCTATGGAAAATATTGTTAAGTCTTTTGACTTATGGTTTTGCTCAATAAAACAACTAAGTGAATGAAACACCTGGGTGGAATGGTAATTGCTTGGTGGTTTTTGGTTGAGTGGTTACACAAGGCCCATTTCTATGGTTTACCTTGTGTATCTCACTTGTGGATTGCCACCCAGGAACAAAGGGATTTGAGATGCCAAATGTTAAGAAGCTTCTAGTGCAGCCACATGGCATTATGGGCTCACCTCAGATCATATAGGTTGCAATAACTTAGCCAAATGGACAGTTGGTGGTAGGGGAATGATAGGTTTGGAGCGCGTCCATTCTGGTCTAAGGGAAGGCTTCTGAAAGATCTTGTCTTGGTGAAACCAAGTCTTGTGGGGAAAGTGCACCACCTCTGCAGAGTGTAAAATCTAAGTACTTAGCCATGTCCCTGGCAAAGGACAATTTGAGCATCAAGACATGGAAGCTATCAAGAATCTTCTCATCCCAATTTCTAAGTTAAAAACTTGTGGTTGAACAAGGGTTGAAGGTTCACCAATTTCTATTGGTGGTTCCTTGGGTGTTTTGACAAGCAAAAACTTAGTGTTTTCAAATGATAAGGAAAAATCTATTTTGAGCAAAGCAAGCCCAAGCTCCACCTAGCCAAATGCATATAGATGATAGACTCCACTATACTGCCATAGTATCACTTGCCAATACAATTCAAATGTATTGACCCTTGTGGCTGTAACTTATTATGTTGCAGGTTTGTTTGATTATAGAGAGGTGTGTTAATTAGGATTACAAGTCTACAACCAACATAATTGCCTATGGAACTTTGAAGATGAAGGACCCCATGCTATAGTTATTTCTACTGCACTGTAATGAGATAACCAAATGAGCTACATAAGATGTAATGAATTATTTTATTCCTGGTTATAAAGTTGTATTATGACCTTTGTTTCTTGATATTACATCTTAACTGTGGATGCTAGCTATTGATCCACGGACTAGCATTGTAAACACAGGGATCTCTACCTTATTAAAGGTTGGGACCTCTATAGATGGTATCAGAGCACTGTGTTGCCTGTAGGATTGTAACCCTAGGATTGGACAAAACCCCTTAGAAAAAAATAGGAGTTGTATTTGTTCCAAACTTATTTACAAACAATCTTATAAACTCTTTCCTCAATCTTTTTGTTTTGAATCTACATCTCTTCCATTTCAACTTGTTGGACAAAAACCTCAACATGAGCAAAGACATCAACTTGAGCAAGGACTTCACCAACACCAATGACTTCAACTTTAGTTTCATCAAGGACTTCAACTTGGACATCACTAAGGACTACAAGTGAGACAATAATATTACTCAAGACTTGAAGACTAAGGAAACACAACTTAGAAGGAATCATCATCACCTTTGAAGTTTTGTGACCAAGATGCAAGAAATTCTCCAAGAATACAAAGATCTTGTTCATGAAGAAGCAACCAAGAAGAATGGAATGATCTTAAGTAAACCATATAGTTGGACCACCATACTAATGATTAGTTTAAACCCACCAACTTATGTGGTGTAGAAAAAAAAATTGTTGCCTAAAAATGTGCTTGAAACTTGTTGTTTGAGTGGAATGTTGTTTGTGTTTGCTTGCACATTGCTTGTGTGAAATTGTGATGTGTGTGATTAGACTTCTTCTATAGAAATCTTTGCCTATTCTAATCCCAATCCAACCCAAACAGATGACTACTCCAAGAAACTCCAACATCAAGAATGGTGACAACAACAACCAAGATATGCACATGAGAGAACAACTAATAGCAAACCAAACCCAGTTGGATCAGTTGACAACTCAGTTTTTAGCCAACAACAATGAGTTAAACCCAACCATGCAAAAGTTTTTGGAAATTCAATCCCAATTGTTGCAAGGGATGACCACTCAAATGATCAACATGAAAGACAGCCTTTCCCAAGGAGATGGTGACAACAATGATGTCAAGAATGATATTATAGAAGGAACTCAAGCTTGCAATATTTGTGGAGACAAGGATCACACTTCCAAAGAGCATGAAGATCAATGCCCCAATTGTGAAGAGAAACATCCAACTAATCAATGCCCCACATCTCAAGCTACTTGTTTCCTATGTGAAGGAAATAATCATGTCCCTATCCATTGCCCCATCTATTCCATAGTTCAACAAAGGAAACAAGGTGGAGTGCATCAACAGTTTGTAAACCCCCATGATAAAACAACTTCTACCAAGAAGGATGAAGACAAAGGAAAATATCAGCTTGCACCTCCATGCAATATGACTCAACTTGATGGACAAAAGAGGAGACATATGTATTATCCAAGAAAAAGATTAAGGAGACCAGGAGACTTTCCCACCTTTGAGGTGAGATATGAAGAGAATGAACTAGAAGAACTCCTAGCTTTGGAGAAACCCAAGAAGAAGAAGGATAAAAGCCAAGTGTCGTGTTGCCATTGCAAAGAGATGGGACACTATGCCAATGAATGTCCAGAGAAGAAGAAAAAGTATAAGGAAATTAGCCAAGTGTGGTGCAACAACTGCAAAGAACTAGGCCATTATGTATCAACTTGTCCACAGAATATACGTGAAGAACTCAATCTTGTCACATGTTACAATTGTGGTGATCAAGGACATTATGCAAGCAATTGTCTAGAAAAGATGAAGCACAAGATAAATAAGCCTATGAAGGATGTCAGCCTTTGTCACATCCCAAGATTTTCCAAATCTTGTAATGTGAAAATAAATGAATAAAATAAAACTTTGTTGATTTTCAGGGTGAGAAGAAACTTTTTGAATCCAGTTGGAAATCTTCAAACCTATTTTGATCAAGATAAATCCTAAAGGGATTTGAAAAGATAAACATTTAATAAAGGAAAAATAAAATATTGGATTCACTATTTTGAAATCTTTTAATAAAATATTTGATTTTAAAATGAAAAGGATAGAAATAAAATAAGTATTATTTCTAAAAAGAGCCAAATTAAAACTTGGCCAAGCCTTTGAAATAAAATATTTCTATTTGAGAAAAATAGTAAAGGTTTATTTAAATAAAGTAATAAGGATTTAATATCCAAGTTTTATAAATAAAGGTTTTACTATTTTAATTAACCATCAAAACTTATTTATTTAATTCAAATAAGTTTTCCAAGTATTTTATATTCTCAAATAAAACCTACTGATTTGGTTTTGTTATTGTTTTAGATTTCAAAATGGAGTTTTGAATAAATTAAAAATCTATTTGATTTATTAACAATGGTTTATTTATTTAATTAATAATGGACCCTAAAATAAAAATATTATTTTGATCTTTGGACTTTGGTTTATGTTGTTAAACAGAACCAAATTCAATTGTAAAGTATGATGAATGTTTGAATTGTTTTGAATACTTGATTTGTTGTTTGAATTTCAAAACAGAAAATAGAATTGGAAAAAGAAAAACATTCAGGAAAAAAAAAATAGAAACAGGCAGCAGCCTAGCTGACCAGCCCACTAAGCCCAGCAAACAGCCCAGTTCCTCACTCCCGCAGAAAACGATTCACACTCAGCTTTTAACCCGCGCAGACGCTGACTGGTGGACCTCTTTTCCCTCTTGTTTTCTCGCTGACAGCAAGGTCCCACACCTCCAGCTCATCTTCTTCCTCGCGCAAACGACGCCCGGCCGTTGCAGTAGGTAACGCAGGCGATCAATTCGCGTAAATGGCCGCATTAATCCACCCCGCGACCACGCCCATTTAACCGCCTGCGTTTCCTCTTCGTTTCCCCTCAGACTTCACGCCCTGAACGCCACCAGGCTGCCCTGAATCGAGCTCGCACTCCCACTGCTCCGACCACCGTCCCCAGTCGACTCCGGCCCAACCGCGCCGCCCCTTGCCTCCCCAAGCACACGGGAACATTCCCCACTCCCAGACGCTTCTCCCTGTACCTTCCATTCAACCGCGGGCACCCCAGAACGCCGTCTTCGACTAAGCTCTGAGCGCCGCTGCATCTGCAACTTCTCCGGTGAAGTCCCCTGGTAAGCATAGACCGCCCCACGCCGTCTCGTTCACGCTCCCACACTCGCCTCAATCTCCTGCACCTAACCATGCCCTATGTTTGACTTCTCGTGATCGACAGCGTCGCCTCCGACCACGACCAGAGCCGCCTGACGCCGTCCTTGACTCCGGTGAGGAATTCCGACGGACCCTGAGCGCGCCTTGCCAAGCCGACCATACCTCGAGCATCACCACGTCCTTGCGATCACGGTGAGCATACCCACTTCGTTCCTTGCTTCCTAGAACCTCCGCTAGCCCATCGCCTGACCGTCGCTGCCGTCTGCCGCCGCGCAGCGCCGCCAGTTCTTGGTTGTGTTGCTGCGGACCGTAGGATCTAGATCGAACGAACAAGATAGATCACTTAAGCGCTGAAGGGGTACGCAACCAGAGCCGTGCGATCTGTTTAGATCCAACACACCGCAGAGCCCGATCCGACCGAACCGGTACCGTCCAATCAAAACGCGACGCGTGGCCAGTCTTGTTTAAAACAGAAATTTGAAAACAGAATTGTTTGCAGATTTGAAAACCCTATAACTTTTGATCCACACGTCCAAAAATTGCAAACTTTATATCAATGGAATCAGTGGAACAAGCCCTAGCCAACCATGCAATTTGTTTAGTAAAAAGCCTCTGTTAAAATTTTGTTTTTGCAGAAACATTTGTATGCTTGTTTAGATTAGAAAAATTATTCTAAAATGTTTTCAAGGATAAAATCTTTGCAAATTAGTTTGTGATGATCTTACTGACTCTAGGAATCAACCCATGGTTTTGAAAATGGATTTGGTGAAGTTTAGGATGGATTAATTGGTTTAGCCCATTTCTAGCCAAATAAAAATAATGGTTTTGTTATAAAAATGTTTTTGGAGTAAAAACTTTGGGAAAATGATTTGGATCAAACCTACTGACCCTAAACACCAAGTTTTGAGAAACA
Source organism: Avena insularis (assembly GCA_023614405.1). NCBI lineage: Eukaryota > Viridiplantae > Streptophyta > Magnoliopsida > Poales > Poaceae > Avena > Avena insularis. Next base: position 374,578,685 of record CM042695.1, on the reverse strand, counting down.
ACAACTTATTTGGTGAACCACTTAAAGTTATTGCTTGGATAAAAATATTTTTCACCACATAAAATAATGATTGGATTTAAAAAAATGTTTATGGACAAAACTCTTTTGCAAATGACTTTGCCACTTTGGAAAATGACCACTTTGAACCTTACAAAGTTTACAAGCCTAGTGGAAACCAGCTTGGCAAATAAAACTATCTCTTGCATGCTTACATGCAAGACTTAGATCCCATTGTTTTATGTGTGTGAATTGTTTGATTGATTATTGGTTTGGAATGCTAGTTGATATTGTGTTTGCTTGATTGATTGTAGTGAAGTTAGAAAAGTGTGAAACTAGAAAGATCAAGGAGTGAACCAACATTCCCTACCAAAAGAAAGGCAAGTTACACTATCATCTAAAGTCCTACTATTTTCATTATACTTAGTGGATTTTGAAACATGCATGAAAAGAATTTCTATACTTATGCTATGCTAAATCCTAATAGGATATCCTATACATACCTTAGTGAAAACAATGTAGTTGTTACTTGCTTAGCCATGCTATATTTTGAAAAGAGATACATGTTGAGATTTTATGAAGTTGAGAAAAGGACTTGTGTTTTTATATAATAAAACAAGGACTCAATGAACCACCTGGGTGGACAAGTATACTTTGAGTTTTGGGAGAAGGTGGAAACAAAAGGAACCATGTCTATGGCAATCTCTTTGTGTTGTGCTCCAAAGGAAAACCACCCAGGAAACTTAGAGATTGAACATGTTTCTCCAATTGTGGCTTTCATGTGCAACCACATGCTATTTATGGCTCTGGCTTAGTCAACTACATTGGGAAGACCCATGCATTGTCTTTAGGTTACTGAAAATGAGGACCTGGAATCCTACATGGGTACTGAAGACAAGCTAGCAATGGTGTATGGGAGGACCCTCTAGAAAGACTTCGTCACATTCTCAATCTGCCAGTACTCCATCTTGGTGAGCACTAATCCAGTGGCCACTGGTGGCAACAAGATGAGATTATGACATGTGGGTAAAGTGTACTACTTCTGCAGAAGATAATAAAATCTAAGTACTTAGCCGTGTCCCGGGTTATGGACAATACTGAGCAACTAAAGCTTGAAGCTATGGGAAATCTCGACATTCCAATTTCTAAAAGAAAAATTTTAAGTGACAACAAAAGACTTGATGCACTTGGGGGTACCAAGGAGATCAAGAGATTTTGATGAAAACTTGAACACTTGGGGGTACCAAGGAGCTCAAGAGATTTTGATGAAAACTTGAACACTTGGGGTTACCAAGGAGCTCAAGAGATTTTTATGAAAACTTGAACACTTGGGGTTACCAAGGAGTTCAAGAGATTTTGACAAAGACACTTGGTGGATTCCAAGGAGTTCAGAAAATATTTGACAAAGGAACAAAACCATTTTGAAAAGATAGGATAAAGTATTGCTTTTTGCAAATGAGCCTAAAACCCTACTTAGCCTAATATGCATGTAATGATAGGATCCACATATATTCAACTTAGTAGTGAAACTTGCCAATACAATTCAAATGTATTGACCTTTGTCGCTGTAACTTGTAATGTTGCAGGTTTGATTGATTTTAGTGAAGATTGATTGATTAGGATTACAAAGTCTACAACCAACATATGCACTGTGGCACTTTGAAGATGAAGGACCCCATGCTTATAGTTATTCCGCTGCAATGTAATGTAATAGCCAAATGAGCTATGTAAGATGTAATAAAATTATGTTATTCCTGGTTATAAAGTTATATTATGACCTTTGTTTCTTGATATTACATCTTAACTGTGGATGCTACCTATTGATCCAGGGACTAGCATTGTAAACACAGGGGACTCCACCTTATATTAAATAAAGGTTGGGACACTCCCTCTACAGCCTTGCCACCTGTTTCAAGTGTGGAAACAAAGGACACTATGCAGATGTTTGCCCAGAGAGGTTTCATCAAGATCCTAAGCAAGCCAAGATGTAATCTAGTTGGAATTTTTTTAAGGGTGGTAGTACCCTAGTTGCCTTGAAGCCAACTTGTAACCCCTATCTTTCCCAAATCTCGGGACGAGATTTCTTTAGTGGTAGCTTCATCACATCCCAAAATTTTCCAAATTTTGTAATGTGAAAAATAAATAAACAAAATAAATAAATGTTGAAATTTAGGGTGAAAAGAAACTTTTTGTTTCAAAGTGGAAACATCAAAACCCATCTTGAACAAACTTTGAATAAAAATTTGAGTCCAACTAAATTCAAATCAAGTGAAATGCATTCTTCATAAATGCATCTTGAAATTTAAACACTTGGAAAATAAACCAAAACTCTAAAACCCTATTGGAGGAAAACCATTTCAAAGATATCCCTAAGATTATGGATTTGATCCATATAGAGATTTTTCAACAAACATTTATAAATGATCAAGAATGACAAATGGAAATATTATAAAACCATAGAAATTGATTTCATTCAATTTGGAACCAAAGATAAAATCTTATGAACTTAGTAAGATAAGGAAATTGAATTTCCAAAGCTAATAAAGCACCTATCTAAAAATCCATACCAAATGGTGAGAAAATAATCCTAAAGAGATTTAAAAGGATAAACAAATATTAAATAAGATTTTACCAATTTGAATCACCAAGTTTGGATTTTAAATAAAAACATATGGATTTTATAAGATAAAGAAAGAAATAATAAATAAGGAGTATTTTAAAAGCCAAATTAAATCATGGAAAAATCCATAAATAAATGGAATGAATGTAATCCAAGTTCAAATGAAATAAATGGATAAATAAAATTCAAATAAAATAATATGACCCTAACCAAATTCTATTCCATTTGATTAAGACAAATCCCTAATAAGAATGACTAATTAAAGCATGGGAAAATAATATTTGGAATTTACCCAAGTGGAATAAGATTTATTTAATTAACTTAAATGGGATCAAAGAAATCATCTAAATAAAATTTATGGAATTAAACCCATATTTGATTTCATTGGAATAAAGACAAATACCCAATTTAAATGATTAATAAATCATATTAAAAATATTCCAAATAATTCAAAGTGAATTATTTGACACCCTAATAAATAAAACCTTATGCAAAAGGGTTTGGTAAAAATTTGAATTCAAATAAGAATTGAAGTTATATTTAAAATCTTGTTTGAATTAAGACAAGGGCCTATTTTTAAATAATTAATATACCCTAAGAAGAATAAAAGAAATATTCTAAATTTGACTTTAGAATATGTTAAATATCAGTATTAAAATCTACACAAAGTTTGGTGGAGGTTTGAATTCAAATAGTGCTTGAATTATTTAAATAAAAATCAAAACAGAATAATGGAAATAGAAAAAGAAAAAGTTTCTATATAAAAAAAATGAAACAAAGCCAGCCCAGCCAGCGAGCCTAATCCAGACCAGCATGCCCATTTATTCTTCCCTGCAGGAAAAACGATTCACACCAACAGTTGAAACAACTCAGCCGCTGACTGCCGGACCCCACCTCACGCCTCTCTCTCTCACAGACCAATCGACCCCACGGCCAGCTCATCGTCGTCCTCGCGACCAGTTCCTCCCCTTATTTCCTCCGGCCGTTTCCTGTGTAATTCGCAGCTTCAATACTCGTTGAATGCACGAGTAAATCTCGCCCGAGACCACGCGTACTTAATCGCCATGCTCCCCTCTTCTTTCCCCCCAATCATCACCCCACCGGAGCCACCAGGCTGCCATAATTTTGAGCTCGCGCCCTCACTGCTCCGACGAGCTCACCGACGGATTCCGGCCAGCCCACGCCCCCTTGCTCCCTGGCGCATACGATCATACTCCCTGGCCTCTGGCGCATCTCCCAGTGTCGCCCGTTCAGCTGCGCATGCTCTGCATCATCGTCAACGTCAACGCAAACCACCACCGTCGTCTGTTTCCGTCTCCGGCGAAGCCCCCTGGTAACACTCGACCGCACCATCCCTTCTCACTGATGCTCCTGTACTCCCCACTCTCTCGTGCATCTGACAACACTGTTTTCTTGCTCTCTCGTGCTCCGTAGCGTCGCCCCCGACGACGACTGACCATACCCGAGCCCGAAAGCAACTCCGGCAAGTGATTAAGATCGACCACGAGCGCCCCTCGACAAGCGACTGCCACGTTGAGCATCCTCTCGTTGTTGCGAACCTGGTGAGCTACCCCTCTCTCTCTCTCTAACCCCCTGTATCGCCAGCAACCTCGCTTGCCGAGCGCGCCGCCGCCACTTGCCGCCACCAGCGCCGCCACACGATGGCTAGTATATATGAACCGTAGGATCTCGATCTAATGGATGCGATAGAAAGTCAAGCGAAGGGATAAGTTAGCCTCTGCACCATGCGATTTGCATTAGATCCAACGAACCAAAGTGCTCGATCCAGACGAATCGGCACCGCCCAATAAAAAATAGCCACGTGGCCAGACACAGGTTTTAAAAACAGATTTTGATCTATTAGATGAATGATCTTGTAAAATTCATAACTTTTGATACAGACGTCCAAATTTTGCAAATTTTATATCAATGGAATCAGCAAAACAAACTCTATCCAACCATGCACTTGGTTTAATGAATTGCTTCTAGAATTGTTTTTGAAATTGTAGAAACATGTGTAGGTATATTTTGAATATAAAAATTATTCTAGCAATGTTTTTGGGATAAAAATCTTTGACAAATTGGTTGTTTTGAACCTACTGACCATATAAAACAACTTCTGGAATTAAAAGTATATTTTGTGAAATTAAAAGATGAATCTTTGATTTAGAACATTTCTAGTCAAATAAAAAATATGGTTATTATGTTAAAAATGCTTTTGGAGAAAAACCTTCGGAAATGTTTTGATTTAAACTCTCTGACCCTAAACACCAAGTTTTATGATTTAAAAATATATTTGATTAACCCTATAAAATTTTTACTTTGCTAAAAAGCAATTTTAACAACATAAAATATTGATTTGGTATAAAAGTGGTTTATGGGTAAAACCTTTTGCAAATGGTTTCAATATTAAACATTTGACCTTAAAACACTAACAATTGTGTTTCAAAATGTATTTGCCAAAACACTAGAAATTATCACTTTGATTTAAACCATTTCTAGCAAAACAAAATGATTTAAAGTAGCCATTTCTCACTAACTTAGTATCAAATGGTTCTACCACTTTTGTAAATGACCAATAGGTGTTTTCAAATGTTTATAACCTATTAGAAACCATTTTTCCAAATAAAACAATCTTTGGCATGCTTGCATGCATTGCTTTGGTTTTATTATTTTATGTGATGATTGCTTGAGTGGTAGATTGAAATTGTGTCTTGCTTGATTGAATTGTAGTGACATTTGAAGAGAGTGACTATTGCAAGATCAAGGAGTGAACTTATAATCTCTACCAAAAAGGCAAGTGGCGCTTCATGTTTTTATCCCAATATTTTACCTATGCATTAGAAATATTTTGTATAGGACTTGCATGATTATTTTGCTAAGTATCTATATGCTATGCTTGGGAGATCCTAGTAGTTGTAGAAATGTTAGAATTTCCTTTATGTTAGGATACTTGTTATTTCCATGCTTACCTAGCTAATAGCAACCAAGGGTGGAATATAATCATGCTATGGAAAATATTGTTAAGTCTTTCGACTTATGGTTTTGCTCAATAAAACAACTAAGTGAATGAAACACCTGGGTGGCACTACTAGGAAAACGGCTATAGGTAATCAGCACATCCGTGGCTCACATGGTTGAAGTGCCCCACGGCTAAAACAGGCGTGGCTCACCTGTGGGCAGTGCCCTACTAGTAACTAGAACAACCATGGCACACATGACTATAGCGCGCCACAGATATGTGTGGGCCAAGGCCCTGTTGGCCGCACGCCAAACATCTGTAGCGTACTATAGTCATGTGCACCACAGTTGTTAGTGTCAACCGTGGCACACGTGGGAAGGGGTGCGCGCTTCGCCTCTGCTGTAAGCGCCTAGCGCCACAGTGTAGGAACATCTGTGGCACACATGGCATAGTGCGCCACGGATGTGTGTACTCCCTGTGGCGCACTAGGGCCGTGTGCGCCACGGATGTGTCGATTTTTTTAGGACAGCACTTTATGTGCACATGTGTGACCACATCCACCACCCCACACTTCACTTTCCCCTTCTTCTTCCTCCTTAGATCTAGTCGGGATCTTCTCCTTCCCACCTCAATTTCTCCACCCATTCACCATTTTTAGCATGTAAAACTTGCTTTGGATGTTACATAAGTAATAGAGGAAGGTCTTCGGTCTCTCATCTCCTTCTCCGGTCGACGCGCGCACCTCTCCTTTCCATCTTTCTCGCGATCGGTCTCTCATCTCGGTAAGTTGTCCATGTAAGGATGTGTTCATGTGTATATGGATGATGTTCTCATATGTATGTAGATGATCGATGCTCATGATGTGTGTATGGAGAGGATCGATGGTCATATGTGTGTGTATATGGAGAGTATCGATGATGCTCATGCATGTGTGTATGAAGAGGATAATGATATGTTCATGTGTGTATGGATCGGTCTCTCTCTCTCTCTCTTGTGTTTGTATGTGAACAAGTTGCCATTTGTTTTGCCAAAATGTTGATTCATTTCCATTTTGGAAAGACTTTGGCATTTCGCAAAGGTCCTAATTTTAGGATAGGTCATGCCGAAATTTTCTATCGACCATTGCATGCATGCATTCATTATGTGGTTCTAATAGACTTCAAAATTGTACCGTGTACACCGTGCAGGCAAAAATGGTCCGCATAATGAGCGAAGGCATTGTGGCTAGATTTTTGAAATGTGCGACGGCCGACATGATACGAAATAACAAGACAGATATAAGATGTCCGTGCGAAGATGCAAACTCAATCGGGTGATCGACCCGTATTCCAGAATCTGCGGCGCACTGCTCCGCCATGGTTTCATGGATGGATACACTCGTTGGATAAGCGATGACGTGAGCGATGGAGACGGTGAAGGTGGCCAACATGACGATGATCATCATCACAGCGAACAGGCGAGATGATGAAGAGTCTCTGGAGATGGTGAAGGTGCGAAGCGGGATGATGATGATCTAGATGCCGGAGAGCGTGACGATGGAACAACGTCGGTGGGTGCAGGACCCTTATGTGCAAGAGCTGCTTCTCAAGCGCATTTAGTAACGCCAGGGCTGCCGCTAGAGAGAAAGCCAAGCTTGCGCAACTTGAGAAAGACGCGGTTACTCCATTGTATGAAGGATGCAGGCCCGATGATACCGGTTGAATGTAACGCTCAAGGCTATGGAGATGAAGGCAAAACACAAATTGAGCGACGCAAGCTTCGACGATATGATGGCATTCAGCACGATCGTCTCGGAGGGGAACACATGTCCAACTAGTATCGAGGATGCCAAGAAAATCGTCATCCTCTCGATCTACCGCACGTTAGATATCACGTATGCATCAACGATTGCATCATTTATCGGGCGAGACGCGGAGAAAACCACATGTCCGGTGTGCGACGTGAGTCGATACAAGAAAGGGAATAAAGCACCTCGAAAAGTGGTATGGTACTTTCCTATCACTCCTCGTCTGTAGCGCTATTTCGCGGACCCTAAGGAAGCGAAGCTCATGCGATGGCATGCGGAAAGGAAGAAGCCAAGAGATGATGATGACCCCGAAAAGGATGAGCTGCTGACGCACCCTTCAGATGCTAGCTAGTGGAAAGCATTGGACCTCGAATTCCCAATTCGGTGGAGATTCGAGGAACATCAGGCTTGGTGCGAGCACCGATGGACTCAATCCGTTTGGTAGCGAAGCATACGCACAACACTTGGCCCGTGTTTGTATGGATGTATAACCTCCCTCCATGGTTGTGTATGAAGAAGAAGTACATACAAATGAGTATGCTAATTCAAGGACGAAACAACTGTACCGACATCAATCAGATCTCGGGCTGTTGAAAGAGGAGCTAGCCACGTTATGGAATCTGGAGCCAATACTTACGACGCCGTCGCACAAGATTATTTCACTATGAGAGCCGCGTTGGTCACTACGGTGCAAGACTATCCAGGTTGCGGGTATATCTCGGGGCAGGTTATCCAAGGATTCTGCGCATGCGTTAGGTGCATGGATAACACAAGCTATCTCCAACTAGAGAAAGATCCAGGGTCATCGAAAACCGTGTTCATGGCGCACCGGAGGTGGCTCGGCAAGAATGATCCATGGAGAAAACGTGGAGACCTGTTCGATGGCAAATCAGAGACTCGAGGAATCCCAGAGCGTAGGAGCAGCGAAGAAGTGGAAGAGTTGCTGAAAAACTGGAAAGATTGTCCTAAGCCTGGAAAGAAGCGAAAGAGGCAGCAACAAGACAAGCCGCTGATGAAGGTATGGAAAATAAGGTCTGTTTTCTGGGAGTTGCCATACTGGAAGTTTCTCCGCACGCCTCATAGCCTCGACATCATGCATATCACGAAAAACGTGTGCGAGAGTCTGGTCGCCACCATAATCAACATGCCAGATAGGACGAAAGATGGTCCGAAAGCAAGGCACGACCTGATATGCTTGGGTATCCGGAAGGAGCTTCACGGAGGACGCACTACTCCTGATGATCAGGAAGATGACGATGATCATGAGTCGGAGACGACACAAGGTCATCGGAAGGGTAAAAAGTTCAAGAAGAACGAATATTACCACCCTCCTTCTTGCTTCACTCTAAGCCAGGATGAGATCAAACAGTTTTTCAAGTGCCTTCTAGGAGTCAAATTTCCTTACGGCTACGCGGGCAAGATAAGCAGATACCTAGACGAGGCGAAGCAGAGGTTCAGTGGCATGAAGTCTCATGACTGTGTCGTGCTAATGACGCAGGTACTTCCGGTCGCACTAAGAGGGATAATGGACGAGCACATCCGTGAAACGTTATTTGGCCTATGCAAGTTTTTCGACGTCATCTCTAGGAAGTCGATTGGCGTGAATCAGCTCGGGAGGCTACAGGAGGAGATCGTGGTGATACTATGTGAGCTTGAGGTCTACTTCCCACCCGCATTCTTCGACATTATGGTGCATCTGCTGGTCCATGTCGTGGAGGATATCGTACAACTCAGGCCGATGTTCCTCCGCAGCATGATGGCGTTCGAAAGGATGAACGGACACATCAAAGGATACGTTCGCAATAGGTCCCGTCCAGATGGAAGCATAGCCAAGGGCTTTCTGGCCGAAGAGTGCATCTCTTTCGCGAATTATCTGAACATCGAGAACCTGTCGGTCTTCCGTCAACAGCACCTTGGCAAGCTCGACGGATCTAGTCACCAAGAGGGTAAATGCATCGCATCCGGACTTCGATTTTCGACGGCAGACTTTGATCGAGCAAACCTTGTCGCTACAACATTTAGAACTGGTCGATCCTTGATGCAAGCACAAAAGGTTAATCGAGAAGAAGTACAGTGACCGGGGCATACAGAGGACGCATGGAGAAATAATCAAAGAGCACAACTCAGATTTCACGCGTTGGTTTAGGCAGACGCTCCTTGATAATCCCCCGCGATCGTATTCTTCTGACACGGAAAAGATCATATTCACCTTGTCGCAGGGACCGATGCAAAACCTGGTGACCTATCAGGCGTATGATATCAACGGCTACACATTCTACACGGAGGAAAAGGACAACAAGTGTGATTATCAGAACTCAGGCGTAACGTCGGAATTCTACACCGATGACAACGTGAAGGAAAGATTCTACGAAAGAATCGAGGAGATCTGGGAGCTCGACTACTGTGGAGAAAAGGCGCCGATGTTCCGTGTCAGATGGGAAAAGAGCGTTGAAAGAGAAGACCGGTATTTCACAACCATGGTTATACCCGAAGCAGCCAAATCCAAGGCCGCTGGTGCAAACGTGGCTGCGAAAAATGAACCGTGGGTACTGGCTACCAAAGTGGACCAATGTTTTTTCATTACCGACCCGACAAAGCCTAGCCGTGTTGTCGTGAGGAGAGGAAAAAGAAACATCATCGGAATGGATGGAGTCGCCAACGAGCAAGACTTCGACCAGTACGGCGATCCAAAGATTGAAAATGACGACGACTACGATGCAGCAACATACATCACAAGAAGAAAAAGGACAACCCTATCCAAAAAAGGTAGCCCGTTCGAAAGAAGAAACATTAAAGTGCCGGGGCTAAATTATTCAACCGCGACAAAGAAGGGAAAAAGATTGTAAAACACTAGCTCAAAAAATATTGTAAAACGCATGGTCGAAAAAGATTGTAATATTCATGGACAAATTATTATGAAATTTAGTTATACTTTGAATCATATTTGTAACACTTTTATGACATATATCACCACTTTTAGGCATTTTTGGAATATTTAAAAGTATTTTAAAAACAAAACAAAACTTGTATGGCATATATCACCACTTTTGGGCATTTTTTGGAACATTTAAAAGTATTTTTAAAATAAAAATAAAAAAGTGGAGCACCAGGATTGAACACAGGTGCTCATAGTTTAGAATAGAGCTAAGGGGCAGAACCAGTGGGATAAGACAGTACTAGTGTTAACTAGTGGGGTGGCCGCCCTCTTATCTGATAGTCCAACCCACATAGGCGTAGTCCGTAGCGCACTTGGCCAGGGTGCGCTACGCCTATGTGGGTTGGACTAGTCAACCGCGCGTGCCACGTCCGCCTCTCTCATCCCCATCTCACAGACACCGCCACCGCCGCTGCTTTCTCTCGATCCGCCACCAGGCTGCTTTCTCGATCCGCCATCGCAAGCTGCGCCTCGAGGAGGAGGAGGCCCGCGCTGCCGATCCGTGGAGGAGGAGGAGGCCCGCCGCTTGTGGAGGAGGAGGATCTCGCGCCCGCTCGAGGAGGTGCCCCCGCCGCCGTCGTCCGCCCGTCGTCCGCCGTCGTCCAGCCGTCCGCCTGCTGCCTGCAGTCCGCCCGCCTGTCGAGGTGAGCGTCGCCCCTCCCCTGTCTCTCCCTCTCTCCCTCTCTCTCCCTCTCTCTCCCTCTCTCTCCCTCTATCTCCCTCTGTATGGTGGTAGTTAGATGGTCGAGCGAGTAGAATGATTTGATCCTTTTGTTAGGTTTGTTACTGTGATAGTTCATCAGTAAAAAATATTCACATTATTTTACTTATTTGCATATGGAAGGACTAAAAGCATGTGATGGTCTTGGGCCTCTTAGTGCTGAACCTGAGGTGATGGTGAGGAATCTTACCGAGGAGGATGAGTTCATGATCATCGGTTGCTCCAAGAGCACAACGATCCTGTTGCTTGCTGTAAAGACTTAGTTGATGAGGCCATCAAGAGAAAGAGCGGCGATAACCTTTCTGTAGTTGTCATGTGCTTCAACTCTAGGGCGCCTCCTGTCCTAACAGTCCCTAGGCCTCGGGTACAGAGAAGTATATCTGCAGAAGGCTTGAAGGAGCTGCAGGGCTTCCTGGATAGCCTGGCAGAGGCAAACTGACTGACATGTGTGGGGGTTTAGAAGCCCTGAGATACTATAACAGTCCCATTTTTCCTTAGCCTAGCTTGGAATATCTTGGTTTAGTATTGCCCCTATCTCATAACTTGAGATAGTTGTTGAGTAAGTGACAGATGTAAAATATTTTGCGGCTAATATTATCTGTACTTGGAAGTATTGTTCGTTTTGGGCCCCTACTCTCACCTTCATGAATCTGGAATCATAATAGAGGTATCATGGATAGCAGCGGGTTGTTCAGTGATCACTAATTTAATCTGTACTTGCAAGTATTACTTGCTTGTTTAAGGTGCTGCTCTTGGCTTCACAAATCTGGATTGTTAATAGATTGTTCAGTGATCATTCTTGTGGTTACTTGTGTTTGTGAAGCTTTTGTAGTGCTATTGAAATCAATAAATGCTAATTTGGAAAACTTTGCTCGTGTAGATCTTTATATGTATGCACTTCCTGTGAGTAAAGCATGAGCCATTGTCACCAGGTTGTGATCCACGGCCCAAAATGTTTGGTTGTCATCCATGAACCAAAAATGTACTCCTCCGATCCATAATAAGTGTCGGTATATTGTTTTTGTCATCATCATTCTGTGGTCTGGGCCAAGCAAATCATACCCAGAGCCTCATACTACAGCTGCGAGAGTAACTGCTGACTCTCACAGTAATGGCCCATGTGCTCTGGATTAGGTAGTAGTTTTAGTGCTGAACCATCTTTAGGCAGTAGGTGTTGCTTGCTTATTTGCTTATTTGCTTTAGTGATGAAATGCTCCTGGTGATGAAATGCTAGCTGAAACTGAAACAAGACAGTAGCTAGCTGTGTAATGCTGTGTAATGCTTATTTGCTTTAGTGATGAAATGCTAAAAAAAACAAGACAGTAGCTAGCTGTGTATACTATTTGCATTTTTACACTCTTTATGCTTGCTGAAACCTGAAACTGCTAAGTCCAAACCTGAAACTGCTAAGTCCAAACCTGAAACCTGGCCATTTATGCTTGATGTACTGTTTGTGTGTTGGCCATTTATTCTAGTTGCTCCATTTTTGCCTGAAACAGATTTATTGTGTGCTGGTTGTGCAGTTATGCTGGCTATACTGGGCCATTTATGCTGGTTGTGCTGGCTATGATGGCCATTTATTGTGTGCTAGCTATGCTGGCCATATATATGCAGGTTCTTGTATGAAATGAGTCCCGATTTTTGCCGGAATGTTGATTAACTTCCGTTTCGGCAGAAATCGGGCACTCCTAGTTTAAGAAAATTAGCAAAGGTCATGCCGGATTTTTCCGTGCATTTAACCAATTATTTGTTTTTTATTAGTGCGAAGATGTGTGACAACGACGAGGCTGGATGTTCTAAGCGCATCAGCGTTGAAGGAGAACTCAGACCTCCGAATAAACAATTGACATTCTGGAGGCGGCCCAATGGCTAGAAGATGAAGAATACCATCCTTCGGAGAGCGAGGATGATGAGATGGAAGACACGGAGGAAGAAGCCGAAGGAACGGCGGACGATGAAACCACTGATGGCGGCGAGGGCACAGGGAGTGGTAGCAATCCTCCTAAGAAGAAGAAGAAGCCGAAGGACCGGCGCCCGAACACGGTCGGCACGGTCAGGGAGGAAATTACCGAAGTGAGCCCATCAGAGGTTCCTTTGGAGCCCGACCTTGTCGTCAAAGGGTACGGTGGGCAAGTGGCGGAGATCACCTGGACAACCATCTCGATCAACACCGAGAATCTCCGGCATAAAGATAATGGCCACTTGCGCACACTCCTCTTCGAGAAGCTGCACGCAAGATACAAGTTCCCCGCTAAGTATCAGAACACAAATTATCATGGGAACGAAGTAAACAAATCCGCCCTCACAAAGATGAGCACCTCCCTGGCACATGGTTAAAATTAGTCGGGTGCTAAGGGGCTGCGACGACCTGGAACCTCCATTCAACCCCCAGGAGCGAATGAAGAAGATCCGCCTATCCTCAGAACTTGCTTCGGCTTATTCTTGCTATGGCCAAAGAGCATGATCCGTTTGGGGACGGCGGGGGCCATCATGCCACAGACAACAGCACCGCCTGTCATGCCAGTGACAAGCGGTGGCAAAACCTGCCCTCGCCGTCACCTCCACGCGGTGGGTCGGATGATCATGTTGATGATATGCACATGGCGCAGGATCCGACCGAGGACGCATTTAAGACCGGAATGATCACTTCTTCAGACTCAGTTTGGCAACGAAGAAGACCTAGCTGGTGGCCCCACGAGAAAGCCACTATCACCAAGCGCCTGCTTGGTTCTCGAGACGCCTCCAGCTTGCGCCTTTTACAGAGCCTGATACAACCAAACGCCTTTATTCTAAGCCCGACACACTACATAGGGCGGCGGTGCTCAGATTATGTGCCTGCCCGCTCTCCAAAAGGAAAAAGGGCAGGAAAAGAAAATCTAGCAGCTCGAGCCAGCCGGTGGCGTCAACAACTGCGAATCCGATCAGGTTTCGGGATGGGCCACCAAGACCCGAGGGTATTATGTGGAGGATTCATGTGGCAGGTGAGCCCATGCTACCTAAGAATTTGCGGAAGCTTGCCAGTTCGGAACTGCAGAGTGTGCATGACGACGTGCTGACGATAGAGAGACGCCTTCTATCGGAGAAAGATCCCTCGCACCCGGTATTCGTGGTTAAGGTGCCACCAGGCTTGGGCTTCGACAATGCCCTCGCGGATCTGTTCTTCCCGCGTTCGATGACATCTTCAATATGTTCCACCTATACCCGCTGCACTATACCATGGTCCGCCTGCTTTCTCTCACCGCCATGCGCATCATTAGAGAGAACACACGGGCATCGCTATAGTGGACCCCTACTACATGCGTGACGGCTGCTTGGGTTCCCCAGCGGCGTATCGTGGCCTCATACCTAAAAAGAATCCTCGTGGCGAACAAGACAAAGGAATACATTCTCGTGCCTTACTTTCCCGAGTAAGTCGTTATTCACTCGCCACCGTCGATTGGATTTATTAGATCATCATCATTCTTTTTCCAACACATTCCATTTGAATTTTTTGCGCAGAGATGAACACTGCACGCTCATCTCCTTATCGCCGAAGCATTCCCACGCCACGTATTTCGACTCGGGGAGTCTAGAAAAAAAGAAAAACTACGACAAGATCAAGGAAGTTCTAGATGATGCTCTCACTGGCTTTGCCTCGACGGAAGGCACCACCTTCGTGCGTACGAAGGTCAAGTTTGGTAGGCATGTCTTCAACCACGTAACGGAGTTCCCCTGCGTGAAGCAGCCGGAATACAGTAAGAAGGAAGCCTACTACGCACTCCATCACATGAGGGCGTTCGTACTTGACCAGCAGAATTCTACGCTGCCAGATCATCTCAAACAGTGGGCCGAAGCAAAGGCCAAGATCAATGATTCGGATATTAGACAAGAGATGTATCGCATCCAACAGCAGTTTGGGGCAATCATATTTCGTGATGTCATGACTTCGGGGGGGATCTTCTACGGAGGAAATATCCCGAATAACCGTGACATAGAAGATCGCCTAGAGATGCAGGGTGACTATAGGAAGTTCATGACGAGACAAGGCATCCTCTCGTTCCCTAAGCCGAGCCAGAAGGCATGATGTTGGCCTAGTTGTAGTTACAAACTATAGATGACCTTTGTGTGTGTGTGGACAAGTGTACTTATCTTATTAGGTTTATGAATCATCGCTTACTTATTTTGCTTATTATTATATATCAATCAATGCTTGGTTTTTTTGCTTACTCTTTGGTCCTTTGCTCAATTTGGTCCTTCTTTTTTTCCTTACTCTTTTTTCGAGAATAATGCCGATGATTGAAATGTCGTGGCACACTATATGTGAATGTGCTACGATGGGATTGTGAGCCTTGTGATATGCACAAGTCCAGGTCTTGTGCATCCTACTTGGCTCACCGTTCCATTGTAGCATATTCCTGTGTCCAACGACCTATGTATATATATGAGGCATTCTTTTCGAGTTATTTTTGTCTTTTTCGAGAATAATGCCGATGATTGAAATGTCGTGGCACACTATATATGTGAATGTGCTATGATGGGATTGTGAGCCTTGTGATATGCACAAGTCCAGGTCTTATGCATCCTACTTGGCTCACGGTTCCATCATAGCATATTCCTGTGTCCAACGACCTATGTATATATATGAGGCATTCTTTTTGAGTTATTTTTGTCTTTTTCGAGAATATGCCGATGATTGAAATGTCGTGGCACAATATATATGTGAATGTGTTATGACGGGATAGTTAGCCTTGTGATATGCACAAGTCCAGGAATTGTGCATCCTACTTGGCTAACTGTTTCGTCATAGCATATTCCTGTGTCCAACGACCTAGCTAGTTATATATGAGGCATTCTTTTCGAGCTACTTTGGTCTTTTTCAAGAATAATACCGATGATTGAAATGTCGTGGCACACTATATATGTGAATGTGCTACGATGGGATTGTACGCCTTGTGCTATGCACAAGTCCAGGTGTTGTGCATCCTACTTGGCGTATGGTTCCATCGTAGCATATTCCTGTGTCCAACGACCTATGTATATATATGAGGCATGCTTTTTGAGTTACTTTGGTCTTTTTCGAGAATAATGCCGATGATTGAAATGTCGTGACACATTATATGTGAATGTGCTGCGATGGGATTGTTCGCCTTGTGCTATGCACAGGTCCAGGTGTTGTGCATCCTACTTGGCGAACAGTTCCATCGTAGCATATTCCTGTGTCGAACAACCTAGTTATATATGAGGCATGCTTTTGGAGTTTGGTCTTTTTGATTTAGGAGTACTTTCTATAAGTGTATCTTCATATGCGACTTTAATTATATATGTTTTTTTTCAATCACCGGTTAATTATTATTGTCAACTTATAGATGACGTGGTACGTCGTGTACAAGGGACGGGTTCCCGGAGTCTACGATGATTGGGAAGACTGCCGGAGACAGGTGCACCGTTTCAGCGGCAATAGCTACAAAGGGTACAACACGATGGCGGAGGCGGAAGCTAGATACACGCGCTATCTAGCGGGAGTTAGGACAAGGAACCGGATGAAGACCTACACCTTCGTCGCGGCGGTGATCATGCTTATCTTCTTTGGTTATTTATCCTGCGTTTGTGTCTAGCTAGTTTAGATGTCTAGGCGAGCTTCCGAGCTCTAACTTGTTCTATCGACACATGTATTCGCATGTCACCAACTACTACTTTGTAACTTGATCGAAACAATGTAACTTAGACTATGTATTCATGTATGAGACTTATCTATATGTATTTGTTTCAATCTTGTTTTTCATATTGTGTAATTATATATATAATTGTATATCTTGTATTTGTGTGTGTATATCTGCTGTAATATTGTATATAATCTGTATTGTATATAATCTGGCTCGGAAATTAAAAAAACAAAAAACACATCTGTGGCGCACATGATCTACCTTATGTGGCGCACTACACCTAAAGCGCACTATGGAAGCTTAGTGGCGCACTAGGTAGTGCGCCACAGAAGTTCCTAGGGGTAGCGCACCTGCCCAAACATCTGTGGCGCACTAGCAGGTGCGCTACGACTGTCTCTACACAACCGTGGCGCACTAGGCAGTGCTCCACGGCTGAGAGATAGCTGTAGCGCAAGGCACGTGGCGCACTGCTAGTGCGCCACAGATGATGTTTTCAGGTGCGCCACTAAAGGCCATTTTCCTAGTAGTGTGGAATGGTAATTGCTTGGTGGTTTTTGGTTGAGTGGTTACACAAGGCCCATTTCTATGGTTTACCTTGTGTATCTCACTTGTGGATTGCCACCCAGGAACAAAGGGATTTAAGATGCCAAATGTTAAGAAGCTTCTAGTGCAGCCACATGGCATTATGGGCTCTGCCTGTATCATATAGGTTGCAATAACTTAGCCAAATGGACAGTTGGTGGTAGGGGAATGATAGGTTTGAAGCGCGTCCATTCTGGTCTAAGGGAAGGCTTCTGAAAGATCTTGTCTTGGTGAAACCAAGTCTTGTGGGGAAAGTGCACCACCTCTGCAGAGTGTAAAATCTAAATACTTAGCCATGTCCCTGGCAAAGGACAATTTGAGCATCAAGACATGGAAGCTATCAAGAATCTCCTCATCCCAATTTCTAAGTTAAAAACTTGTGGTTGAACAAGGGTTGAAGGTTCACCAATTTCTATTGGTGGTTCCTTGGGTGTTTTGACAAGCAAAAACTTAGTGTTTTCAAATGATAAGGAAAAATCTATTTTGATCAAAGCAAGCCTAAGCTCCACCTAGCCAAATGCATATAGATGATAGACTCCACTATACTGCCATAGTATCACTTGCCAATACAATTCAAATGTATTGACCCTTGTGGCTGTAACTTATTATGTTGCAGGTTTGTTTGATTATAGAGAGGTGTGTTAATTAGGATTACAAGTCTACAACCAACATAATTGCCTATGGAACTTTGAAGATGAAGGACCCCATGCTATAGTTATTTCTACTGCACTGTAATGAGATAACCAAATGAGCTACATAAGATGTAATGAATTATTTTATTCCTGGTTATAAAGTTGTATTATGACCTTTGTTTCTTGATATTACATCTTAACTATGGATGCTAGCTATTGATCCAGGGACTAGCATTGTAAACACAGGGATCTCTACCTTATTAAAGGTTGGGACCTCTACATAGACCCTTCTTGAATACTTGTGGGGCTATCATAGATTGTAGGAAGGAAAAAGTTTTGACTAAGTTTGATGGAGAGTCTTATGAGTTTAATTTTTCCAAATTCACCAAAACTCCTTATGAAAATGAACTGCCTACTGAGGATTTTAGGGTTGAACAACTTTCTGCTATTTCTCTTGCTCCTGACAATGCCTTGCAGCAGTTTATGGAAGATCATGAGAGTGATGTCTTCATGAAGGAAAGAAATGAGATTGACGAGGTTTTTCTTCGTCAGCCTGAGTTACTTAAGCATAATCTACTTGTGGAAGATTTGGGTACCACACTACCACCTAAAGGGGACCCTGTTTTCGAATTAAAACCTTTACCTGATGATCTTAAATATGCTTATCTTGATGACAAGAAGGTATATCCTGTTATTATTAGTTCCAAACTTTCAGGAAAGGAAGAAGAAAGGTTATTGGAGATACTGAAGAAACACCGAGGAGCTATGGGGTATACTCTTGATGATTTAAAAGTAATTTCTCCTACTATATGTCACCATGCTATTAATATTGAACCTGATGCAAAGCCAGTTGTTGAGCACCAACGTCGTCTAAATCCTAAGATGAAGGATGTGGTAAGAAATGAGGTATTAAAACTCCTTGATGCTGGTATTATTTACCCTATTGTTGATAGTCAATGGGTTAGCCCTGTTCATTGTGTTCCCAATAAAGGGGGAATAACTATTGTGCCTAATGAGGATAATGAGCTTATGCCCCAAAGAGTAGTTGTTGGGTATAGAATGTGCATTGATTTTAGAAAGATCAATAAAGTTACTAAGAAAGATCTTTATCCTTTGCCCTTTATTGATCAGATGCTTGATAGGTTGTCCAAGAAGACTCACTTTTGTTTTCTTGATGGTTATTTTGGGTTTTCTCAAATTGCTATGAAAGCACAAGACCAAGAGAAAACTACTTTTACTTGTCCCTATGGTACCTATGCTTATAGGCGTATGCCTTTTGGTTTATGTAATGCTCCTGCTACCTTTCAGAGATGCATGTCTGCTATTTTTCATGGTTTTCGTGAAGAAATTGTGGAGGTTTTCATGGACGATTTTTCCGTCTATGGAACTTCTTTTGATAACTGTTTGCACAATCTTGATAAAGTTTTGCAGAGATGTGAAGAAACCAACCTTGTTCTTAACTGGGAGAAATGTCATTTTATGGTTAATGAAGGTATTGTTCTTGGACACAAAATTTCTGAAAGAGGCATTGAAGTTGACAGAGCCAAAATTGAAGCAATTGAAAAGATGCCTTGCCCAAGGGATATTAAAGGTATTCGTAGTATCCTTGGTCATGCTGTTTTCTATAGGAGGTTTATTAAAGATTTCTCAAAAATTTCGAAGCCCCTTACTAATCTTCTTCAAAAAGATGTACCTTTTGTTTTTGATGATGATTGTAAGGAATCTTTTGAAACTTTGAAGAAAGCTTGGACTATTGCTCCTATTGTTTAACCACCTGATTGGAGTTTACCTTTTGAAATTGTGTGTGATGCTAGTGATTTTGCTATGGGTGCTGTCCTTGGACAATGTGTTGATAAGAAGTTGAATGTCATTCATTATGCTAGCAAGACTCTAGACGCCGCTCAAAGGAATTATGGTACTACTAAAAAATAGTTTTAGCTGTAATCTTTGCTTGTGATAAGTTTAGACCTTATATTGTTGATTCAAAGGTTACTATTCATACTGACCATGCTGCTATCAAGTACCTTATGACAAAGAAGGACGCTAATCCTAGGCTTATTAGATGGGTGCTGCTTTTACAAGAGTTTGATCTGCATATTGTAGATAGGAAAGGTGCTGAAAATCCTATTACTGACAATTTATCTCGTTTGGAAAATATTTCTTTTGACCCTTTGCCTGTTAATGATAGTTTTCCAAATGAGCAGTTGGCTGCAATAAAGCTAAGTCAGCATGAAAGTCCTTGGCATGCTGATTATGCTAACTTTATTGTTTCCAAGTATTTGCCTCCAACCTTTACAACTCAGCAAAGAAGAAAATTCCTTTATGATTTAAGACATTACTTTTGGGATGACCCACACTTATATAAAGAAGGAGTAGATGGTATGATGCAAAGATGTGTTCCAGAATTTGAATAACAAGAGATATTGAGGAAATGTCACGGCAGTGATTATGGAGGACATCATGCTGGGGATAGAACTGCACAAAAGGTTTTACAATCTGGATTTTATTGGCCTACCCTTTTCAAGGATGCAAGGAAGTTTATCTTATCATGTGATGAATGTCAAAGAGTAGGTAACATTTCTAGACGCAACGAGATGCCTATGAATTATTATATTTTTATTGAACATTTTGATTGTTGGGTATTTGACTTTATGGGTCCTTTTCCTCCTTTAAAAGGGTACACTCACATTCTTGTTGCAGTTGACTATGTTACAAAGTGGGTAGAAGCCATACCTACAAAAAGTGCTTATGGTAAGACCTCTTTAAAAATTCTTAAAGATGTTATTTTTCCCAGGTTTGGTGTGCCTAGATATCTCATGACTGATGGAGGCTCCCATTTTATTCATGGGGTTTTTAGAAAAACTCTCGCTAAGTATGATGTAAACCATAGGATTGCTTCAACCTATCACCCCCAAACCAGTGGGCAGGTAGTGTTGGAGATATGCCCTAGAGGCAATAATAAAAGTGGTTATTATTATATCTTTGTGTTTATGATAAATGTTTACATTCATGTTATAATAGTATTAACCGGAAACATTAATACTTGTGTGATTTGTAAACTAAATTAGAGTCCCTAGTAAAGCCTCTTTGTAATACTTTGGTTAATAGATGATCGTGGTTTCCCGATCATGAACATTGAGATGTTGTTAACAACAAGATCGTATCATTAGGAGAATGGTGTGATGGACATACTCCTATAGATAAGCGTAGCATTAAGATCAAGTCATTTCAATAGTTCGTTTGCTATAAGCTTTCTGATTCATAGTAACCTAATTCCTTCGACCATGAGATCATGCTAATCACCATCACTAGAAGGATGCTTTGATGACATCAAACACCACAACGTAACTGGGTGGCTATAAAGATGACATTGAGTGTTCGGAAAGTATGTGTTGAGGCACATGGATCAAGAGTGGGATTTTTCCATCCATATGACGGATAGATATACTTTGGGCCCTCTCGGTGGAATGTCATCCAATTAGCTTGCAAGCATGTGACTAGCTCACAAGGGATCACATATCACGATAACGAGAAAAGAGTACTTATCAGTAATGAGGTTGAACTAGGTATGCAAAGATACCGAAGATCAAACCTCGGATAAGTAAACTATCGCGAGACAAAGGGAAATTGGTATCGTATGTAAGTGGTTCATTCGATCGCAAAGTAATCGTACAAATATGTGGGAGACATATGAATTTCCAGATTCCTCTATTGGTTATTGATCGGAGAAGTGTCTCGGTCATGTCCGCATAATTCACGAACCGTAGGGAGACACACTTAAGGATTCGATGTTGTTTAGTAGATATGGAATGTAATTAGGGATACCGAATATTGTTTGGAGTATCATATGGGATCCGGGATATCACGAGGAGATCCAGAATGGTCCAGAGAATAAGATTCATATAAAGAAAGTCCGATTTCGGAGTTCGGGAATGATTTCGATGTTTTCATCAGAGAGGTTCTAGAAGGGTCTAGAAGGTTCACCGGACCGGAAGGGGAATGGTCCATGAATGTGTCATGGGTAAGTGGATTGATTGGATCATATCCTAGGTCACTTGGTTTTGGCATTTGCGAGAGAGAATTAAAGCTCTAAATTGAAAGTCAAAAGGGAGGTTTGAAAAGTCAAACTGGAACGATAGTTTCCTAGTGGAAGAAGGAAAGAGTCCTTCCTTCTATCCAACTTGGGTTTGGGTATGGATTCAAAATCCCCTCTCCCAAGGCTTCCCCCCTCTCATAAATAGAGGGGGAGGGCTGCCCCAAGACCACAACACCAAGCCCTCCCCACCGTGCGCCGCCATTGCCGCCACTGGCCTGACGCCGCCTTCGCCACAGCTGGCCTGCCTAGCCGCCGACACCGACCTTCTAAACCTAGATCGTCAGAAACCCTAGATCCACCATAACTCGCATCGGCTTAGGCGAAGCCCTGCGGGATCTTCCCTCTACTTCCGACACCATGCCATCGTGCTACCGGAATCGCGAGGGGAGAACTACAACCTCCGCTACCTGTTGGAATAAGGGAGAGGAAGGTCTTAATCGAGTACCGAATGTGTGTCCGACTATGGAAGCGCTGCCGGAATGCAGCGCCGAAAGGATCGTCTACGCGATATTGAGATCGGCAAGTGTACGACTACATCACCCACGAGAATCAGCTCTCGTTAACTGCTTTGGAATCTTCGAGGGTGAGTACTCTAATCAACTCGTTGCTACAATATAGTAGATAGATCTTGGCTTGTTTGTGTGCATGCGGTAGAATTTTTTTTGTTTTCCATGCTACGAACCCCTACAGTGGTATCAGAGCCATGTCTATATGTAGATCTGTTGCATGAGTAGAACACAATGGTCATTGTGGGCGTTGATGCTTTTTTTGTCGATTGCTTCTTGTGTACTTTGCATCTTGCGGGATGGTGGGATGAAGCGGCCTAGGCTAACCTTACATGACATCGTTCATGAGACTTGCTCCACGCTTAACATGCAACTTGTATTGCATAAGTGGCTTTGCGGGTGCCTGTTTCTCCCAACATAGTTAAGATTCAATTTATAACGGGTGATTGACAATACTAGTATCAACGTTGTGGTTCTTGTTCGTAAGTTAGAACGACACTTATTGAAAGCCCCAAACCACGTAAAACATGCAAAGAAAATTAGAGGCGTCTAACTTTGTTTTGCAGGGTGTGATGTGATGTGATATGGCCATGATTGTGATCATATATGATGTATGCAATGTTCCTTATTGTAAGTCGGCAACCGGCAAGACCCATATGGTTGTATTTTTAATTCCGTTAAGACCCGCGTGTCTATTATTTAAAGTAGTTGTAATAGTTGATGCTGGTGGACGACAACCATGAAGCGGTGCCATTGACCTTGACGCCACGCCGGTGATGATGGAGATCATGTTCGTGCTTGAAGATGGAGATCAGAAGCACAAGAAGAAAGGCCATATCATATCACATATTATGAATTGCATGTGATGTTAATCCTTTTATGCATCTTGTATTGCTTAGTTCACGACGGTAGCATTATAAGATGATCCCTCTCGAAAAATTTCAAGTTATAAAGTGTTCATCCTTAGTAGGCACCATTGCTAAAGCTCATTGTTTCGAAGCACCACGTGATGATCGGGTGTGTTAGATTCTGTGAGTGTATACAATGGGAGCAAGCCAGATTTGCTCATGCGGAAGCTAAGGTTTGATCTTGACGAGCCTAGCATGTACAGACATGGTCTCGGAACACGGATCACCGAAAGGTAAAGCATGAGTCATATAGTAGATATGATGAACATGTTGATTGTTCACCATTGAAGCTACATCAACTCTCGTGATGATCGGTTTTGATGTGGTGGATTTGGTTCGTGTGATCACTAAAACAATGTGAGGGATATTGTTTTGAGTGGGAGTTCACCTAGATTAATTTAACTATTAATTAGAACTCAATTTGTCATAAACTTAGTCTAAACTATTGCAAATATGTTGTAGATCAATGGCGGCCCCTACCATCAATTTTAATGCGTTCCTAGAGAAAGAAAAGTTGAAAAACAATGGAAGCAACCCGGATTGGTTCCGCAATTTGAGGATTGTCCTCAATGCTGGTAATTTGACCTATGTGCTGGATGCACCGCTGGGTGACCCACCTGCAGCTGATGCTACCGATGAGGTAAAGAATGTTTTCCTTGCTCGGAAGAATCAGTACTCCACAGTTCAGTGTGCTATCTTGTATGGTTTGGAATCGGAGCTTCAGAAAAGGTTTGAGAACCATGACCCACATGATATTGTCCATGAACTCAAAATGATATTTGAGGCTCACGCGACAGTTGAGAGTTATGAGGCTTCTGAAAAGTTCTTTAACTGCAAGATGGAAGAGGGCAACTCCGTCAGTGAGCACGTGCTTAAGATGTCTAGGCACACAAGCAAGTTTCAAAGATTGGGTATAGTGATTCCTAATGCTTTGGGGATTCACCATGTCCTAGAATCACTACCACCAAGTTACAAGAACTTTGTGATGAACTACAATATGCAAAACATGGACAAGTCGTTGCCCGAACTCTTCTCCATGTTAAAGTCTACAGAAGTGGAGATCAAGAAAGAGCACCAAGTGTTGTTGGTCAATAAGACCACCAAATTCAAGAAGCAAGGCAAGTCTAAGCAAAAGGGAAACATCAAGAAGGGCGGTAAGAAAGTTACCGCGCCGGCGAAGAAGACCAAGGCTGGGCCTAAGGCTGATACTGAGTGCTTTTACTACAAGGGAGAAGGTCACTGGAAGCGGAATTGCCCTAAGTACTTGGCGGGTTTGAAGAACGGCAACATCAATAAGAAAGGTATATCCGATATACATGTTATTGATGTGTATCTCACTAGTACTTGTAGTAGTGCCTGGGTATTTGATACTGGTTCGGTTACTCACATTTGTAACTCGAATCAGGTGCTGCAGAATAGACGGAAACTAGCGAAGAACGAGGTGACGATGCGCGTTGGAAATGGATCAAAGGTTGATGTGACCGCGGTCGGCACGCTATCTCTTCATCTACCATCGGGATTAGTTTTATACTTAAATAATTGTTATTTGGTGCCTGCGTTGAGCATGAACATTATATCCGAATCATGTTTATTGCGAGACGGTTACTTGTTTAAGTCCGAGAATAATGGTTGTTCGATTTATATGAGTAATATGTTTTATGCACATGCACCTTTGATAGATGGTCTATTCTTATTGAATCTCGATTGTAGAAATACACACATTAATAACATTGAAGCTAAACGTTTGAAATTGAGTGATAACTTGACCTATATGTGGCACTGTCGTCTTGGTCATATTGGAGTGAAGCGTATGAAGAAACTCCATTCCGATGGACTTCTTGAATCACTTGAAAGATGCGAAGCATGTCTGATGGGAAAAATGACTAAGACTCCATTTTCTGGTACGATGGAGCGAGCTACGGACTTATTGAAAATCATACATACCGATGTGTGTGGTCCAATGAGTGTAGCATCGCGCGGTGGTTATCGTTATGTTCTTACCTTCACGAATGACTTGAGTAGATATGGGTATATATATTTCATGAAACATAAGTCCGAAACTTTCGAGAAGTTTAAGGAATTTCAAAGTGAAGTAGAGAATCAACATAACAAGAAGATTATGTTTCTATAATCTGATCGTGGAGGTGAATATCTTAGTTACGAGTTTGGTGAGCATTTGAAGAAATGCGGAGTACTTTCACAATTGACACCACCGGGAACACCACAACGTAATGCTGTGTCCGAACGTCGTAATCGAACTCTGTTAGATATGGTTCGTTCTATGATGTCACTTACAGATTTACCGCTATCGTTTTGGGGTTATGCATTAGAAACAGCCGCATTCACTTTAAATAGGGAACCATCTAAATCCGTTGAAACGACACCGTATGAATTATGGTTTGAGAAGAAACCTAAATTGTCGTTCCTTAAAGTTTGGGGTTGTGAAGCTTATGTAAAGAAGTTACATCCCGACAAGCTTGAACCCAAAGCGGAAAAATGCGTCTTCATAGGATACCCAAAGGAAATTATTGGGTATACCTTCTATCATAGATCTGAGGGCAAAATCTTTGTTGCCAAGAATGGATCCTTTCTAGAGAAGGAGTTTCTCTTGAAAGAAGTGACTAGAAGGAAAGTAGAACTCGACGAGGTTGATGAACCTTCTCTCGAACTTGCGAGTAGCGCAGTACCGGAAGTAGTAACTGTGGCGCCTACACCAATGAGAGAGGAAGCTAATGATGTTGATCATGAAACTTCGGTTGAAGTAACTACGGAACCTCACAGGTCAACAAGAACTCGTACCACTCCTGATTGGTATGATCCCGTTATGAGTGTCATGTTGGTGGACAACACCGATGAGCCTGCGACATATGAGGAAGCGATGATGAGCCCAGATTCCAATAAATGGCAGAAGCCATGAAATACGAGATTGGATCCATGTACGAAAACCAAGTATGAAATTTGGTGGACTTACCGGATGGCGGGAAGGCTGTCGAGAACAAATGGATTTTCAAGAAGAAAACATATGCTGATGGTAATGTTACTGTCTATAAAGCTCGACTTGTCGCAAAAGGGTTTCGACAAATTCAAGGAGGTGACTACGATGAGACTTTCTCACCGGTAGCGAAGCTAAAGTCTGTGAGGATTTTGTTAGCAATCGCTGCATATTATGATTATGAGATATGGCAGATGGATGTCAAAACGACGTTCCTCAATGGAGACATTGATGAAGAGTTGTATATGGTACAACCCAAAGGTTTTGTCGATCCTAAAGATGCTAACAAGGTATGCAAACTTCAACGGTCCATTTATGGATTGAAGCAAGCATCCTGAAGTTGGAATCAACATTTTGATAAGGTAATCAATAGCTTTGGTTTTATACAAACTTATGGAGAAGCTTGTATTTACAAGAAAGTGAGTGGGAGCTCTGTAGCATTCTTAATACTATATGTAGATGACATATTGTTGATTGGGAATGACGTAGACCTTCTTAATAGTGTCAAGGATTATTTGAATAATAGTTTTTCAATGAAAGATCTTGGTGAAGCATCTTACATATTAGGCATAAAGATTTATAGAGATAGATCAAGACGCCTGATATCATTATCGCAAAATACATATTTGGACGAAGTTCTAAAGAGGTTTGGAATGGAAGATAGCAAGAAAGGGTTATTTCCCATGTTGCCCAATACGACCTTGAGTAAAATTCAAAGTCCTGCAACGACAGAAGATAGAGAAAGGATGAGTAAGACTCCCTATGCCTCAGCCATAGGATCTCTTATGTATGCCATGCTATGTACTAATGTTGGTTTGACTAGCATGTATCGAAGTGAACCAGGAGTGGATCATTGGACAGCAGTCAAAAACATCCTTAAGTACTTGAGAAGAACTAAGGATATGGTTCTTTCTTATGGAGGTGATGAACATCTCGTTGTTAATGGTTACACCAATGCTAGTTGGAACACCGATCCGAATGATTCTAAATCTTAATCTGGACATGTATTTACTTTGAATGGTGCAGCAGTTAGCTGGAGGAGTGCAAAGCAAAACGTTGTGGCAAGGTCTTCAACTGAATCGGAATACATAGTTGCTTCGGAGGCTTCACAAGAGGCGATATGGATGAAGGAGTTCATTATAGAGCTCGGTGTGGTTCCAAGTGCGCTGGACCCAAGGTCTATCTATTGTGATAACTTGGGCGCCATAGCCAATGCACAAGAACCAAGGTCACACAAGAAGTTTAAGCACATCAAGGTACGTTTTAACGCTATTCGATAGCATGTCCAAGATGGTGACATAAAGATTTGCAAAGTACACACAGATCTGAATGTGGAGGATCCGTTGACTAAACTTCTCCCGAGGGCAAAACATGACCAGCACCAAACCACCATGGGTGTACGGTATATTACCATGTAATCTAGATTAGTTGACTCTAGTGCAAGTGGGAGACTGTTGGAGATATGCCCTAGAGGCAATAATAAAAGTGGTTATTATTATATCTTTGTGTTTATGATAAATGTTTACATTCATGCTATAATAGTATTAACCGGAAACATTAATACTTGTGTGATTTGTAAACTAAATTAGAGTCCCTAGTAAATCCTCTTTGTAATACTAGATTGTTGGTTAATATATGATCGTGGTTTCCCGGTCATTAACATTGAGATGTTGTTAGCAACAAGATCATATCATTAGGAGAATGGTGTGATGGACATACTCCAATAGATAAGCGTAGCATTAAGATTAAGTCATTTCAATAGTTTGTTTGCTATAAGCTTTCTGATTCATAGTAACCTAATTACTTCGACCATGAGATCATGCTAATCACCATCACTAGAAGGATGCTTTGATGACATCAAACACCACACCTTAACTGGGTGGCTATAAAGATGGCATTGAGTGTTCGGAAAGTATGTGTTTAGGCACATGGATCAAGAGTGGGATTTGTCCATCCATATGACGGATAGATATACTCTGGGTCCTCTCGGTGGAATGTCATCCAATTAGCTTGCAAGCATGTGACTGGCTCACAAGGGATCACATATCACGAGAACAAGAAAAGAGTACTTATCGGTAACGAGGTTGAACTAGGTATGCAGAGCTACCGACGATCAAACCTCGGATAAGTAAACTATCACGAGACAAAGGGAAATTGGTATCGTATGTAAGTGGTTCATTCGATCGCAAAGTAATCGTAGAAATATGTGGGAGCCATATGAATTTCTAGATTCCTCTATTGGTTATTGATCGGAGAAGTGTCTCGGTCATGTCCGCATAATTCACGAACCGTAGGGACACACACTTAAGGGTTCGATGTTGTTTAGTAGATATGGAATGTAAGTAGGGATATCGAATGTTGTTCGGAGTCTTGGATGGGATCCGGGATATCACGAGGAGATCCGGAGAATAAGATTCATATAAAGAAAGTCTGATTCCGGAGTTCGGGAATGATTTCGATGTTTTCATCGGAGAGGTTCTAGAAGGGTCTAGAAGGTTCACCGGACCGGAAGGGGAATGGTCCATGAATGTGTCATGGGTAAGTGGAATGATTGGATGATATCCTAGGTCACTTGGTTTGGGCATTTGTGAGAGAGAATTAAAGATCTAAATTGAAAGTTAAAAGGGAGGTTTGAAAAGTCAAACTGTAACAATAGTTCCCTAGTGGAAGAAGGAAAGAGTCCTTCCTTCTATCCAACTTGGGTTTGGGTATGGATTCAAACTCCCCTCTCCGAAGGCTGCCCCCTCTCATAAATAGAGAGGGAGGGCTGCCCCAAGACCACAACACCAAGCCTCCCACGTGCTTGCCACGGACGCCACCGCCAACCGCCGCGCCATGGACGCTTACCGCCACGCCGCCGCTGGCCCGTCGCCGTCGCCCTAGCCGCCGCCGACACCTCCTCCTCCTCTCCGGCCTTCTAAACCTAGATCACCGTAAACCCTAGATCCACCATAACTCACACCGGCTTAGGCAAAGCCCTGCGGGATCTTCCCTCTACTTCTGACACCACGCCGTCGTGCTGCTGGAATCGCGAGGGGAGAACTACAACCTCCGCTGCCTGCTGGAACAAGGGAGAGGAAGGTCTTAATCGAGTACCGAACATGTGACCGACTGCGGAAGCGCTGCCGAAACGCAGCGCCGGAAGGATCGTCTACGCGATCTTAAGATCGGTAAGTGTACGACTACATCATCCACGAGAATCTGCTCTCGTTAACCGCTTTGGAATCTTCGAGGGTGAGTACTCTAATCAACTCGTTGCTACAATCTAGTAGATATATCTTGGATTATTTATGTGCATGCGGTAGAATTTTTTTGTTTTCCATGCTACGAACCCCTACAGGTAGAACTTTCCAATAGAGAAATTAAATCTATCTTGCACAAGACTGTTAATAGATCTAGGAAAAATTGGGCTAAAAAGTTGAATGATGCTCTGTGGGCTTATAGAACTGCTTATAAAAATCCTATGGGGATGTCTCCTTACAAAATGGTTTATGGGAAGGCTTGTCACTTGCCTTTAGAATTAGAACACAAAGCTTATTGGGCAGTGAAAGAGTTGAATAGAGATTTTAGACTTGCAGGTGAGAAAAGATTACTTGACTTGAGCACTTCAGATGAGTGGAGAAGTGAAGCTTATGAAAATGCTAGACTCTTTAAGGAAAAAGTAAAGAGATGGCACGATAGGAGAATTCTCAAAAGGGAGTTCCATGTTGGTGAGAAAGTTCTTTTGTACAGGTCTCGTCTCAGATTTTTTGCAGGAAAACTACTCTCAAAATGGGAAGGACCTTTTGTTATTAAGGAATTTTATCGTTCAGGTGCTATCAAAATATCTTCTATGAAGGACGACACCACACAAGTGGTGAATGGTCAAAGACTTAAACATTATATCTCTCGAGATTCCTATAATGAAGATGCTGATGTTATTCAAATGGTGACCCTAGAAGAATTTATCAAAAACCAAACACCAGAATCTGCAGAGTTCGTCGTTGAATAGGTAAAATTGGTGAAAATAGAAGGTTCGTGAACGCCCAATCTTTTTATATTTTTGATGTTTTAATACATATGGAAGGTTACAAGATGGAACAGAGGAGGAGACGGAGGCCGGGGTGGCCACACCCAGCCCAGGCGCGGGCCCCACCTGGCCGCGCCTGAGGGGGGTGTGAGCTCCCTGAGCTCCACCTCCTCCTCGTTCTCGTATTAGTACCTTCCTTATGCATTGAAACTTCCTAATATATAACCCCCCGGGTTCCCCGAGGTTCTTGTATCGTGTTCTCGTCGTGTTTTCGTTTCGATCTGTTTCTGTCAGGAAAAATTCTCAGCTTTGGAGCCACAATGTCTTCCTCTGGATCACCCATGGAGGATTCCTTCGTGGATGCCATCAACCTGTACATGTGTGAGTTGAAGATCCATCCCAAGGAGTTGATTCTGAAGGATGGGGAGGTGCAGATAAAAGAAGTTCAAGGCCCTAAAGGAGAAGGCAGTCTGGAAGACAGGATGGAAGCTTTGGAACAATAAGTTTTCAGGTACAAGAAGATGGCGGAACGCGAGGTGGATACTATCCATATGATAAGTTCAGAACTCATCGCCAAGCACAAGGAGGAGGTTGCTGAACTCCAGGGAAAAATCCTCTCACTACCTCAGGCCACCAACCAATTACAAGAACATCTTTACGACATACAAAACCAAAACTGTGAGTATGCAGCTAGATTTGCTCGCATGTGCTCTGCTGCTAGTTTCAGGATTGTGGAAACCAAGGCATCCTTTTTGGATGGGGAACCTTTACCTTGGAAGTCTCATGATTACAAGGGGGCAACACCACCACCACCAAAGGAGTAATTCATCATAAGGTTTGGCATCCCCTTGGCTTGTTCCAAGATTGTGTGAGTGCCACGGTATCACCACCATTATCTTTCATCTTTTACCTTTTTAGTGGATTCATATCTTTGGTAGAGAGGTTATCTTATAGGTTGGTTTGCATGTGGAAGTATCTCTCCTTTAGTTGGTTATCTATGTAACCCTTGGTGTGAGTGCCTTTATGGATTATTAATGAGAAGTCTCATCTTTTACTTTTTGCACTTCTTATTTTAGTTTGCAATCTCTATTATATGATGGATCTTGTTGATCAGTATTGGCATCACTTTGGGAGTATCAAGTAACTCTAAATTGGTTTTGGCAAACCAAGCTTTGGTTAGTACCAACACTTCTTGAGGTTTGAAAGAAAAAGAGAAAAATCTTACATGTATTTTGTATCATTTGTTTTCTTTCTTGTTGGCTCATAAGCTTAGTATTCTTTATTTAAGATCTTTTGTGTCTTCAAGGAAGATTGCATGTTTGACTTTATTACTTGTATGTTTGCTTGTTTCTTTCAACTCTCTTGCATGCTACGCAGCCTTGCTAGCCAAAAACCTATTTTGAGAAGACATACTTCTCATCTTTCTAATCTCTTTCAACCAAACCTATGCCATTTGTGTGCACCATATCTACCTAGTAGCATTATTGCTATTCCAAGCAAATTTTCAAGCTTCATCTATCTTTCGAATTAAAAAGTATTTTGTTATGTGAAAACTAGTTAGTAAAGCTCTCACGAACTTGATGGAACACCTTATTTTCTTGCCCCTATTAGACTTGAACCATTGTGAACATCAAAGTTGTATATGCTTGCATCTATACGTTGGAATTAGTAGAACCGTGCTATCACGGGGAACGTTTCCAACATTGTACTTGTACTCTGTACACTGTTGATATTGTGCTCTTTTGTTTGTGGATGTCACCGGTGTGAAATAAAAAGGGAGCTTGTAAGTCCATGGAGTTTGTATTTTGTGTTAGAAAAACACCTAGGCCGCTAGCCTAAGCCATGCCTAATTATGATGGAAACTTGCAGCATCACCATAGTGAGCTATCTATGAAGCATCCTCAATAAAAAGCTATGCATATAGTAAATAAAAAGATCGCTGAGATGCTCACTGTCTACTTGCCTTGTCATTTTGGTTATGGGAAAGCTCCTGTACCATGTGTAAGGGGTACCCCGTTGGCGGTTCTCAATGATATGAAAGTACTTACAATGACAAGAACTTACCGGTGACTGAAGTTGAATAGGATGAGGAGTGGCCCTCATATTCAAGGGACATGAGATTGCCAACTTATATTTCGTCAAGCATATACTGCATCCTTGTTCACTTTAACCTTAATCATCTCAAGATGCCTATGATAGGGGCAATGAGGGTTCAAAGCTAGTAAGTACCATAATCATTTGGAAGCTCTTTATGACTTGTAATCCTTGCTTCCCTCTATGAAGGGACCTTTCTCCCACTTCCAAGTTGAGTTAGTAAACCTACTTCCTCTCTATCTCAAGTAAGCATTTGAGTTGTTGTGTTTCAAGCATTCATATGGTGATTTATTCAATCTTGTTCTGTATCTTCCTTGTTTGCACAAAACCCTTATCTATTGAGTATTACTTTGAAAGCCTTCACTTGTGAAAAACCTTTTTGAGCAAAGAGTGCTCCTGCTTTGAAACTTCTACAAAAAGCTTTCTTGTGAAACTGTTTGCCAGGTGTTCTTTGACCAAGAACAAAGTTTGCCAATTCCAATTATGATTTATCTTTATGCATCTCTATTGTGACTGCTATACTTGGTTGCAAGCCAAGTTATATAATGGTGAGTTGCTTTCTTCTATGAGTTGTGCAATGGGAAGTGTGATGCTTCTTGTTCGTATTCTTTTATCGATACTTCACTCCATAAACCTGTGGACATGTTTACCGAGCTCAGTTTTCGCTTGGGGACAAGCGAAGGTCTAAGCTTGGGGGAGTTGATACGCCCAATTTGCATCACCATTCTATATCATAATTTACCTCTATTCATTGATATATGTCTTATTATGAGGTATTACTTATGGTTTTTCATCTGTTTATGCATGTTGGATGATTCTTGGAGGATGAATTGCTGGAGTCTGGATTCTGATGGAAAAGAAGGCGTTTTGGTGCAATTTCGCGAAGATCGGAAAAATACCAGAAAAATATGGGAAAATATTTTTTCCCTGGACTGCGCCTAGGGCAGGCGTGGCCCACCTGCCCGGCTCCCGACTCTGCCCCTTCGCCTATATCTTCCCTACTAAACCCAAAGGCTAGGGGAGCGACCACAGATAGATTTACGCCGCCTCTGCGGGGCGGAAAACACCGAGAGAGAAAGATCTCTCCGACAGACAAATTTCTACGGGGGGAATTCCTTCCCGGAGAGGGGAGACCGTCGCCATCAACACCATCATCAATCTAGGCTTCATCGGGATCATCATCATCATCCACACCATCATATCCACCAGCACCATCATCATTACTCCGTCCCGCTGTAACAATTGTGTTGGATATTGCTTTAGTTCATTAGGGGAAACCTTCCCGATGTTGATTACTATTATAGATGATGCTTGTGAGTGGAACCATTGGATTATTGTTTATGTTTAGATTTTTATCCATTACCATGTCATCTTTGATCTTGATCCATATGATGTCTTGTGAGTAGTTCGTTGTGTTCTTGAGGACATGGGAGAAGTCATGTTGTTAGTAGTGAATCTGTGTTGAGTTATTATTCAATGGTTTAGTATTTAAGTTGTGGTGCTATTCTTCTAGTGGTGTCATGTGAACGTCGACTACATGATACTTCACCATTTATGGGCCTAGGGGAATGCATTGTGTATTTGGATACTAATTGCGGGGTTGCCAGAGTGATAGAAACCTGAACCCCCGTTAGGACACCTTTTCACAAGGGAGTGTAGGATCTCAGAGTTTAAGGTTATGGTTAGATTTATATCTTAATTACTTTCCTGTAGTTACGGATGTTTGCAGGGGGTTTAATCACAAGTATGTATTAGTCCAAGTAAGGTCGGTATGTTAGCACAGGTTCACCCACACAACACCAAAGAAGAGTATTCAGCTATTTGAAGCGAAAGCACTTGACAGAATTCCCATGTGTCCTCGAGAACGTTTGGTCCTTATAAGTATTTCCACCGGCTTGTCCTTTGCTAAGAAAGGATTGGGACATTTGCTTCGTTTGTCGTTACCTTTGTTACTTGCTCTGTGTTTTGTTGCCTTATCAGAAAACCACTAAAAATCTGTTTGCTAAGTATTCACAGGGATTTCCTGCTCCACACCACTGTTTAGCACCTTCTGGTCCTCGTTGGGATCGACACTCCTATTTATCGAAAGTACTGCGATACACACCCTATACTTGTGGGTCATCATGGTTTCTTTCTAGTACCCGTGTCTCCATTTTCCCGCCATCCTTTCAGGAAGAAATATTGCAAGAGTCGTGTGTGTTCGATGACCTTGACTACCACGAGTACAACCGTCAGGTCAGGGAGGGGAACAACATCCCGATTTCCTCCTCGCTCAACTTTGCGGTAAAGTTATCGTTACCCTTACATTACTTTCCTTGCGGTCTCATCTCTTTCTTGCCTAACATGTTCTTGTTCTTGACTCTTTAGCGAACGGAGATAAATAAATACGCCGACAATGCCGAGGCGATTCTTTATGATGTCCCTAAGGGGAAAAAGGGAGAAGGCATGATGCGAGACTTCCTTAAGGTACAGATGTGAGACGAGTACTCTTATAGGACTATTGTTTTACTGGTTTTGACTTCTTTTGTTATTTGTTACAGCGCTCATCCCAAAATATGCGTCGGTTATCTAACCTGCTAGGTTGCCACGATCTCGAGTACACAACCCCGTCCAATTCTAGGTCCAAGTCGACTACTGATTCGTCGGCCCATCTTCAGGATGACGTTGAGGATGAGACCACTTCAGCGATTCGTTCGAAAGATGAGGTATGGGACAACCTTATTTCTTACCTACACTTAGTGCTTTTTGTTTTCCATGCATTTTCATAGCCATACAATCTTACATGTAGATTCCTCGTATGGAGAATGAGACGAAGCAGGAGTACCATATTCATTCCGCATACCAGCTGAAGCCAAGGAAAGAGTTCTAGCGCTGGACGCCGGACGACTTCCGTAACAAAGGAAAGGCCAATATTGTCGAAGACGAGCCGCCATGGAGGTCAAGAGCGACTAGGGGGACGAGAGGCCTACGGTATGATGATGATGACGAGTCGCAAGAAGAAGAGGAGGTGACAAAGAAGATACCTCCGAGGAGGGGTCGAGGCCCAAGGACGCATGGACGGAAGTAGGTCATGTATGGCACAATGTTAACGATGATGCACTATGTTTGAGACTATGTATGGGTTGATGTATGGCACTATGTTGATGTATGCCACTATGTATATGTTTGAGACTATGTTGATGTTTATCCACTATGTTGTTGTGGATTGTATTATGAAACTTAATATATTGACATATGTGCACTTGTGCTGTGAAACAACTGAACCTAGTCCAGTTCAGCAGTGTAGCACCTATCTGCTAGGCGCTATACTAGCAAATTTCAACTGCGAGCATACAGAGAGCAAACTGAGAGATTGCAGGTTAGGGGAACCTCTAAGTTAGAGTGTAGCGCCTGTCTGCTAGGCGCTATACTACCAGATTTTGACTGCTCCAAAAACAATAGGAGCATACAGAGAGCAAACCAAGCAGCGTAGGCGAGGGAAATACTCTAAGTCAGAGTGTAGCGCCTGTCTGATAGGCGCTACACGCAGGGGCATATCGCCTATCAGTCAGGCGCTACATGATCAATAGGCTACGAGGCTCCGTCTACAAGTCTAAAGCATAGGCCCTTTGCCCTTCTTCTTCTTCTTCTTCTTCTTCTCTTCATCCTCCTCCATGGAGCGCCACGCCGTTCGACACAGCTTTTCCCTCTCTGCAGCACGAGCTCCCTTCTTGAGGCGCTCCTCTTCCTCCTCTTTCTTGAGAAGCTCGTCCTCACGTTGCTTGCGCTTCTTCGCCATCTCCTCGTCACGCAACCCTTCGTGGTAGCGCCTCCTTATTATGGCACGATCAATCTCTTTGATACTCTTGTTGGCTTGAGGTTGCTCGAGATCTATCCAAGTGTAGTACCTGCATACCGGAGGGGGAGACTACAAGAAAATAGTGCATGTTAGTACTATGATATGGAATAGTTGGTACACATGAAGAACTAAAAAGCTTTGTGCATACCGGTGGAGTCTCGTACGGGTTGCGGCTACGCACGGGAGAGCGAGAGTAGTTGGCACACATGAAGAACTTCTTTCCCAACTATCGGAATAGTAGTCTTGGGACTGCTTAACAATGCAATTGGATTCGCACAAACAAATAGGAACCTCCTTTCCATGGTCCTCAGAAGTACGAAACGCCTTCCGTGGCATTTCCTGTTGGTCAGCGCAAGGTGGCCTAGCATTGGCCCTCCTCTTCCTCTCTTCATCTTCCTTCTCCTTTTGCCTCTTCCTCTCTTCCTCTTCTTTCTCTTTTTTCCTCTTCCTCTCCTCCTCTTCCTTCTTCGTCTTCACCTCGTCCTCTTTATCCTTCTTTGTAGCCAAGTCACGAGCAAGTTGAACTACTGAATCAAATGCCTTCCTCTTCTCCTCTTCCTCAACTTCCTTCCTCTTCCTCACCACCTACATAGCGTTCACCCAGATCTTTGAGTAGTTCACACCATCCCCATCATTGTCCTTGTTGGGTTGAGTCGCCATACCTATTATAAGAATGAAAGGTATAAGTTTGTAAAGGATGCATGAATGTGAACAATAGTTGATTCAATGAAATAAGCATAGTAGGTAGTAACATAAGCATGCAAGTATGAACATTTTAGCTGTACCTATTAACATAAGGATTTGGTCCTTCTAAGTAACCTAACATACTAGCTGGGTTAAAACCGCCATGCCCTCTTCCTCTTCTAATCCCAAGTGATCGACCTCTTTGTTGTCTAGGAGCTTGTTGTCTAGGAACTTGTTGGCTAGTTCTTGGTTGGCTTGGGACTTGTTGGCTAGTTCTTGGTTGGCTTGGGTCTTGTTGGCTACCACTAGGTTGACTTGGAACTTGTTGGCTAGTTCTTTGTTGGATTGGGTCTTGTTGGCTACCACTTAGTTGGCTAGTGCTTGCTTCATTTTCTTTTGATCTTTTCCTTTGGGAATACTTTCTTGCATTGTGCCCTTCACCATTGCACGTTCCACATCGGGCTCTCTCACGAGGCTCTTGGAATTGGTCATTGCCCGTTTCTCAAGCACCACACGGCCCCATCCATCCATGTCTCTCCTAAAGCGCTTTGTCTTGCGTCTTGCACGTTTAATCACCTTCCATTTTGGATCGGGCCATAGTTGAATTCCATGGTACTCCGGCCATTGTGATTGGTCCAAGTATGGATGAAATCTAGGAGCCCATGTCTTCTTAGTAGTCTCAATAGAGAACTCAGACTCTCTCACCATGAGCGGATTATTGTAATCCAAATGTCGCCTGCGAGACGCCACGAGCAAGTGCGAGCATGCAAGATGAAGCAATGATGGCCTTCCGCATGTGCACTCACAAGTATTGAGCGAGACCTTGAATGCTCGGCCTCCGTGTTGGACACCATCAGCCGTTGTACCTCCGGGCTCCATAACTTGGTAAATTAGCTCGTCATTATCATATTCCGTGACAACTTGGGCATCCGCTTTCTTTAACTGAAATTGCATCCAATCATCAACCTTAGGTGGGTACTTGTATTTGTACTTGTTCTTGCTGTCCCCTGCAATCTTCCGATCCGTTTCCTCTGAGTAATTTCAGAAAATACCCATTCATCATGTCGAATGTATATCGGACTATTTCCGTGATGGGCAATGCACGAACACCTTTGAGCAACTTGTTGAAGGAATTTGCCATGTTGCTTGTCATTTGGCCGTACCTCCGACCACCGTCATCGAAAGCTCGTGCCCACTTTGTCCTTTATTCAATGTTTCTATCAAGAAACTCTCGACCACCCGCATTGAGCTCTTTGTTGAAGAGCAATTTGTTGTACAAGTTTGAGAAACGATGTTCCGTGAAAGCGAGGCAACAATCTTGTAGATCATCGGCCAAATCCTTGCTATTGCATGCCCTATATAAGTTCGCACAAAAGTGTCTCATGCACCAATGATGGTGCAATGGAGCATGGCCGGGAATATCTTGGTTCACCGCATTAAGAATTCCTTGATGATGGTCCGAGATGACACACATTTCCCTATGAGGGGTTAATATCTTGGTTCTCAAAAGATGGAAGAACCACTACCAATTATCATTACTTTCCACTTCTACCAAAGCAAACGCCAAAGGAATCAACCGGTTGTTGGCATCATTGGCTATTGCAATCAAGATAGTGCCCTTGAATTAACCGTTCATAAAGGTGCCATCAACGGAGATGACCGGCCTACAATGTTCAAATGCCTGAACACATTGCTCGAAACCCCAAAATGCATGGCCAAAAACTCGAACGGTTCTTCCGTTTACAATCCTTGTCTTGTTCCCATAAGGTTCAACCACATGAACCATGTCCGGGTTAGCATCGATCATCGCTCCCAACAACCTTGGGATTTGGTTATAAGATTCCTCCCAATCACCGTACAACATCTTGAATGTGGCTTGCTTAGCATTCCATTCCTTCCCATACTTCACCTCGTAGTGAAAGAGGGCTTTCATAAGCTCCATGACCATCTTGATGCTCATTATTGGAAATGATGCGATGTCATTGGAAAGCCTATAAGTGAGGAACTCGGAGGTGAGTTGCCGGTGCTCGTGCTTTGCATCCTTTCCATCCACCACCGGGCCTCAGCACATGTGAGTTGATACACAACTAGATATGTGCCAATCGGGACCTCCCTTGAATGGTATTGCACGCACAATCCAAGGACATCCTTCTCCTCGCACGTCACCGTGTAACGCTTCTTGATGTCCGAGTGCAAGACCATGTAAGGACGATGATGCTTCACCGAGAAGTCCTTTATCCATTGCTTAAATTCCAACAAGGTCTTAAACCTTGATCCTTTGCAAAAGCCATTATTCACGTGATTGTCATCCCGGTAAGAACTTGTCCTTGGTCCAAGCACTATGCCTTTGCCACCATCAACCGTGGATTCATCCGCCAGACTAAGATCACGAAACAAAGGCACCTGATGGTCCCGCCCCAATACGGTATCATGGATTTCGGCCTCTCTAGTCGTGAAGCCCTCCTCGTCAACTTCTTCTTCAGGACCATCATCATCCAAGTCCGATGCATAACCTCGATAATACGGGAGGTCACGGTCCATGTCATCTTGAGTGATATTTTTCCCAAATCTCCAACATTGTTTTCATGGAGTTCAACATCATCATCATCTTCACCCTCACAATCATCATTGTCCTCTTCCAACACTTCGTCTTGGTGTCTTGAAATCGGGCTCAATGTTTGGATCAAAGGAGGTTCACTCCATAGATCTTGCTCTACGGTTGGAGGACTCCTAATATCCAATGGGGAGGCAAGACGGTTCAAGTCCAAAGGCAATGAACTATCAACCTTCTTGGTGGAAAATAGCTCAAGAGCCTTGTCTAGTGATTCAGCCACCACCTCCTTCTACGCAAGACAATGGGCCTCGGAGAAGATACACATGGTCTTCCAATGGATATGCATTCCAAAACCCATATTATGTATTCCCTCCAACTCGACAACATCACATTGGTCCATCCATTTAAATTCAATCCTCACTTTCTCCAATACCTCGGTATAGGTGGGACTACGCTCAAACAAAATATCTATATCATTCGGGTCCGGTTCTATGTTGCCTTTCAAAAAGGCATCCTTGTCCACATGATGAACAAGAACAATTCTTGCCATCCTTAACACATAGGAGAATATGTTCATTAACTAACCATGACAAGATAAACAAAAATATACTAGACACATTACCAAACCATAAAGCTAACAAGAACACCCTCTCTTACATAAGCAAACCCTAACTCTAACCCTAGCCATAACATTCCAATAAACCAAACAATGACATTTCAACAACCCTAAACCTAACTAAATGCTTCATACACATCTTTATACCCAACATTGGCCAATGAATCTAACAAATTTCCAAACATTTCTCCCCAAATCAAATTTCTAGGGTTTCAAGCCAAGTCCAACCCAAAATGAAAGATTTCAAGAGGTCAAAACAGAGGGGAATGAGGGAGGGTACCTCTAGCAGCTGGGGAGGGGCACAAATCCACCAAATGAAGCTTCCAATGTGAGAGATTTGAGGGAGGGGAGAGGGGATAAGGGGGCGCCTCCTTGCTATTCTTCTTGGCTGGGTCGAGCTGGAGGGGGGGTGAATGGGGAGGGGTGGGGAGGGGCTGGGCGCGACAGGCTATGTCTCAATGTGTAGCGCCTATCTGATAGGCACTATATATTAGAGCATAGCGCCTATCAGATAGGTGCTACACAATAAGCATAGCGCCTGGGCGTTACTCGCCCCAGGCTTAGAGCCTAGGCGTCACACGCCTGGGTGGGGCCAGGGCCGAGCCAGGCGATGCCACGCTGGCAGGGGCATAGCGCCTAACAGAAAGGCGCTACCCTGTAGAGTATGACGCCTTGTTGTTAGGCGTTACCTAAAGGGTCAGTGCCAGTAAAATTGTTACACCGAGGGTCATTTTGTGAAATCCTTTCAGATATGGGTTATTTTTTTCCATTCTGCCCTGGTGGTTGGGGGCCGTCAGTGGGGCCGGGTTGGGGGATCCGGTGGAAATTCTCTAAGAAGAATAACTTCTAATACGACATGGCAGTGTTGAATGCCTAGGTTGTGCCACTTCTCCTTTTATCAGCGGGCCACCGAGGACCATCCTTCTATCGATGATGTTGTGGTGGACTTCCGAGCCACGTGGGATGCCTCGGCAAGGGGTCATGCCTCGCCATGATGTATAGGGAGTCGCTCGAACGGTGGGTCATTTGGTCATGTCGGTGTATATGTCGCATCCGTAACTTGTGTGTGGATTTCTAGACTGTGGGCCTCCGCTAGCCGGCTGTTCCGTAAGATGGTAGCTGGTGCGCCTAGCATGAGAAATCTTGGCACCTTGTTGCCTAGACTACAAATGGTTTGTAACACCCCGTCCACTGGGCCCGGGGGGTTTCACTCCTGGTAGCTTAATACGATATCTAGACTGACCCCATAAACCAACACTAGTCTTTTCTGCGCACTTTGTCCTCACTCATGCGCACCTGGTACCCACTTCCCGGTCGTTCACCCATCCTAGAATTGCTCTAGGCCAAGCACGCTTAACCTTAGAGTTCTTTTCG
The DNA here is from genome assembly GCA_023614405.1 of Avena insularis. Taxonomy (NCBI): domain Eukaryota; kingdom Viridiplantae; phylum Streptophyta; class Magnoliopsida; order Poales; family Poaceae; genus Avena; species Avena insularis. The sequence continues at coordinate 374,537,137 of CM042695.1, read as the reverse complement.
AACGAGCTTCTAGAAAAGAATTTGCAACTTGTTAGTATGAGTATCCTATCAATCGTATTAAGCCATGTGCGGGATCTCACATGGTTCTAGCTAGCTTACTAATGGTTGCATCTCTCGAGGTACCTGGTTACCCATGCCCTCGCCGGGAGGTGAAGAACTTGAAGACCCTACGAAGATCGGTCATACAATCCTAGGCTCCCCCACCCTCTAGCCACCGTAGTGGTGAGGAGAGGAAAACTTGATCACTTGGTTGCCTCCTGCGGGGGCCCTAGGGCAAATAGCACGAGTCTAAATATAATTATTTTTGTACCATGCTTATTATTAGCTGACTTGTTGTGTATGGATTTTTTGCCATGATAGGTCATTGTGATATACATTATCCCAATATGTTGCATCTGCCTAGAAAATATGATTCGTTCCAGGAAAGTTCCAGAAGATGATAATGGTAAGAAAGAAGATTGTTTATGAAGAAACACTAAGAAAAATTCATATGATGATACATAAGAATTTATATAAGAATTGAAATAGTATTTTATCATAGAGTTACCCCATGGGGAATTAGCAGCACCCACGAATAATGTAAATACTGCTTTGCTTTACCTTTACTCACATCATCATATTTTTATGAGGGTCTTAGCAAAAAAGGGTTGAGCTGTAGAGATATTGTCTGTAGCGAGATCACATGTTTTCCTTGTTCTATGTTCTTCCTTCTGTTGTTATCATATACCAAAATTAATAAAAAAAAATCACAAATTATAGTCCCAATGTTTTCCTCATAACATTTTTAATTTAATTTTGTGATTTGATTAGTTCGGTCTTGATTCTTGGCATATTTTCAATAAACCACAGCCATGTGCATCAAAGAATGCAAAGGCCAGATGGCATGAAGTTCCAGGTAGGTGGAGAAAGGAGCAGGATCTGATTGCGTTTTCCATATTTTATGTAGGTTCTTTGGTGCAAAATGTTCATGCCTAGTTGTATTTTTTAGTTTCTTTGCAGCTGAAGATGTAACGTGTGCCTCCACCGCTGTTAATGAAAGATTCTAGGCCCATCTGGGCCTACCCCTGTTCAAAAAAGAGGGCATGTCCTTACTTTTGTGTTTTTTCTAGACGAAGCCTTGAAAAGTATTGTTGAGTAAAATGCATGGAGATTCCAAAGTATTTGTGAGGTGTCAACTGGTTCCTAATTCTATGAAAATGCATACCTCGGTCCTAAAAATTTGTAAGTTGTTCACGGTATGTCCTAGCTAGGTTTGACCTTACTAAGTGGCGCGTTGTCCAAGGCAACATAGGCAATATTGTTCAAAAAAGTTTCAACAATCTATTCTCTCCTAAATTGTGCGATGTTATGTATTTTTAGAACATCCCACCATTTTGTTACTCAATTATAATGTTTGTACAAACAACCTCAGGTGGATACATGTCTGCCTACGCTTAGGTAAAGAGAAAATCTAGCTAGACTATGGGCATCACCATTCGTATGACGACGATCTTCAAGAACAGTCTTAAAAGACTTAAACTTACCCATTGTCACCTTTACTATATTTCATTCACCACCTAGCCATGTGAAGCCATAATACTTTTATGAAGTTATGTTCCGGATCACCTTGACACAGTCACTCGCCAGTTTACCAGGGTGGACCTGGGAATGGGCCACGCGCTGGGAAGGCCCATGTGTAGGCTTTGAGATATTGTTGACTTGTTGTACGATTAGTGAAGTTTTGGGCCTAATCCCTGGGCTGCAAGACGAACTACCCTGGGTGCAGATCCGCCATTGGTTTATTTTTTGGATTGAAAAACAAAAACAATATCGAAGCCACTTGTTAGTATCATTGTTCGAGGCAATAACTTTGGTTTGATAGATCAGCTAGAATCAACAACATTGGCTATGAGACTAGCCCCAATGGGGTATTATAGGTGGTATCATGCACCACATGCATACAAAATGCTTATGTGTCACTAATGCATGTAAAATGCATATATGAACTTTGTAGTTTGTTAACATGATTTCTCACATATTTGCATCATATACAATGTTATATCCACATTTTATATTGATTTTTGGGGATTTATCAGTGATCCCCTTTATTTTGGCTATAATCCGGTAGGGCAGAAAAACTCTGTTTTTGATATTTCAGGACCTATACGAAGTCAAATAGACTTACACATTTGGGAATGCCAATATTTATTCACGAGAAGAATCTGGAGCACAAGAATTCCACCAGGAGGGCAAGGAGGGCCAAGAAAGCATGTGTGGCGCACCCAGCCTAGGTGGGCGCGCCACCCATGCTCTCTCTCCCTCCTCGGCCATCTGATCGCCTTGTTTCTTTCACCCACGGAGTTCTTTTGACCTAAAAATCCCTATATAAGGATGATGACCCACAAGTATAGGGGGTGTATCATAGTACTTTTGATAAATAAGAGTGTCGAACCCAACGAGGAGCAGAAGGTGTTGACAAGTGGTTTGGAGCAGGAATTCACTGTAAATACTAGCAAACGGATTTATAGATTTTTTTGATAATGTAGATAAATGAAGTGCGAGTAAATAAAAGACAATAATGATAATTGCACCAAGTGGCTCAATCCTTTCTTCAGCAAAGGACAAGCCGGTTGTATTACTTAGGAGGACCAAACATTCTCAAGGACACATGGAAATACTGTCAAGTGCTTTCGCTTCATATAGTTGATTAATCTTTTTTGGTTGGATAAGTGTTGTGTGGGTGAACCTATGCTAATGTACCGACCTTACTTGGACTAATACATACTTGTGATTATAACCCTTGCAAGCATCCGCAACTACAAGAAAAGTAATTAAGATAGAAACCTGACCACATCATTAAACTCTGAGATCCTACGCTCCCTTGTGCAAAGGTTTTCTAATGGGGGCTTAGGTTTCTGTCACTCTGACAACCCCACAATTAGTAACCAAATACACAATGCATTCCCCTAGGCCCAAAAAGGTGAAGTATCATGTAGTCGATGTTCACATGACACCACTAGAAGAACAACACCACAAATTAAATATCAAACCATTGAATATTACTTCAACACAATTCAACTACTAACAACATGACTTCTCCCATGTCCTCAAGAACTAAACGAACTTCTCGCGAGACATCATATGGATCAAGATCAGACACTACTGCAGAATAGCTTATAGCCTCCAGCACACTAGTGACATGCAAAAATTGGCATGTCACTATCAACTAGTTTCAGCGACAGACGGTAGTTTGTCTGTCATTGGTAAAGGCTGACAAGGCGGCTCTCAAACATACTAGTAACAGACCGATAAATTTGCTGGTTACCGGTAATTTTATATATTACAAGTGACATGCTAGTAGACTTGTCTGTCGCTGGTATGGCCTAAACAAATCTAAGACTATTACTAGTATAGACTAAACAAAATATCTAGAGAGAGTCGGCAAAAAATAGCGGGAGCTAGCCAATATTTTGCGCTAAAATTTGGCTTGACACCGAACGAAAAACATACTCCTCAATTGGGGAAAAATAATAGATCGATCTATACGCTCGACATGGCCGTTCTCTGCCTCCTCGAATTGGCGGCATTCACTGAGATAACAGGGTCGCCTCTAGATCGGTCAAACCCCTCCTCGCATAGTATCTTTTCTCCATCATCTTCTCTATCGCCTGTAGCACACCGCTCAGCGTAGAGCCGGAGAACACCATGTCTATTTCACCTCGTGCTTAGATCCGAGGAGTAGTGAATGAGGAAGAGCGGGGTGCTCCTCTCTTGGTCTTCTCTCGCGTTCTGCTCCTACTCGTACTGAATGCCGGTCGAAGTGCTCGCTGACAGATGCAATGGCGGCGTGTCTACCGTTGTAGAGGCACCGCTGGCCGGGGACCCAGCCGCCCTTGCCTATGTCACTGCGGCGCCACCACTATCTTACCGGACCCCCCTCCCCTGGTGACGAAGGTACGCCAGAGGGGTCCGGGAGATCCCAGATCGATCCTATCGTAGAACCGAATTGCTAATTTTGAGATTTTGTTTTATCTAATCTCCTAGGTTTGTAGTCTGTGCAGAGATTTGCCAATCACTCTAATAGTTCAGTTCATCTCCCAAATCGTCCACTATAATCTAATCCAATTTGTGGGTACATACGTGATGCAGAGTAGGCTAGTACAATCAGATTGATTCATGTGTTCTTGGTACAGGCTATGCTATTCTGAATATTGTTGGTTCTAATACCAATTTTCTGTTCCCTTCCTCGTTTCCTCCCTTCATCCCCGTGTTCTATTTGGCCTTTAGCCTTTCTGCTTCCCTATAACTATCATAGTTGTGCTGGATTTTTCTTGATGTTGCACAGGCTGCGTGGAGCACATGGATCCGTACTACGTGATTAACACCATGATTTTTTTTTGAGAAAAGGAACAACGTTCAAGCAATAGAAACAGAGGACGTGCATCAAGTGTGAAATATAGCAATTGTTCATGGTGGAATCGTGGTATGTACTGCTATACATGCACTAGTATAATGTATTGACTATTCATTGTGCTTCAGTTTATTGGTTATTTGTGGAAATAAGAAAAACACTTGAGAAGGAATCTAATTTAAATCTGCATACAGATCTCAGATGATGTTGCTAAAATTAACATTCTTCAGTAAGGAAGACCCTGATGGTATATATTTCTAATGATGGTATATACTATGTGTGTTTTGTATACTTCTGGTGATATATATTTCACATACATTAAATGTTGTCCACATAATTTATTGTTTATATGGTTTTAAGAAGATTGACCGCCCGTGAAGGTTACTATTTTTTTGGTCAGAGGTCCCATTAGCTTTTCACATTGGACTTAAGATGGATAGATCAATGGTCTTTAGTATCTCAGAAAACCCCCCATCAACATTGCATTCAGTTTGTGGAGCATCGAATGCCAGCCATCAAATTAGATGCTTCTACATGAAACACTGAGTTCGTACTAATTAATTTGTAGGACAATTATGTTTGTTTCCTTATCGCTTTTTTTTTGGAAAGGAGCATATATTAATATCATGAAAGATACCAATTACACCCGGCCTCTGCAATAACGCAATGTTCTAAAAACATTACGGATGCACACAACCCTATTACAAAAGAACTAGAAGAACAGAAAAATAAAAGATCCCGCTACGGTGATCAAGATATTGTAACTGCAACACCAAACACCACCAAGACAGCACCCAGAGCCGTGCTCACAAAACAATGTCTTCAACAAGAACATTGTCAGGCACAACCAATTAAGGCCAGACCTTGGATTTTCACCCTGGAGCAAGTCTATCTCTCTCAAAATAATGCCTTCAAGACCATTGCTAGGCACAACCAGTTAAGGCCAGACCTTGGATTTTCACCCTGAAAGATAAGACCCTATACTCTTCCTGTACTGCCGCCCCCGCTTTCCACTGTCGCTGCTACAAGTCAAGAGTCATCAAGCAAGGTCCTCATCACCACCAAGACTTAGCCCACCATCAGTAGCTTCAAATCTCAGCCGACTGACATTCTCCACCACTGTGTCCTCCATGGAAATCGAAGACCGACATGTCCCATGTTGGCAATGATGACAACCGTGTCGCTCCTTTGAAACAGGAACACACGACCGAATCCCACCCGATCCAGCAATCTGCGGGCAACTTGTGCGCAAAAGAGATCGCCGGCGGAGCCTTTCGGAACTCATCACCGACCAGAAAATGAGAGCCGACATCAAGCAGACCATCTTCCAGGTGCGAGAAGCCCTGAAGGATCGCCCCCTTTATTGGGCAGATCGGCAGGCCCCCACGCCGCCGCCCGCCGACCGACCCCCTCCGGCGGAAAAGGAGGCAAGTCTGCGACCGAACCACACGCACGCGTCATCCCACTGGAAACCAGCATGGTCGACCGCGAGCATCGTGCCGCCTCCCCACGCACGTCCAGGTGACCAAAGGCCTCACCGATGGTGGGTCTAGGCGGGAGCCTAGGCCTACGGCCGCCGCCTCCACCTCAAGCGTGGATGCCCAAGGGAAGTCTCCAATCGCCGTGACCGGGGCGCCGCCCCATGGCCATGAGTAGAAGAACTCCACCCCCCGCTGACACCACACCCGAAGGAATGCCACCGCCGTCGCATGATCGGGGTCGCCGCCCCAGATCCCGCACGCAGAAGATCTTCGCCGCCGTCCCCAACCGCCATCGGAGATCTGCCGCCACGCCGCCGCCCCAGCACCTTCGGCCCTGGGGCCCGCCACCACCGTGGCCCTTGCCGGCGGCAGCGGCAGAAGGAGAGGCTACCGGCTTGAAGTTTTTCGGCGGCTAGGGTTTTGCCCCGGTGCCGCCTTGGGGGACGACACGGGGGTTATATCAAGGATCATGAATTCTAGTAGAAAAACAAAGTTCCTCCTTATCGCTTAATAGGTATTTTTATTGCGATTTTTACTTTACCTTATCTCTTGCCTTTACCTATAATTATTAGAATGGTAGTTATACTTCTGTTAATCAAATGACTCATCCGTGCAAGTAGGACCACGATAGTATGAGAGGTGGAACTGTATAATTTAAGCATTACTAAAGAATGTTAATCAAACATAGTATGGGAGGTGAAACTGTTCCAAAAAAATGTAAAGGTCGTGTATAATTTAAGCATTATACAGATGTTAGTTGCACACAACAGTTGGATAGTGTGTCATATGGCTACCATCTCTGTTACCATATGGACATATTTGTGAGGTCACAGAAGAATTTAATAAAAGGCATAGACATTCAGTTGTTGGTACTCATCTGGAATCCAATCCATTTGAATGGAAGACAGAGTTTACACGCATACAAGACATTTTTGCAAAAATCATCAACACAGAGGTCGCCTCGGCCGGTGATGACTCGCTGGAGGGTTATGATTCATGTACAAGGGTGGCTGCAACCCAATTGATCAAGCATGCATGATCAAAAGAATGAGGTACGGGGCATTACTATTTTTCCATGACTCGCATATCAGCATGCTTGTTGGTGTCAATTACCAATTTAATATAAGAATTGATGGTTAATTTCTGGGAGCTGAGTAGGCTTGATGGTTAATTTCTAGGAGCAAAGTAAGCTATATATTCTGATGGTTAATTAATATAATAGTGTTGGTGTCACCGCTTTGCGAAGGATGCACGCTCCTAGGTGTGAATTTGGGTAGATGCTTGTGCTTTGGTAATCTTGTCATATTTACCAAAGTAGCATTCAAGTGTTCTCTTATAGTAAGATAGTACCAAGACTTTATGTTATCATACTTCGCAGCAGCCAAGTATTCTATTATACTGTATAAGTAAAATTGATCTATTTTATGTCCTATGCAGATGAATGTTGAAAAGCTCAAGTTTCAAGGCATGCGAGCTATGATGATGTGAAGTAATATGACGCATGGCTCCCGCTAAACACTTGCTAGTATTCTCCCTAAATTAGTGTTTGCTCCATGTTAGGTTTTGGACGCTATTTTCGTAGAAGCTGGAGTTAATGAGTCTTGGGAATCAGAGGATGGAAGCTTTGATGTCTTACACGAGCTGAACGATTGAATTTTAGGTGCTAGTTAGGAATTCAAAGCAAACTTGTTTTGGATATTGTACTATTAATGTTAGTTCAACTTTATCGTGCTTATAATTATATTTTGTTATATATGAGTGTGTGTGAATGTATTGTGTTATTGATGTGCAAATGTAATTTTTTTGTTTCTAAAAGAATTACCAATGACGGGCAAAGTATCACACAAACAAAGGGCATGTCGCTAGTGAAGAGGTAAATGCACTACTCGTGAAAACTAACTAGTGACAAGCACGACTAAAAGGCTGTCGCTAGTAAACAAATACCAGTGACAGGCGGGTGCCTGTCACTAGTAACATGTTACTAGTGACACTTACCAGTGACAGACACCTTGCTAGTCACTAATGGGCCTTTTGAGCCTGTCACTAGTAGACTATTCTGCAGTAGTGAGAGATGAAATAATGATAAGTATCAATCTAAACATGAACAATAATTCAATGGTTCCACTCAATATCATCAACTACAACAAGTAATCAACACCGGGAAAGTTTCCCCTAAGAACTATGCAAGATTCAACCCAATTATTACAGCGGTATGGAGTGGTGGTTATGGTGCTAGTGGAGATGATGGTGAGGATGATGATGATCCTGATGAAGTCTAGCTTGATGAAGGTGTTGATGGCGACGATATCCCCTCTCCGAGAAGGAATTTCCCTAGCAGATTTCTGCCTACCGGAGAGCTCTTTCTCTCTGGAGTTTCTGTCCCGCAGAGGAGGCGGAATCTTTCTGTGGTTGCTCCCCGAGTATTAGAGTTTTGGGGAGATGATATATGCGATAGGGTGATGCTAGAGGTGGGCCGGGGTGGCCACAACACCTGGTGGCACGACCCAGGGGTGGTGGTGTGGGCCCTCTGTGTCCCATATCCGCTTTCCCTTGTGGCTTCCTTCATCTTCTGGAAAAATAGGATTTTCCATATATTTTATGGAATTTTTTGATCTTCCGAAATATTGCATCTGGACAACACTTTTTCCATCAGAATCCTGACTCCAGCGGTTCATCCTCCAAGAATCATCAAACATGCAAAATAGATTGAAATAACATAAGTATCATCTCTTAATACGAAATACATCAATGAATAACAGTAAATTATGATATAAGATAGTGATGCAAAATGAACGTATCAACTCCCCCAAGATTAGACCTCGCTTGTCCCCAAGTGAAAGCTGAACTCAGTAAACATGACCACATGTTTATGGAGTGAAGTGTAGACAAAAAGAATGCGGACAAGAAGCATCACATTTATTAATGCACACATCATAATAGAAAACAACTTACTCTTATATAACTCAACTTGTAATAAGTAAAGGAGTCACAATAAAGATACACAAATTAAATCATAATTGGTAATGGCAAACTTTGTTCTTGGTCAGAGAACAGTTGACAAATCATACTTAGTTTTAATCAAAGCTTTTAGAAGGAGTTTATATTGAAGGAGTCTCTTCCTCAAACATAAAGGTCTTTTCACCTACAAAAATAGCTTTCAAAGTTATATTCACTCATATAAGAGCATTGTGCAAAACAAGGAACATAAGGAACAAGATTGAATAAATCAACATATGGATGATTGAATCACAACAACTCAAATGCTTGCTTGAGATAGAAAGGAATAGGTTTGCTGGCTCAACATAAAAGTAAAAGATATGCCCTTCGCAGAGAGAAGCAGTGATTTCAAGTTTCATAAAGAGCTTCCAAAAAATTATGGTACTTATTAGTTTTGAGCTCGCATTGCCCCTATCATAAGCATCTTGAAGTGATAAGGTTAAAGTGAGACAAATATGAAGTATATGCTTGACAAATAATAGGTCGAAATTCTCATGTCCCTTGAGTACGAGGGTCGTTCCTCATGCTACTCAACTTTAGTCACAACCAAATTCTTGTCATTGTAAGTATATGTGTATCATAGAGAACCGCCAACGGGGCACCCCTTGACCCCTAATATAGGAGCTATCCCATATCAAAATGACAAGGCAACAGACAATGAGCATCTCGGCAATCTTATTATTTACCATGAGTATGGTGCTTTTTTATTTTTCTCTTCTATTTTTTTTCTATATTTTTTTCTAAAGATGCTTCATAGATTGCTCACTATGGTTATGCTGCAAGTTTCCACCATGATTAGGCATGGCTTAGGCTAGCCGCCTAGGCGTTTCCCTAACACATATATAATACTGAAGGGTTTCGCAGCATAGTAAATCAAAATTTTCTACGGAAGCGAACAGAAGGAAAGCCAAGATCTAATCTAGGAGATGCAAACAACGAGAGAGATTGGATTATATCTTCGTACCCTTGAAGATTACGCAGTGAACGTTCGATTGAACGTGGGTGATGTAGTCGTACTCGCTTCTCCTCCTCGCGATCCGATCCGATCTAGCACCACAAGTGGCGGTGCCTCCGTGAGATGCACACGTGCAGCACCTCGACGCCTCCTCCTTCCTCGGACCAGCAAGTATGGTGGAGAGATGGATTGGATCTACAACACGACGGCGTGGTGTATATGGTGGAGAATTTCTGCAGCAGGGCTTCGCCTACAAACAGTCGGGAGGGAGAGAGGAGGGCAGCAGGGCAACTAGGGTTTGGAGGAAGGTGTAGGTAGGTGGGGAGGGGGCGCACCAGCCCTCTATATATAGAGGGGGTGGCGGCGGCCAGCCCTAGCCCCTCCTCCAAGCCTATCTCTAGTTTAAACGATTTAAACTCTCCCCTTATCTAGAAATTCTATCCCTAGATTTAAACGAGTTTAAATCTATCTAGAATCAGCTGGGCCCTATGGGGCCTTGTGCCCCTGGCCCAATGCGGCCAGGACACTCCCTCATAGGCCCATGCCCCCTCCCGGAAGGTGGGACCACGTTGGCCCCCTTCCGGAAGGTTCTAGAAGCTTCCGGTACAATACCGATTAACCCGGAACAATTCCGAACTCCAAAAACTGCACTGCCTTATATGAATCTTATTCTCCGGACCATTCCGGAACCTCTCGTGATATCCCGGATCCCATACGAGACTCCGAACAAAAACTCATAAACCAATTATCCAATCTATCCTAGCGTCAAGACACGTTAAGTGTGTGACCCTGCGGGTTCGAGAATATGCAGACATGATCTTCTATCAATAATCAACAGCGGGGTCTGGAAACCCATATTGACTCCCACACATTCATCGATGATCATATCGGATGAACCACGATGCCAGGATTCAATCAATCCCATATATATATTCCCTTCGTCTCGCGATATTTTACTTGCCCGATTGATCGTCGGTATCGTCATACCTAGTTCAATCTCGTTCACAGCAAGTACTTTACTCGTTCCGTAATCCGATATCACTTTGTGATTAACTCCTTAACCACATGCTTGCAAGCGGTGTTGATATCGATCACCGAGTGGGCCCGAAGTATATCTCTCCGACTTGGGAGGGACAAATTCCATCTCGATACATACAACCCAACAGATACTTTTCGATCACCTGAGAGACACCTTTATGATCACCCTCTCATAGGATGACGTTTGATGACCTCAAAGCTTTCTTCCGATACCAGGGAGTTGTATTATCTCATGGTCTAAGGAATACAATATTTGACATAGGAAAAGCTTCGCAAAGATGAACACAAGGACACGATCTAATTGCTTCGCTTAGTTTGGGTCTGTCCACCATATCATTCTCCCAATGATATGATCTCATTATCAATTGACAACTCATGTCTATGGTCAGGGAAACCTTAACCATCATTGATCAATGAGCTAGTCCATAGAGGCGTACTAGGGACACGGTGTTGTTCACAAACCACACAAGTATTAATGTTTCCGCTTAATACAATTCTAGCATGGAATATAAACTTTATCATGAACAAGAATTATAATAATAACATCTTTATTATTGCCTCTAGGGCATAATTCCAACAAATACTCCATGGACTTACAAGCTTCCCTTTTATTTCACACCGCCGACATCCATAAACAAAAGTTCATGATATCAACTGGATAGATATTTACAGGTGTTGAATGCGTTCCCCATGACAACATGGTTCTGCTAACTCCCAATCTATAACTTGTAAGCATATAAGCAACATAGTTGGCACAATGGTTTAAATTTATTAAGTGCAAGAAAATAAAGTGTGCCATCAAGTTTGTGAGAGCTTTAATCACTAGTTTTCACATAACAAATTTTTTTTAATTTGGAAGATAGATAAAACTCGAGAATTTACTTGGAATAGCAATAATGCTAATAGGTAGGTATGGTGGACGTAAATGGCATATGTTTTAGTTTGAGGATTGGATGCACGACAAGTATTCCCTCTCAGTACAAGTTTTTGGCTAGCAAGACTGGGTAGCAAGCATAAGAGTTGAAGGAAACAAACAAACATACAAGTGATAGAAACAATCATGGAATCTTCCTTGAAAACACAAAAGATCTTAACTTGGGAATACTAAGCTTATGAGCCAATCAAGAAAGAAGGAATATTAAATGATGTATCTATAAGTACCTTTTCTCTTTTCCTTACAATCCTCTAATAGTGTTGCTACTGACCAAAGCTAGGTTTGCCAAAACCAACTAAATTTACTTGATGCTCTCAAAGTGATACAAATACTAACAACAAGATCAATCATATAACAAAAATTGCAAACTAAAAATAAGATGTGCAAAAAGTAAATGATGAAACTTCTCATTAATATTCCATAACAACACTCACACCAAGGGATAGATAGATAACGAACTAAAGGAGAGATACTTCCACAATGCAAACCATCCTATATGATAACTTATCTATTCATGATATGACTCTACTAAAAAGGTAAAAAGATAGAAGATAATGATATGATACCACGACACTCCCCCAAGCTCGGAACAAGCCAAGGGGATGCCAAAACCTGATAACGAGTCACTCCTTCGGTGGTGGTGGTGTCTCCTTGTCATCGTCAGATTTCCAAGGTAAAGGCTCCCCATCAAGAAAGGACGTCTTGGTTTCCAATATCCCGAAACTAGCAGCAGAACTTATACGCTTAAACCTAGCCTCATACTTACAGTTTTGATTTCGCATGTCGTAGAGTTGTTCTTGTAATTGGTTGGTGGACTGATGGAGCAAGAGGATTTCATCCCAATGCTTGGCAGTCTCCTTCTTGTGCTCGGTGACGAGTTCTGAACTTATCTGCCATCTTCTTATACCTAAAAACTTCTTGCTCCAATGCTTCCATCCTATCCTCCAGACTGCCTTCTCTTTTAGGGCCTTGAACTTCTTTTATCTGTACCTTCCCATCCTTGAGAAACAACTCCTTGGGGTGAATCTTCAACTCATACATGTACGGGTTGATGATGTCTGCGGAGGAATCCTCCTTGGGTGATCCAGAGGAAGACACTGAGGCTCCAAAACTGAGTCTGTCTGACAGAAACAAATCGAAACAAAACACGACGAGAACACGATATACAGACCTCGGGGGATCTTGGGAATTATATATTATGAATTTTAATGATAAAAGGAAGGTATTGGGAGAAAACGGGACGGAGACGAGCTTCGGGGTGGCCACACCCCCTGGTGGCGCGGCTAGGTGGGCCCACGCCACCGGGTGGTGTCAGCCAGCCAGGATCCGTTTCCTTCCCTCTTTCGACTCATTATCTTCCATATAAAATAAAAACTTCAAAAATATTGATAGGAAAGTTTTTTGCGAACCTTTTCTTACGAGAACTGTTACCTATTCGAAAACAGACTCTGCAGATTCCTGAATTTGGCCTTTAATAAATTCTTCCGGAGTCACCACTTGAATAATATCAATATCTTCATTATAATAATATCTAGAAATATAGTGTTTGAGCCCTTTGAACATTCTTCATCTCATTACATCATTCTCTCCCAACACTTGAAAATTTATTTCATAAAAAACTTCACACAATCTTCATTAGCAACATTAGTGTATGCAAGATAATAAACCTTTGGGTTTAGTTTCAACCAAAGTAAATCATCCATCAAAACATAATCTACTATAGCAACTCCTTTTAAAATCTCCAAAGAATTCAAAAGAAAATTGATTAAAGAGGCAAATGCAAATAATGGCAAAAATCTGTCAAAACAGACCTGCGGGTAAAGATCGATTTTTTCGAAAATATTCTGTTGCTCAAAATCTAAAAGTGCAAAACTAACGAAACTTAGATAATAACCTGGGGCATGCACATAAAAAATTACAGATCATTACGACACTTTGGGATTTTTCTCGATTTTTTACAGCGAAGCACAAAAATCTTCTTCGGGACAACAACTTCCCAAATTCTTATCTCCCTCTCATTAGAGGCTAATATTGGCACAAAAACCAAACAAAAAGGATAAGGAGAGGTTATTATAGAGGTAATAACTTCCAAGACTCAAATAAACAAAATAAACTAAAAGCAAAATAAAATGGGTTGTCTCCCAAAAGCTCTTTCTTTATAGCCATTAAGATAGGCATGATAATTTCAATGATGCTCGCATAAGAAATATGAATTGATGTAAAATAGAGCATCAAGAAGCAAATATCCAAAACATTTAAGTCTAACCCACTTCATATGCAAAGGAACTTTGTAATAAAAAAATTATTGAAACAAAAGGCTACTAGCATAGGAAGGCAAAACAGGTGCAATATCAAAACATTCAACATAAAGCGGGGAAACTTAATATTATTGAGATGTATAAAACCATGTTTCCCTCTCTCATAATAACTTTCAGTAGCATTATGAATAAAATTAACAGTGTAACTATCACTTAAAACATTCTTATCATCTAAATAATGATCTTTAAAATAATTAAAGAGTGGTTTAAGATTGAAAACTGGATCAATAGTAGCAAGTTGTTCAACTCTAGAATCCTCATTAGGCAATTCATTTTCATAAGGAGCTTTCTCAAATTTGGAAAAATTAAACTCATAAGATTCTCCATCAAATTAGTTAAAATTTTCTCCTTCTTACAATCTATAATAGGTCCACAAGTGTTCAAGAAAGGTCTACCAAAAATGATAGGACAAGTTTTACTAGCAGCTGAACCAAATATTCATACCATAAAGAACTTCCACATCTCTTACAATACCAATAGGAGAAATGGTTTCTCTATTAGCAAGTTAATAACCACATCAATGTCTTCAAGTTCACAAGGACCAATTTCATGCATAATTTTTTTGTAAAGCTCATAAGGAATAGCACTTGAACTTGCACCAATGTCACATAAACTATAATAGCAATGATCACCAATCCTAACGTAAAGTACATGGGAACTAGCTCTCCTAGTTTTACTACGATGTGAAACAATATTAGTAGCATCTTCACAAAATATAATGTGTCCATCTTCTACATTTTTAGTGACAAGGTCTTTCACAATTTCTACTGCAGGTTCAACATTTATTTGTCCAATAGGTTCTACAGCTTTCTTTGTACTTTTGTTAACCACACTAATTATCATAGAATGCTCCTTTACCTTAGCAGGAAAGGGTATTTTCTCAATATAAGGCTCATGCAAAATACGATCAACAGTACAAACTTTAGTATTTCTAGCAGGAACACAATTGACAATATCTTTATATGGCTCATGATACTTGTTCCATTTCTTTTTGGGAATTTCAATATAAGAGGCAAAGGCCTTAAAACAATTAGCAATACTTTGGGAGTCAAGACCATAAGCAATACTAATATTATGAAAGTCATCAGTTCCCATGAAAGATTTAATGCATTCATAATCATAATTTATACCTGACTTTCTTCCTTTGTCATTCTCCCATGCTTTAGTATTCTCTTGAATACGGTCTAGAAGATCCCATTTAGCTTCTTCTTCCATACGTGTAAATGATCCAACACAAGAAGCATCCAATAAATCCTTATCATGAAGAGAAAGCCTTGCATAAAAGTTATTAACAATAATATTATTGGGGAGCTCATGAATAGGACATTTAAGCATTAGTAACTTCAATGTCCCCCAAGCTTGAGCAGTACTCTCTCCATCACGAGGCCAAAAGTTATATATTTGATTCCGGTCTTTATGAATCTCACTAGGAGGATAGAATTTAGAATAAAAGAGAGGTACAATTTCCTCCCATTCCATAGATTGGCCATTCTTCAGCAGCTTATACCATTCCTCAGCTCTACCTTTCAATGATATAGAGAGCAACTTTTTCTTAACTTGTTCCGTTGTAATACCTGCACACTTGAACAATCCGCATAATTCATGTATGAAAAGCAAATGATCACCAGGATGGAGAGTTCCATCTCCAAAATAGTAGTTATCCATAACACGAACACCAATTTTTGTAGGGATTTTAAAAGGATCTAATTCAGCAGGTGGTGGTTCATCTACTACCCTAGCAGTGGTAGTAGCTTTCTGAAATAGGAAACTAAGTGAATTATCCATATTGAAATAAAGTAACAGAAATAAAAAATAATACTCACAGCAGAAGTTTCCTTTATCAGTTCCACTCTTCAATAGCACTTCACTCCCGGCAACGGCGCCAGAAAATAGTCTTGATGACCCAGAAGTATAGGGGGTGTATCGTAGTACTTTTGATAAATAAGAGTGTCGAACCCAACGAGGAGCAGAAGGTGTTGACAAGTGTTTAGAGCAGGAATTCACTATAAATACTAGCAAACGGATTTTTAGGGATTTTTGATATGCAGATAAATAAAGAGCGAGTAAATAAAATACAATAATGATAATTGCAGCAAGAGGCCCAATCCTTTCTTCAGCAAAGAACAAGCCGTTTGTATTACTTAGGAGGACCAAACGTTCCCAAGGACACATGGGAATACTGTCAAGTGCTTTCGCTTCATATAGTTGATTAATCTTCTTTGGTTGGATAAGTGTTGTGTGGGTGAACCTATGCTAATGTACCGACCTTACTTGGAGTAATACATACTTGTTCTTATACCCCTTCCAATCATCCGCAACTACAAGAAAAGTAATTAAGATAGAAACCTAACCACAACATTAAACTTTTAGATCCTACACTCCCTTGGACAAAGGTTTTCGTGGGTTTAGGTTTCTGTCACTCCGGCAACCCCACAATTAGTAGCCAAATACACAATGCATTCCCCTAGGCCAATAAAGTTGAAGTATCATGTAGTCGACGTTCACATGACACCACTAGAAGAATAGCACCACAACTTAAATATCAAACCATTGAATATTACTTCAACACAATTCCACTACTAACAACATGAATTCTCCCATGTCCTCAAGAACTAAAAGAACTACTCACGAGACATCATATGGATCAAGATCAAAGATGAAATAATAATAAGTAACAATCTAAACATGAACATTAATTCAATGGTTCCACTCAATATCATCAACTACAACAAGTAATCAACACCGGGAAAGTTTCCCCTAAGAACTATGCAAGATTCAACCCAATTGTTACAGCGGTATGGAGTGGTGGTGATGGTGCTGGTGGAGATGATGGTGAGGATTATGATGATGATCCCAATGAAGTCTAGCTTGATGGCGGTATTGATGGCGATGATCTCCCCTCTTCGGGAAGGAATTTCCTCGATAGATTTCTGCCTGCCGGAGAGCTCTTTCTCTCTCTGGATTCCCCCCACAGAGGCGGCAAAATCTTTATGTGGTCGCTCCCCGAGTATTAGGGTTTTAGGGAGATGATATAGGTGAGAGGGCGATGCCAGAGGTGGGCCAGGGTGGCCACACCACCTGGTGGCGCAGCCTAAGGGGGGTCGCGCCAGGGGGTGGTGTGGGGCCCATGTGGCCCATCTCCGCTTACCTTCTGGCTTCCTTCGTCTTCTGGAAAAATAGGATTTTCCATATATTTTCTGCAATTTTTTGATCTTCTGAAATATTGCATCTAGACGGCGCTTTTTCCATCAGAATCCTAACTCCGGCGGTTGATCCTCCAAGAATCATCAAACATGCAAAATAGATTGAAATAACATAAGTATCATCTTTTAATATGAAATATATAAATGAATAATAGTAAATTATGATATAAAATAGTGATGCAAAATGGATGTATCAAAGGACTCCCCGGAGAGTCCTCGAGACAAAGCACACCGGAGACACAAACACCACCAAACATAGTCAGATCCAGAAAAGATTGTAGGGGGAAACTCCATCAGAGCCACGTCCGGGAGATCTCCAACATCTCCAGCATCATCACCGTGATGAAGAGGGAGTAGTCCACCTCCGGGATATGGGTTTGTGGCAGTATCTTGATCTATTTCTCTTTTGTTCTTAATAGATCTAGTACCATATGAGATGCATGTTGGAGATATGCCCAAGAGGTAATAATAAAGTGGTTATTATCATATCTTCACGTTTATGATAAATGTTTACATACCATGCTATAATTGTATTAACCAGAAACATTAATACTTGTGTGATTTGTAAACATGTAAGAGTCCCTATTAAAGACTCTTGTTAAACTATCTTGTTGGTTAATATATGATCATGGTTTCCTGATCATGAAAATTGAGATGTTATTAACAACAAGGTCATATCATTAAGCGTAGCATACGATCAAGTCATTGAAATAGTTCACTTGCTATAAGCTTTCAGTACATAGTAACCTAAATCCTTCGACCATGAGATCATATTAATCACCATCACCAGATGGATACTTTGATGACATCAAACACCGCTTCATAACTGGGTGGTTATAAAGGTGGCATTGAGTGTTTGGAAAGTATGTGTTGAGGCACATGGATCAAGAGTGGGATTTGTCCATCCATATGACAAATAGATATACTCTAAGCCCTCTCGGTAAAATGTCATCCAATTAGCTTGCAATCATGTGACTGGATCACAAGGAATCACATATCACACGAACGAGTAAAGAGTACTTATTAGTACCAAGGTTGAACTAGGTATGCAGAGATACAGATGATCAAACCTCGGATAAGTAAAGTATCACGAGACAAAGGGAAATTGGTATCGTATGTAAATGGTTCATCCGATCATGAAGTAATCATAGAAATATGTGGGAGCCATATGAATTTACAGATTCCTCTATTGGTTATTGATCGGAGAAGAGTCTCGATCATGTATGCATAATTCACGAACCGTAGGGAGACACACTTAAGGATTCAATGTTGTTTTAGTAGAAATGGAAAGTGAGTAAAGAGACCGAATGTAGTTCAAAATCTCGGATGGGATCTGGGATATCAAGAGGAGATCCAGAATGGTTCGGAAAATAAGATTCATATAAGGAAAGTCCAATTCTGGAGTTCGGGAATGGTTTTGGTGTTTTCAGCGGAATGTTCTAGAAGGGTCTAGAAGGTCCGCCGATCCGTAGTGGGAAGGGTACATGGATGTGTCGTGACAAAGTGGAATGGTTGCATCATGTACTAGGTCACTTGGTTGGACACTTGGAAGAGAGAAATCAAACTCTAGTTTGAAAGTCAAAATAATACAATTTGAAAAAGTCAAAGTGGGACTTTGGTTTCCAAGTGGAGGAAGGGAAGGAATCCTATCTAAGGGAGGATTTCTCCCTGTCCCTTGCACCGTCCCCATGAGGTGGAGTTGGGCAAGGACTCCCCTTCCCCAACCGCCCCTCCCTCTCATAAATAGAGGGGAGGGGGCGCCCCCTTGCACCCTACAAGAAATCCTAGGTCAGTCCCCCCCTCTAGATGTGGCTTCCCTATATCTCCTCTAAACCATGGTCTAGCTAATCTCTAGTTGCCGACTACCTCTAAACCCCTCAGCCCTCTAAACCCTAGATCGCCGAGGCCCTCCCTCTACTCCACCATACCCACTCCGACTTAGGCGAAGCCCTACAGGATCTCCCCTCTACTTCTGACACCACGCCGTCGTGCTTTCGGAATCACGAGGAGAGAGCTACAACCTCTGCTGCCTGCTGGAACAAGGGATAGGAAGGTCTTCATCGAGTACCGTACGTGTGACCGACTGCGGGAGCGCTGCCAGAACGCGGCACCGTAAGGATCGTCTACGCGATCTTGAGATCGGCAAGTGAACGACTACATCACCCTCGAGAATCCGCTCTCGTTAACTGTTTTAGAATCTTCGAGGGTGAGTACTCCATCGACTCGTTGCTACAATCTAGTAAATAGATCTTGGCTTGTATGTGTTCATGCGGTAGAATTTTTTGTTTTCCATGCTACAAACCCCTACAATGCCCTACATGATTATGGTCATATTTGAAATTCCTATGTGGTGGATCTTTGTTCTATGATTTGATATTTGAGATTGGAATCTATTTTGTGTAAGATGTTTTGATCAATGTTTATGATAAATGTTTACATACCATGCTATAATTGTATTAACCAGAAACATTAATACTTGTGTGATTTGTAAACATGTAAGAGTCCCTATTAAAGACTCTTGTTAAACTATCTTGTTGGTTAATATATGATCATGGTTTCCTGATCATGAACATTGAGATGTTATTAACAACAAGGTCATATCATTAGGAGAATGATGTGATGTACATACTCCTATAGTTAAGCATAGCATAAGATCAAGTCATTTAAATAGTTCACCTGCTATAAGCTTTCAATACCTAGTAACCTAAATCCTTCGACCATGAGATCATATTAATCACCATCACCAGATGGATACTTTTATGACATCAAACACCGCTTCGTAACTGGGTGGTTATAAAGGTGGCATTGAGTGTTTGGAAAGTATGTGTTGAGGCACATGGATCAAGAGTGAGATTTGTCCATCCATATGAAGGTACTCTAGTCCCTCTCGGTGAAATGTCATCCAATTATTAGCTTGCAAGCATGTGATTGGCTCACAAGGAATCACATATCACACAAACAAGTAAAGAGTACTTATCAGTAACTAGGTTGAACTAGGTATGCAGAGATACCGACGAACAAACCTCGGATAAGTAAAGTATCACGAGACAAAGGAAAATTGGTATCGTATGTAAATGGTTCATTCCATAATGAAGTAATCGTAGAAATATGTGGGAGCCATATGAATTTCCAGATTCCTCTATTGGTTATTGATCGGAGAAGAGTCTCGATCATGTCTGCATAATTCACGAATCGTAGGGAGACACACTTAAGGATTCGATGTTGTTTTAGTAGATATGGAAAGTGAGTAAAGATACCAAATGTAGTTCGGAATCTTGGATGGGATCCGAGATATCACGAGGAGATTCGGAATGGTCCGTAGAATAAGATTCATATAAGAAGTCCAATTCCGGAGTTCGGGAATGGTTTCGGTGTTTTCACAAGAATGTTCTAGAAGGGTCTAGAAGGTCTGCCGATCCGGAGTGGGAAGGGTACATGGATGTGTAGTGACAAAGTGGAATGGTTGCATCATGTACTAGGTCACTTGGCAGGACACTTGGATGAGAGAAATCAAACTCTAGTTTGAAAGTCAAAATAAGGCAGTTTGAAAAAGTCAAAGTGGGACTTTGGTTTCGAAATGGAGGGAGGGAAATCCTACGGATTTCTCCATCTCCCTTGCGCCGTCCCCATGAGGTGGAGTTGGGGAAGGAATCCGCTCCCCAACCATCCCTCCCTATCATAAATAGAGGGGAGGGGCCCCCTTGCACCCTACAAGAAACCCTAGGTCAGCTGTCGCCCCCCTCTAGATGCGGCTGCCCTAGATCTCCTCTAAACCTCCGTCTAGCTAATCCCTTGCCGCCGACTACCTCTAAACCCCTTGGCCCTCTAAACCCTAGATCGTCGAGGCCCTCCCTCTACTCCACCATACCCGCTCCGACTTAGGCGAAGCCCTCGGGATCTCCCCTCTACTTCTAACACCATGCCGTCGTGCTGCCAGAATCGCGAGGAGAGAGCTACAACCTCCGCTGCCTGCTGGAACAAGTAAGATGAAGGTCTTCATCGTGTATCGTATGTGTGACCGACTACGGGAGCGCTGCCGGAATGCGACGCCAGAAGGATCGTCTACACGATCTTGAGATCGGCAAGTGAACGACTACATCACCCACGAGAATCCGCTCCCATTAACCATTTTGGAATCTTCGAGGGTGAGTACTCCATCGACTCGTTGCTAGAATCTAGTAGATAGATCTTGCCTTGTATGTGTTCATGCGGTAGAATTTTTTGTTTTCCATGCTACGAACCCCTATAGTGGTATCAGAGCCGTGTCTATATGTAGATCTGTTCCACGAGTAAAACACATGTTCATTGTGGGCGTTGATTCTTTTGTTGTCGATTGCTTCTTGTGTACTTTGCATCTTGCGGGATGGTGGGATGAAGCGGCCTGGGCTAACCTTACATGACATCGTTAATGAGATTTGCTCCACGCTCGACATGCAACTTGTATTGCATAAATGGCTTTGCGAGTGTTTGCCTCTCCCAACATATTGAAGATTTAATTTACAATGGGTGATTGAAAATACTAGTATCAACATTATGGTTCTTGTTCGAAAGCCCCAAACCACGTAAAACATGCAAAGAAAATTAGAGGCGTCTAACTTTGTTTTGCAAGGCTTGTGTTGTGATATGATATGGGCATGATTGTGATTATATATGATGTATGCAATGATCCTTATTGTAAGTTGGCAACTGGCAGGAGCCTTATGGTTGTATTTTAATTTCGTTAAGACCTGCGTGTCTATTATTCAAAGTAGTTGTAATAGTTGATGCTGGTGGATGACAACCATGGAGCGGTGCCATTGACGCTACGCCGGTGATGATTGAGATCATGTTCATGCTTGAAGATGGAGATCGGAAGCATAAGAAGAAAGTCCATATCATATCACATATTATGAATTGCATGTGATGTTAATCCTTTTATGCATCTTGTATTACTTAGATCGCGACGGTAGCATTATAAGATGACACCTCTCACAAAATAATCAAGTAATAAAGTGTTCATACTTAGTTAGCACCGTTACCAAGACTCGTCGTTTTGAAGCACCACGTGATGATCGGGTGTGATAGAATCAATGTGTGCATACAACGGGAGCAAGGCATATTTGCTCATGCAGAAACTAAGGTTAATCTTGACGAGCCTAGCATGTACAAACATGGTCTCAGAACATGGATCTCACCAAAAGGTAAATCATGAGTCATATAGTAGATATGATGAACATGTTGATTGTTCGCCTTTGAAACTACATCATATCTCGTGATGATCGGACTTGATATAGTGGATTTGGTTCATGTGATCACTAAAACAATGAGAGGGATATTGTTTTGGGTGGGAGTTCAATAGTAATATGATTAAAAATTGAACACTATTTATCATAAATTAAATTAAAGTGAATTTGTATAGTTGTTGTAGTCATTGACATCCGTTTACCACATTACGCTTAGTTAATTGAGATAATAGAACTATAGAATTCTGGAAAGTGACTTTATGAACTCGTATCGTATTGTATTGAAGTATTAATCTAAAGTTTAAAAGTCCTATTGCAAAATTTCAGTAAGTTTCGGTTACTCCGTGAAATTTAATAATTGGTATTAAATCAAGAGTAACATTTCCAGTGTTAGTATCTAAGCATCATGTTTGTCTCCATGATTCTTGATATTCAAAAGATTGTTTTAATATCAAGGTTATCTAGGAGCTGAAAGAATTGTTTCAGAAACCATCATATGTGGAATATATTGCGATATCTGAAACGAAGTTTTGGTTATAGCATGATAGAATATAATAAGGCAAAATTTAAGTTCTTATATTTAATGACAATTTGAAAAAGGTTGGAGATGCTAGTCGTCCTAATCCTCTAAAAGGTTTTGGAGAGCAACATTATACTCACGATTCACCGTTATAAGCTAAAGTAGCTTGATCATGAATATTTCCATGATAAGGATGAATATAAGGTGTAGGTAAAATGTTTACTACACCAAAAGATTACTTATGAATGGAATTTGAAAGAACACCAAACATTTTATGATGGTGATCTACTTCAAAGTGCAAGTCCATAGACATTGGTATTTAACTATACACACTTTGGACTATGTGTCATGTGTATGGCTCAACTATTGATGTTGATAGATTCTTTTAAAAGGGAAAGGAAATATTGAAAGAGAATCTCAGAAATATATGACAGAAAAAGAAAAGACTAGAATTGTTCAATCTAAGGTATATAGATGATATACACGTTATGGCTATATTCTTTGGTTGTTAAACAATGTGGTTCTTAAATATTTGATACTAAATTTGATGGTATGAATCGTCATACGAAACAACACAATTCGTGAACTACAATGGTTTAAGTAATTAGCAAAAGAATATGTGATGATATTCATCGAAAACAAAATAAAGAGTTATTATGTTTCTCGTTGAAATCAAAACTTACCTTCAAGATTTGTTTCAATAATTGTTATTTCGATCAGGTATTATGAGAACAAAAGGGTTGTTCAAATAATTTCCGTAATCCATAAAAGATAGATGATTTACAAATCTCGTTGGAGAAATCACATCCATAAAACTAGTGCTAAAAATGTCGAAAGACAAATTGATTGAAAGATCACTTAGGAAGTGACATCGTTGTTTAAATTATATTGGAAATAAAACATGAAGAAACTCCATGCTTGATGGAATTTTGGAGTATTTTGATTTCGATCAAATGACGCTTGTGAAACTTTTGTGGAGATAATTAAAACTCCGTTCATAGGCCAAAAGGAAACAAATGACAAGATTATTGGAACTTGTACATATAGATGTATGAAGCCTTTATGTGTACTCGAGAGCGATGGATTTAAACTTCATATGCTTTCTCCAAAAATTTGAGTGAATATATGTATATTTTCTTAAATAAGGATTAAGTATGAAACATTTGAAAAATGTTCAAAGACTTTCAAGATGAAGTGGAAAATCATTGTAACAAGAAAATAAAGAATTTATGATATGATCATAAAGGAAAATATTTGAGTTACAAGTTTAGAAAAACACCTAAAGATTTGAGGAATCGTTCCATAGATTTATGTTTCTCGAAAAACACCATAGTAGTATGGAGCGTTCGAGATATGTAATGAAATCTTGTTTGAGATGGTAAGATCAAAGGTATAATTCATAAAACTGCCATTATATTTTAAATATTAAAGCTTTAGAGACTACTGCTTTTTCACTAAAAAGAGCTCCATCATGATCCGTTGAAATGACACCATATAAAGTTATGGTTTTTGGGTAAAACCCAAGTTGTCTTTTCTTAAGCATTGGTATGCTATGCATAAGTAGATGTTTGCATCCAAAGTCGGATGAACATGTCTTTGTATGTTATTTCGAATAACCTTTGAGTATTCCTCCATAACACCGAAGACAAAAGTGTTTGTCGCTTAGAACATCAAGTTTCTTAAGAAGGATTTTTTTGTGAAAAGTTAATTGGGAGGAAAATAGAACTTTGATAAAGGTTAAAAGAACCTTAGCTATATGCACTGAGTTGCGCAGCACCGGAAAGCGTTCCGGAGGCAACAACAATGCTCATGGCTCACGTACCTCAAAGGTTGTGACCACGGAGGTCTAAGTTCCTATTGAACCAAGGAGATCGGGTAAACAATCAAATTATAATATTTGGGAGTAAATCATTGTTATTTGACAATGATAAACCGACTATATGCAAACAAGCGATGATGGGCCCTGACTCCGTCAGATGGCTTTAAGCCATAGAATCCATGATAGTTCCATACACGAGAAATCAAGCTTTGAACTTGGAAGACCCTCTACAAAGGTGCAAAATCTTACAGTCGTATTTGGATCTATAAAGAAATAGACATGGATGTTTCACATCTATGAAATCGTCGACATGTCAGGATAAGAGTTTACGACAACGATCAAAGGTTGACTATGACAACATTTGATCTTTCATAGCGATATTTAGTCTAGATAGATTAATATAGCAACCGCTACATATAATTTTGTTATATGATAGTTGAATAAACAAAACAAGTTCTTCTAATAGGATGGTTAACCTAGGACATGTACATGATACGATCCAAAGGACTTTGTTAATTCAAAGGATGCTAAAAGCATATGCAAACTTTAATGGTTGAAGTAAGCATCGAGGATTTGGAATCTTCACCGTAATGAAATTGTAAAGGGTTTAATTTCATCGGAGACGATGAAGATGCTTGCGTTTGCAAGAAATTAAGTGGGTGCGCTAAGACATATTTCTAATACATTATGTGGAGTACATCTTGTTGATTGTAAATGATGTATATTTTATTAACACAAGTTAATAATTTCATCTCGATGAAATACTTAGGCAAAACCCGAATATTTGGCATCAATTTCTATATGGATGGATTGAGACGCCAGTATGGTTGTGTCAAATGTACATAGATAAGATATTGAAAGAGTTCAATATGGAAATGACAAGAAAGGTTCTTGCCACACAGAAAGGATTAAATTGAAATTCAAGTGTATCGACACTTGGTAAGTGAAACAAAGATTCAAGTATTTTTGATACTTGATGGTTGAAATCACAAAGAGAGTTTTTCAATCATACTGTGAAATGTACACATCCAAATATATCCTATACTCTAAATGTTATGAGCATATGCCATAATAATTCATAAGATGATCATTGGACGATAGTAAGGATATTCTTATGATATTTTGGAAGAACTAAGAACATATTATTTTGTAGAGGTGACAACTAGATGGTTAGTTCATTGTAAAGTACTACATTGATACTAGTTTTGTCACAAAGTAAAAATTAAGTTTATCTAAATCTAAACTAAGGGTGGCACAATATAATGGAAAGTAAGTTCCATAATGGATTTGGATGAGTTATAAAGGTGGCATTGAGTGTTTGGAAAGTATGTGTTGAGGCACATGGATCAAGAGTGGGATTTGTCCATCCATATGACAAATAGATATACTCTGAGCCCTCTCGGTGAAATGTCATCCAATTAGCTTGCAATCATGTGACTGGATCACAAGGAATCACATATCACACGAACGAGTAAAGAGTATTTATTAGTACCAAGGTTGAACTAGGTATGCAGAGATATAGACGATCAAACCTCGGATAAGTAAAGTATCGCGAGACAAAGGGAAATTGGTATCGTATGTAAATGGTTCATTTGATCATGAAGTAATCATAGAAATATGTGGGAGCCATATGAATTTACAGATTCCTCTATTGGTTATTGATCGGAGAAGAGTCTCGATCATGTATGCATAATTCACGAACCATAGGGAGACACACTTAAGGATTCAATGTTGTTTTAGTAGATATGGAAAGTGAGTAAAGAGACCGAATGTAGTTCAAAATCTCGGATGGGATCTGGGATATCAAGAAGAGATCCGGAATGGTTCGGAAAATAAGATTCATATAAGGAAAGTCCAATTCTGGAGTTCGGGAATGGTTTTGGTGTTTTCAGCGGAATGTTCTAGAAGGTTCTAGAAGGTCTGCCGATCCATAGTGGGAAGGGTATATGGATGTGTCGTGATAAAGTGGAATGGTTGCGTCATGTACTAGGTCACTTGGCTAGACACTTGGAAGAGAGAAATCAAACTCTAGTTTGAAAGTCAAAATAATACAGTTTGAAAAAGTCAAAGTGGGACTTTGGTTTCCAAGTGGAGGGAGGGAAGGAATCCTATCTAAGGGAGGATTTCTCCCTGTCCCTTGCACCGTCCCCATGAGGTGGAGTTGGGCAAGGACTCCCCTTCCCCAACCGCCCCTCCCTCTCATAAATAGAGGGGAGGGGGCGCCCCCTTGCACCCTACAAGAAATCCTAGGTCAGTCCCCCCTCTAGATGTGGCTTCCCTATATCTCCTCTAAACCACGGTCTAGCTAATCTCTAGTCGCCGACTACCTCTAAACCCCTCAGCCCTCTAAACCCTAGATCGCCGAGGCCCTCCCTCTACTCCACCATACCCGCTCCGGCTTAGGCGAAGCCCTACAGGATCTCCCCTCTACTTCTGACACCACGCCGCCGTGCTTTCGGAATCACGAGGAGAGAGCTACAACCTCTGCTGCCTGCTGGAACAAGGGATAGGAAGGTCTTCATCGAGTACCGTACGTGTGACCGACTGCAGGAGCGCTGCCGGAACGCGGCGCCGGAAGGATCGTCTACGCGATCTTGAGATCGGCAAGTGAACGACTACATCACCCTCGAGAATCCGCTCTTGTTAACTGTTTTAGAATCTTCGAGGGTGAGTACTCCATCGACTCGTTGCTACAATCTAGTAAATAGATCTTGGTTTGTATGTGTTCATGCGGTAGAATTTTTTGTTTTCCATGCTACGAACCCCTACAATGCCCTACATGATTATGGTCATATTTGAAATTCCTATGTGGTGGATCTTTGTTCTATGATTTGATATTTGAGATTGGAATCTATTTTGTGTAAGATGTTTTGATAGATGCATATCATGCACACCGGTCTTAATTGCTCGTTTTGATCCAACTTGTATGTAAGAACTTGTATGGGGAGAAGTATGTGTTAGATGGAGTAGCATGGTGATAAAGATTGAATTATATATGACACATAATATTCAAGATCTACTTTGGTTTTTACCTTTCTTTTGCTGTCTCATTAGGGATAAAGTGAAATCATGTGTTATAGTTATTATGTGACAGTGTAATAACCTTGTTAGATCAAGGTAGCATATTTGTATTTCAAACATCATATAATATTGTTTAAAGCTATACTCTGATTTGTTCTTAATTCTAGATTGCATGGAGATTTCCCTTTCTTGAGGAGTATAAGAGAGATGTATTCCATCTCTATGTTAGAATGTGATGCCAATATTAATTCCTTTATCAAGCACATATAGAATTTCCATGAATCTTTATCATTGATGAATTGTTTTGTGATCACTATAATTTAAAAAGAGAGTAGACAAGTGAACCCATGAACCTCGGTCCGATTTTTATCATAAGAAACACCCTTCCATTCCATCTACTATCCTTTTTATTTTCTGCAATTTATTATTTTGAAAATACAAAAATACTTTCCCTACTTGCAATCACTCATAAAAACCTAAATACAACTCCACTATCTTCCATACCATCTAGTTTACATTACTTCAATTTATTTACTATTTTTATTTTAGATTATATTATATTTTATTTCATATTACTAATACGAAACCTTGTGTTTGACAACCACTTGGTGAAGTTGGGGACATAAGACAAATTATTTTACTTTACAGGTTGCTTGAAGAGGAGAAGACAAATACCCTGTCATAACCAATTCTCCGAGAGTTTGATATAAACCCTCGAGTTTCCCTTATAAGAAAAAGAAGCTTGCTACAACACTCTTGGAGTCCCAACAAAAAGTGGCCACATTTGTTGCCATCAGCCACTGTAATTAATGATGAAAGATATCGTGTTTATAGAATAGGTAGATACGATATCATAGCGCATAGAACTAAAAAAACTAATCCAAATAAATCTTATACACAATTTTATATTGATATTCTACAAAACAATAAATACACCAAGACTATGATTTTATGTATTGTGGAGATAATATCATATACTAGCATCATATACATGATACTACTATATGATACTCCCTGCTGTGATTAGTCTGAGCGGAAAATACCTCTTAAAAGGTTTTGGTTGCAAACGAGTTAACATGTCAAATACAACAATGACCAACGTAGGTTAGATTCTAACAAGATAATTAGTTATCTACGTCGTGCCTGAATTCCTCCCCACCAACATTTCTTCAGCCCGAGCCTTAATTAATTAGCTAGGATCCTGCCCCGACTTGAGTTTTTTTATCCTTTTGACCTATTTTAGACGAAAACTGTTATTTATCTGCAAAATACCCCTGCATTACAGCAATAATAGATGCATTCCGTAACTATTTTTTCGTAGATATAGCATTATTGGCATTACAGTATGTTCCAAGATTAGTATCAGTAGTTTGAACAGATCCCAACGGAAAGTTTACCTGTGGGAAAGTTATTTCAATTGCTTGCGGGAACAGTTCTAACACCAACCATTGGCAAAAGGCTAACATTTAAACTGCACGTACGAAGTAGTACGTACTAGGTAGTGCAGTTGGCATGCCTTTTTAATTAGGCGTCTTCCTCAGTTAAAACATCAATATGGGACATGAATCAAGAACAAAATCTCTATTGCACACGATATATATTGATATTGATTCGATATGGGACAACAAACGAAAACTATATTTCAAACCTAATTACTTGTATGTATAGATCGATCGACAATTCGACATGCCATGAATTAATGGCACCGCTTAACTAATAACAAAACCCTAGCCTAAGATCGACGATGTATATATGGATAGATAGACAATTAGTCCTGGTCGACGCCGACGAACTGCTTGATGGAGTCCTCGACGTGCGCCATGACGGCCGCCCACCCGTTGTGTGTTGGGTGCATCTGCCATCGAGAGGAGGCCCGGAAGGTCCCGGACCCGAAGATCCAGATCCGACCTGGGAGGGGCCAGCACCATGCCCCTCCACAGCCCCCACCTCGCTGGCCCTCCCCGAGGCCCGCCGCTGCCGGCCCGCACCATGGCCAGCCGCGCCCCCGGAGCCCCTAGCAGCCCCTGCCGCCGCAGCCCAAAGACGCACGCGCACCGCTGCCAGGGAGCTAGCCCGCGCCTTCGCCCCGTCGCTGCGTCGAGGACCACCGCCACGCCTTGCTGCTCCTCACGCGCCGGCAAGGATGGATGACTCGCCGCCTGGACGCGGCCTCCCTCCGGGCCGCCCTAGACGCCGGAGCACAAGCCCCGACGCCCCCTTCACTGGCGGCACGCGCACGAAGCCTGCCGGC
Source organism: Avena insularis (assembly GCA_023614405.1). Lineage (NCBI taxonomy): Eukaryota > Viridiplantae > Streptophyta > Magnoliopsida > Poales > Poaceae > Avena > Avena insularis. Next base: position 374,506,988 of record CM042695.1, on the reverse strand, counting down.
GGCCGTCTCTGGGGCGACGACGAGGGGAGGGCCGGCGGCGGAGGAGCGCTAGGGATGGCTCCCCCCGTCGCCCTGGAGGAGGCCACGCGAGGGAGCGGGTCCGAGATGAGCATACCTTTTATGTGTTCTATCACTAATCCATAAACTAGAAATATAACTTGGTCACCAAATGCTAGTAAGTGGGTACCAATTCCTCCACATTTCTTTGGCAACAACACAATAAAAAAATACTCCGTAAGTGAGTGCAAGATTCAGGTTCGGAGCAGAACAAGCATGACAAATCTGATAACATTTGCCTCTTGTTCAGATTTTCTCTAGTCAGAAGCTTATTATATTGGGAGTTTCCATGGCTCAGTCGACTGCGAAGTAAAGCACGTCTCGGTCAAGTGACGTCAGCCCCGTTATCACCGCAAAACAAACTCCGGCTATTCGGTTGTCCAGGTAAATTCTGCACCGTGCGTACACATGCCATCGTGTCTACAGCAAGAGCTCGCCGCTGACCTTCAGCTGTTCTCCCTGTCTCGTCATTCCTAGCCCCTTCTCCTATTATCCTTGCTCGATTCTACTAGGTAGTGCAGTTTTGGCATGCCTTCTAGGCGTCTTCCTCAGTTAAAACATCAATGGGACATGAACCAAGAACAAAATCTGCTATTGCACACGATATATATTGATATTGAAATCTGCTATTGCACACGATATATATTTATATTGATTCGATATGGGACAGCAAACGAAAACCACCACTCTTTGTCCCAAACTATATCTCAAACCTAATTACTTGTATGTATAGATCGATCGACAATTCGACATGCCATCATGAATTAATGGCACCACTTAACTAATAACAAAACCCTAGCCTAAGATCGACGATGTATATATGGATATATAGATAGACAATTAGTCCTGGTCGACGCCGACGAACTGCTTGATGGAGTCCTCGACGTGCGCCATGACGGCGGCCCACCCGTTGTGTGTTGGGTGCATCTCGTCCCAATAGAAGTGCTCCTTGGGGTTGTCGCAGAGCGAGTAGAGGTCTCCGTCGTTGCTGGTGTCGCCGCATAGGTCCTTGGGGTCGATGCCCTGGCAGCATGGCGTGAGCTTGTTGTAGAAGCTGCGCGACTGGTCCGTGAACGCGGAGTGGAGGTCGACGACGAGCACGCCGTCCTTGCCCTTCATGAGTCCCGCGAGGTTCTTGTTGTGGGTGTCGGCGCCCGTGTTCCCTGCGCCGTCGCAGCCCTTGTGGTCGCTGGCCCTGGTCTGCGCCGGCGCGCAGCCGAGCGGGTGGAGGTTGTTGACGAGCACCTTGGGCACGCCGAGCGCCCTGATGAGGTCGACGGCGTGGGCGATGGCGGAGGTGACGTTCTTGGTGAAGGCCGAGACGTCGGCGAAGCCGCTGGGGAGGGCCACGCCCACGCGGTCGTAGTCGTTGCCGGAGATGGCGACGAGGGCGACGGACCTGGCGAGGCGCGCTCGCGGGATGCTGTTGCCTTGGATATTCTTCTGGAAGGTGTCCACCTGCTGGCTTAGCGTCGGCACGCCCTCCGGCACGGAGTAGACGCCGGAGCCCGCCGTGGCGAACGTCATGCCGGCGTCGTCGACGACGTGGCCCTGCTGCTCCTTGTGGGGCCGTGGCGCCATGTCCAGCCCCAGCATTTTCGCTGCCACGCCATATATATATATGTGCATACAAACATACATGATTAGTTAATTAGAGACATCGATCGGCAAGAACAGATATATACTGCATATATAGATCCATCCAATATATTGATAGGTCGGGATGGAAGAGCAATATATATATGTACGTACCGACGAAGTCAGATTGGACCATGTAGTTGGAGAAGCGTCCGGTGGCTTGGTTGTGCGAGGTGAAGGAGCCGTCGTCGTTTCCGAAGGAGTAGCCGTAGGGGTTGTACCATGAGCGGATGAGCTCGCTCTCGAGGTCGCTGGTGGCAACCTTAGGGGTGTTGCCGTTGTCGGCGAAGGAGTCGCCGAACGCGAACAGGGTGTAGCCGCCGTAGGTGGTGGTGGCGACGACTGGTGCCGGAGGCGGAGGCGGGTTGGGGGTAGCAGGATTATTATTATTGTAGCCACAAACCGGAAGACCACCACATTGCCGACGACAAAGGAAACCAGAACATTGACAGCAATCCTGCCCGCGAGCACCTGCGGTCGTAGGTTGATGATTAGGAAGAATAATCAAGTAGTAGAGTTAGCAATCTTGCTAGTGTATCAGTAAAACCTAGCGACGACGACGACGGAGTGTTAACATATGACGACGGAGTGTTAACGCGGCTGTGTGCATGTACAGTACTCACACTCCGTCATAAAATAGATGTCTAAGTTTTTTAAAAGTTTGATGAATCTATATAATATCAAATAGTGTCTAGATTTAGCCAAATTTTGATACATTTGAGACATCTATTTTGAGACGGAGGGAGTATTATTTATTGTTTTATATCTATATGTATGTGTTGTAAACTTGTAATAGACGACTAATCCACACAATTTTTTAAATATAACTCTGATGGTTAGATCTAAATTAAAATTCACGGGTAGAAGACTCCTCCTGATGGTTGCTTAACACGGTTAGATCTAAATTAAAATTCATGGTTAGATCTATATTAAGTAACTCTGATGGTTACTTAACACGTTTAACCAGTTTGACACCAGAAATGTTAAGAAGCAGACTCCCGTAATTAACTTCCCGTCAAAACCTGTAGATATGGCGTGTGGAACATGGACTCCCCCCATAATAAACTTCCCTTTCAAGAGCTGTACTGCTCGGTAAAAAAACTAACCGCGTCTTTCCCTTTCAAAAAAATTTAGAACATACCCCAGCTTGTAACGTAGTATAGTTGTCAAACATGAAAAGGATTGGCATTGGTTCGCTCCGAAATTATGACTATGTCAATACGATCCATCGAATTGTAGTTATACCATCAGAAATCACTAACTCGTTTTTGCAAAAAAAATCACTGACTCGTTACGACTATACCCCGGTTCTGTCTGTTGCCGGATGTCACCGTCCGCCGTTACGACTACATCAACTTCCGTCTAGTTGACTCGCACCCTGACATATGGGTCCATCACCTGCCCCACAACATCTCGGAAAAATGATATATTTGTCGGCCTTCTGACATGTGGGACCAAGCTGACGTGCGGGACCTCTTCTACCTTATGGGACCTCTTCTAACATAAGGGTCCCAACAATAGCCCTTTTGCCCTCCGGGCCCTCTTATTATTTGTGGGACCTCTTCTGACACTTGGGACCTAGTAGTAGCCCAACTGACCTATGGGGCCTATTCTGACGTGTGGGACTTATTACACTTGCCACGCTAGCATCTCAGGAAACTGATATATTTGTCGGCCTTCTGACAAGTGGGACCAAGTTGACATGCAGAACCTCTTCATACGTGTGGGACCTCTTCTAACGTAGGGGTCCTAGATATAGCCTCTTCTTCCCTGGGGCCCTTTTCTGATTTGTAGGACCTCTTCTGGCGTGTGGGACCAAGCAGTAGCCGTTCTGACCCGTGGGGCCTTTTCTGAGCATGTGAGACTCAATATGTAGCACCTACTTACCTGTGGGGTCTTTTCTTACGCGACACATGAATCTACACCGCTGCAAAACTCTCGTCAGGGCCGCTGCCCCGACCTCCATGGCCCCATCCACTCCGATTCTCCATGCACTCTCGATCAACACCGCCTTCCTGGGACGCCGGCCAAACAGCCATCGCTCGTCCTCGAGCTGAAACGCAGCATGACCCAATTGCCCACAGCCCAAGAAATCATTCGTCCACTGTTGGGGGGACGACCCCAGGTAGGGTCAAGCAAAGGTAAAAGGGGAAGCCCGGCAAGGTCTGGGCCGAATCAAATAAAGACCCAGCCGAGTTATGTAGAGGCCGGTCGAATAAAGGCCCGGCTTAACCCGAGTCAAGCAGCTATGACCCGACTCGGCCGGCATACGGGTTATGTCGGACTACAGTTATTACGTTTTGAGTATGCAGGTCAGGACTGGGCCGAGTCATGCAAGGCGAGGCCAAGTCATAGGGAAGCTTGTTCAAGAAGGAGAGGGCGAACCCTGAAGTCAACACTGCATGCTGTCTCCCCCTCAGGAATCTGTACAGTGCCAAGCACCACGGACAAAAGCCAGAGAGACAGAGAAGTAGAAGGAGGTCACGGAGGTGACAGTCCTCAGGCCCGAGGCTCACATGTGGTGGACTCTAGGTCTTTGCCATCGATAGAAGGGGGACACGGAAAGAGGTCCGCCGAGTTACCACTTTGGGACAAGCATGAATATCCTTTATAAGGAAGGACTGGGCGTCTCGAGGAGGGGATCGATTCATTTTTCCTCTCAGACTAATGGTAGCTTCTTCTTCCTCTCGCTCATACAGCTCGAGGAGCAAGTGTAGCTCCATTGGTGTTGAATAAAGATTGAGTTCTAGCATTCTGAGCGTAGAAACCACTACATCTTCCCTCCCTGGATCCCACTAGCATCCTTTGGTCCCCAACTTAAGCATACCCATGGTATTTGCCGTGCCACCACCACGATAGTTGGCGCCCACCGTGGGGCCAGCAGCGATGCTAGCCGGAGTCAAGATCCGGACGAGAAACTTCGTCGACACAGGCGAGCGCGTCGTCTCTAGCTTAGTCCAGAGATTCGACATCTGGGACTAAATTAATATAACAACTCCGATCGATGGTTAGATCGATCTAAATTAAAATTCACGGGTAGAAGACTCCTCCTGATATGGTTACTTAACACGTTTAACCAGTTTGACACCAGAAATGTTAAGAAGCAGACTCCCGTAATAATTAACTTCCCTTCAAAACCTGTAGATATGGCGTGTGGAACATGGACTCCCCCCATAATAAACTTCCCTTTCAAGAGCTGTACTGCTCGGTGAAAAAACTAACCGCGTCTTTCCCTTTCAAAAAAATCCAGAACACACCCCAGCTTGTAATGTACTCCCTCTATTTCAAAATATAAACTGTTTTAGATTTGTAAAGGAAGTGTATCTAGACCCCTTTTAGGTATAGATTCAAACGAATCTATATCTAAAAGGGGTCTAGATACACTCTCTTCACAAACCTAAAACATTTTATATTTTGAAACGGAGGGAGTAGTATAGTTGTCAAACATAAAAAGGATTGGCCTTGGTCGATCCATCGAATTGTAGTTATACCATCAGAAATCACTAACTCGTTTTCGAAAAAAAACTCGTGATACCCCTGTTCCATCTGTTGCCGTATGTCGCCGTCTGCCGTTACGACTACATCAACTGCCGTCTACTTGACTCGCACCCTGACATGTGGGTCCATCACTTGCCACACAACATTTCAGGAAAATGATATATTTGTCGGCCTTCTTACGTGTGGGACCTCTTCTAACATAAGGGTTCCAACAATAGCCCTTCTGCCCTATGGGCCCTTTTATTAGTTGTGGGACCTCTTCTGACACGTGGGACCTAGTAGTAACCCTACTGACCTGTGGGCCTATTCTGACATGTGGAACTTAGTACACTTGCCACACCAGCATCTCGGAAAAATGATATATTTGTCGGCCTTCTGACAAGTGGGACCAAGCTGACATGCAAAACCTCTTCATACGTGTGGGACCTCTTTTGACGTACAGGTCATAGATATAGCCTCTTCTTCCCTGTGCCCTCTTCTGATTTGTGGGACCTCTTCTGACGTGTGGGACGAATCAGTAGCCCTTCTGACTTGTGGGGCCTTTTCTGAGCGTGTGGGATTCAATACGTAGCAACTACTGAGCTGTGGGGTCTTCTCTGACGCGACGCATGAATATACGCCGCTGCAAAACTCTCGCCAGGGCCGCTGCCCCGACCTCCATGGCCCCATCCACTCCGATTCTCCATGCACTCTCGATCAACATCGCCTTCCTAGGGCGCCGGCCAAACAGCCACCGCTCGTCCTCGAGCTGAAAAGCAGCATGACCCAATTGCACGCAGCCCAAGGAATCATTCGTCCGCAGACCATGATCGTTGCACCGACTCATTCACGCAGGCTCTATATATCGCTCACTACGAGGGCTATTAGGACTCGTCCGCACGGGATGGCTCACATGGGCCGGCCCACTTTTTTTGGTTTCTTTCTGCTTTTTTTTCCTTTTTCTTATTTCTATTATGTTTCTTTTTTTTTCCTTTTTCCCGTTTGATTCTATTTATTTATCTCTCTTTATTTTCTCTTATTTTGTTTTTTTGTTTTTCATATTTTGTTTATTTTCTCTTTTTTATTTTATTTCCCTCTTTTTAATTTTTCAAAAATTGAACCTTTTACAAAATTGAACAATTTTGGAAATAGTGAACCATTTAAGTCTAATACTTTTTATCAGTGAACTATTTAAATTTTGAACCATTTTTATAATTATGAACAATTTTTAAATTTTGAGCCATTTTCAAATTTTGATTCATGTTTTTCGAATTTGGTTCATGATTATTTGAAATTGGTTCATGGTTTTCGAAATTTCGTTCATGAACTTTTTGATATTGGTTCATGATTTTTCGAAATTTGGTTCATGATTTTTTTATTGCTTCATGATTTTTCAAAATTTGGTTCATGATTTTTTCAAAATTGGTTTGTGAATTTCGAAATTGGGTCATGAATGATTGCATCAGTCTAATCTAACATGCCCTAAAGGGGTACCTCTGCTGTCTTTATATATGTTGTCCCATTAGGGTTTACAAGTGTTTTAGTCGACTACCTATTGGAGTCTCCATCTTGGGCTCCAAGTCGACGTGGCATCCATGTCTGTTGTTCCGTCGTGTTAGGCCACCTCTATGATTGGCTATTTGTATCTCATATCGATTTACAACAGCGGGTGTATGTGACTAAAGCAGGTTTGTTACCGTAGTCTATTAGTAATCGCAAGAAAAAATAACTATCTCTTTGCCAGCTAGCCATGCAAATTGCACTTCATTATAACATGAATAAACCGTGAGTTCTCAAATACGATGTGCTCGACTTTGGATGAATGCATGCAAGTTAGAATGATCAATATTGTACACACCCGTTAACCATGACTCTAACTTGCTCGCAAGCTGCCCATCAAGGATGCATGCATACATGATTCCCAAGCTGCCCATCGAGGATATACACATCCCTCTATGTCTATATAAGTCAGAGCTTCCCAGCTGTGGTTCATGACTTACCTTTAAATGGCAAAATTGTTCAAAATTTAGTACACTGAGATATTAGAGAAAACCAAAAGCCGATGGGGCAAGGACTGGTTGGGCGTAGATAGGCCTGAGCAAACCCTGTTTAAGTGGTTTGGCCGGTTTGAGGTAGTTTAAATTTCTGTACTAGCTTTAAAGTTTAGATTTCATTTATAAAAGAAAATAAACTACGTTGTAAGTGGATGGTTTGGCTGGTTTGACCGGTGTTAGTTTTTGCACACCCTTAGACGTAGGCACGAGACCGACCGATGTACTATCTCTTTGCCTGCGCAAATTGCACTACATGAAAGTGAGAGACAAGGGAAAGTATGCCTCTGTCGAGCCCTAGAAAGCCAGACGCGTCGCCAAAGTTGTGCCCCACCATGTTGGTCTCGCTCATGCAACCCGAAGGTGATGTTCACCCCGGCTGTCCCGAACGTGAACTTATATGTACGGAGGACACCTGCAGGAGCAATGAACTCGACGTAGTCGGTCCCCCGGACAAGACATGTGCGAGGAAAAAGCAGCAAGCATGATAGAGAGACACAGGGAGTTTACCCAGGTTCATACCACCATGCGGTGTAAAACCCTACTCATGCATATCTGGATTGCTCATACTGCTTGGCGAGGTTTACAATACAAGGTGGTGATCAGGCGATCAGATCTAGGGTTCCTAGCTAGGAGAAAGCTAGGGTTCCTGAGGTAGAAGGCGATGGGGATCCCCCTTCTACGTGACGTGTTGCCCCTCTTATAGGCACCCAACCCTCTTCTTAAGATATCTTGGCGGGAAGGTTTGCCACATGGCAACAATAGAGTGGGCAGGTAAGCTAAAGATACTTTTGACCGTCGGAATGATCCATGGCAGGGTGTCGTTGATCACGCCACTGACGTCCTCTTCTCTCCATCCTTCACGTTCTGCATACACCAGAGAGAGAGAGAGAGAGAGAGAGAGAGAGAGAGAGAGAGTCCCCCTAGGTGGCAGAGGATGTTGGACACTCTTGGCTTGAGGGAGGGGAAGGTGCCTTCCTTGCGGAGGGGGAAGATGCCTTCCTTGCGTAGCAGGTGCAAGCCAGTTCAGTTGTGCCAGTTGTGGTTATCCGTATCTTCGTCTTCATCCCGCACGTGGTACCGTGCAGTACCCAGGACTTATGCGTTGCGGTGTTGGTGTGCTTCGCGTGGCGGGGAAGGTCTCGCCAAGTGTGCCCCTTCCCCATGGAAGGCTTCAAGAGGTCTGGCTTCCCGAGGGAGCCTCGCGAAGGGATGCCCTTTGAGGCTCCGTGAGGATCGCTTCTCATGAGGCGTATGGCTTCGTAAGAGGGTCTCCCTGTGGTACTATAGTTGTTCCGCTACAAGAGCCCAGTAGCATATGAGTCGTGGTACCCTGATGCCAATGGCCCAACAACGATGCATGAGACTATTTTATCGACCATATCCTCGCTGACATTGTGTTAATTTTCTTATTCACCTAGATGCATGAATTTTTGTCCCAGGTTTGATTACTCCCTATCATGTAATTGACATAATTGCTTCAAGGGACCATCTTATTGCTATTCCCATAATTCGATACGGTCATTTTTATGTCCAATTTTGGGGGTTCTTGTTCATGTGGGATGGCATCCATTTTATCATGATACGAAACAATTTGATTTGTATGGTGGTGATTGATCGTATGGAAGCAACAGAGAGGTATGTGTCTTTTATGAGGAAGCTCGACAAGACACCGGACCTTAGGCCAATTGAAGGTGGTATACATACCAGCACTCTCATCATGGTTGGGCCCTTGATTGGCTTCATAAGGGGTTGAAACTCGTTTTCTAGACAACTACATGTACATAAAGTTGGTGGAGCTAAGAAAAATATATGCAGGTGTCGTGGAATCGTCATGTCAGATGATACATGGGGTAGCTTACGAAGAGGAGAGGAGAGCAAGGTGACCTAGGAGAATCCAAGAGCGAGATTGAAACACGATGTACCTAGGTTCGGGTTTTCATCCTTACTGCTGCTATAAGTCACTATATAATCATAGATTAATTTACAAGGTTGTGGTCTACTTCATAGCTTGGGCGGTGTTTGTAGTCTCGACTGTATCATTCTAATTTGACCTTCTCTCATGTGGTGCCCATGCTGGCTTTATATATGCAACCCGATTAGGGTTTACAAGTGTTTTAGTGGACTACCTATTGGAGTGCCACATTGGGCTTCAAGCCGGCGTGGCATCCGGGTCATGTTCCGTCGTGTTGGGCAAACTCTATGATGGACCATGCTTTACCTTTGTGAGGGTATCTGTATCTCATATCCACATCAGTGGGTATACTGCCTTGTAAGTTTATTTGTTACTCCCTCCGATCCATATATTAATAATATTAACTTTATTTAGATAGTATGTATCTAGTTAAATATCTAGATTAAATGCATTCGTATCTGGACAAAGTTGATGGCGTTAATATGGATCGGAGGAAGTACGGTAATCTATTAGTAATTGCAAGAAGAAAAAAACTATCTCTTTGCCCGCTAGCCGTGCAAATTGCACTATATTATAACATGAATCAACCGTGAGTTCTCAAATAAGATGTGTTCGACTTTGGATGGATGCATGCAACTTAGAATGATCAATACTGCACACACACACCCGCTAACCATGACTCTAACTTGCTCGCAAGCTGCCCACCAAGGATGCATGCATACATGATCACCGAGATATGCTATGTCTTGCTTGTTAGCAATAAACATGTGAAATGGCTAGCTTAAATGCATGATTCATCCATGTATGTCTATATATATAAGTCAGAGCTTCCCAGCGGTTGGTTACTTGCCTTTAGATGGAAAGGTTGTTCAAAATTTAGTACACTGAGATATTAGAGAAAACCAAAAGCCAGACGGGGCATGCCAATATCAGACCGCCGGCGCACAGGGAAGTCGTTGCAGCGCAGGCCAACCCGTTTGCTCAACGGCGAGAAGTCGTAGATGTCCAGGTATTGAGCGAAGCAGCTGGGACAGACAAGTAAAACATCGCATCCACACGAGATTGCTCATGCCATGCACCAGAAGCTGCGGCGGGTTGCCGATGGCGAACTCTGCTATAATCCCCAGCCCCCAAGGTGAGCGGCGCTGCCACCCCGAAAGGACTCAGCGCGGCGAAAGCAAGCTCGATCCCGATGCAGCTGCAGGTGGCGACACTTGCGCACAAAAGGAGAAGGAAGATGGATGATATCTTCATTCTCTTTTCTGATGTTGTTACTGTAGTGTGTTCTCTGTCTAATAAATCTCGCAAACATTCGGTTTGAATCAACAACATAATAACGGCGTTCAAGTATTATAGTGCTCTGACTACGCCATTCAACAATAACTCTCTTTCAACTACTCCCTCCGATCCATATTAGTTGATTTGAATTTGTCAAAATTTGGATGAACCTATATACTAAATAGTGTCTAGATTCATCCAAATTAGACAAATGTGAGTCAACTAATATGGGTCGGAGGGAGTAGTATAATTCTGTTTCAACTACTGCTAGTATAATTCTGTTTCAACAACAAAAGAATCCAGTCGTTTTTTTCTTCCGAAATGCAATCTTTGTGTGATCAAGGAGTTCGTAACGAATGCTGAGATCTCGGTGCAGTCCTGTCTGGAGTTGAAACACAACCTGCTAGTACTAACTACTGACCTGTTGCGATCAAGGAGTAGCTTGTTGAGATTGTGGCCCCACATTCTGACCTGTTGCACGCCTGCTACATTAGTTTGTCCGTAGGTTTCAAATTGTTGCTACCTGTATGGGTTTTGCCGCCATACAGGTTGCTCTCAAATTGTTGCACCACAGAGTCCGAGCTTTGGCTTGAACTACCCGCCGTTGCATTTGCCAACCCCTTGTATTCGTCTATGGTACTTGATCGTGACAACAATGCTTGCTGCTTCTCTAAGCTCCATGAGACGAGGTTTGATCCAACAAAAATTGCGAAGCCGCTTGTAGTTCGCCAACCATCGATTGACCCTACCCAATTCGTTTAATTCCGCTAGCAGTAGGCAGCGAGGGACGAGAGCATCGTTTTGGCGGACGGGCGTTAGATGACTTTATTTTTTTTCTGAAAAAATCAAATTTGAAGTTTCAAAAAATCTGAAAAAATATAGGGACGTAGATAATGATTTATAATAAGCGCGTACAAAAAAGCATGCGAAAATAATTTGTATTCTGGCTTCAGAAAAAAATGAACATTTTAGATCTGGACATGAACCGTGTAATTTTGAATGGGCCTCCTTTTTCCCAGAATTTGTCATATTTGTCTTTTTACTGCGTACAAAATAGAATATATTTTCTATTGAAATTTTGCATACATGTATTTTACATTGTGGGCTATACAAATATATTTTTTCAAAAACATTTGACACTTTTTGAAAAATTTAAAAAAGTCTACCATGGAGCTCGTCCACCAAATCAATTTTTTGGGTCATCATGCCCCTTCTTACACCTACTCAAGACTTTCAATCTAGGTATCTGTTAGATGCCATCTTCAGAGACATGTCCATGTCCTAGGGAGAGATGTTCTCGTTGTTTGATGTGAGACAAAGTGCTGCTCAAGACTTTCAGTCGTCTAGGTATCTTTTCCTATAAAGTGCTGCTCAAGACTTTTTTAGTGTATAGATTCACTACAAAACTTAGTGAACATATATACTAAAAGGTGTCTAGATACATTTACTTTATAAAACTAAAACATTTTATATTTTAAAACAGAGGAAGTAGTTTGTTAACGCAGTCTATTAGTAATAGAAAGAAAAAAGAACTATCACTTTGCCATCCAGCCGTGCAAATTGCAGTATATTATAACATGAATCAACCGTGAGTTCTCAAATAAAATGTGCTCGACTTTGGATGGATGCATGCAACTTAGAATGATCAATGCTGCACACACTCGCTAACCATGACTCTAACTTGCTCGCAAGCTGCCCATACAGATGCATGCATGCATGATCGCCGAGATGCTATTCCTTGGCTCCTTAGATGTGATAGGGCTAGCTTAAATGCATGATTCATCCCTGTATGTCTATATAGGTCATAGCTTCCCAGCGGTTGGTTACTTCCCTTCAGATGGAAAAGTTCTTCAAAATTTAATACACTGAGATATTAGAGAAAACCAAAAGCCAGACGGGGCATGCCGATATCAGACCGTCGGCGCACATGGAAGTCGTTGCGGCGCAGGCCAACCCCTGTGCTCAACAGCGAGAAGAAGTAGATGTCCAGGTTTTGAGGGAAGCAGCTGGGACAGACAAGTAAAACATTGCATCCACGCGAGATCGCTCGAGGTGGAGATGACGGCCTGCACGGTCTGGGGAGGGTGGCCGATGCCGAATTTGGCGACGTACAAGCCCGAGTCCAGCGAGGTGAGCGGGGCGAGCTCACCAGCTCAAAGCGCCGGGGGTGCACTGGCGGGAACACATGTATTCATGGGTATTCAGCTGAATACCCATTATTTTCAGTAAAATAAAATCATGTACTAGTCCCTTGACCTCTAGCTAAACAAATATCGTTATACTCTCAGGCCATAGCTTCTCCCGTACTAGTCCTTTGACCCTCAAGCAGTTTAGGCGAGGCGTCCAGCTCCAAGCTCGCTTGATCAATACACCGGACCGGGTTAGCAATCAATTCTGCTGATGAGGACGCCAGCACAGCGACGCCGTCGTAAACACAGGCCACATGCAGAGTCGCATGTGCCAGTGAGTCCGAGAATTCTCTCATGATAGGGTTCTAAAATCTGAATCATCATTAATTTGTTTTCCAATTTCTAAACTAGCAAATCAGAAGTTAACTCTTCCAGTTAGATTATTTGATGATTGATTGGTTACATATCTTGAGCAGAATTCTTTTTCGAAGTTGAGGATGCAATCATATCAGATTTCCAAGCATTTTTTGTTTTGAGAAAGCCTTGAAGAACCCCAAAGTTGTGCCATGAGTTTACAAATGGTTACGTAATTTCTCTAGTATCGTCAACCTTTGTGGCATGTACTTACTTGTTGAACAAATTGAGAACCTTCATGTTTTACATTCTATTTTTCCGTGACTATGAATACCCATTGCCAGCATCCTGTGCCCGCCCATGCGGGGGTGCGCATGCCGGCGGCGGCCGGATGAGCTGCACGCGGAAGCCGGTGCTGCTACTGGTGGCGAAGGTGGCGGAGGCGCACAACTGGAGAAGAATGAGACATGGCGTACGTCGTCATTCCGATCGATCTTGTGTGAGTAGCAGTAGCTGTGTGTTTTTCCACTTGTGTTTGTGTGTGTGGATTGTGTGGAGTACTACTCCGTAATAAATAAATAGCGTAAGTGAGTGCATGTCGGATCCATGGCTTACACCGACGTATACATGTAAGCTACCTGTGTAATTAAGTTTGTTTCACCAACAAAATATAATCAAACACAAGATATATCAAGTTTCGATCTCGTGTGACTTGTGTTTTCCCACTGGTTTGTGTCTGTGGAGTACTAATGCCAGATGCATGGATGACACTGATGTGTATATGAAACAAATTAGCTGTAAGTTTGTTTCACCAGCAAAATAAGCAAACACACAACACTGAGTGCATGTCGGATGCATGGATGACACTGATGTGTACTACGTGTAAGCAGCCGGTAAGTTTGTTCCACCAACAAAATAATCAAACACGACATAAATTAAACTTCGATAATTCATTGTCTACATTGTAGGACAACTAGTAGTAATTTGATATCATGGACCGCGCATGCAGTAGCTCTTCTCAAAAAGCGCCAAACAAACTATGAGTGCGCCAACTAGCACATATGATTTCCAACGGTACAGTACAGTCTACATATTTGAAAAACATAAATATATTTTTTGTTCTACCTTAAGTTCCAGTAGTACTACATCCATAAAACTCACCTTGTGTACAATTCTGAAAGTATATGACTGAGAAGTACTCTGTTTATGGTAGTCGATCGGTAGGTATCCAATGCTTCTTGAATCGCTCAGGTTAATCCTCGCCGGCTAACCTTTCTAGATCCACGTAGCAGTGTACCTGTACGAGTTGTGACAGCACCCTGTAACTGCCACCCCTATGTGTTTAGTGCCGCTAGACAGAATCTAGCTAGTAGTCCTATTCAAACTGACTGCCAGCAAACACAACATTGCCTTCCTTCAAGAATCAAAACTCTTTTTTTAACACGAGGCAAAAGAAGTTTATTGCGAAGTTAATTGTGGAAATCCAAGTGAAAAAACCAGGCCCACTCACGCTGGCATCAATGAGCACAATACAACCATACAAACATAAACAAGAGAAGAGAAGAGAAGAGAAGAGAAGAGAAGAGAAGAGATCATGATTGCTATGGGAGGGAAGAGTAGAACACGGAGTCATCCACGAAAATGAAACACCAAGCACTACCATGAATCTACGCCGCTGCAAAACTCTCATCAGGGCCGCTGCATCGACCTCCATCCACTCCGATCAACACCGCCGGCCCAACAACCGCCGCTCGTTCTCTTTTTTGATCACAAGCGCCGCCGCTCGTCCTCGAGCTGCAAAGCAGCATGACCGAATTGCCCGTAGACCAAGGAACTATTCGGCCGCAGACCATGATCGCTACACCGACTCGTGTAAGCACTATATATCGGAAATGATAATTGCAGGCCCAGTTCGCCAGGCTTTTCTTTTTACGTTTTTCTCTTTCTATCTGTTTATCTTTTTCTGTTTCTTTTCGGTTTTCTTTTCTGTTTATTTCTCTTTTTGTTTATGTTTTTTAGAAACATCATATTTTTAAAGATGTTCTTTATTTTTAAAAATATTATGTTTCCACGAATTTTGGTTCATGGTTTTAAAATTGGTTTATGATTTTTGAGATTTGTTTCTTGATTTTTTGAATTGGGTTCATGTTTTTTGTAATTTTGTTCATGCTTTTAGTTTTTTGGTTTATGGTTTTTGAAATTGGTTCAATATTTTTCTAAATTGGTTTATGATTTTCGAAAATGGTTTATGACTTTTTTTAAATTGATTCATGATTTTTGGAATTGGTTTATAATTTTAAAATTTTTGTTCATGATTTTTGAATTATTTTTTCTGAAAATTTGTTCATGATATGGAAAAAATCTTCACAAATATTCAAAATATTCAAAGTTCTTAAATCATAATTATAGAGAAAATTCATAGTTTAAATAAAAATATAGAAAAAAGTAATAGAAAAATAAAAATAAAAATAAAAAAGGAAATCTCATTACCTAGGCCGGCCCACTTACCCCGCTCCTTCAGGCGGCGCACTCGCCTTGTGTCGCCACGAAGCGGCGTATATCACCTCCCCTATATATCGCCCATTGCAAGACTCGCCCACACGGGATCACTCACGTGGGTTCGCTCACTCTTTTTTGTTTCTTTCTACTTTTTTCCCTTTTTCTTATTTCTATTATGTTTCTTTTATATTTTGTTTCCTTTTTCCAATTTCATTATGTTTCTTTTTGTCTCTTTATTTTCTGTTTTTTGCTTTTCCTATTTTGTTTATTTTATTTTTTATTTATTTCCCTCTTGTTAATTTTTCAAAAACTGAACCTTTTACAAAATCGAACAATTTTGGAAATCGTGAACCATTTAAGTCTAATACTTTTTATCAATGAACTTTTTAAATTTTGAACCATTTTAAAAATTATGATCAGTTTTTAAATTCCAAATCATTTCAAAATTTGGTTCATGTTTTTCGAATTTGGTTCATGGTTTTTGAAATTTCGTCCATGAACTTTTTGATATTGGTTCATGATTTTTCAAAATTTGGTTCATGAATATTTTGATATTGGTTCATGATTTTTCAAAATTTGGTTCATGAATATTTTGATACTGGTTCATGATTTTTCAAAATTTGGTTCATGAAATTTTCAAAATTCGTTTTTGAATTTCAAAATTGGGCCATGACTGATTGTATCCGTCTAATCTGACCTTTCCTAAAGGGGTACATATGTTGTCTTTATATATGTAGCCCCATTAGGGTTTACAAGTGTTTTAGTCGACTACCTATTGGAGTCGCCATCTTGGGCTCCAAGTCGACATGGCAGCAGGTTTGTTTTACCTATTTTTTTACATGCCAAGTTTTACCTCAGTGAGTGTATTTGTATATCATATCTATGTTAGCGGGTGTATGTTACTTAAGGGAGTTTGTTACCATAGTCTATTAGTAATCGCAAGAACAATAACTATCTCTTTGCCAGCTAGCCATGCAAATCGTACTTTATTTTTTCTTGAAGTAAGATCATATATATTAAGCAGCAGGCCGCCTCATTAGAAACCTTCCAGTCCCCTTCGGTATCCTGGTAAGAAAAATAGTACGTAAGAAATCTGCTGCTACAAGAATCACACGGTTTTCTTACAATCAATTGCAATCAACTCCCTAATACAATCTGGAGTTGAGTTGCAAGTAGAGCCACTAAACCCTAACTTGGCTAGCTGGCCTACTACATGCACAGGGCTATTACAACTTTTGTTATAAAGATATCCCTATAAATTTTCAGTAGTTATCTCCCTTCTAAGACGAGGGGCTAGCACCTTGATAGATCAATGTCTGTCGAGGATAGTTTTGACAACTCTAAGACAATCTGATTCTAGAATTGCTAGCCATTGCTTCATAGATATCAACTGCTTTAGTCCCTCGAGGCAGGCTAGGATTTTTGCTTTCTCTGCACTTCCATAGTTGGGTATGAATTTCCTCTAGACAGGCTAGGAGGTCAAGAATCTACCAACAAAAATGCAAAGATTACATAACTGGTACATGGATGTCTCAAAGGTTGGGACAAGCTGGATAATCCTGGGAGTTAAAAAAGAGCATTACGGGAAAGGATATGACGTGGTAATAATTGAATTTGACGAACTATTTCAGTTATTCAATCAAGACACGATCGAAAAATCGATCATCAGTGCCTATTGTTGTAATTAAGTCTCTAGCTAGCTCACCTTGTTTATTGCATGTATAATCATACTCACTATATTATGCAGAATGAAGATTCTCGAATGCAAAAGAGGACGCATCTATGACATTGGGTTCATTGACCCATATTTTGTTCATTAACGTAATCTCAAAGAAAGACCTAAGGAAACAGAGGATAATATTGTACACTCGTTAAGGTTTTAAGAAACCAGAAGGGAAATACTATTTACTTACAGCTTCGAGTGAGTATTATTGTTTTGTACACATTCTATTTCGCTTACTCGAGGTTAAGTGTATAATGGATGAGTTATGCGTGCGCAGCTTCCACTATATTATGCTAATCATTTAACCTGACAAAGAGTGGGTACAAGTCATAGACTCAAAACATAAACCCCTTGAGCAGTGGGTGGACATGCAGATGATGATCCAGCGGTAATTTCAATCATTATGGCACTATATCGGTAACTTTCATAAATTTCCTAATATCAAGTAATTAATAACTACTTTTATTCATTCTCTTCGTCGGGCAGCGCTTGGAAACGGTTCATCAACAAGGATAGGGGTGCTTGGAAAGAGGAGCTTACATTTGAACCACTAGATGTAAGTACTACTAGCTAGATCCATGCATCTCTTTGATTCTAGTTTCGATACCATTATCGTGCTTGATTATTATTTTAATTAAACTTTGTCCTCATAAAGTGTCTGACGCAGGGACCCGAAAATAGTTTACGTGGATACTATATTTGCGAGTTCATTCATCAGACGTGTTGTGAGAAGGACTGAAATTTAGAGCAACTTCACATATGTAAACAGTTTTCACAGTTTTTTATTACCACCAGTTGTGTTTAGTTTCATTCATATATGTTGACTCCTTCTTTAAAGCAGATCAAACGGTTTTGGGACAGTCTTCTGCCAAAGGATCGCGTATGAGCAATTCAGGAGGAATTTTCGGGACTCTTAGATGAAGAGGCCCTAAAACCAAAAGGAGAATACTATATGGAGTTCGATATAAGGCAATAGGGACCGTATAAAGAGATTATTTTATGTATATATATATATATGCATAAAACTCGTGTATCGAATGTAACATGTGCGACACTTTGATCTCTATATTTATGATGATGTTGTGTAGTATAATGGTTCCTTCATTGTACAAAATGAATTATCTGTCGCGGCACAAAAAAGTGGCAAAAATGTTGCCGCGGCAAAAAAAAAGTGGCCAAAATAAATTCTCTGCCGCGGCACAGAAAAATGCCAAATTGCTGTCGCGGCAAAGACAAATCTATCTCGATTCGTGTTACGAACCGGGATAGATGCTCCTCTCCCTCATGCCAGACATCGGTCACGCGGAGCCATGTTTGTCCCGGTTCATAGCCCAACCGGGACTAAAGGGCGGGGGCTTTAGTCCTGATTGCTTCCGGTTCGGCAACCGGGACTAAAGCCCCTTACAGACCGGGACAAGACCCGTTTTCCACTAGTGGACAAACCTCCTGAGACCTACTTGTCCTACTCCTTGTTCTGATGGACCTTTCCTAAGCTTCATGTTCTCCCTTCTAATACTGAAATCATGGTCTTTACACTACAGGAGAAGCTGAATACGCCGACGGCCGGATCCCGTCGGTGTAGACCCTAAATGCCGTCGGCGTAGGCTGGTCCGACGGCTGCCGTCGGCGTACAGCCCCGTAGGCATAGCCTCTCCTCCCGTCGGTGTAGAAAAGCCGTCGGTGTGCCGTCAACATAGACCATATGGGGCCCACTTAGATGATTAACGACCGTTTGGCTACGCCGACGGCTTTACCGTCGGCCTAGATTTTTCAAAAAAAAATCAATTTTTTTTAATTCATTTTTCAAAAAAAAAATCAATTTTTTTAAACATTTTTGAATTGTTTAACTTGTTAATCTCACATGGACATTTTTAATTCTAAGTATACTTAGTCTCAAGTCAAATTGCACAATTAGTCAAACTTCCCAATAAGTCACCCATCCTAATACTACTCCAGCCCCAGCACGCTTAACTTTTTCGTTTCTTTCACATGAGTTTCCGACAAAGAAACTAGAACTTGTTGTGAATATTATCATATCAAACCTATTAACCATTACACTATAATGTTATACATATTTATTTTTATATTCCATACAATTATTTGAGTAAACAACAATAAATAAGTAATAATAATCTTGAATTCACATAAAAATAAAATAAATTTTATTTATTTTGCTTTTTTCATTTAAATTTGAATAATTCATATCTACAAATCTGTAAACCACAATTCGACAAATAATATATCCAAATCGATCAGAAAAATGAGAGGAATCCAAATATTACATCCCTATCATCTATTTAATTATATATCATAACTTTTAAATATTATACCATCATTAAACACCTCGTTTTTGGCACTCAAAAAATAAAAAATGGCTTTTTGGTGCGACGAAAAGGAAAACTTTCTCCTGCAATATTGTTCGCCATCCCATGATATACACGAGTGCATAATATGGGCACATTAGCGCAAACTATATCGCGATTCTAGCAATAACATTGGTCATTTGACCTGAAATCCAAAAAACCTCGATTGAGATAGGTCATTTTGTGAAGGTTTTTTGAAAAACGATCAATATACCAAGTTTTATATTTTTCCATGCAACTATGTCACATAATATGACACCACGCGAAGGTTTTGCATTGTTTCGATCGTTTTTTTATTTTTTATGCCCGTTTCAAACCATCGTCAAACTTTCTAAATCGAGGAGCATGAAAATTCTTAGCTCGGGGATGAGCCTCACTAAACTTGCATTAGATCTCTGATGAAATAGAATATTGTGAACCTAAAAATTATTTTTGCAAAAAATTATGAGCATCATATCATGTACCTGTAGTTCAAATCTAACTCATTTCCTGCTGATTCGGCAGGAATTTGTCTTTTTCATGAGGGGTGGACGGAAAGGTTTGAGATACCCCGGTTGAGGAATTGTCCATTCAATATGGTATAGTATTTTTGAAAAATGTGGTATTATCATTTTGAAACTTTTATTTGGTGGTTGTTTCACAAAACGCCCATTTTTTGCACTCGGAAAATAAAAAATGGCTTTTTGGTGCGACGAAAAGGAAAACTTCCTCCTGCAACATTGTTCGCCATCCCATGATACACATGCATGTATAATATGGGCATATTATTGCAAACTATATTGTGATTCTAGCAATAACATTGGTCATTTGACCTGAAATCTAGAAAACCTCGATTGAGATAGGTCATTTTGTGAAGGGTTTTTTGAGACACAATCAATATACTAGGTTTGGTATTTTTCCATTTAACTATGTCACATAATATGACACCACGCGAAATTTTTGCATTGTTTCGATCATTTTTGAATTTTTTTTGCCCGTTTCAAACTATCGTCAAACTTTGTAAATCGAGGGGCATGAAGATTCTTAGCTCGAGGCTGAGCCTCACTAAACTTGCATTATATCTCTCATGAAATAGCATTTTGTGAACCTAAAAATAATTTTTGCAAAAAATCATGAGCATCATATCATGTACCTGTAGTTCAAATCTAACTCATTTCCTACCGATTCAGCAGGATTTTGTCTTTTTACGAGGGGTTGATGAAAAGGTTTGAGATATCCAGGTTGGGAAATTGTGCATTCAATATGGTCTAATATTTTTGAAAAATGTGGTATTATTATTTTGAAACTTTCATTTGGTGGTTGCTTCACAAAACACCCCGTTTTTTGCACTCGAAAAATGAAAAATATGTTATATGAAAGTATTTATATATTTTTATATATTTTTGTAAACAAATATGTAATATTTGAGTTTATATAGATAGATCTTATTTTTCTGCAAATTTTGATATATTATATGTATTCTTCTGAATTTAAATGATTTAGTTATGATTTTTCTAAGATTAATGGGGCAAAAAATGGCTAGCCATCGGCGTAGGTCTGAAACCTACGCCGTCGCTCTGCCGTTAGCCTAGTATGCTAGGCTGACGGCCCCGTTTACGCCGACGGCTGCCGTCGGTCTATTTACGCTACGTCGACGGCAAAACTGGGCCGACGGCCCATCAAGCTACGCCGATGGCCCCGACATATTGCCGTCGGCCTATATTGTTATTCCCGTAGTGTTAATGTACTTGTTGCAGAAGCTTCTTGGTAACCAAATGGTCATGTCCTTTACCATTCAGTATCTATTCCGCTTATCTTCAGCATGCCCATGGTACATCTCTCTGCATATCCTTATGCTCATGTTTTACGTAAAAGTTAGAAATACACTTATTTACGGATGGAGGGAGTAGGACTTTATAGATAAATATAGCAACATATGTTATATCAAAATGATATATTATGAAACTAAATTTAAAAACACATCTACTAGTACTAATTTAGATTCATAAATATTGGTAAGTTTTCCTATAAAGTTAGTCAATTACTAATTTTAACATAGAACAAGGCTACAAGTATATTTTATTTACGGATGGAGGGAGTACACAGTTAGAACATAGCCATATAAGTTGTAATTGATTGTATTTCTGGCTGACATGAATACATAAATAACAGCATACCTCACTCTGCTTGTTTTCTGAATACGATCCCCCGTTAACCTGCGATGCTTCCATTTTTTTTTGAAACGAGGCAAAAGAGTTGTCTTTTCATTGATATAGTAGAAAAAAGGACAGTTTATGAGGAAAATTGGCCAAAAACCGATACAACTCGACACAACACGTCGATCCTGAGGCCACGCTTCACACAGGTCCACGACCAAGACGCCCAAGCGAACAAGGTCAACACCTAAACACAAACACCTCAACGCAACAAGGTGGAGGCAAAGACCGGAGCCACCGCTCCGACATCCACGCTGACCCCGGGGCCGTGCTCCTTCTAGCCGAAGACGAAAACGCCAACGCCAACCACCAACACACTCCACAGGTCCCTCCGGCCGGCGGAACATTCAAAGCGAGGCCTCAAGAGGCAAAACGACGCAAGAGCGCCGCACTCGCCCGAACCCGCAAGGGATCAAGGGTTTCCCCCGGAGAACCCGGGCGAAGGAGCAAACACACCGCTTCGACGACGACTTCAAGAAGCATACGGCGCCCAAAGACGTCGCCGTCGTCGGTCCTAGCCAGCCGTCAGGACAAGGCTTTCGCCCAGCAAAGTCGCAAACCACGCGCCCGCCTCGCAAGGACCGGCCAAACCACCACACCAATCCACGTCACGATGTCCGTCGTCGAAGCCTCAGAAAGGAGCAGCCAGATCCAGCATCCCGCACGCCGCCATGCCTAGTCTCTCTGTCGCCGCGACGAAAGCCGCCGTCCGGATCATCACCGCTACCCAGGAGAAAGAAGAGAACCCGAGCAGCCGCCACCGCGAGCGGGACCAAAGACCATAGCCGCCGCCATCCTCCGCACGACGCCATCCTCCGCCTAGCATCAACACCGACGCCAACGAGCTCGTGCCGCCGCGACGAGCCCTCCGACCACGCTCCGCAGCACCATCCTTGCCGGCAAGCAGAGCAGCATCTCCAACGCCGCGAGCAGCACCATCCAAAGCGCGCTACCCCAGATCTGCACCCTCCTTCGTCGCGCCGCCCCACGCCAAGGCGGAGACGCCGCCCAGCGCCCTCAACGACCACGGCCCGCCCAGCCCATCAGGTCCAGATCGAGACCCGCCGGCGCCGCCAGCCGACGTACCCGCGACCGGCGATGCGGCCCCCTGTAGCGGCCTTGCCGCAAGAAGACGCCGGAAAGCACCGCCGCGCGTGCCAGCCTGAAGCGCCGCCGTCGCCCCTAGCGCCGCTACCGCCTGCAGCGGCCCCGTGCCGGGAAAACGCAAGGGGAAAGAAGAAGGCGGAGGAACGCCCCGCCGCCGCCGTCCTAGAGGCGTGCGCGGCTTCGCCGGTGGCCCATCCGGCGGTGGCGATGCAGGGGAGGCAGAGGGAGGAGGAGTTGGGGCGGCGCTGGTCACGGAAACGAAGGGGCAGGGGGTCGCGGAAACGAAGGGGTATGTGATACTTCATCATGCAGGATTTCCAGGCTGCATTCATCGTAGGGCATCGGTGCAGAGACGGGACAGCGGAGTGGGCGGTGTGTAGATATCTTGACAGTGGAGTCGCTGGTGAGTGGACACTAAAAATCTGTTTCTTTGCTCGACTGGACTACTCATTTTCTTCGCGTGGTACACACAGTGATATCATGATCTAACAGAGCTTGCCGCTCCTGATCGGATATTCACTTCGGCTCTCGGGTCTAAATGCACCCATTGTATAAAAATATATTTTAAAATATTAATATTTTTAGAAAAATACATATACATTAGAATATTTTATGTTCGTTCACGGTCCTGGTTTTTAGGACGAATGAACATAATATGTGTCACATATAAAAAAGACAAAAAAGTCACGTAAATACGACATATTTACTATTCATGTGATATTTTTTGTTTTTTTTATACATGACAAATAAAATATTCTTTCATCTCAAAAACTTATTAACCAACATAAAATGTTCAAATATATATGTAAAATAATTTCGAAATTTTTAACATTTCAAAATATGTTTATAAAATAAAAACGAACAGACTAAAAAATAACAATCCAAACGAGGCCTAGGAACCAAAATACGTCCGGTCTCCGGATCTCTTTTTCTCATGCCGCATCGGGCAGAGCCCGCTGCTCCCGTCACGCTCCCCGTCGCCCCTGTCTCGTGAAGGCGCCCGCGCGCCGGGGCTCCCCGGCGAGCTCCTTCCGCGCCCTCCGCCTCCCCGGAAAGTTCCCCGTCGAGCTCGAGCTCGACGCCCTCCGCAGCACCTCCCCTAGTCCTGCCCCGCCCACTTCCCTCAGTCCCGCGGCCACGATGGCATCGTCCTGCCCGGCGAGGACGCGGCGCTCTCCTCCACCTGCTTCAGCACGCACGCCATCACCGCCGTCCACCCCGCAATGCACCATTCCTGCCTCGCCCCGCAAGCCTCCGAGCAGCCCGCGTCGCCGTCCAGCCCGACACCACGCCAGCGCTCGTGTGATCACCGGCGCGGCCAGCGGCATCGGCAAGGCCACGGCCTGGTGCGCGGCCCTCGGCGGCAACTCCTTCGCTTCCCGCGCTCCTTGGCCGAAGGTCAACGGGGCCAAGCAGTGGAGATGCTCTTGTCCATGAGTTGCCGCGCGTCTTGTCTGGAGTGCGCACACCTCGCCATCGTACGTGGCATTTAGCCGAGTCTCCCAGTACATCCGGTACGTAGCGTCATGGATGGAGGTGGCAACGTGTCGGTCCAGTCCTGGCAGTCCACAATGCGCCGCCTAAATCATGTCGAAACTCAGAAGGGACCTCCTTTGTCAATTCCCTCCCAGTGTAGCAGCAGCAGCTAGCATAGCCGACGACAAGCAATCGACGCCTCGAAGGTAGTAGTACTACATGGAGTAGTCCATAGGCGGCGGCGAACCGGGGCGCGCGCGCCGGCATGGAGAAAGAGATCCGCGGCCACACGACTGGTCAAGTGGGCAAGGGAGGCAGTCGCCCCCTATCCATATCGGCGAGCAGCAAGACAAGTCGTCGGCTGCTGTGGCCGGGCGCAGCATCATCCCGGTACTCCGACAGCCCGGGGAAGGTAAAGGTGGCTGGTCACCGGTGAGGTGTGCGTGTGCGTGCGTGTCATCGGCGACCGCGCATTGGTACCAACTCCTCTGTGACCGTCACCAGATGGTTGTGCTTATCGCGCACAAGGTGCCAGCCTGACCTCCGCAGCGGCCATGGGCAACGTGGCCAGCAACGTAATCGCCGCTGAGGCGCGCCGCCATTGTCCTCCAGGTGCCGCCATTGCAGCCGCTGGGACGAACAGCAGAGGCGGTCATTGGTCAGACAATGGGGCGCGCTAGCAGCAGATGAGGAGGAGGGGGACGGGCAAGGGGCGCACAGAGGAGAGGAGGTTGGCCAACGGCAGAGCTCGAGATCCAGGAGCAGGACGAACGACACGAACAACCACTGACTGAATATTTGGGGATTTCAGTGAGGGACAGTTCGTTCAGTCTCCAATTTCGTTGTATGAAATTGGAGATTCGTTGTTACTGAATCTCCAATTTCCGTGGTTAATAATCTTATTGAGTCTTCTATCCGTAATTTCATCATGTTCCTGTACTTTGTTTATTTCATAATACTCGTACAGCTCGGTGTTTATTTCATACAGCTCGGCATTTTCTGACCATCAAGTACAGCAAATCAGCACTTCTCATGGCGGCATAAGGCTATTCATTTGCCTTGCCTTCATGTTTTATACAAGTTGCCACATCTACTTCTAATCTATAGCTGTGTCGATGCGACACATGTTTCCCTGCTGAGTTAGCACTAGCTGATGGAATTATAATTTTCTTATCAACATATGACCATATGAGTGCTTCTCTCAACAAACTGGTTATTACTTGATGTTTTATGGCTAACGGTGTAAACCTTCTTCGATGGGAATTCTTGGGAGTACCAACCGACCAAATTTTATTTCCTTCTGCAATATTTTTTTTATCAGAATGGTTTAATTGAAGTTTTTCCAGAGCTGAATAGTCATGATAGATTTCACACACACAAAAAAAAAATAGTGCATTCTATTTCTATCTAACATTGTTTGACACAAAACTGGCATGGCATACAGAAACAGAAATGACAACATGCAAAGATCTATACGCAGCATGCATTGTAGCTCATCGGCATGGGTCTCAACATGGGTATATCTCTACTACTTTATCTCAACATGAGGCTGATATCATTTTGCCATCCCAACTCACCGGCATAAATTCTGACATAAGAGCTGGACCGTTAGTTTTCCATCTCTCAGACACACACGAGAACTGACATAACATCGCTGCAGTTTCAAGAGACTGCGAAACTCTCCAGTATCCTACTACTATCAACAAAACTACAAGGTCACGGAACTCGAGCATCTAACTCCTATTAACAAGACCAAAGTTCCAGCTCCAATCCTCGTTAATCTTTCCTAGCCTCGTCATGATGAATGTGCAGCCTAGAAAAACTGCAATATTTGACAGTCAAGGCAATGATACAGCAATGAAGATAAACTCTATTATTAGGTTATAATATCACATAAGATAAATGCACTGTTGGTCACACAACTTAACTTATCGGAGATGAGTGAATTGGTCATACAAGTCGCAAAATGTGAAAACCCAGCACGTAACTTACCTTCGATGGGTGTTTTGGTCATCAACCGGCTCTGAAGTGGTTTTTCTATCCACGTGGCCACGTAATATTGCAGATAGGATCCTGCCATGGTTGCTATTGCATCCCCCAGGTCCTGACTGTTCGGCTCACACACGACAGGAGGAGGAGAAGAAGCATGCAGGCGATGAGCGCCGGACACATGGAGGAAGGCGGCCACGATGTGGCCGACGACGATGGCAGCGCTGGCAGCGGAGTTGCAGCACCGGCGGGGGCTAGTTCGTCTGCAGTGATGGCGGAGCCACGGTGTCAGATGCTCTGGGATCATCCTCCACCTGCAGGTTAGAAATTGGGGGATTTGGGTTTGTAAGATCACTGATTAGGTGGTCGATTTTGTCATTGTAGTGATGATTTGTCTTCGAGTCTAAACGATCTGGCTGTATTTGGTGGCTCGATTTGGTAGTTCGTCTGGTTAGCAGACCCGCTACTGAAAAGTTAGGGTTCTGATCAATTTTCTGTCCAATGTAGGGTCTTCTGATGGTGTATTCACAGTAGAAATTCATCATGGTGGGTTTTTCTATGGACTGTGTATGAATCGGAAGTATGCAGATGAAAAGGTAGATCTGTTTCGATTGCTGTCCGAGGAAGAACTGGTGTTGTCAGAAGATAGATGATTTTCTGAAGGAGATGTACTATGATTTTTCTGATTCTAAGCTACTCGTGTACTGGTTCAAGAAGATAGCAAACAATAGTGGGCAATTGGTTGCTGTGAACTTTGAAACAACAGCTAGAGAAATGGCAGAAGCATCAGTGCACTCAAACCCAATTCTCTTGTATGTAGATCTTGTGGATTTTCTTCTCCGGCAGGCTAGTGATGATGTTGCACAATCTGGAGTTTGTTTGCGCAAGGTTAAAGGTGGTTATGTGACTGTTCAAGAAGAACAATCAGAGAATGATCCTGACTTTACTGATTCAGACTATGATTTTGATGATGATGATGATGATGATGAAGATGATGATGATTGTCTGTTTGCTGAATATGTGGATGACTAAGTGGTAGATGATCATGTCGTTCAGCAGAATCCTGTGCAATGTTATCCTAGAGGTGAGGATGATGTCACAAAAGTAGATATGGATGGCATTGATGGCCCAAAGTACAATTCCAGTTATCACAATCCTTTAACAGAAAGGACAACCCAATAGATTGGCATGGTATTTCCTACTGTCAAAGATGTGAAGAAAGCTGTGTCCATGTATGCTGTAACAAGATACCAGGTGAGGAAAACAAGGAACAACAGCATTCGAGTAGAGGCAAATTCTCAAGAAGGCTGTCCTTGGAAATTAATTGCTACAAAGGAGAGAAGGTCTGAAGCATTTTTAGTGACAACTTATGTGGGTACACATAAATGTGAGAGAGTGTGGAAAATAAAGGAGCTAACTGGACCTTTACTGACTGAGAAGTTGTGGCAGAATTCGGAATTAATGAGAATTGGACACTTAGAGGCTTTGCACTAAAAGTTCAGCAAAAATACAACATGATACCTGACAGGTTTAAACTTGCAAGGGCAAGGTTGGCTGCACTGAAGAATATTCGCGGTGATGAGTAAGCCCAGTATAATCATCTCTGGGACTATGGGCAGGAGTTGAGGACGGCAAACCCTGGCAGCAGCTTTTATCTCAAGTGCACAGGGAATTCCTTCAGCTCATGAGGTAAATAATCCATGATTTGTTTATATTTATCATGATCTGTGAATTATTCTCGATTTGTTTGAATTGTAGTAGATTTATTTAAATTTATACTTGGTCTGCAGGTACCAGCTGTCATATCTACTGAAGATGATCTATTTCCAGAAGAATCCCATTTTATGGCACAACAGAGAGAACAAATTCCTACGAGAGCAAGAGCTACAACAGCAACTCTGACAGGAAAACGCAGAGGAAGAGCTAC
This sequence comes from Avena insularis, assembly GCA_023614405.1. NCBI lineage: Eukaryota > Viridiplantae > Streptophyta > Magnoliopsida > Poales > Poaceae > Avena > Avena insularis. The sequence continues at coordinate 374,478,810 of CM042695.1, read as the reverse complement.
AGAAACAGCAGCAAGAGGAAGGGCAGCAAGCACTACAGCAGCAGCAACAAGAGGAAGGGCAGCAAGCACTACAGCAGCAGCAACAAGAGGAAGGGCAGCAAGCAGTACAGCAGAAGCAGCAAGAGGAAGGGGAGCAAGAACAACAAGAAATAGTCGATCTGGAGCAGCAGCAAACACTACATCATTAAGCACTACAGCAGCAAGAGGAAGAAATATAGGAAGGAGAGTGGTTGCTGTTTGGTGATGGCGGCGCCAATGGAGACCAACAACAGATGCAAGAAGATGCAACTGTGCTTCACAGCACAAAATAATCACCTGTAGTGTAGATGCAATAGTTGTGTTGTAATCTGGTGCACCTGATGCTTTTGAAGCAAAACTATGTTAACTGGAAACATTTTATTCAGTTAACTATGCTCATGCTTTTGTTCATGTAAAACTCTGCAAATCTGCTGAACTATGTTCCAGTTATGTGTTAATCAAGTTATATGTCAGTTAAGTTAAGTCCAGCCAGTTATATGCAAAATTATTTGTTATCTGTCAAGTTCAGTGCACTTCTCTGCTCACGTGCCCCTTCTCCCGCCAAAACACTCATCAAAGCTAAGTTACGTGCTAGGTTTTCACATTTTGCGACTTGTGTGACCAATTCACTCATCTCCGACAAGTTCTGTGACCAACAGTGCATTTATCTCATATCACATAAGGCTCACCTTGTGCCCCCACACCTGGTATAGAGTGAATGCGGCTGTAGCAACCGCAATGACATTGCTGCAAGTAACCAAAATAAATTAGGATTGAAAGGGTCTGCTAAGTTCTCTTCTATCATAGATTGAGATAAACTTACACTGAGCCCATATTGTGAATGTAGAAGGATGTGATATCTTTGTATTTCTCCGTAGACTTCTTGATCTCTTCAATCCTCTTTGACATCTCCTGGAGATCATTCCTCAAAGTCCTTGAATTTACCTCCGCCTGTAATGGGTTATATTGACACTGTGCCTGAAAAAATAGGCAATTACATACAGGAAGGAACATACTTCAGTTCAACCAGTTCTTGAACATAATCTTGGTGCATTGGTCAGAGGTGTGTTTACTAATCTCAGTGCTTTGATTCAATTAATGTAAAGTGGTTGCGTGCCCAAGCTTGTATAACTCACCATCCTTCAGAATCAACCCAAAATGATTGGCTACACCACAATACTATTTAATATACACGAACTCTAGAATATCATGCCTTCCATCCTTAAATAGGAATCTGTCTTGCAATGCCCACAAAGAAACTTACTGAAAATTAACCGCAAACATACTAGGAAAGAATTAAATAAGTCATATGAAAATAGAATTAGCCGTTATGTCAATAGACATATCTATCAACATTAAGTACTATAATTCTACATCAAGACCATGTCAAAGTATAATATGACAATTGTTGCAGAAATATGATTATTAGAATGGCATTTTGACATATCTCTAGAGCAGATCCTTCTCTTCGGCAAAGTAAAAAAGTTGTGAAACTAATAGGTAAAAATCATGATACAGAACAGATACAAACTGAGTACGTCTCAATCCACCAAACATTCAAGACCTTTGGTTACTGTGAGTTTGGCTAGTTCACGCATATCTCAGCAACATTGTACTCGAATGAAATACCAAATGGTTGCAAGTCCAACAGTCTCGTAATAGAAAATGCATGGCATCGTACATAATTAAATCAATAAATACTGAAACCAGGAGTTCAACCAGTTCATGAACATAATCTAGGTGCATTGATCAGAGTTGTGTTTCCTAATCCATTGAGGATAGAGACAAATAATGTAACTTCAATTTATGTTCACAAGGATATATGCTGCTGGGCATACCTTGTTTGCAAGCCTTTCATTGTCCACTGTAACTTGCTTAGCGTAATCAAGTAAATCCTTTCTCTCCATCCTTTCTAATTCCTCCATCCACTTATGTGACGCCTGCAACAAAACCAATAATTATGAATCCTTCCTCTTAGGTCCCTTCCAATTCATACGTCTTGCTCTGATTCAATTAATGTAAAGTGCTTGCGTGCCCAAGCTTGTATAACTCAGCATCCTTCAGAAATAATCCAAAATCAAAATTAACCTTACTACTTCACGGCACCAAAATAAAAATTACTGTGCGCTTGATCTTTTGTTCATAGAAATGTGGCCTTTACTAACTTCATAGAAATTTTCAAATACATGCTACATAGCAGTGGAACTGTTTTCTCAGGAAAAAAAACATAGCACTGAAACTCATGTATAATGTACAGGTAGTCAAGCAGGTAACAATTCTAGTTGGTAGCGTGGAATCAAAGCCTCCTTAACATATAAACACGAATGGTACAGCAAGAATTTTATCCATTCAGAACCGGAACAAACTCACGAAATATAATACAGAATAACGAACAATCACTCTACCAAAGCAACCTGTCCACCTCGAGCAAACTCATGGTCCTGGGTATGGAAATTATTTCGACAACTAGCGCGTCTTCAAATCATTCCACAAGTACGGACGTTAGATCTCAAATCTATGGATCAAAACGGAAGAACCAAGGACCAACATGACTGTGCCAACGGAAGCAACAAAACTCCAGTCTCCTAACGACATTAGTTGATTCAATTAATGTAAAGTGCTTGGGTGCCCAAGCTTGTATAACTCAACATCCTTCAGAAATAACCAAAAATCAAAATTAACCTTACTACTTCATGGCACCAACACGCACAATGCTGAAATGAATCAGCTCTACCGGCCCTCACATCCAAAATCACATCTAAGTCTAAGCAAATACTAGCACCGTCTAAATCCATAGCCTCCCAAAATCAACTGTGAATCGCAGCAACAAAACTCCAGTCTCCCAAAAATAACATGATTGGCAGCTCGAATGTGTGCCAAGGAAACCATACACAGAGACATATCTGATATTAAGAGAAACTACAGAATCACCGTTGCCATAGCAGGAGTACATAGCAATCACTGACATAGCAGGAGTACATAGCAATGCATGACACAAGTTAAATGAACAGAACTATCTGACCAGGGTTTGCAGGGTGTAGTAGAAACAGTATATACTGTTTGTTAATAATTGCTCAAGACGTAGCTAAAACCTCGTGACTTACACAGAACCGAGAGCAGACTATATACATTCTGTCAGAATCAGCTCTACCGGTCCTCACATCCAAAATCACATCTAAATCTAAGCAAATACTAGCGCCGTCTAAATCCATAGCCTCACAAAATCAACCGCGAATCGCAGCAACAAAACTCCGGTCTCCCAAAATCAACCGTCAATCGCAGCAAAAAATCACAGGTTGCCTGCCGACGTCCTTTCCGAAACAACTACTGAATCCGCCACGCCTACTCTTCTACCCAGCGTTCACGGATTCGCACTTAAAAGGGGGTAGGGGGTGGGGTGAGGGGAGGGGAGATACCTCATCGGAATCTGGATATCCACTCAGATTACGGAGGCGGCCGAAGCGGGGGATTTGACGCCCCAGCATGGCGGCTCGGTGGGGCGTGGGGGCTCGGTGGGGCGCGCCGGTCGCGGAGCGGAGCACCGCAGCGGCGGCAGCGCGCGCGAGAGAGAACGCCATTTCTTCTCGCCCGCGGCTGCGCTCGGTCGGTGTTTTTCCGTTGTGACTTTGTGAGGAGGGAGTCGGGGGCTGCTATATGCTGACCAGTGCGGCCCGGGGCCGCACACCCCAGCCAGGTGTATTGGGCCGGGCCGCACTTGCTTTTCTTTCACCTTTTGTTTTCCCTTTTTTATGGTATTTTCTGTTTGTCTTTTTTTTGTTCTACAAAATCTTTTAAAAAAAGTTTTCTTCGAAATTTGAATATTCCAGAAATGAACAATCTGAATTTCTGAAAAAAATTCAAAAACCCAAAAACTTGTTTTTTCGAATTCGAACAATTTTCATGTTTGAACAATTTTTGAATTGAGCAGTTTTTGAATTTGAACAGTTTTCAAATTTAGTTTTTTTGAATTCAAACTTTTTCAGTCAGAACATTTTTAATTTTTTTATTCTAAATATATTTTATTTTAAAAAAAATATTTAAACATCTTTACTATTAAATGAAAGTTGTGATGGTAAGTCACCACTCGACAGAAAACAATCGATCATTTGACACTGTCTAATCCACATCAGATCTAACACAGGTTTCATGATTAAAAAAAGACAGGATCTAACCAGCACCACACGACCCAAAAATCAGGGATGAGATGCACATTTAATGGGGCTAATTAATTACTTTCCCAACTAATCCTATTGCATGCAACCAAAAATCCTTATATTCTTATAATTTGAATCGGTCGTGGTGGTTCTTGATGCCAGGTCGAAGCGATCATTGATCTGATGTGATTTTTTTTGTTGGCGTGTGATTTCTGGATAGCACACGGAACGAATTCCTTCTTGTTGGACTTATAAATTCCTAAGGAACAAAGCGCTACTACAAAGGATTATAAGAGCATCTCTAATGAAGTCCGTAAAAGCTCGATCCTTCAATCGCGAGTATAGACGGGGAAAAGTGTTTACATATCAGAAAAGTGTCGGCACGGAACGAAGCCCCTCAAACGCGGCCTGTAAAAGTTTACATACCGCTTTTGGCTCTATCCCGCGCCAGCACTTTTCTGACCCGTAAAACACAGGGTTTTGACTACTTTTCATATACGAAATGAAAATACAAACAACACAAATCAGCAAATCAAGCATAAATATTACAACAAATAATTTGTTTTGAACACACAATACTCATTCAAATTGTTAGATTGAAATAATAGACAAACTAAACAAATGTTTCCGAATGGTTCATCTCACACATATAAGAAAAAAACTAAGGAAAATCATGTTGTATGGCTATACAACTGCCACTGGTGCTGGATAAGATCTGTGCCGAGCTGCTTATGAGTTGCTGCATTCTCAATTTGTCGATGTGCTTCGAGAAAACCTGCGATGCTTACTTCAACTATTATAGCATTCTCAATATCAATGATCAGGAAACCATGATCATCTATTAATTAACAAGCTAGTTTAACAAGAGGCTTACTGCAGTGACCCAGCATATCACTGCATGTTGTAGTACACTATAGTCGTTGACATAGCACCAATAAAACACCGTTCAATAGTATTACATCTCTCAGAGTGGTACAACAGAAACACAGCAGGTCCAAGACATGACTATAGGTTACAACTCAACTCTTTACACAAGATCCAGAGAACACTCTAGGTTAAAGAGAGAGAAAGAAACCTTTTACAAAGAAGAATCAGAAATACACAACTCAAAAACTATCATACTAGTCAGACTAATATGTGAACTATTGGTCTGGCATTGCTGCTATTGCAATACACTACAGAAATAGGTTATATGGCTAGAGATTATATTTCTATCTAATCAGTAACTTCGTCTTCACTTGAGTTGATGTATATGTTGACTTTCTTGACTTCATTGAAGAGCTTTAGCTTTTAATGATGATTCCTAGAGCATGACTTGATATAGACATCGTCTTAATGGCTTTAGAATCTAGTAAGGGTTAAGAAGATACGTTGAGTACGAGCGTACTCAGCAAGTTTACTAGAAAGGAGTGTCTGATGCACTAGCTACAGCCACAGACCAAAGTTCATAGGCAATGCAGGTTTTCAAAAACATTTCTTCAAAGGTTGATTTTATTCTGAAAAGATATGTCCGTCAGCATTCACGGGTTTACCAGAACTTCCATGGAGTTCCTTTCCCGCCGCGTTCGTAGATCCTTCCTAGAATATAGGGAGTAACAAGTTACAGTTCTTACACTCTGCAGAGGTGCGTCACTTTATCCATGAGAGATCTTAAGCTTTGTTGTACGGCCGGGAGTATGTCCCCGTTCAAACTTCCTTGGTTTGAGGCCCAACCTAAGATCCAAGCCAATCACTGCCCTCTCCGCGACCCCATATGTATGTACGATCCTTCGGGGCTGGCTCACCTCCGTTAAGCCCCCTTTCGGGCAGGCTAAAACCCTCATGAGTTCCCAAAGACTTTTATGAGTTGGTGATGCCTTGGCAAGTTCCATATCAGGTGGACTATACCACTAAAAACCACTCATAGATAATCTAGACACCAAAAGTGTGGGGCATAAGGGTGCCCACCCATATATTGGATCCGCACAAGGAATCACAATGTCACGTTAAGGTCGTCTTGCCTCCATACGGAAGGAAAAGGATACAGCTGACTTCTCTGTCCCATTCCAAATCTCATGGTCAACGCATAATATACGGCGCAAGAATCACTGGCGACATTGGTTGTTAAGTCCTAGATAATATGTTCCTTTACCACCGGAACTTTCATAGTAGGTTATTACCTCATGGTAAATAACCTATAATCATATTATTATGAAAATAGTGTTTTCTGACCTTTTTCAGATGCAGGTGATGAAAACACTAAATTTGCAAAATTGTTAGATCCCTCCTTTGTAAAGGAGAAGGATCCCTGTGATTGCAATGCTAGTCCCTGGATCAATGCTAGCATCCACAGTTTAAGATGAAGTACACAGATACAAAGGTCGTTTATTACATTCATTCCAGAGATAAAACATAGTCTTTTACAACTCAGGGCCATAGGCCTAATACAAGAGTTTAAGGAATAAGTAAATAAATATAAGTCTTCATCTTCATGTGCCACAGGCAAGCATGTTGAGTGTAGACTCATGACTCCTATTCATCATCGGAGTAACCTGCAACATCACAAGTTGCAGCCACAGAGGGTCAATACTTTGGAATAGTATTGGCAAGTGATACCTTAGTTTATTTTAAGTGGACTATACTACTATATTCATTTTGGCTAAGTGTAGCTTGGCTTGCTTTGCTCAAAATAGGTTTTTCCTATTAGTTAAAATCACTAAGTTTTTCTTTGTCAAAATCTTTCCCAAGGAACCCCAATAGACATTGAGGTCCTTCACCCTTGTTCACCCACAAGTTTTACTTAGAAGTTGGAGTGATGAGATTCTTGTAGCTTCCATGTCTTGATGCTCAAATTGTTCATTGCCATGGACTTGGCTAAGTACTTAGGTTTTCCATCTGCAGAGGTTGTGCACTTTCCCCACCAGACTTGGTTTCCCAAGACAGGACCTTTCAGAAGCCTTTCCTTAGTCAAATGGACGCGCTCCAACCTATCATTCCCACTACCACCTACTGTCCAAGTGACTAAGTTCTAGCAATCTATATGATCATGGCAGAGCCCATATTGCCAAGTGGTTGCACTGTAAGCTTTCTCAACACTTGGCCTCCAAATCCCTTTGTGCCTGGGTGGCATACCACAAGTGAGATACACAAGCCAAATCCATGGCCTTGTGTAACCACTCAACATAAACCAATCCTTCCATTCCACCCAGGAGATTCATTTGACTTAGTTGTTTATTTAGGAAAGCATAAGTCTCATGACTTAGAATTATTTTCATCATAGCATGTATAGATTTTACCAACCCTTGTTTTCTACTAGCTAGACTAAGCATGGCATGGTAATCTTAACTTAGGAAGGATTTCCTAGCAATTCTACCATTCTATTCTACATAGGATTTCCCACATAGTATTTGGCCAAAGTAGCATGCAAGACTTAGCAAAATATCTAATGCTAGTACAAAATATAGGAAGGAAATATTCATGAAATATCACTTGCATTGGTAATGGGGAGAGTAGCACTCTTCACAATCACAGTCACTAGCAAAATCTACACCAAATTTGTAGCACACAATTACACATAATTATATACAATCAAAAATATGAATGCATGCATGCAAGAATTACTAAGTGATGAATTTGAAAACTCTACCAAGCAAGTGCATGATACATAATCATGACAAGTCACAAAGTTTGCTAACTGAACTTATTTAGCCCTAAAACAATTTGCTAAACTAAAACTATACTCAAATTGGACCTAAACATGTTTCTGCATATAAAGTCATTTTAACAGTTACTATTTGTTAAACACATTGGATATTCAGAAAGGTCTTGACTCACTGAATCCAACGGTATAAAGTTTGCAAAATTCCAACGTGGGAATCAAAAGTTATAGCCAATTGAAAATTTGATTCAAATCTGTTTTTGATCTAACCCTAGACACGCGTCGCGTTTCTATTGGTGCGTACCGCTTCGGTTGGATCGACATACGTGGACCGTAGGATCTAAGTGAGATCTGGCGGCTCAGATGCGTGCGTACCTCTTCGGCCACGTTCTAATCTACACCGCAGGATCTACATCTGACGCTCCTAATCGTCCTGACCATACACGGGCGGCGCTAGCGGCGTTGATCGGCGGCGTCGACTCTGGCGGCGCTCTAGGTCGCCCGGGGAAGCAAGAAGGCGCTTACCAGGACCGTAGTGGCGTGCTGAAGCTCGACGTGGTGTTGGTTTGCGAAGGGGCGTGCTGACACGGCGATGATTGCTCGTCGGAGTAGAGACAGACGTCGGCACGGTCAGTCGTTGACGTTGGCGAGGTTCCTCATCGCGCTAAGCCAAAATAGGGGTACTGTTAGATGCGCAAGACGATGAGGATTCTAGGCGTATCAGTCAGAGGGCAAGGGGCGGTGGCTACTTACGGAGGGAGGTCGCCGGAGTTCGTGCAGAAGACGGTGGTGGCCAGTCGTCGACGTTGCTGGAGCTACGGTTCATGCGAAGGCAAACGGGGTGTGTCAGTAGGTGCACAGAAACTCACTGAACAAGATAGCATGAGCTAGAGACGGAGGGGAACACGAGGCTCACCGGAATTCGCGCTGATCGCGGAACAGCGAGTCGTGCAAGTCGGGCTGGTGGCGTGAAGGCAAAATTGATTGGGGGGAAATGGTCGCGAGGAGGGGGAGATCTTATAGCCCGAGGCTCGACAGGAAACGCTCGCTGTATCAATGCCAATTAAGCTCGCGAAATCAGTGTTGCAACAGCCAGCGGCGGAGGTCGTGCGCGGAATCAGGGGAAGACGAAGCTGACGTGGACGGGCCGCTGTCGTGAAATAAACCGAGGGGGGTCCGGTCATGGCGAGTGCGTGCGCTCATGCGTGAGAGAGGAAAGGAAATGCCCCGGGTGGGCTTGTTGGGCTTGATTCGTTGCTGGGCTAGATCCCTGGCGCGCGGCCTTTTTCTTTTGTTTACTCCTTTTCTTTTTCTATTTCGATTTTCTGAATAGGTTTTCAAATGATTTCAAGTTCAATTTGAATTCAAATCTTTCTGAGGTTTTGTAGTGGTGAATTGGTCTCAGAAATAGGTCAAAACCCATGGGGTTACTTTGCAAGGGCTTGGTCAAACTTGGGGAACAAAATAATCAGGGACTTGCATCTAATTGCAAATATTTGAAAAAAAAAGGTTTTTGAAATTATTCCCAATTTGAAAAACTTGGTCAAAACCACACTCAATCCTTTCAATAAGGAAGACAATCAAGTTAGGTTTTAAAATCATTCAAACTCTCAAAAGGGATTGGCCATTTGATTTTAAATTTGCTCACATAAAATCATAGCACCATGCTTCTGTTTTCTGAAATGAGTATGAATATGATCTCAATTCTAAATGCATGCATGAGTGATATGCAAACTTTGAAATCATGATTTTAGGGATGTTACAAAAATACTTTACTAAAAATAATCAAAGGACATGAGCAAGTGTGAACTTTCCTTTTATGATTGCAAGATTATGCACTCACGGTCTTCAAGACAATAAAAGATCCAATATCTGAAATCAGCATCATTGGTCCGGTAAGGACTAATGTTTAAAGAAGCAAGATGCTATTATGCATAAATAATGTAATGCAATTTGGTGAACTCGGATCCCAGGGATAACGTTGATCTAGGGTTTGGAAACTGGAAATGGTTTCTTTAGAATGGGTTGTACTTTTAGATAACCTTCACACTTGTGCTTCTTATTAAGGCTTGTGGGTGTGTGTGAAACAACATGTAATTCTAATATCATACAATAATAAGATACACAATGTGGAATGCTACTCAAGATTGCTTATAGAATATAGGTTTATCTTCAAATTTTACTTTACAAGTAATGTCACTTATAAAGGACTTCAATGACAACAATCTTGAATATACAAGTATAGTAGAAAGTAATGTGATTACGATTAATTGTCATCTGTTGACTATGATGAAAGTCCTTGAGTTTAGTTGTTAAGAGTTGGGGATACTATCTTAAGATTTGTTGTTTGAAGTGGCAAAAAGAATAACATTTGAAGAAAATATTTCCTTACTAAGGTTTAAACAATCTTTGTGGTTAATTAGATGTGGTTGATGTTGTTTGTGCTTGCTTAAATAGTTTGGACTTGAGATGTTTTATGACTTAATTATAACAGACCAAAGTTAACTATAAAACACATATCAAGGTTTTAGCATTATTTTTAAAGGCTTGTAGACTTAAAGTTAACTTTAAGAACATAGATGGGCTTCAGGTGTAATGCTTATGATATTTGTATCTTGTTTACTTTATATTGTTTTCCTGGGGTTAACTAGGATTGGTAACACTTTTACTTGGATTATGTTTTCTTCAGATTCTGATTGAATAGAAGTATTTACCTTCTTTTAAATGGGTAGTAATGATTTGTATCCAAGAAATAATATTACTTAACTACTTATGAATTCACTATAATGTTTTGGTATGTTTATAAATTTGTGGTTGAATGATAACTCAATAAAATTGTATTTGATATGTGTTGAACCATTTTGACTTCATATTATCAATATTTAAGACTAATGCTATTTATTAGACTCAATTGGCTAATTTTAGAAATATTAGCAATTTTTATTTACCCTTATATGAATTATTAACTAAGGAAATAGGTTTAAATTCAAGTTGCTAAGGTGTTTTAAATTTTACTTACCTCAAAAGTGGAATATTATATTTTTAACATGTAGGTATTATTTTTGTGATCATTTTGGTATATTACATTTATTTTTGTGATTTATAAATAATAAGATATGATTTTTATAATATTTATTACTTTATAAATACTTAATAAATAATAAATATTTAATTAAGTGAAATAATAATGCATGATTATAGTTTTAAATTATAGTTCTTATCTTTTTAGGAGTTTTGGTATTTTATTTATATTTTTAACATTTACCATTATTAAAATATGAATTATCAAAGTTTTATTACTTATAAAATCTTTATTAAATAATAATTATTTAAATAACTATCATAATAATGTTTGATAACAGTTTTAAGTTGTAGATTTTATTTTTCTGAAAATTTTCATATATTAGACATATTTTTCTGAATTATAAAACAAAAGATATGTAATTTATAAGATTTAATCATTTTCTAATTAAATTCTAAATGGTAAATACTTTTTACACCGATATTACCCTAGACCCAGTCACTGACTGGTGGGACAGTGGCCACATCATATACCCCATATTAGTAAATACAATTGTTACTGAACCTATTTCTACTCTTAGTCAATGACAGATGGGACCAGGGCCACGTCACTTGCCACATGGGCAAGGACTGGTCAAACCTGCAGTACTCAACGCAAGCATGACGTCACTGTGACGTCATCACGGCCACCATCGTCGGTTGGTGATCGCCGGCAATGATTTAGGGCGTGGTAGCAGGCGTGGCTAACCTATCTCGAACGAGTGCGAGGTGGTGAACCTGATAGTGGCGTCGCCGCCCACCAATGGTCATCAGAATCCGGTCAACGGCGAGGTCGAGCGGCGGTGACTATGGTTTGAACATCGAGCGATCGGTATAGCACGAGAGGAGGATGATTGAAGGGTGCATGAGCATTAGCAACTCACCATGGTCGCAGCGGTGGTGTCGGTGATGATAAATGCGGTCGGAGGCGAGCTCTCCGACAAGATTTCCAATGAACTCCGACGGGAAGAACTGATGAAATTCACCCCAATCCAAGGTCCCCTTGACCTACTGAATGGTCTATGATGAAGAGAATGATGCGACGCTTCTCCTCGACCACACCATAGTCTCTGGGGTGGTTTCTACCGGCGACGAGGAGTGGCTCCGGTGAGCTAGGGTTTCGGCCCTTTGCTAAACAGAGAGTATAAGGAGGAGTGAGGATGAGCGAGTGCGAGGATGAGGATGAGAGGCTTCACGGTGGTGTTCTTATCCTCCCAGTAGACGACGGCGAGCGTGTTGACGCCGGCGAGCGACGACGCTCGCGCCATGCAGCTGCTTCAGCGGCAGCGCGAGGTGGACGATGACGATAGAACAAACAAAACGGTATTTGGGCCTGGGCTTCTGTTGGGCCGTGGTGAAAGGAGCGGAGGAGGATGGCTGCAACTTGTGATCGACAAATAGAGAGGTGAGGGAATGGGCCTGATGGCGCCCACCACTTGTCGTGGGACGCTTCATTGGAAACCCCAAGAGCAAGGTATGAGGCAGCACAACAGCAAGTTTCCCTCAGTAAGAAACCAAGGTTATCGAACCAGTAGGAGGAAGGAAACGTCACACATGTGTTGAAATCAACGCGGAGACCCGCACAACACAAACTCAAGACTTTGCCCCAACGAATCAGTGAGGTTGTCAAGCTCACCGATTTGCTGTAACAAAGTATTAAACGTATGGTGTGGAAGGTAATGTTTTGCAGCAAGTAAACAAGTAATAGTGGAAGATGTATCAATGGTAAAGATTGGACCGGGGTCCATAGTTCACTAGAGGTGCTCTTCTTAGATAAACAACATGGCATGAAGGGTAAACAAATTACAGATGGGCAATTGATAGGAACTGAGCAAGGCATAACAATGCAATACTAGTCAGAAAGATCCTATGAGATTCGATTGGGCAATACAACAAGATACATAGACCGCCATCCAACTGCATCTATGACTAGAAGTCCACCTTCAGGTTATCATCCGAACCCCCTCCAGTATTAAGTTGCAAGCAACACAACTTCTTTAAGCAAAGTGTGTAAGGTAAACAGTCCACATGTTCCATGAACAAGAGACCGTTGTTTTCTCCCTAGTAGCAACAGCACATATAGAACTGAAGAGATTATTGTCACTTCCCTTGGAAACTAGAGGCATGAACCCACTATCGAGCATAAATACTCCCTCTTGGAGTCCCTAGCAACTACTTGTCCAAGATAGCTACTAACAACGGAGAGCATGCAAGATCACAAACAACACAGACATGATAGAATCATAAAGACAAAACCATTAATCAAACCAACTTAATAATCTCAATATCCATCGGATCCCCGTAAACACAACATGCATGATTACAAATAGATTAGATCTTGATCATGAACGAAGCTCACAAGGTCTATACATGAAAGCACAAATGAGGATATACAACCATCTAGCTACTACATGGACCCATAGTCCAAGGTGGAACTACTCACGCATCATACTGGAGAGAAGGCCTCTGGGATGATCTCCCCTTCGGCAGGGTGTTGGGAAGAACTTCAGATCCCCCGATCTAGGGACGATGGTGGCGGCGGCTATAGACGGTTTCGTGGAGATTTGATCGGGTTCTTAGGGTTTCTGCATCGGGGGATTCTATAGGCGAAGGGGGAGGCCAAGGTGGCGACCAGTGGGGTTAAACCCTACCCAGGCGCGGGCCCACCCCTGGCCGCGCCTAGGGGGGGGGGGGTTGGCCGCCCTGGCTTGCGTCTCCGTCTCCCCTCTAGACTTCTTGTTCCCCACGAAAAGTAATTGACTTTGACGTTTGTCCCGTCCAATTCCGAGAATATTTCTTTACTAGCTTTTATGAAACCAAAAACAACAGAAAACATGCAACTGGCACTGTGGCAACTTGTTAATAGGTTAGTACCATAAAACATGTAAAAAGCACCTCAAAGTGTAGACAAGCAAATAAAAGTAGATACTAAACAAGCATGGAGCATAAAAATTATAGATACGTTTCCAACGTATCAACATCCCCAAGCTTAACTCATGCTCGTCCTCAAGTAGGTAAGTGATAAAAGAATATATTTTGAGGTGACATGCACCCTCACAATAAAGATCCAACCATTTGCAAGCATTGAAAGCTGGAATCAAAGAACTCTAAACATGTGCATGAAAGATGGAGTTCTAACAATAGGACATAGTAACTATGCATGCAACATGGCAAGCTACAAACAAAGATCATGAATAACATGCATTGAAAAACTTTTGTTTGTTTCACATACAAAAAACATAGCATAGTGGCAATCAGCTTGTCCCTCATAGAGTAGCAATATAGATTCATAGGACACCTTCAAAGTTCACAAGGGTGACTAGAAACAATTAGCACAAGAACAAGTAATATCACAATATGCATCAATCAATAAGCTTTGGAACACTGCACATAGAATGACAACTATGCTCTCTTAATGGTGCCTAAAGGTAGAATGTGGAAACTCAAATAATGGTGGAAGAAAGGCCTTTTGTAAAGGAAGCAGGGATTTCAAGTTTCAAAAAGAGCTTCCAAAAATGATGGTACTTGTTAGGTTTCAGCCCTCATTGCCCCTATCATAAGCATCTTGAAGTGATTAAGGTTAAAGTGAACAAAGATGGAGTATATGCTTGACAAAGTATAAGTTGGCAATCTCAAGTCCCTTGAATACGACGACCACACCTCATTATACTCAACTTAAGTCACCCGTAAGTTCTTGTCATTGTAAGTATTTGCATATCATTGCGAACCGCCAACGGGGTACCCCTTGCACATGGTACAGGAGCTATCCCATAACCAAAATGACAAGGCAAGCAGACAATGAGCATCTCAGCAATCTTCTTATTTACCATGGGAATATGGTGCTTTTTTCTCTCTTTCCTATTTTCTCAATGTGTCTCTCTTTTTTTTATAAGAAGAATGCTTCATAGATGTCACTATGGTGATGCTGCAAGTTTCCACCATGATTAGGCATGGCTTAGGCTAGCGGCCCAGGCATTTCTCTAACACAGGATACAAACTCCATGGACTTACAAGTTCCCTCTTTATTTCACATCAGTGACATCCATAGACAAAAGAGCATGATATCAACTGAGTACAAAGTACAAGTGCAATGTTGAAAACGTTCCCCGTGACAGCACGGTTCTGCTAATTCCAACGTATAAGTGCAAGCATGTACAACATAGAAGACACAATGGTTCAAGTTTATTAGGGGCAACGAATATAAAGTGTGCCATCAAGTTTGTGAGGTCTTTAATCACTAAGTTTTCACATAACAAAATAGTTTTTAATTGGAAGATAGCTGAAAACAAGAATATACTTGGAATGGTGTAACACACCATGCATAGGAGTTTATAGTGGACACTTTGGAATAACTTGGTTTCTTGGGAGTTGGAAGCATGAGTAGAGCTTACTCATACAAGTGGAGGCTAGCAAAAGAGTAGGAGCAACCAACTAAGAGAGCAATAATGGCCATAATCATGCAGAGCTACAAAGCATTACTAATCAAAGCAAAGAGTGGTACTACAAGTCAAGGACTAAATTATCATAGAGGCTAATGGTGACTTGGCATAGTCATAACATGGTGTGAGCATGTGCCAAGTCAACCCAAACAAAGCATCAACGGAGAATACCACAATACTATGCTTTTGCATGCTAAAACAACGCATAATTTCTTCAAGGCACACTAAGCAATCCCAATTGTTTGGAATAAGACATGCTACAGCAATAATCACTAAGCATATGGTCAAAACAACACCTAGCATGTCATGCTAAAGTCTAAGTAACAGTCAATGCAAGCTCCTCTTGCACTTACAAGCAAGAATTTACTACTCCTTTCCAACACCAAGCAACTTATTTGCAAAACAACACAACGAGAACGAGGGTCCAAACTACTTTATTCAAGGAAACTAAACAAACTAAGCAAATCAACCAAAAACTAAGACGATCCAAGAACAACACAACTATGCATGAAACAATAAAAACGAAGTGTCTAGATGTGACACCCCCGGGATCAGGGCTAAACAAATCCCAGACCTCTGTCTGACATAAGCTTAACCTTGAGCCCGAGAATATCCAGTGAAGAATCGGTAACACATCAGTGACCCTACGAGACAAAATTTATTACAGCAAGCTCATAACTGAGCAGAGAACCAAATTATTACAAGCAGAGGTCACTGACCACAAACATCAAACAATGGAAGGAAAATTATGCTATTAAGTATAGCAAACTTAACAAATGGCCTAAGAGTCCTAAAGCATAACGATGACGTCCCAGCCCATAGATTCCAGGCTGCCGGCCGGGAACCCCAAGCTACTCGTTGGTGTCGATGTAGTACGAAACTGATCTTCAGGGAACACTTACTCTGCCAAAAGTGTCAACAAAGCAAGGGTGAGTACATGGTGTACTCCGCAAGACTTATGGATGATGGAGTTGTTTTGCATAAAGCCATCTTTGTTTGTAAAACAAGATAGAGGAGAAGATCGTCTATTCAGAGTATTTTAAAAGGGGATAAGAGAGCGACATCTCCAAAGTATTGATCATCATCTTTTGATATCCACCAAGTCATCATCATCTGAATCCTAGCTAGGATCACCCCCTCGTACCCATGAGGAAGCATCTTTAAGCACACGTTGATCTGCCAAGTTTTACGATTAGGTTATAGTTCTCTATGAACTTAGAATCTGGTCACCAAGCGTTCATAACCGTGAACACGGATTTTCCAAAATATTATTACCCTACAGGGGTGTACAACTTTACCCACACGTACCAACCGACTCTTAATGCCAACGTTTTAGCCCTCTTCCTTGGAAGGCCGACAGAGGGTCGTTGGCCACGACCTTTACCTTGCTTTCGTCGAGACCACGAGTCACGCAATAAGGATGGTTCCGCCATAACGGGTCAAATTCCGAAGCCGGTCCTTAAAGATGTGAGGTGAGGTTGGTTCACCAGGGGCTCCATCAACCCCAAGCAACCCGGTCCACGCTTCCCTACCTGTTATGAATGCACCTCCTTCACCGCCTTCGAGAAGATCCAGAATGCATGTCGAATGGAAGGCCCGAACTATGTGACTGATGTAGGGGTTCCCAAGCCCCATGTGGCTGTACGCTCGTCTCGGTTCCAAAGTCAAGAACTCAGTTCCTAGTGGTGGTGAGCATGGGACTAGTAAAACCACATCCCACCGTGGCCTCCCATACAAGCCTTAGCATGTTTAATCTCATATCACCTCTGATCTCATCTCATTATGTTCTCCTGTCATACTAGATTCTCTGCATCTGATACATCATCTGGATGAACCAGACTCAATAGCTATGCATGGCTAAGCAGGACACAGATATAAGCTCTAGCAGTGCAAACAAGCCAAACCTAGTTATGCTAGGAGCAGTGGATCAGGTAATATAAGCTCAAAGGGAGTAATGCAATAGATAGGATACTTTATCTATCAATAAAAGACTACAATAGAATCGTATGCATCATGGCAGGAATTGAAATGCTTTCGAAATCATAGGATTATATCATGGTGGGGCTATGCTTGCCTTTGCCCATTGATAACCAGAAAGAAGATCTTCGGGAGCCTTGTACTTGACTTGGTTATAGTTGGTCAAGTATTGTTCGTCGATCTTCGATGGTCTTGATCTCAGTCTTCGATCTTGATCTCGATATCGTATTCTACGGGGAAGAACCAAACACCGGAAAGAGAGGGAAGCAATCAACACATGGCATCGATGCAATGCTCAAGCAAGTATGATGATATGACAATTTAAATTGTATTGAAAAGTAACCCTAAGGCATGCTTGACCATTTGATCGGGGCTCCGAGGGGTATAAACCCTAGTTTGGAGAAACTCCGGAAGTATATGAGAGGGGTTACTATGTTCTTCTAATTATAATTGTCATTTAAGTTGTTTAACAATGCATGATTATAGCTTAAATAGATAGTTCTCATTTTTCTAAACATTTTGGTATATTATTTGTATTTTTATGACTTATAAATAATTAGATATGAATTTTACAAGTTTTATTCAATTTCTGGAATTAATAAACCAAATGTGAAATACTTTTTATACCCAGACACACCTAGCCACAGTGGCTGACTGATGGGCCCCAGAGCCACCTCAGCATCCACACTGGCAGGTGGGACCTAGACCAGGGTTTGACTAGGTCGGACCCGTGCTTGCTGACATCATCACGCCGGATGTGTCAGATCGATCAAGCTTGCGACGGAGGAGGGCTCGAGGGGTTCTGCGGATGGGCTCATTCGAACAAGCTCATTGAGAGGAACCTAAAACTGGCGGCAGAACTATCTATTGACCACTGGTGGCTTGCCGGCGACATGGCCAAGCGGCGGCCGATGGTGGCACGCGGCCCTAGCGAGATACAGAACGCGAGGAAGCAAGGTGAGGCTACCAAGAGATCACCAGCTCACCAGGAGCGCGTCAGCGCGGTCGGTGAAGCCATGCGAGGCTGGAATTGACGGGGACGATGGCGGCCGGAGCTCGGGAAGGAGGTCATGATTGGCTTGATTGCGGGCATCCTTGCTACCGTGACTTGATGGGGAGGAAGAGTACGACATGGCGGTCTCGATGGTGGCCACGGATTGGCCTGGGGCGGTCGAGAATGGCGGTGACGGAGGGGTCCGATGAGCTAGGGTTTGGTCTCGCACAGGAGAGGACGAACAGGAGCAAGGGAGAGAGCAGAAAGTGGATAGGGAGGAAGGAAGACGTAGCGGGGTGGCCTCCTTATCCTCTTGCAGACGCAGAACAGGACAGACCAAAGCGGTATTGGGCCGTTTGGGCCGGCTTGGGCCGCGGGCAGGCTATGGAAAAGTAGGCGAAACGGGCTGCATGGTACTGCGCTGAGCGGCAGGAAAGAGAAGAGGGAACATGGGCCGGCCTGGCTGGCTGCTGCTAGCTCTATTTTTTTCTGAAAATAGTTTTTCTAATTTCTGTTTTTCCTTTTGTGATTGTAAATTCAAATTCAACCCTGTTTTGAGAAATTTCAAAATACCAGAGGTTTTTATAAAACATATGAAATAAAGTGGGGCCCTTTTTATTCCATTTGGGCTCCATTCATTTTGTAGTTTTCAAAATACATAAACCATTTGAATGCTTGCCAAGAGAGGGAGGGAGAAATTAGGGTTCAGGGTTTGCATTACTTCTTGTTGCATACATTTTTAGAAGATGATGCTCATGAATGCACAATCAAGCCCTAATGTAGGTTTAGCTAAAATTGGGGTGTTACAGCTCTACCCCCTTACGAGAATCTCGACCCGAGATTCCAAAGGTAGGAAAAGAGACAGAGAGAGAAAGAAACAAGGCCACTCTAAAGATAAGAGGGAAACACACTAAACAACACATAGAGTATCTCATGGTCAACTCATGGATGGAATTATCAAAAACAACTCTGAGATGACAAACATGAAAGACTTCAAAGTAACAGAGGAAGACAAGAGTAGAAGGTTTTAAGTTGTTAGATAGATGGTCTTCATAAGAATTGAGACCATGGAACTTACAGAAGAGTTAAAGATTTTGAGGAGGAAGGCTTCCAACAGAAAGAACATGACCATAGACTTTGATAGGGAACCTCTACTACAGAGCTTAAGTAGAGATTTTTAGGTTGCAGAGATATGAATCAACAAAACCAAGCTGTTGAACTACTTTTGACAAAGAGGGGTCACTCTTTCATTCAATAGAAGGCCAAGACAGAAAGGTGTTTTGGTGGAGAGGACTCATAAGAGTCGCAAGGAACATGTAGCAAGAGGAACTTCTGATTACAAAAATCATAGTCACTCTTAAAACATGGTTGAGAGAACAAAGGAAACTCTTTATCCACCCAGGACTATCAAAATCTTTGCCAAATATCATGATATCATGTTAGACCCCTCCTTTGTAAAGGAAAAGGAATCCTTGTGATTGCAATGCTAGTCCCTGGATCAATGCTAGCATCCACAGTTTAAGATGAAGTACACAGATACAAAGGTCATTTATTACATCCATTCCAGAGATAAAACATAGTCTTGTACAACTCAGGGCCATAGGCCTAATACAAGAGTTTTGGAATAAGTAAATAAACACAAGTCTTCATCTTCATGTGCCACAGGCAAGCATGTTGAGTGTAGACTCATGACACCTAATCATCATCTGAATAACCTGCAACATCACAAGTTACACCCACAGTGGGTCAATACTTTGGAATAGTATTAGCAAGTGATACCTTAGTAAATTTTTAAGTGGACTATATTACTATATGCAATTTGGCTAAGTGTAGCTTGGCTTGCTTTGCTTCAAAATAGGTTTTTCCTATTAGTTGAAATCACTAAGTTTTTCTTTGTCAAAAACTTTCCCAAGAAACCACCAATAGACATTGGGGTCCTTTACCCTTGTTCACCCACAAGTTTTACATAGAAGTTGGAGTGATGAGATTCTTGTAGCTTCCATGTCTTGATGCTCAAGTTGTCCATTGCCATGGACTTGGCTAAGTACTTAGGTTTTCCATCTGCAGAGGTTGTGCACTTTCCCCACCAGACTTGGTTTCCCAAGACAGGACCTTTCAGAAGCCTTTCCTTAGTCAAATGGACGTGCTCCAACCTATCATTCCCACTACCACCTACTGTCCAAGTGACTAAGTTCTAGCAACCTATATGATCATGGCAGAGCCCATATTGCCAAGTGGTTGCACTGTAAGCTTTCTCAACATTTGGCCTCCAAATCCCTTTGTGCCTGGGTGGCATACCACAAGTGAGATACACAATCCAAATCCATGGCCTTGTGTAACCACTCAACACAAACCATTCTTTCCATTCCACCCAGGAGGTTTATTGACTTAGTGGTTTTTATTAAGAAAGCATAAGTCTCATGACTTAGAATTATTTTCACCATAGCAAGTATAGATTATACCAACCCTTGTTTTCTACTAGCTAGGCTAAGCATGGCATAGTAACTTAACTTAGGAAAATTCCCTAGCAATTCTACCTTTCTACACTACATAGGATTTCCCAACATAACATTTGGCAAAAGTAGCATGCAAGAATTAGCAAAAATAATTCTAATGCTTATTCAAAATAAAGGGTGGAAATATCATGAAGTATCACTTGCCTTGGTAATGGGGAGAGTAGCACTCTTCACAATCACAGTCACTAGCAAAATCTACACATAAAATTTGTAGCACACAATTTATATACAAACAAAATTATGTATGCATGCATGCAAGAAAGTGCTAAATGATGTTTTGTGAAAACCCATCCAGCAATTACAAGATACAGAAACATAACTAAGTCAAAAAGTTTGCTAACTAAATCTATTTAGCCCTAAAACAATTTGCTAAACAAAAACTATACTCAAATTGGACCTAAACATGTTTCTGCATACAAAGTCATTTTAACAGATACTATTTGTTAAACACATTGCATATTCAGAAAGGCCTTGATTCACTGATTCCAACGGTATGAAATTTGCAAAAATCTAACGTGGAAATCTCAAGTTATAGCCATTTGAAATTTGGATCAAAATCTGGTTTGAATTCTGTTTTTAGATCTAACCCTAGCCACGCGTCGCGATATTACTGGCGCGTACCGGTTCGCACCGGATCACCCTTCTGTGCCGTTGGATCTAACTAACGCTGCGTGGCTCAGATCTGTCCATACCCCTTCGTTAAGTGAACTATTTCTACGCGTAGGATCCAGATCTGACGGCTAAAATCTCCTAACCAGAAACGAGCGGCGCTAGCGGCGGTGACAGGCAGCAGCGCGTCTGACTGCGGCGGTGCTAGTGCTCTAGGTCGCCCGGGAAGCAAGAAAGCGCTTACCAGGACCGCAGTGGCGTGCTGAAGCTCGAGGTGGCTTTGGTTTGTCGAGGGGCGTGCGGATACGGCGATGATTTCTCGTCGGAGTAGGGGCAGACATCGGGCACGGTCAGCCGTCGTCATTGGCGAGGTTCCTCGTCGCGCTAAGCCAAGATAAGGGTACCGTTAGGTGCGCACATCGACGTAGATTCTAGGTGTACAAGTCAGAGGGCAAGGGGCATTGGCTACTTACGGAGGGGAGTCGCCGGAGTTCGTGCAGAGAACGGTGGCGGCCGGTTGTCAACGTTGCTGGAGCTATGGGTCATGCGAGGCCAAAAGGAAAGTGTCAGTAGGTGCGCAAGGACTCGCTGATCTTGATAGCATGAACGAGAGACAGAGGGGAGCTCGGAACTCACCGGAATTCGCCGATGCAGTCGTCGGAACAACGGCGACGCTGCGGCGAAGTCGTGGTGGCGTGAAGGCAAAATTGATTGGGGGAAATGGTCGTGAGGATGTGGGGATTTTATAGCCAGAGGCTCGACAGGAAACGCTCGTCGCATCAATGCCAATTAAGCTCGCGGAATCAGTGCTGCAACGGGCAGCGGCGGAGTTCATGCGCGGAATCTGGGGAAGACGAAGCTGACGTGGACGGGGCCCGCTTGGCAGTGAAATAAGCAGAGGGGGTGTGGGGTCTGACTGTCAGCGGCTGAGTGGGTGTGCTCGCGCGTGAGAGGAGAAAAGAAATGCCCTAGGTGGGCTTGTTGGGCTTGCTTCGTTGCTGGGCTAGATTCCTGGCGCTCGGCCCTTTTCTTTTGTGTACTGCTTTTCTTTTTCTATTTCGATTTTCAGGAATGGTTTTGATATGAATTCAAACTCTTTTTGAATTCAAACTTTTCTGGGGTTTTTGTATGGTATATTAGTCTCCAATATAGGTATTAAGCATGTGGTTGCTTTGCAAAGGTTTGGTCAGGCTTGGGTATAAAATAATCAGGGACTTTGCATTTGATTTGCAAAAGTTTGAAAAGTGGTTTTTTTGGAACTATTTATAAGTTGTAAACTTTGGTCTAATTGCTACCTACGAACTTTTCAACAATGGAGATAAGCAACCAAGTTCCTAAACTTTCAAACTTTCAAATGGTGATGGTCATTTGAATTAAATCTGCTCACATAAAATCATAGCACCATGTGCTTCTATTTTTCTGAAATGAGTTTGAATATGATCTCAATTCTATATGCATGCATGAGTGATATGCAAACTTTGAAATCATGATTTTAGGGATGTTACAAATCTAACCCCCTTAAGGTGAATCTCGCCCTCGAGATTCGGATTGGCTAGCAAATAGGTGAGGGTGGTCTTTCCGAAGATCATCTTCTCTTTCCCATGTTGCTTCTTCTTCGGAATGATGGTTCCATTGCACTTTGCAAAACTTGATAGTTTTTGTCCTTGTGACTCTTTCTGCGGTCTCAAGAATCTTGACGGGCTTTTCTTCATAGGTGAGGTCACTTTCTAATTGAACTTCTTCCAAAGGTATGGTATCCTTCCAAGAAGATTCTTCCATTTCTGGGTGACATTTCTTAAGCTGACTCACATGAAACACATTATGGACTGCTGATAGGGATTCTGGCAATTCGACTTCATATGCCACTTCTCCCTTGACACTTAGAATTTTGAATGGCCCGACATATCTTGGCGCCAACTTTCCTTTGACTCCAAATCTTTTCACTCCACGAAGTGGTGATACTCTAAGATAAGCTCTATCGCCAACTTCATAGGTGACTTCTCTACGCTTAGAATCAGCATAGCTTTTCTGTCGGGACTGTGCTATCTTCAACCTGTCCTTGACCAATTTGACTTTCTCTTCAGCGTCTTTGATAAGATCAGGTCCAAACAAACTTCTTTCTCCCACACCATTCCATAGCAATGGGGTGGTACACTTTCTTCCATAGAGAAACTCAAATGGTGCCATCCCAATACTAGATTGATAACTGTTATTGTAAGAGAACTCTGCGTAAGGCAGACTTTCATCCCAACTTGATCCATAGTCTAGGGCACATGCCCTCAACATGTCTTCAAGAATTTGATTAGTCCTTCCCGTTTGTCCATCGGTTTGAGGATGAAAAGCAGTGCTGAATTCCAACCTCGTTCCCAAAGATTCATGAAGTTGTCTCCAAAAGTGAGAAGTAAACCGGGTTCCTCTATCTGACACAATACTCTTAGGCACACCGTGAAGGCATACAATTCTGCTCATGTAGATTTTGGCTAACTTGGCACTTGTATAGGTTGTCTTCACGGGTATAAAATGAGCCACTTTAGTTAGGCGATCCACTACTACCCATATGGAATCATACCCTGACCTGGTCCTTGGTAGTCCGGTAATAAATCCATACCAATATTTTCCCACTTCCACTCCGGAATAGGTAGTGGTTGAAGCAAACCGGCTGGTTTCTGGTGTTCCGCTTTCACTCTACTACACACATCACACAAAGCAATATGTTCGGCGATGTCCCTTTTGAGATTGTTCCACCAAAATCTTTCTTTCATATCCATGTACATCTTGGTGTTTCCCGGGTGAATAGAATATGGAGAGTTGTGGGCTTCTTGCAGAATCAGTTTCCGCAACTCCGGATCTTGTGGAACACAAATACGTTTCCCATGCCATAAAGTACCCTGTTCGTCTACATGGAAACTTTTAGCTTTTCCTTGGCTAATCCTTTCCTTAATCTCTTTGGTTTCTTTATCCGTCTTCTGGGCTTCTTTGATTTTATCCAACAGAGTGGGTTGAACATCCAAAGACATGAGATGTCCTTCTGGCACAATCTCCAATCTGAGCTCTTTGAATTGCTTACACAAGTCATCTGGCAATTCACCTTTTGTAAGGCCATTTACAAACACCTTACGACTTAGAGCATCTGCTACAACATTTGCTTTACCGGGGTGGTATTGCAAACTTAAGTCGTAATCCTTGATAAGTTCTAGCCATCTCCTTTGCCTCATATTGATTTCCTTCTGAGTGAAGATGTACTTCAAACTCTTGTGATCTGTGAATACTTCACAGCGCTTTCCCAAAAGGTAGTGTCTCCATGTTTTGAGTGCATGGACAACAACGGCTAACTCTAAATCATGAGTAGGATAGTTTACTTCATGAGTTTTGAGTTGTCTCGAGGCATAAGCCACAACTTTTCCGCCTTGCATAAGTACGACACCTAATCCTTGGTGCGAAGCATCACAATATACTTGGAAATCCTTTTCCAAATCTGGCAGGCACAGAACTGGTGCTGACACAAGTCTCTTCTTCAATTCTTGAAAGCTGAGTTCACAACCTTCAGATCAAGCAAACTTCTTGTCTTTCTTTAACAATTCTGTCATTGGCTTAGCAATCTTTGAGAAATTTTCAATGAATCTTCTGTAGTAACCTGCTAAGCCAAGGAAACTACGAACCTCTTTTACGTTCTTAGGAGATTCCCATTCAGTCACAGCTGAAACTTTAGCAGGATCAACTGCCACACCATCCTTTGTCATAACATGACCAAGAAAACCAACTTCTTCTAACCAAAACTCACACTTGCTGAATTTGGCGTAAAGTTTATGCTCCCTCAGTTTCTCAAGTATCAAGCGTAAGTGTCCTTCATGTTCTTCTTTGCTCTTGGAGTAGACTAAGATGTCATCGATGAAAACGACAACAAACTTATCAAGAAATTCCATGAACACTTTGTTCATCATATTCATGAAGTATGCTGGAGCGTTGGTTAAACCAAAAGGCATCACAGTGTACTCATACAATCCATACCTTGTGGTGAATGCTGTTTTAGGTATGTCTTGCTCTCTTATCTTGAGTTGAAAATAACCTGACCGGAGATCAATTTTCGAGAACACACATGCTCCTTCTAGCTGATCAAACAAGTCATTGATTCTAGGCAAAGGGTATTTGCTCTTGATAGTTACCTCATTGAGAGAACGGTAATCTATACATAGCCTTTGACTTCTATCCTTCTTTTCCACAAATAGAACTGGATCTCCCCAAGATGACGAACTTGGCTGGATGAATCCTTTCTGCAACTATTCTCCAAGTTGTTTCTTGAGTTCCTTTAGTTCATCAACTGCCATTTTATAAGGCCTCTTTGCTCTTGGTCCAGAACCTGGTACCAAATCTATTAAAAACTCCACATCTCTATCTGGTGGCATTCCCGGTAACTCTTCCGGAAATACGTCCGGATACTCACGCACAATTGGCACAGTGTCCATGCTAACCCCCTTAAGAGAATTTAGCTTACTTCCTTTAGATTCAAAGTTGGATTTGAATTTTATCCGCTTACCTTCAGGGGTTGTGAGTGTAACTATATGATTTGCACAATCTAGTACCCCTTCATACTTAGCCATCCAATCCATTCCCAAAATTACATCCAATCCTTGGGAATTCAGGATTATCAGGTTCACTGGAAACTTATGTTTTCCAAACTCTATGACTAGATCCCGGCATCCAAGACTTACTATCATATCTCCTCCCGGAGAACTAACTCTTATCGGACACCCAATGTTTTCAGATGCAAACCCATTTCTATCAACAAATGCTTTTGATATGAATTAATGAGATGCACCGGTATCAAAGAGTACAAATGCTAGAATTGAATTGAGTCTGAACTTACCAGCAACAGCATCAGGCTCCTCATAGACCTCCTCCACATTGATGTGGTTAACCTGTCCTTTCTGAAAAGGATTGGGCTTGTTAGGTCCTTCAACTTTCTTCTCAGGGCACTCATTAGCATAATGCCCCAGCTTCTTGCATTTGAAGCATTCCACCTGACTGATGTCCTTTTTAGGCTGGTTTCCACTTCCACTGTGGTGGCTCTTATGTCCAGTCTTGTGATTCTTGTACTTATCATTGTCATGATTGCGATGGTGCTTGTTGTCATGACGGTTGTGGTTGTGGTGCTTGTTGAATTTCCCATGCTTGTGGGGTCCTGAGCTTCCACTATCATCAATATGAGATCGTTTGTGAGACGATCCCGAGCTGTGCTTGTCGGAGTGCTTTCTCTTCCTACTCTCAACTTGCTTCATTTTATGCTCCAAAATAGCAGCCTTGTCACACAGAGACTGATAAGTTGGAACATATGGCACAGACAACTGTAAGTTTAGCTCATCATTCAACCCTTCAAGAAACTTTTCCTTTCTCTTGGCATCTGTATCAACCTCATCTGGTGCATAACGCGCCAGATTGTTGAATTCTTCTATGTATTCAGCCACGCTTCGGTGGCGCTGCCTCAGATTGTGGAATTCTTTCTTTTTCAGGCTCATCATTCCTGATGAGATATGAGCAGTGCGGAAGCCATCTTCAAAGATAGCCCAAGTCACCTCATCAATAGGAGTGGTGATTTGGAAGTTGTCCCACCAAGTGGCGGCTGGTCCCTCCAACAGATGCGCTGCAAACCTGACTTTTTCAGCATCCGTGCAGCCCACGGTCACTAAGTCTTTGTTTACAGAATGCAGCCAATCATTGGCCACCATGGGATCAGTCGTCCCCGAGAACTTAGCTGGCCTCAAACGCAGAAATCTAGTGAGCATGTCAAAGCCCGGAGGGTTGTTGTTGTTGTTGTTATTATTGGGGTTGTTGTTGTTGTTCTGGTTTTGGATGAATGTCGTCATCATTTGCATAAGCTGTGTTTGCGCATTCATCATTTGTTGCATTTCCGGGGTAATGTTGTTGGGGTTGGGGTTTGCGCGACGGGGAGGCATCTGTGGTTTGTTTAAATAGAGGTAAGAATGAGATACCCATACATGATTCATGCACATTACATCACATAAGCAACCACATAGCATGCAACACAAGAATAAAAGCTCAACAACAAAATAACGAAGTCTCAAAGTAAAACACACAAGTGGCAAGCCTTCCACATGTCGGATGGTCCAATAATAAGTTCACAAATAACCAGTACGATAATAAAAGATAACCGAGTAGTCAAGTCTACTCATCAGCATCAATCTCCTCCTCGACAAAGGTAAGACCTGCGTTCTCCATCGCGGTCTTGTTCTCCTCAATAGTAGTGGTCAAGGTCTCGATCTTGATCTTGAGAGCCCTCTTCTGGGAACGAAGCCTCTCAATCACTGTCTATTGCTGCTCTAACTCGAAATCCTTGGACTGTAGTTCCTCGGTCATATCCCGGATCCTCTTATTCCTTTCCTGGACACGCTTCTCCTGACTCTTGAACTTTTTGTCCTGGGTCTCGAACTTTGCCTCCATCTCCTTGACTATCTCGTCCTGCTGCGCGAAGAGCTTGTCCTTCTCGTGAAGCTGCACTGAGCTCATTCGAGCATGACATTGGTCCTGTCAGTATCCACGTGCCTAATAAGAGACTCTAAGTCCTGGAGGTATAGGCGTATCGGCTCTGCTGCGTCCCTCGAGTCGTCCTCGAAGTCAATGGACTCTCCGTCATCATCACGCCTTCCGAAGACGTGGAAGTGAGTGCCTCTAACCTATTGGGAGTGACGGCCTAACAGACGTCCTATCAGGTCCTGCATGACGACCTCCATGCCTCTCTCCTTGTCATCATGCATAATCTTGAAGATGATGGCCTCCGTAGTAGGCTCTGTCTGGCGTCCGGGCTGGTTCACCTTGAAGCCCCAGAGGTCCTTCCTCTCGAACTTGGTGAGTGGATGCACCATGATGGTGGGAAGAGGGAGATCGAGCAAAGTGGTAAGCTCAACGATACGAGGACCAAAATGGGTAACCTGGAACTCCTAAACAGTGCTGATGGTAATAGGCATCTATTTATAAGATAGAAATGTTAGGACAACACAATTTATGATATAACAAGACAAACATTTCATACATATCATTGGAGCACAAAATCACACAAGTCATGCATACATGAATCCATTACATCAATCAAGGTTCACTCTTATTCTAAGGTATTATTTTGGAAAATAGGGTGATAGATGGTGGTCCAACTAACGAAGTGTGCTCACAATCCTATCTCATTGGATCTGGTGGCTAACACAATGTTCCTAGAGGCAATCCACCTATCTTGTTCACATGATTCCATCACTAAGTCTATAATATCTCCCCTTAAAGTTTGGTTGGTGTCTTCCAACTCTTGGGTAAGTTCCTTCTCTTTCTCTAAGTCTTTTTTGGAGATTGAGCATTCTGCACTTGACTCTATCACTTAGTTCTTTAATGGTCCTCCAAGCTGCTTCTCTTGCTGACTCAAAGAATGTGGTGTGCATCACAGTGTTGGTGTACATGCAGAATCCCCTTTCTTTGTGGTTGTCTTCCTTGTTTTTGTACAAGTGAAGTTGCACCCACCAGTATTCCACTCCTTCATCCTTCACCGGAAAGCCTTTGTACACAGCTGCACCATGTGCTTCCATTGCCACCATGAGGTCCTTGAGAATTTTGGGAAACTCAGTTTCACATTCCAAGGTCATGGTCATGAGTGGTCCTTTCTTCACGGCTTCGTTGATGGAGTTCATCTACAAATAGAGATGAGAATGAGAAGTTTTACGAGAAGAATAGACAAGTGTAGAAGTGGTTGAAAATTTTTCCTTAGTGGTTTCCAAATCTAGGGTCATAATCCTACAGGCAACACAGTGCTCTGATACCATCTGTTAGACCCCTCCTTTGTAAAGGAAAAGGAATCCCTGTGATTGCAATGCTAGTCCCTGGATCAATGCTAGCATCCACAGTTTAAGATGAAGTACACAGATACAAAGGTCATTTATTACATCCATTCCAGAGATAAAACATAGTCTTGTACAACTCAGGGCCATAGGCCTAATACAAGAGTTTTGGAATAAGTAAATAAACACAAGTCTTCATCTTCATGTGCCACAGGCAAGCATGTTGAGTGTAGACTCATGACACCTAATCATCATCTGAATAACCTGCAACATCACAAGTTACAGCCACAGTGGGTCAATACTTTGGAATAGTATTGGCAAGTGATACCTTAGTAAATTTTTAAGTGGACTATATTACTATATGCAATTTGGCTAAGTGTAGCTTGGCTTGCTTTGCTTCAAAATAGGTTTTTCCTATTAGTTGAAATCACTAAGTTTTTCTTTGTCAAAAACTTTCCCAAGAAACCACCAATAGACATTGGGGTCCTTTACCCTTGTTCACCCACAAGTTTTACTTAGAAGTTGGAGTGATGAGATTCTTATAGCTTCCATGTCTTGATGCTCAAGTTGTCCATTTCCATGGACTTGGCTAAGTACTTAGGTTTTCCATCTGCAGAGGTTGTGCACTTTCCCCACCAGACTTGGTTTCCCAAGACAGGACCTTTCAGAAGCCTTTCCTTAGTCAAATGGACGCGCTCCAACCTATCATTCCCACTACCACCTACTGTCCAAGTGACTAAGTTCTAGCAACCTATATGATCATGGCAGAGCCCATATTGCCAAGTGGTTGCACTGTAAGCTTTCTCAACATTTGGCCTCCAAATCCCTTTGTGCCTGGGTGGCATACCACAAGTGAGATACACAAGCCAAATCCATGGCCTTGTGTAACCACTCAACACAAACCATTCTTTCCATTCCACCCAGGAGGTTTATTGACTTAGTGGTTTTTATTAAGAAAGCATAAGTCTCATGACTTAGAATTATTTTCACCATAGCAAGTATAGATTATACCAACCCTTGTTTTCTACTAGCTAGGCTAAGCATGGCATAGTAACTTAACTTAGGAAAATTCCCTAGCAATTCTACCTTTCTACACTACATAGGATTTCCCAACATAACATTTGGCAAAAGTAGCATGCAAGAATTAGCAAAAATAATTCTAATGCTTATTCAAAATAAAGGGTGGAAATATCATGAAGTATCACTTGCCTTGGTAATGGGGAGAGTAGCACTCTTCACAATCACAGTCACTAGCAAAATCTACACATAAAATTTGTAGCACACAATTTATATACAAACAAAATTATGTATGCATGCATGCAAGAAAGTGCTAAATGATGTTTTGTGAAAACCCATCCAGCAATTACAAGATACAGAAACATAACTAAGTCAAAAAGTTTGCTAACTAAATTTATTTAGCCCTAAAACAATTTGCTAAACAAAAACTATACTCAAATTGGACCTAAACATGTTTCTGCATACAAAGTCATTTTAAGAGATACTATTTGTTAAACACATTGCAGATTCAGAAAGGCCTTGATTCACTAATTCCAACGGTATGAAATTTGCAAAAATCTAACGTGGAAATCTCAAGTTAAAGCCATTTGAAATTTGGATCAAAATCTGGTTTGAATTCTGTTTTTAGATCTAACCCTAGCCACGCGTCGCGATATTACTGGCGCGTACCGGTTCGCACCGGATCACCCTTCTGTGCCGTTGGATCTAACTAACGCTGCGCGGCTCAGATCTGTCCATACCCCTTCGTTAAGTAAACTATTTCTACGCGTAGGATCCAGATCTGACGGCTAAAATCTCCTAACCAGAAACGAGCTGTAGGGTCCCCAATCTTTAATAAGATTGAGCCCTCTGTGTTTAAAATGCTAGTCCCTGGATCAATAGCTAGCATCCACAGTTCAGATGTAATATCAAGAAACAAAGGTCATAATAGAACTTTATAACTAGAAATAACATAATTTTATTACATCAAACATAGCTCATATGGCTATTACATTACATTGCAGCGGAATAACTATAAGTATTGGGTCCTTCATCTTCAAAGTGCCACAGGCAGACATGCTGGTTGTAGACTTTGTAATCCTAAACGTTCAATCTTCACTAAAATCAATCAAACCTGCAACATTACAAGTTACAGCCACAAGGGTCAATACATTTGAATTGTATTGGCAAGTGATACTTTGATAGTATAGTGGAGTCTATCATCTATATGCATTTGGCTAAGTTGAGTTGAGGCTTGCATTGCTCAAAATAGATTTTCCCTATCATTTTGAAAATACTAAGTTTTATTTGGCAAAAACCACCAAGGCATCTACCAATCAAGACTGAAGATCCTCTCAAGGCATCTACCAATCAAAGATTGAAGATTTTCTTGGCAAAAACAATTTTCCCAATCTAAGATTTTGAGATCCTTGTACCAAGCCATCTCTCCATCAAAGATTGAAGAATTTCACACAACCCTTGTTCAACCCACAAGTTTTATTTTGAAATTGGAATGATGAGATTCTTGATTGCTTCCATGTCTTGATGCTCAAATTGTCCTTTACCAGGGACATGGCTAAGTACTTAGATTTTACACTCTGCAGAGGTGGTGCACTTTTCCCACAAGACTTGGTTTCCCAAGACAAAATCTTTCAGAAGCTTTCCCTTATACCAACATGGACGCGTTCCAACCTATCAAACACTACCACCCACTGTCCATGTGGCTAAGTTCTTGCAACCTATATGATCATGGCAGAGCCCATATTGCCAAGTGGTTGCACTTGAAGCTTCTCAACATTTGACATCTCAAATCTCTTTATTTCCTGGGTGGCCATCCACAAGTGAGATACACAAGGTAAACCATAGACATGGGCCTTGTGAACCATTCAACATAAACCATTCCTTCCATTCCACCCAGGTGATTCATTAACTTAGTTGTTTTGTTAATAAAACACAAGTCCTCAGACTTAGAATATTTTTCCATAGTGTAAAACATATATACCACCCAAGTTTTCTATTATCTAGGCTAAGCTTGATAGTAATAGGATTCTTAACTTAGGAAAATCCTACTAAGGATTCATCTACTAAGTTTTCCTATATCAAGGTCTATACTTAGCAAAATGAAAACCATGCAAGTTTTACTTAGCAAAAACACTAATGCATAGTGAAAATAATGGGATAGTAAGTATGAAGCATCACTTGCCTTTTTGGTAGAGGGTATAGGTTCACTCTTGTCCTTGCAACAATCACACTCTTCAAGTCACTACAAATCAATCAAGCAAGGCACAAACTCAATCTACCAATCAAGCAAAACCACACACATAAAATAACAAAGTCAAGGCAATGCATGCAAGCATGCAAAAGATGGTTCTAATTGCAAAGGTGGTCTCCACTAGGCTTCTAAACTTTGTAAGTTCCAAATTGGTCATTTACCAAAATGGCAAAGTTATTTGCAAAAGGGTTTCACCTCAAAACCATTTTCAAAACAAAGGGTCATTTTATGTGGTGTAGAAATATTTCTACTAGGGTATTAACCTATAGGGTTCACCAAATGAGTTGCTATTGCAAAACTTGGTGTTTGGGTCAGTAGGTTTGGTCTAAACCATTTTCTCAAAGTTTTATACTCAAAAACATTTTCATAACCAAAACTATAGTTTTTAGTTAGCTAGAAATGGACTAAACTAATTAATCCATTCTATTCTTTTCCAAAATCATTTTCCAAAACTTGGGTTGGCTCCTAGGGTTAGTAAGGTCACAACAAACCAATTTGCAAAGGTTTTAACCTAAAAATCATTTTTAAATGATTTTTGTAATGTTAGCAAGCACACAAAAGAATCTGCAAAATCGAACAAGTTAACAGATACTATTTGCTAAACTAAGGGTAGGGTTGGCTAGGGCTTGTCCTGCTGAATCCAACGACATCAAATTTGTAAAATTTAGACGTGTGGATCGAAAGATACATGGGTTTGAAAATGGCCAAAGTTTCTGTTTTCAAATCTATTTTAAACCTAATACTGGCCACGTGGCGTAAAACGACTGGCTGGTACCGGTTCGGGGTGGATCACGCTGCGGTGCGTTAGATCTAATTAGATCGTGTGGTCCAGAGAGCGTACCCATTCGCGTTTAAGTGGTTCTATCTAATGCGTACGATCCAGATCCAACGACTGCTATCGCCTGGACAAGAGCTGGCGGCGCTGACGGTGGCTAGCGGCGGCGGAGCTGTTGGTCGATGACGGAGGCGACGCTACAGGAGGTGAGGGAGAAGGAGGGGTTGCTCACCGGGCTCAGGGGGTCACGGCGATGCTCGAGGAAGTGTTGGTCGGACAAGGGGCGCTCAGGTTCTGCGGCAATTCCTCACCGGAGTTCGTGGCGGCATCGGGAGCTTCTGCCTGACAACGGGGATGGGGCTGCTGTCCACCAGAGGGCAAGAAACCAATGTGGTTAGATGCGCAAGGACACAGCGAATGTGTGTGCGTGAATGAGAAGGCGCGGGGCGGTCAGATACTACCTGTGGGCTTCGCCGGAGATGAAGCAGACGGTGGCGGTGGTCGTTGTCGGCGAGGTTCTGGTACCCGCGGTCGAGTTTGATGCACTAGCAGATGCGCCTGAGAGTGGGGAAGCTATGATCTTGGTCGGGGAGGAGAGGGGCGGTGAGGGGCTGCCGGAATTGGCTTGGGAAGTCGTCGGAGCGGCGGTGGTACAGAGAGAATTGGAGGCAGCCTAGGGGCAGAGTAGAGGCGACGTCTGGGGGAAATGACAGAGGAGAGGGAGGCTTTTAAGGGAGCGTGGTCGCTGCGAGTTAAGGTGGCCGTGTTAAAGCGAATTGATGCCGCGAAGTTACAGCAGGAAAGCAGCTGAGGAGGAAGAACTGGTCATGGTGGGAAGGAGAACAAAGGAAAGGGGTCCAGCGATTGGGAATAGAAGAGGAGGAGGTCCACTTGTCGGTCTCCTTGCGGGTAATTTCCGAGTGTGAGGAAAGCAGTTGGGCGTGGGAGAGAGAGGTGGGGTCTTCTCGTCGAGAGGAGAGAGAGGAGGAGTGGGTCGGGTTGTCATTGACTTCATGGGTCTGCTTACGAGTGAGAAAAGGTTTCTTCGGGGGAAGAGGGAGAAGACTGGGCTGGGCCTTAGTGGGCTGATGCATTTCTTATTTTTTCATCTAATCTCTTTTCTTTTCTAATTCTTTTTGTTTGGATTTCAAACAATTATTCAAACAACCAAACAATTCAAACAATCAGTCAACTTTGTACTTTGAATTTGGTTCTGTTTTTCAACATAATCCAAAACTCAAAAACAAAATTAATAATTTTATTTTTATTTTAGGATCCATTTAATAATTAAATAAAATGGATCTTTATTTAATAAAATAGGGTTTTGATTTGTTTAATAAAATTTCCATTTGAAATCCAATTATTTTCAAAACCAAACTAGAAGGTTTTATTTGAAAAATAAGAGAATACTTGGAAACTTATTTAAATAAATAAATAAGTTTTGGTGTTTAATTAAAATGGGAAAGCCTTTACTTAAATAAAATTGGATATTTAAATCCTTTATTTTATTTAAATAAACTTTTACTCATTTTAATCAAAGCAAAACCTTTTAATAAAAGATCTCAAAGTAGTAATAAAATACTTGGTGTTCATTTAAAATGGGAAAAGCCTTTACTTAAATAAAATTTGGATATTTAAATCCTTATTATTTTATTTAAATAAACCTTTACTCATTTTATTAAAACAAAATATTTTATTACAAAAGCTTGGCCAAAATTAATTTGGCTCACCTTTTCATTTGAAAACAAAGTCTTTTATTAAAAGATCTAAACTAGTGTTTCCAAAACAATTTATTTTCCTTTAATAAATGTTTATATTTATAAATCCCTTTAGGATTATTTGTTTACCAATTGGTATGGGCTTCATTGGCTTTGGAAATTCAATTTCCTTATCTTATTAAATTCACAAGATTTTGTCTATGGTTCCAAACTAAGTGAAACCAACCTCTATGGTCTTTCTTGATCCTTTGGGAATATTTGTTGACCAACTTTGGTATGGATAAAATCCATAGATTTGGAGATACTTTGGAAAATGATTTCCTTCCATTAGGGCTTAGGGATTTGGATTTATTTTCCAAGTGTTCAAATTTCCAGATACATTCTTTGAGGAATGCATTTCCCTTGATTTGGATTTTTGTTGAATTCAAACTTCTACCAAAGTTTGTTCAAGATGGGATTTTAAGTTTCCTTTTAGAAACAAAAGTTTCTTTTCTCCCTGATTTTCAACAAAATTTTATTTTATTATTTTATTTTTCACATTACAAGATTTGGAAAATCTTGGGATGTGACAGGCTACCACCCTTAAAATAAATCTCGTCCCGAGATTTGGGGAGGCTAGGGTTACAAGCAGGTTCAAAACAACTAGGGTACTACCACCCTTAAAAATTTTCAAACTAAATTACACATTGTCCTTCTTGGAATCCTGGGGAAACTTCTCTGGGCAAACATCTGCATAGTGTCCTTTGTTTCCACACTTGAAACATGGGCCAAGGTTGAGATCCTTCATAGGCTTGTTCAACTTGTTCTTCATCTTTTCTGGACAATTGCTTGCATAATGTCCTGGTTCCTTGCAATTGAAACAGTGGATATCTTGGAGTTCTTTACGTTGCTCTTGTGGACAAGTTGCTACATAGTGGCCTGGCTCTTTGCAGTTGTTGCACACCACTTGGTCCATCCTTTTATTCTTCATGGTCTCTGGGCATCCGCTGGGGTAGTGTCCCATTTCCTTACATTTACGACATTGCACAAGGCTCATGTCCTGCTTTGGTTTCTTGGGTTTCTTTGTTCCTTTGAATTGGGTTGTCTTGTTTGGAGGTATGAGTGGTCCTTTTCCTTTGGTATCAACATTCATGGCATACTTGGATCCTTCTTGTTTCCTTTGTTCAACCATGGAGTAGATAGGGCATTGGATAGGGACATGGTCGTTTCCTTCACAAAGGTAACAAGTAGCTTGAGAGGTAGGACATTGGTCAATAGGGTGTTCCTCTTCACAATTGGGGCATTGATCCTCATGTTCTTTGGAAGTGTGATCCTTGTCTCCACAAATAATGCAAGCTGGTGCTCCATCTAGAATAACATTCTTGTCATCCTTGTTGTCACAAACTCCTTTGGGATAGTTTTCTTCCATGCTGATCATTTGATTGGTCACCTTAAGCATCAGTTGGGATTGTTCCTCCAAAAACTTTTGCAAGGTAGGGTCTTTATCACTATTGTTGGCTATGAACTGAGCTGTCAGTTGGCTTAACTGGTGTTGGGTTGCTAGGAGTTCTTTCATGCTGTCAGCTTGGTTGTTGTTGTCATCATCCTTGATGTTGGAGTTTCTTGGAGAAGTCATCTGTTTGGGGTTGGAGGGAGATTAGAATAGGCAAGATATTTCTAAGGAGTCAATCCTAATCACACACATCACAAATCACACAAGCAATGTGCAAGCAATCACAAACCAAACATTCCACTCAAACAAAGGTCAAGCACATATTTAGGCAACAAAATAATTTTTGTTACACCACATAAGTTGGTGTGTTTGACTTAAACTACATATGGTGGTCCATCTATATGGTTCATTTGAAATCTTTCTATCCTTCTTGGTTGATTCTTCTTGAATGAGATTATGGTTCCCTTGGGAAAATTCTTGTGTCTTGGTCACAATCTTCAAAGGTGATCATGGTTCCTTCTAAGTTGTTCTTCCTTAGTCTTCAAGTCTTGAGTAACATTTCTTGTCTCACTTGTAGTTCTTAGTGGTATCCAAGTTGGAAGTCCTTGGTGAACATGCTGAAAATGCTGAAGTCATTGGAGTTGAAAGTGTTGAAGAAGTCCTTTGCTCATGGTGAAGTCTTTGGTCATGGGGTAGGCTTTTCCATCAAGTTTGAAGTAGAAGAGAAGTAGAGTTGAAAACAAAAATGGTTGAGGAAAGAGTTTACAAGATTGTTTTTGTAAATAGGTTTTTGGAACAAAACACAACTCCTATTTTTCTAAGGGTTTTTGTCCAATCCTAGGGTTACAAATCCTACAGGCAACACAATGCTCTGATACCATTCTGTAGGGTCCCCAACCTTTAATAAGATTGAGCCCTCTGTGTTTAAAATGCTAGTCCCTGGATCAATAGCTAGCATCCACAGTTCAGATGTAATATCAAGAAACAAAGGTCATAATACAACTTTATAACTAGAAATAACATAATTTTATTACATCAAACATAGCTCATATGGCTATTACATTACATTGCAACGGAATAACTATAAGTATTGGGTCCTTCATCTTCAAAGTGCCACAGGCAGACATGCTGGTTGTAGACTTTGTAATCCTAAACGTTCAATCTTCACTAAAATCAATCAAACCTGCAACATTACAAGTTATAGCCACAAGGGTCAATACATTTGAATTGTATTGGCAAGTGATACTTTGATAGTATAGTGGAGTCTATCATCTATATGCATTTGGCTAAGTGGAGTTGAGGCTTGCATTGCTCAAAATAGATTTTCCCTATCATTTTGAAAATACTAAGTTTTATTTGGCAAAAACCACCAAGGCATCTACCAATCAAGACTGAAGATCCTCTCAAGGCATCTACCAATCAAAGATTGAAGATTTTCTTGGCAAAAACAATTTTCCCAATCTAAGATTTTGAGATCCTTGTACCAAGCCATCTCTCCATCAAAGATTGAAGAATTTCACACAACCCTTGTTCAACCCACAAGTTTTATTTTGAAATTGGAATGATGAGATTCTTGATTGCTTCCATGTCTTGATGCTCAAATTGTCCTTTACCAGGGACATGGCTAAGTACTTAGATTTTACACTCTGCAGAGGTGGTGCACTTTTCCCACAAGACTTGGTTTCCCAAGACAAAATCTTTCAGAAGCTTTCCCTTAGACCAACATGGACGCGTTCCAACCTATCAAACACTACCACCCACTGCCCATGTGGCTAAGTTCTTGCAACCTATATGATCATGGCAGAGCCCATATTGCCAAGTGGTTGCACTTGAAGCTTCTCAACATTTGACATCTCAAATCTCTTTATTTCCTGGGTGGCCATCCACAAGTGAGATACACAAGGTAAACCATAGACATGGGCCTTGTGAACCATTCAACATAAACCATTCCTTCCATTCCACCCAGGTGATTCATTAACTTAGTTGTTTTGTTAATAAAACACAAGTCCTCAGACTTAGAATATTTTTCCATAGTGTAAAACATATATACCACCCAAGTTTTCTATTAGCTAGGCTAAGCTTGATAGTAATAGGATTCTTAACTTAGGAAAATCCTACTAAGGATTCATCTACTAAGTTTTCCTATAGCAAGGTCTATACTTAGCAAAATGAAAACCATGCAAGTTTTACTTAGCAAAAACACTAATGCATAGTGAAAATAATGGGATAGTAAGTATGAAGCATCACTTGCCTTTTTGGTAGAGGGTATAGGTTCACTCTTGTCCTTGCAACAATCACACTCTTCAAGTCACTACAAATCAATCAAGCAAGGCACAAACTCAATCTACCAATCAAGCAAAACCACACACATAAAATAACAAAGTCAAGGCAATGCATGCAAGCATGCAAAAGATGGTTCTAATTGCAAAGGTGGTCTCCACTAGGCTTCTAAACTTTGTAAGTTCCAAATTGGTCATTTACCAAAATGGCAAAGTTATTTGCAAAAGGGTTTCACCTCAAAACCATTTTCAAAACAAAGGGTCATTTTATGTGGTGTAGAAATATTTCTACTAGGGTATTAACCTATAGGGTTCACCAAATGAGTTTCTATTGCAAAACTTGGTGTTTGGGTCAGTAGGTTTGGTCTAAACCATTTTCTCAAAGTTTTATACTCAAAAACATTTTCATAACCAAAACTATAGTTTTTAGTTAGCTAGAAATGGACTAAACTAATTAATCCATTCTATTCTTTTCCAAAATCATTTTCCAAAACTTGGGTTGGCTCCTAGGGTTAGTAAGGTCACAACAAACCAATTTGCAAAGGTTTTAACCTAAAAATCATTTTTAAATGATTTTTCTAATGTTAGCAAGCACACAAAAGAATCTGCAAAATCAAACAAGTTAACAGATACTATTTGCTAAACTAAGGGTAGGGTTGGCTAGGGCTTGTCTTGCTGAATCCAACGACATCAAATTTGTAAAATTTAGACGTGTGGATCGAAAGATACATGGGTTTGAAAATGGCCAAAGTTTTTGTTTTCAAATCTATTTTAAACCTAATACTGGCCACGTGGCGTAAAATGACTGGCTGGTACCGGTTCGGGGTGGATCACGCTGCGGTGCGTTAGATCTAATTAGATCGTGTGGTCCAGAGAGCGTACCCATTCGTGTTTAAGTGGTTCTATCTAATGCGTACGATCCAGATCCAACGGCTGCTATCGCCTGGACAAGAGCTGGCGGCGCTGACGGTGGCTAGCGGCGGCGGAGCTGTCGGTCGATGACAGAGGCGACGCTACAGGAGGTGAGGGAGAAGGAGGGGTTGCTCACCGGGCTCAGGGGGTCACGGCGATGCTCGAGGAAGTGTTGGTCGGACGAGGGGCGCTCAGGTTCTGCGGCAATTCCTCACCGGAGTTCGTGGCGGCGTCGGGAGCTTCTGCCTGACAACGGGGATGGGGCTGCTGTCCACCAGAGGGCAAGAAACCGATGTGGTTAGATGCGCAAGGACACAGCGAATGTGTGTGCGTGAATGAGAAGGCGCGGGGCGGTCAGATACTACTGGCTTCACGAGATGAAGCAGCGGTGGCGGCGATGGTCGTTGTCGGCGGCGAGGTACCCGCGGTCGAGTTTGATGCACTAGCAGATGCGCCTGAGAGTGGGGAAGCTGTGAGCTTGGTCGGGGAGGAGAGGGGCGGTGAGGGGATGCCGGAATTGGCTTGGGAAGTCGTCGGAGCGGCGGCGGTACAGAGAGAATTGGAGGCAGCCTAGGGGCAGAGTGGAGGCGACGTCTGGGGGAAATGACAGAGGAGAGGGAGGCTTTTAAGGGAGCGTGGTCGCTGTGAGTTAAGGTGGCCGTGTTAAAGCGAATTGATGCTGCGAAGTTACAGGAGGAAACGGCGACGAGGAGGGGGAAGAACTGGTCGCGCGGGTGGGGAAGGAGAACAGTGGAAAGGGGGTCCAGCAGTCAGTGGGAATAGAAGAGAGGAGGAGGTCCACTTGTCAGTCTCCTTGCGGGTAATTTCCTGAGTGTGAGGAAAACGGTTCTGGCATGGGAGAGAGAGGTGGGGTCTTCTCGTCAGCGAGAGGGAGAGAGGAGGAGTGGGTCCGGGTTGTCATTGACTTCAGCGGGTCTGTTTCTGAGTGAGAAAAGGTTTCTTCGGGGGGGGAAGAGGGAGAAGACTGGGCTGGTCTGGGCCTTAGTGGGCTGGGTCTGTTTCTTATTTTTTTCTGTCTAATCTCTTTTTCTTTTTCTAATTCTTTTTCTGTTTGGATTTCAAACAATTATTCAAACAACCAAACAATTCAAACAATCACTCAACTTTGTACTTTGAATTTGGTTCTGTTTTTCAACATAATCCAAAACTCAAAAACAAAATTAATAATTTTATTTTTATTTTAGGATCCATTTAATAATTAAATAAAATGGATCTTTATTTAATAAAATAGGGTTTTGATTTGTTTAATAAAATTTCCATTTGAAATCCAATTATTTTCAAAACCAAACTAGAAGGTTTTATTTGAAAAATAAGAGAATACTTGGAAACTTATTTAAATAAATAAATAAGTTTTGGTGTTTAATTAAAATGGGAAAGCCTTTACTTAAATAAAATTGGATATTTAAATCCTTTATTTTATTTAAATAAACTTTTACTCATTTTAATCAAAGCAAAACCTTTTAATAAAAGATCTCAAAGTAGTAATAAAATACTTGGTGTTCATTTAAAATGGGAAAAGCCTTTACTTAAATAAAATTTGGATATTTAAATCCTTATTATTTTATTTAAATAAACCTTTACTCATTTTATTAAAACAAAATATTTTATTACAAAAGCTTGGCCAAAATTAATTTGGCTCACCTTTTCATTTGAAAACAAAGTCTTTTATTAAAAGATCTAAACTAGTGTTTCCAAAACAATTTATTTTCCTTTAATAAATGTTTATCTTTATAAATCCCTTTAGGATTATTTGTTTACCAATTGGTATGGGCTTCATTGGCTTTGGAAATTCAATTTCCTTATCTTATTAAATTCACAAGATTTTGTCTATGGTTCCAAACTAAGTGAAACCAACCTCTATGGTCTTTCTTGATCCTTTGGGAATATTTGTTGACCAACTTTGGTATGGATCAAATCCATAGATTTGGAGATACTTTGGAAAATGATTTCCTTCCATTAGGGCTTAGGGATTTGGATTTATTTTCCAAGTGTTCAAATTTCCAGATACATTCTTTGAAGAATGCATTTCCCTTGATTTGGATTTTTGTTGAATTCAAACTTCTACCAAAGTTTGTTCAAGATGGGATTTTAAGTTTCCTTTTAGAAACAAAAGTTTCTTTTCTCCCTGATTTTCAACAAAATTTTATTTTATTATTTTATTTTTCACATTACAAGATTTGGAAACTCTTTTTGAATTCAAACTTTTCTGGGTTTTTTGTATGGTACAGTAGTCTCCAATATAGGTATTAAGCATGTGGTTGCTTTGCAAAGGTTTGGTCAGGCTTGGGTATAAAATAATCAAGGACTTTGCATCTGATTTGCAAAAGTTTGAAAAGTGGTTTTTTTGAAACTATTTCTAAGTTGTAAACTTTGGTCTAATTGCTACCTACAAACTTTTCAACAATGGAGGTAAGCAACCAAGTTCCTAAACTTTCAAACTTTCAAATGGTGATGGTCATTTGAATTAAATATGCTCACATAAAATCATAGCACCATGTGCTTCTGTTTTTCTGAAATGAGTTTGAATATGATCTCAATTCTATATGCATGCATGAGCGATATGCAAACTTTGAAATCATGATTTTAGGGATGTTACATATCACTTTACACCACTAAGGTGATTAGTTAAGAAGATTCCTGATGACACGAGAAGAAAGAAACTTCAATCTTAGACTTCAAGTACTTGGCACAACGATATGCTTGCCAACATAAAAGGGTCTAGAGGATCGACCGAGAGACATTTAGCAACACTACTTTAAATGTTCTCCTCGATGTTCGGGAGATCAAACATCAAGTAAAGGTCGGACTTCGGGTACAAAGGAAACCATAAGCACAACTCCTATAATAAATCATAGAAGAAGCCTCATGAGAGTGGTTGCTATTGCTGATTCAAGAATTATGACAAAGGTCTTTCCGGCTAAGTGTGTCAACCATTACATCAATCTTTCCAGATTTACAAAGTGGCCTATGTCAAAACCTTGAGGAACACCAACCATCATTGCTGCTTGAGATTCAGCTTTGGTTAGGCGAAATGATATTTCAGACTCAGCATGTCCAAATAGAAAATGTGTAACATTTACCACCAAGATAAAGTTACTAGATTCTCAAAATGTGGACTATAGTGTAGAGCTCCAAAAGATGAGCTAGATTGTTAGAACCATGCATTATCAACTTGTCGAAGGACAAATGCATACGCATAAGTACTGACAATAAAACACGCATGTGTCCTTAAGGAACAAGGATAACTCTACTCAAATTCACGGCGACATCTTTCAACAGTTGCACATAAACCAGAGAAGGTTACTTCTAACTTCTAGAACACAAACTTCGAGAGTACTCGAGGATGGTTCTCAAAAGTTTCCAACATTAATGCCAATTGTTCCATATGAATCTGATCTAACATAGAGAAAATATATATGTCATCGATGGGCTCAACAACAAACTTATCAGGACACTCCAAAAAGATAGACTCATATGTCATATGAACAAGGCAAACTATTGGTCAGACCAAATACATGAAGATGTACTCAGGTGAATCATCACGAGAAGCAACATCATCAAGATAGTCATTGGAACTGAGTTTGATTTGACGATAAACCAAATCAAATCAAATATGGTGGATATAACATATCCATGAAGGAGATACTATCTTTCTTTAGCACAAACGAAACTAGACATCCCTTTAAGAAAGAACTGAGTCGGATAGAACTTTTGTCTTACAACTCTCCAAGTTGTTGTTTAAGCTCAACCAACTAGTTAAGGGGTATCCAGTATGGATCCTTGGAGAAAAGAGAAGTTTAGAGAACTAGCTTGCTCAAGAACTTGACAACACGGTCATGTGGCAACATGGCAACACTTCTAGAAGACATCTAGAATATCACGAACCACTGATATGTCACTTAGTTTGAGAGGGAACTTGCTTGGTAAGGCAAGAAGACACAATCTCAGAGCTTCGGCATGAGCCTAACTCTTTGACCGAAGAGAGGTACCAGAATAACGGACTTGGTATCACAATCATCCTTTGCTTAGTGATAGGGTTAACCAATCACGCTAAGTATGACTCAAATGTCCTTTGAGTTCTAAGTAATTGTAGAGGGAGTATCCCAACCTTTATTAACATAAGGTGGTGTCCCCTGTGTTTACAATGCTAGTCCCTGGATCAATATCTAGCATCCACAGTTAAGATGTAATATCAAGAAACAAAGGTCATAATATAACTTTATAACCAGGAATAACATAATTTTATTACATCTTTACATAACTCATTTGGCTATTACATTACATTGCAGTGGAATAAATATAAGCATGGGGTCCTTCATCTTCAAAGTGCCACAGGAAGACATGTTGGTTGTAGACTTTGTAATCCTAATCAATCAACTTCACTAAATCAAAGAAACCTGCAACATAACAAGTTACAGCCACAAAGGTCAATACATTTGAATTGTATTGGCAAGTGATACTTTGGTAGTATAGTGGAATCTATCATCTATATGCATTTGGCTAAGTGGAGTTGAGGCTTGCATTGCTCAAAATAGATTTTTCCTTATCATTTTGAAAACACTAAGTTTTTATTTTGACAAAGTCTTTTCCAAAACAACTCTCAATCAAAGATTGAAGATTTCAAAAACCCTTGTTCAACCACAAGATTTTAACTTAGAAATTTGAATGATGAGATTCTTGATTGCTTCCATGTCTTGATGCTCAAATTGTCCTTTACCAGGGACATGGCTAAGTACTTAGATTTTACACTCTGCAGAGGTGGTGCACTTTCCCCACAAGACTTGGTTTCCCAAGACAAGATCTTTCAGAAGCCTTCCCTTAGACCAAAATGGACGCGTTCCAACATATCAAACACTACCACCCACTGTCCATATGGCTAAGTTCTTGCAAGCTATATGATCCAGGCAGAGCCCATAATGCCAAGTGGCTGCACTTGAAGCTTCTCAACATTTGACATCTCAAATCTCT
This sequence comes from Avena insularis, assembly GCA_023614405.1. Classification (NCBI taxonomy): domain Eukaryota; kingdom Viridiplantae; phylum Streptophyta; class Magnoliopsida; order Poales; family Poaceae; genus Avena; species Avena insularis. The sequence goes on along the minus strand of CM042695.1, from coordinate 374,434,201 downwards.
TTGTTCCTGGGTGGCAATCCACAAGTGAGATACACAAGGTCAACCATAGACATGGGCCTTGTGAACCACTCAACCAAAAACCACCAACTCAAGTCCCATTCCACCCAGGTGATTCATTAACTTAGTTGTTTTATTAAACAAAAACATCAGTCCTCAGACTTAGAAATTTTTCCATAGTGTGAATATATAGTCCACCCATGTTTTCTATTAGCTAGGCTAAGCTTGATAGTAGTAGGATTCTTTACTTAGGAATTTTCTACTAAGGTTCCATCTACTAGGTTTTCCTATAGCAAGGTTTATACTTAGCAAAATTCCATGCAAGTTTTACTTAGAGAAAATCACTAATGCATAGAGAAAGTAATGGGACAAAAAGTATGAAGCATCACTTGCCTTTTTGGTAGATGGTATATGTTCACTCCTTGTCCTTGCAACAATCACACTCTTCAAGTCACTACAAATCAATCAAGCAAGGCACAAACTCAATCTACCAAACAAGCAAAACAACACATAAAATGACAAAGTCAAAGTAATGCATGCAAGCATGCCAAGCTTTGTTTTGTTTGTAGAAGTGGTTCCTAATGGGTCATAAACATTTGAAAACACCTATTGGTCATTTTGTAAGGTGGCAAAGTCATTTGCAAAAGATTTCACTTCATAAACCATTTTAAAAACAAAGTATCATTTTATGTGGTGTAGAAATATTTTTACTAGGGCATTAATCTATAGGGTTCACCCAATATGTTTTCCAACCATAAAACTTGGTGTTTAGGGTCAGAGGGTTTAAACCAAAACATTTCCCAAAAGTTTTCTTCCAAAACCATTTTTAATAAATAAATCACATTTCTATTTGACTAGAAATGGTTTTAAATCAAAGAATCATTATTTTGTTTCACCAAATACATTTTTGAATCCACAAAGTGTTTCCTAGGGTTAGTAGGTTCAAAATACACCTTTTGCCAAAGATTTTATCCCCAAATTCATTTTTAAACAATTTTCACAACCTTAACAAGCATACAAATGTTTCTGCAAAAACAACCATTTTTCCAGAAGCTTTTTACTAAACAAAAGGCATGGTTGGCTAGGGCTTGTTCTCCTGATTTCAACGATATAAAGTTTGCAAAATTTGGACGTGTGGTTTGAAAGTTACACCAATTACAAATTTGCATTCTAATCAGATCAAAATTCTGTTTTAAATCGAATCCCGTCCACGTGGCAGTTTCTGATTGGGTGGTACCGATTCGGTGTGGATCACGCTGCAGACCGTTGGATCTAAACAGATCGCGTGGCCCAGAACACGTACCCCTTCGCGGTTAAGTTATTCTATCCTATCCATCAGATCGGGATCGGACGGCTGTGGGGTGCTCGACCTTAAACGAGCGGCGGCTGGCGGAAGCGACCAGCGATGCTTGGCGCCCGGTGAAATAGGAAGCGAGGGAGGAAAAGGGGATGCTCACCGAGTTCGTGAAGTGACGCTGATGCTCAACTCGCTTGCGGTTTGTCAGGGGGCGCACTGGTTCAGTCGTGATTCCTCGCCGGAGTTGAGAACAGCGTCAGGTGGTCCTGGTTATGGTCGGAGGAGACGCTACAGATCACGCGGAGGCAAACCGAGGGCAAGGTTAGCTGCGCAAGGTCAGTGCGGTGACGCGTGCGTGAAAGAGAAGAGGAGGGGCGGTCGGATACTACCTGGGAACGTCGTCGGAGAAGAGCCAGACGGCGGCGGTGCTGGAGGTTGTCGTTGTCGATGCTCAGGGGCGCGCGCGAGTGAGCTGCGACTGCAGAGAGGTCCGCTGGGGGATGCTGATCACAGCTGCGTGCTCGAGGAGGCAGGAGGGGGCGTGTGCTGTCCGGAATCGGCGAGGAGGTTCGTCGGAGACAGAGGGAGTGTAGGGCAAAATTCCTCGGCCTGGGGGCGTGCTTGAGGGAGGAGTCAGAGGGGAACGAGAGAGGAGAGGAAGACGATTTATCGTGCATGATCACTGCAGGTTTTACTCACGGCATTAAGGCGAATTAAGACGAAGGAATCAATGGCAGGAGCGGGGAAGAACGAGTCGCTGCGGGTGAGGACGATGAACAGGAGGGGTGGGTCCTGGCTGTCTGCGAGAGAGAGAGCATGAGTGTGGGGTCCAGTCGTCAATGTCCTCGCGGGTTGCTTCTGCGGTGAAGAAAAATGGTTCGGGGGCGAGGGTGAGGTGGGCTAGGTGGGCTGTTGGGTTGGAGCTGGGCCAGATGGTGGGCTGCTCTATTTTTTTCTGTCTGAATCCTTTTCTTTTTCCAAATCTATTTTCTGTTTTGAATTTCAATCAACTATTCAAACATTCAAACAATTCAACAATCACCACACTTGTAGTAAGTTTTTGGTTCTGTTTATCAACATAAACCAAATCCCAAAATAAAATAATATTTTTATTCTTTTTAGGATCCATTCATTAATTAAATAAAATGGACCTTTAGTTATCTAACATAATAGGGTTTGATTTATTTAATAAAATCTCCATTTGAAATCCAAATACTTTCAAAACCAAATCAGTAGGTTTTATTTGAAAGTAAAGAATACTTGGAAAGCTTTTTTAAAACAAAATAACATTTTTGTTATAGGGTCCATTAAATAAAATAGACCTTGGTTATTAAATCAAATAGGATTTGTTTTATTTAAAACTTTATTTTTGAAAACTAAAATAGTACCAAAACCATTCAGTAGGTTTTATTTGGAAATCATAAACACTCGGAAAACAAGTTTTGATGGTTTAGAAATAGTAAAACCTTTATTAATAAAACTTGGATATTTAAGTCCTTTTTATTTTATTATAAATAAACCTCTACTATTTTAATCAAAGCAAAACCTTTTGTTTCAAAGTCTTGGCCAAGGTTTAATTTGGCTTTATAAAATAATCTTTATTTATAAATCTACCTTTTCTTTTGAAAACCAAAACTCTTTACTTAAAGATCCAAAATAGTATTTCCAAAATATTTTATTTTCCTTTAAATGTTTTAACTTGTTAAATCCCTTTAGGATTTAATTGTTCAAAATAGGTTTGAAGATTCCTATTGGAATTCAAAAAGTTTCTTCTGGCCCTGAAAAACAACAAAGTTTTATTTTATTCATTTATTTTTCACATTTCAAGATTTGGAAAATCTTGGGATGTGACAGTAATGAAAATTGCTACAATCTTAGATGGCCACATTATTACACACACGCATCATTTACGAGCATGAAATCTCGAGGAAGGGTGGGTAAATATGTGTAAAAGCATCACTTCATTAAGAGGTCAGGAAACTCAGCACAACCTCTTAGTATAAAAGAGTGTGACACTTTAAGATGGAACAGACAAAAACTAATCAATGATTCTTAATCTGCGGATTACAACACTTTGACCTGGCCCTAGATATGACGAGGTACTGGAGTTTGTTTCTCCTAGACATCCCGAGATGGTTTGTCTTAACGGACCACAAGAGTATATTGCATTGGGAGACACCAATACACATGTACTATTTGGCTACCAACTGGTAGGCAAAAGTCGGAAAAAACAAGGGAAAAAGAACATGCTCAGGGTGGAATCCCGAGATGTGGATGCATAAGTCAACAATTTTCCAAACACCAATGCACAGAAGGGGTAAGGCGTGGTAGAGTCACGAGTATAGATGTGAGACTCTCGATGAGTACTCTTGTCGTGATCTATTTGGTTCCATTAAAGAACATCCGCCATAGCATGTGGTAGGGGAAGTCCTCAGTTGTCACAATTCAATCCCGACAGAGACCACAAGCTTGAAGGCTAGAATTGTAATACCAGTGTCACATCCCAAGATTTTCCAAATCTTGTAATGTGAAAAATAAAATAACAAAATAAATTTTTGTTGAAAAACCAGGGTGAAAAGAAATTTTTGTTTCTAAAAGGAGACTTAAAATCCCATCTTGAACAAACTTGATTAAAGTTTGTATTCAACAAAAATCCAAATCAAGGGAAATGCATTCCTCAATGAATGTATCTGGAAATTTGAACATTTGGAAAGTAATCCAAAACCCTAAACCCTAATGGAAGGAAATCATTTTCCAAAGTATCTCCAAATCCATGGATTTGATCCATACCAAATTTGATCAACAAATATTCACAAAGGATCAAGAAAGACCATAGAGATTGGTTTCACTTAAATTGGAACCATAGACAAGATCTTGTGAATATAATGAGTTAAGGAAATTGAATTTCCCAAAGCCAATAAAGCCCTTACCAAAAGCCCATACCAATTGGTGAACAAATAATCCTAAAGGGATTTATAAAGATAAACATTTATCAAAGGAAAATAAATTGTTTTGGAAATACTATTTTGGATCTTTTAATAAAAGACTTTGTTTTCAAATAAAAAGGTGAGCCAAATTAATTTTGGCCAAACTTTTGAAATAAAATATTTTGTTTTGATAAAATGAGTAAAGGTTTTATTTAAATAAAACAAAGGATTTAAATATCCAATTTTATTTTAAGTAAAAGCTTTTCCCATTTTAAATGAACACCAAGTATTTTATTACCACTTTGAAATCTTTTATTAAAAGGTTTTGCTTTGATTAAAATGAGTAAAGGATTATTTAAATAAAATAATAAGGATTTAAATATCCAATTTTATTTAAGTAAAGGCTTTCCCATTTTAATTAAAACACCAAAACTTATTTATTTATTTAAATAAGTTTCCAAGTATTCCTTATTTTCAAATTAAACCTTCTGGTTTGGTTTTGAAAATAATTGGAATTCAAAGGGAAATTTTATTAAATAAATCAAACCCTAATAACTAAAGATCCACTTTATTTAAATAATAAATGGATCCTAAAATAAATAGAAATAATATTTCATTTTGAGATTTGGAATATGTTTCTAAACAGAACCAAATTCAAAAGAAAAGTTGAGTGCTTGTTTGAAAGTTTGAACCTTGTTTGAATTGCTTGATTAATTGTTTGAAATTGAAAACAGAAAATAAAATAGAAAAAGAAAAAGAATTAGACAGAAAAAAAATAAGAAAACAGAACCAGCCCAGCAGCAGCCCACCTAGCCCACCTCTCTTTTTCCCTCAGAAAAACTTTTCGCACCAAATAGTTAACCCACTCAGAGACAGACAACCAGGACCCACTTCCCCCTCTCCTCACTCGCTGACGAAACGACCCCACCTCTCTCTCCCACACCCCGAACCATTTTTCTGCACCGAGAAAGAAACCCACGCAGAGACTAACAGGTGGACCCCTCCTTCCTTTCTTTTCCACTGACCAGAGGACCCCACTGCCACCTCCTTCTTCTTCCCCGCGACCCCGTCTCCCCCTCACAGCGCTGCTGTTTCTGCCCGTTGAAAGCTCGCATCAATTCGAGTTACTGCCGCGTTAATCCCTCGCCGCGACGACGCCTACTTAAACGCCTCCCTCTCCTCTGTCTTTTACCCCAGACCTCACGCCTCGAGAGCCTCCAGGCTGCCCTCAATCGAAGCCGCACCCTCACTGCTCCGACGATGTTCCGGTGACAATTCCGGCGAAACTAGGCTGCCCCTTGCCTCCTCGACCATCCTCTCGTGATCCACACCTCCTGGCGATCATCCCCGTAGCACCAGCTCATCCGCGGGTGCCCTAGAACCTCGACTCCGTCGTCGACAGTGAGCGCCACCGTCTGTCTTCAGCTCTGGCGAACCCCACAGGTAGATTCCGACCGCCCCTCTTCTCCTCGTTCATGCACACAGCACCTCCGTGACCTCCTGCGTCTAACCCAACCCTCGGTTGTTCTTCTCGTGATCTGTAGCGACGACTCCGACAAGCACAGAGCGCCGCCGTGTCTGCTTCTCCTCCGACAAGTTTCCCGGTAAGCCTCGACCGCCCCGAGCCCTCTCGTTCACACCCACAGCTCCGCCGAGATCTCCTACGACTAACCCAGACCTCCGTTTGTCTTCTTGTGGACCACAGCCTCATCTTCAACCGTGGACAGAGCCGTCCGTCGCCGTCCTCTACTCCGGCGAGGAATCACGGCTGAACCAGAGCGCCCGTCGTCGAGCCATCAGCACGTCGAGCATCGCCGTAACCTCCTGAGCCCGGTGAGCGTCTCCTCTTTCTCTCTCGCTTCCTGTATCGCCGACACCGTCATCGACCGACGACTCCGCCGCCGGTAGCCACCGCAGCGCCGCTCGTCTATGGTCGAATACCCCACAGCCGTAGGATCTAGATCTGACGGTTACGATAGATCACTTAACCGCGAAGAGGTACGCTACCTAAACCGCACGATCTAACTTAGATCCAACGCTCCACAGCCACGATCCGGCCGAACCGGTATCGACCAGTAAGAACACGACGCGTGTCCCCTGTTCTGTTTAAAAACAGATTTGAAAACAGAAACTTTTGCCAACTTCAAACCCTTGTATCTTTTGATCCACACGTCCAAATTTTACAAATTTGATGTCGTTGGATTCAGCAAGACAAGCTCTAACCAACCCTGCCCTTAGTTTAGCATATAGTATCTGTTAGCTTGTTTAACTTTGCAGATTCTTTTGTGTGCTTGCTAACATTAGAAAAATCATTTAAAAATGATATTTAGGTTAAAACCTTTGCAATTTAGTTTGTTGTGACCTTACTGACCCTAGGAACCAACCCATAGTTTGGAAAGTGATTTTGGAAATGAATAGGATGGATTAATTAGTTTAGTCCATTTCTAGCTAATTAAAAACCATTGTTTTGTTTATGAAAATGCTTTCATAAATAAAACTTTGGAGAAAATGTTTTGAACCAAACCTACTGACCCAAAACACCAAGTTTTGCAATAGCAACTCATTTGGTGAAACCTATAGGTTAATACCCTAGTAAAACCATTTCTACACCACATAGAATGACACTTTGTTTTGCAAATGGTTTTATAGTGAAACCTTTTGCAAATGACTTAGCCACTTCACAAAATGACCATTAGGTGTACCCAAATGTCTATGACCCACTAGGAACCACTTTTGCAAACAAAGCAAAGCTTGGCATGCTTGCATGCAATTCTTTGACTTTGTTATTTTTGTTTGTGTGTGTTGTTTTGCTTGATTGGTAGATTGAGTTTGTGCCTTGCTTGATTGTTGTAGTGACTTGAAGAGTGAGACTAGCAAGATCAAGGAGTAAACCTATACCCTCTACCAAAAAGGCAAGTGATATTTTCATGAATATTCCCTACCTATATTTTTATACATGCATTAGATATATTTTGTTAGGACTTGCATGCTACTTTTGTTAATTGTTGATGGGAAATCCTATTTAGAATAGAATGCTAGAATTGCTAGGAAAATTCCCTAAGGATAAGTTGCCATGCCATGCTTAGCCTAGCTACTAGAAAACAAGGGTGGTTTATATATACACTATGGAAAAAATTATTCTAAGTCTGAGGACTTGAGTTTTATTTAACAAAACAACTAAGTTAATGAAACACCTGGGTGGAAATGGAAGGAATGGCTTATGTTGAGTGGTTCACAAGGCCATGAGACTTGGCTTGTGTATCTCACTTGTGGATGGCCACCCAGGAAACAAAGAGATTTGAGATGTCAAATGTTGAGAAGCTTCAAGTGCAACCACTTGGTAATATGGGCTCTGCCATGATCTTAGGATGCTGGAACTTAGTCTTTGGACAGTGGGTGGTAGATGGGTTGATAGGTTGGAACGCGTCCATCTGACTAAGGAAAGGCTACTGAAGGATCATGTCTTGGGAAACCAAGGCTTGTGGGGAAAGTGCACCACCTCTGCAGAGTGTAAAACCTAAGTACTTAGCCATGTCCCTGGTAAAGGACAATTTGAGCAATCAAGACATGGAAACTTCAAGAATCTCATCACTCCAATTTCTAAATAAAACTTGAGGGTGAACAAGGGATAAAAGGATCTTCAGTCATTGATTGATAGATGCCCTGAGTGGATCTAGAGTCTTTGATTGATAGATACCTTGGGTGTTTTGCCAAGAAAGGATCTTCAATCATTGAATGGTAGATGCCTTGAGAGGATCTTCAGTCATGATTGATAGATGTCTTGATTGGTTTTTGTCAAACAAGTTTTGGTATTTTCAAAAGTTAGGGAAAAATCTATTTTGAGCAATGCAAGCCTCAACTCCACCAGCCAAATGCATATAGATGATAGACTCCACTATACTACCAAAGTATCATTTGCCAATACAATTCAAATGTATTGACCCTTGTGGCTGTAACTTATAATGTTGCAGGTTTGATTGATTTTAGTGAAGATTGATTGATTAGGATTACAAAGTCTACAACCAACATGTCTGCCTGTGGCACTTTGAAGATGAAGGACCCCATGACTATAGATATTCCGCTGCAATGTAATGTAAATAGCCAATGAGCTATGTTTGATGTAATAAAATTATTTTATTCCTGGTTATAAAGTTGTATATGACCTTTGTTTCTTGATATTACATCTAAACTGTGGATGCTAGCTATTGATCCAGGGACTAGCATTGTAAACATAGGGGACTCAATCTTATTAAAGATTGGGGACGCTACAACCAGCCATTTTGAGTAATGTATAACATTAACGACAGGGGTCAAAGGAATGATCTTGGGTTAAAGGTTAGCTTCATGTGCAAGATTCATAACACCAGAATCCAGCACAATTGGGGATCTTAGATTCAAGTCCGAGGGTTAAAACCCAAATAAAGGAGTAACTAATACTTGAGTGACACAACGTACACTGCAAGATAGTAACCACAAGGTAGCTTCCAAGAGAAGAAACGACTTTTGAAGTACCCAACAAACAAAAAGGAGGCATACGAGGCGAAAGTAAACCTCGAAGCCTAGAACAGAACACTATGGAACCAATAATATAATATTGTGGGTCCAAAAGATAGAGAGATCATGATAGAAAAGAATCTCTCAGATGAACAAGAGCAACGGGTAACAAGGAATTCACAACACACAACTATAAAGAACTTAATAGTAGGTCAACTGGTTAAGAAACGACATGCCAAGAAGTCACCTAAGCTTTGAAAGACTAGAAGAGATATCAAAACTTTTCCAAAATCAACACGAGATAAGATGACCCAGAGTTAGAGCGAAACTAGATAAGAAGAAAAAGAAGCATACTAGAGTTTTCACAAATACTTTTCATCTTTGAAATAGTTTTCACAAACACTAGACTCAACATCGACAAATAGCAAGGTTTTCCTACGGTCAGTACTGCTCTGATACCAAAACCTGTGACACCCCCGGGATCAGGGCTAAACAAATCCCAGACCTCTGTCTGACATAAGCTTAACCTTGAGCTCGAGAATATCTAGTGAAGAATCGGTAACACAGTAGTGACCCTACGGCACAAAATTTATTACAGCAAGCTCATAACTGAGCAGAGAACCAAATTATTACAAGCAGAGATCACTGACCACAAACATCAAACAGCGGAAGGAAAATTATGCTATTAAGTATAGCAAACTTAACAAATGGCCTAAGAGTCCTGAAGCATAACGATGACGTCCCAGCCCATAGATTCCAGGCTGCTGGCCGGGAACCCCAAGCTACTCGTCGGTGTTGATGTAGTATGAAACTGATATTCAGGGAACACGTACTCTGCCAAAAGTATCAACAAAGCAAGGGTGAGTACAGGGTGTACTCCGCAAGACTTATGGATGGTGGAGTTGTTTTGCATAAAGCCATCTTTGTTTATAAAACAAGAGAGAGAAGGAGCTCGTCTACTCAGAGTATTTTTAATAGGGGATAAGAGAGCGACATCTCTGAAATATTGATCATCATCTTTGATATCCACCAAGTCATCATCATCTGAACTAGGATCACCCCCTCGTACCCATGAGGAAGCATCCTTAAGCACACGTTGATCTACCAAGTTTTAAGATTAGGTTCATGTTCTCTATGATCTTCACATCCGTTCCCAAGTCGTCCATAACCGTGGACACGGCTTTACGAAGGATTATTACCCTGCAGAGGTGTACAACTTTACCCACACGTACCAACCTTCTCTTAATGCCAATGTTTTAGCCCTCTTCCTTGGAAGGCCGGCAGAGGGTGGTTAGACACGATCTTTACCTTGCTTTCGCCGAGACCCTAAGTAAAGCAATAAGGATGGTTCCGCCGTAACGGGTCAAATCCCGGAGCCGGTCCTTAAAGATGTGAGGCGAGGTTGGTTCACCAGGGGATCCATCGACCCCAAGCAACCCGGTCCACGCTTCCCTACTTGTTATGAATGCACCTCCTTCACCGCCTTCGAGAAGATCCAGAATGCATGTCGAATGGAAGACCCAAACTATGTGACTCATGGAATCTTCTAGGCAAGTTAATTATGCGAGGGGTTTCCAAGCCCCGTGTGGCTGTACGCTCATCTCGGTTCCAAAGGCAAGAACTAGTTCCTAGTGGTGGCGAGCATGGGACTAGTAAAACCACATCCCATAGTGCCCTCCCATACAAGCCTTGGCATGTTTAATCTCATATCACCTTTGATCTCATCTCATCATGTTCTCCTGTCATACTAGATTCTCTGCATCTGATACATCATCTGGATGAACCAGACTCAACAGCTATGCATGGCTAAGCAGGACACAGATATAAGCTCTAGCAGTGCACACAAGCCAAACCTAGTTATACTAGGAGCAGTGGATCAGGTAATATAAGCTCAAAGGGAGTAATGCAATAGATAGGATACTTTATCTATCGATAAAAGACCACAATATAATTGTATGCATCATGGCAGGAATTGAAATGCTTTCGAAATCATAGGATTATATCATGGTGGGGCTATTCTTGCCTTTGCCCATTGATAACCAGAAAGAAGATCTTCGGGAGCCTTGTACTTGACTTGGTTATAGTTGGTCAAGTATTGTTCGTCGATCTTCGATGGTCTTGATCTCGGTATTCGATCTCGATCTCGATATCGTATTCTACCGGGAAGAACCAAACACCGGAAAGAGAGGGAAGCAATCAACACATGGCATCGATGTAATGCTCAAGCAAATATGATGATATGAAAAGTTAAATTGTATTGAAAAGTAACCCTAAGGCATGCTTGACCATTTAATCGGGGTTCCGAGGGGTATAAACCCTAGTTCGGAGAAACTCCGGAAGTATATGAGAGGGGTTACTATGTTCTTATAATTATACTTGTCATTTAAGTTGTTTAACAATGCATGATTATAGCTTAAATAGATATTTCTCATTTTTCTGAACATTTTGGTATATTTTTTGTATTTTTCTGACTTATAAATAATTAGATATGAATTTTACAAGTTTTATTCAATTTCTGGAATTAATAAACCAAATGTGAAATACTTTTTATACCTAGACATACCTAGCCACAGTGGCTGACTAAGGGGCCCTAGAGCCACCTTAGCATCCACGCGGACAGGTGGGACCTGGACCAGGGTTTGACTAGGTCAGACCCGCGCTTGCTGATGTCATCACGCCAGATGCGTCAGATCGATCAAGCTTGCGACGGAGGAGGGCTCGAGGGGTTCTGTGGATGGGCTCATTCAAACAAGCTCATCGAGAGGAACCTAAAACTGGCGGCGAAACTATCTATTAACCACCAGTGGCTTGTCGGCGGCTGATGGTGGCGCGGGGCCCTAGCAAGCTACAGAACGCGAGGAAGCAAGGCGAGGCTACCAGGAGGATCACCAGCTCACAGGAGCGCGTCAGCACGGTCGGTGAAGCCATGCGAGGCCGGAATTGATGGGGTCAATGATGGCCGGAGGTCGGAAAGGAGGTCATGATTGGCTTGATTGCGGGCGTCCTTGCTAGCGTGACTTGATGGGGAGGAAGAGTACGACATGGCGGTCTCGATGGTGGCCACGGCTTGGCCTGGGGCGGTCGGGAATGGCAGCGACGGAGGGGTCCGACAAGCTAGGGTTTGGTCTCGCACAGGAGAGGACGAACGAGAGCAAGGGAGAGAGGGGAAAGTGGATAGGGAGGGAGGAAGACATAGCGGGGTGGCCTCCTTATCCTCTTACAAACGCAGAACAGCGGCGACGTGAATCACTGCGCGCGTGGACGGCGGGAGCGTCGACAGCGATCTGCTCGCCGTTGTCAACGAAGACGACGAGCGGGACAGACCGAAGCGGTATTGGGCTGTTTTGGGCCGGCTTGGGCCGCGGGCAGGCTGTGGAAAAGCAGGCAAAACGGGCTGCGTGGTGCGGTACTGAGCGGCAGGAAAGAGAAGAGGGAAGATGGGCCGGCCTGGCTGGCTGCTGCTAGCTCTATTTTTTTTTTCTGAAAATAGTTTTTCTAATTTCTGCTTTTCCTTTTGTGATTGTAAATTCAAATTCAAACCTGTTTTGAGAGATTTCAAAATACCAGAGGTTTTTATAAAACATATGAAATAAAGTGGGGCCCTTTTTATTCCATTTGGGCTCCATTCATTTTGTAGTTTTCAAAATACATAAACCATTTGAATGCTTGCCAAGAGAGGGAGGGAGAAGTTAGGGTTTAGGGTTTGCATTACTTCTTGTTGCATACATTTTTAGAATATGATGCTCATGAATGCACAATCAAGCCCTAATGTAGGTTTAGCTAAAACTGGGGTGTTACACTAGACAGACCTGAGCTTTTTATTGATAAAGAAGAGGATGCCTTGGGCATCCCCAATCTTTGACGCTTGTACCTCTTGGATATTTCTTAGGATGACACTATGGTGGCATCCCCAAGCTTGAGCTTTTGTCCATTCTTCATCTCATTGCATCATTCTCTCCCTACACCTGAAATTTTTCCTTCATACAAAACTTCACACAATCTTCATTAGGAACATTAGTTTATTCAAAAGATATTAGACCTATGGCAAAGCTTTAAAATAGCAAGGCTTTTTACTAAAAACACAAGCTAATGTAGTAACTCCTTGAAAAATCTCAATTCACCTAAAGATAACTCAAAAAGGAATCAATAAGAAGCAAATGCAAATAATGGCAGAAATCTGTCAAAACAGACCAGCAGGTAGAAACCAATTTTTTCAAACATCTTCTGTTGCTCAAATAAAAAAGTGTTGAACTAACAAAAGTTAGCTAACATACTGGGGGATTTATTCGTAAATTTTGAGCTCAATTAGAGTTACAGAGACTCCTCAAGAATTTGTTTGGTGGAGGACAGAAATCTGTTTCGGGACAACAACTCCCCAAATCTTACTTCCCTCTCATTAGAGGTCATTCGTGGCACAAAAAATCAAAAAAAAGGATAAGTAGAGGTCATTACTGAATTAATAACTTCCAAGACTCAAGAAAACTCTTGGGTTATCTCCCAACAAGTACTTTTCTTTAATGCCTTTAAGTTAGGCTTTATAGCTTGAGAAGATGCTCACATAAGAAATATGAATTGAAGTAAAAGAGATCATCAAGAAGCAAATTCAAAACACATTTAAGTCTAGCCCACTTCCTATGCATAGGAATCTTGTAAAGAAACAATTCATGAAAGCACAAAGCAACAAGCACAGGAAAGCAAAACAATTGCAATTTCAAAACTTTCAGCACATAGAGGGAAAACTTAATATTTTTTAGATGCATAAAACCTTGTTTCCCTCTCTCATAATAACTTTAAGTAGCAACATGAACAAAATTAACAATATAAATATCACATAAAGCAGGCTTTTCATGAGCTACAAACACATAATTTCTATCAAGCTCAAAAATAGGTGGATTAAAACCTTCACAGGTTTTACCCAAAGTAGATATTTCAAAAGGATCCACAGGAACATAACATTCATTCTCCTTTGGTAAGCATGGGGGACAATCAAATAATATAAGAGGTAAAGAGTTACTCTCATTAGAAGATAAGCATGGGTAGATCCATTCTTCCTCCTTTTGTTCATCACTCTCCTCCTCTTTTTCATCTAATGAGCTTCTAGTTTCAACAATTTCTTCTTCCATAGGCTCCTGCAAGGCATTAGTCTTTTCCATTTGTGGAAAGCACCTATTAAAATATTCAAGAATATAGCCATTTGCTTCCTTGTAATTATCAAAGCAAAATTTAAGTATCTCATAAACCTCAGATTCATAAGGTGCATCATCAGTATTTTCAAGCAAACTGGCAAGTTCAAATGCACCCTTGAAGGCAATAAATTCTTCAATTTGTTCCACATCATAATAGTCATAATTTCCTTTAACATAGGAGGATATGGTAACATTATCATTATACTCACACTGAAAAGGAAGGTGTTTATACCTCCCACAGCAATAAGATTTATCAAAGCAATAAGTAACATTATAAGTAGAGCACATGTCTCTAGCAATAATTTTCAACTTATAAATTTGTTCCCATAAGTGTTTCCCTTTTTGTGACAAACGGTGTTCCTTATAATAATACTTTTGTTCTTCTGTGAACCCACCTTGCCAATAAGAACTAGTTTCAAAGAAACCATCCATTGATAGAAAGCATGACCAAGCAAGGCAACAACAGACCAACAACTGGAGTAGGAACTAAGTTTTTTTTGGGGTTTTCTGAAAAGAGGCAAACAAAACCAAGAAAAAGAAACAAAGCAAACTAAAAACAAAGTAAAGAGAAAGGAAGTGGAGGACTCCCCTAGTGAAGACGTCGTTAGCCTCCCCGGCAACGGCGCTAGAAAATAGCTTGATGGCGCCCACCACTTGTCGTGGGACACTTCTTTGGAAACCCCAAGAGCAAGGTATGAAGCAGCGCAGCAGCAAGTTTCCCTCAGTAAGAAACTGAGGTTATCGAACCAGTAGGAGGAAGGAAATGTCACACAGGTGTTGCAAGCAACACGGAGACCTGCACAACACAAACTCAAGACTTTGGCCCAACGAACCAGTGAGGTTGTCAAGCTCACCGGTTTGCTGTAACAAACGATTAAACGTATGGTGTGGAAGGTAATGGTTTGCAGTAAGTAAACAAGTAACAGTGAAGATGTATCAAAGGAAAATATTGGACCAGGGTCCATAGTTCACTAGAGGTGCTCTCCTTAGATGAACAACATGGCATGAAGGATAAACAAATTACAGCAGGGCAATTGACAGGAACTGAGCAAGGCCTAACAATGCAATACTAGTCAGAAAGATCCTATGAGATTCGATTGGGCAATACAACAAGATACATAGACCGCCATCCAACTGCATCTATGACTAGAAGTCCACCTTCAGGTTATCATCCGAACCCCCTCTAGTATTAAGTTGCAAATGCATAAATCGCTTTAAGCAAATTGTGTAAGGTAAACAGTCCACATGTTCCATGAACAAGAGACTGTTGTTTTCTCCCTAGTAGCAACAGCACATATACAACCGAAGAGATTATTGTCACTTCCCTTGGAAACTAGAGGCATGAACCCACTATCGAGCATAAATACTCCCTCTTGGAGGCCGAGGAGGCCGATGAACTGCATCTATGATCGGGTTCTTAGGGTTTCTTCATTGGGGGCTTCTTATAGGCAAAGAGGGAGGCCGAGGAGGCGACCAAGGGGGTCAAACCCTACCCAGGCGCGATCCCACCCCTGGCCGTGCATAGGGGGGGTGGCCGCCCTGGCTTGCCTCTCCGTCTCCCCTCTAGACTTCTTGTTCCCCACGGAAAGTAATTTACTTTTATGTTTGTCCCGTCCAATTCCGAGAATATTTCTTTACTAACTTTTATGTAACCAAAAGCAAGAGAAAACATGCAACTAGCACTGTGGCAACTTGTTAATAGGTTAGTACCAGAAAACATGTAAAAAGCACCTCAAAGTGTAGACAAGCAAAACAAAGTAGATACTAAACAAGCATGGAGCATCAAAAATTATAGATACGTTTCTGACGTATCAGGGCCGTGGGCTGGTACTGCTAGTTTTCTCTTTTCCTTTTCTCTTTTCTGTTTTCTGTTTTATTTTCAGATTTATATTTTAACATTTGATTTGAACTTTTCTTATAGAAATTTATCTGCTAGATAATTGTAACAATACTAAAATGTATTTAGTATCGTTTTGTGAGCTTTTCTTGTATAATGTTATATTTTTCTTTATTTTCTTTTTATAGGTACTTCACCTTTTAATATTCTGGAATAAGTTTTGTGATGAATTTTTTCTTCATAATAAACCATGGATTTATATTAGGATATTCCCTTTCTTGTTTATAAAACTTAGTTCCAGTTAGCTTATAGTTTGGAGGGAAATTCTTATTGGTGATCCTTCATTATTATTTGATACATAAAGTTCCAGGGAATTAATATGGTTAAAATTATTCCCATGAATTTAGGAAATAGCCATGTATATATTTTACAATAATTAACATAGGAGTTAAAGTTTGAATTGAAAATGCTTACCATAAGTCCTTAGGAGTTTTAATATTCTCATATTCTTTTATAAGCATGGGTAGAGATTAATGGTTAAGTCATATTGTTCTCATGCTTGTGTTCATGAATGGTATCACCATTCAGGATAAAATAGTGGGTTGTTCTTTTAGGCCAACTTATGATAAAGAATTGATAAAGATAATCCCTATGCACCTGTGATTATGATGGTTGAAAATGACAAAGATGTGCTTAAGTGATTTGATATAGGAAAATATTCCTATAAGCCATTGATAAAATAAGATGATTGATCAAATATATGAAATGGATATTATGTTTGGTTAAAGATTTAAAGTTGAGTGTTTACCAAGAATTCCTATCTTCCATATTTCATAATTCTTGACTTCTAATTAAGGAATTTCTTTCCTAGATATATTACTTCTTCCTATCCATCATCCTGTGTTAACATGATGAGCTTTACTTCACAAGAATATTCTTATCCACCTTTTATTCTTCTAAATCCATTTATAAATACAATGATCTTGACACTAAAACTTTTCATAATATTCTCATAGCTATACTTAGTTATCAAACTATTCTACTGAAGGGAATATGCCCTGAGAGGCAATAATAAAGTGTTTATTATGTGTATTCCAAGTATATGATAGATGTTTATTTTGCATGCTATAATTGTATTAATACAGAAACGTTAATACATGTGTGTTTAATAAACAAACAGAAAGTTCCTAGTTGTGCCTCTCTCATAAACTAGCTCGTTGATTAACAAGATGATCAAGGTTTCCTGATCATGGACATTGGATGTTGTTAATAACGGGATCACAACATTAGTGTAATGGTGTGATGACCATTCATCTGAAGTATAGCATTACGATCAAAGTCATTGAGTTTATATTGCTATAACAACTTACGAAGTGATCCTAATCCCTAGACCATGAGATCATGTCAATCACTAACACCGGAAGAGTTTCTTGATAACATAAAACGTCACACCATAACAGGGTGATTATAAAGATGGATTCAGAACTAACAAAGTGTTATGTTGAGGCCCATGGATCGAGAGTGGAATTTTTTCATCCCGATGACGGATAGATATACTCTGGGCCCTCTCGGTGATATCACATTGATTAGCTTGCAAGCAAGTGATTTGATCACTAGAATGTTATATCACGGGAACGAGAAAAGAGTGCATGTCAGTAACAAGATCAAACTAGGTATGGAGATACCGATGATCGAATCTCAGACATATAATATATCGTGAAACAAAGGGATTAAGATACTAGCGTAAAAGGTTCCGACGATCACAAGAAAGTCATCGTTGAATGTGTGGGAGTCAGTATGGGTCTCCAGATCCCGCTTCTGATTATTGATCCGAGAGGGGTCTCGATCATGTCCGCATTATTCACGAACCATAGGGTGACACACTTAAGAGACACCGACATCCAATTGGAGCAAAAGTTTCATGCCGAAAGAATAAACAAGCACATGAATTTATTTCACTAGATACCGAAACAGGTTTTCGGGTGAAATTGCATAAAGTGGTTATGCATGTGAAATGGAATTCTAGCAAGGGGTTATTTGTGAATGTTTGTCATTAAAGTAATTGACAAAATTCTGAATAAAATAAAAGAGTTTTATTTAATGAGAGTTTGCATTAAATTTGGTGGAAATTTAATGGCAATTTTGAGTGGGATTTTGAGTGGAGGGAATTTAAAGGAATTTTGTGAGTGGAGTGTCCACCCACATGAAGAGGGGAGGGCAAGGGGGAATCCCCCATGCTCCAGCCACCCCCTTGGGGTTCCCCCTCCTCCTATAAAAGGCACCCCTCTCCTCACTTCTCACTCACACCTCCTCGTGAAGGATATCTCTCCCCCTCTAGAATTTATCCCCCATGGTCTCGGACTAGCGAGATACATGTTCACGGTGGCTATTCGGCAAGAAAGAGTTGTGCTTCCGCTGCATCGCTGGAGCGAGGAGGCGGAGGTTGCTAGGTGCCTCGAACGTGTGTGAGAGCACGGATGCGCTGCTGATTTGCGGCGCTAGGTCTTCCTCTCGATCTTGAGATCGGCAAGAGATCGTCTACATCAACCACGAGTTGAACTTGTTAAGATTTGTCGGCCTTCAAGGGTATGTTCTCTACGTATGTACATCCGCCCGTTGTTTGTATCTAGTATATAGATCTTGGTACATAGTTGTTCCCATCGTAGGAAATTTTTTATTTTCTATGCTGCGAACCCTACAGTGGTATCAGAGCCGGATCTATGCGTAGATGCTTTACACGGGTAGTACACATATGAGTATGTGGGCGATGATGATCATGTTGTTGCTCCTTAGTTGTAATTTTGGATATTGGTGACATAGTGGGATGAAGCGGCCCGGACAAACTTTACATGTCCTCGCACATGAGACTTGTTCCACGCTTGACATGCAACTAGTTTGCATAAGTGGCTAGCGGGTGTCTGTCTCTCCTACTATAGTCAATATCTATTTTGCAACGAGTTGTCAACAATTTGGTTATCCTCGTTGTGGTTCATGTTCGTAGGTAAGAACGGTTCTATCTCGAAATCCCTAAACCACGTAAAACTTGCAATGCATAAATTAGAGGCGTCTAGTTTAGATTGTTGCTGGGATAGTGTTATGATATGGTGATGTTGTAAGTAGAAGTATGAGATGATACTCTTACAACATTCATAACGTGTAATCTCCATAGACCTTGGAATTACACATATAGGTATGATAGTGATCATACCATGATGCACATGATAGAGATCATATGCGGGAACCATATCATTCCACTAATAAACATGTGATGTTTGATAGCATCTTATATTGCTTGTTTAGCGCTTTGTTAGCATAATAAGATGATCCCTCATTTAAATATCAAGATAAGAATGTGTTCTTCCTTTAGTATGCACCGATTATGTTTCGTCGCTCCAAGACATCACGTGATGATCGGGTGTTCTTGGATCCACGACCATATTCCGGGTGTAAAACAGTTACACACGCGAATACTAAGGTTCTAACTTGGCGAGCCTAGCATGTAAAGACATGGCCTCAGAACACGGATATAGTGGATTTGGTTCATGTAATCACCAAAAAGGAACGAGGGATGTCATTTTTGAGTGGGAGTTCATTCGTAATATGGATTAGTTGAACTCAATCTATCATACACTTAGTCTAAACTTTACAAATTATGTTGTAGATGGCACCACCTGCTTTTAATTTCAATGTGTTCATGGAGAAAGAGAAACTTGCAACGAACGGTAGCAACTTTACCGAATGGGCCATGAATTTGAGGATTCTCCTCTCTGCTGCACAAAAGCAATACGTGCTAGAAGCGCCACTAGGCCCCCCACCTTTTGAGGATGCCCCTGACGAGGAGAAGAATGTCTATCAGACTCGTCAGGAGGACCACAACTTAGTTCATTGCGGCATATTGTATGGGCTAGAGCCGGAACTTCGAAAGAGTTTCGAAAACGGCAATGCTTTTGATACAATGGGTGAGTTGAAAATGATTTTTGACACACATGCTGCTGTAGAGAGCTACAACGCTTCAGAAAAGTTCTTTAGCTGCATGATGGAAGAGCACAGCTCCGTTAGTGAGCATGTACTCAAGATGTCGGGTTACGCTGATAAGCTTGTGTCCTTGGGAATAACGATTCCCATTGACTTAGACATCCATCGTGTTCTGCAGTCTCTGCTACCTAGCTATAAGAGCTTCGTGATGAACTATAATATGCAAGGCATGAAGAAGTCTCTCCCCGAGCTTATGTCAATGCTTAAAAATGCAGAAGTGGAGATCAAAAAGGAACATCAAGTGTTGATGATCAATAGGAACACTGGTTTCAAGAAAGACAAGAAGGGAAAACGGAAGGGAAGTAAGGGCGGCAAGCTGGTTGCTGTGCCTGAAAAGAAACCCCGAGTTGGACCTAAGTCTGATATCGAGTGCTACTATTGTAAGGGAACTGGGCACTGGAAGCGCAACTGCCCCAAGTATTTGGTAGACAAGAAGGCCAGCAAGGCAAACAAAGGTATATATGATATACATGTTATTGATGTGTACTTGACTAGTGCTCGCAGTAGCAGCTGGGTATTTGATACCGGTTCAGTTGCTAATATTTGTAACTCGAATCAGGGGCTGCGGAACAAGCGACCGCTAGCAAGGGGTGAGGTCAAGATGCATGTCGGCAATGGATCAAGTGTTAATGTGATCGCCGTTGGAACGCTGCCTCTCCATTTGCCGCCGGGATTAGTTATAAACTTAAATAATTATTATCTGGTGCCTGCACTGAGCATGAACATTGTATCTGGATCGTGTTTGATGCAAAGTGGTTATTTATTTAAATCCGAGAACAATGGTTGTTCCATTTATATGAATGAAATCTTTTATGGTCATGCACCGATGATGAATGGTTTATTTCTATTAGATCTCGATGATAATGTTACACATATTCATAATGTTGATGCTAAAAGGATTAAACTTAATGATGATATATCCGCATATATGTGGCACTGCCATCTAGGTCATATTGGTGTTAAACGCATGAAGAAGCTCCATTCAGATGGACTTTTGGAATCACTTGATTTTGAATCATTTGATACATGTGAGCCATGCCTTATGGGCAAGATGACTTGAACGCCGTTTTCCGATTCAATGGAACGGGCGATAGATTTATTGGAAATCATACATTCTGATGTATGTGGTCCAATGAGTGTGTCGGCGCGAGGTGGATATCGTTATTTTGTTACTTTCACGGATGATTTGAGTAGATACGGTTATATCTACTTGATGAAACATAAGTCTGAAACCTTTGAAAAGTTCAAGGAATTTCAGAATGAAGTGGAAAATCATCGTAATAGAAAGATCAAATTTCTACGGTCCGACCGTGGAGGTGAGTATCTAAGTTACGAGTTTAGCACTCACATGAAAGAGTGTGGAATTGTTTCACAACTCACGCCTGCCGGAACACCACAGCGAAATGGTTTGTCGGAACGTCGTAATCGTATTTTATTAGATATGGTTCGATCTATGATGTCTCTGATGGACTTGCCGTTGTCATTTTGGGGTTATGCACTAGAAACTGCTGAATTCACTTTAAATCGGGCACCATCTAAATCCGTTGAAAAGACACCGTATGAATTATGGTTTGGAAACAAACCTAAGCTGTCATTTCTTAAAGTTTGGGGATGCGATGTTTATGTGAAGAAACTTCAACCGGATAAACTCGAACCCAAAGCGGAAAAATGCGTCTTCATAGGATACCCTAAGGAAACTATTGGGTATTCCTTCTATCACAGATCCGAGGACGAGGTTTTTGTTGCCAAGAATGGATCCTTTCTAGAGAAAGAGTTTCTCGCGAAAGGTGTGAGTAGTCGAAAGGTAGAACTCGAAGAGGTTATTGAACCTTCTCTTCAAAGTATGGCGAGTAGCACAGCGCCGGAAGTTGTTCTGGAGTTGGCTTCACCTATTGAAGAGGGAACTAATGATAATGATCATGAAACTCCGAAAGAGAGTACTATCGAACCTCGCAGGTCTAGCAGGACGCGTGCAGCCCTACATGCGGAAATCCTGTCATGAATTTCATGGTTAAAGAAAATGATGACCCTGCGACGTATGAAGAAGCGATGATGAGCCCGGATTCCAACAAATGGTTAGAAGCCATGAAATCCGAGATGGAATCCATGTATGAAAATCAAGTTTGGAACTTGGTGGAATTACCTCACGACCGAAAGGCCGTGGAGAACAAATGGATTTTCAAAAGGAAAACTGATGCTGATGGTAATGTGACCGTCTATAAAGCTCGACTTATCGCAAAGGGGTTTCGACAAATTCAAGGAGTTGACTACGATGAGACATTCTCTCCCGTAGCGATGCTAAAGTCAGTTAGTATTATGTTAGCAATTGTTGCATATTTCGATTATGAGATATGGCAGATGGATGTCAAAACCGCGTTTCTCAATGGTAATATTGAAGAAGAGTTGTATATGATACAACCAAAGGGTTTTGTCGATCCTAAGGATGCTAACAAGGTGTGCAAGCTTCAGCGATCCATCTATGGATTGAAGCAAGCATCACGAAGTTGTAATCTCCGCTTTGATGAGGTGATCAAAGAGTTTGGATTTGTCCAAACTTATGGAGAATCTTGTATTTACAAGAAAGTGAGTGGGAGAAATGTGGCATTTCTGATATTATATGTGGATGACATATTATTGATCGAAAATGATATAGATCTTTTAAACAGTGTTAAAAGTTATCTAAACAGCAAATTTTCAATGAAGGACCTAGGTGAAGCGCCATACATATTAGGCATAAAGATCTATAGAGATAGATCTAGGCGCCTAATAGGGCTATCGCAAAGTACATACCTTGATAAGATTTTAAAGAAGTTTAAAATGGACGGAAGTAAGAAGGGGTTCTTACCTATGTTGCAAGGCAAGACATTGAGTAACACTCAAAGTTCGGCTTCGGCGGAAGAAAGAGAGATAATGGACAAGGTCCCCTATGCTTCAGCCATAGGCTCTATAATGTACGCCATGCTATGTACAAGACCGGATGTGGCACATGTTATTAGTTTGACTAGTAGGTACCAATCGGATCCAGGTTCGGAACACTGGATAGCGGTCAAGAATATCCTTAAGTACTTGCGAAGAACTAAGGATATGTTTCTTGTATACAGAGGTGAAGAAGAGCTCGTCGCTAAGTGTTATGTCGACGCTAGCTTTGACACCGATCCGGATGACTCTAAGTCTCAATCCGGATACGTATTTCTCATGAATGGCGGAGCGGTTAGTTGGAGGAGCTCCAAACAACCTGTGGTGGCAGGATCAACAACGAAGGCCGAATATGTTGCTGCTTCAGAAGCGGCTCAGGAAGCAGTTTGGATGAAGGAGTTCATATCTGAACTAGGTGTGGTTGCAAGTGCGTTGGACCCAATGGTGATCTATTGTGACAACAATGGTGCCATTGCCAATGCCAAAGAGCCAAGGTCTCACAAGCATTCCAAGCATATTAAGCACCGGTTTCACTCCATCCGCGAGCATTTCAAGGATGGAGATATAAAGATTTGTAAAGTACACACGGATCTCAATGTAGCAGATCTGTTGACTAACACTCTCCCTAGAGCAAAACATGATCAACACTAGAACTCGATGGGTGTTAGATTTATCACTATGTAACTAGATTATTGTCTCTAGTGCAAGTGGGAGACTGAAGGGAATATGCCCTGAGAGGCAATAATAAAGTGTTTATTATGTGTATTCCAAGTATATGATAGATGTTTATTTTGCATGATATAATTGTATTAATACGGAAACATTAATACATGTGTGTTTAATAAACAAACAGAAAGTTCCTAGTTATGCCTCTCTCATAAACTAGCTCGTTGATTAACAAGATGATCAAGGTTTCCTGATCATGGACATTGGATGTTGTTAATAACGGGATCACAAAGTTAGTGTAATGGTGTGATGAACATTCATCCGAAGTATAGCATTACGATCAAAGTCATTGAGTTTATATTGCTATAACAACTTACAAAGTGATCCTAATCCCTAGACCATGAGATCATGTCAATCACTAACACCGGAAGAGTTTCTTGATAGCATAAAACGTCACACCGTAACAGGGTGATTATAAAGATGGATTCAGAACTAACAAAGTGTTATGTTGAGGCCCATGGATCGAGAGTGGAATTTGTTCATCCCGATGATGGATAGATATACTCTGGGCCCTCTCGGTGATATCACATTGATTAGCTTGCAAGCAAGTGATTTGATCACTAGAATGTTATATCACGGGAACAAGAAAAGAGTGCATGTCAGTAATGAGAT
This sequence comes from Avena insularis, assembly GCA_023614405.1. Classification (NCBI taxonomy): domain Eukaryota; kingdom Viridiplantae; phylum Streptophyta; class Magnoliopsida; order Poales; family Poaceae; genus Avena; species Avena insularis. The sequence goes on along the minus strand of CM042695.1, from coordinate 374,410,174 downwards.
CAAACTAGGTATGGAGATACCGATGATCGAATCTCGGACATGTAATATATCGTGAAACAAAGGGATTAAGATACTAGCGTAAAAGGTTCCGACGATCACAAGAAAATCATCATTGAATGTGTGGGAGTCAGTATGGGTCTCCAGATCCCGCTTCTGATTATTGATCCGAGAGGGGTCTCGATCATGTCTCCATTATTCACGAACCGTAGGGTGACACACTTAAGAGACACCGACATCCAATTGGAGAAAAAGTTTCATGCCGAAAGAATAAACAAGCGCAGGAATTTATTTCACTAGATACCGAAACAGGTTTTCGGGTGAAATTGCATAAAGTGGTTATGCATGTGAAATGGAATTCTAGCAAGGGGTTATTTGTGAATGTTTATCATTAAAGTAATTGACAAAATTCTGAATAAAATAAAAGAGTTTTATTTAATTAGAGTTTGCATTAAATTTGGTGGAAATTTAATGGCAATTTTGAGTGGGATTTTGAGTGGAGGGAATTTAAAGGAATTTTGTGAGTGGAGTGTCCACCCACATGAAGAGGGGAGGGCAAGGGGAAGCCCCCATGCGCCGGCCACCCCCTTGGGGTTCCCCCTCCTCCTATAAAAGGCACCCCTCTCCTCACTTCTCACTCACACCTCCTCGTGAAGGATCTATCTCCCCCTCTAGAATTTATCCCCCATGGTCTCGGACTAGCGAGATACATGTTCCCGGTGGTTATTCGGCAAGAAAGAGTTGTGCTTCCGCTGCATCGCTGGAGTGAGGAGGCGGAGGTTGCTCGGTGCCTCGAACATGTGTGCGAGCACGGATGCGCTGCTGATTTGCGGCGCTAGGACTTCCTCTCGATCTTGAGATCAGCAAGAGATCGTCTACATCAACCACGAGTTGAACTCGTTAAGCTTTGTAGGTCTTCAAGGGTATGTTCTCTACGGATATACATCCGCCCGTTGTTTGTATCTAGTAGATAGATCTTGGTACATAGTTGTTCCCATCGTAGGAAATTTTTTGTTTTCTATGCTGCGAACCCTACATCTACTACTAATAATCTCCAATCCAACAGATAGTTACTTCTAACTCCATCCACACTCTTCCTTAATCATCCATCTCTAATATTACTCCAATGGACTTATATATCCAATTCTACTCTCCTCAAAAGCTTACTATCTTTTAAGAGGAATAACACTACTTCAATAGCTCCATGCTACTCTAGCTTCAGCTTGGTCATACTATCTTATATTTACTTTACCCCAGTATTTTATATTCAAACTTCCCATTATATCATGGTGACTTGTCATGGCTAACCTAGGATAACATATCTGTACTAGGTTTTAATCATATTATATCCACCAATGTCACTTATACATGATATAATCATTCACTCTTAGTGACTTGAGCATGATCATTACAATCCTTTGATCATTTATGGCTTAGGTTTCCAGTTGGCTAATCAAGGCCTTCATTAATACAACATTACAGTATATAGTTATCTTATGAATATCTCTATTGGATTGAGAGATATTATTCATTGATTATGCCCACTTGATCCAATAGGATTACTCCTGGTAACCATATTCAGAATTCATCCTTGTTATCTTCTTTGTTACTATATAAAAATATATTCCAGATAACTCTTCTATCATTTCAGGAGGGAGTTAACTCCATCAATTATCATATTGATTTGATCCTCTTCAAATTCTCTCATCCAATAGATGATATTTAAATCTAGCATTACCTGCCACCTCTTCTTACTTATTTCTCTATAGGCTTAAAGTGATTGTTATGGTAAGGACAGGGGTTAATAGATCAAGAATTGATAGGTTAGGAATTGGTGAAACAATAGTTGATTACTCAACATTGATGAATAACAAATATTTGAATAAGATTCAATAGATAGGATGAGGTTTGGTATGGAAAGAAAGATATGTGGTAAATGGTATTGACTCAATTTCCTTCCTACTCAGCAAATGATAAGGAATTAGTATTGAAGAACTACCATGATACTCATGGTAGAATCATATAGGAATAAGATAGGTCAAGATATAATTATTAAATTCTTGTTACTTGAGTTATATTCATAGTTTGGCATTCATGGTTTATTGTAATGGATACTATGGAATGATCTCTTAAAGATCATATAATAATCATCAAGCAATGTGTAATGGTTTAGTTTCATTATATTTGATCTACCCTTAGATCAAATTACCATTACCCAAAATATTGTTTTTAGCAAAGGTCATATTGAAACTTATCCACAGTCAACTTGATGATCTACTTCAATTCCATTAAGTTGAGAGAAGCTTCAATCACTTTGACAAGTTTTGTTCAAAAGCGCGAAAATTATTCAGATTTTCTATGCATGAATGCAATGCACACATCTGTGTTCAGCTTATTTCTAAGCTCTAATGCTGGGATGTTACACTTACTAGGGACTCTTTTATGTTTACAAAACACACAAGTATTAATGTTTCCGATTAATACAATTATAGCATGGGATGTAAACATTTATCATAAACATGAAGATATGATAATAACCACTTTATTATTGCCTCTTGGGCATATCTCAAACAGTCTCCCACTTGTAGTAGAGTCAATAATCTAGTTTGAAATTTTTTGTGCATTCAACACCTATGGATTTCTAGTGTTGTATATACACGATTGCTAGTGGTAAACATAATCTTTGGATCCGACACTTTTAGGTCCGTGTGTATTTGCATGTATTTGTGTCTCTATGCATCACTCATTCTATAATGAGATGTAATTTTATAAATTTGGTCCTTTGGTGAGACCTTTAGTTCCTTGGGGTCTAAAACATGTCGATACAATTGTCGTACAATATATCTTCATAGTACTATCCTGCTATGAACCACACCTAGTTTGATAACAAACTACTTGACACAAATACCCTCTTTTGCTGCTACAATAGCAGTCATATACTTAGCCTTTTGTTATAGTATCTTCACAATGTCTTAACTTTGGAACTCATCCAAATCCATTACAGAACTTCCTTTCCATTACATTGTTCCACCCATAGTTTAAATTGAGGTAAACTTAATTTGTATCTGATGGTGCTCGACGTGGCACTTTGTTGGTAACCCCAAGCGCAGGGTGTGAAGAGCAAGCAGCAAGTTTTCCCTCAGTTGAGACCGAGGTTATCGAACCAGAAGGAGGAAGGAAACATCACATAGGTGTTGCAAGCAACATGGAGACCTGCACAACACAAACTCAAGACTTTGCCCCAACGAACAGTGAGGTTGTCAAGCTCACCGGTTTGTTGTACCAAAGGATTAGATGAATGGTGTGGAAGGTAATGGTTTGTATCAAGTAAACAAGTAACAGTGGAAGATGTATCAATGGTAAAGATTGGACCGGGGTCCATAGTTCACTAGAGGTGCTCTCCTTAGATAAACAACATGGCATGAAGGGTAAGCAAATTATAGCAGGGAAATTGACAGGAACTGAGCAAGGCATAACAATGCAATTACTAGTCAAAAAGATCCTATGAGGTTGATTGGGCAATACAACAAGATACATAGACCGCCATCCAACTGCATCTATGACTAGAAGTCCACCTTCAGGTTATCATCCGAACCCCCTCCAGTATTAAGTTGCAAGCAAGATACCACTGCTTTAAGCAAAGTGTGTAAGGTAAACAATCCACATGTTCCATGAACAAGAGACCGTTGTTTTCTCCCCAGTAGCAAAATCAAATCTACAACCGAAGAGATTTATGTCACTTCCCCTGGAAACTAGAGGCATGAACCCACTATCGAGCATAAATACTCCCTCTTGGAGTCAGTAGAAACTACTTGGCCAAGATAGCTACTAACAACGGAGAGCATGCAAGATCACAAACAACACATACATGATAGACTCATAAAGACAAAAACATTAATAAAACCAACATAATAATCTCAATATCCATCGGATCCCCGCAAACACAACATGCATGATTACAAAAAGATTAGATCTTGATCATGAACGGAGCTCACAAGATCTATACATGAAAGCACAAAGGAGGAGATACAACCATCTAGCTACTACATGGACCCATAGTCCAAGGTGGAACTACTCATGCATCATACCGGAGAGAAGGCCTTCGGGATGATCTCCCCTCCGGCATGGTGCCGGGAAGAACTTCAGATCCCCCGATCTAGGGACGATGGTGGCGGCATCTACAGACGTTTTCGTGGATATTTGATCGGGTACCCAGGGTTTCTGCATCAGGGGCTTCTTATAGGAGAAGGGGGAGACCGAGGCAGCCGCCAGGGCGACCAAACCCTAGCCAGGCGCGGGGTGGGGCCCACCCTCTCCTGGGGTGGGTCTGGCCCCTCTGGTCGGCCCTTCCGGCTCTCCTCTGGACTTCTTGTTCCCCACGGAAAGTAATTGACTTCGTCCTTTGTCCCATCCAATTCCAAGAATATTTCTTTACTAACTTTTCTGAAACCAAAAACAGTAGAAAACAGGAATCTGGCACTGTTGCAACTTGTTAGTAGGTTAGTACCAGAAAACATGTAAAAAGCACCACAAAGTGTGAACAAGTAAAGCAAAGTAGATACTAAACAAGCATGGAGCATCAAAAATTATAGATACGTTTCCAACATATCAACATCCCCAAGCTTAACTCCCTCTCGTCCTCGAGTAGGTAAGTGATAAACAGAATAATTTTTTAGGTGACATGCACCCTCACAATAAAGATCCAACCATTTGCAAGCATTGAAAACTGGGATCAAAGAACTCTAAACATGTGCATGAAAGATGGAGTTCTAACAATAGGACATAGTAACTATGCATGCAACATGACAAGCTACAAACAAAGATCATCAATAACATGCATTGAAAAACGTTTGTTTGTTTCACATAGAGAAAACATAGCATAGTGGCAATCAGCCTGTCCCTCATAGAGTAGCAATATAGATGCATAGGACACCTGCAAAGTTCACAAGGGTGACTAGAAACAAGTAGCACAAGAGCAAGTAATAACACAATATGCATCAATTAATAAACTTTGGAACACTACACACAGAATAACAACTATGATATCTTAATGGTGCCTAAAGGTAGAAGGTGGAGACTCAATAGTGGTGGAAGAAAGGCTTTTTTGTAAAGGAAGCAGGGATTACAAGTTTCAAAAGGAGCTTCCAAAAATTATGGTACTTGTTAGCTTTTAGCCCTCATTGCCCCTATCATAAGCATCTTGAAGTGGTTAAGGTTAAAGTGGCAAAGCTGGAGTATATGCTTGACGAATTATAAGTTGGCAATTTCATGTCCCTTGAATACGAGGGCCACACCTCATGCATACTCAACTTTGGGTCCAGGTAAGTTCTTGTCACTGTAAGTATTTGCATATCATTGAGAATCGCCAATGGGGTACCCCTTGCACATGGTACATGAGCTTTCCCATAACCAAAATGACAAGGCAAGCAGACAATGAGCATCTCAGCAATATTTTTATTTACCATATGCATAGCTTTTTATTGAGGATGCTTCATAGATAGCTCATTATGGTGATGCTGCAAGTTTCCACCATGATTAGGCTTGCCTTAGGCTAGTGGCCCAGGCGTTTCTCTAACACAGGATACAAACTCCATGGACTTACAAGTTCCCTCTTTATTTCACACCGGTGACATCCATGGACAAAAGAACATCATATCAACTGAGTACAACAAGGTACAAGTGCAATGTTGAAAACGTTCCCCATGATAGCACGGTTCTGCTAATTCCAACTTATAAGTGCAAGCATATACAACAAAGTTGTCACAATGGTTCAATTTTATTAGGGGCAAAGAATAAAGTGTGCCATCAAGTTCGTGAGGGCTTTAATCACTAAGTTTTCACATAACAAAATAGTTTTTAATTGGAAGATAGTTGAAAACAATAATATACTTGGAATGGTGTAACACACCATGCATAGGAGTTTATAGTGGACACTTTGTAAAAACTTGGTTTCTTGGGAGTTGGAGGCATGAGTAGATCTTACTTATACAAGTGGAGGCTAGCAAAAGACTAGGAGCAACCAACTAAGAGAGCAATAATGGCCAAAATCATGCAGTGCAACAAAGCAAACTAATCAAAGCAAAGAGTGGTACTACAAGTCAAGGACTAAATGATCATAGAGGCTAATGGTGACTTGTCAAAGTCATAACATGGTGTGAGCATGTGCCAAGTCAACCCAAGCAAAGCATCAAAGGAGAATACCACAATACTATGCTTTTGCATGCTAAACAACACATAATTTCTTCAAGGCATACTAAGCAATCCTAATTATTTGGAACAAGACATGCTACAAAAATAATCACTAAGCATAATGCTAAAACAACACCTAGCATGTCATGCTAAAATCAAAGTCATAGTCAATGCAAGCTCCTCTTGCACTTCAAGCAAGAACTTACTACTCCTTCCCAAACACCAAGTGTAAGAGTCCTCTACCTTATAATAGGGTAGATTCCTCCTGTGTTTGCAATGCTAGTCCCTGGATCAATAGCTAGCATCCACAGTCAAGATGTAATATCCAGAAACAAGGGTCATAATACAACTTTATAAACAGGAATAAAATATTTTATTACATCATACATAGCTCATTTGGCTATTACATTACATTGCAGCGGAATAACTATAAGTAGGGGTCCTTCATTTTCAAAGTGCCACAGGCAGATGTTGGTTGTAGACTTTGTAATCCTAATCATCAACTTTACTAACATCAATCAAACCTGCAACATACAAGTTACAACCACAAAGGGTCAATACATTTGAATTGTATTGGCAAGTGATACTATGGCAGTATAGTGGAGTCTATCATCTATATGCATTTGGCTAAGTGGAGTTGAGGCTTGGATTGCTCAAAATAGATTTTTCCTTAACATTTGAAAATACTAAGTTTTTGTTTTGACAAAATCTTTTCCAAGGCATCTCTCAATCAAAGATTGAAGACTTCAAACAACCCTTGTTCAAACCACAAGTTTTTATCTTAGAAATTTGAATGATGAGATCCTTGATTGCTTCCATGTCTTGATGCTCAAATTGTCCTTTACCAGGGACATGGCTAAGTACTTAGATTTTACACTCCGCAGAGGTGGTGCACTTTCCCCACAAGACTTGGTTTTCCAAGACAAGATCTTTCAGAAGCTTTCCCTTAGACCAAAATGGACGCGCTCCAACCTACCAAACACTACCACCCACTGTCCATATGGCTAAGTTCTTGCAACTTATATGATCTAGGCAGAGCCCATAATGCCAAGTGGCTGCACTTGAAGCTTCTCAACATTTGACATCTCAAATCTCTTTGTTCCTGGGTGGCCATCCACAAGTGAGATACACAAGGTAAACCATAGACATGGGCCTTGTGAACCACTCAACACAAACCATTCCTTCCATTCCACCCAGGTAGTTCATTAACTTAGTTGTTTTATTAAACAAAAACACAAGTCCTCAGACTTAGAAACTTTTCCATAGTATGAATATATTTCCACCCTTGTTTTCTATTAGCTAAGCTAAGCATGATAGTAGTAGGAGTCTTAACTTAGGAAGTAATCCAATAAGGTTTCATCTACTAGGTTTTCCTAAAGCAAGGTTTACACTTAGCAAAAAGTTCCATGCAAGTTTTACTTAGAGAAAATCACTAATGCATAGAGAAAGTAATGGGACAAAAAGTATGAAGCATCACTTGCCTTTTTGGTAGAGGGTATAAGCTCACTCCTTGTCCTTGCAACAATCACACTCTTCAGGTCACTACAATTCAATCAAGCAAGGAACAAACTTAATCTACCACTCAAGCAAAACAACACATAAAATAACAAAGTCAAAGTAATGCATGCAAACATGCCAAGCTTTGTTTTGTTTGAAAAGGTGGTTCCTAATGGGTCATAAACATTTTGAAAACACTTATTGGTCACTTTGTAAGGTGGCAAAGTCATTTGCAAAAGATTTCACTTCATAAACCATTTTAAAAACAAAGTATCATTTTATGTGGTGTAGAATTATTTTTTACTAAGGCATTAATCTATAAGGTTCACCAAATATGTTTTAAAACCATAAAACTTGGTATTTGGGGTCAGTGAGTTTAAAACAAAACATTTTCCAAAGGTTTTCTTCCAAAACCATTTTTAATAAATAAACCCACATTTCTATTTGACTAGAAATAGTTTAAATCAAAGAATCATTATTTTGTTTCACCAAACTCATTTTTGACTCCACAAAGTGTTTCCTAGGGTCAGTAGGTTCAAAATACTCCATTTGCAAAAGATTTTAATCCCAAAATCAATTTTAAACAATTTTTACATCCTTAACATGCATATAAATGATTCTGCAAAAATAAGCAATCTAACAGATACTATTTACTAAACCAAGGGCATGGTTGGCTAGGGCTTGTTCTCCTGATTCCAACGGTATAAAATTTGTAATTTTTGGACGTGTGGTTTGAAAGTTATGGATTTTTCAAATTGGAACATCAAATAGATCAAATCTGTTTTTATTAGAACAGACAGGGCCACGTGGCTTGCTCCTATTCGCCAGTACCGGTTCGCACGGATCGGTCGCTGAGGAGCGTTGGATCAAGTCAGATCATGCGGTACTGAACGCATACCCCTTCGGTTTTAAGTGATTCTTTCGTGTCGCTTAGATCTTCATCCAACGGCTAATATCGTATTGACCAAACTCTGGCGGCGCAAGGTCAACGGCGAGCGGCGGAGCGGCCAGATGGCGGCGGCGCTGGTGAAGCAGGAAGCGGGAAGGAGGGATAGGGTGCTCACCTGGTTCGCTGATCGATGCTGATACTCAACATGCTCTCGAGGAAGTAGGGGGCGCACGAGGGTGGTGATAATTTCTCGCCGGAGTGGAGCTGCGCCTCGGCCAAGCTCAGTCGTCGTCGAGGACGGCGCTATGGACCACTCAGAGACAAACGAATCGCTCAGTCAGATGCGCAAATACACGGCGAAGGTGTGTGCGTGAACGAGAGGGGTTGGGGTAGTCTGGTTTACCAGAGAGGTTCCGCCGGAGTAGTCACGACGTCGGTGGTGCTCAGATGTTGACGAAGCCGAGCGTCTGGAGTGTCATGCCAGCGATTGGCGGGAGATATGCCGATGTAGAACAAGATCGCGTCAAGAGGAGTTGAGGGGCGGCGTGGGCGGAATTTCCAGCGGAGCTCGCGGAGTCGAGGTGACGCTCTGAATTGGAACAGCCAGGTAGCGAGGCGAGAGGGAAAGAGAGAGGGACGCAGCGAGTTATCGGCGTGATTGATGGCGACATTACTCGCTGCATTGTGAGAATTACTCCTTGAGATTAATGCAGAAACGGGGGAAGGAAGTGGTCGCTGGGTGAGGACGATGAACAGGAGGGGTGGGTCCTGGCTGTCTGCGAGAGAGGAAGTGAGGGGGAGGGGTCCACTTGTCATTGATTCTGCGGGTGCGGGTGTGAGTGGAAAAGAACGGTTCGCTGGGGAAGAGAGGTGGGCTGTTGCTGGGTTAGTTGGGCCGGCTGGGCTGGGTCGACTTGTTCCTATTTTTTTCTGTCTGATTGTTTTATCTTTTCTATTTCTATTTACTGATTTGAAATTCAAATAAACCATTCATTTAACCAAATCAATTCAAACAAACACCACACTTCTCAACTTTGAATTTGGTTCTGTTCAGTAACATAATCCAAAATTCCAATATAAAATAATATTTTTATTCATTTTTAGGATCCATTCATTAATTAAATAAAATGGACCTTTAGTTATTTAATCAAATAGGGTTTGATTTATTTAATAAAATCTTCTTTTGAAATCCAAATACTTTCAAAACCAAATCAGTAGGTATTAATTGAAAGTAAAGAATACTTGGAAAGCTTGTTTAAAATAAAATAACATTTTTGTTATAAGGTCCATTAATAATTAAATAAAATGGGCCTTAGTTATCAAATAGGATTTGTTTTATTAAAACTTTATTTTGAAAACTAAAATAGTACCAAACCATTCAGTAGGTTTTATTTGAAAATATAAAACACTTGGGAAACTTATTTTAACAAATAAACAAGTTTTGAGGGTTTAGATATAATAAAACCTTTATTAATAAAACTTGGATATTAAATCCTTTTTGTTTTATTTTAAATAAACCTCTACTATTTTAATCAAAGCAAAACCTTTTGTTTCCAAGTCTTGGCCAAGGTTTAATTTGGTTTTATAAAATAATCCTTATTTATAAATCTACCTTTTCTTTTGAAAACCAAAACTCTTTATTTTAAAGATCCATAATAGTGTTTCCAAAATATTTATTTTCCTTTATTAAATGTTTTAACTTTTTTTTAAATCCCTTTAGGATTTAATTGTTCAAAATAGGTTTGAAGATTCTCATTGGAATTCAAAAAGTTTCTTCTGGCCCTGAAAATCAACAAAGTTTTATTTTATTCATTTATTTTTCACATTACAAGATTTGGAAAATCTTGGGATGTGACACCAAGCAAACTCATTTGCAAAACAACACAGCGAGAACAGGGGTCCGAACTTCTTTATTCAAGCAAACTAGACAAACTAAGCAAAGTAAACAAAAACTAAGATGCTCCAAGAACAACACAACTGTGCATGAAACAATAAAAATGAAGTGTCTAGACAGAGCTGAACTTTTTATTGATGAAGAAGGGGATGCCTTGGGCATCCCCAAGCTTTGACGCTTGTACCTCTTGGATATTTCTTGTGGTGACACCATGGTGGCATCCCCAAGCTTGAAATTTTTTCCATTCTTCATCTCATTGCATCATTCTCTCTTTACACCTGAAATTTTTCCTTCACACAATCTTCATTAGCAACATTAGCTTATTCAAAAGATATTAGACCACTGGCAAAGCTTTGAAACAGCAAGGCTTTTTACTAAAAACACAATCTACTGTAGTAACTCCTTCAAAAATCTCAATTTACATGAAGATAACTCAAAAAGGAATCAATAAGAAGCAAATGCAAATAATGGCAGAAATCTATTAAAACAGACCAGCAGGTATAAACTGATTTTTTCAAACATCTTCTATTGCTCAAATCAAAAAGTGTCGAACTAACGAAAGTTAGCTAACATACTGGGGGATTTACTCGTAAATTTTCAGCTCAATCCGAGTTACAGAGCCTCCTCACCAATTTTTTGGTGGAGGACAGAAATCTGTTTTGGGATAGCAACTCCCCAAATCTTACTTCCCTCTCATTAGAACTCATTCTTGGCACAAAACGCAAATAAAAAGGATAAGGAGAGGTCATTAGAGAAGTAATAACTTCCAAGACTCATGGAAACTCTTGGGTTATTGATGACCCACAAGTGTAAGGGATCGCAACAGTCATCGCGGATAGTATTACCCCAATTTATTGATTCGACACAAGGGGAGTCAAAGAATACTTGCAAGCCTTAACAACTTAGTTGTCAGTTCAGCTGCACCTGGAAATAGTTCTTGCTCACAGAATTTTATCAGTAGCAACAGTTTGTAGTAGCAACAACAAAGCAACAACAACGACAGCAGTGAAACATGAGCAATAGTAACAGTAACGGTAACAGTAGGATTCGAGTGCGGTAGGCATAGGGATGGATGGACGGGCGTTGCATGGATGAGTCTAAACATGTAACTTCAAGATCTAGGGCATTGCAGATAAATAATAATAAGCATCCAAGTACTAAACAATCCTAGGCATGTGCTCCAAATATAGTCATACATGCTTGCAATGAGAACTTGCACAACATCTTCTGTCCAGCCAGCCCATGGCAGCGGGGCCTCTAGGGAACTACTGGCAATTAACGTGCTCCTTTTAATAGAGCACAACATTAACACTCCGTGAACACATGTGATCCTCACACCACAGCCATCCCCTCCGGTTGTCCCAATTATTGTCACTTTGGGGCCTTTGGATCCGGACAATGATATGTGTACACAACTTGCAGATAAGATCACAAACAATACTATCATAATGATTCAATAATAAGTTCAGATCTAATATCATGGCACTCGGGCCCTAGTGACAAGCATTAAGCACAACAAGTTGCAACAAAGTCAAATATCACTAATAGAGATACTAGGCACTATGCCCTAACAGATCTTATTCGATTACATGATAGAACTCATCCAATACCTACCATTCCCAAGCCTATAGCGGGGGATTACTCACTCATGGATGAGGGAAACATTGGTGGTTGATGGAGATGCGTTGGTGATGACGATGGCGATGATCCTCTCCAAATTCCCCATCCCGGCAGGGTGCTAGAACGGAGTTTCTGGATCCGAATCTTGGTTTCTCGTGGCGGCGGCATAGCGGAACTCTTTATGGAAAACTATCGACCCCCCTGAGTTTTTAGGTCAGAAGGCAACTTATAGGCCCGGAGGGAGGCCGAGGAGCTGCCTAGGGTGGCCTCACCCCCTCCAGGCAAGGGGTCAGGTGGGCCCGCGCCTGGGGTAGGTCTGGGGCCCCCAGGCCTCCCCTCTGTCTCCCCTTATGGCTTCGTGGATCTTCTGGTGAAAAATAGTTTTTGACATATTTTCTGGGATTTTTCCTGATAGTTGATTTTCTGCACAAAAACAAGTCACCAAGGTAATTCTGCTGAAAACAGCGTTAGTTCTTGTTAGTTGTATCCAAATCACATAAATTTAGAGGAGAAACAATAGAAAAGTGTTTGAGAAATTAGATACGTTTTGGACGTATCAACTCCCCCCAAGCTTAGCTTATTACTTGTCCTCAAGCAATTCAGTTGAAAACTGAGTGCGAGAAAAGAACTTTCACGAACACTTTGCTTCATATGATGTATATATTCTCAACACAGGAGTAGATGCTTAGACAATTCATAATAAGAAGTATGCAAATAAGTCTACTCAATAGTCATTGCAAGTTATGAAGAGAAACCAACTCAATAATAATAAGTAGCATGGACCATAAACATAAGCAACATTGCAATGCTCATAATAAGGTATGATAGAGTGGTATCTCACTTGCCTTTGTTTGAAGAGCACGATATAAATGCCAAGGCACCTCTGAAGTTCACATGAAGACTAGAAGTACAGATATTAGAGATACAAGCATCAAAGTCATGACATAATTAACCAAGTTTTGGAACAAACACAAGAATGACAACTATGCTCTCAAGAAGGTGCTCATAGAATAAGTGGTGACTCAACAAAATTGTGAAAACGGTTTTGTGAAGGTTTTGAAAGGCTTCCTAATGCTGAAAGGAAGGTACTCATTAGCTTTGAGCTCTCATTGCCCCTATCATAGGCATCTTTATGTGGTTAAGGTGAAAGTGAGGTCTACTCTGAATCATATGCTTGGCAGACCATAGGCTGAAAATCCCAAGTCCCTTGAGTACGAGGGTCGCTCCGCATGCTACTCAACTTTGGTCACCTGAAAGTTCTTGTCATTATAAACATGCATATCATCGAGAACCGCCAACGGGGTACCCCTTGCATATGGTACATGAGCTTTCCCATAACCAAAATGACAAGGCAAGCAGACAATGAGCATCTCAGCAATCTTTTTATTTACCATATGCATAGATTTTTATTGGGGACGCTTCATAGATGCTCATTATAGTGATGCTGCAAGTTTCCACCATGATTAAGCATGGCTTAGGCTAGCGGCCCAGGCGTTTCTCTAACACAATGTATAAACTCCATGAACTCACAACCTCCCCTTTTATTTCACATCGTCGACATCCGTAAACAAAAGAGCAAAGTATCAACTGGATGAGATATCCAACAGGTGTTGAAAGCGTTCCCCGTGACAGCACGGTTCTGCTGACTCCCAGCATATAACAAGCAAGCATATAACTTTCATAGACTAGTCACAATGGTTCAAGATTATTAAGCGCAAGGAATAAAGTGTGCCATCAAGTTCGTGAGAGCTTTACTAACTAACTTTCTCAAAAAAGGCAAACATTTTATTTTGGAAGAAAACACGACATATATAAAATATGCACTCAAGTAGCAAATGATGCTAATATGTAGATATGGTGGACACAACTGGCAATATTGGTTTTGGGGAGTTGGAAGCACAGGTAGAGCACATACTCAGTGCAAGTGAAGGCTAGAAATAGAGAGGGAGCGACAAACGAGAGAGCAATAGCTGTCATAATCATGCTTGCAACAAAACATGACTAATTATGGCATGAAGGTGATACAAGAACTCTGAGGCAAAATAAATCATCGAGGCTTACTAACTATTGATTATTCATATGCATGCGTGAACATGTGCCAAGTCGATTCCCATGAACAGTCAGAGGAGGATACCACAATGTCATACCAAAGTATGAATACAACAATGCAATCAAACATTCATATGACATGCTACAAACTATTAGCAAGCTGGAGCTAATCATAGACAAGCAAGAACTACTTAAGTATCCATAATGACATACACCTTACACAAACAGGCTCAGCATGCTCACAATGATGAGTATATGTACCAAAATGAAAAACAAATAGAGTTCTACCAGCCTCTTACCACACCTCGAGTTGTCTTAATCTTCATTATTGCCCTTCACTTGTGTGACTTGAATATTAACATGAAAACCAATATCCACTAAGGACGGCTGAACTCTGCAAAAAACTCACAAAACCAAAGAAGAACAACAAATATTTTTGGTGTTTTCGATTTTTTTAGAAGGCAACCAACGCAAAACCAAACGAAGCAAAAGAAAACCAAAAACAAAAACTAAGATGCTCCAAGAACAACACAACTGTGCATGAAACAATAAAAAGGAAGTGTCTAGAAAGACCTGAGATTTTTATTGATGAAGAAGGGGATGCCTTGGGCACCCCCAAGCTTTGACGCTTGTACACCTTCAGTAATTCTTGGGGTGACACGGAGTGGCTCCCCCCAAGCTTAATCTTTTTTCCATTCTTCATCTCATTACATCATCCTCTCTCTACATCTGAAAATTTTCTTTTATACAAAACTTCACACAATCTTCATTAGCAACATTAGTTTATTCAAAAGATATTAGACCTCTAGCAAAGCTTTGGAACAGCAAGATTTTTCATTAAAAACAAAATCTACTGTATCAACTCCTTCAAAAAGCTCAATTTACCAAAAAGAACCCGAAAAGGAATCAATAAGAAGCAAATGCAAATAATGGCAGAAATATGTCAAAACGGACCAGCAGGTAGAAACCGATTTTTCCAAAGACCTTATATTGCTCAAATCAAAAAATGTTGAACTAATGAAAGTTAGCTAACATACCGAGGGATTTATTAGTAAATTTTTAGCTCAATCTGACTTACAGAGACTCCTCACGAATTTTTATGGTGGAGGACAGAAATCTGTTTCGGGACAGCAACTCCCCAAATCTTACTTCCCTCTCATTAGAGGTCATTCTTGGCACAAAAAGCAAACAAAAAGGATAAGGAGGGGTCATTACTGAAGTAATAACTTTAAAGACTCAAGGAAACTCTTGGGTTATCTCCCAACAAGTACTTTTCTTTAACGCCTTTAAGTTAGGCACGGCGAAGAGCAAAGATTGGAAAGAAGAAAAATAAAAGTGAGCAAGTATAACAACTGTGAAAACATTATTTTGTTCATTAAAATCCTTTTGTTAACAAGGTTGATCAAGTCTTGTTACCGAAATAATCTTATATGAATCAAAACTTTGCATTTCAGAAGGTGATTATGTTACCTCATACTTGATAGCAATGGTCCCAATCATAATAGTTTCAAAATTTTCTTGTGGAATGGGACAATATATTTCTCCAACTTTGATGCTCTCAATGTTTTCAATGGAAATCAGGCAATAGCTTCTAACAACCTTCTTGGGGAAATAGACAGTGTGCTCTTTGTCATTAATATTAAAAGTTACTTTTCCTTGATTGCAATTGATGACAGCACCTGCAGTATTAAGAAAAGGTCTCCCAAGAATAATAGACATATTATCATCTTCAGGCATTTCAAGCACAACAAAATCAGTTAAAACCATGCAATTATGAGCAACTTGAACATGAACATCCTCACATATACCAACAAGAATAGTAGTTGACTTATCAGCCATTTGCAAAGATATATTAGTTGGTATCAACTTTTCTAGCTGGAGCCTCTTATAGAGAGAAAAAGGCGTAACACTAACTCCAGCTCCTAAATCACATAAATCAGTTCTAACATAATTATTCTTAATGGAGCAAGGAATAGTTGGTATACCTGGGTCACCAAGTTTCTTTGGAACCTTACCATTGAAGGAGTAATTAGCAAGCAAAGTAGAAATCTCCTCATTAGGAATCTTCCTTTTATTAGAGACAATATCCTTCATATACTTTGAATAATGAGGCAACTTAATAGCATCAGTCAAAGGAATTTGCAAGAATAAAGGTTTCATCCACTCACAAAACTTGTTGTAGTGTTCTTCCTCCTTTGACTTGTGTTTCTTACCTGGAAAAGGCATAGGTTTCTGCACCCAAGGTTCTCTCTCTTTACCATGTTTATTAGCAATAAAATCTTCCTTTATGTACCTAGTGTTCTTAGTGTGCTTCTCAGGTTCTTCCTCACCTTCCTCCTTATCAGGAGACTCATTTTTATCATTACACTCTCAGTTTCAGCATTAGAGACAGATATACTATTAGGATCTACAACATGTTCCAGTGGTTCTTCAACTATCTTATGTTTATTTTTCTTCCTCTTACGAGGACTACCACTATCTTCACCTTGTTGAGAATCCTGCTCTATTCTTTTAGGGTGTCCTTCAGGATATAAAGGATCTTGAGTAGCTGCACCACTTCTAGTTCTAATTCCATAAGCATGTTTATTTCCTGAAGCATTAACTAGCATATCCTTTTGTACCTTAGAAAGTGGATCAAGTTGAGTTTGAACCATTTGAAAGTGTTTACAAAGCATTTTAATATCATTAGAAGTTCTTTCCACAATATCTTTCAACTCATGGATAGCTCTAGAGTTTTCCAATAAATGATTCTGAACTTGTTTATTAAAATGACCTTGTTTAACAATAAAAATGTCAAGTTCCTCTAAACATTGATCAGGAGGCTTACCATAAGGAATATCACCTTCATCAAAGTGTTGGAGAGAATGTACCTCAAAACTAGATGAGTGGGGAATTGGCTTACATAATTCTTCTATAGGAGGTAGATTCTTCACATCTTCAGCTCTAATACCTTTCTCCTTTAGACACTTCTTAGCTTCTTTCATTACTTCATCACTTAATGCAATAACTCCCCTCTTCTTTGTTGTTGGTGTTGGAATTGGTTCAGGAACAACTGGTTAAGTAGTAATAGGCTCAGGTGTATTTAGCTCAGTCGAAGTCCAATCATCATAATTCTTTCTTATCTTGGCCATTAATTCTTCAGCATCTGTAGGAGTCCTTTTCCTGAAAACACAATCAGCAAAGCTATCTAGGTAGGTCCTAGAATCATCAATTAGTCCATTATAATAAATATCAAGAAGCTCATTTTTAGGTAATGGACATCTAGGATGTACATGAATCAAGGAACAAAATCTTTTCCATGACTCAGGCAATTTCTCTTCTTCTCCATGTTTAAAATCAAAAAGTCTCTACAAAGCAGCATGACTAGCACTGGGAGGAAAATATTTATGGAAGAAAGAAGCAATCAAGCAATCAGGGCTATCAATGAAACCAGGAGGTAATCTATTAAACCAAGCCCTAGCTTCTCCTTTTAGTGAAAAGGGAAGATCTTAGCAACAAAGTACTTGCGCATCTTAAAATCATCAGAGAACAAAGAACTCATAGTAGAAAGATCATTCATATGAGCCACAACACTCTCATTTTCAATACCACAAAAAGGTTCTTTCTCAACAATATCTAAATAAGACAGATCAAGAGAGAAATCATAATCTTCATTTTTAATATCTATGGGAGAGGTGGCAAACTTAGGATCAGAGGAAAAATTAGGCATAATAGTACGTCTAGGAAGGAGACTCTTCATAGCACTAGTACCATGTGTGTGTTGGCACTCTTCAACAAATTCATCAGTGAAATCAATGTAACCATCATTAATATCATAACTCTCACTAGACTCAGGCGAGCTAACAGGTGTAACAGTGTCTTCACTAGGAGTTTTGGTATTTCCTAGACTAGCCATAGTAGCATCTAGAAAAGTACCTAATGAACCACTCGCATCAAGCACAGTAGAAGTAACATCATGAGCATCAAAAGAAGTTTCAGATTCAGCAGTAGTAGCAGCATGTGTAGCATGAGTATGTGGTGGTGGTGTGACAAGCTTACTTATAACAGACGGTGAATCAAGAGAAACAGAGGTGTTTAGGACTGTACCTCTTCTTGTAGTGGATGGTAAAATAGGGAACTTTCCATCACGAGACTTACCCATGATGAATGGAGTAGCAGTGAACAATAATAGATCCAAGTGAACTTACAAATAAAGCTATGCTCCTCGTCAACGGCGCTAGAAAATATTCTGGATGACCCACAAGTGTAGGGGATCGCAACAGTCTTCGCGGGTAGTATTACCCAATTTATTGATTCGACACAAGGGGAGCCAAAGAATATTTGCAAGCCTTAACAACCGAGTTGTCAGTTCAGCTGCACCTGGAAATAGTTCTTGCTCACAGAAGTTTATCAGTAGCAACAGTTTGTAGTAGCAACAGCAGCAGTGAAACAGGAGCAATAGTAACAGTAACGGTAACAGTAGGATTCGAGTGCGGTAGGCATAGGGATGGATGGTCGGGCGTTGCATGGACGAGTCTAAACATGTAACTTCAAGATCTAGGGCATTGGAGATAAAGAATAATAAGAATCCATGTACTAAACAATCCTAGGCATGTGCTCCAAATATAGTCATACGTGATCGCAATGAGAACTTGCACAACATCTTCTGTCCAGCCAGCCCGTGGCAGCGGGGCCTCTAGGGAACTACTGGCAATTAAGGTGCTCCTTTTAATAGAGCACGGGAGCAAAGCATTAACACTCCGTGAACACGTGTGATCCTCACACCACAGCCATCCTCTCCGGTTGTCCTAATTATTGTCACTTTGGGGCCTTTGGATCCATACAATGATATGTGTACACAACTTGCAGATAAGATCACAAACAATACTATCATAATGATTCAATAATAAGTTCAGATCTGAGATCATGGCACTCGGGCCCTAGTGACAAGCATTAAGCACAACAAGTTGCAACAAAGTCAAATAGCACTAATAGAGATACTAGGCACTATGCCCTAACAGATATTATTCGATTACATGATAGAACTCATCCAATTCCTACCATCCCCAAGCCTACAGCGGGGGATTACTCACTCATGGATGAGGGAAACACTGGTGGTTGATGGAGATGCGTTGGTGATGACGATGGCGATGATCCTCTCCAAATTCCTCGTCCCGGCAGGGTGCCAGAACGGAGTTTCTGGATCCGAATCTTGGTTTCTCGTGGTGGTGGCGGAGCGGAACTCTTTCTGGAAAACTATCGAACCCCCCTGAGTTTTTAGGTCAGAAGGCAACTTATAGGCGCGGAGGGAGGACGAGGGGCTGCCTGGGGTGGCCTCACCCCCTCCAGGCGCGGGGTTAGGTGGGTCCGCGCCTGGGGTGGGTCTGGGCCCCCCAGGCCTCCCCTCTGTCTCCCCTTCTGGCTCCGTGGATCTTCTGGTGAAATATAGTTTTGGGCATATTTTCCGGGATTTTTCCTGATAGTTGATTTTCTGCACAAAAACAAGACATCAAGGTAATTCTGCTGAAAACGGCATCAGTCCATGTTAGTTGTATCCAAATCACATAAGTTTAGAGGAGAAACAATAGCAAAGTGTTCGAGAAAGTAGATACGTTTTGGACGTATCGGTTATCTCCCAACAAGTACTTTTCTTTAACGCCTTTAAGTTAGGCAGAAGAAGCAAGAAGAATCAAGTATTTTCATATGAAGAAGCATTAACGTCAAATCTTGCTTTCAAAGGAGGAGCAAAAAATATCTTCTCTCTCCTCATA
Organism: Avena insularis; assembly: GCA_023614405.1. Lineage (NCBI taxonomy): Eukaryota > Viridiplantae > Streptophyta > Magnoliopsida > Poales > Poaceae > Avena > Avena insularis. The sequence goes on along the minus strand of CM042695.1, from coordinate 374,390,289 downwards.
GGGAAGTGTTCAATACCTTTCTTGAATGGAAAATGATATTTAATGGTGCCTTCTTTCATATCAATGATGGCACCAACTGTTCTAAGAAAAGGTCTTCCCAAAGTAATAGGACAAGAAGCATTGTATTCAACATCCAAAACATAGAAATCAATAGGGACATAAGCATTGTTAACCATGATGAGAACATCATTAATACTCCCCATGAGTTTCTTCTTAGCATTATCATTGAGTGGGACATCTAAATAACAATCTTCTAAAGGTGGCAAATCAAGCATTTCATAAATCTTCCTAGGCATAATAGAGACACTAGAACCAAGATCACATGAAGCTTTGAGATCAAACTCATTCACTTGCATATTAATAATGGGTTCCCAACTATCTTCTACTTTCCTAGGAATAGAAGCCTTGTGTTTTAGCTTCTCTTCCTTAATTTTCACAAGAGCATCTATAATATGTTTGGTAAAGGCAACATGCATGTCACTAGCATTAGGACTTCTAGAAAGCTTTTGCAAGAACATAATCACTTCAAAAATATTGCAACCATCAATATCAAAGTCAAACTTAGCATCACTAGTAGTAGGCTCAATAGGCTTAGGCATAGTAGGAGTAGGAATAGGGACTACTTGTGGTTTAGTGGTGATGGTGCACACACTATTGTTTCTATCAATCTCAGCTTCCCTTTCCCACTTAGCATGAAGTTGAGATAACAACCTAACATTTTCATCAATAGTAACTTGTATGGCATGCGTAGTAGCAAATGTGTTTTCCATAGTTTCAGGTTTAGCAGCCATTTTATTCACCAAGGAAGTTTGAGCTTCAGACAAAGAGGATATATTTTTCTCAGCACTCAAATTTTTTGATTGTAAACTAGGAATTTCTCTATTCAGATTCTCAAGCTGAAGACTAATGTTTTTCAAGATAATAGATTGTTCCTCCATAGTTTTAGTGAAAATTTTGTTTTGCTCATATTGCATTTGCATAAAAAATTTAGTGGATCTCTCAACTTCTAGAATCCTCTCTTCACTAGGCATTCCAGATCTATCCTGATAAGCATTTCCACTAGGAGGATAAGGCCTATAATTGTTGTTGCTACCAAAATTATTCCTGTAGGCATTGTTGTTGAAATTGTTGTTTCTAATGAAGTTCACATCAACTTGCTCTTCTTGAGGAATCAAAGAGGCTAAGGGAACACTATTAGGATCTAGAGGAGCTTTCCCATTAACAAGCATAGCCATAATAACATCAATCTTTTCACTCAAAGAGGAGGTTTCCTCAACATAATTTACCTTCTTACCATGTGGAGCTCTCTCAACATGGCATTCAGAGTAGTTAACCATCATATTATCAAGGAGCCTTGTTGCAGCACCCAAAGTGAGGCCCATGAAAGTACCTCCAGCGGCTGAATCCAACAGATTTCTTGAGGAGAAGTTTAAACCTGCATAAAAAGTCTGGATAATCATCCAAGCAGTGAGTCCATGAGTAGGGCAATTTTTAACCAAAGATTTCATTCTTTCCCAAGCTGGAGCAACATGTTCACTATCAAGTTGTTTAAATTTCATAATGTCACTCCTCATAGATATAATCTTAGCAGGAGGATAGTACTTTCCAATAAAAGCATCTTTGCACTTAGTCCAAGAATCGCAAAGAAAGCAACCATTCTTTAGCTTTTCCCCTCAAGGAGAAAGGAAAAAGCTTGAGCTTAATAATATCTCCATCTACATCTTTATACTTCTGCATCTCACAAAGTTCAACAAAGCTATTAAGATGGGCAACAATATCATCAGAACCAGCACCAAAAAATTGCTCTCTCATCACAAGATTCAACAAAGCAGGCTTAATTTCATAAAAGATAGCATTAGGAGAAGGTGGAGCAATAGGAGTGCTTAGGAAATCATTGTTGTTGGTGCTAGTGAAGTCACACAACTTGGTGTTCTCAGCAGAGTTCATTTTGGCAATGGTGGGCAAGCCAAAAACAGCAGCAATAGCAGCTACAGCAGGAAATAATTTTTTTTTGTGATTTTGAATAAAGCAAGCAAACCAAACTAGACTAATTTTTTGGGTTTTTTGGAAAGAGGCAAACAAAACCAAGCAAAAGAAACAAGGCAAACTAAAAACAAAGTAAAGAGAAGGTAAGTGAAGGACTTCCCTAGTGAAGACGTCCTTAGCCTCCCTGGCAACGGCGCCAGAAAGACTTGATGGTGTTCGACGTGGCACTTTGTTGGTAACCCCAAGCACAAGGTGTGAAGAGCAAGCAACAAGTTTTCCCTCAGTTGAGACCGAGGTTATCGAACCAGAAGGAGGAAGGAAACGTCACATAGGTGTTGCAAGTAACATGGAGACCTGCACAACACAAACTCAAGACTTTGCCCCAACAAACAGTGAGGTTGTCAAGCTCATCGGTTTGCTGTAACAAAGGATTAAACGAATGGTGTGGAAGGTACCCGTTTGCAACAAGTAAACAAGTAACAGTGGAAGATGTATCAATGGTAAAGATTGGACCGGTGTTCATAGTTCACTAGAGGTGCTCTCCTTAGATAAACAACATGGCATGAAGGGTAAACAAATTACAGCAGGGCAATTGACAGGAACTGAGCAAGGCATAAAAATGCAATTACTAGTTAGAAAGATCCTATGAGGTTGATTGGGCAATACAACAAGATACATAGACCACCATCCAACTGCATCTATGACTAGAAGTCCACCTTCAGGTTATCATCCGAACCCCCTCCAGCATTAAGTTGCAAGCAACAGACAACTGCTTTAAGCAAAGTGTGTAAGGTAAACAGTCCACATGTTCCATGAACAAGAGACCGTTGTTTTCTCCCTAGTAGCAACAGCACATCTACAACCGAAGAGATTTTTGTCACTTCCCTTGGAAACTAGAGGCATGAACCCACTATCGAGCATAAATAATCCATCTTGGAGTCACTAGCAACTACTTGGCCAAGATAGATACTAACAACAGAGAGGATGCAAGATCGCAAACAACACAGACATGATAGAATCATAAATACAAAACCATTAATCAAACCAACATAATAATCTCAATATCCATCGGATCCCCGCAAACACAACATGCGTGATTACAAATAGATTAGATCTTGATCATGAACTGATCTCACAAGATCTATACATGAAAGCACAAAGGAGGAGATACAACCATCTAGCTACTACATGGACCCATAGTCCAAGATGGAACTACTCACACATCATACCGGAGAGAAGGCCTTCGGGATGATCTCCCCTCCGACAGAGTGCTGGGAAGAACTTCAGATCCCCCTGATCTAGGGACGATGGTGGCGGCGGCTACGGACGGTTTAGTGGATATTTGATCGGGTATCCAGGGTTTATGCATCGGGGGCTTTTTATAGGCGAAGGGAGAGACCGAGGCAGCCGCCAGGGCGACCAAACCCTATCTAGGCGCGGGGTAGGGCCCACCCGCGCCTGGGGTGGGTCTGGCCCCTCTGGCCGGCCCTTTCGGCTCTCCTCTATACTTCTTGTTCCCCACGGAAAGTAATTGACTTTGTCCTTTGTCCCGTCCAATTCCGAGAATATTTCTTTACTAACTTTTCTGAAACCAAAAATAGCAGAAAACAGGCATCTGACACTGTTGCAACTTGTTAGTAGGTTAGTACTAGAAAACATGTAAAAATCACCTCAAAGTGTGAACAAGTAAAACAAAGTAGATTCTAAACAAGCATGGAGCATCAAAAAATTATAGATACGTTTCCAACGTATCGGTATCTTGTGACAAAACTAGTATCAATGTAACACTTTACAATAAACTATCTATCTATTTTGTCACCTCTACATAAATAACATATTCTTAGTTCTTGCAAAGATCATAAGAATATCCTTACTATCTTTCAATGATCATATTATGAATCATCCTGGTATATGCTCATAACATTTAGAGCGTAGGACATATCTGGATGTGTACATATCACGACATGATTAATCAAAATATTCATGTGATTTCATTCACCAAGTGTCAAAACACTTTAATCTCATTTCACTTACTAAGTGTCAAAAACACTTGAATCTTGATTCAATCCTTTCTGTGTGGCAAGAAACTTTCTTATCATTTCTATATTTAACTCATTCAATATCTCATCTATGTACATTTGGCACAACCATATTAGTATCTCAATCTATCCATATAGACATTGATGCCAAATATTCAGGTTTTGCCTACGTCTTTTATCGAAATGAAATTCTTAATCATGTGTTAATAAAAGATACATCATCTCAAATCAACAATATGTCTTTCACATAATGTATTAGAAATATTTCTTAGTTCTCCCACTTAATTTCTTGCAAATGCAAGTATCTTCATCGTCTCCGATGAAATTAAACTCTTTTAACAATTTCATCACGGTGAAGATTCCAACTCCGCGACGCTTACTTCAACTATTGAAGTTTGCATGCCCTTTTAGCAGCCTTTGAATTAACAAAACTCTTTGGATCATTTCATGTACATGTCCTAGGTAACCACTAATAGAAGAACTTTGTTTTGTTTGTTCAACTACCATACACCAAAATTATATGTAGTGGTTGCTATATTTATCGGTCTAGACTAAATATCGCTATGAAAGATCAGATCTTGTCATAGTCAACTCTTTGAACATTGTCATAAACTCTTTTTCCAACATGTCGATTATTTCATAGATGTGAAACATCCATGTATATTTATAGATCCAAATACGACCAATAGGTTTTACACCTTTCTAGAGGGTCTTCAAGGTTCAAAGCTTGATTTCTTGTAACACCCCCGAATCGGGTCTATGGAGATCTTGGCATTTCCCGCCAAAATCCGCATAGAAACGATTCAAAGACGCCCACCAGACACTTTCATGTGGATGGGATTTGAATACAAGTAGTTACATCACAGTAGTTTACAACAGAGTCCACAAGAACTTATATATACAACAACGACTCAACGAGTCAAGAATACAAAAGATACAGTTCAAGAAGAAAGCGAGCATAATATTCGAGTACAGACAAGATCCAAATGGGGCTAAGAGTCCTGAAGTATAACCAAGCGGTGTCCAACCCTGCCCAGGCCAAGCCGGAAGGGTAACCTTGCTAACGTCGTCAATCACATACCTATCAAGCCATAAGGGTGCCGGCAAAGGGCAAAGGAAAACAGAAAGAGAGCGGTCAGTACTGAGGCCAGTACATGGCGAGACTAGAATTCGGTGGTCCTCGCCTACATAGGTATGATGGGCTCAGCGACAGCAAAGCTTGCACTATCTAACTTATAGAGACACACTACAACTTCGGCTATTAGAGCGAGATAAGAGCACTATACGATAACTATAATATAAAACCAAACATAACCCATCCGAAGATTTCCCCCTCGAAGACCAGTCGAGGAAGTCCCCTTGCTGAACATACACGGTGGCAATTTTAGTTAAGCAGGTGTTTAGCTGGTAAGGCTAATTACTACTCATATTATTAGAGGCAAAATATTAGTAGCGTTGTCTATGATCATGACACTGTACTCCTGAGGCGCCCATAACCGTGGACACACGACTTCTCGAAAAGATTTACCATGCAGGGGTGCACTACTGTACCCAAACGCATGCTCAACCCTTCAGGCAACATATCACGCGTGCCTTCCGAATCTCACAACAAGAACTGTCCCATAACTACGCGCATATCCAGAGGCATCACCTACTATGTTTTACCCACACAAGAGATACAATTGATCCTCTAGGTGGCACAGCGTTTGAGTCTACGGTCGGGCGATGATCGGAAGATAACTTGTAGAGCTCCATCCCACCTCCGATACGATATCCCGATTTTATGCAATGCAAGCCATGGCAGTCCACCAAAACATCAAGTCCGAAGAAATATCAACTCACCCATGTCCGAGGACATATTATGCGTATGCACCAAATGGAAAATCAATTTTGTAACCCTCTGGATATACGAATAGCGCCGGTAGTTGAGGGGGGATCCCAGAGGCCCCCACGTTTGGTTAGCGCGATCAACTTAGAACTGGTATCGTAGAACGAACGGGTCCTAGGTCGACTCAAGCAGTCCCCAAAGGTGGTCGCTTCCGCGGCCTTATCATTAGGTGAAGCCATTTACCAACAATATCAGATTAATATTTATAGATAAACATTATCCAGAAGTCAAGTTCCACCTGTATGAGAGCAGAGCTAAGCACGCCTACGACTCATAAGGTCAAATCTAGCTAAACAAACAAGGCAATAGGATAACCAAGGCAATATAGTAGAGCAGGTAAAAAATAAAGGTACGGTACTAAAGCATCGACAATAAGGATAGCAATAGATCAACAAAGGAAGTAAAGACTATAAACGCAAAATAGGTAGAAGGGGGAGAATGCTCGCCTGTGAGACAAAGTCGGGTAGCCGGAGGCTTGTCGCAACTCGCTTCAACTCATCGTCCTATCCGGTGAAGAAGCAAAGTACTAGAAAGAACACCCGGTGCAATATTTAATACTAGGCGAAAGATCCGGCATGTTTATGATATGATGCGTGGCATGGCAATATGCGGTCCCACTTAGCAATATTAGGCGGAATCGGGATCCCGACAAATGAATATTATGGTTTGAGTTGTTTATCTACCCCGCAATTTAAATGTTGACTTAACAAGATAAAACATGGCATCGGTTCGCTACACAATATTAAATGGAACTAGGACAAGACAAATAGCACTCCCATATATTTCATATTTATTTAGTAGATGAATCGCCATATAACCCCGAACAATAATATATGTATGCGAGCATGGACAATTTAATATGCACAAGTTATATTATATTTATCAAAATAGGGTATCGGGAAGGGGTCACACATTGGTTCGGAGATCTTGGTCCGAAGAGTTTCGGGTTCGGTCTTCGAATTTTGTGTCGGAGGCCTTGGGGTATCATCTTATTCGTTGGTGGCGCACTTGGGATCGACGCTGAGGTCTTCGGAAGATATTGCATTAGGCGGTTCTCGTCGGGATTGGAGAAGCCGAGCATCACCTACACACATCATACATCACCATACTTCACTTTATTCACCACAACAACCGAGTAGAAGCGGAAGCAAAGGTGCACGAGCAGCGGGCACAAAACCAACAATGATACGGCATCAGCGCACGGGCCATGTCCATTCGGACATTATCTCGAGCACTTTGCGGGAACCAGGGAAGCGGGCGACAACGCACGCAGGGGAGGCGATGAAGTGGAGCACCGAAGGCGGCGCACGCGCATGCGGGAGACGAGGCAGCGTCGCTCAGGGTGACACCATGGAGGCATGGCACGGCTGTCCTGAAAGAGGAACGCACAGACGGACGGAGGCGGCCGAAGGCGGTGTCCGGATGGGTAGCTCGGGGAAGCTCCGGTTGATGGGGACGAGATCAGGCGGCGCTGGGACTCGCGCTGGAACGGAGGTCGCAGGACGGCGACTCAGAGCAGAGGCGGGAGGAGGACGACCAGGCTCGGTGCAGCGTGGCAGAGGAGGGCAGCGAGGATGAGGATGCCCATGGCGGCGCAAGTTGATTGGGAGAAAGCCGGAGAGGCGAGACCGCGGGGAGAGAGGGAGGCCGACGACGGCGCTGTCCAGGGAGGTGTCAACACCCGGATTTTTCAATCCTAGATGCCTGTTATGCCATACATCGCAATCCAAGGATTACCATTTTTGCGAGACATAACAGAATTGGATACCATAGTACTTCATCCATTACAAACGATACATAAGTTCTTACACAAATAGGGATCTCATGATCCAGTTCTTAATACAACATCAAGCAGCGGAATACGTAATAGTAATAACGGTAGCGTGGGCGAAGCTCCATCTTCGGGGTCACAGGCAATGCTGACGATGGGAGATGATCCTAGTTGTCGTAACCTTCCTGGGGTCCATCCTCCAGGTACTCCTCTTCATAGTCTGGCCATGGGAATAGCCAGGGACAAAGCCATGAGTACTCTTTAAGTACTCGCAAACTAATACTAACAGGTAAGGGGTTTTTGGATAATAGGACACTAGGCTCTAGGGTTGTTTTGCAAAAAGCCAGGTTTATCTCTACTCAGTTCCAAGCTAGTCACAATTTTATAACTCCTAAAGGGGATCTTGTAGTTCAGGTCACAACTCTGTTGTGGTCAAGTCAAAGTCTCACTTCATTTCATGAGTCATTTTTCAAAAGGGTCTGACGGGGGAACAGTATGGCCACTCCAACTGTCCATAACCGCGAACGCGGCTATTCGAATAGTTTGACACTCTGCAGAGATTGTACACTTTCACCACAACATTTGATACATCCGTCAGGAACAAATCCTGAATTCACCATACTCAGTATGCGGATAATCAATCCTAACCTTTCGATTACACTCCCTAGTATAAGCACCTCTCCTGTGAGTTTGGCCTCCCAACCATGACTCACTGTCATCTTGGGTACTGCACAGGTGGACAATCTTCACAAGGTAGCCTCAGCTCAGACCTTGGCCATGAGGGAACTAATACTAAGGTATATAAGTTTCTAGTCAAGCCCTACCCAATATTCGGGTATTATGGTTGTACGATAAAATTGGAATGGTATCGCATCTAGACAACCATCAGTTTTATAAAGGGCTAAGGCTCATGCCTCAACATTTTCATCCCCAAAATCATCCAGGGTTTGGAAACACATGTCCAAAACATTTCAATAGAATGATCCATCATTCCAAGGTTTTCATAACCATTTTTCCACCAAGTAATCCCATCTAAGGTTGATCAAGTTTTATGCTTAGCACTAGCATCTATAGGTGGGGGTAGTAATGATGAGGGTTGGTACTAGTGGAGTTTCACTAAGTCCAACATTATATCTTAGACTGAGATCAATGTTTCTAGCTTAGGCCAAATTTTATGCTCTTTAAGCAACCTTTAGCACAACTGTCTAGCATCTACCAAACTCTTAGGTAGACTCTAGGTCAACTTTGATAAAGAAATAAAGAAAGAGGCTTGCCATAAAACTAGGTTTGGTTTAGCAAGTAGATATGATTACATATGCTTATGGCATATCGTGTTCATATCACAAGTATGGGTTTGTGGCAATAATAGGGTACTTTGCAAGGGTTAGCTTGCATTGGTCAACTTGATTAGTAAAGCTTGCATAGGTATAGTATCTTGCAAGTGTTAGCTTGCAAGGTTAATAGCTTGCAAGTATGGGCTTGCCCATTCAACTAGTAGTATTAGGCTTGCCTTGTGCAGAGCAGTGGTTGAAGTTCTCCTCGGCTTCCTCTTCGTAGTATCCTCCTTCTTCCTCGTATCCTTGGTCGGTACTAGCGTCTATGAATAAATACGAGGTACACAATCACCAAACAATACTTAAATACTTGCAATCATCACACACAAGGGTCCTATAGATGATCTAGCATCATCTCTAACATTACAAGGTTAAGGCTTGGGTTAAAACTTTTTATTTTGGAAAAGTAATTTCTACTCATTGAAAAACTAATTAAGATTTAATATTCTCCAAACGAATCATGGGATCATGTTGACACCTGTCATCACCACATATTGTAGTCCATGGGAATGTGATTTAAAGTGGTGTCACAATTTAATAAGGTTTTACCCTTTTAATTTAATTAATTAAAGTGGCTAGAAATGCTTATGAAGCATTCTTTTATTCCTTGAACATTGTTTCTGCAAGTAAACCTATATATTTTTATATATTCTGAAAGGTATGGTTAAATGTGATTTTTGAGAGTTGTAATCAACTCAAAAGCTTTTATGGTTTAAATTTGAAAAATGTTTGAATGCAGAAAAGCTTCTGCCTTGTTATTTTTGCTATGGGTGATCTACAGATCCAAATGACTTGAATCCAACGGGCTTGGATTAAGCATTCATAGACCTTTCCAACAAAATTGGTTTCATCCAATTTGGTGCACTGAATCGATCTGGGTTGATTTTTGAAGTTGGGTGCTGAAGTGTGTTTGAAAAGAAAAAGAAAAAGTTTAATTTGAATTGCTGGGCTGCGCGGGAAATTCTAACGGGCCGGCCTGCTAAGCGCAGTGCTCCCGCGGGCTGCGTAAGTGGGTGTCCCCACTCGTCAGTGACACGGGGATGGGCGAAGCGGTATGGGGTGATGTGGATCATTCGATCTAGCTCTAATCTAACGGATGTGGATCATCATCGTCGCGAGACTGCTCCGGCGAGAACTAAACCTAGCGCGGCCAGTGGGGGTCGCTGGGGGCTCACCGGGGTACTGACGAGGGTCGGCGAGGCGGGCGAACGACGAAGTCGACGACGGCGGACCTCCTGGTACCGGTGGCTTATCCTGGGGCGGCTCCAATCGCTGGCTCCTTTCTTCTCCGGCAGCGGCAGACTCCAGTGAAATTCCGGCGAGGTGGTGTGCGCCTTGCTCTGGGGATGGTGTGGCACGGTCAGTGGGGAGAGGGGAGTGAGATGGTGTGAAGAAATCATGCGGGGTGGCCTCTATTTATAGTCGAGCGAGGGGACCGTCGGGGCGCAAGGTGAGCTCGTCGGGGGCGACGTTACAGGCGGCTAATGGCATGGGCAAGGGTAGGGGGCGGTGCTATGTCTCCTGGCGATGCTCAACGGCATGATCGCGAGTCATGGGGCGGTGTGGTTTGGTCTAGAACGGGCGGTGCTCTGCACGGCAGAGGCGGCGTCTTCGACGGCGGGCGGTGGCTGTATGGCACGGGGCGGCAAACGGGGATGTCTGGCGGTGTCCTGGGTCGGTGGTGATCGTGTGTGCGCGCGGTGAGGGCGGCGCGCGGTCTGTGGATGCTGGTCGCGGGTGGCGCTCTGGCGCACGCTCGGCATGGTCTGGGCGTGTCTCGTGCGCGTGGTCCAGGGCTTGGCAACGCTCGCGGCTGGGACAGGCAGTGGCGATGGACGATGGGCTGCCTCCCAGACAAGGTTGGCACGGCTAGTTCTTCCTCTAGCCTGCTGTCCACGATGGGGTGACATTGGGGTGCTCGGCTGTTCACCATTAATGGCAATGGCAAGCACACAGGGGTGCTAGTGTTGGGCTAATCTTTCTAGATGATCTACTGGGTTGTGTGTGAGCTAACTAGGGAACAAGTTAGGCTCAAAACACTGCACACTATAGTGTTTGTGGTTTTGTTTGATTTGTGTATGCAACCTGTTTGAAGAAATGGCCGCATGAACTCAAGTTTTGAATTTTGAAATGATTTTTGGTGGGTTTGCTAGATTGGTTCTGGTGAGTCTGCAGATGCTTGGGTTTTGAAAATTGAGCTTGTTTGAGTGGGTTTTGAAAAAGTGGGATCTTCCCATATGAAGAAGATTCAATTTTGAATTGTCATTTAAACTATGCATTTGAAAGTTTCTGGATGATCACAAAGTGGGCCTTGATACTTTGTTATGAGTACATCCAAGGGGTGCAAAGATCCAGAAAAGTTTCTGTTAGGTTCTGAAAGTTTGAGATAGCCAAAGTAGGCATGGGAGTTAAATTGGTCAAAATGACCATTCCCTTAATATATTTGTTTTGATTTATTTGTCTTTAGGAAAAGTGTGGGAAATGTTTTAGATGATGTTATTTTCACCTTAGAAACATTTTACAAGCAATGGATCACACAAACAAGGTGGGTTTAGAGGATTTTAAAAATCCATGCATTCTCATATGCATGCATTCATGAATTCATTTAGAAAAGTTTTTGTTGACCCTAATCTTGATGATTAGTGTTTTGATGATCTAAGTTTGATATTTTTAGGATGTTACAAACCTCCCCCCCTTAAAAAAATCTCGTCCCGAGATTTGAAAAGGATGGAAAGATTACCTAGGGTTTCAAGAGATCTGGAAACTCCTTTCTGATGTGATCTTCGCGTTCCCAGGTAGCTTCTTCTTCTATGTGATTGCTCCATTGAATCTTGAGAAATTTGATGCTCCGGGTTCTAGTGGTTCGAAAGGCTTCCTCCAATATACGGATGGGCACTTCGGGATAGGTCAGGTCGTCGTTGATCTCTATGGTCCGGTGGTTGATATTCTTGAACACTTCGGTCTTCTCGAGGACTTCGAGACATTTGCGAAGTAACGAGATATGGAACACATTGTGTACAGATGACATCTCTTTAGGTAGCTCCAGTTGATAAGATACTTCTCCTCGACGGTTCAGAATTTTGAAAGGTCCGATATATCTAGGGGCTAACTTTCCTTTGAGTTGGAAACGCTGCATTCCCTTCAATGGCGACACTTTCAGATAAACAAAATCTCCGATGTTGAAGGCGAGGTCTCGACGTCTCTTGTCGGCATAACTCTTCTGTCGGGATTGGGCGGTCTTGAGATGCTCACGAATCTTGTGAACCTTCTCTTCTGCTTCTCGTAGGGGATGTCGGGTCCAAGATCGACTCTCCTACTTCCGACCAGTTCAAAGGGTGCGGCACTTTCTTCCGTACATGAATTCAAAGGGGCCATTTGCAAACTGCTTGGTAACTATTGTTGTAGGAAAATTCTGCAAACGCATGGCCTTCCCACTTGGATCCATATTCTAGCACACATGCTCTAAGCATATCTTCGAGCATTTGATTTACTCGCCCGCTTTGTCCATCGATTCCGAGGGTGATACGCGGTACTGAAATCTAGGCGGGTTCCTAAACCTTCTTGGACTTTCTTCTAGAATCTCAAGGTAAACTGAGTTCCTCGATCCGATACTATATTCTTGGGGACTCCGTGCAAACTAACTATTCTAGCGATGTACAACTCCGCTAGCTTCGAACTCTGATAGGTGGTTTTGACGGGCAAGAAATGGGCTACTTTGGACAATCTGTCCACTATGACCCAATTAGAGTCATTTCCCCTACTAGAAGTAGGTAGTCCAGTGATAAAGTCCATTCCTACAGAATCCCATTTCCATTCCGGAATCTGCAAAGGTTGCAACAATCTAGCGGGTCTTTGATGTCCTGCCTTGACTCGCTGACATATATCACACTTGGCGATATAGCTTCCGATTTCTCTCTTCATCTTATGCCACCAAAATTGCTCCTTTAAATCTTGATACATCTTAGTTCCTCCGGGATGGATAGAATAAAGAGTATCGTGAGCCTCCTTCAAGATAACTTCTTTCAACTCCGAATCTGCTGGTACACAAAGGCGTCCTTTGTACCGCAAAACTCCTTCTTCGTCCTCGGTGAATCCGGGTACTTTGCCTGTACCGATACGACGCTTGATTCCTTCGATACTGGCATTTCCCTTCTGCACCTCTTTAATCTGACTGATCAAAGTGGGCTGAAGTTCGATGCTAGCCAAAAATCCTTCACTTACTAATTCTACTCGAAAATCTTCCATCTCTTTGTGCAAACTTGGTTGCTCCTTTAAAATCATGGAGTTCAAGCGGCACGGCAATCTGCTAAGGGCGTCGGCTACCACATTGGCTTTTCTAGGGTGATAGTGAATGTCCAGGTCGTAATCCTTGATTAGCTCAATCCATCTTCTCTGCCTCATATTCAGCTCCTTCTGAGTGAATATATACTTTAGGCTCTTGTGATCCGAATAAATCTCACAACGGTTTCCCATTAGGTAATGTCTCCATGTCTTTAGGGCTAGGACTACAGCTGCGAGTTCGAGGTCATGGGTTGGGTAGTTTTGCTCATGTTGCTTCAATTGTCGAGATAGATAGGATATAACTTTGCCTTCTTGCATTAGCACACATCCGAGACCAATCTTGGATGCGTCACAATACACATCGAAGGGCTTCGTGATATCCGGCATGATCAAGATGGGGGCTGAGATTAATCTCCTCTTGAGTTCTTGAAAACTCGCTTCACATTTGTCGGTCCATTCAAACTTCTTGTCCTTCTTCAGCAATTGGGTCATGGGTCGGGCGATACTCGAAAATCCTTCTACGAATTTGCGGTAATATCCCGCCAATCCGAGAAAAGCACGAACTTGGGTTTGAGTGGTTGGGGCTTGCCAATCTTCTACATCTTTCACTTTGGCAGGGTCAACGGCAATTCCTCCAGCTGATACAATGTGACCGAGGAATCCTACCTCCTGTAACCAGAATTCACATTTGCTAAACTTTGCATACAACTGATGCTCTCTAAGGGTTCCAAGAATGGTCCTTAGGTGTAGCTCATGTTCTTCTTCTGATTTGGAATAAATCAGAATGTCATCGATGAAAACAACGACAAACTTATCCAGGAAGTCCATAAAAATCTTATTCATGAGATTCATGAAATAAGCGGGGGCATTGGTTAATCCAAAAGACATGATCGTATACTGCACAATCCATATCCGGTGGTAAAGGCGGTCTTTGGAATATCCTCTCGCAATTTTGAGTTGATGATAGCCAGTTCTAAGATCAATCTTAGAAAACACTTGGGCACCAGTCAACTGGTCAAACAAATCTTCTATCTTGGGCAAAGGGTACTTGTTCTTGATGGTGACATCATTCAACTTCCGATAATCCGTACATAAACGGTTACCTCCATCCTTCTTGTCCACAAACAAGACATGTGATCTCCATGGGGATGCGCTTGGTTGAATCAATCCGATTTCCAACATGGAATCCAGTTGCTTCTTCAGTTCTTCTAGTTCCGATGGGTTCATACTATAGGGTCTCTGGGCTATGGGTCCTGTTCCGGGGATTAGTTCGATGATAAACTCGATATCCCGATCTGGGGGCATACCGGGCAAAACATCTGGAAATACATTGGGGTATTCACAGACTATCCGAACTTGGTCAATGGTAGGTTGGGCTAGACTCTTGTTACACTTGAATTGGCGAGGTAAGGTTTCAGATATATGTTCGACTGATATTCCGGTGGTACTGGTCATGGTGATGGCTTTCTTGGCACAGTCAATCAATCCTTTATGCTTGGACATCCAATCCATTCCTAGTACTACTTCCAAACCTTTAGTTCCGAGTACTATTAGATTAGCATAAAAATCTATGCTATGGATTTGGATAGGAACGGCTTTGCAAATTTGCCTAGCCTTGGTGGTTGATCCGGGAATTTGTACAATCATCACATGCTTCAATTTGGTTGGTTGAATTTTACTAGTGTAGGCAAATTCTTTGGTGACAAATGAATGTGATGCACCAGAATCAAACAACACTCTTGCAAGTACTGAATTAACAGAAAACATACCCAGCACGACGTCTGGCGCTTCCTGAGCTTCTTCAGCATGCATGAGAAAAAGACGGCCATTGCGGTTGAGTGAATTTCCTGGGGCAAATCTTCTCCCTGGCTGGACACGACGCTGCTGCTGAGCTGGGACATTGGTATTAGGGGCTGTAGCATTCTTCTTGTTGGGACACTCGTTGGAATAGTGGCCTTTATTTCCACAGTCATAACAGGTCACTTGTGACTTGTCCTTGGCTGTGACAGGCGCAGCATTGCTTCCAGTCCTTGGGGCAGTGTTGGGGTTGGTGGTAGTATTGTTGGTGTTGAACTTGGGTGGGGCACGGGTGAAATTGCTAGAGTTGCCGGGGTTGTTGTGATTTCCTCCGGTTCTAGGGTTTCCACAGTTGGGATAGGTCGGACGGGTCATAGGGGGTCTGTTGGTTCTTGGGGCAAATCCTGGAGATTTGGATAGATCATGAGAAAAGAGGGAAATTGCTAAGGTTTTGGGTTTTTGAAAAGTTTTTGGAGTTTGACTCAAGTTTTCTAGCAACTTGCTTTTTCATTCATTCACTCATAGCACACAGTACAACACACACCACAACAAGGAAAAACAGATGGTTTTAAGAACCATTCGGGGAGCTACAATACAGTGGGACCGACTACTACTCACTACGCTAGTGCTCAGTGCTACTACTCCTCGGATTCTGTGGCTTCATCATCTTCAGGATCATTGATGAAGGCGAAATCATCCTCATCGGTGAAGAAGTCCATGGCCTGATCCTCGAGAAAATCATCGTCATCACTGAGATAAGAGTAAGGGTCTCCACGAAGATCCTCTCTGGCATTCTCCCTTTCCTCCAACTGCATGTCCCTCTCGTGGATGGTCTCTTCCAGAGATGAGATGCGATGGCGAAGACGGGCAATAATGCGCTCCTTCTTGTCGAGCTGACGGCGGCAAGACTTGCGATCTTTTGCTAGCATGGCGATGGTCTGATCCTTCGTCTTGATGATGGCAGACTTGTGGTTGCAATAGTCACGGCAGTTGTCCAACTCTTGCTGACGATCGTACATCATGAATCTGAGGTGGTCCAATTGAGTCTTCAGCAAGGGGTGGTATGGGGCTTCCAGTGGTTGTCCATTTTGATCACGTCTTGGGAAAAACTCAAAGCGAGTACCCTTGATCTGATTGATGCTCTGCCCACACAGACAGGAAAGAGCTTCCTGCATTGCTCTGGCAAGTCCATCGAGCCAGTTGTTCTCTCTTAAGGTAAACTGAATTCCTTCCGCAGTGGGAGGTTCAATCTTTCCTCGGAGACTTGCAACAATTAGCCACTGCAGATCTTCTCCTCCTTGATCATTGAGCTGAGCTCCGAAGAACTCAAAAGTGACGCTCGGAAGTTCCGAAAGCTGATCCAGATCCCTCTCAAAGATAAGGTCTCCTCCATTCTCGAGTTGATAAAACTTGTTGTACTTCACGTCCATCTATAAAAATAGAGGATGAGTAGATTAGCAGAGTGATCAAGTGTGTCAAAATTTTATCTATTTTGCAAGAGTTTTTGGGGCACCTGAAGTTTTATTAAAGAATTAAAGAGGTAAGAATGAGAATAAGTTTTCATAAATATTTTTGTTCTGTGGTTTTGAAACTAAGTTTTTGGTTCAACGTCCAACCTAACTAGGGTCTCCTATGGTCGGATGGCTCGATACCAACTTGTCAACACCGGATTTTTCAATCCTAGATGCTTGTTATGCCATACATCGCAATCCTGTGATTACCATTTTTAAGTAGACATAACAGAATTGGATACCATAGTACTTCATCCATTACAAACGATACATAAGTTCTTACACAAATAGGGATCTCATGATCCAGTTCTTAATACAACATCAAGCAGGAATACGTAATAGTAATAACGGTGGCGTGGTAAGCTCCATCTTCGGGTCAGCAATGCGGCGATGGGAGATGATCCTAGTTGTCGTAACCTTCCTGGGTCCATCCTCCAGGTACTCCTCTTCATAGTCTGGCCATGGGAATAGCCAGGGACAAAGCCATGAGTACTCTTTAAGTACTCGCAAACTAATACTAACAGGTAAGGGGTTTTTGGATAATAGGACACTAGGCTCTAGGGTTGTTTTGCAAAAAGCCAGGTTTATCTCTACTCAGTTCCAAGCTAGTCACAATTTTATAACTCCTAAAGGGGATCTTGTAGTTCAGGTCACAACTCTGTTGTGGTCAAGTCAAAGTCTCACTTCATTTCATGAGTCATTTTTCAAAAGGGTCTGACGGGGGAACAGTATGGCCACTCCAACTGTCCATAACCGCGGACGCGACTATTCGAATAGTTTGACACTCTGCAGAGATTGTACACTTTCACCACAACATTCGATACATCCGTCGGGAACAAATCCTGAATTCACCATACTCAGTATGCGGATAATCAATCCTAACCTTTCGATTACACTCCCTAGTATAAGCACCTCTCCTGTGAGTTTGGCCTCCCAACCATGACTCACTGTCATCTTGGGTACTGCACAGGTGGACAATCTTCACAAGGTAGCCTCAGCTCAGACCTTGGCCGTGAGGGAACTAATACTAAGGTATATAAGTTTCTAGTCAAGCCCTACCCAATATTCGGGTATTGTGGTTGTACGATAAAATTGGAATGGTATCGCATCCAGACAACCATCAGTTTTATAAAGGGCCAAGGCTCATGCCTCAACATTTTCATCACCAAAATCATCCAGGGTTTGGAAACACATGTCCAAAACATTTCAATAGAATGATCCATCATTCCAAGGTTTTCATAACCATTTTTCCACCAAGTAATCCCATTTAAGGTTGATCAAGTTTTATGCTTAGCACTAGCATCTATAGGTGGGGGTAGTAATGATGAGGGTTGGTACTAGTGGAGTTTCACTAAGTCCAACATTATATCTTAGACTGAGATCAAGGTTTCTAGCTTAGGCCAAATTTTATGCTCTTTAAGCAACCTTTAGCACAACTGTCTAGCATCTACCAAACTCTTAGGTAGACTCTAGGTCAACTTTGATAAAGAAATAAAGAAAGAGGCTTGCCATAAAACTAGGTTTGGTTTAGCAAGTAGATATGATCACATATGCTTATGGCATATCGTATTCATATCACAAGTATGGGTTTGTGGTAATAATAGGGTACTTTGCAAGGGTTAGCTTGCATTGGTCAACTTGATTAGTAAAGCTTGCATAGGTATAGTATCTTGCAAGTGTTAGCTTGCAAGGTTAATAGCTTGCAAGTATGGGCTTGCCCATTCAACTAGTAGTATTAGGCTTGCCTTGTGCAGAGCAGTGGTTGAAGTTCTCCTCGGCTTCCTCTTTGTAGTATCCTCCTTCTTCCTCGTATCCTTGGTCGGTACTAGCGTCTATGAATAAATACGAGGTACACAATCACCAAACAATACTTAAATACTTGCAATCATCACACACAAGGGTCCTATAGATGATCTAGCATCATCTCTAACATTACAAGGTTAAGTCTTGGGTTAAAACTTTTTATTTTGGAAAAGTAATTTCTACTCATTGAAAAACTACTTAAGATTTAATATTCTCCAAACTAAACATGGGATCATGTTGACACCTGTCATCACCACATATTGTAGTCCATGGAAATGTGATTTAAAGTGGTGTCACAATTTAATAAGGTTTTACCCTTTTAATTTAATTAATTAAAGTGGGTAGAAATGCTTATGAAGCATTCTTTTATTCCTTGAACATTGTTTCTGCAAGTAAACCTATATATTTTTATATATTCTGAAAGGTATGGTTAAATGTGATTTTTGAGAGTTGGAATCAACTCAAAAGCTTTTATGGTTTAAATTTGAAAAATGTTTGAATGCAGAAAAGCTTCTGCCTTGTTATTTTTGCTATGGGTGATCTACAGATCCAAATGACTTGAATCCAACGGGCTTGGATTAAGCATTCACAGACCTTTCCAACAAAATTCGTTTCATCCAATTTGGTGCACTGAATCGATCTGGGTTGATTTTTGAAGTTGGGTGCTAAAGTGTGTTTGAAAAGAAAAAGAAAAAGGTTTAATTTGAATTGCTGGGCTGCGGGGGAAATTCTAACGGGCCAGCCTGCTAAGCGCAGTGCTCCCGCGGGCTGCGTAAGTGGGTGTCCCCACTCGTCAGTGACACGGGGCTGGGCGAAGCGGTATGGGGTGATGTGGATCGTTCGATCTAGCTCTAATCTAACGGCTATGGATCATCGTCGTCGCGAGACTGCTCCGGCGAGAACTAAACCTAGCGCGGCTAGTGGGGGTCGCTGGGGGCTCACCGGGGTACTGGCGAGGGTCGGCGAGGCGGGCAAACGATAAAGTCGACGACGGCGAACCTCCTGGTACCGGTGGCTTCTCCTGGGGCGGCTCCAATCGCTGGCTCCTTTCTTCTCCGGCAGCGGCAGACTCCAGTGAAATTCTGGCGAGGTGGTGCACGCCTTGATCTAGGGATGGTGTGGCACGGTCAGTGGGGAGAGGGGAGTGAGATGGTGTGAAGAAATCGTGCGGGGGTGGCCTCTATTTATAGTCGAGCGGGGGCGACGTTACAGGCGGCTAATGGCATGGGCAAGGGTAGGGGGCGGTGCTATGTCTCCTGGTGATGCTCAACGGCATGGTCGCGAGTCATGGGGCGGTGTGGTTTGGTCTGGAACGGGCGGTGCTCTGCGCGGCAGAGGCGGCGTCTTTGACGGCGGGCGGTGGCTGTATGGCACGGGGCGGCAAACGGGGATGTCTGGCGGTGTCCTGGGTCGGTGGTGATCGTGTGAGGGCGGTTGTGTCTGTGGATGCTGGTCACGGGTGGCGCTCGCGCACGCCGCATGGTCTGGGCGTGCGTGCGCGTGGTCGAGGGCTTGGCAACGCCATGGCTGGGACAAAGGGCGATGGCGATGGACGATGGCTGCCTCCCAGACAAGGTTGGCACGGCTAGTTCTTCCTCTAGCCGCTGTCCACGATGGGGTGACATTGGGGTGCTGGCATTTCACCATTAATGGCAATGGCAAGCACACAGGGGTGCTAGTGTTGGGCTAATCTTTCTAGATGATCTACTGGGTTGTGTGTGAGCTAACTAGGGAACAAGTTAGGCTCAAAACACTGCACACTATAGTGTTTGTGGTTTTGTTTGATTTGTGTATGCAACCTGTTTGAAGAAATGGCCGCATGAACTCAAGTTTTGAATTTTGAAATGATTTTTGGTGGGTTTGCTAGATTGGTTCTGATGAGTCTGCAGATGCTTGGGTTTTGAAAATTGAGCTTGTTTGAGTGGGTTTTGAAAAAGTGGGATCTTCCCATATGAAGAAGATTCAATTTTGAATTGTCATTTAAACTATGCATTTGAAAGTTTCTGGATGATCACAAAGTGGGCCTTGATACTTTGTTATGAGTACATCCAAGGGGTGCAAAGATCCAGAAAAGTTTCTGTTAGGTTCTGAAAGTTTGAGATAGCCAAAGTAGGCATGGGAGTTAAATTGGTCAAAATGACCATTCCCTTAATATATTTGTTTTGATTTATTTGTCTTTAGGAAAAGTGTGGGAAATGTTTTAGATGATGTTATTTTCACCTTAGAAACATTTTACAAGCAATGGATCACACAAACAAGGTGGGTTTAGAGGATTTCAAAAATCCATGCATTCTCATATGCTTGCATTCATGAATTCATTTAGAAAAGTTTTTGTTGACCCTAATCTTGATGATTAGTATTTTGATGATCTAAGTTTGATATTTTTGGGATGTTACAGGAGGAGACGACGAATCAGGGGATATCCATGAAGGAGATGGGTTCGTTGTGTTTCTCGTTGACATCAAAGCTTGCCTTCAAGATTTGTTTTAATAATTGTTATTTTGATCAGGTATTATGAGAACAAAAGGTTGTTCAAATAATTTCCGTATTCCATAATAGATGGATGATATACAAGTATAGTTGGAGAAATCACATCCATAAAACTAATGCTAAAAATATCGCAAGACAAATGATTGAAAGATCACTTAAGAAGTGACATCGCCGTTTAAATTATACTGGAAAGAAAACATGAAGAAACTCCATGTTGATGGAATTATGGAGTCTTTTAATTTTGATCAAATGACACTTATGAGACTTTCCTAGAGAAAATTGAAACTCCGTTCATAGGCCAAAAGAGAACAGATGACTAACTTATTGGAATTTGTACATATTGATGTATGTAGTCCATTATGTGTAGTCGTGAGCGATTGATTTCAACTTCATATGCTTTCTCCAGAAATTTGAGTGAATATATGTGTATATTTACTTAATGAAGAAGAAGTATGAAACATTTTAAAATGTTCAAAGACTTTCAAGATGAAGTGGAAAATCATTGTAACAAGAAAATAAAGAGTTTATAATTGGATCATAAAAGAAGATATTTGAGTTAGAAGTTTAGAAAAACACCTAAGATTTAAGGAATCGTTCCATGGATTTGCATTTCCCGAAACACCATAGGAGTATGGAGTGTTCGAGATATGTAATGAAACCTTGTTTGACATGGTAAAGATCAAAGGTATCATTTATAAAACTGTCATTACATTTTAAAGATTAAAGCTTTAGAGACTTCTGCTTTTACACTGAAAAGAGCTCCATCATGATCCGTTAAAATGACACCATATGGTTTGGGATAAAACCCAAGTGGGACTTTCTTAAACATTGGTATGCTAGGCATACGTAAAATGTTTACAATCAAAAGTCGGATGAGCATGTCTTTGTAGGTTATTTCGAATAACCGTTGGGTGTTCCTCATAACACCAAAGACAAAAGTTTTTGTCGCTTAGAACATCAAGTTTCTTAAGAAGGATTTTTTCGTGAAAAGTTAAGTGGGAGTAAATAGAACTTGATAAGGTTATTGAACTTTAGCTATATGTGATGAGTTCCACAGCGCCGAAAAGTGTCCCGGAGGCAGCAACAATGCTCATGGATCACGTGCCTCAAAGGTTGTGGTCATGGAGATCTAAGTTCCTATTGAACCGAGTAGGCCGGATAAACAATCAAATACTAAGATTTGAGAGTTAAATCATTATTGTTTGATAATGATGAACCATTTATATGCAAAGAAGCGATGATGGACCCTGACTCCGTTAAATGGCTTGAAGCCATAAAATCCGTGATAGATCCATACACGAGAAATGTAATGCCCCGGAAAATATTCCAAAATAAAATTGCTTCTTATTTTCTATTTTGCATCATCATGCATACTTTCGCCCTAAAATATTTTCACCAAGAGCCTATTTTGTTTTCTAATTAATCCATCCTTTAATTTCAAATCAAAACCCTGGTCTTTTTCGGATCTTTTATTTGTCTAAAAAAACTATTTATAAAAGTCTATTTAAAAATAAAAAAAATGTTTTAGTGGGGGAGGCAGTCAAACGACCAGGCCCAAAGGCCCAGTCGAAAGACCACCTACCACCCTAGATAACCAAACCCTAGACCTAGTCCTAACCCTAGGTGTCGCGAACCACACACATACTGCACCTAGCGCCGCCGGCCAGCAACACAATGCCCACACAACGCCTTGGTCCTACCCACACACGCACTCATGTCTCGTTCACGCACACACGTACACACACGTAACCCAGGACACACGCACACAGCCACGCGATGCACACACGCTGCCCACGACCCAGGCCCGCATGCAACCCACGCGCTCTCCACCACCACGCACGCGGTCTCCCTCCTGCCTCCTATCGCCACACTTTATTTGTTTTCGATGAACATCATCACATATTCTCTTGCTAGTTACTTAGGCCACTGCAGTTCATGAATTGTGTTGTTATGTATGACACTTCATACCAACAAATCCGGTATCCAATACCCAAGAACCACATTGTTTAATAAACAAAGAATACAACCATAACATGTATATCATATATATACCTAAGCTGGACAATTCTAGTCTTTTTTTTTGCCAAATATTTCTAAGATTCTCTTTCAGCATTTCCTCTTCTTTTTAAAAGAATCTATCAACATCAACAGTGGCGCCATACTCATGACACATAGTCCAAAGTGTGTATAGTCAAATACTAATGTCTTTGGACTTTCACCTTGAAGTAGATCACCATCATCAAATGTTTGGCGTTCTTTCGAATTCCATTCTTTAGTAATCTTTTAGTGTGGTAAACATTTTACCTACATCTTTTATTCATCATTATCATGACAATTTTCATGATCAAGCTACTATAGCTTATAACGAAGAATCACGAGTATAATGTTGCTCTCCAACACCTTTTGGAGGATTAGGACGACTAGCATCTCCAACCTTCGAAAACTCTCATCAAATATGAGAACATATATTTTGCTAAATTATGCTCTATCATGTTGGAACCAAAACATTGTTTTAGATGTCGCAATATCTTCTACACATGATGGTTTCTAAAACAATCCTTTCAGCTCCAAGATTTCCTTGATATTAAAACAATCTTTTTAAACATCAAGAATCATAGAGGCAAACATGATACTTAGATACTAACACTGGAATTGTTACTCTTGATTTAATACTAATTATCAAACTTCACGAAGTAAACGAAGTTTGCTGAAAGTTTGCAATAGGACTTTTAAACTTTAGATTGACACTCAAAACCATACGATACCAGTTTGTAAAGTAACTATCCAGAATTCTGTAGTTCTATTATCTCAATTATAACTAAGCATAAGGTAGTTAACGGATGCCAATGACTACAAAAATTATGCAAATTCACTTTGATTTAATTTATGATAAATTGTGTTCAACTTTAATCATATTACTTTTGAACTCCCACTCAAAACAACATCCCTCGAGTGGTTTTGGTGATTACACGAACCAAATCCACTACACCAAGTCCGATCATCATGAGAGATGATGTAGTTTCAAAGGCAAACAATCAACATGTTCATCATATCATCCACATGACTCATGCTATACCTTTTGGTATTCCGTGTTCCGGGGGCATGTTTGTACATGCTAGGATCGTCAAGGTTAACCTTAGTATCCGCATGTGCAAATCTAACTTACATCTGTTGTATGAACATGTAGAATCTATCACACCCGATCATCACGTGATGCTCCAAAACGACGAGTCTTAGCAATGGTGCCTACTAAGGACGAATACTTTATTACTTGATATTTAGTGAGAGGGATCATCTTATAATGCTACTGTCGCGATCTAAGCAATACAAGATGCATAAAAGGATTAACATCACATGCAATTCATAATTTGGGATATCATATGGCCTTTCCCCTTATGCCTTTGATCTCCATCTCCAAAGACAACCATCGGTCTCCTTCCGATTGCAATATTACAATAAGGATCATTGCATATATCAAATATAATCACAATCACATCATGGCCATACCACACCACATCACATGCCCTGCAAAAACAAGTTAAACGCCTCTAATTTTCTTTGCATGTTTTACGTGGCTTGGGGCTTTCGAATAAGAACCGTTCTTACCTACGAACAAGAACCACAATGCTGATACAAGTGTTTTCAAGTGCCCATTGTAAATTGAATCTTAACTATGGTGGGAGAGATAAACACACAAATCCACTTGTGTAATACAATTTGCATGTTGAGCATGGAGCAAGTCTCATGTGCAACGACATGTAAGGTTAGCCCGGGCCGCTTCATCTCACCATCCGCAAGATGCAAAGTACATGAAAAGCAAGCGACAAAAAAACATCAACGCTCACAAAACCATTGTGTTCTACTCGTGCAATAGATCTATGCATAGATTCAGCTCTGGTACCACTGTAGGGTTCGTTGCATTAAAAAAAAATTCTACCGCAAGAACGCATAAAACCAAGATCCAATCTATGAAAAAGCCAAGATCTAATCTATGAGATCGGTGCAACGAGATTGTGGAGAACTAACCCTCATAGATACAAAGTGTTTAACAAGATCAGATTCTCATGGTTGGTGTAGTCGATCACTTCCCGATCTCAAGATCGTGTAAACGATCCTTCCGGTGCCGCGTTCCGGCAACGCTTCCGCAGTCGCTCACACATACGGTAGTCGATGAAGACCTTGCTCTCCCTTGTTCCAGCAGGGCAGCGGAGGTAGTAGATCTCCTCGGAATCCCAACAACACGACGGTGTGGTGGTGGTGGTGATGGAGGAGAGATTTCTACAGGGCTTCGCCTAAGTCGGGGCAGGACGGTGGAGAAGAGAGAGATGCGACGGCTAGGGTTAGGCGCCAAGGGAAATGGGTGTGTGTGTGTGTGGGGGGGGTGCGCCACCACCCCTCATTATATAGGTGGCGAACGTTCAAGGGTTCCCATCCTAGGCTGTGTCCCCTCCCAACTCACCCACCAAGGGGAGAGTTGGAACCTTTTCCATCTAGTCTTTCCTCTTACCAAAAACTAGAGTTTGACTTTTCAGACTATGATTTGACTATTCAAACTAGGGTTTGACCCTTTTACTAGTGTTGGCCGAATTGGCTCTTTAGGGTTTGGTGCGGCTGGCCCCTAGGGCATGCCACTGTCCAAGTGACCCCCTTACGGGGTGGTGGAACCACTGGTGGTTCCTCTAGGACATTCTAGAAGTATCCGGTCAAAACACCAAAACTTTTCGGAACCCCAGAAAACCACTTTCCTTGTATGAATCTTATTCTCTGTACCATTCTGGATCTCCTCGTGATGTCCTGGATCTAATTCAATACTCTGAACAACATTCGGGGTCTCCAACTCATATTTCATATCTACTTAAAACAACATCGAATCCTTAAGTGTGTCTCCCTACGGTTCGCGAACTATGCAGACATGATCGAGACACTTCTCCGGTCAATAACCAATAGAGGGATCTAGAAATCCATATGCCCCCAACACTTTTCAACGATGAATTCGTGATCGAATGAACCATTTATATATGATACCAATTCCCTTTGTCGCACGATACTTTACTTACCCGAGATCCGATCGCCGGTATCTCTATACCTAGTTCAACCTCGTTACCGATAAGTACTCTTTACTCGTACTGTGATGTGACATCCATTGTGACCTTGTCACATGCTTGCAAGCCAATTGGATATCACTCCACCGAGAGGGCCAAGAGTATATCTATCCGTCTTATGGATGGACAAATCCCACTCTTGATCCATGCGCTTCAATCCATACTTTCAGAATACCTAATGCCACCTTTCACAACCACCCAATTACGGAAGTGGCGTTTGATGTCATCAAAGCACTCATCCGATGATGGTGATTAACATGATCTCATGGTCGAAGGATTAGGTTACTATGTATTTAAAAGCTTTGTACCAAACGAAATTTAATGACTTGATCTTATGCTATGATTGCTATGGGTGTGTGTCCATCACATCATTCTCCTAATGATATGACCTTGTTATTAATAACATCCAATGTCCATGATCAAGAAACCATGATCATCTATTAATCAACAAGCTAGTTTAATAAGAGGCTTACTAGGGACTCTTTTATGTTTACAAAACACACAAGTATTAATGTTTCCGATTAATACAATTATAGCATGGGATGTAAACATTTATCATAAACATGAAGATATGATAATAACCGCTTTATTATTGCCTCTCGGACATAGGTAAGTTAGATATGTCTTCGGACATGATGATGATATGATATTTTGATGGACAACAACTACATTGCATACATAAACTCGGTATGGACAAGAGGTCATCTTCCATAGTGCAGCTCCGATCCTTCTCGACCGTAGATGCAAACGTTGTACCACCATTAAAAATCGTTGTGCCTCCTGGTTGGATCAATACAGTAGGTGATTCCTCTGGATACACACGTAGTTATGAGATAATTCTTGTTGTGAGATTCGGAAGGCACGCATAATATGTTGCCTAAAGGGTTGAACATGTATTTGGGTACAGTAGTGCACCCCTACAGGGTATCTTTTCGAGAATCCGTGTGTCCACGGTTATGGACGCCTCAGGAGTATAGTGTCATGATCATAGACAATGCCACTAATGCTTTGTCTCTAATAATATGACTAGTGGTTAGTCATGCCAACTAAACAACTGGATAATTAAAATTGCCACGTGTGTGTTCCGCAAGAGTACTTTCTCGACTGGTCTTTGAGGGAGAAATATTTGGATGGGTTATGCTTGGTGTTATATTCTTGTTACCGTTTAGCGCTCCCTTACCCTGCTCTAATAGCCGAAGTTGTAGCGTGTCTCTATAAGTTAGATAGTGCAAGCCTTATTGCTGCTGAGCCGACCATACCCATGTAGGCGAGACCCGCCGAATTCTAAGACTAGCCATGTACTGGCCTCAGTACTGACCGTCCTCTCTTTATGTTTTCCTTTTCCCTTTGTCGGCACCTTTTGGCTTTGATAGGTATGTGTTTGACCATCTTAGCAAGTTTACCCTTCCGGCTTGGCCTGTGTAGGATTATGGACGGCGCCTGGTTATTCTCCAGGAATCTTAGTCCCATTTGGTTCTTATCCATACACGGATACTGTATTGCTTACATCATGATTTGTATCTTTGTATTGTATCATTTGTATTCTTGACTCATGGAGTCGTTGTTGTATATATATGTTTCTTGTGGATTTTATTTGTAAACTAATAAATGCACCTACACGAAAGTGTCTGGTGGATGTCTTTGAATCGCTTATATGTGGATTTTGGTAGAAATACTAAGATCTCCTTAGACTCGACTCGGGGGCGTTACAACATATTTATACCATGTATTCTTGTTGTGTTAGTTCTAGAATGATGTCAGACGACATATCAAATAGAAGATGCCAAAGTTTGAACTTCATGGAAAAAACATGGGACATTCACAGATGATACTTATCTTTTACACATTTGACTACCGTTGAGAAAAAAACATACAAATACATAGGTTACATTAGCATGATATTCAGGTAGGTTTCTTTCTTCATAATTTTCCTATGTATGACCCAGAAAATGCAGACTAGGTTAATGTTGAACATAAAAGGCAAAATTAGTTTCATGGTATAAAATATATTTGCAACTAGTCTCTTCTATTTTCTGATTTACTTTTGTTTCATTCAAAGTGAACTCAACCATTTGGAACTAAGACTACATGTTTTCTGTCTGAGGAATTCTTTCTTTTTGGTTCTTTTTTTTTTGGAAAAAGATCCGGATCTACTTCATGAGTTCACAAGAAGTACAAAGCATCCAAACATAATACAAATTATATCGAGGTTCTTGGACCACCTAACGACCACTACTGCCGCCAGAGCGAGCTGCCGACGCGCCGCTGTCGCCGCTCCCTTACCAGAGCCGGCCTAAAGTTGTTGATGGCAGCCAAGAAGTCTTCGTGCACGTGCCCCTAAGGACCAGCGCCCTAGAGCTGAAGCAGTCGCCATTGAACCCTTGAATTGATCTAAAACTTGTAACACCAAACCTAGAACACACGTAGACTGGACGAGATCCACCACTCCATAAAAACGGTGACCACACGAATCCCCGCCCTCCTCAACGCCAGTGGCAAGATGATCGCAGACGAGGTGGAAGAGGAGACGGGTATACCTTATTCTTGTCCCGCTCAACGCCGCCATAGCGTCGATGCCGATTGACCAAACTCTAACTTTAGGGACCTTCTACAACACCGAGCGCAGGTCCGAGGTCCCCACCCCCTCCCGTCGTCAGAGCGACAAGCAAATGAGGCGGGGACCCGTCGATTCCCAAACATAGACGACAAGGACGACGTAGATTGCAGCGGCTTCCCCTAGCCGCCGCCTCTCTTTTCCTTACGGGAGGAGGTGATCGGCTATTCCTTAGGATGTATTCCGGCACAAGATTTTTTTTTTGTTCTTGATTAGTTGATTTAGCTAGCTAGCTGGACACTACAGGGGAAAACTCTTATATTTGAACTGTCATTGGCTGACTTCTGTTTTTTTCCATAACCTATGAATAGACATCCTGTAAGCTTACACATTTGTACATATTTGATTCGTATATAAAATATCTTGCAGTTTTCTTTCTTATTGGTTTACTCTCTATCACGCTGCCACCATAATACTAGACCATCCTACTTCATTATCCCCTCTTAAGTTTTGATGATCATTAGAAATATCTTTAAAACTATATGTAGTCATACTCGAACAAAAATACATTCAAGCAACTGTCACCTCGTCATGCTGGAAACACCCAACGCCAGCCACACGCCATGTACACCGCATCGTGTGAGCACCAGCTGCTTGCAAGCCGGCAAAGCCAAGGAATATCGATTGTCACACAAAAGCAAACGAAAAACTTCACAATATCTTAATATCGAGGACTAGCCGCATGGCCAGTTGGCCACCATCAACACATTAGATCAACCACGGACCAGACGAGGACACAACTTTGGGGCTGAAACAATCCCTCGCGCAGAATAGGTGTTGCAGAGCAGGTGGCGCGGCGAAGCGCACGAACCGTCTAGTTATGTACAACCTTCATGTCAAACGAACATATTTCATCATATGGCTGCAAGTCAAACTTTCTCACTTAACTCCCTTCCCCTAAGAAATCAATAACAAAACTGACCACATCCAGTTACAAATAATAAGAAAATAAATACAGTACAAACATTGTATTTTTTACAATATATTTGGTAACTTCCAAAAGTAATTCCAACATAGTTTTCACCATAACGTTAGTTCTCAACGGATATTTCTCCTCAAGCAAATACACAAAAGGCAACGAAAAGAACACAGGCACACAGTAACACCCTTTCTCGTCGCCTGTCCCTGCAAGTTAGAAGAAACACAAACTGAAATAACTGGAACTTGTACACGTGGATACATATCCAAAACAATGAATTTGCTGCTTACCCTTTTTCAAATTCTTTACAATTTTGTTCCCAGACTCGAATTTTATCCCGCACAACACGCAAGTCCGAGGCAAACTCATCCCATTCCTTTTGGTTCTCGGCAGCTCGACAAATTCTGCTTCCAGACTCAAGTCTCTGTTTGTCTCCCATGTTGGGTTTCGATCGAGAATGCTGGGGATAATAAGTGAAAGTATTAACTTGTCGCACAAAGATCATTAGCAAATATATATATGAAGAAATATCTTTAGAGAAAATTCCTTATTCGACACTACTTTCCAATATAGTTCCTTATTTGACACTTAAAAAAGTTTTACTTCCTTATATGACCAATTGCGTAATTTTTTTGCCCTTATATGACACCGCCGTTAGTACAGTTAGTCTATTCTGTTAGTTCATATTTTTAAGGACCAAACTACCCACCCGCATGATAACATGTGTTCCTCCACCTTTTTTATTTATTATCGCTGGGTAAATTTGATGGTACAGCCGGTTAGGCTAAATGACTGATTCACTTGTTCACCGCCTCGAGCTAATCCATACGTGTGCCTGCATGCGAGATAATCATGCGCCGATAGCTAGGATATGTAACAACTTCTGTTAGCGTGTGTAGGACGCGGCTTGCTTGCGCCCCGGTACCTTGCATGCATCGACGATTCGGTCCCCTGCGTAGCACGCACGCTGCAAGACATCGATAATTTTTAGTACTGCCTCCGACCCATATTAAGTTAATTTAACTTTATCTAAATTTATATATACGTATCTAGTTAAGTATCTAGTCTAGATGCATTTGTATCTAGACAAAGTTGAGTCAACTAATATGGATTGAAAAGAGTAAAAAAAATCCAAATACAAACAGTATACGGACAAGAGATGGAGTCATGGCTGCGAACAAGTGCCCCAATAATGTCATCAGCTCTCGGGTCGCCGCACAGTGCGTCGTTTTTTCCGTTGGCAAGGAGTTCCGCTAGCTTGAGTGCATCTCGTCTACTCTTTCCGTCGGCAAGGAGTTTCGTCACAGTACGAGCCGGTTGGCCTTATTCCTTGTGAACTCGATCGTGGCCCGTGCCCATTGCAAAGCTATGCACTAATTGGTGTTCAGTATTACAATAGCGTACTAATGTGATATTTTTCCATTTGTTTTAATCAAAAAGTATGAAAAAAAGGCCAGAGAGGCGTTTGATGCATGCCAGGTACCTTTGGAAACGCTAAACAATACGATGATTTGAATTATATGATCGGTTCCATCACATCTACATTACCATTTCTTATAATTTTGTTACATTATATACCAGGGGTAGAAGTGTCTTTGTACGTTCCCAACTAACCCCGTTAGCTCTCAAAATACACTAAAGTGTCATATAAGGCAAAATAATTACACAAGTGGTCAAATAAGGAAGTGAAAAAAAATTAGTGTCAAATAAGGAATCATATTGAGAAATAGTGTCAAATAAGGAATTCTCTCATATCTTTAGCATCTGCATGAAAATATCTCTAGCACTTATTCTTGCAACAAAAACAGGCAGTTAGATCACATCTCCAGATAGTTACTTGTCAGATGGTGGATCCAGGATTTGGGATACTAGGACAAAAATGTTGAAAATCTGATACAATCAGAGGACTACATTCAACATGCGGAATAATAGTTCTAAATATGTTTTGATTCTCCAATTTATGTGAGACAACTACAAGAAACATAGAACACTTCCAACCCCTCACTGGTAAATTCCTTGAACTTAAATCGTAGACAAATGTGTTCACTATTTCAAACTTTTGATAAAAAAAGGCAATATACCACTAGATTGTACTTGTACTTGCGAGAAACACGAGACGTAGGGATTGCCTCTACAAATTCTCCGGTGGCACACAGAAACATTTTATAATCTTATTATAGCAATCCTTAGGAATCAAAACTGTGACTTGAGTTAATCAGCGAATGGACTTGAGTTAACCCAGCCACCACCATTGCCGGACCTCGGAGGTGGACTAGGGCAAAATAAGGCAGGGGAAACCTAATTAGCATGTGGAGACCCGGGTTTGATTGCCTCTACGCCGGCGCCGCACACCTAATTTCGCAGATCAAGGAAAGGGTGGATGAAGGGAAGAGGGGGATTTTACCTCATTGGGATCGAACCTCCCAGTCCCAGCACCACCGGAGAGCAGCCGAACCGGGCTCCGATGGAAGGAGCCTTCCGTTTGCGGGATCGACCATCGAACGACGCAGCGTGCAGATCTGAGCACCGATGAAGCAGACATCCTGCTGAAAAGGGGATCGTGGCCTGATTTTTTTTTCTGGATCTTGGAGTTGTTCGTGTGGACGTTGCGAACCGGCGTTTGGCGTAAGTATATAAATCACAGGCTCCGGGAACCGATAGTGGATTGATTTCCACAGGCCGACTCGATTTAGATTCTGGAAGCGAAGCGAGACCCATACCGTGTCGGGTTCGTGTCTATGTGACTTTGCGGCCGTCGTACGCCCGGCCGCTCGTGGGCCGAGACAACGAAAAGGCCTAGCTAGTTACTTGGCTAATTTTCTTTTTAAATAATACGTTTTTAAAATCTATTTTACAAATAATACATGAAATAATAAAATTCGGAATCTAGTGCTGATTCACAAGCTCGCGCTCTGACTGGAACCTATCGGAGACCCGTGCATCGACAGTCGATAGCGCTCAATTTTTACGAATAGTACATAAAATAAAATAAAATGAAATCTTGCACTGATTCAAAAGCTGACTGTAACCTATGAGAGATAGGTGTAGCGCGACCAACCACGGCAAGCCTGCAGTCGGAGGCCCATATAATTATGGATGTAAATGGTACGAATAATTTCCGCTCCAAATCCGCATCCGCGTTCGTTTTTTAGAATATGGTATGTATTTTTAGATATCAGGAGGATATGGATGTGAATGCGGATATTTATCGAGCGGATATTCGACGAATATGGTAGCGGATATGGTATTGATGATATCCGACGGATAAGGATAATCTGATATTTTATGAAAATTATCCGAGATACTTAAATAGAATAATCCGATAAATTTAGCACAATCCCAATATCTAACAATGTAGTATGTATCGGCTAGCTATGCATGCTACATATGCATGTTATATTATGCTATTATCAATCTTGCACTTTTATACTACTGCTATCTAGTGTTGCACACTTTCTTGTCATTTTTTTTGTATAAACTAAATAATTTTTTATTTTTTTATGTGTATTTGCTCGATTATCCTCTTCCGCCGATTTAGCTCCGAATCCGTTCCATATCCGCAATCCGATATAATCTGCATTCGAATCCGTATCCAGCTATTATCCGTTTCGATCCAAATCTATCAAAAAAAATATGGTAAAAAATATAATAATAACAATATCTAATCTAATCCGATCCGTTTAAGTCTCTACGTATAACGAAGGGGGTAATGTTGGCTTGAGTCTCCGATGAGAGTATTCGAGACTCGAGCATCCGACGACTGCATGCCACTAGCTACCGCGCATAGCTGTATGCGCATGCATGTGGCCCTCGCGGCAGGTAAGCTGGGTTTTGTCCTACAAAGGAAAAAAAACTCAACTGCAACTAGATCAATTAACTGCATGCGCTGGTCTTTCACTAGCTAGCTGCAGCGCTGCTGCTGCAGTCTTGTTGAAGTCTCAACCCCTGACATGTTCTCGTCGGCTGATAGACCAACCAGCCGGGGACCCGAGCCACACTGGTCAGAACACCAACCCCTCGCAAGGAGCGGTCAGGTTTCAGCACCCGATTAGTATTAGCGCTCGTCGGAGCACCGGTCTCCAAGGCCGCCCTATATTTCAAAATGGTTAATTTTATCTATTATTTGTTATACTTATTAAAAAAGTGTATTATTTAAAGGACAGTACTAGGCGTTTTCGGGAGATTTGTGTTTTTTATCCCCGGGTTCCCAGCCAACCACGTGTCCTCGTTTTGGGGTCAAAATCCCGCTTTTGCTATAACTTACGCGTTTTTGCTACAAATAGTCCCGCTTTTGCTACACGTAGCAGAAAACGGTTCGGCCCAAAAAATAGAAAAACAGACTGGACCTCGCCGGCGACCGTGTAGCAAAAAAGTTGTATTAATGTAGCATATCCGATATCGCCAGAGACTCGCCAGAGGTTTTTGCCGGTAGACCTCACCGGAGAGAGTGTAGCAAAAACTTTACGCTATTGTAGCAAAATCACGAAACGGTGGTAGCAAGAAAATTGTCCCAATGTAGCAAAAAGAACGACCTCGCCGGAGATATCGTCAGTGGTGGCTGCTATAGCAAAACGATTTTGCTAAGCATTTTCGTCGAAAATATTGTAGCAAATATTTTGTGCTATTATAGCAAAAACATAGAACAGAAATAGCAACAAAAATAAACTAATATAGCAAATCTGATCTTGTCGGAGATCTCGCCAGAGACCTTGTAGCAAAATTCAAGACACGCTTGTAGCACCGTCGCCAGTCGCACGTAGCAAAACACGTGACCGTTTGTAGCACCGCCACACGGTCAAAGTAGCATCATCGCTGCTAGCCGTTGGGGGATGTTGTGGCGAGAAATGCAGGCACAAACGGCGTTGGGAGGGCGGCGAGCAGCGGCGACCTGTCGGGCGGCGGCGCGACCTACAGGGCTTGGTGGCACGACTGGCTAGCAGCGCGCATCGTGGCAGGGCGGCGTCGCGGCGGCGCTACCGGCAGGGCAGCGCGCGGTGGCAAGGAGGCGCGGCGGCGCTGAGGCGAGCACATCTGTATGGGCGCGTGTTGCAGCATGCAGGGGTTCCGGCGACGTGACGCGAGCTGCGGGAAAGCACGGCAACGCGAGCGGCGGCGCAGGCTGCAGGCACATGGCAACGCGAGCGATGACGCAGGTACACGACGACAGGCACACTTCGCGGCGCTCGGCCAGGGCGATGGCGGCAAGGCAGAGGGAACACGCAACTAGGCGCGGGCCAGGGCGATGGCGGCCTGCATCTCTGGTGGCGGAGCGGCGCCATGAAAGGAGCTTGGGCGCGGCAGTAGCAAGAAGGCGACGGGAGCTACAGTGGTAGGAGTTTCAACGGAGGAGAGAAAATTCTGAGAAAGATCGTACAAAAAGATAAGGCTTGTGGGACCGGTATACGCACGCAGCGCGAGCAGAAACAACCACCCGGGTGATCTTTTGCGTTCGATCCCGGGAGAGTAGTATCATTTTCCTTATTTAAATAAAATAGCAGTTACTTGCCTTCAAAGCTGTTTTTCCTTTTAATAAAAAAAAATACCGCTAACGACTACTCTCAACTTTGTCTAGATAAAGCACTATTCCCTCCATCCCGAAATAGACGTCTTAGATTTTTTTAAATTTAGATAAACTTATATACTAAATAGTGTTTAGATTTAATTAAATTTTGACAAATCTAAGATATCTATTTTAGGACGGAGGGAATAGTAAAGGTGCATGTGCACGGTCTATAAAATATATGTAATTTAATTTTGTACTCCCTTCGTCCAAAAGAATGTCATAGATTTGTCTAAAAATATGCATGTATGTAAACACATTTTGACATTTTTTGGTCATAGGGAGTAAGTTTTTTTCTTGAGAAACATTGTATAAATCATAGACACTTACACCACGTACAGGCACCCACCCCTATGAACGCACACACGCACAACCTATCCCTATGAGCATCTTCGAGTGACTGAGCCGGCGGATTAGGTCTTGAGATTGACGAAGTTACCACGGGCGCCTCACTGTCGACGGGAACGTCGCCTCCCACTGAAAGAATATCCCTCCTTTTATATAACACACAATGTCAAACCTGAAGTTTAAACTCTGGTGGGCTTGGGTACAACCACCCTCTTTGACGAGGTTTGATCTCGTCAATGCCCATTGTTATGGAGTTGGGTTTTGGAGAAGATGGAGATGCTGGAGATCGTGGAACGGTTAGTTGCACAAGCAACAGGGACATGAGATTTACCTGAGTTCAGGCCCCTGAGGGAAAACCCTACTCCCGCTTGTCTACTCTTTGATTACTGGGCAAGAGGTTCTGGCGCAGATTCGATCTGGCGTGGAGGTGCGTGTGCGAAAGTACGAGTTGAGAGATCTAGGACGTGCCCTCCTGGCCTTTATATAGACTTAGGCAGGTCCCGGGCATAGTCCTAGTCGGTTACAGGTTCTAGGGTTTTACCCCCTTGAATTTCCTATCTGCGCTAGTCTTGTTCTCCAAGGACTCGAAGGCGTCATGGGCCTTGGCCACCCGAAAATCTTCATGGGCCGGCGTACATCTACCGTGGGCCTTCCTAGGGCTGGACCAGGTATGCTGAAGTCATGTACCCGCAGGGTATAACCATGTCAGTAGCCCCCGAGTGATCAGTCGAATCATAGATTCGGCTGAGGACTCTTCAATCCTTCGGGTGCAACTGGGTAATAAAAGTATATGTGTGTAGGGATTTGTTGATACATGTGCCTGACTCACCCGACGGATCAGGGTCAGTTAACTGTCTTAGGACGAAACAACATGATCTTCATCAGGTTCGAGTCCCTTAACTTGAACCCGGAACATATGCTGGCGTAATTCGACTCAGGCCGCGGAGGACTTATAGGAGTAGAATTCTAGTGTTTTTAATTGATGCACCCAACGCGTCCGTCGGGATTTTTCATCACGCCTGTTGGCATGGATTTATACTAGCAGAGCGCAGTCAGGTGCGTTGCCAGGCCATTAGATGATATCTGTAGGTCTTATCTTTGCGTCGCAGACGCAGCATCCGAACATTTGTCACAACGGAGGTGTTTCGGGTGGCCAAGGAGATTATCGCTCACTCAGCTTTTTGTTGGGGCAGAGTTGCCAAAAAAGTTTTTGCGTGCTGATCCGAAAGATCGCAGTCGAAGATTTTATAGGGTGCGCGACCAGCGCTCCCTATGGGAGTAGCCCCCAAGTTTCTGTTCGAGTCGTAGACTCGAGCGGAGACTTTAGTTCGAACATCGTTTAGTTGTTAAGTCCGTAGGACTCGAAAATTTTCGGATGCTTAAATCCATCCTCCCTATGGGAGTAGCCCCCGAGTATTTAGTCGAATCGAAGATTCGAGTGAGTACTCTTAGTTGTGGAGCCGAAGGAAACGTAAGTTGTGCTAGTATAGCTTTTGATGACGTCAGTGCTGACGATTGATGACCTCAAGCGTCTGCTGCGCCAGAGATGACTTGACTGGACGAACGTGGGTCCCATTTGCTGACTTTGATTTGACCGGTCACGCGCGGCGTGGAGATAATTACGGCGCCTCCTCGATTTCCGCGCATAGTGGAAGGCGTGGTGGCGACGGTTCGTTAAGATGTTGACACGTGTATGGTCAGATCTGCCGTTGGCGTTAGGTCTTCTGGATGGACGGCTGTCGTGCATCGTCTTCGCTGTTATAATCATTGGGGAAAGCTGCGGTTTGTTTTCACCGCATCAGTTCTTGTTTTCACTGCCTCCTTGTGCTCTAGCGATTCTTGCTGCGCGCTAGGATTTCCTTCACACTTCCGTCGTTGTCTTCTGCATTTTCACCACCGGTGCCGTCGTAGCGCAATGGGGAAATCCAGGAAGTCCTCGTCCGCCGTTGGGACCAGCGCCGCCGGAGGTCAGAAAGGCGCCACCGCTCCTCGCGTCACCGATGGTGGCTGGCGGCGATCAGAGACGCGGGAGATCGATCTCCGCAAGCTTCGCGAGCGGGGCCTGATCCCGCAGGATAGGGAGGCCGTCAAACTCCCCGGCAATGAGGTAATCCCCCGTCCCCCTCCTAGGTATCGGGTTATGTTTCTCGCCTTCGTTATGCGCGGGCTTTCTTTTCCAATCCACAACTTCCTCCGTGGACTGCTCTTCTTCTATGGGATTTAGCTTCATCATCTGTCTCCCAATTCTCTTCTCCATATTGCTTGCTTTATCACTATTTGCGAGTGCTGGCTTGGCATTGAGCCGCATTTTGGCCTCTTCCGGAAGCTTTATTCCATGAAGAGGCAGTCTGGTTCGGATGGTGTGTACCCCATTGGTAGTTGCATCATCTCCCTTAGTCCCAATCTTCTCTTCTTTTCTTTTTCCAAGTCTGAATCTGTCCAGTACTGGCGGAGGCTTTGGTTTTGTATCCGCGACTCCGTAGTGCCCTGACAAGATTTTGGTCTTGTTCCGTTTGACCCTTCCCAAAAGATTGAGCCGAAAAGGTCTTGGAAAAACCCAATCCTGGACGGTGAGAAGGAGGAGATAGAGGCCCTTTACCGTCGGGTGGAGGATCTCCAGTTGATTCTGGACAAGGAGGTGAACAGCGTGGACATCATCCGGACATTTCTTGAGCGTCGGGTGCAGCCTCTCTAAGCGAGGGCGCACCCGATGTTTCTTTATTCTGGGCGCCGTGATCCGACTAGGGTTTTGGCTGAGAAAATCTCCAAGGGGGATCTTGACAAGGACCTTCGCGCGCTGCTGAAGTTCAAGGCCGGAGAAGAAATCGCGGGGAAGTCGCTAACTCCTCCATTTTCTTCGACGTTGGCCGTACCGCAGGTGTAGATTTGTGCACGTAGTGCTTTTTGTAGGCTGTGTATTTATGTCCTTTGTTTGCTAACAAAGTTTCTTCTGTTTTTGTAGAGCTTCAAAGTTCCGGGCATGGTACCGCCTTTGCCCGAAAATTATCCGAATGCTCCGGATAATGAAGTGGTTGAGTCCATGTTTGAGCTTCCATCGGCGCGATCTCCGGCGGAGGATGCCGACGAGTCGAGTGAGGATCATACGCGCAAGCCAGCACGGAGCTCCAGCGAGTCTTCGGATGCCTCGACTCCTCCGACTCCCAGGAACCCTCTTGGCCTTGAGCGTCATAGTGATGGTCATGGGGATTCTTCCTCTCCTATTCCTGCCATTCCATGCGGGTCAGAAGCCGCACCCGGCCAAATGGGTTGAAGAAGGAAGAGAAGAAAGAGGAGAAGAAGGAAGAGAAGAAAGAGGAGAAGAGAGCCCGAAAGGCTCCTCCTGTCTTCGACCTGAGCTCGCTCGGCTCGTAAGTTTCTTGTTTTGCTTTTTGTCCTTTTTCCTTTATGATTTTTGCGCTTGTGCTGATTGGTTCGTATGCAGGCACTCCTCCCATGATTCCAGTGATGATGCGCGGGAGATGATGGGGGAGTCGATCGTTGCGTCTCCTCCTCCTCAGACGGTGGCGACTTCAGGTGGCGCCGCTCCGGATCCTCCTGTGCAGGAGGTGCAGGTGGTTGCGCCTCAGAATTTCACAGGCGGGTCTTCGGAGTCTCCAGCGGAGCATGTAAGTTTTTTTTTGCTTCACGTCACGGGGGAGCCCCCGAGTGTCTTCATATGCTGATTTGGTTTTTTTCTCCTTTGTGTTGGGCATAGCCCCCAAGTCCTTTTTCTTACTGCTATTTCTTTTTCTTCAGCCTTTTGTGCAGGAGGCCAAGCGGCTGGTGCAGGAGCACCTAGCGCTAGAGGCGAAACTTCGGCAGCTTCAAGGTATCCATCTGTCGTTTAATACCTCTCTTATTTATCCTGGTCCTGTTCTTTGACACTTGCTTGTCTTAAATGCAGAGGAGCATAACGATTCCCTCCGTGAGGTTGACGCTCTTAAAAA
The DNA here is from genome assembly GCA_023614405.1 of Avena insularis. NCBI lineage: Eukaryota > Viridiplantae > Streptophyta > Magnoliopsida > Poales > Poaceae > Avena > Avena insularis. The sequence continues at coordinate 374,350,899 of CM042695.1, read as the reverse complement.
GAGCCTCGGTCAATCGGAGCAGAAAACCGGTTACCGCATGGCGAAGAGCGCCGAGCTAGAGCTGACTAAGGCAGAGCGAAGGAGCATCCGCAGCAGAGGAGGCCGCAGATCGTGAGGGAGCAGCCGCCACCGCTGCGGCTGCTCGTGAAAGAGAGGTGGCGGCGAAGCTCATGGTCACGCCAAGGCTATTTCGGGTGAGTGCTAGTTTTGCACTTGTTTCTTTTTCTTCGGGTCTTCTTCTATGCTGCTTTTCTTCATACTTTTCTTCTTTTTGTCTCAGATGCCGCAGGCATCAAGTTTGACCGCGGTGCTCTGGAGCACGGAAGTGCTCTAGATGATGCTACTGTGGCGGTCGAAGACCGATGCAAATTGCCGCTGGCCCCTAGCCAAGGCGAAGGAAGTCCTTGGCCGCTTCTACAGGGAGCTTTTCCCTAAGGGCGTGGCCCTCGATGATGTGGATGCCCTGGCGGAGGCTTTATCAGCCGAAGCGCCTGCGGAGTACAAGCGCAAGCAGAAGGGCATCGGCGCGTCCGTCGGGCTGGCGATGGCCTTGGCGGCTAGAGCAGAGCTGGACCTGCCCTAGATCACCTCTCGGATGCCGACGACTGCAGATGGATCCGAGGTAGCCTTCGCTGCCTACTCCGCTCGCTGCAAACGATATGGGCCCAAGCTCATTGATTTGCTGTCTGAGTACGCACTGCGGCAGCAGGGCGGGCCAGTTAGGGCTCGCTCCGAGGCGACCTGTGGTGCCGCATCGTAGGCTTTGTAGACATAGAATAGTTTTTAGTTTGCTTTTGCTGTAAATACTTTGAAAGAAACACCATCCTTGTGCCACGTAGTGGCCTTTAATGAATTCTTCTGAGTTGTGCTCTGCTCTTGTCTGAATGTTTGTGTCCCTTTCTTTTTCTGCTGCTCTAGGTTCCTTCGGGTGCTGACCCTGTTGGCACCTCGTCCGCAATGCCGACGCGACCATCCTTGGATGATTCCTCTCAGCTCGCTTTTCTTCGAGATCGTGTTCGTAGTCTGGAGAGGGAGTTGCTCGGGTTACGCGGCCATGCCGACGTTTGGAAGTCCAAGGCGGATCGTGGTGCAGCCAGAGAGGAGTACTTGATGGCGGAGCTGGTTCGGCTGTCCGAGCAGTTGCAATGTAAGTTGTTCTTTGGTTCGAGCTGTAGCTTGGTTCTTCGGATGAGCCTGCTGGCCTTACTCTTATTTTGTCCGATTGTTGCAGGTGCGAATCTTGCTCTGAGGGAAGAAAAGGAGCGTGTCGCTATTCGGGTCAATTGCTTGACTCAACAGGACATGGAGGCCGGCGGCTTCTTCTGGATGGATCGTGATCGCGCCGTAGCCTTGGCGATGGTGCAGGATCGTATTCATCAAGTTTCGCGGGTGCTTCGCCAAGTGCAGACATCACTTGCCTCGGTGCTGCACATCATGTTTCCTTTGGATGCTGTGCCGACAAGCCTTGCGGGTCTTCTGTCGAAATTTCGGAACGTAAGCAATGTCAAGGAGTTGGTGCGGCAACAGCTTGTCACGGGAGTGAAGGCCGCGTTGTCTCTTGTGAGGCTGCACCGGCCTGACGTGGATTTGGCTGCTGCGGCTGCTGGGCCACCTCTTCGACCGGATGGTGGTGAGTGGGACATGCGTCCGCATTACACGGCTGTAAGGCAGTATGCCGAACAGATTGTAGATTTGTTTGAGCAGCGTGCCCAGGTTATTCTTCAACATAGGTAGTACCTGTAAAAAGAGAGGGATGTAAAATTTGTATATTTCGGCTGGGCACGTTGTGCCCTTTGTTGTAAAGGTTTGTTTGTTTGTGAGCACGCAGTGCTTTGATCGAGTGCGTGTCCTTTTCGTTTGCCTGACATTGTCAGCTACTCAGGTGTACATGTTTGGTCCTCAGTCGATGAAATCGTGAGGTGGGGGAGCCCCCGAGTGCGTTTTGTCCTCAGTCGATGAAATCGTGAGGTGGGGGGAGCCCCCGAGCGAGTTTGTAGCATATAGTAAATATGCAAGAAATAGTGAACCGAAGTTTTGGGGCGAGACACTTAGCTTTATTTATATCGTAATGGAGGAGGTACATTGTTCGGCTGAGTAGCCTTGGCTGAAAGCCTTATTGAAAGTAAAGGGGTAGGTTGCTACGGATAGAATCGTCGCAGGTGCGCGATGTTCCATGGGTTGGAGTATGTGACTCCAGACTCCACATGCTGGAGGCGGTAGGCACCACCTGGGATGACTTCGGTGATGACATAGGGTCCTTCCCATGGTGACTCGAATTTATTCGGTCGCTTTTGCTTGAGTCGTAAGACGAGGTCTCCTTCGACGAAGGACCTTGGTCGCAGCCGACGGCTGTGGTAGTTGCGGAGACTCTGCTGGTACACCGCTGATCGAGCTGCTGCTATGTCTCTTGCTTCGTCGAGTGTATCGACGGTATCTTCGAGTGCAGCCGCGGATTCGGATTGTAAGCGACGCACCCGGGGGCCTGATGGCGATTTCTGGTAGCTCGCTTCGCCCGTACCATGAAGAACGGTGTGTAGCCGGTGGCGCTGTTTGGCGTAGTCCGTAAGCTCCACGGGACGGATGGTAACTCTTTCGTCCAGTTTACAGCTTTTTGTTCGAGTGAGCTCATGAGGCGTTTCTTGATGCCGGCGCCGATTAGGCCGTTGGCCTTTTCCACTTGCCCGTTTGTTTGCGGGTGTGCTACTGAGGCATACATGATGTTGATCCCAAGGCCTTCGCAGAAGTCCTGGAATTCTTTGGAGATGAAGTTCGATCCGTTGTCGGTGATGATGCTGTGCGGTACGCCAAACCTGTAGACAATGGACTCGAAGAACTTGACGGCAGTTTTGCCTTTCTGGTTGGTGACCGGCATGGCCTCGATCCACTTGGTGAATTTGTCGACTGTGACCAGGAGGAAGACGTGTCCCCCTTTAGAGGATTTTGGCAGTTTGCTGATCATGTCTAGGCCCCATTGGGCAAAAGGCCAAGCTATGGGTATGGGTCTAAGCTCGGACCCGGGTGCGTGCGGTTTATCGGCGAACCGCTGGCACCCGTTGCATCTTCGGACGATGTCCTTTGCGTTGCTCATGGCCGTTGGCCAGTAGAATCCTGCTCGTAGAGCTTTGGGCATAAGCGATCCGCATGGTGGCCGCAGATGCCCTTGTGGATGTCTTGGAGGATGGTTTTGCCGTCGTCGATGGTGACGCATCGTTGTAGTACACCCGTGATACTGCGCTTGTATAGCTCGCCATTGATAGTGGTGAAGGCCTTTGACCGACGAGATATGCGCCGGGCATCTGTCGGGTTGTCGCGCTTCCATTTAACAGGAACTGGAGGTATGGGCGTGTCCAGGTTTCTTCGACTGCCATGACCTGCATCAGGTTGACCATGGCGACCTCGGTGTCCAATTTTTCGGGTCCTTCATGAACTTCGGGTAGCGTAGCCCCCGAGTGTTCTGCTTCTTCGGGTGATCCCTTGGGGAATTTCTGCTTGATGGACGACACGCAGATCTGTTCGAGGAACACACCTGGTGATACCTTTGCGCAAGTGGAGCCGATGTTGGCGAGTCTGTCGGCTTTCTCGTTGCTTTCTCTTCCGACGTGTCGAAGCTCGCAGCCGTCGAATTCTCCTTCGAGTGCGTTGTAGAGCGCGTGGTACGCGATCATGTTTTCAGCGTGTGCGTCGCACTCATTCATCGTCTGTTGGACGACGAGGTTGGAGTCACCGTAGATGACCAGCACGCTATACCGATATCTTTGCCATCCTCATGCCATGGATGAGGGCTTCAGATCCGCCTCGTTGTTGGAGGCTCTGAATTTCATCCAAGAACGATTTCATCTTGTCGCCTTATGGGAGGTTAGTATGACCCTGCCTCGCCTCGACCGGCGCTTAGAGCCGTCGAAGTGCATTGTCCATGACTGCGACATGTCTGGGGTGTCTGGCAGCTCCAGCTCCATCCAATGTACCAAGAACTCCAACTGTCCATAACCGCGGACGCGGCTATTCGAATAGTTTGACACTCTGTAGAGATTGTACACTTTCACCACAACATTCGATACATCTATCAGGAATAAATCCTGAATTCACCATAGTCAGTATGCGGATAATCAATCCTAACCTTTCAATTACACGCCCTAGTACAGGCACCTCTCCTGTGAGTTTGGCCTCCCAACCATGACCAACTGTCATCTTGGGTACTGCATAGGTGGACAATCTTCACAAGGTAGCCTCAACTCAGACCTTGTCCGTGAGGGAACCCATACTAAGGTATATAAGTTTCTAGTCAAGCCCTACCCAATTTTCGGGTATTGTGGTTGTACGGTAAAATTGGAATGGTATCGCATCCAAACAACCATCAGTTTTATAAAGTGATAAGGCTCATGCCTCAACATTTTCATCATCAAAATCATCAGGTGTTCGGGAACACATGTCAAAACATCTCAGTAGAATGACTCATCATTCCAAGGTTTTCATAACCATTTTCTCCAAGTATTCCCATCTAAAGTTGATCAAGTTTTATGCTTAGCACTAGCATCTACAAGTGGGTAAGTACTAATGAGGGGTGGTAAACAAGTGGAGATTAATTAAGTTCAATCTCATGCCTTAGGATGGCATCAGTTATCTACTTAGGCCAAATTTAATGCTCTTTATGCAACCTTCAAGTATCTTCCTAGAATCTACAAGTCACTTAAGTAAACTCTAAGAGAAAGCTTTGACAAAGAAATAAAGTATAAAGCTTGCAAGTAAAACTAGGATTGGGTTATCAAGTGGGTATGATTACATATGCTTAAGGCATATAGTTGGCATGGTAACAAGCAAGTATTAGATTGCATAAGTAGGGTATCTTGCAAGGGTTAGCTTGCCAAATCAACTAGTAGTATTAGGCTTGCCTTGAGCAGAGCAGTGGTTGAAGTTCTCCTCGGCTTCCTCCTCGTAGTATCCTCCTTCCTCCTCGTATCCTTGGTCGGTACTAGAGTCTATAAATAAATACGAGGTACACAATCACCAAACAATACTTAACTATTTTCACTCATCACACAAGGGTGTACTATAGGTGATCTAGCATCATCACTTATCATTACAAGATTAAAGCATTTGTCTTGTTTATTTTAATTTTGAGAAAAGTAATTTCTACTCATTGAAAAAAACTACTTAAGATTTAATATTCTCCAACTCAAGCATGGGATCCTGTTGACACATGACATCACCACATATTCCAGTACATGAGAATGTGATTTAAAGTGGTGTCACAATTTAATAAGGTTTAAGCTTTTTATTTTAAATAAATAAAGTGACTAGAAATGCCTATGGGGCATTCTTTTGTTACTTGAACATTATTTCTGTAAGTAAACCCAAATGTTTTTATATATTCTGAAAGGTATGATCAAATGTGATTTTTGAGAGCTGGAATCAACTCAAAAGATATTATGGTTGAATTTTGAAAAATGTTTGAATGCAGAAAAACTTCTGACTTGTTATTTTTACCAAGGTTGATCTACAGATCCAAATGATTTGAATCCAACGGGCTTGGATTAAGCATTTCAGTACCTTTCTAACAAAACTAATTTCATGCATTTTGGTTCACTGAATCGAGCTGGGTTGAATTTTGAATCTATATATAGAACTGTGTTTGAATTAAAATAGAAAAATCTAAATTCAAACGGTTGGGTCGCGCGGGAGAGTTTAATGGGCCGGCCCAGTGTCACTCCGCAGCGCGGGGATCAGCTGACAGGGGGTTCCACCAGTCAGTGGCTCATAACGCGCGAAGCGGTACGGGGCTGTGTGGTTCGTTGGATTAGAAGGGAGATCAACGGCTGGGGATCGTCGTCAACGATGAACATGTCACCGGCGAGCTCGAACCCTAGCGGCTCAGTGGGGGTGCATAGGAGGCATACTAGGGCTCCAACGACGATGGTGAGGCGGGCAAAAGAACGAGTGGTCGACGGCGAGATCAGGAACGATCGAGGCAGCTCCGGGGGTGGTCGAAATCAACGGCCCCCTTCTTATCCAGAGGCGGCCTGCTCCGGCGCAATTCCGGTGAGATGCTGCTCCTCATGCTCCGGCTAGAGGGTGGAACAATCAGTGAGGTGAGGGGAGTGGAATGATGTGCTTCAAACGGCTAGGGGTGGTCTCCTTTTATAGGCTCGACGGCGAGACCGAGAGGGATGGGTAGGCGACGGTGGCGACATGGCTACGGGCTGCTAGAGGCATGGCTGAGGTTAGCGATCGACAGGCGGTCTCCTGGCGATGCTCTAGAGCTTAAATGCGTGCTTAGGGGTGGTGGAAATCGGTCAGGAACGTGCGGTGCTCTACGCGGCAGAGGCGGCGTCTTCGACGATGAGCAGTGGCTGTGAGGCACGGGGCGACAAACGGGGGTGTCTGGCGTGTTCCTGGGATCATGGCGAAGCGGTGGGCACAGGCTGCGGTCGAGGGGCGGCGTGTGCATGCGTGCCGGGTGTGGTGCTCTAGGGCAGGCTCGGCATGTCGCAGTGGCACTGGGCGCGCGGCGTTCCTGGTGGTCCACGGCTTGCACTGGCTTGGAGAGGGGACAGTGGGCGGCGGTGAGGTGCTGGCTACCTCCCAAACAAGGTGGGCGCAGCTAGTTCTTCCTCTAGCTTGCTGTCCACCTTGGGGTGTCATGGTGAGGCTCGACCTACTCACCATTGATAGCAAGGCAAGCTTATAGTGGTGCTAGATGATGGGGATGTGCCTTCTGGGGTATACCCAGCAGGACGTTTCCGACTGGCCCAAGAACTAGCGAGTAGGCCTACAAGACAGCGACTGGATCAAAGCCCGGCATGGATCCAAGCGACTGGAAGCTGAAGGCCCAGGCGAGTAGATAGGCCCAGTCGGATTAGGTTAAACAAGGACCAAAGCCTTGACTGATTTGGTTGAGATATGTAAACCCTAGGGGAGGTGAGCCTATATAAACCTCCCTGCGGGGCGTGTAGAGGTACGTTCCATCATACATCCAAGTGACTCGCCGCCTAGCCGCCGAGCTCGCCCATTGTACCACCTTCATAATACAATCTAGCAGGAGTAGGTCTTTACCCTCCGAGGGGCCGAACCTGGGTAAAACCCTATGTCTCCGCCCTCATCTCGCACCGCAGATGGCAGGCCACCCTTGCCCCTCGTTCTACTACTCGCTGCCGATTGCAGCATCTGCCGTGTCCATTCCCACGACACTAGAGGTTTACAATTAAGATAGATGATCTACTAGATGGTTGCTGTTAGCTAGAGAGGGAACAAGTTAGGCCAAAACACTACTAAAAACAGTGAATTTGATTTGGTTTAAATTTGCCTGCCTAGTGTTTGATAAAATGGCCGCAAGAAACTTACTTTTGAATTTTGAAAATATTTTTGGTGGGTGTGCTAGGCATGTGCTGTGGATTCTGTGGGTGCTTGGGTTTTGAAAATTGAGCTTGTTTGAGTGGTTTTTAAAATAGTGGGATCTTCCTATATGAGATAGATTCAATTTTAAACTGTCCTTTAAAAATAGTATTTGAATGTTTTTGGATGATCACAAAGTGGGACTTGGTACCTTATTATGAGTACTAACAAGGGGTGCAAAGATCCACAAATGTTTCTGTTAAGTTTTGAAAACTAGGGATAGACAAAGTATGCATGAGAGTTAATTTGGCAAAAATGACCATTCACTTCCTTTGTTCATTTTGAGTTGTTTGTCTTTGAGAAATGTTTGGGGATTGTTTAGATGATGTTTATTTCACCTAAGAATCATTTTACAAGCAAAGAAATACAGAACCATGGCAATTCAAAATAATCCAAATTTGGAATACACACACATATGAATGCTTTCATATTTTTAGTTGGGAAAGTTTTTATTAACCCTAATTTTGATGATTAGCATTTGATGATCCAAGTTTAATATTTTTGGGATGTTACAAACCTTCCCCCCTTAAACAAAATCTCGTCCCGAGATTTGAAAAAGGACGAAAAAATATTACCTAGGATTTGAGATCGGGAAACTCCGTCCTGATGTGATCTTCACGCTCCCAGGTAGCTTCTTTTTCTGTGTGGTTGCTCCACTGAATCTTGAGAAACTTGATGCTTCAGGTTCTGGTAGTTCTGAAAGCTTCTTCCAAAATACGGATGGGTACTTCAGGATAGGTCAAGTCATCGTTGATTTCTATGGTCCGGTGATCAATGTTCTTGAATACTTTAGTCTTCTCCGGAACTTTGAGGCACTTGCGAAGTAATGAGATATGGAACACATTGTGCACTGCTGGCATCTCTTCTGGCAGTTCCAATTGATACGACACTTCTCCTCGACGGTTCAGAATCTTTAAGGGGCCGATATATCTGGGGGCTAACTTTCCCTTGAGCTAGAAACGCTGCATTCCCTTCAAGGACGACACTTTTAGATACACGAAATCTCCGATGTTGAAGGCGAGGTCTCGACGTATCTTGTCGGCGTAACTCTTCTGCCTTGACTGAGCCATCTTGAGGTGCTCACGAATCTTTTGAACCTTCTCTTCTGCTTCTCGTAGGATGTCGGGTCCAAAAATCTGACTCTCTCCTACTTTCGACCAGTTCAAAGGGGTGCGACACTTCCTTCCATACATGAATTCCACTGGGGCCATTTGCAAACTAGCTTGATAACTGTTGTTGTATGAAAATTCTACGAACGGCAGGCAGTCTTCCCATTTAGATCCATACTCTAACACACATGCTCTCAATATATCTTCGAGCATTTGATTTACTCGCTCCGTTTGTCCGTCGGTCTGAGGGTGATAAGCGGTGCTGAAATCTAGTCGGGTTCATAAACCTTCTTGGACTTTCTTCCAGAATCTCGAGGTAAACTGAGTTCCTCGATCCGATACGATGTTCTTGGGGACTCCGTGCAAACTGACGATTCTAGCGATGTATAACTCCGCTAGCTTGGAACTCTGATATATGGTCCACTATGACCCAGATAGAGTCATTTCCCCTACTAGAAGTAGGCAATCCGGTGATAAAGTCCATTCCAACGGAATCCCATTTCCATTCCGGAATCTGCAATGGTTGCAACAATCCGGCGGGTCTTTGATGTCCCGCCTTGACTCGTTGACATATATCACACTTGGCGGTATAGCTTCCGATTTCTCTCTTCATCTTATGCCACCAAAATTGCTCTTTCAAATCTTGATACATCTTCGTTCCTCCGGGGTGGATAGAATAAAGAGTATCATGAGCTTCCTTCAGAATAACTTCTTTCAAATCAGAATCTGCTGGTACACAAAGGCGTCCTTTGTACCACAGAACTCCTTCTTCGTCTTCGGTGAATCCGGGTACCTTGCCTGTACCGATACGACGCTTGATTCCGTCGATACTAGAATTTCCTTTCTGCGCCTCCTTGATCTGGCTGATCAAAGTGGGTTGAAGTTCTATGCTAGCCAAAAATCCTTCACTCACTAATTCCATTCGGAAATCTTCCATCTCTTTGTGCAGACTTGGTTGCTCCTTCAAAATCATGGAGTTCAAGCGGCACGGCAATCTGCTACCACATTGGCTTTACCAGGGTGATAGTGAATGTCTAGATCGTAATCCTTGATTAGCTCAATCCATCTTCTCTGTCTCATATTCATCTCCTTTTGAGTGAATATATACTTCAGGCTCTTGTGATCCGAATAGATCTCACAACGGTTTCCCATCAGGTAATGCCTCCATGTCTTCAGGGCTAGAACTACGGCTGCGAGCTCGAGGTCATGGGTTGGGTAGTTTTGCTCATGTTGTTTCAATTGTCGCGATAGATAGGATATAACTTTGCCTTCTTGCATTAGCACACATCCGAGACCGATCTTGGATGCGTCATAATACACGTCAAAGGGCTTCGTGATATCCGACATGATTAAGATTGGGGCTGAAATCAATCTCCTCTTGAGTTCTTGAAAACTCGCTTCACATTTGTCCGTCCATTCAAACTTCTTGTCCTTCTTCAGCAATTGGGTCATGGGTTTGGTGATACTCGAGAATCCTTCTACGAACTTGCGGTAGTATCCCGCTAATCCGAGAAATGCATGAACTTGGGTTTGAGTGGTTGGGGCTTGCCAATCTTCGACATCTTTCACCTTTGCAGGGTCAACGGCAATTCCTCCAGCTGATATGCCACATCCCAAAAATTTCCAAATTTTGAAATGTGAAAAAATAAATAAACAAAATAAATAATTGTTGAAATTTAGGGTGAAAAGAAACTTTCGCTTCTAAAAGGAAACTTAAAATCCCATCTTGAACAAACTTTGGTTAATGTTTGAATCCAACAAAATTCAAATCAAGTGGAATGAATTCTTCATAAATGCATCTTGAAATTTAAACACTTGGAAAATAAACCAAAACCCTAAAACTCTAATGGAAGAAAAACATTTCCAAGTTATCTCAAAAGACTAAAGATTTGATCCATATAAATTTTTTGTCAACAAACATTTATAAATGATAAAGAATGACAAATAGAAATATTATAAAACCATATGATTTGGTTTCACTCAATTAGGAGCCATAGATAAAAACTGATGAATTTAATAAGATAAGGAAATTGAATTTCCAAAGCTAATAAAGCACCTATCTGAAAATCCATACCAAATGCAGAGCAAATAATCCTAAAGACATTTAAAAGGATAAACAATTATTAAATAAGATTTTACTAATTGGAATCACCAAGTTTGGATTTATAAATAAAAAGAAATGGATTTTATAAGGTAAAGAAAGAAATATTAAATGAGGAATATTTAAAAGCCAAATTAAATCTTAGCCAAATCCATAAATGGATTGAGTATAAACCAAATCCAAATGAAATAATGGGATCAAATAAATCTTCCAAGTGAAATTATGGAACTAAAACCATATTTAATTTCATTGGAATAAAGACAAATATCCAATTTAAATGGTTAATAAATCATATTAAAAATATTCCAAAATAATTCAAAGTGAATTATTTGACACCCTAATAAATAAATAAAACCTACTGAAAAGGTTTTTGTGAAAAATTGAAGTTTAATTAAGGGATGAAAATGTATTTGATCTTAATTGGATTTAAAACAAGGGCATACTTTAAATAATTAAAATACCCTAAAAAGAATAAAAGTATTGTTCTGAATTTGACTTTATATTGTATTGTTAATCAGTATTAAAATCAACACAAAGTTTGGTGGAAGTTTGAATTCAAATGGAGTTTGAATTGTTTGAATGAAAATCAAAACAGAAATTCAATATAGAAAAAGGAAAAACATTCTGTATAAAAAAAAGAAACAAAGCAGCCAGCCAGCAAGCCCAGTCCAGCCCACTCGCAGCCCACCTGCTCACCCCAATCGCGAACCATTTTTCACCCAGAAGCGCACCCGCTAAGTCATTGAGCTGCGGACCCCACTCCCCCTCCCTCTCTCTCGCTGTCAACGAGACCCACTGCCACCTCATCATCGTCCTCCCCACGCGCTGACCTCTCCCACTCCCCCTACTGTTTTTGCCGGCGATGAATGGAAATGAATTGGCATAACACCGCGAGTTATTCTCTCCAATAACCACACATACATAAACGCATACGCCCCCTCTTCCATTCCTCCCCAAGCAGCACCTCCTCTCTGCCTCCAGGCTGCCCCAATTTTGAGCTCGAGCACCACAACCCCGACGAGCTTCTCCGGCCGATTCTGGCGCCGTCCAACCACCCCTCACCTCCCAGAGCACATGATCCTGCTCCCACTCTTCTTGCGCATCTCCCTGCACCAACCTGTAAGGTTCCCCAACCTTTAATAAGGTAGAGATCCCTGTGTTTACAATGGTAGTCCCTGGATCAATAGCTAGCATCCATAGTTAAGATGTAATATCAAGAAACAAAGGTCATAATACAACTTTATAACCAGGAATAAAATAATTTATTACATCTTACATAGCTCATTTGGCTATCTCATTACAATGCAGCAGAATATAGCAATAGCATGGGGTCCTTCATCTTCAAAGTGCCACAGGCAGACATGTTGGTTGTAGACTTGTAATCCTAATCATTAAACTTCACTAATATCAAACAAACCTGCAACATAACAAGTTACAGCCACAAGGGTCAATACATTTGAATTGTATTGGCAAGTAATACTATGGTAGTATAGTGGAGTCTATCATCTATATGCATTTGGCTAAGTGGAGCTTAGGCTTGATTTGCTCAAAATAGATTTTCCTTATCTTTTGAAAACACTAAGTTTTTGCTTGACAAAATCTTTCCCAAGGCATCTCCCAATAGAAATTGGTGATCCTTGAATCCCTTGTTCACCCACAAGATTTTAACTTAGAAATTGGGATGAGGAGATTCTTGATAGCTTCCATGTCTTGATGCTCAAATTGTCCTTTACCAGGGACATGGCTAAGTACTTAGATTTTACACTCTGCAGAGGTGGTGCACTTTCCCCACAAGACTTGGTTTCAACAAGACAAGATCTTTCAGAAGCCTTCCCTTAGACCATAATGGACGCGTTCCAACCTATCATTCCCCTACCACCAACTGTCCATTTGGCTAAGTTATTGCAACTTATATGATCCAGGCAGAGCCCATAATGCCAAGTGGCTGCACTTGAAGCTTCTCAACATTTGACATCTCAAATCTCTTTGTTCCTGGGTGGCCATCCACAAGTGAGATACACAAGGTAAACCATAGAAATGGGCCTTGTGAACCACTCAACATAAACCATTCCTTCCATTCCACCCAGGTGATTCATTCACTTAGTTGTTTTATTAAACAAAACATAAGTCCTCAGACTTAGAAATATTCCATAGTATGAATATATATTCCACCCTTGTTTTCTATTAGCTAAGCTAAGCATGATAGTAGTAGGAGTCTTAACTTAGGAAATTTCTACTAAGGTTTCATCTACTAGGATTTCCCATGGCATAGTTTATACTTAGCAAAAATTCTATGCAAGTCCTACTTAGAAATATCACTAATGCATAGTGAAAATAATGGGACAAAAGTATGAAGCATCACTTGCCTTTTTGGTAGATAATATGAGTTCACTCCTTGATCTTTGCAATGTTCACACACTTCAAATCACTACAATTCAATCAAGCAAACAATATTTCAATCTACCATTCAAGCAATTCATCACATAAAATGATGGAAACAAAACAATGCATGCAAGCATGCTAAAGATTGTTTTATTTGTAAAAGTGGTTTCTAATGGGTCATAAACATTTGAAAACACCTAATGGTCATTTTATAAAGTGGCAAAACCATTTGCTAAAGGTTTTACTTCATAAACCATTTTTAAACCAAATCATTATTTTATGTGGTGAAGAAATGCTTTTAATAAGGCAACATTATATAGGTTTCACAAAATATGTTTTCAAACCATAAAACCTTGTGTTTAGGGTCAGAGAGTTTATTTCCAAAACATTTCTCAAAGGTTTTCCTTCAAAATCATTTTTAAACCATAATCAATATTTTTATTTGGCTAGAAATGTTTTTAAATCAAAGATTCATTCCTTTGTTTCAACAAATACATTTTTGAAACCACCAATTGATTTCTAGGGTCAGTAGGTTCAAAACAAACCATTTGCCAAAGATTTTATCCCCAAAATCATTTTAGAACAATTTTTATATCCTAAACATGCATACACAAGTTTCTACAAAAACAATCAATTTAGCAGAAGCTTTTTACTAAACAAAGTGCATGGTTGGCTAGGGCTTGTCTTGCTGAATCCATTGATATAAAATTTACAAAATTTGGACGTGTAGATTAAAAGTTATAGATTTTACAAAATCTAGCATCTAATAGATCAAATCTGTTTTAAATCAAACGAACAGGGACACGTGGCTGCTTGCTACTGGCTGGTACCGGTTCGTCTGGATCACGCATTGAGCACCGTTGGATTAAAATGAAATCGCACGGTGCGGATGTCTCCATACCGCTTCAGTTAGTCGTTCTATCGCGTCTCTAGGATCTTGATCGGACGGCTATCATCGACTTGCCACTAACTGGCGGCGCGACGATGGTGGCGCGCGGCGGCGGTGCTCGGCTGGCGGCGGAGCTGGCGATAGAGGAAGCAAGGAAGGTGGAGAGGTGGCTAACCGTGATCGCCGTGGCACGGGGATGATCAACCTGCTCGCGTTGGTCGAAGGGGTGCACGAGGTTGATCGGAATTCCTCGCCGGAGATGCTCCTGGCATCGGGTGCGGTCAGACGTCGACGGGGACGTGGCTTCGGTGCATGCCAGAGGGAGAGGAGAGTATGGTTAGATGCGCAAGGATGTGGCAAAGATGCGTGCGTGAAAGAGAAAGAGGGGGGCGGTCTGGTTCTTACCGAGGCTTCGCCGGAGAGGGAACAGACGGTGGCGGTGACGGTCTTGGTCGTTGCCGAGGTTGGAAAGGGGCGAGCTAAAAGCATGGGAGATGCGCCAGGAGGTGGGGAGCATGTGAGCGTGGTCGAGTAGGCAAGGGGCGACAGGGTTCGGCCGGAATTGTCGCCGGAGTGTCGTCGGACAGAGGAGCTTCGAGGTAAAAATTCCAGCGGCCTGGTGGCTCCTGTGGGGTGAGGTCTGGGGGAGAAGGGAGAGGAGGCCAGGGCGGTTAATAGGGCACACATGGCGAGTAATGGTCATGCATCAACGCCAGATTGAAGCAAATTAAAACCTGCAGAAACGGCCGACGAGAGGGGGCGTGGTCAGCGGGGTGGGTGAAGACGATGACTGGGAATGTGGGACCTGGCTGTCTGCGAGAGAGAGAGCGTGACGGTGGGGTCCAACTGTCAGCGTCTTTGCGGGTTTGATCGCGAGTAGAAGAAAATGGTTCGGGGGAGAAGGAGAGGTGGGCTGTTGGGCCTTAGTGGGCTAGATGGGCTGGGTCGAGTCTGTTTATATTTTTTTCTTTGTTCCTGTTCCTGTTTCTTTTTCCATTTCTTTTATTCTGTTTTGGTTTTATTTAATCATTTCAAGCATCCATTTGAATTCAAACCTTTGTCAAATTTTGTGTAGCTTCAAACATTGATTAATAAAACATTCTAAAATCATTTTAGAATAATTTTTATAAGGTCTTTTAATTTTTCAAAATAGGCTCTAGTTTTAATTCAAATAAGATTTAATAATAATTTCAAACACCATTTAAATTTCTAAATCCTTCCAAAACTTTTCAGTAGGTTTTTATTCAATTATAAGGATGTCAAAATAGTTCACTTTGAATTATTTGGAATAATTTTAATATGATTTATTAATCATTTGAATTGGGCATTTGTTTTAATTCCAATGGAATTAAATATAGTTTTGATTCCCTAAATTTTATTTGGAAGATTTATTTTATTTAAATTAATTAAACAACTTTTATTCCACTTGGGTAAATTCCAATATCTTTTCCTATGATTTAATTAATCATTTCTAATAGGGGTTTTGTCTTTATTCAAATGGAATTTGGTTTAAGTCATTTTATTTTATTTTATTTGGGTTTTGGATTATATTCATGCCATTTGCTTATGGATTTGGCCAAGATTTAATTTGGTCTTTAAATATTCTTTATTTAAAATTTCTTTCTTTATCTTATAAAATCCATAACTTTTTATTTATAGATCCAAACTTGGTGATTCCAATTTATAAATCCTCGGCAACCTCGACACCCGAGCGCCACCGTTGTCTGCCATTTCGCCGACGAGTTTCCCCGGTGAGTACAGACCGCCCCGAACCCTCTCGTTGATGCTCCCATGATCCAAAGTACCGTGCGCATCTAACCGCATGCTTTGTTTGCCTTAGCACGCTCTCAAACCCCGCCTCCGACGACAACCAGACGAACCCGACGCTGCTGCAAGCTCCGGCGAGCAATCCACTCCATTCATGTGCGCCCCTCGACGAACTAAGGCCACCTTGATCTTCACCGCAACCACACGAGCACGGTGAGCATCCTCACTCCCTCCCTCGCTTCCTGAATCATCGCCAATGCCACCGTCCGACCGTGCGCCGCTGCTAGCGCCGCCTAGTTATGGTTTGGCTGCTGTGATCCGTAGGATGCAAATCGTCTGGCTAGGATTAGATTTAGACGAAGGGGTATGAGTTGATCAGTGCCGCACGATCTAAGTTAAATCCAATGACTCACACAGAGCGATCCGCGCGAACCGTTATCAGCCAGTTAGATTAAGACACGTGGACAAGGTTTGATTTAAAACAGAAATTAGGATCTATTAGATATGCAAACTTGCAAAATTCATAACTTTTAATCTACACGTCCAAATTTTGCAAATTTTATATCAATGGAATCAGCAGAACAAGTACTTTTCAACCATGCACTTTGTTTAATGTTTTGCTTCTGGAAAATTGGTTGAAATTGCAGAAACTTGTGTAGGCCTAATTTGAATATAAAAATTGTTCTAGAAATATTTTTAAGGTGAAATCTTTGATAAGTGGTTTGTTTTGAACCTAATGACCATAGAAACCAAATTTTGGGCTTATAAACATATTTTGTGAGACTAAGGAATAAATCCTTGGATTAAACCATTTCTAGCTAAATAAAATTATTGAATATGGTTTAGAAATGATTTTTAAAGTAAAACCTTTGGGAAATGATGTAATTCAAACCTTCTCACCCTAAACACCAAGTTTTGAGATTTAAGAACATATTTGATGAACCATATAAAGTTATTACTTTGCTAAAAGATATTTTGAACAACATAAAATATCACCTTAGCATAATATTTGGTTTATGAGATGAATCCTTTTGCAAATGGTTTTACCACTTTAGTAAATGACCACTTTGAGCTTTAAAATGTTTAGAGCCTAATAGAAACCACTTTTCTAAATAAAACCATCTTTTGCATGCTTGCATGCATTGCCTTGTTTCTATTATTTTATGTGTGATAAATTGTTTGAATGCTAGTTGAATATGTGTTTGCTTGATTGAATTGTAGTAAAAGTTTGAAGAGTGTGATATTTGCAAGATCAAGAAGTGAACCAATATTCTCTACTAAAAAGGCAAGTGATACTATCATCCATGTCCTACTATTTTTTCATTACACTTAGTGGATTTTTGTAACATGCATGATAGGACTACTATATTTTATGCTATGCTAAATCCTATTAGGGTATCCTTATATCTTACTTAGTGAAAGCATTATAGTTGTAGTATGCTTAGCCCTGCTATATATTTGGGATGGGATACAAGACATGATTAAATGAAGTGTTGGAAAGATATATGTTTTATATAATAAAACAAGTACTCAATGAACCACCTGGGTGGAAAGAGGATACTCAAGTTTTGGACAAGGTGGAAACAAAGGGAACCATGTTTATATGGCTATCTTTTTGTAAATGCACTAGAAGAAAACCACCCAGGGACTTAGAGATTGAACATGTTTCTTGTACAGTGGCTTCCGTGTACATCCACATGCTAAATGGGCTCTGGCTTAGTCAATTACATAGTGGAAGACCCATGCATTGGCATCTTCAGGTTAACTAGAATTGTGTATGGGAAATATATCCCTACATTGGTGCCTGGTAGACAAGCTAGCATTGTGTATTGGGAGGACTTCTATGGAAAGACTTTGTCACATTCTCTATTTGCCGGTACTCCATTTGGTGTGTACTTATCCAGCGGCCACTGGCGGCGTCAAGACGAGATTGTGTCATCTGGGTAAAGTGTACAACTTCTGCAGAAGATCAAATTCTAAGTACTTAGCCGTGTACCCGGTTATGGACAATTCTGAGCAACTAAGGCCCGAAGCTATGGAAGATCTCGACATTCCAATTTCTCAAAGTAAAACTTGATGGTGACAACAAGGGATTAGAAGCACTTAGAGTTTTCCAAGGAGTTCAGAAAGATTTGACAAAAGATCAAAACTATTTTGAAAAGATAGGATAAAACTATATTGCTTTCTGCAAATGAGCCTATACCCTACTTAGCCAAATATGCATATATTGATAGGATCCAACTTATTTCCACACAGTAGTGAAACTTGCCAATAAAATTCAAATGTATTGACCCTTGTGGCTGCAACTTATTATGTTGCAGGTTTGTTTGATGTTAGTGAAGTGTGTTGAATAGGATTAAAGTCTACAACCAACATGATTGCCTGTGGCACTTTGAAGATGAAGGACTCCATGCCATATAGATATTCTGCTGCATTGTAATGTGATGGCCAAATGAGCTATGTAAGATGTAATGAATTATTTTATTCCTGGTTATAAGTTGTATTATGACCTTTGTTTCTTGATATTACATCTTAACTGTGGATGCTAGCTATTGATCCAGGGACTAGCATTGTAAACACAGGGATCTCTACCTTATTAAAGGTTGGGACTCTTACATGATACAATGTGACCGAGGAATCCTACCTCCTGTAACCAGAATTCACATTTGCTAAACTTGGCATACAACTGATGCTCTCTAAGGGTTCCAAGAATGGTCCTTAGGTGTAGCTCATGTTCTTCTTCTGATTTGGAATAAATCAGAATGTCATCAATGAAAACAACGACAAACTTATCCAGGAAGTCCATAAAAATTTTATTCATGAGATTCATGAAATAAGCGGGGGCATTGGTTAATCCAAAAGACATGACGGTATACTCGTATAATCCATATCTGGTGGTAAAGGCAGTCTTGGGAATATCCTCTGCGCGAATCTTGAGTTGAGGATAGCCAGTTCTAAGATCAATCTTAGAAAACACCTTGGCACCAGTCAACTGGTCAAACAAATCTTCTATCTTTGGCAACGGGTACTTGTTCTTGATAGTGACATAATTCAACTTACGATAATCCGTACACAAACGATTACCTCCATCTTTCTTGTCCACGAACAGAACATGTGATCTCCATGGTGACGCACTTGGTTGAATCAATCCAATTTCCAGCATGACATCCAGTTGCTTCTTCAGTTCTGCTAGTTCAGACGAGTTCATACTATATGGTCTTTGGGCTATGGGTCCTGTTCTAGGGATTAGTTCAATGATAAACTCGATATCCCGATCTGGGGGCATACCGGGCAAAACATCTGGAAATACATCAGGGTATTCACAGACTATCCGGACTTGGTCAATGGTAGGTTGGGCTATACTCTTGTTGCACTTGGATTGACGAGGTAAGGTTTCAGATATATGCTCGACTGATATTCCGGCTGTACTGGTCATGGTTATGGCCTTCTTGGCACAGTCAATTAATCCTTTATGTTTGGATATCCAATCCATTCCTAGTACTACTTTCAAACCTTTAGTTCCGAGTACTATCGGATTAGCATAAAAATCTATGCCATGGATTCAGATAGGGACGTCTTTGCAAATTTGCCTAGCTTTGGTGGTTGAACCGGTGATTTGAACAATCATAACATGCTTCAGTTTGGTTGGTTGAATCTTACTAGTGCATGCAAATTCTTCGGTGACAAATGAGTGCGATGCACCAGAATCAAACAACACTCTAGCAAGTACTGAATTAACAGAAAACATACCCAGCACGACGTCTGGCGCTTCTTGGGCTTCTTAAACATGCATGAGAAAAGGATGGCCGTTGCGGTTGAGCGAATTCCCTAGGGCAAACCTTCTTCCGGGCTGAACACGACGCTGCTGCTGAGCTGGGGCATTTGCATTGGGGGCTGCGGCATTCTTCTTGGGGCACTCATTAGAGTAGTGACCCTTATTTCCACAGTCATAACAAATCACTTGCGACTCGTCCTTTGCTGCAACAGGCACAACATTGCTTCCAGTCCTCGGGGCAGTTTTGGCGGTAGCATTGTTGTTGTTGAACTTGGGTGGTGCACGGTTGAAATTGCTAGAGTTGCCGGGGTTGTTGTGGTTTCCTCCGGGCCTTGGGTTTCCACGGTTGGGATAGGTCGGGCGGTTCATCGGGGGTCTGTTGGTTTTCAGGGAAAATCCTGGAGATGGGTTAGGGCGATACTTTGGAGTATGATGGGTTCCTGGCTGATGCATCATGCGGCGCTTGTGGTTCTCATTGACTTGGTTGATCTTTCCTTCCATCTGAATGGCAGAGTCGACGAGGGCTTCAATATCAGCAAAGGGGATATTGAAAAATACCGTCTGCATCTCATCGTGCAGACCATTCAAGAATCTTTCTTTCTTCTTGTCTTTAGTGTCGATCTCATCCGGGGCATACCTAGCTAATGACAAGAATTTTTCACGGTATTCCACTACGGTCATCCTTCCTTGCTTAAGTTCTCTGAATTCATCTCTCATTCTCTTGATCAAACCTGGTGGGACATGGGTTCTGCTGAACTTGACCTTGAATTCCTCCCAGGTCATCATCTGTCCTCCGGTCATTGCACGAACGCTGTTCCACCATGCTCTTGCATCTCCAGCTAGATAGTGGGTGGTGAACAGAACTTTCTCATTAGCTTCCACTCCGACGACTTCCAGGTTGTTTTCCATGGTTTGCAGCCAATCATCTGCATCTAGGGGCTCTTCCGACTTAGTGAAAACAGGTGGGTTGGTGTTCTGGAAATTCTTGAGCTTAGATCCATGGTTGTCCTGATTTCCTTGGCCTTGATTATTGTGGGCCAGCTGAGCTATCTGTTGAAGGGTGGCTAAGTTGGCTTGACGTTTGGCTCTTTCAGCTTCGCGGTCAGAAACCAACATTTGCAGGATCTGCAACATCGGGTCTGGGGATGAACCACTTCCTCCGCGAGGCATCTGAAGATTGAGATAGATCATGAGAAAAGAGGGAAATTTCTAAGGTTCAGGGACTTTGAAAAGTTTTTAAAGTTTGACTCAGATTTTCTAGCAACTTGCTTTCATTCATTCTTTCATAGCACACGATACAACACACACCACAACAAAGGAAAAACATATGGATTTAAGAACCATTCTGGAAACTACGATACAGTGGGACCGAATACAACTCACTACGCTAGTGCTCAAGTGCTACTACTCCTCGAAGTCGGTGTAATCGTCATCCTCATCGTCATCGATGAAGGCGAAATCCTCCTCATCGGTGAAGAAGTCCATGGACTGATCCTCCAGAAAGTCATCATCATCGCTAAGATAAGAGTAGGGGTCTCCACGAAGATCTTCTCCGACATTCTCCCTTTCCTCCAACTGCATGTCTCTCTCGTGGATGGTCTCCTCCAAATCCGAGATACGGTGGCGAAGACAGGCAATGATGCGCTCCTTCTTGTCAAGCTAACGGCGGCGAGACTTGCGATCCTTCACTAGCATGGCGATGGTCTGATCCTTCGTCTTCATGATGGCGGACTTGTGGTTGGAGTAGTCACGGGCATTGTCCAGTTCCTGCTGACGATCATACATCATGAAGCTAAGGTGGTCCAACTGAGTCTTCAGCTCGTGGTGGTATGGGGCTTCCAGTGCCTGTCCCATAGAATCATGCCTTGGACAAAACTCAAAGCGGGTACCCTTGATCTGGTTGATACTCTGCCCACATAGACGGGCAAGAGCTTCCTGCATGGCCCTGGCAAGTCCATCGAGCCAGTTGTTCTCTCTTAAGGTGAACTGAATTCCCTCTGCAGTTGGAGGTTCAATCTTTCGTCGGAGACTTGCAACAACTAGCCACTACCGATATTCTCCTTCCTGATTATTGAGTTGAGCTCCGAAGAACTCGGGGTGCGGATGCTCCAGAAGTTCCGAAAGATGGTCCAAGTCCCGCTCAAAGATGAGGTCTCCTCCATTCCCCAACTGATAAAACTTGCTGTACTTCACGTCCATCTATAAGAATGTAGGATGACTAAGTTAGTAGAGTGTTCAAGTGTGTCCAATTTTATGTATTTTGCAAGAGTTTTTGAGGAACATGAATTTTCATGAAAGAATCAAAGTGATAAGAATGGGAATAAGTTTTTGTAAATACTTGCTTCCTTTGGTTTTGAAACTAAGTTTATAATTTAAACGTCCAGTCTAACTAGGGTCTCCTATAGTTAGGATGGCTCTGATACCAACTTGTCAACACCCGGATTTTTAATCCCAGATGCCTGTTATGCCATACATCGCAATCCCAGGATTACCATTTTTTGCGAGACATAACAGATTTTGATATCACAGTACATCATCCATTACAAACCATACATAAGGTTTTACACAAATAAGGATCTCATGATCCAGTTCTTAATACAACTCAAGCAGCGGAATAACATAATAATCAAGGTAGCGTAGGCGAAGCTCCATCTTCGGGGTCACAGGGAATGCTGACGATGGGAGATGATCCTACTTATCGTAACCTTCGTGTGGTCCATCATCCTGGTACTCCTCTTCATAGTCTGGCCACGGG
Organism: Avena insularis; assembly: GCA_023614405.1. Lineage (NCBI taxonomy): Eukaryota > Viridiplantae > Streptophyta > Magnoliopsida > Poales > Poaceae > Avena > Avena insularis. The sequence goes on along the minus strand of CM042695.1, from coordinate 374,328,732 downwards.
AATAGCCAGGGACAAAGCCATGAGTACTCTTTAAGTACTCGCAAACTAATACTAACAAGTTAAAGGGGTTTTTGTAGTAGGACACTAAGCTCTAGGGTTATTTTGCAAAAAGCCAGGTTTACCTCTACTAAGTTCAGAAGCAAAGAAAGCTAGTTGAAATTTTATAACACCTAAGTGGGAACTTGAATTTCATATCACAACTCTGTTGTGGTCAAGTCAAAGTCTCAATTCATTTCACAAGTCATTTTGAAAACATCTGACGGGGGAACAGTATGGCCACTCCAACTGTCCATAACCGTGGACGCGGCTATTCGAATAGTTTGACACTCTGCAGAGATTGTACACTTTCACTACAACATTCGATACATCCGTCAGGAACAAATCTTGAATTCACCATACTCAGTATGCGGATAATCAATCCTAACCTTTCAATTACACGCCCTAGTACAGGCACCTCTCCTGTCAGTTTGGCCTCCCAACCATGACCAACTGTCATCTTGGGTACTGCACAGGTGGACAATCTTCACAAGGTAGCCTCAGCTCAGACCTTGGCCGTGAGGAAACCCATACTAAGGTATACAAGTTTCCAGTCAAGCCCTACCCAATTTTCGGGTATTGTGGTTGTACGGTAAATTGGAATGGTATCGCATCCAGACAACCATCAGTTTTATAAAGGGATAAGGCTCAATGCCTCAACATTTTCATCATCAAAATAATTTGGTGTTCGGAAACACATGCCAAAACATCTCAGTAGATGACTCATCATTCCAAGGTTTTCATAACCATTTTCTCCAAGTATTCCCATCTAAAGTTGATCAAGTTTTATGCTTAGCACTAGCATCTACAAGTGGGTAAGTACTAACGAGGGGTGGTAAACAAGTGGAGATTAATTAAGTTCAATCTCATGCCTTAGGATGACATCAGTTATCTACTTAGGCCAAATTTAATGCTCTTTATGCAACCTTCAATCATCTTCCTAGAATCTACAAGTCACTTAAGTAAACTCTAAGAGAAAGCTTTGACAAAGAAATAAAGTATAAAGCTTGCAAGTAAAACTAGGATTGGGTTATCAAGTGGGTATGATCACATATGCTTAAGGAATATAGTTGGCATGGTAACAAGCAAGTATTAGCTTGCATAAGTAGGGTATATTGCAAGGGTTAGCTTGCCAAATCAACTAGTAGTACTAGACTTGCCTTGAGCATAGCAGTGGTTGAAGTTCTCCTTGGCTTCCTCCTCGTAGTATCCTCCTTCCTCCTCGTATCCTTGGTCGGTACTAGCGTCTATAAATAAATACGAGGTGCACAATCACCAAACAATACTTAACTATTTTCACTCATCACACAAGGGTGTACTATAGGTGATCTAGCATCATCACTTATCATTACAAGATTAAAGCATTTGTCTTGTTTATTTTAATTTTGAGAAAAGTAATTTCTACTCATTGAAAAAAACTACTTAAGATTTAATATTCTCCAACTCAAGCATGGGATCCTATTGACACATGACATCACCACATATTCCAGTATATGGGAATGTGATTTAAAGTGGTGTCATAATTTAATAAGGTTTAACCTTTTTATTTTAAATAAATAAAGTGACTAGAAATGCCTATGGGGCATTGTTTTGTTACTTGAACATTATTTCTCTAAGTAAACCCAAATGTTTTTATATTTTGTGAAAGGTATGATCAAATGTGATTTTTGAGAGTTGGAATCAACTCAAAAGCTATTATGGTTGAATTTTGAAAAATGTTTGAATGCAGAAAAGCTTCTGACTTGTTATTTTTACCAAGGTTGATCTACAGATCCAAATGATTTGAATCCAACGGGCTTGGATTAAGCATTTCAGTACCTTTCTAACAAAATTAATTTCATGCATTTTGGTTCACTGAATTTAGCTGGGTTGAATTTTGAATCTATGTACAGAACTGTGTTTGAATTAAAATAGAAAAATCTAAATTCAAACGGTTGGGTCGCGCGGGAGAGGTTAATGGGCCGGACCAGTGTCACTCCGCAGCACGGGGCTCAGATGACAGGGGGTTCCACCAGTCAGTGGCTCATAACACGCGAAGCGGTACGGGGCTGTGTGGTTCGTTGGATTAGAAGGGAGATCAACGGCTGGGGATCGTCGTCGAGGATGAACATGTCACCGGCGAGCTCGAACCCTAGCGGCTCAGTGGGGGTGCATAGGGGGCATACCAGGGCTCCAGTGACGACGGCGAGGCGGGCAAACGAATGAGTGGTCGACAGCGAGCTCAGGGACGGTCGAGGCAGCTCCGGGGGTGGTCGAAATCAACGGCCCCCTTCTTCTCCAGAGGCGGGCTGCTCCGGCGCAATTCCAGCGAGATGTTGCTCCTCGTGCTCCGGCTAGAGGGTGGAACGATCAGTGAGGTGAGGGGAGTGGAATGGTGTGCTTCAAACGACTGGGGGTGGTCTCCTTTTATAGGCTCGACGGCGAGACCGAGAGGGATGGGCAGGCGACGGTGGCGACATGGCTACGGGCTGCTAGAGGCATGGCTGAGGTTGGCGATCGACGGGCGGTCTCCTGGCGATGCTCTAGAGCTTAAATGCATGCTTAGGGGCGGTGTCAATCGGTCGGGAGCGTGCGGTGCTCTACGCGGCAGAGGCGGCGTCTTCGATGGCGAGCGGTGGCTGTGAGGCACGGGGCGGCGAATGGGGGTGTCTGGCGTGTTCCTGGGATCATGGCGAAGCGGTGGGAACGTGCCGCGGTCGAGGGGCGGCATGTGCACGCGTGCCGGGTGTGGCGCTCTAGGGCGGGCTCGGCATGTTGGAGTGGCACTGGGCGTGCGGTGTTCCTGGTGGTCCACGGCTTGCACTGGCTTGGGGAGGGGACAGTGGGCGGCAGTGAGGTGCTGGCTACCTCCCAGACAAGGTGGGTGCAGCTAGTTCTTCCTCTAGCTTGCTATCCATCTTGGGGTGGCATGGTGAGGCTCGGTCTGCTCACCATTGATGGCAAGGAAAGCTTACAGTGGTGCTAGAGGTTTACAATTAAGCTAGATGATCTACTAGATGGTTGCTGTTAGCTAGAGAGGGAACAAGTTAGGCCAAAACACTACTAAAAACAGTGAATTTGATTTGGTTTAAATTTGCTTGCCTAGTGTTTGATGAAATGGCCGCAAGAAACTTACTTTTGAATTTTGAAAAGATTTTTGGTGGGTGTGCTAGGCATGTGCTGTGGATTCTGTGGGTGCTTGGGTTTTGAAAATTGAGCTTGTTTGAGTGGTTTTTAAAATAGTGGGATCTTCCTATATGAGATAGATTCAATTTTAAACTGTCCTTTAAAAATAGTATTTGAATGTTTTTGGATGATCACAAAGTGGGACTTGGTACCTTATTATGAGTACTAACAAGGGGTGCAAAGATCCACAAATGTTTCTGTTAAGTTTTGAAAACTAGGGATAGCCAAAGTATGCATGAGAGTTAATTTGGCAAAAATGACCATTCACTTCCTTTGTTCATTTTGAGTTGTTTGTCATTGAGAAATGTTTGGGGATTGTTTAGATGATGTTTATTTCACCTAAAAATCATTTTACAAGGATAGAAATACAGAACCATGGCAATTCAAAATAATCCAAATTTGGAATACACACACATATGAATGCTTCCATATTTTTAGTTGGGAAAGTTTTTGTTAACCCTAATTTTGATGATTAGCATTTGATGATTCAAGTTTAATATTTTTGGGATGTTACACAGGTGGTGTAGTCAGGGACGAGACGATGACGCTGACGGCAAGTTGTAATGGACGAAGACATAGAGGGCGGCAAAAATAGCGGTGACCCGGGATGGTCATGCTGGATGCCTAGAGTGACGACGGGGTAGTCGGTAGGACCTGCGAGAACGATAAGTCACCTTGTGAAGCATGACAGCGATGCTCGAAGTAGGCGAGGAAGAACCCGGCAGCATGACAAAGACCATGTGTATACGACGGTGATCCACGCCGTACGAGATGGCGCGATGGAAACCGAGGACGTCGGTGCGTGGGGACAGCGAAGTAGACTACATGCAGTGACGCTACGACCCGAGGGGGTGGCATAGTTGTAGGGCGCAAGTCAGTGCAGGGGATGGGAGACCACCAACGATGTACACACCAAGGAAGGCGCGTTGGAAGCCGGTAGCGTGGACCAAAGACGGTGGCGCTGTGGCCCGAAGGGGCGACGCAGTGGCAACCCGTAGCTCAATCGGTGGTAGGCGCGTGCTCGGGGACATGCTTGGCGTAGACAGACGTGTGATCAGTTGATTAGACCAATGATGCGCCATATGCGCCATGGCATGGATGATGCGTAGATCGGAGTTGATGATGGCGTTCTTGGTGAAGTCTCGGACAATATCGACGAAGACGATCTGAGGGGGCAGCCACGGCAGCCTTCCAAGGAAGGCGTAGCAGGCGTCCGCGGTGCGCGGAAGCCTGCTGTGAGGCCGCAACAGCCTGCTGAGGCAGGCGCGGCAGCAGAGAGGGCAGGTGCACATGCACGGTGTAGATCGTCGATGCCGATGGTCGGAGTAGAGCGCGGCGATGACGATGCCGGTGGGCGACTCAATCCGATCTAAGATTGGTAAACCCAAAAATAAAACTGATCAAGAGATCGGAAAAAAGACTTACAAGGCAGCCGATCACGGATCGGCGGACGAACCCTGTGTATGTGTTGCGTAGCCCCCGAAGGAGATCGTGGAGATCAATTTCCCCGGGGACGGCACGACAGAAGCGTGTTGCTCGGCTAACACGACGCCATAGGAGGGGCCAGCGCAAGTTTGGGGAGAGACGGTGATAGCGCTAGGGTTTAGGCGGCGATGGCTCTAGTGTAGGATCAATTTAGGGATAATACCATGTAGAACGATAAAGAGAGATTGACGAATGGATATATTATTGAGCCTCATGGGCGAGTATATATAGGCATACAAAGATCATCTCGGAATGCAAAACAAGACACGAGATCTATCTCTATCCTAGATTAACCGAACCGTACACATATAGTCTAACATGAAAGTCGCAAAATAATTTGTTAACTTCCAGTGCAACATATCGATTAGTTTTCTTGCCATTGAAATCAGATCATTATACTATAGCTTAAGCTTGAGAAAAAGCGAGCCATCTGAGGCCATCTGCTCTCGCGCTCATTTCTGGCCGTTTGATCTTCACTTTGAATCATCTCAACCATGCAGTTTCAGATGTTGAATAAAGTCTTACGGGCTGGTCTCTCCCATCCCTGTCCCCACCCTATCTCGACCCCGTTCCCCTCCACCTGAGCTCCCGAGTCCCGAGCTCCGCGCATCCCAACCCTCCTCCATCTCCCCGGCAATGGGTGCTACCCCCGCTGCTCCCGAGCTCTCCCTCTCACCTCTGCTCCCTCCGCCCTCCACTCACGAGGTCACCGCCTCCCGTCAAGCTCCCGCATCCAGTGTCGACCGCCTCTGCTTCCCCACTTCGAACCTGCTTAGTACCGATTCAACATCGCCCCCGACCTCGCGCACCCGCCTGCCACCACGCTTTGCCGGTGGTGAGGAATATAAGGAGGTGATCGCGTTGGACGGTGAGGGTGAGAGAGAGGTGGCGATACGGGTAGAGATGCTCATATGCGGGATTACACGAATATGTTGCATCATCCTCACTGCTTTGACTGGAAAAATCAGGGACGGATGGCGCAAAAAAGGGAATTGAAAAGAAGAAGGCCCCTCCACTCCCGAGCTCTCCATCTCACCTCCGCTCCCTCCGCCCCTCCACTCACAAGGCCACCGCCTCCCATCTAGCTTCCGCATCCAGCGTCGGCGGCCTCTGCTTCCCCGCCTCAAACTTTCCCAGTACTGATTCAACATCGCCCCGACCTCGTGCACACATACGCCATCTTGCTTTTCCAGTGGTGAGGAAGATAAGGAGGAGGTGAGCGCGTGGGATTGTGGGGGTGCGAGAGAGGTGGTGACGCGGGTAGAGACGCTCCTATGCGGGACTAGGCGAATATGCCGCATCATCCTCACCGCTTTGACTGGAAAAATCAGGAACGAATGGCACAAAAAAAGGAATTGAAAAGGAGAAGGCCCCTTCACTCCCGAGCTTCCCCTCTCACCTCCGCTCCCTCCGCCCCTCCACTCATGATGCCACCGCCTCCCGTACAGCTCCCGCATCCAGCGTCGGCCGCCTCTGCTTCCTCGCGTCGAACCTGGCCAGTACGGATTCAACATCGCCCCCGACCTCGTGCACCTGTTCGTCGCCACACTTTGCTGGTGGTGAGGAATATAAGGAGGAGGTGAGAGTGTGGGACGGTGGGGGTGAGAGAGAGGGAGCGACGCTCCTATGCGGGACTACGCGAAGATGTCACATCATCCTCACCGCTTTGACTGGAAAAATCAGGGACAAATGGCAGAAAAGAAGGAATTGAAAAGGAGAAGGCTCACGAAGCATGCGATGAAGCGGTGAGCAATTTGCCAGAACCTGGAATCTACAGTAACCAAACGAAATAATCGCTCAAAGGAAAACATGGAGCGTTAACAGGGTGAGAAATGGTCGCGTCTTGCGAGAAACTATTACGTTTCATGTCACTTCGATAATTAACATGTATGTCTTTCTAAAACAAAGCAGAATAAGCTAATTTTGGCCCCTCGTAGGATCTGCAACTGAATTTGATTTTGAATATATTAGCATATCTCAGAGAATACATGAGATGCTTATGTAAATTGAGACATGTTCTACGTTGTTCTACAATTTCTACGCGAGTTAACAAAAAATTTAGTGCCCTTGACTTGGAGCATGCTCTAGGATTAATAAACAAGCAGGTTCCATCGACTAAGTGGGTCCAAAAGAAATGTCATAACTTTTATTTTTCATTTTGATGTACAGAAATTATCAAACTTGATTATATATTATATCTTGCTTTTACGTAAAGATTTGTGGCAACTTCCAGCCATACCTTCTTTTCTAAATTTTATTGAACTAGTGAATAATTTGGAATATATCAAGTATAAATCCAACATAGAATTAGTATATATGCAATCTGATTGTCTATATTAACTAAACTAATCATTTAATAATTCAACCACTTATAAGCGTTGAATACAAAATTGTAACTTCACTTGGAACTCTGCAATCCAAATAGATTTTGAGGCAGTCAAACAAGGTTACCGTGTGATCTTTATAAGTTAGCTTATTTTGACATCATTAGTTTTTTACCTTGATCATGTAATATGCCAGTTTTTTGTGGTACTGAACTTGGTCTATTGCTCGATGTATTTTCGTTTGAAGTTTGCTCGATGTACATTTTTTCATTTGAAGAAACACCGGTACCCTATGTTGCTTATGAGCTTCAATATAAAATAAGGACCCACTTCTTGCAATTTAAGGTCAGTTCTCTCAGTTTTAGATATGTCTAACACGTAGATGACACATTTATCTATCGATTAAAACACTTAACCCCACATGCTCATATATTTAATTTATGGTAACACAAACAAAACAAAATATGTTACCAGCAATGAGTACAATACAACTACCACACTCTGCCAAATAGACTGTAGGCGGCGCGGCGAAGCGCGCATATCCACCTAGTTTGGATTAATGTCATGCACGTAATACTTACTACTTATCTGGAGAACTTATGAAGAACCTCTTTAGTATTCCCAATCAGGAAAAGGACGCGACCTGTGCTCCTCTCGCCGCTCCCGTGGGCGATGGGAGCACCGCCTCAGATCCCGGCGGCCAGGCGCCTCCCTGCTCCCTCCCCTCTGCCGCCGCTGGCCAGGGATGCCAGGCAAAGCCCTGGTGGCGCCGGTGGCGGCGGACTTGACCTTCCCCGGGCGCGTGGCAGGAAGATCGGGGGCTCTCGTGCCTGGCGGCGGTGCACCATTGTGGAAGCCTCTGGTCTCTGCGAGTGCAGTGGCGGCGTCTGGCGTGTGGCGGCGGCATCTCCCCTCTCGGCTACAGGGGCGGCCCTGACGGCGCGGGTTCCGGGAGAGCTCGGCCCGAGCTCCGGCGGCGGCCATGGCGGTCTGCCAACGCAGCGGCAGCGGGGATTGGGACTACGCGGATTGTAGGTATTCGCTGGCGTCGGCGGCATGGATGTAGCATCGCGGCGGCGGAGCTGAGGGGGGCGATCTGGGTCTGATCTGGGCCTAGCCGATGGGCCGGGCCTGATCCAGACCTGCTCTGGCCCATATTTGGTTCTGCTGCTTCGTTCGGACGGCACTCACCCCTAGTGATGGAGGGTAGTTCCCCTCCCCCAAGCCGTCGGGTGTCTCGATGTTTGCATGCCCGCGAGACCTACCCGTCCCTCTCGTCGGCGATGCGTTGTGTCCTTGGTCAGGAGCTTTGGCTAGAGTTCGTGGATGCCGGGGTGGCGGTCCCGGAAGGTGGACTGCGCGGGCATCTCTTCGGCGAGCGTCGTGTCAGTGGTGGTGGTTTCTTCCCTTGGTCATGTGGATGGCGAGGAGAGGGCATTGGGAGGCTTTGGTGTTGGCGGCGCTTCGACTTCGACAGCTCCTAGATCATGTGTCGAATGCCTTTCTTGGGGACAACGGGCGTGGCAGTAGACGGGGAGTGGTACGAAGGTTTTTCCGGGCGAAAGCTCAGTGCTTCGGCACCATCGGCGGCGATGCCTGCGGGTACCGTTACCCTCTTGGGGGTGCCGATGCGGCTACCTTCCTCACGTCAGGGCTCCGGGTGAAAACCCTTAACCGTTTGAAAGGATACAGATGTCGCCTAGAGGGGGGTGAATAGGCGGTTTAAAAACTTTTTCGAGATTTGCTCAACAAAGGCGGAATTAAACTAGCGTTTACTTTGTCGAGCACAAAACCTAGAACAACTAGGGTTCACCTATATGCACCAACAACTTATGCTAAGCAATACAAGAAACAAAGTGATAGCAAGATATAGATTACTTCAAGCACGAAGGCTATCATAATGTAAAGTGTATAAGTAAAAGCTTGGGTATAGAGATAACCGAGGCACGCGGGGACGACGATATTTTACCGAGTTTCTCCCAACATGGAGTACATCTTGTTTGGAGAGGGGGTGGTATCAAACCACCAATGCCAGAAAAGGCCTCCCTTATTCTCCTGTGAATCTCACCCCAAGAGGATCGATCCATGCTTCCACTATCGATGCACTTGTCGGTGGCAAACCAGAACCTCTCACAAGGTTGGGGCACTTCTCCACAACATTGGAGGCTTCCAACAAACGCCACCAAGGCCACAACCTGCAACACCAACAAACCGTCTAGGGTTCCAAGAACCCAAGAGTAAAAAGCTTCTCAACTTTCACTCACCAAATCCTCCGGGGAGAACTCAAACCGATGCACCAAATGCAAATGGCAAGACCACAAGTAGTGCTCAAATCCTTCTCTCCCAAATTCCGCCAAAGCTACAAAAGCTTGTGGGGGAATAAGAGAGGAAGAACAATGGAGGAAATCCACAAAAGATTCCAAGATCTAGATCTCAAGATGTTCCCCTCACTTAGAGGAGAGATGGATTGGTGGGATTGTAGATCTAGATCTCCTCTTTCAAATCCCTAAAGTATATGCAAGAATCAAGGGAGGGATTGAAGGGGGAGCAAGCTCAAGAGGGTCAAGAATGGAGGAGAAAGCCTATAAAACTCGAGCTTTTACATTGGGGAAGAAGGGCCCCCCTTTATAGGCCCACAGATTTCTGACCGTTTTCTGCCTGTTGGGGAAAAGTCAGACCGGAGACTCCGGTCTACACCGAAGATTCCGGCCCAACCTCCGGACAAGCCTCCGGACCACCTATCAGACTGTCCCAGGCTGAATTCTAGAGCCCCCTCCGGGGACTCCAGGGGACACTCCGGACCACACCGGAGACTCCGGTCCATGCAGACCGGAGACTCCGGTCTAGACCAAAAAAGAGGCAAACTTTAAATGGCGATATCTAGAGTTTGGAAACTCCGATTGACCCGAAACCAATTTTGTTGGAAAGAGGACAACAAGAGTTATAATGTGAGATACCTCTCTTGGTGAGAAACTGGAAAAGAGTCAAAGATCAAAAATGCAATATGATATAAAAGTGAAATCTGTTTTTGATGAACTAGAGCTTGTTATGAATATTACCACAAGCTCTAGAACCTCACATGGATACGATCCAAATAACAACCAAGAAAGGATGATGCTAAGTATGCAAAGGTTTGAGCTCTCTCTAAAAGATATGATCGAGTTACTCACTTGAGAGCCCCTCTTGATAGAACGCTTGTCTATCCTATAAACCAGTCTCCCCAACTAACACCACGAGACCGGTAAGAAGGAAACCCTATCAAGATCATACCTTTGCCTTGCGTATATTCCACTTGATTATGATGTAGACGGTCTTGTCCTTCTCAATATGGAACACCTTTCTTGATTTCTCTTGTACGCACTTGCTTGATGAAGACTTGCAAGTTAATCCCCCATACAACATGGGAAACTTTACTTTGACCTTGTCTTCATCGATCCATGATCACCGAGGATGGCAAGCTTTATGCATGAGATCTTCTAGATATTGCACATATTTAGCTTGCACATCATTTCTTCTTTTCTTCATTATGTTGATGCCTTGAAGGTATACCAGAGATATTACTCCATCTTATTTTTCAAGACATACTTGTCATAGGTTTAACTCTCACATGAACAATCTGAGGATCATTCTTTGAACACCTTGGTCACCACATGATCCTCTTCACTTCTTCTCCAAACCTTGAAGCTAACATATGGTTCAACCATTGCCTATGGGAAATTCCTACAAGTACAACTCAATACGAGCATTAGTCCATAGAGATTGTCATTAATTACCAAAACCACATATGGGGGCCCACATGTTCTTTCATCGTTGGTCTCGGCAGCGGCGGCGCGGTGCGTTGTTACCCTCTTGGGGGCATCGTCGTGGAGCCCCGATTCATCCCGGTCTCGGCCCTTTGTCTCTGGTGACAAGTTTAGGTTTTTTGCGTTTTTCATGTTTATTTTGATCTGCTTTGTATAAGGGGACTCCCCTCCACCTTGTATCTGTTCGGACGATGTGGCTTTATTCTATAAAGCGGGGCGAAAGCCTATTTCAAGGTAATACTTATCTAAGTTATCACCTTTATAGTGGAATAGTAATATGCAAGTTCTTTATTTATTAGCCTGTAGACTCATCTTGACTTGAAGTGTGTGATGTTATGGTAATATAGCTAGTTACCACAACTCTCTCATTTATCATTTAATAAAGACATATAACATTATCAAAATGTCTAGTTGGCATTGTATATAGATGCATGTTACCATCTTAGTTACTCACGCACTATGACTAGTCTGAGAGTATGCGGTTGGTACAACTGACTAGGGCTTCATTTCCACAACCATTTTTTATAATCCAGCTGGTTCCATACTACTTAGACCAACCACAACCATTCTAATTTTGATTTTTAACCGGTTCGACAAAGTGCAGGGCATCTGTGCTTGCGGTCTAACAAAAGAAGCGATTCAAGTATTTAGTTTGCCTTTTCATGGTGGGACTAAGTAGAACTAACAAAGATTCCACACACTACAATAAATATGCATAGTTTCAAAGAATTTACTCTTCTCTTTGAACCGGCGACACAGTGTCGCTAAGTAGAAAACAGACTATCCGTTCGCGCCTACTAACAGCATTAGTCCTGGTTGCGCCACGAACCGGGACTAATGCTGGCACGCGTCCCGGTTCGAGCTAGCACGATGGCCGGAGGCATGCGTCCCGGTTCGTGAGGGGTCATGCGTCCCGGTTCGTGACACGTGGCCTGGCACACACCTTTAGTCCGACGTATGATCCCGCCCTCTATAAATACGATGCCTCAGCCCTCTGCCTCCCCTCTGTTTTTTCTTGGTGCAAGGTGTGAGAGGTGTGCTAGTTTATTATTTTTCCTATGCATGCATTCAAGGTGTTTGATAAAATGTTTGAGTGAACGATCCCGTTTAATTTCTCACAGAACAAAAATATAGGAGGTGTCCGAGACGCAATTGAGCTTTCTCTTCTTTATTTCCCTTGATCGAGGTTAGAAATCTTATCTTTTCTCTGTCATTGATACAATGCATGTGTCGATGTGAATTGGTCATTTTACTATTTATGATGTTATGTTTTTTATAAACTTAATTATATGATGCAGATAAACGGTCGGGAATGGATGTACGGTGACCGGCGTGTACCCGGGTACATTAAAGGTGTGGATAAATTTATAGATGGGCTACGACAAACAAAGAGAATGATTTTATACGTTGTCCATGTGTTCAATGTTGGAACAACAAGGAGTACTCTTCCTCGAAAATCATTCGTGCCACCTGTTTATGAAAGGTTTCATGCCCAACTCTAATTACTGGACCAAGAACGGGGAAAGAGGGGTTATGATGGAAGACAGTGAAGAAGATGATGATAACAACTATCATCATATGTTTCCTGAATACAGTGATACTGCATTGGAAGACAATGAATAGGAAGGAGGTGACGAACGGGCATCAGATGAGCCCGCTAATGAACTTGGTAGGGTCATTTCTAATGCAAAGCGAGACTGAAACAGAAAAGAAGAAATTGAAGTTAGAGGGCATGTTAGAAGATCACACGAAATTGTTGTATCCAAATTGCAAAGATGGCAGCACAAAGCTCGGTACCACACTGGAATTGCTACGATGGAAGGCAGAGTGTAGTCTAACTGACTCCCCATTTGAAAAGATGCTGAAAATAATGAAGCCGAAGTTTCCAAAACATAACGAACTTTCCGAGAGTACGTACGAAGCAAAGAAGACTCTCTGTCCTCTAGGATTAGATGTGCAGAGATACATGCATGCATTAATGACTGCATCCTCTACCGTGGTAAGGAGTATGAGAATTTATATAAATGCCCGGTATGCAATGCATTGCGGTATAAGATCAGACGAGATGACCCTGGTGATGTTGAGGGAGAGCCCCTCCGAAAGAGGGTTCCTGCTAAGGTTATGTGGTATGCTCCTATAATACCAAGGTTGAAACGCATGTTCAGAAACAAAGAGCATGTCAGGTTCTTGCGATGGCACAAACAAGACCGTAAGAAAGACGGGAAGTTGAGACACCCTGCTGATGGGTCACAGTGGAGAAAAATCAAGAGAGACTTCCCGGACTTTGCAGGTGACACAAGGAACTTATGGTTTGGTCTAAGTACGAATGGCATGAATCCTTTTAGGGACCAGATATGCAGTCACAGCACCTGACCCGTGACTCTATGTATCTACAACCTTCCTCCTTGGTTGTGCATGAAGCGTAAGTTCATTATGATGCCAGTGCTCATCCAAGGCCCGAAGCAACCGGACAACGACATTGATGTGTACCTAAGGTCATTAGTTGAAGAACTCTTATAGCTGTGGGGCAAACCAGGTGTACATGCGTGGTATGAGAACAAACAAGAGCCATTTGACCTACGAGGGTTGCTTTTCGTAACCATCAATGATTGTCCTTCTCTTAGTAACCTTTCAGGACAGACAAACAAGGGATATAAGGCATGCACACACTGTTTAGATAAGACTGAAGGTACATATTTGCATAAATGCAAGAAGGTTGTGTACCTGGTGAATCGACGATTTCTTCCGACCAATCATCCCATAAGAAAGAACGACAAGCATTTCAAAGGTGAGACAGATCACCGGAAGAAGCCTGAACTCCCTGCTGGTGATGATGTATTTGGTATGGTCAAGGACATAGAAGTAATCTTTGGAGAGGGTCTCGACAGTCAATCAGTTCCGAACGACGTCGCTACAGGATACGCACCCATGTGGAAGAAGAAATCTATATTTTGGGAGCTGCCATATTGGAAAGTCCTACATGTCCGCTCTTCAATCGACGTGATGCACGTGACGAAGAATCTTTGCGTGAACCTGCTAGGATTCCTAGGCGTGTATGAGAAAACAAAAGATACACCAGAAGCACCGGAGGACGAACAAATTATGAAAGACCCAAAGAACATGCATACACAGAACAAGACGGATAAAGGGCGTCACTTAAGTCGTGCCAGCTATGCTCTTACCAAAGCAGAGAAGGAAATCTTTTTTGAAGTCCTTTACAGTATCAAGGTGCCATCTGGCTTCTCATCTAATATAAAGGGGATAATAAATATGGTAGAGAAAAAGTTCCAAAACCTGAAGTCTCATGACTGTCATGTGATTATAACGCAGTTGCTTCCGATTGCATTGAGGGGGCTTCTACCGAAAAATGTTTGAATACCCATTGTGAAGGTGTGTGCATTCCTCAATGCAATATCTCAGAAGGCAATCAATCCAGATATTCTGCCAAGGTTACAGAAGGATGTGGTACAATGTCTTGTTAGTTTTGAGTTGGTGTTCCCACCATCCTTCTTCAATATTATGACGCATCTCCTGGTTCACCTAGTGAAAGAGATTGCCATTCTCGGTCCTGTATTTCTGCACAATATGTTCCCCTTTGAGAGGTTCATGGGAGTCTTAAAGAAATATGTTCATAACCGTGCTAGACCAGAAGGAAGCATCTCCAAGGGATATGGAACAGAGGAGGCCATTGAGTTTTGTGTTGACTTTATTCCCGACCTTAAGCCGATTGGTGTTTCTGACTCGCAACATGAGGGAGGACTAAGAGGAAAAGACACGCTGGGAAAGAGAGCAATGATATGTAGGGACGGGGATTCTTTCACTAAAGCACACTACACAATTTTACATAATTCCACCTTGGCAACTCCGTATATCGAGGAACACACGAATATTGTACGCTCCAAAAATCCGGGGAAGCCTGACTTATGGATTAAAGATGAACACATGAAGTCTTTCCGTGGTTGGATGCGGACACATCTCATGAATGACACCACTGTTGGAGATCAGCTATACTTGTTGGCCTCGTCACCATCTTCTACTATATTGAATTTTCAAGGGTACGAAATAAATGGGAATACATTCTACACGATCGTCCAAGATAAAAAGAGCACCAACAAAAGAATGGTGTCCGCTTTGATGCAACAGACAAGAATGGGCAAAAGGACACATACTATGGTTACATAGAGGAGATATGGGAACTTGACTATGGAGTCTCTTTTAAGGTCCCTTTGTTTCGCTGCAAATGGATCAACCTGAATGGGGAAGGGGTAAAGATAGACTAGTTGTACGAAATGACAACAGTGGATCTCAACAATCTTGGTTATAGAGATGAACCATTCGTCCTAGCCAATGATGTGTCTCAGGTTTTCTATGTGAAGGACATGTCCTCCAGACCGAAAAAAAAAATATATGCAAATGAATATATCATATGATGAGCCAAAGCTTCACATAGTTCTTTCAGGAAAAAGAAACATCGTGGGAATCAAGGATAAGACAGACATGTCATAAGATTATAATAAGTTTGATGAAATTCCGCCTTTCATAGTAAAAACTGACCCAAACATTTCGTTAAGTAAAAAAGATGCTCCATGGTTACGTCTGAAGAGATCATAAGGAAGGACATACGCCAAGAAGTTTATGCTCATATTGTGTACCTCTAGTATGTCTGTATTACTCTTAAGAAAGAACCTGTAGTTATTCACGGTTGTTAGTGCATTACTGGTACTACAATGTGCTTTCATCATGCAGCATATCGATTAGTTCTCTTGCCATCAAAATTAGATCAGATGTCTTAATACTCTAAGAAAGAACCTGTGGTTATTCACGGTTAGTGCGTTATTGGTTACTGCAAGTCTGCAATGTGCCTTCGTTATCGACTCTTCAATCCGGCTCTTATTTCTTTTCGTACCCTCCCATGCAGATCTTTTTTTTTCTATTTCGCAGACAATAGTGACTTATGAGGTGAGCTGCCTTCTGTTCAATATTTTAGATGCAACATAAATTCAGTCGAAATATTGTTTTCTGTTTCTTTGATTTCAGGATGCATTTCGTTCCAAAAAAAATAAAAATCGAGTGGTCTAGGTCGTGTGTATGTGGCTTATACCGGAGCCTTTTGTGGTAAAGATAGATGCCCTATGGTCTATCTTGGTAGCTAGCTCTGATGCCTACATTGAGTTCGTACTCTGCCCTGAAGTCTTTTGTATTGATACATTTTGTATGCATGCCAAAATATGCAGTGAGGTTATGTTGTTTGATCCTTCAAAGGGTTGCTTCCGATTATACAGTTAAGATATACATAGCTTCTGATTTGCCTTACCAGTTTTTTGTTAATCCTCTTTTCTGGACAAGCGAACTCCTAATTGTATGTATTTGAAGTGCCATGACTCAGTCGTTGCTCTGCCATGACATAAACCTGAATAGCGGTGAAAACGAAAAGTTCATCATATTTTTTTTAGAGCAACCAGCAGGAGCTCTGCCTTTTCTATTAGAAGAAGAGAATTTGACGGTTTGGAAGGGAAACCGTCCGAAACCCGGTACAGACGTATATACACACGGGTCTGGTTAAAAGGAGAACCAGACCAAAAAAATACCCGAAGCGGCACAGTTTTTAAGGAGAAACTGGCAGAAAACCTCGAGGCCACACTACCTAGCACACAACTAGGTCTGGAGCACTGCCAAACGACACCAGCACAACGGCAACAGCGGGCGCTACGAAAAGCCTGGTCCACGTCCTCGGAGAGGAAGTCAGAGCCGAAGGAGCGGCTAGGCCTCACAGGCTTCATGGCGAGAGGCAGGCCGCAAGGAACTCGCCAGCGGCACTTGCACGCCGACAGGGCCCGAAGACGTCGACTCTCCTAGCAGTACCAGCAACCCCGGGCAAGGCTCACATCACTACGAAAAATGACGCCTCCAAGAAGGTCACGACGTCCGACAGGACGCCGCCGTCATCCAATCTGGCGAAGCCAGATTTGGGATTTCACCCCGTAGTGATGGACGGAGGGGTGACCGGGCTCCACAACAACGCCCCCAAGGGGGGAAGCGGCGCCCACAGGCGTCGCCGAAGTCGGCACCGACCAAAGTCGGGCAGGACTTTCGTCCGGAGATCCCTACACCACCTCCAAAGGAGCGACCCGAAGGCGACCCATACCGCCCGGCGAGCACGACCAACTACAAGAGAGACGGCGCCCCCGCCCACACCCCCATGCCCCGCCGCCCGCACGGCCAGGACAAAGAAGCAACACCATCATATTCCGGAGCCGCCGCTCCGGCCTTCACGCGTAGCAGAGCGAACACCTCACGCCAACTCGCCACCGACCAAGGGATGCGTGAGAGCGTCCCGACCACCAAAAGCAGTGCCGTCACGCCGCCGTCCAACCACCATGGCGCACCTCTGCCATGAGGATGCCAGTGAGGGCCGCCACGCCCCCGCCAACCACACGCTGCGGCCCGCCAAAGCCGCCAGGTACCGACGGAACCGGGAATGACCTCCGCGAGACCACCGCGCCAAGGCCCCCGAGACCAGCTGTCCTCCACGCAACCGCTGCGACGAGGCAAACCCCTGGCAGCCGACCACCCACAGCCGCAGCGTCCCCGGGGCCGCCGCCCCGGCGTCCTCAACTCCGGCGAAAGACGACGGAGAAAGACGGACCGGCCACACCTGCCGGCCGCCCGCGGTCGAGGGACGCCGCCCCAACCAGACCCCCACCCGAGCCCGCTGTCCCGGCATCCCGCGCTCCTGCAGCCCCCCGCGAGTGCCCGGAACCGCAGCAGCCCCGCCGCGGCGCGGCCCGCCAAGCCCATCTGGGCCCCGGACGGGCCTAGGCCACGACCGCCACCACGGATGGCACCGGTGGCCGCCACCACCAGCAGCAACAGCGACGCCGGCCACCGCAGCAGCAAGCCGCCCCCCGCATCCCCAAACGCCTCCAGCAGACCCACGCCGGGGGAGACGACTCCGGGGCGCCCGGCCACCACGCGTCCACCGCGGCTCGTCCCAGCCACCTTCGGCGGTGAGGACCGCCGCCACCGCGGCAGAGCCAGCGGCAGCGGCGGGGGAGGGGAGAGGAAGGGATGGGGGCCGGCGGCGGCGCGCGTTGGTCCCCCCGTGCCGCCCAGGAGGACGACGTGAGGGTGGTGAGTTTTCCTCCTTTCTTTGTTTCATCATATTTTTTGTTTATAAATGTGCATTCCCAGCGGCATTATATAACAGTAATACTACACATCCATTGCAATTATTGACAAGGGCCGCGTGCGCCGCGCCATACCTTCCTATTAAGTGACACCGTCTCTCTTTTTTGTATGTCGTCTCTCTCAAATTGGATAAAACCACTGCACCATCTTCTACACCTGCCGGTTTTCTTTTGTTGCTCGGCGCCTTGGCAAAAACTCGTGTGACCATCCTCGAATCTCTTGGTATATCCGATATTGGTTTTTGAGCCAGAATGTTGAAAATAAAGAGAATCATCAACTTCTCATGCATATCTATTTCATGTTGCTAGCTGTCCTAGCACAAACAACCATATCCAGTTATCTTTAACCATGGAACTACATTACGTATATCACTATTCTGTCATGCTACATTTTTTTATAAGACAAATTATTGCACTAAGATTGCTAAAAAAATATCTTTAGCATCTAAGAAAGTATATGTAGCACCAATTCTTAAGCTTATTACAACTCAGAAAATCATGGCATCTTTAATTAGACAACCATACTTGCTGCGTCGATCAACCGGGACCCGAGAGGTGGAATCCTTAAGGATCAAGATCAATGATTAGAGTTCTGCATGCTGAGTTGATTATTCAATGCATTTGTGTGCAGATGTGTGTGTCGAGCCTGCATTACCAGGGATTTGAGGCTGTGAGCAGGGGTGGAGGAGGAAAAATAATCTGGCTGGGGAAGTCGTGAGTCTTCACTTAGTGCCCCAGTGAATATAGGACAGAGTTTGTCCCACTATCTCATCATTCAACTCAAGCACCATCCACCAACAAAATTGACATGCATAAGTTTCCAATCCACAATAGACCATGATAACACGGTAGAGCTAGCAACAATGAATTATGTTTGAACACATCAAGCACCAGGCTAGTGTAATGTGGCAGAAATGATTGAAATTTCAAGTTATGTGCAGTTTTCTACTAGTAGTTTCATCACTAACTACGCATCCCACAACAAATAATCACTCGGATGCCCAAATAAATTAGGCTTTACTTTTTTCTGCGCCTCCCCGCATAAGCCTTACCAGCTTATGATGTCTTTTTGTGATGCTTATGGAAATCAAGAAACGATGCTCCTTTTGGTGCTCAGCACCTCGGCAGAAACTCGTGTGACCATCCTCGAATCTCTTGGTGTGTTCGATGTTGGGTTTGAGCCAGATTGCTTAAAAGTGAAAATTTGACTTGGGGCAAACTGATCATGATTAATTTATATTGAACTCCTATACTTATTTTTACTATATTTTTCTTAACGAGTTCAATTTACTATTTCTTATTTTACATAGTTTACCACATATTTGTTTCCCTAAATGTTAGTTTAGATTTAGATTTATATATTCAAAATGGATATAGTTGAAAAGTATTTGTATTTTGCTTGATTTAAACTATATTATGCAATATAAGTTCAACAACTGATCTCCAATAAGTGCATATACTAGTTTATGCATATTTATGGTAGAGATATCTGAATCATATGGTCCAAAAACAATTTTTTATAGAGTGTCTTAGTTAGTTCATGATTAGGTAAAAATATTACTCCCTCCGATCCATATTACTTGTCACAGAAATGGATGTATCTAGACATGTTTTAGTACTAGATACATCCGTTTTAGTGACAAGTAATATGGATCAGAGGGAGTAATTGAATCTTCTAGAGTATCGGTCATTGACATAATTCCATTTTTTCCATGGTCAAATATATCTTGCAAGTTATAGTGGGTTAGGTAATGACTTGACATCGTGTACATGATTTCTACTTGGTATTTAATAGCATCGTTTACAAATTTAAAAATTCCAACGGTCTCACATAAATGCTATCTTACTGTAGGATATGTTCGCTTGCAATCTGCTAGGTACCATCTACTCCCTACAAGTGCTCATAGTTAACATGGAAACTGGAATAGTTCACACGGTAGAGGACACAACCAGACGAAAGTGGGACGGAGCCAGGAATTTAGATCAAGGGGAAAGGTGTGCAAGTGATCCATATGAGGGGGGCTGAACTAACTAAAACACCATAAGTAAGGTGCTTCCATGGCTAATATTCCTAAGGAAATCACGAGTATGGGGTGGGGGGCTGCGTATCCCCCGCTCATCCCCATTGTCTCCATCCCCCGAGACCAAGGTTTTTCAAATAACACTGTGTTCCTCGTATAGACTACCCATATCCTCCGACAATGAAAAAAATACTAACATACATAGAGTCTTAATAATGGAATGTGGCACTGTTAAAAGAAACACTGCATGTGTTTCTAACATATGGAGACTAGATAATGCAAAGGAACAACAAGTGAACCATTGTATGCGTGCTACCTTACCGTTCCTTTGAGCAATGCACTAGCGAGGTAGGCCGCGATGTGGCTGCCACAAAAGTGTGGTAAAAAAATTGAATGCCGGAAAGTTGACAAAAGTTGAAAAACAAATCACTCTATGGCAAGTAACCATATGGACAATAAAGTGTGCAGTGCCAACACAAGAACAAAACACATGCCAAATTGCAAAAAAATGTCGAACTTTAGCTTGACAAAATGTGGTTGTGAACCAAACACTATTAGGCATGAGCAAATTGTGGCTTGGAACCAAATAGGGCCAAAATGCATATGTTATTCTTTTGGGATTTCTATTTTCGCGTCCTTGGTTCCTTAATTGTACTCACTTTTCCCCAGCCGCTTAGCTTTTCCTCACTTTTGCCCATCTCCTATTATGAAAACTCTCGCACGGTGTAAAACTCGTTGTCCGTTAGCCTTGCCGTTAGATGCTGACAAGTGGGGCCGCATTCAGTCGGGTCCTGTAGTGGACCCTCGTTGTTACGTGCTGACGAGTGGGTGAAAGGACTATATTTTCCCATGCTTTTTTTGGTGATAATGACAATCCCATTTGTGATATAATTGTGTGCTTGAGTTTCAGGAAAAATGTTGTTGATGTTTCCTTAAAACTGTGTGGATGCTCTCTTGGGATCTCATGAAGACGGTGGCCTGTAGTTTTCTCCTAGTTTCTCTCCTTTTGTTTTTTAGGTCGTCGTACTATTAAGAGGGGGTACATCTCGGAAGGCTGTGGGAAATCACTTGTTCTTGCACAAACCCATATGCACCGCCATAGCCATCCTACTATTCCGTGAGAGAGTGAGTTTCTATTCTGTTGAAGCCATCTTTGTCTGATCGGAACTTCCGGCCTGGCGCCGGAAGTTCCGCTCAGGTTTTTTCTGCGGGATGATCTGAGCTTTGTTCCGATCCTAGTTCCGCTGGAACTTCCGGTGAGCTCCCAGAACTCTCTGTTTTGGTATGCTCTATTTGCCGGAAGTTCCACCAGAAGTTGCATCGGAAGTTTTCCTGCCAGAAAGTTCCTGAGCGGGACTTCCGCCCAGCCACCGGAACTTCCAGTCAGACTTGGTTCGCGACCCAGAAGTTCCGCCCCTAGTTCCGCTCCAAGTTCCGCTGAAGGGTCAGTTACCTTCTATTTGAAGTGTTCTATTTGCCGGAACTTGGGCCGGAACTTGCATCAGAAGTTCAGCCGGAACTTCCGGTCTGTTTGACCAGAACTTCCGGTCGAGCTTTTGGAGCGGGCGTCAACGGGCTGATGACCGTTGGAGCCATGCTGGGAAGAACTTTCGGCCCCTCACCGGAAGTTCCGGTGAAGTCGCGTGGGCTATAACGGTTCAGTGCGGAGGGGGCCTATTTAAGGCGCCCTTCTTCTTCCTCCCACCTACTTCGAATATTTTCTCTCTCCTCCATTAATGCTTGAGCTTCACCTTACAAGATCTCTCTCTCTAGCCACTCAAACGACTTGATCTTTTGAGAGGTGAGGGAGGTGACCTAGATCTACACTTCCACCAAAGAAGATTTGATTTCCCCCACCCATCCTTTGTGTATCTTGTTGCTCTTGGGTTTCTTGAAACCCTAGACGGTGTAGGGCATCCTCGGAGCTAAGGCTTGTGTTGTAAAGCTTCGAGGTGTCGTTGAGGGTCTCCAATTGAGTTGTGGAGCTTCCCCCTCAACCTTGGTGTAAAGGTTTCGGTTGGCGCCATCAAGGTCACCGGTTAGTGGATTGTGAGGCCTCCTTTGTGGGGAAGCTCACCTGAGAAGAAGGTGAGGCCTTTGTGGCGATTTGGTGACCTTGTGTGGCCCCGACACCTCTCCAACATAGACGTAGCTCCTTGGGAGTGAACTACGGGAATTATATCTCTGTGTCCCTGCTCCGGTTACTTCGTTCCCTTCCTTTACTTCTTGCTCTTTACCGTTCTTGTGGTTGTTGTAAGTTATCTTGCATTTAGGTTGTTCACCTAGTTGCACATCTAGATAACTTTCCTTCTCGTTAAGCCTAAAAGTGAGAAACAAATTAAAATTGGGTAGACGCCTATTCACTCTCCTCTAGTCGTATCAAGTCGGTACTTTCAGTGGGGCTGAGGTCTGTCAGGTCCCGTAGTGGACCCTTTCCGTTACATGCTGACAAGTGGGGCCGCGTTAAGTTGGTTCCCGTAGTGGACACCTCTCTCCACTTATCCAGATCAGCATGGGACCCACAGCTTATCCACGTGAGCATCGGACCCACAACTTATCCACGTGAGCCAGCCCCGCACCCACCCCTGTGACATTGCCTCCTCTTTCTTCTTCTTCTCCAGCGACGGAGGCCCTTCTCCGACGACGATGGCCCTTTGTCAAGCTTCACTTGGGCCTCCCGTTCGTCCTGGCCATAGTATGGTGCTGTCCGGTTGACCTGTATAAAGGATGACAATGGCAACCGTGCGTAGATAAGGTTAGACATCAAAATGTTCTGATTAGACGGGGGCGCTTGCTGTGTAGAATGCAGCCAGCAAGCCATGTCGATGATTTAATTAGTTTCTAAGGTTAATGTCTCGGCTGCAATCAAGTAAAAGAGTTTTTATAATTAAAATAGGGAGATGGATGTATAATAAATAAGAAAATGACACAACTCTTGAACACTTTCAAATTAAAAAATTTATAAAACTCTTAATGTAAAATAGTGTTTATAATTGACACAACTCTTGAACACTTTCAAATTAAAAAAATTATACAACTCTTAATGTAAAAGAGTGTTTATAATTGACACAACTATTGAACACTTTAAAATTAAAAAAATTATACAACTCTTAATGTAAAAGAGTGTTTATAATTGACACAACTCTTGAACACTTACAAATTAAAAAAAATTATACATCCATTAATGTAAAAGAGTGTTTATAATTGACACAACTCTTTAACACTTTCAAATTAAAAAAATTATACAACTCTTAATGTAAAAGAGTGTTTATAATTGACACAACTCTTGAACACTTTCAAATTAAAAAAATACAACTCTTAATGTAAAAGAGTGTTTATAATTGACACAACTCTTGAACACTTTCAAATTGAAAAAATTATACAACTTTTAATGTAAAAGAGTGTTTAATAATTGACACAACTCTTGAACACTTTCAAATTAAAAAAAAATATACAACTCTTAATGTAAAAGAGTGTTTATAATTGACACAACTCTTGAACACTTTCAAATTGAAAAAATTATACAACTCTTAATGTTAAAGAGTGTTTATAATTGACACAACTCTTGAACACTTTCAAATTGAAAAAATTATACAACTCTTAATGTAAAATAGTGATTATAATTGACACAACTCTTGAACACTTCCAAATTTTAAAAAATTATACAATTCTTAATGTAAAAGAGTGTTTATAATTGATACAACTCTTGAACACTTCCAAATTTTAAAAAATTATACAATTCTTAATGTAAAAGAGTGTTTATAATTGACACAACTCTTGAACATTTTCAAATTATAGCGTCCTAAGAAAATTTTGAGACTTTACCATTTTTAGAGTGTGAAAAGTGATCCCTAAACTTGCGTATACAAAAATTGTAAACCTTTGAACACTATGTAATCACACTTAATACGTGATAATTATGTGCTAAGAAAATCTTGAGAGATTATCATTTTCATAGAATGTAATGCATAAACTTGCATATGGCAAAATTTATACACCTTTGAACTATTTGAAATTGCACTTAGGACATGATAATGTTGTGCTAATAAAATCCTGATCATTTATCATTTTCATGGAGTGAAATATAATGCAAAAACTATACACCTTTGAACACTTTTCCTTCAAATTATATTCAAAATGATTTGTTTATGGAGTTAAAGTAACGGTGGCAAACTTGTTATTTTGCATGGATAGAGGGTATCCCCCGACAGATACATGAGTTATCATGTCTGTTAGATCACAGAGGATCAATCATAGGATCAACGGTTGGTGGGTACGATCCGCGTGATAACCGTGTCGACCAATCAGAGTGTAGCAGCCAAGGTGAGTACAAGTGTGAGAGTTTGTGACTAAGAGAGAGGGGAAAACTAAGTACAACTTAAAAACCAAGGGCAAAACTGAGTAGAACTTAAAAACCAGGGCAAAACTGACAAGGGGGTTAAAATAGAAAACACAAAGAGATTTAAAAAATAGAAAATGCTTCTTTTACACAATAAAATACATCTTGGCATACATCAAACTATTTCCAATTCAAATATATATCAGTTTAACAATTATTGCCAAATTATGTTTTGGGGACGGATGTTTTGGGAAGAGGCTTGAGTAGAAAGCCATGAACCTTCATAGATAGTAGGTGATTTGAGAAGTGGTGATTTAGGTTAAAACTTGATTTATATACAGTTCTTATGGTGGCAGGTCACATAATAAGACTCGATGGGTAGATGCCACTATGTTTTGATCTTTTTGAATTTGTTGTGCATAAAATGACTCAATTAGCTAGCTAAAACCCATTAGTTGACTCTCTGTTGTCCAATCACCGGAGGGTAAAAGTGAGTATATTGCACACGGCAGTGTTAGTACTGGAGGGAAAAATTGAGTAGAACCAAACTGCCAGTGTTACACTCGAGGGTATAACTGAGCACAACTAAGTGTCCAAGGTTATACACGAGGGAGAAAACGTGACGCATGGTACGTGTGTCGCGGTGCACGGGGCGGTAGAGGACGCATGTGGCCATGCACGGTGCAGTAGTGTACATTGTTACGTGGTGCACGGTGGTGCAACGAAATGTCTCCTCCCTTCACCTTTATAGAGGCCTCCTCACTCTCACTCATCACTCGCTCATGCAACCGTCTCCACTGTCCCATCACCTTCCGCAAACCCCCAAGAAAACCCCAACCACGCCGGTGATGGAGAAGAACGGCGCGGTGGTCATCGTTGCCTCCAAGGCCGCCAACGAGGAGGCCCCGTCCCCGTATAGGCCCCCGTCGAGGCATCAAAGGCAGCCGTCGTCCCCGTCTAGACCCTCGTCCTTGCTTCCGCTGTAGCCGCTGGCGAGGAGGCCCCCGTCCTCGTACAGGCCCCCGTCGAGGCATCGAAGGCAGCCGCCGTCCCCGTCTAGACCCCCGTCCCCTCTTTCGCCGTAGCCGCCGGCTAGGAGGCCCCCGCCAGTCTCCGGTAGATCCCGCACTGCTGGGACCCGTACGAGGAGAATGATTACATCAGGCCAGATAGCCCCTTCGATACCAGCTTGGTCGACCCATGGTCGAAGGTAACTAGGGTTTTCTCCCCTTCCTTTGTTCTTCCCCTATTCCCATTGTTGGATGCTAGATCGTGTGTTATTAGGGCTCGGCTGTTCATATTTTCAATCATTGGATGCTAGGTATTTTTACAGTAGCTAATCCTCTTGTGTTAGATCTTGTATTTTGATGAATGCCCCTAGTTGGGAGCAGTACTAGCACCGATCTGTAGTTGGAATCAATATTCGATTTGGTTAGAGATTTGGGGATTGGGGAATAATCAGAGGATCTCAATCGGTTAATTTATGCAAGTAATAAATCTAGATAATCAAGGTATCTCAATCATGTCCTTATTGCACTCTACTATTTTTTCCAACAGGTGGATAGCAGCGACGACTGCAGCGATGATGAGTCCACGGACACTAAGACTCGTCAGGTGCTGAGGAAGATGAAGTCCGGCTAGTAGAACAACTTCTTCACCTATGACGTCTATAGGTGCCCCTTCTGCATGTAAGACCCCACCTTTATAAAGGTAAAGGTCCCTGTGATTGCAATGCTAGTCCCTGGATCAATTGCTAGAATCCACAATTTAAGATGAAGTACACAGAAACAAAGGTCATTATTACAATGTTATTCCAGAGATAACATAGTCTATTACAACTCCATAGCCATAGGCTAGTACGAGAGTTTAACTTAACAATATAAATAAAAGTCTTCATCTTCATGTGCCACAGGCAAGCATGTTGAGTGTAGACTCATAACCCTAATCCTCATCAGAGTAACCTGCAACATCACAAGTTACAGCCATAGTGGGTCAATACATTGGAATAGTATTGGCAAGTGATACCTTAGTAGAATAATAGTATATAGCTTCTACATGAATTTGGCTAAGTGTAGCTTAGACTTGCTTTGCTCAAAATAGGTTTTACCTATCAGTTGAAAACACTAAGTTTTTATTTGGCAAAAACTCCCAAGGAACCACCAATAGACATTTGTGAACCTTCACCCTTGTTCAACCACAAGTTTTAACTTAGAAATTGGGATGAGGAGATTCTTGATAGATTCCATGTCTTGATGCTCAAATTGTCCATTTCCGGGGACACGGCTAAGTACTTAGTTTCTTCCTTCTGTAGAGGTGGTGCACTTTCCCCACAAGACTTGATTTTCACAAAGACAGGACCTTTCAGAAGCCTCCCCTTAGACCAAATGGACGCGTTCCAAACCTATCACCCACTACCACCAACTGTCCAAATGGCTAAGTTATTGCAACCTATATGATCCAGGCAGAGCCCATAATGCCATGTGGTTGCTCTAGAAGCTTCTTAACATATGGCATCTCAAATCCCTTTGTTCCTGGGTGGCATTACACAAGTGAGATACACAGGGTAGACCATTGGAAAATGGGCCCTGGTAACCACTCAACCAAAATCCACCAAGCAATTACCATTCCACCCAGGTGTTTCATTCACTTAGTTGTTTTATTAAGCAAAAAATATAAGTCAAAGACTTAGAAATATTTTCTATAGCATGTATATAATCCACCCTTGGTTGCTACTAGCTAGGCTAAGCATGGCAATAGCAATTATCTTAACTTAGAGTAAATTCTAACAATTCTACAACTACTAGGATTTCCCAAGCATAGCATATAGATACTTAGCAAAAATTATCATGCAAGCCCTATACAAAATATTTCTAATGCATAGTCAAAATATTGGGACAAAAGTATGAAGCACCACTTGCCTTGGTAGTTGGGGGAGTAACAACAATCCTCACAGTCACAATCACCACTAGCACCGAAATCTACACATAAAATGATAGCACCAAATTCACATTTCAAATAAACAAGCAAAAATATATGAATGCATGAAAATGCCATGTGATGATTTTTCTAATCTAAACAAGACAAGTAAAACAGTACTGAACAATAAACAAGACAATTATACACCAATTAAACTAAATTTTGCTTTAAATTTTTTTTCCAAATAATTTTTATACACAAAATATGCTTACAAATGTCTCTGCATAAAATTCCATTTTAACAGGAACAAAATACAAAACTAAGCCCATAGATGTGTAGGATTTCTTTTTGTGATTCCAATGGTATATTATTTGTATTTTTTGGATAAACAGAACAAAAGTTATTGAATTTACAAATTTGAATATCTAATAGATGAAATTCCAGATTTTAAATCTAAACCTAGCCACGCGGCGCTTCCTGATTGGACGGTACCGCTTCGTGCGGATCAGGCTCTCTGGATCGTCAGATTTAAAGTGCATCGCACGGCTCATATGGATCTGTACCCCTTCACTTAAGTCATCTATCCTATGCGTCAGATCTAGATCTAACGGCCCAAATCGAACAGACCAAAAACGAGCGGCGCTGCAACGGCGGTGCGGCGGTGGCGCTACTGGCGACAGTGGAACGACGATTCTAGTGAGGCCTAGGGTAGTGATGATGCTTACCAGACTCGCACCTGCACGAGGGATCTAAACGTGGTCGCGGTTGGGCAGGGGGCATGCTGTAGCGGGGCCTAGAGCTCGTCGGAGTTGCAGGCAGCATCGGGTTCTTGCAGACGAGGTCGTTGCCAACGCTCTAGATCATCCTAGCACAAACCAGCGGTATTAGGAGGTGCACAGGGCCACTGTGAACACGGCAGTGTCAAGGAGAAGGCAAGGGGCGGTCGGACTTTACCTAAATTGCTCGCCGAAGTTGAGCGGCGGCTCTGTTTCTTGCAGTGGTGAACGGGGACGGCGGCCTGGGTCATGCGTGGACAAACAAAAAGGTGTCATAAGGAGCACAAGATCACAAGGACCATGCTCGTATCAACCAGAAGGATAGGGGCGGTTGGTCTCACTGGAATTTCGTCATCGGAGTTCGTCGAACAACGACGGTGTTCTGTGAAATATGGGCAGCCTGGTGGCGGAGCGAGCGAGTTGAGTGAGGGGAAATGACCGTGGGGTGCAGGGCTTTAAATGGGCGGCAGCGCGACAAGAAACACATGCGGAATCAAGGCCAATTAGGCCGCGCCATTATCGGCAGCAACGGCCGCGGAGACGTGGTCCACGACGCGAGATTTTGGGGACGATGATGACTGGGCGCGTGGGACCGGAGCGTCAGTGAGAGAGGGGGTACGCGTGCGGGTGAGAAACAGAGGGAGAGGGGGGTCCCGGGTGGCCTGGCTAATGGGCTGGTTCTGCTGTTGGGCTTGATTGCTGGCGCTGGCCTTTTCTTTATTCCTTTCTCTTTTTCTTTTTTCCAAATGATTTTCCAGGAATCCTTTTCAAATGATTTCAAATGTGTTTGAATTCAAACTCTTTCTGGATTTTGTAAAGTGAAACATGCACATATTTGTGTATAAAACATTGTTGTTCACTCAAAATTACATTGGCCATTGGGTTTAAAAATAAAATCATGCCTTAATTAATTATTTGTAATAGGCATAAGAATGGTTTTGAATTCATGTTTTGTTTTGAAAACTTTGACCAAGCTTGGGAAACATCAATCAAACCTATGTTCAAATCTTTTCTGGTTAAAACAAGTATTCTCATATTAGAGGGTAGCAATAAGGCCATTGCCTTGCTTACATAAAATAATAGACAATAATTGCTTCTGTTTTTAAAATCTTATTTGAAAATGATCCTATAATGCTTATGAATGCATGAATGATATGCAAACTTTGTAATCATGATTTTTGGGATGTTACAAATCTAACCCTGTTAAGGTGAATCTCGCCCTCGAGATTTAGATTGGCTAGCAAATAGGTGAGGGTGGTCTTTCCGAAGATCATCTTCTCTTTCCCAAGTTGCTTCTTCCTTGGAATGATGGTTCCAGTGAACTTTGCAGAATTTGATAGTCTTTGTCCGAGTAACTCTTTCTGCAGTCTCAAGAATCTTGATAGGTTTTTCTTCATAAGTGAGATCACTTTCCAATTGGACCTCTTCCAAAGGTATAGTATCCTTCAAAGAAGTATCTTCCATCTCTAGATGGCATTTCTTTAGCTGACTCACATGGAACACATTGGGAACGGCAGCCAATGATTCAGGCAATTCAATCTCATATGCCACTTCTCCTTTACGACTCAGAATCTTGAATGGTCAAACATATCTTGGGGCCAATTTTCCTTTGACTCCAAACCTCTTCACTCCACGAAGTGGTGATACTCTAAGATAAGCTCTATCACCCACCTCATAGGTGACTTCCCTACGCTTGGGATCTGCGTAGCTCTTTTGTCAGGATTGTGGTATCTTCAATCTGTCCTTTACCAACTTGACTTTCTCTTCAGCTTCATTGATTAGTTCTGGCCCAAACAAGTTTATTTCTCCAACACCATTACATAGCAATGGTGTAGTACACTTTCTCCCATAGAGAAATTCAAATGGTTCCATCTCAATACTGGCTTGATAGCTGTTGTTGTAAGAGAATTCCGCGTAAGGCAGACTTTCATCCCAACTAGCTCCATAATCTAGGGCACAGGCCCTCAGCATATCCTCTAGAATCTGGTTGGTCCTTTCATGCATCCATCGGTCCGGGATGAAAAGCGATTGAATTCCAATCTCGTTCCCAATGACTCATGCAGTTGCCTCCAAAAATGGGAAGTGAATTGCGTTCCCCTATCAGACACAATACTCTTTGGCACTCCATGCAGACACACAATCCTATTCATATAGATCTTGGCTAACTTAGCACCTGTATAGGTTGTCTTCACGGGTATGAAATGAGCCACTTTAATTAGGCGATCCACTACGACCCAAATAGAATCATATCCCGATCTAGTCCTTGGTAGTCCAGTGATGAAATCCATGCCAATCTTGTCCCACTTCCAATCAGGAATAGGTAGTGGTTGTAACAATCCTGCTGGTTTCTGATGTTCCGCTTTCACTCTACTACATACATCACACAAAGAAATATGTTCGGCAATGTCCTTCTTGAGATTATTTGACCAAAATCTTTCCTTCACATCCATGTATATTTTGGTGTTACCCGGATGAATGGAATATGGTGAGTTGTGTGCTTCTTGTAAAATCAGTTTCCGAAGCTCCGGATCTTGCGGAATGCAAATACGTTTTCCATACCATAAAGTACCTCGTTCGTCTTCATGGAATCATTTGGCTTTTCCCATACCAATATTTTCCTTAATCTCTTCAATTTCCTTGTCCCTCTTTTGGGCTTCCTTGATCTTGTCCAACAAGGTGGGTTGAACATCCAATGACATGAGATGTCCCTCAGGCACTATCTCTAGTCTAAGATCTTTGAATTGGGCACACAGATCATCTGTCAATTCTCCCTTAGTAAGGCCATTCACATAAACCTTACGACTCAACGCATCAGCTACGACATTTGCTTTACCGGGGTGGTATTACAGACTCAAGTCATAGTCTTTGATGAGTTCCAACCATCTTCTTTGTCTCATGTTGATTTCTTTCTGAGTGAAGATATACTTCAAACTTTTGTGATCTGTGAACACTTCACATCACTTTCCCAAAAGATAATGTCTCCATGTTTTGAGTGCATGGACAACAGAGGCTAACTCCAAATCATGAGTAGGGTAATTCACTTCATGAGTTTTGAGTTGTCTCGAGGCATAAGCCACAACTTTCCCTTCTTGCATTAAAACTACACCTAATCCTTGGTGAGATGCATCACAATACACTTGGAAATTCTTCTCCAAATCTGGCAGACATAAAACTGGTGCTGTCACTAGTCTCTTCTTCAACTCTTGGAACCTGAGTTCACATCCTTCAGTCCAATCAAATTTCTTGTCTTTCTTGAGTAACTCCGTCATTGGCTTAGCTACCTTTGAGAAATTCTCAATGAACCTTCTATAGTACCCTGCCAAGCCAAGGAAACTACGAACTTCTTTCACTGACTTAGGAGATTCCCACTCAGTTACAACTGACACTTATGTGGGATCAACTGCTACACCATCTCCTGACATGATATGTCCAAGAAATCCGACCTTATTCAGCCAGAATTCACACTTGCTGAATTTGGCATATAGCTTATGCTATCTAAGCTTCTCAAGTATCAATCGCAAATGTCCTTCATGCTCTTCATTGCTCTTGGAGTAGATCAAAATGTCATCGATGAAAATGACAACAAACTTGTCAAGAAACTCCATGAACACCTTGTTCATCATATTCATGAAGTAGGCTGGTGCATTGGTCAAACCAAATGGCATCACGGTGTACTCATACAATCCATACCTAGTGGTGAAAGCAGTCTTAGGTATGTCTTGTTCCCTTATCTTAAGTTGAAAATAACCTGACCGGAGATCAATCTTTGAGAACACACGAGCTCCTTCTAACTGATCCAACAAATCATTGATTCTGGGCAAAGGATATTTGTTCTTGATAGTCACCTCATTGAGTGAACGATAATCTATGCATAACCTTTGACTTCTATCTTTCTTTTCCACAAACAAAACTGGTGCTCCCCAAGACGAAGAACTTGGTTGAATAAATCCTTTCTACAACTTTTCTCCAAGTTGTTTCTTGAGTTCTTTCAACTCATCAACTGACATCTTTAAGGTCTCTTTGCTATTGGTCCTGATCCTGGCAGCAAGTCAATCAGAAACTTCACATCTCTATCTGGTGGCATTCCCTGCAATTCTTCCGGAAACACATCTGGATATTCTCTCACAATTAGCACACTCTCTATGCTAACCCCCTTAAGAGAATTTAGCTTACTCCCTTTTGATTCAAAGTTAGTCTTGAATCTAATCCTTTTATTATCCGGAGTTGTGAGTGTGACAGTATGATTGGCACAATCTAAAACTCCCTTGTACTTAGTCATCCAATCCATTCCCAAAATGACATCCAATCCTTGGGAATTTAGGATTATCAAATTAACGGGAAACTTATACTTCCCAAATTCTATGACTAGGTCATGACATCCTGAGTTCACTATCATTTCTCCACCAGGAGAACTTACTTTTATAAGACACCCAATAGTTTCAACTGGAAGTCCATTTCTATCAACAAATGCTCTTGATATGAATGAATGCGATGCGCTAGTATCAAAAAGAACAAGTGCTGGAACAGAATTGAGTTTGAACTTACCAGCCACAGCATCAGGTTCCTCATATATTTCTTCCACATTGATGTGGTTCACTTGTCCCTTTTGGAAGGGATTAGGCTTGTTGGCACCTTCAATTTTTTTTCTGGGCACTCATTAGCATAGTGCCCCATCTTCTTACACTTGAAGCATTCAACCTGACTGATATCTCTCTTTGCAGGCTGACTTCCACTTCCACTTCCACCTCCACTGTGGTGACTCTTGTGTCCACTCTTGTGGTTCTTGTACCTTTCATTATCATGACTGCGGTGATGCTTGTTGTCACGATGGCGGTTGTGGCCGTGGTGGTTGTTGTACTTTCCATGTTTGTGGGATCCAGAACTCCCACTATCATCATGATGGGAACGCTTGTGAGATGATCCCGAGCTGTGCTTATCAAAGCTGTGCTTCCTTTTCCTGCTCTCAACCTGTTTCATCTTGTTTTCCAAGATGGTAGCCTTATCACAAAGTGATTGGTAGGTTG
This sequence comes from Avena insularis, assembly GCA_023614405.1. NCBI lineage: Eukaryota > Viridiplantae > Streptophyta > Magnoliopsida > Poales > Poaceae > Avena > Avena insularis. Next base: position 374,295,656 of record CM042695.1, on the reverse strand, counting down.
GGACATAGGCAACAGACAGCTGCAGGTTCAATTCATCATTCAGTCTTTCGAGGAACTTCTCCTTCCTCTTGGCATTAGTATCAACTTCATTCGGTGCGTAACGCGCCAAATTGTTGAATTCCTCAATATACTCAGCCACACTGCGGTGATGCTGTTTCAGGTTGTGGAACTCCTTCTTCTTCAAATTCATCACTCCGGATGAGATGTGAGATGTACGGAACCCATCCTCAAAGATAGCCCAAGTCACATCCTCAATGGGAGTGGTGATCTGAAAGTTATCCCACCAGGTTGCTACTGGCCCTTCAAGCAGATGTGCTGCAAACCTGACCTTCTCTTCGTCGGTGCAGCCGACAGTCACTAAATCCTTGTTCACTGAATGTAGCCAATCATTGGCCACCATTGGATCAGTGGTTCCTGAGAACTTTGTAGGCCTCAGTCTTAGAAATCTGGTGAGCATGTCAAATCCTGGCGGATTATTCTGGTTGTTGTTGCTGTTATTGTTATTGTTGTTGTTGTTATTTTGATTCTGGTTCTTCATGAAAGTGGTCATCATCTGCATCAGTTGTGCCTGTGCTGTCATCAACTGCTGCATCTCGGGAGTGACATTGTTGTTGTTTGGGTTGGGGTTGGCACATCGAGGAGGCATCTGTGGTTTTAATAAGGATAAGAATGAGATACCCATATATGCTTAACATGCACAATACATCACATAAACACTCACAATAACCAAGCATCAAAATAACATAGAGTTTAAACGACATAAACAACAAGTTTTGGAAAAAGCAAACACACCATAACAAGCCATCCACATGTTGGATGGTCATTGCGACTCAATAATCAAGGTACGGTAGATGAAAGATAAATGAGTAGTCTACTCTACTCCTCCGCATCAATCTCCAGATCAACAAGGGTAAGACCTGCATTCTCCATCGCGGTCTTGTACTCATCAACACTAGTAGTCAAGGCCTCAATCTTGGCCCTAAGAGCCCTCTTCTGTGAGCGAAGCCTCTCGATTACTCCCTGCTTATGCTCAAGCTCGAAGTCCTTGGCCTCTAGCTCTTCCTTCATCTCCCGGATCTTCTTGTTCCTGTCTTGGACTCTTTTCTCCTGGCTCTTGAACTTCTTGTCCTGGCCTTCAAACTTGGCCTCCATTTCCTTGACTATCTTGTCTTGCTCCGCGAAGAGCTTATCCTTCTCACGAAGCTGAACCTGGAGCTTGTCATTGCTAAGCATGACATTGGTCCTATCAGTATCTAGGTGTCTAATAAGACCCTCTAGGTCCTGGAGGTACAGACGAATTGGCTCCATCGTATCTCTAGCATAATCCTCATACTCTATGGCCTCACCCTCCTTGTTGCGTCTCCCGAAGGGGTGAAAGTAAAGACCTCTAAGCTCGGTGGAGTGTCTCCCTACCAAGCGCCCAAGTAACTCCATGACTACATCTAGGCCTTTCTCCTTGTCGTCATGCATCAGCTTGAAAGTGATGGTCTCCGTGGTTGGCTCTGTGGCCCCACTGGGGTGACTCTGAAGCCCCATAGGTCCTTCCTCTCAAACTTGGTGAGTGCAAGTGTCATGATGCTAGGAAGTGGGAGGTTGAGCACACTAGTGAGCTCAATGACACGAGTACCAAAAAGAGTTCCCTTGAACTCCTCGGCCGTGTTGATGACAACATTAGGCATCTATTTTTATAAGATAGAGAAAAGTTAGAATCAACATAAATAGAGAAAAGTCACAAGACAAAATATCACAAGCACATCTTTTTGCAACAAACACACAAGTCATGGCATACAAAAATCCATTACAAACATCAAAGGTTCAACTTAACTTAGACAAAAAAATTGGAAGTAGAAACGATAAGTGTGGTGGTCCAAATAACGAAGTATGTTACAACTCTCACTCACTAGACAAAATAGCTATCAGGGCATCCTTAGTAGCCATCTGTCTATCTTGTTCACAAGACTCCCAAATTAAGTCTATGATGTCTCCCCTTAGTTGTTGGTTGGTAGTCTCCAACTCTTGGGTATGCTTCTTTTCTTCTCTAAGGTCATTTTGGGTGTTGAGCATTCTGCACTTGAGTCTATCACCAAGCTCCCTGATAGCATTCCAAGCTGCATTTCTTGTAGAGTCAAAGAATGTTGTGTACATTTCTGAGTTGGTGACCATGCATAATCCTGACTCCTTGTGGTTGTCTTCCTTGTTTTTGTACAAGTGAAGTTGCACCCACCAATACTCTTTTCCTTCATCCATCACAGGGAATCCTTTGTACACAGTTGCACCATGTATCCCCATGGTAACCATAAGGTTCTTGAGGGCCTTGGGAAATTCAGTCTCACACTCCAAAGTCATGGTCATGAGTGGTCCCTTCCTCACGGCTTCGTTGATGGAGTTCATCTACAAATAGATATGAGAAAGAAGATTAGAAAAGTTTACGAGAAGAAAAAGACAAGTGTGGAAATTTTTCAAAGTGTTGAAATTTTCTCCTTAGTGGTTTCTAATCCAATCCTAGGGTCATAATCCTACAAGCAACACAGTGCTCTGATACCATCTATAAGATCCCACCTTTATAAAGGTAAATGTCCCTATGATTGCAATGCTAGTCCCTGGATCAATTGCTAGCATCCACAGTTTAAGATGAGTACACAGAAACAAAGGTCATTATTACAACGTCATTCCAGAGATAACATAGTCTATTACAAATCCATAGCCATAGGCTAGTATAAGAGTTTAACTTAACAATATAAATAAAAGTCTTCATCTTCATGTGCCAGAGGCAAGTATGTTGAGTGTACACTCATAACCCTAATCCTCATCAGAGTAACCTGCAAAATCACAAGTTACAACCATAGTGGGTCAATACATTGGAATAGTATTTGGAAGTGATACCTTAGTAGAATAATAGTATCTAGCTTATACATGAATTTGTCTAAGTGTAGCTTAGGCTTGCTTTGCTCAAAATAGGTTTTACCTATCAATTGAAAACACTAAGTTTTTATTTGGCAAAAACTCTCAAGGAACCACCAATAGACATTGGTGAACCTTCACCCTTGTTCAACCACAAGTTTTAACTTAGAAATTGGGATGAGGAGATTCTTGATAGCTTCCATGTCCTGATGCTCAAATTGTCCATTTCCGGGGATACAGCTAAGTACTTAGTTTCTTCCTTCTGAAGAGGTGGTGCACTTTCCCCACAAGACTTGATTTTCACCAAGACAGGACCTTTCATAAGCCTTCCCTTAGACCAAATGGACGCGTTCCAAACCTATCACCCACTACCACCAACTGTCCAAATGGCTAAGTTATTGCAACCTATATGATCCAGGCAGAGCCCATAATGTCATGTGGTTGCACTAGAAGCTTCTTAACATATGGCATCTCAAATACCTTTGTTCTTGGGTGGCATTCCACAAGTGAGATACACAGGGTAGACCATTGGAAAATAGGCCCTGGTAACCACTCAACCAAAATCCACCAAGCAATTACCATTCCACCCAGGTGTTTAATTCACTTAGTTGTTTTATTAAGAAAAAACATAAGTCAAAGACTTAGAAATATTTTCTATAGCATGTATATAATCCACCCTTGGTTGCTACTAGCTAGTCTAAGCATGGAAATAGCAAGTATCTTAACTTAGAGGAAATTCTAAAAACTCTACAACTACTAGGATTTCCCAAGCATAGCATATAGATACTTATCAAAAATTATCATGCAAGCCCTATACAAAATATTTCTAATGCATAGTCAAAATATTGGGACAAAAGTATGAAGCACCACTTTCCTTGGTAGTTGGGGGAGTAACAACAATCCTCACAGTCACAATCACCACTAGCACGAAAATCTACACATAAAAAGATAGCACCAAATTCACATTTCAAATAAACAAGCAAAAATATATGAATGCATGCAAATGCCATGTGATGATTTTTATAATCTAAACAAGACAAGTAAAAAAGTACTGAACAATAAACAAGACAATTATACACCAATTAAACTAAATTTGGCTTTAAAAACATTTTCCAAATATTTTTTATACACAAAATATGCTTACAAATGTCTCTGCATAAAATTCCATTTTAACAGAAACAAAATACAAAACTAAGCCCATATATGTGTAGGATTTCTTTTTGTGATTCCAATGGTATATTATTTGTATTTTTTGGATAAACAGAATTTTTTTTTATTGAATTTACAAATTTAAATATCTAATAGATGAAATTCTAGATTTTAAATCTAAACCTAGCCACGCGGCGCTTCCTGATTGGACGGTACCGCTTCGTACGGATCAGGCTCTTTGGATCGTCAGATTTAAAGTGCATCACACGGCTCATATGGATTCGTACCCCTTCACTTAAGTCATCTATCATATGCGTCAGATCTAGATCTAACGACCAAAACCGAACAGACCAAAAACAAGCGGCACTGCGACGGCGGTGCGGCGGCGCTACTGGCAACGGTGGAACGGCGATTCTAGTGAGGCCTAGGGTGGTGATGATGCTTACCAGACTCGCACCTGCACGAGGGAGCTCAACGTGGTCGCGGTTGGGCAGGGGGCATGCTGTAGCGGGGCCTAGAGCTCGTCGGAGTTGCAATCAGCATCGGGTTCTTGAAGACGAGGTCGTTGCCGACGCTCTAGATCGTCCTAGCACAAACCAGCGGTATTAGGAGGTGCACAGTGTCAAGGAGAAGGCAAGGGGCGGTCGGACTTTACCTAAATTGCTCGCCGAAGTTGAGCGGCGGCTCTGTTTCTTGCAGTGGTGAACGGGGACGGCGGCCTGGGTCATGTGTGGACAAACAAAAAGGTGTCAGAAGGAGAGCAATATCACAAGGACAATGCTCGTATGAACCAGAAGGATAGGGGCGGTTAGTCTCACCGGAATTTTGTCGTCGGAGTTCGTCGAACAACGGCGGTGTTCTGTGAAATATGGGAAACCTGGTGGCGGAGCGAGCGAGTTGAGTGAGGGGAAATGACCGTGGGGTGCAGGGGTTTAAATGGGAGGCAGCGCGACAAGAAACGCATGCGGAATCAAGGCCAATTAGGCCGCGCCCTTATCGACAGCAACGGCCACGGCGACGTGGTCCACGATGCGGGATTTTGGAGACGTGGTCCACGGCAGGCGGCGTCGGGTTCTTGCAGACGAGGTCATTGCCAATGCTCTGGATCGTCCTAGCACAAACCAGCGGTCTCAGGAGGTGCACAGGGCCACGGCGAACATGGTAGTGTCAAGGAGAAGGCAAGGGGCGGTCAGACTTTACCTAAATCGCTCGCCGAAGTTGAGCGACGGCTCTGTCGCTTGCAGTGGTTAACAGGGGCAACGGCCTGGGTCACGCACGGACAAACAAAAGGTGTCATAAGGAGCGCACAATCACAAGGACCATGCTCGTATGTACTAGAAGGGCAGGGGCGGTTGGTCTCACCGGAATTTCGTCGTCGGAGTTCGTCGGACAGCGGCGGTGTTCTGCAAAATATGGGCAGCCTGGTGGCGGAGCGAGCGAGTTGAGTGAGGGGAAATGACCGTGGGTTGCAGGGGTTAAATGGGCGGCAGCGCGACAAGAAACGCATGCAGAATCAAGGCCAATTATGCTGCACCATTATCGTGGTTCAACAGCAACCGCTGGCCAGCGGGATTTTGGGGGACGATGATGATCAAGCGTGGGACGGGAGCGTCGGTGAGAGAGGGGCAACGTGGGTGAGAAGAGAGGAGAGGGGTCTGGGTGGGCTGGCTAATGGGTTGGTTCTGCTATTGGGCTTGATTGTTGGCGCTGGCCTTTTCTTTATTCCTTTCTCCTTTTCTTTTTTCCAAATGATTTTCTAGGAATCCTTTTCAAATGATTTCAAATGTGTTTGAATTCAAACTCTTTCTGGATTTTTGTAAAGTGAAACATGCACATATTTGTGTATAAAACATTGTTGTTCACTCAATATTACATTGGCCATTGGGTTTAAAAATAAAATCATGCCTTAATTAATTATTTGTAATAGGCTTAAGAATGGTTTTGAATTCATGTTTTGTTTTGAAATCTTTTACCAAGATTTGGAAACATCAACCAAACCTATGTTCAAATCTTTTCTGGTTAAAACAAGTATTCTCATATTAGATGGTAGCAATAAGGCCATTGCCTTTCTTACATAAAATAATAGACAACAATTGCTTCTGTTTTTGAAATCTTATTTGAAAATGATCCTATAATGCTTATGAATGCAAGAATGATATGCAAACTTTGTAATCATGATTTTTGGGATGTTACACTTCACCAGGGGCCTCTCCACTAACTTCTACTCCCTCGTGAGGCATGCCGAGGACGTGAAGACCTGTGGCCTGTCAAAGAACATCCACGCCTTCAGAGCCAAGCACCAGGCTCTCGATTTTCACCTCCACAACCTCCAGAAGGTGGCCATCAAGGAGGATCGCATGCCCCCGATCAAGCCCAAGGCACCCAAGGTCAAGGGACTGGGCATCAAGAAGTGGAGGAAGCGCTAGAGGGAGGAGGCAGAGGCCCTCCTAGCGGAGGCCATGAGGGGACACTGATCTTGTGCTGATGCTGCCGCTATAAAGCAACTTCTTTCGTTTTGTTATCTCTGTTGAACTTGTCCGCTGCTGCTGCTGAGCAGCCTAATTGTCAAACCTCATTTAAGTGTCATAATATATATCCTATATTAGCTACTTTATCTACATCAACTCTGTTTATGTATCCTATTTTAGCTACTTTATCTACATCTGATCTGTTTATCTACATATTTATGGTGCTGGTTAGATTTTCTCCTCTAGATTTGCTACCAGATTGGGAAAATACGAGGTTCAAAAGGAACCATGAATGAAGAGAGAAGCTGCTCTATATCCGCTGCCTTTTTGGGTAAAAAATTAACATAACTTCTAGCAACATAAAAGGGAAAAGGCGCTCTTATAAAGGCCAATCGTAAAAATAACAAAAAAGTGTCGTGGTGGTGTCACGACAGATGCCATGGGTAAGCTTAAGTTGGGGGCCAAATGGACACTTGTGGTAACCGGGGAGGGAGTGTACGGTCTAGCCGCGCATGATGAACACGATGAAATCTCCAGACTTATGATTTTTGTTCCTTCAAGATGTTGACAAGTTCTCCTAGAGCTGTTCAAGCATAGCCTCAGGGCACTAGTCCGCTACTTGGTCGCTCGATCCCCCTAAACCCTAGCTATGCCCCTCCTTATATAGGCGATTGGGTAGCTAGGTTACAACTATGGGACCTAGGATTTACTGTTTGGATCTTTGTCCTTACTATGCGGGCCGGGTCATGGGCCAGCCCTGAGCCCTTGACCCAGTCAGGAAAGCTATACAGCCAATGGCCCTTCCGTACACAGATGCCAGCTCCATGGCATCATAGAGTGTTATACGTCTATCCTTGCTTTTGGGCGTCACCCGGCTCCTTTATCGTCACCCGACGACACCCTTCTCTTTTGACAATGCTTTAACATGGTCCCTCCTTGATCTTACTCAGAAAGCAGCCACGCGTCCTTCTTGACCTGACCTTCCCTCGTGAGACCCGGCTTATCGTTACCTGCAAGGTAAGTATCTTTATCCTGTGCGGGCTGACATACTTCTTATGTCGGCCTTACACAGGCTCCATATCCCGACGGTTATTACCCAGCTGGTGTTTTCTTTGACTCGAACTAAGCCAAGCTGGGCAATCTTTTGCCCCTTATGACCCTACCGGGGGTTATCCCCCCGACATTAGTCCCCGAAGTTGGTGAGGCCTTGCAGTTTTTGTTGTTAGGCGTCTCGAGATTCCTTTCACATAGTTGGAACTTCTATTTTTATTCTGCATTTCTTGTATAGGATGGACTATTTGGCATAACCTCGATCTTTGCCGAGTCTATCTTGGTATTTCCGAGTCTCATTTTGACTCAGCGAGGTCTATTTGACCTTTGCCAAGTCATTTCTGGCTTTGCCGAGTCACCTTCTGCTTTTTATATTAACCTTAGTCACTGACAAGTTGTAATCATGATGTTTTGCCCAAAATTTCGTCTCAAGTCCTGACAACACAGTAATGGTGGCGCAGTTACTCCCGTCACTATGGTAGTCCCATTGCCCAGCACCTCGTATTTTGCGCATCGTGACGTGGTGCAGCGTTACTCGTGTATTATGCACACGTGGCACTCGCTGCCACGTTTACTCGACCATGCACACGGCCACACCGTGGCCACATGGTACACTGGGATCCCACGCCTAGGTTTTTTTACTCACCTTAAGTACGGGCATGGGGGAAACTTAACTGCCCCTGCCGCTTCAGTTTTCCCCCAAGCCTTCTTCTTTCTCGTGCCTCCCCCATCTGCAACTGCCCCTTTATTCTTCTTCCCTCTCGCACCACTAGCCAAGCAATTCCCTCTTCCTTCCTTGGATTCCCCGATGGGTCCTTGGCATTCTAGGCCGCTTCCGATCAATGATACGTCGGAAACGTATCTATAATTTTTGATGCTCCATGCTTGTTTAGTATCTACTTTGCTTTTCTTTGTCTACACTTTGAGGTGCTTTTTACATGTTTTCTGGTACTAACCTATTAACAAGTTGCCATAGTGCCAGTTGCCTATTTTCTGTTGTTTTTGGTTCCAGAAAAGCTAGTAAGGAAATATTCTCGGAATTGGACGGGACAAACGTCAAAGTCAATAACTTTCCGTGGGGAACAAGAAGTCGGAGGGGAGGCGAGGCGGAACGCCAGACCCCAGTGGCGGTGGGCCCTGCCCCGCGCCTAGGCAGGGTGTGGGGCCCCTGGCCACCGCCTCAGCCTCCCCCTTCGCCCATAAGAATCCCCCAATGCAGAAACCCTAAGGACCCGGTCAATATTCCACGAAACCTTCTGTAGCCACCGCCATCGTTGTCCCTAGATCGGGAGGGATCTGAAGTTCTTCCCGGCACCCTACCAGAGGGGAGATCATCCCGGAGGCCTTCTCTTTGGTATGATGTGTGAGTAGTTCCACCTTGGACTATGGGTCCATGTAGTAGCTAGATGGTTATATCTCCTCCTTTGTGCTTTCATGTATAGATCTTGTGAGCTCCGTTCATGATCAAGATCTAATCTATTTGTAATCATGCATGTTGTGTTTGCATGGATCCGATGGATATTGGGATTATTATGTTGGTTTGATTAATGGTTTTGTCTTTATGATTCTATCATGTCTGTGTTGTTTGTGATCTTGCATGCTCTCCGTTGTTAGTAGCTATCTTGGCCAAGTAGTTGCTAGTGACTCCAAGAGGGGGTATTTATGCTCCATAGTGGGTTCATGCCTCTAGTTTCCAAGGGAAGTGACAGAAATCTGTTCGGTTGTAGATGTGCTGTTGCTACTAGGGAGAAAACAACGGTCTCTTGTTCATGGAACATGTGGACTGTTCACCTTACACACTTTGCTTAAAGCAGTTGTCTGTTGCTTGCAACTTAATACTGGAGGGGGTTCGGATGATAACCTGAAGGTGGACTTCTAGTCATAGATGCATTTGGATGGCGGTCTATGTATCTTGTTGTATTGCCCAATCGCATCTCATAGGATCTTTCTGACTAGTATTGCATTGTTATGCCTTGCTTAGTTCCTGTCAATTGCCGTACAGTAATTTGTTTACCCTTCATGCCATGTTGTTTATCTAAGGAGAGCACCTCTAGTGAACTATGGACCCCGGTCCAATCTTTACCATTGATACATCTTCCACTGTTACTTGTTTACTTGATACAAACCATTACCTTCCACACCATACATTTAGTCCTTTGTTACAGTAAACCAGTGATCTTGACAACCTCACTGTTCATTGGGGTAAAGTATTAAGTTTGTGTTGTACAGGTCTCTGTGTTGCTTGCAACACTTGTGTGATGTTTCCTTCCTCCTACTGGTTCGATAACCTCTGTTTCTTACTGAGGGAAAAATTGCTGCTGTACTGCTTCACACCTTGCTCTTGGGGTTCTCAACAGATTCCACGTCAAGCACCAAGTTCTCTGGCGCCAACAAGGACTCATCAACAAGTTTTCTGGCGCCATTGCCGGGGAGGCTAAGGACGTCTTCACTAGGGGAGTCCTTCACTTCCATTCTCTTAACTTTGTTTTTAGTTTGCTTTGTTTCTTTTGCTTGGTTTTTGTAACATCCAAAAATCATGAATTACAAAAGCTTTCATATCATGCATGCATTCATAGCATCCTTGGCTTGCAAACAAATTTTCAAAACAAAATTCCAAATAAAACCATTTTTATGCCTAATATCTATATACCAATAAGGTATGGTTTTATTTTATTTTTCAAAGTGTCAAAGTGCATTTGACTAAACAGTAGTGTTTTATACACAAATAAGTACAAGGTTTACACTACAAAAATCTAGAAGTGGTTTGAATTCAAACTTATTTGATATAGGGTTTGAAATTTATTCCTGAAAATCAAAATAGAAAAAGAGAAAGGAAAAAGAAAAAGGCCGACGCTACCCTTTTGGCCTAGTGCCAGAAACATCCCACGAGCCCACCCGGCCATTTTCCCCTCTCCCCTCTCTCTCACCCGCACTCGTTGTACCCCTCTCACTGACAGTGCCCCCTACTGCCACCTCATCATCTTCCCCAAACCACGCGCGAGACCAACGCCGCCGCGGCCGTTTCCTCCCGTTGATGTCGCAAGTAATTGCCGTTGATAGCGAGCGTAACTCACTCCCCCTCTCTGGCTACTTAACAACCCCTACCCCCGCAGCATTTTCCCTCACTCAAACACGCTCAAGCGCCTCTAGGCTGGCCGTATTGACGATTTCTTCGCCGCTGCCAGACCCTCTCCGGTGAGCTATTCTGGCCAACTCCGGACGCCCCATGACCTCTCCTACTTACTGCCGTTCTCTACTTGCTTGCACGCTTCTTCTCATACCCTTATTTCCACTGCTCATGGCCCAGGTAGTCGCCTCCATCAAGCACTGCAAGCGCCCGACGCCGTCAGCGACTCCGGCGAACAATCACGGTAAATCTCGACTGCCCCTGGACCCCTAATCCATACGACTGTGTTCGCCGTGCCTTTGTGCAAATACTAATGCCTCTCGTTTGTCCTATTGCATCGTAGAACATCGACTTCGTCTCCGGCAGTGAACACCTGACGAGGGTACGAACTCCGACGAGGTCTCCCGGCCACCACAGCATGCCCCCGTCCACACCAGCGACACGTTCAGCTTCCTCGCAACCTCGTGACGCTGGTAAGCCAACCCACAGCCCCCAGACCCCTCTGTACCCACCAGAACATCACTGGCAGAGCACCGCCACCGCGCAGCCATCGCCAGCGCCGCCAGTCTATGGTTGCTTGTGTTAGGGCCATTAGATCTAAATCGTAGGGCCAAGATTAGATCCTAGCGTGAAATGTTATGGTTAGATCTAGGCCACTGGATCTGACTTAGATCCAACGCTCCATGTTAGCCGATCCGCGTGAAGCGGTATCGACCAATCAGACACATCCACGTGTCTAGGGTTTCGATTTAAAATCTGTTTTATATCTATTAGAGATTCAAACTTGTAAAATTCATAACTTGAGTTCTGTTTATCCAAAAAATGCAAATAAGATATCAATGGAATCAGAAAAATAAATCCTACACTACTATATGCTTGGTCTTGTATTTTGATTCTACAAAATTTGTTTTATTTTCAGAATTAAATGTAGTCTTATTTTGACTATATAAATTATTTAGAAAAATGATTTTTAAACAAATTTAAGTTTATATAGACTATATTTAGATGACTTTGTGTTCAGTACTGTTTGGTTGAATGGTTTAGTGTAGGAAAATTCATTTCATTGCATTGCATGCATTCATATATTTTTGCTTGAATATTTTGAATGAGAATTTGGTGCTATCATTTTATGTGTAGATTTTGGTGCTAGTGGTGATTGTGATTGTGAAGATTGTTGCTACTCCCCCAACTACCAAGGCAAGTGGTTCTTCATGTATATTTGTCCTACTATTTTGACTAAGCACTAATGATATTTTGTATAGGGCTTGCATGAAATTTTGCTAAGTATCTATATGCTATGCCATGGGAAATCCTAGTAGTTGTAGTCTTGGTAGAATTTTATCTAAGTTAAGATACTTGTTATATTATCATGCTTAGCCTAGATAGTAGCAAACAAGGGTGGATTATATACATTCTATGTAAATTTTGTTAAGTCTTTGACTTATGTTTTTGCTTAATAAAACAACTAAGTGAATGAATCACCTGGGTGGAATGGTATGTTTGGGTTATGTTGAGTGGTTACACAAGGCCCATATTTATGGTCTAACTTGTGTATCACAATTGTGGAAAGCCACCCAGGAATAAAGGGATTTGAGATACTTAGTGTTTAGAAGCTTCTAGTGCAACCACATGGCATATGGGCTCTGCCTTGATCATATAGGTTGCAATAACTTAGCCAAATGGACAGATGGTGGTAGGGTGATAGGATGGAACGCGTCCATTTGGTCTAAGGGAAGGCTTCTGAAAGATCTCGTCTCGATGCATGTTGAGTCTTGTGGGGAAAGTGCACCATCTCTCGAGAAGGAAAAACCTAAGTACTTAGCCGTGTCCCCGGCAATGGATAATTTGAGCATCAAGACATTGAAGCTATCAAGGATCTCCTCATCCCAATTTCTAAGTTAAAACTTGTGGTTGAAAAAGGGTTAAAGGTTCACCAATGTCTATTGGTGGTTCCTTGGGTGTTTTGACAAACAAAAACTTAGTGTTTTCAACTGATAGGAAAAACCTATTTTGAGCAAAGCAAGCCTAAGCTACACTTAGCCAAATTCATATAAAAATTAGATACTTCTATTCTACTATGGTATCACTTGCCATTACAATTCCAAATGTATTGACCCACTGTGGATGTAACTTATGATGTTGCAGGTTACTATGATGAGGATCAGGGTTATGAGTCTACACTCAATATGCTTGCCTGTGGCACATGAAGATGAAGACTTTACTTTATTTACTTATGTTATGGACTCTTGTACTAGCCTTTGGCTATGGAGTTGTAAAAGACTATGTTTATCTCTGGAATGACGATGTAATAAAGACCTTTGTATCTGTGTACTTCATCTTAAACTGTGGATGCTATCATTTGATCCACGGACTAGCATTGAAATCACATGGACCTTTACCTTATAAAGGTGGGGTCGTACAGATGGTATCAGAGCACTGTGTTGCCTATAGGATTATGACCCTAGGATGGATTAGACTAAGAAAACCACTAAAGAAAAATGCAACTCTTTGCAAAATTCCACACTTGTCTTTTTCTTCTCGTAAACTTTTCTAATCTTCTTTCTCATCTTCGTTTGTAGATGAACTCCATCAACAAAGCCGTGAGGAAGGGACCACTCATGACTATGACTTTGGAGTGTGAGACGGAGTTTCCCAAAGCACTCAAGAACCTTATGGTTACCATGGGGATACATGGAGCAGCAGTGTACAAGGGATTTCTCATGATGGATGAAGGATAAGAATATTGGTCGGTGCAACTTCACCTGTACAAAAACAAGGAATACAACCACAGGGAGTCGGGATTCTGCATTGTCACCACTCAGAAATGCACATGTCATTGTTTGACTCTGCAAGGAATGCAACTTGGAATGCCATCAAGGAGCTTGGTGACAGACTCAAGTGTAGAATACTCAACACTCAAAATGACCTTAGAGAAGAGAAGAAGCATACCCAATACTTAGAGGCGGCTAACCAACGTTTAAGAGAAGACATCATAGACTTAGCATTGGAATCTTGTGATCAAGATCGACAGATTGCCTCTAGGGATGCCATGATAGCTAATTTGGCAAGTGAGTGGGAATTGTAACGTACTCTGTTAGTTGGACCACCACACTTGTCGTATTTTTTTACAAAAAATTGTCTAAGTTATGTTGAACCTTAGTGTTGTGATGGACTTGGTATGCCATGACTTGTATGTTTTATGGATGATGTTGTCACATCCCAAGATTTTCCAAATCTTATTATGTGAAAAATAAATGAATAAAATAAAACTTTGTTGATTTTCAGGGTGAGAAGAAACTTTTTGATTTCAATTGGAAACCTTCAAACCTATTTGATCAAACAAATCCTAAAGGGATTTGAAAAGATAAACAATTAATAAAGAAAATTTTAATAAGTAGAATTACTATTTTTGGGTCTATTAATAAAAAGATTTGGTTTCTAAATAAAAAGGTAGAAATATAATTAAGGATTATTTTATAGAACCAAATTAAACCTTGGCCAAGTTCTTGAAATAAAATCTTTTGTTTTGATTAAAGGAGTAAGAGGTTTATTTAAATAAAATAATGAGGGTTTATTAATACCCAATTTTATTAAAGTAAGGGTTTTCCCATTTTGAATAAACACATAAACTTATTAGTTTTATCTTAAATAAGTTTTCCAAGTGTTTTATATTTTCAAATAAAACCTACTGAATGGTTTTGGTACTATTTTAGATTTCAAATAGAGTTTTAAAATAAATCAAATCCTATTTGATTTAATAACTAAGATCTATTTTATTTAATTATTAAATAGATCCTAAAAGAATAAAAGTATTATTTTATTTTGGACTTTGTGTTGTGTTGTTAAACAGAACTAAACTCAATACAAAGTTTGGAGGAGGTTTGAATTGATTCGATGTTTGAATTAATTGTTTGGAAAACAAAACAGAAAATCAAATAGAAAAAGAAAAAGATTACTGAATAAAAAAATAGAATCAGACTCGACCCAACTAAGCAGGCCCAGCAGCCCAGCTCCAGCCCAACTAAACCCCCACGCGCGAATAGTTTTCCACCGAGAAACTCACCCGCGCAGACACAGACGAGTGGACCCCTCTCCCTATCTCTCTCACTCACTGACGCCAGGACCCCACATCACTGTGCATCGTCTTCAAACCCGCGGCGATTACTCCTTGCCGTTTCTGTCTTGATTGCAGCGATCAAATTCGCATCAATGGAGGTGTTAATCTCTCCAACGTCTACGCCCACTTAATCACCTGACACTCCTCGCCATTTCCCCTCAGAAACCACTGCACGAGAGCCACCAGGCTGCCCTGAATCGGTTTTGCACCGCCGCTACTCCGGCGAGCCTCTCCAGCGAATTCCAGCCACACCTTGCCACCTCTCGCCTCCCATTGCACGCGAGAGTGACCCCCAGCCTCTGGCGCTTATCCATGTGCTTCCCGTTCAACCGCACTCGCCCCAGAGCGTCGACAAGGACAAGCAAAAACGCGCCGCCGCGTCTGCCACCTCTCCGACGACCCCTCCTCGTAAGAAATGAACGCCCCTTACTCTCTGCTTGCAAGCCACGTGTTCAGTATCTTCACGCGCACCTAACTATGTCTTTCTTTTGCTCTGGCATGGCCTATAGCCTCGCCTCTGACAAGAACCAGACGGACCCGACAGTGAGCACAGCTCCAGCGAGCAATTCCCTCCGCTCCAGTGCGCCCCTCGACGAACCGACCACGCCTCGAGCTTCACCTCAACCCTGCGAGCACGGTGAGCACCTCCGTTACCCTCTTTGCTTCCTGGTTCATCGACTAGCTCGTCATCGACGCCAAGACGCCCTAGCGCCGCCAGCTCGTGGTCAAACACACAGAGCCTGTCAGATCCAAATCATGTGGCTGTGATTAGATTAGGTCGAAGGGGTAAGTTTGAATCAGAGCTGCATGATTTCATTTAGATCTAACGCACCGCATCAGTCGATCCACCCAAAGCGGTACCGTCCAATTAGGTTGCGCCACGTGGACTGGTTTTTTTTAAAACAAAACTCTGAATCTGATTTAGATACAAACTTGTAAATTGCATAACTTTAAATCTACGCGTCCAAATTTTGCAAACTTTATATCAATGGATTCAGAAAAACAAGCCCTATCCAACCATGCACTTTGTTTAGTAAAAAGATTCTGTTAAATTGTTTGTTTTTGCAGAAACTTGTGTATGCTTGTTTAGGATATAAAAATTATTCCAAAATGATTTTGAGGATGAAATCTTTGCAAAATGGTTTGTTGCGAACCTACTGACCCTAGGAACCAACTCATGGATTTAAAAATGAATTTTGTGAAGTTTAGGAGTAAATACTTGAATTGACTCATTTCTAGTCAAATAAAAATATTGATTTTGCTATGGAAATGATTTTTGAGAAAAACCTTTGGAAAATGTGTTGATTCAAACCTACTGACCCTAAACACCAAGATTTGTGAATTAACAACTTATTTGTTGAACAATATAAAATTATTGCCTTACCAAAAACATTTTCACCACATGAAATAATGATTTGATTTAAAAATGGTTTATAGATAGAACCCTTTTGCAAATGGTTTTACCACTTTAGAAAATGACCACCTTGAACCTTACAATTTTTAGAGCCTAGTAGAAACCACCTTTGCAAATAAAACTATCTTTTGCATGCTTGCATGCATGACTTTATTTCTATTATTTTATGTGTCTTGAATTGTTTGAATATTGGTTGGAATGCTAGTTGAATCTATGTTTGCTTGATTGATTTGTAGTGAAGTTAGAAGAGTGTGATATTAGCAAGATCAAGAAGTGAACCAACATTCTCTACCAAAAAGGCAAGTGACACTATCATCCAAAGTCCTACTATTTTTCATTACACTTAGTGGATTTTGAAACATGCATGATAAGTACTACTATATTTTGCTATGCTAAATCCTAATAGGATACCCTTATATATACCTTAGTGAAAACAATGTAGTTGTATTATGCTTAGCCCTGCTATAAATTTTGAGAAGAGATACATGTTGAGATTATATGAAGTATTGAAAAGACTTGTGTTTTATATAATAAAACAAGTACTCAATGAACCACCTGGGTGGACAAGGATACTCAAGTTTTGGACAAGGTGGCAACAAAAGGAACCATGTTTATATGGTAATCTCTTTGTGTTGTGCACCAGAAGAAAACCACCCAGGGAGTTAGAGATTGAACATGTTTCTCGTACAGTGGTTTCCGTGTACAGCCACATGCTAAATGGGCACTGGCTTAGTCAACTACATAGTGGAAGACCCATGAATTGGCCTCTTCAGGTTAACTGGAATGAGGGAACTAGGAACCCTACATTGGTGCCTGAAGACAAGCTAGCATTGTGTATTGGGAGGAACCTATGGAAAGACTTCGTCACATTCTCAATCTGCCAGTACTCCATCTTGGTGAGTACTTATCCAGCGGCCACTGGTGGCAACAAGATGAGAGTGTGTCATGTGGGTAAAGTGTACAACTTCTGCAGAAGATAAAAAAATCTAAGTACTTAGCCGTGTCCCCGGTTATGGACAATACTGAGCAACTAAGGCCTGAAGCTATGGGAAATCTCGACATTCCTATTTCTAAAAGTAAAACTTGAAAGTGACAACAAGAGATTTGAAGCACTTGGGGTGTACCAAGGAGTTCAGAAAGATTTGACAAAAGATCAAAGCTATTTTGAAAAGATAGGATAAACATTATTGCT
Source organism: Avena insularis (assembly GCA_023614405.1). Taxonomy (NCBI): domain Eukaryota; kingdom Viridiplantae; phylum Streptophyta; class Magnoliopsida; order Poales; family Poaceae; genus Avena; species Avena insularis. The sequence goes on along the minus strand of CM042695.1, from coordinate 374,278,238 downwards.
TTCTGCAAACAAGCCTAAACCCTACCTAGCCAATTATGCATGTAATGATAGGATCCACTTATTTCCACATAATAGTGAAACTTGCCAATACAATTCAAATGTATTGACCCTTGTGGCTGTAACTTGTAATGTTGCAGGTTGGTTTGATGTTAGTGAAGTTTAATGATTAGGATTACAAGTCTACAACCAACATGTCTGCCTGTGGCACTTTGAAGATGAAGGACCCCATGCTTATAGATATTCTGCTGCAATGTAATGTAATAGCTAAATGAGCTATGTAAGATGTAATAAATTATGTTATTCCTGGTTATAAAGTTGTATTATGACCTTTGTTTCTTGATATTACATCTTAACTGTGGATGCTAGCTAATGATCCAGGGACTAGCATTGTAAACATAGGGATCTCTACCTTATTAAAGGTTGGGACCTCTACAGATGGTATCAGAGCATTGTGTTGCCTGTAGGATTGTAACCCTAGGATTGGACAAAACCCCTTAGAAAAATAGGAGTTATATTTGTTCCAAAACTTATTTACAAACAATCTTGTAAACTCTTTCCTCGACCATTTTGGTTTTGACTCTACATCTCTTCTATTTCAAACTTGATGGACAAATCCTACCCCATGGCCAAAGACTTCACCATGTGCAAAGGACTTCATCAACTCTAATGACTTCAACATCTTCAGCATTTTTCACCAAGGACTTCAACCTTGGATATCACTAAGGACAAGTGAGACAAGAAATCTTGCTCAAGATTTGATGGCCAAGGAAACACAACTTAGAAGGAGCCATCATCACCTTTGAAATTTTGTGACCAAGAGTTTTCCCCAAGGAAACCATGATCTCATGCAAGAAGAATCAACCAAGAAGAATGGAAAGATCACAAGTGAACCATATAGATGGACCACCATATTTAGTTAACTCAAATACACCAACTTAGTGTGGTGTAACAAAAATGTTTTGTTGCCTAAAAAGATGCTTGAAAACTTGTTGTTTGAAAGGAGTGTTTGTTTGTGATTGCTTGCACATTGCTTGATTGAATTGGGATGTGTATGATTAGAATTATTTCCTTAGAAATATCTTGCCTATTCTAATCTCAATCTAATCCAAACAGACGACTACTCCAAGAGACTCCAACATGAAGGTTGATGACAACAACAACAACCAAGAGGACAACATGAGAGAACTCATAGCAACCCAAAACCAATTGAACCAAATGACAGCTCAATTCATAGCCAACACCAGTGGGGAAGATCCAACCTTTCAAAAGTTTTTGGAAACCCAAGCCCAAATGTTGCATAAGGTGACAGATCAAATGATCAACATGGAAAGCAACTTTTCCAAAGAAGTTTGTGACAACAAGGATGACAAAGATGTTATTCTAGAAGGAACCCACGCTTGCAATATTTGTGTAGACAAGGATCACACTTCCAAGGAGCATGGAGATCAATGCCCCAATTGTGAAGAGAAACATCCAGCTGACCAATGCCCCACATCTCAAGCTACTTGTTACCTATGTGAAGGAAATAATCATGTCCCTATCCAATGCCCCATCTACTCCATAGTGGAACAAAGGAAACAGGGTGGAGTGCAACAACTAATTGCAGACTATCATGAGGGAGCCAAGTCTACCAAGAAGGATGAGGACAAAGGAAAATCTCCACTTATACCTCCATGCAATACGACCCAATTTAAAGGACCAAAGAAAAGGCATATGAATTATCCAAGGAGCAATAGAAGGTCAAATAAACCAGTAGACATTCCTACCTATGAGATAACATATGAAGAACATGAACTAGAAGCACTCCTAGCTTTGGAGAAAACCAAGAAAAAGAAGGACAAAAGCCATGTGCAATGTAATCATTGCAAAGAAATGGGACACTATTCCAGTGAATGTCCAGAGAAGAATAAGTATAAGGAAATTGGCCAAGTATGGTGCAACAACTGCAAAGAGCTAGGCCATTATGTAGCCACTTGTCCACAGAAGATACGTGATGAACTCAATCTTATCACATGTTACAACTGTGGTAACCAAGGACATTATGCAAGCAACTGTCCAGAAAAGATGAAGCACAAGATAAACAAGCCTATGAAGGATCTCAGCCTTGTCACATGTTTCAAGTGTGGAAACAAAGGACACTATGCAGATGTTTGCCCAGAGAAGTTTCCCTAAGATCCCAAGCAAGCCAATATGTAATTTAGATGGAAATTTTTTAAGGGTGGTAGTACCCTAGATGCTTTGGACCAACTTGTAACCCTAGCCTTCCCAAATCTCGGGACGAGATTTATTTTAAGGGTGGTAGCCTGTCACATCCCAAGATTTTCCAAATCTTGTTATGTGAAAAATAAATGAATAAAATAAAACTTTGTTGATTTTCAGGGTGAGAAGAAACTTTTTGATTTCAATTGGAAACCTTCAAACCTATTTGATCAAACAAATCCTAAAGGGATTTGAAAATATAAACAATTAATAAAGAAAATTTTTATAAGTAGAATTACTATTTTTGGGTCTTTTAATAAAAATATTTGGTTTCTAAATAAAAAGGTAGAAATATAATTAAGGATTATTTTATAGAACCAAATTAAACCTTGGCCAAGTTCTTGAAATAAAATCTTTTGTTTTGATTAAAGGAGTAAGAGGTTTATTTAAATAAAATAATGAGGGTTTATTAATACCCAATTTTATTAAAGTAAGGGTTTTCCCATTTTGAATAAACACAAAAACTTATTAGTTTTATCTTAAATAAGTTTTCCAAGTGTTTTATATTTTCAAATAAAACCTACTGAATGGTTTTGGTACTATTTTAGATTTCAAATAGAGTTTTAAAATAAATCAAATCCTATTTGATTTAATAACTAAGATCTATTTTATTTAATTATTAAATAGATCCTAAGAGAATAAAAGTATTATTTTATTTTGGACTTTGTGTTGTGTTGTTAAACAGAACTAAACTCAATAAAAAGTTTGGAGGAGGTTTGAATTGATTCGATGTTTGAATTAATTGTTTGAAAAACAAAACAGAAAATCAAATAGAAAAAGAAAATATTACTGAATAAAAAAAAATGGAATCAGACTCGACCCAACTAAGCAGGCCCAGCAGCCCAGCTCTAGCCCAACTAAACCCCCACGCGCGAATCGTTTTCCACCGAGAAACTCACCCGCGCAGACACAGACGAGTGGACCCCTCTCCCTATCTCTCTCATTCACTGACGCCAGGACCCCACATCACTGTGCATCATCTTCAAACCCGCGGCGATTACTCCTCGCCGTTTCTGTCTTGATTGCAGCAATCAAATTCGCATCAATGGAGGCGTTAATCTCTCCAACGTCTACGCCCTCTTAATCACCTGACACTCCTCGCCATTTCCCCTCAGAAACCACTACACGAGAGCCACCAGGCTGCCCTGAATAGGTTTTGCACCGCCGCTGCTCCGGCGAGCCTCTCCAGCGAATTCCGGCCACACCTTGCCACCTCTCGCCTCCCATTGCACGCGAGAGTGACCCCCAGCCTCTAGCGCTTCTCCATATGCTTCCCGTTCAACCGCGCTCGCCCCAGAGCATCGACAAGGACAAGCACAAACGCGCCGCCGCGTCTGCCACCTCTTCGGCGACCCCTCCCCGTAAGAACTGAACGCCCCTTACTCTCTGCTTGTAAGCCACATGTTCAGTATCTTCACGCGCACCTAACTGTGTCTTTCTTTTGCTCTGGCATGGCCTATAGCCTCGCCTCCGACAAGAACCAGACGGACCCGACAGTGAGCATAGCTCCGGCAAGCAATCCCCTCCGCTCCAGTGCGCCCCTCGACGAACCGACCACGCCTCGAGCTTCACCTCAACCCAGCGAGCACGGTGAGCACCTAAGTTACCCTCCTTGCTTCCTGGTTCATCGACTAGCTCGCCGTCTGACCGCGCTCCGCCGCCAGCCGCCGCTAGCGCCGCCAGCTCGTGGTCAAACACACAGAGCCCGTCAGATCCAAATCTTGTGGCTGTGATTAGATTAGGTCGAAGAGGTAAGTTTGAATCAGAGCCACATGATTTCATTTATATCTAACGCACCGCATCATTCGATCCACCCGAAGCGGTACCGTCCAATTAGGTTGCGCCACGTGGACTAGTTTTGATTTAAAACAAAACTCTGAATCTGATTTAGATACAATCTTGTAAATTGCATAACTTTAAATCTACACGTCCAAATTTTGCAAACTTTATATCAATGAATTCAGAAAAACAAGCCCTATCCAACCATGCACTTTGTTTAGTAAAAAGATTCTGTTAAATTGTTTTTTTTTGCAGAAACTTGTGTATGCTTGTTTAGGATATAAAAATTATTCCAAAATGATTTTGAGGATGAAATGTTTGCAAAATGGTTTGTTGTGAACCTACTGACCCTAGGAACCAACTCATGGATTTAAAAATGAATTTTGTGAAGTTTAGGAGTAAATACTTGAATTAACTCATTTCTAGTCAAATAAAAATATTGATTTTGCTATGGAAATGATTTTTGAGAAAAACCTTTGGAAAATGTGTTGATTCAAACCTACTGACCCTAAACACCAAGGTTTGTGAATTAACAACTTATTTGGTGAACAATATAAAATTATTGCCTTACCAAAAACATTTTCACCACATGAAATAATGATTTGATTTAAAAATGGTTTATAGATAGAACCCTTTTGTAAATGGTTTTACCACTTTAGAAAATGACCAACTTGAACCTTACAATGTTTAGAGCCTAGTAGAAACCACCTTTGCAAATAAAACTATCTTTTGCATGCTTGCATGCATGACTTTATTTCTATTATTTTATGTGTGTTGAATTGTTTGAATATTGGTTGGAATGCTAGTTGAATCTATGTTTGCTTGATTGATTTGTAGTGAAGTTAGAAGTGTGTGATATTAGCAAGATCTAGAAGTGAACCAACATTCTCTACCAAAAAGGCAAGTGACACTATCATCCAAAGTCCTACTATTTTTCATTACACTTAGTGGATTTTGAAACATGCATGATAAGTACTACTATATTTTTCTATGATAAATCCTAATAGGATACCCTTATATATTCCTTAGTGAAAACAATGTAGTTGTATTATGCTTAGCCCTGCTATAAATTTTGAGAAGAGATACATGTTTAGATTATATGAAGTATTGAAAAGACTTGTGTTTTATATAATAAAACAAGTACTCAATGAACCACCTGGGTGGACAAGGATACTCAAGTTTTGGACAAGGTGGCAACAAAAGGAACCATGTTTATATGGCAATCTCTTTGTGTTGTGCACCAGAAGAAAACCACCCAGGGACTTAGAGATTGAACATGTTTCTCGTACAGTGGCTTCCGTGTACAGCCACATGCTAAATGGGCACTGGCTTAGTCAATTACATAGTGGAAGACCCATGCACTGGCCTCTTCAGGTTAACTGGAATGAGGGAACTAGGAACCCTACATTGGTGCCTGAAGACAAGCTAGAATTGTGTATTGGGAGGACCCTATGGAAAGACTTCGTCACATTCTCAATCTGCCAGTACTCCATCTTGGTGAGTAATTATCCAGTGGCCACTGGTGGCAACAAGATGAGAGTGTGTCATGTGGGTAAAGTGTACAACTTCTACAGAAGATAAAAAAATCTAAGAACTTAGCCGTGTCCCCGGTTATGGACAATACTGAGCAACTAAGGCCTGAAGCTATGGGAAATCTCGACATTCCAATTTCTAAAAGTAAAACTTGAAAGTGACAACAAGAGATTTGAAGCAATTGGGGTGTACCAAGGAGTTCAGAAAGATTTGACAAAAGATCAAAGCTATTTTGAAAAGATAGGATAAACATTATTGCTTTCTGCAAACAAGCCTAAACCCTACCTAGCCAATTATGCATGTAATGATAGGATCCACTTATTTCCACATAATAGTGAAACTTGCCAATACAATTCAAATGTATTGACCCTTGTGGCTGTAACTTGTAATGTTGCAGGTTGGTTTGATGTTAGTGAAGTTTAATGATTAGGATTACAAGTCTACAACCAACATGTCTGCCTGTGGCACTTTGAAGATGAAGGACCCCATGCTTATAGATATTCTGCTATAATGTAATGTAATAGCTAAATGAGCTCTGTAAGATGTAATAAATTATGTTATTCCTAGTTATAAAGTTGTATTATGACCTTTGTTTCTTGATATTACATCTTAACTGTGGATGCTAGCTAATGATCCAGGGACTAGCATTGTAAACACAGGGATCTCTACCTTATTAAAGGTTGGGACCTCTAAAGATGTATGCTTTTGCTTTCATTCTACTGTCTTGTTTTCTTTTACTTGTGTTGTTCTAATATTTCTCTATCTTACATTAGATGCCTAGCTTTTTGATCAGCACTGCCGAGGACTTCAATGGAACTCGTTTTGGTTCACGCATCGTGCAGATTACTAGTGTGCTCAACCTCCCACTTCCTAGTATCAAGGCACTTCAGCTCACCAAGTTTGAGAGGAAGGACCTTTGGGGATTTAGAGTCTCGTAGCCGGGACGATAGACGGAGCCACTCACGAAGGAGATTTCCTTTAAGCTGATGCACGATGACAAGGATAAGGGTCTAGATGTAGTCATGCAGGAGCTACTCGGACGCCTCTGCAGACGCCACTCCACTGAGCTTAGAGGCCTCTACTTCCACCCGTTCGGGAGACGTGACGAGGAGGGAGAGGCATTAGTGTATGAGGGTGCTACTAGAGAGATGATTGAGCCAGTTCGTCTGTATCTCCAGGACCTAGAGGGCCTTATTAGACAACTCGACACAGATAGGACCAGCGTCATGCTTAGAAATGACGAACTCCAAGTTCAGTTGAGGGAGAAAGACAAGCTCTTCGCGGAGCAAGACGAGATCGTCAAGGAGATGGAGGCCAGATTCGAGAGCCAGGACAATAAGTTCAAGAATCAGGAGAAAAGAGTCCAAGACAGAAACAAGAAGATCAAGGACATGAAGGCTGAGATAGAGGCCAAGGACTTCGAGCTCGAGACCTAGCAGGGAGTGATTGAGAGGCTACGCTCACAGAATAGAGCTCTCCGTGCGAAGTTCGAGGCCTTGACCACTAGTGTCGAGGAGTACAAGACAGCCATGGAGACAGCCGGACTTACACTTGTTGACGTGGAGGTCGACATGGAGGAGTAGTGTAGACTACTCGACTATCTTTTATCTATCATACTTTGATTATTGAGTCGCAATGACCATCTAACATGTGGATGGCTTGCTATGGTGGGTTTACTTTTCCAAAAACTTGTTGTTTACTTTATTCAAACCCTATTTTATTTTTGAGCTTGGTTTTGGGAATTTTTGTTATGTGATGTATTGTGCATGTTAAGCATCTATGGGTTATATCTCATTCCTTATCCTTATTGAAACCACAGATGCCTCCCCGTCGTGCCAACCCCAACCCAAACAACAACAATAACGTCACCCCCGAGATGCAGCAGTTGATGATAGCTCAAGCTCAACTGATGCAGATGATGACTCAGTTCATCTAGAACCAAAATCAGAATCAGAACAACAACAACAATCCCAATAATCCACCAGCATTTGACATGCTTACCAGATTTTTGAGGTTGAGGCCAGCCAAGTTCTCAGGGACAACTGATCCAATGGTAGCCAATGACTGGCTACATTCCGTGAACAAGGACTTAGTCACTGTTGGCTGCACCGATGAGGAAAAGGTCAGATTCGCAGCACATCTGATCGAAGGACCAACATCAACCTGGTGGGACAATTTTTAGATCACCACTCCCCTTGAGGATGTGACATGGGATATCTTTGAGGATGGTTTTCGCACTTCCCACATCTCATCAGGGGTGATGAACTTAAAGAAGAAAGAGTTCCACAATCTGAAACAATGTCACTACAGTGTGGCTGAGTACATAGAGGAGTTCAACAATCTGGCGTGTTATGCACCGGATGAAGTTGATACTGATGCTAAGAGGAAGGAGAAGTTCCTCGAAGTATTGAATGATGAATTGAACCTACAGCTATCTGTTGCCTATGTCCCAACATATCAATCACTCTATGACAAGGCCACCATCTTGGAAAACAAGATGAAACAGGTTGAGGGCAGGAAGAGGAAGCATAACTTTGATAAGCACAACCCGGGATCATCTCACAAGCGTTCTCATAATGATGATAGTGGAAGTTCTGGATTCCACAAGCATGTGAAGTACAACAGCCACCACAACCACAACCGTCATCATGACAACAAGCATCATCGTAGTCATGATAATGACAAGTATAAGAACCACAAAAGTGGACACAAGAGCCACCACAGTGGAAATGGTAATGGGAGTCAACCTGCAAAGAAAGACCTCAGTCAGGTTGAGTGTTTCAAGTGTAAGAAGATGGGACACTATGCAAATGAGTGCCCAGAAAAAAAAGTTGAAGGAGCCAACAAGCCCAACCCTTTCCAGAAGGGACAAGTGAACCACATCAATGTGGAACAAATATATGAAGAGTTTGATGCTGTGGCTGGTAAGTTCAAACCCAATACTTTTCCAGCACTTGTTCTTTTTGATACTGGCGCATCACATTCATTCATATCAAGAGCATTTGTTGATAAAAATGGACTTCCAACTGAAACTATTGGATGTCCTATAAAAGTAAGCTCCCCCGGTGGAGAGATGATAGTGAACCTTGGATGTCATAATCTAGTGATAGAATTTGGAAAGTATAAGTTTCCAGTTAGTTTGATAATCCTAGATTCCCAAGGATTGGATGTTATTTTGGGAATGGATTGGCTGACAAAGTATGAAGGAGTACTAGATTGTGCCAATTGTACTGTCACATTCACAACCCCGGATAAGAAACAGATTAGGTTCAAATCTTACTTTGGATCTAAAGGGAGTAAGCTGAATTCTCTTAAGGGGGTTAGCATAGACAGTGTGCTAATTGTGAGAGAGTATCCGAATGTGTTTCTGGAGGAATTGCCTGGAATGCCATCGGATAGAGATGTAGAGTTTCTGATTGACTTGTTGCCAGGATCTGGACCAATAGCAAAGAGACCCTACAAGATGTCAGTTGATGAGTTGAAAGAACTTAAGAAAAATCTTGGAGAATAGTTGCAGAAAGGATTTATTCAACCAAGTTCTTCATCTTGGGGTGCACCAGTTCTGTTTGTTGAGAAGAAGGATAGAAGCCAAAGGTTATGCATAGATTACCGTTCACTCAATGAAGTGACTATCAAGAAAAAATATCCTTTGCCTAGAATCAACGATCTGTTTGATCATCTAGAAGGAGCCCGTGTGTTCTCAAAGGTTGATCTTCGATCAGGCTATTTTCAGCTTAATATTAGAGAGCAAGACATACCCAAGACTGCTTTCACCACTAGGTATGGTTTGTATGAGTACACCGTGATGCCATTTGGTTTGACAAATGCACTAGCTTATTTCATGAATATGATGAACAAGGTGTTCATGGAGTTTCTTGACAAGTTTGTTGTCGTATTCATCGACGACATTTTGATCTACTCCAAGAGAAAAGAAGAGCATGAAGAGCATTTGCGTTTGATACTTGAGAAGCTCAGGGAGCACAAACTGTATGACAAGTTCAGTTAATGTGAATTCTGGTTGAATGAAGTTGGATTTCTCGGACATATTGTGTCGGGAGATGGTATAGCTGTCGATCCCGCAAAAGTGTCAGCTATAACTGAGTGGGAATCTCCCAAGTCAGTGAAAGAGGTTCGTATTTTCCTTGGCCTGGCAGGATACTATAGGAGATTCATTGAGAATTTCTCAAAGGAAGCTAAGCCAATGACGGAGTTACTCAAGAAATAAAAGAAATTTGATTGGACTGAAGGATGTGAAGTCAGTTTCCAAGAATTGAAAAAGAGACTAGTGTCAGCACCAGTCTTATGTCTGCCGGATTTGGAGAAGGATTTCCAAGTATATTGTGATGCATCTCACCAAGGATTGGGTGGAGTTTTGATGTAAGAAGGGAAAGTTGTGGCTTATGCCTCAAGACAACTCAAAACTCATGAAGTGAATTATCCTACTCATGACTTAGAGTTAGCCTCTATTGTCCATGCACTCAAAACATGGAGACATTATCTTTTGGGACAAAGAAGATGGCTAGAACTCATCAAGGACTATGACTTGAGTTTGCAATACCATCTCGGTAAAGCGAATGTTGTAGCGGACGCTTTAAGCCGTAAGGTTTATGTGAATGGCCTTACTAAGGGAGAACTGCCAAATGATCTGTGTGCCCAATTCAAAGACCTCAGATTGGAGATAGTTCCTGAAGGACATCTCATGTCATTGGATGTCCAACCCACATTGTTGGACAAGATCAAAGAAACCCAAAAGTTGGACAAGGAAATTGAAGATATTAAAGGAAAAATTAGCAAAGGGAAAGATAAAGGTTTCCATGAATACGAACAAGGTACTTTATGGTATGGGAAACGTATCTGTATTCCGCAAGATTCGGAGCTTCGAAAACTAATTCTGCAGGAAGCACACAACTCACCATATTCCATTCATCCGGGTAACACCAAAATGTACATGGATGTGAAGGAAAGATTCTAGTGGAATAATCTCAAGAAATATATTGCGGAGCATATTGCCTTGTGTGATGTGTGTAGTCGAGTGAAGGCGGAACATCAGAAACCGACAGGGTTATTACAACCACTACCCAATCCTGATTGGAAGTGGGATAAGATTGGCATGGATTTCATCACCGGACTGCCAAGGACTAGATCTGGATATGATTCCATTTGGGTGGTTGTAGATCGTCTAACTAAGGTGGCTCATTTCATACCTGTGAAGACAACCTATACAAGTGCTAAGTTAGCCAAGATCTACATGAACAGGATTGTGTGTCTGCATGGAGTACCCAAGAGTATTTTGTCTAATAGAGGAACCCAGTTCACCTTGCATTTTTAGCGACACATGCATGAATCATTGGGAACGAGATTAGAGTTCAGCACAACATTTCACCCCCAGACAGACGGACAGACAGAAAGGACCAATCTGATTTTGGAGGATATGTTGAGGGCTTGTGCCCTAGACTATGGTGCTAGTTGGGATGAAAGTCTGCCTTATGCAGAATTTTCTTATAATAACAGCTATCAAACCAGTATTGAGATGGCACCGTTTGAGTTTCTCTATGGAAGAAAGTGTACTACACCATTACTATGGAGTGGTGTTGGAGAAAGAAACTTGTTTGGACCAGAATTGATCAAGGAATCTGAAGAGAAAGTCAAATTGGTAAAGGACAGATTGAAGATAGCTTAGTCACGACACAAGAGCTACACAGATCCAAAGCATAGGGAAGTCACCTATGAGGTAGGTGATAGGGCCTATCTTAGAGTCTCACCACTCCGTGGTGTAAAGAGATTTGGAATCAAAGGAAAGTTGGCACCAAGATATGTTGGACCATTCAAAATCTTAAGTCACAAAGGAGAAGTGGATTATGAGATTGAGTTGCCTAAATCACTGTCTACAGTTCACAATGTGTTCCATGTAAGTCAGTTCAAGAAATGCCATCCGGAGATGGAAGAAACTTCTTTGAAGGATACTATACCTTTGGAAGAGGTTTAGTTGGAGAGTGATCTCACCTATGAAGAGAACCCTATCAAGATTCTTGAGACTGCAGAAAGAGTTACTCGAACCAAGACCATTAAATTCTGCAAAGTTTAGTGGAACCACCATTCCGAAGAATAAGCAACTTGGGAAAGAGAAGATGACCTTCGGAAAGATCACCCTCACCTATTTGCTAGTCAATCCAAATCTCGAGGACAAGATTCATCTTAAGGGGGTTAGATTTGTAACATCCCAAAAATTATGAATTACAAAAGCTTTCATATCATGCATGCATTCATAGCATCCTTGGCTTGCACAAAAATTTTCAAAACAAAATTCCAAATAAAACCATTTTTATGCCTATTATCTATATACCAATAAGGCATGGTTTTATTTTATTTTTCAAAGTGTCAAAGTGCATTTGAATAAACAGTAGTGTTTTATACACATATAAGTACAAGGTTTACACTACAAAAATTTAGAGGTGGTTTGAATTCAAACTTAATTGAAATAGGGTTTGAAATTGATTCGTGAAAATCAAAATAGAAAAAGAGAAAGGAAAAAGAAAAGGCCGGCGCTACCCTTTCGGCCCAGTGCCAGAAACATCCCACGAGCCCACCCGGCCGTTTTCCCCTCTCCCCTCTCTCTCATACGCACTCGCTGTACCCCTCTCGCTGATAGTGGCTCCTACTTCCACCTCATCATCTTCCCCAAACCACGCGCGAGACCAGCGCCGCCGCGGCCGTTTCCTCCCGTTGATGTCGCGAGTAATTGCCGTTGATAGCAAGCGTAACTCACTCCCCCTCTCAGGATACTTAACACCCCTGCCTCCACAGCGTTTCCCCTCACTCAAACACGCTCGAGCGCCCCCAGGCTGGCCGTATTGACGATTTCTTCGCCGCTGCCCGACCCTCTCCGGTGAGCTATTCCGGCCAACTCCGGCCACCCCGTGCCCTCTGCTGCTTACTGCCATTCTCCACTTGTTTGCGTGCTTCTTCTCATACCCTTATTTCCTCTGCTCATGGCCCAGGTAGTCGCCTCCATCAAGCACTGCAAGCGCCCGACACCGTCAGCGACTCCCGCGAACAATCACGGTAAATCTCGACCGCCCCTGGACCCCTAATCCATACGACTGTGCTCGACATTCCTTTGTGCATCTCCTAATGCCTCTCATTTGTCCTATTTCACCGTAGAACGTCGACTTCGTCTTCGGCAGTGAACACCCGACGCGGGTACGAACTCCGACGAGGTCTCTCGGCCACCACAGCACGCCCCCGTCCATGCCAGCGACACATTGAGCTTCCTCGCAACCTTGCGACGCTGGTAAGCCAACCCACAGCCCCTAGCCCCCTCTGTAGCTGCCGAAACATCACTGGCAGAGTGCCAGCACCGCGCAGCCATCGCTAGCACCGCCAGTCTATGGTTGCTTGTGCTAGCGCCGTCAGATCTGAATCGTAGGGCTGAGATATTAGATCCTAGGGTGAAACGATATCGTTAGATCTAGGCCACTAGATCTAACTTAGATCCAAGGCTCCATGTTAGCCGATCCGCACGAAGCGATATCGACCAATCAGACACAACCATGTGTCTAGGGTTTCGATTTTAAATCGGTTTTTATATCTATTAGAGATTCAAACTTGTAAAATTCATAACATGAGTTCATTTTATCCAAAAAATGCAAATAAGATATCAAAAGAATCAGATAAATAAATCGTACACTACTCTAGGCTTGGTTTTGTATTTTCCTTCTGTAAAATTTGTTTTATTTGCAGAATCAAATGTAGGCTTATTTTGACTATATAAATTATTTAGAAAATGATTTTTAAACAAATTTAAGTTTATATAGACTATATTTAGATGACTTTGTGTTCATTACTGTTTGGTTGAATGGTTTAGTGTAGGAAAATTCATTTCATTGCATTGCATGCATTCATATATTTTTGCTTGATTATTTTGAATGAGAATTTTGTGCTATCATTTTATGTGTAGATCTTGGTGCTAGTGGTGATTGTGATTGTGAAGATTGTTGCTACTCCCCCAACTACCAAGGAACATGGTGCTTAATGTATATTTTTCCTACTATTTTGACTAAGGACTAGTGATATTTTGTATAGGGCTTGCATGAAATTTTGCTAAGTATCTATATGCTATGCCATGGGAAATCTTAGTAGTTGTAGTCTTGGTAGAATTTTCTCTAAGTTAAGATACTTGTTATATTATCATGCTTAGCCTAGCTAGTATCAAACAAGGGTGGATTATATACATGCTATGGAAATTTTGTTAAGTCTTTGACTTATGTTTTTGCTTAATAAAATAACTAAGTGAATGAATCACCTGGGTGGAATGATATGTTTGGGTTATGTTGAGTGGTTACACAAGGCCCATATCTATGGTCTACCTTGTGTATCACACTTGTGGAAATCTACCCAAGAACAAAGGGATTTGAGATACTTAGTGTATAGAAGCTTCTAGTGCAACCACATGGCATATGGGCTCTGCCTTGATCATATAGGTTGCAGTAACTTAGCTAGATGGATAGATGGTGGTGGGGTGATAGGATGGAACACATCCATTTGGTCTAGGAGAAGGCTTCTGAAAGATCTCGTCTCGATGCATGTCGAGTCTTATAGGGGAAAGTGCACCACCTCTCGAGAAGTAAAAACCTAAGTACTTAGCCGTGTCCCCGGCAACGGATAATTTGAGCATCAAGACATTGAAGCTATCAAGGATCTCCTCATCCCAATTTCTAAGTTAAAACTTGTGGTTGAACAAGGGTTAAAGGTTCACCAATGTCTATTGGTGGTTCCTTGGGTGTTTTGACAGATAAAAACTTAGTGTTTTCAACTGGTAGAAAACCTATTTTGAGCAAAGCAAGCCTAATACACTTAGACAAATTAATATAGATATTATATACTTCCATTCTACTATGGTATCACTTGCCAATACAATTACAAATGTATTGACCCACTGTGGCTGTAACTTATGATGTTGCAGGTTACTCTGATGAGGACTCGGGTTATGAGTCTACACTCAACATGCTTGTCTGTGGCACATGAAGATGAAGACTTTACTTTATTTACTTATGTTATGGACTCTTGTACTAGACTTTGGCTAAGGAGTTGTAAAATACTATGTTTATCGATGTAATAAAGACCTTTGTATCTGTGTACTTCATCTTAAACTGTGGATGCTAGCATTTGATCCAGGGACTAGCATTGCAATCACAGGGACCTTTACCTTATAAAGATGGGGTCTTATAGTTTTGTTTGCCTCTTTTCAGAAAACCCAAAAAAATTAGTTCCTACTCTAGTTTCCACCTTGTTCTAGCTCACCATGTTGTTCCCCAATTTCGCCCTGAAAGATCTTGCGATAGGTAGTGGCTCCATAATTGGGAAAGATAATATTGAAGAATTCTTTAATTATGTTAGCAACATGAGGATATTGAGGATAAATCTATAGCAGAGCTTGCTCCTAATTATGAGATTGCTTCAGCTTCTTTAGTTCATATGTTGGAGGCTAGATTTTTTAGCCTTAACCCCATGATGCAAATTTTGTTCCTAAAACTAAAAGAAGAAAAGAATGCTGAAAAGAGAGATTTTATTCTTGAAACTTTGCTCAAAGAGTTTCATGATGTTGCTAGGGAAGAAAAAAGGTCTTTGAGCATTTAAATTTGCTAGGATCATGTGTACATGTTGTGGGTACTTTAGATAAAACAAAGCCTAGAGATGAATTTAAGATACCTATACCCTTTAAGCTTGTTGGGATGCATGAGGCCTTTGAAAAGAATTTTGATTGGATTGTTCCTGAAAATCCTTTTGATGAAAGTAGTAAACCCAAGAGAGATGCGAAAGGATCCTACAAAACTCATTTGGATGAGATACCTCTCATAGTTGAAGACTTTGCATGTATTGATCTCAATTCTTCATTTGAAAATACTTGATTCTTCTTGCTTCTTGTGCCTAACTTAAAGGTGTTAAAGAAAAGTACTTGTTGGGAGATAACCCAAGAGTTTCCTTGAGTATTGGAAGTTATTACTTCAGTAATGACCTCTCCTTATCCTTTTTGTTTTGCTTTTTGTGCCAAGAATGACCTCTAATGAGAGGGAAGTAAGATTTGGCGAGTTGTTTGTCTGAAACAGATTTTTTTCCTCCACCAAAAATATTCGTGAGGAGTTTCTGTAACTCGGATTGAGCTCCAAATTTAGGAATAAATACCTCAGTATGTTATCTAAATTTCGTTAGTTCAACACTTTTTGATTTGAGCAACAGAAGATGTTCGAAAAAATTTGGTTTCTACCTGCTGGTCTGTTTTGACAGATTTCTGCCATTATTTGTATTTGCTTCTTATTAATTCCTTTTTGAGTTCTCTTTAGGTGAATTGAGCTTTTTGAAGGAGTTGCTACAGTAGCTTGTGTTTTTAGTGAAAAGCCTTTCTGTTCCAAAGCTTTGCCAGAGGTCTAATATCTTTTGGATAAACTAATGTTGCTAATGAAGATTATGTGAAGTTTTGTATGATGGAAAAAATTCAGGCGTAGAGAGAGAATGATGTAATGAGATGAAGAATGGACAAAAGCTCAAGATTGGAGATGCCACCCTGGTGTCACCCCACTAAATATCTAAGAGGTACAAGCGTCAAATCTTGGGGATGCCCAGGGCATCCCCTTCTTCATCAATAAAAAGCTTAGGTCTGCCTAGACACTTCATTTTTATTGTTTCATGCACAAGTTGTTTTGTTCTTGGAGCGTCTTAGTTTTCGTTTGCTTTGCTTAGGTTGTTTATTTTGCTTGAATAAATTAGTTTGGACCCCCGTTCTCGCTGTGTTGTTTTGCAAATAAGTTGCTTGGTGTTGGAAAGGAGTAGTAAGTTCTTGCTTGAAACTGCAAGAGGAGCTTGCATTGACTGTGACTTAGACTCTAGCTGTTAGATCCCTCCTTAAGAAAAGGAAAAGGATCTCTGTGATTGCAATGCTAGTCCCTGGATCAATGCTAGCCATAGTTATAGCCATCATCTGAATAACCTGCAACATCACAAGTTATAGCCATAGTGGGTCAATACTTTGGAATAGTATTGGCAAGTGATACCTTAGTAAATTTTAAGTGGACTATATTACTATATGCAATTTGGCTAAGTGTAGCTTGGCTTGCTTTGCTTCAAAATAGGTTTTCCTATTAATTGAAATCACTAAGTTTTTCTTTGTCAAAAACTTTTCCCAAGAAACCATCAATAGACATTGAGGTCCTTCACCCTTGTTCACCCACAAGTTTTTACTTAGAAGTTGGAGTGATGAGATTCTTGATAGCTTCCATGTCTTGATGCTCAAGTTGTCCATTGCCATGGACTTGGCTAAGTACTTAGATTTTCCATCTACAGAGGTTGTGCACTTTCCCCACCAGACTTGGTTTCCCAAGACAGGACCTTTCAGAAGCCTTCCCTTAGTCAAATGGACGCGTTCCAACCTATCAATCCCACTACCACCAACTGTCGAAATGACTAAGTTCTAGCATCCTATATGATCAAGGCAGAGCCCATATTGCCAAGTGGCTGCACTATAAGCTTCTCAACACTTGGCCTCCAAAATCCCTTTGTGCCTGGGTGTCAAACCACAAGTGAGATACACAAGGTAAACCATATCCATGGGCCTTGTGTAACCACTCAACCAAAAACCACCAATTCAAGTCCCATTCCACACAGGATATTCATTGAATTAGTTGTTTTATTAAGAAAACCATAAGTCCAAAGACTTAGAAATATTTTCATCATAGCATGTATATAATTTACCATCCCTTGTTTGCTACTAGCTAGGCTAAGCATGGCAAGTAACTTGACTGAGGAAAAATCCTAACAATACTACTACTACTACTTAGGATTTTCCCCCATAGAATTTTTCAAAAGTAGCATGCAAGACTTAGCAAAATATCTAATGCTAGTACAAAATATAGGAATGAAAATAATCATGAAGTACCACTTGCCTTGGTAATGGGGATAGTAGCACTCTTCACAATCACAGTCACTAGCAAAATCTACACAAAAATTGGTAGCACAAAATTACACACAATTCATATACAAACATAAATATATGCATGCATGCAAGGAAAATGCTATGTGATGATTTTTTGAAAACTCCACCAAGCAAGTGCATGATACAGAAACACAACCAAGTCAAAAAACTTGCTAACTAAACTTATTTAGCATTAAAACAATTTACTAAACCAATTCTATACTCAAAATAGTCCTAAACAAGTTTCTGCATAAAAAGTCATTTTAACAGAAACAAATCACTAAACACATTGCATAAATGGAAAGGATTTTCTCTCCTGATTCCATTGATATAAAATTTGTCAAATTTGGATGTGGCAATCAAAAGTTATGATTTAAACAAGTTTTAATATCAAATAGATCAAAATTCTGATTATAAAGCTAACTCACAGTCACACGGCGGCATCTGATTGGCCGGTACCACTTCGCGCTGGATCGCGTCTGCAAACCGTTGGATCTAATTAAAACGTGCGGCACATATCACTCCTTACCCCTTCGGCTAGGATCTATCGCGTCCACTAGATCTAAATCGGACGACCCTAAGCAAAAGACCAACAAGTGGCGGCGACAGGCGGCGGCGCGCACAGTCAATGGCGGAGTCGGCGAACTAGGTCGCGCGGGGAGGTGGGAGGATGCTCACCAGAATTGCCGCGACGAGGAGATGCTCAACGTGTGCTCGGTTGGCGAAGGGGCACTCGGAGTCATCGCAGATTGCTCGTCGGAGTAGTCCCTGGCGACGGATGCTTCTGTTCGTCGACGTTGGCGAGGGTGCAGATCATGCCAAGGCAAAAGGAGCGGTGGGTCAGATGCGCAAGACGACGCTAGTCACGTGGGTGTCAATGAGAGGGAAAGGGGCGGTCGGAGATTACCACTGGAGATCGTCGGAGTTGAAGCCGAAGATGGTGGCGCTCGCCGCTGCGTGCCGATGTTACGTGTCACTGTGGCGACTAGTTAGTCTTGGGAGGTGCGCAAGGTGAAGTGGAGCCTGCTCGTGTGAACCAGGAGCAGAGGGGTGGTCGGGGTTGGCCGGAATTGTGGCTGCGGTTCGTCGGAGCAGCGAGGTCGCGGTGAGGAATTCTCGCAGCCTGGGGGCGCTCTGTGCTTGGGGTTTCGAGGAAAATGGAGAGGGGGTAGAGGGGGTTTAAGTAGCAAGGATGCGGGCGAGATTTACTCGAGCATTGATCGCAAATTGAAGCTGCGAATTCAAACAGGAAACGCCCGGCGTAATTTGTGGATGAACCAGTCGCTGGGTAGAGACGACGATGCCGTGTGGGCCGCGGTTGTCAGCGAGAGAAAGGAGGAGGGGATGGGTCCGTGTGGTGACTCAGGTGGAGTGCTGCAGTGAAAGAAAGCGTTTGTGAGGGAGGGCTTGGGCTAGCTGGGAGTTAGTTGGGTTGGGCCAGATTGGCTGTTTGCTTATTTTTTTCCTCTTTACTCCTTTTCTTTTTCTGTTTGATTTTCTAGAAATGGTTTTCAAACTCCATTTCAAATAAGTTTAAATTCAAACCTTCTCTAGCTTTTTGTACAGTGTACTTTGCACTCAAATATGTGTCAAACACTTCTGTTCACTCAAACCTACTTGGGTCATTTGAAAAATAAAATAAAACCAAGTCTTTATGAGTTATAATAATAGGCATAAATTTGGTTTTATTTCATACTTTGTTTTGAAACTTTTCTCAAGCTTTTGAAATCACTTAAGTTTGAACTCAAAACATTTCTGAATGAATAATAGTACCTTTCTCATTAGCAAGTAGCACAAAGGCTAGAGTATTCACACATAAAATAATGAGCAACATATGCTCCTGTTTTTGAAATGATTCTGAGATGAAACCCTAAATGATGATGGATGCATGGATGATATGCATGAGTTTTGAAACATGATTTTAGGGATGTTACAAATCTAACCCCCTTAAGGTGAATCTCGCCCTCGAGATTCGGGTTGGCTAGCAAATAGGTGAGGCTGGTCTTTCCGAAGATCATCTTCTCTTTCCCATGTTGCTTCTTCTTCGGAATGATGGTTCCATTGAACCTTGCAGAATTTGATAGTCTTAGTCCGAGTAACTCTTTCTGCCGTCTCAAGAATCTTGACATGCTTTTCTTCATAAGTGAGATCACTTTCTAGTTGAACTTCTTCCAAAGGTATGGTATCCTTCAAAGAAGATTCTTCCATTTCTGGGTGACATTTCTTAAGCTGACTCACATGAAACACATTATGGACATCTGACAGAGATTCAGGCAATTCGACCTCATATGCAACTTCTTCCTTGCGACTTAGAATCTTGAATGGCCCAACATATCTTGGTGCCAACTTTCCTTTGACTCCAAATCTTTTCACTCCACGAAGTGGTGATACTCTAAGATAGGCTCTATCTCCCACTTCGTAGGTGACTTCTCTACGCTTAGAATCCGCGTAGCTTTTCTGCCGGGACTGTGCTATCTTCAATATGTCCTTAACTAATTTGACTTTTCTTCGGCTTCCTTGATAAGATCTGGTCCAAATAAACTTCTTTCTCCCACACCATTTCATAGCAATGGGGTGGTACACTTTCTTCCGTAGAGAAATTCAAACGGTGCCATCCCAATACTGGCTTGATAGCTGTTATTGTAAGAGAACTCTGCGTAGGGCAGACTTTCATCCCAACTTGCTCCATAGTCTAGGGCACATGCCCTCAACATGTCTTCAAGAATTTGATTAGTCCTTTCCGTTTGTCCATCAGTTTGAGGATGAAACGCAGTGCTGAATTCCAACCTCGTTCCCAATGATTCATGAAGCTGTCTCCAAAAATGAGAAGTGAACTGGGTTCCTCTATCAGACACAATACTCTTAGGCACACCGTGAAGGCATACAATTCTACTCATGTAGATTTTGGCTAACTTAGCACTTGTATAAGTTGTCTTCACGGGTATAAAATGAGCCACTTTAGTTAGGCGATCCACTACTACCCATATGGAATCAAACCCTGACCTGGTCCTTGGTAATCATGTAATGAAATCCATACCAATATTGTCCCATTTCCAATCAGGAATAGGCAGTGGTTGAAGCAAACCTGCTGGTTTCTGATGCTCCGCTTTTACTCTACTACACACATCACACAAAGCAATATGTTCGGCGATGTCCCTTTTGAGATTGTTCCACCAAAATCTTTCTTTCATGTCCATGTACATCTTGGTGTTTCCCGGGTGAATAGAATACGGAGAGTTGTGGGATTCTTGCAGAATCAGTTTCCGCAACTCCGGATCTTGTGGGACACAAATACGTTTCCCATGCCATAAAGTACCCTGCTCGTCTACATGGAAACTTTTGGCTTTTCCTTGGCTAATCCTTTCCTTAATCTCTTCGATTTCTTTATCAGTCTTCTGGGCTTCTTTGATCTTATCCAACAGAGTGGGTTGAACATCCAAAGACATGAGATGTCCTTCAGGCACAATCTCCAATCTGAGCTTTCTGAATTCGGCACACAAATCTTCTGGCAATTCTCCTTTGGTAAGGCCATTCACAAATACCTTACGACTTAGAGCATCTGCTACAACATTTGCTTTACCGGGGTGGTATTGCAAACTTAAGTCATAGTCCTTGATAAGTTCTAGCCATCTCCTTTGTCTCATATTGATTTCCTTCTGGGTGAAGATATACTTCAAACTTTTGTGATCCGTGAACACTTCACAATGCTTTCCCAAAAGGTAGTGTCTCCATGTTTTGAGTGCATGGACAACAGAGGCTAACTCTAAATCATGAGTAGGATAGTTTACTTCATGAGTTTTGAGCTGTCTCGAGGCATAAGCCACAACTTTACCGCCTTGCATAAGTACTGCACCTAATCCTTGATGAGAAGCATCACAATATACTTGGAAATCTTTTTCCAAATCCGGCAGACACAAAACTGGTGCTGACACAAGTCTCTTCTTCAATTCTTGAAAGCTGACTTCACAACCTTCAGACCAAGCAAACTTCTTGTCTTTCTTTAACAATTCAGTCATGGGCTTAGATACTTTCGAGAAATTTTCAATGAATCTTCTGTAGTAACCTGCCAAGCCAAGGAAACTACGAACCTCTTTCACGTTCTTGGGAGACTCCCATTCTGTCACAGCTGAAACTTTAGCAGGATCAACTGCTACACCATCCTTTGTCATAACATGACCAAGAAAACCAACTTCTTCTAACCAGAACTCACACTTGCTGAATTTGGCATAAAGTTTATGCTCCCTCAGTTTCTCAAGTATCAAGCGTAAGTGTCCTTCATGTTCTTTGCTCTTGGAATAGACTAAGATGTCATCGATGAAAACGACAACAAACTTGTCAAGAAATTCCATGAACACCTTGTTCATCATATTCATGAAGTATGCTGGAGCGTTGGTCAAACCAAAAGGCATCACAGTGTACTCATACAATCCATACCTTGTGGTGAATGCTGTTTTAGGTATGTCATGCTCACTTATCTTGAGTTGAAAATAGCCTGATCGGAGATCAATCTTCGAGAACACACATGCTCCTTCTAGTTGATCAAACAAGTCGTTGATTCTAGGCAAAGGGTATTTGTTCTTGATAGTTACCTCGTTGAGTGAACGGTAATCTATGCATAGCCTTTGACTTCTATCTTTCTTCTCTACAAACAAAACTGGGGCTCCCCAAGATGAAGAACTTGGCTGGATGAATCCTTTCTGCAACTGTTCTCCAAGTTGTTTCTTGAGTTCCTTCAGTTCATCAACTGACATTTTATATGGTCTCTTTGCTCTTGGTCCAGAACCTGGTACCAAATCTATTATAAATTCCACATCTCTATCTGGTGGCATTCCCGGTAATTCTTCCGGGAACACATCCGGATACTCACTCACAATTGGCACACTGTCCATGCTAACCCCCTTAAGAGAATTTAGCTTACTTCCTTTAGATACAAAGTTGGACTTGAATCTTATCCGCTTTCCTTCCGGGGTTGTGAGTGCAACAGTACGATTGGCACAATCTAGTACTCCTTCATACTTAGCCATCCAATCCATTCCCAAAATCACATCCAATCCTTGGGAATCTAGGATTATCAGGCTCACTGGAAACTTATGTTTTCCAAACTCTATGACTAAGTCATGACATCCTGAATTCACTATCATTTCTCCACCAGGAGAACTTACTCTTATAGGACACCCAATAGTTTCTACCGGTAGTTCATTTCTTTCAACAAATGCTCTTGATATGAATGAATGAGATGCACCAGTATCAAAGAGTACAAATGCTGGAATTGAATTGAGTCTGAACTTACCAGCAACAGCATCAGGCTCCTCATAGACCTCATCCACATTGATGTGGTTAACCTGTCCTTTCTGAAAAGGATTGGGCTTGCTAGGTCCTTCAACTTTCTTCTTAGGGCACTCATTTGCATAATGCCCCAGCTTCTTGCATTTGAAGCATTCAACCTGACTGATGTCCCTCTTAGCATATTAACTTCCACTTCCACTTCCATTTCCACTGTGGTGGCTCTTATGTCCACTCTTGTGGTTCTTGTACTTATCATTGTCATGACTGCGATGATGCTTGTTGTCATGACGGTTGTGGTTGTGGTGCTTGTTGAATTTCCCATGCTTGTGGGATCCTGAGCTTCCACTGTCATCAAGGTGAGATCGTTTGTGAGACGATCCCGAGCTGTGCTTGTCGGAGTGCTTTCTCTTCCTACTCTCAACTTGCTTCATTTTGTTCTCCAAAATAGCAGCCTTGTCACACAGAGACTGATAAGTGGGAACATAGGCCACAGACAACTGCAGGTTCAGCTCATCATTCAACCCTTCAAGAAATTTTTCCTTCCTCTTGGCATCGGTGTCAACTTCATCCGGTGCATAACGCGCTAGATTGTTGAACTCTTCAATGTATTCAGCCATGCTACGGTGGCGCTGCCTCAGATTGTGGAACTCTTTCTTTTTCAGGCTCATTATTCCTGACGAGATATGAGCAGTGCAAAAGCCATTTTCGAAAATAGCCCAAGTCACCTCATCTATAGGAGTAGTGATCTGAAAATTGTCCCACCATGTGGCGGCTGGCCCTTCCAGCAGATGTGCTGCAAATCTGACTTTTTCAGCATCCGTGCAGCCCACGGTCACTAAGTCCTTGTTCACAGAATGTAGCCAATCATTGGCCACCATGGAATCAGTTGTCCCCGAGAACTTAGCTGGCCTCAACCTCAAAAATCTGGTGAGCATATCAAAACCCGGAGGGTTGTTGTTGTTGTTGTTGTTGTTTTTTTTTTTGTTGTTGTTGTTATTATTATTCTGGTTCTGGATGAAGGTTGTCATCATTTGCATAAGCTGAGTTTGGGCAGTCATCATTTGTTGCATTTCGGGGGTGATGTTGTTGGGGTTGGGGTTTGCGCGACGGGGAGGCATCTGTGGTTTGTTCAAATAGAGATAAGAATGAGATACCCATAGATGTTTTATGCACATTACATCACATAAGCAATCACAAGAATGCAACAAGGTAAAAGATCAACAACAAGATAATAAGTTCACAAGGTAAAACACACAAGTAGCAAACCATCCACATGTCGGATGGTCCAATAATAAGTTCACAAATAACAAGTATGATAACAAAAGATAAACGAGTAATCAAGTCTACTCATCAGCGTCAATCTCCTCCTCGACAAATGTAAGACCTGCATTCTCCATCGCAGTCTTGTTCTCCTCAATAGTAGTGGTCAAGGACTCAATCTTGGCCTTGAGAGCCCTCTTCTGGGAACGAAGCCTCTCAATCACCGTCTGCTGCTGCTCTAACTCGAAATCCTTGGACTGCAGTTCCTCGGTCATATCCCGGATCTTATTGTTCCTATCCTGGACACGCTTCTCCTGACTCTTGAACTTCCTGTCCTGGGTCTCGAACTTTGCCTCCATTTCCTTGACTATCTCGTCCTGCTGCGCGAAGAGCTTTACCTTCTCGTGAAGCTGCACCTGGAGCTCGTCATTACTGAGCATGACATTGGTCCTGTCAGTATCCACGTGCCTAATAAGAGACTCTAAGTCCTGGAAATACAGGCGTATCAGCTCTGCTGCGTCCCTCGAGTCGTCCTCGAAGTCAATGGACTCTCCATCATCATCACGCCTTCCGAAGACGTGGAAGTGAGTGCCTCTAACCTGTCGGGAGTGTCGTCCTAGCAGACGTCCTATCAGGTCCTGCATAACTACCTCCATGCCTCTCTCCCTGTCATCGTGCATAAGCTTGAAGATGATGGCCTCCGTAGTAGGCCTGGCTCAAGCGTCCTGGCTGGTTCACCTTGAAGCCCCAGAGGTCCTTCCTCTCGAACTTGGTGAGTGGGTGCACCATGATGGTGGGAAGAGGGAGATTGAGCAAGGTAGTAAGCTCAACAATACGAGGTCCAAAGCGAGTAGCCTAGAACTCCTCAACAGTGCTGATGGTAATAGGCATCTATTTATAAGATGGAAAAGTTAGAACAACACAATTTAAGATAAACAAAAGGCAAAACACCACATACATAGCCATGGAAAACAAAACACACAAGTCATGCATACATGAAGACATTACATCAATCAAGGTTCACTCTTATTCTAAGACAACATTTTGGAAAATAGGGTGATAGATGGTGGTCCAACTAACGAATTAAATTTACAATCCTATCTCACTGGATCTGTTGGCTAACACAATGTTCCTAGAAGCAACTAGCCTATCTTGCTCACATGACTCCATCACTAAGTCTATTGTGTCTCCTCTTAAGGTTTGGTTGGTATCTTCCAACTCTTGAGTATGTTCCTTCTCTTTCTTCAAGTCTTTTTGGAGATTGAGCATTCTGCACTTGACTCTTGCACTTAGTTCTTTGATGGTCCTCCAAGCTGCTTCTCTGGCTGACTCAAAGAATGTGGTGTATACCACAGTGTTGGTGTACATGCAGAATCCTTTTTCCTTGTGGTTGTCTTCCTTGTTTTTGTACAAGTGAAGTTGCACCCACCAGTACTCAACTCCTTCATCCATCACTGGAAATCCTTTGTACACAGCTGCACCATGTATCTCCATTGCCACCATGAGGTCCTTGAGAATATTGGGGAACTCTGTCTCACACTCTAAGGTCATGGTCATGAGTGGCCCTTTCCTTACGGCTTCGTTGATGGAGTTCATCTACAAATAGAGATGAGAAAGAAGATTAGAAAAGTTTACGAGAAGAATAGACAAGTGTAGAAGTAGTTGAAAAAATTTCCTTAGTGGTTTCCAATCCTAGGGTCATTATCCTACAGGCAACACAGTGCTCTGATACCATCTGTTAGATCCCTCCTTAAGAAAAGGAAAAGGATCCCTGTGATTGCAATGCTAGTCCCTGGATCAATGCTAGCATCCACAGTTTAAGATGAAGTACACAGATACAAAGGTCATTTATTACATCCATTCCAGAGATAAAACATAGTCTTTTACAACTCAGGGCCATAGGCCTAGTACAAGAGTTTGGAATAAGTAAATAAACATAAGTCTTCATCTTCATGTGCCACAGGCAAGCATGTTGAGTGTAGACTCATGACACCTAATCATCATCTGAATAACCTGCAACATCACAAGTTACAACCACAGTGGGTCAATACTTTGGAATAGTATTGGCAAGTGATACCTTAGTAAATTTTTAGTGGACTATATTACTATATGCAATTTGGCTAAGTGTAGCTTGGCTTGCTTTGCTTCAAAATAGGTTTTTCCTATTAATTGAAATCACTAAGTTTTTCTTTGTCAAAAACTTTTCCCAAGAAACCATCAATAGACATTGAGGTCCTTCACCCTTGTTCACCCACAAGTTTTTACTTAGAAGTTGGAGTGATGAGATTCTTGATAGCTTCCATGTCTTGATGCTCAAGTTGTCCATTGCCATGGACTTGGCTAAGTACTTAGATATTCCATCTGGAGAGGTTGTGCACTTTCCCCACCAGACTTGGTTTCCCAAGACAGGACCTTTCAGAAGCCTTCCCTTAGTCAAATGGACGCGTTCCAACCTATCAATCCCACTACCACCAACTGTCCAAATGACTAAGTTCTAGCATCCTATATGATCAAGGCAGAGCCCATATTGCCAAGTGGCTGCACTATAAGCTTCTCAACACTTGGCCTCCAAAATCCCTTTGTGCCTGGGTGGCAAACCACAAGTGAGATACACAAGGTAAACCATATCCATGGGCCTTGTGTAACCACTCAACCAAAAACCACCAATTCAAGTCCCATTCCACCCAGGAGATTCATTGAATTAGTTGTTTTATTAAGAAAACCATAAGTCCAAAGACTTAGAAATATTTTCATCATAGCATGTATATAATTTACCACCCCTTGTTTGCTACTAGCTAGGCTAAGCATGGCAAGTAACTTGACTTAGGAAAAATCCTAACAATACTACTACTACTACTTAGGATTTTCCCCCATAGCATTTTTCAAAAGTAGCATGCAAGACTTAGCAAAATATCTAATGCTAGTACAAAATATAGGAATGAAAATAATCATGAAGTACCACTTGCCTTGGTAATGGGGAGAGTAGCACTCTTCACAATCACAGTCACTAGCAAAATCTACACAAAAATTGGTAGCACAAAATTACACACAATTCATATACAAACATAAATATATGCATGCATGCAAGGAAAATGCTATGTGATGATTTTTTGAAAACTCCACCAAGCAAGTGCATGATACCGAAACACAACCAAGTCAAAAAAATTGCTAACTAAACTTATTTAGCATTAAAACAATTTACTAAACCAATTCTATACTCAAAATAGTCCTAAACAAGTTTCTGCATAAAAAGTCATTTTAACAGAAACAAATCACTAAACACATTGCATAAATAGAAAGGATTTTCTCTCCTGATTCCATTGATATAAAATTTGTCAAATTTGGACGTGGCAATCAAAAGTTATGATTTAAACAAGTTTTAATATCAAATAGATCAAAATTCTGATTTTAAACCTAACTCACAGTCACGCGGAGGCATCTGATTGGCCGGTACCGCTTCGCGCTGGATCGCGTCTGCAAACCGTTGGATCTAATTAAAACGTGCGGCACAGATCACTCCTTACCCCTTCGGCTAGGATCTATCGCGTCCACTGGATCTAAATCGGACGACCCTAAGCAAAAGACCAACAAGTGGCGGCGCTAGCGGCGGCGACAGGCGACGGCGCGCTCAGTTAGTGGCGGAGCTGGCGAACTAGGTCGCGCGGGGAGGTGGGAGGATGCTCACCGGAATCGCCGCGGCGAGGAGATGCTCAACGTGTGCTCGGTTGGTGAAGGGGCGCTCGGAGTCGTCGCAGATTGCTCGTCGGAGTAGTCCCTGGCGACGGATGCTTCTGTTCGTCGATGTTGGCGAGGGTGCAGATCATGCCAAGACAAAAGGAGCGGTGGGTCAGATGCGCAAGACGACGCTAGTCACGTGGGTGTCAATGAGAGGGAAAGGGGCAGTCGGAGATTACCACTGGAGATCGTCGGAGTTGAAGCCGAAGACGGTGGCGCTCAGTCGCTTGCGTTGCCGATGTTCTGGGTCACGCGCGGGCGAGCTAGTGGTACTGGGAGGTGCGCAAGGTGAAGTGGAGCCTGCTCGTGTGAACCAGGAGCAGAGGGGTGGTCGGGGTTAGCCGGAATTGTGGCTGCGGTTCGTCGGAGCAGCGAGGTCGCGGTGAGGAATTCTCGCAGCCTGGGGGCGCTCTGTGCTTGGGGTTTGGGGGAAAATGGAGAGGGGGCAGAGGGGGTTTAAGTAGCAAGGATGCGGGCGAGATTTACTCGAGCATTGATCGCGAATTGAAGCTGCGAATTCAAACAGGAAACGCCCGGCGTAATTTGGGGATGAACCAGTCGCTGGGTAGAGACGACGATGCCGTGTGGGCCGCGGTTGTCAGCGAGAGAAAGGAGGAGGGGATGGGTCCAGGTGGTCAGTGACTCAGTGGGTGCGGCTGCGAGTGAAAGAAAACGTTTTGCGGGGAGGGGCTGCTGGGCTAGCTGGGCTGAGTTGGGCTGGGTTGGGCCAGATTGGCTGTTTGCTTATTTTTTCCCTCTTTACTCCTTTTCTTTTTCTGTTTGATTTTCTAGAAATGGTTTTCAAACTCCATTTCAAATAAGTTTAAATTCAAACCTTCTCTAGCTTTTTGTACAGTGTACTTTGCACTCAAATATGTGTCAAACACTTCTGTTCACTCAAACCTACTTGGGTCATTTGAAAAATAAAATAAAACCAAGCCTTTAGGAGTTATAATAATAGGCATAAATCTGGTTTTATTTCATACTTTGTTTTGAAACTTTGCTCAAGCTTTTGAAATCACTTAAGTTTGAACTCAAAACATTTCTGAATGAATAATAGTACCTTTCTCATTAGCAAGTAGCACAAAGGCTAGAGTATTCACACATAAAATAATGAGCAACATATGCTCCTGTTTTTGAAATGATTTTGAGATGAAACCCTAAATGATGATGGATGCATGGATGATATGCATGAGTTTTGAAACATGATTTTAGGGATGTTACACTAGCATGACATGCTAGGTGTTGTTTTGACCTTATGCTTAGTGATTATTTCTGTAGCATGTCTTGTTCCAAACAATTGGGATTGCTTAGTGTGCCTTGAAAAAATTATGCGTTGTTTTAGCATGCAAAAGCATAGTATTGTGGTTTTCTCCTTTGATGCTTTGCTTGGGTTGACTTGGCACATGATCACACCATGTTATGACTATGAACAAGTCACCATAGCTTCTATGATCATTTAGTCCTTGACTTGTAATACCACTCTATGCTTTGATTAGTAATGCTTTGTTGCACTGCATGATTATGGCCATTATGCTCTCTTAGTTGGTTGCTCCCAGTCTTTTGCTAGCCTCCACTTGTATGAGTAAGTTCTACTCATGCTTCCAACTCCCAAGAAACCAAGTTATTCCAAAGTGTCCACTATAAACTCCTATGCATGGTGTGTTACACCATTCCAAGTATATTCTTGTTTTCAGCTATCTTCCAATTAAAAACTATTTTGTTTTGTGAAAACTTAGTGATTAAAGCCCTCACGAACTTGATGGCACACTTTATATTCTTTGCTCCTAATAAACTTGAACCATTGTGTCATCTATGTTGTATATGATTGCACTTATATGTTGGAATTAGCAGAACCGTGCTATCACGGGGAACGTTTTCAACATTGCACTTGTACTTTGTACTCAGTTGATATCATACTCTTTTGTCTATGGATGTCACCGGTGTGAAGTAAAGAGGGAACTTGTAAGTCCATGGAGTTTGTATCCTGTGTTAGAGAAACGCCTGGGCCGCTAGCCTAAGCCATGCCTAATCATGGTGGAAACTTGCAGCATCACCATAGTGAGCTATCTATGAAGCATCCTCAATGAAAAAGCTATGCATATGGTAAATAAAATGATTGCTGAGATGCTCATTGTCTGCTTGCCTTGTCATTTTGGTTATGGGAAAGCTCCTGTACCATGTGCAAGGGGCACCCCGTTGGCGGTTCTCAATGATATGCAAATACTTACAATGATAAGAACTTACAGGTGACTAAAGTTGAGTAGCATGAGGTGTGGCCCTCGCATTCAAGGGACTTGATATTGCCAACTTATACTTCGTCAAGCATATACTCCATCTTTGTTCACTTTAACCTTAATCACTTCAAGATGCTTATGATAGGGGAAATGAGGGGTGAAAGCTAACAAGTACCATAATTTTTGGAAGCTCTTTTTGAAACTTGAAATCCCTGCTTCCTTTATAAAAGGCTTTTCTTCCACCACTATTGAGTCTCCACCTTCTATCTTTAGGCAAAGAGAGCATAGTTGTCATTCTGTGTGCAGTGTTCCAAAGCTTATTGATTGATGCATATTGTGATATTACTTGTTCTTGTGCTATTTGTTTTCTAGTCACCCTTTTGAACTTTGAAGGTGTCCTATGCATCTATTTGCTACTCTATGAGGGACAAGCCGAATTCCACTATACTATGTTTTCTGTATGTGTAACAAAGAAACGTTTTTCAATGCATGTTATTCATGATCTTTGTTTGTAGCCTTTCATGTTGCATGCATAGTTACTATGTCCTATTATTAGAACTCCATCTTTCATGCACATGTTTAGAGTTCTTTGATCCCAGCTTTCAATGCTTGCAAATGGTTAGATCTTTATTGTGAGGGTGCATGTCACCTCAAAATTTATTCTTTTTATCACTTACCTACTCGAGGACGAGCAGGAGTTAAGCTTGGGGATGCTTAATATGTCGGAAACGTATCTATAATATTTGATGCTCCATGCTTGTTTAGTATCTACTTTGCTTTTCTTTGTCTACACTTTGAGGTGCTTTTTACATGTTTTCTGGTACTAGCCTATTAACAAGTTGCCACAGTGCCAGTTGCCTGTTTTCTGTTGTTTTTGGTTCCTAAAAAGCTAGTAAGGAAATATTCTTGGAATTGGACGGGACAAACATCAAAGTCAATAACTTTCCGTGGGGAACAAGAGGTCCAGAGGGGAGACGGAGAGGCGTGCCAGGGCGCTGTCACATCCCAAGATTTTCCAAATCTTGTTATGTGAAAAATAAATGAATAAAATAAAACTTTGTTGATTTTTAGGGTGAGAAGAAACTTTTTAAATCCAATTGGAAACTTTCAAAACCTATTGGATCAAATAAAATCCTAAAGGGATTTAAAAAGTTAAATAAACAATAAAGTTAAAAATATTTGGAATTACTATGTTTGGATCTTTTAATAAAAGATTTGATTTTCAAAAGAAAAGGTAGATTTATAAATAAGGATTATTTTATAGAGCCAAATTAAACCTTGGCCAAGCTTTTGAAATAAAATGTTTTGTTTTGATTAAAAGAGTAAAGGTTTGTTTAAATAAAAATAAGGAGAGTTTAGTATTAAACAAATTTTATTAAATAAAGGTTTTACCATATTAATTAAACATCAAAACATGTTATTTTATTTAAAACAAGTTTTCCAAGTATTTTATATTTTCAAATAAAACCTACTGTTTTGGTTTTGATAATATGTAGATTTCAAATGGAGGTTTTAAATAAATAAATCAAAACCTATTTGAATTAATAAATAAAGTGTATTTTATTTAATTATTAAATAGATCCTAAAAAGAATAAAATTATTATTTTATTTTGGACTTTGGTTTTGTGTTGTTAAACAGAACCAAACTCAAATGCAAAGTGTGGTGGAAGTTTGATTGTTTTGAATGTTGAATTGTTTGATTGAAATTAAAAACAGAAAATCAAATGGAAAATAGGAAAAAGTTTCAGTACAAAAAAAATGAAACAAAGCAGTTTCAACAAATGTACCTGGAAGGCCCAACTCGCAGCCCATCTTTCTTTCCTCACTGCAAATCGTTTTCACTCGAATTCACACCCACACAGACACATACATGTGGAACCCACCCTCCCCTCTCTCTCTCGCTGACTGCTGAACCCCACCTGCCAACTCAGCTCATCGTCCCCGCGACGACCCCTTCTCCCTCCCCTCGTCGCCGTTTCTGGATAGGATTCCGCGGCTTAAATTCGCCTTAACGCGGCAACCATTACTCGCTGTGATCACGCACGCTTAAACGCCCTCGCCTCCTCTCTCGTTCCCCTCTGTCGCCCCACCTTAGCACGCCCCCAGGCCACCCTAATTCCTCTCCGAGCACCTCTGTCTCCGACAACTCTCCCTGCCGATTCCGGCCAGTATTCGCCACCCCTTGCTTCCCGAAGCACACAGACACACTCCCCAGACCCAGGCGCACCTCTCCGGATCATCAGCTCGCCCGCGCGTGCTTTGCAGCGTCGACTACGACGATGACCCATAGCGCCACCGCCTGCCATTCACCCCGACGAGGATTCCTGGTAAGCTCGGACTGCCCCGAAGCTATTCGATGATGCACGCATACTCCCTGGTACCATGCGTGTCTAACGCACCCTTTACTTTGCTTCGGCATGCCCTGTAGCCTCGCCAACAACGACGACCAGAGCACGCCCGACGCTGTGTGGACTCCGGTGAGCAATCCACGTCGGACTAGAGCGCCCCTCGACAAACTGACCACACCTTGAGCTTCCCCACGACATTGTGAACACGGTGAGCATCTCCCCTTTCCCCTCGTGGCGTCGCCAGCCGCTCGCCGCCCGAGAGCCACCGCAGCGCCGCTAGTTCTTGGCTGATACGCTATGAGCCGTTAGATCACGATCCTATGCACACGATAGATCTACTTAACGAAGGGGTACGAGATAATCTGAACCGCACCGTCTCACTTAGATCCAACGGCTGTAGTTGCACCATCCACGCGAACCGGTATCAGCGAACCAGAAACAGACGCGTGTCACTGGTTTGATTTAAAACAGATTTTGGAATCTGATTTAGATGCAAATTTGCAAACCTTATAACTTTTGATCCACACGTCCAAAATTTGCAAACTTTATATCAATGGATTCAGAAAAGCAAGCCCTAGCCAACCATGCCATCTTTTTAGTAAAAAGCTTCTGTTAAAATGTTTGTTTTTGCAGAAACATTTGTATGCTTGTTTAGGTTATAAAAATTGTTCAAAAATGATTTTGGGGATAAAATCTTTGGCCAATGGATTGTTTTGAACCTACTGACCATGGGAATCACTTTGTGGTTTCAAAAATATATTTGGTGAAGGAAAAGAATGATTCTTTGATTTAAAACCAATTCTAGTCAAATAAAAATATAGTTTATTTATTAAAAATGGTTTTGAAGGAAAACCTTTTGGGAAATGTTTTGTTTTAAACTCTCTGACCCCAAAAACCAAGTTTTATAGTTTGAAAACATATTTTGTGAACCCTATAGATTAATGCCTTAGTAAAAACATTTCTACACCACATAAAATGATACTTTGTTTTGAAAATGGTATATGAAGTGAAACCTTTTGCAAATGACTTTGCCACTTTATAAAATGACCAATAGGTGTTTTCAAATGTTTGTGAAACTTTATACACCACTTATCCAAGTAAAACAATCCTTTAGCATCCTTGCATGCATTACTTTGACTTTATCATTTTATGTGATGTTTTGCTTGATTGGTAGAATGAAATGTTGATTGCTTGATTGAATTGTAGTGACTTGAAGTGTGTGAACATTGCAAGGATCAAGGAGTGAACTTATACCCTCTACCAAAAAGGCAAGTGATGCTTCATACTTTTGTCCCATTATTTTCACTATGCATTAGTGATATTTCTAAGTAAGACTTGCATGGAATTTTGCTAAGTATAAACCTTGCTATGGGAAATCCTAGTAGATGAAACCTTAGTAGAAGTTTCCTAAGTTAAGATTCCTACTACTATCATGCTTAGCTTAGCTAGTAGAAAACAAGGGTGGAATATATATTCATACTATGGAAAATTTCTAAGTCTGAGGACTTGTGTTTTTGTTTAATAAAACAACTAAGTTAATGAATCACCTAGGTGGAATGGTAAGTGCTTGGTGGTTTTTGGTTGAGTGGTTACACAAGGCCCATGGCTATGGTTTACCTTGTGTATCACACTTGTGGATTGCCACCCAGGAACAAAGAGATTTGAGATGTCAAATGTTGAGAAGCTTCAAGTGCAATCACTTGGCATTATGGGCTCTGCCTGGATCATATAGGTTGCTGGAACTTAGCCATTTGGACAGTTGGTGGTAGTGGGAATGATAGGTTGGAGCGCGTCCATTTGGTCTAAGGGAAGGCTTCTGAAAGGTCCTGTCTTGGTGAAACCAAGTCTTGTGGGGAAAGTGCACCACCTCTGCAGAGTGTAAAATCTAAGTACTTAGCCATGTCCCTGGTAAAGGACAATTTGAGCATCAAGACATGGAAGCTATCAAGAATCTCATCATCCAAATTTCTAAGTTAAAAACTTGTGGTTGAACAAGGGTTAAAGGATCTTCAATCTTTGATTGGTAGATGCCTTGGGTGATTTTTGTCAAAGCAAAAACTTAGTGTTTTCCAATGATAAGGAAAAATCTATTTTTGAGCAATGCAAGCCTCAACTCCACTTAGCCAAAAGCATATAGATGATAGACTCCACTATACTACCATAGTATCACTTGCCAATACAATTCAAATGTATTGACCCTTGTGGCTGTAACTTGTTATGTTGCAGGTTTGATTGATATTAGTGAAGTTAAATGAATAGGATTACAAAGTCTACAACCAACATGTCTGCCTGTGGCACTTTGAAGATGAAGGACCCCATGCTTATAGATATTCTACTACAATGTAATGTAATAGCCAAATGAGCTATGTAAGATGTAATAAATTATTTTATTCCTGGTTATAAAGTTATATTATGACCTTTGTTTCTTGATATTACATCTTAACTGTGGATGCTAGCTATTGATCCAGGGACTAGCATTGTAAACACAGGGGACTCTATCTTATTAAAGGTTGGGACCCTTACAGGCGCCCAGACCCCCCTATTCGCGGGTGGGCCCTACCCCGCACCTAGGTATGGTGTGGCGCCCCTGGCCACCGCCTCAGCCTCCCCCTTCGCCTATAAGAAGCCCCCGATGCAGAAACCCTAAGGACCCAATCAATATTCCACAAAACCTTCTATAGCCGCCGCAACCGTCATCACTAGATCGGGGGGTATATGAAGTTCTTCCCGGCACCCTGCCAGAGGGGAGATCATCCCGGAGGCCTTCTCTCTGGTATGATGAGTGAGTAGTTCCACCTTGGACTATGGGTCCATGTAGTAGCTAGATGGTTGTATCTCCTCCTTTGTGCTTTCATGTATAGATCTTGTGAGCTCCGTTCATGATCAAGATCTAATCTATTTGTAATCATGCATGTTGTGTTTGCGGGGATCCGATGGATATTGAGATTATTATGTTGGTTTGATTAATGGTTTTGTCTTTATGATTCTATCATGTCTGTGTTTTTTGTGATATTGCATGCTCTCCGTTGTTAGTAGCTATCTTGGCCAAGTAGTTGCTAGTGACTCTAAGAGGGGGTATTTATGCTCGATAGTGGGTTCATGCCTCTAGTTTCCAAGGAAAGTGACAGAAATCTCTTCGGTTGTAGATGTGTTGTTGCTACTAGGGAGAAAACAACGGTCTCTTGTCCATGGAACATGTGGACTGTTCACCTTACACACTTTGCTTAAAGCAGTTTTCTGTTTCTTGCAACTTAATACTAGAGGGGGTTCGGATGATAACCTGAAGGTGGACTTCTGGTCATAGATGCAGTTGGATGGCGGTCTATGTATCTTGTTGTATTGCCCAATCGAATCTCATAGGATCTTTCTGACTAGTATTGCATTGTTATGGCTTGCTCAGTTTCTGTTAATTGCCCTGCTATAATTTGTTTACCCTTCATGCCATGTTGTTTATCTAAGGAGAGCACCTCTAGTGAACTATGGACCCCGGTCCAATCTTTACCATTTATACATCTTCCACTATTACTTGTTTACTTGCTGTAAACCATTACCTTCCACACCATACGTTTAATCCTTTGTTACAGCAAACCGGTGAGCTTAACAACCTCACTGTTCGTTGGGGCAAAGTCTTGAGTTTGTGTTGTGCAGGTCTCCGCGTTGCTTGCAACACCTGTGTGATGTTTCCTTCCTCCTACTGGTTCGATAACCTCAGTTTCTTACTGAGGGAAAACTTGCTGATGTATTGCTTCACACCTTGCTCTTGGGGTTCCCAACAGACTCCACGTCAAGCACCAAGTTCTCTAGCACCAACAAGGAGTCATCAATACAAGTGGGGTGATCAAGTGTGTCAAATTTTAATGTATGATTGCAAGAGTTTTTGAGGAACATGATTTTTATTGAAAGAATCTCAGGGATAAGTATGAGAATAGTTTTTCACAAATACTCACTTCTTTTGTTTTGAAACTAAGTTTTTTGATTTAAGCGTCCATTCTAACTAGGGTCTCATATGGTCATATGGCTCTGATACCAACTTGTCAACACCCGGATTTTTAATCCCAGATGCCTGTTATGCCATACCTCGCAATCCCAGGACTACCATTTTTGTGAGACATAACAGAATTGGTACCATAGTACATCATCCATTACAAATAATAATAAAGGTCTTACAATTATAGGTTCTCATGATCCAGTCTTAATACAATCAACGCAACGGAAATTAAATGTAGCGGGGCTTCATCTTCAGGGTCACAGGCAATGCTGACGATGGGAGATGATCCTAGTTGTCATAGACCTCCTGCTGCCCATCATCCTGGTAGTCCTCCTTGTAGTCTGTCCATGGGAATAGCCAGGGACAAAGCCATGAGTACTCTTTAAGTACTCGCAAACTATCACTAATAAGTAAAGTAGTTCGAGTAGGAATCCTAAGCTCTAGGTTTATTTGCAAAAAGCCAGGTTTATTTCATACTGAGTTCAGAAGTAAAGAAAATTAGTTTAATGTTCTACAACACCTAAGTGGGAACTTAGTTTTCATGTTCACAACCCTGTTCTAGTCAAGTCAAAGTCATAATTCATTTCAAAAGTCATTTTGAAAACATCTGACGACGGAACAGTATGGCCACTCCAACTGTCCATGACTGTGGACGCGGCTATTCGAATAGCTTGACACTCTGCAGAGGTGGTACACTTTCACCACAACATTCGATACATCCGTCAGGGACAACCCTGA
Organism: Avena insularis; assembly: GCA_023614405.1. Classification (NCBI taxonomy): domain Eukaryota; kingdom Viridiplantae; phylum Streptophyta; class Magnoliopsida; order Poales; family Poaceae; genus Avena; species Avena insularis. The sequence continues at coordinate 374,241,110 of CM042695.1, read as the reverse complement.
ATCATCATACTTATTATGCGGATAATCAATCCTAACCTTTCAACTACGCACCCTAGCATAGGCACCTCCTCTATGAGTTTGGCCTCCCAACCATGACCATCTGTCATCTTGGGAACTGCATAGGTGGACAGTCACATTCACGAGGTAGCCTCAGCTCAACCTCTTCGACAAGGGAACCCATACTAAGACATATAAACTTCCAGTTAGGCCTTACCCAATTCAGGTATTGTGGTTGTACGGTAAAATTGGAATGGAATCGCATCCGAACCCAACCATCGGTTTTTATAAAGGGCTAAGGCTCATGCCTCAACATTTTCATCATCAAATCATATTATGTTCATAAAACATGTCAAAACATTTCAATAGAATGAATCCTCATTCCAAGGTTTTCATAATCATTTTCACCAAGTATTCCCATCTAAAGTGATCAACTTTTATGCTTAGCAGTAGCCACTAAAATTGAGGGTATTCACTAATGAGGGGTTATAATCAAGTGTGACTATCCAAATCTAGCCTTATGCCTTCAGATGACATCTAGTTATAACTACTTAGGCCTAGTTTTATGCTATTTGTGCTATCTATACTATTTTTCCAAAACTCACAAAGCACTAACTAAAAGTAAAGAGCTTTGGTAAAGATAAAAGAATAAAGCTTGCAAGTAAAACTGGGAATTGGTATAATCAAGTTTGCACAATCAAAGCATGCCTAATGCATCTTGCATAGGTTAAATTGTAGTGTTAGGCTTGCATAGTTAGCATACCAAGTTCTAGCTTGATTAGTTAAGAAACTTGCAAGTGTTAGCTTGCCTTGATTGGTGCAGTGGTTGAAGTTTTCTTCCTCTTCTTCTTCGTAGTACTCCTCCTCCTCGTAGCCTTGGTCGGTACTAGCGTCTATAAATGAATACAAGGTACACAATCACCAAACAATACTTAACTACCTCTATTTGTCACACAAGGGTTCACAGTAGATGATCTAGCATCATCACATGAAATAAAGACCTAGTCCTTTTTATTTTATTTTAGGAAATTAATTTCTACTCATTGAAAACTACTTAAGATTTAATATTCTCCAATTAAAATATGTGATCATGTTGACACATGTCATCACCACATATTCTAATACTGGGGAATGTGATTTAAAGTGGTGGTCATTGATACGTCCAAAATGTATCTACTTTCCCAAACACTTTTGCTATTTTTTCTCCTCTAAACTTGTGTGATTTGGATACAACTAACACGGACTGATGCTGTTTTCAGCAGAATTACCTTGGTGTATTGTTTTTGTGCAGAAAATCAACTATCAGGAAAAATCCCGGCAAATATGCCAAAAATTATATTTCACCAGAAGACCCACGGAGCCAGAAGACGAGACGGAGAAGGAGCCTGGGGGGCCCACACCCCTGCCAGGTGTGGGCCCACCTCTGGCCGCGCCTAGGGGGTGCAGCCACCCCAAGCACCCCCTCGGCCTCCCTCTGTGCCTATAAGTTGCCTCTCGACCTAAAAACTGAGGGGGGTTCGATAGTTTTCCAGAAAGAGTTCCGCTCCGCCGTTGCCACCAGAAACGAAGATTCAGATCCAGAAACTCCGTTCTGGCACCCTACCGAGACAGGGAATTTGGAGAGGATCATCGCCATCGTCATCACCAACGCATCTCCATCAACCATCGATGTTTCCCTCGTCCATGATTGAGTAATCCCCCGCTGTAGGCTTGAGGATGGTAGGGATTGGATGAGTTCTATCATGTAATCGAATAAGATCTGTTAGGGCATAGTGCCTAGTATCTCTATTAGTGCTATTTGACTTTGTTGCAACTTGTTGTGCTTAATGCTTGTCACTAGGGCCCGAGTGCCATGATCTCAGATCTGAACTTATTATTGAATCATTATGATAGTATTGTTTGTGGTCTTAACTGCAAGTTGTGTACACATATCATTGTCCGGATCCAAAGGCCCCAAAGTGACAATAATTGGGACAACCGGAGGGGATGGCTGTGGTGTGAGGATCACATGTGTTCATGGAGTGTTAATGCTTTGCTCCGGTGCTCTATTAAAAGGAGCACCTTAATTGCCAGTATTTCCCTAGAGGCCCTGCTGCCACGGGTTGGCTGGACAAAAGATGTTGTGTAAGTTCTCATTGCGAGCACATATGACTATATTTGGAGCACATGCCTAGGATTGTTTAGTACTTGGATGCTTGTTATTATTTATTTGCAATGCCCTAGATCTTGAAGTTACCTGTTTAGACTCGTCCATGCAACGCCCGTCCATCCATCCCTATGCCTACCGCACTCGAATCCCAATCCCATCAAGTATCACATCAAGTATCACATTACTATTGCTCTGTTTCTCGCTATTGTTGCTTTGTTGTTGCTACTACCAAACTGTTGCTACTGATAAACTTATGTGAGTAAGAACTATTTCCAGGTGCAGCTGAATTGACAACTCAATTGTTAAGGCTTGCAAGTATGGCTCCCCTTGTGTCGAATCAATAAACTGGGTAATACTACCCGCAAAGACTGTTGCGATCCCCTACACTTGTGGGTCATCAAGACTATTTTCTGGCGCCGTTGCCGGGGAGCATAGCTTTATTTGTAGGTTCACTTGGATCTATTATTGTTCATTGCTACTCCTTTCATCATGGGGAAGTCTCGTGATGGAAAGTTCCCTACTTTACCATCCTCTACAAGAAGAGGTACAGTCCTAAACACCTCTGTTACTCTTGATTCACTGTCTGTTATAAGTAAGCTTGTCACACCACCACCACATACTCATGCTACACACACTGCTACTACTGCTGAATCTGAAACTGCTTTTGATGCTCATGATGTTACTTCTACTATGCTTGATGCGAGTGGTTCATTAGGTCCTTTCCTAGATGCTATTATGGCTAGTCTAGGAAATACCAAAACTCCTAGTGAAGACACAGTTACACCTGTTAGCTCACCTGAGTCTAGTGAGAGTTATGATATTAATGATGGTTACATTGAGTTCACTGATGAATTTGTTGAAGAGTGCCGAAACGCACATGGTAATAGTGCTATTAAGAGTCTCATTGCTAGACGTACTATTATGCCTAAACTGTCCTCTGATCCTAAGTTTGCCACCTCTCCCATAGATATTAAAGATAAATATTATGATTTCTCTCTTGATTTGTCCTATTTAGATATTGTTGAGAAAGAACCTTTTTGTGGGACTGAAAATGAGAGTGCCGTGGCTCATATGAATGAGCTTTCTACTATGAGTGCTTTGTTCTCTGATGATTTTAAGATGCACAAATACTTTGTTACTAAGATCTTCCCTTTTCACTAAAAGGAGAAGCTAGAGCTTGGTTTAATAGATTACCTCCTGGTTCCATTGATAGCCTTGATTGCTTCTTTCTTCCAGAAATATTTTCCTCCCAGTGCTAGACATGCTGCTTTGCAGAGACTTTTTGATTTTAAACAGGGAGAAGAAGAGAAACTGCCTGAGTCATGGACGAGGTTATGTGCCTTGATCCATGCACATCCTGGATGTCCATTACCTAAGAATGAGCTTCTTGATATTTATTATAATGGGCTAACTGATGATTCTAGGACCTACCTAGATAGCTTTGCTGATTGTGTTTTCAGGAAAAGAACTCCTACAGATGCTAAAGAATTAATGGCTAAGATAAGCAAGAATAATGACGATTGGACTTCAACTGAGCTAAATACACCTGAGCCTATTACTCCTGAACTAGTTGTGCCTGAACCAGTTCCAACACCAACACCAAAGAAGAGGGGAGTTATTGCATTAAATGATGAAGTGATGAAGGAGGCTAAGAAGTGTCTAAAGGAGAAAGGTGTTAGAGCTAAAGATGTGAAGAATCTACCTCCTATAGAAGAATTATGTAAGCAAATTCCCCACTCATCTACTATTGAGGTACACTCTCTCCACTTTAATGAAGGTGATATTCCCTATGGTAAGCCTCCTGATCAATGCTTAGAGGAACTTGACACATTTATCGTTAAACAAGGTAATTTTAATAAACAAGTTCAGAATCATTTATTGGAAAACTCTAGAGCTATCCATGAGTTGAAAGATATTGTGGAAAGAACTTCTAATCATATTAAAATGCTTTGTAAACACTTTCAAATGGTCCAAACCCAACTTGATCAACTTTCTAAGGTACAAAAGGATATGCTAGTTAATGCCTCAGGAGATAAACATGCTTATGGAGTTAGAACTAGGAGTGGTATAACTACTCAAGATACATTATATCCTGAAGGACACCCTAAAATAATTGAGCAGGATTATCAACAAGGTGAGAATAGTGGTAGTCCTCTTAAGAGAAAGAAAAAGAAACACAAGGTAGTTGAGGAACCACTTAACCTGCTATAGATCCTAATAGTATATCTGTCTCTGATGCTGAAACTGAGATTGGTAATGATAAAAATGATGATCCTGATAAGGAGGAAGGTAAGGAAGAACTTGAGAAGCACACTAAGAACACTAGGTACACTAAGAAAGATTTTATTGCTAATAAACATGGTAAAGAGAGAGAACCTTGGGTGTAGAATCCTATGCCTTTTCTAGGTAAGAAACACAAGTCAAAGGAGGAAGAACACTACAAAAAGTTTTGTCAGTGGATGCAACCTTTATTTTTGCAAATTCCTTTGACTGATGCTATTAAATTGCCTCCTTATTCAAAGTATATGAAGGATATTGTCTCTAATAAAAGGAAGATTCCTAATGAGGAGATTTCTACTTTGCTTGCTAATTATTCCTTCAATGGTAAGGTTCCAAAGAAACTTGGTGATACAGGTATACCAACTATTCCTTGCTCTATTAAGAATAATTATGTTAGAACTGCTTTATGTGATTTGGGAGCTGGAGTTAGTGTTATGCCTTTTTCTCTCTACAAGAGACTCCAGCTAGAAAAGTTGATACCAACTGATATATCATTGCAAATGGCTGATAAGTTTACTACTATTCATGTTGGTATATGTGAGGATGTCCCTGTTCAAGTGGCTCATAATTTCTTGGTTTTAACTGATTTTGTTGTGCTTAAAATGCCTGAAGATGATAATATGTCCATTATTCTTGGTAGACCTTTTCTTAATACTGCAGGTGCTGTTATTAATTGCAATAAAGGGAAAGTAACATTCAATATTAATGATAAAGAGCATACTGTCTATTTCCCCAGGAAGGTTGCTAAAATCTATTGCCTGACTTCCATTGAAAATATTGAGAGCATCAAGGTTGGAGAAATATATTGTCCCATTCCACAAGAAAATTTTGAAACTATTATGATTGGGACCATTGCTATCAAGTATGAGGTAACATAATCACCTGGTGGAATGCCAAGTTTTGTTTCATATAAGATTGTTTATGTAACAAGACTTGATCAACCTTGTTAACAAAAGGATTTTAATGAACAAAATAATGTTTTCACTATGGTTATACTTGCTTTCTTTTACTTTTCTCCTTCCTAGTCTTTGCCATTCTTTTGCTAGCTTTGGTTTTGTTAGTTGTTTGCTTATTAGAGTGTCTTAGAGCTCCTGTAGTTTGGCTTTTGGTTTGATTTTGCTTCTTCTGAAAAAACTGTTTCTGCGAGAAAATCAATTTTCATACCCTGAAAATTGGCCAAAAATAAAGTTTCCCGAAAAATCCCAAAAATTCAAAATAATTTTTCCTCAAAAAAAGGGGCAGAGGGACACCTGAGGTGACCCAGGGGGCCGCCCCAGGCCACCACACCCATGGTAGGAGCCGCCTACCTGTGGGTGGCGCCTAGGGGGGGGGGGTCTGGCCCACCTGGGCCCCTTCAAGGTGCCCCCTCACAGCCATCTTCTTTCTCTCTCCCGAAAAATACCGGAAAACTTGCTCAAGATCGAGTTCTTGCTGTTCTTGCTCGCGATTTTCGATCTCCTTGCTCAGCCCATCTTTGCTACTGATTTTTGGACAAATTGCTCCTTGGTATGTGCCTCCTCCACTTGTCCAATTAGATTTGTGATTGGTAGATTGTATCTTGATTATTTTGCTGCTATAGGTGTCAGGTTGTGTGAGCTTGCATGCTTGTTCTATGCTTAGAAACTTTATTTTGATGCATGTGTAGTCCTCTAGCAAGTTCCTATAGTAGTTGGTCATCATTTATCAACATGGAAATCACTTGGTTTGATGTTTGTCTAAAAATTTCAGCAAGGAAGATGAGTACTTATCCACTGAATCAATATGACATGATGGTTCCTGAGCCAATGAAGGTTCATCACGAGGAGGCAGTTTTTCCTTCCATATATCCATGCCATGAATTTATGAGAACCGCACGAATCTCCCAGGATTTCCAAACCTTGATTGCCAATGCAGGGTTGGAACACTTTGTTGAAGGTGAACCATTTAAATTTGTTAAGCTAACCATGGATTTTGTGCAGGACTTTCGGTTCACTTGGTCTACATCTACTCCCATGGTCCATTACAAAATATATAATATACCTGTCGACCTACCTTTTGCTGCTTTCTGTGCAGCAATTAGAGTACCTTAGTGGGGATCTTGTGAGAAGATCAAGGAGAGACCCAAGTCGCTTATGGATTTGTATGCTGAGATTTGCCAAGGCTTAGACTTCTCAAAGGAAAGTGGTAAAATTCTGAATATTCAGTTCCCAGCCATTAGATACTTTGCCTATTTCATTACCAAGTGTGTTCTTGCTAGAAAGATTGCTAGAAAGTTGTCTTCTTTTGATCTATCTTTTATCGCAGCTTCTCTGAATAGGAATAGATCTTATATCCTGGGTGCTTTGATAGCTCACCGTCTCACCACCAACCGCGAGAAGGGTGGAATTTGTGGAGGTCTCATTTCTTCTAGGTTGCTAGCTTTCCATGGGTTAGAGCCTTACCTTCCAGATTATCAGTTCCCCATAGAGAGGCTTGATCTTGAATGTAGGGTCCCCAACCTTTAATAAGATTGAGCCCCCTGTGTTTACAATGCTAGTCCCTGGATCAATAGCTAGCATCCACAGTTTAGATGTAATATCAAGAAACAAAGGTCAAAATACAACTTTATAACCAGGAATAACATAATTTTATTACATCTTTACATAGCTCATTTGGCTATTACATTACATTGCAGCGGAATAACTATAAGTATGGGGTCCTTCATCTTCAAAGTGCCACAGGCAGATGTTGGTTGTAGACTTTGTAATCCTAATCAATCAATCTTCACTAAAAACAATCAAACCTGCAACATAATAAGTTACAGCCACAAGGGTCAATACATTTGAATTGTATTGGCAAGTTTCACTACTATGTATGATATAGGTGGATCCTATCACTATATGCAAATTTGGCTAAGTAGAGTTTTAGGCTCATTTGCATAAAGCAATATTTTATCCTATCTTTTCAAAATGGTTTTGGTCCTTTGTCAAATCTCCTTTCAAAATCTCTTGAACTCCTTGGTAGAAACTCAAGGGTTCAAGTCCTTGTCAAATCTCTTTTTCCAAGATCCGTGAACTCCTTGGTAGAAACTCAAGGGTTCAAGTCCTTGTCAAAATCCTTGTGCTCCTTGGTAAAAACTCAAGTGCAACAAGTTTTATAAAATCTCTTTGAATTCCTTGGTAGACACTCAAGGGCATCAAGTTTTTATTTTAGAAGTTGGAATGTCGAGATCTCTCATAGTTCAAACTTTAGTTGCTCAGTATTGTCCATAACCGGGGACACGGCTAAGTACTTAGATTTTATTATCTTCTGCAGAAGTTGTACACTTTACCCACATGTCCCACTCTCATCTTGTTGCCACCAGTGGCCGCTGGATTAGTACTCACCAAGATGGAATACTGGCAGATTGAGAGTGTGACGAAGTCTTTCCAAAAGGTCCTCCCATACACCATTGCTAGCTTGTCTTTAGCCCCCATGAAGCATTCCAGATCCCCATGTCCAGTAACTAAAGACAATGTATGGGTCTTCCTAATGTAATTGACTAAGCCAGAGCCATAATAGCATGTGGTTGCACACGAAAGCCACAATTGGAGAAGCATGTTCAATCTCTAAGTTTCCTAGGTGGGTTTTCTTTTGGAGCACAACACAAAGAGATTACCATAGTCATGGTTCCTTTTGTTGCCACCTTCTCCAAAACTTAAAGTATCCTCCACCTAGGTGGTTCATTGAGTCCTTGTTTTATTATATAAAACACAAGTCCTTTTCTCAATCTCATAAATTCTCAACATGTATCTCTTTTCAAAATATAGCATGGCTAAGCATGTACAACTACAAGGTTTTCACTAAGTAATGTAAGGGAATCCTATTAGGATTTAGCATAGCATAAGTATAAAATTGTTTTCATGCATGTTTTCAAAATCCACTAAGTATAATGAAAATAGTAGGACTTTGGATGATAGTGTAACTTGCCTTTTTGGTAGGGAATGGTGGTTCACTCCTTGATCTTGCTAGTCTCACACTTCACTACAAGTCAATCAAGCAACACAAATTCAATTCACATTCCAAACCAAAGTCAAACAAACAATTCACACACATAAAACAATGGAGTCTAAGTCATGCATGTAAGCATGCAAAGGATGGTTCTATTGTAAGGATGGTCTCCACTAGGCTTCTAAACTTTGTAAGTTCCAAATTGGTCATTTACCAAAATGGCAAAGTCATTGGTTAGAGGGTTTTGCTCAAAAACCATTTTAAAATCCATTCATCATTTTATGTGGTGGAAAATATTTCTATCAAGGCAAAACTTTATGTTTTTCACCAAATGAGTTGCTATTGCAAAACTTGGTGTTTTGGGTTAGTAGGTTTGGTCCAAAACATTTTTCCAAGGTTTTTACTCCAAAAACATTTTCATAACAAAACCAATATTTTTAAATGGCTAGAAATGGGCTAAATCAATTAATCCATTCTAAACTTTTCCAAATTCATTTTCCAAAACATGGGTTGGTTCCTAGGGTCAGTAAGGTCACAACAAACCATTTTGCAAAGGTTTTAACCCAAAAATCATTTTTAAACCATTTTTCTAATCTAAACAAGCACACAAAAGAATCTGCAAAACAAGCAATCTAACAGATACTATTTGCTAAACTAAGGGTAGGGTTGGTTAGGGCTTGTTCTCCTGAATCCAACGACATAAAATTTGTAATTTTTGGACGTGTGGATCCAGAGTTATAGGGTTTTCAAATCTGCACACAAATCTGTTTTTCAAATCTGTTTTAAATCAAACACTGGCCACGCGTCGTGTTCCTACTGGCCCATACCGGTTCGGGTGGATCGCGTGCTGCGGTGCGTTAGATCTAGTCAAATCGTGCGGTCCAGAGAGCATACCTCTTCGCGACTAAGTGGATATGTCCTATTCGTACGATCTAAATCGAACGGCTGCAATCAATCGGACCACCAACTGGCGGCGCTGCGGTGGCTACCGGCGGCGGAGCTGTCGGTCGACGACGGTGCCGATGCTACAGGAGGTGAGGGAGAAAGGGGAGATGCTCACCGGGCTCAGGGGTTCACGGCGATGCTCGAGGAGGAGTTGGTCGGGCGAGGGGCGCTCTGGTACGACTGCGATTGCTCGCCGGAGTGGAGGACGGCGTCGGTTCTTCAGGTGGTTGTCGTGGACGGTCGCTGTGGATCACCCCAAGGCGAAACAAAGATGCGGTTAGATGCAGAAGGATGTGGCGAGTGTGGGAGTGTGAACGAGGAGGCGCGAGGCGGTTGGAAACTACCTGGGTGCTTGCCGGAGACGAGGCAGACGGCGGCGCTGCAGGTCGTCGCTGCCGCGTCTGGGCCGAGGCACGCGGCAGCGAAGCCGCTTGCGAAAGGTTCATCAGGGAATGCTGAGCACAGCTGCGTGCTCGAGAAGGCAGGAGGGGGCGTGTGCTGGCCGGAATCGACGGTGGAAGCTCGTCGGAGACAGAGCTGCTCGGGAGAAATTGGGGCGGCCTGGGGGCGTGTTTGGGGGAGGAGACAGAGGGGAAGTGAAGAGGAGTCACTAGCGTTTTAAAGCGTGCTGTCACGGCGAGGTTTAAGGCGCGGCATCAATGCGAATTTATCGCGCGGTTTGACGGCAGCAACGGCAGCGTCGTTAACGCGAGGAGGAAGAAGTCGCGGCGAGGAAGACGGTTAGCAAAGTGGGGCCGTTGCGTCAGTGGGAAAAGGAGAGAGGAGGAGGTCCACCAGTCAGTTGCCTTGCGGGTTGTTTAAGAGGTGAAGAAAAACGGTTCGCTCGGGTGGGGTGGAAGAACAGTGGAAAGTGGGTCCGCTTGGCAGTGAAAGAAAGGGAGTGGGGGTGGGGTCCAGGTTGTCTATGACTGAGTGGGTAAGAAACTGGGTGTGAAAAGAATGCTTTGGGGAATAATAGGAGGTGGGCTAGGTGGGCTGCTACTGGGCCTATTGGGCTGGGTCTTGTGCACTATTTTTTTTCTGTCTAAAAACCTTTTTCCTTTTCTATTACTATTTTTCTGTTCTAAATTTCAATCAATTATTCAAGCAATCAAACCATTCAAATAATTCAAACAAACACTCAACTTTGTACTTTGAATTTGGTTCTGTTTATCAACATAATCCAAATCTCAAAATAATTTAATATTTTTATTCACTTTAGGATCCATTCAATATTTAAATAAAATGGATCTTTAGTTAATTAATAAAATAGGGTTTGATTTAATTAATAAAATTTCCATTTGAAATCCAAATATTTTCAAAACCAAAACAGTAGGTTTTATTTGAAAATAAAAGATATTTGGAAAACTTGTTTAAAACAAAATAATGTTTTACTTTAGGGTCCATTAATAATTAAATAAAATGGGCCTAGTTAATAATCCATATAGGATTTGTTTTATTAAAACTTTATTTTGAAAATTTAGAATAAAACCAAAACACTTCAAAAGGTTTTATTTTGAGAAAACAAAATACTTGGGAAAACTTATTTTAAAAGAATAAATAAGTTTTGATGTTTTGGAAATAGTAAAACCTTTAGTAATAAAACTTGGATATTTAAATCCTTTTTATTTTATTTTAAATAAACCTCTATTATTTTTAAATCAAAGCAAAACTTTTTTAAAAGAAACTTGGCCAAGGTTTAATTTGGCTTTATAAAATAATCTTTATTTAAAACATTTATTTTCATTTTGAAAACCAAAACTTTTTTTTAAAAAGATCCAAATTGTAACTCCAAAACATTTTATTTGCCTTTATTAAATGTTTATCTTTATAAATCCCTTTAGGATTTTATTTGATCCAACTGGTTTGAAGTCCCAATTGAATTCAAAAAGTTTCTTCTGGCCTTGAAAATCAAACAAAGTTTTATTTTATTCATTTATTTTCACATTACAAGATTTGGAAAATCTTGGGATGTGACAGGCTACCACCCTTAAAATAAATCTCGTCCTCGAGATTTGGGAAGGTTAGGGTTACAAGCAGGTTCAAAGCATCTAGGGTACTACCACCCTTAAAAAATTTCAAACAAAAAAATTACACATTGTCCTTCTTGGGATCATGGGGAAACTTCTCTGGGCAAACATCTACATAGTGTCTTTTATTTCCATACTTGACTCATGGGCCAAGGTTGAGTTTCTCCATAGGCTTGATCAACTTGTTCTTCATCTTTTCTGGACAGTTGCTTGCATAGTGTCCTGGGTTCATGCAATTGTAACATATCACTTGGCTGATATCTTTCTTTTCCTTTGGTGTCATTGCCTCTTGTTTGTTTCTTTGGTTCTTCTTCTTTTCTGGGCATTCATTGAAATAGTGTCCCATCTCTTTGCAAGTGTAACATTGCTCTTGGGTAATATCCTTCTTGCTAGGGTTGGGGCATTTCTTCTTTTTCTTTTTGGGTCTCTCCAAAGCTAGGGGTTCTTCTAGTTCTTGTTCTTCATAGGTGGGAGATCTTTCTCTCTTCTTGGGGCATTGATCTTCATGTTCCTTGGATGCATGTTCCTTGTATCCAAAAGTATTGCTAGCTTGGGTTCCTTCTAGAATAACATCTTTGTCATCCTTGTTGTCATTAGCTCCTTGGGAAAAGTTTTCTCTCATGTTGATCATTTGAGTAACCAATCCTTGCAACATTTGGGATTGAAGCTTCAAAATCCTTTGTATGGCTGGGTCTAATCCATTGTTGTTGGCTAAAAGCTGAGTTGTCTCTTGGCTCAACTGGTTTTGGGTTGCTATGAGCTCTTTCATGCTGTCAACTTGGTTGTTGTTGATGTCATCAACCTTGATATTGGAATCTCTTGGGGAAGTCATCTGTTTAGGTTGAAGGGGGATTAGAATAGGCAAGAGTTTTTTCTAAGGAATCAATTCTAATCACACACATTACAATTCACACAAGCAAGGTGCAAGCAATCACAAACCAAACATTTCACTCAAACAACAAGTTTGAAGCATATTTTTAGGCAACCAAAAATATTTTTGTTACACCACATAAGTTGGTGTGTTTGACTTAAACTAAATATGGTGGTCCATCTATATGGCTCACTTGAAATCTTTCCATCCTTCTTTGGTTGATTCTTCTTTGCATAAGATCATGATTTCCTTGGAAATCTCTTGGTCACAAAACTTCAAAGATGTTGATGGCTCCTTCTAAATTGTTTTTCCTTAGTCTTCAAGTCTTGAGTAACATTTCTTGTCTCACTTGTAGTCCTTAGTAATATCTAAGTTGGAAGTCCTTGTTGAGAATAAGGTTGAAATCACTTGAAGATGTTGAAGTCATTGGAGTTGAAGATGTTGAAGTAGTCCTTTGCACATGGTGAAGTCTTTGGCCATGGGGTAGGCTTTTCCATCAAGTTTGAAGTAGAAGAGAAGTAGAGTTGAAACCAAAATGGTTGAGGAAAGAGTTTACAAGATTGTTTGTAAATAAGTTTTGGAACAAATACAACTCCTATTTTTCTAAGGGTTTTTGTCCAATCCTAGGGTTACAAATCCTACAGGCAACACAATGCTCTGATACCATTCTGTAGGGTCCCCAACCTTTAATAAGATTGAGCCCCCTGTGTTTACAATGCTAGTCCCTGGATCAATAGCTAGCATCCACAGTTCATATGTAATATCAAGAAACAAAGGTCAAAATACAACTTTATAACCAGGAATAACATAATTTTATTACATCTTTACATAGCTCATTTGGCTATTACATTACATTGCAGCGGAATAACTATAAGTATGGGGTCCTTCATCTTCAAAGTGCCACAGGCAGATGTTGGTTGTAGACTTTGTAATCCTAATCAATCAATCTTCACTAAAAACAATCAAACCTGCAACATAATAAGTTACAGCCACAAGGGTCAATACATTTGAATTGTATTGGCAAGTTTCACTACTATGTATGATATAGGTGGATCCTATCACTATATGCAAATTTGGCTAAGTAGAGTTTTAGGCTCATTTGCATAAAGCAATATTTTATCCTATCTTTTCAAAATGGTTTTGGTCCTTTGTCAAATCTCCTTTCAAAATCTCTTGAACTCCTTGGTAGAAACTCAAGGGTTCAAGTCCTTGTCAAATCTCTTTTTCCAAGATCCGTGAACTCCTTGGTAGAAACTCAAGGGTTCAAGTCCTTGTCAAAATCCTTGTGCTCCTTGGTAAAAACTCAAGTGCAACAAGTTTTATAAAATCTCTTTGAATTCCTTGGTAGACACTCAAGGGCATCAAGTTTTTATTTTAGAAGTTGGAATGTCGAGATCTCTCATAGTTCAAACTTTAGTTGCTCAGTATTGTCCATAACCGGGGACACGGCTAAGTACTTAGATTTTATTATCTTCTGCAGAAGTTGTACACTTTACCCACATGTCCCACTCTCATCTTGTTGCCACCAGTGGCCGCTGGATTAGTACTCACCAAGATGGAATACTGGCAGATTGAGAGTGTGAAGTCTTTCCAAAAGGTCCTCCCATACACCATTGCTAGCTTGTCTTTAGCCCCATGAAGCATTCCAGATCCCCATGTCCAGTAACTAAAGACAATGTATGGGTCTTCCTAATGTAATTGACTAAGCCAGAGCCATAATAGCATGTGGTTGCACACGAAAGCCACAATTGGAGAAGCATGTTCAATCTCTAAGTTTCCTAGGTGGGTTTTCTTTTGGAGCACAACACAAAGAGATTACCATAGTCATGGTTCCTTTTGTTGCCACCTTCTCCAAAACTTACAGTATCCTCCACCTAGGTGGTTCATTGAGTCCTTGTTTTATTATATAAAACACAAGTCCTTTTCTCAATCTCATAAATTCTCAACATGTATCTCTTTTCAAAATATAGCATGGCTAAGCATGTACAACTACAAGGTTTTCACTAAGTAATGTAAGGGAATCCTATTAGGATTTAGCATAACATAAGTATAAAATTGTTTTCATGCATGTTTTCAAAATCCACTAAGTATAATGAAAATAGTAGGACTTTGGATGATAGTGTAACTTGCCTTTTTGGTAGGGAATGGTGGTTCACTCCTTGATCTTGCTAGTCTCACACTTCACTACAAGTCAATCAAGCAACACAAATTCAATTCACATTCCAAACCAAAGTCAAACAAACAATTCACACACATAAAACAATGGAGTCTAAGTCATGCATGTAAGCATGCAAAGGATGGTTCTATTGTAAGGATGGTCTCCACTAGGCTTCTAAACTTTGTAAGTTCCAAATTGGTCATTTACCAAAATGGCAAAGTCATTGGTTAGAGGGTTTTGCTCAAAAACCATTTTAAAATCCATTCATCATTTTATGTGGTGGAAAATATTTTTATCAAAGCAAAAATTTTAAGTTTTTCAGCAAATGAGTTGCTAAATTGCAAAACTTGGTGTTTTGGGTCAGTAGGTTTGGTCCAAAACATTTTTCCAATGTTTTTACTCCAAAAACATTTTTATAACAAAACCAATATTTTTAAATGGCTAGAAATGGGCTAAATCAATTAATCCATTCTAAACTTTTCCAAATTCATTTTCCAAAACATGGGTTGGTTCCTAGGGTCAGTAAGGTCACAACAAACCATTTTGCAAAGGTTTTAACCCAAAAAACATTTTTAAACCATTTTTCTAATCTAAACAAGCACACAAAAGAATCTGCAAAACAAGCAATCTAACAGATACTATTTGCTAAACTAAGGGTAGGGTTGGTTAGGGCTTGTTCTCCTGAATCCAACGACATAAAATTTGTAATTTTTGGACGTGTGGATCCAGAGTTATAGGGTTTTCAAATCTGCACACAAATCTGTTTTTCAAATCTGTTTTAAATCAAACACTGGCCACGCGTCGTGTTCCTACTGGCCCATACCGGTTCGGGTGGATCGCGTGCTGCGGTGCGTTAGATCTAGTCAAATCGTGCGGTCCAGAGAGCATACCTCTTCGCGACTAAGTGGATATGTCCTATTCGTACGATCTAAATCGAACGGCTGCAATCAATCGGACCACCAACTGGCGGCGCTGCGGTGGCTACCGGCGACGGAGCTGTCGGTCGACGACGGTGCCGATGCTACAGGAGGTGAGGGAGAAAGGGGAGATGCTCACCGGGCTCAGGGGTTCACGGCGATGCTCGAGGAGGAGTTGGTCGGGCGAGGGGCGCTCTGGTACGACTGCGATTGCTCGCCGGAGTAGAGGACGACGTCGGTTCTTCAGGTGGTCGTCATGGACGGTCGCTGTGGATCACCCCAAGGCGAAACAAAGATGCGGTTAGATGCAGAAGGATGTGGCGAGTGTGGGAGTGTGAACGAGGAGGCGGTCGAGAAACTACAGGTGCTTGCGAGACGAGGCGGACGGCGCTGCGAGTATCTTTGGGAGGCACGCGCGAGTGAGCTGCGGCTGCAGAAAGGTTCACTGGGGAATGCTGAGCACAGCTGCGTGCTCGAGAAGGCAGGAGGGGGCGTGTGCTGGCCAGAATCGACGGTGGAAGCTCGTCGGAGACAGAGCTGCTCGGGGGAAATTGGGGCGGCCTGGGGGCGTGTTTGGGGGAGGAGACAGAGGGAAAGTGAAGAGGAGTCACTGGCGTTTTAAAGCGTGCTGTCACGGCGAGGTTTAAGGCGCAGCATCAATGCGAATTTATCGCGCGGTTTGAAGGCAGCAACGGCAGCGTCGTTAACGCGAGGAGGAAGAAGTCGCGGTGAGGAAGACGGTTAGCAAAGTGGGGCCGTTGCGTCAGTGGGAAAAGGAGAGAGGAGGAGGTCCACCAGTCAGTTGCCTTGCGGGTTGTTTAAGCGGTGAAGAAAAACGGTTCGCTCGGGTGGGGTGGAAGAACAGTGGAAAGTGGGTCCGCTTGGCAGTGAAAGAAAGGGAGTGGGGGTGGGGTCCAGGTTGTCTGTGACTGAGTGGGTAAGAAACTGGGTGTGAAAAGAATGCTTCGGGGAATAAGAGGAAGTGGGCTAGGTGGGCTGCTACTGGGCCTATTGGGCTGGGTCCTGTGCACTATTTTTTTTCTGTCTAAAAATCTTTTTCCTTTTCTATTACTATTTTTCTGTTTTAAATTTCAATCAATTATTCAAGCAATCAAACCATTCAAATAATTCAAACAAACACTCAACTTTGTACTTTGAATTTGGTTCTGTTTATCAACATAATCCAAATCTCAAAATAATTTAATATTTTTTATTCACTTTAGGATCCATTCAATATTTAAATAAAATGGATCTTTAGTTAATTAATAAAATAGGGTTTGATTTAATTAATAAAATTTCCATTTGAAATCCAAATATTTTCAAAACCAAAACAGTAGGTTTTATTTGAAAATAAAAGATATTTGGAAAACTTGTTTAAAACAAAATAATGTTTTACTTTAGGGTCCATTAATAATTAAATAAAATGGGCCTAGTTAATAATCCATATAGGATTTGTTTTATTAAAACTTTATTTTGAAAATTTAGAATAAAACCAAAACACTTCAAAAGGTTTTATTTTGAGAAAACAAAATACTTGGGAAAACTTATTTTAAAAGAATAAATAAGTTTTGATGTTTTGGAAATAGTAAAACCTTTATTAATAAAACTTGGATATTTAAATCCTTTTTATTTTATTTTAAATAAACCTCTATTATTTTTAAATCAAAGCAAAACTTTTTTAAAAGAAACTTGGCCAAGGTTTAATTTGGCTTTATAAAATAATCTTTATTTAAAACATTTCTTTTCATTTTGAAAACCAAAACTTTTTTTAAAAAGATCCAAAATAGTAACTCCAAAACATTTTATTTGCCTTTATTAAATGTTTATCTTTATAAATCCCTTTAGGATTTTATTTGATCCAACTGGTTTGAAGTCCCAATTGAATTCAAAAAGTTTCTTCTGGCCTTGAAAATCAAACAAAGTTTTATTTTATTCATTTATTTTCACATTACTTGGAAAATCTTGGGATGTGACATTGAATCCATGGTTCAGCATGGTTTTTTTCCTTGGGGGCTAATGTGAGAAGTTTACCGTATGAATTATCTTTTGCCCAGCAAGGTCAGAGAAAGGGTAGGACTGAGAAAATAGTTTATTTGCATGCACCTGCTTTGTTTAACTTTGATAACAGGCAAGGATGGTCGCTTACGGAGGAGGAGGTTGACACATATGTGGAGGATCTCTCCCAACAAGAGGATAATGTTGAAGAGGATGCCGAAGATGATTCAGTTTAGCCCTCCAACTTGGGAGAGTCTTTATACCAGCAGCCGTCATTTGATTGGGGCGCGTCTTCTTCTTCATCGCAAGCACCTGACTATGATCATTCCTATGATGACCCACTAGCATGGGGTTACTACCCGCGCTATTGAGCCCCACTTAGGCCAAAATCCTAAGCTTGGGGGGAGGTATACCGACATCACACTCATATATATATCATGTTCGGTCGGTTCTTTGTCTATCCATTGTTTCGCTTTCTTTTTGGTTCTTGTTGCTTCTTTCTCAAAAACACAAAAATACCAAAAATATTTTCGTTGTTTCTCTTGGTTTGTTTCTTTGTTCCTTTGCTTTGGTTTGCCTTAAAAGAAAAATCCAAAAATATTTTGCTTTGTTTGGTTTGCTTTGTTTTTGTTTGGTTTTTCTTTGTTTGCTTGTTTCTAAAAAATCAAAAACACCAAAAATATTTGTTGTTCTTCTTTGGTTTTGTGAGTTCTTTGCAGGGTTCAGCCGTCTTTAGTGGATCTTATTTTGATGTTATTATTCAAATCACACAAGTAAAGGGCAATAATGAAGATTAAGACAACTTCGGGAGTGGTAAGAGGCTGGTAACGAACTCTATTTGTTTCATTTTTGTACAAATACTCATCATTATGAGCATGATTAGCATGTTTGTGTAAGGTGTATGTCATTATGGATGTTTAGTAGTTCTTGCTTGTCTATGATTAGCTCCAGCTTGCTAATAGTTTGTAGCATGTCATATGAATGTTTGCTTGCATTGTTTTATTCATACTTTGGTATGATATTGTGGTATCCTCCTCTGAATGTTTCATGTGAATCGACTTGGCACATGCTCACGCATGCATATGACTAAACAATAGTTAGTAAGCCTCGACTATTTATTTTTCCTCAGAGTTCTTGTATCACTTTCATGCCATAATTAGTCATGTTTTGTTGCAAGCTTGATTATGACAATTACTGCTTTCTAGTTTGTCGCTCCCTCTCTATTGATATACTTCACTTGCACTGAATATGAGCTCTACTTGTTCATCCAATCCCCCAAAACCAATATTGCCAACCGTGTCCACCATACCTACCTATTAGCATCATTTGCCATTTCAGTGCATATTCAATATGCCTTGTTTTCTCCCAAATAAAATGTTTGTCTGTTTTGAGAAAGTTAGTTAGTAAAATCTCTCACAAACTTGAAGTCACACTTTATTCCTTGCACTTAATAATCCTGAACCATTGTGACTTGTCCATGAAAGTTATATGCTTGCAAATTATATGCTGGGAGTCAGCAGAACCGTGCTATCACGGGGAACGCTTTCAATACTTTTTGGACATCTTGTCCAGTTGATATTTTGCTATTTTGTTTACGGATGTCGACAATGTGATATAAAAGGGGAGCTTGTGAGTTCATGGAGTCTATACATTGTGTTAGAGAAACTGTAGAGGTCCCAAAATTTAATAAGGTAGATATCTCTGTGTTTACAATGCTAGTCCCTGGATCGATAGCTAGCATCCACAGTTAAGATGTAATATCAAGAAACAAAGGTCATAGTACAGCTTTATAACCAGGAATAAAATAATTCATTACATCTTACATAGCTCATTTGGCTATCTCATTACAATGAAGCAGAAATAACTATAGCATGGAGTCCTTCATCTTCAAAGTGCCACAGGCAATCATGTTGGTTGTAGACTTGTAATCCTAATCAACACACTTCACTAACATCAAACAAACCTGCAACATAATAAGTTACAGCCACAAGGGTCAATATATTTGAATTGTATTGGCAAGTGATACTATGGTAGTATAGTCGTATATATCATCTATATGCATTTGGCTAAGTGGAGGTTAGGCTTGCTTTGATCAAAATAGATTTTCCTTATCATTTGAAAACACTAAGTTTTTGTTTTGTCAAAATCACCCAAGGCATCTACCAATCAAAGATTGAAGATCCTTTAATCCTTGTTCAACCACAAGTTTTAACTTGGAAATTGGGATGAGGAGATTCTTGATAGCTTCCATGTCTTGATTCTCAAATTGTCCATTGCCGGGGACACGGCTAAGTACTTAGATTTTACTCTCTCGAGAGGTGGTGCACTTTCCCCACAAGACTCGACATGCATTGAGACAAGATCTTTCAGAAGCATTCCCTTAGACCAAAATGGACGTGTTCCCAAACCTATCATCCCCTACCACCAACTGTCCATTTTGCTAAGTTGTTGCAACCTATATGATCCAGGCAGAGCCCATAATGCCAAGTGTCTGCACTTGAAGCTTCTGAACATTTGACATCTCAAATCTCTTTGTTCCTGGGTGGCATTCCACAAGTGAGATACACAGGGTAAACCATTAAAAAATGGACCCTGGTAACCACTCAACAAAAATCCAACCAAGCAATTACCATTCCACCCATGTGTTTCATTCACTTAGTTGTTTTATTAAACAAAACATAAGTATTTGACTTAGAAATATTCCATAGCATGAATATAATCCACCCTTGTTTTCTACTAACTAAGCTAAGCATGATAGTAGTAGGAATCTTAACTTAGGAAAATTCTACTAAGGTTTAATCTACTAGGATTTCCCATGGCATAGTTTATACTTAGAAAATTCCATGCAAGTCCTACTTAGAAATATCACTAATGCATAGTGAAAATAATGGGACAAAAGTATGAAGCACCACTTGCCTTTTTGGTAGAGAATATAAGTTCACTCCTTGATCTTGCAATAGTCACACTCTTCAAATTTCACTACAATTCAATCAAGGCAGAGATTCAATCTACCATTCAAGCAATTCATCACTTAGAATAATAAAAACAAAGCAATGCATGCAAGCATGCCAAAGATTGTTTTATTTGGAAAAGTGGTTTCTATTAGGCCATAAACATTCTAAAGCATCTATTGGTCATTTATAAAAGTAGTAAAACCATTTGATACTAAGTTAGTGAAAATGGACATTTTAAATCATTTTTGTTTTGCTAGAAATCATTTAAATCCAAGGAATATTTTCTAGTGTTTGCCAAATATATTTTTAAACACAAATGTTAGTGTTTTAAGGTCAAGTGTTTAATATTAAAACCATTTGCAAAAGGTTTTACCTATAAACCATTTTTAAATCAAAGCCATATTTTATTTTGTTGGAAATGCGTTTAAACAAGGTAATAATTTTATAGGGTTCACCAAATATATTTTTAAATCCTAAAACTTGGGGTTTAGGGTCAGAGAGTTTAAATTAAATCATTTTCCAAAGGTTTTACTCAAAAAGCATTTTTAAAACATATTCAACATTTTTATTTACATATAAATGCTTTAATTCAAAGATTTATTCCTTAGCTTCACAAAATACACTTTTAAAACTAGAAGTTGGTTTCTATGGTCAGTAGGTTCAAAAAAATCCATTTACAAAATATTTTACCCTAAAAACATTTTTAGAATAAATTTTATACACAAAATAAGCCTAAACAAGTTTATGCAAAAACAACTAATTTTACAGAAGTAATTTACTAAACAAAGGACATGGTTGGATATGATTCTTTTTGCTGATTCCATTAATATAAAATTTGCAACATTTGGATGTGTAGATTTAAAGTTATGAATTTTGCAAGTTTAAACATCTAATAGAAATGTTTCTGTTTTTAAATCAAAACTCTGGCCACGTGGAGCTATCCTATTGGTCGATACCGATTCGGCTGGATCAACTAACACAGGCCGCAGGATTTAAAGTGCATCGTACGGTCTAGATCTAGCATACCGGTTCGTTTTTAGTGAATCTAACACACCCACTGGATCTGCAACCAACGGTCCAGAGTGCATCGACCAGAGATGGGCGGCGCTGGCGTCGGTGGCTGGCGGCGGCGCGGTCAGACGAGGACGGTGTCGGCGATATAGGAAGAACGGGAGAGGGAGGAATAGCTCACCATTTTTGCAAGGTCGTAGTGAAGCTCAAGGTGGACATCGTTTGTTGAGGGGCGCACCGGGTCGTCCTGAATCACTCGCCAGAGTTCACGAAGGCGTCGGGCACGCACGGTTCTTGTCGGAAACGAGTACCTGAAACGCAAGCGATCGAGGGAACGTGTTAGTGAGGTGTGCGCAGGGTCGAGGAGTGTAGGGGTACTCACCAGAACGCGCGGGGTGCACGGGGTTGGCGCTAGTAGCTCACCGGAGTAGAGGCAGATGGCGGAGGCATTCAGTCAAGGACGTTGCCGACGATAGGGGGCACACGCGGGCGAGTGGTTGGTGCTGGGAGGTGCGTAGGGAGGGAAGGCGAGACTTGGCCGGAATTGTCGCCAGAGTGCGTCGGAGACAGAGGGGGTTTGAGCAAGAATTTGTGCAGCCTAGAGGCTCTCGAGGTGTGGCGTATGGGGGGAAATGGCGAGGGGAGGGAGGCGATGTAGATAGGATGGTCGGGGGGCAGAATCACTTCGGCATTAACGCGTATTGAAACGAGGTTTAAACGGGCAGAAACGGCCGGAGTTGAGGGCAAGGTCAGCGTGGGGGGGGGGTGAAGACGACGACTGACGAGTGGGGCCGTGTCGTCAGCGTGAGAGAGGGGTTTGCGGTGGGATCCAGCGGTCAGTGTCTGAGTGGGTGCGATTGCGAGTGAGAAAAGGGGGCTCGCGGGGAGAGAGGTGGGCTGGGAAATGGGCTGGACTGGGCCTGATGGGTTGGTTTGTTTCTTTCCCTTTTTTTATTTCTGAATCCTTTTCTTTTTCCTTTTCTATTTTTTTGTTTTGATTTTTGTTCCAATAATTCAAACACCATTGAATTCAAATCTTTACCAAACTTTCAGTAATTTTTAATGTTGTTTAAACATGTATTTTATATACCATTTTAGGAATAATTCTTTTATTCCTTTATGGTTTATAATTTATTTATAAAGGCATTTGTCTTTTATTCAAATAAGATTTTATTTATTTCCAAACCCTTATTTGAATTCTAATTTTTCACCAAACCTTATTCAATAAGTTTTATTTATTCAATGGGGTGTTAAATAATTTACTTTGAATTATTTAAAGTATTTCCATATGTTTTATTAATCATTTTAAATTGGGCAATTGTTTTTATTTCAATAAAATCAAATATGGTTTTAATTCCATATAATTTTATTTAAATGTTTCATTTATTTCATTTAAGTTAATTAAATAACTTTTATTCCACTTGGGCAAATTCCATTTATTATTTTCCCATGGTTTAATTAATAATTCCTATTAGGGATTTTGTCTTTATTAAATTTAATTAGAATAGGGTTTAATCCCATATACTTTTATTTGTTTATTCTTCATACCTTTATTTCATTTGGCTTTGGATTATGTTTATCTCATTTGCTTATGGATTTGGCCAAGATTTAATTTGGCTTTTAAATATTCCTTGTTTATTTATTTCTTCCTTTCCCTTATTAAATCCATATCTTTTTATTTATAGATCCAAAATTGGTGATTCCAATTTGTAGAATTTTATTTAATACTTGTTTATCCTTTTAAATCACTTAGGATTATTTTGCTCACCATTTGGTATGGATTTTAGATAGGATCTTTATTAGCTTTGGAAATTATTTCTTTTTAGATTATTAAATTCATAAGTTTTTATCCATGGTTCCAAATTGAATGAAATCAATTTCTATGGTTTTATAATATTTTTATTTATCATTTTGATCTTTATAAATGCTTGTTGCTAAATTTTTATATGGATCAAATCCATAGTCTTAGAGAGATCTTGGAAATGATTTTCTTCCATTAGGGTTTTAGAGTTTTGGTTTATTTTCCAAGTGTTTAAATTTTAAGATACATTCATTGATGAATGCATTTCACTTGATTTGAATTTTGTTGGTTTACCTTTTATTTAAACTTTGTTCAAGATGGGTTTTGATGTTTCCATTTTAAAACAAGATGTTTCTTTTCACCCTAAATTTCAATAATTATTTATTTTGTTTATTTATTTTTTCACATTTCAAAATTTGGAAAATTTTGGGATGTGGTAGGCTACCACCCTTAAAAAATATCGTCCCAAGATTTGGGAGAGCTAGAGGTTACAAGTTGGCTTCAAAGCAAATAGGGTACTACCACCCTTAAAAAGGTTTTCACTAGATTACATCTTGGCTTACTTGGTATCTTGATGAAACTTCTGTGGGCAGACATCTGCATAGTGTCCTTTATTTCCACACTTGAAACATGTGACATGGATGAGATCCCTCATAGGCTTGCTTGTCTTGTACTTCATCTTTTCTGGACAATTGCTTGCATAATGTCCTTGGTCACCACACTTATAACATGTGACAAGGTTGAGTTCTTCACGTATCTTCTCTGGACAAGTTGATATATAATGGCCTAGCTCTTTGCAGTTGTTGCACCACAGTTGGCTAATTTCCTTATTCTTCTTTTTCTTGGGTTTCTCCAAAGCTAGGAGTTCCTCTAGTTCATGCTCTTCATATCTCACCTCAAAGGTGGGAAAGCTTCCTCGGTTCCTTGAACAATTCCTTGGATAATACCTATGTTTCCTCTTTTGTTCACCAAGGTGATTCTTAATGTATGGAGGTGCAATCTGAGGTTTGCTTTTGTCTTCATCTTTCTTGATAGAAGTTGTTTCCACATGGGGTTTTCCATACTTTTGATGCATTCCACCTTGTTTCACTTGTTCAACTATAGGATATATGGGGCATTGGATAGGGACATGATTATTTCCTTCACATTGGAAACAAGTCACTTGAGATGTGGGGCATTGTTTAGTTGGATGTTTCTCTTCACAATTAGGGCATTGATCCTCATGCTCTTTGGAAGTGTGATCCATGTCTCCACAAATATCGCAAGCTTGAGTTCCTTCTATAATATCATCTTTGACATCATTATTGTCACAATGTCCTTGGGAAAGGTTGTCTTTCATGTTGATCATTTGAGTGGTCATCCCTTGCAACAATTGGGATTGGATTTCCAAAAACTTTTGCATGGTTAGGTCTAACTCATTGTTGTTGGTTAAAAACTGAGTTGTCATCTGATTCAACTGGGCTTGGGTTGCTAGTAGTTGTTCTCTCATGTGCATCTCTTGGTTGTTATCACCATTCTTGATGTTGGAGTCTCTTGGAGAAGTCATCTGTTTGGGTTGTATTGGGATTAGAATAGGCAAAAGATTCCTATAGTAAAAGTTCTAATCACACACATCACAAATAACACAAGCAATGTGCAAACAATCACAAACAAACATTTCACTCAAATAACAAAGTTCAAGCACATTTTTAGGCAACAAAATATTTTTGCTACACCACATAAGTTGGTGTGTTTGATCTAAACTTTAGTTTGGTGGTCCAACTATATGGTTTTATTGAGATCATTCCATTCTTCTTAGTTGATTCTTCATGAATGAGTTAATGGTTTCCTTGGAAAATTTTTTGCATCTTGGTCACAAACTTCAAAGGTGATGATGGTTCCTTCTAAGTTGTGTTTCTCTAGTTTTCAAGTCTTGAGTATTTGTTCTTGTCTCACTTGTAGTCCTTAGTGATATCTAGGTTGAAGTCCTTGGTGAAACTAAAGTTGAAGTCTTTCATGATGTTGAAGTTGAAGTCATTTGAGTTGGTGAAGTCCTTTGCTCATGTTGAAGTCTTTGCTCATGGTTGAGGTCCTTGTCCATCAAGTTGAAATAGAAGAGATGTAGAATCAAAACCAAAAGGTTGAGGAAAGAGTTTACAAGATTGTTTGTAAATAAGTTTTTGAACAAATACAACTCCTATTTTTCTAAGGTTTTTTTCCAATCTTAGGGTTACAATCCTACAGGCAACACAGTGCTCTGATACCATCTGTAGAGGTCCCAACCTTTAATAAGGTAGAGATCCCTGTGTTTACAATGCTAGTCCCTGGATCGATAGCTGACATACACAGTTAAGATGTAATATCAAGAAACAAAGGTCATAGTACAAATTTATAACCAGGAATAAAATAATTCATTGCATCTTACATAGCTCATTTGGCTATCTCATTACAATGCAGCAGAAATAACTATAGCATGGAGTCCTTCATCTTCAAAGTGCCACAGGCAATCATGTTGGTTGTAGACTTGTAATCCTAATCAACACGCTTCACTAACATCAAAAAAACCTGCAACATAATAAGTTACAGCCACAAGGGTCAATACATTCGAATTGTATTGGCAAGTGATACTATGGTAGTATAGTGGTATCTATAATCTATATGCATTTGGCTAAGTGGAGCTTAGGCTTGCTTTGCTCAAAATAGATTTTCCTTATCATTTGAAAACACTAAGTTTTTGTTTTGTCAAAATCACCCAAGGCATCTACCAATCAAAGATTGAAGATCCTTTAACCCTTGTTCAACCACAAGTTTTAACTTAGAAATTGGGATGAGGAGATTATTGATAGCTTCCATGTCTTGATGCTCAAATTGTCCATTGCCAGGGACACTGCTAAGTACTTAAATTTTACTCTCGAGAGAGGTGGTGCACTTTCTGAAGGGAATATGCCCTGAGAGGCAATAATAAAGTGTTTATTATGTGTATTCCAAGTATATGATAGATGTTTATTTTACATGCTATAATTGTATTAATACGGAAACATTAATACATGTGTGTTTAATAAACAAACAGAAAGTTCCTAGTTATGCCTCTCTCATAAACTAGCTCGTTGATTAACAAGATGATCAAGGTTTCCTGATCATGGACATTGGATGTTGTTAATAACGGGATCACAACATTAGTGTAATGGTGTGATGAACATTCATCCGAAGTATAGCATTACGATCAAAGTCATTGAGTTTATATTGCTATAACAACTTACGAAGTGATCCTAATCCTTAGACCATGAGATCATGTCAATCACTAACACCGGAAGAGTTTCTTGATAACATCAAACGTCACACCGTAACAGGGTGATTATAAAGATGGATTCAGAACTAATAAAGTGTTATGTTGAGGCTCATGGATCGAGAGTGGAATTTGTTCATCCCGATGACGGATAGATATACTCTGGGCCCTCTCGGTAATATCACATTGATTAGCTTGCAAGCAAGTGATTTGATCACTAGAATGTTATATCACGGGAACGAGAAAAGAGTGCATGTCGGTAACGAGATCAAACTAGGTATGGAGATACCGATGATCGAATCTCGTACATGTAATATATTGTGAAACAAAAGGATTAAGGTACTAGCGTAAAAAGGTTCCGACGATCACAACAAAGTCATCGTTGAATGTGTGGGAGTCAGTATGGATCTCCAGATCCCGCTTCTGATTATTGATCCGAGAGGGGTCTCGATCATGTCCGCATTATTCACGAACCGTAGGGTGAGACACTTAAGAGACACCGACATCCAATTGGAGCAAAAGTTTCATGCCGAAAGAATGAACAAGCGCAGGAATTTATTTCACTAGATACCGAAACAGGTTTTCGGGTGAAATTGCATAAAGTGGTTATGCATGTGAAATGGAATTCTAGCAAGGGGTTATTTGTGAATGTTTTTCATTAAAGTAATTGAAAAAATTCTGAATAAAATAAAAGAGTTTTATTTAATGAGAGTTTGCATTGAATTTGGTGGAGATTTAATGGGAATTTGAGTGGACTTTTGAGTGGAGGGAATTTAAAGGGAATTTTGTGAGTGGAGTGTCCACCCACATGCATGAAGGAGGGGAGGGGGCAGCCCCCATGGCCGGAGGCCACCCCCTTGGGGTTCCCCCCTCCTCCTATAAAAGGAGCCCCCCTCCTCACTTGTCTCTCACACCTCCTCGTGAAGGATCTCTCTCCCCCTCTAGAATTTATCCCCCATGGTATCGGACTAGCGAGATACATGTTCCCAGTGGCTATTCTGCAAGAAAGAGTTGTGCTTCTGCTGCATCGCTGGAGCGAGGAGGCGGAGGTTGCTCGGTGCCTCGAACGTGTGTGCGAGCACGGATGCGCTGCTGATTTGCGGCGCTAGGACTTCCTATCGATCTTGAGATCGGCAAGAGATCGTCTACATCAACCACGAGTTGAACTCGTTAAGCTTTGTCGGTCTTCAAGGGTATGTTCTCTACGGATATACATCCGCCCGTTGTTTGTATCTAGTAGATAGATCTTGGTACATAGTTCACATCGTAGGAAATTTTTTGTTTTCTATGCTGCGAACCCAACAGTGGTATCAGAGCCGGATCTATGCGTAGATACTTTACACGGGTAGTACACATATGAGTATGTGGGCGATGATGATCATGTTTTTGCTCCTTTGTTGTAATTTTGGATATTGGTGGCATAGTGGGATGAAGCGTCCCGGACAAACTTTACATGTCCTCGCACATGAGACCTGTTCCACGCTTGACATGCAACTAGTTTGCATAAGTGGCTAGCGGGTGTCTGTCTCTCCTACTATAGTCAATATCTATTTTGCAAACGAGTTGTCAACAATTTGGTTATCCTCGTTGTGGTTCATGTTCGTAGGTAAGAACAGTTCTATCTCGAAAGCCCTAAGCCACGTAAAAATTGCAATAGATAAATTAGAGGCGTCTAGTTTAGATTGTTGCTGTGCTAGTGTTATGATATGGTAGTGTTGTAAGTAGAAGTATGAGATGATAATCTTACAACACACATAGCGTGTAAACTCCATAGACCTTGGATTTACACATATAGGTATGATAGTGATCATACCACGATGCACATGATAGAGATCATCTGCGGGAACCATATCATTTCACTAATAAACAAGTGATGTTTGATAGCATCTTATATTGCTTGTTTAGCGCTTTGTTAGCATAATAAGATGATCCCTCATTTAAATATCAAGATAAAAATGTGTTCTTCCTTTAGTATGCACCGATTATGTTTCGTCGCTCCAAGACATCACGTGATGATCGGGTGTTCTTGGATCCACGACCATATTTCGGGTGTAAAACAGTTACACACGCGAATACTAAGGTTCTAACTTGGCGAGCCTAGCATGTACAAACATGGCCTCGGAACACGGACCGAAAGGTTAAGCATGAGACATATAGTTGATATGATGCCCATTTGATGCTCGCCTCTGAAGCTATACCGACTCACATGATGATCGGACTTGGTATAGTGGATTTGGTTCATGTAATCACCAAAAAGGCACGAGGGATGTCGTTTTTGAGTGGGAGTTCATTCGTAATATGGATTAGTTGAACTCAATCTATCATACACTTAGTCTAAACTTTACAAATTTTGTTGTAGATGGCACCACCTGCTTTTAATTTCAATGTGTTCACGGAGAAAGAGAAACTAGCAACAAACGGTAGCAACTTTACCGAATGGGCCATGAATTTGAGGATTCTCCTCTCTGCTGCACAAAAGCAATATGTGCTAGAAGCGCCGTTAGGCCCCCCACCTTTAGATGATGCCCCTGACGAGGAGAAGAATGTCTATCAGACTCGTCAGGAGGACCACAACTTAGTTCATTGCGGCATATTGTATGGGCTAGAGTCGGAACTTCGAAAGCGTTTCGAAAATGGCAATGCTTTTGATACAATGGGTGAGTTGAAAATGATTTTCGACACACATGCTGCTGTAGAGAGCTACAACGCTTCAGAAAAGTTCTTTAGCTGCATGATGGAAGAGCACAGCTCCGTTAGTGAGCATGTACTCAAGATGTCGGGTTACGCCGATAAGCTTGTGTCCTTGGGAATATCGATTCCCATTGACTTAGGCATCCATCGTGTTCTGCAGTCTCTGCCACCTAGCTATAAGAGCTTCGTGATGAACTATAATATGCAAGGCATGAAGAAGTCTCTCCCGAGCTTCACAATGCTTAAAACTGCGAAGTGGAGATCAAAAGGAACATCAAGTGTTGATGATCAATAGGAACACTGGTTTCAAGAAAGACAAGAAGGGAAAAGCGGAAGGAAGTAAGGGCGGCAAGCTGTTGCGTGCCTAAAAAAGAAACCCCGAGTTGGACCTAAGTCCGATACCGAGTGCTACTATTGTAAGGGGATCCCATCGAAGCGCATAATCGCCTCAAGTATCGCGGCATAAGAAGGCCGGCAAAGGCAAACAAAGGTATATATGATATACATGTTATTGATGTGTACTTGACTAGTGCTCATGATAGCACACGGGTATTTGATACGGTTCAGTTGCTAATATTTGTAACTCGAATCAGGGGCTGCGGAACAAGCGACCGCTAGCAAGGGGTGAGGTCAAGATGCGTGTCGGCAATGGATCAAGCATTGATGTGATCGCCGTCGGAACGTTGCCTCTCCACTTGCCATCGGGATTAGTTATAAACTTGAATAATTGTTATATGGTGCCTGCACTGAGCATGAACATTGTATCTGGATCGTGTTTGATGCGAAGTGGTTATTCATTTAAATCCGAGAACAATGGTTGTTCCATTTATATGAATGAAATCTTTTATGGTCATGCACCGATGATGAATGTTTTATTTCTATTAGATCTCGATGATAATGTTACACATATTCATAATGTTGATGCTAAAAGGATTAAACTTAATGATGATATATCCGCATATATGTGGCACTGCCGTCTAGGTCATATTGGCGTTAAACGCATGAAGAAGCTCCATTCGGATGGACTTTTGGAATCACTTGATTTTGAATCATTTGATACATGTGAGCCATGCCTTATGGGCAAGATGACTAGAACGCTGTTTTCTGGTTCAATGGAACGGGCGACAGATTTATTGGAAATCATACATTCTGATGTATGTGGTGCAATGAGTGTGTCGGCGCGAGGTGGATATCGTTATTTTGTTACTTTCACGGATGATTTGAGTAGATACGGTTATATATACTTGATGAAACACAAGTCTGAAACCTTTGAAAAGTTCAAGGAATTTCAGAATGAAGTGGAAAATCATCGTAATAGAAAGATCAAATTTCTACGGTCTGACCGTGGAGGTGAGTATCTAAGTTATGAGTTTAGCACTCACATGAAAGAGTGTGGAATTGTTTCACAACTCACGCCTGCCGGAACACCACAGTGAAATGGTGTGTCAGAACGTCGTAATCGTACTTTATTAGATATGGTTCGATCTATGATGTCTCTGACGGACTTGCCGTTGTCATTTTGGGGTTATGCACTAGAAACTGCTGCATTCACTTTAAATCGGGCACCATCTAAATCCGTTGAAAAGACGCCGTATGAATTGTTGTTTGGAAACAAACCTAAGCTGTCTTTTCTTAAAGTTTGGGGATGGGATGTTTATGTGAAGAAGCTTCAACCGGATAAACTCGCACCCAAAGCGGAAAATGCGTCTTCATAGGATACCCTAAGGAAACTATTGGGTACTCCTTCTATCACAGATCCGAGGGCAAGGTTTTTGTTACCAAGAATGGATCCTTTCTTGTAACATCCCTAAAATCATATTTCAAAACTCATTCATATCATCCTTGCATCCTTCATTCATTTAGGGTTTTTCTCAAAATCATTTAGAAGCATTAGCTTGTGCTATGATTTCATGTGAGCAAATTTACCTCAAATGGCCATCACCCTTTGAGACTTGATTGTTTAGGAACTTGGTTGCTTGCCTCCATTGTTGGAAAGTTAGGTGTAGCAATTTAATCAAAGTTATAATTTAGAAATGATTTCAAAACCCCTATTTCAAATAGTTGCAAAATAGAAGCTTAGTCTCTGTTTGTTTGAAACCCAAGCTTGACCAAGCCCTTGCAAGGTAACCACTTGTCAAATAACTAGTTTTTGAAACCACAGAACCCTGCAAAGATCCCCGGATTTGTTTGAATTCAAAAAGGATTTGAATTCATATCAAAATCATTTCAGAAAATAGAATTAGAAAAAGGAAAAGGAGCATTCAAAGGAAAAGGGCCACGCCCCAGAGATCTAGCCCAGTAGTGAATCAGGCCCAACAAGCCCACCCGGGGAGTTTTCTTTTTCTTCTCTCACGCGTGAGCGCACCCACCAGCTCAGCAGCGAAGGACCCACTCATTTCCTCTATCGCTGACAACGCGGCCCACCGAGCATCGTCGTCTCCACCCGCACGACCAGTTCATCCCCAAATCAACGGCCGTTTTTCATTTTAAATTCGCGGCTTCAATTCGTATCAATGCCCGAGTGATTCTCGCTCGTGACCAGGCTATATAAACCCCCTCTGCCCCCTCTCCCTTCTCCCTCAAACCCCGAACCCAGAGCGCCACCAGGCTGCGTGCATTACTCTCTATAGCCCCGCCGTCTCCGACGACTGCACCGGCAAATTCCGGTGAGTTCCGAGCTCCCCTCTGCCTCTCATTCTTGCTATCTGATTCAGTGAGTCTCTGCGCTCCTTCTAACACACTTCGTTTATCCTCGCATGACCCGTAGCTCCGGCAACATCGACGACTGGCCGCCACCGCCTTCAGCTTCAACTCCGGCGAGCTCTAGTGGTAAGTCTAGACCGCCCCGAGCCTTGTCATTCACGCACGCATCTTCGACATGATCTTCTGCATCTAACCACACCTCCCGTTTGCATCCTAGTGATCTACAACATCGCCTTCGACCTCAAGCAGAGCCGCCGTTGCCAGATCCAACTCCGGCGAGAAATCCACCGCAACCCTGAGCGCCCCTTGCCGAGCTGACCACACGTTGAGCACCCCCACGTCCCTGCGGTCTCGGTGAGTATCTTCCCTATCCTCCTAGCGATCTGTATCGCCGGCGCCGCCATCGTCCGACCGTCGCCGCCGCGCGTAGCCGATAAGCGCCGCCAGATTTTGGCTTGATGTTTTAGACCGTTGGATCTGTATCGTAGGGCTGAGATAGAATTTTAAAACGAAGGGGTATGTGCGTGTCTGAGCCGCCAGATCTCATCTAGATCCTGTGGTCCGCAGCGCTCGATCCAACCAAAACGGTACGCGCCAATCACAACATGACGCGTGGCTAGGAGCTGATCTGAAAACAGATTTTAAAACAGAATTGGATCCAAATTTCAAATGCTTATAACTTTCGAATGCCACATTAGATTTCTGCAAACTTTATACCGTTGGATTCAGTGAAACAAGACCTTTCTGAATATCCAATGTGTTTAACAAATAGTAACCATTAGAATGACTTTATTTGTAGAAACTTGTTTAAGGCTAATTTGAGTTTGGATTTAGTTTAGTAATTTGTTTTAGGGTTAAATATGTTTAGTGGGCAAACTTGTGACTTGTTAAGTTTCTGTAAACTTGCACATGCTTGGTAGAGTTTTCAAAAATCACCACTTAGTAAATTCTTGCATGCATGCATTCATATTATTTTTGGTTGTATATAATTGTGTGTAATTGTGTGCTATGATTTTGTGTAGATTTTGCTAGTGATTGTGATTGTGACGAGTGCTACTCTCCACATTACCAAGGCAAGTGATATTTTCATGAATATTCCATTCCTATATTTTATACTAGCATTAGATATTTTGCTAAAACCTGCATGCTACTTTTGTCAAATGATATGATGGGAAATCCTATGTAGATTAGAATGGTAGAGTTTCTAGGAAAATTCCCTAAGGATAAGTTGCCATGCCATGCTTAGCCTAGCTACTAGAAAACAAGGGTGGTTTATATATTCACAGTATGGAAAAATATTCTAAGTCTGAGGACTTGTGTTTTATTTAACAAAACAACTAAGTTAATGAATCACCTGGGTGGAATGGGACTTGCTTGGTGGTTTTTGGTTGAGTGGTTCACAAGGCCCATGTCTATGGTTTACCTTGTGTATCTCACTTGTGGATTGCCACCCAGGAACAAAGAGATTTGAGATGTCAAATGTTGAGAAGCTTCAAGTGCAACCACTTGGCAATATGGGCTCTGCCATGATCTTAGGTTGCTAGAACTTAGTCTCTTGGACAGTTGGTGGTAGTGGGAATGATAGGTTGGAGCGCGTCCATTTAACTAAGGAAAGGCTTCTGAAGGATCTTGTCTTGGGAAACCAAGTCTTGTGGGGAAAGTGCACCACCTCTGCAGAGTGTAAAACCTAAGTACTTAGCCATGTCCCTGGTAAAGGACAATTTGAGCCTCAAGACATGGCAGCTTCAAGAATCTCATCACTCCAACTTCTAAATAAAACTTGTGGGTGAACAAGGGTGAAGGACCCCAATGTCTATTGGAGGTTCCTTGGGAAGTTTTGGACTCCAATGTCTATTGGAGGTTCCTTGGAAAGTTTTGACAAAGAAAAACCTAATGTTTTCTACTAATAGGAAAAACCTATTTTGAGCAAAGCAAGCCAAGCTACACTTAGCCAAAATGCATATAGTATTATAGTCCACTTTAAATAAACTAAGGTATCACTTGCCAATACTATTCCAAAGTATTGACCCTCTGTGGCTGTAACTTGTAATGTTGCAGGTTACTCCGACGATGAATAGGAGTCATGAGTCTACACTCAACATGCTTGCCTGTGGCACATGAAGATGAAGACTTATGTTTATTTACTTATTCCATAAACTCTTGTATTAGGCCTTTGGCCCTGAGTTGTAAAAGACTATGTTTTATCTCTGGAATGACTGTAATAAACGACCTTTGTATCTGTGTACTTCATCTTAAACTGTGGATGCTAGCATTGATCCAGGGACCAGCATTGCAATCACAGGGATCCTTTCCTTTATAAAGGAGGGGTTTAACAGATGGTATCAGAGCCAGGTTGCCTGTAGGATTATGACCCTAGGATTGGAAACCACTAAGGAAAATTTTTAACTACTTCTACACTTGTCTATTCTTCTCGTAAACTTTTCTAATCTTCTCATTCTCATCTCTATTTGTAGATGAACTCCATCAAGCCGTGAAGAAAGGACCACTCATGACCATGACCTTGGAGTGTGGCTGAGTTTCCCAAGATTCTCAAGGACCTCATGGAGGCATTGGAAGCACATGGTGCAAATGTGTACAAGGGCTTTCGGTGATGGAGGAAGGAGTGGAGTATTGGTGGGTGCAACTTCACTTGTACAAAAACAAGGAAGACAACCACAAAGAAAGAGGCTTCTGCATGTACACCAACACTTTTATGCACACCACATTCTTTGAGTCAGCCAGAGAAGCAGCTTGGAAGACTATCAAAGAACTCAGTGCTAGAGTCAAGTGCAGGATGCTCAACCTCCAAAAAGACTTAGAGAAAGAGACGGAACATACCCAAGAGTTGGAAGTCACCAACCAAACCTTAAGGGGAGATATTATAGACTTAGTGATAGAAGCATGTGAATAAGATAGGCTGATTGCCTCTAGGAACATTGTGTTAGCCACCAGATCCAGTGAGATAGGTTTGTAAACGCACTTCGTTAGTTGGACCACCACCTATCACCTTATTTTTCCAAATGATACCTTAAATAAGTTTGAACCTTGGTTGATATAATGGATTCATGTATGCATGACTTGTGTGATTTTTGTGTTTCATGGTTATGCATGATTGTTGTCTTGTTTATCTTAAATTGTGTTGTTCTAACTTTTACAATCTTATAAATAGATGCCTATTACCATCAGCACTGTTGAGGAGTTCCAGGTTACCCGGTTTGGTCCTCGTATCGTAGAGCTTACTACTTTACTCGATCTCCCTCTTCCCACCATTACGGTGCACCCACTCACCAAGTTTGAGAGGAAGGACCTCTGGGGCTTCAAGGTGAACCAGCCAGGGGCCTTGATCGAGCCTACTACGGAGGCCATCGTCTTCAAGCTTATGCATGATGACAGGGAGAGAGGCATGGAGGTTGTCATGCAGGATCTGATAGGACGTCTGTTAGGCCGTCACTCCCGACAGGTTAGAGGCACTCACTTCCACGCCTTCGGAAGGCGTGATGATGACGGAGAGTCCATTGACTTTGAAGACGACTCGAGGGTCACAGCAGAGCCGATACGCCTGTACCTCCAGGACTTAGAGACTCTTATTAGGCACGTGGATACTGACAGGACCAACGTCATGCTTAGTAATGACGAACTCCAGGTGCAGCTTCGCGAGAAGGACAAGCTCTTCACGCAGCAGGACGAGATTGTCAAGGAGATGGAGGCAAAGTTCGAGACCCAAGACCGTAAGTTCAAGAGTCAAGAGAAACGTGTCCAGGATAGGAACAAAAGGATTCGGGACATGACCGAGGAACTGCAGTCCAAGGACTTCGAGTTAGAGCAGCAGCAGACAGTGATTGAGAGGCTTCGTTCCCAGAAGAGGGCTCTCAAGGCCAAGATTGACTCCTTGACCACTACCATCGAGGAGAACAAGACCGCAATGGAGAACGCAGGTCTTACCTTTGTCGAGGAGGAGATTGATGCCGACGAGTAGACTTGACTACTCAGTTACCTTTATTTACCGCACTTGTTATTGGTGAACTTATTATTGGACCATCCGACATGTGGATGGCTTGCCACTTGTGTGTTTTTACTTTGAGACTTTTGTTATCTTGTTGTTGAGCTTTTATCCTTGTGTTGCATGCTATGTGTTTGCTTGTATGATGTATTGTGCATGAATCATGTAAGGGTATCTCATTCTTATCTCTATATGAACAAACCACAGATGCCTCCCCGTCGCGCAAACCCCAACCCCAACATTACCCCGGAAATGCAACAGATGATGAATGCGCAGACACAGCTTATGCAAATGATGACGACATTCATCCAAAACCAGAATAACAACAACAACCCCAATAACAACAACAACCCCAATAACAACAACAACAACCCTCCGGGTTTTGATATGCTCACCAGATTTCTGCGTCTGAGGCCAGCTAAGTTTTCGGGAACGACGGATCCCATGGTGGCCAATGATTGGCTACGTTCTGTGAACAAAGACTTAGTGACCGTGGGCTGCACAGATGCTGAAAAAGTCAGGTTCGCAGCACATCTATTGGAAGGACCAACTGCAGCATGGTGGGACAACTTCCAGATCACCACACCTATTGATGAGGTGACTTGGGCTATCTTTGAAGATGGCTTTCGCACTACTCATATCTCACCAGGAATGATGAGCCTGAAAAAGAAGGAGTTTCACAACTTTGGCAGCGCCACCACAGCGTGGCTGAATATATTGAAGAGTTCAACAATCTGGCGCGCTATGCACCGGATGAGGTTGACACAGATGCCAAAAGAAAGGAAAAGTTTCTGGAAGGCTTGAATGATGAGCTGAATCTATAGCTGTCTGTAGCATATGTTCCAACTTATCAGTCACTGTGTGACAAGGCTGTTATTGTGGAGAATAAAATGAAGCAAGTCGAGAGTAGAAAGAGGAAACACTCCGACAAGCACAGCTCAGGATCGTCCCATAAACGATCTCACTATGATGATAGTGTCAGCTCAGGATCCCACAAGCATGGGAAATTTAACAAGCACCACAACCACAACCGTCATGACAACAAGCATCATCGCAGTCATGACAATGATAAGTACAAGAATAACAAGAGTGGACATAAGAGCCACCACAGTGGAAGTGGAAGTCAGCCTAAAAGGGACATCAGTCAGGTTGAATGCTTCAAATGCAAGAAGCTGGGGCATTATGCTAATGAGTGCCCTGAAAAGAAAATTGAAGGACCTAACAAGCCCAATCCTTTTCAGAAAGGACAGGTCAACCACATCAATGTGGAGGAGGTATATGAAGAGCCTGATGCCGTTGCTGGTAAGTTCAGACTCAATTCCATCTCAGCATCTGTACTCTTTGACACTGGTGCATCTCATTCATTCATATCAAAAGCATTTGTGGATAGAAACAGGTTTGCATCTGAAAACATTGGGTGTCCAATAAAAGTTAGCTCTCCGGGTGGAGATATGATAGTAAGTCTTGGATGCCGGGATCTAGTCATAGAGATCGGAAAACATAAGTTTCCAGTAAACCTAATAATCCTGAATTCCCAAGGATTGGATGTGATTTTGGGAATGGATTGGATGGCCAAGTATGAGGGAGTATTAGATTGTGCCAATCGTACAGTTGCACTCACAACCCCTGAAGATAAGAGGATAAAATTTAAGTCCAATTTTAAATCTAAAGGAAGTAAGCTGAATTATCTTAAGGGGGTTAGCATGGACACGGTGCCAATTGTGTGTGAATATCCGGATGTGTTTCCGGAAGAGTTACCAGGAATGCCACCAGACAGAGATGTAGAGTTCATAATAGATTTGGTACCAGGTTCTGGACCAAGAGCAAAGAGGCCTTATAAAATGTCAGTTGACGAACTTAAGGAACTCAAGAAACAGCTTGGAGAACAATTGCAGAAAGGATTCATCCAGCCAAGTTCTTCATCTTGGGGAGCTCCAGTTTTGTTCGTAGAAAAGAAAGATAGAAGCCAAAGGTTATGTATAGATTACTGTTCACTCAATGAGGTAACTATCAAGAACAAATATCCTTTGCCAAGAATCAACGACTTGTTTGATCAGCTAGAAGGAGCATGTGTGTTCTCGAAGATTGATCTTCGGTCAGGCTATTTTCAACTCAAGATAAGAGAGCAAGACATACCTAAAACAACATTCACCACAAGGTATGGATTGTATGAGTACACTGTGATGCCTTTTGGTTTAACCAACGCTCCAGCATACTTCATGAATATGATGAACAAAGTGTTCATGGAATTTCTCGACAAGTTCGTTGTCGTTTTCATTGATGACATCTTAGTCTACTCCAAGAGCAAGGAAGAGCATGAAAGACATCTATGCTTGATACTTGAGAAACTGAGGGAACATAAGCTTTATGCCAAATTCAGCAAGTGTGAGTTTTGGTTGGAGGAAGTTGGATTTCTTGGTCACGTTATGACAAAGGATGGTGTAGCAGTTGATCCTGCTAAAGTTTCAGCTGTGACGGAATGGGAATCTCCTAAGAGCGTAAAAGAGGTTCGTAGTTTCCTTGGTTTAGCAGGATACTACAGAAGATTCATTGAAAATTTTTCAAAGGTTGCGAAACCAATGACAGAATTGTTAAAGAAAGATAAGAAATTTGCTTGGTCTGAAGGTTGTGAACTCAGCTTTCAAGAATTAAAGAAGAGACTTGTGTCAGCACCAGTTCTGTGCCTACCCGATTTGGAAAAGGATTTCCAAGTGTAT
Organism: Avena insularis; assembly: GCA_023614405.1. NCBI lineage: Eukaryota > Viridiplantae > Streptophyta > Magnoliopsida > Poales > Poaceae > Avena > Avena insularis. The sequence continues at coordinate 374,202,678 of CM042695.1, read as the reverse complement.
TGTGATGCTTCGCATCAAGGATTAGGTGTCGTACTTATGCAAGGAGGAAAAGTTGTGGCTTATGCCTCGAGACAACTCAAAACTCATGAAGTAAACTATCCTACTCATGATTTAGAGTTAGCCGTTGTTGTCCATGCACTCAAAACATGGAGACATTACCTTTTGGGAAAATGTTGTGAAGTATTCACCGATCATAAGAGTTTGAAGTATATCTTCACCCAGAAGGAAATTAATATGAGACAAAGGAGATGGCTAGAACTTATCAAGGATTACGACTTGAGTTTGCAATACCATCCTGGTAAAGCAAATGTAGTAGCAGATGCTCTAAGTCGTAAGGCGTTTGTAAATGGCCTTACCAAAGGTGAATTGCCAGATGACTTGTGTAAGCAATTCAAGGAACTCAGGTTGGAGATTGTGCCAGAAGGACATCTCATGTCTTTGGATGTTCAACCCACTCCGTTGGATAAAATTAAAGAATCCCAAAAGACGGATAAAGAAATCGAAGAGATTAAGGAAAGGATTAGCCAAGGGAAAGCTAAAAGTTTCCACATAGACGAACAAGGTACTTTATGGCACGGGAAACGTATTTGTGTCCCACAAGATCCAGAATTGCGGAAACTGATTCTACAAGAAGCCCATAACTCTCCATATTCTATTCACCCGGGAAACACCAAAATGTACATGGATATGAAAGAAAGATTTTGGTGGAACAATCTCAAAAGGGACATCGCCGAACACATTGCTTTGTGTGATGTGTGTAGTAGAGTGAAAGCGGAGCATCAGAAACCAGCAGGTTTGCTTCAACCAATGCCTATTCCTGAATGGAAGTGGGAAAATATTGGTATGGATTTCATTACCGGATTACCATGGACCAGGTCAGGGTATGATTCCATATGGGTAGTAGTGGATCGCCTAACTAAAATAGCTCATTTTGTACCCGTAAAGACAACTTATACCAGTGCCAAGTTAGCCAAAATCTACATGAGCAAAATCGTATGCCTTCACGGTGTGCCAAAGAGTATTGTGTCTGATAGAGGAACTCAGTTCACTTCTCACTTTTGGAGACAGCTTCATGAATCTTTGGGAACGAGGTTGGAATTCAGCACGGCTTTTCATCCTCAAACGGATGGACAAACAGAAAGGACTAATCAAATTCTTGAAGTCATGTTGAGGGCATGTGCCCTAGACTATGGAGCAAGTTGGGATGAAAGTCTGCCTTACGCAGAGTTTTCTTACAATAGCAGTTACCAATCTAGCATTGGGATGGCACCGTTTGAGTTTCTCTATGGAAGGAAGTGTACCACCCCATTGCTATGGAATGGTGTGGGAGAAAGAAGTTTGTTTGGACCAGATCTTATCAAAGACGCCGAAGGAAAGGTCAAATTGGTTAGGGACAGGTTGAAGATAGCACAGTCTCGTCAGAAAAGCTACGTGGATTCTAAGCGTAGAGAAGTCACCTACGAAGTTGGGGATAGAGCTTATCTTAGAGTATCACCACTTCGTGGAGTGAAAAGATTTGGAGTCAAAGGGAAGTTGGCACCAAGATATGTTGGACCATTCAACATTCTAAGTCGCAAGGGAGAAGTTGCATACGAAATCGAATTGCCAGCGTCTTTATTAGCAGTCCATAATGTTTTTCATGTGAGTCAGCTTAAGAAATGTCACCCAGAAATGGAAGAATCTTCTTTGAAGGATACCATACCTTTGGAAGAAGTCCAACTAGAAAGTGATCTCACCTATGAAGAAAAGCCTGTCAAGATACTTGAGACCGCAGAAAGGGTCACAAGGACAAAGACTATCAAGTTTTGCAAAGTGCAATGGAATCACCATTCCGAAGAAGAAGCAACATGGGAAAGAGAAGATGATCTTCGGAAAGACAACCCACACCTATTTGCTAGACAATCCGAATCTCGAGGGCGAGATTCATCTTAAGGGGGTTAGATTTGTAACATCCCTAAAATCATATTTCAAAACTCATTCATATCATCCTTGCATCCTTCATTCATTTAGGGTTTTTCTCAAAATCATTTAGAAGCATAAGCTTGTGCTATGATTTCATGTGAGCAAATTTACCTCAAATGGCCATCACCCTTTGAGACTTGATTGTTTAGGAACTTGGTTGCTTGCCTCCATTGTTGGAAAGTTAGGTGTAGCAATTTAATCAAAGTTATAATTTAGAAATGATTTCAAAACCCCTATTTCAAACAGTTGCAAAATAGAAGCTTAGTCTCTGTTTGTTTGAAACCCAAGCTTGACCAAGCCCTTGCAAGGTAACCACTTGTCAAATAACTAGTTTTTGAAACCACAGAACCCTGCAAAGATCCCTAGATTTGTTTGAATTCAAAAAGGATTTGAATTCATATCAAAATCATTTCAGAAAATAGAATTAGAAAAAGGAAAAGGAGCATTCAAAGGAAAAGGGCCACGCGCCAGAGATCTAGCCCAGTAGTGAATCAGGCCCAACAAGCCCACCCGGGGAGTTTTCTTTTTCTTCTCTCACGCGTGAGCGCACCCACCAGCTCACTGACAGAAGGGACCCACTCACATTTCCCTCTATCGCTGACAACCGCGGCCCACCTGAGCATCGTCGTCTCCACCCGCACGACCAGTTCATCCCCAAATCAGCGCGGCCGTTTTCTGTTTTAAATTCGCGGCTTCAATTCGTATCAATGCCCGAGTGATTCTCGCTCGTGACCAGGCTATATAAACCCCCTCTGCCCCCTCTCCCTTCTCCCTCAAACCCCGAACCCAGAGCGCCACCAGGCTGCGTGCATTGCTCAGAGCCCATTGCCGTCTCGACGATCGCCGGCAAATTCCGGTGAGTTCCGAGCTCCCCTCTGCCTCTCATTCTTGCTATCTGATTCAGTGAGTCTCTGCGCTCCTTCTAACACACTCCGTTTATCCTCGCATGACCCGTAGCTCCGGCAATGTCGACGACTGGCCGCCACCGCCTTCAGCTTCAACTCCGGCGAGCTCTAGTGGTAAGTCCAGACCGCCCCGAGCCTTGTCATTCACGCACGCATCTTCGACATGATTTTCTGCATCTAACCACACCTCCCGTTTGCATCCTAGTGATCTACAACGTCGCCTTCGACCTCAAGCAGAGCCGCCGTTGCCAGATCCAACTCCGGCGAGAAATCCGCCGCAACCCTGAGCGCCCCTTGCCGAGCTGACCACACGTTGAGCACCCCCACGTCCCTGCGGTCTCGGTGAGTATCTTCCCTATCCTCCTAGCGATCTGTATCGCCGGTGCCGCCATCGTCTGCCGTCGCCGCCGCCGCAGCCGATAAGCGCCGCCAGATTTTGGCTTGATGTTTTAGACCATTGGATCTGTATCGTAGGGCTGAGATAGAATTTTAAAACGAAGGGGTATGTGCGCGTCTGAGCCGCCAGATCTCATTTAGATCCTGTGGTCCGCAGCGCTCGATCCAACCGAAACGGTACGTGCCAATCACAACATGACGCGTGGCTAGGAGCTGATCTGAAAACAGATTTTAAAACAGAATTTGATCCAAATTTCAAATGCTTATAACTTTCGAATGCCATGTTAGATTTCTGCAAACTTTATACCGTTGGATTCAGTGAAACAAGACCTTTCTGAATATCCAATGTGTTTAACAAATAGTAACCATTAGAATGACTTTATTTGTAGAAACTTGTTTAAGGCTAATTTGAGTTTGGATTTAGTTTAGTAATTTGTTTTAGGGTTAAATATGTTTAGTGGGCAAACTTGTGACTTGTTAAGTTTCTGTAAACTTGCACATGCTTGGTAGAGTTTTCAAAAATCACCACTTAGTAAATTCTTGCATGCATGCATTCATATTATTTTTGGTTGTATATAATTGTGTGTAATTGTGTGCTATGATTTTGTGTAGATTTTGCTAGTGATTGTGATTGTGACGAGTGCTACTCTCCACATTACCAAGGCAAGTGATATTTTCATGAATATTCCATTCCTATATTTTATACTAGCATTAGATATTTTGCTAAAACCTGCATGCTACTTTTGTCAAATGATATGATGGGAAATCCTATGTAGATTAGAATGGTAGAGTTGCTAGGAAAATTCCCTAAGGATAAGTTGCCATGCCATGCTTAGCCTAGCTACTAGAAAACAAGGGTGGTTTATATATTCACACTATGGAAAAATATTCTAAGTCTGAGGACTTGTGTTTTATTTAACAAAACAACTAAGTTAATGAATCACACAGGTGGAATGGGACTTGCTTGGTGGTTTTTGGTTGAGTGGTTCACAAGGCCCATGTCTATGGTTTACCTTGTGTATCTCACTTGTGGATTGCCACCCAGGAACAAAGAGATTTGAGATGTCAAATGTTGAGAAGCTTCAAGTGCAACCACTTGGCAATATGGGCTCTGCCATGATCTTAGGTTGCTAGAACTTAGTCTCTTGGACAGTTGGTGGTAGTGGGAATGATAGGTTGGAGCGCGTCCATTTGACTAAGGAAAGGCTTCTGAAGGATCTTGTCTTGGGAAACCAAGTCTTGTGGGGAAAGTGCACCACCTCTGCAGAGTGTAAAACCTAAGTACTTAGCCATGTCCCTGGTAAAGGACAATTTGAGCCTCAAGACATGGAAGCTTCAAGAATCTCATCACTCCAACTTCTAAATAAAACTTGTGGGTGAACAAGGGTGAAGGACCCCAATGTCTATTGGAGGTTCCTTGGGAAGTTTTGGACTCCAATGTCTATTGGAGGTTCCTTGGAAAGTTTTGACAAAGAAAAACCTAATGTTTTCTACTAATAGGAAAAACCTATTTTGAGCAAAGCAAGCCAAGCTACACTTAGCCAAAATGCATATAGTATTATAGTCCACTTTAAATAAACTAAGGTATCACTTGCCAATACTATTCCAAAGTATTGACCCTCTGTGGCTATAACTTGTAATGTTGCAGGTTACTCCGACGATGAATAGGAGTCATGAGTCTACACTCAACATGCTTGCCTGTGGCACATGAAGATGAAGACTTATGTTTATTTACTTATTCCATAAACTCTTGTATTAGGCCTTTGGCCCTGAGTTGTAAAAGACTATGTTTTATCTCTGGAATGACTGTAATAAACGACCTTTGTATCTGTGTACTTCATCTTAAACTGTGGATGCTAGCATTGATCTAGGGACTAGCATTTCAATCACAGGGATCCTTTCCTTTATAAAGGAGGGGTTTAACATTTCTAGAGAAAGAGTTTCTCGCGAAAGGTGTGAGTAGTCGGAAGGTAGAACTCGAAGAGGTTATTGAACCATCTCTTCAAAGTATGCCGAGTAGCGCAGCGCCGGAAGTTGTTCCGGAGTTGGATCCACCTGTTGAAGAGGGAACTAATGATAATGATCATGAAACTCCGAAAGAGAGTACTACCGAACCTCGCAGGTCAAGCAGGACGCGTGCAGCTCCCGAGCTATACGGAAATCCTGTCATGAATTTCATGGTTGATGAAAATGATGACCCTGCGACGTATGAAGAAGCGATGATGAGACCAGATTCCAACAAATGGTTAGAAGCCATGAAATTCGAGATGGAATCCATGTATGAAAATCAAGTTTGGAACTTGGTGGACTTACCTCACGACCGAAAGGCCGTGGAGAACAAATGGATTTTCAAAAGGAAAACTGATGCTGATGGTAATGTGACCGTCTATAAAGCTCGACTTGTCGCAAAGGGGTTTCGACAAATTCAAGGAGTTGACTACGATGAGACATTCTCTCCCGTAGCGATGCTAAAGTCAGTTAGGATTATGTTAGCAATTGCTGCATATTTCGATTATGAGATATGACAGATGGATGTCAAAACCGTGTTTCTCAATGGTAATATTGAAGAAGAGTTGTATATGATACAACCAAAGGGTTTTGTCGATCCTAAGGATGCTAACAAGGTGTGCAAGCTTCAGCGATCCATCTATGGATTGAAGCAAGCATCACGAAGTTGGAATCTCCGCTTTGATGAGGTGATCAAAGAGTTTGGATTTGTCCAAACTTATGGAGAAGCTTGTATTTACAAGAAAGTGAGTGGGAGCAATGTGGCATTTCTGATATTATATGTGGATGACATATTATTGATCGGAAATGATATAGATCTTTTAAACAGTGTTAAAAGTTATCTAAACAGCAAATTTTCAATGAAGGACCTAGGTGAAGCGTCATACATATTAGGCATAAAGATCTATAGAGATAGATCTAGGCGCCTAATAGGGCTATCGCAAAGTACATACCTTCATAAGATTTTAAAGAAGTTTAAAATGGACGGAAGTAAGAAGGGGTTCTTACCTATGTTGCAAGGCAATACATTGAGTAAGACTCAAAGTCCGGCTTCGGCGGAAGAAAGAGAGATAATGGACAAAGTCCCCTATGCGTCAGCCATAGGCTCTATAATGTACGCCATGCTATGTACAAGACCGGATGTGGCACATGCTATTAGTTTGACTAGTAGGTACCAATCAGTTCCAGGTTCGGAACACTAGATAGTGGTCAAGAATATCCTTAAGTACTTATGAAGAACTAAGGATATGTTTCTTGTATACGGAGGTGAAGAAGAGCTCGTTGCTAAGTGTTATGTTGACGCTAGCTTTGACACCAATCCGGATGACTCTAAGTCTCAATCCGGATACGTATTTCTCATGAATGGCGGAGCGGTTAGTTGGAGGATCTCCAAACAACCTGTGGTAGAAGGATCAACAACGGAGGGCGAATATGTTGCTGCTTCAGAAGCGGCTCAGGAAGCAGTTTGGATGAAGGAGTTCATATCCGAACTAGGAGTGGTTGCAAACGCGTTGGACCCAATGGTGATCTATTGTGACAACAATGGTGCCATTTCCAATGCCAAAGAACCAAGGTCTCACAAGCATTCCAAGCATATTAAGCGCCGGTTTCACTCCATCCGCGAGCATGTCAAGGATGGAGATATAAAGATTTGTAAAGTACATACGGATCTCAATGTAGTAGATCCATTGACTAAAACTCTCCCTAGAGCAAAACATGATCAACACCAGAACTCAATGGGTGTTAGATTTATCACTATGTAACTAGATTATTGTCTCTAGTGCAAGTGGGAGACTGAAGGGAATATGCCCTGAGAGGCAATAATAAAGTGTTTATTATGTGTATTCCAAGTATATGATAGATGTTTATTTTACATGCTATAAATGTATTAATATGGAAACATTAATACATGTGTGTTTAATAAACAAACAGAAAGTTCCTAGTTATGCCTCTCTCATAAACTAGTTTGTTGATTAACAAGATGATCAAGGTTTCCTGATCATGGACATTGGATGTTGTTAATAACGGGATCACAACATTAGTGTAATGGTGTGATGAACATTCATCCGAAGTATAACATTACGATCAAAGTCATTGAGTTTATATTGCTATAACAACTTACGAAGTGATCCTAATCCTTAGACCATGAGATCATGTCAATCACTAACACCGGAAGAGTTTCTTGATAACATCAAACGTCACACCGTAACAGGGTGATTATAAAGATGGATTCAGAACTAATAAAGTGTTATGTTGAGGCTCATGGATCGAGAGTGGAATTTGTTCATCCCGATGACAGATAGATATACTCTGGGCCCTCTCGGTAATATCACATTGATTAGCTTGCAAGCAAGTGATTTGATCACTAGAATGTTATATCACGGGAACGAGAAAAGAGTGCATGTCGGTAACGAGATCAAACTAGGTATGGAGATACCGATGATCGAATCTCGGACATGTAATATATCGTGAAACAAAAGGATTAAGATACTAGCGTAAAAAGGTTCCGACGATCACAACAAAGTCATCGTTGAATGTGTGGGAGTCAGTATGGGTCTCCAGATCCCGCTTCTTATTATTGATCCGAGAGGGGTCTCGATCATGTCCACATTATTCACGAACCGTAGGGTGACACACTTAAGAGACACCGACATCCAATTGGAGCAAAAGTTTCATGCCGAAAGAATGAACAAGCGCAGGAATTTATTTCACTAGATACCGAAACAGTTTTTCGGGTGAAATTGCATAAAGTGGTTATGCATGTGAAATGGAATTCTAGCAAGGGTTTATTTGTGAATGTTTTTCATTAAAGTAATTGACAAAATTCTGAATAAAATAAAAGAGTTTTATTTAATGAGAGTTTGCATTAAATTTGGTGGAAATTTAATGGGAATTTGAGTGGACTTTTGAGTGGAGGGAATTTAAAGGGCATTTTGTGAGTGGAGTGTCCACCCACATGAATGAAGGAGGGGAGGGGGCAGCCCCCATGGCCGGCGGACACCCCATTGGGGTTCCCCCCTCCTCCTATAAAAGGAGCCCCCCTCCTCACTTGTCTCTCACACATCCTCGTGAAGGATCTCTCTCCCCCTCTAGAATTTATCCCCCATGGTCTCGGACTAGCGAGATACATGTTCCTGGTGGCTATTCGGCAAGAAAGAGTTGTTCTTCCGCTGCATCACTGGAGCGAGGAGGCGGAGGTTTCTCGGTGCCTTGAACGTGTGTGCGAGCACGGATGCGCTGCTGATTTGCGGCGCTAGGACTTCCTCTCAATCTTGAGATCGGCAAGAGATCGTCTACATCAACCACGAATTGAACTCGTTAAGCTTTGTCGGTCTTCAAGGGTATGTTCTCTATGGATATACATCCGCCCGTTGTTTGTATCTAGTAGATAGATCTTGGTACATAGTTCACATCGTAGGAAAATTTTTGTTTTCTATGCTGCGAACCCAACAGTGGTATCAGAGCCGGATCTATGCTAAAACTTGGTGTTTAGGGTCAGAGAGTTTAAATCAAATCATTTTCCAAAGGTTTTACTCAAAAATCATTTTTAAAACATATTCAACATTTTTATTTACATAGAAATGCTTTAATTCAAAGATTTATTCCTTAGCTTCACAAAATACACTTTTAAAACTACAAGTTGGTTTATATGGTTAGTAGGTTCAAAACAATCCATTTACAAAAGATTTTACCCTAAAAACATTTTTAGAATAAATTTTATACACAAAATAAGCCTAAACAAGTTGCTTCAAAAACAACTAATTTTACAGAAGTAATTTACTAAATAAAGGGCATGGTTGGATAGGACTCTTTTTGATGATTCCATTGATATAAAATTTGCAAAATTTGGACGTGTAGATTTAAAGTTATGAATTTTGCAAGTTTAAACATCTAATAGAAATGTTTCTAATTTTAAATCAAAACTCTGGCCACGTGGAGCTATCCTATTGGGCGATACCGATTCGGCTGGATCGACTAACACAGGCCACAGGATTTAAAGTGCATCATACGGTCTAGATCAAGCATACCGGTTCATTTTAAGTGAATCTAACACACCCACTGGATCTGCATCCAACGGTTTAGAGTGCATCGACTAGAGATGGGCGGCGCTGGCGACGGTGGCTGGCGGTGGAGCGGTCAGACAAGGATGGTGCCAGCGATACAGGAAGTGCGGGAGAGGGAGGAATAGCTCACCGAGTTCGCAAGGTCGTAATGAAGCTCAAGGTGGCCGTCGTTTGTCGAGGGGCACACGAGGTTGTCCTGAATTGTTTGTCGGAGTTCGCAAAGGCGTCGGGAACGCACGGTTCTTGTCGGGGACGAGTACCTGGAACACAAGCGATCGAGGGAAGGTGTTAGTGAGGTGCGCACGGGGTCGAGGAGTGTAGGGGTACTCACCAGAACGTGCGGGGTGCACGGGGTTGGCGCCAGTAGCTCGCCGAAGTAGAGGCAGACGGCGGAGGCGTTCAGTCAAGGACGTTGCCGATGATAGGGGGCATGCGCGGGTGAGTGGTTGGTGCTGGGAGGTGCGTAGGGAGGTGGGGAGTAGGATCGAGTGGTCAAGGGGGCAAGGGGAGGCGAGACCTGGCCGGAATTGTCGCCGGAGTGCGTCGGAGACAGAGGGGGTTTCAACAAGAATTTGTGCAGCCTGGGAGCTCTCGAGGTGTGGCGTCTGGGGGAAAATGGAGAGGAGAGGGAGGCGATGTAGATAGCATGATCGGGGGGCGGAATCACTTCGGCATTAACGTGTATTGAACCGAGGTTTAAACGGGCAGAAACGGCCAGAGTTGAGGGCGAGGTCAGCGCGGGGGGGTGAAGACGATGACTGACGAGTGGGGCCATGTCATCAGCGTGAGAGAGGGGTTTGCGGTGGGGTCCAGCGGTCAGTGTCTGAGTGGGTGCGATTGCGAGTGAGAAAAGGGGGCTCGCGGGGAGAGAGGTGGGCTGGGAAATGGGCTGGACTAGGCCTGATGGGTTGGTTTGTTTCTTTCCCTTTTTTTATTTCTGAATCCTTTTCTTTTTCCTTTTCTATTTTTCTGTTTTGATTTTTGTTCCAATAATTCAAACACCATTTGAATTCAAATATTTACCAAACTTTCAGTAATTTTTAATGTTGTTTAAACATGGATTTTAAATACCATTTTAGGAATAATTCTTTTATTCCTTTATGGGTTATAATTTATTTATAAAGGCATTTGTCTTTTATTCAAATAAGATTTTATTTATTTCCAAACCCTTATTTGAATTCTAATTTTTCACCAAACCTTATTCAATAAGTTTTATTTATTCAATGGGGTGTTAAATAATTTACTTTGAATTATTTAAAGTATTTCCATATGTTTTATTAATCATTTTAAATTGGGCAATTGTTTTTATTTCAATAAAATCAAATATGGTTTTAATTCCATATAATTTTATTTAAATGTTTCATTTATTTCATTTAAGTTAATTAAATAACTTTTATTCCACTTGGGCAAATTCCATTTATTATTTTCCCATGGTTTAATTAATAATTCCTATTAGGGATTTTGTCTTTATTAAATTTAATTAGAATAGGGTTTAATCCCATATACTTTTATTTGTTTATTCTTCATCCCTTTATTTTATTTGGATTTGGATTATGTTTATCTCATTTGCTTATGGATTTGGCCAAGATTTATTTTGGCTTTTAAATATTGCTTGTTTATTTATTTCTTCCTTTGCCTTATTAAATCCATATCTTTTTATTTATAGATCCAAAATTGGTGGTTCCAATTTGTAGAATTTTATTTAATACTTGTTTATCCTTTTATATCACTTAGGATTATTTTTATCACCATTTGGTATGGATTTTAGATAGGAGCTTTATTAGCTTTGGAAATTATTTCTTTTTAACTTATTAAATTCATAAGTTTTTATCCATGGTTCCAAATTGAATGAAATCAATTTATATGGTTTTATAATATTTTTATTTATCATTTTGATCATTTATAAATGCTTGTTGCTAAATTTTTATATGGATCAAATCCATAGTCTTAGAGAGATCTTGGAAATGATTTTCTTCCATTAGGGTTTTAGAGTTTTGGTTTATTTTCCAAGTGTTTAAATTTCAAGATACATTCATTGATGAATGCATTTCACTTGATTTGAATTTTGTTGGTTTACATTTTATTCAAAGTTTGTTCAAGATGGGTTTTGATGTTTCCATTCAAAAAAAGTTTCTTTTCACCCTAAATTTCAATAATTATTTATTTTATTTTTTTATTTTTTCACATTTCAAAATTTGGAAAATTTTGGGATGTGACAGAAACACCTGGGCCGCTAGCCTAAGCCATGCCTAATCATGGTGGAAACTTGCAGCATCACCATAATGAGCATTTAGGAAGCATCCTCAATAAAAAGCTATGCATATAGTAAATAAAAAGATCGATGAGATGCTCATTGTCTGCTTGCCTTGTCATTTTGATCACGGGATAGCTCCTGTATCATGTGCAAGGGGTACCCCGTTGGCGGTTCTCTATGATATGCATGTATGAACAATGACAAGAACTTACAGGTAACCAAAGTTGAGTAGCATGCGGAGCGGCCCTCGTACTCGAGGGACTTGGGATTTCCAGTTTATGGCTTGTCAAACATATAACTCATACTGGACCTCACTTTCACCTTAACCACATGAAGATGCCTATGATAGGGGCAATGAGAGCTCAAAGCTAATGAGTACCTTCCTTTCAGCATTAGGAAGCCTTTCAAACTTTTCAAAACTTTCTCACTCCCTTGTTGAGTCACCACTTATTCTGTGAGCACCTTCTTGAGAGCATAGTTGTCATTCTTGTGTTTGTTCCAAAACTTGGTTAATTATGTCATGACTTTGATGCTTGTATATCTGATATCTTTACTTCTAGTCTTCACTTGAACTTCAGAGGTGCCTTGACATTTATATTGTGCTCTACAAACAAAGGCAAGCGAGATACCACTCTATCATACCCTACTATGAGCATTGCAATGTTGCTTATGTTTATGTTTCATGTTACTTATTATTATTGAGTTGGTTTCTCTTCATAGCTTGCATTGAATATTGAGTAGACCTAGTTGCATACTTCTTATTATGAATGGTTTAAGCATCTACTCCTGCACTGAGAATATATAAATCATATGAAGCAAATGTGTTCGTGAAAGTTCTTTTATCGCACTCAGTTTTTAACTGAATTGCTTGAGGACAAGCAATAAGCTAAGCTTGGGGGAGTTGATACGTCCAAAACGTATCTACTTTCCCGAACACTTTTGCTATTGTTTCTCCTCTAAACTTGTGTGATTTTGATACAACTAACACGGACTGATGCTGTTTTCAGCAGAATTACCTTGGTGTCTTGTTTTTGTGCAGAAAATCAACTATTAGGAAAAATCCCGAAAAATATGCCAAAAATTATATTTCACCAGAAGACCCACGGAGCCAGAAAACGAGACGGAGAAGGGGCCTGGGGGGCCCATACCCCTGCTAGGCGTGGGCCCACCTCTGGCCGTGCCTAGGGGGGTGCAGCCACCCCAGGCACCCCCTCGGCCTCCCTCTACGCCTATAAGTTGCCTCTCGACCTAAAAACCGACGGGGGTTCGATAGTTCTCCAGAAAGAGTTCCACTCCGCTGTCGCCACCAGAAACAAAGATTTGGATCCAGAAACTCCGTTCTAGCACCCTGCCGGGACAAGGAATTTGGAGAGGATCATCGCCATCGTCATCACCAACGCATCTCCATCAACCATCGATGTTTCCCTCGTCCATGAGTGAGTAATCCCCCGCTATAGGCTTGGGGATGGTAGGGATTGGATGAGTTCTATCATGTAATCGAATAAGATATGTTAGGGCATAGTGCCTAGTATCTCTATTAGTGCTATTTGACTTTGTTGCAACTTGTTGTGCTTAATGCTTGTCACCAGGGCCCGAGTGCCATGATCTCAGATCTGAACTTATTATTGAATCATTATGATAGTATTGTTTGTGGTCTTATCTGCAAGTTATGTAGACATATCATTGTCCGGATCCAAAGGCCCCAAAGTGACAATAATTGGGACAACCGGAGGGGATGGCTGTGGTGTGAGGATCACATGTGTTAACGGAGTGTTAATGCTTTGCTCCGTTTCTCTATTCAAAGGAGCACCTTAATTGCCAGTAGTTCCCTAGAGGCCCCGTTGCCACGGGCTGGCTGGACAGAAGATGTTGTGCAAGTTCTCATTGCGAGCACATATGACTATATTTGGAGCACATGCCTAGGATTGTTTAGTACTTGGATGCTTGTTATTATTTATCTGCAATGCCCTAGATCTTGAAGTTACATGTTTAGGCTTGTCCATGCAACACCCGTCCATCCATCCCTATGCCTACCGCACTCTAATCCCACTTTTACTATTACTGTTACTATTGCTCCTGTTTTACTGCTGTTGTTGCTTTGCTATTGCTACTACCAAACTGTTGCTATTGATAAACTTCTGTGAGCAAGAACTATTTCGAGGTGCAGCTTAATTGACAACTTAGTTGTTAAGGCTTGCAAGTATTCTTTGGCTCCCCTTGTGTCGAATCAATAAATTGGGTAATACTACCCGCGAAGACTGTTGCGATCCCCTACACTTGTGGGTCATTAGTCATATTTTATAAAGTTTAAAATTACTATTTTATACAATTAAAGTGACTAGAAATGCCTATAGAGCATTCTTTTAGTACTAGTCCAAGATCACTGCATGTAAACCTAAATATTTTTACATATTCAGATAGATCTTGTCAAATGTGATTTTTGAGAGTTGGAATCAACTCAAAAGCATTTATTGTTGATTTTTGAAAAAAAATTGAATGTGTAAAAGTCTCTGTCTTGTTATTTTTACTATAGCTGATCTATAATTTCAAATGGTTTGACTCCAACGGGCTTGGACAGATAATTTGAATACCTTTCTAAAAAATTGGAATCATGCAATTTGGTTTAGTAAATCTCCTTGAATTGATTTTTGAATCTACTGACAGAATCTAGGTTTAACTAAAATGGAAAATAACTATTTGAATCACTGGGCTACACGCGGGAAAGGGAATGGGTCGGCCCAACTACATTGCGCGCGCAACGGGCTGCTGACAGGGGGTCCTATGCATCAACGACTCTATCTAACCGAAGCGGTACGTTTCAATCTAAGTCGTGCGATTAGACTAAGATCTACGGCCAACGTTTGTCGTCTTTGTCACACAGCTCCAGCGAGACTGAACCCTAACGACGATGGTGGGGGTACGCGGTGGCTCACCTGGGCTCTAACTAGGGTCGGTGATGGGGGAGAACAACATTGTCAACGATGGCGGTTCGAACGGTGGTCGGGCGGCTCCTAGGGTGGCTCCAATCAACGGATCCTCTTCTCCTCTGCAGCGGCGAACTTAGGCCAAATTCTGGCGGGCTGGTGCTTGCCTTGCTCCAGGGAAGGGTCAGGGGTGGTTCTGAGAAAGGGGAGTGAGATGGTGTGGAGAATGAGGGCTGGGGTGGCCTCTATTTATACACCGACGAGAGGGGCAGAGCGGCATGGGATGGCTCCTCCGGCGACATTGTTGCAGTGAGCTACGAGCATGGCTGAGGGCGTAGGACGGTGCGGTGTTTCCTAGCGGTCGTCGCACGCTTAATGGCTCAGCATGGGGCGGTCGAGGATGGTCGGGAGCGGTCCATGCTCAGCGTGGAACCGGTGGTGTTCGAGACGACATACAGTGGCTACCGGTCGCGCTACGTCAAACAAGCATGTCTAGGAGGTAGCTTGGTCATGAAGAGTGCAGTTACGCGTGGTGAGGGCGAGGCGCGGCATGTGCACGCGTGTCGGCTGCGACACTCTGGCGCTCTCGGCATGTCGGCAAAGAAATGGGCGCGGCGGTTTTCTAGTGGTCCACGGCTGGGTTGCGCTCGTGGGGTGGATTGGAAGTGGCGGTGGACGGTGGCCTGTCTCCTAGACATCGTGGATGGGCGCGGGACGGCTTGTGGCGAGTTGCCCATGGTCGACCGGCAAGGATGGCACGAGTGGCGCGACACTGGTGCAAACGGCAGATGGGGTGCTGGTTCAATGCAATGCTAGGCACTAGGGAGACCAGGGGAGTGAAATGGGGGAAATTGGTTGATCAATTACTGCTCACCACAGTAGAAGTTAGGCAAGGTTGATCTGTGTCTGCCATGTGTTTGATGAAATGGCCGCATGAATTCAATGTTTGAATTTTTGGATGAATTTTGGTGAGTTATCTTGTCATAAGCTTGGTAGTCTGTGGTTGCTAGGGTTTGTCAAGGGGAATTGGTTTGGTTGGTTTTTGAGAAATGGCCATCTTAGTACCTACACTTGATTCAATTTTGAATTGTCCTTTAAATAGATTTGGAATTTGTTTCTGTTGGTTTTTAAGGTGGGCTTGGGTTCAGTTTTACTTGTTCTAGCAAGGGGTGAAAAGAATTGGATTTGTTTCTGTTGGAAATCAGTTAATAGAGATGCCTTGAGTAGGCTAGTGAACAAGTTTGGCCAAAATGACCATTTGCTTATATTTCTTATATTTGATTTTCTCTTCATTTGATTCTGCTTGGAAATGATCTAGATGATATTGTTTTCATATTTAGCCAATCCTTATCATTCATAGAAATCAAACATGGCTAATGCAATCATTCATGCATTAATCACACACACATGCATTCTTATTAATTTTAATAATAAAAGTTTTTGTTAACCCTAAACTTGGGTGATTAGAACTTGATAATCTTGTTTAATATTTTTGAGGTGTTACAGATAGCTCCTGTGTCATGGGGCAAGGGATACCCCATTGGAGGTTCTCTATGATACACATATACTTATAATGACAAGAACTTGCTTGTGACCAAAGTTGAGTAGCATGAGGTTCGGTACTCGTACGCAAGGGGCGTGAGATTTTCAACTTGTGATTTGTCAAGCATATACTCATATTTGCACTCACTTTAACCTTAACCACTTCAAGATTCTTATTGTAGGGGCAATGAGAGCTCAAAGCTAATAAGTACCACAATTTTTAGAAGATTTATAAAACCATTTAATCCCTACTTCCCTCTACGAAGGGCCTTTCTTTTTACTTTTTTGTTGAGTCTCCATCTTCTATCTTTATGCACCATCTAAGAGAGCATAGTTGTTATTCTTAGTTCAATGTGCATTGTCCCAAAACTTGTTTATTGATTCATAATTTTGGTATTGCTTGTTCTTAAATTATTTGTATCTAGTCACCCTTATGAACTTTGAAGGTGTCTTGTGTATTTATGTTTTGCTATTCCATGAAGGACAAGCTGAATACCACTCTTGCTATGTTTTCTATATGTGAAACAAACAAATGTCTTTCAATGCATTGTTATTCATGATCTTTTGTGTGTATATCCTTTCATGTTGCAACATAGTTGCTATGTCTTATTGTTAGAAATATATCTTTCATGCTTATGTTTAGAGTACTTTTATCCCAGCTAATGCTTTAAAATACCTTGATCAAGATTGTGATGGTGCATGTCACCTCAAAAATTATTCTTTTTATCACTTGCCTACTCGAGGACGAGTAGGAGTTAAGCTTGGGGATGCTGATATGTTGCAAATGTATCTATAATTTTTGATCCTCCATGCTTGGTTTGCACCATTTATATTATGTTTTGTCCACACTTTGAGACATTTTCATGCATTTTATGGAACTAACCTATTAACAAGATGCCACCGTGCCAGTTCCTATTTTCTGCTATTTTTGGTTTTAGAAAAGCTAGTAAAGAAATATTCTCGGAATTGGACGAGACCAAAGCCAAAGTTCCTATTTTTCCAGACACTACACGGAGTCCGAAGGAGAGACGAAGAAGCGCCACAAGGCAGCCGCACGAGGGGGCCATGCGCACCCACCCTAGGCCGCGCCGCCCTATGGTGTGGGCCCCTCGAGCCTCCACCGACCTTGCCCCTTCGCATATATAAACCCCTCGAGCCAGAAACCCTAAGTACCCGAATTCCTCAAAAATGTCCATAGCTAGATGGGGAGGGATCTGAAGCTCTTCCGGGCACCCTGCCGGAGAGGGGAGATCATCCCGGAGGCCTTCTTCATCATCATGCCTGCCTCAGGAGTGATGTGTGAGTAGTTCATCCTTGGACTATGGGTCCATAGAAGTAGCTAGATTGTTGTTTCTCCTATTTGTGCTACCATGTTTAGATCTTGTGAGCTTCCTATCATGATCAAGATCATCTTATTCTAATCATGTCTATGTTATTTTTGATCTTGCATGCTCTCCGTTGCTCGTAGTTACTCTGGCCAAGTAGTTGCTTGTGACTCCAAGAGGGAGTATTTATGCTCGATAGTAGGTTCATGCCTCTGGTAATCTAGGAGAGTGACAGAAACTTCTAAGATTATAGATGTGTTATTGCTACTAGGGAGAAAACAACAATCCTTTGCCCAAGGGCAATTGTATTGTTTACATTACAGACTTTTCTTAATGCAATTATTTGTTGCTTGCAACTTAATACCCGAGGGTTGTTCGGATGATATCCCGGAGGTGGATTATTAGTCATAGATGTAGTTGGATTACGGTCTATGTATCTTGTTGTAATGCCCAAATGAATCTCATAGTAATCTTCATGTCAAGTACATGCATTGTTATGAATTTTTTATTTGTCAATTGCTCCGCTGTAATTTGTTCACCCAGCATGTTATTTATCTTATTGAGAAAACACCTCTAGTGAACTGTGGACCCCGGTCCATTCCTTCCCATCGATATTCTATCTACCATTTACTGTTTACTTTCTGCAATTACCACAAGAAATTACTTTCTTCCACACTATACGTTTAATCCTTTGTTTTCAGCAAAACCAGTGAGCTTAACAACCTTATTGATAAGTTGGGTAGAGTATTTTGGTTGTGTTTTGTGCAGGTTTGATGACCCACAAGAATAGGGGAACGCAACAGTCTTCGAGGGAAGTAAATCCCAAATTTATTGATTCGACACAAGGGGAACCAAAGAATATTTATAAGCCTTAATAGATGAGTTGTCAATTCAGCAGCACCTGGAAACAGTCTTGCTTGCAGCAGTTTATCAGTAGCAACATTTTTGTAACAGCAGTAGCAAAATAACAACAGCAGTAAAATAAGGACAGTAGTAACAATTGCAGTAAATAGTAGGATTAAAATGCGGTAGGAATAGGGATGGCTGGACGGGCGTTGCATGAACAAGATAATTCATGTAACAATCAAGACATGGGTATTGCAGATAAATAAAGATAAAGCATCCAAGTACTAAATAACCATAGGCATGTGTTCCGTATATAGTCATGCGTGCTCGCAATGAGAACTTGCACAACATCTTTTGTCCTGCCAGCCCGTTGCAGCGGGGCCTCAAGGGAATCTAGTGGCAATTAAGGTGCTCCTTTTAATAGAGCACCGGAGCAAAGCATTAACACTCTGTGAACACATGTGATCCTCACATCACATCCATCCCCTCCGGTTATCCCAATTTTTGTCACTTCACGGCCTCGGGTTCTGGACAATGATATGTGTATACAACTTGTAGGTAAGATCACAAACAATAATATCATCATGAATGAATACCATGTTCAGATCTGATATCATGGCACTCGGGCCCTAGTGACAAGCATTAAGCACAACAAGTTGCAACAATGTCAAAATCACTAATAATAGATACTAGGCTCCATGCCCTAATAATCTTATGCAATTACATGATAGATCTCATCCAATCCCTACCATCCCCATAGCCTACAGCGGGGAATTACTCACACATGGATGGGGGAATCATGGATGGTTGATGGAGAGGTGTCAGTGATGATGGTGGCGATGATATCCTCTAATTCCCCGTCCTAGTAGGGTGCCAGAACAGAGTTTCTGGTTCTGAATCGCGGTTTCTGGTGGTGGCGGCGCAGCGGAACTCTTTTCTGGAAATTGTCGTACCCCCGGTGTTTTTAGGTCAGAGGGTATATGTAGGAGAAAGGAGAGGTCGAGGCGGAGTCCAAGGCGGCCACACCATGCCCAGGCGCGGCCAGGCCTGGCACGCGCCTGGGGGTGGTGTGGGCCCCTCTGGCCTCTTCTCCCCTCCGTCTTCTTGCTCCATGAGTCTTCTGTGAAAATAGGAATTTCGGCATATTTTTTGGAATTTTTTCTGAAAGTTGATTTTCTGCAAAAAAACGAGACACCAAAGCAATTCTGTTGAAACAGCGTTAGTCCGTGTTAGTTGTATCCAAATCACACAAATTAGAGGAAAAACAATAGCAAAAGTGTTCAGGAAAGTAGATACGTTTTGGTTATATCAACTCCCCAAATCTTAGCTTATTGCTTGTCCTCAAGCAATTCAATTGAAAACTGAGTGTGATAAAAGAAACTTTCACGAACACATTTGCTTCATAAGATGTATATATTCTTAGCATATGAGCAAGTACTTTAGGAAATTCATAATAAGGAGCATGCAAATAAGTCTACCCAATAGTCATGCAAGCTATGAAGAGATTCCAACACAATAATAAGCAACATGAAACATAAGCATATGCAATATTGTAATGCTCATAAAAGGATATGATAAAGTGGTATCTCGCTTGCCTTTCTTTTGGGAGCAAAACATAAATGCCAAGGAACCTCTAAAGTTCAAGTGAAGACTAGAAGTAAAAATATCAAAGATACAAGCGTCAAAGTTATGTCACAATTAACCGTGTTCTGGGACAAGCACATTGCACTAAGAATGACAACTATGCTCTCGGGAAGGTTCTCATAGAATAAATGGTGACTCGATATAAAGGTGAACGAAAAGATTAAAAAGTTTGAAACGCTTCCAAATGCTGAAAGTATGGTACTCATTAGCTTACGAGTTATATGCTTGACATATCATAAGTTGAAAATCTCATGCCCCTTGCGTACGAGTACCAAACCTCATGCTACTCAACTTTGGTCACAAGCAAGTTCTTATCATTGTAAGTATATGTGTATCATAGAGAACTGCCAACGGGGTACCCCTTTCCCCATGACACAGGAGCTATCCCATATCAAAATTAAAAGGAAATAGACAATGAGCATCTCAGCGATTTTTTTTATTTTCTATTTGCATAGGTTTTTATCGAGAATGCTTCACAGAAATCTCATTATGGTTACGCTGTAAGTTTCCACCATGATTAGGCATGACTTGCTAGCCGCCCAGGCATTTCTCTAACACATATACAAAATCCATGAACTTACAAGCTACCCTTTTATTTCACACCGCCGGGATCCATAAACAAAAGAACATGATATCAACTAAATAGGATAAGTGCAATGTTGAAAACGTTCCCCATGAAAACATGGTTATGCTAACTCCCAAATTATAATTTGCAAGCATATAACTACATAGATGGTCACAATGGTTCAGGTTCATTAAGTGCAAGAAATAAAATGTGCCATCAAGTTCGTGATAGCTTTATTAACTAGTTTTCGCATAACACGCAAACATTTTTATTTGGAAGAAAACAAAGCATAATAAGTATTCAAGGAATAGAAATGATGCTAAGAGGTAGATATGGTGGACACTTTTTGACAACTTTAGTTTTGGCGAGTTGGATGCATGAGTAGAGCTCATACTCAGTGCAAGTGAAGGCTAGCAATAAAAAGGGAGCGACAATTGAGAGAGCAGTAATTGTTATAATCATGCTTGCGACAAAAAAAATTAATTGTGGCTTAAAAGTGAGACAAGAACTCTGAGGCAAAATAAATCAATGAGGTTTAACTGACTTTTGTTTAGTCATATGCATGCGTGAGCATGTGCCAAGTCGATTCAAATAAAACATTCAGAGGAGGATACCACAATGTCATACCATGTTATGAATAGGACAATGCAAGGAAACATTTATATGACATGCTACAAACTATTAGCAAGTTGGAACTAATCATAAGAGAGCAATAACTACTAAGCATCCATTAAATAACATACACCTTACATGAACAGACTAAGCATGCCCACAATGATGAGTATATGTACAAAAATGAAAACAAATAGAGTTCATACCAGCCTCTTACCACACCTCGAATTGTCAAGAATCGTCATTATTGCCTTTCACTTGGGTGGATTGAATAATAATATAAAAACCAAACTCCAAAGGAGTCACTGAGGACTGCTGAACCCTGCAACTAACTTTACAAAACTAGAGAAGAACAACAAATATTTTTGGGTTTTTCGAATAACAAACCAAAGCTAAAAAGGGCAAGCAAACTAAAGCTAAAAGCTAAAGAAGCAAACAAAGGGAAACAACAAAAATATTTTTGGTCCTTTTGTGTTTTGGAAATCAGAAACAAAACAAGAACAAAAACAAAAATAAAGAAAGCGAAACATGGATATACAAAGTACTGACAGAATATGGTATGTAGATGAGTGTGATGTCGGTATACCTCCCCCAAGCTTAGGCTTTTGGCCTAAGTGGAGATCAATCCCAAGTTGGCCAAGAAGTGGCGCCTCCATAGTGTGAGAAAGAAGTACCTTCGTCCTGATATGAACTCGAGGACGCCCCGGCATAGTGCATAGAATAGTCATAAGAGGGCATGTCCCCCTCCTGCTGCTGCATGTGGAAGCCAAGCAAGTGTAGCTGCTCGTCCAACTCCGCCTTGGAACGCGACCACGGCCTCCTGTAAATACTGAGAAAAGTAGGTTGTGGCAAGGAAATTTCCCTCTCATCTCCGTCAGTAAACAACATCCTATAAACTAAACTCTCTGTACGAGAGTTAGCAGTAAAAAGTGATTTGCTTTCATAGCCGCGAGATCAAGTCTCTGTGGGGCCAACATTGCATCATTAGGATCAATAGAAAGGCCCAAAGCAGCAACCATGCATGAATCAATAACACCCCCATAAATGGGTCCTCTAGCAGCTAGGCGTCGAGCAATGAGAGAACCGAGATTATACTTGGTTTCATTATTAAGCGTAGCAGCAAGAAAAGCTAAATGATAATTAGAAATATTACTTGTGTTATCCCTACCAAGGATGTTAGTAGCAAGATAGTAAGCAAAGTATCTAAGAGCTGGGAGCTGAATGTTTCTTATCTTTTCGTGTTGTGCTCTGCGGTCATCATCATTTTTTACACTTCGGTAGAGCTCCAGCAAATTAGTGGGTCGTCTCTGGATCTTCTTCGCTATCCCAGCCATGCCAATACCTATAATGTTGCAAAATCTTTCCAAGCTCATGGTAATAGGCATATCATAGATTTTAAATGAAATAGTTGGGCTATAAGAAGTGTTAGTAAAAGTGAAACTCTCAACAAAAGTTTTTTTGAGCAAAGCATATTGCTCACTCTCATCCAGCATATAAGCGGTTAGACCAACCCTTTGAACAAGGAGCAAGAATTCATCGAAGATCCCCACAGCTCTCAACAAATCATAACAAGGGAAGGTAGATGGATGCGCATCTCCATCATCTCCCTCGTTACCAAAACGCAATGCAATAGATCTTCATTTTATGATGGCCTAAATCGATAAGTTGATCTTGAAGGCCTTGCCACCCTTGGTGTCTCTCTCTCAAATACTTCTCCAAAAGTATGGTTGTCCATCTCTCTCTTTTCTAAAAAAATTAGACAAACATCAAACAAAGTAGTTTCAAAGCTACTAAATGAAAGGGAACTACTATAGGGACTTGCAAGAGGGCTAAACATGCATCAAAATGATTTCTCTAAGCATAGAACAAGCATGAAAGATCACATAACCTGTCACCTACAGTAGAAAAATACTCAAGATATAATCCACTAATCAAAATCTACTTGGACAAGCGGAGGAGTCACATACCGGAGAACAAATGCTCCAAAAATCAGCAGCAAAGAGTGGGTGAGCAAGGAGATTGAAAAATCACGGTGAAGAACAACAAGAATGCAAGTTTGAGAATTTTTGTGGTGTTTTATCGGGAGAGAGAGTGTAGTGGTAGGTGGCTGGGTAAGTGGAGGGCCAGGGGTGGCCAACACCATGGCCAAGCGCGCCCCTGGAGTGGCCGCGCCACCAGGTGGTGTGCCTACCTGGTGCCCCCCTGGGTCACTCCAGGTGCCTCTCTGTCCCTTTTATGACGTAAAAATTTAATATGAATTTTCTAGAATTCTTCGAGAAACTTTATTTTTGAGCAATTTTCAGAAATTGGTAATGATGTTCTCGCAGAAAAATGATTTTGGAATGAAGGAAAAACACATCAAAACTAAAACTACAGAGGTTCTAAAACACTCGAATATGCAAGAAACTAGCAATACAAAGATGAGTAAGGTGAAAGTAGGAAATAGAATAAAGAAAATAAGAGTAAACAAAGATAATCATGGTGAAAACATTATTTTATTCATCAAAATCCCTTTGTTAACAAGGTTGATCAAGTCTTGTTACCAAAACAATTTATATGAAGCAAAACTTTGCATTTCACTAAATGATTGTGTTACCTCAACCTTGATGGCAATAGTCCCAATCATAATAGTTTCATAATCTTCTTGTGGAATGGGACAATATATTTCTTCAACTTTGATGTCCTCAATATTCTTAATTGAATTTAGGCCATATTTCGTATCAATCTTATTGGGAAAATAAATAGTGTGCTCCTTTTCATTAAAATTAAAAGTTTCTTTTCCTTGATTACAATCAATGACAGCACCTGCAGTATTAAGAAAAGGTCTCCCAAGAATAATAGACATATTATCATCTTCAGGCATTTCAAGCACAACAAAATTAGTTAATATTAAACAATTATGAGCCACTTGAACAGGAACATCCTCACATAGACCAACAGGAATAGTGGTAGTTTTTTATCAGCCATTTGCAAAGATATATCAGTTGGTATCAGTTTTTCCAGTTTAAGTCTCTTGTAGAGAGAAAAAGGCATAACACTAATTCCTGCTCCCAAATCACACAAAACAGTTCTAACATAATTATTTTTGATAGAACAAGGAATAGTTGGGATACCTGGATCTCCAAGTTTCTTTGGAACCTTACCATTGAAGGAATAATTAGCAAGCAAAGTGGAAATTTCCTCATTAGGAATCTTCCTTTTATTAGAGACAATATCCTTCATATACTTTGAATAAGGAGGCAATTTAATAGCATTAGTCACAGGAATTTGCAAAAACAAAGGTTTCATCCACTCACAAAACTTGTTGTAATGTTCTTCTTCCTTTGACTTGTGTTTCTTATTAGGAAAAGGCATTGGTTTTTGCACCCAAGGCTCTCTTTCACTACCATGTTTATTAGCAACAAAATCTTCCTTAGTGTACTTAGCATTCTTAGTATGCCTTTCAGGTTCTTCTTCAATTTCTTCTTTATTAGGAGCATCATTCTTATCATTACCACTTTCAGTTTCAGCATCAGAGATAGATATACTATTAGGATCTTTAGCAGGTTCAGAAGATTCTACAACTGTTTTATGTCTCTTTTTCCTTTTCTTAGAAGAAGTACCACTATTTTTATCTTGTTGAGAATCTTGCTCAATTCTTTTAGGATGTCCCTCGGGATATAAAGGATCCTGAGTAGAAGCACCACTTCTAGTTCTAATTTCATAAGCATGTTTTTCTCTAGAAGCATTAACTAACAAATCTTTTTGCACCTTAGTAAGCTGATCAATTTGAGTTTGAACCATTTTTAAATGTTTAACAAGCATTTTAACATCATTGGAGGTTCTCTCCATAATATCATGCAACTTATCAATAGCTCTAGAGTTTTCCATTAGATGATTCTGCACTCTCTTATTAAAATTATCTTGCTTAACAACATAAATATCAAATTCTTATAGGCATTGATTAGGAGGTTTAGAGTAAGCAATATCACCATCGTCAAAATATTTAAGAGAGTGTACCTCAATAGTGGATGAGTGAGAGATTGGCTTACATAATTCTTCTATAGGAGGTAAATTCTTCACATCTTCAGATTTAATACCCTTCTCCTTACGACATTTCTTAGCTTCCTTCATCACTTCATCATTTAATTCAATCATCCCCTCTTCTTTGGTGTTGGTATTGGGGTGGGCTCAGGTGTAGTTGGCTCAGCTACAGTCCAATCATCATCATTCTTGCTTATTTTCTCCATTAATTCCTAAGCTTCCTCTAGAGTTCTTTTCCTGAAAACACAACTAGCACAACTATCCAGGTATGTCTTAGATTCATCAGTTAGTCCATTATAATATATATCAACAAGTTCATTTTTGGGTACTGGATATCTAGGATGTGCTTTAATTAAAGCACAAAACCTTGCCCATGATTCGGGCAATTTCTCTTCTTTTCCGTGCTTTAAATCGAAAAATTCCTGCAAAATAGCATGTTGAGCACTAGGAGGGAAATATTTCTGAAAGAAAGTATTAACCACACCAACGGGAATATCAATAGATCCAGGAGGTAAATTATTAAACCAATCTTTAGCTTCACCTTTCAATAAAAAAGGGAAAACTTTAGTAACAAAGTAGGTGCATTTCTTAATATCATCAGAAAATAAGCCACTTAAAATAGAGAGCTCTTGCATATGCGCCACATCGCTTTCATTTTTGGTCCCACAAAAAGGTTCTTTCTCAACAATGGTTATATAAGATAAATCAAGAGAGAAATCATAATCCTTATCTTTAATATTTATGGGAGATGTGGAAAACTTAGCATCAAGAGATAATTTAGGTCTAACAGTGTGTCTTTCAAGAAGACTCTTAATAGCACTTGCACCAAGAGTGTTTTTACATTCCTCAATAAATTCATCAGTCATTTCAATATAACCATCATCAAGATCATAGCTAGGACACTCTCTAGACTCGGGTGAACTAACATGTGTAGAAATATTTTCATTACGAGTTTTAGTGTTTCCTATTATAGTTCTAGCAATTGAGCATATAGGAAAGGACCTAATAAACCACTCTCATCAAGCACAGTAGAAGTAGCATCAAAATTATCAGAAGCATTTTTAGATCCAGCAGAAGTAGCAGTATGTGTAGCATGTGTATGTGGTGGTGTAATAAGCTTACTCATCACAGATGCCGAATCAAGAGCAACAAAGGTGTTCAGAGTTGTACCTCTTCTTATAGTGGATGGTAATATATGAACTTTTCCATCACGAGATTTACCCATGATGAATGGATGGCAGCGAACAGTAATAATTCCAAGTGAACTTATAAATAAAGCTATGCTCCCTGACAATGGTGCTAGAAAATAGTCTTGATGACCCACAAGTATAGGCTTGATGACCCACACGTATAGGGGATCGCAACAGTCTTCAAAGGAAGTAAAGCCCAAATTTATTGATTCGACATAAGGGGAGCCAAACAATAGTTATAAGCCTTAACAGATGAGTTGTCAATTCAGCTGCACCTGGAAATAGTCTTGCTCGCAATAGTTTATCAATAGCAACAGTTTTATAATAGCAGCAGTAAAATAAGGACAGTAGTAACAATTGCAGTAAACAGCAGGATTAAAATGTGGTAGGCATAGGGATGGATGGATGGGCGTTGCATGAACAAGATAATTCATGTAACAATCAAGAAATGGGCATTTCAGATAGATAAAGATAAAGCATCCAAGTACTAAATAACCATAGGCATGTGTTCCGTATATACTCATGCGTTCTCACAATGAGAACTTGCACAACATCTTTTGCTGCCATCCCGTTGTAGAGGGGCCTCAAGGGAATCTACTGGCAATTAAGGTGCTCATTTTAATATATCTCCGGAGCAAAGCATTAACACTCCATGAACACACATGATCCTCACATCACAGCCATCCCCTCCAGTTATCCCAATTCCTGTTACTTCGGGGCCTCGGTTCCGTACAATGATATGTGTATACAACTTGCAGGTAAGATCACGAACAATAATATCATCATGAATGAATACCATGTTCAGATCTGATATCATGGCACTCAGGCCCTAGTGACAAGCATTAAGCACAACAAGTTGCAACAATATCAAAACCACTAATAATAGATACTAGGATCCATTCCCTAATAATCTTATGCAATTACATGATAGATCTCATCCAATCCCTACCATCTCCATAGCCTACAGCGGGGAATTACTCACACATGGATGGGGGAATCATGGATGGTTGATGGAGAGGTGCCGGTGATGATGGTGGTGATGATATCCTCCAATTCCCTGTCCCGGCAGGGTGCCATAACAGAGTTTCTGGTTCCGAATTGTGGTTTCTGGTGGTGGCGGCGTAGCGAAACTCTTCTCTAGAAATTGTCATACCCCCCGGTGTTTTTAGGTTAGAGGGTATATGTATGCGAAAGGAGAGGTCGAGGCGGAGTCCGAGGCGGCCACACCATGCCCAGGCGCGGCCAGGCCTGGCCCGCGCCTAGGGGTGGTGTGGGCCCCTATGGCCACTTCTCCCCTCCCTCTTCTGGCTCCGTGAGTCTTCTGGGAAAATAGGGATTTTGGCATATTTTCTGGGATTTTTCCTGAAAGTTGATTTTCTGCACAAAAACGAGACACCAAAGCAATTCTACTGAAACAACGTTAATCTGTGTTAGTTGTATCCAAATCACACAAATTAGAGGAAAAACAATAGAAAAAGTGTTCAGGAAGGTAGATACGTTTTGGACGTATCAAGGATCCATGTTTCTAGCAACACCTTCAGAAGTGACTCCTATATCCTACTGGTTCGATAACCTTGGTTCTATAATTGAGGGAAACTTGCTGCTGTGCTCATCATACCTTCCTCTTGGGGTTCCCAACGAGCTCTACGTCCTCTGAGCCATCAGAGCTCTATTGTATTTCTATTCTTATATGTGGATGACATATTGTTGATTAGAAATGACATAGAACTTTTGAAAAGAATAAAGGATTACTTAAATAGTAAGTTTTCGATGAAATATCTTGGTGAAGCTTCATACATATTAGGCATCAAGATCTATAGATATGTATCAAGATGCTTAATAGGATTGTCACAGAGTACATACCTTGACAAGATTTTGAAGAAGTTCAAAATGGATGGAAGTAAGAAGGGGTTATTAGCGATGTTGCAAGGAACAATTTTGACTAAGACTCAAAGTCTAGCGACAACAATAGATAGAGAAATAATGGACTGTGTCCCCTAATCCTCAGCCATAGGTTCTCTTATGTATGCTATGTTATAAAAGGCCAGATGTGGCACATGCTATTAGTTTGAATAGCAGGTACCAATCTAATCCAGGATTAGAACACTGGAAAGGCAGTGAAGGATGTCTTTAGGTACTTAAGAAGAACCAAAGACATGTTTCTCATATATGGAGATAAAGAAGAGCTCTTCGCAAGGTGTTACGTCGATGCTATCTTCGACACCGATCCAGATGAATCTAAGTCACAATCCAGATATGTATTTTTGATGAATTGTGCAGCGGTGAGTTGGAGGAGCTCCAATCAACTAGTGATTGCAAGATCTACAATGGAGGCTGAATATATCTCTGCTTCGGAAGCAGTGGCGGAAGCAGTTTGGATGAAGGAGTTCCTTTCTGAACTAGGTGTGGTTCCAAGTGCTTTGGATCCTATGCTAATCTATTGTGACAACAATGGTGCCATAGCCAATGCTAAGGAACCAAGGTCTCACAAGAATTTCAAGCATATAAAGCGCCGCTTTAAATCCATCCAGAAACATGTTCATGATGGCGATGTATAGATTTGCAAAGTAGATATGGATTTGAATGTTGCAGATCCATTGGCTAAAGCTCTCCCAAGGGAAAAACATGATCAGCACCAGAACTCTATGTGTGTTAGATACATGACTATGTAAACAAGATTATTAACTCTAGTTCAAGTTGGAGACTGAAAGGAATATGCCCGAGAGGCAATAATAAAGTGGTTCTTATGCTATTCCAGGTTTATAATAGATGTTTATTTTTCATGCTAGAATGGTATTAATAAGGAAACATTAATACATGTGTGATTTATAAACAAAAATGTTTCCTAGTAAAGCCTCTCTTTATACTAGCCTATTGATTAAAAGATGATCAAAGGTTTCCTGATCATAACATTGGACGTTGTTAATAATGGGGTCATATCATTGGAGAATGACATGATGAACAGTCACCCAAAGTAGATGTAGCAATAGAATCATGTCATCAAGTTTAAATTGCTATCACATTCATAGTAACTCAATGTCCTTAGACCATGAGATCACGTCAATCACTTTCACCGGAAGAGTACTTTGATTACATCAAACAACACACCATAATAGGGTGATTATAAAGGTGTTGTCAGGTATTTGGAAAGTGTCAGTTGAGGCTCGTGGATCAAGATTGGGATTTTTCCATCCGAATGACGGAGAGATATACTCAGGGCCTTCTCGGTGATATCACATTGACATAGACTTGCAAGCAAGTGATTTGATAACTAGAATGTCATATCACAGGAACAAGAAAAGGAGTACTTTTCGGGAATGAGATTAAACAAGGTATAGATGATACCAAGTAATCGAATCTCAGACAAGTAGTATATCACGAGAAAAAAGGAATTTTATTACAGCGAAAGAGGTTCGTACGATCATGAGTGTTAGACCCCTCCTTTGTAAAGGAGAAAGATCCCTGTGATTGCAATGCTAGTCCCTGGATCAATGCTAGCATCCACAGTTTAAGATGAAGTACACAGATACAAAGGTCATTTATTACATCCATTCCAGAGATAAAACATAGTCTTATACAACTCAGGGCCATAGGCCTAATACAAGAGTTTAGGAATAAGTAAATAACACAAGTCTTCATCTTGATGTGCCACAGGCAAGCATGTTGAGTGTAGACTCATGACACCTAATCATCATCTAAATAACCTGCAACATCACAAGTTACAGCCACAGTGGGTCAATAGTTTGGAATAGTATTGGCAAGTGATACCCTAGTAAATTTTTAAGTGGACTATATTACTATATGCAATTTCGGCTAAGTGTAGCTTGGCTTGCTTTGCTTCAAAATAGGTTTTTCCTATTAGTTGAAATTACTAAGTTTTTCTTTGTCAAAAACTTTCCCAAGAAACCATCAATAGACATTGAGGTCCTTCACCCTTGTTCACCCATAAGTTTTACTTAGAAGTTGGAGTGATGAGATTCTTGTAGCTTCCATGTCTTGATGCTCAAATTGTCCATTGCCATGGACTTGGCTAAGTACTTAGATTTTCCATCTGCAGAGGTTGTGCACTTTCCCCACCAGACTTGGTTTCCCAAGACAGGACCTTTCAGAAGCCTTCCCTTAGTCAAATGGACGCGTTCCAACCTATCAATCCCACTACCACCAACTGTCCAAGAGACTAAGTTCTATCTACCTATATGATCAAGGCAGAGCCCATTTTGCCAAGTGGTTGCACTGTAAGCTTTCTCAACACTTGGCCTCCAAATCCCTTTGTGCCTGGGTGGCATACCACAAGTGAGATACACAAGCCAAATCCATGGCCTTGTGTAACCACTCAACACAAACCAATCCTTCCATTCCACCCAGGAGGTTCATTTGACTTAGTTGTTTTATTAGGAAAGCATAAGTCTCATGACTTAGAAATATTTTCATCATAGCAAGTATAGATTTTACCAACCCTTGTTTTATACTAGCTAGGCTAAGCATGGTATAGTAACTTTAACTTAGGAATTTTCCTAGCAATTCTAAAATCCTATAAATACTTAGGATTTCCCAACATAGCATCTGGCAAAAGTAGCATGTAAGACTTAGCAAAAATATCTAATGCTAGTACAAAATATAGGAATGAAATATTCATGAAATACCACTTGCCTTGGTAATGGGGAGAGTAGCACTCTTCACAATCACAGTCACTAGCAAAATCTATACAAACATTTGTAGCACAAAATTACATACAATTCAAATACAAACAAAAATATGAATGCATGCATGCAAGAAATGGCTAAGTGATGATTTTTGAAAACTTCACCAAACAAGTGCAAGATACAGAAACATAACTAAGTCAAAAACTTGCCAACTAAACTTATTTAGCACTAAACAAAAATACTAAACCAAATTTATACTCAAAATAGCCTTAAACATGTTTCTGTATAAAAAGTCATTTTAACAGAAACATTTTGTTAAACACATTGCAGATTCAGAAAGGGCTTGACTCACTGATTTCAACGGTATAAAGTTTGCAAAATTCTAACGTGGGAATCAAAAGTTATAGACAATTGAAATTTGGATCTAAATCTAATATGAATTCTGTTTTTGATTTAAACTCTAGCCACGCGTCGTGTTTCTATTGGCGCATACCGTTTCGGCTGGATCGAGCTCTGCGGGCTGTAGGATCTAAGTGAGATCTGGCGGCTCAGATGCGCGCTTACCTCTTCGCCCATGTTCTAATCTACATCGTAGGATCTGCATCTGACGCTCCTAATCGTTCTGACCATACACGAGCGGTGCTAGCGGCGTTGACTGGCGGCGGCGCGTCTGACCGCGGCGGTGCTGGTGCTCTAGGTCGCCCGGGAAGGAAGGGAGGTGCTTACCAGAACCGCTGTGGCGTGCTGAAGCTCGACGTGGTGTTGGTTTGTGAAGGGGCACGTGGAAACAGTCTCTGGAGCTCGTCGGAGTTGCGGGCGGCGCCAGTAGCTTGCAGACGTGGTCCTTGCCGAGGTTTGGCATCGCCCTAGCACGAACCAGTGGCATCAGGATTTGCGCAAGACATAGGCGAACAAGTTCGCGTGAAGGAGGGGGCAAGGGGCGCTCGGGATTTACCTTAATTGGTCGCTGGAGTTTATCGGCGGCGCAGGAGGTTTCGGCCGCGAACGGAGACGACGACCTGGGTCACGAGCAGGCAAAAGGAGGGTATCAGTGGATGCGCAGGATCATGCTGAACCTCCTCGTTTGAACCAGAGAGGGAGGGGTGGTCGAGGCTCACCGTAATCGGTCGCCGGAGTTGTCGGTACTGCGAGGTTTTGAGAGGAATTGCGCGCAGCCGGGGGGCGGAGTGAGCGAGGAGAGTGGGGGGGAATGCTTGCGGGGCAGAGGGGTTTAAGTAGGCTCAAAGGACAGAAACGCCATGAATAATGGCCTATTACAGCGCCATTACCGCCTTGATCGCAAGAATGCAGCGCGGGCGTGGTTTGGTGAAGACGAGGCGACGTGGACGGGCCCGCTGGTCAATTAAACAGAGGGGGCGGGGTCGCCGCCTGGCCGAGAGTGTGCTGTCGCCGCGAGAGAAGAAAAGAAATGCCCCTGGTGGGCTTGTTGGGCTTGCCGTTCTTTGGGCTAAATTGGCAGCGCTAGGCCTTTTTCATTTGTTTGCTTCTTTTCTTTTTCTGAAACGATTTTCTGAATTGGTTTTGATATGAATTCAAACTTCTTTTGAATTCAAACTTTTCTGGGGTTTTTGCAGAGTATAGTAGTCTCCAAAATAGGTTTTTAAGCATTCGGTTGCTTTGCAAAGGCTTGGTCAAGCTTGGTATAAAATAATCAGGGACCTGCTTCTGATTTGCAACAAGTTTGAAAAAGGGTTTTTGAAATTATTTCTAAGTTGTAAACTTGGTCTAAACTCTTCACACAATCCTTTCAACAATGAAGGCAAGCAACCAAGTTCCTAAACTTTCAAACTTTCAAATGGTGATAGTCATTTGAATTAAATTTGCTCACATAAAATCATAGCACCTTGTGCTTCTGTTTTTCTGGTATGAGTTTGAAAATGATTTCAACTCTATATGCATGCATGAGTGATATGCCAACTTTGAAATCATGATTTTAGGGATGTTACAAATCTAACCCCCTTAAGGTGAATCTCGCCCTCGAGATTCGGATTGGCTAGCAAATAGGTGAGGTGGTCTTTCCGAAGATCATCTTCTCTTTCCCATGTTGCTTCTTCTTCGGAATGATGATTCCATTGCACTTTGCAAAACTTGATAGTTTTTGTCCTTGTGACTCTTTCTGCAGTCTCAAGAATCTTGACAGGCTTTTCTTCATAGGTGAGGTCACTTTCTAGTTGAACTTCTTCCAACGGTATGGTATCCTTCAAGGAAGATTCTTCCATTTCTGGGTGACATTTCTTAAGCTGACTCACATGAAACACATTATGGACTGCTGATAGAGATTCTGGCAATTCGACTTCATATGCAACTTCTCCCTTGCGACTTAGAATTTTGAATGGCCCAACATATCTTGGTGCCAACTTTCCTTTGACTCCAAATCTTTTCACTCCACGAAGTGGTGATACTCTAAGATAAGCTCTATCCCCAACTTCATAGGTGACTTCTCTACGCTTAGAATCCGCGTAGCTTTTCTGTCGGGACTGTGCTATCTTCAACCTGTCCTTAACCAATTTGACTTTCTCTTCGGCGTCTTTGATAAGATCAGGTCCAAATAAACTCCTTTCTCCCACACCATTCCATAGCAGTGGGGTGGTACACTTCCTTCCGTAGAGAAACTCAAATGGTGCCATCCCAATACTAGATTGATAACTGTTATTGTAAGAGAACTCTGCGTAAGGCAGACTTTCATCCCAACTTGCTCCATAGTCTAGGGCACATGCCCTCAACATGTCTTCAAGAATTTGATTAGTCCTTTCCGTTTGTCCATCGGTTTGAGGATGAAAAGCAGTGCTGAATTCCAACCTCGTTCCCAAAGATTCATGAAGCTGTCTCCAAAAGTGAGAAGTGAACTGAGTTCCTCTATCAGACACAATACTCTTAGGCACACCGTGAAGGCATACAATTCTGCTCATGTAGATTTTGGCTAACTTGGCACTTGTATAAGTTGTCTTCACGGGTATAAAATGAGCCACTTTAGTTAGGCGATCCACTACTACCCATATGGAATCATATCCTGACCTGGTTCTTGGTAATCCAGTAATGAAATCCATACCGATATTTTCCCACTTCCATTCAGGAATAGGTAGTGGTTGAAGCAAACCGGTTGGTTTCTGATGCTCCGCTTTCACTCTACTACACACATCACACAAAGCAATATGTTCGGCGATGTCCCTTTTGAGATTGTTCCACCAAAATCTTTCTTTCATATCCATGTACATCTTGGTGTTTCCCGGGTGAATAGAATACGGAGAGTTGTGGGCTTCTTGTAGAATCAGTTTCCGTAACTCCGGATCTTGTGGAACACAAATACGTTTCCCATGCCATAAAGTACCTTGTTCGTCTATATGGAAACTTTTAGCTTTCCCTTGATTAATCGTTTCCTTAATCTCTTCGATTTCTTTATCCGTCTTCTGGGCTTCTTTGATTTTATCCAACAGAGTGGGTTGAACATTGAAAGACATGAGATGTCCTTCTGGCACAATCTCCAATCTTAGTTCTTTGAATTGCTTACACAAGTCATCTGGCAATTCACCTTTGGTAAGGCCATTTACAAACACCTTACGACTTAGAGCATCTGCTACAACATTTGCTTTACCGGGGTGGTATTGCAAACTTAAGTCGTAATCCTTGATAAGTTCTAGCCATCTCCTTTGTCTCATATTGATTTCCTTCTGGGTGAAGATATACTTCAAACTCTTGTGATCTGTGAATACCTCACAACGCTTTCCCAAAAGGTAGTGTCTCCATGTTTTGAGTGCATGGACAACAGCGCCTAACTCTAAATCATGAGTAGGATAGTTTACTTCATGAGTTTTGAGTTGTCTCGAGGCATAATCCACAACTTTTCCGCCTTGCATAAGTACGGCACCTAATCCTTGATGCGAAGCATCACAATATACTTGGAAATCCTTTTCCAAATCTGGCAGGCACAGAACTGGTGCTGACACAAGTCTCTTCTTCAATTCTTGAAAGCTGAGTTCACAACCTTCAGACCAAGCAAATTTCTTGTCTTTCTTTAACAATTCTGTCATTGGCTTAGCAACCTTTGAGAAATTTTCAATGAATCTTCTGTAGTAACCTGCTAAGTCGAGGAAACTACGAATCTCTTTCACGTTCTTGGGAGATTCCCATTCAGTTACAGCTGAAACTTTGGCAGGATTGACTGCTACGCCATCCTTTGTCATAACATGACCAAGAAAACCAACTTCTTCTAACCAGAACTCACACTTGCTGAATTTGGCATATAGTTTATGCTCCCTCAGTTTCTCAAGTATCAAGCGTAAGTGTCCTTCATGTTCTTCCTTGCTCTTGGAGTAGACTAAGATGTCATCGATGAAAACGACAACAAATTTGTCGAGAAATTCCATGAACACCTTGTTCATCATATTCATGAAGTATGCTGGAGCGTTGGTTAAACCAAAAGGCATCACAGTGTATTCATACAATCCATACCTTGTGGTGAATGCTGTTTTAGGTATGTCTTGCTCTCTTATCTTGAGTTGAAAATAACCTGATCGGAGATCAATTTTCGAGAACACACATGCTCCTTCTAGCTGATCAAACAAGTCGTTGATTCTAGGCAAAGGGTATTTGTTCTTGATAGTTACCTCGTTGATAGAACGGTAATCTATGCATAGCCTTTGACTTCTATCTTTCTTATCCACAAATAAAACTGGAGCTCCCCAAGATGAAGAACTTGGCTGGATGAATCCTTTCTGCAATTGTTCTCCGAGTTGTTTCTTGAGTTCCTTTAGTTCGTCAACCGACATTTTATAAGGTCTCTTTGCTCTTGGTCCAGAACCTGGTACCAAATCTATTATAAACTCCACGTCTCTATCTGGTGGCATTCCTGGCAATTCTTCTAGAAATACGTCCGGATACTCACACACAATTGGCACAGTGTCCATGCTAACCCCCTTAAGAGAGTTCAGCTTACTTCCTTTAGATTCAAAGTTGGACTTGAATTTTATCCGCTTTCCTTCAGGGGTTGTGAGTGTAACAGTACGATTGGCACAATCTAGTACTCCCTCATACTTAGCCATCCAATCCATTTCCAAAATCACATCCAATCCTTGGGAATTTAGGATTATTAGGTTCACTGGAAACTTATGTTTTCCAAACTCTATTACTAGGTCATGACATCCTGAATTCACTATCATTTCTCCACCAGGAGAACTTACTCTTATCGGGCACCCAATAGTTTCTTCCGGTAGTTCATTTCTTTCAACAAATGATTTTGATATGAATGAATGAGATGCACCAGTATCAAAGAGTACAAATGCTGGAATTGAATTGAGTCTGAACTTACCAGCAACAGCATCAGGCTCCTCATAGACCTCCTCCACATTGATGTGGTTAACCTGTCCTTTCTGAAAAGGATTGGGCTTGTTAGGTCCTTCAACTTTCTTCTCAGGGCACTCATTAGCATAATGCCCCAGCTTCTTGCATTTGAAGCATTCAACCTGACTGATGTCTTTTTTTGCAGGCTGACTTCCACTTCCACTGTGGTGGCTCTTATGTCCACTCTTGTGGTTCCTGTACTTATCATTGTCATGACTGCGATGATGCTTGTTGTCATGACGGTTGTGGTTGTGGTGCTTGTTGAATTTCCCATGCTTGTGGGATCCTGAGCTTCCACTGTCATCAATATGAGATCGTTTGTGAGACGATCCCGAGCTGTGCTTGTCGGAGTGCTTTCTCTTCCTACTCTCCACTTGTTTCATTTTGTTCTCCAAAATAGCAGCCTTGTCACACAGAGACTGATAAGTTGGAACATATGCCACAGACAACTGTAAGTTTAGTTCATCATTCAACCCTTCCAGAAATTTTTCCTTCCTCTTGGCATCTGTGTCAACTTCATCCGGTGCATAACGCGCCAGATCGTTGAACTCTTCTATGTATTCAGCCACGCTACGGTGGCGCTGCCTCAGATTGTGGAATTCTTTCTTTTTCAGGCTCATCATTCCTGATGAGATGTGAGCAGTGCGAAAGCCATCTTCAAAGATAGCCCAAGTCACCTCATCAATAGGAGTGGTGATTTGGAAGTTGTCCCACCAAGTGGCGGCTGGCCCTTCCAGCAGATGTGCTGCAAACCTGACCTTTTCAGCATCCGTGCAGCCCACGGTCACTAAGTCCTTGTTTACTGAACGTAGCCAATCATTGGCCAACATGGGATTAGTCGTCCTCGAGAACTTAGCTGGCCTCAAATGCAGAAATCTGGTGAGCATATCAAAGCCCGGAGGGTTGTTGTTGTTATTGGGGTTGTTGTTGTTGTTGTTCTGGTTTTGGATGAATGTTGTCATCATTTGCATAAGCTGTGTTTGCGCATTCATCATTTGCTGCATTTCAGGGGTGATGTTGTTGGGGTTGGGGTTTGCGCGACGGGGAGGCATCTGTGGTTTGTTCAAATAGAGGTAAGAATGAGATACCCATAGATGTTTTTATGCACATTACATCACATAAGCAAACACATAGCATGCAACACAAAGATAAAAGTTCAACAACAATATAACAAGCTCTCGAAGTAAAACACACAAGTTGCAAGCCATCCACATGTCGGATGGTCCAATAACAAGTTCACAATAACAAGTACGATAATAAAATGATAACCGAGTAGTCAAGTCTACTCATCGGCATCAATCTCCTCCTCAACAAACGTAAGACCGGCATTCTCCATCGCGGTCTTGTTCTCCTCAATAGTAGTGGTCAAGGACTCAATCTTGGCCTTGAGAGCCCTCTTCTGGGAACGAAGCCTCTCAATCACTGTCTGCTGCTGCTCTAGATCAAAATCCTTGGACTGCAGTTCCTCGGTCATATCCCGGATCCTCTTGTTCCTATCCTGGACACGCTTCTCCTGACTCTTGAACTTCCTGTCCTGGGTCTCGAACTTGGCCTCCATCTCCTTGACTATCTCGTCCTGCTGCGCGAAGAGCTTGTCCTTCTCGCGAAGCTGTACCTGGAGCTCGTCATTACTAAGCATGACATTGGTCCTGTCAGTATCCACGTGCCTAATAAGAGACTCTAAGTCCTGGAGGTACAGGCGTATCGGCTCTGCTGCGTCCCTCGAGTCATCCTCGAAGTCAATGGACTCTCCGTCATCATCACGCCTTCCGAAGACGTGGAAGTGAGTGCCTCTAACCTGTCGGGAGTGATGGCCTAACAGACGTCCTATCAGGTCCTGCATGACGACCTCCATGCCTCTCTCCCTGTCATCGTGCATAAGCTTGAAGACGATGGCCTCCGTAGTAGGCTCTGTCTGGCGTCCGGGCTGGTTCACCTTGAAGCCCCAGAGGTCCTTCCTCTCGAATTTGGTGAGTGGGTGCACCATGATGGTGGGAAGAGGGAGATCGAGCAAAGTGGTAAGCTCAACAATATGAGGACCAAAGCGAGTAGCCCGGAACTCCTCAACAGTGCTGATGGTAATAGGCATCTATTTATAAGATGGAAAAGTTAGAACAACACAATTTAAAATAAATATAAGGCAAAACTCCACATACATAGTCATGGAAACAAAACACACAAGTCATGCATTCAACAAGTCATTACATCAATCAAGGTTCACTCTTATTCTAAGACAACATTTTGAAAAAATAAAGTGATAGATGGTGGTCCAACTAACGAAGTGTGCACACAATCCTATCTCACTGGATCTGGTGGCTAACACAATGTTCCTAGAGGCAATCCACCTATCTTGTTCACATGATTCTATCACTAAGTCTATAATATCTCCCCTTAAGGTTTGGTTGGTGGCTTCCAACTCTTGGGTGAGTTCCTTCTCTTTCTCTAGGTCTTTTTGGAGATTGAGCATTCTGCACTTGACTCTTGTACTTAGTTCTTTGATGGTCCTCCAAGCTGCTTCTCTTGCTGACTCAAAGAATGTGGTGTGCATCACAGTGTTGGTGTACATGCAGAATCCTCTTTCTTTGTGGCTGTCTTCCTTGTTTTTGTACAAGTGAAGTTGCACCCACCAGTACTCCACTCCTTCATCCATCACTGGAAAGCCCTTGTACACAGCTGCACCATGTGCTTCCATTGCCACCATGAGGTCCTTGAGAATTCTGGGAAACTCAGTTTCACACTCCAAGGTCATGGTCATGAGTGGTCCTTTCTTCACGGCTTCGTTGATGGAGTTCATCTACAAATAGAGAGGAGAATGAGAAGATTAGAAAAGTTTACGAGAAGAATAGACAAGTGTAGAAGTAGTTGAAATTTTTTCCTTAGTGGTTTCCAATCCTAGGGTCATAATCCTACAGGCAACACAGAGCTCTGATACCATCTGTTAGACCCCTCCTTTGTAAAGGAGAAAGATCCCTGTGATTGCAATGCTAGTCCCTGGATCAATGCTAGCATCCATAGTTTAAGATGAAGTACACATATACAAAGGTCATTTATTACATCCATTCCAGAGATAAAACATAGTCTTATACAACTCAGGGCCATAGGCCTAATACAAGAGTTTAGGAATAAGTAAATAACACAAGTCTTCATCTTCATGTGCCACAGGCAAGCATGTTGAGTGTAGACTCATGACACCTAATCATCATCTGAATAACCTGCAACATCACAAGTTACAGCCACAGTGGGTCAATACTTTGGAATAGTATTGGCAAGTGATACCCTAGTAAATTTTTAAGTGGACTATATTACTATATGAAATTTTGGCTAAGTGTAGCTTGGCTTGCTTTGCTTCAAAATAGGTTTTTCTTATTAGTTGAAATCACTAAGTTTTTCTTTGTCAAAAACTTTCCCAAGAAACCATCAATAGACATTGAGGTCCTTCACCCTTGTTCACCCACAAGTTTTACTTAGAAGTTGGAGTGATGAGATTCTTGTAGCTTCCATGTCTTGATGCTCAAATTGTCCATTGCCATGGACTTGGCTAAGTACTTAGATTTTCCATCTGCAGAGGTTGTGCACTTTCCCCACCAGACTTGGTTTCCCAAGACAGGACCTTTCAGAAGCCTTCCCTTAGTCAAATGGACGCGTTCCAACCTATCAATCCCACTACCACCAACTGTCCAAGAGACTAAGTTCTAGCTACCTATATGATCAAGGCAGAGCCCATTTTGCCAAGTGGTTGCACTGTAAGATTTCTCAACACTTGGCCTCCAAATCCCTTTGTTCCTGGGTGGCATACCACAAGTGAGATACACAAGCCAAATCCATGGCCTTGTGTAACCACTCAACACAAACCAATCCTTCCATTCCACCCAGGAGGTTCATTTGACTTAGTTGTCTTATTAGGAAATCATAAGTCTCATGACTTAGAAATATTTTCATCATAGCAAGTATAGATTTTACCAACCCTTGTTTGCTACTAGCTAGGCTAAGCATGGTATAGTAACTTTAACTTAGGAATTTCCCTAGCAATTCTAAAATCCTATAACTACTTAGGATTTCCCAACATAGCATCTGGCAAAAGTAGCATGCAAGACTTAGCAAAAATATCTAATGCTAGTATAAAATATAGGAATGAAATATTCATGAAATACCACTTGCCTTGGTAATGGGGAGAGTAGCACTCTTCACAATCACAGTCACTAGCAAAATCTATACAAACATTTGTAGCACAAAATTACATACAATTCAAATACAAACAAAAATATGAATGCATGCATGCAAGAAATGGCTAAGTGATGATTTTTGAAAACTTCACCAAACAAGTGCAAGATACAGAAACATAACTAAGTCAAAAACTTGCCAACTAAACTTATTTAGCACTAAACAAAAATACTAAACCAAATCTATACTCAAAATAGCCTTAAACATGTTTCTGTATAAAAAGTCATTTTAACAGAAACATTTTGTTAAACACATTGCAGATTCAGAAAGGGCTTGACTCACTGATTTCAACGGTATAAAGTTTGCAAAATTCTAACGTGGGAATCAAAAGTTATAGCCAATTGAAATTTGGATCTAAATCTGATTTGAATTCTGTTTTTGATTTAAACTCTAGCCACGCGTCGTGTTTCTATTGGCGCGTACCGTTTCGGCTGGATCGAGCTCTGCGGGCCGTAGGATCTAAGTGAGATCTAGCGGCTCAGATGCACGCTTACCTCTTCGCCCACGTTCTAATCTACGCCGTGAGATTCAGATCCGACGCGCTAATCGTTCGACCATACACGAAGCGGCGCTTAGCGTTGTTGATCGGCGGCGTCGACTGGCGCGGTGCTGGTGCTCTAGGTCGCCCGGGAAGGAAGGGAGGTGCTTACCAGAACCGCTGTGGCGTGCTGAAGCTCGACGTGGTGTTGGTTTGCGAAGGGGCGCGCGGAAACGGTCTCTGGAGCTCGTCGGAGTTGCGGGCGGCGTCAGTAGCTTGCAGACGTAGTCCTTGCCGAGGTTTGGCGTCGCCCTAGAACGAACCAGTGGCATCAGGATTTGCGCAAGACATAGGCGAACAAGTTCGCGTGAAGGAGGGGGCAAGGGGCGTTCGAGATTTACCTTAATTGGTCGCTGGAGTTTATCAGCGGCGCAGGAGTTTTCGGCCGCGAACGAAGACGACGACCTGGGTCACGAGCAGGCAAAAGGAGGGTATCAGTGGATGCGCAGGATCATGCTGAACCTCCTCGTTTGAACCAGAGAGGGAGGGGTGGTCGAGGCTCACCGTAATCGGTCGCCGGAGTTGTCGGTACTGCGAGGTTTCGAGAGCAATTGCGCGCAGCCTGGGGGCGGAGTGAGCAAGGAGAGTGGGGGGAAATGCTTGCGGGGCAAAGGGGTTTAAGTAGGCTCAGGTGCGACAGGAAACGCTCGCGGAATAATGGCATATTACGCCGCGCCATTACCGGCCTTGACTGCAGCAGCGACGTGGTCACGGGTGTGGTTTGGGGAAGATGAGGGTGACGTGGACGGGGCCCGCTGGTCAGCGAATTAAACAGAGGGGGCGTGGGGTCTGGCTGTCAGCGGCTGAGTGAGTGTGCTCGCGCGTGAGAGAAGAAAAGAAATGCCCCGGGTGGGCTTGTTGGGCTTGCTTCGTTGCTGGGCTAAATTGGCAGCGCTAGGCCTTTTTCATTTGTTTGCTTCTTTTCTTTTTCTGAAATGATTTTCTGAATTGGTTTTGATATGAATTCAAACTTCTTTTGAATTCAAACTTTTCTGGGGTTTTTGCAGGGTACAGTAGTCTCCAAAATATGTTTTTAAGCATGTGGTTGCTTTGCAAAGGCTTGGTCAAGCTTGGTATAAAATAATCAGGGACTTGCTTCTGATTTGCAACAAGTTTGAAAAAGGGGTTTTGAAATTATTTCTAAGTTGTAAACTTGGTCTAAACTCTTCACACAATCCTTTCAACAATGAAGGCAAGCAACCAGGTTCCTAAACTTTCAAACTTTCAAATGGTGATAGTCATTTGAATTAAATTTGCTCACATAAAATCATAGCACCTTGTGCTTCTGTTTTTCTGGTATGAGTTTGAAAATGATTTCAACTCTATATGCATGCATGAGTGATATGCCAACTTTGAAATCATGATTTTAGGGATGTTACAATGAGATCTTCGAGGAACTAGTGGGAGTCATTATGGATCTCTAGGTCCCGCTAATGATTATTGATGGGAGAAAGTATCGATCATGTCTACATAGTTCCCGAACCCGTAGGGAGACACACTTAAGGTTAACCGACACGTTTGAGCGGATAGGAAACACAAGGGAAGTCAATGGAAATCACAGAAAATTTTTTGCTGCACAAAATTGTTCTACCGAATCTGCCGAAATAGTTTCGGGGTATCGAAACAAAGTAAGGGATCAAAATTTTAATGTGTTCATTAAATTAAGTGTTCACTAAATTAAGTACTCAATAAATTAAGTGTTCATTAAATTGATTTGCATTAAAATGGAATTAAAGTGCTTTAATGGATAGACCTTTAAGGGAATTAAAGTGCTTTAATGGAAAGACCTTCAAGGGAATTAAAGTGTTTTAATAGACCTTTAAGGGAATTAAAGTGCTTTAATGGAGATTGAATGAGTGGAGGGGAGTGGGCAGCCCCATGGCGCCTATAAAAGGAGGTGGCCTCCTCCTTGTGATACCCTGGCGCATGGCTCAATAGGATTGATAGGAAACCCATACCAACAAGTTGCAACTTCTTTTCCAGAAGCTCATTCGAAAAGAACTCTAAGGTTAAGTGTGCTTGGCCTAGAGCAATTCTAGGATGGGTGACCAACTGGGAAGTGGGTACCAGGTGCAGACGAGTGAGGACAAAGTGCGTAGAAAAGACTAGTGTTGGTCTGTGGGGTTAGTCAAGAGATCCTATTGAGCTGCCAGAAGTGACAGGCGTCGGTGGGGAGTGACCGGGGGTGTTGCAGAGTGGTATCAGAGCCGACCCTCGCGGTTACATGGGCGTGTGCGGGTCAGTGGCGGACATGTGTAGCATGGCGCATGTGGCCCGGAGTGGACGCGACATGGCAATGTGCCGGCACTGGACGCACAGACATGTGCCAAGAGGGGACGTTCCTGGCTTGTTGTTGATCGATGAGGACGTCAATCTTCTAAGGGTGGGTGTATGTGAGACCCTGGAGCATGGATCAATAGGATTGATAGGAAACCTATACCAACAAGTTGCAACTTCTTTTCCGGAAGCTCATTCAAAAAGAACTCTAAGGTTAAGTGTGCTTGGCCTAGAGAAATTCTAGGATGGGTGACCGACCGGAAAGTGGATACCGGGTGCGCACGAGTGGGGACAAAGTGCGTAGAAAAGACTAGTGTTGGTCTGTGGGGTTAGTCTAGAGATCCTATTGAGCTGCCAGAAGTGAAAGCCGTCGGTACGGAGTGACCGGGGGTGTTGCACTCCTCCTCTCCACACACTCTCTCACAAGCTCTCTCATATGCCCCAAGGTTGGCATCTTCTCCCCCTTGCTTGCCTTGTCCATCGTCACTAGAAAAGGTGTTTGGCAAAGCCCTGCTCTAAACCTTCCCCTCCACCGCCACTACAATGGCGTAGCGTTGTTGGAGTTCCCGGGGATACGCTACTTCCTCTTCCTGGCTAGAGCAAGGGATCGGGAGTCGTCGGCACACCAAATGTGTGACCGATTATGGAGGCGCTGCTCGTCTGTGGCATTGATCATATGCATGTCCTTGAGGACGGCCGTGTACCATCTACATCAACCGCGTTTGTTTGGGGGAACATTATCCCTCTTACGGTCTACGAGGGTGAGTCCATCTGTAACCGTTACAAAGTATTGCCTAGATTCGATCTTGGCAGTGGCAAACCGTAGGAATT
This sequence comes from Avena insularis, assembly GCA_023614405.1. NCBI lineage: Eukaryota > Viridiplantae > Streptophyta > Magnoliopsida > Poales > Poaceae > Avena > Avena insularis. The sequence continues at coordinate 374,158,551 of CM042695.1, read as the reverse complement.
TTTTTGTTTTCTATGCAACGAACCCCATCAGGGTTGTAGAGGAAGATGATGATGCTCAAGCAAGGTGTTAACCCTTTTGACAATGTCGAGGGAGCCGATGTAACATCCCAACAGTCATGATTTCAAAGTTTGCATATCATCCATGCATTCATAATCATTTTAGGATCATTTTCAATGTCATTTCAAAACAGAGGCATTTGAATGTCTAATATTTTATGTAAGCAAGGCATTGGCCCAATGCTACTCTCTAGTAAGAGATTATTTGTTTTAAACCAAAGATATTGGATCCTATGGTTGATTGATATTTTCCAAAAACTTGGACAAAAATTTCAAAACAAAATATGAATTTAAAACCATTTTTATATCTTTATTAAACAATGGTAAAGGCACTGTTTTCTTTTAAAATTTCAAAGGACCAAGGTAAGTTTGAGTGAACAACAGTTCTAATTGCCCAATTAAGAGTTGGACCATCCTACAAAAACCTAGAACAACTTTGAATTCATTTTGGTTTGAAACTCATTTGAATTTGGTTCCTGGAAAATCAAACAGAAAATGAAAAAGATAAAAGAATTGGTAAAAGGCCAGTGCTGCTAAACTAGCGCAATACCAGAACCGGCCCAAAAGCCCACCCGGGCCATTCCCCCTCTGCTCCTTCTCTCACCCGCGCGGAACCTACCCCGCAGCCACTGAACGATGGGCCCTCCTCACGCCGCTGTCTTCCCCAATTCGATTTCACAGACGCGCCATTCTACCGTTACCACCACATTGATGACGCCATGTTTAACCTCGCTTAAATCCCATTGATTCAGCGCTTAATTCTCGCCCCGCTCCTGGCTACATAAACACCTCGCCGCCGTGGTCATTTTCCCCCACACAACACCCTCACCTCGCCACCAGGCTGCTCGCATTCGAGCTCAAACCACCGCGGTACCGACGACCTCCGACGTGCGATTCTGGTGAGTCTCGTGTTCGCGCCCACTCCCCGTTCACCCTAGGATGATCCCCTGATCCTTGCGCATCTCCTGACCCCCTTTGTGCATCTGCTTGTGATCCAGAGCGTCGGCTTCGACGAGCACCGTGGGAATCTGACGCCACCTCCAACTCCGGCGAGGGATTTAGGTAAACCCCGACCACCCCGTGCCTTCTCTTTGACCCTGCCAGGTTCACATGAGTGTGGTGCACATGTTGATATCCTCTGTTTGTGCTAGGGTGGTCGGAAATGTTGCCGTCTGAGCAAACCCGACACTGTCCCCAACTCCGACAAGCCCTAGCAGCCACTACAGCATGACCCCGCCCACTCCAATGACACCTTGAGCACCGTCGTGTTCACGCGAGTCTGGTAAGCCTCTGCCTAGCCCCTAACCCCCCTGGAACCACCGGAACATCGTCGACAGCAGCGCCACCGCCGCCAGCAACCATGTGCGCCGCCGGTTTTAGGTCAAAGCAATTTGATCCACTAGATCTAGATCCAGTGGTTTAGATTAAATGCTAGGCCGAAGAGGTACGGGCAGATCTGAGCCGCTGGTTTTAAATTAGATCTAAAGGTGCGCTAGCATGACCCCATGCGAACCGGTACCAGCGAATCAGAAAGTGCCGCGTGTCTGTGTTTTAAATTTAAAATCTGGAAATAGATCTATTAGTTGTTCAAACTTGTAAGATTCATAACTTTTGATCCACACGTTCAAATTTTGCAAATTTTATATCATTGGAATCAGGAGAAAGAATTCTATCCAACCATGCAATTTGTTTAATGATTTGCTTCTGTAAAATTGGTTATTTTTGCAGAGACATTCATAGGCTTATTTTGAGTATAGAAATTATTCGAAAAATGATTTAAAGACTAAATAAAGTTTATTTAGTGTATATTTGTCTTGTTTGTGATTTAGTACTGTATACTTGTCTTGTTTGATTTAGAAAAAAATCATCACATGGCATTTGCATGCATTCATATATTTTTGCTTGTATATTTTGATATGTGATTTTGGTGCTATCATTTTATGTGTAGATTTTGGTGCTAGTAGTGATTGTGGTTGTGAAGATTGTTGCTACTCCCCCAACTACCAAGGCAAGTGGTGCTTCATATCTTTGTCCCAATATTTTGACTATGCATTAGAAATATTTTGTATAGGGCTTGCATGAATATTTTGCTAAGTATCTATATGCAATGCTTGGGAAATCCTAGTAGTTGTAGAATTGTTAGAATTATCTCTAAGTTAAGATACTTGCTAATGCCATGCTTAGCCTATCTAGTAGCAACCAAGGGTGGAATATATTCATGCTATGTAAAAATATTGCTAAGTCTTTGAATTATGGTTTTACTTAATAAAACAACTAAGTGAATGAAACAGCTGGGTGGAATGGTAATTTCTTGGTGGTTTTTGGTTGAGTGGTTACACAAGGCCCATTTCTCTGGTTTAACTTGTGTATCTCACTTGTGGATTGCCACCCAGGAACAAAGGGATTTGAGATGCCAAATGTTAAGAAGCTTCTAGTGCAGCCACATGGCATTATGGGCTCTGCCTGGATCATATAGGTTGCAATAACTTATCCAAATGGACAGTTGGTGGTAGGGGATTGATAGGTTTGGAGCGCGTCCATTTTGGTCTAAGGGAAGGCTTCTGAAAGGTCCTGCCTTGGTGAAAATCAAGTCTTGTGGGGAAAGTGCACAACCTCTGCAGCTGGAATAAACTAAGTACTTAGTCGTGTCCCCGGTAATGGACAACTTGAGCATCAAGACATGGAAGCTATCAAGAATCTCCTCATCCCAATTTTCTAAGTTAAAACTTGTGGTTGAACAAGGGTGAAGGTTCACCAATTTCTATTGGTGGTTCCTTGGGAAAGTTTTTGTCAAAGAAAAACTTAGTGTTTTCAACTGATAGGTAAAACCTATTTTGAGCAAAGCAAGCCTAAGCTACACTTAGCCAAATTCATGTAGTAACTAGATGTTAATATTCTACTAAGGTATCACTTGCCAATACTATTCCAATGTATTGACCCACTGTGGCTGTAGGTTACTCTGATGATGATTAGGGGTTATGGGTCTACACTCAACATGCTTGCCTGTGGCACATGAAGATGAAGACTTCTATTTTTATATTGTTATGTTAAACTCTTGTACTAGCCTATGGCTATGGAGTTGTAAAAGACTATGTTATCTCTGGGATGACGATGTAATAATGACCTTTGTTTCTGTGTACTTCATCTTAAACTGTGGATGCTAGCAATTGATCCAGGGACTAGCATTGCAATCACAGGGATCTTTACCTTTATAAGGGTGGGATCTTACAGCCGAGAGCGTTGGGCAATGTCGTGGTCAAGGTAGCCATGCGAGGGGTCGTCGTGGTCAATGTCGTGGTCGGGGATGCCGGTGTCGAGGTAGCCGCACGTGAAGCCTCATGCGCATAGTGCGCGAGGAGGATGATAGAGACGCGTCAAGGCGGTCATCGAGGATGTCGATGCCAAAGACGATGTGGTCTGAGCCATCGATGATGAGGTACGGCCATAGTTTTTCCAGAACTAGGCACATGTCAGGGACAAACGGATACTCTGGTTTTGCTAGAACCGAGTATGCAAAGAAGAACTTGTCGTGACACAGTTGAGGCAGTCATAGAGGAAGGAGGCGATGCCAAAGAAGACCATGTCGAAGACAATGAAGACGAGGCACCGATTCAAGCTTTCCATACTCGGGAATGCATTGGGGACAAAGGCACTCCCGGTGTTGCCAGTACCAGGCGTGCGAGGGGCAGGGACCATCATGAACTTGTCGCCATGTCAAAGAGACTATCAGAGGAGGCCTCTAGAGCGGTTGCTAGGCGCGAAGTGGCGAAGGGAGAGATGTAGATGTTGTCCGCGGTTGTCGGAGTAGAGGAGCGGGTGATGTAGTCTGGACGAGGCGATGACGCTGACGGTGAAGTTATAGTGGACGAAGACGTAGAGGGCAACAAAAATAGTGGTGACCCAGGGTGTTCATGCTAGATTCCTAGAGTAGCGATGGGGTAGTCGTTGGGACCTACAATAGCGAGAAGTCACCCTGAAGGTTACCTTGTGAAGCACGGCGGAGATGCTCAAAGTAGGCAAGGAAGGACCCGACGGCGTGACGAAGTCCATGCGCAGATGGCGGTGATCTGCGCCGTAGGAGATGGCGCGGTGGAAACCGAGTACGTCAGTGCGTGGGGAGGGCAAAGTAGACTATGTTCGGCGACACTATGACCCGAGGGGGCGGCATAGCTGCAGAGCACAAGTCGGTGCAGCGGCTGGGAGACCACCAACGACGTACACACCAAGGAAGGCGTGTTGGAAGCCGGTAGCGTGGACCAAAGATGGCGGCGCTACGGCCCGAAGGGGCGACGCTGCGGCAACTCGTAGATCGATCGGCGATAGGCGCGTGCTCGGGGACGTGCTTGGATTAGACAGGCGCAAGATTGTTTGATTATACCAATGGTGCGCCGTATGTGCCATGGCGTGAATGACGCGTAGATCGGAGTAGATGGCGGCGTTGTCGATGAAGTCTCGGACGATGACGACAAAGATGATCCGAGGGGTAGTCGCGGTAGCCATCCAAGGAAGGCGTAGCAGCCGTCCGCAGTGCGCGGTAGCCTAGCGTGAGGCCGCAATAGCCTGCCTAGGTAGGCGCAGCAGCAGAGAGGGCAGGCGCACAAGCGCGGTGTAGATCATCGATGCCGATGGTCGGAGTAGAGGCGTGGCGATGATGACGCCAGTGGGCGACTCAATCCGATCTAAGATCGGTAAACCAAGAAATAAAACTGATCAAGAGATCAGAAAAAGAGCCTTACAGGGCAGCCAATCACGGTTCAGCAGACGAACCCCGCATATGGGTTGCGCAGCCCCCGGCGAAGATCATGGAGATCAATATCCCCGGGGGCGGCGCGTCAGAAGTGTGTTGCTAGGCTAACGCGGTGCCATAGGAGGGACCATCGCAAGGTTGGGGAGAGGTGGCGATGGTGCTAGGGTTTAGGCGGCGACTCTAGGGTAGGATCAATTTAGGGCTGATACCATGTAGAACGATAGAGAGAGATTGGAAGAATATGATGGATGTATTATTGAGACTCATGAGCGAATATATATAGGCGTACAGGGATCATATTGGAGTGCAAGAAAAGACACGATCTATCTCTATCCTAGATTAACCGAACCGTACACGTATACTCTAAGAATAACTCTAGCAGGCACCGTATCCGCGAACCATAAAAAGGCATTTAAGGGTCGTTTTTTTGCTCGGTTTTACTTGGGTTTGCTCGTGGCCAGAATAGAAACCACAAATCCGAACCATAAAAACTTGAATTTTGAACATTCACGGGAGATTTCAGATGTTCATATACGTACATAGCCGTGATCCTAGGTACAAAAGGCACAAATTAGACTAAATTAAAGGGAGGTTTGCCGTCGCCGCCGCTAAACCCTAACCCGCACACAAAATCGGGCTCACCGGAGCCTCATGGAGCGGCGGCGACGGTTCCGTTGGCAGATTCAGAGCTTGTCGTCCGAGAGGCCGAGGTCGGAGAGGCCGGAGGTGGTGTCGGAGCCAAGGTCGTCGTACTTGTCGTCGTACTTGTCGTCCGTAGGAGGTTGCCGCGGAGCTTCTTCACGCGGTCTTCGCGGTCGCGGGCAAGCCCCTGCTCGAGCAATATGTTGTCGTTGTCCTCGTCGCGGCGAGCTCGAGAGCCGTCGACCTCGGCCTCGGCAACGCTCCGCTGCTGGATGACGTAGTCGGTGATGGTGACGACGCGGCCCTCCGGGAGCTGCTCCTCCTCTTCCTCCTTCTTCACCAGCGGCAGAGGAGTTCGCGGTGCGCGCGAGGAGCTCCCCTCCACCCACATGCGGCGATCGAACTCCTCCGTCTCGCGGCGGAGCAGCGCGATCGACACCGGTGCGCGGTGCTTCTTGTAGTGGAGGGTGGCGCACTTGCGCGCCCCGTCCGTGCGGACGCACCGATGACGCTCCTCGTCCCAGGCGGGGGTGAGGCCATGGTAGCGCGAGGAGGAAGGCGGCATACGGCCGCGGCGGAGTCCACAACGGTCCATCGGCGACTACCGGTGGCGGATCTAGTGCAGGGGCCAAGGAATTTTTCGCCGGAGCTCGGCGGTGTGAGCAAATGCACGGAGGAGGCGTGGAGGGGGCGGTGGCGGAAAGAGGGGTCGACATCCACAAACGCCCTCGGAACCAGAAATATATAGTTCGAGGTAGTGGATGCCGTCCCCCGTAAAAAAATCTGGGTCGGGCTCCGTTTGTCGTGTCTGCTAGGGCCAAAAAACACGGCTTGGCCTGTAAACCCGCTGGAATTATATGGGTCCGACGGTTTTATGGTTTTTTCTAGAGATGCTCTAACAATTCTGACCGATGAAAGTCGCAAAATAATTTGTTAACTTCCAGTGCAGCATATCGATTAGTTTTCTTGCCACTGAAATCCGATCATATGTCGTATTATTCTTAAAAAAGAACCTCTAGTTATTCATGGTTATTAGTGCATTACTGGTACTACAATGTGCCTTCATCATGCAGCATATCGATTAGTTCTCTTGCCATTAAAATTAGATCATATCATCATATGTCTTAATACTCTAAAAAAGAACCTGTGGTTATTCACGGTTAGTGCGTTATTGGTTACTGCAAGTCTGCAATGTGCCTTCATTACCGACTCTTCAATCCGGCTCTTATTTCTTTTCGTACCCTCCCATGCAGATCTTTTTTCTATTTCGCAGACAATAGTGACTTATTAGGTGAGCTGCCTTCTGTTCAATATTTTATATGCAACATAAATTCAGTCGAAATATTGTTTTCTGTTTCTTTGATTTCAGGATGCATTTCGTTCCAAAATAAAATAATCGAGTGGTCTAGGTCGTGTATATGTGGCTTATACTGGAGCCTTTTGTGGTAAAGATAGATGCCCTATGGTCTATCTTGGTAGCTAGCTCTGATGCCTACATTGAGTTCGTACTCTGCCCAGAAGTCTTTTGTATTGATACATTTTGTATGCACGAATGCCAAAATATGAAGTGAGGTTATGTTGTTTGATCCTTCAAAGGGTTGCTTCCGATTATACAGTTAAGAGATACATAGCTTCTGATTTGCCTTACCAGTTTTTTGTTAATCCTCTTTTCTGGACAAGCGAACTCCTAATTGTATGTATTTGAAGTTCCATGACTCAGTCGTTGCTCTCTGCCATGACATGAACCTAAATAGCGGTGAAAACGAAAAGTTCATCACATTTTTTGTTTATAAATGTGCATTCCCAGCGGCACTATATAACAATAATGCTACACATCCATCGCAAATATTGACAAGCGCCGCGCCATACCTTCCTATTAAGTGACACCGTCTCTCTTTTCTCTCTCAAATTGGATAAAACCACTGCACCAACTTCTACACCTGCCGGTTTCCTTTTGGTGCTCAGTGCCTCGGCAAAAACTCGTGTGACCATCCTCAAATCTCTTGGTATATCCGATGTTAGGTTTTGAGCCAGAATGCTGAAAATAAAGAGAATCATCAATTTCTCATGCATATCTGTTTCATGTTGTTAGCTGTCCTAGCACAAACAACCATATCTAGTTATCTTTAACCATGGAACTACATTAAGTATATCACTATTCTGTCTTGCTACATTTTTATAAGAAAAATTATTGCACTAAGACTGTTAAAAAATATCTTTAGCATCTAAGAAAGTATCTGTAGCACTAATTCTTAAGCTTATTACAACTTAGAAAATCATGGCATCTTTAGTAACACAACCATACTTGCTTATCAACCGGGACCCGAGAGGTTGCAATTGTTAAGGATCAAGATCAGTGATTAGAGTTCTCCATGCTGGGTTGATTGTTCAATGCAATTGTGTGCAGATGTGTGTCGAGCCTGCATTACCAGGGATTTGAGGCTGTGAGCAGGGTTGGAGGAGGAAATATAATCTGGCTAGGGAAGTCGTGAGTCTTCACTTAGTGCCCCAGTGAAGAAAGGACAGAGTTTATCCCACTATCACTAGTGCAGAGAGGCTCATTGGTCCCGGTTGGTAATGAGCTTTAGTCCCGGTTACCCAACCAGGACGGGGCAATCGGGACTAAAGCCCTAACCTTTAGTCCCGGTTGCCCCACCAACCAGGACAAATGGGGATACACGTGGAGGCGTCAGAGCGCGAGGGAGGTGGAGCATTAGTCCCGGTTCGTAACACGAACCGGGACAAATAACCTTCTGCCGCGGCAGAGATTTGGCTCATTTCTCTGCCGCGGCAGAGAATTCATTTTGGCACATTTTGTTGTCGCGGCAGCATTTTGGCCACTTTTTATGCCGCGGCAGAGAATTCATTTAGGTTGTTTTATTGTTTATTTAGTGTTTTGCACTTATCAATGAAGGAACCGTTATATTACACAAGATCATCATGACAATATTACATTCGATACACGGATTGAGTTCATGCACTACATACAAAAGTTGCTCTTTTTACAATCCCTATTGTCTATACACAGCCGAATAGTATTCCCCTTTTGGGTTTAGGACTTCTGCATCCAAGAATCCCGCCAATTCCTCCTGAATTGCTCATACGCGATCCTTTGGCAGAAGACCGTCCCGTAGACGTTCGATCTGATTTAAAAAAGGAGTCAGCCTATATGAATGAAACTAAACACAATTTGATTATAATTAAAAACTATAGAAATTGTTTACGTACGTGGAGTTGCTCTAAATTTTGCCCTTCTTATCACACGTCTGCCGGATGAACTCGCAAACATAGTATCCACATAGATTGTTACCTAGTCCCTGTGTCAGGCACTTTACGAGAACATAGTTCAATCAAAATAATAATCAAGCATGATAATAACTGTATCAAAACTAGAATCAAAGAGATGCGCGGATATAGCTAGTGGTGCTTACATCTAGTGCTTCAAATGTAAGCTCCTCTTTCCAAACACCCATAGCCTTGTTGGTGAACCGTTTCCAAGCGCTGCCCGGCGAAAAAAACGAATAAAAGAAGTTATTAATTACTTGATATCATAAAATTCACGAACGTTGCCGATATATTGTCGTAATGATTAGAATTACCGCTGGAGGATCATCTGCATGTCCTTCCACTGCTCAAGGGGTTTATGTTTCGAGTCCATGACTAGTACACGCCCTTTGTCAAGTTGAATGATTAACAGAATATAGTGGAAGCTGCGAATGCATAACTAATCAATTATATACTTAACATCGAGTAAGCGAAATAGAAAGTGTATAGAAGACAATAACACTCACTCGAAGTTGTAAGGAAAAAGTATTTCCCTTTTGGTTTCTTGAAACCTTAACGCGTGTACTATATTATCCTCCGTATCCTGGGGGCTTGTTTTGAGATTAGCTTCATGAACCCAATATGGGTCAATGAAGCCAATGTCATAGATTTGTCCTCTGCTGCATTCGAGAATCTTCATTCTGCATATTACAGTATGATTATATACATGCAATAAACAAGGTGAGATAGCTGGAGACTAAATTAATTACAGAATTAGTACTTACAGACAATAGGCACTGATGATCGATTTGTCCAAGGCGTCTTGATTGAATAATTGAAATAGTTCATCAAATTCAATGGATATCATGTCATCCTTTTCTTTTCCATGATGCTTTTTTGTAACCCTCACCACTATCCAGTTAGCCCCGGCCTTTGTGGCATGCATGTACCAGTTATGCAATCTTCGCATTTTTATTGGAAGATTGTTTACCTCCTCAGGTTTGACGAGAGGTTTGTCGTACTGGTATTTGTATGCTACTTCACTCATGGGGAAGTACTCTAACTGGGATAAGTACTGGGCAATACTCATACCTTGAGCAGTGGCAGCTTCTCCGTATTGTGCAACTACCTCTGGATCATACTGCTCTTCGGCCTCATATTTGCTTGACCCCACATTGGTTTGGAAAATCACCTTGAGAGGGGAGCAAGACTGTTTTGCTTGTTCTCCGAGATGGGCAACAGATTTCTCGCTTGCATCAGTACTTCTCTTCGAGGCTTTTTGTGCCGCATGTGACTTGAGAATAGAACGCTCATAGTCTGATGACAGCTTTGGGTCGGGTTGATGAAGAGTCTTTAGCATTTTCAACACTTTGGCTTTTTTTCTTTGGTGCTGGGGAACTCTGGCTCTTTCGGCCGCCTCAGCTTAGAGAAAAATTGCTGTCGTTTCCGCATCAACGATCGCCGCAGTCTCCTCTTTAGTACAGTTATAAGCTCTCTTGTGAGGAACCTTTGGTACTTTTGGAAGAGGTTCTTGTTTATGTTTCGGCGATCGCTTACCACGGCCTTGATGGCAGCTTACGCTTTTTATCTGGCGCGGCGATGGCTGCGGCGAGGAGATTGGTGAGGCGGCGGGCGGGTGAGGTGATTGAGGCGGGTGGCAGCGACTGGAGACGGCTGAGGCGTGGCGGCGAAGATGGCCTTGGCGTGTGATTTCAAGCGATACATTCCTTTGGCCATAGAATGGTGACATTTTGCGTCTCCCAAGATCCACATCCCCTTCACCTGCAGGGTAGTCAAGATCCAAAACTTCAAAGGTGGGCATGATTTCATCCACCCCGACAACAGCGTAGCCCTCTGGAACCGGACGACCGTGGTAAGTTGGTGTGGGTCCAATTGGTAAGGCATAGTCGACCGCCACCTTCATTGATATGTTCACAACTTTGACATGTAGCTCGCAGTGTGTCATCTCTGTGATATCATCCTTTGGGTATGTAGAGCCATCGTCGGTGCACCATCGTCATCGCCATTGTCATCACCGGGACCTCGGTGGAAGCCACCTGCTTTTTCGATTATTCGATAGGCGGTAGCATCGAATGCGGTGTCTTGCTGAGATGGGCAGTAGTACTTGCTCTTTAAGTGCGTTAATTTCATCTTGTTGTTCCTTTATTCGTTCTTCAATTATCGCATTCGCTCTTTCGACTCTCCGCTTCAACTTCCGCCTGTCCTTTCTCCTCGTGGCTTCTATCAGGATAATTCTTCCTCTCTTTGGGAAACCCAGTCCTCCATGGTTGGGAGCCTCTTGTGCCTCGTGTTCGTCCATCATGTTCCTTATTTCCAAGGGCGAGTGTGAGCTCATCATTCTCTCTATCGGGAATGAAGTCCCCATCTTTAACAGCCTTTACTGTTTTTCTCATTTTCTCGATTGGCAAGGGGTCTTCTTTATGTCGTATGTTATATATACACTTCCCTTCCGAGTCCAACGTGCCCCCATGCCCGTAAAACCAATTCCTTGCACGTTCTACCCAATCGTCTGTCTCTGGGGTGATCTTTTTAGCACGCAGTTCATTCTCAAGTTTTTCCCACTTAGGAATGCCACCACAGAGCCACCTTGCCCCATAGTATGGTGATACTTCTTGTTAGCAGCATTCAGCTTATTCATTGCAGACATTTTCTTAGCTTTTTCTGATGTCTTGTATTTCACAAACTCAGCCCAGAATGGTTTTATCTTCTCAAACTGAATATTCTTCAAATCGTGAGTCTTCTCTTTCACGACATAGTCAAGGTTCAATCTTTTCTTCTAGTTGGTGAAACACTGGGCCATCTCCTACAAAGCCCACTCCCTGACCTTAGCCTCCATGGCTCTCCCATGTTCTAAGGAGTCCTCAACTGGATCCTCCGCATTTGGATCCAGCTCTATCTTCGGTAGTTTGAAATTAACCATGAGCCTCTTCCATAGTAAATCTTTGGCGTGGTTAGGGACAAATAAACATGTTCCCTCTTCTTCCGCATCAGCAGGCCCATTCCAATTTCGAATGGTGATCGGGATTAAGTCCCTAACGATTACTCCGCATTATGCCACAAATTTGTTTGTGACAACTTCGGGAGCCGTCGGTTTGCTGTCTTTAGCGACATCTTCGATCCTGAACCTCTCATGGTCTTGCAACTTTTTGGTTGGGCCTCGTCTACTCTTTTCAGTAGATTCCTTCGATCCGGAGGGCTAAAAGAAGAAAGATCTTCGTTACTATTTCTATATAGATAGCAGATGATTAATTAATGAATTAATTATATTACATGCACCTCACCGGAGCGGTCGTCTTCTCGATTACACAAGGCATCGCCTTCTCCCTCGCGGAAGGCAACACCTTCAACCTCAAACAAGTTGTCTATTCCGGCAAAAAGAGGATCACCCTCACCGGAGTTGTTCAGAAACGTTGATACATCTAAATTTTCTTCCCCTCGGATCACACCTTGGATCAACTCTTCCTTTTCTTCGTCTCTGATGTGTGGGTCCATATTTTCTGCATAGGTGGAAAAAGAATAAGTCAAAGCGGATAAGGGAGAAAGTTAGGTACGGTGTTGAGAGATATAAACCCTAATTCAGAGAAACCCTAATATATACATACACAATAATAAAAATGAAGAGAAACCCTAAACCCTAAACCTAGCTACAAAAAGGAAATTATGTAGTAGATAGGTAACTCTAGATAAAATCAACTAAAATCAATATTTCGGAGTACCGAGGGGTGTAAAACCTAGTTCAGAGAAACCTCAGATGCATATGAGAGGGGAACATGAGTATAAGGCTACACAAGGGAAACTATCCAGCAGATAGGTAACACTAGATAATAACAAAATACCATATTGGAATCGGTTTAAGAGGGTTCAGAATGCACTGGCGAAGGCACATCGTCGAACCCACATGCACTAAGGGGTATTAATGATTCCTTATCTAAGATAGGGTTTCTAAGTTGCTTGACAATGTGAATCGGGTCTGGGGCTACCCACAGTGACTGACCAGTGGGGCCGAAGACTAATAATACCAAACTATCTATCGATAAGCTTAAAGGGAGTAATGCAACAGATAGGACACTCTATCTATCGATAGAAGACCACAGTGGAATTGTATGCATCATGGCAAGAATTGAAATGCTTTCAAAATCATAGGATTATATCATGGTAGGGCTATGCTTGCCTTTGCCTATTTATAGCCGAAAGCAGAGCTTCGGGATCCTTGTACTTGACTTTATTACAGTTGGTCAAGTATTTGTCTTCGAGCTTCAACGGTTTTTATCTCTGGCTTCGATCGATCTCGATATCGTATTCTACCGGGAAGAACCAAACACCGGAAAGAAAGGGAAACAATCAACACATGGCATCGATGCAATGCTCAAGCAAGTATGATGATATGACAAGTTAATTTGCATTGGAATGTAACCCTAAGACATGCTCGACGATTTAATCGGGGTTCCGAGGGGTGAAAACCCTAACTCGGGGAAACTCCGAAACATATGAGAGGGGTGCATTTGTCCTTCTAATTATACTTGTCATTTAAGTTGTTGAACAATGCATGATTATAGGTTAAATAGATAGGTTTCATTTTTCTGAACAATTTGGTATATTATACATATTTTTCTGACTTATAAACAATAAGTTATTGATTTTACAATATTAAATCATTTTCTAGAATTAAAAACAAAAAGGCAAATAGTTTTTACACCGGGGTGACCCCTAGCCAGTGAGACTGACAGAAGGGCCCCAATGCCAACTCAGCCTTCACGCAAGCAAGCAGGACCCACCGAAGGTTTGACCGCGCTGACCCTGCCCGCTGATGTCACCAGGACGTCAGCGTGACGTTATTTACCGGGGATCAGCCCCAGATCGTCGATGGGGAGGGCGCTGGAGCGCGGGCGGAGTAGCGGGAGCGGCAGCGATGGATGCGGGCTAGCGTACCGAGCCGTTTACTAGCGGCGCCGCTCCGGATTGGTCGCCGGAAGAGGAAGCACGACGGCGGCCGACGGCGGTGGATTCAGGTCCTTGGCACGACAGCGATACAGAGAGGAAGAGGAAGAACGGAGAGGACTGTGAGGTGGAGGGGCTCACCACGGAGGCGGTGGAGGGGTCAGCTCGACCAAGCGAGCTTGGACGCGGCCAGAATCGTCGAGAACAGCGGTGGCCAGACTTCGGGGAGGAGCTCCTAATTGCGGTGGTTACGGACGCCCTTCGTCGATTCTGTTGGAGGGGAGGCGGTTCCTGGCGAGGCGGAGGCAGAGCAGCGGCGGCGGCCGGTAAGGCGTGTAAAGCGGCAGGCGACAGCGTCGCTTGATCCTGTCTTGAGAAGATTGCGAGATGGGGAAGAAGAAGAGGAGGGGCACCCAGTTATTAACCAAAGGACCTTTTGTCCCGGTTGGTAGCTCCAACCGGGACTAAAGGGTCATACGTCCCGGTTGGAGCCACCAACCGGGACGTATACTCCAATTTTTTCAGCAGATAAAGGGGCACGCGCGGGGGGTCTTTAGTCCCTGTTGGTGGCTCCAATCGGGACATATGCCCCTGTTTTCAAATTTTTTTCAGGTATTTTCTCTCTGTTCCCGCCTTATTTTTTATTTTGGGGTTTAAATTTGTAATGTTTTTTAAATGATAATTACTTTGGAATTTAGAAAAACTTTAAACATAAAAAGTGTTTGAATTTGAATAACTAATTCGAAACCATTTTCTGTTTTTAAAAATAATTAATGTAACCATTTAAACTATGAACCATTTAAAATTAATAATGAAATAACTTATATTTTTTGAATATTAATTTGGAATTTAGAAAAAATTTAAACATAAAAAGTGTCTGGATTTGAATAAATAATCCAAAACCATTTTCTATTTTTAAAAAATAATTAATGTAACCATTTAAAATTAAAAATGAAATAACTTATATTTTTTAAATATTAATTTGGAATTTAGAAAAACTTTAAACATAAAAAGTGCTTTGATTTGAATAAATAATTCAAAACCATTTTCTATTTTAAAAAATAATTAATGTAACCATTTAAAATATGAACCATTTACAATTAAAAATGAATTAACTTATATTTTTATAATATTAATTTGGAATTTAGAAAAACTTTAAACATAAAAAGTGTTTGGATTTGAATAAGTAATTTGATTAGGATAAAACTGGAATTAAAGTACATAACGCAACTAACACAAAGTTACATAGAAGAACTGAAAATTAAGATACATGGCCAGATTAAGCCATAATCGGCCGAACTTGTTTTGCAATGTTGGAATGATTCAGTCATGCTCCTGCCTACACCTGTAATACTCGCCACTGTAGTCCTCGTACTCATTGCGGCTGTCGTCGCTGTCGTCGCCGGGGTCGCCGTAGTTGAACCTTGAAGGCTGAGTACGAGTGGGCTAGACTTGAGGGTAGCGCAGGCGGGGGCTAGAGTCGGCGGCCGTTTCGTAGGCCATGACGCTCTAGAGAGTCCGGCCGCGCCACCACAGCCGAGGGCCGGCCTCGTTGAAGTTCGGAGGAGGTGGGCCATCCTCCTTGTGCCTGGCGAGCGCCCTCTCAGGCCGATCCACGAAGAAGGCTTCCCAAGTCGGTAAATAGTCAGGATGCCATCTGGGATTCCTCTGCTGCTCCGGTGTGAGCTCGAAGTAGTAGTGGTTCGTGATGGCCATCCGACGCACCACAACTAGAGGGACAGGAGGAACCGGCACACCTCCGGTGCTCAGCATCCAGCCGACAGGGACACAGTAGCCCGGCGGGGCAGGGGTAGTTCGAGGCGCAAAGCGCCTCCGCCTCCCTAGGAGTTAGTGCTATGGTGGAAGTCATGGGAAAGAGTGATGAGGTTGCAGATATGAGTCTAGAGATGTGCAATGACAATGGAGGCCAACCCTACATATATATATATATATAGTGAGAAATGGCAGGAAGATAACTGGAGGGAAGAACTGGCGGGAAGAACCGGCGGGAAAAACTGGCGGGAAGAACTTGCGGGAAAAAATGGCGGGAAGATCATGTACCTGTAGTACAAACCGGACCCACTTCCTGCCGATTCGGAGACATTTGTCCTTTTTACCCGGGATGGACGAAACGGTTTGAGATGTCACGGTTGGGAGATAGTCCATGTAAGGTGGTCTAGTATTTTAGGAAAATGGGACGGTAGCATTCTGAAACAGAATTTTGGTGCTTACTTCACAAAACGATCCGTTTTTTGCGCTCGGAAAATGGAAAAGGGCTTTTCCGTGCGACAAAAAGGAAAACTTCCTCCTGCAACATTGTTCTCCATACCAATATCCACACACATGCATAATATGGGCACAACATCACAAACTATGCCGTGATTCAGCACATAACATCGGTCATTTGGACCGAAAGCCATGAAACCTCGAACATGATAGGTCATTTTGTGAAGGTTTTTTCGAAACATGATCAATATACCAAGTCTGGTATTTTTCCTTTCAACTATATAACATAATATGACACCACGCGAAGGATTTTCATTGTT
This sequence comes from Avena insularis, assembly GCA_023614405.1. Lineage (NCBI taxonomy): Eukaryota > Viridiplantae > Streptophyta > Magnoliopsida > Poales > Poaceae > Avena > Avena insularis. Next base: position 374,142,336 of record CM042695.1, on the reverse strand, counting down.
CGGATTTTTTTTGAATTTATTATGCCTGTTTTGAATTATCTGAATTTCTAACTATGGTCAAACCGGTGTGCATGAAGATAGGGAACGAGCATCGTTAGAACTTGCATTGGATCTCTGAAGAAACCAAATATTGCGAGTCTAAAAATGATTCTTTGAAAAAATCACGGGCGATAGATCATGTACCTATAGTACAAACCGGACCCACTTCCTACCGATTCGGCAGACATTTGTCCTTTTTACCCGGGATGGATGAAACGGTTTGAGATGTCCCGGTTGGGAGATAGTCCATGTAAGGTGGTCTAGTATTTTAAGAAAATGGGACGGTAGCATTCTGAAACGGAATTTTGGTGCTTACTTCACAAAACGATCCGTTTTTTGCGCTCGGAAAATGGAAAAGGGCTTTTCCGTGCGACAAAAAGGAAAACTTCCTCCTGCAACATTGTTCTCCATACCAATATCCACACACATGCATAATATGGGCACAACATCACAAACTATGCCGTGATTCAGCACATAACATCGGTCATTTGGACCGAAAGCCATGAAACCTCGAACATGATAGGTCATTTTGTGAAGGTTTTTTCGAAACATGATCAATATACCAAGTCTGGTATTTTTCCTTTCAACTATATAACATAATATGACACCACGCGAAGGATTTTCATTGTTCGGATTTTTTTTGAATTTATTATGCCTGTTTTGAATTATCTGAATTTCTAACTATGGTCAAACCGGTGTGCATGAAGATAGGGAACGAGCATCGTTAGAACTTGCATTGGATCTCTGAAGAAACCAAATACTGCGAGTCTAAAAATGATTCTTTGAAAAAATCACGGGCGATAGATCATGTACCTATAGTACAAACCGGACCCACTTCCTACCGATTCGGCAGACATTTGTCCTTTTTACCCGGGATGGATGAAACGGTTTGAGATGTCCCGGTTGGGAGATAGTCCATGTAAGGTGGTCTAGTATTTTAAGAAAATGGGACGGTAGCATTCTGAAACGGCATTTTGGTAGTTACTTCACAAAATGACCCGTTTTTTGCGCTCGGAAAATGGAAAAGGGCTTTTCCGTGCGACAAAAGGAAAACTTCCTCCTGCAACATTGTTCTCTATACCAATGTCCACACACATGCATAATATGGGCACAACATCACAAACTATGCCGTGATTCAGCACATAACATCGGTCATTTGGACCGAAAGCCATGAAACCTCGAACATGATAGGTCATTTTGTGAAGGTTTTTTCGAAACATGATCAATATACCAAGTCTGGTATTTTTCCTTTCAACTATGTAACATAATATGACACCACGCGAAGGATTTTCATTGTTCGGATTTTTTTGAATTTATTATGCCCGTTTTGAATTATCTGAATTTCTAACTATGGTCGAACCGGTGTGCATGAAGATAGGGGACGAGCATCGTTAGAACTTGCATTGGATCTCTGAAGAAACCACATATTGAGAGTCTAAAAATAATTTTTTCAAAAAATCACGGGCTATAAATCACGCGGAGGGATTTCGGTAGGCTGGGCCAGGCAGCACTAATGATAGGGGTGAGTGTCGATATTATGTCGTGCGGCGTGTACCTTGTCCCGGTTGGTGTCACCAACCGGGACTAAAGATGAACCTGTAGTCCCGGTTGGAGACACCAACCAGGACAAAACACGAGTCAACACTAATAATAGGGGTGAGTGTCGACATTATTTCGTAAGTGTCGACACTATGTCGAGCTGCTTGTACTTTAAATAGGCATCCTTGCGAGTCCAGTCCTCCAGCTAGTTTGAGGCATCTCCAAGATGGTTTTCGAGAGCAGGGACACCACTACGGCCAGTTTCAGGGAGATGCCGACAGAGCCCAGTCCTCCGGCATCTCCGAGAAACTGGTCATAGAGGCACTCCCTAATATGTGAAATTAGTTAGCTCCCAGGCATATTGATCTAGTTATTAGAGAAGTTACAAGCTGCAAGATGGTTTTCGAGATCAGGGACACCACTACGGCCAGTTTCAGGGAGATGCCGATGGAGCCCAGTCCTCCGGCATCTCCGAGAAACTGGTCATAGAGGCACTCCCTAATATGTGAAATTAGTTAGCTCCAGGTGTATTGATCTAGTTAGAGAAGTTACAAGCTGCAAGATGGTTTTCGAGAGCAGGGACACCACTACGACTAGTTTCATGGAGATGCCGCCGGATCCCAGTCCTCCGGCATCTCCAAGAAACTTGTCATAGAGGCACTCCCTAATATGTGACCGCACGTGTTTGGAGATCAGATCTTAATGGTAAGTACGAATCGGGACAACTTCTTCATAGTCCCGGTCCAGCCACAAAACGGGACTAACACTCAACACATTTATTAATATTAAAAACTGAGACTACAAAACCGGGACTAAAGGCCCCCTATATATAGTCCCGGTCAAGCCACAAACCGCGAAAGATATCCTTCGGTCAAGCCAGAAACCGCAAAAGACATGAACTAGAGTTACATAATATGAGCATGAACTTCTTGGCATATGTCCTTTCTTATGATCGCTTCAGACGTAACCATGGAGCATCTTCTTTACTTAACGGAATGCTTGGGTCAGTTTTCACTGTGAAGGGCGGAATTTCATCAAACTTATTATAATCTTCTGACATGTCTGTCTTATCCTCGATTCCCACGATGTTTCTTTTCCTGAAAGAACTATGTGACGCTTTGGCTCATCATATGATGTATTCGTTTGCATATTTTCTTTTTTTTGATGCAGAGGACATGTCCTTCACATAGAAAACCTGAGACACATCATTGGCTAGGGAATGGTTCATCTCTATAACCAAGATTGTTGAGATCCATTTGTTGTCATTCCGTACAACTGGTCTATCTTTACCCCTTCCCCATTCAGGTTGACCCATTTGCAGCGAAACAAAGGGACCTTAAAAGAGACTCCATAGTCTAGTTCCCATATCTCCTCTATGTAACCATGATATGTGTCCTTTTGTCCATTCTCGTCTATTGCATCAAAGCGGACACCACTATTTTGGTTGGTACTCTTTTTATCTTGGGCGATCGTGTAGAATGTATTCCCATTTATTTCGTACCCTTGGAAATTCAATACAGTAGAAGATGGTGACACGGCCAACAAGTATAGCTGATCTCCAATAGTGGTGTCATTCAAGAGATGTGTCCGCATCCAACCACCGAAAGACTGCATGTGTTCATCTGTAATCCATGATTCAGGCTTCCCCGGGTTTTTGGAGCGTACAATATTCTTGTGTTCCTCGATATACGGAGCTGCCAAGGTGGAATTATGTAGAACTGCGTAGTGTGCTTTAGTGAAAGAATCCCCGTCCCTACATAGCATTGCTTTCTTTCCCAGCGTGCCTTTTCCACTTAGTCTTCCCTCATGCCGCGAGTCAGAAACACCAATCGGCTTAAGGTCAGGAATAAAGTCAACACAAAACTCAATGACCTCCTCTGTTCCATATCCCTTGGAGATGCTTCCTTCTGGTCTAGCACGGTTATGAACATATTTCTTTAAGACTCCCATGAACCTCTCAAAGGGGAACATATTGTGCAGAAATACCGGACCGAGAATGGCAATCTCTTCCACTAGGTGAACCAGGAGATGCGTCATAATATTGAAGAAGGATGGTGGGAACACCAATTCAAAACTAACAAGACATTGTACCACATCCTTCTGTAACCTTGGCAGAATATCTGGATTGATTACCTTCTGAGATATTGCATTGAGGAATGCACACAACTTCACAATGGGTACTCGAACATTTTCTGGTAGAAGCCCCCTCAATGCAATCGGAAGCAACTGCGTCATAATCACGTGACAGTCATGAGACTTCAGGTTTTGGAACTTTTCTACGCCATATTTATTATCCCTTTATATTAGATGAGAAGCCTGACACCTTGATCATAAGGACTTCAAAAAAGATTTCCTTCTCTGCTTTGGTAAGAGCATAGCTGGCACGATTTAAGTGATGCCCTTTATCCGTCTTGTTATGTGTATGCATGTTCTTTGGGTATTTCATAATTTGTTGGTCCTCCCGTGCTTCTGGTGTATCTTTTGTCTTCCCATACACGCCTAGGAATCCTAGCAGGTTCACGCAAAGATTTTTTGTCACGTGCATCACGTCGATTGAAGAGCGGACACGCAGGACTTTCCAATATGCCAGCTCCCAAAATATAGATTTCTTCTTCCACATGGGTGCGTGTCCTGTAGCGTCGTTAGAACGATTGACATGAGACCCTTTCCAAAGATTACTTCTATGTCCTTGACCATACCAAATACATCATCACCAGCAGGGAGTTCAGGCTTCTTCCGGTGATCTGCCTCACCTTTGAAATGCTTGCCTTTCTTTCTTACGGGATGATTGGTCGGAAGAAATCGCCGATTCGCCAGGTACACAACCTTCTTGCATTTATGCAAATATGTACCTTCAGTCTTATCTAAACAGTGTGTGCATGCCTTATATCCCTTGTTTGTCTGTCCTGAAAGGTTACTATGAGCAGGCCAATCATTGATGGTTACGAATAACAACCCTCGTAGATCAAATGGCTCTTGTTTGTTCTCATCCCACGCACGTACACCTGGTTCGCCCCACAACCGTAAGAGTTCTTCAACTAACGGCCTAAGGTACACATCAATGTCGTTGCCCGGTTTCTTCGGGCCTTGAATGAGCACTGGCATCATAATGAACTTACGCTTCATGCACAACCAAGGAGGCAGGTTGTAGATACATAGAGTCACGGGCCAGGTGCTGTGACTGCAGCTCTGCTCCCCAAAAGGATTCATGCCATCCGTACTTAGACCAAACCATAAGTTCCTTGCGTCACCTGCAAAGTCTGGAAAGTCTCTCTCGATTTTTCTCCACTATGACCCATCATCAGGGTGTCTCAACTTCCCGTCTTTCTTACGGTCTTGTTTGTGCCATCGCAACAACCTGGCATGCTCTTTGTTTCTGAACATGCGTTTCAACCTTGGTATTATAGGAGCATACCACATAACCTTAGCAGGAACCCTCTTCCGGAGGGGCTCTCCCTCAACATCACCAGGGTCATCTCGTCTGATCTTATACCACAACGCATTGCATACCGGGCATTTATCTAAATTCTCATACTCCTTACCGCGGTAGAGGATGCAGTCATTAATGCATCCATGTATCTTTGGCACATCTAATCCCAGAGGACAGAGAGTCTTCTTTGCTTCGTAGGTACTCTCGGGAAGTTCGTTATGTTTTGGAAACTTCGGCTTCATTATTTTCAGCATCTTTTCAAATGAGGAGTCAGTTAGACCACACTCTGCCTTCCATCGCAACAATTCTAGTGTGGTACCGAGCTTTGTGCTGCCATCTTCACAATTTGGGTACAACAATTTCTTGTGATCTTCTAACATGCCCTATAACTTCAACTTCTCATTTTCTGTTTCACAGTATCGCTTTGCATCAGAAATGACCCTACCAAGTTCATCAGCCGGCTCATCTGATGCCTGTTCTTCACCTCCTTCCTCTCCATTGTCTTCCATTGCAGTATCACTGTATTCAGGAAACATATGATGATAGTTGTTATCATCATCTTCTTCTTCACCATCTTCCATCATAACCCCTCTTTCCCCGTGCTTGGTCCAGCAATTATAGTTGGGCATGAAACCTTTCATAATCAGGTGGCTGCGAATGATTTTCGAGGAAGAGTACTCCTTGTTGTTCCGACATTGAACACATGGACAACGTATAAAACCATTCTCTTTGTTTGCCGTAGCCACATCGATAAATTTATCCACGCCTTTCATATATCTGGCTACACGCCGGTCACCGTACATCCATTCCCGACCGTTCGTCTGCATCATATAAGTAAGTTTATCAAAAAACAGGACATCATAAATAGGGAAATGACCAATTCACATCGACACATGCATTGTATTAATGACAGAGAAAAGATAAGATTGCTAACCTCGATCGAGAGAAATAAAGAGAGAAAGCTCAAGTGCGTATCGGACACCTTCTATATTTTTGTTCTATAAGAAATTGAACGGTATTATTCACTCAAATATTTCATCAAACACCTTGAATGCATGCATAGGGGAGAAAAAACTAGCACACCCCTCACACCTTCCACCAAGAGAAAAAACTGAGTGGAGGCAGAGAAGGCTGGGGCGTTGCATTTATAGAGGGCGGGAGCATACGTCCCGGTTGGAGCCACCAACCGGGACTAAAGGTGTGTGCCACGCCACGTGGCTGTCGCCAAACCTTTAGTCCCGGTTGGTGGCTCCAACCGGGACGTATGCCCCCTTACCAACCAGGACGCATGCATCCGGGCCCCGTGCCCGCTCGAACCGGGACGCGTGCCAGCATTAGTCCCGGTTGGTGGCGCAATCGGGACTAATGCTCTGAGGGGGCGCGAACGGATGGCCCGTTTTATACTAGTGTATCTCATCATTCAACTCAAGCACCATCCACCAACAAAACGGACATGCATAAGTTTCCAATCCACACCAAACCATAATAACACGGTAGAGCTAACAACAATGAACTATGCTTGAACACATCAAGCACCAGACTAGTGTAATGTGGCAGAAATGATTCAAATTTCAAGTTATGTGCAGTTTTCTAGTAGTTTTATCACTAACTCCGCATCCCACAACAAATAATCATTCGGTTGCCCAAATAAATTAGGCTTTACTTTTTTCTACGCATCCCCGCATAAGCCTTGCCAACTTATGATGTCTTTTTGTCGTGCGTACGTAATCAAGAAATGGTGCTATTCTTTGGCAGGAAATCACACAAACCCTCTCCAGGATATTTCCTACTGCTAATGAAACGATGCTCTTTTTTGCAGGAAAATTATGCAAACTCTTCCAAGTATTTTCCTATTGCTAACGCAATTATCCATCGATCTAAGCTCACCAAAATGGATTTACTAGCATTGTGACTGCAATCAGCACTTCAAGGAGTTGCATTTTTCGGCCATATCTTCACCAGCATCATCTCCTCTCGAGACTGAAGCTTTTGGCTTGCTTCTGGCGATCACATTGGCTAAAAAGCTTCATAGACATGAACCAACTTTCTTCATAGATTTCCCGGTTTTTTATTTGGAGGCAGCGGCTTCAACCATCTTCAACACCTCGGGTCATTGGGTCATCAGGCCCCCTTCTTACAACTATTCAAGACTTTCAGTCTAGGTATCTGCATGTTAGATGCCTTTCTTTGAGACATGTCCATGTCCTAGGGAGATATGTTCACTTGTTGTTTGGTGTGAGACCCTTCAAACTGTTATCTGTAAAGTGCTGCTAAATGAATAAACTCATTCATGCTCAAAGAAAAGAAGCTAGCATTTTTTCCACTAGATTTATTTAGACTTTGAACTTCATATGAAAATTATTTATTTTCTCCAAGGAACGAAGAGTCTCCTCAACACAGCAATAATAAACATTAACACTACCAAATCATACTATGGACAAACGCATAAAGTTATGAAATGGCACAAAACGACCACAACAGAAATGGTCACTCAAATGTCACCCGGTGATCAGAGGGCAATGGAGAGATATTCACCATGTCATACTGCTTCACAAGAAAATTGATAATGACCCTTGCCGGTTTCTAAAAAAAAGTTGCAACCCCTTGCCGTCTATACGCGCACACCACAATGACGTGTTTTTTTACAGCGGTATGTTAATGGTCCGTGCCGTCAGCTTCCCTACAAACATCTTCTCCTCAACAAAATACCCAAAAGGTAACAAGGAGAACAGAAGTGCACAAACTGATCATGATTAATTTATATTGAACTCCTATACTTATTTTTACTATATTTATTAATAAGTTCAATTTACTATTTCTTATTTTACATAGTTTAACACATTTTTTCCTAAATGTTAGTTTACATTTAGAGTTATATATTCAAAATGGATATAGTTGAAAAGTATTTGTATTTTTCTTGATTTAAACTATATTATGCAATATAATTTCAACAACTGATCTCCAATAAGTGCATACACTACTTTATGCATATTTATGGTAGATATATCTAAATCATATGGTCCAAAAACAAACTTTTACAGAGTGTCTTAGTTAGTTCACAATTAGGTAAGAATATTAATTGAAACTTCTAGAGTATCGGTCGTTGACATAATTCCTTTTTTCCATGGTCAAATATACCTTGCAAGTTATAGTGGGTTAGGTAATGAGTTGACATCGTGTACATGATGTCTACTTGGTATTTAATAGCATCATTTACAAATTAAAATATTCCAACGGTCTCACATAAATGCTATCTTACTGTCGGATATGCTCGCCTGCAATCTCCTGGGTACCATCTAGTCCCTACAAGTGCTCATAGTTAACATGGAAATTGGCATCATTCATAGGGTAGAGGACACAACCATAAGAGAGTGGGACAGAGCTAGGAATTTAGATCAAGGGTGAAGGTGTGCAAGTGATCCATATGAGGGGGTGATGACCCACAAGTATAGGGTGTGTATCGTAGTACTTTCGATAAATAGGAGTGTCGATCCCAACGACGAGCAGAAGGTGTTGACTAGTGGTATGGAGCAGTAAATCTCTGTAAATACTTAGCAAACAGATTTTTAGGTGTTTTCTGATAAAGCAACAAAACAAAGTGCAAGTAATAAAGACAAATAACAAACGCAGTAAGTGGCCCACTCCTTTCTTAGCAAAGGACAAGCCGGTGGAAATACTTATAAGGACCAAACGTTCTCGAGGACACATGGAAATTCTTTCAAGTGCTTTCGCTTCAAATAACTAAGTACTCTTCTTTGGTGTTGTAAGTGTTGTGTGGGTGAACCTGTGCTAATGTACCGACCTTACTTGGACTAATACATACTTGTGATTAAACCCCCTGCAAGCATCCGCAACTACAGGAAAGTAATTAAGATATAAACCTAACCACAGCCTTAAACTCTGAGATCCTACACTCCCTTGTGCAAAGGTGTCTTAACGGGGGTTCAGGTTTCTGTCACTCCGGCAACCCCACAATTAGTAGCCAAATACACAATGCATTCCTCTAGGCCCATAAATGGTAAAGTATCATGTAGTCGACGTTCACATGACACCACTAGAAGAATAGCACCACAACTTAAATACCAAACCATTGAATAATAACTCAACGCAATTCCACTACTAACAACATGACTTCTCACATGTCCTCAAGAACTAAACGAACTACTCACAAGACCATATGGATCAAGATCAAAGATGGTATGGTGATGAATAACAATCTGAACATAAACAATAATCCAATGGTTCCACTCACAAGCATCACCTACGATAGTAATTAACACCGGGAAAGTTTCCCCTAAGAACTAAAGCAATATCCAACACAATTGTTACAGCAGGACAGAGTGGTGATGATGGTGCTGGTGGAGATGATGGGGTGGATGATAATGATGATGATGATCTCGATGAAGCCTAGCTTGATGACGGTGTTGATGGCGACGATCTCCCCTCTCCGGGAAGGAATTTCCCCGGCAGAAATCTGTCTGCCGGAGAGATCTTTCTCTCTCGGTGTTTTCCGCCCCGCAGAGGCAGCGGAAATCTATCTATGGTCGCTCCCCTGGTGTTAGGGTTCCGTAAGGAAGATATAGGCGAGAGGGCGGAGTTGGAGGCCGAGAAGGTGGGCCACACCTATCCTAGGCGCGGCCCAGGGGGACCCGCGCCTAGGGGGTGTGGGCCCCTGTGGCCCTTCTTCGCCTCCCCTTCTGGCTTCCTCTGTCTTCTAGAAAAATATAATTTTCCCATATTTTTTTGTTTTTCTGTTCTTCGCGAAATTGCATCAAAACACCTCTTTTTCCATCAGAATCCAGACTCCGGCAGTCCATCCTCCAAGAATCATCCAACATGCAAAAACAGTGGAAAAGACATAAGTATTACCTCATAATAAGACATATATCAATGAATAGAGGCAAATTACGATATAGAATGGTGATGCAAATTGGACTTATCAACTCCCCCAAAGCTTAGACCTTAGCTTGTCCCCAAGCAAAAACTGAGCTCAGTAAACATGTCCACAGGTTTATGGAGTTAAGTGTCGATAAAAGAATACGGACAAGAAGCATCACACTTACCATTACACAACTCATAGAAGAAAGCAACTCACCATTATATAACTTAGCTTGCAACAAGTACATGAGTCACAATAGAGATGCATGAAGATAAATCATAATTGGAATTGGCAAACTCTTGTTCCTGGTCAGAGAACAACTGGCAAACAGTTTCACAAAAATATTTTTGTAGAAGTTTTATAACAGAAGCACTCTTTGCTCAAAAAGGTTTTTTGAAGGCTTTCAAAGTAATACTCAATAGATAAGAGTTTTTTGCAAACAAGGAAGATAAAGAACATGTGAATAAATCACCATATGAATGCTTGAAACACAACAACTTAAATGCTTGCTGGAGATAGAGAGGAAGTAGGTTTACTGACTCAACTCAGAAAATAGGAGAAAGGTCCCTTCATAGAGGGTAGCAGGGATTACAAGTCATAAAGAGATTCTAAAAGATTATGGTACTTACTAGCTTTGAGCCCTCATTGCCCCTATCATAGGCATCTTGAGATGATTAAGGTTAAAGTGCACAAAGATGGAGTATATGCTTGACGAAATATAAGTTGGCAATCTCATGTACCTTGAATATGAGGGCCACTCCTCATGCTACTCAACTTCAGTTACCGGTAAGTTCTTGTCATTGTAAGTCCATGCGTATCATAGAGAACCGCCCACGGGGTACCCCTTGCACATGGTACATGAGCTATCCCATAACCAAAATGACAAGGCAAGCAGACAATGAGCATCTCAGCAATCTTTTTATTTACTATGTGCATAGATTTTTATTGAGGATGCTTCATAGATAGCTCACTATGGTGATGCTGGAAGTTTCCACCATGATTAGGCATGGCTTAGTCTAGCGGCCCAGGCGTTTCTCTAACACAAAATACAGACTCCATGGACTTACAAGTTCCCTCTTTATTTCACACCGTTGGCATCCACAGACAAAACATCATGATATCAACTGTGTACAAGGTACAAGTGCAATGTTGAAAGCGTTCCCCGTGACAGCACGGTTCTGCTAATTACAACGTATAGATGCAAGCATATACAACTTTGATGACACAATGGTTCAAGTCTATTAGGGGCAAGAAAATAAGGTGTGCCATCAAGTTCATGAGAGATTTACTAACTAGTTTTCACATAACAAAATACTTTTTAATTCGAAAGATAGATGAAGCTTGAGAATTTTCTTGGAATAGCAATAATGTTAATAGGTAGATATAGTGGACACAAATGGCACAGGTTTTGGTTCAAAGGGTTTGGAAGGATGAGAAGTATGCCTTCTCAAAACAGGTTTTTGGCTAGCAAGGCTGGATAGCAAGCAAAAGAGTTGAAATAAACAAACAAACCTACAAGTGATAAAGCCAAACATGCAATCTTCCTTGAAGACACAAAAGATCTTAAATAAAGAATACTAAGCTTACGAGCCAACAAGAAAAAAAAATGATACAAAATACATGTAAGCTTTTCTCGTTTTCTTTCAAACCTCAAAAAGTATTGCTACTGACCAGAACTCGGTTTGCCAAAACCAATTTAGATCCACATGATGCTCCCAAAGTGATGCCAATACTGATCAACAAGATCCATCATATAATAGAGATTGCAAACTAAAATAAGAAGTGCAAAAAGTAAAAGATGAAACTTCTCATTAATATTCCATAAAAGCACTCACACCAAGGGATACATAGATAATCAACTAAAGGAGAGATACTTCCACACGCAAACCAAACTATAAGATAACTTCTCTACCAAAGATATGAATCCACTAAAAAGGTAAAAGATAAAAGATAATGATGGTGATACCGCGGCACTCCCCCCAAGCTTGGAACAAGCCAAGGGGATGCCAAACCTGATGATGAATTACTCCTTCAGTGGTGGTGGTGTTCCCTTGTCATCATAAAACTTCCAAGGCAAAGGTTCCCCATCCAAAAAGGACGTCCTGGTTTCCGCAATCTTGAAACTAGCAGCAGAGCTTATGCGATCAAATCGAGCCTCATACTCATAGTTTTGATTTTGTATGTCGTAGAGATGTGCTTGTAATTGGTTGGTGGTCTGAAGGAGTGAGAAGATCTCTTCTCGGAGCTCAGCAACCTCTCCCTCATGCTTGGAGATGAGTTCTGAACTTATCTTGTGAATAACATCCACTTCGCGTTCTGCCAACTTCATGTACCTGAAAACTTCCTGTTCCAATGCTTCCAATCTGTCTTCCAGACTTCCTTTCCCTTTAGGGCCTTAAACTTCTTTCATCTGTACCTTCCCATCTTTGAGAATCAACTCCTTGGGATGAATCCTCAAATCATACATGTACAAGTTGAGGACATCCGCAGAGGAATCCTCCGTGGGTGGTCCAGAGGAAGACAGTGAGGCTCCAAATCTGAGAATTTGCCTGACAGAAACAAATCGAAACAAAAACACAATGAGAGCTAGATATAAGAACCTCGGGGAACCCAGGGGGGTTATATATTACGAAGTTTCAAAGCATAAGGAAGGTTTTGATACGAAAACGAGGTGGAGACGGAGCTCGGGGTGGTCTCACCCCCTCCAGGCGTGGCCAGCTGGGGCCCACGCCTAGGGTGGGTTTGTCCACCCCGGCCTCCGGTTCCTCCTCTGTTCCGTCTCGTGACTTCCCTTATGTATTAAAAACATCAAAAATATAAAAATATTGGGGTTTCAGAACCTTCTGTTTTCACCACTTTTACCTGTTCAAAGTCAAACTCTGCAGAAGCCGGTGTTTGGCTTCTAATAAATTCTTCCGGAGTCACAAGTTGAATTGTGCCAACGTCTTCATTATATGAATCTCCCGAAATATAATGCTTTAGTCTTTGACCATTCACCACCTGTGTTGTGTCATCCTTCAGAGAAGATATTTTGATGGCACCTGAACGGTATACTTCCTTGATAACAAAAGGTCCTTCCCATTTTGAGAGTAGTTTCCCTGCAAAAAATCTAAGACGAGACCTATACAAAAGAACTTTCTCACCAACATGGAACTCCCTTTTGATAATTCTCCTATCATGCCATCTTTTTACTTTTTCCTTAAAGAGCCTAGAATTTTCATAAGCTTCACTTCTCCACTCATCTAGATTACTTAAGTCGAGCAATCTTTTCTCACCGGCAAGTATAAAATCTCTATTCAACTCTTTCACTGCCCAATAAGCTTTGTGTTCTAATTCTAAAGGAAAGTGACAAGCTTTCCCATAGACCATTTTGTAAGGAGACATCCCCATAGGATTTTTATAAGCAGTTCTATAAGCCCACAAAGCGTCATTCAACTTTTTAGCCCAATTTTTTCTAGATCTATTGATAGTCTTCTGCAAGATAGATTTAATTTCCTTATTGGAAAGTTCTACTTGCCCACTGGTTTGGGGGTGATAAGCTAGAGAAATTCTATGGTTTACATCATACTTAGCGAGAGTTTTTCTAAAACCCCCATGAATAAAATGAGAGCCTCCATCAGTCATGAGATATCTAGGCACACCAAACCTAGGAAAAATAACATCCTTAAGCATTTTCAAAGAGATCTTACCATCAACACTATTCGTAGGTATGGCTTCTACCCACTTTGTAACTGTAAGATCCCTCCTTTGTAAAGGAAAAGGATCCCTGTGATTGCAATGCTAGTCCCTGGATCAATAGCTAGCATCCACAGTTAAGATGTAATATCAAGAAACAAAGGTCATAATATAACTTTATAACCAGGAATAACATAATTTTATTACATCTTACATAGCTCTTTTGGATATTATATTACATTGCAGCAGAAATCTATAAGCATGGGGTCCTTCATCTTCAAAGTGCCACAGGCAAACATGTTGGTTGTAGACTTGTAATCCTAATCAATCAACTTCACTAATATCAAACAAACCTGCAACATAACAAGTTATAGCCACAAGGGTCAATACATTTGAATTGTATTGGCAAGTTTCACTACTATGTAGTATATAAGTGGATCCTATCAATACATGCATATTTGGCTGAATGGGGCTTTAGGCTCATTTGCAGAAAGCAATAATTTATCCTATCTTTTCAAATTAGTTTTGATCTTTCGTCAAATCTTTTTGAACACCTTGGTAAATCCCCAAGTGTTTCAAGTCTTTGTCCAAATCTCTTGAGCTCCTTGGTAAATCCCCAAGTGCTTCAAGTTTTTATCAAATTCTCTTGAGCTCCTTGGTACACCCCAAGTGCTTCAAGCCTTTTGTTGTCACTTTAAAGTTTTTCTTTTAGAAATTGGAATGTCGAGATTTCCCATAGCTTCAAGCTTTAGTTGCTCAGTATTGTCCATAACCAGGGACACGGCTAAGTACTTAGAATTTTATCTTCTGCAGAAGTTGTACACTTTACCCACATGACACAATCTCATCTTGTTGCCACCAGTGGCTGCTGGATAAGTACTCACCAAGATGGAGTACTGGCAGATTGAGAATGTGACGAAGTCTTTCCATAGGGTCCTCCCATACACAATGCTATCTTGTCTTCAGGCACCAATGTAGGGTTCCTAGTTCCCTCATTTCCAGTAAACCTGAAGACCAATGCATGGGTCTTCCCAATGTAGTTGACTAAGCCAGAGCCATATAGCATGTGGCTGTACACGGAAGCCACTATTGGAGAAACATGTTCAATCTCTAAGTCCCTGGGTGGTTTTCCTTTAGTGAACAAATAAAAAGAGATTGCCATATAAACATGGTTCCTTTTGTTGCCACCTTTTCCAAAACTTGGGTATCCTTGTCAACAAAGGTGGTTCATTGAGTACTTGTTTTATTATATAAAACATAAGTCCTTTCTCAACTTCATAAAATCTCAACATGTATCTCTTCTCAAAATATATAACATGTATCTCTTCTCAAAATATATAGCATGGCTAAGCATTTTACAACTACATTGTTTTCACTAAGGAATATATAAGGTATCCTATTAGGATTTAGCATAGCATAAGTATAGAAATTCTTTTCATGCATGTTCCAAAATCCACTAAGTATAATGAAAAATAGTAGGACTTTGGATGATAGTGTCACTTGCCTTTTTGGTAGGGAATGTTGGTCCACTTCTTGATCTTGCTAAACTCACACTCTTCTAACTTCACTACAAGTCAATCAAGCAAACATAGGTTCAACTAGCATTCCAACCCATATTCAAACAATTTAACTCACATAAAATAATAGGAACTAAGTCATGCATGCAAGCATGCAAAAGATAGTTTTATTTGCAAAGGTTGTTTATACTAGGCTCTATACATTGTAAGGTTCAAGGTGGTCATTTCCCAAAGTGGCAAAGTCATTTGCAAAAGGGTTTTATCCATAAACCATTTTTAAATCCAATCATTATTTTATGTGGTGGAAAATGTTTTTATCAAAGAAACAATTTCATGTTGTTCACCAAATAAGTTGTTAATTCACAAAACTTGGTGTTTAGGGTCAGTAGGTTTGAATCAAAACATTTTCCAAAGATTTTGCTCAAAAATCATTTCCATAACAAAATCAATATTTTTATTTGACTAGAAATGGGCTAATTCAATTATTCAATCCTAAACTTTACCAAATATATTTTTAAATCCATGAGTTGGTTCCTAGGGTCAGTAAGTTCATAACAAACCAATTTTCAAATATTTCAACCTCAAAATCATTTTGGAATAATTTTTATAACTTAAACTAGCATACAAATGTTTCTGCAAAAACAAACAATTTAACAGAAACTTTTTACTAAACAAATTGCATGGTTGGCTAGGGCTTGTTCCACTGATTCTATTGATATAAAGTTTGCAAATTTTGAACGTGTGGATCAAAAGTTATAAGGTTTTCAAATTTGCATATCAATCTGATTCAAAAATCTGTTTTAAAACAAACTGGTGCCACGCGGCGTGTTCTCATTGGGCGGTACCGGTTTGCGCGGATTGCGCTCTATGGTTTGTTGGATCTGAATAGATCGCACGGCGCTGGTTATGTACCCCTTCAGCGTTAAGTGATCTAATCACAGCCTTGAGATCTGCATCGCGCCTGACGCGTTAGCCATAGATGGCTGGCTGGTGGCAGCGGCGGCGTGTGGCGTTACAATTCTGGCGGAGCTGGTGCTAGAGGAAGCGAGGAAGAGGTTGGCGAGGCTTACCAGACTCGTAGAGGCTTGCTGAAGCTCGAGGTGGTATTGGCTGGCGAAGGGGCGCACTGGAGTGGGGTTAATCGCTCGCCGAAGACGTCGTCGGTGTCAGACGGCTCTGGTGGTCGTCGAGGGCGACGTTGCAGATCACTCTAAGACAAGCGGGTGGTACGGTTAGGAGCGTGTTGTTCTGGAGAAGATGGGAGCATCATCGAGGAGTCTTTGAAATGAGTTTACCTGTGGAGTTCGCCGGAGAAAGAAGCAGACGAGGTGGCGCTCAGAGGTTGTCGAAGTCGATGTTCTGGGGCGCCCGCGAGCGAATGAGTGGCACGGGTAGATGTGCCAGGAGGTGGGAAGAAAGCTCGCGTGCAGAGAAAGGAGAGGGGCAGCGAGGTGTGGCCGAAATCGGTGGAAAACCTCGTCGAAGCAGTGGGGGTGCAGGCTCGAATTGGGGCAGCCTAGAGGCAGAGAGGGGGAGCTATCTGGAGGAAATGAGAGAGGGGAGAGAGGCGTTTATGCACGCGTGGTCGCCGGGGGAGTTATGGACGCTGTTAACGCGAATTGATCGCCGGCGTTACTCGGCTGCAACGGCAGGCGACGTGGTCAGGGGGAAGACGACGGTGAGGTGGCTCTGTGGGGCATGCTTGTCAGCAAGAAAGGAAGAGAGGGAGAGGGTCCACTCGTTGGTGTTTGCGCGGGTATGAATTTAAGTGGAAAACGATTCGCAGAGAGGGGAAGGGAAAATGGGCTGCGGCTGGGCTTCTTGGGCCAGGTGGGTTGGGTCAGGTCTGGTTCTATTTTTTTTTCTTTCTAATTGTTTTATCTTTTTCCATTTCGATTTTCTGTTTGAAATTCAATCAAACAAATCAAACATCCAAAACAAATCAAACCTCCTCCAAACTTGTACTGAGTTTTGGTTCTGTTTAACAACATAAACCAAAGTCCAAAAACAAAATAATATATTTTATTCTTTTTAGGATCCATTTAATAATTAAATAATTAGTCCCTAGTTATTTATTCAAATAGGATTTGTTTCATTTAAAAACTCCATTTGAAATCTAAATAAAATAAAACCAAAACACTTCAGTAGGTTTTATTTGAGTATATAAAATATTTTGGAAAACTTGTTTAAAATGTAATAACAAGTTTTGATGTTTAATTAAAATAGTAAAACCTTTATTTCTAGTAAAAACAAAATTGGATATTAAATCCTTATTATTTTATTTAAATAAACCTTTACTATTTTTCTCAAATAGAAATATTTTATTTCAAAGGTTTGGCCAAGTTTTAATTTGGCTTATAAAATAATCCTTATTTATAATTCTATCCTTTGCTTTTGAAAACCAAATCTTTTTATTAAAAGATCCAAAAACAGTAATTCCAAATATTTAAATTTTCTTTATTAATTGTTTATCTTTTCAAATCCCTTTAGGATTTGTTTGATCAAAATAGCTTTGAAGGTTTCCAATTGGAATCAAAAAGTTTCTTCTTACCCTGAAAATCAACAAAGTTTTATTTTATTCATTTATTTTTCACATAACAAGATTTGGAAAAATCTTGGGATGTGACAGGCTACCACCCTTAAAATAAATCTCGTCCCGAGATTTGGGAAGGCTAGGGTTACAAGTTGGCTCAAAGCATCTAGGGTACTACCACCCTTAAAATATTTCAAACTAAATTACATATTGGCCTTCTTGGGATCTTGGGGAAACTTCTTTGGGCAAACATCTGCATAGTGTCCTTTGTTTCCACACTTGAAACATGTGACAAGACTGAGATCCTTCATAGGCTTGTTTATCTTGTGCTTCATCTTTTCTGGACAGTTGCTTGCATAATGTCCTGGTTCTTTGCAATTGAAACATGTGATAAGTTTGAGTTCTTCACGTGTCTCTTGTGGACAAGTTGCTGCATAATGGCGTAGCTCTTTGCAGTTGTTGCACCATACTTGGCCAATCTCTTTATACTTCTGTTTCTCTGGACATTCACTGGAATAGTGTCCCATTTCTTTGCAATGATGACATTGCACATGGCTTTTGTCCTTCTTTTTCTTGGGTTTCTCCAAAGCTAGGAGTGCATCTAGTTCATGTTGTTCATATGTTATCTTATAGGTAGGAATGTCTACTTGTTTCTTGGACCTTCTACTGCTCCTTGGAAAATTCATATGCCTCTTCTTTGGTCCTTTGAATTGGGTTGTATTGCATGGAGGTATAAAGTGGAGCTTTTCCTTTGTCCTCATTCCTCTTGGTAGACTTGGATCCTTCTTGATTGTTTGCAATCATTTGTTGCACTCCACCTTGTTTCCTTTGTTCAACTATGGAATAGATGGGGCATTGGATAGGGACATGGTTGTTTCCTTCACATAGGTAACAAGTAGCTTGATAGGTGGGACATTGGCCAACTGGATGTTTCTCTTCACAGTTAGGGCATTGATCTCCATGCTCCTTGGAAGTGTGGTCCTTGTCTCCACAAATATTGCAAGCTTTGGTTCCTTCTAGAATAACATCTTTGTCATCCTTGTTGTCACAAACTCCTTTGGAAAAGTTGCTTTCCATGTTGAGCATTTGATCTGTCACCTTATGCAACATTTGGGCTTGGTTTTCCAAAAATCCTTGCAGTGTTGGATCTTCTCCACTGGTGTTGGCTATGAATTGAGTTGTCATTTGGTTCAACTTGTTTTGGGTTTCTATGAGTTCTCTCATGTTGTCCTCTTGGTTGTTGTTGTTGTAATCAACCTTGATGTTGGAGTCTCTTCGAGTAGTCATCTGTTTGGGTTGAATGGTGATTAGAATAGGCAAAAGGTTTCTAAGGAAATAATTCTAATCACACACATCACAATTCACTCAAGCAATGTGCAAGCAATCACAAACAAACACTCCACTCAAACAACAAAGTTCAAGCACATTTTTAGGTAACCAAAAATATTTTTGTTACACCACATAAGTTGGTGGGTTTCACTTAAACTAAATATGGTGGTCCATCTATATGGTTCACTTGTGATCTTTCCATCTTTCTTGGTTGATTCTTCTTGCATGAGATCATGGTTTCCTTGAGAAAAACTTTTGGTCACAAAACTTCAAAGGTGATGATGGCTCCTTCTAAGTTGTGTTTCCTTAGTTTCCAAATCTTGAGTAACATTTCTTGTCTCACTTGTCTTTAGTGATATCTAAGGTTGAATTCCTTGGTGAAAATGCTGAAGATATTGAAGTCATTAGAGTTGAAGATGTTGAAGTCATTAGAGTTGAAGAAGTTGAAGTCATTAGAGTTGATGAAGTCCTTGCTCATGGTGAAGTCTTTGGCCATGGGGTAGGCTTTGTCCATCAAGTTTTGAATAGAAGAGATGTAGAATCAAAATCAAAATGGTTGAGGAAAGAGTTTACAAGATTGTTTTGTAAATAAGTTTTGGAACAAATACAACTCCTACTTTTCTAAGGGTTTTGTCCAATCCTAGGTTTACAAATCTTACAGGCAAGACAATGCTCTGATACCATCTGTAAGATCCCTCCTTTGTAAAGGAAAAGGATCCCTGTGATTGCAATGCTAGTCCCTGGATCAATAGCTAGCATTCACAGTTAAGATGTAATCTCAAGAAACAAAGGTCATAATATAACTTTATAACCAGGAATAACATAATTTTATTACATCTTACATAGCTCTTTTGGCTATTATATTACATTGTAGCAGAAATCTATAAGCATGGGGTCCTTCATCTTCAAAGTGCCACAGGCAAACATGTTGGTTGTAGACGTGTAATCCTAATCAATCAACTTCACTAATATCAAACAAACCTGCAACATAACAAGTTACAGCCACAAGGGTCAATACATTTGAATTGTATTGGCAAGTTTCACTACTATGTAGTATATAAGTGGATCCTATCAATACATGCATATTTGGCTGAATGGGGCTTTAGGCTCATTTGCAGAAAGCAATAATTTATCCTATCTTTTCAAATTAGTTTTGATCTTTTGTCAAATCTTTCTGAACACCATGGTAAATCCCCAAGTGTTTCAAGTCTTTGTCCAAATCTCTTGAGCTCCTTGGTAAATCCCCAAGTGCTTCAAGTTTTTATCAAATTCTCTTGAGCTCCTTGGTACACCCCAAGTGCTTCAAGTTTTTATCAAATTCTCTTGAGCTCCTTGGTACACCCCAAGTGCTTCAAGACTTTTGTTGTCACTTTAAAGTTTTTCTTTTAGAAACTGGAATGTCGATATTTCCCATAGCTTCAAGCTTTAGTTGCTCAGTATTGTCCATAACCGGGGACACGACTAAGTACTTAGAATTTTATCTTCTGCAGAAGTTGTACACTTTACCCACATGACACAATCTCATCTTGTTGCCACCAGTGGCCGCTGGATAAGTACTCACCAAGATGGAGTACTAGCAGATTGAGAATGTGACGAAGTCTTTCCATAGGGTCCTCCCATACACAATGCTAGCTTGTCTTCAGGCGCCAATGTAGGGTTCCTAGTTCCCTCATTTCTAGTAAACCTGAAGACCAATGCATGGGTCTTCCCAATGTAGTTGACTAATCCAGAGCCATATAGCATGTGGCTGTACACGGAAGCCACTGTTGGAGAAACATGTTCAATCTCTAAGTCCCTGGGTGGTTTTCCTTTAGTGAACAAACAAAAAGAGATTGCCATATAAACATGGTTCCTTTTTTGCCACCTTTTCCAAAACTTGGGTATCCTTGTCCACCCAGGTGGTTCATTGAGTACTTGTTTTATTATATAAAACATAAGTCCTTTCTCAACTTCATAAAATCTCAACATGTATCTCTTCTCAAAATATATAACATGTATCTCTTCTCAAAATATATAGCATGGCTAAGCATTTTACAACTACATTGTTTTCACTAAGGAATATATAAGGTATCCTATTAGGATTTAGCATAGCATAAGTATAGAAATTCTTTTCATGCATGTTCCAAAATCCACTAAGTATAATGAAAATAGTAGGACTTTGGATGATAGTGTCACTTGCCTTTTTGGTAGGGAATGTTGGTCCACTTCTTGATCTTGCTAAACTCACACTCTTCTAACTTCACTACAAGTCAATCAAGCAAACATAGGTTCAACTAGCATTCCAACCAATATTCAAACAATTTAACTCACATAAAATAATAGGAACTAAGTCATGCATGCAAGCATGCAAAAGATAGTTTTATTTGCAAAGGTGGTTTCTACTAGGCTCTATACATTGTAAGGTTCAAGGTCGTCATTTCCCAACGTGGCAAAGTCATTTGCAAAAGGGTTTTATCCATAAACCATTTTTAAATCCAATCATTATTTTATGTGGTGGAAAATGTTTTTATCAAAGCAAAAATTTCATGTTGTTCACCAAATAAGTTGTTAATTGACAAAACTTGGTGTTTAGGGTTAGTAGGTTTGAATCAAAACATTTTCCAAAGATTTTGCGCAAAAATCATTTCCATAACAAAATCAATATTTTTATTTGACTAGAAATGGGCTAATTCAATTATTCAATCCTAAACTTTACCAAATACATTTTTAAATCCATGAGTTGGTTCCTAGGGTCAGTAAGTTCATAACAAACCAATTTGCAAAGATTTCAACCTCAAAATCATTTTGGAATAATTTTTATAACTTAAACTAGCATACAAATGTTTCTGCAAAAACAAACAATTTAACAGAAACTTTTTACTAAACAAATTGCATGGTTGTCTAGGGCTTGTTCACTGATTCTATTGATATAAAGTTTGCAAATTTTGAACGTGTGGATCAAAAGTTATAAGGTTTTCAAATTTGCATATCAATCTGATTCAAAAATCTGTTTTAAAACAAACTGGTGCCACCCGGCGTGTTCTCATTGGGCGGTACCGGTTCGCGCGGATTGCGCTCTGTGGTTCGTTGGATCTAAACAGATCGCACGGCGCTGGTTGCGTACCCCTTTAGCGTTAAGTGATCTAATCGCAGCTGCAGGATCTAAATCGCACGACGCACAGCGTGTTAGCCATAGATGGGCGGCGCTGTCCGGGTTATGGCGGAGCTGGTGCTAGAGGAAGCGAGGAAGAGGTTGGCGAGGCTTACCAGACTCGTAGAGGCTTGCTGAAGCTCGAGGTGGTACTGGCTGGCGAAGGGGCGAACTGGAGTGGGATTAATCGCTCGCCGGAGACGTCGTCGGCGTCAGACGGCTCTGGTGGTCATCGAGGGCGACGTTGCAGATCACTCTAAGACAAGCGGGTGGTACGGTTAGGAGAGTGTTGTTCTGGAGAAGATGGGAGCATCATCGAGGAGTGCTGGGGCGAACGGAGTTTACCTGTGGAGTTCGCCGGAGAAAGAAGCAGACGCGGTGGCGCTCAGAGGTTGTCGAAGTCGACATTCTAGGGCGCCCGTGAGCGAATGAGTGGCACGGGGAGATGCGCCAGGAGGTGGGAAGCAAGCTCGCGTGCAGAGAAAGGAGAGGGGCGGCGAGGTGTGGCCGGAATCGGTGGAAAACCTCGTCGAAGCAGTGGGGGTGCGGGCTCGAATTGGGGCAGCCTAGAGGTAGAGAGGGGAGCTATCTGGGGGAAATGAGAGAGGAGAGAGAGGCGTTTATGCACGCGTGGTCGCAGGGGGAGTTATGGCCGCTGTTAACGCGAATTGATCGCCGGCGTTACTCGGCTGCAACGGTGGGCGACGTGGTCAGGGGGAAGACGACGCTAAGGTGGCTCTGTGGGGCATGCTTGTCAGCGAGAAAGGAAGAGAAGGAGAGGGTCCACTCGTCGGTGTCTACGCGGGTATGAATTTAAGTGGAAGACGATTCGCAGAGAGGGGAAGGGAAACTGGGCTGCGGCTGGGCTTCTTGGGCCAGGTGGGTTGGGTCAGGTCTGGTTCTATTTTTTTTCTTTCTAATTGTTTTATCTTTTTCCATTTCGATTTTCTGTTTGAAATTCAATCAAACAAATCAAACATCCAAAACAAATCAAACCTCCTCCAAACTTGTACTGAGTTTTGGTTCTGTTTAACAACATAAACCAAAGTCCAAAAACAAAATAATATATTTTATTCTTTTTAGGATCCATTTAATAATTAAATAAATAGTCCCTAGTTATTTATTCAAATAGGATTTGTTTCATTTAAAAACTCCATTTGAAATCTAAATAAAATAAAACCAAAACACTTCAGTAGGTTTTATTTGAGTATATAAAATATTTTGGAAAACTTGTTTAAAATGTAATAACAAGTTTTGATGTTTAATTAAAATAGTAAAACCTTTATTTCTAGTAAAAACAAAATTGGATATTAAATCCTTATTATTTTATTTAAATAAACCTTTACTATTTTTCTCAAATAGAAATATTTTATTTCAAAGGTTTGGCCAAGTTTTAATTTGGCTTATAAAATAATCCTTATTTATAATTCTATCCTTTGCTTTTGAAAACCAAATCTTTTTATTAAAAGATCCAAAAACAGTAATTCCAAATATTTAATTTTTTTTATTAATTGTTTATCTTTTCAAATCCCTTTAGGATTTGTTTGATCAAAATAGGTTTGAAGGTTTCCAATTGGAATCAAAAAGTTTCTTCTTACCCTGAAAATCAACAAAGTTTTATTTTATTCATTTATTTTTCACATAACAAGATTTGGAAAAATCTTGGGATGTGACAGTAACATAGTCGACAGCAACAAGAATATGCGTGTACCCTTTTGAAGGGGGAAAAGGTCCCATAAAGTCAAATCCCCAACAATCAAAAGGTTCAATAACAAGAGAATAATTCATAGGCATTTCGTTGCGTCTAGAAATGATACCTACTCGTTGACATTCATCACATGATAAGACAAACTTCCTTGCATCTTTGAAAAGGGTAGGCCAATAAAATCCAGATTGTAAAACCTTTTGTGCAGTCCTATCCCCTGCATGATGTCCTCCATAAGCACTGCCATGATATTTTCTCAATATCTCTTGTGGTTCAAATTCTGGAACACATGTTCGCATAATACCATCTACTCCTTCCTCATATAAGTGTGCGTCATCCCAAAAGTAATGCCTTAGATCATAAAAGAATTTTCTTCTTTGCTTAGCTGTAAAAGTTGGAGGCAAATACTTGAAACAATAAATTTAGCATAATCAGCATACCAAGGATTCTCATGCGGACTTACCCTTATCGGAGCCAACTGCTCATTTGGAAAACTATCATTAACATGCAATGGGTCAAAAGAATTGTTTTCCAAACGAGATAAATTGTCAGCAACAGGATTTTCAGCACCTTTCCTATCTAAAATATGCAGATCGAACTCTTGCAAAAGCAACACCCACCTAATAAGTCTAGTCCTTCTTTGTCATAAGGTACTTAATAGCAGCATGATCAGTATGAATAGTAACCTTTGAATCAACAATATAAGGTCTAAACTTATCACAAGCAAAGATTACAACTAAGAACTCTTTTTCAGTAGTAGCCTAATTCTTTTGAGCGGCATCTAAAGTCTTGCTAGCATAATGAATAACATTCAACTTCTTATCAACATGTTGTCCAAGGAAAACACCCACATCAAAATCACTAGCATCACACATAATTTCAAAAGGTAAACTCCAATCAAGTGGTTGAACAATATGAGCAGTAGTCAAAGCTTTCTTCAAAGTTTCAAAAGCTTCCTTACAATCATCATAAAAAACAAAAGGTACATCTTTTTCAAGAAGATTAGTAAGGGGCTTTGAAATTTTGGAGAAATCTTTAATAAACCTCCTATAGAAACCAGCATGACCAAGGATACTACGAATACCTTTGATATCTCTAGGACAAGGCAACTTCTCAATTGCTTCAATTTTGGCTCTGTCAACTTCAATGCCTCTTTCAGAGATCTTGTGTCCAAGAACAATCCCTTCATTAACCATGAAGTGGCATTTCTCCCAATTAAGAACAAGGTTGGTTTCTTCACATCTCTGCAAAACTTTATCAAGGTTGTGCAAGCAGCTATCAAAAGAAGTTCCATAGACAAAAAAATCATCCATGAAAAACTCCACAATTTCTTCACAAAAACCATGACAGATAGCAGACATACATCTCTGGAAGGTAGAAGAAGCATTACATAAACCAAAAGGCATACGCCTATAAGCATAAGTACCATAAGAACAAGTGAAAGTAGTTTTCTCTTGGTCTTGTGATTTCACAGCAATTTGAGAAAACCCAGAATAACCATCAAGAAAACAAAAGTGAGTCTTTTTGGACAACCTCTCAAGCATTTGATCAATCAAGGGCAAAGGATAATGATCTTTCTTAGTAACTTTATTAATCTTTCTAAAATAAATGCACATTCTATACCCAACCACTACTCTTTGGGGTATAAGCTCATTATCTTCATTAGGCACAACAGTTATTCCCCCTTTCTTGGGAACACAATGAACAGGGCTAACCCATTGACTATGAGCAATAGGGTATATAATACCAGCATCAAGGAGTTTTAATACCTCATTTCTTACCACATCCTTCATCTTAGGATTTCGACGGCATTGGTGCTCAACAACTGGTTTTGCATCAGGCTTTATATTAATAGCATGCTGACATATAGTGGGAGAAATTCCTTTTAAATCATCAAGAGTATAACCCATAGCTCATCGGTGTTTCTTCATTATTTCCAATAACCTTTCTTCTTCCTTTCCTGAAAGTTTAGAACTAATAATAACAGGATACACTTTCTTATCATCAAGATAAGCATATTTGAGATCATCAGGTAAACGTTTTAATTCAAAAACAGGGTCCCCTTTAGGTGGTAGTGTGGTACCAAAATCTTCCACAAGTAGATTATGCTTAAGTAACTCAGGCTGACGAAGGAAAACCTCGGCAATCTCATTTCTTTCCTTCATGAAGACATCGCTTTCATGTTCTTCCATAAACTATTGCAAGGCATTGTTAGGAGCAAGAGAAATAGCAGAAAGTTGTTCAACCCTAAAGTCCTCATTAGGCAGTACATTTTCATAAGGAGATTTAGTAAATTGGGAAAAATTAAACTCATAAGACTCTCCATCAAACTTAGTCAAAAAAATTTCCTTCCTACAATCTATGATAGACCCACAAGTATTCAAGAAGGGTCTGATACGTCGGAAACGTATCTATAATTTTTTATGCTCCATGCTTGTTTAGTATATACTTTGCTTTTCTTTGTCTACACTTTGAGGTGTTTTTATATTTTTTCTGGAACTAACCTATTAACAAGTTGCCACAGTTCCATTTGCCTGTTTTCTTCTGTTTTTGGTTCCAGAAAGGCAGAAAATCAATATTCTCGGAATTGGACGGGACAAAAGCCAAAGTCAATATTTTACCGTGAGGGACACGAATCCAGAAGACGAGACAGAGACGCGAACTAGGGCGGCCAAACCCCCCTAGGCGCGGCCAGGGGTGGGCCCGTGCCTGGGCAGGGTGTGGCCCTCCTGGTCGCCTCCCGGCCTCGCCTCTTCGCCTATAAGAAGCCCCCGATATAGAAACCCTAAGACCCGATCAAAACTCCACGAAACCTTCTGTAGCCGCCGCCGCCGTCATCCCTAGATCAGGGGGGATATGAAGTTCTTCCCAGCACCCTGCCTAAGGGGAAATCATCCCGGAGGCCTTCTCGCCGGAATGATGCATGAGTAGTTCCACCTTGGACTATGGGTCCATGTAGTTGCTAGATGGTTGTATCTCCTCCTTGTTATTTCATGTATAGATTTTGTGAGCTCCGTTCATGATCAAGATCTAATATATTTGTAATCATGCATGTGGTTTTTGCGGGGATCCGATGGATATTGAGATTACTATGTCAGATTTATTAATGGTTTTGTCTTTATGATTCTATCATGTCTGTGTTGTTTGTGATCTTGCATGCTCTCCAATGTTAGTAGCTATATTGTCCAAGTAGTTGCTAGTGACTCCAAGAGGGGGTATTTATGCTCGATAGTGGGTTCATACATCCGCTCGTTGATTGTATCTAGTAGATAGATCTTGGTACATAGTTGTTCCCATTGTAGGAAATTTTTTGTTTTCTATGCTGCGAACCCTACAATGGTATCAGAGCCGAATCTATGCGTAGATGCTTTGCACGGGCAGTACACATATGAGTATGTGGGCGATGATGATCATGTTATTGCTTCTTGGTTGTACTTTGGATATTGGTGGCATAGTGGGATGAAGCGGCCCGGACAAACTTTACATGTACTCGCACATGAGACCTATTCCACGCTTGACATGCAACTAGTTTTGCATAAGTGGCTAGCGGGTGTTTGTCTCTCCTACTATAGTCAATATCTAATTTGCAACAAGTTGTCAACAATTTGGTTATCCTCGTTGTGGTTCATGTTCGTAGGTAAGAACGGTTCTATCTTCGAAAGCCCTAAGACACGTAAAACTTGCAATGGATAAATTAGAGGCGTCTAGTTTAGATTGTTGCTGGGCTAGTGTCATGATATGGTGATGTTGTAAGTATAAGTATAAGTTGATACTCTCACAACACACATAACGTGTAAGTTCCATAGACCTTGGCCTTACACATAGAGGTATGATAGTGATCATACCATGATGCACATGATGGAGATCAAGTGCAAGAACCATATCATTTCACTTATATACATTGGATGTTTGTTGCATCTTATATTGCTTGTTTGGCCTTTTATTAGCATAATAGGATGATACCTCATTTATATATCAAGATAAGAATGTGTTCTTCCTTAAGTATGCACCGATTATGTTTCGTCGCTCCAAGGCATCACGTGATGATCGGGTGTTCTTGGATCCACGATCATACTTCGGGTGTAAGACAGTTACACACGTGAATACTAAGGTTCTTACTTGGAGAGCCTATCATGTAAAGACATGGCCTCGGAACACGGACCGAAAGGTTAAGCATGAGTCATATGGTTGATATGATGCCCATTTGATGCTCGCCTTTGAAGCTACACCGACTCATGTGATGATCGGAGTTGGTGTAGTGGATTTGGTTCATGCAATGAAAAAAAAGGCACGAGGGATGTCGTTTTTGAGTGGGAGTTATTTTTAATTTGGATTCATTGAACTCAATCTGTCGTAAACTTAGTCTAAACTTTGAAAATTCTGTTGTAGATGGCACCACCTGCTTTTAATTTCAATGTGTTCATGGATAAAGAGAAACTTGCAATGAACGGTAGCAAATTTACCGAATGGGCCATGAATTTGAGGATTCTCCTCTCTGCTGCACAAAAGCAATATGTGCTAGAAGCGCCGCTAGGCCCCCCACCGTTCGATCATGCCCCAGACGAGGAGAAGAATGTCTATCAGACTCGTCAGGAGGACCACAACTTATTTCATTGCGGCATATTGTATGGGCTAGAGCCAGAACTTCGAAAGTGTTTCAAAAACGGAAATGCATTTGATATAATGGGTGAGTTGAAATGATTTTCGACACACATGCTGTTGTAGAGAGCTACAATGCTTCAGAAAAGTTCTTTAGCTGCATGATGGAAGAGAACAGCTCCGTAAGTGAGCATGTACTCAAGATGTCGGGTTACGCCGATAAGCTTGTGTCCTTGGGAATAATGATTCCCATTGACTTAGGCATCCATCGTGTTCTGCAGTCTCTGCCACCTAGCTATAAGAGCTTCATGATGAACTATAATATGCAAGGCATGAAGAAGTCTCTCCCAGAGCATCTGTCAATGCTTAAAACTGTAGAAGTGGAGATCAAGAAAGAACATCAAGTGTTGATGATCAATAAGACCAATGGTTTCAAGAAAGACAAGAAGGGAAAACGGAAGGGAAGTAAGGGCGGCAAGCCAGTTTCCGTGCCTGAAAAAAACCCAAGTTGGCCCTAAGTCTGATACCGAGTGCTATTATTGTAAGGGGACTGGCCACTGGAAGCGCAACTTCCCCAAGTATTTAGCAGACAAGAAGACCGACAAGGCAAATAAAGGTATATATGATATACATGTTATTGATGTGTACTTAACTAGTACTCGCAGTAGCACCTGGTTATTTGATACCGGTTCAGTTGCTAATATTTGTAACTCGAATCAGGGGTTGTGTAACAAGTGACTGCTAGCATGGGGTGAGGTCAAGATGCGTGTCGGCAATGTATCAAGTGTTGATGTGATCGCCGTCAGAACGCTACCTCTCCACTTACGGTCGGGATTAATTATAAACTTGAATAATTGTTATCTGGTGCCAGCACTGAGCATGAACATTGTATCTGGATCGTGTTTGATGCGAAGTGGTTATTCATTTAAATCCGAGAACAATGGTTGTTCTATTTATATGAATGAAATATTTTATGGTCATGCATCGATGATGAATGGTTTATTTCTATTGGATCTCGATAATAATGTTACACATATTCATAATGTTGATGCTAAAAGGATTAAACTTAATGATGATATATCTGCATATATGTGGCACTACCGTCTAGGTCATAATAGCGTTAAACGCATGAATAAGCTCCATTCGGATGGACTTTTGGAATCACTTGATTTTGAATCATTTGATACATGCTCCTTATGGGCAAGATGACTAGAACGCCGTTTTCCGGTTCAATGGAACGGGCGACAGATTTATTGGAATCATACATTCTGATGTATGTGGTCCAATGAATGTGTCGACGTGAGGTGGATATCGTTATTTTGTTACTTTCACGGATGATTTGAGTAGATACAGTTATATCTACTTGATGAAACACAAGTCTGAAACCTTTGAAAAGTTCAAGGAATTTCAGAATGAAGTGGAAAATCATCATAATAGAAAGATCAAATTTCTACAGTCCGACCGTGGAGGTGAGTATCTAAGTTACGATTTTAGCACTCATATGAAAGAGTGTGGAATTGTTTCACAGCTCACACCTACCGGAACACCAACAGCGAAATGGTGTGTCAGAACGTCATAATCGTACTTTATTGGATATGGTTTGATCTATGATGTCTCTGACGAACTTGCCACTGTCATTTTGGGGTTATGCACTAGAAACGGCTGCATTCACTTTAAATCGGGCACCATCTAAATCCGTTGAAAAGACACCGTATGAATTATGGTTTGGAAACAAACCTAAGTTGTCATTTCTTGAAGTTTGGGGATGCGATGTTTATGTGAAGAAACTTCAACCGGATAAACTTGAACCCAAAGCGAAAAAATGCGTCTTAATAGGATACCCTAAGGAAACTATTGGGTATTCCTTCTATCACAGATCCGAGGGCAAGGTTTTTGTTGCCAAGAATGGATCCTTTCTAGAGAAAGAGTTTCTCTCGAAAGGCGTGAGTAGTCGGAAGGTAAAACTCGAAGAGGTTGTAGAACCTTCTCTTCATAGTATGGCGAGTAGAGTAGCACCGGAAGTCGTTCCGGAGTTGGATTCACCAATTGAAGAGGGAACTAATGATAATGATCATGAAACTCCAAAGGAGAGTACTACCAAACCTCGCAGGTCTAGCAGGACGCGTGTAACTCCTGAGCTGTACGAAAACCCTGTTATGAATTTCATGGTTGATGAAATTGATGACCCTGCGACGTATGAAGAAGCGATGATGAGCCCGGATTCCAACAAATGGTTTGAAGCCATGAAATTCGAGATGGAATCCATGTACGAAAACCAAGTTTGGAACTTGGTGGACTTACCTCACGACCGAAAGGCCGTGGAGAATAAATGGATTTTCAAAAGGAAAACTGATGCTGATGGTAATGTGACCATCTATAAAGTTTGACTTTTCGCAAAGGGGTTTCGACAAATTCAAGGGGTTGACTACGATGAGACATTCTCTCCCTAGTGATGCTAAAGTCAGTTAAGATTATGTTAGAAATTGCTGCATATTTTGACTATGAAATATGGAAGATGGATGTAAAAACTGCGTTCCTCAATGGTAATATTGAAGAAGAGTTGTATATGATACAACCAAAGGTTTTTGTCGATCCTAAGGATGCTGACAAGGTATGCAAGCTTCAGCGATCCATCTATGGACTGAAGCAAGCATCCCGGAGTTGGAATCTCCGCTTTGATGAGGTGATCAAAGAGTTTGGATTTGTCCAAACTTATGGAGAGGCTTGTATTTACAAGAAAGTGAGTGGGAGCAATGTGGCATTTCTGATATTATATGTGGATGAAATATTATTGATCGGAAATGATATAGATCTTTTAAATAGTGTTAAAAGTTATCTAAACAGCAAATTTTGAATGAAGGACCTAGGTGAAGCGTCATACATATTAGGCCTAAAGATCTATAGAGATATATCTAGGCACCTAATAGGGTTATCGCAAAGTACATACCTTGATAAGATTTTAAAGAAGTTTAGAATGGACGGAAGTAAGAAGGGGTTCTTACCTATGTTGCAAGGCAAGACATTGAGTAAGACTCAAAGTCCGGCTATGGCGGAAGAAAGAGAGATAATGGACAAAGTCCCCTATGCTTCAGCCATAGGCTCTATAATGCACGCCATGCTATGTACAAGACCGGATGTGGCACATGCTATTAGTTTGACTAGTAGGTACCAATCGGATCCAGGTTCGGAACACTGGATAGCCGTGAAGAATATACTTAAGTAATTGTGAAGAACTAAGGATATGTTTCTTATGTACGGAGGTGAAGAAGAGCTCGTCGCTAAGTGTTATGTCGACGCAAGCTTTGACACTGATCCGTATAACTCTAAGTCTCCATCCGGATATGTATTTCTCATAAATGGCAGAGCGGTTAGTTGGAGGAGTTCCAAACAATCCGTGGTGGCGGGATCAACAACGGAGGCCAAATATGTTGCTGCTTCGGAAGCGGCTCATGAAGCGGTTTGGATTAAGGAGTTCATATCCGAACTAGGTGTGGTTGCGAGTGCGTTGGACCCAATGGTGATCTATTGTGACAACAATGGTGCCATAGCCAATGCCAAAGAACCAAGGTCTCACAAGAATTCCAAGCATATTAAGCGATGGTTTCACTCCATACGCGAGCATGTCAAGGATGGAGATATAAAGATTTGTAAAGTACACACGAATCTCAATGTAGCAGATCCGTTGAATAAAACTCTCCCTAGAGAAAAACATGATCAACACCAGAACTCCATGGGTGTTAGATTTATCACTATGTAACTAGATTATTGTCTCTAGTGCAAGTGGGAGACTGAAGGGAATATGCCCTGAGAGGCAATAATAAAGTGGTTATTATGTATATTCCAAGTATATGATAGATGTTTATTTTGCATACTATAATTGTATTAATATGGAAACGTTAATACATGTGTGTTTAATAAATAAACATAAAGTTCCTAGTTATGCCTCTCTCATAAACTAGCTCGTTGATTATCAAGATGATCAAGGTTTCCTGATCATAGACATTGGATGTTGTTAATAACAAGGTCACAACATTAGTGTAATGATGTGATGAACATTCATCCGAAGTATAGCATTACGATCAAAGTCATTGAGTTTATATTGCTATAACATCATATGAAGTGATCCTAATCCTTAGACCATGAGATCATGTCAGTCACTAACACTGGAAGAGTATCTTGATAACATCAAATGTCACACCATAACAGGGTGATTATAAAGATGGGTTCAGTGCTACTAAAGTGTTATGCTGAGGCCCATGGATTGAGAGTGGAATTTGTTCATCCCGATGACGGATAGATATGCTCTGGGCCCTCTCGGTGATATCACATTGATTAGCTTGCAAGGAAGTGATTTGATCACTAGAATGTTATATCACGGGAACGAGAAAAGAGTACATGTCGGTAATGAGATCAAACTAGATATGGAGATATCGATGATCGAATATCAGACATGTAATATATCGCGAAACAAAAGGTTAAGATACTAGCGTAAATGGTTCTCGCGATCACAAGAAAGTCATCACTGAATGTGTGGGAGTTAGTATGTATGTCCAGGTTCTGCTTCTGATTATTGATCTGAGAGGGGTCTCGATCATGTCCGCATTATTCACGAACCATAGGGTGACACACTTAAGAGACACCGATATCCATTTGGAGCAAAAGTTTCATGCTGGAAAGAATAACAAGCGCAGGAATTTATTTCACTAGATACCGAAGCAGGTTTTCGGGTGAAATTGCAGAAAATGTTTTTGCATGTGAAATGAAATACTAGAAATGGGTTATATGTGAATGTTTGTCATTAAAGTAATTGACAAAATTCTGAATAAATAAAAGGAGTTTTATTTAATGAGAGTTTGCATTAAATTTGGTGGAAATTTAATGGGAATTTGAGTGGGTTTTTTAGTGGAGGGAATTGAAAGGGATTTTTGTGAGTGGAGTGTCCACCCACATGAATGACGGGAGGGCAAGGGGCAGCCCCATGCGCCGGCCACCCCCTTGGGGTCCCCCCTCTCCTATAAAAGGAGCCCTCCTCCTCACTTCTCAATCACACCTTGTGAAGGATCTCTCTCCCCCTCTAGTGTTTATCCCCCATGGTCTCGGTCTAGCGAGATACATGTTCCCGATGTCTATTCGGCAAGAAAGAGTTGTGCTTCCGCTGCATCGCTGGAGCGAGGAGGAGGAGGTTGCTCGGTGCCTCGGACGTGTGTGCGAGCACGGATGCGCCGCTGATTTGTGGTGCTAGGACTTCCTCTCAATATTGAGATCGGCAAGAGATCGTCTACATCAACCACGAGTTTAACTCGTTAAGCTTTGTCGGTCTTCAAGGGTATGTTCTCTACGGATATACATCCGCCCGTTGATTGTATCTAGTAGATAGATCTTGGTACATAGTTGTTCCCATCGTAGGAAATTTTTTGTTTTCTATGCTGCGAACCCTACAGGACCATGGTGCCTCTAAACTTGAGAAGATTTCCTAACAAAACAGATCAAAACGAAAATATGATGAGAACACGATATACGAACCTCGGGGGATCCGGGGGGGTTATATATTACGAGTTATGACATAAGGAAGGTAATGTGCGAAAACGGGGCGGAGACGGACTCCAGGGGCTCACAACCCCTTGTGGCGCGGCCAGCTGGGGCCCGCGCCACTGGTGGGTGTGGCCCACCTAGGCTCCATTTCCTCCTCTGTTTCGTCTCGTAACCTTCCATATGTAATAAAAACATCAAAAATATAAAAATATAAGGTTTTCATGAACCTTCTGTTTGCAGCACTTTTTACCTATTCAAAGACAGACTCTGCAGATTCCTTCTCTCCATCACCTGAAAATTCCTTTCATGCAAGGCCTCACACAAACCTCATTGGCAACATTAGTGTATGCAAAAACAATAAACCTTTAGGTTCAAACTTCAACTAAAATCCATCAAAACAAAAGCTACTGTAGAAACTCCTTTCAAAATCCCAAAAAGAATTTGAAAGGGAAACAATATAGGAGACAAATGCAAATGATGGGAGAAATCTTTCAAAACAGACCAGGAGGTAAAGATTGATTTTTTCGAAAATATTTTGTTGCTCAAATAAAAAAGTGCAAAACTAATGAAAGTTGGATAACAACTTGAGTCACAAGCACAGAAAATTACAGCTCCATCCTTAGTACTGAGCTCCTTCACGAATTTTTACAATGCAGCACAAAAATCTGTCCCAGGACAACAACTTTTCACAACTCCTCTACTTCTCAAAAGTGGTTGATCTTGACACAAAAAGCAAACAAAAAGGATAAGGAGCGGTTATTACTAAGGTAATAACTTCCAAGACTCAACAAAACTATTGCGTTATCTCCCAAGAAGTACTTTTCTTTAATGCCTTTAAGTTAGGCTTGATAATTTCAAAAATGCTCAGATAGAAGATATGGATTTGAAGTGAAAGAGAGCATCAAGAAGCAAATATCCAACACATTTGAGTCTAACCCACTTCCTATGCAAGGGAGTCTCGTGAGAAAACAAATTATTAAAACAAAAAGCCACAAGCATAGGAAGACAAAACAAATGCAACTTCAAAGATTTCAACATAAAACAGGGAAACTTAATATTATTGAGATGCATAAAACCATGTTTCCCTCTCTCATAATAACTTTTAGTAGCACTTTGAATAAAGTTGACAATATAACTGTCACAAGGAACAACTTTATCATCAGAATGAGCATAATTACAATCATCAAAAAGAGGTCTAACGTCATAAACTAGATCAATAAAAGCAAGTTGTTCCATCCTGGAATCTTCATTAGGCAATTCATTTTCATAAGGAGCTTTAGCAAATTTGGAAAAGTTAAACTCATAAGAATCTCCAACAAACTTAGTTAAAACTTTCTCCTTATTACAATCTATAATAGCCCCACGAGTATTCAATAAAGGTCTACTAAAGATAATAGGACATGTTTTACTAGCTTCTGAACCAAGTACTAGAAAATCAGCAGGATATTTAATCTTACCACAAAGAACCTCCACATCTCTTACAATGCCAATTGGACAGATTGTCTCTCTATTAGCAAGGTGAATAACCACATCAATGTCCTCAAGTTCACAAGGACCAAATTTCATGCATAATTTCCATGTAAAGCTCATAAGGAATAACACTAGAACTAGCACCAATTGTCACATCCCAAGATTTTCCAAATCTTGTAATGTGAAAAATAAATGAATAAAATAAAAAAAAACTTTGTTGAATTTTCAGAGTGAGAAGAAACTTTTTGAATTCCAATAGGAATCTTCAAACCTATTTTGAACAAAGAAATCCTAAAGGGATTAAAAAGATAAATATCTTCTAAAAGAAAAATAGAAATATTTTATTACTACTTTGAAATCTTTTTATAAAAGGATTTGTTTTTCAAAGGAAAAATATATATTTTTAATAAGGTAGTTTTATAAGCCAAATTAAAACTTGGCCAAGCCTTTAAAATAAAACATTTCTATTTGTGAAAAATAGTAAAAGTTTAATTAAACAAAGTAATATGGATTTAATATCCAAGTTTTATTAATAAAGGTTTTACCATTTCTAAAACCTCAAAACTTGTTTATTTTGTTTAAAATAAGTTTTCCAAGTATTTTATATTCTCAAATAAAACCTACTGATTTGGTTTTGGAAAATATTTAGATTTCAAAAGGAGTTTTGAATAAACCAAAATCTATTTGATTTAATAAACAAGGTCTATTTATTTAATTAATAATGGACCCTAAGATAAAATTATTATTTTTGTTTTGGAATTTTGGATTATGTTACTGAATAGAACCAAATTCATAGTTGCAAAGTGTGGTGAAAGGTTTGAATGGATTTGGATGTTGTTTATTTGTTTGAATTTCAAAACAGGAATTAGAAATAGAAAAAGAAAAGGCTTTTAGGAAGAAAAAAAATTAGGATTTGGTCGACCCAACCCAGTAGCCCAACTAGGCCCAGCAAATAGCCCACTTCCCTCTTCCACAGAAAAACGCTTCGCACCCGCTCCCTGACCCGCAGAGTGACTGACTTGTGGACCCCAACCCTCTCTCTCTCACTCCAGCAACGGCATTTACACGCTCGAAGCCTTCTTCCTCACCCGCGCGACTTCTTCTCCCCAAACCTCGTCGCCGTTTCTGCTGTTTGAATGCGCGCTTGATTCCTCCTTAACCATGCATTGATTCAGCCTGTGACTGCATGCACTTAAGCGTCTCTCTTCCCTCTCCATTTCCCCTCAGTCACCAGCTCCTCTCTGCCCCAGGGCTGCTCGAATTGCTCGTGGCAAACCCACTGACTCTGACGAGGTCCGGTGCAAATTCCGGCGACCCAGCGCCGCCCCTTGCCTCATCAACCACGCACACATACTCCCCACCTCCTGGCGCATCTGTCCGTGCCTTTTGTTCAACTGCGGGCACCCCAGAACGTCACCTTCGACAAGCTCTGAGCGCCGCCGCGTCTGTCTTCCACTCCGGCGAAGTCCCCAGGTAGTTTCCGACCGCTCCTCTTCCTCTCATTCATGCATGCAAGTTCACCTTGATCTAGCGCATCTAACTGCGTCTTCCTTTTTCCTTGGGGCAAACCACAGCACCATCCACGACGAGCTCCAGGACCATCTGACACCGACCACGTCTCTGGCGAGCAATTGCTGCTGTCCCTGAGCGCCCCTTGCCAAGCCGACTGTACCTTGAGCATCACCACGTCCTTGCGATCACGGTGAGCCTCTCCTCCTCTTCTCTCGCTTCACCGTGGCAGAAGGCCACTGCCCCAGCCGCCGCGCCGCCAAGAGCACCGTAGCGCCTGTGCACCTAACAGGATTTTGATCCGACGCTCACGATAGATCCTTAACTAAAGGGGTACAAGCGATCATGTGCCGCACGATCTGTTTAGATCCAACACACCGCAGAGCCCGATCCGACCGAATCAGTACCAGCGAATAGGAAAGCGACGCGTGGCTAGACTTTGTTTAGAACTGAATTTGAAATCTGATTAGAATGCCATTTTGAAACCCTTGTAACTTTTGATCCACAAGTCCAAAAATTACAAACTCTATATCATTGGAATCAGTGGAACAAGCCCTAGCCAACCCTGCAGTTTGTTTAGTAAAAAGCCTCTGGTAGATTATTTGTTTTTGCAGAAACATTTGTATGCTTGTTTAGATTAGAAAAATCATTCAAAAATGTTTTTAGGGTTAAAACCTTTGCAAAATGGGTTGTAGTGAACTTACTGACCCTAGGAACCAACCCATGGTTTTGAAAATGGACTTGGTAAAGTTTAGGATGGATTAATGGATTTAACCCATTTCTAGCTAAATAAAATTAATGGTTTTGTTATGAAAATGTTTTGGAGTAAAAACTTTGGGGAAAATGTTTTGATTTAAAACTACTGACCCAAAACATCAAGTTTTAGGGAGTAACAACTTATTTTGGTAAAAGACATAAAGTTTTGTTTTGATAAAAACATTTTCCACCACATGAAATGATGAATGGACTTAAAAATAGTTTTTGGGCAAAACCCTTTTGCAAATGACTTTGCCACTTTGGAAAATGTTCACTTTGGACCTTACAAAGTTTAGAGCCTAGTGGAAACCATATTTGCAAATAAAACTATCTCTTGCATGCTTTCATGCATGACTTAGAACCCATTATTTTATGTGTTAAATTGTTTGATTGATTTTGGTTGGAATGTTAGTTGATATTGTGTTTGCTTGATTGATTTGTAGTGAAGTTAGAAAAGTGTGAAACTAGCAAGATCAAGAAGTGAACCACCATTTCCCTACCAAAAAGGCAAGTTACACTATCATCTTAAGTCCTACTATTTTCATTATACTTAGTGGATTTTGAAACATGCATGAAAAGAATTTCTATACTTATGCTATGCTAAATCCTAATAGGATACCCTATACATTCCTTAGTAAAAACAATGTAGTTTTTACATGCTTATCCATGCTATATTTTGAAAAGAGTTACATGTTGAGATTTTACAAAGGTTGAAAAAAGGACTTGTGTTTTATATAATAAAACAAGGACTCAATGAACCACCTGGGTGGACAAGGATACTTTGAGTTTTGGAGAAGGTGGAAACAAAAGGAACCATGTCTATGGCAATCTCATTGTGTTGTGCTCCAAAAGAAAACCACCTAGGAAACTTAGAGATTGAACATGTTTCTCCATTTGTGGCTTTCGTGTACAACCACATGCTATTATGGCTCTGGCTTAGTCAACTACATTGGGAAGATCCATGCATTGTCTTCAGGCTACTGAAAATGGGGACCTGGAATCCTGCATGGGTAATGAAGACAAGCTAGCAATGGTGTATGGAAGGACCCTCTGGAAAGACTTCGTCACATTCTCAATCTGCCAGTACTCCATCTTGGTGAGCACTAATCCAGTGGCCACTGGTGGCAACAAGATGAGATTGTGACATGTGGGTAAAGTGTACTACTTCTGCAGAAGATAATAAAAATCTAAGTACTTAGCCGTGTCCCCGGTTATGGACAATACTGAGCAACTAAAGTTTGAAGCTATGGGAAATCTCGACATTCCAATTTCTAAAAGAAAACTTTTAAGTAACAACAAAAGACTTGAACACTTGGGGTTACCAAGGAGCTCAAGAGACTTGATAAAACTTGAACACTTGGGGTTACCAAGGAGCTCAAGAGACTTGATAAAACTTGAACACTTGGGGTTACCAAGGAGCTCAAGAGATTTTGATGAAAACTTGACCACTTGGGGTTACCAAGGAGTTCAAGGAGATTTTGTTAATAACTTAAACACTTGGGCTTTACCAAAGAGTTTTCAAAGATTTGATTAAAGATTAAAACCATTTTGAAA
Organism: Avena insularis; assembly: GCA_023614405.1. NCBI lineage: Eukaryota > Viridiplantae > Streptophyta > Magnoliopsida > Poales > Poaceae > Avena > Avena insularis. The sequence continues at coordinate 374,103,140 of CM042695.1, read as the reverse complement.
AGATAGGATAAACTATTGCTTTCTACAAATGAGCTAAAAACCCTACTTAGCCAAAAAATGCATGTAATGATAGGATCCACTTATATTCTACATAGTAGTGAAACTTGCCAATACAATTCAATTGTATTGACCCTTGTGGCTGTAACTTGTAATGTTGCAGGTTTGATTGCTTTTAGTGAAGATTGATTAATTAGGATTACAAAGTCTACAACCAGCATGCCTGCCTGTGGCACTTTGAAGATGAAGGACCCATGCTTATAGATAATCCGCTGCAATGTATTGTAATAGCCAAATGAGCTATGTAAGATGTAATAAATTATTTTATTCCTAGTTATAAAGTTGTATTATGACCCTTGTTTCTTGATATTACATCTTAACTATGGATGCTAGCTATTGATCCAGGGACTAGCATTGTAAACACAGGGGACTCTACCTTATTTGAAGGTCACTCCCTCTTACAGATGGTATCAGAGCATTGTGTTGCCTGTAGGATTTGTAAACCTAGGATTGGACAAAAACCCCTTATAAAAATAGGAGTTGTATTTGTTACAAAACTTATTTACAAACAATCTTGTAAACTCTTTCCTCAACCATTTTGGTTTCAACTCTACATCTCTTCTATTTCAACTTGATGGACAAACCTACCCCATGGCCAAAGACTTCACCATGTGCAAAGGACTTCATCAACTAATGACTTCAACATCTTCAACTCTAATGACTTCAACTTCTTCAACTCTAATGACTTCAACATCTTCAACTCTAATGACTTCAACTTCTTCAACTCTAATGACTTCAACATCTTCAGCATATTCACCAAAGACCTCCAACCTGATACCACTAAGGACTACAAGATAGACAAGGAAAACTTACTCAAGATATGAAGACTGAGGAAATGCAAAAAAATTAGAAGGAGTTCATTTCACTTGAAGGTTTTTGAGACCAAAAGTTTTCCCAAAGAAACCATGATCTCATACAAGAAGAATCAACCAAGAAGGATGGAAAGATTACAAGTGAAACCATATAGATGACTACCATATTTTAGCTATGTCAAAACCCACCAACTTATGCGGTGTAACAAAAGTATTTTGTTGACAAAGTATGTGCTTGAACTTTGTTGTTTGAGTGAAAAGTTGATTGTGAATGCTTGCACATTGCTTGTGTGAATAGTGATGTGTGTGATTAGGATTATTTCCTTAGAAATATTTTGCCTATTCTAATCTCCATTCAACCCAAACAGATGACTACTCCAAAAGACTCCAACATCAAGGTTGATGACACCAACACCAACCAAAAGGACAGCATGAAAGAGCTCATAGCAACCCAACACCAGTTGAACCAAATGACAACTCAATTCATAGCCAACACCAATGGTGAAGATCCAACCCTGCAAAAGTTTTTGGAAGACCAAGCCCAATTGATGCTTAAGGTGACTGGTCAAATGATCAACATGGAAGAAAACTATTCCAAAAGAGTTTGTGACAACAAGGATGACAGGAATGTTATTCTAGATGGAGCCCCAGCTTGCATTATTTGTGGAGACAAGGATCATACTTCCAAGGAGCATGGAGATCAATGCCCCAATTGTGAAGAGAAACATCCTGTTGGACAATGTCCTACCTCTCAAGCTACTTGCTATCTATGTGAAGGAAACAACCATGTTCCTATCCAATGCCTCATCTACTCCATTGTTGAACAAAGGAAACAAGGTGGAGTGCAACAAATGATTGCAAACAATCCAGAAGGATCCAAGTCTACCAAGAAGGTTGATGACAAAGGAAAAGGTCCACTTATACCTCCAAGCAAGACAACCCAATTCAAAGGATCAAATAAGAGGAATGTGAATTTTCTGAAGAGCAATAAAAGGTCCAAGAAACATGTAGACATTCCTACCTACCAGATAACATATGAGCAACATGAACTAGATGCACTCCTAGCTTTGGAGAAACCCAAAAAGCAAAAGAAGGACAAAAGCCATGTGCAATGTCGTACTTGTAAAGAAATGGGACACTATTCCAGTGAATGCCCAGAGAACCAGAAGAAAAAGGAAATTGGCCAAGTATGGTGCAACAACTGCAAAGAGCTAGGCCATTATGTAGCAACTTGCCCACAAGAGCCACGTAAGGAACTCAAAGATATCCAATGTTTCAATTGCAAGAACAAAGGACATTATGCAAGCAATTGTCCAGAAAAGATGAAGAACAAGATAACCAAGCCTATGGAGAATCTCAACCTTGGCCCATAAGTCAAGTGTGGAAATAAAGGACACAATGCAGATGTTTTCCCAGAGAAGTTCCCCAAGACCCCAAGCAAGCCAACATGTAGTTTAGTTTGAAAATTTTAAGGGTGGTAGTACTCTATATGTTTTGAGCCTACTTGTAACCCTAGCCATCCCAAATCTCGGGACGAGATTTATTTTAAGGGTGGTAGCCTGTCACATCCCAAGATTTTCCAAATCTTGTAATGTGAAAAATAAATGAATAAAATAAAAAACACTTTGTTGAATTTTAGAGTGAGAAGAAACTTTTTGAATTCCAATAGGAATCTTCAAACCTATTTTGAACAAAGAAATCCTAAAGGGATTAAAAAGATAAATATCTTCTAAAAGAAAAATAGAAATATTTTATTACTACTTTGAAATCTTTTTATAAAAGGATTTGGTTTTCAAAGGAAAAATATATATTTTTAATAAGGTAGTTTTATAAGCCAAATTAAAACTTGGCCAAGCCTTTAAAATAAAACATTTCTATTTGTGAAAAATAGTAAAAGTTTAATTAAACAAAGTAATATGGATTTAATATCCAAGTTTGATTAATAAAGGTTTTACCATTTCTAAAACCTCAAAACTTGTTTATTTTTTTTAAAATAAGTTTTCCAAGTATTTTATATTCTCAAATAAAACCTACTGATTTGGTTTTGGAAAATATTTAGATTTCAAAAGGAGTTTTGAATAAACCAAAATCTATTTGATTTAATAAACAAGGTCTATTTATTTAATTAATAATGGACCCTAAGATAAAATTATTATTTTTGTTTTGGAATTTTGGATTATGTTACTGAACAGAACCAAATTCATAGTTGCAAAGTGTGGTGAAAGGTTTGAATGGATTTGGATGTTGTTTATTTGTTTGAATTTCAAAACAGGAATTAGAAATAGAAAAAGAAATGGCTTTTAGGAAGAAAAAAATTAGGATTTGGTCGACCCAACCCAGCAGCCCAACTAGGCCCAGCAAATAGCCCACTTCCCTCTTCCGCAGAAAAACGCTTCGCACCCGCTCCCTGACCCGCAGAGTGACTGACTTGTGGACCCCAACCCTCTCTCTCACTCCACTGACGAAACGGCCCCACGCCCGAGCCTTCTTCCTCACCCGCGCGACTTCTTCTCCCCAAACCTCGTCGCCGTTTCTACTGTTTGAATGCGCGCTTTATTCCTCCTTAACCATGCATTGATTCAGCCCGTGACTGGGTGCACTTAAGCGTCTCTCTTCCCTCTCCATTTCCCCTCAGTCACCAGCTCCTCTCCGCCCTAGGACTGCTCGAATTGCTCGTGGCAAACCCACTGACTCTGACGAGGTCCGGTGCAAATTCCGGCGACCCAGCGCTGCCCCATGCCTCATCAACCATGCACACATACTCCCCACCTCCTGGCGCATCTGTCCGTGCCTTTCGTTCAACTGCGGGCGCCCCAGAACGTCACCTTCGACAAGCTCTGAGCGCCGCCGCATCTGTCTTCCACTCCGGCGAAGTCCCCAGGTAGTTTCCGACCGCTCCTCTTCCTCTCATTCACGCACGCAAGTTCGCCTTGATCTAGCGCATCTAACTACGTCTTCCTTTTTCCTCGGGGCGAACCACAACACCATCCACGACGAGCTCCAGGACCATCTGACGCCGACCACGTCTCCGGCGAGCAATTGCTGCTGTCCCTGAGCGCCCCTTGCCAAGCCGACCGTACCTTGAGCATCACCACGTCCTTGCGATCACGGTGAGCCTCTCCTCCTCTTCTCTCGCTTCCTGTAGCCGCCGTAGCGCCACCGTCTGGCCGTCAGCGCCGCCGAGCTACCGCGCGCCCGCTTTGTCTATGGTCGGTACCTTTGCACCCTAGGATTTTGATCTGACGCTCATGATAGATCCTTAACTGAAGGGGTACGAGCGATCCTGTGCCGCACGATCTGTTTAGATCCAACGCACCGCAGAGCCCGATCCGACCGAATCGGTACCAGCGAATAGGAAAGCGACGCGTGGCCAGACTTTGTTTAGAACTGAATTTGAAATCTGATTAGAATGCCATTTTGAAACCCTTGTAACTTTTGATCCACACGTCCAAAAATTACAAACTTTATATCATTGGAATCAGTGGAACAAGCCCTATCTAACCCTGCAATTTGTTTAGTAAAAAGCCTCTGGTAGATTGTTTGTTTTTGCAGAAACATTTGTATGCTTGTTTAGATTAGAAAAATCATTCAAAAATGTTTTTAGGGTTAAAACCTTTGCAAAATGGGTTGTAGTGAACTTACTGACCCTAGGAACCAACCCATGGTTTTGAAAATGGACTTGGTAAAGTTTAGGATGGATTAATGGATTTAACCCATTTCTAGCCAAATAAAATTATTGGTTTTGTTATGAAAATGTTTTGGAGTAAAAACTTTGGGGAAAATGTTTTGATTTAAAACTACTGACCCAAAACACCAAGTTTTAGGGAGTAACAACTTATTTGGGTAAAAGACATAAAGTTTTGTTTTGATAAAAACATTTTCCACCACATGAAATGATGAATGGACTTAAAAATAGTTTTTGGGCAAAACCCTTTTGCAAATGACTTTGCCACTTTGGAAAATGTTCACTTTGGACCTTACAAAGTTTAGAGCCTAGTCGAAATCATCTTTGCAAATAAAACTATCTCTTGCATGCTTTCATGCATGACTTAGAACCCATTATTTTATGTGTTAAATTGTTTGATTGATTTTGGTTGGAATGTTAGTTGATATTGTGTTTGCTTGATTGATTTGTAGTGAAGTTAGAAAAGTGTGAAACTAGCAATATCAAGAAGTGAACCACCATTTCCCTACCAAAAAGGCAAGTTACACTATCATCTTAAGTCCTACTATTTTCATTATACTTAGTGGATTTTGAAACATGCATGAAAAGAATTTCTATACTTATGCTATGCTAAATCCTAATAGGATACCCTATACATTCCTTAGTAAAAACAATGTAGTTGTTACATGCTTAGCCATGCTATATTTTGAAAAGAGTTACATGTTGAGATTTTACAAAGGTTGAAAAAAGGACTTGTGTTTTATATAATAAAACAAGGACTCAATGAACCACCTGGGTGGACAAGGATACTTTGAGTTTTGGAGAAGGTGGCAACAAAAGGAACCATGTCTATGGCAATCTCTTTGTGTTGTGCTCCAAAAGAAAACCACCCAGGAAACTTAGAGATTGAACATGTTTCTCCATTTGTGGCTTTCGTGTACAACCACATGCTATTATGGCTCTGGCTTAGTCAACTACATTGGGAAGATCCATGCATTGTCTTCAGGCTACTGAAAATGGGGACCTGGAATCCTGCATGGGTAATGAAGACAAGCTAGCAATGGTGTATGGAAGGACCCTCTGGAAAGACTTCGTCACATTCTCAATCTACCAGTACTCCATCTTGGTGAGCACTAATCCAGTGGCCACTGGTGGCAACAAGATGAGATTGTGACATGTGGGTAAAGTGTACTACTTCTGCAGAAGATAATAAAAATCTAAGTACTTAGCCGTGTCCCCGGTTATGGATAATACTGAGCAACTAAAGTTTGAAGCTATGGGAAATCTTGACATTCCAATTTCTAAAAGAAAACTTTTAAGTAACAACAAAAGACTTGAACACTTGGGGTTACCAAGGAGCTCAAGAGACTTGATAAAACTTGAACACTTGGGGTTACCAAGGAGCTCAAGAGACTTGATAAAACTTGAACACTTGGGGTTACCAAGGAGCTCAAGAGACTTGATAAAACTTGAACACTTGGGGTTACCAAGGAGCTCAAGAGATTTTGATGAAAACTTGAACACTTGGGGTTACCAAGGAGTTCAAGGAGATTTTGTTAATAACTTAAACACTTGGGCTTTACCAAAGAGTTTTCAAAGATTTGATTAAAGATTAAAACCATTTTGAAAAGATAGGATAAACTATTGCTTTCTGCAAATGAGCCAAAAACCCTACTTAGCCAAAAATGCATGTAATGATAGGATCCACTTATATTCTACATAGTAGTGAAACTTGCCAATACAATTCAATTGTATTGACCCTTGTGGCTGTAACTTGTAATGTTGCAGGTTTGATTGCTTTTAGTGAAGATTGATTGATTAGGATTACAAAGTCTACAACCAGCATGCCTGCCTGTGGAACTTTGAAGATGAAGGACCCATGCTTATAGATAATCCGCTGCAATGTATTGTAATAGCCAAATGAGCTATGTAAGATGTAATAAATTATTTTATTCCGGGTTATAAAGTTGTATTATGACCCTTGTTTCTTGATATTACATCTTAACTGTGGATGCTAGCTATTGATCCAGGGACTAGCATTGTAAACACAGGGGACTCTACCTTATTTGAAGGTCACTCCCTCTTACACCAATATCACATAAACTATAATAGCAATGATCACCAATTCTCACAAAAAGCACATGGACACTATTTTTTCTAGATTTTTTTAGGATGAGAGACAATATTAGAAGCGTCTTCACAGAAGACAATGTGCTCATCCTCTATATTTTTAGTGATAAGATCTTTCACAATGGCTACTACAGGTTCAATGTTTATTTGCTCATTAGGTTCCACAGTTTTCTTTGTACTTTTGCTAACCGCACTAATTATCATGAAATGCTCCTTTACCTTAGCAGGAAAAGGGATATTCTCAATATAAGGTTCAGGCAAAATATGATCAATAGTACAAACTTCAATGCTAGCAGGAACATGAGTAACAACATCTTTATAAGGTGCTTGGTACTTGTCCCACTTCTTTTTAGGAATTTCAATATAAGAGGAAAAATCCTTAAAACAATTGGAAATACTTTGACAATCAAGACCATACTTAGTACTAATATCACGGAAGTCATCAGTTCCCATAAAAGATTTAATGCATTCATAATCATAGTTTATACCTGACTTTCTTCCTTTGTCATTCTCCCATGCTTCAGTGTCCTCTTGAATACGGTCTAGAAGATCCCATTTAGCTTCTTCCTTCATGCGTGTAAATGATCCAGCACAAAAAGCATCTAATAAATCTTTATCATGAAGAGAAGCTTTGCATAAAAGTTATTGATAATAATATTGTTAGGGAGTTCATAAATAGGACATTTAAGCATTAGTAACTTCAGTCTCCCCCAAGATTGGTTTGTACTCTCTCCATCACGAGGCCAAAAGTGATATATTTGATTCCTATCCTTATGAATCTCACTGGGAGGATAGAATTTAGAATAAAAGAGAGGTACTATTTCCTCCCATTCCATGGATTGCCCATTCTTCAGCATCTTATACCATTCTTCAGCTCTTCCTTTCAATGATATAGAGAGTACCTTATTCTTCACCTGTTCAGTTGTGATACCTGCACACTTAAACAACCCGCATAATTCATGGATAAAAAGCAAATGATCACCAGGATGGACAGTTCCATCCCCAAAATAATAATTATCCATAACACGATCAACAATACTTGTAGGTATCTTAAAAGGATCTATCTCAATTAGTGGTGATTCATCTACTACCCTAACAGTGGTAGTAGTTTTCCCAAATAGGAAACCAAGTGGGTTATCCATATTGGAAACTGATGACCACAAGTATAGGGGATCGCAACAGTCTTCGAAGGTACTATTACCCAATTTATTGATTCGACACAAGGGGAGACAAAGAATACTTATAAGCCTTAATAACTGAGTTGTCAATTCAGCTGCACCTGGAAATAGTCTTGCTCACAGAAGTTTATCAGTAGCAATAGTTTTTTAGTAGCAATAGTAAAGTAACAGCAACAGTAAAGCGAAAGCAATAGTAACAACAATAGCAAATGGTAGGATATGAATGCGGTAGGCATAGGTATGGATGGACGGGCGTTGCATGAACGAGTCTAAACATGTAACTTCAAGTTCTAGCGCAATTATAGATAAATAAGATAAACATCCAAGTACTAAACAATCATAGGCATGTGCTCTATATATAGTCATACGTGCTCGCAATGAGAACTTGCACAATATCTTTTGTCCTTCCAGGCCGTTGCAGTGGGGCCTCAAGGGAATCTACTAGCAATTAGGGTTCTCCTTTTAATAGAGCACCGGATCAAAGCATTAACACTCCATGAACACATGTGATCCTCACATCACAGCCATCCCCTCTGGCTGTCCCAATTTCTATCACTTTGGGGCCTTTGGATCCGAACAATGATATGTGTACACAACTTGCAGATAAGATCACAAACAATACTATCATCATGAATCAATAATAAGTTTAGATCTGAGATCATGGCACTAATAGAGATACTAGGCACCATGACCTAACAATCTTATTCGATTACATGATATAACTCATCAAATCCCTACCATCCCCATAGCCTATAGCGGGGTATTACTTACTCATGGATGGGGGAAACATGGATGGTTGATGGAGAGGCGTTGTTGATGATGATGAAGATGATCCTCTCCAAATTCCCCGTCCCGACAGGGTGCCAGAACGGAGTTTCTGGTTCCGAATCGCGGTTTCTGGTGGTGGCAGCACAACAGAACTCTTTCTAGAAAAACGTCGAACCCCCTTGAGTTTTTAGGTCAGAAGGGAACTTATAGGCAAAGAAGGAGTCCAAGGGGGTGCCCAAGGTGGCCACACCCCCTCCAGGCACGGCTAGGCCTGGCCCACATGGAAGGGGGGTGGGCCCCTTAGGCCCCTACTCCGTCTCGTGCTCTGGCTCCTTGAGTCTTCTGCTGAAATACGATTTTTGCCATATTTCTGGGATTTTTCCTGATAGTTGATTTTCTGCACAAAAACTAAACACTGATACGTCAGAAACGTATCTATAATTTTTTATGCTCCATGCTTGTTTAGTATCTACTTTGCTTTGTCTACACTTTGAGGTGCTTTTTACATGTTTTCTGGTACTAACCTATTAACAAGTTGCCACAGTGCCAGTTGCCTGTTTTCTGCTGTTTTTGGTTCCAGAAAACCTAGTAAAGAAATATTCTCGGAATTGGACGAGACAAACATCAAAGTCAATAACTTTCCGTGGGGAACAAGAAGTCCAGAGGGGAGACGGAGAGGTGGGCTAGGGCGCCCAGACCCCCTAGGCGCGGGTGGGCCCTGCCCCGTGCCTAGGCAGGGTGTGGGGCCCCTGGCCACCGCCTCGGCCTCCCCCTTCGCCTATAAGAAGCCCCCGATGTAGAAACCCTAAGAACCCGATCAAATCTCCACGAAACCTTCTATAGCTGCCGCCACCGTCGTCCCTAGATCGAGGGGATCTAAAGCTCTTCCTGGCACCCTGCCGGAGGGGAGAACATCCCGGAGGCCTTCTCTCTGGTATGATGCGTGAGTAGTTCCACCTTGGACTATGGGACCATGTAGTAGCTAGATGGTTGTATCTCCTCCTTTGTGCTTTCATGTATAGATCTTGTGATTTCCGTTCATGATCAAGATCTAATCTATTTGTAATCATGCATGTTGTGTTTGCGGGGATCCGATGGATATTGAGATTATTATGTTGGTTTGATTAATGGTTTTGTCTTTATGATTCTATCATTTCTGTGTTGTTTGTGATCTTGCATGCTCTCCGTTGTTAGTAGCTATCTTGGCCAAGTAGTTGCTAGTGACTCCAAGAGGGGGTATTTATGCTCGATAGTGGGTTCATGCCTCTAGTTTCCAAGGGAAGTGACAATCTCTTGATTTGTAGATGTGTTGTTGCTACTAGGGAGAAAACAACAGTCTCTTGTTCATGGAACATGTGGACTGTTTACCTTACACACTTTTCTTAAAGCAGTTGTCTTTTGCTTGCAACTTAATACTGGAGGGGGTTCGGATGATAACCTAAAGGTGGACTTCTAGTCATAGATGCAGTTGGATGGCGGTCTATGTATATTGTTGTATTGCCCAATCAAATCTCATAGGATCTTTCTGACTAGTAATTGCATTGTTATGCCTTGCTCAGTTCCTGTCAATTGCCCTGCTGTAATTTGTTTACCCTTCATGCCATGTTGTTTATCTAAGGAGAGCGCCTCTAGTGAACTATGGACCCCGATCCAATCTTTAACATTGATACACCTTCCACTGTTACTTGTTTACTTGTTGCAAACCATTACCTTCCACACCATACGTTTAATCCTTTGTTAAAGCAAACCGGTGAGCTTGACAACCTCACTGATTCGTTGGGGCAAAGTGTAACATCCCAGCATTTAGGAATTAACGAAGGGTAGATTTAGGAATTTGGAATGTTGCATGCATTCATCTGTGAAAATGTGGGAAAAAATTCGCCAAATAAAAACCTTAAGTGATCAATGTTTCTTTCATACTTTGAGATTAGGTTTAGTCTTAAAGGATGATTGATATAAACTTTGATCTGATCTTTGAGGAATTATGTGTTTGGAAAGTGAATTTGAATTTTAAACTAGAGTGTTTGAATTATAATTCAAATGAATTAGGATTAAGATTTGAACCTTGATTTAATTAGGAGTTAATTATTATAATTCAAATTTTAACTAAAGAAAACAATTAAGAATATGAAACTTATTTCATATTTTTATTTTATAAATAATTTACAAAATTGTAACTTATTGAAATCATCCACACACTTCACAATAATAAATGAATAAAGACTAATAATATTCTTTATTGATAATAATCTAATCTTTATTAGAAAATAATAAAATGAAGATTACAAAATAATAAATGAAAATTACAAAAGTATAAAGAAGATTACATTGGATTGTGCTATAACTAAACCTAAAATAAAATCTTCACTTTAAATCTGTACCTGCAAAATAAACAGAAACTAAAATAAAAGGTTAGTGTTAGAATTATTTTTCTCTCAGACATGTCAGTGAGGTGCACTGAACAAATTCATCATTGAGAAATTATAAAAGGGGCAAGTTTCACCAATATGAAAGAATTCATCTTTCATAAATTTAGGCCAGAGGTCAAATGATAGCCAAAAGGAGCAAGTTTCACCAGCCAGGTGAAAGTAACCAGATAACAGTAGGTTCCAAAATTCCGAACATATCCACAGGAGCACAGCAAGCACACAAGCAGGACACACAACTAAATGCATGTGTTGTGCTATCAGCCTCACAGCATAGCCCCAAACTCACAAAACCACTACAACAGCCGTGGAGAGGCACTAGTGCATCTCTCCACTGCTTGCACACAAGAACAGCCAGCTTAGATAGCAACTTACTAAGCACAACAGCCAAACTAAACCACCAAAGATCAACTAAACATCACCAGATGGTAACATAAGGAGGGGGAAGGATCAAGTGGATAGCAAGATCAAATCCAGGAGCTAGGAGGAGCAGGCTAGCTCAAGGTCAAGCACAGAAGCTCAGCAAAACAAGATCATCATCACCACTTTGCTCCACAAACATTAGATTCTGTGGTGAGTATCATAAAACCTTCACATGATCTAATCATATCATCTAGACAGAAGCATGTGTTGTTTTATGAAACAAACTCTCAGAAAACAACCAAGTGGGGTGAATCCATCATAGAGATTTTAAACTCTAAAAGCAAACAGCAAAGTACGAGGATCCAACCAGATCTCAGAACAACATCATTGCTCTGGTTGTCAAGCTATATAATACAATTCAAGCATAAATATAGCTAGATATAATTTCTAGGCACATCCCTAGAGTAAAGGTAGCACCTTAGAAACTAATCCTTTGGATCCAGATAATGATCAAGCTTACTATCGTTTTTACCAAGCTTTGATTCAAAAACAATAGCTGGTACCACTACCAGGACTACTCATATGAATCAATTTGATAAGGCTTAAAACCCCTAAGCCTTAGTGTAAGGTTCCCAACCTTTAATAAGGTAGATATCCTTGTGTTTACAATGCTAGTCCCTGGATCAATAGCTAGCATCCACAGTTAAGATGTAATATCAAGAAACAAAGGTCATAATACAACTTTATAACCAGGAATAAAGTAATTTATTACATCTTACATAGCTCATTTGGATATTACATTACATTGCAGCAGAATATCTATAAGCATGGGGTCCTTCATCTTCAAAGTGCCACAGGCAATCATGTTGGTTGTAGACTTGTAATCCTAATCAACACACTTCACTAACATCAAACAAACCTGCAACATAATAAGTTATAGCCACAAGGGTCAATACATTTGAATTGTATTGGCAAGTGATACTATGGTAGTATAGTGGAGTCTATCATCTATATGCATTTGGCTAGGTGGAGCTTAGGCTTGCTTTGCTCAAAATAGATTTTCCTTATCATTTGAAAAACTCTAAGATTTTGCTTGACAAAATCTTTCCCAAGGCATCTCCCAATAGAAATTGGTGATCCTTCAACCCTTGTTCACCCACAAGTTTTTAACTTAGAAATTGGGATGAGGAGATTCTTGATAGCTTCCATGTCTTGATGCTCAAATTGTCCTTTGCCAGGGACATGGCTAAGTACTTAGATTTTTTACACTCTGCAGAGGTGGTGCACTTTCCCCACAAGACTTGGTTTCCCAAGACAAGATCTTTCAGAAGCCTTCCCTTAGACCAGAATGGACGCGTTCCAACCTATCATTCCCCTACCACCAACTGTCCATTTGGCTAAGTTATTGCAACCTATATGATCCAGGCAGAGCCCATATTGCCAAGTGGTTTCACTTGAAGCTTCTCAACATTTGACATCTCAAATCTCTTTGTTCCTGGGTGGCCATACACAAGTGAGATACACAAGGTAAACCATAGAAATGGGCCTTGTGAACCACTCAACACAAACCATTCCTTCCATTCCACCCAGGTGATTCATTCACTTAGTTGTTCTATTAAACAAAACACAAGTCCACAGACTTAGAAATTTTCCATAGCATGAATATATATTCCACACTTGTTTTCTAATAGCTAAGCTAAGCATGATAGTCGTAGGAATCTTAAATTAGGAAAATTCTACTAAGGTTTCATCTACTAGGATTTCCCATGGCATAGTTTATACTTATCAAAAATTCCATGCAACTCCTACTTAGAAATATCACTAATGCATAGTGAAAATAATGGGACAAAATTATGAAGCATCACTTGCCTTTTTGGTAGAGAGTATAAGTTCACTCCTTGTCCTTGCTATAATCACACTCTTCAAGTCACTACAATTCAATCAAGCAAGGTACAAGTTCAATCTACCATTCAAGCAATTCATCACATAAAAACATAGAAACAAGATAATGCATGCAAGCATGCCAAAGATTGTTTTATTTGGAAAAGTGGTTTCTAAAGGTTCACAAACATTTGAAAACACCTAATGGTCATTTTATAAAGTGGCAAAGTCATTTGCAAAAGGTTTCACTTTATAAACCATTTTTAAAACAAGGTATTATTTTATGTGGTGTAGAAATGTTTTAGTAAGGCATTAATCTATAGGATTCACAAAATATGTTTTCAAACCACAAAACCTTGTGTTTAGGGTCAGAGAGTTTATTTCCAAAACATTTCCCAAAGGTTTTCTTCCAAATCCATTTTTAACAATTAAACCATATTTTTATTTGACTAGAATTGGTTTAAATCCATGATTCATTCTTTTGTTTCACCAAATACATTTTTGAAACCACAATTTGTTTCCTAGGGTCAGTAGGTTCAAAACAAACCATTTGTCAAAGATTTTATCCTCAAAATCATTTTGGAATAGTTTTTATAACCTAAACAAGCATACACAAGTTTCTGCAAAAACAAACAATTTAACAGAAGCTTTTTACTAAACAAATGGCATGGTTGGCTACGGTTTGCTTTTCTGAATCCATTGATATAAAGTTCGCAAAGTTTGGACGTGTAGATCAAAAGTTATAGATTTTTCAAGTTTGCATTCTAATCAGATTCAGAATTTTGTTTTTAAACCAAACTAGTGCCACGCGGCGCTTTCCTATTCGTCGGTACCGCTTCGGCCGGATCAAGCGATGGCAGCCGTTAGATTTAAGTCATATCGCATGGTGCAGAGATGCTACTTACCCCTTCGTCTAGCTTCTATCGCGTTCGTCCGATCAAGATCCTACGGTCCCTAGCATGTGACCAAAAGCTAAGCTACGGCTGGCGGCGTCTGGCGCGGTCGACGGCGGCAAGTCGACGCTTCTGAGGAAGCGAGGAGGAAGGGAGATGCTCACCGTGTTATAGCGCGTCGTGGGAAGCTCAAAGCGGTTGTCGTTGCTGAAGAAGCGCCTGAAATCCGGATTCCTCGCTGTAGTTCACGTCGGGCTTACTTGGCGTCGTCGAGGACGTTACTACAGCACGGAGAGGGTGAGGGTGCTATTAGGCAGCGTAGAAGGGTAGAGAATACGGGTGCATCAAAGAGAGGGAGAGGCGTGGGACGTTACCAGAGAGCTCGTCGGTCGGAGCGAGCAGCGGTGGTGCGGGTTGTTGTTGTTGTCGACGTTCTGGTGTTCACGCAGATGAATGGGAAGGACAGGGAGGTGCGTAGGGAGATGGGGATCACGCTCGTGTGGTCGAGGGAACAAGGCGGTGGCTGGGCTCGCCGGAATTGGCTGGGAAAGGTTGTCGGAGCGAAGGTCGGCAAACGGAGGATGGCGAGGGAAATGGAGAGGGGCGTGGGCGTTTAAGTGAAAGCGGAATCACTGGGTGAGGAAGAAGGTGGTGGTGGTGGTGGGGCCTAGCGTCAACGCAGATAGAGAGAGGTGTATGGTGGGGCCTACTCATCAGTGGTTGCGTGAGGGGAAAGAGGATTGAGGGTGGAACGGAAGGGAGAGGAAGGAGGAGAGGTGGGCTGCTGGGCCTAGTTGGGCTGGCCGGCTAGGCTGGCTCCTTTTATATTTTTTTGTTCTGTTAGTTTTTCTCTTTTTCCTTTTCTTTTATTCTGTTTTGGTTTTGTTTGGTCAATTCAAACATCCATTTGAATTCAAAACCTTGCCAAAATTTGTGTAGCTTTAAACACTGATTAGTATTGTATTCTGATGTCAAATTTTGAATAAAACCACATTTATTTTGGGGGTCTTTTATTTATTCAAAATAGGCTCTAGTTTTTAATTAGATAGGATTTAATAATATTTCAAACACCATTTAAAATTCTTCAAACTTTCCAATTCTTTTCAGTAGGTTTTTTATTTGTTTAGTTGGTTCAAATAATTCATCTTGAACTATTTGGAAAGTATTTTAATATGATTTATTAATCATTTAAGATTGGGTATTTGTTTTAATTCCAATGGAATTTAATATAGTTTTAATTCCCAAATTTTTATTTGGAGGTTTTATTTTATTTAAGTTGATTAAACAACTTTTATTCCATTTGGGTTTAGGGTTTGGATTTATTTTCCAAGTGTTTAAATTTCCAGATACATTCATTGAGGAATGCATTTCCCTTGATTTGGATTTTTTGTTGGATTCAAACTTTTACCAAAGTTTGTTCAAGATGGGATTTTAAGTTTCCATTTAGAAACAAAAAGTTTATTTTCACCCTGATTTTCAACAAAAATTTATTTTATTTATTTTATTTTTCACATTACAAGATTTGGAAAATCTTGGGTACACTCAGACCAACATCATTGGTCTTAGAGATTTCAGAAAAGAACATATATGTTTACCTTTCAAAGTCAAGCTTGTCTTAAGCTTAAATCAACCCACTCAATGGATTAGAATCAATCTTGTGTGCCATACCAAGATGGTGTCACAAGAACAATTCTATATGAATCAGGATAAACATCTAATCATCACAGATTCAACAAGTCAATCTACTAATAATTTTCCTGTCAGGAATCATAAATAAAACATTCCAATGTTTATCTGTATTGTTTGAGATCATGATAAACTCAAAACCACCTATTAATTTCTAAGCCAACAGCACTAAGGCAGTGATTTCATCACACCATAACAATGCTCCTAAACCATGAAATGACAGTGGAAGGTTATCAAGCCATTAACTTTACCAAGCATGGTTCCAAAGCAACTATACCATCTGAATCATATGAAATCCAAGCATAAAAGCATCTAATAAGCCACCAGAACCATCATAGTTCATCTCAAGCAACAAGCCTCAGGCCAATAATCATTTAGTATGTTTACAGACCATCCAGACATAATCTAATTCATCCAGTATATGATCAACAAGAGGATAAGAACCCTAAATGGATAAATCATCCTAATCCGAACCAGACAATAACCAGAGAGGTCACTGCCAACATCCAGCATGGGATGAGCGAGCACAGAGAGCACAAGGGGAGAGGAAATGAACTCACCATTGGTCCTCGCTGGAGATTAGAAGAGGAAGCAGAGGGGCCGACGACCATGGCGGCACGGGGAGTACCCTAGAGGGGGCGCGGCAACCCATACGGCACCACGACAGCGACCATGAACCCACATAGAGGCGAGGAGCATCACCACGATGCGCGACGGCGGCGGCAGCCCCTAGATCCACGCCAACCCCCAAACCCTAGGGTTTGGGACGACATCGATCCAGCGTAGGAGAGCCCCAGGCTCGAATCCAGTTGGATAGAAAGGGCAAACATCGTCGACAACCCCCTGTTGCACTACGGCAGCGACCAGAATAGCCCATGGCGGCGGGAATCGACAGCGGCGGCATCTCCGGCCACGGGGTCGGGGTAAGAGGAGGAGAGGATGAGCTCGAGGGAGAGAGGCAGTGAGGAATGGGCTGAGTTGGGCCAGACCCTTCGGGGTGGTTATTTTGCCTATGACTAATGGGCCACTAGGGCCAAATAAGAATAAGCCAGCCCAAAAATCTTTTAAGGCCTATTTTAATAAATAGGAAAAGACCAAAATACCCCTGGACTTAATTAAATCCTAGAAAATAAAATAAAAGTCCAAAAATTATAAATAAAATATTTTTGGATTCACAATAATCTACACTATCCAAATAAAATAAAATATAAAAATTTAGACATCTAAATTTTATTAAGAATTTTGTAATTTTTATATTCCTTATGGAATTTTACAAAATTAATGAAAGATGATAAAAAAAATAAAAATCACTTTCATTATATATTAATATTGTAGTAGTTTTGAAAAATACTAAATAAATATTTAATAACAATTTTTAATGTATAATTAATAATTCCTAAAAGAATTATTAAATCAATAAAAGTCAAATAAAAGGGAAATAAAATAAAATAATTCAATATATGTTATAAATATTAAAAAGTAATATTTATAAATCCTTTATTATTAAAAAGAACTTTTTATAATAATAGGGTGAATGCATATCAAGTTAAAATGATGCATTACATTATTGCATAATCATTTTGCTTCTTTAAAGATTGTCCTTACCGGGCAATGATGATGTTTTTGTAGACATAGAAGCTCAAGGTCCAGTGCAAGCATCAGACTTCACTACCTTGCCATCACAAGGCAAGTTCATCACTTGCTCATGTCCTTTGAAGAGTATTTATCAAAGTATTTGCAAATTGTGTGTTATCATATATGCTATAAAAGAAAGAAAATAGTAATTTCACAAATAAAGAAATCATAGATATCATCCTAAATGGTGATATATTGGAGCACTAGAACTTAGGGTTCTATTTGCAACAATGATGATCAAGTAGGGACTTAATAACCCCTGACATCAGTGATTCTAGCGCCATATATTACGCGTTAGCCAAGAGATTTGGAATGGGACAAAGAAGTCAGCTATATCTTCTTCCTCTCGCATGGAGCCGGATGTGTAGGTCGTGGCTGTTATCCTTGTAGTGTGCATATTAATTGGTAATTCGTAGAGGATATGCAGCATATGGGTGGGAACCCTCATCGTCCCACGATAGTTCTGGCATCTAACGGTTTGTACAAATCATTGCCGTAATTCATTATGTGGGCATGGTGTACACCAAGGAGGCATCTGACGTGTGAAGAAGTGATTGGCTTGGACCAACTACTGGGCCCCACATCATGGAATTGTGGACGAGAAAGTACGCCCGGTTGTGCAACAAGGAGTTGACCAACTACTGGGCCCCACATCATGGAATTGTGAAGGAGCTACGAATGCGGCAGGAAAGTAACTCCATGAAATTTCTGGTCAACCTGTGAAGGCTGATTGTCATAGTTTTTCAGAATAAAATCAATCTTTGAAGAAAGATTTACAAAAATTGCATAGTGCCAAGGATTTATAATCCGAGGTGGTAGTTAGAGCATCAAACTTCCCACCTTGCATACAATGAACTTGTTGGGTAACGTTGTTACTCATTCTTTCCTTTGATCCCTTGCTTAGACTCTGAGGATCCCGAAGACGTGCCAATGTATGCAGTCGAATGTCAAGAAGATGTGTTCTACGAAGAACCCGATCTGTCTGGAGGTGTTGAGGGAGTGGACTACGAGATCCGCTACGGTGTCGATGATAACGAGTCCAACTAAGTATCCCTAGTTAGTAGTAACCAACGGAGCCGAGCAGCATGAACTCTATAGAATAAGCTGTTGATCTTAACTCCTAGTCGGAGTTGTTACTTTTAAATTCCGCTGAAACACTTTATATTTTGGTTTGTAAGTTGAATATTTAAGAAGTCTTGAACTTCTGGTATTGTAATAATAATGTGTGTGTATTTGTAATATGTACCCACAATGTTTCTATTGTACCACTCTGAGGCATGTGATATTTACAGAACGGTGTTCTGTGGATGTCATGTCAACGACTATAGTGTACTACACATGCAGTGGTATGCTGGGTCACCGCAGTTGGTATGAAAGCAAATTTCTTTGACCTTAGGTTGGAAACCTAGTAAAGGGTATTACCTATAGGAAAATTAGCAACGATAAAGAATTCTCTAAAAGTAATATAATGGGTATTCAAATGAGAATATTCTGTTATATATTTTAGTGCGATAATTCTTTTTTATGATGCAATATGTCATTGGTTACTAATCAAAATTATTTTTCTGATATATAGAGATATGGCACCAAAGTTTCCAAAACAGAATTTGGTAAGGAAAGAGGAGACTCTTGATGATTATCAAGGATCATTCACAGACCAACTTCGTCAACTTTTAAAGCTCTTTAGTTGTCCAAATAGAATTCCAGTGAATACTATCACTTACCTTGATGGCCGGATGTTATCCAAGTATCGTGTGAGTATCCAACTTCCAGAGAAGCTTGGATTATATCATGATCTACCTATAGGAGAAGGTAGGAGTCATTTAGCAGCATATCATGTTGCTGTTGTGGAGGCGATAGCTAATATCCGGGAGTAGAAAACTAAGGATCTAGAAGGTAGCACATTCTCTATGATACCTCATGATTCTATAGACTCGGAGCCTATACCGGATCATCTTACTTTGGTTAAGAAGCATCCTAAGTTAGCTTCCAAGTTTATGGATAGATACCGAACACTCGTTGCGTCTTTTTATAAGACCCATCAAGTGATTTTCGAAGATAAAAATGACATGTTAGAGGATCTAACTGATCTGGAGAGGAGGAAGCAGTTAGCATTCTAGTTAGAGAAATAAGCAAGTAGTAGTGCACCAACTATCTTTAAGGATATACCTATAGATCTTGAATCTTTTATACCATACCCTTATTCACCAAGACCTGAACCTACACATGATCCTACCATGGATAGGAGGTATGCAGTACAACAGGGCTCAGAGGATGGTTTTGACTCAGAACTTCCTATTGAGAATTCGGATGGTTGGAGAATGGGATCATATAATGGATCTCATGAACACGAGATGTCCACAGATGGTTTCGACGGGAATGTTGGACAATCTAGTTTTATGGGTGCAAGAATGAACCTTAATAATAGTAGTAGAAATACCATGTGAATAGATAGTCAGGATGAGGAAGAAGATCCTGAGGAGAGAGTGTTTGAATCATCAACATCTTCTCAAAACCCCAGGAATATACATTATCCAGTGTTTAACTATCTTGCCCAAGAAAGCACATGGGAAGCAGTAGGATCTGCGTATCCTGTTGACAACTCAAGAAATGAAGCTCAGGAGATGCAGACTGGAGATAATGTTGAATATGTTTCTGAAGACTTTTCAGCTGAGCTGGAGGGAGTCAATGCGCTCAGGTTGAGTAATGACTCAAGTCCTGACACTTCAGATATAGAATATGTTCCTTCTGGAAGGCCATATGTTCCACAGATTGTGCGACGAACAAAACGTCATCACGGTTGGACATCAGGCATGTACCATGAGCGTAGTTCCTACTAGAAGGAGGCAACTAGTTAGTAATATCAAATACCGTGTATTGTACTCCAAGTAATAAGGTAGTTTTGTGATTATACCTATATGGTATATGATGTAATGACTTTGTATCATTATGATATTATGTATCATATGTGAAATGCACATTTGGATTTTCTTTGGATCTTCATTGTGTGACTAGTTATGTGCGTAAAGTCGAGCTCAGAACACATGTGCATGATGTAATTATGAGTATTCGCTTTATGTTGCAGGACTAGAGGGTCATGTATACGGGTGTAGAAATGGAAATTGAGGAGCAGCGGATGGAGCGAGAGGCCAAGGAGAAGGCCGATGCAGATGCAGCAAACCAAGAAGCATTACCACCACCACCACCAATGAGGCTGTTAATGGAGCAGAATTTTATGCAATGCATGCAAATGATGCAAGAGACCCAGAACAAGTTCATGGAAGAGCTGCTGGGACGAGCAAATCAGAGGGCACCTAAAGGTGGAGGAGTGAGTCTATCCGATTTCCAGAATGCAAGACCGTTACCTTTTGCATCAGCTCCTGAACCAATGGATGCAGAAGACTGGCTAGCAGATACTGAAAGGAAGCTAAAAACTGTAGGTTGCAATGATGAGGAGAAATTGAGGTATGCAACTCATCTTCTGACTGGACCTGCAGCATCATGGTGGGAGAATCAGTTAGCCATGCAACAACCAGGAAGGGAGTTTACCTGGGAAGAGTTCAAGCAGAGATTCCGTGAATATCATGTTCTGGAAAGTGTTATGGAGTTGAAACGAAGAGAATTTGAGGAGCTTCAGCAAGGATATACTAGTGTCATGAAGTACATCCGGGAGTTTAGTCAACTGTCTCGCTATGCTGAGGAGTATGTCAACACTGAAGAGAAGCGGAAGAAGCGTTTCCTGCATGGATTAAATCCATTTGTGAAGATGCAACTAAGGTTAGCCAATAAGCAAACTTATCAGCAGTTGTTGGATGCAGCCATTACTTTTGAGGATGATTATAAGAATGTCCAAGAGGACCGGAGGAAGAGAGCCAAGAAGGAAACTAAGAGAATTCAGGCAAGCAAAACCTAAACCCAACCTGGAGTTCAAACCTCGGAATAGGAATTATGGCAACAATAACAATAACAATAACAATAACAAGGGCAGTGGTGGAAATCAATCCAATCCGAGAAGGAATGTTATTTGTAACAATTGTGGAATTCCAGGGCATTTCCAGAGGGAATGCAAAAAGCCTGTAGTGATTTGTTATGGTTGTGGTCAGAAGGGGCATATCAAGCCAGATTGTCCAAGCAAACCACCCGGAGGTTGGCCTACCAAGGGAGGAGGACAAGCCAGTGGAGGAAATGGACAGCCCAATAAAGGAGGAAATAATGGCAAGAACAAAAATGGCAAGAGGAACCGACCTACCAAGAAACTAAACTGTGCATCCCTCGAGGAGGTGGATAATTCGGAACATGCAGTGATAGGTACGCTCAATATCCTTACCAATCCCGGCAAAGTTCTATTTGATACTGGTGCAACTACTTCATTCATTTTTGAAGAATTTTGTGATAAGTTCGGGATTAGAAGGGCAACGTTAGAAAGTCCTATGACCGTAGTTACGGCAGGAGGGAATGTGATTGTATGCCACATAAAACAAGATCAGGTTATCTCGATATGTGGTTGTACATATTTCGTAGACCTTTATGTGATTCCTTTGAAGGGAAATGCAGTAGTGCTGGGGATGGATTGGATGATGGAACACGGAGCTTAGATAAATTGTGAGGAGAAAACTATCTCAATCAAAACTCCAAGTGGAGCAAGGATAGTTTACCAAGCAGATAAGCACAGTCATATCATGGTGGATCTGTAGTTAAACTCAATGATAGAGGTCAAATTGGAAGAGATTCCTATAGTTAATGAATTCCAAGATGTTTTTCTAGCAGAGCTACCGGGAATGCCACCAGACCAGGAAATAGAGTTCACTATTGACCTAATTCCTCGTACAGCACCAATAGCTCAAGCACCATATAAGATGGGACCTAAAGAGTTGAAAGAACTCAAAGAGAAAATTGATGAGTTAGCTAGAAAAGGATTTATTCAGGAAAGTGTATCCCCATGGGGAACACCAGTAATCTTTGTGGATAAGAGAGATGGTGGAAGAAGAATGTGTGGAGATTATAGAAATCTGAACAACGTTACTATTAAGAATAAGTATCCTTTACCAAGAATTCAAGATTTGTTTGATCAGGTGAAAGGGGCTGGAGTATTTTCAAAGATCGATTTAAGATCTGGATACCATCAAATAAAAATCAAGCCGGAATATGTTCCAAAAACAGCATTTGTCTCAAGATATGGACACCATGAGTATCTGGTAGTACCATTTGGTTTGACCAATGCACCGGCAATATTCATGAATCTGATGAACAAGATCTTCATGCCATATTTGGACAAGTTTGTCATAGTATTTATTAATGATATTCTGATATATTCCAAGGATAAAGAAGAGCATGCTGATCATTTGAGAATAGCATTGCAGACTTTAAGAGAACACAAACTTTATGCTAAGTTTAGTAAGTGTGAATTTTGGCTTGATGAGGTAGAATTCCTCGGTCATGTAATCAGTAAAGATGGAATTGCTGTAAATCCATCTAAGGTTCGATCAGTACTAGAGTGGACTGCAGCGACCAATGTAAAACAAATTCGAGGTTTTCTAGGAATGGCTGGTTATTATCGGAGATTCGTTGAAGGTTTCTCCAAAATAGCCAGACCAATGACCAAATTATTAAGGAAGAATAGAAATGTGAAGCAAGTTTTCAAGAGTTGAAGACTAGATTAACCACAGCTCCAATTTTAGCAGTTCCTGAAACAGGGAAGGACTTCACCGTATACTGTGATGCATCTAAAGAAGGTTTGGGTTGTGTATTAATGCAATATTGGAAAGTGATTGCTTATGGTTCAAGACAACTGAAACCACATTAAGTCAACTATCCAACTCATGATTTAGAGTTAGCAGCAGTAGTTTTTGCGCTAAAAGGATGGAGGCTTTTCCTATATGGAGCCAGATGTGAGTTATACACTGACCATAAAAGTCTCAAATATCTCTTCACTCAAAAGGAATTGAATATGAGACAGAAGAATTGGTTGGAACTAATCAAGGATTATGATTTAACAATCAACTACACCCCAGGGAAAGCAAATGTTGTAGCAAATGCTTTAAGCAGAAAGAGTGCAGATATTTAGCCTAGCAATAGGGAGCTACCAAAAGAGTTACAAATGGACTTGGAAAGATTAGAGCTTCAATTCATCATAACAGAGGTTCTTGGAGGATTAACTACTATGTAGGTAGTTTTAGAGCAGGACAGTGATCTTAAGCAAGAAATTTTTAGACAACAAGCAGAAGATCCTTTTATTGCTGAGGAAATTCGGAGGATATCTCAAGGGGAAAATCAGTTTTTCGCCTTGGGGATTATGGGTCTTTATGGTTTCAAGACCGTCTATGTGTTCCAGATGTGACGGAGATTAGAGATGTCATACTCAGAGAAGCACATGATACTCCATATTTTATACATCCAGGGAGTACCAAGATGTATATGGACTTGAAAGAACTATTCTGGTGGAACAACATGAAAAGAGATATTTCTAAATATGTATCTGAATGCCATACTTGCCAAAGGGTCAAAGCTGAACATCAAAGTCCAGCAGGACCATTACAACCTTTGGAAATTCCTGAATGGAAATGGGAGGAAATAGGTATGTACTTCATCACAGGATTGCCCATGACACCAAAAAAGAAGGATATGATATGGGTAATTGTGGACAGACTCACTAAGAGTGCACATTTTATTCCGGTGAATCAAAAGGATAATATCGAGAAGTTAGTTGAAGTATATGTCAAAGAGATAGTAAGTAAGCATGGAGTACCCAAAAAGATCGTAACTGATAGGGGATCAGTGTTTACTTCAGCATTTTGGAAGCAATTGCATGAAGCACTTGGTTCAAAGTTAGATTTTAGCACAACATATCATCCTGAGACAGGAGGTCAAACTAAAAGAACAAATCAAATATTAGAAGAAATGTTAAGGGCTTGTGCACTAGATTTTGGAGGAACATGGGAAGATCATCTACCATTGGCAGAATTTTCTTATAATAATATCTATCAGAGTAGTCTGAAGGCAGCTCCATATCAGGTTATGTATGGAAGGAAGTGTAGATCACCAATATGTTGGTATGAACCTGGAAGCAGCAAAGAATTTGCGCCAGATTATATCAAGGAAAGACAAGACATCATTGATAAGATCAGGGATAGACTGAAAATAGCTCAAAGTAGGCAGAAAAGTTATGCGGATCAAAGTCGAAGATCATGGCATCCAAAAGTGGGAGATATGGTCTATTTGAAAGTAAGCCCAATGAAAGGGGTGAAAAGATTCGGAGTTAAAGGAAAATTGAGTCCAAGATACATCAGACCATTCAAGATATTAGGTCAAAACAGAACTATAACTTATGCTTTAGAGTTACCATCAAGATTGGCTCAAGTGCATAATGTTTTCCATGTGTCACAACTTCGTAAATGCTTAAAAGTTCCAGATGATGCAATCACACATCAAGAGATAGAACTACAAGCAGACCTGACCTATATTGAAAAGCCTTCTAAGATTCTAGAAGAAAACTGGAAAAGATTGAGGAACAGAGCAATCAAATATTGCAAGGTATAGTGGGAACATCACCCTAAAAGGGAAGCCACGTGGGAGAAAGAAGAGGATTTAAGGAAAGCCTATCCAAAACTATTCAGGTACATCTCCACAAACTTCGGGATGAAGTTTAATTTAAGGGGGGAAGTCTATAACATCCCAGCATTTAGGAATTAACGAAGGGTAGATTTAGGAATTTGGAATGTTGAATGCATTCAATGTGGGGAAATTTTCGCCAAATAAAAACCTTAAGTGATCAATGTTTCTTTCATACTTTGAGATTAGGTTTAGTCCTAAAGGATGATTGCTATAAAATTTGATCTGATCTGTGAGTAATTATGTGTTTGGAAAGTGAATTTGAATTTTAAACTAGAGTGTTTGAATTATAATTCAAATGAATTAGGATTAAGGTTTGAACCTTGATTTAATTAGGAGTTAATTATTATAACTCGAATTTTAACTAAAGAAAACAATTAAGAAAATGAAAACTTATTTCATATTTTTATTTTATAAATAAGTTAAAAATTGTAACTTATTGAAATCATCCACACACTTCACAATAATAAATGAATAAAGACTAAGAATATTCTTTATTGATAATAATCTAATCTTTATTACAAAAGAATAAAATGAAGATTACAAAATAATAAATGAAAATTACAAAAGTATAAAGAAGATTACATTGGATTGTGCTATAACTAAACCTAAACTAAAATCTTCACTTTAAATTTGTACCTGCAAAATAAACAGAAACTAAAATAAAAGGTTGGTGTTAGAATTATTTTTCTCTCAGACATGTTAGTGAGGTGCACTGAACAAATTTATCATTGAGAAATTATAAAAGGGGCAAGTTTCACCAATATGAAAGAATTCATCTTTCATAAATTTAGGCCAGAGGTCAAATGACAGCCAAAAGGAGCAAGTTTCACCACCCAGGTGAAAGTAACCAGATAACAGTAAGTTCCACAATTCTGAACATATCCACAGGAGCACAGCAAGCACACAAGTAGGACACACAACTAAATGCATGTGTTGTGCTGTCAGCCTCACAGCACAGCCCCAAACTCACAAAACCACTAGCACAGCCGTGGTGAGGCACTAGTGCATCTCTCCACTGCTTGCACACAAGAACAACCAGCTTAGACAGCAACTTACCAAGCACAACAGCCAAACTAAACCACCAAAGATAAACCAAACATCACCAGATGGTGACATAAGGAGGGGGAAGGATCAGGTGGACAGCAAGATCAAATCCAGGAGCTAGGAGGAGCAGGATAGCTCAAGGTCAAGCACAGAAGCTCAGCAAAACAAGATCATCATCACCACTTTGCTCCACAAACATTAGATTCTGTGGTGAGTACCATAAAACCTTCACATGATCTAATCATATCATCTAGACAGAAGCATGTGTTGTTTTATGAAACAAACTCTCAGAAAACACCCAAGTGGGGTGAATCCATCATAGATATTTTAAACTCTAAAAGCAAACAGCAAAGTACAAGGATCCAACCAGATCTCAGAACAACATCATTGCTCTGGTTGTCAAGCTATATAATACAATTCAAGCATAAATATAGCTAGATATAATTTCTAGGCACATCCCTAGAGTAAAGGTATCACCTTAGAAACTAATCCATTGCATCCAGATAATGATCAAGCTTACTATCATTTTTTCCAAGCTTTGATTCAAAAACAATAGCTCGTACCACTACCAGGACTACTCATATGAATTAATTTGATAAGTCTTAAAACCCCTAAGCCTCAGACCAACATCATTGGTCTGAGAGATTTTAGAAAAGAACATTATGTTTATCTTTCAAAGTCAAGCTTATCTTAAGCTTAAATCAACCCAATCAATGGATTAGAATCAATCTTGTGTGCCATACCAAGATGGTGTCACAAGAACAATTCTATATGAATCAAGATAAACATCCAATCATCACAAATTCAACAAGTCAATCTACTAATCATTTTCCTGTCAGGAATCATAAATAAAACATTCCAATGTCTATCTGTACTGTTTGAGATCATGATAAACTCAAACCACGTATTAATTTCTAAGCCAACAGCACTAAGACAATGATTTCATCACACCATAACCATGCTCCTAAACCATGAAATAACAGTGGAAGATTATTAAGCCATTAACTTTACCAAGCATGGTTCCAAAGCAACTATACCATCTGAATCATATGCAATCCCAGCATAAAAGCATCTAATAAGCCACCAGCACCATCATAGTTCATCCCAAGCAACAAGCCTCAGGCCAATAATCATTTAGTATGTTTACAGACCATCCAGACATAATCTAATTCATCTAGTATATGATCAACCACAGGATAAGAACCCTAAATGGATAAATCATCCTAATCAGAACGAGACAATAACCAGAGAGGTCACTGCCAACATCCAGCATGGGATGAGCAAGCACATAGAGCACAAGGGGAGAGGAAATGAACTCACCATAGGTCCTCGCTGGAGATTAGAAGAGGAAGCAGAGGGGTCGACGACTATGGCGGCACGGGGAGAACCCCAGAGGGGGTGCTGCAACCCATACGGCGCCATGGCGGCGACCATGAACCCACATAGAGGCGAGGAGCATCACCACGACGCGCGACGGCGACGGCAGCACCTGGATCCACGCCAACCCCCAAACCCTAGGGTTCGAGACGGCATCGATCCATCGCAGGAGAGCCCCAAGCTCGAATCCAGTTGGATAGAAAGGAAAAGCGTCGTCGACAACCCCCTGTTGCACTACTCATGGCGACAGCCCATGGCATGAATCGACGGCAATGGCATCGCCGGCCACGGGGTCGGGGTCAGAGGAGGAGAGGATGAGCTCGAGGGAGAGAGAGGCAGTGAGGAATGGGCTGAGTTGGGCCATACCCTTCGGGGTGGTTATTTTTCCTATGACTAATGGGCCACTAGGGCCCAATAAGAATAAGCCAGCCCAGAAATCTTTTAAGGCCTATTTTAATAAATAGGAAAAGACCAAAATACCCCTGGACATAATTAAATTCTAGAAAATAAAATAAAAGTCCAAAAATTATAAATAAAATATTTTTGCATTCACAATAATCTACACTATCCAAATAAAATAAAATATAAAATTTTAGACATTTAAATTTTATTAAGAATTTTGTAATTTTTATATTCCTTATGGAATTTTATAAAATTAATGAAAGATGATGAAAATAAATAAAAATCACGTTCATTATATATTAATAGTGTAGTATTTTTGAAAAATACTAAATAAATATTTAATAAAAAAATTTAATGTATAATTAATAATTCCTAAAAGAATTATTAAATCAATAAAAGTCAAATAAAAGGGAAATAAAATAAAATAATTCAATATATGTTATAAATATTAAAAAGTAATATTTATAAATCCTTTATTATTAAAAAGAACTTTTTATAATAATAGGGTGAATGCATATCAAGTTAAAATGATGCATTACATTATTGCATAATCATTTTGCTTCTTTAAAGATTATCCTTACCGGGAAATGATGATGTTTTTGTAGACATAGAAGCTCAAGGTCCAGTGCAAGCATCAGAATTCACTACCTTGCCATCACAAGGAAAGTTCATCACTTGCTCATGTCCTTTGAAGAGTCTTTATCAATGTATTTGCAAATTGTGTGTTATCATATATGCTATAAAAGAAAGAAAATATTAATTTCACAAATAAAGAAATCATAGATATCATCCTAAGTGGTGATATATTGGAGCAGTAGAACTTAGGGTTCTATTTGCAACAATGATGATCAAGTAGGGACTTAATAACCCCTGACATTAGTGATTCTAGCGCCGTATATTACACGTTAGCCATGAGATTTGGAATGGGACAGAGAAGTCAGCTGTATCTTCTTCCTCTCGCATGAAGCCAGATGTGCAGGTCATGGTTGTTATCCTTGTAGCGTGCATATTAATTGGTAATTCGTAGAGGATATGTAGCATATGGGTGGGATCCCTCATCGTCCCACGATAGTTCTGGCATCTAACGGTTTGTACAAACCATTGCCGTAATTCATTATGTGGGCATGGTGTACACCAAGGAGGCATGCGAGGTCGCGAAGGGGCAGTGATTGGCTTGGACCAACTACTGGGCCCCACATCATGGAATTGTGGACGGGAAAGTACGCCCGTTTGTGCAACAAGGAGTTGATCTCTCATGGGTAAAGTAACGCACCTCTGCAGAGTGTAAGAACTGTAACTTGTTACTCCCTATTCCGGGAAGGATCTACGAACGCAGCAGGAAAGGAACTCCATCAAAGTTCTGGTCAACCTGTGAAGGCTGATTGTCATAGTTTTTTAGAATAAAATCAATCTTTGAATAAAGATTTACAAAAATTGCATTGTGCCAAGGATTTATAATCCGAGGTGGTAGTTAGAGCATCAAACTTCCCACCTTGCATATAATGAACTTGTTGGGTAACGATGTTACTCATTCTTTCCTTTGATCCCTTGCTTAGACTCTGAGAATCCCGAAGACGTGCCAATGTATGCGGCCGAATGTCAAGAAGATGTGTTCTACGAAGAACCCGATCTGTCCGGAGGTGTTGAAGGAGTGGATTACGAGATCCGCTACGGTGTCGATGATAACGAGTCCAACTAAGTATCCCTAGTTAGTAGTAACCAACGTAGCTGAGCAGCATGAACTCTATAGAATAAGCTGTTGAGCTCAACTCTTAGTCAGAGTTGTTACTTTTAAATTCTGCTGAAACACTTTATATTTTGGTTTGTAAGTTGAATCTTTAAGAAGTCTTGAACTTCTGGTATTGTAATAATAATAATGTGTGTGTATTTGTAATATGGATCCGCAATGTTTATGTTGTACCACTCTGAGGGATGTGATATTTACGGAACGGTGTTCTGTGGATGTCATGTCAACGACTATAGTGTACTACACATGCAGTGGTATGCTGGGTCACCGCACAAAGTCTTCAGTTTGTGTTGTGCAGGTCTCCGCATTTCTTGCAACACCTGTGTGACGTTTCCTTCCTCCTACTGGTTCGATAACCTCGGTTTCTTACTAAGGGAAAAAATCATGATGTGCTGCTTCACACCTTGCTCTTGGGGTTCCCAACGAGTGCTCCTACATCAACTCAGCGCTGCATCAAGATTTTCTGGCGCCGTTGCCGGGGAGTCTAAGGACGTATTCACTAGGGGAGTCATCCACTTCCTTTCTCTTTACTTTGTTTTTAGTTTGCTTTGTTTCTTTTGCTTGGTTTTATTTGACTTTTTTCGAAAAAGCCAAAAAAAATTAGTCTAGCTTGGTTTGCTTTCTTTATTCAAAAACACACAAAAAAATAGTTCCTACTCTAGTTGCCACCTCATTCTAGCTCACCATCTTGCTCCCCAAGTTCACCCTAAAGGACCTTTCTATAGGTCATGGCTCCATAATTAGGAAAGATAATATTGAAGAATTCTTTAATTATGTTAGCAAGCATGAGGATATTGAGGATAAATCTATAGCAGAGCTTGCTCCTAATTATGAGATTGCTTCAGATTCTTTAGTTCATATATTGGAGGCTAGGTTTGTTAGTCTTAACCCCATGATGCAAATTTTGTTCTTAAAACTAAAAGAAGAAAAGGATGCTGAAAAGAGAGAATTTATTCTTGAAACTTCACTCAAAGAGTTCCATTATGTTGCTAGGGAAGCTAAAAAGGTCTTTGAGCATTTTAATATGCTAGGCTCATGTGTAGATGTTGTGGGTACTTCAGAGAAAACAAAACCTAGAGATGAATTTAAGATACCCATACCATTTAAGCTTGTTGGGATGCATGAGGCCTTTGAAAAGCATTTTGATTGGATTGTTCCTAAAAATCCTTTTGATGAAAGTATTAAACCAAAGAGAAATGAGAAGGGATCCTCCAAAATCCATTTGGATGAGATATCTTTCATAGTTGAAGATTTTTCAAGTATGGATGTTAATGCTTGCTCATTTGAAAATACTTGATTCTTCTTGCTTCTTGTGCCTAACTTAAATGCGTTAAATAAAAGTACTTGTTGGGAGATAACCCAAGAGTTTCCTTGAGTCTTGGAAGTTCTTACTTCAGTAAAGATCTCTCCTTATCCTTTTTGTTTGCTTTTTGTGCCAAGAATGACCTCTAATGAGAGGGAAGTAAGATTTCGGGAGTTGTTGTCCCGAAGCAGATTTCTCTCCTCCACCAAAAAGAATCGTGAGGAGTCTCTATAACTCGGATTGAGCTCAAAATTTATGAATAAATCTCCCAGTATGTTAGCTCACGTTCGTTAGTTCAACACTTTTTGATTTGAGCAACAGAAGATGTTTGAAAAAATCGGTTTCTACCTGCTGGTCTGTTTTGACAAATTTCTTCCATTATTTGCATTTGCTTCTTATTGATTCCTTTTTGGGTTCTTGTTGGGAAATTGAGCTTTTTCGAAGGAGTTACTACAGTAGCTTGTGTTTTTAGTGAAAAGCCTTGCTGTTCCAAAGCTTTGCCAGAGGTCTAATATCTTTTGAATAAACTAATGTTGCTAATGAAGATTGTGTGAAGTTTTGTATGAAGGAAAAAATATCAGGTGTCACCCCAAGAATGGACAAAAGCTCAATCTTGGGGATGCCACCCCGGTGTCACCCCAAGAAATATCCAAGAGGTACAAGCTTCAAAGCTTGGGGATGCCCAAGGCATCCCATTCTTCATCAATAAAAATCTCAGGTCTGTTTAGACACTTCATTTTTATTGTTACATGCCAAGTTGTGTTGTTCTTGGAGCGTCTTAGTTTTAGTTTGCTTTGCTTAGTTTGCTTAAGTAGTTTGGACCCCATTCTCGCTGTGTTGTTTTGCAAATAAGTTGCTTGGTGTTGGAAAGGAGTAGTAAGTTCTTACTTGTAAGTGCAAGAGGAGCTTGCATTGATTGTGACTTAGACTTCAGCATGACATGCTAGGTGTTGTTTTGACCTTATGCTTAGTGATTATTGCTGTAGCATGTATTGTTCTGTAACATCCCTAAAATCATGATTTCAAATATTGCATATCATTCATGCATGCATATATATTTAGAGATCATTTTCCAACTACTTTCAAGAAAACAGAAGCACGTAGTGCTATTATTTTATGTGAGCAAACTTAAATCAAATGACCATCCTCAATTGAGAGCATAAGTGTTTTAAACCAAGTTTTGTTGGCTTCCTTGTTGATTGGATTGAATGTGGAGTTTGGATAAAAATTCATAGAACAAATGTGGTTTCAAAAACCATTTTCAAAACATTTCCAAATCAAGTGCTATGTCACTGTTTATTTTTATTTTTATTCTAAATGACCAAGATAATTCAAAGTAACCACTTGATTTTATGCCCAGAAGTGTGAATTGTTGCACCCTACAAAATCCTGAAAAGTTTGAATTCAAAAAGCTTTTGAAACCATTTGAAATTCATTCCAGAAATTCAAAACAGAAAAAGAAAAAAAGAAAGGAAATAGAAAAGGGCCAGCGCCAGTCTTTTGGCCCAACTGAGAAAGCAGCCCACTAAGCCCACCCGGGTTCCCTCTCTCCCTCTCTCACTTTCATGAGGCCTTTGACGCCAGGACCCCACTCCCCCCTATGTTTCTCTCGCAGACAACTGGGCCCCGTCCACGTCACCGTCGTCTTCCCCAAATCTCGCGAAGAACACGTCACCGCTGGCCGTTGCTAGCGTTGATTCCGCGGCGTAATTGCCATTGATTCTGCAGGCATTTCTTGTCCAGCCCCTGCCTACTTAAACCCCTCCCCCTCGTGGCCATTTCCCCCAACAAAGCCAACCAGAAGCGCCCCCAGGCTGCGAGTATTCCTCGCCGCAACCCCGCTATTCCGACGACCTCGCCGACGAATTCCGGTGAGCACCGCACCCCCCCTCTGTCCATGGTTCATGCTATCATGCTCTGCATCTCTGTGTGCATCTACTGACACTTCCCGTTTGTCCGCGCATGGCCTGTAGCCTCGGCAACGACAACAACTGAGCGCCACCGCTCTCTGCTCGAACTCCGGCGACCTTTCCCTGTAAGTTCCAGCCTCTCCTTGCCCTCTGTTTGATACGCATAGGATCCTCAGCGTCTTGCGCATCTAACGGTGCCCTCCCCTTGTCTTAGCGCAGCTCAGAACATCGCCAAAGTCGACGAGCCGAAGCCACAGTGTCAACACCCGAATTTTTCAATCCTGGATGCCTGTTATGCCATACATCGCAATCCCAGGATTACCATTTTTGTGAGACATAACAGAATTGGATACCATAGTACTTCATCCATTACAAACGATACATAAGTTCTTACACAAATAGGGATCTCATGATCCAGTTCTTAATACAACATCAAGCAGCGGAATACGTAATAATAACGGTAGCGTAGGCGAAGCTCCATCTTGAGGTCACAGCAATGCTGACGATGGGAGATGATCCTAGTTGTCATAACCTTCCTGGGGTCCATCCTCCAGGTACTCCTCTTCATAGTCTGGCCATGGGAATAGCCAGGGACAAAGCCATGAGTACTCTTTAAGTACTCGCAAACTAATACTAATAAGTAAGGGTGTTTTGGGTAATAGGACACTAGGCTCTAGAGTTGTTTTGCAAAAAGCCAGGTTTATCTTTACTAAGTTCCAAAGCTAGTCACAATTTTATAACTCCTAAATGGGCTCTTGTAAATTAGATCACAACTCTGTTGTGGTCAAGTCAAAGTCTCACTTCTTTTCACGAGTCATTTTTCAAAAGGGTCTGACGGGGGAACAGTATGGCCACTCCAACTGTCCATAACCGCGGACGTGGCTATTCGAATAGTTTGACACTCTGCAGAGATTGTACACTTTCACCACAACATTCGATACATCCGTCAGGAGCAAATCCTGAATTTATCATACTCAGTATGCGGATAATCAATCCTAACCTTTCGATTACACTCCCTAGTATAAGCACCTATCCTGTGAGTTTGGCCTCCCAACCATGACTCGCTGTCATCTTGGGTACTGCACAGGTGGACAATCTTCACAAGGTAGCCTCAGCTCAGACCTTGGCCGTGAGGGAACTAATACTAAGGTATATAAGTTTCCAGTCAAGCCCTACCCAATATTCGGGTATTGTGGTTGTACGATAAGATTGGAATGGTATCGCATCCAGACAACCATCAGTTTTATAAAGGGCTAAGGCTCATGCCTCAACATTTTCATCACCAAAATCATCAAGTGTTTGGAAACACATGTCCAAAACATTTCAATCGAATGATCCATCATTCCAAGGTTTTCATAACCATTTTTCCTCCAAGTAATCCCATCTAAGGTTGATCAAGTTCTATGCTTAGCACTAGCATCTATAGGTGGGGGTAGTAATGATGAGGGGTGGTACTAGTGGAGTTTTACTAAGTCCGACATTATATCTTAGACTGAGACCAAGGTTTCTAGCTTAGGCCAAATTTTATGCTCTTTGAGCAACCTTCAGCACAACTGTCTAGTATCTACCAAACTCTTAGGTAGACTCTAAGTCAACTTTGATAAAGAAATAAAGAAAGAATCTTGCCATAAAACTGGGTTTGGTTTAGCAAGTAGATATGATCACATATGCGTAAGGCATATCATATTCATATCACAAGTGTGGGTTTGTGGCAACACTAGGGTACTTTGCAAGGGTTAGCTTGCATCAATGTCAATATAAGCTTGCATAGGTATAGTATCTTGCAAGTGTTAGCTTGCATTGGTCAACTTGATTAGTAAAGCTTGCCTTGTGCAGAGCAGTGGTTGAAGTTCTCCTCGGCTTCCTCTTCGTAGTATCCTCCTTCTTCCTCGTATCCTTTGTCGGTACTAGTGTCTATGAATAAATACGAGGTACACAATAACCAAACAATACTTAACTACTTGCAATCATTACACACAAGGGTCCTATAGATGATCTAGCATCATCTCTAACATTACAAGGTTAAGGCTTGGTTTGAAACTTTTTATTTTAGAAAAGTAATTTCTACTCATTGAAAAACTACTTAAAATTTAATATTCTCCAAACTAAACATGGGATCATGTTGACACATGTCATCACCACATATTGTAGTCCAAGAGAATGTGATTTAAAGTGGTGTCACAATTTAATAAGGTTTTACCCTTTTATTTTAATTAATTAAAGTGACTAGAAATGCTTATGAAGCATTCTTTTATTCCTTGAACCAGATTTCTGCAAGTAAACCTATATATTTTTATATATTCTGAAAGTTATGGTTAAATGTGATTTTTGAGAGTTGGAATCAACTCAAAAGCTTTTATGGTTTAATTTTGAAAAATGTTTGAATGCAGAAAAGCTTCTGCCTTGTTATTTTTGCTATGGGTTATCTACAGATCCAAATGGCTTGAATCCAACGGGCTTGGATTAAGCATTCACAGACCTTTCCAACAAAATTGGTTTCATCCAATTTGGTGCCCTGAATCGATCTGGATTGATTTTTGAAGTTGAGTGCTGAAGTGTGTTTGAAAAGACAAAAGAAAAGGTTTAATTTGAATTGCTGGGCTGCGCGGGAAATTCTAACGGGCCGGCCTGCTAAGCGCAGTGCTCCCGCGGGCTGCGTAAGTGGGTGTCCCCACTCGTCAGTGACACGGGGCTGGGCGAAGCGGTATGGGGTGATGTGGATCGTTCGATCTAGCTCTAATCTAACGGCTGTGGATCATCGTCGTCGCGAGACTGCTCCGACGAGAACTAAACCTAGCGCGGCCAGTGGGGGTCGCTGGGGGCTCACCGGGGTACTGGCGAGGGTCGGCGAGGCGGGCGAACGACAAAGTCGACGACGGCGAACTCAGGGGTGGTCGTGGTAGCTCCTGGGGTGGCTCCAATCGCTGGTTCCCTTCTTCTCCGGCAGCGGCAGGCTCCAGTGAAATTCCGACGAGGTGGTGCGCGCCTTGCTCTGGGGATGGTGTGGCACGCTCAGTGAGGAGAGGGTAGTGAGATGGTGTGAAGAAATCGTGCGGGGTGGCCTCTATTTATAGTCGAGCGAGGGGACCGTCGGGGCGCAATGTGAGCTCGTCGGGGGCGACGTTACAGGCGGCTAATGGCATGGGCAAGGGTAGGGGACGGTGATGTGTCTCTTGGTGATGCTCAACGGCATGGTCGCGAGGCATGGGGCGGTGTGGTTTGGTCTGGAACGGGCGGTGCTCTGCGTGGCAGAGGCGGCGTCTTCGACGGCGGGCGGTGGCTGTATGGCACGGGGCGGCAAACGGGGGTGTCTGGCGGTGTCCTGGGTCGGTGGTGATCGTGTGTGCACGCGTAGAGGGCGGCGCGCGGTCTGTGGATGCTGGTCGCGGGTGGCGCTCTGGCGCATGCTCGGCATGGTCTGGGCGTGGCTTGTCTGGCGTGGTCGAGGCTTGCAACGCTTCGCAATGGGACAGGCAGTGGCGGTGGACGGTGGGCTGCCTCCCAGACATGCTGGCTAGGCTTGCTGCTGCTCCTAGCTTGCTGTCCACAATGGGGTGACATTGGGGTGCTCGGCTGTTCACCATTAATGGCAATGGCCAGCTCACAGGGGTGCTAGTGTTGGGATAATCTTTCTAGATGATCTACTGGGTTGTGTGTGAGCTAACTAGGGAACAAGTTAGGCAAGAATCACTGCACACTATAGTGTTTGTGGTTTTGTTAGATTTGTGTCTGCAACCTGTTTGATGAAATGGCCGCATGAACTCAAGTTTTGAATTTTGAAATGATTTTTGGTGGGTTTGCTAGATTGGTTCTGGTGAGTCTGCAGATGCTTGGGTTTTGAAAATTGAGCTTGTTTGAGTGGGTTTTGAAAAAGTGGGATCTTCCCATATGAAGAAGATTCAATTTTGAATTGTCATTTAAACTATGCATTTGAAAGTTTCTGGATGATCATAAAGTGGGCCTTGATACTCTGTTATGAGTACATTCAAGGGGTGCAAAGATCCAGAAAAGTTTCTGTTAGGTTCTGAAAGTTTGAGATAGCCAAAGTAGGCATGGGAGTTAAACTGGTCAAAATGACCATTCCCTTAATATATTTGTTTTGATTTATTTGTCTTTAGGAAAAGTGTGGGAAATGTTTTAGATGATGTTATTTTCACCTTAGAAACATTTTACAAGCAATGGATCACACAAACAAGGTGGGTTTAGAGGATTTCAAAAATCCATGCATTCTCATATGCATGCATTCATGAATTCATTTAGAAAAGTTTTTGTTGACCCTAATCTTGATGATTAGTGTTTTGATGATCTAAGTTTGATATTTTTGGGATGTTACACACAGCCGCCAGGGAGTACTCCGACGAGCAATCCGCGATGACTCCGAGCGCCCCTTCGCCAACCAGGGACACGTTGAGCTTCACCTCGTCACTGCGGTTCTGGTGAGCATCCTCCCCCCTCCCCGGGCGACCTAGTTCGCCGGCTCCGCCACTGACAGAGCGCTCCGCCGCTCGCCGCCGCGCTAGCGCCGCTCATCTCTGGTCAAAGCATTCAGGAACGTCAGATGTAGATCTTGCGCCTAAGATTAGAACTTAAACGAAGAGGTATGAGCGCATCTGAGCCACTAGATCTGACTTAAATCCTACGGCTCGCAGAGACCGATCCGCACGAAACGGTACCGGCCAGTAGAATAACGCCGTGTGGCAGTGAATTAGATTTAAAAACTAGATTTGAATCTGATTGTTATTCAAATTTGATTTGGCTATAACTTTTGATCCCCACGTTCGAATTTGACAAATTTTATACCGTTGGAATCAGGAGAGCAAGCTCTTTCTGAATATGCAATGTGTTTAATGTTTTGCTACAGTTAAAAAGGTTTTATTTGCATAAACTTGTGTAGGCATAATTAGAGTTTATGAAATGTTTAGGAAATGATTTAGGGTTTAAATAATTGTTGTTTGGCAAGTTTTTGACTTGTTTATGAATCAGTACTGAATACTTGCTTTGTTGAGTTTAAAAAAAACATCACATATCATCTTGCATGCATGCATATATTTTTGATTGTATATGTTTGGTGTGTAATTGTTGCTACAATTCCTTGTGTAGATTTTGGTGCTAGTGATTGTGATTGTGAGGAGTGCTACTCTCCAAACCACCAAGGCAAGTGGTACTTCATGAATATTTTTATCCCATGTTTTATACCTAGCATTAGAAGTATTTTTGCTATGTCTTGCATGATAATATTTTTGCTTATATGCCATGTTGGGAAATCCTAAGTAGTTGTAGAATTGCTAGGGAATTTCTAAGTTAAGTTACTATCTATGCCATGCTTAGCCTAGCTAGTAGCAAACAAGGGTTGGTGAAATATACATGCTATGATGAAAATATTTCTAAGTCTTTGGACTTGTGTTTTACCTAATAAAACAACTAAGTTAATGAAACACCTGGGTGGAATGGAAGGATTGGTTTATGTTGAGTGGTTACACAAGGCCCATTTCTATGGTTTACCTTGTGTATCTCACTTGTGGTAAGCCACCCAGGAACAAAGAGATTTTAGAGGCTAAGTGTTCAGAAGCTTCTAGTGCAGCCACTTGGCAATATTGGCTCTGCCTGGACCACATAGGTTGCTAGAACTTAGCCATTTGGATAGTTGGTGGTAGTGGGAATGATAGGTTGGAACACGTCCATTTGGTCTAAGGAAAGGCTTCTGAAAAGGTCATGTCTTGGTGAAACCAAGTCTGGTGGGGAAAGTGCACAACCTCTGCAGATGGAAAAATCTAAGTACTTAGCCAAGTCCATGGCAATGGACAACTTGAGCATCAAGACATGGAAGCTATCGAGAATCTCCTCATCCCAATTTCTAAGTAAAAACTTGTGGGTGAACAAGGGTGAAGGACCTCAATGTCTATTGGTGGTTCCTTGGGAAAAGTTTTGACAAAGAAAAACTTAGTGATTTCAACTAATAGGAAAAATCTATTTTGAGCAAAGCAAGCCAAGCTACACTTAGCCAAATTTGCATATAGTATCTAGTCCACTTAAAATTTTACTAAGGTATCACTTGCCAATACTATTCCAAAGTATTGACCCACTGTGGATGTAACTTGTGATGTTGCAGGTTACTCTGATGAGGATTAGGTGTCATGAGTCTACACTCAACATGTTTGCCTGTGGCACATGAAGATGAAGACTTTTATTTATTTACTTATTCAAACTCTTGTATTAGGCTTGTGGCCTTGGACTTGTAAAGACTATGTTTATCTCTGGAATGGCTGTAATAAATGACCTTTGTATCTGTGTACTTCATCTTAAACTGTGGATGCTAGCATTGATCCAGGGACTAGCATTGCAATCACAGGGATCCTTTTCCTTTATAAAGGAGGGATCTTACAGATGGTATCAAAGCATTGTGTTTCCTGTAGGATTATGACCCTAGGATTGGAAACCACTAAGGAAAAAATTTCAGCAACTTCTACACTTGTCTATTCTTCTCGTAAACTTTTCTAATCTTCTTCCTCATCTCTATTTGTAGATGAACTCCATCAACGAAGCCGTAAGGAAAGGACCACTCATGACAATGACTTTGGAGTGTGAGACAGAATTCCCCAAGGCTCTCAAGGACCTCATGGTTGCATTAGAGATACAAGGTGCAACTATGTACAAAGGTTTTCCTGTGATGGATGAAGGAGTGGAATACTGGTGGGTGCAACTTCACTTGTATAAAAACAAGGAAGACAACCACCAGGAAAAAGGATTCTGCATGTTCACCAATTCAGTGGTGCACACTACATTCTTTGAATCAGCAAGGGATGCAGCTTGGAAGACCATCAAAGAACTTGGTGATAGAGTCAAGTGCAGAATGCTCAACCTCCAAAATGATCTAAAGGAAGAGAAGAAACATACCCAAGAGTTGGAAGCTACCAACCAAACCTTAAGAGGAGACATTATAGACTTAGTGATGGAGTCATGTGAGCAAGATAGGCTGATTGCTTCTAAAAACATTGTGTTAGCCAACAAATCCAGTGAGATAGGATTGTAAACGTACTTCGTTAGTTGGACCACCACTTATCACCTTATTTTCCAAAATGTTGCTTTAAAAATAAGTTGAACCTTGGTTGTTGTAATGAATCCATGTATGCCATGACTGTGTGTTTTGATTTCCAAGGATATGTATGTGATGTTTTGTCTTTTGTTTTATCTTGAATTCTGTTGTTGTAACTTTTCTATCTTATAAATAGATGCCTACTGTTACCATCGGCACTGTTGAGGAGTTCCAGGTTACACGCTTTGGTCCTCGTATTGTTGAGCTTACTACTTTGCTCAATCTCCCTCTTCCTACCATCATGGTGCTTCCCCTCACCAAGTTTGAGAGGAAAGACCTCTGGGGCTTCAAGGTCAACCAGCCCGGACGCCAGACAGAGCCTACCACAGAGGCCATCGTCTTCAAGCTCATGCATGATGACAAGGAGAGAGGCCTTGAGGTAGTTATGCAGGATCTGATAGGACGTCTGCTAGGGAGACACTCCCGACAGGTTAGAGGTACTCACTTCCACGTCTTTGGTAGACGTGATGAGGATGGAGAGTCCATCGAATTCGAGGACGATTCGAGGAACACAGCCGAGACGATTCGTCTATACCTCCAGGACTTAGAGTCGCTCATTAGGCACGTGGACACAGATAGGACCAACGTCATGCTCAACAATGACGAACTCTAGGTGCAGCTACGCGAGAAGGACAAGCTCTTCGCGGAGCAAGATGAGATAGTCAAGGAGATGGAGGCGAAGTTCGAGAGCCAGGACAGGAAATTCAAGAGTCAGGAGAAGCGAGTCCAGGATAGGAACAAGAAGATCCGGAACATGACTGAAGAACTGCAGGCCAAGGACTTCGAGCTCGAGCATCAGCAGACGGTGATTGAGAGGCTTCGTTCCCAGAAGAGGGCTCTCAAAGCCAAGATAGAGACCTTGACCACTAGTGTCGAGGAATACAAGACCACGATGGAGAACGCAGGTCTTACCTTTGTCGAGGAGGAGGTTGATGTTGAGGAGTATATTTGACTACTCATTTATCATTTATTATCGTACTTGTTGTTTGAGAACTTGTTATTTGACCATCCGACATGTGGATGGCTTGCTACTTGTGTGTTTTACTTTGCGAACTTGTTATCTTGTTGTTGAACCTTTATCTTTGAGTTGCATGCTTTGTGTTTGCTTATGTGATGTAATGTGCATGAAAGCATCTATGGGTATCTCATTCTTATCTCTATTGATCAAACCACAGATGCCTCCCCGTCGTGCAAACCCCAACCCCAACAATAACAACAACATCACTCCAGAAATGCAGCAAATGATGACCGCTCAAACTCAGCTGATGCGGATGATGACAATGTTCATCCAGAACCAAAACAACAACAATAACAACAATAATAACAACAACAACAACAACAACAACAATAACAACAACAACCCACCGGGTTTTGATATGCTCACCAGGTTCTTGAGATTGAGGCCAGCAAAGTTCTCAGGGACGACTGATCCCATGGTGGCTAATGATTGGCTACGTTCTGTGAACAAGGACTTGGTAACCGTGGGCTGTACGGATGCTGAAAAGGTCAGATTTGCAGCACATTTGCTGGAAGGACCAGCCGCCACTTGGTGGGATAACTTCCAGATCACCACTCCCATAGAAGATGTGACATGGGCTATCTTTGAGGATGGCTTTCGTACTGCTCATATCTCATCTGGAGTGATGAGTCTGAAAAAGAAAGAGTTCCATAATCTGAAGCAGCGCCACCGCAGTGTGGCTGAATATATACTGAGGAGTTCAACAATCTGGCGCGATATGCACCGGATGAAGTTAACACCGATGCTAAGAGAAAGGAAAAATTTCTTGAAGTCTTGAATGATGAGCTGAACCTGCAGTTGGCTGTAGCATATATTCCCACATACCAGTCTCTCTGTGATAAGGCTGCTATTTTGGAGAACAAAATGAAGCAGGTTGAGAGCAGGAAGAGAAAGCACTAGGACAAGCACAGCTCGGGATCGTCTCACAAACGTTCCCATTATGATGACGGTGGAAGCTCAGGATCCCACAAGCATGGGAAATTCAACAAGCACCACAACCACAACCGTCATGACAACAAGCATCACCGCAGTCATGACAATGACAAGTACAAGAACCACAAGGGTGGATACAAGAGTCACCACAGTGGTAATGGAAGTGAAAGTGGAAGTCAACCTGTCAAGAAAGACATTAGTCAGGTTGAATGCTTCAAGTGCAAGAAGATGGGGCATT
Organism: Avena insularis; assembly: GCA_023614405.1. NCBI lineage: Eukaryota > Viridiplantae > Streptophyta > Magnoliopsida > Poales > Poaceae > Avena > Avena insularis. The sequence continues at coordinate 374,060,971 of CM042695.1, read as the reverse complement.
ATGCAAATGAATGCCCAGAAAAGAAAGTTGAAGGACCCAACAAGCCCAACCCTTTTCAGAAGGGACAGGTGAACCACATCAATGTGGAGGAAATCTATGAGGAGCACGATCTTTGTTCTTGGTAAGTTCAAACTCAATTCTGTTCCAGCATTTGTTCTCTTCGATACTGGTGCATCTCATTCATTCATATCAAGAGCATTTGTTGAAAGAAATGAACTGCTGGTAGAAACTATTGGGTGTCCTATAAAAGTAAGTTCTCCTGGTGGAGAAATGATAGTGAATTCAGGATGTCATGATCTAGTCATAGAGTTTGGGAAGTATAAGTTTCCCGTTAACCTGATAATTCTAAACTCCCAAGGATTGGATGTAATTTTGGGAATGGACTGGATGACTAAGCACAAGGGAGTGATAGATTGTGCCAACCATACTGTCTCACTCACAACTCCAGAAAATAAAAGGATCAGATTCAAGACCAACTTTGAAGCAAGAAGGTGTATGCTAAATTCTCTTAAGGGGGTTAGCATAGACAGCGTGCCAATTGTGAGTGAGTACCCGGATGTGTTTCCGGAAGAATTGTCGGGAATGCCACCAGATAGAGATGTGGAGTTTCTTATAGATTTGGTACCAGGATCTGGACCAATAGCAAAGAGACCATATAAGATGCCAGTTGACGAATTGAAAGAACTCAAGAAACAACTTGGAGAACAGTTGCAGAAAGGATTTATTCAACCAAGTTCTTCATCTTGGGGAGCCCCAGTTTTGTTCGTGGAGAAGAAAGATAGAAGTCAAAGGTTATGCATAGATTACCGTTCACTCAACGAGGTAACTATCAAGAACAAATACCCTTTGCCTAGAATCAATGACTTGTTTGATCAGCTAGAAGGAGCTTGTGTGTTCTCAAAGATTGATCTCCGGTTAGGTTATTTTCAACTCAAGATAAGAGAACAAGACATACCTAAGACAGCGTTCACCACAAGGTATGGATTATATGAGTATACCGTGATGCCATTTGGTTTGACCAATGCTCCAGCATACTTCATGAATATGATGAACAAGGTGTTCATGGAATTCCTTGACAAGTTTGTTGTCGTTTTCATCGATGACATTTTAGTCTACTCCAAGAGCAAAGAAGAGCATGAAGGACATTTGTGTTTGATACTTGAGAAGTTAAGAGAGCATAAACTTTATGCTAAATTCAGCAAGTGTGAATTCTGGTTGAATGAAGTTGGTTTTCTTGGACATGTTATGACAAAGGATGGTGTAGCAGTTGATCCTGCAAAGGTTTCAGCTGTAACTGAATGGGAATCTCCCAAATCCGTGAAAGAAGTTCGTAGTTTCCTTGGCTTAGCAGGTTACTACAGAAGGTTCATTGAGAATTTCTCTAAGGTTGCTAAGCCTATGACAGAATTGCTAAAGAAAGACAAGAAGTTTGCTTGGTCTGAAAGTTGTGAACTCAGCTTTCAGGAATTGAAGAAGTGTCACATCCCAAGATTTTCCAAATCTTGTAATGTGAAAAATAAATGAATAAAATAAAACTTTGTTGATTTTCAGAGTGAGAAGAAAACTTTTTGAATTCAAATGGGAACTTTCAAACCTATTTTTGATCAAGATAAATCCTAAAGGGATTTAAAAAGATAAACATTTATTAAAGGAAAATAAAAAAATATTTAGAATTACTATTTTGAATCTTTTAATAAAAGGATTTTGGATTTCAAATGAAAAGGAAGGAATTTAATTAAGGATTATTTTATAAGCCAAATTAAAACTTGGCCAAGCCTTTAAAACAAAATATTTCTATTTGAGAAAAATAGTAAAAGTTTTAAATAAAGTAATAAGGATTTAATATCCAAGTTTTATTAATAAAGGTTTTACTATTTCTAAAAACATCAAAACTTGTTTATTTGTTTAAAATAAGTTTTCCAAGTATTTTATATTCTCAAATAAAACCTACTGATTTGGTTTTGAAAATATATAGACTTCAAATCGAGATTTTAAATAAATCAAATCCTATTTTGATTTAATAAACAAGGTCTATTTATTTAATTAAAATGGACCCTAAAATAAAAATATTATTTTAGGACTTTGGTTTATGTTGCTGAATAGAACCAAAATTCAAAGTTGCAAAGTGTGAAGAATGTTTGAATTGTTTTGAATGCTTGAATTGTTGTTTGGAAATTCAAAACAGAAAATAGATTTGGAAAAAGATAAAACTTTTAGGAAGAAAAAAAATAGAGTCGGACTCAGCCCAACTGGCCAAGCCCAACAGCCCAGTACCAGCCCAGCTTCTCTCCCCCACGCGCGAAGCGTTTTTCACTAGAACTCGTACCCACAGAGTGACTGACTAGTGGCCCCTTCTTTCCCCACACTCCCTCGCTGACAGCAAGGACCCACGCAGCCAGCTCACTCCTTCTTCCTCGCGCAAACGACGCCCTGCCGTTTCCTGCCCTTTACGCCGGTGATCAATTCGCGTTAACCACGGCCATTACTCCCCCTGCAACCACGTCCTTTTTATCGCCTGCAACTTCCCCTCCTTTCCCCTCAAACATCGCAGCATGAGAGCCCCTAGGCTGCCTCAATTTGAGCTCGCTACGCCACTGCTCCGACCACCGTCCCCAGCAAATTCCGGCGAGCCCAGCCACCGCCTTGCCTCCCCGACCAAGCACACACACTTCCCAGATCCTTGCGCATCTCACTATGCCCTCCGTTCAACCATGGCGCCACAAGCGTCGCCGACAACCACGACCTCGCGCCACGTACGCCTCACTCCGTGAAGTTCCACAGTAAGCCTGAGACCGCCCCATGCCTTCTCGTTCACGCTCCCACACTCGCCACATCCTCCTGCATCTGACCATACTCTTGTCTTCCCTTAGGGCGATTTGCAGCGTCGCCTCCGACCAGGACCAGAGTCGCCTGACACCGTTCCCCACTCCGGCGAGCGATTACTCCTATACCAGTGCGCCCCTCGACCAACCGACCACGCCTCGAGCATCACCACGACCCTGCGAGCACGGTGAGACCATCTCCTGCCCTCTTTGCTTCCTGTAACCGCCGTTAGCTTCTCGCCCGACCGTGCGTCGCCGCCAGCCGCCGCTAGCGCCGCCAGTTAATGGTTGAGCTGCTGTGAGCCGTGCGATGCAAATCGTCTGGCTAAAAACAGAACCTGAGCGAAGCGGTATGAGCTAGCCTGAGCCATGCGATCTGCTTAAGATCCAACACACCAGAGAGACTGATCCGCACGAAGCGGTACCACCCAATAAGAAAGCGACGCGTGGCCAGACTTTGTTTAAAACTGAATCTGATTTAGATGCGGATTTGAAAACCCTATAACTTTTGATCCACACGTCCAAAAATTGCAAACTTTATATCATTGGAATCAGTGGAACAAACCCTAGCCAACCCTGCAGTTTGTTTAGTAAAAAGCCTCTGGTAGATTGTTTGTTTTTGCAGAAACATTTGTATGCTTGTTTAGATTAGAAAAATTATTCAAAAATGTTTTTGAGGTTGAAATCTTTGCAAATTGGTTTGTGGTGAACTTACTGACCCTAGGAACCAACCAATAGTTTTGAAAATGGATTTGGTGAAGTTTAGGATGGATTAATTAATTCAGCCCATTTCTAGCCAAATAAAAATATTGATTTTTGTTATGGAAATGTTTTGGGAGTAAAAACTTTGGGAAAATGATTTGAATCAAACCTACTGACCCTAAACACCAAGTTTTGAGAATTAGCAACTTATTTGGTGAAAGGCATAAAGTTTTTGATTTGATAAAAACATTATCCACCACATAAAATGATGAATGGATTTAAAAATGGTTTTTGGACAAAACCCTTTTGCAAATGACCTTGCCACTTTGGAAAAATGTCCACCTTGAGCCTTACAAAGTTTAGAACCTAGTAGAAACCATCTTTGCAAATAAAACTATCTTTTGCATGCTTGCATGCATGACCTAGTTCCTAGTATTTTATGTGTGTGTTATTTTGTTTGAGTGTTATTGGTTGGAATGCTAGTTGATATTGTGTTTGCTTGATTGATTTGTAGTGAAGTTAGAAAAGTGTGAAACTAGCAAGATCAATAAGTGAACCATCATTCCCTACCAAAAAGGCAAGTTACACTATCATCTAAAGTCCTACTATTTTCATTACTTAGTGGATTTTGAAACATGCATGAAAAGGATTTCTATACTTATGCTATGCTAAATCCTAATAGGATACCCTATTCATTCCTTAGTGAAAACAATGTAGTTGTTACATGCTTAGCCATGCTATATTTTGAAAAGAGATACATATTGAGATTTTATGAAGTTGAGGAAAGGACTTGTGATTTATATAATAAAACAAGGACTCAATGAACCACCTGGGTGGACAAGGATACTTTGAGTTTTGGAGAAGGTGGCAACAGAAGGAACCATGTCTAAGGCAATCTCTTTGTGTTGTGCTCCAAAAAGAAAACCACCCAGGAAACTTAGAGATGGAACAATGTTTCTCCAATTGTGGCTTTCGTGTACAACACATGCTACTTATGGCTCTGGCTTGGTCAACTACATTGGGAAGACCCATGCATTGTCTTCAGGTTACTGAAAATGAGGACCTGGAATCCTACATGGGTACTGAAGACAAGCTAGCAATGATGTATGGGAGGACCCTTTGGAAAGACTTCGTTACATTCTCAATCTGCCAGTACTCCATCTTGGTGAGTACCAATCCAGTGGCCACTGGTGGCAACAAGATGAGATTGTGACATGTGGGTAAAGTGTACAACTTCTGCAGAAGATAATAAAATCTAAGTACTTAGCCGTGTCCCCGGTTATGGACAATACTGAGCAACTAAAGGTTGAAGCTATGGGTAATCTCGACATTCCAATTTCTAAAAGAAAACTTTTAAGTGATAACAAAAGACTTGCAGCACTTGGGGGTACCAAGGAGCTCAAGAGATTTGGATAAAAACTTGAACACTTGGGGGTACCAAGGAGCTCAAGAGATTTTGATAAAAACTTGAACACTGGGGGTACCAAGGAGTTCAAGGAGATTTTGATAATAACTTAAACACTTGGGCTTTACCAAGGAGTTTTCAAAGACTTGATCAAAGATCAAACCATTTTGAAAAGATAGGATAAGTTATTGCTTTCTGCAAATGAGCCTAAAACCCTACTTAGCCAAATGTGCATGTAATGATAGGATCCACTTATATTCTACATAGTAGTGAAACTTGCCAATACAATTCAAATGTATTGACCCTTGTGGCTGTAACTTATAATGTTGCAGGTTTGATTGTTTTAGAGAAGATTGATTGATTAGGATCACAAAATCTACAACCAACATGTCTGCCTGTGGCACTTTGAAGATGAAGGACCCATGCTTATAGTTATTCTGCTGCAATGTAATGTAATAACCAATTGAGCTATGTAAGATGTAATAAAATTATGTTATTCCTGGTTATAAAGTTATATTATGACCTTTGTTCCTTAATATTACATCTTAACTGTGGATGCTAGCTATTGATCCAGGGACTAGCATTGTAAACACAGGGGACTCTACCTTATTTGAAGGTCACTCCCTCTACAGATGGTATCAGAGCATTGTGTTGCCTGTAGGATTTGTAAACCTAGGATTGGACAATATCCCTTAGAAAAATAGGAGTTGTATTTGTTCCAAAACTTATTTACAAACAATCTTGTAAACTCTTTCCTCAAACCATTTTGGTTTTGATTCTACATCTCATCTATTTCAACTTGATGGAAAAACCTACCCCATGGCTAAAGACTTCCCCATGAGCTAAGGACTTCTTCAACTCTAATGACTTTAACATCTTCAGCATATTCACCCAAAGGACTTCAACTTTGGATTTCTACTAAGGACTACAAGTGAGACAAGGAGATCTTACTCAAGATATGGAGACTAAGGAAATGCAAAATTAGAAGGACTTCACTTCACTTGAAGTTTGAGACCAAGAATTTTTCCCAAGGAAACCATGATCTCATGCAAGAAGAATCAACCAAAGAAGGAAGGAAAGATCATAAGTGAACCATATAGATGGACCACCATATTTAGTTAAGTCAAACACACCAACTTATGTGGTGTAACAAAAATAATTTTGTTTCCCAAGTATGTGCTTTAACTTGGTTGTTTGAGTGAAAAGTTGTTTGTGAAATGCTTGCACATTGCTTGTGTGAATAGTGATGTGTGTGATTAGGATTATTTCCTTAGAAATATTTTGTCTATTCTAATCTCTATTCAACCCCAAACAGATGACTACTCCAAGAGACTCCAACATCAAGGTTGATGACACCAACACCAACCAAGAGGATAGCATGAAAGAACTTATAGCAACCCAACACCAGTTGAACCAAATGACAGCTCAATACATAGCCAACACCAATGGTGAAGATCCACCCCTGCAAAAGTTTTTGGAAGATCAAGCCCAATTGATGCTTAAGGTGACTGATCAAATGATCAACATGGAAGAAAACTATTCCAAAAGAGTTTGTGACAACAAGGATGACAGAAATGTTATTCTAGATGGAGCCCCAGCTTGCATTATTTGTGGAGACAAGGATCATACTTCCAAGGAGCATGGAGATCAATGCCCCAATTGTGAAGAGAAACATCCTGTTGGCCAATGTCCCACCTCTCAAGATACTTGCTACCTATGTGAAGAAAACAACCATGTCCCTATCCAATGCCCCATCTATTCCATTGTTGAACAAAGGAAACAAGATGGAGTGCAACAAATGATTGCAAACTATCCAGAAGGATCCAAGTCTACCAAGAAGGTTGATGACAAAGGAAAAGGACCACTTATACCTCCAAGCAAAACAACCCAATTCAAAGGACCAAAGAAGAGGCATGTGAATTTTCCAAAGAGCAATAGAAGGTCCAAGAAACATGTAGACATGTAGACATTCCTACCTACCATATAACATATGAACAACATGAACTAGATGCACTCCTAGCTTTGGAGAAACCCAAAAAGCAAAAGAAGGACAAAAGCCATGTGCAATGTCATAAATGTAAAGAAATGGGACACTATTCTAGTGAATGCCCAGAGAACCAGAAGTATAAGGAAATTGGACAAGTATGGTGCAACAATTGCAAAGAGCTAGGCCATTATGCAGCAACTTGTCCACAGGAGACACGTAAAGAACTCAAAGATATCAACTGTTTCAATTGCAAGAACCCAGGACATTATGCAAGCAATTGTCCAGAAAAGATGAAGAACAAGTTAAACAAGCCTATGAAGGATCTCAACCTTGGCCCATGAGTTAAGTGTGGAAACAAAGGACACAATGCAGATGTTTTCCCCGAGAAGTTTTCCCAAGACCCCAAGCAAGCCAACATGTAATTTAGTTTGGAAATTTTTAAGGGTGGTAGTACACTAGATGTTTTGAGCCTACTTGTAACCCTAGCCTTCCCAAATCTCGGGACGAGATTTATTTTAAGGGTGGTAGCCTATCACATCCCAAGATTTTCCAAATCTTGTAAAGTGAAAAATAAATGAATAAAATAAAACTTTGTTGATTTTCAGAGTGAGAAGAAAACTTTTTGAATTCAAATGGGAACTTTCAAACCTATTTTTGATTAAGATAAATCCTAAAGGGATTTAAAAAGATAAACATTTATTAAAGGAAAATAAAAAAATATTTAGAATTACTATTTTGAATCTTTTAATAAAAGGATTTTGGATTTCAAATGAAAAGGAAGGAATTTAATTAAGGATTATTTTATAAGCCAAATTAAAACTTGGCCAAGCCTTTAAAACAAAATATTTCTATTTGAGAAAAATAGTAAAAGTTTTAAATAAAGTAATAAGGATTTAATATCCAAGTTTTATTAATAAAGGTTTTACTATTTCTAAAAACATCAAAACTTGTTTATTTGTTTAAAATAAGTTTTCCAAGTATTTTATATTCTGAAATAAAACCTACTAATTTAGTTTTGAAAATTTATAGACTTCAAATGGAGATTTTAAATAAATCAAATCCTATTTTGATTTAATAAACAAGGTCTATTTATTTAATTAAAATGGACCCTAAAATAAAAATATTATTTTAGGACTTTGGTTTATGTTGCTGAATAGAACCAAAATTCAAAGTTGCAAAGTGTGAAGAATGTTTGAATTGTTTTGAATGCTTGAATTGTTGTTTGGAAATTCAAAACAGAAAATAGATTTGGAAAAAGATAAAACTTTCAGGAAGAAAAAAAATAGAGTCGGACTCAGCCCAACTGGCCAAGCCCAACAGCCCAGTACCAGCCCAGCTTCTCTCCCCCACAGCTGCGTTTTCACAGAACCGTGACACGCAGTGGTGACCAGTGGCCCCTTCTTTCCCCACACTCCCTCGCTGACACTAAGGACCCACGCAGCCAGCTCACTCCTTCTTCCTCGCGCAGACGACGCCCTGCCGTTTCATGCCCTTTACGCCGGCGATCAATTCATGTTAACCACGGCCATTACTCCCTCTGCGGCCACGTCCTTTTTATCGCCTGCACCTTCCCCTCCTTTCCCCTCAAACACCGCAGCACGAGAGCCCCTAGGCTGCCTCAATTTGAGCTTGCAACGCCACTGCTCCGACCACCGTCCCCAGAAAATTTCAGCGAGCCCAGCCACCGCCTTGCCTCCCTGACCAAGCACACACACTTCCCAGATCCTTGCGCATCTCACTGTGCCCTCCGTTCAACCGCGGGCGCCCCTGAGCGTCGCCTTCGACAACCACTGACCTCGCCGCCGCGTCTGCCTCACTCCAGCGAAGTTCCCTGGTAAGCACAGACCGCCCCACGCCTTCTTGTTCATGCTCCCACACTCGCCACATCCTCCTGCATCTGACCATACTTTTGTCTTGCCTTAGGGCGATCTGCAGTGTCGCCTCCGACCAGGACCAGAGCCGCCTGACGCCGTTCCCCACTCCTGCGAGCGATTACTCCGCCAGTGCGCCCCTCGACCAACCGACCACGCCTCGAGCATCACCACGACCCTGCGAGCACGGTGAGACCATCTCCTGCCCTCTTTGCTTCCTGTAACCGTCGTTAGCTCCTCGCCCGACCGTGCGCCGCCGCCAGCCGCCGCTAGCACCGCCAGTTAATGGTTGAGCTGCTGTGAGCCGTGAGATGCAAATCGTCTGCCTAAAAACAGAACCTGAGCGAAGCGGTATGAGCTAGCCTGAGCCGTGCGATCTGCTTAAGATCCAACACACCAGAGAGACTGATCCGCACGAAGCGGTACCACCCAATAAGAAAGCGACGCGTGGCCAGACTTTGTTTAAAACTGAATTTTGAATCTGATTTAGATGCGGATTTGAAAACCCTATAACTTTTGATACACATGTCCAAAAATTGCAAACTTTATATCACTTGAATCAGTGGAACAAACCCTAGCCAAGCCTGCAGTTTGTTTAGTAAAAAGCCTCTGGTAGATTGTTTGTTTTTGCAGAAACATTTGTATGCTTGTTTAGATTAGAAAAATTATTCAAAAATGTTTTTGAGGTTGAAATCTTTGCAAATTGGTTTGTGGTGAACTTACTGACCCTAGGAACCAACCCATAGTTTTGAAAATGGATTTGGTGAAGTTTAGGATGGATTAATTAATTCAGCCCATTTCTAGCCAAATAAAAATATTGATTTTTGTTATGGAAATGTTTTTGGAGTAAAAACTTTGGGAAAATGATTTGAATCAAACCTACTGACCCTAAACACCAAGTTTTGAGAATTAGCAACTTATTTGGTGAAAGGCATAAAGTTTTTGATTTGATAAAAACATTATCCACCACATAAAATGATGAATGGATTTAAAAAATGGTTTTTGGACAAAACCCTTTTGCAAATGACCTTGCCACTTTGGAAAAATGTCCACCTTGAGCCTTTTAAAGTTTAGAACCTAGTAGAAACCATTTTTGGACAAAACCCTTTTGCAAATGACCTTGCTAAATCCTAATAGGATACCCTATTCATTCCTTAGTGAAAACAATGTAGTTGTTACATGCTTAGCCATGCTATATTTTGAAAAGAGATACATATTGAGATTTTATGAAGTTGAGGAAAGGACTTGTGATTTATATAATAAAACAAGGACTCAATGAACCACCTGGGTGGACAAGGATACTTTGAGTTTTGGAGAAGGTGGCAACAAAAGGAACCATGTCTAAGGCAATCTCTTTGTGTTGTGCTCCAAAAAGAAAACCACCCAGGAAACTTAGAGATGGAACAATGTTTCTCCAATTGTGGCTTTCGTGTACAACCACATGCTACTTATGGCTCTGGCTTGGTCAACTACATTGGGAAGACCCATGCATTGTCTTCAGGTTACTGAAAATGAGGACCTGGAATCCTACATGGGTACTGAAGACAAGCTAGCAATGATGTATGGGAGGACCCTTTGGAAAGACTTCGTCACATTCTCAATCTGCCAGTACTCCATCTTGGTGAGTACCAATCCAGTGGCCACTGGTGGCAACAAGATGAGATTGTGACATGTGGGTAAAGTGTACAACTTCTACAGAAGATAATAAAATCTAAGTACTTAGCCGTGTCCCCGGTTATGGACAATACTGAGCAACTAAAGCTTGAAGCTATGGGAAATCTCGACATTCCAATTTCTAGAAGAAAACTTTTAAGTGATAACAAAAGACTTGCAGCACTTGGGGGTACCAAGGAGCTCAAGAGATTTGGATAAAAACTTGAACACTTGGGGGTACCAAGGAGCTCAAGAGATTTTGATAAAAACTTGAACACTGGGGGTACCAAGGAGTTCAAGAAGATTTTGATAATAACTTAAACACTTGGGCTTTACCAAGGAGTTTTCAAAGACTTGATCAAAGATCAAACCATTTTGAAAAGATAGGATAAGTTATTGCTTTCTGCAAATGAGCCTAAAACCCTACTTAGCCAAATGTGCATGTAATGATAGGATTCACTTATATTCTACATAGTAGTGAAACTTGCCAATACAATTCAAATGTATTGACCCTTGTGGCTGTAACTTATAATGTTGCAGGTTTGATTGTTTTAGAGAAGATTGATTGATTAGGATCACAAAGTCTACAACCAACATGTCTGCCTGTGGCACTTTGAAGATGAAGGACCCATGCTTATAGTTATTCCACTGCAATGTAATGTAATAGCCAATTGAGCGATGTAAGATGTAATAAAATTATGTTATTCCTGGTTATAAAGTTATATTATGACCTTTGTTCCTTGATATTACATCTTAACTGTGGATGCTAGCTATTGATCCAGGGACTAGCATTGTAAACACAGGGGACTCTACCTTATTTGAAGGTCACTCCCTCTACAAGAAGAGACTTGTGACAGCACCAGTCTTGTGTCTGCCGGATTTGGAAAAAGATTTCCAAGTATATTGTGATGCATCTCATCAGGGTTTGGGTGCAGTACTTATGCAAGACGGTAAAGTTGTGGCTTATGCCTCGAGACAACTCAAAACTCATGAAGTGAACTATCCTACTCATGATTTAGAGTTAGCCTCTGTTGTCCATGCACTCAAAACATGGAGACACTATCTTTTGGGAAAGCGTTGTGAAGTGTTCACAAATCACAAAAGTTTGAAGTATATCTTCACCCAGAAGGAAATTAATATGAGACAAAGAAGATGGCTAGAACTTATCAAGGACTATGACTTAAGTTTGCAATACCACCCCGGTAAAGCAAATGTTGTAGAAGATGCTCTAAGTCATAAGGTTTTTGTGAATGGCCTTACCAAAGGAGAATTGCCAGATGATCTGTGTACCCAATTTAGAAAACTCAGATTGGAGATTGTGCCTGAGGGACATCTCATGACTTTGGATGTTCAACCCACTTTGTTGGACAAGATCAAAGAAGCCCAGAAGATTGATAAGTAAATTGAAGAGATTAAAGAAAAGATTGGCAAAGGAAAATCCAAAGGGTTCCATGAAGACGAACAGGGTACTTTATGGCATGGGAAACGTATCTATGTTCCACAAGATCCGGAGCTACGGAAACTGATTTTGCAAGAAGCACACAACTCACCGTATTCCATTCATCCAGGTAACACCAAAATGTACATGGACATGAAGGAACGATTTTGGTGGAATAATCTCAAGAAGGATATCGCCGAACATATTGCTTTGTGTGATGTGTGTAGTAGAGTGAAAGCGGAACATCAGAAACCAGCAGGTTTGCTTCAACCACTACCTATTCCTGATTGGAAGTGGGACAAGACTGGTATGGATTTCATTACCGGATTACCAAGGACCCGGTCAGGATACGATTCTATTTGGGTAGTAGTGGATCGCCTAACTAAAGTGTCTCATTTCATACCCATGAAGACCACCTATACAAGTGCTAAGTTAGCCAAAATCTACATGAGTAGAATTGTATGTCTACAAGGAGTGCCCAAGAGTATTGTGTTTGATAGGGGAACTCAATTCACTTCCCATTTTTGGAGACAGTTACATGAGTCATTGGGAACGAGGTTGGAATTCAGTACTGTTTTCATCCTCAAACTGATGGACAAACGGAAAGGACTAATCAGATTCTTGAAGACATGTTGAGGGCATGTGCCTTAGACTATGGAGCCAGTTGGGATGAAAGTCTGCCTTACGCAGAATTTTCTTATAACAACAGTTATCAAGCCAGCATTGAGATGGCACCATTTGAGTTTCTCTACGGAAGAAAGTGTACCACCCCATTGTTATGGAATGGTGTGGGAGAAAGAAGTTTATTCGGGCCAGATCTTATCAAAGAAGCCGAAGAGAAGGTCAAGTTGGTTAAGGACAGGTTGAAGATAGCACAGTCCCGACAAAAAAGCTATGCAGATCCTAAGCGTAGAGAAGTCACCTACGAAGTTGGTGATAGAGCTTATCTTAGAGTGTCACCACTTCGTGGAGTGAAGAGGTTCGGAGTCAAAGGAAAATTGGCACCAAGATATGTTGGACCATTCAAGATTCTGAGTCATAAAGGAGAAGTTGCCTATGAAATAGAACTGCCAGAATCTCTGTCAGCTGTCCATAATGTGTTTCATGTGAGTCAACTTAAGAAATGTCATCCAGAAATGGAAGAAACTTCTTTGAAGGATACTATACCTTTGGAGGAGGTTCAACTGGAAAGTGATCTCACTTATGAAGAGAAACCTAACAAGATTCTTGAGACTGCAGAAAGAGTCACACGGACTAAGACTATCAAGTTTTGCAAAGTGCAGTGGAACCATCATTCCGAAGAGGAAGCAACATGGGAAAGAGAAGATGATCTTCGGAAAGACCACCCTCACCTATTTGCTAGCCAATCCGAATCTCGAGGGCGAGATTCACCTTAAGGGGGTTAGATTTGTAACATCCCTAAAATCATGATTTCAAAGATTGCATATCATTCATGCATGCATATATATTTAGAGATCATTTTCCAACTACTTTCAAGAAAACAGAAGCACATAGAGCTATTATTTTATGTGAGCAAACTTAAATCAAATGACCATCCTCAATTGAGAGCATAAGTGTTTTAAACCAAGTTTTGTTGGCTTCCTTGTTGATTGGATTGAATGTGGAGTTTGGATATAAATTCATAGAACAAATGTGGTTTCAAAAACCATTTTCAAAACATTTCCAAATCAATTGCTATGTCACTGTTTATTTTTTTATTTTTATTCTAAATGACCAAGCTAATTCAAAGTAACCACTTGATTTTATGCCCAGAAGTGTGAATGTTGCGCCCTACAAAATCCTGAAAAAGTTTGAATTCAAAAAGCTTTTGAAACCATTTGAAATTCATTCCAGAAATTCAAAACAGAAATAGAAAAAAAGAAAGGAAATAGAAAAGGGCCAGCGCCAGTCTTTTGGCCCAACTGAGAAAGCAGCCCACTAAGCCCACCCGGGTTCCCTCTCTCCCTCTCTCACTCGCAGACGACTCAATGAAAGTGGTGGCGCCAGACCCCACTCCCCTATGTTTCTCTCGCATAACTCTGGCCCACGCCACGTCGTCTTCCCCAAATCTCGCGAAGAACACGTCGCCGCTGGCCGTTGCTGGCGTTGATTCCGCGGCGTAATTGCCATTGATTCTGCAGGCATTTCCTGTCGAGCCCCTGCCTACTTAAACCCCTCCCCCTCGCGGCCATTTCCCCCAACAAAGCCAACCCGAAGCGCCCCCAGGCTGCGAGTATTCCTCGCCGCAACCCCGCTGTTCCGGCGACCTCGCCGACGAATTCCGGTGAGCACCGCACCCCCCCTCTGTCCGTGGTTCATGCTATCATGCTCTGCATCTCTGTGTGCATCTACTGACACTTCCCGTTTATCCGCGCATGGACTGTAGCCTCGGCAACGACAACAACTGAGCGCCGCCGCTCTCTGCTCGAACTCCGGCGACCTTTCCCCGTAAGTTCCAGCCTCCCCTTGCCCTCTGTTTGATACGCATAGGATCCTCAGCGTCTTGCGCATCTAACGGTGCCCTCCCCTTGTCTTAGCGCGGCTCAGAACATCGCCAACATCGACGAGCCGAAGCCACAGCCTCCAGGGACTACTCCGACGAGCAATCCACGACGACTCCGAACGTCCCTTCGCCAACCAGGGACACGTTGAGCTTCACCTCGTCACCGCGGTTCTGGTGAGCATCCTCCCCCCTCCCCGGGCGACCTAGTTCGCTGGCTCCGCCACTAACAGAGCGCTCCGCCGCTCGTCGCCACGCTAGCGCCGCTCATCTCTGGTCAAAGCATTCAGGAACGTTAGATGTAGATCTTGCGGCTAAGATTAGAACTTAAACGAAGAGGTATGAGCGCATCTGAGCCACTAGATCTGACTTAAATCCTACGGCTCGCAGAGACCGATTGGCACGAAACGCTACCGGCTAGTAGAATAACGCCGCGTGGCAGTGAATTAGATTTAAAAACTGGATTTGAATCTGATTGTTATTCAAATTTGATTTGGCTATAACTTTTGATCCCCACGTTCGAATTTGACAAATTTTATACCGTTGGAATCAGGAGAGCAAGCTCTTTCTGAATATGCAATGTGTTTAATGTTTTGCTACTGTTAAAAAGGCTTTATTTGCAGAAACTTGTGTAGGACTAATTAGAGTTTATGAAATGTTTAGGAAATGATTTAGGGTTTAAATAATTGTTGTTTGGCAAGTTTTTGACTTGTTTATGAATCAGTACTGAATACTTGCTTTGTTGAGTTTTAAAAAAAAACCATCACATATCATCTTGCATGCATGCATATATTTTTGATTGTATATGTTTGGTGTGTAATTGTTGCTACAATTCCTTGTGTAGATTTTCGTGCTAGTGATTGTGATTTTGAGGAGTGCTACTCTCCAAACCACCAAGGCAAGTGGTACTTCATGAATATTTTTATCCCATGTTTTATACCTAGCATTAGAAGTATTTTTGCTAAGTCTTGCATGATAATATTTTTGCTTATATGCCATGTTGGGAAATCCTAAGTAGTTGTAGAATTTCTAGTGAATTTATAAGTTAAGTTACTATCTATGCCATGCTTAGCCTAGCTAGTAGCAAACAAGGGTTGGTGAAATATACATGCTATGATGAAAATATTTCTAAGTCTTTGGACTTGTGTTTTACCTAGTAAAACAACTAAGTTAATAAAACACCTGGGTGGAATGGAAGGATTGGTTTATGTTGAGTGGTTACACAAGGCCCATTTCTATGGTTTACCTTGTGTATCTCACTTGTGGTAAGCCACCCAGGAACAAAGAGATTTTAGAGGCCAAGTGTTAAGAAGCTTCTAGTTCAGCCACTTGGCAATATGGGCTCTGCCTGGACCACATAGGTTGCTAGAACTTAGCCATTTGGACAGTTGGTGGTAGTGGGAATGATAGGTTGGAACGCATCCATTTGGTCTAAGGAAAGGCTTCTGAAAGGTCTTGTCTTGGTGAAACCAAGTATGGTGGGGAAAGTGCACAACCTCTGCAGATGGAAAAATCTAAGTACTTAGCCAAGTCCATGGCAATGGACAACTTGAGCATCAAGACATGGAAGCTATCGAGAATCTCCTCATCCCAATTTCTAAGTAAAAACTTGTGGGTGAACAAGGGTGAAGGACCTCAATGTCTATTGGTGGTTCCTTGGGAAAAGTTTTGACAAAGAAAAACTTAGTGATTTCAACTAATAGGAAAAATCTATTTTGAGCAAAGCAAGCCAAGCTACACTTAGCCAAATTTGCATATAGTATCTAGTCCACTTAAAATTTTACTAAGGTATCACTTGCCAATACTATTCCAAAGTATTGACCCACTGTGGCTGTAACTTGTGATGTTGCAGGTTACTCTGATAAGGATTAGGTGTCATGAGTCTACACTCAACATGTTTCCCTGTGGCACATGAAGATGAAGACTTTTATTTATTTATTTATTTATTCAAACTCTTGTATTAGGCCTGTGGCCTTGGAGTTGTAAAGACTATGTTTATCTCTGGAATGGCTGTAATAAATGACCTTTGTATCTGTGTACTTCATCTTAAACTATGGATGCTAGCATTGATCCAGGGACTAGCATTGCAATCACAGGGATCCTTTTCCTTTATAAAGGAGGGATCTTACATGTTCCAAACAATTGGGATTGCTTAGTGTGCCTTGAAGAAACTATGCGTTGTTTTAGCATGAAAAAGCATAGTATTGTGGTATTCTCCCTTGAGGTTTGTTTGGGTTGACTTTGTACATGCTCACACCATGTTATGACTTCCACAAGTCACCATAGCCTATATGATCATTTAGTACTTTACTTGTAGTACCACTCTATGCTTTGATTAGTAATGCTTTGTTGCACTGCATGATTATGGCCATTATTGCTCTCTTATTTGGTTGCTCCCAGTCTTTTGATAGTCTCCACTTGTATGAGTAAGTTATACTCATGCTTCCAACTCCCAAGAAACCAAGTTTTTCCAAAGTGTCCACTATAAACTCCTATGCATGGTGTGTTACACCATTCCAAGTATATTCTTGTTTTCAGCGATCTTCCAGTTAAAAACTATTTTGTTATGTGAAAACTTAGTGATTAAATCCCTCACAAACTTGATGGCACACTTTATATTCTTTTCCCCTAATAAACTTGAACCATTGTGTCATCTATGTTGTATATGCTTGCACTTATACGTTGGAATTAGCAGAACCGTGCTGTCACGGGGAACATTTTCAACATTGCACTTGTACTTTGTACTCAATTGATATCATGCTATTTTGTCTATGGATGTCACCGGTGTGAAATAAATAGGGAACTTGTAAGTCCATGGAGTTTGTATCCTATGTTAGAGAAACGCCTGGGCCGCTAGCCTAAGCCATGCCTAATCATGGTGGAAACTTGCAGCATCACCATAGTGAGCTATCTATGAAGCATCCTCAATAAAAAAGATATGCATATGTTAAATATAAAGATTTCTGAGATGCTCATTGTCTGCTTGCCTTGTCATTTTCGTTATGGGAAAGCTCTTGTACCATGTGCAAGGGGTACCCCGTTGGCGGTTCTCTATGATATGCATATACTTACAATGACAAGAACTTATAGGTGACTAAAGTTGAGTAGCATGAGGTGTGGCCCTCGTATTCAAGGGACCTGAGATTGCCAACTTATACTTCGTCAAGCATATACTCCATCTTTGTTCACTTTAACCTTAATCACTTCAAGATGCTTATGATAGGGGCAATGAGGGCTGAAAGCTAACAAGTACCATAATTTTTGGAAGCTCTTTTTGAAACTTGAAATCCCTGCTTCCTTTATAAAAGGCCTTTCTTCCACAACTATTGAGTCTCCACCTTCTACCTTTAGGCACCATTAAAAGAGCATAGTTGTCATTCTGTGTGCAGTGTTCCAAAGCTTATTGAATGATGCATATTGTGATATTACTTGTTGTTCTGCTATTTGTTTCTAGTCACCCTTGTGAACTTTGAAGGTGTCATATGCATCTATTTGCTACTCTATGAGGGACAAGTTGATTGCCACTGCTATGTTTTCTGTATATGAAACAAACAAACGTTTTTCAATGCATGTTATTCATGATCTTTGTTTGTAGACTTTCATGTTGCATGCATAGTTACTATGTCCTATTGTTAGAACTCCATCTTTCATGCACATTTTTAGAGTTCTTTGATCCCAGCTTTCAATGCTTGCAAATGGTTAGATCTTTATTGTCACATCCCAAGATTTTCCAAATCTTGTAATGTGAAAAATAAATGAATAAAATAAAACTTTGTTTAATTTTCAGGGCCAGAAGAAACTTTTTGAATTCAATTGGAACCTCAAACCAATTTGAATCAAATAATCCTAAAAGGATTTAAAAAGATAAATATTTAATAAAGGAAAAATAAACATATTTTATTACTACTTTGAAATCTTTTTCTAAAAGGTTTTGGTTCTCAAAATGAAAAGAAATATTTTAAATAAAGATTATTTTATAAAGCCAAATTAAACCTTGGCCAAGACTTTGAAACAAAAGGTTTTGCTTTGATTAAAATAGTAGAGGTTTATTTAAATAAAATAATAAGATTTAAATATCCAAGTTTTATTAATAAAGGTTTTACTATTTTCAAACATCAAAACTTATTTATTTATTTAAAATAAGTTTTCCAAGTATTTTATATTCTCAAAATAAAACCTACTAAAGTGTTTTGGTTTTATTCTAGATTTCAAAATAAAGATTTAATAAAGCAAATCCTATATGGATTATTAACTAAGGTCCATTTTATTTAATTATTAATGGACCCTAAAATAAAAGGTTATTTTGTTTTAAACAAGTTCCAAGTATTCTTTATTTTCAAATAAAACCTACTGATTTGGTTTTGAAAATATTTGGATTTCAAATAGAGTTTTAAAATAAATTAAACCCTATTTTGAATTAATAACTAAGGTCTATTTATTTAATTATTAATAGATCTTAAAAGAATAAAAAAATTATTTTGTTTTGGACTTTGTTTTGTATTATTAAACGGAACTAAAAATTTTACAAAGTTTGGTGGTGGTTTTGATTTGAATTGATGTTTGAAATTATTATTAAAACTTATTTGGTTTAAAACTAGGGCCTTTTGATTTATTTAAAAGACCCCAAAAAGAATAAAGTTTTATTCAAAAATTAATTTCAGAATGTACTACTAATCAGTATTTAAACCTACCCAAATTCTGGCAAAGGTTTGAATTCAAATTGAGGTTTGAATTAATTAAACAAAACCAAAACAGATAATAGAAATGGAAAAAGAGAAAAACAACCAGATCAAAAAAAAAGGCAACCCAGCAGCCCAACAGGCCCAGGAACCAGCCCAGTTTCCTCACCCCGCAAGAAAACGTTTCACACCTCGTATCTGACCCGCGCAGAGGCTGACCGGTGGACCTCCCTCTCCTTTCTTTTCCCACTAACCGGTGGACCCCACCTCTACTGCTCATCGTCCACACCCGCACGATCTCCCTCCCTCAAACCTCGTTGCCGTTGCTGCCTTCAATCCGCGCGATCAATTCGCAATAATGCCGAGCCTTTACCTCGCCTTGACCATGCTAGATAAAACGCCAGCGTCCCTTCTTCATTTCCCCTCTGACTCCTCCCCAAGCACACCACCAGGCCGCCCCCAATTCCTCCCCGAGCACCCTCTGCTCCGACATGGTCCGGTGACGATTCTGACGAAACCTCTCCACCCCTTGCCTCCCTGAGCACCCTAGCAGCTTCCCCACTCCCAGACGCTTCTCCCCATGCCCTTCATTCAACCCCTGGCGCCCTAGAGCTTCGGCTACAACAAGCTCTGAGCAGCCTTCGCCGTCAACCTCTCCGACCTCCACAGTAGCGGCCGCCGAGCTTCCTCGTTCATGCTCCCTCACTCGACTCGGTCTTGCACAACTAGCCCTGACCTTTGTTTGTCTTTTCGTGACCTGTAGCGTCGCCTTCGACCGTGTAGGGATCCCAACCTTTGAAAAGGTAGAGTCCCCTGTGTTTACAATGCTAGTCCCTAGATCAATAGCTAGCATCCACAGTTTAGATGTAATATCAAGAAACAAAGGTCATAATATAACTTTATAACCAGGAATAACATAATTTTATTACATCATACATAGCTCATTTGGCTATTACATTACATTACGCGCAATGAATAACTATAGTCATGGGGTCCTTCATCTTCAAAGTGCCATAGGCAGATGTTGGTTGTAGACTTTGTAATCCTAATCAATCAATCTTCACTAAAAACAATCAAACCTGCAACATTACAAGTTACAGCCACAAGGGTCAATACATTTGAATTGTATTGGCAAGTTTCACTAATAAGTATAATATGAGTGGATCCTATCATTACATGCATATTTGGCTAAGTAGAGTTTTAGGCTCATTTGCAGAAAGCAATAATTTATCCTATCTTTTCAAAATGGTTTTGATCTTTTGTCAAATCTTTTCTGAACACCTTGGAATCCACCAAGTGTCTTTGTCAAAATCTCTTGAGATCCTTGGTGCCCCAAGTACTTCAAGTTTTTATCAAAGTCTCTTGAACTTCTTGGTACCTCCAAGTGCTGCAAGTCTTTTGTTATCACTTAAAAAGTTTTTTTTTTTGAAATTAGAATGTCGAGATCTTCCATAGCTTCAGGCCTTAGTTGCTCAGTATTGTCCATAACCGGGGACACGGCTAAGTACTTAGATTTTATTATCTTCTGCAGAAGTTGTACACTTTACCCACATGACACAATCTCGTCTTGACGCCACCAGTGGCCGCTGGATAAGTACTCACCAAAATGGAGTACCGGCAGATCGAGAATGTGTGAAGTCTTTCAAAAGGTCCTCCCATACATCATTGCTAGCTTGTCATCGGTAACAATGTAGGATTCAGGTCCCCATTTTTCTGTAGCCTGAAGACAATGCATGGGTCTTCCCAATGTAGTTGACTAAGCGAGCCATAATAGCATGTGGTTGCACACGGAAGCCCTTTGTCTGAGAAACATGTTCAATCTCTAAGTTTCCTAGGTGGGTTTTCTTTTGGAGCTCAACACAAAGAGATTACCATAGTCATGGTTCCTTTTGTTGCCACCTTCTCCAAAACTTAAAGTATCCTCCACCTAGGTGGTTCATTGAGTCCTTGTTTTATTATATAAAACACAAGTCCTTTTCTCAACTTTGTAAAATCTCAACATGTATCTCTTTTCAAAATATAGCATGGCTAAGCATGTACAACTACAATGTTTTCTCTAAGGAATGTATAAGGTATCCTAATAGGATTTAGCATAGCATAAGTATAAAATTGTTTTCATGCATGTTTTCAAAATCCACTAAGTATAATGAAAATAATAGGACTTTTGTATGATAGTGTAACTTGCCTTTTTTGGTAGTGAATGGTGGTTCACTCCTTGATCTTGCTAGTCTCACACTTCACTACAAGTCAATCAAGCAAACACAAATTCAATTCACATTCCAAACCAAAGTCAAACAAACAATTTTTCACACACAAAGTAATGGAATCTAAGTCATGCATAAGCATGCAAAGGTTGGTTCTATTGTAAGGATGGTCTCCACTAGGCTTCTAAACTTTGTAAGTTCCAAATTGGTCATTTTCCAAAGTGGCAAAGTCATTTGCAAAAGGGTTTTGTCCCAAAACCATTTTAAAATCCATTCATCATTTTATGTGGTGGAAAATATTTTTATCAAAGCAAAACTTTTAAGTTTTTCACCAAATGAGTTGCTAAATTGCAAAACTTGGTGTTTTGGGTCCGTAGGTTTGGTCCAAAACATTTTTCCAAAGTTTTTACTCCAAAAACATTTTTATAACAAAACCAATATTTTTAAATGGCTAGAAATGGGCTAAATCAATTAATCCATTCTAAACTTTTCCAAATTCATTTTCCAAAACATGGGTTGGTTCCTAGGGTCAGTAAGGTCACAACAATCCATTTTGCAAAGGTTTTAACCCTAAAATCATTTTTAAATAATTTTTCTAATCTAAACAAGCTCACAAAAGAATCTGCAAAAACAAGCAAACTAACAGATACTATTTGCTAAACTAAGGGCATGGTTGGCTAGGGCTTGCTCTCCTGAATCCAACGACATAAAATTTGTAATTTTTGGATGTGTGGATCCAAAGTTATAAGGGTTTGAAATTCAAAAAATATTCTGTTTTCAAATCTGTTTTAAACAGAATAGGTGACACGCGCCGCGTTCTAACTGGGTGGTACCGGTTCGGTTGGATCGCGGCTGAAGGGCGTTCGATCTGATCGACCGCACGGTCCTGGACGCGTACCCCTTCGCGGTTAAGTGAATCTATCGTACCCGTTGGATCCAGATCGCCGCTCTCTGTACAGGGGAGAGGGAGAGAGGGGTAGCTCACCAGGTTCTCTGCGCCTTGCTGATTCTCAACGTGTTCTTGTCTGACGAAGGGGCGCACGAGGACGGGCGGAATTCCTCACCGGAGTGGGGCTTTGCCTCGGCCAAGCTCAGTCGTCGTCAAGGACGGCGCTAGGGATCACCCGGAGACAAACGAAACACACAGTCAGGAGCGCAAGGACACGGCGAAGGTGTGTGCGTGAACGAGAGGGGTCGGGGTAGTCTGGTTTACCAGAGAGGTTCCGCCGGAGTGGAGCCAGACGGTGGCGGTGTTGGGGTTGTCGTTGCCGAGGCTCAGGGGCGCCCGCAGGTGAATTGCGGCTGCAGAAAGGTCCGCTGGGGGATGCTGATCACATCTGCGTGCTCGAGGAGGCAGGAGGGAGCGTGTGCTGGCCGGAATCAGCGAGAAGGTAAATCGAAGACAGTGTCTGGCGAAATCTGGCGACTGAGGCGTGCCTAGGGAGGAGAGGAGGGAGAGGCGGTTAAGAGGTAGTGGTCACCGATGGGGGTTACTCGGCCAATAAAGCGGATTCACGCCGGCATTCAACGGCGATAATGGCGAAGAGGGGGCTCTCGATGGCGGGTGAGGAGGATGAGCAGGGAGAGTGGGCCCTCTGGTCGTGGGAAAAGAAAGGAGAGTGGGTCCTTGGTCATACTCAGTGCGGGTTAGGAGCAGTGCGAATCGTTTTCTTCTGAGGGAGGAAGCTGGCTGTTGGGCCTATTGATTTCTTGGGTTGGATTGCCCTCTTTCTCATTTTTTTTCTGTCTGTTTTCTTTTTCCTTTTCTAATTCTATTTTTCTGTTTTGAAAATTCAAACAATCAATCAAGGTTCAAATCAATTCAAACAATCACCAAACTTATAATGAGTTTTTGGTTCTGTTTATCAACATAAACCAAATCTCAAAATAAAATAATATTTTTATTCATTTTTAGGATCTATTTAATATTTAAATAAAATAGCCCTTTAGTTATTTAATCAAATAGGGTTTGATTTATTTAATAAAATCTTTATTTGAAATCCAAACACTTGCAAAACCAAAACAGTAGGTTTTATTTGAAAATAAAGAATATTTGGAAAACTTGTTTAAAACAAAATAACCTTTTATTTTAGGTTCCATTAATAATTAAATAGAATGGACCTTAGTTAATAATCCATATAGGATTTGTTTTATTAAATCTTTATTTTGAAAATCTAAAATAAAACCAAAACACTTCAGTAGGTTTTATTTGAGAATATAAAATACTTGGAAAACTTATTTTAAATAAATAAATAAGTTTTGATGTTTTGGAAATAGTAAAACCTTTATTAATAAAACTTGGATATTTAAATCCTTTTTATTTTATTTTAAATAAACCTCTACTATTTTAATCAAAGCAAAACCTTTTTGTTTCAAAGTCTTGGCCAAGGTTTAATTTGGCTTTATAAAATAATCTTTAAAATATTTCTTTTCATTTTGAGAACCAAAACCGTTGGAAAACTTATTAAAATAAAATAATAAGTTTTATTGTTTATTTAAAAAGAAAAAGCCTTTACTTTAATAAAATTGGATATTTAAATCCTTATTATTTTATTTAAATAAACCTTTACTCATTTTATCCAAACAAAATATTTTAATATAAAAGCTTGGCCAAAAATTAATTTGGCTCCTTAAAATATAATCTTTATTTATAAATCCACCTTTTCATTTGAAAACAAAATCTTTTATTAAAAGATTCCAAAAACTCTTTATTTAAAGATCCAAAATAGTAATTCCAAAACATTTTATTTGCCTTTATTAAATGTTTATCTTTATAAATCCCTTTAGGATTTAATTGTTCAAAATAGGTTTGAAGATTCCCAATTGGATTCAAAAGTTTCTTCTGGCCCTGAAAATCAACAAAGTTTTATTTTATTCATTTTATTTTTCACATTACAAGATTTGGAAAATTTGGGATGTGACAGGCTACCACCCTTAAAATAAATCTCGTCCCGAGATTTGGGGAGGCTAGGGTTACAAGTTGGTTCAAAAGCATCTAGGGCACTACCACCCTTAAAAAAATTTAAACAAAAATTACATCTTGGCTTGTTTGGAATCTTGATGAATCTTCTCTGGGCAAACATCTGCATAGTGTCCTTTGTTTCCACACTTGAAACATGTGACTTGGCTGATATCCCTCATAGGCTTGTTTATCTTGTGTTTCATCTTCTCTGGACAGTTGCTTGCATAATGTCCTAGCTCTTTGCAATTGAGACACATCACTTGGCTAATATCTTTCTTTTCCTTGGGTAACAATTCTTCTTGTTTGTTTTCTTGGTTCTTCTTCTTTTCTGGGCATTCATTGGCATAATGTCCCATCTCTTTGCAAGTGTAACATTGCTCTTGAGTAATATCCTTCTTGTTTGGGTTGGGGCATTTCTTCTTCTTCTTCTTGGGTCTCTCTAAAGCTAGGAGTTCTTCTAGTTCATGCTCTTCATATTTCACCACAAAGGTGGGAAATCTTTCTATCTTCTTGGGGCAGTTACTAGAGATATGACCTTCTTCTTCACAAGAGTAGCAACACTTTGTGGTTACTTTGGATTTGGCCTTATGATGCATGGTTTTGACTTTGCCTTCATCCTTCTTGGTAGAAGTTGTTCCCTTATGGAGGTTTCCAAACATTTGATGCATTCCATCTTGCTTCATTTGTTGAACTATAGGATAGATGGGGCATTGAATAGGGACATGATTATTTCCTTCACATAGGAATCAAGTAACTTGAGATGTGGGGCATTGGTCAATTGGATGTTCCTCTTCACAATTGGGGCATTGATCTTCATGCTCTTTGGAAGTGTGATCCTTGTCTCCACAAATATTGCAAGCTTGAGTTCCTTCTAGAATATCATCTTTGTCATCCTTGTTGTCACAAACTCCTTGGGAAGAGTTGTCTCCAATGTTGATCATTTGAGTGGCCATCCCTTGCAACAATTGGGATTGAATTTTCAAAATCCTTTGTATGGCTGGGTCTAGTCCATTGTTGTTGGCTAAAAGCTGAGTTGTCACTTGGCTCAACTGGGTTTGGTTTGCTAGTAGTTGTTCTCACATGTGTATCTCTTGGTTGTTGTTGTTGTCATCAACCTTGATGTTGGAGTTTCTTGAAGAAGTCATCTGTTTGGGGTTGGATTGGGATTAGAATAGGCAACAAAATTTCTAAGGGAATAATTCTATTCACATACATCACAAATCACACAAGCAATGTGCAAGCAATCACAAACAAACACTCCACTCAAACAACAAGTTTCAAGCACATACTTAGGCAACAAAATATTTTTGTTACACCACATAAGTTGGTGTGTTTGACTTTAACTATAAATGGTGGTCCATCTACATGGTTTACTTGTGATCTTTCCATCCTTGGTTGATTCTTCTTGAATGAGATCTTTGTATCCTTGGAGAATTCTTGTGTCTTGGTCACAAATACTTCAAAGGTGGTCATGGTTCCTTCTAAGTTGTTTTTCCTTAGTCTTCAAGTCTTGAATAACATTTCTTGTCTCACTTGTAGTCTTTAGTGATATCCAAGTTTGAAGTCCTTGGTGAAAATGTTGAAGATGTTGAAGTCATTAGAGTTGAAGATGTTGAAGTCATTAGAGTTGAAGATGTCCTTTGCACATGGTGAAGTCTTTGGTCAAAGGGTAGGTTTTCCATCAAGTTGAAGTAGAAAAGATGTAGAGTTGAAACCAAAAATGGTTGAGGAAAGAGTTTACAAGATTGTTTGTAAATAAGTTTTGGAACAAATACAACTCCTATTTTTCTAAGGGTTTTTGTCCAATCCTAGGTTTACAAATCCTACAGGCAACACAATGCTCTGATACCATCTTGTAGGGATCCCAACCTTTGAAAAGGTAGAGTCCCCTGTGTTTACAATGCTAGTCCCTGGATCAATAGCTAGCATCCATAGTTTAGATGTAATATCAAGAAACAAAGGTCATAATATAACTTTATAACCAGGAATAACATAATTTTATTACATCATACATAGCTCATTTGGCTATTACATTACATTGCAGCGGAATAACTATAGTCATGGGGTCCTTCATCTTCAAAGTGCCACAGGCAGATGTTGGTTGTAGACTTTGTAATCCTAATCAATCAATCTTCACTAAAAACAATCAAACCTGCAACATTACAAGTTACAGCCACAAGGGTCAATACATTTGAATTGTATTGGCAAGTTTCACTATAAGTATAATATGAGTGGATCCTATCATTACATGCAATTTGGCTAAGTAGAGTTTCAGGCTCATTTGCATAAAGCAATAGTTTATCCTATCTTTTCAAAATGGTTTTGATCTTTTGTCAAATCTTTTCTGAACACCTTGGAATCCACCAAGTGTCTTTGTCAAAATCTCTTGAGATCCTTGGTGCCCCAAGTACTTCAAGTTTTTATCAAAGTCTCTTGAACTTCTTGGTACCTCCAAGTGCTGCAAGTCTTTTCTTATCACTTAAAAAAGTTTTCTTTTTGAAATTAGAATGTCGAGATCTTCCATAGCTTCAGGCCTTAGTTGCTCAGTATTGTCCATAACCGGGGACACGGCTAAGTACTTAGATTTTATTATCTTCTGCAGAAGTTGTACACTTTACCCACATGACACAATCTCGTCTTGACGCCACCAGTGGCCGCTGGCTAAGTACTCACCAAAATGGAGTACCGGCAGATCGAGAATGTGACGAAGTCTTTCCAAAAGGTCCTCCCATACATCATTGCTAGCTTGTCATCAGTAACAATGTAGGATTCCAGGTCCCCATTTTTCTGTAGCCTGAAGACAATGCATGGGTCTTCCCAATGTAGTTGACTAAGCCAGAGCCATAATAGCATGTGGTTGCACACGGAAGCCCTTGTCTGAGAAACATGTTCAATCTCTAAGTTTCCTAGGTGGGTTTTCTTTTGGAGCACAACACAAAGAGATTACCATAGTCATGGTTCCTTTTGTTGCCACCTTCTCCAAAACTTAAAGTATCCTCCACCTAGGTGGTTCATTGAGTCCTCGTTTTAATATATAAAACACAAGTCCTTTTCTCAACTTTGTAAAATCTCAACATGTATCTCTTTTCAAAATATAGCATGGCTAAGCATGTACAACTACAAGGTTTTCACTAAGTAATGTAAGGGAATCCTATTAGGATTTAGCATAGCATAAGTATAAAATTGTTTTCATGCATGTTTTCAAAATCCACTAAGTATAATGAAAATAGTAGGACTTTTGTATGATAGTGTAACTTGCCTTTTTGGTAGGGAATGGTGGTTCACTCCTTGATCTTGCTAGTCTCACACTTCACTACAAGTCAATCAAGCAAACACAAATTCAATTCACATTCCAAACCAAAGTCAAACAAACAATTTCACACACAAAGTAATGGAATCTAAGTCATGCATAAGCATGCAAAGGTTGGTTCTATTGTAAGGATGGTCTCCACTAGGCTTCTAAACTTTGTAAGTTCCAAATTGGTCATTTTCCAAAGTGGCAAAGTCATTTGCAAAAGGGTTTTGTCCCAAAACCATTTTAAAATCCATTCATCATTTTATGTGGTGGAAAATATTTTTATCAAAGCAAAACTTTTAAGTTTTTCACCAAATGAGTTGCTAAATTGCAAAACTTGGTGTTTTGGGTCCGTAGGTTTGGTCCAAAACATTTTTCCAAAGTTTTTACTCCAAAAACATTTTCATAACAAAACCAATATTTTTAAATGGCTAAAAATGGGCTAAATCAATTAATCCATTCTAAACTTTTCCAAATTCATTTTCCAAAACATGGGTTGGTTCCTAGGGTCAGTAAGGTCACAACAATCCATTTTGCAAAGGTTTTAACCCTAAAATCATTTTTTTAAATAATTTTTCTAATCTAAACAAGCTCACAAAAGAATCTGCAAAAACAAGCAAACTAACAGATACTATTTGCTAAACCAAGGGCATGGTTGGCTAGGTCTTGCTCTCCTGAATCCAACGACATAAAATTTGTAATTTTTGGACGTGTGGATTCAAAGTTATAAGGGTTTGAAATTCACAAAATATTCTGTTTTCAAATCTGTTTTAAACAGAATAGGTGACACGCGTCGCGTTCTAACTGGGTGGTACCGGTTCGGTTGGATCGCGGCTGAAGGGCGTTGGATCTGATCGATCGCACGGTCCTGGACGCGTACCCCTTCGCGGTTAAGTGAATCTATCGTACCCGTTGGATCCAGATTGCACGGCTACTGTGCGACTGACCAGAGGTGGGCGGTGCTAGCGGCGGCAGGTGGCGGCGCGGGCTCTGGCGGCGAGGTTGCTGGCGACACAGGGGGATAGAGGGAGAGAGGGGTAGCTCACCAAGTTCGCTGCGCCTTGCTGATTCTCAACGTGTTCTTGTCTGACGAAGGGGCGCACGAGGACGGGCGGAATTCCTCACCGGAGTGGGGCTGCGCCTCGGCCAAGCTCAGTCGTCGTCGAGGACGGCGCTAGGACATGGCGAAGGTGTGTGCGTGAACGAGAGGGGTCAGGGTAGTCTAGTTTACCAGAGAGGTTCCGCCGGAGTAGAGCCAGACGGTGGCGGTGCTAGGGTTGTCGTTCTTAGAGGCTCGAAGGCGCCCGCAGGTGAATGCTGATCACATCTGCGTGCTCGAGGAGGCAGGAGGGGGCGTGTGCTAGCCGGAATTGGCGAGAAGGGTCGTCGGAGACAGAGGGAGTGTCTGGCGAAATACGGCAGCCTAGGAGTGTGCTTGGGGGAGGAGACAGAGGGGAACGAGAGAGGAGGGAGAGGCGGTTAAGAGGGAGTGGTCACCGATGGGGGTTACTCGGCCAATAAAGCGGATTCACGCCGGCATTCAACGGCAGTAATGGCCAGAGAGGGGGGGCTCGGTCAGTGGCGGGTGAGGAGGATGAACAGGGGAGAGTGGGCCTACTGGTCAGTGGGAAAAGAAAGGAGAGGTGGGTCCACTGGTCATACTCAGTGCGGGTTAGGAACGAGGTGCGAATCGTTTTCTTACGGGAGGGAAGCTGAAATTTACAGGCCTATTGGGTTGGATTGCCCTCTTTCTCATTTTTTTTTCTGTCTGTTTTCTTTTTCCTTTTCTAATTCTATTTTTCTGTTTTGAAAATTCAAACAATCAATCAAGGTTCAAATCAATTCAAACAATCACCAAACTTATAATGAGTTTTTGGTTCTGTTTATCAACATAAACCAAATCTCAAAATAAAATAATATTTTTATTCATTTTTAGGATCTATTTAATATTTAAATAAAATAGCCCTTTAGTTATTTAATCAAATAGGGTTTGATTTATTTAATAAAATCTTTATTTGAAATCCAAACACTTGCAAAACCAAAACAGTAGGTTTTATTTGAAAATAAAGAATATTTGGAAAACTTGTTTAAAACAAAATAACCTTTTATTTTAGGTTCCATTAATAATTAAATAGAATGGACCTTAGTTAATAATCCATATAGGATTTGTTTTATTAAATCTTTATTTTGAAATCAAAAATAAAACCAAAACACTTCAGTAGGTTTTATTTGAGAATATAAAATACTTGGAAAACTTATTTTAAATAAATAAATAAGTTTTGATGTTTTGGAAATAGTAAAACCTTTATTAATAAAACTTGGATATTTAAATCCTTTTTATTTTATTTTAAATAAACCTCTACTATTTTAATCAAAGCAAAACCTTTTTGTTTCAAAGTCTTGGCCAAGGTTTAATTTGGCTTTATAAAATAATCTTTAAAATATTTCTTTTCATTTTGAGAACCAAAACCGTTGGAAAACTTATTAAAATAAAATAATAAGTTTTATTGTTTATTTAAAAAGAAAAAGCCTTTACTTTAATAAAATTGGATATTTAAATCCTTATTATTTTATTTAAATAAACCTTTACTCATTTTATCCAAACAAAATATTTTAATATAAAAGCTTGGCCAAAAATTAATTTGGCTCCTTAAAATATAATCTTTATTTATAAATCCACCTTTTCATTTGAAAACAAAATCTTTTATTAAAAGATTCCAAAAACTCTTTATTTAAAGATCCAAAATAGTAATTCCAAAACATTTTATTTGCCTTTATTAAATGTTTATCTTTATAAATCCCTTTAGGATTTAATTGTTCAAAATAGGTTTGAAGATTCCCAATTGGATTCAAAAGTTTCTTCTGGCCCTGAAAATCAACAAAGTTTTATTTTATTCATTTTATTTTTCACATTACAAGATTTGGAAAATTTGGGATGTGACAGAATCGTGATGAGCCGTCGACGCCAACCCTAACTTCCGTAGCAATCAAGGAACTGCGGCGCCCTTCACCAACCAGTACCATGTTGAGCATCAGCAAGCGTCAACGATTCCGGTGAGCACCTTTTCCTCTTTCCTCGCTTCCTATTTCACCAGCGCCATTGTCGTCGCCTGTCATTGTCAAGACAGCGCCGGGCCAGTTAATGGCCATTTGTTTTGGTCTGTTAGATCTAGATCAGGCGAACAGGATTAGGTCACTTAAACGCCGAAGAGGTATGCTTCCAGAACCGTGCGATCGATTAGATCCAACGTACCTCATTGCTGATCCGGCCGAACCGGTACCCGCGAATAACAATGCGCCGCGTGTCACCTATTCTGTTTAAAAACAGATTTGAAAACAGAATTATTTGCAAACTTCAAACCCTTATAACTTTGGATCCACACGTCCAAAAATTACAAATTTTATGTCGTTGGATTCAGGAGAGCAAGCCCTAGCCAACCATGCCCTTATTTTAGCAAATAGTATTTGTTAGTTTGCTTGTTTTTGCAGATTCTTTTGTATGCTTGTTTAGAGTATAAAAATTATTTAAAAATAATTTTAGGGTTAAAACCTTTGCAAAATGGATTGTTGTGACCTTACTGACCCTAGGAACCAACCCCTGTTTTGGAAAATGAATTTGGAAAAGTTTAGAATGGATTAATTGGTTTAGTTCATTTCTAGCTAAATAAAACTATTGATTTGTTTATGAAAATGGTTTTGAATGGAAAACTTTGGAGGAAATGGTGTATTTTGAACCTACTAACATTGGGAACCACTTTGTGGATTCAAAAATGAGTTTGGTGAAACAAAATAATGGTTCTTTGATTTAAAACCATTTCTAGTCAAATAGAAATGTGGTTTATTTATAAAAATTGATTTTGGAAGAAAACCTTTGAGAAATGTTTTGTTTTAAACTCACTGACCCCAAAACCCAAGTTTTGTGATTTTAAAACATATTGGGTGAACCCTATAGGTTAATTCCTTAGTAAAAAAATATTTCTACACCACATAAAATGATACTTTGTTTTGAAAATGGTTTATGAAGTGAAACATTTTGCAAATGACTTTTCCACTTTACAAAATGACCATTAGGTGTTTTCAAATGTTTATGACCCATTAGGAACCACTCCTTCAAACAAAACAAAGCTTGGCATGCTTGCATGCATTACTTTGACTTTGTTATTTTATGTGTGTTGTTTTGCTTGATTGGTAGATTGAGTTTGTGCCTTGCTTGATTAATTTGTAGTGACTTGAAGAGTGTGATTGTTGCAAGGACAAGGAGTGAACTTATACCCTCTACCAAAAAGGCAAGTGATGCTTCATACTTTTTGTCCCATTACTTTCAATATGCATTAGTGATTTTGCTAAGTAAAACTTGCATGGATTTTATTTTGCTAAGTATAGACCTTGCTATAGTAACACCTAGTAGATGAAGCCTTAGTGGAAATCTTCCTAAGTTAAGATTCCTATTACTATCAAGCTTAGACTAGCTAATAGAAAACATGGGTGGAATATATATTCACACTATGGAAAAATATTCTAAGTCTGAGGACTTGTGTTTTGTTTAATAAAACAACTAAGTTAATGAATCACCTGGGTGGAATGGGACTTGCTTGGTGGTTTTTGGTTGAGTGGTTCACAAGGCCCATGTTTATGGTTTACCTTGTGTATCTCACTTGTGGATGGCCACCCAGGAAGAAAGAGATTTGAGATGTCAAATGTTGAGAAGCTTCAAGTGCAACCACTTGGCAATATGGGCTCTGCCATGATCATATAGGTTGCAAGAACTTAGCCATATAGACAGTTGGTGGTAGTGTTTGATAGGTTGGAACGCGTCCATTTTGGTCTAAGGGAAGGCTTCTGAAAGATCTTGTCTTGGGAAACCAAGTCTTGTGGGGAAAGTGCACCACCTCTGCAGAGTGTAAAACCTAAGTACTTAGCCATGTCCCTGGTAAAGGGCAATTTGAGCATCAAGACATGGAAGCAATCAAGAATCTCATCATTCAAATTTCTGAGTAAAACTTGTGTTTTGAACAAGGGTTGTTTGAAATCTTCAATCTTTGATGGAGAGATGCCTTGGAAAAGGATCTTCAAATCTTTGATTGGGAAAAATGATTTTGCCAAGCAAAACTTAGTATTTTCAAATGTTAAGGAAAAATCTATTTTGAGCAATGCAAGCCTCAACTCCACTTAGCAAAATGCATATAGATGATAGACTCCACTATACTATTATAGTATCACTTGCCAATACAATTCAAATGTATTGACCCTTGTGGCTGTAACTTGTAATGTTGCAGGTTTGATTGTTTTAGTGAAGATTGATTGATTAGGATTACAAAGTCTACAACCAACATCTGCCTGTGGCACTTTGAAGATGAAGGACCCATGACTATAGTTATTCCGCTGCAATGTAATGTAATAGCCAAATGAGGTATGTAAAGATGTAATAAAATTATGTTATTCCTGGTTATAAAGTTATATTATGACCTTTGTTTCTTGATATTACATCTTAACTGTGGATGCTAGCTATTGATCCAGGGACTAGCATTGTAAACACATGGGACTCTGCCTTACCTTATATTTTAACAAGGTTGGGTCAGTTTCCTAACCCTACATTTATTGTGAGTATGCAAGTCACCTCAAAAATTATTCTTTTTATCACTTACCTACTCGAGGATGAGCAGGAGTTAAGCTTGGGGATGCTTGATACGTCGGAAACCTATCTATAATTTTTGATGCTCCATGCTTGTTTAGTATATACTTTGCTTTGCTTTATCTACACTTTGAGGTGCTTTTTACATGTTTTGTGGTACTAACCTATTAACAAGTTGCCTGTTTTCTGCTGTTTTTGGTTCTAGAAAATCTAGTAAAGAAATATTCTCGGAATTGGACGTGACAAACGTCAAAGTCAATAACTTTTTGTGGGGAACAAGTACAAAGGGGAGACGGAGAGGCGGGCTAGGGCGCCCAGACTCCCCTAGGCGTGGGTGGGCCCTGCCCCGCGCCTAGGTAGGGTGTGGGGCCCCTGGCCACCGCCTCGGCCTCCCCCTTCGCCTATAAGAAGCCTCCGATGCAGAAACCCTAAGCACCCGATCAAATCTCCACGAAACCTTCTGTAGCCACCGCCACCATCTTCCCTAGATCGGGGCGATCTGAAGCTCTTCCCTTCACCCTGCCGGAGGGAAGATCATCCCGAAGGCCTTCTCTCCGGTATGATGCGTGAGTAGTTCCACCTTGGACTATGGGTCCATGTAGTAGCTAGATGGTTGTATCTCCTCCTTTGTGCTTTTATGTATAGATCTTGTGAGCTCCATTCATGATCAAGATCTAATCTATTAGTAATCATGCATGTTGTGTTTGTGGGGATCCGATGGATATTGAGATTATTATGTTGGTTTGATTAATGGTTTTGTCTTTATGATTTTATCATGTCTGTGTTGTTTGTGATCTTTCATGCTCTCCGTTGTTAGTAGCTATCTTGGCCAAGTAGTTGCTAGTGACTCCAAGAGGGGGTATTTATGCTCGATAGTGGGTTCATGCCTCTAGTTTCCAATGGAAGTGACAGAAATATCTTCGGTTGTAGATGTGTTGTTGCTACTGGGGAGAAAACAACGGTCTCTTGTTCATGGAACATGTGGACTGTTTACCTTACACACTTTGCTTAAAGCAGTTGTCTGTTGCTTGCAACTTAATACTGGAGTGGGTTCGGATGATAACCTGAAGGTGGACTTCTAGTCATAGATGCAGTTGGATGGTGGTCTATGTATATTGTTGTATTGCCCAATCGAATCTTATAGGATCTTTCTGACTAGTAATTGCATTGTTATGCCTTGCTCAGTTCCTATCAATTGCCCTGTTGTAATTTGTTTACCCTTCATGCCAGGTTGTTTATCTGAGGAGAGCACCTCTAGTGAACTATGGACCCCGGTCCAATCTTTACCATTGATACACCTTCCATTGTTACTTGTTTACTTGCTGCAAACCATTACCTTCCACACCATACGTTTGATCCTTTGTTACAGCAAACCGGTGAGCTTGATAACCTCATTGATTCGTTTAGGCAAAGTCTTGAGTTTTTGTTGTGCAGGTCTCCGCGTTGCTTGCAACACCTGTGTGGTGTTGCCTTCCTCCTACTGGTTCGATAACCTCGGTTTCTTACTGAGGGAAAACTTGCTACTGTGCTGCTTCACACCTTGCTCTTGGGGTTCCCAACGAAGCGCTCCTACATCAACTCAGTGATTGCATCAAGATTTTCCGCGCCTGTCGGGAGGCTAAGGACGTCTTCACTAGGGGAGTCCTCCACTTCCTTTATCTTTACTTTGTTTTTAGTTTGCTTGGTTTTGTTTGCCTCTTTTCAAAAAACCCAAAAAAATAGTCTAGCTTGGTTTCTTTCTTTATTCAAAAACACAAAAAAATTAGTTCCTACTCTAGTTGCCACCTCATTCTAGCTCACCATGTTGCTCCCCAAGTTCACCCTGAAGGACCTTTTTATAGGTAGTGGCTCCATAATTGGGAAAGATAATATTGAAGAATTATTTAATTATGTTAGCAAGCATGAGGATATTGAGGATAAATCTATAACAGAGCTTTCTCCTAATTATGAGATTGCTTCGGCTTCTTTAGTTCATATGTTGGAGGCTAGGTTTGTTAGCGTTAACCCCATGATGCAAATTTTGTTCTTAAAACTAAAACAAGAAAAGAATGCTGAAAAGAGAGAATTTATTCTTGAAACTTTACTCAAAGAGTTCCATGATGTTGCTAGGGAAGCCAAAAAGGTCTTTGAGCATTTTAATACGCTACGCACATGTGTAGATGTTGTGGGTACTTCAGATAAAACAAATCCTAGATATGAATTCAAGATACACATACCATTTAAGCTTGTTGGGATGCATGAGGCCTTTGAAAAGAATTTTGATTGGATTCTTCCTAAAAATCCTTTTGATGAAAGTAGTAAACCAAAGATAAATTAGAAGGGATCCTCCAAAACCCATTTGGATGAGATACCTTTCATAGTTGAAGATTTTGCAACTATGTATGTTAATGCTTCCTCATTTGAAAATACTTGATTCTTCTTGCTTCTTGTGCCTAACTTAAAGGCGTTAAAGAAAAGTACTTGTTTGGAGATAACCCAAGAGTTTCCTTGAGTCTTGGAACTTATTACTTCAGTAATGACCTCTCCTTATCCTTTTTGTTTACTTTTTGTGCCAAGAATGACCTCTAATGAGAGGGAAGTAAGATTTGGGGAGTTGCTGTCCCGAAGCAGATTTCTGTCCTACACCAAAAATATTTGTGAGGAGTCTTTGTAACTCGGATTAATCTCAAAATGTACGAATAAATCCCCCAGTATGTTAGCTAACTTTTGTTAGTTCAACACTTTTTTATTTGAGCAACATAAGATATTCGAAAAAATCGGTTTCTACCTGTGGTCTGTTTTGACAGATTTCTGCCATTATTTGCATTTGCTTCTTATTGATTCCTTTTTGGGTTATTTATGGGAAATTGAGATTTTTTGAAGGAGTTACTACAGTAGCTTGTGTTTTTAGTGAAAAGCCTTGTTGTTCCAAATCTTTGCCAGAGGTCTAATATCTTTTGAATAAACTAATGTTGCTAATGAAGATTGTGTGAAGTTTTGTATGAAGGAAAAAAATTCACATGTATAGAGAGAACGATGCAATGAGATGAAGAATGGACAAAATGTCAAGCTTGGGGATGCCACCCTGGTGTAACCCCAAGAAATATCCAAGAGGTACAAGAGTCAAAGCTTGGGGATGCCCAAGGCATCCCCTTCTTCATCAATAAAAAACTCAGGTCTGTTTAGACACTTTGTTTTTATTGTTTCATGCCAAGTTGTGTTGTTCTTGGAGCGTCTTAGTTTTCATTTGCTTTGCTTAGTTTGTTTAGTTTGCTTAAGTATTTTGGACCCCCGTTCTCGCTGTGTTGTTTTGCAAATAAGTTGCTTGGTGTTGGAAAGGAGTAGTAAGTTCTTACTTGTAAGTGCAAGAGGAGCTTGCATTGACTGTGACTTAGACTTTAGCATGACATGCTAGGTGTTGTTTTGACCTTATGATTAGTGATTATTGTTGTAGTATGTCTTGTTCCAAACAATTGGGATTGCTTAGTGTGCCTTGAAGAAACTATGCGTTGTTTTAGCATGCAAAAGCATAGTATCGTGGTATTCTCCCTTGAGGTTTGTTTGGGTTGACTTGGTGTCACATCCCAAGATTTTCCAAATCTTGTAATGTGAAAAATAAAATAAACAAAATAATTTTTTGTTGAAAATCAGGGTGAAAAGAAACTTTTTGTTTCTAAATGGAAACTTAAAATCCCATCTTGAACAAACTTTGGTTAAAGTTTGAATTCAACAAAATCCAAATCAAGAGAAATGCATTCCTCAATGAATGTATCTGGAAATTTAATCATTTGGAAAATAAATCCCAAAACCCTAAACCCTAATGGAAGAAAATCATTTTTCAAAGTTATCTCCAAATCCATGGATTTGATCCATACCAAAGTTTATCAACAAATATTCACAAAGGATCAAGAAATACAAGTATAAATATCATTAGACCATAGAAATTGGTTTCACTTCAATTGGAACCATAAATAAAATCTTATGAATATAATAAGATAAGGAAATTGAATTCCCAAAGCTAATAAAGCCCTTACCAAAAACCCATACCAATTGGTGAACAAATAATCCTAAAGGGATTTAAAAAGATAAACAAATAATAAATAAAGTTTTCATAGTTGGAATTACTATTTTGGATCTTTAAAATAAAGAGTTTTGGTTTTCAAAAGAAAAGGTAGATTTATAAATAAGGATTATTTTATAAAACCAAATTAAACCTTGGCCAAGACTTGGAAACAAAAGGTTTTGCTTTGATTAAAATAGTAGAGGTTTATTTAAAATAAAATATAAAGGATTTAAATATTCAAGTTTTAGTAATAAAGGTTTTACTATTTTCAAACATCAAAATTTATTTATTTATTTAAAATAAGTTTTCCAAGTATTTTATATTCTCAAATAAAACCTACTGAATGGTTTTGGTATTATATTAGTTTTCAAAATAAAGTTTTAAATAAAACAAATCCTATTTGATTTAATAACTAAGGCCCACTTTATTTAATTATTAATGGACCCTAAAATAAAAGGTTATTTTGTTTTAAACAAGTTTCCAAGTATTCATTATTTCCAAATAAAACCTACTGTTTTGGTTTTGAAAATATTTGGATTTCAAATGGAGATTTTATTAATAAAACAACAAACTCTATTTAATTAATAAACCATAGCCCATTCTATTTAAATGATAAATGGATCCTAAAATAAATAAAAATATTATTTTTTTTATTTCTGGAATAGGTTTAAGTCACTAAACAGAACCCAGTCAAACCTTCAAAGATTTGGTGATGGTTTAAATTGATTTGAACCTTGTTTGTTTGTTTGAAATTCAAAACAGGAAAATAGAAATAGAAAAGGAAAAAAGAAAAAGAATCAGAAACAGAATAAAAATAAGAAAAGGACAGCCCAACCCAGCAGCCCACTAAGGCCCAGCAAACCAGCCCAGTTTTCTCCCCGAAGAAAACGATTCACACGCGATATCAAACCCACAGAGAGAATGACCAGTGGACCCTCCCCTCGTTTCTTTTCCCACTGACCGGTGGACCTCACCTCTACTGCTCATCGTCCACACCCGCGCGACCTCCTTCCCCCAAACCTCGCTGCCGTTGCTGCCATTCAAAGCCGTGATCAATTCGCAGTAATGCCGCGCCTTAAACCTCGCCGTGACTGCACGCTATTAAGCGTCTGCGTCTTCTCCTCCTTTCCCCTTTGTCGCCACTCCTTCTCCGCCCCGAGGCTGCCACAATTCGGCCCAGCACTCCCTCTGTTCCGACGACACCACGGTGACGATTCCGGCCAAGCCACCCCACCTCCTGCCTCCCTGACCTCGCACCCAGACTCACCACTTCTTGACGCATCTCCCAGTGCCTTTCGTTCGACCACGGGCGCCCCAGAGCATCAGCTACGTCAAGCTTCCGAACACCGCCGCGTCTGCAACCTCTCCGACGACCTCCCCCGGTAAACACTGACCGCCCCGAGCCTCCTCGTTCACACTCCCTCACTCGCCTCGGTCTTGCGCAACTAACCCTGACCTCTGTTTGTCTTTTCGTGACCAGTAGCCTCGTCTTCGACCACGGACAGAGCCGTCCGACGCCGTTCCCAACTCCGGCGAGAGATTTAGCCCACTCCAGTGCACCCCTCCATCTGCAACCAACACGTTGAGCTTCCCCAGCCAACTGCAACCTCGGTGAGCACCTCCCCAACCTCCCTTGCTTCCTGTTTTGCCAGCACCGCCACCGCCTGGCCGTGCGCCGCCGCTAGCCACCGTCAGCGCCGCTCCTTTTAGGTCAAACGCGCATCAACCGTTAGATGCAGATCCATTGGCTACGAAAGAATCACTTAACGCGAAGGGGTATGCGTTCAGGGTCGCACGATCGGACTTGATCCAACGCGCCAGAATAGCCAATCCAGACGAAACGGTATGGGCGAATGAGATTAAGACGCGTGGCACCAGACGTTTGAGAATAGAGTTTGAAATCAGATTTAAATGCCATTTTCAAACCTTTGTAACTTTCAAACCACACGTCCAAATTTTACAAATTTTATATCAATGAATTCAGGAGAGCAAGACCTAGCCAGCCATGCCCTTAGTTTAGCAAATAGTATCAGTTAGCTTGTTTAATTTTGCAGTTTCTTTTGTGAGCTTGTTTAGAGTATAAAAATTGTTGAAAAATGATTTTTAGGTTAAAACCTTTGCAAAATGGTTTGTTGTGACCTTACTGATGCTAGGAATCAACCCATGTTTTGGAAAATGAATTTGGAAAAGTTTAGGAAGGATTAAATGAATTAGTCCATTTCTAGCCAAGTAAAAATAATGGTTTTATTATGAAATTGATTTTGGAATGAAAACTATGAGAAAACATTTTGATTCAAAACTAATGACCCAAAACACCAAGTCTTGAGAGTTAGAAACTTTTGGTGAAATTTAGGATAAGTTAATTGATTTAGCCCATTTCTAGCCAAATGGAAATAAAGATTTTGGTTATGAAAATAATTTTATAAAGAAAACTTTGGGAAAATATTTTGGACCAAACATACTG
The DNA here is from genome assembly GCA_023614405.1 of Avena insularis. Classification (NCBI taxonomy): domain Eukaryota; kingdom Viridiplantae; phylum Streptophyta; class Magnoliopsida; order Poales; family Poaceae; genus Avena; species Avena insularis. Next base: position 374,021,315 of record CM042695.1, on the reverse strand, counting down.
ACCCTAGGAAACACTTTATGGACTCAAAAATGTATTTGGTGAAATAAAAATATGAATCTTTGATTTAAAACCATTTCTAGTCAAATAGAAATGTGGTTTATTTATTAAAATTGATTTTGAAGGAAAACCTTTGAGAAATGTTTTGTTTTAAACTCTCTGACCACAAACACCAAGTTTTATAGTTTGAAAACATATTTGGTGAACCTATAGGTTAATGCCTTAGTAAAAATATTTCTACACCACATAAAATGATACTTTGTTTTGAAAATGGTTTATGAAGTGAAACCTTTTGCAAATGACTTTGCCACTTTATAAAATGACCATTAGGTGTTTTCAAATGTCTATGACCCATTAGGAACCACTTTTTCAAATAAAACAAAGCTTGGCATGCTTGCATGCATTACTTTGACTTTGTCATTCTATGTGTTGTTTTGCTTGATTGGTAGATTGAGTTGTACCTTGCTTGATTGAATTGTAGTGACTTGAAGAGTGTGATTGTTGCAAGGACAAGGAGTGAACCTATACCCTCTACAAAAAAGGCAAGTGATGCTTCATACTTTCTATCCCATTACTTTCACTATGCATTAGTGTTTTTGCTAAGTAAAACTTGCATGGATTTTGCTAAGTATAGACCTTTCTATAGGAAAACTAGTAGATGAAACCTTAGTGGAAATCTTCCTAAGTTAAAATTCCTACTACTATCAAGCTTAGCCTAGCTAATAGAAAACATGGGTGGAAAATATATTCACACTATGGAAAAATATTCTAAGTCTAAGGACTTGGTTCTTTGTTTAATAAAACAACTAAGTTAATGAATCCCCTGGGTGGAATGGAAGGATTGGTTTATGTTGAGTGGTTACACAAGGCCATGGACTTGGCTTGTGTATCTCACTTGTGGATGGCCACCCAGGAACAAAGAGATTTGAGATGTCAAATGTTGAGAAGCTTCAAGTGCAACCACTTGGCACTATGGGCTCTGCCATGATCACATAGGTTGCAAGAACTTAGCCGTATGGGCAGTGGGTGGTAGTGTTTGATAGGTTGGAGCGCGTCCATTTTGGTCTAAGGGAAAGCTTCTGAAAGATCTTGTCTTGGAAAACCAAGTCTTGTGGGGAAAGTGCACCACCTCTGCAGAGTGTAAAACCTAAGTACTTAGCCATGTCCCTGGTAAAGGACAATTTGAGCATCAAGACATGGAAGCAATCAAGAATCTCATCATTCAAATTTCTAAGTTAAAATCTTGTGGTTTGAACAAGGGTTGTTTGAAATCTTCAATCTTTGATTGAGAGAAGCTTTGGAAAATAATTTGTCAAAACAAAAACTTAGTATTTTCAAATGTTAAGGAAAAATCTATTTTGAACAATGCAAGCCTCAACTCCACTTAGCCAAATGCATATAGATGATAGACTCCACTATACTACCATAGTATCACTTGCCAATACAATTCAAATGTATTGACCCTTGTGGCTGTAACTTGTTATGTTGCAGGTTTGATTGCTTTAGTGAAGATTGATTGATTATGATTACAAAGTCTACAACCAACATCTGCCTGTGGCACTTTGAAGATGAAGGACCCATGACTATAGTTATTCCGCTGCAATGTAATGTAATAGCCAAATGAGCTATGTAAGATGTAATAAACTATGTTATTCCTGGTTATAAAGTTATATTATGACCTTTGTTTCTTGATATTACATCTTAACTGTGGATGCTAGCTATTGATCCAGGGTCTAGCATTGTAAACACAGGAGGAATCTACCTTATTAGGTTGAGACCTCTTACACTTGGCACATGATCACACCATGTTATGACTTTCACAAGTCACCATAGCCTCTATGATCATTTAGTCCTTGACTTGTAGTACCACTCTATGCTTTGATTAGTAATGCTTTGTTGCACTGCATGATTATGGCCATTATTGCTCTCTTATTTGGTTGCTCCTAGTCTTTTGCTAGCCTCCACTTGTATGAGTAAGTTCTACTCATGCTTCCAACTTCCAAGAAACCAAGTTTTTACAAAGTGTCCACTATAAACTCCTATGCATGGTGTGTTACACCATTCCAAGTATATTCTTGTTTTTAGCTATCTTACAATTAAAAACTATTTTGTTATGTGAAAACTTAGTGATTAAATCCCTCACAAACTTGATGGCACACTTTATATTCTTTGCCCCTAATAAAATTGAACCATTGTGTCATCTATGTTGTATATGCTTGCACTTATACGTGGGAATTAGCAGAACCGTGCTGTCACGGGGAATATTTTCAACATTGCACTTGTACTTTATACTCAGTTGATATCATGCTCTTTTGTCTATGGATGTCACCGGTGTGAAATATAGAGGGAACTTGTAAGTCCATGGAGTTTGTATTATGTGTTAGAGAAACGCCTGGGCCGCTAGCCTAAGCCATGCCTAATCATGGTGGAAACTTGCAGCATCACCATAGTGAGCTATCTATGAAGTATCTTCAATAAAAATCTATACATATGGTAAATAAAAGATTGCTGAGATTCTCATTGTCTGCTTGCCTTGTCATTTTGGTTATGGGAAAGCTCCTGTACCATGTGCAAGGGGTACCCCGTTGGCGGTTCTCTATGATATGCAAATACTTACAATGACAAGAACTTACAGGTGACTAAAGTTGAGTAGCATGAGGTGTGGCCCTCGTATTCAAGGGACTTGAGATTGCCAACTTATACTTCGTCAAGCATATACTCCATCTTTGTTCACTTTAACCTTAATCACTTCAAGATGCTTATGATAGGGGCAATGAGGGCTGAAAGCTAACAAGTACCATAATTTTTGGAAGCTCGTTTTGAAACTTGAAATCCCTGCTTCCTTTATAAAAGGCCTTTCTTCCACCACTATTGAGTCTCCACCTTCTACCTTTAGGCACCATTAAGAGAGCATAGTTGTCATTCTGTGTGCAGTGTTCCAAAGCTTACTGATTGATGCATATTGTGATATTACTTGTTCTTGTGCTATTTGTTTCTAGTCACCCTTGTGAACTTTGAAGGTGTCCTATGCATCTATTTGCTACTCTATGAGGGACAAGCTGATTGCCACTATGCTATGTTTTCTGTATGTGAAACAAACAAACGTTTTTCAATGCATGTTATTCATGATCTTTGTTTGTAGCCTTTCATGTTGCATGCATAGTTACTATGTCCTATTGTTAGAAATCCATCTTTCATGCACATGTTTAGAGTTCTTTGATCCCAGCTTTCAATGCTTGCAAATGGTTAGATCTTTATTGTGAGGGTGCATGTCACCTCAAAAATTATTCTTTTTATCACTTACCTACTCGAGGACGAGCAGGAGTTAAGCTTGGGGATGCTTGATACGTTGGAAACCTATCTATAATTTTTGATGCTCCATGCTTGTTTAGTATCTACTTTGCTTTGTCTACACTTTGAGGTGCTTTTTACATGTTTTCTGGTACTAACCTATTAACAAGTTGCCACAGTGTCAGTTTCCTGTTTTCTGCTATTTTTGGTTCCAGAAAAGCTAGTAAAGAAATATTCTCAAAATTGGATGAGACAAACGTCAAAGTCAATAACTTTTCGTGGGGAACAAGAAGTACAGAGGGGAGACGGAGAGGCGGGCTAGGGCGCCCAGACCCCCTTAGGCGCGGGTGGGCCTAGCCCCGCGCCTAGGCAGGGTGTGGGGCCCCTGGCACCGCCTTGACCTCCCCCTTCGCCTATAATAAGCCCCCGATGCAGAAACCCTAAGAACCCGATCAAATCTCCACGAAACCTTCTGTAGCCGCCACCACCGTCGTCCCTAGATCGGGGGGATCTGAAGCTCTTCCTGGCACCCTGCCGGAGGGGAGATAATCCCGGAGATCTTCTCTCCGGTATGATGTGTGAGTAGTTCCACCTTAGACTATGGGTACATGTAGTAGCTAGATGGTTGTATCTCCTCCTTTGTGCTTTCATGTATAGATCTTGTGAGATACGTTCATGATCAAGATCTAATCTATTTGTAATCATGCATGTTGTGTTTTCGAGGATCCGATGGATATTGAGATTATTATGTTGATTTGATTAATGGTTTTGTCTTTATGATTTTATCATGTCTGTGTTGTTTGTGATCTTGCATGCTCTCCGTTGTTAGTAGCTATCTTGGCCAAGTAGTTGCTAGTGACTCCAAGAGGGGGTATTTATGCTCGATAGTGGGTTCATGCCTCTAGTTTCCAAGGGAAGTGACAAAAATCTCTTCGGTTGTAGATGTGTTGTTGCTACTAGGGAGAAAACAACGGTCTCTTGTTATGGAACATGTGGATTGTTTACCTTACACACTTTGCTTAAAGCAGTTGTCTGTTGCTTGCAACTTAATACTGGAGTGGGTTCGGATGATAACCTGAAGGTGGACTTCTAGTCATAGATGCAGTTGGATGGCGGTCTATGTATATTGTTGTATTGCCCAATCGAATCTCGTAGGATCTTTCTGACTAGTAATTGCATTGTTATGCCTTGCTCAGTTCCTGTCAATTGCCCTACTGTAATTTATTTACCCTTCATGCCATGTTGTTTATCTAAGGAGAGCACCTCTAGTGAACTATGGACCCCGGTCCAATCTTTACCATTGATACACCTTCCACTGTTACTTGTTTACTTGCTGCAAACCATTACCTTCCACACCATACGTTTAATCCTTTGTTACAGCAAACCGGTGAGCTTGACAACCTCACTGATTTGTTGGGGCAAAGTCTTGAGTTTGTGTTGTGCAGGTCTCGGTGTTGGTTGCAACACCTGTGTGACATTTCCTTCCTCCTAGTGGTTCGATAACCTCGGTTTCTTACTGAGGGAAAACTTGATGCGGTGCTTCTTCACACCTTGCTCTTGGGGTTCCCAACGAAGCGCTCCTACATCAACTCAGCGCCGCATCAAACACCAAGATAATTCTGCTGAAAACAGCGTCAGTCAGTGTTAGTTGTATCCAAATCACACAAGTTTAGAGAAGAAACCATAGCAAAAGTGTTCGGAAAAGTAGATACATTTTGGACGTATCAGAAACAAAGTAACAAACAGAAATAAAAAGCAATACTCAGAGTAGAAGTTTCCTTTGCCAGTTCCACTCTTCAATAGCGCTTCACTCCCCGGCAACAGCGTTAGAAAATAGTCTTGATGACCCACAAGTATAGGGGGTGTATCGTAGTACTTCCGATAAATAGGAGTGTCGATCCCAACGAGGAGCAGAAGGTGTTGACTAGTGGTATGGAGCAGGAAATCTCTGTAAATACTTCGCAAACGGATTTTTAGAGGTTTTCTGATAAAGCAAGGAAATAAAGTGCAAGTAAATAAAGACAACAAATAATTGCAGCAGTGGCCCAATCCTTTCTTAGCAAAGGACAAGCCGGTGGAAATACTAATGAGGACCAAACGTTCTCGAGAACACATGGGAATACTGTCAAGTGCTTTCATTTCATATAGTTGATTAATCTTCTTTGGTTTTATAAGTGTTGTGTGGGTGAACCTGTGCTAATGTACCGACCTTACTTGGACTAATACATACTTGTGATTAAACTCCTTGTAAGCATCCGCAAGTACAAGAAAACAACTAAGATAAAAACCTAACCACGGCATTAAACTCTGAGATCCTACACTCCCTTATGCAAAGGTTTCCTAACGGGGGTTCAGGTTTCTGTCACTCCGGCAACCCCACAATTAGTATCCAAATACACAATGCATTCCCCTAGGCCCATAAATGGTGAAGTATCATGTATTCAACATTCACATGACACCACTAGAAGAATAGCACCACAACTTAAATATTAAACCATTGAATAATACTTCCACGCAATTCCACTACTAACAACATGACTTCTCCCATGTCCTCAAGAACTAAACGAACTACTCACGAGACATCATATGGATCAAGATCAGAGATGATATGATAATGGATAACAATCTGAACATAAACAATAATTCAATGGTTCCACTCACAAGCATCAACTACAATAGTAATCAACACCGGAAAAGTTTCCCCTAAGAACTATGCAAGATTCAACACAATTGTTACAGCAGGATGGAGTGGAGATAATGGTGCTGGTGGAGATGATGGTGTGGATGATGATGATGATGATGATGATCCCGATGAAGTCTAGCTTGATGATGGTGTTGAGGGCGATGATCTCCCCTCTCCGGGAAGGAATTTCCCCGGCAGAAATATGTCTGTTAGAGAGCTCTTTCTCTCTCGTTGTTTTCCGCCCCGCAGAGGCGGCGGAATCTTTCTGTGATCGCTCTCCATGTTTTAGGGTTTCGAGGAGAAGATATAGGAGAGAGGGCGGAGCCATAGGTAGGCCAGGGTGGCCACACCCCCTGTAGGCACGGCCTAGGGTGGCCCGTGCCTAGGGGGTGTGGGCCCCCTGTGGCCCAACTCCGCCTCCCCTTCTGGCATCCTTCGTCTTCTAGGAAAATATAATTTTCTGTAGTTTTTCTGGTATTTTTCTGATCTTCGCGAGATTGCATCAAAACACCGCTTTTTCCATCAGAATCCTGACTCCAGCAGTTCATCCTCAAAGAATCATCCAACATACAAAAACAGATGAAAAGACATAAGTATCACCTCTTAATATAAAATATATCAATGAATAGAGGTAAATTATGATATAGAATGGTGATGCAAATTGGACGTATCATCTACGTTGATGGCAAAGCCGTCGGCATAGCTATATACACCGACGGCTTTTCTACACCGACGGGTAGAGGGGCTACGCCTACGAGGTTATACGCCGACGACAGCCGTCGGTGCAACCTACACCGATGGGATTTTGGGGCTACGCCGACGGGACCTAGCCGTCGGCGTATCAGCCTTCTCCTGTAGTGATTATTGATACAATAGGTTGTTGCATTTGTGACTTATGGATTTTTCATGTATAGGTTAAGTTCTTGAAATATATTTTTTTTTGCGAAATTCCACCGATCTATTGAAAATCATCAACAACAGTACAAAGATACCCAAAAGTAATAAAAATTACAAATAGGTCATTGGACCACTTAGCGATGACTACAAACACTAGCACGACCCGAAGGCGCGTCGCCGCCATCGCCCCTCCATTGATAAGAAAACCTCCCGCCAGCAAGAGGCCATGGACCTCCACACCTCTAAGACCCTAGGGCCACCGGAGACGGAGCGGATCGACGACGTCGCCGGCGAGGGGTACGAAACCCTAGATGGGTTTTAGCTGGCTCCTTTTCTATGGCGGCTGCTACGTATGTGTTATTGGATATTAACTTGCAGCAGATATTGCCGGATAGGTGAGAGGCTGCCGGCTAGGGTGTCAAGGTACCTTAACTGAATGCATGCGGCTCGTGGCCCTCAAGGCTGTGGCGGTGGCAACGACATCAACACGGTTTTTAAGGCATCGACATGGATCATGGTGGCGATGTGATCGTCAAGGAGCTGATACGACGACATTGGCATGGAGTCAATTGGATGTATGGATAACTCCATCGACATGAGGTTGGAGTCAAGGGCTGCGGCGACGACAATGCCATCGACACGAGGCTGGAGTCAACTGGATGTATGGATATACTAGACCATAATAGTGCGCGTTGCCGCGCCCATCCATTTTAATGGTAAAATTTTAGAATTTTCTATAGGGAAGCACAAACATAGAAGTTAAAGTTGCACCAGTTTAAATTATAGTTACTCAAAGTATATATAGAGAAGACCAAATTATTTGAAGAACAACATTAATAAGTACCAAGTAGTAGAGTATATGAGAAAATTTTGCTAACATGCACTTGTTGAAGGTGCAGTTATACCACACGCTTAAATTGGTAAAGTCGAAATGACATAAGAGTATAATAAAATGAACCATGAACGAATATTATGACATTGTCTGATATATTCATGTTACTTTATGACATTGTCCATTCTTATAATTTCTTACTTTATAATTAATTTTTTAATCAAATTGATATACGTTAGTACAAACTCATCCTCCTCAGTGAAAAAAATCAGTTACAATTGATGGTAACTCAAAAGTCTGCATGTTCATAGAAAATTTACACACACATGAACAAGTAAGTTAATTTCATTTCTCAACCAGGAGCATGTTCACAAAAACTTTACACGCACATAAATAGGTAAGTTAACTTTATTTTTCCAGCCAGGAGCTTGTCCTTCCAGGAGATATTTCACCACTCCAGGCTCTTCTTCCGCCACAACTTGTACAACTTAAGAGAATACAAAAGCATTACAAACATCAAAGCCACCAAGAAGTGCTCGTAATTCAAGAAGAGCATAGAAAACTAAAGGAATATAATGAAGATTAATTAATTCAAGAAGAGCATTACAAACCTATAGCTAGCTGCATGGGCATCATATCCATGGGGACTCAATTAATATCCTTCATTGATAAGTAGATACATCATTTCAGTATTTTATATGGTGTACATCATCTTAGTGCATGGTTGTGCTAGCCTTTAAATTTCACATGATGGTACTCTTTTATAACCATACAATAGTAAAAATCTGTTTTAATGTCAACGGTACACTGTACTCACGTGTGAATATAACTTAGCAGTGAGATTAAAATATCAAATGTAGCAAAGTAAATCCTTGCTTGCTGTCGTTGTTAGAATATACTCCCTGTCCAATGTTAATTATAAGAATCAAGTTGATGAACACAAAAAGAGACAAAAGATAGAAAATGTATCTAACTAAGAAGTTCTTTGACATCTTTAATATCCTCACTTTTATTTGATTCTCTCATTCCCAATAAAAAATAATAAAGATTGCATTTTTAGCAGGAAACTCCTATATTAACAGAATAGAAATAATTTATGTACCTTATGAGTTGGACAAATAAATTGAAAGAGAGAACTATTGAGTTGTTTCTAAGCTTACCTTCTTAATAACTTCATATAAGGAGTCCTTATGACAATTATCGTTTCTCATCAGGCTAGATTTGAGAATGAGATGGAACAGCAACTTTGGTGCACACAAAGAAATGATCAGATTAGGTATAAGTCAAAGTTTGTGCCTAATGCACATATGTAATCTTCCTAACGCAAATGTGTAAGGGTTGTGTCAGTAACATAATGACCAAAATATGTTGTATAATCTTCCCGAACAAAGTGACATATGTACTATTACAAATGTGATAATTTTGTGGAGTAAGATAATGACTAAAATATGCTATAAATTTAGTAGAATAAAGTTGATCACATAACCTGACAGGATACTATGAAGATTTGTGTACAGGGATATGACAATTGGTCAGAGACATTCCTCTTAATAATGCATAAAAGTGAAGTTTAGCAAACCTTGAATTACTGCTGGAAGTAGCTGAAACCTTCTTCAAGCTTAATTTGGCTGAATGCTGGTTGATAGAAGATTCATTTGCCTCTGAGTTTAATCTGCAGTTAAGGAAGCAATACGGATATTCTGTTGCATAAGATAATTAGGTTGGGACATACCTACCAAAATTGATTCGATTGATCATAATCTATGGATCTACCTTCTCAGGTGCAGGTTCTGGTGTTGGTGCCTCACATATGCACAAAGGCATAGCACACTTGCTGCACTCTGAACCGTTTTTTGGGCGACAAAGCATCATCTTTAATTCTTTATCCAAATTTAGCCCTAAAAAAGAGTCTATAGCACTTAGAACGCTCCACAAAAAACTTGTATCAAGTATCAACACCCCACATCACAAAGATAAGTAATAATTATGTAGCTATATTTTTTGCTTATATCAATACCAAACATAAGTGAATAGACGATCAGGTTATAGCAAACGGGCTAGCTACCTGACCGATTTGTTGAAGCACTGTAGCAAACCTTGGCGTTTATGTATGTCCCCAAGGTAGGGCCTGGGACCAATGGGCAAAGAGTTTAATATAGCTAGAGCACGGATAATCCATATATACAAATCTTTTGCGCTTTGGATTCACAACAACCAGAGGAAGAAGTATGAAATCAACTTAGAGAGGAGAGGATACATACAGAACATGCAGAAGTTGCAGCTACAGACGCCAAAGTGCGCTTGACTCCTGGAATGGTGGCGTCATCTCCATGGCCTTCTCTGGTGGCTCTGGTCACGATCACGATCCCAATCAGATCACTGTCGAGTAGTATCTGCAGGGAAAGAGCACAACCGGTGTTGAAGGAACGCTGAAGCATGGCCGCCATTCATCTTAGATGACAGTGCCCCAGCGGACGCCGGTTCTGATGGCGCCTCTGCCGGACAAGTGCTTGTCGGGCTGGGCACTGTCACCCGATGTAGCGTATAGTTGCGCACTAGTTTTCGCTCCCACAGACTACTACCACATCTGTCGGCGACGCGCCCACGTTTCTCCCTATCCCAAGATCGAGAGGGAATTGCAGGCGACGGCGTGATCCCGAGGGCAGAGTGGTGCGAGCCGATGCAGGAAAGAAGAGAGAAAAAATGGGCTGCACGGGATGGGCCTCCATCACTTACTTCGTGGGCCCATCTAACGGAGCGCACGGTTCGTCGGCCCGATTAACCAGAGGAAGCCGAATTTGGCCTACCGAGTAGCAGCCCTGAAACGGTAAAGCTGGCCCATTCGACTGGAATCGCTGGCGAGAACTGTTCCAACGACCTTTTTGTGACTTTGGGACAGTCTCGAACGTTGGATGACCATATCCGACGGCCTAGGACGCCAAACCACTGTGAGAGCTTCTAGCTAGGTGAGTTTTGCTGTTTCTTAATACATAATGTATCAACTATATGTATGGATGATGAAATGTATAAATTTGGATGAAACGGATGCGTGAAGTTGCAGTACTAGTTTTCTTTTTCCGGTTAATCAACGTGAACAATGTTGATTTGGGCTTATCTTGTTTCGGTTACAATATGATCAACGTTATGTATATGGTACTGTGTTTAAACTGTATACCTATATAAATACACGAACAACATATTTAAAAATTAATTAGCAAAAATATACCCGTGACGCACCAAAAAGTATACCCGGCGCATCTAATATTGATAGGTTATCCATGGGGCACTAGTGGTGTGACATGGGTAGTGCTTATCCGTGGCGCACCATAGTAACGTGATACCTGTGGGGTACTGGTGGTGTACCACGGGTAGGCAAAAGTGGTGCCCACAGGTGGCAAAAGTGGTGCCCACGGGTGGCGTTTTCCCTAGTAGTGTCATGCGACTCAAGTTCGTGATCAGTTTGTATGAATCCATTAGCATGTTGGAATCCCTACTTTTTTCCTTTTTCGTGATCAATCAAGAACTTGTTTGATTCAAAAATCATTGTTAATATAAGGAGCATCACATGCGGAAATACCATGGTGAACCCGGGTGCGCGCGCACTCTATATTGTAAAATAATTAGTAATTTTAAAAAGGTTTAAAAAATTTTAAAACTTTTAGTCGGGTTTTTTATTTCAAGTATTGTACTCGTATAAAAGATTTTGCCAACAAACGACTTTTATTCCAACCTAGATGAAGGATTTTCCAAAAACAACACTATATTAACATTACACACAAGCTATATACGTCAGAAATTTCACCTTTTTGCCTGGTTTTGTATATGAGTCATTTTTTGTTCAAATTTTTTACATAACTACAATACATGATTATCTTTGACCCCCAAAAAATTTAATTTTTTTAACATATTTTCTAATTTCTATATCTTTTACGCACATAGGGTGCGCGCACCCGAGTGCACGAAATGAGGGTTAGCATCACATGCATTTAACATGGAAAGAACATTGGATCTGCTATATAAAAGAAGAAGGTTCTGATGACACAAATTAGATATGACTAAGGGTGTTTTGCGCAATGTGGGATAAAAACTTCTGATCCCCCGGGTCCTCGTGTTGACACGTGTCCATCCAAACTCGTTTTTGCTACACTCAGACCCGCTTTTGCTACATAATGCCCCGTTTTTGCTACACTGTAGCAGAAAACGGTTCGGCCCAGAAATATAAAACAGATTGGACCTCGTCGGAGATTTCGCCGGAAACCTCGCCGGAGACCATGTAGCAAGAAAGTTTGATTAACGTAGCATATTCGACCTCGCCGGAGACTCGCCAGTAGACCTCACCGAAGACCGTGTAGCAAAAACGTTACGCTATTGTAGCAAAAAACGTAAAATGGTGGTGGCAAAAAAGTTGTGCTAATGTAGCAGATCCGACCTCGCCGGAGACGACCTCGCCAGAGATCGTGTAGCAAAAACTCAACGCTATTGTAGCAAAATCACAAAACGGATGTAGCAAAATGTTTTTCTAATGTAGCAAATGGGACATCGCCGGAGACATCGCCGGAGACCACTTAGCAAAACCATATAGATTGGTTGTAGCAAAAAAATATACGAAAGTAGCAAAAAAAAAAATGCGAAAGTAGCAAAAGAGTAGCAAAAACCATATAGATTATGTTCTGGATGCTCATCGATGGCGCCGGTCAACCGGCGACGCACGCCTTGTTTTTTTTGGCACATGCACCGATCGATGCTATGCTAGTGCATTGGGCTGCTCCATCAGAGACTACTAGCTAGTCTTCCTCTCTTCGACCGATCAGAACCATGAGTGCGCTGCTCCATTGGGCTGCTCCGCGCGGCAAGGGCAGTGACGACGCGGCCGGGAAGGCGGGTGGCGGCAGGGCGTGGCAAGGGCGGTGACGGCGTGGCCGGGAAGGCGGGTGGCGGCAGAGCTACGGCGCGCCGCGGAGGGCATGGCAGGCGGCGCGCGAGCTGCAGGCCTGCAGCGGCGAGCGGCGCGAGAGTCATGGCGGCGCGGTGAGAGAAGCTGCAGACAGTGCGGGAGCTGCAAAAGGACTAGCTGCAGGAGCTGCAAGAGGCCTAGCGGCAGCGCGGGGGTTGCGGGACGGCATCACATGGAGGTTGAAGGACAAAAGAATAAATGGCTCTTTTATAGGCCAGCTATGAGGTAGCAGCGGGCATGCGGGCTGTGAACCGTGCGTACTTAGCCGGACGAGCGACCCGGGGATCAGTTGGTTCGATCCCCGGAGGAATAGTATCATTTCCCTTTTCGAAAGCTATCCCCAAGCATCGTTTCCGCATGCCTCTGCTCCGATTTTGCATTTGAAAAGTGTCCATGCTTTTCAGAGTGCCACGACCAACTCACTTTTGAAGTTTTATTGTGAAAGTACCTAATCTTGTAGATATGTCATTATACCGTAGCCATAAATTATAAATCTGACTATCAAAATAGCTCTATAAAACATCTTATACCGTGTTTAGTATATAAAAAAAAAATAGATTCTTGATCTGTTGGCATGTGAGTTGTACACCTATACTGCGAACAACTCACGATAATCATGTGCATTCGTGCAGATCGTGCTTAAACGAGTTGATAAATAAAGTTGCACGCCGATCTCGCTATCGGCTTGCTGCAATAAAGCAATGATAAACTAGTCGTTAGTACAGTGATCATCACGAGCTAGCCCATCCCATGATCTGGATCAGAACCTTCCTTTCGGAGCCCAGTCATCAGCGTGCTGCGCGCGGCAGACATGCCTACTTATTGGTGTTCCCCGTCCCTACTACCACTACACGGTAGACATCTCTTGCAGCGCAGCGACAATGGAGCTCCTCAAACCACTGTGCGTCCTGCTCGCCTTCGTCGCCGCCGCGGCGGCGGCTACGGACACGGAGCTGGAGATCCAGACGACCGAGGTGCAGTCCTCCTACATCGTGCACGTCGTGCAGGCGCACGCGCCCCGGCTGCCGCGGCATGGCCTTCATGCCGTCCGGCCATACGCCGCGTTCCTGCGTGACAACATCCCGGCGGAGCTGTCCAGCCCGGCACCAAAGGTGCTCTACTCCTACTCCCACGCCGCCACGGGCTTCGCCGCACGCCTCACGGCGCGACAGGCCGAGCGCCTCGCGTCCTCGCGTTCCGTGATCGCCGTCGTGCCCGACACAATGCAGGAGCTGCACACCACGCTCACACCGTCGTTCCTCGGCCTCTCGCCTTCGTCCGGCTTGCTCCCGGTGTCCAACGGCGCCATGGACGTCGTCATCGGTGTCATCGACTCCGGTGTGTACCCCGAGGGCCGACCGTCCTTCGCCGCCGACCCGTCTTTACCGCCGCCACCCAGCAAGTTCCGTGGCGGATGCGTCTCCACTCCGACGTTCAACGGCTCCGCGTTCTGTAACAATAAGCTCGTCGGCGCGAAGGCGTTCAACAAGGGGCAGCAGGCTGCTCGTGGCAGCGCGGTCGGTGAGGACTTGCAGTCGCCCCTCGACACCAACGGGCACGGCACCCACACCTCCTCCACCGCTGCCGGCTCTCCCGTCGCTGACGCTGCCTTCTTCGACTACGCCAAAGGCAGAGCCGTCGGCATTGCCCCCGCCGCGCGCATCGCCGTCTACAAAGCATGCTGGAAAGGGTGCGCGAGCTCGGACATCCTCGCCGCGTTCGACGAGGCCATCGCGGACGGTGTCGACGTCCTCTCCGTCTCGCTCGGCGCCGTCGGCAAGGCCCCCAACTTTTATCAGGATTTGTTGGCCGTTGGCGCGTTCCGCGCCGTCAGCAAGGGCATCGTCGTTTCCGCCTCGGCCGGGAACTCCGGACCCGGCGAGTCCACTGCCGCCAACATCGCGCCGTGGTTCTTGACGGTCGGAGCGTCCACCATCAACCGCCAGTTCCCCGCGGACGTTGTTCTAGGGAACAACGAGACTTTCACGGGCACCTCCCTCTACGCCGGCGAGCCGCTCAGCGCGACCAAGGTACCACTGGTCTATGGAGGGGATGTGGGCTCGAAAGTCTGCGAACAGGGGAAGCTCAACGCCACCTTGGTCGCCGGGAAGATCGTTTTGTGCGAGTCCGGCGTGAATGCCCGGGCGGCGAAAGGACTGGCTGTCAAGCTCGCCGGTGGTGCCGGCGCGATCCTCGCTAGCACCGAAGCCTTCGGCTTGCAGGCTCTGGCCAGCCCCCATACCCACCCCACCACGGCCGTCTCATTTGCCTTCGCCGAGAAGATCAAGAAGTACATAAGCACCCAGAAATCCCCTACGGCGACGATCGTGTTCCGTGGCACCGTCATCGGTTCCACGCCGCCTGCTCCCCGAATGGCTTCCTTCTCAAGCCGCGGGCCAAACATCCGCGCACCGGGAATATTCAAGCCTGACGTGACCGCGCCCGGCGTGGACATCCTCGCCGCCTGGACGGGCGCCAACTCGCCCACAGAGCTCGACGGCGACACCAGGCGTGTGAAGTACAACATCATATCGGGCACGTCCATGTCGTGCCCGCACGTGAGCGGCGTCGCAGCGCTGATCCGGCAGGCGAGGCCGGAGTGGAGCCCCGCAGCAGTGAAGTCCGCCCTGATGACCACCGCATACAACGTGGACAATGCCGGTGGCATCATCGGCGACATGTCCACCGGCAGCGCGTCCACGCCGTTCGCGCGCGGTGCCGGACATGTCGACCCCAACCGCGCCGTGGACCCTGGACTGGTGTACGACGCCGGCAAAGAGGATTACATCACCGTCCTATGCGCGCTCGGGTACACCGCCAAGCAGGTCGCGGTGTTCGAACCGGCGGCCAACTGCTCGACGCGCGCCGGCTCCTCCGTGGGGAACCACAACTATCCTGCCTTCTCGGTGGTGTTGACATCGAACAAACTGGCGGTCGTGAAGCAGCGCCGCGTCGTGCGCAATGTCGGCACCAATGTCAAGGCCACCTATAG
Organism: Avena insularis; assembly: GCA_023614405.1. Taxonomy (NCBI): domain Eukaryota; kingdom Viridiplantae; phylum Streptophyta; class Magnoliopsida; order Poales; family Poaceae; genus Avena; species Avena insularis. The sequence goes on along the minus strand of CM042695.1, from coordinate 374,005,669 downwards.
GGCCAAGGTGACCAGCCCCGCCGGCGTGCGCGTCACGGTGAGGCCCGGGAAGCTGCAGTTTAGCGCGAAGGAGAAGACGATGGAGTACGAGATCACCTTCACCCAACGAATCTTTGAGAGCGTCACCGAGAAGCACACGTTCGGATCGATCGTGTGGAGCGATGACGAGAAGCACACCGTGACGAGCCCCATCGCCATCACCTGGCCGTCAAGCCAAATTGCAGAGATGTGATCGGCTTGCGTCGGGACCTTGTCTTATTTGCTGTAAGTTTCGGTTCGCATGGTCGGATCAGCGAACCAGGAGTTCCCACATAGTATATTCTCACGATCTGATCTCCACATGTCTGGTCTGAGCACCACATTTCAATAAAACAATCCCCATTTGGCACCTCCACATGTATAGAGCATTACTCCGATCTGATATTCCAGTTGATAATAACAATAAAATTTAGAGGACAAAAATACCATCAAGATGAACAATAAATAATATGCTTTTTACCATCAAGATGAGACGATTAAACATTTTTTAATGTAATTTCGTTCGATCTATTTGATCAATTATCCAAATAGCCTTTAGTTTCTCTCTCTCACGATCTGATCTCCACATGTCTGGTCTGAGCACCCCATTTCAATAAAACAATCCCCATTCGGCACCTCCACATGTATAGAGCATTGCCCCGGTCTGATATTCCAGTTGATGGTAACAATAAAATCTGAAAGTTGAAAATATCGTTAAAAACGAAAATATCCGTCTAGTATCTATGCCAAGGCGTAATTCTAACAAAAAATAATATTATAAAACGGAATTGGCAAGAAAGTCATTTAAATGTTGTTTCTTCTGCTGTTCTTTGGAGCATTTGGAATAATAGAAATAGCATTGTCTTTAATAAGACATCTTGGATTAATATGAAACAGGTTTGGCGCCTGGTCCTCTCCTTCCTCAAAGTATGGTAGAAACCATTCAAGGACCTGGAGGGGGAAAGATCGTCCTTTTCATGGAGAAGATGATCGACAGACTGAAAAATCCTTTGACGCTCACGGCAAGATGATCTGTGCTGGCTTCGAGTGGATTTCCACCTGGAAGACTACTGCATCATTGAGCTATGGGGGGAGGGCATCGCTGGAATACCTCCAAGATCACCTTGATGAGGAGGACAATATCCATGTGGTGTTTTAGTCTTGTCTTTTGTCTGCTCCAGGTTTTTTAGACTGTGCTCTCTGGAGTTGTAGTCTGTCAGCTGTGGTTTTTGAGCTGAGCCGAAACTTTCTAGTTTAGCTTCTGAGCGCTAGGCTCCTTACTGTCATTTTTAATGTTTTCGATGTTACTTGGAACTGGCTTGTTTCATTCTCGATTAATGAACAGGGGACAGAGTTCCTTTCGATCTAAAAAAATTGGCAAGAAAGTAAACAGTGTGTTTTTTACTATCAAGATGAGACGATTAAACATTTTTTTAATGAAATTTCGTGATGGGTCTTAGGGCGGTGCGGGTGGTTCGCCGGTCTGGTCGCCCCGTGGCGGAGCACAACGAGGAGTTGGAGGTGATCCACTGTTGCGATGCACTCAACAAGGATTTGGGCCGCAGTCCGCGATCTATTATTTGGGCCAAGATCTAGGCTCAGACAGGACGTGATGCGAGGTATCTGGTGATGTCTTGACCACACCGGTGACATTCTACAGCTGCGCTCTGGGTTGTCATCTCCTGTAGCACCCCGGGTAAATCCACTACTAGAAAATCGTCGTGTTTTTGTTTTGTGCATCATCATGACATCATCATGCATGCCTTGTCATAAAAGTATAATACAAAATCCTATTTTATTTTTTTAATACTTCCCTTCTTTATTTCAAAATACAAACCCCAGATCTATCTGGATATTTTATTTGTCTAAAACTAATTACAAACATCTTTTAAATATTAAATAAAAAAGTTTATATTATTTTTGGGGAGGCGGCCAGCCAGGCCCAAAAGCCCAGCCGGCAACCTCCAACCAAACCCTAATCCTAACCCTAGCCAAACCCTAGCATCCCACCTACCCTATTTCCCACCCCAGCCGCCGCCGCTAGGCAGCACACACACATACACGACACAACGACGCACACGCTGCCACACCAACCGACCACTCGTGTGCCGCCACCCGCCTGGCCCACCTCCCTGCCCCACTCGCCCGCTCCCCTCCCCGACCCTTCTCTCCTCGCGTGGCACCTACGCTACGCACGCATGGGATTCCTCGATCCCATCGCAAGGCCCCATGATCCCTGCGGCCCACCAACCTCCCCACCGACGCCTCCCTCACCTGAACCCCACCCCGCTCGATCTCACCTTCTCATGAGCGCTGGCCTGCCAGATCCTCCTCGCATCCCCGCGCCGCCTTGGCCGCCACTCGTCAGATCATCGGCGCCTCTCCTCTCCGTCGCCTGCCCAACACCCTTCATTGTCCTCTTTGAGCCGCCAAGCTTCTTCTCCGCCGCCTGCACCCCCGCGTCCCCGCCTCCTCCTCTCCTCCGACTCCTCCTCCGCCTACTCGCCCTGCCGACCCTTCCTCGTGGCCCTCCTCCCCGCCTCTGTCTGAAGCCCCGCAGTCTCGCCCCGCTGTCGCTTCTCCCCGCCGACGAGTCCTACACCATGCCGAGTCCTCGCGAGCCACAGTGCAGGTGTCCGCCACGGTTATGCCGCACATCGCACATCGCAAGCTCGACCTCCATCTTCGTCACGTGTACCTCATCGCCACCATCGGGTTGCCCATGTGCCATTTCCTGGAGGTGTTTGATGTTGCCGATGGGCCGTTTTTCTGTTTTAGAGGTGATGGTGTGATGTGTAACCTGTGGTGGATATGGTGTGTGGTGGAGTGTGGTAACATGGAGGATGCGACTACTCTAGCGCCGTATAAGCCGGCACCGTCTTCTTTCAAGGAACCGTGCACTCGCGCACCCGGCAAGGCCTCCGACATGGACCCACGTTCGCCCACCGACAAGGAACCAATGATTGTCGGCATCCAAGATCTTCCTCACGGCACGCCCAAGACCTTCTTCCTGGATTCCAAAGCCCTTTCCCGGCGTTCGGAGCCCCGAACCCCGTCGAAGCCCTCGGAAGTCCAAGATCGCCGAACCTCGTGTTGTGACTTCTTCTTCGAGACCATTATTTTTATAATATATATAATATACTTGTTGCATATAAAATGTTTATGTTGCATACATGTTTGTGGTTTGGGGGCATTATGTCGATTCATCTCATAATTAAATCTGGGGTCCATATGCGGGCAAATCTAGTCTCATATTGGTCCCATTTAAATTTGTGTAGCGAACCGGTGCTATCTTTTTGTCTTGTTAATGCAACATTTAAATTGCGGGGTATCTAAACAACATGAACCATCTATTTAATTGTTGGGACCCCGGTTTCGCTTAATTTTGCCTAATTGCATCGCATCTTTGCCATGACATACATCATACATGCATCATGCCCGATCTTCTATCGTAGTATTAAATAGTGTATCCGGTGTTTCTTCTAGTGCTTTGCTTCTTCACGGATTAGGCCGATGAGTTGATGCGAGTGTCAATCCGATCTTCGAATGAACCTTCGGCAATGTTTTCAGGCGAGCATTCTCCCCCTTTCTACCTATTTTATATTTCTAGTCTTTATTTCCTCCTGTTGATCTATTGCTATCTGTGATGCGATGCTCTAGTTTTCGTACCGTGATATCCTGTAACATCCCAAAAATACCAAACTTAGATCATCAAAACACTAATCATCAAGATTAGGGGTAACAAAAACTTTTCTAACTAAACCCATAAATGCATGCATATGTGTATGCATAGTTTTTGAATTTCTTTAAAACCACTTTGTTTGTGTGATCCATTGCTTGTAAAATGTTTCTTAGATGAAATAAACATCATCTAAAACATTTCTCACACCTTTCCTAAAGACAAGTAAATCAAAACAAATATATTAAGTGAATGGTCATTTTGACCAATTTAACTCTCATGCCTACTTTGGCTGCCTCAAACTTTCAGAACCTAACAGAAACTTTTCTGGATCTTTGCACCCCTTGAATGTACTCATGACAGAGTCTCAAGGCCCACTTTGTGATCATCCAGAAACTTTCAAATGCATAGTTTAAATGACATTTCAAAATTGAATCTTCTTCATATGGGAAGATCCCACTTTTTCAAAACCCACTCAAACAAGCTCAACTTTTAAAACCCAAGCATCTGCAGACTCACCAGAACCAATCTAGCAAACCCACCAAAAATCATTTCAAAATTCAAAACTTGATTTCATGCGGCCATTTCATCAAACAGGTTGCAGACACAAATCAAACAAAACCTCAAACACTATAGTGTGCAGTAAATTTGGCCTAACTTGTTTCCTAGTTAGCTCACACATAGCTCAGTAGATCATCTAGAAAGTTTAGCCCAACAGTAGCACTCCTGTTAGCTTGCCATTGCCATTAATGGTGAACAGCCGAGCACACCCATGTCACCCCATTGTGGACAGCAAGCTAGGAGCAACAGCAAGCCTAGCCAGCATGTCTGGGAGGCAGCCCATCGTCCACTGCCACTCACTGTCCCAGCCGCAAGCGTTGCCAAGCCATGGACCATGCGCACAAGCCGCGCCCAGACCATGCCGAGCGTGCGCCAGAGCGCCACCCTCAACCATCACCCATAGACCGCGCGCCGCCCTCACCGCGTGCATACACGATCGCCACCGACCCAGGAGACCGCCAGACATCCCCGTTTGCCGCCCCGTGCCATACAGCCACCGCCCGCCGTCAAAGATGCCGCCTCAGAGCACGCCTGCGTTCCAGACCAAACCACACCGCCCCATGCCTCGCGACCATGTCGTTGAGCATCGCCAGGAGACACTGCACCGTCCCCTACCCATGCCCATGCCTTTAGCCGCCTGTAACGTCGCCCCCGACGAGCTCACCATGCGCCCCGACGGTCCCCTCGCTCGACTATAAATAGAGGCCACCCCCGTACGAATTCATCACACCATCTCCCTCCCCTCTTCTCACTGACTGTGCCACACCATTTCCAGAGCAAGGAGAACACCACCTCGCCGGAATTTCACTAGAGCCTGCCGCTGCCGGAGAAGAAAGGAGCCAGCGATTGGAGCCACCCCAGGAGCTGCCGCGACCACCCCTGAGTTCACCGTTGTCGACTTCGTCGTTCGCCCGCCTCGCCGACCTTCGCCCGTACCCCGGTGAGCCCCCATCACCCCTCACTGGCCGCGCTAGGTTTTGTTCTCGCCGGAGCTGTCTCGTGTCGACGATGACCCCTAGCCGTTGGATTAGAACTAGATCGAACGATCCACGTTGCCCCATACCGCTTCGCCCAGCCCCGTGTCACTAACGAGTGGGGACACCCACTTACGCAGCCCGCGGGAGCACTGTGCTTAGCAGGCCGGCCCGTTAGAATTTCCCGCGCAGCCCAGCAATTCAAATTAAATATTTTTCTATTTCATTTCAAACACACTTTTGTACCCAACTTCAAAAATCAACCCAGATCGATTCAATGCACCAATTTGAATGAAACCAATTTTGTTGGAAAGTTCTATGAATGCTTAATCCAAGCCCGTTGGATTCAAGTCATTTGGATCTGTAGATCACCCTTGATAAAAATGACAAGGCAGAAGCTTTTCTGCATTCAAACATTTTTCAAATTTAAACCATAAAAGCTTTTGAGTTGATTCCAACTCTCAAAAATCACATTTAACCATACCTTTCAGAATCTATAAAAATATATAGGTTTACTTGCAGAAATAATGTTCAAGTAATAAAAGAATGCTACATAAGCATTTGTAGCCACTTTAATTAATTAAAATAAAAGGGTAAAACGTTATTAAATTGTGACACCACTTTAAATCACATTCCCATGGACTACAATATGAGGTGATGACATGTGTCAACATGATCCCATGTTTAGTTTGGAGAATATTAAATCTTAAGTAGTTTTTCAATGAGTAGAAATTACTTTTCTAAAAATAAAAAGATTTAAACCAAGCCTTAACCTTGTAATGTTAGAGATGATGCTAGATCATCTATAGGACCCTTGTGTGTGATGATTGCAAGTAGTTAAGTATTGTTTGGTGATTGTGTACCTCCTATTTATTCATAGACGTTAGTACCGACCAAGGATACGAGGAGCAAGGAGGATACTACGAAGAGGAAGCCAAGGAGAACTTTAACCACTGCTCTGCACAAGGGAAGCTAACACTTGCAAGATACTATACCTATGCAAGCTTATATTGACACTGATGCAAGCCTTACTAATCAAGTTGACCTTAGCAAGCCAAATACTACTAGTGATTATGCAATTTGATACCCTACCTATGCAAGTTACCCCTTGCAAGATTACCCATTTGATAAACCAATCCTAGTTTTACTTGCGAACTTCTTATTTTATTTCTTTATCAAAGCTTACTTAGAGTTTACTTAAGTGACTGGTAGATTTTGGAAAAGCTAAAGGTTGCATAAAGAGCATAAAATTTGGCCTAGGACATAAACCTTGATATCAGTCTAAGATATAAGGTTGGACTTAGTAAAACTCCATTAGTTACCACCCTTCATTAGTACTACCCCCCCCCCCACCTGTAGATGCTAGTGCTAAGCATAAAACTTGATCAACTTTAGATGGGAATTCTTGGTGGAAAAATGGTTATGAAAACCTTGGAATGATGGATCATTCTATTGAAATGTTTTGGACATGGTTTCCAAACACTTGATGATTTTGGTGATGAAAATGTTGAGGCATGAGCCTTAGCCCTTTATAAAAATGATGGTTGTCTGGATGCGATACCATTCCAATTTTATCGTACAACCACAATACCCGAATATTGGGTAGGGCTTGACTGGAAACTTATATTCCTTAGTATTAGTTCCCTCACGGCCAAGGTCTGAGCTGAGGCTACCTTGTGAAGATTGTCCACCTGTGCAGTACCCAAGATGACAGTGAGTCATGGTTGGGAGGCCAAACTCACAGGAGAGGTGCTTATACTAGGGCGTGTAAATGAAAGGTTAGGATTGATTATCCGCATACTGAGTATGGTGAATTCAGGATTTGTTCCTGACGGATGTATCGAATGTTGTGGTGAAAGTGTACAATCTCTGCAGTGTCAAACTATTCGAATAGCTGCGTCATGATTATGGACAGTTGGAGTGGCCATACTGTTCCCCCGTCAGACTTTTCAAAATGACTTGTGAAATGAATTGAGACTTTGACTTGACCATAACAGAGTTGTGACCTGAGTTACAAGATCCCACTTAGGAGTTATAAAATTGTGACTAGCTTTGGAACTGAGTAGAGATAAACCTGGCTTTTGCAAAACAACCCTAGAGCCTAGTGTCCTATTATCCAAAAACCCCTTACCTGTTAGTATTAGTTTGCGAGTACTTAAAGAGTACTCATGGCTTTGTCCCTGGATATTCCCATGGCCAGACTATGAAGAGGAGTATCTAGAGGATGGACCCTAGGAAGGTTACGACAACTAGGATCATCTCCCATCGTCAGCATTGCCTGTGACCCCGAAGATGGAGCTTCGCCTACGCTACCGTTATTATTACGTATTCCGCTGCTTGAAGTTGTATTAAGAACTGGATCATGAGATCCCTATTGGTGTAAGAACTTATGTATCGTTGTAATGGATGAAGTACTATGGTATCCAATTCTGTTATGTCTCGCAAAAATGGTAATCCTGGGATTGCGATGTATGGCATAACAGACATCTAGGATTGAAAAATCCGGGTGTTGACAAGTTGGTATCAGAGCCATCCTGACCATAGGAGACCCTAGTTAGGTTGGACGTTGAACCAAAAACTTAGTTTCAAAACCAAAGAAAACAAATATTTACAAAAACCTATTCTCTTTCTTATCTCTTTAATTCTTTCATAAAAATTCATGTTCCTCAAAAGCTCTTGCAAAATACATAAAATTTTGACACACTTGATCACTCTGCTAATCTACTCATCCTCTATTTTTATAGATGGACGTGAAGTACATCAAGTTTTATCAGTTGGGGAATGGAGGAGACCTTATCTTTGAGAGGGATCTGGATCAGCTTTCGGAACTTCTGGAGCATCCACACCCCGAGTTCTTCGGAGCTCAGCTCAATGATCAAGGAGGAGAAGATCTGTAGTGGCTAATTGTTGCAAGTCTCCGAGGAAAGATTGAACCTCCCACTGCGGAAGGAATTCAGTTTACCTTAAGAGAGAACAACTGGCTCGATGGACTTGCCAGAGCAATGCAAGAATCTCTCTCCGTCAGGTGGGCAGAGCATCAATCAGATCAAGGGTACTCGCTTTGAGTTTTTCCCAAGACGTGATGCAAATGGACAACCCCTGGAAGCCCCATACCACCCCGAGCTGAAGACTCAATTGGACCACCTTAGCTTCATGATGTATGATTGTCAGCAGGAGTTGGACAACTGCCGTGACTACTGCAACCACAAGTCTGCCATCATCAAGACGAAGGATCAGACCATAGCCATGCTAGCAAAGGACCGCAAGTCTCGTCGCCGTCAGCTCGACAAGAAGGAGCGCATTATTGCCTGTCTTCGCCATCGCATCTCATCTCTGGAAGAGACCATCCACGAGAGAGACATGCAGTTGGAGGAAAGGGAGAATGCCGGAGAGGATCTTCGTGGAGACCCTTACTCTTACCTCAGCGATGACGATGATTTTCTGGAGGATCAGGCCATGGACTTCTTCACCGATGAGGATGATTTTGCCTTCATCGATGATAATGAAGATGATGAAGCCACAAACTCCGAGGAGTAGTAGCACGGAGCACTAGCGTAGTGAATAGTAGTCTGTCCCACTGTATCGTAGTTTGAAGAATGGTTCTTAAAACCATTTGTTTTCCCTTGCTGTGGTGTGCGTTATATCGAGTGATTGAATGAATGAAAAAGAAAGTTGCTAGAAAAATCTGAGTCAAAACTTTAAAAACTTTTCAAAGACCCCAAACCTTAGAAAAATTCCCTCTTTTCTCACGATTTATCTAAATCTTCAGATGCCACGTGGAGGAAGTGGTTCAGCCCCGGATCCGATGTTGCAGATTCTGCAAATGTTGACCTCGACCGCTGAAAAGAGCGAACGTCAAGCCAACCTAGCCCCTCTGCAACAGATAGCCCAGCTAGCCCACAACAACCAAGGCCACGGAAATCAGGACCACCACGGATCTAAGCTCAAGAATTTCCAGAATACCAACCCACCCACTTTCACCAAGTCAGAAGAACCCCTAGACGCCGATGATTGGCTGCAAACCATGGAAAACAACCTAGAAGTCACAGGAGTGGAAGCCAACGAGAAAGTCCTGTTCGCCACCCATTATTTAGCCGGAGATGCCAGGGCATGGTGGAACAGTGTTCGTGCCATGACCGGAGGCCAGATGATGACCTGGGAGGAATTCAAGGTCAAGTTTAGCAGAACCCATGTGCCACTAGGTTTGATCAAGAGAATGAGAGACGAGTTCAGAGAGTTGAAGCAAGGAAGGATGACTGTAGTGGAATACCATGACAAAAAAAATTGTCATTAGCTAGGTATGCCCCGGACGAGATAGACACCGAAGCCAAGAAGAAAGAAAGATTCCTGAATGGTCTGCATGACGAGATGCAGACGGTGTTAGTCAATATCCCCTTTGCCGATATTGAAGCCCTTGTCGATTCAGCCATCCAGATGGAAGGAAAGATCAACCAGGCCAATGAGAACCGCAAGCGTCGCATGATGCATCAACCCGGAACCCATCAGACCCCAAAGTATCGCCCCAACCCATCTCCAGGATTTGCCCCAAGAACCAATAGACCCCCTATGACCCGTCCTACCTACCCCAACCGTGGAAACCCTAGACCCGGAGGAAATCACACTAACCCCGGCAACTCTAGCAATTTCACCCGTGCCCCACCCAAGTTCAACACCAACAATGCTACCGCCAATCCCAACACTGCCCCGAGGACTGGAAGCAATGTTGTGCCTGTCGCAGCCAAGGACAAGTCACAATTGACCTGTTATGACTGTGGAATTAAAGGCCACTATTCCAACGAGTGCCCCAACAAGAAGAATTCTACAGCACCCAATACCAATGCCCCAGCTCAGCAACAGCGTCGTGTTCAACAAGGAAGGAGATTTGCCCCAGGAAATTCACTCAACCGTAATGGCCGTCTTTTTCTCATGCATGCTGAAGAAGCTCAGGAAGCACCAGACGTCGTGCTGGGTATGTTTTCTGTTAATTCAATACTTGCAAGAGTGTTGTTTGATTCTGGTGCATCGCATTCATTTGTCACCGAAGAATTTGCCGGCACTAGTAAAATTCAACCAACCAAATTGAAGCATGTGATGATTGTACAAATTCCCGGATCAACCACCAAGGCTAGGCAAATTTGCAAGGCTGTCCCTATCCGAATCCATGGCATAGATTTTTATGCTAACCTAATTGTACTCGGAACCAAAGGTTTGGAAGTAGTACTAGGAATGGATTGGATGTCCAAACATAAGGGATTGATTGACTGTGCCAAGAAAGCCATCACCATGACCAGTACCACCGGAATATCAGTCGAGCATATATCGGAAACCTTACCTCGCCAATTCAAGTGTAACAAGAGTCTAGCCCAACCTACCATTGACCAAGTCCGGATAGTCTGTGAATACCCCGATGTATTTCCAGATGTTTTGCCCGGTATGCCCCCAGATCGAGATATCGAGTTTATCATCGAACTAATCCCTGGAACAGGACCCATAGCCCAGAGATCCTATAGTATGAACCCGTCAGAACTAGAAGAACTGAAGAAGCAACTGGATTCCATGTTGGAAATCGGATTGATTCAACCAAGTGTGTCCCCATGGAGATCACATGTCTTGTTTGTGGACAAGAAGGATGGAGGTAACCGTCTGTGTACGGATTATCAGAAGTTGAATGATGTCACCATCAAGAACAAGTATCCCTTGCCCAAGATAGAAGATTTGTTTGATCAGTTGACCGGTGCCCAAGTGTTTTCTAAGATTGATCTTAGAACTGGCTATCATCAACTCAAAATTCGTGCAGAGGATATTCCAAAAACTGCCTTTACCACCAGATATGGATTGTACGAGTATACAGTCATGTCTTTTGGATTAACCAATGCCCCCGCTTATTTCATGAATCTCATGAATAAGATTTTTATGGACTTCCTGGATAAGTTTGTCGTTGTTTTCATCGATGACATTCTGATTTATTCCAAATCAGAAGAAGAACATGAGCTACACCTAAGGACCATTCTTGGAACCCTTAGAGAGCATCAGCTGTATGCAAAGTTTAGCAAATGTGAATTCTGGTTACAGGAAGTAGGATTCCTCGGTCACATTGTATCAGCCGGAGGAATTGCCGTTGACTCTGCCAAAGTGAAAGATGTAGAAGATTGGCAAGCCCCAACCACTCAAACCCAAGTTCGTGCTTTTCTCGGATTGGCGGGATATTACCGCAAATTCGTAGAAGGATTCTCGAGTATCGCCCAACCCATGACCCAATTGCTGAAGAAGGACAAGAAGTTTGAATGGACAGACAGGTGTGAAGCGAGTTTTCAAGAACTCAAGAGGAGATTGATATCAGCCCCAATCTTAATCATGCCGAATATCACGAAGCCCTTCGATCTGTATTGTGACGCATCCAAGATTGGTCTCGGATGTGTGCTAATGCAAGAAGGCAAAGTTATATCTTATCTATCTCGACAATTGAAGCAACACGAGCAAAACTACCCAACCCATGACCTCGAACTCGCAGCCGTAGTTCTAGCCCTAAAGACATGGAGACATTACCTGATGGGAAATCGTTGTGAGATTTATTCGGATCACAAGAGCCTAAAGTACATATTCACTCAGAAGGAGTTGAATATGAGGCAGAGAAGATGGATTGAGCTAATCAAGGATTATGACCTGGACATTCACTATCACCCTGGTAAAGCCAATGTGGTAGCCGATGCCCTTAGCAGATTGCCGTGCCGCTTGAACTCCATGATTTTGAAGGAGCAACCAAGTCTGCACAAGGAGATGGAAGATTTTCGAATAGAATTCATAAGTGAAGGATTTTTGGCTAGCATAGAACTTCAGCCCACTTTGATCAGTCAGATTAAAGAAGCGCAGAAGGGAAATGCTAGTATTGACGGAATCAAGCGTCGTATCGGTACATGCAAAGTACCCGGATTCACCGAGGACGAAGAAGGAGTTCTGTGGTACAAAGGACGCCTTTGTGTACCATCAGATTCGGAGTTGAAAGAAGTTATCTTGAAGGAGGCTCATGATACTCTTTATTCTATCCATCCCGAAGGAACGAAGATGTATCAAGATTTGAAAGAGCAATTTTGGTGGCATAAGATGAAGAGAGAAATCAGAAGCTATATCGCCAAGTGTGATATATGTCAGCGAGTCAAGGCAGGACATCAAAGACCCGCTGGATTGTTGCAACCTTTACAAATTCCGGAATGGAAATGGGATTCTGTAGGAATGGACTTTATCACTGGACTACCTACTTCTAGTAGGGGAAATGACTCTATTTGGGTCATAGTGGACAGATTGTCCAAAGTCGCCCATTTCTTGTCGGTCAAAACCACCTATCAGAGTTCGAAGCTAGCCGAGTTGTACATCGCTAGAATCGTTAGTTTGCACGGAGTCCCCAAGAACATCGTATCGGATCGAGGAACTCAGTTTACCTCGAGATTCTGGAAGAAAGTCCAAGAAGGTTTAGGAACCCGCCTAGATTTCAGTACCGCATATCACCCTCAGACCGATGGACAAACAGAGCAAGTAAATCAAATACTCGAAGATATGTTGAGAGCATGTGTGTTAGAATATGGATCCAAATGGGAAGACTGTCTGCCTTTTGTAGAATTTTCTTATAACAATAGTTACCAAGCCAGTTTGCAAATGGCCCCATTTGAATTCATGTACGGAAGAAAGTGTCGCACCCCTTTGAACTAGTCGGAAGTAGGAGAGAGTCAGATCTTCGGACCTGACATCATACGAGAAGCAGAAGAGAAGGTTCACAAGATTCGTGAGCATCTCAAGACCGCCCAATCCCGACAGAAGAGTTATGCCGACAAGAGACGTCGAGACCTCGCCTTCAATATAGGAGATTTTGTTTATCTGAAAGTGTCGCCATTGAAGGGAATGCAGCATTTCCAACTCAAAGGAAAGTTAGCCCCCAGATATATCGGACCTTTCAAAATTTTGAACCGTCGAGGAGAAGTATCGTCTCAACTGGAATTACCTGAAGAGATGTCAGTTGTGCACAATGTGTTCCATATCTCGTTACTTCGCAAGTGTCTCGAAGTCCCCGAGAAGACCGAAGTGTTCAAGAATATCGATCACCAGACCATAGAGATCAACGATGACCTGACCTATCCCAAAGTACCCATCCGTATATTGGAAGAAGCTTTTCGAACTACCAGAACATGAAGCATCAAGTTTCTCAAGATTCAGTGGAGCAACCACACGAAAGAGGAAGCTACCTGGGAGCGCGAAGATCACATCAGAACGGAGTTTCCCGATCTCTTCAAATCCTAGGTAATCTTTTCGTCCTTTTTCAAATCTCGGGACGAGATTTTGTTTAAGGGGGGAAGGTTTGTAACATCCCAAAAATACCAAACTTAGATCATCAAAACACTAATCATCAAGATTAGGGGTAACAAAAACTTTTCTAACTAAACCCATAAATGCATGCATATGTGTATGCATAGTTTTTGAATTTCTTTAAAACCAATTTTTTTGTGTGATCCATTGCTTGTAAAATGTTTCTTAGATGAAATAAACATCATCTAAAACATTTCCCACACCTTTCCTAAAGACAAGTAAATCAAAACAAATACATTAAGTGAATGGTCATTTTGACCAATTTAACTCTCATGCCTACTTTGGCTGCCTCAAACTTTCAGAACCTAACAGAAACTTTTTTGGATCTTTGCACCCCTTGAATGTACTCATGACAGAGTATCAAGGCCCACTTTGTGATCATCCAGAAACTTTCAAATGCATAGTTTAAATGACATTTCAAAATTGAATCTTCTTCATATGGGAAGATCCCACTTTTTCAAAACCCACTCAAACAAGCTCAACTTTCAGAACCCAAGCATCTGCAGACTCACCAGAACCAATCTAGCAAACCCACCAAAAATCATTTCAAAATTCAAAACTTGATTTCATGCGGCCATTTCATCAAACAGGTTGTAGACACAAATCAAACAAAACCTCAAACACTATAGTGTGCAGTAAATTTGGCCTAACTTGTTCTCTAGTTAGCTCACACATAGCTCAGTAGATCATCTAGAAAGTTTAGCCCAACACTAGCACCCCTGTGAGCTTGCCATTGCCATTAATGGTGAACAGCCGAGCACACCCATGTCACCCCATTGTGGACAGCAAGCTAGGAGCAACAGCAAGCCTAGCCAGCATATGTCAGGAGGCGACCACCGTCCACCGCCACTCACTTCGCCCGCAAGCGTTGCCAAGCCATGGACCACGCGCACAAGCCGCGCCAGACCATGCCGAGCGTGCGCCAGCCACCGCCACCACCATCACCCAGACATCGCCGCCCTCACGCGTGCATACACGATCGCCACCGACCCAGGAGACCGCCAGACATCCCCGTTTGCCGTCCCGTGCCATACAGCCACCGCCCGTCAAAGACTCCGCCCGTTCCAGACCAAACCACACCGCCCCATGCCTCGCGACCATGTCATTGAGCATCGCCAGGAGACACAACACCGTCCCCTACCCGTGCCCATGCCTTTAGCCGCCTGTAACGTCGCCCCCGACGAGCTCACCGTGCGCCCCGACGGTCCCCTCTCTCGACTATAAATAGAGGCCACCCTCGCACGAATTCATCACACCATCTCACTCCCCTCTCCTCACTGACCGTGCCACACCATTCCCAGAGCAAGGCGAACACCACCTCGCCGGAATTTCACTAGAGCCTGCCGCTGCTGGAGAAGAAAGGAGCCAGCGATTGGAGCCACCCCAGGAGCTGCCGCGACCACCCCTGAGTTCGCCATCGTCGACTTTGTCGTTCGCCCGCCTCGCCGACCCTCGCCCGTACCCCGGTGAGCCCCCAGCACCCCTCACTGGCCGCGCTAGGTTTCGTTCTCGCCGGAGCTGTCTCGCGTCGACGATGACCCCCAGCCGTTGGATTAGAACTAGATCGAACGATCCACGTTGCCCCATACCGTTTCGCCCAGCCCCGTGTCACTGACGAGTGGGGACACCCACTTACGCAGCCCGCGGGAGCACTGCGCTTAGCAGGCCAGCCCGTTAGAATTTCCCGCGCAGCCCAGCAATTCAGATTAAATCTTTTTCTATTTCATTTCAAACACACTTCTGTACCCAACTTCAAAAATCAACCCAGATCGATTCAGTGCACCAATTTGAATGAAACCAATTTTGTTGGAAAGGTCTGTGAATGCTTAATCCAAGCCCGTTGGATTCAAGTCATTTGGATCTATAGATCACCCTTGATAAAAATGACAAGGCAGAAGCTTTTCTGCATTCAAATATTTTTCAAATTTAAACCATAAAAGCTTTTGAGTTGATTCCAACTCTCAAAAATCACATTTAACCATACCTTTCAGAATCTATAAAAATATATAGGTTTACTTGCAGAAATAATGTTCAAGTAATAAAAGAATGCTACATAAGCATTTCTAGCCACTTTAATTAATTAAAATAAAAGGGTAAAACCTTATTAAATTGTGACACCACTTTAAATCACATTCCCATGGACTACAATATGAGGTGATGACATGTGTCAACATGATCCCATGTTTAGTTTGGAGAATATTAAATCTTAAGTAGTTTTTCAATGAGTAGAAATTACTTTTCTAAAAATAAAAAGATTTAAACCAAGCCTTAACCTTGTAATGTTAGAGATGATGCGAGATCATCTATAGGACCCTTGTGTGTGATGATTGCAAGTAGTTAAGTATTGTTTGGTGATTGTGTATCTCGTATTTATTCATAGACGTTAGTACCGACCAAGGATACGAGGAGGAAGGAGGATACTACGAAGAGGAAGCCGAGGATAACTTCAACCACTGCTCTGCACAAGGCAAGCTAACACTTGCAAGATACTATACCTATGCAAGCTTATATTGACACTGATGCAAGCCTTACTAATCAAGTTGACCTTAGCAAGCCAAATACTACTAGTGATTATGCAAGTTGATACCCTACCTATGCAAGTTACCCCTTGCAAGATTACCCATTTGATAAACCAATCCTAGTTTTACTTGCGAACTTCTTACTTTATTTCTTTATCAAAGCTTACTTAGAGTTTACTTAAGTGACTGGTAGATTTTGGAAAAGCTGAAGGTTGCATAAAGAGCATAAAATTTGGCCTAGGACAGAAACCTTGATATCAGTCTAAGATATAAGGTTGGACTTAGTAAAACTCCATTAGTTACCACCCCTCATTAGTACTACCCCCCCCCCCCACCTGTAGATGCTAGTGCTAAGCATAAAACTTGATCAACTTTAGATGGGAATTCTTGGTGGAAAAATGGTTATGAAAACCTTGGAATGATGGATCATTCTATTGAAATGTTTTGGACATGTGTTTCCAAACACTTGATGATTTTGGTGATGAAAATGTTGAGGCATGAGCCTTAGCCCTTTATAAAAATGATGGTTGTCTGGATGCGATACCATTCCAATTTTATCGTACAACCACAATACCCGAATATTGGGTAGGGCTTGACTGGAAACTTATATTCCTTAATTAGTTCTCTCACGGCCAAGGTCTGAGCTGAGGCTACCTTGTGAAGATTGTCCACATCTGCAGTACCCAAGATGACAGTGAGTCATGGTTGGGAGGCCAAACTCACAGGAGAGGTGCTTATACTAGGGCGTGTAAATGAAAGGTTAGGATTGATTATCCATCTTTGAGTATGGTGAATTCAGGATTTGTTCGACGGATGTATCGAATGTTGTGGTGAAAGTGTACAATCTCTGCAGTGTCAAACTATTCGAATAGCGCGTCATGATTATGGACAGTTGGAGTGGCCATACTGTTCCCCCGTCAGACTTTTCAAAATGACTTGTGAAATGAATTGAGACTTTGACTTGACCACGACAGAGTTGTGACCTGAGTTACAAGATCCCACTTAGGAGTTATAAAATTATGACTAGCTTTAGAACTAAGTAGAGATAAACCTGGCTTTTGCAAAACAACCCTAGAGCCTAGTGTCCTATTATCCAAAAACCCCTTACCTGTTAGTATTAGTTTGCGAGTACTTAAAGAGTACTCATGGCTTTGTCCCTGGCTATTCCCATGGCCAGACTATGAAGAGGAGTATCTGGAGGATGGACCCCAGGAAGGTTACGACAACTAGGATCATCTCCCATCGTCAGCATTGCCTGTGATCCCGAAGATGGAGCTTCCCCTACGCTACCATTATTATTACGTATTCCGCTGCTTGAAGTTGTATTAAGAACTGGATCATGAGATCCCTATTGGTGTAAGAACTTATGTTTCGTTGTAATGGATGAAGTACTATGGTATCCAATTCTGTTATGTCTCGCAAAAATGGTAATCCTGGGATTGCGATGTATGGCATAACAGGCATCTAGGATTGAAAAATCCGGATGTTGACATATCCCTTGGAGCCTTATATTGCCTTGGACACATCCTATTACCTGTTGTTTGGTAGATAGTTGGACTTGCGTGTCGCAGTCGCTTGCTCCAGTGTTGTTGCGTGTTGTCAAGTACCACAACTGTTGGAGAAATGCCTTATGCTTTTATGTTGGAGATGATCATGGCTTTAATTATCGTTTAATAACTAAAATTGAAGTAGGTAAATAATGCAGAGGCACAGGTGGACAATAGATGTTATTTGGTTTTTAACCGTCCACTTGTGTCCTGTAGGACCCCGAGTACTTGATACCTGTTCTTTGAATATTCGCACTATCCGCATGTGGGACCATGAATCCCCCTAGCCAGAGCTTGAGTCATATTTATTTCTTGGGGCCACAAAGTAGTTTGGGGCTTTATTACTATCCTGTACTTATGCCATGTTTTACTGCTTATTTACGATTGCGCGTGGAGCGCCTATACTGTTTAGGTAAGTGGAATGTTTCCGCGGTATCGACAAGCCCAGTCACACTTTCGGGTTCCCAGTCATTTACAGCCATTGACACAAACCTCTGGGTCCGTCTCGGAGCCGGCCAACTTCGTCGCGGGTAGCTTAGTGGGGTGGCCCCCTGAAATTTATATGAATCTTGCAATTGCTCTGTCGTGATGCCTCGTTGGGTTTTTATTTGGTTTTTCCCGAGGTTGATCGTGCGTGTGTTGCTATTTGTGCCCCCCTGCAGGGTAAAACTTTCTGAAAGCCGTGTCCACGATTATGGACGACTTGGAGCACAGTATCTCGATCATAGACAACTATAACTAAAGTAGTGCTATAAATAATGACTAGTAATCAGCTTTACTATAATGGAATGGCTAAATAAAAGTGCCAACAATTGCTGGTTGGGTTGTCACCTGTTACCATTATATCTGACTAGTAGTATTGCAACTACAATGGAATGGCTAAATAAAAGTAACAACAACTGCTGGGTTTTGGGATGCCTCATGCTATATGTATCTGACTAGTAAGTATTGCAACTACAACGGAATGGTTAACTAAAATTGCCCACTGTTTATAATATCAGGATAACTATCCATACCTGACTAGTAATTGCTGCAACGATAACCAAATAAATAAAATTACCAACTGTGTGAGTTCCTCAGTTGACTTTCTCGTTTGGTCTCGAGGGGGAAATACCAGGATGGGTATGTTTGGTGGTAGAATCAGGTTGGATCCGAATAGGTCTTTCTTATCCCTATCTGATAGCCGCCAGTTGTATTGAGTCTCTATAGGTTGTTTAGTGCATGTTGCGCTGCCGCTTCAGTTCACCATACTTATGTAGGCGAGGACCGCCGAATTCTAGTCTCGCCGTGTACTGGCCTCAAGATCTTGACCTCTCTTTTTCCTTTGCCCTTTGTCGGCACCCCTTTTGTTTAAGCAGGTTTTGAGATCGACGTCGTTAGCAGGGTTACCCTTCCGGCTTGGCCTGGGCAGGGTTATGGACGCCATTGGTTATTCTTCAGGGCTCTTAGCCCAATTTGCATCTTGTCCGTACTCGGACGCTGTATCGTTTTAAAGGTGATTTGGATCTTTGTATTGTATATCCGTATTCTTGACTCTTTGAGTCGTTGTTATATATATATATCTGTTTTGTGGGTTCTATCATGGACTATTGTGTAATGATATTACTTCGTTTTCCACCCGCACGCAAGTGCCTGGTGGGCACCTCTGAATCGTTTCTATGCGGGTTTGGCGGGGATCTCTAAAACTTGCATAGGGCCGATTCTGAGGGTGTTACATCTCCTCCAATAGCTCGTCTTGAATAAAGGTGGTTGTCCTAGGGTTCCTCCTTGCGTCAAGATGAAGATCGACCAGATGTCTGTTGACATGGGCATAATCCTTCGGATGCCCACTATTGGCATATACGTTATGGCCTGGCAGAGTCCCACTCGAAGATATATCAAGATCCATGAAGCCCATGACGGTTTGGCTAATACGAAGCTTACAAGGACACCAATTTCAAGCATACAAGACAAGGAAAGTCGACTAGACTAGATATAAACTCTAACTTGTAACCAACTCGTATTGGTACCCGAGACCTAGCCTTCCTATATATAAAGGCTAGGAGAGTCCAACGAGGAGGGGCATCCAATCTTACATACCCACGTCTCTCTCTCTCTCTCGGTGTTGTTGCAGAAGCTAGGTGTAATTGGTATCTTCTCCATATTAATAGATGCTCTTTGTCAAAAAAAATGGACATTATGTTGTTTCTATGATTTTTTTTCACGCATGTTGCTTCTTTGGTTTATTAATTTGTGAAAGTCAATGTGTATCTCTTTGAGCAAGTTTTCATAAAGCATCTCTTTGAGAAAGTTTTCATAAAATACTAACATTTCTAATAGGAAATAACTATTATTATATTTGTCATGAATTATATTTTTGAAATTTATTTGTTTAGCACACCCTCCTTGCCAAAATCTAGTGCATGTAAGGGCAACTCCAAAGGCACCCTGCAAACATAATAGGGTCATTTGAATCTATCCGACCGGACAGGAGGCAAGGCCCAACAATGTCCCGCAAAAGGCCCATAACCAGGATCAACACCAAGACTTCATGGGTGTTAGATTTTTACCCATGTAAACGATATTATTGACTATAGTGCAAATGTGAGACTGTTGGAAATATTTTCAAGAGGCAATAATAAAGTTGTTATTAATATATTTCATGTTTATGATAAGTATTTATTCTCCATGCTATAATTGTATTGACCAGGAATTAAATACACGTGTCGATGTATAAACAACACCGTGTCCCTAGTAAGCATCTAATGGACTTGTTTGTTGATCAAATGATGGTTGGGGTTTCCTAACCATGGACATGTGATGACATTTGAGAACGAGGTCATGTAATTAGGAGAATAATGTGATAGACACCCAGAACTAAGAATAACATTTGATCATGTCACTAAGTTCATTTGTTGTAGCTTTCATATATGGCAAGTATCATTTCCTTAGACCATGAGATCATGTTACTCCATAGTACTGGAAGAATGCTTTGTAGAGAACAACCATCACTTTGTAATTGGACGATCATAAAGGTGTTATTCGGGTATCTCTGAAAGTACTTGTTGGGTTGTATGGATCAAGATTGGGGTTTGTCGCTCCACGTGACAAAGGGATATCTTTGGGCGCTCTCGCTAACACAACATCTTAAGTAGCTTGCAAGCATGTGACTAATGAGTTCAGTCATGGGGATATTGTATTACAAAACGAGTAAAGAGAGATTTCCAGTAACAGGATTGAACTAGGTATGATAATACCAATTATCACATTCGAGGCAGGTTATACATCGCGAGACAAAGGGAATCACATACAGGATTACTTAAATCCTCAACCTTATGGTTCGGACGATGGAAGATCTTCATAGAATATGTGGCAACTATTATGGACATCCATGGTTCCGCTAGTGGTTATTTTTCGAAGAGGTTGTCTCGATTATGTCTACATGTTCTCAAACCTGTAGGGTCACACACTTAATGTTCTCAAAAAAATGTTTTGATGTCGCTAGGGTTTGATGAGATAATAAGTTGTTTTTTATCAAATTTTGAGTCGGAGTCTCGGATGGGATCCTAGATATCACGAGGAGCTTCAGAGTGGTCCGTAGATAAAAAAAGTATATAGAAGTTAATTTTAGGGTTCCGAAAAAGTTCGGGATTTTTATGGTATCGTATCGGGAAGGTTCTGGGGATCCACTAGCATGGCTCATGCACCCGGAGGGACTATATGGGTCCGGGAATGGAACCTCCGTACTAGATGGGCCAAGGCTCCACAACCCCCTAGGCCATGTGCCCCATGAGTTTACTTGGTGGGTTACCCCCTTGGTCGCCCACTTCTTAAGGAAGGGGCACCCCCTGGCCGACGCCCTCCCCCTCTATGTAAGGAGGGGCAAGGCATGAAGTGCAAGAACCCATCCCAACCTTCTGGATGCTGCCAGCCTCCTCTCTCCCATATACTTCTCCTTCCTCCAATAGTTTCCTAGCGAAGCTCTGTTGGAACTCCACCAAACTTCCGATACCATGCTGTCGTGCTGTCGAGATCGATCTCATCCACCTCCCCCTCGCTTGCTGGATCAAGAAGGAGACGACATCAATCTATACGTGTACACAACCCGGAGGTGTCATTCGTGCGGTGCTGCATCAACTTGATCTAAGAAAGTATGACTACATCATCCATGATCATTAGATTGTTAACAATGTGTGCTACAAGAGTATGTAGATCTGATCTCCCTTGCTACTAGCATCTCTTAGATCAGATCTTGGTTCTTGTTCTCTCATAAGATTTTTTTTGTTTTGCATGCAATAAACCTATCAGTATACGTGTCCTCTGCCCTAAAATACCGAGAAATCCCAAAAGCCAGCTAAAGTATTTTTTACAGATTCTTTTCGCTTATTCCATCCAAAAATATGTCGGGTATGGCAGTATTTGTAGTGGAGTGCATTAGAGGGATGTGCCTTTCCTTGACATGTCAGGGAGGAAAGGGGATCCGAATGGTGATGTCCACAAAGTGGTGGGCAGCTGGCATGGGTACGCGGGCGGTGACCATGCGAAAGTTCATGCCAAGATCGTTATGGTCAAACTTTGTGCCCGCTGCTACAATTGACCTGTGTGACATGGACATACCCCACGGGTACACGACATTGGTATACCTAGTCCAGCCCAAGGAAGGCCCATGTCAAGACACGCGGCCCATGAAGACTTCGGGTGGTCCAAGCCCATGACGTTTTCGACTCCTTGGAGGACAAGTCTAGATTAGATAGAATTTCAAAGGGTACCAACCCTAATCTATAACCGACTAGACCTAAGCCCGAGACCTGTCTATCTATATAAAGGCCAGGAGGGTACGGCGAGAAGGATCTCTTCCACCATCGCATACACACCTCCACGCCAGATTGCATATGTGCAACCCTGTAACTTTCGGTTCCGTCGTAATCAAGAGCAAACATGCAGGAGTAGGGTTTTCCCTCCGGGGGCCTAAACCTGGGTAAATCTCGTGTCCCGCGTTGCTTGTTTGTTAACCGTTTCGCGACTTCCAGCATCCCCATCTTCTCCAAAACCCAAGCCCATAACAATGGGCATTGACGAGATCGAACCTCGTCACTGTGGTTTTCACCATCGTGCGCCAATTGACAAATCCAAAATTTTCCATTATCAAAGTTTTGTCAAATTCCAAATTTAGGTCATGGTGAAAGCTTTCAAAGTGGTAATGCAAAGTAGATGAGTTATTCCTCATGCCTACATGTAGGTACACATAGTGTAAACATTTATTGGTCTTTTCTAATATAAAGGGAAATAGTTAAAATAGATTTTTATAATTTTGAGAGATCGAGGGTAGAAAATATATATGAAAAATCATGGATTTTTCTGTGAGTAGATATCAAATATTTTTTAATATCATGGCTATATATTTCCTAAGATAATTCCCTTGTTTTTGGATAATATTATAAACAACAGAAAACATGATTTTTTAGAGGAAAATACAAGTTCTTTGAAAGCTAGAATATTTTCTTGAAATAGATAAAAAAATGTTTTTGAATTTTCTTGCTTTGAAAGAAAATATGGAGTATCTCATCCATTTGATCATACCAAGAGTGACATGCTCAAAAATCATATAAGTGAAGAGGGGGCTTAGACGACGCTACAGAGGTCACTAGCAAGGGGTCCCATAGAGGTAGTGTTGGTGACATCAGCCGAGTTGATAGCACACTAGCGTCGCTTTGGTTTGGCTAGGGGTGGTGTTGTGGGGTGCAAGATAGGGGGCATCTCTTGGACATGCTAGGGAGGGGAGGGGATCTGGATGGAGAGGACCACAAAGTGGCGGTGCTACCTGGCATAGCTATGCCAGAGGCCATGCCAAGATCAACTTGGTCCTTTAATTTTATGCATTGCTCCGATTGACCTGAGGATTGCACACCCATGCGCCAATTGGAAAATGAAACTTATTCATGTTGAATGTTTTTTCAAATTCTAAACTAGATCCATGGTGATATTTTGAAATAAAATACTGGTCAAATGGAAAGGTTAGCTTTCAAAGTGGTACATACAAAGTGGATGAGTTATCACTCGTATCTACATGTAGGTAAACATAATGTGAACATTTATTGATTATTTCCAATATAAGGGAAATAGTTGAAATAGATTTTATAATTTTGAGAGATTGAGGGATGAAATTATACAGAAAAAATTATGGATTTTTCCTTGAGTAGATATGATTTTTTTTGCATATATTGGCTATATATTGCCTAGGAATAGTTCCCTTGATTTTGGAGAATTTTATAAACAACAGAAAATAGACGTTTCTTTGAAATCTAAAATAAAAATGTTTCTTGAATTAGATAAAGGAAATGTTATTGAATTGTTTTGCTTTGAAAGAGAATATAGAGTAGATCATCTACTAGATAAAACCAAGGGCGAAAAATAAAAAATCATTAATTCTCAAGTTAGGCCAAAGTTTGACAAATGAATGAGAGCGGAAAATCCAAAGAAAATCATGTCAAGGACAAAATAAAAAATTCATTTTTTTTTAAAAGGGCCAAATCTTGAGGTGTTAGAGCATGTATATTATTGTACAGGAGGTGGTGGGGTCATTTCACCTAATGTAAACCTCCAACCTTCAGCCAAATGCGAATTGAATTAGAGCTCATTCAACTCCGTTACCGTCAAACTTGCATCATGATTTCTCAGTTGCAAATGAGGTTGCAACTGGGAATTTTCAGTTGCAAATGGGATCACAACTGGGATTTTTTCAGTTGAAAGTAGGTTGGATACGAGATTAATAAGGTTCAAGTAGGTTGTATTAAGAAAAAAGTTCACGCAATACCCAAAAGATATTCACATAAATAGAAAATCCCTATAGTATAAAATCGTAAGGATGGCATCAGTTGAATGAGAATTAAGCTAATTCTCCCTCGAACGAGAATTAGCCACGCCCCCTAGTTTCCACCAATTCCCTTAGAATTGGGCTACAGTTCCAATTTCGTGTACAACAAAATGGCTACTACTTCTGTTCCAAATTATAACGTGTTTTGGTAGGCTAAAGTATAGCCTAATAAAGCATCTTTGGAGTGGAGGTAGTAGTATTCACTGCGTTCAGTTTTAATTCCTGAACATGGGCACAATTCTCTGTAACCCAAAGGGGTGTTGGTAAAATGTAGGTGCAGTTCTTTGTTTGTAAGTAAAGCGACTTGGCGATGATGATAGATCTTGATCGAAAAGCTGAGAAGTATGATTGAATTTGCAATTATTTAAGCAACTGATAAATAGACACCCGGTGCGGTGCATGGTTTCTTTTTTCATCACAAGAAAGACATACATTCGCACACACCACCACTACACATGTGTGAGGAGATCCATCAATTACAGAGTCTTTCTAGGATGATGGTTAATTTTTGTCCGGATGTATACTGATGCCGCAGGCGCCGGTGAATCGTCATCTAGTTATGCTGGAAGTTTCAGCGAAGAGCATTGTCTGTGTCTGAACTCTGAACCTGAACACCACATGTATGTATATATCTGCATTCTCTGTGTGTTATTTTGTTGCTGGTCTCTTCCACTCTGAAACATGTGTGGGGATACTTCTCTGGTGAGTATACTGATGCAGGCAGGCCTGTAACGCCAATGATGAAAGATCATGGATCCAGGTATTTATGCATTGTTTTTGACGCATCCTTTCTGTTACACGATCCATCTTCCTTCACCCTAAACCCCTATTTTGTAGTAAGAAAGAAGATCCCTTGACCCATTTTTATCTTAATGCAGTTCTGTCCAATGCGAGAGACGGTACAATACAGAACAGTACAATTGACAAATCTGACTCATACACCAAATGCTGGCAGGTATACCATACCAACATTAACTTATAATACTGTACAATATATCTCGATCTGTTGGCATGTCAATTAAGTAGTAACTTATAATTGATAGTACACCAAATGCTGGCAAGTGTATTGTACCACCACTAACTTATGATTCAATACATCTCGATCTGTTGTTGGCATGTCAAATTCAGTTAGCGTGTACTAATACGATCGAATTGCGATAATCATGCACTTCCTCTTCAAAGTAAACGCCGGCGTCGTGCGTTCGTACGTCGTGCTTAAACGAGCCAGCCGACAACAATAAGACAGTAATGGTGGATAAACAAAGTGGCACGCAAGGTCTCCCCATTGGCTTCTTGCAATAATGCAGTGGTACTGGTGCAATGATCAGCACGAGCCCATGATCTGGATTAGAAGGTCAGTGTCCTGCCGCGGTGACCTGTCGCATGTAGCCGTGGCAGAGACGAGACGACGTCACAAGTGCCTACTTATTGGTGGTCATCATCCTGTCCCTACTGCAACAGCAGACGGTGTGCTCTTGCAGTGCCACGACAAGTCGACGACGATGGAGCTGACCAGACCACTCGCGGCCCTGCTCGCCTTCGCCGTCGTCGTTGCCGCGGCGGCGGGAGCGGAGGTGGAGCTGGAGACGACGACGGAGGCCCAGTCCTCATACATCGTGCACGTCGCGCCGGAGCACGCGCCAACGGTGCCTGGCCGCGGCCTTCTGTCCACCCGGGAGTACGGCTCGTTCTTGCGCGACCACCTCCCCATCGACCTCCTGATGTCCAGCCCAGCGCCGAGGGTGCTGTACTCCTACTCCCACGCCGCCACGGGATTCGCGGCGCGCCTCACGAAGCGCCAGGCCGAGCACCTCGCGTCTTCGCACTCGGTGCTCGCCGTCGTGCCGGACGTGATGCAGGAGCTGCACACCACCCTGACGCCATCGTTCCTCGGCCTCTCGCCGTCGTCCGGCTTGCTCCCGGCGTCCAACGGCGCCACCAACATCGTCATCGGCGTCATCGACACCGGCGTGTACCCCGAGGGCCGACCTTCCTTCGCCGCCGACCCGTTGCTGCCGCCGCCGCCCAGCAAGTTCCGTGGCGGCTGCGTCACCACCCCGACGTTCAATGGCTCCGCGCTCTGCAACAATAAGCTTGTCGGTGCCAAGGCCTTCAACAGGGGGCAGCTGGCTGCTCGTGGCCGCCGCGCGGTCGGTGAGGACTCGAGGTCGCCGCTCGACACCAACGGGCATGGCACCCACACCTCCTCCACCGCCGCCGGATCTTCCGTAGCCGACGCGGCCTTCTTCGACTACGCCAAAGGCACAGCGGTCGGCATGGCCCCCGGCGCGAGGATTTCCATGTATAAAGCGTGCTGGGAAGGGTGCGCGAGCTCAGACATCCTCGCCTCGTTTGACGAGGCCATCGCGGACGGTGTCGACGTCATCTCTGTGTCGCTGGGCGCCGTCGGCAACGCCCCGAGCTTTTATGACGACTTGACCGCCGTGGGCGCGTTCCGCGCCGTCAGCAAGGGCATCGTCGTCTCTGCCTCCGCCGGGAACTCCGGCCCCGGCGCGTCAACCGCTTGCAACGTCGCGCCGTGGTTCTTGACCGTGGGCGCGTCCACCATCAACCGCGGATTCCCTGCGGACGTCGTTCTCGGGAACAACGACACCTTCACGGGCACTACCCTTTACGCCGGCGAGCCGCTCGGTGCCACCAAGGTACCGTTGGTCTACGGAGGGGATGTGGGCTCGAATGTCTGCGAAGTGGGGAAGCTCAACGCCGCCATGGTCGCCGGGAAGATCGTTCTGTGTTTGTCTGGCGTGAATGCCCGGGCGGAGAAAGGACTGGCCGTCAAGCTTGCCGGTGGCGCCGGAGCAATCCTAGCGAGCACCGACGCTTTCGGAGAGCAGGCCATCACCAGCCCCCACATCCACCCGACCACGGCCGTCGCATTTGCCTACGCCGTGAAGATCAGAAAGTACATAAGCACCCAGAAATCCCCTACCGCGACGATCGTGTTCCGTGGCACCGTCGTCGGCTCGACGCCGCCTTCTCCCCGAATGGCGTCCTTCTCAAGCCGCGGGCCGAACTTCCGCGCACCGGGAATATTCAAGCCGGACGTGACCGCGCCCGGCGTGGACATCCTCGCCGCTTGGACCGGCGCCAACTCGCCGACGGAGCTCGACGCCGACACGAGGCGGGTCCAGTACAACATCATCTCGGGCACGTCCATGTCGTGCCCGCACGTGAGCGGCATCGCCGCGCTGCTCCGGGAGGCGAGGCCGGAGTGGAGCCCCGCGGCGGTCAAGTCCGCGCTGATGACCACCGCGTACAACGTGGACAGCGCCGGCAGCACCATCGGCGACATGTCCACAGGCGACGCGTCGACGCCGTTCGCCCGCGGGGCCGGCCACGTCGACCCGAACAGCGCCGTCGACCCGGGACTGGTGTACGACGCCGGCGCGGAGGACTACATCACCTTCCTCTGCGCGCTCGGCTACACCAGCAGGCAGGTCGCCGTGTTCAGCCCCGGGGCCAGCTGCTCGACACGCGCGGGCTCCACCGTGGGGAACCACAACTATCCGGCATTCGCTGTGGTGTTCACCTCGAACAGATCGGCGGTCGTCACGCAGCGGCGCATGGTGCGTAACGTCGGCAGCAATGTCAGCGCCACGTACAGGGCCAAGGTGAGCAGCCCCGCCGGCGTGCGCGTCACGGTTAGCCCGGAGCAGCTGCAGTTTAGCGGCGCCCAGAAAACGCAGGAGTACACGGTCTCCTTCGCGCAGGGGAGCGTCACCGCGAAGCACACGTTTGGATCGATCGTGTGGAGCGACGACGAGAAGCACACGGTGACGAGCCCCATCGCCGTCACCTGGCCGGCGAGCCTAGTTGCGGAGATGTGATTGGTGTGTGCTGTGTAATAATGTTCACGTGAAAGTTTGTCTCGTGTCATGTGCTGCATGTTTCTATTGCGTGATTGGATATGTGAATAAAAGAGATCCGTACATCGTTCGGTAGTACACCGGCCGCCGCCTTGCCTTTCCTTGCATGTCACTACACTATTTGTCGCCACCAGCAAAGTGGTTCGTATATCTGGAGCACCAGCAAACTGACCTCGCACTCGCCACATGAAATTTGCAAGGAGGCAGGAGAAGAAAACGTGGTCTACATCCTCAACTCGCCACAAAAAGCACATGTCCGGCTATAGAAATAATAGGATTAAACATTGTCCATGTTCTCAGGTCGCCTCTTTGTTATATAGAGAATAGCAGCTGTTGGAAATTACAGTTGAGAGGACAAGATCTTCCTCGACTACCAACACAACACCTTTCATTGTTTAACACCCTCTTACAATTACATTATAACTTATGTAAAAAAAAAATTCTAAAAGTTTCAAGCTGTCTAACGGAAAACGGCTTTTTGAACCCAACATCGACTTGATTAGGAATAAACATGATATCTAGTAGCTTATTAGCTACTCTTTCTCGAACAAAGTAATAATTCAGTTCTATATATTTTGTCCAAGCATGGAACAGGGGATTAGCACTCAAATTATCACACCACAATGATGCTGCCCTTGGATGATCAATACCAAGTTCTATCAAGAAAGTTTGAACCCAAATAACTTCAACAATACCATTTGCAAGAGATTTAATTTATACTCAACCACAGTACTTGATCCAGAAAATGATGCCTCTTTGCATGCACTCCAGAAAATAAGATTGCAACCTAAAAACACAACACAACAACCAGTAGATCTCCTATCATCTGAATAACCAGCCTAATCTGCATCAGAAAACACACTGACCAAAGTGGACCGAGACCAAAGTGGACCTGCAAATAGACAATGATTTTTTTTGGCTTTAGGTGTTATTAACAACAAGATCATATCATTAGGAGAATGGTGTGATGGACATACTCCTATAGTTAAGCGTAGCATAAATATCAAGTCATTTAATTAGTTCGTTTGCTATAAGCTTTCAGAATACATAGTAACCTAAATCCTTCGACCATGAGATCATGCTAATCACCATCACCGAATGGATTCTTTGATGACATCAAACACCACTTCGTAACTGGGTGGTTAAAAAGGTGGCATTGAGTGTTCGGAAACTATGTGTTGAGGCACATGGATCAAGAGTGGGATTTGTCCATCCATATGATGGATAGATATACTCTGGTCCCTTTCGGTGGAATGTCATCCAATTATCTTGCAAGCATATGACTGGATCACAAGGGATCACATATCATAGGAACGCATAAAGAGTACTTATCGGTAACGAGATTGAACTAGGATTTAGAGATACCGACGACCAGACCTCGGATAAGTAAAGTATCGCGAGACAAAGGGAAATTGGTATCGTATGTAAATGGTTTGTTCAATCACGAAGTAATCGTAGAAATATGTGGGAGCCATATGAATTTCCATATTCCTCTATTGGTTATTGAGAGAAGAGTCTCGGTCATGTCTGCATAATTCACGAACCGTAGGGAGACACACTTAAGGATTCGATGTTGTTTAGTAGATATGAAAAGTGAGTAAAGGGACCGAATGTCGTTCAGAGTCTTGGATGGGATCCGGGATATCACAAGGAAATCCGAAATGGTCTAGAGAATAAGATTCATATAAGGAAAGTCCAATTCTGGAGTTCGGGAATGGTTTCGGTGTTTTCACCAGAATGTTCTAGAAGGGTCTAGAAGGTTCACCGATCCAGAGTGGGAAGGGTCCATGGAAGTGTCATGACAAGTTGGAATGGTTGCATCATATACTATGTCACTTGGCTAG
Organism: Avena insularis; assembly: GCA_023614405.1. NCBI lineage: Eukaryota > Viridiplantae > Streptophyta > Magnoliopsida > Poales > Poaceae > Avena > Avena insularis. The sequence goes on along the minus strand of CM042695.1, from coordinate 373,975,432 downwards.
GCAAGAGGAAGAGAGAAATCAAACTCTAGTTTGAAAAGTCAAACGCCAATTTGAAAAGTCAAATCCCAACATGGTTGCCAAGTGGAGGAAGGGAAGGAATCCTACCTAAGGGAGGATTCCTTCCTCCTCCTTGCCGCCAGCTAAGCAAGGGGAGTTTGGGGAGGACTACCCTCCCCTTGTCGCCCCTCCCTCTCATAAATAGAGGGGAGGGTGCGCCCCCTTGGCCCTCCCACACATCAAACCCTAGATTTCTTGCAGCCTCTAAAGTTGCAATCGATTTAGAGCCTCTAAAAGTAGCCGCTGTCTAAACCTCTCTAGACACCGGCCACCTCTAAACCCTAGATCACTGAGGCCCTCTTCTACTCCACCATACCCGCTCCGGCTTAGGCGAAGACCTGAGAGATTTCCCCTCTAAACTCCGACACCACACCTTCGCGCTGCCGGAACCACGAGGAGAGATATACAACCTCTGCTACCTGCTAGAATAAGGGAGAGGAAGGTCTTCATCGAGTATCGAACGTGTGACCGACTGCGGGAGCGCTGCCGAAACGCGGCGCGGGAAGGATCGCCTACACGATCTTACGATCAGCAAGTGAACGACTATATCACCCATGAGAATCCGCTCTCGTTAACCGCTTTGGAATTTTTGAGGGTGAGTACTCTATCGAATCGTTGCTACAATCTAGTAGATATATCTTGGCTTGTATGTGTTCATGCGGTAGAATTTTTTTGTTTTCCATGCTACGAACTCCTACAGTGGTATCAGAGTCGTGTCTATGATCAGATCTGTTGCACGAGTAGAACACAATGGTCATTATGGGCGTTGATGCTTTTGTTGTCAATTGCTTTTTCTGTACTTTGCATCTTGCGGGATGGTGGGATGAAGCGGCCCGGGCTAACCTTACATGACATCGTTTATGAGACTTGCTCCACGCTCGACATGCAACTTGTATTGCATAAGTGGCTTTGCGGGTGCTTGTTTCTCCCAACATAGTGAAGATTCAATTTAGAATGGGTGATTGACAATACTAGTGTCAACGTTATGGTTCTTGTTCGTAAGTTAGAATAGTGCTTATCGAAAGCCCCAAACCACGTAAAACATGCAAAGAAAATTAGAGGCGTCTAACTTTGTTTTGCAGGGGTGTGTTGTGATGTGATATGGCCATGATTGTGATTATATATGATGTATGCAATGATCCTTATTGTAAGTCGGCAGCCGGCAGGAGCCTTATGGTTGTCTTTTCATTTCGTTAAGACCTGCGTGTCTATTGTTCAAAGTAGTTGTAATAGTTGATGCTGGTGGACGACAACCATGGAGCGGTGCCATTGACCTTGACGCCACGCCGGTGATGATGGAGATCATGTTCGTGCTTGAAGATGGAGATCGGAAGCACAAGAAGAAAGGTCATACCATATCACATATTATGAATTGCATGTGATGTTAATCTTTTTATGCATATTGTATTACTTAGATCGCGAAGGTAGCATTATAAGATGATCCCTCTCACAAAATATCCAGTAATAAAGTGTCCGTCCTTAGTTAGCACCATTGCCAAGACTCGTTGTTTCGATGCACCATGTGATGATCGGGTGTGTTAGATTTTGTGTGTGCATACAATGGGAGCAAGCCAGATTAGCTCATGGAGAAACTAAGGTTGATCTTGACGAGCCTAGCATGTACAGACATGGTCTCGGAACACGGATCACCGAAAGGTAAAGCATGAGTCATACAGTAGATATGATGAACATGTTGATTGTTCGCCTTTGAAACTACATCATCTCTCGTGATGATCAGACTTGATGTAGTGGATTTGGTTCGTGTGATCACTAAAACAATGTGAGGGATATTGTTTTGAGTGGGAGTTCACCTAGATGAATTTAATTATTAATTAAAACTCAATTTTCATAAACTTAGTCTAAACTATTGCAAATATGTTGTAGATCATGGCGGCCCCTACCACAATTTTTAATGCGTTCCTAGAGAAAGAAAAATTGAAAAGCAATGGAAGCAACTTTGCGGATTGGTTCCGCAACTTGAGGATTGTCCTCAATGCTGGTCAGTTAACCTATGTTCTGGATGCACCGCTAGGTGACCCACCTGAAAATACTACATCTCAAGATGAGCGCAATGTGTATAACACAAAGCGTGATGACTACAATCTTATGAAATATGCGATCCTTATGTCAATGGAGCAAGAGCTCCAAGAACGCTTTGAACTTAGCAGCGCTGCTGCCATGGTGAGGGAACTCAAAGCCATGTTTGAGAGCCAAATCCGTGCTGAGAGATATATGATCTCCAATAAGTTCTTCAGCCATATGATGAAGGAACACAACCCTATGAACACTCACATTGAGATGATGATGTATTTTGTTCAACGTCTCAAGGTACTAGGATATCAGATCCCAGTTTATCTTGTGATAGATAGAGTTCTGCAATCGCTTAAACCAAGTTATAAAAGGTTTATACTGAATTACAAAATAAGTGGTGTGATTGGATCACTCACTGAACTTGCTACCACCTTGGTGGCGGCTGAATTAGACATAAAAAATCAGGATAAGGTCAAGGGTAACTTCAAAGGCAACACATCAGTTGGTGTGCCTAAGAAGAAAGCCCGAGTTGGTGCTAGTCCTAAGGATATATGCATGTATTGCAAGGTGTATGGTCACTGGAAGCATAATTGCCCCAAGAACTTGGCAGATCTTAAGAACGGCAACATCAAGAAGAAAGGTATATCTGATATACATGTTATTGATGTGTATCTTACTAGTAGTCATAGTAGTGCCTGGGTATTTGATACTGGTTCAGTTGCTCATATTTATAACTCGAAACAGGTGCTGCAGAATAAAAGGAGACTAGCGAAGAACAAGGTGACGATGCGCCTAGGAAATGGATCAAAGGTTGATGTGATCGCGGTCGGCACGCTATCTCTTCATCTACCATCTGTATTCGTTTTATACTTAAATAATTATTATTTGGTGCCTAGTTGAGCATGAACATTATATTCGGATCATGTTTATTGCAAGACGGTTACTTGTTTAAGTCTGAGAATGATGGTTGTTCGATTTATACGAGTAATATATCTTATGGTCACGCACCTTTGATAGATGGTCTATTCTTATTGAATCTCGATTGTAGTGATACACATGTTCATAATATAGAAGCTAAATATTTGAAATTGATTGATAATTCTACATACATGTGGCAGTGTCGTCTTGGTCACATTGGAGTGAAGTGTGTGAAGAAACTCCATTCCGATGGACTTCTTGAATTACTTGATTTTGAATCACTTGAAAGATGTGAAGCATGTATGATGGGAAAAATCACTAAGACTCCATTTACTAGTATGATGGAGCGAGCTACGGACTTATTGGAAATCATACATATCAATGTGTGTGTGGCCCGATGAGTGTGGCATCGCACGGTGGTTATCGTTATGTTCTTACTTTTACGGATGACTTGAGTAGATATGGGTATATCTATTTCATGAAACATAAGTCTGAAACTTTTGAGAAGTTTAAGGAATTTCAAAGTGAAGTAGAAAATCAACGTAACAATAAGATTAAATTTCTACGATCTGATCGTGGAGGTGAATATCTAAGTTACGATTTTGGCGAGCATTTGAAGAAATGCTTAATACTTCCACAATTGACACCACCGGGAACACCACAACGTAACGGTCCGAACATGGTAATCGAACTCACTTAGATATGGTTCGTTCTATGATGTCACTTACAAATTTACCGTTATCATTTTGGGGTTATGCATTAGAAACAACCGCATTACTTTAAATAGGGCACCATCTAAATCCGTTGAAACGACACCATATGAATTATGGTTTGGAAAGAAACCTAAATTGTCGTTCCTTAAAGTTTAGGGTTGCGAAGCTTATGTAAAGAAGTTACAGCCCGACAATATTGAACCCAAAGCGAAAAAATGCATCTTCATAGGATACTCGAAGGAAACTATTGGGTATACCTTCTATCATAGATCGGAAGGCAAAATCTTCGTTGCCAAGAATGGGATCCTTTCTAGAGAAGGAATTTCTCTCGAAAGAAGTGACTGGAAGGAAAGTAGAACTCAACGAGGTTGTCGAACCTTATCTCGGATTTGAGAGTATCACAGCACCGGAAGAAGTTCATGTGGCGCATACACCAATAATAGTGGAAGCTAATGATGGTGATCATGAAACTTCGGTCGAAGTTACTATAGAACCTTGCAGGTCGACGAGGACTCGTACCACTTCCGATTGGTATGATCCCGTTATGAGTGTCATGTTGGTGGACAACACTGATGACCCTGCGACATATGAAGAAGCGATGATGAGCCCAGATTCCAATAAATGGCAAGAAGCCATGAAATCCGAGATTGGATCCATGTACGAAAACCAAGTATGGACTTTGGTGGACTTACCGGATGGCCGAAAGGCTGTCAAGAACAAATGGATTTTCAAGAAGAAAACAGATGTTGATGGTAATGTAACTGTCTATAAAGCTCGACTTGTCGGGAAAGGGTTCCGACAAATTCAAGGAGTTGACTACGATGAGACTTTCTCACCGGTAGCGAAGCTAAAATCTGTGAGGATTTTGTTAGCAATCGTTGCATATTACGATTATGAGATATGGCAGATGTATGTCAAAACGACGTTCCTCAATGGAGAATTTGGAGTTGTATATGGTACAAACCAAAGGTTTTGTCGATTCTAAAGATGCTAACAAGGTATGCAAACTTCAATGATCCATTTATGGATTGAAGCAAGCATCCTGAAGTTGGAATCAACATTTTGATAAGGTAATCAAAAGTTTTGGTTTTATACAAACTTATGGAGAAGCTTGTATTTACAAGAAAGTGAGTGGGAGCTCTGTAGCATTTCTAGTACTATATGTGGACGACATATTGTTGATTGGGAATGATGTAGACCTTCTTAAAAGTGTCAAAGATTATTTGAATAATAGTTTTTCAATGAGGGATCTTAGCGAAGCTGCTTACATATTAGGCATAAAGATTTATAGAGATAGATCGAGACGCCTAATATCGCTTTCACAGAGTACATATTTGGACAAAGTTCTAAAGAGGTTTGGAATGGAAGATAGCAAGAAAGGGTTCTTGCCCATGTTGCCCAATACGACCTTGACTAAAACTCAAAGTCCCGCTACGGTAGAAGATAGAGAGAGGATGAGTAAGACTCCCTATGCATAAGCCATAGTATCTATCATGTATGTCATGCTATGTACTAGACCGGACATTGCATATGCTGTTAGTTTAACTAGCAGATATCAAAGTGATCCAGGGGTGGATCATTAGATAGAGGTCAAAGAACATCCTTAAGTACTTGAGAAGAACTAAGGATATGGTTCTGTCTTATGGAGGTGATGAACAACTCGTTGTTAATGGTTACACCGATGCTAGTTGGAACACCGATCCGGATGATTCTAAATCTCAATTGAATGGTGCAGCAGTGAGCTGGAGGAGTGCAAAGCAAAGTGTTGTGGCGAGATATTCAACTGAATCGGAATATATAGCTGATTCGAAGGCTTCACGAGAGGCGATAGGGATAAAAGAGTTCATTACGGAGCTTGGTGTGGTTCCTAGTGCGCTGGACCCAATGGCTATCTACTGTGATAACATGGGTGCCATAGCCAATGCATAGGAGCCAAGGTCACACAAGAAGCTGAAGCATATCAAGCTACCTTTTCACGCTATTTGAGAGCATGTCCAAGATGGTGACATAAAGATTTGTAAAGTACACACATATCTGAATGTAGTGGATCCGTTGACTAAACCTCTCCCGAGGGCAAAACATGACCAGCACCAAACCGCCATGGGTGTTCGGTATATTACCATGTAATCTAGATTATTGACTCTAGTGCAAGTGGGAGACTGTTGGAGATATGCCCAAGAGGCAATAATAAAAGTAGTTATTATTATATCTTTGTGTTTATGATAAATGTTTACATTCATGCTATAATTGTATTAACCGGAAACATTAATACTTGTGTGATTTGTAAACTTGTTAGAGTCCCTGGTAAAGCCTCTTCATAATACCATCTTGTTGGTTAATATATGATCATGGTTTCCTGATCATGAAAATTGAGATGGTATTAACAACAAGATCATATCATTAGGAGAATGGTGTGATAGACATACTCCTATAGTTAAGAGTAGCATAAATATCAAGTCATTTCATTAGTTCGTTTGCTATAAGCTTTCAGAATACATAGTAACCTAAATCCTTCGACCATGAGATCATGCTAATCACCATCACCAGATGGATTCTTTGATGACATCAAACACCACTTCGTAACTAGGTGATTATAAAGGTAACATTGAGTGTTCAGAAAGTATGTGTTGAGGCACATGGATCAAGAGTGGGATTTGTCCATCCATATGACAGATAGATATAGTTTGGGCCCTCTTGGTGGAACGTCATCCAATTAGCTTGCAAACATGTGACTTCCTCACAAGGTATCACATATCACAGGAATGAGTAAAGAGTACTGATAGGGCAAAGGTGTCCGATCTTTCGATGAGATGGCGATAATCGGTTTGGTGGAGTTCGGGCTTGACGATCCGACTACACGTGCGAGAACGAGCGCCAATGCAATCGCTAGGCCAATCTCCTGGAGGTTACCAATCCCGCGGGAACACGATCAACCTGACCAGCGAGGGTCTTAATTCCTACCTGAAATCGAGAACAAGTAAGAACCAATATTGCAATCAAGATATTGCAGATTAAGAGGAAAGATTTATTGAAAAGGTGGGATCCTGAATAGGTGCGAAGTACAAGAGGCCTCTGCGACGCTCGAGCCTTGGCGAAGTTGCTATGATGGCTAACTTAATGTCTAAACAAAATCCGAGTCTAGGGTGACGGCTATGGGGAGTATTTAAGGAGGAAAATGTGGGGTTTCGGCCATCCATGGAAGTGGTGGCCGAATCCAACCCTAGAAGTCCTTTTCCCCTCAAATACGGACTCTAAAAGTGGCTAATTAAAATCCTACGAAAATTACATGGGCCTGGCCCAAAATAAAGGTGTCGCAGCACCATATTAAGCTATGGACGAATTCGTGAAGTATTAATCTTGAATATTTCGTCCAAGCCTTCTTTCTTCATTATGGTGGCCTCAAAGTTCTGAAATCTCCATCCGTGGCCTTCTCTTGGATCATCACATGCTTGCTGCCATCTCCATGCATGGCCATGCTCCAATGCTTGTCCCTCTCATCCATGCTTGGTCCATCATTCCTAAGAGTAAGAAATACATCTGATTTAGGCAGCATCATATTCTCATGTATGTGAGGAATAGTTCCAAGAAACGAAAGTACCTGATAGTTAAGTTGTTTGGCACGAGATCTTGTGATGGGTCCTTGTATGTGTGTAGCTGTAGGTACAACGGTTGTATCAATAGAAGGGATGTCCACATCATGCTTCCCTTCTTGAATTTAAGTCGTTCTCGATGCAATCTCATCTTCCTCACCAAAGTAAGGCTTCAAATCTGCAATGTTAAACGTAGGACTATCCGTACCAAAGTCTGTAGGCAACTCAAGTTTATATGCATTATCATTTATTTTCTCTAACACCTTAAAGGGACCAGCAGCACGCGGCATTAACTTAGATTTGCGTAAATCAGGAAAGCGATCCTTACGCAAATGTAACCAAACAAGATCTCCAACATCAACAACATGCTTTCTCCCTTTATCCCCAGCAAGTTTATACTTAGCATTCATGTGTTCAATGTTATCTTTAGTAGTCTTATGCAAGTTTAATATCATTTCAGCGCGTTGTGTAGCATCCAAATTATTTTGCACCGAAGTAGGTAAAGGAAATAAATCAATAGGTGCACGAGGAACAAAACCATACACGATCTCAAACGGGCACATCTTTGTGGTAGAATGCAGCGAACGATTATAAGCAAATTCTATATGAGGTAAACACTCTTCCCACAATTTTAAGTTCTTCTTTAAAACAGCCCGCAACATAGTAGACAAAGTTCTATTTACTACTTCAGTTTGTCCATCAGTTTGGGGATGACATGTAGTACTAGACAGCAATTTAGTCCTCAACTTAGCCCATAAACATCTCCAAAAGTGGCTAAGAAATTTAGTATCACGATCAGAAACAATAGTATTTGGCACACCATGCAAACGAACAATTTCACGAAAGAACAAATCAGCAATATGCGCAGCATCATCCGTTTTATGACAAGGAATAAAGTGTGACATCTTAGAAAACCGATCCACAACAACAAAAATACTATCCCTCCCCTTCTGTGTTCGTGGCAATCCCAAAACAAAGTCTATAGAAATATCCTCCCAAGGAACACTAGGAATAGGAAGAGGCATATATAAACCATGTGGATTAAGGCGAGACTTAGCTTTTTGACAAGTAGTGCAGCGTGCCACAAATCTCTCAACATCTCGACGCATACGTGGCCAAAAGAAGTGTGCAGCAAGAACATCCTCCGTCTTCTTGACACCAAAGTGTCCCATCAATCCTCCTCCATGCGCCTCCTGTAACAATAAAAGACGAATAGAACTATCTGGAATGCATAGTTTGTTAGCACGGAACACCAATCCATCATTGAAGATGAACTTGTTCCAAGTTCTACCATCTCTACAATTCTGCAACACATCTTTAAATTCAGCATCATGCACATATTGTTCCTTAATAGTTTCCAATCCAAATATTTTGAAGTCAAGTTGAGATAACAAAGCATAACGGCGTGACAAAGCATCAGCAATAATATTATCTTTACCCTTTTTGTGTTTGATAACATAAGGAAAAGACTCAATAAATTCAACCCACTTTGCATGACGACGATTCAACTTAGCTTGACTACGAATATGCTTCAAAGATTCATGATCAGAATGAATAACAAATTCTTTAGGCCATAGATAATGTTGCCAAGTTTCTAATGTCCGAACCAACGTATATAATTCTTTATCATAAGTAGAATAGTTTAGACTAGCCCCACTCAATTTCTCACTAAAATATGCAACAGGTTTTCCCTCTTGTAATAACACCCCTCCCAAACCAATTCCACTAGCATCACATTCAAGCTCAAAAGTCTTAGTAAAATCAGGAAGTTGGAGTAAGGGAGAATCTGTTAGCTTATCTTTCAATATGACGAAGGCCTATTGTTGTGCATCGCCCCAAACAAAGGGCACATCCTTCTTGGTAAGCTCATTCAGCGGTGCGGCAATTGATCCAAAGTCTTTGACAAAGCGCCTATAAAAACCAGCGAGGCCAAGAAAACTCCTCACTTGTGTGACCGTCTTGGGCTGCGGCCAATTCTCAATAGCTTCAATCTTGGCTGGATCCACTTCAATACACTGTGATGTAACAACATAGCCAAGAAACGCAACTCGATTGGTGCAAAATGTGCACTTCTCAAGGTTACCAAACAAACCGTACATCACGTAAAGCATTGAAAATAGCACGTAAATGGTCCAAATGATCCTCTAAAGATTTGCTATAAATTAGAATATCATTAAAGTAGACTACCACAAAACGTCCAATAAAAGCACGTAAAACTTCGTTCATTAACCTCATGAAAGTGCTGGGTGCATTAGTTAAACCAAACGGCATCACTAACCACTCATATAAACCGAACTTAGTTTTAAATGTTGTTTTCCATTCATCTCCTAATTTCATACGAATCTGGTGGTAACCACTACGCAAATCAACTTTAGAAAACATGGTAGAGCCACTCAATTCATCAAGCATGTCATCTAAACGTGGAATAGGATGACGATATCGAATAGTAATATTATTGATAGCTCTACAATCAGTACACATGCGTGAAGAACCATCTTTCTTAGGTACCAAAATAATAGGAACATCACAGGGGCTAAGGGACTCACGAATATGATCTCTGTCGAGTAGTTCCTGAATTTGGCGTTGTATCTCCTTTGTCTCCTCTGGATTGGTTCTATATGGCGCGCGGTTGGGCAACGTAGCACCAGGAATTAGATCAATTTGGTGCTCAATTCCTCTAATAGGAGGTAGTCCTGGTGGCAGCTCAGCGGGAAAGACGTCCTCATATTCCTGCAAAAGGTTAGCAATAGTGGGTGGCAAAGAATGAGGCATATCCTCAAATGAAAACAAAACCTCTTTGCAGACAATTGCATAACATTGAGTATTGTTTACATCTAGTTCAGCAATATCAATTTTATTTGCAAGCATACATGGACTCTTCAAACGAATTTCGGTAGCATGTGTAGAATCAGATTTAGTGTTCTTTAGTGGTACAAAATCTGCAGCAACAATCTGATTCTCACTTTTATGTTTCTCCTCAGTTTTAGCTGTACTAGCTCTAGCAAGATCATCTTTTAAAATCTGTTCGGGAGTCATAGGTTTTAGACCAATTTTCTTTCCATCATGCATAAGAGAATAGTGATTAGTTTTGCCATTATGAACAGATTCTCTATCAAATTGCCATGGTCTACCAAGTAACAAAGAACAAGCTTGCATAGGTACAACATCACAATCAACAAAATCAGAATATGTACCAATAGTAAAATGCACGCATACCGTTCTTGTTATCTTATCTTGCGAGAACTCTCAAACCATTGGATGTAATATGAATGTGTGCGTTGTCTTGTTGGAAGCGCAAGCTTCTCTACCATGTCAACACTAGCCATATTATTACAACTCCCTCCATCAATGATGATCCGTATAGCTCTTTCCTTGACAACACCACGTGTTTGGAACAGGTTGTGGCGTTGATCTTGCTCAGATTTGCTCAATTGCACACTCAACACACGTTGTGTAATTAAGCTCTTGTATTGATCAGCAGCTTCAGCTCCCATTACCTCTGGCTCTTCATCAGCATCAGAATTGTCTCCATCTCGAGCAGAAATAAGGGCTAATGTATCTTCATCAAAGTCACTCGCTGAATCATATTGACCATCCTCCCGCACCATCATCACACGTTGTGTTGTGCACTGTCTCTCAATATGACCAAAACCCCAGCACTTGCGGCATTGTATATCCTTTGTCTTACCCGTGGAAGCCATAGAAGATGCACTACAAGCAGGAGCATTGGATGATGGTGGAGGAGCAGCTGGAAATCTTGTGGTGGCCTTGGATGTGGTCGTAGCTGGTGGCGAATCACGAGAAGGAGGCGCTGATTGTCGGGATGTCCAAGTGAATGTGCGACCTGCAGAATTACTAGTCCTCCTCCATGGTGGTTGGCGATCCTGCACTTCACGTCCAGTTTTGCAAGCAAGATGAAACAAACGAGTGATAGAATTATATTCCTTATAATCTAATATGTGCTGAATGTCCTTGTTTAATCCACCAAAGAAACATGCAAGCATTTGTTCATTAGATTCAACAAGACCACACCGAACCATCCCCGTTTGCAATTCCTGATAATACTCTTCTACAGAATTTTTTCCTTGCTCTAAACGTGTCAGATTCTTTAGTAAATCACGTTGATAAGTGGGAGGTACAAAACGAACACGCATAGCAGTTTTTAAAGCAGTTCAAGTACTAGGAATAGTAGTAGGATTTAAACGATAATACTCAGACCACCAAAGAGAAGCAAATTTAGTAAATTCACATGTAGCAGCACTAACACGCATATTCTCATGATATTTTAAACATGCAAAATGTTGTTCTACTTCCATCTCCCATGTAAGATATGCATCAGGATTATATTTACCCTCAAAAGATGGAATATTTAATTTAAGCTTTGCAACATGATCATCATCATGTACCGTGAAGCGCGCTATGTTGTAATGTCGGGGACGGCCAGCAGGTACCTGTGGAGGTTGTTCAACCACCTCGTCAAACATATCGTCGTCGTCGGGGTCGTAGTTGTACTCGTCGTATGTCCCCAATGTCGTAGCAGTTGCGGCGGAAGTCCGAGAAAGGCCACCGCAGCGTAGCTGCTGGAGCGGCAGCCGAACCAGCAGTCCGACCCGTGATCGGGATACGCCGTGCGCCATGTGTGGGTGCGGGTGCGGGTGCGGCCAATCTGTTCAAAATTTCCTTGAACCGAGCGTCAAGCTTGGCGTTGAAGGATTTCTCGAGTCCATCGATCTTGTCCACGGCGTTGGTGAGCTTGGAGTCAAACTCCCCTAGGTGTGTATCCACGTCTTCAGTGCGACTGACCAAGAGCTCGAAGAAGTGGGCATGTAGTTCTTCGTTCGTCATTGTGGCAGGGTTCCGCGAAGTATCTGTCATGGTTAGTCCTTAAAAAGCACAGGTATATACTACGGAAATATGGTGGAAGGCACGCGTAATCCGTCAAGCAATATACGAAGCTCTTACAAGTTCTTACCAAACAGCAGGAAAAGGCGATGTGCAACCGCGAGGATCAGTGGGTCCAGAGATTGAACCAAGCGATTACCAGGAGTCGAGACACCGCACGTGGAGAATATTTGTGGAGCTCTGGGAAGGCTTAGCAAAGGGGGTTAGCAATTATCAAAACAGCAATGCAAAAGTTGAAAGAATGCTCAACGACGGTACTGTGCTGGTCCTAGGCTAGACCGTACTAGAGACGCGAGCCTAGATCACCAACGATGTCACGACGCGACACAACAAGCAATGTATGATGATATGGCACCCTGAAAAGCGAACCGAGAGGTGGAAAATCACTATGATGGCGAGTGTCTAGAACTGATCTACGGGGTCTAAAATTAGGTTTAGCCCCAAAAAAAATTCGAATTTTTTTATTTTGCTCCGGAAAGCACGCAGGCGCCAAAAAATATCGCTATAACGGCCAATGGAGAAAAGTGATCCCCAGAGCCAAAAACTAGTATAGCCATAAAAAAAATTCGGAGGCGGTTCCAGACTTTTTTTTGCTCTCCTTCTGGCCTTACGACCGAACTCGGAGCTCGACACGGACTTTAGCTGAACACGGAAACAACGAAGAAGGAAAGTAAAAAGAAATAACTAGGAAACAATAACTCAACTCGGACTCGTGCCGCGACAATATAGGTGATCGGATCCGTGTCGCGGTAGGAAGGCGGTGGCGGAGTGTTTAGGGTTTATGTGGCTAGGTATATGGCGGCGGAATATGGTGGCGGTGATCGGCGAGTGTGGCGGTGACTACTATGATCAGAACTCGAAACTCTAAGGGACGAGACACTTAGACCAGCAACTCGACGCGACGATGTAGACACAAATTCAACAATGCAAAAACTGAAAAGATAAAGCGAGGCGTAGATTGGTTATGGGATGGATCTAAACTCTAACTGTGTTTTTGGCTTTTTCGTGGGTTATAGGTAAAACAGATCTAATCTACGAAAACAGTAAAATCTCACCGAGCAACCTGAAATCTGATACCACTTGATAGGGCAAAGGTGTCCGATCTTTCGATGAGATGGCGATAATCGATTTGGTGGAGTTCGGGCTTGACGATCCGACTACACGTGCGAGCACGGGCGCCAATGCAATCGTTAGGCCAATCTCCTGGAGGTTACCGATCCTGCGGGAACACGATCAGCCTGACCAGCGAGGGTCTTAATTCCTACTTGAAATCGAGAACAAGTAAGAACCAATATTGCAATCAAGATATTGCGGATTAAGAGGAAAGCTTTATTGAAAAGGTGGGATCCTGAATAGGTGCAAAGTACAAGAGGCCTCTGCGACGCTCAAGTCTTGGCGAAGTTGCTATGATGGCTAACTTAATGTTTAAACAAAATCCGAGTCTAGGGTGACGGCTATGGGGAGTATTTAAGGAGGAAAAGGTGGGGTTTCGGCCAGCCATGGAAGTGGTGGACGAATCCAACCCTAGAAGTCCTTTTCTCCTCAAATACGGACTCTAAAAAGTGGCTAATTAAAATCCTACGAAAATTACATGGGCCTGGCCCAAAATAAAGGTGTCGCAGCACCATATTAAGCTATGGACGAATTCGTGAAGTATTAATCTTGAATATTTTGTCCAAGCCTTCTTTCTTCATTATGGTGGCCTCAAAGTTCTGAAATCTCCATCCGTGGCCTTCTCTTGGATCATCACATGCTTGCTGCCATCTCCATGCATGGCCATGCTCCAATGCTTGTCCCTCTCATCCATGCTTGGTCCATCATTCCTAAGAGTAAGAAATACATCTGATTTAGGCAGTATCATATTCTCATGTATGTGAGGAATAGTTCCAAGAAACGAAAGTACCTAATAGTTAAGTTGTTTGGCACGAGATCTCGTGATGGGTCCTTGTATGTGTGTAGCTGTAGGTACAACGGTTGTATCAATAGAAGGGATGTCCAATTTGGATACGTATTTACTTTGAATGGTGCAGCAGTGAGCTGGAGGAGTGCAAAGCAAAGTGTTGTGGTGAGATCTTCAACTGAATCGGAATATATAGCTGATTCGGAGGCTTCACAAGAGGCGATAGGGTTAAAAGATTTCATTACGGAGCTTGGTGTGGTTCCTAGTGCGCTGGACCCAATGGCTATCTACTGTGATAACATGGGTGCCATAGCCAATGCACAGGAGCCAAGGTCACACAAGAAGCTGAAGCATATCAAGCTACCTTTTCACGCTATTTGAGAACATGTCCAAGATGGTGACATAAAGATTTGTAAAGTACACACATATCTGAATGTAGCGGATCCGTTGACTAAACCTCTCCCGAGGGCAAAACATGACCAGCACCAAACCGCCATGGGTGTTCGGTATATTACCATGTAATCTAGATTATTGACTCTAGTGCAAGTGGGAGACTGTTGGAGATATGCCCAAGAGGCAATAATAAAAGTAGTTATTATTATATCTTTGTGTTTATGATAAATGTTTACATTCATGCTATAATTGTATTAACCGGAAACATTAATACTTGTGTGATTTGTAAACTTGTTAGAGTCCCTAGTAAAGCCTCTTTATAATACCATCTTGTTGGTTAATATATGATCAAGGTTTCCTGATCATGAAAAAAGAGATGTTATTAACAACAAGATCATATCATTAGGAGAATGGTGTGATAGACATACTCCTATAGTTAAGAGTAGCATAAATATCAAGTCATTTCATTAGTTCGTTTGCTATAAGCTTTCAGAATACATAGTAACCTAAATCCTTCGACCATGAGATCATGCTAATCACCATCACCAGATGGATTCTTTGATGACATCAAACACCACTTCGTAACTAGGTGATTATAAAGGTGACATTGAGTGTTCGGAAAGTATGTGTTGAGGAACATGGATCAAGAGTGGGATTTGTCCATCCATATGACAGATAGATATAGTTTGGGCCCTCTTTGTGGAACGTCATCCAATTAGCTTGCAAACATGTGACTTCCTCACAAGGTATCACATATCACATGAACGAGTAAAGAGTACTTATCGGTAACGAGGTTGAACTAGGTATGCAGAGGTACCGACGACCAGACCTCGGATAAGTAAAGTATCGCGAGACAAAGGGAAATATGTATCATATGTAAATGGTTCGTTCAATCATGAAGTAATCATAGAAATATGCGGGATCCATATGAATTTCCATATTCCTCTATTGGTTATTGATCGGAGAAGAGTATCGGTCATGTCTGCATAATTCACGAACCGTAGGGAGACACACTTAAGGATTCGATGTTGTTTAGTAGATATAGAAAGTGATTAAAGAGACTGAATGTTATTCAGAGTATCGGATGGGATCCGGTATATCACGAGGATATCCGAAATGGTCCGGAGAATAAGATTCATATAAGGAAAGTCCAATTCCGGAGTTCGGGAATGGTTTCGGTGTTTTCATCGGAATGTTCTAGAAGGGTCTAGAAGGTTCACCGATCCAGAGTGGGAAGGGTACATGGATGTTTCATGACAAGTTGGAATGGTTGCATCATGTACTAGGTCACTTGGCTGGGCAATAGGAAGAGAGAAATCAAACTCTAGTTTAAAAGGTCAAACGCCAATTTGAAAAGTCAAATCCCAACATGGTTGCCAAGTGGAAGGAGGGAAGGAATCCTACCTAAGGGAGGATTCCTCCCTCCTCCTTGCCGCCGGCTAAGCAAGGGGAGTTTGGGGAGGACTCCCCTCCCCTTGCCGCCCTTCCCTCTCATAAATAGAGGAGAGGGGGCGTCCCCTTTGCCCTCCCACACATCAAACCCTAGATTGCTTGCAGCCTCTAAAGTTGCAATCGATTTAGAGCCTATAAAAGTAGCCACTGTCTAAACCTCTCTAGACGTCAGCCACCTCTAAACATCGGCCCTCTTCTACTCCACCATACCCGCTCCGGCTTAGGCAAAGCCCTGCGGGGTTTCCCCTCTAAATTCCGACACCACACCGTCGTGCTGCCGGAACCGCGAGGAGAGATCTATTGGAGATATGCCCTAGATGCAATAATAAATGTAGTTATTATTATATCTTTGTGTTTATGATAAATGTTTACATTCATGCTATAACAGTATTAACAAGGAAACATTAATACTTGTGTGATTTGTAAACTAAATTAGAGTCCCTAGTAAAGCCTCTTCATAATACTAGCTTGTTGGTTAATAAATGATTGTGGTTTCCCTATCATGAACATTGAGATGTTATTAACAACAAGATCATATCGTTAGGAGAATGGTGTGATGGACATACTCCTATAGATAAGCGTAGCATAAAGATCAAGTCATTTTAATAGTTCAATTGCTATATGCTTTCTGATACATAGTAACCTAATTCCTTCGACCATGAGATCATGCTTATCACCATCACCGGAAGGATGCTTTGATGACATCAAACACCACACCGTAACTGGGTGGCTATAAAGGTGGCATTGAGTGTTCAGAAAGTACGGGTTGAGACACATGGATCAAGAGTGGGATTTGTCCATCCATATGACGGATAGATATACTCTGGGCCCTCTCGGTGGAATGTCATACAATTGGCTTGCAAGCATGTGACTGGCTCACAAGGGATCACATATCACGGGAACGAGAAAAGAGTACTTATCAGTAACGAGGTTGAACTAGGTATGTAGAGATACCGACGATCAAAACCTCGGATAAGTAAACTATCGTGAGACAAAGGGAAATTGGTATCGTATGTAAGTGGTTCATTCGATCGAAAAGTAATCGTAGAAATATGTGGGAGCCATATGAATTTCTAGATTCCTCTATTGGTTATTGATCGGATAAGTGTCTCGATCATGTCCGCATAATTCTCAAACCGTAGGGAGACACACTTAAGGATTCGATGTTGTTGAGTAGTTATGGAATGATGAGTAAGAGACCGAATGTTGTTCGGAGTCTCGGATAGGATCCGGTATATCACGAGGAGATCCGGAATGGTTCAGAGAATAAGATTCATATAAGGAAAGTCCTGTTTCGGGGTTGGAGAATGGTTCCGGTGTTTTCATCGAGAATGTTCTAGAAGGTTCCGGAAGGTCCGACACTCCGGAGGGGAAGGGTACATGAATGTGTCATAACAAGTTGGAATGGTTGCATCATGTACTAGCTGTCATCGCTGAGCAAAATAAAGGGATAAATCAAATCCTAGTTTGAAAAGTCAAACGCCAATTTGAAAAGTCAAATGGCAAGTTTGCTTGGTGGAGGGACAGTAGGAAACCTACTTGGGGAGGAAGTCCTTCTTCCTCCACCGCCGGCCTTGGAGTCCGAGTTGGGGGAGGACTCCCTCCCCCTTGGCCGGTGCCCTCCACCTATAAAAGGAGGGGCAGGGCTGCCCCTCTAGACACAACACCACACTGCCCCTCTAGACACAACACCACACTGCCCCTCTAGACACAACACCACAGCCCTCTAAACCCTAACCCTAGCCGCCGCCGGCCACCATAGCTGCCGCTGCCCTAGGGCTTGCCCAAGCCGCCGACTTGGGGTAATCCCCTTGCCCTAGCTGCCGGCCTAGCTTCCTCTACTTGGTGTGTCTAAAACCAAGATCACCGAGGCTCTCTCATAGTCCACCATACTCGCTCCGGCTTAAGGCGAAGCCCTGCAAGATCTCCCCTCTACTTCCGGTACCACGCCGTCGTGCTGCCGGAATCGCGAGGAGAGTGCTACAACCTCCGCTGCCTGCTGGAACAAGGGAGAGGAAGGTCTTCGTCGAAAACCAACGTGTGACCGATCGGAAGCACTTGCCGAACGCTAGCCGGAAGGATCGTCTATGCGATCTTGATATCGGGAAGAGTACGACTACATCACCCACGAGAATCCGCTCTCGTTAAACACTTTGGAATCTTCGAGGGTGAGTTATTCTGTCGACTCGTTGCTACAATCTATTAGATAGATCTTGGCTTGTTTGTTTGTATGCGGTAGAAATTTTTTGTTTTCCATGCTACGAACCCCTACAAGATCTACAACCTCCACTGCCTGCTGGAACAAGAGAGACGAAGGTCTTCATCGAGTACCTAATGTGTGACTGACTACGGGAGCGCTGCCGGAGCACGGTGCTGGAAGAATTGTCTACGCGATCTTACGATCGGCAAGTGAACGACTATATCACCCACGAGAATCCGCTCTTGTTAACCGCTTTGGAATCTTCGAGGGTGAGTACTCTATCGACTCGTTTCTACAATCTAGTAGATAGATCTTGGCTTGTATGTGTTCATGCGTTAGAATTTTTTTGTTTTCCATGCTACGAACCCCTACAAACTGTTCGCGCTCTAGAGCGTATTGAGGCTTTGTCGGATCATGCTCCATTATTGTTATCTGTCGGAATACCACCAAGAAAATACAAAAGCAACTTCAAGTTTGAACTTGGATGGATCGATCGTGATGGTTTCCATGACTTGGTGAAGACTATTTTGGAAAAACCAGTTAATGGTCGAACACTTATACAATGATGGAACAATAAAATGCGTGCCTTACGCAAATTCCTTCGTGGTTGGGCCAGACATACTGCTAGAATCCTTAAAAAGGAGAAAATACGCCTTTCAGCTATTATTAATGATTTGGAGGCTTCAGCGGAAGTTAGGCTTTTGACCGCACATGAGATTGAGCTTAAAAACCAATCAAATGCGAAAATTGCCAGACTTCTGCGTGAGGAAGAACTCAAATGGTACCAGTGTTCCAAAGCTAAGTTCATCCTTGAAGGAGATGCGAATACAAGATACTTCCATGTTGTTGCCAATGGCAAGCATAAGAAGAAACTTATTCACGCTTTAATTCAGGATGAAGGTACGATTGAAGGCTAGGAGCCTCTAAAATCTTATATTACAAGTTATTATAAATCCTTGTTTGGGGCACCGCCAGACAACTCCTTTTCACTGGATAAGTCCCAGACTTAGGATATTCCTCAGGTTATTGTTGAGGAAAACAACTTTCTGACTGCTCCTTATACTAAGGAGGAAGTCAAGAAAGTTGTTTTCCAAATGGAACATAACAAAGCGCGAAGACCCGATGGCCTCCATAGCCGCCGCCGCCCTAGGGCTTGCCCAAGCCGCCGACTTGGGGCAATCCCCTTTCCCTAGCCGCCGGCCTAGCTCCCTCTACTTGGTGTGTCTAAACCCTAGATCACCGAGGCTCTCTCATAGTCCACCATACTCGCTCCGGCTTAAGGCGAAGCCCTGCGAGATCTCCCCTCTACTTTCGGTACCACGCCGTCAGGTCTTTGGAATCGCGAGGAGAGTGCTACAACCTCCGCTGCCTGCTGGAACAAGGGAGAGGAAGGTCTTCTTCGAGTATCGAACGTGTGACCGACTGCGGAAGCGCTGCCGGAACGCAGCGCCGGAAGAATCGTCTACGCGATCTTGAGATCGGGAAGAGTACGACTACACCACCCACGAGAATCCGCTCTTGTTAAACACTTTGGAATCTTCGAGGGTGAGTTATTCTATCAACTCGTTGCTACAATCTAGTAGATAGATCTTGGCTTGTTTGTTTGTATGCGGTAAAAAAAATTTGTTTTGCATGCTACGAACCCCTACAGTGGTATCAGAGTCGTGTCTATATGTAGATCTGTTGCACGAGTAGAACACAATGGTCATTGTGGGCGGTGGTGCTTTTATTATCAATTGCTTCTTGTGTACTTTGCATCTTGCGGTATGATGGGATGAAGCGGCCCGGGCTAACCTTACATGACATCGTTCATGAGACTTGCTCCACGCTCAACATGCAACTTGTATTGCATAAGTGGCTTTGCGGGTGTCTGTCTCTCCCATTATAGTTTAGATCCAATTTACAACAGGCACTTGATAGTTCAAACATCAACGTTGTGGTTCTTGTTCGTAAGTTAGATCGACACTTATTGAAAGCCCCAAACCACGTAAAATATGCAAAGAAATTAGAGGCGCCTAACTTTGTTTTGCAGGGGTGTGCTGTGATGTGATATGGCCATGATTGTGATTATATTTGATGTATGCAATGTTCCTTATTGTAAGTTGGCAACCGACAGGAGCCATATGGTTGTCTTTAAATTCTGTTAAGACCCGCGTGTCTATTCAAAGTAGTTGTAATAGTTGAAGATGGTGGACGACAACCATGGAGCAGCGTCATTGACCTTGATGCAATGCCGGTGATGACGGAGATCATGTTCGTTCTTGAAGATGGCGATCGGAAGAACAAAGAAGAAAGGCCATATCATATCACATATTATGAATTGCATGTGATGTTAATCCTTTATGCATCTTGTATTGCTTAGTTAACGATGGTAGCATTATAAGATGATCCCTCATGCACATGAATTTCAAGTTCTATAGTGTTCATCCTTAGTAAGCACCGTTGCTAAAGCTTGTTGTTTCGAAGCACCACGTGATAATCGGGTGTGTTAGATTCTGCAAGTGTATACAACGTGAGCAAGCCAGTTTTGCTCATGCGGAAGCTAAGGTTTGATCTTGATGAGCCTAGCATGTACAAACATGGTCTCGGAACACGGATCACCGAAAGGTAAAGCATGAATCATATAGTAGATATGATGAACATGTCGATTGTTCGCCATTGAAGCTACATCAACTCTCGTGATGATCGGTTTTGATGTGGTGGATTTGGTTCGTGTGATCACTCAAACAATGTGAGGGATATTGTTTTGAGTGGGAGTTCACCTAGATTAATTTAACTATTAATTAGAACTCAATTTGTCATAAACTTAGTCTAAACTATTGAAAACATGTTGTAGATCAATGGCGGCCCCTACCATCAATTTTAATGCGTTCCTAGAGAAAGAAAAGTTGAAAAACAATGGAAGCAACTTCGTGGATTGGTTCCGCAATTTGAGGATTGTCCTCAATGCTGGTAATTTGACCTATGTGCTGGATGCACCGCTGGGTGACCGCTTTGCGGTGATGCTACCGATGAAGTAAAGAATGTTTACCTCGCTCGGAAGACTCAGTACTCCAAAGTTCAGTGTGCTATCTTGTATGGTTTAGAATCGGAGCTTCAGAAAAGGTTTGAGAATTCAGACCCACATGATATTGTCTGTGAACTCAAATTGATTTTTGAGACTCACGCGGCAGTTGAGAGCTATGAGGCTTCTGGAAATTTCTTTAACTGCAAGATGGAAGAGGGCAGCTCCGTCAGTGAGCATGTGCTTAAGATGTCTGGGCATGCAAACAAACTTCAAAGCTTGGGTATAGTGATTCCTAATGCTTTGGGGATTTACCGTGTCCTCCAATCACTACCACCAAGTTACAAGAACTTTGTGATGAACTACAATATGAAAAGCATGAACAAGCAGTTGCCAGAACTCTTCTCCATGTTAAAATCTACAGAAGTGGAGATCAAGAAAGAGCACCAAGTGTTGATGGTCAATAAGACCACCAAATTCAAGAAAGGCAAGTCTAAGAAAAAGGGACACTTCAAGAAGGGTGGTAAGAAAGTTACCGCACCGACGAAGAAGACCAAGGCTGTACCTAAGCCTGATACTGAGTGCTTTTACTGCAAGGGAGAAGGTCACTGGAAGTGGAATTGCCCAAAGTACTTGGCGGATTTGAAGAACGGCAACATCAAGAACAAAGGTATATCTGATATACATGTTATTGATGTGTATCTCACTCGTACTCATAGTAGTGCCTGGGTATTTGATACTGGTTCGGTTGCTCATATTTGTAACTCGAAACAGGTGCTGCAGAATAAATGGAAGCTAGCGAAGAACAAGGTGACGATGCGCGTAGGAAATGGATCAAAGGTTGATGTGATCACGGTCGGCACGCTACCTCTTCATCTACCATCGGGATTAGTTTTATACTTAAATAATTGTTATTTGGTGCCTGCGTTAAGCATGAACATTATATCGGGATCTTGTTTATTGTGAGACGGTTACTTGTTTAAGTCCGAGAATAATGGTTGTTCGATTTATATGAGTAATATGTTTTATGCACATGCACCTTTGATAGATGGTCTATTCTTATTGAATCTCGATAGTGGAAATACACATATTAATAACAATGAAGCTAAACGTTTGAAATCGAGCGATAACTCGACCTATATGTGGCACTGTTGTCTTGGTCACATTGGAGTGAAGCGTATGAAGAAACTCCATTCCGATGGACTTCTTGAATCACTTGAAAGATGCGAAGCATGTCTGATGGGTAAAATGACTAAGACTCCATTTTTTGGTATGATGGAGCGAGCTACGGACTTATTGGAAATCATACATACCGATGTGTGTGGTCCAATGAGTGTAGCATCGCGCGGTGGTTATTGTTATGTTCTTACCTTCACGGATGACTTGAGTAGATATGGGTATATCTATTTCATGAAACATAAGTCCGAAACTTTCGAGAAGTTTAAGGAATTTCAAAGTGAGGTGGAGAATCAACGTAACAAGAAGACTAAATTTCTACGTTCTGATCGTGGAGGTGAATATCTAAGTTACGAGTTTGGCGAGCATTTGAAGAAATGCGGAATACTTTCACAATTGACACTGTCGGGAACACCACAGCGTAATGGTGTGTCCGAACGTCGTAATCGAACTCTCTTAGATATGGTTCGTTCTATGATGTCACTTACAGATCTACCGCTATCATTTTGGGGTTATGCATTAGAAACAGCCGCATTCACTTTAAATAGGGCACCATCTAAATCCGTTGAAACGACACCGTATGAATTATGGTTTGGGAAGAAACCTAAATTGTCGTTCCTTAAAGTTTGGGGTTGCGAAGCCTATGTAAAGAAGTTATAGCCGGACAAGCTTGAACCCAAAGCGGAAAAATGCGTCTTCATAGGATACCCAAAGGAAACTATTGGGTATACCTTCTATCATAGATCCGAAGGCAAAATCTTCGTTGCCAAGAATGGATCCTTTCTAGAGAAGGAATTTCTCTCGAAAGAAGTGACTGGAAGGAAAGTAGAACTCGACGAGATTATCGAACCTTCTGTCGAACTTGCGAGTAGCGCAGCACCGGAAGAAGTTCCTGTGGTGCCTGCACCAATAAGAGAGGAAGCTAATGATGATGATCATGAAACTTCGGTTGAAGTTGCTATAGAACCTCGCAGGTCAACGAGAACTTGTACCACTCCTTATTGGTATGATCCTGTTATGAGTGTCATGCTGGTGGACAACACCGATGACCCTGTGACATATGAGGAAGCGATGATGAGCCCAGATTCCAATAAATGGCAAGATGCCATGAAATCCGAGATTGGATCCATGTACGAAAACCAAGTATGGACTTTGGTGGACTTACCGGATGGCCGGAAGGCTGTCGAGAACAAATGGATTTTCAAGAAGAAAACAGATGCTGATGGTAATGTTACTGTCTATAAAGCTCGACTTGTCACAAAAGGGTTTCGACAAATTCAAGGAGTTGACTACGATGAGACTTTCTCACCAGTAGCGAAGCTAAAGTCTGTGAGGATTTTGTTAGCAATCGCTGCATATTATGATTATGAGATATGGCAGATGGATGTCAAAACAGCATTCCTCAATGGAGACATTGATAAAGAGTTGTATATGATGCAACCCAAAGGTTTTGTCGATCCTAAAGATGCTAACAAGGTATGCAAACTTCAACGGTCCATATATGGTTTGAAGCAAGCATCCTGAAGTTGGAATCAACGTTTTGATAAGGTAATCAAAAGTTTTAGTTTTATGCAAACTTATGGAGAAGCTTGTATTTACAAGAAAGTGAGTGGGAGCTCTGTAGCATTCTTAATATTATATGTAGATGACATATTGTTGATTGGGAATGATGTAGACCTTCTTAATAGTGTCAAGGAATATTTGAATAATAGTTTTTCAATGAAAGATCTTGGCGAAGCAGCTTACATATTAGGCATAAAGATTTATAGAGATAGATCGAGACGCCTAATATCATTGTCACAAAGTACATATTTGGACAAAGTTCTAAAGAGGTTTGGAATGGAGGATAGCAAGAAAGGATTCTTGCCCATGTTGCCCAATACGACCTTGAGTAAAACTCAAAGTCCAGCAACGGCAGAAGATAGAGAAAGGATGAGTAAGACTCCCTATGCCTCGGCCATAGGATCTCTAATGTATGCCATGCTATGTACTAGGCCCGACATTGCATATGCTGTTAGTTTAACTAGTAGATATCAAAGTGATCCAGGAGTGGATCATTGGACAGCGGTCAAAAACATCCTTAAGTACTTGAGAAGAACTAAGGATATGGTTCTTTCTTATGGAGGTGATGAACAGCTCGTTGTTAATGGTTACACCGATGCTAGTTGGAACACCGATCTGGATGATTCTAAATCTCAATTTGGATACGTATTTACTTTGAATGGTGCAACAGTTAGCTAGAGGAGTACAAAACAAAGCGTTGTGGCGAGATCTTCAACTGAATCGGAATACATGGCTGCTTCGGAGGCTTCACAAGAAGCGGTATGGATGAAGGAGTTCATTACAGAGCTCGGTGTGGTTCCAAGTGCGCTGGACCCAATGTCTATCTACTGTGATAACATGGGCGCCATAGCCAATGCGCAAGAACAAAGGTCACACAAGAAGTTGAAGCACATCAAGCTACGTTTTCATGCTATTCGAGAACATGTCCAAATGGTGACATAAAGATTTGCAAAGTACACACAGATCTGAATGTGGTGGATCCGTTGACTAAACCTCTCCCGAGGGCAAAACATGACCAACACCAAACTGCCATGGGTGTTCGGTATATTACCATGTAATCTAGATTAGTTGACTCTAGTGCAAGTGGGAGACTGTTGGAGATATGCCCTAGAGGCAATAGTAAATGTAGTTATTATTATATCTTTGTGTTTATGATAAATGTTTACATTCATGTTATAACAGTATTAACAAGGAAACATTAATACTTGTGTGATTTGTAAACTAAATTAGAGTCCCTAGTAAAGCCTCTCCATAATACTAGCTTGTTGGTTAATAAATGATTGTGGTTTCCCTATCATGAACATTGAGATGTTATTAACAACAAGATCATATCGTTAGGAGAATGGTGTGATGGACATACTCCTATAGATAAGCGTAGCATAAAGATCAAGTCATTTTAATAGTTCAATTGCTATATGCTTTCTGATACATAGTAACCTAATTCCTTCGACCATGAGATAATGCTTATCACCATCACCGGAAGGATGCTTTGATGACATCAAACACCACACCGTAACTGGGTGGCTATAAAGGTGGCATTGAGTGTTCGGAAAGTACGGGTTGAGACACATGGATCAAGAGTGGGATTTGTCCATCCATATGACGAATAGATATACTCTGGGCCCTCTTGGTGGAATGCCATCCAATTGGCTTGCAAGCATGTGACTGGCTCACAAGGGATCACATATCACGGGAACAAGAAAAGAGTACTTATCAGTAACGAGGTTGAACTAGGTATGCAGAGATACTGACAATCAAAACCTCGGATAAGTAAACTATCGTGAGACAAAGGGAAATTGGTATCGTATGTAAGTGGTTCATTCGATCGCAAAGTAATCGTAGAAATATGTGGGAGCCATATGAATTTCCAGATTCCTCTATTGGTTATTGATCGGAGAAGTGTCTCGATCATGTCCGCATAATTCTCGAACTGTAGGGAGACACACTTAAGGATTCGATGTTGTTGAGTAGTTATGGAATGATGAGTAAGAGACCGAATGTTGTTCGGAGTCTCGGATGGGATCAGGGATATCACGAGGAGATCTGGAATGGTCCGGAGAATAATATTCATATAAGGAAAGTCCTGTTTCGGGGTTGGAGAATGGTTCCGGTGTTTTCATCGGGAATGTTCTAGAAGGTTCCAGAAGGTCCGACACTCCGGAGGGGAAGGGTACATGAATGTGTCATAACAAGTTGGAATGGTTGCATCATGTACTAGCTGTCATCGCTGAGCAAAATAAAGGGATAAATCAAATCCTAGTTTGAAAAGTCAAACGCCAATTTGAAAAGTCAAACGACAAGTTTGCTTGGTGGAGGGAGAGTAGGAAACCTACTTGGGGAGGAAGTCCTTCTCCCTCCACCGCCGGCCTTGGAGGCCGAGTTGGGGGAGGACTTGCTCCCCCTTGGCCGGCGTCCTCCACCTATAAAAGGAGGGGTAGGGCTGCCCCTCTAGACACAACACCACACCTCTCTAAACCCTAACCCTAGCCGCCGCCGCCCTAGGGCTTGCCCAAGCCGCCGACTTGGGGCAATCCCCTTGCCCTAGCCGCCGTCCTAGCTCCCTCTATTTGGTGTGTCTAAACCCTAGATCACCGAGGCTCTCTCATAGTCCACCATACTCGCTCCGGCTTAAGCCTCATGAGATCTCCTCTCTACTTCGGTACCACGCCGGTCTTGCGGAATCATGAGGAGAGTGCTACAACCTCTGCTGCCTACTGGAACAAGGGAGAGGAAGGTCTTCGTCGAGTACCGAACGTGTGACCGACTGTGGAAGCGCTGCCGGAATGCAACGCCGGAAGGATCGTCTACGCGATCTTGAGATCGGGAAAAGAGTATGACTACATCACGCACGAGAATCCGCTCTCGTTAAACACTTTGGAATCTTCGAGGGTGAGTTATTCTATCGACTTGTTGCTACAATCTAGTAGATAGATCTTGGCTTGTTTGTTTGTATGCGGTAGAAATTTTTTGTTTTCCATGCTATGAACCCCTACAAGATCTACAACCTCCACTGCCTGCTGGAACAAGAGAGACGAAGGTCTTCATCGAGTACCTAATGTGTGACTGACTGCGGGAGCGCTGCCGGAAGAATCGTCTACGCGATCTTACGATCGACAAGTGAACAACTATATCACCCACGAGAATCTGCTCTTGTTAACCGCTTTGGAATCTTCGAGGGTGAGTACTCTATCGACTAGTTGCTACAATCTAGTAGATAGATCTTGGCTTGTATGTGTTCATGCGTTAGAAATTTTTTGTTTTCCATGCTACGAACCCCTACAAACTGTTCACGCTCTAGAGCGTATTGAGGCTTTGTCGGATCATGCTCCATTATTGTTATCTGTCGGAATACCACCAAGAAAATACAAAAGCAACTTCAAGTTTGAACTTGGATGGATCGATCGTGATGGTTTCCATGACTTGGTGAAGACTATTTTGGAAAAACCAGTTAGTGGTCGAACACTTATACAATGATGGAACAATAAAATGCGTGCCTTACGCAAATTCCTTCGTGGTTGGGCCAGACATACTGCTAGAATCCTTAAAAAGGAGAAAATACGCCTTTTAGCTATTATTAATGATTTGGAGGCTTCATCGGAAGTTAGGCTTTTGACCGCACATGAGATTGAGCTTAAAAACCAATCAAATGCGAAAATTGCCAGACTTCTATGTGAGGAAGAACTCAAATGGTACCAATGTTCCAAAGCTAAGTTCATCCTTGAAGGAGATGCGAATACAAGATACTTCCATGTTGTTGCCAATGGCAAGCATAAGAAGAAACTTATTCACGCTTTAATTCAGGATGAAGGTACGATTGAAGGCTAGGAGCCTCTAAAATCTTATATTACAAGTTATTATAAATCCTTGTTTGGGGCACCGCCAGACAACTCCTTTTCACTGGATGAGTCCCAGACTAAGGATATTCCTCAGGTTATTGCTGAGGAAAACAACTTTCTGACTGCTCCTTATGCTAAGGAGGAAGTCAAGAAAGTTGTTTTCCAAATGGAATATAACAAAGCGCGAAGACCTGATGGCTTTCCAGCGGAATTTTATCAAAAGTTCTGGGAAGTTATCAAGGTGGACCTGATGCAATTGTTTGAGTTTCTGCAAGTTGGTCATCTTGACCACTTTTGGCTTAACTTTGGCGACATAATTTTACTACCTAAGGTTAACAATGTAGAACGTATATAGCAGTATCGTCATATCTGCCTTCTTAACGTTAGTTTTAAATTATTTACAAAAGTTGCTATGATTAGACTAAACTCGGTAGTTGATCATGTTGTTCGCCCTTCTCAAACTGCTTTCATGCAAGGGAGAAACATCCTAGATGGTGTAGTAATCCTACATGAAATGATGCATGAACCACACCCAAAGAAATTAAATGGTGTGTTGTTCAAGGTCGACTTTGAGAAGGCTTATGATAAAGTTAATTGGTCTTTTCTTCAGCAAACACTCTGTATGAAAGGTTTTTTGGAGGAGTGGTATGCTCTCATACAGTCTTTTGTGTCTATAGGAAGTGTTATCATAAATGTCAACGATGACACTAGCAAATACTTCCAGACCAAAAAAGGATTGCGACAAGGGGATCCACTATCGCCTATACTATTTAACATAGTGGCTAATATGTTAGCTATCCTTTTCGAGAGAGCAAAGGCTGATGGCCAAATTGAAGGAATAGTTCCACATCTCGTTGATGGTGGACTTTCTATTCTTCAATACGCTGACGATACAATCCTGTTTATGGAACATGATCTGGAGAAATCTAAGAATATCAAATTAATATTATCAGCATTTGAGCAACTCTCTGGATTAAAAATTAACTTCCATAAGAGTGACTTGTATTGTTTTGGCGAGGCTAACAATGATGCCCACCTATATTGCTGAACTTTTTGGTTGTGGCCAGGGGCAATTTCCAATCAATTATCTGGGAATACCGATACATTATCGGCGCCTCATGATTGCTGAATGGAAACTCGTTGAGGAAAGACTTCAGAAACGTCTTAATAGCTGGAAAAGTAAATTGCTATCCCTTGGTGGAATACTAGTACTCATAAATTCAGTACTCACAAACATGGTACTGTATATGATCTCATTTTTACAGATCCGAAAAGGTGGCTTGACAAAAGTGGATTATTTCTGGTCAAGTTTCTTTTGGCAAGGGGATAGTGAGAAAAAGAAATATAGCCAGATGGAATGTAATCTGTAGACCCAAAGACTATGGTGGACTAGGCATACATGACTTGCAGGTCAAAAACACCACGCTCTTGGGTAAATGGCTTTTCAAACTTCTTAAAGAAGGGGTATGGCAAACCATTCTATGGAGGAAATATGTTGGCTCAAAAGCAGTATCTCAACTGGTTTGGAAATCTGGTGGTTCACACTTTTGGGCAGGACTAATGGCTTCCAAAAAGCATTTCTTCTGGTTTGGTGTTTTCATTAAGGATGGATCACAGATTAGGTTCTGGGAAGATAAATGGCTGGGCCAAACTTCACTTCGTGAATAATATCCGGCTCTATACTCGATCGTTAGGCACAAAGGGGACACACTTTCCATGGTAATGGAAACTAATCCTCCTAATGTGTCTTTCAGAAGAAGTCTCATAGGACCTAGACTGGTGTCTTGGAACAACCTTTTATTATGGTTATCCAGGATACAACTGTCAGAGGGTATGGATGAATTCAAATGGAAATTAGTACAGAGTGGTAAGTTTTCTGTTGATTCAATGTATAGAGCTTTGATCCAACCTAATACCCAGTCGATGATAACAGTAAAATTTGGAAGATGAAAATACCCCTTAAAACAAATATCCTCGCTTGGTATCTCCGTAAAGGGGTTATTCTCACAAAAGATAACCTTGTTAGGAGGAATTGACATGGAAGTACACAATGCGTTTTTGTCACCATAAGGAGACAATACGCCACTTATTCTTCCAGTGTAAATTTGCTCGTGCTATATGGTCAATCATCCAAGTACCCTCTGTTTTATCTCCTCCACGTTTGGTAGTTAATGTATTTGGCAACTGGATGAATTGGATTATGGATAAATATGGAACTTTATTTAGGGGCGCTTGCCATTATTTGGTCTCTTTGGCTATATAGAAATGACAAGATTTTTAATAACATTGTGTCTTCTCCTCTGTAGGTTATCTATCGTGCCACGACGATATTCCGATCTTGGACTACTCTCTAACGTATGGAATTCAGCGACTTGTTTGCGGAGGGTTGTACGCGATTGGAGGATACGGCGAGGGTGTCTTCTCCCGATATGGATGGTAGCGTGATCTACGGATAGACCTCCCACAACTAGTCTGGAGAACTTTGTTTTGTTTACCTTTATTTGTAACTTTGGTACTTTTGCTTTGGTTGAGTTGTGTGTTTGAACGGCTGTGTGCATCCTAACTATGCAGAGGCCAGGTGTAAACTTATTTTTAATTAATAAAGTGCCCATTTCCAAAACAAAAATCCTTGAAACAGACTTTTGCCCCGATATATTAATTATAGCAACCATCTGATACAACTACTAGGGCCTTAGCACAAGCAAGCCCAAGAGGAAAAAAGAGAAAGAGAAGAAACAACAATGCCAACGATTGACAGCTTGACAAAACAAAGGTGGCCCGCAACCGCTGACTCTTGAAAGAAGGAAATACCATTAGAGACACGCTTGACCTCAATAGCAAGGAAATAGTGGATAGACCCAAGATCATTGAGCATAAAATCCATGCACAAATCCATAAGAACAACATCAACATCCCTGAAGGAGAACTAAAGGCAATAATTTCATCGACATAGATAAGCATAAAGATGGTAACACCACTCTTGCGATAGGAAACAACAAAGTGCCAACATTAGAAGCAAGAAATCCAAGATCATGAAGTTTGTAAGACAACCGTGAATACCAAGCTCGAGAATCCTGTTTGAGCCCATACAAAGTTTTGTCTAAATTGCAAACATAGCTTGGAGCCACTAAATGCTCATACACAAGAGGCTGCCTCATATACACCTCTCTTCCAAATAGTCATGAAGAAACCCATTCTTCACATCTAATTAACTTACGCATTATCCAATTGTGGGAAACAACTAAAGACAATATAAGACGAATAATTGCATATTTTACCACTAGACTAAAAGTTTCCTCATAATCAATCCTGCACCTTTGTTTAAACCCCTTGGCCACTAACCGAGTTTTGTATCTGTCATTGGTACCATCAGTTTTTTTCTTGATTTTATAGACTCGTTTAAAATAAGCAATGTTGCCATGAGAAGGTCGAGGAATTAAATGACATGTGTTGTTGTTCATCAATGCTGAGTAGTCTTCATCTGTAGCATTCTTCCACTTAGCATCTCCAAGAGCCTCATGCATAGTTTTAGGTTCTCTTGTGCTACAGTAATTACCCCAATGCATATGAACATTAGTATATTCA
Organism: Avena insularis; assembly: GCA_023614405.1. Classification (NCBI taxonomy): domain Eukaryota; kingdom Viridiplantae; phylum Streptophyta; class Magnoliopsida; order Poales; family Poaceae; genus Avena; species Avena insularis. The sequence continues at coordinate 373,944,112 of CM042695.1, read as the reverse complement.
TGAGGACGAAAAATCCCACTCTAAGAACGATTATGCACGGATGGAGCTGAAACAGTAGTTGGAACATGAACCGACGGTACAGAAGATCCAACCCGAGGACCCGTTTGTGCAGAAGAATTTGATCTCGAGGTTGTACGTGACGGGTAATCTACCAAAGTCGGATTGTTCGCACATGGCAAGACCGCACCGGTCAAAGAATATGTTGCGGGGTCCCCAACGGTCGGAGCCGTAGAGGGGTTGCCATGTTGTAGGGCAGGACTGGCCCGCCTGGACGATCTTGCACCAGTCATGTTGTCTTAGCATGTGGAGATTCTAATCATGTCTTCCGAGATGACTATCTTTCAACAGATGAAATTTTGAATTAGCCCTTTGGTGGTTGATTCACAAAACGCTCCGTTTTTTGTGCTCAGAAAATGGAAAATGGCTTCTCCATGCGATGAAAAGGAAAACTTCCTCTTACAACATTGTTCGCCATCCCAAGATGCACATGCGTGCACAATATGGGCACAGTATCACAAACTATCCCGCGATTCTGACCATAACATTGGTCATTTAGACCGAAAGTCATGAAACCTCGAACATGATAGCTCATTTTGAGAAGGACTTTTCGATATGCAATCAATATACCAATTTTGATATTTTTCCTTGCAATTATGTCACATAATATGACACCACATGAAGGATTTACATTTTTCAGATCGTTTTTTGAATTTCGTATGCCCGTTTCAAAATTTTACCTTTTCAAACTATGGTCAAAACGACATGCATGAAGATAAGGGATGAGTCTCACTAAAACCTGCATTAGATCTCTGAAGAAACATCATATTGTGAGTCTAAAAATGATTTTTTTCAAAAAATCATGAACATTAGATCATATACCTGTAGTTCAAACCGGACCCACTTCCTACCGATTCGATAGACATTTGTCTTTTTCACCCGAGGTGGACGGAAAGGTTTGAGATGCCTCGGTTGGGACATCATCCTTGTAAGGTGGTCTAGTATTTTTGAAAAATAGGGTGGTATCATTTTGAATTAGCTCTTTCGTGGTTGCTTCACAAAGCTCCCTGTTTTTGGCGCTTAGAAAATGGAAAATGGCTTTTTCGTGCGACAAAAAGGAAAACTTCCTCCTGCAACATTGGTCGCCATCCCAAGATGCACATGCATGCATAATATGAGCACAGTATCATAAACTATGTCGCGATTCTGGCCATAGCATTGGTCATTTGGACCAAAAGACATGAAACCTCAAACATGATAGCTCATTTTGAGAAGGACTTTTCGAGATGCAATAAATATACCAAGTTTGATATTTTTTCTTGCAACTATGCCACATAATATGACACCACACGAAGGATTTATATTGTTCGGACCGTTTTTAAATTTCTTATGCCTGTTTCAAAATTTTCCCGTTTCAAACTATGGTCAAAAGGCATAAAATATATGTCTGACCAAGCACGAAGAAAGAGGTCACTCTTTAATCTCTATATTCATGACGATGTTCTGTAGTGATTCCTTCATTGCACGTTACAAACGCCAAACCTTGCTCTCCCTCCTCTATCGATCCTCCTTCAGTGGCAGAAAACCACCCCCAAACTCTGACGCGGCGGAACCTCTGCCGCATAGCCACTCACTGTCGTGGCAGTCGAAACCCCCAAAATGCTGCCGTGGTAGAGATCATGTAGTCCCGTTTCGTGTTACGAACCAGGACTAAAGGTCCTCCACTCCCCGCTCTACACCACGGCCACGTGGAGTGACTTTCCTCCCGGTTTGTGGTAGGACCAAGACTAAAGAGGAAGGTCTTTAGTCCCAATTTCGTAGTCCCAGTTGAAAAACCAGGAACAAAAACCCTTATGAACCGGGACTAATGGCCCGTTTTCTACTAGTAACATCACACACGGTTTATTCTGGAGAGAACTGTTTTCGATGTGTAACTTCAAGAAAAACTTATAATATTTGATCGGAAGGGCACAGATCAATCAATCAAACATGGATTTCTCTTCCTATTACAAAAGACCGTTAATAATATTTGGAGATCGGCCGAAAGGGCTCCAATCAAACATGATTGTCCTTCCTGTTACAAAGAGATCGTTAACTTCATATTACATACATATGGCCTAATAAAACTGAAATGTCTAAGTACTAAATGTCATCCTCGTCATTAGAGGAGATGTCGTTTAAGTTGTCGTCACTAGTCTGATGCCTCTGCATCATCATGGGCTCCTACACCTTCTCTAGTGCCTAATGTCTCGGCATCATCAGCGAAAGAGTTCCTGGTGCTCGATGACGCGGCCAATTCCTAGGCGGCCTTGTGCCTTGCCATGGCAGCCATCCAAATCGCCGCAATCTTGTCAAACTCGTTGTAAGGAGCCTTGAAGGCAATAATAGTTGATTGTGTCAATAATAGTTGATTGTGATTACATTGTGAGTCCTTGGGTTGTATATATAGTACTAGAAGACTTGTGACTAATTAAGAATCCTATAGTAGAGATAGAATCCTAAACTACCAAATATAGCAATCCTTGTTCTACTGTAATACAAAGCCGTGGTATACTCTAACACCCCTGCAGTCGAGTCAGTAATAGTAGGAGCGTCGTGGACGGTCTAACTGGAGCATAAGCTGAAGGCGCGGACTGGAGAGGATGCCGGTGGATGATAGCCCTTGATGCCGATGTTATTGTAGCCTTGAGTGAGGGCTCCGTAGTCCTGTCGATGATGTTGTTATAGTGTTGGTGATGTAGTCGTCGTTGTTGAAGTCGTTGAGGTTTATGTAGTTATGGTTGGTGTCATCGTTGAGTTTGGAGGAATTCACCAGAGTAATAAAATAGTAAAGGCAGTTGCAGCGGTAGTCAACTTGAAGTAGACGAAGCTGGAGTGGTGGTAGTAGAGGTAGGCAACATGTTGTGCCGACCGTTTCAAACTCGGGAGAACGCTAGGAACGAAGGCACGCGTTGGTGTTGCCAATATCGGGTGTGCGGACATAGGACCATCACGAACCATACGAACCAGAGTCGGAGGGACCAGCAGAGAAGATCTCCGTGTACGGTCAGTTGTGTGCTGTAGACAAAGTGGTTGAAAGAAAATTTAGCACAAGCTCTACGATAGATGTCCCTTCCATTTGTAAATTTGATCACCTGATGGCAAGCTGCCTAAGCGTTCAGAGCTCTCCTCCGTAGGAGACACAAAGCAGTGAAGCTCCTCCTCGCCTCCTTCGTTCGTCAGCCATGGCCTGGTCTTGTCCGGCAGCTGCCTCTGGCAGCGGCGAGGGAAGAGAGGGGAGGGCCGGTGTGAGGCCCCTCCGTTGACCGGTGGAGGCTGCTTGGTTTAGTCCCACCTCGTCTACGGAGGGAGGCTACACCCAGCTTATAAGAAAGATATTCCTTTCTCTGCTTGGTTTAGTCTCACCTCGCCTACGAGAGAAGGAAGAGAGTCCACTTTATCCCAAAAGCCCGAATTGAAGGGAGAAGAAATCTCTCACTTATAAACTGTGTGTGGTATCCTTCCTTGAACGAGATGAGACTAAACCAAACAGCCTCCACTAATCAACAGAGGGGTCCTAACAGCCGAATGGGGCCTATGGTTTCGCCCCTGAGTCGCCGGAGAGAGGCGGCCAGAGGGCCAGTTTTTTTTTTACCGAATCATGTGTTCCGACGTGCTGAGAGGTCTTGCAAACGAATAATAATCGTTGTCAATCACACAGTGCGCATGCACACAGCAAAACACCAACCTCCTACTATCTGAGTAGCTCTCAGCCGCCGGCAACGTCCCGATCGAAGGACATTCTGAAACAAACGACTTGTCTCGCCTCGCCCCCTAACAAAACAGTCCCTGTCATCACACAGATACACCGCACGTACGTACAGAGACAAGCCAACTGACCACAACCTCCAACCTCGCACTTCCTAGGCAAAGCGGCAAACACGCACACGCACGCAGCAGAGCCACGAACCACACCACGAACGCAGCAACCTCCACATCAGGCGCCCAGCATATGGAGAACGGCGGGGAGGCGGCGGCGGCCAAGTGGCGCTTCGGGGCGGCGAACCCGGCGCTCCATGCGGCCAGCAGCCAGAGCCTCCGCTCCATCGTCACCCGCCTCTATGACACCCTCGACCACACCGACCCGCGGCCCGTCGCGCCGCTCGGCCACGGCGACCCCTCCGCCTTCGCGTGCTTCCGCGCGGCGCCCGCCGCCGAGGACGCCCTCGCCGCCGCCGCTCTCTCGGGCAAGCACAACAGCTACGCCCGTGCAGCCGGCGTCGAGGAAGCGCGCAGGTACGCTGCACCCACTCTCCCTTCTCTTTTTCAACGAGCGAAGCCAGTCCGGAACCACAGTAGAGTTAACGCATAGATGTGTGCGCACGCACGTTCTCTGTACGTGCTGCAGCGCCGTCGCCGCGCACCTGTCCCGCGAGCTCCCCTACGATGTCTCGGCGGGGGACGTGGTCATGACCGCCGGCTGCAACCACGCCATCGAGGTCATGATGGCCGTGCTGGCCGCGCCCGGCGCCAACGTGCTGCTGCCGCGGCCCGGCTACCCCATGTACGAGTCGCGCGCCGCGCTGTGCGGCCTCGAGTTCCGCCACTTCGACCTCCTGCCGGACAAGAGCTGGGAGGTGGACCTCGACGGCGTGGAGGCCCTCGCCGACGACAACACCGTCGCCATGGTCATTGTCAACCCCAACAACCCATGCGGGTGCGTCTACTCCTACGACCACTTGGCCAAGGTATATTTGCACATGATGGATGGATGTGTTCTTCATCGTCTGACTTCGCATTCATTATACTAGTACTTCTTCATCGTCTGACTTTGCACATGATGGATGGATGACGAACAGATCGCAGAGACCGCAAGGAAGCTTGGGATCCTGGTAATCAGCGACGAGGTGTACGACCACTGCGCCTTCGGGAGCAAGCCGTTCGTGCCCATGGGTGTGTTCGGGGGGACAGCTCCTGTGGTCACCATGGGAGGCATCTCCAAGAGGTGGATGGTGCCCGGTTGGCGCCTTGGCTGGATCGCAGCAACCGATCCCAACGGAATCCTCAGGGACAAGAAGGTACTCCTACCTATGTACTATACGGAATCTCAATCAAGTGGACAAAATGACAAATATGGTTATTGTCACATCATTCTTATTACCACTACCTAAAGCGCTAACACGACGGAGACCTAACTTTATTCTTCCCTGTAACAGATTATTGAGTCCGTAATAGGCTACCGTGCCATCTCGGTAGACCCGGTAACTTTCGTCCAGGTCAGTAGCTAGCTACTACCTCCATTTCACAATATATAAACCTTTTTAGCAAGTAGTTTTAGTTTAATATAAAAATACTTATATTGTGGAACGAAAGAAGTAGTAAATACTCTACTCCGTATCATAGCACGTTTTATACTCAGCTCTCTGCAACTCACATGCATCTTGAGACGAAAATGAATAAACAGGGAGCTCTACCCGACATCATCGCCAACACGGACAAAGCCTTCTTCGAGAACGCCATGGACGTGATGAGGGAGGCGGCGGAGATATGCTACCAGAAAGTGCAGGACATCGAGTGCATCACCTGCCCTCACAAACCGGAAGGGTCCATGTTCGTCATGGTGAAGCTGGACCTGTCCTGCCTAGACGGCATCCACGACGACGTCGACTTCTGCACCAAGCTTGCACGCGAGGAATCGGTGGTAATTTGCCCAGGTACGTAATCTATCGTCGTGGAGTATTACGTACGGGGTTAATTCGCTAGTGCAATACTTATTATTTGCACCTTGGCTTTCGATGTCCACCTCCCAACTAAGCTAAATCCATATCATAAGCATGGAAAGTCTTTTCTAGCGGCGGCTCCGGTTCCTATAGTGGACCTCCCTGGACCAATCAGAAGCTGCCACCTCTCACCGTACACATACCCCGCTGCTTGTATTTTGATTCATATTTAGCGTATATATGATGTATTTCCTTTTAGAAAATACATTTTTACTAATAAATTATAAAATATATTATTCGTTGGGTTTTTTGATGAAAACTTTTTAATAACTTCTCCTGAAATTTCAAAGTTCGTCTTTTCAGGTAAATTATTCATGGAAATTATTTTTACCATGAAATTTTGTTCGGCTATTATTTATTTTTTAGAAATAAAATTTCAAATATTAAATTTTAATATGCATCCCAAAATTTTCAAATATTCCAAATACATTATGAGTATATTTTTACCATGGATTTTTCCAGTCCTATTTTCAGCCTTGATAAAATAAATGTGGTCTCATAAAAAAGAATGAAATATGCATGAAACCTCTATTATACTCATTTCATGCGTCATATCGAAATGAAACATGCCAAATATGAAAAGTTAATTTCATTGAAATTTTCAGTACAATATCAGATTCAAATTTTAAAACTTTCTAAAAAGTGTCGAAGATTTATCCTGTTTTGAAGATTAATCGCCTGGAACTCAAATATCTAAACCGATAAAAAATAGGAACTTTGGTTCAAAAGATATGACTGATACAGATTTGAGGATGAAACTAAAAATATGGGTAGGTGGGCTGCAAAATTGCTCTGTACAATCCAAACCTACCCACCATTCACTTGCGTGTGGGACACAAGTGGGCTATACCCACATGTCATAGAGGGAGAAGGTAGGTCAGTATTTGGCTAGTATTTAATAGGTGCAAGATACATCTATAAACTTGTGTGTGTTGTAATGTCAAAATAAGAATGGAGAATAGGGTGGGCCCAATCCCAAATCCCCACGCACGAGTAGAATGGCCGATGCATGTCCACTAGAAAATCGCGTCTATCATAGCAGAACTTAGGGTTTTACAAGATGCCGCCTGAACCTACGTGAAGAGCCAGTGTGTTCTCGTGTGCTACGTGCTTGCTCGTCGATTTGGTTTGTTGTCTGTTGTGCACTTAAGGGCAGCCACAGCGATGGTAGTTCCAAATCTGACAAGGGAGTAGAATTTGGCGATGACTTTACAATGCAGGTGGTTCCAAATTTCCGCACATTGGGTCCTCTTGTTGAATAAAATGACATAATAAATTTGCTTTCTTACTCCTCGGCCTCACAAAGAAGAGTCTCATACAGCTGATAACATGCAAAGATAGAATATTTTATTAATTTAGATGAATTTGGCATCGGAGCATGCTCCTGCTCCGATTCCCTCTTTCCTTTCTTTTAGAACCACCTCACAATGTTAGTAGCTAGTTCCAAAAGCCCAAAAACAAATATAGAACTACTTTTATCTACACAATGTGTGTGCCCTTACGCCCCGTGCCAAACTGGAAAGGGGTGGCCACATCCCCGGTGTTACGGATAATCCTCTTTATCTTTGATATTTTTCTATGAAATTTTATATCTGATATGATTGTGTGATGGCAATCATCGTCTGTCTCAAAAAGGGCGATGTATGAGAGTGTGAGCAATCTTGTGGCAAGTGGTTGAGCCTCCCTGGGCAAGGAGGGCCAATGCCCCCCCCCCTCCCTACTCCAGCAAATCCACAAAGTTATACCAAATTTAGCATGATTTATGTTCTTAGTCCCCTTCAACAATCCTGTCAAGTGTCACCACTGATTTGAACTACTACATATTAGCATATTATTATTATTTTGTTTTCATATATTATTTATGACTATATTGTAAGTAAATTAATTGAGAGATCTTAATCCCCTCTATTTTCTAAAAAAAATCTTGATATATCTCACGGGGTATTTGTTGGTTCAATTTATACTAATTAGCATAGTTTTCCTTAACTCAAAATCACATGCTCGTGCACTACATGGAGTGGGCTTGGAATGAAGAACTGGCTTCGTATTACCTTTGCAGTTGATCCACCCCTTCTCAAGGATGGACTGGAAAGGGTCAAGTCTTTCTGCAAAAGACATGGTAAGACGAAGGAGGTGAACTAATATATGCATATGGATTGGGTCATCCAAAATAATGTTTGATTGCGCATGTGTAACTAGCGTTGCATATGATAGAAATCAAACTCAGATGAATGTAATATTTAAATTCCTGAGTATGTGTATCTAAACGTACCATTTGGCACAATGAAATTATGTTATTCTACATTCTTTTGAAATTCCCACAAAATAGTATATTATATACAAGTATGGGGTCCATATTTTGAATTGGTCTCTCATCTGTTTTGACCATCCTCTTCGTGTTTACGAGATCTTTGAAATATGAATAGTGTTGAGTATGCTTCCATTATTTGGAGTACCGCCTATGAAGCTTGATTGGAAAATGTATTAGTTTTGTGAAACCAGACATTTTTCTTCATGGCGTTTCAATGCGGTTTCATGTTTTTTTAACTTTTCGTATGGGTTTAGTTGGGCTTTTATTGTAGTTCGGGTTTTACTAGAGTTGCATGTAAGCGTTGGTTGCCCATGATCTAACCTCATCCATAATTTGTGATTTCGTTACTTTTTTACTGCAAGAAAGATGAGCAAATAATGACATAGAGAAGCAAATAAATCCATGAATTTGTTCAAATTCAAATAACATACGAGCAGACCTCTTTCATTCGAATACAATTCTGGTCCAAAACACATGCATAGTGACATACTATCATTTAAAGTGAGCTACTCGGACACTCATTTTTATGAAACTTGGTTGGAAAATGTATTCGGTTTATGAAACTAGTCATTTTTCATCGTGGCTGTAAGAAAGAGAGAATGCGGGAATATTTGCCACACTTGGGATATTCTATTGCTTGTCAATATATAGGACAATTACAATCAATCTCAATCTTAGACATAATGAGAGAATAATCCTACAATCAATCCTAGACATAATGAGAGAATAACCCTAGCCATAATGGGAGTTATGCTAATTACAACTCCACGATATACAGAAATCAGAGATATGTCATGATACGTGACATATTAGTCTAACACTCCTCCGCAGTCATAATGGGAGGAGAGTGGATATTGAGACTGGACCGAAAATCCAAAAACAACGGCGACGGGAGTCCCTTCGTTAGGATGTCATTGAACTGGCGAGACGAGGGAATGTGGAGTGGACAGACCTAGCTCATGGCTTCGTGCGCTGATGCTGGACGGGGTTCGTAGACATGTAGATGACAATAACATTGTCATAAGACACGATCGTAGCAGGAGGGGATGGTCGATGGAGCTCGTGAAGGAGTTACTGAAAGGAATATGCCCGAGAGGCAATAATAAAGTGGTTATTATGCTATTTCAGGTTTATAATAGATGTTTATTTATCATGCTAGAATTTTATTAATAGGAAATACTAATACATGTATGATTTATAAACATAAAGGTTCCTAATAAAGCCTCCCTTTATACTAGCATGTTGATTAATGGATGATCAAAGTTTTCCTGATCATAACATTTGATGTTGTTAATAACATGGTCATATCATTGGAGAATGATATGATGAACAGTCACCGCAGTAGATGTAGCAATACGATCATGTCATCAAGTTTAAATTGCAATCACATTAATAGTAACTCAATGTCTTTAGACCATGAGATCACATCAATCACTTTCACTGGAAGAGTACTTTGATTACATCAAACGTTACACTATAACAAGATGATTATAAATGTGTCGTCGGATATTTTGGAAGTGTTAGTTGAGGCTTGTGGATCAAGAGTGGGATTTGTCTATCCGTATGACGAAGAAATATACTCAGGGCCATCTCGATGATATCACATTGACATAGCTTGCAAGCAAGTGATTTGATCACTAGAATATCATATCACAGGATCGAGAAAAGAGTACTTGTCAAAACGAGATTAAACAAGGTATGGATGATACCAAGTGATCGGATCTCGGACAAGTAAAATATCACGAGACAAACGGAATTTGATTTCAGCGAAAGAGGTTCGGACGATCATGAGATCTTCGTGGAACTAGTGGAAGTTATTATGAATCTCTAGGTCTCGCTAATGATTGTTTATCAGAGAAAGTCTCAATCATGTCTACATAGTTCTCGAATCCGTAGGGAGACACACTTGAGGTAAACCGACGCATTTGAGCAGATAAGGAACACATGGGAAGTTCAATGGACATCACAGAAAATTGTTCTGTTGCAGAAAATTGTTCTACCGAATCTGCCGAAATAGTTTCGAGGAATCAAAACAAAGCAAGAGATCAAAATGTTAATGTGTTCATTAAATGAAGTACTCATTAAATGTAGTGTTCATTAAATTGAGTTGCATTAAAACAAAGGAATTAAAGTGCTTTAATGGAAATACCTTTGGTTTTTGAGTGGAGATTAAATGGAAGAAAGTGGAGAGGGGAATTATGTGAGTGGAGAGAGCACTCACATGAATGAAGGGAGAAGAGGGGGCACCCTCTTGGCCGCAGACCAAGGGAAGGGCTTGACCCCTCCCCCTATAAAAGGAAGTGGCCTCCTCCTCCTCTCTCGCACACTCTCCCGTAGCTCTTTGGTTGGCATCTTCTCCCCCTTGCTTGCCTTGTCCATTTCCACTAGAAAAGGTGCTTGGAAAAGTCCTTCTCTAAACATTCCCCTCCACCACCACTACCATGGCATAGCGATGTTGGAGTTCCCGGGGATTCGCTACTTCCGCTGTCCGACTAGAAGTGAGGGTTCAGGAGTCATTGGCACACCGTACGTGTGACCAATTGCGGAGGCACTAGCCGTTTATGGCGTTGATTGTTTGCACGTCCTTGATGACGGCCGTGTACATCTACATCAACCATGATTTTTGTATTGTCGTCCTTAATGATAATCTCTATGGACTAATTTTTGTATTGAGTTATACTCATAGGGACTGTCCATAGATAATGCTTGAACCATGTTTGAGTTATACTCAAGGTTGAAATAAGAAGAAATCAAATAAGATCAAAGGATGACCAATGTGATATTTAAGAGAATATCCGAAGTATGGTCATGTGAGAGTTTAGCCTATTGCAAGCATGTCTTGAAGAATGAGAAGGTTGAGTTTATCTTCGAGACATCATCATATTATGAAGCAAGAATACAATATTGAAGGCAATGAATTTATGAAGATGATCTTAAGTGAGGCTTTCCCATATTGGGTATGGGGAATCAATTTGTGAGTCTTCATCAATCAAGCGCAAGCAAGCACAATCAAGAAAGTGTTCCAACTAGAAGTGGACAAGATCGTCATCACCTAGCTCAACTGTAATGTGCAAGAAAAATATATGCTCTTGACAGGCTTTCTCTTTTACTGAGCTCGTAGTGTTGTTTGAGAGACCAGGTTATAGGATAGATAGCTATAATATCAAGATGGGTATCGAGTGAGTAACTTAACTGCATCATTCGAAGAGAGCTCAAATCTTTGCATCCTTGGCATCATATTTATTGGTTGTTATTTGGATTTTATTCTTGTGAGGTTTAGAGCTTGTGGTAAGTATCATAACAAGCTCTAGTCCATAAAATGAATTTCATATGAATATCTTATTGTGTTTTTGTTTTTGGAGGTTTTACCGGTTCTTCACCTAAATAGGTTCCCCTATTGAACTATAATATTTATCTACATGATCTTGTAGAGATTTTTGTCCTCTTCGAAACGATCCCAAGTTCATCAAAAACGGAGTTCAGATGCAATAGTTAAGGTTGTTTCCCTATAGTATTTTCTGTTAGTTTTTTGGGGGGAGGGGGACTCCGATGTTACTGCACCAAAGACTCTAGGGGCCTGAGACTCCAGACCAAACTTTGGCCTAGACTCCGGGGGTAAACTAGGAACATCTGGAGGGCGCCCGGGGTCCTGGTCGGAGTTTGGATCTCAGAGACTCCGGTGTTGAGAGCCGGAGACTCCAGGGTAAGTGTTCTGTGATGACCCACAAGTATAGGAGGTGTATCGTAGTACTTTTGATAAATAGGAGTGTCGATCCCAACGAGGAGCAGAAGGTGCTAAATAGTGGTATGGAGCAGGAAATCCCTGTGAATACTTAGCAAACGGATTTAGTGATTTTCTGACAAGGCAACAAAGCCAGGAGCAAGTAACAAAAGTAACGAAAAAATGGAGCAAGTGGCCCAATCCTTTCTTAGCAAAGGACAAGCCGATAGAAATACTTATAAGGACCAAACGTTCTCGAGGACACATGGGAATTCTGTCAACTGCTTTCGCTTCAAATAGCTGAGTACTTTTCTCTAGTGTTTGTAAGTGTTGTGTGGGTGAACCTGTGCTAACATACCGCCCTTCCTAGGACTAATACATACTTGTGATTAAACCCCCTGCAAACATCCGTAACTACAGGAAAGTAATTAAGATATAAATCTAACCACGGCCTTAAACTGTGAGATCCTACGCTCCCTTGTGCAAAGGTGTCCTAGCGGGGGTTCAGGTTTCTGTCACTCCGGCAACCCCACAATTAGTAGTCAAATACATAATGCATTCCCCTAGGCCCATAAATGGTGAAGTGCCATGTAGTCTACGTTCACATGACACCACTAGAAGAATAGCACCACAACTTAAATACTAAACCATTGAATAATATCTCATCAGAGATTCACTACTAACAACATGACTTCTTCCATGTCCTCAAGAACACAACGAACTACTCACAAGACATCATATGGATCAAGATCAAAGATGATATGGTAATGGATAACAATCTGAACATAAACAATAATCCAATGGTTCCACTCACAAGCATCAACTACAATAGTAATCAACACCAGGAAAGTTTTCCCTAAAAACTAAAGCAATATTCAACACAATTGTTACAGCGGGACGGAGTGGTGGTGATGGTGCTGGTGGAGATGATGGTGTGGATGATGATGATGATGATGATCCCGATGAAGCCTAGCTTGATGACGGTGTTGATGGCGATGGTCTCTTCTCTCCGGGAAGGAATTCCCTCGGCAGAAATCTGTCTGCCGGAGAGATCTTTCTCTCTCGGTGTTTTCCGCCCCCAGAGGCGGCGGAAATCTCGCTTCCCGAGCCTTAGGGTTTCGAAGGGAAGATATAGGCGAAGGGGCGGAGTCAGAGGCCGGGTAGGTGGGCCACACCTGCCCTAGGCGCGGGGTCAGGTCGGCCCGCGCCTAGGGGGATGTGGGCCCCCTGAGGCCCCTCTTTACGCTCTTCTGGTAAAATAATATGTTTCCATATTTTTCAGGTATTTTTCTGATCTTTGTGAAATTTCACCGAAACGCCTTCTTTTTCATCAGAATCCAGACTCCGGCAGTCCATCCTCCAAAAATCATCCAACATGCATAAACAGATGAAAAGCCATAAGTAATACCTCATAATAAGACAAATATCAATGAATAAAGGTAAATTATGATATAGAAAGGTGATGCAAATTGGGCGTATCATTCTGCAATAGATAGTTGACGTGGGGGACCTATAAAAGGCCCCCGTCTTCCCCCAAGTGGATGTATCTCTTTCACATTCTCTCCCCTCCATTGTTGACCTTGAAGATCTTGCCCTTTCTCTCCATTCCTCCCATGATTCTTGCATATTTTTTAAAGAGATAGGAGATCTAGATCTATATTTTCACAAACCTATCTCTCCTCTAAGTGAGGGCAATCCATTAGGTCTAGATCTTAGAGTAATTTCGTGTTTCTCCTCTTTGTTCTTCCTCTCTTATTCCCCCATAAGCTTTTGTTTCTTTGTTGGAATTTCAGAGAGAAGGACTTGAGCACTTCTTGTGTTCTAGCCATTGCATTAGTTGTATCGGTTTGGATTCGGTTGGGTGAAAGCAAGAAGCTTTTACTCTTGGATTCTTGGAACCCTAGACAGTTGGTTATGGTGTTATGGATTTCTTGGGGCCTCTAATTACGTTGTGGAGCTTTTCCCAAGCTTATTTCTTGGGAGCCTCCAATTAAGTTGTGAAGATTGCCCCAATCTTGTACGGGTTTGGTGACTGCCCTCAAGTGTACCATAGTGGATCGGGTGCTTGTCGTGCAGCGGGTGCTCGGGAGAATAGGGTGAGGCCTTTGTGGTATTGGTGGTGTTAGTACCGCCCATTCCTCCAACGCAGACGTACTTTCCCTAAAAAAGAAGGAACTTTAGGATCATTGTCTCCGTGTGCATTGGTTATCTCTATACCTGAGCTCTTTACTTATGCTCGTTACATTGTGATAGCCTTCGTGCTTGAAGTATTATCTTGTTATTACCTTGTTGCTTGTCTTTCTTAGCAGAAGTTGTTGGTGCACATAGGTTAACCGTAGTATATATAGGTCGTGTGATTGACAAAGTAAATTCTAGTTTTATTCCACATTTGTTAAGCCCTTCTTGTAAAAGTTTTAAACCACATATTCACCCCCTCTAGGCGGCATATGTGTTCTTTCAAGCCAACGGATAAACAATGACCCTTCTACTTTACCCCCCCCCCCCCCCCCCCTCTCATCAGGAGCTGGCATCTTGAAGGTTTGTCTCGTTGGCCCTTCCTCGATTGGTCTTCTAATTCCTAGGAAATGTTTTAGAGATTGGATAGGGGAACCACGAGCCACTTCTCCCAGTGGCAAACACCGATCGAAGGGAAGAGTGTAGGGATCCCCCAAGCTCATCTGCCTCCCTAAGGAAGTCATCGAAAGTCGCCTTAGGGGCCGCCGCCTCCACCCTTGTGGGTGGGCCAACCTCTTCCTCACTCGCGTCGCAGACCGCCTCGTCGTCGACAACGGTATCCACCAACGCCCATAAGAGGCCGCACAGACCGCCACAACTCAACGGTGGGCAGGAGCAGAGCTCCACCTGGCCAGGGCTAGGGGAGAGGGGGCGCTGCCCCAATCGCCCGTGTCGCTGCTGCGAGGCTATGCTGCAGACTTTGTTTTACCGAGATGACCAACTACCATTCAGGAAGGACCTTGTCAATTTGATACTCGTGAAAATGTATGAGAATTCCAGATTATGTGTGTGTATTTTAAAATTGTTGAATATATTGCCTCTAATCGGATTTTGGGGCATTTTATTGTATTGCCTGTAATTACATTTTTGAGAATTTCTCAAATTGTTTCAAAGTTTGAGACACTTATCGAAGTGTCCCCTAAAAACATTTTGGGACACTTTACAAAGTGTCTCAAATTAGATTTTGGGGCAATTTAATCATAGTGGCCCATAAACTTTTATTGTCACGAGCAAAAACGATACTTTTGAAAGTACTCCAAAAGGTATTTAGAGGAACAAGCATACAAATTTAGGGGCATTCTGAAGTGCCTCAAACTGCTACCGTGATGTAGTGTTAGAAATGACATGAGGAGATCAGATGGTGAGAATACATATGAGACCTCTTGGTTGGCTGATCCGACCGTGCCAACTGAAACTTACAGCAAATAAGACAAAGTCTTGCCATAGACCGATCACATCTCAGCGACCTGGCGTGTAGGCCAGGTGATGGCGATGGGGCTCGTCACCGTGTGCTCCTCCTCGTCGTCACTCCACACGATAGATCCGAACGTGTACTTCTCGGTGACGCTCCCAGATTTTAGCTGGGCGAAGGTGATCTCGTACTCTTGCGTCTTCTGCTTCGCGCTAAACTCCAGCTTCTCGGGGCTCACCGTGACGCGCACGCCGGCAGGGCTGGTCACCTTGGCGCTGTACGTGGCGCCGACATTGGCGCCGACGTTGCGCACCGTCCGGCGCTGCGTGACGACGGCCGATTTCTTCGAGGTGAACACCACCGAAAATGCCGGATAGTTGTGGTTCCCCACGGTGGAGGCCGCGCGTGTCGAGCAGCGGACCCCGGAGCTGAACATGGCGACCTGCTCGGCCGTGTAGCCCAGCGCGCAGAGGAACGCGATGTAATCCTCCGTGTCGGCGTCGTACACCAGTCCGGGGTCGACGGCACGGTTAGGGTCCACATGACCGGCACCACGCGCGAATGGCGTGGACGGGTTGCCGGTGGACATGTCGCCGATGATGCCACCGGCGTTGTCCACGTTGTACGCGGTGGTCATCAGCGCGGACTTGATCGCCGCGGGGCTCCACTCCGGCCTCGCCTGCCGGAGCAGCGCCGCGAGGCCGCTCACGTGTGGGCATGACATGGACGTGCCCGAGATGATGTTGTACTGCACACGCCTCTTGTCGCTTTCGAGCTCCGTGGGCGAGTTGGCGCCTGTCCACGCGGCCAGGATGTCCACGCCGGGCGCCGTCACGTCGGGCTTGAAGAGCTCCGGCGCGCGGAAGTTCGGCCCGCGGCTCGAGAAGGACGCCATTCTGGGAGAAGGCGGCGTCGAGCCGATGACGGTGCCACGGAACACGATCGTCGCCGTAGGGGACGTCTGTGTTTTTATGTACTTCTTGATCTTATCAGCAGAAGCAAATGGGACGGTCGTGGAGGGGTGAAGGTGGGGGCCGGACATAGCCTCGAGGCCGAACTCTTCGGGGCTGGAGAGGATTGCGCCGACGCCACCGGCGAGCTTGACGGCCAGTCCTTTCTCCGGCCCGGAATACACGCCGGGATCGCACAGAACGATCTTCCCGGCGACCTTGGTGGCGTTCAGCTTCCCCGCTTCGCAGACTTTCGAGCCCACGTCCTTTCCGTAGACCAGTGGTACCTTCTTCGCGCCGAGAGGCTTGCCGGCGTAGAGAGAACTGCCCGTGAAGATAACGTCGTTGCCGAGAACGACGTCCGCAGCGAACTCGCGGTTGATGGTGGACGCGCCGACCGTCAACATCCACGGGGCGATGTTTACTGCTGTGGAATCACCGGGGCCAGAGTTCCCCGCGGAGGCGGAGACCACGATGCCCCTTCTCATAGCATGGAACGCACCGATGGCGGTGTTGTCTTCGTAGAAGTCCGGGGAATCGCCGTCGGCGCCGAGCGAGACCGAGATGACGTCGACACGGTCCGCCATGGCCTCGTCAAACGCGGCGAGGATGTCGGAGTCCGCGCACCCGTCATCCCAGCACGCTTTGTAGACGGCGATGCGCGCGCCGGGGGCCATGCCGACGGCTCTCCCTCTGGCGTAGTCCAAGAAGGAGGCGTCCGCGACGGCTGAGCCTGCGGCGGTGGAGGAGGTGTGGGTGCCATGTCCGTTGGTGTCGAGCGGCGACTCGGGCTCCGCGGTCGCACCCACCCTGCGGCCAAGCGCAGCCTGCTGGCCCTTGTGGAAGAACTTGGCGCCGACGAGCTTGCCGTTGCAGAGCGCGGAGCCATTGAACGACGGGGCTGAGACGCAACCGCCGCGGAACTTTCTGGGCGGTGGCGGCAGGGACGGGTCGGCGTCGAAGGAAGGCCGGCCCTCGGGGTACACGCCGGTGTCGATGACGCCGATGACGACGTCCGAGGCGCCGTTGGACGCCGCGAGCAGGCCGGTCGAAGGCGAGAGGCCGAGGAACGACGGGGTGAGCGTGGTGTGGAGCTGCTGCCGCTTGTCGGGCAGGACGGCGTGCACCGAGGGCGACGACGCGAGGCGCGCGGCCTGTCGCGCCGTGAGGCGCGCCGCGAAGCCCGTGGCGGCGTGGGAGTAGGAGTAGAGCACCCTCGGAGCCGGGCTGGACAGCTCCACCGGGATGTTGTCACGCAGGAACGAAGCGTATGGCCGGACGGCATGAAGGCCACGCCGCGGCAGCCGAGGCGCGTGCGCCTGCGCGACGTGCACGACGTAGGAAGACTGCACCTCGGTCGTCTGGATCTCCAGCTCCGTGGCCATGGCCGTGGCGGCGAGGAAGGTGAGCAGGACGCACAGAGGTCTGAGGAGCTCCATTGTTGCTGCCGTGCAAGAGATGTACCGGCAGTAGGGACGGAGAGCACCAATAAGTAGGCGTGTCTGCCGCGCGCGGCTGCGGCGGTCACGGCGGCAGCACGCTGACAGGGTAGCTTCTCATCCGGCCAGATCATGTGCGAGCTCCGAACTAACTCTGATCCAGAACATGGGCGAGCTCGTGCTGATCACTGCACTAACAAGTAGTTTACCACTGCATTATTGCAAGAAGAACATGGCGTGCAGCTTTGTTTATCTCCATTTCTCTTCTTGTCAGCTAGCATGAACGCACGATGATTATCGTAAGTTGATCGCAGTACTGAGTGTATGACTAGCTAACTGAACTAGTAGGAACGCACGATTGATCGCAGTACGAGTGTACAACTAGATCGAGAATTATTGAATAGGGGTACACACTCGCTGGCCTTTGGTGTAGCAGTAATGGTGTCAGATTTTTCACATGTACTTAAACTGTAGTGTCTCCTTGAGCTGTATCAGTGGAGGAAGCAGCAATCAGATCAAAATGGGTTAGTGTCAAATTACCACAACAGAAGATGATCAAGTAAAACAAGAGGATGCAGAAAACTAGGGTGTCAAGTGGAGTGGCATCCCACCATAGTCCCACCTTTAGTTCATTTGCTAAAATCTAGTTCAAATTTTCAGCAAAAATTTACACTAGATTTTGACAAATGAACTGTAAGTGAGATTTTGGTGGAATCCCACTTGACACCCTACAGAAAACCCTCCGTCATGATGCTGCACAGGTAACTTTCACTATAGACGCTCCGGAAGAGCACCACCGCATACGAGGATCCTTTTCGAGCCAATAAACCGAGTCTTCGCAAGCAGCGAGCCCAAGACTTTCTGGCATGTCGGTCCGGGATCTTTCCATTGGTCACCAGATCCCGACACTGTCGTCTTCATATGACATAGTCAAAGGAGAGAAACGCCGTCGCCTACCGTCTTCACGTGCACAACTGCAAGACGTCAAACACTATTGAAGCAGCCGACACGACCGCCACCCGCAAAACTGGCGAACATTGACCACTAGACATGAATCTCACCAGATCCAGAGACCGACGAGAAGACCAAGCCACTTTCCCCCCTCCCCCCGACGCCACCTCCTGGAGTGACGCTGAGATGGAGGCAGAACAAGGGCAAATTATTCCGAGCGACGCAATCTCCTCCATGGAAGCAACGTCCCGAGGAAGAAATAGGCCAGCCCTAACTATAAGCCAGAGCCCAGGGTCCCCACCCCGTCCCGCCACCACCACCGGAGGAGACAAGGACCAGCGGCTTACTGTAGTCGGGGGCAGAGGTTGCCCAGATCGCTATTCTGCTGGAGCAGTTCTGTGTGGAGGCTTTGGGCGGATACATAGGTCCAACTTTATATACAAATCCAACAACAAGTCATACGGTCTTACAAACAAACACAACCACGCCATCGTAAGGCACGGTACAAACCATGCCACGAGGGCCAAATAGATATCTACTCTCTCCGTTTAGAAATATAAGATGTTTTAGTTTTGTGAAGGACATGTATCTAAACATGTTTTAGTGTATAGGTTCAAATGAATGTAGACACCTTTAGTGTCTAGATACATCTTATTTATAAATCTAAAACATCTTATATTTTTAAACGGAGGGAGTAGCATCCTACTCCGAAGGATTAGCTGCGCCTGCACAACTTCATGTACATGGAGTTGGTAGAGATGCTTCATGAAGCCTTTAATCTCCAAGTATTTGATCTAAGTCATCCAGTCTATGACCATGTTCTAACTTCAAGTCTCTAGTAATATTTTACCAGTCAATGACATCATCTGACCCCAATATTTCACCTCCTCAGAACCTAGCCCTTGTCACCAGTCGCCGCAGTAACCGTGATATGTGGCTCCCCACAAGCGCTGAAAAGTCTGGAAATCGTTCATTGATTGGCCTCCTACCCACCCACCAATCTAGCTAGAATATGGTAGATTGTCCATTATGCACTTCAAACTTGTCTCCATGTAGAATAGGGTTTACCTTATGTAGGTTGTTCTAGAACACTGAGCCTTTTATGGCCTTTGAGGTGGACATATCTTTACTTCTTAAGTATTTGTCTCTTATGAGGTCTACCCATATGCCTTGTTAGTTTTGGCTCATCTTCCACGACCATTTGGAAAGGAGTGCTGCAAACGTGGCCACTTTTTGTTGGGACTCCAAGTGCAGAGTGTTGTAGCAAGCTTATTTTCCTCACAAGGGTGACTCGAGGGTTTAGGGTTTAGGATTTAGAGTGACTCCACTTGGGCTGCGCCACACCGGCTCGTTTGGCTTTCCTGGTGGAATTCTTGTGTTCCAGATGCTTCTCGTGGATAAGTAATGACATTCCCAAAATTACAGGTCGATTTGACTTTGTATAGGTCCTGAAACATCAAAAACATTGAAAACAGGTTTTTCTGCCCTGCCGGGTTATAGCCAAATTAAGGGGATCATTGCTAAATCCCCAAAATCAATATAGAACATGGGCGAGCTCCAAACTAACTCTGATCCAGAACATGGGCGAGCTCGTGCTGATCGCTGCACTAAAACGAGTAGTTTACCACTGCATTATTGCAGGAAGAACGATAGCGAGCTTGGTGTGCAGCTTTGTTTATCTCCATTTCTCTTCTTGTCAGCTGCTAGCTCGTTTAAGCACGACCTGTAGCAGGAACGCACGATTGATCGCAGTATAGTACGAGTGTACGACTAGCTAACTGAACTCACATGCCAACTCAGATCGAGAATTATTGAATAGGGGTACACACTCGCTGGCCTTTGGTGTAGCAGTAATGGTGTCAGATTCTTCACCTGTAGTTAACTGTAGTGCCTCCTTGAGTTGCGCTTGAGCTGTATCAGTGGAGGAGGGGACAGCAATCAGGTCAAAATGGGTTAGTGTAAAATTACCACAACAGAAGAAGATGGATCAAGCAACACAAGAGGACGCATAAAACCCTCGGTTCATGATCCTGCACTGGAAACTTTCACCATAGGCATTCCCGGATGCAAATGTATATATGATGTTCAGACACACAATTCTCTTCACAAAAGCTTCCATCATAGTTTCTTTTTAAACATAAGTCCTAGCCCCAGCTTATATATATATATATATATATATATATATATATATATATATATATATATATATATATATATATATAAAGCCAACAGCAACAAGTCATACGGTCTTACAAACACACACAAACTATTTTTTTTGGAGCAACTGACAAAAACGCCCCCACTTCATTAAGTAGGAAAAAAATTGTCCAGTTTATAAGAAAAACTGGCCGGAAACCGAACACACACACAAACCATGGCAACAGCTTTATCTCAGAACCATGCCACCAGGGCCAAAATAGATATCTAGCAGAGCAGCGCCTGCATAACTTCATGTACATGGAGTTGGTACTTGGTAGAGAAGCTTCCCGAGCCTCTAATCTACAAGATATTCGATGTGAGCCACCCTCTCTCTCTCACCCAGTTCTAACTCCACGTCTTTAGTCAGATTTGCGCCGGCGAGGTACGCGTCGCTCACCGCGAGGCGCAGCGTCCCTCCGGGCCGCGCCAGTCGATGAGAATCGAGCCCCGCCACCCCCTTCACCGGCGACCGTCTCTAGGGGCGACGAAGGGGGGGGAGGTGGTGTTAGGAGGCAGCGGCTGTGGGGGGTTAGGGTTAGGCTCCCCTCGTCGCTCTGGAGGAGGCGACGCGAGGGAGCGGGTCGTTCACCACACAGCTTCCACAACCATTTGAAAAGGAGTGCCATGTTCATCATCTTGGTATTGATGATCCCTAGACCACCAAGTTCCTTAGGAGAGCAGACCGTATCTCAATATACTAAGGGATATATTTTCTCTATACCCGCACTCCTTCCCAATAGAAGCGACATCTGCTTGTATCCATTGCAGCGTGTGTACCCTCGTATAGCATATACAGACACATCACATGTGGGGGGAAGGGCTCGACATGCATGTGTTGGTCAACATCAATCTTGCCGTCGTCGACATGAACTTGCCCTGCCACGGTTCTACCATGTGGCCCACGTTGCCAGCAAGGAAGTCCTAGTCTTCCATACTCAGTTTTCGATCACTGACCGACACCGTAAACAAAGCATTGGAAGACAACTCGTGGGTGACTCAAATCAATACCCAAGGTGGGCTATCCTTAGACCATATTGCACAATTCTCAAACCTTTGGGAAAGGTTACAATCGGTGCATTTGGATGCAAACACTCTGGACTATATTACATGGAAGCTAACGAGCAATGGGTGCTACTCCTCCAAGTCGGCCTACAATATGCAATTCTTGGGACAAACTAACTCTATCATGCCTCCATTGGTGTGGAAACCATGGGCGTCTCCGAAGTGTAAAATCTTCGATTGGTTGATCCTACAAAATAGAGTGTGGACGGCGGATAGGCTTGAGAAGAGACATTGGCATAACTGTGGGCGATGCAAGCTTTGCAACCAAGTACAAGAGACCGCGGCGCATCTTCTATTCAAGTGTCGATTCACTAATCGCATTTGGATTGCCATCAAGTCTTGGCTAGGGCTTCATGATGTTGACCCAAATAATTGGCATACCATGGAAAGTGTTGAAGAATGGTGGAGAGAGATGATCCACAAAAGGGGACAATCAAAGAAGGTCATGATCTCCCTTGCAATGCTGGTGTCTTGGGAAATATGGAAGGAAAGAAATGCTCGCGTCTTTCGAAACAATGCTTCTTCTTCCAACATGCTTGTAACCAAAATTAAAGAAGAAGTGGCCCTCTGGAGCTTAGCCGGGGCTAAGGCGTTTAGTATTATGATATCGCGAGAGTAGACTTTTGTTTTTGTCTTGACTTTGCTCAAGATTATTGGTTTGTAAGACCTCTTAAACCTCTCCTTTTTTAATGAAATGGCAAGTCTTTTGCCTTGTTTAAAAAAAATAACCCTAAGCACTTGGTGGAGAAGTGTCCCAAACTACAATCTAGGAGGTTCGCAATCCTGTATTGCTCGCAGTAATTCATCTCTAGGACCACCACTTCACTTTTGTTAAAGTTTATCACCGGGCCCGACATATTCTTGTAGCATAGAAGTAAAAAAAATTAGGTTGGCGATCCCCAAATCATCAAGTTAGAATAAGATCATGTTGTTACCCCACCCCACCAGATCAGGTGAGAAACCAAACCCTTTATGTGTCCACATTTCCTATCTCTTTCTAGAATCATAGCTAGAGCATCAACCACTAAATCAAATAAGATCGGAGAGAGTGGGTCTCCCTATCTCACTCCTCTCGTTCCTGAAGTGCGCATTGATCTCGTTGCAGATGAGGTAGCGGCCGTTGGCGGTGAATCAGAGCAGGAGGAGGCCGTCAGACGATTCGTTGAGACGGATGTGTTGCCAGTCGAATGTGAGGACGCGTCGACAGCACTCGCGTCCAAGGTCCCAAGGGTGTCCGAGTAGAAGCATGTGAATGGCTTGATGCGGAACTCGATTAGAAGAAGAGAAGGCTTCCGTGGAAGGCGCTGCGAAACTAGGGTGTTGTGGTGTCAGTGTTGCAGACGGTGCCAGCGCGGATGACTGGCTTGGACGGAAGGCGGCTCGGGATCTCCTTTATGACCAGCTTGTCGGGGAGTGATACATGGACGGAAAGGTGATGACATGCGACTGTGGGGTAGACCCTCACTTTACATGGATGTCCTCATCGTTGGCGGCAGCGTATGGCAGCAAATCAATGCTAGGGATTCCGATGGGGAATTCATGCCCTGTGGTGGCTGTTGTGAGTTGCGTTACTTCCATCCGCTGGGTTTTAACCATGATCATGTTGATCCTCTTCTGGTTTGTGATCTCCACCATCGCACA
Organism: Avena insularis; assembly: GCA_023614405.1. Classification (NCBI taxonomy): domain Eukaryota; kingdom Viridiplantae; phylum Streptophyta; class Magnoliopsida; order Poales; family Poaceae; genus Avena; species Avena insularis. The sequence goes on along the minus strand of CM042695.1, from coordinate 373,920,655 downwards.
AACCAAACAGGGCCAAACCATTAAAATAAGGGACTGAGATCGAGATAAAAACATTATTTGTACTAAACTTTTTTATTTTATACATAATAATCAGTTTTACCAACATTTGATCCTAACCAGTATTTTTTTATATTATACTTCAAAAAAACAGCAGTAGAAAATTCACTTGCAAATATTCTCCATACTACAAGGCAAGTGCTATTAGTTTTTCTGAGGATTGCTTCTTAAAAGTCTTTGATTAAACAAAATTCTTCTGGATCAGAGAAAAATAAAATGGGACAAAAGTTTGTACTTCATTTACTAATCTACCACTCGCGTGAATTGAAAATATATGTATGTCTTTGTGTGTTACTTCCCCTAAATATCATCAGAAATAGCTCTTGAGCTCTTGCGTGTCTTTCTGTGTTACTTCCCTTAAATATCGTCACCAATGGCTCTTCATCTAGTAGAGGTTTCTAGAATAAATTCAAGATTGGTTATTTTCATTGTATAATTAAATAAAAGTGGTAATAATCAATGTTTTAAATAAAATTCCTAGAACATACATATATCTCTAAGAGGGGTTTGTCCTCAGATAGTTGTGTTGCTCATCTACCGATCACATCATAGAATGTGTAAGTGGCTAAATATATCATGTCATGCATATTTTTCTAGGACCACAATTTCACTTTCAGGTTACTGGGTTCAACAATCAACTATCATGTCATGCATATTTTTTCTTTAGATTGAAGTCACTTTTTCATTTAAGCACATTCTAAGTTTTTGGGCCCAAAACCTCAATCAAGATGCAAAGTAAGTGACACATTCTTCTTAGTTGATATCAAGTATGTATGTTTGTATCAATGTATCTTCTATCCAGTAACATGTCAAACCTATGACCACATACGTCAGAACGAATTTTGGATCCAAGGTTCATAGAGTTTGTATAGTTTTATAAATCCAAAGGTATATTTACAAGTCCCAAAAAGAATCATTCTATCTTGTACTTGTTAGATGTATATTTGTATATTATATATTTCCACTTGTTAGGGGGTTTTTCTGCATATTTCCACATGTACATGTACTATATATTGTGGCCTTTGGCCCTAGAGGAATACATGTTGCATATTCCTGACACGGTATCAGAGCAATGTTAGACCGTTTTTCTGCAACATCGTCACAACCGCCACCGTCCCTATCGTCGTTGTTTTTTCCCGACGCCGCCGCCGGTTGCCGCCGTCTCTGGCCATCTCTCCGGCCATCTGCTCACCAACCGTCGCCGCCGCCTCCCCACCACCTGTTGGCTGGGGCGCCGCCTTCCCTCGCTCTCCATCTGCTGGCCGGGGCGCCGCCGCCTGTCCCGTTCTCCGTCTAGGACGACCGTCGTCGCCGCCTCCCCACCATCCGACCGCCGTCGCCGCCTCCCCACCATCTGCACACCGGGGCGCCGCCGCCAGCCCCGCTCTCTGCACAGCCGGGCCGCCGCCGCCAGTAGCCTACAGGCCGTCGCCGCCCGTCCCTGCTCTCTAGCTCGTCGCCGGCCCTCCACCACCTGCCGGCCCTGCTCTCCCGTCCGCCTCGTCGCCCCGATCCGATCTGAGCATTGTTCCTCATCGGGCCCCGATCAGATCGGAGAGTTGACTTTGAAAAAAAATTGAGAAAGAGAGAGATGTCTTCTACATCAGGCTATGTTGCGATTCCTCGCTGCCCGGTGATCTTCGATGGCACGAATTATCCTGATTTCATTGCCTTTATGCGCGTTCACATGCGCGGTCTCCGTCTTTGGGGTGTGCTCTCCGGCGAGGTCTCCTGTCCGCCGTGTCCCCCTGCTCCTGTGGCTCCTCTTCCACCGACGCCGATTGTTCTCGGTGCTGATGCTTCTCAGGAGGCCAAGGATGCTGCTCAGAGTGCCGATGATAGTGTTGTTGCTGCTTATGAGCTGAAGTTCAAACAGTACTCTGCTGATCTCGAGACCTATCGCCACGATCTGACCGCCTACACTCAGTGGGTCGATGAGGATGCTCGTCCTGCTGCTGTTCTCACCTCCAGTGTTCTGCCCCAGTTTGCTGCTAAGTTCATGAGTCTCCCTACTGTTGCCGCTCAATGGGCACATCTTCGTCAGCGCTATCAGTCGTCTAGGGATGCTCTTTACCTGTCCGTGGTTCGTCAGGAGCATGCTCTTCAGCAGGGTGATTCCACTATTGATGAGTTCTATACTCAGAGTGCTGCTATCTGGCGTCAGCTTGATTCTCTCTGTACTTCTGTTTGTGGCACATGTCCGTGTTGTCAGATTGTGCGCTCGGATTTGGAGTTCCACCGCATCTATGAGTTTCTGTCTCGGCTTCGCCAGGAGTTCGAGCCCCGCCGTGCCCAGTTGAATGCTCATGGTCGTGTTCCGCTCTCTGAGATGTTGTCTGAGCTTCGGGCTGAGGAGACTCGTCTCCGTGGTGCTGGTCTTCTTGCGGTTCCGTCTGTGCTTGCTACTCGTGGTCCTCCTCTGCCGTCTGCTCCCTCAACTCAGCTACGGTCCTCTATGCCGCTGCCGATACTACCCACTCCTCCAGGTCAGGGTCAGAGTCAACACCAGCGATGTCGGTCGAGTCGCACCAGCAGATTAGGGTCGAGTCGGCACCAGTGATCTCAGGATCAGTCGGCACCAGGCTCGTGGTCGGTGTTGTGGTTCTCTTAAATCCTTTGCACTTTATCACTGCTATGGACACACTTGGGCCACCTGTTATACATGAGATCCCAGTTTACGTCAGCAGCACCAGGCTCGTGGGCAGTCGGCTCCTTCAGGATCTATAGCAGTTGCTCTCTCTGATCAGGACATTATCAGGAGTCTTCGCGGTCTGCTTGCTGTTGTAGGCTCTTCTTCGACGGGCACTGCTGGTTCTGTGACTAATTCTTCAGGCACTGCTCGACCACCACCTTCTACACAGTCAGGTACGTCCCCGTGGTATCTGGGTTCTAGAGCTTCTTTCCATATGACCTCTGAGTCTTCTTTACTGTCCGCTCTTCGTTCTCTCCCTTCTCTTGCCTGTGTTCTCACGGCTGATGGTACCTCTCTTCCTGTTTCTAGTCGGGGCACCCTTTCTACTTTTTCTTTTTCTGTTCCTGATATTTCTCATGTTCCTCGTATTAAGATGAATCTGTTCTCTGCTAGCCATCTTACTGACTCTGGTTGTCGCGTCATTCTTGATGCTGATTCTTGTGTTGTCCAGGATCGTCGCACACAGGCCCTGGTTGGAGCTGGCCCTCGCAGCCGTGACTCCTCCAGACTTTGGGAGTTAGACTGGCTTTGTGTTCCTTCTGCTGCCACTTCATCTACCAATTCTTCTCTGGTCGTCGCCTCTCCTACCAGCTCTTTTCAGCAGTGGCATCATCGTCTTGGTCACCTTTGTGACTCTCGTCTGTCGTCATTAGTTCATCGTGGTCTTCTGGGGTTTGTCTCACGAGATGAGTCTTTACATTGTTAGGGTTGTAGGTTGGGCAAACAGATTCAGCTTCCCTACCCTACTAGCGCGTCTGTATCTCAGGGACCTTTTGATTTAGTTCATTCCGATGTTTGGGGTCCGGCTCCTTTCGCTTCGAAAGGGGGCCATCGCTACTATATTTTATTCATCGATGATTTTTCTCAGTACACTTGGTTGTATTTTATGCGCTCTCGTAGTGAAGTGCTCTCCATATATCAGCGTTTTGCGGCCATGGTTCGTACTCAATATTATACACCCATTCATGTGTTTCGTGCTGATTCTGCTGGTGAGTATATCTCCCAGATGTTGCGAGGTGTTCTTGCTGAGCAGGGTACCCTTGCTCAGTTCTCCTGTCCTGGCGCACATGCCCAGTATGGCGTTGCTGAGCGTAAGCATCGTCATCTTCTTGAGACCACTCGTGCCATGATGATTGTTTCTTCCCTTCCGCCGCATTTTTGGGCTGAGGCTGTCGTTGCGTCGGCTTATCTCATCAATATTCAGCCTTCCGTCACTCTGCAGGGTGGTATCCCTCTTGAGCATCTATCTGTTCATTCTCCAGACTGCTCTATGATTTGCTTGTTTGGTTGTGTTTGCTATGTTTTCCTTGCCCCTCGTGAACGCACCAAACTGACCGCTCAGTCTGTTGAGTGTGTCTTCCTTGGCTACAGTAATGAGCATAAGGTCTATCGATGTTGGGATCCCGTTGGTCGTCGGATGCATATCTTTCGCGACGTTACTTTTGATGAGATGTGCCCTTTCTATCCTCGTCCCACCGCCGGTACCTACCCGGTGGAAGATATCTTTTTCTCCTTTTTCCTGACACACCTCCTTCTCCTCCTATTGTGTCTTCTTCAGGACCCCCTTCCCCCGTTGTCTCTTCTTTAACACCATCCTCCTCTGCTCCGTCTAATTCCCCTAGTTCTCCTCGTTCTCCGGAGCCTTCCTCTGCTATTCCTTCTTCTTCATCGTCGTCTCATGAGTCGTCTTCCTCTGATGAGCTTCCCTCTCCTCGTCCTGTTCGTCAGCGTCGTGCCCCCAACCGTTACTTTCCTAGTCAATATGGTCTTTCTGTTGCCTCCGAGCCGACTTCTTTTCGGGATGCTGAGCATTGTCCTGAATGGCAGCTGGCCATGGCTGAGAAGATTCTGCGCTTGAGCGCACTGGCACCTGGGATCTTGTTTCTCCCCCTCCCGGTGTTCGTCCTATCACGTGTAAGTGGGTCTATAAGATTAAGACCCGCTCTGATGGATCTCTTGAGCGCTATAAAGCGCGTCTTGTGGCTCGTGGTTTTCAGCAGGAGCACGGTCGTGACTATGATGAGACTTTTGCTCTTGTGGCTCATATGACTAATATGCGTACTCTCCTTGTTGTTGCTTCTATTCTTCACTGGTCTGTGTCCCAGCTTGATGTTCAGAACGCCTTACTCAATGGTGAGTTGAGTGAGGAGGTTTATATGCAGCCTTCTGCTGGTTATTCTGTTCCCGCGGGGATGGTTTGTCGTCTTCGACGTTCTCTTTATGGCCTCAAACAGGCCCTCGGTACTGGTTTGGCGCTTTTACCTCTATAGTGACTGCTGCTGGTTTCTCCCCTAGTGCTCATGATCCAATGTTGTTTGTTCACACTTCTCCTCGTGGACGCACTCTTCTTCTTCTCTATGTTGATGATATAATCATTACCGGTGATGATTCTGAGTATATCGCCTTTGTTAAGGCTCGTCTTCGTGATCAGTTTCGTATGACTGATCTTGGTCCTCTTCGATACTTTCTTGGGATTGAGGTTTCCTCCACTTCTGATGGTTTTTTCATCTCTCAGGAAAAGTATATTCAGGATCTTCTTACTCGTGCTGCTCTTGGAGATGAGCGCACTGTTGAGACCCCTATGGAGCTTAATGTTAAGCTTCATCCTACTGATGGTGATCCTCTTCCTTATCCGACGTGTTATCGCCATCTTGTTGGGAGTCTTGTTTACCTTGCTGTCACTCGTCTCCTGACATCTCTTATCCTGTTCATATTCTGAGTCAGTTTGTTTCTGCTCCTACTACTGTCCACTATAGTCATCTTCTCCGTGTTCTTCGTTATCTTCGTGGTACGATCACTCGTCGCCTTTTCTTTCCTCGTTCCATCTCCCTCCAGCTTCAGTGCTATCCGGATGCTACGTGGGCGAGTGATCCTTTGGATCGCCTTCACTTTCTGCTTACTGTGTGTTTCTTGGTGGTTCGCTCATTGCTTGGAAGACGAAGAAACAGACAGCGGTTTCCCGTTCGAGTGTTGAGGCTGAGTTGCATGCTATAGCCTTGTTGACTGCTGAGGTGACCTGGTTACAGTGGTTACTTGTGGATTTTGGGGTCTCTATTACCACACTCACTCTGGTTTTGTCTGACAGTACAAGTGCTATTAGTATCGCACGTGATCCGGTCAAGCATGAGCTTACCAAGCATATTGATGTTGATGTTTTCTATACACGTGCTCAGGTGCAGGCTCAGGTTGTTGCGTTTCAGTATGTGCCTTCAGAGTTACAGTTGGCGGATTTCTTTACGAAGTCACGGACCATTGCGCAACATACATTCTTTCTCTCCAAACTCAGTGTTGTGGAGCCACCATGAGTTTGAGGGGGGTGTTAGATATATATTTGTATATTGTATGTCCCCACTTGTTAGGAGGTTTTCCTGCATATTTCTACATGTACACGTACTATATATTATAGCCTTTGGCCCTCAGAGGAATACATGTTGCATATTCCTGACAGTACTCTCCCGGTCCAGGTTTGTGAGAATACACTGTATCCAACAAATGTCATCTCTTTGTCATGATTTTGTGTGAATACTACCGCCACATTTTTTTCAACTCAAAAATTGGTGGCACCAAATACCTCATGAGCTAGTCGTAGTAGACTTGAAAACTAAACTAGCGATGCCTTGTCTTGCGCTCGCGCTCGTCGCGAGCCAGCCGCTCGGCTTCAGTCTCGATAATGGCGGAAGAAAGAGCAGGCAAAGGTGAGCGGAAATGTGCCCACTAGATTGGAAAGAACTGAACTCCTCGAGAATATCGGATCTACTCACTCCGATTCTAAAATATTGTTTCCTCCGTCTAGAAATAAATAATTTTAATTTAAATTTATAAATCTAGACAAATCCAAGTCACTTATTTTTAAACGAAAATGATAGATATTTTAGTTTTTTTATGAAACACATGTATCTTTTGAGCATGTAGATTCGATGCAAACTGAGTAAACCTATATAATAAAGAAAATTCACACACTAAAACAAGTCTAGACATATTTTTTTGTAAATCTAAATATCTTATATTTTAAATTTTAAAACGGAGGGAGTACAAGAAAAGTTTGGAAACCAGAACCTAGTCAGCTACGTATTGTACATGGACTCAAGTGCATCAGCGTGCACGACACTTAGAGCTGGACTGGCAGTAGAGCAAGGGGTTACTGCTACCGCCGATGGAAGCAGCTGGTTGAAGACGACGAGAGCTGGAGGAACCAGTCGAAGCAGGCAAGGCCATATAGGCTGCTGGATTCAAGTTCCTGCCGGACGTGGCGGCGGACCTGCCCCACGCAAGCAACGACACAGCTTCTTCGTGAAAATCCACCACACGCACACGGCCGGCCGGCCTGCTGGGCGGGCGCTCCAGTTTTTTTTTAGACAAGGCCAAAAGATTTACCATTTTTATTAATAAAGGAGTTTTAGAGGACAATTGTCTAGGACAAGCCCTAAGACTTTTTTAAAAAGCATACTCTCCCGGTATTACATTGCTCAAAAATTGGCTCCGACAAGGCGCCAAGTTTTTGCCTCGTCTTCAATTCTCACTATGACCACGGGTACGGGAGAGAAGGTGTTTCGAAAGACTCTAGCATTGCGCTCCTTTCAAATCTCCCATAAGACTAACATTGTGAACAAGGCCCTAGCCTTTCTCTCTTTACCTTTTTCAAGAGCAACACTTTGTCCACCATGTCTCGATCGAATCTTCATTTGCCCAATTGGCCATGAGGTTGGTATTGATACCACTCCAAGATAGGATCTCCTTCATGTTATATGTTGATCCAAATTTTACAAAGTATAGGCCAACTTCTGACGAGTGGAGCGAGGCCCGTCGACGGAGGCTTGGACCAAGTGGAACGAGTCTGAAGTTGGCCCACTATGTGCCCAATAGGGACGCCTGTGGGGGGTGCGGGGGCGACAACCCCCTTGGTACGGTACGGATCATCGAAGACCTAGGTTTCCACTGATATATAAATCTATTGTAATCCCCTGGTTGGGATGAGTTGTATCTGTGAAATCCCCGGCGTTTGTAACACTCCCCGATATAGTGAAGTTTCGCTCGCTGGCGCTCGTGGCTTTTTCCTCTCTTTGTTGGAGAGGTTTTTCCACGTTAAATCTGTGTCTCATTGCTGTGATTTTCTTTTCGTTCTTCGTTATCTTCTTGTCGCAATTATAACAAGTGGTATCAGAGCCCCAGGTTCCAATCTAGGGTTTGCGACATGTCGTCATTGAAGTTCGATCTACCATAGTTGGACTACACCATAAGATTCTCCTTGTGAAAGGTGAAGATGCGGGCGATTCTCGCCCAAACTTCTGATCTGGATGAAGCGTTGGATGGATTCGGCGAAAAGGATGCTAAGACCTGGTCGACCGAAGAGAAGCGGAAGGACCATAAGGCTTTGTCTTTGATTCAACTTCATATGTCCAATAACATTTTGCAGGAAGTACCGGAGGTGAAATCTGCTGCTGCCATGTGGAAAAAACTGGAAACGATCTGTGTGTCAAAGGATCTAACCAGTAAGATGAACGTGAAGATGGAGTTGTTCTCGCATAGGCTGCAAGAAGGTGGATCAGTAATGAATCACATATCTGTTTTTAAAGAGATTGTTTCAGACGAGCAGTCTATGGAGATAAAATATGATGATGAGGATTTAGCTCTTATGCTCGTTGCCTACTTCCTATACACATTTTCGTGATACAATATTATTGAGCCGTGATAAACTAATCCTTGCCGAATTACATGATGCCCTCAAACAAAGGGAAAAGATGAAAACTATGGTAGATGCAGATGGGACGTCATCCAAGGCTGAGGCTCTACATGTTCGTGGAAGGACCGAGCAGAGGAACAACAACAATGGCAACAGGGATAAGAGCAAGGACGACAGAGGTCATTCAAAGTCCAAGGGAAAGGATAAATTCTGCAGGTACTATAAGAAATCTAATCATGTTATTGATGATTGTTGGAAGTTACAGAATAAGGAGAAAAAGAACGGAACTTACCAACCGAAAGATAGGTCTGAAGGTACTGGTAAGGCTGTTGTTGTTTCTAATAGTTTTGATGGTGAATGCTTAGCTGTTTTTGCTGCTTGTGCTTCTCGTGATGATGAATGGATACTTGATACTGCATGTTCGTTTCATATTTGTTGTAACAAAGATTGGTTCAGTTTATATGAGTCTGTGCAGACTGGAGATTTTATGCGTGTGGGAATAACAACCCATTCCATATTGTTGGTGTTGGATCTATTAAGATCAGGACACATCATGGCGTGACACGCACGTTGAGTAAGGTGAAGCACATATCAAATATGGCCAGAAATTTGATCTTCCTGAGTACCATGGACGTTGATGGATACAAGTATGCCGGTGGGCATAGAGTTCTGAAGGTATCAAAAGGTTCTCTTATTCACATGATAGATGATATGAATTCTGCCAAATTATATGTTCTTAGAGGTAACACTTTGCCTGGTATTGCTGATGCTGTTACTTCTAATGATTTTGATGATTGTGGTACACATCTGTGGCATATGCGTCTTGGGCATATGAGCGAACAAGGCATGACAGAGTTGGTCAAGAGAGAGCTGATTGATGGTTGCAACTTGAATAAGTTTGAGTTCTGTGAGCACTACATTTTTGGTAAGCATAAAAGAGTTAAATTCAATGCTTTTGTTCATACCACCAAAGGCATATTAGATTATGTACATGCTGATGTATGGGGTCCGTCGCGTAAGACTTCTATTGGTGGTGCTAATTACATGCTTACTATTATTGATGACTACTCAAGAAAAGTGTGGCCTTATTTTCTGAAGCATAAATCTGATATTTTTGATGTTTTTAAGAAGTGGAAAGTTATGGTTGCAAAGCAAACTGACAAGAAGGTAAAGGTACTATGTACTGACAATGGTATGAAATTCTGTTCTAATAAGTTTGAGAAGTTTTGCAGTAACGATGGCATGGTCAGGCATCACACTATCCCCTATACTCCTCAGCAGAATGGCGTGGTTGGGCGCATAAACAGAACCATCATCTCGAGGGCTCGTTGTATGTTGTCTAATGCAGGTATGCATAGGCGTTTCTAGGCTGAAGCAGCCAACACAACGTTCTACCTCATCAACAGGTCACCTTCTATTCCACTTGAGAAGAAAACTCCAATTGAGGTATGGTTAGGTTCGCCTGCTGATTATTCACAGTTGAGAGTTTTTGGCTGCACTGCATATGCTCACGTTGATAATGGAAATTTAGAGCCTAGGGCTGTTAAGTGCATATTCTTTGGTTATGGTTTAGGAGTTAAAGCATATAAACTATGGAATCCCAAAACTAAAAGGATTTTGTTGATTATAAACGTTGTTTTCAATGAATACGTTATGTATCATGATAGCTTGCTATCAGATCCCTCTCCTGTTGATGTTGGAGAGGAGAGAGTTAGTGTGCAGGTGGAGAACCTGCAAAAAGCTGTTGATAATGATGTTGTCGTTGAAGATACACATGAGGAAAATATTGATGATATTGTTGTTCAGCACTCACCCACTATTTTGCAGCAGCCACATGATTCCATTGCTACTAATAGACCGAGGCATAATTGTTGTCCTCGTCCTCGTTTAGTTGAAGAGTGTAATCTTGTTCATTATGCTTTGAGTTGTGCTGAACAGGTGGAGAACGATTCTGAACCTGCTACATATAATGAAGCCATTGCATCCGTTGACCGCGAGAAGTGGGTTTCTGCTATGCAAGAATAGATGCAATCGCTTGGGAAAAATGGCACATGGGATGTTGTGCGCTTGCCCAAACAAATGAAGGCGGTCCACTGCAAGTGGATCTTCAAGAAAAAGGAAGGTTTGTCTCCTAAAGAGCCTTCAAGTTACAAGGCAAGGTTAGTAGCAAAAGGGTTCAGCCAGATTCCAGGTATTGATTACAATGATGTGTTCTCCCCAGTTGTAAAGTACAGTTCCATTCGCACTTTCTTTAGTATTATGGCTATGTGTGATCTTGAGCTTGAGCAGTTAGATGTCAAGACTGCTTTTCTGCGTGGAGAGCTTGATGAGGAAATATACATGGACCAACCAGAAGGGTTCGTAGTGCTTGGTAGAGAGGATTTTGTGTGCAAATTAAAGAAGTCTCTTTATGGCTTAAAACAATCTCTAAGACAGTGGTATAAAAGGTTTGATTCATTTATGATCTCATATGGCTTTGAGAGGTCTAAATATGATAGTTGTGTTTATATTAAGTTTGTTGATGGATTACCTATATACTTGCTGCTATATGTTGATGATATGTTAATTGCTGCCAAGAGGATAAAAGAAATCACTACTTTGAAGGCACACCTAAGTAGTGAGTTTGAGATGAAGGATCTTGGAGCTGCTAAGAAGATCTTAGGTATGGAGATTACCCGAGATAGAAAATCTGGTTTGTTATTTCTTAATCAGCAAAGTTACATTAAGAAATTTCTTCATCGTTTTAATATGGATGGTGCCAAATCAGTTAGTACTCCTATTGCTCCTTATTTTAAATTGTTAGTTTCTCAATGTCCTACTACTAATGAAGAGTTTGAGTACATGTCAAAGGTGCCATATTCTAGTGTTGTTGGTTCTTTGATGTATGTCATGGTTTGTTCTCATCCTAATTTATCATATGCTATGAGTTTGATAAGTAGATACATGGCTAATCCTAGTAAAGAACATTAAAAGGCTGTTCAGTGGGTTTTCAGGTACCTTCTTGACACTTCCAATGCTTGTTTGAAGTTTGGCAGGACCGGTGAGGTACTCGTTGGCTATGTGGATTCAGATTTTGCTGCCGATTTGGATAAGAGAAGATCCCTCACAGGTTATGTGTTTAATGTTGGTGGTTGTGCTGTTAGATGAAAGGCTACATTGCAGGCTGTTGTTGCACAATCTATTATTGAAGCCGAATACATGACTATTGCTGAAGCTTGCAAAGAATTTGTTTGGTTAAAAAGTTTGTTTGCTGAGCTTTGTGGAGATGATTCTTGCATTATTTTGTTTTGTGACGGTCAAAGTGCCATATACCTTATAAAAGATCAGATATTTCATGAGAGAACTAAGCACATTAATGTCAAGTACCCTTTTTTTAGAGACATTGTTGCTCAAGGTAAGTTAAAGGTATGCAATATCAGCACTCATGATAATCCTACTGATATGATGACTAAACCTGTTCCTGTTACTAAGTTAGAGCTATTTTCTTTGTTTGTTCAGAGAGATGATTATTGTTGATGCTATAATAAGGAATTTGTCTCAAGGTGGAGTTTGTTATATGTTGATCCAAATTCTATAAAGTATAGGCCAACTTCTGACGAGTGAAGCGAGGTCCGTCGCCGGAGGCTTGGTACAGCACGGATCGTCGAAGACCTAGGTTTCCACCGCTATATAAACCTCTTCTAAGTCGCCGGTTGGGATGAGTTGCATATGTAAAATCCCCGACATTTGTAAACACTCCCCAATATAGTGAAGTTTTGCTGGCTGATGCCCGTGATTTTTCCTTTCGTTATTGGAGAGGTTTTTCCACGTTAAGTATGTGTCCCCTTGCTATGATTTTCTTTTCGTTCTTTGTTATCTTTTTGTCGCAATTATAACACTTCCAAATTCTTGTAGTAAACCTATATTTGACTAGTAAATGTGCCGACGAACTCTTGCACTTGGTTGCATAATGGACAAGTTCCACAATTTAGCCACCAGTTTTGGATTCAGCAGCGAACATACCGATCCAGTCAATCTATGGTTGCATTTTACTACTCCTTTCGATCCATATTAGTTGACTCAAATTTGTCTATATTTATTTAAATCTAGATACTATTTAGTATATAAGTTCATCTAATTTTTGACAAATCCAAGTTAAATAATATGATTCGGAGGGAATAGTAAAAACTAAATTTCTTGATTGTACTTTCATTTCACGGTTGAAGTGATATCCGTGCGATGCGATTTGGCCTAGCAGTGCGTTCGATCGATCATGGCTGACATCGAAACTTGAAAAATGTTGAAATTTTAAACCGCTTCAAATTATTAAAAATCTAAAAGAGAAACGAAAAATAAAAATAAATAAATAAATGGATTAGCCAAACCAGTCAGAAAAAATCGTGAAGGAAAACCACACCAGAAAAAATGGATTAGCCAAACATGCTCTTTCTCTTTCCTTTTTGTCAACTGGTGGACACAAAATCGTTTTTGTCGGTGCGCTCTCAATTGGTTTAAAATAATATATCTTTTTATCAATTCCAAAAGTAATATATAAAATTTGAAATTTTGGATTCTATCACGGCTTGGTACCTATCCGTGTAACTGTCGTGCCAGAATCCAAAAATCCAAATGTTATGTATTATTTTTGAAATTTATAAAAAAGTATTATTTTTTAAAAACGGATTTGCTAGTTCTGAGGGGCCTGAGAACTTCTTAGGTCTCAGTCGTCTCTTTCGTTATTAGATTTATCTCGCGATTCGTTTAACATGAGACTTACATATAAGTTGCAACTAGGTTGTAACTAGAATTTTAATGAGTTACAACTAGGTTGTAACTGAGAATTAGTACAAATTATATAAGTTGCAACTAGTTTGTAACTGAGAATTAACATAAATAGTAGAACGATATCAATGACTTAAACATAATAAATTCTCGGAAGCCTGAGATCTAGCCACTCCCTTTTAAAAAATAGCCTCAATTGGAGGCTGCAATTTGGCCCGTAGATCCGATTCTTGTTCTTTCCTTGTATGACGTAGTATCTATTTGGTTGATAACCGGTTCAGATTAGTAGCAACGTAACTGTCCGGTGTCCATGGGCGGAGACAGCACCCGGCGACCCGGGGCAGCTGCCCGGGCTCGTTCGCTCGCGGACGTTGACAAATACATACGAGTCAGCTGAGTTTCCAACTCGTTTCATGGTAATTTGCCCGGACAAATAGTAATTAGGCCTTTATTAGTACGTCCTGGCCCAGCAGCCCAGCTAGTTAATTAATCTAGCTAGCTAGCTTAGATCCGTTCCTAGGTGAATCGTGGGTTCCTAGGCAGCCAGCTCCCAAACCGCCAAGACGTGAACCACGCGAGTCTGATACGCGCTCAAGGCGGCTGCTCGTGTTGTTCGTTATCGTCTACAGACTCTCATCTCGTCGGCCATCGCGCCGCAGTTCCGAGGCTCCTAGCGGCAACTTGCGAGTCACGGGCGCGTCGTGCGCAGATCCTCCCGACGCAAGCAGGCATCACTTCCTCCTGCCGGTTCGTTCAATCGTGTCAAGCTTTTTTTTCTTAGATAATTAACTGCTCAGCTCAGTAGTTCTTAGGGTTGTTGACATTGGTTTGCATCACAGGTTCATAAACAAATAGGAAATTAGATTTGGGGATTTCTAGCGCATTGGTTAAAGAAAATTGATCCTAATCATCCGAAGGTATTATTTCTCTGATGACTCCTCTAACCTGAACACCATTAATTTATCTAAGTTTCAAATCAATGCATTTTACTTTTAGTTATTTCCCAATTTCAGATATGAGGAGGTTTTTGGTCCCAAGAGCAAGTATCCAGGATACTAATGTTGTGCAGCCAGAGCAAGAGCCCATAGTTGATGTTCCAAACAGTAAAGAGTTTGATCCGGCTGAAATTTTGTGTGATCCCGCTCTTAGAAAACAAGTTGCTGAATATGCTCCGGAAATTCAAGACCAAGTTAGAAGGGCATACATATTGAAAGGTCCAAACCAACCAATATTGAAATTTCCGCGTTCAGATTCACGAGCATTTTCTCAATCATGGTACTCTAGGTATAACTGGATAGAATATAGTGAGTCCATGGATACAGCTTATTGTTTCTACTGTTTCCTATTTAAGCAACCTGGAAGGGCCGAACACTGGCTTTGATGTCTTCACTAAGACAGGTTTTAGGGATTGGAAGCATGCATATAGAGCTTTACCCGAGCATGTTGGTGGTTTGGATAGTAGCCACAATAATTGTGTTAGGCATTGTGATGCTTTCAAAAATCAAAGACAGAGTGTGGCAAATAATTTGGCGCGTGCAACCGAGGAATCAAAAGAATTATACAAAATTAAACGACTTCTTCTCTAGAGTGTTCAAAATATCTCATAGCACAAGGTTTATCATTTCGTGGCCATGATGAATCTTCTACTTCATTGAACAAGGGAAATTTTCTAGAGATGATAGATTGGTACAAGGATAGCAACGAAGAAGTGAGAAATGCTTTTGATCGTGGTGGGAGAAATTGCCAGATGACTTCCGATGAAATACAAAAGGAACTTGCAAAGTGTTGTGCGGAAGAAGTAACTGAAGTAATTATGGGAGAGCTTGGTGATAAAAAGTTCTCCGTGCTTATCGACGAATCACGAGATATATCTGTTAAAGAACAAATGGATGTTGAGGTTAGTAGTACTTTGCTGGTGTTTTGGTTTAATTTTCTTATTTTCTGTTCTCAACGGGGCCGTGCTTTATTTAATCATTATCTATATTGTTTTGTAGGTATGTAAGCAATGAGGGAAGGTGGAACGATTTCTTCGTCTATACCACGTAAAAGATACCACATCTGAGGCACTAAAGTTAGCTCTTTTTAAGATTCTTGACAATCATAAATTATCTATTTCAAGGCTACGAGGGCAAGGTTACGATGGAGCTTCAAACATGAGAGGTGAATTTAATGGCTTGCAAAGAAAAATTCTTGATGAGAACCCTTATGCTTTCTATGTTCATTGTTTTGCCCATCGTTTGCAACTGGTTGTTGTCGCCGTTGCTACTTCATCTTGCTCATATATTCATGACTTTTTTGAGTATGTATCCTTGATTGTGACAACAACAACTTCATCTTGCAAAAAGATGGAAGTGTTGGTGGAAGAAAGTCACAAAGAATTATTGGATAGACTTGAAAAAGGTGAATTATCTACAGGAAGAGGCTTGAATCAACAAACTAGTCTTGCTAGACCTAGAGATACTAGATGGGGATCACATCATAAAACTTTGCTTCGTTTGGATGAAATGTGGACCCGAGTGATAAAAGTTCTTAACACCGTTGATGCAAATGGACGTAATCCGAGTCATGCGGCGGGTTGCGTTGAAAAGATGCAGTGTTTTGCATTTGCTCTTGTTTTGGAGCTTATGCTAAAGTTGCTTGGTATTACGAATGAGCTCTCACGACTTCTGCAGAAAAAAGATATGAATATTGTGCATGCTATGGAGTTAGTTCATGATGTCAAATTCAGGTTGGCCACCATGAGAGATAGTGGTTGGGATAGTCTTTTTGGAGAAGTACAGCAATTCTGCAGCTCTAAAGGTATTCCGGTGCCTAATATGGATGATGAAATACCAGTTCGAGGTCGCTCAAGGCTAGAGGGAAGGACCATCGCCAATCTTCATTATTATCGGGCTGAAATTTTCTATGTTGTTATTGACAAAATATGTGTTGAGATGAATCACCGCTTCGGTGACTCAAATGAGGAGGTACTTGCTTGTTTCTCATGTCTTGATCCCAATAATTCTTTCTCCAAGTTCAATGTAGAGAAGATTTCTCGTCTTGCTGAAATTTATAGTGCGGATTTCTCTAATGGTGATCGTGCAATATTGAGGGATCAACTTGAGACTTATGTTCTTCATTTGAGAAATCATGTTGCCTTTTCTTCTTGCAAAGATGTTGAAAGTTTGGCTGCAAAAATGGTTGAAACAGAGAAGCACTTAGTATTTCCATTGGTTTACAAGCTTATTGAGTTGGCTTTGTTACTACCGGTGTCAACGGCATCTGTTGAGAGAGCTTTCTCGGCAATGAAAATTATAAAGTCTAAATTGCGTAACAAGATAAATGATGATTGGTTCAATCACTTGATGATATGTTACACGGAGCGGGAGATATTTAAATCACTTGATGATGTTGTTATTACTCGACGATTTCATGCCTTCAAGAGTCGTAAAGGAGTTTTGCCATGGCGTCCTTAGTATTTTAATGGTACGTGGTATGTTTCCTAGTGTGAATAAGTTTTTATAACTCTATGAGTTAGTACTTCTTACTCTCTTTTTAATTTTGTAGGTTCTATTTTGGGTGTCTCGACACACATTTGGATATATCAATCTATGTTTATGACTCCTTTTGTCTAGTGAGCTATTGTTATCATATTTAATCACATATTACGGCTATTCAAAACTACCATGAATATATGGTGTTTCAAGTTAGTACTTATGTTTACAATATATATATAAAATATTGTGTTACGGTTCTCAATTTTTTACATAGCTTATCGCCCGCCCCCGGCTCCTATTTTTTCCTGGCTCCGCCACTGCCGGTGTCCTAGTTGTATACGTGCAGCATGTATGTGTCGGACTCGATGAGCGCCAATATAAGCACAAGGGAGCAGGCTGTAGGTGTGCGTGGGTAGAGGCGTAGAGCTACGATCCAGCCAAGGCGTCCAGAAATAAGAGGCCATGGCAAGCAGTAGCGGCACCTTATTGCCTTGTGCAGCAGCTTGAGATCACGGCGAATACAGCAATGGCGAGTGACAGCGTGGCGAACAAGGCAAGAGTGATATGGACTCGGCGCCGCCGACTGCGCGATGGCGCTGGTCCTCCGGAGGCCATGCTGGAGACGGCAGGATGGACACGGGGCTGCCGCCGCCGCGCCGTCGCCCCCGTTCTCCCGGACGAGGTGGTCGTGTGGGAGATCCTAGTCCGCCTGCCGGCCAAGGCGCTCCTCCGCTGCCGCACGGCCTGCCGCTCCTGGCACCGGCTCACCTCCGACCCCGGCTTCCTGGCCGCCCACGTCACAGGCGCCAGCCGTCCCTTCCCCTCATCAAATTCTCCGCCATGAGGGACGGCCTCGTGGTCAGGGACAGGCCGTTCGAGGAAGAAGACGTCACGCTCCACGCCTGCGACCTACGGCGGCGCGGGCCCCCCGCCGAGCGCCGCCCCGTTGTCTGCCTGACTCCGTACGGACACAGGTACACGTTCCACGCCTCCTGCGACGGCCTACTCCTGCTCTTCTCGTACGACGAATTTTACATCTGCAACCCGGCCACCCGCGAGTGCGCCTCGTTCCCGGGGATGGCTGGCACCGCCGGGGTCGCGGGGATGTACCTGCACCGCGCGTCCGGCGAGTACCGCGTCCTGCACTGGAGGTGGAAGAAGACCGGCGACGCCCAGATGACCCGTCCTGCTACGTACTACTACGTCCTCGCGGTGGGCTCCTCCGAGGCGCCCAGACCCGTGATCGTGCGCAGCAGCGGCATGGAGGCGGCCGTCCTCGCCGCCGGGATGGCGCACGACCAGAGCGAGTGCCGCCCGACCGCGCCCGTGATGCTCCATGGCTGCCTCCACTGGGACCCAGGGAGCTGGCGCTGGGACAGGGTCGTCGTCTTCGACACCGCGCAGGAGACGTTCCGGTCGATGAGCTCTCCGGCGCCGGCCGCTGCTTCTTTGCTCGAGATGGACGGCACGCTCGGCATCAGCTCCTGCGACGCCAGCGATGGAACGGTTAGGATCTGGTTGCTCCAGGACTATGGGAGCGAGGCGTGGTCGCTCAGGTTCCGGATCCAGCTGCCGACCATGGAAAAGACCTTGGCGGTCGCTCAGGTTATGTCGCTTAACGGAGAGACGCTGGTCTGCTACTCTGATGGTGTTTTCGCGAGTAGCTCGGCCCTGTTCCGCTGGGACAACAAGGGCGGGATGATGCTCAAGGAATTCAGATGGAGAACGTTGGAGCCCACCATCACTGGCCACTGGTTCAAGGAAAGCCTTGTTAGGCACGCCTTCTTTCAGACACAAGACGGCGCGCTGGGACTGCAGCCATGTCTTTTCCAAGGTCTCTAGTTTTCAAGGTTTTTGATCCCTCGCTCATGGGATATGATGAGATATTGTTTATGGTAGCGGAATTGCTAAAAGGACACTACTCTAGGTCCTCCAGAGTATGCTGCGCTCCCAGCCTCCGGGTGCAGCCACGTGTCCCTCCAATCTCACTTTTGCTGTATGTAGCAAAAAATATGTCTCTCTTTTGTTTCATGTAGCAAAAATAAAAGGTTCACCTACGAAATAGAAAAGGTTCGCTGGAGACCTCGCCGGAGTCGTTTAAGCATATTGTTTTTGCTAATGTAGCAAAAAATCTCCCGGCTTTTGCTGCGTGTAGCAAAAAATCAGTTTATCAAAAAATCGTAAAAGAAAGACCGACCTCATCGGAGACCTCGCCGGAATTCTCGTAGCAAAAATGATATGCTAATGTAGCAAAATTACTGGACGGTTGTAGCAAAAAACAATTTGCCAGAGACATCGACGGAGGCCTCTCCTGAGATCACATAGCAAAAAATCCTTCTAATGATGCAAAATTCACAAAATGAGTGGAGCAAAAAGGTTGTACTATTATAACGAATCTGACTTTGCCGACGAGTCACCGGAGATTTTGCAGCATAAAATGTACACTATGCTAGCAAAAAACATAGAGATTATAGCACAATATTTGTGTCATCGTAGCATAGTAGCAAACAAATTCTAGCAAGATCCTCCCATGAACTCGTATGAGCAAAATCATAAAATCACATAATGGTTAGAGCAAAAAGGTTCTCCGTACGGTGAGAGAGGCGCTAACCCACGCCGGTGGATCACTGACATCTAGAGCGCGCTGAGTCCGCTTGCCCTATGGCAGTACGTGCAGCTGTGGATCATGGTGAGAGACCTCGAGCTTTCCGCTGAGCCAGACATGATGAGATATTGTTTAGGTGAACATCACGTGAACTTAAACTACCTTGAAGAAGACCTGGTCCTTAATTGAGAAAAAGTTAGGCCAATACTTAAAGAAAGTATGATTATCTTTTGCAAGATGATAAACAGAGAGAAGACTTTTCGTGGCATCAGGAACATGTAAAATATTATTGAGGCGAAAATTATGACTTGGGGTATGATATAATGAATGACCAATGTGATGTATGTCCATACCTTTACCGTTTGGCCCATAAATCTGATCTTGACCATTGTAGTTGTCATGCATGGTCAATTCTTCTGTGATGTGATTACTGGCACCCGTATCAGTGTACCAGGCAGGGTCAACACCATACGACCCAGAAGCTGCATTAGCAGAGAGCGTTGAGGACTTTGAAATTTTTTGTTGAATCTTTTCCAACACCGAAACGCAGGATGTCCCTCCTTGTCACAAATCTGACATGTGACGTCATGACCCTATTGACCATTGGGACGGCCTCCACCTTGGCGCTGCTGCTGGTAGCCTCCATAATTTCCGCCACCATAGTTGCCGCTCCCTCCTTGATTATTGCCACCGTAGTAGTGGTTTCCACCGCCGTTTTGTCCACGGCCACCATTGCCACCAAAGTTGCCTCGCCCACCACCTCGACCACCCTTGTTGCGGTTCTAATTTCCGCGAGTTGCAGCATTGGCGGAGGGATCACCACCATTACCACTGCTAGGGTTTTGGCTATCAAGGAGAGATTCATATGAGATAAATTGTGAATATAGATCACCGAGACTCACAGATTGCTGAGCCCTGATCAAGGCTGTGATCTCTGCCATAAAGCCATTGTACTCATCATCCAGACTAGCGAGCACGTAGGAGGCGACATCATCGTCGTCTTGGGGCTTGCCAACACTTGACATCTCATCGAAAAGAGACTTTATGTGGTCAAAATAGGACGCACCCGAGGCAAAATTCTCCCACTTTGTCTGAGTAAGCTGGGTGCGAAGGTGCACTATCCGAGCTTTTGATTGTGACAGGAACATCTCCGTCACCTTCTTCCACACAGCAACGAAACTCGTGAGTCCTACCAGCTGCGTCAACACCTCTCTCATCATGTTCCGGAGAAGGTAAGCAAGCACGAACTGATCTTGAGAGATCCATCGTGCATAATCAGGATTTGGGATTGCCACCTCGACCCCATCCTTGTCCTTCTTCTTGATCTCCTTTGCCGGTTCCGCCACCGATCCGTCTAGATACCCCATGAGTTGGGCACCTCGAATCTCCAGCAGGACCTGGGATTACTAGATCAGATGGTTCTCCCTCGTCAGCTTCTCGGTCACGATCCCTCCGAGCGGTCCACCCACCATCACAGACGCTGAAGAGGAAGATGGGAAGCTCATGGCGTTTTCTTAGATGTGATAAGGAAGATTGGCTCTGGTACCATGAAAAAAAAATATTGCAGCGGTGCAAATCTAGGCCCGTGAGGTGTTTATTTATATGAGCTAGGCCCGCAAAAATGTACGTTCTGAGTGTGTGAGGGAGTCTCTGCAAAATTTTAGGCCAGCTAGTCTCCTATAAGTGGGACCTGCGGGCCATGTGTCGTAACGCATTAGCTCAAATTTGACAACAAACATCGTTTGGGCTAACTCGAGTCCAATTGACAAGTACACAAGTTAAATTGTTCAAATTCTAAGTACCGGGACTAAATCGAGCTACCCAGACAAGTCATGGACTAATGTTGTATTTTGCAACATTTGTGTTTGTTTTTTGCAATTTTATTAGATGCGGGAGGGTGTTCTTGTAAGATTTCAGTCGACGTGTCATCCACGTGAGCTCAAATTCAACTGGAAACATCAAATTAGACTAAATCGAACATATTTCACAAGTATACAAACAAAATTCGGCAAATTCTGAATACGAGGACTAAATTAAGCTAGCCCGACAAGTAGAGGAAGTGTTAGTGTATTTAACCCCTATCGCTGCATGCGGTGCTCTCTTGCCATCTCCTCTCTGCTATGATTACATGTATACAACTAGCTAGTGCTTAGCCAAATACTAAAACTAACAATATGCAATCAGAAATAAGTATGAGACTAAGCCAGACAACAAGGTTAATTCCAACATTCATTCCTCACCACGTGCACTGAAACTTACAAACTATCTGGCGCTCAGAGTTTAGCTAAGTTATGATCGGCAACATGTCGGCATTGATCAACCCTTTGTTTTCCTTCTATGGAGGAAAACAATTACTCCCTTCGTTTCAAAATATAAGATGTTTTAGCTTTATAAATAAAATGTATGTAAATTTTTTTTAGTGTATAGGTTCACTCAGTTTGGAATAAACCTACTATTAGAAACAAAAACGAGACAAATACTGTCACGTACGTAGTACGGCAAGCCACAGCTATCACATCTCTGCGACTTGGCTCGGCGCCGGCCAGGTAATGGCGATGGGGCTCGTCACCTTGTGCTTGCCGTCGCTCCACACGATCGACCCGAACGTGTGCTTGTCGGTGACGTTCCCAAAGCTGCGCTGCGTGAAGGTGATCGCGTACTCCTGCTTCTCCCGCGTTGCGTTGAACACGAGCTTCTGCGGCTTCACTGTCACGAGCACGCCGGCCGGACTGGTGATCTTGGCCGTGTAAGTAGCCCTGACATTGTTGCCGACGTTGCGCACGACGCGGCGCTGCGTGACTGCCTTTCTGTCCGGGCCCAGCACCGCCGAGAAGGCCGGGTAGTTGAGGTCCCCCACGGAGGAGCCCGCCGTGCGCGTCGAGCAGTCTGTCGACGAGCCGAACACGGCGAGCTGCTCGGCAGTGTAGCCGAGCGCACACAGAAAGTTGATGTAGTCCTCCGTGCCGGCGTCGTACACAAGCCCTGGGTCGACGGCGCGGTTGGGGTCCACGTGTCCGGCCCCACGCGCGAACGGCGTGGACGCCTTGCCGGTGGCCATGTCGCCGATGACACCGCCGTCGCTGTCCGTGTTGTACGCGGTGGTCATCAGCGCCGACTTGATCGCGGCGGGGCTCCACTTAGGCCTCGCCTGACGGAGCAGCGCGGCGATGCCGCTCACCTGCGGGCACGATAGCGAGGTGCCGGACATGATGTTGTACGGCACGCGTCTCTTGTCGCTGTCGAGCAGCGAGGGTGAGGCGGCGCCTGTCCAAGCGGCCAGTATGTCCACGCCGGGCGCGGTGACGTCCGGCTTGAGGATCTCCGTGACGAGGCGGCTCGGGCCGCGGCTGGAGAAGGATGCCATTCTAGGCGAAGGAGGCGACTGTCGTCCGACGACGGTGCCGTGGAACACGATCGTGGCGACGGGAGATGCTTGTGTTCTCAAGTACTTCTTGATCTTCTCGGCATCTGCAAATGTAACTGCACTGACAGGGAGGATATGGGCGCTGGTTCTGGCCTGCTCGCCCTGTGCTGCCTCGCTACCAAGGACTGCTCCGGCGCCGCCGGCGAGCTGAACGGCGTATCCTTTCTCCGTCCGTCCATTCACGCCGGGGTCGCACAACACAATCTTCCCAGCGACCAGGGCGGGATTGAGACTCCCAGCTTCACATAAGTGGGAGCCCGCGTCTCCACCGTACACCAACGGTACCTTGGTCGCGCCGAGCGGTTGGCCGGTGTAGAGCGAGGTGCCCGTGAAGGTCTCGCCGTTGCCGAGAATCACGTCAGCCGGGAACTGTCGGTTGATGGTAGACGCGCCGACGGTCAAGAACCAGGGGGCCACATTGACGACGGTGGATTCGCCGGGGCCGGAGTTCCCTGCCGAGGCAGAGACGACGATGCCCTTGCGGACGGCGTTGAACGCGCCCACGGCCGTCGTGTCTTTGTAAAACTTGTGTGCCTTGAGGGTGCCGAGCGAAGCGGAGATGACGTCGACACCGTCCGATATGGCCTCGTCAAACGCGGCGAGGGTGTCGGAGCTCGCGCACCCTCTCCAGCACGCCTTGTACACGGCGATACGCGCGCCTGGGGCCGCGCCGACGGCACTGCCTTTGCCGTACCCGTACAAGGACGCGTCAGCCGCGGCAGAACCGGCGGCGGTGGAGGCGACGTGCGTGCCGTGGCCTTCGGTGTCGAGCGGCGACATGGACTCCGTCTCGCCGACCGTACCGCGTCCGCCGCGCAATGCCTCGTGTCCCACACGGAAGAACTTGGCGCCGACGAGCTTGCCGTTGCAGAACGCGGAGCCGTTGAACTCCGGGGTCGACACGCAGCCGCCGCGGAACTTGCGAGGCGGGGGCGGCAGCGACGGGTCGGCGGCGAAGGACGCGCGGTCGATGGGGTACACGCCGGTGTCGATGACGCCGATGACGACGTCCGAGGCGCCGTTGGAGGCCGGGAGCAGCCCGGACGACGACGAGAGGCCTAGGAAGGAGGGCGAGAGGGTGGTGTGCAGCTCCTGCATGACGTCCGGCACGACGGCGAGCACGGAGCGCGAGGACGCGAGGCGCGTGGCCTGGCGGCGAGTCAGGCGCGCCGCGAAGCCGGTCGCGGCATGCATGTAGGAGTAGAGCACCCTGGGCGCCGGGCTGGACAGCTCCTCGGGGATGTGGTCGCGCAGGAAGGCGGCGTATGGCCGGGTGGCCAGCAGGCTGCGCCGCGGCAGCGTCGGCGCGTGCTCCGGCGCGACGTGCACAATGTAGGAGGACACGGCCTCCGCCGTCTGGATCTCCACCTCCGTAGCCGTCGCTACATTCGCAGCGCCGGCGACGGCGAGCAGAACGCACAGGGCAACGAGCGGCGGCCTTGTCAGCTCCATTGAACCTTACTCTGTCTCTCTGTTACTCTTGGGTGTGCCATGAGGTCGACACGGGAGCGCGCATAAGTAGGCGAGCCGAGCAGACCGAGCAGTTCCGCGCATAAGTACAGCGGGCAGAGCAGAGTTGTCGACAGATCTGAAACAAATGGCTTTTTGCACATGAGTCGGGCAGTGCTCGTGCTGTGTGCTGCTGCATCATTGTACCAGTAGACTCGTGTAACATGTGCTGCTAGCATCATATCGTCTGTTTTTTTAAGATAAAAAAAAAAGAGATGTTATTATTGCGCTATACTCGCCTTACGCGTTGCAACCAGCCAGCTTATCCTATCCTTTTCTTTTCTTACTAGAAAACATGTGCTAAGGATAAGACCAAAAGTTTGAGGCAATTCTTATCTTGTTCACCTTTTTTGCTTCATTCAGTCATCGTTTTCAATGCTTACATTTCTAAGCATTTTTTTAATGATTTTTTCAACTACGTTACCATCCTCTGGACAATTGATATTGATAGTAACAAGAACATAAAGCCTGGATGTGACAAAATACATTGCTATCATCAGAGATAAGGTTGGTGCAAAAGCCAAAGGCTGACCTTGAATTTGCATGTGAACGAAAGTAGGCCAGCAACCGGAGATATAGATCAGACTCGAAAGGGAACAAGAAATA
This sequence comes from Avena insularis, assembly GCA_023614405.1. Classification (NCBI taxonomy): domain Eukaryota; kingdom Viridiplantae; phylum Streptophyta; class Magnoliopsida; order Poales; family Poaceae; genus Avena; species Avena insularis. The sequence goes on along the minus strand of CM042695.1, from coordinate 373,895,845 downwards.
TACCAAAAATAATTCACTAAACAAATTCATATAAAAGATGAAAAATAAATCGCGGAGAATCAGCACCAACCAAGTACCCTACTTCTAATATTATTCACAGACTTCGCCATAGGTTTTCTGATATCATTCTGATGCATTAGTATGTCACCCAGCTCCATTACTTCTATCGTATTTGTTGTGAGGACCGAAGAGTTAGGAAAATCTCAAGAATATATATGCACAAGCAATAGAAGAAAATTATTGCCACATAATGGTAACACGGTCTCTTTGAGCTTCTCCCGGTAACGTTCCTAGATCCTATGCTTCCCTGCTACCAGCCTTACTTTGCTTTAAGAACATCATGAATCTTTTGCTTTGCCGACTTTAGCCTGACTCATGTTGAAGGTTGTGCATGGAGCTTTCAATTCTAGAGTGAAATGACAGATTTAAGTCATATTTCTGAAAACAAGGACTTAGAGGAAAAGTAAGAAAGAACACACATTTATTGCTTAAATCTCCCAGGAGCTCAAGGTGCAGGAAGATGATCAAGTCCAAGACGATGATGTCTATTTCCAAGCCTGCACTCTCTATTTCCAAGCCTGCACTCATACTATATTTTTTAGATATCTTCACTGGTGGAAACGGGGCTATAGGTCCCGGTTGGTACGGGGCTTTAGTCCCGGTTGCCCAACCGGGACGGGGCAATCGGGACTAAAGCCCTAACCTTTAGTCCCGGTTGCCCCACCAATCGGGACAAAAGGGTGCACACGTGGCAGCGGCAGAGGGCGAGGGGGGTGGGTTATTAGTCCCGGTTCGTACACGAACCGGGACTAATAACCTTCTGCCGCGGCAGAGAATTTATTTTGGCACACTTTGTTGCCGCGGCAGCATTTTCGCCACTTTTTGTGCCACGGCAGAGAATTCATTTAGGTTGTTTTATTGTTTATTTAGTGATTTGCACTTATCAATGAAGGAACCTTATATTACATCATGAATATCATGACAATATTACATTGAATACACGGATCGAGTTCATACACTACATACAAAAGTTGCTATTCGATGTTACCGGCCAATTCCTTCAAAGTTGCTATTTTTACAATCCCTATTGTCTATACACAGCCGAATAGTATTCCCCTTTTGGGTCTAGGACTTCTGCATCCAAGAATCCCGCCAATTCCTCCTGAATTGCTCGTACGCGATCCTTTGGCAGAAGACCGTCCCGTAGACGTTCGATCTGATTTAAAAAAGGAGTCAGCCTATATGAATGAAACTAAACACAATTTGATTGTAATTAAAAACTATAGAAATTGTTTACGTACGTGGAGTTGCTCTAAATTTCTGCCCTTCTCATCGCACGTCTGCCGGATGAACTCGCAAACATAGTATCCACATAGATTATTACCTGGTCCCTGCGTCAGGCACTTTACGAGAACAGAGTTCAATCAAAATAATAATTAAGCATGATAATAACTATATCAAAACTAGAATCAAAGAGATGCGCGGATATAGCTAATGGTGCTTACATTTAGTGGTTGAAATGTAAGCTCCTCTTTCCAAACACCCCTAGCTTTGTTGGTGAACCGTTTCCAAGCGCTGCCCGGCGTAGAAAACGAATAAAATAAGTTATTAAGTACTTGATATCATAAAATTCACGAACGTTGCCGATATAGTGTCGTAATGATTAGAATTACCGCTGGAGAAGTATCTGCATGTCCTTCCACGTCTCAAGGGGTTTATGTTTCGAGTCCATAACTAGTACACGCCCTTTGTCAAGTTGAATGATTAACAGAATATAGTGGTAGCTGCGAATGCATAACTAATCAATTATATACTTAACATCGAGTAAGCAAAATAGAAAGTGTATACAAGACAATAACACTCACTCGAAGTTTTAAGAAAATAGTATTTCCCTTTTGGTTTCTTGAAACCTTAAGGCGTGTACTATATTATCCTCAGTATCCTGGGGGTTTGTTTTGAGATTAGCTTGATGAACCCAATATGGGTCAATGAAGCCAATGTCATAGATTTGTCCTCTGCTGCATTCGAAAATCTTCATTCTTCATATTACAGTATGATTATATACATGCAATAAACAAGGTGAGATAGCTGGAGACTAAATTAATTACAGAATTAGTACTTATAGACAATAGGCACTGATGATCGATTTGTCCAAGGCGTCTTGATTGAATAATTGAAATAGTTCATCAAATTCAATGGATATCATGTCATCCATATCTTTCCCATAATGCTTTTTTGTAACCTTCAGCACTATCCAGTTAGCCCCAGCCTTTGTGGCATGCATGTACCAGTTATGCAATCTTCGCATTTTTGTTGAAAGATTGTTTACCTCCTCAGGTTTGACGAGAGGTTTGCCGTACCGGTATTTGTATGCTACTTCACTCACGGGGAAGAACTCTAACTGGGATAAGTACTGGGCAATACGCATACCTTGAGCAGCGGCTTCAGACAGTAACTACCTCTGGATCATACTGCTCTTCGGCCCCATATTTGCTCGACCCCACATTGGTTTGGGAAATCACCTTGAGAGGGGCGCAAGTCTGTTTTGCTTGTTCTCCGAGCTGGGCAACAGATTTCTCGCTTGCATCAGTACTGCTCTTCGAGGCTTTTTGTGCCGCATGTGACTTGAGAATAGAACGCTCATAGTCTGATGACAACTTTGGCTCGGGTTGATGAAGAGTCTTTAGCATTTTCAACACTTTGGCTTTTTCTTATTTGGTCTTTGGGAACTCGCTCTTTCGCCGCCTCAGCTTAGCTTAAAACGCTTGTCGTTTCGATCAACGATCGCCATGATCTCCTCTTCAAGATACCATAAGCTCTCTTGGGAGGAACCTTTGGTACTTTTGGAAGAGGCTCTTGTTTACGTTTCGGCGATCGCTTACCACGACGCACAGTAGCGGTACGCTTACGCTTTTTATCCTGAGGCGCCGGCGATGGCTGCGCCGGAGATTGGTGAGGCGACGAAGACGGCTGCCGCGGCGGCGACGACCTCGCTGGAGACGGGTGAGGCGGCGGCGAAGATGGCCTTGGCGTGTGATTTCGAAGCACGATACATTCCTTCGGCCATAGAATGGTGACGTTTTTTGCGTCTCAAGACACATCCCCTTCACCGCAGGATAATGAAGATCCAAAACTTCAAAGGTGGGCATGATTTCATCCACCCGATAACAGTAGCCCTCCGGAACCGGACGACGCGGTAAGTTGGTGGGTACAATTGGTAAGGCATAGCCGACCGCCACCTTCATTGATATGTTCACAACTTTGACATGTAGCTTGCGGTGTCATCTCCGTGATATCATCCACTGGTAGCCAACAGGAGCCATCGCTTGCACGATCGTCATCGCCATTGTCATCACCCGGGACCTCGGTGGAAGCCACACGCTTTTTCGATTATTCGATAGGCGGTAGCATCGAATGCAGCAGTCGCTGAGATGGGCAAGATTTTGCTCTTTAAGTGTGTTAATTTCATCTTGTTGTTGCTTTAATCATTCTTCAATTAAACGCATTCGCTCTTTCTGACTATTTGCTTCAACTTCCACCCTGTCCTTTCTCCTCTAACGGCTTCTATCAGGATATTTCTTCCTCTCTTCGGGAAACCCAGTCCTCCATGGTTGGGAGCCTCTTATGCCTCGTGTTCGTCCATCATGTTCCTTATTTCCAAGGGCGAGTGTGAGCTCATCATTCTCTCTATCGGGAATGAAGTCCCCATCTTTAACAGCCTTTACTGCTTTTCTCATCCTCTCGATTGGCAAGGGTCTTCTTTATGTCGTATGTTATATATACACCTCCCTTCCGAGTCCAACGTGCCCCCATGCCCGTAAAACCAATTCCTTGCACGTTCTACCCAATCGTCTATCTCTGGGGTGATCTTTTTAGCACGCAGTTCATTCTCAAGTTTCTCCCACTTAGGAATGCCAGCCCTGTAGCCACCTTGCCGCATAGTATGGTGATACTTCTTGTTAGTAGCATTCAGCTTATTCGTTTCAGACATTTTCTTAGCTTTTTATGATTTCTTGTATTCCACAAACTCAGCCCAGAATGGTTTTATCTTCTCAAACTGAATATTCTTAAAATCGGGAGTCTTCTCTTTCACGACATAGTCAAGGTGCAATCTTTTCTTCCAGTTGGTGAAACACTGGGCCATCTTCTTCAAAGCCCACTCCCTGACCTTAGCCTCCATGGCTCTCCCATGTTGTAAGGCGTCCTCAACTGGATCCTCCGCATTTGGATCCAGCTCTATCTTCGGTAGTTTGAAATTAACCATGAGCCTCTTCCACAGTAAATCTTTGGCCTGGTTAGGGACAAATAAACATGTTCCCTCTTCATCCGCATTAGCAGGCCTATTCCAATTTCTAATAGTGATCGGGATTAAGTCCCTAACGATTACTCCGCATTGTGCCACAAATTTGGTTGCGACAACTTCGGGAGCCGTCGGTTTGCCGTCTTCAGCGACATCTTCGATCTTGAACCTCTCATGGTCTTGCAACTTTTTGGTTGGGCCTCGTCTGCTCTTTTCAATAGATTCCTTCGATCCGGAGGGCTAAAAGAAGAAAGATCGTCGTTACTATTTCTATATAGATAGCAGATGATTAATTAATGAATTGATTATATTATATGCACCTCCGAGCGTCGCCTTCGATTACACAAGGCATCGCCTTCTCCCTCGCGGAAGGCAACACCTTCTACCTCAAACAAGTCATCTATTCCGGTAAAAAGAGGATCACCCTCACCGGAGTTGTGCAGAAACGTTGATACGTGTAAATTTTCTTCCCCACGGATCACACCTTGGATCAACTCTTCCTTTTCTTCGTCTCTGACGTGTGGGTCCATATTTCTGCATAGGTGGAAAAACGAATAAGTCAAAGCGGCTAAAGGAGAAAGTTAGGTACGGTGTTGAGAGATATAAACCCTAATTCAGAGAAACCCTAATATATACATACACAATAATAAAAATAAAGAGAAACCCTAAACCCTAAACCTAGCTACAAAAAGGAAACCGTGTAGTAGATAGGTAACTCTAGCTAAAATCAACTAAAATCAATATTCCGGAGTTCCGAGGGGTGTAAAACCTAGTTCGGAGAAACCTGATGCATATGAGAGGGAACATGAGTATAAGGCTACAAAGGGAAACTATCCAGCAGATAGGTAACACTAGATACTAACAAAATACCATCTCGAATCGATTTAAGAGGGTTCGAATGCCTGGCGAAGGCACATCGTCGAACCCACATGCACCTAAGGGCATGCAATTTCATGGGAAGATTTACGCCAATCGAGCTGCACCGAGCTTTCCTACATCGAACACAATGGTTTTGACCGCGCGACCCCTTCGCCCATGTCTCGCCCACGCGTGAGCGAACAGGGGAACTCCCATCGGAGCCGCCTCCTCCCCCCTCTCCTCACCTTCCCCGAGCAAACAGATCTTCTGCCTCTCTCTTGCCACAATACACCCGCCCCACGCGTCCCTGCACGCCTCCCATGTCCTGCGGAACCGGCCACCGACATCCCCTTTTCCTGAGCCTTACAAACCCGACATGAGGGAGTATAAATCTATCATTGAGTAAATGTGATACTCCTATAGCAAACGAGGATAGTCCGATGATAAGGATGCGATTAGGGATGGCAATGGGGCCCCGAAACCCACAAACCCGATGGATACCCGCCTTAAATGGGGAGGGTTTGGTAAAAAGTTAGACCCTCCAAGTTTAATGGGGCGGGTATGGGGGTGGCAAACCCATACCCGCAGACCCGCTCTAAGGGCATGTATTACGCCAGGCGTTTAGGTAGCCGCTTAAGCGATGAAAATTAATACGTACGAAAAAGAAAACGTACCCAAACGCCCCATCCTCCAACGGAAACCGCTAACCAAGGCGCTAAATATGATTTTTTTCCGCATCCATAGTGTTTGTTGTTCATTAAAACCGTTTGTTGCAAGAGATAGAGACGTAGCGTCTGGCGTTTCTTTTTTCGTCGACGCTACACTTTTTCACGGAATCTGCTGGGAATATGGTCAAACTGTCCGGAATCTAATACTAGCGTTCCTCGTTAGCGACCGCGTTGTACGTGCCCTAAGCCTTAATCCTATCCCTAATAATCATATGATGACTAACCACACGTCCACGCGGGCCATGCATGCATAACACACATCACCGGCCGCCCACCACCACCCGATCGAAGCCCGCACATTACCACCACCCGAAGCCCACCATGCAGCAGCACCTACTAGCAGTAGCCGCCGCCGCCCACCAGCAGCAGCAGAGGGAGGGGGAGGACAGAGGCAGGAGGGCGACTGACGCCATGGCGAAGTGCGCGCAAGGCGGCCGGGGAGTCAAGGCGGTGGAGGCGGATGCGCTGACGACGCATTTAATGCATGCGCGGCAGCAAGGCTGCCGATGAAACAGAAAAGCAGAGAAGAGAAGCAGAGAAGAAGAAGAGAAGTTATATAAAGGGGAGGGAGTATACGTCCCGGTTGGTGGCTCCAACCGGGACTAAAAGGGCATACGTCCCCGTTGGAGCCACCAACCGGGACGTTTACTCCAACTTTCAGCAGCTGAAGGGGCGCGCGCGCAGGGGGTCTTTAGTCCCGGTTGGTGGCTCCAACCGGGACGTATTTCCCTGTTTTCAAATTTTTTCAGGTATTTTCTCTCTGTTCCCGCCTTATTTTTTATTTTGGGGTTTAAATTTGTAATGTTTTTTAAATGATAATTACTTTGGAATTTAGAAAAACTTTAAACATAAAAAGTGTTTGAATTTGAATAACTAATTCGAAACCATTTTCTGTTTTGAAAAATAATTAATGTAACCATTTAAACTATGAACCATTTAAAATTAATAATGAAATAACTTATATTTTTTAAATATTAATTTGGAATTTAGAAAAACTTTAAACATAAAAAGTGTATGGATTTGAATAAATAATCCAAAACCATTTTCTATTTTTAAAAAATAATTAATGTAACCATTTAAAATTAATAATGAATTAACTTATATTTTTTAAATATTAATTTGGAATTTAGAAAAACTTTAAACATAAAAAGTGTATGGATTTGAATAAATAATCCAAAACCATTTTCTATTTTTAAAAAATAATTAATGTAACCATTTAAAATTAAAAATGAATTAACTTATATTTTTTAAATATTAATTTGGAATTTAGAAAAACTTTAAACATAAAAGTGTATGGATTTGAATAAATAATCCAAAACCATTTTCTATTTTTAAAAAATAATTAATGTAACCATTTAAAATTAAAATGAATTAACTTATATTTTTAAATATTAATTTGGAATTTAGAAAACTTTAAACATAAAAGTGTTTGATTTGAATAAATAATTCAAAACCATTTTCTGTTTTAAAAAATAATTAATGTAACCATTTAAAATATGAACCATTTACAATTAAAAATGAATTAACTTATAAGTAATTCAAAACCATTTTCTGTTTTTAATGGGCGGAAAAAAGAGGACGGAAAATAATGGGCGGAAAGAAAATTTGATTATGATAGAACTGGAATTAAAGTACATAACACAACTAACACAAAGTTACATAGAAGAACTGAAAATTAAGATACATGGCCAGATTAAGCCACAATCGTAGAACTTGTTTTGCAATGTTGGAATAATTCAGTCATGCTCCGGCTACACTGTAATACTCACATCGTAGTCGTCAGACTCGCTTGACCGTCGTCGCTATCGTCGTCGGGATCGCCGTAGTTGAACCTTGAAGGTTGAGTACGAGTGGGCTGGACTTGAGGGTAGCGCAGGCGGGGGCTAGAGTCGGCGGCCGTGTCGTAGGCCATGACGCTCTGGAGAGTCTGGCCGCGCCACCACAGCCGACGACCGGCCTCGTTGAAGTTCAGAGGAGGTGGGCCCTCCTCCTCGTGCCTGGCGAGTGCCCTCTCACGTCGATCCACGAAGAAGGCTTCCCAAGTCGGGAAATAGTCGGGATGCCATCCGATTCTCCGCTGCTCCGGCGTGAGCTCAAGTAGTAATGGTTCGTGATGGCCATCCGACGCGCCACACCTAGAGGAGGAGGAACTGCACGCCTCGGCCAAAGATCCAAATGACGGGGACACAGAGTCTGCCAAGTGGGGTAGTTCGAGGCGCAAAGCGCCTCCGCCTCCCTAGGAGTTAGTGCTACGGTAAAAGCCATGGGAAAGAGTGATGAGGTTGCAGATATGAGTCTAGAAATGTGCAATGACAATGGAGGCCAATCCTACATATATATATAGTGAAGAATCAAGGGAAGAATCAAGGGAAAAAATGACGGAAGAAAAAATGGCGGAAAAATGGCGGGAAAAATGGCGTGTCGACATTATGTCGTGCGGAGTGTACCTTGTCCCGGATGGTGTCACCAACCGGGACTAAAGATGAAAAATAGGGGACGAGCATCGTTAGAACTTGCATTGGATCTCTGAAGAAACCACATATTGCGAGTCTAAAAATGATTTTTTCAAAAATCACGATAGATCATGTACCAGAGTACAAACCGGACCCACTTCCTACCGATTCGCAGACATTTGTCCTTTTACCCGGATGGACGAAAAGGTTTGAGATGTACCGTTGGGAGATAGTCCATGTAAGGTGGTCTAGTATTTTAGGAAAATGCGACGGTAGCATCAAACGGCATTTTGGTGGTTACTTCACAAAACGACCCGTTTTTTGCGCTCGGAAAATGGAAAAGGGCTTTTCCGTGCGACAAAAAGGAAAACTTCATCCTTCAACATTGTTCTTCATACCAATGTCCACACACATGCATAATATGGGCACAACATCACAAACTATGCCGTGATTCAGCACATAACATCGGTCATTTGGACCGAAAGCCATGAAACCTCGAACATGATAGGTCATTTTCTGAAGGTTTTTTCGAAACATGGTCAATATACCAAGTCTGGTATTTTTACTTTCAACTATGTAACATAATATGACACCGCGCGAAGGATTTTCATTGTTCGGATTTTTTTGAATTTATTACGCCCGTTTTGAATTATCTAAATTTCTAACTATGGTCGAACCGGCGTGCATGAAGATAGGGGACAAGCATCGTTAGAACTTGCATTGGATCTCTGAAGAAACCACATATTATGTAGTCTAAAATGATTTTTTCAAAAAATTACGGGCGATAGATCTTGTACCTGTAGTACAAACCGGACACATTTCCTACCTATTCTGCAGACATTTGTACTTTTTACCAAGGATGGACGAAAAGGATTGAGATGTACCGTTGGGAGATAGTCCATGTAAGGTGGTCAAGTATTTTAGGAAAATGGGACGGTAGCATTCTGAAACGGCATTTTGGTGGTTACTTCATTAAACGACCCTTTTTGCGCTCGGAAAATGGAAAAGGGCTTTTTCCGTATGACAAAAGGAAAACTTCCTCCTGCAACATTCTTCTCCATACCAATGTCCACACACATGCATAATATGGGCACAACATCACAAACTATGCCGTGATTCAGCACATAACATCGGTCATTTGGACCGAAAGCCATGCAACCTCGAACATGATAGGTCATTTTGTGAAGGTTTTTTCGAAACATGGTCAATATACCAAGTCTGGTATTTTTCCTTTCAACTATGTAACATAATATGACACCACGCGAAGGATTTTCATTGTTCGGATTTTTTTGAATTTATTATGCCCGTTTTGAATTATCTGAATTTCTAACTATGGTCGAACCGGTGTGCATGAAGATAGGGGACGAGCATCGTTAGAACTTGCATTGTATCTCTGAAGAAACCACATATTGCGAGTCTAAAAATGATTTTTTCAAAAAATCACGGGCGATAGATCATGTACCTGTAGTACAAACCGGACCCACTTCCTACCGATTCAGCAGACATTTGTCCTTTTTACCCGGGATGGACGAAAAGGTTTGAGATGTACCGGTTGGGAGATAGTCCATGTAAGGTGGTCTAGTATTTTAGGAAAATGGGACGGTAGCATTCTGAAACGGCATTTTGGTGGTTACTTCACAAAACGACCCGTTTTTTGCGCTCGGAAAATGGAAAAGGGCTTTTCCGTGCGATAAAAAGGAAAACTTCCTCCTGCAACATTGTTCTCCATACCAATATCAGCACACATGCATAATATGGGTACTACATCACAAACTATGCCGTGATTCAGCACATAACATCAGTCATTTGGACCGAAAGCCATGAAACCTCGAACATGATAGGTCATTTTGTGAAGGTTTTTTCGAAGCATGGTCAATATACCAAGTCTGGAATTTTTCCTTTCAACTATGTAACATAATATGACACCACGCGAAGGATTTTCATTGTTCGGATTTTTTTTGAATTTATTATGCCCGTTTTGAATTATCTGAATTTCTAACTATGGTCGAACCGGTGTGCATGAAGATAGGGGACGAGCATCGTTAGAACTTGCATTGGATCTATGAAGAAACCACATATTGCGAGTCTAAAAATGATTTTTTCAAAAAATCATGGGCGATAGATCATGTACCTGTAGTACAAACCGGACCCACTTCCTACCGATTCAGCAGACATTTGTCCTTTTTACCCGGGATGGACGAAAAGGTTTGAGATGTACCGGTTGGGAGATAGTCCATATAAGGTGGTCTAGTATTTTAGGAAAATGGGACTGTAGCATTCTGAAACGGCATTTTGGTGGTTACTTCACAAAATGACCTGCTTTTTATGCCGAAAATGGAAAAGGGCTTTTCCGTGCGACAAAAAGGAAAACTTCCTCCTACAATATTGTTCTCCATACCAATTTCCACACACATGCATAATATGGGCACAACATCACAAACTATGCCGTGATTCAGCACATAACATCGGTCATTTGGACCGAAAGCCATGAAACCTCGAACATGATAGGTCATTTTGTGAAGGTTTTTTCGAAACATGGTCAATATACCAAGTCTGGTATTTTTCCTTTCAACTATGTAACATAATATGACACCACGCGAAGGATTTTCATTGTTCGGATTTTTTTGAATTTATTATGCCCGTTTTGAATTATCTGAATTTCTAACTATGGTCGAACCGGTGTGCATGAAGATAGGGGACGAGCATCGTTAGAACTTGCATTGGATCTTTGAAGAAACCACATATTGCGAGTTTAAAAATGATTTTTTCAAAAAATCACGGGCGATAGATCATGTACCTGTAGTACAAACTAGACCCACTTCCTACCGATTCGGCAGACGTTTGTCCTTTTTACCCGGGATGGATGAAAAGGTTTGAGATGTACCGGTTGGGAGATAGTCCATGTAAGGTGGTCTAGTATTTTAGGAAAATGGGACGGTAGCATTCTGAAACGGCATTTTGGTGGTTACTTCACAAAACGACCCGTTTTTTGCGCTCGGAAAATGGAAAAGGGCTTTTCCATGCGACAAAAAGGAAAACTTCCTCCTGCAACATTGTTCTCCAAACCAACTTCTACACACATGCATAATATGGGCACAACATCACAAACTATGCTGTGATTCAGCACATAACATCGGTCATTTGGACCGAAAGCCATGAAACCTCGAACATGATAGGTCATTTTGTGAAGGTTTTTTCGAAACATGGTCAATATACCAAGTATGGTATTTTTCCTTTCAACTATGTAACATAATATGACACCACGCGAAGGATTTTCATTGTTCGGATTTTTTTTGAATTTATTATGCCCGTTTTGAATTATCTGAATTTCTAATTATGGTCGAACCGGTGTGCATGAAGATAGGGGACGAGCATCGTTAGAACTTGCATTGGATCTCTAAAGAAACCACATATTGCTAAAGGGTTTCACAGCATAGTAAATCAAAATTTTCTATGGAAGCGAACAGAGGGAAAGCCAAGATCTAATCTAGGAGATGCAAACAACGAGAGAGATTGGATTAGATCTTCATACCCTTGAAGATTAAGACAAATGAACGCTCATTTTAACGTGGATGATGTAGTCGTACTCGCTTCTCCTCCTCGCGATCCGATCCGATCTAGCACCACAAGTGGCGGTGCCTCCGTGAGATGCACACGTGCAGCACCTCGACGTCTCCTCCTTCCTAGGACCAGCAAGTAGGGTGGAGAGATAGATTGGATCTACAACACGACGGCGTGGTGTATATGGTGGAGAATTTCTGCAGCAGGGCTTCGCCTACAAACAGTCGGGAGGGAGAGAGGAGGGCAGCAGGGCAACTAGGGTTTGGAGGAAGGTTTAGAGGGGAGGGGGCGCACCAGCCCTCTATATATAGAGGGGGGGCGGCCAGCCCTTGCCCCTCCTCCAAGCCTTGGGCCGGCGGCCAAGGGATAAGGAGTGGGGGGGTGAGGACTCTCCCCTCTTCTAGAAACCCTATCTCTAGTTTAAACGATTTAAACTCTCTAGGATCGGCTGGGCCCTATCGGGCCTTGTGCCCCTGGCCCAATGCGGCCAGGACACTCGCTCATAGGCCCATGCCCCTCCCGGAAGGTGGGACCACGTTGGCCCCTTTCCGGAAAGTTCTAGAAGCTTCCAGTACAATACCGATTAACCCGGAACAATTCCGAACTCCAAAAACTGCACTGCCTTATATGAATCTTATTCTCCGGACCACTCCGGAACCTCTCGTGATGTCCCGGATCCCATCCGAGACTCCGAACAAAAATTCATAAACCAAGTATCCAATCTATCCTAGCGTCGAGACACGTTAATGAAGGGTTTCGCAGCATAGTAAATCAAAATTTTCTACGGAAGCGAACAGAGGGAAATCCAAGATCTAATCTAGGAGATGCAAACAACAAGAGAGATTGGATTAGATCTTCATACCCTTGAAGATTCGCACAGCGGAACGCTCATTTAATGTGGGTGATGTAGTCGATTTCGCTTCTCCTCCTCGCGATCCGATCCGATTTAGCACCACAAGTGGCGGTGCCTCCGTGAGATGGACACTGCAGCACTGACGCCTCCTCCTTCCTCGGACCAGCAAGTAGGGTGGAGAGATAGATTGATCTACAACACGACGGGGTGTATATGGTGGAGAATTTCTGCAGGCTTCGCCTACAAACACGAGGGAGGAGAGAGGAAGGGCAGGCGGGCTAGGGTTGGAGGAAGGTGTGTGTAGTAGTGGGGAGGCGCACCAGCCCTCTATATATAGAGGGGTGCGCCAGCCCTGCCCATCCTCCAAGCCTATCTCTAGTTTAAACGATTTAAACTCCCTGATCTAGAAACCCTATCTCTAGTTTAAACGAGTTTAAACTTATCCCTTATCTAGAAACCCTATCTCTAGTTTAAACGAGTTTAAACTTATCTAGGATCGGCTGGGCCCCATGGGGCCTTGTTCCCCTGGCCCAATGCGGCCAGGACACTCCCTCATAGGCCCATGCCCCTCCCGGAAGGTGGGGCCACGTTGGTCCCCTTCCGGAAGGTTCTAGAAGCTTTGATAATACCGATTAACCCGAACAATTCGAACTCCAAAACTGACCGCCTTTATATGAATCTTATTCTCCCACCATTCCGAACCTCTCGTGATGTCCCGGATCCCATCCGAGACCAACAAAAATTCATAAACCAAGTATCCAATCTATCCTAGGCCGAGACACGTTAAGTGTGTGACCTCGGGTTCGAGAATATGCGCACATGATCTTCTATCAATAATCAACGGGTCTGGGCACCCATATTGACTCCCACACATTCATCGATGATCATATCGGATGAACCACGATGCCAGGATTCAATCAATCCCATATATATATTCCCTTCGTCGTGATATTTTACTTGCCGAGATTCGATCGCTTGCACCGCCATACCTAGTTCAATCTTGTTCACAGCAAGTACTTTACTCGTTCCAATCCGATATCACTTTGTGATTAACTCCTTAACCACATGCTTGCAAGCGTGTTGATATCGACACCGAGTGGGCCCAAGTAAATCTCTCCGACTTGGAGGGACAAATCCCATCTCGATACATACAACCCAACAGATACTTTCCGATCACCGAGAGACACCTTTATGATCACCCTCTCATAGGATGACGTTTGATGGCCTCAAAGCTTTCTTCCGATACCGTGGAGTTGTATTATCTCATGGTCTAAGGAATACAATATTTGACATAGGAAAAGCTTCGCAAAGATGAACACAATGACACGATCTAATTGCTTCGCTTAGTTTGTTCATTCCATCATATCATTCTCCCAATGATATGATCTCATTATCAATTGACAACTCATGTCTATGGTTAGGAAACCTTAACCATCATTGAGCAATGACCTAGTCCATAGAGGCGCATTAGGGACACGTGTTGTTCACAAACCACACAAGTATTAATGTTTCCGCTAATACAATTCTAGCATGGAATATAAACTTTATCATGAACAAGAATTATAATAATAACATCTTTATTATTGCCTAGGGCATAATTCCAACAGTCTCCCACTTGCACTAGAGTCCATAATCTAGTTTACATTTGGCAACAATCTTACACCCATGGCAATCGAGGTGTTGATCATGTTTTACACGTGGAAGAGGTTTAGTCAATGGATCTACGACATTCATATCTGTATGTACTTTGCCGATCTTCAGATCTCCATCTGCTATATAATCTCGGATTATATGAAACTTGCGGTTGATATGCTTGGTCTTTGGATGATATCTTGGTTCCTTAGCAAGTGCTATGGCGCCAGTGTTGTCACACAATATCTCCAAGGGTCCAATGCACTTGAACCACGCCAAGCTCAAATGATGAAGTTTCGATCCAAACTCCTTCACTTGACTTCCTGAAAGAGCCATGTATTCCGCTTCTCTGTAGATCCCGCGACCATGCTTTGCTTGCGCTTCTCCACTCACAGCTCCTCCATTCAAAATATACACGTATCACGTCGAGATTTAGAATCATCCTTGTCGGTGTCAAAACTAGCATCGATGTAACCTTTTACGACGAGTTGTTCATCACCCCATAGACTAAGAACATTTCTTTAGTCCTATTCAGGTACCTTAGGATGTTCTTCACGTGTCCAAAGGTTCCACTCGGATCACTTTGATATCTCGTCAAACTAAGAGCATTGGACACATCCGGTCTAGTACATAGCATGGCATACATGATGGAACCTATGGCCGAGGCATAAGGCACTTTGCTCATAGCTTCCCTATCATTTACCGTAGCTGGACACTAAGCCTTGCTCAATATCTTACCTGACAACATAGGCACTGAACCTTTCAATGCCTTATCCATTCTGAACCTTTTCAGAACTTTGTCTAGGTATGTACCGCTTAAAGCTATCAGCGCCTTTGTCTATCTCTATAGATTTTGATGCCCAATATATAAGCAGCTTCACCTAGGTCTTTCATTGAAAAACACTTGTTCAAATAACTCTTCACGTTAAGCATGTTGATGTCATTTCCAATAATCAATATGTCATCCACATATAGTACCAGAAACGTCACCGAGCTCCCACTCACTTTCTTGTAGATGCAAGCTTCGTTGCAATTTGGAACAAATCCAAAGCTCTTGATCACTTGATCAAAACGAAGGTTCCAACTCCGAGATGCTTGCTTCAGTCCATAAATGGAACGCTGAAGTTTGCATACTTTATCAGCATCCTTAGGATCGACAAAACCTTCGGGTTGCATCATATACAACTCTTCATCAATGTTGCCATTGAGGAAAGTCTTGACATCCATTTGCCATATTTCATAATCATGAAACGCAACAATTGCTAATAAAATCGAATGGACTTAAACATCGCTACGGAGAGAAAGTCTCATCGTAGTCCACACCTTGAACTTGTCGAAAACCTTTCGCAACAAGCCGTGCTTTATAGATCGTAACATTACCATCCGCGTCCGCTTTCTTCTTGAAGATCCATTTGCACTCAATGGCCTTTCGTCGCTAGGAGGGTCCACCAAAGTCCATACTTGGTTTTCGCCATGGATCCCAATGGATTTCATGGCTTCTAGCCATTTCTCGTAGTCTGGGCTCATCATCGCTTCCTCATAGTTCGTGAGGTTCACCGTCTTCTACTAACAAGACAACAAGACAGGGTTGCCATACCACTCAGAGGGCACGCGACCTTGTCGACTGCGACGCTCAAGAGCAAAGATCGTCCAAGCTTCATGATCCTTGTCATTTGCTTCCTCTATTGTTGGTGCAAAGCGGCCTTCGAACAATTTCAGGTGCTGCGCTACTCTCCAATTCAAGAGAAGGTTCAATAACCTCCTAGCTCTACTTTCCTCCCACTCACTTCTTTCGAGAGAAACTCCTTCTCAAGAAAGGAACCGTTCTTCGACAAACACTTTGCCTTCAGTTCTGTGATAGAAGGTATACCCAATAGTTTCCTTAGGGTATCCTATGAAGACGATTTCTCCG
The DNA here is from genome assembly GCA_023614405.1 of Avena insularis. Classification (NCBI taxonomy): domain Eukaryota; kingdom Viridiplantae; phylum Streptophyta; class Magnoliopsida; order Poales; family Poaceae; genus Avena; species Avena insularis. The sequence goes on along the minus strand of CM042695.1, from coordinate 373,879,548 downwards.
CTTTGGGTCCGAGCTTGTCCGCATCAACTTCTTGACGTAAGCTTCAGATCCCCAAACTTTAAGAAACGACAACTTAGGTTTAGCACCAAACCACAGTTCATACGGTATCGTCTCAACGGATTTAGATGGAGCCCTATTTAAAGTGAATGCAGCGGTTTCTAATGCATAACCCCAAAATGATAACGGCAAATCAGTAAGAGACATCATTGATCGGACCATATCTAATAAGGTTCGATTCCGCGCTCGACACACCATTGCGTGTGGTGTTCCGGTGGCGTGAGTTGTGAAACGATTCCACTTGCTTTGAGATGCGTGAGAAAATCATAACTCAAATATTCGCCCCACGATCGGATCGTAGAAACTTAATCTTTACATACGATGGTTCTCCACTTCATTCTGAAATTCTTTGAATTTTTCAAACGTTTCAGATTTATGTTTCATTAAATAGATATACCCATATCTACTTAAGTCATCGGTAAAAGTGAGAAAATAGCGATATCCACCGGGCGTCGAAACACTCATCGGTCCGCATACATCGGTATGTATGATTTCCAACAAGTCCGTTGCTCGCTCCATCATACCGAAGAACGGGGTTTTGATCATCTTGCCCATGAGGCATGGTTCGCATGTGTCAAATGATTCAAAATCAAGAGACTCCAAAGTCCATCGAATGGAGTTTCTTCATGCTTTTACACCAATATGACCTAGCAGCGATTGCCACAAATAAGTAGTATTATCACTATCTACTTTGCATCTCTTAGCCTCAATGTTATGGATGTGTGTTTCATCCCTTTCGAGATTTAGAAGAAATAAACCATTCACAAGAGGTGCATGACCATAAAAGATGTTACTCATATAAATAGAACAACCATTATTCTCCGATTTAAATGAATAACCGTCTTGCAATAAACACGATCCAGAAATAATGTTCATGCTCAACGCAGGCACATAATAACATTTATTAAGGTTTAAAACTAATCCTGAAGGTAAAACTAAGGAGAGCGTGCCGACGGCCATCACATCAACTCTTGATCCGTTGCCAGCAGCGCGCCGTCACCTCATCCCTCGCAAGCCGCCGTTTCCGTAGCTCTGTTTGAGTTACAGATATTAGCCCGAACGTATCAAATACCCAGGCACTACAACGAGGGCTAGTAAGGAAAACATCAATAACATGTATATCAAATATACCTTTGATGGTGCCAGCCTTCTTGTCCGCTAAGTACTTTGGACAGTTGCGCTTCCAGTGACCTTTGTCCTTGCAATAGAAGCACTCAGTGTCCGGTTTAGGACCAGACTTGAGCTTCTTCTCAGCAGGGGCAACGCTCTTGCCGCCGCCTTTCTTGAAGGGCTTCCTTGCACCCTTACCTTTCTTGAAGGTGGGGGGCTTGTTGACCATCAACACATGATTATTCTTTTTGATGTTCACCTCCGCTACTTTCATCTTAGCAAAGAGCTCAGTGATCATATCAGTGGAACCAATCTGATTGTGATCAACTACAAAACTTTTGTAGCTAGGAGTGTCAATCTTGAGCTCCTCTAGAATCTTGCAGTCCAGTTGCTCAAGGCGTTGAGTGTAGCCCGACATCTTAATGGCGTGCTCACTAACGGAACTCCCTTCCTCCATCTTGTAGTTAAAGAATTTCTTAGAGATCTCATATCTCTCAGAACGGGCTTGAGTCTGAAACATGGTTTTCAGCTCCTTGAGAATCTCAAAGGGCCCGGCGAACTCCTCAAAACGATTTTGAAGATCCGATTCCATAGCATACAACATGGCGATCTTAATCAAATCATAATCATCCTTGCGCGACTGATAAACAGCTTTTTCATCAGCCGGCGCATCTATAGCAGGGGCGTCACCTAGCGCTTTCTCAAGGACATAGTCCTTTTGTCCGCCAGCGAGAATGATTCTCAGAATGCGGAACCATTTGGTGAAGTTAGACCCATTGTTTCTAAGCTTTTCTATCTCAGCAAAAACGTTGAAGTTGAAGTTGGACTTGGCCATGTGATCTACAGTATTTGCAAGTACAATTTAGACTATGTTCATGATAACTAGTTCAACTTTTAATCAAATTACTAGATGAACTCCCACTAAATTCAACATCCCTCAAGTTGTTTAGTGAACACGATCCAAATTCACCACACCTAATCCGATCTTCACGAGAAGAGATGTGGTTTCAATGGTGGACAACGAAGTGTCGATCATATCATTCATATGACTCATGCTTAACCTTTCGGTTCATGTGTTTCGAGGCCATGTCTGTACATGCTAGGCTCGTCAAGTTAGACCCAAGTATTTCCGCGTGTGCAAAACTGGCTTGCACCCGTTGTATGTGAGCGTAGAGTCTATAGCACCCGATCATCACGTGATGCTTGGACACGACGAACTTTACTTAGCAGTGCATACTTGGGGAGAACACAGTTTTATCTTGATCTTTAAGTGAGGAATCATCTTATAATGCTACCGTCGCGATCTAAGCATAATAAGATACATAAAAGGATAAACATCACATGCATATAACTTTATGTGACATGGTATAGCCAATCTTCGCGCAATGATCTCCATCTTGTGCGTTCCGGCATGATCTCCATCACTCCACCATGATTGCCTCCACCACGAATAGCAACTACAACTATTGCTAACTACTTAGCGATAAAGTAAAGCTATTACATGGTGTATAAGAAGTTGACTCATGGGTCATACACAATTATAAAGACAACCATATGGCTCCTGCCGGTTGTGTACTCATCGACATGCAAGTCGTGAAACATTACAAAACATGATCATCGCATACAATATACACATCACATCTTGGGCCATACCATATCACAGAAAACACTCCCTGCAAAAACAAGTTAGACGCCTCTACTTTGTTGTTGCATGTTTTACGTGGCTTATGGGAGTAGATGCTAAGAACGATTCTTACCTACGGAAAGCCACAACGGTGATATTATGGTTGCCAAACTCCGGTGTTAATCCCATGACAACTATAGTGAGAGAAATTGACATCCACCAGCCGCATGTATGGTACAAGCCACACGTCAAGCGGAGCGGTCTCATGACGACGTCGCGTAAGGTTGGCCTGGACCGCTTCAATCTCACTATCCCGCCCCATAAGAAGAACACAAACAAGAGGCTTGCAACAGAAAACATCAACGCCCGCAACAACCATGTTGCGTTCTACTCGTGAAACACATCTACGCATAGATCTAGCTCGATACCCTTTGAAGGGTTTCGCAGCATAGTAAATCAAAATTTTCTACGAAAGCGAACAGAGGGAAAGCCAAGATCTAATCTAGGATATGCAAACAACGAGAGAGATTGGATTAGATCTTCATACCCTTAAAGATTCGCACAGCGGAACGTTCGTCGGAACGTGGATGATGTAGTCGTACTCGCTTCTCCTCCTCGCGATCCGATCCGATTTAGCACCACAAGTGGCGGTGCCTCCGTGAGATGCACACGTGCAGCACCTCGACGTCTCCTCCTTCCTCGGACCAGCAAGTAGGGTGGATAGATAGATTGGATCTACAACACGACGGCACGGTGTATATGGTGGAGAATTTCTGCAGCAGGGCTTCGCCTACAAACAGTCGGGAGGGAGAGAGGAAGGGCAGCAGGGCGGCTAGGGTTGGAGGGGAAGGTGTGTGTAGTAGTGTGGGGAGGGGGCGCACCAGCCCTCTCTATATAGAGGGGGGGTGCGGCCAGCCCTTGCCCATCCTCCAAGCCTATCTCTAGTTTAAACGATTTAAACTCTCCCTTATCTAGAAACCCTATCTCTAGTTTAAACGAGTTTAAACTTATCCCTTATCTAGAAACCCTATCTCTAGTTTAAACGAGTTTAAACTTATCTAGGATCGGCTGGGCCCCATGGGGCCTTGTGCCCCTGGCCCAATGCGGCCAGGACACTCCCTCATAGGCCCATGCCCCCTCCCGGAAGGTGGGGCCACGTTGGTCCCCTTCCGGAAGGTTCTAGAAGCTTCCGGTACAATACCGATTAACCCGGAACAATTCCGAACTCCAAAAACTGCACTGCCTTATATGAATCTTATTCTCCGGACCATTCCGGAACCTCTCGTGATGTCCCGGATCCCATCCGAGACTCCAAACAAAAATTCATAAACCAAGTATCCAATCTATCCTAGCGTCGAGACACGTTAAGTGTGTGACCCTGCGGGTTCGAGAATATGCAGACATGATCTTCTATCAATAATCAACAGCGGGTGCAGGCACCCATATTGACTCCACACATTCATCGATGATCATATCGGATGAACCACGATGCCAGGATTCAATCAATCCCATATATATATTCCCTTCGTCTCGCGATATTTTACTTGCCCGAGATTCGATCGTCGGTACCGTCATACCTAGTTCAATCTCGTTCACAGCAAGTACTTTACTCGTTCCGCAATCCGATATCACTTTGTGATTAACTCCTGAACCACATGCTTGCAAGCGGTGTTGATATCGATTACCGAGTGGGCCCGAAGTAAATCTCTCCGACTTGGGAGGGACAAATCCCATCTCGATACATACAACCCAACAGATACTTTCCGATCACCTGAGAGACACCTTTATGATCACCCTCTCATAGGATGACGTTTGATGGCCCAAAGCTTTCTTCCGATACCAGGGAGTTGTATTATCTCATGGTCTAAGGAATACAATATTTGACATAGGAAAAGCTTCGCAAAGATGAACACAATGACACGATCTAATTGCTTCTCTTAGTTTGGGTCTGTCCATCATATCATTCTCCCAATGATATGATCTCATTATCAATTGACAACTCATGTCTATGGTTAGGAAACCTTAACCATCATTGATCAATGAGCTAGTCCATAGAGGCGTACTAGGGACACGGTGTTGTTCACAAACCACACAAGTATTAATGTTTCCGCTTAATACAATTCTAGCATGGAATATAAACTTTATCATGAACAAGAATTATAATAATAACATCTCCATTATTGCCTCTAGGGCATAATTCCAACAGTTAAGTGTGTGACCCTGCGGGTTCGAGAATATGCAGACATGATCTTCTATCAATAATCAACAGCGGGGTCTGGGCACCCATATTGACTCCTACACATTCATCGATGATCATATCGGATAAACCACGATGCCAGGATTCAATCAATCCCATATACATATTCCCTTCGTCTCGTGATATTTTACTTGCCCGAGATTCGATCGTCGGTACCATCATACCTAGTTCAATCTCGTTCACAACAAGTACTTTACTCGTTCCGTAATCCAATATCACTTTGTGATTAACTCCTTAACCACATGCTTGCAAGCGGTGTTGATATCGATTACCGAGTGGGCCCGAAGTATATCTCTCCGACTTGGGAGGGACAAATCCCATCTCGATACATACAACCCAACAGATACTTTCCGATCACCTGAGAGACACCTTTATGATCACCCTCTCATAGGATGACGTTTGATGGCCTCAAAGATTTCTTCCGATACCAGGGAGTTGTATTATCTCATGGTCTAAGGAATACAATATTTGACATAGGAAAAGCTTCGCAAAGATGAACACAATGACACGATCTAATTGCTTCTCTTAGTTTGGGTCTGTCCATCATATCATTCTCCCAATGATATGATCTCATTATCAATTGACAACTCATGTCTATGGTTAGGAAACCTTAACCATCATCGATCAATGAGCTAGTCCATAGAGGCGTACTAGGGACACGGTGTTGTTCACAAACCACACAAGTATTAATGTTTCCGCTCAATACAATTCTAGCATGGAATATAAACTTTATCATGAACAAGAATTATAAAAATAACATCTTTATTATTGCCTCTAGGGCATAATTCCAACAGTCTCCCACTTGCACTAGAGTCAATAATCTAGTTTACATTTGGCAACAATCTTACACCCATGGCTCTGAGGTGCTGATCATGTTTTACACGTGGAAGAGGTTTAGTCAATGGATATGCGACATTCAGATCTGTATGTACTTTGCTGATCTTCAGATCTCCATCTGCTATATAATCTCGGATTATATGAAACTTACGGTTGATATGCTTGGTCTTTGGATGATATCTTGGTTCCCTAGCGAGTGCTATGGCGCCAGTGTTGTCACACAATATCTCCAGTGGGTCCAATGCACTAGGAACCACGCCAAGCTCAGTGATGAAGTTTCTGATCCAAACTCCTTCACTTGACGCTTCTGCAGCAGCCATGTATTCCGCTTCTCATCGTAGATCCCGATCACGCTTTGTTTGCAGCTTCTCCAGCTCATAGCTCCTCCATTCAAAATATACACGTATCCCGTTCGAGATTTAGAATCATCCTTGTCGGTGTTTAAACTAGCATCAACGTAACCTTTTGACGAGCTGTTCATCACCCCATAGACTAAGAACATTTCTTTAGTCCTATTTAGGTATCTTAGGATGTTCTTTACGGCTGTCCAAAGTGTTCCTCTGGATCACTTTGATACCTGCTCGTCAAACTAAGAGCATTGGACACATCCGGTCTAGTACACAGCATGGCATACATGATGGAACCTATGGCCGAGGCATAAGGCACTTTGCTCATAGCTTCCCTATCTATTACCGTAGCTGGACACTGAGCCTTGCTCAATATCTTACTTGAGAACATAGGCACTGAACCTTTCAATGCCTTATCCATTCTGAACCTTTTCAGAACTTTGTCTAGGTATGTACTCTGGCTTAAAGCTATCAGGCGTCTTTGTCTATCTCTATAGATTTTGATGCCCAATATATAAGCAGCTTCACCTAGGTCTTTCATTGAAAAACACTTGTTCAAATAACTCTTCACATTGTTAAGCATGTTGATGTCATTTCCAATAATCAATATGTCATCCACATATAGTACCAGAAACGTCACCGAGCTCCCACTCACTTTCTTGTAGATGCAAGCTTCATAGCAATTTGGAACAAATCCCAAAGCTCTTGATCACTTGATCAAAACGAAGGTTCCAACTCCGAGATGCTTGCTTCGGTCCATAAATGGAACGCTGAAGTTTGCATACTTTATCAGCATCCTTAGGATCGACAAAACCTTCGGGTTGCATCATATACAACTCTTCATCAATGTTGCCATTGAGGAAAGCAGTCTTGACATCCATTTGCCATATTTCATAATCATGAAACGCAGCAATTGCTAATAAAATCCGAATGGACTTAAACATCGCTACGTGAGAGAAAGTCTCATCGTAGTCAACACCTTGAACTTGTCGAAAACCTTTCGCAACAAGCCGTGCTTTATAGACGGTAACATTACCATCCGCGTCCGTTTTCTTCTTGAAGATCCATTTGCACTCAACGGCCTTTCGGCCGCTAGGAGGGTCCACCAAAGTCCATACTTGGTTTTCGCCATGGATCCCAATTGGATTTCATGGCTTCTAGCCATTTCTCGAGTCTGGCTCATCATCGCTTCCTCATAGTTCGTAGGTTCATTGTCTTCTACTAACAAGACTGTCAAGACAGGTTTGCCGTACCACTCAGGAGAGGGGCACGCAGTCGACCTCGCGACGCTCAAGAGTAGATCGTCCAAGCTTCATGATCCTTGTCATTAGCTTCCTCTATTGTTGGTGCAAAGCACTGGAACAATTTCAGGTGCTGCGCTACTCTCCAATTCAAGAGAAGGTTCAATAACCTCGTCTAGCTCTACTTTCCTCCCACTCACCTCTTTCGAGAGAAAATCCTTCTGAAGAAAGGAACCGTTCTTGCATAAACACTTTGCCTTGGTTACGTGATAGAAGGTATACCCAATAGTTTCCTTAGGGTATCCTATGAAGACGATTTCTCCGCTTTGGGTTCGAGCTTGGGTCACCATCAACTTCTTGACGAAGCTTCATCCCCAAACTTTAAGAAACGACAACTTAGGTTTAGCACCAAACCACAGTTCATACGGTGTCGTCTCAACGGATTTAGATGGAGCCCTATTTAAAGTGAATGCAGCGGTTTCTAATGCATAACCCCAAAATGATAACGGCAAATCAGTAAGAGACATCATCGATCGGACCATATCTAATAGGGTTCGATTCCAGCAGACACACCATTGCTTGTTGTGGTGTTCCGGTGGCGTGAGTTGTGAAACGATTCCACTTGCTTTGAGATGTGTGAGAAAATCATAACTCAAATATTCGCTTACGATCGGATCGTAGAAACTTAATCTTTCTGTTACGATGGTTCTCCACTTCATTCTGAAATTCTTTGAACTTTTCAAACGTTTAAGATTTATGTTTCATTAAATAGATATACCCATATCTACTTAAGTCATCGGTAAAATTAAGAAAATAGCGATATCCACCGCGCGTCGAAACACTCATCGGTCCGCATACATCGGTATGTATGATTTCCAACAAGTCCGTTGCTCGCTCCATCATACCGGAGAATGGGGTTTTGATTTTCTTGGCCTTGAGGCATGGTTCGCATGTGTCAAATGATTCAAAATCAAGAGACTCCAAAAGTCCATCAGAATGGAGTTTCTTCATGCGCTTTACACCAATATGACCTAGAGGACAGTGCCACAAATAAGTAATATTATCACTATCTACTTTGCATCTCTTAGCCTCAATGTTATGGATGTGTGTTTCATCCCTTTCGAGATTTAGAAGAAATAAACCATTCACAATAGGTGCATGACCATAAAAGATGTTACTCATATAAATAGAACAACCATTATTCTCCGATTTAAATGAATAACCGTCTTGCAATAAACAAGATCCAGAAATAATGTTCATGCTCAACGCACATAATAACACTTATTAAGGTTTAAAACTAATCCCGAAGGTAAAACTAAGGAGAGCTACCACGGCCATCACATCAACTCTTGATCCGCTGCCAACGCGCATCGTCACCTCATCCCTCGCAAAGTCCGCTTGCCTATTCCGTAGCTCCTGTTTCGAGTTACAAATATTAGCAACTGAACCAGTATCAAATACCCAGGCACTACAACGAGGGATAGTAAGGAAAACATCAATAACATGTATATCAAATATACCTTTGATGGTGCCATCCTTCTTGTCCGCTAAGTACTTCGGACAGTTGCGCTTCTAGTGACCCTTGTCCTTGCAATAGAAGCACTCAGTGTCCGGTTTAGGACCAGACTTGAGCTTCTTCTCAGCGAGGCAAGCGCTTTGCCGCCCTTCTTGAAGGGCTTCTTTGCTCCCTTACCTTTCTTAAAGGAGGGCTTGTTAACCATCAACACATGATTATCCTTCTTGATGTCCACCTCCGCAGCCTTCAGCTTTGCGAAGAGCTCGGTGATCGTATCAGTGGAACCAATCTGATTATGAGTCACTACAAAAATTTTGTAGCTGGGAGGGAGTGATTGCAGAACCCTGTCAATCTTGAGCTCCTCTGGAATCTTGCAGTCCAGTTGCTCAAGGCGTTGAGTGTAGCCCGACATCTTAATGGCGTGCTCACTAACGGAACTCCCTTCCTCCATCTTGCAGTTAAAGAACTTCTCGGAGATCTCATATCTCTCAGATCGGGCCTGAGTCTGAAACATGGTTTTCAGTTCCTCAAGAATCTCAAAGGGCCCGGGATAGCCTTCAAAACGATTTTGAAGGTCCGATTCCATAGCAAACAACATGGTGCTCTTAATCACACCATAATCATCTTTGCGCGACTGATAGACAACTTTCTCATCAGCCGGCGCAGTTGCAGCAGGGGGGTTACCTAACGCTTTCTCAAGGACATAGTCCTTTGTCCTCCGCAGAATGATTCTCAGATTGCGGAACCAATTGGTGAAGTTAGACCCATTGTTCTTAAGCTTTTCTTTCTCAGCAAAAACGTTGAAGTTGAAGTTGGACTTAGCCATTTGATCTACAATATTTGCAAGTACAAATTAGACTATGTTCATGATAAATAGTTCAACTTAATCAAATTACTAGATGAACTCCCACTAAATTCAACATCCCTCAAGTTGTTTAGTGAACACGATCCAAATTCACCACACCTAATCCGATCTTCACGAGAAGAGATGTGGTTTCAATGGTGGACAACGAAGTGTCGATCATATCATTCATATGACTCGTGCTTAACCTTTCGGTTCATGTGTTCCGAGGCCATGTCTGTACATGCTAGGCTCGTCAAGTTAGACCCAAGTATTTCCGCGTGTGCAAAACTGGCTTGCACCCGTTGTATGTGAGCGTAGAGTCTATAGCACCCGATCATCACGTGATGCTTGGACACGACGAACTTTCACAACGGTGCATACTCGGGGAGAACACAGTTTTATCTTGATCTTTAAGTGAGGAATCATCTTATAATGCTACCGTCGCGATCTAAGCATAATAAGATACATAAAAGGATAAACATCACATGCATATAACTTTATGTGACATGGTATAGCCAATCTTCGCGCAATGATCTCCATCTTGTGCGTTCCGGCATGATCTCCATCACTTCACCATGATTGCCTCCACCACGAATAGCAACTACAACTATTGCTAACTACTTAGCGATAAAGTAAAGCTATTACATGGCGTATAAGAAGTTGACTCGCAGGTCATACACAATTATAAAGACAACCATATGGCTCCTGCCGGTTGTGTACTCATCGACATGCAAGTCGTGAAACATTACAAAACATGATCATCGCATACAATATACACATCACATCTTGGGCCATACCATATCACATAAAACACTCCCTGCAAAAACAAGTTAGACGCCTCTACTTTGTTGTTGCATGTTTTACGTTGCTTATGGGAGTAGATGCTAAGAATGATTCTTACCTACGGAAAGCCACAACGGTGATATTATGGTTGCCAAACTCCGGTGTTAATCCCATGACAACTATAGTGAGAGAACGGCATCCACCACCGCATGTGTGGAACAAGCCACACGTCAAGTGCGGAGCGGTCTCATGAAACGACGTCGCGTAAGGTTGGCCTGGACCGCTTCAATCTCACTATCCCGCGCCATAAGAAGAACACAAACAAGAGGCTTGCAACAGAAAACATCAACGCCCGCAACAACCATGTTGCGTTCTACTCGTGAAACACATCTACGCATAGATCTAGCTCTGATACCACTAAAGGGTTTCGCAGCATAGTAAATCAAAATTTTCTACGGAAGCAAACAGAGGGAAAGCCAAGATCTAATCTAGGAGATGCAAACAACGAGAGAGATTGGATTAGATCTTCATACCCTTGAAGATTCGCATAGCGAACGTTAAATCCGGGCGTGGGTGATGTAGTCGTACTCGCTTCTCCTCCTCGCGATCCGATCCGATCTAGCACCACAAGTGGCGGTGCCTCCGTGAGATGCACACGTGCAACACCTCGACGTCTCCTACTTCCTCGGACCAGAAAGTAGGGTGGAGAGATAGATTGGATCTACAACACGACAGCGTGGTGTATATGGTGGAGAATTTCTGCAGCAGGGCTTCGCCTACAAACAGTCGGGAGGGAGAGAGGAGGGCAGCAGGGCAACTAGGGTTTGGAGGAAGGTGTAGAGGGGAGGGGGCGCACCAGCCCTCTATATATAGAGGGGGGGCGGCCAGCCCTTGACCCTCCTCCAAGCCTTGGGCCGGCAGCCAAGGGATAAGGAGTGGGGGGTGAGGACTCTCCCCTCTTCTAGAAACCCTATCTCTAGTTTAAACGATTTAAACTCTCTAGGATCGGCTGGGCCCTATGGGGCCTTGTGCCCCTGGCCCAATGCGGCCAGGACACTCCCTCATAGGCCCATGCCCCCTCCCGGAAGGTGGGACCACGTTGGCCCCTTTCCGGAAGGTTCTAGAAGCTTCCGGTACAATACCGATTAACCCGGAACAATTCCGAACTCCAAAACTGCACCTTATATGAATCTTATTCTCCGGACCACTCCGGAACCTCTCGTGATGTCCGGATCCCATCCGAGACCAACAAAAATTCATAAACCAAGTATCCAATCTATCCTAGCGCCGAGACACGTTAAGTGTGTGACCTGCGGTTCGAGAATATGCGTACATGATCTTCTATCAATAATCAACAGAGTGCAGGCACCCATATTGACTCCTACACATTCATCGATGATCATATCGGATGAACCACGATTCCAGGATTCAATCAATCCCATATACATATTCCCTTCGTCTCGCGATATTTTACTTGCCGAGATTCGATCGTGCATCATACCTAGTTCAATCTCGTTCACGCAAAGTACTTTACTGGCTCAGAATCCAATATCACTTTGTGATTAACTCCTTAACCACATGCTTGCAAGCGGTGTTGATATCGATTACAGTGGGCCCAAGTATATCTCTCCGACTTGGGAGGGACAAATTCCATCTCGATACATACAACCCAACAGATACTTTCCGATCACCTGAGAGACACCTTTATGATCACCCTCTCATAGGATGACGTTTGATGGCCTCAAAGCTTTCTTCCGATACCAGGGAGTTGTATTATCTCATGGTCTAAGGAATACAATATTTGACATAGGAAAAGCTTCGCAAAGATGAACACAATGACACGATCTAATTGCTTCTCTTAGTTTGGGTCTGTCCATCATATCATTCTCCCAATGATATGATCTCATTATCAATTGACAACTCATGTCTATGGTTAGGAAACCTTAACCATCATCGATCAATGAGCTAGTCCATAGAGGCGTACTAGGGGCACGGTGTTGTTCACAAACCACACAAGTATTAATGTTTCCGCTCAATACAATTCTAGCATGGAATATAAACTTTATCATGAACAAGAATTATAATAATAACATCTTTATTATTGCCTCTAGGGCATAATTCCAACAATTGCGAGTCTAAAAATGATTTTTTCAAAAAATCACGGGCGATAGATCATGTACCTATAGTACAAACCGGACCCACTTCCTGCCGATTCGGCAGACATTTGTCCTTTTTACCCGGGATGGAAGAAAAGGTTTGAGATGTACCGGTTGGGAGATAGTCCATGTAAGGTGGTCTAGTATTTTAGGAAAATGGGACGGTAGCCCAAAATATAGATTTCTTCTTCCACATGGGTGCGTGTCCTGTAGCGACGTCGTTCGGAACCGATTGACCGCCGGGACCCTTTCCAAAGATTACTTCTATGTCCTTGACCATACCAAATACATCATCACCAGCAGGGAGTTCAGGCTTCTTCCGGTGATCTGCCTCACCTTTGAAATGCTTGCCTTTCTTTCTTACGGGATGATTGGTCGGAAGAAATCGTCGATTCACCAGGTACACAACCTTCTTGCATTTATGCAAATATGTACCTTCGGTCTTATCTAAACAGTGGGTGCATGCCTTATATCCCTTGTTTGTCTGTCCTGAAAGGTTACTAAGAGCAGGCCAATCATTGATGGTTACGAATAACAACCCTCGTAGATCAAATGGCTCCTGTTTGTTCTCATCCCACGCACGTACACCTGGTTTGCCCCACAACTGTAAGAGTTCTTCAACTAATGGCCTAAGGTACACATCAATATCGTTGCCCGGTTGCTTTGGGCCTTGGATGAGCACTGGCATCATAATGAACTTACGCTTCATGCACAACCAAGGAGGCAGGTTGTAGATACATAGAGTTACGGGCCAGGTGCTGTGACTGCAGCTCTGCTCCCCAAAAGGATTCATGCCATCCATACTTAGACCAAACCATAAGTTCCTTGCGTCACCTGCAAAGTCTAGGAAGTCTCTCTCGATTTTTCTCCACTGTGACCCATCGCCAGGTGTCTCAACTTCCGTCTTTTCTTACGGTCTTCTTTGTGCCATCGCAACAACTGGCATGCTCTTTGTTTACGAACATGCGTTTCAACCTTGGTATTATAGGAGCATACCACATAACCTTAGCAGAACCCTCTTAGGGGCTCTCCCTCAACATCACCAGGTCATCTGTCGATCTTATACCGCAACGCATTGCATACCGGGCATTTATCTAAATTCTCATACTCCTTACATGGTATAGGATGCGATCATTAATGCATGCATGTATCTTTTGCACATCTAATCCCGGAAGGACGAGAGTCTTCTTTGCTTCGAGGTACTCTCGGGAAGTTCGTTATGTTTTGGAAACTTGGCTTCATTATTTTCAGCATCTTTTCAAATGAGGAGTCGGTTAGACCACACTCGCCTTCCATCACAACAATTCCAGTGTGGTACCGAGCTTTGTCTGCCATCTTCACAATTTGGGTACAACAATTTCTTGTGATCTTCTAACATGCCCTCTAACTTCAACTTCTCATTTTCATTTCACAGTCTCGCTTTGCATCGAAATGACCCTACCAAGTTCATCACCGGCTCATCGATGCTGTTCTTCACCTCCTTCCTCTCCATTGTCTTCCATTGCAGTATCACTGTATTCAGGAAACATATGATGATAGTTGTTATCATCATCTTCTTCTTCACCATCTTCCATCATAACCCCTCTTTCCCCGTGCTTGGTCCAGCAATTATAGTTGGGCATGAAACCTTTCATAATCAAGTGGCCGCGAATGATTTTCGAGGAAGAGTACTCCTTGTTGTTCCGACATTGAACACATGGACAACGTATAAATCTATTCTCTTTGTTTGCCGTAGCCACATCGATAAATTTATCCACGCCTTTGATATACCCGGCTACGCGCCGGTCACCGTACATCCATTCCCGACCGTTCATCTGCATCATATAAGTAAGTTTATCAAAAAACATGACATCATAAATAGTAAAATAACCAATTCACACCGATACATGAATTGTATCAATGACCTAGAAAAGATAAGATTGCTAACCTCGATCGAGGGAAATAAAGAGGAGAAAGCTCAAGTGCGTCTCGGACACCTTCTATATTTTTGTTCTATGAGAAATTCAACGGGATTATTCACTCAAACATTTTATCAAACACCTTCAATGCATGCATAAAAGAGAAAAAACTAGCACACCCCTCACACCTTCCACCATTCGAAAAAACAGAGTGGAGGCAGAGGGGGCTGGGGCGTTGCATTTATAGAGGGCAGGAGAATACGTCCCGGTTGGAGCCAGCAACCGGGACTAAAGGTGCGTGCCACGCCACGTGGTTGCGGCCAAATCTTTAGTCCCGGTTGGTGGCTCCAACCGGGACGTATTCCCCCTTACCAACCGGGACGCATGCACCTGGCCCCGTGCCCGCTCCAACCGGGACGCGTGCCAGCATTAGTCCCGGTTGGTGGTGCAACCGGGACTAATACTCTGAGGGGTCGCGAACGGATGTCCCTTTTTCCTCTAGTGCTTAGAAATTGTCCCAATCTTCATTATTGTAGCTGGTCAAGTGGCAATGCAGTTACACATGCACAATTAAGGATTTCTTCAGGAAAAACTGTCTTCAATCAATATTCAGCTATAGCTGAGCCGAACTACCATCAATGCTACATCATTGCAATTATTCCTATTGGCTTTCAATTCATGTTCCTCTTGTAGCCACGGTTCCAAGGTAACGTAACAACTGAGCATTTTGTGTATGTCTTCTCTGCTGCAATGTAATGCTATTTTCTCCTGAACTCCTCAATTACTCTGCCGGTCTCCCCCATTATTGGTTCCACTTTCATCTCGCTTCACCAGAATTTTCAATCTTCCTCCTCACCTTCCCCACCAAAAGACTACAGGAGTAACCAATAGAGTTGCTCTCCAATTTAAGCTCCGTTTCCATCCACTCTACATATGGTGGATCATACACCAATCAGGTGGAGAATTAGTTTCTGCTAGAAAGTCATCAAACATTGAAAAGTGAAATATAATCTATCCTGCAAACTATAATATAGAGAACATAAGAATTTAATTTGTTAAATTGTATGTCAATTGACATTATACAGTTTTCATATAAGATGTTTAACCTCAAATATCTAAGTAACCCTGCAGTAGAATATTACAGCATAGGGCTACCTTTTAGAACAAAGAAGAATGACGATCAAGGAAACTGGAAAAGCAAGTAGATAACATGCATCTAGCAATTAGTACGCCGATTGTTTTCCAGCATTCTTTAATATGAAATCCCTCTACAAGCTATGTTTGGACTCTTAGATAGCATATATCCAAATAAAAAGACAACTTGGAGGGTAAATGGCTAGAAGGCTACTCCCGTGCTAGTAAAACTTGACCAAAGTAAAAAAAATTACACAATAGAGTTTACACGCTAAATATCCTAATGTGATATTTGCCAACTAAACTACTTTCGTTGCACCCGAATAATGCAGTCTGCTGCAGTTAAAACTTACGCTCGCCAACTATCTGTACTGGAAGGCTCAAGTACTTCCGGCTGTTCGCGGCACCAAGGCCATGGGGCTGCTCGACGGCACCGATCCTGCACCCGCAAAAACAATGGAGGTTGAAGACTCGGAGAAGAAGAAAATCTTGATTCCCAATCCGGCCTACGGGATCTGGATCGCGCGGGATCAATAACTCGTGAGCTACCTCGTCAAATCAATCTCCCTCAACCTCCTTGGCGAGATCCTCGGGCTCATGCACGCTGCCGAGATTTGGGATGCCATCACCAACAAATTCTCATCCCAGGTCACGGTGCAGCTCGGGTCTCTCACGGCTGCGCTCATCAGCACCAAGAAGAGGGACCTCTCCGTCGATGCCTACATCAACAAAAATAAAGGGCTCATCTCCAAGCTTGCATCCGCTGGCCGCATCGTCCCCGACACCGAGTTCAAAGAATATCTTCTAGTCGAGTTGCCTGGTGAGTACAATGGTTTGGTTGCCGCTATTAATGCCAATCCTTCTAGTACCTCCGCAGATGTTTGCAATCAGCTGCTCGCCTATAATCATCGCCAAGCTATGCTGAATGATTCTGATGACACCCCCACGTTGTTCACATCTTCAGAAAATGCTGCTTCCCACCGTGGAGGTGGTGGTGGTGGACATCACCCGACCTATGGTGGTGGCAGTGGCAATAGTGGTGGGGGTGGCTACGACCACCAAAAACACCAAGGACGTCTCGATGTCATCAACAAAAAGGAGGCCATGGCCGTGGTCGTGGGAACCGTGTTCCCTCCCCCATCCAATATGTTACCTGCTAGATCTGCAAGAAGTATGGACATCCCGCTAGCGAGTGTTGGTGGTGCTACGACGACGATTACCATGGTGATGCTCACTGTGATGATAAGAGCGCTCACATTGCTTCCTATGGCGTTGATACCAACTGGTATATAGACTTGGGAGCCACCACTCATCTCACCAGTGAGTTAAACAAGCTCTCTACCCATGAACAGTACAAGGGACATGATCAAATCCACACGGCTAGTGGTTAAGGTATGGCAATTAAACATGGTGGTCATTGGATTATTCATACACCTCATCATTCTATTCATCTTCGAGATATTCTTCATGTCCTTAGTGCCTCAAAAAGTTTATTATCTGCACATAAAATTGGCCTAGATAACAATGCCTGCATTGAAATTCATCATTTTTTCTTTCTGATTAAGGATCGGGCCACGAAGGAAATCATGTTTAGAGGACCATGTCATGGTGGCCTATATCCTCTTGTGCCTACCCCAATGGACAACACCAAGCACGCCTTGATCACCCTCATGCCTTCGTCATCTACATGGCATCATCGTCTAGACCATCCCTCCTCCTTCATTGTCCAACAAGTTCTTCCAAAAAATAATCTTAGTCATTCTCATGAAATAACTCCTTATGTGTGTGATCCATGTCAACAAGCAAAGAGCAAACAATTACCTTATCACATCTCCACTAGTGTTTCCACTGTACCTTTAGAGCAAAAAAATTCGGATGCTTGGGATCTTCTCCTCCTTCTGTTGGAAAACACTTATATTATATAAGCTTTATTGATGATTTTAGCAAATTTTCTTAGATCACTTTGCTTACAAAACGTTCTGATGTCTATCAAGCCTTCCTCAATTTCTAACAATTTGTTGATCGGAAATTTGGTCAAAAAATAATCATCATGCAAACAGATTGGGGCAGCGAATACAAAAAATGAATGGATTTTGTTGAAAAATATTGTGTTCCGGATTCTTCTTCTATGCGTCTTACGTGAATCTTGGTACATTTAAAAAATCTCGAAACTATCTTGATATAAATCTTTATTAACTCGATATGGAAACTATGGATATTTGACGAATATTCTTGAAACAAAATATTACATGAAATATTGTTGAATATTCTTGAAATTTTATTACATGAAATATTTCGTGAATAATATTTTGTGAAAAAATACGTTAAAAATGTACTGTCAAAATAAATATTATAGAAAATGTATATTGTTAAGTAAATGGTATGATACCAAAGAAATTTGTATGAAAAATGCTATACGAAAAATCCTCGGATGATTTTAGCTTAAAACAAGATCTTGTATGGATATTGTTGAATATACAGTGAAAAATAAGTATATATCGATATTTATAAACCTTGTATAAAGTTACATTGAATATTCTTTGAAAATGTTATATAAATTTTATACGAATCTTTTAAGAAACTTGTACAAGGCTAGTACGGTTTTTAATTAGACTTCACTGAATATATATGATTTGATAGTCTTCCAAAAAAACAACGACGAAATATATAAAAAACCTAGAAACACTGAGGTCTAATAAGGAAAACAGCAATGGACTAAAGATGTAACATGGAAGGGCTGTTTTATAAAACAAATAGCACGAGTCTCCAATAAATAAACGGTGAGATAATCCGTTGGATCCAACATATGGGTGGTTTTGCATTTCTCGGTTATGGATAGTGAATCTTTGATAGAGCGGGCATTTTCACTGTTTGACTCTCCCGGTTACATATTCCATCCAATCCAAATTACTTGACTGTCATCCGAATCAAGCCTTGGATTGGTGGCAAGCCTAACGAGTGCGCAGCCAACCCACATAGGTTCAAGTCACCATGTGGGTCAAACTAAATGGGGTATTATCCAATCACGTATAATTCGCTGCTGGAGAGGTCTCATCTTACCTAACAACGTATAGCCCGAGAGATCATTTCCCAGGGGTCAACGTTTTTGACTGTCATCCGAATCTAGACAAATGTAGTCAAATAATTTGGATCGGAGAGGGTACGAAATTGATGTGTGTACATTTTTGCATGGTATTGTTCATCTATCTATCCTATTGTGATATCTACGCCGAAACATGTTCTTCACTAGGTTGCAACATCACGTCATCAAGTCCTCTTCGTCCCTCTTCAGTAGAGTTTGATTCCGTGGAGTCTCTCCTCCTTCAACATCTGGAGTGTATCTTGGCATGTCTAGGTGCCACAGCATTATCCGGGACTCGGAGCAGTCAGAGGGGATGGCCTCCCGCTTGTCCCCATGGCCGGCCGCCACCTGCCGTACAAGCCCGATGAAGTCCTGATAGATCACCAACACGATAATTATAATCAGGTAAATTATTAGTTATGGTCTAGAAATATTGATGCTGTGTGCACGTGCACGTCTGTCTGAAACGAACCTGAGTTTCCCCTTCCGACGACGAGTCGTTCCTGGTGATGTACCTCTCTGAATCCCAGAGTATCGAGCTCCTGAACCCAATTCCGGAGAAGTTTATCGCAGGAGGTGGTGAAGTAGAGATATTGTGGGCTGCATCCGTGTCTTGAGCAGCAGCGAGAGATGTCGTTGCGTTGGTGTCCGAGTCCTTGGAGTACCAGCCTGTGATCTGTGATGAGCTACATGTCGGTCCTTGTACCGTTACTGTCTGGCCTGTTCTTGCCACGGTTGCCGTTGGCCATGCTGCAAAGCCTCTGGATCAAGGATTGGACAAGGGATATTTAGTTAAGTATACTATGCTAGCTGCGCTGCATTTTGATTGTTGGTGCAGATTTGCAAGAGAATAAAGGTACCTTGTCTGGCTCAGCTCTTGAAAGAACCGGAGGTCGTACACGCCGGAAGCGGCGGCGAAGTGGACGACCCCGGCGAGCCGGTGCCGCTCGATGTGGCTCAGCGCCACATTCCTCTGTTGGTCCGCCTCGTCGTCGCCGCCGCCCGTGGTGGCGTTCTCGGGAGCGGCAAACTTGAGATGCCTGAACATGACGCCGGTGCCCCGCAGCGCCTCGACCGCCGCCGCATCCGTCCTGTTGTTATCTGCCGCGACGACGATCCATATCAGCGGCGGCGGGACGAGGCGAAGCGCGTGGCCGAGCCGCGTCAGCGCGGCCGCCTGCGACGCGGCGTCGTCGGCGTCCGACGGCCCTATGACGGTGACGATCAGCAGGAGGCCGATGTCGGGGACGGCAGGCGGGGGCGGCACTCGCTGAACATAGCGATACGGAAGAAACGAGGCGCGGATGCCGTCGGCTGACAGGCCGCCGGTGGTAGCCAGTGGCGCGAGGGCGCCGCCGACGAAGCAGACGGCGAGCTGGACGACTAACGTCTTGCACTTGCTCCACGGCAAAGCCCTCTTCTTGGACCTCTGCGAGGAGTCCATCCCGGCCGTAGCTACTCGACCTCCCCTGAGATTTTCAGATAGAAGCAGGTGGGTCTCTGGATTGAATCTGTTTGAAGGGAGGAGACTCCGAGCTTAGTTTTATACTATACAGTAGGTGGTGGAGGAGGAATTCGGTGCTTGGCCTGCTGGAGTGCTGGCATGGTTGACTGACAACTGTTGTTTCTACTTACTTGCTAGCACGACTGAATTTAACAATTCTGATATGTAGTTGCATGTCAACCCTCGTAGAGTACAAGGCAGCTGGGAGGAGAACGCCTGAACTTGGGCACATGTTGCTTTATTCTTGTTTTCGCAAAATGAATTCGGAATGTCAATTCAAACCCCCTCAATATACAAGGAAGGGGGATGTCGGTGCATGTTTAAGATGCATGTATCCTGGTTTGCCGTATGAGCCGCGTGTCTGTGTACAAGGTGTAAGCACATGCTCCCTCCATTTATAAATTTATAAGACGTTTTCTCAAGCCAAATTGACTCGATAAAACATCTTATATTTAACAATGGATGAAATAAGTTTCAAAAAAAACAATGGATGAAATAGAGTAGATTGGTTGCAGCCAATGAGCTCGCACAATTGCATCAGAATTCAGAAGCAAAACAAAAACAGGGCATGGAACACAAGTACACATCCGAAATCGGAAGGAAGACAGCAAGCGTGAAAAAGTTTGAGAATTTTTGAACGTCTTTGTCATGTACTATAATAGAAGGTGAAGTCAGCAGAGCCTCCGGTACCGTCGCCGACGAGGCGCCTCGACACTGACCCCCACTGGCGACAGCCAGCGGAGGAAATCCTCAACCGTGTCGATCACTATGTCGCGGACGCATTCGTCATTGGCGGCCACTTTGCCCCAAGTGATCTCAACATCGCCTGGGTATCAAGGAGACCTCAGACTTGGAGCCGAAGCCGGTTGCCGCGGACATAGTCGAAGGAAGACTAGAATTGGTAGCCAGAGCCGAAGCTTCCCTTAGGGCAAGGTAGGGCGTCCACCCTACCTTAGTTTTTGGCAAAAAATGTTCATATACTAGATGGACCAAGCGTGTTTTGTTGCACCGTTCTTTGCTACCGATGTATAAATTTTCTCGACACTTATCTGGCTTTGTGTGGGTTTTTCGGCTATTGAATAGAATTTTTCTTTGGTGAGCATTTTGGGTCTGCCCGTGCGTTGAACCATAAGCAATGTCATTTGGAAAAAAAAATCACGTGTACTGCACCTTCACGAGAGAACCACAAGTCATGACATTTTGTATAAAAGCTAAATGAGAAACATAAATAACTCACACTAAGATCAATTTGTATTCTTTCTTATATTTTACTCCAAAGAAATTTTCCTTTTATCTTGACTCGATATTCAGATAGGTGATGTATATAGACCATGATAGAGATTTTTCTAAGTAGGTGTACTCTTTGACTCCAATTTTAAATACAGACAGATCATAGTTGGATTATTTATTAACAGTTAGTAAGGAAACTTATGAATTAGCGTTGAGGAATGTTTTTTCATTCAGTCAATTGCAAATTCACAAAAATCATAAACCAAATTGATCTAAATGAGTAATGGTCCATGAACCGTTTTACTAATATTTTTATAACATGTGACCTTTTTGCCTGACCATTTATTTTGGTATTGCATAAAACAAATCTTTAAAATAAGGGCTTCATGGCGAGATAAAACAAATAACATCATTTATTTGTACTAAACTTTTTTACTTCATATGTTAATCCATTCTACTGACATTTGGTGCTACAAATATTTTTTTGTACTCCCTCTGATCCATAATAAGTGTCAAGGGTTTAGTTAATTTCAGTCCAAAGTTGAACTAAAGCACCGACACTTATTATGGATCGGGGGAGTATTATACTTTAAAAAATAACCATGCATGCAACAAATACATATTAATATGCAATATTTCTTAGTATTGACGCAAGTAGTAGAAAACTCGCAAATATTTTGAAATATATACTACAAGGGAAGTGCTATTAGTTATTTGTTTTTGTGAGAATTGCCTTCTAAAAGCCTTTGATTAAACCAAGTTCTTCTGGATCAGAGAAAACTAAAAGGGAGCAAAATTGCACACTTCACTTATTAATCTACCGCTTGCCTGAATTGAAAATATATGTTTGTCTTTGTGTGTAACTTTCCTTAAATATCATCACAAATAGCTTTTGATCTAGTAGAGCTTTCTAGAATGAATGCATGATTAGTTCATTTCGTTGCCAATGTATTAAGTACAAATCCTAGACACAAAATATATCTCTAAGGGTTTTGTCCTTGGATTGTTTGTTCATCATCTACGGGTCAAATCATAGAACGCGTAACTGGCTAAACATGTCTTTTATGTTATTGGTTTCAACAATCAACTATCATGGCATGCACAAATTTTCTTTGGATGGAGATCACTTTTCCATTTTGAAAGAGTTATAAGCAGGATCCAAGTTTTGGGCTGAAAAACTCAATGAAGGTGAGACATACACATATTCTTCTTGCTGATATCAAGTTCGTACGTTTGTATCAATGTATATTATATCCAATAACATGACCACATATGTTAGAATCATTTTTTTAATCCCAAGGTTCATAGAGCTTGTTGTTTTAAAAATCTAAAAGGCATGTTTACAAGTCTCAAAACTCTAGAAACATTCTACAGCGTACTTCACTTATTATTCAGTGGCAGAGAGAGGGACCAGCAAGAGCCTGCCCCCCCCCCCCCACACACACACACACACACCCCAACATGAATTTTTTTATAGTATACCTTTTTTTACGTAAAACCTCTTACTTTTTTGGATTTCTGCATTTCATCCCTATAATATGCAAGAGGCAAAATCTTTGATTGGCCCCCTTAATCTTTTTTCTGCCTCCACCTCTGACTATGTCACTGTGGGTTTACGAGAACACCCTTCCCCACCCCACCCCATGCATCGATGCCTTTTACGTGGTCATGTGTTTTGTGTGAACACCACCTTCTTAAAAACAAAATTTAACTGTAGCCAAATAAGTCCAGAGCGCATGATTTTCAAAGAGAGTATATCTAGTCATCACGTTTAAATGGTATGCATCGGGTATATAGAAAATTCATAAATTGATAATAAAAACTTCAAATGAAGATTTGTGACACCAAATATGTTATGAGCTAGAAGCAGTAGACTTGGAAACCACTGATGCCATTATAGAGCACAAAGATAAGGCATCAGTGGCGCAGTAAATCTTTAGAATATTTTTATGCTTTCATTGGCGCAAAATGGTACACAATCATTTCAATATATGCAAAAAAATATTTTCATACATGTACACAATTGTATAATGTTCAAACTCTTCAAAATTCTTAATTCCATGGTTGTGCATCCAATCATGATTTGGAATTAGTTGTACCGATGATTCTGACCACCAATTACATATGCATCCAAACATGATCCTTGACATTGGACCTCATTTCCAAATCACCTCAGTTTTCGTATTTCCACCACATATCAATACCAACATCCAAAAGCTGATGGTTCAAGATCAATTGCTTCACCTATGAACAAAGAATTGCACCAACATTTTATTAACACCCCTTTGGATCCCATAATTGAGCACACGGTTCATGACCTAGAAGTCAATCCGGTGAATACAAGCTGATTGAATGTGTGCATGATTAGAATTGGTGTACAAGTAGTTAAAATAGAGGTAATTCTTCATAGGTTTGAGGTCTGATTTAGGTGAAAATGACCTAGTACCTCTCGTACCATAATATTGTCATCCTTCATAGCAATTAATATTAGAATGCTGACATTAATTGATCTTAAATATATTTGTATGCAGGTCTTCCTAGACGATTCTGCTTGCATGTAACCCTGACCTAGCTAGGCACCATCTTCCTACCCTCCCTTGTATGGCTCTTGGAACCTTATATGAGGAACATTTATATGATTCCTGGCTTCAAATATACATAATGCGATTCGTCAAAAAAATATACATAATGCGATTCGTCAAAAAAATATACATAATGCAACTTGTTTCGAAAAAAAATACATAATGCAACTTGTTTCGGAAAAAATATACATAATGCAAATGTCTAGGATATCTTAATATGGCTCTTTGGTCCTCTTTCTAAAATATTATAGCTTGGACTGAGTATTTAGAATCTATAAGAACATCTTTTTTTCCCAGTATTGTTCCATGTTTGCAAGAAAAACTATTATTATTATTATTATTAATTGATGTCTGATAGTACTACTAAAAGTCAATCTACAGCAATTTTTATCTGAAATTAATTGATGTTTTATATACTTGTGTGCTGGTCTTCCCGGGCTTGATTCTGCTTGCCTGTAGACGCGACCTCCTATGTCGTGGGTTCTGGGTTGACAGTTGAAACTCTAGACGCCCCAAATTGTCAAACGTCTCGTGGAGTACAAGGAACACTTATATGTACCCAGGTTTCAAATATACAGAATGCAAATATATAGCTTATCTAGATAAGCTTCTTCGGTCCTTGTAAAATACTAGTGTAGTAGTATTTACGGCTTAGGTGAATATTTGGAACCTAAGAAAAAAAAAAGTCAAGCTTCCCGGCTTCTGCATAGAATAACCTCTACTACAGTAGTAAAGACATTCGTAATACACAAGATCCAACTCGTATGGAAACGCTCGCGGTGAGAGTAAGCTTACACCTTAGAATAATATCTAGATATGGCTCTTCTGTCCTTCTAAAATACTATAGCTGAGATTCAAGAGGAAAAAAAATCAAACAGCTCACACTTAACATCCTTCTGGCGACCGCGCTGCACTCCCTCAGTACCGTTGGATGGAGCAGTAACAATAAATAGGTCGGTGTGAAATTACCAAAACAGAAGATAGTATCAGATAAACAGGACGCTGCAAAGAAAGCACAGTAACCTGCATCTGCAATTCTGCATCCTTCAAAAAGTGGGGAAAAACTGAGTCTGTATGCATCAATCAATTTCATCATATCTAAAAAGTGTTTCTAGTACATGCTTACAGCACCTCCAGTTCCTGCCCGCATCAGAGAAGAACCATCATCCCAGGAAGAAAACTATGTAACTGATGGATGTCACCCCAGACATGTTGTTCCGAAAAGAGTAGTGACTAGCAACAAAACCACAATGCTAATGCTACTTTTTCTTTGAGCCTAACGCTAATGCTAAGGGCACACAGTGACGCAAGATAGAGCTTAGAGCAACATGATTGAATTAGTCGACAGTAGCAGAATCCAGCATTTACAAGTCAAACAGCAGTAACCAATGCGTGAAAGCCCACTAATTACTCAGGGGCGGCATCGGTTTCTCAAGGTAGGGTTCATCTGTATGTATTGAACATCGCATCAGGTATAACGAGAGTTTGTTTCCCAGCTCTATCGACACAGGTAGGTCCATTCGACCTTCACAAAAAGCATCGCTAGCACGCAGGCATCGCCCAACTGGATTCCGCAGTCTAAAATGGACACCAGTGGTTGGGAGGACTGAAAAGAGCGCTGAGACCCAGGTTCTCTTCTCGCTAGTTCTTCCTGCGCTTGTCCCTGGGAGAGACCATGGCTGTCGAATCTGTCACGTCCTGCAGCTCACGCATCGACTGCGATCTGTTGTGAGCTGGGAACAGCTTCGGTGGACGAGGCGTGGGCGGAGAAGCAAAGACACCGGTGCCACTGCCGCCACTGGACCTTCTGGGTGGTCGGCGGGGAGGCAGCTTCTGAGCTTCATCATCGCTGCCGCTGTTACTCCCTGAGCTGCTTGTGGCGGCTGGAGACAGTGTCATCCTCCTGCAGGTCATGGGGCTGTCCACAACATCATCTTCAGGGTATACCTCCTTGTTCTGTGCTTTGCCCCACTTGAAACTGAATGGAAGAAGGCCTTTCCGCTTCCTAGGGGATGGGGTTTCTGGCTTTGGAAGACCCTTGACAGATGGAGGAGATGGGATCACAGTAGCGGGAGGCTTTGCAAAAGATCCAGACTTTCCGTTGTAGAACTTGGATACCCCTTTCCTGTCATAAGGAAAATAATGAAATTGCTCAGCAAAATGGAAGATCTGTAGTCTCGTGAAGAATATTTCTCTCAAGACTACAGAGGGGAGCAATCTCCAGGCAGCTCACAGGGAACAAACAGACAAAATTAAGTTGCCAGATCAATCACATAGACAGATCACTGAATATTTTAATGACGTGATTGGACAACCAGTTTGAATATATAATAAGCAATCAAACAAAAGCATGTGAAACAAGATCGCAGTATCTGTTTGATCCTTGTGTTGGCCAAGTGTTAGCTATACCAAATGTGTCCTTTATCCACATAACTTAATCTCCTCTTTCATCATATGGTACCAAAATGCACCCGTTTATGATGCTATGAGTGGCAAGAGCCAACAAGTAGCATTAAGCTACTAACAAGTGTGCTAAGATAATAGTACTGCACAAAATTCTCAAAACAATGTCAATACTGAACCACAGTCCACAGCTTACATACTACAAAAGCAATGTGCCCTATGTTTTGGTTGCATTGACTTTGCAGTAAAAATATGATAAACAGCCTGATAACATAGATGATTGTATTCAGTTTATTCCATACAGAAACAAAGAAATAATTCATCCTCAGTTGCTTTGATTTAAAACAACCAAGTATTCATGCTAAAATGTATATGCAAGCACCAATATCAGACATCTGTGTCTACCTACCTTTGTAAGGATCAATCAGTAATGCTGCAGGATTACAAAGGGTCAATATTAGATTGGCCTTTCAATCTATATTATCACACTCGCTGTTACGAGTAATATACGAAATGGACTGAGTGTTATTTTTGGCAAAGTTGAATGCACTGCAATGTACACAAGGGATGTCTTACCGACAAACATAACAAAGTTCATCACTAAAATAAGCACCTGTTAGGAAGACACCAAACACTCATAACTCTGCGAGACCAATACAGCATGACCTTACCAAGTATCATGCCGCATCAGGTGTAATAATTACAGCAGCTTTCCCACAGACTACTACTAACGGGATACATGTTATAGCAACAGAAGCACAAGGAACTGCGTGGACAAACACAAACGATCCTGTCACCACACTAAGGGCTTAATCAGATGAAACTAAGTGCCAGCATTCCTCAATGTAAGGATGAACTAAGACACTAATAAGTAACAACTCATATTGTTATTGTTGAAGCCTCCAGAAATTCTTTAGAAAAAGACCTTATCAGACCATTCCATGCTAGTAACTTCCTCATTCAGAGTTATGGGCATCAAACATCATTTGCAATGGCTTAGATAGAACATACGTGCAAGTGAGATCAGTATTCTAAGCTAGGTATCACCAAAGTATAAACACAGAAATATCCAATGCAATTAGCACCAATATATACATACAAAATATCCCTTGTGTATTCACTGAGATCTCTCAACCTCAAATTGTCCCAAGTCCACGAGTCAGTGGAGACTCATCATTCACAATTTAGTTCGGTAAACAAACAATTAATGCATGTGAAACTGTATGGTGCGGTGAGCACTACCTACAGCATCATAGGCTAATCTCCCCAACCGTGTTGGATGTAATGGCAAAGCGCCACCTAGAACCCCAAATGACCTCCAGTTAACCATCCGTTCACCCCAAACCGACAAAGAAATCCCCCAATTTCCTATTAGAAGCACCGACCCGAGGATCAGGAACTGAATGACCTCGCCCAAATCACTTCAAGACCCCCCAAGGAAGACACGGAGAAGCAAGAATCTAACGCGCATTCCCCGAACTAAACCCGATCAAGAACCCATCTTCGCCGCCGCGTCAGTCCTAACGACTCAAAGAAACCCCCAACATTTTTTCCCCACAAGAACGAGCGCGCCGGGATCAAGAACGGCCGCTTCCACCTACATTACCCCGAATCGCCCAGAGGAGCCGCCAAGAACTCTCGGGGCCAACCAAGAAGCAAGATCCGCGCTTCGGTGGGAGGCTGCGGGGGGCGGAGAGGAAGGCGCTCACCTGTAGGGCAGGGCCTCCTGGAGCGCGTCCATGGTGTCGAAGGGCCCCTTGTAGGAGCTCTGCACCTCGCCGTCGCCGCCCTCCACCTCCTCGCCGTCCCACTCCCACTGCGCCGCCGCCGCCGCGCTGCTGCTGCCCCGCCCGGCCGACGACGAGCCGCCGCGCCCGCCCGAAGCCGGCGGCGAGGCCGCCGCGTAGGCAGCGCCGCAGCGGGCGACGCGGCCGAACCTGGGGCCGCCGCCGCCTAGCCCGGGCCCGCTCTCCAGTGCGATCGACATGGCCCCCGCTCTCCTCTCTTCACATGCGAAGGAAGCCGCCTCTGTTGTTTTCTCTCTCGCTCGCTCGCACGCTGCACGCCGCACGCCGCACGCACACCGAGAGGGTACAAAGTGAAGAGGAGCAGGGTGCGGCGACAGCGGAGTGGTTTTTTTAATGAAGCGGACGGGTTGGGTTTACGGGAAAGTATTTCAGGCAAAAGAGGCTTTTTTTCCCTGGATATTTTCCATTTATTCCTGACCCCGCAGATTGAATAGTGTATTTGGGCGCAATTTTTTTTTGAAATCTCGAACCAGATCGTCCCGCTATATTAATATAGCAACCAACACAGCCGGTATAAACATGATACCACTGCTAGATTTATCCAGGTTTATTAATCCTCAGTCTTTAGCAGGTCTTGTATAACCACATGGTCGGCAAGTTTTTAGTTATGAAGTTTTTTTTAGAAAAGACACCGTATAACAGTCCATGCCCGAAAAATTACCAACCACCGTAAATCAGCCCTCTCGACCAGTGTATGCACCATGCGGGATGGCGAATACAAGGCATGAACCGGTCGGCTCTCACTCTCTCGGCCGTGTCCCCTTCCTCATCAACTACAAAATACTCCGCCTCCAGCCACCAAATCATGCCGCCCACGCTAATAGTCGATGCAATGTGGCCTAGAAACTCCCCAATCGGAGTTGGGGGCTGCCGGGTGGGTCTCTCCGTACCCTACTGCGGCCACGTAAACCCTGCTGCCCCTGACTCCGACGAGGAGCGCATCCACCGTGTTCTCTCACTAGGGTTGAGGAAGCGCGCGTCGCGAGAGTGGATGAGTCGAGCTGAGATGCCTTCGCCGTCCATCCACTGGTGGACAAACATGACCCACGACGCGGAGTTGGGGAGCTCGCGCCGGGTCGCTCAGAGTGCTCCACCCCCCTCCCCACCACCGCGCGAATCTTCATGGTCGCAACCTTCTTCCCTTCACACCAAATCCAACACGGAGCAAGATCTACCGCTTCTCTACCCACCCATCACCTTGATGGCTGGAAGAAAGAAGTAGCAGATCCCACTCGTCCAGATCTAAGCGCGACCAAACTCGAGCTTATTTGCAGAGGTGGCATGGTTAGCGCCGCCACCAGGCCGCTCCATCCATTGAAGCTTCACCTCCAGCAACGGCACCATCATCCACCACCTTAGCCCGCTCACAGACCTCGATGATGAACTCCTTGATGGTGCTCGACGTAGCACTTTGTTGGTAACCCCAAGCGCAGGGTGTGAAGAGCAAGCAGCAAGTTTTCCCTCAGTTGAGACCGAGGTTATCGAACCAGAAGGAGGAAGGAAACGTCACACGAATGTTGCAAGCAACGTGGAGACCTGCACAACACAAATTCAAGACTTTGACCCAACGAACACTGAGGTTGTCAAGCTCGCCGGTTTGCTGTAACAAAGGATTAAACGAATAGTATGGAAGGTAATGGTTTGCAGCAAGTAAACAAGTAACAGTGGAAGATGTATTAATGGTAAAGATTGGATCGGGATCCATAGTTCACTAGAGGTGCTCTCCTTAGATAAACAACATGGCATGAAGGGTAAACAAATTACAGCAGGGCAATTGACAGGAACTGAGCAAGGCATAACAATGCAATTACTAGTCAGAAAGATCCTATGAGGTTCATTAGGCAATACAACAAGATACATAGACCGCCATCCAACTGCATCTATGACTAGAAGTCCACCTTCAGGTTATCATCCGAACCCCCTCCGGTATTAAGTTGCAAGCAACAGACAACTGCTTTAAGAAAAGTGTGTAAGGTAAACAGTCCACATGTTCCATGAACAAGAAACCGTTGTTTTCTCCCTAGTAGCAACAGCACATCTACAACCGAAGATATTATTGTCACTTCCCTTGGAAACTAGAGGCATGAACCCACTATCGAGCATAAATACCCCCTCTTGGAGTCACTAGCAACTACTTGGCCAAGATAGCTACTAACAATGGTGAGCATGCAAGATCACAAACAACACAGACATGATAGAATCATAAAGACAAAACCATTAATCAAACCAATATAATAATCTCAATATCCATCGGATCCCTGCAAATACAACATGCATGATTACAAATAGATTAGATCTTGATCATGAACGGAGCTCACAAGATCTATATATGAAAGCACAAAGGAGGAGATACAACCATCTAGCTACTACATGGACTCATAGTCTAAGGTGGAACTACTCACACATCATACCGGAGAGAAGGCCTCCGGGATGATCTCTCCTTCGGCAGGGTTCCGGGAAGAACTTCAGATCCCCCCGATCTAGGGACGATGGTGGCGGCGTCTATAGACGGTTTTGTGGATATTTGATCGGGTACTCAGGATTTCTGCATCGGGGGCTTCTTATAGGCGAAGGGGGAGACCGAGGCGGCGGCCAGGGCGACCAAACCCTAGCCAGGCGCGGGGTGGGGCCCACCTGTGCCTAGGGTGGGTCTGGCCCCTCTGGCTCTCCTCTGGACTTTTTGTTCTCCACGGAAAGTAATTGACTTTGTCCTTTGTCCCGTCCAATTCTGAGAATATTTCTTTACTAACTTTTCTGAAACCAAAAACAGCAAAAAACAGGCATCTGGCACTGTTGTAACTTGTTAATAGGTTAGTACCAAAAAACATGTAAAAACCACCTCAAAGTGTGGGCAAGTAAAGCAAAGTAAAAAACAAGCATGGAGCATCAAAAATTATAGATACGTTTCCAACATATCAACATCCCCAAGCTTAACTCCTGCTTGTCCTCGAGTAGGTAAGTGATAAAAAGAATAATTTTTGAGGTGGCATGCACCCTCACAATAAAGATCCAACCATTTGCAAGCATTGAAAGCTGGGATCAAAGAACTCTAAACATGTACATGAAAGATGGATTTCTAACAATAGGACATAGTAACTATGCATGCAACATGACAAGCTACAGACAAAGATCATGAATAACATGCATTGAAAAACGTTTGTTTGTTTCACATACAGAAAACATAGCATAGTGGCAATCAGCTTGTCCCTCATAGAGTAGCAATATAGATGCATACGATACCTGCAAAGTTCACAAGGGTGACTAGAAACAAGTAGCACAAGAGCAAATAATAACACAATAAGCATCAATTAATAAGCTTTGGAACACTGCACATAGAATGACAACTATGCTCTCTTAATGGTGCCTAAAGGTAGAAGGTGGAGACTCAATAGTGGTGGAAGAAAGGCCTTTTAAAGGAAGCAGGCATTACAAGTTTCAAAAAGATCTTCCAAAAATTATTGCACTTGTTAGCTTTCAGCCCGCATTGCCCCTATCATAAGCATCTTGAAGTGGTTAAGGTTAAAGTGGCAAAGCTGGAGTATATGTTTGACGAAGTATAAGCTGACAATCTCATGTCCCTTGAATATGAGGGCCACACCTCATGCATACTCAACTTTGGGTCCAGGTAAGTTCTTGTCACTGTAAGTATTTCCATATAATTGAGAACCGCCAATGGGGTACCCCTTGCACATGGTACATGAGCTTTCCCATAACCAAAATGACAAGGAAAGCAGACAATGAGCATCTCAGCAATCTTTTTATTTACCATATGCATAGTTTTTTATTGAGGATGCTTCATAGATAGCTCATTATGGTGCTGCTGCAAGTTTCCACCATGATTAGGCATGGCTTAGGCTAGCGGCTCAGGCGTTTCTCTAACACGGGATACAAACTCCATGGACTTACAAGTTTCATCTTTATTTCACACCGGTGACATCCATAGACAAAAGAACATGATATCAACTGAGTACAAAGTATAAGTGCAATGTTGAAAACGTTCCCCGTGACAACATGGTTCTGCTAATTCCAACTTATAAGTGCAAGCATATACAACAAAGTTGTCACAATGGTTCAAGTTTATTAGGGGCAAATAATAAAGTGTGTCATCAAGTTCGTGAGGGCTTTAATCACTAAGTTTTCACATAACAAAATAGTTTTTAATTGGAAGATAGTTGAAAACAAGAATATACTTAGAATGGTGTAACACACCATGCATAGGAGTTTATTGTTGACACTTTGGAATAACTTTGTTTCTTGGGAGTTGGAGGCATGATAGAACTTACTCACACAAGTGGAGGCTAGCAAAAGACTGGGAGTAACCAACTAAGAGAGCAATAATGGCCAAAATCATACAGTGTAATAAAGCATACTAATCCAAGCAAAGAGTGGTACTACAATTCAAGGACTAAATGATCATAGAGGCTAATGGTGACTTGTGAGAGTCATAACATGGTGTGAGCATGTGCCAAGTCAACCCAAGCAAAGCATCAAAGGAGAATACCACAATACTATGCTTTTGCATGCTAAAACAACGCATAATTTCTTCAAGGCATACTAAGCAATCCCAAATGTTTGGAACAAGACATGCTACAGCAATAATCACTAAGCATAATGCTAAAACAACACCTAGCATGTCATGCTAAAGTCTAAGTTACAGTCAATGCAAGCTCCTCTTGCACTTCAAGCAAGAACTTACTACTTGTTTCCAAACACCAAGCAAACTTATTTGTAAAACAACACAGCGAGAATGGGGGTCCAAACTTCTTTATTCAAAAAAACTAAACAACATAAGCAAAGCAAACGAAAACTACGACGTTCCAAGAATAACACAACTGTGCATGAAACAATAAGAACAAAGTGTCTAGACAGACCTGAGCTTTTTATGGATGAAGAAGGGGATTCCTTGGGCATCCCCAAGCTTTGACGCTTATACCTCTTGGATATTTCTTGGGGTGACACCATGGTGGCATCCCCAAGCTTGAGCTTTTGTCCATTCTTCATCTCATTGCATCATTCTCTCTTTACACCTAAAATTTTTCCTTCACACAATCTTCATTAGCAACATTAGCTTATTCAAAAGATATTAGACCTATAGAAAAGCTTTGGAACAACAAGGCTTTTCACTAAAAACACAAGCTATTGTAGTAACTCCTTCAAAAATATCAATTCACCTAAAGAGAACTTAAAAAGGAATTAATAAGAAGCAAATGCAAATAATGACAGAAATCTGTCAAAACAGACTAGCGGGAAGAAACCGATTTTTTCGAACATCTTCTGTTGCTCAAATAAAAAAGTGTTGAACTAACGAAAGTTATCTAACATACTGGGGGATTTACTCGTAAATTTTCATCTCAATCCGAGTTACATAGCCTCCTCACGAATTGTTTTGGTGGAGGACATAAATCTGTTTCAAGACAGCAACTCCCCAAATCTTACGTCCCTCTCATTAGAGGTCATTCTTGGCACAAAAAGGCAAACAAAAAGGATAAGGAGAGGTCATTACAGAAGTAATAACTTCCAAGACTCAAGAAAACTCTTGGGTTATCTCCCAACAAGTACTTTTCTTGAACTCCTTTAAGTTAGGCTTGAAAGCTTGAGAAGATGCTCACATAAGAATTATGAATTGAAGTCAAAGAGAGCATCAAGAAGCAAATTCAAAACACATTTAAGTTTAACACACTTCCTATGCATAGGAATCTTGTATGCAAATAAATTCACAAAGAACAAAGTGACAGGCATAGGAAGATGAAACAAGAGCAACTTCAAAACTTTCAGCACATAGAGAGGTGTTTCAGTACCATGAAAACTTCTACAACCATACTTTCCTCTCTCATAATAATTTTCAGTAGAATCATGAATAAACTCAACAATATAGCTATCACATAAGGCATGCTTTTCATGATCTAGAAACACATAATCTCTATCAAGCTCAAAAATAGTGGAATTAAAACCTTCATAGGTTTTACACAAAGTAGATATTTCAAAAGGATCCTCAGGAACATAACATTCATCCTCTTTTGGTAAACAAGGGTGACAATAAAATAATGTAAGAGGTAAAGAGTTACTCTTATTAGAATGTAGGCATGAGTAGATCCATTCTTCCTCCTTTTGTTCATCACTCTCCTCCTGTTTTTCATCTAATGAGCTTCCAGTTTCAACAATTTCTTCTTCCATAGGCTCCTGCAAGGCATTAGTCTCTTCAAGTTGTGGAAAGCACCTATTAAAATATTCAATAATATAGCCATTTGCTTCCTTATAATTGTCAAAGCAAAATTTAAGTATCTCATAAACCGCACATTCATAAGGCGCATCATCAGTATTTTTAAGCAAACTAGCAAGTTCAAATGCACCCTTGAAAGCAATAAATTATTCAATTTGTTCCACATCATAAAAGTCATAATTTTATTTAACATAAGAGGATATGGTAACATTATCATTATACTCACATTGAAAGGGTAGGTGTTTATACCTCCTGTAGCAACAAGCATTATCAAAGCAATAAGTAATATTATAAGTAGAGCACACGTCTCTAGCAATAGTATTCAACTTATCAATTTGTTCCCATAAGTGTTTCTCTTTTTGTGACAAACGGTGTTTCTTATAATAATACTTTTGTTGTTCCGTGAACCCACCTTGCTAATAAGCACTAGTTTCAAATAATCCATCCATTGATGGAAGGCATTGTAATGCCCCAGAAAATATTTCGAAATAAAATTGCATGTTAATTTCTTTTTCGCATCATCATGACGTCATCATGCATATTTTTCCTCTAAATTTTTTCGTTAAAAGCCTATTTTGTTTTCTAATTAGTCCCTTCTTTAATTTCAAGTGAAAACCCCGGTCTTTTCCGGATCTTTTATTTGTCTAAAAACTATTTACAGAAGTCTTTTAAAAATAAAAATAAATAAATAAATAGTAATAAAAAAGAAAAGGTTTTTTGTAGGGGAGGCAGCCAACCAGACCAAAGGGCCGGCCAACCACCTACTACCCCGCCGGGACCCAAACCCTAACTATCGAACCACACCTAACCTAGACCCCGCCGCCGCCACACACGGGCATACCACGCACACACCAGAACACAACACACATAACACCACGCCTCCACTCAACGCACATACACACCCTGTCACGTACACGCACACTTGACCGCACCCATCACACACGGAACACACGCACACGAACTCTACACGCCCCACCAACTGCATCCTATCGCCAATCCCCAACCTGAGGCGCGACCTTCCTCCTCTCGACCGGCTCCGCCGCCACCTGCGCCCGAGTCCTCCTCCTTTCTGCTTCTCTCACTACACCGCCGCCGGCGTCCTTTCTCGAGCCTCGTCGCCCCCTCCTCGTCTCCCAGGCGTCGTCCCGGTTCCCGATCGCCTTACCCACCTCCTCGCGCGATCCCAGCTCGAGCGCGGCCAAGCCAGGGCCATCGGCTACCTTGTTGGTCCTCCTCCCCTCTTGTCGGCGTCCGTGACCCTCGGCTCCAGCGTCGTCGTTCCTCCGCCTTCACAAAGTGCGTTGCCGCCTCCCGTCGGCTCGCCTTTCACGCCTGCTTCGCCTTGCCGTCCTTCCGCGCTCGTCTCCTCCCGTTGTCGTCTGCCTCGATGGCCCTGCATCGCGTTCGCCTCTCCGACGCCCAGGAACTGCTCCGTCCATCGTCCATGCCTGTTTCGTCCTTGCCGAACTCGGACCCCTGCAATCAGACCCATACATGCTAGAAGTGCTGCCTTTGTACTTCTTTCGCAGGCGCGCGTGTATGTCTTGTGCATGTGTGTCGTTCGAGGTATGATACCAAGTACTGCCCTAGTGACTCATGTTGAATGCAATGTCTTTGTTGCAGCTCCTAAGTTTGTTTCGGCGTCGTGCAAGTCCCCAATAAGGTCGTGAAGACCCAAGTGGATGTCCATGATGTGTTCGTTTGTCACCCCGTCAAGGAGGACTGAATCCAACAAGCTCACCAAGATATTCCGAAGACCCTAGTGCCCGATCCATCCAAGTTCGCTAACAACCGCGAGTTATGCTTCACGGATCCGGTGACTCGAAGCCTCCGTCACGGAATCCGATGTCTGTTCCCGATCCCGTTGAACCCCCAGCTCCGAACCCAAATGTGCAACCTCTATCCGAGATCCCTATTTTGTTATAATATATATAATATAACTTGTTGCATATTAATTCATCCATACTCACATACATGTTTATTTGTTTGGGGGTACTTTGTCGATTCAACTAAATTAAATATGGAGACCATATGCGAGCTATATTTATATTATCTCGGCTCCATTTAAATTTGTGTAGCGAACCCATATCATGCTTTGCCTTGTTAATTTAACATTTAATATGCGGGGTAGTTAAATAACTTGAATCTAATAATAAATGTCGCGATCCCGATTCCGCTTAATATTGCTAAGTAGGACCGTATATTGCCAGGTCATGCATCATATCATAAACATGCTGGATCTTTGCCTAGTATTAAATATTACATCGGTTGCTCTTTCTAGTGTTTGCTTCTTCATCGGATAGGACGATGAGTCGATGTGAGATACGACGAGCCTTCAGATGATCTTCTCAGGCGAGCATTCTCCCCCTTCTATCTATTTTGTATTTATAATCTTTACTTCCTCCAATTGATCTATTGCTATCCTTATCATCGATGCTTTAGTACCGTCCCTTTATTTACCCGCTCCACCATATTGCCTTGGTTATCCTATTGCCTTGTTTGATTAGCTAGTCTTGTCCTTGCGAGTCGTAGGCATGCTTAGTGTTGCTCTCATACAAGTGGAACATGATACTTGGGTATTGTTGGTGATAATATAAATTAAATTGGTGATGTTGGTTATGGATATGGATATGGTTATGGTTTCACCTAATGATAAGGCCCCGACAGGGACCACCTTTGGGAACTGCTTGAGCCGACCTAGGACCCGTTAGTTTTACGATACCAGTTCTGAGTTGATCGCGCTAACCAAACGTGGGGGCCTCTGGGATCCCCCCCTCAACTATTGGCGCTATTCGTATATCCAGAGGGTTACAAAATTGGTTTTCCATTTGGTGCATACGCATAATATGTCCTCGGACATGGGTGAGTTGATATGTCTTCGGACTTGATGTTTTGGTGGACTGCCATGGCTTGCATTGCATAAAATCGGGATATCGTGCCGGAGGTGGGATGGAGCTCTACAAGTTATCTTCCGATCATCGCCCGGCCAGACTCAAACGCTGTGCCACCTGGAGAATCAACTGTATCTCTTGTTTGGATAAAACACAGTAGGTGATGCCTCTGGATATGCGCGTAGTTAAGGGACAGTTCTTGTTATGAGATTCGGATGGCACGCGTAATATGTTGCCTCAAGGGTTGATCATGCGTTTGGGTACAGTAGTGCACCCCTGTAGGGTAAATCTTTTCGAGAAGCCGTGTGTCCACGGTTATGGACGCCTCAGGAGTACAGTGTCATGATTATAGACAACGCCACTAATGTTTTGCCTCTGATAATATGAATATTAATTAGCCTTATCAACTAAACACCTGCTTAACTAAAATTGCCACCGTGTGTGTTTTGTAAGGGAACTTCCTCGACTAGTCTTCGAGGGGGAAAGCTTCAGATGGGTTATGTTTGGTGTTATATTATTGTTACCGCATAGCGCTCTCTTATATCACTCTAATAGCCGAAGTTATAGTGTGTCTCTATAAGTTAGATAGTGCAAGCTTTGCTGCCACGGAGCCCACCATACCTATGTAGGCGAGGACCGCCGAATTCTAGTCTCGCCGTGTACTGGCCTCAGTACTGACCGTTCTCTTTCTGTTTTTCCTTTGCCCTTTGTCGGCACTCTTTTTGGATTGACAGGTATGTGATTGACGACGTTAGCAAGGTTACCCTTCCGTCTTGGCTTGGGCAGGGTTGGACACCGCTTGGTTATTCTTCAGGACTCTTAGTCCCATTTGGATCTTGGACGTACTCGGATACTATCTTTCTTTCTTCTTGAGTTGTATCTTCGTATTGTATATTTTGTAATCTTGACTCATTGAGTCGTTGTTGTATATATAAGTTCTTGTGGACTCCGTTGTAAACTACTGTGATGTAACTACTTGTATTCAAATCTCACCCACACGAAAGTGTCTGGTGGGCGTCTTTCAATCGTTTCTATGCGGATTTTGGCGGGAAATGCCGAGATCTGCATAGACCCAATTCGGGGGAATTATAGGCATGACCAAGCAACTAGAGCAGGAACTAATTTTTGTGTGTTTTTGAATAAAGAAAGCAAACAAAACTAGACTATTTGGGGGGGGGTGAAAAGAGGCAAACAAAACCAAGCAAAAGAAACAAAGCAAACTAAAAAAAGTAAAGAGAAAGGAAGTGAAGGACTCCCCTAGTGAAGACGTCCTTAGCCTCCCCGGTAACGGCGCCAGAAAGACTTGATGGTGCTCGACATAGCACTTTGTTGGTAACCCGAAGCGCATGGTGTGAAGAGCAAGCAGCAAGTTTTCCCTCAGTTGAGACCGAGGTTATCGAACCAGAAGGAGGAAGGAAACGTCACACAGGTGTTGCAAGCAACGTGGAGACCTGCACAACACAAACTTAAGACTTTGCCCCAACGAATAGTGAGGTTGTCAAGCTCACCGGTTTGCTGTAACAAAGGATTAAACAAATAGTGTGGAAGGTAATGGTTTGCAGCAAGTAAAGAAGTAACAGTGGAATATGTATCAATGGTAAAGATTGGACCGGGATCCATAGTTCACTAGAGGTGCTCTCCTTAGATAAACAACATGGCATGACGGATAAACAAATTACAACAGGGCAATTTACAGGAACTAAGCAAGGCATAACAATACAATTACTAGTCAGAAAGATCCTATGAGGCTGATTGGGCAATACAACAAGATACATAGACCGCCATCCAACTGCATCTATAACTAGAAGTCTACCTCTAGGTTATCATCCGAACCCCCTCCAGTATTAAGTTGCAAGCAACATACAACTGCTTTAAGAAAAGTGTGTAAGGTAAACATCCCACATGTTCCCTGAACAAGAGACCGTTGTTTTCTCCCTAGTAGTAACAACACATCTACAACCGAAGATATTATTGTCACTTCCATTGGAAACTAGAGGCATGAACCCACTATCGAGCATAAATACCCCCTCTTGGAGTCACTAGCAACTACTTGGCCAAGATAGCTACTAACAACGGAGAGCATGCAAGATCACAAACAACACAGACATGATAGAATCATAAAGACAAAACCATTAATCAAACCAATATAATAATCTCAATATCCATCGGATCCCCGGAAACACAACATGCATGATTACAAATAGATTAGATCTTGATCATGAACGGAGCTCATAAGATCTATACATGAAAGCACAAGGAGGAGATACAACCATCTAGCTACTACATGGACCCATAGTCCAAGGTCGAACTACTCACGCATCATACCAGAGAGAAGGCCTCCAGATGATCTCCCCTCCGGCAGGGTGCCCGGGAAAACTTCAGATCCCCCCGATCTAGGTACGATGGTGGTGGCGGCTACAAACGGCTTCGTGGATATTTGATCGGGTACTCAGGGTTTCTGCATCGGGGGCTTCTTATAGGCGAAGGGGGAGACCGAGGCGGCGGCCAGGGTGACCAAACCCTAGCCAGGCACGGGATGGGGCCCACCCATGCTTGGGGTGGGTCTGGCCCCTCTGGACGGCCCCTCCGGCTCTCCTCTGGACTTCTTGTTCCCCACGGAAAGTAATTGACTTTGTCCTTTGTCCCGTCCAATTCCGAGAATATTTTTTTACTAACTTTTTTTAAACAAAAAACAACAGAAAACAGGCATCTGGCACTGTTGCCACTTTTTAATAGGTTAGTACCAAAAAACATGTAAAAAGCACCTCAAAGTGTGGACAAGTAAAGCAAAGTAGATACAAAACAAGCATGAAGCATCAAAAATTATAGATACGTTTCCAACGTATCACTACTCAATGGCATGACGCCATATGCCACATAGGCAAAACCCTAACACTACTGCTATATAGAGGAGGCCGACGAGAGGAATTGGGAGTGGCTAGGACGCTCTCAGAGAAGCGAGGAAGGAGAGAGAAGGCGAGGTGTTTCTAAGTATTTTTTTTATTTTCTCTTGACCTCCCTATCTATTATGAATATGAGTGCTATTCAGTTGTGTATACTCTTATTTTTGAAATGGGGTATACCTAGCATTATATTCAGTAGTTGATCTCAAAATATATTACAATATTCACTAAAGAAATGTTAGCCAAAGTGAATCTCCGTCTAAGCTAAAATCATACTACTAAAAGATGTGTAGATGCACTACATTTACAAATATAAAATATCTTATATTGTAAAACGAAGGAAGTAGAAAACAAAAATGATAAAGCACACTATCTGGAATCCAAATAGAAAAATGCTACTTTCTAAAAAGAGGCCGATGTGGTTAGTCTGTTGAGTGGACAACTGGCCAGGGACCCCGTCTTTTCTAATGCAGCTAGGATCGATTTCGCCAAAGTAGAAGGCGTGTACCGTATCTGTTTGTTGCTTCGCATTTAGTGAGCAACCCCCATTTTGCAGGACGGGAGACAGCAATGCAACGTTGGCAGTTTGTGTACACACACATACGTATACACCGGTAGCTACGTACGGTGGCGCTGGACGCATTGACCAAATGGGCACACAAAAACTACAAAAAATGTTTCCGCAATCGTGTCGTACGTGTTATTGAAGTACTCCGAGACAAGAGCTTGCGTGATGTGTTGGAAGTATCTCGGGATAGAGTTTTGGTGAAAGTGTGTTATGGGATCATATAGTACCAACAAAGTGCAAAGCTAGCATCCTGAGATACTATACCCCTACAATGTGTTGGAATTTTTGCCTAAATAGGCCCAGTCCATTTATTATATGCCAATAATTTTCTGAAATTTTAGAGGCCAATTTGGCCCATTAATGCAAGACAAGAGCTGGAACAAATGTTTAGTTCCATATTGCTAGTTGAGTGGAAGTTGGACCAGCTTATAAGATGAGCTCTTCCACCACTTGTACGAGATTGAGAAAAGAAGACATATACACGCGCGCTCCTCCTCCTTCTCCTCGCTCGCCTCGTCATGACGCGCGCGCCGCGGGTTGCGGGAATCTCGCCGAGCCGAGCTTTATTTTGCCACACATGAATGGTATGTGAACAATTGTATAGAAGTTGAAACGTTTTGCTCGAGTAGACTTTTAATACGAACTGAGTGAAGGCTGTCCGGTGGGCTGCCGCCTGTTCGCTTCAACTTCTGTCCATTCGTTTCATCTCCTGCGCAGCCTGTCTGTCTTCCCCTCTGTGCCTATATAAGAGTAAGGTCGCGCCTCCTCTCAGACATACTGCCACACATCCTTTAAGCCTCCAGTTCCAGAGCACTGCGCTACCTAGATCTTCCCCATTCCGTCTTGCGGCGTGCACCGCGAGCTGGGACAGTAGGCCTCCGAGACCCCGCTGCTTCGAGTCCTGTACGGGAGAAGGGCGATAAGGTTTTTGGGGAGCGCTATCAGCGCGACTACTGGCTTCATCACGGACTCCCTCTCGGATAGCGATTGCACCGACGTCTTCCCCAACGAGGACTTCTTCTCTGACATCAGCACCCTCTTCCTCGACGACATGGCTAACGACGGTGCCAACACGAACACCGACGGTTCCTCTTCTGCTGCCACTGCCGTGTATGTTTTCTTTCTCAAACTTGTTCTGATTGCATCTCAAGATCTATGTCTTGCAGTCTGTTTGGTTACCTGTCTTAATATGTTTTCGCTATTTCACATGATTAGTATTTTGTCTATTATTCTAATCATGTTTTATCTAGCGTTTATTATGGGTAATTCGCTTGGTAAATTGCTCTATTTCTCAACAATCCAAAAACCTTATTTCAGTCAATTTGCCCTAAGTGGCTTTGTTGCTTCTATGAAACCACCTGTGTTCGAAGGTGTCAATTACAAACGATGGCGTGCGAGAGCAGTGCTCTGGTTTCAGACCATGAGCTGCTATAACACCATCTATGACGCACCTGAGGGAGAACTTAATCCCGCTCAGGAAGAGGCGTTCCAAAAACTTGATACCACTTTCAAGGCTGCCTTGATCAGCATCCTTGGCGACAATATTGTCGATTCATATCTGTCATTTAGCAATGACAAGGATATGTGGGATGCGCTTGAGAGAAAATTTGGAGTCTTCGATGCTGGCAGTGAACTGTATGTCATGGAACAATTCTATGACTATAAGATGGTTGAGGACCGCCCCATTGTGGAGCAGGCTCATGAGATACAGTCACTTGCCAGGGAGCTTGAGCACTTAACTTGTGTTTTACCGGACAATTTTGTTGCCGGAGGCATTATTGCCAAACTTCCCCAGTGATGGAGAAATTTTGCTACTTCTCTAAAGCATAAGAGACAAGAGTTCTTCATGACGGATCTCATTGGGACTATTGATGTGGAAGAGAAGACGAGAGCAAAAGACACACGTGCTCGAGGTATCGAGGGAGGTTCTAATGCCAATCTGGTATAGAAAAGGAACTTTCAGCCTCACAAGTTCAAGAACAAAGACAAGTTTGACGGCAAAGGAAAGTTTGATGGAAAGAACAAGGCCTCACAGTCCACCAGCTTCAAGAAGAAGACTGATAAGAGGAAAGGTTTTTGTCATGTGTGCGGTAATCCTGATCATTGGGCTCCTGCTTGTCCAACCGTTTTGACAAGCGCCAGCATGGGAAGGGCAGCAAGACTGCTAATGTTGTCATGGGCGACGTTGAGATGAAAGATGTTGGGTATGGTATATTACCTACTATTCTTTTATTATGTCATTCTCCTGATTGGTGGATTGACACAGGCGCTAATGTACATGTCTGTTCTGATATTTTCATGTTTTCTTCATATCAGATCAGAGGGACTAAAACCGTGCTGATGGGGAACGGCTCGCATGCTTCTGTTCATGGTGTTGGTACGGTTAATCTGAAGTTCACTTCGGGAAAGACCGTGCGCCTGAAGAACGTGCATCATGTTCCCTCAATAAATGAAAATCTTGTTAGCGGATCTCTTCTGTGTCGAGATGGCTACAAGATTGTATTCGAGTCCAATAAATTTATAATTTCAAAGTATGGAACCTTTTTTTGGTAAAGTCTATGAGTGCGAAGGCTTGTTCCGCTTATCTCTGTCAGACATTTGTAATAAAGTTGTTAATCATATTTACACGAATTTTGAATCAAATGTCTGGCACTCTCGTCTTTGTCATATTAATTTTGGTTGTATGACGCGGCTAGCCAAAATGAATTTAATCCCTGATTTCACAACTGTTAAGGGATCTAAGTGCCAAGTCCGCGTGCAAGCTAAACAACCTCGCAGGTCACATACGACTACAGAAGTGAGAAGTTTAACAACACTAGAGCTCATACATTCCGATCTTTGTGAGATGAATGGTGTGTTGACAAAAGGTGGAAAGAAATATTTCATGACTTTGATCGATGACTCTACGAGATATTGTCATGTGTATCTTTTGAAATCAAAAGATGAGGCTTTGAGTTTCTTCAAAATCTATAAAGCTGAGGCAAAAAATCAACTTGATCGAAAGATTAAGAGGCTTAGGTCTGATCGTGGTGGAGAGTATTTTTCCAACGAGTTTGATTTCTTTTGTGCGGAACATGGCATAATTAATGAGAGGACGCCTCCCTACTCACCCCAGTCAAATGGAGTAGCCAAAAGAAAGAATCGTACTCTAACAGATTTGGTTAACACCATGTTAGACACATCGGGTGTCTAAGGAATGGTGGGGGGAGGCACTATTGACTGCGTGTCATGTCCTAAACCGAGTTTCTACAAAGAACAAATAAATTACTCCATGTGGGAGAAGAAAAGATTAAAACTCTCTTACTTACGTAATTGGGGTTGTCTCGCAAAGGTTAATGTACCAATCCCCAAGAAGCGTAAGCTTGGACCAAAAACCATTAATTTTGTTTTTCTGGGCTATGCTTTTCATAGCATTGGTTATAGATTCTTGATAGTAAAATCTAAAGTACCTGACATTCACGTCGGTACAATCATGGAGTCTACTGATGCGACTTTCTTTGAGGATATCTTTCCTATGAATGATAAACCTAACTCATCAAATCTGGAGATACCTAGTTCATCTAATCAGGAATTTGCTACATTTTCTGAACCTACCATTCCAATTGAACACTCTGAAAGTCCTAAGGAGGATGATAATGAAATTCCTAAAAGGAGCAAGAGACAGAGGACTACAAAGTCCTTTGGTGATGATTTCATTGTGTACCTTGTGGATGACACTTCCACTTCCATTTCAGAAGCATATGCATCTCCTGATGTTGACTACTGGAA
Source organism: Avena insularis (assembly GCA_023614405.1). NCBI lineage: Eukaryota > Viridiplantae > Streptophyta > Magnoliopsida > Poales > Poaceae > Avena > Avena insularis. The sequence goes on along the minus strand of CM042695.1, from coordinate 373,834,785 downwards.
GGAAGCCGTCCATAGTGAGATGAATTCCATCTTAGCTAATGGAACATGGGAGATCACTGATCGCCCTTATGGGTGCAAACTTATAGGGTGCAAGTGAGTGTTTAAGAAAAAGCTTAGACCTGATGGTACTATTGAGAAGTACAAGGCACGTCTTGTGGCCAAGGGATATACTCAAAAAGAAGGTGAAGACTTCTTTGACACTTACTCACTTGTTGCCAGATTGACCACCATTCGAGTATTACTCTCATTGGCTGCCTCTCATGGTCTTCTCATTCATCAAATGGACGTTAAGACAGCTTTCCTTAATGGAGAGTTGGATGAGGAAATTTACATGGATCAGCCAGATGGCTTTGTGGTAAATGGTCAAGAAGGAAAGGTGTGCAAGTTGTTGAAGTCTTTATATGGCCTAAAACAAGCCCCTAAGCAATGGCATGAGAAGTTCGAAAGAACTTTAACTGCTGTAGGCTTTGTTGTAAATGAAGCTGATAAATGTGTGTACCATCGCCATGGTGGGGGTGAGGGAGTCATCCTTTGTTTGTATGTTGATGACATACTGATTTTTGGAACCAACCTTAATGCAATTAAGGAGGTCAAAGATTTCTTATCTCGTTCCTTTGAGATGAAGGATCTAGGAGTAGCTGATGTCATCCTGAACATCAAGCTATTGAGAGATGATGATGGTGTGATTACATTGCTTCAGTCCCACTATGTGGAAAAGGTCTTGAGTCGTTTCGGGCATAGCGACTGCAAGTTTTCTCCTACACCGTATGATCCTAGTGTATTGCTTCGAAAGAATCGAGGAAATGCTAGAGACCAACTAAGATACTCTCAAATTATTGGCTCGCTTATGTATTTAGCTAGTGCCACGAGGCCTGACATCGCCTTTGTTGTAAGCAAACTCAGTCGATTTGTTTCAAATCCAGGAGATGATCACTGGCATGCTCTTCAGAGAGTTATGCGCTATCTAAAAGGCACTGCGAGCTATGGCATACACTATACCGGGTATCCAAGGGTACTAGAGGGTTATAGTGATTCAAATTGGATATATGATGCTGACGAGATAAAGGCCACGAGTGGATATGTATTCACAGTCTTTCAAGCAGACCATCTTAACAAGGTCAACTATGGAAGCAAAATTCACAGCATTAGACACAGCCACTATTGAAGCAGAGTGGCTTCATGAACTCTTGATGAACTTGCTTGTGGTTTAAAAACCAATACCCGCAATCCTTATGAACTGCGATAATCAAACTGTGATTTTCAAGGTAAGTAGTTCTAAGGATAATATGAAGTCATTAAGACATGTGAAGAGGAGACTGAAATCTGTCAGGAAAATGAGAAACTCCGGAGTTATTGCATTGGATTATATCCAAACATCTAAAAACTTGGCAGATCCCTTCACAAAGGGTATATCACGCAACGTGATAGAAAATGCATCGAAGGAGATGGGTATGAGACCCACAATTTGAGCTTTCCACAGTGGTAAACCACTCTATGTGATCGGAGATCCCGTGAATTAGAATTGGGAGACAAGATGTTGGTTAGCTGAGAGAAAAGTATCCCTACTTTAATAAACACCACTCCATAAAGATGCAATACTTTCCTATTCTGCATGGCAGGTTGATTTATTATCTTAATGTGTTCTAAGTGGCTTATATTAAGCAAAGATGTTGTCCTGCAGAACATCTTTTGAAGAACACACATATATGAGTCTGACTTTAAAACGTTGCAGTCTATGAGAGTAGGGTGCTCTCTAATAAACTCATGAAAGGTCATGGAGTATGACGTATAAGCTCCACCCGCGGGGAAGTCCCACGGTAGCCTAGTATCGGTCAAGACTTTTTGTGAAGCTAGGTTCACAGCAAACTTGCAGTTCAAGGCATAGTCCACTGTACAAGTTGCAGCCTAGTATAACATAAAACTCTAGGTGGAAGTTCAACTTAACAGTCTCCACTACAGTACTGGTATATAAACAATGTTTTGGAACCAAAGGCAAACTTCATGTGCCTTTGGGATCTGGTGGGGGATTGTTGGAATTTTTGCCTAAATAGGCCCAGCCCATTTATTATATGCCAATAATTTTCTGAAATCCTAGAGGCCCATTTGGCCCATTCATGCAAGACAAGAGCTGGGATAAATGTTTAGTCCCACATTGCTAGTTGAGTGGAAGTTGGACCAGCTTATAAGATGAGCTCTTCCACCACTTGTACGAGCTTGAGAAGAGAAGACATATACACGCGCTCTCCTCCTCCTCGCTCGCCTCGCCTCGTCACGACGCGCACGCGCGCCGCGGGTTGCAGGAATCTCGCCGAGCCGAGCTTTATTTTGCCACTCATGAATTGTATATGAACAGTTGTACAGAAGCTGAAACGTTTTGCTCGAGTGGACTTTTAATACGAACTGAATGAAGGCTGTCCGGTGGGCTGCCGCCTGTTCGCTTCAACTTTTGTCCATTCGTTTCATCTCATGCGCAGCCTGTCTGCCTTTCCCTCTGTGCCTATATAAGAGAGAGGTCGCGCCTCCTCTCAGACATACTGCCACACATCCTTTGAGCCTCCAGTTCCAAAGCACTGCGCTACCTAGATCTTCCCCATCCCGTCTTGCGACATGCACCATAAGCTCGGGACAGTGAGCCTCGAGACTCCTGCTTGAGTTACATGCGGGAGAAGGGCGATAAGGTTTTTGGGGAGCGCTATCGGCGCGACTAATGGCTTCATCACGGACTCCCTCTTGGATAGAGATTGCGCCTACGTCTTCCCCAACGAGGACTTCTTCCCTGACATCAGCACTCTCTTCCTCGACGACATGACTAACGATGGTGCCAACACGAACACCGGTGGTTCCTCTTCTGCTGCCACTGCCGTGTATGTTTTTTTTCTCAAACTTCTTCTGATTGCATCTCAATATCTATGTCTTGCAGTCTGTTTGGTTACCTGTCTTAATATGTTTTCGCTATTTCACATGATTAGTATTTTGTCTATTATTCTAATCATGTTTTATCTAGCGTTTATTATGGATAATTCGCTTGGTAATTTGCTCTATTTCTCAACACAATGTACTATTACAACATGATTTTGTCGACAAGATAAAATGTTTCTTATTAGCACCATTATTGGCTGCTCATCGTCGAGTCTATATCATTTCCCATCGTATAGTATAGTACCAACAAAGTGCAAAAGTAGCAGTAGATAAAATGTTTCTAAATATAAAATATTTTTATGTAGGTTAAAATAGCTAACCAAAACATCTTATTGGCAATCTAAAAAACATGTTATTGGTGGCCCACTGGCACGGTGGATCCACCCCAATAACCCCCATCTTCTCCACGGACCCCCTGTGGGCGAGGTCGCCCGTATTACCCAAGTTGCATATTGCATGCATATGTCGGCTTTGAGTAGTATCAGTATCTATAAGAGAGCTAGTTTCAAGAGCAAATTTCAAGGATTTCGCGCAGACGCGCGTGGGTTCTATGTATCCGGCGAACTCTACCAAATAGTCACTGGTGGAAACGGGGCTATTGGTCCAGGTTGGTACGGGGCTTTAGTCCCGGTTGCCCAACCGGTATGGGGCAATCGGGAATAAAGCCCTAACCTTTAGTCCCGCTTGTCCCACCAACCGGGACTAAAGGGTGCACACGTGGCAGCGGCAGAGGGCGAGGGGGGTGGAGCATTAGTCCAGAGATTTGGCCCATTTCTCTGCCGCGGCAGAGAATTCTTTTTGGCACATTTTGTTGCCGCGGCAGCATTTTCGCCACTTTTTGTGCCGCGGCAGAGAATTCATTTAGGTTGTTTTATTGTTTATTTAGTGATTTGCACTTATCAATGAAGGAACCTTATATTACATCATGAATATCATGACAATATTACATTCAATACACGGATCGAGTTCATGCACTACATACAAAAGTTGCTATTCGATGCTACCGGCCAATTCCTTCAAAGTTGCTATTTTTACAATCTCTATTGTCTATACACAGCCGAATAGTATTCCCCTTTTGGGTCTAGGACTTCTGCATCCAAGAATCCTGCCAATTCCTCCTGAATTGCTCGTACGCGATCCTTTGGCAGAAGACCGTTCCGTAGACGTTCGATCTAATTTAAAAAAGGAGTCAGCCTATATGAATGAAACTAAACATAATTTGATTGTAATTAAAAACTATAGAAATTGTTTACGTACGTGGAGTTGCTCTAAATTTCTGCCCTTCTCATCGCACGTCTGCCGGATGAACTCGCAAACATAGTATCCACATAGATTGTTACCTGGTCCCTGCGTCAGGCACTTTACAAGAACAGAGTTCAATCAAAATAATAATCAAGCATGATAATAACTGTATAAAAACAAGAATCAAAGAGATGCGCGGATATAGCTAGTGGTGCTTACATTTAGTGGTTGAAATGTAAGCTCCTCTTTCCAAACACCCCTAGCCTTGTTGGTGAACCGTTTCCAAGCGCTGCCCGGCGTAGAAAACGAATAAAATAAGTTATTAAGTACTTGATATCATAAAATTCACGAACGTTGCCGATATAGTGTCGTAATGATTAGAATTACCGTTGGAGAAGTATCTGCATGTCCTTTCACGTCTCAAGGGGTTTATGTTTCGAATCCATGACTAGTACACGCCCTTTGTCAAGTTGAATGATTAACAGAATATAGTGGTAGCTGCGAATGCATAACTAATCAATTATATACTTAACATCAAGTAAGCGAAATAGAAAGTGTATACGAGACAATAACACTCACTCTAAGTTGTATGAGTATTTCCCTTTTGGTTTCTTGAAACCTTAACGCGTGTACTATATTATCCTCCGTATCCTGGGGGTTTGTTTTGAGATTAGCTTGATGAACCCAATATGGGTCAATGAAGCCAATGTCATAGATTTGTCCTCTGCTGCATTCGAGAATCTCCATTCTGCATATTACAGTATGATTATATACATGTAATAAACAAGGTGAGATAGCTAAAGACTAAATTAATTATAAAATTAGTACTTACAGACAATAGGCACCGATGATCGATTTGTCCAAGGCGTCTTGATTGAATAATTGAAATAGTTCATCAAATTCAATGGATATCATGTCATCCATATCTTTCCCATAATGCTTTTTTGTAACCTTCAGCACTATCCAGTTAGCCCCGGCCTTGGTGGCATGCAAGTACCAGTTATGCAATCTTCGCATTTTTGTTGGAAGATTGTTTACCTCCTCAGGTTTGACGAGAGGTTTGCCGTACTGGTAATTATATGCTACTTCACTCACGGGGAAGAACTCTAACTGGGATAAGTACTGGGCAATACTCATACCTTGAGCAGCGGCGACTTCTCCGTACAGTGCAACTACCTGGATCATCTTGCTCTTGCCCCCATATTTGCTCGACCCACATTGGTTTGGGAAATCACCTTGAGAGGCGCCAAGTCTGTTTTGCTTGTTCTCAGCTGGGAAGCAGATTTCGCTTGCATCGATAATGCTCTTGAGGCTTTTTGCGCATGTGACTTGAGAATAGAACACTCATAGTCGATGACAGCTTTGGCTCGGGTTGATGAAGAGTCTTTAGCATTTTCAACACTTTGCCTTTTTCTTCTTTGGTCTTTGGGGAACTTCGGCTCTTCGGCCGCCTCGCTTAGCAAACGCTTCTCGTTTCCGCATCAACGATCGTGATCTCCTCTTTAGTACAGTCATAAGCTCTCTTGGGAGGAACCTTTGGTACTTTTGGAAGAGTCTCTTGTTTACGTTTGCGATCGCTAACAGCGACAAGATGGCAATGCGCTTACGCTTTTTATCTGGCGCCGGCGATGGCTCCTTGGCGATGGCTGCGCGGAGATTGGTAAGCGGCGGGCGGGTGAGGCGACAAAAGGCGGCTACCAGCAGCGGCGACCTCGGAGAGCGGGTGGCGGCGGCGAAGATGGCCTTGGCGTGTGATTTGAAGCACGATACATTCCTTGACCATAGAATGGTGATGTTTTTGCGTCTCCCGATGCAGATCACATCCCTTCACTGCGGGTAGTGAAGATCCAAAACTTCAAAGGTGGGCATGATTTCATCCACGCCGACAGCGTAACCCTCACGGAACAGGCGGCGGTGGTAAGTTGGTGTGGGTCCAATTGGTAAGGCATAGCCGACCGCCACCTTCATTGATATGTTCACAACTTTGACATGTAGCTCGCGTGTGTCATCTCGTGATATCATCCTTTGGGTATGCAGGAGCCATCGTCGGTGCACCATCATCATCGCCATTGTCATCACCGGGACCTCGGTGGAAGCCACTGCTTTTTCGATTATTCGATAGGCGGTAGCATCGAATGCAGTGTCTTTCTGAGATGGGCGGTAGTACTTGCTCTTTAAGTGCGTTAATTTCATCTTGTTGTTGCTTTAATCGTTCTTCAATTAAACGCATTCGCTCTTTCGACTATTTGCTTCAACTTCCACCTGTCCTTTCTCCTCGGCGGCTTCTATCGGGATATTTCTTCCTCTCTTCGGGAAACCCAGTCCTCCATGGTTGGGAGCCTCTTGTGCCTCGTGTTCGTCCATCATGTTCCTTATTTCCAAGGGCGAGTGTGAGCTCATCATCTCTCTATCGAGAATGAAGTCCCTATCTTTAATAGCCTTTACTGCTTTTCTCATCCTCTCGATTGGCAACGGGTCTTCTTTATGTCGTATGTTATATATACACCTCCCTTCCAAGTCCAACGTGCCCCCATGCCCGTAAAACCAATTCCTTGCACGTTCTACCCAATATACATCTCTGGGGTGATCTTTTTAGCACGCATTCATTCTCAAGTTTCTCCCACTTAGGAATGCCAGCCAGTAGCCACCTTGCCCCATAGTATGGTGATACTTCTTGTTAGCAGCATTCAGCTTATTCGTTTTAGACATTTTCTTAGCTTTTTCTGATTTCTTGTATTCCACAAACTCAGCCCAGAATGGTTTTATCTTCTCAAACTGAATATTCTTGAAATCGGGAGTCTTCTCTTTCACGACATAGTCAAGGTGCAATCTTTTCTTCCAGTTGGTGAAACACTGGGCCATCTTCTTCAAAGCCCACTCCCTGACCTTAGCCTCCATGGCTCTCCCATGTTGTAAGGCGTCCTCAACTGGATCCTCCGCATTTAGATCCAGCTCTATCTTCGGTAGTTTGAAATTAACCATGAGCCTCTTCCACAGTAAATCTTTGGCGTGGTTAGGGACAAATAAACATGTTCCCTCTTCATCCGCATTAGCAGGCCTATTCCAATTTCTAATGGTGATCGGGATTAAGTCCCTAACGATTACTCCGCATTGTGCCACAAATTTGGTTGCGACAACTTCGGAGCCGTCGGTTTGCCGTCTTCAGCGACATCTTCGATCCTGAACCTCTCATGGTCTTGCAACTTTTTGGTTGGGCCTCGTCTGCTCTTTTCAGTAGATTCCTTCGATCCGGAGGGCTAAAAGAAGAAACGTCGTTACTATTTCTATATATATAGCAGATGATTAATTAATGAATTGATTATATTACATGCACCTCGCCGGAGCGGTCGTCTTCTCGATTACACAAGGCATCGCCTTCTCCCTCGCGGAAGGCAACACCTTCAACCTCAAACAAGTCGTCTATTCCGGTAAAAGAGGATCACCCTCACCGGAGTTGTTCAGAAACGTTGATACGTCTAAATTTTCTTCCCCACGGATCACACCTTGGATCAACTCTTCCTTTTCTTCGTCTCTGACGTGTGGGTCCATATTTTCTGCATAGGTGGAAAAACGAATAAGTCAAAGCGGCTAAAGTAGAAAGTTAGGTACGGTGTTGAGAGATATAAACCCTAATTCAGAGAAACCCTAATATATACATACACAATAATAAAAATGAAGAGAAACCCTAAACCCTAAACCTAGCTACAAAAAGGAAACTATGTAGTAGATAGGTAACTCTAGCTAAAATCAACTAAAATCAATATTCCAGAGTTCCGAGGGGTGTAAAACCTAGTTCGGAGAAACCTCGGATGCATATGAGAGGGGACCATGAGTATAAGGCTACAAAAGGGAAACTATCCAGCAGATAGGTAACACTAGATACTAACAAAATACCATATTGGAATCGATTTAAGAGGGTTCGGAATGCCCTGGTGAAGGCACATAGTCGAACCCACATGCACCTAAGGGGTATTAATGATTCCTTATCTAAGATAGGGCTTTTAAGTTGCTTGACAATGTGAATCGGGTCTGGGGCTACCCACAGTGACTGACCAGTGGGGCCGAAGACCAATAATACCAAACTAATTAATAAACCTAATAATACCTAACTAATAATAAACCTAATAATCCAAACGCCGAAAAGAAAGGGAAACAATCAACACATGGCATTGATGCAATGCTCAAGCAAGTATGATGATATGACAAGTTAATTTGCATTGGAATGTAACCCTAAGACATGCTCGATGATTTAATCGGGGTTTCGAGGGGTGAAAACCCTAACTCGGGGAAACTCCGGAACATATGAGAGGGGTGCATTTGTTCTTCTAATTATACTTGTCATTTAAGTTGTTGAACAATGCATGATTATAGGTTAGATATCTAGGTTTCATTTTCCTGAACATTTTGATATATTATTTGTATTTTTCTGACTTATAAATAAAAAGATATTGAATTTACAATATTCAAAACAATTTCTGAAAATAAATAAGTCTGGAATTATATTTTACACCCAGGCAAACTATACCCACAGCAAGCGTGATGGGCCTGTGCCACATAGGCAGCCCGTGAGCAAAGTGGGGGAGAGGGTCCGTTGGGTGTTTTCACCAGGCGGGGTTACACTGCTACCGACGGTGGGCACAGTCCACGCGGGCAAGCCACGCTGGCGCCACGCGAGCAAGGTGGGGTCAGGGCTGGTTTGATCGGCCCACGCGGTAGCCACGTGGAGGCCACGTCTGCCTCCACGTCGGACTCGCCGGCGGGAGCGGCAGAGTCATCCAGCAGCAACGAGGAGGGGAGGAGGTGCCTGCCGGCGGTGCCGCCACGCTAGCACCCGTCGCACCATGTCACGCCGCCGCCAGCCACGGAACCGCCACACCATGCCACCAGCGCGTGGACGCGAGAAATCCCGTCGCCGCCGCACCCGCCGCACCACGCCACGAGAGGGGGAGCACAAAAAGGAGAGAGGGTGTACCTGCTGCAGGCTGCCAGCGGTGGTAACCTTCTTGGCGAAGGCGGGGAAAGGGAAGAAGAGGAAGGGCGCGCCGCCTGCAGGCGGCGGTGGTGGCGACGGAGCAGCGTGGGCTCGGCAGCCGGCTGCCGGGGACGGCGAGCTCGAGCTGCTTCGGGCGTGGGTGGCTCCCTGCGCGCGTCGGTGAGAAGCAGAGAAGTGAGATGGGGAAGAAGAAGAGGAGGCGCGTCGGTTATAACCAAAGGACCTTTAGTCCCGGTTGGTGGCTCCAACCGGGACTAAAGGGTTATACGTCCCGGTTGGAGCCACCAACCGGGACGTATACTCCAATATTTTCAGCAGACCAAGGGTTGGCGCGCCGCAGGGGTCTTTAGTCCCGGTTGGTGGCTCCAACCGGGATATATGACCCTGTTTTGAAATTTTTTCAGGAATTGTCTCTCTCTTCCCGCCTTATTTTTTATTTGAGGTTTAAATTTGTAATGTTTTTTAAATGATAATTACTTTGGAATTTAGAAAAACTTTAAACATAAAAAGTGTTTGAATTTGAATAACTAATTCGAAACCATTTTCTGTTTTTAAAAATAATTAGTGTAACCATTTAAACTATGAACCATTTAAAATTAAAAATGAATTAACTTATATTTTTTGAATATTAATTTGGAATTTAGAAAAACTTTAAACATAAAAAGTGTTTGGATTTGAATAACTAATTCAAAACCATTTTCTATTTTAAAAAAATAATTAATGTAAACATTTAAAATATGAACCATTTAAAATTAAAAATTAATTAACTTATATTTTTTGAATATTACTTTGGAATTTAGAAAAACTTTAAACATAAAAAGTGTTTGAATTTGAATAATAATTCAAAACCATTTTCTGTTTTTAAAAATAATTAATGTAACCATTTAAACTATGAACCATTTAAAATTAAAAATGAATTAACTTATATTTTTTGAATATTAATTTGGAATTTAGAAAAACTTTAAACATAAAAAGTGTATGGATTTGAATAAATAATTCAAAACCATTTTCTATTTTAAAAAATAATTAATGTAACCATTTAAAATATGAACTATTTACAATTAAAAATGAATTAACTTATATATTTTTAATATTAATTTGGAATTTAGAAAAACTTTAAACATAAAAAGTGTTTGGATTTGAATAAGTAATTCAAAACCATTTTCTGTTTTTAATTTGGATTTGAATTAACTTATATTTTTTATATATTAATGGGCGAAAAAAAAGGACGGAAAACAATGGGCGGAAAGAAAATTTGATTAGGATAGAACTGGAATTAAAGTACATAACGAAACTAACACAAAGTTACATAGAAGAACTGAAAATTAAGATACATGGCCAGATTAAGCCATAATCGGCCGAACTTGTTTTGCAATATTAGAATAATTCAGTCATGCTCCTGCCTACACCTGTAATACTCGCCATTGTATTCGTCGTACTCGCCGCGGCCGTCGTCGCTATCGTCGTCGGGGTCGCCGTAGTTGAACCTAGAAGGTTGAGTACGAGTGGGCTGGACTTGAGGGTAGCGCAGGCGGGGGCTAGAGTCGGCGGCCGTGTCATAGGCCATGACGCTCTGGAGAGTCCGGCCGCGCCACCACAGCCGACGGCCGGCCTCGTTGAAGTTCGGAGGAGGTGGGCCCTCCTCCTCGTGCCTGGCGAGTGCCCTCTCACGCTGATCCACGAAGAAGGCTTCCCAAGTCGGGAAATAGTCGGGATGCCATCTGGGATTATTCCGCTGCTCCGGCGTGAGCTCGAAGTAGTAGTGGTTCGTGATGGCCATCCGACGCGCCACACCTAGAGGGACAGGAGGAACCGGCACGCCTCCGGTGCTCAGCATCCAGCCGACGGGGACACAGTATCCCGGCGGGCAGGGGTAGTTCGAGGCGCAAAGCGCCTCCGTCTCCCTAGGAGTTAGTGCTACGGTGGAAGCCATGGGAAAGAGTGATGAGGTTGCAGATATGAGTCTAGAGATGTGCAATGACAATGGAGGCCAACCCTACATATATATAGTGAAGAACTGGCGGGAAGAACTAGAGAGAAGAACTGGTGGGAAAAATGGCGGGAAAAATGGCGTGTCGACATTATGTCGTGCGGCGTGTACCTTGTCCCGGATGGTGTCACCAACCGGGACTAAAGATGAAAAATGGCGCGTCCACACACATGCATAATATGGGCACAACATCACAAACTATACCGTGATTCAGCACATAACATCAGTCATTTGGATCGAAAGCCATGAAACCTCGAACATGATAGGTCATTTTGTGAAGGTTTTTCGAAACATGATCAATATACCAAGTCTGGTATTTTTCCTTTCAACTATGTAACATAATATGACACCACGCGAAGGATTTTCATTGTTCGGATTGTTTTTGAATTTATTATGCCCGTTTTGAATTACCTGAATTTCTAACTATGGTCGAACCGGTGTGCATGAAGATAGGGGACGAGCATCGTTAGAACTTGCATTGGATCTCTGAAGAAACCACATATTGCGAGTCTAAAAATGATTTTTTCAAAAAATCACGGGCGATAGATCATGTATCTGTAGTACAAACCGGACCCACTTCCTACCGATTCGGTAGACATTTGTCCTTTTTACCCGGGATGGACGAAAAGGTTTGAGATGTACCGGTTGGGAGATAGTCCATGTAAGGTGGTCTAGTATTTTAGAAAAATGGGACGGTAGCATTCTGAAACGGCATTTTGGTGGTTACTTCACAAAATGACCCGTTTTTTGCGCTCGGAAAATAGAAAAGGGCTTTTCCGTGCGACAAAAAGGAAAACTTCCTCCTGCAATATTGTTCTCCATACCAATGTCCATACACATGCATAATATGGGCACAACATCACAAACTATGCCGTGATTCAGCACATAACATCGGTCATTTGGACCGAAAGTCATGAAACCTCGAACATGATAGGTCATTTTGTGAAGGTTTTTTCGAAACATGATCAATATACCAAGTCTGGTATTTTTTTTCAACTATGTAACATAATATGACACCACGCGAAGGATTTTAATTGTTTGGATTTTTTTTGAATTTATTATGCACGTTTTGAATTATCTGAATTTCTAACTATGGTCGAACCGGTGTGCATGAAGATAGGGGACGAGCATCCTTAGAACTTGCATTGGATCTCTGAAGAAACCACATATTGCGAGTCTAAAAATGATTTTTTCAAAAAATAACGGGCGATAGATCATGTACCTGTAGTACAAACCGGACCCACTTCCTACCGATTCGGTAGACATTTGTCATTTTTACCCGGGATGGACGAAAAGGTTTGAGATGTACCGGTTGGGAGATAGTCCATGTAAGGTGGTCTAGTATTTTAGGAAAATGGGACGGTAGCATTCTGAAACGGTATTTTGGTGGTTACTTCACAAAACGACCTGTTTTTTGAGCTCGGAAAATAGAAAAGGGCTTTTCCGTGCGACAAAAAGGAAAACTTCCTCCTGCAACATTGTTCTCCATACCAATGTCCACACACATGCATAATATGGGCACAACATCACAAACTATGCCGTGATTCAGCACATAACATCGGTCATTTGGACCGAACGCCATGAAACCTCGAACATGATAGGTCATTTTGTGAAGGTTTTTTCGAAACATGATCAATATACCAAGTCTGGTATTTTTCCTTTCAACTATGTAACATAATATGACACCACGCGAAGAATTTTCATTGTTCGGATTTTTTTTGAATTTATTATGCCCGTTTTGAATTATCTGAATTTCTAACTATGGTCGAACCGGTGTGCATGAAGATAGGGGACGAGCATCGTTAGAACTTGCATTGGATCTCTGAAGAAACCACATATTGCGAGTCTAAAAATGATTTTTTCAAAAAATCACGAGCGATAGATCATGTATCTGTAGTACAAACCGGACCCACTTCCTGCCGATTCGGTAGACATTTGTCCTTTTTATCCGGGATGGACGATTTCGGCAGGCTGGGCCAGGCAGCACTAATGATAGGGGTGAGTGTCGACATTATGTCGTGCGGCGTGCACCTTGTCCCGGATGGTGTCACCAACCGGGACTAAAGATCAACCTGTAGTCCCGGTTGGAGACACCAACCGGGACAAAACACAAGTCAGCACTAATGTTAGGGGTGAGTGTCGACATTATTTCGTAAGTGTCGACACTATGCCGAGATGCTTGTACTATAAATAGGCATCCTTGTGAGTCCAGTCCTCCAACTAGTTTTAGAGATCAGGGACACCACTGCGGCCAGTTTCAGGGAGATGCCGACGGAGCCCAGTCCTCCGGCATCTCCGAGAAACTGGTCATAGAGGCACTCCCTAATATGTGAAATTAGTTAGCTCCGAGGCGTATTGATCTAGTTAGAGAAGTTACAAGCTGCAAGATGGTTTTCGAGAGCAGGGACACCACTGCGGCCAGTTTCAGGGAGATGCTGACGGAGCCCAGTCCTCCGGCACCTCCGAGAAACTGGTCATAGAGGCACTCCCTAATATGTGAAATTAGTTAGCTCTGAGGCGTATTGCTCTAGTTAGAGAAGTTACAAGCTGCAAGATGGTTTTCGAGAGCAGGGACACCACTACGACCGGTTTCAGGGAGATACCGCCGGATCCCAGTCCTCCGGCATCTCCAAGAAACTGGTCATAGAGGTACTCCCTAATATGTGACAGCGCGCATTTGGAGATAAGATCTTAATGGTAAGTACGAATCGGGACAACTTCTTCATAGTCCCGGTCCAGCCACAAAACGGGACTAACAGTCAATACATTTATTAATATTAAAAACTGAGACTACAAAACCGGGACTAAAGGCCACAAACCGCGAAAGATATCCTTCGGTCAAGCCACAAACCGCAAAAGACATGAACTAGAGTTACATAATATGAGCATAAACTTCTTGGCATATGTCATTCCTTATGATCGCTTCAGACGTAACCATGGAGCATCTTCTTTACTTAACGAAATGCTTGGGTCAGTTTTCCTTTGTGAAGGGCGAATTTCATCAAACTTATTATAATCTTCAGCAGTGCATCTTGTCCTCGATTCCCACGATGTTTCTTTTCCATGAAAGAACTATGTGACGCTTTGGCTCATCATATGATGTATTCGTTTGCATATTTTTCTTTTTTCGTCGGAGGACATGTCCTTCACATAGAAAACCTGAGACACATCATTGGCTAGACGAATGGTTCATCTCTATAACCAAGATTGTTGAGATCCACTGTTGTCATTCCGCATAACCGGGTCTATCTTTACCCCTTCCCCATTCAGGTTGACCCATTTGCGTGAAACAAAGGGACCTTAAAAGAGACTCCATATTCTAGTTCCCATATCTCCTCTATGTAACCATAATATGTGTCCTTTTGTCCATTCTCGTCTATTGCATCAAAGCGGACACCACTATTTTGGTTGGTGCTCTTTTTATCTTGAGCGATCGTGTAGAATGTATTCCCATTTATTTCGTACCCTTGGAAATTCAATATAGTAGAAGATGGTGACGCGGCCAACAAGTATAGCTGATCTCCAACAGTGGTGTCATTCAAGAGATGTGTCCGCATCCAACCACCGAAAGACTTCATGTGTTCATCTGTAATCATGATTCAGGCTTCCCCGGGTTTTTGGAGCGTACAATCTTCTTGTGTTCCTCGATATCTGAGCTGCCAAGGTGGAATTATGTAGAAGCGTAGTGTGCTTTAGTGAAAGAATCCCGTCCTACATATCATTGCTTTCTTTCCAGCGTGCCTTTTCCACTTAGTCTTCCCTCATTCATGAGTCGAAACACCAATCGGCTTAAGGTCGGGAATAAAGTCAACACAAAACTCAATGACCTCCTCGTTCCATATCCCTTGGAGATGCTTCCTTCGGTCTAGCACGGTTATGAACATATTTCTTTAAGACTCCCATGAACCTCTCAAAGGGGAACATATTGTGCGAAATACGACCGAGAATGTCAATCTCTTCCACTAGATGAACCAGGAGATGCGTCATAATATTGAAGAAGGATGGTGGGAACACCAATTCAAAACTAACAAGACATTGTACCACATCCTTCTGTAACCTTGGCAGAATATCTGGATTGATTACCTTCTGAGATATTGCATTGAGGAATGAACACAGCTTCACAATGGGTACTCGAACATTTTCCGGTAGAAGCCCCCTCAATGCAATCGGAAGGAACTGCGTCATAATCACGTGACAGTCATGAGACTTCAGGTTTTGGAACTTTTTCTCTGCCATATTTATTATCCCCTTTGTATTAGATGAGAAGCCTGACGGCACCTTGATACTGTAAAGGACTTCAAAAAAGATTTCCTTCTTTGCTTTGGTAAGAGCATAGCTGGCACGACTTAAGTGACGCCCTTTATCCGTCTTGTTATGTGTATGCATGTTTTTTGGGTCTTTCATAATTTGTTGGTCCTCCGTGCTTGGTGTATCTTTTGTCTTCCCATACACGCCTAGGAATCCTAGCAGGTTCACGCAGAGATTCTTCGTCACGTGCATCACGTCGATTGAAGAGCGGACACGCAGGACTTTCCAATATGGCAGCTCCCAAAATATAGATTTCTTCTTCCACATGGGTGTGTGTCTTGTAGCGACGTCATTCGTAACTGATTGACCGCCGGGACCCTTTCCAAAGATTACTTCTATGTCCTTGACCATACCAAATACATCATCACCAGCAGGGAGTTCAGGCTTCTTCCGGTGATCTGCCTCACCTTTGAAATGCTTGCCTTTCTTTCTTACGGGATGATTGGTCGAAAGAAATCGTCGATTCGCCAGGTACACAACCTTCTTGCATTTATGCAAATATGTACCTTCGGTCTTATCTAAACAGTGGGTGCATGCCTTATATCCCTTGTTTGTCTGTCCTGAAAGGTTTCTAAGAGCATGCCAATCATTGATGGTTATGAATAACAACCCTCGTAGATCAAATGGCTCCTGTTTGTTCTCATACCACGCACGTACACCTGGTTTGCCCCACAATTATAAGAGTTTTTCAACTAATGGCCTAAGGTACACATCAATGTCGTTGCCCGGTTGCTTCGGGCTTTGGATGAGCACTGGCATCATAATAAACTTACGCTTCATGCACAACCAAGGAGGCAGGTTGTAGATACATAGAGTCACGGACCAGGTGTTGTGACTGCAGCTCTGCTCCCCAAAAGGATTCATGCCATCCGTACTTAGACCAAATCATAAGTTCCTTGCGTCACCTGCAAAGTCTGGAAAGTCTCTCTCGATTTTTCTCCACTGTGACCCATCAACAGGGTGTCTCAACTTCCCGTCTTTCTTACGGTCTTCTTTTTGCCATCGCAACAACCTGGCATGCTCTTTGTTTCTGAACATGCGTTTCAACCTTGGTATTATAGGAGCATACCACATAACCTTAGCAGAACCCTTCCGAGGGGCTCCCTCAACATCACCGTGGGTCATCTCGTCGATCTTATACTGCAACGCATTGCATACCGGCATTTATCTAAATTCTCATACTCCTTACATGTAGAGGATGATCATTAATGCATGCATGTATCTTTTGCACATCTAATCCCAGAGGATGAGAGTCTTCTTTGCTTCGTAGGTACTCTCGGAAGTTCGTTATGTTTTGGAAACTTCTTCATTATTTTCAGCATCTTTTCAAATGAGGAGTTAGACCACACTCGCCTTCCATCGCAACAATTCCGGTGTGGTACCGAGCTTTGTCTTGCCATCTTCACAATTTGGGTACAACAATTTCTTGTGATTTTCTAACATGCCCTCTAACTTCAACTTCTCATTTTACATTTCACAGTCGCTTTGCATCGAAATGACCCTACCAAGTTCATCACGGCTCATCGATGCCCGTTCTTCACCTCTTTCCTCTCCATTGTCTTCCATTGCGGTATCAGTATTCAGGAAACATATGATGATAGTTGTTATCATCATCTTCTTCTTCACCATCTTCCATCATAACCCTCTTTCCCGTGCTTGGTCCAAGAATTATAGTTGGGCATGAAACCTTTCATAATTAGGTGGCCGCGAATGATTTTCGAGGAAGAGTACTCCTTGTTGTTCCGACATTGAACACATGGACAACGTATAAATCCATTCTCTTTGTTTGCCGTAGCCACATCGATAAATTTATCCACGCCTTTCATATACTGCCACTCTGGCGCCGGTCACCGACATCCATTCTGACCGTTCATTTGCATCATATAAGTAAGTTTATCAAAAACAGGACATCATAAATAGTGAAATGACCAATTCACATCGACACATGCATTGTATCAATGAGAGAAAAGATAAGATTGCTAACCTCGATCGAGGGAAATAAAGAGGAGAAAGCTCAAGTGCGTCTTAGACACCTTCTATATTTTTGTTCTATGAGAAATTCAATGGGATTATTCACTCAAACATTTCATCAAACACCTTCAATGCATGCATACAAGAGAAAAAACTAGCACACCTCACACCTTCCACCAAGAGAAAAACAGAGTGGAAGAGGAGGCTGAGGCGTTGCATTTATAGAGGGAGAATCGTCCGGTTGCCAAAGCAACCGACTAAAGGTTTGGCCACAGCCACGTCGTGGCACACACCTTTAGTCCCGATTCGGCTCCAACCGACGTATTCTAACCAACCGGGACGCATGCCCCGTGCCCTTTCGAGCCCGCCAGCGCGTTGGGATTAGTCCGGTTGGTGACGCAACCGGGACTAATGCTCTGAGGGGTCGCGAACGGATGACCCTTTTTCCACTAGTGAGTATTGACTAGAAAGGCACGGAGTAGAAGGCATTATTGCTCAGATGATGGTAGTACGTACGTACCTTGGCTGTGTTATCTTAATGCTGGATCTGAGGTGCATTATAGTGCGTGGGTGTCCAACGAGCAAGATCTGTGGAGTGCATGCACGTACGTGGATGCGTACCACGTACCGGAGGTAGAAGGACGTACGCGATCGCGCGCGTTATTTGGAAAGAGCTCGTACGAACCGCTGCCACACCACACGTACCTGGTCCACCCCCGCGCGCGCTCGCGGCCGCATGCATTGCCCACGGTCAGTCCGACTCCGACGGGCTCAACCAGAAAGCAGCGCGGGCGCGGGCGCGGCGGCAGAGCCAGGAGCCCAAGTGCCCCACCCCCACCCCGATCCATCGAGAACGAGACCCTACCCTACCCCAGCAGGCAACAGCTCGATGGTCGTCCGAGCCCTTTCCGTTTCCGCTCGCGCGCGGCATTATTGGCACTCCATCACGCACGCACGTCGTCACGTGTGAGCGGACCGCATTGCATCCATAATGCCTCGATCTTCTAATTCACCCAATTTATACTCCTGGTCGTCGATTCGTCCATTTGGCAAAAGCTTGATTGATCGACTGCATGTTTGCTTGGTACGTACTGCTCAGCTGAGCACAAAAGGTTTTGGCGAACAAGAGCCAGCGCGGCGAGCGAGGCGACGAGTTGATCTTGCAATACGGAAATTTTACCGGAGCCGTTACTTACCGGCATGAGATTCACCGCTGATTCGTGTCCTAAGATTTGTGCCCAGGATGAAACCATATGTAATGAATCTAAAAATTCTGAAGAATGAAACCACAATGGATCTAAAGTTTTGATCGTGGCACGGATCTTACAGCGCGAATCTACGATGAATCTTGTGCCGATAGGTAACGGCTCTTGAAAAAAAAAAGCATTCACGGATAATCTTGTGCCCATTGCCTCTCAATTCAATCCGGCCGAGGAGGAGCAGCGACCGACAGACGACGCAATGGATGCTGCACCGCATGCGCTGGACGTTTTGCTAACGGAAACTGCTTGGTCGGCAGCGCGCTACCGAGCACCGTTTTCCTAGACTGTTCGGTTCGGTCGCTAGCCAGGCCCGGCCCGGCCCGGTATAACGCATTTGCTTCGTCTTCTGGGCTTTGGCACCTGATGATCGTGCTATTCAATGCATCAGGCCGCGGATGGGCAGGACTCTGCGAAGGCGGGTTATGGCTTCCAGTTCTGGCCGAATCTCCACGTGGTGTGGGAAAACAAGGCCGCCCAAAGGAAATGGGCAGAGTGATCAATACCGCACACGCCGGTTAATCATGACCAACTCGTTTGCATGCTGCCCATGCAGGCAGGATGCATTGCATACACACGATCATAGATATGCTATGCCTTCACTCGATCGTTAGCACAGTGAAAGGGCCTAGATGCATGCATCATGCATCTCTTATCTCTCTCTATATCTATATAAGCCGGAACTTCTCCAAAGGTTGGCTCAGGCTCAACATGACAGATTATTACCTTTTTTATTAGGTGAAAACATACTTCAAATTTTTTAGTAGACCAAGATATTAGAGAAAACCAAAAGTTGACAGTTCACGGGCTGTTGGGGCGTGCACTCCGAGGCTGACCGATGTGCTCGTCGATGCTTAAGTCTTGCACATCATTGGCCATAGCAGCACCCTAGTACATGATGGAGTCGTCCCTAAGGAATTCCCTTAGGATCACCGACACCGCATCCACATTAACAATCTAGAAGGCAAGGATCTGAAGACAACTGCAACACGGGGCCAATGCTCTGGTGGAAGATTGCCCTCCTTCACATTCTTATTTGCTTCGATGTACTCGCAGTCTAGGCCAGCAAGTTTAATTGGTGCGGCGTCACAAAACTGCTGCTCCACTTGACGAAACCATTTCTCCACCTCGTTGTACGGAGGGTGAAGGTCACCTTGAAGCTCATGCCTTGGTCTTGGAAGTAGTACAAACGCGAGGTTGGCACGCACGTCATTGGAGGTTGCGGTGTTCTTAGACTTTGTTACAGAACCGTGGAACGAGATTGGTCGAGACAAGAGACTCGTGTTGACCTTCTTGTAATCTTAGGATAGAATAGTAGTTACTCGATGTGAACACGGTTACATATGAACCGGTGCAAACTCGAAAATTATAATGTGATCCAAACCCTAAACCCTATAAGGCGGTTCCAATGCCCGACGGGGTTCCAATGCCTAATGATTGTGATCCAAACTCTAAACCCTATAACGGTGCAAACAAAATTAATGAACAATTTGGATTAGCGTCTTTTCTCGTAATAAACTATAATGCGGTTCCAATGCTCGACGGGGTTCTCGCGGACATAATCACACACAGTTTTCGTTTAGCCTCCCACACTCGTTTCGCATCCGCAAATGTGTGGGGTAGTTTACATAGGATATGGTTTTATGCTACAAATTGTGTGCTATTTTTAATGGTTAGTTGCATTGATTCGCATGGAAGTTGCAATGTTAGAGGACTCGAGTACTCCCTCCGATCTGTATTAATTGTCACATCTCCATCTCTATGACAATTAATATGGATCAGAGGGATGTATGAAAAAAATATAATGGCGTTTCCTTAAAGTATAATTTTTTCTGACGCGTCCTCAAAGTAAATATTAGCCAAAGGTTTTGAAGTCCGCAAAGATTCCCGCTACCCAATCGGAAGGACGCCGACGGAGAACGCAAATAATGCGGCATGCGCTAGACGGTTTCCCACGGAAACTGCCCGGTCCATAGCACGCTACCGAGAACCATTTTTGCTTAACTGATCGGTCTCTGGGCCCGGTCCGTTATAACACATTTGCTTTCTTTACTGGGCTTTGGCACCTGATGATCCAACAAGTTACAAGTGTGCACATTTCTTATTATGAGAAGGGGGTCATTCAAGCCTATGGAAATAGGATTATCTAACGAGCCGAACGGTATTCAGTGGGTCACGGCGACAGAAGGGCAGTATTTTGCGAAGGCGGCTTTTGGTTTCCTGTTCTGAGGCACGTCTCGCTCGGCCGCATCTCGACAAGGTGTGGGATTGGGAAACAAGGCCAGAAGGAAATGGGCGTGTACCGACTCACCAAAGCACATATCCGATCCAAATTAGAACGATCAAGACTATATACAGTATACATCGGTTAATCGTGACCAACATGTTTGCAAGCAGCCCACAAAGACACAGGATGCATGATTACGTGATCACAGAGATGCTATGACTAACTGGCGCGATTGCTAGCAATAAACATGTGAAACGGCCTAGATGCATCATGCATCTCCCTATCTCTATATAAGCAAGAGCTTTTCCAAAAAGTACATCCCCTAGGGTTTTTCTAGGGTTCCCAACTTTCCTCTCGCGCGCGGCGTGAGAGTCCCGAATTACCACCCATGTAGATTGCTTTGATCGTCGTGATTCCTCTAGGTTTTGCTTTGATCTTGGCTCCAGGAATCGGTGGCGGCCCATCCCTCAAGGCCCCTCAAGTTGCATGGCGGAGAAAGAGACAGGCTCGAAGGCGGCGGTGGATGAAACTGTAGGGGTTCGTAGCATGGAAAACAAAAAAATTCTACCACATGCACACAAACAAGCCATGATCCATCTACTAGACTGTAGCAACGAGTCGATAGAAGCACTCACCCTCGAAGATTCCAAAGCGGTTAACGAGAGCAGATTCTCGTGGGTGATGTAGTCGTACACTTGCCGATCTCAAGATCGCGTAGACGATCCTTCCCATGCGTTAAAGCAGCGCTCCATGATCGGTCACACGTTCGGTACTTGATGAAGACCTTTCTCTCCCTTGTTCCAGCAGGCAGCGGAGGTTGTAACACTCTCCTCGCGATTCCGGCAGCACGACAGCGTGGTGTCGGAAGTAGAGGGGAGATCTCGCAGGGCTTCGCCTTAAGCCAGAGCGAGTATGGTGGAGTATGAGAGAGGCCTTGGTGATCTAGGGTTTAGAGGCACCAAGGGGTGAGCTTGGCCGGTGGCTAGGGAAAGCTAGGGTTTGCCCCAAGTCGGCTAGAAGAGGAGACCTAGGCGGCGGCAACACTTGGAGGTGGTGGCGCCAAGGGCTAGGGTTTAGGTGTGAGGGGTAGGGGGCGCCCTACCCCTCCTTATATAGTGGGAGGGGGCGACTTGGGAAAAGGGAGTCCTCCTCCTACTCCCCTTCATGTCCGACGGGTGGGAGGGAGTGGGACTTCCTTCCCAAGTAGGTTTCCTACTCTTCCTCCACCAAGCAAACTTCAGATTTGACTTTTTCAAATTGGCGTTTGACTTTCAAATTTGGATTTGATTTCTCTCTCCATATTGCCCAGCCAAGTGACCTAGTACATGATGCAACCATTCCACATTGTCATGACACATTCATGTACCCTTCCCCTCCGGAGTGCCGGACCTTCCAGACCCTTCTAGAACATTCCTGGTGAAAACACCGGAATCTTTTCCGAACTCCGAAACATGACTTTCCTTATATGAATCTTATTCTCCGGACCATTCTGGATCTCCTCGTGATATCCCGGATCACATCCGAGAATTCGAACAACATTCGGTCTCTTACTCATCATTCCATAACTACACAACAACATCGAATCCTTAAGTGTGTCTCCCTACGGTTCGTGAATTATGCGGACATGACCGAGACACTTCTCCGATCAATAACCAACAGAGGAATCTGGAAATTCATATGCCTCCCACATATTTCTACGATTACTTTGCGATCAAATGAACCACTTACATATGATACCAATTTCCCTTTGTCTCACGATAGTTTACTTATCCGAGGTTTTGATCATCGGTATCTCTACATACCTAGTTCAACCTCGTTACTGATAAGTACTCTTTTCTCGTTCCCGCGGTATGTGATCCCTTGTGAGCCAGTCACATGCTTGCAAGATAATTGGATGACATTCCACCCAGAGGGCCCAGAGTATATCTATCTGTCATATGGATGGACAAATCCCACTCTTGATTCATGTTCCTCAACCCATACTTTCTGAACACTCAATGCCACCTTTATAGCCACCCAGTTACGGTGTGGTGTTTGATGTCATCGAAGCATCCTTCCGGTGATGGTGATTAACATGATCTCATGGTCGAAGGAATTAGGTTACTATGTATCAGAAAGCTTATAGCAAATGAACTATATTAAATGACTTGATCTTTATGCTACGCTTAACTATAGGAGTATGTCCACCACATCATTCTCCTAATGATATGACCTTGTTGTTAATAACATCTCTATGTTCATGATGAGGAAACCATGATCATATATTAACCAACAAGCTAGTTTAACAAGAGGCTTTACTAGGGACTCTTTTATGTTTACATATCACACAAGTATTAATGTTTCCTGTTAATACAATTATAGCATGGTATGTAAACTTTTATCATAAGTATGAAGATATGATAATAACCACTTTAGTATTGCCTCTTGGGCATATCTCCAACAGTCTCCCACTTGCACTAGAGTCAATAATCTAGTTTCAAAACTTTTGTGTATTCAACACCTATGGCTTTCCGGTGTTGTATATACACGATTGCTAGTGTTCAATTGATCTCCGGATCTGACACTTCCAGGTCCATGTGTAATTGCATGTCTTTGCGTCTCTACGCATCACTCATTCTCTAATGAGATGGATTTGTATAAATTTGGTCCTTTGGTGAGACCTTTAGTTCTTTGGGGTTTAAAGCATGTTGATAATATTGTCATACAATATATCTTCATAGTACTATCCCACTGTGAACTACACCTAGTTTGATAACAAACTACTTGACACAAATGCCCTCTTTTGCTGCTATAATAGCAGTCATATACTTAGCCTTTTGTTGTAGTATCTGTCACAATGTCTTAACTTTGGAACTCATCCAAATTCATTATGGAACTTACTTTCCATCATATTGTGCCACCCTTAGTTTAGATTGAGATAAACTTAATTTGTACTTTGTGACAAAACTAGTATCAATGTAATACTTTTACAATAAATTAACCATCTATTTGTCACTTCTACAAATTAGTATATTCTTAGTTCTTCTAAAAGATTATAAGAATATCTTTACTATCGTCCAATAATCATCTTATGAATCATTCTGGTATACGCTCATAACATTTAGAGCATAGGACATATCTGGATTTGTACACATCACAACATGATTGATAAAATACTCTTTGTGATTGTATCTATCAAGTATCAAAAATACTTAAATCTTTATTCAATCCTTCCTGTGCAACAAGAACCTTTCTTGTAGTTTCTATATTGAACTCATTCAATATCTCATCTATGTACTTCTGGCACAACCATATTGGCGTCACAATTTATCCATATAGACATTGATGCCAAATATTCGGGTTCTGCCTAAGCCTTTCATCGAAATGAAATTCTTATCCTGTGTTAATAAAAAGATACATCATTTCCAATCAACAATATGTCTTCCATATAATGTATTAGAAATATGTCTTAGCGCTCCCACTTAATTTCTTGCAAATGCAAGCATCTTCATCGTCTCCGATAAAATTAAACTCTTTTAACAGTTTCATCATAGTGAAGATTCCAACTCAGTGATGCTTACTTCAACCATTGAAGTTTGCATATGCTTTTAGCATCCTTTGAATTAACAAAACCCTTTGGACCGTGTCATGCACATGCCTAGGTAACCATTCTATTAAAAGAACTTGTTTTGTTTATTCAACACATAACAAAATTATATGTCGTGGTTGCTACATTAATCCGTCTAGACTAAATATCGCTTAATGAAAGATCAGATCTTGTCATAGTCAACTCTTTGAACATTGTCGTGAACTCTTTCCCGACATGTCGATAATTTCATAGATGTGAAACATCCATGTCTATTTCTTTATATATCCAAATATGACTGTAACGTCTTGTACCTTTCCAGAGGGGCTTTCAAGTTCAAAGCTTGATCTCTCGTATATGGAACTATCACGGATTTTATGGCTTCAAGCCAGTTGACAGAGTCAGGGCCCATCATCGCTTCTTTGCATGTAGTCGGTTCATTATTGTCAAATAATGATTCAAACCTCAAATCTTGGTATTTGATTGTTTATCCGACCTACTTTGTTCAATAAGAACTTAGATGTCTGTGTCCACAACCTTTGAGGCACGTGAGCCATGAGCGTTGTTGCTGCCTCCGGAACACTTTTCGGTGCTGCGCAACTTTGCACATATAGCTAAGGTTCTTTTAACCTTATCAAAGTTCTATTGTCCTCCCACTTAACTTTTCACGGAAAATTTCTTTCTCAAAGAAACTTTGCCTTTGGTGTTATGGAGGAATACTCAACGATTATTCAAAATAACATACAAAGATATGTTCATCCGATTTTGGTTGCAAACATCTTTCTTATGCATAGCATACCAATGTTTAAGAAATGACAACTTGGGTTTTATCCCAAACCATAACTTTATATGGTGTTAATTCAACGGATTATGATGGAGCTCTTTTCAGTGGAAAAACGATAGTCTCTAAAGCTTTTAATCTTTAAAATATAATGGCAGTTTTATGAATTACACCTTTGATCTTACCATGTCAAACAAGGTTTAATTACATATCTTGAACGCTCCATACTCTTATGGTGTTTCGGGAAATGCAAATCCACGGAACGATTCCTTATATCTTAGGTATTATGCTAAACTTGTAACTCAAATATCTTCCTTTATGATCTTATCATAAACTATTTATATTCTTGTTACAATAATTTTGCACTTCATCTTGAAAGTCTTTGAACTTTTCAAATGTTTCATACTTCATCCTTATTAAGTAAATATTCATATATTCACTCAAATTTTTGGAGAAAGCATATGAAGTTGAAATCCATCGCTCTTGACTATACATAATGGACTTCATACAACATTATGTACAAGTTTCAATAAGCTAGTCATCCGTTCCCTTTGGCCTATGAACGGAGTTTTAATTATCTCTAGGAAAGTTTCACAAGCATCATTTGATCAAAAATCAAAATACTCCAAAATTCCATCTACATGGAGTTTCTTCATGTTTTCTTTCCAATATAATTTAAACGACGATGTCACTTCCTAAGTGATCTTTTAATTTGTCTTTCGACATTTTTAGCACTAGTTTTATGGATGTGATTTCTCCAACGAGATTTGTAAATCATCCATCTTTTATGGATTACAACAATTATTTGAACAACCCTTTTGTTCTCATAATACCTGATAAAACAAATCTTGAAGGCAAGCTTTGATGTTTAACGAGCAACACAATAACCCTTTATGTGTTCTCGATGAACATCATCACATATTCTTTTGCTAGTTACTTAGGCCATTGTAGTTCATGAATTCTGTTGTTTTGTATGACGATTGATATCAACAAATTCAGTATCAAATACTTAAGAACCACATTGTTTAATAAGCAAAGAATATAGCCATAACATGTATATCCTCTATATACCTAAGCTGAACAATTCTAGTCTTTTCTTTTCTGCCATATATTTATGAGATTCTCTTTCAGTATTTCTTTTTCTGTTTGAAAGAATCTATCAACATCAATAGTGGAGCCAACCATATGACACATAGTCCAGAGCGTGTATAGTTAAATACCAATGTCTTTGGACTTGCACTTTGAAGTAGATTACCATCATCAAATGTTTGGTGTTCTTTCAAATTCCTTTTTTTTAGTAATCTCTTGGTGTAGTAAACATTTTACCTACATCAAATATTCACCCTTCTCATGGAATTATTCATGATCAAGCTACTTTAGCTTATAACGGTGAATCGCGAGTATAATGTTGCTCTCCAAAACCTTTTGGAGGATTGGGACAACTAGTGTCTCCAACCTTTTGTAAATTCTCATCAAATATGAGAACATAAACTTTGCCATATTATACTCTATCATGTTGTAACCAAAACATCATTTTAGATATCGCAATATCTTTCATACATGATGGTTTCTGAAACAACTCTTTCAACTCCTAGATTACCTTGATATTGAAACTATCTTTCGACTATCAAGAATCATGGAGATAAACATGATACTTATATACTAACACTGGAATTGTTACTCTTGATTTAATACCAACTATTAAACTTCACGGAGTAATCGAAACTTACTTAAAGTTTGCAATGGGACTTTTAAACTTTAGATTAACACTTCAAAACAATACGATACCAGTTCGTAAAGTAACTAACCGGAATTCTATAGTTCTATCATCTCAATTATAACTAAGCGCAAGGTGGTAAACGGATGCCAATGACTACAATAACTATGCAAATTCACTTTGATTTAATTTATGATAAATAGTGTTCAACTTTTAATCATATTGCTGTTGAAATCCCACTCAAAATAATATTCCTCACATTGTTTTAGTGATCACACGAACCAAATCCACCACATCAAAATGATCATCATGAGAGTTGACGTAGCTTCAATGGCGAACAATCAACATGTTCATCATATCTACTATATGACTCATGCTTTACCTTTTGGTGATCCGTTTTCCGAGACCATGTATGTACATGCTAGGCTCGTCAAGATCAAACCTTAGCTTCCGCATGAGCAAATCTGGCTTGCTCACGTTGTATACACTCGCAGAATTTAACACACCCGATCATCACGTGGTGCTTCAAAACAACGAGCTTTAGCAACGGTACTTACTAAGGATGAACACTTTAATACTTGAAATTGTGTGCTTGAGGGATCATCTTATAATGCTACCATTGTTAACTAAGCAATATAATATGCATAAAAGGATTAACATCACATGCAATTCATAATATGTGATATGATATGGCCTTTCTTCTTGTTCTTCCGATCTCCATCTTCAAGCACAATCATGATCTCCATCAACACCGGCATGGCGTCAAGGTCAATGGCGCCGCTTCATGGTTGTCGTCCACCAGCATCAACTATTACAACTACTTTGAATAATAGACACGCGGGTCTTAACGGAATTTAAAAGACAACCATATGGCTCCTGCCGGTTGCCATCTTACAATAAGGAACATTGCATACATCATATATAATCACAATCATGGCCATATCACATCACAGCACACCCCTGAAAAACAAAGTTAGACGCCTCTAATTTTCTTTGCATATTTTACGTGGTTTGGGGCTTTCAATAAGTGTCGTTATAACTTACGAACAAGAACCACAACGTTGATGCTTGAACTATCAAGTGTCTGTTGTAAATTGAATCTTTACTATGATGGGAGAGACAGACACCCGCAAAGCCACTTATGCAATACAAGTTGCATGTCGAGCGTGGAGCAAGTCTCATGAACGATGTCATGTAAGGTTCGCCCGGGCCGCTTCATCCCATCATACCGCAAGATGCAAAGTACACAAGAAGCAATTGATAATAAAAGCACCACCGCCCACAATGACCATTGTGTTCTACTCGTGCAACAGATCTACATATAGACATGGCTCTGATACAAAAGTAGGGGTTCGTAGCATGGAAAACAAAAAATTTCTACCGCATGCACACAAACAAGCCAAGATCTATCTACTAGATTGTAGCAACGAGTCGATAGAAGCACTCACCCTCGAAGATTCCAAAGCGGTTAACGAGAGCAGATTCTCGTGGGTGATATAGTCGTACACTTGTCGATCTCAAGATCGCGTAGACGATCCTTCCGACGCTGCGTTCCGGCGCCCTACCCCTCCTTATATAGGTGGGAGGGGGCGACTTGGGAGGAGGGAGTCCTCCTCCTACTCCCCTTCATGGCCGGCGGGTGGGAGGGAGTGGGACTTCCTCCCCAAGTAGGTTTCCTACTCTCCCTCCACCAAGCAAACTTCAAATTTGACTTTTTCAAATTGGCGTTTGATTTTCAAACTTGGATTTGATTTCTCTCTCCATATTGCCCAGCCAAGTGACCTAGTACAAGATGCAACCATTCCACATTTTCATGACACATTCATGTACCCTTCCCCTCCGGAGTGCCAGACCTTCTAGACCCTTCTAGAACATTCCTGGTGAAAACACCGGAATCTTTTCCGAACTCCGAAACAGGACTTTCCTTATATGAATCTTATTCTCCGGACCATTCCGGATCTCCTCGTGATATCCCAGATCCCATCCGAGAATTCGAACAACATTCGGTCTCTTACTCATCATTCCATAACTACACAACAACATTGAATCCTTAAGTGTGTCTCCCTACGGTTCGTGAATTATGCGGACATGACCGAGACACTTCTCCAATCAATAACCAATAGAGGAATCTGGAAATTCATATGGATCCCACATATTTCTACGATTACTTTGCGATCGAATGAACCACTTACATACGATACTAATTTCCCTTTGTCTCACAATAGTTTACTTATTCGAGGTTTTGATCGTCGGTATCTCTACATACCTAGTTCAACCTCGTTACTGATAAGTACTATTTTCTCGTTCCCATGGTATGTGATCCCTTGTGATCCAGTCACATGCTTGCAGGCTAATTGGATGACATTCCACCGAGAGGGCCCAGAGTATATCTATCCGTCATATGGATGGACAAATCCCACTCTTGATTCATGTGCCTCAACCCATACTTTCCGAACACTCAATGCCACCTTTATAGCCAGCTAGTTACGGTGTGGTGTTTGATGTCATCAAAGCATCCTTCCGGTGATGGTGATAAGCATGATCTCATGGTCGAAGGAATTAGGTTACTATGTATCAGAAAGCTTATAGCAAATGAACTATATTAAATGACTTGATCTTTATGCTACGCTTAACTATAGGAGTATGTCCATCACATCATTCTCCTAATGATATGACCCTGTTGTTAATAACATCTCTATGTTCATGATCAGGAAACCATGATCATATATTAACCAACAAGCTAGTTTAACAAGAGGCTTTACTAGGGACTCTTTTATGTTTACAAATCACACAAGTATTAATGTTTCATGTTAATACAATTATAGCATGGTATGTAAACTTTTATCATAAGTATGAAGATATGATAATAACCACTTTATTATTGCCTCTTGGGCATATCTCCAACAGAAACCCATGGACAATCTGCCGATAGTCTGAGATTGGGAGGAAAGGATGAAAACTCAGGTACATCTAACTTTGAGAAAGAGATTGATGATAGGTTTGAAGGGCTGAATCTGTGCGGGGAAGAGGAATCAGATCTGGATTTTTCTGAGGAGACTGAAGAGCTCATCGGTGATGTTCGTTGGCTGGCGATTTTTAGGGTTCACACCCCCAAACCGTTTAGCCATGCGGAAATGTTCAAATAGATGAGGAACGCGTGGTCTTCTGTGCAGGATGTAATCTTTAAAGCAAAAGATGCAAATTTATTTCTGGCACAATTCCAATGATTGGGAGATTGGAATAGGGTTATGGATGGAGGGCCATGGCTTTTTCGAGGTGCTGCTGTGGTTATGCAAGAGTATGATGGATTCTCAAATGTACATGATTATAAGATTGATAAGGTTCCAGTTTGGGCAAGGATCTAGGGCCTACCTATAGGATTAATGAAGAAGAAAGAACTTGCAGAGAAGGTTGCAAGGAAAGTTGGGGAACCACCTATCACTGTAATTGTCAATGAGGGAAGGATTAATCCCTCGAGCTATCTTCGTGCAAGAGTTCATGTAGAATTGCATAAACCTCTGGTGAGGTTTGTACCAATAACACTGAAGGAGAGAAAGAAGTTTCCAGTCGATCTGAAAAAGCGCTGAATTCTGTCACTACTGTGGTATAATTGGGCATGATGTTACTGAATGTGGTGATGGTGTGCATGAACAGGTAGACTGCCAGTGGGTGTTGGATATATGCCCAAGAGGCAATAATAAAGTGGTTATTATCATATCTTCATACTTATGATAAATGTTTACATACCATGCTATAATTGTATTAATCGGAAACATTAATACTTGTGTGATTTGTAAACATAAAAGAGTCCCTGGTAAAGCCTCTTGTTAAACTAGCTTGTTGGTTAATATATGATCATGGTTTCCTGATCATGAACATAGTGATGTTATTAACAACAGGGTCATATCATTAGGAGAATGATGTAATGGACATACTCCTATAGTTAAGCGTAGCATAAAGATCAAGTCATTTAATATAGTTCATTTGCTATAAGCTTTCTGATACATAGTAACCTAATTCCTTCGACCATGAGATCATGCTTATCACCATCACCGGAAGGATGCTTTGATGACATCAAACACCACACCGTAATTGGGTGGCTATAAAGGTGGCATTGAGTGTTCGGAAAGTATGGGTTGAGACACATGGATCAAGAGTGGGATTTGTCCATCCATATGACAGATAGATATACTCTGGGCCCTCTCGGTGGAATGTCATCCAATTAGCTTGCAAGCATGTGACTGGATCACAAGGGATCACATACCACGGGAACGAGAAAAGAGTACTTATCGGTAACGAGGTTGAACTAGGTATGTAGAGATACCGACGATCAAAACCTCGGATAAGTAAACTATCGTGAGACAAAGGGAAATTGGTATCGTATGTAAGTGGTTCATTCGATCGCAAAGTAATCGTAGAAATATGTGGGAGCCATATGAATTTCTAGATTCCTCTATTGGTTATTGATCGGAGAAGCGTCTCGATCATGTCCGCATAATTCACGAACCGTAGGGAGACACTGAAGGGTTTCGCGGCATAGTAAATCAAAATTTTCTACGGATGCAAAAAGAGGGAAGCCAAGATCTAATCTAGGAGATGCAAACAACGAGAGAGATTGGATTAGATCTTCATACCCTTGAAGATTCGCACAACGGAACGTTCGTCGGAACGTGGGTGATGTAGTCGTACTCGCTTCTCCTCCTCGCGATCCGATCTAGCACCAAAAGTGGCGATGCCTCCGTGAGATGCACACGTGCAGCACCTTGACGTCTCCTCCTTCCTTGGTCCAGCAAGTATGGTGGAGAGATGGGTTGGATCTACAACGCGACGGCGCGGTGCAATTGGTGGAGAATTTCTGCAGCAGGGCTTCGCCTACAAGCAGTCGGGAGGGAGAGAGGAGGGCAGCATGGCGGCTAGGGTTGGAGGGGAAGGTGTGGGGGTGGGGGTGGTGTGCCCCCAGCCCTCTATATATAGAGGGGTGGCGTAGCCCTAACCCCTCCCCCAAGCCCTAGGCCGGTGGCCAAAGGAGGAGGAGTGGGGGGGGCAAGGACCCCCCCTTCTAGAAGGTCTATCTAGGGTTTTACCCTAGCTGGCTGGTTGGGACCTATGGGGCCTTGTGCCCCTGGACCAATGCGGCCAGGGCACTCCCTCATAGGCCCATGCCCCCTCCCGGAAGGTGGGGCCACGTTGGTCCCCTTCCGGAAGGTTCTAGAAGCTTCCTGCAATACCGATTAACGGAACAATTCGAACTCCAAAACTACTTGCCTTATATGAATCTTATTCTCGGACCACTTGAACCTCTCGTGATGTCCCGGATCCCATCCGAGACTCGAACAAAAACTCATAAACCAATAATCCAATCTATCCTAGCGTCGAGACACGTTAAGTGTGTGACCTGAGTTCGAGAATATGCGGACATGATCTTCTATCAATAATCAACAGCGAAACCCATATTGACTCCACACATTCATCGATGATCATATCGGATGAACCACGATGCCGAGATTCAATCAATCCTATATATATTTTCCCTTCGTCTCGCGATATTTTACTTGCGAGATTTGATCGTCGATGCGTCATACCTAGTTCAATCTCGTTCACAGCAAGTAAGTACTTTACTCGTTCCGTAATCCGATATCACTTTGTGATTAACTCCTTAACCACATGCTTGCAAGCGGTGTTGATATCGATTACCGAGTGGGCGAAGTATATCTCTCCGACTTGGGAGGGACAAATCCCATCTCGATACATACAACCCAGAGATACTTTCCGATCACCGAGAGACACCTTTACGATCACCCTCTCATAGGATGACGTTTGATGACCTCAAAGCTTTCTTCCGATACCAGGGAGTTGTATTATCTCATGGTCTAAGGAATACAATATTTGACATAAGAAAAACGCAAAGATGAACACGATGACACGATCTAATTGCTTTGCTTAGTTTGGGTCTGTCCATCACATCATTCTCCCAATGATATGATCTCATTATTAATTGACAACTCATGTCCATGGTTAGGAAACCTTAACCATCATTAATCAATGAGCTAGTCCATAGAGGCGTACTAGGGACACGGTGTTGTTCACAAACCACACAAGTATTAAAGTTTCCGCTTAATACAATTCTAGCATGGAATATAAACTTTATCATGAACAAGAATTATAATAATAACATCTTTATTATTGCCTCTAGGGCATAATTCCAATATTCTCCCACTTGCACTAGAGTCAATAATCTAGTTTACATTTGGCAACAATCTCACACCCATGGCCTTTGAGGTCTTGATCATATTTTACGTGGAAGAGGTTTAGTCAATAGATCTGCGACATTCAGATCTATATGTACTTTGCTAATCTTGGATCTCCATCTGCTATATAATCTCGGATTATATGAAACTTCTTGGGTGATATGCTTGGTATTTGGATGATATCTTGGTTCCTTAGCGAGTGCTATGGCGCCGGTGTTGTCACACAATATCTCGATGGGTCCAATGCACTTGGAACCACAAGCTCGATGATGAAGTTCTGATCCAAACTCCTTCACTTGATGCTACGCAGCAGCCATGTATTCCGCTTCTCTTGTAGATCCCGCGATCACGCTTTGCTTGCAGCTTCTCCGACTCCACAGCTCCTCCATTCAAAATATACACGTATCACGTCGAGATTTAGAATCATCCTTGTCGATTGTCAAAACTAGCGTCGACGTAACCTTTTCTGACGCTGTTCATCACCCCATAGACTAAGAACATTTCTTTAGTCCTATTTAGGTACTTTAGGATGTTCTTCACGGCTGTCCGATGTTCCACTCTGGATCACTTTGATATCTCGTCAAACTAAGAGCATTGGACACATCCGGTCTAGTACCTGACATGGCATACATGATAGAACCTATGGCCGAGGCATAAGGCACTTTGCTCATAGCTTCCCTATCATTTACCGTAGCTGGACACTGAGCCTTGCTCAATATCTTACTTGACAACATAGGCACTGAACCTTTCTTTGCCTTATCCATTCTGAATCTTTTCAGAACTTTGTCTAGGTATGTACTCTGTCTTAAAGCTATCAGGCGTCTTTGTCTATATAGATTTTGATGCCCAATATATAAGCAGCTTCACCTAGGTCTTTCATTGAAAAACACTTGTTCAAATAACTCTTCACATCGTTAAGCATGTTAATGTCATTTCCAATAATCAATATGTCATCCACATATAGTACGGAAAGCGTCAGAGCTCCCACTCACTTTCTTGTAGATACAAGCTTCATAGCAATTTGGAACAAATCCAAAGCTCTTGATCACTTGATCAAATCGAAGGTTCCAACTCCGAGATGCTTGCTTTAGTCCATAAATGGAACGCTGAAGTTTGCATACTTTATCAGCATCCTTAGGATCGACAAAACCTTCGGGTTGCATCATATACAACTGTTCATCAATGTTGCCATTGAGGAAAGCAGTCTTGACATCCATCTGCCATATTTCATAATCATGAAACGCAGCAATTGCTAATAAAATCCGAATGGACTTAAACATCGCTACGGGAGAGAAAGTCTCATCGTAGTCAACACCTTGAACTTGTCGAAAACCTTTCACGACAAGCCGTGCTTTATAGACGGTAACATTACCATCCGCGTCCGTTTTCTTCTTGAAGATCCATTTGCACTCAACGGCCTTTCGGTCGCTAGGAGGGTCCACCAAAGTCCATACTTGGTTTTCGCTCATGGATCCCAATTCGGATTTCATGGCTTCTAGCCATTTCTCAGAGTCTGGGCTCATCATCGCTTCCTCATAGTTCGTAGGTTCACTGTCTTCTACCAACAAGACAGTCAAGACAGGGTTGCCGTACCACTCAGGAGGGGCACGCGACCTTGTCGACCTGCGATGTTTAGTAGCAGCATCGTCCGAAGCTTCATGATCCTTGTCATTAGCTTCCTCTATTGTTGGTGCGGTGACCTGGAACAATTTCAGGTCTGCTACTCTCCAATTCAAGAGAAGGTTCAATAACCTCGTCTAGCTCTACTTTCCTCCCACTCACTTCTTTGAGAGAAACTCCTTCTCAAGAAAGGAACCGTTCTTCTGACAAACACTTTGCCTTGGTTACGTGATAGAAGGTATACCCAATAGTTTCCTTAGGGTATCCTATGAAGATGCATTTCTCCACTTTGGGTTCGAGCTTGTCGGCATCAACTTCTTGGCGTAAGCAGCATCCCCAAACTTTAAGAAACGACAACTTAGGTTTAGCACCAAACCACAGTTCATACGGTGTCGTCTCAACGGATTTAGATGGTGCCCTATTTAAAGTGAATGCAGCGGTTTCTAATGCATAACCCCAAAATGATAACGGCAAATCAGTAAGAGACATCATCGATCGGACCATATCTAATAGAGTTCGATTCCGTTCAGACACACCATTGCCTTTGTGGTGTTCCGGTGGCGTGAGTTGAAACAATTCCGCTTGCTTTAAGATGCGTGAGAAAATCATAACTCAAATACTACGCCTACGATCGGATCGTAGAAACTTAATCTTTACATTACGATGGTTCTCCACTTCATTCTGAAATTCCTTGAACTTTTCAAATGTTTCAGATTTATGTTTCATTAAATAGATATACCCATATCTACTTAGGTCATCGGTAAAAGTGAGAAAATAGCGATATCCACCGCGCATCGAAACACTCATCGGTCCGCATACATCGGTATGTATGATTTCCAACAAGTCCGTTGCTCGCTCCATCATTCCGGAGAACGGGGTTTTGATCGTCTTGCCCATGAGGCATGGTTCGCATGTGTCAAATGATTCAAAATCAAGAGACTCCAAAAGTCCATCAGAATGGAGTTTCTTCATGCGCTTTACACCAATATGACCTAGATGACAGTGCCACAAATAAGTAGTATTATCACTATCTACTTTGCATCTCTTAGCCTCAATGTTATGGATGTGTGTTTCATCCCTTTCGAGATTTACAAGAAATAAACCATTCACAAGAGGTGCATGACCATAAAATATGTTACTCATATAAATAGAACAACCATTATTCTCCGATTTAAATGAATAACCGTCTTGCAATAAACACGATCCAGAAATAATGTTCATGCTCAACGCAGGCACATAATAACATTATATTAAGGTTTAAAACTAATCCCGAAGGTAAAACTAAGGAGAGCGTGCCGACGGCCATCACATCAACTCTTGATCCGTTGCCAACGCGCATCGTCACCTCATCCCTCGCAAGCCGCCGTCTATTCCGTAGCTCTGTTTGAGTTACAAATATTAGCAACCGAACCAGTATCAAATACCGAGGCACTAGCGAGGGCTAGTAAGGAAAACATCAATAACATGTATATCAAATATACCTTTGATGGTGCCAGCCTTCTTGTCCGCTAAGTACTTGGACGATTCTTGCTTCAATGACCCTTGTCCTTGCAATAGAAGCACTCGGTGTCGGCTTAGGACCAGACTGAGCTTCTTCTCGGCGAGGGGCAGCTTACCGCTTCCTTTCTTGAAGGATTCTTTGCACCTTTACCTTTCTTAAAGGAGGCTTGTTGACCATCAACACATGATTATCCTTTTGATGTCCACCTCCGCAGCCTTCAGCTGCGAAGAGCTCGGTGATCGTATCGATGGAACCATCTGATTATGAGTCACTACAAAACTTTTGTAGCCGGGAGGAGTGATTGCAGAACTCTGTCAATCTTGAGCTCCTCTGGAATCTTGATCCGGTTGCTCAGGCGTTGAGTGTAGCCCGACATCTTTATGGCGTGCTCACTATGAACTCCCTTCCTCCATCTTGTAGTTAAAGAATCTCGGAGATCTCATATCTCTCGAGCGGGCTGAGTCTGAAACATGGTTTTCAGTTCCTCAAGAATCTCCAAGGGCCCGGGATAGCCTTCAAAACGATTTTGAAGGTCCGATTCCATAGCAAACAACATGGTGCTCTTAATCACACCATAATCATCTTTGCACGACTGATAGACAGCTTTCTCATCACCAAGTAGCGATTAGGGCGTCACCTAACGCTTTCTCAAGGACATAGTCCTTTTGACCGCCAGAGAGAATGATTCTCAGATTGCGGAACCAATTGGTGAAGTTAGACCCATTGTTCTTAAGCTTTTCTTTCTCAGCAAAAACATTGAAGTTGAAGTTGGACTTAGCCATGTGATCTACAATATTTGCAAGTACAAATTAGACTATGTTCATGATAACTAGTTCAACTTTTAATCAAATTACTAGATGAACTCCCACTAAATTCAACATCCCTCAAGTTGTTTAGTGAACATGATCCAAATTCACCACACCTAATCCGATCTTCACGAGAAGAGATGTGGCTTCAATGGTGGACAACGAAGTGTCGATCATATCATTCATATGACTCATGCTTAACCTTTCGGTTCATGTGTTCCGAGGCCATGTACATACATGCTAGGCTCGTCAAGTCAAACCCAAGTATTTCAGCGTGTGCAAAACTGGCTTGCACCCGTTGTATGTGGCGTAGAGTCTATAGCACCCGATCATCACGTGATGCTTGGACACGACGAACTTCATAGCAGTGCATACTCGGGAGAACACAGTTTTATCTTGATCTTTAAGTGAGGAATCATCTTATAATGCTACCGTCGCGATCTAAGCATAATAAGATACATAAAAGGATAAACATCACATGCATATAACTTTATGTGACATGGTATAGCCAATCTTCGCGCAATGATCTCCATCTTGTGCGTGCCGGCATGATCTCCATCACTCTACCATGATTGCCTCCACCATGAATAGCAACTACAACTATTGCTAACTACTTAGCGATAAAGTGAAACTATTACATGGCGCATAAGAAGTTGACACACAGGTCATACACAATTATAAAGACAACCATATGGCTCCTGCCGGTTGTGTACTCATCGACATGCAAGTCGTGAAACATTACAAAACATGATCATCGCATACATTATACACATCATATCTTGGGCCATACCATATCACAGAAAACACTCCCTACAAAAACAAGTTAGACGCCTCTACTTTGTTGTTGCATGTTTTACGTGGCTTATGGGAGTAGCAAGCTAAGAACGATTCTTACCTACGGAAAGCCACAACAGTGATATTATGGTTGCCAAACTCCGGTGTTGAACCCATGACAACTATAGTGAGAGAAACAGGCATCCACCAACCGCATGTGTGGAACAAGCCACACGTCAAGTGCGGAGCCGGTCTCGCGAACGACGTCGCGTAAGGTTGGCCTGGACCGCTTCAATCTCACTATCCCGCGTCATAAGAAGAACACAAACAAGAGACTTGCAACAGAAAACATCAACGCCCGCAACAACCATGTTGCGTTCTACTCGTGAAACACATCTATGCATAGATCTAGCTCTGATACCACTGAAGGGATTCGCGGCATAGTAAATCAAAATTTTCTACGGATGCGAATAGAGGGAAGCCAAGATCTAATCTAGGAGATGCAAACAACGAGAGAGATTGGATTAGATCTTCATACCCTTGAAGATTCGCGACGTGAGCGTTCATCGGAACGTGGGTGATGTAGTCGTACTCGCTTCTCCTCCTCGCGATCCGATCTGATCTAGCACCACAAGTGGCGATGCCTCCGTGAGATGCACACGTGCAGCACCTCGACGTCTCCTCCTTCCTTGGTCCAGCAAGTATGGTGGAGAGATGGGTTGGATCTACAACGCGACGGCGCGGTGCAATTGGTGGAGAATTTCTGCAGCAGGGCTTCGCCTACAAGCAGTCGGGAGGGAGAGAGGAGGGCAGCAGGGCGGCTAGGGTTGGAGGGGAAGGTGTGTGGGAGGGTGGTGTGCCCCCAGACCTCTATATATAGAGGGGTGGGCGCAGCCCTAACCCCTCCCCCAAGCCCTAGGCCGGCGGCCAAAGGAGGAGGAGTGGGGGGCAAGGAACCCCCCCCCTTCTAGAAGCTCTATCTAGGGTTTTACCCTAGCTGGCCGGTTGGGCCCTATGGGGCCTTGTGCCCCTGGCCCAATGCGGCCAGGGCACTCCCTCATAGGCCCATGCCCCCTCCCGGAAGGTGGGGCCACGTTGGTCCCCTTCCGGAAGGTTCTAGAAGCTTCCGGTATAATATCGATTAACCCGGAACAATTCTGAACTCCAAAAACTGCACTGCCTTATATGAATCTTATTCTCCGGACCACTCCGGAACCTCTCGTGATGTCCCAGATCCCATCCGAGACTCCGAACAAAAACTCATAAACCAATAATCCAATCTATCCTAGCGTCGAGACACGTTACGTGTGTGACCCTTCGGGTTCGAGAATATGCGGACATGATCTTCTATCAATAATCAACAGCGGGGTCTGGAAACCCATATTGACTCCCATACATTCATCGATGATCATATCGGATGAACCACGATGCCAGGATTCAATCAATCCTATATATATATATTCCCTTCGTCTCGCGATATTTTACTTGCCCGAGATTTGATCGTCGGTACCGTCATACCTAGTTCAATCTCGTTCACAGCAAGTACTTTACTCGTTCCGTAATCCGATATCACTTTGTGATTAACTCCTTAACCACATGCTTGCAAGCGGTGTTGATAGCGATTACCGAGTGGGCCTGAAGTATATCTCTCCGACTTGGGAGGGACAAATCCCATCTCGATACGTACAACCCAACAGATACTTTCCAATCACCTGAGAGACACCTTTATGATCACCCTCTCATAGGATGACGTTTGATGACCTCAAAGCTTTCTTCCGATACCAGGGAGTTGTATTATCTCATGGTCTAAGGAATACAATATTTGACATAAGAAAAGCTTCGCAAAGATGAACACGATGACACGATCTAATTGCTTTGCTTAGTTTGGGTCTGTCCATCACATCATTATCCCAATGATATGATCTCATTATTAATTGACAACTCATGTCCATGGTTAGGAAACCTTAACCATCATTAATCAATGAGCTAGTCCATAGAGGCGTACTAGGGACACGGTGTTGTTCACAAACCACACAAGTATTAAAGTTTCTGCTTAATACAATTCTAGCATGGAATATAAACTTTATCATGAACAAGAATTATAATAATAACATCTTTATTATTGCCTCTAGGGCATAATTCCAACAGACACACTTAAGGATTCGAAGTTGTTGAGTAGTTATGGAATGATGAGTAAGAGACCGAATGTTGTTCAGAGTCTCATATGGGATCCGGGATATCACGAGGACATCCGGAATGGTCCGGAGAATAAGATTCATATAAGGAAAGTCCTGATTCGGAGTTGGGGAATGATTCCGGTGTTTTCATCGGGAATGTTCTAGAAGGGTCCGGAAGGTCCGGCACTCCGGAGGGGAAGGGTACATGAATGTGTCATGACAATGTGGAATGGTTGCATAATGTACTAGGTCACTTGGCTGGGAAAAATAAAAGGAGAAATCAAATCCTAGTTTGAAAGTCAAACGCCAATTTGAAAAAGTCAAACGGCAAGTTTGCTTGGTGGAGGGAGAGTAGGAAACCTACTTGGGGAGGAAGTCTCCTCCCTCCACCCGCCGTCCAAGGAGGAGGAGTTGGAGGAGGACTCCCTCCTCCCAACCGCGCCTCCCTCCCACCTATATAAGGAGGGGTAGGGCTGCCCCCTACCCACACACCCAAAAACCCTAGCTCCAAGTCGCCGGCCACCTCCAAGCGCCGCCGCCTCCTAGGGCTCCTCCCAAGTCGTCGACTAGGGTTTCCCCAAACCCTAGCCGCCGGCTACACCACCCTCCTTGGATCCTCTAAACCCTAGATCACCAATGCCCCTCTCTTGCTCCACCATACTCGCTCCGGCTTAAGGCGAAGCCCCGCGAGATCTCCCCTCTTCTTCCGACACCACGCCGTCATGCTGCCAGAATCACGAGGAGAGTGCTACAACCTCCGCTGCCTGCTGGAACAAGGGAGAGGAAGGTCTTCATCGAGTATCGAACATGTGACCGATCATGAGTCTTGCTGGAACGCACTTGCGGAAGGATCGTCTACGCGATCATGAGATCGGAAAGAGTACGACTACATCACCCACGAGAATCTGCTCTCGTTAACCGCTTTGGAATCTTCGAGGGTGAGCTCTTCTATCGACTCATTGCTACAATCTAGTAGATAGATCTTGGCTTGTTTGTTTGCATGCGGTAGAATTTTTTTGTTTTCCATGCTACGAACCCCTACAGTGGGGAGATTGGTTGATGGTGAAATTTGAACAATCGGTACCCCCAGACCGGGGAGGTGGCAGGCGATGGGGTTTTACTAGCCGTGGAAGGGGCAGAGGATGGACTGCTGGGATGCCTGCTGCATCTGAGGCGGAAGATATGGATATTGGCGTTGCAGATCCACCTGGAATGCGGGGTGCTAGAAAAAGATTGGTTGGAAGTGATGGGGAGGTGAATTTGTTATCCTTTCCGCTTGAGAGATCGATGGTGGCTCGTCAAGTGCAACTCCTAGAGGATGGTTCAAATAGTGGCCTAAAGGACAATGTGGAGACAACCCCACAGAAGGTGCAAAAACAGAAGAGATATAAGAAAGGATAAGATGGTGATCAAAATGACACACAAAAGATATTGGCGACCTCCTTCGAGGAGGATCACCGGAAGCAATGAAAACCGAAGGTTGGAACTGCCAGGGACTGAAAAGTCGCCGGACAGTTCGTGCGCTTCTGGATGTCCAGAAGCAATCAAACCCAGATGTGATCTTTTTGTCCGAGACACATTTGGATAAAGCTAGGGCGGAAATTCTGATGAGGAGAATTGGCTTTCATCATATTCTTATTGATGAGAGCGAAGGTAGAAGTGGGGGGTTGTTGATGATGTGGAAAAGAGATGTTAAAATAATTGAAAGGAGTGTAACCAATCAGCAGATGTTGCTGTGGATTCTGGGACGGTTTGGCGTCTTACTGGTATCATGTGGCAAAGAGATGTTAAAATAATTGAAAGGAGTGTAACCAATCAGCATATTGATGTTGCTGTGGATTCTGGGACGGTTTGGCGTCTTACTGGTATCTATGGCGAGCCTGATTGGAGGTACAAGGATAGAACATGGACTCATCTGAGGAGTCTATCTGTGGGGAATAATTCTATGCCTTGGTTACTTCTTGGGGATTTTAATGACATTCTGTTTGATAGTGAGAAGGAAGGGGGAATCCTAGACTAGAGAGGTTCATGCAGAATTTTAGAGATGCTTTATTTGATTGCTGCTTGGAGGACATGCCTTTCATTGGTGATCGGTTTACATGGAGAAGGGGCAGATAAGAGAGAGATTGGATAGGTCTATTTGCAATAAGGAGTGGAGCGATCTTTTTCCCATGGCAGGATCAATCAATGCAGAAATGACAAAATCAGATCATAGGCCGGTATTAGTTGATACAAGATATTTTGAAGGGGTAGAAGCTCAAAATGTTAGTTCTTGCAAGAGATTTGGAGCTCGATGGCTCAAGGAGCCGTCTATGGACGAAATTGTGAAGGGGGCTTGGGACAGAGCTAAACAATTGAACAAAAAACTTATTGGTACTTTGGCGGATATG
This sequence comes from Avena insularis, assembly GCA_023614405.1. NCBI lineage: Eukaryota > Viridiplantae > Streptophyta > Magnoliopsida > Poales > Poaceae > Avena > Avena insularis. The sequence goes on along the minus strand of CM042695.1, from coordinate 373,792,297 downwards.
CACTCAGATCTACATGAGTGGGACCGAAAAGTTCTAAAGGGCCCTTTCAACAGGATCAAGAAGTTCAAAATTGAGTTAGAGGATCTAAGGAGGGGGCCGATGACTGATGAGGCGCTTGGAAAACAACAAGAGATACAATCCAAGCTTGAAGATTTGTTTGAACAAGAGGATATTACTTGGATGCAACGTGTGAAGGGTTTCGCGGCATAGTAAATCAAAAATTTCTATGGATGCGAACAGAGGGAAGCCAAGATCTAATCTAGGAGATGCAAACAACGAGAGAGATTGGATTAGATCTTCATACCCTTGAAGATTCATGCAATGGAGCGTTAAATCGGAACGTGGGTGATGTAGTCGTACTCGCTTCTCCTCCTCGCGATCCGATCCGATCTAGCACCACAAGTGGCGGTGCCTCCGTGAGATGCACACGTGCAGCACCTCGACGTCTCCTCCTTCCTTGGTCCAGCAAGTATGGTGGAGAGATGGGTTAGATCTACAACGCGACGGCGCAGTGCAATTGGTGGAGAATTTCTGCAGCAGGCTTCTACAAGCGATCGGGAGGGAGAGAGGAGGGCAGCAGGGCGGCTAGGGTTGGAGGGGAAGGTGTAGGGGGTTGGTGCGCCCCCAGCCCTCTATATATAGAGGGGTGGACGCAGCCCTAGCCCCTCCCCAAGCCAAGGCCGGCGGCCCCAAGGAGGAAGAGTGGGGGGGCAAGGAACCCCCCTTCTAGAAGCTCTATCTAGAGTTTAAACCTCTCTTGGCCGGCTGGGACCTATGGGGCCTTGTACCCCTGGCCCAATGCGGCCAGGGCACTCCCTCATAGGCCCATGCCCCCTCCCGGAAGGTAGGGCCACGTTGGTCCCCTTCCGGAAGGTTCTAGAAGCTTCTGATATAATACCGATTAACCCGGAACAATTCCGAACTCCAAAAACTGCACTGCCTTATATGAATCTTATTCTCCGGACCATTTCGGAACCTCTAGTGATGTCCCGGATCCCATTCGAGACTCCGAACAAAAACTCATAAACCAATTATCCAATCTATCCTAGCGTCGAGACACGTTAAGTGTGTGACCCTGCGGATTCGAGAATATGCAGACATGATCTTCTATCAATAATCAACAGCGGTGCAGAAACCCATATTGACTCCCACACATTCATCGATGATCATATCGGATGAACCACGATGCCAGGATTCAATCAATCCCATATATATATTCCCTTCGTCTCGCGATATTTTACTTGCCCGAGATTCGATCGTCGGTACCGTCATACCTAGTTCAATCTCGTTCAGAGCAAGTACTTTACTCGTTCCGTAATCCGATATCACTTTGTGATTAACTCCTTAACCACATGCTTGCAAGCGGTATTGATATCGATTACCGAGTGGGCCCGAAGTATATCTCTCCGACTTGGGAGGGACAAATCCCATCTCGATACATACAACCCAACAAATACTTTCCGATCACCTGAGAGACACCTTTATGATCACCCTCTCATAGGATGACGTTTGATGACCTCAAAGCTTTCTTCCGATACCAGGGAGTTGTATTATCTCATGGTCTAAGGAATACAATATTTGACATAAGAAAAGCTTCGCAAAGATGAACACGATGACACGATCTAATTGCTTCGCTTAGTTTGGGTCTGTCCATCATATCATTATCCCAATGATATGATCTCATTATTAATTGACAACTCATGTCTATGGTTAGGAAACCTTAACCATCATTAATCAATGAGCTAGTCCATAGAGGCGTACTAGGGACACGGTGTTGTTTACAAACCACACAAGTATTAATGTTTCCGCTTAATACAATTCTAGCATGGAATATAAACTTTATCATGAACAAGAATTATAATAATAACATCTTTATTATTGCCTCTAGGGCATAATTCCAACAACGTGGGCGCGCAAACTGGTTGAGGCACGGGGACAGAAACACTAGCTTTTTTCATCACTTTGCATCGACAAGGAGAAAGAGGAATATGATAAAAAGATTAACTGATGACAACGACAACATTATTGAAGGGAATGAAGACTTGTCAAATTTTATTGGTGGTTACTTTGGAGGACTCTTTACATCCGATTCAGGATACCCGAACCAGAACCTTCTGAACAAAGTGAAGCTAAAGGTTACTCCTCAAATGAATGAGTCTCTCCTAGCTCCATTTACGACTGAAGAGGTAAAAAAGTCTCTTTTTCGATAGGTGACATGAAGGCACCAGGGCCTGATGGATTGCATGCTATTTTTTATAAGAGATTCTGGCCCATGGTTGAGGATGACTTGGTTGCAGAAGTTTTACATGCTCTAAACTCTAGAAAAATTCCAGATGGATGGAATGATATTGTAATCGTTCTTATTCCAAAAAATGAGGATCCAAAGAAGATTATTGAGTAGAGGCCAATTAGATTGTGCAACGTGGTCTATAAAATTATCAGCAAGGTACTAGCAAACCATTTGAAAGGTATACTACCAGAGGTTATTGGTGAACAACAAAGTGCCTTTGTACCAGGAAGGATGATAACGGACAATGTCTTGGTGGCTTATGAATCTGTGCATACAATAAAGAAGAAAGGGGGAAGAAAGGCCTATGTGCGGTAAAACTTGACATGCATAAAGCTTATGATAGGGTTGAATGGCATTTTCTGAAGGCAATGATGTTGAAGTTGGGTTTTGACATCAGATGGGTGGACCTGATGATGGAGTGTGTCTCTTTGGTAAGATATCGGGTCCGTTTTAACTCTTGTGAGACAGATCAGTTTACTCCTACTAGGAGGCTTAGACAGGGAGATCCCCTTTCTCCCTACCTTTTCTTGATCTGCTCGGAAGGATTGTCAAGTTTACTTTCTCATGCGGAGGATACTGGACTCCTGGCAGGGGTGAAGGTTTGTCGAGATGCACCCTCGGTCTCACATCTTCTCTTTGCTAATGATTCGTTGATTTTGATGAGGGATGATGAAGATAATGCAAACTGTCTAAAACAAATTCTGAATACATATTGTGCCTCCTCGGGGCAATTGGTGAGTGTTGGGAAGTCTAGTATTTTTTCAGCCCTAACACTGATGTGAATATGAAAGTGCAGGTGTGCACTATATTGGACATAATGACTGAGGCTCTTACAGATCGTTATCTTGGGCTACCGCTTCTAGTAGGTATGGATAGGAGCGACTGCTTCAAATACCTGGTTGAAAGAGTTCTGAAAATTATTAGTGGGTGGAAGGAAAAAATTCTCTCAATGGGAGGGAAAGAAGCTCTTCTCAAGGCAGTGGCACAAGCAATACCATCATATGCAATGCCTGTATTCAAGATTCCGAAGAATATATGCAAAGGAATCGCGGATGCAATAACACAGTTCTGGTGGGGTGATGATGTCAGTGACAAGAAGATGGATTGGTGTGCGTGGTGGAAATTATGTGTTCCAAAGATGAGAGGTGGAATGGGTTTTCGTGATCCTCACTGTTTTAACCTGTCAATGTTGGCAAAACAAGTATGGCGTCTTCTGAGGGAACCTGAATCTTTATGTGCTAGGGTTCTACGAGCGAAGTATTATCCTGATGGTCAATTGCTACAAGCAAAAATGAAGAGTGGATCTTCTTTCACGTGGCAAAGCATACTTGCTGGTATACAAACTTTCAATAGAGGTTGTATATGGCGGGTGGGAGATGGTACCAAAATTGACATCTGGGCAGACTCTTGGATACCAAACAGCTGGGATGGGAAGGTAATCACGCCGAGAGGTAACGTTATTTTGTCGAAGGTTGCTGGTCTCATTAGCCCTATCACTGGATGCTGGGATGAAGAATTGATAAGAGAAATTTTCTTCTCAATAGATGCAAACCGAATACTTGCTATACCTCTGTCAGTTCATGGTTTGGAGGATTTTGTTGCCTGGAGATACACGAAAAACTCCTTATTCACGGTTAGATCGGCCTATCATGGTGAGTGGAAACACCAATTTGCTATGAAGGATAACAGTGCTCGTTTTTTGGGACAATCGTCAAGTAGCAAAGTTTGGGAGATACTATGGAAGTGCTCGGTACCGACAAAGATAAAGTTTTTGCTTGGAAATCTATACATGGAATTCTTCCGTGTTTTGGTATCTTAGCTAATAGAAATATTCCTGTATCAAGTCAATGCCCACGCTGTTTAGTATTTTGTGAGGATATAGCACATGTTTTATTCAGCTGTGAATATGCTAGGAACATTTGGAGAAGGCTTGGCCTCATAGAGAAGATTGATGATGCTCTTCTTATTGATAGAGCAGGTAGTGCGGTGCTTGAGGAGCTTATTTTGAAGAATAAAGATGGAGACGTAAGAGAATTAGTCTTGATAGCAACATGGTATATTTGGTGGATGCGAAGACAACTTGTTCATGGGAAGAAGATTCCAATCGATCCAATTGCAAGTATGTCTATTCGTACTATCACATCAAGCTATATAAAGGCTTTACGAAAGAATGTAGTGCCAAGAATTAGCACCTGGGAGAAACCAAGAGAGGGCTTTGTTATGATAAATGTTGATGCCAGTTTCAACCAGGATAATTTTACAGGTGGACTAGGTGTGGTTATCAGAGATGATAGGGGTAATTTCATTGCAGCTTGTAATAACCCAATTGATTATGCAATTGACTCAAACACTTTGGAAGCACAGGCTATCTGTAGAGGATTATGTTTAGCAAACAAGGTGGGGTGCTCGAAGATCATTATCTAATCTGACTGTTTACAAGTCATTGAAACTCTTCAATCGGGAGACTTTACGTCAACGGTAGCGGTGACATACTATGATGATATATATGTTCAAGCATCAACTTTTTCTGCTTGTGTCTTTAGCTTTTGTAATAGGGAAGCTAATAGTGTGGCTGATAGCCTCTCTAGAGTTTTGGATGCACAACCAAATGTTTGGGTTGATGATACACCTAGTTTTATTCTTTCCCTGTTATTGGATGATGTATCTGTGCTTTGATTAATAAAGTCTGCAACAGGGCGGAGGCCTGTTGTTTCCCTCAAAAAAAAGCAAGAGCTTTTCCAAAGGTTGATTCAGACTCAGCATGATAGATGAACCTTTTAGATGAAAAAATACTTCAAAATTTAGTTAGACTGGGATATTAGAGAAAACCAAAAGTCGATAGTGCACGGTCTTTTGGGGCATGGCACATCAGTGGCTACATCCACGCTGTAGAACATGGTCGAATCATCCCTACGGAGTTTTCTTAGGGCCTCCAGCACTGCCTGACCAATGATGATCTAGAAGATGAGTGTTTCGCAGGCCATGACCAGGACAGTGGTGCTGCTTCTGCTTCGGTAGAAGATTCCTCGGCTTCAAATTCTTCGTCGCTTCGGTGTACTCATAGTCTAGGCCAACAAACTTGATCAGTGCGGCGTCGAGGAACCGCACCTTCACTTGATGGATCCAATTATCCACCTTCGCTGCACGGAGGGTGAAGGTCACCTTGAAGCTCATGCTTTGGCCTTGGAAGTACAGTACAAACGGTAGGGTGGTAGGTCCGTAATTGGAGGTTGCGGTGTTCTTGGACTTTGCTAAAAAATGTGAAACAAAATCGAGCGGGAGGAGAGAACATCCGTTGATCTTCTCGCAATCTTAGGGTTTAATAGTAGTCAGGAACACGTTTACATTTGATCAGTGTGAACTTGTCAATTGCAATGTCCTGTAATAACCACAAAATTAAAGAACAATTTGGTTCACGAATTCCAAAATTTAGTTTATGGTTTTAAAATTTGGTTCATGATTTTTGAAATTAGTTCATGATTTTTGAAATTTTGTTCATGATTTTTGAAAATTGGTTTATGGGTTTTAAGTTTAGTTCATGATTTTTAACATTTGGTTTATGAGTTTTCGAAAAATGCTCATGTTTTTTTAAATGTTCATTATTTTGTAAATTTGGTCGCATTTTTAAAAAATGTTTATGATTTATCAAAAAAGGTTCAATTTTTTAAGAATTATTTTAAAAATCTTCAGATTTATAAATAATAAATACAAAATAAGAACAAATATAAAAGAAAAAACATACACGTATCATACAGCTTACATAAGCGTGAAAGAAAAATAAAGAGTCAAAAACGTTCAACCTGATTCTGTTGGCAAGTCAAACTTAGTACATCGAACAATACTAAAATGAGATTCGCAAGAAAAAACTAAAATGAACGAGCGAAAGTAAAATGGGCCGGCCCATCTTTTGTTGGCTCCAGGCTGCACGGGCGACCTGTGCCGAAGCAAGCGGCTATAGCACCCCTCGGTTAACCATGACCAACTCGTTTGCAACTTGCAAGCTGCCCACGCAGACACTGGATGCATGAATATGTGATCACAAAGATGCTATGTCCAAATAGCTCGATTGTTAGCAATAAACATGTGAAAGGGCCTAGATGCATCACGTATCTCTTTATCTATATAAGCCAGAGCTTTTCAAAGGTTGATTCGGACTCTACATGATAGATGACAACCTTTTAGATGGAAAAAAAATCGAAATTTAGTTAGACTGGGATATTAGAGAAAACCAAATGTCGATAGTGCACGGGCTGTTGGGGCGTGGCACATCACTGGCTACATCCGCACTGCAGAACATGATCGAATCGTTCCTACAAAATTCTCTTAGGGCCTCCAGCACCGCATGACCAATGAGGATCTAGAAGATGAGTGTTCGCAGACCATGAGCACTTGCGGGACGGCGGTGCGCTGCCTCTACTTCGGTAGAAGATTCTTGAGCTTCACATTCTTCTTTGCTTCGGTGTACTCGTAGTCTAGGCCAACAAACTTGATCAGGCGGCGTCGAGGAACTGATCCTCCACTTGATGGATCCAGTAGTCTAGGCCAACAAAAGGTAGGGTGGTAGGCCCGTCATTGGTGGTTGGGGTGTTCTTGGTCTTTGCTAAAAAAAATGTGAAACAAGATCGAGCGGAAGGAGAGAGCGTCTGTTGATCTTCTCGCAATATTAGGGTTTAATATTAGTCAGGAACACGTTTACATTGGATCAGTGTGAACTCGTCAATTGCAATGTGGTGTGACAACCAAAAAATTAAAGAACAATTTGGTTCACGAATTCCAAAGTTTAGTTTATGGTTTTTAAATTTGGTTCATGATTTTTGAAATTAGTTCATGATTTTTGAAATTTTGTTCATGATTTCGGAAATATTGTTCATGATTTTTGAAAATTGGTTTATGGTTTTTAAGTTCAGTTCATGATTTTTAACATTTGGTTCAAGAGTTTTCCAAAAATGCTCATGATTTTTTTTAAATGTTCATTATTTTGTAAATTTGGTCACAGTTTTAAAAAAATGTTTATTATTTATCAAAAAAGATTCAATTTTTAAGAATTATTTTATAAATCTATAAAGTAATAAACACAAAAATAAGAACAAATATAAAATAAAAAAACATACACGTATCATAAAGCTTGTGCAAGAAAAATAAAGAGTCAAGCACGTTCAACCTGATTCTGTTGGCAAGTCAAATTTTAGCACATCGAATAGTACTAAAATGAGATTCGCAAAAAAACTAAAATAAACTGAGCAAAAATAAAATGGGCCGGCCCATCTTTCGTTGGCTCAAGGCGGCAAGGGCGATCTGTGCCGAAGCAAGCGGCTATCGGTCCTTTTTCAAAAGGTGTTTTTATAGTAGCACCCCTCGGTTAATCACGACCAACTCGTTTGCAAGCTGCCCACGCACACGCAGGATGTATGAATATGTGATCACAGATATGCAATGCCTAGTTGGCTTGATTGTTAGCATTGAACATTTGAAAGGGCCTAGATGCATCACGCATCTCACTATCAATACAAGCCAAAGCTTTTCAAAGGTTGATTCGGACTCTACATGACATATGACAACCTTCTAGATGGAAAATACTTCAAAATTTAGTTAGACAAGGATATTAGAGAAAACCAAAAGTCGATAGTGCACGGGTTGTTGGGGCGTGGAACATCACTGGTCATATCCACGCCGTAGAACATGGTCGAATCGTCCCTACGAAATTATCTTAGGTCCTCTAGCACTGCATGACCAATGATGATCTAGAACATGAGTGTTTCGCAGACCATGAGCACTTGCGGGACGGCGGTGCATTGCCTCTGCTTCAGTAGAAGATTTTTCGGCTTCATATTCTTCTTCGCTTCGGTGTACTCATAGTCTAGGCCAACAAACTTGATCGGTGTGGCATCGAGGAACTAGTCATTCACTTTACGGGTCCACTTCTCCACCCTATTTCATGGTCGCAACCTTCTTCCCTTCACTCCAGATCCAGCGTGGAGCAAGATCTGCTGCTTCTCTACCCACCCATCACCTTGATGGCTGGAAGAAAGAAGCAGCAGATCCCACTCGTCCAGATCTAAAGTGCGACCAAACTCGAGCTTATTTGCAAAGGAGGCATGGTTACCGCCGCCGCCCAGCCGCTCCATCCATTGAAGCTTCACCTCCAGCAGCAGCAGCACCACCATCCACCACCTTAGGCCGCTCGCAGACCTTGGTGATGAACTCCTCAACGGCATGACGCCATATGCCACATAGGCAAAACCCTAACACTACTGCTATATAGAGGAGGCCGGCGAGATGAACTGGGAGTGGCTAGGACGCTCTCAGAGAAGGGAGGAAGGAGAGAGAAGGCGAGGTGTTTCTAAGTATTTTTTTATTTTCTCTCGACCTCCCCATCAAGTATGAAGATGAGTACTATTCAGTTGTGTATACTCTTATATTTGAAATGGGGTATACCTAGCATTAAGTATTATTCATTAGTTGATCTCAAAATATATTACAGTATTTACTAAGAGCAAGAAATGTTAGCCAAAGTGAATCTCCGCCTAAGCTAAAATCATACTAAAAGATGTGTAGATGCACTACATTCACAAATCTAAAATATCTTATATTTTAAAACGGAAGAAGTAGAAAACAAAAATGATAAAGCACACTACCTGGAATCCAAATAGAAAAACAACATTCCCTCCGTTTCAAAATATAAGATGTTTTACGTTTGTGAAGAAAATGAATCCTAGACTTGAGAACCAACCCGTGGTTAGATGGTTAGAAGGAAAGTGATACCCCTAGCCCACCAGAGTTCAAATCTCAGGTTTGATGCTTTGGTGTCTCATACGAGCGGAATATTCTTTCAGTGGGAGGCGATGTTCTCGTCGATAGCGAGGCGCCTGCGGTGACTTCGTCAATCTCAAGACCCGCCAGCTCAGTCTCTCGGAGGTGCTCATAGGGGTAGGGTGTGCGTGCGTGTGTTCATAGGGGTAAGTGTATGTACGCATTGTGAGCGTCTACGTTTGTACTGTGTTTCTTAAAAAAAATATGAATTTAGACTTTTTTTAGTGTGTAGATTCATCCCAAAGTTAAGTGAACATACGTCCTAAAACAAGTCCAGATTAATTTTTTTCACAAACCTAAAACATATAATATTTTGAAACCGAGGGAGTACTTTCTAAAAAAGAGGCCGATGTGGTTAGTCTATTGGGTGGACAACTGGCCAGGGACCCGTCTTTTCTAATGCAGCTAGGATCGATTTGGCCAAAGTAGAAGGCGTGTAGCGTATCTGTTTGTTGCTTCGCATTTAGTGAGCAACCCCCATTTTGCAGGAAGGGAGACAGCAATGCAACGCTGGCAGTTTGTGTATATACGCCGGTAGCTACGTACGGTGGTGCTGCACGCATTGACCAAATGGCCACACAAACTACAAAAATTGTTTCCACAAAAAAAAACTACGTACTGTTAAAATAATTAACAGTTTTCGCATTAACTTAATCCAAGTATAAATCATGACAAAATAATTTCCAAGACTAACTAGCATACGCATAATAGACATGCACCGTATAGACAAGTGAAAATCTAGCACATCTACGCATACTGCAATATTAGTGATCACCATAGGAAATAGCAGGAGGGCAAAGAACACATACGAGTTCGTCGATGGTATGACCAACGACGCAACAGAAGTGGAGCCACCACCAGCGGCAACGTCGTCAGATATGGCGATAAAGTCGAGGAAGAGCTTGAGCAGTCGCGTCTAGACGCTCCCCAAAAACCTTATCGCCTCTCTTCCGGTGCAGGATAAGGGAGACGGGGTTCCGGAGGCCTGCTCTCCCGGACGACCGTGCACGCAGCCGGCGGGATGGAGTAGCAGAGGGCAGCACAGAGAGATGGAACGGCAATGCGCAGGTAGTCAGATGCAATCTAATTGCTGGTTACTGATACGGTTCGCATCTGCCTGCTTATATAGTGCGGGTCGAGTAGGACGTGGGCAATAGTCCACGACCGAGTCAGTGCCAGCCCACGATCTGGAAACGGCCGGTTAATTAACACGTCCGTAATGACGCATTAATGACTCATAATTAATACACAATTAATTTTCCGACCGGTTAATTAACGCGTCCGTAGTGACGCATTAATGACTCATAATTAATACACAATTAATTTTCCCAAAGAGCAAAATAAAGCTCGGCTCGACGAGATTCCCGCATCCCGCATCCCGCATCCCGTAACCCGCGGCGCGCGCGTCGTGGCGAGGCGAGGCGGGCGGCGTCGGAGGAGGAGTGCGCGAGGGCTTCTCTTCTTTTCACACCTTAGTGAGTGGTGCAACACTCTACTATATAAGGTGGTCTAACTCCCCTTCCACTAGCAATGTGGGACTAAACTTTGGCACCACTAGCACACACATGAGCTGCCATGATAATGGGCCAAAGAGAATTTCAGAATTTGTATTTGTTATGGGCCAAAAGCCCAACATCAAATATGCCTCAAATTCCAACAATTCCCCACAAAGTCTCATTGGCACATCACACCATTCTGTTCCAAATCATTGTTTTGATATAACAGCGTTTTTCAATGGAGACTGTTAAGTTGAACTTCCACCTAGAGCATTAGACTACGCTCATCAACAACTGTCAATGGACTAAGACTTGAATTGCTAGTTTTGTGTAAATGAGTTTCACCTAATGTCATACTGATACTAGGATGCCGAAGGCTACCCCTCGGGTGGAGCATATAAGTCACACTCCTAGCCTTTTTCATGAGCTTCCTAGAGATTACCCTATCTCATAGACTATGACCAGCAGTCGGGCTCACATAGGTGCGTTCTTTCAAAACTGCTTTGTAGGATAGCATCTTGGCTTATACAAGCCTATGAACACATTAAGAATAAGTCAACCTGCCATACAGATCGTGAGAGTAATGCATCTTCAGCGGAGTGGGTTAATAAAAGTTACTCTCCTCCAGTTAACCACTGGCTTGTTTCCCCAGGTCCTAATTCACGGGATCTCCGATCACATAGGTTGGGTTACTACCACGGTAACTCATGTGGGTCTCAAACCCATCTCCTTTGATGCAATATCTATCACATTTCTTGATAGACCTTTTGTGAAGGGATCTGCTAGATTCTTAGCTGTTTGGATATAATCCAATGCTATTACTCCGGAGTTTCTCATTTTCCTAACAGATGCCAATCTTCTCTTTATATGTCTTGATGACTTCATATTATCCTTTGAACTACTCACTTTGACGATCACAGTTTGATTGTCACAGTTCATAAGGATAGTCGGCACAGGTTTATCAACAATCGGCAAGTCAATCAAGAGTTCACGAAGCCAATCTGCTTCGACAGTAGTTGTATCTAGTGCTGTGAGTTCTGCTTCCATTGTCGACCTTGTTAAGATGGTCTGCTTGCAAGAATTCCATGAAACAGCGCCACCACCATGAGTGAATACATATCCACTTGTGGCTTTCAACTCATCAGCATCAGAAATCCAATTTGAGTCACTATACCCTTCAAGTACCGCAGGGTCTCCGGTATAGTGAATACCATAACTCGATGTACCCTTTAGATAGCGCATTACTCTCTCAAGAGCATGCCAATGATCATCTCCCGGATTGGAAACAAACCGGCTAAGTTTTCTCACAGCAAACGCGATGTCAGGCCTTGTTGCGCTAGCTAAATACATTAACGAGCCAATTATCTGAGAGTATCTCAACTGATCTCTAGTTGTTCTTTTGTTCTTTCGAAGCATCTTACTAGGATCATATGGTGTCGGCGAAGGAGTACAATCTGAGTAGCCAAAGAGATTTAACACCTTCTCCACATAGTGAGATTGCAGAAGTGTAATTCCGCCATTCTCATCTTTCAGCAGCTTAATGTTGAGAATAACATCAGCTTCTCCAAGGTCTTTCATGTCAAAACTTTGAGACAAGAAACTCTTGACCTGTTCGATGACAATCATATTTGTCCCAAAAATCAGTATGTCATCAACATACAAACAAAGTATAACTCCTTCGCCCCCACCATGGCAATAGTATACACATTTGTCGGCTTCATTTACAACAAAGCCAACAGATGTTAAAGTTTGATAAAACTTCTCATGCCATTGCTTAGGTACTTGTTTCAGTCCATACAAAGACTTCAATAGCTTGCACACCTTGCCTTCTTGACCATTTACTACAAAACCATCTGGCTAATCCATATAAATTTCCTCATCCAACTCTCCATTAAGGAAAGCTGTCTTGACGTCCATTTGATGAACGATAAGACCATGTGAGGCAGCCAATGAGAGTAGAACTTGAATAGTGGTCAATCTAGTCACAGGCGAATAAGTATCAAAGAAGTCTTCGCCTTCTTTTTGGGTATAACCCTTGGCAACAAGCCGAGCCTTATACTTTTCAATCATACCATCAGGCCTAAGCTTTTTTTTGAACACCCACTTACATCCTACAGGTTTGCACCCATAAGGACGATCAGTGATCTCCCAAGTTTCGTTTGCCATGATGGAATCCATCTCGCTACGAACAACCTCTTTCCAGTAGTCTGCATCAGGGGATGCATAAGCCTCTGAAATAGAGGTGGGAGTATCATCCAGGAGATAGATAATGAAATCATCACCAAAGGACTTTGCAATCCTCTGTCTCTTGTTCCTTATAGGAACTTTATTGTCTACCTCCTCAGGAATTTCATCATGTGCTTGTTCATAATATTCCATGGGAATAGCAGGTTCAGGAGTTTCAACAGATTCCTGTCTAGATGTACTAGGCATATCTTTCATTGAAAAAATATTCTAAAATAATGTAGCATCCTTAGACTCCATAATTGTACCGACCTTCATGTCAGGTACCTCAGATTTCACCACTAGAAATTTGTATCCAACGCTATGATGAGCATAGCCAAGAAAGACACATTCTACGGTCTTTGGTCCAAGTTTACGCTTTTTGGGAATTGGCAAATTCACCTTTGCCAAACAGCCCCAAGTACGTAAGTACGAGAGTGTTAGTTTTCTCTTCTCCCATAATTCATAGGGAGCAGTTTTATTGTCTTTTGTGGGAACTTTATTCAGGACATGACATGATGTCAATATCGCCTCCCCCCACCATGCCTTGGATAAACCCGAAGTACCTAACATGGTGTTAACCAAGTCTGTTAAAGTATGGTTTTTTCCTTTCGGCAACCCCGTTAGATTGGGAAGAATAGGGAGGCGTCCTCTCATGAATAATGCCATGTTCCGCACAAAATAAATCAAACTCATTAGAGAAATACTCTCCACCACGATCTGACCGGACTCTCTTAATCTTTCTCTCAAGTTGATTTTCAACTTCTGCCTTATAGTTTTTAAAGTGGTGTAGAGCCTCATCTTTAGTTTTCAAAAGATATACATAGCAAAATCTAGTAGAATCATCAATCAACGTCATGAAGTATTTCTTTCCACCTTTGGTCAACACACCATTCATTTCACATAAATCTGAATGTATAAGCTCTAGTGGTGCCAAGTTTCTTGCTTCCTGCACAGGCTTGTGAGGCTTGCACGGTTGCTTAGCTTGAACACACTCTTGACATTTAGAGCCTTTGGCTAAAGTGAAATTCGGAATTAAATTCATCTTAGCTAGCCGCGTCATACAACCAAAATTAATGTGACGAAGTCGTGAATGCCAAATATCGGTATCATTGCCAGGGGCGCAAATATGGTTCACAATCTTATTACAAAAATCTGATAGGAAAAGACGGAACAAACTGTCGCACTCATAACCTTTACCAATAAATTGTCCATACTTAGAGATGACTACTTTATTGGACTCAAATACCAACTTAAAACCTTCTTTGCAAAGAAGGGAACCACTAACGAGATTCTTATTTATTGAGGCACATGCTGCACGTTCTTCAGCTGCACGATCTTTCCCGAAGTAAACTTCAAATCCACCATGCCAACACCATGAACATAAGCATGCGATCCGTTTCCCATCAAGACGGAGAGATATCTTGTGATCTGATAAGAAGAAAACAAAGAGATATTAGCACACACATGAATATTAGCACCGGTGTCGATCCACCAATCTGTAGATTGACAAATTGACAAAACAGTAGGTAAATTACCATACCCAGATGCACCCTTATCATTGTTGCTCATAGTCACGTTGACAGACTTAGAGTTCTGTCCATTTGGATTCTTCCTTCCTTTGCGCTGCTTGCAGTTTGGAGCCCAATGTCCAACCTCGCCGCACACAAAGCAGGGATCCTGTGACTTGTCCTTCTTATTCTTTTTGAAGTTGGTAGTACGAACGGCCTTGGTCTTCCCCTTGAACTTGTTGTGGAAGTTCTTCTGCACCACATTGGCGCTTGACTAGGGTGCCTCGGCTCCCTTTGGGTGTGCGTATTTTGCCTTTGCCTTTTCCTCAAGGTCCAGAAACCCAATGAGATTCTCAACAGACATCTCTTGCCTCTGGTGTTTGAGGTTAGTGGCAACACTCCTCCAGGATTGAGGAAGCTTTGCAATGATGCATCCCGCAACAAATTTTTAGGGCAACGCACACTTCAGGAGCTCAAGTTCTTTTGCAATACACTGAATCTCGTGAGCCTGTTCAACGACATAATGGTTTTCAACCATCCTATAGTCATGAAACTGCTCCATGGCATACAGTTCCTTTGCCGACATCGAGAGCACCGAATTTTGCTTCGAGTGCATCCCACAGTTCTTTGGCATTGCGCATATGTAAATATGCATCCACCAACTTGTCCCCAATGACGCTTATGACACATCCCACAAAGAATATGGTGGTCTCCTTGAACGTCTTGCCTGTTCAGGAGTGATCGTTCCTTCAGGATTACCAGTCGATATCCAGAAGACGTCCATAGCCATCAGCCAGAGGGTACACTTGGTTTGCCAGCGTAAAAAGTTCGCGTAAAAAGCCTTTGACGTAAACAAACAGCCTAAAATAAGGTTTTTAGATTGTTGAAATAATTAGCAGTTTTTGCATTAACTTAATCCAAGTATAAATCATGATAAAACAATTTCCAAGACTAACTAGCATACGCATAGTAGACATACACCATACAGGCAAGTGAAAACCTAGCACATCTACGCATACTGCAATACTAGTGATCACCATAGGAAATAGCAGGAGGGCAAAGAACACGTACGATTTCGTCGATGGTATGACCAACGACGCAACAGAAGTGGAGCCACCACCAGCGGCGGCGGCGTCAGACATGGCGATGAAGTCGAGAAAGAGCTTGAGCAGTCGCGTCTAGACGCTCTCCAAAAACCTTATCGCCTCTCTCCCGGTGCAGGATAAGAGAGACGGGGTTCCGGAAGCCTGCTCTCCCGGACGATCGTGCACGCAGCCGGCGGGATGGAGTAGCAGAGGGCAGCACAGAGAGGTGGAACGGCAATGCGCAGGTAGACAGATGCAATCTAATTGCTGGTTACTGATACAGTTCGCATCTGCCTGCTTATATAGTACGGGTCGGGTAGGACGTGGGCAAAAGTCCACGACCGAGTAATTAACACGTCTGTAATGACGAATTAAGGACGCATAATTAATACATAATTAATTTTCCCAAAGAGCAAAATAAAGCTCGTCGAGATTCCAAGAGGCTGCCGTGATTGACGAGGCGGTAGGTGTGCGCGAGGGCTTCTCTTCTTCTCACACCTTAGTGAGTGGTGCAACACTCTACTATATAAGGTGGTCCAACTCCCCTTCCACTAGTAATGTGGGACTAAACTTTGGCACCACTAGCACACATATGAGCTGCCATGATAATGGGCCAAAGAGAATTTAAGAATTTGTATTTATTATGGGCCAAAAGCCCAACATCAAATATGCCTCAAATTCCAGCACGTACTCCAGTACAAAAATTCTTTCCGCAAGCGTGCCATACATGCTATTGAAGTACTCCGAGACGAGAGCCATCGCGTGGGTAGTTCTTTCGTAGAAAATTGTTGGAAGTATCTCGGGATATTTCTTTCGTGAAAGTGTCATGGGATCGTAGACACTAGTGGAAACGAGGCCTTTTGTTGATTCTGAAAATGGGCTTTAACACCGGTTCTTCTACGAACCGGTGTTAAAGAAACCAATACCAGCGTGGTCGTGCAGCAAAAGGAGCCCTTTAACACGGTTTGTAGCACGAACCGTGTTAAAGGACTACACCGATGGCTCGCAGCCCCCTTTAACACCGGTTCGTGGCTTGAACCGGTGTTAAAGGGGGGCTATATAATACACCGCAACCCACATCCCACTCTTCCATTTTTTCACTATCTCATTTTGGAGCCTAGCAAGAGGGTGTGAAGTGTGCTAGTTTGTGTTTTTTCATATGCACAAGAGGTGTTTGGTGAAATGCCCGAGAGCTCAAAATAAGTTTTCTCGTTGCTCTTTCCTTCTCAGTCGAGGTCGGCAACTATCCTTTCATGTGTCATTGATGTACTATATATATAAATGGTTATCTTCCTATTAATTTTTGATATATACTATATATTAATGCAGATGAACCGGCAATGGATGTACGGTGACCGCCGCACTTCCGAGTACATTACGGGCCTCCAAAATTTTATCGTTGTGGCTAATGCAAACCATGGTCATAATGGTTTTATGTGATGTCCATGTGTTCACTGTCAGAACAAGAAAGACTACTCAAATACCAGAACCATTCACGCTCACCTGCTTCGATCCGGTTTCATGCCCAGCTATAATTGTTGGACCAAGCACGGAGAAAAAGGGGTTGTGATGGAAGACAACGAAGAAGAAGAGGATGATGACAACTATCATAATATGTATCCTGAATATGATGATACTGCAACAGGGGTAGATAATGAAGATCAAGAGGCAGCAGATGGGCCCGCTAATGAAGATCTTGGTCGGGCCATTACTGATGCAAAGGAAGAATGTGAAACTGAAAAGGAGAAGGAGAAGCTGGAGAAGATGTTAAAGGATCACAAAACACTGTTGTATCCAACTTGCGAAGATGGCCACAAAAAGCTAGGTACCACACTGGATTTGCTGCAATGGAAGGTAGAGAACGGTGTGATTGACAACGCATTTTCAAAGTTGTTGGTAAAAATGAAGAATCTTCTTCCAAGAAATAATGAGTTGCCCGACAGTACATATCAAGGAAAGAAGGTTGTCTGCCCTCTAGGATTAGACGTGCAGAAGATACATGCCTACATTAATGACTGCATCCTCTACCGCGGTGAGAAGTACGAGAATTTGGATGCATGCCCGGTATGCACTGCACTGCGGTATAAGATCAGACGAGACGATCCTGGCGATGTTGAGGGCGAGGCCCCTAGGAAGAAGGTTCCTGCCAAGGTTATGTGGTATGCTCCTATAATACCACGGTTAAAACGTCTCTTTAGAAATAAAGAGCATGCCAAGTTGTTGCGATGGCACATGGAACACCGTAAGAAAGACGCGATGTTGAGACACCCCGCTGATGGGTCACAGTGGAGAAAAGTCGAGCGAGAGTACCCGTACTTTGCACGTGACGCAAGGAACTTAAGGTTTGGTCTAAGTACAGATGGCATGAATCCTTTTGGTGAGCAGAGCTGCAGTCACATCACCTGGCCTGTGACTCTATGTATCTATAACCTTCCTCCTTGGTTGTGTATGAATAGGAAGTTCATTATGATGCCAGTGCTCATCCAAGGCCCGAGGCAACCCGGAAACGACATTGCTGTGTACCTAAGGCCATTAGTTGAAGAACTTTTACAGCTGTGGGCCAAACCAAGTGTACGTATGTGGGATGAGCACAAAGGGGAGCCATTTGACCTACGAGCATTGCTTTTCGTAACCATCAATGATTGGCCTGCTCTTAGTAACATTTCAGGACAGACAAACAAGGGATACAATGCATGCACACACTGTTTAGATGAGACTGAAAGTGTATATTTGGATAAATGTAAGAAGGTTGTGTACCTAGGGTATCGTCGATTTCTTCGAACACGCATCGATGAAAGAAAGAAAGGCAAGCATTTCAAACGTCTGGCAGTACCCCGGAGGAAGCCTGTCCTCCGTACCGGTGAGGAGGTATTTGGTATGGTCAAGGACCTAGAAGTAATCTTTGGAAAAGGTCCCGGCAGTCTATCTGTTCCGAATGATGATGCCGGACACGCGCCCATGTGGAAGAAGCAATCTATATTTTGGGACCTACCCTATTGGAAAGTCTTAGAGGTCCGCTCTTTAATCAACGTGATGCACGTGACGAAGAATGTTTGCGTGAACCTGCTAGGATTCCTAGGAGTGTATGGGAAGACAAAAGATACACCGGAAGCACGGCAGGACCAACAACGTCTGAAAGACCCTGAAGAGCCTATGCATCCTGAGAACGAGAAGGGTAAATGATGCCACTTAACTCCTGCTAGCTACGCTCTTACCAAAGCAGAGAAGGAAATCTTTTTTGAATGTCTGAGCAGTATCAAGGTCCCGTCTGGCTTCTCGTCGAATATAAAGGGAATAATAAATATGGCAGAGAAAAAATTCTAAAACCTGAAGTCTCATGACTGCCACGTGATTATGACACAATTTCTTCTGATTGCATTGAGAGGGCTTCTACCTGAAAATGTTCGAGTACCCATTGTGAAGCTATGTGCATTCCTCAATGCAATATCTCAGAAGGTAATCGATCCAGAAAGCCTACCAGGGTTACAGACTGATGTGGCCCAATGTCTTGTCAGCTTTGAGTTGGTGTTCCACCATCCTTCTTCAATATTATGACGCATCTCCTGGTTCACCTAGTAGAAGAGATTGCCATTCTCGGTCCTGTATTTCTACACAATATGTTCCCCTTTGAGAGGTACATGGGAGTCTTAAAGAAATATGTTCATAACCGTGCTAGGCGGAAGGAAGCATCTACAAGGGCTATGTAAAGAGGAGGTCATTGAGTTACGTGTTGATTTTATTCGACCTTAAAGCGATTGGTGTTCGAATCACGACATGAGGGGAAGCTGCGTGGAAAAGGCACCCTAGGATGTAAAGCAATGATATGTAGGACGGGCATTCTCTAAATCAAGCACACTACGGTTTTACAAAGATCTATCTTGGTTGCCCGTATATCAATGAACACAAGAATTTAATCGCCTCAAACACCAGGCGGTCGATGAATGGATTATAAGTGAACACATGGCGAGTTTTGGCGGCTGGCTGCAAAGACTTCCCACGAATAACACCACTGTTGGGGATCAGCTATACTTGTTGTCTAGGACACCATCTTCGACTGTATGTACTTTCCAAGGGTACGAGATAAATGGGAATACATTTTATACGATAGGCCAAGATAAAAAGAGCACCAACCAAAATAGTGGTGTCCGCTTCGATGCAGCAGAAGACAATGGGCAAAAGACCACGTATTATGGGTTCATCGAGGAGATATGGGAACTTGACTATGGACCTAATTTTATGGTCCCCTTGTTTCGATGAAAATGGGTCAAGCTAACAGGAGGAGGGGTTGAGGTAGACAAGAAGTACGGAATAACAATGGTTGATCTCAACAATCTTATGAAGGTAGACAAGAACTTAGACGAACCATTCGTCCTAGCCAATGATGTGGCTCAGGTTTTCTATGTGAAGGACATGTCCTCCAGACCAAAAAAAAGAAAAAATATGCAAACGAATACATCATATGATGAGCCAAAGCGTCACATAGTTCTTTCAGGGAAAAGAAACATCGTGGGAATTGAGGACAAGACAGACATGTCAGAAGATTATAATAAGTTTGATGAAATTCCGCCCTTCACAGTGAAAACTAACCCAAGCATTCGGTTAAGTAAAGAAGATGATCCATGGTTACGTCTGAAGCGATCATAAGGAAGGACATATGCCAAGAAGTTCATGCCCATATTATGTAACTCTAGTTCATGTATTTCGCGGTTTGTGGCTTGACCGAAGTATATGTTTCACGGTTTGTGGATTGACCGGGACTATATATAGGGGGGCCTTTAGTCCCGGTTTTGTAGTCTCAGTTTTTTAATATTAATAAATGTCTTGAGTGTTAGTCATGTTTTGTGACTGGACCGGGACTATGAAGAAGTTGTCCCGATTCGTACTTACCATTAAGATTTGATCTCCAAACGCGCGTGGTCACATATTAGGGAGTGCCTCTATGACCAGTTTCTTGAAGATGCCGGAGGACTGGGATCCGACGGCATCTCCCTGAAACTGGTCGTAGTGGTGTCCCTGCTCTCGAAAACCATCTTGCAGCTTGTAACTTCTCTAACTAGATCAATACACCTGGGAGCTAACTAATTTCACATATTAGGGAGTGCCTCTATGACCAGTTTCTCGGAGATGCCGAAGGACTAGGCTCCGTCGGCATCTCCCTGAAACTGGCCGTAGTGGTGTCCCTGCTCTCGAAAACCATCTTGCAGCTTGTAACTTCTCTAACTAGATCAATACGCCTGGGAGCTAACTAATTTCACATATTAGGGAGTGCCTCTATGACCAGTTTCTCGGAGATGCCGGAGGACTGGGCCCTAAAACTGGCCGTAGTGGTGTCCCTGCTCTCGAAAACCATCTTGGAGATGCCTCAAACTGGCTGGAGGACTGGACTCACAAGGATTCCTATTTATAGTACAAGCAGCTCGGCATAGTGTCGACACTTACGAAATAATGTCGACACTCACCCCTATTATTAGTGCTGACTCGCGTTTTGTCCCGGTTGGTGTCTCCAACCGAGACTAAAGGTTCATCTTTAGTCCCGGTTGGTGACACCATCCGGGACAAGGTACACGCCGCACGACATAATGTCGACACTCACCCCTATCATTAGTGTTGCCTGGCCCAGCCTGCTGAAATCCCTCCAACCGTCCCATTTTTAGAACAATGTCATATTTCTTCTGTTAACAGTATATGTATTAAATGAGCCATTTTTCTTCCTTCTATTTCTTCCCTCCATTTTTCTTCCCGCCATTTTCTTCCCGCCATTTTTTCCCTTGATTCTTCCCTCCAGTTCTTCCTCAGTTCTTCCCTTGATTCTTCACTATATATATATGTAGGGTTGGTCTCCATTATCATTGCACATCTCTAGACTCATATCTGCAACCTCATCACTCTTTCCCATGGCTTCCACGTAGCACTAACCCCGAGGAGGCGGGCTGCGCCTCGAACTACCCTGCCCTTGAACTCTTGTGTCCCCGTCGGTGGATCTTTGGCGGGAGGCGTGCCAGTTCCTCCTGTCCCTCTAGGTGTGGCGCGCCGGATGGCCATCACGAACCACTAGTACTTCGAGCTCACGCCAGAGCAGCGGAGGAATCCTAGATGGCATCCCGACTATTTCCCTACTTGGAAAGCCTTCTTCATGGATTGGCGTGAGGCGCCGCCAGACACGGAGGGCGGCCCACCTCCTCAAAACTTCAGCAGGTCGGCCGTCGGCTATGGTGGCGTGATCGAGACTCTCAGGCGTCATGGCCTGACATGCCGCCGACTCTAACCCCATGTGCGCTACCCTCAAGTCCAGCCCAGCGTACTCAGCCTTCAAGGTTCAATACGGCTACCCGGCGATGGCCAGGCGGTGAAATCTGGCGACTACAGTGGCGAGTATTACAGGTGTAGGCAGGAGCATGACTGAATCACTCCAACATTCCGAAACAAGTTCGACTGATTGTTACTTAATCTGGCCATGTATCTTAATTTTCAGTTCTTTTATGTATCTTAATTTTCATTCGTGCTTGATATAACTTACTATTAGTTGCATTCTGTATTTTAATTCCAGTTCTATCTCCTTCACAAAATGACCTATCGCATTCGAGGTTTCTTGGCTTTCGGGTCAAATGACCAATGTTATGGCTAGAATCAAGGCATAGTTTGTGATAATATGGCCATATTGTGCATACATGTGCATCATGGCATGGCAAACAATGTTGCAAGAGGAAGTTTTCCTTTTTATCGCACCAAAAAGGCATTTTCCATTTTTCGAGCATAAAAACGGATAGTTTTGTGAAGCAACCACCAAATGGCTAATTCAAAAAACCACCACCACATTTTACAAAAATACTAGACCACCTTATATGGACAATTTACCAACAGGGGGATCTGAAACCTTTCCGTCCACCTCTGGTGAAAAAGACAAATTCCTGCCGAATCGGCAGGAAGTGGGTCAGATATGAACTACAGGTATATGATATGATGCTCATGATTTTTTACAAAAATCATTTTTAGATTCACAATATGCTATTTTATCAAAAATCCCATGCAAGTTGAGCGAGGTTTGGCCCCGAGCTAAGAATCTTCATGCCCGTTGTTCGACAAAGTTTGACGATAGTTTAAAACGGGGATAAAAAAAAGATCAAAACAGTGCGAAACCTTCGCGTGGTGTTATATTATGTGACATAGTTAGAAGGAAAAATCTCAAACTTGGTGTATTGATTATGTCTCAAAAAACCTTCACAAAATGACCTATCTCATTCGAGGTTTCTTGGCTTTCGGGTCAAATGACCAATGTTATGGCTAAAATCAAGGCATAGTTTGTGATAATATGGCCATATTGTGCATACATGTGCATCATGGCATGTCAAACAATGTTGCAAGAGGAAGTTTTCCTTTTTATCGCACCAAAAAGGCATTTTCCATTTTCCGAGCATAAAAAATGGACGGTTTTGTGAAGCAACCACCAAATGGCTAATTCAAAAAACCACCACCACATTTTACAAAAATACTAGACCACCTTATATGGACAATGTACCAATAGGGGGATCTGAAACCTTTCCGTCCACCTCTGGTGAAAAAGACAAATTCCTGCCGAATCGGTAGGAAGTGGGTCAGATATAAACTACAAGTACATGATACGATGCTCATGATTTTTTACAAAAATCATTTTTAGGTTCACAATATGCTATTTTATCAAAAATCCAATGCAAGTTGAGCGAGGCTTTGTCAGATTCAAGTGTATACAAAAGATGTTAATACAAAAGAAAATATGATTTGCTCTAATAAAATAGGGTTAGATTCCTTTTTAGATGCTTAATATTTCTTATGTTCAAAGTTTTAGGATTTGACAATTTATTTTTGTTTGAATTGAATAATCAAAATTTATATGTAAGTGTTTTAATCATTTTGAAAATTTTCATCTAAAGTAAATATAAAATGTTTTTACATGAATGGATAGATATTATTTTTCTGAAAATTATGATATATTATTCATATTTTTCTGAGTTGAAATGAATAAGATATGAATTTTCTAAATTCATATCCTATTTTTTGAATTATAAAATGCCCCCACCCCTTTAATGCATGAAATAAATGCCCCCCCTTTAACACCGGTGTTAAAGAAGCGCAATTATTCGTTTTGCCTTATACCCTCCCCCTTTAACACCGGTTCGTGGCTGGAACCGGTGTTAAAGGGGGCATGCGGGCGCGCGAAACAAAATAAATGCCCCCCTTTAACACCGGTTCGTTGCTGAAACCGGTGTTAAAGGGGGGTATAAATGCACGCGTTGCGCTTCCTCTTCCCCCCAGCCAGATTGATCGAGCGGAGCAGAGCAGGAGCCGCGGCGGAAACAGAGACGTCGCCAGGCTGCCCGACGTCGACCACGCCTTCGCCGTCCGCCGCCGTCACCGCCGTCCCGCCGTCCCGCCTCGCCGCCCCGCCGTCGATCGGAAACAGAGAACTCTCCGGCGCCTCCGCCGCCACCGTGCCGCCGCGCGCCACCACTCGCCTCCGACCCCGCCATCCTCGCCCGGTGCCGCCACTCCTCGCCGACCCTGCCACCCACGCCGCGTCGCCGCCCGCATGTGAGCATGCCGCCGCCGATTTTTGTTAGTGTGTTAGTGGTTAGTTATAGTGTTAGTTAGTGTTAAATTAGTGTTCACAAAAAAAAAGTTAGTGTTAAATTAGTATAGTGTTATATATGTATATGTATGTATATGTATGTGTATGTATGTGTATTTGTTAGTGATTGGTTAGTGTGTATGTGTATTTGTATATGTATGTATATGTATGTGTATATGTATATGTGTATGTATATTTTTTGTATGATATAAATTGTGTAATAATTTTATTTGTGTGTAATTGCATATATATATTGTTGCATATATATATATATGTTGTATATATTGTTGCATATATGTATATAATTAGTTATTAGTATTTTATAAGTGTGTAGTTTAGTACGTATTATTAGTAGTTTAGTGTTATATTAGTTTAGGGTTTATTTAGTTTAGGGTTATTAGTTTAGGGTTTATTTAGTTTAGAGTTATTAGTTTAGGGTTATTTATTTAGTGTAGTTTAGTGTATTTAGTTTAGGGTTATTTAGTATATTTTATAGTTAGTATTAGTTTAGGGTCGTCACCTCGCTGCTCTGCAAGCGCCACCGCTGGCCGTCGTCGTTAACGTCGCTCTAGTGACCCCTAGGTAGTAGCGTCGTCCGTTTTAGGTAGGCCGCATCACGCTGAGGCGAACCCGCTACCTCGCGCGCCCTAGGTCGCTCTCCAGCGCCGCCAGCCGCCGCTTTCTGGAGCATCCTCCGGTCAGCCACTATAGCTAACCCCTCTCATATGCATCC
This sequence comes from Avena insularis, assembly GCA_023614405.1. Lineage (NCBI taxonomy): Eukaryota > Viridiplantae > Streptophyta > Magnoliopsida > Poales > Poaceae > Avena > Avena insularis. The sequence continues at coordinate 373,767,547 of CM042695.1, read as the reverse complement.
GAGATTTCTCCGAATTAGGGTTTGGACCCCTTGGAACTCGTTTAAAATGATCAAGCATCCTTAGGGTTTTAATTTCATTTGTGTATTTATTTGTGTATTTTTGTATGAATAATATATATGTTTGTGTATGAATCCAAGTCCACTTGAATGTTTACTCTCTTACTCTAGATAATATTATTGTTTTAGAAACTATGGATCCACTTAGTAAAAACCTTGAAGAAGAAGAAATAATGGAGAACATTATCGATGAGGACACCTCACAATATTTGAACTTGGAAGGACATGATGACAGCTCAAGTAGTCATGGAGAAGATGAAGACTCCGGTGAACGCAATTTAGTGATTACAAAGTCCGGCGAGGTATATGCATTGATTAAGCCTCTGCTAACTTCCACCAACAATCTTCTTCTACATGTATTAATTAACGCTTCTTTCTTCTTTTAGCCCTCTGGATCGACCAGCCAGCAACCATCTTCTTCTACGAAAAAGAGCAAGCGAGGCGCGAGCCATCGGTTGAAAGATCGTGCAAAGTTCACGATCGACGCAGTCCGTGTTGATGGCAGGCCGATGGAGCCCAAGAAGGCCGCAGACAAATTTGTACGTTAGGCTGGAGTTCTTGTTAGGGACAAAATCTCAATCATAATTGAATATAGGAATAAGCCAAATAAGGGTGACGGTACCTTTGTCGATGAAAGATCCAAAGAAACGCTTTGGAATTCGTTGTTGGTAAATTTCACCCTTCCGCCAGAGGAGGATGAAAACAAACCGGTTATAAAGGAAAAGGTCAAAGAGTGGACTCTAAAAAAGATGGCTGACGCTTTTCGCAACTGGAAGACAAAATTGAACAAATTTGTCAAAGCTCGCGAGACTCCAAATTTCGAAGACGCATATTATGCAAAGATAAGACCTCACTGGCCCGAATTTGTGGCATATAAAAAAGGTTCTATAGCTAAAAAGAGGTCAGAAATCAATACGCTAAATGCCTAGAAGAAGGAATATCACCAGAGGACGGGGTCAGGTGGCTACATATCTCATAGGCGTAAGTGGGAGGAAGCTGAGAAGGCCCTTCGCGCTAGAGGGATCACACCCCAGACAGATGGGTGGGACCTACGTGCAAAGACTTGGTTCTACGGAATCGAGGCAAGGTTGGACCCAGAAACAGGATTGTGTATCTTCCCAACCCTCCTTGCCAAACCCGTCACTGAACTCATCACGGCATATGAGGAAACAGCCGCCAGGACCTTCCATCCTGACAGAGAGAATGACTAGCTCACACGCGCCATCGGTAAAAAAGAACACCCTGGACATGCACGAGGCACATGGGGTATGACGTGGAAGGATGAGTTTGCCGAGTGGAGCGACTCTTACAGATGGCGTGGCAGAAAAGAAAAAGAGCGTACAAAGCGGATGACACAGATAAAACATGCACTTGTGGCGCTGCAGGCGCAAGTGAATGCACAACAGAGCCATCAAGCTACCGGCCCATCTCAGCGGCACGAAGAGCCTGCATTGGAAGCTATCGGTGGCCCAGACTCTGCGCGGAAAAGCAGCGTGGCTTCCACAGAGAACGTGCAGCCCACGCTTGAAATGGCGGGTCCTCGATACCCCGTGGATGAGATCACGGAGAGCGAACACGCTGAGCTGCATGTGATATTAATGGGATTATCCATTAAGGTGGCTGTCGGCTATGCCTTACCTCCTGTAGCTGGTGGAACTTACCACTGCCGACCGATTCCAGATGGCTATGCTATTATCGGGGTGGATGAGGTTGTGAAGGAATATGAGGAAGCACAGCTTGACCATGCTACAGGTGAAGGGGAAACTCAACTCAAATTTGCAGTGAAAACAACCATTCTTTGGAAAAAGGAACACATCGTGCTTCCAAATTGGAGGCCACTGGCACCCCACCGTCTCCGCAGCGTCAGCAGTCTGAGCCGCTTCAGCCATCTCCTGCGCGGCAGCCATCTCCGGCGCTTCAGCCATCTCCTCAGCGTAAGCGGAAGAGCACTACCACGAAGAGCATCACTAGCACTGCCACAAAGAAATCCGCAGGAAACCGTACGCCAAAGAGTTCAAAAAACTACGTCCCGCGGCCTTCCGCCAAACCATTGCCGGTTTTACCGTGGAATCGCAGCGACGAGGAGACCAATAGGATCTCGGAAGAAGAGGTCAAGAAATTCTTTGCACCTAGACGGGCCGAGCCAAAGGAGAAAATAGATCCGACGGTGGTGGAGAAGTTTTACAAAAATCTTTTGAAACCTGAAACCCCACTTGTGCCAGACTACGAGCGCCAGATTTTGAAGACGGATGCAAGGCGGCGTAGGGAGACTGAAAGTAGCAGTCGTGCGGCACCCCAGAAAACAGTTCCCATGCTCGGAGACCAGGAAAACCAATCATGCGCCCCGCTCCAAGTGTTCGACACACGGGACGCTCCTCCCGTAAATGATTACGAGGCAGAGCTACAAAGAAAGGCCAATGAGATGGGGATGACTTATATTGCATACTTGAACATCATGGGTGAAACTTGCCCAAATGCGATGCCAACCCCATACAGCCATGGAAGTATGGGAAGAATCTCGTCAAGAAAGAGGAGCTCAAGAATCTACCAACAAAGATGCGAAGATTACACAAGTGGTACCTTGATTTCTGCAAGACGTGAAAGGAAGAATGGATCACGGCGCATATAAGAGATGAAAATTTTCTTGTGCGGAGACGACGAGATCGACTTCAACATTCAAGACTTGCATTTTCTATTCAATCAGAAGGAACTCGACAAAGCTGCCATCAGCCTTTATTGTGTGTAAGTACTATTTCTTTAATTTCTATCTCATCTCATTCACTTCATTAATTGCATGTATATATATATGCTCACCATATATTTATATATATACTATTATGCAGGAAAAAGGTTATGGAATGCATGAAAGGAGGCCCTTTTGACATTGGGTTCGTTGACCCAAATAGAGTTCATGAACAAGTGGTAAGAGACAAACCCGGGCAAACAGAAGATTTTTTGCTAAGGTCTTTACTGAGACAACAAACCAAAAGGGAAATACTATTGCCTTACAACTTCTCGTGAGTACTGTTACCCTCTCTTGTACATATTCTATTTCGGCTTACTCGATGTTAAGTGTAACTGATGATGAGTTATGCGTGCGTAGGTTCCACTTTATTTTGCTAGTCATTCAACCTGACTCAGGAAAAGTCCTTATCATGGACTCGTTACGAAAAGAAAAAGAGCTATGGACAGACTTTAGAGAGATGCTCCAGAGGTAATTTCAATCATATTATCGCACTAGATCGGCAACTTTCTTGACAACAAGTAATTAATTACTCCTTTATCTATTTTCTTTGTCGGACAGGGTTTGGAAAAGGTTCACGGGCAGGGCATGGGTGAATGGTCAGAAGAACTAAAATTTATAGACCAAAATGTAAGTAATACTAGCCAGCTAGGTATGCGTATCTCTTTGATTCTGCTTCCAATTCCATTATATCATGCTTTATTGATTATTATTTTGATTGAACTCTCTATTCTCGTAAAGTGCGCGCATCAGGGACTCGGCAATAACTTATGTGGATACTATGTTTGCGAGTTCATTCGCAACACGATATGTGCGACGGGCCAAGCCGCACTAGAACAACTTAGAGTAAGTAAACAAAGTACACACAATATTATTTTATTACCATCAGTTGTGTTGAGTTTTATTCTTATATTTATATTGACCTATTCTTCATATATATTTAGATCGAATCGGATGCGGGACCAACTCCTACCATTTGACCGCATACGAGCCATTCAAGAGGAATTGACGGGGTTCATACTTGATGAGGTCGTCATGCCTGGCGGAGAACTCTTTAGATATCCACCAAAATGAACATTGTATATATGCTTGAACGTGTTTGTCTTGTACTTGATGCTTCAACTTTTACGGAGAATACCACACAATGACGATGTTGTGTATAATAATAGTTGCTTAATTATTCATGTACTCGTATGTACCGATGACGATGTATATCTATACCGCTCCCGATCGATTCCCCCTCCCCCTCCCCATCCCCGCCGCGCCGCAGAAATACGCCCAGAACGGGGCAAGGGCAGAACTCTGCCGCGGCAGAGATTTAGGCCGTTTTCCTGCCGCGGCAGAGATTTATCTCTTTTTCCTGCCGTGGCACAGAACCTTTAACACCGGTTCGTGTTACGAACCGGTGTTAAAGGGGGGGGCTGAGCCCTGTGGCAGCCCCACGTGCGCCACCCTTTAACACCGGTTCGTATAAGAACCGGTGTTAAAGGGGCCCCCCTAACACCGAACCCTCAACAGCGGTTCTACAACCGCTGTTAGAGGGCCCTCCAAACTGGTGTTAGAGGGGGGGGGGGTGTGTGCACTAGTGAGAGTACCAACAATGTGTAAAACAAGCACGCGACGACAAGATATGGATGTACTAATGCTCTGATTTCAACGGCTAGAAACTCGGTCGCACGTTTAGTATCCGGTTCGAACGGAACCTTTAGTTCCGATTTGAGACACGAACCGGGACCGAAGGGTTTGCGGCAGGCTAAGGCCTGAGTCGGACCATTTAGTCTCGTTTGATGTCTTCAACCGAGACTAAAGATGGTGATGAAGCAGTTAAGGTGGGAGGCAATCCGAAGTGAAGCCAAGTATAAGACCCAACTAGAGGAGAAGATGCTCAAGATAAACGAGGAAAAGGAAATGAAGGAGCTTATGGCCAAGAAGAAGAAGATCATGATGATGGATACCTCGAGGATGAATCCAACTCAATTGGAGTTGCATCAACTGATGATTTCCGGCATCTTGGAGAGAAGGAAGCAAGCTCATCAAGGGGGTGGATCTTCGGCAAGTGGTGGCAACGGAGCTGTGCATGATGGGTGCGGCGATGAAGGGGATATGGTTTGATGGTATCTTCCTTTATCATGGTGGACGCTTTTTTGTTGATTCGGTATATGGTTGAACATTGCCAAATCTATGTTTGGATTTCTATGATCGGGACAATTTGATGTCCACAATTTTGAACCGTTGTGTTACATCATTTGACTGTAAGATCATTGATCAATTTGCTCAAATTGTGAACTAGAAACTACTTTTACGGGTTGAAAACATGAGGCGCAAAACGTAGCCCGTAAAACTGGATCCGTAAAAGAGAATACGGTCCAGTTTTACGGGCTTCGTTCTGTGTCTCGTGTTTTCAACTCGTAAAAGCAGTTTTTTGTGACCTGTAAATGTGTTTTACAGTTTGCGTTTTTACAGACTCCGTTATAACTGCTCTAAAAGGCCTGTTTGTCACGGGATACACACAAACCTTTGGCATTTACCAGAGCTAATTAATTTCCATATAATTTGACCAAGTAACATCTGATAATTTGATAAGTCCAAGCAATATAGTGAAGTAGAGAAAAAGGTACAACAATGATGCAGTTTACATAATCTATGTGATGGTGACGGACTGGTAGATCTGCTGCATGACCCCTTTGAAACGATCCATATCAAGGGTGACGTTCTGGCCGTTGAGAAAGATCTCCCACACCGGTCTGAATCCCTGTTTGTGTATGGAAAGTGGATCGGTGAACACAGCATGGTCCTTTGGGTATACATCCTTGAGGGTCGTCTCCTCGGCACTTATCTCGTACTCGACGTACCGGAGCCCCATGTCCAATGAAGGATGGCCGAATTCGTTCCAACCAATCTCCTTAATCTCGCCCCACGGGATGATCTGCATGAACGTGGCGTTGTTTGGAAGGAACACCAAGTTGGTGAGCCCGGCGCCGTGCACGCCCACCATAACGTTGCACGAGTTAACCACATGTGCGAACGTGGCCATGTCTCGGACCATCTCCGGCCCTGCAGCCACCAACTCAAATCCAACCTCCGTGACGGTGGCTATTGCCTCCGCCTCGTTGGTAATCACCCTCGAGCCCCGTCGTAGCACCATCACGAGACGTGGCCTCTGGCTAGAGCTCTGGTGCGCGGGGGTTGCCCACGCGTGCTTCAACGAGTAGGCCGACCGAAGAAAGTCCCGAAAGTCCTTCATCGTGTAGCCCTTTCTGGATAATGCAGGGTTGATCCTCAGTTCCTCATGGCGCTCTAGGCCGACGCGCACCAATGGGAAGCAGCGCACGGCGTCATCGGCGTTGAAGTCGATTACCGGGTAGATGGATAGCGCGGCGAGGAAGTGTCGGAGTTTGAACATCAACTTGTGGTCATAGTCGGTGACGAGGAGCTGCACGTGGCCATCGTACTCCCGCGCCGTGTTGTATAGGGGGATAATGGTGTCGTCTGTGGCGTGGAAGAAGTTTGTGCTATAGCAACATGTTGTGGAAAAGACCACTGCAGGGACGTCCTGCGTCATTGTGCACCGTGGTGGGATGATGTCATCTATGGTGACATCCGGAGCGCTCAAGCGGATGGTCACCTTGGTCCCTCCGTCAGTTTTGCGCGCATACGGGAGGATGCTGACCGTCCCGTTCTCCGGTCGGTAGCTGTCAGGGGAGGCTGCGACCACGTAGACGGTGGCGGATTTGCCATGCACACGAACGTCGCCTTCCATTGCACAGATGTCCATGCCGGCGCGGGTGACGTTGCAGCTTAACTTGCTTCTTCGTGCTGCCACATCTGCGTATGTTGACACAAGAATAATTAATCTTTTATCTGGCTCTACCAATGTAAGAGCGGCCGCAACCAAACGATAAATGCAGATTGTGCTGATTATGTTCTTTGCCCCTAAACTTTGAAAAAGACATGCACGTTCATGCAAACCTGCATGAGACTAACTAGACTAGGACTCAAACATGGTACTACGACATGTACCAAAACATCCAAAGACTAACCTAATCAAAGTTATTTCTAACACTGGTGGCCGACGAGGGTCCGTAGCAGAGCCGGCGAGCTAGCCGTCTGTAGCAGCGCCGGCGAGCATTTCTAGCATCGCCGGAGGCCGTTTCTAGAAGCGAGCGGCGAACAGGAAATGCGAGCAGTTTTTTCAGCCATGTCGACGGCCGTTAGTAATAACATGCGACGATGGCAGGTGGTGGCGGCAGCACTGTCCTGCCGACACCAGCACGACATCGGTAGGGGGAGAGTAGCCAAAAGGGAGATGGGTAGGGGAAATGGGGGCTGGGACGGCGGTGGCATGGTCGTGTAGGGAATCGACGGCGGTGGCGAGCCATGGCGTGAGCTCCACCTCCCCTCGGCTATTCTCCATTAATTATAGACGACATGCGAGTTTGGGGATAAGTTGGAGATAGGGAAATGAAAGAAAAACGTGGACGAAAGGCTTAGGTGGTGTGTGTGGGCTCCCGATGGAATCGATGTTGTGCGTCTAATCCCCCGGGTTAGGAGAATCATTTGCTTTTTTTTAACCCAGTGCTTTTTTTAGAATATATTTTTACCCGGTACTAGTAGTACTAGTACTCCCTCTATTTCAAAATAGGATGTATATAGTTTTTGGTCAAAGTCAAACTTTTTAAAATTTGATCAATTATATAGAAAAGCTGTTAATATTTATAATCCCTAATCAGTATTGTTAGAACTATTACTCCCCCTATCCCATAATATGTTGCGCATAATATTTTATGTGCAAGTCAATTTTTGCAAAGTTTGACCAAGAATATACAAAATAATATGAATATATACGATATGATATGAAATGTATATAATATGAAAATATATTTCATGCCAAATTCTAATAATATTAGTTTAGGATTGTATAGGTTCATATTTATATCAAACTACTTGGTCAAGCATTATAAAGTTTAATTTTAATAAAATATTATACTCCCTCTGTCTAGAAATAACTGGTTTGAGTTTGTCTAGATTCGAAAATGTATCTATACACTAAAATACGTCTAGATACATTAAATCTAGACAAACTCAAGTCAGTTATTAGGATGCATGGAGTATGAAATATAAATTGGGATGGAGAGAGTATGAAATATATCCTCATATGTTGTGCATTAGATATTGTAGATACTGATAATTTTTTCTATATAGTTGATCAGACTATGAATTTGTTGATTTTAACAAAAAAAAACTATATGCGTCCTAATTTAGAATAGAGAGAGTAGTTCACATATGCAAGGTATATGAAATCTCAAGTTAATCTATATATATGTTGATTACTTCGATCGAGTTGTTGACTTCTGTTTCTTTCTAGTTTCTAGTACCAGTGTTTTGTTTTTCGCGCCATACGGTGACATTGGACTCTTGACTATGCTTGCACTAGCTGTGGGTCGCACGTTCGATGCATTGCACATTAGTCAGACAGTTTAGACTCTTGACCATGCCCCCAATTACCTTTGGCGGTGCTTCCCCGACCGAATCTGAACTCTCAATTATGAAGGACCAAGTGGCATATAATAGTAGTACGTATTATGGTTAACGTCAATGATGATAGTAAATCAGAGAACTGAAACTTCCATAAAGCTAAAGCTAAATATGCTTATAATGAGTTTACCTGAAGACGAATAAACCTTGTGAACTGTTTCATCCGAAACCTGGGTAATGCTTTGAACAACATTTTCTTTGGTTCCGTCGACATACTGGACTTGGTTACTTGTTTTCGGTCGTATGGAAATGAAGAAATCTGAAACTTGCGTAATGCTAGTCTCTCTAACTGCAAAACAAGGAACGCAAGTCATGTCCCCCTGTGTGGTTCATATGGTGATCACAAATACGTATATTCGAAACTACTCCCTCCGTTTCAAAATATAACATAATTTAGGTATGTGAAAAAATGTATCTAGACGTTTTTTAGTGTGTAGGTTTATTTAAGTTTAGAGTGAATCTAAACATTAAAACAAGTCTAGATACATTTGCTTCATAAAATTAAAACATCTTATATTTTTAAATGGAGGGAGTAAGAAACAGGTGAACCACACAAAAATGGAAAAAAAGAGTGAAGCAGCAAGAAAAACCCTCTAGAATGAATCGGAGCATCAGATTTCTCGGGTAAGCTTAGAGAATCATCACTAAATCTTGATCCGGATCGATCTTTTCAATCCAGTGTGGGATTAGTTTTGTAACTATTCAAGTGGCTTGTAGCAATAAAATCAGATGTTTGTATTAATTCATATTGAATCCAAAATCTTAAATTCATTTTATCTGAAAATAGGGTCAAGCTCATGCATGGAAAAATGATGGAAATTTATTACCCCCTCCATCCTAAATTGACTGACTTTGCTTTGTCTAGATAAAAAAAGGGTTTTAACGTACTACTCTCTCCGTTTAGAAATATAAGATGTTTTAAGTTTATGAAGCAATGTATCTAGACAACTTTAGTGTATAGATTCACTTGAACCTAAACACTAAAAGTTGTCCAGATACATTTGTTTCACAAACATTAAACATCTTATATTTCTAAACGGAGAGAGTAGATGCATACTTTAACATGGACCTAAATCCACACACTTGCATTATTGCTGCTTGTCATGACGGAACACCTATCTCTAGCCTTTAGATTCGTTAAACCGGTAAAACTGATAATAGGAAACAAAAATACATGCGGATGATGAAGAATAAACCAAACTGTCGACGTAAGGAACTTTCAGTTAAATTCAGAAGACTTACGACGAGTGAGCTGCGGTAGGGAATCGGTGTTAAGCACAACTAGGATGAGCAGCGGAACCAGAAACAGCGCAGCCACTGCCGCTCCCCCGCACGCAAGCTTCTTGCTGCTATCGTTTCGCAGGGCCTTCATCTCGCATCCGGCTGTTCTTGTCTTGCACTAGCTTGATCGCTGACTCTTTCCTATAAGCTAGACTACTTATCGACGCCGGAGTCTTAAGTAGGAGAAGTGAAGCTTACTAATAGTACTACTCCTTTTCAAATGCACTTCGATTGATGCGTGAGCCTAGTTTAGTGCATGTAGCTTCTCGTATCCCAATGTCTTTGGTTGACTTCTTCAAGTGTCAATTGAATCCCTGCCCAATATATATACTCCCTCCTTTTCATAATATAAGATGTTTTAACTTTTGTGATAGGAATGTATCTAAACAAGTGCTTGTAGGACATATTCCGAGTTTCCACTACAACCTTAGGATATCTCGGAGCTCTTGAAAAAGCCCGACTCTATGGCAAAAGCACAACTAGAGCTTAGAGAGGTACTAGGTGCATCACGAGGTGTAATCACGACTTGACTATATGCGAATGGTTATCAAGGAGGTTCTTAGGTTGCATCCTCCTAACACTAGTAGAAAACAAACATTTCGTACGGAGCATTAGTCCCGGCCGTGTTTGGGCCTGAGACTAATATACCGCTTTTAACGGCTAGAAACTGCCGCAGGATACGGCCACCTATAGTCCCATTTTAAACAGAATCTTTAGTTTCGGTTGAAGACACTAACCGGAATTAAATGGCTTCCTGCAGGCTGGGGCTGGCGCCAGCCCCTTTAGTCTCGATTGGTGTCTATAATCGGGACTAAATATGGATCTTTAGTTCCGGTTGATTTCTCTAACCGGGACTAATGTCCTTCCTATATCATGTTCATACCTTTCCCGAGCCAAACTCCATTTTCAAGCTACTTTCCCCTCTCTGTTTCCTCCCTTAGCTCGAGTTCATCCCCATTTTTTCACACGATTTGTCAAGATTTGGCGACGCCCCATCTATCCAAGGGTGCTAAAAAGTTAGCAACTTTATCCTTTCATCTTTCATTGCTAGTTTAGCTTATTTCATGCTATAGAAGTAGAGGGATTTGTGGGTTTAGTCTGGGAGTAATTTTTGCAATAATAACATGAGATGAATTTGTATTAATTTGGATTCTATCTATCTTGTATTAATGTGATGAACTCCAAGCTCAATATCATTTTCAATATGTGGATTTTATCTATATCTTATTTTGGCACATAGTCTCGAAATGCATTTTATTCATAGAAGCACAGAGATACATGAGTTCATCCTAGCTAGCTACTACAACTACGACAACACAGAAAAACATTAGTTCATCCTACTACAACTACTACAACATAGATATATATATGGGTTCATCCTATAACTGTTAGTGCATACACTCACAGATGCATCATGCCATTCAACAACAAAATGCCCTTCTTTTACCTGCCTTTAACAAACTCACAAGCTATAACGAAAATAGGGTCGATTCACAAAAGCTTCTTAAAAAGACACACTGGCTCAGTACATCTTTGAGAAGCTCCTCGAGCTCGAAGATGTCTGAGGACAGGATCCTAAGACATTTTCGAGTAGCTCCGTCGTAGTGGTGTCCCTCTCGCACCATCTTGGAGTTTATAACTTCTCTAGCTAGATCAATACACCAGGGAGCTAACAAATTTCACATATTAGGGAGTGACTCTATGGAGAGCTCCTCGAAGATGTGTGAGGATGAGATCCTAAGACATCTTCGAGAAGCTCCGTCGTAGTGGTGTTCCTCTCGCACACCATCTTATAGTTTATAACTTCACAAGGGTGCATCTTGCCTATTTATGTATTAAGCGGCACAACATATTGTCGACACTCATGACATAATGTCGACATTCACCCCTGTCATAGTGCCGCCACCCAATCAAATAGTGTCCCCACTCACTGTCATAGTGATACCACTCACGACATAGTGTCGACACTCACCATGACATAGTGTCGCCACCCACGGTTAAATAAATCTAAACGTTTAGTCCCCATAGCGTCGACACTCATCCGGGACTAAATGGGTCGCGTCAGCCTCAGCCTGTCGCAACCCGTTAAGTACCGGTTGGTGTCTCTAACCGGGACTAAAGATGGAGTAGAAAGTTTTTAAATCGGTGCATAGTTTTAGTACGTAGTATGTTGTCGTATCCGGAGCCGAAGTATCGTTATGTGCTTTTATTTTAGACCGGTAATAATTTTAGCATCGTGATTGCCTTTGATATACTTATATAATGCAGATGAGTCGTAGATGGATGTACACTGACTGACGCACTAGCGAGTTTATTAAAGGTGTACGTTCTTTTCTCGATGTGGCTGAGGCAAACAAGCGGAATGGTTTTATGTGTTGTTCATGTGGTGTCTGTCGAAACCAGAAGGATTACTCTTCCTCAAAAATCCTCCACACCCACCTTTTTCAGTCTGGTTTTATATCCGACTATAATTGTTGGACCAAGCACGGAGAAAGAGAGGTTATTATGAAAGACACCAAAGAAGAAGAGGATGATGAAAACTATCCTAGGTTCCCTGAATACGGTGATACTGCAATGGAAGACAATGAAGAAGAAGCTGAAGAACGTGCATTTGATGAGCCCGCTGATGATCTTGACCGGGCCATTTCTGACACAAAGAGAGACTGCAAAAGTGAAAATGAGAGGTTAAAGTTCGAGGAGATGTTAGAGGATTACAAAAAATTGTTGTACCCAAATTGTGAAGTTGGCCAGAAAAAGCTAGGTAGCACATTAGAACTGCTACAGTGGAAGGTAAAGAACGTTGTGACTGAAAAGGGATTTGAAAAGTTGTTAAAAATAATGAAAAATATGTTTCCAAAGAATAACAAATTGTCCACCAGTACGTACGAAACAAAGAAGGTTGTCTGCCCTCTAGAATTAGACGTGTACAAGATACATGCATTGCCCTAAGGACTGCATCCTCTACCGCGGTGAGGAGTACGATGAAGGAAATATTCCCTAGAGAGAAATATTTAATAGCATATTTCGTAAAGTTTATGATTTAAGTTTTATATCATGCTATAACTGTATTGATTAGGAAACGTCAATACACGTGTGATATACAAACAACCAGTAGTTCCCAGTGAAACTCTAGTCACTGGTTCATTAGTCAGTGGATGATCAAAAGTTTCCGGATCATGTTGATGCTTCGGCCCCAAATTGACAATAGAGTCATTTCGTTGAAGAATGAGATGGTAAACATATCATATCTATAGCATTATATCACGATCATGTCACAGAGTTCAGGTTATGATGATTAGGAAATATAGTGAATTTTTCCTTAAACCATGAGACCATATCAAATCACTGTCTCCAGAGGTTACTTTAATGGCACTTAACGTCACTCGATGGAATGGTGATCACAAGAGTGTCGCTAGGTATCTGGAGGAACAGGTTGAGGATACCGTGTCAAGACCGGGATTTGTCCATCCGCGTGAAGGACGATACTCTGGACCTACTCGGAGAAGTTATATCCATAAGTTGCTAATAACCCACAAGTATAGGGGGTGTATCGTAGTACTTTCGATAAATAGGAGTGTCGATCCCAACAAGGAGCAGAAGGTGTTGACTAGTGGTATGGAGCAGGAAATCTCTGTAAATACTTAGCAAACGGATTTTTAGGGGTTTTCTGATAAAACAAGAAAATAAAGTGCAACTAAATAAAACAGCAAACAATTGCAGCAAGTGGCTCAATCCTTTCTTAGCAAAGGACAAGCCGATGGAAATACTAATAAGGACCAAACGTTTTCGAGGACACATGAGAATTCTGTCAAGTGCTTTCGTTTCATATAGCTGAGTAGTCTTCTTTGGTTTTATAAGTGTTGTGTGGATGAACCTGTGCTAATGTACCGACCTTACTTGGACTAATATATACTTGTGATTAAACCCCTTACAAGCATCCGCAATTATAAGAAAGCAATTAAGATATAAACCTAACCACGGCCTTAAACTCTGAGATCCTCCACTCCCTTGTGCAATGGTTTCCTAATAGGGGTTCAGTTTTCTGTCACTCCGGCAACCCCACAATTAGTAGCCAAATACACAATGCATTCCCCTAGGCCCATAAATGATGAAGTATCATGTAGTCGATGTTCACATGACACCACTAGAAGAATAGCACCACAACTTAAATACTAAACCATTGAATAATATCTCAACACAAATCCACTACTAACAACATGACTTCTCCCATGTCTCCCACATGGGCGGCATAATGCGCGTCGCACGTGGGTGGCAGCCAGTCCGCGTTGCCGGCCAATGCACCGTTGTAGCTGGGCTGAGCCAGTCCACCCGGGGGCGCCACCGCTTGCTGTCGTGCGGGCCGCAGGCCGGCCCACCCCAGGTCTGGCGCTGCGCGCTTCAGCGGCAGCCGTCGCCTCACGGACTGGCAGGCAGGCTAGCCCACCCAAGGCCCGTTTGCCTCCACCGCTTACCCTGATGGGCTGTGTGCGGGTGGGCAGGTGGCCCACCCCGCCGGCCGGCGGGTTGCCCCCTTTTTCCTTTGTTATTTAGTCCCACATGGAAACCCTAAGGTGGAGGGACCCCCTCTCTCCTCCTATATAAATGGGTGCCCATAGGAGGATTAAAAACACCAATTTCCACCTTGAAATAAATAAAAGGCTTGTGTTCTTTCTCTCTCTCTCTTGCGATCGTGGCCCCCTTATCAGGGATGTGCGATCAAGGAGTTCTTCACCGCGGAGCGCTGTCGGGCTACGGGATTCGAAGCCGAGAGATCTACTTCCGCAATCTCGGCTGGATCGGAGAGAAGAGAGGGTCGTCGTCAAGCATCGTACGTGTGTGAATCCCTCTGGCGGCATCGTGCTTTCAGTGCTAGGAGTTTTCGGGGAGCCGCAGGACTTCGTGACCTCGAGGTCAGCGTCAGGGCGTATTCTTCATCCATGTTCCTCGTGGTATGTTAAACGCGCTTGGTCTTCAAAGGTATGAATACCGTATACCCTCCCGTTACGTCATTACTAGTAGATAGATCCTGGCATTAGGGTGTCGATCATAGGAATTTTTTTGTTTTCTTCCCTCGAAACCCAACATTGGTATTAGAGCCAATCTATGCGTAGTACTGGTGGTACGGGTAGAACACACGAATTGTGATGTGTGGGCATCAATTTTATAATTTTTACCTCTCACGTGTACTTGTTTATATCGCGGTATTGATTGATGAAGCGGCCCGAACCGACCTTACGCGTACTCTTACGCGATACTGGTTGACCGTGGAAGAGTTGAAATCATGGACTCGTTAACTAAAATCATGGAAGAGTACCACGACATGCTTAATATGCTCCAGAAGTAATTTCAATCATTACATACTATATCGGTCTCTTTCGTTCATTCTCTAAGATATCAAGTAATTAATAACTCATTTATTCATTTCTTGTTTGCCGGGCAGGGTTTGAAAACGGTTCAAGAATGAGGTTGTCGGGTCCATGACGTGAGGAGTTGAGTTTTATTCCGGTCCTGGTAATTAGTATGAGCTAGGTCCACACTTCTTTTTAATTCCAGTTTTAATATAATTATCATGCTTGATTATTATTTAATTAAATTCTATTCTTGAAAAGTGCGCGAGGCAACAATAGGGAACTAACTTATGTGGATACTATACGTCTGCGAGTTTATTCGCTCGGCTACTGAGCAGGGCGTGGAATTTATTCGAGTACGTAAACAATATGATAATTTTATTATCATAATTTGTGTTGAGTGCAATTCATAATTTTTGTTATGATGATCGATATGTTCATATTGATCTCCTTCTTGATAGCTGGATGCGATACGAGATAAGCTCCTACCACGGGACCGCCTACTAGCAATTCAAGAGGATTTGTCGAAATTTTTGCTTCAGGAGGTCATATCCCCAAATGGAGAATACAATATAGATAGAGTCTAAAGCATTCATGTAATTTATTGATCTCCATGTAATCAGATAGACGGGCTCTAGTCCCGGTTGAGACTCATATACCAAGTTGTATATATATGTATGTATGCTCGTAAGAGAAATTATATTGTATATGCATCAATGCGTACAGTATATAGTATCATAGGATATGTATATGAAAACTTGTTTGAAATGAAAACATAAAATAAAAATAATTGAACACAAAACTGAAAATACAAAATGAAATAGGAAAACATAAAATCCTAAAACCCATCTCCTGCTGTGGCAGCCGATTGCCTCAAAACGCTACCGTGGCAAAACACCTTTAGTCGCAGCCCAGCGCACTCTGCGAAGCCACGTGGAGGACCTTTTGTCCCGGTTTGTAATAGAACCGGGACACTAAAGGTCGGACCTCTAGTCCCGATTTGTCAGTCTCTCGGTTTTGCAATCGAGACTAGAGGCCTATTTTCTACCAGTGTACCTCCATTTTTTTAAAATATATAAGATGTCTTGGTATTAACAGAAGTAACAGTTAGTATACAGAAATGAGATCTCCATCCAAGGTTATCTAACTGTTCATTGGCCGCTGGTGAACTCCTATGGACGACATGCCTGGAGTTTGCCGGATCGGATGGGATTCGGTTGCGCGCAACCATGATTTTTCTGACTGTTTTGTTCCAAAGGGAGCGATGTGAAGCTTTGATACTTGTTGTCATCATGGGATATGTCTTTAGTCCCATGATGAAGTCAGTCGCGGAGAATGGCATAAAAGCCGAGGTCTAGAGACTAGCAATGGTGATTTGATTCCTGGTGGCGATGAGGTTTTGGCTTGGTTATCCCTGACTTGGAGCAGTGGCATCAGAATGTGTGGGCGACAACACAAGAGAAGTTCTGACTTCAATCTTCCAGGATGAAAACCCAAGATCTAACCTTAATTGGTTGTGTCTGACAATGACATTATTGAATGCATTGTTTGTAAGCGCGAACTTTCTTTTGGGTGAAAACCTATGATCTATGATAAGGACGATGATGGAATTTGTGCACTGTTTTCTTTTTGAAGGCGTCACTTTTGAAGAAGCTGAACTTCTGGTGCCGCCTTGATGATATTAGGTTTGTTGCTACGAGGAATATATCACTGTAGCGAGACTTTTTTTAATTTTTTCTAGGTTGTATGCATTTAGAAGATCACTAGGACAATACATTGTTACAGAGGTTAAGTATAATTGGTATCTTTCTGATATTAATATAAGTGCTTTGTAAAAATTGTTTGGTGATCCACCGAGGCGTTGTATATGCCAATTCACCGCAATCACCCACATCTTTCTATGACTACGGTGTCAAATGGAATCTCACCAAAGTCCCACCTTGAGTTCGTTTGTCATAATCTAGTTCAAATTTTGAGAAAAAATTATACCACTAGATTTTAGCAAATAAACAATAAGTGTAATTTTGGAAAGAGCTCGTACGAGCAAGATCTCTGGACTATACATGCACGTGGATGTGTACCACGTACGTGCCATGAAGACGTGCGCGATCGCGTTTTATTTGGAAAGAGCTCGTACCGCTGACACACGTACGTACCTGGTCCATCTCGCGGTCCCGCATTGCGCACGGCCGTTCCGGCGGCCGGCTCAACCACAAAGCAGCGGCGGTATGCAAAGCCTGGAGAAGGAGAACCCAGCTCAACCACCACCCAATCGATCCATCGCATCGAAGACCTACCCAACAGCTCGTGGATCGTCCGAGCCTTTCCGCTCGCGGCATTATTGGCTCTCCATCAAGGCCTCTTTTTTTTTTTCAGCTTCTTGGCCAGCTTCTTTCAGAAGCTATCCTCGACCAGCTTCTCCCAAAATCTCATCTTTAAAATTTGTTCAAACTTTTTAACTAATAGTTTTAATGTCAATTTAAAAGTATAAACGATTTTGACAGATGAGATTCTGGGAAAAGCTGATCGAGGGTAGCTTCTGGAAAAAGCTGGCCAAGAAGCTGAAAAGAAGGGGGTCCAAGTCATATGTGAGCACGTTGCATGCATCCATAATGCCTCGATCGTCTAATTGACCCAAATTTACACTCTTGGTCGATTCGTCCATTTCGCAAGCTTTTTTCTTGAACGAGATTTCGCAAGCTTGATCAGTTGTTTGCTTCGTACTACTTTCTTCTCGAATCAGCCTTTCGCCTCGTTTTATAAATAAAGCAACAATCCATCATAAATTATATACGAGCCACAACACAACACGACCCAAAGAGAAACGAGAGGCACGCGAGCCGAGCTAGAAAATGCCAAAAAAACACCGCTAAGCTGGACTAAGAGGGGAGCCGCCGAGCCGCCTCCAGAAGAAGTCGAAGAATCTCATCCAGCCGCGTCTTGTCCCGCAGTCTAAACAACAGGTACCAGAGCTGCAAACAAGCCAGAAGTTTGAACACCGAGTCGGAGGCACTTCAAGAAAGAACTTTCTCAATCACCATCTTATTACGTATGGTCCAAAGTGACCAGGACATTGCGGCGAACACTAGCCAAAAAAGGCGGCGTCCCTTTCCATCACGGTTCGCCTGGGTATCTAGAAATTCACCTAGGTCATGGGCCCGTCAGTCCGGGGCCAATGCATCCCTGGTAAAGTTCCATAAAAATCGGGCTGCGGGGCATGTGAACATTATGTGAGTTCCCGTCTCTGGGACTCCACATAGTGTGCACAACCCGTCGTCCGGCCATGTCTTTTGACCACTTCTACCTAAGAGGTAGACGATCCCGAAGCAATTGCCAAATAAAAATCTTTATCTTAAGAGGGAGAGGGGCCTTCCAGAGGGGGTCGTCCAAGGGTGGTTAGGACGTCTAAAAAGAGCGTGGTAAGCGGAGCTGACCGTGAAGGATCCCGAAGGGGTCAGGCTCCATGCCATATCGTCGGGCACATCCGAAAGCGTTTCTGGCAAGGCCGACCTAAGCTCCCTCCATGCTTCGGTTTCAACCGGACCAAAGTTCTGACGGAACGAGATGTTTCATGTTCCCTCCTGAGCCACGGTTGCCACCCGAAGCGATGGCTCGGAGCATATGGCAAACAGGCACGGGTACACCTCCCGAAGGGGGCGTTCCCGAAGCCATGAGTCCAGCCAGAATAGGGTGCCTTATCCATTTCCTATGGAGACGGTGAGGCCCAGCCGAAAACCATGCTTGATCTCCTGGATGGAGTGCCAGATCTGTGAGCCGTCCCGACGTTCACAGTCCAGGAGAGGACGGCCTCAAAGGTATTTGGCCTTGATCAACTTGAGCCAAAGGCCCCCGTCGTCTTTTAGAATGCGCCAGATCCATTTAAGCAATAGGGCCTTGTTGAAGTGTCGGAAAGCTAGGATGCCTATGCCCCCAAGTCAAATGTCCGCCCCATTTGGCCATGTGATACTTTTGGTGCCCCTTGGGGTCCTGCCAGAAAAAGCGTGAAAGTTCCTTATCGAAGGATCCATGCACGCCTTCCTGTAGGAGATAAAGGCTCATCGTATACATGGATAGGCTGGACAAGCATGAGTCAATGAGGACTGTCTTGCTGCCATTTGATGCGAATTTCCCACACCAAGGCTCAGATCTCGCTCGCACCCGACTCATAAGAGGTTCTAGGTCCCTAATAAGTATCCTGGTATCGCGGATCGGCAACCCCATATACGATATGGGGAAGGAGGTTAGCCGACAATTGAAGTTGTCGGCTATCCTTTGCTGATCCTCGAGCGAGTATCCTAGAGCTATGATCTCGCTCTTGTCAAATTTGATCCTAAGACCCGACATTTCCTGAAAGCAAAGCAGCAGGAACTTGAGGCAATATCCTTCGTGGACCCTTCAATCATGATCATCGCATCGTCCGCATGTTGGAGGTGGAACCCTCCTCCAGGGATCAGGTGCTCTACCACTCGCGAGATGTGCCGGCTGCTTTAGGCTTCGTACTACTCCCTCTGTTTAGAAATATAAGATGATTTAGGTTTTTTTTTAAATGTATCTAATAACCTAGACATCTTTTAGTGTAGATTTATTTAAACCTATACACTAAAAAAAATGTCTAGATACATTATACTAAACAAAAACATCTTATATTTCTAAACAGAGGTAGTAGGGCTCAGCGCTGATCACAAAAAAATTTGGCCAACAAGAGCACGGCGAGCGAGCGTATCCTAGGGTTAATCCATTTTTGTTGAGTTGTTCTTGTTCCTTCGCCCGTTGCCTCTCAATCCGGCCGAGGAGGAGCAGCGACCGACAGACGACGCAATGGATGCTGCACCGCATGCGCTGGACGTTTTGCCCACGTTTTTTCCAACGGAGACTGCTCCGTCGTCAGCGCGCTACCGATCGAGCACCGTTTTCCTTAACTGTTCGGTTCGGTCGCTAGCTGGGCCCGGCCCGTTATAGCGCATTTGCTTCGTCTTCTAGGCTTTGGCACCTGTTGATCCAAGAAGTAGAGTTATCTGACGAGCCGAACGGTCCATGCATCACGCGACGGATGGGCAGTACTCTACTCTGTGATGGCGGGTTATGGTAGGCCGTTCGCCCGAAGGAAATGGGCAGAATGACCAATACTTACTGCACACGCCGGTTAATCATGACCAACTCGTTTGCAAGCTGCCCACGCAGGCAGGATGCATTGCATACACACGATCACAGAGATGCTATGCCAAATTGGCTCGATCGTTAGCACCCTAAACATGTGAAAGGGCCTAGATGCATGCATCATGCATCTCTGATCTCTCTCTATCTCTATATAAGCCAGAGCTTCTCCAAAGGTTGATTCAGACTCAACATGACAGATGATTTCCTTTTAGATGAAAAAACATACTTTGAAATTTTTAGTAGACCGAGATATTAGAGAAAACCAAAAGTCGACTGTTCACGGGTAGTAGGGGCGTGCGCTCCGAGGCTGAACGATGTGATCATCGACTCTTAAGTCGTGCACATCGTTGGCCATAGTGGAGCCTTGGTGCATGATCGAGTCGTCCCTAAGAAATTCCCTTGGTCACCGGCACTGCATCCACATTAACAATCTAGAAGGGCCTCTGCTTCGGTGGCAGATTCCCCTTCTTCACATTCTTGTTCGTTTCGGTGTACTCGCAATCTAGGCCAACAAGTTTGATCAGTGCAACATCGAGAAACTGCTCCTTCACTTTACGAAACCACTTCTCCACCCTCGTTGTTGTACGGAGGGTGACTCATGCCTTGGTATTGGAAGTAGTACAAACGTGAGGGTGGAACACCTGTGTTCTTAGACTTTGTTGCATAATCGTGGAACGAGATCGATCGAGACGAGAGACTGTGTGTTGACCTTCTTGTAATCATAGGATTTAATAGTAGTTAGTCGATGAGAATACATTTACATTTGATCAGCGTGAACTCGAAAGTTGTAATGTGATGTGAACGGCCACAAAATTAGTGAACATTTTGGATTAGCACATTTCCTCGTAGTAAACTATAAGCCGGTTCCGCCTCCCACGGTCGTTGCGTATCCCTGACGGGGTTCATGTGGACATAATCACACACGTTTTTCATTCCGCCTCCCACACTCATTTCGCATCCCTAAATGTGTGCGATAGTTTACATCGATATGGTTTTATGCTACAAATCGTGTGTTATTTTCAACAGTTAGTTGCATTGGTTCACATGGAAGTTGCAATGTCACAAGAACCAAGCGCGTCCTAAAATAAGTGATATGGATTTGTTAAATTTGCGTGTATCTAGACTTATTTTAGTATCTAAATATATGCGAATCTAGACAAACTCAAGTCAAATATTTCAGACGAAAAGAGTACTATATACTATTAGCAAAGGTTTTGAACTTCGCAAGGATTCCCACTCGACGCAAAATGATGCGTGTATACGGCGGGCCAGACATGCCTGCCTCATGGGTCTGGCCCATTTAACTTGAGTGGGTTTTTTGTCCCTTTTTTGCCATTTCTTCTTGTTAGTTAGAAATGGTTTTCGTCGGTTCTTCTGTTTTTCGAAAAATATTTGAACTTTTTAAAATCCAATTTTTTTTCTGTGCACCATATTTTGAATCTTAACATTTTTAGATTTAAATATTTTTAAATCATGAATATGTTTTGAATCTGAACATTTTTGAATATTGTGAACTTTTTTGAATCAGATATGGTGTGGGAAACCAAGGCTCGAAGGAAATGGGCAGAGTGATCAATACTGCACACCACACGCCGGTTAATCATGACCAACTCGTTTGCAAGCTGCCCACGCAGGCAGGATGCATTGCATACACATGTACAATCATAGATATGCTATGCCTTCGCTCGATCGGTAGCACACTAAACATGTGAAAGGGCCGAGATGCATGCA
Source organism: Avena insularis (assembly GCA_023614405.1). Taxonomy (NCBI): domain Eukaryota; kingdom Viridiplantae; phylum Streptophyta; class Magnoliopsida; order Poales; family Poaceae; genus Avena; species Avena insularis. The sequence goes on along the minus strand of CM042695.1, from coordinate 373,745,695 downwards.
TCTCCGATCTCTCTCTCTATCTCTATATAAGCCAGAGCTTCTCCAAAGGTTGATTCAGAATCAACATGACAGATGATTTCCTTTTAGATGAAAACATACTTCAGAATTTTTAGTAGACCGAGATATTAGAGAAAACCAAAATTCGATGGTTCACGGGTAGTTGGGGTGTGCGCTCTGAGGCTGACCGATGTGTTCATCGACGCTTGAGTCGTGCACATCACTGGCCATAGTGGCGCCCTGGTGCATGACCGAGTCGTCCCTAAGGAATTCCCTTAGTCACCGGCACTGCATCCACATTAACAATCTAGGAGGGCATCTGCTCCGGTGGCAGATTCCTCTGCTTCACAATCTTCTTCATTTCGGTGTACTCGCAGTCTAGGCCAACAAGTTTAATCAGTGCAACGTCGAGAAACTGCTCCTTCACTTGACGAAACCACTTCTCCACCCTCTTTGTACGGAGGGCGACTCGTGCCTTGGTATTGGAAGTAGTCCACTAGTACAGAATGGCCCATATGTCCCAGTTGGTAAGGGCCTTTAGTCCCGGTTCCCCAACCGGGACGGGGCAATCGGGACTAAAGCCCCAAACTTTAGTCCCGGTTGCCCCACCAACCGGGACGAAACAGCGTACATGTGGCCGCTGCTCCGTGCGAGGGGGAAGGAGCAACCGTCCCGGTTAACCCTCTGCCGGGGCAGAGATTTGGCACATTTCTCTGCCGCGGCAGAGAATTCATTTTGACAACCTTTTCTGCCGCGGCAGCATTTTGGCCACTTTTTGTGCCGCGGCAGAGAATTCATTTATGTTGTTTTATTTTTTATTTAGTGTTTTGCACTCATCAATAAAGGAACCATTATATTATACAAGATCATCATGACAATATAGATCCAATGGTCAAACATATTACATTCGATACATGGAGTTCATGCACTACATACAAAATAAGCTATTTGTACAATCCCTATTGTATATACACACCCGTATAGTATTATCCTTTTGGGTCTAGGACTTCTGCATCCAAGAATCCTGCCAATTCCTCCTGAATTGCTCGTACGCGATCCTTTGGCAGAAGACCGTCTCGTAGACGTTCGATCTGATTTAAAAAAGGAGTCAACCTATATGCATGAATGAAACTAAACACAATTTGATGGTAATTAAAAATTATAGAAATTGTTTACATACGTTAAGTTGCTCTAAATTTCTCCCCTTCTCATAGCACGTCTGACGGATGAACTCGCAAACATAGTATCCACATAAATTGTTCTCTAGTTCCTGCGCCAGGCACTTTACGAGAACATAGTTCAATCAAAATAATAATCAAGCATGATAATAACGGTATTAAAACTAGAATCAAAGAGATGCGCAGATATAGCTAGTGGTGCTTACATCTAGTGGTTTAAATGTAAGCTCCTCTTTCCAAACACCTCTAGCCTTCTTGGTGAACCGTTTCCAAGCGCTACCCGACGAAGAAAATGAATAAAAGAAGTTATTAATTAATTGATATCATAAAATTCACGAACGTTGCCGATATAGTGTCATAATGATTAGAATTACCGCTGGAGAATTATCTGTATGTCCTTCCACGTCTCAAGGGGTTTATGTTTCGAGTCCATGACTAGTACACGCCCTTTGTCAGGTTGAATGATTAACAGAATATAGTGGAAGTTGCGCATGCATAACTCATGAATTATATACTTAACATCGAGTATATACTTAACATCGAGTAAGCGAAAAGAAAGTGTATACAAGACAATAACACTCACTCGAAGTTGTAAGGAAATAGTATTCCCCTTCTGGTTTCTTGAAACCTTAACGCGTGTACGATATTATCCTCCGTATCCTGGGGGTTTGTTTTGAGATTAGCTTGATGAACCCAATATGGGTCAATAAACCCAATATCATAGGTTTGTTCTCTGCTGCATTCGAGAATCTTCATTCTGCATATTATAGTATGATTATATACATGCAATAAACAGGTGAGATAGCTAGAGACTAAATTAATTACAGAATTAGTACTTACAGACAGTAGGCACTGATGATCGATTTGTCCAAGGCGTCTCGATTGAATAATTGAAATAGTTCAACAAATTCAATGGCTATCATGTCATCTACTTCTTTCCCGTAATGCTTTTTGTAACCCTCAGCATTATCCAGTTAGCCCTGGCCTTTGTGGCATGCATGTACCAGTTATGCAATCTTCGCATTTTTGTTGGAAGATTATTTACCTCCTCAGGTTTGACGAGAGGTTTGTCGTACTGGTATTTGTATGCTACTTCACCCACGGGGGAGTACTGTAACTGGGATAAGTAGTGGACAATACTCATACCTTGAGCAGCGACAGCTTCTCCGTATAGTGCAACTACATCTGGATCATACTGCTCTTCGGCCGCATATTTGCTCAACCCCACATTGGTATGGGAAATCACCTTGATAGGGGCGCAAGATTGTTTTGTTTGTTCTCCGAGCTGGGCAACAGATTTCTCGCTTGCATCAGTACTGCTCTTCGACAGTTGTTGTGCCGCATGTGACTTGAGAATAGAGCGCTCATAGTCTGATGACATCTTTGGCTCGGGTTGGTGAAGGGCCTTTAGCATTTTGAACACTCGGGATTTTTCTTCTTTGGTGCTGGGGAACTCTGGCTCTTTCGGCCGCCTCAGCTTAGCGAAAAACACTGTCGTTTCCGCCTCAATGATCGCCGTAGTCTCCTCTTCAGTACAGTCATAAGCTCTCTTGGGAGGAACCTTTGGTACTTTTGGAAGAGGCTCCTGTTTACGTGTCGGCGATCGCTTACCACTCCGCAGAGTAGCGGTGGTACGCTTACGCTTTTTTTCTTGAGGCGCCGGTGATGGCTGTCGCGGCGATGGCTACGCCGGAGACTGGTGAGGCGATGGAGATGGGTGAGGTAACAAAGACAGCTGCCGCGGCGGCGACGACCGCGCTGGAGACGGGTGAGGCGGTGGCGAAGATGGCCTTGGCATGTGATTTGGAAGCATGATACATTCCTTTGGCCATAGAATGGTGACGTTTGTTGCTTCTCCCAGTTCAGTCACATCCCCTTCACCTGCAGGGTAGTCAAGCTTCAAACCTTGAAAGGTGGGCATGATTTCATCCATCCCGACAACAACGTAGCCCTGTGGAACCGGACGACAATGGTAAGTTGGTGTGGGTCCAATTGGTAAGGCATAGCCGACCGCCACTTTCATTGATATGTTCACAACTTTGACATGTAGCTCGCAGTGTGTCATCTGTGTGATATCATCCACCGGGTAGCCAACACGAGCCATCGTCGGTGCACCATCATCATCGTCATTGTCATCACCCGGGACCTCGGTGGAAGCCACACTGCTTTTTCGATTATTCGATAGGCCGGTAGCATCGAATGCATGTTCTACCACCATGTGCTGCTGAGATGGGCCGGTAGTACCTTGCTGGCTAAGTGTGTTAATTTGATCTTGTTGTTGCTTTATTCGTTCTTCAATTATACACATTCGCTCTTTCTGAATATCTGCTTCAACTTCCGCCTTGTCCTTTCTCCTCTTACGGCTTATATCAGGATATTTGTTCCTCTCTTCGGGAAACCCAGTGCTCCATGGTTGGGATCCTATTGTGCCTCGTGTTCGTCCATCATGTTCCTTATTTCCAAGGGCGAGTGTGAGCTCATCATTCTCTCTATCGGGAATGAAGTCCCCATCTTTAACAGCCTTTACTGCGTTTCTCATCTTCTCGATTGGCAAGGGGTCTTCTTTATGTCGTATGTTATATATACACTTCCCTTTTGAGTTCAACGTGCCCCCATGCTCGTAAAACCAATTATTTGCATGTTCGATACAATCGTCTGTCTCTGGGATGATCTTTTTAGCATGCAGTTCATCCTCAAGTTTCTTCCACTTAGGAATGCCAGCCCTGTAGCCACCTTGCCCCATAGTATGGTGATACTTCTTATTAGCAGCATTCGGCTTATTTGTTGCAGATATTTTCTTAGCTTTTTCTGACGTCTTGTAATTCACAAACTTAGCCCAGAATGATTTTAACTTCTGATACTGAATCTTCTCGAAATCCGGAGTCTTCTCTTTCACGACATAGTCAAGGTGCAATCTTTTCTTCCAGTTGGTGAAACACTGGGCCATCTTCTTCATAGCCCACTCCCTGACCTTCATCTCCATGGCTTTCGCATGTTCTAAGGCGTCCTCAACTGGATCCTCCGCATTTGTATCCAGCTCTACCTTCGATAGTTTGAAATTAAGCATGAGCCTCTTCCACAGTAAATCTTTGGCCATGTTAGGGACATATAAACATGTTCCCTCTTCTTCCGCATCAGCAGGCCTATTCCAATTTTGAATGGTGATCGGGACGAAGTCCCTAATGATTACTCCACATTGTGCCACAAATTTGTTTGCGACAACAACGGGAGCCGTCAGTTTTCCTTCTTCACCGATTTCTTTGATCCTGAACCTCTCATGGCCTTCCAACTTTTTGGTTGGTCCTCGTCCGCTCTTTTCAGTAGATTTGTTCGATCCGAAGGGCTAAAAGAAGAAAGATCGTCGTTACTGTTACTATATAGACAACAGATGATTAATTAATGAATTAATTATATTACATGCACCTCGCCAGAGCGGTCGTCTTCTCGATCACACAAGGCATCGCCTTCTCCCTCGCGGAAGGCATCACCTTCAACCTCAAACAAGTCGTCTCTTCTGGCAAAATGAGGATCACCCTCACCGGAGTTATTCAGAAACGTCGATACATCTAAATTTTCTTCCCCGCGGATCACACCTTGGATCAACTCTTCCTTTTCTTCGTCTCTGTCGTGTGGTTCTATATTTTCTGCATAGGTGAAAAAACGGATAAGTCAAAGCGGCTAAGGGAGAATGTTAGGTAGGTTGTTGAGAGATATCAACCCTAATTTGGAGAAACCCTAATATATACATACACAATAATAAAAATGAAGAGAAACCCTAAACCCTAAACCCTAAAAGGAAACTATGTAGTAGATAGGTAACTCTATCTACTGACAAAAGGCCACATTGGAATCATATACATCATAGCGAGAAAGTAGATACTTTGTAATAGGTTCATAATGAGAGGCTACGCTTGCCCTCGGGCTCTGATCCTATCGCGAATAACCAATACCGGAAAGAAAGGCGACAATTCAAAACATGGCATAATACAATGCGCAAACAATATGTATGACATGTCAGATTAGATACTACGCAGTAACCATAATGCATGTCGATTTAAGAGGGTTCGGAATGCCCTGACAAAGGTGCATCGTCAAACTCACATGTATATGATGGGTATCGATGTTCTTCGAACTAAACTAGGGTTTAAAGTTGCTTGACAATGTATTATGATTGCTTAGACACATAGCTCTCAATTTTCTGAATATTTTGATATATTATACATATTTTTATGATTTAATATGAATTAGTTATTGATTTTACAAAATTATATTAATTTTTGCTATTTTCAAACATTTCTAAAAAGGATTAAGCCATTACTGCATCACCCTCACATCATCAACCCTATCCCTAACTTTCTACACCGGGGCTGCTCCTACCCGCAACCACTGACTAGGGGGCCCCAGGCCGAGATGGGTCCACCCTATGGCCACGCGCCACGCCGGCGCGAGGCGTCGGCGGTGGTCGGTCGCCGACGATCACACCGGGCCATGCATGCGTGGAGGGTCTTGAAAAAGAAGAGTGTGACGAGGGGAACTACATAGTGGTGGCACCGCCCCTTTAGGGTCACCGGAGCGAGGCCTGCAACGAGCGGAGGCGACGGATCTCACAGACAAACGGCGCGCGGCGGCTACGAAGATCTAGGAGGCAAATGAAGGGTGCACCCTGAGCACCAGAAGCTCACCAAGGTGCTCGACGTGGGGTCGTGGAATCCAGGCGAGGCCGGAGGCGAGCTAATCGATGGCGGCGAGCTTTGTCGGGGTTGGGGCTTGATTCCTTCAGTGGGACAAAATAGGGGACCGAGGCGGAGCTGCTAGCACCACCAGATGGTCGAGGGGAGGCCGGGAACGGCGGCGACGGTCGGCTACTGGGGCCGGCTAGGGTTTTGCCAGAGAGGGAGAGAACACACGCGAGGGGAAGAAAGAGGGAGAGAACGCACGACGATGCACGGCGGCGGACAGAGGCAACGGTGGGCAGCCTGACGGCAGGGCGGGCGGCGACGTCTCCCTGTGCGCGCGCGTCAGGATCATATCAACTAAAATAATCATCAACAAAAAATCATCACTAGTGCGTGCGCGCGTGTCGGGATCTACATCATCTAAATACATCTAAATCATCTAACAACTATACACCTAAAAATCTAAATAATATATACATACACCTAAAATAATATATATATACACACACCTAAAATCTAAATATATACATCTAAACATGTCAAAAAAATATACATCTACAAGCATATACATGTATGCATACACACTAAAAGGAAGGGCCCTCTCGGGTGGTACGGCGCGCGCCGGCGCGTGGGCGCTTGGGGGAAGGAGAGGGAGGAGGCGGGAGGCGCTGCGCTGGAATCGTGGCGTGCGGGCGCAAGGTGCGGGCCTGGCAGCGTGCGAGGATGGCAGACGGGAGGCCGTGTGGCCGGAGACGGAGGACGGAGGCGGTGGACACGGGAGGCGGTCGGGGAGGAGAGGGAGAGGTGGCGGGCGGCGCTAGACACGGACGGCGGTGGTGGACGAAGCGCGTGGCGATGGACGATGGAGACGGAGGCGGGCGGCCAGAGGCGGCAACGGCAGTGGAATGGGCGAACTGCCGTCGTGGGGATCGGGTGCGGCGTCGTCGATGAGAAGCAGAGAAGAAGCAGAGAAAAGAGATGGGGAAGAAGAAGAAGAAGAAGAAGAGGCGCGCAAGTTATAAATGAGGGAGTATACGTCCCGGTTGATGACTCCAACCGGGACTAAAGGGTCATACGTCCCGGTTGGAGCCATCAACCGGGACGTATGCTCCCTGTTTTCAAGCGGCGCGTGCAGAGGAGCTTTAGTCCCGGTTGGTGGCTCCAACCGGGACGTATGACCCTGTTTTCTAATTTTTTCACGAATTATCTCTCTGTTCCTGTCTTATTTTTTATTTTGGGGTTAATTTTGTAATATTTTTTAAATGATAATTAATTTGGAATTTAGAAAAACTTTAAACATAAAAGGTGTTTGAATTTGAATAACTCATTCAAAACCATTTTCTGTTTTTAAAAATAATTAATATAACATTTTAAACTATAAACCATTTAAAATTAAAAATGAATTAACTTATATTTTTATTAATTAATTTGGAATTTAGAAAAACTTTAAACATAAAAAGTGTTTGGATTTGAATAACTAATTCAAAACCATTTTTTGAATTTAGAAAAATAATTAATGTAACCATTTAAACTATGAACCATTTAAAATTAAAAATGAATTAAATTATATTTTTATATATTAATTTGGAATTTAGAAAAACTTTAAACATAAAAGTGTTTGGATTTGAATAACTAATTCAAAACCATTTTATTTTTTTAAAAATAAGTAATGTAACCATTTAAAATATGAACCATTTAAAATTAAAAATGAATTAACTTATATTTTTTATATATTAATTTGGAATTTAGAAAAACTTTAAACATAAAAGGTGTTTGGATTTGAATAACTAATTCAAAACCATTTTTTGTTTTTAAAAATAATTAATGTAACCATTTAAAATAAAAAATGAATTAAATTATATTTTTTATATATTAATTTGGAATTTAGAAAAACTTTAAACATAAAAAGTGTTTGAATTTGAATAACTAATTCAAAACCATTTTATGTTTTTAAAAATAATTAATGTAACCATTTAAAATATGAAACATTTAAAATTAAAAATGAATTAACTTATAATTTTTATATATTAATGAGGGGGAAGAAAATGATGGGAAATAATGGGCGGGAAGAAAAGTTTATTACGATAGAACTGGAATTAAAGTATATAACGCAACTAACACTAAGTTACATAAAACACGACTGAAAATTAAGATACATAGAAGAACTGAAAATTAAGATACATGGCCAGATTAAGTCACAATCGGCCAAACTTGTTTTGCAATGTTGGAGTGACTCAATCATGCTCCTGCCAGTTGTCACTGTCATGGTCGTCATCGCTGTCGTCGTCGCTCGCCGTAGTTGAACCTTGAAGGCTAAGTACGAGTGGGCTGGACTTGAGGGTAGCGCAGGCGGGGGTTCGAGTTGGCGGCCGTGTCATAGGCCATGACGCTCTGGAGAGTCCGGCCGCGCCACCACAGCCGACGGCCGGTCTTGTTGAAGTTCGGAGGAGGTGGGTCATCGTCCTCGTGCCTGGCGAGCGCCCTCTTACGCCGATCCCCGAAGAAGGCTTCCCAAGTCGGAAAATAGTCGGGATGCCAGTTGGGATTCCTCCGCTGCTCCGGCGTGAGCTCGAAGTAGTAGTGGTTCGTGATGGCCATCCGGCGCGCCACACCTAGAGGGACAGGAGGAACCTCCAGGCCTCTGGCGCTCAGCATCCAACCGACGAGGACACAGTAGCCCGGCGGGCAGGGGTAGTTCGAGGCGCAAAGCGCCTCTGCCTCTCTAGGGGTTAGTCGTATGGTGGAAGCCATGGAAAAGAGTGATGAGGTTGCAAATATGAGTCTAGAGATATGCAATGAAAATGGAGGCCAATCATATATATATATGTAGTGAGAAATGGCGGGAAGAAAACTGCGGGAAGAAATGGCGGGAAAAAAACCGCGGGAAGAAAAATGGCGGGAAGAAACTTGGGTTTAGGGTTTAGGGTTTGGGATGTCCCGGTTGGGAGATAGTCCATGTAAGATGGTCTAGTATTTTATAAAAATGGGACGGTAGCATTCTGAAACAAAATTTTGGTGGTTACTTCACAAAACGACCCGTTATTTTGCGCTCAGAAAATGGAAAATGGCTTTTCCGTGCGACGAGAAGAAAAAGTTCCTCTTGCAACATTGTTCTCCATCCCAATGTCCACATGCATGCATAATATGGGCATAGCATCACAAACTATGCCGCGATTCAGCATATAACATCGGTCATTTGGATCGAAAGCCATGAAACCTCAAACATGATAGGTCATTTTGTGAAGGTTTTTTCGAGACATGATCAATATACCAAGTTTGGTATTTTTTCCTGCAACTATGTCACATAATATTACACCACGCGAAGTATTTACATTGTTCGGACTTTTTTTTGAATTTCTTATGCCCGTTTTGAATTTTTTGAATTTCTAACTATGGTCGAACCGGCGTGCTTGAAGATAGGGGACGAGCATCGTTAGATATTGCATTGGATCTCTGAAGAAACCACATATTGCGAGTCTAAAAATGATTTTTTCAAAAAATCACGGACGTTAGATCATGTACCTATAGTACAAACCGGACCCACTTCCTACCGATTCGGCAGACATTTCTCCTTTTTACCCGGGATGGATGGAAAGGTTTGAGATGTCCCGGTTGGGAGATTGTCCATGTAAGGTGGTCTAGTATTTTAGAAAAATAGGACGGTAGCATTCTGAAACAGCATTTTGGTGGTTACTTTACAAAACGACCCGTTTTTTGCGCTCGGAAAATGGAATATGGCTTTTCCGTGCGATGAAAAGGAAAACTTCCTCCTACAACATTGTTCTCCATACCAATGTCCACATGCATACATAATATGGGCACAGCATCACAAATTATGCCGCGATTCAGCACATAACATCATAAAATATCCTTCACAAAATGAGCTATCATGTCTCATGGCATTTAGGTTCACAATATGTAGTCGACCGGCCAGACATGAACTAGAGGTACACAATATGAGCATGAACTTCTTGGCGTATGTCCTTCCTTATGATCGCTTCAGACGTAACCATGGAGCATCTTCTTTACTTAACGGAATGCTTGGGTCAGTTTTCACTGTGGAGGGCGGAATTTCATCAAACCTATTATAATCTTATGACATGTCTATCTTGTCCTCGATTCCCATGGTGTTTCTTTTCCCTGAAAGAACTATGTGATGCTTTGGCTCATCATATTATGTATTTGTTTGCATATTTTTTCTTTTTTTTTGGTCTGGAGGACAGCCCTTCACATACAAAACCTGAGACACATCATTGGCTAGGACGAATGGATCATCTCTATAACCAAGATTGTTGAGATCCACTGTTGTCATTCCGTACAACTGGTCTATCTTTACCCCTTCCCCATTCAGGTTGACCCATTTGCAGCGAAACAAAGGGACCTTAAAATAGACTCCATAGTCAAGTTCCCATATCTCCTCTATGTAACCATAGTATGTGTCCTTTTGCCCATTCTTGTCAGTTGCATCAAAGCGGACACCCCTGTTTTGGTTGGTGCTCTTTTTATCTTGAGCGATCATGTAGAATATATTCCCATTTATTTCGTACCCTTGGAAATTTAATATAGTAGAAGATGGTGACGCGGCCAACAAGTATAGCTGATCTCCAACAGTGGTGTCATTCAAGAGATGTGTCTGCATCCAACCACCGAAAGACTTCATGTGTTCATCTATAATCCATGAGTCAGGCTTCCCCGGGTTTTTGGAGCATACAATATTCTTGTGTTCCTCGATATACAGAGCTGCCAAGGTGGAATTATGTAGAACTATGTAGTGTGCTTTAGTGAAAGAATCCCCGTCCCTACATATCATTGCTTTCTTTCCCAGCGTGCCTTTTCCACTTAGTCTTCCCTCATGCCGCGAGTCAGAAACACCAATCGACTTAAGGTCAGGAATAAAGTCAACACAAAACTCAATGACCTCCTCTATTCCATATCCCTTGGAGATGCTTCCTTCTTGTCTAGCACGGTTATGAACATATTTCTTTAAGACTCTCATGAACCTCTCAAAGGGGAACATATTATGCAGAAATACACGACCGCGAATGGCAATCTCTTCCACTAGGTGAACCAGGAGATGCGTCATAATATTGAAGAAGGATGGTGGGAACACCAACTCAAAACTAACAAGACATTGTACCACATCCTTCTGTAACCTTGGCAGAATATCTGGATTGATTACCTTCTGAGATATTGCATTGAGGAATGCACACAGATTCACAATGGATACTCGAACATTTTCCGGTAGAAGCCCCCTCAATACAATCGGAAGCAACTGCGTCATAATCACGTGACAGTCATGAGACTTCAGGTTTTGGAACTTTTTCTCTGCCATATTTATTATCACCTTTATATTGGATGAGAAGCCAAACGGCACCTTGATACTGTAAAGGACTTTAAAAAAGATTTCCTTCTCTGCTTTGGTAAGAGCATAGCTGGCACGACTTAAGTGACGCCCTTTATCCGTCTTGTTCTGTGTATGCATGTTCTTTGGGTCTTTAATAATTTGTTGGTCCTCCCGTGCTTCTGGTGTATCTTTTGTCTTCCCATACACGCCTAGGAATCCTAGCAGGTTCACGCAAAGATTCTTTGTCACATGCATCACGTCGATTGAAGAGCGGACACGTAGGACTTTCCAATATGTCAGCTCCCAAAATATAGATTTCTTCTTCCACATGGGTGTGTGTCCTGTAGCGACGTCGTTCGGAACTGATTGACCGACAGGACCCTTTCCAAAGATTACTTCTATGTCCTTGACCATACCAAATACATCATCACCAGCAGGGAGTTCAGGCTTCTTCCGGTGATCCGCCTCACCTTTGAAATGCTTGCCTTTCTTTCTTACGGGATGATTGGTCTGAAGAAATCGTCGATTCGCCAGGTACACAACCTTCTTGCATTTATGCAAATATGTACCTTCAGTCTTATCTAAACAATGCGTGCATGCCTTATATCCCTTGTTTGTCTGTCCTAAAAGGTTACTAAGAGCAGGCCAATCATTGATGGGTACAAAAAGCAACCCTCGTAGGTGAAATGGCTCCTGTTTGTTCTTATCCCATGCATGTACACCTGGTTTTCTCCACAGCTGTAAGAGTTCTTCAACTAATGGCCTAAGGTACACATCAATGTTGTTGCCCGATTGCTTCGGGCCTTGAATGAGCACTGGCATCATAATGAACTTACGCTTCATGCACAACCAAGGAGGAAGGTTGTAGATACATAGAGTCACGGGCCAGGTGTTGTGACTATAGCTTTGCTCCCTAAAAGGATTCATGCGATCCGTACTTAGACCAAACCATAAGTTCCTTGTGTCACCTGCAAAGTCTGGGAAGTCTCTCTCGATTTTTCTCCACTGTGACCCATCAGCAGGGTGTCTCAACTTCCCGTCTTTCTTACGGTCTTCTTTGTGCCATCGCAACAACCTAGCATACTCTTTGTTTCTGAACATGCATTTCAACATTGGTATTATAGGAGCATACCACATAACCTTAGCAGGAACCCTCTTCCGGAGGGGCTCTCCCTCAACATCACCAGAGTCATCTCGTATGATCTTATACCACAATGCATTGCATACCGCGCATTTATCTAAATTCTCATACTCCTTACCGCAGTAGAGGATACAGTCATTAATACATGCATGTATCTTCTGCACATCTAATCCTAGAGGACAGAGAGTCTTCTTTGCTTCGTACGTACTCTCGGGAAGTTCCTTATGTTTTGGAAACTTCGGCTTCATTATTTTCAGCATCTTTTCAAATGAGGAGTCAGTTAGACCACACTCTGCCTTCCATCGCAGCAATTCCAGTGTGGTACCGAGCTTTGTGCTGCCATCTTCGCAATTTGGGTACAACAATTTCTTGTGATCTTCTAACATGCCCTCTAACTTCAACTTCTCCTTTTATGTTTCACAGTCTTGCTTTGCATCAGAAATGACCCTACCAAGTTCATCAGCGGGCTCATCTGATGCTCGTTATTCACCTCCTTCCTCTTTATTGTATTCCATTGCAGTATCACTGTATTCAGAAAACATATGATAATAGTTGTTATCATCATCTTCTTCTTCACTGTCTTCCATCATAACCCCTCTTTCCCCGTGCTTGGTCCAGCAATTATAGTTGGGCATGAAACCTTTCATAACCAGGTGGCCGCGAATGATTTTCGAGGAAGAGTACTCCTTGTTGTTCCGACATTGAACACATGAACAACGTATAAAACCATTCTCTTTGTTTGCCGTAGCCACATCGATAAATTTATCCACGCCTTTAATATACCTGGGTACACGCCGGTCACCGTACATCCATTCCCGGCTGTTCATCTGCATCATATAATTAAGTTTATCAAAAACAGAACATCATAAATAGTGAAATGACCAATTCACATCGACACATGCATTGTATCAATGACAGAGAAAAGATAAGATTGCTAACCTCGATCGAGGGAAATAAAGAGGAGAAAGCTCAAGTGCGTCTCGGACACCTTCTATATTTTTGTTCTGTGAAAAATTGAACGGGATCATTCACTCAAATAGTTCATCAAACACCTTGAATGCATGCATAGGAAAAAAATAAACTAGCACACCTCTCACACCTTCCACCAAGAAAAACAGAGGGGAGGCAGAGGGCTGGGGCGTCGTATTTATAGAGGGCGGGATCATACATCCCGGTTTGTAACACAAACCGGGACTAAAGGTGTGTGCCAGTACACGTGTCTGGCGTCCAACCTTTAGTCTCGATTTGTGTTACAAACCGGGACGCATGACCTCTCACGAACCGGGACGCATGCCTCCGGCCACCGTACCCGCTCGAATCGGGATGCGTGCCAGCATTAGTCCCGGTTCGTGGTGCAACCGGGACTAATGCTATTAGGGGGCGTGAACGGATAGCCTGTTTTCTACTAGTGGTCCCATGTTCTTAGGCTTTGTTGTATTACATCGGATATGGTTTTATGGTACAAAATCGTGTGCTGTTTTCAACAGTTAATAGCATTGATTCACATGGAAGTTGCAATGTCATAGGAATCTAAGTACAGAATTTATGAAATGAAATGAAATGGCATGTCCTCAAATAAGTGATATGGATTTTTCTAAATTTCTTGATTAACTCTTGTTTGTCCAGTTGGGTCTATACCTGCTTCGTGAAGGAACCCATACAGACTTTGCGAAAGAGCTGTCTAGGTTCTTTTGGGTTGCCAAAGATGGACACCAGAAATACCATATGGTGAAATGGGTAGATATCTGTACCCCAAAAGCCTTGGGGGTTTAGGAGTCCTGGAATCTCGCCGCTTCAACGTGGCCTTATTGTTCAATTGGGTTTGGCGGATCCACCAAGATCGACGGTGGTCTTTGGTTCCAACTCATTAAGGCCAAGTACCTCCGGGACGCCCTCTGATGGCATGCGAACACCAGGAGGGATCCCAATTTTGGTGAGCCATCCAAGACATTAAGCACTTCATTCGCCGTGGTTCTCTCTTTGTGGTGGGAGACGGGCATGGAGTCATGTTCTGATGGATCCCTGGTTACAGGGTGTCCCTCTCAAACAGGAGTTCCCCGCTCTGTTTGCTATCTGTGCAGCTCCCATGATGGTAGTTGCCGAGGCAGTTCATGAAGGCCAATGGAGCATCCCGTTCCGGAGGTCCTTTAATAACACTGAGCCGGCTGACTTCCTGAGGCTGCAGGGTTCCTTGCCCCTATCCCTCTCAGAGGAGAAGGATACGGTTTCTTGGAACCAGTCTCCTTCGGAAGCCTTCTATGTTAGCTCGGCTTATAGGACCCTCTTCCAGGGTCCTGAGCTTCCTTGGACGTCGCACCTTTGGAAATTGCCTGTCCCCCTGAGCGTGTGTATCTTTCTATGGCAGCTGCTACGTGATCGCCTTCCTTCGAGGGTAGAGGTCTCGAAACGCAACGGTCCTGGCAATGGGCTGTGCCTATTATGTGGGATGCCAGAATCGTGCACTCACATAATGTTCACGTGCCCGACCGCTCAGTTTCTGTGGAACATTATCCGAGAAGCCCTGGGGCTGCTTGGCAGGCCCAAGACCTCGACGAATTCCTAGAAACGGATGCAAACCGCACCGGGAGAGGGCGCCACCTCTTCTGGTTAGTGTTTGCGGCCATCACTTGGGCCCTTTGGAAGATTAGGAATAAGATGGTGATTAAGTGGATTTATCCCTGCCGGGCTTCTGACTCTGTGTTTTCTTTTCTTGCCCATCTTCAACAGTGGTACCCCATGTTCAGGCAGCATGACCGGGAGCGCGTGGATGGCATCTTACAGGATCTCAGGGCATCGGTGGCGCAACGCTTCACGGTTCCTGCTAGTGCGTTCGCGGCTTCGTAGGAGGAGCCTCATTATCCTCTGTGCTGTTGTTTTTTCTGTTTCTTGGGCTTGCTATGCTGTGGTTCCAGTGGACTTCTTTTTATTTTTTTAATGCCTGGGTGTAGGTGACTTTGTTGTACTTTGGATGATTGTTGCTTTATTTATAAAGCTAGGTATAAAGCCTGTTTCGAGGATTTGCCTAAATTTATATGTATCTAGACCCATTTTAGTATCTAGATACATGCGAACCTAGACAAACTCAAATCAAATATTTCAGATGAAGAAAGTACTACTCCGTCCGTCTCAAAATAGATGTTTTAGGTTATTTAAAATTTGAATAAATCTATATACTAAATAGTATCTAGATTTATTCAAATTTTAACAAATTTAGTATATTTATTTTGGAATCGGAGGGAGTACATACTATCAGGTTTTGAAGTTCGCAAGGATTCCCGCTGCCCAATTGGTAGCGTGCTAACGTGAATGGGTTTTTTCAGTCCGGTTTTTTGCCACTTTTTCTTGTTAGTTAGTAACGGTTTTCTTGGTTTTTTGGAAAAATATTTGAACTTTTAGAAATTTGAACATTTTTAAAATCCATTTTTTACTATGAACCTTTTTTAAAATCTGAACATTTTTAGATTTAAGTATTTTTTAACATCATGAATATATTTTGAATCTGAACATTTTTGAATTTGAACTTTTTCGCATATGAACTTTTTGAATCTGGAAAAAAATAGAAAAAAAAAGTAAAAGGAAAAGAAGAAATAGAAAATAGGAGAAAGAAAGCCGAACTGGGCCAGCCCATACCGCGCGTGTTAGGAGCCGACCCGGTCGGCATATAGGATTTTCCCACGGAAAATGCTCCGTCCATAGAACGCTACCGAGCACCATTTTGCTTAACCGTTGGTCTCTGGGCCCAACCGGTTATAACGCATTTGCTTTCTTTAGGGTATCTCCACCGGGAGACCTAAACGGTCCGTTTGGGTAGAGCCGCGGTCACTTTTAAATCATTATCTAGCCTATCCGTCTAGTCGCGTCCAGCAGCGTAACCGATATTATTCTATTTTGTTTGGCCAGCCCAAGAGAGAGGATAAAGAAGAACGTCTATTGTGTGACTACCAACTGGATCAGTCTGATACAACAACCGGCCAGAATTTAATATCGGAATGAATTGGTCCGGCCCAAGTCTATCTGGGGTCATCCCATTGGGACGTCTCCTTGGGCCAGCTGTTCGCGTGGACTGATTAGGACGCCGGTCGGACTGTTTGGGTCTTCTCTGTCGAGATGCCCTCACTCGGCTTTGGCACCTGATGATCAACAAGTGCAGTTATCTGACGAGCCGAAGGATATTCAATAGGTCGGCTTATGGTTTCCATTTCCGAGGCCGTCCCCCTTGGCCGCATCTAGACTAGGTGTGGGAAACAAGGCCGAAGGAAATGGGCATGTAATAAACTGACCCAGCAAGAATAGTACTAGTACTTAGAATGATCAAGACTGCATACGCCGGTTAACCATGACCAACTCGTTTGCAAGCTGCCCACGCAGACGCAGGACGCATGAATGATGAATACGTGATCATAGACATGCTGTTCCTAACTGGCTCGATTGCTAGCAATAAACATGTGAAACGGCCTAGATGCATCATGCATCTCTCTCTAACTCTATATAAGCCAGAGCTTTTTCCGAAGGATGATTCAGACTCAACACGAAAGATGATTACCTTTTAGATGGAAAAAATACTTCAAAATTTAGTTTAGACTAGGATATTAGAGAAAACCAAAAGTCGATAGTGCACGGGCTGTTGGGACGTGGCACATCACTGGCTACATCCACGCTGCCGAACATGATCGAATCGTCCCTACGGAATTCTCTTAGGTCCTCCAGCACCGCATGGCCAATGATGATCTAGAAGATGAGTGTCTCGCAGACCATGAGCACTTGTGGGACGGCGGTGCGCTGCCTCTGCTTCGGTAGAAGATTCGTCGACTTCACATTCTTCTTCGCTTTGGTGTACTCGTAGTCTAGGCCAACAAACTTGATCGGTGCGGCATCGAGGAACTACTCCTTCATTTTACGGGTCCACTTCTCCACCCTAGTTCCATGAAGTGTGAACATCGTCGTCACCATGAAGCTCATGTGCCTTGGTATTTTAAGTAGTACAAATGGAAAGTTGGCACACCTATCATTGGAGGCTGCAGTGTTCTTGAAATTTGCTGCAGAACTATGGAACAAGATCTATCGAGAGGAGAGACTCGATGTGAACATGTTTACATTTGATCAGCGTGAACTCGTAAATTGTAATGTGTGATGTGAACGACTGAAAAATTGCTGAACGATTTGGATTAGCGCATTTCCTTGATGTAAATTGTAAGATGGTTCAAATGCCTGACGGGGTTCCCGCGCACATGATCACCTACATTTTTCAATCAAGGAACTGTAGGCCAGTCGGCTGCTCACACTCGTTTCACATTTCCCAAATGTGTGTGGTAGTTTATATCGCATACGGTTTTATGTTACAAACAATGTGCTATTTTAACTGTTAGTTGTATTGATTTGGATGGTAGTTGCAATGTCACAGGATTCAAGTATAGAAATTATGAAAAAGAAAATGGAGCGACTAGTCTTTGAATTAAATAGTAGTCGGAGGTTTCAAAGTACGCAGCAGTTCCCGCTGCACAATTGGTAGTGTGACAAAAAACATCGCAAACGATTTATTTCATTATACATGTATAGGATAGTTTATATTGGACACGTTGTTGTACATAAATATTGTGTGTGATGTGAGATAACGATGCTACTCCATGGCAGTTGCTAACATTATGATGGCATTCACAACATTATGATGGCATTCACAATTTTTATATATTAATCAAACATTTTAGTTACAAATGGCATAGAAAAGTAGGATACTCTTAATATTTGGAGGATTCATGATTAACATTTCCACATATCTTAGATACAAAAAATCTAATACTCCCTCCGTCTAACAAAAGATGTCGCAGTGCCGTTTTTGCGAAAACCCCCTTCATGTTTTTCTGACCAAACCCACAGTCCCGCCTCCCGACTCCCCCATCCCCTCCGTTCCCTTGACTCCCTCGCCCCCACCACCTCCGTCGACAGTCCCGCCTCCCATCAGCCCCCAGCCAACTCCGGCCTTGCCCTGCCATGCCGACCTATGCCGGCACCCCCTCCTTTCCCTATATCGATTCTACAGGGTGGAACCGTCAATTCGCAGTCACCACCACAAACCCTAGCCCAGGCAAGGATTGATTTTTTGATCCATGGGAGTAGTTAATTAAACTAAAAGACCTCCTCCTCAGCGAGGCCTTTGGCAGATCTTGATGCCTCAGCAGCACGAGCGACACTCCCTTTGGCCATGCACCTTTTTCACTTCGCCTAGGAATCTATGAGGTTGTACCTCTTGAGCTCCACCGCCACTCAACATGGCACAGGAAACCAAGGCCCGTAGTAAATGGGCAGAACAATCAATACTGCACACGCATGTTAATTAAGACCAACTCATTTGCATATTGCCCACATAGACACAGGATGCATGAATATGTGATCACAGATATGCTATGCCCAAAGGGCCTAGATGCATCATGCATCTCTCTCTAACTCTATATAAGCCAGAGCTTTTTCAAAAGGTTGATTCATACTCTACATGACAGATGATCACCTTTAAGATAGAAAATACTTCAAAATTTATTAGACCGGGATATTAAAGAAAACCAAAAGTCGATAGTGCACAGGCTATTGGGGCGTGCGCTCTGAGACTGACCGATATGCTCTTGGGGCACAAATTTTGCACATCATTGGCCATATTCGCGCGGGAGAACATGATCGAATCGTCCCTAAGGAATTCCCTTAGGGTATCCGACATTGCATCCACATTGACGATCTGAAGACGAGAGTCTCAAGACAGTTACAGGACGGTGCCTCTGCTATGGTGGAATATTACCTTGCTTCACATTCTTGTTCGCTTCAATGTACATACGGTCTAGGCCAACAAACTTGATCGACGCGGCAAACTTGATCAACACGGTGTCAAGGAACTGCTCCTTCACTTGGCGGGTCCACTTAGGCTTTGATACATATCTAGTTGGAGGAGTGTGGAGATCTTGCAATATGCAAAGGATACCATTCTCCTTCTAGAAAACAACCTAGAACAAGCTAGGAATTTGAAATTGATCTTGTGTTTTTTTAGCAAATGTATGGGCTAAAACCAACTTTCATAAAGGTGATATTTATTGATTCATACAGTATGTGGAAAACTCTACTGGTTGAGGATATATTTACTTGTAACTTAGGTAATAATCTTCCCATGCCGTATCTGGGAGTCCCCATAGATAAAAAATACTAAAACTTTCTGACCAGAGACCTACTAAGGAGAAAATGGGAACAAAATTGAGTGTTTAGCAATGAAAATTACTGGTGATGGGAGGAAGAGTAACACTAAAAATTCATCACTCTCTATCATGCCATTGTACATGTGATGGCACCAATCTACATGGAAACAAATTCATTGGGACTCTAAGCGCAAAGCGATATAGCAATGGTGTTTTTCCCAAAAGGGTGACTCGAGGGTTTATATCAAACTCTTGGAAAAACAATAGTTATACACTTTTCTCTCCTCTTCAAACAACCTGCAAACCAAAGATGGTTTCCTTGTGTCCCCAACTCCACAAAGTGGTTATCAAGCACAAGGTTTTGTATTAGAATTGAAAACAAATGACTAAATAAAATAACTAAGGTAAATGTGCAGCAAGTAAACTACATTAAATGCAATATGTATAAACTAAATGTAATGAAAATATGAAGTGGTATAATGATGGTAGTGGTATAAAATACATGATAGAACTAAATGCAAGATTAATAGATGTTTTTGTATTTTTGTATAAAATATGTACTGAAAATAAAAAAGACTTATAAATGTAAGTAAAAAGTGTTTCTTATGATGAAAAATGGACTGGATTCATAGTTTCACTTGTCTAAACAGCTTATCATAAAGCATAATATTATTGGATCTTCATTAAGGTTTTATAATCATTCATATGAGCATCATCTCCTATAGTTGAGATGATGCACCACATCCCGCTAATACTCTTCTAGTAGGGAACCCTCCACAAACTAGATTTAAGATAAACATGAAGGGAATATGCCCTAGAGTCAAATATAAGATGGCATATTTCATAAAGTTTATGATTAAGTCTTGTATCATCATATAACTGTATTGATAGGGAAACATCAATACACGTGTGATATACAAACAAACAGTAGTTCCTGGTGAAACTCTAGTCACTAGTTCATTGGTCAACGGTGATCAAAGGTTTCATGATCATGAAGGTGCCTTGGCCCCTAATTGACAATGAGGTCATTTTATTAGGGAATGAGATGGTGAACATACCCTATCTATGGCATCGTATCACGATCATGTCACGAAGTTCAGGTTATCATGTCTAGGAAACATAGTGACTCTTTCCTTAGACTATGATACCATATCAAATCACTTTCTCCCGAGGATGCTTTGATGGCACATAATGTCACTTAGTGAAATGGTGATCATAAAGGTGACGTTGGGTATCCGGAGGAACATGTTGAGGAGACTGCGTCAAGAATGGGATTTGACCATCCGCGTGGCCGAAGATACTCTTCGGCCCACTCGGATAAGTTATATCCATAAGCTGCGCATCGTATGACTAAGGCATGGGGATATCATTTATCAGATCGAGTAAAGAAGATATTGTCGGTAACGGGGTTGAACACTGGCATGGGATGTAACTTGATCAAAACCACAGACAATATAGTATCACATAGACAAAAGGAATAAGACACAGTGTTTACGTGTAACATCCCAAAAATATTAATCAAGGTTATCAAATTCCAATCACCCAAATTTAAGGTTAACAAAAACTTTTGTTAATTAAAATCAACATGAATGCATATGTGTTTGTGATGAATACATGAATGCTTGCAATGACTTGTTTGATTGTTATGAATGGCAAGGATTGGTTTAAAGATGAAAACAACATCATCTAAATCATTTCCATGTAGAATCAAATCAATAGAAATTCAAAAACAAACAAAAGGAGCTAATGGTCATTTTGACCAAAGTTAACCACTAGACCACTTTGAGTGTTTCTAGTCCAAGATTTCTAACAGAAACAAATCCAATTCTTTTCACCCCTTGCTAGACCAAGTAAAAGTGAACCCAAGCCCACCTTGCAAACCCACAGAAACAATTTACAAATCTATGCCAAGGACAATTCAAAATTGAATCTGGTTCATATGGTAAGATCACCATTTCTCAAAACCCAACCAAACCAATTCACCTTGACAAATCCAAACAAAAAGAGACTACCAAGTATGTGCCTAGTACACTCACCAAGTTTCATCCAAAAATTCAAATATAAATTTCTTTCGACCATTTCATCAAACACTTAGTGAGCATAGTAAACCTGCCTAACTAACACTGTGTTTGATCAATGCTTTGTTCCCTCTTTGCACCCTACTCTCACCCCTTGTCTCCCCCAGTGAGCACACCAAAATTGAATCAACCTAGCAAGCTACCATTGCACCATGTCGTGCATATCCGAGCCACCCCTTGCCAGCCGACCATGGCAAGCTAGCAGGAGCCTTCGCCGCGCCTAGCCACCATGTCTAGGAGTCAGCCCTACGTCCACGGCCACCCCCTGTCCAGCGCTCGAGCACTGCCAAGCCGTGGACCACAAAGAACGTGTCGTGCCCAGTTCGTCTCTTCCACGTCGAGAGCACGCCAGAGCGCCGCGCTCGACACGCTCGCACACGACGTGCCTCGCCTTTTCCGCTCGTGCATGCGATCACCACGACCCCAGGAACCTCCCAGACATCCCAGTTCGCCGCCGCGCAACCCGTAGCCACTATGCGTCATCAAAACCTCCGTCGGTGCCGCTCAGAGCACCAACGCGTTCCGACCGTTCTCAATCGCCCCTTGCCACGCCATCAAGTCGTTGAGCATCGCGAGGAGACCATGCACCGTCCTAGCCCCCACGCCATGCCAGTAGCTCGCTGTAACACCGACCCCGACGAGCTCTGCCCATGCCGCTCGGCCTCTCTCGCTCGCCTATAAAAGGAGGCCTCCCTCGCACCATTTATCCACACCATATCGCTCCCCACCTCTCACTGATCCTTCCCACTTCTTCCCGGAGCAAGGCGAGCTCAGCATCATCGCAATTTGGCCGGCTCCCACAGCTGCTAGAGGAGAAGGGTGTCGTCGATTCAGGCCACCACAGGAGAAGCCGCCAGTACCAGGAGAACCGATGTTGTCGACAACCTCATTCTTCCCCCATTGCCGACCCTCGCCTGAGCCCCGGTGAGCCTCCCCAGACCCCCACTGGTTGTGCTAGGGTTTGTCCTCGTCGTGCCCTGTTTAGATGAGGACGATGGCAAAGTGAGCCGTTGATCTTACATCTAATCCTACGGCCAAAATCATCCCATACCCCTTCGCCACCCTCTGTCTCACTGACGAGTGGGGACACCACTTAACCATCCCCCGCACGCGCTGTGCACAGTGGGCCGGCCCAGTAACTCTCCCGCGCGACCTAGTTAGTTCAAACTTAGAATTTTCAATTTAGTTCAAACCCTAGTTCTGTCTGTTGATTCAAAAATCAATTCAGAGAGTTTCACTGAACCAAATTGCATGAAACCAATTTTCAAAGAAATGTATTGAAATTCTTAATCCAAGACCGTTGGATTCAAACCATTTGGAATTATAGATCACCTATAGTAAAAATAACAAGGCAGAGACTTTTCTGCATTCAAACATTTTTCAAAAATCAACCATAAATGCTTTTGATTTGTTTCCAACTCTCAAAAATCACATTTGATAATACCTTTCTGAATATATAAAAATATCTAGGTTTACTGGCAGTAATAATGGACAAGTAATAAAAGAATGCCCCATAAGCATTTCTAGTCACTTTAATTAATTAAAATAATAAGGTTAAACATTATTAAATAGTGACACCACTTTAAATCACATTCCCATGTATTAAAATGTGTGGTGATGACATGTGTCAATATGATCCCATATTTTAATTGGAGAATATTAAATCTTAACTAGTTTTTCAGTGAGTAGAAATTACTTTTCTAAAATAGAATAACTAAGACTAAGCCTTTATTTCATATGATGATTGTGATGAGGTTAGATCATCTAGTGTCAACCTTTGTGTGCTAAATAGAAGTAGTTAAGTATTGTTTGGTGATTGTGTACCTCGTATTTATTTATAGACGCTAGTATCGACCAAGGATATGAAAAGGAAGGAGACTACTACGAAGAGGAAGCAGAGGAGAACTTCAACCACTACACTGCTCAAGTCAAGCCTAACACTACAGGTGGATTATGCAAGCTAATACTTGCAAGCCCCACAATACCAATTAACTTATGCAATGCATTAGGCATGCTTTGGTTATACCCCTTTGATTACACCAAATCCCAGTTTTACTTGCAAGCTTGATTATTTTATTTCTTTATCAAAGCTCTTTATTTATGTTTACTTAGTGGCTTGTGAATCTTGGAAAGATATGATAGGTAGCATAAAGAGCATAAAACTTAACCTAAGTTAGATAGAACTAGATGTCATACTGAGGCATGAGATTAGATTTGATAGTAACACTTGATTAGCACCCCTCATTAGTGACTACCCACAATTTAGTGGCTAGTGCTAAGCATAAAACTTGATCACTTTTGATGGGAATACTTGGTGAAAAGGATTATGAAAACCTTAGAATGACTCGTCATTCTAATGAAATGTTTTGACATGTGTTATGAACCCCAGATGATTTGATGATGAAAATGTTGAGGCATGAGCCTTAGCCCCTTTATAAAAACTGATGGTTGTGTTCGGATGCGATACCATTCCAATGTTACCTGATGTCTACACACTTCTATTCTTGTATACAGTTGTTGGGACTCCAAGTGCAGAGGTTTGTAGAACAACAGCAAGTTTCCCTTAAGTGGATTACCCAAGGTTTATCGAACTCAGGGAGGAAGTGGTCAAACGTATTCCCTCTCAAGCAATCCTGCAATCAAGATAGAAGAAGTCTCTTGTGTCCCCAACACACCCAATACACTTGTCAGGTGTATAGGTGCACTAGTTTGGTGAAGAGATAGTGAAATACAAGCGGTAACTGTGCCAGAAAATAGCTTCTGACTTGTTGTTGACGTGGGAGAACGTGTGTGAGGGCCAGAAAAGAGCTTGGCGGTGAGGTAAAGACTAAAGCAAGCAAACATGCAACAGATCTAGATGCAAACGGTGTTTCAATGTGTAGAAACAAGGCCTAGGGATCATACTTTCACTAGTGAACACTCTTTCATTTAAATATCTTCTATTTATGATACTACTCTTAACTACTCTCTGGTTGGACACTCTAATCATCGGTAGGGCTATAACATCACTCCTCAAAGTCCGCCTTCCCCAATCTAGATAACTCCACACTATCACCTTGAGCGCTAGATGGTTCCAACAAACACCACAATTTCATAGAGACATCCAACTCCAAATATAACTAATAACAAATATTCAATCTAGCCAAAGTTCCACACACGGTATGCACGCTGTCACTTTCACACACATGTGGGGAAAAGCATAGATCTATTAAAGCACAAAGAGTATTTATGTAGACTCAAACCTAACTGCCACCATGGCGTGCATGCTATCACTTTCACACACATGGGGAGAGCAGAGATCTATTGAAGCACTTGAGTAGCAAGGTAGATCTACTTGATTACAAAGCTCATGATCACAACAAGATCCTGCATAGAGAGAGAGATGAACACATAGCTACCGGTAGAGCCCTTAGCCTCGAGGAAGAACTACTCCCTCCTCATCATGGGAATCAGCAACGGCGATGGAGATGGTGATGGAGATGGGAGGGCACTTTCCCCGTCAGGTGCTTAACAGACTTTCTGTCCCCCCGAATCTCCCCTTCGGTGGCGGCGGTGCTGCAGAGGTTTTTCTGGAAGTATGATGGATGATTTAGGGTTTCTGCATCGGGTGCTTCTTATAGGCGAAGAGGCGAGGCTGGGAGGCGGCCGGAGGGTCCACACCCTGCCTAGGCGCGGGTCCACCCTAGCCCGCGCCTGGGGGGTGTGGTGGCCCTCTGGCACCTCTCTGTCTCCCATTCTGGCTTCGTGACGCCCATGGTAAAATATTGACTTTGGATTTTGTCCCGTCCAATTCCGAGAATATTGATTTTCTGCCTTTCTGGAACCAAAAACAGAAGAAAACAGGCAACTGGCACTGTGATATCTTGTCAATAGGTTAGTACCAGAAAGTGTATAAAAATACCTTAAAGTGTAGACAAAACATATCAAAGTAGATACTAAACAAGCATGGAGCATCAAAAATTATAGATACGTTTCTGACGTATCAAGCATCCCCAGGCTTAACTCCTGCTCGTCCTCGAGTAGGTAAGTGATAAAAGAATAATTTTTTAGGTGACATGCACCATCAAAACCAAGATTAAACCATTTGCAAGCATTGAATGATGGAATCAAATAACTCTAAACATGAGCATGAAAGATGGAGTTCTAACAGTAAGACAAAGTAACTATGCATGCAACATGAAAGGCTACAAACAAAGATCATGAATAACATGTATTGAAAAATGTTTGTTTGTTTCACATACAGAAAACATGGCATAGTGGCATTTAGCTTGTACCTCATAGAGAATCAAATAGATGCATATGACACCTTCAAAGTTCACAAGGGTTACTAGGAACAAGTAGCACAAGAACAAGTAATATCACAATATGTATCAATCAATAAGTTTTGGGACACTGCACATAGAATGGAAACTATGCTCTCTTAATGGTGCCTAAAAGTAGAAGGTGGAGACTCAATATAAAAGTGGAAGAAAGGCCCTTTACAAAGGGAAGCAGGGATTTGAAGTTTCAAAAGGAGCTTCCAAAAATTATGGTACTTGTTAGCTTTCATCCCTCATTGCCCCTATCATAAGCATCTTGAAGTGGTTAAGGTTAAAGTGAACAAAGATGGAGTATATGCTTGACAAAGTATAAGTTGGCAATCTCAAGTCCCTTGAATACGAGGGCCACACCTCATGCTACTCAACTTTAGTCACCTGTAAGTTCTTGTCATTGTAAGTACATGCAGATCATAGAGAACCGCCAATGGAGTACCCCTTGCACATGGTACAGGAGCTATCCCATAACCAAAATGACAAGGCAAGTAGACAATGAGCATCTCAACGATCTTTTTATTTACTATATGCATAGCTTTTTATCGAGAATGCTTCATAGATAGCTCACTATGGTGATGCTGCAAGTTTCCACCATGATTAGGCATGGCTTAGGCTAGCGTCCCAGGCGTTTCTCTAACACAAAATACAAACTCCATGGACTTACAAGTTCCCTCTTTATTTCACAACGGTGACATCCATAGACAAAAGAGCATGATATCAACTGAGTACAAAGTACAAGTGCAATGTTGAAAACGTTCCCCGTGACAGCACGATTCTGCTAATTCCAACGTATAAGTGCAAGCATATACAACATAGATGACACAATGGTTCAAGTTTATTAGGGGCAAAGAATATAAAGTGTGCCATCAAGTTCGTGTATACTTGGAATGGTGTAACATACCATGCATAGGAATTTATAGTTAACACTTTGGAATAACTTGGTTTCTTGGGAGTTGGAAGCATGAGTAGAGCTTACTCATACAAGTGGAGGCTAGCAAAAGACTAGGAGCGACCAACTAAGAGAGGAATAATGGCCATAATCATACAGAGCGACAAAACATTACTAATCAAAGCATAAAGTGGTACCACAAGTCAAGGACTAAATGATCATAGAGGCTATGGTGACTTGTTCATAGTCATAACATGGTGTGATCATGTGCCAAGTCAACCCAAACAAAGCATCAAAGGAGAATACCACAATACTATGCTTTTGTATGCTAAAACAACACATGATTCTTTCAAGGCACATTAAGCAATCCTAATTGTTTGGAACAAGTCATGCTACAGCAATAATCACTAATCATGAGGTCAAAGCAACACCTAGCATGTCATGATAAAGTCTAAGTCACAGTCAAAACAAGCTCCCTTTTGTACCACTTAAGCATGAAGCTTTCTACTCTTTTCCAACACCAAACAACTTATTTGAAACAACTCACAAAGATAATAATTAATAAATATAATTGAGCTTGTCTCACAAATCCACAAAGAAGAACTAAAAAGTTCTAAGCTGAAAGCACAAGAAAACTAAGGCTGAATGCAGTGCTAGCAAAAGTGAACACTCACAAAACAATAAGAGTGAAAACTAGAGTGTTCTAGGCAATGGAAACAGAGTGTGTCTCTCTCCAAAAGAAGTGTGGTGTAACCAACCAACTTAGTCAAGCAAACTAAGCAAACGAAAAGAAAAAACAAAAACTAAGACGCTCCAAGAACAACACAACAATGCATGAAACAATAAAAACGAAGTGTCTAGAAAGACCTGAGATTTTTATTGATGAAGAAGGGGATGCCTTGGGCATCCCCAAGCTTTGACGCTTGTACCTCTTGAATATTTCTTGGGGTGACACGGGGTGGCATCCCCAAGCTTGATATTTTGTCCATTCTTCATCTCATTACATCATTCTTTCTCTACACCTGCAAATTTTCCTTCATACAAAACTTCACACAATCTTCATTAGCAACATTAGAGTATTCAAAAGATAATAGACCTTTGGGTTTAGTTTCAAAATAGAAAAACTTTCACTAAAGACACAAGCTACTGTAGCAACTCCTTCAAAAATCTCAATTTCCCAAAAAGAACCCAAAAAGGAATCAATAAGAAGCAAATGCAAATAATGGTAGAAATCTGTCAAAACAGACCAGCAGGTAGAAACCGATTTTTTCGAAGACCTTCTGTTTCTCAAATCAAAAAGTGTTGAACTAACGAAAGTTATCTAACATACTGGGGGGTTTATTCATAAATGTTTAGCTCAATACAACTTACATAGACTCCTCATGAATTTTTTTAGTGGAGGACAGAAATCTGTTTCGGGACAGCAAATCCCCAAATCTTACTTCCCTCTCATTAGAGGTCATTCTTGGCACAAAAAAGCAAACAAAAAGGATAATAAGAGGTCATAACTGAAGTAATAACTTCCAAGACTCAAGAAAACTCTTGGGTTATCTCCCAACAAGTACTTTCTTTAACGCCTTTAAGTTAGGCTTGATAGTTTGAGAAGATGCTCACATAAGAAATATGAATTCAAGTAAAAGAGAGCATCAAGAACCAAATTCAAAACACATTTTAGTCTAACCCACTTCCTATGCATAGGAATCTTGTAAAGAAACAAGTCATGAAAGCATAAAGCACCAAGCATAGGAAAGCAAAACAAGTGCAACCTCAAGACTTTCAACATAAAGAGGGGAAACTTAATATTATTGAGATGCATAAAACCATGTTTCCCTCTCTCATAATAACTTTCAGTAGCAACATGAGCAAAATTAACAATATAACTATCACATAAAACATTCTTATCATGAGACACATGCATAAAATGATTATTACTCTCCACATAAGAATAACCATTCTTATTAATTATAGTGGGGGCAAATTCAACAAAATAGCTATCATCATTATTCTCATCACCATAATCATCAAATATAGGAGGCATATTGTAATCACAATTAATTTTCTCCTCAACGGTAGGTGGACTGAAAATATCATAATCATCATTGCAATCATCATATATTGGAGGTTTGGTATCATCATAAGCAATAGAATAGCTATCTTCCAAAGCTAGGGGACTAAAAAGATCATTTTCATCAAAACTAGTGTCCCCAAGCTTAGACGTTTCCATAGCATTAGCAACAATGGTGTCCAAAGAGTTCATACTGATAACATTGCTATTAACATGCAAATAAAGTTCCATAGGTTTTTTAATTTTCTCTTCAAACACTTCATGTCCTAACTCAAGATAAACACTATAAAGCTCTCTAATTTTGTTGTTGTTTTCCATTAAGCATAACTAGCGAAAACAAGAAACAAAAAGGCAAAATTGCAGAATATAAAGGAAATAACTTCGAGCACTCAGACCGGAGGATGTGAGTACCTTTTACCTTGCCTCCTCGGCAACGGCGCCAAAAAATAGCTTGATGTCTACGTACTTCTATTCTTGTAGACAGTTGTTGGGCCTCCAAGTGCAGAGGTTTGTAGAACAACAGCAAGTTTCCCTTAAGTGGATTACCCAAGGTTTATTGAACTCAGGGAGGAAGTGGTCAAATGTATTCCCTCTCAAGCAATCCTGCAATCAAGATACAAGAAGTCTCTTGTGTCCCCAACACACCCAATACACTTGTCAGGTGTATAGGTGCACTAGTTCGGCGAAGATATAGTGAAATACAAGCGGTAACGGTGCCAGAAAATAGCTTCTGACTTGTTGTTGACGTGGGAGAACGTGTGTGAGTGCCAGAAAAGAGCTTGACGGTGAGGTAAAGACTAAAGAAAGCAAACATGCAACAGATCTAGATGCAAATGGCGTTTCAATGTTTAGAAACAAGGCCTAGGGATCATACTTTCACTAGTGAACACTCTCTCATATAAATATCTTCTCTTTATGATACTACTCTTAACTACTCTTTGGTTGGACACTCTAATCATCGGTAGGGATATAAAAACACTCCTCAAAGTCCGCCTTCCCCAATCTAGATAACCCCACACTGTCACCTTGAGCGCTAGATGGTTCCAACAAACACCACAATTTCATAGAGACATCCAACTCCAAATATAACTCATAACAAATATTCAATCTAGCCAAAGTGCCACACACGGTATGCACGTTGTCACTTTCACACACGTGGGGAAAAGCATAGATCTATTAAAGCACAAAGAGTATTTATGTAGACTCAAACCTAAGTGCCACCATGGCGTGCACGCCGTCACTTTCACACACATGGGGAGAGCAGAGATCTATTGAAGCACTTGAGTAGCAAGGTAGATCTACTTGATTACAAAGCTCATGATCACAACAAGATCATGCATAGAGAGAGATGAACACATAGCTACTGGTAGAGCCCTTAGCCTCGAGGAAGAACTACTCCCTCCTCATCATGGGAATTAACAACGGCGATGGAGATGGTGATGGAGATCAATGGAGATGGCTCCGGGGGCACTTCCCGTCCCGGCAGGGTGTCGGAAAAGAGACTTTCTGTTCCCCGAATCTCCCCTTTGGTGGGGGCGGCGCTGCGAAGGTTTTTCTAGAAGTATGATGGATGATTTAGGGTTTCTGCATCGGGGGCTTCTTATAGGCAAAGAGGCGAGGCTGGGAGGCGGCCGGAGGGGCCACACCCTGCCTAGGCGCGGGTCCAGCCTAGCCCGCACCTGGGGGGTGTGGTGGCCCTCTGACACCTCTCCGTCTCCCATTCTGGCTTCGTGACGCCCACAATAAAATATTGACTTTGGCTTTTGTCCCGTCCAATTCCGAGAATGTTGATTTTCTGCCTTTCTGGAACCAAAAACAGAAGAAAACAAGCAACTGGAACTGTGGCATCTTGTTAATAGGTTAGTACCAGAAAGTGTATAAAAATAGCTCAAAGTGTAGACAAAACATATCAAAGTAGATACTAAACAAGCATGGAGCATCAAAAGTTATAGATACGTTTCCGACGTATCATTACCGAACAAACACAATACCCGAATTTGGGTAGGGCATCAAAGTATGGGTTCCCTTGCAGCCGAGGTTTGAGCTGAGGCTACCTCGTGAGGATTGTCCACCTGTGTAGTTCCCAAGATGATAGATGGTCATGGTTGGGAGGCCAAACTCATAGGGGAGGTGCCTATACTAGGGTGTGTTATTGAAAGGTTAGAATTGATTATCCGCATACTGAGTATGGTGATTCAGGATTGTTCCTGACAGATGTATCGAATGTTGTGGTGAAAGTGTACCACCTCTGCAGAGTGTCAAACTATTCGAATAGCCGCGTCCGCGGTTATGGACGGTTGGATTGGCCATACTGTTCCGTCGTCAGATGTTTTCAAAATGACTTGTGCAATGAATCATGACTTTGACTTGACCACAACAGGGTTGTGAAAGTGAAAACTAAGTTCCCACTTAGGTGTTGAAAGATATTAAACTAGCTTTCTTTGCTTCTAAACTCAGTTAGAGATAAATCTGACTTTTTGCAAAATAACCTAGAGCTTAGGATTCCTACTTGAACCACTTTACTTGTTAGTGATACTTTGCGAGTACTTAAAGAGTACTCATGGCTTTGTCCCTGGCTATTCCTATGGCCAGAATATGAGGAGGACTACCAGGATGACGGACAATAGCAAGTCGATGACAACTAGGATCCTCTCCCATCGTTAGCATTGCCTGTGACCCTGAAGATGGAGCTTCGCCCATGCTACCGTTATTATATTATTCCACTATGTTGACTGTATTAAGACTGGATCATGAGATCCTTTATTTGTAAGACCTTTATTATGGTTTGTGATGGATGATAAACTATGGTACCAATCTGTTATGTCTCGCAAAAATAGTAATCCTGGGATTGCGATGTATTGCATTATAGGCATCTAGGATTAAAAA
Organism: Avena insularis; assembly: GCA_023614405.1. Taxonomy (NCBI): domain Eukaryota; kingdom Viridiplantae; phylum Streptophyta; class Magnoliopsida; order Poales; family Poaceae; genus Avena; species Avena insularis. Next base: position 373,713,956 of record CM042695.1, on the reverse strand, counting down.
TCCGGGTGTTGAAAAGTTGGTATCAGAGCCATCCTGGCCATAGGAGACCCTAGTTAGAATGGACGCTTGAATCAAAAACTTAGTTTCAAAACAAAAGAAGTGAGTATTTATGAAAACATATTCTCATTCTTATTACTTAGAGTCTTTCAAGAAAATTCATGTTCCTAAAAAATTCTTGCAAAATCTTACATAAAAATTGACACACTTGATCACTCTACTAACTTACTCATCCTACATTCTTATAGATGGACGTGAAGTATAGCAAATTCTATCAGTTGGGCAACGGAGGAGAGCTCATCTTTGAGCGTGAATTGAACCAACTCTCGGAACTTTTAGAGCGCCCGCACCCCGAGTTCTTCGGAGCCCAGCTCAACAATCAGCAAGGAGGAGAATTGCAATGGATGATTGTTGCAAGTCTTAGAGGGAAGATTGAAGCCACCACCTCAAAGGGAATCCAATTCACCTTAAGAGAGAACAACTAGCTAGACGGACTCGCTAGGGCTACGTAGGAAGATCTTGCCCGTCTGTGTGGGCAAATCATCAATCAGATCAAGGGTACCCGCTTTGAGTTCTATGCAAGGCGTGATGCTATGGGACAGCCATTGGAGGTACCAGGCCACCCAGAGCTGAAGCATCATGTGGATAATCTTGACTTCATGTTGTATGACCGTCAGAAGGAGTTGGACAACGCCCGCGCATATGCCAACCACAACTATGCCATCGCAGTCAAGAAGGACCAAACCATCATCATCCTTGCAAGGGAGCGCAAGTCATTTCCCCGTACGTGTGACAAGAAGGATCGCATTATTGCTCGCCTTCGTCACAAGGTGACAGACTTGGAGGAGACCATCCACGAGCGGGACATGCAGCTTGAGGAGAGGGAGGGGAAGACATCCGTGGAGATCCTTACTCCTACCTCAATGATGATGATGACTTCCTAGAGGACCAAGCCATGGACTTCCACACCGATGACGATGACTCCGCCTTCATTCATGATGATGATGATGAAGACACCGAGTATGATGAGTAGTAGCACTTTAGTACTATCGTAGGTTTGAGTTGTATCCGGTCCCACTGTATCGTAGTTTCATAGAATGGTTCTTAAAACCATCTGTTTCCTTATTGTGGTGTGTGTTTGTATTGTGTGCTATGAATGAATGAATGAAAAGAAAGTTGCTAGTTGGCAAAAGCAGAGTCAAAACTCAAAATTTAAAAAAACTTCTCAAAAAAAATCCCTGAACCTTAGAATTCCCCCCTTGTCTCATGATCTATCTCAATCTTTAGATGCCTCGTGGAGGAAGCAGTTCATCCCCGGACCCGATGCTGCAAATCTTGCAAATGTTGGTTTCAGACCGTGAAGCTGAAAGAGCCGAACATCAAGCCAACTTAGACACCCTTCAACACATAGCTCAGATGGCTAACAACAATTCAGGCCATGGAAACCAGGACAACCATGGATCCAAGCTCAAGAACTTTCAGAATACCAATCCACCCATCTTTAGTAAGTCTGAAGAGCCATTAGATGCTGATGACGGGCTATAGACCATGGAGAACAACTTAGATGTCGCAGGAGTGGAGGACAATGAGAAAGTACTGTTTGCCACCCACTATCTGGCAGGAGATGCAAGAGCTTGGTGGAATAGTATTCGCACCATGAATGGAGGACAGATGATGACTTGGGATGAATTCAAACTCAAGTTTAGCCGAACCCATGTGCCACCGGGTTTAATCAAGAGGATGAGAGATGAATTCAGAGAATTGAAGCAAGGGAGGATGACAGTAGTTGAGTACCGTGACAAATTTCTGTCATTAGCTTGGTATGCACCAGATGAGATTGACACTAAAGCCAAGAAGAAGGAGAGATTCTTGAACGGTCTGCATGATGAAATGCAGACAGTCTTGATCAATATCCCGTTAGCTGACATTGAAGCCTTAGTGGAATCTTCCATTTAGATGGAAGGCAAGATCAACCAACCAATGAGAACCGCAAGCGTCGAATGATGCATCAACCAGGAACCCACCATACCCCAAAGTATTGCCCCAACCCGTCTGCAGGATATGCCCCAAGAAACAATAGACCCCCGATGACCCGTCCGAACTATCCCAACCGTGGAGGAGGAAACCCAAGGCCCGGAGGAAACCACAACAACAACCCCGGAAACACCAACAACTTCAACCGTGCACTGCCCAAGTTCAACAACAACAACCCCACCAACAACACCAACACTTCCCCAAGGACTGGAAGCAATGATGTGCCTGTTGCAGGAAAAGACAAGTCTCAGGTTACTTGTTATGAATGTGGAACCAAGGGTCACTACTCCAATGAGTGCCCAAGAAGCTTGCAGCAGCCCCCAATGTGAATGCCTCAGCTCAGCAGCAACGTCGTGTTCAGCCCGGAAGAAGATTTTCCCCAGGGAACTCGCTCAACCGCAACGGCCGTCTATTTCACATGAATGCTGAAGAAGCCTAAGAAGCGCTAGATGTTGTGCTGGGTATGTTTTCTGTTAACTCAGTACTTGCAATAGTGTTGTTTGATTCTAGAGCATCGCACTTGTTTGTTACAAAAGAATTTGCATGCACTAGTAAGATTCAACCAACAAAATTGAAGCATGTTATGATAGTTCAAATACCTGGTTCAACCACCAAAGCTAGACAAATTTGCAAGGCCGTACCTATCAGAATCCATGGCATAGGTTTTTATGCTAATCTAATAGTACTTGGAATCAAAGGTTTGGAAGTAGTACTAGGAATGGATTGGATGTCGAAACATAAAGGATTAATCGACTGTTCCAAGAAGGCCATAACTATGACTAGTACAGCTGGAGTATCAGGAGAGCATGTATCTGAAACCTTGCCCCGTCAATTCAAGTGCAATAAGAGTCCATCCCAACCAACCATTGACCAAGTCAGAGTAGTCTGTGAGTACCCCGACGTATTCCCAGATGTATTGCCCGGTATGCCACCAGATCAGGATATTGAGTTTATCATTGAACTAATCCCTGGAACCGGACCCATAGCTTAGAGACCTTATAGTATGAACCCATCTGAATTAGTGGAGCTGAAGAAGCAACTAGATGCTATGCTGGATATAGGACTGATTCAACCAAGTGCGTCGCCATGGAGATCACATGTTTTGTTTGTGGATAAGAAAGATGGAGGTAACCGTTTGTGTATGGATTATCAGAAGCTGAATGATGTCACCATTAAGAACAAGTACCCACTGCCAAAGGTAGAATATTTGTTTGACTAGTTGACCGGTTCCAAAGTGTTTTCTAAGATTGATCTTAGAACTGGTTATCATCAACTCAAGATTCGCACAGAGGATATTCCAAAGACTGCCTTTACCACCAGGTATGGATTGTATGAGTACACTGTCATGTATTTTGGATTAACCAATGCCCCTGCTTATTTCATGAACCTCATGAATAAGATTTTTATGGAATTCCTGGATAAGTTTGTCGTTGTTTTCATCGATGACATTCTGATCTATTCCAAATCAGAAGAAGAACATGAGCTACACCTGAGGACCATCCTTGGAACCCATAGGGAGCATCAGTTGTATGCCAAGTTTAGAAATTGTGAATTCTGGCTATAGGAAGTAGGATTCCTCGGACATATCGTGTCGGTAGGAGGAATTGCTGTAGACCCTGCCAAGGTTAAGGATGTGGAAGAATGGCAAGCCCCAACCACTCAAACCCAAGTTCGTGCATTTCTCGGATTAGCAGGATATTACCGCAAGTTCGTAGAAGGATTCTCGAGCATCGCAAGACCCATGACCCAATTGTTGAAGAAAGATAAGAAGTTTGAATGGACGGACAAATGTGAAGCAAGTTTTCAAGAGCTTAAGAAGAGATTGATCTCAGCCCCAATCTTGATCATGCCGGATATCACGAAGCCTTTTGATGTGTATTCTGACGCATCCAAGGTTGGTCTTGGATGTGTGTTGATGCAAGAAGGCAAAGTCATATCCTATCTATCCCGACAACTTAAGCAACATGAGCATAATTACCCTACCCATGACCTCGAACTAGCAACCGTAGTTTTAACCTTGAAGACATGGCGGCATTACCTCATGGGTAACCATTGTGAAATTTATTCGGATCACAAGAGTCTAAAGTATATTTTCACCCAGAAGGAGATGAATATGAGGCAAAGGAGATGGATAGATCTCATCAAGGACTATGATCTTGACATTCACTATCACCCCGATAAAGCCAATGTGGTAGCTGATGCTCTTAGCAGATTGGCGTGTCACTTGAACTCCATGATTCTGAAGGAGAAACCAAGTTTGCACAAGGAATTGGAAGATTTTAGAATGGAGCTAGTAAGTGAAGGATTTTTGGCTAGCATAGAACTTCAACCCACTTTGATCATTCAGATCAAGGAGGCGCGGAAAGGAAATGCTAGTATCGATGGAATCAAACGTTGTATCGGTATAGGGAAGGTACCCGGATTCACCGAAGATGAAGAAGGAGTTTTGTGGTACAAAGGACGTATCTGTGTGCCAGCAGATTCAGAGTTGAAGCAAGCTATTTTGAAAGAATCCCATGATACTCTTTATTCTATCCACCCCGGAGGAACGAAGATGTATCAGGATTTGAAAGAGCAATTTTGGTGGCATAAGATGAAGAGATAAATCGGAAGCTATATAGCCAAGTGTGATATCTGTCAGAGAGTCAAGGCGGGACATCGGAGACCCGCACGACTGTTGCAACCATTGCAGATTCCGGAATGGAAATGGGATTCAATTGGAATGGATTTTATCACCGGTTTGCCTACATCTATTAGGGGAAATGACTCTATTTGGGTCATAGTGGATAGACTGTCCAAAGTTGCTCATTGCTTACCAGTCAAGACCATTTACCAAAGTTCGAAGCTAGCAAAGTTGTACATTGCTAGGATAGTCAGTTTGCATGGAGTCCCCAAGAACATTGTGTCGGATCAAGGAACCCAGTTTACCTCGAGATTTTGGAAGAAAGTCCAAGAAGGATTAGGAACCAGGCTATTTCAGCACAGCTTATCACCCTCAAACTGATGGACAAACGGAGCGAGTAAACCAGATACTCGAAGATATGTTGAGAGCTTGTGTGTTAGAATATGGATCTAAATGGAAAGACTGTCTGCCTTTCACTGAATTTTCATACAACAACAGTTACCAAGACAAATTGCAAATGACCCCATTTGAATTCATGTATGGAAGGAAGTGTCGTGCCCCTTTGAATTGGTCAGAAGTAGGAGAGAGTCAGATTTTCGGACCCGACATCCTTAGAGAATCCGAAGAGAAAGTTCACAAGATTCGTGAGCACCTCAAGACTGCCCAATCCAGACAGAAGAGTTATGCAGACAAGAGACGTCGAGACCTAGCCTTCAATATCAGGTATTTCGTATATCTGAAAATATCACCCTTGAAGGTAATGCAACGTTTCCAACTCATAGGAAAGTTAGCCCCCAGATATATCGGACCCTTCAATATTTTGACTCGGCGAGGAGAAGTATCGTATCAACTAGAACTGACGGAAGAGATGCAAGCCGTGCATAATATGTTTCATATCTCGTTACTTCGCAAATGCCTAGAAGTCCCGGAGAAGACCGAAGTTTTCAAGAATATTGATCACAAAACCATAGAGATCAATAATGACCTGACATAACCCAAAGTACCCATTCGTATTTTGGAGGAAGCTTTTAGAACCACCAGACCCGAAGTATCAAGTTTCTCAAGATCCAGCGGAGTAACCACACTTAAGAAGAAACTACCTAGGAGCGAGAAGATTACATTAGGACTGAGTTTCCAGATCTCTTTAAATCCTAGTTTTCTTTTTCTCAAATCTCGGGATGAGATTTTGTTTAAGGAGGGAAGGTTTATAACATCCCAAAAATATTAATCAAGGTTATAAAATTCCAATCACCCAAATTTAGGGTTACCAAAAACTTTTGTTAATTAAAATCAACATGAATGCATATGTGTATGTGATGAATGCATGAATGCTTGCAATGACTTATTTGATTGTTATGAATGGCAAGGATTGGTTTAAAGATGAAAACAAAATCATCTAATTCATTTCCAAGAAGAATCAAATCAATAGAAATTCAAAAACAAACAAAAGGAGCTAATGGTCATATTGACCAAAGTTAACCACTAGACCACTTTGAGTGTTTCTAGTCCAAGATTTCTAACAAAAACAAATCCAATTCTTTTCACCCCTTTCTAGACCAAGTAAAAGTGAAAGCAAGCCCACCTTGCAAACCCACAGAAACAATTTACAAATCTATGCCAAGGACAATTCAAAATTGAATCTAGTTCATATGGTAAGATCACCATTTTTCAAAACCCAACCAAATCAGTTCACCTTGACAAATCCAAACAACCAGAGACTACCAAGTATGTGCCTAGTACACTCACCAAGTTTCATCCAAAACTTCAAATATAAATTTCTTTTGGCCATTTCATCAAACACTTAGTGAGCACAGTAAACATGCCTAACTAACACTGTGTTTGATGAATGATTTGTTCCCTCGTTGCACCCTACTCTCACCCCTTGTCTCCCCCAGTGAGCACACCAGCATTGAATCAACCTAGCAAGCTACCATTGCACCATGGCGTGCATACCCGAGCCACCCCTTGCTAGCCGACCATGGCAAGCTAGCAGGAGCCTTCGCCGTGCCTGGCCACCATGTCCAGAAGGCAGCCCTACGTCCACCGCCACCCCCTGTCTAGCCCTCGAGCACTGCCAAGACGTGGACCACAGAGAACGCGCCGCGCCCAGTTTGTCTCTGCCACACCGAGATCACACCAGAGCACCGCGCCCGACACGCTCGCACACGCCACGCCTCGCCTTCGCCGCCTATGTCTGCGATCACCACGACCCCAGGAACCTCCCATATATCCCCGTTCGCCACCGCGTGACCCGTAGCCACTGTGCGTCATCAAAACCGATGCCAGTGCGGCTCAGAGCACCAACGCGTTCCGACCGTTCTCGACCGCCCCTTGCAGTGCCATCAAGTCGTTGAGCATCGCTAGGAGACCGTGCACCGTCCTAGACCCCGCGCCATGCCAGTAGCTCGCTGTATCGCCGACCCCGACGAGCTCTGCCTATACCGCTCGGCCTCTCTCTCTCGCCTATAAAAGGAGGCCTCCCCCTCACCATTTCTCCACACCATATCACTCCCCACATCCCACTGATCCTTCCCACTTCTTCCCAGAGCAAGGCGAGCTCAGCATCGCTGGAATTTGACCGAAGCCCACCGCTGCTGGAGGAGAAGGGCGCCGTCGATTCAGGCCATCGCAGGAGAAGCTGCCAGTACCAGGAGAACCGCCGTCGTCGACAACCTCATTCGCCCCCATCGCCGACCCTCGCCTGAGCCCCAGTGAGCCTCCCCATACCCCCAATGGTCGTGCTAGGGATCGCCTCGTCGTGTCCTATTCAGATAAGGACGATGGCCGTGAGCCATTGTTCTTACATCTATTCCTACGACCAAAATCATCCCATACCCCTTCACCACCCTCTGTCTCACTGGCGAGTGGGTACACCACTTAACCAGCCCCTGCGTGCGCTGTGCGTAGTGGGCCAGCCCAGTAACTCTCTCGCGCGACCCAGTTAGTTCAAACTTAGAATTTTCAATTTAGTTCAAACCCTAGTTCTATCTGTTGATTCAAAAATCAATTCAGAGAGTTTCACTAAACCAAATTGCATGAAAGCAATTTTGTTAGAAAGGTATTGAAATTCTTAATCCAAGCCTGTTGGATCTAAACATTTGGAATTATAGATCACCTATAGTAAAAATAACAAGGCAAAGACTTTTCTGCATTCAATTTTTTTCAAAAATCAATCATAAATGCTTTTGATTTGTTTCCAACTCTCAAGAATCACATTTGATAATAACTTTCTGAATATATAAAAATATTTAGGTTTACTGGAAGTAATAATGGACAAGTAATAAAACAATGCCCCATAAGCATTTCTAGTCACTTTAATTAATTAAAATAATAAGGTTAAACATTATTAAATAGTGACACCACTTTAAATCACATTCCCATGTATTAAAATGTGTGGTGATGACATGTGTCAATATGATCCCATATTTTAATTGGAGAATATTAAATCTTAAGTAGTTTCTCAGTGAGTAGAAATTACTTTTCTAAAATAGAATAACTAAGACTAAGCCTTTATTCCATATGATGATTGTGATGAGGTTAGATCATCTAGTGTCAACCTTTGTGTGCTAAAAATAGAAGTAGTTAAGTATTGTTTGGTGATTGTGTACCTCGTATTTATTTATAGATGCTAGTACTGACCAAGGATACGAAGAGGAAGGACACTACTACGAAGAGGAAGCAGAGGAGAACTTCAACCACTGCACTGCTCAAGGTAAGCCTAACACTACAAGTGGATTATGTAAGCTAATACTTTCAAGCCCCACAATACCAATTAACTGATGCAATGCATTAGGCATGCTTTGGTTATACCCCTTTGATTACACCAAATCCTAGTTTTACTTGCAAGCTTGATTATTTTATTTCTTTATGAAAGATCTTTATTTATGTTTACTTAGTGGCTTGTGAATTTTGGAAAGATATGATAGGTAGCATAAAGAGCATAAAACTTGACCTAAGTTAGATAGGACTAGATGTAATACTGAGGCATGAGATTAGATTTGATAGTCACACTTGATTAGCACTCCTTATTAGTGACTACCCTCAATTTAGTCACTAGTGCTAAGCATAAAACTTGATCACTTTGGATGGGAATACTTGGTGAAAAGGATTATGAAAACCTTAGAATGATGAGTCATTCTAATGAAATGTTTTGACATGTGTTATGAACCCCAGATGATTTGATGATGAAAATGTTGAGGCATGAGCCTTAGCCCCTTTATAAAAACTGATGGTTGTGTTCGGATGTGATACCATTCCAATGTTACCGTACAACCACAATACCCGAATTTGGCTAGGGATTGACTAGAAGTTTATATATCTTAATATGGGTTCCCTTGCCGCCGAGGTTTGAGCTGAGGCTACCTCATGAGGATTGTCCTCCTGTGCAGTTCCCAAGATGATAGATGGTCATGGTTGGGAGGACAAACTCATAGTGGAGGTGCCTATACTAGGGTGTGTAATTGAAAGGTTAGGATTGATTATCCGTATACTGAGTATGGTGATTCAGGATTGTTCCTGACGGATGTATCGAATGTTGTGGTGAAAGTGTACCACCTCTGTAGAGTGTCAAACTATTCGAATAACCGTGTCCGCGGTTATGGACAGTTGGAGTGGCCATACTGTTCCTCGTCAGATGTTTTCAAAATGACTTGCACAATGAATCATGACTTTGACTTGACCACAACAGGGTTGTGAAAGTGAAAACTAATTTCCCACTTAGGTGTTGAAAGATATTAAACTCAGTTAGAGATAAATCTAGCTTTTTGCAAAACAACCTAGTGCTTAGGATTCCTACTTGAACCACTTTACTTGTTAGTGATAGTTTGCGAGTACTTAAAGAGTACTCATGTCTTTGTCCCTGGCTATTCCTATGGCCAGAATATGAGGAGGACTACCAGGATGACAGACAACAGGAAGTCTACGACAACTAGGATCCTCTCCCATCATCAGCATTGCCTATGACTTTGAAGATGGAGCTTCACCCACGCTACCGTTATTATATTATTCCGTTGCGTTGACTTTATTAAGACTGGATCATGAGATCCTTTATTTGTAAGACCTTTATTATGGTTTGTAATGGATGATGAACTATGGTACCAATTTGTTATGTCTCGCAAAAATGGTAATCCTGGGATTGCGATATATGGCATAACAGGCATCTGGGGTTAAAAATCTAGGTGTTAACATTACGGTTCAATGACAAATATCGTTGAGTACACAGGTGCTCATTATGGATATCCAGATCCCGATGTTGATCATTGGTCATAGAGGAGTATTGGCCATGTCTGTAGTATTCTTGAACTGTTGGTTAGCACGGTTAAGGGCTTGACGAAGCTTGGAGATCGTTAATGGCTAGTTTGAATCATTAAAGAAGTGAGAAGAGAGAAACCAGAAAAGTTCTAGGGATATCTTAAGTCCTTCGGAGAAAGAATAAGGATCGGAAAAGGGTTTTTGTATAAATAGTTATTTAAATATGATTATTATATATTAATTATGAATTAATATATTTTAAAAGAATGTTTAATTAAAGATTTATCAAAGGGGCTTCCTAAAAGTTAGGCAAAATACCAGAGGGATTTTACCTAAAAAGAAACAGACAGAAAAGGGCAAAGAAAAGTTATTTTTGAAATAGCCCACGTGGGCGACGAATAGTTCGCGCCGCACATGGGCGGCAACTATTACGCGCTACTGAGGCTGGCGGGCCAGTAGTGAAAGAACATGTGAGCCCCCATGTGTGGTTTTGGTAATTAATGACAATCTTTATGGACTAATGTGTGTATTAAGTTTTACTTGTAGGAATTGTCTTCAAGGTCGATGATATGAAGAAGAATATGTGGTGTGCAAGCTCAAAATGCACCATCTATAGTAGATCTCTTGTTTGATGCTTGCCATCCTCGGTGATCATGGATCGATGATGAGGAATCAAGAAATGAGTTCCATCATGAGAAGGTCAAGTTCGTCTACATCGAGCTCAAATGGAATGCTCAAGGCAAAGATATAATCTTGATAGGTTTTCCCTTTTTCCGGTCTCATGTTGTGTGTGGGAGACCGGTTTATAGGATAGATAACCGTACTATCAAGAGGGGCTATGAACTGAGTAACTCGATCATATCTTTCAAAGAGAGCTCAAACCTTTGCATACTTAGAATCATTCTTTCTTGGTTGTTATTTGGATCTTATCCATGTGAGGTTCTAGATCTTGTCGTAATATTCATAATAAGCTCTAGTTCATCGAAAACGGATTTCATATGCATTATCTATTTGCGTTTTAGATATTGGAGGGTTTATCGGTTTATATTTTAGAGATAGGTAAAACCTTACATTATTTGGTTCTTACTCATGTGAGGATTTAGAGCTTGTGTTAATCTCCATGACAAGCTCTAGTTCATCAAAAACGGATTTCATATGTATTTTTATTACGTTTTCGATGTTGGAGGTTTTATCGGTTCGTCTTTTTGAGAGAGGTTAAACCTTTCGTCATTTGGATCTATCCTCCCTTGCTGTACTATGGTGTTTCTTTGCATGATCTTGTAGAGATTTTTGTCCTCTTTGTAACGAGCCCAAGATCATCAAAATCAGAGTCCGGATGCAAAAGTTATGGTTGTTTTCGTTCTGTGATGATCAGTAGTACCAGACCAGGATCCGGTAGTATCAGAGGTCTGGTAGTACCGCATTTTGGTACCGGGGAGCACAGAGAAAAATGCGTTTGACGCCCCAGGAACCCCAGGGAATGTCCGTTAGTGCCGGGGTCCGGTAGTACCGTATTTTGGTATCGGGGAGCATAGAGAAAAATGCGTTTGGCGCCCCAGGAACCCCAGGGAATGTCCGATAGTGCCGGGAAAGTCCGGTAGTACCAGGAAAAAGTCCGGTAGCACCGGGAATCGCGTTTTTGGGCTGCAACGATTGGATTTTGGAGGGACCTATTTAAGGGGTCTTCTTCCCCAATGGTTCCTCAACTATTCTTGCAAGTTTTCCCCTCCATTGTTGACCTTCGTGTGCTTGCTTCCCTTCAATCCCTCCTATGATTCTTGCATATTCTTGAGGGATTTGAAAGAGGAGATCTAGATCTATAATCCCACCAATCAATCTCTCCTCTAAGTGAGGGGAACATATTAGGATCTAGATCTTGGAGTCTTTTGTGGATTTCCTCCATTGTTCTTCCTCTCTTATTCCCCAATAAGCTTTTGTAGCTTTGGTGGAATTTGGGAGAGAAGGATTTGAGCACTTCTTGTGTCCTTGCCATTGCATTTGGTTCATCGGTTTGAGTTCTCGGTGAGGATTTGGTGAGTGAAAGTTGAGAAGCTTTTTACTCTTGGGTTCTTGTAACCCTATACGATTTGTTGGTGTTGTAGGTTGTGGCCTTGGTGGCGTTTGTTGGGAGCCTCCAATTAAGTTATGGAGAAGTGCCCCAACCTTATGAGAGATTCTGGTTTGCCACTAACAAGTGCACCAATAGTGGAAGTGTGGATCGATCCCATTGGGGTGAGATTCACCGGAGAATAAGGGAGTACTCTTGTGGCATATGTGGTTTGATACCACCCCATCTCCAAACGAGACGTACTCCATGTTGGGAGGAACTCGGTAAAATATCATCATCCCCGCGTTCGTCGGTTATCTCTATACCCGAGCTCTTACTTATACACTTTACTTTGTGATAGCCTTCGTGCTTGAAGTATATATCTTGCTATCACATAGTTGTTTGTCTTGCTTAGCATAAGTTGTTGGTGCACATAGGTGAACCCTAGATTGTCCTAGGTTTTGTGCTTAACAAACTAAACGCTAGTTTAATTCCGCCTTTGTTGAGCCACTCTCGGAAAAGTTTTAATCGCCTATTCACCCCCCTCTAGGCGACATATGTATCCTTTAAATTGGTATCAGAGCTCGGTCTCTCATTTTAGGCTTCATCGCCTTGAGAGTAAAGATATCGGCTAAGGGATTAGTGCACAATGATAGGTTCACATTCGATGGCACAAATTATGATGTTTGGAAATCTCGCATGCTTAATTTATTTCGGGGAATTCACCCAAATATCGAGGGATATCTATATATGGGTTTCTCTTCTCCTATGGATCCCCAAAACAAACCTTTAGATGATAAGTTGAACTCTTGTATAGATGCTCTAGCTACTAAAATTCTTTCACTTATTGTGAGCAATGTAGTTCTTTCTTCTATCATGCCTTATCCGAGTGCTCATGAAATATGGACCAAGCTTCAAGATAAATATAGCAAGTCTAACATTATTGAGGATGATTGTGTTGCTTCCACTTCTGGTCGAGATGAGTTCTCATCGTCTACCACTTCACCAACATGTGATTTTTCACAAGGTAATGATACAGTGAGTGGTGATAGAAATTGCAATGAGGATAGTGTGCTTACTATTTGTAATGCTTCATACCTATCTAGTTGTAATGATCTATCTTCGGACTTTAACACTTCGAGCACTACTAACTCCTTACATGCTTGTTTGATAGTCCTTGCATATCATGTAGTAATGGCTTGAATAAATCTCATGATGATATGATTGTGTTGTCTTGTTGCCATGATAAAATTGCTTCTATTTCCTCTAGTGCTTGTGTTTATAACCATGTAGAGGAAAATTAAGATTCTATGGGCCAATACAAGGTCTTGAATAGAGCTACAAGTGCAATCTCATCATCACCTTCCTCCGGTTCTCACATATGCCTTATGGCTAAGGGAACAAAGGTAACCTCTTTGGATCCCATTGTATCTCATGATGATGATGATGAGGTTGAGAATGATAATGATGATTATCGAGGTAAGTATGATATTGCCTCTATTAAGAAAATGGGAGAGGTTGTCTATAGCGCTCTCTTCAAAAATAAAATTGCTTCCTCCAACTTTCTTGAAATCTTGAATTATGCTATAGAAGGCAATGATCTTATTGAGGAGCAAGAAAACATAATTAATGAAAAGTTTGCGCTTGAGCGTGAGTATGCTAATGAAATTGTTCAACTAAAGGACTCCCTTGAAGAAGAACAAACCACCAAAGAATCTCTTGAGGAGACTTTTACTCTAGAATTATCTAGAGTAAAGGAATACCATGATAGAGAACTTGCGGTGGCAAACTCCTTCAAGATTAAAAATGATGAACTTGAAGTTGCTTATGCTAAACTTGTTGGGGATTTTAAGCTGATGAGGTTTAATCTCGTCAATGCCCATTGTTATGAACTTGGGTTTTGGAGAAGATGGGGATGCTGGAGATCGTGGCACGGTTAACAGACAAGCAACCAGGGGACACGAGATTTACCCAGGTTCAGGCCCCCGGAGGGAAAACCCTACTCCTGCTTGTCTGCTCTTTTATTACGGCGGAACCGAAGATTACAAGGTGCGCAGATTCGATCTGGCGTGGAGGTGTGTCTGTTGTGTGTAATCGCCGTACCCCTCGTTGGACCCTCCTAGCCTTTATATATGAGGAGGCTAGGTCTCGGTGTCTGATTAGGTTACAAGTTGTATTCAAACTCTAGTCTTGCTCTCCAAGGATCCGAAGGCGTCATGGGCCTGGGCCACCCGAAAATCTTCATGGGCCGGGATATATCTGCCGTGGGCCTTCCTTGGGCTGGACCAGGTATGCTGAAGTTACGTACCCGTAGGGTGTAACCATGTCAGTAGCCCCCGAGTGTTTAGTCAAATCGTAGATTCGGCTGAGGACTCTTCAATCCTTCGGGTGTAGCTCTGTCTTTCAAGAGAATGTGTAGGGATTGTTGATGCATGTGCCTGACTCTCCCGACGGATCAGGGTCAGTTAACTGTATTAGGACAAAACAACACGATCTTCTTCAGGTTCGAGTCCCTCAACTCGAAACTGGAACATATGCTGGCGTAATTCAACTCAGGCCGCGGAGGACTTACAGGAGTGGAATTCCAGTGATTTTAATTGGTGTACCCAACGCGTCCGTCGGGATTTTTCATCACGCCTGTTGGCATGGATTTATACTAGCAGAGCGCAGTCGTGTGCGTTGCCAGGCCATCAGATGGTATCTGTAGGTCTTATCTTTGCGTCGCAGACGCAGCATCCGAATGTTTATCACTGCGGAGGTGTTTCGGGTGGCCAAGGAGGTCGCTGCTCACTTAGCGTTAATTAGGGCAGAGTTGCCGAAAAAAGTTTGTATGCTGATCCGAAGGATCGCAGTCGAAGAGTTCATAGGGTGCGCGACCAGCGCTCCCTATGGGAGTAGCCCCCAAGTGTCTGTTCGAGTCGTAGACTCAAACGGAGACTTTTAGTTCAAGCATTGTTTCAATCATTAAGTCCGAAGGACTCGAAAATTTTCGGATACGTGAATCCATCCTCCCTATGGGAGTAGCCCCCGAGTCCGTAGTGGATTCGTAGACACGACGTAGGACTCGAAGATCTTGTGTGCGCCGACCGCGCCCAGCTTGGAGTAGCTCCCATTGTCTGGTGGAGTCGAGACTCGGCGAGACTTCGAGTCTGTATCGCATAGTTGTAGTAGGAAATCTCGTGGTAGGCTGACCCGGAAGTACATCGGGTGCGCGACCAGCGCTCCTGATAGGAGTAGCCCCCAAGTATTTAGTCGAATCGTAGATTCGAGTGAGTACTTTTAGTTCTGGAGCCGAAGTGGTGCTAGTATAGCTTTTGATGACGTCAGTGCTGACGATCGATGACCTCAAGCGTCTGCTACGCCAGGGGTGACTTGACTGGTCGAAGCATGGGTCCCACTTCCTGACTTTGAATTGACCGGTCACGCGCGGCGTGGAGATGATTACGGCGTCTCCTCGATTTCCGCGCGTAGTGGACGGCGTGGTAACGACGGTTCGTTTTGGTGCTGACACGTGTACGGCCAGATCTACCATTGTCGTTAGGTCTTCTCGATGGACGGCCAGCGTGCGTCGTCTTCGCTGTTATAATCCGTGGTGAAATCGTGGTTTATTTTCACCGCGCTAGTTCTTGTGTTTTACTGCCCCCTCGTTCTTGAGTTGTTCTTGCTGCGCCAGAGAGTTTTCTCCACATTGCCCTTGTCTTTCTTCGTTGGCAACGCCGGCGCCGCCGTAGCGTGATGGGGAAACCAAAGAAGTCTTCATCTGCGGTTGGGACCAGCGCCGCCGGAGGCAAGAAGGGCGCCGCCGCTGCTCGTGTCACCGATGGTGGCTGGCGGCGATCAGAGACGCGGGAGAGCGATCTCCGCAAGCTGCGCGAGCGGAGCCTGATTCCGCAAGACACGACGGCCGTGATACTCCCCGGCAATGAGGTAATCCCCCGTCCCCCATCTGGGTTCCGGGTTATGTTCATCGCCTTCGTGATTCGCGGGTTTTATTTTCCTGTCCATGACTTCCTTCGTGGACTGCTCTTTTTCTATGGGGTTCAACTCCATCATCTGTCTCCCAACTCCCTTCTCCACATTGCGTGTTTTATCACGCTTTGCGAGTGTTGGCTTGGCATTGAGCCGCACTTTGGCCTCTTCCGGAAGCTTTATTCCGTGAAGAGCGATCTGGTCGGATGGTGTGTATCCCATTGGGGGTTTCATCATCTCCCTCAGTCCCAATGTGCAATTCTTTTCCTTCTCCATGTCCGAATCTGTCCAGTACTGGTGGAGGAAATGGTTTTACATCCGTGACTCTGTGCTGCCTGGGCAAGATTTTGGTCTCGTTCCTTTTGACCCCTCCCAGTTGATTGTGAAGAAAAGGTCCTGGAAAAACCAAATCTTGGATGGTGAGGTGGCAGAGATAGAGGCCCTGTACCGTCGGGTGGAGGATCTCCAACTGATTCCTGAGAAGGAAGTGAACGGTGTCGACATCATCCGGACGTTTCTTGAGCGTCGGGTGCAGCCCCTTCAAGCGAGGGCGCATCCGATGTTTCTTTACTCTGGGCGCCGTGATCCGACGAGGGTTTCAAGTGAGAAAATCTCCGAGGTGGAACTTGACAAGGATCTTCGCGCGCTGTTGAAGTTCAAGGTCGACGAAAAAATCCCGGGGAAGTCGCTGACTCCTCCGTTTTCTTCAGCGTTGGCCGTGCCAAAGGTGTAGATTTGCCCACATAGTGCTTCCCTTTTTTGTTTGGGTGTTTATTTGTGTCCTTTGTTTGCTAACAAAGTTCTTTTTCCGTTTGCAGATCTTCAAAGTGCCAGGCATGGCACCACCGTTGCCCGAAAGGTATCCGAATGCCCCGGATAATGAAGTGGTGGACTCCGTGTCCGAGCTGCCGTCAGCGCGATCCCCAGCGGAGGATGCTGATGAGTCGAGTGAGGACCATACGCGCGAGAGATCACGGAGCTCGAGCGAGTCTTCGGATGCTTCAACTCCTCCGACTCCCAGAAATCCTCTGGGCCTTGAGCGTCATGATGATGTTCCTGGGGGTTCTTCCTCTCCCCTTCCTGCCATTCCTGTGCGAGCTGTTGCTCCGCACCCGCCAGCAAAGCGGAAGAAGGAAGAGAAGAAGAAGGAGAAGAAGGAGGAGAAGAGGGCCCGAAGGGCTTCTCCTATCTTCGACCTGAGCGCACTGGGCTCGTAAGTTGTTCTTGTTGAACTGTTGTTCGTCTGTTCTTATGACATGTGCTGATTGGTTTTGTATGCAGGCAATCCTCCGACGGCTCCAGTGATGGTGCGGGGCAAATGATGGGGGAGTCGAACATTGCGTCGCCTCCTCCTCAGACGGTGGTTACTTCGGGTGGCGCTGCTCCAGATCCTCCTGTGCAGGAGAGGCTGGTGGTTGCGCCTCAGAATTTTGCAGGCGGGCCTGCGGGTTCGCCTTCGGAGCACGTAAGTTTTTCTGCTTGATGGGTGGAGCCCCCGAGTGTCTTCGTATGCTGATGTTGTTTTATGCTTCTTTGTGTTGGGCGTAGCCCCCAAGTCCTGCTCTTACTATTATTGCCTGTTGCTGCAGCCTTTTGTCCAAGAGGCCAAGCGGCTGGTGGAGGAACGCTTCAAGCCTTTAAATTCGCTTTGTAGTACTTGGCTTATTTATCCTGGTCTTGTTCTTTGACACTTGCTTGTTGTAAATGTAGAGGAGCATAACGACTCTCTCCGTGAGGTTCATGCTCTGAAGAAGAGCCTTGGCCAATCGAAGGCGAAAGGTCGGTTACCGCCGAGGCGAAAGAGCTTTGAGCCGAGCCGACGAAGGCAGGTTAAAGAGCCGCCCAGCAGAAGTCAAGAGGTCGTGAGGAGCAGCTGCCACCGCTATGGCTGCTCGTGAAGTAGGGTGGCGGAGAAGCTCATGGCTGCCAAGGCTATTTCGGTGAGTGCTAGATTTTGTACTTGCTTCTTTTCTTGGTCTTCTTCTCGTTGCCTTTCTTCATGTTTTCTTGTTTTGTCTCGGATGCCGCAGTATCGAGTTTCATGATGCTCTGGAGCACGGGAGTGCTCTGGATGATGCCACTGTAGCGGTCGAAGACCGCTGCAGCACCGTCGTCAACTCCCTTGCCAAGGCGAAAGAGGTCCTTGGTCGCTTTTACCAGGAGCTCTTCCCGAAGGGAGCTTCCCTTGAAGACGTGGGTGCCTGGCGGGCTCTGTCACCAGCGCTGCGGCATAGCGCATAGCGAGAAGGGCATCGGCCGTCCGTCTGGTGGCGATAGCCATGGCGGCTGGCGAGCTGGACTTGCCCTGATCACTTCTCGGATGCCGGCTGCGGATGGATCGGTAGCCTTCGCTGCCTACTCCGCTGCCAGGCGATATGGGCCCAAGCTCATTGACTTCTTTATGCGAGTGCTGCAGCAGCTGAAAGCGAGGCGACCAGGCCCGCTCGAGGCGATTCGGTGTCCTCGCCATAGGCATAGGAGATGTAGGGTAGTATGTAGTTTACTTTTGCTGTAAATATCTTTTGTAGCACCATCCTTGTGCCACTTGATGCTTTATTTTAATGAATTCCTCGAGTTGAGCTTTTCCCTTGGCTGAATGTACGTGTGCTTTCTTTTTCTGCTGCTATAGGTTCCTTGGTCTTGACCCGGTTGACACGTCATCCAAAGGCCCTTGCGAGCATCATTGATGATTCTCGCAGCTCGCGTTTCTTCGAGATCGCGTGCGCAGCTTGGAGAGAGATTTGCTTGGGTTCTTGTCGCTGATGTTTGGAAGTCCAAAGCAGATCGTAGTGCAGCAGAGAGGAGTACTTGATGGCGGAGCTGGGTCGGCTGTCCGGCAGATGAAATGTAAGTTGATCCGTCTTTGCTGTAGCTCGATCCTTGGTGAGCCCGCTGGCCTTACTCTTGTTCTGTCTTTGTTGTCGCGAGTGCGAATCTTGCTCGAGGGAAGAAAAGGGCGCATTGCTGTTCGAGTCAATTGCTTGACTCAACAGGACATGGAAGCCGACGGCTTCTTACGGATGGATCGCGATCACGCCATAGTTCCGCGGCAGTGCGGATCGTGTCTACCAGGTTTCGCGGGTGCTCGCCAGTGCATATCGTCCTCGGTCTGCCGTCATGTTTCCGTTGGATGGCGTCGACGACCCTTGCAGGTCTTCTGGCGAAGTTTGGAGTACCGGCAATGTCAAGGAGCTGGTGCGGCAGCAGCTTCGTCGCGAGGTGAAGGCTGCCTTGTCTCTTGTGAGGTGCATCATACGATGTAGATTTGGTTCTTTGTGGCGATGGCCACCTCCTCGACCAGATGGTGGCGAGTGGAATATGCGTCCGCATTACTGTAAGGCGATATGTCAATGATTGTAGATTTGTTTGAGCAACGTGCTTAGGTTATTCTTCAGAATAGGTAGTACCTGAAAATAAACAGATAGATGTAAAATTTGTATATTGCGGCTGGGCGTGTATGTGCCTTTTGTTGTAAAGGTTCGCTTGTTAGCGAGCACATAGTGCTTTGATTTAGTACGTGCCCTTTTCGTTAGCCTGGCGTGGTCAGCTACTCAGGTGTACACGTGTTGTCCTCAGTCGATGAAATCGTGAGGTGGGGGGAGCCCCCGAGTGCTTTGATGTAGTACGTGCCATTTTCGTTTGCCTGACGTGGTCAGCTACTCAGGTGTACACGTTTTGTCCTCAGTCGATAAAATCGTGAGGTGGGGGAAGCCCCCGAGTGCGTATGTAGCATGTAATAAGGTTGCAGAGAAATAGTCAATCGAAGGTTGGGGGCGAGACACTTAGCTTTATTTGCAGCGCAATGGAGGAGGTACATGGTTCGGCTGAGTAGCCTTGGTTGTAAGCCTTATTGAGAGTAAAGAAAAGGGGTACATTGCTATGGGTAGAATCATCGCAGGTGCGAGATGTTCCATGGGTTGGAGTATGCGACTCCAGACTCCACATGCTTGAGGCGATAGGCGCCACCTGGGATGACCTCGGTGATGGCATAGGGTCCTTCCCATGGCGACTTGAGTTTATTCGGTCGCTTTTGCTTAAGTCGCAAGACGAGGTCTCCTTCGACGAAGGACCTTGGGCGCAGCCGGCGGCTGTGGTAGTTGCGGAGGCTTTGCTGATACACCGCTGATCTGATCTAGCTGCTATATCTCGTGCCGTCGAGTGTGTCGATGGCATCTTCGAGTGCAGCCGTGGATTCGCTTTCTTTATGGCGACTTACCGTGGAGCCTGGTGGCGTACTTCGGCTGGTAGCACGGCCTCAGCTCCGTGCACCATGAAGAACGGTGTGTAACCGGTGGAGCTGTTTGGCGTAGTCCGTAAGCTCCACAGGACAGACGGTAGATCTTTCGTCCAGTTGCCAGCTTTATGCTCGAGTGAGCTCATGAGGCGTTTCTTGATGCCAGCGCCGATTAGGCCGTTGGCCTTTTCCACTTGCCCGTTTGTTCGCGGGTGCGCCACTGAGGCATACGTGATATTGATCCCGAGGCCTTCGCAGAAGTCCTGGAATTCTTCTGAGATGAAGTTCGATCCATTGTCGGTGATGATGCTGTGCGGTACGCCAAATCTGTAGACAATGGATTCGAAGAATTTGACGGCGGTTTTGCCCTTCTGGTTGGTGACTGGCATGGCTTCGATCCACTTGGTGAATTTGTCGACCGCGACCAGGAGGAAGACGTGTCCTCCCTTCGAGGATTTTGGCAGTTTGCCGATCATGTCAAGGCCCCATTGGGCAAAAGGCCAGGCTATGGGTATGGGTCGAAGTTCGGACCCAGGTGCGTGCGGTTTGTCGGCGAACCGTTGGCACCCGTTGCATCTTCGGACGATGTCCTTCGCGTCGCTCATGGCCGTTGGCCAGTAGAATCCTGCTCGCAGAGCTTTGGCGACGAGGGAGCGACTGCCTGCGTGGTGGCCGCAGATGCCCTCGTGGATATCTTGGAGTATGGCCTTGCCGTCATGGATGGTGACGCATCGTTGTAGTACGCCCGTAATGCTGCGTTTGTACAGCTCGCCGTTGATGATGGTGAAGGCTTTCGACCGACGGGATACGCGCCGGGCATCTGTCGGGCTGTCTGGCAATTCTCCGTTTATCAGGAACTGGACGTATGGACGTGTCCAAGTTTCTTCGACCATGACCTGCATCAGGTTGACCATGGCAACCGGTGTCCAACTTTCGGGTCCTTCGTGATCTTGGTAGCGAGCTCCAGTGTTTTGCTTCTTCGGGTGATTCCTTGGGGAATTTCCGCTTGATGGATGGCACGCAGATCTGTTCGAGGAACACACCTGGTGGTACCTTTGCACAAGTGGAGCCGATGTTGGCGAGTCTATCGGCCTCCTCGTTGCTCTCTCTTCCAACGTGCCGAAGTTCGCAGCCGTCGAATTCTCCTTCGAGTGCGTTGTATAGCGCGCGGTACGCGATCATGTTTTCGGCGTGTGCGTCGCACTCATTCATCGCCTGCTGTACGAC
The DNA here is from genome assembly GCA_023614405.1 of Avena insularis. Taxonomy (NCBI): domain Eukaryota; kingdom Viridiplantae; phylum Streptophyta; class Magnoliopsida; order Poales; family Poaceae; genus Avena; species Avena insularis. The sequence continues at coordinate 373,692,575 of CM042695.1, read as the reverse complement.
AAGGTTGGAGTCACCGTAGATGACCAGGCGCGTTGCGCCGCATATTTTTGCCATCTTCATGCCATGGATGAGGGCTTCGTATTCGGCCTCGTTGTTGGAGGCTCTGAATTTCATCCGAAGGACGTACTTCATCTTGTCACCTTGCGGGGAGGTCAGTATGACTCCTGCCCCTGCTCCGGCTTCGCGTTTGGAGCCGTCAAAATGCATTGTCCAGGACTGCGACATGTCTGGGGTGTCAGGCAGCTGCAGCTCCATCCAGTGCACCAGAAAGTCCGGAAGAACTTGAGATTTGATTGCGTGTCGCTTCTCGTAGATGATGTCCAAGGGTGATAGTTCAATGCCCCACAGGGCCACGCGTCCTGTGGCCTCTGGGTTATTTAGGATGCTGTTTAGGGGTGCCTCGTTGACGACCATCACCTGATGCTCCTGGAAGTAGTGGCTCAGTCGTCGAGCCGTCATGAACACGCCGTAGGCCAGCTTCTGGTAGTGCGGGTACCGCTGTTTTGTTGGAGTGAGAACTTCGCTGAGGTAGTAAATTGGGCGTTGTACCCCGTGGGTCTTGCCTTCTTCGGGTCGTTCGACCACGATCTTATCTTGACCACCTGGTGTGTGGATGCTATGTACAGCAACAGGGGCTCACGCTCTTTTGGCGTGACCAAAACTGGCGAGGTGGAGAGGAGCCGCTTGAGGTTTTCGAATGCGTTGTTGGCTTCTGGTGTCCACTCGAACTTATCTTTGGCGCAAGAGTCGGTAAAATGGTAGGGCCTTTTCGCCCATGCGTGATGAACTCGCTTAGTGCCGCTACTAGCATGCTTTGAACGCCTTGAGGTTTTTCGGCTTCTCCATTGTCATGATAGCTTTGATTTTCTTGGGTTTGCTTCTATCCTCGTTGAGAGATGAAGTACCGAGCGGTGACCCGAGGGGACGCCGAAGGCGCACTTTTCTAGATTGAGCTTGATCCTGTAGCGATCGAGGTTGTCGAACGTCTCGCGGAGATCGTCGATAAGTGTTCTTGCCTCCTTGGTTTTGATGACTATGTTGTCGACATAGACTTGGACGTTGCGACCGATCTGGTCCTTGAGGCAGGCCTGCATGCAGCGCTGGTACGTGGCACCGCATTCTTTAGCCGAAGGGCATTGTGTTGTAGCGTATACTCGAACGGTGTGATGAATGCCGTTTTCTCTTGATCTTCGACCTTGAGTCGATCTGGTTATAGCCTGAGTAGGCGCCGAGGAAGGAGAGTTTCTCACAACCCGCAATAATCGATGATCCGATCGATCCGAGGAAGAGGGAAGTGGTCTTTAGGGCGGTGTTTATTTAGTGACGTGAAGTCCACGCACATCCGCAGGATGTCCGTGTCCTTCTTCGACCATCACCGTTTGCCAGCCACTCGCTTCCTTTGATTTCCGGATGAAGTCTGCTGCGAGTAACTGTTGATCTCCTTGCCGATAGCTTCGCTCGTGGCTCGGCAGCTTCGGATGGACTGCTGATCGGCTTGGTGTCCGGGAAGACATTGAGTGCGTCGGCGAATTCCTAGAACTCTGGCATGTCCGCAGGACACCAGTAAGATTTCCCGCCAGGGAGGAATTCGACGGCGGCTTCCTATGCGGTGCCGAGGTCGTTGGCGATCAGCGCCGTCTTGGAGGCATCCGTTGGATGGACCTGCACTTTTTTGGTGTTGATGGTGGAGTCGAAAGACATATCAGGTGCATTCTGCTTGGTGACTGGGGGTAGCCCATTATCTGTCACTTCGTGGAGCTTTACAAGCTCGTCTTGCATGCCGAAAGACTGGGAGATTTTGTTGAAATCTCTGTCGCATTGGTCCGATCGGGTGAAGCTCCCGTGGACTGTGATGATGCCCCTTGGTCCCGCATCTTGAGTAGTAGGTATGCGTGGTGTGGGACGGCCAGAACCTTGCGAATGCTACGGCCCCAAGATGGCATGGTATTGCGACGGCCACCCACCACTTCAATTCTAGGCGCCCCGCCGAAAGTTGTCCGGCTTCAAGATGACGTCGAGCCCTATTTTGCCCAAGGGAAGATGCCCTTCCTCGACAATGTCGTGGAACGTTGTGTCGATTGTTCCAGTGCATTATGGATCCGATAGCTGCTAGAGTGCTTGCGAACATTAGGTTGATGCCGCTGCCACCGTCCATGAAGACGCGACTCATCTCGAAGCCTCCGATTTGCGCCTCTAGCACCAGGGCAGCATGACCTGGGCGAGGGATCTGGCAAGGGTGATCCGCGCGAGTGAATGTGATGCAGGACTCCGATCCGCTGTGGTACTCAGGGATTGCAGGTGGAGTTGCCACGGCCATATTGATTCGTCGGGTGATTTTCTTCTGCACCCTGTTGGTTGGGCGTCCCTTTTGTATCATATTTAGTGCTCCCTTTGGTGGGGGGTATGCGGCCCCGGCGTTGTTTTGCGCTGGTGCGACTGGTTGATGTGGGCCTCCAATAGGCGGTGGTGGAGGAGCTCCGTGTGCTATTTCACCTGGCGCAGGTGCGTTTCTGAACGCAGGAATTGGAGCTTGTTGCCTCATCTGCATCATGCCTTCGCTGAGTTTCTGGAACTCGCGGCAGTCCTTGAGCATGTGGCTAGCTTTCTTTTTGCCATATTGTTTGTCGATGTAGAAGTGGATGGTGCATGGACCCGAAAGTTTGTCGAATGCTGAGGGCCCGTTATCGCGGTCGCGGCGTTGCCACGACTGCGTTGGTCGTCCGTTGTCGCGGAAGTTTCCGCTGCGGTATCCTCCGCTGTTGCGGCTGTTGTCGTTGCGGCGGTCGGCGTAGCCGGCTGCGACCATGTCGGGTCCGTCGCGGTCTTCGTAGACGCGCGATCTCCTCTTGCTGCGGCGTTCGCGTCTTCGGCCGTAGTCGTCCTCTTCATCTGATTGCGCTGGATGCAATCTTCGCCGTCTGCCCAACTGTTGGCGATTTCCATGAGCTGGTCGAGTGTCTTGGGCTTTACACGTCCAAGTTTTTCCTTGAAGTCTGGGCGTTTGACGCCGTCCCTGAAGGCGTCGATGGCCCGCTCTTTGGAGATATGTGTTGCGGAGTTCTTGGTTGTAGACCAGCGTAGTATGTACGAGCGAATAGATTCACCCGTTCTCTGAGTGCAGGCTCGCAACTCTTCGATTGAGGCGGGCCTCTTGCTGGTGCCTTTGAAGTTTCGGATGAAGCTATGTTTAGCTCCTCCTAGCTTCGGATGGATCCTCGATGATAGGTCGCTAAACCAGACCGCGCTCGTCACCGCAAATTGAAGGCATTGCATGGCGTTTTCTTTGTTGCCTCTGTGAAGCTTAACGGATGACAGATGGTCACTGAGCCAGGACTTTGGATCTTGCGTGCCGTTGAATTTCGGAGTATCCGAAGGAAGCTTGAAGTTGCGTGGCATCTGTGTTCGCCGGACGGATCTGCTGAAGCATCGAGCCCCGCAGAGTTCTCCTTCGTCTTCATCCATCTCGGATTCAGACGAGCATGCGCGTTTGGCGCGTGCTTTGTCGATCTTGCGCTGTGTAAGCTTGTCTCTGGCGTCGTAGTCGTGTTTATGGCGGTGCGAGCTCTTCTTCCTTCGAGGAAGGTCGTGTTCTTCTTCATCTTCGGATGAGGGAGTGGGGCTCCGGTCGCGCCTGGCCGGAGCTTTCTTCTTCGGCTCCGTAGGAGCGTCTTCGTGGAGCGCAGCTCCGATTAGTCCTAGTCCGGTGAGTGCGGACCTATGCATGGCCCTTTTCGGGTCCCCCTCCGGAGGTGGGTGAGCCGCGAGATACGCAGTGGCTGCCATGATCGCAGCTTGTGGCGTCTTCGGAGTGATGTTGCCGTCGGCGTCCATATCCATGAACGATGTGTGGAGGGTTCGGGTCACGTCACGCCGCTCCTCCGGGTCCATGTTTTCCACCCGAGAGTGGTGCTTGTTTCCTTGGTTTCCGTTTGTGCTAGAGCCGGGTCCCATGGCGGAGAGCGCAGATCGGACTCGTGAGGCTGCTTTCTTGCGCTTGTCGAGTGTCTCCGCATCTTGACTTGCTTCTTGTGCTCCTCGATGAGGAGGTAGTGGTATGCCATCAGCAGATCACGTGGGGAGTCCAGAGGTAGGACTATTTCGCTGACGGCCTGGCGTGCTTGACCCATCCTTCTTTGCTAAGTTGGATGAGGTGGCCCGTTGTCCCGTTTTCGCCGTTGTGTCCTACGGGTTGGGGTTGGGCGGGTTAGGCGCTTCTCGCCGGTTTGATGATTGGCGCGCGCATAGCGCCGCAGATTGGTTGGCTGCTGCCGCAGCTTTGGATCCGGAGCCGAGGTCCTTCCTCCGAAGGTGGATCGCAGATCGGAGTTGCACTGCCGCTGATGTAGAACTCATCTGTTGATGGTGACGCGCGTAGCACGGGTGTGGAGCCCAAGCGGGCCTGATTGGCGGCACGGGCATCCGTCAGGAGGCGGAGAGTGCGGTTTGTCCCACGGAAGCGAAGCTCCCGAACAGAATTTCGAGTCCGTCCGCCACGGGCTCGAAATCCTTCATGGTATCCGCGAGTGGGCGGTGAAGTCGAAAGCGCCAAGAGGAGGTGATTCTCCGCCGCTGAGTTGTAGATCGATCGGTCGGAACCACACGACCGACAATCAGCAGCCCCGATTCCCACAGACGGCGCCAATTGGCGAGGTTTAATCTCGTCAATGCCCATTGTTATGGACTTGGGTTTTGGAGAAGATGGGGATGCTGGAGATCGTGGCACGGTTAACGGACAAGCAACTGGGGACACGAGATTTACCTGAGGTTCAGGCCCCGAGGGAAAACCCTACTCGCTTGTTCCGCTCTTTTATTACGGCGGAACCGAAGATTACAAGGTGCGCAGATTCGATCTGGCATGGAGGTGTGTCTGTTGTGTGTAATCGTCGTACCCCTCGTTGGACCCTCCTAGCCTTTATATATGAGGAGGCTAGGTCTCAGGTGCCAATACGATTAGGTTACAAGTTGTATTCAAACTCTAGTCTTGCTCTCCAAGGATCCGAAGGCGTCATGGGCCTAGGCCACCCGAAAATCTTCATGGGCCGGCGTATATCTGCCGTGGGCCTTCCTTGGGCTGGACCAGGTATGCTGAAGTTACGTACCCGTAGGGTATAACCATGTCATAAGCACCTCGAAAATGGCTCTCGGGTCATTAAGAGGGAGCTCATCAAACTCACCGAGTCACATGAGAAACTTAAAGCTTCATATTCAAAAGAGCTTGCCAAGTTTCTCTCACCTCTTGCTACTAATAGTGATGATATTTGTTCTACTAACTCTATTTCTTGTGAAGCATCTATTTTGAAGGAGAATGTTGAGCTAAAGGCTCAACTTGCTTTGCTAACTAGAAACTATGAGAAATTAGAAGAAAGTCATGTTAAGCTCTCAAGCTCGCATGAGGATCTTCTAGTCTCCCATGGTAGGCTAAAGTTAGCTCATGAGGCCATCATGTCAAAAGTAACATATAGTGGGCCTCATGTGGAGATTAGCACTATATCCACTCCAAATGTTATATTGTCATGTGCTAGTCCTTGTAATTCATCCTCTCACAACCTTGCTATATCTCATGATGAATTACATTTTGTGCCTTGTTGCTCTAACAATGTAGCATCTACTTCCTCTAGTACCTTTGTTAAAACTAACAATGTAGAGGAAATCAAAGAGCTCAAGGGTCAACTCACTTCTTTGAGGAATGACTTGAAAAGGGGTCATCAAGGGAAGGCCGCACTCAACAAAATCTTGAGTGTGCAAAAATCCCCCAATGACAAGAGTGGGCTTGGATTCAACTCCAATGTCAAGAACAAGTCCACTATCAAGTTGAAGCACAAGAATAACAAGAATAATGGCCAATATTAAGTCAAGAATCCGGCCAATATTGTTTGCTTCAAGTGCAAGGAAGAAGGGCATCATGTCAAACTTTGCCCATTAAAGAAGAAGTCCCTTGGCAAGAAGCAACAAGGGAAGCGGCCTCAATCTCTACATCTTGTTAGAGATGGGCCTCCTCCCAAGAAGACTCAAGCTCTTCCTCAAGTTGTTGCTTCATCCAAAAATAAATATGGCAAGAGTAGAACTTTCTACATATGCCGTGAGAAGGGGCACATTTCTTCCTCATGCATTATTGGTATCTCCTCATCCAACCCTATCATTATTGATGATGCTTATTCTCTTTGTAAGGATGAGGTTGGCAATGTGTTCGCCAAATTTGTTGGTGCTCGATGTGGGTTCAATAAAAGAACCATTTGGGTTGCCAAGACTATTGTGACTAACCTCTTAGGACCCAACTTGGTTGGGGACCAACAAGCCAAAACTTGATCAATAGGTATTGTTGGAGGGAATTGGAGACTTGGCTACATCATGAAGAATTAAGGGATCTTCATCTAGTTTATTTGTCAAGTCAAGTCATGTGGATTATATTGCCTATATTATATATATCCAATGTTCCTCCTTGCGGTAACAAATGCTTAACTTATTACATTGAAAGTTACTCGCCCCCTTGTGCATGTGTTGGTTTTGTATCTTCCATGCTTTTGTACATGTTGTGCTATCCACTTAATTATCTTGAGGTATCAAGCATATTTGTGTATGATTAGGTGTCACACCATGTATGTGGGTTTCTTGTGTTTGAGCCTTACTTGGTTATATTTGGTATCTTGGTTTTGTATCTTCCATGCTTTTTTACATGTTGTGCTATCCACTTAATTATCTTGAGGTATCAAGCATATTTGTGTATGATTAGTGTCACACCATGTATGTGGGTTTCTTGTGGGCCTCATGTGGACTATCCCATTTTGGTGGAGTGTTATTCTTGGGCATTCCACAATCCTAAAAATGTGTGTGCATGAGGAATACCACCTAGTATTGACATTGCAATATTATCTAGTCTCTTTGTGGTATGTTTCTCATGAGAAATTTAAGTTCTATAATGTCCATTAATTATATCTATTTGGATCCGTTGCCTCGTGTTGGTTTTATGGTAGTATCACATTATGGGGGAGTCATATGCTTAGGACATATTACAATCCTTGAAAATGTGAATATTCAAGGTTGTGCCACTTAGAATTGATATTGATAATTATTTAGCTCCTATGTGACCCATTTACTCATACAAGTTCCAATTTGCTTGAATACCTTTATTGATCATATTTTGTATATTGTATATGAGAGTGTTTCTTGGTATGTGTTTCCTCATATTTAGATCTCTATATCATCATGGAAACCATTTGCTTCAAGTTGCTCTAATCACTAGTGATTGTGTGACTATTGGAAGCTACCAAGAATCTTGTTCGAAGTATCATGCTTAATTCTTATATTTTGTTATATGCTTCTTGTTGTGACTATGATCTTGGATATCCATGCAAGCTACCTTGGGAAAAATATTCCCAATATTTCTTGTCCTTGGACTATGAGTACTCAAGTTATGGTAGAATTTATTGATCATATTCACTTTGGCCTTTGATTAATCTTGTCCTATCCTTGGCCAAGTAAATGTTTTATGTGCTCCCATGAATTCCTTGCTACTTTTGGATCTTCCTATTTAATTGGTATACTCTTATGTTTTATTTAATGTAGGTAGTAGATGATCTCATTTGTGTGCATTTTGCATTCAACTATACAATGTACTACTTATGAGTGAGATCTCCTATATTATCTAGAACAATCCTTTTATGCTTATTTGTTTGATCCATATTGGGTTTTAGATGCTTGGAAGCTCAATCTTTTCGTTTTGGTATTTTGTGCCATCATGAAAAGTTTGGAGAGTTTGGTTTACTTGTTGGAACCTTACTCTTTTTGGGAGTTGGTTTTGTCTCATTCTTTGTTTCAAATTTTGACCATTTTAGAATGATATAAATCCTTGAGCATTTGTATTTTTATCTATCTTTTGCTCTTTGGCTATAGCCTAGTTCATTTGTTGAACTTGTGATGTTTCATGTGTTGAATTGGTTCTTTGATACAATTTGGACATCATTTGTCATGTCACACTCTTGTGTGTGTAATCTTGATTTACTTGGTGTTTTTATTCAAATTGTATCTCCTTTTTAGTTCATGAAAGCTTTATGCATGCATATTTACTATATGTTTATATTATGGCATGCTTGCTTTTTTTGATCCAATATATAGGGGAAACTCCACCAAATCCCATCGGCTAAGTTGTGCATGAAATTTAATTTCATATCAACATGCACATATCTATGTGGAGTCTCCCCTATGTATTGTAGTTGCACTAACTACTTTGGACCCAATATGGTTGGGGACCATTTTGTACTTAATTGTGTTTTAGGTACATTGGAGATATATTGGATGCTTGTCTCTCAATTTTGAAGAAGTAGTGCTTACAAGAAAATTTGAGGCAAGCTATAGGATGATCAACAAATTCATATCCTCTACATCCTACCAATTATATCTAGGTAACAAATATCTCTATCTCATGCTCATATATCTTGCTTCCAACCGTGTGTCGGTTGCCTTCTAGGCATGAATTCTTCTATTTGTATTGTTTGTGGTCCTAGCTTTGGTTTTAACGAGAACTCCCTATTTCAAATGTGTGTAATTTGATATTAGGACATATAATTGGGACTATACAAAATCATTCATTTGATCCACCAATCCCAAATATGTCAATCTAGCAATTTTATTGCCTATCCTTCCTCAACTTCTCTCATGTGCAATAGTGAGATTTTGCTAGTTGATTTTTCCTTGTGATACTTGTTGTTTTTCTCCATATATTCCAACTTTCTCCTTTCCCTTGGTGATAGTTGTAATATATGTAGTGTGTTGGTATTTGAAGCTCATTAATGTACCATAAGATATATTTGAGCCTTTGGTCGTGCTTTGAAGCAAAAATATTGTTGTTATATGTTATGACTTCATGTTTGCTTTCATGTGCTTTATTGTGTATCTTTCTTGTGTGTGCTTGTTTCGTTATGGGCATATGTCTTTGTGATGTTATTCATTTAGAAACATACACACATATGTGAACATAATGTTAGTTGAGATTTTATTCCTTGGATACCACCTTTTATTCCTATTGATTCTTCGGTGGATCCCAAATTTATTTGCCTATGAGTGCTTGTTACTTTTGTTTACATCTTCGGGCACTCATATTTGTTCTCTCATGCCTTGTATTGTCAAATGAATTTGGATGAGTGAGGATTCCATGATTATGCACTTTGTTTCCAAATGCAATTATCATAATTGGTGCATTATCTTTGGGGAGCTCATCTAATTCATTTAATAATGCTCACTTGTCGTCTTTCTCATTTATTGTGCCTTAAATGTTTATGGGGGAGTGAAGATTCCATATTTGTGCATTTTTGTATTGAAATACACCGATTTTAAAGTGTGCACAAATCTTGGGGAGCTTCTCTATTTTATTTAAGCATTTATTTGATCTTTCATTTGTTGTGTTTTAAATACTTATGGGGGAGCAAGGATTCCATGTTTGTGCATTATGTATGATAATGCAATTATTCTAAAATTATGCACAAATATTGGGGAGCCTCTCTATTTGTATTAAAAACACTCTTTTACTCATATCATAATATCTTGCAGATTCCATTTGAACTCATTTGTTGTTTTCAGTTGGTTTGTCGGACCTTGTAATTGCTTGCATCATTTGAATTTATTTATTTTGGCAATCTTCGGGTCCTCGATATAGTTCCACTCCCTCCCAAGTATTCATCATTGGATATGTGCGAAGGCACACCTTTGGAGGAATTATTACTATATTTGCCTTCTACAACTTGTCACCCATTTTGGCAATCGATGCCAATGGGGGAGAAGTTTTAGAGGGTTTAAGGGAAGTTCGTTTATGCATTGAGTTGGTTCTTAAGTATTTTCCTTTCATGCTCTTGCATCTTTGTTGTTGCTTAGCATGTGGTATATATAGAGGAAACTCCTCCAATGATAATGATTGGCAATATATGCAATGAAATTCAAGTTCATCACACATGCATAGATTGTGGGGGAGTTTTCTCTGTATATGGTGGTGGTACCAATATCACATACTTGTGTAGCATTTGATATTGGTGTTACCATTTTATTCATTATGATTTCTTATATAAACCCTCTTAAAGGGATTGTCATCAATTACCAAAATGGGGGAGATTAAAAGAACACGTGGGCCCCCATGTGTGGTTTTGGTAATTAATGACAATCTTTATGGACTAATGTGTGTATTAAGTTTTACTTGTAGGAATTGTCCATTGGCATCGCTTGGAGCATGTGTTGGATTCAAGGTCGATGATATGAAGAAGAATATGTGGTGTGCAAGCTCAAAATGCACCATCTATAGTAGATCTCTTGTTTGATGCTTGCCATCCTCGGTGATCATGGATCGATGATGAGCAATCAAGAAAGGAGTTCCATCTTGAGAAGGTCAAGTTCGTCTACATCGAGATCAAGTGGAATGCTCAAGGCAAAGGTATAATATTGATAGGTTTTCCCTTTTGTCGGTCTCATGTTGTGTGTGGGAGCCGGTTTATAGGATAGATAACCGTACTATCTAGAGGGGCTCTGAAGTGAGTAACTCGATCATATCTTTCAAAGAGAGCTCAAACATTTGCATACTTAGCATCATCCTTTCTTGGTTGTTATTTGGAACTTATCCATGTGAGGTTCTAGAGCTTGTCGTAATATTCATAATAAGCTCTAGTTCATCGAAAACGGATTTCATATGCATTATCTATTTGCGTTTTAGATATTGGAGGTTTTATCGGTTTGTCTTTTAGATATAGGTAAAACCTTCCATTATTAGGTCCTTACTCATGTGAGGATTTAGAGCTTGTGTTAATCTCCATGACAAGCTCTAGTTCATCGAAAACGGATTTCATATGCATTTCCTATTACGTTTCCGATGTTGGAGGTTTTATCGGTTCGTCTTTTTGAGAGAGGTTAAAACTTTCATCATTTGGATATATCCTCCCTTGCTGGACTATGATGTTTCTTTGCATGATCTTGTAAAGCTTGTTGTCCTCTTCGAAACGAGCCCAAGATCATCGAAATCGGAGTCCGGATGCAAAAGTTATGGTTGTTTTCGTTCTGTGATGACTAGTAGTACCGGACCAGGATCCGGTAGTACCGCATTTTGGTACCGGGTAGAATAGAGAAAAAATCGTTTGGCACCCCAGGAACCCCAGGGAATGTCTGGTAGTGTCGGGGTCCGGTAGTACCACATTTTGGTACCTGGTAGCACAGATAAAAATGCGTTTGGCGCCCCAGGAACCCCAGGGAATGTTCGGTAGTGCCGGAAAAGTCCGGTAGTACCGGGAAAAAGTCCGAAGTATCGGGAATCGCGTTTTTGGGCTGCAACGGTTGGATTTTGGAGCGACCTATTTAAGGGGCCTTCTTTCCCAATGGTTCCTCAACTATTCTTGCAAGTTTTCCCCTCCATTGTTGACCTTCTTGTGCTTGCTTCCCCTCAATCCCTCCTATGATTCTTGCATATTCTCGAGGGATTTGAAAGAGGAGATCTAGATCTACAATCCCACCAATCAATCTCTCCTCTAAGTGAGGGGAACATATTAGGATGTAGATCTTGGAGTCTTTTGTGGATTTCCTCCATTGTTCTTCATCTCTTATTCCCCAATAAGCTTTTGTAGCTTTGGTGGAATTTGGGAGAGAAGGATTTGAGCACTTCTTGTATCTGTGCCATCGCATTTGGTGCATTGGTTTGAGTTCTCGGTGAGGATTTGGTGAGTGAAAGTTGAGAAGCTTTTTAATCTTGGGTTCTTGGAACCCTAGACGGTTTGTTGGTGTTGTAGGTTGTGGCCTTGGTGGCGTTTCTTGGGAGCCTCCAATTAAGTTGTGGAGAAGTGCCCCAACCTTGTGAGAGGTTCCGGTTTGCCACCGACAAGTACACGAATAGTGGAAGTATGGATCGATCCCGTTGGGGTGAGATTCACCGAAGAATAAGGGAGGCCTCTTGTGGCGTAGGTGGTTTGATACCACCCCCTCTTCAAACGAGACGTACTCCATGTTGGGAGGAACTCGGCAAAATATCGTCGTCCCCGCGTGTCTCGGTTATCTCTATACCCGAGCTCTTACTTATGCACTTTATTTTGTGATAGCCTTCATGCTTGAAGTATATATCTTGCTATCACATAGTTGTTTGTCTTGCTTAGCATAAGTTGTTGGTGCACATAGGTGAACCCTAGATTGTCCTAGGTTTTGTACTTAACAAAGTAAACGCTAGTTTAATTCCGCCTTTGTTGACCACTCTCGGAAAAGTTTTAATCGCCTATTCACCCCCCTCTAGGCGACATCTCTATCCTTTCAAGTAGGCCAGCCCACCCGGCTGGTATGCCATCGATCTGCGTCTGCGCTTGGTCCTGACAGACCCACCGATGGTGGCTGTTGTCCCTCGTCATTGTATATCGTTCATGCGGGTGGTGGCCTACCTGGGTCACCCAATGGCCTAGCCGGCTATAGCTGCGGGAAAAACCCTTTTTCTTATTATTTTTAGTCCCACATTGGGACCTAAAGGTGGAGGAACCCCCTCCCTCCGCCTATATAAAGAGGTGCCCATGGAAGGATTGAAAACACCAATTTCCACATGAAAATCAATAAAAGGCATATGTTGCCTCTCTCTTGTGACCGCAGCCCCCTTGTCAAGCCTGTGCAAGCGAGGAGTTCTTCACCGCGGAGCGCCTTCGCTTCGCGTGATCCGGAGCCGAGAGATCTACTTCCGCAATCTCTGCTGGATCGGGGAGAAGCCTGGGTCATCGTCAAGTACCGTACGTGTGTGACTCCCTTGGCAGCACCGTGCTTTCGGTGCTAGGAGTTGTCGTGGAGCCGCAAGTATATCGTGACCACGAGGTCAGCATCGGGGCGTCTTATTCATCCATGTTCCTCGCGGAACGTTAACCGCACTCGGTCTTCAAAGTTATGAATATTGTATCCCCTCCGTTACTGTATTACTAGTAGATAGATCTTGGGCTTTCGGGGTTGTCGCGTTGTAATTTTTTTGATTTTCTGCACCGAACCCCAACAAAACATAGTATTTCCTTTGCATCTATGACATGATTTTGATTAAATATACTACCTCAAAATATATCATCTCACCTAATATTGTCACTAGGCAATAGTAATACATGCATTCATTTATCCCTAGTGAGGTAACAAAAGAAAGGTAAAAACCATAGTAGGACCCAAATTTCTATCACTGTCCAGTTTCATACTACCATGTTACTACACTAATGCACAAGTTACCCCTCTCATGCCCAATCATACTTAGTTGGATCAAAGCAAGTAATCAAGAATGGGGTACATACTATGCATCTACTAATATATCAAACACAATCTCAAATAATCACTTCATAAAAACTAAAGATCCACCACAAAAGAGATTACAAAGAGATGGCCATAATCATGTAGGGCATCTCATATTGCACTAGAACATTGATAGCATGAGAGATAGATAGAACAAACTACTTACACAAACCCATAGTCCGAGGGTGGACTACTCCCTCTTCATCATGGTGATGATGGATATGTTTTTGGAGAGGTTGGAGATGCAATCCAATGGTGTTTCGATGGTGTTTCCCCCTCCAATCTTTGCATGACCTCTTATGTTTTGTGTTTCTGTCTCCATGGTGCATCGACCTTTGAGATTGCAATCAGGGCACTATATATAGGAATTTTTAGGTCAATATGAGTTCATGGACGCAAAGATCAATGACATCGGCACTTCGAGGGGGAAAGTGGGCCCCATGGCATGGCTAGTGTATCAGGCTGCGCCATGCTCCCTCTTTTGGACCTCCTCTAGCTTTAGTTGAGGCCCAAGTGCTCCAGGCCTTCGTTTTAATAAAAAACTCTAGCATAAAAAATCCCAGGTCCTTTTGAGTTCACGAAGGCCCCTGAAATTCAAAAGTCCGTAAAACAAGGGTTTCCTTTTACCTAAAAAACTAGCACAAACAGAAAAGGATGATCATTTGGATTATGTGATATCTTCAACGCACAATAAAAATGCGATTCAAACAGTTAGTAGCTGGTAGCTTGTAACATAATCTTATCCTTCCCTTAACATCTGAATCTAGTACATGTGTCTTTCAAACAGTTAGTAGCTTGTAACAAAATGACGACAAGATTTAGTTATTTTTAAATCCATATATAGTTACTAGTGGCGTTCATGTTTGTGCCAAAGCCACTAGCAACCAAGTTAGTGGTGGCATTCCGAAAAAAGAGCGCCACTAGTAACTAAGTTAGTGGTGGCATTCAAAAAAAATGAACGCCACCAGTAACCAAGTTACTTGTGGCGTTCAAAGCCACACGCCACTACTACCAGTTACTAGTGGCGTGAGATTAGTGGCGTGCATGTTCAACGTCACTAATATCTTTTTCCAAATACCGCCGCTAGGCCTTTTCCTACTAGTGTTCTTTTGAGTATTGGACATCATGACTAAAATTTAAACAAATGTCTTTAGACAACAAGCAAAATGCCTCAAATAGTGTCTTCACATAAAATGTAAAGACATTTGACAATGTGTCTCAATGATTGCCTATATATAATCGTTTGTGAAAATTTAAAATGCCTCAAAATGTGTCTCTAGAATGAAAATTGCATTCCTTAAGAAAGGTGTCTTAACTAATATCTCAATATTTGAGACATGTCCTTAAGTGTCTCAAAAATTATCTCTACGTGATTTTTATAGAGGTAAAATAAGAAGTGTCTCAAGAAAAATGTCTCTATAGTAGGTTTTTGTTGTAGTGGCAAGAACATAAAAACAAGTGGGTTCTTTAGTTATAGCCGGCTCATGCACATGAAACAAGAAGTTAACAGCACGCATGCAGCCTTCACTAGCAGTAGACTGGGCAGTATGTACTAAATGCATGTCCTTTGAATGTTGCATGAACAATCCAAGCAATTTAAGAGTTAACCAGTAGTATTCAACAAAGCCAGATTATTATATTAGTGCGTACTTATGTTGGTTAGAGGTGACATGACATGAGCTATACAATCGGCGGCCGGATGTGCTACTGGTCTTGCTATTATAGGAGTGGGGATATGGCTCCGCGGTGCCATGTAGTCATTTATTTTAATTTTTTAAATACAAGCACATATCTGCAAAGAGTTCATTAAATAATAAATATATATATGACCAATCGTGTTACTTCCATCTAGCTAGAAAAGAAAGTGTACATATTCTTAAAAAAAGTGTGCTAGCAGCATGTTGCTTTCCGGTGGCAACTGGCGAAGGACCAAAAATTGAGGTCGGGCGAATTTTGAAGTATAAAAAGAGATTGATGTAAACTATTAAATTTTCTAGACATGTTAATACTTTATATGATATCAAACATAATCACTTAGTACAATGGTAATATAAACATATGTGAATAAAAGTATAACATGCCGTCTATAAGTTCCATAAAATGGCAAATCTCTATGCACTTTTTTAAAGTCATTCTTAATTTTACTAAGGTTAA
This sequence comes from Avena insularis, assembly GCA_023614405.1. NCBI lineage: Eukaryota > Viridiplantae > Streptophyta > Magnoliopsida > Poales > Poaceae > Avena > Avena insularis. Next base: position 373,677,161 of record CM042695.1, on the reverse strand, counting down.
GATTTTTAAGTATCTCTCACTCGATGTAGCACAATGATACATCGAAAACCTATCTATCTATTTATAAAGTTTGTTGTGTCATTGTTCATGATATTTGATATATATTTAGTAGAACTAGCATATTAATAGTTGAAAAAGTGCAGAAGTTCTTTGTTTCATAGTTTGATGTTTAGTAACTGCATGTAAATTAGAGGAGCCACCAAGTAGCCCTCGTTGTGGTGAAAATCAGAATTTCTCAAAAACTGTCCTCCATGATCACTGGAGATCGCTTAAAGGCTTCTAGAAAATGACGTCAAATTGGAAAAAGAATCAAAACATGAATTTTGTTGATAGCTTTTGTCTGCATATATTTAATCGTCTAAAAACAAATTTGCATGTGCCCGAAAATCCGTTTTAACGAGCAGAAAGTAAAAAAAAAATTGCATATGCATAAAGAAAAGCCTATGTACTACTGACACGGCCGCTCTGCTCCACTACTCCATCGCATGCCAACAATGTGAAGTTTGTATTCTAACCATCTTGTTGATTTGTTTACATGTATTACTGCCCGTTGGTGACATATGGCATTTTAGTTTATTCATGTACATTAGTTAGGAGTATTAATCTAAAAAAAGCTACGAGAATTGAAGAATGAAAACAACTAATCGCATGTACATTAGTCTCTGAATGTTACTAGATATAGTTTTATCATTTGGTAATGAGGATGCATGGTCTGAATGCCGTTCCAACTTGCAAGGACCAATACTCAACTGTTTTTTCTTTCTGGGGAGTGGTTTGTCATGCATGACAGGCAGTAGAAATTAACCAGAGGAGACCTCCCCTTGACCGGCCCCTGAAAGCGAAGCCATTCTGGGCCGAACACTTCGAACCTCCTAAACGCAAGCGCGCACCCCTCCCCCATTTAGCTTGGCTCCCGCTCCCGGGCCACCTCACATACGAGTGACACCCACGTCTCGGCCTCGACCTCCCGCCTCCACGCCGGCGCCATGAAGAAGAAGCCCACCCCGGCGAGCGGCGCCGTCCGTGCCGTCGCGCTCGTCCTCGCGGCGCTGGTCCTCTCCGGCGACGTCGCGGCGCACGGTCCCTCTTTCAACTACAAGGACGCGCTCACCAAGTCGATCATGTTCCTCGAGGCGCAGCGGTCCGGGAAGCTGCCGCGCAACAACCGCATCAAGTGGCGCGGCGACTCCGGCATGGAGGACGGCAAGCTCGCTCACGTACGTATATACGCGCGCATGCATGCATCGCCGCCGATGATCTTGCTTTCTTCTCTCGCTTAATTTCTGTCGCTGCACTAGTTTCTTGGTTTTGGTCGATCTCGTATCCTTTCCTTCGGAATGGAGTACATGTGTGTGTCAGTGTGTGTGTGTCTGTAGGATTCATGTGAATGAATGCATGTAAATGTGCAGCTTTCATGGCGTACGTTATGAAACGATCATGCATGATTCACGCACATAAAATAGCTAGTTAATTGGTATTTGCACCGCATATAAATGTCTGCCCGTTGAGTGCTGTAGCTAAGGCAGCATTGATGAAATGACTAATTAGGCTTTCAATTCTTTCGTCCGTTTAATCCTCTCGTGTGATATATTATGCTGCATGTTCAAAAAAATTGCAGTAACCAACAAACACAATTTTCGTTAAAAAAGGAACCAAGGCAATTTCGTGCACACAATTTGTTTCAAGCAGCTTAGCATGCATATAGCACCTAAAACATTTCCTGTGTGTATATATTACGTGGTTAGATGAATTCTTGTCTGGACGTAGGACTTTGATGTAACGTGCCTGGTGACCGGCGAGCCGTGTCTTAATGGAATACGAGTGTTCCATGTAAAAAAAAAATCTAACGAATGCATGTTCTGCAGGTTGATCTCACTGGCGGGTACTACGACGCCGGCGACAACGTGAAGTACGGCCTCCCTCTAGCGTTCACGGTGACCACGTTGGCGTGGGCGGCACTGGCGTTCCAGCCGGAGCTTCAGGCGACGGGCGAAATGAAGAACGTTCACGCCGCCATCAAGTGGGGCACCGACTACCTCTTCAAATGCACTGCCAAGAAGAACCACATGTGGGTCCAGGTGGGCGACCCCAACCTAGATCACCAGTGTTGGGTCCGGCCGGAGAACATGGCCACGCCCCGCACCCTCTACGAGATCAACGAGCACACCCCTGGCACCGAGATCGCTGCCGAGACCGCCGCTGCCTTTGCCTCCTCCGCCCTCGTCTTCCGCAACGACAAGAGCTACTCCCGCCGCCTCCTCAACAAGGCCAAGCTGGTAACAGTTGAACATTTTTAAGACTTTTATTTCGGTGTCCTCCCCTCCTCCTCCAAACTTACGAAACTGAAGACACACAAGAAAGGTCTTGGCCTATTCCCGGTCCATTCGGAATGCATGAAAATATATCGGCAAATCCTGACTGTTTTTATGTTTTCAGTTTCATAAGTTTGGAGGAGAGGGACACCGAACCACGCACATCTAGCTAGCTACTAGCTACGTGTTTGATTGAAACATTTTTTTTTATGTGTGTAATGAACAGATGTACCAGTTTGCCAAGAGCCACCCGAAAACGTTCGACGGCGAGTGCCCGTTCTACTGCTCCTACTCCGGCTACAACGACGAGCTGCTGTGGGCGGCCACGTGGCTGTACCTGGCGACGAAGCGACGGGTGTACGCCGACTTCATCAGCCACGAGGCCATCTCCTCCAGCGTGGCCGAGTTCAGCTGGGACCTCAAGTACCCGGGGGCCCAGATACTCCTCGCCGAGTTCAACATGACGGCCAGCGGCGGCATGCAGAACTTCAAGGCGCAGGCCGACAACTTCGTCTGCGCCGTGCTCCCCGACACCCCCTTCCACCAGGTCTTCATCACCCCGGGCGGCATGATCCACCTCCGCGACGGCGCCAACTCCCAGTACGTCACCGGCACCGCCTTCCTCTTCATCGTCTACGCCGACTGGCTCCACCGCGCCGGCGAGAAGGTCATGTGCGGCGCCACGCCCATCAAGCACGACAGGCTCAGGGAGTTCGCCAAGCAGCAGATGGACTACCTCCTCGGGGCCAACCCCATGGGGAGGTCCTACGTCGTCGGCTTCGGGGTCAACCCGCCCACGCAGCCGCACCACCGGGGAGCCTCCACGCCCGTGCTCAAGCCTGGGACCGTCGTCAACTGCGGCATGAGCTTCGGCGACTGGTTCGCGCCCGACAGGCCAAACCCCAACGAGCTCACCGGGGCCATCATGGGCGGGCCCGACGGCGCCGACAAGTTCACCGACAAGCGCAACGCCTCGGCCTGCACCGAGCCCTGCACATACATCAACTCCCTCGCCGTCGGCCCGCTCGCAGCGCTCGCCGGCCGAGGGCCCAAACTCGTCGCCTCCCACCGTCCCGCTAGCTATTGAGACCCAACACCGCCGTGTCCGCCAGGATGTGCGCACCTCAACACAGACTCTTGATTCTCGGACTCTTCTCTTTCAATCTCAGAAGATATCTGTACTGTCTTAGCTTTCTTTTTCTAAATAATCTGTATGTTTAATTAGGTGTGTAGTACTTGGTTGTATTATGTTACTTTACTCAGGTAGTATAAAGTTTCAATCTCGGATATATGTATTTTCTCAGCTTCTTTCTGATCCTTATGTAATTTTTTTTAGGAAGCAGTCGGACTCCATTCTACTGCGAGGCTAATTTCACACAATAGTTACATCGTTCACAAGTGTTGAAAATAAAGTTAGGGCATCATTGTCCCAATTACAAAAAAAAAATCCATATAAAAAGTTCAAGCTAATTCATTTGCCACCTCGTTTGCTTCCCTTGTCAAGTCTAGACAATCGGCAAACATAGCACTAGATTCTTCCCACCAAGATTATTCATCTGTGCATGCTTCAACTTCCATAGAGTCAAACTTTGCTATTACATTATTGCATCCAAGACGGTTTGTTAGAGATAAACCCTCTCTCATCGCAATGGCCTCCACCGCTGCAGCAGAAAATACATTTTGGAGATAAACAGTTGAAACCACCACAAACTGACCTTCAAATTCACGTACCACTGCTCTAGCTGAGCCTGCACAATCATCATGGAAGAAAGAGCCATCGACATTTATCTTGACTTGCCTAGGCTTCGGCCTTGCCCACCGAGGGTGTGTTTGGGTAATATTTGTCGATGCTATGGCGGCAAAGACGTTCATGTGGGGCATGGAGGAGGGTCTTGTGGTTCATCCAGTGATGGGTGCGAGTATGCTAGCGAAGGCTTGTTTTGGCCTTGTCTTAAACCATCAACAACGGCACCTATATGTTCCATTACCTGGTTGGAGGCATTGTGGGGTATTTATGGTTCCATGTGTGCTCCGGTGAAACCCCAAATTCGTGCTTCCCGGATCAGGTGATGGAAATACTCCCGCATCGTCACCCCGGTGAGGGCATCATCTTTAGATATGTACATCAGCTGGAGGGAAAAGTGGTTGGTTTTGGTGACTCGGGGCCAGTCTCTGTGTGCTTCTCGTGTGGTGACCAAGGTGGAGCGACATGGCATCTACCATATTGATGAGGTGAGTATCAGCGGCATTGGTGCGGTAGGGTCCCGGCGGGCGGTGGCGTTGTGGTCCAAACTGATTGGCCCATTCGATTTGGCCCAAACCGACAATATGCTAGAATTGCAAATTCCTATTTTTGTGTATTATATTTCGAAATCAATAAGAAAAATTAGCCACATTGGATAGGGATGACAGGTGAGATGACCGCATGGATGGTGTTTCCAAAGCTAGAACGCATTTGCCCCTATGAAACTAAACCACTTTAGATTAATACTTTTGTCTCATTTTTTATGCTTGCGAAACAATCGACAACAATAGAAAATAATGTGTTTGAATATGGCATGAATGGGTGGTGAGGATGATGGGGTGTTTAAATATGATAGATCTATTTGGGTCTCCCGAGGGATCTACTTTCTCTATGGACGAGACCCGAACAGATGGCATTCCTCAAGTTTCTGTGAAGGAGAACAACTTTCTAATTGGTCCCAATTTAGAGGAGGAAATTAAGAAGACCGTTTTCTAAATGAAACACAGTAAGGCTCCCGGTCCTGATGGTTTTCTAGGGGAGTTTTATCAAAACTTTTGGGAAATTATCAAGTCGGACCTTCTAGATCTCTTTAGTTTCCTTCATGCTGGTCAGCATGACCTTTTTTGTCTGAATTTTGGTAAAATCATTTTATTACCAAAGGTTAACAAGGCACAAAGGATACAACAGTATCGACTGATATTCCTGTTAAATGTTAATTTTAAAAAATTACCAAAACTGCGACAATTAGGCTTAACCCTGTGGCAGACCATGTAGTGCGGCATTTGTAATCTACTTTCATGCAAAGAAAAAACATCTTAGATGGTATAGTAATCCTTCATGAAATAATGCATGAAACTACATAGGAAAAATCTTAACGAGGTTCTTCTCAAAATTAATTAAAAAAAGCCTATGACAAGGTCAAGTGGTCTTTTCTCAAACAGGCACTCGGAATGAAAGGCTTTTCTGATAAGTGGCACACTCTAATCCATAGTTTTGTGTTTGGACGAAGTGTTGCTATTAAGGTGTCACATCCCAAAATTCTCCTAATTTTGGAATGTGAAATAAATAAATAAGTTTGATTTATTGTTTGACTATGTTGAAAATTCTCAAAGAGAAGAAACTTTTTGAATAGAAAATCCTCTCAACCTTGAATTCAAAATCTTATATTCTTTTGTTATGACCTAAGTAGCCATATAGGCAAAAGGGCTTGAATTGATTATGGATTGAAGAATTGGTGTGCAAGATTTCAAAATAAAAATCATGAAGCATTCATAAGCATTTAATTACATCCATGCAAAGTTCTCACAAACTAAATCCAAATTCTGGTATCTAAATCTTATAGTTGATTCGTCCAAATGTTCCTAAGGGTAATTAAATTGACTTTATAAAACCCATTGTTATTAAGGCATAAATTATTGATAATTATAGCCTAAAGAGATCCAATTAATACTACAAAATTTTAGAAACAAAATTGAGCTCATTTGGAGCTAGTATGAAAAGTTATGGAATAAATACAAACAAATAAAGATATAAATAAAATGGAATATACAAGGATTTATAAATCCACTACTTCCAAACTAGTAAAAAGATTACAAATTTGATCCTATAATGATCTATTCGATTTTAAAAAAATTTAGAAATAAGAATCGTGTCATTTGGAGTTCGCATGCAAAAGATATGAGGGAAACAAGTAAATAGAAAAAGAAAAAAAAGAAAAAAACAAATGGGCCGGCCGAGCCAGCCGGCGGCCGAGCAAGCAGCCAGCCAGCCAGGCCACGTACATGAGACGATCCCAGGTTGCTTTAAAAAGCGTGTAAATCGGTTTTTGTTAAACCTATCTCTACTCAAACTGCTATAACTTTTTATCTACAACTCCGAATCGACTTCCGTTTATTTCTACTTGTTCCCTATTCCAAGACCTATCTCTACACCGTCCTAAACCTCCGTATAAACTCGTGAAGCCACAGTTGTACGAGTTTTTCTTCTCGAAATCCCGAATCTATATATGCCCGAATCTTATTTCGCTTTTTAACCCATCTAGACTTCGTCGTTTGCCTTCGGTCAAAAAACGAAAGTTGTAGGAATCGTCGAAATCTTTCAATCCCGACAAACCTCACCTCTTTTCATCCACCACAGCCAGAGAATTTCGTATCACAATATTTCAGATCTTACGGTATAAATCCAAGATCTACTCGCGCTCGTTTCTTCAAATCCAAATTTCTTTGGTGAGAACGTAGGAATAATGATTCCCCATAACTTTCATGTTCTGAGTTTTTCAATTTGACATACGGATTTGTCTCTCTAACATAGATCTATTTCTTGTCTATTCTGAGACAAAATCGGGTCAATCTCTTCTTCTAGCCACCGGATCCTATCCAGACGGTCGAAATCCAATCAAACCGGTGCGTGCCATGTCGTCATCCCGGTCATCTTCCTCATCAACGCCACGTCAACGTAAGGTCAACATCTAGTCCCAGTTGGCATGCAAAGTCAACCTGTCCAGTCAGCGAAATATTCCCTGGAATATTCCGTTCGAATTTAAAATTGCATATTATAGATCTAACTTGTAAAATTCATTAGAAATTCATACCATGTCCAAAAATTACGTATAATATATCAAATTGAAGATAATTTTACGTAGAATCATCTTATCAGAATAGATCCAACTTTTACTGTACATGGTTACTACAGTAATTTAATTAGTTTTAATGGTCTTTTAAGTTAATAAATTCATAAGAAATTATCTGTAACTCCGAAAATAATGAATAATATATCAAATTGAAGCTACTGTAATGTACTTTAATAATATCTGGTTGGATCTAGCCCTTGCAGATTATTTAACCCGTAGAAATTTAATTAGTTTTAATGACTTTATAAATCATTAAATTCATAGTAAATTAATTGCTTGTCACAAAAATATACATGATATACCATGGAAAGCTGGTTCCATGTAGATCATCAATATGCAATTAGTTCAGCCTTTGACTGTAAGGTTTTGCCGTGAAGATTTAAATGGTTTAATGGCCTATTTAGAGTAATAAATTTATAAGAAAATAAATACTATTCAAAAAATTATAAATAATATGTCCCTGAAATCACAATTCTGTTGAGATTACAGATATAATTTTGGTTTAATTTTTAGACAACAGAAACTATATGAATCATTTAAAACCATTAAACACTATTTAAATCATACAAAAAGATCTATAACTCCGATTAGGGTGAATCCAAGTGCTAAGGTTTTGTATTGACAATACCTATACAGAGAAATTGCATGACAAATTATTTGGTACTGTTAAAACAGAAATTCATACAGAAATATTTAAACCCATTGAAATAGTGTTTTAATCATAGGAAAATATCTATAACTCCTTTTTAGGTGATTCAAATTGCCACTGTCTCTAAATTGCATTATATATCCAGTAGCATCTAGTTCACAATTTAATACGACATAAACAAATTTAGTTCAATTAAAGTGGTATACACCATATTAAATCTATACAACTTTAGTAATAAAAGCTTTAGTGCATTAAATGACTTTCCACGTGCATCATGTAATCTAACTATGTTCAGAACACTAAATGCAACCATTGTGACTCATTAAATCGTCATGCATGCATCTGTTCATCATTGTTTTCTTGTACTGTTGCATGTTTGCAATGTTTTGAATGGTGTGTTTGTTGTGTTTGCTTCGAACGTTAGATTGCGAGGAGTGCAACTACTGTGATTGCAACTACTATGATTGCAAGTATTGTGGTTATTGCGAATGAGGCCATTATAATTGTAAGGATTATCTAATCGACTACATCTATAACAAAGGCAAGTGGTGTTATCTTGGTCATAAATGTCGTACTGTTTTCCTATGCATTGTAGATGTTTTTGTAGAATTGCATATGTAGGAATTGATATGTATATGCTATGCTATGACCCATATTATTCCCTAGTATTCCTTGTTTATGAGCCATCGTATTGGTAGATTGCTTAGTTATGCTATTTAGACGAGGAAGGGAATCACATCATGAAAAGTTATATGTTTTGAAAGGCTTATGTTTTGCTAAATGACAAACCAACATGTTTTAATGAACCACCTGGGTGGAATGGCATTGATTGGGTCATCGAGTGTGGATTTTGGTGGAGAATGCCGCCCAGGACACTGAGAAATGATTGGTTTCTTTGTTTGAAAGCTTTCGTGTGCAACCATGTGCCAATAATGGAATGGGCGGTTGGTTGAACTCAGTAGGTTGTGGTAACTCGAACCCGCGTATCCAGAGATGTAGATAGTGTAGGTTGGACCGGTGCGCGTCGGGATTAGGGAGCTACTTCCCGAACGGTTCCTTCTTGGACTTCTCCCTATCATCACCCAATATGAGAGTGGTGGTACGAGCTGGGCTGGCCAAGTCACATGGTAAAGTGTACAAACCCCTGCAGGGTGAATAAACTAATCGATTAGCCGTGTCCCCGGTTATGGACAATTTGAGCGACCTGATACTGATGCTATGATATTTCTCACTCATCCTTATTTCTTAATTACTTAAAACTTGTTGGGTGAATATAATTGGGTAGGAGCACCTGGGAGTGAACCAGAGTGTCCTATTTATCGTATTGGAAAACTACTTTGTTACAAATGTTAGGATAAAACTGTTGCTTTATGCAAATGAGCATGAACTCCACTTGGCCAAATAAGCATGTAGTTGATAGATCTGTTGTTAACCACTTTAGCCTACTTGCCATACATTCAATGTATTGACCATTCGTGGCTGCAACGTTTCATGTTGCAGGTTATATCGTATCTGAGTGATCGTTCATAGGTCGCGAGACTCCACTCAACAATTGTTCATCAGGGCACATTTGGAGGATGGAGATCTACCTTATATTCGTTTTCCGCTGTGTACTTGAATAAATAATATAAATTCTGGATCATATTCGTTGTATTTATGATGCACAGTTATATTTGGTATCATTTTGTGCCAGTGAACCGATCCAGGGATTGACATTATACACATGAACTCAGCCTTATCAGGCGAGGGTGTTACATAAGGTCAATGATGATGTACGCAAATACTTTCATACCAAAAAGTATTGCAACAAGGGGATCCTTTATCGCCTATGCTATTTAATATAGTGACTGATATGTTGGCGTGTTAAATTTGACGGTCAGATTGAAGGTATAGTTCCTCGTCTAGTTGGTGGTGGTCTTACTATACTTCAGTATGCCGGTGACACAATTCTTTTTATGGAGCCGCCCTGCTTGGTCGCGCCGCCGCCATGCCCCTCCGCTTCAGCGCAAAATGGGGCGTGTCCCTTCCTACCCTTCACCTTCAGCGGGACGGGCACCGCCACCACCTAGGCAGGATTGGGGAGGGGGAGGTTGGAAGGCGGCGATGAGGGACCTCCGGGATTGCCCAGCGAGAGCGACCCGGGAGGTTAGGTCAGGATAACCTCTGTGAAATGGCTTCATGAATGTCTCATTCCGGTGAATGCATTTGCTTAGGCGAGAAAGATGCTAAGCAACCCTAAGTTGCAACTTTTGCATGTCTAGTTTAGGTTACAAGTTACAGATATACTTATTACTGTACATACAACATAACGATCCTCTCGTACTTTCCTATCTGTTTGTATATGGCCCTTAACTCATGTAAAGAACGAAATAATTCCAACACTCGGCCTTTTAACTATCCTTGCCCTAGCATCTTCTAATGAGTCCACCCACATTCTGTGCAATGTGTTGTTTGGTCTCCGCTGAGACAGGAGGGTCACCAATGTACATATCGAAAAAAGCCCCTGTTCATAAAGATAGGGTTTACTACACAACGATACCTAAGAGTATAACTCTAAAACATAAGAAATATAGTTTTCCCTCTGTCCGTAAATAACTGACTTGAATTTGGCTAGATTCGCATGTATCTAGACGCGTTTTAATGTGTAGATACATACGAATCTAAACAAATCCATGTCACTTATTTCCAGATGGAGGGAGTAGATGATTCAATAATTGCACACTAGAGTTTTTTGCTGGAAACTGGAACAATTCACTTACTGCAAAGGTCTTTGCTCTGGATAGCACCAATTTGTTTGCCGTCAACTGCATGCAGATGCTCTTTGTTAACATATATTGTGATGGAAAAGAATCAATTATATACTTACTATATATATAGCACTAACTTTCAGTTATAAGCTGGCCACCAGATGTTTGACGGAAGTCGATCTTTGTACCCTGCATTTACATTGGCTATAACATCTCACACCAAAACGGAACACACTAAATTGACCAAGATGCGACTAGAAGCTTACTGCAGGTATCCGGATGTCTTCACTGAAATAAGAGCCAAACGTCTTCAAGCAATCATAATCAGTATTAGGATTCATCTGATCATAAAGATAGATAGAGAGCTCCGTTAAGCTATATTGTTAGCAAAAAAATATTTAAACTAGTTGCTGAGTTAACAAGCACCTTCTGCAGTCTGAAGCACATAGACTTCTCGAATGCACTGAAAAGCAAGTTCATATAAACAAGTAGCTAGCATCAATCTTGCAGATCATACCTTCAATAAAGGTCAAAATATGTCAGTGTTGGCATAAGAATACGAGAATACTTACTTCCGCACTGTGCCAATGCTAAGGCCATTGTAGCTAACTACCAGCCTAACTGTCATATGAATATTTTCCCTGCATAACAGGCAAGTAAAATACAAATAATTTCAGAAACACATGTAACTAATCAATACAGGATTCACACCTCAGAAGATCTTCATAGAAATCTGGGTGATCCTTCAGCTCCGCAGCTGGAACAGAAGCATACTTCGAACCCAGCTTGTTGCAAACAGAATCTCGTTGTATATCTATGAGAACAGTGAATACAAGATCAGTTACATAAAAGAAAATCCTTACCCTCAGTTATGTTATTAGTTTGTAAATAGCAGCAACACACATGAAATTTAGCTTACTCACATAATCCAAAGGCATAGATATTCAGATTTTTTACCCGCATTATTCGCATGCTTCTAGTACCCATCCCGACAAGTACCTGTAAGTTTAATTGTTTGTTAGCTCATCTATGGGAATCCTCAAGTGCACAAGGCCTAAGCAAGATTGCAGATTAGGTATATAACATTGTGGCACTATGTGAAAAATACAAGATACTGTACTCTCGGAAAAAAAAGACAAGATACAGACAAAAGTGTCAAAATAATTGTCACTACCCCAGGAGCAGAACTGGTAATAGGGCATCCATGAAGGCTTTTAGGCCTTATGAAACATTTCTTTTGGAATAAAGAAAAATGGTACTACATGTCAGTGTCCAGAAAGGAGAGTTGGAAAAGCGACCTCTGCAGTTGGGTTTGAATTGTCCTCAAGAAGAGTAGGGAACTTGATCCCTGTTGTTGGTTCTGTCACATCTTCTGGGAATATTGTTCCTGGCACAGGAACACGAGCACAACCTGGGCGCCTTTCTTCCAAATATGGCTGATCCATATGTTCTCTGATTTGTGCAACATCTTTTCCCAACGTAATTGAATCCATGAGCATCTTTGGTGATCTTTTCAATGCATAGAAGTAAGAGTAAACAAAGCACAAAATTAATTGAAATCCAAACTGGGAAGCAATAATAATCCAACCATACATAATAAGAGCCTTGTAATCTATTTCCATAAAAAGCAGGGGTAGACTACTGGAGTCTGAAATAGAAATAAATGAACCTTACATGTTTTCAAACGGTGGTATTACAGTAGCAGCAGCTAGCATAAGAATGTTACAGGCATGACGCTCCTGAACCTCATCCCACATTCGCCCAAACGTTGCATTTGCAAGCCTGGCTAAGAGCATCTGTACAGCATGCTCTTCTCTTACTTGAGAAACAAACTGCAACCCGACCAAATGCTGCAGGCAGGAGGCTGCCTGCTTTATCTGTGACCGACAGGCTGTTGAACCAGAGCCTGCAATAGCAGACAGCCTGTGGATAATCTTGGGATTTGATGCTCTGGAAAGGCAGAAATAGAAAGCTCTGGCAACTTTGTTGAAGCAACTGAACGCTTCCTGAATAGCGCCACTTCCTGCAGAGCATATGTGTCTCGGATGCTGAAAGGAACTGTCGACTAATGTTCCGACTTGTGCTATCAACCGCAACCCGGTATCATGAGATATTAGGGAGTCTGCTGGGAACTTATGCAGATATCCTCTGTTGTGATCAAGCTTGGAAAAAAAGGACCAATCAGATTTCATAGTGTTGCCAAAGTATTGCAGCTTCAGGAGTCGTTAAACCAAGGCAGGGAGGAGTTTGCCAAACAATCAGATCTGTCAATTGGAACAAAGGAACTCAATCAGGACAAACATAATGTATTCAGCGCGTGCCTGCAGACAACAGTTCTACACCAGCATTCGTGTCACCCTTGGTAAAAATGTATGAGCCTAATCTCCAACTTATCCATCGCGCTCCTCTGTCAAATTACTTTTAATTTTCCACCAGATGACACTACTACAATGGAAGGATCGCTATTTCACCACCCATCAGTAAAATAATTTTTACTTCTCAAGACATTCAGAGGAGCTGATATAACAATCCCCCCAAAAGAACAACTGGAGCTCAAAATTATACACAGTTTGATCCCAGTGACGCCAAGGTAAATACCAAAACGGCGAGAATCAACATATACTACAAAACGGTTCTATAGCTAGATCAAAATGTCAGCTCCCTTGCCGCAACTAAGGACTTCGAACACACCTTTTGTACAGAAAAATCCACAAGCCCAACACCCAAAACGCTCGGATCAACATCAAACGGGGCGTGATCTCGCCGTTCCCACAAGATTCACGCCAAACAAACACCAACCACCATCATTCGCAGTCCGCCGCCAGGCGCCAGACAGCCTCGCCTGGACAAACCAACAAAAAATCCCCCCACGAATCAACTCGACCGCCCGCATTTGCCATTCCTGCTATCTAAATCGAAAAACGCACAGAAAGGACGGTAAACAACAGCTCGAGAAAAGGGAGCATGGAAGGGCCCTGAACCGAACCTTGGCTGCTCCGAATCGCGCGTCGCTGGCAGATCGGGGAGGACGCAGCTGCGTGCGCGAGCAGCAAAGGAAGAAGAGGGGAGGAGGTCGCTGGGATGCCTTGCCTTCCTTGCCCGGCTGGTGTTCCCTCGGATTCGGGGCGTTGCCGGCGACCCAAGCCCAAGGGAATGGAGTGTGCGGGCAGGGAGGGGGAGAGGGGGGGAGGGGAGGTGGTGAAGAACCGAAAGCAAGCGCTCTCCCTTTCCTATTGAACTTCCCAAACTTTTACTCGGCGGCGCCCGTGCGTGCGAGGCGAGCGGCACGTGCGTAGCCCTTTTTACATGGCTAACCCTTTTGTTAAGTCCGAACTCTTTTCTCAGAACAAAAATTGGTTAAAATATTTTAGCACGGTAAAAGTTAGGCAAGGCAACGTTATGCCACGAAACATATACTCCCGAGTTGCGACAGTTAGAACGACCTCTGCTTCGAGTCCTGTATGAAAGAATGACTTGACGAGGTTTTTTAGAATGCTTCTGCGCGACAATTAGCTTCATCCCGGAGGCTGACGACTTCTTTCCAGCGACAAATTTTTCCCCGATGTCAATCATCTTTTTGACGGTATGCCTAACAACACCGTTAACATCAACGCGAGTGATTCCTCTTCCGCAACGTATGCAATTCTTTTTTCTTTTGTTCAGATCATGTTTTATCTGATGCAAATTATATTTCATTTGTTATCTTTAGCGATCTGTTTAGACCTGTTTCGTGTATTGTATTTGTTAGTCTACATGACTAGTTATATTCTTAGTCATGTTTTATTTGCTATTTTTATGGATTAACTCATATGGTAAATTGCTCATGCTTTCAACATATAACTCATGTTGGGGTAGTCATTTTGTTGCTCCAAGGGGGTTTTGGCATGTCCTTCCTTTTTCTTAAATGAATGTAAAGACAACACTCGGGTGCTCTAAAAAGAAGTCGGTATATTTTGCACGGAGGTTAGTTGTGCACGGTCCAGCCCACCATAGGCCAACAGACGTGCATGGAAATTGACAAATTTAACCGTCCTCTGAAAGTTTAGCCAAAAAAATAAGGTCAACTAAACTTTTAACAAAATCTAACCCTTTTGCTCGACAGCTTCTTGCACAGGGGTTGAACACGTATCTAGGCCTTGGGAAAAACTTCACAAACAAAGTTCTACGTATTTCTTTCCCGACGCCGACACACGCAAAATTGACATAATCAAGTTCGACGCTACGGATGACATGATTGTGTTCAACAGAAGGAATTTTTTTTGGTGAACACTTGAAAGGGGTCGATTTTGCCGATGCGCAGCCTGACAGCGAATCAGTGGATGAACTCCCTTATGCTTGCATCTGATTCATACCTGACAGCCATCTAGATGTGTTTTAGCTCTAGATTCAGCGATAATTAATATGGATCGAAGGGAGTAAATTATTCCCTCCTTTTTGCCTTGGATCGACAAACTGAAGATGACAGTCATGCTATAATTAAGCTTAGCATGTAGCTAATGATGTAGACATATACAGCATTGCGTTGAACCAGATCCAGCTGATAGGGATCATCTTAACACTTCGTGTTTGGCGCTACCCAAATACTCCTTCCGTTTTAAAATATAAGATGTTTTAGGTTTGTGAAAAGGATGTATCTAGATTTGTTTTAGTGTGTAGATTCACTCCAAACATGAATGAACCTATATACTACTCCCTCCGACCCATATTAGTTGACTCCAATTTAGATGTATCTAGACATGTTTTAGATACATCCAAATTGGAGTCAACTAATATGGGTCGGAGGGAGTACTAAAAAAAGTCTAGATATATTTGCTTCACAAAGCTAAAACATTTTACTATATTTTAAAACGGAGGAAGTAGCTTAACCTGGACCCATACGTACCTCGTACTGAACTGTCCATCAAGCGAGTGATCAGGGTGGCATGGGGCACGACAGCTCTTTGCCTATCGGTCACATGGATTGCTTGCTCACAGTCTCACCCAACTACTTTCTGAGGCCATGATCAATGATACGATCGACCCACGAATGAGAAGCTAAAGCAATCGAAAGCACGAAACGACATTTGCAGCCGGTTCGGCTCATCAATTCGACATGTACGTACGCCGCGGCACGATGGATGGTTCAGGACGACAGATCGTTCGTTGTAGTTGTAGAGAAGGTAGGCGACACGGTGGAGTGTATAGTGCTGCTTTTGTGCCAGCAGGGCGCCGTGTTCATTGAACCTGGCCTGGAATCCCAAACAGTGGGAAGGTGAACCCAGCACTGCAGTTTCCTCTAGGTATTCTGCAAGTCATCAGTTTGGCAGCTCCCTCTATATCGACTTCCCCCACTCTCTCCGGGTGAAAGAGATGGTCCGGAACACCAGGCCGTAGTAACACTCACAGCATTTTTTTTTTTTTGGGGGTGAATTGACAAACATGCTACTCCGTAAAGACTTCACAAAGAGTATATCTATTTTGAGACGGACGGAGTATCTATTCACAAAGAGTATACACACCACTTCCACTGCATCCGTAAAGACTTTCCCATCACCTATCTCGGCCTACCACTTACTACTGGCCGGCTTAGGCGCGCTGATCTGCTGCCACTGATCGACAAATACTCGGGGAAACTCAAAGGCTGCTTTCTCTACACGGGAGGCAGACTCACCCTCACTCGCTCTGTGCTCATGGCTTTACCCCTCCATCTCCTCTCGGTGCAGCAGGAAAAGGTTCATGTTACTACAATTTATATGTTAAGGCGGTCATTGCAGAAGGAAAAGGCTCGGGATCCAATCAAAATCTATTCTAAATCCCACATGCTCTATTAATCAATTAACCGACTGTTTGTATATTTATACATCAAAACTGTGCATCAACATGAGCTGCCACCCATGCTTTTTCCTTTTTCTGATGCATTCGGCAATCGTACGGGGTTCGGAAGATTACTTCGGTCAGTTGTTGTCCTAGGTGAGACCTCCAGTCTTCAGCACTTGAAAGAGTTTGTTAAACCCGCTAATGCACACCACTAGATGGATATATTCCAAGAACAGGGGAATCAGGCGTGTTGCTCCTTTTGCAGTTGGCTTCGGAATTTTGCAATGTTCTTCCGCAACTCAATGTTTGCCAGTCGCTCTGCCTCCAGTGCCCGTTCAAGCTGTTGAGCACACCCAAAATCAATGATGGGGAAGCATATAAGAATGTTACAGGTCAAAAAATACCACTTCATTTATACAAAGTACCTTTGCTGCTCGAGCACTCCATTCTACAAGAATAGCTCTGAGTCTATCATTTTCTTCAACATACTGCATCCAGCATGTTCATAATCACGTAAGAATGATTTGCAAGCAGATATGAGAAAACCTAACCTGATTATCATGTTATAGAAGAATGCTACTAGTATTTGCTAAAGCATACCTGATTGTTGCTCACACGAATGCGGTGGATCTCTGAGTCCTTTTCATCAATCAGGCCACGAGCAAGGTCAAGCTCAGAGTGCACTTGATTCATCTGAAGATTCAATTAGTAATTTAGTACGGGATACTTCATGATGGAAGATTTACGAATGGTGTTAAAGGTTGATGGTTCAAGTAAATTACTTCTCGTATTAAGATTTACAGCTTTCTAAATTATAATATGATTTCAGTTAAAATAGGGGAGAATTAACACAAATAGTCAATAAGCACATGGTAGTGCCAGCAACTAGTTCGCATAGCAGATATATTTACTGTAATATACAACTCTGTGGGCAAGATTTATAGTAGTAATAGTTTATGTAAGCATTATTTTAAGAAGGCCAGATACAGGTGATTTGACCTTGGCCCTTGGGCACCTACCTAGCGAGGTCAAGAATGGCCTGTCTTAACATGGTACAGATTATTACCTCAGCAGAGAGTGCTCGAAGTTCTTGGTCACGAGACGCTAAAAGATGGGCAAGATCAACCTGCAGAATTAGAAAAGGGAATAACTTGTCAATCCACCACTTCATAAACAGCTACGTAGTTTCTTCTCTGATTCTGAACTTGTGCAAGTGCCAGTTAAAACTAATGGAGCATAGGCAGTCAGTGTTGTGCAGACCTGAGGAGTGTTCCCAACATCAGTTCTCTGGTATTTGCTCAAGCATTCTTGTAAGCGCAGCACCTTTCAAGAAAAGAAAAAATATATAGTTTAACGACCAAACTTCTGAAAGTGCAACTGTTTAATATTATAGCCAATGATTAATTTGACCAGAAAGATAACTGTATATTGACTATCCAATCCTTCAGTGTCGAGTACTGATCTGACCGAGTAAGTCAGCGAAGAATTACAAAGGTTCAGCTCATTCCTCCTTTCATGAAATAGTATGACTAATCACCGCAATCAATCTAAGGCAAGAAAATTTAAAAATACACATACTTCTGCTACAGGTTACCTTCCCTACAACTATTACAAAGGATCTGAGTATACAAAAGAGAATAGATTTAGTGAGATGGGTCTTGAATATTTGGCATCACAATTGCATTCATTTTCTACGTACCTCCTCACTGAGGTAATGAATATTCTCCCTTTGGTACTGAAGTAATGCCATCTGCTGGTCAGAAAGACGGCCATCATAATATCTGGTGAAAAATTATAGGGAAAATTATATTATGTGTTAGCGCGTCTAAGTCTACTGGCAATATAAAGTACAGTGATCTATACAACATATGTTGACAGTTTTAACTCAATGAAGTCACATGCTGCTAGATTTGAGCTCAATGCCATGTTTGATTTTTTTTCATGATAGACATGATTTAAAGAATCCAACTACGGACAGTCAAAAAATCAAACACCCAAGTCTGTAAGTCATGCAAACTATGGTAGAAAACAGATGTTGCATGTGCACAGACAAGAGTGACCTATGAGTTCTGAAATACCAAAATATAAGTACAGACAACCTCCATTCACAATTATAAGATGTTTAGATATTTCAATATGGACTATATACGGATAAAAATGACTGAACCTACACACTGAAACACGTCTAGATACAGGCGTTTCAGAAAAAAAGCTAAAACATCTTAAATTGTGAACGGGGGGAGTATCAATTCACAGAGAAAAGTTCAGCATATTCATAGTGCCATGTTACTTTGGTACCTTCGATCTTCCAAAGTGCTCGATGGTTGAAGTGCAGAATATAATGACCGCAAGATATCAGGCCGCCCATTCAAAGAGTTATATTTGTGGATGTACCCTGTAAAAAGAACCAATCAGGCATTGCATCTTAAACCATCTAATGGGGCTGGACATGCATTCCTACGGAAAGAGAACACATGGTACATGTATTTCATTAACTAGATGAACTGAAAATATCATGAGAAACATGTGGAATACCATTCAAGGAGTGGTAGAGCGTTGTTTGGTTAATACAATTCTGAAAAAAGTAGTCCTAATTATGGGTGCAAATTAAAGATTTCAAAGAAATGTGAAAAATGTGCCACGTTAATAAACATGCAGACCAAATCAGAGATTGCACAGGAGGGTACATATTCCATGATTCTAGCTATCTAAGAGGTGATATACAAACTTAACTCACATATGTATAAGCTCATAAAACATCCAGCACATGTTGCTTCAACCACGATAGCGATCCTGCATTATGGCGACTGGAATTGTGAGATGATTGCCAGAGCAAGAGGGAGGGACTAAACTATTGTTAACTAGTTGTGAGGTTGTTCAGTTCATGTCTACAATCCAACTTACTGATGGGTGATAGCACGATTAGCATAGCTTGAAATTATAGGCAATAAGCATATAAAACCATTATCTAGCTAAACAACAGGCTTCTAAGCATGTTGTGACTTGCGACTTCCATCAGCCTAGGATTTATCAGTTTAGCATTGCATACTCTATTATTTAGTTGCGAACAGACTCCCGGAGCCATAAACATGTTAAAACCTCAGTCCAGGAACTCTAGGTTTTGGGTCGACTGACAGCTGAACTTATGTGAACAGAATAGGACACTAGAATGTCGGTTTAAAACAACAACACTGTGACCAACATAAATAAATAAAAAACTGACGCAATGGCAAACATGCCATATACGCGCATGCATTGCATTCTCTTGTCATTTTCCTTGAGTACATGCCCATGAAATTTTCCTAGTAGTACATAATGTATAAATCAATTTAAATGCCAAAAGGCAGAAAGCCGTCCCAGATAAGCTCACTTATCCTCAACTTTCGTTCAAAAATCATGGTTAAATATAGTGGCAAAGGTTTACCTTAGCAACAGTGAAACCGATAGAATTTGTACAAGAGGCTGCCAGACTATGATTAAAAGCATTAAAGCAGTGCCTGCAGAAGCAAAATACATAATAACAGTGAATCATTTTGACTGCGAAACATAGCATGCATGAATCTCCTAGACCATAAATCCTTGTTGTAACAGATTTTTAGATCAGCACTAGCAAGATAAAAATTAGAACCACAAGCTACATACGCACTGTCACACTCTCAAGAGATGGAACCACGAAGATCCTATTAAAGGAAGAAGCAGTTCACTAAGTGGCCAAATGCTACTTTTACAAATTATAAAACAATGATAAATGCTGGTATTACAGCGTCACACGAATTTGTTTGGTACTGCTCACCATAAGCAATTGTGGCAAACGGAAGTCGAGCAATACGCTTCAGTTTCTGGCTAAAATCATAATAGCCCTGCAAGTCAAAAGATGAAATACATAGTTAATATGCAAAACAATACAAAGAGAAGCAGCATAAGTAAAATAAAAACAAGTTGCTGAATAATGAAACTAGTGGCCTTGAGTACAATGCTTGTAAGCACACTTTTGTTAGCGACAAAGTGAAGCACAGAATGTAACTATAGAAGAAAAGATAACACAATGATAATGGAATATGAAGCTGATGGTATTGATACATATAACTGAAAACCCTATTGCGGAGAAGAATCAAAAGGCTCTTCATTCGGAGAGCATATATACCAATATTTTCAAAGTGTCAATTAAATTGATTACTCCATCAAACACATCACCTCTATTACATGAAATATGAAGAAAGTGAACAAATTAAAGTATATTTTGATTGGCCGTACCTGCAACCTCACTTTCCGGACCTGGTGAACCCAATATTGTTGAAAAATGCCTGCGTTGAATTTCATGTGAACAGTAAGTAAATAAGTCACACTAAGGGACATAAGATGGAACCAATAAATAGTAAAGAATAGAGTAGCCAAAAGGTACGGGAAGAATGAGCCAGCTGATCTGATAGAAAACCTGTAAGAAGTAGAAGGATAACATTGGAGCTGCAAAGCAATGGAGAGATCATGTGTGGTAGACGGAGAAATATCCATGGAGCTGACACGGAAACAGCAGCATAACCTACCTAGAGAATAAGAAAACACAATTATCATAAAGTGAACAAAGGAAGGGAAACAACGAATTGCTGACTAATGGTAGTCCCATGGGATAACAAAATACAAAATGCTTTAGTTCTTTTGGATAATTTACAAAATACACTTATATAGTACATGGTAATATTTTACACATGATAAAAATAAATGCAATCGGTACTAAGAGACTTGTCCTTACCAACAGTATACAGTACAAGGTGCCACTAACTATGCTTCTAGGCTCTCGATGACCAGACAGGGGAGCTTCATGTAGTAAGTCGATAAACCTACATAAAAGAAGGATTATACATCCTGCAGAAATATTATGGTTTCAGAAAACTAAAGCAGTAAAAACTATGCAAGGGCCAAGAAAATGCTCAGACAGCTTTACAGATTATCTATGCTTCTGCATCACCTTTGGTCGTACATACTCACTTTCATTGAGTTCATACAAAATTCAGAAAACAATTAAGGAAGCCTATGCACAGGCACCAAACAGTAACATGGGGGCAGAAATGCAGATTCAGAAAACTATCCCCATGCCTTCTTTTCGCATTATGATCACAGACTTCACACCGCCTAAACAATCGAACACAGGACACGAATATAGACGGCGGAACCGTTAGCCACGAATCCGCCGCACGAACGAGCGATGTCCGTGCTCCCCATCTTCCCTTCTCCACTCTGGCATTCAACGCGCTAGCGCTGGGGGCATGCAGCAGGAACATGCCAAAGCCCCAGATAACACACACAAAAACCTACGATTCCGCGGAGCGCGGACCACATCATGAAACCTGACATGAGATTGGCTGAAATACCGCCGCCATTGCCGCGGAATTGAGATCACAGATGGACACAAGTGGACACACAAGTACGGCCAGCCAGAACATCTACTGGACCAAGGGATCGGGATTAGGGTAGCGCACTCACAGAGAGTCCTCCTCGGAGGCGGGAACGGCGGAGGAGGAGGACACCGCGCCGCCCCGGGCGTGCGGCATCGCAGCTTGCCGATGCCGGAGAGTTCGCCCCCCGCTCCGTTGTCCGCGCGCGCCTCCTCTGACCTCCGGGATCCGCGGGGTGGTCGCCGGTGAAGCTTAGGCTACGACTCCCATGTGATTTAAAAACAAAACGCGCCGGAGAATTGGGATTGGAATTGGATGCGAGCTCGCTCGGCGGGTTTGATCTGCGCCGGTAACGTCAGCCTCTCTCCCACGGACGGAAGAAGACAAGGTGCGAGTGGCTGTTGCCTGTTGGCACTGGGCACGGCCGACGAGTCCTCGACGTAACCTCGTGCGCTTCTGTGGGGCTGCAGGTGGGTCCCAACCCGCAGGGTTTCTAAGATGACTTCACAGCGTTGGTCAAAGTGAATTTCTGGAAGATGGAATACGTATTTCACTCAGCTGCAGTTTTTGTTTTTGAATAAGAATTACATCTGCAGCTTTTGTAAGCTGCTAGAATTATTTTCTTTTTTCTTCTAATATTCAGGAGCCTTGTTCTTGTTTTTGAATAAGAATTACATCTGCAGCTTTTGTAAGCTGCTAGAATTATTTTCTTTTTTCTTCTAATATTCAGGAGCCTTGTTCTTTATCAGAAACAATGCAGCATATTTAATCCCTAGCATTTCTGAAAAACTCCTAGAAAAATGCCATCAGAGTTTGTGCAAAACATTTTCACATAGTATATTTTTTTCCGACAAAACACCTACTGTATATTGTTGTGTTCTGGTTCTGCAATACATTTACAGGAAGGTCAAAACTTTAACACCAATGGTAAAGCTTGTGTGTAGTTGTACATGCAAAAAATGGGGTTCAAACCAGGCTTTGGATGCCCCTAAAAATCTTCTCTTCTATTTTGATCAGTATAACAGTCAAAGTTTTTCTCCGTGCAACAAAAAACAATGAATTCTGCCAATCATCTTGAGAATGAAGCGAAGGTTAGATCCAGGTCACAACTCTTCAAATGACAGCAGCGGCAGCAGGAAATGGTTGTGGTTGCAGATCAATGACCCCATGGCACCGCGAGCATAGCGAAGGATGGTCAACGAACGATCCTACGTCCTGGGTGTAAGCCCAACAGCGCTCACACTTCGCACCATCTGCACGAGTCACACCGATCCATATCTCCCCAGTGCGCGGGTCACTGAACTTCCCGGCATAGGATACACCTGATGTAGTTTCTTCACTCAGGGATGGGAGGATCTCCACCTGCAGAAAGAAGGGAAAGAAAGGAGATGTCAAAACAATAATGCATACAGAAAGAGGGCCTCTGATTTTGAAAAGACGATGCTTCTACCTGAGATGTGATAAATAGACGATGAAGAGCATCTGCATCATTGGTTGCAGAAGCTAGCTCCTTTAGCTTGGATACCACATCAGCATTTTCAGCGTGAAGATAAACCTTCGCATCTAAACTAGCCCCAATCAGCTTTCCTGTTCTAGCGCTCTCCAGAATCTTGTTCACCTCTGATCTCAACTGGTTAACAAGGAAATGCAAATCTCAGTACAAAACCAGTCCCAAAGATATGAACTCAAGTACGCACCAAAATATATTAAGATCATCACCATGATATCAAGAGAGAGCTGCAATGATCTACCTAGCAATTAATTTAACTGATTTAACAAAAATGTTCGTATTACACACGATAAGTTGCTTCTTCTACTGATCAATATATGAGAAAACTTGCATGCGTTGAATTTGAATGTTCAAAATTGGAAGCAAAGTTCTGCAAAAAAAAAAAGGTGGTTGACCTCTAGGAACAAGTAGGGATGCAAGCGGTGTGCCACATATCATACACTACAGTACACATTAGTGTTAATTTTTTAACAGTATGCTGTGCGAGTTTTGCGGGGCAAGCAGGCTGCCACCTGCCGCTTGCATCCCTAACTACAACTCATATACCATGGAAAAAAAAGTACAACTATAGGTATTCGAGTGAATGCCCTTTAGTGATGCACAAGTGTACCTCCAGGATAACACTCAGAAAATCAACATCATCCTTTTGAATGGAATGCCATTCTTCAGTTTTATCTGGCCATTGTAGATCAAAAGCAAACTTGGCAACAGATCCATCTTCCAAGGTGTGTTGAAAGGGTAAGTTCTGCCAGACATCCTCAGCTAAGTGTGGCATAATCGGGGCAATGGCCCTAACAAGGTAGAGTAAATGTGCAGCAAGGACTGTCTGGCAGCTTCTCCTTGTGTAGCTAATTCGGCCACTGATAAGATAACAAATAGTATTATATCATAAACACTGTTAAGTTGCATTAACATAACATTAGATGAATGGCATACCCAACATAAAGTCGGTCTTTTGCAACATCAAAATAGAAATTGGACAAATCAACAATTGCAAATCTCTGAAGGGTCTGAAACAGAAAAGAAACAGATGTCAACAATGTAAGCACTAGAAATATATAAACTGGACAACTCTGAGCATATGGCGCCACATGATATAAGCATTTCATATGCATGTGATCTGAAATTCTGATAAGAACAACAACCAAGCTCCAGAACACTAAACAAGATAATTTCACTTCCAGAAAAAAAAAAAAACATTTCCCCCTATTATTACTTTGGTTGGTCATCCAAATCCAACTAGCTGCTAATAACACTAAACCATATTCACGAAGCATGCTTTGTGCGTTATCAGAAATACTCCTTCAGTCCCAAAATAAGTGACGTGGGTTTGTCGCTTATTTTGGGACGGAGGGAGTATGACCATACAGCAAACCAAATTTCCAGCCATAGTTCACACATATGCGCGCGCACACACAGTGTAAAAAAGGGAAGAATAAGGAAGAAAGCAAACTAAGTTCTGCAAAATTAGTGTAACTAAGCAAATATGCTACCCACCTGGTATATTTTGTAGAATTCGTAATTCTCATAACTATCCTTCATGGAATCCACAACATTTTCCAGTTGGAAAAGTGCATACCGGTCAATTTTTGGCAGATCACTGTAGGACACAGAATTATCTGGCTATAGAGAAGAAGCCCATTAAAAATATATAAGAATAGAGAAGAAGCATGCACTAAAATGAATGATGCAACAACATATAAATAAATAAGAAAAGGAAAAATGGAGAAATAATTAAGAAACACGAACAGTACTTATTACTACAGCTACTGGAGCATATATAACATTGCAGAATATCATGCCATCCTCCTATTATCTAGTATATCTAAAACAATTCTCAACTCCAAGCATCATATTCAATTAACAAAGATTAGTGCAAAGTTTTGCACGGAGGAAAGGAAAAAACTATATAATCTGAAGAAGTTTAGCAAAATTAATATGGTTTTGGATTATACTAAATTAAAATATGTAGCAAAATATGTTAGTCGCTGGGACATCCCCCTCTGGTGTCAGAAAAAGAAATGAAAGCATATAATTGACCACCTGAACTTACTTTCCAATCATGAAGATTTGATAACAGAAACCGCATTGTGCCTCGTAGTTTCCTATACATTTCAGACATCTGGCGTAAGATTTGCGGACCAATCAACACATCTCCGGTGTAATCAACACTAGAAACCCATAGACGGAGAACATCTGCGCCATAACCAGGTTCTTCCTGCACAAGGTGGAGAGATATTTACTCCTTCATACTAGAAAGTAACACAAGTTTTTTCTAGGAAAATACCTTAGAATTTTTCCCACCAACAATCACTTTCTCAGGGTCCACTACATTACCAACAGATTTGCTCATTTTGAAACCCTTTTCATCCAACACAAAACCATGGGTTATAACACTGGAATATGGCGCCTTTCCTGTTTTTTGATAGAAAAAATGAAGAATATAGAACCAATTATAGCAGTCCATGGAATTTCAGATGACAAAAGTATTCAGAGAAAGGCCCAAGTGTTTTCAAATTACCGAGTTCTCATGAGAAAATCAAACAATAAAACATCATTGCATATGTATAATTTTTCATTTTTTTGCAAAAAAAATGAATTGTCAGAAAAAAAAATGACTTGAAAGGATCTTCTAGAATGTAACAAGTGTCACGCAACAACTTATATACCATACAAAAGAAATATCTGTTCCTAAGAAATGTGTTATATATTATGTAGTTTGTGATTACCCTGGCACACGTGATTGGGTAAGGAAAAGGAAGTATTCAGTGCACATGGGAGTAAGTTTGGTTTTCTACAAAAATTAAATAGCAACAGAAGGTGTTTCTATGATATTACAACCAAAAAGAACTGTAACGAATATTACTCATAATTACCTGTAGAAGCAATGCTGGTTAACAACGAACTCTGGAACCATCCACGATGTTGGTCTGAACCTTCAAGGTATACATCTGCGGGAAAATTAAGGCCATCTCTTTTTGCTGAAACAGCAGCCCATGAGGAGCCTGAATCAAGAGAAGACGCAGATGTAAAAAAAAAATCAAAGACACTAGAGAAGATGAGAGAACTATAGATATAAGGTGTTCTTAACAGAGCTCAATCTTGTATTGAACATTATTAGGTTTGGATAGACAAAAACAAGCCAAATAATGACATCAATGTGATTTGAAGATTCAGAAATTAAAATGATGAACAGCTGTTAAGATTCACAACGTGTGCATGCACACACAGCCACGCACCAACAGAGAGATCTATGGAGACCACCGATTTATGCACCTTGACAACCATCACCAATGGAGCTTTCTACAACAAATTATAAGTAGCTAACAATGAAAGACAAAATCATACCAGAATCAAACCAAACATCCATTGTATCAGTTCCCTTGCGATACTCAGATGCTTTGTCACGATATTGGTCTGGAAGAAGTTCTTCAGTTGTCATATACCACCAGGCATCACTGCCTTTTTTCGACACTATATCTGCATAACAAAAAATATTTATTGGCAGACATTCATGTGATAATCCAAGGAAGTAAAGACACTTTTTCCATAAAAAGGAAATAAATCCAAATGGAACTAAAATCCTGAGAAAGACTGACAAGCATAAGGAGCATTATCAATAAAAATACGTAAAAGATGGCATTGCACTATAGGAGCATTATCTAAAAGGACTAAAATAATGTAAAAGACTTGCTATGGATACATTATCTAACCAATATTTACATGTTCTTATAGTTGACATGTTGCAGCAGGAAACTAAAATATAGGAGCACTATCTAAAAAAAAACTTGAGGACACCTTGAAACAAGAATTTTAAGTCAGCATTGGCTTGATCATGCTCGTGTTTCAATACAAAGGGGACCTTAGAAGTGAAAGAAATCATAAGACATCAGCAATACCCTTAATATGTTCAATCGTTTCTTCAGTTATAAGAGGTTCTTCTGTGTCTACGTGATAAAAAACGGGAATGGGAACCCCCCATGTTCTCTGCCGGGAAATACACCAGTCGGAACGGCCAGAGATCATGTTAACAATCCTCTTTTCACCCTGAGAATGTCGAAACAGAGGCAAGAAACAAGGTTTCCTTGTCAGCTAACACAGAAAAGCAACTCAAGAAGAACAAGAAAAAATATGATTACATGAATGCATGCTAGCATGAAAAATATAGCTTAAAAGGCAACAATACTGCATGAAACCAGATATGTAACCATGAAATCAGTTGTGCAAGGAAGAAAACAATCAAGGCAAGTAAAAATTATGAAATATGCACAGAACGTCAAGCTCTTCTACCAGTGCACTAATGCAGATAACAAATATGCACTGAGCAAGCATGACGAGCACAGTTGCCAAGCAAGAAGGTTTGTCATAACTAAGCAGATTAACAGTATAAACAGAGAGGCTCAGTGAGACAATAAACCAAAGGGAAATGAACACAGTTCTAACTTCATATAAGCTCCAGAAATATAGCATCTAAATACCTTAGAAGGAACCCAAGTTACCCCTTTGATGGCATCCAGTACAGCATCCCGAAAACCATCCACGGATGCAAACCACTGTTCGGTTGCTCGAAATATAGTTGGTTCTTTCGATCTCCAGTCATAGGGGTACTTGTGCTCTGACAACCAAAGACCACAAGGGGCACACAAACTTAATAAATTCCTTGATATTCACAAGGATTTTATTACAAAAACTTTGTATTTTATTGTCAAGTTACTCACTGTATGGCTCTTCTAAAATAAGTGTAGCGTGTTCGTCCAGATACCTCACAACAGCAGCATTACCATCTCCCAGGACAGATAAACCATTGAATTGTCCAGCTTCAGCAGTGAATTTCCCTTCATCATCCACGGGAGAAATGATAGGAAGCCCATACTTCAAACCTGTTAGGTAGTCTTCCTGGCCATGTCCGGGGGCAGTGTGAACAAGGCCAGTTCCAGATTCAGTTGTTATGTAATCTCCTCCGATAACAACGGAACATTCATTGCCATTCACGGGATGGATGTATCTAAAGGCACCAAGTATAGCATTAAAAAGAAATTCAAGCACAACCATACTGAAATTAGAAGTGCAAAATAAATACCTGCAGTGCTCCAAGACTGAACCAGGGAATGATTTCCGGATTGTAAGCTTCATACCCCACTTGGACTCTAGAACTGAGACTAGATCAGAAGCCACAATGATAAATGGTTTATCGTTCCCAGAGCTCAAAATACTCCCAAGTTTTCGTTGTTTTCCTCCAGATGTTGGCTCACTTTCCAGTACAGACTGGAGCTCAACTACTGCATAACTAAGGTCAGGGTTCACGGCAACAGCTGATACAAGAACAGGTTTTCAAGCAAGTTAGTACAATTCCAAAAACTAAGGAAGCTTTTGAGCAAATTCTTACAGTATATGCAACAACCACACGAGAATAAGAAAGAAAACAATGCTATCCACTGGGATTCCATAGTACCAGCGAAATTAAGAAAATGCGAGGCGGAGTACAAAAAAATAAAAAATTGCACATCTTACCAGTGTTCATTGCTCCATCGTACCAAAGCATAAAATGAAATATTTTCATGCCAACTATAACTGGGAACTTTTTTATCAGAAGAAATCAGTGTGTTATAATTTGTGTTCAAGCAATGTTATTTAGTAGCCTTATATATTCATTTATCTTTATTACCAGTTATGAAACACTGCTCCATGATTCTATGAGCAACTAGCATCTCATACAAGTTGTAGGAAGTACATAGCATATTGCCATACAAAAATATTTTCCATTAGTTGGTTTCCTTACAGAAAAAGAGCTTGAAATCAGATAAATACTCTACTGCTCCCCCAATTTGTTTAAGGTGGCTCTCATGACATCCTATCTCAAGAGTGACTTGCTGGATGCTTCAACTGTATCAAAGAAAACAAGGCATCACCTCACCAGCATTAGCAGGAATGGTCCATGGAGTAGTGGTCCAGATGGCTAAGCAAACATTAGGAAGAAACTCATCTAGCAACCCAGATTTAGACGGACTGGTAATCTTGAACGCAACATATATGCTTTTGGAAACATGATTTTCTGAATACTGGAAAAGATACAAGAGCATACATAAGAA
This sequence comes from Avena insularis, assembly GCA_023614405.1. Lineage (NCBI taxonomy): Eukaryota > Viridiplantae > Streptophyta > Magnoliopsida > Poales > Poaceae > Avena > Avena insularis. Next base: position 373,647,791 of record CM042695.1, on the reverse strand, counting down.
TTTCAACAGATAAATCAATAATACAAGAAAAAAATATATAAGCACTTTATGCCCAAAAGTTCCATGACAGCTTAAAAAAACAAACTTCTAGGATCATCAGATTATCCACAAATAGGCCTACCAGAGTGACCATATAAATTTAAATTGCAGTGCAGTAGCTAGTGACGCGTATGATACTATACTATATAGGTTTAGTGGAGGAATACTTGTTATGTAATAAGTTGTGAAAGCACATTATGGTTGGTCAGTAAACATAAGCATTAACCTCAACATGAGAGGACTTCTAGATGAAAGTTACAAGAGTTCACATGCAGCACTGTAGGGATAGAATATAATGGATAGATAACTAGGAAACAACGCCAAGCAGCTTCACAAAGAGAAGCTAATATAAAGAAAAATTCAGAACTTAAGTTCACTTTGAAACAATTCAAAAGCACTCCCTCCGTCCTGAAAAGGATGTCGCAGATTTGTCTAAAGTCGGATGTATCTAGACACTATTTAGTACTCCCTCCGACCCAAATTAGTTGACTTAGATTTGTCTAGATTCGACTGTATCTAGACATGATTTAGTATTAGATACATCCGTATCTTGATAAATTTGAGTCAACTAATTTGGGTCGGAGGGAGTATATAGATTCATCGAAATTTAGACAAATTGCAACATCTTTTTCAGGATGGAGGGAGTATCATTTTTTGTATCTGCGTATTCAACAATCAGCACTATCAATTATTTATTTACATACGTAACACTCACCTAACAATTACTGTGCAACAAAACGTTTGTCGATAAATCAACAAATTCAACTAGAAAGACTAAGCATACCTCCAACTCAGCTTCTGCTAAAGCTGTGCGTGATGACGGACTCCAGTGGACAGGCTTTCGTCCTCTATAGATATATCCTCTGATGACCATTTGGCCAAACACGTCTAACTAGCATATTGAAACAAAAGAACAGAAGGTTGTTACTTGCATGCTTAATTTAATTATCAGCAAGGGCTCCTGATAAGGTTTAAAAAAGACAGTGTAGACATTAATCATCATAACACAAAATAAAATTTTATAACCACAGCATATTATCTTTATACTAGCATGGTAAACATGTTAAAAGAAGAAGAAGAAATTAACTGCTCCAATTTACAAGCAATAAAAATCACAATCAAGTCACCCAACCTCCAAATTCTCGATCATGTGAATGGATACATAGGTGTGATGCAATTCAGTTTTTTCTTAACATAAATAGTAGGAGCACGTAAGAAAGTCAAAACCTGAGCAGCTTCATAGTCTGGCGACAGAGTTAAGTAAGGATTGTCCCAATCAGCCCATATACCAATCCGCTGCAAGCACAGCATCATTAGTTAATACAAGGAACTAAAAGCTAAGAGTTTGGAAGGCTTTCGTGACCAGAATAACATGTGCTAGGAATTAAATGACTCTGCCTTGTCTTAGAAAACTGCAAATACACCATAAAATACCGTAAACCTTAAATACGGCTAGCCGAATCGCTAACCAGACCAAGCTGCCACTATAAAGCTAGAATGGAGAAAAGATTACCTTGAAAGAGTTCATTTGTGCATTAACGGTGGCTTTAGCAAATTTTGCAGCCTTTTGCCTTAATTTTATAGGTGTTAGAGCATTCAATGTTTCCTTGTCCATTGATTTCAGAACTGCAGTAAATAGTCAACAGTTACTCGGTTAGTCTAATACATGCAGACAAGCTGTTCCAAGCCCACCCCAGCAACCAGATTGCCACAACTGCATCTAGATAAACTTTTGAAGATGATAACTTTTAAGATGAACTTACCTTTTAATTCTATTGGAAGGCCATGGCAATCCCACCCAGGAATAAATGAAACCTTGTGATTCTGAAGCAACTGCATGGAAAAAACGATCAAAACAGGAATAAATGGCAAATTATGGTTTCATTTGGTTCATACTTAAATATGCTATACAAGATTTAGGTTATACCATCACCAGAAATAGAAAGGGTGGCCAAACCAATATAAAGAATTGCCAGGATAACATAATGAGATTTTATATAAATAATCATCATGCCATATACAATCTACTACAATTAGGTGTCCATCTAAAACACAAACTTAGGTGAGCCTGAGACTGCATATTATAAGATTTGATACAAGAAAAAAACCTTCATGATATGGCATCTCATATCTCATACACGATCAATTACTCTTAGTCTTGGTTGAACATGATCCAGCTTATCTAGCATGAACGATTGCATTTACATAAGTTCAGCCACTCGCTCAACTCAACTGTCAACACTCAACAGCAAACTGAATACATGCAGTTTGCCATTCGAGATAATGTCAGATGCATCAAACATAGGGGGGAATTGAACTGAGACTAAACTTGAAGCCATGCCAATTGCTTGCCCAAAAAGAGATACGTTAATGGGTTTGGAATAAACATGCACCTACAGTCATATGAAATTCATGTGTAGCGTGTACCTTGTAGCGATTTATAATATCTTTGAGGACTTTATTCAGCGCATGGCCCATATGAAGATCACCATTAGCGTATGGTGGACCATCATGAAGAGTAAATGTCGCCTAAGCAAACAAACAAGAAAACCAACTAGGTCAGATGAATAGTTTAACTTTTGTTTATAGTTCTACTAGAAGCAATATACTCACCCCAGTGTTCCTTTCCGACACCCTCTTCAGCACCTGGTTCTCCTCCCACATCTTCTGAAGCTCCGGCTCACGCATAACAGAGTTCGCTCTCAAGCCAAAATTCGTTTTGGGCAGATCCACTGTGTGCTTGTATTTCCCATCTTCTTGTTTCGCACCTGCAAGAACCAACGAGCTATAAATTTTAAGTACCTCCTTGTGCTAACACCGCAAGCAGGACCAATGACTAAACTGAGACTTAGCATGTCAAATATCAACTAACTGATTATTTTAACTCTCAAATGTTCCAAATCAAACTAGTTATATCATTAAATGATTTTCATTTTGAAACGTGCCACATCAGACTACTTGTACCATTAAGCATCAGTAGACCGGTTAAACATGTTGCTAGTAATAAGATATCTGCATTTGACTCAATAGAATTTACTTATGTCCCCATGACTGGATTCAGTTGTATTGACTTTTCTAACTTCAAATAATAGAAAAATTGTTCTAAGAATCGATCAAATTCAAAATAGTGGGTATACATAGTGTATAATCCTAATAGGTTTGCATCATCCACATGCATAAGCACCATGATATGAGCATTGCTTCCAGCATCCAACATCTATAATAAGCTCCTCGTTGTTCATGAAAAGAAAATCAAGCTTTTGTTTTGTTACCATGAAACCTGATGCAGTAAGCTTACAAAGACCAAGTCTAATGCAGACCAAAATGAGAACATGGAGAATGAAGGGCCTAATCAGAGTAAGCAAGAATGACATACATGATACATGATGACCTAATGGCAATGAAATGACCCAGCATGTGTACGAACAAGAACCATGTTCGTCAAATCAGATAAATATGCCAGTCGCAAGGGTTTTGAGCCCTGAAGCTACTGTAGCATCTATCAAGCTAAACCAAACAGAAGAATTTCAAGTTAATCGCACTCATCAGGTGAGCACAGCATCAGTTCCAACTACGGCCGGGTAGGTTTTCTCAAACCCCTTAACACTTTGATCCAAAGCTCACGGAAACTGCACCCAGTTCGCCTAACCCTATAACTGTCGTTGTCCCTAGCACTGGACGCAACTGCCGTGTCTGCAACATCAGACAGACGGCCATCGATTCCCCAACCAAAACCCCTCCCTGAACCCCCAATGGCGCGCACACCAACAAAACAATCGCGAGAGATGATGAGCTCACCCTGCGCGGCCTTCTTCGCCGCCATGACCGGGCCGCGGGACCGGCGCTTGGACGCCGAGGACGCGTCGAAGGGCTCTGTCGGCTCCGTGCAGAACGGCCGCCGCAGCGGGCCCGCCGCCAGCCTGCGGAGAGGGAAGCGGCACCTCTGCGTCGAGAAGACCTGCGGAAGGAGTAGAGGAGAGGCGGGGACTCGTGAGGGCAGCCTCTGGAAGAGTCTAGAAGGTTCGGGAAACGGAGGGGGAGTGGGGAGGAGGCGGAGGCGGGAGCTTACGCGGCAGCAGGAGGCGGCGTCCATCGGAAGCCGCGAGGGGAGCTCTGGCTTTACGGGTCCCACCACCCCGCCGGGTCCGCGGCGAAGTAGGCTTCAGAGGCGTGGCAATGGCATCGTGGGGGTGAGGAAGGGGATTAGGAGCGTGCGAGGGAGAGGGGAGCCTGAGCCGGAGAAGAGAGGTGTGGAGAGGCTGCAGGGTAGGGCCACACCAGTTGGGCCATTTGTTCGATGATGACAAGGATGAAGTCGCTGGGCTGGGCTGGCCGTTCGCGGCTGCGCGCGCGAGTGAGAGTCGAGAGGTCGTATGCGGCCCATCCGCTGCTCGACGCGCAACGCCCATGTTGATTTTGCCCAATCAACAACTGCACTTTCAAAACAAAGCATATGCCTTCTATCTTTTGCTCAAAAAAAATTGCCTTCTTCTCTAAAAGATGGAATTATTATGTCTGAAAAAAAAACCTAGTAAAAAATACAATGTCTGAAAATTTTAGGTTTGTGAACATCTACGATTATACTGTGTTTCTTAACATGTGGATGTATGTACGTGTTGTGAACATCTACGATTATATTGTGTTTCTTAAAAAATATACTAACATGCAATATGAAAAAACATTGCAAAAATGTACTTCCTCCGTTTTAAAATATAAGATGTTTTAGCTTTGTGAAGCAAATGTATCTAGACTATTTTTAGTATGTAGGTTCAATCAAGTTTGGAGTAAATCTACACTTTAAAATAAGTCTAGATATTTTTTTCACAAACGTAAAACATCTTATATTTTGAAACGGATAAAGTACATCTTATATATTTTGAAACAGTTACATTTTCTTCACAAACCTAAAACATCTTATCTTATATTTTGAAACTGATAAAGTATATTGTGTGTGAAGTTTTGACTTGAGCGCTTATAATTATATAATAACTTGACACTACCTGTAGAAAGAACAGTCATGGTCGTGCTACGTGTTGACCTCGATGGGGGACCCAAAAGACGTGTGTGTGCATGAACGAGCCGTTCCTTGTTAATCAATCAATCACCCGTGGATTGTCTTGGTCGCACGAAATTAGTCGTTACTGGTGCTTACGTGTAGCACATATAGAGATATGCTGCGCCAAGTGTCAACAAATGTCTTTTCTTCGAAACCGAGGCAAAGCTTTCGTCCTCAGACAATCTAAAACAAACTTTCGGCGTGACTAACATTATTCCGAAAAATTATTCCGGCCGGTTTGGGTCAGACGGCGGAAATCGTTTCTGGTTTGGAGCATCGAGTAGGTTCGCCGGTTGGAGAAAAGTCGATCGCGTGATTGAGGCAAAGGCAAATCTCAAGAAGCGTTTCCGATTCAGAGAAGGACGATATGTGTGTTTGACAAGAGGAAAGGCAAGACGACTTTATAGTACTCTCTGTGTCTCAAGATAAGTGATTTGTGTTTTTCTAAATTCGCATGTATCTATATACACTAAAACATGTCTAGATATAAGCGAATATAAGCAAACCCACGTCACTTATTTTAAAATAGAGAAAGTATATTATTATTATTATACAATTTTGTCTCTTAAGAAAGACCAAGCACATTTAGACATTGACAAGTTCGCATGAGCTCTTGTTGTGTGCGTGCCAAGTAAACAGAGATAATGGAAAGAGAGTATCTCAAGTTAGTAGCAGCAGCATGAGCCGATGTACGTCGCCGGTGTACGTTGCTTCCGTTTACACCTGCGTGCACACACAAGCTAGCAGAGAAAGAACAATCGTAGCACTTCCTTCCTCCTAGTCGAAGTGTCTGTGAAGATTATGTTGCTCATGGTCAATACTAACACTAACCGATCAACGGTCTTCTTGCAGAATGAGCCGATGTATGGCTGAAGTTAAGTATATCCTTAAGATTTGGATTTAGTATTTCTCTAGTGCAATCACATCACGAAATATTCTTATTTGACAATGGTTCTTGTTTGCGGCAACTCAATTCGAATCGTCTGTAATGATTGATTGTAAAATATCAGTAGTTTCCGCTGCTACTGAATTTTATGTTTAATGTTGATACTCTAGCATGTGTGTTGTTACAGCAATGAACTGATGCTGCCCAAGTTTTATTTACGTAAATCCTTAGCTGAGGCCTTTTGCTTTAGATGCTTGCCGCACTGAACCACACAGCTAGGAAAACTATTTGTGCTGCATACCAGCGGGCGGCTTGTCCGCCAGGCGGAGCAGCGAGTACAGTACGTGGACGCGAACCTCGCTATTCTCTCCGTTTTAAAATATCGTGAAAGCCGCTAACCTTGCTATTCTCTCCGTTTAAAATATAAGATGTCCGTTTAAAATATAAGATGTTTTAGATTTATGAAAAAATATATCTAGATTTTTTAGTGTGTAGATTTATTCGAAACATAAGTAAACCTATAGACTAAAAGAAGTCTAGATTTGTTTGCTTCACGAAACTAAAATATTTTAGGGAGTGCCTAGATCTCAGGCGCCTGAGAACTTGTTATGTCTAAGTCGCTGACATCATCCTACTTTTTATGCTAATTTTCAGTTGCAATCTAGTTGTAACTTATATAATTTGTACTAATTCTCAGTTGCAACCTAGTTATAACTCAGTAAAATCCCAGTTACAACTAACTCATGTGGAAGTCCCATGTTGCATGAATCGCGAGGTAAATCCAATGACGAGAGAGGTGACTGAGAACTAAAAAGTTCTCGAGCGCCTGAGAACTAACAAATTCGAATATTTTATATTTTAAAACGAAATGAGTAATTAGTATTTGCGGCCGGAGCGGACGGGGCGGATGCGCCGGCGGCATGTCCACTTGCATGCTGACTTGCTAATCCAGTTTTGGTCAACCGGCGCAAAGCCCTACCGGAAAACGGTTAGCTGCCGATCGCCAAATCCCGCCATGACGCGTGGCTGCAGTGTTCTTGCTCGAAAAGATAAAGCCGCCTCGGCCCGGCCAGGTGTGGCGCCAGTCAAGCTCGCCCTCGATGGATCTACTGAACAAAGTCGGCAACAACTTATAGATTAGACAGTACACAAACTTGTGAAACTTACTCTGCTTTGACTGGTGGTGCATGCATGCCGTACGTCGCAAGGCAAGCCAAGGGACGTTGGCGTTTTGCACGTGGGTCTTGATCTCGTTCGAGTTTTGCTAAGTCCATATTAATTGACTTTGATTTGTTAAATTTTAGATTATATATTAAATAGTATCTAGATTCGTTTAAATTTTAACAAATTTAAGTCAATTAATATGGGTCGGAGGGAGTATATTCGCTCTCAACTGGTTGCTTGCAGACGTACCTATCGTACGACCCCTTCGATAAATGGCAGCTCACAGAGGAAATATATTTATGCACGACCGATGAGTGGCCACGATCGGGTGATATTGCTTACTCTGACATGCCACCATCAACAACTAGCAATTGACATTTGTTCAGTGCGATCGATCAAGCTAGCATATATCCATCAACGGTCGTCAACCATCCCTGTTCCTTGATGCGCATGCACGTGACCAACGGTGATCTCCCCACGTTCTACCCGTGCCGCAACGGCAACGGCCGTTTCTGCTGGGACGGGAGGCAGATCGCTCGCGCGACGCCATCAGCACGTCACAGGTCGGACGTACGTACACGCGCACGCACGCACTAGCTTGTTGGATTGCCGTGTGTCGCGTACGTGGTCATCGCCGCCGGTGTACTATATATAGTTGCTTCCGTTTACACCTACTACTCGCAGGGACGACGCCAGCAGTACGTGTTAAGTTTTGACCAGGGAATTTAGGTTTACTTTATTTTTTATTTGAAATGGAGGGAGTTTAGGTTCCTTTATAATTTGACGCTAGCTATGGGAAAAGAACAGTCCAAGTCAGTCGTGTGTGTTGACATCGATATAAGCCAAAAGGCGTGTGTCAGTCCCCGTGACTGGTTTCCACGAAACCGGTAGAGTATTGTACACTAGTACAGACGGGGCCTTTAACATCGGTTTCTAAGGCCCTCTAACAACAGTTGTAGAGCCGCCGTTGAGGGGTCGGTGTTAAAGCCCCTTTAACACCGGTTCATATAAGGGTGGCACACGTGGGGCTGCCGCAACGCTCAGCCCCCCCTTTGTGCTAAAGGTTACGTGGCAGGAAAAAAGATAAATCTTCGCCGAAAATCGTTAAATCTTCGCCGCGAACGCCTAAATCTCTATCGCGGCGAGTTCGCCGTCGCCTGCTCTGGACGTATTTACGTGGCGGGGGACGGGAGGGAATTGATTGGGAGCGATGTATACACATACATCATCGTCGGTACATACGAGTACATGAATAATTAAGCAACTATTATTATACATAAACATCGTCATTGTGTGGTATTCTCCGTAAACGTTGAAGCATCAAGTACAAGACAAACACGTTCAAGCATCTAAAGAGTTTTTGGATATCTAAAAAGTTCTCCGCCAGGCGTGACGACCTCATCAAGTATGAACCCCGCCAATTCCTCTTAAATGGCTCGTATGCGGTCAAATGGTAGGAGTTGGTCCCGCATCCGTTCGATCAAAATATATATGAAGAATAGGGTCAATATATATATAAGAATAAAACTCAACATAATTGATGGTAATAAAATAATGTAGTGTACTTTGTTTACTTACTCTAAGTTGTTCTAGTGCGGCTTGGCCCGTCGCACATATCGTGTTGCGAATGAACTCGCAAACATAGTGTTGCGAATGAACTCGCAAACATAGTATCCACATAAGTTCTAGTGCGACTTGGCCCGTCGCCCGTCGCACATATCGTGCCACGAACAGGTGTTAAAGGGGGCTCCTTTTTGCTGCACGGGCCACGCCGGTACGCCCCCCCCCCCCTTTAACACCAGTTCGTAGAAGAACCGGTGTTAAAGCCCATTTCCAGGCTCAACCAAAGGCCTCGTTTTCACTAGTGGGAAGTCGTCGTACGGAGTAGATCCATGTAGTGTCGTACGTCGTCGATACGCGTCTGTTTCTTCCAAGCACTACGGGAAAACAAGGAGTTGTCGTGCGTCAGATCTTTGCCATACGTCTGCGTAGGACAAAGAAATGTTTGCTGTGTGTTCTTACGAAAAACAGATGGCAAAAAGAACAAGCAAGGCAAAACTACACGGGGCGCACGGTAAATAAAAACACACGACAAAGATAGAGAAATACACTCGGTAAAGAACTACGCACGGTAAACCAGCAAAAAGAATGCACGACAAAGGAAATACCCACGGCAAACAGTCAGGGCCGGTCCTAAGGGGGGACTAGCGGGGCAGTCGCCCCGGGCCAAAAAGTAGGGGCCCGAAAATTTATAGTCCTAATATACATTGTAAAAAAAGACATTTTTATGGGCTATACATCGACTCCCTTACTACCAGGAAACAGGCATCGATCGATCGCAGGGCCTGATCGCTTGCCTGTCTCGACGATCGACTCCCAGGCCAAGGAAGCGATCGCTGGACTCGACAACTCCCAGGTATCGGCGCATCGCTTGACCACGACCAAGGCATGTGCTCGACTCGAGTAATCGATGACTCCAGGAATTGGTCTAGACTCTCTTATTCGCTTCGGCTTCCCACGACCGGACATGCCCTGCTTCCCGAGTCCCGTCGCCTAATCGCCTCCCCTGCATCGTATCGCCTCCCGTTGCCTGATCGCCTCTCAAGCGCCCTGCCTCAAGCCCTTTACGATCGACCGCCAGGCACCCCGCACGCAGGAAGGCCATCGACGATCTTCAAATCACTGTCCGCCTGACCTTAATTCTTAGTTCTTAGTTCTTAATTCTAGTTAGTAATTGTTGTTCTTGATTTCTTGTTTGTAGCGAGCGAGGTTAACTGATTATGGCGCCTAAATCCGGTGCTTAGAAAAGAAAAAGGAGAGAATAAGAGAAGAAATTAATAGAATCAAAGAGATGATCTTTTCATAAATTTTTAAAGAGCAACACGAGCACTACAAGCAATCCAGATGAGTTAGCACTAGTTCTTGTGGGAAACACACTAATGTTGATTCAGAATATAATGCCGGTACAGAAGACGATGTTTATATCAACGCAGATGATGACAATGTGAGTAATCATGATGATGAATATGCTAATATTGTTATCCTAATATTTCCATCGCTTATCGGATCTTATTTACTATGCCAGTGACTATTGCATAAGCTGAAAGAAGCTTTTTAAAATTGAAATTATTGAAAAACTATTTGTAAAGTTTCTTCTTATTATTCAATATAAAAAAATCTACACCGTAAAAAAAACTATTTGAGATCTGTAATGTCTCAGAAGAGGTTAAATGGTTTGGCAACTCTATGCATAGAGAAGAAGTTAGTGGACAAGATTGATATCGATTCCATCGTCACGGACTTTGCTTCTAGGAATTTTTGAAGGAAATTTTAAAGTATCATGCAAACATTGTTATTTTTATATGAATGTTATGTTGGAGATATGCCCTAGAGGCAATAATAAATATAGTTATTATTATATTTTTGTGTTTATGAAAAATGTTTATATTCATGCTATAACAGTATTAACAAGGAAATATTAATACTTGTGTGATTTGTAAACTAAATTAGAGTCCCTAGTAAAGCCTCTTTATAATACTAGCTTGTTGGTTAATAAATGATTGTGGTTTCTCTATCATGAACATTGAGATGTTATTAACAACAAGATCATATCGTTAGGAGAATGATATGATGGACATACTCCTATAGATAAGCGTAGCATAAAGATCAAGTCATTTTAATAGTTCAATTGCTATATGCTTTCTGATACATAGTAACCTAATTCCTTCGACCATGAGATCATGCATATCACCATTACCGAAAGGATGCTTTGATGACATCAAACACCACACCGTAACTGGGTGGCTATAAAGGTGGCATTGAGTGTTCGGAAAGTATTGGTTGGGACACATGGATCAAGAGTGGGATTTGTCCATCCATATGATGGATAGATATACTGGGCCTCTCAGTGGAATGTCATCCAATTGGCTTGCAAGCATGTGACTGGCTCACAAGGGATCACATATCACGGGAACGAGAAAAGAGTACTTATCAGTAACGAGGTTGAACTAGGTATGCAGAGATACCGACGATCAAAACCTCGGATAAGTAAACTATCGTGAGACAAAGGGAAATTGGTATCGTATGTAAGTGGATCATTCGATCGCAAAGTAATCGTAGAAATATGTGGGAGCCATATGAATTTCCAGATTCCTCTATTTGTTATTGTTCGGAGAAGTGTCTCGATCATGTCCGCATAATTCACGAACCGTAGGGAGACACACTTAAGGATTCGACGTTGTTGAGTAGTTATGGAATGATGAGTAAGAGACCGAATGTTATTCGGAGTCTCGGATGGGATCCGGGATATCACGAGGAGATCCGTAATGGTCCGGAGAATAAGATTCATATAAGGAAAGTCCTGTTTCGGGGTTGGAGAATGGTTCCGGTGTTTTCATCGGGAATGTTCTAGAAGGTTCCGGAATGTCCGGCACTCCGGAGGGGAAGGGTACATGAATGTTTCATAACAATTTGGAATGGTTGCATCATGTACTAGGTGTCACCGCTGAGCAAAATAAAGGGATAAATCAAATCCTAGTTTGAAAAGTCAAACGCCAATTTGAAAAGTCAAACGGCTATTTTGCTTGGTGGAGGGAGAGTAGGAAACCTACTTGGGGAGGAAGTCCCTCTCCCTCCATCGCCGGCCAAGGAGGCCGAGTTGGGTAGGTATTCCCCTCCCCTTGGCCGCGCCCTCCCACCTATATAAGGAGGGGCAGGGCTGCCCCTCCAAGACCTACACCTAGCCCTCTCCAAACCCTAACCCTAAGCCGCCGGCGCCACCACCTCCTACTGCCGCCGCCTAGGGCAAATCCTAGCCGCCGACTTGGGCTTCCCCAAGCCCTAGCCGTCGGCCTAGCCCTCTCTCCTTGGTGCGTCTAAACCCTAGATTATCGAGGCCTCTCTCATAGTCCACCATAATCGCTCCGGCGTAAGGCGAATCCCTGCGAGATCTCCCCTCTACTTCTGGTACCACGCCGTCATGCTGCCGGATTCGCGAGGAGAGTGCTACAACCTTCATTGCCTGCTGGAACAAGGGAGAGGAAGGTCTTCATCGAGTACCGAACGTGTGACCGACTGCGGGAGCGCTGCCGGAACACAGCGTCGGAAGGATCGTCTACGCGATCTTGAGATCGGCAAGAGTACGACTACATCACCCACGAGAATCCGCTCTCGTTAAACACTTTGAAATATTCGAGGGTGAGTTATTCCATCGACTCGTTGCTACAATCTAGTAGATAGAACTTGGCTTGTTTGTTTGTATGCGGTAGAAAATTTTTGTTTTCCATGCTACGAACCCCTACAGTGGTATCAGAGCTGTGTCTATATGTAGATCTGTTGCACGAGTAGAACACAATGGTCATTGTGGGCGGTGGTGCTTTTATTATCAATTGCTTCTTGTGTACTTTGCATCTTGCGGTATGATGGGATGAAGCGGCCCGGGCTAACCTTACATGACATCATTCATGAGACTTGCTCCACGCTCAACATGCAACTTGTATTGCATAAGTGGCTTTGCGGGTGTCTGTCTCTCCCATTATAGTATAGATCCAATTTACAACAGGCACTTGATAGTTCAAACATCAACGTTATGGTTCTTGTTCATAAGTTAGATCGACACTTATTGAAAGCCCCAAACCACGTAAAATATGCAAAGAAAGTAGAGGCGTCTAACTTTGTTTTGCAGGGGTGTGCTGTGATGTGATATGGCTATGATTGTGATTATATTTGATGTATGCAATGTTCCTTATTGTAAGTTGGCAACGGTGAGCCATATGGTTGTCTTTAATTTCTGTTAAGACCCGCGTGTCTATTCAAAGTAGTTGTAATAGTTGAAGCTGGTGGACGACAATCATGGAGCAGCGTCATTGACCTTGATGCAATGCCGGTGATGATGGAGATCATGTTCGTGCTTGAATATGGAGATCGGAAGCACAAAGAATAAAGGCCATATCATATAACATATTATGAATTGCATGTGATGTTAATCCTTTATGCATCTTGTATTTCTTAGTTAACGACAGTAGCATTATAAGATGATACCTCATGCACATAAATTTCAAGTTCTAAAAGTGTTCATCCTTAGTAAGCACCGTTGCTAATGCTTGTTGTTTCGAAGCACCACGTGATGATCGGGTGTGTTAGATTCTGCAAGTGTATACAACGTGAACAAGCCAGATTTGCTCATGCGGAAGCTAAGGTTTGATCTTGACGAGCCTAGCATGTACAGACATGGTCTCGGAACACGGATCACCGAAAGGTAAAGCATGAATCATATAGTAGATATGATGAACATGTCGATTGTTCGCCATTGAAACTATATCAACTCTCGTGATGATCGGTTTTGATGTGGTGGATTTGGTTCATGTGATCACTAAAACAATGTGAGGGATATTGTTTTGAGTGGGAGTTCATCTAGATTAATTTAACTATTAATTAGAACTCAATTTATCATAAACTTAGTCTAAACTATTGCAAATATGTTGTAGATCAATGGCGGCCCCTACCATCAATTTTAATGCGTTCCTAGAGAAAGAAAAGTTGAAAAACAATAGAAGCAACTTTGCGGATTGGTTCCACAATTTGAGGATTGTCCTCAATGCTGGTAATTTGACCTATGTGCTAGATGCACCGCTGGGTGACCCGCCTGCAGCTACTGCTACCGGTGAAGTAAAGAATGTTTACCTCGCTCGGAAGACTCAGTACTCCACAGTTTAGTGTGCTATCTTGTATGGTTTAGAATCGGAGCTTCAGAAAAGGTTTGAGAATTCAGACCCACATGATATTGTCCGTGAACTCAAACTGATTTTTGAGACTCACGCGGCAGTTGAGAGCTATGAGGCTTCTGAAAAGTTCTTTAACTGCAAGATGGAAGAGGGCAGCTCCGTCAGTGAGCATGTGCTTAAGATGTCTGGGCACGCAAACAAACTCCAAAGCTTGGGTATAGTGATTCCTAATGCTTTGGGGATTTATCGTGTCCTCCAATCACTACCACCAAGTTACAAGAACTTTGTGATGAACTACAATATGCAAAGCATGAATAAGCAGTTGCCAGAACTCTTCTCCATGTTAAAATATGCAGAAGTGGAGATCAAGAAAGAGCACCAAGTGTTGATGGTCAATAAGACCACCAAATTCAAGAAAGGCAAGTCTAAGCAAAAGGGACACTTCAAGAAGGGTGGTAAGAAAGTTACCGCACCGACGAAGAAGACCAAGGCTGTACCTAAGCGTCTTGAGTGCTTTTCGCAAGGAGAAGGTCATTTGAAGCGGAATTGCCCAAAGTACTTGGCGGATTTGAAGAACGGCAACATCAAGAAGAAAGGTATATCCGATATACATGTTATTGATGTGTATCTCACTAGTACTCGTAGTAGTGCACGGGTATTTGATACGGTTCGGTTGCTCATATTTGTAACTCAAACAAAGTCTGCAGAATAAGCGGAAGCTAGCGAAGAACGAGGTGACGATGCGAGGAAATGGATCAAAGGTTGATGTGATCGCGTTGACGCTACCTCTTCTCTACCATCGGGATTAGTTTTATACTTAAATAATTGTTATTTGGTGCCTGAGTTAAGCATGAACATTATATCGGGATCTTGTTTATTGCGAGACGGTTACTTGTTTAAGTCCGAGAATAATGGTTGTTCGATTTATATGAGTAATATGTTTTATGCACATGCACCTTTGATAGATGGTCTATTCTTATTGAATCTCGATAGTGGAAATACACATATTAATAGCATTGAAGCTAAACATTTGAAATCGAGCGATAACTCGACCTATATGTGGCACTGTCGTCTTGGTCACATTGGAGTGAAGCGTATGAAGAAACTCCATTCCGATGGAATTCTTGAATCACTTGATTTCGAATCACTTGAAAGATGCGAAGCATGTCTGATGGGTAAAATGACTAAGACTCCATTTTCTGGTATGATGGAGCGAGCTACGGACTTATTGGAAATCATACATACCGATGTGTGTGGTCCAATGAGTGTAGCATCGTGATGGTTATCGTTATGTTCTTACCTTCACAGATGACTTGAGTAGATATGGGTATATCTATTTCATGAAACATAAGTCCGAAACTTTCGAGAAGTTTAAGGAATTTCAAAGTGAGGTTGAGAATCAACGTAACAAGAAGATTAAATTTCTGCGTTCTGATCGTGGAGGTGAATATCTAAGTTACGAGTTTGGAGAGCATTTGAAGAAATGCGGAATAATTTCTATATTGACACCGCCGGAAACACCACAGCGTAATGGTGTGTCCGAACGTCGTAATCGAACTCTCTTAGATATGGTTCATTCTATGATGTCACTTACAGATTTACCGCTATCATTTTGGGGTTATGCATTAGAAACAACCGCATTCACTTTAAATAGGGCACCATCTAAATCCGTTGAAACGACACCGTATGAATTATGGTTTGGGAAGAAACCTAAATTGTCGTTCTTTAAAGTTTGGGGTTGCGAAGCCTATGTAAAGAAGTTACAGCCGGACAAGCTTGAACCCAAAGCGGAAAAATGCGTCTTCATAGGATACCCAAAGGAAACTATTGGGTATACCTTCTATCATAGATCCGAAGGCAAAATCTTCGTTGCCAAGAATGGATCCTTTATAGAGAAGGAATTTCTCTTGAAAGAAGTGACTGGAAGGAAAGTAGAACTCGATGAGGTTGTCGAACCTTCTCTCGAACTTGCGAGTAGCGCAGCACCTGAAGAAGTTCTTGTGGTGCCTGCACCAATAAGAGAGGAAGCTAATGATGATGATCATGAAACTTTGGTTGTAGTTGCTACAGAGCCTTGCAGGTCAACGAGAACTCGCACCACTCCTGATTGGTATGATCCCGTTATGAGTGTCATG
The DNA here is from genome assembly GCA_023614405.1 of Avena insularis. Taxonomy (NCBI): domain Eukaryota; kingdom Viridiplantae; phylum Streptophyta; class Magnoliopsida; order Poales; family Poaceae; genus Avena; species Avena insularis. The sequence continues at coordinate 373,631,789 of CM042695.1, read as the reverse complement.
TTGGTGGACAACACCGATGACCCTGCGACGTATGAGGAAGCGATGATGAGCCCAGATTCCAATAAATGGCAAGAAGCCATGAAATCCGAAACTGGATCCATGTACGAAAACCAAGTATGGACTTTGGTGGACTTACCGGATGGCCGGAGGGCTGTCGAGAACAAATGGATTTTCAAGAAGAAAACAGATGCTGATGGTAATGTTACTGTCTATAAAGCTCAACTTGTCGCAAAAGTGTTTCGACAAATTCAAGGAGTTGACTACGATGAGACTTTCTCACCAGTAGAGAAGCTAAAGTCTGTGAGGATTTTGTTAGCAATCGCTGCATATTACGATTATGAGATATGGCAGATGGATGTCAAAACAGCGTTCCTCAATGGAGACATTGATGAAGAGTTGTATATGATGCAACCCAAAGGTTTTGTCCATCCTAAAGATGCTAACAAGGTATGAAAACTTCAACGGTCTATATATGGATTGAAGCAAGCATCCCGAAGTTGGAATCAACGTTTTGATAAGGTAATCAAAAGTTTTGGTTTTATACAAACTTATGGAGAAGCTTGTATTTACAAGAAAGTGAGTGGGAGCTCTGTAGCATTCTTAATACTATATGTAGATGACATATTGTTGATTGGGAATGATGTAGACCTTCTTAATAGTGTCAAGGAATATTTGAATAATAGTTTTTCATTGAAAGATCTTGGCGAAGCAGCTTACATATTAGGCATAAAGATTTATAGAGATAGATCGATACGCCTAATATCATTGTCTCAAATTACATATTTGGACAAAGTTCTAAAGAGGTTTGGAATGGAGGATAGCAAGAAAGGATTCTTGCCCATGTTGCCCAATACGACCTTGAGTAAAACTCAAAGTCCAGCAACGACAGAAGATAGAGAAAGGATGAGTAAGACTCCCTATGCCTCAGCCATAGGATCTCTAATGTATGCCATGCTATGTACTAGACCCGTCATTGCATATGCTGTTAGTTTGACTAGCAGATATCAAAGTGATCCAGGAGTGGATCATTGAACAGCGGTCAAAAATATCCTTAAGTACTTGAGAAAAACTAATGATATGGTTCTTTCTTATGGAGGTGATGAATAACTCGTTGTTAATGGTTACACCGATGCTAGTTGGAACACCGATCCGGATGATTCTAAATCTCAATCTAGATACGTATTTACTTTGAATGGTGCAGCAGTTAGCTGGAGGAGTGCAAAACAAAGCATTATGGCGAGATCTTCAACTGAATCGGAATACATAGCTGCTTCGAAGGCTTCACAAGAAGCGATATGGAAGAAGGAGTTCATTACAGAGCTCGGTGTGGTTCCAAGTGCGCTGGACCCAATGTCTATCTACTGTGATAACATGGACGCCATAGCCAATGCGCAAGAACCAAGGTCACACAAGAAGCTGAAGCACATCAAGCTACGTTTTCACGCTATTCGAGAACATGTCCAAGACGGTGACATAAAGATTTGCAAAGTACACATAGATCTGAATGTGGCGGATCCGTTGACTAAACCTCTCCTGAGGGCAAAACATGACCAACACCAAACTGCCATGGGTGTTCGGTATATTACCATGTAATCTAGATTAGTTGACTCTAGTGCAAGTGGGAGACTGTTGGAGATATGCCCTAGAGGCAATAATAAATGTAGTTGTTATTATATATTTGTGTTTATGATAAATGTTTCCATTCATGCTATAACAGTATTAACAAGGAAACATTAATACTTGTGTGATTTGTAAACTAAATTAGAGTCCCTAGTAAAGCCTCTTTATAATACTAGCTTGTTGGTTAATAAATGATTGTGGTTTCCCTATCATGAACATTGAGATGTTATTAACAACAAGATCATATCGTTAGGAGAATGATATGATGGACATACTCCTATAGATAAGTGTAGCATAAAGATCAAGTCATTTTAATAGTTCAATTGCTATATGCTTTCTGATACATAGTAACCTAATTCCTTCGACCATGAGATCATGCATATCACCATTACCGGAAGGATGCTTTGATGACATCAAACACCACACCGTAACTGGGTGGCTATAAAGGTGGCATTGAGTGTTCGGAAAGTATTGGTTGAGACACATGGATCAAGAGTGGGATTTGTCCATCCATATGACGGATAGATATACTCTGGGCCCTCTCGGTGGAATGTCATCCAATTGGCTTGCAAGCATGTGACTGGCTCACAAGGGATCACATATCACGGGAACGAGAAAAGAGTACTTATCAGTAACGAGGTTGATTTAGGTATGCAGAGATACCGACGATCAAAACCTCGGATAAGTAAACTATCGTGAGACAAAGGGAAATTAGTATCGTATGTAAGTGGTTCATTCGATCGCAAAGTAATCATAGAAATATGTGGGAGCCATATGAATTTCCAGATTCCTCTATTGGTTATTGTTCGGAGAAGTGTCTCGATCATGTCCGCATAATTCACGAACCGTAGGGAGACACACTTAAGGATTCAACGTTGTTGAGTAGTTATGGAATGATGAGTAAGAGACCGAATGTTATCCGGAGTCCCGGATGGGATCCGGGATATCACGAGGAGATCCAGAATGGTCCGGAGAATAAGATTAATATAAGGAAAGTCCTGTTTCGGGGTTGGAGAATGGTTCCGGTGTTTTCATCGGGAATGTTCTAGAAGGTTCCGGAATGTCCGGCACTCCGGAGGGGAAGGGTACATGAATGTGTCATAACAAGTTGGAATGGTTGCATCATGTACTACGTGTCATCGCTGAGCAAAATAAAGGGATAAATCAAATCCTAGTTTGAAAAGTCAAACGCCAATTTGAAAAGTCAAACGGCTATTTTGCTTGGTGGAGGGAGAGTAGGAAACCTACTTGGGGAGGAAGTCCCTCTCCCTCCACCGCCGGCCAAGGAGGCCGAGTTGGGGAGGAATCCTCCCTTGGCCGCCCTCCACCTATATAAGGAGGGGCAGGGCTGCCCCTCCAAGACCTACACCTAGCCCTCTCCAAACCCTAACCCTAAGCCGCCGGCGCCACCACCTCCTGCTGTTGCCGCCGCCGCCGAGGGAAAACCCTAGCCGCCGACTTGGGCTTCCCCAAGCCCTAGCCATTGGCCTAGCCCTCTCTCCTTGGTGTGTCTAAACCCTAGATCACCGAGGCCTCTCTCATAGTCCACCATACTCGCTCGGCAAGCGAAGCCTGCGAGATCTCCCTCTACTTAGGTACCACGCCGTCGTCGCCAGATTTGCGAGGAGAGTGCTACAACCTCCATTTTCTGGAACAAGGAGAGGAAGGTCTTCATCGAGCACAACGTGTGACTGATTGAGGAACGCAGCCTTGGAAGGATCGTCTACGTGATCTTGAGATCGGCAAGAGTACGACTACATCACCCACGAGAATCCGCTCTCGTTAAACACTTTGGAATCTTCGAGGTTGAGTTATTCCATCGACTCGTTGCTACAATCTAGTAGATAGATCTTGGCTTGTTTGTTTGTATGCGGTAGAAATTTTTTGTTTTCCATGCTACAAACCCCTACATGTTATAGTTTGGAGTATACTTAAAATATTTATTTTTTATTATCTTTTATATATGCATTAAGGGGCCCAGAATTTTAGTTTCGCCCCGGGCCCCTGAAATCTCAGGACCGGTCCTGCAAACAGTCAAGGAGAGCGCACATATTTGCCCAGTTGACGGTGCCGACCTGACGGCAGACCTTTGCCGTGTACCACCGTCAGGCGCACGGTAAATTTTCGATTTTTTTTTCTTACACACGAGTTTTCCGCGCAATACATATTTTTGGGCGCGCCAATTTATCCCGCGTGAAATTTTAAATATCTTTGTCATGTGTTCGGTGCCGAGGACACATGGCAAAAGTCTTTGTCGTATATTCAGGTTAGACACACGACAAAGGAAAGAGCTTTGCCATGTGTTCTGGATAGTCACACGACAAAGGCCACTTTTCATTTTTGGCCATTTTGTGAAGCAACCATCAAAGGGCTAATTGAAAATTCTATCATCACATTATTAAAAAATACTATACCACCTTAAATGTAAAATTCTCTAACCGAAGGATTTCAAACCTTTCCGTCCACCCCCGTGAAAAAGACAAGTTCCCGCCAAATTGGCAGGAAGTGCGACCAATTTGAACTACAGGTACATTATCTAATGCTCATGATAATTTGCAAAAATCATTTTTAGGCTTACAATATGCTATTTTATCAGAGATCCAATGCAAGTTTAGCGAGGCTCATCCCCTGGCTAGGAACCTTCATGCCTGCCGTTTTGACCATAGTTTGGAACAGGCATAAGAAATTTAAAAAGTCCGAACAATATGAAAACTTCGCGTGGTGTCATATTATGTGACATAGTTGTAAGAAAAAATAACAAACTTGATAAACTGATTATGTCTCCAAAAAACCTTTACAAAATTACTTATCATGTTTGAGGTTTCCTGGATTTCGGGTCAAATGGCCAATGTTGTGGATAGAATCAAGGCATAGTTTGTAATAATGTACCCATATTATGCATGCATGTGAATTATGGGATGACGAACAATGTTGCAGGAGGAAGTTTTCCTGTTTGTCGCACGAAAAAGCAATTTTCCATTTTACAACCGCCAAAAATGGGCATTTTGTGCGGCAACCACCAAAGGGCTAATTCAAAATGCTATCATTACATTTTGGAAAAATACTAGACCACCTTACATGTCAAATTTCGCAATCGAAGGATATCAAACCTTTCTGTCCAGTCCCGGTGAAAAAGACAAGTTCCCGCCGAATCGGTAGGAAGTGGGTCCGATTTGAACTACAAGTACATTATCTGATGCTCATGATTTTTTGCAAAAATCATTTTTAGACTCATAATATGATATTTTATCAGAGATCCAATGCAAGTTTAGCGAGACTCATCCCCTAGCTATTAACCTTCATGCCCGTCGTTTTGACCGTAATTTGAAATGGGATAAGAAATTCAAAAAAAGTCTGAACAATATGAAAACTTCGTGTGGTGTCATTTTATGTGACATAGTATCCAGAAAAGTCTATGGCTATGTGAAAACTTCGTGTGGTACTACAGCTCCCATGAGGTTATCGGAAGTGATACGATTTTTGGATGGAGGGATAGGTATAGTTGGCAGGAGATCCAAGGAGGGGTGAAGATGGAGATGGCTAGTTTGGTGGTTTTGGATCCGGAGAGTGAGAGGTGGGGGGACTACACTGGTGGGGGCGAGGCCAAGTCAGCTTGTCTCGGGATCCTGTGAGGATTGGATGGGAGGTGGCGCCAGCAGAGGTAGTACGAGTCGTGATCTGGTATCGGGAGGTGGCGCCGGCAGAGGTAGCATGAGTCGTGATCCGGTAGAGGCCGGACGGGCGCAATACTATGTGCTCGGTCTCGATACCGCCGGCAGGGTACGCCGCGATAGTCAGTCCTGTCCCGTCTGCTCGTCGTGGATGATTACCACCGACCGATTGGCTCCTGAACCGTGTACCAGTGTAGTTTAACTTGGGAACATATGATGGTAATCACCACTACTATATTGAGGGTGCAAGGCTTGAATCTTCGTTCTGTGGCGCACCAACTCAGACTTTTGCTCCTCACCATCGCCATAGTCGTCGACGGCGACATCACCAAATACTATCTGTTAATCTCTACATATCTACGTCTAGTGCTTATTGACTAAGAATCAAAACCTTTTTCATCTTGTAGGGAAAACCATCAGCTGCATCCAACAATGTGGAGCTCGGTGGTTCGGCATGTCAGGATGACACCCTGATGACGACTCCTGCGATGATTCAGCCTACCGTCAACAACCAACATGTCATCCGCCGGCTTGGACTCTTGGTTAGGGCTCTATGATCCTTATAGCTAGCACACGTGTGGAAATCTAGCCATAGAGCATAGGTCTCTATACATAGCTAGCACATGTGTGGAAATCTAGTCAAAATTTGGAAACTCTGAATTGTGGCTTGCTATGTTCCTTTACTTGGCAAAAATTACTTGCTATCATCCGAACCCCCTCCAATATGAGATTTGATGAGATTTATAGAAAGATCCTATGAGATTTGATTGGGCAATACAACAAGATACATAGAGCGCCATCCAACTGCATCTATGACTAGAAGTACACCTTTAGGTTATCATCCGAACCCCCTCCAGTATTAATTTGCAAGCAACAGACAACTGCTTTAAGCAAAGTGTGTAAGGTAAATAGTCCACATGTTCCATGAACAAGAGACCGTTGTTTTTTCCCTAGTAGCAACAACACATCTACAACCGAAGAGATTATTGTCACTTCTCTTGGAAACTAGAGGCATGAACCCACTATCGAGCATAAATACCCCCTCTTGGAGTCACTAGCAACTACTTGGCCAAGATAGCTACTAACAACGGAGAGCATGCAAGATCACAAACAACACAGACATGATAGAATCATAAAGACAAAACCATTAATCAAACCAACATAATAATCTCAATATCCATCGGATCCCCGCAAACACAACATGCATGATTACAAATAGATTAGATCTTGATCATGAACGGAGCTCACAAGATCTATACATGAAAGCACAAATGAGGAGATACAACCATCTAGCTACTGCATGGACCCATAGTCCAAGGTGGAACTACTCACGCATCATACCGGAGAGAAGGCCTCCAGGATGATCTCCCCTCCGGCAGGGTGCCGAGAAGAACTTCAGAACCCCCCTCCCCGATCTTGGGACGACGATGGCGGCGGCTACAGAAGGTTTCGTGGAGATTTGATCAGCTACTTAGGGTTTCTGCATCGGGGGATTCTTATAGGCAAAGAGGGAGGCCGAGAAGGCGGCCAGAGGGGCCACACCCCTCCCACGCGCGGGGCAGGGCCCACCCGCGCCTAGGGGGGTTTGGCTGCCCTGGCCCGCTTCTTCGTCTACCCTCTGGACTTCTTGTTCCCCACGGAAAGTAATTGATTTTGACGTTTGTCCCGTCCAATTCCGAGAATATTTTGTTACTAACTTTTCTGAAACCAAAAACAGCAGAAAACAGGCAACTGGCACTATGGCAACTTGTTAATAGTTTAGTATCAGAAAACATGTAAAAAGTACCTCAAAGTGTAGACAAAGCAAAGCAAAGTAGATACTAAACAAGCCTGGAGCATAAAAATTATAGATACGTTTCCGACGTATCACATGCCACCCCTGGGCCGCGCCTACAGGGGTGTGGCCCACCTGGCCCACCTCTGGCTTCGCCCTCTTGCCTATATATTCCTCTCGAAACCCTAAAACACGAGGCGCGACCACAGAAAGATTCCGCCGCCTCTGCGGGGCGAAAAACACCGAGAGAGAAAGAGCTCTCTGGCAGATATATTTTTGCCGGAGAAATTCCTTCCCGGAGAGGGGAGATCGTCGCCATCAACACCATCATCAAGCTAGACTTCATCAGGATCATCGTCATCATCCACACCATCATCTCCACCAACACCATCATCACCACTCCATCCCGCTGTAACAATTGTGTTGAATACTTGCATAGTTCTTAGGGGAAACTTTCCCGGTGTTGATTACTATTGTAGTTGATGCTTGTGAATGGAAACATTGGATTATTGTTTATGTTTAGATTGTTATCCATTACCATATCATCTTTGATCTTGATCCATATGATGTCTTGTGAGTGGTTCATTTAGTTCTTGAGGACATGGGAGAAGTCATGTTGTTAGTGTAGGGTTTTGTAGCATGGAAAACAAAAAATTTATATCACATACAAACAAACAAGCCAAGATATGTCTACTAGATTGTAGCAATGAGTCGATGGAATAACTCACCCTCGAAGATTCCAAAGTGTTTAATGAGAGCGGATTCTCGTGGGTGATGTAGTCGTACTCTTCCCGATCTCAAGATCGCGTAGACGATCCTTCCGGCGCTGCGTTCCGGCAGCGCTCCCGCGATCAGTCATCGTTCGGTACTCGCGAAGACCTTCCTCTCCTTGTTCCAGCAGGCGGTGGAGGTTGTAGCACTCTCCTCGCGATTCCGGCAGACAACGGCGTGGTCTAAGTAGAGGGAGATCTCGTGAGGCCTTAAGCTGGAGCGAGTATGGTGGAGTATGAGAGAGTCCCTCGACGATCTAGGGTTTAGACACGCCGAGGAGGAGGCTTGGCCGGCGGCTAGGGTTTGACCTAGGTGGCGGCGGCGAGTGCCCTAGGGCCGGCGGCGGCTATGGAGGGCGGCGGCTTGGGGCTAGGGTTTAGAGGTAGGGAACTTGTGTGTTTAGGAGGGGAGCCCTGCCCCTCCTTATATAGGTGGAGGGGGCGCGCCAGGGGAGGGGGGTCCCTCCCCAACTCGGTTTCAAGGTGGGCCAGCGGTGGAGGGGAGGAACTCCTCCCCCAACTCGGTTTCCACCTCCCTCTCCACTTCCCAAAATAGCCGTTTGACTTTTCAAATTGGCGTTTGACTTTTCAAACTAGGATTTGATTAAACCCTTTATTTTGTTCAGCGATGACACTTAGTACATGATGTTACCATACCAACTTGATATAACACATTCATGTACCCTTCCCCTCCGGAGTACCAGACATTCCGGAACCTTCTAGAACATTCCCGATGAAAACACTGGAATCATTCTCCAACCCCGAAACAGGACTTTCCTTATATGAATCTTATTCTTCGGACCATTCCGGATCTCCTCGTGATATCCCGGATCCCATCCAAGACTCCGAACAACATTCGGTCTCTTACTCATCATTCCATAACTACTCAAACAACGTCGAATCCTTAAGTGTGTCTCCCTACGGTTCGTGAATTATGCGGACATGATCGAGACACTTCTCCGAACAATAACCAATAGAGGAATCTGGAAATTCATATGGCTCCCACATATTTCTACGATTACTTTGTGATCGAATGAACCACTTACATACGATACCAATTTCCCTTTGTCTCACGATAGTTTACTTATCCGAGGTTATGATCGTCGGTATCTCTGCATACCTAGTTCAACCTCGTTACCGATAAGTACTCTTTTCTCGTTCCCGTGATATGTGATCCCTTGTGAGCCAGTCACATGCTTGCAAGCTAATTGGATGACATTCCACCGAGAGGGCCCAGACTATATCTATCCGTCATATGGATGGACAAATCCCACTCTTGATCCATGTGTCTCAACCAATACTTTCCGAACACTCAATGCCACCTTTATAGCCACCCAGTTACGGTGTGGTGTTTGATGTCATCAAAGCATCCTTCTGGTGAAGGTGATATGCATGATCTCATGGTCGAAAGAATTAGGTTACTATGTATCAGAAAGCATATAGCAATTGAACTATTAAAATGACTTGATCTTTATGATACGCTTATCTATAGGAGTATGTCCACCATATCATTCTCCTAATGATATGATCTTGTTGTTAATAACATCTCAATGTTCATGATAAGGAAACCACAATCATTTATTAACCAACAAGCTAGTATTATAAAGAGGCTTTACTAGGGACTCTATTTAGTTTACAAATCACACAAGTATTAATGTTTCCTTGTTAATACTATTATAGCATGAATGTAAACATTTATCATAAACACAAAGATATAATAATAACTACATTTATTATTGCCTCTAGGGCATATCTCCAACAGTCTCCCACTTGCACTAGAGTCATCTAATCTAGATTACATGGTAATATACCGAACACCCATGGCACTTTGGTGTTGGTCATGTTTTGCCCTCGGGAGAGGTTTAGTCAACGGATCCGCCACATTCAGATCTGTGTGTACTTTGCAAATCTTTATGTCCCCATCTTGGACATGTTCTCGAATAGCGTGAAAACGTAGCTTGATGTGCTTCAGCTTCTTGTGTGACCTTGGTTCTTGCGCATTGGCTATGGCGCCCATGTTATCACAGTAGATAGACATTGGGTCCAGCGCACTAGGAACCACACCCAGCTCTGTAATGAACTCTTTCATCCATATCGCTTCTTGTGAAGCCTCCAAAGCAGCCATGTATTCCGATTCAGTTGAAGATCTCGCCACAACGCTTTGCTTTGCACTCCTCCAGCTAACTGCTGCACCATTCAAAATAAATACGTATCTAGATTGTGATTTAGAATCATCCGGATCGGTGTTCCAACTAGCATCGGTGTAACCATTAACAACGAGTTGTTCATCACCTCCATAAGAAAGAACCATATCCTTAGTTCTTCTCAAGTACTTAAGGATGTTTTTGATCATGTCAATGATCCACTCCTGGATCACTTTGATATCTGCTAGTTAAACTAATAGCATATGCAATGTCGGGTCTAGTACATAGCATGGCATACATTAGAGATCCTATGGCTGAGGCATAGGGAGTCTTACTCATCCTTTCTCTATCTTCTGCCGTTGTCGGACTTTGAGTTTTACTCAACATCGTATTGGGCAACATGGGCAAGAACCCTTTCTTGCTATCTTCCGTTCCAAACCTCTTTAGAACTTTGTCCAAATATGTACTTTGTGACAATGATATTAGGCGTCTCGATCTATCTCTATAAATCTTTATGCCTAATATGTAAGCTGCTTCGCCAAGATCCTTCATTGAAAAACTATTATTCAAATATTCCTTGACACTATTAAGAAGGTCTACATCATTACCAATCAACAATATGTCATCTACATACAGTATTAAGAATGCAACAGAGCTCCCACTCACTTTATTGTAAATACAAGCTTCTCCATAAGTTTGTATAAAACCAAAACTTTTGATTACCTTATCAAAACGTTGATTCCAACTTCGAGATGCTTGCTTCAATCCATAGATGGACCGTTGAAGTTTGCATACCTTGTTAGCATCTTTAGGATCGACAAAACCTTTGGGTTGCATCATATACAACTCTTCATCAATGTCTCCATTGAGGAATGCTGTTTTGGCATCCATCTGCCATATTTCATAATCGTAATATGCAGCGATTGCTAACATAATCCTCACAGACTTTAGCTTTGCTACTGGTGAGAAAGTCTCATTGTAGTCAACTCCTTGAATTTGTCGAAACCCTTTTGCGACAAGTCGAGCTTTATAGACAGTAACATTACCATCAGCATCTGTTTTCTTCTTGAAAATCTATTTGTTCTCGACAGCCGTCCGGCCATCCGGTAAGTCCATCAAAGTCCATACTTGGTTTTCGTACATGGATCCAATCTCGGATTTCATGGCTTCTTGCCATTTATTGGAATCTGGGCTCATCATTGCTTCCTCATATGTCGCAGGGTCATCGGTGTTGTCCACCAACATGACATTCATTACGGGATCATACCAATCAGGAGTGGTACGAGTTCTTGTTGACCTGCGAGGCTCTGTAGCAGCTACAACCAAAGTTTCATGATCATCATCATTAGCTTCCTCTCTTATTGGTGCAGGCACCACAGGAACTTCTTCCGGTGCTGCGCTACTCGGAAGTTCGAGAGAAGGTTCGACAACCTCGTCGAGTTCTACTTTCCTTCCGGTCACTTCTTTCGAGAGAAATTCCTTCTCTAGAAAGGATCCATTTTTGGCAACGAAGATTTTGCCTTCGGATCTATGATAGAAGGTATACCCAATAGTTTCATTTGGGTATCCTATGAAGACGCATTTTTCCGCTTTGGGTTCAAGCTTGTCCGGCTGTAACTTCTTTACATAGGCTTCGCAACCCCAAACTTTAAGGAACGACAATTTAGGTTTCTTCCCAAACCATAATTCATACGGTGTCGTTTCAACGGATTTAGATGGTGCCCTATTTAAAGTGAATGCGGCTGTTTCTAATGCATAACCCCAAAATGATAGCGGTAAATCTGTAAGTGACATCATAGAATGAACCATATCTAAGAGAGTTCGATTACGACGTTCGGACACACCATTACGCTGTGGTGTTTCCGGCGGTGTCAATATAGAAAGTATTCCGCATTTCTTCAAATGCTCTCCAAACTCGTAACTTAGATATTCACCTCCACGATCAGAACGCAGAAATTTAATCTTCTTGTTACGTTGATTCTCAACCTCACTTTGAAATTCCTTAAACTTCTCGAAATTTTTGGACTTATGTTTCATGAAATAGATATACCCATATCTACTCAAGTCATCCGTGAAGGTAAGAACATAACGATAACCACCGCGCGATGCTACACTCATTGGACCACACACATCGGTATGTATGATTTCCAATAAGTCCGTAGCTCGCTCCATCATACTAGAAAATGGAGTCTTAGTCATTTTACCCATCAGACATGCTTCGCATCTTTCAAGTGATTCGAAATCAAGTGATTCAAGAAGTCCATCGGAATGGAGTTTCTTCATACGCTTCACTCAATGTGACCAAGACGATTGCCACATATAGGTCGAGTTATCGCTCGATTTCAAACGTTTAGCCTCAATGTTATTAATATGTGTATTTCCACTATCGAGATTCAATAAGAATAGACCATCTATCAAAGGTGCATGTGCATAAAACATATTACTCATATAAATCGAACAACCATTATTCTCGGACTTAAACAAGTAACCGTCTACTTAATAAACAAGATCCCGATATAATGTTCATGCTTAACGCAGGCACCAAATAACAATTATTTAAGTATAAAACTAATCCCGATGGTAGATGAAGGGGTAGCGTGCCGACCGCGATCACATCAACCTTTGATCCGTTTCCAACGCGCATTGTCACCTCGTTCTTCGCTAGCTTCCATTTATTCTGCAGCACCTGTTTCGAGTTACAAATATGAGCAACCGAACCAGTATCAAATACCAAGGCACTACTACGAGTACTAGTGAGATACACATCAATAACATGTATATCGGATATACCTTTCTTCTTGATGTTGCGTTCTTCAAATCCAAGTACTTTGGGCAATTCCGCTTCGTGACCTTCTCCCTTGGTAAAAGCACTCGATGTCGGGCTTAGGTCCAGCCTTGGTCTTCTTCGTCGGTGTGGTAACTTTCTTACCACCCTTCTTGAAGTGTCCCTTTTGCTTAGACTTGACTTTCTTGAATTTGGTGGTATTATTGACCAACAACACTTGGTGCTCTTTCTTGATCTCCACTTCTGCAGATTTTAACATGGCAAAGAGTTCTGGCAACGTCTTGTTCATGTTCTGCATGTTGTAGTTCATCACAAAGTTCTTGTAACTTGGTGGTAGTGATTGGAGGACACGGTAAATCCCCAAAGCATTAGGAATCACTATACCCAAGCTTTGAAGTTTGTTTGCGTGCCCAGACATCTTAAGCACATGCTCACTGACAGAGCTGCCCTCTTCCATCTTGCAGTTAAAGAACTTTTCAGAAGCCTCATAGCTCTCAATTGCCGCATGAGTCTCAAAGATCAATTTGAGATCACAGACAATATCATGTGGGTCTGAATTCTCAAACCTTTTCTGAAGCTCCGATTCTAAACCATACAAGATATCTAACTGAACTGTGGAGTACTGAGTCTTCCGAGTGAGGTAAACATTCTTTACTTCATCGGTAGCGATGGCTGCCAGTGGGTCACCAATGATGCATCCAACACATAGGTCAAATTACCAGCTGTGAGGACAATCCTCAAATTGCGAAACCAATCCGCGAAGTTGCTTCCATTGTTTTTCAACTTTTCTTTCTCTAGGAACACATTAAAATTGATGGTAGGGGCTGCCATTGATCTACAACATATTTGCAATAGTTTAGACTAAGTTTATGACAAATTGAGTTCTAATTAATAGTAAAATTAATCTAGGTGAACTCCCACTCAAAACAACATCCCTCACATTGTTTTAGTGATCACACGAACCAAATCCACCACATCAAAACCGATCATCACGAGAGTTGATGTAGATTCAATGGCGAACAATTGTCATGTTCATCATATCTACTATATGACTCATGTTTTACCTTTCGGTAATCCGTGTTCCGAGACCATGTCTGTACATGCTAGGCTCGTCAAGATCAAACCTTAGCTTCCGCATGAGCAAATCTGGCTTGCTCACGTTGTATACACTTGTGGAATCTAACACACCCGATCATCACGTGGTGCTTCGAAACAACAAGCTTTAGCAACGGTGCTAACTAAGGGTGAACACTTATGATTTGAAATTCATGTGCATGAGGGATCATCTTATAATGCTACCGTCGTTAACTAAGCAATACAAGATGCATAAAGGATTAACATCACATGCAATTCATAATATGTGATATGATATGGACTTTCTTCTTTGTGCTTCCGATCTCCATCTTCAAGCACGAACATGATCTCCATCATCACCGGCATTGCATCAAGGTCAATGACGCTTCTCCATGGTTGTCGTCCACCAGCTTCAACTATTACAACTACTTTGAATAGACACGCGGGTCTTAACAGAATTTAAAGACAACCATATGGCTCCTACCGGTTGCCAACTTACAATAAGGAACATTGCATACATCATATATAATCACAATCATGGCCATATCACATCACAGCACACTCCTGCAAAACAAAGTTAGACGCCTCTACTTCTTTTGCATGTTTTACGTGGTTTGGGGCTTTCAATAAGTGTCGTTCTAACTTACGAACAAGAACCACAACATTGATACTAGTATTGACAATCACCCGTTGTAAATTGAATCTTAACTATGCTGGGAGAAACAGGCACCCGCAAAGCCACTTATGCAATACAAGTTGCATGTCAAGCGTGGAGCAAGTCTCATGAACGATGTCATGTAAGGTTAGCCCGGGCCGCTTCATCCCAACATCCCGCAAGATGCAAAGTACACAAGAAGCCATCGACAATAAAAGCATCAACACCCATAATGACCATTGTGTTCTACTCGTACAACAGATCTACATATAGACACGGCTCTGATACCACTGTAGGGTTTCGTAGCATGGAAAACAAAAATTTTCTATCGCATACAAACAAACAAGTCAAGATTTATCTACTAGATTGTAGCAACGAGTCGATGGAATAACTCACCCTCGAAGATTCCAAAGTGTTTAATGAGAGCGGATTCTCGTGGGTGATGTAGTCGTACTCTTCTCGATCTCAAGATCGCGTAGACGATCCTTAAGCTGCGTTCGGCGCTCCTGCATCGGTCACACGTTCGATACTCGGAAGACCTTCCTCTCCTTGTTCCTGACGGCGGAGGTTGTAGCACTCTTCTCGCGATTCCGGTAGCACACCGGCGTGGTACCGGAAGTAGAGGGGAGATCTCGCAGGGCTTCGCCTTAAGCCGGAGCGAGTATGGTGGAGTATGAGAGAGTCCCTCGACGATCTAGGGTTTAGACACGCCGAGGAGGAGGCTTGGCCGGCGGCTAGGGTTTGACCTAGGTGGCGGCGGCGAGTGCCCTAGGGCCGGCGGCGGCTATGGAGGGCGGCGGCTTGGGGCTAGGGTTTAGAGGTAGGGAACTTGTGTGTCTAGGAGGGGAGCCCTGCCCCTCCTTATATAGGTGGAGGGGGGGCGCGCCAGGGGAGGGGAGTCCCTCCCCAACTCGGCTTCAACGTGGGCCAGCGGTGGAGGGGAGGAACTCCTCCCCCAACTCGGTTTCCACCTCCCTCTCCACTTCCCAAAATAGCCGTTTGACTTTTCAAATTGGCGTTTGACTTTTCAAACTAGGATTTGATTAAACCCTTTATTTTGTTCAGCGATGACACTTAGTACATGATGTTACCATACCAACTTGATATAACACATTCATGTACCCTTCCCCTCCGGAGTACCGGACATTCCGGAACCTTCTAGAACATTCCCGATGAAAACACTGGAATCATTCTCCAACCCCGAAACAGGACTTTCCTTATATGAATCTTATTCTTCGGACCATTCCGGATCTCCTCGTGATATCCCGGATCCCATCCAAGACTCCGAACAACATTCGGTCTCTTACTCATCATTCCATAACTACTCAAACAACGTCGAATCCTTAAGTGTGTCTCCCTACGGTTCGTGAATTATGCGGACATGATCGAGACACTTCTCCGAACAATAACCAATAGAGGAATCTGGAAATTCATATGGCTCCCACATATTTCTACGATTACTTTGCGATCGAATGAACCACTTACATACGATACCAATTTCCCTTTGTCTCACGATAGTTTACTTATCCGAGGTTATGATCGTCGGTATCTCTGCATACCTAGTTCAACCTCGTTCGATAAGTACTCTTTTCTCGTTCCGTGATATGTGATCCCTTGTGAGCCAGGTCACATGCTTGCAAGCTAATTGGATGACATTCCACCGAGAGGGCCAGTATATCTATCCGTCATATGGATGGACAAATCCACTCTTGATCCATGTGTCTCAACCAATACTTTACGAACACTCAATGCCACCTTTATAGCCACCCGATTCTGGTGTGGTGTTTGATGTCATCAAAGCATCCTTCCGGTGAAGGTGATATGCATGATCTCATGGTCGAAAGAATTAGGTTACTATGTATCAGAAAGCATATAGCAATTGAACTATTAAAATGACTTGATCTTTATGCTACGCTTATCTATAGGAGTATGTCCACCATATCATTCTCCTAATGATATGATCTTGTTGTTAATAACATATCAATGTTCATGATAGGGAAACCACAATCATTTATTAACCAACAAGCTAGTATTATAAAGAGGCTTTACTAGGGACTCTATTTAGTTTACAAATCACACAAGTATTAATGTTTCCTTGTTAATACTATTATAGCATGAATGTAAACATTTATCATAAACACAAAGATATAATAATAACTACATTTATTATTGACTCTAGGGCATATCTCCAACAGTTAGTAGTGGATTTGTGTTGAGATATTATTCAATGGTTTAGTATTTAAGTTGTGGTGCTATTCTTCTAGTGGTGTCATGTGAACGTCGACTACATGATACTTCACCATTTATGGGCCTAGGGGAATGCATTGTGTATTTAGATAATAATTGTGGGGTTGCCGGAGTGACAGAAACCTGAACCCCCGTTAGAACACCATTGTATAAGGGAGAATAGGATCTTATAGTTTAAGGTTGTGGTTAGGTTTATATCTTAATTGCTTTCGTGTAGTTGCGGATGCTTGCAGGAGGTTTAATCACAAGTATGTATTAGTCCAAGTAAGATCGATACATTAGCATAGGTTCACCCACACAACACTTACACCACCAAAAAAGACTACTCAGCTATTTGAAGCGAAAGCACTTAACGGCATTCCCATGTGTCCTCGAGAACGTTTGGTCCTTATAAGTATTTCCACCGGCTTGTCCTTTGCTAAGAAAGGATTGGACCACTTGCTGCAATTGTTCGTTGTCTTTATTACTTGCACTTTGTTTCTTTGCTTTATCAGAAAACCCTTAAAAATCTGTTTGCTAAGTATTTACAGAGATTTTCTGCTTCATACCACTAGTCAACAGCTTCTGCTCCTCGTTGGGATCGATACTCCTATTTATCGAAAGAACTACGATACACCCCCTATACTTGTGGGTCATCAGTCTTTAGTAACTGGGATGCCCGATGTAACTAGGTGGTACTACCACCAATGGGTCATCCAGTTTGCTAGTATTGCGTCATGTTGTGGATAACCCAGTTTGGTATATCCCAACACTCAGGCAGTGATGATACATCTAGACAAGTTGGTGATATATTAATAAAAACATGTCAATGGGTGATTAATATCAAGCTACAAACAAAGGAAGTCTTTCCATAAAGCAACACAGTAAAACAAATACGGACTTGTATGAATCTAAACAAATCACAATCATCACACCTCAAAACAAGCAAATTTACTACACTTAATGTTTCAGACCATGTAGCTCTAAATGATCGGCGTCCTCACACATTTGATGGGGTCAGTGGAGAAGGATCAACCCGTTGTCATCAACAAATATTCATACATAGGGCAAAATGTTGTGAGTGCGGTAATACAATCTTGTTATCCATATGGATCATGTCGATGGATGAAGAGGGGTGGCGATCGAAACAAATTTTGGACGAGGGATGGACAAATTAAAATAAATATGTTTTTATACTAAACATTTATACTTCTTTATGACTTAGTTTGTTCATACTTAAATGTTAATGAGTATAACATCTATTAATTGGTTGCCATAGTAAACTACCTTTGGATGTTGCTAACATTATTATATAGTTCTTGGTTATAGGTTGCAATGTATATCAGTGTCAACTGTATAAAAGGTTCTCCCCTTATTGTTGTTGTAAAGAAGGTCGTCGTATTAATGAATTACATTTGTAAAAAACATTTATAAAAAAGTTGCCATAGTAAAGAACCACATTTTTTCTTTGTTATACAATATGTTGTAAAAGAAGTTTTTCTTTAAATTAATTAATGGTAATTGGGTAAGTTATACAGTGTGTATGCATATATTTATGTGTTGGTATGCATATGTGTGCATTCCTAACTACTTTAATAGCCTTACATATCATGGTAAAGATCTCTAAAGTGTCGGTATAACAAGTACTTTAACATCGATTTCTGGTGGATGATTAGGCAATCGTGTTTTTAAAAAGTGCTAGTGTATGAATTGGACCGTTGTAGATATCTCTTGCAGGTTGGGTTCACAATAAGTTGAAAGTATATGCATCATTTATACTTGGCATTGAAATAGTATTAGTGTTAGGAACTACCGGTGACTCTACTTTAATATGATTTGTTTATTTGATATGCTCACCTGCAATGCACTTTATCATCTCGTGTATGCTAGAGCTCATACCAATTTCTCAAACACACATGACATGCAGATCGCTACAACGTCACCACATGATGATATACACATGCACACATTGACGCTATGTCACATCCTAATTTTTGAACACTGGATGATGTGCTTTAGTTTGCTAAATTTTGGAGTAAACAAAAACTTAATATTGACGTATGCTCTTTTTGATTTTATACGAAGTTACTGCTTTTATTTGATCTAGTTGAACAAGATTGTGAACCAACACATTTAATATGCTGTTGGTGATCATGTCAACAAAATACTCAAAACTATTACTAAAATACTATCTTGGCAAAATTCCTATTTTTATGTTATCACTTATCTGAAGAAACCAAGATATAGTTTTTGTATCAAAGCACTAAGTTTTCATAACAATTATTTGTGAATCTATGGGGATCTATACTAGTATATTTTTTTGTTCCGTCTATTCCCAATGTTGGAAATATATGCAATAATCCATATGATTTAATCCGAATAATAAAATGATAAAACATGATCATACAAACGGTACTAAAACCAATTATACAGATCAACAAAGTAGATGAACAGATTATATCTATAGGAGATAAACCTATCACATCTACACCAAACGCTAGAACAAAGAACTCTAGCATAATCTGAAAAAGACAGTTAAAGATCACATATAGTGTAGGTTGAATAGCAGCCGCAACGGTCGCAGCAGCGTCGCCCATGTTGAGGTTGTCGAAGAGATTGGTGACGTCCGGGAAGAAGTCGTCGTCAGGAAACTCGTCGTCGGACGACGTCGTGGTTGTCAGTAGTCGCGCTTGAGCGCTCCCCAAAAACCTGATCGCCCCTCACCCGTATAGGTTCACGAGAGGCGGGGTTCCGGAGGCCTACTGTCCCGATCTGCAGTGCACGCCGCAAGCCAGGATGGGGAAGACGAAAGCGGCGGCGCAAGGTTCTGGAGGAGGTAGGCGCGTGTGTGGATTGATTCACCGATTAGATTTAGCGCAGACGCTTATATAGTGCAGGTTAGGGAGATCGTGGGACTCAGCCCACGTCCGAGTCGGTAACAGTCCACGTTCATAAAAACTGGAAACGGCTGTAATTAACGCGTCCGTTAATGACTCATAATCAGTTTTCCCAACCAGCAAAATAAAGCTTGACTCGGCGAGATTCCCGCAACCCGCAGCGCGCGCGTCATGACGAGGCGAGGCGCGGGCGGCGTCGGAGGAGGAGTACGCGAGGGCTATTCTTCTTGTCACACCTTAGTGAGTGGTGCAACACTCTACTATATAAGGTGGTCCAACTCCCCTTCAACTAGCAATGTGGGACTAAACTTTAGCACCACTAGCAGAGCCATATGCTGCCATATACAAGTGGGCCAAAGAGAATTTCAGAATTTGTCTAATGGGCCAACAGCCCAAAACTCACCAAATTCCAACAATCCCCCACAAAGTTTTATTGGCACATCACATCACCTTTATTCCAGAACATTGTTTTATATACCATTGTGTAGTGGAGACTGTTAAGTTGAACTTCCACGTTAAACTTTATGCTACACTAGCTAGCAACTTGAATAGTGGACTATGCCTTGAACTACAAGTTTTCTGCGCGCTAGTTTCACACAAAATCTAGACCGGTACAGGGCTACCGTCAGTTTCCCCGTGGTTTGGAGCTTATGCGTCATACTCCAGGGCCTTTCATGAGTTTATTAGAGAGCACCTAACTCTCACGGACTGCGACGTTTAACAGTCAGACTCATATAGGTGTGTTCCTCAAGAGATGTTCTGCAGGACAACATCTCCGCTTATAAAAAGCCACTTGGAACATATTAAGATAAATATCAACCTGCCATGCAGATTAAGAGAGTATTGCATCTTTATGGAGATGTAAATATAATATAGGGATACTCTCCTCTCAACTGACCAACAGCTTGTCTCCCAGCTCTAATTCACGGGATCTCCGATCACATAGAGTGGGTTGCCACTAGGATCAACTCATAATGTGGGTCTCAAACCCATCTCCCTCGATGCATTATCTATCACATTGCGTGATAATCCAACGCAATAACTCCGGAGTTTCTCAGTTTCCTGACAGATTTCAATCTCCTCTTCACATGCCTTGATGACTTCATATTATCCTTAGAACTGTTTACTTTGACTATCACAGTTTGATTATCACAGTTCATCGGGATGGTGGGTATTGGTTTTCAACCACAGGTAAGTCCATCAAGAGCTCACGAAGCCACTCTGCTTCAACAGTGGCTGTGTCTAATGCTGTGAGTTATGCTTCAATTGTTGACCTCGTTAAGATGGTCTGCTTACAAGACTTCGAGGAAATAGCGCCACCACCAAGTGTAAACAAATAACCACATGTGGCCTTAATCTCATTAGCATCAGATATCCAGTTTGAATCACTATAACCTTCAAGTACCCGAGGATACCCAGTATAGTGAATACCATAACTCGCAGTGCCTTTCAAATAGCGCAAAACTCTTTCAAGAGCATGCCAATGATCATCTCCAGGATTTGACACAAATCAACTCAGTTTGCTTACAGGAAAGGAGATGTCAGGTCTAGTAGCGCTGGCTAAATACATGAGCGAGCCAATAATTTGAGAATATCTCAATTGATCTTTAGCAAACCTTCGATTCTTCCAAAGTAGCACACTCGGATCATAAGGCGTTGGAGAAGAATTGCAGTCGCTATACCCGAAGCGACTCAATATCTTTTCCACATAGTGAGACTGAAGCAATGTAATCCCACCATTGTCATCCTTTAGTAGCTTGATGTTTAAAATTACATCAGCCACTCCCAAGTCCTTCATCTCAAAGCAGCAAGATAGGAACTCTTTGACCTCCTCAATAACAACGAGGTTGGTCCCAAATATCAATATGTCATCAACGTAGAGACACATAATAACTCCCTCGCCCCCACCATGGCGATAGTACACACATTTGTCAGCTTCATTGACAACAAATCCTTCAGAAGTTAAAGTTCTTTCAAACTTCTCGTGCCACTGCTTAGGAGCTTGCTTAAGACCATACAAAGACTTCACTAACTTACTCACCTTTCCTTCTTGACCATCTACTATAAATCCATCAGGCTGCTCCATATAAATTTCCTCATCTAGCTCTCCATTTAGAAAAGCTGTCTTAACGTCCATTTGATGAACGAGAAGACCATGTTGAGGCAGCCAAGGAAATTAGTACTTGAATAGTGGTCAATCTGGCTACAGGTGAGTAGGTATCGAAGAAGTCTTCACCTTCTTTTGGGTATAACCCTTAACCACAAGACGTGCCTTGTACTTTGCAATAGTACCATCAGGTCTAAGCTTTTTTTTTGAACACCCACTTACATCCTACAGGTTTGCACCCATAAGGACGATCAGTGACTTCCTAAGTACCATTAGCTAAGATGGAGTCCATCTCGCTTCGGAAAGCTTCCTTCCTGATTCAACATCTTGAGATGCATAAGCTTCTGAAATGGAAGTGGGAGTATCATCCACAAGGTACACAATGAAATCATCACCAAATGACTTTGCAGTCCTTTGTCTCTTGCTCCTTATGGGAGCTTCATTGTCATCCTTCACAGGATCATCAGAGTGTTCTATAGGCATAGTGGGTTCAGGAATTATAGAAAATTCCTGACTAGATGAACTAGTCATCTCCTGATTTGATGAGCTAGACATACCTTTCATAGGAAAGATGTCCTCAAAGAAAGTCGCATCATTCGACTCCATAATTGTACCAACATGCATGTCGGATACCTCAGATTTTACTATCAAAAATCTATAGCCAATGCTATGAAAAGCATATCCCAGAAAAACACAATCGACGGTTTTTGGTTCAAGCTTTCGCTTCTTGGGTATTGGAATATTGACTTTCGCCAAACAACCCAAGTTCGTAAGTAAGAGAGTTTAAGCCTTTTCTCTTCCCATTCCTCAAATGGAGTCATGGTTTTATCCTTTATAGGAACACGATTTAGGACATGACACGTGGTCATTAGCGCCTCCCCCCACTATTCCTTGGAAAGACCCGATGTATCTAACATGGCGTTACCAAATCAGTTAGAGTGCGGTTCTTTCTTTCGGCCACCCCATTTGACTGAGGTGAGTAGGGAGGCATCCTCTCATGTATAATACCATGTTCCGCACAGAATAAATCAAATTCATTTGAAAAGTACTCTCCACCACAATCCGACCTTAGCCGCTTGATTTTAAGATCAAGTTGGTTTTTTGCCTCAGCTTTATAGATTTTGAAGTAGCTCAAAGCTTCATATTTAGATTTCAGAACATAAACATAGCAGTATCTAGTGGAGTCATCAATCAACGTCATAAAGTATCTTTTTCCACCTTTTGTCAACACACCATTCATCTCACAAAGATCTGAATGTATAAGTTCTAGCGGTGCTAAGTTTCTCGGTTCCGCAACCGTATGAGACTTGCGGGGTTGCTTTGCTTGCACACAAACTTGGCACTTAGAACCTTTGACAGTGGTAAATTTCGGAATTAAACTCATATGGGCTAGCCGCGTCATGCAACCAAAGTTAATATGACAGAGTCGTGAATGCCAAACATTGGACTCATTATCATTGCAAACATGATTAATAACTTTAGTACATGAGTCTGACAAAGACAAGCAGAACAGACCTCAGCACTCATAACCCTTTCCAACAAATTATACATACTTAGAAATTACAACTTTATTGGACTCAAAAACCAACTTAAAGCCATCTCGACATAAAAGCGATCCGCTGACGAGATTCTTATTGATGGAGGGAACATGCTGCACATTCTTTAGCTGTACGGTCTTCCCTGAAATAAACTACAGATTTACCGTACCAACGCCATGAACAGAAGCACGTGAGCCGTTTCCCATCAGCACGGAAGAGGTCCTTGAGACCTGATAAGAGGAAAACATGGAAATATCAGAACATACATGTGTATTAGCACCCGTGTCTATCCACCAATCAGGAGAATGACATACTGAAAGGATAGTACTCCCTCCGTCCCAAAATAGATGTCTTAGATTTGTCAAAATTTGGATGAATCATCTAGATTCATCCAAATTTTGACAAATTTGAGACATCTATTTTGGGACGGAGGGAGTAGGTAAAATACCGTACCCAGCATCCTTCATCTCAGTATCGCTAATAACAACATTAGCGGCCTTGCCGCTGTTTCCATGTTGACGCTTGTCAAAGCGATTAGGACAGCTAGGAGCCCAATGATCAGGATCACCACAAACATGGCAAGAGCCTTTCCTCTTATCATTTTTCTTCTTGAAGTTGGTTAAGTGCATGGCCTTGTTCTTGCCATCAAACTTGCCATTTCCTTCAATTTTGTTCTTATTCTTGAGCTTGTGGGATTGGAAGTTTTTCCTCTGCACCAAATTGGCAGTAGAACCTCCCTCAAACCCTCGAGCAGTTTTGTCCTTTGTTCTCGCCTTTTCTTCCACATGAAGAGACCCAATGAGATCCGTAACGGAAAACTCTTGTCTCTTATGTTTCATAGAAGTAGCAAAGTTCCTCCACGAGGGAGGAAGCTTGGCAATAATGCCACCGACCACAAATTTGTCCGATAAGGAACACTTGAACTGCTCAAGTTCTTTAGCAAGTGATTGTATCTCATGAGCTTGCTCAACAACGGAGCGTTTATCAACCATCTTGTAGTCATAGAATTGCTCCATGACATACAACTCAGTGCCAGCGTCCGAGACCCCAAACTTGGCCTCGAGCGCTTCCCACGCTTCCTTGCCTTTATCAAATGACATATACGGGTCAACAATGTTGTCCCCAAGAACACTGAACAAAGCCGCCATAAACATGGTATCGACTTTCTTAAAGTTTGCTTCTTGCTCAGCAGAAAAATCTCCTCCAGGCTTGCCAAGAGTGGCGCTATAGCAGTTTAGGTTTTCAAACCAGAGAACTGCTCTCTTGCGCCATCTCTTATAGTGCATGCCATCAAAAGAAGGCGGCCCAGTAGCCACGGCTACACCAGTAGAATTCAGTTGCCTATAATCAGGTTTTTGGATTGTTGGAAATATAAGCAATAATCCATATGATTTAATCCGAATAATAAACTGATAAAACGTGATCATACAAACGGTACTAAAACCAATTATGCAGATCAACAAAGTAGATGAATAGATTATATCTATAGGAGATAAACCTATCACATATACACCAAACGCTAGAACAAAGAACTCTAGCATAATCTGAAAAAGACAGTTAAAGATCACATACAATGTAGGTTGAATAGCAGCCGCAGCGGTCGCAGCAGCGTCGCCCATGTTGAGGTTGTCGAAGAGATTGGTAACGTCAGGGAAGAAGTCATCGTCAGGGAACTCGTCGTCGGATGACGTCGTGGTTGCCAGTAGTCGCGCTTGAGCGCTCCACAAAAACCTGATCGCCCCTCACCCGTACAGGTTCACGAGAGGCGGGGTTCCGGAGGCCTACTGTCCCGATCTGCGGTGCACGCCGCAAGCCGAGATAGGGAAGACGAAAGCGGCGGCGCAAGGTTCTGGAGGAGGTAGGCGCGTGTGTGGATTGATTCACCGATTAGGTTTAGCGCATACGTTTATATAGTGCAGGTTAGGGAGATCGTGGGACTCAGCCCACGTCCGAGTCGGTAACAGTCCACATCCATAAAAACTGGAAACAGCTGTAATTAACGCGTCCGTTAATGACTCATAATCAGTTTTCCCAACCAGCAAAATAAAGCTCGGCTCGACGAGATTCCCGCAACCAGCGGCAGCATTACTGGCGGTAGGCGTCGGAGGAGGAGTGCGCGAGGGCTACTCTTCTTGTCACACCTTAGTGAGTGGTGCAACACTCTACTATATAAGGTGGTCCAACTCCCCTTCAACTAGCAATGTGGGACTAAACTTTAGCACCACTAGCATAGTCATATGCTGCCATATACAAGTGGGCCAAAGAGAATTTCAGAATTTATCTAATAGGCCAACAACCCAAAACTCACCAAATTCCAACACTCAAAACGTATACTTTTGCAGGTATTTTAAGAAACCATTGTTTTAAATATATTTTTAAAAACTGCAATCGGGGAATATATTACCCCGTAAATTTTTCTTGAGTACCAAGCCCTTCTAAAACTACCAAGTTAGGTTTTGAAAACCTTTTTAACAATCTTGTCATGATTAGGCTTGAGCACAAGTTCAACATTGACCTTTTTTTTGAGGGATCAACATTGACCTTTTTTTATATTTGTGGAATGATTGAGAAAATATTGATTTCTTAAGAATTGTGTGGAACTCTAAACTTCTAATATAAATCTTCCGATTTATCTTATCCCAAAATCATCCTGTTGATCATGCCTGTGGGGAAAATATTAGAAATATTATATAATAAAATATTTTTGCCCTAAAGCCCTTTTATTCTTTTCATTACAAAAAACCCCAAACCAATCTTCTTGATAAATTCTAAAAATGATTACTTCTCTGCAAAATTAAAAAAATTAAAGATCATTTTTGTGATCTATACAATATATTATGGCATCCTACAGCAAAAGAAAACCTTTAAAGTTATTTAAGTGTTTATTTTCTCTAATTTTGAAAATGACAGAAATGGAAAATATGTCACTTTATGAGTACTGATCAGCGGAGCGGTCTCCACGTTCTACCCGTGCTGCCAGTACAAGTACAAGGGCCCCGTCCGCCACAAGAAGTTTCTTTGCATATTTGGCACTGGCAACGGCGATCTCTGCTGCTGGGACACGCCATCAGCCCCATCACACGACGACGTACGCGCGCACGCACTAGAGCTAGCTTGTTGGCGGCTCGATCGGGATTGTCGTGTGCACTGTCGCGTGGTCATCGCCCCGGTGGTTGCTTCCGTTTACACCGGCTACACAAACGCAGAACAGAGACGCCAGTGTCAAGCTTTGACCTAGGAGTTTCGGTTGATAATTGACCTAGGAAACAACAGTCGAAGTTAGTCGTGCGTGTTGACATCGATTTGCCTGGTTTCGACGAAACCAGCCGGTAGTGGAACTGGTAGTCGTACGTAGTAGATCCTGCGACCCATGCAGTATCGTCGTCAATACGCGTCTTTTTCTTCGAAGCCCAGCTGGTAATATTTCCGAACACTCCGATCGATTAGCATTCTCGAAGATACCCAGTTTTGTTCAACCACCAGGGTATGCAAAAACGTCTCAGAAATAAGACGGGAGCTAATAAGCTAGCTGTGGGTTTTGTCACTTTAAAAAGTTTTAACTTAATTGGTAGTTGATCAGATAAAGGGAATCGATCTTAAGATGCTAACACACCAGAAAGCAACAGAAGGCTGCACAGCTTTCTAGACTCTCTCTCTTTCGTAGACGGCTATTCCTGAGCCGTAAGCTTTGATGGCCCAGCCGTAGGCCCCATATCATTGAGAGAATTGCTAAACAACGTCCCCAACCTACCGTAGATACTACTCCCTTCGTTTGTAAATAAGTGCTAGCGGCAGACGGCGGCGGCGGGATCTCGTCCTCTCGCGCGGCGGGCGGTTGCAGGGGCTGCCTCCCTCTGTCGCGGGGGACCTCCGGCCGGTGTGGCGTGGCGGCCCTGGACGCGGCGGCTCTCCCGGCAGAGTCTGGACGTCAGGGCGGCGGCCCCGAGCTTCCTCGGCGACGGCGGTGGCCGTTGTGGCCGTGAGGGCGACACGGCAGCCAGATCTGGGGCCCAAATCCTGCTGCGGCCGATCCCGGCCCGAAGCCCCTTGTCGACGGTGGTCGGCGCTCCCCCTCTGTGGCGTTTGGCGACGCCCGTGGTGTTTCGGTTGTTGGTGTTCGGTCGGTGGAAGGATGCAGCTCCGCTCACTAGTAGAAGAAGGGTCTTCGGTTCGATCTAGAGTCTAACACTAGTCCCGATTTGTTACAGGCCGGGACTAGTATGAGCACTAGTCCCGGTTCGTACCGTTTTCGGTGGCTAGGAGCCCGAGGAAACTCTAGTCCCGGATCGTGATATGGCCCAGGACTAAAGGGGTTCGGACACGGGCAACACCCTTTAGTCCCGGGTCGTGATAAGGCCCGGGACTAAAGGGGTGCGGGTCCCGGCAGGAAAACTTAAATTGACTATAACTTTTGCGTACGATATCGAAAAAAATGTACAACCTATCCAAATGCGTGGAAAAAAATGTGAGTTCGATTTCAACAGCCTTAGGCTGTTTTGGATTATTTTAGATTTTTAAAATTCGAAAAGAAAAAAAGTTATTTTAAAAAGTAATTTTTTTTGCAATTTTATTTATTCCATATTTGGATTCCTCACATTTTTCTAATAATTATGGATATATTATTTGTCGAATTTCAATTTACAGATTTAAAGATATTATTTATGCCATATTAAATGAATAAATGGTCTATAATTATGGATATATTATTTGTTGAATTTCGATTTACAGATTTAAAGATATTATTTATGCCATATTAAATGAATAAATGGAAAAAAATGAATAAAATATTATTTTATTTGGTTTTTTACTTTCATTGGGTTAAAATATTATTATTACTTATTTATTGTTGTTTACTAAAATAGTTATTTGTAATTTCAAAAAATAAATATGTTTGTCATATTGATATGGGCTAATAGGATAGATATGGTAGTGTTGACAACAAGGTACAAATAGACTTCGCGCGACGACATCCTGATGGAACAGAGAAGTTAAGCGTGCTGTAAGGGTGGGGTAGTGCTAGGATGGGTGGCCGACCGAGAAGTTTACCGTAAGTGTAATTTGACCTAAGATTAGATATACTTAGTACTAAAAATGTTCCAAGTGAAAGGAATACGAGTCAAACAATTCAAAAGTTCAAAAAAAACCGATTTTTTAAAAAAAAAATTAAAAAAATATTTGGAAAAAGATCTTTAGTCCAGAGCCGTATTACGACCCGGGACTAAAGGTCATTCGTCCCCCCGCGCTATAAAAACGACCATGCGGTGGCCCATGTGGTGACCTCTAGTCGCGGGTTGTAAGAAACCGGGACTAGAGATAGGGGCCTTTAGTCCTGATTACACAGCCCCGTGTGCAAAATCGGGACTAAAGGCCCTTACAAACCGGAACTATATGCCCTTTTTCTACTAGTGGCTTCTCTCCTCCGCGTGGTGCGGGTGGTGGCAGTGGCGCCCGCGGGGCTCTACGATCTGTTGGCGGTGGATGTGGCGGCTCATGTACGACGTTTGGCCCTGCTGTGTGGGCCAATGGAGTGCGGGAGGACGGTGCTGCGGTCTTCGTCTACGAGGGAGGTGTTTGGTGGCGGCGATCTTCGGTCCCTTTCATGGTGGCGGCTGCTCGGGTTCGCTCTGGTTGTTCTTCGGCAACTATCTCGCGGGCAGCGGTGATGATCCGGACAGCGGCTTTCGTCGCGGCGACGGGGAGCCTAGGCGTGGCGGCGGAAGGGATGCTTTGTTGGTCGTCGGGAGCTTGGAGCGGGAGGGGAGATGCGGTGGTTGTGCCGGTCCTTGTTGGGCGGGCGAGAGGTTTTGGGAATCTGCGCTGGGTGAAAGCCTTGTCCTGGCGGCTGGCCGGGACCGATGATGGTGACGCCCGTGGGTGCCGCTTCCTTCTTGAAGTCGTTGTTGAAGCTGATGTTTTCCTGTCCCTCCGCCCGGGCTCTCCATGGGAAACCCTAGATCCCTCACAGGATCGGGCGTGGGCGGCGCTCTTGTGTCGCTTTGCCTCTTGGGGCCTCGCTTTGGATGTCCGCCCGACTGTGTGACTAGTGGTGTGTTTGGTGCTTTTGGCGGTGGCGGGTTCGTCTTCAGCCTGACGGGGCGTGGCCCTGGGGCCGGCAATGGTAGTTTGGAGCGGTGACTCTAGTCTTTCGCCTCCGCCTGTTGCGTTGAGGTGTGGTGTCGACCTAGTTGGTCGTCGACCCGTATGGAGCGCAGCCTCGGGGCTGGCGTGTGGTGTTGAGTTGTATGTAGTTTTTCGGCCTGTTTTACTCATAAAACGGACCAACTATTTTCTTCTATATTAATAAAAGGCAATGCTTTTGCCGCGTTTCAAAAAAAAGTAAATAAGTGTACTACTAGTCTTGTCATGAGTCAAATTTTACTACATTTGAGTAACTCTTTACAACAACGTATCAATATTTATGACACTAAATTGATATCATTAAATTTATTTTTAAATCTAGTTTCATAATATATCAATTTGATGTAATATATGTTCTTATATTTCTCTATAAAGTTAGTTAAATTTAATTATATTTGATTTAGATAAAAGCTAGATGTAAACTTATTTGGGAACGGAGGGAGTACACAAACTTGTGAAACGTACCCTGCTTGGACTTGTGGTGCCGACAAGCAGCGCCGTTGGTGTTTTCCATTTGCGCTTCGATCGTTCGAGTTTTGCCACATCCATTTCGCTCTAAAACTGGTTGCTTGTACACGCTATAGTATCTCTTTCAGCTTGATCAGGCGTGTACTACGTAGGTAGCGGTAGCACTGGTAGTGTTGGGAAATTGGGCTGGTAGGGTTGGTCCATGTGGGTATCGTATCCCCCTTTATAGCTATAAATAGAGGAACAACCTTTGTACGTCAGTTTACCGAGAGAGTTATCAATAAAGTTCTCTGTTTCATCTACTTTGTACTGTGTGTGCCTTCCTATAGTCTTCTTCTCCGGTGTGGAACAGCCTCGAGACCGGTCAGTCGGCAGGGGGTGATCCAACACGTTATCAGCACGTATCTCTCCGTCGAGCCTCCATCAAGCCACCGTCGAGCCTGCATCACGCAGGCTTTCGTTGAAGGTAACACAAATCTGACCGCAAAAATGGATTCGTCTCGCGTTTTCCTTTCAAGATTTGCGTTCAGATCTTAGATCAGATCCCATCTTAGGTGCGGATTTTTCTTTCCGGGAGTCGAGCTGACCTGCTGTCGCCGACCAATGTCGATCTAATCACTCCCAGATTAGAAATTTGTTGACTGTACCGTCGATGCGTGCACCTGCTGTGCCGATCTGGATTTTTTTTAGTAGATCGGATCGATCTACAATTTTGTTCATGTATTTTTTTTATGAACTGCACGTGCACGCATCGCCGCGCCGCAGCGCTGGCCATCGCCGCGCCGCGCTGGCCCGATGCCGCTACCGCCGCGCCGCCGCAGCGCGTAGCCACGCCGCCGCGCGCCGGCGCCACCGCGCGCCGCCGCTGCGCCGCGCGCCGCGATGCGCCAGCGCCGCCGCGCCAAGGCCGCCGCTGGCATACGCGCTGCCGCATGCGCCGCCGCACCGTCGCCGCCCTCGCCCCGCCGGCCTGCGCCCGCGCCGCCGGCCGCCCGCCAAGCCGCCGCATCGATGCGCGGCCCGTCGCTTCGCCCTCGCTGGCCTTCGCCCACGCCGCCGCGCCGCCAAGCCGACGCAGCCGCCGTGTTCTGCTGGCCGTGCACCGCATGTGCGCTGCTGCCGCGCCGCTCGCCTGTTGCTGTCGCCCGCACAAGCCGCGCATGCAACCGCCGCACGCATGCAGCAGCTAATTGATCCCCTGTTTCCTGCATGGTCAGTTAGGGTGGGCCGTTTTCTGGACCGTTTTTTTTAATATTTTCGACCGCGTATGCGACCTTCGCTGGCTACGCCCACACGCTAATCGCGCCGCTGGTTCGGCCCGCTACCGACACCGCCGGCCCAGTCGGGAGCTAGCTCTGCTAGCTCTGTTCCCCCGCTTCGCGGGCAGGGACAGTCTGGAGCTGACCGGCTGCGCAGAGACAAGGGCAGCTGGGCCGTTTGGTAGCACGCGATCGCGGGCGGTTGGACCGTTTTTGGCTCTGTTTTTGTCCCGATTTTAAACAAGCTTTTGCACTATGTTTTACTACAGTTATTAATTACCGAATGTTTTTAATACTTTGTATCTCATAGATAGCTTGCACCGTTTTTAAATTGAATTTTGGAATGCCATCATATTTGAATTATTGTATCGATTATCGTATTTATGCAACCGATTACCTGTTGTAATCTTACACACTTTGCATAAATTGCAGATGACCGGAATCGTCACCATGAGTTCGGAGTTGACCTGGATGGGCTTAACTACCTGACTTGGGCCTCGAACGTTGAGATCGTCCTTGAGGGCCGATGCATCAAGGATGCGTTGATTGCGGGGACCCCGACGGCCCCCAGCAAAACCATCCCGGCGGATAACGCCAAAGCCCTGCACTTCCTCCGCCATCACATGTGTGAGACTCTCAAGAATGAGTACATGGCGAGCGTGCTTACGCGCTGGACCGCCCTCAACAAGCGGTTCTCTAGGCTGAAGTACACCATTCAGCCACAGGCGGAGGCAGATTGGATACGTCTGAGGTTTGCGGACTTCAAGACGGTGGGAGAGTACAACTCCAGGTTGCACCGGATTTGTACTATTCTTCAGCTGTGTGGGACCAGTACCACCGATCAGCAGAAGATAGACAAAACTCTCTCCACATTCCATCCGGACAACTTCCAGTCCTCGCGAAACTTTCGCCAGGAAGGATTCACGGAATATGCAGCGCTTATTGATGCTCTCCAGGTGGCCGAGGCGCAGGATAATGTTCTGAAAAAGAACTTCTCCGCGCAACCCTTCGCAGGGGGCCCAAGTCATGAGGCCAATGCTGGTGCCTACAAGGTGCGCAAGCCCATCCACGAGAAGAGAGGCAAGAAGGGCAAGAAGGGCCACAACTCCTCCAACCCGGCCAAGCAACGCACGGCGGGCAAGGGGGAGGCGAGGCCCAGGATCGCTTCATTGTGGCTCCAAGACTCACTTCTCCAGGCAGTGTTTGGCCCCTAAACACGTCGTGGACGCGTTCAAGGCCAAGAAGAAGGCGCGCGAGGCGCATCTTGTCCAGGTTGAGGCACCACTGGCGCCTGGAGCGGCGCCTGTGCAGAACGCCACGCACATAGTGGCGTAGGACGTAACACAAGTGGTAGCACCCTCGGCGGTCCCCACGGACGCCGCTGTGCCCATGGAGGTTGAGCACGTTGTGCCCCCGCCGCCTCAGCTAGGCCCCCTGTCCATGATGATGACCAACAAAGAGCCGCCCACTGACCTCGAGATACTGGCTGAGCTTGGTGATTTCCTCGCAGAATCCACCTGAGCTCCTTTTGTTGTGATGATTCCTTCTTCCGTAATAATCAGATACATTTTTTTGATATGGTTGTAAGCTCTATGAGAGCATAACACTTATTTTTCGGCGATTGGATGACATTTATTTTATCCATTTATTCTATTATTTGATTGTGTGATGTTCTGAAATGTCTATGTGTTTTACTTACTTGATGTAGCAACTTCCTCGCTCCATTATATTAATTAGGCACTATATTTTAGAACGCGTGTGGCGTCCAAATGGAGGTAACGTGCCTTGCTGATAGCGGCACCACCAATACCATCTTGAGAGAAACAAAGTATTTTGAGTCCATTACCAAAAACCCTGGTAACATAATGACAATCGCCGACTGCGGTCCGAATGTAGTTGGCTCCGGAAGAGCAACTATCATACTCCCAAATGGAACAACTCTGGTCATTGAAGAGGCATTGTTGTATCCGGAATCGACTCGTACCCTCTTAAGTTTTAGAGACATCCGCGCAAATGGTTTCCATGTCGAAACCGATGATGATGAGAATGGAAAGGAGTTCCTACTCATTACCAAGCGCGACGAAAATGGTAAACATGTTGTCGAAAGACTCCCTTCATTAGCTACTGGGCTATACTACACTAAGATAGTAGCACCACCTATTTACACTACCCTTAAGACTGTCTTTAGAAGCTCCGAACTATTCTGCCTTTGGCATGATAGGTTAGGCCACCCCGGTCTTAGGATGATGAGAAATATAATTAACAACTCGAACGGTCATAATGTTAATGTAAAAAATTTCTCGAATCCCGATGATTTCGTGTGCTCCGCATGCGCTACGGGGAAATTGATCATTAGACCGTCCCCCCTAAAGGTGAAGGATGAACTCCCCGCGTTCTTGGAACGCATTCAAGGGGATATATGTGGTCCAATTAAGCCCCTATCAGGGCCGTTTCGGTACTTCATGGTGCTCATCGATGCTTCCTCTAAATGGTCCAATGTTTGCCTACTGTCAATAAGGAAC
Organism: Avena insularis; assembly: GCA_023614405.1. Taxonomy (NCBI): domain Eukaryota; kingdom Viridiplantae; phylum Streptophyta; class Magnoliopsida; order Poales; family Poaceae; genus Avena; species Avena insularis. The sequence continues at coordinate 373,598,141 of CM042695.1, read as the reverse complement.
CATGCTTTTGCAAAGTTGATCTCCCAGATCATACAAATAAGGAATAAATTCCCTGATTATCGTTTAAAGTCTATTCGAATGGACAATGCCAGAGAATTTACTTTAAAGGCATTCGATGATTATTGCATGGCAACTGGAATCAAACTTGAGCACTCCGTACCGCATGTCCACACTCAAAATGGACTCGCGGAGGCATTGATTAAAAGGATTAAATTCATTGCCAGACCACTCCTTCAGGGTTGTAATTTACCAACTACATGTTGGGGCCACGCGGTGTTACATGCCGCTAATCTCATCAACTTTCGACCATCGGCCTACAACATCCACTCTCCCATCCAACTTGCGCAAGGGTCGGCATCGAAAATTTCCCACCTACGTAGGTTCGGCTGTCAGGTATATGTACCTATACCACCACCCCAGCGATCAGCAATGGGACCGCTCCGTAAGTCGGGGATATACGTTGGTTATGAGACTGTGTCCATAATCAGGTTCTTGGACCCCTTGACGGTGTGGCCACACGGCCCATTTCTTGTTGCATTTTTGACGAGGATCTTTTCCCGACTTTGGGGGGAGGTAATCAACCCCTGGATGACAAAAGTCGAGAAATCACGTGGAAAGCCACGGGGATCCACGCTCATGACCCGCGCACTGTTGAGACTAATAGAGAAGTCCAAAAGATACTAGATTTGCACTCCCTAGCGAATCAACTGCCCGATCATTTTAGTGATTTAAAGACTGTAACAAAGTCGCATGTGCATGCACGCAATGCACCGGAAAGGGTTGAAATACCAAAGAAAAATGATGGTATACCCGCTCCTGCTCCAAGGCCTAAGAGGACGCGGATTCCGGTTTCTCAAATCCCAAGTACCCAGGGACGCCCGAAGAAAAAGGATAAGAGAGATTTATTACAGACTGCCCCTATTGAGGGGAGCCAGTTGAGACCTGGCACGAGTACGGATATTTCAGTGCACGAAATTCCGGACTTGAACTTTCCTATATCGGAAATACCCAGCGAAGTTGTGTGCGCACACATCGGAGCGGGAAAGCTAAAGGACCTAGCTCCTGGATTGGGAAATCCGGTGGAGCAAGAGGATGTGCCTGATGCACTCCATGACGAAATGGCCATTAACTATGTTAATTCGGGCGAGTCATACAACCGAGCCATGGCAAATGTCGACGTTGATTTTGCCAAGAAAATTGCCTCAATCATAGATCTTGACCCTGAGCCTAACACGCTCGCTGATTGCAAGAAAAGGTCGGATTGGAAAGATTGGCAGAAGGCAATTACTGTTGAATTATTATCGTTAAACAAAAGAGAGGTATTTGGACCTGTTTGTCTAACTCCTCCCCACATTCGCCCCGTTGGCCATAAGTGAGTTTTTGTTCGAAAGAGAAACGAGAATAATGAAGTAGTAAGGTACAAAGCAAGGCTCGTTGCTCAAGGTTTCACTCAGCGACCAGGTGTCGACTTTGAGGAAACTTACTCCCCAGTCATGGATGGAATTACCTTTAGATACTTGATCTCAATGGCAGTAAACATAGACTTAAAAATGAAACTAATGGATGTTGTCACCGCTTACCTATATGGTAACTTGGATTCGGACATATACATGAAAGTACCAGAAGGTATTCCTGTCCCGAACCAGGATAGAGCAAACAAGAGCTTATACAGTGTTCAGCTTAAAAAATCATTGTATGGACTAAAACAGTCAGGTAGGATGTGGTATAATCGTTTAAGCGATTTCCTTCATGAGAAGGGCTACGCGAGCAATGAAGATTGCCCATGTGTTTTATCACGGAGATCTCGGGATGGTTTACGTATTATCTCGGTGTACGTGGACGATTTGAATATAATCGGTACACCGACGATATTGAGGAAGCGAGTTCCTACGATGTCGAATTGAGATGAAAGACTTAGGCAAAACCAAGTTACTCGATGCGCAACTTGAGCATTCCCTGCTGGGATTCTAGTTCACCGGTCGGCCTAAACCCGGAAGGTGTTGGAGCGATTTGGGTTTGAAAAGGCATATCCTTCTAAGACCCGATGGTGGGAAGATCTTTGCGACAAGACAAGGACCGTTCAGGCCTAAAGAAGGGGAGGAAATTGCAGGACGAATTCCCTATTTAAGTGCGATTAGGCGCTTATGTACCTCGCAAATTGTACACGAGATATTGCATTCGCGTCAATTTGCTTGCAAGGTCTGATTCTGAGCCTACTAAGAGGCATTGGAAGACGTTAAAGACATCTTTAGGTACATACAAGGGACAAAGGATCTTGGCTTGTTTTACCAAAAGAACCAAGACCTATCTGTTGTAGGCTATCAGATCTTTGGGTACCTTTCGGACCCGCATACATCCAAGTCGCAGACTGGATATGTTTTCCTTTGTGGTGGAACAGCTATTTCCTGAAAATCGTCTAAGCAAACTCTTGTGTCGACTTCGACGAACCACTTGGAAATCATAGCATTATATGAAGCATCACGAGAATGTGTATGGCTTCGACGAGTAGTCAGTCACATCCAGATGTCATGTGGACTGAACACCGTACAAACCCCAACAATTATCTATGAAGATAATGCCGCTTGTGTTGCACAAGTCCAGACGGGTTACGTGAAGAGCAATCTCACAAAGCATATAAACCCCAAGTTCTTCTATGCACATGAGTTGCAAAAGATGAACGAAGTGAAAGTCTTGCATACTAAGTCGTGTGAAAATCTCGCTGATTTGTTCACTAAATCATTGCCAGCGTCTTCTTTCGAGAGATGTGTCCGAGGGATCGGCATGATGAGACTTAGGGAGATGCAAGGTTCAGGGGGAGAATCTTGACAAACTCATCGCTGAAATCTTGATCCCGATGATTGAGTACTTAACTTTATAGTTAAGTGAATTGTACTCTTTTTCTCTTAGTGAGTTTTTATGAAGTTTCTCACATGAGGTTTTTAATGAAGCAATTCGTGCAACATAGCAAGAAGTATACCGTGTGCATTTCTCCATATTTTTCCCACTGGGTTTTTCGGAGTTTTAAGCGATGGTTATATAGATAAGATACTCAGGGGAGTGTTGGGAAACTGGGCTGGTAGAGGCCCACTCGGTGTGGCCTCTACCAGGCTAGAGTTGGCCCATGTGGGTATCGTATCCCCCTTTAGCCTATAAATAGAGGAACAACCTTTGTACGTGAGTTTACCGAGAGAGTTATCAATAAAATTCTCTGTTTCATCTACTTTATACTGTGTGTGCCTTCCTCTAGTCTTCTTCTCCGGTGTGGAACAGCCTCGGGACCGGCCAGTCGGCAGGGGATGTTCCAACAAGTAGTAACTGTCGTACGACCCATCTGATACGTGCATCAGATAGCAGCCCAGAGAGTCAGAGAGGATTGTTGTCGTCAGGCAGATGCATGGCAAGCGATAAACGACAGGTGTGTGGCCACGATCATAATCAGATAATATCTGGCATTCAGTGCGATCGATCAGGCCTTAGTGCACGTGCGTGACCAACGGTCTCCACGTTCTACGGCCTTTAGGCCTTTCACAATGGGTGTTTCTTAGCGCAGTATCCTAGGTGCTTTGTCTATGTGGCATGTCATTTAATGAAGAAAGATGGTATTGTTGTATCTTAGCTAAGCTACACCCTTTGCACGGTATCATAGGCAAAAAACTTGGCTAGACCAATCACACACATGCATGAGACTAAAATTATTAAATACAACACCGCTAAGAAACACCATCTAAGAAACAATGCATTGTCATTGTTGTTTCTTAAGTTTTAATTACTTCTATGAAAACGTGCTAAGAAACACCCCATTATGAAAGGCCTTAGAGTCTCTTGGTTCGTTATACGGAGTACTAGGTAATGGTGTATCTTAAGAAGCAATTAGTATAATGGATTATATCTTAAGAGTTGTATCTATATTTAATAATTTTGGGCACATGCATGCATGTGATTAGGCTAACCATGTATTTTGCCTATGATACGGTGCAAGGCTTATACTCCCTCCATACCGGATTATTGGGCTAGTACTAGTTTTGGAGATATACCTAATTACTAGGCTAAATTGTGTATTAACTGCTCCAATTAACTCCCATGCATGGCTTATTTCCTTGTAAAAAATGTTCTAAACCACTGCATGCGTCCCAATTAGTTCTCATGCATGTACTTATTGCTTCTCTTTCTATTTTTCTAGCCAATGAGAAACCACCTTGGTTCTAGCATTTTGCTAATTTAGCCCAACAATCCGGTATGGAGGGAGTAACTAAGATACAATCTCACCTTCTCTCTTCGTTAACTATAGTGCCACATACTAGTAATTTGTCTATGATACCGTGCTAAGAAACACCCATTGAAAAAGGCCTACCCGTGCTAGCTGCCGGTACAAGGTGTAGGGACCCTGCCGTCAATGGGCTTCCTGATCTGCAACGGCCGGCGATTTCTGTTGGGACACGCCATCAGCTCGTCACGCACTTGTTGCTCGTTCGCTTCCACGCGCACGAGCGCCGCTCCGATCGCCGTGTGTCATCGCCGTTGCGTTGTTTTCGTTTACACCGAGAAAAAAATATAATTATGTACTATCATGTTTTCTCCGGCTTTTAGTCCTCTAAAATATAGGGATGGGCTAGAGATGGTGTAACACAATAGAAAGCAACAGAAGAGAATGCTACACAACTTTCAAAAAGGTCCAAACACTTCCACACAAGAAAATATTAGAAAGACAAAAGAGACATTTAGACGTTGACAAGTACATCCGGATAAAGTTACGGGCCGAAACTTTCCATCGGCACATGCTAAGTAATCATGGACGAATGATTATATTTGACCAACATCGCAAGCGCCGGTTCTAATCAAATTTTGCTGCTAGGTAAGCCGACGGTCGCTACCGGTGTACAGAGTTATATGCCGATGGCCGCCTTCTTTTGCCGACGGCTATTCCTGAGCAGTAGGCTTTGATGCCCATATGCCGATGGCCCCAATATTAGATAACCAAGGCCGTGGGCGTAGCCCCTGTTTCGTGTATAGACGGTTCACGAGAGACTTGCTGAACAAAATCGGGTGTGGCACGCGTCAAGCTCGTCGTTGTTGGACTACAAAAACAACATCGGCAACTTACGATAGACACTACACGAACTTGTGAAACGTACGTGCTCTGTTTTGACCGACCGGTGGTGCGCGTCGATCGCCCCACAAGCCGGCCGGGACATTGGTGTTTTCCATGTGCGCCTTGATCGTTGGAAGTTTGCCTCATCCGTTTCGCTCTCAACCGGTTGCAGATGCACTCTACTTACATACATGTCACTTTCAGCTCTGATCGGGGATGAACGTAGTTAGGTAGCATTAGTAGTACCTGTCGTACCACCCCTCTGATATGTGTGCATCAGATAGCAGCTAGCCCACAGAGGATGAGTGGCCACGAGAGTGATATAAGTACATTGCTTAGTCTTCTGATATAGTAGTACCACGATATATCATCAAATAATTGACATTCAGTGCGATCGATCAAGCCTTCGCGTGACCAACGGTCTCCACGTTCTACCCGTGCTGCCATTACTAGCTATACTACTCCTTTCGTTTTAAAATATAAAATATTTTAGATTTGTGAAGAAAATGTATTTAGATTATTTTAGTGCGTAGATTTACTTCAAACCCGAGTAACCTATCTACTAAAAAAAGGTCTAAATATATTTACAATACAAAGCTAAAACATTTTATATTTTAAAACCGAGAAAATACGTGATTGGGCACTCGCACCGGCCAGCGATTTCTGCTGGGACACGCCCGCGCACACGGGACGTGGGGCAGATCGCGCGACGCCATCAGCCCGTCACACTCACACGACGATCGACGTACACGCGCGCGGGGCTCGGGATTGCCGTTACGTTGCTTCCGTTTACACCTGCGCGCATGCACATGGAGAGACGCCGGCGTTAAGTTTTGACGACCAGATCGAAGACGTGTGCGAATCAAAGAACCTGCGCATGCACATGGAGCTGACCTCGATCGGCCAGATCGAAGACGTATGCGAATCAAACAACCTGCGTACACAAACGTTTCTTCAGTCTCGACAAATAAGAGAGAGCTAAGCTAGCTTCAAAACTGTTTTGCCACTTTAAACCTTTTGAACTTGGTCGCTGCCAGAAAAGTGGCATAATATATGGAAAAGGCATGATCACAAAAAGGCAATCTGAAGTTGCTAACACAAGAGAAGGCTGCCCAGCTTTCTCTAGATTCTCTCTCTCTCTCTCGTAGAAAAGACCAAACATTCAGACGTTGACAACTCCCGTCCGGATAAAGTTAACGGAGCTTCTATTTAGCACATGCGAAGTAATCATAGACGAATGATTTGACGGAAAGATCACGAGCACCAGTTATAATCTAATCTTGCGTCTTTTTTCTCGGGAGTCAACGCGTGGTAGCACACAGAATTAAACCACCTTCACCCTGGGAGCTGAGACGGGAGGGTCATGTACGTCACACGCGTATATGTTATGGAGTTCCTCATTGTTGTAGGTGACAATTGACAACAGAAATATGCATGCGAACTGGTCTCCAGGTTGTCAAATAAAATTCAAAGTGTAACGGTGTTACTATGATCTTGGTAATGCATCAAGCCTAATATGCGAGGACTGAAACACAAATTGGCGGTTATACGATGTGTGAGAATTTGGAACGTGGACGTTGCATTTGCACATCCACTTCCACAACCACGATAAGTACATTTGATACTCATATCATCTTCCCTTTATAAAAAAAACATGGCTAATATGTCCCAAAATGTCAAATATAAATTTAATATGTAGTTTGAGGAAAAAGGATAAATTCAATTTTAATATGGTCACCGGGTCGAGCTCATGTCCCGGGTTGTACTCGGCACTACTCATAGCTAGATTTGCATCTTCCTTTTCTAGATTTGTGTTTCTAATTTGGAGTTAAATTTTCGCGACATGATAGATGTATGGTCTATATTTGTTACCATTTTTTCTAGATCTTATCATAACTCATAGAGTATGGATTTTTGCACTTGGAAGTACCGAGAGTACTCCACACCTAAGAGTACGGTACGCAATATATTCTTAAAAAATATTACCTCTGTTCCATAATGAAAGCATTTCTAGCGGTTCAAATTAAACTGCTAAAAAGTCTTATATTTTGGTAGTAGTATTAACTCGATACATTCTCGTTTGGAGGAAAGCTAAGGGGTGATAGTTAATTATAGAAGTCAATCGAGAAACTTGGCTCGGTTTTCTTGAAAACATCATATGAGATGGTTGTTATTCTTACATGTATTTCAGATAGACCGCATCTTTTGCTTAAACATCATGATTTTGAAGACTAAGGGATGATGTTAGCCACTTCATGATGTTCTTACATGTAATCGAGGTTGCTAACAATTTTTATTGACCATGTTGAATATGAAGACTCTAGATGATTAGTTTAACAAACATCATCATCAGTTGTCGTAGTAGAAATAAGAATTTAGGTCGCTTTCCGATCATAATATATACGCCTTTTAGTGTGTAGGTCTCCAAACCTACACACTGAAATGCGTCTAGATACATTATCTTCACAAATTTAAAATATCTTTTATTATGAAAACAGAGGGAGTATGCTGTAAAGTTCCCTCTGTTGTTGAGAATTGATAGTCTAATAGACATACATGCAAACCGGTATTGTAAAAAAACTAAGGATAGTGGTGTTTTTATGCTCTTGATTATGCATGAAGCTTGATCCTTAAGGACGGATATGGAAAGATATGCGTGTACTTAAGGATTTGAAATCCAGATGTTTTTTTTCTTCGTAAATGCACTTCTTCAACCATTTGGGGGTATTTGCAGTACTCCCGATCGTTTTTCCTATCTGGAAATTATTATTAAGAAATTATAAACAAAATGTAAATGCATATACTATATGCATATATTATGTGAAGTGTTATTCCCCTCCTCCCAAACTCGCGGAACTGAAAACACAAGGTTGGTTAGGATTGGCCGATACGCCTTTGGTTCGGACGACGGGAAGGGGTACCGGCGGATCGTGGTTGTCCTTGTGTTTTTAGTTTCGTGAGAGCTTGGGAGAAGGGCAGGAAGGGGTATAGGTAAATCCTAGTTGTCCTTGTGTTTTCAGTTTCGTCAGTTTGGAAGAAGGCGTACAATGAAACAAAAGTGCTACTATGTCCCAAAATTTTAAATCAAACTTAAAATATTGTTTGAGGAAAAAAAGTTAATTCATTGCGTATATGGTCAGATGGTCGAATTCATGTCCCGGCTTGGATCCGGCACCACCATAGCGAGATATGTGTTTCGAATTTGGATTTGGATTCTCACGAGTTCACAGTTGCATAGTCTATATATTTTACGAGATAATATCAAATGGTGTATATTCTAAATTACATGTAACCGAGATGCACCTACATCCTTTTTCTCAACATCTTGATCTTGTGGACCTCACCATACACGATAAGATCAGTGAACAACAGTATACTATCTCTTTTTACGAGATAATATCAAGTGATGTATATTCTTAATTACATGTAACCGAGATGCCCCTACATCCTTTTTCTCAACATCTTGATCTTGTGGACCTCACCATAGACCAGTATACCATCACTTCATCGAAAGAAAAACACTATCCCATCAGTTGCCGTGGTACAAAGAAATTAATTAGGTCGCGACTCTGTGCTAGTATTTCCAAACTATACATGTGTTGTCAAGTTCCCCGTTGCTGTTGAGGGTTGACATGACAAACATATGCGCGAACTGGTCTTGTTGAAGAAACTTCCGAGGATAGTGCGTGTGTGCGTGTGAGTCGCCATCGTACCGTCACCATGAGACGACAATGCAGAGTATAGCGTAAACAAAGAGTCCTACCTAGGCCGACGAAATGCTTCTTTCCAAAAGCGGGAGATGCCTGGAAGAGTTCCCACGCGCTGAAAGAGACGCACGCGCACCCACGGTTTCTTCCGGTCATGTTTCTGATGTGAGCAGATGCTTATGTGTGACCAGGAGCTAGCTACTAGATGATGCGGCCGGCGGTTAAAAAATGTTACAGCTCCATGGTAAAGAAAATGTTACAGCAGGGAATTTGCTGCAGTCGACTAGCTACTTGAACTGCAGTCGGCATGCATCCTTGTTAGCCAGCCAGCTTCACTTCTACCTTTTTCCTGGGACGAGCTAGCTAGCTAGTCACATTCACCTTTAACCGAAACAGCTCACACTAGCTCGCCAAAAACAGCCGAGATGAAAATGAAAAAAGCTCACCATCAACATAGATCCTCGCGCAAACCACAAGGATCGATCGATCAACTGCCCGCGCGTGGTGCCACACAATGTTGGTCAGAGTGTGGTTAACTAGATTTCGTGGTAGGATTCATCCGGAATTTCTGTGACGCATATCACGGAAATACAAGATAGGCCGATGGCCTTTTTATACGCCGACGGCAAAATGTCGGGGCCATCGGCGTAGCTTGACGGGCCGTCGGCCCAGTTTTGCCGTCGGCGTAGGGTAAATAGGCCGACGATAGCCTTTGGTGCAAACGGAACCGTCGGCGTAACATATTAGGTTAACGGGAGAGCGACGACGTCAAGTCTACGCCGACGGTCGTTTTTCTTTTTTGCCACATTAATCTTAGAAAAATCATAACTAAATTATTTAAATTCAGAAAAATACATATAATATATCAAAATTTGCAGAAAAATAAGATCTATCTATATAAACTCAAATATTACATATTTGTTTTCCAAAAATATATAGAAAATACAAATACTTTCGTATAACATATTTTTTATTTTCCGAGTGCAAAAAACGGGATGTTTTGTGAAGCAACCACCAAATGAAAGTTGCAAAAATGATACTATCCCATTTTTCAAAAATAGTAGACCATCTTGAATGGACAATTTCCCAACTTGGATTTCTCAAACCTTTTCGTCCATCCCTCCTAAAAAGACAAAATACTGCCGAATCGGCATGAAATGAGTTAGATTTGAACTACATCAGGTACATGATATGATGCCCATAATTTTTTGCAAAAATCATTTTTAGTTTCACAATATGCTATTTCATCAGAGATCTAATGCAAGTTTAGTGAGGCTCAGCCCCGAGTTAAGAATCTTCATGCCCCTCGATTTAGAAAGTTTGACGATAGTTTGAAACGTGCATAAAAAATTCAAAAACGATCAAAACAATGCAAAACCTTCGCGTGGTGTCATATTATATGATATAGTTGCATGGAAAATACCAAACTTGATATATTGATTGTGTCTCAAAAAAACCTTCACAAAATGATCTATCTCAATCGAGGTTTTCTGAATTTGAGATCAAATGACCAATGTTATTGCTAGAATCGCGGTATAGTTTGCGATAATGGGCACATATTGTGCACGTATGTGTATCATGGGATGGCGAACAATATTGCAGGAGGAAGTTTTCCTTTTCGTCGCACCAAAAAGTTATTTTTCATTTTTCGAGTGCAAAAGACGGGGTGTTTTGTGAAGCAACCACCAAATAAAAGTTTCAAAATGATAATAACACATTTTCAAAAATACTATACCATATTGAATGGAAAATTTCCCAACCTGGGTATCTCAAACCTTTCCATCCACCCCCATAAAAATGTTATATTTGGATTCCTCTCATTTTTCTGATCGATTTGGATATATTATTTGTCGAATTATGATTTACGGATTTGTAGATATGAATTATTCAATTTTAAATGAAAAAAGACAAAATAAATAAAATTTATTTTATTTTTATTTGAATTCATGATTATTATTACTTATTCATTGTTGTTAACTCAAATAATTGTATGAAATATAAAAAAATAAAGACGTCTAACATTATAGTCTAATGCTTAATAGGATTGTTTTCCTAGTAGTGCGAAACTCGCCACTCCGACCAGATCAAAGAGGGCAAGCAACAAGAAGATCCTCGTCTTGGCGCGAGAGGAATCCTAGGACCGTCGCCACTATTTTACGAGCAGGCCCCTGTTATCTTCGTGCAACACCAACAGAGGAGGAGAGGGCAACCTCAACCATAGGAGATCAGTGTGGCTAGGCCACAACCTCACCCCCAGCGGCGTATGGCCACTGGCCCAACCTGTCGAAGCCGACAGAACGGCGGCGTACCTCCATCCTCTCGTCGGCCGCCAGAGATCCTCAGGCTCCGGCCAAGATGGCCGCGCCGCACCAAGCCCACAGCCAGCGCTGCACCTCCCCCATGTGAACGCCACCGCAGATCCCTCTCCTTTCCCCCATCTTTGATGGACGGGGCGCTGCCGGAGTCATGCAATGAGGGTTGGGGGTTCTAGAGGAGGACGGACATGAGGCCCCTCGGAGCCGCCGGAGTCGCCTGTGGGCGGCTCGGGAGTGGGTTAGGGTTTGGGAGAGGGACATACATGTGATTTGGAAAAAAGACAAAAATATCTTACATTATTGTACAGAGGAAGTAGTAACATCGGCAACTTACGGTAGACACTGGACAAAATGTGAAACGTGCTGTGCGCTTTGACAGGTGGTACGTGCGTGCGTCGATCACCAGACAAGCCAGGACCTTGGTGTTTTCCATGTGCGCTTCGATCGTTCGAGTTTTGCCACATCCGTTTCGCTCTCAACTGGTTGCTTGCACACGCACGCACTCCATTTACCTGCATGTCTCTTTTAGCTAGATCAGGGATGTATCGTACTAGCATTAGAGCATGTCTAACAGACCCTTTAAAAGAGCCAAACCCGTATAATAACCGTCGGAATACGGGTTTCGGCTCTACCCGGCCGTCTAGCAGACCCCGTAAAAACGGTCCCCGCTCCGATTTTTGCTGTTTTCGATTACGGGGCGGGTCTTCGCCCCCTACTTGTGCGGGGTGGGAGCGGGGATAGAAGGCCAAACCAGTATCCAATTTCCGAAACCGCGCGCGGACATTTCAGTTCCCCCCACCCGTTTTCCCCCGCGCGCCGCCGCAGCCACCCGCGCGCCGCCGCCGGAATCCGTCAGATCCGCGCCCCTCCGCCGCCCGCCGAGCCGCGCCGAGCTGCGTCGACGCCCGCCGCACCTCCGCCGCACCCCCGCCGAAGATCCGCGTCCCTCCGCGCGCGCCGCCGCACCCCCGCTGTCGTCTTCTCCGCCGTTTTCGCCGGTGAGTATTCCGTCGCGTTCTTCTTCGTTCTCGCCGGTAAAATGGACGTGTTTGGGGCTGATGTATGCTTCACCGTGGTAGATGGCTTCGGAGGATGTGCACATGGCGGATTTGGACGCGACGTCGACTGATTGGTCCTCATCGGATTCCGAAGATTCGGACCTCGACGAGGTGCTCAACGATGACGAGACGGAGATGTTGCTGCTCCTGTTCGGCATGAAGCACATGGAGGACGGCGCCAAGCTGCTGGATCAGCGGAAAGGATCCGTGATGGGGCGTATGTGCATTCCGCGGAACCGCGCACTCGGCCACGAACAGCTGATGCAAGATTATTTTGCCGAGGTACCGACCTATCCTCCCCGCCTCTTCTGTAGAAGGTACCGAATGCGTAGGACTTTGTTCGAGAGAATAGTCAGAGATTGCGAGGCTAATTGCGATTATTTCAAGCAAAGAAGAAATGTTGTCCAAGTCATGGGATTTAGCCCATATCAGAAAATATCTGCCGCAATAAGGGTGATTGCATACGGTATACCGGCAGATTATACCGATGAGTACCTTCGTATTGGTGTACAAACAACCACGGATTGCGTGCGTATGTTTGCCAAGATGGTGATCAAGTTGTATGGAGAGACGTATCTCCGAGCTCCAAATGAGGAAGATACAAAAAGGCTCATGGAGATCAATGAAAAGAGGGGGTGGCCGGGGATGCTTGGTAGTTTGGATTGCATGCATTGGACATGAAAAAATTATCCAAAAGCATGGCATGGAATGTATTGTGGCAAAAGCTGTGATGCTACCATTGTTCTTGAAGCTGTGGCCTCTCAAGACTTATGGATTTGACATGCTTTTTTTGACTGCCGGGGACACTCAACGACATCAACATTTTGAACAGATCCCCTTTGTTTGCAAGACTAGTTAGGGGTGAAGCACCAACTTGTAACTACAAAGTTATGAATAATGAGTACACCATGGGGTACTATCTCACAGATGGTATTTACCCTAACTATGCAACCCTTGTCAAGTCCATAAAAGAGAAAAAGGACAAGGCTTTGACAAGAAAGGAAGCTTTCTTCACCAAAAATCAAGAGGCATGCCGCAAGGATATTGAGAGAGCTTTTGGTGTCTTGCAAGCAAAGTTTGCAATTGTCCGGGTCCTGCAAGGTTTTGGGACAAGGAAACTCTTGTTGATATCATAACATGTTGTACGATTCTTCACAACATGATCATTGAACATGAAAGAGGTTTGAACTTGCCATGTTTCTATGACAATGTTGGCACCCGAGTGCAGCCCGAGAGGAACCCTGATCGGATTGAAGCTTTTCTTGCAGCTCATCGAGGCATTGAAAATGTCGAGACTCATCACCAGCTCACCCAAGATCTGATTGATCGCCATTGGCAGTTGCATGGCCAATGAATTATTACATTCATTTTCTATTGTTGTATGTGTGAAACATTCATTTCTTATTGTTGTATGTGTGAAACATTTGTTATTTGTTTAATTCTTTCATTAGAACATTTGTTAACATTTTCGAAAAACATTATTGTAATAATTATGACGATTATTGTGTGATGTAAAACATTTATTTACATTTATTTTATGTGAATGTTGTGTTGGTTATAATATCCAATTTGTCAAAAAACCCTGTTTTGAGGGGTTGAAAACTCGTCCGAGCTAGCAGACCCCGGGAGGCCGGCGAAAAGTGAATACAGGACCCTCTACTCGCGTTTTAAGGAGCGAAAAAATACGGGACCTGTTAGACATGCTTTTAGTAGTACCTGCCTCTGATACGACCCCTCTGCTACGTGCAGGCCCAGAGAAGGATTGTTGTCATCAGGCAGATGCATGGCAAGCGATAAACGACCGATCGACGGCGACGAGTGTCCACGATCATCATCTATCTACTAATTTACAGAGAGGTAGGTTCGTCTGTCACAATTTTCGTTCCGATTTTTGGTTGGACGATTTTACCCCCGTCGTTTTGAGGTATTTACCCGCCACTGCCATCCGTCAGTCGTACCGCTTGGATTTTTTTTCTCATCCACCGCCCTGACCCGCACAGGCGATGGGTCAACGCCTGCCTACTCCTCCACCGACGGTAGCCGACCACGCTCGCCGATTCCTCCCACCTAAATCGATGCAGGATCCTTTTGAGCCGCCGCCGGGAACCTCGTTGCCGGATCCGTTCGAGGAGAAGGCGCGGGAGCCCACCTGCCTACTGGGAAGAGGAGAGGCGCCACCTCCTCCGCCCCAACAGCGCCGCCTCCGCCAGAGCCGGAGGCACCTCCCTCCAGGTCGCCTTCCCCCGGCGCAGCTGGGACACCACATAGTCTGGCGAGAAGGGAACTGAGACGACCGTGCATATTGGGAACCGTCGGTGGTGTGGGGTGCAGGGAAGGGGTGGCCGGTGCTGGTGATGGGGAGCGGAGGAGGACCGGCTGTGGGGGAGCGCGAGGTTGCAGAGTGGGAACCGATCCGGACACGGAGCTCGAAGTCGGTCCCTAGCGTCATGGCGGAGGTCTCCCGGAAGCCAATATCCCTGCTTTTCCGGCTGTACCCGCCACATCTGTGTCCGGGGCTCTTCCCTTCCGCGGCCGCTGGCGTAGCACGCCCTCCGGCCCATAGACGACGCCCCTCCAAGATCCCACATGGTCGGCGTGCCTACCCTCCCCCTCCGCCACACCTACACGCCACGCGTCTGGCGCGACGACGGCAGTACAAGCATTTGGCACAAAGGGGAAAACGCGCCATGCTCTGCACATGGCGCCGAGGCGAGGTTCCTTCTCCCCCGCCCATCCGGAGCAAACCAAGAGGACGCCCACGCCACTCCCGTTGGATCGCCGTCACGCGTCTGCCCGCTGTCGCGAGGTACTTGCAGATTTTGCTCGATTTACATCTGGTGGGGGGCAAAATCAATGCAGGCACGCAGTAGACGAGTCAACACGTCATGCCATTTAAGCCGCCGCCGGGAACCTTGTTGCCGGATCCGTTTGAGGAGAAGGCGCGGGACCGCACTTGCCTACTGGGAAGAGGAGATACGCCTCCGTCGTCCATTGTTTTCGGGGCGGATGTCGCGCGTGGGAAACCCAGCCTGCGGCTCAGGAAGGCGGCCCACTTGCCGCGGCCAGAGGAGGGATCGGACGACCTGGTTACCATGGCCGGGTCAGATAGGAGGGAGTCTGGAGGGGGAGAGGAGGCTTCCAGCAAACCGCGTGGGGATTGGTAGTGCAGGCCGGGATGAGATCAGTCCGGTATAGGTATCGAGACATGTGTGATCGGGTCAGTCGAGCTTTGTCTGTTGTGTCCGTGTATGTACCTGTTGACACCCTACATTTGGTTCTGCCGCTGCAGGCCATTGTCTACTTTTACCTCTTCTATTGCAGGCGATGCGCCAACGTATATGTAAACAATCGGTTTATCAGGTACTGATGTACCTGCAAGCGGAGTTGATCCAGTTGGAGAATCGAGACAAAAAATCAAAACCAAATGGAGAATCGACGGCGATAAATGTAAACATTGACAACATTTACTCAATAGTGTTCTGTAACCAAATTTCACATTCAACATTAATTCTTGAATTTGACTGATTATTTTCTTAGTCTCATTTAAATGCAGCTCCCTGGACCAAACATATAGGGAAGCAAAGCTAAAGAGGTAGCTAGCTAATAGCTTTTTAGACAAGATGGATATGGTGGTGTACATGTACATCACTAAGAGGTTGGAAGGAGTGAGTGAGTGACTGATGTCCGCATGGAGAAGGGCACCAACAACACGCACAATGAGTTCTGCAGTTAAGACGAACACTTTAGTGTCGATGATGGAATTGACGATGCAATATCTCCCCTTTAATATTTGCACCTTCACTTTGAACTTCATTTGTGTATGATCTTTGAGACCAATGCATGAGATCTCGAAGTCGGACTCAAACTTCCTCATATGTTTGAAGTGAACTCCTTAAATACAAATATCATTGTTATTTCCTCGCTCATGTCTGGGATGTTAAAAGGGAGCTTGTGTGTCTCTATGGAACCTATTACTTGAAGCCGTCATCTTCTGAGTACAATCCAAGTGAAATCTTGGTTAACAAGAGAAAATGGTCGGGTTGTAGCTTTCTATGCTTTGATGGCAAATTATGGCTACCTATTAAATTACATTTTAAGAAAAGTAGAATCTACTTATTTTTGAAACGTTATGTAGTTATCTCGACGTGAATTTTCATGTGTATTATGTTTACATATGTTGCAAGAAAAAATTAAGTAGACCATAGCAACGCACGGTCATTCATCTAGTCAATTAATAATTGACATTCAGTGCGATCGATCAAGCCTCAGTGCACGCGCGCGCGTGACCGACGGTCTCCACGTTCTACCCGTGCTAGCTGCCGGTGACTGGACCTCCTGATCCGCAGATGAATTCGGCACGGGCAACGGGAGACGTTACGACTTCTGCTGGGACACGTACGCGCGCACGGCACACGGGACGCCATCAGCCCGTCACGCGCTAGCTCGTTGCTGGTTCGCTACCACGCGCGCGCGGATCGGGATCGCCGCGCGTGTGTGTGCGTGTCAATCGCCGTTACGTTGCTTCCGTTTACACCAAGGCACCCACACAGCAGTGACCCAGTGTTAAGTTTTGACCTAGGAGTTTATAGTTTTATAATTTGACTCTAAGGAAAGAACAGTCCAAGTAAGTCCTGCTGACCTCGATCGATCTCGGCCAGATCGAAGACGCGTGTGAATCAATCAACCGGCCGGCGGATGCATGCAAACGTTTCTTCAGTCTCGGCAAAGAAGAGAGAGCTAAGCCAGCTACTCCCTCCGTTCGCAAATAAGTATACTTTTAGTTTTTACCTAAGTTAAACTTTATAAATTTTATCAACTTTATAGATAGATATAATAATATATATTATATCAAAATAACATATTATAGAACTATATTTAAAAACATATCTACTAAAACCAATTTAGAGTTATAGATATTGCTACGTTTTTTATAAAGTTAGTCAAACTTTACTGACTTTGACCTAGGACAAGGCTAAAAATACATTTATTTACGGACGGAGGAAGTACCTTCAAAAGTGTTTTGCCACTTTAAACCTTTGAACTTGATCTACCAGATTGGCACAGGAAAATTGGCAGGATCAGAAAAAGGGAATTTCAAGTTGCTAACACAACACAAGAGAAGGCTGCATATCTTTCTAGACTCTCTCTCTCTCTCTCTCTCAGAAAAGACCAAACACTTCCACACAAGAAAATATTAGAAAGACCAGGTCCGTCCGGATAAAGTTACCGGACCTTTCATTTAGCACATGCTAAGTAATTATAGGCGGATGATTTGATGACCAACATCGCAAGCACCACTTCTAATTTATTAATCTTGCCTCTTTCTCGGGAGTCAACGCGTGATAGCAGACGGAGTTAAACAACGCCGTTCACCCTTCTGAGAGCTGAGACACGGAAGGGTCATGTACGTCACACGCGTACGGCCATGTCGTCGCCGAAATGCATGCTATTAGCTTGAGAAAGAGTCCAACGCAAACGTCTGTCAATTAGGCTCCTCGTTCACTGCGCTGTAAATCAAGTACAATAAGCCTTAGTTAGTTGGTTATAAGAATTAAAATAGTATTTTTTTTATTTAGTTGAATGAGTGTGAAGATAAGAGAGAACAGAAGCATGCTCTTAACTAACAGCCGGTTGTAGCACGTGCTCCTAGACATCTTATAAGTTGTGAAGTAAGAGCAAGAATAATTATAGAGCCAACTGTTGCCTATAAGTCATTGCCATATCATCTGTATTTAATCCAATAGCCAACAGTATAATAGCTAGAGATAAAAATATAATATTATGTGATACCCCCAGCCCACTAGAGTTCAAACCTCAGGTTTGATGCTTTGCTGTCTCATAAGACGGAATATTCTTTCAGTGGGAGGCGACGTTCCCGTCGATAGCGAGGCGTCTGTGGTGACTTCGTCAATCTCAGGATCCGCCGACTCAGTCTCTCGAAGGTGCTCATAGGGGTAGGGTGTGCGTGCGTGTGTTCATAGGGGTGAGGGTATGTAAGCATTGTGAGCATCTGCGTTTGTACTGTGTTTCTCAAAAAAAAATACTATGTTAATATATGACCCGTTTTAGACTCTCACATAGTGCTTAGCAGCATGTGTTGCAGCTGGCACTTAACTAAGAGTTCACTCATATTCTCTCTTCTCTTCTCTTCTCTTCTCTTCTCTCTCATCCAACTAAGCATAGATATACTATTTTAATTCCTATAGCCGGCTGACTAGACCTTATTGTATTTGCTCTAATAAAATAGTACTATCTTATATCTAGCTATTGTATGTGTAAGCTATTAGGTTAACTCTAAGTGATGTGGCAACCTCATATAGTCGGCAACGGACTTTACTATTGAACTTGCTTTTAGGAGTACAAACGACTAAGCTACTCCTTCTGTTTCTATTACTTCGCGTTCTACGATTTCTCAGAGTCCAACTTTATCAAATTCGACTAAGAATATAGAAAATATATCAACATTCATATTCTAAATGCTTATATTATGAAAATATAACTTAAGACGATTTTAATACTATAAGTTTTACATCGTAGGTATTTTTATATTTTCCTAAATATTTGGTCAAATTTCAAAACGTTTGACTTTGAATAAACATAGAATGCAATCAAATTGTGAACGGAGGGAGTAGTACTTCCGCATCTGCAACACGCAAGCCCATCGAGGAAAGGAGGCATATCTAACTTGAAGACCCTAGATCGACGAAAGATAAGTTGAGTGAACATCAACATCATCAAATTTTTTTATAAAAGACGCAATGGCTCTCCTCCCGCCCCCACCTAGGCGATATGGCGACTCCCATGGCGATGGATCTCCCATGAACCTCTAGGTTGAGATCCTCTCACTTGCATAATCATGGAGCATGTGGATCCCTACGCGGATCAATCCTCCATCATTCATCGGGGATTTCTCTCCTTGTCATGTGTTTCGTGCCAAGGTTCGTGACAACTTCGCTACTCATATCAACCCAATCTCTTCCTCCAATGGTGCTTCTCTCGTGATTTTTTTGGCCATGCATATTCTGAGCTCTCAACCATCAATGTTAGTATTGCTCGGTCTGCCTGCTTGGGTGCTAATTATGAGGAGTTAACGGTTACACCCCTATGGGTTCGAACGTTTCTTTTTTATGTTTGTTCGAAAGCAGTGGGATTACTCATTACCAAGATGAGATCTCATGTATCTAAAGACTTTATCTGCTATTTTGATCTTTGGAGCAACGGTGGGCCGAATAGGATACGTGAGGAAAAGCTCTGGTATACCGAACAAGATCAGGACTGGACTGTGGTGCACCATTGACATAATCATGTAAAGGATCATGAGTTTAGATCTTGAAAAGAATCATTTATGCCTCGTACTACCCAATACGTTTCTAGCCACATCAATCAGCATCGTAGAGAGATAGACTACCCATCTGGTGCCAACCTTGTTCCTTTGGATGATTGTAGATATTACGCTAATTTAGTCAGATACAATTATGCGGTGACCCAGCATATCACTGCATGTGTAGTACACTATAGTCGTTGACATGGCATCGACAGAACACCGTTCCGTAAATATCACATCCCTCAGAGTGATACAACAAAAACATTGCGGATCCATATTACAAACATACACCATTTATTGTTATTACAATACCAGAAGTTCAGGACTTCAAAAGATTCAACTTATAAACCAAAATATAAAGTGTTTCAGTGGAAGTTGAAAGTAACAACTCCATCCCAGAGTTTAGCTCAACAACTTATTATATAAGGTTCATGCTGCTCAGCTCAATTGATGACTAAGGCAACTAATCTGACTCGTTGCCGTCCACTCCATATCGGATCTTGTAGTCCACTCCTTCAACACCTCCTGACAGGTCGGGATCCTCATAGAAGACATCATCTTGACATTCTGTTGCATACATTGGGGTATCTTCTGGATCCTCAGAGTCTAAGTAGGGCATCAAAGGAAAGGGTGAGTAACAGCGTTACCCAACAAGTTCATTATATGCAAGGTAGAAAGTTTGATGCTCTATCTACCACCTGGACTATAAGTCCTTGGTAGTATGCAGTTTTCGTAAATATTTCTTCAAAGATTGATTTTATTGTGAAAATCTATGACATCAGCCTTCACAGGTTTACCAGAACTTTCATGGAGTTCCTTTCCTGCCGTGTTCGTAGCTCCTTTCCGGAACAGGGAGTAACAAGTTACAGTTCTTACACTCTGTAGAGGTGTGTTACTTTACCCATGAGAGATCAACTCCTTGTTGCACAACCGGGCGTACTTTCCCGTCCACAATTCCATAATGTGGGGCCTAATAGGTGATCCAAGTTAATCACTGGCCCCTTCGCGACCCCACATGCCTCCTTGGTGTACACCATGCCCACCCAATGAATTACGGCAATGGTTTGTACAGAACGTTAGATGCCAGAACTATAATGGGATGGTAAGGGTTCCCACCCATATGCTGCATATCCTCTATGAATTACCAATTAATGCACGTTACGAGGATAACAGCCACGACCTGCACATCTGGCTACATGCGAGAGGAAGAAGATACAACTGACTTCTTTGTTCCATTCCAAATCTCATGGTTAACGCATAATATACGGCGCTAGAATCACTGATGTCAGGGGTTGTTAAATTCCTAGATGATTATCATTATTGCCAATAGAACCCTAAGTTCTATTGCTTCTCTATACCATCACTTAGGATGATATCATCATTTTATTTATATAATAAAATACTATTTTATTTCCTTGAAACATAGATGATAACACACAATTTATAAATACTTTGGCAAGGACTCTTCAAAAAGACATGAGCAAGTGAGGAACTTGCCTTGCGATTGCAAGGTAGTGAAGTCGGATGCTGGCACTGGACCTTGAGCTTCTATGTCTACAAAACATCATTATTGCCTGGTAAGGACAATATTTAAAGAAGCAAAATGAATATGCATAGTAATGTAATGCATTATTTATTATTTATCTTCTTTGTGTGTTTCACCCAATATTTTAGTTTCTGGAATTTCCTTAAATAATAAAGAAATTTATTTTAAAGAATAATCTTTAATATTTTATAAATATCACATTCACTATTTTTGTAATGTACAATACTATTAATAAAGATATAGCTAAAAATATTTATTTAATATACACTCTTGTATTTATTTGTTTAATAATTCTTTTAAGAATTAGCATTTAAATAAAAGAGAATTTCCTTTTGGTAACTCTAAATATTTATTTAATATTTTTCTAAAATACTACAATAATAAAATATAATAAAAAGTGATTTTTATTTATTTTTATACTTTTTATTTAATTTTTTTAAAATTCCATAAGGAATATATATTACAAAATTATTGACCAAAAATTATATATATAAATTATCTCTTAATTTAATTAAATAGGTTGAATTATTATAAATCTAAAAATATATTATTTGAAATTTTTAGATTTCTATTTTATTCTCTAGAATTTTATTTAGTTCAAAGGGTATTTTGATCTTTTTATTAATTGTTAAATTTCTTTTAAGATTTTGGGCTAACCCTTTGGGCTTATTGGGCCAAACTGGGCCCAAGTGGCTTGGCCAAAAGATCTCCCCGAAGAGGTTCTGGCCCTATCGGCCCATTCTCTGCCTCTCTCTCGGCCTTATCTCTTCTCCTCCTCGACCCCGTGGTCGCTAGCGTCGCCGTCGTGCGATGCCCGCCGCCATGGTCCTCCCTGGCCGCTGTCGTGGTGCAGGGCGAGGTTGTTGACCACGATCCTTCATCTGCTCCAACCCGATTTGGTTCTGGAGCCCTCCTGCGGCCAGGCTAGCCCCGTCCCGAACCCTAGGGTTTGGGGTGGTGCTATTGACACCGCCACTGATGCTCCAGTGGTGCTAGTGAGATGCTCGTGTGTCTTCGTGTGATACTGTGGCCGCCGCCGCGGCTAGGTGTGGGTTCCAGCACCCTCTAGGGTGCTCCCCGTGCCGCCGTGAGCTCGTCGGCCCCTTTGCTTCCTCTTCAATTCTCCAGCGAGGACCACAAGTGAGTTGGTTCTCGGTTATCACCCGTGCATCTGTCTACTTCGAGTATCCCTGTGTGTAACTAGTGGCTATCCTTTGTGTGCTTGTAACTAGGTTTTGTACTAGTTTTAGGGTTCATCCCTGGTTCTAGGGTTCAACCCTTTGTGTGCTTGTAAGATGATGATTTGATATGGTAGTGATGCTTAGTACGAATTGTGCTTACTGCACCTTAGTGCTTACTGTCATGCTTTGATTATTTGATGCTGTTGTTGATCTGATGCTAGTGTTGATCTGATGCTAGTGGTTCATAGTGTTGCCGTTGATTGGTGATTAAGCTTGGTTATTCTAATGGCACAATTGTTAAATCTGTTTGGTGAAATTGATGCTTAGTGTGTTCATCTACTGTCAGTACTTTGATACTGACAGTAAAACTGTTTGCAGTGATTCACTGCATCAGTGAGTGTTGGCTTGTATGGTCATCAATAGATTGAACTTAATCATTGGATTCTAATTATACTTTGAAGATAAATGGATATGATAGATGATCTCTAAGTGTAATTTTAGGGAAATGATATCATTAGCTTACTGGTTTATTCATGAAAGCTAAAGTAATTGTGTGGCTTGGTTGTAGGATTTATTCTTGTGACACCATCTTAGAGTGGCACACAAGTTGATTCTACTACTGGCTTTACTATGGTCAGTAGTTGAGATTGGATAGATGCCTAAAAATAAGTTGAAAGCTTCTCTTGGTATTTATGCCTATGATGTTGGTCTGAGGCTCTAGGAACTAGATTCCTATCTTGCTGTCCCTTCCAAATATGCTAAAGTATCATGGTTGCTCACTGGATCCTGGATCCTAGTTTGTTAAGATGATTGGTTTGTTTGTAGCTTATGAAATTTGAGGTGCTACTCTTTTAGGAGATGTGCCCAGATTTTATATGAACAAATGATGGAATATATAAGTTGTTTTGGTATCACCAGATCTATGATGCTGGTCTGAGATTTTGGTGCATTTGGTATAGTTTTATTCTGTCCTTTATATTTCAAATCCTCTAGGATAGGTTCACCCCACTTGGGTGATCACTGAGATGTTAACTTATAAAACAACACATACTTTTCTGTTTGGATAAGATGTTTTATGATACTCACCACAACAGTTGATGATTTGTGATGGCTTGATTTTGTTGGTGGTGTTGCTTGCTTGATCTGGTCCTTCACCTATTGATGATGTTCCTGTTTCTCCTGGTTCCTGTGCTTGGCCTTGATCAGCCCTGCATCTCCTAGCTCCTGTGAGCTTGACCTTGCTATCCACCTGATTCTCCCCCTCCTTATGTCACCATCTGGTGATGCTTGGATGGTTTTGTGTGTAGTTTTGGCTGGTGGTTTGCTTAGCTTTGTGAGGCCGAGTGTTCTTGGTGTGGTGTTGGAAATGCAAAGATGAACTAGTGGCTGCCACGGCTGTGCTTGATCCTTTTACTTGGGTGAGCTGTTGTGGCTGTGTCGACAACACACCCCATGCAGTTAGTGATTGTGGTGCATGTGTGTCTGTTGCATGGTTGTGGATGAGATCAATGAGATGTCTCATCCCTTTGATCTTTTTACTGTTAACCTGCCCGGTGAAACTTGCCCCTTTTACTTGTTGTGATCATTTGATTTATGGTTTATTCATTATGAAAGATCAAATTCTTTCATATTGGTGAAACTTGCCCCTAAAAGATTTACTCAATGATGCAACCTTGAGCAGTGCAACTCACTGCTCTCTACTGAGAGTAAAATTAATAATTTAACTTTTATTTTCCTTTTTGTTTGTTCTTGATGTTGTAGGTACACGATCTGAAGATTCAAGATTTAGTATAGGATTACTTTGAATAAATAAATTCCTTTGTAATTTTTATTTCATTCTTTTGTAAGAAATGTGTAATAATTTATTCATATAGATATATTTCTCTTTTTTGTAATTTCTTTACTATAATGAATCTTTATTGACTCAATGAGTTATTCTTTGTAACTTATCCATGGAATAAAGATAAAGAATAAAGGATTTATTTATTGTTTGAATTCCCATTACTATTTATCATTTCTTGTTTAAATTAAATAATATTGTTAAATCATTTTAGAATTCATTTTAAAATATCAATTCCTAACTTTAAAATATAAACTCAAAGTTCAAATTTGAATTCAAATTATTCCCCCCAAAACACACTAATTCATAAAGATCATGTCAAAATTTATAACGATCACTCTCTAGAGCTATTCCTACACCTAGAGAGTGAAAGAAACTCTGATCGCTTTATGTTTTTATTTGGCGAAAAAAATTACCCACATTTTACAGATGAATGCATGCATATGCACAAATTTCTAAATCTACCCTTCGTTGGTTCCTAAATGATGGGATGTTACAAATTATGAACTTGATGATCCAAACAATAGCAACTTATGTGATCGGATGGATAGTGTGAGTTCAAATTCAAACTCTCCTAGTAAAACTAGCCCACCTATCTTGGATCAATCTGGTCAAGGCCCATCGCTATATGTGTCATTCCTATCTAGGCCCACCAAGGTTTTTTCTGTTACCGATAGATGTGCAACACATTTTTCTCCTGATAGTCAGTAAGATTCATGCACTAAAAAAATTCTTTGCAGAGTTTGCTACAACTATGACCATATTGCCAGGAAATGCTTATCGCGTTACAGCAATAAGAAGATATATTGGAAAAAGGTTGTTAGAACCAACAACCTAGCTATGTTTTCACCTGAAGTATCATCTGCCTCCCCGTCTTCCCTGCCTAATAGTCGGAGCATCACGCACATTTCTGACACCACAATCAACTCCACCACCTCGAGCTCCCCGGCCCCACGCTCTGGCCTACCTCCCATTGCGAACTACCCCTATGACCCCTTCCCCAAATCCTAGCAGGGATGGTTGCCATTCCACTTGGCTCTCTATGTGAGCAACATGGCTATTTCGTCCTCGGAGGTGACTTCCCCCTGTTCTCCGACGATTGGGCTATCACCACCCTAACTCTGGGTGTCATCTAGAACCACTTCGAGGTAATCCGAGGTACGATTGAGGATCATCTCCAGGGTTTGGGTTTGGAAGTTAGATCAATATCCAAGTGTGCTATGGGTTCAGTGTTGTGAGACCCTGGCACATGGCTCAACAGGATTGATAGGAAACCCATACCAACAAGTTGCAACTTCTTTTCTGGAAGCTCATTCGAAAAGAACTCTAAGGTTAAGCGTGCTTGGCCTAGAGCAATTCTAGGATGGGTGACCCATCGACCGAAAGTGGTGCGTGCATGCAGTGAGGACAAAGTGCGCAGAAAAGACTAGTGTTGGTCTGTGGGGCTAGTCTAGAGATCCTATTGAGCTGCCAGAAGTGATAGCCGTCGGTCCGGAGCGACCGGAGGTGTTACAAGTTGGTATCAGAGCCGACCCTCGCGGTTACACGGGCGTGTGCGGGTCAGTGGCGGACATGTGGTGCATGGCGCGTGTGGCCCGGAGTGGACACGGCATGGCACATGTGCCGACACTGGACACACAGACGTATGCCAAGAGGGGACGTTCATGGCTTGTGGTTGATCGACGAGGACGTCAATCTTCTAAGTGTGGGTGTATGTGAGATCCTGGCACATGGCTCAATAGGATTGATAGGAAACCCATACCAACAAGTTGCAACTTCTTTTCCGGAAGCTCGTTCGAAAAGAACTCTAAGGTTAAGCGTGCTTGGCCTAGAGCAATTCTAGGATGGGTGACCGACCGGGAAGTGGGTACCGGGTGCGCACGAATGAGGACAAAGTGCACACAAAAGACTAGCGTTGGTCTGTGGGGCTAGTCTAGAGATCCTTTTGAGCTTCCAGAAGTGACAGCCGTCGGTCCGGAGTGACCGGGGGTGTTACAAGTGCTAGTTTGATTTGCGATAGTTACATAGCGAGATGATGTAGTAGATTTGATCCCTCACTTTATTGATGACTCTGTTCATTGTTTTTGTGGATCAAGATAAAGGAATTAATAGGCGTGCTACTTTGCTCACACATGATGTTTGGCATATGCTTCTGAACTATCCTACTAAATTTTAGGAGGTTGACACTATCATGAAGACCATTGTTCCATATGGTAGATTTCTCGTGTGGAACAAAGACCCAACAGATAAATCTAGAATCTTGGTTAAGATCAGGGCATATAATGTAGGCACGTTACCTATGACTATTGTTGTGCTGAGAAACCTGACAGAGGATGACAACACTGATTCTTGGACATGCCCTCTTATTCTTCAACGTCATCGCATGCTGGGTGTTGTTGTTGGAGATGAGGATCCACTCCCACCACATGGTGGAGATCCTCACCCTCTACCTACACCCAACAATGGAGGTTTCTGGCATGATCAGCAGATGCAAGGCGATCAAGATCAGATGGAGGAAGAAGGGCATGGTGTGTATGTTGCTCCTGCAACACCTGTTGCTGCACCTGCTATTGATAATGTTGTACTAGCTAATGGTAATGTTGCACTTGCCGATATTTTCATGGGGGAACAAATAGCACCTGCTACTGTAGGGTTCGTAGCATAGAAAACAAAAAAATTCCTACGATGGGAACAACTATGTACCAAGATATATCTACTAGATACGAACAACGGGCGGATGTATATCCGTAGAGAACATACCCTTGAAGACCGACAAAGCTTAACGAGTAAAACTCGTGGTTGATGTAGACGATCTCTTGCCGATCTCAAGATCGAGAGGAAGTCCTAGCGCCGCAAATCAGCAGCGCATCCGTGCTCGCACACACGTACGAGGCACCGAGCAACCTCCACCTCCTCACTCTAGCGATGCAGCGGAAGCACAACTCTTTCTTGCCGATAGCCACCAGGAACATGTATCTCGCTAGTCCGAGACCATGGGGGATAATAACTAAAGGGGGAGAGAGATCCTTCACGAGGAGGTGTGAGTGAGAAGTGAGGAGGCGGGTGCCTTTTATACGAGAGGGGGGAACCCCAAGGGGGTGGCCGGCGCATGGGGGATGCCCCCTTGCCCTCCCCTCATAAATGTGGATGGACACTCCACTCACAAAAATCCTTTCAATTCCCTCCACTCAAAATCCCACTCAAATTCCCATTAAATTTCCACCAAATTTAATGCAAACTCTCATTAAATAAAACTCATTTTATTTATTCAAAATTTTGTCAATTACTTTAATGACAAACATTCACATATAACCCCTTGCTAGTATTTCATTTCACTTGCAAAAACACTTTCTGCAATTTCAGCTGAAAACCTGTTTCGGTATCTAGTGAAATAAATTCCTACGCTTGTTATCCTTTTCGGCATGAAACTTTTGCTCCAATTGGATGTAGGTGTCTCTTAAGTGTGCCACCCTATGGTTCGCGAATAATGCGGACATGATCGAGACCCTTCTCCGATCAATAATCAGAAGCGGGATCTGGAGACCCATACTAACTCCCACACATTCAACGATGACTTTCTTGTGATCGTCGAAACCTTTTACGCTAGTATCTTAATCCCTTTGTTTCGCGATATATTACATGTCCGAGATTTGATCATTGGTATCTCCATACCTAGTTTGGTCTCGTTACTGACATGCACTCTTTTCTCATTCCCGTGATATAACATTCTAGTGATCAAATCACTTGCTTGCAAGCCAATGTGATATCACCGAGAGGGCCCAAAGTATATCTATCCATCATCGGGATGAACAAATTTCACTCTCGATCCATGTGCCTCAACATAACACTTTAGTAGTTCTGAACCCATCTTTATAATCACCCAGTTACGGTGTGACGTTTGATGTTATCAAGAAACTCTTCTGGTGTTAGTGATTGACATCATCTCATGGTCTAAGGATTAGGATCACTTCGTAAGTTGTTATAGCAATATAAACTCAATGACTTTGATCGTAATGCTATACTTCGGATGAATGTTCATCAGACCATTACACTAATGTTGTGACCTCGTTATTAACAACATCCAATGTCTATGATCAGGAAACTTTGATCATCTTGTTAATCAACGAGCTAGTTTATGAGAGAGGCATAACTAGGAACTTTCTGTTTGTTTATTAAACACACATGTTATAATGTTTCCGTATTAATACAATTATAGCATGCAAAATAAACATCTATCATATACTTGGAATACACATAATAAACACTTTATTATTGCCTCTCAGGGCATATTCCCTTCAGTCTCCCACTTGCACTAGAGACAATAATCTAGTTACATAGTGATGAATCTAACACCCATGGAGTTCTGGTGTTGATCATGTTTTGCTCTAAGGAGAGTTTTAGTCAACGAATCTGCTACTTTGAGATCCGTATGTACTTTACAAATCTTTATATCTCCATCCTTGACATGTTCATGGATGGAGTGAACCCGGCGCTTAATATGCTTGGAATACTTGTGAGACCTTGGTTCTTTGGCATTGGCAATGGCACCATTGTTGTCACAATAGATCACCATTGGGTCCAACATGCTTGCAACCACATTGCTTCCTTAGTTCGGATATGAACTCCTTCATCCAAACTGCTTCCTGAGCCGCTTCCGAAGCAGCAACATATTTGGCCTCCGTTGTTGATCCTACCACCACGGGATGTTTGGAACTCCTCCAACTAACCGCTCCACCATTCATGAGAAATACGTATCTGGATTGAGACTTAGAGTCATCCAGATCGGTGTCAAAGCTAGCGTCGACATAACACTTAGCGACGAGCTCTTCTTCACCTCCATATACAAGAAACATATCCTTAGTTCTTCGCAAGTACTTAAGGATATTCTTGACCGCTATCCAGTGTTCCGAACCTGGATCC
Organism: Avena insularis; assembly: GCA_023614405.1. Classification (NCBI taxonomy): domain Eukaryota; kingdom Viridiplantae; phylum Streptophyta; class Magnoliopsida; order Poales; family Poaceae; genus Avena; species Avena insularis. The sequence continues at coordinate 373,569,161 of CM042695.1, read as the reverse complement.
GATTGGTACCAACTAGTAAAACTAATAGCATGTGCCACATCCGGTCTTGTACTTAGCATGACGTACATTATAGAGCCTATGGATGAAGCATAGGGGACTTTGTCCATTATCTCTCTTTCTTCCGTCGTAGCCGGACTTTGAGTCTTACTCAATGTCTTGCCTTGCAACATAGGTACGAACCCCTTCTTACTTTTGTCCATTTTAAACTTCTTTAAAATCCTATCAAGGTATGTACTTTGCGATAGCCCTATTAGGCGCCTAGATCTATCTCTATAGATCTTTATGCCTAATATGTATGACGCTTCACCTAGGTCCTTCATTGAAAATTTGCTGTTTAGATAACTTTTAACATGTTTAAAAGATCTATATCATTTCCGATCAATAATATGTCATCCACATATAATATCAGAAATTCCACATTGCTCCCACTCACTTTCTTGTAAATACAAGCTTCTCCATAAGTTTGGACAAATCCAAACTCTTTGATCACCTCATCAAAGCGGAGATTCCAACTTCGTGATGCTTGCTTCAGTCCATAGATGGATCGCTGAAGCTTGCACACCTTGTTAGCATCCTTAGGATCTACAAAACCCTTTGGTTGTATCATATACAACTCTTCTTCAATATTACCATTGAGGAATGCGGTTTTGACATCCATCTGCCATATCTCATAATCAAAATATGCAGCAATTGCTAACATAATCCTAACTGATTTTAGCATCGCTACGGGAGAGAATGTCTCATCGTAGTCAACTCCTTGAATTTTTTGAAACCCCTTTGCGACAAGTCGAGCTTTATAGACGGTCACATTACCATCAGCATCAGTTTTCCTTTTGAAAATCCATTTATTCTCCACGGCCTTTCGGTCGTGAGGTAAGTCCACCAAGTTCCAAACTTGATTTTCATACATGGATTCCATCTCGGATTTCATGGCTTCTAACCATTTGTTGGAATCCAGGCTCATCATCAATTCTTCATACGTCGCAGGGTCATCATTTTCTGTAGGGGTTCGTAGCATGGAAAACAAAAAAATTCTACCGCATGCACACAAACAAGCCAAGATCTATCTACTAGATTGTAGCAACGAGTCGATAGAAGCACTCACCCTCGAAGATTCCAGCGTTAACGAGCAGATTCTCGTGGGTGATGTAGTCGTACACTTGCCGATCTCAAGATCGCGTAGATGATCCTTCCGGCGCTGCGTTCCGGCAGCGCTTCCGCAGTCGGTCACACGTTCGGTACTCGATGAAGACCTTCCTCTCCCTTGTTCTAGCAGGCAGCAGAGGTTGTAGCACTCTCATCGTGATTCCGGCAGCACGACGGCGTGGTGTCGGAAGTAGAGGGAAGATCTCGCAGGGCTTCGCCTAAGCCGGAGAGAGTATGGTCGAGTAAGAGAGGGCCTTGGAGATCTACGGTTTAGAGGCAGCAAGGGGGGTGGCTTGGTCGGCGGCTAGGGTTTGGGGAAACCCTAGTCGGCGACTTGGAGGAGCCCTAGGAGGCGTCAACACTTGGGGTGGTGGCGCCTGGAGCTAGGGTTTGAGGTGTGAGGAGTAGGGGTGCGCCCTACCCCTCCTTATATAGGTGGGGGGAGGCGGTTTGGGAGGAGGGAGTCCTCCCCCAACTCCTCCTCCTTGGCCGGCGGGTGGAGGGAGTGGGATTCCTACCCTAGGTAGGTTTCCTACTCTCCCTCCACCAAGCAATGTTCGGATTTGACTTTTCAAATTGGCGTTTGACTTTCAAACTTGAATTTGATTTCTCTCTTCATATTGCCCAGCCAAGTGACCTAGTACATGATACAACCATTCCACATTGTCATGACACATCCATGTACCCTTCCCCTTCCGGAGTGCCGGACCTTTCAGACCCTTCTAGAACATTCCTTGTGAAAACACCAGAATCATTTCCGAACTCCAAAACAGGACTTTCCTTATATGAATCTTATTCTCCGGACCATTCCGGATCTCCTCGTGATATCCCGGATCCCATCCGAGACTTCGAACAACATTCGGTCTCTTACTCATCATTCCATAACTACACAACAACATCGAATCCTTAAGTGTGTCTCCCTACGGTTCGTGAATTATGCGGACATGACCGAGACACTTCTCCGATCAATAACCAATAGAGGAATCTGGAAATTCATATGGCTCCCATATATTTCTACGATTACTTTGCGATCGAATGAACCACTTACATACAATACCAATTTCCCTTTGTCTCATGATAGTTTACTTATCCGAAGTTTTGATCGTCGGTATCTCTGCATACCTAGTTCAACCTCGTTACCGATAAGTACTATTTTCTCGTTCCCGTGATATGTGATCCCTTGTGACCCAGTCACATGCTTGCAAGCTAATTAGATGACATTCCACCGAGAGGGCCCAGAGTATATCTATCCGTCATATGGATGGAAAAATCCCACTCTTGATCCATGTGCCTCAACCCATACTTTCCGAACACTCAATGCCACCTTTATAGCCACCCAGTTATGTTGTGGTGTTTGATGTCATCAAAGCATCCTTCCGGTGATGGTGATTAGCATGATCTCATGGTCGAAGGAATTAGGTTACTATGTATCAGAAAGCTTATAGCAATTGAACTATTAAAATGACTTGATCTTTATGCTACGCTTATCTATAGGAGTATGTCCATCATACCATTCTCCTAATGATATAATCTCGTTGTTAATAACATCTCAATGTTCATGATCAAGAAACCACGATCATCTATTAACCAACAAGCTAGCATTATTAAAGAGGCTTTACTAGGGACTCTAATTTAGTTTACAAATCACACAAGTATTAATGTTTCCGGTTAATACTATTATAGCATGAATGTAAACATTTACCATAAACACAAAGATATAATAATAACTACATTTATTATTGCCTCTAGGGCATATCTCCAACAGTGTCCCACTTGCACCAGAGTCAACTAATCTAGATTACATGGTAATATACCGAACACCCATGGAGGTTTGGTGCTGGTCATGTTTTGCCCTCGGGAGAGGTTTAGTCAGCGGATCCGCCACATTCAGATCTATGTGTACTTTGCAAATCTTTATGTCACCATCTTGGACATGTTCTCGAATAGCATGAAAACGTAGCTTGATGTGCTTCAGCTTCTTGTGTGACCTTGGTTCTTGCGCATTGGCTATGGCGCCCATGTTATCACAGTAGATAGACATTGGGTGCAACGCACTTGGAACCACACCGAGCTCTGTAATGAACTCTTTCATCCATATCGCCTCTTGTAAAGCCTCCGAAGCAGCTATGTATTCCGATTTAGTTGAAGATCTCGCCACAACGCTTTGCTTTGCACTCATCCAGCTAACTGCTACACCATTCAAAGTAAATACGTATCCAAATTGAGATTTAGAATCATCCGGATCGGTGTTCCAACTAGCGTCGGTGTAACCATTAACAACGAGTTGTTCATCACCTCCATAAGAAAGAACCATATCCTTAGTTCTTCTCAAGTACTTAAGGATGTTTTTGACCGCTGTCCAATGATCCACTCCTGGATCACTTTGATATCTGCTAGTCAAACTAACAACATATGTAATGTCGGGTCTAGTACATAGCATGCCATACATAAGAGATCCTATGGCTGAGGCATAGGGAGTCTTACTCATCCTTTCTCTATCTTCTGTCGTTGCTGGACTTTGAGTTTTACTCAAGGTCGTATTGGGCAACATGGGCAAGAACCCTTTCTTGCCATCTTCCATTCCAAACCTCTTTAGAACTTTGTCCAAATATGTACTTTGTGACAATGATATTAGGCGTCTCAATCTATCTCTATAAGTCTTTATGCCTAATATGTAAGCTGCTTCGCCAAGATCTTTCATTGAAAAAATATTATTCAAATAATCCCTAACACTATTTAGAAGGTCTACATCATTCCCAATCAACAATATGTCATCTACATATAGTATTAAGAATGCTACAGAGCTCCCACTCACTTTCTTGTAAATACAAGCTTCTCCATAAGTTTGTACAAAACCAAAGCTTTTGATTACCTTATCAAAACGTTCAACTTCGGGATGCTTGCTTCAATCCATATATGGACCGTTGAAGTTTGCATACCTTGTTAGCATCTTTAGGATCGACAAAACCTTTGGGTTGCATCATATACAACTCTTCATCAATGTCTCCATTCAGGAAAGCTGTTTTGACATCCATCTGCCATATCTCATAATCATAATATGAAGCAATTGCTAACATAATCCTCACAGACTTTAGCTTTGCTACCGGTGAGAAAGTCTCATCGTAGTCAACTCCTTGAATTTGTCGAAACCCTTTTGCGACAAGTCGAGCTTTATAGACAGTAACATTACCATCAGCATTTGTTTTCTTCTTGAAAATCTATTTGTTCTCGACAGCCTTCCGGCCATCCGGTAAGTCCACCAAAGTCCATACTTGGTTTTCATACATGGACCCAATCTCGGATTTCATGGCTTCTTGACATTTATTGGAATGTGGGTTCATCATCGCTTCCTCATATGTCGCAAGGTCATCGGTGTTGTCCACCAACATGACACTCATAACGGGATCATACCAATCAGGAGTGCTACAAGTGCTCGTTGACCTGCGAGGTTCCGTAGTTACTTCAACCGAAGTTTCATGATGAACATCATTAGCTTCCTCTCTTATTGGTGTAGGCGCCACAGGAACTACTTCCGGTGTTGTGCTACTCGCAAGTTCGAGAGAAGGTTCACCAACCTCGTCAAGTTCTACTTTTCTTCCTGTCACTTCTTTCGAGAGAAATTCTTTCTCTAGAAAGGATCCATTCTTGGCAACGAAGATTTTGCCTTCGGATCTATGATAGAAGGTTTACCCAATAGTTTCCTTCGGGTATCCTATGAAGACGCATTTTTCCAGTTTGGGTTCAAGCTTGTTCGGCTGTAACTTCTTTACATAAGCTCCGCAACCCCAAACTTTAAGGAACGACAATTTAGGTTTCTTCCCAAACCATAATTCATATGGTGTCGTTTCAACGGATTTAGATGGTGCCCTATTTAAAGTGAATGCGGCTGTTTCTAATGCATAACCCCAAAATGATAGCGGTAAATCTGTAAGTGACATCATAGAACGAACCATATCTAAGAGAGTTTGATTACGACATTCGGACACACCATTACGCTGTGGTGTTCCCGACGGTGTCAATTGTGAAAGTATTCCGCATTTCTTCAAATGCTCGCCAAACTCGTAACTTAGATATTCGCCTCCATGATCAGATCGTAGAAATTTAATCTTCTTGTTATGTTGATTCTCTACCTCACTTTGAAATTCCTTAAACTTCTCGAAAGTTTCGGACTTATGTTTCATGAAATAGATATACCCATATCTACTCAAGTCATCCGTGAAGGTAAGAACATAACGATAACCACCGCGCGATGCTACACTCATTGGACCACACACATCGGTATGTATGATTCCAATAAGTCTGTAGCTCGCTCCATCGTACCAGAAAATGGAGTCTTAGTCATTTTACCCATTAGCCATGCTTCGCATCTTTCAAGTGATTCGAAATCAAGTGATTCAAGAAGTCCATCGGAATGGAGTTTCTTCATACGCTTCACTCCAATGTGACCTAAGATGACAGTGCCACATATAGGTCGTGTTATCGCTCAATTTCAAACGTTTAGTTTCAATGTTATTAATGTCTGTATTTCCACAATCGAGATTCAATAAGAATAGACCATCTATCAAAGGTGCATGTGCATAAAACATACTACTCATATAAATCGAACAACCATTATTCTCAGACTTAAACAAGTAACCGTCTCGCAATAAACATGATCTAGATATAATGTTCATGCTCAACACAGGCACCAAATAACAATTATTTAAGTATAAAACTAATCCCGATGGTAGATGAAGAGGTAGCGTGCCGACCGCGATCACATCAACCTTTGATCCATTTCCAACGCGCATCGTCACCTCGTTCTTCGCTAGCTTCCGTTTATTATGCAGCACCTGTTTCGAGTTACAAATATGAGCAACCGAACGAGTATCAAATACCCAGGCACTACTACGAGTACTAGTGAGATACACATCAATAACATGTATATCGGATATACCTTTTTTCCTGATGTTGTCGTTCTTCAATTCCACCAAGTACTTTGGGCAATTCCGCTTCCAGTGACCTTCTCCCTTGCAGTAAAAGCACTCAGTATCAGGCTTAGGCCCAACCTTGGTTTTCTTCGCCGGCGCGGCAACTTTCTTACCGCCCTTCTTGAAGTTTCCCTTTTTCTTAGACTTGCCTTGCTTCTTGAATTTTGTGGTCTTATTGACCAACAACACTTGGTGCTCTTTCTTAATCTCCACTTATGTAGATTTCAACATGGAGAAGAGTTCTGTCAACGTCTTGTCCATGTTTTGCATATTGTAGTTCATCACAAAGTTCTTGTAACTTGGTGGCAGTGATTGGAGGACACGGTGAATCCCCAAAGAATTAGGAATTACTATACCCAAACTTTGGAGTTTATTTGCGTGCCCAGACATCTTAAGCACGTACTCACTGACGGAGCTGCCCTCTTCCATCTTGTAGTTAAAGAACTTTTTAGAAGCCTCATAACTCTCAACTGCTGCGTGAGCCTCAAATATCATTTTGAGTTCACGGACAATATCATGTGGGTCATGGTTCTCAAACCTTTTCTGAAGCTCCGATTCCAAACCATACAAGATAGCACACTGAACTGTGGAGTATTGATTCTTCCGAGTGAGGTAAACATTCTTTACTTCATCGGTAGCGATGGCGCATGCGGTCACCCAAATGGTGCATCCCGACATAGGTCAAATTACCAGCATTGAGGACAATCCTCAAATTGCGGAACCAATCCGCGAAGTTGCTTCCGTTGTTTTTCAACTTTTCTTTCTCTAGGAACGCATTAAAATTGATGGTAGGGGCCGCCATTGATCTACAACATATTTGCAATAGTTTAGACTAAGTTTATGACAAACTGAGTTCTAATTAATAGTTAAATTAATCTAGGTGAACTCCCACTCAAAACAATATCCCTCACATTGTTTTAGTGATCACACGAACCAAATCCACCACATCAAAACCGATCACCACGAGAGTTGATGTAGCTTCAATGGCGAACAATCAACATGTTCATCATATCTACTATATGACTCATGCTTTACCTTTCGGTGATCCGTGTTCCGAGACCATGTTTGTACATGCTAGGCTCGTCAAGATCAAACCTTAGCTTCCGCATGAGCAAATCTAGCTTGCTCACGTTGTATACACTCGTAGAATCTAGCACACTCGATCATCACGTGGTGCTTTGAAACAACGAGCTTTAGCAACAGTGCTTACTAAGGATGAACACTTTAAAACTTGAAATTGTGTGCATGAGGGATCATCTTATAATGCTACCGTCGTAAACTAAGAAATACAAGATGCATAAAAGGATTAACATCACATGCAATTCATAATATGTGATATGATATGGCCTTTCTTCTTGTGCTTCCGATCTCCATCTTCAAGCACGAACATGATCTCCATCATCACCGGTATGGCGTCAAGGTCAATGGCGCCGTTTCATGGTTGTCGTCCACCAGCTTCAACTATTACAACTACTTTGAATAGACACGCAGGTCTTAACGGAATTAAAAGACAACCATATGGCTCCTGCCGGTTGGCAACTTACAATAAGGAACATTGCATACATCATATATAATCACAATCATGGCCATATCACATCACATCACACCCATGCAAAACAAAGTTAGACGCCTCTAATTTTCTTTGCATATTTTACGTGGTTTGGGGCTTTCAATAAGTGTCGTTCTAACTTACGAACAAGAACCACAACGTTGATGCTTGAACTATCAAGTGCCCATTGTAAATTGAATCTATACTATGATGGGAGAGACAGACACCGGCAAAGCCACTTATGCAATACAAGTTGCATGTTGAGCGTGGAGCAAGTCTCATGAACGATGTCATGTAAGGTTAGCCCAGGCCGCTTAATCCCATCATACCGCAAGATGCAAAGTACACAAAAGGCAATTGATAATAAAAGCACCACCGCCCATAATGACCATTGTGTTCTACTCGTGCAACAGATCTACATATAGACACGACTCTGATATCACTGTAGGGGTTCGTAGCATGGAAAACAAAATTTTCTACCACATGCACACAAACAAGCCAAGATCTATCTACTAGATTGTAGCAACAAGTCGATAGAAGCACTCACCCTCTAAGATTCCAAAGCGGTTAACGAGAGCAGATTCTCGTGGGTGATGTAGTCGTACACTTGTCGATCTCAAGATCGCGTAGACGATCCTTCCCAAGATCGTTCCGGCGGCCTTCATGATTGGTCACACGTTCGGTACTCAATGAAGACCTTCCTCTCCCTTGTTCCAGCAGGCAGCGAAGGTTGTATGCGGTGAACCAGCATAACACTGCATGTGTAGTACACTATAGTCATTGACATGACATCCACAGAACACCGTTCCGTAAATATCACATCCCTCAGAGTGGTACAACAGAAACATTGCGGGTCCATATTACAAAAGTACACACATTATTATTATTATTACAATACCGGAAGTTCAAGACTTTCAAAAGATCCAACTTACAAACCAAAATATAAGATGTTCAGCGGAAATTTAAAAGTAGCAACTCCGACTAGGAGTGGGGCTCAACAGCTTATTCTATAGAGTTCATGTTGCTCAGCTCTGTTAGTTACTGGACACTTAAGTGGACTCATTCCCATCGACACCGGAGCGGATCTCGTAGTCCACGCCTTCAACTCCTCCGGATAGATCAGGTTCCTCGTAGAACACGTCTTCCTGGCATTCGGCTGCATACATTGGCACGTCTTCAGGATCCTCAGAGTCTAAGCAAGGGATCAAAGGAAAGAATGAGTAACACCGTTACCCAACAAGTTCATTATATGCAAGGTGGGAGGTTTGATGCTCTAACTACCACCTCGGATTATAAATCCTTGGCACTATGCAATTTTTGTAAATCTTTCTTCAAAGATTGATTTTATTCCAAAAAACTGTGACAATCAGCCTTCACAGGTTGACCAGAACTTTCATGGAGTTCCTTTCCTACTGCTCAGTAGCTCCTTCCCGAATAGGAGTAACAAGTTACAGTTCTTACACTCTCAGAGGTGTTACTTTACCCATGAGAGATCAACTCCTTGTTGCACAAGGGCGTACTTTTCCGTCCACAATTCCATGATGTGGGGCCCAGAGTTGGTCCAAGCCAATCACGCCCCTTCAGTGACCTCAAGATGCCTCCTTGGTGTACACCATGCCCACATAATGAATTACGGCAATGGTTTGTACAAACCGTTAGATGCCGAACTATCGGGACGATGAGGGTTCCCACCCATATGCTGCATATCCTCTACGAATTACCAATTAATATGCACGCTACGAGGATAACAGCCACGACCTGCACATCCGGCTTCATGCGAGAGGAAGAAGATACAGCTGACTTCTCTATCCCATTCCAAATCTCATGGCTAACGCGTAATATACGGCGCTAGAATCACTGATGTCAGGGGTTATTAAATCCCTACTTGATCATCATTGTTGCAAATAGAATCCTAAGTTCTATTGCTCCATTATATCACCACTTAGGATGATATCTATGATTTGTTTATTTGTGAAAATAATATTTTCTTTCTTTTATAGCATATATGATAACACACAATTTGCAAATACTTTGATAAAGACTCTTCAAAGGACATGAGCAAGTGATGAACTTGCCCTGTGATGGCAAGGTAGTGAAGTCTGATGCTTGCACTGGACCTTGAGCTTCTAGTTCTACAAAAACATCATTATTATCCGGTAAGGACAATATTTAAAGAAGCAAAATGATTATGCAAGTAATGTAATGCATTATTTAATTATATATGCATTTTCCTTATATAAGGTGCCCTTTTAATAAAGCATTTATAAATATTATTTTTTAAATATTTATTGCATATATTATTTTATTTTATTACCCTTCTTATTTGACTTTTATTGATTAATAATTCTTTTAGGAATTATTAATTATACATTAAATTTATTACTAAATATTTATTTAGTATTTTTCAAAAATACTTTATTATTAATAAATAATGAAAGTGATTTTATTTATTTTTATCACCTTTCAATAATTTTGTAAAATTCCATAAGGAATATATAAATTACAAAATTCTTATAAAAATTTAAGTGTCCAAAATTTTATATCTTATTTTATTTGGATAGAGTGGATTATTGTGAATCCAAAAATATTTTATTTAAAATTTTTGGACTTTTATTTTATTTTCTATAATTTTATTGAGGTAAGGGGCATTTTGGTCCTTTCTAATTGATCAAAAGATTTATTAAATAACTTGGGCTGGCCCCTTGGCTTATTGGGCCAGGGTGGCCCAATAGGGCAGGGTCAAAAGATAACCCCGAAGGGTTTTGGCCCACCTAGCCCACTCTGCCTCCCTCTCTCCCTCGACTTGATCCCCTCCTCCTCTGACTCGACCCCGTGGCCGGCGATGCCGCCACCGTCGATTCCTGCCGTCGTCGGCCATTCTGGCCACCACCGTGGTGCGAGTTGGGGTTGTTGACGATGCTTTTTTGTTCCATCCACTTGGATTTGACTCCGGGGCTTCCCTGTGGTCAGGTCTACCCCATTCTCGAACCCTAGGGTTCGGAAAAGGTGATGTCGCCGCCGCCGCGATCCCGCCTGCGGTGGTGTACTGGTCTTGTGTGCTGCTGCGGTCGCCGCCGTGGAAGGTGCAGGTTGTAGTGCCCCTCTGGGTGCTCCCCGTGCCGCCGCGGTTCGTCGGCTACCCTGCTTCCTCTTCGATTCGTCAGCGAGGACCTCGGGTAAGTTGTCGCGGTGGTGTTTGTCTATGCTACTGCCATGATTCTCCCTGTGTGTATCTAGTGGCTACTCATGCCGAGTGACTATGTGCTGATTTGGTTCATCTCTGGATTAAGGTTCTTGCTCTGATTAGGGTTCATAACCCCCTGTTGATCATATCTATGATGGTTTAGATCTAGTATTGTTCATATCTGATCGTGGGAAATGATTGTCTGCTGTGGTTAATGATTGATAGTGGCTTTGAGGATGTTGGTTGCCTGTCAGATTTATTCTAGTGGTAACCCACCATGATCCATGCTAGTGTTCAATGAAATCCTTGATTGGATTATGTTGTTGATCTGAGAGTTTATTCTACTGTCAGAATGCTTATACTGACAGTAGTTTCTCTCAGTAGTTGCTTGCTGCAATTATAATATTAGCTTGTATGAGATTATACTCATTGAATCAAATCATTACTTGTAATGATTTCTATGGATGTATAGATGAATTTAAGGTTGATTCCTGGCACTTGGCTTTCAGGAAAATGATATTTATTGATTTGTCCCTTTTTATCTATGGAAACTAAGTATAGATTGGTTTTATCTCATTAAGAACTTGTCCTTGTGTACCATTGTATTTTGGCACACAAGTGATTGGGTTTTTATTTCTGGGCTTAGCTTGATAATGCTTGTGATTAAAACTGATAAGATGATATGAAAGCTTTTATTAACTTTCCTGCCTATGATGTTGGTCTGAGGCTCTAGGATGTAATTCCTAGTTAGTTGGGCAATAATTTGTTTGAAACTTGAAAGATTAGAGGTGTTACTCTCTCTTTGAGAGATGTGCCCTGATCTGATAAGATCAAATGAAAATGATCTAAGTTGCAAAAATACACTAAACCCAGTGATGCTGGTCTGAGGGTTTAGTGTTTGTGGTTGAGCTTGATTTCTTATCCTTATACTTGAAATCTCTAGGATAGATTCACCCCTCTTGGTTGATTATTGAGAGATTATTTCATAAAGCAACACATGCTTTTATGATGAAATCATGTGATGGTTTTATGAGGCTCACCATAGATTCTGATGTGGATGTAGTAGATTGATGATGATCTTGATCTGCTTTTGCTGTGCTCCTGAGCTTGCTCATGAGCTTGCATGCTCCTCCTAGCTCTTGGGATTGACCTTGCTGTCCACCAGATCCATCCCCCTCCTTATGTCACCATCCTGGTGATGTTTGGGTTGATCTAGGTGGTTGGGTTTAGCTGCTGTTCTTGGTTTGGCTGTTGTTCACCCTGGCTATGTTGGTGTGTTGTGTAGTGGAGTGGTGCACTAGTGCTTTCCCCGTGACTATGCTGTGGTTTTGTGATATTGGCTGTGCTTGTGAGGTCGACAGCACACCCCTTGCATGCTTGTGTGTGTGCAGCTTATGTGTCTGCTATGCACTTGTGGATAGGTTCAGAATTTTTGAACTTACCATTACCAAACTACTTTTACCTGGCTGGTGAATTAGTCCCTTTTGGCTGTCATTTGCATTCTGGATTTGAATTTATGAAAGATGAAATATTTCATATTGGTGAAACTTGCCCCTTTATAACATTTCTCAATGATGAGTTTGTCAGGTGCACCTCACTGACATATTTGAGAGAAATATACTAACACTAATCCTATTTTGTTTTCTATTTAATCTTTGTTTTGCAGGTACAAAGATAAAGATGAAGATTTAGTGTAGTTTTAGATATAGGATAGTTAGTAAATATACAAATGTAATTTTCTTTTCTTTTGTAATTTTTCTTTTATAATTCTTGTAATCTTTATTTTATTCATTTGTAATAAAGATTATATATTTATTAATAAAGAATATTCTTATTCTTTATTCTTTTTGTAATTTGTGAAGTTTTGAATACTTCAGTAAGTTCATTCTTTATAATTGGTTTATGTATATAAAATAAATTTCATATACAATATTATTTTTAGATAAGATTTAAGTTATAATACTTTTCTCTTAATTAATTTAAGATTCAAATCTTATATCAAAATCATTTAAATTATAAAACACTTAAGTTTTAAAATCAAACTCATTTCAAAACACACATAATTATTTTAAGATCATATCAAAGTTTATAGCAATCCTCCTTCAGGACTAAACCTAATCTCAAAGTAAGAAAGAAACTTTGATCACTTCAAGGTTTTTATTTGGCAAAAAATTTACTCACATTTTCTCAATTGAATGCATGCAACAATTCATATTCCTAAGTCTACCCTTCGTTAGGTCCTATATACTGGGATGTTACATTGTAGCACTCTCCTCGTGATTCCGGCAGCACGACGGCGTGGTGTCGGAAGTAGAGGGAAGATCTCGCAGGGCTTCACCTAAGCCGGAGCGAGTATGGTGGAGTAAGAGAGGGCCTTGGCAATCTACGGTTTAGAGGCACTAAGGGGGGTGGCTTGTCCGGCGGCTAGGGTTTGGGGAAACCCTAGTCGGCGACTTGGAGGAGCCCTAGGCGGCGGCAGCACTTGGGGTGGTGGCGCCTGGAGCTAGGGTTTGAGGTGTGAGGAGTAGGGGTGCGCCCTACCCCTCCTTATATAGGTGGGAGAGGCAGTTTGGGAGTAGGGAGTCCTCCCCAAACTCCTCCTCCTTGGCCGGCGGGTGGACGGTGTGGGATTCCTACCCTAGGTAGGTTTCCTACTCTCCCTCCACCAAGCAATGTTCGGATTTGACTTTTCAAATTGGCGTTTGACTTTCAAACTTGAATTTGATTTCTCTCTTCATATTGCCCAGCCAAGTGACCTAGTACATGATACAACCATTCCACATTGTCATGACACATCCATGTACCCTTCCCCTTCCGGAGTGTCGGACCTTCCACACCCTTCTATAATATTCCCGATAAAACACCGGAATCATTTCCAAACTCCGAAACAGGACTTTCCTTATATGAATCTTATTCTCCGGACCATTCTGGATCTCCTCGTGATATCTCGGATCCCATCCGAGACTCCGAACAACATTCGGTCTCTTACTCATCATTCCATAACTACAGAACAACATTGAATCCTTAAGTGTGTCTCCCAACGGTTCATGAATTATGCGGACATGACCGAGACACTTCTCCGATCAATAACCAATAGAGGAATCTGGAAATTCATATGGATCCCACATATTTCTATGATTACTTTGCGATCGAATGAACCACTTACATACAATACCAATTTCCCTTTGTCTCACGATAGTTTACTTATCCGAGGTTTTGATCGTCGGTATCTCTGCATACCTAGTTCAACCTCGTTACCGATAAGTACCCTTTTCTCATTCCCGTGATATGTGATCCCTTGTGAGCCAGTCACATGCTTGCAAGCTAATTGGATGACATTCCACCGAGAGGGCCCAGAGTATATTTATCCTTCATATGGATGGACAAATCCCACTCTTGATCCATGTGCCTTAACCCATACTTTCCGAACACTCAATGCCACCTTTATAGCCCCGCAGTTACAGTGTGGTGTTTGATGTCATAAAAGCACCCTTCCGGTGATGGTGATTAGCATGATCTCATGGTCGAAGGAATTAGGTTACTATGTATCAGAAAGCTTATAGCAATTGAACTATTAAAATGACTTGATCTTTATGCTACGCTTATCTATAGGAGTATGTCCATCATACCATTCTCCTAATGATATGATCTCGTTGTTAATAATATCTCAATGTTCATGATCGAGAAACCACGATCATCTATTAACCAACAAGCTAGTATTATTAAAGAGGCTTTACTAGGGACTCTAATTTAGTTTACAAATCACACAAGTATTAATGTTTCTGGTTAATACTGTTATAGCATGAATGTAAACATTTATCATAAACACAAAGATATAATAATAACTACATTTATTATTGCCTCTAGGGCATATCTCCAACATTTTCATTAACCATGAAATTCATAACATGGTTTCCGTACAGCTCAGGAGCTGCACGCGTCCTACTAGACCTGCGAGGTTTGATAGTACTCTCTTTCGGAGTTTCATGATCATTATCATTAGTTCCCTCTTCAACTGGTGAAGCCAACTCCGCATCCATTGACGACTTATGCGCTACTCGCCATACTTTGAAGAGAAGGTTCAATAACCTCTTCTAGTTCTACCTTCCGACTACTCACACCTTTCGCGGGAAACTCTTTCTCTAGAAAGGATCCATTCTTGGCAACAAAAACATTGCCCTCGGATCTGTGATAGAAGGAATACCCAATAGTTTCCTTAGGGTATCCTATGAAGACGCATTTTTCCGCTTTGGGTTCGAGTTTATCCGGTTGAAGTTTCTTAACATAAACATCGCATCCCCAAACTTTAAGAAATGACAGCTTAGGTTTGTTTTCAAACCACAATTCATACGGTGTCTTTTCAATGGATTTAGATGGTGCCTGATTTAAAGTGAATACATCAGTTTCTAGTGCATAACCCCAAAATGACAACGGCAAGTCCGTCAGAGACATCATAGATCGAACCATATCTAGTAAAGTACGATTACGACGTTCCGACACACCATTTCGCCGTGGTGTTCCGGCAGGTGTGAGCTGTGAAACAATTCCACACTCTTTCATATGAGTGCTAAACTCGTAACTTAGATACTCTCCTCCATGGTCGGACCGTAGAAATTTGATCTTTCTATTACGATTATTTTCCACTTCATTCTGAAATTCCTTGAACTTTTCAAAGGTTTCAGACTTGTGTTTCATCAAGTAGATATAACCGTATCTACTCAAATCATCCGTGAAAGTAACAAAATAACGATATCCACCTCACGCCGACACACTCATTGGACCACATACATCAGAATGTATGATTTCCAATAAATCTATCGCCCGTTCCATTGAACTGGAAAACGGCGTTCTAGTCATCTTGCCCATAAGGCATGGCTCACATGTATCAAATGATTCAAAATCAAGTGATTCCAAAAGTCCATACGAATGGAGCTTCTTCATGCGTTTAACGCCAATATGACCTAGACGGCAGTGCCACATATATGCGGATATATCATCATTAAGTTTAATCCTTTTAGCATCAACATTATGAATATGTGTAACACTATTATAGAGATCCAACAAAAATAAACCATTCATCATCGGTGCATGACCATAAAAGATTTCATTCATATAAATAGAACAACCATTGTTCTCGGATTTAAATGAATAACCACTTTGCATCAAACACGATCCAGATACAATGTTCATGCTTAGTGCAGGCACCAGATAACAATTATTCAAGTTTATTACTAATCCCGACGGTAAGTGGAGAGGTAGCGTTCTGATGGCGATCACATCAACACTTGATACATTGCCTACACGCATCTTGACCTCACCCCTTGCTAGCCGTCGCTTGTTCCGCAACCCCTGATTCGAGTTACAAATATTAGCAACTGAACCGGTATCAAATACCCAGGTGCTACTGCGAGTACTAGTCAAGTACACATCAATAACATGTATATCATATATACCTTTGTTTGCCTTGTCGGCCTTCTTGTCTGCCAAATACTTGGGGCAGTTGCGCTTCCAGTGGCTAGTCCCCTTACAATAATAGCACTCGGTATTAGACTTAGGTCCAACTCGGGGCTTCTTTTCAGGAACGGCAACCAGCTTGCCGCCCTTACTTCCCCTCCATTTTCCCTTCTTGTCTTTCTTGAAACCAGTGTTCTTATTGATCATCAACACTTGATGTTCCTTCTTGATCTCCACTTCTGCAATTTTAAGCATTGATAGAAGCTCGGGGAGAGACTTCTTCATGCATTGCATATTACATTTCATCACGAAGCTCTTATAGCTAGGTGGCAGAGACTGCAGAACACGATGGATGCCTAAGTCAATAGGAATCGATATTCCCAAGGACACAAGCTTATCGGCGTAAACCAACATCTTGAGTACATGCTCACTTACGAAGTTGAGCTCTTCCATCATGCATCTAAAGAACTTTTCTGAAGCATTGTAGCTCTCTACAACAGCATGTGTGTCGAAAATCATTTTCAACTCACCCATTGTATCAAATGCATTGCCGTTTTTGAAACGCTTTCAAAGTTCTGGTTCTAGCCCATACAATATGCCGCAATGAACTAAGTTGTGGTCCTCCTGACGAGTCTGATAGACATTCTTCTCCTCGTCAGGGGCATCATCGAATGCTGGGGGGCCTAGCGGTGCTTCTAGCACATATTGCTTTTGTGCAGCTGAGAGGAGAATCCTCAAATACATGGCCCATTCGGTAAAGTTTCTACCGTTCGTTGCAAGTTTCTCTTTCTCCATGAACACATTGAAATTAAAAGCAGGTGGTGCCATCTACAACCAAATTTGTAAAGTTTAGACTAAGTTTATGATAGATTGAGTTCAACTAATTCACATTATGAATGAACTCCCACTCAAAAACGACATCCCTCGTGCCTTTTTGGTGATTACATGAACCAAATCCACTACACCAAGTCTGATCATCACGTGAGTCGATGTATCTTCAAAGGCGAGCATCAAATTGGAATCATATCTACCATATGACTCATGCTTAACCTTTTGGTCCATGTTCCGAGGCCATGTCTATACATGCTAGGCTCGCCAAGTAAGAACCTTGGTATTCGCGTGTGTAACTGTCTTACACCCGTAATATGGTCGTGGATCCAAGAACACCTGATCATCACGTGATGTCTTGGAGCGACGAAACATAATCAGTGCATACTTAAGGAAGAACACATTCTTATCTTGATATTTAAATGAGGGATCATCTTATTATGCTAATAAAACGCCAAACAAGCAATATAATATGCAATCAAACATCACATGTTTGTAAGTGAAATGATATGGCTCCTGCATATGATCTCCATCATGTGCTCCTTGGTATGATCACTATCAAACCTCTATGTGTAAGACCAAGGTCTATGGTACTTACACGTTATGTGTGTTGTAAGAGTATCATCTCATACTTCTACTTACAACATAACCATATCATAACACTAGCCCAGCAATAATCTAAACTAGACGCCTCTAATTTATCCATTGCAAGTTTTACATGGCTTAGGGCTTTCGAAGATAGAAGCGTTCATACCTACGAACATGAACCACAACGAGGATAACCAAATTGTTGACAACTTTTTGCAAATTAGATACTGACTATAGTAGGAGAGACAGACACCCGCTAGCCACTTATGCAAGACTAGTTGCATGTCAAGCGTGGAACAGGTCTCATGTGCGAGGACATGTAAAGTTTGTCCGGGCCGCTTCATCCCACTATGCCACCAATATCCAAAATACAACTAAGAAGCAATAACATGATCATCATCGCCCACATACTCATATGTGTACTACCCGTGTAAAGCATCTACGCATAGATCCGGCTCTGATACCACTGTAGGGTTCGCAGCATAGAAAACAAAAAACATTCCTACGATGGGAACAACTATGTACCAAGATCTATCTACTAGATACAAACAACGGGCGGATGTATATCTGTAGAGAACATACCCTTGAAGACCGACAAAGCTTAACGAGTAAAACTCGTGGTTGATGTAGACGATCTTTTGCCGATCTCAAGATCGAGAGGAAGTCCTAGCGCCGCAAATCAGCAGCGCATCCGTGCTCGCACACACGTACGAGGCACCGAGCAACCTCCGCCTCCTCGCTCCAGCGATGCAGAGGAAGCACAACTCTTTATTGCCGAATAGCCACCGGAAACATGTATCTCGCTAGTCCGAGACCATGGGTGATAAATACTAGAGGGGGAGAGAGATCCTTCACGAGGAGGTGTGAGTGAGAAGTGAGGAGGCGGGTGCCTTTTATAGGAGAGGGGGGAACCCCAAGGGGGTGTCCGACGCATGGGGGCTGCCCCCTTGCCCTCCCCTCATTCATGTGGGTGGACACTCCACTCACAAAAATCCTTTCAATTCCCTCCACTCAAATTCCCATTAAATTTCCACCAAATTTAATGCAAACTCTTATTAAATAAAACTCTTCTTATTTATTCAGAATTTTGTCAATTACTTTAATGATAAACATTCACATATAACCCTTGCTAGTATTTTATTTCACATGCAAAAACACTTTCTGCAATTCCACCCGAAAACCTGTTTCGGTATCTAGTGAAATAAATTCCTGCGCTTGTTATCCTTTCCGGCATGAAACTTTTGCTCCAATTGGATGTCGGTGTCTCTTAAGTGTGCCAGCCTACGATTCACGAATAATGCGTACATGATTGAGAGCCTTCTCCGATCAATAATCAGAAGCGGGATCTGCAGACCCATACTGACTCCCACACATTTAGCGATGACTTTCTTGTGATCGTCGGAACCTTTTACGCTAGTATCTTAACCCCTTTGTTTCGCGATATATTAAATGTCCGAGATTTGATCATTGGTATCTCCATACCTAGTTTGGTCTCGTTACTGACATGCACTCTTTTCTCGTTCCCGTGATATAACATTCTAGTGATCAAATCACTTGCTTGCAAGTCAATGTGATATCATCGAGAGGGCCCAAAGTATATCTATCCGTCATCGGGATGAACAAATTTCACTCTCGTTCCATGTGCCTCAACATAACACTTTAGTAGTTTCGAACCCATCTTTATAATCACCCAGTTACGTGTGACGTTTGATGTTATCAAGAAACTCTTCTGGTGTTAGTGATTGACATGATCTCATGGTCTAAGAATTAGGATCACTTCGTAAGTTGTTATAGCAATATAAACTCAATGACTTTGATTGTAATGCTATACTTCGGATAAATGTTCATCACACCATTACACTAATGTTGTGACCTCGTTATTAACAACATCCAATGTCTATGATCAGAAAACTTTGATCATCTTGTTAATCAACGATCTAGTTTATGAGAGAGGCATAACTAGAAACTTTATTAAACACATATGTATTAATGTTTCCGTATTAATACAATTATAGCATGCAAAATAAATATCAATCATATACTTGGAATACACACAATAAACACTTTATTATTGCCTCTCAGGGCATATTTCCTTCAGCTACACCACATAAGAGCCCGCCACACAGTGTTATACCCTCTATCTCCAACACAATCAATGCTCTGGAGGAACTTCTTGCCACATTTGTGGAGAAGGCACCTGAGATCATTCCTATGCTTGGTGGTGCTAAGTTTACTAGTGCTAGTTGCAAGATAGTTGACAGTGATGGACCCAATGGGATTACTCGCAAATGTATACTTGAATTTCACACTGTTAGCCCAACAGATTCCATGAGAACGGTAAACTCTCAGTAGATTCCATGTATAGAGCACTGGTCCAACCAAATTTACGAGTCGATAATAATCATAAAATTTGGAAGATAAAGGTACCACTAAAGCCGAAAATATTCGCATGGTACATATGTTGAGAGGTAATTCTTACAAAAGAAAACCTTGTTAAAAGGAATTGGCATGGAAGTAAACAATGTGTTTTTTGTTATCATGATGAGACAATTAAGAATTTATTATTTTCAATGCAATTTCAATCATTTTATATGGTTAGTCATCCAAGTAGCTTTTGTACTATCTCCTTCTTATTCTGTTGCCAGTATATTTGGTAATTGGTTACACGGGATTGACGATAAGTTTAGAATATTGCTTAGGGTCGGAGCGATTGCCATGATTTGGCTGCTCTAACTATGTAGCAATGGTAAGGTTTCTTATAATAAATATATTCTCTTTTATAGGTTATCTACCAAAGAACCGCTACTTTTTATTTATGGTCGTCTCTACAACATGTGTAGTTTTAAGACCTGTTTACTGAGGGTTGTACACACTTGGAGGATGCTAAGAGGGATATTTTTTTCCAACATGGACGACAACGTAATCTGAGGATTGGTTCTCCGTCTCCTTAGGCGATTTGCAATATAAGATGATTTCATCTATTTAGCTTTCCTTTTTTTGTTTATGTGATCGGATTTTTATCGGTTGTGTGTATCTTAGTTATGCGGAGGCCGGGTGTAATACTTAAACCCTTTAAGTAATGAAGTGTCATTTCCAAAAAAAAATCAAGCTTGATCTATAAGGATGTATATGAACAGAAATTTGTGTACTTGAGGTTTTGAAAACCATATGGTGTGTTTAAATCCATTTTCTCAACCACGTGAAATTTTTTCAATACTCCTGGTCGTTTTTCCTATCTAGTAGTGATTAAAAAATTATAAACAAAATGTCCACGCATATACTATATGCATCTACTATGTTTGAAAAATTCAAGTTCCAACTTAAAATATACTTCCTCTGTTTCATACTATAAGATGTTTTAGTTTGTGAAAGGAGTGTATATATCTAGACCTCTTTTCGTGTGTAAATTCAGTCTGAACCTATACACTAAAAAAGGTCTAGATACACTTCTTTCACAAAGCTAAAAACATCTTATATTATAAAACGGAGGGAGTAATTTGAGGGAAAAAAATGAAAATTCCATGTTTGTATGGTCAGTGCGACTTCATAGATGAATTCAACATTTATATGGATTTGGATTTTTCGCGACTTCATAGAAGAATTCGATGTTTATTTGGATTTGGATTTTTCGCGACTTGAAGATGGGTAGTCTATTTTCTTGATGAAATAATAGCAAGTAGTCCCTCAGTCCTAAAATAGATGTCTCAACTTTTTTCTTTTTGCGAAAAGGATGTCTCAACTTTTTCTAGATACATATGTATCTAGATATATTTTAATATGTGGATTTATATAAATCTAAATAAAATCGAGATATCATTTTTTAGGACAGAGGGAGTAATTGATATTCTTACATGTACTCCCTCCGATGTCGGTGGTTTAGTATAAAAGTTATAGTAAATCAGTGATACTTATTATGAATCAGAGAGGTAATTGATATTCTTACATATAATCAAGATGCCCTGCGACCTTTTTCTTAAACATCTCGATCTTGTGGACTATAGACGATAAGATCAGTGAAC
Source organism: Avena insularis (assembly GCA_023614405.1). Taxonomy (NCBI): domain Eukaryota; kingdom Viridiplantae; phylum Streptophyta; class Magnoliopsida; order Poales; family Poaceae; genus Avena; species Avena insularis. The sequence continues at coordinate 373,547,423 of CM042695.1, read as the reverse complement.
AGCAGTATACCATGAGTCGCCGTGGTACAAACCAATCAATTAGGTCGCCACTTTCTACTATTTCCAAACTATACATGCCGTCAAGTTCCCCGTTGTTGTTGAGGATTGACAAAACATACGTATCCACGAATTAGTCTTGTCGAAGAAACTTCGGAGGATAGTGGGTGTGTCGCCGTCGTACCCTCACCATGGAGACGACGATGCAGAGCTAGGATATATAGCATAAACAAAGGGTCCTACCTAGGCCGACGAAACGGTTCTTGCCAAAAGCGGGAGATGCCTGGAAGAGTTCCCACGCGCTGAAAGAGACGCACGCGCATCGACGGTTTCTTCCAGTCATGTGTTTCTACGTGAGCAGATGTTTATATGTGACCAGTAGCTAGCTACTAGAAGATGCGGCCGGCGGTTAAAGAAAAATGTTACAGCTCCATGGTAAGAAAAATGTTACAGCAGGGAATTTGCTGCAGTCGACTAGCTACTTGAACTGCAGTCGGCATGCATCCTTGTCAGCCAGCCAGCTTCACTTCTACCTTTTTCTTGGGACGAGCTAGCTTGCTAGTCACATTCACCTTTAACCGGAACAGCTCACACCAGCTCGCCAAAAACAGCTGAAATGAAAACGAAAAAGCTCACAATGCATCAACATCGCCGCGCAAACCACACGGATCGATCGATCAACTGCCGTGTGGCTCGATCTCGGCACAGAGTCTAGAGGCCCCGGCCCAAGACTTGTTTGTGTATCCATATTAGTATACTATTTTTGATGTCCAACGGTGTAGAGTAGTTCTAGAAAATTGATGTCAATAATAGGACATAAAAGTTTGGCCGTGGGATGGACGACGAGGAGGTCACGCTGCGATATCACGACGGAGCTCAGCTCTCCTAAGAAGCCAGGACCCATAGCTTAGGATTCCCTACCGCCTCAAAATAGGCTTTCGCCCCGCTTTATAAATAAAACCATACGGCCAAACCGATACAAAATGATGGGAAGTTCCTCTTACAAGCAGATCAAAGATAAACTACGAAGCCTAAGAAGCAGCTAGCTTGCCACCGAAGACGACGAGGTTAAGGAGACCGGAGCTCCACGACAACGCCTCCAAGAAGGTAACGACGTCCCAAGCGCCGCCGCCGCCGAGACCACATGGGTCTAGGGTTTTCACCCGGAGCCCTAATGGGGTGAGAGTAGCCACAACAACGCCCCCAAGAGGGTCACGACACCCGCAGGCGTCGCCGTTGTCGGCGCCGAAGCGCTAGGATTTCGCCCGGAAAAACTCTCGCCACATTCGGTCCCTTGAACCTCCACCACTCTTCGAGCCAAGCTTCCAAAACATGATCTGGGTGCTGCCACCACCAGGAGCCCCCGATACCCACTCCTTGCCACCCGCATGGTCCAAAGAGATGGGCCATCACCACCACAACGCCGCCCTGCCGTCAAGACGCTCGTGCAGTCCACCTTCCGGGGCCGCTGCCCCGGCATCCGCGGTCTCGCGCCCGACTATTGAGACTCCTCGTGTGGCCTGCGAGATGGATGGGATAAAGATGGTCGGAAAAGGAGGGCGGCATCAGCACAGCCACCCGGAGGAGACCGTCCTCCACAGCCGTAGGCCGTTGCTGACCGGACGCGGCCACAGGGGCACACCCGGCCAGGCCCAAATTAGGCCTGTAAAGCCCCTGCCGCCACGCTGCTGCAAGAAGGCCGCCGCCTCTGCTACCCTCCTGATCGTCCCGCCCCACCGTACCATCTCCAGAGAGCGCCGCCGCCGTGTTAGGCCCGCTTTAGACCCAGATCAGGCCCGAGGGGCCCAGATCTGGGCTAGCCAAGCCCAACGGCCAAAGGCCACAGCGCAGCCACGCTGCACCGCCGGCGGCCACCATAACCACCACGAAGACGCCGCGCTACCGAGCCCGAGCCGCCCGCCGGACCGGCGCACATGCCCGCAGCCGACACTGAAGCCGCGCCACCGTAGAGCCACACCACCACCTCCTCGCGCCGTCACCGTCGCCGTGGACTTGCTCACCCCCGCCGCCGGGAACCATCACCAAATCCGCGTCGCCGCCATGGGGGGTTTCCCGCGCCACCCCAGAACCCAGGCGGGGAAGGAGGGAGAGCCTCGCCGCCGCCAGCGCGGCGCGGGCTTTGCCCGGCCACGCCCTCCGGCGACGGCGAGGGAGGGGAGAGAGGGGAGGGAGGAGAGCGGGGCGGCGGCGCAGGGGGTTTCCCCGTGACGCTCGCGGGAGCATCGCGGGGTTGGGGGGGCTGTTCCTACCCCTCCCTCTGGGGCTACGTCGCTCAGGTCCGAGTGGTGCCTACCGCGGAGAGGACGCACGCCCTTTCCTGCCTGATTTGCTTCAGCTTTTTTAATCAAATGTTGTGCATCATAGCCGCGCCCCGGTGGAGACAAAAAAAGTCTAGTATAAATAATCATCTAAAAAGGAAAATATAATTGTTCAAGGCTTAGCATATCATGACTATGCTCTAACTCCTATTTTTCAAAAAAGAACAACTAACGTTTTCAAATATTTTTTCTCGATGCCACGATTTTGTTGGCCTCTCCAACCGTGCAGAATAACACCGCCCTGCATGTGCCTTTATAAGGTGGCGATTCTTCATTAGCGGATGCAATCGCATAACTATATATAGTACTCTGCAAGAAACTCTTATCGGATTCCAACGATTCTACTTGTCACCATTATACATGTTTGAGAGCTTATTTCACCCTCTTATTAATTTGGTGCCTAATATATTGACTCGTTTACTCTTTTTTGCATAGACATGTGTTACAAGCAATAATTGGTAAAATAAGTATCATGTATATAGTTCGCCCGATCAATACAAATAAGTGGTTTAGAATTTCTTCACCGAGATTTTAAAGATCATGGATCTATTAAATGTATGGATTTTTTTTTATTGCATCTTACATATACTAATATTTTTAAGTGTTTTCCGTGTGAACAAGTGGCGAAACTTGACATGCATAGTTGATACGTCAAAAACGCTTATCATGCATAAACTTAAGGCTCCGTTTGGATGTATGCATTGGGAGGCTAGGCATTGCATTCGTTGAAATATCAAAACCATGGGACATTTGCATTGAGATCAATGTCAATATTTTTGTTTGGATGTTTAGATATTTGGTAGCTAGAATTGATATCCTAGTTGAATGCCAAATCTTGTTTGGATGGTCAAAGTGGTGTATTGCATTTGGATGGTCAAATCTTGCAGAGAGAGAATTTGAGGGGGGCGGCAGGAACAAGCGGAGGGGATGGAGGCCGAGGTGGAGGGCAACGGCGTCGGTGGCCGCCGGAGGATGGGGGCCGCCGGTGGTCGCTCGATTTTCCTATGCCCTCGCTCGATCTAAAGTCCAGAGAGGAGGATGGAGGCGGCGGGGTCGGGAAGGGAGGCGGTAGGGTCAGGAAGGGAAGCGGTGGCAGGGTCGGAAAGGGAGGCGGAGGGGTCGGAAATGGAGGCGGAGAAGGAGGGAGGCGGCAGGGTCGGGCCTAGCCGAAGGCGAAGAAGGAGAGAGGCGGCCGGGTCAGGGAGGGAGGAGCTAGGGTCGGGAAGGGAGGCGGCAAGGTCGGGAAGGGAGGCGACAGTGCCCAGCCTCGCTGGAGGCGGAGAAGGAGGGAGGCAGCGGTGTCCGGCCTCGCCGGAGGCAAAGAAGGAGGGAGGCGGCGGGTTCGGGAGAGAGGGCAAAGGTCGGGACAAGAGGAAAAACGATTCGGGCCGAATACCACGCGATGTCGAGGGGTGAGGCTCGTCTTTCGGGAGGAGGTCTTGGTAGTTGATTCGGGCCATCTCGATATCGAGCCCGAATATCTAGCCTGAATACCTAGTACATCCAAACGCTCAAGTTTCAGATATTCGGCTCCTGAATGCCCGAATACCCAATACCTAGGCTGAATGCATACATCCAAACGCAGCCTAAGTAATTTTTAAAATTTAACCATAAGTAAATATATTAATATGTTTTATGGCGTAGGGGGGCTATTGCCCCCCCCCCCCACCACCTAGGGAAACCCTGACACTTCAAACAAGGGGACTCTGATTTCATGTTGGCCTATGGCCCTCAAAATTTGTGAACCGTCCCTGAGCCAAAAAATCTCCTTTTAAGTTCCCCGTGTTGTTTGAGGATTGTCGCCGCTCTGGTCGCCTGCGAGCGACGATGCGGAGCGGGCATTTTTTTCCTAGGTCGAAGAAGCTTCCGAGGATAGTGGGTGTGTCGCCGTCATACCATCACCATGAGACGACGATGGGAGCTAGGATAATAAGAACGTAAACAAATAGTCCTACCGGCCGACGAAACGGTTCTTTCCAAAAGCGAGAGATGGATGGGAGAGTCACACCCACGGTTTCTTCTAAGCAGATCCTTTATATAGTCAAGTATGTGCTTCGTCTTCCAAGCAATGAGCAAACCACCAAGAAACACACAGTAGGCAGAAAGTGAACGGCGATCTGAAGGATCACTCGCCCACGTAGCATCCGAATAGCACTGGAGCTGGAGGGAGCTGGAACGCGGAAATAAAAGGCGACGAGTGATCGTACCACGAAGATAACGAAGAACACGAAGAAGATGACTATAGTGGACAGTGGTAGGAGCAGAAACAAACTGACTCAAAATATGAACATGATAAGAGATGTCAGGACGAGTGACAACAAGATAAACAAGACTCCCGACAAGATAACGATAACGCGTCGGATCAGGAAGAGGATCACAATCAGTAAGTTGAAGCTTAACATTAAGCTCCATAGGGGTCTCAACAGTGCGCTCATCCCCAAGAGTAGCACGAACAAGAAGATCCTGAATATACTTTTCCTGGGAGATGTAAAAGCCATCAGAAGTGGAGGAAACCTCAATCCCAAGAAAGTATCGAAGAGGACCAAGATCGGTCATAAGAAACTGATCACGAGACGAGCCTTAACAAAGACGATATACTCAGAATCATCACCAGTAATGATCATGTCATCAACATAGAGAAGAAGAAGAGTGCGTCCACGAGGAGACGTGTGAACAAACAGCGCTGGATCATGAGCACTAGGGGAGAAACCATCAACAATCACTACAGAAGCAAAGTGCTCAAACCAGGCACGCGAGGCCTGTTTGAGGCCATAAAGAGAACGTCTAAGACGACAAACCATCCCCTCGGGAACAGAATACCCAGGAGGAGGCTGCATATAAACCTCCTCACGCAACTCACCATTAAGAAAGGCGTTCTGAACATCAAGTTGGGACACAGACCCGTTGTGACGAAACAACAAAAAAATGCATACGGTGGTCATATGAGCCACAGGAGTAAAGGTCTCATCATAGTCACGACCATGCTCCTGCTGAAATCCACGAGCCACAAGACACGCTTTATAGCGCTCAAGAGATCCATCAAAGCGGGTCTTAATCTTATAGACCCACTTACACGTGATAGAACGAACACCAGGAGGGGGAGAAACAAGATCCCAGGTGCCAGTGCGCTCAAGCGCAGCAATCTCCTCAGCCATGGCCAGCTGCCATTTAGGATGATGCTCAGCATCCCGATAAAAAGTCGGCTCGGAGGCAACAGAAAGACCGTACTGAAGACGTCATGGGCCTTGGTTACCCAAAAATATTCATGGGCCATCGTATGTCTGCCGTGGGCCTTCCTTGGGCTGGACTAGGTATGCTGAAGTTACGTACCCGTAGGGTATAACCATGTCAGTATCCCCCGAGTGATCAGTCGAATCGTAGATTCGGCTGAGGACTCTTCAATCCTTCGGGTGCAACTCTGTCTTTCAAGAGAATGTGTAGGGATTGTTGATACGTGCTCGACTCTCCGACGGATCAGGTCGATTAAGCTGTCTTAGGACAAAACAACATGATCTTCTTGAGTTCGAGTCCCTTGACTCGAACCCGAATATATCTTGGCGTAATTCGACTCAGGCCGCAGAGGACTTACGAGTGGAATTCGGTGATTTTAAATGATGTACCCAACGCGTCGTCGGGATTTTTCATCGCCTGCTGAATGCGGATCCATACTAGCGAGCCTTGAAAGGCGTTGCGGGCCATCGATGATATCGTAGGTCTTATCTTTGTGTCGCATGAACCTGCATCCGAATGTTTGTCACGGCGGAGGTGCTTGGTGTAAGGAGATTTGTTGCTCACTCAGCATTTTGTTGGGGCAGAGTTGCCAAAAAGTTTTTGCGTGCTGATCCGGAAGATCGCAGTCGAAGATTTCATAGGGTGCACGACCAGCGCTCCCTATGGGAGTAGCCCCCGAGTGTCTGCTCGAGTCGTAGACTCGAGCGGAGACTTTAGTGCAAGCATTGCTCAGTTGTTTAGTCCGTAGGACTCGAAAATTTTCGGATGCTTAAATCCTTCCTCCCTATGGGAGTAGCCCCCGAGTCCGTAGTGGAGTCGCAGACTCGACGTAGGACTCAGAGAAGTGCTTTGTCTTCATTTGTCTTTTCGGTGCGCCGCGCCTCGATAGGAGTAGCCCCCGAGTATTTAGTCGAATCGTAGATTCGAGTGAGTACTCTTAGCTGTGGAGCCGAAGTGGTGCTAGTATAGCTTTTGATGACGTCAGTGCTGACGATCGATGACCTCAAGCATCTGCTACGCCAGAGATGACTTGACTGGACGAAGCGTGGGTCCCACTTGCTGACTTTGAGTTGACCGGTCACGCGCGGCGTGGAGATGATTACGGCGTCTCCTCGATTTCCGCGCGTAGTGGACGGTGTGGTAGAGACGGTTTGTTGTGATGCTGACACGTGTACGGCCAGATCTACCGTTGGCGTTAGGTCTTCTCGATGGACGACCAGCGTGCGTCGTCTTCGCTGTTATAATCCGTGGTGAAATCGTGGCTTGTTTTCACCGCATCTGTTCTTGTGTTTCACTGCCTCCTTGCGCTCGAGCGATTCTTGCTACGCGCTGAGAGTTTTCTCCACATTTTCTTTGTCCTTTGTACGTTTTCACCGCCGTCGTCGCCGTAGCGTGATGGGGAAACCCAAGAAGTCTTCATCTACGGTTGGACCAGCGCCGCCGGAGACAAGAAGGGCGCCGCCACTACTCGCGTCATCGATGGTGGCTGGCGGCGATCAGAAACGCGGGAGAGCGATCTCCGCAAATTGCGCGAGCGGAGCCTGATCCCGCAAGACACGACGGCCGTGATAATCCCCGGCAATGAGGTAATCCCCTGTCCCCCGTCTGGGTATCGGGTTATGTTTGTTGCCTTCATGATTCGCGGGTTTTCTTTTCCAGTCCATGACTTCCTTCGTGGACTGCTCTTTTTCTATGGGGTTCAACTCCATCATCTGTCTCCCAACTCCCTTCTTCACATTGCGTGTTTTATCACACTTTGCGAGTGTTGGCTTGGCATTGAGCCGCACTTTGGCCTCTTCCGGAAGCTTTATTCCGTGAAGTGGCAGTCTGGTTCGGATGGTGTGTATCCCATTGGGGGTTTCATCATCTCTCTCAGTCCCAATATGCAATTCTTTTCCTTTTCCATGTCCGAATCTGTACAGTACTGGCGGAGGAAATGGTTTTACATCCGTGATTCCGTACTTCCTGGGCAAGATTTTGGTCTCGTTCCTTTTGACCCCTCCCAATTGATTGAGAAGAAAAGATCCTGGAAAAACCAAATCTTGGATGGTGAGGTGGCGGAGATAGAGGCCCTGTACCGTCGTGTGGAGGAGCTCCAACTGATTCCTGAGAAGGAGGTGAACGGTGTTGACAACATCCGGATGTTTCTTGAGCGTCGGGTGCAGCCTCTCCAAGCGAGGGCGCATCCGATGTTTCTTTACTCTGGGCGCCGTGATCCGTCGAGGGTTTCGAGTGAGAAAATCTCCGAGGTGGAACTTGACAAAGCTCTTCGCGTGCTGTTGAAGTTCAAGGCCGACGAGGGACTCCCGGAGAAGTCGCTGACCCCTCCCTTTTCTTCGACGTTGGCCGTACCGAAGGTGTAGATTTGCGCACGTAGTGCTTCCCTTTTGTTTTTGTCAGCTGTGTACTTTTTCCTTTGTTTGCTAACAAAGTTCCTTTTCCTTTTGCAGAGCTTCAAAGTGCCGGGCATGGCACCACCGTTGCCCGAGAGGTATCTGAATGCCCCGGATAATGAAGTGGTGGATTCTGCGTCCGAGTTACCGTCAGCGCGATCCCCAGCGGAGGATGCCGACGAATCGAGTGAGGACCATTCGGCATAGCGATCATCACGAGCTCGAGCGAGTCTTCGGATGCTTCAACTCCTCCGACTCCTAGGAATCCTCTGGGCCTTGAGCGCCATGATGATATGCATGGGGGTTCTTCCTCTCCCCTTCCTGCAATTCACATGCTGTTGCTCACCGCCGCCAAAGAAGAAGGAAGAAGAAGGAGGAGAAGAAAGAAAAGAAGGAGGAGAAGAGGGCCGAAGGATTCTCCTATCTTCGACCTCAGCGTTGGGCTGTAAGTTGTTCTTGTTGTATTGTTGTCCTTTTCTTTTGATGATGTTTGCACTGTGATTGGCTTCAGATGCAGCAATCCTCCAGGCTCTAGTGATGGTGCGGGAGAGATGATGGGGGAGTCGAACATTGCGTCGCCTCCTCCTCAGACGGTGGCGACTTCGGGTGATGCTGCGCCAGTTGCTCCTGTGCAGGAGAGGCTGGTGGTTGCGCCTCAGAATGTCGCAGGCGGGCCTGCGGGTTCGCCTTTGGAGCACGTAAGTTTCCTGCTTGATGTTACGGGGGGAGCCCCCGAGTGTCTTCGTATGCTGATGTTGTTTATGCTTCTTTGTGTTGGGCGTAGCCCCCAAGTCCTGTTCTTACTGCTATTGCCTGTTGCTGCAGCCTTTTGTCCAAGAGGCCAAGCGGCTGGTGGAGGAACGCCTGACGCTGGAGGTGAAACTGCGGCAGCTTCAAGGTATTCGTCTGCCTTGTAGTACTTCTCTTGCTTATCCTGGTCCTGTTCTTTGACACTTGCTTGTTGTAAATGCAGAGGAGCATAACGACTCTCTCCGTGAGGTTGATGCTCTGAAGAAGAGCCTTGGCCAATCGGAGCAGAAGGCCGAAGCTGCCGCTGGGGCGAGAGAGCGCCTTGAGCTGGAGCTGACGAAGGCAGCCGAAGCAGAAGAGCGTCTGCACCAGGAGGCCGCAGATCGTGAGGAGCAGCTAGCCACCGTTGCGGCTGCTCGTGAAAAAGTGGTGGCGGAGAAGCTCATGGCTGCTGCCAAGGCTATTTCGGGTGAGCGTTTAGCTTTTGTACTTGCTCCTTTTTCTACGGATCTTCTTCTATGTTGCCTTTCTTCATGTTTTCTTCTTTTTTGTCTCAGATGCCGCAGGCATCGAGTTTGACCGTGGTGCTCTGGAGCACGGGAGTGCTCTAGATGATGCCACTGTAGCGGTCGAAGACCGCTGCAGCACCGTCGTCAACTCCCTTGCCAAGGCGAAAGAGGTCCTTGGTCGCTTCTACCAGGAGCTCTTCCCGAAGGGCGCATCCCTTGAAGGCGGGTGCCTGGCAGGCTCTGTCATCCGGCGCTGCAGCGCATAAGCGCAGCGTAAAGGCATCGGCGCATCCGTCGGGCTGGCGATGGCCATGGCGGCTGGGGCGGAGCTGGACCTGCCCCAGATAACTTCTCGGATGCCGACGGCTGCAGATGGATCCGAGGTAGCCTTCGCCGCCTACTCCGCTCGCTGCAGACGATATGGGCCCAAGCTCATTGACTTCTTTGTCTGATGCGCATTATGCGCAAGCGGCGAGGCCAAAGCTAAGCGTGCGGTTACGAGGCGACTCGGCCTCCGCCTTAGGCGTAGTAGACGTAGGGTAGCTTGTAGTCTATTTTTGTTGTAAATATCATTTGTAGTACCATCCTTGTGCCACGTAGTGGCCTTATGTACTTTAATGAATTTCTCCGAGTTGTGCTCTATCCTTGGCTGAATGTCTGTGTGCCTTCTTTGTTCTTTTGCTATAGGTTCCTTCGGGTGCTGACCCAGTTGATATTTCATCCGAAAGGCCCTTGCGAGCATCATTGGATGACTCCTCGCAGCTCGCGTTTCTGCGAGATCGCGTGCGCAGCTTGGAGAGAGATTTGCTTGGGTTACGCGGTCGTACTGACGTTTGGAAGTCCAAAGCAGACCGTGGCGCAGCCAGAGAGGAGTATTTGATGGCGGAGCTGGGTCGGTTGTCCGAGCAGCTGCAATGTAAGTTGATCCTTCTTTCGGGCTGTAGCTCAGTTCTTCGGGTGAGCTTGCTGGCCTTACTCTTGTTCTGTGCGGTTGTCGCAGGTGCGAATCTTGCTCCGAGGGAAGAAAAGGAGCGCATTGCTGTTCGAGTCAATTGCTTGACTCAACAGGACATGGAGGCCGGCGGCTTCTTCTGGATGGATCGTGATCGCGCCATCGTTCTGGCGACGGTGCAGGATCGTGTCTACCAGGTTTCGCGGGTGCTCCGCTAGGTGCAGACATCTCTTTCCTCGGTGCTGCATGTCATGTTTCCGTTGGATGCCGTGCCAACGACCCTTGCCGGTCTTCTGACGAAGTTTCGGAGTGCTAGCAATGTCAAGGAGCTGGTGCAACAGCAGCTTGTCGCAGGGGTGAAGGCTGCCTTGTCTCTTGTGAGGGTGCATCGCCCTGATGTAGATTTGGCTGCTGTGGCGACTGGGCCACCTCCTCGGCCAGATGGTGGCGAGTGGAATATGCGTCCGCATTACGCGGTTGTAAGGCAGTATGCCGAACAGATTGTAGATTTGTTTGAGCAGCGTGCTCAGGTTATTCTTCAGAATAGGTAGTACCTGAAAATAAACAGATAGATGTAAAATTTGTATATTGCGACTGGGCGTGTATGTGCCCTTTGTTGTAAAGGTTCGCTTGTTAGCGAGCACGCAGTGCTTTGATTTAGTATGTGCCCTTTTCGTTAGCCTGACGTAGTCAGCTACTCAAGTGTACACGTGTTGTCCTCAGTCGATGAAATCGTGAGGTGGGGGGAGCCCCCGAGTGCGTTGATTTAGTACGTGCCCTTTTCGTTTGCCTGACGTGGTCAGCTACTCAGGTGTACACGTTTTGTCCTCAGTCGATGAAATCGTGAGGTGGGGGGAGCCCCCGAATGCGTATGCAGCATGTAGTAAAGTTGCAGAGAATAGTCAACCGAAGGTTGGGGGCGAGACACTTAGCTTTGTTTGTAGCGTAATGGAGGAGGTACATGGTTCGGCTGAGTAGCCTTGGCTGTAAGCCTTATTGAGAGTAAAAAAAAAGGGGACATTGCTATGGGTAGAATCGTCGCAGGTGCGAAATGTTCCATGGGTTGGAGTATGCGACTCCAGACTCCACGTGCTTGAGGCGATAGGCGCCACCTGGGATGACCTCGGTGATGGCATAGGGTCCTTCCCATGGCGACTTGAGTTTATTCGGTCGCTTTTGCTTAAGTCGCAAGACGAGGTCTCCTTCGACGAAGGACCTTGGGTGCGGCAATGGCTGTGGTAATTGCGGAGGCTTTCGATACACGCTGATCTGGCTGCTATATCTCGTGCTTCGTCGAGTGTGTGTCGGCATCTTCGAGTGCAGCCGTGGATTCGGCTTATGTGACGACTCGTGGAGCCTGGTGGCGTACTTCGGCTGGTAGCACGGCCTCAGCTCCGTGCACCATGAAGAATGGTGTGTAGCCGGTGGAGCTGTTTGGTGTAGTCCGTAAGCTCCATAGGACAGACGGTAGCTCTTTCGTCCAGTTTCCAGTTTTGTGCTTGAGTGAGCTCATGAGGCGTTTCTTGATGCTGGCGCCGATTAGGCCGTTGGCCTTTTCCACTTGCCCGTTTGTTTGCGGGTGTGCCACTGAGGCATACGTGATATTGATCCCGAGGCCTTCGCAGAAGTCCTAGAATTCTTCGGAGATGAAGTTCGATCCGTTGTCGATGATGATCTTTGCGATGCGCCAAATCATAGACAATGGATTGAAGAATTTGACGGTTTGCCCTTTTGGTTGGTGGCGGCATGGCTTCGATCCACTTGGTGAATTTGTCATCGCGACCAGGAGGAAGACGTGTCCTCCTTTCGAGGATTTTGGCAGTTTGCCGATCATGTCGAGGCCCCATTGGGCAAAAGGCCAGGCTATGGGTATGGGTCGAAGTTCGGACCCAGGTGCGTGCGGTTTGTCGGCGAACCGTTGGCACCCGTTGCATCTTCGGACGATGTCCTTCGCGTCGCTCATGACCGTTGGCCAGTAGAATCCTGCTCGCAGAGCTTTGGCGACGAGGGAGCGACTGCCTGCGTGGTGGTCGCAGATGCCCTCGTGGATATCCTAGAGTATGGCCTTGCCGTCGTTGATGGTGACGCACCGTTGTAGTACGCCGGTAATGCTGCGTTTGTACAGCTCGCCGTTGATGATGGTGAAGGCTTTTGACCGACGAGATACGCGCCGGACGTCTGTCGGGTTGTCCGCGATTCTCCATTTATCGAGGCGGAGGTACGGACGTGTCCAGGTTTCTTCGACTGCCATGACCTGCATCAGGTTGACCATGGCAACTTCGGTATCCAACTTTTCGGGTCCTTCATGACCTTCGGGTAGCGTAGCCCCCGAGTGTTCTGCTTCTTCGGGTGATCCCTTGGGGAATTTCCGCTTGATGGATGGCACGCAGATCTGTTCGAGGAACACACCTGGTGGTACCGTTGCACAAGTGGAGCCGATGTTGGCGAGTTTATCGGCCTCCTCGTTGCTCTCTCTGCCGACATGCCGAAGTTCGCAGCCGTCGAATTCTCCTTCGAGTGCGTTGTATAGCGCGCGGTACGCGATCATGTTTTTGGCGTGTGCGTCGCACTCATTCATCGTGGCATGCGACAAGGTTGGAGTCACCGTAGATGACCAGGCGCGTTGAGCAGCATATTTTTGCCATCTTCATGCCATGGATGAGGGCTTCGTATTCGGCTTCGTTGTTGGAGGCTCTGAATTTCATCCGAAAGACGTACTTCATCTTGTCACCTTGCGGGGAGGTCAGTATGACTCCTGCCCCTGCTCCGGCTTCGCGTTTGGAGCCATCAAAATGCATTGTCCAGATGCGACATATGCAGGGGTGTCGGTGCAGCTCCATCCAGTGCACCAGGAAGTCCGGAAGGACTTGAGATTTGATTGCGTGTCGCTTCTCGTAGATGATGTACAGGGGTGATAGTTCAATGCCCCACAGGGCCACGCGTCCTGTGGCCTCTGGGTTATTCAGGATGTTGTTTAGGGGTGCCTCGTTGACGACCATCACCTGATGCTCCTGGAAGTAGTGGCTCAGTCGTCGAGCCGTCATGAACACGCCGTGGAAAACCACAGTAGTGCGGGTACCGCTGTTTTGTTGGAGTGAGAACCTCGCTGAGGTAGTAAATTGGGCGTTGTACCCCGTGGGTCTTGCCTTCTTCGGGTCGTTCGACCACGAGTACTGTGCTGACCACCTGGTGTGTGGCTGCTATGTACAGCAACAGGGGCTCGCGCTCTTTTGGCGTGACCAAAACTGGCGAGGTGGAGAGGAGCCGCTTGAGGTTTTCGAATGCGTCGTTGGCTTCTGGTGTCCACTCGAACTTGTCTGCCTTGCGCAGCAGCTGGTAAAATGGTAGGGCCTTCTCGCCCATGCGGCTGATGAACCTGCTTAGTGCCGCCATCGCCTTCGAAATGAACGCCCTTGAGGTTTTCTGGCTTCTCCATTGTCAAGATAGCTTTGATTTTCTTTGGGTTCGCTTCGATCCCTCGTTGAGAGATGAAGTACCCGAGGGGACGCCAAAGGCGCACTTTTCTGGATTGAGCTTGATCCTGTAGCGATCAAGGTTGTCGAACGTCTCGCGGAGATCGTCGATAAGTGTTCTTGCCTCCTTGGTTTTTATGACTATGTCGTCGACATAGACTTGGACGTTGCGACCGATCTGGTCCTTGAGGCAGGCCTGCATGCATCGCTGGTACGTGGCACCCGTGTTCTTTAGCCCGAAAGGCATTGTGTTGTAGTAGTATACTCCGAATGGTGTAATGAACGCCGTTTTCTCTTGATCTTCGACCTTGAGTCGAATCTGGTTATAGCCTGAGTAGGCGTCGAGGAAGGAGAGTTTCTCACAACCTGCAGTCGAATCGATGATCTGGTCGATCCGAGGGAGGGGGAAGTGGTCCTTAGGGCAGTGTTTATTTAGTGACGTGAAGTCCACGCACATCCGCAGGATGTTCGTGTCCTTCTTCGGGACCATCACCGTGTTTGCCAGCCACTCGCTTTCCTTGATTTCCCGGATGAAGTCTGCTGCGAGTAATCTGTTGATCTCTTTGCCGATAGCTTCGGCTCGTGGCTCCGACAGTCTTCGGATGGACTGCTTGACTGGCTTGGTGTCTGGGAAGACATTGAGTGCATGCTCGGCGAATTCCCTGGGAACTCCTGGCATGTCCGCAGGACACCAGGCGAAGATTTCCCAGCGCTCACAGAGGAATTCGACGAAGCGCCTTCCTATCTTGATCTGAGGTCGTTGGCAATCAGCGCCGTCTTGGAGGCATCCGTTGGATGGACCTGCACTTTTTTGGTGTTGATGGTGGAGTCGAAAGACATGTCAGGTGCGTTCTGCTTGGTGACTGGGGGTAGCCCATTGTCCGTCACCTCGCGGAGCCTTACAAGCTTGTCTTGCATGCCGAAAGACTGGGAGATTTTGTTGAAATCCCTATCGCATTGGTCCGATCGGGTGAAGCCCCTTGGTCCTGGCATCTTGAGTAGTAGGTATGCGTAGTGTGGGACGGCCAGGAACCTTGCGAATGATACACGTCCCAGGATGGCGTGGTATTGCGACGGCCAGTCCACCACTTCGAATTCTAGGCGCTCCTGCCGAAAGTTGTCCGGCTTCCCGAAGATGACGTCGAGCCCTATTTTGCCCAGGGGGGAGATGCCCTTCCCTGGGACAATGCCGTGGAACATTGTGTCTGATTGTTCCAGGCTGCATTGCGGGATCCGCATAGCTGCTAGAGTGCTTGCGAATATGAGGTTGATGCCGCTGCCGCCATCCATGAAGACGCGACTCATCTCGAAGCCTCCGATCTGCGCCTCCAGCACCAGGGCAGCATGACCTGGGCGAGGGATCTGGCAAGGGTGATCCGCGCGAGTGAATGTGATGCAGGACTCCGATCCGCTGAGGTACTCAGGGATTGCAGGCGGAGTTGCCACGGCCAAATTGATTTGTCGGGTGATTTTCTTCTGCACCCTGTTGGTTGGGCGTCCCTTCTGGATCATATTTAGTGCTCCCTTTGGTGGGGGGTATGCGACCCCGGCGTTGTTTTGCGCTGGTGCGACTGGTTGATGTGGGCCTCCAATAGGCGGCGGTGGAGGAGCTCCGTGTGCTATTTCACCTGGCGCGAGTGCGTTTCCGAACGCAGGAATTGGAGCTTGTTGCCTCATCTGCACCATGCTTTCGCTGAGTTTCTGGAACTCGCGGCAGTCCTTGAGCATGTGGCTAGCTTTCTTTTTGCCATCTTGTTTGTCGATGTAGAAGTGGATGGTGCATGGACCCGAAAGTTTGTCGAATGCTGAGGGTCCGTTGTCGCGGTCGCGGCGTTGCCACGACTGCGTTGGTCGTCCATTGTCGCGGAAGTTTCCGCTGCGGTATCCTCCGCTGTTGCGGCTGTTGTCATTACGGCGGTCGGCGTAGCCGGCTGCGACCATGTCGGGTCCGTCGCGGTCCTCGTAGACGCACGATCTCCTCTTGCTGCGGCGTTCGCATCTTCGGCCGTAGTTGTCCTCTTCATCTGATTGCGCCCGCTGGATGCAATCTTCGCCGTCTGCCCAGCTGTTGGCGATTTCCATGAGCTGGTCGAGTGTCTTGGGCTTTACACGTCCAAGTTTCTCCTTGAAGTCTGGGCGTTTGACGCCGTCCCTGAAGGCGTCGATGGCCCGCTCTTCGGAGATGTGTCGCAGAGTTCTTGGTTGTAGAGCAGCGTATTTTGTTCGCGCGAATAGATTCACCCGTTCTCTGAGTGCAGGCTCGCAACTCTTCGATTGAGGCGGGCCTCTTGCTGGTGCCTTTGAAGTTTCGGATGAAGCTATAAGCGAGCTCCTCCCAGCTTCGGATGGATCCTGATGATAGGCTGCTAAGCTGGACCAGCGCGCGCTGTCGGTGCGGTGAAGGCATTGCATGGCGGTTTCTTTGTTGCCTCCGTGAAGCTTAACGGATGATGATGGTCACCGAGCCGTGACTTTGGATCTTGCGTGCGTTGAATTTCGGAGTATCCGAAGGAAGCTTGAAGTTGCGTGGCATCTGTGTTCACGGACGGATCTGCTGAAGCATCGAGCCCTTGAGTTCTCCTTCGCCTTCATCCATCTCAGATTCGCACGAACATGCGCGTTTGGTGAGTGCTTTGTCGATCTTGCCGTGTAAGCTTATCTGGCGTCGTAGTCGTGTTTATGGCGGTGCGAGCTCTTCTTCCTTCGAGGAAGATCGTGTTCTTCTTCATCTTCGGATGAGGGAGTTGGGCTCCGGTCGCGTCTGGCCGGAGCTTTCTTCTTCGGCTCCGTAGGAGCATCCTCGTGGAGCGCAGCTCCGATTAGTCCTAGTCCGGTGAGTGCGGATCTATGCATGGCCCTTTTCGGATCCCCCTCCGGAGGTGGGTGAGCCGCGAGATCTGTGATGGCTGCCATGATCGCAGCTTGTGGCGTCTTCGGAGTGATGTTGCCGTCGGCGTCCATCTCCATGAACGATGTGTGGAGGGTTCGGGTCACGTCACGCCGCTCCTTCGGGTCCATGTTTTCCACCCGAGAGTGGTGCTTGTTTCCCTGGTTTCCGTTCGTGCTAGAGCCGGGTCCCATGGCGGTGAGCGCAGCTCGTCGTGCACTGGACTCAGAGGCTGCTTTCTTGCGTTTGTCGAGCGTCTCCTGCATCTTGACTTGCTTCTTGTGCTCCTCGATGAGGAGGTAGTGGTATGCCATCAGCAGATCACGTGGGGAGTCCAGAGGTAGGACTATTTACGCGCTGACGGCGCTGGCGTGCTTGACCCATCCTTCTTTGCTAAGTTGGATGAGGTGTCCCTGTTGTCCCGTTTCGCCGCTTGTGTCCTGCGGGTTGGGGTTGGGCGGCGGGTTAGGCGTTCCTCGTCGGTTTGGATGATTGCGGCGCATGATAGCGCTGCAGATTGGTTAGCTCTTGCCGCAACTTTCGGATCCGGAATCGTAGGTCCCTTCATCCGAAGGTGGATCGCCAGATCGGAGTTGCAGCTGCCGCTGAGAACTCATCTGTTGATGGTGACGTCGAGCGGTGCGGAGCCCATGAAGCGGGCCTGATTGACGGCACGGGCATCCGCTCAGGGAGGCGGAGGGTGCCAGTTTGTCCCACCTGGAAGCAGAAGCTCCCGAACAAGACTTCGAGTCCGTCGTCTACGGGCTCGAAATCCTTCATGGTATCCGGCGAGTGGGCGGTGAAGTCGAAAGCGCCGAAGAGGAGGTGATTCTCCGTCGCCGCGGAGTTGTAGATCGATCGGATCGGAACCGTCACGACCGCACAATCAGCAGCCCCAGACGGGCGGCGCCAATTGACGAGGTTTAATCTCGCCAATGCCCATTGTTATGGACTTGGGTTTTGGAGAAGATGGGGATGCTGGAGACCGTGGCGGTTAACGGACAAGCAACTGGGGACACGAGATTTACCCAGGTTCAGGCCCCCGGAGGGAAAACCCTACTCCTGCTTGTCTGCTCTTTGATTACGGCGGAACCGAAGGTTACAGGGCGCGCAGATTCGATCTGGCGTGGATGCGTCTAAGATCTAGGTCTATTGTGGGATCTGTCTGTAGGTTGTCTCTCCTCGTTGGCCCCTCCTAGCCTTTATATATGGGGAGGCTAGGTCTCGGGTACCGACACGAGTAGGTTACAAGTTGTATTCAAACTCTAGTCTTTCTCTCCAAGGATCCGAAGACGTCATGGGCCTTGGTCACCCGAAAATATTCATGGGCCATCGTATGTCTGCTGTGGGTCTTCCTTGGGCTGGACTAGGTATGCTGAAGTTACGTACCCGTAGGGTATAACCATGTCAGGCACGACGCTGACGAACAGGACGAGAAGAGGGAAGCTTATCAAAAGAAGACGACTCAGGAGACAACGATGAAGAAGAAGGTATAGCAGAGGAAGACTCTGGAGAACAAGGAGAACTAGGAGAACTAGACTGAGCAGAGGAGGACGGTGTCGAAGAAGAGACATCAGGGGGATGAGATCCTGAAGAAGACACAATAGGAGTAGAAGGAGGTGTGTCGGGAAAGAGAAGAAAAGAGATAACTTCCATCGGGTAGGTACCAGCGGTGGGACAAGGATAGAAAGGACGCGTCTCATCAAAAGTAACATCACGAGAGATACAAATCCGACGACCAACGGGGTCCCAACAGCGATAGCCCTTATGCTCATCACTGTATCCAAGGAAACCACACTCAACAGACTGAGCGGTCAGTTTGGTGCGTTCGCGAGGAGCAATAAGAACATAGCAAACACAACCAAACAAGCGAAGCATGGAGTAGTCTGGAGACTGTCCAAATAGGCGCTCAAGAGGGATACCACCCTGCAAAGCAGCAGACGGCTGAATATTGATGAGGTAAGCCGACGTAGCAACAGCCTCAGCCCAGAAATGTGGCGGAAGAGAAGAGGCAATCATCATGGCACGAGTGGTCAAAATAAGATGGTGATGCTTACGCTCAGCAACGCCATTTTGGGCATGTGCGCTAGGACAAGAGAACTGAGCAAGGGTGCCCTGTTCAGCAAGAACACCTCGCAACATCTGGGAGATGTACTCACCAGCAGAATCAGCACGAAAAACACGAATTGGGGTAGAATATTGAGTACGGACCATGGCCGCAAAACGCTGATATATGGAGAGCACCTTACTAGGAGAGCACATAAAATACAACCAAGTGTACCGAGAGAAATCATCGATGAATAAAATATAGTAGCGATGGCCCCCTTTCGAAGCGGAAGGAGCCGGACCCCAAACATCTGAATGAACTAAATCAAAAGGTCGCTAAGATACAGACGCGCAAGTAGGATAGGGAAGCTGAACCTGTTTACCCAACCTACAACCCTGACAATGTAAAGACCCATATCTTGAGACAGACCCCAGAAGACCACGATGAACTAAAGACGACAGACGAGAGTCACAAAGGTGACCAAGATGATGATGCCACTGCTGAAAGGAGCTGGTAGCAGAGGCGACGACCGGAGAAGAACTGGCAGATGAAGTGGCAGTGGAGGGAACACGAAGCCAGTCTAACTCCCAAAGTCCTGAAGAGTCACGGCTGCGAGGGACAGCTCCAACCAGGGCATGCGTGCGACGGTCCTGGACAACACAAGAATCAGCATCAAGAATGATGCGACAACCAGAGTCAGTAAGCTGGCTAGCAGAGAACAGGTTCATCTTAAGAAGAGGGACATGAGAGATATCAGGAACAGAAAAAGAACAAGTAGAAAGAGTGCCCCGACTAGAAACAGGAAGAGAGGTACCATCAGCTGTAAAAACACGGACAGGAGAAGGAAGAGAACAAAGAGTGGACAGAAAAGAAGACTCAGAGGTCATATGAAAGGCAGCTCCAGAATCCAGATACCATGGGGACGTACCTGACTGGGTAGAAGGTGGTGGTCGCGCAGTGCCTGAATAATCAGTCGCAGAACCAGCAGTGCCTGTCG
This sequence comes from Avena insularis, assembly GCA_023614405.1. Lineage (NCBI taxonomy): Eukaryota > Viridiplantae > Streptophyta > Magnoliopsida > Poales > Poaceae > Avena > Avena insularis. The sequence continues at coordinate 373,527,848 of CM042695.1, read as the reverse complement.
AAGAAGAGCCTGTAGCAGCAAGCAGACCGCGAAGACTCCTGATAATGTCCTGATCGGAGAGAGCAACTACTGAAGATCCAGAAGGAGACGACTGCCCACGAGCCTGGTGCTGCTAACGTAAACTGGGATCCCGTGTATAACAAGTGGCCCAAGTGTGGCCATCCTTGTTACAGTAAGAGCAGAGACGAAGAGAACCACGACGACCCTGACCACGAGCCTGCTGGTCCGACCGCCTCAAGCTGCGATGCTGAAACTGCTACTGACTCGACCGACCTGAAATCGGCTGGCTGACTCGACCGACTGGAGGAGTGGGTAGTATCGGCGGCGGCACAGAGGACCGTGGCTGAGTCAAGGGAGCAGACGACATAGGAGCACCATGAGTAGCAAGCACAGATGGAACCGCAAGAAGACCAGCACCACGGAGACGGGTCTCCTCAGCCTGAAGCTCAGACAACACCTCAGAGAGCGGAACACGGCCACGGGCATTCAGCTGAGCACGTCGGGGCTCAAACTCCTGGCGGAGCCAAGACAGAAACTCATAGATGCGGTGAAATTCCAAATCCGAGCGCACAATCTGGCAGCACGAGCATGTGCCACAAACAGCAGTACGAAGAGAATCAAGCTGACGCCAGATAGCAGCACTCTGAGTATAGAACTCATCAATAGTAGAATCACCTATTTGGAGAGCATGCTCTGGCGAACCACAGACAGTAAAGAGCATCCCAGCACGGTGATAAGCGACGAAGATGAGCCCATCGAGCAGCGGCAATGAGGGAAGACTCATGAACTCAGCAGCATACTGGGGCAAAACACTAGAGGTGAGAACAACAGCAGCATGAGCATCCTCATCAACCCACTGAGTGTAAGCAGTCAGAGCGTGTCGATAAGCCTCGAGATCAGAAGAGTACTGCTTGAACTTCAGATCATAAGTAGCAACAACACTATCATCAGCGCTCTGAGCAGCATCCTTGGCCTCCTGAGAAGCATCAGCACCGAGAACAACCGATGTCGGCGGAAGAGGAGCCACAGGAGCAGGGGGGCACGGCGGACAAGAGACCTCGCCGGAGAGCACACCCCAAAGACGGAGACCGCGCATGTGAACGCGCATAAAGGCAGCGAAATCAGGATAATTCGCGCTATCGAAGATCACCGGGCAACGAGGAATCGCAACATAGCCCGATGAAGAAGACATATCTCTCTCTCTCTTTTTTTTTGGAACAGATCAGATCAGATCTGGAGCGCTGGCGCAAGCAGACGTCAGCAGAACAGCGACCAGCTGAGGCTGAGGCTGAGGACGGCGGGCCAGCAGGCGAGGGCCCGCCCTGTCATTGACCCTGAGCGGCAGGGGGTAGGTGCAGAGGCGGTAGACCACGTGTGGACGGCGGAGTGTATGTGCAAAGGACGGCGAGTGTAGGTGAGGACGACTGGTACAACCTCACGTGGGAGCAGAGGGACGGCGAAGCGGGCCGATCGGCGGTGGAGTAGGTGCAGATTCGATCGAGACAGATCCGATCTGGACGGAGGCGACGCAAACGGCCAGAACGGGAATCGGCGGTGGCCGGGGCGGGCTGACGGCGGCGACGATTACAAGCAGAGGACCGGTTTCACGGGAACCCTAAAACCTTGCTCTGATATCATGTTAGGAATAGACAAGTTATATTCCTGTGGACAAGAAGCCCCTAACATATGGGGGAAATACAATATACAGATATATACATCTAACACTAGCTACTAGAAGATGCGGTCGGCGGTTAAAAAATGTTACAGCGCCATGGTAAAAACGTTTCTATATATGTGAAATTGTCATAGGGGAAATTTTTTAAATAATTATCTAAAAAGGAAAATATCATGTATATAGTTCGCTCGATCAATAGAAATAATGGGTTTAGAATTTCTTCACCGAGATTTCAAAGATCATGGATCTATTAAATATTTTGATTATTTAATTTTTTATTGCATTACGGTAATACTTCTCTTACATATACTAAGATTTTTAAGTGTTTTCCGTGTGAACAAGTGGCGGAACTTGACAGGCATAGTTGATACGTCAAAATCTCTAATCATGCATAAACTTAAATAATTTTTAAAAATTAACCATAAATAAATATACTAGTATGTTTTCTGGCGTAGGGGGACAATATGGCCCTCCTTAACCTATAGGGAAACTCTGACACTTCAAACAAGGGGATTCTGATTTCATGTTGGCCTAACCGGCCCTGAGCCAAAAAATCTCCTTTCAAGTTCCCCGTGTTGTTTGAGGATTGACAAGACAAATAAACGTATGCGCGGACTGGTAACTTTGGAGGAGAGTGGGTGTGTCGTCATCGTACCGTCACCATGAGACGACGATGCCGAGCTAGGATAGGATAAACAAATAGTCCCACCTAGGCCTACGAAATTGTTCTTTCCAAAAGCGAGAGATGCCTGGGAGAGTTCCCACACGCTGAAAGAGACCCACACCCACGGTTTCTTGTAAGCAGAGATGTTTATACGTGAGCAGGAGCTAGCTACTAGAAGATGCGACTGGTGGTTAAAAACTGTTACCGCGCCATGGTAAATAATGAGAATGTTACAGCAGGGAATTTGCGTCGCGTCACACTGTGCAACACACTTGTCTTGTCCAGCTTCATTTGAACTGCAGTCGACATGCATCCTTGTCAGCCAGCTTTCACGTCCTAGATCGAGCTATGTAGCTAGTCACATTCACCTTTAACCGAAGCAGCACGCACCAACTCACCGAGATGAAAACGAAGAAAGCTCCCCCATGCATCAACATCGCCGCGCAAACCACACGGATCCATCGATCAATTGACCGCCGCGTACGTGGCTCGATCTCTCGGCGCATGCAGGTCAAACATCGTCACCTCATCCGTTTCACACATCCTCCGGTATCTGGGTGCAAGATTTTCACCGTGTGTAACTTCCACGTACGTACAGTACGTGCTAACATTGTTGTTTCTTGGGAAGGAATGCGACGACGAAGTATTCGATCGGAACGCAAGAAACATTGTCGCACATGAGCCACGACCCAAGCTCCCCTGGCTCCGCGACGATGACCCTGCAAGTTTGGTTGCGTCACACTAGTAGCAATTTAAAAACGAGGGTGGGTGCACCCGTGCGAGCACTCATACCGGCCTCTCTTCTATATTATAGTACAACAAGAATAAGTCCTCTGCTTAGTCCAAGAATTCACATCATTGCATAGTAGAAAAGAATTTAGAACATTTCTATAACTATTAGCGACATCACGGCATGACGAACTCAGATAGACATACATCCATCAACCATCAAGAAGGACGGATACCCGTCGACGTCGCCACGTCCGCGTCTCTACGACAAGGATTTATTCCGACCCCTCAAAAAAAAAACACTCCCGGACGATTCGAAATGCTCCACCAAACTTGTCGCTCACCAATACACGCCACCACGGTCTTGCAGTCACCCCGTTGTCTCACCGTGACCCACGCTGTGAGGCTGGTACGGCCAAAGAGAAGAAACTTCGGCGGGGGTCGATGGTACAGTAACACGTGGGAGGAAACTACCTCCACCGTCGTAGGGCGATAGCCGACCAGATGAAGCAGTAAGGGCAAAGCAGGCCCTCGTTGGCCCAGCCGAGCCCAAATGGACTCGTGAAGCCCCACAGCCTCACTGCAGCAAGGGTGTCACCGTCACCGCCAACCCTGGCGTTAGTCCCTACTCCTCCGTCCACCAGTGAATCCACCGACACCGCAGATCCCCGCCGCCAAGCAGCTGCGCCACCACCATTGTGCTCACCCGGGCCTACCGAACCACCGATGGTCTAGCAGCACCTCATGACTCGCCCCTGCACACCAAAAGAACGTAACCGCGACGGCTTTGCCGGACCGGGGATTCGAGTAGCGGCTCGGGATGCGAGCACCTGCAGTACCAGCGAGGATGCACCCGGGAGCTGGCTTCCAGTCACAGCCACCTTCAAGGCTCCTAGCCAAGATCGGGGCCTGCCTGGCCCAAACCTGGGCCACGCTGCCACGCAGGGCCAGCATCCACCACTCCTGCTCACCCCCACCCGAGGTCGCCGCCGCCACGCCTCTGGACGCGCGAGCCAGGGCCTCCGCGCCTAGGCATCCTCCGTCGATGCTGCCTCCCAAGGCATCGACCAGGAGGGGCGCCACCACGAGAACCACATGGCCACGCAGCCTCGCTGCCTCCAGATGTGAGATCTGCTCCGACCGCGGCTCGCCGACCACGCCGCGCCGAGCTCCATGGACACGCCGCCAGTCGCCGCTACCCCGCGTGACTCTCCTGGCGCCCGGAGAAAGAAGGGTCGCGGCACCGCATACACTTTTCTCAGCGGCCCGTGCGGACGATGGTGGAGGAGGGGGAGGGAGGAGGGACGAGGTGGGGTTCTAGGGTTGTCGCTGCTCCGGTCGCCTGCAAGGGACGACGCGGAGCGGGCGTTTTTTTCCCAGGTCGAAGAAACTTCCGAGGATAGTGGGTGTGTCGCCGTCATACCGTCACCATGAGACGACGATGCAGAGCTAGGATAATAAGAACGTAAACAAATATTCCTACCTAGGCCGACGAAACGGTTCTTTCCAAAAGGGAGAGATGCCTGGGAGAGTCACACCCACGGTTTCTTGTAAGCAGGTCCTTTATATACTCAAGTATGTGATCAGGAGCTAGCTACTACTAGAAGATCCGGTCGGCGGTTAAAAAATGTTACAGCGCCGTGGTAAAAACGTTTCTATATATATGTGAAATTGTCACAGGGGATTTGCGTTGCACCATATAGTTCGTACGTACGTATCCAGCTTCACTTGAAGTGCAGTCGACATATATGCATCCTTGTCATCCTTTAACCGGAACAGCCCACACTAGATCCGCCGAAAAACAGCCGAGATGAAAACGAAAAAGCTCACCATGACACCATGCATCAACATCGATCGTCAAGACAAAAAAAACACATCGATCTTGGCGCAAACCACACGGATCGATCGATCGATGAAACCACATCGTACGTGGCTCGATCGAGTCAGGTCAAACATCATCACACCATCCGTTTCACACGTACAGTAGTACCCAGACGGAATATTTACGGGCTTTAGGTTTTCACCGTGTATTATTAACTTGCACGTGCTAAGGTTGTTGTTTCTCTTTCTTGGGAAGGAATTAATGCGCGGAAATAGTCGGTACACAAGAAACATTATTGTCCCACGAGGCACGACCCAAGAGGACAAGCTAGCTCCCCTCACGTACGCGAGCGACGACGACTCAAGTTTGGTTCCGTCACACTAGCTAGTAGCTACTAGAGTAAAATACGAGGGTGGGTGCACCCGCCCGAGCACTCGTACCGGCCGGCCTCTCTTGTACCTTTTTGATTTTTGAATTAGCAAGTAGTACTAGTACACGAAAAAGAATAAGTCCTTTGCTTAGTCCAGGAATTCACAGCATTGCCTGGTAAAAAAGAGTTTCGAACATTCTATAACTATACGTGACGAACTCAGATATAAATATACATTCACCGCTCGCTGTAATTCGTACATGTATGTATCAGAGATGCCGTCCTGCCACTGCCAATCAAGCCAGCTTTCATCTCCTTCCTCCGTCGAAAAGTCACCAATCACCTTTCACCAGAAAAACAGCCAATCGGAAAAGCTGGCCATCAACGTCACCGCGCAAACCACAGAGATTAATTAATTAATTAACGCAGGGCCGCGTCGCCCAGGGGACGGCAGGGTCAAATCCTCAGATCCTCCGCTTCCACACGCGCTCCCGTGCCATGCCATGCCATTGCCATGACCCGTGCTTCCACTCACCAACGATCCGACCAACCACGCGCGCCTCGATCGCTATATATAACCCTCCACGCCCCCCGTCGTGTCAACCCATCATCCACTCCGACCCGACCCGACCAAACACAACCTCAGCTCGCCGGCCGGACGTTCGTTCCAAGAAAACAAAGAAACCAACCCTGCCAGCCGCGACCAGCCCACACCACCACCACACGATGAGAGCGATGCTGTTCGGCTGCTTCGCCCCGCGCGGCGGCGGCGGCGCGGACCCGGCGGCGGTGTCCGACGACCACAACGACGACGCCACCACCTCCACCACGCCGTCCACTAAACCACCATCCACGAAGCAGAGAAGCAACAACAACAAGAAGAAGAAGAAGTCGATGCGGCGGGTGCAGAGTTCCACGGCGCGCCTGCGCAGCCTGCCCCCGGACGATCTCTCCCGCACGCTGGCCTCGTCCGGGATGCGCGCCTTCACCTACGCGGAGCTGCACCTGGCCACGCGGGGCTTCGCCTTGAGCAGCAAGATCGGGGAGGGCGGCTTCGGGCCCGTCTACAAGGGCTTCCTCGACGACGGCCCCTGCAGGGCCGTTCCCAGGACCGCCGAGCCGCAGACGACGAGCGTGGCCGTCAAGTGCCTGGACGCCGACGGGCCGCAGGGCCACCGCGAGTGGCTGGCGGAGGTGGTCTACCTCGGCATGCAGCTCAGCCACCCGCACCTCGTCAAGCTCGTCGGCTACTGCATCCAGGACCACCACCGCATGCTCGTCTACGAGTACATGGCAAGACGCAGCCTCGAGGACCACCTCTTCACCAGTAAGACTTCTCACTTTCTCATCCATTGAGTCCATTTTCGCATCGAATTTATTTACTAATCGATCTCGGATGGTTTCTGTTTGTCCAGACGTGCTGTCGACCTTGCCGTGGGCGACGAGGCTGAAGATCGCGGTGGGGGCGGCCAAGGGGCTGGCGTTCCTGCACGAGGCCGACACGCCCGTCATCTACAGGGACTTCAAGGCATCCAACATCCTCCTCGAATCGGTCAGTACCTACCTACTCCTCCATACTACCAACTCCGATCCGTTCCGTTCATAGTATCTCTTTTTCGTGTATACACACACGCACGACCAGTTCGATGCCCCAATATACGGCGACCGTTTCAGTATCCTACGGACAGGCAACCACGTTTTTGAACTAGCCAGTTGGCCAATCTCTGTCTCTCGTAGACTTGATCAAGCACAGCAAGTCCCAGACTAAATCTTCGTACGCAGTAATGGCGCCCAACTAACCAGCTGATAGTTTTAAAAATGGCCAAACGCACCATTGAATCAGCATTAGTAGCCATGTGTCAGACTTGTTTTATGCCTCCTACCAAATCAGACAAGGATGTCTGTATCATGGTAAGCAGACATATAGGAAACGTACAGCAGTTGAGGATACGAAATTTGTTGTCGCTTTTAGTTATCATAGACCTGGCTATATCTGCACCAGCTAGAAAGCACAACTGTAGGCGGACATAGTCGCGCGCGCATGTCGAAATCAGCTCTGTGATCGATCGATCAGCTAGCCTTACCTAACCAGCAACTAACTTGCTTGACACCCTAGCTAACAACAACGCGCAGATGTCAACAACAGAACAGTTCGATCGGTACACTCCCAATAATATCAGCAACAAAAAAAGCTTTGCGCACGCACGTCACGACAAACACGTGCGCACGCCGGCACTAGTCCTTGTTTTAAATCGTCGTGTGCGCACCACCATAAGACCTTCTTAACATGATTTGTAATGGGTTGTTTTTTTAAGATTTTTTTAGATCATTTCTTAAGTAAGAGAAATATTTTTTTTCAACTTTCACTTTCCTTCACCCTAGGGTTTATCCTACCTGGTACTCTTAAGATATCACCATTGTACATGCCCTAATCGGCACATGTCCATAATTCTGACTCTGTTGTGTACGGTGTATTGCAGGACTACACGGCGAAGCTGTCGGACTTCGGGCTGGCGAAGGAGGGCCCGGTGGGCGACGAGACGCACATCTCCACCCGGGTCATGGGCACGCACGGCTACGCGGCGCCCGAGTACATCCTCACGGGCCACCTCACGGCCAGGAGCGACGTCTACAGCTACGGCGTCGTCCTCCTCGAGCTGCTCACGGGCCGGCGCAGCGTCGACAAGCGGCGCCGCGGCCGGGAGCAGAACCTCGTGGACTGGGCGCGCCCCTACCTCCGGCGGCCGGACAGGCTGCACCGGGTGATGGACCCGAGCCTCGAGGGCAGCTACTCCGACGATGCCGCCGCCAAGGCCGCCACCGTGGCGTACAACTGCCTCCACAGCCTGCCCAAGTCGCGCCCCACCATGCGCGAGGTCGTCGACGCCCTCGAGCCGCTCCTCAGCATGCGCGGCGACATGCCCCTCGGGACCTTCATCTACACCGCGCCGGAGGTCGTCGCTGATAAGGCCGAGGCAGCTGACAAGGAGAAGGGCTGTGGCGGTGGCGGTGAGGCGACGTCCATGAAGAAAATGGCCGTGCAGAGGGTCGCCAGGCACCGGTACGCGAGCTCGGTCGCGGGGAGCGAGGGCGGGCGGTCGCCGAGGCAGAGCACGGACAGAGGGGCGTAGGTAGCAATGCCCGCATTTCTGTTGAGTGAGTGTGTGCTTATTTTTTTTGTCCAAAGTTGTTGAAGCTGTACATAGTGGACGTGTAAATGTGTAATGTGTTCTTCTATTCTTTTCTTGGTGATGTGATAACCATCATCCCAAGAGCAAAAGGTGTTGCTAGTTTTTCAGAGGCAAAGTGCTCTTGTTTTCTATCTTGTCATGGTGATGGCATTGCTTACCCCATGATTTGTTATCTGCGATGTTTATTTTTAGCGAAACATCAGTAACAGCAACTTATTCCCATGCTAAGAGCCTTGAAGAAACCGAGTCAAACCTTTATGCAGTAACCTATCGGCAATGTTTCAACAATGTTTTTGTCCACCATATTTGTGCACTCGTAGCCACCCATCTGATTACGAGTGCCAAACATGTTCTGCACTCAACAGGAATTGTGCCACAGATGTGATCAAATTTTGGGCAACTGCCTTCACAATTCCTACAGTGTCCTTTTCTTTTCTACAGTGTTCTTTGTACAACATAGGACAGAAGACAAGTGCCACGACCGTTTCAGCATCTAGCAACAAATTGTTGCTTCAGTACTGGCATACCCTATCACTTGCCCTTCTGTCCGCCCTTCAACCTTAAAATCAATTCTACTCTGCAAACCTAACAACAATACAACACTGCAGAAGGGGTGTTAGCCCCATAAAAATCTGGGGGTCAACCCCCAAACCACATCTTTCTACCAGACAGGCTCCGGATCATGACGCCGTGAGCAGAAACTGCACCGACGGGTACTCACAAAGAGATACTGGTAGCTCCACGTTCGCGTAGTCTGTTGCAGGGATCGCCATCGATAAATCCTCGGTCGAAAATGGTATACTGCACCAAGGAAGCATCATATACATGTGCAAAACTGACAATCAGTTGCCAAAATAAGCAAATATAATAAGTACTTGTACTAAATCAGCGACACTTATTATGGATCGGAGGGAGTACATAACATTAAAAATACTTCGGAAGCACCAATATATACTGTCTGCTAAATAGTATTTAGTAACTAAAAGGAAACTGCTGCTACCTTAAATCATCATCCAGCAAGAAGGAATTTGACACGAGGTTCTGAGTATCTTTGTTGACCATCTCCCGCATTGCAGAAACAACCTGTAAGATAACATCTTTAAGAACAAGGAACACAAAAGGAGATCAAGAACTGTGAAAGCTCCAAGCTAGAGGACATACCTCACTTGATATTCCCTGGGTATTGTATTTGTCGTCCCAGTACATTGAGCATATCCTGTAGATTTGCCTAATACTCAAGGACTACATGCAAAAGAGGGCCAGTTATATATTCTGCAATAAAATGATGATTAACTGCAAAACAGAAGTTATACACATAGCCTCACCGGACAGAGATCTTGGCTGATCTCCTCAAGCGTCTTCTTTCTTTTTTGGTGTATAACCTACATTATAATTAGTGAGAAATTACCCCAAGGCATAGAGGATGCAACAGAAACAAAAAAAAAAAAGGAGAAAATGCGGCTTGCACAAGCAATTACCAAAAATCCAACAGCTTGTCTGATATAATTAAGCTCATGCCAAGATGTTCCTGCAAACTGAAAGTAAATGGATAATAAATTTGTGAATAACAGAACAGAACTAACAAACAGAAAATGATGATGTGCGAGTGTTATATCTTCTCTAAAACACTAGGTACAACTGGAAACATGGAAGAAACATTGGACATGAAACGAGCTGAACCACATTATCAGGGTTTCTCATGGTACATTCCTGAATTGTATACCAACCTGACAAGCATAAAGCAGAATTGGCACTTACCTCCTCCGTAACATCAGTAATCCATTTCTCCAGCAATGACAGGCCAGCTTTAACATACTCTCCATTGGAGAATGTACAACATTCACGCCGAAGAAGAAGACTGATGAAACAAAAAAATGTTAGTATCACCATGAAAGTGAAATAGTATTTCATTATTCTGCTTGTGCTTCTATGTTTATCTGTACCATACTAAAAAACAGTTTTTTTGGAGTGTCAGTGTCTCATCACCTACAAGTTTTAACCCAGAGAATTTGATTTCTTCAGTGATAAACAGACCCTTTCCTCAACCCGAAATTACAGCTAAATAATCTATTTACAAATTCTAAAACATGATTCTATCATTCTTTAAAGAGTTATATCGTGTTGGTTATATAATACTACCTCTGTACATAATTACAAGACGTTTACAGAGGGAGTATTAAGGTATTTCCACTTATTTGTTCCAAAACATGGAACTCGGGAACTGGCTATAATGTTTTTGTCATTTGCATGTTCTAAGAACACAGATACCAAATATTCAATTTCTAAAAACAAGATACTACCTGTTAAAAAGTTGTATATTGATGAAAGAGAACAGCTGAGTGATAAGTTTTCGTATAAAAAATGACGGCACCTGCAGCACACACAGATAAGGTTATTAGAATCGCTTGCGCAAAACTACCAAATTGTCCATAATAAAGCCAGCAAAAGATGCAGCTGTAACAAAATAAGGTGAGTTAAATGGAAAGCTTACATAATTTTCACGTAAAGTATCCATAAGCAGGTTTAGAAAATTGACAATATTATCCCAATGGGAGTTTGATGGCTGTTGAGCACCAACCCCTGGTGATTTTGAAGCTTTTCCAGGTTGAGCACGTGTTGCTTTTGGAGCCTGGCATGCAAATTTCCAGAGGTTACAAAAATGATCCAGTTGTGCAATGTAGTCGAGCATAAAAAATTCAAAGGAGATGAAGGTATACCTGAATGCAGACATTAAGAAGAGGTGATATTTCTTTTTTTAGATTATCCCTGAGCTGCCCAAAGATCTTTTCAACACATGCCGTCAGCTGTTGTTTGAAGAGTATGGCCGGATACCTAGCATCTACTTGTGCCAGAGTATCACCACGCCCTACAAGCTATGAAGGCGATGTCAGTGTCAGGCAGAAAGTTAGATCATCCTTTTTCCATTTTACAGAGATTTGCGCAAAAATTGTAAACAATGACTAGTTTAATATTGCCAACATTTACAATGTTTAATATTTAGGACAGTATACCCATAACTTAGCAAATTAGAAGTATATATCTACATCTTTGCAGAACAGCGTGCATACAAGTACAGTGAAAGAATGTTATTTCAGAAAGTGCATGATGTTTGTTTTTCTCTTGTTTGTCAATAGCTATATGTGAACTTTCCTTTAGTAGAAAAGGTACACAAGCACACAGATTCTCTACGTATACAATGGATATGATAGAACAGAGTGTACCAAGTAACATCCAGCTCTTGAAGGGTTCTTCAGAAATATACCAAATAGCATTCATTACTGACAGGGAAAATAACTAGCAAGCTCAGTTCCTTACTTGGCCTATCTTCCCACCTAGCCCTAAAGATCCAGCAGAGCGGCGAGATGGTGTACCAAAAAATCCATTTGACCGTAGATTCTTCTGAAGAAGGCATAGCAGTGCAGAAGTATTGGACAGCCAATAAGGTAGTCGACCATCTGCTTCCTTTGCCTGGAATAGGGGAAAAAATGAAAAAAATCAAACTTATTGACTTACACAAATGAAATGTCTGGTGTGAACAGCAAAACAAACGGGATTTAAATTATTTTACCTTGAGAACATCATTTATGGCTTCAATTACATGATCAAAAATAGCAGTCCTCTCTGATTCAAAAGAGTGCCAGTGTAGAAGGCATTTATAGATGATACATGCTGCAACTGGTTTGCCATCCTTGAACCCTAAATTTTCTTTTATGCATCTTGATAAGATTTCATGGTTTCCCTGCATGAAACAATAGAGCAATACTACCATGAAGATACCATAGAAATAAATTCTTGACAGAATACCGAATCTTGTCTCTGAAGGCATCTACTGAACGCCATACAGAAAATAAGAATGCCAGGTTAAGAACAGTGAATTCACCTCATGCCTTTCAACAGGCTTTGTTCTCGACCTCTGCCCGGTGCTCTGTGGAATGGAAGCCAGATATTTTGTTTGTGGTGGGGTTTCCTACAATTTTAGTTTTGACAGTTTTAAGCAGTTAGACAAGGATATAAAGCACTCCAGTATCCAACTTGAACCAATAAAGCTTACAAATATACGCTTCTGATCACTGTTCGGAAGACCAATCGAAGCAGAAAACTTCTGTATTCAAGTAAATTAGTCAGGTAACTAACCAAAAAAATACATAGGGCTAGGCTAGTACTCAAAATTACAGCTACAAATGTCACTTAGAAAAATGGGAAGTGCTGGGACCAAAATAGTAGTGTGATTGAATAAATTGAAATTTTGAGTTGGTAGAAGGGAAGAACCTCGGACACTGTTTTTGGAGAAATGTTAAATGCCTTATTCCTTAGAACATGGTTTTCATTTTCCAAGTTCGTCAGTTTCTCCTGCAATCTGAATTCAGGAATGCCAAACTGTTAGATACTAACACTTAGAAAAAGAAAGAGAGTCAAAAACCATCCGTGGACAATTCCAGCATCCAGTGGTTATTTGAAAGAAGGGAAACATACTTGACCAAATTTTGCTGGAGGTGGGTGCATTTTCCCTCCACATCTTTCAGTTTCTCCATCGTATTGTCACTACTTTTACGAGCTGTGCTAAGTTCAATTTCCAATAACGAATTCTTCTCCGATAATGATTTGACAATGTTCTGTTGAAGCAACAAAGAACTGCTTAAGTGAAAGTAACAATGACCAGAAACATGAATGCACATCGGTCAATAAGTCCTAAAAGGTCACTATAACTCATATTCAAAAGAGGCGATGGCACAACAAAGAAGATCCAGCGAGAGATTACTATAGCAAAACATAACAAACATGGTAATTCCATGGAAAAACCTTATAAGGAACAATGATATGAAACAAAATGAGTTAAGATCATGCAGAGATCTGCATTTATCACAAAAATGCAAGGAGAGAAATGAACACCTAGTAGAAAATTAAAAGAACACCTACAAGACTGAACTATAAGAAAATTTGACATCTATCACAACAATGCAAGAAGAATTACACCACTTAGTAAAAAAAATCTGACATCATAAAACTGTGTGTTCCATTTAAAAATATGAAGGAAAGAAAAGAACATCAAGAAGACAACTAAAAATAGGGAATACAAACACATTTATAATAAAATAGTAAAAAAGAGAAGAGAAGCCTTCAAACCTTCAGATTAGAGTTCTGTTTTTCTTCTTCTGCTTTCAGAATCTTGTTACTGCGCAACGTAGCTATCTCTCTCAGAGAATCATCTAATTGCCTCTGGAGAAGCAGATTTTTGTCATGTTCACTTCGGGCAGATGATTTAGCTGCAGCACATTCTGCGCTTAATGTTTCTATTATTTTATCCCTCTTTGAAATTTCCACCAACTTTGTTTCCTCACCAGCAGCCTACATTTGAAAATCCACACATCAAGTAGCAAAAAACCACTAGCATCAGAAACAGAATAAGGGGGCAAAGGCATAAACGCTGAAGTCTCGGTGCAACACCTGATGATTCTGTTATATTTATAGTGTCTAATGCGGGATAACAATAGCGGAAATTTTCAGAAAAACAACCAATTGCAAGGTACTAAAATAGTTGTCCTTCTAATGGCAGGAACAAGCACAACTGTCTCAAATACGCGACATGCAGGGAAGCACATTCAACATTGATGAATCACAATATAACACAAAAGCAATAAAGACAGAAAAACATACCCGCATTCTTCTTTCAAGAGTAAGTCTTAAAGTAAGATCATCCAACTTTTTCTCAAGCTTATTCTTCGCCTCCCGGAGTGCACCAGCTTCATTTGCAGTCTAAAGACACAATCATAGCATAAGAATACTCCCGATGCACACCAATCAAACAAAGACGATAAACATGCTCAGGAGGCATGAACAGTAATATTTGCAGGAGAAATCAAAGATAACACAAATATTAGGATGCTTTACTTTTAAGTAGATATATAGTTGTTAGAACCGGCTCTAAAATTAAAGGACACCAGGCACATTATTCATCACTAAGCAATGAGTTAATCACAAAAGATGCTAGCCTCTCCATCCCAACCTTGGTGACGTAGCCAGCCAAGCAAAATCCTCAGAGCCATACCCCTGCCTTAAGATGGCCGGTTTAGACGTGGAAGTTAAACATGTACTGCCTTATTGGCATGTGGAGGAAGAATTAATTGTTTAAATGACCCCTTGCTTCTTGGAATTTTACTTGGCCGCCAAGCATGGTTTTTAAGGCGTCATAAGGCGATGTAGGGGCGCTCTCACGCCTAGGCGGGCGCTTTGGCCGCCTAGGCGCCTAAAGCGCCCATATTTTCAAGGCAGAGGAGGGGCGCCTGGACGCCTTTAAAACCATGTCGCCAAGATCTTAGACTGAACCAGACAGCTGCCGCTTGTCAACACGAGTTGACAAGGAAATTGCAGCAATGCTTTTTTAAAGGAAGCGGTATTTCAAGAAAAGAAAAACATTTTGAAATACCTAAATTGCGCACGAACAAATCATTGTCAGTTTCACCACTGCCAGAAAATGCGAACCAATTTTATCATGCATAAATAAATTACAGAACTGCAACAGAAAAATACCATTCTGAGTTTCCTTAGCTCCTTTCTTGCAAGTTTTTGCCTCCAAGCACACTGGATTGCTATAGTAGCTTGCTTGTAATGCTGGAAAAGCATTGCAACCTTCCGTTTTCTCCAGAAGGACTACAGTGTGGCAACAAAAACTGATGTTACATAACTTCAACAATACAAACTCTTAAGCAAGTAGTGAAACCACTACAATAAAACCTCTGATACCTTCATATTACTGTAATTTTCTAGAGCTACACGGCCAAAAAAAGTAGCATGTTTATGCCGTGCATGGGATCTTACAAGTTAATATTACAACTAACTGCTTGCTACCATGGAGAAAAAATCCCAGATAATCAAGTTTCAACCTAAGTTATCAACCACTGAAATGGTAAGCTTGATTGAAGTTTGTTTGATTTCTTGATGCATGGGGTGGCGATGGGGGAAAGGCGGAGGAGAGGAGGTGAACCTGTATCACTAAAGCAGCCTTCTGCTCTCTGATGGCTGAGAAATAGCGACGAGCAATAAACCCGCGAATACATGACTGAATAAGCAGAGCTGCTGAACATGCTTCCTGGTAATTTCGCTGTAATAACAACCTTCTCACGTACTTCTGAAGAATTATGGCAGCCGCTGTTTCTCTTCTGATCATATACATCTTCCTTGAAAAACAACCTGCAGGATCATTTAAAAATAGCAATCAGGATAAGCCAGTAATTCTAAAAGATGATACAGTTTATAAAGAATGCTTATACAAAAACCGGATAAGGTTCTTTTAATTTGCAGGCCATGAACATACCAGGCACAAGAGTACGGACTACGGAGCATAACTAGCATGTACCAGGAAACAATTACTACATCCTCTTAGTTGTCACAAACTGTGGCAAGCATGCAATCAACATTTGATATTTTGGGACATCATTTCTTGTATTTGGGTTGATGACATGAAACTGTATATGTTCACCTAAACTCAGATTGCAGATTGACTGTGTAAAAGATAATAGACAGAGCAACATGAGTAAAGAAACATGTTTACCTCTACAATATGCTTGTATTGAAATTGAAGCCTCCTTTGTTTTCACAAACTCTTTGCGGGCCACGAATGTTCTGAAACGACCTTGAATGCGCCGTGCAGCATTGTCCAAAACCTCAGCACGACGCACATCTAGCATCGCTATTTGACCGGCTCTAAGGAACACCTTAGTTCTACCAAGCTATCATGTAAACAAAAATGTAAAACTATCAAATGATACTTCAAAAGGGAACAGAATGATACTGTATGCTGAAAATTGCAAGTCCACTTTTTCAAAAATTACATGGTCAATCAGAAAAGCACAAATGAAGACTAGTCAAGGGAATGTGTGGATCATTTATTTCATGAAAAAGGAACTGTCAGTAATAATGAGAAGCTTACTTGAAAATTGTCGAGCTTCATTTTTTCAAGGACTGCCTCTGTTAACACCTTCTCATCGTAACTGCATAATTATTAATAACTAGTAAGATACCGGTGCTACAGTACAGAGCCAAAAAAAACAGGTGGAACATAGTTTACTCGAGTTATATGTTCAACAAATTCACTCTGGTGTTTTCGTTTATCAGACAAAGTAGCTACTATTACGTGCAAGGCGAAATGCGCCAAGGTCTATAGACCAGAGCACCTGAAGAACCTTGGTTGGCTAAGATATCAAGGTTCTTCTCAAAATTCAATGAACTTTAGCATGAATGGAGGTAGCCATTGCCAGATTTGAATTTTGAACCAGGCTGCTAGAGACAGGAGACTGGAAGGAGTGGAATTGGACTATGCAAGGTGCCAGGGGCCGGGAGATGATTGGGATGGGGTGATGCTGGTAGTAGGAGGACCCAGGAGAGGGCCGCTCGCTTCTATGGTCATGGATGGAAAAGAACTGAATTGACGAGCACCAATTCAAATACTTTTAAGTAGGAAAGAAATCCAAACATCAATTCATCTTTTCGCAAATAGTCCAGATAATCTCGCAGCTCTTCTCACAGGGTTCACATAAACTACTATAATTCGTGGGCACTATCACATTGGCAACTATCTGAAAGGGTACGAAGTGTTAAGTTAATGCAGACCTATGGCTAGATGCTGATTCATATATCATATAAGGACAATACTGAACTATTCCATAAGAAAAAGAAAAACTTAAAATGCAAGAATTGGTTTCGCCTAGAGTCAGTTGTAACTGATATATGGGCATATTGTATCAAGGTGGCACTGCCAAATGCCGCACAAGCCAGCTGTAGTACAAATCAGTAAATTAAACAAATCATGTTTTTAAATTGAAAAGATATATGTGGCTCATACGGAACAAGGCCATCTACAGAGTCACAGATACCCAATATTGTGTTGTTTATTAAATAAAAACTAGTATATCAAATTCAACACAGGCACCCAGAGTCTGTTCAAACTAAACAGTTGAACAAGCATGGCTAACAAAATATACCCACAATGAAGCGGGTGCTTTGTGGTTCTGATCAAGATCACCAACCCAATTAGCACAAAATGAGAAGTCTTATTGATAATAAAGCGGTGCAGCCAACATTGCACATTGTGAAGCAAACAACTTGAACCAAACCAGTTGCATAGTGCATAGATTAGGTACCTTTCCAGCATCAACTCGGGAACTAGGACACCAAACCGATCAACAAATTCAGCATATGTCCTTCTGGTAGGATAGCCAGCAAGACTAATGCGAACCGCCTCTAAAACACCCTGCGCCACAACCAAGTTACAATCTTAAGGAAAATATTGCCAGTAAATCATGCATATGTATGGAAGCAAAAGGGCATCATTTAAGTAAGTTCTTGATCTATAGCTTGAGAAGGCACTACAAAGCATAAGCAAGGATAAGTAATAGTCGGTTTTTAAGTACTCTTATGAATGTAGTTCCAGTTAGCTTATGCAACACTAACTTGTTTGAGACTGTAGGCCTCCTCAAGTCACATGAAGGTATGATGTAAGACCAGTATGCTTCACCAAACCAACCAATGGATTTGCAGAAATTGGCATAGCACTATCAAAGAATTTTTGGCATGAGCTTGATTCATTATTGCAAAAAATATATGATTTAAAGCAGAAGTAATCAGCATTAAGTTGAGTTACAGAGAGCAATGACATTCTTATATGGGAAGATGTGCTTTTGGTGGAAGTACTTAAGGTGGATGACAAAAACAATGAGAAAGAAATACACTATTTTATGCTTAAGGTGGAAGTACTTACTCCACAACGTAGTTGGTGCAGGACACTTTGATTTTCAAAAATCTGAGGTCGATTAAGTGAGTTAGGCTTCACACAGCGTACATAGTGAGGTTCAGTTGAGCTCAGCGTTTCCATGAGGGCTTGAAGTTGTTGCTATAAAACAATGAATATAAATTATAGATCGGAGGAGTCAAAATATTGTAGTCTCGTAGCTATTCGGTGCACATAAATTGACAAGGCATGGCAACCAGATGAAAAAAATGCAGATAAGCATATTTCAAAGACCAAAAGCAAACAGAATCAATTGAACATTGTATCCATACCTTAAAACGGGAAGCAACTGATGAGAATTTGTATGATGATCTTAATGACTCGTCCGGCAAAGAAGTAAAAAGTCCAGAAACAAGGGGGCATCTTGAAGATGATAAAAGATTGCAATGCTCTGCGACAATATAATCCCGGTTCTTCTCCAGAAAAGATTCTGTTTGATAAGTCACCTACAAAAGGTGGATCCTATCATAGTCAATAGATGAAAAAATATTTAAATAACCTGGCTGCTAGCTTACCTTCCCAGCATAGTGAGAGATGGTAAAATCTGTTTCCGAGAACTTGGTCTTCTCAAGCCTAGGATGGGAAGATAAGTTTCTGAACATCTTTGTTGCAAAGCTTGCATGAGTAGATTTTGGAAACATGCTGCAACATTAACAAAGTTAACTCAGAATAGGAATTTGCTTGTACAAGCATAGAACTGCCATTTCCTAGGAAAAATGAACCAGGTAATTACCAAGCCTCATCCAGCAGTGCGATAATTCCAATAGGTTTCTGATTGGAGAATATATTGAAGAATTAGTCTCATATGAGCAGCAATGCAACAGGTTATCAAGAGCAAATAATGGGCAGAAAGATAGAAAATCAGTATTTTAATCCATCTCAAATATCAATTATTGAGCCCGATGCTGCAACAAAGCAACATCTAGCATAGCAGGCACAACTCAGACCAAACGCACATACTGTTTATGCGTTACACATTAAGAAAGTTTGTATTTTCTACATGCACGAGACAGTAAATGTTGCAGACATTAACAACTTGCAGAATAAGCATATTTAACCAGATTTTAGAAAACAACGGCATGTCAGTAACACACAATCAAGTCACATTAGCACTTTCATCCATACGGGGCATTGCCCACACAAACAATGATGCAATCTATTCCATGAGCTTTAAGTTACAATAGTTGTGTATCTTTTTGTTAACATAAGCAAGAGATTGGCCAGACCAAAAATAAACACGCCGAAATGTTGGGAGTACAGAGTGCATGATGTGTCCAACAGGTGTTACATGATAGATAGATGATTATTTCCTTCACCACAAACCTAAAACCAGGAAAGTGATGGCACCATTAGTGATTTCAACATAATTAGATGGTGATGAAAACATATGATGTAGGGTCAACGGTTGCAGTCAGCAAACGGTCAACACTTTACCAAAAAAAGTGAGACCAACAAGGGACTAGGCCTTGGTGTCTTTTTATAGAAAGAAGACAACCTGAGGCGCCCAGCGTAAGTTAGGATTAGAACAAGGGTTGGCAGCATACGCACTTGCACTGCTATCCAACCGAGCAACGCTCAGTTCTCAAACATGCACTGGTGCTCAAGGCATAAGAGCACTAACAGATCCCAGCATTGGTGTCACAAATGGCAAACGTAACATCATCTCAATACATGCCTTAATAAAACTTGTAAAGGGATCATTCTATCCAAGTGCAGACAACTAAATGCAACATAATGGTCTAACCACTTGAAACCGAGATAAATGGTACTATCAAAGTTTGATAAAATAAGAAATCTTAAGCATTTACTGCACTAAATAAAAATATAAAGCATAGAATAATCAATGACCACTTCTTACTAAACTAAATAAGCAACAAGACAAAAAAAAACCTTTTCAATCAAATCCAACATATCTTGATTGTCAATAAATTCGATGTAGCTCCAATTAATTTCCTCGCTTTTGTACTCCTCCTGCTCCATCTTGAATACGTGCTGCGGAAACATTAATGTCAACAAATAGAAGTTAATTGCATGCAACAGCAAGGTATCTTGTCAACTTGTCATCCATTAAGGAGACAGGTGCTCTACATCTGACTGTAGAACATACCTCGTTAAAGTGTTGCTGAAGTTTTTCATTGGCAAAGTTAATGCAAAACTGCTCAAAGCTGCAGACATAAATAGGAAGAAATACCATTAAGAAAATCACAGCAGGAAAAAATCAATATTTTAATGTGTTAGCTGGTGGCTAATTATTGCATACTTTTACCAACATTTTCCACGGTAGGTAGTCATAGTATGTGAAAAACTACCATATGTGATTCGAAGTCTATATCAGCTGAGACAGAGAGAGAGACCTGTTCTGTTTGAAGCTTTCGAAGCCGTAGATATCCAAAACACCAATTTGTGCTTTAGAATTGACATCTTGACCAATTGACTTGTTAATATTCTCAACGAGCCTAAAAATATTAAAAAGGTGTTATCATATGCAATCATATGACATTCGTAGAATAAGGAGAGAGAAAATACCAGTCAAATAATCTTGCATATACAGTCTTTGCTAGGGTATCACGATTAGCCGCCGCTGCAGCACAATCTAATGCTTTTATAATTATTCCTTCAGTGGTGTGTATAGACCGGCTACATAAAGATGAGACCAATATATCTGGATCGCACCTAATTCAAATAGGAAAGTCAGCGATTTTAATTAAGAAAGTTACTTGTTTCACTTCCAGAATATGACATAAATACTGCTATATACTATAAAGCGTAAGTTTCATGGTAACCCATAATATTACGTAAAAAGCGAACATTACATGGAAGAAAATATGAGATATATTTGTGCGCCCGTGAAGATTCATGGTAACAAATAATATTCCGTATGTAACAGAACACACATTAAACTGCGGTTCATTCAACCTCCTACAGAACTGGTGTGAGAGCTAAAACAACAAGTGCAGCAGCTTAATACTGTAAACTTCGCTGACGGGTAGATTTGGTCTTCACAATGGAATATACGTTATGCAGCACCAGAGAAATGACAATTGCATACAAGCACATATAATGATTTTCAATTAAATATACATACACGGTGACCATAGAAATAAGAATTTTAATCATAATTGTAGCTTAGTACAGACAGATGAGAACGGATGTGTACATAAAAGCAAATTCATACATGAGTAGTGTAGCTGTCATTTGGAGGTGAAAATTTGATGTTGAATCTTTAATTTTCGACGAATCAATTTCCTTTCCTGGAGAAAACTCGATATTGCCAAGATGGAGAATGGCTGCCAATATCCGAAATATAGCATCCTGTATAAAGTACAGCATACACATTCATTTTTTACATAAAGAAATGCAGAACTACATACTATAAGTACTGTACAGTAAGATTTGTGTTAGTATGTTATTTTCAGATAACATCTGTGCATGTACACATCACGTTAGAAACCTGATCGCTTCTGCTGATTCCGACAATATCCATTGCCCTTTTCGTCTTCCAGTACTCATCTTCATTATTTGTCCCTTCCAACTCATATGTCTTGCTTTGATTTAAGTAATGGAAAGTGCTTGCGTGCCCAAGCTTGTATAACTCGGCATCCTTCAGAAATAACGCAAAATCACAATTAACCTTACTGCTTCACAGCATCAACACGCACAATGATTGGCTACACCCCAATATTTAATATACACAAACCCTAGAATACTATGCCTTCCATCCTTAAATAGGAATCTGTCTTGGAATTCCCACAAAGAAATTTATTGAAAATTAACCACCAATTTACTAGGAAAGAACTTATGAGTCATATGAACATAGAATTAGCCGTTATCTCATTAGAATAGCATTTTCACATCGAAACCATGTCAAGGTATAATATGACACTTGTTTCGGAAATATAACAATTAGAATAGCATTTTCACATATCTCTAGAGCGGATCCTTCTCTTCAGCAAAGTAACAAATTCTCAAACTAATAGATAAAAATCACGATACAGAACAGATACAAATTGAATACTTCTCAATCCACCAAACATCCAAAACCTTTGGTTACTGTGAGTTCAGCTAGTTTACGCATATCTCGACAACATTGTACTCAGAAATACCAAATGGTTGAAAGTCCAACAGTCTTGTAATAGAAGTGCATGGCATCATAAGTAAATACTACTCCCTCCGATCCATATTACTTGTCATTGAAATGGATGTATCTAGCACTTAAACATGTCTAGATACATCCGTTTTAATGACAAGTAATATGGATCGGAGGGAGTAATTAAATCAATAAATGGTGAAACGAAGAAGTGTAGACATGAAATTTGCAATGGAGTATGATTATAGGAGTCCACGTCCTTCAATAATTACTGTGCGCTTGATCTTTCGGTCAAAAGAAATGTGGGCTTCACTAACTTCACAGAAAGTTTCAAAGACAAGCTACATAGCAGTGGAACTCATATAATGTACAAGAAACCAAGCAGGGTACAAATAGCAATAGTTGGTACTGGGTACACATACCTTCCCCGATGCACATAACTGATAAAAACAATGAAAGTTCCTTTCAGGGTCAGTAATTTGCACAACACGAGATCTTTCCAGAAGATAGGTCCTAATTGCAGCTCCCGATATTCTACCAGTTTTATCAAATTGGATCTCGACAAATTTTCCAAACCGGCTGCAACCAAGAAAGAACCAATAAGTTCAGGTTATAAAGAAACATCAAAAAGGTTGAGTTCCACAAAGTAGTAAAGACATGAGATGTTCTAGAATTTATTGTGATTTTCCAGTTATCTGTTATTTTCTGGGCGAAGAATACATCTGAATCATCTGCACACAACTGATCCAATGTTAGGCACTGTAGGAATGAAACCTCACCTCGAGTTGTCATTTCTAACTGTTTTTGCATTCCCAAATGCCTCCAGAAGAGGGTTGGACTGGAGGGAAACAGATGAAAACATTATAAGATGACACCTTCAACATTTAACGCTGAGAAATTAAATATTTCACAAACACCAAAAGTGGAAAGACCATTAATTTCCTTAAATTGGAAAACATGTGTGGTAACTCCTAAAACTTACTTCGAGAACCTGTTGCTCAACTGATCGATCATCAAGAACAGCTCTGCCACCAACATATGTAAGATACCGCATGATAAGCTTTGTTGTTTCAGTCTTGCCAGCACCGCTTTCACCACTAACCAAGATCGATTGGCTCCGGGAATCATTCACCATAGCCCTGCATTACCTTAACAAATGTCAACAAACAAATGGTGTATATATATGTCATAGTAAAAGAGTGTAACAACTAAATCAGAATGTAGTACCCACCTGTAGGATGCATCAGCAACCGCAAAAACATGTGGACTCAAGTCCCCTAATCGGATACCCTTATATTGCTCCATCATGTACTCATTGTACAGGTGAGGCAGCCTCGTGAAAGGATTAACAGCAATCAAGATGCTTCCAGTGTATGTCTATCTCAATAAATACAAGTGAAAAAGATGTCATACAAAGGCTCCCAGAACTGAAGCAGAAAATCAGAAGTGCACGTATTTGCTAAGTCGTGCTAAGAAATGAAGAAAAAAGAGCTTATAGTTAATGATTAAACTCCACAAATCAGAGAAACAGGAATTCGTCCCAAGTTATTCATCATAACTTTACACATTCCATCAATGATTTTCATCTTTTACACATTCCAAATATACTTACATAGCAATGTAACATGATACAGGTTTCAACACTAAAATGACTAAATGAATTTCTTTTCACCTAACACGCCATTAAGATGACCTTTAAATTTCATATTCGAACCAATGAGATGTTTTCCTATAGGTTATATTTTTAATACTGCATATATTTCGGTCTTAATTTTAATGAATTTAGCAGGTGAAAGGTTCACGTGACAAGTCTTTCCGTCAAATAAAAACATTGCTTGTGAACTACTTACATAAATCTCATTCAATGCATATCTCCGCTTCAGATTGTACAGAACACCTGGTTCATTAAGATAAGTCAGTTTGGTCATGTCGTCGACATGTCCCCCACCGAGATCTTCATCTGTGTCCCTGGGCAGCAATTTTTCTGGCAGAACTGAAATCTGAGAAGAAGAAAAAAGGAGTATAAACAAACATAAGAAATCCATCAGGATTCAGAAAGCTAAAATTGATAGGCAAGAAGACAATCTCCAGCTACTTTTTGAATTCAAGTTGGGCAAGAAATCCTGGTATAAAACAATGGACCACATGAAGAATTGCTTCAGCATAATCTATGTGTTGGCAGGTCTCAAGTTCTAACCAAATGCAGGTTTCAAGCAGCTCAAAGGGTATGAAGAGACGAGATGTTCAAAAATCCATCAGCTAAACAAATTTTACCTTTACATGTTCTCAATAAATATTTAAGAAGGCCAGATTACCTACATGTGAGAAATTCAAAATCTAAATCGAAATAAAACAGGGCATTAGATCACACAAACAAGCAGCATAACTCAAATGCAGCTCAGACAAATAAACTGGACTGTTGCAGGGGGGGGGGGGGGGTGTAAACTCGGCCGATCTGCAGGGATATATTTTCTAAGTTCGCAAATTAAATTTTGCAGAACGCACCTAGTGAATTCAAAAGACCATATAATTATCCTAAAGTACTCTTATTGAAGCTTGGAGCTATTTCTACCACAGTAAAAGTCAGGCAAGTAACAACTCAACGAAATCAAATATAAACAGTTGAGAGCTTCAAAGTTTACACAAAGAATACAGTGAAAGCTAAGGATTCACTGTAATTTTCCCGTCGAATTGGGACTAGAATATCGTACTTTCAGAGCCTAGTACAATATATCGTACCAATAAAGCTAAGGATTCAAATCAATGGGACTACTTCCACCAATTTAAGTTGACTTCTGCTCAGTCATCACGGCCGCAATTTACACAAAAACGACTCGGAACCATTTCAAAGTTTGAAAAGGTAGATTAGAAATTTGAACAGCCTGAGTATAGTAATGGCAAAAAATTGATCGAACCAACACCCTGAACGGAAAACCACTGCCCCCAAACTGAAATCCAACCAATCCCAGACGGCCGGTGTTCGCATCCACGAATAAATCAAAACCGCACAACGCAAGCTTCGACCGCACGGAATGGGGCGACAGCGACAGAGGGGAGATGAGGAAGGAGGGGATTGCAGCACCTTCTTCCGCTGGCTCGTGAGCACGACGACGTCGCGCTCCTTCGCGTCCACCACCTCCGCCTCCAGCCACCCCTCCCCCTTCTCCTCCACCCAGACCTTGGACCCCTTCCGATAGCTCATCTCGCCGAAACCCTAGGGGCCCCCGGCCCCTTCTAGCCCTAGAGCCTCCGCCTCGCCGCGGAAGCTGGCTGGCGGCGGGGAGCACGAGGGGCGCGCCGGGTGGTTCGGGCGCCGAGCGGGAACGGTGTGCGCCTTATCGGAGCCCCGACTAGAGCGCCGCTGGGTGGACTCGTGGGCTCATGGCGAATTTTTTTGCTTTGTCTTGGCGCTTCTTCCTCTCGTCGCTCTCTACTAGCGACCGAAAAAGTCACAGATGTGGAAATCCTGAGGTCAGCGAGGTGGTAGATGCAAATACGACTCGCGGACGTGGCACCGGAATTTGAACTGCACAGGGGCAGAGGCGTCAATTCCGCGTGCGTGGCAGAAGTGGGGCCGGCGCGTTCAAGGCGGTGGGGCCAGGGGACAGAGACGTCCTTTTGAGTGGTAGAAAATGTGTCGGGCCCACCGGGTAGCCTAGTCTGTTTGAACTGGCCGATCTGGACTATTTAAAACTACAATTTTGAATGTGCTGGTGGTTTTTCTAGATAGGTCCCTCATGTGCTCTGTTTTTGCTAACGTGCAAAGGGCAGATGCGTAAACGGCTAGATTAAGGATAGGTTTTATGGAGGAATCGTGTGTGTGCCGTGTAAAATTCAAACAGCTTACGGGCTAAGCTACATCTCTATTTGAATTTGATTATTGTAGGATCCAAATCTAAACAGAGACGGCAGACGGCCAGGTTCTAATAATACTCAACAACTTGCTTATGTAGATATATGTCAATTTAAACAAAAAAGGATTATCAAAATGTCCTACAAATGGCAAATAGCTAACTTCTCAAGTGAATAGGCATACAGTCACATTCATAATTAGGCGTGTTGATTCTCATGATTACAACTTGAGTCAAACGGTACTGTTACTCGGTTCAATTAATATTTATGATTATTACAACAAAATCGAAATCGCACCAGGACTCTACCATAGACACGCGACAAAACTAGTTCACGGCATAAATGGCTTGCTTAGAACAAAGTCTTTCTATCTACCTTTAGATTATGTTGACACGGTTCGATAAGTACGGAACATGGATTTACGCAAGATTAAGCCAACCGAGTATAACGACAAACAAGGCTTAAGCCACTTCCGACATCAACAATATAAAACTTAGAATGGCAAGCGGCACCCGCATAACGACCCATAAAAAAATAGACAAAAAAAGGGTTCAAAAACTAGCAAAATTAATAAAAGGTTACTTAAAATGCAGCACCGCAACCTGTCCCGCTTGACACCCTAATAAAACTAATAACCTGACCAATGTCTACTGAAACCCATGAATTACTTCTTTCCCCGTATCTCTAAAACACCTATCGTATGTTTGTCACATTTATCTCAACATGTATTCCATCGGTTTCAAAATACATGTCTTAGGTTTTTTTAAATTTAGATAAATCTATATATTAAATAGTTTCTAGATTCATCTAAATTTTGTTAAATTTGAGACATCTATTTTAAGACGGATGGATTACGTTTTTGCATGCATTTGACACGTGCATGATAGCATATCACTTTGGGTCTAGAAACTAAAAACCCCTACAATGACCTTGAGCTCACATGGACTTATCTCCCCCGGTAGAAGCAACCGTGCTCTAACGTGCCACAAACACCAATGTCAAAAGCCAACATTCACTTCACTCGCAACGAATAGCATGGGTTTTGAACTCGTTGGTAATTTGATTTATATCAAGATTTTTGCGCGCCATTTGGATCATGCCAATTTAAAATCTTCTTGAAACTTGAAATGGACAACAACAACAACAACAACAACTAAATACGAAAAATGTGTGAATTAGTATTACCCAATATACTCAAACCACCCTGGAAAATCACATATGAAGTGGCCCGTATATTAAAGCAGCCTAGAGATGCAAGTAGAAATCACATATGGAGTAGGTTGCTACCAAAGTTTCACTTCTAGTTTATTATGTGATTTGTAGTGCATGATTTAGTCAAAATTATGAACTATAAATCACAAAATAAACTAGAAATGCAACTTTAGTAGAATCTCACTTGACACCTTAAAGAAGCCACTTTGCGCATTGTAATTGTGCAACCAAGATAGCAATGTACACTATTGCTTAGTACAAAAATATGCAGAGTACTCGGAGCACCACCCGTATTCGCTACGGCCGTTAGAAACACAGCGATCCATTTGACGTTCGGGTGCGTCTAAATAAGATTTTAGAGTAATTCTAGCATACATCATAAAATCGCGGATTGAATACGCGCTTTACCGACCACGTAAAACGTGTTTTTGGGTTGAAATAGACACCCCCTCTGACTAGACACCGTATATAGCCCACTTTTACAACATATGGCCCACATGTAGCCCTTTTTGTTTTATTTGTTTCCCTTTTCACCTTCTTCAAAACAACAGCTAGACATACCCCACCACCCCCACGCCAAGATCGCGCCGATAGCGTGTCGCGATGCGCCTCCGCGCCTTTGTGTCACCCGGCTCGGTAGCGGCAAACACAAGTAGAGGTCGAGCCTGCGACACCTCGTAGGTGGAGGTTCCGATTCGGCTGTGGAGGTCGAGCCCGTCCCAAATAGGACAAGTGACGGCCAATACCGGCGTGCAACGGCCGATTTCACCCTCTTTCGGCGCGCGGCGAAGGATTTCAGCGAGCTCCGGGCGAATTCCAACGAGTTTCGCAGTGGGCCGTGGCAGTGTCCTGCGGGGTATTCAAACTTCCCTCCCACCAGACTACCAATGCGTCTATAGCCCTCCCCTACCCCGTGGGTTCAGCTCTAGAAACTGTGAATATGGGGGTGCATGGTGCAGATTCTCGGTGAACCGAAAAAATCAGGCCAGGATGATTTTACATGATCTATACGGGTTATTTTTATTTCTTAAAACCAAAAAATTGGCGATTATTTTTTTAATTTAGGTACTTCTACGGTGGTCTACCAGAGTTGCTCTTAATAGAACCAGACCCACCAAACCTGCCACGATTCGCTCCACGACCATTTTGCTTTTACGAGGGGGGTCGAAACCCGACAGTCAAATGATTTCTCTATTCACGTCCATGAAGTTACTGTTATGCCCTTACGAGCAGGACGGTGGAGTTCACCAGGTCGCGTCTTTGCCCTGCCCTCCCAGACCGAGCCGAGGCGACCACGTACAGGTCCTCAGCAGAACCATCTCGTGTGGCTGCACCTGGTGCACGGGGACGCAGTGACTAGACTAGCAAGGCCCGCGCGTGTAGACAAGTTTTTCGTGTCTGTCCTTTTCGTTTTCTTTTCGTTTTCTTAACGTGTAGACAAGTTTTTTAATTTTGTTTGCTATTTCTCCAAATCGAGTCGGTCTATCACGCGTGAGCCGTTTTTTTACATTGTCCACTAGTAAAAAAGAGGGATTTTGTTCGGAGCTGCCCGGAGCATTAGTTCCGGTCGTGTTAGTAACCCAGACTAATGTTTTATCAGTCCAGATTCAAACGGTTAGAACGCCGCATGAGGTAGGGTCAACATCAATCTCGGTGCAAATAGGTCGTTAGTCCCGGTTGAAGACACCAATCGAGACTAAAGGAATTGAGGCAGACGCGAGGCCTTTTAATCCCGTTTAGAAACACCAATCGGAATTAAAGGTTCATGTTCCTATATATACCTAGTCCGACATGCTTATGTGTGAGCTTGTTTGTTTTTCTCTTCTTATTATGCATAACTGATGTATGCTGCTTTTTTTTCAATGCACAACAGGTGCTCAATGAAATGCGTGAGAGCATGATGTCACTCGAGTTCATACAAAACAAATGCGATATTAGGTGTTCGAGCCACACTTAAGCTTTCTCCTCTTTCTTTCCTCATCGGTCGAGTTTAGCAACTTTATCTTTTCATCTGTTATTGATACAATACATGTGTCGATCTAATATGGTCATTTCTTTAGATGTTCTGTAATGGTTTTTGATAAACTTAATTATATAATGAAGGATTCGCAGCATTGAAAACAAAAAATTTCCTACGATGGGAACTAAGTACCAAGATCTATCTACTAGATACAAACAACGGGCGGATGTATATCCGTAGAGAACATACCCTTGAAGACCGACAAAGCTTAACGAGTTGAACTCGTGGTTGATATAGACGATCTCTTGCCGATCTCAAGATCGAGAGGAAGTCCTAGCGCTACAAAGCAGCAGCGCATCCGTGCTCGCACACACGTACAAGACACCGAGCAACCACCGCCTCCTCGTTCTAGCGATGCAGCGGAAGCACAACCCTTTCTTGTCGAATAGCCAGCGGGAACATGTATCTCGCTAGTCCGAGACCATGGGGATAAATTCTAGAGGGGGAGAGAGATCCTTCACGAGGAGGTGTGAGTGAGAGAGAGAGGGAGAGGGGTGCCTTTTATAGGAGAGGGGGGAACCCCAAGGGGGTGGCCGGCGCATGGGGTTGCCCCCTTGCCCTCCCCTCATTCATGTGGGTGGACACTCCACTCACAAAATTCCTTTAAATTCCATCCACTCAAAATCCCACTCAAAATTGCTATTAAATTTCCACCAAATTTAATGCAAACTCTCATTAAATAAAACCCATTTTATTTATTCAGAATTTTGTCAATTATTTTAATGACAAACATTCACATATAACCCTTTGCTAGAATTTCATTTCACATGCAAAAACACTTTCTGCAATTTCACCCGAAAACCTGTTTCGGTATCTAGTGAAATAAATTCCCGCGCTTGTTATTCTTTCCGGCATGAAACTTTTGCTCCAATTGGATGTCAGTGTCCCTTAAGTGTGTCACCCTACGGTTCGCGAATAATGCGGACATGATCGAGACTCTTCTCCGATAAATAATCAGAAGCGAGACCTAGAGATCCATACTGACTCACACACATTCAACGATGACTTTCCTGTGATCGTCGGAACCTTTTACGCTAGTATCTTAATCCCTTTGTTTCACGATATATTACATGTCCGAGATTCGATCATCGGTATCTCCATACCTAGTTTGATCTCGTTACCGACATGTACTCTTTTCTCGTTCCCGTGATATAACATTCTAGTGATCAAATCACTTGCTTGCAAGCTAACCAATGTGATATCACCGAGAGGGCCCAGAGTATATCTATCCGTCATTGGGATGAACAAATTCCATTCTTGATCCATGAGCCTCAACATAACACTTTAGTAATTTTGAAACCATCTTTATAATCACACAGTTATGGTGTGACATTTGATGTCATCAAGAAACTCTTCCGTGTTAGTGATTGACATGATCTCATGGTCTAAGGATTAGGATCACTTCATAAGTTGTTTATAGCAATATAAACTCAATGACTTTGATCGTAATGCTATACTTCGGATGAATGTTCATCACATCATTACACTAATGTTGTGATCTCGTTATTAACAACATCCAATGTCTATGATCAAGAAACTATGATCATCTTGTTAATCAACGAGCTAGTTTATGAGAGAGGCATAACTAGGAACTTTCTGTTTGTTTATTAAACACACATGTATTAACGTTTGCGTATCAATACAATTATAGCATGCAAAATAAACATCTATCATATATTTGGAATACACATAATAAACACTTTATTATTGCCTCTCAGGGCATATTCCCTTTGGTCTCCCACTTGCACTAGAGACAATAATCTAGTTATATAGTGATGTATCTAACACCCATGGAGTTCTGGTGTAGATCATGTTTTGCTCTAGGGAGAGTTTTAGTCAACGAATCTGCTACATTGAGATCCGTATGTACTTTACAAATCTTTATATCTCCATCCTTGACATGCTCGCGGATGGGGTGAAACCGGCGCTTGATATGCTTGGAATGCTTGTGAGACCTTGGTTCTTTGGCATTGGCAATGGCACCATTGTTGTCACAATAGATCCCATTGGGTCCAACGCGTTTGCAACCACACCTAGTTCGGATATGAACTCCTTCATCCAAACTGCTTCTTGAGCCGCTTCCGAAGCAGCAACATATTCGGCCTCCATTGTTGATCCCGCCACCACAGGTTGTATGGAGCTCCTCCGACTAACCGCTCTGCCATTTATGAGAAATACGTATCTGGATTGAGACTCAGAGTCATCCGGATCGGTGTCAAAGCTAGCGTCGACATAACACTTAGCGACGAGCTCTTCACCTCCGTATACAAGAAACATATCCTTAGTTCTTCGCAAGTACTTAAGGATATTCTTGACCGCTTTCCAGTGTTCCGAACCTGGATCCGATTGGTACCTACTAGTCAAACTAATAGCATGTGCCACATCCGGTCTTGTACATAGCATGGCGTACATTATAGAGCCTATGGCTGAAGCATAGGGGACTTTGTCCATTATCTCTCTTTCTTCCGCCATAGCCGGACTTTGAGTCTTACTCAATGTCATGCCTTGTGTCATAGGTAAGAACCCCTTCTTACTTTCGTCCATTTTAAACTTCTTTAAAATCTTATCAAGGTATGTACTTTGCGATAGCCCTATTAGGCGCCTAGATCTATCTCTATAGATCTTTATGTCTAATATGTATGACGCTTCACCTAGGTCCTTCATTGAAAATTTGTTGTTTAGATAACTTTTAACACTGTTTAAAAGATCTATATCATTTCCGATCAATAATATGTCATCCACATATAGTATCAGAAATGCCACATTACTCCCACTCACTTTCTTGTAAATACAAGCTTCTCCATAAGTTTAGACAAATCCAAACTCTTTGATCACCTCATCAAAGCGGAGATTCCAACTTCGTGATGCTTGCTTCAATCCATAGATGGATCGCTGAAGCTTGCACACCTTGTTAGCATCCTTAGGATCGACAAAACCCTTTGGTTGTATCATATACAACTTTTCTTCAATATTAGCATTGAGAAACGCGGTTTTGACATCCATCTGCCATATCTCATAATCGCAATATGCAGCAATTGCTAACATAATCCTAACTGATTTTAGCATCGCTACGGGAGAGAATGTCTCATCGTAGTCAACTCCTTGAATTTTTCGAAACCCCTTTGCGACAAGTCGAGCTTTATAGACAGTCACATTACCATCAGCATCAGTTTTCCTTTTGAAAATCCATTTATTCTCCACGGCCTTTCGGTCGTGAGGTAAGTCCACCAAGTTCCAAACTTGATTTCATACATGGATTCCATCTCGGATTTCATGGCTTCTAACCATTTGTTGGAATCTGGGCTCATCATCGCTTCTTCATACGTCGCAGGGTCATCACTTTCATCAACCATGAAATTCATGACAGGATTTCCGTACAGCTCAGGAGCTGCACGCGTCCTGCTAGACCTGCGAGGTTCGGTAGTACTCTCTTTTGGAGTTTCATGATCACTATCATTAGTTCCCTCTTCAACTGGTGAAGCCAACTTCGGAACGACTTCCGGCGCTGCGCTACTCGCCATACTTTGAAGAGAAGGTTCAATAACCTCTTCGAGTTCTACCTTCCGACTACTCACACCTTTCGTGAGAAACTCTTTCTCTAGAAAGGATCCATTCTTGGCAACAAAAACCTTGCCCTCAGATCTATGATAGAAGGAATACCCAATAGTTTCCTTAGGGTATCCTATGAAGACGCATTTTTCCGCTTTGGGTTCGAGTTTATCCAATTGAACATAAACATCGCATCCCCAAACTTTAATAAATGACAGCTTAGGTTTGTTTCCAAACCATAATTCATACGGTGTCTTTTCAATGGATTTAAATGGTGTCTGATTTAAAGTGAATGCAGCAGTTTCTAGTGCATAACCCCAAAATGACAACTGCAAGTCCGTCAGAAACATCATAGATCGAACCATATCCAATAAAGTACGATTACGACGTTCCGACACACCATTTCGTTGTGGTGTTCCGGCAGGTGTGAGTTGTGAAACAATTCCACACTCTTTCATGTGAGTGCTAAACTCGTAACTTAGATACTCACCTCCACGGTCGGACCGTAGAAATTTGATCTTTCTATTATGATGATTTTCCACTTCATTCTGAAATTCCTGGAACTTTTCAAAGGTTTCAGACTTGTGTTTCATCAAGGAGATATAACCATATCTACTCAAATCATCCGTGAAAGTAACAAAATAACGATATCCACCTCGCGTCGACACTCATTGGACCACATGCATCAAAATGTATAATTTCCAATATATCTGTTGCCCGTTCCATTGAACCGAAAAACGGCGTTCTAGTCATCTTGCCCATAAGGCATGGCTCACATGTATCAAATGATTTAAAATCAAGATTCCAAAAGTCCATCTGAATGGAGCTTCTTCATGCGTTTAACGCCAATATGACCTAGATGGCAGTGCCACATATATGCGGATATATCATCATTAAGTTTAATCCTTTTAGCATCAGTATTATGAATATGTGTAACATTATTATCGAGATTCAATAGAAATAAACCATTCATCATCGGTGCATGACCATAAAAGATTTCATTCATATAAATAGAACAATCACTGTTCTCGGATTTAAATGAATAACCACTTCGCATCAAACACGATCCAGATACAATGTTCATGCTCAGTGCTGGCACCAAATAACAATTATTAAAGTTTATTACTAATCCCGATGGCAAGTGGAGAGGTAGCGTTTCGACGGCGATCACATCAACGCTTGATCCATTGCCGACACGCATCTTGACCTCACCCCTTGCTAGCGGTCGCTTGTTTCGCAACCCCTAATTCGAGTTACAAATATTAGCAAGACGTATCAAATACCTGTGCTCTGAGCACTAGTCAAGTACACATCAATAACATGTATATCATATATACCTTTGTTTGCCTTGCCGGCCTTCTTGTCTGCCAAATACTTGGGGAAGATGCGCTTCCAATGGCCAGTCCCCTTACAATAGTAGCACTCGGTATCAGACTTAGGTCCAACTCAGGGTTTCTTTTCAGGTACGGCAACTGGCTTGCCGCTCTTACTTCCCTTCCGTTTTCCCTTCTTGTCTTTCTTGAAACCAGTGTTCTTATTGATCATCAACACTTGATGTTCCTTCTTGATCTCCACTTCTGCAGTTTTAAGCATTGACAGAAGCTCGGGGAGAGACTTCTTCATGCCTTGCATATTATAGTTCATGCGAAGCTCTTATAGCTAGGTGGCAGAGACTGCAGAACACGATGGATGCTTAAGTCAATGGGAACCGATATTCCCAAGGACACAAGCTTATCGGTGTAACCCGACATCTTGAGTACATGCTCACTAATGGAGTTATGCTCTTCCATCATGCAGCTAAAGAACTTTTCTGAAGCATTGTAGCTCTCTACAGCAGCATGTGTGTCGAAAATCATTTTCAACCCACCCATTGTATCAAATGCATTGCCGTTTTTGAAACGCTTTCGAAGTTCCGGCTCTATCGCATACAATATGCTGCAATGAACTAAGTTGTGGTCCTCCTGACGAGTCTGATAGACATTCTTCTCCTCGTCAGGGGAATCCACCTAGCGGTGCTTCTAGCACATATTGCTTTTGTGCAGCAGAGAGGAGAATCCTCAAATTCATGGCCCATTCGGTAAAGTTGCTACCGTTTGTTGCAAGTTTCTCTTTCTCCATGAACACATTGAAATTAAAAGCAGGTGGTGCCATCTATAACAAAATTTGTAAAGTTTAGACTAAGTTTATGATAGATTGAGTTCAACTAATCCTCATTACGAATGAACTCCCACTCAAAAACGACATCCCTCATGCCTTTTTGGTGATTACATGAACCAAATCCACTACACCAAGTCCGATCATCACGTGAGTCGGTGTAGCTTCAAAGGCGAGCATCAAATGGGCATCATATCTACTATATGACTCATGCTTAACCTTTCGGTTCGTGTTCCGAGGCCATGTCTGTACATGCTAGGCTCATCAAGTTAGAACCTTAGTATTCGCGTGTGTAACTATCTTACACCCGAAATATGGTCGTGGATCCAAGAACACCCGATCATCACGTGATGCCTTGGAGCGATGAAAACATAATCGGTGCATACTAAAGGAAGAACACATTCTTATCTTGATATTTAAATGAGGGATCAACTTATTATGCTAATAAAGCACTAAACAAGCAATATAAGATGCTATCAAACATGACATGTTCATTAGTGAAATGATATGGTTTCCGCATATGATCTCTATCATGTGCATCGTGGTATGATTACTATCATACCTTTATGTGTAAGGCCAAGGTCTATGGAACTTACACGTTATGTGTGTTGTAAGAGTATCATCTCATACTTCTACTTACAACAACACCATATCATAACACTAGCCCAGCAACAATCTAAACTAGACGCCTCTAATTTATCCATTGCAATTTTTACGTGGCTTAGGGCTTTCGAAGATATAACCGTTCTTACCTACAAACATGAACCACAACGAGGATAACCAAATTGTTGACTCGTTGCAAAATAGATATTGACTATATTAGGAGAGACATACACCCGCTAGCCACTTATGCAAACTAGTTGCATGTCAAGCGTGGAACGGGTCTCATGTGCGAGGACATGTAAAGTTTGTCCGGGCCGGTTCATCCCACTATGCCACCAATATCCAAAATTATAACTAAGAAGCAACAACATGATCATCATCGCCCACATACTCATATGTGTACTACCCGTGTAAAGCATCTACGCATAGATCCGGCTCTGATACCACTAAAAGGTTTGCAACATAGAAAACAAAAAAATTCCTACGATGGAAACTAAGTACCAAGATCTATCTACTAGATACAAACAACGGGCGGATGTATATACGTAGAGAACATACCCTTGAAGACTGACAAAGCTTAACGAGTTGAACTCGTGGTTGATGTAGACGATCTCTTGCCGATCTCAAGATCGAGAGGAAGTCCTAGCGCCGCAAAGTAGCAGCGCATCCGTGCTCGCACACACATACAAGACACCGAGCAACCTCCGCCTCCTCGCTCCGGCGATGCAGCGGAAGCACAACCATTTCTTGCCGAATATCCACCGGGAACATGTATCTCGCTAGTCCGAGACCATGGGGGATAAATTCTAGAGGGGGAGAGAGATCCTTCACGAGGAGGTGTGAGTGAGAGAGAGAGGGAGAGGGGTGCCTTTTATATAAGAGGGGGGACCCCAAGGGGGTGGTCGGCGCATGGGGCTGCCCCCTTGCCCTTCCCTCATTCATGTGGGTGGACACTCCACTCACAAAATTCCTTTAAATTCCCTCCACTCAAAATTGCTATTAAATTTCCACCAAATTTAATGCAAACTCTCATTAAATAAAACTCCTTTTATTTATTCAGAATTTTGTCAATTACTTTAATGAAAAACATTCACATATACCCCCTTGCTAGAATTCCATTTCACATGCAAAAACACTTTCTGCAATTTCACCCGAAAACCTGTTTTGGTATCCAGTGAAATAAATTCATGCGCTTGTTATTCTTTCTGGCATGAAACTTTTGCTCCAATTGGATGCCAGTGTCCCTTAAGTGTGTCACCCTATGGTTCTCGAATAATGTGGACATGATCGAGACCCTTCTCCGACCAATAATCAGAAGCGGGACCTAGAGATCCATACTGACTCCCACACATTCCACGATGACTTTCCTGTGATCGTCGGAACCTTTTACGCTAGTATCTTAATCCCTTTGTTTCACGATATATTACATGTCCGAGATTCGATCATCGGTATCTCCATACCTAGTTTGATCTCGTTACCGACATGCACTCTTTTCTCGTTCCCGTGATATAACATTCTAGTGATCAAATCACTTGCTTGTAAGCTAACCAATGTGATATCACCGAGAGGGCCCAGAGTATATCTATTCGTCATTGGGATGAACAAATTCCACTCTTGATCCATGAGCCTCAACATAACACTTTAGTAGTTTTGAAGCCATCTTTATAATCACACAGTTACGGTGTGACGTTTGATGTCATCAAGAAACTCTTCCGTGTTAGTGATTGACATGATCTCATGGTCTAAGGATTAGGATCACTTCGTAAGTTGTTTATAGCAATATAAACTCAATGACTTTGATCATAATGCTATACTTCGGATGAATGTTCATCACATCATTACACTAATGTTGTGATCTCATTATTAACAACATCTAATGTCTATGATCAGGAAATTGTGATCATCTTGTTAGTAACGAGCTAGTTTATGAGAGAGGCATAACTAGGAACTTTCTGTTTGTTTATTAAACACACATGTATTACCGTTTCCGTATTAATACAATTATAGCATGCAAAATAAACATCTATCATATACTTGGAATACACATAATAAACACTTTATTATTGCCTCTTTTTTTATATATTCCCTTCATATAATGCAGATAAACCGTTAATGGATGTATGGTGACCGACGTACTGCCAAGTTCATTACGGGTCTGGATAATTTTATCGGTGTGGCTGAGGCAAATTGTCTAAATGGTTTTAACTATTGTTTGTTAGAATAAGAAGGATTACTCTTCCTCGAGAACCCTTCTGTAACATCCCAACATTAGAGCTCAGAAATAAGCTGAACCCAGATGTGTGCATTGCATTCATCATAGAAAATCCGAACAATTTTCGCGCTTTTAAACAAAACTTGTCAAAGTGATTGGAGCTTCTCTCAACTTGATGGAATTGAAGTAGATCATCAAGTTAACTGTGATAAGTTTCACTATGACCCTTGCTAAAACCTTATTTGGGTAAACATGATTTGATCTAAGGGTAGATCAGATATAATAAAATGTTACTCATAATACATTGCTTAAATAATTAATATACGATCCTTAAGGGATCATATCATAATATTCAGCACAACAACTCATAAATGCCAAGTTAAGATTACAACTTAAGTAATAAGAATGTAATGACTAATCCTGGCTTACCTTATTCTTATCTATTCTTACTATGAGTATCATAATAATACCTAACTTTAACTCTTTAGTGAGTTTGTGTAGGAAATAAACTAAGTCAAGATCATTCACCATATATCTTTATTTCCATATCAATCTTTATGGAACTTACCTTAATATCTGTTGTTCATCAATGTTGAGTAATCAATCATTGATTCACAAATTCTTTGACTATCAATACTTGATCTACTACTTTTTTTTATCTTATCATGGCATTTACTTAAATCTTTTAAAGAGGGAGGTAAGGAAAGGTATATGGTAATGCTAGATTCAAATATCATCTATAGGATGGGAGTGTTGTAAGTAAATTAGATCAACAGGAGTATTGGTGGAGTTAAATCACTCCTGAATGAATAGAAGAGTAATTTATAACATATAATTATATAATAGTAACAAGAATTACAAGGATGAAACCTGAAGATAGTTACCAGTGGAAATTCTATTGGATCAAGAGGGCATAGTCCATGAATAACAACCCTTAATCCAATATGAGATACTAAGAAGATAATTTCAATACAATTGAAAAGTTGTATCGATGAAGCGTTGATTAGCCAATTGGAAACCTAAGCTATAAATGATTAAAGGATTATAATGATCATGCCTTACTCACCAGGATTGTCTACCCATATCTAGTATAAGTGATATTAGTGGGTAGAACATGATTGAAACCCTAGTAGAGATAAGTTATCCTAGAGTAGTCATTACAAGCCACATTAGTATAATGTGAGGTTGGAGTGTGAGTTATTAAGAGTAAAGTAAATGTAAGACAGTATGATTCAATTAAAGCTAGTATAGCATGGAGTTATGGAAGTAGTGTTATTCATCTTAAAGGATAGTAAGTTTTAGAGAAAGGTAGTTGGATGCATACCTATAATAGAGATATATTAGTGATGGATGGTTAAGGAAGATTATGAGTGGAGTTTGAAGGAACTACTTGTTGGATTGAAGATCATCTACAGAAGAGTAGTTGATATAGCCAAGTTTGATAGGTGAAGATCATGAAATGCTTTAGTATTAAACCCATTGGATTCATCCATGAGTTTAGTAGAATAATAGGTGGATAAGAATATTTTTATGAAGTGGAGCTCATTATGTTAACCATGATGATGGAAAGGAAAAGGTAGTATATCTAGGAAAGGAATTCCTTAATTAGAAGACCAAGATTATGAACTATGGAAGATAGGAATTCTTGGTAAACACCCAAATTTAAATCTTAAACCTAGTATAATATCCATTTCATGTTATGAATTCCTCATCCTGTATCTATATCACTTTATAGGAATACTTTCCTATAGCAAATCACAGAAGCACATCTTTATCATTTTCAATTATCATAATTATATGTGCTTAGGAGTATTTTTATCAATTCTTTTCCATAAAACCTTTAAGATGTAACTTTCCATTTTAAAAGGCGAGATCAATTAAGATCACAAACAGAAGACAATATGCTTAGTTATTAAATATTTACTCACATCAACAAAAGAATAGAAGTAAAAGAAGAACCCTAAACCCTTGGGTAAACATTTACAATTCAAACCCTAACCTCCATGATAATCTTAATAGAGTATATACATTGCCATTTTCTAAATTAATGGAAGTAATGTTAACCATATTAATCTCCTTTGTATATTATGCATCAAATAAGGAAATATCATTTAATAAATCCATGGTTTAATATGGAAAGAAAGTTAATAATTAAGGCTTTAATAAATATTCAATGGGATTTATATAAAGTACATAAAGAAATAATACCACTATATTACAAACCCATAAAAGAACATTAATACATTTGATTATTGCTGCAATCACTCAGCAAATCAATCCTATAAAGAAAATTCAAATCAAAAAATTAAATACAAATCTGAAAAGCAAAACAGAAAATAGAAAAAGTAAAGCAAATAAAAAACATTTCCTGGCCGTGGCCCATTTCCTTTTCCACTATCTACCACCCACATGCAGCCCACAAAGGCCCAACAGCCAGCCCAGTTTGTCCTCTTCTCTAGCTGACAGGTAGGACCGAAGAAGGACTGCGGGTTGAGCTGAAAGATTCGCCAGGGGGTTTTCTGCAAAAGTGACGTCGTCGTCATCCTCACGCACAAAGGCAGCTCGCTGGAGGAGTCTGCCGCCGCCCGATGCCTTCGTCATCAGCCGTGCGTCAAGATGCTCGATGTCGTTCCAGAGGGGGATAAGAAGGCCACCGCGACGCCCTGCCTCAATCCCTAACCACATTCCCTCCTTATCCTCTTTGATTTGAATTGGGCTGAAACCCTAGCTCACCAGAGCCACACCTCCCCACACTCTTCCAAGTAGCCATGGAGAAGCCCGTCCTCCGTAGATCCTCTGAGTGAAATCTTGCATCAAGGGGAGCACTGGAGTGGACGAATTTTGCCGTTCCTCTTTGCGGCAGTTCGTTGGAAATCTTTTCGGAGAGCTCGCCTCCGACCACGCCTATCCTTGCCGACCTCTCTATCGTTATTAGGGTGAGTTTCTGAACCTTCCAGTATCCCTAAATCGCCATCTCTCGTTGTAAAACGCCGTCACGCCTTATGCCACCGTCGGCCACCGTCGGAGCTCGTC
Source organism: Avena insularis (assembly GCA_023614405.1). Classification (NCBI taxonomy): domain Eukaryota; kingdom Viridiplantae; phylum Streptophyta; class Magnoliopsida; order Poales; family Poaceae; genus Avena; species Avena insularis. The sequence goes on along the minus strand of CM042695.1, from coordinate 373,486,891 downwards.
GGAGCTGAGGCTACAATGACCATTTCCGAGCGGCGCCGCCACTTTAGGGTTCAGCCCGTAACGCTGATTCAAACTAGGTTAGTTTCGTTTGCTGGGGCGTCGTGGATCGTCGTCGGCGACCACCCACTAATGGCGGTGGTGGTGCTGACGCCATATTTACGTCATGTCGACACCACCCTGGACCCAGTTCACTGTTTGACCTGGTATTTGTCTCACGTGGCAAGTGACATGGCCTGGGGCCCATCTGTCATTGTTTAAGAGTAATAATCAGGCCGGTAACAAATGCATTTATTTACTTGAGTGATGATGTAGCCACTGGCCCACCAGTTAGTGACTTTGGGTAGAGTTAGCTTCGGTACAGAAAGTTATTTTCTGTTTAAGAATAAATAAAATGTTATAAGCTCAATTATTAATATTCCAGAAATCAAATAAATGATTAAATCTTGTTTAATTAATAACTTTTGTTTTATAATTCAGAAAAATATGTATAATATATGAAAATTTGTAGAAAAATAAAATCTATAACTTCAAACTATTATCAAACATTATTATGTTAATAATTTAAATAATTATTGTTTAATAAAGATTTTATAAATAATAAGACTTTGATAATTCATATTCTAATAATGGTAAATGTTAAAAATATGAATAAAATACCAAAAATCTTAGAAAAATAAGAACTATAGTTTAAAACTATAATCATGCATTATTATTTCACTTAAACAAGTATTTATTATTTATTAAGTATTTATAAAGTAATAAATCTTATAAAAATCATATCTTATTATTTATGAATCACAAAAATAAAAGTAATATATCAAAATACCACAAAAATAATGTCTACTTATTAAAAAATATAATATTCCACTTTTAAAGTAAATAAAAACTTAATACTCTAGTAATTTAAATTTAAATCTATTTCCTAAATTGTTAATTCATATAAGGGTAAATAAAATTTTGTTAACATTTCTAAAATTAGCCAATGGAGTCTAAAAAATAGTATTAGTCTTAAATATTGACAATACTAAGTCAAAATGGTTCAACACATTTTAAATAAAATTCTATTTGATTTATCATTCAACATTAAGTGTATATTATTATTCAAATGGAGTTATCAAATATTAAATTCTCAAGATTATTATTTTGACTTAATAAAATCTATTACCAATGTTTCAACCTCAAGTTATAAACATACCAAAACACCATACTAAGTCTATAAGTAGTTAAATAATATTATTCCTTTGTTCATAACCAAAACCACTCATCTATAAAAAGGTAAATGATACTATTCCATTATAAAATCAAGAAATCACTACACCAAGTAAAAACGTAACCATTCTTAAGTAACCTTAAGAAAACATTATCAGGTACACAAGGCACCAATCTCATAAGCATTACACTTCCAAACCATCTATGTTTTTATAGTTAACTTTGGTCTATTCCAATTAAGACATAAGGCATCTCAAGTCCAAACTAATCAATCACACACCAAAAGACATTGAACACATTCTATTAACAATAAAGATTGTTTAAACCTTAGAAAAGAAATCTTTTCTTCAAATGTTATTCTTTTTGCCACTTTAAAAAAGAACTCTTATATAAACAATCTTGAGTAGCATTTCACATTTATGTGTGTCTCATTGTTTTATGATATTGTAATTACATGTTGTTTCACACACACTCACAAGCCCTAATAAGAAGCACAAGTATGAAACTTATCTAAAAGGGACAACACACTCTAAAATAACCATTTCCGGTATCCAAACTCTAGAACAACGTTATTTCCGGGATTCGCGTTTATAAAAGTGCATCACATTACTTATGCATAAGAGCATATTGTTTCTTTAAACATTAGTCCTTACCGGACCAATGATGCTAATTTTAGATTTTGGATTTTATATTATCTTGAAGTCCGTGAGTGCATAATCTTGCAATCACAAAAGGCAAGTTCACACTTGCTCATGTCCTTAGATTATTTTCTGTAAAGTATTTTGCAAATCCAGTGTTGTCATCACCTGCATTTCAAAAAGGTCCGAAAACACTATTTTCGTAATAATATGATTATAGGTTATTTACCATGAGGAAATAACCTACTATGAAAGTTCCGGTGGTAACGGAACATATTATCTAGTACTTAATAACCAATGTCGCCAGTGATTCTTGCACCGTATATTACGCGTTAAACATGATATTTGGAATGGACGGACAAGTAAGCTGTATCATTTTCCTCTTGTATGGAGGCAAGAAGACCTTAACGTGACGTTGTGATTCCTTGTGAGGATCCAACATATGGGTGGGCACCCTTACGCCCCACACTTTTGGTGTCTAGATTATATATGGATGGTGTTTAGTGGATGGACCAGTTAATATGGCACTTGCCAGGGCAACACCAGGTCATAGAGTCTTCGGGAACTCATCAGGGTTTTAGGCTGCCCGAAAGGGGGCTTAACGAAGGTGAGCCAGCCTAAAGGATCGTGCAGACATATGAGGTCGCAGAGAGGGCAGTGATTGGCTTGGATCACCTACTGGGCCCCACAACATGGAATTGTGGACGGGTAAGCTGCCCGGTTGTGCAACAAGGAGTTGATCTCTCATGGGAAAAGTAACGCACCTCTGCATAGTGTAAGAACTGTAACTTGTTTCTCCCTGTTCCAGGAAGAAGCTGCGAACGCTGCGGGAAAGGAACTCCATGAAAGTTCTGGTAAACCCATGAAGGCTGACGAACATAGTTTTTCAGAATAAAAGCAACCTTTGAAGAAATGTTTATGAAAACTTGCATTGCTTATGAACTATGGTCTGTGGCTGTAGATATAGTGAATCAAACACTCATTTTCTAGTGAACTTGCTGAGTACGCTCGTACTCAACATATCTTCTTAACCCTTGCTAGATTCTGAAGCCGGTACAAACAACATCTACATCAAGTTATGCTCTAGGAATCATCATCAAAAGCTAAAGATCTTCAATGAAGTCAAGAAAGTAACATATAGATCAACTCAAGTGAAGACGAAGTTACTGATTAGATAGGAATATAATATCTAGCCAAAGAACCTAATTCTGTAGTGTATTGCAATAGCAGCAATGTCGACCCCTTAGTTAAAATACTAGTCTTAATAGTATAATAGTTCTTGCGTTGTTTATCTTTGATTCTTCTCCATAAGAAGTTCTTTCTCTCTCTTTAACCTAGAGTATTCTCTGAATCTTGTGTAAAGAGTGATTTGTAACCTTTAGCCATGTATTGGACCCGCTGTGTTTCTGTTGTGCCATTCTGAGGGATGTAATACTAGTGAACGGTGTTTCATTGGTGTTATGTCAACGACTATAGTATACTACATCATGCAGTGGTATGCTGGGTCACCACACCTTCACACCCACATGTTTCGGTCCGGTTTCATGCCCAGCTATAATTGTTGGACTATGCATGGAGAAAAAGGGTTGATGAAAAACAATGAAGAAGAAGATGATGATGACAACTATCCAATGTTCACTGAATACGGTGACAGTGTAAGGGGGAAGCAGAGTAAAAAGAGGCACCAAATGAGCTCGTTGATAATCTTCACCGGGCCATTATTGATGCACATAGAGAATGCAAAAGTGAAAATAAGAAGTTGAAGTTGAAGGGTATATTAGAAGGTCACAAAAAATTGTTATACCCAAATTACAAAAATGGCAACACAAAGGTTGGTATCACACTAAAATTGTTGTAATGGAAGCCCGATAATGATTTATCTAACAAGGTATTTGAGAAATTACTAAAAATAATGAAAAAAAGCTTTCAATACGAAGCAAAAAAAAGGCCGTATGCTCTTTAGGATTAGAGGTGTAGAAGATACATGCATGCATTAATAACTGCATCCTCTACTACGGTAAGGAGTACGAGAATACGAACGAATGCTCGGTATGCGGTGCATTGCGGTATAAGCTCAGACGAGATGACCCTAGTGATGTTGATCAACTCAGGCTTTCTATTTCTTGAATCATCAAAATTGTCGGGTGCGCGACCAATGCTCTCATGAGAGTAGCCCCGAAGGCTATGTTCGGGTGTTTGCACCAGAGCATAGGCTTAGAGATCTTCGTTTGAGGAGGTACTCAACTCGGGTCTTTTTTCTTTTGCATGATGATGTAGGAGGAATTTTTCCTATCGAGTAGGAGAACTATAAGTTTAATAAGTTTGTCATGGGGATTTTGGTATAACGAGTCTGGTGCATCCGACAGATCAGAACCAGTTAATTGCACTTGGGAAAAAACAACGTGAACCTACATCAAGCTCGAGTCCCCGAACTCAAAACTGGTACATACTGGCGTAATCCAGCTCGGGTCGCGAAGGTCTTATCGAGTACTCAATTCCAGTTTAATGTTTCAGGTAATCAATGTGTCCGTCGTGATTTTTCATCATATCATGGATACGGAAAATTTATTGGCAAAGCGCATTCATGTGCGATTATCAGGCCTCACAGGGCGAATCCCGGGGTCTTATCTTTATGTCATGGACACGGCATCGCGTGCACGGCTAGCGCTCGAGGACGATCTTCATCCGAGAAGGTTCTCTACTCGGGTCTTGATTTTTATCGGGAGAGCATAGGCTCAGAAATATTCTTCATCCGAGGAAATTCTCGACTTAGGACTTGGTGTAAGGTTGACGCATGTGGTGTTAGCCGACCCCGTTGGAGGACTCGATAGAATATCTCTATGTAGTCGACATCCTTACAAAAAAATAAAGTATTGTGAAATACTTGCATCTTGTATGGATAAACTCAAAAGTATTTTACAATTTAATAAATCTTTAATTCTAAACTGTGGTTTTCAAAATCAAAGGACATGACATGATTAAATGTGGACTCAAATATAATTCATTTTAGTGCTCCATTTATAGTAATTATAGGTTTGAAATTTATGGTAATGTTGGAACTATTAAATTTCAATTATGGTAGATACACTATTACATATTATTGATTACCAAAGCAAGAAATCCTAATGGTATTACAATGCCCGTGTAGGCACACAAAATGAATATTTATAGCAATATACAATGTTTAATAATTCATTTTTGTTACTTAGGAACACAATTATATAGAAATAATTTGTCAATGTAAACAGTTACAAATGTATGCATGTCTAAAATGTTCCATATTTTCAACTTATAGAGTATAAGTAGGAGGCAGGCATATGCGCATAAGAAAATCACATGTACTATAAAGACGAACCTAGCCGCCAAAGAAAAACCTATCCGCCACCTGAAATACTCTGCAACCTAGCCAAAGAAAAACCTAGCCACTGCCCTCATGAGTCGCTTCCCTCCCGAGCGACTCTGGAGGATCCCCCTCCCTCGAGCCCAAGCACTCTCCCCGATCTCCTTCTTCCTGGCCGCCGCTGCTGCCGGCCGCCGGTGACAGTGGCGGCGCCCATCCATCAAATAGGCGGTGGGACAGGGGTGGTGCCATTGGCGACGTTCCATGTGGGGGGGGGGGGGTAGTGAAGGGTTTCGCAGCATAGTAAATCAAAATTTTCTACGGATGCGAACGGGAAAGCCAAGATCTAATATAGGAGATGCAAACAACGAGGGGGAATAGATGAGATCTTCATACCCTTGAAGATTCGCACAGCGGAACGTTCGACGGAACGTGGGTGATGTAGTCGTACTCGCTTCTCCTCCTCGGGATCCAATCCGATCCAAACACCGCAAGTGGCGATGCCTCCGAGAGATGCACACGTGCGGCACCTCGACGTCTCCTCCTTCCTCGGTCCAGCAAGTGGGGTGGAGAGACGGATTGGATCTACAACGCGACGGCGCGGTGCAAGCGGTGGAGAGTTTGCGCGAGGCCGCCTCTGTGATCGGGAGGGAGAGAGAGAGGAGGGGCAACAGGGCGGCTAGGGTTGTGGAGGAGGTGTAGGGGAGGGGTGCGCCCCCAGCCCTCTTTATATAGAGGGGTGGGCGGACAGCCCTAGCCCCTCCCCCAAGCCCTAGGCCGACGGCCAAGGAGGGAGGAGTGGGGGTAAGTTTCCCCCTTCTAGAAGCTCCCCTAGGGTTTCCTAGGTGTTTGGCCGGCTGGGCCCTATGGGGCCTTGTGCCCCTCGCCCAATGCAGCCAGGGCACTCCCTCATAGGCCCATGCCCCCTCCCGACAAGTGGGGCCATGTTGGACCCACTCCGGAAGGTTTTAGAAGCTTCCGGTACAATACCGATTAACCCGAAACAATTCCGAACTCCAAAATCTGCTTTGCCTTATATGAATCTTATTCTCCGGACCATTATGGAACCTCTCGTGATGTCCTAGATCTCATCCGAGACTCCGAACAAAAACTCATAAACCAATTATACAATCTATCCTAGCGTCGAGACACGTTAAGTGTGTGACCCTTCGGGTTCGAGAATATGCAGACATGATCTTCTATCAATAATCAACATCGAGTGCGAAACCCATATTGACTCCACACATTCATCGATGATCATATCGGATGAACCACGATGCGAGGATTCAATCAATCCCATATATATATTCCCTTCGTCTCGCGATATTTTACTTGCGAGAGATTCGATAGTATGCCGTCATACCTAGTTCAATCTCGTTCACAGCAAGTACTTTACTCGTTCCGTAATCCGATATCACTTTGTGATTAACTCCTTAACCACGTGCTTGCAAGCGGTGTTGATATCGATTACCGAGTGGGCCCGAACTATATCTCTCCGACTTGGGAGGGACAAATCCCATCTCGATACATACAACCCAACAGGTACTTTCCGATCACCTGAGAGACACCTTTATGATCACCCTCTCATAGGATGACGTTTGATGACCTCAAAGCTTTCATCCGATACCAGGGAGTTGCATTATCTCATGTATAAGGAATACAATATTTGACATAAGAAAAGCTTCACAAAGATGAACACGATGACACGATCTAATTGCTCCGCTTAGTTTGGGTCTGTCCACCATATCATTCTCCCAATGATATGATCTCATTATTAATCGACAACTCATGTCTATGGTTAGGAAACCTTAACCATCATTAATCAATGAGCTAGTCCATAAAGGCGTACTAGGGACACGGTGTTGTTCACAAACCACACAAGTATTAAAGTTTCCGCTTAATACAATTCTAGCATGGAATATAAACTTTATCATGAACAAGAATTATAATAATAACATCTTTATTATTGCCTCTAGGGCATAATTCCATGATATCCCACTTGCACTAGAGTCAATAATCTAGTTTACATCTGGCAACAATCTAACACCCATGGCACTAAGGTGCTGATCATGTTTTGCACGTGGAAGAGGTTTAGTCAATGGATCTGCGACATTCAGATCTGTATGTACTTTGCTAATCTTCAGATCTCCATCTACTATATAATCTCGGAATATATGAAACTTGCGGTTGATATGCTTGGTCTTTGGATGATATCTTGGTTCCTTAGCCAGTGCTATGGCGCCAGTATTGTCACACAATATCTCCAGTGGGTCCAAGGCACTTGGCACCACACCAAGCCCAGTGATGAAGTTCCTTATCCAAACTTCTTCACTTGACGCTTCTGCAGCAGCCATGTATTCCGCTTCTACTGTAGATCCCGCGATCACGCTTTGCTTGCAGCTTCTCCAGCTCACAGCTCCTCCATTCAAAATATAAACGTATCACGTGCGAGATTTAGAATCATCCTTGTCGGTGTCGAAACTAGCATCGGCGTAACCCTTCTGACGAAATGTTCATCACCTCCATAGACTAAGAACATTTCTTTAGTCCTATTCAAGTACTTTAGGATGTTCTTCACGGCTCCGTGTTCCACTCTGGATCACTTTGGTATCTGCTCGTCAAACTAAGAGCATTGGACACATCGGTCTAGTACCTTGCATGCCATACATGATAGAACCTATGGCGAGGCATAAGGCACTTTGCTCATAGCTTCTCTATCATTTACCGTGGTGGACAGAGCCTTTCTCAATATCTTACACGACAACATAGGCCTTTGAACCTTTCTTTGCCTTATCCATTCTGAACCTTTTCAGAACTTTGTCTAGGTATGTACTCTGGCTTAAAGCTATCAGGCGTCTTTGTCTATCTCTATAGATTTTGATGCCTAATATATAAGCAGCTTCTCCTAGGTCTTTCATTGAAAAACATTTGTTCAAATAACTCTTCACATCGTTAAGCATGTCAATGTCATTTCCAATAATCAATATGTCATCCACATATAGTACCGAAATGTCCTTTGAGCTCCCACTCACTTTCTTGTAGATACAAGCTTCGTAGCAATTTGGAACAAATCCAAAGCTCTTGATCACTTGATCAAAATGAAGGTTCCAACTCCGAGATGCTTGCTTTAGTCCATAAATGGAACGCTGAAGTTTGCACACTTTATCAGCATCCTTAGGATCGACAAAACCTTCGGGTTGCATCATATACAACTCTTCATCAATGTTACCATTGAGGAACGCAGTCTTGACATCCATCTGCCATATTTCATAATCATGAAACGCAACAATTGATAATAAAATCCGAATGGACTTAAACATCGCTACGGGAGAGAAAGTCTCATCGTAGTCAACACCTTGAACTTGTCGAAAACCTTTCGCAACAAGTCGTGCTTTATAGACAGTAACGTTACCATTCGCGTCCGTTTTCTTCTTGAAAATCCATTTGCACTCAACGGCCTTTCGGTCGCTAGGAGGGTCCACCAAAGTCCATACTTGGTTTTCGCTCATGGATCCCAATTCGGATTTCATGGCCTCTAGCCATTTCTCAGAGTCTGGTCTCATCATCGCTTCCTCATAGTTCACAGGTTCACTGTCGTCTACTAACAAGACAGTTAAGACAGGGTTGCCGTGCCACTCAGGAGGGGCACGCGACCTTGTCGACCTGCGACGTTCAGTAGTAGCATCGTCCGAAGCTTCATGATCCTTGTCATTAGTTTCCTCTATTGTTGGTGCAGGCGACACTGGAACAATTTCAGGTGCTGTGCTACTCTCCAACTCAAGAGAAGGTTCAACAACCTCGTCTAGCTCTACTTTCCTCCCACTCACTTCTTTCGAGAGAAAATCCTTCTCAAGAAAGGATCCGTTCTTTGCGACAAACACTTTGCCTTCGGTTCTGTGGTAGAAGGTATACCCAATAGTTTCCTTAGGGTATCCTATGAAGACGCATTTCTCCGCTTTGGGTTCGAGCTTGTCTGGCATCAACTTCTTGACGTAAGCTTCGTATCCCCAAACTATAAGAAACGACAACTTAGGTTTAGCACCAAACCACAGTTCATACGGTGTCGTCTCAACGGATTTAGATGGTGCCCTATTTAAAGTGAATGCAACGGTTTCTAATGCATAACCCCAAAATGATAGCAGCAAATCGAAGAGACATCATTGATCGGACCATATCTAATAGAGTTTGATTCCGTTCGGACACACCATTCTTGTTGTGGTGTTCGGGTGGCGTGAGTTCTTGAAAGCGATTCCGCTTGCTTTAAGATGCGTGAGAAAATCATAACTCAAATATTCACCTCCATGATCGGATCGTAGAAACTTAATTTTTCTGTTACGATGGTTCTCCACTTTATTCTGAAATTCCTTGAACTTTTCAAATGTTTCAGATTTATGTTTCATTAAATAGATATACCCATATCTACTTAAGTCATAGGTAAAAGTGAGAAAATAGCGATATCCACCGTGCGTCGAAACACTCATCGGTCCACATACATCGGTATGTATGATTTCCAACAAGTCCGTTGCTCGCTCCATCATTCCGGAGAACGGGGTTTTGATCATCTTGCCCATGAGGCATGGTTCGCATGTGTCAAATGATTCAAAATCAAGAGACTCCAAAAGTCCATCAGAATGGAGTTTCTTCATGCGTTTTACACCAATATGACCTAAGCAGCGATTGCCACAAATAAGTAGTATTATCACTATCTACTTTGCATCTCTTAGCCTCAATGTTATGGATGTGTGTTTCATCCCTTTCGAGATTCAGAAGAAATAAACCATTCACAGCAGGTGCATGACCATAAAAGATGTTACTCATATAAATAGAACAACCATTATTCTCAGATTTAAATGAATAACCGTCTTGCAATAAACACGATCCAGATATGATGTTCATGCTCAACGTAGGCACATAATAACACTTATTAAGGTTTAAAACTAATCCCGAAGGTAAAACTAAGGAGAGCGTGCCGACGACCATCACATCAAGTCTTGATCCGTTGCCAACGCGCATCGTCACCTCATCCCTCGCATAAGCGCGTCTATTACGTAGCTCTGTTTGAGTTACAAATATTATGCGAACCAATATCAAATACCCAGGCACTACAACGAGGGCTAGTAAGGAAAACATCAATAACATGTATATCAAATATACCTTTGATGGTGCCAGCCTTCTTGTCCGCTAAGTACTTCGGACAGTTGCGCTTCGAGTGACCCTTGTCCTTGCAATAGAAGCACTCAGTGTCCAGCTTAGATCCGGACTTGAGCTTCTTCTCAGCAGGGGCAACGCGCTTGCCGCTACCTTTCTTGAAGGGCTTCTTTGCACCCTTACCTTTCTTAAAGCTGGGGGGCTTGTTGACCATCAACACATGATTATCCTTCTTGATGTCCACCTCCGCAGCTTTCAGCTTAGCGAAGAGCTCGGTGACCGTATCAGTGGAACCAATCTGATTATGAGTAAACTACAAAAATTTTGTAGCTAGGAGGGAGTGATTGCAGAACCCTGTCAATCTTGAGCTCCTCTGGAATCTTGCAGTCCAGTTGCTCAAGGCGTTGAGTGTAGCCCGACGTCTTTATGGCGTGCTCACTAACGGAACTCCCTTCCTCCATCTTGCAATTAAAGAATTTCTCAGAGATCTCATATCTCTCAGAACGGGCCTGAGTCTGGAACATAGTTTTCAGTTCCTCAAGAATCTCAAAGGGCCCGGGATAATCTTCAAAACGATTTTGAAGGTCCGATTCCATAGCAAACAACATGGTGCTCTTAATCACACCATAATCATCTTTGCGCGACTGATAAACAGCTTTCTCATCAGCCGACACATCTACAGCAGGGGCGTCACCTAGCGCATTCTCAAGGACATAGTCCTTTTGTCCGCCAGCGAGAATGATTCTCAGATTGGAACGATTGGTGAAGTTAGACCCATTGTTTCTAAGCTTTTCTTTCTCAGCAAAAACATTGAAGTTGAAGTTGGACTTAGCCATTTGATCTACAATATTTGCAAGTACAAATTAGACTATGTTCATGATAACTAGTTCAACTTAATCAAATTACTAGATGAACTCCCACTAAATTCAACATCCCTCAAGTTGTTTAGTGAACATGATCCAAATTCACCACACCTAATCCAATCTTCACGAGAAGAGATGTGGTTTCAATGGTGGACAACGAAGTGTCGATCATATCATTCATATGACTCATGCTTAACCTTTCGGTTCATGTGTTTCGAGGCCATGTCTGTACATGCTAGGCTCGTCAAGTCAAACCCAAGTATTTCCGCGTGTGCAAAACTGGCTTGCACCCATTGTATGTGAACGTAGAGTTTATAGCACCCGATCATCACGTGATGCTTGAACACGACGAACTTTCGCAACGGTGCATACATGGGGAGAACACGTTTATCTTGATCTTTAAGTGAGGAATCATCTTATAATGCTACCGTCGCGATCTAAGCATAATAAGATACATAAAAAGGATAAACATCACATGCATATAACTTTATGTGACATGGTATAGCCAATCTTCGCGCAATGATCTCCATCTTGTGCGTGCCGACATGATCTCCATCACTCCACCATGATTGCCTCCACCAAGAATAGCAACTACAAGTATTGCTAACTACTTAGCGATAAAGTAAAGCTATTACATGGCGTATAAGAAGTTGACACACAGGTCATACACAATTATAAAGACAACCATATGGCTCCTGCCGGTTGTGTACTCATCGACATGCAAGTCGTGAAACATTACAAAACATGATCATTGCATACAACATACACATCACATCTTGGGCCATACCATATCACATAAAACACTCCGTGCAAAAACAAGTTAGACGCCTCTACTTTGTTGTTGCATGTTTTACGTGGCTTATGGGAGTAGCAAGCTAAGAACGATTATTACCTACGGAAAGCCACAAAAGTGATATTATGGTTGCCAAACTCCGGTGTAAATCCCATGACAACTATAGTGAGAGAAACTGGCATCCACCAGCCGCATGTGTGGAACAAGCCTCACGTCAAGTGCGGAGCCGGTCTCGCCAACGATGTCGCGTAAGGTTGGCCTGGACCGCTTCGATCTCACTATCCTGCGTCATAAGTAGTACACAAACTAGAGGGTTGCAACAGAAACATCAACGCCCGCAACAACCATGTTGCGTTCTACTCGTGAAACACATCTACGGATAGATCTAGCTCTGATACCACTGAAGGGTTTCGCAGCATAGTGAATCAAAAATTTCTACGGATGCGAACGGGAAAGCCAAGATCTAATCTAAGAGATGCAAATAACGAGGGGGAATAGATGAGATCTTCATACCCTTGAAGATTCGCACAACGGAACGTTCGACGGAACATGGGTGATGTAGTCGTACTCGCTTCTCCTCCTCGCGATCCGATCCGATCCAAACACCGCAAGTAGCGATGCCTCCGAGAGATGCACACGTGCGGCACCTCGACGTCTCCTCCTTCCTAGGTCCAGCAAGTGGGGTGGAGAGACGGATTGGATCTACAACACGACGGCGCGGTGCAAGCGGTGGAGAGTTTCTGCGAGGCCGCCTACTGTGATGGGAGGGAGAGAGAGAGGAGGGGCAGCAGGGCGGCTAGGGTTGTGGAGGAGGTGTAGGGGAGGGGTGCGCCCCCAACCCTCTTTATATAGAGGGGTGGATGGCCAGCCCTAGACCCTCCCCCAAGCCCTAGGCCGGCGGCCAAGGAGGGAGGAGTGGGGGGCAAGTTCCCCCCTTCTAGAAGCTCCCCTAGGGTTTCCTAGGTGTTTGGCCGGCTGGGCCCTTGTGCCCCTGGCCCAATGCGGCCAGGGCACTCCCTCATAGGCCCATGCCCCTCCCGACAAGTGGGGCCACGTTGGTCCCACTCCGGAAGGTTCTAGAAGCTTCCGGTACAATACCGATTAACCCGAAACAATTCCGAACTCCAAAATCTGCTTTGCCTTATATGAATCTTATTCTCCGGACCATTCCGAAACCTCTCGTGACGTCCTGGATCTCATCCGAGACTCTGAACAAAAACTCATAAACCAATTATCCAATCTATCCTAGCGTCGAGACACGTTAAGTGTGTGACCCTTCGGGTTCGAGAATATGCAGACATGATCTTCTATCAATAATCAACAGCGGGGTCTGGAAACCCATATTGACTCCCACACATTCATCGATGATCATATCGGATGAACCACGATGCCAGGATTCAATCAATCCCATATATATATTCCCTTCGTCTCGCGATATTTTACTTGCCCGAGATTCGATCGTCGGTACCGTCATACCTAGTTCAATCTCATTCACAACAAGTACTTTACTCGTTTCGTAATCCGATATCACTTTGTGATTAACTCCTTAACCACGTGCTTGCAAGCGGTGTTGATATCGATTACCGAGTGGGCCCGAAGTATATCTCTCCGACTTGGGAGGGACAAATCCCATCTCGATACATACAACCCAACAAGTACTTTCCGATCACCCGAGAGACACCTTTATGATCACCCTCTCATAGGATGACGTTTGATGACCTCAAAGCTTTCATCCGATACCAGGGAGTTGCATTATATCATGGTCTAAGGAATACAATATTTGACATAAGAAAAGCTTCGCAAAGATGAACACGATGACACGATCTAATTGCTCCGCTTATTTGGGGTCTGTCCACCATATCATTCTCCAAATGATATGATCTCATTATTAATCGACAACTCATGTCTATGGTTAGGAAACCTTAACCATCATTAATCAATGAGCTAGTCCATAGAGGCGTACTAGGGACACAGTGTTGTTCACAAACCACACAAGTATTAAAGTTTCCGCTTAATACAATTCTAGCATGGAATATAAACTTTATCATGAACAAGAATTATAATAATAACATCTTTATTATTGCCTCTAGGGCATAATTCCAACAGGTAGGGCGCTGGCATAGGGCATGGGGAGGATCGACCGGGCTGGCCGGTGCCTGAGGTCTTCTCTGGCAGAGCGACGATGATGAGGAGGAGGCGACGTGCCTTCGGTTTGGTCGCCCTGGCGCTGTCAGAGTGCGTTCTGGTGCCAATCTAGATTGATCTGGCCACGCCCTTGGTGGCCGGGCTGCGATCTAGGCCAGAGGGGCCAGCCAGCGCTTGTGTTGCCAGGATCTCATGATTCTCGCCGATGATTTCTACAGCCAGGCGTTGGGCTTCCATCTCCTTTGATGCCTGCTTTTGCTGGATGATGGCTGGTAGCGTGGGGCCCGTGACTCATGCGAATAAAGGTGGCGGTCCTTGGGTTTCTCCCGCGCCAGGATGAGGATCTGCTTGATGTCTGTCCTCATTGATCTAGTTAGAGTGTCAAGTTTTGAAAGGCTCTATCGACGAACTCTTATGGGCGCATCATGCCTAGAGATTGCTAGATCGGAAGATATTCGGTCGTGCGTACCCATGATTTTTCTTGCCGTTTGGATTCAGAGGATGCGCTTCGAAACTCTGCTGGCTGTTAGTATCATGGGACATGTTCTCGTTAAATGGTGCTGACATAAAATGTCATGAAGACCGAGATCTGAGGACTAACAATGGTGGTCTGAGTCTTGGTGGTGATGAGGAATTGGATTGGTGACTCGTGACTTGAAGCAGTGGTAAGCAAGTGGGGGTGACTGCACATGTGAGGTTCACAGTCCTACCTTTCAGGGTGAGAACCCAAAATCTGGTTTTAATTGGTTGTGTCTAGAAATGACCTTGTTGAAGGTATTGTTTTGAGAGCGTAGACTTCTTCAGGGTAAAAACCTAAGATCTATGATCAGACGATGACGATGTTTATGCACTGTTCCCCTTTTGAAGGTGTCGCTTATGAAAAAGTTGGACTTCTGGTGCTGTCTTGATGGTGGTAGTACTGCTATTTCAACGAATGAGTTTTTTTTTGTTATGTGCATCTGTATGGCTGCTAGGTGCGTTGTTGTAGAGGCTGGGTGTAACTGATATTTTGTAATATTAATATATGCTCATTTAAAAAATGTACTAAAGATGACACCCTGACAAACTCGCATTTGCAAGGGCCACTTTACTATTTTTTTAAAGTCAAACCATGTAAAATTTAATCAAATTTTTATAGAAAAATATTAATATTTATAATTTAAAATCCATGCCGGTGATAGAAACATAGTTTTACATAATATCTATATAATATTATAGTACTTGATAAACTTTTTAAAACTTAAATTTTTAAATACATATAGGACGGAGGTAGCAGGACGTTGACCACTACGAACAGAAATGAAAACCTCAGTTACGGATCAATGAGAGTCCAGAGCCTCGCAGCTTCTCCTCCACAGTGGCGTCAATCCTCCGCGCCATTTCGGGCGTCATCAGCTCGTTCCAGTCCCCAACCTCTCCCTTTCTGAAGAAGGCTGAGTTCTTGAACTTCCAGCTAACCCCGTGCTCGCCGTCCCGGTTGGCCTTCACGCCCCTCATTTGTTCCATGCTGCACAGCGCCACGACTGCCTCTGGAACGCCTCCGGCCACCTCCTCGACGGTGAACGGGCATCCAAGGAACTCCGCCAGCTGCTTCACGCTCCCCACGGTGTCCTCCTTGAGGTGCTCGTACCGGAGGAACATGACCTCGTCCGGCCGCGCCACGCTCTCCTTCCAGTACTCGGCCATGTGGTCCCATATGGGCCCGAAGGGAAAGACGCCGTCGCAGAACAGTTCGAAGGCCTCAGGGAACGCCATGCTGGCGGTGGAGCTCGGGGGCGCGGCCTTGTCGATGAAGTGCCACAACGAGACGAGTGCGTCCTTGGGGTCCCGGCAGAGGTACACGATGCGGCATCTGGACTCCGCCACAGACGACTCCTGCAGGAGCGAGAAGGGCGCGTGCACCGCCAGGATACGAGGCGGCGGCATCTCCTCGAGGCACGAGCTTGGAGGGTACTCCGGGTGGTGGTTCTGGTAGAGGGTGTGCAGGAAGGGGACGAGGTCGTGCGGGCTGGAGCAAAGGAGCGGGTGGCGCTCGTCGTCCGGTGCGTGGCAGCCGCGGTGGGTGACGGCGAAGACGAGGGCCTTGAGCCACGTCGTGCCGGATTTGGGCATGGTGGCAAGGAGGACGTCGGTCGGGCGGGCGACGAACGCATCTCGCATGGCGAGCGTCGGCGCCATCAGGTGCGCCGGGTAGATGAAGTTGCCGTACTTCCTGTACGGACGTCGGAGGCCTCGGCACGTCGGAAAGGAGGAGGCGAGCGCCTCGTACGTCGCGAAGGCGTCCTCCTCGCCCATTGGCATCGAGTCCTGTATGCACGCTGCGCGCTGGTATATATTTGCCCTCTCGTTAAGCTCGAGAGGAGTCTGGCTGCTTAGCTCTTCAACCCTGAGTTTTATTGCCGTTTGGACACCCACCCCGCAAGCACACACAAAAGTTAATCCCTTTGTTTATGAAAAGCTGATGCTTTTGCAATATGTAACATTACTCGTGCAGCTCGTGGGAATGCGACCCGTGAGCGTTTTGTTGGCTTTGGCCCAACTTGCACCACACGATCCACCACTACGGAAAACAAGCCAGGAGCCGACAGGCCATCCGCTTAGCCCGCGATTGCTGTTGGCATAGGCCACATCGGCGGTTAACGACCGTCCGACCGGTATAACGGTAGCTACGCCAACAGCAATGTCATCTGTCTAGGTTGACGGCCATTTGGTATGGCGGTAGCTATGCTAATGTAATATTGTCTGTTTAGTTTTTCTTAAAAAATTATTTGACTCGGTAATTTCACGTGTGTCTTTTTTTGAATTGTTTGACTTGAACGTCTTTTTTTTAACTTTAATTACACTTAATTTTCTGTCAAATTGCACTCATGGTCACACTCATTCTCACATTGCTCTAGCCCTATCACGCTTAACTTCTCTGTTTCTTCTGGATGAGTTTTCGATAAGAAAATTAGACCTTATTAATAATACTATCATATCAATCATATTAACCTTCGGATCATAGTGTCACACGCCTTTAGTTTTTAAATTTCAAACAATTATTTAAGTAAACAAAAATAAATAGATAACAATAATCTTGAATTCAAATAACAATAAATTTTCCTTTTTTTAATATGGAATAATTCATATTTTTAAATCTGTAAATCGGAATTCAACAAATAATATGTCCAAATCGATCAGAAAAATGAGAAGAATAAAAAATGACATCCCTATCACCTTTGTAACCATGCATCATGTCTTTTTAAATAAAATTTATTTAATAGTGTTCAAATCTTCAAAAAATAATATCAAAATTTCTCTTTTGAATTTGAGAATTCTAAAAAATCCTTAGTTCGAGACTGAGCCTCATTAAACTTACAATGTATCTCTACTTCTACTCCTCCCTAGCCTCTCCAAGCTCCTCCCCTCACCATGTTTCGACCCGTCGTCGTGTGCCTCCTCCGCCACCGCTCGGACATGGTCACCGGCGAGGTTCCGGTGACCATTCCAGAGTGGCGCAGCCACCATGTTGTTCCCCATGAATCGCTGGTTCGAACACAACCCTCCGCGCAAACGCGTGCGCATCCTACGTTGTATTCGATGGGATCTCGCCATTGCTGAAAATGGCGAACCGATTTCTCCCACGAAGAACGCAACATTATTTGTAAGTCCATGCGGTGTTATTGTTAGGGACAACATCCCGATCACCATTCAAGAAGGGAATAAGCCAAAGGCGTATGGAGTTAGTTACATCGAGAATAGATCCAAAGATATGCTTTGGAATACGCTCATGACAAGTTTCACCCTTCCGCCAGAGGTGGATCCAGATAACAAAGTTACAGAGCGAACAATCAATGCATGGACCCTTAAGAAAATGGTCACAGAATTCACTAACCACAAGAAAAGATTATACAAGGACTATATCCTAAAAAAGACTCTAGAGTTCACGGGAGCGAATGAGAAACTAAAAGATCACTGGGCCGAATTTGTGGAGTACAATACATTTGCTGAAGCTCTGAAAAGGCCAGAAATAAATAAGAAAAATACTGCACTAAAACAATATCACCATGTTATGGGACATGTGTCTACAAGGGTGCCATGCCTAAGTGGGAGAAAACTGAGAACGAACTGATTGATAAAGGGATCAATCCAGAGACATTATAGTGGGCCAAACAGGCAAAGTCTTGGTTCTATGGACATGTGGGAAAGTTAAACCTAGAAATAAGAAAGTGTATTTTTACAAAAGAACATCTTGCAACACCTTACAAATACCTTAAAACTGCAATGAAGGAGGTGTGGGAGGGGAAGTTCCATCCCGATAGAAAGAATGGCGAGTTGACACATGCCCTTAGAAATGATGAACACCACTGGCGAACACGAGGCACACCAAACTCCCTTTCGTGGAAGTTTGGGTTTCCCGACGACAAGAAGAAATATCCGGATAAAAACCGTCAGAGGAGAAAGGAAAGGGAGGCAGACCGGATGCGGTAGATAGGAGAAACATTAAAGAGGAAGCATGAGCAAATAAACGTACTTAGCCAGCAAGCTACTGACCCATCTCAGCGGTTGGATGAAGATCTTGCATTCGATGCTACCGACCCACCATCTCGACGGAAAAGCAGCGTGGCTTCCATGGAGTTCCCGACTGATGATCTGATGATGGCTTCCACGGAGTTTCCGGCTGATGATTGATGATGCTTGACGTGGAGCACTTTGTTGCAAACCCCAAGAGCAAGGTGTGATGAGCACAACAACAAGTCTTCCCTCGGTAGAGACCAAGGTTATCGAACCAGAAGGAGGAAGGAAACATCACACAGGTGTTGCAAGCAACTTGGAAACCTGCACAACACAAACTCAAGACTTTGCCCCAACGAATCAGTGAGGTTGTCAAGCTCACCAGTTTGTTGTAACAAAGGATTAAACGTATGGTGTGGAAGGTAATGGTTTGCAGTAAGTAAACAAGTAGCAGTGGAAGATGTATCAATGGTAAAAATTGGACCGGGGTCCATAGTTCACTAGAGGTGCTCTCCTTAGATAAACAACATGGCCTGAAGGGTAAACAAATTACAGCAGAGCAATTGACAGGAACTGAGCAAGGCATAACAATGCAATTACTCGTCAGAAAGATCCTATGATATTCGATTGGAAAATACAACAAGATACATAGACCGCCATCCAAATGCATCTATGACTAGAAGTCCACCTTCAGGTTATCATTCGAACCCCCTCTAGTATTAAGTTGCAAGCAACAGACAACTGCTTTAAGCAAAGTGTGTAAGGTAAACAGTCCACATGTTTCATGAACAAGCGACCGTTGTTTTCTCCCTAATGGCAGCAGCACATCTACAACCGAAGAGATTTCTTTCACTTTCCTTGGAAACTAGAGGCATGAACCCACTATCGAGTATAAATACCCCCTCTTGGAGTCACTAGCAACTACTCGACCAAGATAGCTACTAACAATGGAGAGCATGCAAGATCACAAATAACACAGACATGATAGAATCATAAAGACAAAACCATTAATCAAACCAACATAATAATCTCAATATCCATCGGATCCCCGCAAACACAACATGCATGATTACAAATAGATTAGATTTTGATCATGAACGGAGCTCATAAGATCTATACATGAAAGCACAAAGGAGGAGATACAACCATCTAGCTACTACATGGACCCATAGTCCAAGGTGGAACTACTCACGCATCATACCGGAGAGAAGGCCTCCGGGATGATCTCCCCTCCGGCAGGGTGCCGAGAAGAACTTCAGATCCCCCCGATCTAGGGATGATGGTGGCGGCGGCTACAAACCGTTTCGTGGAGATTTGATCGGGTGCTTAGGGTTTCTGCATGGAGGGATTCTTATAGGCGAAGGGGGAGGCCGAGGCGGCGGCCAGAGGGGCCACACCCCTGGTCACGCCTAGGGGGGGTCTGGCTGCCCTGGCACGCCTCTCTGTCTCCCTCTGGACTTATTGTTCCCTACGGTAAGTTATTGACTTTGACGTTTGTCCCGTCCAATTTCGCGAATATTTCCTTACTAGCTTTTCTGAAACCAAAAACAGCAGAAAACATGCAACTGGCACTGTGGCAACTTGTTAATAGGTTAGTACCAGAAAACATGTAGAAAGCACCTCAAAGTGTAGACAAAGCAAAGCAAAGTAGATACTAACAAGCATGGAACATAAAAAATTATAGATACGTTTCCGACATATCAAGCATTTCCAAGCTTAACTCCTGCTTGTCCTCGGGTAGGTAAGTGATAAAAAAATAATTTTTGAGGTGGCATGCACCCTCACAATAAAGATCCAACCATTTGCAAGCATTGAAAGCTGGGATCAAAGAACTCTAAACATGTGCATGAAAGATGGAGTTCTAACAATAGGACATAGTAACTATGCATGCAACATGAAAGGCTACAAATAAAGATCATTAATAACATGCATTGAAAAACATTTGTTTGTTTCACATACAGAAAACATGGCATAGTGGCAATCAGCTTGTCCCTCATAGAGTAGCAATATAGATGCATAGGACACCTTCAAAGTTCACAAGGGTGACTAGAAACAATTAGCACAAGAACAAGTAATATCACAATATGCATTAATCAATAAGCTTTGGGACACTACACACAGAATGACAACTATGCTCTCTTAATGGTGCCTGAAGGTAGAAGGTGGAGACTCAATAGTGGTAGAAGAAAGGCCTTTTTGTAAAAGAGCAGGGATTTCAAGTTCCAAAAAGAGCTTACAAAATTATGGTACTTGTTAGCTTTCAGCCCTCATTGCCCCTATCATAAGCATCTTGAAGTGATTAAGGTTAAAGTGAACAAAGATGGAGTATACGCTTGACAAAGTATAAGTTGTCAATCTCAAGTCCCTTGAATACGAGGGCCACACCTCATGCTACTCAACTTCAGTCACAGGTAAGTTCTTGTCATTGTAAGCATTTGCATATCATAGAGAACCGCCAACGGGGTACCCCTTGCACATGGTACATGAGCTTTCCCATAGCCAAAACGACAAGGCAAGCAGACAATGAGAATCTCAGAGATCTTTTTATTTACTATATGCATAGCTTTTTATTGAGGATGCTTCATAGATAGCTCACTATGGTGATGCTGCAAGTTTTCACCATGATTAGGCATGACTTAGGCTAGTGGCCCAGGCATTTCTCTAACACAGAATACTTACTCGATGGACTTACAAGTTTTCTCTTTATTTCACACCGGTGACATCCATAGACAAAAGAGCATGATATCAACTGAGTACGAAGTACAAGTGCAATGTTGAAAACGTTCCCTGTGACAGGACAGTTCTGCTAATTCCAACGTATAAGTGCAAGCATATACAACAAAGATGACACAATGGTTCAAGTTTATTAGGGGCAAGGAATATAAAGTGTGTCATCAAGTTTGTGAGGGCTTTTATCACTAAGTTTTCACATAACAAAATAGTTTTTAATTGGAAGATAGCTGAAAACAAGAATATACTTGGAATGGTGTAACACACCATGCATAGGAGTTTATAGTGGACACTTTGGAAAAACTTGGTTTCTTGGGAGTTGGAAGCATGAGTAGAGCTTACTCATACAAGTGGAGGCTAGCAAAATACTGGGAGCAACTAACTAAGAGAGCATAATGGCCATAATCATGCAGAGCAACAAAGCATTACTAATCAAGCCATAGAGTGGTACTACAAGTAAATGACTAAATGATCATAAAGGCTATGGTGACTTGTCATAGTCATAACATGATGTGAGCATGTGCCAAGTCAACCCAAACAAATCATTAAAGAAGAATACCACAATACTATGCTTTTGCATGCTAAAACAACGCATAATTTCTTCAAGGCACACCAAGCAATCCCAATTGTTTGGTACAAGACATGCTACAACAATAATCACTAAGCATAAGGTCAAAACAACACCTAGCATGTCATGCTAAAGTCTAAGTCACAGTCAATGCAAGCTCCTCTTGTACTTCAAGCAAGAACTTACTACTCCTTTCCAACACCAATCAACTTATTTGCAAAACAACACAGAACGGGGGTCCAAACTACTTTATTCAAGCAAACTAAACAACCTAAGCAAATCAAACAAAAACTATGACGCTCCAAGAACAACATAATTGTGCATGAAACAATAAAAACGAAATGTCTAGACAGACCTGAGCTTTTTATTGATGAAGAAGGGGATGCCTTGGGGCAAGGCATCCCCAAGCTTTGACGCTTGTACCTCTTGGATATTTCTTGGGGTGACACCATGGTGGCATTCCCAAGCTTGAGATTTTGTCCATTCTTCATCTCATTGCATCATTCTCTCTCTACACCTGAATTTTTTTCCTTCATACAAAACTTCACACAATCTTCATTAGCAACATTAGTTTATTCAAAAGATATTAGACCTTTGGCAAAGCTTTGGAGCAGCAAATTTTTCACTAAAAACACAAGCTAATGTAGCAACTCCTTCAAAAAGCTAAATTCCCTAAAAGAGAACTCAAAAAGGAATCAATAAGAAGCAAATGCAAATAATGGCAGAAATCTGTCAAAACAGACCAGCAGGTAGAAACCGATTTTTTCAAACATCTTCTGTTGCTCAAATCAAAAAGTGTTGAACTAACGAAAGTTAGCTAGCATACTGGGGGATTTATTCGTAAATTTTGATCTCAATCCTAGTTACATAGAATCCTTACGAATTTTTATGGTGGAGGATAGAAATCTGTTTCGGGACAGCAACTCACCAAATCTTACTTCCCTCTCATTAGAGGTCATTCTTGGCACAAAAAGCAAAAACAAAAAGGATAAGGAGAGGTCATTACTGAAGTAGTAACTTCCAAGACTCAAGGAAACTCTTGGGTTATCTCCCAACAAGTACTTTTTTTAACGCCTTTAAGTTAGGCACAATAGCTTGAGAAGATGCTCACATAAGAAATATGAATTGAAGTAAAAGAGAGCATCAAGAAGCAGATTCAAAACACATTTAAGTCTAACCCACTTTCTATGCATGTGAATCTTGTAAGAAACTAAATTCACAAAGAACAAAGTGACATGCATAGGAAGATAAAACAAGAGTAACTTCAAAACTTTCAGCACATAGAGAGGTGTTTTGGTACCATGAAAACTTCTACAACCATATTTTAATATCTCATAATATTTTTTAGTAGCCTCATGAATAAACTAAAAAATATAGCTATCACATAAATCATTCTTTTCATGATCTACAAACACATAATTTCTATCAAGCTCAAAAATAGTGGGATTAAATCCTTCGCAGGTTTTACCCAAAGTAGATATTTCAAAAGGATCCACAGGAATATAACATTCACCCTCCTTTGGTAAGCAAGGGGGACAATCAAATAATATAAGACGTAAAGAGTTACTCTCATTAGAAGGTAGGCATGGATAGATCCATTCTTCCTCCTTTTGTTCATCACACCCCTCCTCTTTTTCATCTAGTGAGCTTCCAGTTTCAACAATTTCTTCTTCCATAAGCTCCTGCAAGGCATTAGTATCTTCCATTTGTGGAAAACACCTATTAAAATATTCAAGAATATAGCCATTTTCTTCCTTGTAATTGTCAAAGCAAAATTTAAGTATCTCATAAACCTCATATTCATAAGGTGCATCATCAATATTTTCAAGCAAACTGGCAAGTTCAAATGCACCCTTGAAGGCAATAAACTCTTCAATTTGTTCCACATCATAAAAGTCATAATTTCCCTTCACATAAGAAGATATGGTAACATTATCATTATACTCACACTGAAAAGGAAGGTGTTTATACCTCCTACAGCAACAAGATTTATCAAAGAAATAAGTAACATTATAAGTAGAGCACACGTCTCTAGCAATAGTATTCAACTTATCAATTTGTTCCCATAAGTATTTCCCTTTTTGTGACAAACGGTGTTCCTTATAATAATACTTTTGTTCTTCTGTGAACCCACCTTGCCAATAAGCACTAGTTTCAAAGAAACCATCCATTCACAAAAAGCATGGCAAGGCAAGACAACAACAAACCAGCAACTATAGCAGGAACTTATTTTTTTGTGTTTTTGAAAAAGAGGCAAACAAAACCAAGCAAAAGAAACTAAGCAAACTAAAAACAAAGTAAAGAGAAAGGAAGTGAAGGACTCCCCTAGTGAAGACGTCCTTAGCCTCCCCGGCAACGGCGCTAGAAAACTTGGTTATGGTGCTTGACGTGGAGCACTTCGTTGGAAACCCCAAGAGCAAGGTGTGATGAGCATAGCAACAAGTCTTCCCTCAGTAGAGACCGAGGTTATCGAACCAAAAGGAGGAAGAAAACGTCACACAAGTGTTGCAAGCAACGCGGAGACCTGCACAACACAAACTCAAGACTTTGCCCCAACGAATCAGTGAGGTTGTCAAGCTCACGAGTTTGCTGTAACAAAGGATTAAACGTATGGTGTGGAAGGTAATGGTTTGCAACAAGTAAACAAGTAACAGTGGAATATGTATCAATGGTAAAGATTGGACCAGGGTCCATAGTTAACTAGAGGTGCTCTCCTTAGATAAACAACATGACATGAAGGGTAAACAAATTACAGCAGGGCAATTCACAGGAACTGAGCAAGGCATAACAATGCAATTACTAGTCAAAAAGATCCTATGAGATTCGATTGGAAAATACAACAAGATACATAGACCGCCATCCAACTACATCTATGACTAGAAGTCCACCTTCAGGTTATCATATGAACTCCCTCCAGTATTAAGTTGCAACGAACAGACAACTGCTTTAAGCAAAGTGTGTAAGGTAAACAGTCCACATGTTTCATGAGCAAGAGACCGTTGTTTTTTCCCTAGTGGCAACACCACATCTACAACCGAAGAGATTTCTTTCACTTCCCTTGGAAACTAGAGGCATGAACCCACTATCGAGCATAAATACCCCCTCTTGGAGTCACTAGCAACTACTCGGCCAAGATAGCTACTAACAACGGAGAGCATGCAAGATCACAAATAACACATACATGATAGAATCATAAAGACAAAACCATTAATCAAACCAACATAATAATCTTAATATCCATCGGATCCCCGCAAACACAACATGAGTGATTACAAATAGATTAGATCTTGATCATGAACGGAGCTCACAAGATCTATATATGAAAGCACAAAGGAGGAGATACAACCATCTAGCTACTACATGGACCCATAGTCCAAGGTGGAACTACTCACGCATCATACCAGAGAGAAGGCCTTCGGGATGATCTCCCCTCCGGCAGGGTGCTGGGAAGAACTTCAGATCCCCCCGATCCAGGGACGATGGTGGCGGCATCTACAAACGGTTTTGTGGAGATTTGATCGGGTGCTTAGGGTTTCTGCATCGGGGGCTTCATATAGGCGAAGGGGGAGGCCGAGGCGGCGGCCAGAGGGGCCACATCCCTCCCAGGCGTGGGCCCACCCCTGGTCGCGCCTAGGAGGGTCTGGCTACCCTGGCACGCCTCTCCGTCTCCCCTCTGGACTTGTTGTTCCCCACAGAAAGTTATTGACTTTGACGTTTGTCCCGTCCAATTCCGAGAATATTCCCTTACTAGCTTTTCTGAAACCAAAAACAACAGAAAATAGGCAACTGGCACTGTGGCAACTTGTTTATAGGTTAGTTCCAGAAAACATGTAGAAAGCACCTCAACGTGTAGACAAAGCAAAGCAAAGTAGATACTAACAAGCATGTACAATAAAAAATTATAGATACATTTCCGACGTATCAATGATGATGTAGTGATGATGGCTCCTCGCTACCCGGTGATGATATCACGAAGAGGGAAAATTGTGAGCTGCATGTGAAAGTTGTGAACACATCCATGAAGATGACAGTTGTCTTTGCCTTATCTTCTGAACCTAGACCAACTTACCATTGCTCTTCGGTTCTAGATGGCTACATTGTTGTCGGGGTGGATGAAGTTATGAAGGGATTTGAGCACCTGAAGCTTGACTTCCGTGCAGGTGAAGGGGATCTAAATGAACTAGGAGAAGTCAGGAAAGGCGTCGTTTTATGGAGAAAGGAAAACATTGTGCTTTCAAATTGGATGCCAAGGCCACCGACTTCTTAGAGTAGCAATCCAGCTCAATCTCCGCCGCCTTAGCCGTCTCCGGCGCGTCTACAGACTCCGCCGCGTCCGCCACGTCAGCAGACTAGCCACCTTAGCTCCCGTTGAAAAAGCAGAAGAGCATCACCGCTCATGCGGCTAGTACTACAGCTGCGAAGAAATCTTCAGCAGGTACACCGAACAAAGCAAAGGAGGCTCCTGACAAGTTACCTTATGACCTGACTGATGAGGAACTCGAAATGGTCGTGAATAAAGATGTGAAACGCTAGCTTGCATATAAACGGCCCCGGCCAAAGCAGTATATAGCACCGAAAATAATGAAGCACTTTGTGAACATGCTTGAGAGAGCAAGGCTAGAACATCAGACTATGACCGCTCTATTATCAAGTCACATAACGCGAATATGCAACGGTCGAGAAGTATTAGTGCAAGCAGGAAAACAATTCTCCAGCTCGAAGAACAAAAAAACCAATCGTGCCCCCTGCTCAACGTGTTTTCCAATAAGGATCCGGAGGTTGCACGACTAATCGCAAAAACGGCTAGAGAACTTCGTATGAATGTTTGATCAATTTGTAGACAAAAAAGACTTATCCATGGCTGAATTAGCATACATATACGAGTACGGGAAGGCTCTCGTTAGACCATCAACAAACACAAATGCAAAAATTGCATCCGTGGTATGTAAGCCATAAAGGAAAGGAACATCATGCTCATAGCGGCAATTAGAGAGGAACATTACTTCCATGAAAATGGCGAGATACACATTGAATTTGAAGAACTATTTGAATTATTCAATCAAGACGCCCTCAACAAATCTCTCGTCAGTTGCTATTGTCTGTAAGTTATTTATTTTCGTAATTAAGTCTCTAGTTCAGCCCGTTCATCGTATATATAATTATCCTTCCTATATTATTTTGTACGCTATTATGCAGAATGAATATTCTCGAATGCACTTGTGGTACTAGGAGTAATTGTCGAAGCTACCGAAGCCGTTGGAATTCGGAACGACCTTGATGTCGGCGTTGGTAGGACTACATCACCCACGTTTTCCACGGAACGTTAACCATACTCGGTATTCAATGGTATGAACACCGAATTTTCTTCCGTTACTGTATTACTAATAGATAGATCCTGCTATTAGGATTGTCTGTGTAGAATTTTATTATTATTTTCTACGCTAAACCCAACACTTTTTTCTAGTGGCTACTTAGTAACTACCAAACTGATCAACCCATGTCCCTGAATCGAGGCATAATGGCCGCAGTGCATGCTCATGCATGGCCGTGTATGCATTCACAGCTTGATCAATCGGAACGAGACACTGCATGGCGGCTTTGCATGCTAGCTTAGGAATAAACTTGCACGGCTGGCTGCAGGGTATGTCGTGGCATACACATCATATCCTGTAGGTCCGCCACCGGTAAGATAAATTTTGGTGTATCGCACGCAATGACTACTAATGTTAACTCTCCATCCATTAGCGAAGACATAGCTTAATGATATGTGCTTAGGGTGCTGAGCCTGATCGGGACAAGCCCAAAAACAATTAGGCATCATGGGCCAAGTCCACGACTGCACGTACATACTGAACCACCGACGAAACGGGGATCAATCGATCAACATGATGCGATCTAGTTTCCTGCACCATCCCAATCGATTAATTTCCTTCGCAAGTGGCGCGTGTCAGCCGCCATTGCCCGCATGGCTTCATTGGTTGAGCCTCGCCGTCGGCCATCGAGAGTCGAACCAGGCGTAGGTGATCGGCGATTTAGCGAAGACACACCTGGCTCTTTTGTCTATCATCTGTCAGTTACGAACACTACTGCCCTGGTACGCTCAATCCTCAACCCGATCACCCAAAGGTACCGTTAGATATTGACTATTTTAGTTGCTAGTTGTTTGGGTGTTTGATTATCCAATTTAATAATTGTTACTTGCTATAACTGGTTAGTTATACAAATTGTATAGTTAATTTTATACTAACTAGGATAGCAGACTATATATTGAGAAAAAATAGCTGCAGGGTTCAATGTTGTGGTGAAATTATCGACTTGTTTGATAGTTCCGAGCATAAATTTACATTCAAATTGGTAGTCATATAAATTTCTTATCAAATGCAAAACATACATTGTTACTATTTTATATCCATAGTGGACACGACATACTTTTGGGTTGTATCACTTGTATGGTTTTTGTCTTCTTGCCCTCCCCTATACTCAAATCCTGGATCGCCTCTAATCGCATGCTAATAAACATGTATGCTCAGTTGTATTAATTACATTGGAATAAAGATATGCACATCCAGTGGCATACCTAATTGTTCACGCGAACCAGAAAAAGGACCAAACAAAATTATCCGATGATAGATGGTAAGAGAACATCTTATAGTATTGTTGTAACATGATAAGATAATGTACAATATTGAGGAGCAGCTAGTATCTTGAGCAGCGGTAGGCTCTGAGCTATACATCTTCCATTACCAGATTGAAAATAAAATGAATGGTTGTTTGAAGCTCTAGTAATAAGCATCTCCGCTAAATCACATAATATCAGGCAAACAATATGATGAAACAAAATCAAGACATGCAGACTACCATATATCTATATTCGTAGGACCCCATACCATATCTAACAAAATCCT
The DNA here is from genome assembly GCA_023614405.1 of Avena insularis. NCBI lineage: Eukaryota > Viridiplantae > Streptophyta > Magnoliopsida > Poales > Poaceae > Avena > Avena insularis. Next base: position 373,458,058 of record CM042695.1, on the reverse strand, counting down.
CTATCGCTTCCTCTTCTTGCCCTTCTTCTGATTGGATGCAAGCTTTGACGGGGATCTTGTTTATAAGAGAGGGATAGGTCACTCTTAAATGCTCCCAGCCATCGGTCGCCATTACTTTTTCCAAACATGGGCGAGGCTGGACTTGGATAAACTTCAGGCATGCTTCCTTCAACCCGTGGCAGTAGTGCTGCTCAGCTAGAGCAAGAATGGACGCTGCGGAGCTCACACATATCTCATAGAACAAGAGCTCTGCACATAAGCGCTTGAGCCGTTGAACATCATACATGTCTGCCGCTACAAACAATCCTTGTAGCCACATTACATACTCTAATTTTTCCTCGTCATCTTTCCAATACCTGGGTTTCATCCTTCTCCATGTTAAAAAATGAGCCTGTGTAGATGAAGCTAAGCAGAGTGCTGAACACCTTTGCATCCATGTCTTTGATCTGTATGACAATTGACGTAGTAGCGCCTTCTTTCATAGGGCCAAAGAGTTGCGCCATGAAGACTGTCGATCGGGCTGCAAGCACACACCGATGTGCAGGGAATGTCTCGCCGCCGACCTCGAACGTCACATCAGCACCCACCTTATTTTGAAGGAGATTGTTAAAATGCTGGCCTATGTCAGACACGAGCGCCTTCGCGGCATCTCTAGAAGTGTCGGGGTTCTTGCAAAGTATGATGTCACAGCGGATCGTGAAACAATCACCTTGCATATTAGCCGATCGTTCAAGGGCATCTCTTCTCACAAAGTTGTCGCAGCCCCAACCATGTTCTTTGCTGTAGAAGCTGCACTTCTCGATGGTACGTATGTATAATGGCCTTTGCTCCTCAACCTCGTCGACGAAGCTAAAATTGAAATGCGCCTCCACGGGCAGCAGTCCATCCCTGTCGGTAACGAGGCGAAGGTAGAGAGAAATGAAGTCGGCACAACTCGGGTCGTGGCCGTTAGGATAGTATTTGAATTGCCATTGATGGCCTCCTACCATGAAAATACCCGAGCTGATGCTCTCGCCGGTGGGTATCTCTTCTTTGGTGCGCGAGTGGCCTTGGACCAGAAGCAGGTGATACCCAATGTCCGTGCCGACGTCGACGGGCGTAGTGGTGCAGAGCTTGCCGTCGGAAACGATGGATACACCGGCGAAGGATGACATGATGAAAGCTGCAAAATCTACTCAGTCGTGCACCATTCAAAAACCCAAGATTCGGTGCTGAGATGAATGAGCCGAGGGGGCAAACCTGGTCAGCTGACCAATCTTTCACGCTACGATTTTGGTGCTGATCTCGTTCTTGTAATTAAGTCTAGCAGATGCAATCTTGATGAAGAAGTGCGTGGGCGAACTATCCAATCTCTCGCCGAGAACGTCTCACGTCAACGACGACGCAAGACGTATAAGTAAGACGCTAGAATTCTAAGGGGACTCCTACCCTAGATAGGGTACGATTCAACTCGTAGCCGGCTGCCGGCCAGGCCAAACTAGAACTTGCCGGTTTCAATTATACTCCCTCTCACAACGATTTTACGATCTGAACCGTCGGATCAAGTTGTTTAACGTTCCAGATCCACCTCTCATTCCCGCAGCGACCTTGACCTGGTTAGTTTTTTTTTTTTTTTTTTGAGATTCGCCTGCTCTGTGTTGTTCAAACAGTAAGGTTCATGGGGATAAAAACCTTGGGTGGATTAATGAACCACACCCTCCGGCCTAAATCTCTATCTACTAGACTACGAGCAAGTCGATGAGCTTCTCCGTTGGAGTACGATGTTCATGACTGAATGATGATGCCGAAAAAAGCTTAGTGGTTTAGTTCATCGAATCACGCTGAATGGGCCAGACCAACATCACGGGGCTTCTACTCCACACGTCGAGCTACACCATTTATGGTTAATCGGGCCTAAAAAGTTTAAACGGGCCTTCTTTATCGACGAAGCATCCGCAACTCGTTCGGTCGTTCCCCTCTCTCTCGTAGTTGAGTTGTTCTTCTTCTTCCCCTTCCACTCGCGACACGTCTGAGCGGCGCCCTGCTCGTCATGGTCTGCGCTGTGAGTATTTTTTTTAGATCGAAAGGGACTCTTTCCCCAGTTTTATTAACGAGAACGAAACCACCAAGTTTCAAGTACCACAAAAGACTTAAGACATAAAAGAGAGCCTTGGCTCCAAAAGACACTAAAACCTAAGATAACAACTAGAAAGCAGCCTACTACTGCTACAACATCAAATGCAAGACCAGGCCATTACATCAGGCAAACATGGAAAATGATTTATCAGCAGACTAATACACCACATGAATAGAATCCTCCTCCTCGGGATAAGCCTGGAGGTACTCCAGTGATGCGCGTCCTCCATAGCTCGACGTCGTTGTGGTTTTCCAAGTGGAAATCCACTCGAAACCAAAGACGATTAGTTCGCCACGATCGCCAGGGGATTTTTTAGTCTGCGTATCATTTCTTCCATGAAAAGGGCGATCATCTCTCCCTCTAGGTCTTTTGACATCATCTGCCACACCTTCAGGTAAGAGAAAACCAGGCGCCAAACCTGTTTCATATTAATCCAAGATGTCTTGTTAAACACAAGACTATTCCTATTGTTCCAAATGCTCCAAAGAACAGCCGAAGAAACAACGTTTAAATATAAATATTTCTTATTAGCAAGCCATTTCGAAGGAAGAGATTCAAAGTCTACAATAAAGACACCAAAAGTGTCATGCACATCTGTCCATAACATTCTAGAAACTATACAGTCAATCACTGATGCTAGTGATTTGCTCCCAGCGCAGCAAGCAGCAACAGCCAGGACATGAGAAACAAGAACGGGAAGAGCCGTATGAAAGCATGCAGTGAATTGAACATCTGGGTGTTGCTCGCTGGCCCACTTCCCAATCCGAGCTTGGGGGAGAAGGGAGGGCGGTGGCCCACGTCAAATAACCTGGGCTGCACGCTGGAGCTCGGGATTCAGGTGTAGAGGATAGGGAGGGAGAGCCGATAGGGGAGATGGCCGCCGAGTAGGAACGCCGACAGGAGGCCGCCGGTCCTGGCGTCGCAGCTGTATGTCTCCCGCATGCGTTTCTTGAAGCGGGCAGAGGAGAAGATGTTTCTGTTGAGCGGGGTGTGTGTCGAAGCGGTATGCAACCGAATACCTCGCAATGTCTAGGGATTAGGCTCGACATCTGGCCTCCTTGTTTTCTGCCGTTTGGACCAGGGCTCGATATCTTGGCCGAATACACCGACCGAATATCTAAACCAACCGAACAAACTCAATCGTGATATTCGGGGATCAATTCATCCGAATGTCCAATATCTAGTCCCAATACAAACATCCAAACAAAGCGTTAGATCTTGCCACTGAAGCATCATATATTCATCAAAGGTTCTTCTAAAATCACAACACTAGGGGTCCAATTTGGGTACCATTAGAGTACCCTCTATATAGTTCAATCAAATGAACTGAATTTGCAAAATACCATCACTTTTTGAAAGACTAGCTCATTCGCTTGAACTGGGTTGGACAGTACTCAAAGGTTCACCAATTTGCACCCTTACACCACAGATAAAGTTCAACTCTGCATAACGTACTTCCTAGACACAACAAATATAACAAAATACTAGCTGAAGCACCGGCACAAAGCCCACATCCACATTGGATCATACACACTGTTGATCAGCCTCATTGCATGTCTCACGATTTTCGTCCTTCTTCGGACCAAATATCCAGACACCGGCAGCAAAGGGAACTAAGAAATACGATAATACTCTTTGCCGTTGCTCCCGTTTCTCAAAACTGCAGGTAAAAATAACACAAATTTATTCTTGACAAAATAATAAATTAAACATTCTACAAAAACAAAAATTTCAAAGACAAAAAAAAATGCTCCAAACTGCAAATTTAAAAGACCGCAGAAAATTAAGTAAAAGAGGAATTGCTTGCTTACAGTTTTTCCTGTTCTACCAAGCTGCGAGTTTCTTCCTTTAACTGACGTAAGGCTTCTTCAAACTCTTCAATTGCCATGTCGAGGCTGGTCTTCGGGCCCTGTTTTGAGAAAGAATGGTTTAGACAACTGAAAGTATTAGACTTTCATATATTGTGCCTATCATAAGCATATCACTAGTTTGTCACATGCTTCCTAAAGACTAGTAGATTTTTAGCAAATAGAGAAATTAAGAAATATATCTTTTTACCATCTAAAAGAAAGTATCTTAAGCAAATTCTTTACATCTTTAGATCACATCTCCCAACAATTTCGTGGATCGATGAAATGTCACACCTGTAACTCCTTCAGCTAACATGTTAATTGACAGCGATTCAAAGTTCGAGTGTGACAAAGAAAAATCAGGAGATTAGCTGGTGTTTGTTTGGCTGTAAGTGTGTTAGGCGCAGCTCAGTCGTGTGTGCAGTGTGCGTGGGCTGCTGTGTTGATTCAGGCACCTACCAGTATTACCCGTGCCACAGTTTTCGCCAGAATTCAAGAAAAGGAACTAGAAGCCAACCGCCCACATTATCGCCCTGCTCCTGCTGGGCAGCCTCCACCACTGTCCGCTCCACAACCTCGTCCGCTGGCAGCCCCACGACCCGCTGGGGATGATTTTGGACGCGAGCGACAGCTTCGAGGCTACAGAAGAGCCAATGGGCTATGCTTTAAGCGTGGGGATCGTTACACCAAAGATCACCAGTGTAAGGGTGTGTTTGTTTGGGCTGCAGCTGTTGAAAAACAACTGTGAAAAATCAGCTGTTGAAAATCAGCTGTAGCAAGTGCTGTTGAAAGCAGAGATTAGGTGTTTGGCAAGAGTGCTTTTGATGGCTGCTTTCGGTGGTTTTGAAAATAAAATGTCTGAAATAGCTCTGAGTGCAGAAAATGTTATATAAGTGTTTATTTAAAATTAATTAACTATTTCTGACTGTTTTACTTAAATACTATGTTCGACATGCTTAGGAGATGAATTATCTACATTCACATGTTTTTTGTTAAAATATTTCTCAACACGCTTTGCAGCGGAATAAGTTTGAATTTATTAGTTATGCTTTATTTTAGATTTGGCCTAGATTATTTGGAAAGCAGACCCTGTGTTATAGCATACAGAACTGAATTTTCTTTGGACAGCAGGCTTGCGTATCTATACATACATCCTTTGACATCGATCAATCACACATGCGTGCATACAACAAGTACCCATCCATCAAGCATCCATGCGTACAGAGCCTGAGGGGTGCTCGAGAGAGACAGAAGTCCTTGGACTGGACGAACAGCTCGGGAGCACCATCCCTAAACGAATAGGACCCGGTCCAGGAACCGCCGCCCCACCCCACGCCCAGGAACCACCGCCGCCGCCACACGCCCAAGCACATCTGCACGCTCCAGGGAACGGCCGTTGAGCCTACACATCTGCGCGCTCCAGGGGATGACCGGCGAGCCCGCGCATCCGCGCTCCAGGGAAAACACGGCCCGCCGCTCAGCACACAGGAAGAACGTCCGGCCAGCGTCTACGAAGAGGTGGAAGACGAGGCGGCGGCGGCGGCTCCGGTGCCAGCAGCTTCACCGTCTCCATGCCCTCCGTGGCGGAAGCTGCCGCGGGACGAGGAACCCCCAAGCCGACGAGGAAGCACCGGCGAGGCGGCGCTGGCGCGACTCCGGTCGTTGGTGCTGGTCGTGGTGGCGCGCGCGCGGTGCATGCCGATGATGGGGTCAACCCGGCAACGACGTCCTTATCCCCAGCAGAGGGGAAATTAGTGGGTGTGGGAGACGGGTGGCAGTTTTTGTTAACGGTCTGAAGCGTATGAGGCGATTTGGTCCGGTCCAACTCGGGAAGCGGGGGAAGCGGGGAGGAAGCATCTCGCGACCAGCTTTCTGCTCCTAGTTCATTTCGCTGCCGCGCTTGTTGGAAGCGCTTTGTTATTTGCAGGTGTTTGTTTGCACCAAGTGCTTTTGGAACTAAAAGCTGAAGCGGAAGCTCAAACAAACACAGCCTAAGAAACAAGCTCCAAGGTTTGGCCCCAATGGCCCGGTGTTCTCTTGTTGTTGTGCTCAGTCATATCCAAGGTTTGGCCCCAATGGCCTAGTGTTCTCTTGTTGTTGTGTCTGGTCGGTTACTGCTTACAGCGGTGGAGGCTATTCCCTCCCGCGTGGCTATGGTACTACCGTCCCGTATCTACGACTGTTTCTTCTTGGTCCGACAGGCTTCACAACGTTTGCCATGGTGAGGCGGCGATGCTGCCGACAAGACCGTGTTGGCGCATGTTGGTGTGCGGCAAGCTTGGTGGAGTGTTTCGGATTGGCCGGGCAGTGGTTTTTTGGGGGTCGGGAGAAATCCTTGTCGGCTCGCCTGGCACCTACGTGGTGTCACCTGCGGGCGTCCCCATTCCTTCTGAAGGGCGTCGGGTGTACCCCTTTCCCACCCCATCATGTACCGGGAGAAATCCTAGGACCTGTCTAGGCAGCAACAACGTCGTCGTCGTCGCAGTCCTTTTTGAAGGTGTTGCTTGGTACATGATGATTCAGACATAGGAGCGTGGTGGGACTTCTCTAGAGGGTGCAGCAGTTGCGGGGCATCATCGGTTTTGCCGATTTGGCGTTGTCGGCATTACTTCCTTTTGTTATTTCTCTTGGGCTTGATTGTGCTGTTTGCCCCAGCAAGGTTCTCGTTATTGTATCGTGTGGTTGCTATATTAATATAGCAGGCGAAAGCCTATTTCGATAAATCGTTATGCTAAGACTCCGAAGGACCAGCGCATCAGAGCAGCAACCATCGCCGAAAATGACAATCGTGGATCAAAATAAACTAATCTCAAACCACACCAAAGAATACAAAAAAGTACTGGATCCAAAGAGATCCATCGGACACTCGAACCATGCGTCCTTCGCTAGTGCTACGCACACCACCAGAGCGAGGATATGGCAGGGAGGACCCTCAACATCCTAAAGAAACCTTTCTGTCGATGAGAGACCATGGCCCGCCACATCTCAAAAGCACCAAGACCACCAAAGATGGAGCAGATCAGCGACATCGTCGACAAGAGAGACGAAAGCCTAGATAGATTTTATAAGAGAAAATTCCTTATATGACACCGGCTTAAAATGAGGTTCCCTATTTGACATCGGTAAAAAATTTCTTCCCAATTTGACATCTAGTCCAAAATTTGTTTCCTTCAATGACACTCTAGTGCATTTTGCTCACTAACGTTGTCAAAGAGAGACAGAAAAAGACCTTCTTACCCCTCATGCATAATGTGACCAAAATCTAAACCTGCACGTACAGGACAACATGCGAGCTAGTATAAAAAGAGCTAGTATAAAAATATCATCCTACAAAATGCATAATGCCAACGGTACAAAATCTGTACCAAAATTTTGGCAGAACTTCGGCTGTAATTTGATACAATATCGCACGCAATTCATATATATATTGACAAAATGCATCAGAACATCTACAAGTACCAGTTTACACATGCATCGGTTAGATCGCTACATCAAAAGTATAGTGGTTCACTCACATGAGTTCAAATCCACACGTTACATCAAAAGTATAGTGGTTCACTCACATGAGTTCAAATCCACACGTACATCACATGCACAGCCAAAATAACCCATGACATGGAAAGAGAATCACAAACTGAGCCTTCTTTTGCTTCTTGTGCTCATTGCAGGGCTCACGGGGATAATTTTTTTGCTTCTTGTACCCATTGCTGGGCTATCAAGTGGCACCACAGGAACCTTTTCAGCAACTTTCTTTCTTCTCTTGCCTCTTACCTTCACAGGAGCCTTTGTTTCATCACCGGGCACAAAAAATTCGATGGAAAGTAACTCCGATTGATTTGAGCCAGTTCTTGATCTAAAGATTCATGAACAGTATGTATGGCAGCAATCATATTAACCAATTAAAACATAAATAATACATGACATGTGAACATGAAATAAAAACAATACCTCTTGGATCCAATAGATTTAGACTTGCTCCCTTTTCCCTTTTTCTTATTTGTAGTTTCCAAGCTTTGGCTATGGTGAGAACTAAGCTACTCAGATTTCAAACCTTGTTTTCATGTAATCAAATCATGAGCATAAATGTAAAATTACGAACCTTGGGGGAAAAGACATTCTTATTGGTGCTCCATCCTCACAAGGCACAATGGATGTCTCGTCTATTTTGGTTGTCTTTGTTTTCTTCTTTGGTGGCCCTCTACAACAAAGAATGAGTAAATCTATATTACAAAAACGAGCATGTATAGTTGGAATAATAAGACAAGAATTAGATCATCTATATTACCTCAGAGTCATCATCGCATCAATGTCATCTGGGTTGCCCTTTTTACAGTTGTGCCAATGATGCCCACGTTCCTTACAAATAGGGCATAAATGTTTGCCATTGTTCCTTTTCTTCTCACCGTAGCCTTTGTACCTCTCAGTTTTACGCCTACCCGCTATGGCTTTCAATAGTGCTGGATGCATGAAGAAGCCATGGTCAGAATTAGGCCATTGGGTCTTGTCGGGCATAGCAGGGATTAGTTGGCCATAAGCTGCTCTGAATTTGGCAATGGAGTAATACAAGTCCACATAGTGGCGTATATGTGCATTGCTAAGTGATGTGATGAATGCAAGAGCATGTTTGCAAGGAAGACCGGAAACTTGCCATTGTCTACAAGAACATGTCCTCTCTTGCAAGTTGACCACAAACCTAAAGCCACTACCACCCAATGCCGTCACTTCAGCAACTTCCTCTGAGCTCTCTACCACCTTCAAGTTTAATTCCCTGGTCATTACATTCAACCTCTTAATTATGTGGGGCAGAATCAGACCATCTAGCTTCATTGCTACTTTTCTCCTTTGGTTCCACAATTTCATGATCAATTGCCTCACCTTATCAAAGAAGTCATCCAAGTTCAAGGATTTGTGGTGCTTAATCCACTTGTTAAAGCACTTAGCCAAGTTATTGGTTACATAGTCCACCTTGCATGTAGTTGAGAACTGACTCCTAGACCATAACCTATTGTGCCACTTCCTTACATATGCAGTTGCAGCCGGGTTTGCTGTCTCCATAGCAACCCAATGTTTATCAAATAAATACGGGTTCCATGAGTAAGCAGCAGCCCAAAGGTGGTCGTCAAACACCTTTCCATGGAACTTCTTCTTGAAGTTGGTCACTAAATGAAACATGCATTCCCTATGTTCTGCCTCTGGGTACACTTCTTTTACACCTGTCATTACTGCCTGACCGGCATCTATGCATATGGCTAAACCTGATGGTGATCCTATGGCCTGTCTAACCAATTGCATGAACCAAATCCAATTATCATTAGTTTCAGAATCAAAAACTCCAAAACTAATAGGGTACATCCAATTATGGCCATCAATAGCGGTAGCACTAGCCAACTGTCCCTTGAACCTGCATGTCAAGAATGTGCTATCTATTGCCAAATACGGTCTACAGCCACTAAGGAACCCCTCTATGCAAGGTTTCAGAGCAACAAAAATCCTTTTAAACCTGATTTTATCATTTACTGTATGATGTTCAATATGCACTATGCTACCCGGGCAGCAACTTTCAACTTGTGCCTTAAACCTATACAAATTGTCAAAGCTGCTATCCCAATCACCATATAGTTGCTTCAAAGCTAGCAGCTTACCCATATATACTCTTCTGTAGTGGATTTTGACCTTGTGGTGCTCTTTAAGCTTCTTTTGCAATTCCTTTGCTCCCAAAGTTGCATCTTCAATGAGCCAGTCCTTCACCTTCTCACAAATCCAATGCTTAGTTGCATTCTTCACCTTCTTTTTTCTTCTTGCACTAGAGCAATCATGAGCACAAGGGTTTTTTTCACCTGCAAAAGAAGAATATAAGTAATGAACACTACAATACACTAATTACAAACTACAAATGTTCACAAATGAGCAATGATAGACAATTACCACTACAGTACACATGTCATTCGTTGTAGAAGCATGTATCCTCCATGGACAATTATCTTCTACTCTTCTTGTACAATAGCCCCTGAACCTACGTTGTGTACTCTTCTCCGTGTTATACTCAAATTCATGTTTGATTGCATATTGAGAAAGGGCCAACTTAAACTCATCCATATTGGGATATGTCGAACCTTCGATCATAGGAGGGTCTTCCTTATTGTACTCTACATTTGGGGCATGATTTGGCTCATGCAACTCCTCCTCCTCTACCTCACTCTCATCCTCGCTCCCATCCTCGCTCTCATCCCCACTCTCATCATGACCATCATAGTCTTTGTCCTTCTCTTGATCAGAATAAAGAACCACATCTAGAGGTATGGGTTCTTTCTCCAAATACATATCCTCTTCATCAATACCAACATGCTCATTCTCCGGTATTGGGTTGCGAAGATAACCATCCTCATCAAGTTCTGTGTTGTTGCTAGGTTGGTATGCACATCACTAAAATACTCGGTGATAGGCTCATATGGTTCAGAGGGATTCCAATATGCAATGAACATCTCCACAAATTTTGTCTTAGCGTGTTTCTCAAACATAGACATCAACTCTTGGTCTGATTTTATTTCTGAAAATGTTTTCAGAACATCATCATAGTAGTGGACATGTGCAACTTCCAAATAACATGGGGTGTACTGCACTATGATTGATTCAATCAAATCTTTGTAATTTGTCATATCAGAATCAATAATCTTCTAAAAAACGAAACCCTTGATATCCTTTCTAGCTTTTTTTGGTTTGCCCAACAACGTAACTTTCAGCAAATAAGTTGATTTTGGATCCACTCTGTACATGCAAGAGATCAATATTAGGCAGATCCTCCTCTATTACTCCTACATTCAAGAGCAATAAAAGGTAGAGACTCACCCCTCTAACCATGGCGCCTGTGCCTTGGCCGTGCCCTGCCTCGCTTCCTCAGCTTCGCTCCCTCCCGCCGTCGTGCTCGTGCCTTGGCTCCCCTCCTTAGTCGCGCCTTGACCGCCGTCCGCCGCTGAGCTTGCTCCGACATCCGCAGCCGCCCCGTGGTCCATTCTCAGCGCACGTCGCCTCCGCTTCTAGTAGCAGGTCGCCGCCACCGGTTGCACGCTGTCGCCGCTAGGGTAGCAGGCCGCCGCCGCCTCTAGGATAGCAGGCCGCCGCCGCTGCTAGGGCCGCAGGCCGCCGCCGCCTCTAGGCAGCAGGCTGCCGCGCCGCCGCGCCGGGTAGCAGGCCGCCGCTGCTAGGGCCGCAGGCCGCCGCCGCCGCTAGGCAGCAGGCCGCCGCACCGCCGCGCCCGGTAGCAGACCGCCGCCGCGCCGGGTATGGATAGGGTCGGTTGGTTTTTGGGGGACAGAGGTCGGGTGGGGTTTGCGGGACGAACAGCTCGATGCTTGGGGTGATTTTGGTTCGATGCCTCACAGGGGCATTTGGGTCCACTCGACCTTAATTTGACGGAACGGAGCGACTGAACAGACGGCAGTGTCATCTAAGTAAACAAAAGATAGACTAGATGTCAAATTGGGAAAAAAATAAGGGTGTTACATTGGGAACCTCATTTTAAACCGGTGTCGATTTTTCTCGTTTTACAATGGTTGCCGCCTCTCTCCTGTCCTGGCGTATGTACTGGTTCGGTCTCCATGTGAGATAAGTTGGTACACCTTTTGTTTCGTGGGCATGTGAGTCAAATCGTATTCTCTCTCTATTTTGCAAGATACATCGTTGCATCGATCTTTCTCTTTCAGACGCCAACGGAGGCGCCCATGCCAATGAAGATCGGTTGTGGTGGTGCGGATTTATTTATTTTACAAGCAATACCATATATATATTTATCAAAGCAATTAGTACATAGTAAAATTTCAGAATATGTGTATCATCTGATGAATCACCTTTCTTTTACACTTCAGTATCTCACTCTATCTTGTTTTTTAGTATTATCTAAAATAAGCGATGAATTATGAATTTCCCATAACTTAGCTAAATGTTTTACTAATATATGTAGTGTAGTAAAATAATAAAAGAAAATTAAATCTTTTTCGGAGGCGGCGATTCGGCCCATAGATGCAAATACACCTATTATGAGAAAACATATTTTGAAATGTCAAAAAATTCATAAAACAATTATACATATACATCCGAATATTTTATGCTGGTTCACAAGTTTTCGGAACGAAAGAACACTATTCACGTGACATTTTTTGTCTTTTTATACACAACACATATTATGTTTTTTCATCCCGAAAACTTGTGAACCAACATAAAGTGTTCGAATGTATATGTAGAATTTTCTTTTTTGAATTTTTGATATTTTAAAATATGTTTTCTCACAATGAGTGCATTTGCACCTAGGAGGCAAAGTGAATATCCGCTTTTATGCTTACTTTAACTAGTTCTTTAGGTTTTCTACTAGTTGCTTTAATTATACCCCCAGCTTGAACAAGACACATCTTATTTGATTTAGCTGAATAAGTCAAAAAAAAATATTATTCTGGTGTTCTATTACTCTTTTCCACATTAAGTTATGGAATTTTTATGGTCAATGATATTCCTGGATAATTTAGACAACTATTTAGGGATAGATAGTGTGCTTATTCGTGGTTGCATATTTACAATATAGGCATGGGGGTCCGTTTGATTTTTTATTGAGTAATTTTTATTGATCTCTTCTCAACTCTAAAAAAAACTAGCAAATTATCGAAGGTATTCGTATCAAAACGACATACGTACCAAACTACAGACCTATAAATACTAACGAGGGTGAAAGTACATTTGTACGCTCATGTGTGGTTTTGTTAAATAATTATAATCCCTTTGGACTAACATTTGCATTGAGTTATACTTAAGAATATATCCATATGTAATGCTTGAGCCACATGGTGGTCTCAAGGTTGAAAAAAGAAGAAGATCAAATGACGATCAAGATGTTTAAGGAGTGATTCAAAGATTGGTCATAAGAAAGTTGAGCCTATGGCAAGTGTGTTTTGAAGAACAAGATGGAGTGATATCTCATATGTACCTTCAAGAGACCAACATAATAAAGAAAGAAAAAATAAAATACAAGTTTAAGATGAGCCATCTCGAGAGGACCATATGCTTGAAGCTTTCCATGCTTATGGTGATCATGAATATGTGAAGATATGCCTAAAATAGAAGCTCTCCCATAATGAAGTATGGGAAGCAATTTTCAAGTCTTCATCAAGTTAGCACAATCAAGAAAGATGTTTCATCTTGAGGTTGACAAGATCGTCATCATCAAGCTCAAGTGGATTATGCACGAGGCAAAGGTATTTTCTTGATAAAGTTTCTTTCTTACTGGTATCATGGTGCTACCTGGGGAGACCTATTTATAGGATAGATAACCGTACTATTAAGAGGAGCTCTCGATGAGTAACTTGATCTTATCTTTTAGAGAGAGTTCAAACCTGTGCATACTTAGCATCACTTTTCTTGGTTCTTATTCAAGTGAGGACTTAGAGCTTTTTTAATCTCCATGACAAGCTCAAGTTCATCGAAAACAGATTTCCTATGCATTCTCTATTGCATTTTCGATATTGGAGGTTGTTTTACCAGTTTGTTTTTTATAGATAGGTTAAACCTTTCATCATTTGGTTATATCCTGCATTGTTGTACTATGATTATTCCCTGTATGATCTTGTAGATCTCATTATTATCTTCAAAACGAGGCTAAGATCATCAAAATCAGAGTCTGGATGCAAAAGTTATGATCGTTTTAGTTTTGTTGTTTCTACCAGTTTTCAGGAGGGGGACTTATCTGGCTCTAATATCCAAATATTTGCCCATGTATAGTGGCTCACGCACCAAAATCCTTAGACATATTTAGGCCTGGGTGACCCGAAATATCCGGGGTAGGGGCGGATAATCCGGCGTGGGACGTCCCCAACGATCATATTTGGCTAGAGGGACTATAAAAGGCCCCCTTCTTCCCCACTTGGGTTGGTGGGTTCTTCCTACTCTCCCTCCTCCATTGTTGACCTTCAATAGTTTGTCCTTACTATCTATTCCTCCTATGTTTTTTGCATTTTTTTGAGGTATTTTGAAGAGGAGATCTAGATCTACAATCCTACAAACTCAAATCCCATTTTTGTAAGGAAATCCTTGAGATCTGGATCTTGGAGATTTTTGTGTTCACTTCTTGTGTTCTTCCTCTCTTATTCTTTAATATATTTTGTAGATTTGGTGGAATTTGAGAGTGAGAGACTTGTTATTGCATTTGGTGCATCAGTTTAAGTTCTCGGTGAGGATTAGGTTGGGTGAAAGGTGAGAAGTTATTTTACTCTTGGGTTTTTGGAACCCTAGATGGTTTAGTTGTTTTGCAGATTTGTGGTGATCTTGGGAGCCTTCAATTCAGTTGTTTATGTATGCCCCAAGCTTGTTGTAAAGGCTCCGGTCTACGCCTTGAAGGATACCGATAGTGGAGAGGACTTGGCCTTTTGTGGCGAGGTTCATAGGAGAATGGGGTGAGTCCTCTAGTGGCGCTAGGTATCACCCACACCCTCCAGCGAGAAGTACTTCCTTGATGGGAGGAATTTGGTAATACATCGCCGTCTCCGCGTGCCTCGGTTATTTCTATACCCTAGTTATTTACTTATGCACTTTACTTTGTGATAGCCCTCGTGCTTGAAGTCATGTATATTGCTATCACATAGTTGCTTGTTTTTCTTAGCATAAGTTGTTGGTGCACATAGGTGAATCCTAATTTATATATGTTTTGTGCTTGACAAAGTAAACGTCAGTTTTATTCAACATTTGGTAAGCCCATCTCATAGAAGATTTAAACCGCCTATTCACCCTCCCTCTAGGCGACATCTGTGTCCTTTCAGAGGGTTCTCTCATAGTTTTAATATAAGTTGCATTGCCAAGGCCACATGCACGCGCGCAATCATTAGATTAATCAACCAACATCGACAAGAGTACCAACACCAGTATTCCAGACAATATGTCGATGTCGCTAGGATCCGAGAGTATGAATCACCATTATCGAGAACATAGCACCTGGATAGATATTGCAAGGATAAACCTCTTCACTATAGTAACCCCAAAATAAGAGGATCACTATAGTAACTCTAAATGTGGAAGTAGGGTATCGATTCACACGAGCAAGAAGGAAATACTATTTATTCTCTCCAACTAAAGTGTCATAAGTTTTAGTTGTTTATGCACCAAACAAGTTTAAAAGGAACAAGGAGGTTGATTGGAAATGGTGCTACATCAGTTCGAGGCACACTTACGTGAGACGCAGGGCCTCATCGACTTCTTGCTGGAGCAGGAGAAACGGTAATGCAATCGGCTTGTCAGTGTCTTCAAAATATGCACAAGTGTAATTTCGATGTTATTCATATACATATTTGCTTGTAACCTGTAGGTCCCAGCGGAACGAGCAGCTGCACAAAAAGATCACATGCGTCCTCCTCTCTGCCACCGCCGCCCTCTACATCTTTGGTCCGGACAAGAAGGAGAAGGCGCCAGCAGAGGGGCAATCAAGCATGTGATTTTCTGTTACACCGATGAATTGTATCGCGCTGTGGACTACCAGATGCATTCTGAGCACAAACGTATGTGAGTTCAGTTTTGGCTACGCGGATGTTAGTGTCCACTTGGCCAGCCCAGCACTCGCGGCCTACGTTCTGGACGTTCATGCGCTCACGGCCCAACAATAAGAAGAGAGTCCACTCCATCCCAAAAGTCCGGACTGAAAGGAGGAAGAAATCTCTCCCTTATAAGCTGGGTGTGGCCTCCTCCAGTAGGAGAGGTGGGACTAAAGCTAACAGCGGAGTTGCTCGACTCACGCAGTGTAGAGGTGTAGGCATGGAACTTCTTATGTGTAGTGATTGGGGAACCTGCTGTGTGAACAATGTCTTGTTTCCAAGGTGTTTGATTGGAAGAGCCTTCTAGTGTGTTTCTCTCGTTTGCTGGGAATGGAGTACTGGGATACATACCCCCTGCTGACTGGGGGATTCTGGAAGCTAGGCGCCCGCGGGCTAGAGCCCGGGGTGGATGAAGTTTTACAATCTGGGGTTTCCGCTGGCAGGCAGTGGCCCAGAGGTCGAAGGACCGGTGAAAGGGACGCTGCTTTGCTTTGTTGAGTATATATATAGTTTTGGCCCATATGGCCTTGTAATAGAATGACTTGAATTTGTTGTCTTCGTTTTGAGTTCTACCAGTGTTAAGCCTGATCTTGTGTGAGTTGTGCGCGCTGCTGACGGAAGGAGCGAATCCTGGACCTTGGGACAATCTTCCTGTAGTTTCTGATCTCTGGGTTGTGCAACTGAGGACAGCGGCACATGCTGTGAACTACTGCGTCTAAGCCTGTGCATACACGGTTTGGGCTAGTTCAAATTTTTGTACTACTACATCCAAACTTGAATTTCATTTGTGAAGGAAAATAAACTAGGCTGTAACTTTCTAGTTTAACCGGTTTGGCTGGTTTTTGCCCACCCTTAACTGCGCCGCTAGCTCGCCATCTGGCATGTTCAGCTGGCACCGAAGGCGGCAGCCCCTGGCCCTCGCCATGGCAGGCCACGAGGAACTCCCCAGTGGATGTACTGCTGTGATATACTGTCTGATGGACAATGATAACTAGCCATGCTCAGTACTATCGTTAGAAGTCATCAGGGAATCACAGTGGCATGAACTAAGATATATGTACACAAACCCGGAGATATTGACAGAGTGCACATGCAGTATCATCAGAACTTCTTTACCTGGAACAGTACACTTTCACAGAATGCAATGTCACCAGCACAATTCTGCCTGCCAGTGTACGTCCCCAACTGAAACAGGCCAGTGACACTGTAAGAGCGGCACACGATGGTTTCCATCCATTTAGTCTCCAAACAAAACACAGTGACCTTTCTGTTTCAGCACAATTCTTATCATCCCCATTCCCAACCAAGCAATAGTTCCAAAAGGGAAGCTGAAATAAAGAGAAAATATATCTGGATACCTCAAAAAAAAAGGCAAAAAAGGAGTACCATATTTACAGTGAACCGAACACCTCCAAATTAAGTGTTCCCTGCTACTCTGAGGACACTGGAAACCACTACAGAAAATGCCTACATCGCGGCCTGCGTTCCAGAAGCATCAGAAGGTTAGTGTCTACTCGGTGTTCTGCGATATCGCCTCGCCGAACTTCAGGAAGAGCTCCGCGTCGGACGCGCTCGACGAGTTGGCACAGGAGAGTGTGTTGCCGCCTCGCAGGCTGACATACTCGTTGATGTAGCTCGGAGGCGTGGACGACTGAGGCGATCCCGGTGGCTGCGCCGGCTTGGGGGCTGGTTCTGGGCAGACCAGGCAGTTGAGGACGTGCACGACGTCGTGCATCGTCGGTCGGTCGGATGGTTGCCTCTTGCTGCAGAGGAGCGCCAGCTGGAACACCCGCTTGACCTCTCCGAGATCTTTGCATGTGTCGGCGATGTCTGTGTCGACCATCTCCATCACTGTGTTGTCGGCAGCTTTTGATAGGATCTGCAAGGGAGGAACCAATGAGCATAATACCATTGGGGTGCAAGCCAGATAGTTTAACAGTCATATCAACTACACAGTTGCATAGATCAGTCTGCCGAGACATCTTAAAAGTAGCGATTCTAGGAACGTTATATTTTCTTCCAAAGATAAAACAGTTGACAGAGTAAGCAAAGTAAAATGCTCAGGCTAAATTACCGACATATCAGTGATCAAAGTAGAAAGTACTAATACTAGTTAGCTACAGTTCTTGACAGCAGTGTGTTGCCAACCACATGATTGAAGGCAGGGGACAAATATCGCAGGCTTTGCAGGACACTGACAAGTTGCCAGTTATCATAGAGCTTTCACCAGCCATACAATGAATCGCACTACCAGTGTAGATAGATCTAACACCCATCACATGATAAGCTTTCATGTTGCCGGTCCCCTTGAAGGAACACAGACTTAACGCCCATGACTGAACTTATTGGCCCCAAATCCTCAAGGGTTCAATAAAACAATTGCAAGCAAGTGAAAATTAGTTACCAGGTGATGTAGGTTGCACTCATTATCTACTGGCTTCTTCCCAGTCAGCAACTCGAGCAAGACGATGCCATAGCTGTATACATCAGATTTCTCGTTGAGGCGGGATGTGCGTGCATACTCAGGGTCAATGTAGCCAATTGTTCCCATCACATAGGTTGATGTGTGGGTCCTGGAGATACACAAGCTTTTGGCAATACCAAAGTCAGCGAGGTGCGCCACATAGTCCTTGTCTAGGAGGATATTCTTTGATTTTACATCCCTGTGGATTATCCGTGGGCTGCAGTCATGGTGGAGATATGCCAGCCCTTGGGCAGCGCCAAGAGCAATCTGGAGTCTAGCCTCCCAGTCAAGTTTTGTCTTCTTAGACGAACCTGCTAAAATAAACAAAGACATGCACATTCATATGGTTGTAGAAAATTCTCGGACCGTCTGCCAAAATAAACAGAGACATCCTAATCAAAGAGAACGAAGCTAAATAATTAACTTAATAAGAAAGTGGCCAGCACATGCTTCTGACAGATGAACAAATGGAGGGTAGAAAGGAAGTTCTAAATAGTGAGAACGATGAACTGAAACTGTTTGAGCCTGCTATGTCCACTTACCATGTAAAACGTCCCAGAGGCTGCCACTTTCCATATAATCGTAGAAAAGAAGATTGCCGGCAGGTGATAGCGAGTAAGCCTGGAGGCTGACAAGATTCCTGTGTTTGATACTTCCAATAGTCTCAAGTTCAGTCTCGAATTCCTTCACGCTCTGCGGGTACTGAGCATATAGCTTTTTGATTGCCACTGGCTTGCAGTTCTTCAGAACACATTTATAAACTGTACTCGATGCCCCGTATCCGATAATGTACTTCTCACTCAAATTTTCTGTCATCCTCATTATATCATCGTATACGTGGAGGGCCATGTTCATGTGGAGGATCACAAGCTTGGGAGGAACATTGCTCGATAACACGGCATGTATTTCTGTAACAGAAAATTATCAACATTATCCCAATGAAACCGAATCATCAGTAGTCAAACAAGCAAACAGTGCATCTGTCAAATTGAGCAGACCGGCAAACTGCTGGAGACAGGCATTAACCGTTTGCCAGATCCAGCATGACGAGTCACGAGACAACACTTGTCAAATAGCTATGAAAAGATGTGTTAAAGCATATAGGGATTTAAGCAATCACCTTGCTTGCTTAACGATAAATCCCTTGAGGCTGCTGGACTGTGCAGCCAAAAAGCAGCTAATAGGATCAACAACAGGATAACAAGCCCACCAACAGCAATACCAACAATGACATCCCTTGAAACTGAGACTGCAGAGAAAATGAATGGAAGAGAATTGGAAGGTTTCTTAGTGGTCTGGTGAGGTTATATTCCAGTGCATCTTAATAAAGATAACATTGTAATTACATCTCTTTGCATGACTGGAGGAATAGCATGAAGAACTACGCCAGTAGCCACATAGTCCAGGATTACCCAAGAAGCTGAAAGAAAGTTCAGATTATAAATAAGGGTTAACGATATTCTTTTAAGGGATAAATTTATACCAGACCTGTCAGGTGAAAATCGTGAAAAGTTGTTGTCTGTGGGTATAATTCCCGCCAGGTTGTTGTATGATATGTTTCTGCACACGAGAATAAAGAAGCTATGAGTGAAATTCACACTTGTGCAAACAGTTCAAATAGCTTTTCAGGTCTTAACTTACAAGACATTGAGACTGAAGCACTTAGTGAGTGAAGAAACATCCCCAGTTATATTGTTACTTTCTAGTCTTCTGTACGGCAAAACAATCACAAAATTAATCTCCAATAATTGGGAAGGGAAATATGCGGTCCACTGGCAACAGCCTTTTCAGCTGTACAGTTCTAGTTTTTAGATAAACTACAGTACAGTTCTAGTTTATCAATATAAATGAACACAGGACAAAACCCATAGCCTGCATGTACTTACAATAGTATCAGATTTTGCAGCATTCCAATCTCTTGAGGAATCAAGCCATGAAGGTGGTTATTGGACAAATCACTGAGACAAAGCAAAAGGTGTCCATATTACTCTACAAGGATAAAGATCTGAACACCTTGAGGTGAGAAGGTGCTTACATCTCCACGATGCTCCTCAAGTTTCCAAACTCAGCAGGAATGTATCCCACCAGATTATTCTTGCTCAAGTTACTACATGAATAATATAATTTTGTCATGAAAAGATATAGGCATTTCCACAAACAAAACAATAGGTTGTTGGATTTACAGTCTCAAAAGATGCTCTAAGCTGCCAACCGCTGAAGGAATCGAACCAGCGATCTTGTTACAGGATAAATCCCTACAAGTATATTCATGTAATACATGATAGCATTCAAAACTTTCTGAAGAAGAATTACTAAGCAGACTCTGGAACTTACAGTGTGTCTAAGTTTTTTATTCTTCCTAGCTCAATGGGGATCGCTCCACTAAGATAATTTGATGACAGATTCCTTGAAGTTATGGATCAACAGAAATCATTAGGGATAATTGTTAGAAATGTAATTATGGCAGTCTGGAACAAAAACACACTAGTGTACAAGAATAGAAACTAGAAAAATTAGGGACCACTTACAGATCAGTCATCCTCTGAAGGTTGTGCAATGAGTGTGGGATGGTCCCATTCAATTTATTGCCATAAGCATTGCTGTTTTCGGAGCAAACAAGTTAGTATCCAGCTACCAAAGACACGAAATAACTTCAGGAAAAAATTGAAACCTACAATTTAATGAGATTTAGGCATGAACTTATATCATCAGGTATTGGTCCTTCAAGTTTATTATTTGCAAGGATCCTGCAAAAATAAAAATGGCATGGACCGCCAACTAAATTAGAATTGTTGATAAGAATCATATAATATCAATGAATGGAATCATACTTACAAGTCAAACAAGCCTGTGAGCTTTCCGAGCCCAGGGGGAATGAGCCCAGTTAGCTTATTGTCACTCAGGTCCCTGAAATGAGATGTGGCGTATCAAATCGGTAGAACACCTATTAATTAACTATGAAGTATAAAGGCAGTGCAAAGCTACATGCTTACAAGTAATTAAGTGCTGACATATTTCCAAGCTCTGGTGGTATTGACCCAGTTAGCCTATTGCCTTGCAGGTATCTAGTAGCACAAGAGACTGATATCAGTAACTACTCATGTTTTTTTTAAAGCGTAGATAACTCACAAGGGATACAATATCAGTTAGTGAAAAGTAAAAGATTAATCAACTCTTGATTAAACAGATAAAAAATAGCAAGCTTACAATTTTTCAGTGTATGTCAAGTTGCCAAGTATAGATGGTATTGGGCCAGATAATTGGTTAAGACTCAGATCCCTGGATCGATACAAAATAAGAATATATTTCAAAACAGTTCCTAAGTGGCCAAAAATAAAGATAAGAATGTCAGTTATTATTACAGCACTGCGAGCGCCTGCATAAGGCCAATCACTGTTGGAATAGGACCAGAGAAGTTGTTCCTTTGCAAAGACCTGGCACAATGGTAAATAATATTTCAAATCATCACTTGTATTTATAAGGCAACTTAAGCATATAGTTGGATTGGTGAAATGACTACCACATACAATGTAGCTACTTGCATGAAACCAATGTTGAATGGGATTTCTCCAGTAAGTTGATTGTAAGACAAATCCCTAAAATAGCGAAAGATCATGAGTGTTTTAAAAGCTAGGAAATGAGCAACATTATTCAAAGGGAGTAGAAAGAATGTACATACAAGACCTGAAAGCTCGTACAGTTCCCAATGGTATCTGGTATTGTGCCCATCAAGCTATTGTTCTTCACGTCACTGAACCGAACAAAAGCAACTTTGTTGATAGAATAAAGGGCACAAACAGCTGTGCTGGTGATAAACGAAGGGAAGCAATGAACTCACAAGTACCACAAGCCAGTCAATTGGCACATATCTGGAGACAGGCTTCCTTCTAATTGATTGCTTCGCAGGCCCCTGGATATACAACAAACTTAGATGCCTGCACATGTAAAATTGGTGGCCTGCTAGCCTACACTACGTGTGGATAATCGTTGTATTTAACATAAATGTTTGATCCAAGCCCAAAACCTTACATACATTAAGTTATGTTAGCATTTGGTAGGCCCTTGAGTATACTATAGACAGTTTTAGTACTAAACAAAAAAATACTGGGGAACAAAGAAAATGACTACTTACAAGTATTGAAGAACCTCACTCCAGTATATTAACCTTGGAATTTCTCCAGTTAGCTTGTTCTGAGCCAAGTCCCTAGGACACATATCACATTAGAACTAACCAAAATTAAAGCCACAGAGAAGTTTAGCAGAAGTAACTTACAATATCTTCAAATTTGGAAGCTGCGAGAGAGTCGACGGAATCACCCCAACCAGCTGATTATTCTTCAATATCCTACAAATACAAGTAACAGCAAGGCACACAATGAGCGAAAAGCTTTACGTTTACCAAATTTCGGCGACAAGAATAAGCCTTACAAGTTTTCAAGGTGCTTCAGCTTAGATATGGAAAAAGGTATGTCTCCTTCCAGATTGTTAGAGGACAAGTTCCTTGATCAAAAGAAAAATCACAAGCAGGCATTACTTCCACAGGTCAAAACAACACGACGAACTTAGTACTGAAGCCAACTTACAGCACTTTAAGCGACGAGCAATCACCAATCTCATCAGGGATCTGTCCCGAAAGATCATTCGACTTCAGATCACTACATATGACCAACAATAGAGTTATGCAAACTTAGCATGGTCCGAGCACGTTTCATTTCATGAGACAAATGTACCAACATCATACATTGACACGACGCTCTTCAAGTCCCCGATAGCCGGAGAGATCTCGCCACCAAGATTGAGCCCTGAGAGGTTCCTGTCGTGGCACAGATGAACACGTGTCAGTAACGGCATGCTGCAGCCAGCAACAGAGCATATATAAGATTTGGATGCAGGGAGCTTCTTACAGCGCCGCGACGGCAAAGGTGACGTCGTCGCAGAGCACGCCGTGCCACGAGCAGTAGCCCAGGGGCGCCCCGTCGCCGGACCAATCATACAGCGCGTTGTCGGCATTGCGGAAGGATTTCTTGATCTCCAACAGCGTTCGCCCTGAAAACGTGTGAACAAACACACTAGATTAACAGAAGTAAGCGACAAAAGGATGAACACCATGATGAATCTAGCCAATGCCTGAAACGAACTCATTTGTTGACACACTTCTGCTGTTTTGCAGTATGCAAACCAAACAAACACCTAAAACCAAGTTTCCAACTCTTGTCACCCAGACGGTTTCGCTTCCACAAACAGTGCATAACTTCAGAATAGTAACGGGATAAGGCAGTAAAAAGCGTTTGCCGACGAAGCATACCAGGAAGAGAACTAACATTTTTTTAAAAAAATAAGCCGCATTTGACTATGAGGATAGATGCTGGTGGATGGTGGAGCTTCTACACTCAGAAATAAAATGGCGGTAGCTCTCCCTATAAAGGGATCGACGGAAGAAGAAGAGCCGCAGGCAGAGGAGATGCTATGAACAGGAGACGGGATCAATCTAGTATTAGCCCACGCTTAGGCGCCGTCATCAGCAGAAGGAACAAATCAGCGAGGCATAAACAAAGACCACGCCCACCCACTAGAAAAGCGCGCACGAATAAAATACCAGCGCGGAGCGGAGCAAGGCAACCCCCACTACGCACGAATCCGAGCTCCCCGAGCAGAACCCGCCGCCAAGCCCGTACTACGAGGAAAGGCAGGAGGGAGTACCCACCGTCGTCGGAGTCGGCGACGGCGACGGCCGCGAGGAGGAGGAGGAGGAGCGCGGCGAGGAGGCGGCTCACGGTCACGGCGGCGAAGGAAGAGGAGCGGCGGCGAGGAGGAGGAGGCATTGGGGCAGGGGCATTCGCGGTGGTGAGGTAAATGCTGCTGCGGTTTAATCGAGAAGGGGGGGTTTGGGTTTTGCTTTGCTTTGCTCTGCTGGTCCTCCCGAGCAGAGGTACGGGGACAGGGGGAGGGAGGAGGATCTCGTGTGAGGACGACGGGTGGACCACGTCCATGTGGATCACTGCTGCTTTCGCTCAGTAGCACTAGTAGCGTGCTGCCCCCACCTAGTATTATCTCCGGACTCCGGCTAGCGCCGTAGTAGCCCGTCCCATTTGAAGATGTACTGAATATTTTCACTGCTTTTTTTTGCGGGTTAATATTTTCACTGCTTCTAGAATTGTATCTGAGGAAAAGGTCTGTGCACAAGTCCGCTTGACATATTACTTTCGGACGGAGAAAATATGATTTTTCTATCACACACAAAACTGATTTTGTCTTTTTACAACTATATAATAAAGTGATAAATATGAAGTGGCCATAGATAATTTGACTTGAGTAATAGTCGTTACTCCAAACACAATCCCTTTCATCTCAATTAGATTTTCATATATCTATACATTAAAATACGTTTTAGTACATTCGTATCTAGAAAAATCTGTGTAGGTTAGTTTGGAACAAAGGAAGCACTAGTTGTTTTCAGTTGTATGAGATATATAGAGAAACTATATGAAGTGAGCATTACACATTGTAGTCTTTGCAATAACAAGCTTAGAGCATCTCTAGCAAATAATTTAAAACGTCACATGTCAAAACCATCATAAGGTTCACCTGAAAGGTAATTTTATATGAATTGTCCCACGCCATAACAAATCCCATGAAGTTTATTAAAAAAAATTTAAGTCCCATGCTAGCACAAAGATTATCATCTAGATAAGCACCACCCCATAGGAGCATACATAGATTTGTACATCAATTAAACCTAAAACCCAATTGTAACCCTTTCCAAGGGCTAATCAAAAGTAAACCCTAAGCAAAAGCCTGGCGTGATGCTTCCTCGTTGCCATAGAATGCGCCGGCCTAAGCGAACCCTAAGCAAAAGCTTCTCACTCGATATCGGAGGAGATGTCGATCACCTCCATCTCAGTCTTCTTCTTCTTCCAGTCGTCCTCCTCGTGAAGCGCTTCTCTTCTAGCGTCGGTGCCCCTGCTGCTGCTTCTGCTTCCGGACATACTCATCCAACGTCGCGTACATGGCTGCGCTCTCAGTTGTCCTGGTTGCGCGAGCACGGAGGACACCAGGCATGGCGACCTTCTCGAGCACATCCTACCCGCACCACACCGTCGAGTGAGCTTCGTTGTACCACGAGAGGGTGTCGCGTTTCTGTGCTCCCTCCGAGCGGATCCAGCGACACCGCTCGACCTCATCCTCAGAGCTCCTCTCCATGGTGGCGCGACAACCGCAGTCACAACAGAGCCTCCCTGATGCGGATTTATGGTGGATGTGGTGGCACGGGCATCATATTTGGTGGATGCGGTGCCCTGGGGGATTGTTGTGGAACTAGACGAATTTAGTGGCGGAGGAGCAAAGGGAACGGTGGTGATTTGGTTGGTGTTTGACCCGTAGATTGACCCTAATCCTCTACTTATATGGATTATTAAATGACAGCTATATATAACGAATCCGCTAGAGATTCTCTTAGAGCATCCAGAGTGTGGCGCTAAAACAAGGGTGCTAGGATTATTTTCCTGGTCTATCGGTAGTTGGGGCTCCGATTCCGAGCCTCGGCACAAAACTTTGTGCCCGATGCTAATTGTTTCGTGCGTGGAGATCAGGAAGCTTGTGGCCAATTAGCATCTCAAAATAAGGGTCCAGATGGGAAAAGGAGCGCTTCGCTAGCTTTTTTATCCGTTGCGATGCGATTTATTTTTACGGATTTGCTAGTTCTCAGGCGTCTAAGAACTTCTTAGGTCTCAGTCATTTCTCTGGTCATTGGATTTATCTCACGATTCGTGCAACGTGAGACTTTCATAAAAGTTGCAACTAGGTTGCAGCTGGGGTTATAATGAGTTATAATTAGGTTGCAACTAAAAATTAATACAAATTATATAAGTTATAACTAGATTATAACTAAGAATTAGCATAAATAGTAGAATGATGTCATCGACTTAAACTTAAACGTAAATAGTAGTACTAGACTAGGGGAGACCCGCTCGCTGCGATGAGCAGCTTGGGTGACTGACTTTTTTTCTCGGGAGAGACGAGAGAATGACGAGCGGGAGCAGATAATTATCGGGACCATGTGATGTTCTACCACCACAAGATAACGATACTCCGATCAAAGCTCTCCCGGTAGAAAGAAACCAAAGCATGCACCGCACCGGTGGTCCGCAACCAATGCTTCCGAAAGCTTACCGCTGCAATCACGCGGATCGATGGTAACGGATCCGATCCGGGCAGGCAGGCGGCACGTGCGTGGCCAGAGCTGCACGGCTACAACGAGAGCGAGCGATCCATCCGTCGAACTGTCGAAGTGCGAAAGGACGTACTACAGTGCGATGCGGCAGTGTCGATCGGCTGAGAATTTCCATTCAGGAAATTGTTCATTGCCAGCAGGCGCACAAGGGGCTTCGTTTTCTGCAGACAGGCGCACGGTCGGTCAGTCAGGTGGTGGTGAATGTGCACTGTTAGGCGGGGCACCGGTTCGGTCGCCTGTTCTGTTGGAGATAAACTTCTGACAGTGTGTGTACAAGTCTCGTCGTGTCGAAGGGGGTTGGGTTTGGAAACGAACGGTGGTGGATCAGGATCTCAGGATCAGGCATTTGTGTCGTGTCCAAATCGATGCTACAACATGCATGTTCAAATCTCGGCGACATAATATAGCCATCGCGCGTTTTCGTTGTAATTAAATTTGCCGCGCAGGCACAGGCAGCGGTGCGGGAGGAGCAGCAGCAGACGCGCGCGCCGTTATGTGTAGCTATAGGGAATAGGGATATGCAGATTGCAGAGTGTTAATTCTCTGGACTAGCAGCAGCACGCACAGACGGAGTCAGGCTTTGGAGCCAGTGGGTTAGTAGTTAATTACCATGTGACCATGTGGACACGGTGAAAAGGTTCTAGTTTATCCTTTCAATTTATGAAAAGACATACACGTACTACTTGCCTTGGAGATCTCCACACGGGTCAATGATGATGACGTTTCTCGCGTCTCGCCTGATCGTCCTGAAAACCCATGGAATGGAAGGCAGCTGCGCAGATGAGCAGCAGGATCGCTTGGCTGCGACGACCGTACGTCTGAGTCTGACTGAAACTTCGTTGAGCTGCGGTGCAGATCACTCCCGGACGCTCGCTAGCTCGATGCACGGCAATTCTAGCATGTCTCCGCGTCCATGGTCGATCTGCATCATCCCAGCCGGTCAAACGTTCCATGAGAAGAGCAATTTAAGGCTACCATGCGCCGCTACTCCATATTTGACCGGAGTACTAGTAGTACTCGTACTACTACTTATTTTCCATGGTCAGATACTCAGATGGTCTCGTACACTCATGACTATCTCGACTCTACACGGCGACTGACTGACCGACTCCGCTCCATATTTGGCTGGATCTCATCGTACTCTGGTATACTATCATAAATGGCCACGTAAAGCGTCCGATCGAAGACGAAAGGTTATCTTTTCCAAAAAAAAAAAACTTTGGTCAGTTCTTCGGTGGCACAAGCAAGGGATGCAGTAACCAAAACGGCACCGAGATACCTCCAAGCGGTAACGCGGCAACAGTGGGCCGAGGCATGGGCCGCGCGCCGGTATGGAGCTACCAAGACGTACGTACAGTACAGCCGGCCGGGCTCGAAGTGTCCCTCCCTCGCTCCTCTCTGCGGCTCTGGCTCTGCGCACCCATAAAGACACCAGATCGGGCAGTAGTGCACGGTGGTACGACGACGCTTAGCACGAACATGGCAACTGCTCCACGGTACGGCTCGTAGTATGGAGCGTTCCGTCGATCGATGGATCGATCGAGCTGCACGCGCCGAGCTAGCCGACGAGAGCGGGCACGTTCACCTGTTCACGTATAGTAGTACGTAGACGCGTCCAAAGCAGAGCTGGCTTCGTATGCGTGGGGTGTGGTGTAGGCCCGGCGGAAAATACGTGAATGAACGTGGGCTCTTGAGATGCTTTATAGCATAATAACGAGCCGTGGTGCTAAATTCTTTGGACCACGATGACAGAGACGTAGGCAGCCTTTGCCGAGGGGTTAGCATGTGGACCGTGAAAAGCTTTTACTCTTACTAGTTGAATCTTTATGCGTTCTTCTGGTAGTTGGAAAATCATGAACCGTTTCTTCGGTATTATTGGCCGGCAAGAGGTAGTGATAGACCATATGCACATACTATGACAGATGTCATTTATTTCACATTATATTGATTCTTCATTTGAAAGCATCAGAAGTTTTTATTTTTGTTCCATTCATGTGTAAAAGTTTTATAGAACAAAGTGTGGTAGTTTCTTTAATTGTGTAAAATCCGAGTTTTTCGTTCCTCTCAAACTTGACGACGTCGGACCTATTATTCTTAGAAACTGTTTTGTTCTTAAAAAGTAAACACATTTTAGAAGGTTAAAATTTTATATTACTGTATTTGTACCGTAGAATGAAGTCCGAAAAAATTAACAAAATTATGGACTGACATCGTACGTTGGATGTTATTATTTTGAATTTGACTCCGCTAGATGCATTAGCTAGTTTAGAAAAAATATTAGCTTTACATGTATAAATGTGTTTTATTTTTGAAATCTTCTAAAAATATGTATGCTTTTATTTTTATCACATATAAAAAAATAAAAAAGCCATATACACGTAGAGGGACATCACATACGAGTCATTCTCCCCTGACTCGTCCCATCCTCACGGCCTAGCTAATTCTGGGTTGCATTTGAGAGTTGCGGAGTGCCACTGGAGACGACTCGAGCTGGGTTCATGTCCAGTACGCCGGAAGTAGACGACGACGCCGGTGCTTGGCGGCTGTAGGTACGGAGGTGAGTTGGGCGGAGGCAACACAGCAGGTCCTTTTCCTCCCACCGGGCGATGCGATCTGGGCGGCGGCTGTGCAGCAGTTCATGTTCCTCCCACCGGAGGATGGCGGCGAAGCGGGCAAGGAGGCGTTGATGTAAGAATCATCTATCTCTTATCTTGCTTTATTTCCTCCCCGATTTTGCAAACAGCTCGCTGCAAACTTGTTATTGGAAAAGCATGGCCCCGTCCACCTCCCCTGCTCCCCATGGCCCAACGCTGGAGACGAGGGGAGTGCCCCTGGGTTCAGTCTATGTTCACTGGTCCAGCGCCTCCACCTATTCCTTCGATTCCTGCAGAGCCGCGGACCAAAGGTAGCTGCATCTGGATCCCGGCCACCGGCGGCGCCCTATCCTCTGCCACGAGATTAGCCGGTGGCGCTTACCCCTGCCTCGAGATCAGCTGGCGGCTCCGTCCCCATCCCCTGAATTACGTGCAGACGATGGCGCTGCCTCCATCCCTTGCATCGCGCGATGGAATATATTGGTCTGATGGATGTGCTTAACAATCTTGTTCATCTACCTCTGCTTGCTAATGTAAACCCAAAAAAACCGGGGAGGCTAGGGTGTGATTGCTCTGTGAGAATATGGGCGAGGTCGTGGCTGCCACCGCAGAAAAAAAAGGCCCACATCAGTGATGCTTTTCAAGCAGAGTTGTGTGTTTTATCTGAAGCTGTTTGCCTAGCTTCTCAGTTGGGAGCGATCTGAGTGTGTTTTGAAACTGATTCCTAACTCCTGGTGATGGCTATGGACAGGCAAGGCTAATTCCTCCCTGTATGCAAGTGTCATTGAAGATGTGAAAATACAGCTGAGAGTTTGGTTCTCTGGTTGTGAGGTCAAGAAGTGCGAGAATAGTGAATATGGTTGTTCATGAATTGTCTAAATTATCAGTCTGTGATGGTAGAACTGCAAGTATCCTCCAACGTAAATGCTTTAGCTAATATTTTTCAACATTGTACCTCCATTATCTATATCAAACTTGATGAAATTCCCAGCCAGGCAACTTCTGAATAACCTGTAATCCTACATCTATTTTTGATCTCGTAGATGAATCCACCCATTTGTTGATGATGCAACGGATGATAAGGTTCTGGATGGGATTTTGAAGCAAATCGATTACTGCCGTGAACGACGAACTACAACAAATGGTTGGTACTATCATTCATCTCTTTACATTGTTTTTTACGTAGGTGTGCATGGTATATTTGGATCCATTACATTTTAAAAGATATAATAATCATGATGGATTCTGCTCAAATCTGGTCCAACGAGTTCAAGTGCTAAGTATTTCCTTGTAGACTATGTTTTGTGTGGTCGTGACTAATGACTCGATTCTTTTCCGCTTCTTTGTATTCTTTGTCTTGTCATCCTTGATGGCGAGGATCTTGATGTTGCTTTTGCGGTGGCTCGTGACAATCGACATATAGTTGACCATGAGAGAATCTGGCTCCGGTAGGTATCTGTAAATCGGGATGGTGCCCTTGCGCCTTGTTGATTGTCATGGCAAAGCTTAGTCGATCGGAAGCGCTTCCTTTTGAATTTGAGCAGGAACATGTCATCGTCGGATGGGCATAAAGGTATCAGGAAGAAAAACCCTCTCTCCGCATCTTTGTCCCGACAATCTCGCGTCGATGGCGTTCCTCACGGAACTCACGGATCACAAGCCTTGTCTTAGTTACACAACCTTAAATTTGGGTCAATATTCCTTAGTAGTATGACGGGCAATTTTTCTTGGTTTAAACGCGTGTGGGGCATCCGTTAGGAGTTAGCGAGTTCGAAACTTCGGAAGGGTAGTATCCATGCGGATCGTCCTCCGCACTATCGAAG
Organism: Avena insularis; assembly: GCA_023614405.1. Lineage (NCBI taxonomy): Eukaryota > Viridiplantae > Streptophyta > Magnoliopsida > Poales > Poaceae > Avena > Avena insularis. The sequence goes on along the minus strand of CM042695.1, from coordinate 373,427,420 downwards.
CTATAGTAGATTATCTCCTCGCCATGAAAACGCTCAATCATGTGCATGTTTATTCCATCTACATTGTCGTTCTTTGTGGATAGAATCGCTCTAGAAGTCATGTAATGCGGGTTGTCCATGTTATGGTCTAGGCGAGGAAACACATGGTTGATCGGCTTCATTATGTCGACCACGTGGTCTCCGTAGAGGACACACAGATATCTTCGGGAAGCTGGATGTTACCTTCCTCGTCGGTTTCCTCAATACCGTTACCTATCCTCAGTAGGTAATCTGCGAACCACCGGTCATTTTGTGCCCTCATGTTCTTGATGAGCCTTAGCTGGCGCATGCCCTTCCATAAGTTGGATCTCCGCAGACTTGCGTCGATTATCTGACCACGTGAACCTTTTCGCACTCTGGGCGAAGCACTACTGAAGTCCCATAGAACACTATAGTCTTGCCTCGAAAAGGTTGATTACGGCGGTCCATGATGTCACGCATGCTTACATCTGGCGCTTAACCGCTGACGTTTACGTCATGGTTGCCTCGTCCCATAGTATTAGCGAAGCCATCCTCGGGAGCTTGGTGTCCCTCTGCTTAGTGAAGTTGCATGATGCCTCTTCAAGGTTTAGTGGGATCTTGAACCTTGAGTCTTGTTCTTCCTCTGGCATGATGGAAGCGGCGACACCGACGTTCTTTGTGGCCATCGCGATCTTTTTCTCTCCCGAACCCTAGCGGCGATGCTCGGTAGAGTATCTTCCGGTTCCTCCGGACCATCTATGAAGAATCGCCCCATTCTTTGCCATCAACCGCCTTAAGTATCTCATCATAGGCAAGTCGTTGCTCGAGGTTTAGAAATGATGCCGATGATTCGTCTTCCTTGTCTACCGTGATATTCATTTCCTCAATGACCTCCCTAGCCTCTCCTACGTGTTGTCATCGTCTCGTCGATGTGCGGGAGAGGAACGACTTTATGTCTTTGCCCATGGGCTGCATGCCCACGATATCAATCAACACCTTCTGCTCCACAGCTATTGGACACTTGTATTCCCGTCGGTAGTCATCAGACATCGCCTCTAGGTGCCTATCCCAAAGACCGCGCACGTCGCCAGGCTCACAGAATACCAAGATTGTTGCGAAGAGCCTCCTGAGTGAGTGGCATGGCGAATTGTTACGACTTCGATAAGACACTCGTCGGCGTGTTGTCGACCTCGATGAGACCTCTTCTCTCCATGACCTCACGAAATGTAGCACATAGCACACCATCCACGGTTTTAGATCTTGAAGGACTTGGTAGGGTATGTGATTTAAAAGCACTCTTAGAAATCTGCTTCGCCCTCGGCAGGATGGGCTGTCATGATTCGTCCTACTTGGTGTTCCCTAGTCCTTATCTTCCAGTATTTTCCTGTAATTTGCCACGTGAACCTTCCTGGAAAATCTCTATAAAGAATATCTCGAGCCCACGCGTACTTCTCATTAGCTTTGAAATATTCTATCAGCATGGATGTGCTCTCCCTGGCGGCAATGTCATTCGGGTTGTCTCTGCTTTGAGCGTGACCCTTTGCATATCCGGGAGATGAAGGGGAGCTGTAAGACCACGGTGGTTCTCCGAGCTTGAAGCGAATATCCTCCACATGGCCTCGGTGGAGTAATCCACCTTGCATCAACGTATCTCTTGATCTCATCTATGTTACCTTTGTCGTCAGAGTGTCAATATTGAGCGAAGTCGATCGTGGCCCTTGTATATGTACTTATATAGGTACTTGGCGGCTTTTATGCTAGAGCACACCTCCGCGTTGATGTGGCGATCGAACATCATAAGAGGTAAGGGTTGTAAGGCACAACCCATCTATTGTCCGACATCGTAGCGGACCTTCACGCATAGCGGCCTCCTTCGTCTCCGATGGTGGATATGAGTCCTTCCACACATGATGGTCTCGTTGAATGTTCGTGGGTACCTACACTTGCACGACCCATCTTTCATGCACACGTTGTTTGGCTTGAGGACACCGCATGGGCCATGCATCATATGCTTCACGACCATTGTGTATAGTTCCGGGTACTTATTCTTGTCCGGAAGCTCGGCCGATATGACATGGTCATATTGCTCTGGCACAAGGAGCTTATATCTTAAATCCATGATCAACAGGAAATGGGCATGTGGGAGACCCCTTTTTTGGAACTCGACCACGTAGACATACGCCTTGACAACTCCTAGGATATTCTTCTTTGTTAGCATCTCTTTCATCGTCTCCAGCTTGGCCTAAACACTCGGACCACAATGTACAGTCGGTCTTGTGCGGTTTGTCCGGAAGCAACGCATCTTGTATCTCTGCCGCCGGTTTGGGTTGCGGTCATTGTCGAAGATGTCGAACTTGCCGTATGTTTGCACCAACGCCATGGCATCCATATGCCTTTTTTCATGTCTCGGAATCCCCTTGAGCGTGGAGGTAGAACAATCCTTGTTCCATGGCGCTTGCTTGATCTCTCGGCTATGATGCTATCCACAATTCCTTTATATAGATCGTACGTATCTCATTTGGTGACTCGACCCGATTCAACCTACAACCTCGATCTTTATGTACATGTCGTTAAGCTGTTGGAGCAGGCGACCTCCATGCGATATGGGGTTGAATATAGCGGCGATGTCGTAGTCGATACTTGATAGTAGTCCACAGCAGACGCATAAATTGCCACCTCTCTGCGTTAATGAAAGAAAGAAGAATGTTAGGAAACATCCGAAAGGATAAATATAATAAATGCGAAGTATCTTGAATAGGTTAACCTGGATCGTCGTTACGTCCCGCTCTTGGTTGTTGCGCAAGGTACCAATGAACATTATGTTTAGGGATATTTGGATGCCAACCGAGCTCCCCTTTTGGGAAGAATAGGGGGTATGATAGTGGGTCATAACATCCTTGTGTTGCCTGTATACTATGCCTCTCGTTGTTGTTCAGTAGAGGGTAATCTTTGCGCTTAAACCTATTTGCTAGGTCGCCCTCGACCGGATAGCGACCACTTGGGCGACAGTTAGATTGAATGTCCGTTGGTCTTTCTTACAGTGGTGTTCAGTTCTATCTGGCGATTTCGAGGTTGTCCTTGTGGGCGCCCAAACACCTAAACTGCTCGGAGTAGGGGTTTGCTCTCAATATGTCTGCAACCTTTTGGACGACCTCTTGGTCGAGACCTTTGGTGGCTTCCTTGCGATGGGTCATGTTTGGATCATCGTCGTAGAAGTATAGTTGTAGGTGTTCTGGCTTAGAGTTTGGTCCGAACGAATGCACGTTGTGGTACAATGATCCTTGCGCCCGGAATGTATACACTCCGGACCTCATGTTCGTGCAGTCGTTGTCGAGGCTGACACCAAGGGTCGTGAAGGAGAAGTGGCCATTGAAAAATCGGATGCTCTCTCGAAAATGACGTGAGTCAGTGTCTGGCTAGACCATAGTCTCATCACTCGGAATAGGTTACGGTTGTTGATCACTAGCTCGATCTTTCCTTCTCGATGAGAATCCATGGGTCTCACGCTCGAACTTCTTGGCATGACAGAATTCGCAGTCTGGTACTTGCTTTAGGATATTTGTACTGTCTGGTAGGTTCGAGTACACAAAGTCGAAAGGATCGATAGATTCCGGGCCTGATGAGTCTGTCGTTGTATTTGTGTCCATGTCATCTTCGTTGAAACCTACATGGATTGGTTGTCACATCAGTATGTTTGTATTAACTCGTAACAGAGAATGCCAATGGGAAGGATAGTATAATTACCTTCATGGGCATACATGTAGCATTCCTCATCCATGAGGTCGTCGGAATTGGCATTCTCGTCCATGATTTCGTTAATGAATGTCTCCATTTCTCCTACAACATTCTTGCTCCAGTAAGTACAATCAGGATGTGCCATGACATAAATAAAGGGAGTAAAGATGGGTGTGTTACCATCGGTCCTAATGGTATACTCAGGCGTTCTCGTTGAAGGGGATGTGGGAGGTGAAGCAGTTTCTTCTCTGGTGGGTGTTCCCTGTGTGCTTGATGCCAGGTTTATTGTTGGCAAAGTTGGTGCAATTGGGCACGGCATTGCGATGGATTCTTTGCAGGTGTTCCTCCTAGCGCGACTTTTCCTACGTTGATCAAGCATTCGCCCTCCTCTCTTGGGTTTTCCTTTGTGTTGATATTTGTTTGCTCTCTCTCGTGCATTAGTGTCTTCCTTTTGATCATCCGTCAAAATATTACATTTAGCTCTATAATTGGCTCTTCTACGTGCATTATTCTCTTCCCTTTTCTTCTCCTTTTGGTTAGGGCTTCTCCTAGCACTATCAGGATCATGTCTTGCTTGATTTATATCTTCTGAGATAACTGAAGAGGGGTTCTCTGTCCAGAACGATGGTTAGATGTTCATACTGTATACTATTTCTAGAAAGTAATGTTTATGAAATATAGGAGCATTGTATAAATTGTATGGTAGTACTGACGTACCGTTAATCATGACTTCTGGATTCTTTATAGTTCGTATGTCACCATCGCCGTTTTCATCATTGATATTACTTGATCAATACCCTTGGCATGTTCATCATCATTGCGAATGGTGGTGAATCTATGCCTTTGTTGGTTAGACGCAATGAATGCGGATGCACATCCACAAAAGATGGCTAGCTTTACATATTGTATATTTTATTTGAAATGTCTTGGTATTTTATAAATTCAAGTATTACCATTAATGAGGACTTTTTTCTGCTTTAGATATTCTATGTGATCATTGCCGATGTTCATCTTGGATGTGCCTTCTTGTGATGATACTGAAACAGTTTTTCTCTGTTTTGTAGAGAACTCTTCGTTACGACGATGTATAAATAATTGTCTTTCTCCTGGCGTCATAGGCTTTCTTTGTCTTGCACTTAAGGTAGATGTACCAACTTCCTCTTCCATCCTTATTTCTGGCTCTAGTTCTGCATATTTCTTAGCCTCTTTCTTTGTTTTGTTTAGCTGATATTCTTCACGTTGCTTTTTTAGTCTTTCTTTCTTTTCTTCATCAGTCATCCGTGCATACCGCTTTCTATCTCTTTTTTGTTTTTCTTCCTTGGCATCCATTACTTGAGATTGCGAACAAAATGGTTTTCCTGCATTAGTATTTGTATATGCTGTAATTATCAAACTTGGATAGTATTAATTACATTGTAATAAATCAACTATTTTAAACATATCACTTTCATTTAATTCAAACATAGCATGTACTGCTATGCTACATGAAGGAACGACTACTAATGGAGATGTTGAGATTGAAGAACTCAAGTGTTGGTGGAGCATGTTATTGGTTGGTGATCTATCGAAAAGGAAAATATTCGTTCATGATGCACCTATTGTAGAGGATTCTCAGGCCTAGGAGTGATGGATAATATTAATTACATTGTAATAAATCAACTATTTTAAACATAACACTTTCATTTAAATCAAATATAGTATGTACTTTTGTATTGCATTGATAAATTTAATTTTTACATGGCGTTTATAAGATTGTTGAAGAATGTACATTGAGGAAGATAATGAACGTGCACGATTGAGGCGACATGGAAAATTACTATGTTCGGAAGGTTAATTGAGCGAGAGGTATCGAAGTACCGGATGTGATCGGCGAGAGGTATCGACACTTCGGATGTGATTGATCGGCGTGATCAACTTGAAACTTTATCTCGTCGGTGAAGGCAAGAACAATAGTAGTATCAAGCGATGCAATTAAAGGACGTCTGTGCGATGGATTTAGTGGTGCTTGGCGTGCTAGACAGCACGTCTTCATGTTTATTTATATTAGAATTTGCTCTAGACTGAGTCGGATTAGGATTCCGTAGCTCAGTAGTAATATTGCTTCTCTACTTGGTAGTATTCACCGCTTGTTTGAGTCGGATTAGGATTCCCTAAGTAAGTAGTATTAGGAGTCTGAACTCGGTTGGACTTTTGATTAGCACTCTTTTCACATATGAAAACGTATTAAGATTTGTATAATTATGCCGGATGGAGTTCGGCCGAGGCGTTGGCGAGTATCGCACATGTCGATCAAGCTGGGTGGAAGGTCCGGCTGCGCAGATGGTCATAAAATTCTTGTTATTCAATGGCGGCTCGACTTGCAGAACTTGCTACGAGGTCGCGGATGTCATATAGCTGGCCGCGTGACGCCACGGACTAAGCCTAGCTAAGAGCATCCCCGTTCGTTGACTAAGCCCAGCTAAGAGCATTCCCCGTTCGTTGACTAAGCCCAGCTAAGAGCATCCCTGTTCGTTGGGCGATCTCATGCTAAAATCCGGATTAATTTTGGGACTGATGAAACTTCGTTTCGGTATAAAAAGGCGAATTTTTTACTCGTGTTCCTCGGCCGAGTTCTGCGTTGTAAATTTAACAAATTTCACAAATTTAGAGGATTTCATTGATTATGGATAAATATAGGCGGATTACATGAATTGGCGAACACCTGAATTTAGGCTAGATAATAAACTAAAAAACATAAAAAAGACCATCGCCGATGCCGTCGTCAAAGCCGCCTCCGCTTCTGCATGCCGAGGTTGCCGTAGAAGGAGGAACTGTATACACCGTGTAATAGTACGCGATTTATCCATGGCATCACTTCTCCTGAGCTGGCTAAAGCAATGGCCATCCGAAGAGCGCTGCATAATCTTAGCGACAATGGATTCGGAGATATCATTTGGCTTAGATTGTCTATCGATAATTCAAGTCATCTGGTCTCGATGATGGATCACTCTATGTTGGTAGCGGTGGTGGCTGACAACAGGACTCTACATGTTTCCATACCTGTCTATTCAAACATTATGGCACAAGATTAATATTGTTGCTCATATCTTAGGTCAAAATGACGAGGCTTCCGTTTGTAATCTATCTTTGAATGTTGTTCCGGAATACATCTTGGAAGTAATATGTAATGATGTTCCATATATAATCAATAAAATTCTTTAGTTCTCACAAAAAAAAGGTCAGTGACCATAGACTCCTATAGCCCAGTAACCATAGCGCACCGTAAACCTTAAGCATACAAAAACCTAGAAGACAGAATGGTCAGTAGAAGATCTTCACCAAAAATATACAGAACAGCTTGGTGTTTATAAAATAAACACATCAGTACATACGCCATGTGAATTCGTTCTGGCAGGTAAATCTATGTAATGACAAGATTAGCATCACTATTGTCTATGGCTAAACTTATGTAGTTCCTGAAAGATGCACAACCTAAGTTTGAGGAGCATCAGTTGTTGATAGAGTTGGATATGCAGCTTCTTTGTTGGTCTTCATTGCCTTTTGATCCTCATTTCTTCACTTTCATATTGTTTAATTTTTTCTTGATACAATTGATAAAATCAAGGACACCGGAAGGTATGTTGTCTTCACATTCGTTCTCCTTGAATGTTAATAGCTGTACCAAATTTTGTTTCCTGAGCTCATAACCATCCTATACATTGTATAAACAAATAAGATCAGCATCTCATTTGCAAAAAAGATAATGATTCAAATAATTATGATATATTGACCTTAAAAAATGGCGAATGAACTTGAAAATGATAATAATGCAGGATTGAAATTGATCGTGTGGAACGACAATCACTATTTTGTTAAAGTTGCAAATTTGTGGGCGAATCAGGTATCTTCCAACCCTCGGTTTTCTCTCACTCATTTCTCTACAATGAACGGTACAAGCAACAGCTGACCACCTTGTTGAGTAACTTGTCAACTAAATTTAGACGTTCTATTTAGAGGATGAAAACTTATGGCTTAATCTGCTGGAAGCATCAGAAGAGCTTTCTCTGCCAAAACTTTTCACCAGGTTGCCTTACAGTACAGCAGTATAAAATAAAATAATGCGATGACACATGCGACATATAGTTTATACGTAAGTTTAATGGATGGAGGCTACATTCAATATTGGTCAAAGGCCATTCTTTTGTACAAGTTTTTTCACCATTCTTTACGTAGTGCACAGTTTGCGACTTTAATTTTCGTGTAAAGTGATGGGAAGTTGTAAGAAAATTGAAGTATCTTTGTCTCACAGAAAACTAATATAATAGTAAATAGAACTTGGTTCCACAATAACCCGTTGGAGGCTAGCAATAGGTTTGAACATGAAGCAAAAAAAAGTACTTTGCTAAACCTATGTAGTTTCTGAAAGCTGAGTATAATAATTATAAGTAACTAAGAAAAGAACCACATGTTTTAGAAAGGTAAATAACTAAAATGCTGGTGGTATTGTAACCTTTAAAAATGGCAACTGTAGTCTTTCGTCTTTCCATGTTGACATGAAGAGTGTAACAAGATATCCAGACAATTCCCTGGTATGACATATAAAAAACCAATAAATATAGGTAGTACATATGCACAAATCAAATACTAGATATAATATCTCTTAAAAATGTTACCTTTTCGACTGAAATATCGGTACTATTTTTGTTGCCATAGGAAAATGTTCTCGTTCCATATAGACCAGGGCATGCCTTTGACATGGCTTTTGGTAAGTGTTCACAATCCATAGAAGTCTGAACATATTTGCGTGTGGGTTGAGTTGGTACTTGGGCTCAACAGAGTAGGGTCCAAAATATAGGCAGTTCTTGTATCTTTGTCTAGTGTGAACAGAATAAAATCCTTTGATTGTTTTATTGGAATATGAATCTGAAAATATGCTTGATATTAGATGTAGAAAAAATAATAGTTATAGTGACACATAAGGTGAAGTGGTCTTACCGTTTTGCATGATGCAACACTATATTTCATACCCGGCCAACTACTAACAGAATGTGCTAGTTTTTCAACATCTAACTTTTAGGAATGCGGATGTCGCCCAAAATCGGTAACCATCTAACATATAATAAAATAAGTGTTTAGATAGGTAATATTAAAGAAATAGTATATATATAGCAAAATGTAAGAACATACCCAAAATCTCATGTCAAGTTAATGCTTTGATATCAACCTACGCTTTTTTTATTGTTTGAATGTAAATGAGACACAATCTTCCGTACAACCAAATTGAAACAATCGCCGTCCATTGCCAACTTTTCATTTAGTATTTCTTGCAGTTTTTTGAGAGTTAAGCTAATGGGATATGGAATAGAGCTTTTTACCCACACTTTCCTACAAATCATTATCATAAGGAAAATAAGATAATATATGTCATCATTTGTATTAAATTAATAAATAAAATAAAACAATATGCAATAGATTACTTACTCTCACGTTTCTACCGAATTGATTGCTTTGATGTTGGTACAAAGTCCACCTACGACCTCGTGTAGGCTCAAGTTAGAAAGCACAGACATCAGGGATTGGTATTTGTTTTCAATAGATAACGAGTTAAGTTCTTCTGATTGAAGTTGATCAAATGGAATGTCCGACATTATAACATCACTTGGATTTTCTGGCGTTGATGATCACTTTCTTCAATCATTGTGGTCATTTGGAGCGGTGTTTGTTTTCCAACACAATAATATTGCGGCTAGCTTATATCGAAAGGAAGTAATAATTTCCTGCATGGTACCAACATATATTAGCATACATATAATAATTTAAAATACCACCAATCAACTATATATATGTTTTAACAAACAAAAGATATTAGTACCTGTAATCGGATGGATTAGTATATATCAGTCAATATTCCATGAATTTAAGCACAAATAGACCACAAGATGAAGCGCATAATTTTTAAAAAATAAGTACTCCACATGAACAACAAAATTGCTTATATGTCTATCATCAAGCATACATGCTCTATACCTGTCTTTTTGAATTGGCGTATGTAGTTGTTCTGTAATCGTCCATTTAGTAAGATCGATGTCTTTCCAATTATCACTAATCATGTTTTTTTGACTTTTAAGAATGTCGGATGATCTTGTAGTCCTTGTATCTGTAAAAATATTAGTGCGAAATGATATCGTGATCAAAGTATAAATATTCAACAATTTCATGCAGGATTATAAATTATAGATACAATAGTAACTTCTAGTAGTAGTGAGGTCATTTCGGTTGAACTCCCAACACAATGAATCGAGTACTTGTATTTCGGTCTTTTCAATATTTATGATAGCTAAATACCAATGTGAGTTCTTGATATTTATTGGAAGATAAATCTACAATCAAATAAGCAGTTACTTGTAATGTTGGACACATGTAAAAATTCAATAAACCAATGTTGAAATTGGATATGTATGTTACCATGTTATGCTTGAGATAGTTTCGACAATCTAGTCATATAAGTAGCCCCATGTATTCCAATGTCACCATCCGTTTTAACGGTCCAGGTATAAAAGGATTCTCAAAATACATTTTACAATTCGTATTTTGGTCTTTTATACAACATATATATGCGCCCAATACCTAGAATATAACAAAGAGAAAAAAATACATTATTAATGAATATTGGTAATCAGAAACTATTTTAGATGTAATTAGTAAGGATACTTACATCATCGTCTAGCCATTTGCTATGATCTAGTAGGCACACCAATTCACGTTGATGGACATGTATATCATCTATCTTGACCAACAATTCTTTCTCTGAAGCATCTTCTATTACTGAATGAGCACATTCATCTAGTTCTGTCAATGTGTAATCTACAACAAGTTTTAACAAGCAAATATATATGTTAAATTAATTTTATAATGAAAAGCATAAGTATATAAAAGTACACAATAACTAAAATAATAACATGAAGAAAGTATATATTTAATTAATGCATGTTATATCTTGAATAAGGAAAAGCATAAGTTTAGAAGTGAATGAATATTTTACCTTGTGGGAGATAGTCATATGTTACATTATTTATCATATTGTTATATTTATCTGGTTGCTTATTATCATCTTCAGAAATTGTTTCTTCATCCACTGATTTAGAAAATGGAGATAACGTAGACTTGGTTGGTGATGGAGATGATGGCAATGATTCATCATTTATCTGATTATGCGATTACAAGTAATTGATTCAAAGATTTTGAAATCGAGGCGATGTCGAGATGAGAGGTGATGGCAATGAATCATCCATAATGCTTGATTACGAACATTTTGGTCTTTTCAATGGGGTTATCAAATTCCTCAACGGTGGTTGTGTCAACATTGAGATCCATATTACGCAAGATCAGCAAATCAATAGTATAGTTAGCAAACTAAAACATTATTTAGTGTCTAGAAGCACGAACCGATGAAGCTATCTTGCTAATGATATATCTTATTACTACATTCATATTAGATTGTCTTGAAGCGGATCAAACGATCTAGCTATTCGGAGATGATGTATCCGATTGTGTAGAAGCGAATCAACTGATCAAGTTAGCTTGATATTGCACAATTCAAGGATGATGTTCGATATTACTACATTCGATATGCGATTGTCTAGAAGCAAAACATATTGTATATGGACATTCTCTTTATCGATCGGGTAATATAAAGAGCTAACTTACACAAACGCTTAATGGTTCTAACTACAAAGGCTCTTATCGATCGGTCATTATGCTCGGCGATGTATGCAATGACAAGATTTTTAACATGGGATAAAGAACATCATGGTCTTTGGGCGTGGGTTCAATGGATGGGAGATTTCAGTCAAAAGCAGAACTACAAGCGAAAAAACGGTGAAAAAGGTTGACATTGGTATGAGTATGATATGAGAAAATCTTTACTACCATAGCGAAACAATTCGCAACATCACCTAACATTCTACATTGAAGTTGCTTTGGTTAATTAACTACGATATCTTTGGGACATAACAATGCTTGAAGAAGACAATTGAGGCGACTCATGATTACCGTATACGGTATTTGATGAAGTGGTGGCGGCGGCAATGTCGAAATGCGGCGGATCTTCTACTGCGGCAATGTCCATCTTGGACGGAAATCTCGTGGTCTTGATCCGGTTGTGAAATTGGCGAGGCAATGACAATGTTGATCGAGGCGAATCTTCTTTGTGGTTTCGATGGAAAAAGGATTAGCGGAATACCCTTGTTGAAAATAAGCTTCTTGCATTGTCGTTAGTTTGTTTTCTCTAATATAAAGTCACCAATACAAAAAATATATCTGAATACGAAACACCACATATGGACATTCTCTTTTATCGGTCGGAGTAATATAAAGAGCTAACTTCCACAAACGCTTAATGGTTCTAACTACGGGCTCTTATCGGTCCTTTATTATCCTCGACAATGTCGGTTATGCTGTAAAGACATGTTAACACGGGACGGGTTACATGGGTAGGATAAGAAATTAATCAAACCACGCTACCACTTTTTCATAATTCTACATTTTTTACCGACATATATTTCTCTTGTAGTTTCATGTCAAAAATAGAACTACAAGCAAAAAAAACATTGAGAAAAAATTACATTGGTATGAGTATGGTAAGAGAAAAATCTTTACTACCATAGCGAAACAAAAAGAACACCATGGTGCTGGAACATGGATTCAATGGATGGGAGATTTCATGTCAAAAATAGAACTACAAGCAGAAAAAAACAGTGAGAAAAATTTACATTGGTATGAGTATGGTAAGAGAAAAATCTTTACTACCATAGCAGAAACAATTCGCAACATCACCTAACATTCTATAATTAACAAGATATATACTGGGACATAAACAATGCTTGAAGAGAAGACAATTGAGGGCAGCTCATGATTACCGTGTCGGTATTTGATGAAGTGGTGAGGCGGCAATGTCGAGCTGCAGCGGATCTTCTGCGGCAATGTCCATCTTGGGCGGAAATCTCAGCGGGTCTTCGATCTTGGTTGTGAAAATTGGCGTCTGGCAAAGAATGTTGATCTGAGACGAATCTTGCTGTGGTTTCGATGGCGAGACAACGGCAATGAGGCGGATCTTGCTGTGGTTTCGATCGAGGGTGTCCAGTCGTTTTTATAGTGGCACCTCATGGACGCGTGATCGAGCAGAGTTTGTGTCGGAGAGCAGAGTTCGAGTAGGAGTTCCTCTCATATGCTTCCGGGTTCGATTCGATCCGGCGTGGCCAGGTGTGACGCACCGAGACCGGCGAACCGAGACCCGCAGCGCCTCCATTCCCAGAAGCCCGACGACCGGCATCTCCGTGACCCTGACGGCACTGCACTGCCAGCCACACCTCGATTCAGAGATGAGGGAAGGGGAGGGGAGGGGATGGGAGGGCGGGGTCAGCCATGGAGGAGGCGGAGGTGACGTACCGATACCGGCGAACCCAGACCCGCAACGCCTCCATTCCCAGAAGCCCGACGACCGGCATCTCCGTGGCCCTGACGGCACTGCACTGCGCAGCCACGCCTCGATTCAGAGATGAGGGGAGGGGAGGGGAGGGGATGGGAGGGCGGGGTCGGCCGTGGAGGAGGAGAGACGCGCCGGGTAGGGGACGTCCTGGACCGCCCGCAGCCAGACGTCGTCGCCATGGCCGGCCGCGGCAAGGGGGCGGAGGAGAGACCCACGCCTCGATTCAGAGATGAGGGGAGGGGAGGGGAGGGGATGGGAGGGCGGGGTCGGCCGTGGAGGAGGAGAGACGCGCCGGGTAGGGGACGACCAGGCCGCCCGCAGCCAGACGTCGTCGCCATGGCCGGCCGCGGCAAGGGGGCGGAGGAGAGACACGCGGGCGAGTTGACTATCGGGAAGTTTTGGGCTTTTTTTCTTGCGGTGGCAGGGCAGTAATTTAGATAGAAAGCTAGGGGCAAAACCGGGAAAAAAAAAGGTGAACGGAAAAACTGGGACGACTAACCTACCTGGGAAGAAATTAGTAGATAGATTATAATAGTATTCTTAATTTTATCTAGATTCGTATGTATCAGGTTAAGCATTTAGACTAGTAGATGCATTCGTATCTAGACAAAGTCAAGAATACTAATAATATGCACCCAAGGTAGTAGCTTATCCTCTACGCGATTTCATAGGAGTATAGAAAAGACTTGCCGTGGAGACTCCCCTCCCCATGGGCGAACGATGACATTTCCCGAGCCGCTTGAAAACTTGGCGAACGTCTCACTGCGAGTGAAAAACCAGAAATTACTGTTGCATCGATGAGCGACCAGATAGAGAGGTGAGCTTTGGACGCGTGCTCGTCATACGTCCAGCCGGGTGTCCACAACTCGCGGCAATGGAGATCGATGACCTGGTCTCTGTAAGTGTCAAATCTGTGGAATTAATGCTCGGAGCAGAATACATTGACCAAAAATTTGGAACGGCCCGTTCGACGCAAACCGAATCCAAATCAAAGGCTGGAATACTATGGGACGGCAACTGCCGTGTCCTCTCAAAGCTTCAACGGCGGCCTACCTAGCGGTGTCCCATCGGAGGAGAACCAAAGCCACGTGTCCTTTTCAATGGGGACCACGTCGTCCCCATCCTCCACACTCCCCTAGACCCCAGTCCACTGGTCAAAGCCCTAGATCACCTAAATACCTAGCCGCTCCCTTCCCACCAACAACCGCTTCGTCGTCAGCCAACCGTGATGACAAGTGGTCCTCTGGTGACGGAGACCGCCACCGTCATACTTACTCCGTTTCCTGCTCCCCACTACGTGTTCCTCCTCCTGCTCCCTACCGGTGCGAGCGCCGCCGCACCCGCGCTCCAAGTGACGCGTCAATGTGAGCCTCGAGGCAGCACGCACGCTCGTCGAGGCAGGCATGTCGTGCCCCTGGCCAAACGTGCATCAACCGGTGGGGTGCAACCTCAAACAGGCCTGTGTGCCTGTGCCGACCATCCCCCTCTCGAGGCCCGCTCGTCGGCGCGAGATCTGCCACCGCCAGGCCTTCCTGATGCCAGATCTGCGACGGGACTTGACCTACGCCATCCACTCCGACCTCTAGGACCGCTAGTTCGAGGCGGAGCACGAGGCGCGCCGCGAGGTCATCGAGGCCCACCTCGAGAACATCGACGACGATGACGAAGACTACTGGGATGAGTCTGACACGAACTCTGGCGTGAAGGACTAGGATGACATTGCCCTCGGGTACTTTGGACTGCTGCAGCCCGGCCTTCCTGACTGGTCGCGCTACAGGGGCACCGACACCGTTGAGTCGGAGGTGTGGCCATAGTGGCCAGGCCAGGTGGCCGTCAAGGTGGAGGAGCCGGAGCTGCCACAGTAGCCTCGGCCAATGAAGGATGAGGAGGAGATCGAGGCTGTCATGCTCGCGTCACAACTGAAGGAGGAGAGGAAGTGGGACGGCATGAGGCAAGCCCTGCACGACTCCTGGGTGGCCGCACATGCCCAAATGCCTGTCGCAGCGGTGCTGCCTGCACTCCCTATGCCTCCTCCCGCTTCGGCGGCCCCTACCGGTGCTTGGCTTCCGCCTAGGTCGTCATCGTCACCGACGACGATGACAATGATGAGAAGTAGGCGGCGCGCTGCAGGACCAGTGTCGGCCGGCCAACGACACCGCCGGAACCTCTCAAGCTACTGTCACCCATAATATTAGGTGTTTTTTTATATTTCGACTCCCTCAAACAATATTATAATTTGTATAATTATTTTCTACAAAAAAAATTACACGTGGTTGTTGGAAGCACACATAACCGTTAAAGGACTGATCCAAAACTATTTGTCTTCCACCCGTAAACAGACCGAATCTGATAAAATGCAGCGATCTTGTTGGAGATGCCCTTATCCATACAGATGTTATCCATATATTTGGAAGCTCTCGGCGGGTCAAATGACGAGAGGAGCAATTTAAGGCTACTACCCGTCCGTGATGTGCCTTACGGCCGGAGTATACGTACATACTCGTCCTCCGCGTTCGTCATTCCCGAGGACCATTGTCAGCAAGTCTTTCTCTCTATCGGAATGGAACGTTGTTTTTCCTCTTTAATATTTTTTGCAACTTTCTGCCATGTCTTTCTGGGTATTCTAATTCCGTCACTGCAAACAAGGTCTCATATAATCTCGTCATACTCACTCCCATGTTTAAGAAATCAATTTTTTGCTCTCAAATCCCATTCTTCGCGTATATACAGTAGTTACTCTCTTCTACACAGTGCGGTGCGACTCCTTCTTTGACCGGTTGTCAATCTCCTGCGCGCCAGGCCGGTGACGAAACTTGTCCATCAAGCATCTGAAGGCAACCGCAACTGATGGCAGTTCGTTCCTTCCTTCATTCGTTGGCACACAGGCGAGAGCCAAGGACGTACTACCAGTCGCATCGAGGAGATTACAAATGGGAATTGGCAAAAAATAATTTTATGCAACCCGGTCCACAAATTTATACCCCTAAAACAATTTCTGCATTTGACACATGTTCAGAAGAGAGAAAAATCATAATATTTAGTTGTCTATTTTTAGATCCAAACTGTCATGCATATCACATGTCAATTGTAAAAGTTAGTCCATAAAATTAAATTTATGGACCAAGTCCCATAAAATTAATTTCAGAAAGAAGGAGTCATGGTATCAAAGAAGCCCGGCCGGCCGGTCTCGAACCGTCTCTGCACTGCTACTGCTGCACTTCCATGAAAGCGAGCATGGGACGAGCCCACGCTGATCCTGCACTCTGCTAGGACGCTTCGAGCACCAGCATGCCAGCCGGTCGACGGTATCGTATGGAGCGAGAGGGAGTGTGTCATGAGAGTGGCACTCCGGCATGGCCACGTCCGATCCGGCGGGAGTCTCTGCCATGTCGCGAGCTTTCAGTCGGTTTGCCAAGCCAGTCATCAGCGTCTTTTTTTTATTTTAGAAAGCCAGTCATCAGTGTCTGTCAACGAGCACTCTGTAGTGCGTGGCTTAGTTTGGCCTCATTTAGAGTTGGATAGAAGTCCAGATGGGCTGAGGTTGGTGGCAATAGATTTTCCAAACCTGGTTGGGGTGTACCATGCGCCGCACACCCCGCCTGGGCTGTATTGGGCTCGCCAATTCCGTTTTATTTTATTTTTCGTTTTTCTTACTCTGTTTTTGTGCATTCCCAGATCTGAACATTTTTTTTAACCCCAACGTCCAAATCTAGGCATTTTTAAATATGAACCAGATTCAAATTCTAAACAAAAAAATCGGAACATTCTTTAAATCTGAACAAATTTCAAAAACTAAATATTTCTAAATTAAACAAAATTTAAGACCTAAATAAAACAAAATATGTGAACACATTTTAAAATCTGAACAAATTCAAAATTGAAAAATCTTTTGAAAAATCAAAAGAGAAAACTGAAAAAAAACAATACAAAAAAAAGAAATAGAAACATAGAAAACACACGGGGACAAAGGGTGTGGTGCAAGGTAACAACAAACCTGGTCAGTATATAGGTTTTTCCCGTGAGTTTGGCCCAATGTGCGTGAGCTCCAGGAAGTGCGCTTCGAAGACGGGAGGTCCTACTTCTACACAATTAAGAAACAGTAAAACTGGACAACCTACGCCTACTCACAGCGATTTGGACTCGACGACCGCAAACAACATCCGCAATCAGTTGGCCGTACCAAATTTCTCTATGGTTGGCCCGATATCTCTGGGCTGCTGCTCCACGAATAGACATGGATGTTTTGTCATTAATTGGGCTAAATCAGGCCTAGACTCATGTTTTGAAGACCCGTCTTGTCCCTTTGTATTTTTTTCTCTGCAACCCATCCCTGAACATCATCGTGGTCTCCCCTTCACCTTCGATTCTCCTCTCCCCTTCCAATCCATCTCTCTCGCAGCAGCCGGCTATGACGTACGGGAAAATAACTATCTTAGCATGGAAGGCTCCAAATTCTGATATTTGACCCTATTCATTGGTAGTACAAATAATGGTCCCAGTACAAGGATATTATAAATTTTCGCCGATAACTCATTCACTTCTTCAAACATTTGTTATCGTGTGGACTTTTTTGTGGACTTCATACATAGTTATGCACTTATTTTTATTAGTATTTGTTTCTATCAGGAAAATGCATATAATGAACTCTAAACACCAAGGTCGCAAGAATACACCGAGATGACCTGAAGTCACGTGTATGCATGTAAGCGGTTGTGCTACTGATATTGGAGAAATGAGTTTTCGATTTCATTATGAGATCTATCATTTGCTGTTAGAAGTTATGTACAATAGTGCAATCCCTTGAACATCTGTTCAATTAGCTATCGGACCAAATTGTATAATTTTATTGTGGGGGATCTGCATCACACGTTCTTTAGATTGTAACCATTTTGTAGTTATACCATCCACATAATTTCAAGTATTTGTATCAGCCGATTTTTCTCAAATATTCATGTTCTTTTCTGTCCTTAAAACGGATGTACTTTTTTGTTCTCTTATTTTTTTTCTTGGTACATAATGAATATTACTCGGTAATATTCAGCTTCGTTTCAATATTGTTCTCCTTTGTTTGTATCTCCCTTGTGTGTGGCATTTTTGTTGTCATTATGAATCACGTTCAATTTATAATTTATATATTTTCTATACATGCTAGCGTTGTGCCCTTTGTAGGAGAGCATAAGATTTTATGATTTCTTGCATACTGCATTGAGGAAGTTCATGGTTAATTTGTGTTCCATTTCTAAGTAACCAGTTCATGTGAGTTATGTCCAAAACAACATTTTTTGTCATAATTAATAAAGCTTTACATTGTTCTTACTTTTTGATTGTGTAAAAATGTAGGCCAGTATAGTATATTCTGTTGAGAGACGAAGGCATTGTTGTTGTTTTCAAGTCGTATAATTTTATTTTGTTGCCGAAATGAATATCAATATGCAGTAATGGTACTAAGATAATTTATCATAAGTACATACAATGTTATAATTGTGTTCTTCGGTCTTTGTAATCTATATTTATTTTCCATGCTATGATTGTTTTGTCGATAATGTTTGTTGATGTCTGTCTTTGCGCGATTTTGAACAATATGAAATTATCACGTGTTATTATAACATTTAAGTTCTAAATTTGTCAAAGTTCCTTTTTTTTCTTAAGATGGGTGGGCACGGCAACGCGCGCTTTTAGGTTCTAGTACCGTGTAAGACAGCAGGCACCACGCCACATATAGGGACGCTGACTCATGAATGCACATTTTCTTTTCTTTTCTTTTCTTTTACATTTTCAATTTCTATTTATTTATTTGTATACGTTTGCTTTTTTATTTTATTTTCTCGGTATTTTTTGTTCTTGTTTAATTTTTCTACTTTTATATACTAAACAGGTATATTTTTAAAACATGAACATTTTTCGCATATTGAAAAATGTTCAAACATCATCAACAACTTTCAATACAAAATAAATAACTTTTTAAATATGTGATCAGTTTTGAACCTCGTCAGTATGTTTTTGAATTTGTTAACCTAATTTTTAAATCCATGAAATTTTAATTAAGCATCCTTGACTTTTTTGAATTTTTAATCTACTTTTGGAATCCATGAATTCTTTAATTTAGCCTCCAAACATTTTTTTGAATTTGTAAACCTATTTTAGAATCCATGATTTTTTTAAGCTTCGGGAACAATTTTAGTATGAAATAAACAATTTTTTTAAGCTTCGGGAACAATTTAGCGGAGGCGAGATTCTTGGTTGTTGGTGCGGCATATATTTGCTTAATGGCGGTCACTGGATCGGATTGATTATCATGTTTCTACTTTCTTCGATTAATATTAATGTTTTTAGATTTGTTTAGATTCGAAATGTAGACTAATTTGAATCGGAGGGAGTACTTAGGGCATGTGCAGCGTGAGACGTTGCTAGACTCATGCTAAGAAAATTGCTAGACTCAAGTCTAAGAAATGAAATGTGCTCCACCGTTTAGCACACGTAAAGACCCTACCAACCAGAATAAAAAGAATCAATATAAAAAGTCTACCATATACTGACAAGTGGGCCAGTCTGGCACATGATTCTCTTAGCCATATGTCTAGTACTAGACTCAGAGTTTAAGAAAACTTGGCTAGACTCACGTTCTCCGGTATTTAGACATAGGTCTAAGACTAAAAAAAAATTCTTAGACATACTTTTTTCACCACGCTCTTAGATACATTAACTGAGTGGAGTAGCATGCTGCCGACGCATGTGCCATGCTCGCGCGCTATAAAAAGGAGAGAAGCGATCGAGAGCAAGAATACTACAGTACAGTTCTTCTGGCTAACCTTTTGCTACTTCCCACTCTGAGCAGAATGGCCTATGGGGAGAAGGTGAAGGTGGTGGAATCCTGCGTTGTGACGCCCAGCGAGGTAACGCCTCGGCATGGCCTCTGGCTCTCCCCGCTTGACCTCATGATGGTCAACAGAGGCCACACCCCGACCGTCTACTTCTACCGCTCCGCGTCTGGCTCCGACGGCGTCGACGACTTCTTCGACGTGGCCAGGCTGAAGGCGGCGATGGCCAAGGCCCTGGTAAACTTCTACCCCCTCGCCGGTCGTCTCGGAGTGGCGGATGCCGACGGTCGGGCAGAGATCGACTGCGCCGGCCAGGGCGCGCATTTCGTGGTTGCTCGCTCGGACCTCACCGTCGACGACTTCGGCAACTGCCAGCCGTCGCCGGAACTAAGGAGGCTCTTCGTCCCCAGCGTCTTCGACTACTCTCCGTGCGTCATATTAAAGGATAGAATCGGTTTAGTTCCTAATGTATAGGGATTGTGCATATCTCCTCATTATTTGGCAGGATCGGTTGTGATCCATGTTGCCTTGCCGTGTACGTTTGTAATCTCGTGTATGTGTATAAGAAAGGGAAACCCCACGCCAGGGAAAAAAACTTACGGCAAATACACGCTTCAAACTTGGTATCAGAGCGTGATTCCGATCTAGGGCCTGCGCCGCGATGAGCACCTCCGCGCTGCAGCTCTCTGCCTCCGCCGGCGCCGTCTCCTCCGCCTCGACCCACTCGTTCTCCATGGCCTCCATGCCCGCCGGCGCGATCACCACCCTCCCCACTTCCGTTCCAACCACATACACGAACACCATTACAGTGCGTCTAGACCGCACAAACTATCTGCTCTGGAGGACACAGGTTGTCCCCAACATCGCCGGCCAGGGTTGGCTAGGTTTTCTCGACGGCAGCTGCGCCGCGCCTCCAACCATGGTCACCACCGGCGAAGGAACCAACGCCGTCACTCGGGCCAATCCTGACTACGCCATCTGGTGGTATGTAGATCAGAGGGTTCTCGGCATCTTGCTCGGGTCAATGACCGAGGAAATCCTCGGGCAGATGGTCGGGCGCACCACCGCCGCGGCGGTCTGGAGCTGCGTCACCGCCATGTTCGCCGCCCAAAACCGGGCGGGCGTCCGTCAAATCCGTCGCCAGCTGACCACGACGAAGAAGAATGAATACTCTGCCGCAGATTACTTCAGCAAGATGAAGGGCTACGCTGATGCACTGGCCATGGTCGGGCACCCAATCTCCGACGACGAGTTGATCGATTATATGGTGGTCGGTCTTGGCTCGCAGTTCGAGGGGCTGCAGTCGTCGCTTACCGTTCTCAACAACACCGGCCAGGCGCTCTCCGTCTCGGACTTCTACTCCATGCTTCTGTCGTGTGAATCCATCCACGAGCAGAACACACAAGCTGGCGACTTCACCGCCTCGGCCAACTCTGCTGCACGTCGCGACGATCAGGGGCGCGGAGGAGGGCGCCCGTTCGACGGCAACACCACCAACCGCTTCGGAGGGCGCCCCAATGGCGGCCAGCAGAGCGGTGGAGGCCACTTCTACGGTGGTGGTAGCAACAACTATGGTGGTGGCGGCCAGCAAGGACACCGTGGCAACCGCAACGGAGGCGGTGCCAACGGTTACGGCGGCGGAAGCGGCAATAGAGGCGGCAACGGTGGCGGCGGTAACAGTAATAACCGAAAGAACCACCGTCCCCAATGTCAGATATGCAAGATCTGGGGCCATGATGCACTCAGCTGCCGAAACCGCTTCAACCAAGTGTTTCAAGCGGATGATCAGCGCTCAGGAAATTCGGCCAGCACCTCCCACCACGATGGGCGTACGTGGATCATGGACTCGGGGGCGACCGACCACTTCACCAACGACATGGAACGTCTAAGTTTCCAGGAGCGCTACCACGGCAAGGACCATGTCCAGGTTGCAAACGGTACAGGTCTGTCAATTACGCATGTTGGTAATTCTAGTATAGCTGGCTCATCTCAATCTATCACTTTGAAAAATATTCTCCATGTTCCTGATATTAGCAAAAATTTGCTCTCTGTTTATCGTCTTGTATCTGATAATGATATATTTATCGAGTTTCATAAAGATTTTTTCTTTGTCAAGGACAAGGCCACGAGGAACATCATCCTTCGCGGTAGAAGTCGCGACGGTCTCTACCCCATCCCGTTCAGTCGAGCACCTTCCCATACACGCCATGCGTCATCCAGCGTCAAGATTTCGTCTTCCCAATGGCATCAGCGTCTCGGTCATCCCTCGCCTAATGTAGTCCAAAATATTGTTAGGTCCAATAATTTGCCATGTTCTTCGAACTATGAGTCATCAGTGTGTGATGCTTGTCAACGTGCCAAGAGCCATCAATTACCTTATAATCATTCATATCGTGTTTCCACTAATGCTCTTGAGCTTATACACACTGATGTTTGGGGACCTGCTTTACCTTCTTCCGGAGGTTTTAAATACTATGTTAGTTTTATTGATGACTATAGCCGTCATTGTTGGATATATCTCATTAAACATAAGTCTGACGTTGAGGGCATTTTCTATATTTTCCAGAATCTTGTTGAGCGTCAATTGAACACCAAAATCCGTGCGGTCCAATCCGACTGGGGCGGAGAATATCATCGTCTCCATGCTTACTTCCAGCGCACCTGGATCTCCCACCGGGTTTCATGCCCCCATACGTCTCAACAAAATGGTATTGCGGAACGCAAACATCGACATCTTGTCGAAACTGGGTTAGCCCTTCTTGCTCATTCGTCTCTCCCACTTCGTTTTTGGGATGAGGCCTTCCTCACCGCTTGCTATCTCATAAATAGAATGCCATCTCCTGTGCTCGACAACACCACACCCTTATATCGCCTCCTCAAAACTGCCCCTAACTATTCCTTTTTGCGCACTTTTGGATGTGCATGTTGCCCTAGTCTTCGCAAATATAATTCGCGAAAGTTAGAGTTTCGATCCAAAATGTGTGTTTTTCTGGGTTATAGTCCTATGCATAAAGGCTACAAATGTCTCGACCGCAGCACCGGTCGCATTTACATCTCTCGTGACGTTATTTTCGACGAGCAAGTTTTTCCTTTTTCTAGCCCGGGTTCCAGCGTAGATGTGTCTCAGTTGCATCCTGTTGCTTTTCCTCTGCATGAGCCAGCTATCCAGAATACCAACACGCGTACGTATGATGTTTCCCTGTTACCGATTGACCCGCCTGGTATTCCCTCTGCTGTTTCCATGCAGGTGCCGATGGATGCTGCTGTTCTGATCAACGTCCCCATCCCGCCCGACATGCATGCCTCGTCGCCCGTGCCAGGGGACGACCCGTCCGGCTCCTGCATGCCCGCGTCGCACATCTCCCACCCGGTCTCTCTCACGACCCCTGCTGGGACACACCCGGATGCTTCTCCCGCCTCCGCAGGGGCCCCTTCCTCGCCAGCTGGGCCATCCGGCTCAGCCTCGCCAGAGTCTGCCTCGCCCTCGCCTTCTGCTGGCGATCAGGAGCACGTGACACCCCCATCATGTGCGGCAGCTGACCCTCCTGTTCAGCACACAATGATCACACGACGGCGTAACGATGTGCATCGTCCTAAGGAGTACAAGGACGGAACAGTACGCTACGACCCGTACCGGCGTGGTGCGTTCTTGGCTGTTCCGGCGTCGCATCGTACTGCTCTTTCTGAGCCCGCCTGGAGAACTGCCATGGAAGATGAATTCGATGCTCTCCTCCGCAACAACACATGGACACTAGTTCCTCGTCCTCCTGGTACAAATATTGTCGGCAGCAAGTGGATTTTTAAAACCAAATTTCGTCTTGATGGCTCAGTAGATAAACACAAGGCTCGTCTGGTTGCTCGCGGCTTTACTCAGCAGCAAGGGATTGATTACCATGACACCTTCAGTCCAGTGGTTAAGCCCGTGACAGTTCGTCTTGTGCTCTCTCTTGCAGTGACCCGTGGCTGGTGTCTTCGACAGATTGATGTCAGCAATGCCTTCCTTCACGGATTTCTTGAGGAAGAGGTCTATATGCAGCAGCCTCCTGGTTTTGAGGATTCCCGGCACCCTCATCATGTGTGCAAACTTCAGCGTGCTCTATATGGCCTGAAGCAGTCTCCGCGCGCCTGGTATGCCCGCCTCAGTGATCGATTGCTTCAGCTTGGGTTTATTTCTAGCAAGGCCGACACTTCACTCTTCATCTATGATCATCAGGGTGTCCAGGTCTATATGCTTGTGTATGTCGATGACATTGTTCTTGCTGGCTCTTCCGCTTCTGCTGTGGACCGTCTTGTTCAGACTCTGTCAGCCACATTCCCCATCAAGGATCTTGGGCGTCTTAATTATTTTCTTGGCATCGAGGCCATTTATAAGTCTGAAGGGATGATTCTTACTCAGCACAAATATGCTTTGGACCTTCTGCATCGTGCCAATATGGAGCAGTGTCGCGCCGTCTCCACTCCCATGTCCTCCACGGATAAGTTATCCCGTGATGTTGGTGATCCTCTTGGTACCGATGATGCTTTCCGGTATCGGAGTCTTGTTGGAGGCCTACAGTATCTCACCTTGACACGACCAGACCTGTCGTTTGCTGTCAACAAAGTCTGTCAGTACTTGTCACAGCCCACAACTATCCATTATGAGGCGGTCAAGAGGATTCTTCGATATGTTAGAGGCACTGTATCTACTGGTCTCCATATTCGGCCGGCGTCCTCTTGTGTGCTCAATATTTATACCGACGCTGACTGGGCGGGCTGTTACACGCTTCAAACTCGTCATGCTCGCCGTCCAGCTGACCTTCTTCAAGTGCGGCGGGGTGGCCCTAGGCACGGCGCTGCACCACGTCATCATCGACGCCGTAAGCGCGGTCCACTTCTTCCAGACGTGGTCCGCCTTCTCCAGGGCCGCGCGCCGCGGAAACGAGGTCGCGGAGGCGCTGGAGCCCCATGCCACGACCGCACGCTCCTCCGTGCGCGCTCCCCGCCCCACGTCGTCCACCCCGACGCTCTCCACGTGTTCTTCCCGCTCAAAGATAATCTAAACATATCCGTTGCGGACCCGCTGCCCGAGCCCGTCGTCAACGAGATTTTCGTCATCTCAACGGACCAGATCGCGGCTCTGAAGGATGTCTGCAGCGGCGCCAGCACGTTCTGCGCCGTGAGCGCCCACGTGTGGCGGTGCATGTGCGCCGCGCGTCGGCTGGCGCCAGAGGTCACGACGCGCCTCACCTTCCCGGCCAACTTCCGGCGCATCCTGAGGCCGCCGCTCCCGGCGAGGTACTTCGGCAACGGGATCATCATGTTGGGTGCCACCGGTAAGGTGCGGGACATCGCCTCGGAGAATCAGCTCGCGCTGGCTGCCGTCGCCGAACGGATCAAGAGCGCCATCCGCCGGTTGGACGACGAGCTGGTGCGTTCCACGATCGACTACCTGGAGATGAATGAGGCTCCACCAGCGAGCAGCATGCCGGAGACAGAGGTGAGGGTTGTGAGCTGGCTAGGCATGCCGGTGTACGACGCGGATTTCAGGTGGGGGAAGCCGCTGACAATGATGCGCGCCGTGCAGCAGCGCGCCAGGCTCATTTACCTCGTCGACGGCGGGCTGGGAGACGGCGGCGGCATTCGCATCCTCGTGTCCATCGAGGCTGCAGTTCTCAAGGACTTCCACCGTCTGCTATATGCAAAGTTCTAGTAAGGGGAGACTAACACCTTTCATCGTTGTTTCAAGAGTCGAACTTCCATTTTCATTCTTCAGCGAGTTTGATTCGCATAGAGGTAAGTGTCATCGTAGACGACGTCAGAATTCAGAAACCGTTGATCTAAGTTTTCAACTAGTATGATAGAGCAACATGAGTTAGCCAAAGACTTGTCCTAATAAAACTCAAATGGATCTTCTGAAACGGATCGTGTAAGGGTTTATATTCTTTAAATGTCCATCCTCGTGTCCATCGAGGCATTCGCATCCTCGTGTCCATCGAGGCTGTAGTTCTCAAGGACTTCCACCGTTTGATATATGCAAAGTTCAAGTAGTAAGGGAAAGAAAAAGTCCACGGAACCCTCCTATGTATCAGTTTTAGGACGCTAACCCTTTAACTATGAACTGGGTCACTTAATCTCCACAAGTATCCAAAACAGGGTAAATTACCTCATGAAACAATTGTTAGCTGTATGGGAAAGCTGTTTTGATGACGTGGACAGTGGTATAGTACATGCAGAATGATGTTTCAACTCAGTCTAAATCCCTCACTCTGCTTTCTCTCGCTCGCTGCCACTGACCCAGTCAGTGTGCTCGCTGCCGTGCTCGCCGCCGGCATAGCCCCTACCGGCGTCCTCGAGGTGCATCCTGGGCTCTTCCCCTTCCACAGCCTGACCTGAAGTTTCATCAACGGGGCCCGACCGCCCCGTGCTCGCGTGCTGGTGCCAGCTTGTCTTAGTCAATCGTCCATGACCCCTCCCCAGTCTGCGCCTCCCTTCATCGCTCTTCAGCTGCTCATGGGTGTTCCCTGATACGGCCACCATCCCGTGCGCACCGCCTTCCCCAACCTCCATGAGTTCGTTTGTCCTGAAATAGAGGAGTTCATTTGTCCTGAAATAGCAGAGGTCATTTTGTACTGAATACTAGCAATGGTGATGCGCCACTACTCAAATTAATGAATATGCACAGAGAAATGGAAGATTCCAGTAAAGCGGATCAACCTTGCCGGCCCTTGGGAGGTTCACCTTGACGTCTTTGTCAACGAATTTGGCCAGGTCAAGTACAGTCACTTTGTGCCACGCGAAAAAAAAAACACAGACGGCATCAATCATGAGAAAATGAGGAGGGCAATGTAGGTGTAGCAGAACATGATTCATCTCCACATGCAAAATCTAAGAGTAGATACTGTCCACGTGGACCAAAACCACCCGGAGGGGGTAATTTGCCCGATTTTGGATACTTGTGGGGGTTAAGTGACCCAGATCATAATTAGGGGGGGGGGGGGGGGGGAGACGTAGCGTCCCAAATTTGATACATAGCGGGTTATGTGGACTTCTTTTGAAGGGGAACTAGCACCGTTCATGTTGTTTCAAGAGTCGAACTTCCATATTTTCATTCTTCAGCGAGTTTGATGCGCATAGAGGTGACAACGTCAGAATTCAGAAACCGTTGATCTACATGTACTCCTTCTATTTCAAGTTTTCAACTAGTATGATAGAGCAGCATGAGTTAGCCAAAGACTTGTCCTAATGAAACTCAAATGTATTCTGAAACGGATCGTGTAAGGGTTTATATTCTTTAAATGTCAGAGAAAAAGTAATGTGTTTTTTGCACCAAGAGAACAAGTTATTATATCAGAGTGAACTTTTCTGAGCTATATATATGAATAAATTTATTGTTCAAACAATGTAGTCCCTCCGTTTCAACTACTCACTTTGATCCAAAATAATACTCATTCAGATCCAAAATTAATACTCATTCCGTTCCAAAACAATTGTAGTTCTAGATTCTTCATAAGCCAAATAACTCTAGTTTCACCAAGTTTATAGAAAAGTATATCACCATCTATAACACAAAGTTACTTTTATTAGATTAATCATAGAACAGATTTTGGTACCATGTTGATTAGACGTTGTAGATATTAGCATCTTTTTATAAATCCAATCAAACTCAGAGAAATTTAATCTAGAACAAAGTAAGAAATCCAATTAATTTTTTTTGAAGTAGAAATCCAATTAATTTTAGAACAAATGGAGTAGAGAAATAATAGCCGGACAAAGACTTGTCTTACTCCACCCGTATAACTCCCTCATTGTCATAATATAGTGCATATAAGTTTTATGAAAAGTACCAACTTTGATCGAGTTTATTGAGTAAATTGTTTATGTCTATAACAACAAATATACACCATACAAAAAATATACATCATGGTGAATCTAGTGATATTGTTTGGGTGTTCGAGATGTTAAATTTTTGTATTACATACTTGGTTAAACTTCACATCAGTTGACTTTAAAAAACTTATATGCACTACATATTGGTAATGAGGAAGTATTACACAATATAAACAATGGAGTAATAAAAACACAGACAATGCATTTTGAAACGGAGCATGTAAGAGTTTATACGGTTTAAATGTGAGATAACAAATACGTCAACATTAATAGATTTTTAAAATCACTAGTAGAGAAAGGGTCTTCGGTTCGGTTCAGAGTCTAACACTAGTCCCGATTTGTTACGGATCAAGACTACTATGAGCACTAGTCCCGATTCGTACCTTTTTGGTGGCTAGAAGCCTGAGGAAACTCTAGCCCCGGGTCGTTTCGGACCTTTAGTTCCGGGTCCTGATACGGTCCGGGACTAAAAGGGTTCGGGCACGGGCAATACCCTTTAGTCCCGGTTCGTGACACGGCTTGGGACTAAAGGGTGCGGGCCGCGGCACAAAAACTTAAAATGGCTATAATTTTTGCGTACGATGTCGGAAAAAATGTACAACCTATCAACATGTGCGGAAAAAATTGCGAGTTTGATTTCAACGACCATTTTGGATTATTTTAGATTTTTAAAATTCGAAAAGGAAAAAAATTATTTAAAAAATGAATTTTTTTTACAATTTTATTTATTCTATATTTGGATTGCTCACATTTTTCTGATAATTATGGATATATTATTTGTCGAATTTCGATTGACAGACTTAAAGATATTATTTATGCCATATTAAATGAATAAATGTCAAAAAATGAATAAAATATTATTTTATTTAGTTTTTACTTTCAAAATATTATTATTACTTATTTATTCTTGTTTACTAAAATAGTTGTTTGTAATTTCAAAAAATAAAGATGTATGACATATTGATATGGGCTAATATGATTGATATGATAGTGTTGGCAACAAGGTACAAATGGTTTTGGGCAATGACATCCGAATGGAACAGAGAAGTTAAGCGTGCTAAGGGTGGAGTAGTGCTAGGATGAGTGACTGAACGGAAAGATTGAGATTAAACATAATTAGTGTTAAAAATGTTCCAAGTGAGAGGATTACGAGTCAAACAATTCAAAAGTTCAAGAAAAATTTCGAAAAAAAAACTTTAGTCCAAGACCGTATTATGACCCGGGACTAAAGATCATTCATCCCACCGCTACAAAAAAAGGACCATGCGGTGGCCTCTAGTTCCGGGTTATAACAAATCGGGACTAGAGATAGGGGCCTTTAGTCCCGATTTCACACTCCCGGATGCAAAATCGGGACTAAAGGCCTTTACAAACCGGGACTATGTGTTCTTTTTCCACTAGTGAATTGACTGACACAGCTCAATCCAGAGTTCCTCCATTTTATAATTAAGCAATCATGTCCATACAATAGTTTAGTCAAGTATGAACAAAATCAAAGTCTGCTGAAACAACACAAACAAGCCCAAGTGAAACAGAAAAAAACGATACAACTCCCCCATGGAACAACAACAAACGGACTGCGTAGATAAGTAGTGGGCTACCACTACTAGTAGATCCTCCGACATGTGGTCCAACCGGTCTCTGTCAGGATGCCTACACTAATGGTATCATCTGCAAGGAAGCCAAGAATTTAACACAGAGTTAGCCATGCTGTAAAAAGACACCTTTTGTTACCATTTTATATGTATAGTCCATAAGACCTAGATCATCGTCACAAGCACTAACAACAAAAAGCACTTTATCCTACAAGTGCTTAGAAACGAGACGTGACTCCCCATCTCTGGACCTTATACTTTTGTAGTTTGGTTGGTCCACTTTGTGCGTTACCGAGAACATGTTTGATGGTCAACCTTATGTCTGACCTAATTGGTCAGCCATATAAATGCCTGCGTGCGTGCTTGAAAAAAAAGCATGTGAACCCAAGTTATTGATCATGTAGCGTCAGCAAAGATGGCAGAAGCGCTGACTATGAAAGAAGGGTTGGAACTTGCCAACAGGTGTGGGTGCAATGTGATTGTCGCTGAATCTGATTCATTGGAAACGATTGAAGCTTGTATTGGCAATAAAGCATGATGGACGGAATCGGCTGTTGTTTATGCGGACTAAGTGGATGTGGTCTCATCAATTGAAAGTGTTCATTTTCAGCATTGTTCGAGGGAAGCCAATAAAGTTGTACACGAGTTATCTAGAGTTTCTTTCTGAAATAATTTTATTTTAATTGGGTCGATGAACCTCCCAGCTTCTTACTCCAATCCCTCTTGAACGATGTAACTGTTTGATGTTTTTGGGGCTGCAGGTTTCAAACACACTCTTTTTCCTTATCAGGATATCTAAGGGACTGGAAGATTTTAATAAAGCGGTCAGCATCAGTAGTATATTATATTAGAAAAAAGCCTTACATGTATCGTTCATGTTCGTCATTGTAAGACTTTCTGTTTTTTTCTTGGGAAATGCACGGCATATTTTATTATTAGGTTCATTTATTTTAGTCTGAAACTAGTGTACTTTGAAGTATGTAAAAAGTCTTACATCAGTGAACGGAGAAAGTACCTCTATTTTAGAAAAGAAGACACACTCTCTCCGATTCATATTAGTTGTCTTAGATCCATCTAAATATGCATCTAGTTAAATTTTTGGACTAGATATATTTGTATCTAGACAAATTTTAATCAATTAATATAAATTAGAGAAATATTTTTTAAAAAAAAATCAAACGACTTAATCTTTGACCATACGCATGGCAAGCTTGGTCAGCGGTTTCTCATGCCCATACCACATGCGCTGAATTGAATCAAGCTGTCGGCCGGATGGACGCATCGTCGATTCGTAGTTAACGGGAACGAACCGAGGCCGAATACAGTATTATTTCAACCGTCCACTGTACTTGATTGGGCATCAATCCATACAAGCATGCATGGGATGGATCAACGGCGTCACGGACAACTTGTACTAGCAGAGAACTCCTTTTGTAGTTTGGTTGGCGGTATGGCAAGTTTTGATCAGTCAATCGGTATCGCCATGTACTGCGTGCATTCTTTTTAATAATTGTTCATGGTGAATTTAATGAGCACAGAGTTTCAGGCTAGTCATACTGCCTCTATTCCGGTTCATAAGTCAAATACTAATTTAAAAAAATAGTTTGACAGTAAATTTGGTCAACAATACAAACTATATTTAACAAAAATTATATCATTATATTCATATTCAAAATTCGTTTTCGATGGTACATTTTTTGTGAAATATGATTTATATATTGTTGACTAAATTTACGATCAAACTATTTTCTCGAAAGACGTATTAGCCCTATAATCCGGAATGGAGGGGTAATAGGATATATACATGCAGTGCTAACTAGCCATCTTGATAACATGTCATGAAAAGGGTTGTGGTAACTAGCTATGTTATCATAACATCACACGTCTTAATACAAGATGAGTCTAAAACCTAATTAATGAGAGCTTGCATGATTCTAAGACTAGTCACAATAGAAAGTATCATATAAATCATGTATATGATACTAGTATATGATACCATCTCTATAATGCATAATAGCATGTAGTTGTATCAGTCTTAGTGTATATATTGTTTTGTAGAATATTAATGTAAAATTGTGTACAAGATTTATTTGAGATTATTTTTTCTAGTTTCACGTGTTATGATACCATTTTTTAGATGAAAAGGGATCACTCCCTCAGCCCTATTTTATTAAAATGAGACCACTCAAGTTCAAAGCTACAAAACACACACACGAAAGCTAAAAGGTCCAGAACGGAAAGAGAGAAACAGCTAAACCAGAGTTACAGAAACTCCTTACAACCCAAACAGGATAACACGAACAACCCATAGCACCCAGGGGGGAGGGAACACTGAAGAGCAAATCACCCCAAGACAACATGCACCGAGTCTTCTTCTTCCGGGTGCGCCTTCAGGTATTCCATCGTTGCTCTCCCAGCGTGGTTGGAAGAGGCACTGGATTTCCAGGTGGAGATCCACTCGAAGCCAGTACATTTCAGCTCGTTGGGAGCCCCAAAGGCATTTTTAGGTTGTTGATCATCTTGTTCATGAACACTTCCAGACTCCTCCATCCAGCTCTTTGAAGGGAACTTTCCAGTTTCGAAGGTACAGAAGGACGAATCGCTAGATCTGTTTCATATTAACCCAAGAACAAGCATTAAAAACTAAACTATTTTTATTATTCCAAATACTCCATAGAATCGCCGAAGACACAACATTAAAGTGCATGTATCTTTTATTAGCAATCCATTTTGAAGCAATTGAAAGAAAACTATCTACTGTAATGTCAAAAACTTCAAACACATCAGCCCACAACAATCTAGAGACAATGCATTCAAAGAAAAGATGATTCACAGATTCAATCTCAGAGCAAAGATTACATTCTAAAGGTTTAGGTATCCCACGAGCTCTCGGGTTATCTCTAGTCATAATTTTGTTCTAAGAAAAGAGCCATAGGAAGACCTGAATCCTAGGGGGATTTTGAGAGACCAAACTGCAGGCAAAAAAACTGGAGTAACCCCTCTAGAGTTAATCACAACATACATGGATTTAGAGGAATACGCCCCAGAAGTTTCATATTGCCAGACAAGTTGGTCATCTGAATCCTGAAAACAGATAGTGGCTGCAATATTACTAAGGTCTAACCATTGAACCATCATCTCATCAGAAAAAATCCTTCTAAAGTCACATCTAAGTTGGGAACCATCCCACAGATCAGCTATAGTTCTAGTTTGTTGATTTGAGATCAGATATAAGTCCCAAAACTGGGTGGCTAAAGGGGAGTTGCCAAACCAAATATCTTCCCAAAATCTAATTTGTCTACCATTACCTACTTTCCATCTATATCCTAATGACACTTCCCTGGAAGCCCACATAACCCCTTTCTAGAAAGTAGAGGGATGAATATCTTTACAACATAAAATATGAGGAGATAGTATGATATTTAGCATCATAACTTTTCGCCAAAGGGTCCCTTCCCCTGGACATATCTCTTAACCCAAGAACCTAGTAAGCACAAATTTAAATCTTTGAGATTAGGAATGCCCATACCCCCAAATTCTTTCTTCATACAAACAAAGGCCCAATTAGCTAGATGAATTTTGTGGTTTTCCTCCTCATCATTCCAAAACAAATTAGCTAGATGGGAATCTAAGATTTTCAAATCCCATTTAAGAAACTTGAAGAAGGAGAGTAAGTAAATAGGAATGCTAGAAAGGCAAGCTTGAATGAGGACTCTCTTAGCAGCATAAGAAAGAAGCTTCCCTCTCCAACCAGTAATTCTATGGAGAATGTTTTCAATCAAAGGTTGTAGGTCTTCCCTCCTAAGCTTATCAAAATGGAGAGGAATACCTAAATACTTCACTGGAAACCTACCTAATACACACTGAAAAATATCAATGAAAGGCTGGCATTCCTCAACCTCCAGATTAATTGGGATGAGCTCACTCTTAGCATAATTGATTCTCATCCCAAAGATCTGTTCAAAACAGGTAAGGATCCATTTAAGATTGATAGCTACCCTTTCGTCATTTTCTAAGAAAAGTAGAGTATCATCTGCATACTGGAGACAAACTACACCACCAGGGACAAAATCAGGGCAAAGACCTCTAATAGACCCTGATCTGGTACCTCTACAAAGCATTCTAGCAAAAACATCAATCATAATATTAAACAAAAGATGGGCAATAGGATCTCCTTGTCTGAGACCTTTACCAGTAAGAAAAAATTCACTTTCTACATCATTAACTTTAACTCCAATGCACCCACCTTGAGAAATCTATCTAATCAATCTAATGAAAAAAGGGTCAAAAAACCCTAGCTCTAAAATTTCAAAAAGGAAATCTAAGTTAACCCTCTCATAGGCTTTCTCATAATCAATTTGAAGATAGACATTTTTTCTTCTTCCTATGGACCTCATGAATGACCTCATGAGCAGTAACTACACTTTCTAAGATAAATTTCCCTCTGATGAAGGCAGATTGATTTATAGAGATGATTCTATCAATCACCTTAGCAAGTCTGTTAGTAACAACTTTAGTGAAAATTTTAAAAGAACAATTCAATAAGCTAATAGGCCTAAACTTTTTCATAGACCTCGCATCATTTTCCTTAGGAACGAGGGTAATCATAGCAAAGTTAAGCCTGTAAATATCCAAACTATCCTCAAACCAAGACTGAAACATACAAATAAGATCACTTTTAGTAATGTCCCAATAAGTCTGATAAAAGAGGAAGGATAAGCCATCTGGGCAGGAGCACCTTCCCCATAAGAACTAAACACAGCAACTTTAATCTCTTCCACAGAAAAAGGAGCCTTTAAAATCAAATTTTCTTCTGCACTAATTTTCTCATCTAAGCTAAAAAAAATCTTGACTTAAGCGAATGTCAGGTCTATCTTCTTTTTTTAAAGAGATTTTGGTAATAGTCAGTGGCTACTTTCAGCATGTCACCAATCTCAGTAACAGGGCCCTCAGGACCATCTAGAATATGAACCAACTTCTTCCTTCTACGTTGGGTAGCAACAACATGAAAATAGGCAGTATTTCTATCTCCCTCTAAAATGTTTCTGTCTCTAGACCTTTGTCTAGCCTTAATTTCTTCTAGCACCCAGAAGGAGTTCAAATCTCTCAAAATAGAATCTAATCACTCTTTCTCCAAAGAAGAGAGCAAAGTAGTCTCAAATTTAATATCCAGCTCATCATATTCCTCCATAAGAGCTATTCTCCCTCCTAAGAGCCGCCTCTATGTTAATGTTCCAGCCTTTAGCCAATCTTCTAAAACATCTAACTTTACTATGCCAAATATCTAGAATATTAGAGCTATTCACCCTAAGGGACCAGGCTTTGATCACAATATCTATAAAGTCTGGCCTACTAATCCACCACTTTTCAAACCTAAATTTTTTAGTCCTGAGCACATGACCCTCCCCCAAATCCCAAATGATGGGGGTGTGGTCACTACCAAATATAGACAAAGCTCTAGCACTGGTTAAAGGAAACTTAGCATTAAACTGAGTGGAACAAAAGATTCTATCAATTCTACTCATAATAAGATCATCCTAATTGTTTCCCCAAGTGAAAGATTTGCCAGAGAGGCCAATCGCCATCAAGGCCCAGAGCTCAACCCAAGCATTAAATTTATCTACCCATCTAAATTCTACATTTCTATTACTCTTATCATCATGGGATCTAACTAGATTAAAGTCTCCCCCAATCAGGGCTAAACCATCCCAATTGAGAAAAAGTTCATAAAGTTCAGAAATAAACTCTTGCTTCTTTTCCTCATAAGCATAACCATACACAGTAGTAATTCTACAGATAACATCAGTGATCTTATTTATAAGAACAACACTAACGGAGAAAATCTTAATGTCCCAAGATATTACATCAAACAGATCTAAATTGACTCTTACTAGAATCCCTCCTGCAGGTCCAACAGAAGGCAGAAAGTTCCAAGCAAAATTTCTATTCCCTAAAAGATTCCTTAAAAAAAGTATTACTAAAACTACCCTTCTTAGTCTCCTGAAAACCAATGTAATCCACATTTAAAGGAAATATATTATCCTCTAAAAACTCATGTCTACCAGGAGCAAAAATACTCCTACTAACACAATCTCTTTCAACATTACAATGACAGATAAGCATTTTGCACCCATGTAATACATGATACCACCTATGATACCTCTTGGGGTAGACTAAATATAGGTTACCACCCACTATGAAAGTGATAACATAATAAGACAGTAACATATGCATGACACTACATATGTTACTCACCACTATGACTAGGCTAACCTGGCGTTTGGTTTTTCTATGGGTTTCTTGTTATACTTTTAGGAGCCAGGAAATATTTGACATTTTATGGGATCTATTTTGCGCTTGTTAATCGGACCAAAACTTGAAATTTGTGCGTTCAACCGTTTTTTGTGAATCTGCTAGAGAGATGCTCTAAGAAAGTTCATCTTTCTAGGGTAGTATCTGAATCATTTTCCAGCTAAAACTTGCGTTGTGCATTACGGATGCAGATGTGTCTATACGGTAGGCCCGCAAAATTTCTCACCGTTGTGGTCGTATAAACCAGTTAAAAACAAGCCATATGTATGAGCCATCTCTAGATTTGTCTAGAAATAACGTGGAGACGCACTGTATAGACAACTGTTGTGTAAACCACTGGACATGCCCCCAAGCGATTAAGGTGTGTGCTCATTTTTGCTGTATAAACGAAAAAACAAGCAAAAAATCATAACAATGACAAGCAAAAAATCGAATTACAACAAACCAAAATGTAGAAGACATAACAATTTTAACATGAAAAACTTCTCAAACAAGAAGGGGAAACACCCACTGACGTCAGACAACAAAACTTTACTATGACAAGAATATTTACACAATGCTTGAGATTTACACACGTTTAACTTCTTCCATGCGGCGGTTTATAAGAGATATATATGGTTGTTGACCTTGGTCGATGAAGATCCAGAACATGGGGGGACAAAGCCCGTACCCGGCTACGAGACTTGCTAGGCTCCATCAGAAGTTAGCCTTTACATGAATTTCGAGATCTCTAAAGAAAACAAAAAACTTTGGAAAGATCTATCTAACTCACTCCTAACACACCAATTGCCGTTCTCTCTTTCCGCGTGGTCCTCTCGCGGGTGTCTACATTTGCGCCAAGTGACGCAACGAGAATAATAGTGAGACGAGGGACTTTTTTTCAAAATAGAATATATTGAGAACGGTTTGTCCAAATTAAAAACTGTTTTTATATTTCAGCTCCTCGCGTCGAGATCTTTAAAATTAGATCACATGTTGATAGATTATGAATTTTTTTGCACTTCCTAAACTTTTATGGGTTTACTGGGGTTATGTGTGTAAGTGTACTCGGTATTGCATTGTAGTTGTACTCTGTGTGATCTATACTCTGCTTTTTGTGTACTTGTACTCCACGTGTATCTGTACTCGGTCTTATGTGTATATGTACTTTATGTGTGTGCGTACTTGTACTCTGGGTGTGTATACTTGTATTTCGGGTGTCTGAATACTCAGGGGCGGGCCACTTGAAGTTAAAGGTATCCAGATGCATACCCAAAATTTTTGACTAAAAACTACATATGTATAGAACATAGGAGGTATACGTATGAGAAAAACTGAAAATAAAAAATAGTGCAGAGTAGTATTCACGTTTCAACACATAAAAGCCCATTTCTACGTGGCCCAGCTAAAGTTAGCCCAGTTGGCTCTCTATCCACCCAACACGTATGAGTGGAGAAGGCAGAGTCGTTCCTGACTTATTGTAACTCCTCTCGACTCAATCGCCGCCTGATTCGGTGATTCCCGGCTAGCACCGCTGAATCGCTAAACAATCGACCCTCAGCCGAGTTTGCGACGGCGATGAAGGACCGCGGGGCGCGAGTCGTTCCTCCGGCATCCGCGTCTCCAGTCTCCACGCCTCGCCTCCTCGTCCCCAAGCCCCAGCGCAGCCGACAACCTGCTGCCCTCTGCCCGCAGCGTTTGTTTCTGTCCTCGATCGTAGGACGCAAGGAGCCCAGGGCCCTGTTCCCGCAACATTCGTTGCTGTCCTCGATCTACTTCTTGTAGTCGACATCCGGCAATCAGTAGCATACATTAGCTAACCAGGTTCGTAATTCAGACCCACATAGATTGTCCTATTCTTATCTAATTTTTTTGTTCAGTCATTGAGATATACTAAAAATTCATATCACCGTCGGTTCCGAAATCTGATTAAAATAACCCGAAATCCAGTACATCTTATTGTTGTTTTTGTTTTGAATTTTGTATAGGTTGAATTTTTTCTGAAAGATGAAGAGGACATTAGGTCGGGTTGTTGATTTGAAGGCTTTTTTGAAAAAACCTGCAGCAAAGAAGAAACGGACCGAAATAACACCGAAAGTCAGGCTAAAAATCAAAGCAATCAATTGGTCATATTTCAAGGGCAAGATGGCAGTGGGAGTGGGACAACTGTGCCACCTGAACCGATGAGAGTTGCTAGTAGAGAGGCAGAGAATGAGGAAAAATCAAAAGGTGATGAATCAAGTGATGGTGATGAATACGATGATGATGGTGTTTATGACATTGAGCATGATCCTGGATTGAGGACTCCAATATCAAGGTATGATGTCAAAGGACAAGATCCAGTTAGAAGGACATACATCGCATTGTGGCCTTGTCGACCCAAGATGAAGAAGGAGGATTTTCCCCAACATATGTGTGGAGGTATGCGCCGCTTCCGACCAAAGTGGTTTGATGAGTTTAAGTGGCTTGAATATAGTGTAGATAGAGATGTTGCATATTGTTTTGTTTGCTATTTATTCAAAGATAGCACTAAATTTGCTGGTGGAGATAGTTTCGTCACTATAGGGTTTAGAAATTGGAATATGAAAGCTAGATTTCGTAGGCATGCAGGTGAAATCAATAGTGCTCATTTTGAAGTCGAAGAGAAATATAATATGTTCATAACACCTAAAGCATCAATCCATGAGTACGTTGACTCATACACCGCACAGTACAAGGTTCAATATCTAGCTCGCTTGACATGGTCACTTAAGTGCATAAGATATATCTTGCGACAAGGGTTGGCTTTTCGTGGTCATGATGAGTCGAGAGATTCAAAAAACAAAGGGAATTTCAAGGAACTTTTGCAATGGCTGGCAGGTAACTTTGAAGAAGTAAATAAGGTGGTTCTAGACAATGCTCCACATAATTGTCAAATGATAGACCACAAAATTCAGAAAGAACTCATTACTTGTTGTGCTATTGAAACAACTAAATTTATCATCGAGGAAATTGGTGATGAGTGTTTTGCAATTCTTGCTGATGAATCTAGTGATATCAACAAGAAAAATTGGCTCTTTGCTTGCGTTTTGTCAATAAACCAGGAGAGCCAGTTGAGAGGTTTCTTGGTCTTGTCCAAGTTGAAGGTTCGTGGGCAGGGGTATGATGGAGCTAGCAACATGAAAGGTCATGTGAATGGTTTGAAAAAACTAATTATAGAAGATTCACCTTCAGCTTATTACGTTTATTGCTTTGCCCATCAGCTTCAACTAACCCTTGTTACTGTTGCTAAGGAGAATATTGATTGCCAATGGTTCTTTGGACAACTAGCATATTTGTTGAATGTCCTCGGGATGTCCTATAAAAAGATCTGCATGCTTCGCATAGCTTAAGCCGAATATATGATTCAAGCATTAAAATTGGGTGAAGTTGAAAGTGGCCAAGGTTTGAATCAAGAGATGGGCTTATCAAGGCCAGGTGATACACGGTGGGGATCTGACCATAGAACTGTAATGCATGTTATGCATTTGTATCCTGCTATCAAGAAAGTTCTTTTCAGGGTTGGGAAAGAAAGTAAAGGGGCCGAAGCTTTAGGAGCTCAAACTATGTTGGAAGTATTTGATTCATTTGAATTTGTTTTCTTGTTGCACTTGATGGATGAAATATTTGGATACACAAATGCATTTAGCAATGCTTTGCAGAGGAGGGATCAGGATATTGTGAATGCAATGGACCTTCTTGCTGACACAAAGGTAGAATTGGATGTTTTAAGAGATGATGCTGGATGGAAAGAATTTCTTGATACAGTTAGTTCTTTTTGTGTGAAGCACCATCTTAAAGTTGTTGACATGGATGGAAAGTACAAGCCTATACAAAGTACAAGTCAGATTCTACAAAGATGCCATTAATTACCATCCAAAGTTCGCTCATATTCCTTCTCCATATTCATCCAAAGTTCGCTCATATTCGCTCAAAGTTCGCCTATATTCACCCATATTCGTCCAAAGTTCGTTCATATCGCCATATTCGCCCAAAGTTCGTCCATATAGACCATATTCGCCCAAAGTTCGTCTGTATCGCCCATAGTTCGTTCATATCGCCATATTCACCCAAAGTTCGTCCATATAGACCATATGCGCCCAAAGTTCCCCAAAATTCGGCCATATTCGCCCAAAGTTCGTCCGTATCACCCATGTTCGTCCAAAGTTCGTTCATATCGCCATATTCGCCCAAAGTTCGTCCATATAGACCATATTCGCCCAAAGTTCGTCTGTATCGCCCATATTCGTCCATAGTTCGTTCATATTGCCATATTCACCCAAAGTTCGTCCATATAGACCATATGCGCCCAAAGTTCCCCAAAATTCGGCCATATTCGCCCAAAGTTCGTCCGTATCACCCATATTCGTCCAAATTTCGCCCAAAGTTCATCCATATCGCCCATATTCGCCCAAAGTTCGTCCAT
This sequence comes from Avena insularis, assembly GCA_023614405.1. NCBI lineage: Eukaryota > Viridiplantae > Streptophyta > Magnoliopsida > Poales > Poaceae > Avena > Avena insularis. Next base: position 373,387,205 of record CM042695.1, on the reverse strand, counting down.
ATCGACCATATTCGTCCAAAACCGCTTATATTCGCCCAAAGTTCGTCCATATCGACCATATTCGCCCAAAACCGCTTATATTCGCTCAAAGTTCGCCCAAAGTTTGCCAAAATTTGTTAAATTTTAGCCAAATGCGGAAACTCATCTGAGAACGCGAGTGAAAACTCGACGTTCCTGGACCGAAAACGAGTTTTTCCGTCCAAAATTTGGTCCGGATTTTGGCCTGGGTTCGCCAACGAGTGAGATGCTCTAAGGCTCTTGGCCAACTCTCGCCTATGAAAAATGAGTAGAACAAAAAATTATGAAACTGGGCCGAGAAGATGGTGCCCTCAAAAGAGTTAGGACTAGCACCGGATCTTGCAAGCTGGGGAGGACGTGGGCCACTTCGGTTAACGGCTATGGGCTGCCTAACCCAGGTATGGGAGAATATACATTGTCTGAAAATGAAATCTTCCACGGTACAATCTTGAGCAAACGTCAAAGAGACCTGGAAACGATCACAAAGAGAAGCCGAAATAAACCCTTCCGCCTCCATCTTCATCGAATGTGCAAGTTGCTTCGCATGAGAGAAAGAAAGTCTTCATGGAGTGTTCCCGCAGCACCAAGCACCTACCCACTGATGAAAATCGAGCGACTCGCCGCACCATGTTCATCTTTCGGGTCTCCTGCTGCGGCCTGACGTACGTACGTTGAATCCGGTCTGATTTTGTTTTTTGCAGGTATAATCCGTTCTGAATCCACAAGAGAACAATACAAGGAGGACGAATGGTCCTGTGGAAGTATTCAGCAGCTAGCATTCCAAAGAAGAGCAATGAGAGCCAGTGACACAGCGTTGAACCGGCCACAGGTACAGTCGCAGAATACACCAACTGCTATACGGCTTAGTCAGATATACCGATAAACTAGCAGGTCGGTTAGATATCAGTGTCCGATCGACGTCACAGCCGGTTCTGGGCAACAAACAGCGCGCGCGCAACCATGCCAGCAGGCTGCCAGTGAGGATATGGGTGTTCTGGTAAGCAAGTCAGTTACTAGCAGAGAATATATCTTTCCTATCTATCAAGTTCAGACGGCAGAAGGCTACGCCATCAAGCATATGTGTACGTGCGTAATTACGTATCCTATATCAACAAACATACACCACGTAATATAATATGACTGTGCCTTTTGAATTTCTGGTTGGTGCAATTTCTTACAGACGCAGTCATGGGTCCAAGAGGCGATCGATGTAAAACATACTCCGTAACTAGTTGCTGTACCAAAGAGTGCTCTCGTTGATTGGCTACAGGAATAGGAGTATATATATATAGGACCACGTATACAAGAGTAGTAGGAGATTCGTGCATGCGTGGTCATGATCTTGGGATCCAGCGGGCACGCATGGGCTAATGATGATACAGCATCAGATGGAGGAGACACGGCACCCTCATCGATTAATAATCAACCAAGCAAGCAAAAAACCCTGACGAGGCAGCGCCTGATTGGGGGATGATATGTGCACACAGCACACGCAGGCTAAACCCAGATAGGCTACAAACCGGCCACTGTGCTAGCTTGCTGACAGCTACGGCGTCTCATCAATAATCGATCGTGATGCTGACCGGTCGCTAATAAACGAGAAAGGATCATTTCCATGAGAAAAGGTCTCGATTCTTTTTTCTCGTTTGGATAACCATCGTAGGGATGAGATCGAGATGCCGAACTGAATGCCATCTATGGATTATCGCTCGGGGCGATGCATCCGGCTTCTATATATCTTCGCGGAATTAGTCAACTGACGTGCTGGCTTGCCGCATTTATTCAACAAAAATCCATGAAATAAATTCTCTTCCGTCGACTGACCACTCTAAATAAAGATGAGAATACCTCTCTATCCATGTGTTTTACGGGATATATGCGAGATTCTACGCAGGACGGCCTTCACGATCCAGCGAAGGACGCGCAATGAGTCGAGTTGGCTTTTCATATCCACGTCGTTTCTGCATGCATGAATGCTCCCCACGCCGGGCCGGCTCCCCACCATGGAGGCATGCATGGGCTGGTGCAACTGATAGCTAATCTGATGCCCGGGCAGTCTGCCAGTGTGTGTGACGGCCAGGAAGATCGATCGGCAACCGCGCGCGCGTGTCATCATCATTCTCGCCGTGCATCAAACCGGCCGGTCCCAGAACAGCTGCGTGACCAAAGCTTCACCGCCTCCACCTTGGGTCGTTTTTATTTCCTTCCATAGTCTTTGGTTGGAGTAGGTCATTGTGCAACTATGCATGTCATGTGTGCAGGTACGGTTTTGCAATGTACTGCCATTAAGCATGTGCAAACTCAGTTTGAATGATTTGGCCGGTTAAGGTCAGTTCATATTTTTGTACTAGTTTCAAAGTTTAGATTCCATTTGTAAAAAAAAAACTAATTCATTTTTTTGCACACATTTAACTAGTTAACTGCCATGCATGATGACAGGTAAAAAGCTGAGGAGACAGCCAAGAGTGCCGTGCGTGCGTGCGTGTTTGGTTAGGCTCAACAGCTGGGCCCAGCAGCCGTTTCTCGCCACGCCGGGGATGTGGCCCAAATAAAATACTCCGGCCGATGACGGAGAAAGGGAGAAGCGCGTCCTACTCGGCAGTCGGCACTGGCAGTCGCCGTCGTCCACGCGTCCACGCCGGACGCCGCCCCCGTTCTTCTGCGGCCGCTGTCCCTGGTGCGCGCCTACACCGCCGCTCGTCAGCCAGATTTTTAAGCGCAACCTTTGTACCGACCGCACCGCACGTCTTCCTTCCCTTCCGCGCAAAGAGCCGGCCGGGCAGCCGTAAGATCCACGGATCCGATTTAAAGCGCAGCCCAGATCGATCGAAATCAATAATGCCCGACACGGACCTATACTAGTACTAGTCAAAGTACTATGAAGTACCCGCAAAAAAAAAAGTACACTATTAGTCGTTAGTACTAGTATACGTGGTAGTCTTGTGTCTCTTCATCATCGGCATATATAGATTTCCCCAGAATCGGTCAAAAGCGGCCGTATCGTTCTTCACTCGGTCCAGCTTCGTGGACCGGAATCAAGTAGAACGACAGTTTCCACGGTTAGTACGTAGTAGAATGGAGACTGAAAAATCTGGGGACACGAAGGGTCGAGGATAGCGAAAAGTCGATCGGTGATTCAGTGGTGCATGGTGAGGCATATCCGCGACGTAGCCACCCGGAATCAGAAACACGCATAGGGACACACTGGGTGCGGTCGACGCTCGGTACGTACATCCAGGAACGGTGACAGATAACGACTCGGACCGCATCATCAGCATTAGTATTATCATAGAGAAATCTAATCCGTATCGGTAGGAAAGAGAGAAGCTGTCTGCCGCCCATCCTATACCTGTACTTCTATCTATCCACACAAAAGCATGTTTTCGCAAATTATATCTGCATTATAGAACACAGAGAGAGAGTAGGGATTAATAATCGCTCTGCTAGTATTATATTTTGAATACAGTCTATATTATTTTTGGAATACAGTTTCTTGGTTAAAAGAAGTACTTATACTATAGAAAAGTTTGGGGACAGGAAGAGTCAAGGATTGGAAAAAGAGTGGGTTGTGCATCCTGAAGCATAACCGCGACGTAGCCATCCAAAACACAAGACCCGCGTAGGGACAGAGACCGTGACCGGTGCGTGCTTGGTGGTGGCTGGGAAAGAGACATAAAACGACTCGCGTTGCATCATCAGCACTATTATTTTCATAAAAAAATCCGAGTTTTGGCACGAAAAAGAAAAGAGGGAGGTCGATTGCCAATTCTAAGCTCGTCGGACACCTCCTTCCCGGGAGCCATTTTTATTTATCCACGAAAAAGGAGCTGGAAACCAATCACCGTACGTATTATATTGGGAATACGGTTTGTTGGCGAAAAGAGGTTGGTAGAAAAGGAAAGAGGCCCTTCTTCTTCTTCTTCTTTTTCTTCTGCAGCGCTGGCTCCGCCCAGAGCTGTCCACGGCTCGAACGAGGACGTGGCAAGCGAGAAGGACACAGACACGGCCTGGGTCAACCCGACGCCGCCCCCCCTGCTGCTCCCGAGGCCCACGGGCAGCGAGTGGTGGTGGCTTCCCCATCCTCGTCGGGCCCACGGGCAGCGAGAGGTGGTGGCGCCCCACTGCTCCAGTTCCTTCCCTCCTCCCAGCAGCAGCGAGCGAGAGTCGCAGGCGGCCACGACAGACTCGCTTTCGAAATCTCCTGCCTGCCCAAAACAAACCCCCGAGCCCAGAAAAAAAAACCGAATCACGCCACTTAAACTCCCCCATAATAACGAACGAATCGCCCTCCCCGGTTTAATCGAACGGATCCGAAGCATTCATTATTAACCCGCACGCGAAAAGGAAGTGTGGTCAGGCCAGGGAGCGGAGGAGGGAGACCGAGACCAGCACAGCCCAGCCGGGTCCATTCAGGCGGCGGCGCACTCAGAGCAGCAGGAAGAAGAAGAAGAGGTGGGGAGATCAGCGAGCGCGGCGTCCGGAAGCCCCCTCGCCCCTCCTCCCACGCCTCGCCGCCGAGGCGCCACAGCCCAGGTGAGCCGGTTCGACGGGTTCCCCCCTTCCCCCTAATTTTATCCGCGGATCCTTTTCCTTCGGCCGTTTCGTCGATCCTGAGTCGGGCGCTGCGCTGCGCTCCTGCTGTCAGTCTCTCGAAGCGTCTCTGTCCGGCGGTCTCGGCCGCGGAGCGTCCAATCACCGGTGACGTCTATGCGCCGCGAATTGTCAAACGCTCCAATTCTGGTCGAGTGTCTGGGCGAGCCCGAGGTCAAACTCCGAGATCGAGCGGTTGGTCTTGTGCAATTTTTTGCCCAGTATCTGAGTTTGGAAAGTGGTTAAATCGATACTGGTCTTCGATTAAATAAAAGGCTGAAGAATCAGTAGCAGTAGTATCGGATTATGTGGTTCTGTCAGATTCGATGTCGCTTCTCAGATTCAGCCACACGCCCCTGGCGATTGATGCTGCCGGAAAGAAAAGTGCGTTGCTAACTCTCAGCGGACCGCTTTTCAGTTATGCAAAAAGTACGTGCGGTTAGTTGTTATTAGGTGGCTTTCTGGCTGGATGTTAGAGTGAGTTACAAGCTGATCTATTGTTGCCCTGTACCAGGTAGGTGTCACCGGTTTAGGTGCTTTTAGGGTAGGAAAACTAGTGTTGTGTGTGTGGGTGACAGGTTCAGTCCAGTTTGAATCTAGGCAATTCAATTGTTTGGTAGATGCTACATCTGGATCGTGATGTATTTAGAATGCTCAGTTTTCGCTAGACAGGGCTTAGTCTGGGCCTGGGCCTTGTGCTTATTTTCAGGATGATGTGGAAAGGAGTTGATTTACTGCGTTGCTGGGTATTGCCATGAAATGTAGACGAGTTGTGTTATTCAAATTGTTGTCCTCTCACCTTTCATCCCATTTTTTCTTACGTCCTGATGCTTTAACTAGAAGACAAGTTCCTCCAAAGGATAGTTTACGCACTGTAACCCAATTAGATTATAAGTGCTTCCGTGATATAGTTCTTACGTCCTGATTCTGTATGGCTGGATGCGTGTTCTTGGTCACACTAATTAAACTAGTGTCTCCTTTCTTGGATGCGTAACAGGCATTTAGGATGGTGAACCAGAACGATGAGTCTGAAGGGCACAAATTCAGCACGTCGCACCTGGTGCAGACAACCGAAGAGGTTGCGAAAGCATTTATTGCTGCTGCTTCAGCTGCCACCGTGCAGTCGACGCGGCCATCTGTGGTCTATTCGTCTGGAGAAGAGAGTGGCAGCCCAATGCGGAAGCTGCAGCAGCAATTCTCGAAAATTATGAAAGGGTTTTCTAATTCACCTGAAGTGTCTGGAACGTACAATCCAGAAATTCTCACTACACACAAGCGGCAGTGGTCGAGGTTTCAGCTGAAGTCATTGGTATGTCTGTCTCTACCTATGTTGAATTCGTGTCTACTATTATGCTCTACTTGGTGTGGGAGTGTGGGTAACTCTGCTGATTAACTAAGGTTCTTAGACAGAGCTGTAGCATTAACTATTGTTATGCAACTGTTTTTTTTAACTAATAGGTATGACAATGTAGCCATATTAATATTGTATTGTTTTTTAGTGACTAAAATTATCTTCATTTGCAGCTATCGTCCAACCAGAATACTTAGGTAGTTGACACAAGAGTATTTGATAAATTGATTAACATTGTTCTATCCAGTCTCTACAATCATGTAATATCGCCTGTGAGGGTACAATATCAGAGAAAGTTACATGTTCGGGACCAGTGGAGTCTTACACTGTATTTTTAAATTTGAGACTTCACTTTCCTCAGGAGTGGTTGATCAGTTATTTTTAAGTTACTTAAAACCGATTGTGTATAATTCACTGTGCTTGGGTCTCAGTAAATCTGGAATTGGATCAGTGTCCAAGTCCAAATCCTACGTGTCCAACTAACGTGAATGATCCCATATCAAATCTATATTTAATTGCATTATATCCATGTCCATCCAATCCAAGTAGTTATAACAACTGGTTATCTAAGGTCCAATTGGACCTTAATCATTAGTTCATTAATGGGCACATTGAGTTCAAAGATGACCCTAGCAGTACAGGGGTCCAATGAGCGGTGGAACCTAGCTGGACGACTGATCGTTGCCTTCACGCGTCCACGAAACAAGGAGCCGGCGTTGCCAGACAAAATACAACATGCGAGGTTGAGCTGTTCCTTGTAGCCAGGCAGGACTTGGGACGAGATTAGCCCGGCAGCTATGAGGGAATACCCGCAGCGGCGGACTGGAGCAGGACAAGCTAGTGCGTGTGGCAGCCGCAAGCGTTAGCGATGAGCTTCTGGCGGATGCTTGCGGTAGCAGCACCAGACAAGGTGCCAGCGGCCAATGTGTGCCATGATGAGCTGCTGGCGTATGTGTGCAGTAGTGGCGCTAACGTGGTGCTGGCGGTCAACGCGTGGCATGGCAAGCTGCTGGGGGATGCATGCGGCAGCGGTGCTAGACGGGGAGCCAGCAGTTAACGCCGTGCTGTGGCGATCCAACCTGAAAAGTGAGGCAGCGCATGCGTTCAATGGATATTGGGCTATCCAATTTTGAGGTTGAAGATGTGTCGAACATTGTTGGATCTTATGTCCTACTGATGTCCATGTCCAGTAAAGTCCAATCCAATAGGGTCCAACGAAGTTTAGGTCCAAAGTGCATGGACTATGGAAATCCAATTCTGGATTTAGGCCTGATGTTTACACCAGTTGACTAATGAGTTGTGAGAGCTATTCTGCTGTTGGTATACTCCTTTATTCATCTACTGAAGTGGTCTCATATTTTTTACACCAAGGAGAATTACCGATGCTTAGTACCTTCTAGACAAAAGTAAAAGTATCTATTTACGCTTCACACACAAAATTTGTTTGTTCAGGATTCTTCTTGATTTTCTGATCTAAGTGCAATAGATAGGTATGCAATCTAAGCGCTTGCTAACATTTGACCGACTCCTCCTTTTGAAACTGGCAGTGTTGGTAACTTGTGGCAAATGTTGAGAGCATGGTACCTTTTTTTTTGGAACAGGGCAACCAGTGCATCAAAGAACCATCACATATTTTTGAGAGCATAGTGATTGTGGGTCTTCCTCCTCAGGCAGATATCCATGAGTTAGAAAACATTGCTCTAGGGAGAAATGATGACGATGCAAAGAAATCCAGAAATATATTTAGCAACAACCAGCACCAAGTTCACGCCGTATCAAATTTGGAACCTCAGGTTATCACTCACACCTCATCCGTTGTTTCATGTTCTTTACTATTTACTATGATGAGTAATAACCCTGACATATGCTTTTTTATTAAATTAAAAAAAGAGTTCATATTGCTGCCTTCCTTCATGCTTCTGAACTCCCATTTTTTCTCCCCTTGTTTTTTCCAGAATAAAACTTTTGCTATTTATTTTCTTGTCCTTAGGTCCTTTTTACATACCCTCCTGAGAGGCCTCTGCCACTCAAGTACAAGGATATTGTTTCGTTCTGCCTTCCTGGAGGTGCACAGGTCTGCCACATTCGAACTATATAAACACTGTTACTTGGTATTTCTGTGTAGCAATATTTTGCAACAATTATACGTTTGACTTAATTATTTACTAGTTATTGTGGGCTTCCCTAAATAGGTTACACTTTGTTATACTGTGCTGAAACACTGTTATGCTGGTTTGGTTCAGATCATAGTGCTGTAAATTGCTAGTCGGGTTACGTCCAATTATAAGACAAGGACAAAGTATGCAGCACTCGCGTGTAGGAAACAGAGGGGGGGGGGAGCGGAAAAGGAGACAAAGATGAGAGAGTAAAAATGTTAGTTGGCATAACATGTTGCCCTATGCTGAGCACCAGCCTAGTTGTCTCTACACCCACCACATATGTAATATTGTCCCCAAAATCTTCTCGGGGATTCCATTAGACAGTTTGAAGGCCAAATCTCTCTATGGGCTATGGCCCAGTTGGCCGTTTACACTATTTCTGAAATACATGTCAGCAGTGGCAAGTAAACCATGCCATCAGAACAAGCAGTAGCTCGAAATTCAATAACAACAGTGAAACTAGAACTAGCCATTAAGGCATAACAGGAGTCTGGTGGTTATCATGCCATGGCTTTCAAGTTTCAGTATGGTCATTCCCCCAACGACCCACACAGTTTTTTTTGTAGGCTCTGTTGCTATGTTTTCTACTCCCTCTGTCCCAAAAAGGATGTTGCATGCAAATCTAGACGCGTAGTGTATAGATACATGCAAATCTAGACAAATCTGCGATATCCTTTTTGGGACAGAGGGAGTATATCAGATCTTACTTTTTGCGTGTTTTAGTGCTCTCCTACAAAAGTTCTCGAAAATCTCAGTGACATATGATTTAGTTTCTGTCGGGGGCGAATCTGTAACTTCAAAATTTTGTGGCCTGAGTATGGTCCCCAGATTCCATGACTCAAATTAGGTTCATGCTGTCACTGTTTCTTTATTGTGCGCTAAACTTTTTGAGCAGATCATATAAACACTTCTCACCAAATAATTAGCTATATTTGCATTTGTATTAGGTTAATGCTGTTGAGCGGACTCCTTCATTCAGTGAGTTGAACGAAATTCTCCTAGGGCAGGTGACTGTTCTCCACTTGGCTCGTGCTTTATTCTTCCTTCACTGAGTTTATACCTATTTACTTGACAAGTGTCATGATTACTCCTGTAACCACATTGTGAACTATGCACAAGATTTACAGCTTGTCACAGAGTACATGTTTTATTTTTGTAATTCTACTCATAAGCAAGCTTAATCTAGTCTGTTCAAGGTTTTTGTTGTGAATCTTATACTTTTGATGTTGCATATTTCAGGAACAGCTCAAGGAAAGCAATCAATCTTTCGTGTTCCGTTTACAGGTATATTTATATCTTTCTCCGTTATACCCATTCACTGTATGAGGGCGCTTAGCATTGAGAGATTGCAGGTTGCTGATGACCCTACATTATATGGATGCTGTGTATTGGTTGAAGAGATTGTACAGAGACCTTCAAAGCTAGTTTCGATGCTCGCGAATGAAAAGCCTGTATTTCCACGCCGGAGTCGTTATGTAGTAACCACACCCCGGTGTTATTGCATCCTGTCTAGGCTGCCATTCTTTGACCTACATTTTGGGGTGCTGCAGAGGTAGCGTATAGTGCTCAGCATCATCTCCTGTTATCTTATTGGTTCTTAATATCTGAAATTCTCTTTTCAGTTCAACTCTCTTTGTCAAATTTTGTGGGATGGTATAACTGGAAACCTACGTAATCTGTAAAGCGCTTAGTAATTCTGCTTTTATTCAAAATAAATCATTTGCTATGTATTCATTTCACGTGCTTTTTGTTGAGTCCATATATCCGAGAGCTTTATGTTTCATTCATGACCTTTACACTTTTCATTTTCTTCTCTTTGTTATACTAGTATAGTTTCGTCCCTGAAACTACTACATCTGCTTCGGATGTTGCACAGTACTTTCTAGTCTTCTAGTTACAGTATATAAATTTTGCATTTGTTGATGTGCTTTGCATTTATGTGTATTGTCTTGTGTAGTTATTTTCTCCATTCGATTCTCAATTCAAAGTTCTTCGAGGTCTTACTTTTGGCAGGCACTCATGTGAAGTTTCTGTTTTACTGTCTTAAGAGTAAAAGAGTAGGTTACAGCAGCCTGCATGATTGGTTTGATGATTTGGTGCACATGGGCACCAGTGATCCTGGTTTAAAAAAATCAGAAATCATATTTTTGAGTTTCAAAAAATTCTGAAAAAAAATCCAGGATGTAGCCAATGATTTATCCTACAAACGTGCAAAATACCAATTTAAAATACTTTGTATTATGAGCTACACAAAAATAACAAAAGTGTGGATCTGACTATACATAGTTTACATCTCTAATTTCGGGTTGTGATTTTTCATGCTTATAGGATACAACATTGACTATGGCCAGAATTTATTTTAGATTTTTTTGAAAGTTATAGATATGTTTTTTTAATTTTTTTAAACGATGGGAGCACTGGAGCTCGGGAGCCAAAGACACTTTCCTCTTAGCCTCTTGGATCTTCGTCAAACATTCCTGTGTGTGTCTTGTTGATGCTATCACACTCAATATTAATGATCCACCCTTTTCATCTGCCTCTCATAAGTCTCTGTTGTGTTTCTTATGCAGTATTCTTATGGAAGAACGACTTGAATGGCTCACTGACGGTGTTAGCATGCTAAATTCGTTATCACCTGATGAAACCTTTGAGGATGATAATAATTGTGAAGGCACTGAAATTGTAGGACAGAAACTTTATTTTGATGGTACGATAGTAGAAATATCCTCCGAACAAAATATGAATGTTTCTCCGAAGCAGCTGTCCGACACAGACAGCAGTTCTGGGTGTAGGGAGAACCAACTGGACTTCATCTCCCAAGAAGGCCAACAGGAAAGCGGTTTTCCTGTCAAAGAAGAACAGAATAATCTTGCAACAGGAACGGCTACTCAGTGTGATACTGCAGAAGAGCCTGAGAATTGTGTCTTAGAAGATACAACGACGGATATATCTGGAGTTAAGACCCATGAACCGGATTGTATACTGGTTGTTCCGAATGAATTCGACGCCGAGAAAAATTGGGATTTTTCACATGAAAATACGTATGATGGAGAACTCGATAACTTTGTCAATGATACTATTTTGCCGCTTATACGGTCGCGCCTTAGTGAAGGTTCTGAATCGCCTCCAAGGTATGGTTATGATACTTAGGTTCTAGCAAGCCTGGTATTTCCCTCGTCGCTCTTGAAAAAATCTTACCTTTGCTAGGTAGATTCTGTTAGTTTGTTCCCTTTTCATTAATGCAACAATCAGCCTAATCTTAAACCTGAATGTTGTACTATACTAACAAGTGACAAATAGCCAGATACCAATAAATTGTGCAATCAACTTTATGCTGTACTCAATTTCGGTACCCTTGCCTCAGATCCTCTTGTTTTTTTGTTATTCACTGTTGACACATTGTGTACGCGAAGCACAACTTGAACTTGTTTTCATGCTTCATTTTACGTCAGCATCAGCCCCTTAATAGATTCGCAAGATGTTCTCAGTTCCAATACCATCGCCTCAGATACTCTTGTTAGTCTGTTATTATTAACTGTTGACACTGTGACTGTGATGTACTGCCTCTGTTTGGGATTATTAGTCCTAAGGGCCAAGTTGTTAATACTAAGACACTTCATAACTCTTTCTCATTAATATATGCATGCACCAATAGTGCTACATGCATGAGAGAAGTGAGAGGAAAAGGAGAACATGTATTGGAGGAGAGACACTAATAAATGGGATAGCCCTTATAATCTCAAACAATATAAAAAAGCTCTTAGGACTAATAATCCCGAACAGAGGTAGTACGACTTAAACTTGTTTTCAAACTTCATTTTACATGAGCATCAGCCCCTGGTTTTCTTAAGAGGTTACCACCTTTGTCTGCAGTTCCCAAGGTTCTCCTTCTGAAAGCATAAATTTGAGAAATGATAACCACGATGTGGATTTGGAGGAGCCATCTTCTATCGGTCATGGAGACGTAGTTGGGCACAACAGTATATTGCAATGGGCCAAGGTTCTGTATGCATGAAATTATTAGTTCTCTGGCTCAGCTTCTCTTTTTGTGGATTTGTTGTGTGACCTGATGTTTCCTCCAGGCAAAAAAATATGGATCTTTGCAAGTCATTTGCCAATACTACCAGTTGCAGTGTCCGGCAAGGGGTTCATCACTTAATTTTCATCCGTTGGAGCACTTGCATTCTTTGAAGTTTCACCGGCCAGGTGAAACCGCTCTTCATCTTGCTGGGTCGACTATTGATCTTCGGTCGCGTGATACAAGCTTAGAGGTGGCTGAGGTAATTCATCTGATACATAGCCACAACATGCATTTAGCGTTAACCTACTTGGTGTAATGACTGATGAGCTACCTCTATTATATATAGGATGATGAATATAAGAATACTAATATGCATGTGACGTCTATTTCTATTTCAGTTGCGTAATGCACTCTTTGCTGAGGAGGAATCGACTGCTTTATCCACATGGTCTGTTGCATCCATATGTGGATGCCTCAGGTTGGAACATGTAAGTATCCCTGACTTAGGGCGTGTTCTGTTTTTAGCCCAAGTTTGTGTTCCCAAAATTTGGATCAGGTTGTGCTTGCCCATGAGTTACCCAGTATTGACAAGTAAAATGAACTAGAGCGGGAAAAGGAGCATTGGCAATTTGGCATGCCAAAATTGTCCATCGTCCAAAAAGAACCAAAATGTTGGCTATAACCCAAATGCTGGTAGGGTAGCTTTCGGCCAAAATCCAAACATGTCATGTGATGATATATTTCATTTGGAAAAAACCTATCGATCCTTCTATCACTCTAGTTGCTTGAAACTGTTATTGGAAACACACATCAAAACATGTATAATACGAAAGCGCCCCTGTCAAGAATTTAATTTATTCTCCCTCCTGTCCAAAATAAAAGGCATATAAATTTAGTCAAAAGTCGACTTTGTCTAAATTTGACCAAGTTAATAAATAATATAAATTTAGTAAAGAAATATTCTGTCCATAAATTGCCTGTGATCAACACTTACCTGCAATTATAAAGTTTCAATTAATTTTGTTGGCAGGTAATGACACTTTTTGCTGCAGCGCTCCTGGAGAAACAGATCGTTATTGTCTGTTCTAATTTGGTATTGATCCGAGCCTCACAATGTTCTGGCCTTAATTTGTATTGTATTTATATTACACACCAGTTAATCTTTATCTGTGACTTAGCTAAGCATATTATGTTACAACAATAGAAAAATCATATGTATTTATTATTTAGAGTAAAATGCACCGAAGGTCCTAAAAGTTTGGACGGAACTGTATGCAGGTCCTAAAAGTTCAACTTGTGCAGCGCAGGTCCTAAAAGTTTCAACTTGTGCAGCGCAGGTCCTAATTCTCAGATCCATGTGTACTGTAGTCAGGGCTATAGCAGAGAATTAGGACCTGCAGTGCACAACTAACCGAGAATTAGGACCTGCAGTCCACAACTAACTGAGATTTAGGACCTCGGTATACAAATTGGAACTTTTAGGACCTGCATATGGTTTCGTCCAAACTTTTAGGACCTCCTGTGCATATTACTCAATAAAGAACATTAAGAATACTGCAGTATGTTCTGTTTAATTGTGTGTGCATTAGCTACAGAAAACATGCAACTTCCAAGTAACTTATGTATTCACTGTGTTACTGCAAGTAATATTCAATAGAGTATATTTTGTTGTTCGCTGATGAAAAACAAGAATTCAATATTGATGAACCTTGTTGTAATGACAATTTTCTGATGATCAGGGAGTGCTTTCGGCTTCAGTTTTGTCCATGATACCTCTAATACGACCATACCAGTGGCAGAGTCTACTCATACCGGTACTTCTATCTTCTTCCTTTCTAGTGCTCAAATCTGAACTCATGTCTACACAATATATTATATCTTACCTCTTGTGATCTCTCCATCCTTGAATTCAGGTTTTGCCAAATGACATGCTGGATTTTCTGGATGCACCTGTTCCATACATTGTAAGTTCCTGAGCTTATTGGCATTTTTTTATAAGAGTAGAGAGAACCCTGTGGACAAATAGTAGCGATATTTTTTTATCCTGTAAACTGGCTGATCAATGGGAGGTGATCTGTATATATTTGACCATTTGGTTGTGATTTGGCATGTCAGCATCAGTTTAATTGAGTTCATTTGAACATTCTGATCCACAACTCACAAGAAATGTCATGTTTAGGTTGGTGTACAGAACAAAACATCTGATCTACAATCCAGGCTAGGAAATGCCGTGATTATTGATGCCAACAAGAATCAGGTAGCTGCAACGTGTATTTCTTTCTAATTACCTGTGGTGTCCTGTTACTCTGGAGATAGATTGTGTTCACAGCAGTGTTAGTGTTAGCTCTATTTGGGGCATTTTACAAATCTTGTTGATTTTAGATTTGTGCATTATCAGATGCGCTTGCAGTATCATTTTTAAAACATCCAATGCTTTAGTATCATGGGTTCATAAATGATTTAATACTGCAACAAGCTATTACTGATGAACGAATTCATGGTGGATGTAGATTAAATCTGCTTCAGTTCCGCAACTTCCGCAACAGAGAGAATTGCTTTCTGCATTGCGTCCGTATCATTCAAGACTTGTGGGCGAAAGTTATCTCGCAAGAAAACGCCCCGTCTATGAATGCACAGATGCCCAGGTTTGTTATGTTTTGCCTTTATCTTATGTTAAATGTTTATTGAAGTTTCAAGAATACATTTTGCTTTTGCTCGGATAATTGTGTTTTGGCTTCATAGTTTTCAAACTTCTCTGGGTTATTGCACAAAAACTATTGTTACTTCTATTACATGCACGGAGTACAACATATCCCCACCTTTTTCATTAAGGACTAGCCTTGTTTTCATAATAGTAACTGTTCATTCGGATCCCTCACTTTCTGTATCCTGTGAACTTCAAGTTTAGTTCAAGGCCTTGACATGATTCTAAACTTCTGAGCATACAGGTCGAAGCAGCCAAAGGTTTCCTTGCAGAACTTAGATCATATCTTGATTCTCTGTGCTCCAACCTAAGATCTCACACGATTACCAATGTGCAATCCAACAATGACAAGGTACACGTTTATTAAAATGCATGGTTGTGATATTCTTCTGTGCCGTTATTTTGTTGGACAATATGTCATGTCGCCCAATGTTAAGTAGGATCCTATTAGCAGCTTTCTGCAAGTGTAGCATACTTGCTGCTTATTCAATCTGGTCTTTTATAAAATAACTACGATTACTAGGTTCTAACTGTAACCATGTGTAGAATATTGGTAGCTAACTTGAGTCTATATAGCTTTGAACTTCTGAGTTACTGACTGGTTTTGCTCTGTTTACACAGGTTTCATTAATTTTAAGAGAGAGCTTCATCGGTTCTTTCCCTGCCCGGGATAGGCCCTTTATGAAGGTATTAAATTGCGACATTCCCATTTTTCATTATCTTCTAAGTAGTTTGAGTGCCATAATTTGACAACACTTGAGTTCTTGATTCTCAAGTTAAAGCAATTTCTCCTTGGCTGAGTTGGTATATCTTATTTAGGAATCCATTTTGCCACCTTACATATGATATGTGTATGCATGTTCAAGTGAAACATATACTCACAGTTTGTTTCCTTTTTGTTGACAGCTGTTTGTAGACACACAATTGTTCTCGGTACATACAGACCTGGTCCTCTCCTTTTATCAGAAGGACTGAGTCTCTCTTAACGACCTGACTGTCGTCAGAGACATGGTTTTTCCAAGGTGCAAAACTTAACTTTGTTCTTTGTATTATACTATACTGTAGATGATTGTGTATCACTTCTTTGCCTTGCAAATAATAGTTATATGCACTTGCAGCTACAAACTTAGTTACTGCTACAAGCATTGGCATGTGGCCTTTAGACCTTAGGTACCGAACCATAGCTTTATTAGGTTTGTAACTTTGGCCGTAGACCTTTGATCTACCACAAAAAACACAATTCCTATGCTCTAAAAAGAGGTGACAGAAAATTCCCTGTGGTAGCATTGCTTATCAGCTTTATTGCTTTTCCGAATCTGTAGTCAACTGTCTTTTCGAGCTTTAAAGGTTGAAGAGTACTGCATGGATGCTTTAGCCAAAATATATTGTCTCGTGCTTTTTTAAAAACAGTACCTTCAAAAATATCTGACATGTCCATTTGTGCCACAGATTTTCGACGTTGACCTCAACTGTACATATGGTCGTAGAAAAATATGAGCTGCCTTTTATCAATTTGGGCAGCTCATAGTGGGTTTAGAAGCTGCAAGGGACAACCCATATACTGTTGGCGAGCTTGTAGATTATTGAGATCCACTCCAGGCAATGTTAAACCAGAAGCTGCCCCTGGAGCTGTTGTAAATTATAGTCCTGCTTGGCTTGTGCTACTCCATCTAAAGATTTTGTAGGCAGTAGCACTTGCCGTGAGAAATCTCTGCCTTGTTTCATCATCCTACAACTCAAAAAACTCCAGTCATGGGATCTCACTGTTTATGTTGCAGCTAGTGTGTGTACCCGAAAAGGTGTATACTGTAACTTAAGAATACTAGTCAGGGCTGATGCAATGTCAAAGGACTATCTGTATCTCAATTTTGCCGTGTGACATATTTTTGTACAAACAGTTTTTAAGTGTGATATACAGGGAACTTTCAGAAGTCATGAGTGTTTTGCTGAGATTTCTGTAGCAGGATGTCGGTCTCAACTCTTGTACTGGTACTAAGATGCACCGACTGTCCTGTTTGGCCTTTGTCTGTTGTGTGCCGTCTAACGCCAACATCGGCAGTGTGCTTCAGGGCAGAAGACGGTCCAGGCCTGCGAAGCAGCATGGACATTAACATGGTAGAATCCAAATGGCATCCCTTGTTGAGGAACTTAACTCGCTGACACATGAGGTCGATGCTGCAGGTTGTGCACATTGGACTATCGCTGCGACCATCATTACTGATCTGAGTTATAGCTGTAGGCCATGTTTTTACGACCTTTTTGTTGACGGCATGAGCGTCGTTGGCTCTGTCCATGCAGGCAGAGAGCCGTTTATGTTGATTTACTGTTCCAGTCAAAGCGGGAAGAAGGCCTGGAAAGACGTGTCTCGAGTCAGAGGGCTAGCTGCAAGGCGCCTGCCCTGCCTAGTCCTGCCTTTGCTTCACGTCGGCAGACTGGAATGGACCCGGAAGCCAGGCCGGGAAGAAGACGAGCCTTTTGATGCAAAAGCCCACCCAGGCTGCTAGATACATATAGACTGTCTCGCTACGCTAGCCAGGTTCGGGGTTCTCCTCTAGTAGTAGCGCCAGTGTCTCGTGTTGTTCCATCTTCATTCAGGAATCTGCAACGCGACGCAAAGGGGTGCCTCGTTGCTACAGGCGCGCGCGTGTGCAGGGAAAGGGGCTTCGCCCGTGGGGCGGTCGCAGTGAATGTGCCTGCCACAAGTAGTCCAGCACGCAGTACTGTAGTGGTAGCGCTTTCAAACCGGTGGTCGCCTCGTCAGACTGTCACGCTGCTTTGCCTGCAGCTGCAGCGTCCGCCCCCAGCCTTTCTGACGCCGCTGCATGTGCCGCTCGCCAGTGGCGCCATGCCGTGCCGCAGCGGCGGTGGTACACGCACACGTACCGTCACTCACCAGGCAGGCAGGTCTGGAAAGCCGCTGCGGTGCTGCCTCCTGCCGCCCCTCGCTTCCCTCGCAGCGGCCAGCCAGCGTTACGCAAGTGTTGACAGGACAAAGGCAGCGTGTGCGTAACAGGACACACGTGTACCGATCCCGACCTTCCGTGAGCGAGGTACCTTGATCGGGTCATCCTCCACCGTGGTCCGTAGATGCATGGTCCGAAACAGCCAAGTACTAGGACCTCCACCGTGGTTCTTGTTGATCCTTGACCGCCGGCCTCCCCGACCTCCGGCCGGCGGGCCGACCCGAGCGGGGCAATTTTGCGGTGGGAACGGTTCAGCTGTGCACGCTCACTGTTCATCCCCCTGCCGCAGTCTGCACGCTGGTCCGCCCCCCTCGTGCCGCCTCAGGCCGAGTGCCTGCGCACGCAGTGCGTGCCCTGCCGCAGTTGAAAGTCCACCGCCCCACTCGAATCCACCACTCCGTCGCCCCATCGCACCGGCTCGCTTTGCTGATCGGTGCTGACGATGGCAGCCCGTCGTGCGCTACGGCCGGGCTACCGAGTTCGGCAAAACCTTCGATCCGATCCGATCCGATCCGTCACACCTGCTGCTCTTTTATCGACGAACTACCACGGCATCTCCCATTTACCACGCTGCTGCCGCTGCCGCTGCAGGGGCCGGCCGGCAATGCCCATGAGACAAGCAGCACACGCTGACGGGGAAGGCGCGCATGCATGCATGGCAGCGGCGAGCACCGTGCACGCTGCCGCGCGCACAGGGATGCGATAGAGAGAGAGAAGGATACTGTACTACTGCCGCACGTATGACATGCACCTGTGACTCTGAACCTCACTGACTGGCTGGCTGACGGCAAGCCCTATAGATTTACACAGGCTGTGCGGCCTGCAGGGTTTTGCCCCTGTCCTGTTCTGACCCCGTCTTTGACTCGTCGCGCGTGCAGGGAAGATCGAGCACGGCCTGAACTGGACGGACGAGCCGCCTTCGCCGTCCTGACACACACACACACAGCGCTCGACCGCTCGCGTTGGGGACACGACATGTGCGACTGGTATCACTGACACTGCGTGCCTGCTCTCGGCGCTGATCGGTGACGATCAATCGTACTACAGTAGCGAGCGCGCTTCCTCGGTGCCCAGGTCTTCTTGAAAGCATTGGGAGGCAGCAGGGATTGCGAGGAGCAAAGTGCAGGGTTTCAGGCCGGCAGCCGCTGAGCAAGATTTTGATGGCGAGTTTGCGAATTTTCTGACACGGGGGAGGACGAGTTTTGGAGAAGAGCAAAGGGTAGTGGCGGCTTTTGGCCAGACGATGCGGTCAGGCAGGCATGCTCGAATCATGTGGTGAGAAAAAGAAGACGGCCAGATACTTGTTTAAGTGTTTTTGCTTGATGGCAGTAGTATATCGAGTTTCTTCTCGTTCCAAACATGTTTTAGGGCATATTTGGTTATGTCATTATGTGCCATGCATTGGGCTACCACACTTTTATGCTCATGTACACTCCTGCATTTAGCAACACATTCTGATATACTAGGATTTCATTTTTCAAAGCAGGATTACACAAGTGAGCAGTATTTGAGGAAAGCATGACACATAGTCAAAGGAGCAGAGAAGACCGGGACAGTGAGAAACCTTGTACTTACGATTACAGACCTTGCGGGGGCCTCCTGTGAAAGAGTGCTTTGCAAGTCTCAGTCCATGCAACATATCCCTGACCGCTGCCCTGCCCTGTCACAGCCAAAAGACAGGACGCATCAGTAGTATCACCTCACGTCTCTTCCCAGCACTGCACATCACTCTCTTTCCTGCAGCAGGGAAAAGAGAGAGGAAAGGTCAGGTGCATCGGAGACCAAAAACAAACGATATACAAGGAAAAAAGAAGCCAATTTTGACAAACTTCCGGGTGAGTTCCCAATAAAAAATGTCCCTAAAAACAAGCAATTCTTTTTCGCGCTCTTTCTCATGGGTCAAGCAGCCACATCACCATGATTATCACAGGGGGAGAGTCATTCATTCAGCAGTCACCAGCGTGGACAGTGGGTTGGCTTATCTGAGCCCCCTAGGAGCCGGCCCACACGCCAGACAGGCACATGGGACCCAGGTGGTGCTGTCAGTGGGCACGCCACGGTATGCCTCCTCTTTCCCCCTACTTTGACCGATCAAGTACCCGTCCCGGGGTGCAACCCAACCCAAGCCTGTGTGCAACACTCAACGTACAAACCATTGTTTTGTTTGGTGGCTCCTAATTTAATCATTGCGTTTAGGCAGGGAACAGAGGTTCCAGGTAGGATACTTTTGGCGCCTCATAATGGTGTTTGCTTAAGAGGGCCGATCTTTTTTAATGCACTTGGCTTGGAGATTGTCTCATGGCTGCGTGGCCTACGTGTGCTACTGTGGTGGCAAAGACTAGTCGTCCACGCACCCACGGCGCCCTGTGAGGTTTTTGCACAGTGGTGCCTTTTGGTGCTTCCTTGTGTGAAGGAAAGGAAAAGTACAAAAGCTTGGCCCTGGCCCCCGGCACTGCCCGTACGTGTCTGTCACGTCAGAGCTTTCAGAAGAAGTGTAGAGACCGGTACACGTTGTCTGATTGTTTGTTTCAGTTTTTGGTCTAAACACGAGCCCGACAGTTCGGCTGCACGCTGCCATGCATGCATGCATGCAAGCAGGTTCGCTAAATCAGGTACGTGTACGCTTAAGTGATAAAACTAACGTTGCAAGTACGTACTAATCTTTTTTCTCGAAAAGAACAACAACAACGTGAGGTGTAGAAAGAGGGAAGAAGAAATGTGTGTGGAAAAGAAGAAGAAACCAGGGCAGGGCAGACAGACGCAAGGGTGGTGGTGGGAACACATGGAGCGGAAATGGCAGGCGGCATCATGCACGAACAGTGCCGGAAAGCCTGCCCCGTGTGGTTGCGAGCGCGTACGGTGCAAGTTGCTTGGCCGGTACAGTACATTTTCCTGCGCAGCTCTGCAGGGCCAGCTGCTGTGTCACTCGCTTGACCGTCAGTGGCTGACAGTGGCAGCCAGGCGCACGCATACACACACACACGCACATCACATGATCTTCTTCTGGTGTCCGTCTTCTTCTTTTGCCATACTAGTATGCTTTTCTTTTCTTTTCTTTTGCTCGGGCGAGCTTTGCCTTTTCGAATCGAAAATTGAAGGGGCACACATGTGTGCACAGTGACCAAAGATGACTGTGCAGAGACTGGGAGCGGTGTGTACAGACGCATCGCCTTTGTTTATGAGTTTCCGTAAGTAAAGCTGGCTGGCCGGCGGTCAGGGCAGGCAGAAGACAGCGGCAACAAAAGGCAGAAGAGCACAGCAGCCATTGCTGGCTTCGCAGATGGGCGCCTGCCCTGTCCCCCCACCCTAGCCAAGGCCAGCTACAGCTACTAGCTCCACTCTACCGTTCGGGCCAAAGCGGCTAGGTAGAGAGAGAGAGAGAACGGGAGGAGGGTGCAGTATTATTACTACAAGCCGTTCTCAGCTCACTTCGGTTCAGTCAGGGACCCGTCGTTTTCGTGCTACGAGTAGTTTCTACCGGGTACCTGTACCTGGTACGTCCATGCGTGAAAAAACGGGATACTCCAGTGCGTGGCAGCGTGCGTGGGCGCACTGTTTCTTCCTCTGGGTCATGCTCTCTGCACGATAGGCATACAAATATCTCACCCTCTCATTGCTCCATGTGACCGGTGAGCGGCCGTACAAGTATCTGGTGCTCTACGGACGGGCTTGGTTGGTGTACGTGTACACTCGTGCGATATTTCTCTCTGTCGGAAGGAAGTCGGACGGGAGTGAGTGTGAAGGTGCGGTGGGTGGCTGCAGGGCTACCTGCGTGGTGTGTCAGAATCTGCCTGTCTCCCGCTCCCTCTCTCTCCATGTATGGCTGGTGCCACCTGCAGCCTGCACCGTTTGCAGTCAATAAACAACTGCGGTGTTAAAATATTCAGAGCTACTAGCACACTGCATCTGGTGGCGCCGTGGCAGCGTCCACCCGCAGCAGGGGCGACCCTGACACCACACCCCAGCATTGCCACATTTAACTAGCAACCTACTGTATATCTGTCAACAACAACAAAATTTAGCAAGCCCACTCCTTTGCTACCATCAACACGTACGGGAAGCCTACTGCAATCACAGTTTCCCTCCTGTGTTTTGTCGAGCAATCAGCGGGAACTTTGTGTCCGTGTTTTCCTTTGTATAAAAACAATCATCATCAGTAAACTAAAAGTAATAGATACAGGGCGCTGCAACACGCACCAACGATCTGAGGCCGCGCGAGACAACCACGCTGTCGCCCCTACCTCGGTGCTTGGGGACGGAGCAACTACCTTCTTCTAGACGGATAGATGGCTTTCATGTGGACAGCTCTACGACGTCGCACCCGGCCTCTTCGCGGCGGTTCCGCCGAGTTTAGCCTCCACGCCCCGTGTGCACGAAGGCCTAGCAAGGGGCTGGTTGCATGACGTCCCCCTGATCTCAAGACAACAAACATCAGAGTGCTCCTCGAAGTGGCGGATCGAGTGGAAGAAATCACCCTCTTAGAGGGGATACAAGACGTCCTCAAGTGGAACTGGGACCCGAGCAACTGCTACACGGCCCAATATTGCTACCAGGCCCTTTTTGCGGGCGAACTTCGATGGCAGGTGCTCTCCAGATCTGGCGGTCCCGAGCCCCAGCCAGTTGCAAGGTAACACTTTGGTTAGCCATGAGAAACAGATGTTGGACCACCGATAGGCTGAGCCGGCATGGCCTTCAACATCCGGCGGCCTGTCCCTTCTGTGACCAATGTGGAGAGACCATCGATCATCTTTTCATGAGATGTGTCCTGGCCCGCGAGGTTTGGGCAGCCTGCCTGGGCTGGTGGAACAAGAGGCATTGGATGCTGGAGCATGACACCAAGTTTGTTGTTTGGCTCCAGGATAGGCGGGGTGGCAAGGGCCGCGAGCGCGACCTCTGGACAGGGATCTCTTTGGTTTGTTGGATGTTATGGCGCCATCGGAATGATGTGGTCTTCGATGGGGCTGCTCCTTCTTCCGGAGAGGTCATCCTAAAAATCGCCGCGGAGGCGGACCTCTAGAGGAATGCGGGGCTTTTCCGTGACTATCTAGGGCAGGTGGATAGGTGGAGATGCCGCGAGTAGTTGCTTGGGATGTGTGTGTGCTATCCTTGAGACGGCGTGGAGTTGCACCATTGGCGTCTGTGCCGCAATGCGTTGTAAATCTTGGCCTCTTGGCCCTCCTTCTATGAAAACGATACATCTTTCAGGACGTATCCTTGAAAAAAAAAACACGCTGTCGCCCGAAACCAAAGACCACACCCTACACTAAGAGCATCTCTACCGGCATCCTCTAAATATTGGCTGGCATACTGGTGGTTTGGAAAGCAGCCCTCACACCACATCAAGTACCATCTCACGCTCTACATCATACGCTGAGTCGTCATAGACCATAAAAGTGAATTCTATCCTATACGCGAGTCCACTGCCCAACCATTTGAATCACATGCAACTTCATACTTCTTTATATGATCATGCTAGGTTCACATCAACAAGTACGGAGCTGGGGAGGATGCTCGAGGTCTCAAGGACGATGTCACGGAAGCATGAAAGAAAAGGCGCAAGAAGCAACGGTTATAAGACCGGAATCTCCGTCCCTGCTAGATGGGAGTCTTCGTCCTCGGCACCCCGAAGTTTCTGGCTAGCGATCCCGAGTCTCCGTCCTAAGGACTCCGGCCAAAACATCAAGAGCTCCTAAAGTCACCCAGGAGACAACACCGGAGTCTCTAGCAAACCCAGAGTCTCCGGCCTACGACACAAGAGTGTCTGGCCTATGAGTAGGCCTGCACACCTTGGAGTCGGGCCTTAGCCCATGTATGCCTTCGTTTATGCCTAAACTACCCCTAACTCGTGGCTGGCTATATATATATGCCCCTACCTCCATATGTAAACCCTAAACAAAGCTAAGAAGATGATAGAGAGCTTTGCTCTCGTTCCTCCCATGGTGGGTCAGATCCATTCATGGATACCAATGCCCCCGGATTTAATCTAGGAGATGTACAAGGGGATCCTCAAGTAGTTGGATTGTTTTTATTGTGCACTCTATTGCATTGATCTCTCCATTTGGGTCTCTATCAAGCGCAACATCTTCACAATAGTCTATCCTTTGCTTGTCAAACTTTCTAACTTGGATCTCTACCTATGTGTCTTCCAAGTGGATTCTATTCGGTTTGTAGTTCAGGACAACGGGTGCAAAACGATTATGGTGTGGTGTAGTGTTTGTATCTTCGATTTCCACTCGCGTGTTCATCGTGTTTTCGTCTCCTCTCCCAAACCTACCTGAATCTATGAAGATCGGGCCACAATAGTAGCTTTATGCTGCACCATACGGTATCTAGAGCCTTTAGTTGCCATGGATTCGGGTTTGTCTTGAGTTTATAGCCATCCCCTTGATTTTCTTCCCTAAATTCGAAAATTGCACCAAAAATATCCCAATTCGTATATTGGATCGATCTAGAATTTGTGGGCGTTTTGGAAGCTTTTGATCATGATCCGTTGAAAAACTTGTTGATATACCCCCTCTACATTTTCATAGATTAATTCCTTGATTTGCCCCATTAATTTGAGGTTTTGGTTTGAGTTTTTCTACCCAAAATCGCGTCACGGACGAGTTCTTGACATCTTGGAAACTACCGACCAGAGTCTTCGGCCCTGTAACCCCAAATTATCCTACCCTTGCCTCATAGATTTTAGCTTCACACCATTTTAAGCAGACATTTTGCATACGAATTTGGATTTTGGTGTTCTTTAGCTTATTTCGAACAAGAGAAGGAGCTCTACATCAACATCACTTGTGCATGCCATATTCTCCAACCAAATTTCCATGAGCTAGGACGGAACCAACAATAAGGGTCAAGATCAACACTGAAAGGTTTAAACCATCACGCATCTTTTCCCCACTTGCATTTCTTTGAAAGGCACACTATATTTGCGACCTACAGATACTATTGAGACTAGTTCCTCCTACGATTGCTTGGGATTTGTATATTTATACCTTGTAGTATTCTGAGCAAAAGTTGTATGCGCCATATCATATAGTTATCTTGTATAGTTATTGGCATAAGAAAGAGAAAAAAAAGATACAAGTGCCATATAGAATTGGAATCTCAAGCTCGATGAACATCTTGCAGGTGGTACTAATTGTGCAAATCTTGTAGCCCTCGAATTTTGTGCAATCGAACTAGTGTCTGTCCTTGTACTTGTGTGTCATGAGTTTATAGTCTTCGCTATGTCCTCATTTTGTTCTTAGATCTCTTTTTCCGTTGCACAAGTCCCATTTATCCCATCGTGTGTGTTCTCTTGAACATAACTCCTATTTTGTGAGGTTGAATTGTTTATGCTTTGTGATCATCGTGGTTGTTTACTTGCCTTTACAAATCTCGATTTCCAGCTATTCCAATTTGCATGCCACTTTACATACCCAAGCTCCTCATAAGCCTTGTGTGTTTGCTATTTCTTGTATTTTTTGATATAATGCCACTTGTCCTTTGCATTTGGTTTGACCTCGGTCCATATGATTGATCAAATACTATCTACAAGTGATGAGGTTGTTGGATGGAAAACAAAAAATCCTACGGAAGAGTTGAACAAACCCAAGATACGATCTACAAGATGCTAGTCAAGATTTAGATCCGATCTACTTACTCTCGTACACGACATCAGATCAATTCGATGAAGTCCTGTGACTAGCAACACCTCTATGGTATCCACACGTCCGTCTTGGTGCCATCTCCACCTACTTTATCCCGCAAGCGAGAGAAAAGAGCTCCGCGAGATTCCGTCAGCACAACGATGTTGCTTGTTTATGGTGGAGAGAGAACGACAGGTGGTATGGGTATGCCCTATGGGTGTCTAATGTTGGCCTACCCGGTCCGTCCCAGCAGAAGCCCATGAGATGATGTACACCTGATGGCGAAGCCTAGGATGGTTTCGGATGGCTCAAGCCCAAGAAGGAAGCGACTCCTTAAAGAACATGGCTAGAATTAGATAGAAACTCAAAGGGGAAAACCCTAACTTGTAACCGACTCGACTTACCCCGGGACCGGCCTACCTATATAAAGGCTAGGAGGACACGGCGAGGAGGACAATCCACAACCCTAGCATACACACTGCCTAATCTTATTTGCGCACCCCATGTAACCTTTGGTTTCGCCATCAATCAAGAGAAGACAAGAAGGAGTAAGGTTTCCCTCTGAGGCCTAAACCTAGGTAAATCTCGTGTCTCGTGTTGCTTGTTTGCTAGTCATTCCGCGATCTCTACCATCCCATTCTTCTTTAAAACCCAAGCCCATAACAATGGGCATTGACGAGTCAAACCCTCATCAATTGGTGCCGTTTGTGGATTCCGCGATCAAAGCAGAAAGCCTAAAGCTTGCACTTGCCATACACATGTGCCTATAATTTTTTTGTGAATCGAGCAAAATCCTCGTCCTTTTATCTGATCACCTTGAGCCACAAATATCTACTGAAGTCGTCAATAACAAGCAGAAAATAATGGTTACCTCTCGCAGTAGCTGGCTTGATCGGGCCGAAGAGGTCAGTATGGACAAGCTCCATTCCTTGCGATGTGCAGACGATGTTCTACTGTAGGAAAGATATACGGTGTTACTTCCCAAATCCACATCCGTTGCAGAACTGATCGATGTGGTTTAGCAACGGCATGCCACACACCATCCTCTTCCGAGACTGGCCACACAGTGCTCGGAAATGCAGGTGCCCGTACCATGCATGCCACAACCATGCTGTATCGTCGATGTGCTCTATCAGGCAGGTTGACACGGTGAGGTTTGGAACTATCTTGTACAACTGATTCCTTGTTCTTTGCACGCGCGCCAACATGTGCCGCTGTTGATCGAGGATGCATAGGTGGCCACCCTCAATTATCGTCTTGCATCCATTGTCGTTGAGCTGGCCAAATGAGAGAATGTTGGTAAATAGCCTAGGGATGAACAAGACACCGAACAACACGCACTGATGGCCTGATGTGCAGGTGTACAAGATCGTCCCCATTCCCTCCATGTTCATGACCAATCCGTCCCTGAATCACACAGTGCATTGCACTGTCTCGTCGACCATGGTGAAGATATCTTATGTCCCAGTCATGTGGCTACTTGCCCCCGTGTCGAGATACCACGCATCATCGTCTGTGGTGATGGGTATCACATGATCTTCATTGAGAAAGACATCTTGGGGAGCAATGGCATATCCGTTCATCCCCTTACGCCCCGCTTGTTTCATCGTTTCATTTACGGAATGATCCGTATATTACGGAGGATACGAACGAATTAGCCAGACCTCAAAATGTCCGTAAAACTTACAGACTAAAATCCAGCGAACCAATCAGGGCCTTAAGGGTTTGAGCCATTCGTATCCCTAGCATGATGTAGGTGATGGGATGCACATCAGCCACAACAAGGAGGAGGCTGGATCCCTCTTCGTCCATCGCCACAATGTTCGCTTGTGCGCCATGCTTCTCTTAATCATGATTCTTCTTTCGGCACTCTGCCGCCTAGTGGCCAGGCTTGCCACAGTTGTGACAATTTCCCTTGCGACGCTCAGTGCTCACTCCGCCGGTCGAGGCGAGTTTGTCGCCGCCCTGTCGCTTGTTCTTGGGCGTGTCCTTGCCGCCCGTGTTGCCGCCACACTGTCGAGAGAGCGTGGCCCATTACTCTCCAGTAAGGTTAAAGTGACCGCCGATATCCTCCAACGCACCGCGCCCTTAAGACGTGGAAAGACGTTCGCTCAGCTCCTCAATCGAATATCCTTTAGGTCATGAAGAGTTTCAATGGAGCATGCCATCTAACTATACCTTGGTGGTCCAATGCGTACGAACTTCTAGACGACTTCGAGCTCGGTGATGGTATCTCCCAGCGATTTCAGGTCGCTGAGGAGGCTGGAGATCCACATCATGAAACCCTCGACCACTTCGCCAGTCTTGAACACCAGGTTCGCTAAATCCTTGCAGAGTTTTTGATGACGTGGCTCGTGGTCGCGCTTGATGACAATGCACATCATTTTGATCGCGTCCCAGGCTTCTTTCACATTGTCCTTGGCAGCACCGGATGGCACTATCTTTGGCGGCACGGAGCGCAAAGTTGCTGTAACATCCCAGGATTAGCACCTCGAAATAGACAGGACACATGTTTGTGCATTGCATTCATGCATAAGAAAATCCGGGAAATTTTCGCGCAAAACTAAAGAAGCTATAGAGGGATCGAGATCTCTCTTGTTCTAATGGAAACATCAGGACAGGTGCGATGGATTTCGACATGACCTCTATTGTGCTTTTGTCTTTCAGGGAAGATAATTCAAAATTTGAATTTTAAATTGAAAGATCTGAATATTAAAAGAATTTGAAATGGAATAATAATTGGAAAGTAAATTGTAATAATAAATAAAAGGTGAACTCTTAATTATATTTAAGATACAGTATTAACAATTATCTAAGTATATAAGACAATTGAAATTCAAACACAAAAAAAAGGATTTTCAATAAGAACTGAGTTCATAATTATAAACAAGATATGAACATTACAATTTAGATTACAAATAGAAAGAAAAATTAAGCTTTATTAAGATTATATAGTATTACATTGTCTTTACAAACAAAATATAAAACAAATAACTTTATTAAATAAGATACAACCATACAATGTCTTTACATTATTTAAACAGAAAAGAAATTACAATAATAGTTAAAAGAAAGAAAAGAAAGAAAACCTAAATTATTTTCCTATCTACTTTTGTATCCTTTTTTCTTCATCTCTTCTTATCCTCCTTAGTCTTGATCCCTGCGAGAAAGCAACAAGCAAAACAAATAGAAAACACAGGGGGTTATGGGGGTTATGGTACTCTCAGGTTTTAGCAATGTAATGCATTGCTTTGTCTCATCATTGAGTAGTATTAAATAAAAAGGGGCCAATGTAAAATCTGTTCTTATCTAGAATTTTTGCCTCAGGCTTATGCATCATAGGCAGGGGCAAGTTTCACCAAATAGATCATCTATTCTTATCAGATGTGTAGCCTCAGTACAATATTATTGGCCAAGAGGCAAGTTACACCAGATAAGGACATAGTAAAGAAGTAGGAGTAACAGTCAAATTACTTGATCTAATCCATCTGGGTGAGGCAAGCTCACACACAGCTTACACACACATGCATGTTGATGTGTTGTCAACACAGGATGATGATGTGAGAGAGAGAGATAAGTACACAGCCGCAGGACATCCACCAGACCAAGCCCCACACTTTAGTTTTAATCTCTAGTTATACAGCCACAAAGAGCACTGCTTGTTCTTGCAATTCACATCTAAAACACCACTGGATCACTACAGTAGGATCTGGGTAACCAACCCCACAAGAGGAAGGAGTTGTCCCCGAAGACAAGCAAGGAGGAGGAAGATCAGGGCCAATTCATAAACAGCCCAGTAGCTAGATCAAGGTGGATCAGGCCATAAGGACAAGAAAGTGGCAAGACAAAGCAGACCAATTGGATAGCTAGGTGTAGTGGACCAAGATTCCTCACCAAATCATCTGTCTACACTGCAAGCAATAGGTTAATTACTAGAACCATACCAATACTTGTTCTTGACAAATTAAAACAAGTATCAGATGGGAGTCAGAGAGAAAGCTCTCAGTATAGTGTAGAAGTGCTACACTAGTTCATCCTAGAGCTGTTAAAAGCCAACAAATTATCTGTTCTTATCTTAGAAAGATTTGGCCTCGGCCTGTGCATCATTGGCTTGGATAAAATCTTAAGGAAACCAATCATGCTATCTAGTCACCGCCAGCACACTCCAGAATGGAGGCACCACAAAGAAAGGCAAAGCAGATACCAACCATAGAAATTGAATTAGGCACTTGATCCATATATCATAGGCCAAGAAAGCTCTTAAAGAAAAATAGCAGCTATTAGGCTTGGGATTTGGCCACTGCACACTCCAGGAGGCACCACAAGAGCTAAATCCTATGTGGTAAAATACCACCATCTTCATCCAAGGGTAAGACCACCACCCAATCGCTAGAAGCAACCAAACCATATCTCCAATCATCTTCCTAGTTCATAAACTAGAAATCATTTATTCTATTGTAGCAAAGCTACAATAATCATTCTATAATCAAAACACCATACTAATATGATGAAGGGAGCATATTAAGCTATTGTATCATTTAACCACCAGGCCAAAAGCACATATACAAGCCAAAGAAAATGACCATCCTTTTTACAATCCAGCTGCTAGACTACAGGGCACATTCCCAGAGGGTAGCACCTCTGTATCAAAAAGCTCATCTGTAGCTATTTAATTCAGATAATCATTTTCCTAGACAAAATAATTCTAGGAATCATTCTTAAAATTCTGATCTCTCTGTCAATCTGGACAGGTAATAAGATCCATCCTAATCATCATTTTAACCTCAAACATATCCCATTTTTACTACCTTATCCAACAGATATAATGTTATAGAAAAACTACTTCCTGAAGCAAAGCTTCAGCAAGTTAAGAATCAGAACATTAAGATTACAATATACATTTAGAATCCACCATTCACAAATCAACCACTGGTTCACATGCAATTATGTCTGAAAGTCAAATCATTTCTTTAGTGTTGGCCACTAGGAATCATTTCAAATAAAAGAACGAGTCATTTTCCTAGGAATAATACTAGGAATTATCTTTGGATACAAATCCATAGTCACCCATGACATTCATTCTATTTAGGGGATAGTCATTTAAGCCAACATACAGATACAATATATTCCAGGAACTACTCTCTAAAGCAAAGATTCATCACTTTAAACTCAAATATCAATCCATTCAAATACACAAGGAACTCACTGAATGGAAATTAGACACATGGTGTAATCCAAACATTTCTTTTGTAATCAATTTAGAAAAACAGGGCCATCTGTTGCCTAAGTATAATATGAACTCTAACTAAACTAACTGACAGAAAGAAGAGCAATCAGGCCAGGATCATTAGGGGCAACAGATACCACAAACAGATTAACACCTAGAAGAAGAACCCTAGGTTCAGGAATGAAACCTAGACATGGGTAATCCTAGAAATCACACTTAATGTTGCAAGATAGATAGAGCATGAAGAGGAGCATAGCAGTGAGAGAACCACTTACCGGAGGTCCTCGCTTAAGCTCGAGAAGAGGAAGCAGACCAGTGGGAAAGGGCACAGTAAACGGTGGCACAAGAAAAATTGAGGCACTTAAACCATGTCAAAGCCGCCCGAGCAACCATCCATCAATGAAGCCTCCAGGCGGCCCCACATCAACATCAAAACACCACGGTATCGCCACGGAAGCACCTCAGGGTGGTAGGCACAGAAACCCTAGGCACCAGATGGGGTCGCGCGTGATCGAGGAAAGCCATGCCCTTCAAATCAAATAGGACTAGTCGATGCACTGGATCATAATTAATTGGCTAGCACGGCGGCGGCAAAGGAGGCCGAGCGTGGCCGAATGATAAGCGGCGATAGCCGCAAAGATCGCGAGGAAGAAGGGTCGAGGCGAGAGAGAGAGGAGAGCGTATGGGTAGTGTTGACCAACTCGGTCGGTTGGGCCCTATGATTTAGCCCAACCAGATGGACTGGACTAGGGTTTGGGCTAGATGGGCCCAAGAACTAGGCCCAATTTGTATAATAACAAAAATGGAAATTATTAAAATACCCCTACACATTTTAAGCTCTAGAATAATATAGAAAAATCCTAAAAATATATATGATATATCAAAATGATCACAAAAATATATCTACCTAATAAAAATATAATTTAAGTGTTTAAAATAAATTTAAAGAAAAATAATTATTAACACCATTAAATTTTAAATGAAATTTTATAAAATAAAACAAAAACTCTAAAAATAAATAAAAAATCCTTTTTGTGTATCAAAATAACTCTATTATTTTATAAAAATACTTACTTAGATTTTTACAAATAAAACATAAAGTAAATATTTAAAGACACTTAATTCTTTGATGAATTTTAGAAAAATAAAGATAATACATAAAAATAAATAAAATTCATTTTTAAGGTCTTGAATAAATATATTACACTAGAAAAATATGAAATATATTATTAGGAAAGTCCTTAATATTTTAAATAATAAATCCTTACCTAATACCTATTTTGTGAATTCTTTAAAAACAATTCTTAAGTAAGAAATAATCACAATTGTTATAAAACCTTGAACAATTAATGTCTTAGTACTAATTCCAAAACCATCACTTGAATTCATAATCAAACTTAAGTATAACTTTTAACTTTAAAATATTCTTTTAAAAATTGTATTAAGAATCCTTTTAAATAAACATTGGGTATCACCCATTTATATAATATGGTGAATAATCATTATATTTTAACCACTATTAACATAACTTTAAATTCTAACAAATTACTAAGACCATCTAATTATGATTCCATTAAATAAATACATATTCCTTTCATAATAGCAAAACAAATTTAATCTAATCATTCACTTAAATAGAAAGTGAATAATTCTACACCTTAGTACTCAACACTTGGGGCAAAGTGTTGAGTCTGTGTTGTGCAGGTCTCCATGTTGCTTGCAACACCTGTGTGACGTTTCCTTCCTCCTACTGGTTCGATAACCCTGCTTTCATCGAGGAAAACTTGCTGCTGTGCTGCTTCACACCTTGCTCTTGGGGTTCCCAACAGGCTCCACGTCAAACACCGAGTTCTCTGGCGCCATTAAGGAGTCATCAACAAGTTTTATGACGCCATTGCCAGGGAGGCTAAGTACGTCTTCATAAGGGGAGTCCTTCACTTCCTTTCTCTTTACTTTGTTTTTAATTTGTTTAGTTTTTTTGCTTGGCTTTGTTTGCCTCTTTTGAAAAAAAAACCAAAAATTATTCTAGTTTGGTTAGCTTGTTTTATTCAAAAACAGAAAAAACTAGTGTCTACTCTAGTTGCAACCTTGGTCTAGCTCACCATGTTTCCCCCCAAGTTCGCCCTGAAGGATCTTGCAATAGGTAGTGGCTCCATAATTTGAAAAGATAATATTGAAGAATTCTTTAATCATGTTAGCAAGCATGAGGATATTGAGGATAAATCTATAGGAGAGCTTGCTCCTAATTATGATATTGCTGCAGCTTGTTTAGTTCATATGTTGGAGGCTAGGTTTGTTAGCCTTAACCCCTTCATACTATTCTTGTTCCTAAAACTAAAAGAAGAAAAGAATGCTGAAAAGAGAGAATTCATTCTTGAAACTTTACTAAAAGAGTTCCATGATGTTGCTAGGGAAGCCAAAAAGGTATTTGAGCGTTTTAATATGCTAGGTTCAAGTGTAGATGTTGTGCGTACTTCTAAGCCTAGAGAGAAATTTAAGATACCCATACCCTTTAAGATTGTTGGAATGCATGAAGCCTTTGAAAAGAATTTTCATTGGATCGCTCCTAAAAATCATTTTGATGACCAAAGAGTGATGAAAAGGGATCCTCCGAAACCCATTTGGATGAGATACCTTTCATAGTTGAAGATTTTGCAAGTATTGATGTTAATGCTTCTTCATTTGAAAATACTTGATTCTTCTTGCTTCTTGTGCCTAACTTAAAGGCGTTAAAGAAAAGTACTTGTTGGGAGATAACCCAAGAGTTTCCTTGAGTCTTGGAAGTTATTAATTTAGTAATGACTTCTCCTTATCCTTTTTGTTTGCTTTTTGTGCCAAGAATGACCACTGATGAGAGGGAAGTAAGATTTGGGAAGTTGTTGTCCCGAAACAGATTTCTGTCCTGCACCAAAAAATTCGTGAGGAGTCTCTATAACTCGTATTTACCTGAAAATTTACGAATAAATCCCCCAGTATGTTATCTAAATTTCGTTAGTTCAGCACTTTTTGATTTGAGCAATAGAAGATATTCGAAAAAATCGGTTTCTACCTACTGGTCTGTTTTCACAGATTTCTGCCATTATTTGCATTTGCTTCTTAGTGATTCCTTTTTTAGTTCACTTTTGGGGAATTGAGCTTTTTGAAGGAGTTTCTACAGTAGCTTGTGTTTTTAGTAAAAATTCTTGCTGTTCCAAAGCTTTGCCTAAGGTCTAATATCTTTTGAATACACTAATGTTGCTAATGAAGATTGTGTGAACTTTTGTATGAAGGAAAAATTTCAGGTGTAGAGAGAGAATGATGTAAGGAGATGAAGAATGGACAAAAGCTCAAGCTTGGGGATGTCACCCGGTGTCACCCCGAGATATATCCAAGAGGTACAAGCGTCAAAGCTTGGGGATGCCCAAGGCATCCCCTTCTTCATCAATAAAAAGCTCAGGTATGTTTAGACACTTCGTTTTTATAGTTTGATGCACTATTGTTTTGTTCTTGGAGCGTCTTAGTTTTTGTTTGGTTTGCTTAGTTTGTTTATTTTGTTTGAATAAAGTAGTTTGGACCCCCGTTCTCGCTGTGTTGTGCAAATAAGTTGCTTGGTGTTGGAAAGGAGTAGTAAGTTCTTTCTTGTAAGTGCAAGAGGAGCTTGCATTGACTGAGACTTAGACTTTAGCATGACATGATAGGTGTTGTTTTGACCTTATGCTTAGTAATTATTGTTGTAGCATGTATTGTTCCAAACAATTGGGATTGCTTAGTGTGCCTTGAAAAAAATTATCCGTTGTTTTAGCATTGAAAAGCATAGTATTGTGGTATTCTCCTTTGATGCTTTATTTGGGTTGACTTGGCACATGATCACACCATTTTATGACTATGACAAATCACCATAGCCTCTATGATCATTTATTCCTTGACTTGTAGTACCACTCTATGCTTTGATTAGTAATGCTTTGTTGCTCTGTATGATTATGGCCATTATTGCTCTCTTGGTTGGTTGCTCCCAGTCTCTTGCTAGCCTCCACTTATATGAGTAAGTTCTACTCATGCTTCCAACTCCCAAGAAACCAAGTTATTCCAAAGTGTCCACTATAAACTCATATGCATGGTGTGTTACACCATTCCAAGTATATTCTTGTTTTCAGCTATCTTCCAATTAAAACTATTTTGTTATGTGAAAACTTAGTGATTAAAGCCCTCACAAACTTGATGGAACACTTTATATTTCTTTGCCCCTAATAAACTTGAACCATTGTGTCATCTATGTTGTATATGTTTGCACTTATACGTTGGAATTAGCAGAACCATTCTGTCACGGGGAACGTTTTCAACATTGCACTTGTACTTTGTACTCAGTTGATATCATGCTCTTTTGTCTATGCATATCACCGTTGTGAAATAAAGAGGAAACTTGTAAGTCCATGGAGTTTGTATTTTGTGTTAGAGAAACGCCTAGGCCACTAGCCTAAGCCATGCCTAATCATGGTGGAAACTTGCAGCATCACCATAGTGAGATATCTATGAAGCATCCTCAATAAAAAGCTATGCATGTAGTAAATAAAAAAGATCGCGGAAATGCTCATTGCCTGCTTGCCTTGTCATTTTGGTTATGGGATAGCTCATGTACCATGTGCAAGGGGTACCCCGTTGGTGGTTCTCTATGATATGCATGTACTTACAATGACAAGAACTTATAGGTGACTGAAGTTGAGTAGCATGAGGTGTGGCCCTCGTATTGAAGGGACTGGAGATTGCCAACTTATACTTTGTCAAGCATATACTCCATATTTGTTCACTTTAACCTTAATCACTTCAAGATGCTTATGATTGGGGCAATGAGGGCTAAAAGCTAACAAGTATCATAATTTTTGGAAGCTCGTTTTGAAACTTGAAATCGCTGCTTCCCTTTATGAAGGGCCTTTCTTCCACCATTATTTGAGCCTCCACCTTCTACCTTTAGGCACCATTAAGAGAGCATAGTTGTCATTCTGTGTGCAGTGTCCCAAAGCTTATTGATTGATGCATATTGTGATATTATTTGTTCTTGTGCTACTTGTTTCTAGTCACCCTTGTGAACTTTGAAGGTGTCCTATGCATCTATTTGCTACTCTATGAGGGACAAGTTGAATGCCACTATGCTATGTTTTTTGTATGTGAAACAAACAAACATTTTTCAATGCATGTTATTCATGATCTTTGTTTGTATCCTTTCATGTTGCATGCATAGTTACTATGTCCTATTGTTAGAACTCCATATTTCATGCACTTGTTTAGAGTTCTTTGATCCCAGCTTTCAATGCTTGCAAATGGTTTGATCTTGGTTTTGATGGTGCATGTCACCTTAATTATTCTTTTTATCACTTACCTACTCGAGGACGAGCAGGAGTTAAGCTTGGGGATGCTTGATACGTTGGAAACGTATCTATAATTTTTGATGCTCAATGCTTGTTTAGTATCTACTTTTCTTTGCTGTGTCTACACTTTGAGGTGTTTTTATATATTTTTTGGAACTAACCTATTAACAAGTTGCCACAGTGCGAGTTGCCTATTTTCTTCTGTTTTTGGTTCCAGAAAGGCAGAAAATCAATATTCTCGGAATAGGACGAGACAAAAGACAAAGCCAATATTTTACCGTGAGGGACACGAATCCAGAAGACGAGACGGAGACGCGAACCAGGGCGGCCAAATCCCCCGTAGGCGCGGCCAGGGGTGGTCCCGCCGCCACCATCGCCTCCCAGCCTCGCTTCTTCGCCTATAAGAAGCCCCCGATGCAGAAACCCTAAGTACCCGATCAAAACTCCACGAAACCTTCTGTACCCGCCGCCACCATCGTACCTAGATCGGGGGATCTGAAGTTCTTCCCGGCAACCCGCCGGAGGGGAGATCATCCCGGAGGCCTTCTTCTGCAGTATGATGAGTGAGTAGTTCCACCTTGGACTATGGGTCCATGTAGTAGCTAGATGGTTGTATCTCCTCCTTGTGCTTTCATGTATAGATCTTGTGAGCTCCGTCCATGATCAAGATCTAATCTATTTGTAATCATGCATGTTGTGTTTGCAGGGATCCGATGGATATTGAGATTACTATGTCAGATTGATTAATGGTTTTGTCTTTATGATTCTATCATGTCTATGTTGTTTGTGATCTTGCATGCTCTCCGTTGTTAGTAGCTATCTTGGCCGAGTAGTTGCTAGTGACTCCAAGAGGGGATATTTATGCTTGATAGTGGGTTCATGCCTCTAGTTTCCAAGGGAAGTGACAGAAATCTCTTCGGTTGTAGATGTGTTGTTGCCACTAGGGAGAAAACAACGGTCTCTTGTTCATGGAATAAGTGGATTGTTTACCTTACACACTTTGCTTAAAGCAGTTGTTTGTTGCTTGCAACTTAATACTGGAGGGGGTTCGGATGATAACCTGAAGGTGGACTTCTAGTCATAGATGAAGTTGGATGGCGGTCTTTGTATATTGTTGTATTGCCCAATCGAATCTCATAGGATCTTTTTGTCTGGTATTGCATTTTTATGCCTTGCTCAGTTCTTGTCAATTGCCCTGTTGTAATTTGTTTACCCTACTATTGTTTATTTAAGGAGAGCACCTCTAGTGAACTATGGACCTCGGTCCAATCTTTACCATTGATACATCTTCCATTGTTAATTGTTTACTTGCTGCAAACCATTACCTTCCACACCATATGTTTAATCCTTTGTTACAACAAACCGGTGAGCTTGACAACCTCACTGATTCGTTGGGGCAAAGTCTTAAGTTTGTGTTGTGCAGGTCTCCGTGTTGCTTGCAACACCTGTGTGATGTTTCCTTCCTCCTACTGGTTCGATAACCTCGGTTTCTTACTGAGGGAAAACTTGTTGTTGTGCTGCTTCACACCTTGCTCTTGGGGTTCCCAACAGGCTCCACGTCAAGCACCAAGTTCTCTAGCGCCATTAAGGAGTCATCAACAAGTTTTCTGATGCTGTTGCCAGGGAGGCTAAGTACGTCTTCACAAGGGGAGTCCTTCACTTCCTTTCGCTTTACTTTGTTTTTAGTTTGCTTAGTTTCTTTTGCTTGGCTTTGTTTGCCTTTTAAAAAAACAAAAAAAATATTCTAGTTTGGTTAGCTTGTTTTATTAAAAAAAAACAAAAAAATAGTGTCTCCTCTAGTTGCAACCTTGGTCTAGCTCACCATGTTTCTCCCCAAGTTCGCCCTGAAGGATCTTGCAATAGGTAGTGGCTCCATAATTTGAAAAGATAATATTGAAGAATTCTTTAATCATGTTAGCAAGCATGAGGATATTGAGGATAAATCTATAGCAGAGCTTGCTCCTAATTATGTGATTGCTGCAACTTCCTTAGTTCATATGTTGGAGGCTAGGTTTGTTAGCCTTAACCCCTTCATACAATTCTTGTTCCTAAAACTAAAAGAAGAAAAGAATGCTAAAAAGAGAGAATTCATTCTTGAAACTTTACTAAAAGAGTTCCATGATGTTGCTAGGGAAGCCAAAAAGGTCGTTGAGCGTTTTAATATGCTAGGTTCAAGTGTAGATATTGTGGGTACTTCTAAGCCTAGAGAGGAATTTAAGATACCCATACCCTTTAAGATTGTTGGAATGCATGAAGCCTTTGAAACACCTCAAAGTGTAGACAAAGCAAGCAAAGTAGATACTAAACAAGCATGGAACATGAAAAAATATAGATACGTTTCCAACGTATCATCCTTACCGGGCAATAATGGTGTTTTGTAGAAATAGAAGCTCAAGGTCGAGTGCAAGCATCCAACTTCACTACATTGAAATCACAAGGCAAGTTCATCACTTTCTCATGTCCTTTGATGAGTCTTTATCAAAGTATTTGCAAAATTGTGTGTTATCATCTATGTTCTGAAGAAAGAAAATATTATTTTCCCAAACAAATAAGATGAATTTATCATCCTAAGTGATGGTAAAGTTGAGATGAGCAATGGAACTTATGTTTCCAGTTGCAATGAGATTAATCACACGGGAATTAATAACCCATGGCATCAGTGATTCTAGAGCCGTAAATTAGGCGTTAACCATGAGATTTGGAATGGGACAGAGAAGTCAGCTGGATTTTCTTCCTTTCATATGTAGGCAAGATGACCTTAACATGACGCTATGATTCCTTGTGCAGATCCAGCATATGGGTGGGAACCCTTAGGCCCCACGATTTTGGTGTCTAGATTATCTATGAGTGGCTGCCGGAGATATAGTCAGATCTTTATGGAGCTTACCAGGGGCATAACCGGTTCATAGAGTGTTCCGGAACTCATTAGGGTTGTAGCTTGCCCGAAAGGGGGCTTAACGGAGATGTAGCTCGGCCCAAAGGATCATGCAGCCATATGGGGTCATAGAGAGGAACAGTGATTGGCTTGGATCACCTACTGGGCCCCACATCATGGAATTGTGGACGGGAAAGTACGCCCGGTTGTGCAACAAGGAGTTGATCTCTCATGGGTAAATCAATGCACCTATGTAGAGTGTAAGAACTGTAATTTGTTACTCCCTGTTCCGGGAAAGAACTACGAACGCGGCGGGAATGGAACTCCATAAAGTTCTGGTCAACCTGTG
Organism: Avena insularis; assembly: GCA_023614405.1. NCBI lineage: Eukaryota > Viridiplantae > Streptophyta > Magnoliopsida > Poales > Poaceae > Avena > Avena insularis. The sequence goes on along the minus strand of CM042695.1, from coordinate 373,347,981 downwards.
AAGACTGGTGGGCATAGTTTTGGAAATAAAATCAATCTTTAAAGAAATGTTTACGAAAACTGCATAGTTCCAAGGACTAATAGTCCGAGGTGGTAGTTAGAGCATCAAACTTCCCACCTTGCATAGAATGAACTTGCTGGGTAACACTGTTACTCACTCTTTCCTTTGATACCTTGATTAGACTCTAGGGAGCCAGAAGACACTCTGATGTACGCAGATGAAGGACAAGAGGATGTCTAGTACGAGGAACCAAACCTGTCTGGAGGAGTGGAAGGGGTAGACTATGAGATATGCTATGGAGTGGAGGGCAATGAGTCCGAGTAGTTGCCTTAGTTGTTAGTAAACCAATTGATCCGAGCAACATAAACTTCATATAATAAGTTGTTGAGATCAATTTGGAGTATGTGTTTGAAACTTTAAATCTTCCGTTGAAACTGTTTAAGTTTGGTTTGTAAATTTGAATCACTTGAAATCTCGAACTTTTGGTATTGTAATAATAATGAAGTGTGTATGTTTGTAATATGGACCCGCAATGTTTCTGTTGTACCACTCTGAGGGATGTGATATTTACTGAACGGTGTTCTGTGGATGTCATGTCAACGACTATAGTGTACTACACATGTAGTGGTATGCTGGGCCACCATAGCTGGTATCAGAGCAATTGCTTCGACCTTAGGTTGGAAACTTTTGAGGGTTTTTTGGTTGTTCAACCACTATTCTAGTGAATACCATAACCTATTATGATGGTCGTATGATATCCAAGTATCGTGTGAGTATCCAACTTCTAGAGAAGCTTGGGTTATATCACGATTTACCCATGGGTGAAGGTAGAAGTCACCTAGCAGCATATCATGTTGCTATTCTAGAGGCGTTAGCCAATATTCGAGAGCACAAAGCCCAAGAGATAGAAGGAAGCACATTTTCTGTGATTACTCATGATTCTATAGACACGAAGCCAGTACTGGATCATCTTACTCTAGTAAAGAAGCATCCTAAATTAGCTTCCAAGTTTATCGATCGATATCGATTGATAGTTGGGTCTTTGTATAAGACACATCAGGTCATAGTGGAGGATAAGAATGACATGTTAGAGGATCTAAGTTATCTAGAACGAAGGGAGAAGTTAGCATCTCAGTTAGAGAATTAGTGGTGAGTAGGGCTAACTCAATTTTCAAGGATATTCCCATAGATCCAGAATCTTTTATACCATATCCTTATTCACCTAGACCTGAACCTACCTATGATCCTACTTTAGAAACGAGATATCCTATACCACAGGATTCCGAGGAAGGATCTGATTAAGAACTTCCTATTGAAAATTCTGATGGATGTAGGATAGGATCACCTAATGGATCTCGAGGCAACCAAATGTAAGTGGATGGTTCTGACAGAGATGTTGGACAATCCAGCTGGATGGGGCGAGAACAAATACTAATATTAGTAGCAGGAATGCTATGCTTGGAGGAAGTCAGGATGAGGAGGAAGATCCTGGAGAGCGGGTGTTTGAATCACCAATACATTATCAAAACCCAAGGAATGCACATTATCTAGTGTATAACTATCTTGCCCAGCAAAGCACCTGGGGAGCAACGGAATCGGAGCATTCGGTTGATTACTCTAGGGATGTGACTCAAGAGATGCAAGTGGGAGATAGTGATGAATAGGTTTATGTAGACCTTTCAGCTGAGCTGGATGGAGTCAATACACTCAGACTGAGTGATAACTCAAGTCCTGATACTTCAGACACCGAGTACGTTCCATCTGGAAGCTATTTGTTCCACAGATTATGCATCGTACGTCACGTCGGCATGGTTGAACCCCAGGAATGTATTATGAGCATCATAGATACTGAAGACATAGTTTACCCATAGTGGAGTAAAAAGGTATTGCATATTGTAGTATTTGAGGGAATGTTGTACTTAAATAAGTGGGTTAGCATCCACATGGTTTGTAATACCTATATGGTATGGGCTTGTAATAACATTATACCAACTATATGGTTTCTAATGTAAAATATGTGAAATGCATATTAGGTTCTCATTTGGATTTTGTTTTCCATTGTGTGACTAGTTTTGTGCATGAAGTTGAGCTCAAAACACAGGTGCATGATGCAATTATGAGTATTCTCTTTATGTTGCAGGACTAGGGGGTCATGGAATCAGGTGTAGAGACTGAATCTAAACTGCAGCGCATGGAGCGCGAGGCTAAGGAGAAAGCAGATGCAGACGCTGGAAATCAAGGAGCATTACCACCACCAATGAGGCCGTTAATGGAGCAGAATTTCATCCAGCGTATGCAAATGATGCAAGAATCCCAGAACAAATTCATGGAAGAGTTGTTGGGACGAGATGGAAACACTAGAGCACATGAAGGTGGAGGAGTGAGTCTTTCCAACTTTCAGAATGCAAGTCCGTTACCTTTTGCATTAGCTCTAGAACTAATGGATGCGGAGGATTGGTTGGCAGATACCGAGAGAAAGCTAAAGACTGTCGGTTGCAATGATGAGGAAAAGTTGAGGTATGCAACACATCTCTTGACCGGACCTGCAACATCATGGTGGGAGAACCAGTTAGCAATGCAACTTCCAAGAAGGGAGTACAACTAGGAGGAGTTTAAGCAGAGATTCCGTGAGTATCATGTTCCAAAAAGTGTAACGGAGTTGAACCATAGGGAGTTTGAGGAGCTTCAACAGGGTTATACCAGTGGGATGAAGTACATTCGAGAGTTCAGTCAACTATCTCGTTATGTTGAGTATGAGGTGAACACTGGGGAAAAGAGGAAGAAACGGTTCCTACGTGGTTTAAATCCATTTGTGAAAATGCAGCCGTGGCTGGCTAATAAGCAGACTTTCCAATAGTTACTTGATGCAACCATCACATTTGAAGATGATTACAAGAATGTCCAATAGGACCGCAGGAAGAGAGCAAAGAAGGAAACCAAGAGGATCCAAGCAAGTAAGCCTAAAACTAATTTAGAGTTCAAACCAAGAACTAGACCCTTTAATAGCAACAATAACCCTAATCAAAGTGCAAATCCAACCGGAAGGAATGTCATATGTCACAATTGCAAACTTTTGGGACATATTAGCAAGAAGCCAGTGATTATTTGCTATGTTTGTGGACAAAAGGGTCATATCAAGCCAGTGTGCCCAAGCAAACCACCGAGTGTTTAGCCCATGAAAGGTGGAGGACAAGCCAGTGGAGGCAATGGACAGCCCAACAAGGGAGGTAATTTTTGCAAGAATGACAATGGTAAAAGAGGCAGGCCTACTGGGAAGCTGAACTGTGCAACCTTGTAGGAGGTTGATAACTCCGAGCATGTAGTGATAGGTACGCTCAACATCCTTACCAATTCCGGAAAAGTTTTATTTGATATTGGCACAACTACTTCCTTCATATCTGCAGAATTCTGTGATAAATTCAGGATTAGAAGGGCAACGTTAGCAAACCCTATGACCGTAGTGATGGCCCGGGGAAATGTAGTGGTATGCCACGTTAAGGAGGATCAAGTTATCTTGATATGTGGTTGTACATATTTCGCGGATCTATATGTAATTCCATTAAAGGGAATTGCAGTAATGCTGGGTATGGATTGGATGACTGGACATGGAGCTTAGATAAATCGTGAAGATAAAAATGTTTCAATCAAGTGTACAAGTGGAGGAAGGATAGTATATCAGGCGGATAAATATAGCCATATCATGGTAGATCTTCAATTGAACTCAATGAAGGAGGTCAAGTTGGAAGATATTCCTGTAGTAAAGGAATTTCAAGATGTTTTTCTAGCAGAGTTACCAGGAATGCCACCTGATCGGGAAATAAAATTCACCATTGACCTTATACCTGGTACAACACCAATAGCCTAGGCACCATATAAAATGGGTCTGAAACAGTTAAAAGATCTTAAGGAGCAAACTGATGAGTTAGCCAGGAAAGGATTCATTCAGGAAAGTGTATCTCCATGGGGAACTCCGGTGATTTGCTTGGATTAAAGAGATGGAGGACGAAGAATGTGTGGGGATTATAGAAATCTCAACAACGTCACCATCAAGAACAAGTACCCATTGCCAAGAATTCAAGATCTATTTAATCAAGTCAAGGGAGCTGGAGTATTTTCCAAGATTGATCTAAGATCAGGATATCACCAGATAGAAATCAAACTTGAAGATAGAGCCTATTGGGAATACCAAGATCAAGATATGACGAGAACAACAACAAGTTTTCCCTCAGTTATGAAACCAAGTTTATCGAACCAGTAGGAGAAAGAAACAACTTCCGAAGGTGTTGCTAGCAACATGGAACATGCACACAACACAACCAAAATACTTTGCCCCAACTTATCAGTGAGGTTGTCAAGCTCACTGGTTTTGCTGAAAACAAAGGATTAAACGTATAGTGTGGAAGAAAGTAATTGATTATGGTAAATATAGAAAGTAAACAGTAAATAGTAGATAAAATATCAATGGGAAGGAATGGACTAGGGTCCACAGTTCACTAGAGGTGTTTTCTCCATAAGATAAATAACATGCTGGGTGAACAAATTACAGCGGGGAAATTGACAAATAGAGAATGCATAACAATGCATGTACATGACATGATGATCACTATGAGATTCACTTGGGCATTACAACATGATACATAAACCGTAATCCAACTACATCTATGACTAATAATCCACCTCCGGGATATTATCAGAACAACCCTCGGGTATTAAGTTGCAAGCAACAGATAATTGCATTAAGCAGAATGTGTAATGTAAACAATACAATTGCCCTTGGACAAAGGATTGTTTTTTCTCCCTAGTAGCAACAACACATCTACAATCTTAGAAGTTTCTATCACTCTCCCAGATTACTAGAGACGTGAACCTACTATCGAGCATAAATACTCCCTCTTGGAGTCACAAGCAAATACTTGGCCAGGGTAACTACTAGCAACGGAGAGCATGCAAGATCACAAATAACATAGACATGATAAAACAATAATCAATCTGACATAATACTCAATATCCATCGGATCCCCGCAAACACAACATGTAGCATTACAATAAGATGATCTTGATCATGATAGGCAGCTCACAAGATCTAAACATGGTGGCACAAATAGGAGAAACGACCATCTAGCTACGGTTATGGACCCATAGTCCAAGGATGAACTAATCACACATCACTCCGGAGGCAGGCATGGTGATGAAGAAGGCCTCCGGGATGATCTCCCCTCTCCGGCAGGGTGCCGGGAAGAGCTTCAGATCCCTCCCGATCTAGGGAAGACGGTAGCGGCGGCTACAGACCTTTTCATGGAATTATGATCTTGTATTTAGGGTTTTCGTCTCGGGAGGATTATATAGGCGAAGGGGCAAGGTCGGTGGAGCACCAGGGGGCCCACACCCTAGGATGACGCGCCCCCTGGCCGTGCCTGGCCCACGTGTGGCCACCCTGGGTTGCGCCTCCCCCTCTCCTTCGGGCTCTGTGTCATGTCGGGAAAAATAGGAACTTCATCTTTTTTTCATCCAATTTCGAGAATATTTCTTTACTAGTTTTTCTGAAAGAAAAAAGAGCAGAAAACATGAAACTGGCTCTGTGGCACTTGTTAATATGTTAATTCCAGAAAATTCATAAAAATGCCACAAAGTGTGGACAAAACATAATATAATTGGTGCAAAACAAGCATGGTGCATCAAAAATTATAGATACGTTTGCAACGTATCAGCATCCCCAAGCTTAACTCATGTTGATCGTCGAGTAGGTAAGTGATAAAAAGAATATTTTTTTAGGTGACATGCACGATCACAATCTTGATCGAGGTATTGCAAAGCATTGATAGCTAGAATCAAAGTACTCTAAACATAAGCATGAAAGATATATTTCTAACAATAATACATAGCAACTATGTTGCAATACGAAATGAACACAAACAAAAGATCATGAAAAATGCTTTGAAAGACATTTGTTTGTTTCACATATACAAAATATAGCAAGAGTGGTGATGTCTACGCACTTCTATTCTTGTATACAGTTGTTGGGCCTCCAAGAGCAGAGGTTTGTAGAACAACGGCAAGTTTCCCTTAAGTGGATCACCCAAGGTTTATCGAACTCAGGGAGGAAGTGTTCAAAGGTATCCCTCTCAAGCAACCCTGCAATCAAGATACAAGAAGTCTCTTGTGTCCCCAACACACCCAATACACTTGCCAGGTGTATAAGTGCACTAGTTCGGCGAAGAGATAGTGAAATACAAGTGGTAACGGTGCCAGAAAATATCTTCTGACTTGTTGACGTGGGGTAACGTGTGTGAGTGCCATAAAATAGCTTGACGGTGAGGTAAAGATTAAAGGCAAAATGATGGAAACAAGCAAACATGCAACAGATATAGATGTGAACGGTGTTTTAATGTTTAGAAACAAGGCCTAGGGATCATACTTTCACTAGTAAACACTCTCTCATATAAATATCCTCTTCATGATACTACTCTTAACTACTCTCCGGTTGGACACTCTAATCCATGGTAGTGCTATAACATCACACCTCAAAGTCCGCCTTTTCCAATCTAGATAACCCCACACTGTCACCTTGAGCGCTAGATGGTTCCAACAAACACCACAATTTCATAGAGAAAACCAACTCAAAATATAACTCATGAATATATATGTAACCTAGCTTAAGTCCCACACACGATGTGCACGCTGTCACTTTCACACGCTTGGGGAAAAGCATAGATCTATTAAAGCACAAAGAGTATTTATGTAGACTCAAGCCTAAGTGCCACCATGGCGTGCATGCTGTCACTTTCACACACATGGGGAGAGCCGGAGATCTAATGAAGCATTTGAGTAGCAAGGCAGATCTACTTGATTACAAAGCTCATGACCACAACAAGATCATGCATAGAGAGAGAGAGATGAACACATAGCTACCGGTAGAGCCCTTAGCCTCGAGGAAGAACTACTCCCTCCTCATCATGGGAATCAACAATAGTGATGGAGATGGCGGTGGAGATCGATGGAGATGGTTCCGGGGGCACTTCCCCGTCTCGGCACGGTGCCGGAACAGCGACTTTCTGTCCCCTGAATCTCCCCTTCGGTGGCGGCGGCGCTACAGAGGTCTTCATGGATTTCTTCTAGATTATTTAGGGTTTTATCCCCGGGGGCTTCTTATAGGCGCAGGAGGCAAGGTCGGTGGAGGTCCAGGGGGCCCACCCCCCCTGTGGGCGCCACCAGGGCTGGCCCGCGCCTAGGGGGTGCGGCCACCCTGGTGTCCTCCTCCACCTCTACTTCGTGGTTCCGTGTTGCTGCGAGAAAAATAACGAGTTTGGCTTTGTCGCGTCCAATTCTGAGAATATTGATTTTCTACCTTTTCCGGAACCAAAAACAGAAGAAAACAGGCAACTGGCACTGTGGCATCTTGTTAATAGGTTAGTACAAAAAAACATATAAAAACACCTCAAAGTGTAGACAAAGCATAAGACAAATGATACAAAACAAGCATGGAACATCAAAAATTATAGATACGTTTCCGACGTATCAAGTGGTATTCAACTTGTCCTTCATGGAATAGCAAAACATAAATGCATATGACACCTTCAAAGTTCATAAGGGTGACTAGATACAAATAATTTAGAACAAGCAATACCATAATTATGAATCAATCAACAAGTTTTGGGACAATGCACATTGAACTCAGAATGACAACTATGCTCTCTTAGCTGGTGCATAAAGATAGAAGACGGAGACTCAACAAAAATTAAAAAGAAAGGCCCTTCGCAGAAGGAAGTAGGGATTAAATGGTTTTATAAAGCTTCCGAAAATTATGGTACTTATTAGCTTTGAGCTCTCATTGACCCTATCATAAGCAACTTGAAGTTATTAAGGTTAAAGTGAGTGCAAATATGAGTTATATGCTTGACAAATCACAAATTGAAAATCTCATGCCCCTTGAGTACGAGTACCGAGACCTCATGCTACTCAACTTTGGTCACATGCAAGTTCTTGTCATTGTAAGTATATGTGTATCATAGAGAACCGCCAACGAGGTACCCCTTTCCCCATGACACAGGATCTATCCCATATCAAAATGATAAGGCAACAGACAGTGAGCATCCCAATGATATTTTTATTTGCTATTTGCATTGTTTTTATTAAGGATGCTTCATAGAATGCCACTATGGTTTTGCTGCAAGTTTCCAGCATGATTAGGCATGGCTTAGGCTATCCGTCCAGGCGTTTTTCTAACACATATACATACTCCATGGACTTACAAGCTCCCATCTTATTTCACACCGCCGGCATCCATAAGCAAAAGAACATGATATCAACTAAATAGAATAAGTGCAATGTTGAAAGCGTGCCCCATGACAGCATGGTTTTGCTAACTCCCAACTTACAATTTGCAAGCATATAAGCATCATAGTATAGTCACAATGGTTCAGGTTTATTAAGTGCAAGAAATAAAATGTGCCTTCAAGTTCGTGAGAGCATTAATCACTAATTTTCTCATAACAAAAATTTAATTTGGAAGATATATAAAAACATGAATATACTTGGAATGGTGTAACACAACATGCATCAGAATTTATAGTGAAATCTTTGGAATAACTTGGTTTCTTGGGAGTTGGATGCACGAGTAGAGCTCATACTCAGTATAAGTGGAGGCTAGCAAAGACTGGGAGCGACCAACTAAGAAAGCAATAATGGCCATAATCATGCAGAGCGACAAAACGTTATTAATGAAAGCATAAAGTGATATCACAAGTCAAAAACTAAATTATCATAGAGTCTAAGGTGACTGGTTCATAGTAATAACATGGTGCAAGCATGTGCCAAGTCAACCCAAATAAAGCATCAAAGGAGCATACTACAATATTATGCTTTTGTATGCTAAAACAACACATGATTATTTCATGGCACATTAAGAAATCTCAATTGTTTGAAACAAGTCATTCTACAACAATAAGTACTAAGCATTTGGTCAAATCAACATCTAACATGACATGATAAAGTATATTTCACAGTCAAAACAAGCTTCTTTTTGTACCACCATAACATTCTACTCTTTTTCAAGACCAATTGACTTATTTGAAACAACTCACAAAGATAATAATAAATAAAGACCAGAGAGAATGTCTCAACTAACTACAAAGAAGAACTAAAAAGTTCTAAGCAAAAATAAGAAGAAAACTAAAGCTAAACGCAGTGCTAGCAAAGGAGAACACTCATAGAACAATAAGAGTGAAAACTAGAGTGTTCTAAACAATGAAGAACGGGGTGTGACTTCTCCAAAAGAAGTGTGCTGAGATCCAACCAACTTATTGCAGCAAACAAAACAAAAACAAAAACAAAAACACTCCAAGAACAACACATAGTGCATGAAGCAAAAAATATAGTATCTTGAAAGAAGACCTGAGATTTTTGTTGATGAAGAAGGGGATGCCTTCGGCATTCCCAATCTTTGATGCTTGTACCTCTTGAATATTTCTTGGGGTGACATGGATGGAATTCCAAAGCTTGAGCTTTTGTCCATACTTTATCTCATCACATCATTCTCTCCCTACACTTGAAAACTTCGTTCATACAAAACTTCACACAATCTTTATTAGCAACATTAGTATATGCAAGATAATAAACCTTTGGGTTTAGTTTCAACTCAAGTAAATCATCCATTAAAACATAAGCTATTGTATAAATTCCTTTTAAAATCTCAAGTGATAAAAAGAACTCAAAAGAAATCGATTTAAGAGGCAAATGCAAATAATAGCAGAAATCTGTCAAAACAGAACTACCTGTAAAGACCATTTTTTTAGAAAATCTTCTGTTGCTCAAATCAAAAAGTGCAAAGCTAACAAAAGTTGGGTAAATACCAGGGTCATGCGTAAAAAATATTACAGATCAATACGACATTCTGGGATTTCTCACGTTTTTTTACAACGAAGCACAAAAATCTGTTTCGAGACAGCAACTTCCCCAAATCTTACTTCCCTCTCATTAGAGGCTATTCTTGGCACAAAAACCAAACAAAAAGGATAAGGAGAGGTTATTACAGAAGCAATAACTTCCAAGACTCTACAAAAGAAACTTACTGAAATAAAAATTAGGTTATCTCCTAAGAGTGCTTTTCTTTAACGCCTTTCAGGTAGGCACAGAAAGCAAGAATCAAGTATTTTCGAATAAAGAAGCATCAACATCAATTACTTCCTTTAAAACAGGGCTTTTCTCAATAGGTACCTTAGATGAAGATGATTCAACATGTAGATCACTCTTAGTTGCACTTAAAGTTTTATCAATTTTAAGCACATTTAAGGGTTTTGGTGTAGGCACCTTTGGAACATACGCAATTTTTTGCTCTTTTCCTACAAAAGATTTCTCTCTTTTAAACTGAAGGGAAGAAAAAGTTTAACTTAGAGTTTCCATAGCCTCTTCCAGTTTACCAATTCTAAGATTTTGATCACGGATAATGCTAGCCTCTAAAACAGTGATTCTTTTATTGATACTTTCTATTAATTCATTAACTTGGCTAGTGTTATCAAGGGGATTTGGCAAACTTTTCTCTAGGGAGCTCAATTTTTTATAACTTCTTCTAAAGTGATTTCAGTTTTAACGACGTTAATAGGTGGTACTCCTACTAAAATTTCAATCAAATTGCATGCTTCCAAATCAGGAGTACCCAGAAAATTACCCCCTTTGAGAGTATCTAGAACATACCTATTCCAACTAGATATACCAACATACAAATTTCTAAGAAGGATTGTGGTAGAATATTTTTTAGTACATCTATGATGAGCATTACTTATTCTATACCAAGCATCTTTCAGACTTTCTCCTCCTTGTTGCTTAAAAGAACGAACCTCTACTTCGGGAATACTCATTTTTGCAGGACTAAAGCAAGCCAAAAAATAGCAACTAAAGTGGGAATTAATTTGTGTGTGTTTTTGATAAAAAGAAGCAAACCAATGCAAAGCAAAAGAAACTAAGCAAAACAAAAACAAAGTATAGATATTGGTAGTGAGAGACTCCCCTTACAGAAATCTTCTTTCTCCCTAGCAACGGCGCCAGAAAAGCTTGATGTTGGCTCAGTTGATGTAGAGCCTACTGGGAACCCCAAGAGCAAGGTATGATGAGCACATCATCAAGTTTTCCCTCAGTTATGGAACCAAGGTTATTGAACCACTAGGAGAAAGAAACAACTTATGAAGGTGTTGCTAGCAACGTGGAACCTGCACACAACACATCTAAAATACTTTGCCCCAACTTATTAGTGAGGTTGTCAAGCTCATTGGTTTTGCTGAAAACAAAGGATTAAACATATAGTGTGGAAGAAAGTAATTGCTTGTGGTAATTGTAGAAAGTAAACATTAAACAGTAGATAGAATATAAATGGGAAGGAATGGACTAGGGTCCACAGTTCACTAGAGGTGTTTTCTCCATAAGATAAATAACATGCTGGGTGAACAAATTACAGCGGGGCAATTGACAAATAGAGAATGCATAGCAATGCATGTACATGACATGATGATCACTATGAGATTCACTTGGGCATTACAACATGATAAATAGACCGTAATCCAACTGCATCTATGACTAATAATCCACCTCCGGGATATCATCCGAACAATCCTCGGGTATTAAGTTGTAAGCAACAGATAATTGCCTTAAGCAAAATGTGTAATGTAAACAATACAATTGCCCTTGGACAAAGGATTGTTGTTTTCTCCCTAGTAGAAATAACACATCTACAATCTTAGAAGTTTCTGTCACTCTCCCAGATTACTAGAGACATGAACCTACTATCGAGCATAAATACTCCCTCTTGGCGTCACAAGCAAATACTTGGCCAGAGTAACTACTAGCAACGGAGAGCATGCAAGATCACAAATAACATAGACATGATAGAACAATAATCAATCTGACATGCAAGATCCACAACATGTAGCATTACAATAAGATGAGCTTGATCATGATAGGCAGCTCACAAGATCTAAACATGGTGGCACAAATAGGAGAAACGACCATCTAGCTACTTCTATGGACCCATAGTCCAAGGATGAACTACTCACACATCACTCAGGAGGGAGGCATGGTGATGAAGAAGGCCTCCGGGATTATCTCCCCTCTCTGGCAGGGTGCCGGGAAGAGCTTTAGATCCCTCCCGATCTAGATACGATGATGGCGGCAGCTACTGACTTTTTCGTGGAATTATGATCTTGTATTTAGGGTTTTCGTCTCGGGGGATTATATAGGCGAAGTGGCAAGGTCGGTGGAGCACCAGGGGGCCCACACCCTAGGGCGGCGTGCCCCCCTGGCCGCGCCTGGCCTAGGTGTGGCCGCCCTGGGGTGTGCCTCCCCCTCTCCTTTGGGCTCCGTGTCGTGTCAGAAAAATAGGAACTTCGGCTTTTGTTTCATCCAATTCCGAGAATATTTCTTTACTAGTTTTTCTGAAACCAAAAATAGCAGAAAACAGGAAACTGGCTCTGTGTCACTTGTTAATATGTTAGTTCTAGAAAATTCATAAAAAATCCACAAAGTGTGGACAAAACATAATATAATTGGTGCAGAACAAGCATGAAGCATAAAAAATTATATATATGTTTGCAACGTATCAAAGATGTTCCAAAAACAGCATTTGTGTCAAGATATGGTCATCATGAGTATCTTGTTGTATCATTTGGATTGACCAATGCACCAGCAATCTTCATGAACTTAAAGAACAAAATCTTCATGCCTTATCTGGGTAAGTTTGTCATAGTGTTCATTGATGATATTTTGATATATTTTAAAGATAAAGAAGAGCATGTAGATTATTTGAGAATAGCACTACAAATTTTAAGGGAACACAAGCTATATGCTAAGTTTAGCAAATGTGAGTTCTGGTTGGACAATGTAGAATTCCTTGGTCATGTGATCAGTAAGGATGGAATTGCTGTAAATCCATCCAAAGTTCAATCAGTGTTGGAATGGAATGTACCAACTAATGTAAAACAAATCAGAGTTTTTTTAGGCATGGCAGGCTATTATAGGATATTCATGGAAGGTTTTCCAAGATAGCTGGACCAATGACCAAATTGCTAAGAAAGAATACACCATTCATATGGGATGAGAAGTGCGAAGCAAGTTTTCAGGATTTGAAAACCAGACTAACCACCACACTAATCTTAGCAGTTCCTGAAATAGGAAAGGATTACACAGTATACTGTGATGCATCCAAGGAAGGATTAGGATGTGTGCTGATGCAAGATCATAAGGTAATTGCATATGGATCTAGACAACTGAAACCACATGAAATTAACTATCCAACTCATGATTTGGAGTTAGCAGCAATAGTCTTTGCTTTAAAAGGGTGGAGACATTTTCTTTATGGGGCAAGGTGTGAGCTATACACTGACCACAAAAGTCTTAAATACTTCTTCACTCAAAAGGAATTGAATACGAGACAAAAGCATTGGCTAGAGCTAATCAAAGATTATGATCTAACAATCAATTATACCCTTGGAAAAGCAAATGTTGTAGCAGATGCTTTAATACGGAAGAGCATAGATACTCAACTCATTAATAGAGAACTTCCAAAAGAGCTACAAATGTATTTGGAATGATTGGAAATACAATTCATAAGTACAGAAGTTCTTGGAGGATTAGCTACCATGAGATTAATCGAGGAGTGGAGTAGTGATCTTCGAAATGATATTTTTAGACATCAATATGAAGATCCTTTTATTGCTGAAAAACTTCGAAGAATCTCTTAGGGTCAAAGATCATCCTTTCACCTAGGAGATTATGGATCTTTATGGTTTCAAAACCGTCTTTGTGTACCAGATATACCAGAAATTCGACAGGTGATACTCTGAGAAGCACATGAAACACCATACTCTATACATCCAAGAAGTACAAAGATGTACATGGATTTGAAGGAATTATTCTGGTGGAATAACATGAAGAGAGATATTGCAAAATATGTGTATGAATGCCATACTTGCCAAAGGGTAAAATTAGAACATCAAAGTCTAGCAGGACCACCACAACCTTTGGAAATTCCAGAATGGAAGTGGGAAGAAATTGGTATGGATTTCATCACAGGATTACCCATGACACCAAAGCGAAAAGATATGATATGGGTGATTATGGATAGATTTACAAAAGTGCACATTTTATTCCGGTAAATCAAAAGGATAATGTCGAGAAGTTAGTGGAAATCTATGTCAAAGAGATAGTGAGTAAGCATAGAGTACACAAGAAGATTGTATCAGATAGAGGAGCTGTGTTTACTTCAGCATTTTGGAAACAATTACATGAAGCACTTGACTCAAAGTTGGATTTCAGCATAGCCTATCATCTAGAAACTAGAGGCCAGACAGAAAGAACTAATCAAAACTTGGAGGATATGCTTAGAGCTTGTGCATTAGATTTTGGAGGTTCGTGGGAAGATCATCAATCTTTGGCAGAATTTTCCTACAACAATAGCTATTAGAGTAGTCTAAAGGTAGCACCATACCAAGTTCTTTATGGAAGAAAGTGTAGATCACCAATATGTTGGTATGAACCTGGTAGTAGCAAAGAATTTGCACCATACTATATGATGACCCACAAGTATAGGGGATCGCAACAGTCTTCGAGGGTAGTATTACCTAATTTATTGATTCGACACAAGGGGAGCCAAAGAATACTTGCAAGCCTTAACAACTGAGTTATCGATTCAGCTGCACCTATAAATAGTTCTTGCTCACAGTAGTTTATTAGTAGCAACAGTTTTGTAGTACCAATAGCAAAGCAACAGCATCAGTAGAACAAGAGCAATAGTAACAGTAGTAGCAAACAATAGGATATGAGCGCGGTAGGCATAGGGATGGATGGACGGGCGTTGCATGGACAAGTCTAAACATGTAACTTCAAGATCTAGTGCATTTGCAGGTAAATAAGATATAGCATCCAAGTACTAAACAATCATAGGCATGTGCTCCATATATAGTCATGCGTGCTCGCAATGAGAACTTGCACAACATATTTTGTCTTGACCCGTTGCAATGGGCCTCAAGGGAACTACTGGCAATTAAGGCACTCCTTTTAATAGAGCACCGGAGCAAAGCATTAACACTCCATGAACACATGTGATCCTCACATCACAGCCATCCCCTCGGGTTATTGTAAGATCCCTCCTTTGTAAAGGAAAAAGGATCCCTGTGATTGCAATGCTAGTCCCTGGATCATTGCTAGCATCCACAGTTTAAGATGAAGTACACAGATACAAAGGTCATTTATTATATCCATTCCAGAGATAACATAGTTTTTACAACTCAAAGGCCACAGGCCAATTACAATAGTTTGAATAAGCAAATAAATATAAGTCTTCATCTTCATGTGCCATAGGCAAACATGTTGAGTGTAGACTCATGACACCTAATCCTCATCAGAGTAACCTGCAACATCACAAGTTACAGCCACAGTGGGTCAATACTTTGGAATAGTATTGGCAAGTGATACCTTAGTATATTTTAAGTGGACTAACTACTATATGCAAATTTGGCTAAGTGTAGCTTGGCTTGCTTTACTCAAAATAGGTTTTTCCTATTAGTTGAAATCACTAAGTTTTTCTTTGTCAAAACTTTTCCCATGAAACCACCAATAGACATTGGGGTCCTTCACCCTTGTTCACCCACAAGTTTTACTTAGAAGTTGGAGTGATGAGATTCTTGATAGCTTCCATGTCTTGATGCTCAAGTTGTCCATTGACATGGACTTGGCTAAGTACTTAGATTTTTCCATCTGCAGAGGTTGTGCACTTTCCCCACCAGACTTGGTTTCCCAAGACAGGACCTTTCAGAATCCTTTCCTTAGACCAAATGGACGCGCTCCAACCTATCAATCCCACTACCACCAACTGTCCAAATGGCTAAGTTCTAGCAACCTATGTGATCCAGGCAGAGCCCATATTGCCAAGTGGCTGCACTATAAGCTTCTCAACACTTGGCCTCTAAAATCCCTTTATTCCTGGGTGGCATGCCACAAGTGAGATACACAAGGTAAACCATATCCATGGGCCTTGTGTAACCACTCAACCAAAAACCACCAATCAAGTCCCATTCCACCCAGGTGATTCATTGACTTAGTTGTTTTATTAAGAAAACATAAGTCCAAAGACTTAGAAATATTTTCATCATAGCATGTATATACTTTACCAACCCTTGTTTGCTATTAGCTAGGCTAAGCATGGCATAGTAACTTAACTTAGGAATTTCCTAGCAATTCTACAACTACTTAGGATTTCCCAACATGGCATTTGGCAAAAAAAGTAACACATGCAAGACTTAGCAAAAATATTTCTAATGCTTGTATGAAAAAATAGGGATGGAAATATTCATGAAGTACCACTTGCCTTGGTAGTGGGGAGAGTAGCACTCTTCACAATCACAATCACTAGCACCAAAGTCTACACAAAAATGGTAGCACAAAATTACACACAATTCATATACAAACATAAATATATGCATGCATGCAAAATGCTAAGTGATGATTTTTAAAACCCAACCAAGCAAGTGCATAGTGCTGAACCATAAACAAGTCAAAAACTTGCTAAATCAAGTTTATTTACACCAAAGCAATTTTCTAAACATTTTCTATACTCAAAATAATCTCAAACAAGTTTCTGCAAATAAAGTCATTTTAATAGAAACTAAACCCTAAACACATTGCATATCTAGAAAGAGCTTGCTCTCCTGATTCCAACGGTATAAAATTTGTCAATTTCTAACGTGTGGATCAAAAGTTATAGCTATTTCAAAATTGGATCTAAATCTGATTCAAATCTGTTTTTAAACTCAAACCCTAGCCACGCGTCTGTTTCCTATTGGCCCGTACCGGTTCGGACGGATCGAGCTCTGCGGGCCGTAGGATCTAAGTCAGATCTGGTGGCTCAGATGCGCGCTTACCCTTTCGCTTAAGTTCTAATTTCAGCCGTAGGATCTACATCTAGCGTCCCTGAATGCCTTGACCAAAGATGAGCGGCGCTAGCGGCGGCGACTGGCGGCGGCGCTGGCGTTCCAGGTCGCGCAGGAGTGGGGGAAGAGGCTTACCAGAACCGCAGGGAGCTGCTGATGCTCAAGGTGGCGATGGCTTGGGAAGGGGCGCACGGGGTCGTCAGAGATTCCTCGCCGGAGTTCGCGAGCGCGTCGGGTGCGGCTGCTGTCGACGTTGGCGAGGTTCTGCGTCGCGCTAAGTCAAAAGAAAGGCAATGTTAGATGCACAAGACGATGGGGGTCCTAGGCGTATCAGGCAGAGGGCAAGGGGCGGCTGGTACTTACAGGGAGAGGTCGCCGGAGTTCGTGCAGAGAGTGGCGGCGCTCGGTCGAAGTTGTTGCCGAAGCTACTGACCATGCGAGAACAAACAGGGTGTGTCAGTAGATGCACAAAGAGTTGCTGAGCTTGATAGCATGAGTCAGGGGCAGAGGGGAACACGGAGCTCACCGGAATTCGTCGGCGCGGTCGTCGAAACAGCGGCGGCGTCGAGCGAGTTGTGGGCAGCCTGGTGGCGTGAAGGGGGAATTGGTTGAGGGGAAATGGTCGCGAGAGAGAGGGGATTAAGTAGCCAGAGGCTCGACAGGAAACGCCCAGTGAATCAATGCAATTTACCTCGCGAATCAAAGCAGCAACAGGCAGCGGCAGAGTTCGTACGCGGGATTTGGGGAAGACGATGATGACGTGGAGAGGGCCCGCTCGTCAGCGAAATAAGCAGAGAGGGAGTAGGGTCCAAGCGTCAGTGACCGTGTGGGTGCGTCTGCGCGTGTGAGAGAGAAAGAGATGGCCCGGGTGGGCTAGCTAGGCCGCGTCTGTTGCTGGGCCGAAATCCTGGCGCCGGCCTTTTTCCAATTCTTTTCTCTTTTCTTTTTCTAAATTGATTTTCAGGAATGGTTTTCAAATGAATTCAAGCTCCATTTGAATTCAAATCTATTTGGGATTTTTGCAGTGTGCAACATACTCAAATCTAGGTGTAAAACCATGTGGCCACTTTGAGTTAGCTTGGTTATTTTTGGAAAAACAAAATAACAGGAATATTGCACATGTTTAGTAAATGTTTTGAAAATGGTTTTTAAAACCATCTCTACTTTGTAAAAATTTATTCAAACTCTACACTCCAGCCAAACAATATAGAAGCAACCAGACTTGGTTTTTGAAACACTAAACTCTCAAGTGAGGTTGGGCCTCTGACTTAAGTTGGTTCACATAAAATGATAGCACTAAGTGCTTCTGTTTTCTTGAAATGAATTTGAAATTAATCTCAATTCTATATGCATGTATGAATGTTATGCAATCTTTGAAAACATGAATTTAGGGATGTTACAAATCTAACCCCCTTAAGGTGAATCTTGCCCTCGAGATTCGGATTGGCTAGCAAATAGGTGAGGGTGGTCTTTCCGAAGTTCATCTTCTCTTTCCCATGTTGCTTCGTCTTCGGAATGATGATTCCACTGCACTTTGCAAAACTTGATAGTCTTAGTCCTTGTGACTCTTTCTGCAGTTTCAAGGATCTTGATAGGTTTCTCTTCATAGGTGAGATCACTTTCTAGTCGAACCTCCTCCAAAGGTATAGTATCTTTCAAAGAAGTTTCTTCCATTTCTGGGTGACACTTCTTAAGCTGACTCACATGAAACACATTATGGACTGCTGACAGAGATTCCGGCAGTTCAATTTCGTAGGCAACTTCTCCTTTGCGACTCAGAATCTTGAATGGCCCAACATATCTTGGTGCCAATTTTCCTTTGACTCTGAATCTTTTCACTCCACTAAGTGGTGATACTCTAAGATAGGCCCTATCTCCAACTTCGTAGGTGACTTCTCTACGCTTAGGATCTGCGTAGCTTTTCTGTCGGGACTGTGCTATCTTCAACCTGTCCTTAACCAATTTGACCTTCTCTTCGGTTCTTTGATAAGATCTGGCCCGAATAAACTTCTTTCTCCCACACCATTCCATAACAATGGGGTGGTACACTTTCTTCCATAGAGAAACTCAAACGGTGCCATCTCAATGCTGGCTTGATAGCTGTTGTTATAAGAAAATTCTGCGTAAGGCAGACTTTCATCCCAACTGGCTCCATAGTCTAGGGCACATGCCCTCAACATGTCTTCGAGAATCTGATTAGTTCTTTCTGTTTGTCCATCAGTTTGAGGATGAAAAGCAGTACCGAATTCCAACCTCGTTCCCAATGATTCATGAAGCTGTCTCCAAAAATGAGAAGTGAACTGAGTTCCCCTATCAGACACAATACTCTTGGGTACTCCATGTAGACATACAATTCTGCTCATGTAGATCTTGGCTAACTTAGCACTTGTATAGGTTGTCTTTACGGGTATAAAATGAGCCACTTTAGTTAGGCGATCCACTACTACCCATATGGAATCATACCCTGACCTGGTCCTTGGTAATCCGGTAATGAAATCCATACCAATCTTGTCCCACTTCCAATCAGGAATAGGTAGTGGTTGAAGCAAACCTGCTGGTTTCTGATGCTCCGCTTTCACTCTACTACACACATCACACAAAGCAATATGCTCGGCGATGTCTCTCTTGAGATTGTTCCACCAAAATCTTTCTTTCATGTCCATGTACATCTTGGTGTTACCTAGGTGAATAGAATACGGAGAGTTGTGTGCTTCCTGCAAGATCAGTTTCCGCAATTCTGGGTCTTGTGGAACACAAATACGTTTCCCATGCCATAAAGTACCCTGTTCGTCTTCATGGAAATTTTTGGCTTTTCCTTGGCCAATCTTTTCCTTAATCTCTTCAATTTCCTTATCAGTTTTCTGAGCTTCTTTGATCTTGTCCAACAAAGTGGGTTGAACATCCAAAGACATGAGATGTCCTTTAGGCACAATCTCCAATATGAGTTTTCTGAATTGGGTACACAAATCATCTGGCAATTCTCCTTTGGTAAGGCCATTTACAAAAACCTTACGACTTAGAGCATCCGCTACAACATTTGCTTTATCGGGATGGTATTGCAAACTTAAGTCATAGTCCTTGATAAGCTCTAACCATCTTCTTTGTCTCATATTAATTTCCTTCTGAGTGAAGATATACTTCAAACTTTTGTGATCCGTGAACACTTCACAACGCTTTCCCAAAAGATAGTGTCTCCATGTTTTGAGTGCATGGACTATAGAGGCTAATTCTAAATCATGAGTAGGATAGTTCACCTCATGTGTTTTGAGTTGTCTCGAGGCATAGGCCACAACTTTACCATCTTGCATAAGTACTGCACCCAAACCTTGATGAGATGCATCACAATATAGTTGGAAATCCTTTTCCAAATCTGGCAGACATAAAACTGGTGCTGTCACAAGTCTCTTCTTCAATTCCTGAAAGCTGAGTTCACAACCTTCAGACCAAGCAAACTTCTTGTCTTTCTTTAACAATTCAGTCATGGGCTTAGCTACCTTAGAGAAATTCTCAATGAACCTTCTGTAGTAACCTGCTAAGCCAAGGAAACTACGATCTTCTTTCACGGACTTGGGAGATTCCCATTCAGTCATAGCTGAAACCTTAGCAGGATCAACTGCTACACCATCCTTTGTCATAACATGACCAAGAAAACCAACTTCTTCCAACCAGAACTCACACTTGCTGAATTTGGCATAAAGTTTATGCTCTCTTAACTTTTCAAGTATCAAACGCAAATGTCCTTCATGCTCTTCTTTGCTCTTGGAGTAGACTAAGATGTCATCGATGAAAACGACAACAAACTTGTCAAGGAATTCCATGAACACCTTGTTCATCATGTTCATGAAGTATGCTGGAGCATTGGTCAAACCAAAAGGCATTACGGTATACTCGTACAATCCATACCTTGTAGTGAAGGCTGTTTTAGGTATGTCTTGTTCTCTTATCTTGAGTTGAAAATAGCCTGACCGGAGATCAATTTTTGAGAACACACATGCTCCTTCTAGCTGATCAAACAAGTCATTGATTCTAGGCAAAGGGTATTTGTTCTTGATAGTTACTTCGTTGAGTGAACAGTAATCTATGCATAACCTTTGACTTCTATCTTTCTTCTCTACAAACAAAACTGGGGCTCCCCAAGATGAAGAACTTGGTTGAATAAATCCTTTCTGCAACTGTTCTCCTAGTTGTTTCTTGAGTTCCTTCAGTTCATCAACTGACATTTTATAAGGTCTCTTTGCTATTGGTCTAGAACCTGGTACCAAATCTATCAGAAACTCCACATCTCTATCTGGTGGCATTCCCGGTAATTCTTCCGGAAACACATCCGGATAGTCACTCACGATTGGCACACTGTCCAAGCTAACCCCCTTAAGAGAATTTAGCTTACTTCCTTTAGATTCAAAGTTAGACTTGAATTTAATCCGCTTCCCTTCCGGGGTTGTGAGTGCAACAGTACGATTGGCACAATCTAGTACTCCTTCATACTTAGCCATCCAATCCATTCCCAATATTACGTCCAATCCTTGGGAATCTAGGATTATCAGACTCACTGGAAACTTATGTTTTCCAAACTCTATTACAAGATCCCGGCACCCAAGACTCACTATCATATCTCCTCCCGGAGAGCTAACTTTTATTGGACACCCAATATTTTCAGTTGGGAACCCATTTCTATCAACAAATGCTTTTGATATGAATGAATGCGATGCTCCAGTATCAAAAAGAACAAATGCTGGAATAGAATTGAGTCTGAACTTACCAAAGAACAAAGATCGTGCTCCTCATAGACCTCCTCCACATTGATGTGGTTCACCTGTCCTTTCTGGAAAGGATTTGGCTTGTTAGGTCCTTCTACTTTCTTTTCAGGGCACTCATTTGCATAATGCCCCAGCTTCTTGCATTTGAAGCATTCAACCTGACTGATGTCCCTCTTAGCTGGCTGACTTCCACTTCCACTTCCATTACCACTATGGTGGTTCTTATGTCCACTCTTGTGGTTCTTATACTTATCATTGTCATGACTGCGATGATGCTTGTTGTCATGACGGTTGTGGTTGTGGTGCTTGTTGAATTTCCCATGCTTGTGGGATCCTGAGCTTCCACTGTCATCATAATGAGATCGTTTGTGAGACGATCCCGAGCTGTGCTTGTCGGAGTGCTTTCTTTTTCTACTCTCAACTTGTTTCATTTTGTTCTCCAAAATAGCAGCCTTGTCACACAGAGACTGATAAGTGGGAACGTATGCCACAGACAACTGCAGATTCAGCTCATCATTCAAGCCTTCAAGAAATTTTTCCTTTCTCTTGGCATCAGTGTCAACTTCATCCGGTGCATAACACGCCAGATTGTTGAACTCCTCAATGTACTCAGCCATGCTACGGTGGCGCTGCTTCAGATTGTGGAACTCTTTCTTTTTCAGGCTCATTATTCCTGATGAGATATGAGCAGTGCGAAAGCCATCTTCAAAGATAGCCCATGTCACTTCATCTATGGGAGTGGTGATCTGGAAGTTGTCCCACCAAGTGGCGGCTGGCCCTTCCAGAAGGTGTGCTGCAAATCTGACTTTTTCAGCATCCGTATAGCCCACGGTTACTAAGTCCTTGTTTACTGAGCGTAGCCAATCATTGGCCACCATGGGATCAATCGTCCCCGAGAACTTAGCTGGCCTCAATCTCAAGAACCTGGTGAGCATATCAAAGCCCGGAGGGTTGTTGTTGTTGTTATTTTGGTTCTGGATGAATGTCGTCATCATCTGCATTAGCTGAGTTTGGGCAGTCATCATCTGCTGCATTTCTGGAGTGATGTTGTTGTTGTTGTTGGGGTTGGGGTTTGCACGACGGGGAGGCATCTGTGATTTGTTCAAGTAGAGATGAGAATGAGATACCCTTAGATGTTTTTATGCACATTACATCACACAAGCATGCAACAAAAGATAAAAGATCAACAACAAGATAATAAGTTCACAAAGTAAAACACGCAAGTAGCAAGCCATCCACATGTCGGATGGTCCAATAACAAGTTCTCAAAGTAACAAGTCTGATAATAAAAGATAAACGAGTAGTCAAGTCTACTCATCAGCATCAATCTCCTCCTCGACAAAGGTAAGACCTGCGTTCTCCATCGCGGTCTTGTTCTCCTCAATGGTAGTGGTCAAGGACTCTATCTTGGCCTTGAGAGCCCTCTTCTGGGAACGAAGCCTCAATCACCGCTCGCCGCTGCTCTAACTCGAAGTCCTTGACCGCAATTCTTGACCATATCCGGATCTTCTTGTTCCTATCCTGGACACGCTTCTCCTGACTCTTGAATTTCCTGTCCTGGGTCTCGAACTTTGCCTCCATCTCTTTGACTATCTCGTCCTGCTGCGCGAAGAGCTTGTCCTTCTCGCGAAGCTGCACCTGGAGTTCGTCATTGCTGAGCATGACGTTGGTCCTGTCTGTGTCCACGTGCCTAATGAGAGACTCTAAGTCCTGGAGGTATAGGCGTATCGGCTCTGCTGCGTCCCTCGAGTCGTCCTCGAAGTCGATGGACTCTCCGTCATCATCACGTCTTCCGAAGACGTGGAAGTGAGTGCCTCTAACCTGTCGGGAGTGTCGTCCTAGCAAACGTCCTACCAGGTCCTGCATAACTACCTCCATGCCTCTCTCCCTATCATCGTGCATAAGCTTGAAGACGATGGCCTCCGTAGTAGGCTCTGTCTGGCGTCCGGGCTGGTTCACCTTGAAGCCCCAGAGGTCCTTCCTCTCGAACTTGGTGAGTGGGTGCACCATGATGGTGGGAAGAGGGAGATTGAGCAAGGTGGTAAGCTCAACGATACGAGGACCAAAACAGGTAACCTGGAACTCCTCAACAGTGCTGATGGTAATAGGCATCTATTTATAAGATAGAAGAGTTAGAACAACACAATTTAAGATAATTCAGAAAACATCACATACATATCCTTGGGAAACAAAACACACAAGTCATGCATACATGAAGTCATTACAACAATCAAGGTTCATTCTTATTTTAAGACAACATTTTTGGAAAATAAGGTGATAGGTTGTGGTCCAACTAACGAAGTACGTTTACAGTCCTATCTCACTGGATCTGTTGGCTAACACAATGTTCCTAGAAGCAATCAGCCTATCTTGCTCACATGATTCCATCACTAAGTCTATAATGTCTCCTCTTAAGGTTTGGTTGGTAGCTTCCAACTCTTGAGTATGTTCCTTCTCCTTCTTCAAGTCTTTTTGGAGGTTGAGTATTCTGCACTTGACTCTAGTACCAAGTTCTTTGATAGTCCTCCAAGCTGCTTCTCTTGCTGACTCAAATAATGTGGTGTGCACCACAGTGTTGGTGTACATGCAGAATCCTGTTTCTTTGTGGTTGTCTTCCTTGTTTTTGTACAAGTGAAGTTGCACCCACCAGTACTCAACTCCTTCATCCATCACTGGAAAACCTTTGTACACAGCTGCACCATGTATTTCCATTGCCACCATGAGGTCCTTAAGAATTTTGGGGAACTCTGTCTCACACTCCAAGGTCATGGTCATGCCTTACGGCTTCGTTGATGGAGTTAATCTACAAATAGAGATGAGGAAGAAGATTAGAAGAGTTTACGAGAAGAATAGACAAGTGTAGAAGTAGTTGAATTTTTTCCCTTAGTGGTTTCCAATCCTAGGGTCATAATCCTACAGGCAACACAGTGCTCTAATACCATCTGTAAGATCCCTCCTTTGTAAAGGAAAAAGGATCCCTGTGATTGCAATGCTAGTCCCTGGATCATTGCTAGCATCCACAGTTTAAGATGAAGTACACAGATACAAAGGTCATTTATTACATCCATTCCAGAGATAACATAGTTTTTACAACTCAAAGGCCACATGCCAATTACAATAGTTTGAATAAGCAAATAAATATAAGTCTTCATCTTCATGTGCCATAGGCAAACATGTTGAGTGTAGACTCATGACACCTAATCCTCATCAGAGTAACTTGCAACATCACAAGTTACAGCCACAGTGGGTCAATACTTTGGAATAGTATTGGCAAGTGATACCTTAGTATATTTTAAGTGGACTAACTACTATATGCAAATTTGGCTAAGTGTAGCTTGGCTTGCTTTGCTCAAAATAGGTTTTTCCTATTAGTTGAAATCACTAAGTTTTTCTTTGTCAAAACTTTTCCCATGAAACCACCAGTAGACATTAGGGTCCTTCACCCTTGTTCACCCACAAGTTTTACTTAGAAGTTGGAGTGATGAGATTCTTGATAGCTTCCATGTCTTGATGCTCAAGTTGTCCATTGCCATGGACTTGGCTAAGTACTTAGATTTTTCCATCTGCAGAGGTTGTGCACTTTCCCCACCAGACTTGGTTTCCCAAGACAGGACCTTTCAGAATCCTTTCCTTAGACCAAATGGACGCGCTCCAACCTATCAATCCCACTACCACCAACTGTCCAAATGGCTAAGTTCTAGCAACCTATGTGATCCAGGCAGAGCCCATATTGCCAAGTGGCTGCACTATAAGCTTCTCAACACTTGGCCTCTAAAATCCCTTTATTCCTGGGTGGCATACCACAAGTGAGATACACAAGGTAAACCATATCCATGGGCCTTGTGTAACCACTCAACCAAAAACCACCAATCAAGTCCCATTCCACCCAGGTGATTCATTGACTTAGTTGTTTTATTAAGAAAACATAAGTCCAAAGACTTAGAAATATTTTCATCATAGCATGTATATACTTTACCAACCCTTGTTTGCTATTAGCTAGGCTAAGCATGGCATAGTAACTTAACTTAGGAATTTCCTAGCAATTCTACAACTACTTAGGATTTCCCAACATGGCATTTGGCAAAAAAAAGTAACACATGCAAGACTTAGCAAAAATATTTCTAATGCTTGTATGAAAAAATAGGGATGGAAATATTCATGAAGTACCACTTGCCTTGGTAGTGGGGAGAGTAGCACTCTTCACAATCACAATCACTAGCACCAAAGTCTACACAAAAATGGTAGCACAAAATTACACACAATTCATATACAAACATAAATATATGCATGCATGCAAAATGCTAAGTGATGATTTTTAAAACCCAACCAAGCAAGTGCATAGTACTGAACCATAAACAAGTCAAAAACTTGCTAAATCAAGTTTATTTACACCAAAGCAATTTTCTAAACATTTTCTATACTCAAAATAGTCTCAAACAAGTTTCTGAAAATAAAGTCATTTTAACAGAAACTAAACCCTAAACACATTGCATATCTAGAAAGAGCTTGCTCTCCTGATTCCAACGGTATAAAATTTGTCAATTTCTAACGTGTGGATCAAAAGTTATAGCTATTTCAAAATTGGATCTAAATCTGATTCAAATCTGTTTTTAAACTCAAACCCTAGCCACGCGTCTGTTTCCTATTGGCCCGCATCGTTGGACGGATCGAGCTCTGCGGGACGTAGGATCTAAGTCAGATCTGGTGGCTCAGATGCGCGCTTACCCCTTCGCTTAAGTTCTAATTTCAGCCGTAGGATCTACATCTAACGTCCCTGAATGCCTTGACCAAAGATGAGCGGCGCTAGCGGCGGCGACTGGCGGCGGCGCTGGCATTCCAGGTCGCGCGGGAGTGGGGGAAGAGGCTTACCAGAACCGCAGGGAGCTGCTGATGCTCAAGGTGGCAATGGCTTTGGAAGGGCGCACGGGGTCGTCAGAGATTCCTCGCCGGAGTTCGCGAGCGCGTCGGGTGCGGCTGCTGTCGATGTTGGCGAGGTTCTGCGTCACGCTAAGTCAAAAGAAAGGCACTGTTAGATGCGCAAGACGATGGGGGTCCTAGGCATATCAGGCAGAGGGCAAGGGGCGGCTGGTACTTACGGGGAGAGGTCGCCGGAGTTCGTGCAGAGAGTGGCGGCGCTCGGTCGAAGTTGTTGCCAAAGCAACTGACCATGCGAGAACAAACATGGTGTGTCAGTAGATGCGCAAAGAGTTGCTGAGCTTGATAGCGTGAGTTAGGGGAAGAGGGGAACACGGAGCTCACCGGAATTCGTCGGCGCGGTCGTCGGAACAGCGGCGGTGTCGAGCAAGTTGTGGGCAGCCTGGTGGCGTGAAGGGGGAATTGGTTGAGGGGAAATGGTCGCGAGAGAGAGGGGATTAAGTAGCCAGAGGCTCGGCAGGAAACGCCCAGTGAATCAATGCAATTTACCTCGCGAAATCAAAGCAGCAACGGGCAGCGGCGGAGTTCGTGCGCGGGATTTGGGGAAGACGACGATGATGTGGAGAGGGCCCGCTCGTCAGCGAAATAAGCAGAGAGGGAGTGGGGTCCAAGCGTCAGTGACCGCGTGGGTGCGTCTGCGCGTGCGAGAGAGAAAGAGATGGCCCGGGTGGGCTAGCTGGGCCGCGTCTGTTGCTGGGCCGAAATCCTGGCGCTGGCCTTTTTCCAATTCTTTTCTCTTTTCTTTTTCTAAATTGATTTTCAGGAATGGTTTTCAAATGAATTCAAGCTCCATTTGAATTCAAATCTATTTGGGATTTTTGCAGTGTGCAACATACTCAAATCTAGGTGTAAAACCATGTGGCCACTTTGATTTAGCTTGGTTATTTTTGGAAAAACAAAATAACAGGAATATTGCACCTGTTTAGTAAATGTTTTGAAAATGGTTTTTGAAACCATCTCTACTTTGTAAAAATTTATTCAAACTCTACACTCAAGCCAAACAATATAGAAGCAACCAGACTTGGTTTTTGAAACACTAAACTCTCAAGTGAGGTTGGGCCTCTGACTTAAGTTGGTTCACATAAAATGATGTCACTAAGTGCTTCTGTTTTCTTGAAATGAATTTGAAATTGATCTCAATTCTATATGCATGTATGAATGTTATGCAATCTTTGAAATCATGAATTTAGGGATGTTACAGTTATCCCAATTTCTGTCACTTTTGGGGCCTTTGGATCGGGACAATGATATGTGTACACAACTTGTAGATAAGATCACAAACAATAATATCATAATGGATCAATAATAAGTTCAGATCTGAGATCATGGCACTCGGGACCTAGTGACAAGCATTCAGCACAACAAGTTGTAACAAAGTCAAATAGCACTAATAGAGATACTATGCACCATGCCCTAACAATCTTATTCGATTACATGATAGAACTCATCCAATCCCTACCATCCCTATAGCCTACAACGGGAGATTACTCACTCATTGAAGAGGGAAACATGGATGGTTGATGGAGAGGCGTCGGTGATGATGATGGCGATGATCCTCTCCAAATTCCTCGTCCCGGCAGGGTGCCAGAACGGAGTTTCTGGTTCCGAATCGCGGTTTCTGGTGGTGGAGCGGTGCAGCGGAACTATTTCTGAAAAAACGTCGAACCCCCCTGAGTTTTTAGGTCAAGAGGCAACTTATAGGCGAAGAGGGAGGCCGAGGGGGTGCCTGGGGCAGCCACACGCCCTCTAGGCGTGGCCAGGCCTGGCCCGCGCGGCTGGGGGGGTGTGGGCCCCCAAGGCCTCCACTCCGTCTCATCTTCTGGCTCCATGAATCTTCTGGTGAAATAGGATTTTTGGCATATTTTCCGGGATTTTTCCTGGTAGTTGATTTTCTGCACAAAAACTAGACACCAAGATAATTCTACTAAAAATAGCGTTAGTCCGTGTTAGTTGTATCCAAATCACACAAGTTTAGAGGAGAAACAATAACAAAAGTGTTCGAGAAAGTAGATACGTTTTGGATGTATCACTATATCAAAGAGAAGCAAGATATCATAGATATTATTAGAGATAGATTGAAGATAGCTCAAAGTAGACAGAAGAGTTATGCTAATTAGAGTCGAAGATCATGGCATCCAGAAGTGGGGGATATGGTATATCTCAAAGTAAGCCCAATGAAGGGAGTCAAGACATTCAAAGTTAGAGGAAAACTAAGTCCAAGATATATCAGACCATTCAATATACCGAGTCAGAATAGAACAATAGCTTATAGTCTAGAGTTACCAAAGAGACTCGCTCAAGTTCATAATGGTTTCCATGTGTCACAACTTCAAAAGTATCTTAAGGTTCCTGACGATGCAATCACACATCAAGAGATTCAGTTACAAGCAGATTTGACCTATGTTGAGAAACCCTGCAAAATTCTAGAAGAAAACTGGAAGAGGTTGAGAAACAGGGCAATCAAATACTGCAAAGTATAATGGGAACATCACCCTGAACAAGAAGCTACATGGGAAAAAGAAGATGATTTAAGGGAAGCATATCCAGAACTATTCAGGTACACATCAACAAACTTCGGGACGAAGTTTAATTTAGGGGGGAGTCTGTAACACCCCAGCATTTAGGAACCAACGAAGGGTAGAAATAGGAATTTGAGCATATGCCTGCATTCATCTGTAAAATATGGGTAAATTTTTTGCCAAATAAAAACCTAAAGAGATCAGAGTTTCTTTCACTATTCAGAGGCAGGATTAGCTCTTAATAGTGACTGTTATAAATTTTGACACGATCTTTAGGAATCATTGAGTTTTTTTTGGGGGGGGGATAGTTGAATTCAAATTTGAAATTTAAAATCATTTGGAAAATATTTGAAATTTAGAAGTTGGTTATATTAAGTTGATTTCCAAAAATGAATTAGTAATATTACTTGAGTATTAAAGATATAATAAACAATAATAAGAATTTAAACAAGGAAATTTAAATAAAAAATGAATTTTTATTACTTTTCTTTATTTCATAACAATATGATAAAGTGAGATGAATACATCAAATAAAATATTATAGGAAATAAAGTACAATGAAATGAAACTTTATTAAATTATAAAAATATTTATCACAAGATTCTTTACAAAAGAATAAAAATTAGATTACAACAAAAACCTAGACTACCTATCTACTCCTATACTAAATCTTTAGCATAGAGATCTTTGTACCTGCAAAACACAAAAAAATAAAAGAGAAACAAAGATGATATTTTTGTTATTTTACTCTTAGTAGAGAATAGTGAAGTGCACTGTTCAAATTCACATCATTGGGTATGTAAAAGGGGCAAGTTTCACCAATGTGTAGTATCTGTTCTTTCAAATCAGAAAATGCTACAGTATCACATCATAAGCCAAATAGAAGGGGCAAGTTTCACCAGGACAGTAACCAGTAAGAGAATAAGAAGTGAAAACCAATTCACTTGATATGATCCAAACAAGCTCAAATAGTAAAGCAACTCAGTCAACTAATTGCATGTTGTGTGATGTTGACGTAGCACCAGGTGCCCAAGCAATCAAAAGAGAACACACTGCCGTAGCACAGTTACTAGTAATCTCATTCTATCCTCACATTCTCAAGCACACAGCCAAGAACACATTGAGCTTTCCAAATTCCCAACAAATCCACCAGCCAAGATACACAACAAATCATCCATAAGATGGTGAAATAAGGAGGGGGTGGTGCAGGAGGATAGCAAGGCCAAGTACAAGATCATATGAGATAGGAGGAGCAGGATCAGTACCACGGTGATGTGGACATCCCATCACACGGGGTGCAGAGCAAGATTCTGTAAGTGATAAATCCAGCAAGATCACCAGCACAACTACATCACCAACAATCAAGTTGTGTGGTGAGTCCATATAAAACCATCACATGATAAATTGTATCTTAAATTATCAGATCATGTGTTGTTTCATATAGAATCTTATGCATCACTGATCTTGGACAATAATCCCTATTTTTTTACAATCAAATATACAAGCAACCTTAAATGAATAATTTTGGGCACATCTTTTGGAATAGTAGCACCTCAGAAATTATTTCATCATAAGAATGCATCTCAAACAGTAAGGATCTATTATATAGTCATTCCAAGGGATTGTCAAATTAATTCCAAAGCACTGTAGTAATTATACTTGGGATGATCCATCATACATTACTGAACAATGGAGGCAACAGATAAAAACAATTGTTTTTACCTAGCCGTGCCTCAGACCAGCATCACAGGCCAAAGGAAATCCATAGGCATCATAGGCTAATATATCCAACAGAAGTTTTCAACTCTTATTAGCACCAAGCCACTCCAGAACACAGATAGAATAAAGCCTAGTACTAGAATAAACTCTTGTGTACCATTCCAAGGAAATTGTCACAAGGATTTATTCTAACCAAGCAAATCCTACACAGAGATTTCACAATCAAACTCTTGTAGAAAGATATTCAATCATATTCCTAATATCGTAATTAGGAATCATATTGTTTTGCATAAAAGAACTATCACCAGAGGCATCAATAGTAATTGCCCAGGAAGCCAGATACATGTTCCAATATTGAAACTAGCTAACCATCACCAATAACTAGATATCAGACTAGATCAGAGCTACAACATCACCATTTGTACAATGATAGTATCCAATATCAGATAAAAATTGGTCTGACAGAGCCACTAGCCATTCCAAGTCCATTAGTAGACAATAATTCAACACAGTATAACCACCACAAACACTCCTAAATTGTTCATTATCTTCAATAATCAACACAAAAGGGTAGAACCCTAATACAACATATGAACCCTAATTAGGGAATTCCTCACTTAAAACACACAAAGTCTAGCAAGAGAGTCAGAAGGAGAATAAGAAGAGGGGCATAAGAACTTACCTGAGGTCCTCGCTGGAGTTTAGAAGAGGAAGCATAACGACTGACGAGCGCACACGGTGGCACGGGGAGCACCCGAGGGCGCTGCAACCCGCGCCAAGCCATGGAACGGCGGCCACAGCCACACAAACGGCTTAGCAGCACCACAGAGCCACCAGGGTCACGCCACAACACCACTAGGAGTGGCAGAGTACATATCGCCGGTGAGCACCAAAACCTAGGGTTCAGGGTGAAGCCAGCCTGGCCGAGAGAGAGGCCTAGAAATGAATCGAGCAGGAACAATCGGTGGAGAGGCGTCGACTACCTCGACACGCACCACGGTGGTGGACAGAATCGAGTGGCAACGGCGGCGGCAGCACAACATCGTAGTGGGGAAAGAGAGAAGAGAAACACGAGCGAGAGAGAGAGAGAGATCGAGGCGTGTAGTGGGACGGTACGGTCTAGTTGAAGGGTTTCGTAGCATGGAAAACAAATATTTTCTACCGCATACAAACAAACAAGCCAAGATCTATCTACTAGATTGTAGCAACGAGTCGATGGAATAACTCACCCTCGAAGATTCCAAAGTGTTTAACGAGAGCGGATTCTCATGGGTGATGTAGTCGTACTCTTCCCGATCTCAAGATCGCGTAGACGATCCTTCCCAAGACTGCTTCCGGCAGCGCTCCCAGTCGGTCACATGTTCGTAATCGACGAAGACCTTCCTCTCCCTTGTTCCAAAGAAAATGGAGGTTGTAGCACTCTCCTCGCGATTCCGGCAGCACAACGGCGTGGTACCGGAATTAGAGGGAGATCTCGCAGGGCTTCGCCTTAAGCCGGAGCGAGTATGGTGGACTATGAGAGAGACCCTCGGCGATCTAAGGTTTAGACACGCCAAGGAGGAGCAAGGGCCGGCGGCTAGGGTTAGCCCTAGGCGGCGGCGAGTGCCCTAGGCAGCAGCGGCTATGGAGGGCGGCAACGGCTAGTGTTAGGGTTTAGAGGGGGGAAATTGTGTGCTAGGAGGGGCAGCCCTGCCCCTCCTTTTATAGGTGGTAGGCGCCGGCCAAGGGGAGGGGAGTCCCTCCCCAACTCGGATCCCAAGTGGGCCGGCGGTGGAGGGGAGGAACTCCTCCTCAAGTAGGTTTCCTACTTCCCCTCCACCTCACAAAATAGCCGTTTGACTTTTCAAACTAGGATTTGATTAAATCCTTTATTTTGTTCAGCGATGACACCTAGTACATGATGAAATCATTCAAACTTGATATGAAACATTCATGTTCCCTTCCCCTCCGGAGTGCCGGACATTCCGGAACCTTCTAGAACATTCCCGATGAAAACACCGGAACCATTCTCCAACCCCGAAACAGGACTTTCCTTATATGAATCTTATTCTCCGGACCATTCCGGATCTCCTCGTGACATCCCGGATCCCATCCGAGACTCCGAACAACATTTGGTCTCTTACTTATCATTCCATAACTACTTAAACAACGTCGAATCCTTAAGTGTGTCTCCCTACGGTTCGTGAATTATGCGGACATGATCGAGACACTTCTCCGAACAATAACCAATAGAGGAATCTGGAAATTCATATGGCTCCCACATATTTCAACGATTACTTTGCGATCGAATGAACCACTTACATACGATACCAATTTCCCTTTGTCTTACGATAGTTTACTTATCCGAGGTTATGATCGTCGGTATCTCTGCATACCTAGTTCAACCTCGTTACTGATAAGTACTCTTTTCTCGTTCCCGTGATATGTGATCCCTTGTGATCCAGTCACATGCTTGCAAGCTAATTGGATGACATTCCACCGAGAGGGCCCAGAGTATATTTATCCGTCATATGGATGGACAAATCCCACTCTTGATCCATGTGTCTCAACCAATACTTTCCGAACACTTAATGCCACCTTTATAGCCATCCAGTTACGGTGTGGTGTTTGATTTCATCAAAGCATCCTTCCGGTGAAGGTGATATGCATAATCTCATGGTCGAAGGAATTAGGTTACTATTTATCAGAAAGCATATAGCAATTGAACTATTAAAATGACTTGATCTTTATGCTACTCTTATCTATAGGAGTATGTCCACCATATCATTCTCCTAACGATATGATCTTGTTGTTAATAACATCTCAATGTTCATGATAGGGAAACCATAATCATTTATTAACCAACAAGCTAGTATTATAAAGAGGCTTTACTAGGGACTCTATTTTAGTTTACAAATCACACAAGTATTAATGTTTCCTTGTTAATACTATTATAGCATGAATGTAAACATTTATCATAAACACAAAGATATAATAATAACTATATTTATTATTGCCTCTAGGGCATATCTTCAACACTAGTACCCCTTAGTGGAGTAGGTTTGACCAGCCCAGGTGGGTGGGTCAGGGCTAGGCCAGCCCAATGGGTTAGGTCCATATTTTAAATAGAAAATCTAAATAATTTAGTAAAAGACTAAAATACCCCTAAGACTTGATAAGTCCTAATAAATAAAACAAAAATGCTAAAAATACAAATAATACATCTATGAGTTTATAAAATATAAGCTACCCAATAAAATTAAGAATTCTATTTTTAAATAGAACTAACTTAGGTTTATTATTTCTATAATATATATTCCTTAATGGTTTTTTATAAAAATAGATAAAATACCTAAAAAAATTATTTTTCTCATTCTAAATTAGCATAGTATTTTATAAAAATACTAAATTACTACTTAGATTAGTAAAAATAAAATCTTAAAAATAATGATTATTCTTAAAAAGAATATCAGGAACATGATAATAAGAGTTAAAATTAAAAAAAATAGTTTTAAGCTCTGATATTGTTATATTATATCATAAAAATATTAAATATAATATTTTAGGAATTAACCACTAACAATTTCTCTTTATTAAATAAAGGAATATAAGAATTAATAAGGTGGGTAAAACACACAAAGAAAATAATCAATAAATGATGCATTGCATTACTATGCATAATCATTATTGCTTCTTTAAATATTGTCCTTAGCGGGCAATAATGGTGTTTTGTAGAAATAAAAGCTCAAGGTCTAGTGCAAGCATCCGACTTTACTACCTTGCAATCACAAGGCAAGTTCATCACTTGCTCATGTCTTTTGATGAAGTCTTTATCAAAGTAATTGCAAAATTGTGTGTTATCATCTATTTTGTGAAGAAAGAAAATATTATTTCCCAAACAAATAAGATGAATTTATTATCCTAAGTGATGGTAAAGTTGAGATGAGCAATGGAACTTATGTTTCCAGTTGCAATGAGATTCATCACATAGGAATTAGTAACCCATGACATCAGTGATCCTAGCGCCGTATATTAGGCGTTAACCATGAGATTTGGAATGAGACGGAAAAGTCAGCTGGATCTTCTTCCTTTCATATGTAGGCAAGACGACCTTAACATGACGCTGTGATTCCTTGTGCGGATCTAGCATATGGGTGGGCACCCTTAGGCCCCACAATTTTGGTGTCTAGATTATCCATGAGCGGCTGCCGGAGGTATAGTCAGACCTTTATGGAGCTTGCCAGGGGCATAACCGGCTCATAGAGTCTTCGGAAACTCATCAGGGTTGTAGCTTTCCCGAAAAGGGGGCTCAACGGAGATGTAGCTCGACCTGAAGGATCATGCAACCATATGGGGTCGCGGAGAGGAACAGTGGTTGGCTTGGATCACCTACTAGGCCCCACATCACGGAATTGTGGATGGGAAAGTACGCCCGGTTGTGCAATAAGGAGTTGATATCTCATGGGTAAAGCAACGCACCTCTGTAGAGTGTAAGAACTAGAACTTATTACTCCCTGTTCTGGGAAGGAACTACGAATGCGGCAGGAAAGGAACTCCATTAAGTTTTGGTCAACCTATGACTGATGGGCATAGTTTTGTAAATAAAATCAATCTTTGAAGAAATGTTTATGAAAACCGTATAGTGCCAAGGACTAATAGTCTGAGGTGGTAGTTAGAGCATCAAACTTCCCACCTTGCATATAATGAACTTGCTGGGTAACGCTGTTACTTACTCTTTTCTTTAATCCTCTGCTTAGACTCTGAGGAGCCAGAAGACACTCCAATGTACGCAGCTAAAGGACAGGAGAATGTCTACTACGAGGAACCAGACCTGTCCAAAGTAGTTGCCTTAGTTATTGGTAAACCAATTGAGCCGAGGCAGTGGAAGGGGCAGTCTATGAGATACACTATGGAGTGGAGGGCAACGAGTCCGAGTAGTTGCCTTAGTTATTGGTAAACCAATTGAGTCGAGCAGCACAAACTTTATATAATAAGTTGTTGAGCTCAATTTGGAGTATGAGTTTGAAACTTTAAATCTTCCGCTGAAACTGTTTAAGTTCCGTTTGTAAGTTTGAATCACTTGAAATCTCGAATTTCTGGTATTGTAATAATAATGAAGTGTGTATGTTTGTAATATGGACCCGCGACGTTTCTGTTGTACCACTCTGAGGGATGTGATCTTTACGGAACGATGTTCTGTGGATGTCATGTCAACGACTATAGTGTACTACACATGCAGTGGTATGCTGGGTCACCGCAACAATCTCCCTACCGCTGCCTCTCCTGACCCTACTTTGTCTGTGGCACTACGAGCGCTCGCAATGCAGAGTTGTCCACCCCTCATGTGACTTGGATGTGTTTGCCGCCGGTGGGTTCTGTTGGAGGAGTCCCAACCATAGTGGATTAGGATCTGATACCAAATGTTGCTGCGGATTCTGCAAATTGGTGGCTAATCAACAATTGACACAACACAACTGAACACGAGCGTTTGCGCCATGTGCAAAATATGCAGCTTTTCTATTTCTGTTCTCCTTTTATTTATCAGCGACAGAATTTCTAACCAACGATCGAAAAACCAACGAACTCAAGCTTCTACTGAACGTGTCATCCCACAGCCGACTTAATTGTGTAAGGTGAGCTAACAAACTGCTAAGGAAACATTCTAACTCCTAACTACTCGTGTGGATCATAGGCGATTATCACACGCTGTTATTCTGAGCTAAATATAGTTAACTGACAGAGTGTCGACGATGGCTAGAAATGTTATAGTAAACTGAACCTGAAAAAGAACTGTAATTGCAACTAGCTTATTCTGATTTTGCTAATGGACCCCATCACCTCACTTCTTCGTCGACGTCTCCTCCTATATGGTTTGGTCCCGTCGTCCACTCGTCGACCTAGGTATATATGAGTCGGCGATGCGTTGGCTTGTGCCTCCCCGGAGTTAGAGTCGGCCCTAAAGTTTTCTTCTTCGGTTGTGAAGCGACTTAGAAGCTTGGTGTATTGCTTCCTCGTCTTTCATGGCTAGAGATGATGCAAGGCGAGCCTTTGTCATTCGGTCGATTTAGGTTGTGTGAAAAACAGTGGGGCGTCGGGTTTGTATCGGCCTGCATTTGGTGTTGTACCAGCCGTCTTAGCTTCTTCCTCTATGAAAATTGATACTCCAAGGTATATTCAAAAAGATCAATGCCTTCTGCTAATTTTGGACGTCTTAGAGCCCCCTCGACGGTCTTGTATCCTATACAATATTTTTGAGTTAATAAAGAGCTGTGGTTTTCCCTGAACTAAAAAAAAGCAAAGTGACTTCGAAGTCTAGGAAAGGCAGCGATATCACACGGGACGCACCAGCCGTGGGTGCCCAGCGCGATCCGGTGGATACGGAGAGGCCGTCAGCTTTGCACCCGGACCCGGTGCCAGAAAGGAACCGGCAAGATTTCGTCGAGATTTTGCACGGCTCGCCTACGGCCGGCCGCGCAGCGCTGCAGCGGCAGCGAGCGGGCAGTGTGTATCAGTGGGAGTAGTAGCCCTGATTCTGCAGTGCAGTGCAGAGGCGCGCAGCAGATTCTGCAGCGCGCACGCCGCATCTTGACTGGATGACCTATCCTCTGAACCTATCCTCCTTAAATTATGCAGTAGCCACCCAGAGCGCCTAAACAAGCCGCCGATTTTGCTTCGCTCACACGTACTGTACGTACGGGTACGTGCAGACGTGTTCCCGGTACACAAGCCCTGCCTCTTTTGTCGCAACTTTCAGAGTGGAGATTTTTTTCCTCCCGAGCTCCTCTTGCTATTTCAAAACATTTCAAATAATCATATTTATGAGTTTTAAAAAATATTATAAAAAATATATCTGGATGTAACTCATAATTTATCCCACAAACATATAAAATATTAATTTCAAATAATTTATATTCTGAGTATACAAAAATAACGAGAGGGTAGATTTGTGCAAGTATGTTTCCAAATCCAAAAATTTATCAGATTTTTCATTTTTGTGTAGGCAAAAATATAAAGAGTTTCACATCATGTTTTTGCATGCTTGTGGGAAACAACATTGATTATATACAAAAAAAATTCCAAATATTTTTAAAACCTATAGATACGTTTTTTAACGAAAAGAGCATTGGTGCTAAGGAGCCAAAAACACTTTTCCGCAACTTTCACCCTAACAATTGATTTATATAGTACTCCTGCTTTGTCGGTTTATTAGGCTTAGTACAAATAGCGCTATGATTTAGATGATTAGGTATTGGCTGTATCTGAATCTTTAGGATTGGTGGAAACGTTTTAGGAGACCGGCTATTGGTTGCATGCTGTAGTACATATTAATTAGTGCTAGATATGAGCCTAACTCTTAAGTTTTTTTTAATATTTTAGTAAGCCTAATAAACTCAGAAGGAGGCAGTACTATAAAAAAGTTGCTTCGTGTGTTATGATATGGCTGTCATTAACTCGCCATTAGCATGGATCGAACCAATAATATTACTGCACGAAAAAGAGAGAAATAGAGTTAATTTGTAATTATTGCGCATGTTTTGATTCAATTTGGATCTTATTTCTACTATGTACGAAGTCACACATGATAGAATGTATCATATTTATTACTCCCTCCATTCTAAATGTAAGGCATCTAAGAATAATCAAAAGTCAACATTTTCTAAGTTTGACCAATCTTATAAAGAAATATGAACATCTATTGTACCAAATCAATATCATTAGATTCACCATAAAATATTTTTACAACGTGCCCATCTAATATCGTAAATCCAGCTATTTTTTTCTAAATATTTGGTCAAAGTTTGTAGGATTTAACTTCTAACTAATCTTAGACGCCTTACATTTTGGAATGGAGGGAGAGTATTATTTTTAGGATTTTTGTGAAGTAAGAGAATGGAAAAAGTAACATGAGATCTAGTGGAAACATATTATCCTTTGAAACCAGAGTTAGTGCTAACATCAACCAACCCTATTGTAAGGACACAAAAAGCCCAAACTTTTGGACAGAAAATAGGTGGTGTAACAGGGTGAGAGATTCAACGTTTTCTATGTTTGACGAAGTGTATATACAGAAACGTGAATATTTAGAATATAGAGCATTATAATTAGTTTCAACATAAGATATATTTTCATGATGTATTCATTGAATGTTGTGGTTGTTGATAACTATTTGGTATTTTATACTTCACCATTTTCTGAGGGAGGTAGTACATTGACAAAGATTCCTAGATATGCTTGACCAGGATTTCTTGACCCTACACTATGAAACCTCATTGGACAAATTTAGTATTGAGCATATACGAGGAGTTGATCAACATGTCAGGAGTTTGGTATCTTCACCCTCACCACGTGATGAAGGTAGCAGTTTGCTCTATAGATTTCTCATGGGATGTATGTTTTGTTGATCCATATATATATATATATATATATAGGAACTGTTTTGCTCAAAGGGTTCGAGAACTGTTTTGCCAGGTATGCTACCTGCTTGCCCTAGTTGCATCATATGGACTCTTCACATCGCCGATAAGCTTGGGTATGCTGCATCTCTAACAGTCCTCGCAAAAGGGGCAAACCCGCATAATAACTGCTAATTTGCCGGTTCAGTTCGCTAGAGGGCGAAGATCAGTCCCCGCAAACGCTTGAAACTGCAAATTATTTTGCGGGGTGGGCACGGGATTGAAGGCGCGACCTGGGTCTTCGCGGGCTGGGAGGGAAAACCGAGCGCGAACCCGCAGTGCCGAAAGCGCGCGACGGAAATTTCAGCTCCTTCCCCTTCCCTTCACCCGCCGCCGCCGGCTCGGATTTGCTCGCCCCCGCAATTTCCTCTCCGCCGACCCGCCGCCATGAGCGAGAAGTCGACCCCGCCGGCCGTTGAGCCTACCTCGCGGCTCCCATCTCCATCTCCCGCTCCCGCTCCCGCCGTGACCGTGGCTTCGGGGGTGGGAGGCGTGGAAGTGTCGTCGACGGTCCGTGAGTCGAGCATCAAGAATCGGAGGAGGGCGGGCACTCACGTGATCTCGACCGGCGGTGCTGCCCCGCCAGCGGTGGCTGGAGCCGAGCCGCCCGTGGTGCCAAAGTCGAAGAAGGCCGCACGACCCAAATCGCAATCTGCGAGGCCGAGCGGGGCAAAGGCCATGCTGAAGGCAACGAAGCAGAAGACGCTGGCCAGCCGCACCCCCATTCCTCCGCCAATCACCGGAGATTCGGCTTCGAACGACGCGAATCATGAAGATGCACAGGAGGTGTTCGACGCTGGTTCCGGCAGGTAAAATAATTCGTTCTCGTATGTAGATTAATTTCCGCGTGAATATGGGGGTATTTAACGCATCTAGAGGTAGGCGTTCATGGATCTCATCAACGAGTCGGAGGTCAATATAGGCACTCCACCACGTGCTCCATATGGCGGTTACGGTGCGGTGGAAGATGAGGGTGTGGATGATGAGGATGGTGACGTTGACGGTGAGCACGTTGACGATGGTGGAGAGGATGAGGAGAAAGAAGATGTGGTCGAGGTCGACGCTTCCACCGTCAAACCGAAATCGAGAAGAACTGCCAACTACACCGAGATCGAAGATGTAACGTTGTGCCGGGCTTGGTCACAAGTGGGGATGGATGCTGTTTACGACACGGATCAAACGAGCAAGCATTATTGTCAGCGCATCGAAGATCAATTCTGCAAGCTCTTGCCTCGTGTCAAACAGCCGGTGTATCGATCATATCGATCCCTGCAAGGTCGTTGGGACGTGATCAAACCAGCGTGCAGCCGCTGGTCCGCGGCAATGGATCAAACCACCATGCATCCGCCGAGTGGAGCAACCATTGATATGTATGACAAAATTGCCAATGATAGGTACACGGACATGAGTGG
This sequence comes from Avena insularis, assembly GCA_023614405.1. Classification (NCBI taxonomy): domain Eukaryota; kingdom Viridiplantae; phylum Streptophyta; class Magnoliopsida; order Poales; family Poaceae; genus Avena; species Avena insularis. The sequence continues at coordinate 373,307,297 of CM042695.1, read as the reverse complement.
CAGCAAGGGCAAGAGCTTTGCATTCAAACATTGCCACGATGTGCTCAAACATCTGCCCAAGTGGCAATTGAGGGACCAAGAAAAAGCACCCGAGAAAGGGTCAATGGTGAAGATGGATGATAGTGACGAGGATGGGCCTAGAAATAAAGACAAGCCCGAGGGAAACAAGAAGGCCAAAGAGAGGCTCCGGATTGAGGCCGAGGAATCATTGTTGATGGACAAGTTCGATCAAATGATGAAGTCCAAAGAGTCAATGACAATAAAGACATTCGAGGTGAATATGCTCGTGACCGAGAAGAAAAATGAGATCAAGCTTGCCAAGGTTGTTGCAGCCCGAGAAGAAGCAAGGCTCAAGGCCGAGTTGGAACGAGAGAAGATCGAAGTGAAGAAAGCCAAGGCAATGAAGATTCTCTTGGCGGAAGAGAGGGAGCTCATGATGATGTCCAAAAAGGACATGAATCCGCAACAACTTGCTTGGTGGCAGGAAGCCACGACCGAGATCGCCGAGAGAAGAAGGGTAGCTGCAAGTGGCGGATCATCGGGTACTCAAGACGATGGTGCCTCCGCCGAGCCTCGTGATGCTTGATTTGCTCAGCGAGTAAGTATGAACTATGCGCCGGTATTTGAACTATGAAACTATGGTACCTTTTCGTATGAACTGCTGCGGAAATTTGATGTAAAACACTGAACGATTCATCTATTCTTCGCATTTGTATCGTCAGGTTTGTGTTGATAAATCTGTGCAAAACCCTTGTTTGCGGGTTCGGGCCGAGCCGATGCGGATCAATCCGGCGTTTTTTCGCCCCGCAAAACCCGTTTACCGCGGCCTGCAAATTTGCGTTTGCAGTTTTTGCGAGTTCAGTTGCTGTTAGAGATGCTCTTACGTTGTTCCGGGAGAGTGGGCTTGTGTTAAAGCTCTAAAACATATTTTGCCTCAAAAAAATCCTATAACAATGACAAGTCTTTTGGCAAGATCCAATGAGTCTCATAACATGAATCACAGTTACAAAACCTTTGGACAGCTACCATTGAAAAGAAGGATTTGCTCTCTTATTTATGTTCAGTTACTTAACCGTCAACACCAAGGTACAATGATGTGACTAGAGCTCAATAAGAGCTGACGTGTACTGTTAACTAGTGCTGTAACACAGGACCATTTGTACAGTCATCAACGCCCAGAGAAAGTCCATGGATTGTAGCTCGTCAGCGTTGGAGAGCACCAGCCGGTGGAGGCGTGCGTGAAGCCTCTGTACTGACAAATCCCACGTTACCCCCGACCCACGCACTTGTTTCTGCTCGGATCCGTCAACAGTCTCCGGCACGTAGGGTTTGAACGCGCGCGTCAGCCGCCCCCCCCATCCTGTCCTCGCCCTACAAAACCCCCCGGCCTCCCAGCCTCACAGAGTGCTCCCCTCCACTCGCCACTCCCCCCACCCTCACCAGTCCACCACAACAACCGCAGCACGCCGCTCCGATCGGCGTATCGCCGTGCGCTGTGTTTGCTAGCTAGCTTGATACGTACCGCCGGCTATTTTAGGTTTGCTGTGTTCGGGCGGCGCCGGCTAGGTGCGTGGGTACGATATCGTCGGAGATGATGATGCTGGGCGGTCGCGCGGGGGGCGGCGTGGGGGCAGGCGGCGGCGTGGGAGGCGGGAGGTGCCCGTTCACGGCGTCGCAGTGGCAGGAGCTGGAGCACCAGGCGCTCATCTACAAGTACATGGCCTCCGGCGTGCCCATCCCCTCCGACCTCCTCCTCCCGCTCCGCCGCAGCTTCCTCCTCGACTCCGCGCTCGCCACCTCCCCTTCCCTCGGCTACCCTCCTCAGGCCGCACGTACGTACTCACCCAGCTCGATCATATCCTTTCCCCGTTTACGTGCGTATTGATTGATACTTGTGGTCGGTACTGACATCGTACGTGCTTACCGATGGTGTTGTTGCAGTTGGCTGGGGCTGCTTCGGCATGGGGTTCGGGCGGAAGGCGGAGGACCCGGAGCCGGGGCGGTGCCGGCGGACGGACGGCAAGAAGTGGCGGTGCTCCAAGGAGGCGTACCCGGACTCCAAGTACTGCGAGAAGCACATGCACCGGGGCAAGAACCGTTCAAGAAAGCCTGTGGAAATGTCCTTGGCCACGCCCCCGCCGCCTTCCTCCTCCGCCTCCTCCTCCTCCTCCAACGTCCACTCCGCCGTCAACGGCGTCGCCGCCGCCACCACCTCCCCCGCGCCCTCCTACAACCGCCCATCCGCCGTCACGCACGACACCACGCCCTACCACGCGCTCTACGGCGGGCCCTACGCGACCGCCGGCCGCCATCAGCAGCACGGCGCCGGCGCCTACCACCACCACGCGGCCACCGCGGCGCAGGTCAGCCCGTTCCACCTGCACCTCGACACCACCCACCCGCACCCGCCGCCGTCCTACTACTCCAGCATGGACCACAGCAAGGACAGCTACGCGTACGGGCACAGCGTCAAGGAGGTGCACGGCGCCGGGGAGCACGCTTTCTTCACCGACGTCAGCACCGACAGGGACGTTGTACACCACCAGCACCACGCCGGACACGGCCAGTGGCAGTTCAAGCAGCTGGGCGGCATGGAGCAGCCCAAGCAGCATAACCCGACGTCGCTCTTCCCCGGCTGCGGTGGCTACGGAAACAACAACAACAACGCGTACGGCATGGATCTGTCCGCCGCGGCCAAAGATGAAGAGGAGGAGAAGGAGAGGCGGCATCAGCAGCAGCACTGCTTCCTGCTGGGCGCCGACCTGCGGCTGGACAAGCCGTCGTCGGGCGCCGTGGACCAGAAGCCCCTGCGTCCCTTCTTCGACGAGTGGCCGCACGAGAAGGCGGGGAGCAAGGGGTCGTGGATGGGGCTGGAGGGCGAGACGCAGCTCTCCATCTCCATCCCCATGGCCGCCCACAACGACCTCCCCATCACCACCACCTCCCGTTACCACCACGGTACGTATATCATCCCTGCACTGCACATGTCTTACCAGCCATTTTTTTTCCATAGCTCAACGTTTCGCTTTTTACGATCTGCAGGTGAATGAATCATCCCAACGTGCGCGCGCAGGGTGTTGGATTCGCACGAGACCAAGAACAAGTGCTACGGAGCTACTGGTCGATTGGTTCTTTCTCGGCGTGCGTGCTATCATGCCACCGACACATCGACCGGCCACCTCGAGGCACACGCAACAGTTTGATCAGGATCTTGGAAGGCCGAAACCTCTCGAGCGTGGATCACCATTTTCTTTCTTCTTCATTTCCTTTGTAACATTTGCATCGATCAGGCGTGACACTTTTCGTGGCAGAACTTATGGCAGGGTGTTTGTGCTAAATCAGTTAGATTGAGGCTATGTATCTGAATCTTTTTAGGCGACTAGATTTTCTTTTTCTCAGTACTACCCGTCGATGTCAGACCAGACCACTGTAATAATACTGTCACCAGCAGATGCTACTAGCTCGTGAGCGGAGGCGAGCGTGCTCGCTTTTGTTTTCATGTCATCTCTTTATTTTTTATCTGATTCCCCCGCCTGCCTGCCTGCGATGGTTTGTCACATCTGGGGATTCTGCGCAAGGCTCAGTAGCCCACGCTGTGGTCTGGTCAGCAGGCTTACTTTATGCTCCCTGAGACGCCCGTACAGTACTTATCTAAGAGAAATACAGTGCCCAAACTTTTCTTTTGAGTTAATAACAGTACTCTCTCTGGTCTGGCCTTCTTCCCTGCTGCTCATGCTGACAGCGGCGCTCCAACAGTAGCACAGTCTCGCTGGTGATGTCATGTCGCCGCCGTTCAAAGTTCCGGTGCGAGGTCCATCCAGTCTTTCGAGCGAGAAGCTGCACGCAGAGCTTGCAGTGCAGGTGTGCATGCAGGACTGGACCTGGGGCAGGGCAGGGAGGAGACTGACAACGACTCCTGGGGTGAATTGAATGAATGGGGGCGCATTTGCTGCCGTCCGTCCAACCGGCCACGGCAAGCCAGCCAGTCCCCCTGAGACGGTGTCAGGGGGTTGCGCCCATGCGCGCGAGGCAGGGATGGAGGATTGACTGATCTAGGCTCAGATTTGCCGCTGCTGACCGCTGACCGCTGGGCCGGGCGCCAGCGCTGCACGCTTGGCAGCTTCTGCGACGCTTGCATGCGTGATGCGTCCCGCGGTACTACCTGATCTAGCTGAGTAGTAGTAGGTCGCTGTCTGCTCTGCGTCGCTGTGTCTCTCTCTCTCTCTCTCTCTGCAGTGTGTCGATCGAGTCATGGGCGCAAGCACCGGCTGGCTCGTGGGCCAGGCAAGGCGGCAACCGTCGTCCCTACAGCGGCTGCTCGAGCTCCGTGGATCGCTGCCATGGCGTGCAGCTCGAGTTGTGCCATGACAAACTACGTGTACAGGTACTAGTAGGTGTCTAGCCATTCTCTCCAGGCAGTACTAAGCACGTACTGTAGAGGTAGAGGTTAAATCGATTTCAGTGCGCTGGGTCTGCTGAAAGTTTGTCTGTTCTCTCTGGACGAGCCAAGACAGTCGCACTGATCAAAGCTGTCAGTACTCTGGAGGAGCACTAATTAAATGGCTAAGCAAACGGTATGGCGGATTAAACAAACAGGAACCCGCACGTCCGGTCCTCGTCAGACGCGCGTGCATGCGGCGGTCCGGTCCGGTCAGGCGGTGCCGCCACGGTCACGTTCAACACCGAGGACCCGTGCGCAGCTGGCGCGGGTTCACGTGAGATCGAACACGCGCACGCGAGAGAGAAAAGCCCTGTAGCCACCGCGTTCGTACGGCACCGTGTCCCGCTGCCTCGCCTCGCTCGCCGACGACGGGCGTCCGTGTTACTGCTACTACCGTGTTTAAGAGCATCTCCACTGGTTGTGTGTATCAGGCCGAAATCCGGACAAAATTTTAGCCGGACGAAGCAAGTTTTCGGCCTGGGTGCGTCCAGTTTCCTACTCGCGTACCCAGCCCGAGTTTTCGGATCGTCCGTTTTCGTTCAAATTTGGATCAAGTTCGTCCAGATTTTGGTATAGTTCGGCATATAAAGAATACAGAACAATTTGCGGCCAAAGTTTGGTGAAATTTTAAATAAGTTCGGCGTAAATATAAACATAGTTCGGCCAACAATGAAAGTACAATATATTTCGGCCAAGTTCGTCCAGTTCATGCTCGCCATCTACGTCGTGTTGCCCCTGCGTATCCATAGGTGCTCAACAAGATTATCTTGCAGCTGTTGATGCACCGCCAGATCTTGGATCTTCTGACGCATGGCGATAAATGCATCCCAGGTTGGAGGCACCTGATGATCAGACTCGGCAAGAGGACCCTGTCTGTAGTATGGCTCGTTCTCCTCGAGCAAACTCACTGGATCCTTTCTCTCATCCTTAATGATCATGTTGTGCAAGGCCACACAACAGTTCGTCACTTTCCACATCTGATCTTTCGACCACGTCATAGCAAGCAACCAGACAACTGCAAACCTCTGCTGGAGAACACCGAATGCCCGCTCCACGTTCTTCCTGCAAGCTTCCTGTTCCTTGGCAAAGTGAGAATGCTTGAGGAGCATTGGACTTGAGATAGTCTTCACAAATGTTGGCCATCTTGGATAGATGTCATCTGCTAGATAGTATCCCTTGTTGTAGTGGTGTCCACTGATCTCAAATTTTACAGGGGGAGGACGACCCTCAACAAGCTTGGAAAAGACAATTGAGGTTGTTGATGTCGTTGTTCGATCCTGCCATGCCAAAGAAGGAGTGTCAGATCTAAAGATCATGTGTAGCAACTGCCTCACGTATCACAATGCATCCTCCTTTGTGGCCTTTGTATATTCCTTGCCATACAAATGGACAGTTTTTCCACTCTCAATGCATGCAATCTATGCTTCCAAGCATACCAGGAAATCCTCTATTTTCATTGACTGCGAGGATCCGAGCAGTGTCTTCAGCAGTGAGTGATATCAAGTACTCCTACCCGAACACTGCAATCACTGCCCTGCGGAACCTGTACAAGCAATTAATGGCGGTGGACTCGGCGATGCGGAGATAGTCATCGGCATTGTCAGCCGACGCTCCATATGCAAGCAACCTCATCGCCACGGTGCACTTCTGCAGTGAGGAAAACCCAACCAAGCCGGTGCAGTCCTTCTTGCAAACGAAATATGGGTCGAACTCCCGGATGGCATGCACGATCTTGAGGAAGAGCTTCCGGCTCATCTTGAAATGGCGGCGAAACACGTCCTCTCTATGGAGTGGCTGGTCGGCGAAGTAGTCAGCGTACAACATGCAGTAGCCCTCTATCTTTTGTCTCGCCTTGCACTTCCGGCGACCTGGCGCCGAACCACCGCACTTTGGTTTCGCCATCTGCATGTACAGCTGGGCGAGCGATGCGAGGATCTGCAAGTGCTCTTCACCTTCGGCGACCTCGGCGCTCTCCTCCTTCAGGGGTACGGCGAGCATCTCGTCCTCGTCGTCGGAGTCCATGGCGAGTATCTCGTCCTCGTCGAAGTCCATGGCCGAATCCGGCCAATGTCAAACACTTGGTGGGCGTGGTGGTGGGAGCATAGAGCGAAACAGAGCTACGACGAAGCTCGGTGGCGAAAGCAGCGGCGGAGAAGGCATGGAGGTGGGCGGCAACTGCGGCGAGCGTATCTAGAGGCGTGGGCATGACGAAGTCATGACGGAGCTCTTCGCCACGGTCTGGGCGAGTGGGGTGGGTGGGAATGGGTCTGTCTCGCCGTCAGAGTTGGTCCACGTCCATTTTCGCTGCGTCCAGCCTTTCCAGGACGTACCCGATAACCTGAGTTCGGCGTGGAAAGCCCAGACTAAAATTCGTCCAAATCCAGATGAAAACAGGTTCTTGAATACGCGACTGAGCTGATTTTTAGCGTCCGAACCAAATTTCGGCGTTCAGATCGTCGTCGTGGGTATGCGAGTGGAGATGCTCTTAACAGGTATAGAAAGTGGCCGTGTTCGCTTTGCGGATTTGCTTAGCCGAGGTGAGCAAGGCGAGGAAATTATTGTACTCACACTGTCTGCGGCCATCTCCCGGCCGGCCGGCCTGCCTGCCAGAGCCAGCGCCAGGTCCTGACCGCCGCTACTACTATTTCCGTGTAAACTTCGCATGTGGGAGAGGTAGCATCTGATCCCGTGGCGCGTAGTAGTATATTGCGGCAGCGACTGGTGACCACCGGTACGTGACACACACTGAATTTTCTTTTCTCAGTTCTGAGCGGGCGGGAGGTTCGATGGTGTCAAGGTATGGGCAGGCACGTGTTCGGCTGGCCAGGCCACCGAAAGAGCATGTCTGGCTGTTAGTCAGGTCGCCTGACTCATTAACAAAACTGCTCCGTTTTCTACCATGCTTGCATGCGCTCTGTTTGCCTGCACCAATGGAAGCCTTCACCGAACTACACTGATCGACAGGTTGCTAACCGCTCCGCGTTTCAGGCTTGAGAACGATGGATCCACAACCAGCTGCCTCAAGTAAATAAACAAGTAGAAAAGCGTCTGTCATGGTGATGGGTTACCTAGAACTCTGAGATCCTGTCAGAGTGTCAGGACTAAACTACGGTCATGCGCGCGCGACATACACTGATTAACTACCCGATTACGCAGCAGCCTGCTGACACTGACAGCAGCCTCGGGATAGCGAGCCCTGCAACGTGCTCGTCCCGCGCAGGCCGCGTGCAGGAGCTTTCCTCGCACAACCGCTGAACCGCTTCCTCCTCCTCCTCCTCCTCCTCCTCCTCATTTGAATAGTCGCGTCTCAGGGTGCAAGCGGATGTGGGCTGTCCGCGGCGCCACAAAATCGGACCCACTTAATCGCTTATGCGGGTGCCCGCGTACTATGAGCGAAAAGATGCGGCAGATGTGGGCCGGCCCGCGTATTTACACTTAATCCCGCATAGCATCTGGAGCAGCGCCGCCCTTCGTCTCTTCCACTACGCAGTGCCAACCTAGGATGCAGCTGGAGCGCCACCACCCACCGGGCCATCTCCTCCATAGCCACTGCTCCTCCTCCGGATCGGGCGAAGGTCATCTGGCAATCTCTTCCTCTATCCCTCCCTCTATTCCCCTGCCACCTGAGCTTGCAATTCCTTCCTCCGCCCCTCCCTCTATTCCCCTACCTCTGTACAAAGATCCTGGCCTGCTGCACGGTGGCGTGAGGAGGACGACGGACTCAGATTCAGGGTCAGAGGTATGCAAGATAGGCAGCAACGGCGTGGGGAAGGTGGGCGGCCAAGACGACGTCGACGGCGGCGATCCTCAAATGGGCAGGGACGGCGACGGGAAGCGGCAACAGGGCAAGAACCTGGTGGCTGAGCAGAAGGTCATCGACAGCTCCCTCGTCCCCAAAATCACCAAGGTAACAAATCTTGTGAACTTTTTCGTTTCGCTGTTTAAGTTCTTGTCACCATCTTAGAGCTAGATTCAGAGAAGCCCGACTTAGTTAGAACCAGAACTCATGTGGCATTGTTTCAAATTTAAACTTAATGTTTTCTATATTGGAATGAACAAATTGTGAATCTATTGGCGCTGAAAACGTAAATCATTTTATATCTTGATGCATACAGCCACAAAGGCTAACTGAAAAATTGGAGTTTAAAATAGATGCTAACAAAAATCATTTTATATAATAGATGCTTAATCTATCTAGATGTTTAATCTAGCTAGATGCTTAATTCTGCTCGCCTATAGAGTTTATTGTTGAGTTATAATTTGAGCTCAGTTCTTACTGTATGCACTAGCGATCAAGTAATAGAAATGTAGAATTGCTGCTACAAATAACAATTCTATTGCTAAGAATTTGACAAGTGGAGATAGCTTCATAGTACATATCCTACTAGCAAGTTCGTTCATATTTTCCTGAACATGGCATCCATGACCTTTATCCTGATTAAACAGGTAACAAGATTTCATATCTTATGGACTTGGTTTCATAGTACATATCCCAGGCAAGCTTAAAATGACCTTATTCTTGGAAAGGTGCGGTACAATTCTAACTAGTGTGCAGGCAGGTCACTGAACTGCAGGCAGCAAACATTGACAGTAGGATTTATGCTATGTAGCAGATGTGTCCATATTGACGGTGAAGATCTCCCCGCAGCCCGGTGCCGTTTGGGTGGACAATGTAGATGCTGAAGCTGCCCGAGGGTAATCCACTCACTGTCGGCAGGCCATGGGCCATCGGTGAGGCGCCAAATGCCGCCGGCCTCGGCGTCCATGATGTAGAGGTTCTTGTGTCCGGACCTCCCAGAGCGGAACACCAAGTGCTAACTGAAAATATGGAGTTTAGAATATAGATGCTAACGAAAATCATCAAGAAGCACTAATTCTTCACTGTATGTCTACAGTCTGCACTCTGAGTTTCAATTGCTATATTACACCTCAATGGAGCGATGTAACGTAGCCTGCTTGAAGAGCTAGCTAGCTCAGTTTGCTTCTTCCTGTATTCTGCAATGCGGGCAATATGCGGGTGCCGCTAATAACCCCTTAAATACGTGGGATCCCCGCATAAGTCCACTTATGTTGCGCGGGCATATGCGGCACGATGCGGGTGTCCCGCAGGCTGTCCCGCTTGCAGCCTGAGTCGCGTCAGGCCAGGTCGGTGCAACTGTGCAACCGTAGTAGAGAAACATGGATCCTGCTTGCCGTGTCAGAGGTTTGTTTTGGTTCAGTTTACTTTGAATCCCGTCGTTTCTTTCTTTCGGGTAGTATAGTTTTTGGTCAGTCGTCCAGGGGATCCGATGCTGCGACGCAGGCACGAATATAACCTGGCTTTCCGCGCTCGATCGCAACTGTCCCGCCTGACCCGTCTCGCCAGGTGCTTAAACTAAAACTTGGCGAATCTTAAGGCAAAGCGCCGTGGATGGATCGATCTGGTCTGGTCTGGGTTCGCTGCAGGAGTATCGATCGATCGGTTCGCGGTCAGTGGTGACTCAGTGGCGTGGCTGCTGGATCAGGCGATGGGGCTGTCAGACACGTACTTACGTGCCTGCAGACTGTCAGGTAGGGCGTCTGTGGTTGCTGCTGCCTCCAGTGCCATCTCGCGTCGGCGCTCTGCTATTTTGACACTCCATAAGCTTTGGACTGAACGACGATCAGGACGTGGCTTGGCTGCTTGGTTTATGTCCATATATTTACCCTGTTTTCGCTGTTCATCGGAAGCATGCTTTCGGCAGTTCGGCCGTGGACACTGACTGAGCAGGACAGGACAGTGTGTTTGATTCAAAGAATAAAACACAGGCCCGCTTCAATTGGGCTTCCAGGCCTTATGATGGAGCCCAAGAGGGCGGTTTTACATGGCCCCGTTAGGCCATAATAGCCCACAGTACCGATTCTTTCTCCCGGTTCAGTGGATAGTACTTGGACTTGGTGATAATATTGCTAGAGTCAAAGTAGCGACAGGCCCTCTTTTTTTTTTGAGGGAACTAGCGACACGCCCGCTTGAAATGCAGCCTCCAGCCATTATGGACCCCCAAACGGCTCTCTTTACACGTACCTTCTGGTCCATGGGTCAGAGCACCGTCTCTGTCTTTGTGGTTGGTACTTGTGACTTGTGAGACAATTTTTTTTGAAAAGTCAAGCCACGTAAAGTTTGGCCAAATTTTTAAAAAAAATTATAAAAAATATTATATTATATAAATACCATATGAAACTATGTTTTATAATATATTAAAGGGTATAGATTACGTATTGTAAATATTAATATTTTTCTCTAAAAACTTAGTTAAACTTTAGATAGTTTGATTTTTAAAAAAAGTTATATGCCTTAAGCCTTGGGATGGAGGTAGTACATAATATCTACCACTCGACTCATCATACCTCTCGTGCAAATGCCAAAAAACTCGCCAGAAGAGCCGTCGGGTGAGCGTCAGCTGGTATGCAGCATATCGGAGGCCCTTAGGGCTTGTTTGATTCATAGGATAGGAAAAACAAAGAAATAGGAAAACCATAGGATTGCAATGTCATGTCCACTTCAATCCTATAGGAACCCACATCAACAAAGTTTGTTTGATTCCATCAAAGAATTCTAAGAAAGAGCTTTGGGTGGATGTTAGATTTCCTATGCAATCTAGTGCAAAGGATTTCCTAGGAAAGTTTCCTATAGGAATCAATCCTACAAATCAAACAACCATCATAGGAAAATTTCCTATATGATTTAATCCTACAAATTTCCTATACAAATCCTTTGAATCAAACATGCCCTTAGAGATTGGAGATGATCTTCGAGTCTTAGTTGTTGTCGGATAAGCGAAGGCGGGTTGGCTTCACTTTCGATCTTCAGCGGCTTCTTCTTGAGTGGATACATCTTTTATGGCTAGTGCGTCTAGTCACTTTTGTATCAACTATGATGTTTTTTTGAACGGGTGCGGGATCCAGAGGATCCCGGGACTGGTTCCCGGGAGCTTCATTCAATACAGTGGATACGATTACAAAACGGACTTAAAAAGAAAAGGAAATTACAATAGAGCCCACGAAAATTACATAAAAGGACCTTGCATAAAAATTTGAAACGGGGTCAGGTCCATCTCCACCGTCGCCATTACCGGCCTCGAAGCAATGGCCACTAGCTCCATCTCGGGGATGAAACCACTTGAGATGAAGACGGCGTTGAATCACTGCACTGAAGCCCAAGAGCCTTCCATCTTGGAGGTAGAGAAATCCTCGGAGCAAAGACTCCCGAGGCATGGAGCGCCCCCCTTGGCCAAGCGTAGCGGCGGCAAAACTGACCATCGCTTGGAAGGATCCGCCAATGAATCTTGGACAGCACCGACTGCCTCTCGGTACCATCCTCCAGCACCTTCGCCCTCCTTCTTCTCCCCTCGCCACCACGATCGCCAAGAGAATAGGGAAAGGTAGGAGGGAGGAGGTGGAACCAAGCACGGCCACGAGCCATGACGAAGGAGTTGCTCATGGTTTCCGGTCACCGCAACTTCTCTAGCCTCGGGAGCGCGCTAATGAATAGGAACACCACGAGCCGACGCCGTATATGGCTCCAATCCCACGTCGTCCTTCCAGAGAGCAGCAGATAGCTGCTCAAGCACTCCCCGCCCTCAAAGATCCACATCTCCATCCCCTTCCCCTCCTCACCACCTCGGCCGGCCGAAGGAAGACACCAGGAGCTGCAGATCTTGAAGACAGACAGGCCAACGACTTTATTTGAAGCAGCGGTAGCCCTTCCCTTCATCGTCAACTCCGACTGAAGGAGCTGAAACGAGTCGGGGAAGACCTCCAGGATCCAGATCGGGTCACCAAGATCTAGAGCACCACTACAGACTACGGGCAGACTGCCCACTACCGGCTAGACGCCGGAAAAAGAATCCCTACAACCTAAAACTACTCCGACACCGCCCCACCGCCACCTCCCACTGGCTACTCAGAAGATAAGGGGACGGGAGAGACCCGACCGCTCTCGCACGACTCTCAAAGCAACGGTTAGGGGCGAGGGAGGGTGTGGAAAGAAGAAGCCTCGGCTATGATATTTATAAAAAGGGAATGCTTGTCCGAAAAACCCTAGCAGCACCCGGGAACCATGATGCCTTTTTTCAAATTTTTGAAAAACCTATTTTTAGGACTCCAAAAAATCTTGCACATTCCAAAGGTACACTAGAAATTTCAGCAAAAAATATGATGTATTGTGGGAAATGCAGAAAAGACAAATTTATGACAAAAATACTGCTTTTCACACCTACATGCACTCAGAATTTTTTTTTGCAGCCCAAAATAAAAGGAGAATTCAACCAAAACTTGCTACGGTTATTTGAACCATATACATGTATCCCTGAGTAAGTTTTGTCATTTTTGAAACCTAAAAGTACGAATTTCAAAAATTTCAAATAAAGGGCACACTGTGTTCGGGGTGCCACGAGCCCTCTCCTAGACCGGATCGAGGATATGGCGGGGAGAATCTTATTCTGACTTCGGGATATAGCCATTTCATCATCCAAAAAAAAAACTAAAAACAAGCTAAATAAAGAACATAAATCCTTCCATCGGCGAGGGATCATGGCCTGCCATGTGAGGCACTCGTTACATGTATATTGATAAGAAAACAATCATTCTGAAAATTATAAAAGAGGAAGGAATCGTGGCGACGACTGACTAAAAACTCATCTAGGGTTTCCCATTGCTCTCACCGGTGACGTCATCGGTCTGCACCGTTTTTGGTGGCGTTGGGGTCTCGGAGGTGTGGCGAACCACGGCCTCACGCTGGCGGGAGGGTTTTTCGTTTCTTTACCTAGACTGATTTTCGTGTGGTTTTCGGGATGCTGAGACGACGGCTACATCCTGGAGTCAGAATAAAGTCCTCTCCGCCCTATCCTCGCTGCGGTGGTATGTCTAGTACCGACGAATGGCGTGTGGGGTCGTTTGTCCGGCGGATCTTCCGAGATCCGGTCATTTTCATGTTCATTGGTGTAGTTTTAGGTCAATCTCTTCTGATTTACGATTTTCATCATTGGCGATGGTTGCTGCTATGATGCATTGGTCCTTTGGGGCCTTAGCACAAAGACTTCCCGTCTTTCTACTACAACAAGCTCTCTTACGACAAGATTTGTTCGGCCGATAATGGAGGGGTGAAGGCAGCGGCACGACTTCAACTCGTGTTAGTGTTTATAGTCGTTGTTAGGTGGTTCATTAAACCATTGTCATTTTTATTACTATTAGATCTCTTTGTCCTGATGTTGTTAATTATTAATAGATCTGTGAATTTTTGAAAAAAAGTCATTCTGTTTCACGAAAGAGCCCGTGTTTCCTCCGTCCGGGTACTGACGTGCCGTGGTACTCGGTAAAATACCATAGGCCAACTTCTTTTTTTGACAAGTATAGGCCAACTGGTTGGTATGTAACGGCAAGACAATCTGACTCCGGTCCCGTTTTCAGAAGTATGGCTTCATTGTTCCTCAGAACCGCCGCCGCAGGCCTTCGGCGATTGATCCCGCAAGGGAGCCCACGCCGGTTCTTCTACGATGGTGTTCGGAGGTTCGAACCCAAGGTCTATCCCATCTTCCCTTCTCCTAATTTATCCCCTCTCTTCTGTCTTCTCTAGGGTTTCACGGATCCGCGAGGTTAGGAGATCTAACAAGTAATTGTTGTGAGACCGTGACCTTATAGGTGCTGATTATGATGCGAAAGAATTTCCTAGTGTCGTATGCTCAAAAGATGTCCATGACACACTAATATGGATTTTTTTTTTGGTTTCTGACACGAAGATCTTTAGCTTGAAACGAAATTTATGGAAATTTAAAACTTTATTATGTTGTCTACAGAATTCCCGCTCAAAACACGATCCATTCCCTGAGTTCCGCATCAAGAACTCATATGAACTTTGAAGAGGTTCGCGATACCATACGTCAACTTAAAAGGCTACATCAAGAAGCTGTGAGTACGGGAGAGAAGGCAAAACGGTAAGCAGCCAACTCTTTTTTTTCTCCACTTAATGTTTTGTTATTCAAATTTATGCATTTTTTCTAGTTTGCAGATTCGCGCATTTTCTGTCACTTGAATTTGCCTTTTTTTTCAAAGAATGATTTTGGGTTATTTTCGGAGGTGTTTTGTTGTACCCAAAGTGAATTATAGCCCTTTATTTTTGTTGATCCAATGGACTACATCAAATCATATTTGTGTCATTTATGGGACAACTATTAATCATACTTCTGTCCATTTTTGCCAACAAACCTGAAAAAGACCGTAAACGGCCCCCGCCCAAAAGCCGAGCAAAGTCCAACTAGAGTGTCTGTGGTAGTAGCCCTTCCCTGATGTACTAGGTCAATAAGATAGTCTCGGCTCCATGAGCAGGACACAGACCGGCTCCAAGTAAGTGTTATGCTACTACATTTTTAAATGAATACTGAATTTGCACTCGGTAAAATTTAGAATGGGTTAGTATCATTCTGTCATTTTTGGTTGAATGAAAAACTCTTTTTTGTTATCAAAGTATCTCGTGTTCACTATTGTCTAGAATTGCATCGATATTGTTGAACCGGAATTTCTCCTAGTACCAAACCTAGAAAATTTTGTAGTGATAAAAAATATAACATATGAAAATGTTAGCATGTAAACAAAGCTGATTAGTTCAAATTACCTGAAGCAGTGGGAGGTTTCCTCAAGATTTGCTTTGCCAAGTTTGAAGCTAGAGATGCTGTCTAGGAAATGGTCTAGTGTGAGCTTTGCCCAGTTAATCGATCTAACATTTTGGACAGTAGCAAATAAGCTAAGGTATTTTAAATTTACAGTCACATCAGTTGTTGGGCATAATATTTTGTCTATTGTGTATAACACAAAACACTCCATGAATTTTTCTAATGGCAAATTGGGTTACTCGTCCTTAAGTTTCTTTTATCTTTGAGGTGCGCATGTAGTGCAGATGTTCTCTGGGACATGATCAGACGAAAATCAATCCCTTCTGAGGGCATCCCTATAATATTCTCTACGTCTTTTAGAGTAATTATAATTGATTTGCCTTCTCCGATGATAAATGATTTAGGCTTTATATCATATGTGTTTGCCAGCCACCAGATGTTAACTGGATGCATCTTAAATAGGTGTCCTAGATCAACAGCTATTATGAATGCTCTCTGATCGTATGTCAGCGTCTTGATTAATTTATAATAGACCTGCCGTGAGCATTTCTGGATGTCCTGCACCCAAATCAGCATCTATTATGAAGGTTCTCTTATCAAGAGCATCTAGAAATGCTCACGACGGGCCTATTATTAATTAATCAAGGTGCTGATACACGATCATAGAGCGTTCATAATAGTTGTTGATCTAGGACACCTACTTAAGATGCAACCAGTTAACATCCGGTGGCTGGCAAACACATATGATATAAAGTCTAAATCATTTATCATCAGAAAAGACAAATCAGTTACAATTACTCTACAGGACGTAGAGAATATTATGGGGCTGCCCTCATAAGGGATTGGTCATCGTCCGATCATGTCACAAAGAATATCTATACTATATGTGCAGCTCAAAGATAAAAGGACTTAAGGATGACTAACCCCAATTTGCCATTAGAAGAATTCCTGCAGTGTTTTGTGTTATACGCAATAGGCAAAACATTGTGCCTACAACTGGTGTAACTGTAAATTCAAAATACCTTAGCTTAGTCGCTACTGTACAAAACGTTAGATTGATTAATTGGGAGAAGCTCACACTAGACCATTTGCTAGACAGCATCGCTAGCTTCAAGCTTGGCAAAAAAAATCTTGAGATAAACCTCCTACTGCTTTAGGTAATTCAAACTAATTAGCTTTGTTTACATGCTAGTGTTTTCATGTTATATTTTTTCTCACTACAAAATTTTCTAGGTTTGGTACTGGGAGAAATTCCGGTTCAACAATATCGATGCAATTCTAGACTATAGTGAACACGAGATACCTTTGGTAACAATCTACAAGGAACCATTGCAATCATCTTGAAGTATGTAACTTTCACGTGCTAAAATACTATGTGACAAAATAGTTGTCCATTCAACCAAAAATGACAGAATGATACTAACACATTCTGAATTTTATGGAGTGGAAATTCAGTATTCATTTGAAAATGTAGTAGTAACACTTACTTAGATTCGGTCGGTGTCCTGCTCATGGAGTTGAGACTATCTTATTGACCTATTGTAGCAGGGAAGGGTTACTACCACGGCAAGCGCGCAGAGGAACATGTGGAGCCACTAGACCACGACGGAGGCGATGACGAACCATGCTTGGAGGTTGGGGATGTAGGCGATTGACACGGCGTCCATCAGCATGTCAAGCATGGCCAAGGCCCCTTCTTCCTGTTGTGTCGGGTCGTAGTGGAGCGGGACATGGTAGGCGAGGATGGCCTCCCAGCCGATCAGGATGAAGCCGCCGACCATGAGCGGCACCCTGGAATCTCAAATCGGGGGCGAGGTGACCGGCATCGCAGGCAAGTAGGACGACACCGTCGGGTCCTGGGTGGGGGCCACGTCGGCGGAGGACGGCGCCCTAGGGTCCTACGTCAGAGGTGAGGCGACGGGCATCGTGGACGAGTAGGGCGGCACTGTCGGGTCCTGCAAACGGGGCCGGGGCGAAGGGCGTCGTGGTGGAGTAGGGCGGCGCTGTCGGGTCCTGCATCGTGGTCGAGGCGGAAGGCGCCGCGGGCGTGCAGGTCGGCGCCACCACGGAGGAGGGCAGAACCGTGTCCTCCTAGATCAGGGCAGGGGGCAAGGGCGGCGGCAACGTGGGCGAGGACGAAGATTGGAGTAGGAGGGCGAGGCGAGGGTAGAGATAGGATTACGGGGCAACAGGTGGATGGGATATTGCGCAAGCGGTGGGTCGCCGGAGTTCACGGGGAGATCGAGAGCGGCTCCATCCGACTGGCTGGAAGGAAATGAGGGTTAACTATGTTTTTTTTCGGACCACACCGGCACCATATGACACTTAGTTGGACTCCGCTAGGCTTTTGGGCGGGGGCCGTCTACGGCCTTTTTTGGGTTTGTTTGCAAAAATTGACAGATGTATGATTACTACTTGTCCCATAAATGACACAAGTATGATTTGTTGTAGTCCATTGGATCAACGAAATTAAAGTTCTATAATTCACTTTTGGGTACCACGGAACACCTCATTGAGAAACATGAGAAATCTCGACAATGGGTGTTATCGTATTTCATATTTTCGTCTTATGCAGCCTTATGTATATTTTATCTGGACAAGAAGGAAAACCTTTGATTACCAGCGTGTATCATCCATGTGAACTTTGTGGTTAAACTTTGTGATGTTGTTTTCTGGCTAGCAGTATTTTGTTACTATCTCTTGTGTATTTCAAAGTATTATAACTCTATGTATCTCTTGTGTGTTACTTACTATCATGTGTGTCATGTTGCGATGTAAAAGTTTAGCTACACGGCGTGTGCCCTTATGTGGCCGACCAATCATCATTCAAACATTTGGTTATTTTGTAATTCTCTTCGGAACAAATTACACATATACCGGCACCGTGTGCACTCCAAGCATCCACCCTCCTAATCTCTCCTTTGTGGAAATATGGTGTATCAAATTCTCTTCTTTTTATGTATTTTTATCGATTGTATAGCTAGTAATTAAAACTTTGTCGTAATGTATGTGGACATACTACATGCCAAATGGGCAATGATAGTATTAAGATGTGCTACTATATTTTAATAAACTGTTCAATTATGAGTTGTTGATAAAGCCGAGACTATAGCTTGTGGCATATGGTCCTACATGTACTACTAGTAGGTGTAGACCACTTTGTAGTGCACAGGGATGCATCACACACAGTAACTGTGCTTAATTAAGCATGTGCGATGGTTCGCAAAACACACTGCTAGTGAATCAACCCAACGGTGCGATGAAATTCCTACACACACATACTAATACGGTTAAGCATGTGCGGTCTTCGGCGATGACAAACGCTGCTAGGGTGCGCGGGCACATAAACACTCTTACAGAGCGCGAATCGACCCGAGGTTCATTACACGGGGCTCGAGTGTGGGCACGGGTTAGCGTCTAGCGACACGGGGTAGGGTGGGCGAGTGTGGTAAGGTACCCTAGAGGGGGAGGGAGTCTCAACACCAAACATTTGACATGATTTGTTTACTCATACATATGATTAGCTACCCAACTTACCAAATATTCTTCCTCATCAACATCTTTATTGATTACCCGCAAAAAACATCTTTATTGATTGGTATAATGATTCACAAGTTGTAGCATTGGTATAATGAATTATGAATACATACATATGGTCCAAGAATAAACCCATATGGAGCCCTTTATTTGCAACTTAACATAAGTGGGTACAAATAAAAATGATTAAAACAAACTCTCCTACATCAAAAGGAAACACTAAGCTGGACTCCAGGTTCAAACCAGTGGAGACTTTATGGGTGTGCATCAGCATAGCCGGATCCCGTGCCTTGGCCACCGCCGCTCCCACCATGTTCTCCTCTGCCATCACCAGCACCATTGCCGTTAGCGCCAGCAGATGCTAGAGTTGGTCCACCAAGGACGTTAGTAGCCCAGCTAGAGCCGGAGCTGGTGCCAACGCCATATCCTCTCCCGGTAGATCCATAGTTGCCTCCAGCTTGTCCTCCGCCACCACCATGGCCATCACCGCCGGCCCTAGAAGAGCCGCCGCCGCTAATTACATTACTAAACGTGCTAGAGCTTGAGCCCGAGCCTGATCCGCGACCATCTCCGGCTCCACCATTCTGGCTAGCACCAGCACCTCCGCCCCCGCCTCCGCTGCGTGAGCTCGCACCACTCGTGCTACTCTGGCTAGACCCAGTGCCACCCCCGGACCCCGAGCCACCGCCCCTCACTTCACCGCCACCTCCCCCTTCTCCCGTACCAGTTCCTTGCGACTCCGAGTACCTAGCTACCCTTACGGCATTGGCCAGTAGACCGTGACGGAGGCGTTGCCGTAGTGGAGCGGTATTTGTGGTTAAACTTTGTGATGTTGTTTTATGGCTAGCAGTATTTTGTTACTATCTCTTGTGTATTTCAAAGTATTATAACTCTATATATATCTCTTGTGTGTTACTATCATGTGTGTCATGTTGCGATGTAAAAGTTTAGCTACACGGCGTGTGCCCTTATGTGGCCGACCAATCATCATTCAAACATTTGGTTACTTTGTAATCCTCTTCGGAACAAATTACACATATACCGACACCGTGTGCACTCCAAGCGTCCACCCTCCTAATCTCTCCTTTGTGGAAATATGGTGTATCAAATTCTCTTATTTTTATGTATTTTTCTCGATTGTATAGCTAGTAATTAAAACTTTGTCGTAATGTATGTGGACATACCAAATGGGCAATGATAGTATTAAGATGTGCTACTATATTTTAATAAACTGTTCGATTATGAGTTGCTGATAAAGCCGAGACTATAGCTTGTGGCATATGGTCCTACATGTACTACTAGTAGGTGTAGACCGATTTGTAGTGCACAGGGATGCATCACACAGTTAACTATTCTTAATTAAGCATGTGCGATGGTTCGCAAAACACACAGCTAGTGAATCAACCCAACAGTGCGATGAAATTCCTACACACACATACTAAATATGGTTAAGCCTGCGCGGTCTTTGGCGATGACAAACGCCGCTAGGGTGCGCGGGCACATAAACACTTTTACAGAGCGTCAATCGACCCGAGGTGCACGGGTTAGTGTGTAGCGACACGGGGTAGGGTGAGCGAGTGTGGTAAAAGTACCCAGGAGGGGGAGGGAGTCTCAACACCAAACATTTGACGTGATTTTTTTACTCATACCAAATATTCTTCCTCATCAACATCTTTATTGATTACCCGCAAAAAACATTTTTATTGATTGGTATAATGATTCACAAGTTGTAGCATTGGTATAATGAATTATGAATACATACATATGATCCAAGAATAAACCCATATGGAGCCCTTTATTTGCAACTTAGCATAAGTGGGTACACATAAAAATGATTAAAACAAACTGTCCTACATCAAAGGGAAACACTAAGCTGGGCTCCAGGTTCAAATCAGTGGAGACTTTATGGGTGTGCATCAGCATAGCCGGATCCCGTGCCTTGGCCACCGCCGCTCCCACCATGTTCTCCTCTGCCATCGCCAGCACCGTTGCCGTTAGCGCCAGCAGATGCTAGAGTTGGTCCACCAAGGACGTTAGTAGCCCAGCTAGAGCCGGAGCCGGTGCCAGCGCCATATCCTCTCCCGGTAGATCCATAGTTGCCTCCACCTTGTCCTCCGCCACCACCATGGCCATCACCACCGGCCCTAGAAGAGCCGCCGCCACTAATTCCATTACTAAACGTACTAGAGCTTGAGCCCGAGCCTGATCCGCGGCCATCTCCGGCTCCACCATTCTGGCTACCACCAGCACCTCCGCCCCCGCCTCCGCTGCGTGAGCTCGCACCACTCGTGCTACTCTGGCTATTCCCAGCGCCACCCCCGGACCCCGAGCCACCGCCCCTCACTTCACCGCCACCTCCCCCTTCTCCCGTACCAGTTCCTTGCGACTCCGAGTACCTAGCTACCCTCACGGCATTGGCTAATCCAACACCTAAGAGTACAACGAACCCGAGAGTTGCCAGTTTAGTGGCTGCCATTGTTAGCTCGATCGGTGGAATGGGATGAGTGTTACACATCAGATTGCGCAGGTATTTATAGCACTGGAGTTCAAGCTAGCACACACTTGTTATTAATTTCCTCATATTTTTCAGCACTTTGGTGGCGCCAAGTTGCTTAGTCAACTTTCTGGGCGAGCTCAAGTGGATGATGTTTAAAACAGCTAGTGTTACTGCTAGTTTCGCAGAAAGAGATCTGTTGGATAGATTGATGCATAACTGCAATCTGCAGGTACATAGCGCGATGGATGAAATACAAACCATGTGACAGAGAGATCACTACAAGCAACTAAGTATAGATCACGATTCACCAGATTTGACTACGAGCGTCAACAATCTGCTAGTGGGGATACTGAGATCGTCCGTACCTAGATAATTTTTTTCGATAAAGCGTACCTAGATAATTAGGCGCAGCAAGTTCACAACGAATCACAGATCGGGAGAAGAGAAAAAAGTAAACGACGACCCAGCTAGATTAACTCTTAACTGCACGCGATGATCTAAAGATCCATACACAAGCATCGACAGATCGATTGGTAGAGCACTCCAGCAGTTGACATTGAAGGGACGATCGACCTCGAAGCTCTCGTGGTTGACGTTGACATAGGCATTGCAAGTTGACAACTGATCCATATGTATATGTGGAAGATACACGTGATTGAGGATTGATATGCGTGCAGGGATTGGGGTGAGCAAGACATATTGTCGAGGATTAAAATATCAGAATCTTTTCTATACAAAAGGCTGGACCGGGGTGTATTTTACACTGGTTACGGGGGCAAAATCGGCATTCTCAACTTGGGCCCGTTGATCGCCGTCTTCCAGTTCAAATCAACCTCGCTAGTTTCACGTCGAACCCACGCGAACTAGGGCCCCCATAATCCCCTTAGAGCAACTCTAATAGACACCGCAAACCCACGCGAACTAGGAACCTGTTCTCAGTTTCACGTCGAAAAAGTGACCCGAACAGATACTATAGAACACCTTTCGGCCTGACTTATTTTCGGAGCCTTGGGAATTTGCCCCTGCGCCCCCATATCCCTAGTTTGCGTGGCCGACACGAGGGTGCTCCATAGAAACGTCGTGGATTTGGCGGGAGGGACATTCCAGCGCCGCCGCTTCCCACCTCTTGTATTCCGCCACGGCGATCCGCCTCCCCTGCCTCTATTCGGCCTTGTCGCGTCCGAATTCGGCCCCAATGAACCGTGCTAACCTCCAGCCAGTCGCCAGAGATGCGTCTCCGGCCCAATAGATGCCTCCCCCTCCGCTCCCGATGCATGTGCGTGCACATAGCGTTGGGCTCCCCAAGCAGAACTCCACCGGCATGAAGCGCAAGCGCGCGGGCTAGTACCTCATCGCAAGAGGAGCGGCGGCCTTGCTGACCGCCTCCACGGTGGCGCAAAGCAGGGTCGATAGCGCTCCAAAGAAGGGGAGGAAAAATGCGGGCGTGAAGGGCGTCCCCGTGCCGAAGAAGATGGTGTGCAGCCGCCGTGCTGCATCCATGCCTCCCACCATCTGGCGTGTCTCCGTGTGCTCCTGCCGTGTTCCCCAATGACTCCGCCATGCACGATGTGTTTGTGGAAACAACCACAAGGTATGAAACTATCCTGCCGCCGATGTGTTTTCTTCCAATAGCCAAGCTTGACATCAATACTCGTTCTAGCTACGATTTACATTCTATTCCGACCTTGTTCACAAATCTGTTGAACACAAATGTAGTTGATGTATCGGTTACACCACTTGGGGCATTGGATGATGAGGATGAAGGAGGGCATGGTGAGGAGGGCGATGTGGGTGACTATGGTGACCACGGTAATGATGAAGGTGAGGAGGTGGAGGAGATAGGGGAGGAGAACTTTCAAGAATCTCAAGGAAAGAAACCGAGACCAAGGGCAGTGAATTATATGGAGGTTGAGGACGTCACCTTGGTGCAGGCGTGGGAGCTAGCTAGTGTCCCTCGATGCGCCGGTAATTATCAAATCGGAAAACGCTATTAGCTAAGGATTGAGGACAAGTTTTTCTAACTAATGCCTCGGCTAGCCAACCCAACTCCCTACCCTGCACATACCGACCACTTGGTAAAAATGACAAAGTCACAAATAAATAGTATAAAGGACCGCCAAGTTACAAACTTTCTATAACTTACTTTTTTCCAAAATTGGAACATAGTACCAGCCTCTGTATCGACTGACTGACGCATGTAACCCTTTATTAATTTATTAAAGAATCGTTTATTACACCAATATATCGTGAATTAACCAGAGGAAAAAGGTTGTATAAATTCCGTGCAAAGTGCAACCATTTTCAGTTGGTTGCACCAATATATGTGTAACTTGCTAACTGGATAACAATATAACTTAGAGATATACTCCCTTCGTTTAGAAATATAAGACATTTTAGCTTTATGAAATAAATGTATTTAGATGTATTTTAGTGTATAGGTTTATTCCAAATCTATACACAAAAGTTATCTAAATAAATTCATTTCATAAAGCAAAAACGTCATATATTTCTAAATAGAGGGAGTAGTAAGTATAACCGGGTTCCGCAGTACACATGTTCTGAAAATCCACTCTCGATAGGATAGCAGGGCGGGAGAGCAGGGGCGTTTGCGGGTGGCCGCAGGGTGGCTCCGGCGGCGGGGCTGCTGGGGCGGCGGAGGGCCTGCGCTGGCAGGGAGCGAGGCGGCGCAAACGTGGGCGGCGGGGCAGCGCGGCGCACCCGCGGGAGCTGAGATGGGGGAGGGGGGGCAGGGCCTTGGCGGCCCAGATCGGGCCCATTTGGGCCCAGGTCTGGGTTTGGCGGGCTGGCTAGCTCCGATTCGGCTGGGCGGCAGATCATGGCGGGTTAGGGTGGATGGGACCCGTGGCATCCACGGCCGGCCTGTTGCAGCGCGGCGGCAGACTTTATGGGCCCGTCAAGGCCTAGCTGGACCGCCATGGGACTGGTTTGCCTCTGCGGAGGCTTTACGGGCCTGCTGGGCCCGGCCGGACCCATGGTGGACTGGTTTGTCTGCGGCCGCGTCCGGTCGACTACCGCCGTCGGCGGTGGAGGAAGTTCCCTCCCGCGCCGCCGCAGTACTGTGGGCCCTGTTTCATTTCTACCTGGGTCACGATGTTGCAGCCCTCGCGACGGCTTGCTCGGTGAGGCGATGATGACAAAGTCGGAACCGGAGTGACGCATGTTCGTGGGCGGCGAGTTTGGGTGGTGGCGAGGCTTCACTCTCGCGGGTCTCCTGTGCAACGGCTCGTCCAGGGGTTGGGGATAGGGCCCTCGGGAGAAATCCTTGTCGGCTTGACTGACACCGACGCGGTGCCGCCTACGGGTGGCATCTTCCTTCCTGAAGGGCGTCGTGGCTTCCCTTCTTCCATTCCCCTCTGCGTGCCGGGGGAAACCCTAGGGCCAGTCTCTGGTCCGGGCAGCAGCGGTCGCTTTCCCTCTTGAGGGTGCTGCTTGGCACTTGACGAGTCGGGGCTAGGAGCGTGGTGGACATTCTTCGGAGGGCGTAGCGGTTATGGTCTTCCTCGTCTAGTCGATCCGTCAACGTCTCATCTCCTTTGTGTTTTTCTTTGTTTTTCGTTCGGGCGTGTGTGTGCTGCTGCCCCAGCATCGTGTATCGTGTTGTCTCTGGTTTTAGGCGATGTGCTGTCTGACCCAGCAACGGTCTCACATATGTGCTTTATTTATAAAACAGGACGAAAGCCTATTTCGATAGAGAGAGTGCAGGAGCTAGCAGCGCAGTTCCCGTGTGGGTGCCGCTGCAGATTGGAGAAGTGCCATGATGGGCTGAGTATCATGTGCAGTGGTTTTATTTGAGCACGGCACGGTAACACCCGGCCGGGAGGATCAAGGAGCGCTTATTAGTTATCACGTTCCCCATCAGCATGGCATTTCTGAAGGGGGAATGGATGTCAGCGTTCAGCATCAGCAACAGGTGCCCGACTATATATGCCTTCTCTGCTCCTTCCTGCAACAATGAACCAACTTTTTTTTTTTGAGAAATTACAACAATGAACCAACTGAAGCTGAAGAGCAGATTGGCCGGCAGAGGCCCAAGCCCAAGGCAATCCGGCCTATCACATCGTCCGGGACGAGCCATTTGAAAGGTGTGCTGTCGATGTTCTAGTGGTGTCGATAATCGTAAGAGTGCAGGTAATGCAGGACTCAAACTCTTCTTGTTTAAACGTGTACGTCCACGGTGTTCTGTTACCATGTTAGGGCTTGTTTACTTTTTCGTATTTTTATCTTTAAAAGATGTGGAGATATGCGGGGATTTGGTGTTCACCTAATACTTTCCAATCCTCTCAAATACCTTCTTCAAAAAATACTCTACCATGATGGAGAGTTTTTAATCTAGCCAAAAATACACTAGAGTGAAGAGAATTTGTGGGGATATTCCGGGATTATCCCCTCCAAGCCCGGCCTAGTAAACGACCTATTGGGGAAATTCCGAGATACAAAATAATCCCCTTCCATCCCCTCAGATACCCTAAAAGTAAACAAGGCCTTAAGGCTGCAGGACACCTCCTATTTATTAAGCCTCCTGACGGATGTCGCGTGTGAATCGAACCGACGAAGAAAACCCTAGGCAACATGCAAACTCGGGCGGGCGGCGGCATGGGCAAGGCAATCATCATGTCCATCGCCTTGGCCGTGAGAAAATTGCACCTAACACCCGCCTTTATGGTACTAGTTGAATGTCCATGCGTTGCTACGGTCCAATAAATTTAGATCTCATAGATTGATCAAATCTTTTGTAATTATGATATATTTGTTATATACTTTCTAATGATGACTATCACCTTAGGCTGTTAAAATATTTTTCTCTCCCGCATATTTAAAATAATGCACGTGAAAATTGCACACTTGTGATTCTGTAGCGACGTCGACCACAATACCCATCCCTCATGCTTTAGTATATAATCACTAAAATCTAGGCCTTTTTCTTGTGCATACATAGCCCTTGTTCTCGTACAGGTTCTCATATTCTTTTAACAGAAAAACGGCTAGGCAAGAAATGCAAGACACAAGAAAATCCATGTACGAAAGAACAAATGAAGCTACTGAACTGAACAAACAAATTTTGTTTTAAACCTCAACGGTATACATATGATCACAAAATATAATAAATTTGACGGGCAAACCAAAGACGAAACTCGTAACAATGCTTCAAGTGACCCACTTTGATGTCCTATATAGATAGGAAAAACAAAGCATCAAGTTACTGTCGCAACTAAGGATTATAAATTGATCAATGAGTGATCATCTAGTACGAGCAGAAAAACTATTGAACATCCGATTCTTACCATTGTCACTCTTGACACACCAGCTGAAATGTCACCAACTTTCGTGACAGGAGACATCATAGGAATCATCAATCTTTCTAGATCATCTTTCCCTCATGCCCACTTAGATGATCCTCGAACCATTTCCGATCATGATTGCAATTGATTCTAGGATGGCTTGATCAGCTACCATGATAAGTCACCTTCGTTGTCACTGTTTTTGTCGCCTACAGCAATAACAAATTGGACAAGAATGAACAATTGTTATAGTCGACCACATTTGAAATAGTGATGATGCATTCATTCATCAAAAGTTCTACTCTAATTTTTTATGTCAGCAAGTAAACTTGCTTCATGGAAATATAAGAAAACTGAATTTGTTTATCCTATCATTTTGAATTACACAAATAAACTTGTTCCTAGGTCATGTTAAAGAAATTCTAGCCCTTTTTGACAACCTTGAAAAATACAAAATAAAACAAAATCCAAGCATAGTTTAGAATCTGCTTTATATGAATGTGCTCAACTACTTATACTATAACTATATAACTATGATTTCTTGGCATAATAGGCATGTGCGATTCACCTTGTCAATCTACAAAATAAGTGAATAATGGAAGCTAGACTGTAATACTGCATATCTTTGAAGTATAATTGGGCATGTCTTATCCATATGAACATTATCAATTAGGGCCAATGTCCAAGAGTTACATGCATGAAAGAAACTATTTTTTGTTTAGCAAGTGAAATATTTATTTTCTCTTAACTTTCCTTCGTTGCAATGGATTTATAGCATCTTTGATCAAATAGAAACCTTCTGTAGGTTTGTACGCTTCACCTTTGGCATCGATAACAAAGAAATCTAATTTTTTTGAGAGTGATTTCAACACCAACATTTCGAAAGAAAGCGGCAGACCTATTTAGTCCTTGTAGAACATGCCATTCATGTGTTGCTTCATGAGGATCATTCAATCGCCCAAGATCACCAATTACACAACATATTAATCTTAAGCATCCATTTTTGATAACTGCAAATCGTATATTGTTAACGCTAACAGAGCTTTGCTGAAACCTGAAATATATAATTCATGCTAGATGACGGATTAGGGAGATAATCTATTAAACTATGTGCCTTAAAAAGATTCACTGATATTCTTTTGGAGATGAAGGGGGATAACCATAGCTTGCATCAACAATTATATGGGATGGCAAATGTGAGCTTATAAGAACGAAATCCATTTGGTGATGATAATTATCCAGTCCGAAAATCAGTGCAAAAATATGCTTATATACCTATCGCTTGAACCAATAATGACAAATCTTAGCAACACAAGAGTGTAATTTTTTTATCAGTTTCATATATCTACATCCTGCTTCAAGAGATATTTTTCCTAAAGGGATCACTAAATGAACAGTCCAAAGACCAAAGCACCACCTCAAATATTTAAAAACATTATTAGCAAGCTAGCTCTTCAATAATGCGTGTCCATGCGTTCAAGCACGGGAGATGTGCCTGGCGGAAAAGAGAGTTCTCAGTAAATTTCAACAATGAATCCAGAAACATACAACTTAACTCCAGGTAATTATCCAATAAATGATGTAAATGTACCTACACCTTTTCCCATCACTAATTTCTCACATTCTTGAAATTACAGGTACATTCAGCTTAATGTCCTACTCGTATAAATAAACTGGACTAAAATCTTATTTCGTTGATGAAATTCCGACAAAACAATTTTACAGTTTACTTAGACACCTTCATACTCACGAGAAAAGATATTGTGTTCAGGACAATATGATGTCACTTCATCTAATGAACCATTTTCTGCTTAACTACAAGTTTCTAATTAAATAATTGACTACATGTATCAAAATAACCAACCATGTCCTATCACAAGGCATTCACGACCAAACTTAGTACTGCATCTACGAAATCACCCGCTACCAAACTTAGTACTGCATCTACGAAATCATCCATCATATTAATACACACAAAAATATACCTTCACAGTTCACTGAATATTTTCTTTTCAGCACATGTTCTCTTTAATAAGGCTTCGGTGAATAGTACCAAGTACCATAGTGCCATGTAAAGCAGTCTTGCCATTGGTCCAATTAGGAACTGAAGCAAGTACACAAGAAGATTCATGTTCTGTTACCATAAATAAAATTGCATGGTACATTTTAGAGTCGAATAAAACTGTCAGATTGTTTGCACATATTATCTATTTACATAAAACAGTAAATCTTGTTTGCATATTTTTGAAGATCTTGTATAACCAATTCTATCCGCAGCATGAAGAAGAAAACTCAGAAACCACAACAATATAACCATTTAGTCATTTGACCCAAATTGATACCTATATACAGTTGAGCAAAAGCAACAGCAAACATACATGACCGGCAACAAAGTCATCTTACACTTAGGCAATTGGAATTTTTTATATTTCCCTAGTCCAAACTCGGTCTATAAATCAACTCTCTATAGCAGGCTAATAAAATCAAGCATTCTCTCGAAATAGGCTTTCGCCCCGCTTTATAGAATAAAGCCACATCGGCCAAACAGATACAAGGTGGAGGGGGGACCCCTTTTACAAAGCAGATCAAAATAAGCAAGACAACCGCGGAGAACCTAAACTTGCCACCGAAGACAATGAGCTAAGACCGAGATGAGCCAGGGCTCCACGACGACGCCCCCAAGAGGGTAACGACACACCACACCGCTGTCGCCGAGACCAACTGTCAAGGGTTTTCACCCGAAGCCTTGTCGCGAGGGAGGTAGCCACATCGGCGCCCCAGGAGGGTAACGGTACCCGCAGGCATTGCCGCTGATGGTGCCGAAGCACAGAGCTTTTGCCCAAAAAAAACCTTCGAATCGCTCCCCGTCTTCCGCCACGCCCGTTGTCCCAAGTTAGGCCTCCGACACACGATCTGGGAGCTGTCAAAGCCGAAGCACCGCCAACACCAAAGCCTCCCGATGCCCTCTCCTCGCCATCCACATGACCGAGGGGAGAAGCCACCACCACTGCCACGACGCTCGACGAAGAGACGCCTGCGCAGTCCACCTTCCGGGGCCGCCACCCCGGCATCCTCGAGCTCTAGCCATCGCTCCGAACAACGACACATCACATCATTGGAGAGGGGGATGGTTAGGTTTCATGGACTTGCAGGCCCCGAGGCACCCGACGGAATGGGGGAGGGGAAATTTCCTCCATCACCTACGGTGAGTGCCGTCCGGATGCCGCAGCAGATCCAATTAGGACTGGATTAGGCCCGGATCAGCCCCGGCCCACCGGCCAGGCCCAGATCGAGGCCCGATCGGCTCCATCAGCTCCGCCGCAGCGCTGCTGCAGCCGTGCTGTCATCACCAACGGGCACCTGCACCCCAAGAGAAACCAGACCCCGCCACCGCTGCCCTGGCAGACCACCATGGCCACCACCGGAGCCCAGGCCGAGCTTGCCCGGAGCTCGCACCACCCAGGCCGTCCCCGCAGTCGAGAGGAGAGGCCGCCACAGCTGGGCCGCCCCCTCCGCTATGGCGACACCCGTCGCCCAGCCACCACGGCCCGCGCCTCCGCCGCTAAGAACTGCTGGGGAACGGCTGCCCCCGCAAGCACCAGACACCACCGCCGCCTCCATGTGCAAGGGACATCCCTAACACAGTTCGCCGGTCGCCGCTGTGTCAGATCCTGACCACCCCTGCCGATGAGCACCACCGCCAGGGAGGGCGCCGTCCCGCGCGAACCTCCGTGCGCCGGGAGAGGAGATCCAGCCGCCGCCGGCACCGCGCGAGCTTCGCCCGGCGGTGCACGCCGCCGCCGGCCGGGGAGGAAGGGAGGAGGGAGGCGGGGGGATTAGGGTTCTGCCTCCTGGTCGCTTGGGAGCGACCGAGGAGCGGGGTGTTTACCCGCACCAGGACTTCTCTTCTCTCA
Organism: Avena insularis; assembly: GCA_023614405.1. Taxonomy (NCBI): domain Eukaryota; kingdom Viridiplantae; phylum Streptophyta; class Magnoliopsida; order Poales; family Poaceae; genus Avena; species Avena insularis. The sequence continues at coordinate 373,276,983 of CM042695.1, read as the reverse complement.
AGCAGTTGAACGTTGAGGCCCGAGGGGCGAGCCGGAAAGCCCAAATCCTAAAATCAAGCACTAAAAGGTGTTTTAAATTAAGATTTGAAAGGATAGGTTACAAAAATATACCACAAGTCTCCCTCACTTGTTGTTCGTGCTTTATTCTTATTAATTTCTCTTTTGTGTCCCAATCTAAATCTGCCAAGCATCCAAATCCATGGTAAAGAAGGGGATCTGACATACTGAGCAGTTATATGTTACGTCCTCCTTCTATTGAACCACATATATAATCCTTAAATTTCTATCTTTGTAGGCAATAGATAGAAGCAGAGTTAGGCACATCACCGGCGTGGGATTTGTCATACCAAGTCTCGATCTGAAGCTTTATTTGCAGTAGGTATCGTCTTCGAATGCAAGAATTGGTCCTGTGTAGCTGGGTTTCCATGGTGGCACCAGCTCAACACACCACCCGATTCCCTTGAGATATCTTCTGCGTCGCCTCCCTCTCATCTCGCTTGCTGGCATGTGCTGCTGCTGCCCCACAATGTTACACCGCCTAGCATTTAGGCCCAGTTCTTTTGGTGGCTTCTTCAAAAGTCGTCCTACCCAGTTTTTTGGGGAAGCCGGTTTCAAAATTTTGTGAGGCTTTTAAATTAGTTTACCCTTAATCACTTTAAAAGCCTTATATTTTTTTTGAACCGGCTTCCTAGAAAGCTGGGGGTAGGGCAACTTCTCGGAGAAGCCGCCAAAAGAACTGGGTCTTACTCGACTGTCTGCCCACACTTCGCCTGGCTCTCTCCTGCCCCACTCCGTCCGCCAGCGAAAGACGCCGCACCGGCCAGATCAGCCGCCCGAAGTTCCAACCTCATCCCTCCTCTACGCATTGACCGCTACCGGCTCCTCGTCCTAGGCGCGGCCCCGACGAGGTGGTCCAGAAAGAGGAGGGCGACCGCCTTGGAGGTGGTTGTGCCGTTAGTAGCGTCAGGAGGGTTGCGGCGAGATGGGAGGGGCAGAGGCGCGGGACCATGTGCTAGGGTTCTATAGGAGAAGGTCGTGAATGATGGGTCACGACTCACGACCGTCGCTTTCTCTCTAGTTGGTGTTCTGATCGGGTACCCTTCACTTATCGGTGGCAGTGAATGGTAATTAACTAAGCCAAGTATTAGGAACACTCACTGTATCATCGGATGTAAATTAGATGGTGTGGATGCTCCCAATGTTTGATGCAAAGTGAGCCACCAACTCCCATTTAATAGTAAAGATTTGTTGCAAAATTACACAGAAACAACATCTTTTTTGCAGCTAGCCCAATTTGTGGCTTAATCTTTTGCACCTAGGCTGAATGAACAACTTAACATTATTAACATGTTATTTAGCCGGTCAGGCATGCTGTTTTGCTCACAACATAATACTTGAAACATAAATATATTACAAAAAATCATTTTGACACACGGGCACCAATGATCCCTTTTTTTAAGAAAATCGATTTTTTATCTTCTAAAAACATACATATACATATACATGTGTAGTATGTACTACCAAATTTGCATCAAAATATATTTTCATATGTGACATAAAAAATGTTGAAATAAAATGAGATCTTTTTTGCATTTTCAGATACACAATTTCGTGACTTTTATGTACCCTATAATGCAACGTATTATTTACCAAAACTGCACGGGCATGTAGATGACATGTATCGTCTACATATAATACAACATATTTTCTGACTTGTATGTAGCCTATAATGCAACGTATTATATATCAACGTCAATTTTTTCATAATTCTTTTGAATTTTAATATACCATTTTCCATTTTTTAAATATACAATTATAGTTTCAGTGACAACAAATATAGCAAAATCAGTATAGTTGTAGTCAAAAAATGCATCTCCTTCCTAAATTTATTTCACCAACATGTTAGTAAGTTAAGCTGTTTATTTGGGCAAGGTGCAAAAATTTAAGACACAAACTGTGCTAGCTGCAAAACAAATATTGTTTAGTATTTTATGCAACAAATACCACAAAGTCTGGCTGCAACAAATACCACAAAGCCTCTAGCAGACGGGGACTTATTTTACAACCACAGGTTCAGGTGGTGGGAGGGCATGACGAGAAGTTGAACTAGACACTCCAGAGTTGATCTTACTACAGCTGTAACTTCTACTATACTCCAATTAATTATCTCTTCTTTCGTTTATACTTACTTTATGGTTTCAAAAACCTAGCCACGATCGAGGTGATACAGGTACTTAGACTGTATAAAGAGACATTACAAATTCGATCGAAAGACTCCCTTACAATGATAATGAGTTGGCATGACAAACTTTTTACAATCTCATCTCCACGAAATAGTCCATGCTGGTTTCCTCACTGCTCAATACTTATGTATCAGTCAGTTATTTCAGGACGGAGGGAGTACTATTTCTCTAGACGCATTCGGTGCATATTCTTGAACATATACATCCATACGGTGACATTAACGAAGATAGAGTATGCTGGTGAACCTATATTGTATTTATGCCAAAAATCCTTAGACTACATTAAAAATAGAACAAACACGGAGAAAAACAGGGTGAAATAGAAATAGAAAAACACCCGTGTGTGGAAAGAAAACAAATCACAACCATGAGGAACCTACTATTTAGGTATACGAGAAATCAGATCACTATAGTTTTTTTTCTCTAGCTAGCTGTGTAGCGAAAATAACTTAGGGCTTGTTTGATTCATAGGATAGGAAAAGTATAGGAATAGGAAAAACATAGGATTGAGATGTCATGCCAACTTGAATCCTATGGAAATAGGAATTTTGTTTGATGTAGCAAAGGAATTTTTCCATGAGGTAGGATCTAATGTTTCTTTCCTATAGGAATTGCACTACAAGATTCCTATAGGATTAATTCCTATAGGATGTGTTCCTATGAATCAAACAATGACATAGGAAAAATTCCCATAGGATTCAAATCCTACACAATTCCTATGCAATTCCTATGAATCAAACAAGCCCTTAGCTTTTATCGTAGTCGACTGACGTCAACAATTTTTGTTTGGGGTACTTTGATTTCATCTTTTCTGTCGGTCTGTCTGTTACCTTGTTGGGTTTGTTTTTGTCGAGTTGTTGGGCTTGTAGTTGTTATGTTGGGACGCAATTGTTTTTTTCTCCTTGGCTTCTTGTTGTGTTGTCGGGGCTTGGTTTTTGCGTTGTTGGGATGCTTGTTGTTTTGTTTGGCTAGACATCAACATGTGACAAAAAAAAGCATAAAAAGAAACTATTTACCGCTTTGTTTTTGTGGTAACAACCTATATTGACATTTCTTCATGCAAAAATAAAAAACAAAAAGAAACACATAAACTGGAATAAACTTGATCAGCCTAGGTCTTACACTTCATGGAAAGCAAATAGGGATCATGGTCTTAGCAGTACATACAAGTAGGCGCTGACATACTTAATTACTATAAAATATATGTCTTCGTACCATTAACATAAATGATAACTAGAGTGCGCATATTGGAGACTAGTAGCAGGCAACATTGAAAGAGATATGAATTCCACGTTAAGCATGATTAGAACGCCAAATCTGGCAATTAGATGATCCTTAGGTGCGATTTTTTTTGGATAAGGAACCAGAGCTTCTTGAATCGGAAAGATTACCCCATCGAATGAGTGCAAATATCTAGTTTTATTTGATAAAGTGAATAATTCAAGTGCTCCATGTTTCCCAATCATTCATGCTTCTTTTGTTTTCCATTTCTAATGAAAATAGTCTTGCTTCAACAAGACAAAGGTAAGTATGTCTTCTCTTGATGATGGAATCCGACATAAGTAACTTAAGAAACACTTTGTACTAGAGAAAAATGCTTGTTTTTTTTGGGCAATTTCCCTAAAATGTTTGTGGCAACAAGCTTTCATTAGCCAAGCTTCTACCCAATCATTCTCTTTCATGGATGATCCCAACTACAGCGTCGATACTCCGATGTTATCAATGTTTATATCTCATTTCCTATCACAAAAATACAAAATAAGAGAAATGAAAGATTAGAGATACCATCAACAACCTAACATAAAAAAATTAAAGTTAAAATAGGACATCAGAGTATCAAAAGGGCTTGCAAATTTTGAGCTCCTATATCACAAAGAGTGGTGACATCTTCCCAAATTATTCGAAAGGGTTGAACTGCCACCCTTGGGCTTGGATTGACATCAAAAGGTGAGCAAATGCAATTTTATCAATGAGGTATTTGTTGTGGTAGAAAATTTTCTTTCACATAACGTGAGCTAAAATTTCCTAGTCACAAGCTTGTACTGTACAACTCATATGGTTCTTCGTGCAATATGTTGCAGTCATTGGTGAATGATTTTACCCCTAGTATCTGAACTTATGGTGGTCACTCCTGCATTACAAAACAACATACAAACATAATTAGTTCAAAAAAAATTGACATTAGCTAAATCATTAGAACTTAGGGAAAAACCATTCAGTTGTGACTCATGTTGCAACTAACATGTTAAAAACCCATTAGTTGCGACTCAGATAAAAGAAAAGTAAAAATCATCTTATGTGACTCGTGTTGCAATTAAAAAATTAGACTTTCAGCTATGACTAGTGTTACAAGTGATATGTTAAAAGGCGTCACTTGTGACTCATGTTGCAACTGGCAGATAAATGGCAATGAGTTGAAGTTGTGAATCGAGTTGCAAACTGACATATTCAACAGTCAATTGCGATTAGTGGTTCAAGTGACATGTTAAAAGTCATCTAGTTGTAGGGGCGACTCATGTTGCAACTGACAGATAAAGACAAGTAAAAATAACTGGTTTTGACTCAAGTTGCAACTAAAAGATAAAGACAAGTAAAAAAAGGAACCAGTTGCGACTCGAGTTGCAACTGATAGTTAGACCGTCAAGTGCGACTAGTGTTGCAAGTGACATATTAAAAATCCGCCAGTTGTGATTTGTGTTGCATTGACAACTAAAGAAAAATAAAAAATGCTTGCAATTGACAGATTAGACCATCAAGTATGAAGAAGAGTGTTGCAAGTTACATGTTAAAAATATATTCCTTGATTACTAGTCTTGGTTTTCCATGACTGATCAGTAACATGACTTGACTGAAATTCATCTGCACACGGTTCGCAAAGGTGCATGCCTCGTCAAATTAATGGTTGATCTAACTAACAACCGGGTCCTACATTAAAGTTATTTCTTAAACAGAATATATATGCTAATATAATGGGTTATATGTATAAGCTAAACACAAAATTGGCGAGATGAAGTTTGACGATCAGCACACACGTTCAACTTAGCTATAAAAAGATGTCATAAGCTTTATCAACAGAGATATGATGATTTTCCTGTCTGATATGATCATTGCCATCATCACCACTACTGATGACAACACCCTTCTTCTTGCTTCCCATAATATTCCTGCAAATCAAGGACAAAACAAACTGAATATACAATGTACACTAAGAGCATCGACAAAAACCCCTAACAAACCTACAAGAAAAACTTAACCATTTTATCCTGATATCACTAATTATAAAAGAAAATCCCCACACACAATTTCTTCTCTTTTATACATGGATATATACATGAATCTGAAAAAATCCCTAAGAAGTAATGTGGAAAAAGCCAGAAATCCAATTCAGCCCACGGGTGCAAATGGACCCATTATGTGAAAACTCAAAACACATATCAAAATGTCAAAAAATCCCGACAAAAAATATTTGTATGTATATCCAAACATTATATATTCATACACAAGTTTGCAGGTGAAAACAACATTTCAGGTGACCCATATAAAAAAAATTAAGTGCTCCAAAGTGTCTATTCGCGAACATGTTTTTTGTCTTTTTACACAAGCCACATAAAATCTTCATTTTTTATGAAAACTTGTGTACGGACATAGAATGTCTAGATGTACATGCGAAATTTTTGTTCAGATTTTTATGACAAATTAAAATTTATTTTTAATATATTTTTCATAATGGGTTCATTTGCACCTAGGATCCAAAACACCACCTCCAAAAAATGCCACATAAGAAGTAAAAAACACATTTCTTACATACATGAATCTGAAAAAAGAATCTATTATAAAAAGTAAAGTGGAAAAAAGTGCACAACAAAACAGACCATCTACAAAGCCCCTGCCCCACACATATTTTCAACACATCGATCTGAAAAAAGAATCTCTAAATAATTTGCTTCCTTTTTTTCCCAATTTCCCCAATCCCCCTTCTCTGCTTCTCTTGATGATGGGATGGACGGATGCAAGCTCTAAGAAAAATACAACACTAATTCATCTTAAACAAAGAACTTAGAGAAAACGATGAAGATCACATGTTACCCCTGCCCCGATCCTCACTATGGCAAGAAATGTAACACCACAAATTTATATTTTACCTAGGAATGCTACCACACTTGTCAAATAACTAGCAAAAGAACTGATCAATCTAAATTTTGGTAGCATTTTCTTTGTTTATAGGAACATCCACCACATGCAAGACACAAAATAAAGTATAAGTAACAACGACAACATAGACTAAGCATCCATTGAGTTCTTACATTGCATAACAACTCCATAACACAAGCAACAAGACTAGGGCAACCAAAGATTCACAAAAAGGTGCAAAAGACACCAAGAATCATGATAAATACCTAGTGGTAATCAGCATCTCCAATCGCTTCGGTGTTCCGAGGCCAAAATCCGGCGCTATTTATCGCCGGATGGATGTAGCTTTCGGCCTGAGAACGACCAGTTTCCTAGTCGCATTCTCAGGCGTGGTTCCAGGCAAGGCAAAATCGGTGATATTTCGCCCGAATTCGGCTCAAATTCACATATTTTGGCATAAATATGAATAAAAATCAATGTTCGCCATAGTTCGCCATAGATTGAAACACAACATAGTTCGACCTAGTTCGGATAGATCATGTTCGACATAGCTGCTATGTGTTACCCTTGTGTATCCATATGTGCTCCACCATATCATCTTGCAGCTGTTGATGCACTGTCGGGTCTCGGATCTCCTGAAGTATGGCGATGAAGGTAGCCCATGATGCCGATACCTGGTGATCAGGATCTGCAAGAGGCCCCTGTCTATAGTATGGCTCCTACTGCTCGAGCAAATCTACTGGATGCTTCCGCACATTCTCAATGATCATGTTGTGCAAGGTCACACAATAGTTCATCACTTCTCACATCTGATCTTTCGACCAGGCCATAGCAGGGAACCGGACAACTGCAAACCTTTATTGGAGCACACCAAATGCCCGCTCCACGTCCTTTCTGCAAGTTTCATGTTCCTTCGCAAACTGAGCATGCTTGGGGAGCATGAGGCTTGAGATAGTCTTCACAAATGTTGGCCATCTTGAATAGATGCCACTTGCAAGATAGTATTCCTTGTTGTAGTGATGTCCATTGATCTCAAAGTCCACCGAGGGAGCATGACCCCCAACAAGCTTGGCAATGACATTTGAGGACTGGAGGATGTTGATGTCGTTATTCGATCCTACCATGCCAAAGAAGGAGTACCAAATCCAAATATCATATGTTATTCGATCCTACCATGCCAAAGGAGTACCAAATCCAAATATCATATGTAGGAACTGGCTCGAGTATCACAATGCAACCTTCTTTGTACCCTTTGTACATTCCCCGCCAAGAAAATGGACAAGTCTTTCACTACCAATGCATGCAGTCAATGCTTCTAAGTATCCCAGAAAATCATCTACTTTTATTGACTGCGAGGATCCGAACAGTGTCTTCAGCAGTGGGTGTTATCAAGTATTGTTGTTCAAACACTGCAATCACCGTCCTGTAGAACCTGTATAAGCAATAGATGGCGGTGGACTCGGTCATGTGGAGATAGTCATCGGTACTATCACCCGAAGCTCCCTATGCAAGCAACCTCATCGTCACCGTGCATTTCTACAGTGAGGAAAATCCTACCATGCTGGTCCAGTCCTTCTTACATACGAAATAGGGGGCGTACTCCCGGATGGCATGCACGATCTCGAGGAAGAGTTTCGCTCATCCTGAAACGGCTCCGAAACACGGCATCTTCGTGCAATGGCTCGTCGGCGAAGTAGTCTGCGTACAACATGCAGTATCCCTCCATCCGCTGCTTTTCTTTGCACTTCCGGCGACCCTTCGACGAGTCTCCACACTTTGGCGCTGCAGTCTGCGTGTACAGCGTGACGAGGGAGACGAGGATCCGCATGTGCTCTTCATCTTCGACGACTGTGGCAGTCTCTCCCTCCATTAGCAGTGAGAACATCTCCTCGCCGTCGGAGTCCATGGCCGAACCGGGAAAATGCCGAACACTTCACGGGCGAGATGGGGGCGAGCTCAGAATAAAGCCGAGTTGCAACGAAGGCGGGAGAAGGCGAAACGAGACCTACGCCGAGGGGAAAGGATGCGGCGTCGGTGGCGGACCTTTCTATAGGCGTGGATTTGGCTGGGCGGGGCGAGGCTTCACCGATGACGACATGGCGACGAGGGGGCAACTAGGAGAAGGCCATGTGAGAGCCGAATCACGGTGGGGAATGGATTGTGTTACCGACAGGGGTGGCCTACTCTTTTTTCTTTCATCCGATGTTTCCAGGCGACTCCCGACGCCACGGGTTCGGGCTTGGAATCCCGGATGTAATTTGGATCAATCCGGCGAAAACTGGACACATGGGAACGCGATTGCCATATTTTTGTTGTCCGGATAAAAAAACTGTTTAGAAAGGCCTCGGTGAAAATGCTAGTGAAGATGCACTAACAATCATATGCGGTGAAGTCTATGATATGTGTGCGTCGAAGTGATGTGTGCGTCAAATAGATCTTTAGTGGCCCACTCAAACATATTTCGGGTCAGTATTTTAAACTGGGCTAACCGGCCTTCCAAACGAGGCCTAGGTGGTAACTGCAACACCCCCAAGATCCCGTCTCCCCCATCGATCGCCGCTTTCCCGTTTCAAACCAAGCTCGCGAGTTTTCTCCGCCAGTCCCCAATCCCTTTCCCCTACCCTCCTCCCTTGAGCTTAGGCGATGGCGCCGAGGAGGAAGCGGAAGGCTGCCCCAGCCGCCAAGCAGCAGCAGCAGCAGCCGCCGCCTGGCCCCGACGCACCGGTGCAGGAGCAGCTTCACTGGCTCGCTGATCAAGAGAGTACGTACCTCCGAGCCTTATCTCCCTCCCTGCTCTTCCCCGTCCGCCCCGCGGGCGATTTATGAAACCCATTTTAGGCTTGAGGTTTGTAGCTAGCTACACTGGTCAGAGATTACAACTTTCCGACGGTCGCCCGCGGGATCGACTTCCCACTCATCATTATGGACCCATCACAGACCAGTTTTACTGCTTTAGCACTGTGCTGTTCGTCTCTGCAAAAAGCGTATATTAACCTATACATAGCTATGGCTTATATTACCCGCAAAAAAAAAAGCTATGGCTTATACTCCGTATTATCTTGAGGAAGCAACACTAATACGGTAATAGTACCATTCTCATGTTGGCTTTGGTTCAAGCCTGCTTGGAAGGATTCAGCACCCACAATTTGTTAGAAGATGTGATGACATCATTGTAATTGTCCCCACAGTTAGTAGGATACAGTCTGCAATTCTTTTCAACTTTGAAGTCTAGTACTGCGAATGGGAAGGTTTGCAAGATAGTATAAATAAATATTGGACCGGAGAGTGAAACCTGTATCTTATTCTCTTGGCAGCCTACTTCAATACGCCTGGTGCCTTATATTTAAGGAAATCTCCTTCTGCTATTTAGTGTCAACACCTGAATTTTTCTGACAAGAATGCATGTCATAGAGGCTCTATATGATTCAGGAGATCTCTTGTGTGTAGTGCCACAACCTGAAATTTACTAATAAGAACACATGCCATAGAGGCGCTGGACATTTTACTTCGTGTAACGATTAGGATTCTGTTGCTAATGTACTAGTGTCTCAAATGAATAGTTGAACGCCGGAAAGCTGCCATCAGAGCTATTCAAGCAGCAGAGAATGAGAGTGTACTTTCCCGGTTGCATTTGGTGCAGTCCTACATCTCCAAGGAGCAACAAGAAACATGGGCCTTGCAGTTTTTTCAGGAGAACTTGCCCAACGTGTCAGTTACAAGGAACGAACAGCAGGATGAGCTTGAGTTGAAATGGAAAGGGTGGGATGATTACATAAACGGAGACCAGAGGGATGACAAGGTTTCGCGATCTCCGATCACGTCTCTGGCAACTGCTTCTTGTTTTCCTTTCTCGGGAGATTCAGGTTCAAATGCTATATACTTGTTGTTGATGTACTTCTATAGGCAACAAAGAAACTGGCTTCAATGATCATCTCACCATATATCTGATGTATTGCAGTGCAGAAAAACTTCACTGAGAACAGCTTTGAACTTAACAACTTTGTAAGTATTCTGTGTATCGTGATACCAGATATTTTTTATGTACACCTCACGACTCTTTAGTATTCTCTATTGCTTTGAAGACTTGGAGTGAGCTACCTGAAGGCCAAATAACAGGAGCAGTGGATTCTCTTCAGACACCAGGGGTTTGTGTTTAACCCGGAATGTTATCTTATCATTATAAGTCTGGAAGATCTAAATGGATAATTTTATCTGGAATTAAGCTTATCTATTGGGTTATAACATAATCTTGAACAGGCTACCAGTAGTCGACTCTCTTTTGGCATGACACCAAAAACTGTACGATTACCCCAAAATGGCGAGGTGCTCTTATCCGTGAACGGCTCACCTCTTGGAATGTACAAAGAAGAAAATCTTGCAGCTATTACTGGTATTTACTAATACTTCCTTGCTCCTGATATCACAACCTTCTTTTTTTTGCGAATGATATCACAACCATCTCTTACTGCATGTTGTGTTACTGATAAAAAATATCTTGCAGAATCTGGAAATGTATGTGAAGACCCTGCCTTATGACGCCAGTGGCCATCTATAGTAGTAGTAAGAATGCTACACGTTTGAGCCCCACTTTTCTCCTTTTGCATCTAGTTCATAGCTAATTAATCTTGTATTTCCATTGCAGGAGCGTAACCAGCCCTTGACATAAGGTTAGGAGTTTGATGCTGCATCCCTGACGCTGGTATACTAATGAAAACTCTGAACCACTACTAATTCAGTGCATTCGTAGCACATCGATCAAGCCTCAGGCCTCCGACGAGCTGCAGTGAGTTTAGGTCATCCTTTCTGTGTAGTTTGATGAAGCATATATGTTGTGGGAAAGACTGGTTTCAGCCAGCTGAAATCGTTTCATCAGGTGCTTTTTTAGTGTTGTTTGTTGTTGTTGTCAACTTTGCTGCCAGGAATCCGGTTAGAGTAGCTGAATCTATTGTGCCTAAGACGTCTGTTAGTTTGAGATGAGACAGGCTGTACCGCATATGCTGTAAACCAAACTGGAGTGTCCTGTTTATAGCCTAGTTGAACATGGAATGGTGCTGAATAAGTTAGCATTAGGCTGTAGTTCACCTCCTGTGTTGAATGTCATAAAAAAATGATTGGGTAAAGCCGATTATTACAAAAAAAAATGTTGTGCAAGTTTCAGATAATAGAGGTTACGCACCCTAACATGTCTTTTAGTAACTGAATAACAAGATATATACCACAATGTAAATCGCCATCGTTCCTGGCTTCGTGATCGAATGCCTCGGCCTCTCTTGATAATTACAACTGAATCAGGAGATTCTAGATATGTTCGGTAGCCGTATAAACTAGGACTAGAAGTCTTGGCATGTTCCATCTGTCATACGTGTCCTTTCACTAAGCACACGCATGCTAAAATAAGTCAAGGAGAAAAGCCTTGCCTGTGCGTACAAGCTGTACTTATCGTTACCTAACACAAGAGAGTAATGGTTGCTGTTTACTTATGAATAGTACATAGTCAATAATAAAATAGTACACAGTGGAAGCTAGTCTTGTTGGTAGACATCCGATATGGCAATACTGCACTTATTTGTTTTGTGAATTCAGCTCTTCCTCCATTACTGCAATTAGGTTGTTATAAACGTCGTGTGCCTTTGGCCGATCTCTTGGAGAGTCGCTAGAGCATATAAGGCCAATTTTGAGAAGCTTAATGATGCAACTTTGCACCTGTGCAATGGCAGACTGTTCTTGTATTCTTGAGGAGTGGCTGGGTTGCTCCGATTCAAACTGCGCCAGAAGGTCAGGGTCTACCACTTCAATATAATGTGGATATGATCCCTCCACGTACTTGTGAAGCGTTAGACCATCTTTGAACAGTACATCGGTAGGGCGCTTCCGTGTCAGCATTTCCAAAATAATAATACCAAAGCTATAGATATCACCATCGGTTGAAATTTTGCTTCCCATGGCATATTCTGAAAGATTTTATTGGTTCATAAGAAAGTTAGTTGTCAACCCAGATGTCACCGATCAAAATACTGCAGACTGGTGGTGACTGGTAAAGAAAAAAAAATGTTGACTCACCAGGTGCAATGTATCCTGTAGATCCTCTTGGTCCAACAAAGCTCGTGGGCATGTTATGCCGTGCAGAAGAATAGCAACCATGCAGAAATCTTGCCAGGCCGAAGTCACACACATGGACGTTGTTATTTTCGTCAAAAAGAATATTGCTTGGCTTCAGGTCACAGTGAACCAATGGTTGGACACACTGATTATGAAGATAATCTAAAGCAGAAGCTATGTCCACTGCTATGCATATCCTTGCAGCCAGGGTTAGATCAGCGTAATGGTAAAAGTTATTATGCAGCCGACTTTCAAGGGTACCATTCGCCATGAACTCAAGGACAAGAGCTTTGAACTCATTCCCCACTGGATCATATGTGGAGCACACTGTGATCACTTTCACAAGGTTCCGATGGCGTATGTACCTTAAAGCTTCACACTCAGAGATGAAGCTATCAAAGGCTCCATGTTCATTAAGCTTGAAAACTTTGATAGCGACTGGATCAGCTTCTGTATGCAGCACAGCTTTGTACACTTCACCAAATTGCCCACTGCCTATCAGATTGGAGAAAGAGAAGCCATTGGTTGCTTTTCTCAGATCACCGTATGATAGCACAGTCAGTTCCTTGCCGGGATTATTCAGGGATCTTGTGATTTTCCTTCTTTTCCTCAAAATAATGATGATCATGAACACAACCAAGAGTACAACAACAAAGGCTACACCAGCTACGACCAAAAGCTTCAGCAAGGGGTGCTTTCTTTTATCTTCGGAAGCAGAGCATAAAGGTAGTTGTAGCATTGGCACATCCGTGCACAGCCATGGATTGCCTTGGACAAACACTTCACTTTCATTAGAGAAGACCCCGACCATAGGAATTGGTCCGTTGAAGTTGTTGAATGATAGATTTAAATATTGTAATGTCGTGAAATCCCCAAAAATGTGTGGTATTTCCCCGGACAAGTTGTTTTCAGAGAAATCCAACTCCATGATGCCTTTCAAGTTCATCAAGGATTGTGGGATGCTTCCTTCCAGTTGGTTCCCTTCCATGTGGATGGATTGCAAGAGGAGACAACTACCCAAGGTGGATGGGATCTGATTGGTGAATTTGTTGTGTGATATGTTCAAAGAAATAAGATTGATCAGTCCACCAATTTGAAATGGCAGGCTGCTGGTGAGTTGGTTGTATGACAAATCAAGGTACACATTCAATTGACTAAGACCACTGAAGAGGTTCGTAGGCACGCTTCCGTGAAGCGAATTGCAAGAGAGGTTCAGTGCCGTCAAACTTGTGCACCGGGACAAATCTACTGGTATGGTTCCCGTCAGGTCATTTTCCTGTAACTGAAGTATGTTCAGTCTACCAAGATTACCTAATGAAGAAGGAATCTCTCCATAAAATTGATTTCGTGACAGGACGAGAGCACCCAGATTGGATAGGTGACCAAGAGTAGAAGGCATTTTCCCGGTTAACAGATTACCATCGAGATAAAGCATGGTAAGGTTGTAAAGGTTATCAATCTCATCCGGAATAGTTCCACTTATGCGATTCGACCCAAGATCAAGAACCTCTGTACTTTTGGAAAGATTAGCAACAGATGTCGGCAGCTCTCCACGTAAGTTGTTCCCAGACAAAGATACTCTCGCTAACCGTTTGCAGTTGGTTAACGAGTAGAGGAATGCCCAGTCTCCTGCTGCCAAGCTGTTACTGAACATCATTAGTGTGTCCAATTTTTCCAGTGATCCGAAAGACGGGATGACCCCACTGAAATTGTTGCTAGCGAGATAGACTCCCTCGAGCTTAGAGGCATTGCCTAGCGACTGAGGGATCGGCCCCTCGAGGTGATTCACGGACATGGCCAATATCCGGAGGTTTGGGAGCGTCTTGCCCATATCAGAAGGTAATCTACCAACAAAAGCATTGTTTCCTAGGCCAAGGTACTGGAGCAAGGTGAAGTTGTAGACAAAGATGGGCACAATCCCAGAAAAATTATTGTATATGAGATCAAGAAATTCCATGCCCGAGGCCCTGACTAGAGTGCTCGGGATTGTCCCTTGCAATTGGTTATTGGAGAGCCGGAGAGAAGTAAGGGAAGTTAAGTTCCCTATGCTGGATGGTATCTCCCCTGTGAAGCTGTTCATGGTAAGATCAATAATCTGAAGAGATGGAGATGAGTTGGTAGGGAAACCAGGAATCGGCCCTGACAACTGGTTCATGGAAAGATCGATCTCTTCGATCGAGGGACTGTTGAAAATGGATGCTGGGGCGGCGCCAGAGAGGCTGTTGTTCCCAAGGGACAGAGTGCGAAGGCTGGGAAGTGATGTGCAAAGGTGCGGTGGAATCTCACCTTCGATGGAGTTGCTCCCAAGCGCGAGTACCTCAAGTCCGGAGCAAGATGACAGGTTGGCCGGTATCTTGCCGCCGAGGGCGTTGTTGCTGAGGTCAAGGTAGCTGAGTCCTGCAAGCAGGCCAAGTTCCGGCGGGACACCCCCGGTCAGCCTGTTGTTGGCCAGGTGAATTCTCGCAAGAGAAGTCAGGTTGGAGACGCATGGTGGGAGTTGGCCAGCAAGACCTTCTCCCTCGAGATCCAGCGCGACGACACGGCGCTGTGTCTGCTGTTTGCTGCACGAGACGCCATGCCAGCGACAGAAATCTAGTGAAGCGTTGTTGCTCCATGTGGCAAGGGCGCCCCTGGGATCCGAGAGGTGGGACTTAACACAAAGCAGGGCCTCACGGTCCATGGTGGTTTCATTGTTGCTTGTCGTAGAAGACGACGACAAGCTCAAAGATGTGGAAAGCAGGATGAGTGCAACCATTGCTACATGGGAGAGACTGCATACGGGAGTAACCATATTGTGAGTGTGCTTGTGGCAGGGAAGTTCAAAGTTCAAACGTCAACTGGATGCTCAACTGCTGTGCTCCAGTTCAGCCTCTCATCTTATAGCCAGCAGCCACGGTACTTGTGGCAGGGCATATCAATAACGACGGGGCTGGTTGCAGGGTTCACGATTTTGTTTTTTCAGCTTTCTATCACCCCAGGCCGAGAGATGGCAAACGATTCTGTTATTAAAATGAAATTTGAAAACAGAACATGCATCTACTATATCACAAAATTTCAAATATAAATTCATCATGTGACCGAGAAACAAAAAAAATCACTGGAAATACATGGTTGATGGGTAAGACTCAGTTTCTGCGGGTACTGCCCGCCTGCAACACAAACTAGCCCTTATAACGGCAATTACGCGGCCTTTATCCTAGTTTTAAAGGCCGGTGTTTTAAGGGTACCACTTGAGATGCTCTCACATGGAACCTTCGCAATTAAAATCAAGGATAACTTGCGAGGTGAAACTGGCATGGAAACTTAGTGTTGCTTTTTATTAAGGATAACTATAGTGATTGTACGAGGCTCTTTCATATAATTGTATTATGACATCCTTTTACTTTACTTTTTGTTACGAGCAGCTATGTGTATCGTCCTAGCTAGCTGCAAATGCCGGATATGAAACTCTTAGGTTTGTGCCATCGATATCTTAAAGCAAAACTTTTAAATTTAATAACTCTTTATCAAAATAGAATATGCGACAGTGTGAGAAGCCACGTACATGTCTGCCCCGTCTTTCAAAACAAGTACTAGCAAATAATTGGGCATATACATGGAAGCCGGTAATTCTATGCCGATTGCTACCACCGCAGACCACAAATGGTGGAAGATTGCTCCAACTAGCTGACACCGACCGGCGCTTCTCTTGCGGAGCTGTCAGTCAACAAGACAATGTCCTCCAACCAGCTGCTACCGTCCCAGACTCCCAGCTTCTTGGCAATGCCAATAACAAAAGTTCGTCGGCGAGGGCGACTTCAGCTATTACGACTGCCGAAATGTCAATAACGATAATTCGTCGGCGAGGGCGACCTGAGCTCTTACGACTGCCGAAATTGCAATAACGAAAATTCGTCGGTGAATGTGGATGTATGGAATAGCAATTGGATCCCCAGCGCCGGAGCTCAAAGGCCACTGGGGCGCAAACGGATGCTCCAGCAGATGCACTAGTCAAAGTCTCGGACCTGCTGAAAACACCGCGATGCAACTGAGTGGAAATAGGCCAAGCTGAACCAGTTCATGTAGTACGACTTGATGTGAGCAATACCAAAAAGGTTGCCGTGGGACTGTGGAAGGGCCTGCTATGGAAGATTGTTAAGGTAGCATCTCTCGCGCGTGGGTCATGTATTTGTATTTGGAGTAATACGGTACAGATAAATCTGGGCATAATTTGGTTTGAAACCGGTTAAACCGTCAACCCAACCCACACCGCACCGGCACATCGGTTTTAACCGGATTAGTTGGTTTCTGGGTTGAAACCACGACTAAAAAGCAGTTAACCGGTTTAAGACCGGCCCGACCCAACTAAACCGGTCAACCTGTCTATCACGTGAACCTTCCTCCCGTCTCCCCTATCGGTAAAACAGACAAGGGAAAAAAAGCCCAAATCGCCACATCGGGCTAGGGCACGGCGGAGGTAGCGTAGCGGCGGGGGGTGTGGGCGGCGTCCCCGAGACTGCGACGAGCATGGAAGGATCTAGCGCGGAGGGACTGCTAGAGGCCGGGGGAGCGACAAAAGTGGAAGGAGCCACCGCCGATCAGGAAGAAGGGATGAGTGGATCATGGCGCCGAATCTGCCTTGGTCTCTAGTGCTTAGGTCTCCTGGCCTTGGTCTTAAATCAAGTGATGGGTTCAGGTCATGGCCGGCGGTAAAAAGAAGTACACATGTCATGTATCATCCAGATGGCGCTGATTAAATGTGTGCCATAAGCCATGAGCCATCTCAGTCCTGATCCTCATGCATTCATGGATCACTGAAGCTGCACCTACCAAGCTTCAGAGTCACAATCTATGCCATGACTGGCTTCAGAGTCACACTGAAGCAATTCGGGCTCGGTGGTTTGTCTGTCACCAATACTTTTGTACTGGTGTTTGTAGAAATATACCAATCAGTTTTTAGAAACTTGAAAATGCACTCTGGTTCTAGTGTATCATGGTATGAAAGATGGGTAATGCGCCTTGTATGCAGTCTAAAGCACACGTACCACCGTTTGGAGTCTGAAGCTATGTGCAAGCTGGAGAATAGTACCATCGTAGTAGTAGCACTGTTTTGTTAATCATAGTTTGTCCAACATGCAGTGAGGAT
This sequence comes from Avena insularis, assembly GCA_023614405.1. Classification (NCBI taxonomy): domain Eukaryota; kingdom Viridiplantae; phylum Streptophyta; class Magnoliopsida; order Poales; family Poaceae; genus Avena; species Avena insularis. The sequence goes on along the minus strand of CM042695.1, from coordinate 373,259,385 downwards.
AGTAACGTGCAGAACACCATTACTCAGCTCTTCTCTACTAAACTGAGACAAATTGTGGGCCGAAAATTCATATCTTCCATAGTTTTGGTAATCTTTGCATCCGGCAAGCACACAATATGGCAAGTCCAATGCTGTCAATTATTACAGTGCAACCATTCTTGAAAGAAACATGTCGAACTTCTGTTTCTGTACTTGTTTCATTTGTGTACTTGTTTAACTAGGGTCTTCTGCACTGAATGGTTGATCTGCTAACTGAACAAAAGCTGTACCTGGTAGCTTTGTTGACTTGTTGCATTTTTTCTAGACTTTTTTTATCAGTTGGATTTAAAGGATCACTGAAGTTCCAGTTTGAGAGATCTGGTAGATGATATACTCTTCTTGAAGACAAACAAGAGTTAAATCCATCATTAGTCATTAAACTTGTTTAACAAAATCAATACGGTCATTGTATAATAGAAATACGAATTTACGGTCACTGAAGACGCGTCGAGACATCACTCGCGGTCACCGCTTGTGCTGTAGAGATGTACTTGGTAACCTGGCGAGCCGAGGACCCACTGTCAGGTAATTTAACAGGTGGATAAAAATACCCACACAGAGGAGGGCTTTTGTGCAAAAAAAATCATCCCCTCCGATGCTCCAATGGCTCTCTCCGTCTTCCACACACTCATGGCCGACGGTCGCCAGGGCCCGCCCGCCCGAACTAGTCCCTGTCCTTCTCTCTGGAGGTACCCGGTGATGCAGCTAGAGCGGATCGAGAGCTAGAGCAGGTCGTCAGGGATGCTAACGAACACCGGCCCGCGCGCACCCGTCGGCCGTCGCTCAAGTGCAGTTGACCGCGCCGACGTGCAGCTCTAGAGCCTGTGGTAGTTGTCGCCGCCGAGGCACACATAGTAGTTGAAGCCGATGCCATTCTCATTAGCACAGTACCATTCTATCAGCAAGGATAGATAACGAATAAACTACCAAGTAATATCAGATCTTGATGATTTTTGTGATAGCAAAATCATGCACATTCAACCGGAGAAATTTTCCACAGATTGGAATTCAAGAGTAAAATCAGGACATAAACATCTCTTCACGCACACACCTCTTTTCAACTAAACAAACAAATCTTGCTTCCAATCCGAACTAAAGAAAAAATGAACAGCAACAAAGATCTAATCTTTCAGCAGATGGATCTGCTCCACCAAGACACCAATCCCACGAAAGTGGCAGTGGTACGAAGGGACAAACAACCAAGCGCCCAGCAGCAGGTCATCGCGGCACACGCCCAGTGGCCAGTGCTGGATGCACGGCTCCTCATCGGCGGCCATGGAAAGTCAGGTGTGGGGGGAATCAGTGGGGAAGAGAGGAAGAGAGAGAGTAGGAAGCAGTGTGTGGGGGAGACTGATTAGTGGGCTCCACTTGTCACCATCAACACTAGGCCCAGCAGTTAGTCTCTTGCCTTGGATAGAAAAGTAGTTTTAGGTTTTTTTTTGTAAATGTAACATATTTAGGCGCTGACACTGTGTCCCACTCAGTGCCACATCCTCAAATACAGCGCTACGCTGCGAGCAGTGACCATGTGTGATGCTTCGATGCGTATTTAGTGACCGTGAACTTGTATTCCTGTTATATAATGACCGTATTGACTTCGCTAAGCAAGTTCGATGACTATTGATGGATGGTCTATATGCAGTTGCTGACAACAATGACTTCTCTAAAATGGCTTGGTGGTAGCTGGATTATGTTCTAAATTCTATTTAGTGTTTATTACCAAGATCTATTATGTAATTAAGCTGATTGTCGACTGATAATTTTCCATTTGTAGACTTAAGTTATTCTCGATATCTTGAAGCGTTGTCAAACTCGTTAGTCTCAAATGGCACATTAATGATCAGAATCCATAGGTTTGTTCTGGACATGTAAGATTGTTCATGTGTAGAAGGACAGAACAGCCTGTAGCAACTGGTGCATGTGTTGTCATGAGTGCAGTGTTGTGAAGTGGAAGGGTGTCCTGATGTAACAACCACTTATGCATTTGTGTTCTTTGCAAGTCGCATGCGCGCGCTGATTCTTCTTAGACGGTCCCAAACCAGTTGAAACCGGGGAACCAACCCGCACCAAACCATTACGCCACATGCTATCTTAACAGTTTACACCGAACCAACCCAATCAAACCTGTTGCAACGGCCTGGTTTAAGAAACCGGCAGAAACCAGCGAAAACCGGGAATGCCCAGGTTTAGGTACAGAGGTAGTGGGACGATCTACTAGATTCTCTAAGCCATCGTGAAATTTTGTCACTCAGGTGCACGAGAGCAATTTTTTCAATGGTTCAATAAAAAAGTACTACTAATAATAAAAAAATATAGCTTAAATCATGCGCCGTAGATAATATACGTGCAGGTACGATGCATGTTAAATATCAACCTAAAATATAAAAATATGTAACGAATACAAACACAGCGAATTATACTGTTCACAGTATAAAAAGTGAACATATACTATTCATAGTCTTAGTTTCTCTTCTTTTCTCTACTAGGTCATATGGTGTTGTATTTGACATGTACGTGCACAACTTATTTCAAATCTTATTGAAACATTTAAATATCATTTCTTTTTCTAAATCAACTGCGATGGTTTTATATCCAGGTTGTCCACCATATTTTCGATCTATCTAGTTGGTTTATATTGTACCATCTGGATTATTGCATCAGATAACCGTAATTTTCTATTTACTATGTCCTAAATTAGTTGTCTCAATTTTATCAAGATACGATACATACAAAGTTCATACAACTAATTTGGGACGGAGTAATATGAGTACTCTTTTTATGTAACAATCACCCGTGAAAACTTTCCTTCAGACTCCACGTAGTATAGATGGGGTGGCCGCTCTATTCCTTTGCTTTGATCGACGCGGATGCAAGGAAAATGCTTTTTTTTTCTTCGACATGAAGGAAATGGCTTTGCTTGTAGCAATTTTCGCACAGAGCTCTTCTTTATCTCAACATGCGTACACACACGAGTTTTTTCACACGAGTTAACCACGTGACCCTGACGCGGGTGACTACTTTTCGTTTATGTTGACTACAAGAATGCATGCATGGTCCTTGATTATTCCTTGTTAATAAGGCTGGTCATAGTGCTAAGTAATTTAGACTAGTAACATGTACTCTGTTCGTTTGAAAATATAAGATGTTTTAGATTATGAAGAAGATGTATCTAGTCACCTTTTAGTGTCTAGATTCATTTGAACCTATACACTAAAAGAGGTCTAGATACATCTTCTTCACAAACCTAAAACATCTTATATTTCTAAACAGAGGGAGTACATGTTACTAGTTCATGTTACTATTTTCATAGTGGGTAATAACATGTGTGTGGTGTCATGTAAAGATTAATTAATTTGTTGTAGACTCATATGGTCTTGGTATCTGTGATGTGATGGTAACTAGCTAAGTTACTATCTCCCTCTCTTTCATCATTAATTATCATGCCATGTCATCAATTTGCTTCCTTATGCTTGTCATAATGCATAGTAACTTAGACTAGTAACATGTTGCTAGTCTTGTGGTATACCAAGTCTTTGGTAACTAGTCAAGGACTTACTAAGTTATTAGTCTAAGTTACTACCTCTATAGTGCAAAATAACTTAAGTATGGTAACATGCAATATCACATTAATTAGGTTGTAGACTCACTTTGCTTTGATACGTGTGATGTTACAGTAACATAGCTAGTTACTCTATCTATCTCTTTCCTCATTAACTCATTGCCACATAAGCAAAAGTGCTGAGTTGGACTCTTAGTTACTAGTGAAGTTACCCCTACTATGACCAGCCTTAGCATTGCATGTACATGCATGTTACTAGCTAAGTTACTTCCACTATGATCAGCCTGGGCATTTTTCAACATCTTTGTTTAGTAAGTCCTTGACTAGTCTTGTGGTATACCAAGTCTCAGATGTGTCTGGAATAACACCAATCAAAACACGACTTGCTTCCTTTTCAAGAAAAAATGACGACTTGTGCAGTAGAGCCACATCAGTTCAATGAGCAGCCTATATAAACTTTTTTGCTTCAATGCTTACTGCTCTTCTTCAGCAACATCCCCAAGTTCCAAGTTGTAAATCACTTGAACGTTCTGCCTACTTCAGTGCGGCCGACATGGATTTTAAACACTACCTTCTTCGCCTGGCAACTCTACTCGGATTGGTTGTAACCGTCCTTGCATACACCGGTAAAGATCTCGTTTTCAGCTTTCTCTCTAGGGTTCAAACTTCCGTTTTTATGCCAATTTAGGATCAAAGTTTGGTGATATCAAAATTCAGTTAGCTTCCTTTTCTTACTTCTTACCTATAATTTAACTACAAAGCCTGGGGCACATCCTTTTTATTACAAGGAACTGCAAAGGCTGTGAATTGTCCAAATTTATGAAAAATAATGGCCACATACTTTGGACGCATGGTCAAGACTTCTTATATTATATTATAGAACAAAGTGATACACTTGGTTTTCTTACTTTCCTGGGATATCACACCTGATAGGGAGGCATAACCAACGGGAGATTAGTCTTTTTCACCAACATCCTGTATATCCGTGTGAAATTGCTAAAATTAATCTTGTTTGGGAACAAAGGGAATAACACTACTGTTCGCTGATAAATGCATTTGGTTTTTTCACTAGAAACATCACTGCACAAAAGTGTCTCCTTTTATTACACAAGTTGTACAAACACAATAACGATTTTCTTTTTCAAATACAGTAATGGACGCTTCCACTGATCCTCATTATGGAAATCCACCGTGTTGCTGATCCAATCCAATCAACAGTGCTGATGGTCTAGTTTTCGCACTTCGGAAGTACTATCGTGTTTGTGCCATGGCGGTGCTTTGGTGATGTACTACAAGATGCTAGCAGTAGCAGGCTTGATTGTAATGAATAATGATGCTCTTTATTTTCAAAAGAATTCGGTAATACTCAATACCGATCAGTCCATTTGAGCCTTTCGGGGATCTATAGTTGTTTAAGAAAGTTCCGGTGTTGATTGTCGTGTTCAGTTCGGTGTTATTTGGGACTTATCATGTGGCCATGTAAATAAACAGAAAACACGACATGGCAATCAGGCGTCAGCAAGCAAAACCCGAGTGAGTTAATTTTTTTCGTTTGTCTGCGGTATGTTCATCAGGCTATTTTAGGAGATGGCAGGAGAGGCGCCAAGTACAAAATGCGACATGTGAAACGCTTCTTTTGACAAGACAAAAGATTTACCATTTTTATCTAGCAAGAAAAGAGTCTTACAAACAAAAGGCGTGGGAGAACAAAGTGTCGGCCACAACAACAAAAGTCTATTTTCGTGGTATGATAACACTCAAAGCATTGTCCCAACAAGGGAACAAAAGGATCCCACCTCCTTGATCTTAGTAACGACCATCAAAACCGTGGTCGAATGGTTGGGAAAACCCTAGCACTCCACTCCTTCCATATCTCACAAGAAACTAGCATGACAAGTTTCATCTATTGCCCTATTTGTGGATGATGTCCATCTACCACTCATTAAACAAAAATGCAGTGTGCCAATCCGAGGGGGAGATGGCATCAAGACTAGCCCAGTTTTCATATTCGACCACACATGTATTATGAATCTACATAGGTAGATAAGATGAGCAGTAGACTCCTGGACTTGATTGTATAACTCGCATAAGCCACAACTTTGCTGTCCCCTTTTCTGCCAACCTATCTGCCATCCAAACTTGGTTTTGGATGATCAACCAAGCGTGAATTTAAAGTTGGGAAGAGCCCAATGCTTCCACGGCAAGGTATCATATAGGTGAGATGGTGGTGGTCGTGAAATGTGTCTTGCAATAACATCGAGTAACATCCACCATTAGTAAATTTCCTAGAGATAGTGTTGTGCACCATCAAGAAGTTGCACTGGATTTAGGTGATCCATTTCTTGCAGAAAATCTTAAAGATGAGAGGAGCAATGTCTCTGGCCTCAACCATTGAGCCAGCGGGATTGCCAAAACAACGTCTTTGCTCCATTCCCGAAAGTAACGGTCGTGGATGCCATGAAAAGGTCATGACCTTCTTTGCAACAAGGATTCCAAGACTTATCCAGACTTTGATTTATCTTCCATTCAACCAAAGCCATCGGAGACGAAGGAACGCCATGAGTTTGTTGAGATTGAGAATTTATTGGCCTCCATATTAGTATTTTTAGGTTTGCAAATTAATTCTCAATTTACTTTGCACTTTTCACGGGTGACTTTTTCACATGCCGCCCAAAGGTAGCCCTGCCGGATGCTATCAGTATTTTCAACACCTCCAACAAGATGTCAAGAAAGTTGATGAATAGATGAATGTGCTAGTGAAAACCGCTTGACGAGAACAGAGCAACCGACCATTGTGTCATGCCTCCCAGGCCTAGTAACAAGCTTGTCGGCCACCTTGTCTTCATGATATTGGAAGTGGATCCTACTAAGACACGTGAGATTGAGAGCGTATGCAAAGGTATTTAATTGGGAATTTGGTACGAGTAGTCGGAAAGACTTGAAGGTCACCAGCCTGGTCTATGTTGTTACATCTAATTCGGGCAACTTGAACTTCCGTACAATTGGTGACAAGACCATAACATCACTAAACCAATCCTTCTAGTGGTTGACCATGGAGTTTCTCATTGTCTTTATGATACTTAGAGATAAGCACAAAGGGTGTTTGTAAATTGATTAATGTGTATGAAGCATAGCATGATAAAGATGAAGGGGCCTTTTTAGCAAAATCAACATGTGCTTTAGCGTCAATAATTTTCCGGTATTGATGGGTGGGAACATTTAATTATTAGGATTTAGAAGGAATGCAACTAAACTGGGAAAAATTGATAGAAATGTAAGTTCAATTTAGTAAGAGAGCAAGAAGCTAAATGGAGTAGAGATGCCTAGACATTCTTTTACTTGGTCAAACAATGAACAAGACCCCACTCTTGAATAGTACATATAATATTAGTTGGTACTGAATGTGAATTTAATTTTAGATTTTTTGTTATTGTGGTTAGTTTAGTAAGTTATTTAGATATGGGGGGTGTTGGATGCTGAGAGACAATTTTATTATCTTAACTCCTAGTATTTGAAATAATACATATGAAGGTTGTATCACTTAGGATATTTGGCGGTTGCAAAATGTAGAGTTGTGTTGTAAGTTGAAGGGGCAACATCTTCCCTATGAAGGTGAACATTAGCGAAAAATAAAAGATCTATTGGAGAAAAGTGATAGTATTGATAAATATGGCGAGGCCTATGGTCTTGACATGGGTAATTATTGTTGCTCCACTAGTATTCCCGTGCGGTGGAAAAATGGCAGCATGGTACTATAAACAGTTTCCTACTACTGTATTGATAAATAATTTAGTAAATTAATTAGTTAGATGAAATAATAAATAAGAGGGGTCAAACATATTAAGAGATCTAAAGACCACAATATTGTAGTAGGTGATGCGATAACTAGGTATGTTATTAGTAAAGCGAGCTTTAGGAAAATGAAGAATGTGTTATTTCTATAAAACGGGAAGAGAGAGCATGGAAAAAAATATTGCTTTATTCTTTGAGTTCCAAGAGTATGTTTGGATTAGAGATTAGTGGAGCTCACGTCTCTCTTGAGATTCCTTGGACCGTGTTCTAGACGATTATGATATAATTGTGGTCATTGGTCCTTTTACTTTAGAAGAGATAAACACTATACCTTTTCAAGTCAAACATAAAAACTCTCAAGGGTCTCGTGGATTTCCTATCGAATTTTATCACCCGTTTTGCCTTTAGAGATTTATAACATGTTCCAAGAATTTCATTTGGGTTAATTAACTCTCTCTCTCTCCATAGTTACAGTATTGCTACTCTAGTTTCTAAAGGAAAAGACGGAAAATATTGTATACATAAGTACATACCTAGTTTCTACTCAATGTTATGTTTAACGTGTTTAACAAGGTAGTGAATAACAAAATTAAACATGTGATAGATAACTTAATTTCAAAAGTTCAGACAACCTTTACTCTTGCATGAAACATTTCATTTGATTTGAATAAGTCAGTAGCAGATACTTTTAGTCGACTTCAAGAATGCATGATTATATTAACATGTCCTTTTATTAGAAGTTCTTGAAATAAAGGGTTTTCCTAAGTTGTAAATAAATTCAATTAGGCAAACTGTTATGGGTGGTACCGTAGTAGTAATGGTCAATGATCAATTGGAACATTATTTTAAGATAAGACTCATAAAGAATTAGGTCAAGGTGCTTGTATCCTTTTCTTTTCAATTTGTTGTAGACTCACTCATTGTGTTAATTAGAATAGCACAAGAGGCTGGTCTTATTAGGGTTTAGTACCGATTTGGTTGATGAAAATATTATAGTATGCTCATGATACATTGATACAATATTTAGGTCATACAGAAAGTGCTAGGTATCTAAAACATAACGCTTGCTTTTAGGAACATTGTTTTGCGCTAAAACATATTTTTCATGACTCAAACAGGATAATAGAGAGACCATACCTCCTCTCCCTAAAATAATAGATCGCACCTCCCAGTTGCCTATAGGGCGACACTGGAGGTCCCTAGCCCCACCACCCACAATGCTCTTCTTCTTTGCCCCTTCATCATGTCGCCACCGGAGGAGGGCATTAGCGATGGGGTGTGATGCAGCTTAGATTACTGTAGAGCTTCGTTGGGAAATCCCAAGAGGAAGGTATGATGAGCATAGCAGCAAGTTTTCCCTCAGAAAGAAACCAAGGTTATCGAACCAGTAGGAGGAAGGAAACGACCCAAAGGTGTTGCTAGCAACTTGGAAACCTGCACAACACAAACTCAAGACTTTGCCCCAACGAACAGTGGGGTTGTCAATCTCACCGGTTTGCTGAAAACAAAGGATTAACTGGATGGTGTGGAAGGTAATGGTGGCTTGCAGAAAGTAAACATGAACAGTGAGAGATGTATCAATGGTAAAGATTGGACCGGGGTCCATAGTTCACTAGAGGTATTATCCTTAAGATAAACAACATAACATGCTGGGTAAACAAATTACAACGGGGCAATTGACAATATAGAGCAAGGCATAACAATGCAACACTAGACATTCGTGATCCTATGAGATTTGATTGGGCATTACAACAATATACATAGACCGCCATCCAACTGCATCTATGACTAGTAATCCACCTTCAGGTTATCATCCGAACCCCCTCCAGTATTAAGTTGCAAGCAACGGATAACTGCTTTAAGCAAGGTGTGTAAAGTAAACAATCTACTTGTTCCATGAACAAGAGATCGTTGTTTTCTCCCTAGTAGCAACAACACATCTACAACCTTAGAGATTTCTGTCACTTCCCCAGATTAAATAGAGGCATGAACCCACTATCGAGCATAAATACTCCCTCCTGGAGTCACTAGCATCTACTTGGCCAAGATAGCTACTAGAAATGGAGAGCATGCAAGATCTCAAACAACATAGACATGATAGAATCAATAAGATAGGATCATTAATCAATCTGACATAGTAATATCAATATGCATCAGATCCCCGCAAACACAACATGCATGATTACAAATAGATGATCTTGATCATGAATGGAGCTCACAAGATCTAAACATGGTAGCACAAAGTAGGAGAAACAACCATCTAGCTACTATATGGACCCGTAGTCCAAGGTGGAACTACCCACACATCATACCTGAGGCTGGCATGCTGATGAAGAAGGCCTCCGGGATGATCTCTCCCCTCCGGCAGGGTACCGGGAAGAGCTTCAGATCCCCCGATCTAGGGACGATGGTGGCGGTGGCTACGAATTGTTTCGTGGAGATCTGATCGGGTACTTAGGGTTTTGGTATTGAAGGCTTCTTATAGGCAAAGAGGAAGGCCGAGGGTGCAGAGTGGCTGCACTTCAGTGGCGGGCCAGCCTGGCAGCTGACGGGGTGTGGCCCCCTCGAGGCCCTTCTCCGTCTCGTCTTCTGGCTCCGTGTTCCCCACTGTAAAATATTGACTTTGGCTTTTGTCCCGTCCAATTCTGAGAATATTCATTTTCTGAATTTTCTGGTACCAAAAACAACAGAAAACAGGCAACTGGCACTATGGCATCTTGTTAATAGGTTAGTCCCAGAAAACATATAAAAATACCTCAAAGTGTAGACAAAGCAAAGCAAAGTAGATACTAAACAAGCATGGAACATCAAAAATTACAGATACGTTTACAACATATCAAGCATCCCCAAGCTTAACTCCTGCTCGTCCTCGAGTAGGTAAGTGATAAAAAGAATAATTTTTGAGGTGACATGCACCATCAAAATCAAGACCAAACCATTTGCAAGCATTGTAAGCTGGGATCAAAGAACTCTAAACATGAGCATGAAAGAATAAGTTCTAACAATAAGACAAAGTAACTATGCTGCAACATGAAAGGATACAAACAAAGATCATGAATAACAATGCATTGAAAGACATTTGTTTGTTTCACATATAGAAAACATAGCATAGTGGCATTCAGCTTATCCCTCATGGAGTAGCAATAAATGCATAGGACACCTTAAAAGTTCATAAGAGTGACTAGATACAAATAATTTAAGAGCAAGTAATATCAACAATATGCATCAATAAATAAGTTTTGAGAAAATGCACATATAACTAAGAATGGCAACTATGCTCTCTTAATTGGTGCCTAAGGATAGAAGGTGGAGACTCAATATAATAGTGGAAGAAAGGCCCTTCATAAAAGGGAAGCAGGGATTTCAAGTCTCATAAAGAGCTTCCAAAAATTATGGTACTTATTAGCTTTCAGCTCTCATTGCCCCTATCATAAGCATCTTGAAGTGATTAAGGTTAAAGTGAACAAACTATGGAGTATATGCTTGACAAAGTATAAGTTGGCAATCTCATGTCCCTTGAGTATGAGGGCCGCTCCTCATGCTACTCAACTTTAGTCTCCGGTAAGTTCTTGTCATAGTAAGTACATGTGTATCATAGAGAACCGCCAACGGGGTACCCCTTACACATGATACATGAGTTATCCCATAATCAAAATGACAAGGCAAGCAGACAATGAGCATCTTAGCAATCTTCTTATTTACCATGGGAAAATGGTGCTTTTTTCTCTCTTTCCTCTTTTCAATGTCTCTTTTTTATAAGAAGAAAGCTTCATAGATTGTTCACTATGGTGATGCTGCAAGTTTCCACCATGATTATGCATGGCTTAGGCTAGCGACCCGGGTGTTTCTCTAACACACATACATAACTCCATGGACTTACAAGCTCCCCTTTTATTTCACACCAACGGCATCCGCAAACAAAAGAGCATGATATCAATTGTGTATAATGTACAAGTGCAATATTGAAAGCGTTCCCCATGACAACATGGTTCTGCTAATTCCAACGTATAAGTGCAAGCATATACAACATAGATGACACAATGGTTCAAGTTTATTTAAGGGCAAGAAAAATAAAGTGTGCCATCAAATTTGTGAGAGCTTTAATCACTAAGTTTCACATAACAAAGTAACTTCTTAATTGCAAGGTAGATAAAACAATAATATACTTGGAATGGTGTAACACACCATGCATAGGAATTTATAGTGGACACTTTGGAATAAATTGGTTTATTGGGCGTTGGATGCATGAGTAGAGCTTACTCATACAAGTGGAGGCTAGCAAAAGACTGGGAGCGACCAACTAAGAGAGCAATAATGGTCATAATCATGTAGAGCGACAAAACATTACTAATCAAAGCATAAAGTGGTACCACAAGTGAAAAAATAAATGATCATAGAGGCTAAGGTGACTGGTTCATAGTCATTACATGGTGTGATCATGTGCCAAGTCAACCCAAACAAAGCATCAAAGGAGAATATGTAGAGGTCCCAACCTTTAATAAGGTAGAGATCCCGGTGTTTACAATGCTAGTCCCTGGATCAATAGCTAGAATCCACAGTTAAGATGTAATATCAAGAAACAAAGGTCATAATACAACTTTATAACCAGAAATAAAATAATTTATTACATCTTATATAGCTCAGTTAGCTATCTCATTACAATGCAGCAGAATATAACAATAGCATGGGGTCCTTCATCTTCAAAGTGCCACAGGCAAACATGTTGGTTGTAGACTTGTAATCCTAAATCAACACATCTTACTAAGATCAAACAAACCTGCAACAGAACAAGTTACAGCCACAAGGGTCAATACATTTGAATTCTATTGGCAAGTGATACTATGGTAGTACAGTGGAGTCTATCATCTATATGCATTTGGCTAGGTGGAGCTTAGGCTTACATTGCTCAAAATATATTTTCCTTATCATTTGAAAACACTAAGTTTTTGCTTGACAAAAATCACCCAAGGCATCTCCCAATAGAAATTGGTGATCCTTGAACCCTTGTTCAACCACAAGTTTTTTAACTTAGAAATTTGGATGAGGAGATTCTTGATAGCTTCCATGTCTTGATGCTCAAATTGTCCTTTACCAGGGACATGGCTAAGTACTTAGATTCTACACTCTGCAGAGGTGGTGCACTTTCCCCACAAGACTTGGTTTCACCAAGACAAGATCTTCAAGCCTTCCTTAGACCAGAATGGACGCGTTCCAACCTATCAATCCCCTACCACCAACTGTCCATTTGGCTAAGTTATTGCAACCTATATGATCCAGGCAGAGCCCATAATGCCAAGTGGCTGCACTTGAAGCTTCTCAACATTTGACATCTCCAATCTCTTTGTTCCTGGGTGGCCATCCATAAGTGAGACACCAAGTTTTCCCCAGCATACTGGACTTGCATGACCACTCAACACAAACCATTCTTTCCATTCCACCCAGGTGATTCATTCACTTAGTTGTTTTATTAAACAAAACACAAGTCCTTGACTTAGAAATATTCCATAGCATGAAATATAATCCACCCTTGTTTTCTACTAGCTAAGCTAAGCATGATAGTAGTAGGAATCTTAACTTAGGAAGATTCTACTAAGGTTTCATCTACTAGGATTTTCCCAAGGCATAGTTTATACTTAGCAAAATTCCATGCAAGTCCTACTTAGAAACATCACTAATGCATAGTGAAAATAATGGGACAAAGTATGAAGCATCACTTGCCTTTTTGGTAGAGAATATAAGTTCACTCCTTGTCCTTGCAATATTCACACTCTTCAAATCACTACAATTCAATCAAGCAAGGCACAAATTCAATCTACCATTCAAGCAACATCACATAAAATAATAGAAACAAAACCATGCATGCAAGCATGCCAAAGATTGTTTTATTTGGAAAAGTGGTTTTTAATAGGTTATAAACATTTGAAAACATCTATTGGTCATTTTATAAAGTGGCAAAATCATTTGCAAAAGATTACTTCATAAACCATTTTTAAACCAAGTCAATATTTTATGTGGTTGAAAATGTCTTTAGCAAAGTAATAATTTTTATAGGGTTCACCAAATACATTTTCAAATCATAAAACTTGGTGTTTGGGGTCAGAGAGTTTAAATCAAAACATTTTCTCAAAGGTTTCCTCCAAAATCATTTTTAAACCATAATCAACATTTTTATTTGGCTAGAAATGTTTTAAATCAAAGATTCATTCTTTTGCTTCACCAAATATATTTTTTAAACCACCAGTTGATTTCTATGGTCAGTAGGTTCAAAACAAACCATTTGCCAAAGATTTCATCTCAAAAATCATTTTAGAACAAATTTTATATTCCAAACATGCATACACAAGTTTCTGCAAAAACAATCAATTTAACAGAAGCAATTTACTAAACAAAGGGCATGGTTGGATAGGGCTTGTCTTGCTGATTCCATTTATATAAAATTTGCAAAATTTGGACGTGTGGTTTGGAAGTTATGAATTTTTCAAATTGGAATAACACATAGATCATTTATGGTTTTATTCAAACAGACAGGGCCACGTGGCGTGTTACTATTCGTCTATACCGCTTCGTGCGGATCGTGCAACGAGAGGCGTTGGATTTTAAGCAGATTGTGTGGCTCAGAAGCAAGCGTACCCTTTCGTTTAGTCAATCTATCATGGCGCTTGGATCTGAATCCTACGGTGCTCAGCACGCTAGCCATCTAGTGGCGGCGCTGGCGGCGGCAGGTGGCGGCTCTGGCTACGGCGTCGCGGCGACTACAGGAAGCAAGGGAAGAAGGGAAAGGGCTCACCAGGTTCGTGGAGTCGTGGTGATGCTCAAGGTGGTGGCAACTCGTCGAGGGGAGCATGGTGGTGACGACAATCTCTCGCCGGAGGTAGCGGTGGCGCCAGAAGCTTCTGCTTGTCGAAGGGAACGGTGCTGCGGGAGAGTGCGTGGATCATAGGAGCTTCAACGGAAGAGCTCGCTGGAGGGGGCGGTCTGTTCTCACCGGGGAAACTCGCTGGAGGAAAAGGCAGACGGCAGCGCTGCGGGTCGTCGTCGTTGCCGACGCTGGGGGTCAAGCGCGGGCAAGATGAGGGTGCAGAGAGAAGCGCCAGGGACTGGGGATCACGCTTGTGTGCTCGAGGAGGCGAGGGGTGAAGGAGGCTGGCCGGAATTGCTGCCGGAGAGCGTCGGAAGCAGTGGGGTTCGGGTGAGAAATTTGTGCAGCCCGGTGGCGGGGAGGGTGTGGCGACGGAGGGGAAAGAGAGAGGGCATCGAGGCGCTTAAGAGGGAACGGTCGCGGGGTGGTTTTACTACGGTGTTAACGCGAATTAACTCGAGCCTTAATCGACTGCAACGGCCGGCGAGGTGAGGGGCGGGGTCAGCGCGCGCGGGTGAGGACGATGACGACGTGGCCGTGGGCCTGGTTAGTCAGCGAGAGAGGAAGAGGGGAGATGGGGTCCACGCGTCGGTGATTGAGCGGGTTCTGTCTGCGGTGAGAAAACGTTTCGGGGAAGAGAGGGAGATGGGTTGCTGGGCCTGGACTGGGCTTAGCTGGGCTGGGTCGACCTTGTTCATTTTTTGTACTGCTTTGTTTTTCTTTTTCTGTTTCTAATATTCTGTTTTGATTTTGTTTAATTATTCAAAGATCAATTTGATTCCAAACTTCAACCAAAATTTGTGTAGATTCAAATACTAATTAATAGTTCATTTTAGAGTCAAAATTAGAATATTTCTTTTATTCTTTTAGGGTCTTTTAATTATTTATAAGTAGGCCCATGCATTTAAATTCAATTAATATCTAATATATTTTAAACCCTTATTTAATTTCAATTCTCACAAAACCTTTTCAGTAAGTTTTATTCAATTATTTGGGTGTCAAATAATTCACTTTGAATTATTTGGAAATGTTTTTAATATGTTTTATTAATCATTTAAAAATTGGATTTGTCTTTATTCAAATGGAATTTGGTTAATGCTATTTTATTTTATTTTGGAAATTCTTTATACTTTTATTTTATTTGGATTTGGATTATATTCATTCCATGTGATTATGGATCAAGCCAATTTGGTCTTTAAATATCCTTCATTTAATAATTCTTTCTTTATCTTGTAAAATCCATATCTTTTTATTTATAGACTCAAACTTGGTGATTCCAATTTGTAAAATCTTATTTGATATTTATTTATCGTTTTAAATCCCTTTTAGGATTAATTGCTCACCATTTGGTATGGATTTTAGATAGGTGCTTTATTAGCTTTGGAAATTGAATTTCCTTATCTTATTAAATTCATAAGATTTTATCTATGGCTCCAAATTAAGTGAAACCAATTTATATGATCTTATAATATTTCTATTTGTCATTCTTGATCATTTTGAAATGTTTGTTGACAAATTTTTATATGGATCAAATCCATAGGCTTGGAGATACTTGGAAATGTTTTTATTCCATTAGGGTTTAGGGTTTGGGTTTATTTCCCAAGTGTTTAAATTTCCAGATGCATTTATGAAGAATGCATTTCACTTGATTTGAATTTAGTTGGATTCAAATGTTAACCAAAGTTTGTTCAAGATGGGATTTTAAGTTTCCCTTTAGAAACAAAAGTTTCTTTTCACCCTAATTTTCAACACTTATTTATTTTGTTTATTTATTTTTCACATTACAAGATTTGGAAAATCTTGGGATGTGATAGAATACCACAATACTATGCTTTTGTATGCTAAAACAACACATGATTCTTTCAAGTAACATTAAGCAATCCTAATTGTTTGAAACAAGTCATGCTACATCAATAATCACTAAGCATAAGGTCAAAACAACATCTAGCATGACATGATAAAGTCTAAGTCACAGTCAAAGCAAGCTCCTCTTGTACTACTAAGCAAGAACTTCCTACTCCTTTCCAACACCAATCAACTTATTTGAAACAACACAACAAAAACAGGGGTCCAACTACTTTATTCAAGCAAACTAAGCAAAAAAAACCAAAAACAAAACTAAGACGCTCCTAGAACAACACAACTGTGCATGAAATAATAAAAACAAAGTGTCTAGAAAGACCTGAGATTTTTATTAATGAAGAAGGGGATGCCTTGGGCATCCCCAAGCTTTGACGCTTGTACCTCTTGAATATTTCTTGGAGTGATACGGGGTGTCATCCCCAAGCTTGAGATTTTGTCCATTCTTCATCTCATTACATTATTCTTCCTTTACACCTGAAAATTTTCCTTCATACAAAACTTCACACAATCTTCATTAGCAACATTAGTGCATTCAAAAGATAATAGACCTTTGGATTTTAGTTTTAAAACAGAAAAACTTTCACTAAAGACACAAGATACTGTATCAATTCCCTCAAAAATCTCAATTTCCCAAAAAGAACCCAAAAGGAAATCAATAAAAAGCAAATGCAAATAATGGCAGAAATCTGTCAAAACAGACCGGCAGGTAGAAACCGATTTTTTCGAAGACCTTATGTTGCTCAAATAAAAAAGTGTTGAACTAATGGAAGTTGTCTAACAACCTGGGGGATTTATTCAGAAAATTACAGCTCAATCCGACTTACAGAGATATTACACAAATTTTTATAGTGGAGCACAAAAATCTGTTTCGGGGCAGCAACTCCCCAAATCTTACTTCCCTCTCATTAGAGGTTATTCTTGACATGAAAATCAAATAAAAAGGACAAGGAGAGTTTATTAAAGAAGTAATAACTTCCAAGACTCAAGAAAACTATTGGGTTATCTCCCAAGAAGTACTTCTCTTTAACGCCTTTAAGTTAGGCACAAGAAGCAAAAATCAAGTATTTTCAAATGAAGAAGCATTAAGATCAATACTCAAAATTTATTCAACTAGGAAAGGTATCTCATCCAAATGAGTTTTAGAGGATCCTTTCTCATCTCTCTTAGGTTCACTACTTTCATCAAATGGGTTTTCAGGAACAATCCAATCAAAATTCTTTTCTAAGGCTTCATGCATTCCTATAAGTTTAAAAGGTATGGGTATCTTAATTTCCTCTCCATTGAGTTTGGTCTTATCCAACTTTTATAAAGTACCCATAACATCTACATAAGATCCTAGCATATTAAAACGTTGAAAGACCTTTTCGGCTTTCTTAGCAACATCATTGAACTCTTTTAGCAAAGTTTCTAGAATAAAATCTCTCTTTTTAGTATCCTCCTCTTCTTTTAGTTTAAGAAACATTATTTGCATCATGGGGTTAAGGTTGACAAGCCTAGCCTCCAACATGTGAACTAAAGAAGCTGCAGCAATTTCATAATTAGGAGCAAGTTCTGCTAAGGATCTATCCTCAATATCCTCATGTTTGCTAACATGATTAAAGAATTCTTAAATATTTTCTTTCCCAATTATTGACCCACTACCTGTTGAAAGGTCTTTCAGGGTGAACTTAGGGATCAACATGGTGAGCTAGAGCAAGGTGACAACTATAGGAAGTACTAAAATTTTTTGTGTTTTTCATAAGAGAAAGCAAACCAAACGAAACTAAATTTTTTTGAGTTTTCGATAAAAAGAAGCAAACAAAAGAAGACAAAAGAAACTAAGCAAAACAAAAACAAAGTAAAGATAAAGGTTGTGAAGGACTCCCCTTATGAAGCAGTCCTCAGCCTTCCCGGCAACGGCGCCAGAAAATAGCTTTATGCAGCTCAGATCACTGTAGAGCTTCGTTGGGAAACCCCAAGAGGAAGGTATGATGAGCACAGCAACAAGTTTTCCCTCAGAAAGAAACCAAGGTTATTGAACCAGTAGGAGGAAGGAAACGACCCAAAGGTGTTGCTAGCAACTTGGAAACCTGCACAACACAAACTCAAGACTTTGACCCAACGAACATTGAGATTGTCAATCTCACCGGTTTGCTGAAAACAAAGGATTCTCTGGATGGTGTGGAAGGTAATGGTGGCTTGTAGAAAGTAAATAGGAACAGTGGGAGATGTATCAATGGTAAATATTGGACCGGGGTCCATAATTCACTAGAGATGTTCTCCTTAAGATAAACAACATAACATGCTAGGTAAACAAATTACAGCGGGGCAATTGACAGGACAGAGCAAGGCATAACAATGCAACACTAGACATTCGTGATCCTATGAGATTGGATTGGGCATTACAACAAGATACATAGACCGCCATCCAACTGCATCTATGACTAGTAATCCACCTTCAGGTTATCATCCGAACCCCCTCTAGTATTAAGTTGCAAGCAACGGATAACTTCTTTAAGCAAGGTGTGTAAAGTAAACAACATACTTGTTCCATGAACAAGACATCGTTATTTTATCCCTAGTAGCAACAACACATCTACAACCTTAGATATTTCTGTCACTTCCCCAGGTCAAATAGAGGCATGAACCAACTATCGAGCATAAATACTCCCTCTTGGAGTCACTAGCATCTACTTGGCCAAGATAGCTAATAGAAATGGAGAGCATGCAAGATCTCAAACAACACAAACATGATAGAATCAATAAGATAGAATCATTAATCAATCTGACATAGTAATCTCAATATACATCGGATCCCCGCAAACACAACATTCATGATTACAAATAGATGATCTTGATCATGAACGGAGCTCACAAGATCTAAACATGGTAGCACAAAGGAGGAGAAACAACCATCTAGCTACTACATGGACCCGTACTCCAAGGTGGAACTACTCACGCATCATACCGGAGGCTGGCATGGTGATGAAGAAGGCCCCCGGAATGATTTCTCCCCTTCGGCAGGGTGCCGGGAAGAGCTTCAGATCCCCCTGATCTAGGGACGATGGTGGCGGTGGCTACAGACTGTTTTGTGGAGATCTGATCGGGTACTTAGGGTTTTGGTATCGGGGGATTCTTATAGGCGAAGAGGGAGGCCGAGGGGGTGCCCGTGGCAGCTGCATGATGGCTAACGTGGAGCCTGTTGGGAACCCCAAGAGCAGGGTGTGAAGCAGAACAGCGGCAAGTTTTCCCTCAGTAAGAAACTGAGGTTATCGAACCAGCAGGAGGAAGGAAATGTCACACAGGTGTTGCAAGCAACGCGGAAACCTGCACAACACAGACTCAAGACTTTGCCCCAACGAATCAGTGAGGTTGTCAATCTCACCGGTTTGCTATAACAAAGGATTAAACAATGGTGTGGAAGGTAATGGTTTGCAACAAGTAAACAAGTAACAATGGAAGGTGTATCAATGGTAAAGATTGGACCAGGGTCCATAGTTCACTAGAGGTGCTCTCCTTAGATAAACAACATGGCATGAAGGGTAAACAAATTACAACAGGGCAATTGACAGGAACTGAGCAAGGCATAACAATGCAATACCAGACAAAAAGATCCTATGAGATTCGATTGGGCAATACAATAATATACATAGACCGCCATCCAACTGCATCTATAACTAGAAGTCCACCTTCAGGTTATCATCTGAACCCCCTCCAGTATTAAGTTGCAAGCAACCGACAGCTGCTTTAAGCAAAGTGTGTAAGGTAAAAAATCCACTTGTTCCATGAACAAGAGACCGTTGTTTTCTCCCTAGTGGCAACAACACATCTACAACCGAAGATATTTCTGTCACTTCCCTTGGAAACTAGAGGCATGAACCCACTATCGAGCATAAATACCCCCTCTTGGAGTCACTAGCAACTATTTGGCCAAGATAGCTACTAACAACGGAGAGCATGCAAGATCACAAACAACAAAACATGATAGTATCAAATAGACAAAACCATTAATCAATCTGACATAGTAATCTCAATATCCATCGGATCCCCCCCAAACACAACATCCATGATTACAAATAGATTAGATCTTGATCATGAATGGAGCTCACAAGATCTATACATGAAAGCACAAGGAGGAGATACAACCATCTAACTACTACATGGACCCATAGTCCAAGGTGGAACTACTCATGCATCATACCGGAGAAGAAGGCCTTCGGGATGATCTCCCCTCCGGCAGGGTGCCGGGAAGAACTTTAGATCCCCCCGATCTAGGGACGACGCTGGCGGCGGCTACAGAATGTTTCGTGGAGTTTTGACCGGGTGCCTAAAATTTCTGCATTGGGGGCTTCTTATAGGCGAAGAGGCGAGGCTAGGAGGCGGCCAGGGGACCCACACCCTACCCAGGCGCGGGGTGGGCCCACCCGTGCCTATGGGGGTCTGGACGCCCTAGTCCGCTTCTCCGTCTCTCCTCTAGACTTCGTGTTGACCACGGTAAAATATTGACTTTGGCTTTTGTCCCGTCCAATTTCGAGAATAATGATTTTCTGCCTTTCTGGAACAAAAAATAGAAGAAAACAGGCAACTGGCACTGTGGCAACTTGTTAATAGGTTAGTTTCAGAAAAGATATAAGAACACCTCAAAGTGTAGACAAAGCAAAGCAAAGTAGATACTAAACAAGCATGGAGCATCAAAAATTATAGATACGTTTCCGACGTATCAAGCATCCTCAAGCTTAACTCCTGCTCGTCCTCGAGTAGGTAACTGATAAAAAGAATAATTTTTGAGGTGACATGCACCGTCAAAACCAAGATCAAACCATTTGCAAGCATTGAAAGCTAGGAACAAAGAACTCTAAACATGTGCATGAAAGATGGAGTTCTAACAATAGGACAAAGTAACTATGCATGCAACATGAAAGGCTACAAACAAAGATCATGAATAACATGCATTGAAAAACGTTTGTTTGTTTCATATACAGAAAACATAGCATAGTGGCATTCAGATTATCCCTCATAGAGTAGCAAATAGATGCATAGGACACCTTGAAAGTTCACAAGGGCGACTAGAAACAAGTAGCACAAGAACAAGTAGTATCACAATAGGCATCAATCAATAAGTTTTGGGACACTGCACACAGAATGGAAACTATGCTCTCTTAAAGGTGCCTAAAAGTAGAAGGTGGAGACTCAAATAATGGTGGAATAAAGGCCCTTCACAAAGGGAAGCAAGGATTTCAAGTTTCAGAAAGAGCTTCCAAAAATTATGGTACTTGTTAACTTCCAGCCCTCATTGCCCGTATCATAAGCATCTTGAAGTGGTTAAGGTTAAAGTGAACAAACTATGGAGTATATGCTTGACAAATTATAAGTTGGCAATCTCAAGTCCCTTGAATACGAGGGCCACACCTCATGCTACTCAACTTCAGTCACTTGTAAGTTCTTGTCATTGTAAGTACATGCGTATCATAGAGAACCTCCAACGGGGTACCCCTTGCACATGGTACAGGAGCTATCCCATAATCAAAATGACAAGGCAAGCAGACAATGAGCATCTCAGCGATCTTTTTATTTACTATATGCATAGCTTTTTATTGAGGATGCTTCATAGATAGCTCACTATGGTGATGCTGCAAGTTTCCACCATGATTAGGCATGGCTTAGGCTAGCGGCCCAGGCGTTTCTCTAACACACAATACATACCCCATGGACTTACAAGTTCCCTCTTTATTTCACACCGGTGACATCCATAGACAAAAGAGCATGATATCAACTGAGTACAAAGTACAAGTGCAATGTTGAAAACGTTCCCCATGACAGCATGGTTCTGCTAATTCCAACGTATAAGTGCAAGCATATACAACATAGATGACACAATGGTTCAAGTTTATTAGGGGCAAAGAATATAAAGTGTGCCATCAAGTTTGTGAGGGCTTTAATCACTAAGTTTTCACATAACAAAATAGTTTTTAATTAGAAGATAGCTGAAAACAAGAATATACTTGGAATGGTGTAACACACCATACATAGGAATTTATAGTGGACACTTTTGGGTTTCTTGGAAGTTGGAAGCATGAGTAGAACTTACTCATACAAGTGGAGGCTAGCAAAAGACTGGGAGCAACCAACTAAGAGAGCAATAATAGCCATAATCATGCAGAGTAACAAAACATTACTAATCAAAGCATAGAGTGGTACTACAAATAAAGGACTAAATGATCATAAAGGCTATGGTGACTTGTCATAGTCATAACATGGTGTGAGCATGTGCCAAGTCAACACAAATAAATCATCAAAGGAGAATACCATAATACTGAGAATACCACAATACTATGCTTTTGCATGCTAAAACAACGCATAATTTTTTCAAGGCACACTAAACAATCCCAATTGTTTGGAACAAGACATGCTACAGAAATAATCACTAAGCATAAGGTCAAAACAACACCTAGCATATCATGCTAAAGTCTAAGTCACAGTCAATGCAACACTACTAGGAAAATGCCTGTTTGTGGCGCACGTGGAATGGCCATCCGTGGAGCACTAGCCGTGCGCCACTAGCCACTATTCCAGCTAACTCCTAAGCGTGGCGCCTGCCTATCGCGCCAGCCGCAGAATGTAGGCGAAGACTTAGTGCGCCACGGCTATGTGGGCAGGTGCGCCACGTTGGATCTTACGTGGCGACGTCCCCAAAGGCGCCACTAAACTGCTGAGGTGCGCTTTAGACGTAGTGCGCCACAAAAGCTAGGTCATGTGCGCCACAGGTGTTTTTTTTAATTTCAGAGCCAGATTATATACAATACAGATTATATACAATATTACAGGCAGA
Organism: Avena insularis; assembly: GCA_023614405.1. Taxonomy (NCBI): domain Eukaryota; kingdom Viridiplantae; phylum Streptophyta; class Magnoliopsida; order Poales; family Poaceae; genus Avena; species Avena insularis. The sequence goes on along the minus strand of CM042695.1, from coordinate 373,236,465 downwards.
TATACACACACAGATACAAGATATACAATTATATATATAAATACACAATTTGAAAAACAAGATTGAAACAAATACATATAGATAAGTCTCATACATGAATACATAGTATAAGTTACATTGTTTCGATCAAGTTACAAAGTAGTTGGTGACATGCGAATACATGTGTCGATCGAACAAGTTAGAGCTCGGAAGCTCGCCTAGACATCTAAACTAGCTCGACACAAACGCGGGATAAACAACCAAAGAAGATAAGCATGATCACCGCAGCGACGAAGGTGTAGGTCTTCATCCGGTTCCTTGTCCTAACTCCCGCTAGATAGTGCGTGTATCTAGCTTCCACCTCCGCCATAGTGTTGTACCCTTTGTAGCTATTGCCGCTGAAACGGTGCACCTGTCTCCGGTAGTCTTCCCAATTATCGTAGACTCCGGGAACCCGTCCCTTGTACACGACGTACCACGTCATCTATAAGTTGACAATAATAATTAACCGATGATTGAAAAAAAACATATATAATTAAAGTCGCATATGAATATACACTTATAGAAAGTACTCCTAAATGAAAAAGACCAAACTCAAAAAGCATGCCTCATATATAACTAGGTTGTTCGACACAGGAATATGCTACGATGGAACTGTTCGCCAAGTAGGATGCACAACACCTAGACCTATGCATAGCATAAGGCGAACAATCCCATCGCAGCATATTCACATATAGTGTGCCACGACATTTCAATCATGGGCATTATTCTCGAAAAAGACCAAAGTAACTTGAAAAGAATGCCTCATATATATATATACATAGGTCGTTGGACACAGGAATATGCTACGATGAAACTGTGAGCCAAGTAGCTATGCACAAGACCTGGACTTGTGCATATCACAAGGCTCACAATCCTGTCGTAGCATATTCACATATATATTGTGCCAAGACATTTCAATCATCGGTATTATTCTCGAAAAAGACCAAAGTAAATCAAAAAGAATGCCTCATATATATATACATAGCTCGTTGGACACAGGAATATGCTACGATGGAACCGTAAGCCAAGTAGGATGCACAACATCTAGACTTGTGCATAACACAAGGCTTATAGTCCCGTCGTAGCACATTCACATATATATTGTGCCACGATATTTCAATCATCGGTATTATTCTCGAAAAAGACCAAATTAGCTCGAAAAGAATGCCTCATATATAACTAGCTAGGTCGTTGGACACAGGAATATGCTACGACGGAACAGTTAGCCAAGTAGGATGCACAATTCCTGGACTTGTGCATATCACAAGGCTAACTATCCCGTCGTAGCACATTCACATATATATTGTGCCACGACATTTCAATCATCGGCATTATTCTCGAAAAAGACAAAAATAACTCGAAAAGAATGCCTCATATATATATAGGTCGTTGGACACAAGAATATGCTACGATGGAACCGTGAGCCAAGTAGGATGCACAAGACCTGGACTTGTGCATATCGCAAGGCTCACAATCCCATCGTAGCACATTCACATATATAGTGTGCCACGATATTTCAATCATCGGCATTATTCTCGAAAAAAGAGTAAGGAAAAAAAAGGACCAAAGTGAGCAAAGGACCAAAGAGTAAGCAAAAAACCAAGCATTGATTTATATATAATAATAATAAGCAAAAGAAGTAAGCGATGATTCATAAACCTAATAAGATAAGTATAGTAGCATGTAAACTTTTCCACACACACAAAGGTCATCTATAGTTTGTAACTACAACTAGGCCAACATCAAGCCTTCTGGCTCGGCTTAGGGAATGGGAGGACGCCTTGTCTCGTCATGAACTTCCTATAGTCACCCTGCATCTCTAGGCGATCTTCTATGTCACGGTTATTCGGGATATTTCCTCCGTAGAAGATCCCCCCCCGAAGTCATGACATCACGAAAGATGATTGCCCCAAACTGCTGCTGGATGTGATACATCTCTTGTCTAATATCTGAATTAGTGATCTTGGCCTTTGCTTCGGCCCACTGTTTGAGATGATCTGACAGCGTAGAATTCTGCTGGTCAAGTAGGAACGCCCTCATGTGATGGAGTGCGTAGTAGTCTTCCTTCTTACTGTTTTTCGGCTGCTTCACGCAGGGGAACTCCATTACGTGGTTGAAGACGTGCCTGCCGAACTTGACCTTCGTACGCACGAAGGTGGTGCCTTCCATCGAGGCAAAGCCAGTGAGAGCATCATCCAGAACTTCCTTGATCTTGTCGTAGTTTTTCTTCTTTTCTAGACTCCCCGAGTCGAAATACGTGGCGTGGGAATGCTTCGGCAATAAGGAGATGAGCGTGCAGTGTTCATCTCTATGCAAAAAATTCAAATGGAATGTTTTGGAAAAATAATGATGATAATCTAATAAAGCCAATCGACGGTGGCGAGTGAATAACGACTTACTCGGGAAAGTAAGGCACGAGAATGTATTCCTTTGTCTTGTTCGCCACGAGGATTCTTTTTAGGTACGAGGCCACGATCGAAGTTCGGGGAACCCAATCAGCCATCACGCATGTAGTAGGGGTCCACTATAGCGATGCCCGTGTGTTCTCTCTAATGATCTGCGCATGGCGGTGAGAAAACAGACGAACCATGGTATAGTGCAGCGGGTATAGGTGGAACATATTGAAGATGTCGTCGAACCGCAGGAAGAACAGATCCGCAGGGGCATTGTCGATGAAGCCCAAGCCTGGTGGCACCTTAACCACGAATACCGGGTGCGAGGGATCTTTCTCTGATAGAAGGCGTCTCTCTATCGTCAGCATGCCGTCATGCACACTCTGTTCGAATGGCGAAGCTTCCAAATTCTTAGGTAGCATGGGCTCACCCGCCACATGAATCCTCCACATAATACCCTCGGGTCTTGGTGGCCTGTCCCGAAACCTGATCGGATTCGTAGTTGTTGACGCCACCGGCTGGCTCGAGCTGCTAGATTTTCTTTTCCTGCCCTTTTTTCCTTTTGGAGAGTGGGCAGGCACCACAATATGAGCACCGTCCGCCCTATGTAGTGTGTCAGGGCTTAGAATAAAGGGTCGGTTGGTTGTATCAGCTGGCTCTGTAAAGTCGCAAGCTGGAGGCGTCTCCTGAGAACCAAACAGACGCTTGGTGATAGTGGCTTTCTCTGTGGGGCCACCAGCTAGGTCTTCGTTGCTAAACTGAGTGTTGAAGAAGTGATCATTCCAGTCTTCGTCGTCCTCGGACGGATCCTGCGCCATGTGCATATCATCAACATGATCATCCGACCCACCACGTGGAGGTGACGGCGAGGGCGGTAAGGGGCCCTTGACACCGCTTGTCGCTGGCACGACAGGCGGTGTTGTTGTCTATGGCGTGATGGCCCCCGCCGTCCCCAAACGGATCATGCTCTTTGGCCATAGCAAGAATAAGCCGAAGCAAGTTCTGAGGACAGTCGGCTCTTCTTCATCCGCTCCTGGGGGTTGAATGGGAGGTTCCAGGTCGTCGCAGCCCCTTAGCACACAACTAATTTTAACCCTGTGCATGTTATCTGGCATCGTCCTTGAGTGGAACGTGCGCTGCAAGGGTTGAATGATGGTACCCTTGGTAACATCCCTCATCTCATTGTTCACGTAGCATAAGAGAGTGCAAGGAACATCCGTTTGTGGAAAACATGTACGGCGTCGTCAGATATGCCATAAGAGTAATAGATGGCGTGAAAGGCGGTAAAGCAATTTGTTTACCGTGATGGCGTCGAGATCGGCTAATGTCGACGCACCGCATACGGCGACGGGCGTGCAAGAGACGGAAGGGCTGCTTGATGGTGCGGTGCTGGCCGCCGGTGTATTCTCCCTACCGACGGGTGCTTGGAGCTCCGGTTCCGCTGCGACGATGGCAGGAGGGCACCAACATGTACTCCGGCGCCGCGGTGATGGCAGGGGGAGTCACCAACACTTGCGGCGCCGCAGTGCTAGCGGGCGGAGTCACAAACACGTAGTTCGCCTAATTCGTCGGCGCCGCGTTGTTCGAGTGGCTGCTGACCATGCTTGGAATCGGGCACGGCCCTACTCGACCACCCGCACTCCAGTTCGCTATTGACTCCACCAAGGTAGGTAGGAAGGACGTGAGGGTGATTGCCAGGTTGTCTTGGACGATCTGCGGGATCCGTGCCACTTGTTCCTTAAGTTCTTGAACCTCGTGGTTTTCCTCCTCGCTCCTTCCCGACGGCGCCACATGCATCCTCGGCGGTGGACCAAAATGATCCACCCAATTCTTACCCGAGGCGGCAGACGCCGACGACGGCTTCTTCGTAACCGGCTCTATTTTCTTGGCCCGGTTCATCGCCCTGTTAAAAGGGTTATCCCACCGGGTGGCCGCCGTCGACCCCTGGGATGAGGAACCCTGGGATCCATGACTAGCAACAATTTCCTCCTCCTGCAGAAGAAGTAACAGTGAATCATTTAGATCATCGATTAGATTGCAATCGAGTTGATCCATGGTAATTAGATTATACTTACCACAATTTCCTCGAATTCCTTCACTGCAGGATCCGCGGTGAGTTGTTTGGTTTTTGGGTCCACATGGTAACGGGCCCTGATGAAGTTTCAAACCTGCCGGGGTTCGAATTTTGCAAAGGGGTTTTCTATCCCCTTGGATCTATACTCTTCGTCCTCCTTATTCCATTTGGCCTCCGCGGTTCTGTATCCACCAGATTCGAGATGGTGATGACCTATATTCATCGCCTGCAGCACCTTTCCCCGATTACTATTGGCCAGGGCTCTTTCGGATTCACACCTCTCCTTGAACTCCCAGAACTGATCTTCGGTGATCTGCGGGTCAATCTTCTAGATCTCCTCGAGACTTTTGCCTTCTTTATAGATCTTCTTCTTTATCCGGGTTCTCCAGCTGGCCAGGGTGGTGCTCATCTTTGTGAGGGCGGATTTTTTTACTTCGTTCCCATGATAATTTGTGTTCTGATACTTAGCGGGGAACTTGTATCTTGCGTGCAGCTTCTCGAAGAGGAGTGCGCAAGTGGCCATTATCTTTATGCCAGATATTCTCGGTGTTGATCGAGATGGTTGTCCGGGTGATCGCCGCCACTTGCCCACCGTACCCTTTGACGACAAGGGCAGGCTCCAAAGGAACCCCTGATGGGCTCACTTCGGTAATTTCCTCCCTGACGGTGCCGACTGTGTTCGGGCGCCGGTCCTTCGGCTTCTTCTTCTTCTTAGGAGGATTGCTATCACTCCCTTTGCCCTCGCCGCCATCAGTTGTTTCATCACCCGCCGTTCCTTCGGCTTCTTCCTCCGCGTCTTCCATATCATCATCCTCGCTCTCCGAAGGATGGTATTCTTCATCGTCTTCTAGCCGCTGGGTCGCCTCCTAGAATGTCAATTGTTTATTCGGAGGTCTGAGTTATCCTTCAGCGCTGATGCGCTTAGAACATCCAGCCTCGTCGTTGTCACACATCTTTGCACTAATAAAAAACAAATAATTGGTTAAATGCACGAAAAAATCCGGCATGACCTTTGCTAATTTTCTTAAACTAGGAGTGCCCGATTTCTGCCGAAACGGAAGTTAATCAATATTCCGGCAAAAATCGGGACTCATTTCATACAAGAACCTGCATATATATGGCCAACATAGCCAGCACAACCAGCACACAATAAATGGCCAACACAGCCAGCACATAAATGGCCAACACAACCAGTACATCAAGCAGATTCAGTTTCAGGCAAAAATGGAGCAACCAGAATAAATGGCCAACACAGAACAGTACATCAAGCATAAATGGCCAGGTTTTAGGTTTGGACTTAGCAGTTTCAGGTTTCAGGTTTGGACTTAGCAGTTTTAGGTTTGGACTTAGCAGTTTTAGGTTTCAGCAAGCATAAAATGGCTAACTATAATGCTGAATAAGAAGTTTCACATAGGATAAACAACAGTTTCAGGTTTGGACTTAGCAGCACATAAGAAGTCCTGAACTGATGTTCAGGTTTGGACAAGCTACAAGCTAACTGCTACAAGCTACAAGCTACAAGCTACCATTCAGACAAGAACATTCTGTTATAATCCAGACAAGATATCAAGCTATAATGTTGCTATAGTACAAGAAGAACATGAGTGATGTGCATTGATGTACAAAATTCAATCTTGGTCTCTACACACAAATCTTGGCCCTGATAATTTAAGGAGTTGTTTGGGAAGAAGCTCTCTACACACAAATTTGGGATCAGAAAATTGTATTCTTGTGGTAGCAACATAATCTTGGTCTTCCTCAACTTAACACACCCACATCTCACCATCCTCCTATTTCATCTGTCCATGAGTGTCCCTCACCCCTCCTCTAGCCTAGATCCTACTTGGACCTACCAAAGCTTAAGCAACTGAAACAAAATACAAAATACTAGGAATATGAACTAGTAATTTGCTTAGCTTTAGTGGTCTTAAGGCACCACTAAGAACCACCTAGATTGCAGTAATTTGCACATTGGAATTGACTATATAGTCATAGAACACCCGTAGAGACTTCAAGTTAGATCTGTCGCAATGGCCTTGTAAATGCAATGGAGTTCAGATGTTCAGGTTTTTATCTTATGTATAAAGCAATAAAAATCAGTACATTGAGTGATTCATAAAAACTCACCACAAAAACATCTAGGTAGAAAACACATTGGTTAAGAATGCATCAACATGCCCAGTCACATCAAGCAATGGGCATTTACAGTTCTCATCTGGATTCACCAGGCACCAATCTAGCTTTTTTTTGGACAAAACAGTGGGAGAGTTTCCAATTGAAATGTTTATTAGCACCTCAATTCAGCTAGTTGTTCAATCAAATTGCTACTGATCTGAACCTTGCTACTCTGAACCTTGCTACTGATCTGAACCCTAAGCTTACTCTGAACCCTTGCTACTCTAAGCTATCTACCAAGCTTAATCTGAACCCTAAGCTATGAACCAAGCTTACTCTGGACCTTGCTATCAACCAAGCTACACTAAATTTTCTATCAACCATGCTACACTAAACCTTGATATCATCATATCATATGTGAATATGACCAACATATTCTTGTACAGACACAGTGGACTGAAACTACTTTTCATACCAACATATGACTAACATATGACCAACATATTCTCTGAACATATTCTTGTACAGACACAGAAGACGACCATCATATCATATGTTCGGGTTCAAAGTAAACCAGGTTTCCTCCTGCTAATGTACAGCTCGAGTTGGCCATTGCTGCAATTTTTTAAAGCTTTTATGGTGAGATTGTTACAGAGAATTGCTACTACTACTACTACTAGTTGATGAGTGCATGGACAACAATGATCGAGCCCATGATTGATGCAATCTCTACCAGTTTCTACATTCAGCACAGTAGTGTTTCTCTATGTGAGTAGGTAGCTGAATTTGAGGATGGTACTTTAGAAGCAGATGTAGTTATGCAGTTGCTCTAGGGTTCATCACTCGGAAAAGGAAGAGAGGGAGAGAGGGGAGGGGATAACCTCTAAGACGAGGATGACGTTGGCGGGCGAATGACGACGAGCGAACGACAGCCTTCTCCTCCTCTCGGACACGGGCGGCCTCCTCCTCCTCCTCCTCGAAAAGCAGTGGCTGGGGGATCGAGGCGGCGGCTGGTGAGATCGAGCACAAGTGGCGGGGGGGGGATCGAGCGTGCTGTGGGAGAGATGGGGATCGATGAGTGTCTGAGATGGGGGAGAGTTGGGAATGTTGACGTGGATACAACCCAGATAGGCGTAGCGCACTATACCAGAGTGCGCTACGGATATCTGTAGCGCACTCGGGCTAGTGCGCTACGCCTATCTGGGTTGTAACCACTCTATAACAACGCTGCAGCACTCCTTCTAGCAACTACCTTTGCCTATCCCACTGGTTCTGCCCACTACTCTATTATAAACTTGTGAGCACCCAGGTTCAAATCCTGGTGCCCCCCTTTTTTATTTTTATTTTAAAAATACTTTTAAATGTTCCAAAAAATGCCCAAAAGTGGTGATATATGCCATACAAGTTTTGTTTTATTTTAAAAATACTTTTAAATATTCCAAAAATGCCCAAAAGTGATAATATATGTCATAAAAGTGGTACAAATATGATTCAAAGTATAACTAAATTTCATAATAATTTGTCCATGAATATTACAATCTTTTTTGACCACGCGTTTTACAATATTTTTTGATCTAGCGTTTTACAATCTTTTTTCCCTTCTTTGTCGCGGTTGAATAATTTAGCCCCGGCACTTTAATATTTCTTCTTTCGAACAAGCTACCTTTTTTGGGCAGGGTTGTCCTTTTTCTTCTTGTGATGTATGTTGCTGCATCGTAGTCGTCGTCATCTTCAATCTTTGATCGCCAGATCGTCAAGTCTTGCTCGTTGGCGACTCCATCCATTCCGATGATGTTTCTTTTTCCTCTCCTCACGACAACACGGCTAGGCTTTGTCGGGTCGGTAATGAAAAAACATTGGTCCACTTTGGTAGCCAGTACCCATGGTTCATTTTTCGCGGCCACGATCGCACCGGCGGCCTTGGATTTGGCTGCTTCGGGTATAACCATGGTTGTGAAATACCGTTCTTCTCTTTCGACGCTATTTTCCCATCTGACACGGAACATCGGCACCTTTTCTCCATAGTAGTCGAGCTCCCAGATCTCCTCGATTCTTCTATAGAATCTTTCCTTCACGTTGTCATCGGTGTAGAATTCCGACGTTACGCCTGAGTTCTGATAATCACACTTGTTGTCCTTTTCCTCCGTGTAGAATGTATAGCCGTTGATATCATACGCCTGATAGGTCACCAGGTTTTGCATCGGTCCCTGCGACAAGGTGAATATGATCTTTTCCGTGTCAGAAGAATGCGATCATGGGGGATTATCAAGGAGCGTCTTCCTAAACCAACGCGTGAAATCTGAGTTATGCTCTTTGATTATTTCTCCCTGCGTCCTCTGTATGCCCCGGTCACTGTACTTCTTCTCGATTAACCTTTTGTACTTCTGTACCCAAGGATCGACCAGTTCTAAATGCTGTAGCGCGACAAGGTTTGCTCGATCAAAGTCTGCGCGTCGAAAATCGAAGTCTGCATGTAGTGTGCGATGACCCTCTCGGTGACCAGATCCGTCGAGCTTGCCAAGGTGCCTATTGACGGGAAGACCGATAGGGTTCTCGATGTCTAGATAATTCGTGCAGAAAGAGATGCACTCTTCGGCCAGAAAGCCCTTGGCTATGCTTCCATCTGGACGGGACCTGTTGCGAACGTATCCTTTGATGTGTCCGTTCATCCTTTCGAATGCCATCATGCCGCGGAGGAAAATCGGCCCGAGTTGTACGATGTCCTCCACGACATGGACCAGCAGATGCACCATAATGTCAAATAATGCGGGTGGGAAGTAGACCTCAAGCTCACATAGTATCACCACGATCTCCTCATGTAGCCTCCCGAGCTGATTCACGCCAATCAACTTCCTAGAGATGACGTCGAAAACCTTGTAGATGCAAAATAACGTTTCACTGACGTGCTCGTCCATTATCCCTCTTAGTGCGACCGGAAGTACCTGCGTCATTAGCACGGCACAGTCGTGAGACTTCATGCCACTGAACCTCTGCTTCGCCTCGCCTAGGTATCTGCTTATCTTGCCCGCGTAACCGTAAGGAAATTTGACTCCTAGAAGGCACTTGAAAACTGTTGATCTCATCACGGCTTAGAGTGAAGCAAGAAGGAGGGTAATATTCGTTCTTCTTGAACTTTTACCCTTCCGACGACCTTGTGTCGTCTCCGACTCATGATCATCGTCATCTTCCGATCATCGAGAAAAGGCCCTCCGTGAAGCTCCTTCCGGATACCCAAGCATATCAGTCGTGCCTTGCTTTCACCATCTTTCGTCCTATCCGGCATGTTGATTATGGTGGCGACGGACTCTCACACGTTTTCGTGATATGCATGATGTCGAGGCTATGAGGCGGCGGAGAAACTTCCATTATGGCAACTCGAAAATGCAGACCTTGTTTTCCATACCTTCATCAGCCGCTTGTCTTTTGCTGCCTCTTCGCTTCTTTCCGTGCTTAGGACAATCTTTCCAGTTTTTCAGCAACTCTTCCACTTCTTCGCTGCTCCTACGCTCTGGGATTCCTCGGGTCTCGGATTTGCCATCGAACAGGTCTCCATGTTTTCTCCATGGATCATTCTTGCCGAGCCACCTCCGGTGCGCCATGAACACGGTTTTCGATGACCCTGGATCTTTCTCTAGCTGGAGATAGCTTGTGTGATCCATGCACCTAACGCATGCGCAGAATCCTTGGATAACCTGCCCCGAGATATACCCGCAACCTGGATAGTCTTGCACCGTAGTGACCAACGTGACTCTCATAGTGAAATAATCTTGTGCGACGGCGTCGTAAGTATTGGCTCCAGATTCCCATAACGTGGCTAGCTCCTCTTTCAACAGCCCAAGATACAGGTTGATATCGGTACCAGGTTGTTTCGGCCCTTGAATTAGCATACTCATTTGTATGTACTTCTTCTTCATGCACAACCATGGAGGGAGGTTGTACATCCATACAAACACGGGCCAAGTGTTGTGCGTGCTGCTCTGGCTACCGAACGGATTGAGTCCATCGATGCTCGCACCAAGCCTGATGTTCCTTGAATCTCCACCGAATTCTGGGAATTCGAGGTCCAATGCTTTCCACTGGCTAGCATCTGAAGGGTGCGTCAGCAACTCATCCTTTTCGGGGTCATCATCATCTCCTGGCTTCTTCCTTTCCGCATGCCATCGCATGAGCTTCGCTTCCTTAGGGTCCGTGAAATAGCGATGCAGCCGAGGAGTGATAGGAAAGTACCATACCACTTTTCGAGGTGCTTTCTTCCCTTTCTTGTATCGACTCACGCCGCACACCGGACATGTGGTTTTCTCCGCGTCCTCGCCCCGGTAAATGATGCAATCGTTGATGCATACGTGATATCTAACGTGCGGTAGATCGAGAGGACAGGCGATTTTCTTGGCGTCCTCGATACTAGTTGGACATGTGTTCCCCTCTGGGAGACGATCGTGCCAGAATGCCATCATATCGTCAAAGCTTCCGTCGCTCAATTTGTGTTTTGCCTTCATCTCCATAGCCTTGAGCGTTACATTCAACCGGGTATCATCGGGTCTGCATCCTTCATACAATGGAGTAACCGCGTCTTTCTCAAGTTGCGCAAGCTTGGCTTTATATCTAGCGGCAGCCCTGGCGTCACTCGTCTGCTTGAGAAGCATCTCTTGCACATAAGGGTCCCGCACCCAGCCTGACGTTGTTCCATCATCGTCTCCTCCTCCGGCATCTAGATCATCATCATCCCGGTCTGCTTCCGGACCTTCACCATCTCCAGGAGACTCTTCATCATCTCGCCGGTTCTCGCCGTGATGATGATCATCGTCATTTTGCCCACCTTCACCGTCTCCATCGTCTTCGTCATCGCTTATCCAACGAGTGTATCCATCCATGAAACCATGGCGGAGCAGGTGTGCCTGCAGATTCCCGGAATCTGGGTCGATCACCCAGTTGAGTTTGCATCTTCTGCACAGACATCTTATCTCCGTCTTGTTATTTCGTATCATGTCGGCCGTCGCACATTTAAAAAATCTAGCCACAATGTCTTCGCTAATTATGAGCAACATTTTTGCCTGCACGGTGTACACGGTACAATTAGAAGTCTATTAGAACCACATAATCAATGCATGCATGCAATGGTCGATAGAAAATTTCGGCATGACCTATCCTAAAATTAGGACCTTTGCGAAATGCCAAAGTCTTGCCAAAATGGAAATGAATCAACATTTTGGCAAAACAAATGGCAACTTGTTCACATACATACACAAGAGAGAGACCGATCCATACACACATGAACATATCATTATCCTCTCCATACACACATGCATGAGCATCATCGATACTCTCCATATACACACACATATGACCATCGATCCTCTCATACACACATCATGAGCATCGATCATCTACATACATATGAGCATATCATCCATATACACATGAACACATCCTTACATGGATAACTTACCGAGATGAGAGACCAATCGCGAGAAAGATGGAAAGGAGAGGTGCGCGCGAGACCGGAGAAGGAGATGAGAGACCGAAGACCTTCATCTATTACTTATGTAACATCCAAGGCAAGTTCTACATGCTAAAAATGGTGAATGGGTGGAGAAATTGAGGTGGGAAGGAGAAGATCCTGACTAGATCTAAGGAGGAAGAAGAAGGGGAAAGTGAAGTGTGGGGTGGTGGATGATCACACATGTGCACATAAAGTGGAGATGCCAAAAAAAATCGCCACATCCGTGGCGCACTCGGCCCGAGTGCGCCACAGGGTTTAGTAACATCCGTGGCGCACATGCCATAGTGCGCCACGGATGTGTCTGGCCGTTTCACAACAGAGAGGGGCATGCGCTTAGGCGTAGCGCACCCCCTCCATGTACGCCACGGTTGACACTAACAACCGTAGCGCACCTACCCTATGTGCGCTACAGATGTCTGGCATGCGGCCAACAGGGCCCTGGCCCACACATATCTGTGGCGCACTATGGTCATGTGCGCCACGGTTATTCTAGTTACTAGTAGGGCACTGACCATAGGTGAGCCACGTCTGTTTTAGCCGTGGGGCACTTCAACCATGTGATCCACGGATGTGCTGATTACCTATAGCCATTTTCATAGTAGTGCAAGCTCCTCTTGCACTTTCAAGCAAGAACTTACTACTCCTTTCCAACACCAAGCAACTTATCTGAAACAACACAGCGAGAACAGGGGTCCAAACTACTTTATTCAATCAAACTAAACAACTAAGCAAAGCAAACTAAGATGCTCCAAGAACAACACAAATGTGCATGAAACAATAAAAACGAAGTGTCTAGACATACCTGAGCTTTTTATTGATGAAGAAGGGGATGCCTTGGGCATCCCCAAGCTTTGACGCTTGTACTTCTTGGATATTTTTTGGGGTGAAACCGGGGTGGCATCCCCAAGGTTGAGCTTTTTTCCATTTTTCATCTCATTACATCATTCTCTCTCTACACCTGAATTTTTTCCTTCATACAAAACTTCACACAATCTTCATTAGCAACATTAGTATAATCAAAAGATAATAGACCTTTAGGTAAAGCTTTGGAACAACAAGACTTTTCAATAAAAACACAAGATACTGTAGCAACTCCTCCAAATAGCTCAATTCCCCAAAAGAGAACTCAAAAAGGAATCAATAAGAAGCAAATGCAAATAATGGCAGAAATCTGTCAAAACAGACCAGCAGGTAGAAACTGATTTTTTCGAAAATCTTATGCTGCTCAAATCAAAAGGTGTTGAACTAACTAAAGTTATCTAACATACTGGGGGATTTATTCGTAAATTTTTATCTCAATCCGAGTTACATAGACTCCTCACGAATTTTTATGGTGGAGGACAGAAATCTGTTTCGGGACAGCAACTCCCCAAATCTTACTTCCCTCTCATTAGAGGTCATTCTTGGCACAAAAAGCAAACAAAAAGGATAAGAAGAGGTCATTACTAAAGTAATAACTTCTAAGAATGAAGGAAACTCTTGGGTTATCTTCCAACAAGTAATTTTCTTTAACGCCTTTAAGTTAGGCACAAGAAGCAAGAAGAATTAAGTATTTTCAAATGAAGAAGCATTAACATCAAACCTTGCTTTCAAAAGAGGAGTAAAAAGCAACTTCTCTCTCCTCATAGGGAAGTGTTCAATACCTTTATTGAATGGAAAATGATATTTAATGGTGACTTCTTTCATATCAATGATGGCACCAACAGTTCTAAGAAAAGGTCTTCCCAAAGTAATAGGACAAGAAGCATTGTATTCAACATCCAAAACATAGAAATCCACAAGGACATAAGCATTGTTAACCATAATGTTAACATCATTATTACTCCCCATGAGTTTCTTCTTAGCGTTATCATTGAGTGGGACATCCAAATAACAATCTTCCAAAGGTGGCAAATCAAGCATTTCATAAATATTCCTAAGCATAATAGAAACACTAGAACCAATATCACATGAAGCTTTGAGATCAAAGTCATTCACTTGCATATTAATAATGGGTTTCCAACTATCTTCTACTTTCCTAGGAATAGAAGCTTTGTGTTTTAGCTTACCTTCCTTAATCTTAACAAGAGCATCTGTAATATGTTTAGTGAAATCAACATGCATATCACTAGCATCAGGACTTCTAGCAAGCTTTTGCAAAAATAGAATCACTTCAGAAATATTGCAACCATCTACATCAAATTCAAACTTAGAATCACTAGTAGTAGACTCAATAGGCTTAGGCATAGTAGGAGGAAGAATAGGAACTTCTTGTGGTTTAGTGGTATCCATTCTAGTGATGGTGCACACTCTATTGTTTCTATCAATTTCGGCTTCCCTTTCCCACTTAGCATGAAGTTGGGATAACAATCTAACATTTTCATCAATAGTAACTTGTATGGCATGAGTAGAAGCAAAGGTACTTTTCATGGTTTCAGGTTTAGCTGTCATTTTATTAATCAAGGAGGACTGTGCTTCAGACAAAGAGGATATATTTTTCTCAACAGTTAAAAGTTTTTCCTCCACAGTCTTGTTGAAAGCAGTTTGTTTACTAATAAAGTCTTTGAGCATGACTTCAAGTTCAGAGGGAGCACTTCTAGCATTGTTGTAGGAGTTTCCATAGGTATTGCCATAATTAGGAGGATAAGGCCTATAATTGTTGTTACCACCAAAATTATTCCTATAGGCATTATTGTTGAAATTGTTGTTTCTAATGAAGTTCGCATCAACTTGCTCTTCTTGAGCAACCAAAGAGGCTAAGGGAACACTATTAGGATCTAAATGAGCTTTCCCATTAACAAGCATAGCCATAATAACATCAATCTTATCACTCAAAGAGGAGGTTTCTTCAACAGAATTTGCCTTCTTACCATGTGGAGCTCTCTCAGTATGCCATTCAGAGTAATTAACCATCATATTGTCAAGGAGCTTTGTTGCAGCACCCAAAGTGAGGCCCATAAAAGTACCTCCAGCAGCTGAATCCAACAGGTTTCGTGAAGAGAAGTTCAAACCTGCATAAAAAAGACTGGATAATCATCTAAGTAGTAAGTCCATGAGTGGGACAATTCTTAACCAAAGATTTCATTATTTCCAAAGTTTGAGCAACATGTTCATCATCAAGTTGTTTAAATTTCATAATGTCACTTCTCATAGATATAATCTTAGCAGGAGGATAGTACTTTCCAATAAAAACATCTTTGCACTTAGTCCAAGAATCAATACTATTTCTAGGCAAGGATAGCAACCATTCTTTAGCTTTCCCTCTCAAAGAGAAAGGAAACAGCTTGAGCTTAATAATATCTCCATCTACATCCTTATACTTTTGCATCTCACAAAGTTCAACAAACTTATTGAGATGGACAACAGCAGCATCAGAACTAGCACCAGAAAATTGCTCTCATCACAAGATTCAACAAAGCAGGTTTAATTTCATAAAAGGTAGCATCAGGAGCAGGTGGAGCAATAGGAGTTCTAAGGAAATCATTGTTGTTTGTGCTAGTGAAGTCAAACAACTTGGTGTTCTCAGCGGAGTTCATTTTGGCAAAGGTGGGCAAGCCAAAAACAGCAGCAGCAGCTAGAGCATGAACTAATTTTTTGTGTGTTTTTGAAAAAAGGAAGCAAACCAAAATAAACTAATTTTTTTTGGAGTTTTTGAAAAGAGGCAAATAAAACCAAGCAAAATAAACTAAGCAAACTAAAAACAAAGTAAAGAGAAAGGAAGTGAAGGACTCCCCTTGTGAAGACGTCCTTAGCCTCCCCGGCAACGGCGCCAGAGAACTTGTGCTTGACGGGGAGGAAGAAGTTTGATGGCCTTTTAGTTCCCCGGCAATGGCGCCAGAGAACTTGATGGCTAACGTGGATCCTGTTGGGAAACCCAAGAGCAGGGTGTGAAGCAGCACAGCAGCAAGTTTTCCCTTAGTAAGAAACCAAGGTTATCGAACCAGCAGGAGGAAGAAAACGTCACACAGGTGTTGCAAGCAACACGGAAACCTGCACACAACAGACTCAATACTTTGCCCCAACGAATCAGTGAGGTTGTCAAGCTCACCGGTTTGCTGTAACAAAGGATTAAACGTATGGTGTGGAAGGTAATGGTTTGCAACAAGTAAACAAGTAAAAGTGGAAGATGTATCAATGGTAAAGATTGGACCAGGGTCCATAGTTCACTAGAGGTGCTCTCCTTAGATAAACAACATGGCATGAAGGGTAAACAAATTACAGCAGGGCAATTGACAGGAACTGAGCAAGGCATAACAATGCAATACCGCATAAAAGATCCTATGAGATTCGATTGGGCAATACAACAATATACATAGACCGCCATCCAAGCTGCATCTATGACTAGAAGTCCACCTTCAGGTTATCATCAACCCTCCAAAGATTAAGTTGCAAGCAACAGACAACTGTTTTAAGCAAAGTGTGTAAGGTAAAGAATCCACTTGTTCCATGAACAAGAGACCGTTGTTTTCTCCCTAGTGGCAATAACACATCTACAACCAAAGAGATTTCTCTCACTTCCCTTGGAAACTAGAGGCACGAACCCACTATCGAGCATAAATACCCCCTCTTGGAGTCACTAGAACTACTTGGCCAAGATAGATACTAACAACAGAGAGCATGCAAGATCACAAACAACATAGACATGATAGTATCAAATGGGCAAAATCATTAATCAATCTGACATAGTAATCTTAGTATCCATCGGATCCCCGCAAACGCAACATGCATTATTACAAATAGATTAGATGATCATGAACAAAGCTCACAAAATCTATACATGAAAGCACAAGGAGGAGATACAACCATCTAGCTACTACATGGACCCATAGTCCAAGGTGGAACTACTCACGCATCATACCGGAGAAGAAGGCCTCCGGGATGATCTCCCCTCCGGCAGGGTGCCGGGAAGAACTTCAGATCCCCCCGATCTAGGGACGGCGATGGCGACGACTATAGAAGGTTTCATGGAGTTTTGATCGGGTGCCTAGGGTTTCTGTATTGGGGGCTTCTTATAGGCGAAGAGGCGAGGCTGGGAGACGGCCAGAGGCCCCACACCCTACCCAAGCGTAGTGTGGGCCCACCCGCGCCTAGGGGGGGGTCTGTCCGCCCTGGTCCGCTTCTCTGTATCTCCTCTGGACTTCATGTCGCCCACGATAAATATTTACTTTGTCTTTTGTCCCGTCCAATTCCGAAAATATTGATTTTCTGCCTTTACGAACCAAAATGTAAGAAAACAGTAATCACATTGTGGCAACTTGTTAATAGGTTAGTTCCATAAAATATATAAAAACACCTCAAAGTATAGACAAAGAAAAATAAAGTAGATATGAAACAAGCATGGAGCATCAAATATTATGGATACGTTTCTGACGTATCACTGCACCCCCCCCAAGCGCGGGCCAGGCCTGGCCACGCGGCCAGGGGTGTCGCCCCCTCGAGGCCCTTCTCCGTCTCGTCTTCTGGCTCTGTGTTCCCCACGGTAAAATATTGACTTTGGCTTTTGTCCCGTCCAATTCCGAGAATATTCATTTTCTAACTTTTCTGGAACCAAAAACAACAAAAAAAGGCAACTGGCACTGTGGCATCTTGTTAAAAGGTTAGCCCCAAAAAACATATAAAAATACGTCAAAGTGTAGACAAAGTAAAGTAGATACTAAACAAGCATGGAACATCAAAAATTATAGATACGTTTACGACGTATCAGGGTGCCCCCAATAAATCAATTTTCTCGACATACCTTGCATGATTTACTACCGCTGTCATGTCCCATTTTTGGCGGCGCTAGATTGGATCAAGAGGAGGGATCCCGGCATGTCCGTGAAGCGCCTCCTCCAACCTGGCGCCATTAAGAGGACTCCATAATCCCTCACTACGGGATGCTCTATCTAGGACAATTGCACGAAATATTCGAGGAGGCACACGTGTTTGATTGAATATACATGTGCTACATTGATGTCTTTGGCAGGCAATGCGATGGGCTCTTCGCCTGCTCTGCCCTCATTATGTGCCTGAGGAGAATATTTGTCCCATGACTTGTGGCGACATCTGTCCACCTTGGGTCAATCTTGGCATCCCCATTGCTGCGATTACCAACATGTTGATGGGAATCTTGGTAGTCGTGAAGACCATATAGGCTCTGGAGGATCCATCTTGGATACTCGTGTCGAGTCAAGAAAAACCTAAGAAGTACTTGCAGCGGATTAGAAGAAGTATGTGTGTCGGACGATTAGCGTTTTGCAACAATGTTCTGGATGAATGGGGACAATGACAATGTCAGACTTCGTACTTAGAGCTTACTGTCTCATAGTACCTGGCAACAGTGACTCCCTAGTCATTTACTTGTTAAAGGCATTGTCTAGAGATTTGGCCCATCTCTAGGGTGAAAACCTAGGATCTGAGCATGCTTGTTACACCAGCCGATGATGGTGGTTTTGCACCGTTTTATTTACGGAGGCATTATTTTGGAGAATTTTTTGGAGACAAGGTGTCATCATCACTAGTGGTGGTTTCGCTACTGCAAGTCTCAAATTTCTTTAGTGGGGTCTTTATTTTTTCTTCTTATTATGTTTTTCGGTTGTGAGCATCTTTCATGTCTAGACTTTCATTTTCTAGGAGTCCTACTCTCCGCTCGATGAGTGAGCGTGCGTTAGTGCATTGCTCCACATGAAGCATCATCATTATGGGCCACACTAGAGCAGCCCAACAAAAGCTATTACTCTTTTCCTTGTCTACTTTTTCTATTTTATTTTTATTTTTTAAATATTTTTATTTTTAAACCATGAAACATTTTCAAATCAAACATTCTTCAAAAAAATTCAAAATAAAAAATATTTCAAAATCGAACATTTTTCAATATCTGGATATCTTTTTAAAATGAAAATTTTCAAAATCAGACTTTTCAAAATATATACTTGTTAATAATTGTACATTTTAAGAATGAAAAACTCATAGAAAGTAAAGTATTAACAAAAACAAAAAACAAAAATAGAAACCCAAAACAAGAAATGTAACATCCCAATTTCAACAATCCTGAATTGTTATCAAAAAGGAAAAAAATCAGGGGGAACAAAAACTTTTTCATGTTACATGTTCCAATGCTTGCTTACTTGTTTGCTTGTCAAAATGAGTTGTCTTGATCTGTTGTTTGATGAATTGCTTTGATCTGCTATGTGTGATGACTTGTATTCTTAGGAACTAGAATGAGCCAACCTAGGAGCTCATCCTTTAGGAATAAACCAATAGTTGAGATTACCAAATGTCAAACCAAGCATCCTAAGCTGGATCTACCTTAAGTCATGATAGCGCTTGAAGAGGTGGAAGAGGTTGAAGTAGATTCCCCAGTAACGGCACCAGAAAGCTTGATGGCGCTTGGTGTTTGATGTGGAAGCGCTTCGTTGGAAACCCCAAGAGCAAGGTGTGAAGCAGCAAGCAGCAAGTCTCTCCTCAGTTGAGACCGAGGTTATCGAACCAGAAGGAGGAAGGAAATGTCACACAAGTGTTGGAAGAAACGTGGAGACCTACACAACACAAACTCAAGACTTTGTCCCAATGAATCAGTGAGGTTGTCAAGCTCACCGGTTTGTTGTAACAAAGGATTAAACGTATGGTGTGGAAGGTAATGGTTTGCAGTAAGTAAACAAGTAACAGTGGAAGATGTATCAATGGTAAAGATTGGACCGGGGTCCATAGTTCACTAGAGGTGCTCTCCTTAGATAAACAACATGGCATGAAGGGCAAACAAATTACAGCGGGGCAATTGACAGGAACTGAGCAAGGCATAACAATGCAATTACTAGCCAAAAATATCCTATGAGGTTGATTGGGCAATACAACAATATACATAGACCGTAATCCAACTGCATCTATGACTAGAAGTCCACCTTCAGGTTATCATCCGAACCCCCTCCAGTATTAAGTTGCAAGCAATGTAACCGCTTAAGCAAAGTGTATAAGGTAAACAGTCCACATGTTCCATGAACAAGAGACCGTTGTTTTCTCCCTAGTAGCAACATCACATCTATAACCGAAGAGATTTCTATCACTTCCCTTGGAAACTAGAGGCATGAACCCACTATCGAGCATAAATACTCCCTCTTGGAGTCAGTAGCAACTACTTGGCCAAGATAACCACTAGCATCGGAGAGCATGCAAGATCACAAACGACACAGACATGATAGAATCATAAAGATAGAACCATTAATCAAACCAACATAATAATCTCAATATCCATCGGATCCCCGCAAACACAACATGCATGATTACAAATAGATTAGATCTTGATCATGAACGGAGCTCACAAGATCTATACATGAAAGCAAAAAGGAGGAGATTCAACCATCTAGCTACTACATGGACCCATAGTCCAAGGTGGAACTACTCACAAATCATACCGGAGAGAAGGCCTCCGGGATGATCTCCCCTCCGCCAGGGTGCTGGAAAGAACTTCAGATCCCCCTGATCTAGGGACGATGGTGGCGACGGCTACAGACGGTTTCATGGATTTCTGATCGGGTATCGAGAGTTTTTGCATCGGGGGATTCTTATAGGCGAAGTGGCGAGTCTGGGAGGCGACCAGGGTCGCTAAACCCTAGCCAGGCGCGGGGCTGGGCCCACCCGCGCCTAGGGTGGGTCTGGCCCCCCTGGCTGGCCTTCCGGGCTCCCCTCTGGACTTCTTGTTCCCCACGGAAAGTTATTGACTTTGTCCTTCGTCCTGTCTAATTCCGAGAATATTTCTTTACTAACTTTTATGAAACAAAAAACAGCAGAAAACAGGCATCTGACACTGTTGCAACTTGTTAATAGGTTAGTACCAGAAAACATGTAAAAAGCACCTAAAAGTGTAGACAAGTAAAGCAAAGTAGATACTAAACAAGCATGGAGCATCAAAAATTATAGATACGTTTCCAACGTATTAGCATCCCCAAGCTTAACTCCTGCTCGTCCTCGAGTAGGTAAGTGATAAAAGAATAATTTTTGAGGTGACATGAACCCTCACAATAAAGATCCAACCATTTGCAAACATTGAAAGCTGGGATCAAAGAACTCTAAACATGTGCATGAAAGATGGAGTTCTAACAATAGGACATAGTAATTATGCATGCAACATGGCAAGCTACAAACAAAGATCATGAATAATATGTATTGAAAAACGTTTGTTTGTTTCACATGCAGAAAACATAGCATAGTGGCAATTAGCTTGTCCCTCATAGAGTAGCAATATATATGCATAGGACACCTTCAAAGTTCACAAGGGTGACTAGAAACAGTTAGCACAAGAACAAATAATAACACAATATGCATCAATTAGTAAGCTTTGGAACATTGCACACAGAATGACAACTATGCTCTCTTAATGGTGCCTAGAGGTAGAAGGTGGAGACTTAAATAATGGTGGAAGAAAAACCTTTTTATAAAGGAAGCAGGGATTACAAGTTTCAAAAAGATCTTCCAAAAATTATGGTACTTATTAGCTTTCAGCCCTCATTGCCCCTATCATAAGCATCTTGAAGTGGTTAAGGTTAAAGTGGCAAAGCTGGAGTATATGCTTGACAAAGTATAAGTTGGAAATCTCAAGTCCCTTGACTATGAGGGCTACACCTCATGGATACTCAACTTAGGGCCCAGACAAGTTCTTGTCACTGTAAGTATTTGCATATCATTGAGAACCGCCAACGGGGTACCCCTTGCACATGATACATGAGCTTTCCCATAACCAAAATGACAAGGCAAGCAGACAATGAGCATCTCAGCAATTCTTCTTATGTACCATGGGAATATGGTGCTTTTTTATCTCTTTCCTCTTTTCTCAACGTGTCTCTCTTTTTTTATAAGAAGAATGCTTCATAGATGTCACTATGGTGATGCTGCAAGTTTCCACCATGATTAGGCATGGCTTAGGCTAGCGGCCCAGGTGTTTCTCTAACACAAAATACAAACTCCATGGACTTACAAGTTCGCACTTCATTTCACACATGTAACATCCATAGACAAAAGAGCATGATATCAACGGAGTATAAAAAGTACAAGTGCAATGTTAAAAACGTTCCCCATGACAGCACGGTTCTGCTAATCCCAACTTATAAGTGCAAGCATATACAACAAAGTTGCATCAATGGTTCAAGTTTATTAGGGGCAAAGAATAAAATGTGCCATCAAATTCGTGAGGGCTTTAATCACTAAGTTTTCACATAACAAAATAGTTTTTAATTGGAAGATAGATGAAAACAAGAATATACTTTGGAAGGGTGTAACACACCATGCATAGGAGTTTATAGTGGACACTTTGGAATAACTTGGTTTCTTGGGAGTTGGAAGGATGAGAAGAGCTTACTCATACAAGTGGAGGCTAGCAAAAGACTAGGAGCAACCAACTAAGAGAGCAATAATGGCCATAATTATGCAATGCAACAAAGCAAACTAATCAAAGCAAAGAGTGGTACTACAAGTCAAGGACTAAATGATCATAGAGGTTAATGGTGACTTGTCATAGTCATAACATGGTGTAAGCATGTGCCAAGTCAACCCAAGCAAAACATCAAAGGAGAATACCACAATACTATGCTTTTGCATGCTAAAACAACGCATAATTTCTTCAAGGCACACTAAGAAATCCCAATTGTTTGGAACAAGACATGCTACAGCAATAATCACTAAGCATAATGCAAAAACAACACCTAGCATGTCATGCTAAAGTCTTAGTCACAGTCAATGCAAGCTCCTCTTGCACTTCAAGCGAGAACTTACTACTCCTTTCCAAACACTAAGCAAACCTATTTGCAAAATAACACAGCGAGAACGGGGGTCCAAACTACTAAAGCAAACTAAACAAACTAAGCAAAGGAAATGAAAACTAAGACGCTCCAAGAACAACACAACTGTGCATAAAACAATAAAAGTGAAGTGTCTAGACAGACCTGAGCTTTTTATTGATGAAGAAGGGATGTCTTGGGAATCCCCAAGCTTTGACGCTTGTACCTCTTAGATATTTCTTTGGGTGACACCGGGGTGGCATCCCCAAGCTTGAGCTTTTGTCCATTCTTCATCTCACTGCATCATTCTCTCTCTACACCTGAAATTTTTCCTTCATACATAACTTCACACAATCTTCATTAGCAACATTAGCTTATTCAAAATATATTAGACCACTGACAAAGCTTTGAAACAGCAAGGCTTTTCACTAAAAACACAAGCTACTATAGTAACTCCTTCAAATAAAAACTCAATTTACCTGAAGAGAGCTCAAAAAGGAATCAATAAGAAGCAAATGCTAATAATGGCAGAAATCTGT
Source organism: Avena insularis (assembly GCA_023614405.1). Lineage (NCBI taxonomy): Eukaryota > Viridiplantae > Streptophyta > Magnoliopsida > Poales > Poaceae > Avena > Avena insularis. Next base: position 373,213,096 of record CM042695.1, on the reverse strand, counting down.
CAAAACAGACCAGCAGGTAGAAACGAATTTTTCCGAACATATTCTGTTGCTCAAATCAAAAAGTGTTGAACGAACGAAAGTTAGACAACATACTGGGGGATTTATTCGTAAATTTTTATCTTAATCCGAGTTATAGAGCCTCCTCACGATTTTTTTTGGTGGAGGACATAAATCTGTTTCCGGACAGCAACTCCCCAAATCTTAGTTCCCTCTCATTAGAGGTCATTCTTGACACAAAAAGCAAACAAAAAGGATAATGAGAGGTCATTACAGTAGTAATAACTTCCAAGACTCAAGGAAACTGTTGGGTTATCTCCTAACAAGTACTTTTCTTTAACGCCTTTAAGTTAGGCACAAGAAGCAAGAAGAATCAAGTACTTTCAAATGAAGAAGCATTAACATCAAATCTTGCTTTCAAAGGAGGAGCAAAAAGGAACTTCTCTCTCATCATAGGGAAGTGTTCAATACCTTTCTTGAATGGAAATTGATATTTGATGGTGCCTTCTTTCATATCAATGATGGCACCAACTGTTCTAAGAAAAGGTCTTCCCAAAGTAATAGGACAAGAAGCATTGTATTCAACATCCAAAACATAGAAATCAATAGGGACATAAGCATTGTTAACCATAATGAGAACATCATTAATACTCCCCATGAGTTTCTTCTTAGCATTATCATTGAGTGGGACATCCAAATAACAATCTTATAATGGTGGCAAATCAAGCATTTCATAAATCTTCCTAGGCATAATAGAGACACTAGAACCAAGATCACATGAAGCTTTGAGATCAAAGTCATTCACTTGCATATTAATAATGGGTTCCCAACTATCTTCTACTTTTCTGGGAATAGAAGCTTTGTGTTTTAGCTTCTCTTCCTTAATCTTAACAAGAGAATCTGTAATGTGTTTGGTAAAGGCAACATGCATATCACTAGCATCAGGACTTCTAGCAAGATTTTGTAGGAACATAATCACTTAAAAAATATTGCAACCATCAATATCAAAATCAAACTTAGCATCACTAGTAGTAGGATCAATAGGCTTAGGTATAGTAGGAGGAGGAATAGGGGCTACTTGTGGTTTAGTGGTGATAGTGCACACACTATTGTTTCTATCAATTTCAGCTTCCCTTTCCCACCTAGCATGAAGTTGAGCTAACAGCCTAACATTTTCATCAATAGTAACTTGTATGGCATGAGCAGTAGCAAAGGTGTTTTCCATAGTTTCAGGTTTAGCAGCCATTTTATTAACCAAGGAAGTTTGAGCTTCAGACAAAGAGGATATATTTTTCTCAACAGCTAAAAGCTTTTCCTCTATAGTCTTATTGAAAGTGGTTTGTTTACTAATAAAGTCCTTGAGCCTGGCTTCAAGTTCAGAGGGGGCACTTCTAGCATTATTATAAGAGCTTCCATAGGAATTGCCATTATTAGGAGGATAAGGCCTATAATTGCTGTTGCTACCAAAATTATTCATATAGGCATTATTGTTGAAATTATTGTTTCTAATGAAGTTCACATCAACTTGCTCTTCTTGAGCAACCAAAGAGGCTAAGGGAACACTATTATGATCTAGAGGAGCTTTCCCATTAACAAGCATAGCCATAATAACATCAATCTTTTCACTCAAAGAGGAAGTTTCCTCAACAGAATTTACCTTCTTACCATGTGGAGCTCTCTCAACATGCCATTCAGAGTAGTTAACCATCATATTATCAAGGAGCCTTGTTGTAGCACCCAAGGTGAGTCCCATAAAAGTACCTCCAGCAGCAGAATCGAATAGGTTTCTTGAGGAGAAGTTCAAACCTGCATAAAAAGTTTGGATAATCATCCAAGCAGCGAGTCCATGAGTAGGGCAATTTTTAACCAAAGATTTCATTCTTTCCCAAGCAGGAGCAACATGTTCACTATCAAGCTGTTTAAATTTCATAATGTCACTTCTCATAGCAATAATCATAGCAGGAGGATAGTACTTTCCAATAAAATCATCTTTGCACTTAGTCCAAGAATCAATACTATTTTTAGGCAAAGATAGGAACCATTCTTTAGATTTTCCCCTCAAGGAGAAAGGAAAAAGCCTGAGCTTAATAATATCTCCATCCACATCCTTATACTTTTGCATCTCACAAAGTTCAACAAAGCTATTAAGATGGGCAGCAGGATCATCAGAACCAGCACCAGAGAATTGCTCTCTCATCACAAGATTCAACAAGGCAGGCTTAATTTCATAAAAGATAGCATCAGGACCAGGTGGAGCAATAGGTGTGCTTAGGAATCATTGTTTTTGGTGCTAGTGAAGTCACATAACTTGGTGTCCTCAGCAGAGTTCATTTTGGCAAAGATGGGCAAGCCAAAACTACCAGCAGCAGCTAGAGCAGGAACTATTTTTTTGTGTTTTTTGAAAAGAGGCAAACAAATCCAAGCAAAAGAAACTAAGAAAACTAAAAACAAAGTAAAGAGAAAGGAAGTGAAAGACTCCCTAGTGAAGACGTCCTTAGCCTCCCTGGCAACAGCGCCAGAAAACTTGTTGATAGCGCTTGATGAGGTGGAAGAGGTTGAAGTAGATTCCCCAGTAACGGCACTAGAAAGCTTGATGGCGCCTGATGTTTGATGTGGAAGCGCTTCGTTGGAAACCCCAAGAGCAAGGTGTGAAGCAGCAAGTCTTCCCTCAGTTGAGACCGAGGTTATCGAACCAGAAGGAGGCAGGAAATGTCACACGTGTGTTGGAAGCAACATGGAGACCTGCACAACACAAACTCAAGACTTTGTCCCAACGAATCAGTGAGGTTGTCAAGCTCACCGGTTTGCTGTAACAAAGAATTAAACGTATGGTGTGGAAGGTAATGGTTTGCAGTAAGTAAACAAGTAACAGTGGAAGATGTATCAATGGTAAAGATTGGACCGGGGTCCATAGTTCACTAGAGGTGCTCTCCTTAGATAAACAACATGGCATGAAGGGTAAACAAATTATAGCGGGGCAATTGACAGGAACTGAGCAAGGCATAACAATGCAATTACTAGCCAGAAAGATCCTATGAGGTTGATTGAACAATACAACAATATACATAGACCATAATCCAACTGCATCTATGACTAGAAGTCCACCTTCAGGTTATCATCCGAACCCCCTCCAGTATTAAGTTGCAAGCAATGCATAACCGCTAAGCAAAGTGTGTAAGGTAAACAGTCCACATGTTCCATGAACAAGAGACCATTGTTTTCTCCCTAGTAGCAACATCACATCTATAACCGAAGAGATTTCTGTCACTTCCCTTGGAAACTAGAGGCATGAACCCACTATCGAGCATACATACTCCCTCTTGGAGTCACTAGCAACTACTTGGCCAAGATAACCACTAGCAACGGAGAGCATGCACGATCACAAACAACACAGACATGATAGAATCATAAATATAGAACCATTAATCAAACCAACATAATAATCTCAATATCTATCGGATCCCCGCAAACACAACATGCATGATTACAAATAGATTAGATCTTGATCATGAACGGAGCTTGCAAGATCTATTCATGAAAGCACAAAGGAGGAGATACAACCATATAGCTACTACATGGACCCATAGTCCAAGGTGGAACTACTCACAAATCATACCGGAGAGAAGGCCTCCGGGATGATCTCCCCTCTAGTAGGGTGCCGGGAAGAACTTCAGATCCCCCCGATCTAGGGACGATGGTGGCGGCGGCTACAGACGGTTTCGTGGATTTCTGATCGGGTACCGAGAGTTTCTGCATCGAGGGCTTCTTATAGGTGAAGGGGCGAGTCCGGGAGGCGACCAGGGTTGCCAAACCCTAGCCAGGCGTGGGGCTGGGCCCACCCGCGCCTAGGGTGGGTCTGGCCCCCCTGGCTGGCCTTCCAGGCTCCCCTCCGGACTTCTTGTTCCCCACGGAAAGTTATTGACTTTGTCATTCGTCCCGTCCAATTCCGAGAATATTTCTTTACTAACTTTTCTGAAACCAAAAACAGCAGAAAACAGGCATCCGCATCACAGGTAACTTGTTAATAGGTTAGTACCAAAAAACATGTAAAAAGCACCTCAAAGTTTAGACAAGTAAAGCAAAGTAGATACTAAACAAGCATGGAGCATCAAAATATATAGATACGTTTCCAACGTATCAAGTCACTCAAATGGCCCTCTAATCTACTTAACCAGATCAACCCAGAGCTAATCCTTTGTATTAGCATCCAACTCATCAAAGACCAAATATAAGAATGGATCACCTCTACCAAACCTATACTTAAGCATCATCCACTTTATGATAAGGATAAACCCTTGCATCCTCTCAAATGTTTCCCTCTTGCATACTAGTTAAAATCCACAAATCTGCCAATTTGGCCAAGTCTGGAATCATTAACTAGATTCAATCTTTGGAACTACACCCACTCCAACCCGTGAGCATTCTTGAGAATTTATATGAACCATCTTGTAGTACATCATTAGTACAAACAAATCCCACTCTTGCCCTTGTCTAAATCATTCTTGTACCCACCCATACTTGAGGGTTTTGTGGTCAAGATAATAATCTTTTCTGCAAATCTTATCATCTTGCCTACTTTGGTAGAAGCTCACCTCCATATGCTATCTTCTTTGGAACAACTCTTTGCATGGTTATGATCTACTGAACATGGTCTACCCATACCATCTTCATAGTGTTTACATTGGAGCTTTTTGCTTCTTAAACCCACATGGTTTATGAGGCATCTGTTATGGCAGCCTTATTTTCAACAAAGTTTGCCATCACTCCTAGGTCACCTCAAATACATACAAGCCCAACTCCTGGAATCATGATCATCTATACAACTTGGCCTATCCATACATCTATCCCTTGTACCAAGGTGAGCTCTGAGCTCCCTAATCCAACCATGTTTAGGTGGTATAAAAATACCAATGCCCTAGATCCTCTAATCCTTGTCTTCTTCCAAAATCCATCTTGTTTTGCAATACCCTGGGGTTGATCATGATAGATAATTCAAGTTTACATCAACCAACTTGGATAAAACGATTTTCCAAATAATTCCCATAATTATTTGGAACCTAAAACTATTTAAATTCCTTTCTTTGTTAAATCCTCAAAACCTTCTCTATGAAGGTGAGTTTGTTTTTCTCCAAACTACTTTGCCAACTCAAGGAACATTTGATGCCTATATATCATATCCTATCTCCCCATCTCAAAAATAAATATTTTGTTGAGATCCTTTATTATTATTTTTGCCCTTTTTCTTCAATGGAAGAAACAAGAAATAATTCCTTAAAAATACTTTTCCTTCTAAATAAATTCCAAGAAAATTCCCCAATGTGTGATTTGGTATTTAGGACCGTCTCACACCAAAAACCCACATTTCCTAATGTAAAAATATCACATTAGTTTCTATAAACCATTTCTGCACTTTCTGAATAAATGATTTTAAGTGGACATTTAAATCATGGAAAAATCCCAAACAATTCCTGGGTGTTTAACTTGATCATACCCATCTACCAGCACCCTTATCTCACCTTTCCAAGATCAAATTTTAGAACTTTCCTTCATGATCATTAAAATGACTATTTTGCTACTTGAGCAAAACTTGAGCTAAACAAAATCAAACCTTCTTCCAAGCTTGTCTAATACACCACTCCAGCAACACCACCCCCTTCTGGTCGAATACACTGTAGCACTACTGTAGCTTCACTCCATCTCCTTTGTCCTTTGCTCTTGGAAAGGAGAGAGAAAAGTGCCATGTCATGTGTTGTGTTTAATACTCCCTCATAGTTGCTGCCCTCTCTCCCCTTTGCTCATATCACTCCACCTGCCCCTCTCCCCCTGCATGTCATACCACAAGCTTCCCCTTGCTCCCTGAGTCTAACAGTGCCCTTCTTTTCGACATGCAGTAGCCCTAGGCGCAACTCCGACAAGCTCCCGAAGCTCCCCATAGGCCCTCCTCGCGTGAGCTCCTTGCCGGAAGTAAACAACGTCGTGCTGCCCATCCCTGGAGTCGCCGTCGTCGACTGCGTTGCCTCGTTGCCTCCCTAACCTCTCTCGAGCCCCTGGTGATCCCCCCGTCCTCTCTGCTCACGCTAGGGTTAGCTCCCTGCTAGCCTGAGCTCATGAGGAAGATGAGTCGTAGACCGTTGGATCCGCGTCTAATCCAATGGCCCCGCTCTCTCCTTACCTCTCCCCCTCACCGATGGACGGGCCCCATGGCATAATTTGAACGCTCGCCCGCACGCGCGTCACCACCGACGTAGCTGGGCTGGCCTGCCCCTGTGTGGCCCGTTCCCTCTAGATCCCATCCCATTTGGCCCCTGCCCTTTTTCTTTTATAATTTCCCCTACAGATTTGTAAATCAGCAGTTAGTTTAATTCATTTTAAAAATGTAAAACCACCCAAACTTCCCATATCTAATCTTTCCTAGCAGAACACATGTTTTATCTAACCTCCGGTATCTTTGGTTGGCCCAATTGGTGTTTAGAATAAATGTATTAAATCCATTTCCTAGATGTATCCTTTTCACCAATAAATCTCTCCAGGAAGTTTTACAACCCCAAATTGACCAAAACCACTTTGCACTACAAGCTATCAGTGGTATCTTGCATTTCACCCTGACCCCATAGTAACTTGTTTCCTAGATTGCCCATACTAAAAATAACAAAAAACATCACATATAGGACTTTAGGAATTTCTCTAGGACAAACCATAATTGGTATTGACCTAATTCCAACTCCCACAACACATGCATACTCATATCATCCAAACCCAAGGAGCTCATAATTTACTAAGCCATGGTTGAATTTTGGTGAACTAAACTATTATGTGCATGGTTTATTCACTATATAAATCACTACAGTAGTTTCATAAATACAAAAAGAGTGATTCCAATTTCTAAAGAAAGGTATTCCAAATACCTAACATGTGCCTTTGGAATCATATCAAAAGCTCATGTAGATTAAATCTGGTTAAAAAGACAAAATCCTTCTAGATCTGACTATAGGAATTTTCTGAGGGCATTCTAAATATTTTGAGGTGATTCCAACTCTCAATGAATCAGTCCATCAAAACCTAGTTAACCATCCAAGGAAATATTTTTTGGACCTCCAGAACTTTTCTGGTGAATTATCTCCTAACACTAGAGTTTCTAGCCCTAAAAAAATATTATAAATCAATGGAAATTGATAAAATAGTGAAACCACTTTTGTGGGTTTCATTTTATCAGTACATTTCTGATAATATCATTTTTTTCATATTGATATCATACATAAATGTACATTGGTTTAAAAACCCTTTATTAAGTAGTATATCCTCTCAAATCCATTAAAGAAAAACCCCAAATGCTTTTCAAGAATTTCCATTTGCTCTAAATCCAAGAACTCAAAACCTACTAAATTGTAAATTTGAACTGTTCATTTCTTGCTGTATGGTTTTGATGTTTGTATTGCCTTATATTGATTGTAGTATTGTTTGTATGCATGTTTGCTCAATAATGGCGATAGTTGCGATTGTGTGACGCCGAGAAGAAGGAAGCATCGAAGTATTATCTATTATTTTGGCATTCTGGTTTTCTAAAGAAGAAGTCCAGGGACATCTTGCTAGCCACAGGCAAGCCACCACTCCTGAACTCCTATATTGACCTACTCTCTTTTATCAATTGTTTTACATCTTGTTTATGAAATGCATTGTTACTTGCATGGTTTGTTTCAAATAAAATATGTCTATAACTTGGATCCTCCAAGTTATGAATGAGTGTCCATTAGGACACTTACCCTTATTTGACACCTACTTTTACCCTTTAGATCGAGGTTAGGATGCTTAGCATCTTCCCTCCTTGGAAACTATGATTTTTAGATGATAGAACTATTTTGGGTTTTACCCTACTACAAAGTTTTCCAAATAAAACCCTTGGAAAGAGGCATCGTTTCCAAATGGATGTTTTACAAAAGAAAATAGGAAGAGGAGAAGGAAGAAGGTTGAGCAAAAGCAAGAGAAGGGGTGTTCTATGCCTTTATCAGAACAATTTTTCCGTGCAACCACACTACCCCAGTAGCTAGGGCTTAGCTCGTAGTTTGTTGCTTTTAGCCGGGGCTGCTCATACTCGCTAAAGGGGAGAAATCCCCTGAAATCCGGATTGTCTAGGACAGGGTACCGGTGCAACAATTGGGTCTCCCGCAGACGACATGCATTGCTTGTACGGAAGGGAGTTAGGTCACAATTTAAGGTATAGGCCAAGCTGCGGCTTGGGTATATGCGTGTACGGAAGGGAGGATTATGGCCGTCGTGCCACATACTCGTTGTTGGGGAGAACAAACCCAAAAGAAAAAGCCGTTGTTGCAAGGGATGACAAATGAAAAGTTAGGTTTGATTATCTGAACCCCCGTTTTCCATGTGTAGCGGCCCATGGTTATATCCCGGCGGATGTATTGATTCTTGTGGGTAAAGTGCATAGACTCTGCAGAGTATAATCTATTCGAATAGCCGTGTCCACGGTCAAGAACGGTTGGAAAGGTGATTGCTAGGAGTACCCTTGGGATGGTTTTGAGGAAATAAAAAGGATGTGATTTGGTCATGAGGAAAGATAAGAACAATTTTTGTTTTGGCCAGGGATGGTCAAAGATGTTTTTAAAAGGATTTTCTTCTAAAACAATGTTTTCAAAAAGGTTTTTAACAAGGACATGGAGATTTCCATACTTTTAAAAAGGAGACATATTTTCAAAAACTCTTTTTTAATAAAGATATAGAGATGTCATATCTACAAGAGAAACTATGCTTTTTACCAAACAACCTTAGTTAGAGCTATCTCGCCACGGCCAAAAATGCATTATGTTGTTTACCTTGTCTTGGTGGTTTACGAGTACATTCAAAAGTACTCACGGCTTTGTCCGTGGCTATTTACTTGGCCAGACTTTCAGAAGATCGAGGAATGATGAAGATGCTGACATCTATGCGAGTTAGGTCATTTTTTCAGTCAGTTGCCTGTAGGTTAAGACTTGACATGGGCTCTGCGCTTGAAGAATTTCGCTATTGATGTTGTAATCGCCATAATGGCAATAATGTATGTTTTGTATTCGTTACTTTCTGGATGTTGTAATGGTACTTATCGGTTATACTCATGGATCACTGATCATGAAAATATGAATTACAGACATAACAGAGATTCTCGGACCGTAATTCCGGATCCCACAAAAAACAGTCAGGAAACAACAAAAACCAAAAAAATTCTCGTTCTAGGGCAAACCCAAAAGAGCGGATACAACTGTTGAAAATTTGACATAACGTCACGCTAATTAGCTGGTCCAACGCGGGTGCCCCCGTGAGTGAGCGGAGCATAATGCATCCCGCGTTGGGAGGCAAATAGGAGTTGTCGAACAATCCACTGGTACACATGCTTTGTTTTCCTCGCTTGGCAGGCCAGCCCACACGCAACAATGTCTCGCAGGGCTCCACCAGCACCCAGCCCAGTCCCCAAGTATATGGCGCGTGCGCTCTCGTTACGTGGGACGGTAGGAAACCGTTGATCACCTCATCCATACCTGATCCGACGGTCAGGTTCACCGAAGCGGTGGCGCTGTCTTCCCCCGGAAGGAGCCATCGCCCAACCGCCTCTCCCCCTCCGATTTCCGTCGCCATTCCTGACGTCCCCCAAACCTTCGACAGTCCAAATCCCCCACCACCATTCCTTTCCCCCAACCCCCCTACCGCGAAGGCGAGACGGGACTCCCCGCGAGGCCATGGCGTCGGTGAGGCTGACCCCGAACGGCGTGCCGGCGGGGCTGGCGGGGGACCCGAACCTCAGGCCGATCCTGCAGGTCGTCAACCTGCGCTGCGTCAACGTCGACGGCCCCGGCGCAGTCCGGGGCGACAGGTGGCGCGGCCTGGTATCCGATGGCACCGATACCTGCCCTGCCATGTTCGCCGGGCAGCTCAGCAACCTCACGCGCTCCGGCGCCATCCGCCGCGGCACCGTCATACAGCTCGACGAGTACGTCGTCAACTTCGTCGGAGGCAGAAAGTACGTTTCCACACCATCCCTCGCCATAGATCGATTGTTTGCGTCTGCGATTAGGGCGGTTTCGGTTAGGGTTCGTGCTCGCGCGGCGTGGGTTCTGGCTGGCATCCCTGGTCGTGGTCAGTGTCTCCATGCGTTTGGTGTGCTTGTAAGTACATATAGTCTAATTGGCCCCTGGCTGGTTGCATTCCCTCAAATTGATTGGGGTCTGGCTTTAGATTGATATACTCCCCATTTGGTGAAAATTTTGTTTAGCTGACACTCAACCATTTGGTGAAAATTTTGTTTAGCTGACACTCAACCATTTGGTGAAAATTTTGTTTAGCTGACACTCAATTGTACTGTACTAATTAGTTTGATCTCTCTAGGATAGCAGTACTTAACCAGTGAGGCGTGCAAATTTTGTTCCACTGACCTGCTTTTGAAATCATTTGAACTGCTGCTGATTGAATTGGATCCAGCAATCCCTGTTTAGGACCAGAAGAGACCTGTGTACCAATTTAGGGGGTGTAATTAGGTTGTGTTGTGACTTGTGAGTTGCGATACAGCTCGGTGTTTGCTAACAGTTGGTTCATTGGATTATATCTGTGCTTGTGCTACTCGTAACAGTCACATTATCGTAGATCTGGCTACGGCGCTGTTTGGCTGGTGCTCATTGTTTCTGGCGTTTTTTTTAATGGATTGACCTTGATTTCATAGAACACTCAATATATGAGTCAAATAGTCAGACTTGGAATATAACTAGAAACAGGACTGATAATATGGCCATTGTGATTAGATGAAACATTTCATGTGGTTTGGTTTGTTTATTTTGTTATTCAGCAAATTGTTTCTTTATAGTTTACTAGTCATCGTGCTTTTCATCTATTAGGTTCCTTTTTTACTAATCCGGTCATTGGGTGCATGGAAGGATGATTTGATCACTGTAGTCTGACTCTGGAGTCAGGTTCCCAGATGCATGTGTCTTTATCTAGTTGAATCGATTAATGGTTTGTGTCTTTCAGCTGTACCTCTTGGCTCAGCACTATACTTGATAGTACAAGTTCTCATTTACCAAGTTGTAGCTGCAGATTGACTTTGTTTGGCTGTTTCTTCAGTAATAATCTGTTCGTAAATAAATGTTGTTGAAGCATGTCAATCGGCATGTGCCATGATTTGATTTTGGCTTTCATATCTTTAAGTAACTAATGCAAATGTGAATGTGTCCTTTTTTTTTAGGGATGTGGAATTATTTCTTGCTGTTGTGCTGATTTGTTGTATATCTGTAGGGTCTTCGTTGTTCTGAATTTGACAGTTCTTATCCCGGAGTGCGACATCATTGGGAACCCAGTGATTACAGAAAGTGAATTTTCTAACCAAACCCCCCCAAGAGTGGAGCAGTTTAATGGAACACGTCAATATGGTTCCATGGCAGGAAACCCGAGTCCAGTAAGGTCCAATGGCAATGTTCCAGTCTTCCGACCTTCGATGTCAGAGAACTCTTTGAACACACCCACCAGGCTCAATAACAAAGCTCCGGCCTTCCAACCAACTGCGCAGCCATCCTATCGCCCTGCTCCCAGTTACAAAAATCATGGAGCAATTGCGAAAAATGAAGCCCCTGCTAGAATAATCCCCATATCTTCTTTAAATCCTTATCAGGGCCGCTGGGCTATCAAGGGTAGGGTTACTGCTAAGGGAGACATCCGCCGGTACCACAATGCAAAAGGTGAAGGCAAAGTGTTCAACTTTGACCTGCTTGATTCTGATGGAGGTGAGATACGGGTGGCGTGTTTCAACGCTCTTCTTGACCGCTTCTATGAAGTTGTGGAAGTTGGTAAGGTCTATGTGGTATCAAGAGGAAACTTGAAAGCTGCACAGAAGAACTTTAACCATCTGAACAACGAGTGGGAGATTATGTTGGAGAATGGATCAACAGTGGAACTTTGTCCTGATGAGGATAGGTCAATTCCCTCTCAGCGGTATGACTTTAGACCGATCAGTGAAATTGAGGATACCCCAACCGCTACTATGATTGATATTATAGGTGTTGTTACCTCTGTCAGCCCTTGCACCACATTACTGAAGAAGAATGGCATGGAAACTCAGAAAAGAAATATTAGCCTGAAGGACATGTCTGGCCGAAGTGTTGATGTAACCATGTGGGGTGACTTTTGCAACAGAGAAGGCTCACAGCTGCAAGAAATGGTTGAACGTGGGGTCTTCCCTGTGCTGGCTGTCAAGACAGGAAGAGTGACTGATTTCAATGGCAAGTCTGTGGGCACAATTTCTTCCTCTCAACTCCTCATAGACCCTGATCTCTCTGAAGCTCATACTCTGAGGCAGTGGTTTGACGGTGGAGGAAGGGATGCTTCTACTCAGTCCATATCCAGGGATGTCGCTCCTGCAGCATCAAGGAACGAGAACCGGAAGACAGTAGCTCAAATCAAGGATGATGGTCTTGGGATGCAGGACAAGCCTGATTGGATTACAGTGAAAGCCTCCATCATATTCTTCAAGAGCGACAACTTCTGCTACACAGCTTGCCCTACCAAGGATGGTGACAGGCAATGCAACAAGAAAGTGACAAAGGGGACCTCTGGCTTGTGGTGCTGCGACAAATGCGACAAGGAGTTTGAACAGTGTGACTACAGGTATCTTCTGCAGCTGCAGATCCAAGATCACTCGGGAACAGCTTGGGTAACAGCTTTCCAAGAGGCCGCACAGGAGTTACTAGGTTGCTCGGCGGGAGATCTCAATAGGTACAAAGAGGAGCAGGATCCCCGCTTCGCAGAGACGATGCTCAGCTGCTTGTTCCAGGATTACCTGCTCAGGCTGAAAGTGAAAGAGGAGACATACGGCGACGAGCGGAGGGTGAAGAACACCTTGGTCAAAGTGGATAGGTTTGATCCTGCCGGCGAAAGTAAATACCTGCTCGATTTGATTTCAAGGTCAGTGGGATATTAGGCAGTGAGTTTCACCCCCAGAGAGGTGCGGCGGTGTCCATAACATGTTCTCTTGATCGCACGACCCAGGGTTTACTTAAGGATTAAGGATTTATTCAGTTCATGCTGTTATGTTTCTGATGTGCTAGTTACTAGTAAGCATGCCGATCTCGGCCATTTAGTGTCGTTATTAAATTTTAACAGAACAGTTCAGATGTAGTAGCTGTTAAAACATATTGATGTCTCGGGTTATGGCCTCCCCCTTTTTGTCGACGAGCAATGCAGTTCCAGTTTCACTGGTTGTTAGTAGTCTGTAAAGGTACTCTGGAATTGCTGCATGAAACGAACTCTATATAAATCAAAGGGCATGAGTATCCTGATCGTAGTTTGTCCAGTGTTATATCGCTCTTTCCAGATTGACTGCGCTACCCTTGAATTTACAGGCATTTTCCCTGTCAATGGGCTACTTGTATCATCATTGTTGTGTTTCACTTGCACTAAACGTGCACGTAAGCATCCAATCTCATACTACAGCTGAAGACACACTGCTAACAAGTTCAGATTTTTACTGCACGCCAGTACACAAATACATAAGTATCTGCTTTGTTTTTGGCCCTCTCGTTAATGACCATGTTCACCTCTCGTCCCATATCCTGATATTGGGTTTACCATCCTACCTACGCGGCACGCCACACTCACGTGACAACGCGCTAATGACCCCCATGTTTCAACTTGCCATGGCCATTTCTCTGTAACACCAACTTGCCGACGGTATGCTGAGTTCTTCTTGATGCTGCGCGCATGATCTGCAAAATAATTAGTGCACGCACCCATTGCAGAGAAAACACTTTTTTTCAACAGAGGACACTTTCGTTGAACTCATAGTTTCGCGGCAAGGGGATACAAGAAACGAGAGTTTGTACCCGGCCTGAACAAATACAATAAAGGCAAAATATGTAGTCATGCCGGACTGAAGATATGTCTAAGAGCAACTCTAGCGGATGCGCAAAAATACTTAAGCAAAAAAGGTTTTGCGTAAACTCAAAAGTAGTATTGACTACAAATTTGCGTTGTCACAGAACAGCTATGATCTAAAAAAAAAATTATGAGCACGTCAGGCCCACCTATCAGTGTGGTTTATTTAGTTGCACCTTGCCGTATTCCTCACACAGCTCATCACCGGCAGCCACCCTGCCCCTGCCCCCTCCCTGGTTGCCATCGCTGCTCTGTTGTGCGCCGCTACTCAGGATTTATGTTTCTGATAATCTATTTATGTATGCTAATGAGAGAGCATCGTAACATGTGAAGTTTTGTTTCTTATCCTCGTATGTAATTCTATAAGTATTATTATTATTGCTATTATTTGTAATCGATCCCCTGGTTTGATCCTTTATTTCTATAGATAGAACACACACAAAAAACACTAAGCCTCTGGTGGATGCTATTAGTGAAATCATAAATGTCGATGTAAGTAGATACGAGTGGCATGGATTCTTTCTTCAAGGTCCTCCATATATTGCCAGGCTTTGTTATTTTCCATCCTTTTTATAGCTAAGTTTGTATTTTACTTTTATGATTTATTAGAGTATGCCAATGGGATACCTTAACATTAGGGAAGGCAACCGTAATTACACGAACTACCCAAATCGCTAACGATATAGGGCAGAAAACACCAAAGAAAAAACCACATGACTACTCTCTCACATCATCTCCGAAAACACAAGTAACTCCACTCCTAGCTAAACTTTTATAATTTATACTCAATCAAGCGTGATGATGCTATTGATTTTCTTTCATGCCAATCAAGAGCAATGCTGGAGTTATTCTTGACATTATACAAGAAAGATGTCCATGTCAAATATTTTTACCTTGAAGGTGCTTTCTTGCCTTTCTTCATCCTTTTGTTTCTTCTGAAATAATTATTTTCCTTTAGGAAGTTACATAAATCTGAAAGACATGGCCAAAGAAAGTTACATATAAGGTTATGTAGAGGGCATTTGCCCCCCCCTCCTATACACACAAATTAAGTTCACATTAAGTAACATTTTCCTAAAGAATAACATACAAGTATACATGTACTAAATAGTATCAAAACTTTAAAGGTTGATTATTGTCCATTGAATGTACTTACCCTTTTTTCATAGGTCAATTTGAGACCAGAAAAGGCCTATCATAGATATCTTGACAAGGTCCTTAACCATTTTATATTCTTTCAAAAGGGGGTGGGGGCAAATGTGAGGCAATGTTTCTCATTATAGCAAGGTGGAAAAAAGAAATGAAACCAGAGGTTCTATTATACCTTCTTGTGGGCATTCCGTTAGTACACTGAAACAACAAACTTGTTATTTTCAACGGTAGCACCCTACGAAGGAAGGTGACGTGCAATGCAACAAGAAAGTTACAAATGGGACCTTTGGCTTGTGGTGCTCTAACAAATGTGACAAGGAGTTTGAAGAGTTCGACTACCTGCAGCTATAGATTCAAGATCATGCGGGAACAACTCGGATGACAACTTTTCAAGAGACTGCACAGGTTCCAGTTTTAGTGGTTGTCAGTCTATAGTGGTGATTGCTCCATAAAACGAACTCGTTTCATTTCATTGAAGGACATGAGTACCAGATTGTAGTTTGTTCAGTGTTATAATACTCCTTGTAGTTGACTGTGCTACCCTTGAATCACATGCAATTTTTTCCCGCCAATGGGCTAGGTAAGCACCCAATCTCATATAGTCCCTCTATGTCATATTACTATGCATATATGTTTGGTCAAAGTCAAAATTCATAATATCGAGTGTATATGATAAAATATAAACTTATACAATATCAAATGTATATGGTATGAAAGTGTGTTTTGGTACGGTTTTAATAATATCAATTTGATATTGTAAATGTTGATAAATTTTTGTATATATTTGACTTTGACCAAACCGTATGCTCGAAGTAATATGAAACAGAAGGAGTACAACTAAAGAACCACATTGTTAATAAGTTCAGATTTTTATCGCACGCCAGACACATGATCCAGTTGCAACTCAGTTGAGCCATGTACAATGTCCAATACTATCTTCTTCCGGCCACAGTTTTTGGCCTCAACGGCAAACTCTACTATACATCCGATATTTTGTCGTTCGACAACATTCCTCTAACTCAAGCACATGACCCATCGATCAAAATGCTGCATCAACGTTGTGCAACAGATTGTAGTATCAGATTGTCGAATGGAACTCGGATGCAAAGTACTATACGCAAAGCAAGCCTTTAACCCTCTTGTTCATGACCGCGATCGCCCCACGACATCAGAAGCCATTGTCACATATCCGGTTACCAACCCCCGCAAGTGGGATCCCGCTTCTAGTTTATTTTAAGATGTCTATTAAATTTTTCCACTAAAATTTAAAACTATAAATCTCAAAAAGAACTAGAAGCGGGATGTTGTCATGAACATTTCTCTGCAACACAAGTTGTATATTGAATGCCTCTTCTTATCGATATACTAAGTTCTTTTGATGTTGCCCACTTGATTTGCAACATAATTAGTGCACGGACATGTTAGTTGAATGTACGAAGACAAGACGGTATGCATGGAATATAAAACCTACTTCCATGGCAGTGAAAACATTTTTCAACAAAGGGTGCTTCTATTAAACTCATAGTTTCGTAGCAAGGAGATACAAGAAAAAGTGAGTTTGCACCCGGCCTCTACATATGTGGGATGAAAACAACTGATTAATAAGAAAAATAGCGAATAAGAATTCATAGTCATGCGAGACTAAAAATATTCATAAGAGCAACTCTAGGGAATACACAAAAAATGTGTACGCAAAAGGTAATTTTGTGTATAGTAAAAAAAAAGTAAGGGCTTTAATATTTGGCCAGTGTATGCGGGACGAAACCGTACACGACCGTGATGACAGGAGATAGGCGGCGAGCGATCATAATACCCATCTAGGGTTTCTTCCCTCTCACCGGCGATGCCACCGATCCGCTCTGCCTCCGGTGGCCTTGGTGTCTTGGAGGTGTGGCAGGCCACGATCTCTCGCCGGCAGGAAGGTTCATGTTCTTTGTTTATATTGTTTTCTGTCTTTTTTGGGACGTTGAGGTGACGGCTATGTCATGAAGTCAGAATATGGTCTTCCCCGCACTATCCTCGTTTTGGTGGTGCGTCTAGCACTGACGGAGGGCACATAGAGTCGTGTGTCTGGCGGAACTCTTGGGATCCGGTTGTTTTGCGTACTTGTTGGTGTGGTTTGATATTAATCTCTTTTGATCTACGACTGCCATCTTCGGCGATGGTTGCTGCTCTGGTACACTTGTCCTTTGGGTCCTTAACACGGCGACTTCACATCCGTCTACTACAACATGCTCTATTACGACAAGCTTTGCCCGGGTCCGGTGATGGAGGGGTGAGGACGGCAGCGCGACGTCGACTCGTGCTAGTATATGTAGTCGTCGCTAGATGGTCCATTTACATATCTGCATTTTTTATTATTTTTTGGACTCTATTGTATTGTTGTTGATGATTATTTATAGATCGATGTAATTTTGCAAAAAATAAATACTACCGAACATATACGCAAAAAAAGTTCTGTAAAAAAGGACGCCAGGCCCACCTATCTGTGCATATCTTTGTCATAAAACCATCTACAAACTTTAATGACAAGCCAAACATTCCTTAGGGCATATGTCGTATAAAGAGACTCAAACCTGCTAAAATTATGCTAGCTCCTTAGTATTGGTCCAGTCTTACAGTAATCAATCAATTGACCATATAAGACAATGCTTTATAATCTTAGAATTTATGCCACTTCATAATTTCTAGGATGTATTATTGAAATTCTTTCTGCGCTATCACTAATGTGCCTTTTCTTCTTATTTCAGGATCCATGCTAACGACTCAGAGACAATCAAGATCCAAGCCAGAGTCATGCTACAAGCCATGTTGGAAAAACTGTAGCTTCCATGCTTTAGGTACAAGAACCGTGCTGGTGGAGAAGGCCAATTTGTGACTAAAGTTATGTTCTACCCATATGCACAATGCCAACCTCCTTGGCATTCATACTTTAGCTATTGATCTTAATCAACGTACATCTCAAGACCAGGGTCATATCTATAAGACTAGGTTGTCTAACTTCACAGAAGTAGAGCGGCTACATGGGTCAGATGAAGCTAACTAAATCCATTGGGACTATTAGTCTATGACTATGACTCCGACAGACTTCAAATATATTATTAAGAACACCCACATTCTATGCTAGATCCTTCATATTTATGTTTTGGGTAGTGATCTTTGATCATCATGTCGCTCGTGTATGATGTTTTGTCTCCTGTGTTTGGCTATTGTCATCTCAGAACCACGTATTCGTATGAGGGAGACACAAGTCGCATGCTAAGGCCTCTCATCTCAGAACCACCACATATTCGTATGAGGGAGACACAAGTCGCATGCCAAGTCCTCTCGTTGTTGCCTCTCCGCCGTTAATTCGCGTGTAGCCTGATGGTTTGCCTCCTATATAACCTAGTGAGCTGTGGCGTCTGCCTCCAACTACACTAGTAGCTTAACGCTCGGCAACCATGAGTAGGGGTCTTGCCCTCCTCTACATCTAAATTGACAACATAGGTCTCCATCGCTCAGAGGCCAACAAGCTTTGATTTGAGAAGAAATAAGAAGAGCGAGAAGGAAAACGAGCTCTAAATACATGCAACTTACCTTACTGGCTTGACTATTTCCTTTGCTACACGATACTTGGTTTGTCCAAGATCTTATCTTTGGTCTCTCTATACCTAGTTCAATCTTGCTACTAACAAACACATTTACTTATTCCGTGATGTTACATTCTCGTGACCTAATCACATGCTTCCAAGCTTCATAGATGTAATCTCATCTAGTGGGTCCAGAGTGTCTATCTGTCACACGAATAGATATATCCCGATCTTGATGCATACGCCTCAATCTATTCCTTCAGTATACCTGAGAGACACCTTTATGACCACCATGTTACAGTGTGACGGTTGATGCAGTTAAAGATTCTTCTGGTGATAGTGATTAGATATGATCTCACGGTCAAAGGATTGAATTACAACGATTTTATAGTTATCGCAATGTTTGAACTTTGTGACTAGATATTATTACAATACTTGAGTTGGGTGTGTCTGTCCATCACATCATTCACCTAATGATATGACCCAATTGTCAATTGATATAAATGTCCATGATCAGAAAACCTTGATCATCATGTTGACCAATGGGCTAATTGAATAGAGGCTACTAGGGACTTGGTTTATTTACATACTACACGTGTACTAATATTCCCACTAAATACAATTATAGCATAGCATAAAACTTATTATGAACATTTTAGTTATGGTAATAAAAATATCTTTATTATTTTTCTCTAGGGCATTTCCTTGGTACAATATTTTTAAATTATGGATAGCAAACAGAGTATATATGTATGAAAGTTAGATCAACATGCTAAACTCTATGGGGAAAGAATGGGTGACTGGATAAATATGTCACACCTTGTCTAAGATACAAAGTTATATTGGGAATATATTTTTCTTTGATTCTTCACTGTTGACAAGGGAACAACATTATAAAAGAAAAAGGATGACATCATACAACATTTCAACAATATAGTACCTTAATATATGTGTCGGTTTTGAAGCAATTAGAGAAAGACAGAGATATTATCCAAATATTTGAAAGTGTTGCATCTCTAGATTGTTATAAAAAAGTTAGATTAATTTTTGCTTGGATCCTCTGTTCTCAGTTTTCATCCTTATTAACACGTACACTAAAATCCTCCAAAAGTATCCTTCAAGTAAGCTAAGTTATACTCAAAGAATCAACTTCTTGTGAGGAGATTATTTCACACCCTACCTTAGGTGGTAGATGCCGGTTTGGGGCTAGTTGCGGCTTCAGGGCACGAGTTCTTTCAATAGAAAGCAATTTCACATTGTAATGGAATTCTTTTTGCCTAGATTCAGAACCTTTAATATAATATATGTTTAGAGCCATATATTTATGGCATGTGGACTAGCCAAAGCTCCAAACTTGTCTCGCTATGGTAGAAAGAAAGCTATATGCACTTGGAGCGATTAACTTTGAATTTTTTTGTATTATTGAAGAAATATATATGTACACCATGCGAATATATTACTAGATCTTTATTTCATCATTGACCATTCTAACTACTCCTTTAAATATTTTTTTCAATAAGCATTTAAACATGTTAATATTAATATTCATCGTTATATAGTGACCAAGCAAAAAAATATTACAAACTTCATTGGCACATTGTTGTTTCTTCTTTATTTATTCCAATTTTAAGACCAACTAATGTAATAAATTACATTTATAAAAAAGAGAAAACAACACAAAGGCTCTCCTTTGTCTCTAATACCTTTGAATATTATGTGCTCAAGAGTTCTCACATCATCTAATCACTAATGGACAAACTAAAATTGTGGGATAACTTGCATTTTTGTAGTGTGTTATGGGTATCTTTGGATAATTTTAGTATTTCCATTCCTTTTAGCTTAAACAATTTTCTCTTCTATTTTTTGTGAAATTCAAAACTATCTAAATAGTAGAGTAGATGGCATGCTAGCTTTGTGGCATAGATATTAGCCAAGAGAACGAGTTTGTTGTTATATGATATTTTGGAAAAACATTAACTACTAAGCCAAAGAGCACATGTAGGTGATTTATCTTAAAGGTATTTTAACTATTCTTAAATCAATTCGACATGCAAGATTTATATACAAGTTTATGTGTGAACGTAAACTATAATTATACATAGAGTAAATGTAGCACGACACCATTGGTTCTGCTAGTATGATCCATTTACTCATAGGAGCTAAGAGGCCAATTTAATATTCCCAAGGCTAATGGTGTCTTTACACATAAATACATGAAGTTATTGGCAAGAGTTAAATTTAATGAATCTATGTATTTAAGGAAAGGAAAGAGAGAAAAATCAAGCTCTACAACTTCCACATGTCTCCTAATTGTAGCATTATGTATACAAATATCTTACATCTCTATAGATATACTGTTTCCATGTGATATGGTAAGTAGTTTATTCATTTTCCGTGGTGAGTCATCTGTAACCTGATGGTTTTGGGTCTCTTGAGTTGTTTCATTTTCACATTCCTTCAATTTTGATGTTGTGGATACTTGTCTCTTTGCTTGTTCTCTACTGATCCAAGCCTGGTACCAACCTTGCAACTCAAATTTTTTCTTTGCCCTTTTTGTTCCTAGCCAATAACATTTGTAGAAAATCAGTCCATGCTACATTTACTAAAGCATGTGATTATCTAGGCACTCATAGATACCATACTCTTGGATGTAGGAGTAACTAAACTTTTCATTGAGTAAAAAACTTGTCTCCTCAAGAAAAAGTAAAGTTTTATAAACAAGATACTCAAACATTTGGTTTGATGTCTATTATGTCTCCAGCATGGCATTCATTGATGTAACTAAGCTCTCATGCTTGCTCTTCGTCAGTTTAGAAATTTTATTTTTTTTATGTGTGGAAGATACTTTTGTGTGTAGCATAATCTTATTTCACCTCCAAATTAGAGTGAGCCCAAACCAAACCTTTCCCTAGTTACCACCCCCCCAATCGCCTGCTGCCTTGATACCCATGAGGGATAAAATCAAATCCTTCCTTCATTTCTTTGTCAAGTGTGTAATATGAAAATTAGATTTGAATTGGGCGAAAACTGTGTTCCCAACAAATATTTTTATGGGAAATTTGTTGAAATATAAATGCATAGCCCTCTTTTCCCCATCACCTTGAGCTTTGGGGTGAAAATGATTCAGTGCATGCATTTACACATGGTGTCAGAGAAGATCAAGACCCGACCGGTCAGCACAACAAAATAAAAATAGCAACCCAATTTAAGTCCATGTTTATCCTTGAGGGAGCCACACACTCGTGAGGGGGATGTTAAAATATAAATTCATAACCTACTTTCCCCATCAGTTTGAGCTTTTAGGTGAAGTGGTTTGGTGTATGGATTTCTACATGGCCCATAGTTTATCCAAGATAAATCACCGGTACTAGACGTCGGAGTGATTCTTTGAGATAAATGGAAGATACACATTTTCTTTCAAAACCAAAGAAAATTAGAGGTTAACCAATTTTGTAAAAAGCATCAAGAATGACAATATTATATAGATATAATATGAAAATATATTTTATGGTGTACCAAAATTTTTTTTTTTGCAATGCAAATCTTGGTAACCTACTCTATATAAATCCACCTATTATACTCACCTTGTTACCTAATTCCATTCTTCTGATATGTAATTTGTCTTTTTTTAGACTCGTGGACTTGTGTCGGATGTGTGCATTACAGCTATACAGTGGCTGAGTGTAATGTTTAAAACTCTTTTAAGTAATAAAGTGTCCTTTATCGGAAAAAAAAATCTAATTCCATTATGAAGATTCCAAGAAGAAGAATTACGTTTGCACCAAGCTGAAATAACATGCTTATGGCTCTAGGAAACACATGACGATCTATTTTTTTATCTAGTTGAGGCATCTAGCATTTTACATGCTGGTGTCGGCACTGGCCAACACCATCATGAACCAGGGCTACAAAAGCGCCCCATTTTGGATATCTTGCAAGGAAAGCAAGCGGCTACCCGTCGGAGAAAAGCAACGCCGGCGCCTTTCTTCGGCCCCGGAAACGGCTTTGGCGCCGCCTGACGGAAAGCTCACCGTTCACAAAATGAAAAAAAATAATCTACGAATGCCATGCACGTCCACGGCGATCCGTATCGCAGTCGCTCTCACGGCGGTCGTGTGGACCTCGCCGCCGCACTCCATGCTACCGTCACCGTCAGAGCAACCGCGCCTGGTGGCCTCTGCTTTACGCGGCGCGCGCGACACAGGCCGTACGTGCGGAGAGAAAAGAAATCCAGGACGAGGACGAGCTCGAGTGCGGAGAGTGTCATCCACCACCATTATTTTACACCTGTGGTGTGCTGTGCGCGGCGCGGCATTTTTCTTTTCGAATCAAACCACCGGACAGACGGACACCTTCGCACGAACGAACGCACCACGTACCGTATCTAGCTAGCAGCCATCCTCCCTCCCCGCGATCGAGCCCTCCACTCCGTTCGCACCACTCTGTCCTCGTTGCCACAGACGATCGACCGTCACCCCGCCCGGCAACGGCAAGCATGTCCCCGCGCCACAGCGACCGCGTCCCGCCGCCTCGCCGGGACCGGGAGCACCACCCGTCCTTCTCCGCCGCGCTCCTCGACGCCATCTACCACTCCCTCGACGTCGACGCCGACGCCGATGCCGACCTCCGCCGAGCCAACGTGTCCCCGGAGGAGATGCCGACTCCGCCACCCTGCCGTCAGCGCCGGTCCACCGCATCGTCATCGTCCGCTTCATCCGCCCGGTCGTCGCCGCGGTCGCAGAAGCCGCCAAGGCCGTGCCGCGTCCGGCCTCACCCTCAGCCCCCACCGCTGCTCCTGCCGCCGCCACCATCACCACTGCTTCCGGTGGACGGCAAGTATGAGAAGAGGGCCAGGAGGAACAAGCGGAGGGCCAGGTCGGCGCCGTTCGCGTGCCTCCTGAACGCTCTGCTCTGCAACAGGAAGCCGCCTGCCAACTCATCGTCGGTCGACGCGGCGGCAACGCGGGCTCCTCTGCCGGCGATCAGGGCGGATCCGGCGTCCGCGAGGTCGATCCTCTCCTCGCGCGCTTCCCGGCGGGAGTCCGCGGCGTCCGCGCCTGGAGGGTTCCTGCAGACTCCCGGGAGGCGGGCGGTAAGGTTCTCTCCGGCCGTGGAGATCGTGGGGGATGAGGAACACTGCAGTGGAGCCACGTCGGCGATCAGGCTGCGCGAGGTGAGCGGGAGCGGGACGGAGGTGGCCGTGGCGCCGCGGGAGTCGGCGGCGGAGGCGGAGCGGAGGGTGGAGGAGCTGCTGCGCGCGCTCGGCGCGGCGGAGGAGAGGGAGAGGGCCAAGGAGAGCAGCGAGTCCAGCTCCGACCTGTTCGAGCTCGACAGCCTGCCGGCAGCGCTCGACAGCGGCATCGAGTTGCCGCGGACTAGAGCCGCCGGATTGGCGCCGCCGAGGCCGCGCGTTCTGTTAGACGAGATGGTTGTATAGCTGCCGACGATCCTACAGCTGCATTTGGTTGTTCATGTCAACGATCGGTGCAACTTACCAACATTGTGAGTGCGAAGTTATTATCATACACTTGTTGATGGTAGACAATGCAGCTAAGTGACGATTGCACCTTTGCTGGTATGCCCACTGCATAACTTGAGTGAATAATAAGATAGAGCACATCATTTTGCACTAGGCAGCCATCATTTTGTCAGGTATCTTGTTATTTTTTTCCTATAAAGAAAAATTTTAATGATTGCTACATAACTTTTGGGAGGTGGTTTCACTTCTCCAGGTCTCTCTGCACTAACTATGCTCATGGGAATGTACAAGCTGAATCTTGTCCTCGTGGATAAATGAGAATCCAAATTTGTGTCTGTGGGGATTTAAACCAGAATGATGGTTTGTACATCCAGTTCACCAACCAAGTATGTTAGACTTACTTTTCCTTTACCCGAAAGTTCACATATTTAGTTGTTTCACCCTCATGGATAAATAAGAACCCAAATTCTTGTTGACACAAAACAACCAAGGCATGCCCATGATCGTCTATATGACTCCGAAGCTAACTCTTAGCCTCGGAGTCACGAATAATTTACCGAGACGAGAAGTGAAGGTCAGAGGTAGAGGGATAAAATTGACCGAAGAGTCAGGCTATTAGCCTCAGAGTCACATATGAGAGTCATTCTCATTAACTCTATGTATGCCAACATATTTATTGAATTAATTCGTGTAGAGTCATCCTGAAATGCAACTTACTGTAAATTTTCTATCGTCAATTCTAGATGACTTGTGGAGTCACAAGAGAAGTGACTAATTCTAACAAGAGAAGTGAAACTAAATACTTCCGGAAAAACATTAATTGTGTTTCGTCACAAGCAGGAGAACACATTTATTAGTTTTGAACTTTTGCTATTGATCATACTGATAAAGGAAATATAAATATATAATCACAGAAAAGGAACATGAAAAGCAAAAAGCAAAAAAGAAAAGAGGAAAGAAAAAGGACTTCCTGCCTCACTGGACCGGCCCACTGGCGAAAGGGGTGGACGGCAAGTCCCTATTTATACGCAATGAGCCGCAAATAGTGTATAACTGGGCTAATTTATCGAGTGAAAGTTTAACATGAACCGAGCCATACTTCTTAAGTTAGTTGACACGTAAATCCTATCACTAGACCATGTAGCCTTCCGGCCCAATAAGCCTAAGGAGTCAGCAAGGATCATAAGGGCCGCCATCTCACAATCCCGGCCCGCTCCCCATTTTGCATTCTGCCTCACCTGTCACTCGCAAGTCGCAAGAAACTTTGAACGAGTTCGC
The DNA here is from genome assembly GCA_023614405.1 of Avena insularis. Classification (NCBI taxonomy): domain Eukaryota; kingdom Viridiplantae; phylum Streptophyta; class Magnoliopsida; order Poales; family Poaceae; genus Avena; species Avena insularis. The sequence goes on along the minus strand of CM042695.1, from coordinate 373,187,719 downwards.
GGTTTAAATTATGGAGCAGAAATCCGTCGGTCTCTGTCAGTTTCGCACTAACCTTTTCAATGAGCCGTAAATAACCCATCGGTATTACCCCTTGCTGTAATTTCCTAGAAAATTTACCAATTTCACCGCTTTGGTTCTGCTGTTAGAGATCAAGTCAATGTCAACATGCATCTCCAGATCAAGAGGTGAAAGCAACAGCAAATAGCCACTACGAGTTTATCAATGTTTGCTGTCAGTTACCCTTAGTTTAATTATCCATCTTTTGTCTTGCACCTGCAATTGTTTTGAAGTCTGTAGTATCATATTCGTCTCGATTGTCGTTGCCCAGGTGGTGCTGCCTGGTTCCTATCGGGGGACAAACCGCAAACGTCGACTGGCCTTGCGGGTTCATGTGAAGTCATTGACTTTTTTTTATTTCAAAGTGCTTAATTCTGGTTTTTAGCGTGAATCCCGCGCCGAAGCAATGCATGACATAATTTCAGTATGCATAGTTGACTGTAATAAAATATGACAATAAAATTTGAACTTGTAAAAATTCATGACAAACATAATGATATTAATTTTATTCGCCTATGCCATTAATCCCTTCATACATCAATATCCGGCCGTAGAGAAGTTTGAGCGCATGCCATCGGGGAAGTTGTATATTCTCAAACAGATTTTTGGAAGTGTGTTGTGTTATGGTACAAAGAAGACAACCATTGGTCTCCCTACAATTTAGTGTCTCAAGTTACTATTCTGTAAAACCATCTTCACTCCAAGGAAAATCTCGTTAGGGCCAACGATTTGGTGGTCCTCTGTCACACTCATCTCCAAAACCATGGAGTGAAGGCGCATACTTATCTCCCGATGTGGTGGGAAACATGCGACGAGAAAATGCCAGAATCTTTCATAGTGTATCAACAATGCCAACCATCATATTTTTTGTCAAATTGAAAAGAGAGACCACGCGGTTGTGCGTGAACGAGTTCATCACGCTGAGAGAGTCAACCTTTGTGAGTTTTTAGGTATTTCATTTCTAACACCTAAACTTGTTCCAGACGTATAGGACGCAATTCCATGGTTCCTTCCCGAACAACTTCACGTGCAAGATTTTGCGTGTTTGCTAAACCGAAAACATGTGAAGTTCTCTAGGCTCGTCCCATGAAATAATCCGCATTGCCGACATGCCGTCGTCCAGGGAATGGCCTCATGATTCACTATGTCAGCTCTATTTGGGCGCGCATCTGCCTCCCATCTTTGCGAAGACCGTATATGACTATGCAGGTTTGGAAGCTAGACATGTTTGGGCATTGGATGTCTTCCCTCATGCTCTTGTGCCTGAGAGCCACCATTCCATCGACTCATGGTAGGACTCATGCCTGAGACCTACGTCTACGTGACATACCTTGTGGATGAAGACATATGTCAGCGGGCTAGGAGTTCCGCTACGATTACCTGGAGGCGGGGCTGTAATTAATCCGCATTGCCGACATGCCGTCGTCCAGGGAATGGCCTCATGATTCACTATGTCAGCTCTATTTGGGCGCGCATCTGCCTCCCATCTTTGCAAAGACCGTATGTGCACTATGCAGGTTTGGAAGCTAGACACGTTTGGGCATTGGATGTCTGCCCTCAAGCTCTTGTGGCTGAGACCCACCCTTCCATCCACTCATGGTAGGACTCATGCCTGAGACCTACGTCTAGGTGACATACCTTGCGGATGAAGACATATGCCAGCGGGTTAGGAGTTCCGCTACGATTACCTGGATTTGGGGCTGTAATTGATGAGCAGTGCTTTGGTGTCCTCGTCCTCCCCTAAAAATAGAAAATTCTTAATCAATACATTTTCGACTCGGAGGGCATGAAGGGGTATCGGCGAATCCTGGCCGTATTGTATTTTCAGTTTTCTAAATTTAGGAGGGTGGACACCGGAGCAAAACTCGTGATCGAGAAGAGCAAGTATTAGTTCCCTTTTGTGTTTTCTCGAAATGTTTCACCTTGCAAAATACATGGTCTGATCCCTCTTGTAATACTACCAAAATAGAACTATATATACCTAACTGGACATGTTCTTCTAGGTATAGAGTGGCACATCACGTGGTGTCCTTCGGAACATGTTCTTCTAGCTGCATTGATCTTTCCAAAGGAACATGGAGCCTACATATACCTAACTGGACTACTACATATATATATCAAAAAACAAAAGAACCTGTACCCTGATGCATGATGAAAGCTAGAAAGGGCATATGACCTTTGATAAAAACAGCAAGTGCTGGGGAGAATAATTCCACTTTGGGAATCGTAGTAGCACGCCTGGGCTCTCGATCTCAACTCTCAAGGTGGATAGTATGATCCGATCTCCCAGCATGCACGGCCTTTTGGCCGCTCGCTCAGGTGGTCCAGGAACAGCAAGAATGCCCATTGCCCAATTGGGCGTTAGATATGCACGGCCTTCTCGTCTGGACGATAGAAGAACAAGTCTTGATCGAGTGGGCGTGCAGCGGTGTCAGGGGGCGCCGTGGAAACAGCGAGGAATAATCAAGGCGCAGCTAGCTAGCCCTGCTTTGGTTGCACGAAAGAGTACGACTTGTCAAACATCGATCCTTTTTCCTAGGCTAGATGTGTGGCCGGGCACTCGTTATTCAACATCATTTTGTCTCGCTGTTCACTGGATGTGGTCTCCATCTACGCTTATGGATAGTGGTAGACTAGTTGTCGAAAATTCAAAGATGATATATGCTTTAGGATAAAGAAAAAAAAAGACATTTTTCATATGCAAGGAATTCTTGAATAAATCACACCGCACATGTTCATGTTGCATGTGCACACGCAAATTTTGATGGAAACATGATATTTTGTGTGACATGTGTAAAAACACAATTATGTTTATCCAAAAAATTCCTTTTTTAGGGCAACCCAACGGTGCCCCCATTTTAGAAAACAAAATTGTATGTTCTGATCTGTCTATGGTGGCCCGTGGACATATCAGAGGCCATTGACTGCCCAAGCAAGGGCGGCGCACCCAACAGGCCAACCCATTTTGGTCCACGTTGCTGGCAGGGCATGGCGGTTGCTGCTCACCATTAATGGCGGTGCACCGGCTTCCGACACTGGTTCTAGCCCGAGCAACACACCCATCCACCATTTCCTGCCTAGGCCGCTCCCACCATTGTTTTCCCGCTTCTTGTTTCTCGCCCGCCTATAAGACCAAGCCGTCGAGGGAGTGGGATGGCCACACATCCATGCCTCGCCGCCTTCCCACCACTTGGGGCCAGTTTAGCCAGGCCAGGTGTCAGCGCTACCCTCCCAGCCTGCCGGTAGCCGACGAATAGGAGGACATGGAGGAGTGGGTGACGCCGACGAAGAGGAAGCGAAGGAGATCACCATGGGGCCGATCTAGTTTAGTTTAGGTTTTGCTTTTTTTATTTTTAATTGTAAAATCTACTCTAGTAATGAATGAATATACCCACACCTGTCTGTCAGACCGTAAAGCCAGCCAAATGCCGAAACTGAGCGATGCACGACGCGTGGTTCGTTGCCCCATCGATCCTTGACCTCTTTCTGCAAGGACAAATTTAGACAATGTCGGTCCGTTTACAGATCACCCTTAGATTTTCCCTTATGAAACATATTTTGATTTTTCCATAGGACAAAATATGTCTTTTCCGCACGAAACTTTTCATACATGACAAAGATACAAATACAAGCATTGAAAAAAAAATCATTTTTTATTTCTTAAACATTTTTCCTAGTTTAGTGGATGTACCAAGCCACCCGGGTACATAAACAACATGTCTACTAATTATACGCCGTGTTGCTAGCATGATTATGTGTCTGTTATCCTCATAAGAGCATCTCAGCTCGGGAAGGTGAGGAGGATTCTCTCAACTCTGGGCTCTTAGGCTCGATTCCTTTGGAGGGGGAAAGAAGGGTGACGAGACAAGGTTCTAGAAACGAGTGTTACAACTGCGGTGGCGGATGATGCCCGTGGGCTAGGGTTTGTGGGAAACCGAGGAACGAGTGGGAGAGAGCGAGATAGGATGAGCACGATGGTGTCGACATGGGGTCTTATTCCTTCTATAGATGACGATGGCAGTGACGGTCATCATGACGAAGGATCGATGGAGGACGCGTGGGCACGCAGGTGCCTATGTGCCTGAGGAAGAAGTCAACATGCACTTTTGTAGATAGACTTTTGGGCTCTTGGGGTTTTTCTGAGAACTTAAAAACAAGATTGTTTTTTCATATTTAATAAATCAAACATAATGTTCAACTTTTTTAAAAGTTTAGGGACCTTGTAAAATTAAAAGAGTAGCTCCACATATTTTTCTTTCAAATATTTTCAGACTATTTTGAAGGCAATTGACATGGGGAGATAACTAATAGTTAAAATTGTGGAGGTGACATTGAAATATGTGACCTGTTATACATCCGTGTTGCAATAGCCCAGTCCTATTATACATCACCTAGAAAAATATAAACTGCATAGGTGGTGTAAAAGCCTCTTCTCGATGATGTATATATTTTTTACATCACTTGTTTTAGATGTACTATAATACATCAGCTGTTAGAGATGCTCTAAGCACTATTACTTCACATCACACCCACCATGCATAAGAAGAGACACCAGTGGAGCCCATGAGCGTTAATATAGATAGCAAACATTGGCATAAAACATGGGACCTACTCTACCCCCCGTCCATGGAAGGAGACCCACCAGCCAGCTGCATTGGATGCTCAACCTAGCAAACCTGACAAGGACCTCATAGGTTAGCCTTGTATGCATGACGTTACCAACTGAAAAATTTGCCAAAAAATGGCACCTTATTAGACAACTACAATGCATTTTGCTAAGGGTACGTGGACTTAGATCACACCTTTATTTTTTATGAGAAGTGGTTTTATGGTGGTTATGTGGTTTCTTTGATATAGCTAAATTATGATAACCTATAGTGGTATGAAATGATTCAAGCATACACTTAATTAATGTTATGATGTCGATGACAATGATTTCAGCGTTTTCTATGCGGCGCAAGAGAGTTCTCACACATCCCTATTCAGTGACATGGGATGTACACTAAAAAATTTAAGGGTAAGCTAAATATTGCAAAAGCTTTCACCCACTAGGATGTCACTCACTGCAAGTTGCGTGATTACCAATTAACATGTTATTTTCTCGTGGATAAACTAGTATTTAAACTATAAGCGGTAATAATATCAGGCGATGTCACCATTTAACCGGTTCTTATGACTAAGATTATCTTTTTTTTAAGCATATGGTCGCAAGTTATGATACAATATAACTGGTCTACTTTGAGGTGGAATGACACACTAGCATGCCCACTTGAGGGACGGAGGCAAGGAGGCAAACAACGGTGTGGTGGAGATGATAAAAGGTGTCTACACCATCTCGCTAGGGTTCACAACTATTTCACAATTTGTTCTATAGGAGGCATGTCGGCAGAGGAAGCACATGGGTCAGGCAGTGATGTCGTCTGCCATATGATCCGAGCATTGGAGAAGCAGTGATAGTGAAGAGAATGAAAGGGTGACAAAGGTAGAATTTGAAACACAGGAGGCGAGCAGGGAGCTAGGGACGAATTTCGAGAGAGGCGAAGGAGGAATGGAGGAATTTTTTTACCCTGAAGGAGTGATCCTATAAGTAACCAAAGTCCTCAAATCATCTGCATGTGGCTAAAAAACATTTCAAAATTTAAAAATATTTCTGAAAAACGTACATTTACATGTCTATGCTGCATGTGCACATGCACAATTTATGGAAAAAGAGACATTTTCTATGATGTGCGTAAAAAGACAATTTGGGTTCTTACCTTTGACATCACATATTTTTATTTTTAATCAAAGTAGCGCATGTCTTTTCTACATGAAACTTTCCGGTCTTATCAGACACGGGCTTGTACATCATGGAAAAACTCAAATTTTAAATTGTTTTCAAGTTTTATTTATTTACACAGTTCACATAAACACACCTGCAAATTTAGACTTATCCGGGTGGAGAAAAACCATGTCCATTGTGTTCTCGTTAAGCATATGTGGCACACAAACACAATACTTTTCTATTCTATTGATACATGGATCTAGACCATTCTCTTGGTTTTCATGTAAAATAATGTTTTAGGGTTGAGTGGTTTCTTTGGTATCGATGGAGTATGATTATGTCAAGTAGTATGGAACATGCAAGTAACGTTACATAACTTTGTTTTCTCAGTTCATAATAGACTAACTATTCAAAATATAAAATATGATGATACAATTAATATCTTTTATACAACAAAATATGATGTCTCACATGAATCAATAACAGTCGTTGCACTTACGAACAAAAGAGTATGCTAAGTTGCAAAAAAGCCACGACCCATCAAGGCGTCCCTCGCACCAAGTTGCACAATGACCAATTTACATGTTACTTTCTCTCTAACAGAATAATCATTCATCGTAACGACCGATCGAGTAAAGCCACACGCGTGGCCATGATAATGTCAGGCTTTGTCACCACGTAACCTACCCTCACGACTAACAATACCTAAGTTTAATAAAAACTATGGCTTGGAATTACCATACAATACCATTGGTCCCCTCGTCCCCGGATTAAACTATAAAACCATCACTCTCTCCACCATATTAAAAAAAAGCCCACGGGCAACTTGCGAATTGCAAACTTAGATATTTCATCACTCCTGGGGGAAGCCAAGCCATTTGCGATTTTCCTATGGCCACTTGGAATTTCTCTGTTTGTCCCCCACTTGGGGCATATTGCAATGGCGCACCAGATGCAGACACACGGAGGCGCGATTAGAAAAATGGAGCTGCGGGTGTTCCTCGCGACAAGGGGATAAAAGGAGGGAGAGGGAATGACGCAGTCGAGGAGGAGAGGCCAGCCAGAGGGAGAGGAGGAAGGGACGGTGGAGCCGAGCTTTCTTGGGCGGACGCGTCGAGGGAGAGGATGGAGGTGGCGCGTGGGAGACCCATGCTTCTCCCCACTTCGTCTTCCACCTACGCACCCAGAGGTTTCCCCACCCCCCTTCCCTAGTATAGACTAGTCTTCCCTCGTTTCGGCCGCCTCCGCCATGTTTTGGTCATTAAGCTGCGCTGGTAATTTAACCTTGGCATCGTCCCTAGCCCCTGGATCTTTTCTTATGTAAGATTCTAGTGGTTTTTCTCGGAGAACTGAATTAATCTTGCATGATATGGTGGAGACGTCTGTGTATCTCGATTTGGGGAGCTGTTCTTGACATTTGGCCTTGAGCAGAGCAGCTCTCCTTGTCTATATGCATGTCCTTGAGAATTGGGATGCCACCATCAGTTCATCACAGTTAAATGTCCGCTTGGCCGGCAAACAATTGATTCCTCCTCCTTTGTTTACTGGAGCTAGCAGAAACAGTTAACAAGCTCATCACGTGCCACTTGCTCTGTTTTGTTTAGCTGTTTTCTGGTATTTCACCAAACAAAGTGCAATAGGAAATTTGAAAAAAGCAATTGCATGCTAGTTGTTCAGGACACTAGGTTGACTTGAAGGTAACACAGCATTTTGAGGTCTGAATGGGACTTCCTTTGGTTTGGATAGGATTTTTGTACTCCTTTTTCCGAAAAGGGGAGAGCCGCAGCCTATGCATCAATTGATGCAGATGGCCATGATAGGATTTATACTTTGTAATTACTAATGACTTGTTTGGTTATTTAACATTCTACAATACACTGCCCCTCCTCCTTTCATCAGGCGACTCCAGCGGGAAGACGGTTGATGATCATATGAGATCGACTTTGACTTTCAGTAATAAGCACTCTTTATTGGCAAGTCAAAACATCGAATATGGCCAGCCAATGGTATGCTCTCTGGATGAATTGAAACTTAATTCCGGGAACACCAAAGGATATTCAGTCCTACTCTTTGATTCAGGGGTGTGCTAACTGATATTATATTGCCACATATTATTCAGGCTTGTATTTCATACCCATTCAGTGATTCTGGGTCAGGAGTTTGGGCCGCCTATGGGTCACGCGCTATGGTATGTGGTTCTAACAAACTGTTAATTAACTTCCAAGATCTCTGAACTTCTGTACCGAGGAGCTTATATATAAACCTAGAACACTTTAATCAGCATGCATAACAACTTCTGAGTGGGTTCCTTTTGTCAATCTTTGAACTATACATCTTTCGGGGATATAATGAGAAGCTTAGAATAGCTTAGTATTTGCAATTTTTACATTTAAAAAGTTCAAGTAGAGACTTGGCGGGTTTTATCTGTACATAAGCATGAGTGAGTTATCAGCTTAACATAATGCCTGCACACAAAAATCTTCTGTTAAACTCTAATTTCAGGTCTTATTTGTAAGAAATATATAATGGCAAATTGGAAACACAGTAAAAGCCATTTTAGACCAACTGATCTTTTCCACCAATAAAACTCCAATTCTTTGGTTATATGTAATTCCAGAGCATGGGTAAATGTGTTGGTACTTGGTACTGATGAGCTGCTGGTGGATCTGGTTCTTGAATTTCTCTAGTGATCACTGTCCTCTAGCAGACGGGGATGAGAATACAGAGTTATTGTCTATACCACTCGTCTGGACCAGATTTCACTATTTTTTCTCAAGCAAATATGTGGCTTCATAAATCAAGTTACTATTATTTTGAACTATAGACTTTGGTTCTATTGTTTATTTGTTGGGTCATAAGCATTCAAAACTAGTTGGCTATTATTTTTCGAGACAAAGAGGCAGGAGCTCTGCCCATCCATTAAAGAACAAGAGAGAGTTTAGAGTTCAACAGTTTCCAACAGCAGGCTGAAAAACACCACAAAAGATTACTCTAAGTGGAAAAACTGCTGCTCAGCCTTCCCCTCAACTCAAAAACCAACTGTCTAAAAAAACCAAAGAACTACTCATTGATCATCACCAAACTACACTGCGTTGAATCCTGCTGAGCAAGGAGGGCCACCTCGCAAGGACGAAGGACCATGGGACCAAACTACACTAGTTGGCTATTGGCACTAGGAATTTTACGGTCATGGTTGAAAACCTTAATTGATTGGAATTCGAATCTAATTTAGTATTTGGTACCAGGTCGTAGTTATGATTCCTAGGTGCGGTACAGTTTTCGGAACAGTGGCAATTGCTTTTCCGGACCAAACCGTGCTTTCGTAACATAACTATGGCTGTACCAGTGTTCCTGCAACTCCCTGACAACATGTGGTGTCCTGTTAGCCACTATTTATAATTACATAAATTCAATAATTGACTTGTCCTATAGAGTGATCTGCCCGATCAACATTGTATTTTGCAATGTTGTACAGATTCTACTCAATTACGGCTTTAAGGCTCACACCAATAGTACTTCATCAGTCTTACCTTTTCATATTATCTGTAAGATACTTTTTACCATTTTCTTAGGTTGGTATATCACCAATTAGACAAGCAAAGAGGATTGTTTTGGTCACTTGTAATTTCTAATTGTTGGCACTACTTGAGGCATCCATGCATGGTGCATCAAGCTTCTTATTTCCTCTGTACTTTTATGGATCTTGACTAACCAGTTGTACATGAAACAGTTCCAACCCCAAATGACTGGAGGAGGGGCGTCCACAACAGCAAGAGTTCCCTTGCCTCTCGAACTAGCGGCGGATGAGCTCATTTTTGTCAATCCCAAACAATATCATGGAATTCTCAGGAGAAGACAGCTGCGTGCTAAGTTGGAGGCCAAGAATAAACTCACCAAAAACAGAAAGGTTCTTGTCTCTAGTACTTTCTCCTACTTTGCCATTGTCCCTCTTGCAAGTTGCGACTGAGCAGCACATTCATTGTCCATGTTATGTGAAATGAGCTTGGTATCTGTAGTTTCTTCTGCTTCGCCTAACATTTGAGTACAATTTCCATTTTCAGCCCTATCTTCACGAGTCTCGTCATCTTCACGCAATGAAGAGGGCAAGAGGTTCCGGCGGGCGTTTCCTCACTGCTAAACAGCTCCAGGAGCAGGCTCGCATTGCCTCCACGAAGGCCACTGCAGATGGCACGAATTCGTCAGGTTCAACCCATCTACGGCTAGGAAACAGCGCGGCTGGAGATCGTACCGCATCTGGGTCCAATATAATAGCCTCACACGAGAGCAGCAAGAGAGTCGCCGCCCCTGCTCCTGCCTTCGCCATGACTCACGGGGCGCACAAAGACGACGACTTCTTCCAGCACCATGGTTACCATCTCAGCTTCCCCAGCCGTTTCGGCCAGGGAAGCGGGCGCTACTCATAATAGCCACACGGCGTGATATGGTGACCAGGCAAATCATCCTTGGCTTTATTTTCTGGCGTGTTAGGACTTCTCCAGAGGTAGTATCTCGTATTGTTGTGATTTTGCAGCCCATCAGTCGGGGCTTGATGGTGATGTGATTGATATGCAACTGCAAAAGTTGGTGTAATTGTGCGTGTTAGAACAAGTAATTCTCTGTGTTTACTGGACAGTGTCTTGGGGAACTCGTCTTGTTGTTCAGCCCAACTCGAGAGTGGCTACATAACTTGTCCTGCACTGACATTGCTGTTGAGACAGGCTTGCAGTTCTCCGTTTGTGTTAAGTGTCACTTCCCCCTAATTGCCGCCAGTCACTTAAATGCCAAGGAAATACCGGAGATCACCGAGATCTTTGACTGGGACGAAGCTGAGAGCTGGGTAAGAAGGTTGGTTGTACTGTGGGAGATCAAGCTGGCATGATAATGTTGTTGACGTACACCAGGATATAAATGGCGGTGTCGCGGCGACAGAGCATGAAGACACCGGTGTGGCGATTTTATAGAACCAAAGTCTATAGTTTGGCGCAAATAAGACTGTTATGGCGACAGAGTCCATTTTTAAGTGCACCATTTTTGTGTCCATTTTATAGAACCAGGATATAAATGGTGCACCAGGATATAAATGGTGCAATGGTCCATTTTATAATAATACTTTTTTCCATGTTATAATAATAATTTTTTAAGTGCACCATTTTTGTGTCCTATCTCTATCTGGTGTCCAAGTATACCCCCATCATTTAGATCCTGGCATCCTGCAAATAAGAGTGTTACGTGTGTGTGTTTACTTCACTAAGATGTATGTTTCCGTTCGTGTATATTATAGAACTGATTTCCCTTTAGTTGTTTGTGAACTTTTTATTCGACTTAGCATTGTATTTTGCACTTGAAGATTTTGTTTTACTTCTGGCATTCTCTAAGTGATCAGTGTTGTAACTTTGCATTGCAGCACTCAAGAAATCTTTTGAACACGTCTCTACTAGATTAGTTTGTATATCTGCTTCTGACCCACTTCATGCTACTTGTTGGGGATCTATAATGCTCAAGGGATGAGTTTGTAAGCTATTTTCCTTCTGTTATTGTTTAAGTGATTGTTGTAAGTGTTTCTTTTATTTTGTTTGATGGAGTGAATTGAATGAGATCCCCAACTATAAACCCTTGTACTGCAGCCCTCAAGGTATATAACACATCTTTGCTAGATCAGTTTTGTATCTGCTAATAGCTTGCATTTGACAGTACAATTTTCATGTTTCAGATTACAGGAAGTTAAGGAGCATACCTTGGAGTGCAGAATATCTCCAATGCCAAGTAAGTTTTCTTACAGAGCATGTTTGTCATTTTTCTCATGGTGCTTCAGTTTCCAAATCTGATTCTTGTTTCTCTTTCCCCTTCTTTTGTGTGTTATTTTTCGTCATTATTTTCATTGATTTTGAGTCTTACAGCTGTCATATTCTGATTGGTTCTGAAAATGTGTCCGTTTAGTCACTCCCTAAATCGTTAAGGCAATCAATGTCATTGAATCATATCTTCGCGAAATATATCCTGCATGCGTGATCCCTGCTGAAATTAATCCATATCAATGCCAATTAATGTGATTCCAAAAATACCAAGTAACATCACAATATAAATTTACCCTTGCCTACCTTCGACAGAGTAGCTATTGCCAGGCCAGGCCGCTAGACAAGGCACCATCGCTGAAAATAACGAAGAACCAGGAATCAAAAGTGTGATTACTTTTCAAGCCATAGCCCTGACAGCAAGACCAGATCATGACGACTGCCAATCAGCTGCTGCTACTCCTGGCCACTGTCCTCTTGCTATCATCCTCAGGTACTTATGGATGCTGATTAGTCTATTTGTAATCACCTGTGGTATGCATATATAATACAGTATATCCTCATATAATTTGACGTATCTATGAATGCGATAAACAGCCTTTGCGGGGCAACAACTTCATCCTCCTCAGTACGACTGCTCGGAGGTGATCTACTCCGGCGACTGCAAACCCGTCACCTGCTATACGGATTGCCTGAAGAAGTACACAAGGGGAGAAGGCCTCTGCGTTCCGAAGGGATGCAAGTGTAACTTTTACTGCAAATCGTCCTCTTTTCCCAACCACGATCCAACTGATGAGAACTGAATAGATTAGCTTGCTAAGGACGGCCTGCCTTGCATTAAGATGATCTGTTGCAACAATAGATCAGATGTCTGTGATAATGATAGGGGAATAACAGACGTTTCATTGGCTATATATGTATGGCATGATTTCTGTTCTGTCGGTTTTACCCGTTATGTGGCTACTGCCCGTTAGGCCGTTGCAGCAGTCGATCTATGAATCAAGAGTACTTGGTTTGCAATTAGCTTACCGAACATTACAAGTCTTTGAATCTGGCAACCATTACAACAAAATGGTTAACTAAATTATGGAAATGACATTGTGTATCTTTATCAAGAAAAATATTGGGATCGCAAACGCTTACGAACTATTACATCATGTGTGAATTTAGGAGCTAGTGTCATGGAATGATAGCTAGCCCTTAGTCGGGATTGAGCACTTTGCTCACATTGAAATAACATCAGTTCTACGGAAAATCCTTCCAATAGCTCAGAACAATTTCAGTCATGGGTTTTAGTCACAACTTTCTCTTTTCTATGAGAATAGCTACCAAAAAAATAAACCATACACAAGAGCTTTACTTGTGCTCCAACGGAGCAACACCAGTCTGGTTGGTTACTAGCCACACTATAAATGGAAAATATTCATAAGCGTTGAGAACATATCCATCTACTTCCTGCTAATTAAATAGACATTTATTCAAAATATGCAGATAGTTTCTAAGAGCATCTTCACCCGCGTTTCCAGGACGGCGTTCTCAGGGCGTTTTTTTCTCGTCCGAACGGCTAATTTTTGCCCAGTTGCGTTCATAGAACGTCGGTTTCGTCCAGATTCGGCCCAACTTTCATCCGGACTTCCCAGACCGATCCCGGGGTCCTGGGAACGCCCTGAGAACGCCAGACGAAGCGAGAACGATGGTGGACCAACTCTATCAGCGACTCTAGGCTGAACTCCCGCCCTTTTCTTTTCCCCCTCCCAGCTTTGCTCCCCATTCCCCCAACTCCCGCCAGTTCGCCGAGCTCCCGCCCGCCATGCCGCCCAAGGGTTTCATCAAACCCTGATCCAACCTCGGAGAACCGAAGGAGAAAAAGGCGAGGGAAGCGAGAGCGCCGGCGAAGAGGCCGGAAGGCTTGACCAACACCGAGTGGCTGACCCTTGTACAGAAGAGGAAGGTCGAGTCGGACGGCCGCAAGGATAGGAAGGCGAGGGTGAAAGCGGTGAAGGCGCTCGCCGAGGCCTAGGGGCTAACCGACGATCAGGCGATGAGGGCGAAGCAGGCGGCGGTGTCGCGTGCGGTGATGTCGCGCCCGAGGCCGGTCGTCCCCCCGTAGTACGGCGTCCACTAGGGGAGCCAGCCAAGCGTCGAATCACCGGCCGAGTTCTCGCCGATCTCGCCGGCTGGCTTCGAGGAGAGCCAGGCGAACCCGCGACAGAGGTACTCCTCTTCCCCCGAGTTCAAAGGCGAATTCAACCCGAACGTGCTCTTACCCTGTCCCGTGCCTCGCCCTTCTTCGGCTTTCAACGTCGACATCAACATCCCCTACTCCACCTCTCCGGCGTACGCAGGCCCTTCGTCGTCTATGCGCCGCGGCCCACTTCCGTTCAGCGGCAACTCCTCGCCTGCAACCTTCGGCAAGGACGACACACACAACATGTTCGGCGGAATGTCGGCCGAGGCGTACATGTAGGACATCATTTCCCAAGGTTCGGCGTCCGTCGGCAACCCCTCCTTATTCACTCAAGAATAGTCCCGGGCCGATGCCGAACGGCATCGAGTCTCAGGATTTCGCCAAGGACGTGGAGGATGCCGAGGGGGATGCCTTGGCTTCGATGAAAGGCAAAGGCAAGAGGAAGCCGTGCACGTCGGTGTCGGAGCCCCGGATCAAGTGGAAGGTGCTTGAGGACCTTTGTCTCGCCGACGCCTGAAAATCGGTGAGCATGGATCCCATCACCGGTGCCAACCAAAACTCCGACAACTACTGGAAGCGCGTGGAGCTAGCGTTCGATGAGCGTAGCCTTTGCGACCCGAAGTATAGCAAGATTCACATGGAGCGAGGGGAGAAAGCCATGACCAACCATTGGGGGCTCATCCAGCAAGCCTGTAGCAAGTGACACAGCTGTCTCGAGGAGGTCGACCGTGATGGGTTTCGCAGCATAGTAAATTAAAAAATTCCCTACGGATGCGAACAAGAAAGCCAAGATCTAATCTAGGAGATGTAATCAACGAGAGAGATTGATGAGATCTTCATACCCTTGAAGAAATTGCACAGTGAAGCGTTCAAACGCTCAATGTAACATGGTTGACATAGTCGTACTCGCCGTCTCCTCCTCGTGATCCGATCCGATCCTACGCCGCAAGTGGCGGCGCCTCCGAGAGATGCACACGTACGGTGCAGCGACGTCTCCTCCTTTCCTTGGTCCATCAAGTATGGTGGAGAGATAGATTGGTTCTGCAGCACGACGGCGTGGTGCTTATGGTGGAGAGTTTCTGCGGCAGGGCTTCGCCTACGCGCAGTCGGGAGAGAGAGAGAGAGGTGGAGGGGCAGCAGTTGGACGACGGCTAGGGTTGGAGTGGGGGGCAAGTCATCCCCCCCTCTTCTGGAAGGTTCCCTTAGGGTTTCCCCTAAGGGCTGGCCGGCTGGGCCTTAGGGGCCTTGTGCCCCTGGCCCAAAGTGGCCAGGGCACTTCCCCTTACGCCCACGCAGGACTCCGACAAGTGGGCCCACGTTGGTCCCACTCCGGAACCTTCTAGAACCTTCCGGTACAATACCGATAAACTCTGAAACGATTCCGAAATCCAAAAACCGCTTTCCTTTATATGAATCTTATTCTCCGGACCATTCCGGAACCTCTCGTGATGTCCTGGGTCTCATCCGAGACTCCGAACAAAAAAACTCATAAACCAATTATCCATTCTATCCTAGCGTCGATGCACGTTAAGTGTGTGACCCTACGGGTTCGAGAATATGCAGACATGATCTTCTATCAATAATCAACAACGGGATCTGTAAACCCATATTAACTCCCACATATTCATCGATGATCATATCGGATGAACCACGATGCCAGGATTCAATTAATCCCATATATGTATTCCCTTTGTAGAGCAATATTTTACTTGCCCGAGATTCGATCGTTGGTATTGGCATACCTAGTTCAATCTCGTTCACAACAAGTACTTTACACGTTCCGTAATCCAATATCACTTTGTGATTAACTCCTTAACCACGTGCTTGCAAGCGGTGTTGATATCGATTACCGAGTGGGCCGGAAGTATATCTCTCCGACTCGGGAGGGACAAATTTCATCTCGATACATACAACCCAACAAGTACTTTCCGATCACCTGAGAGACACCTTTATGATCACCGTCACATAG
Source organism: Avena insularis (assembly GCA_023614405.1). Classification (NCBI taxonomy): domain Eukaryota; kingdom Viridiplantae; phylum Streptophyta; class Magnoliopsida; order Poales; family Poaceae; genus Avena; species Avena insularis. The sequence goes on along the minus strand of CM042695.1, from coordinate 373,171,949 downwards.
GATGACGTTTGATGACCTCAAAGCTTTCTTCCGATACCAGGGAGTTGTATTATCTCATGGTCTAAGAAATACAATACTTGACATAGGAAAAAGCTTCGCAAAGAAGAACACGATGACACGATCTAATTGCTCTGCTTAATTTGGGTATGTCCATCATATTATTCTCCTAATGACATGATCTCATTATTAATCGATAACTCATGTCTATGGTTAGGAAACCTTAACCATCATTAATCAATGAGCTAGTCCATAGAGGCGTACTAGGGACACGGTTTTGTTCATAAACCACACAAGTATCAAAGTTTACCTTAATACAATTCTAGCATGGAATATAAAATTTATCATGAACAAGAATTATAATAATAACATCTTTATTATTGCCTCTAGGGCATAATTCCAACAGTCTCCCACTTGCACTAGAGTCAATAATCTAGTTTACATCTGGCAACAATCTAACATCCATGGCATTAAGGTGCTGATCATGTTTTGCTCGTGGAAGAGGTTTAGTCAACGGATATGCGACATTCAGATCCGTATGTACTTTGCTAATCTTCAGATCTCCATCTGCTATATAATCTTGAATTATATGAAAACGGTGGTTGATGTGCTTGGTCTTTGGATGATATCTTGGTTCCTTAGCCAGTGCTATGGCGCCAGTGTTGTCGCACAATATCTCCAGTGGGTCCAAGGCACTTGGAACCACATCAAGCTCAGTGATGAAGTTCCTGATCCAAACTCCTTCACTTGATGTTCTGAAGCAGCCACGTATTCCGCTTCTGTTGTAGGTCCTGCGATCACGCTTTGCTTGCAGCTTCTCCAGCTCACTCCACCATTCAAAATATAAACGTATCCTGTCTGAGATTTAGAATCATCCGGGTCGGTGTCGAAACTAGCGTCGACGTAACCTTTTACGACGAGCTGCTCATCACCTCCATAGACCAAGAACATTTCTTTAGTCCTATTTAAATACTTTAGGATGTTCTTTACGGCTGTCCAGTGTTCCACTCCTGGATCACTTTGGTATATGCTCGTGAAACTAAGAGCACTGGACACATCCGGTCTAGTACATAGCATGACAATACATGATAGAACCTATGGCCGAGGCATATGGCACTTTGCTCATAGTATCTCTATATTTTACCGTAGCTGGACACTGAGCCTTGATCAATATCTTACCTGACAACATGGGCAATGAACCTTTCTTTGCTTTATCCATTCTGAACCTTTTCAGAACTTTGTCTAGATATATACTTTGGCTTAAAGCTATTAGGCGTCTTTGTCTATCTCTATATATTTTGATGCCTAATATATAAGCAGCTTCTCCTAGGTCTTTCATTGAAAAACATTTATTCAAATAACTCTTCACATCGTTAAGCATACCAATGTCATTTCCAATAATCAATATGTCATCCACATATAGTACTAAAAATGTCACCGAGATCCCACTCACTTTCTTGTAGATACAAGCTTCATAGCAATTTGGAACAAATCCAAAACTCTTGATCACTTGATCAAAACGAAGGTTCCAACTCCGAGATGCTTGCTTCAGTCCATAAAAGAACGCTGAAGTTTGCACACCTTATTAGCATCTTTAGGATCGACAAAAACTTCGGGCTGCATCATATACAACTCTTCATCAATGTTGCCATTGAGGAACGCAGTCTTGACATCCATCTGCCATATTTCATAATCATGAAATGCAGCAATTGCTAATAAAATCCGAATGTACTTAAACATCGCTATGGGAGAGAAAGTCTCATCGTAGTCAACATCTTGAACTTGCCGAAACCCTTTTGCGATAAGCCGAGCTTTATAGACAGTAACATTACCATCCGTGTCTGTTTTCTTCTTGAAAATCCATTTGCACTCAACGGCCTTACGGTCGCTAGGAGGGTCCACCAAAGTCCATACTTGGTTTTCGCTCATGGATCCCAATTCGGATTTCATGGCCTCTAGCCATTTCTCAGAGTCTGGGCTCATCATTGCTTCCTCATAGTTCATGTGTTCACCGTTGTTCAACAACAAGACGGTTAAGACAGGGTTGTCGCACCATTCAGAGTGGCACGTGACCTTGTCGACTGCGAAGTTCGTAGTAGCATCGCTCAAGTTTCATGATCCTCGTCATTAGCTTCCTCTCTTGTTGGTGCGACGACCTGGAACAATTTCAGGTGCTGCGCTACTCTCCAACTCGAGAGAAGGTTCAATAACCTCGTCTAGCTCTACCTTCCTCCCACTCACTTCTTTCGAGAGAAACTCCTTCTCAAGAAAGGATCCGCTCTTTGCAACAAACACTTTGCCTTCGGATCTGTGGTAGAAGGTATACCCAATCGTCTCCTTAGGGTATCCTATGAAGACGCATTTCTCCGCTTTGGGTTCGAGCTTGTCCGGCATCAACTTCTTGGCGTAAGCTTCGCATCCCCAAACTTTAAGAAACGACAACTTAGGTTTAGCACCAAACCATAGTTCATACGGTGTCGTCTCAATGGATTTAGATGGTGCCCTATTTAAAGTGAATGCAGCGGTTTCTAATGCATAACTCCAAAATGATAACGGCAAATCTATAAGAGACATCATTGATCGCACCATATCTAATAGAGATCGATTCCGGCGTTCAGACACACCATTGCACTGTGGTGTTCCAGGTGGCGTGAGTTGCGAAACGATTTCGCTTGCTTTAAGATGCGTGAAAAAATCATAACTCAAATATTCACGTCCACGATCGGATCGTAGAAATTTAATTTTCCTGTTACGATGGTTTTCCACTTCGTTCTGAAATTCTTTGAACTTTTCAAATGCTTCAGATTTATGTTTCATTAAATAGATATACCCATATCTACTTAAGTCATCAGTAAAAGTGAGAAAATAGCGATATCCACCGCGCGTCGAAACACTCATTGGTCCGCATACATCGGTATGTATGATTTTCAATAAGTCCATTGCTCGCTCCATTATTCCGGAGAACGGGGTTTTGATCATTTTTCCCATGAGGCATGGCTCGCACATGTCAAATGATTAAAAATCAAGAGACTCCAAAAGTCCATCAGAATAGAGTTTCTTCATGCGTTCTACACCAATATGACCTAGACGGCAGTGCCAAAAATAAGTTGGATTATCACTATCTACTTTGCATCTCTTAGCCTCAATGTTATGGATGTGCGTTTCATTGCTTTCGAGATTCAGAAGAAATAAACCATTCACAATAGGTGCATGACCATAAAAGATGTTATTCATATAAATAGAACAACCATTATTCTCTGATTTAAATGAATAACCGTCTTGCAATAAACACGATCCAGATATAATGTTCATGCTCAACGCAGGCACATAATAACACTTATTACGGTTTAAAACTAATCCCGAAGGTAAAACTAAGGAGAGCGTGCCGATGGCCATCACATCAACTTTTGATCCATTGCCAACGCGCATCGTCACCTCATCCCTTGCTAGCCGCTGTCTATTCCGTAGCTCCTGTTTTGAGTTACAAATATTAGCAACTGAACCAGTATCATATACCCAGGCACTACAACAAGCGCTAGTAAGGTAAACATCAATAACATGTATATCAAATATACCTTTAATGGTGCCAGCCTTCTTGTCCGCTAAGTACTTTGGACAGTTGCGCTTCCAGTGACCCTTGTCCTTGTAAAGGAAGCACTCAGTGTCCGGCTTAGGTCAAGACTTGAGCTTCTTCTCAGCAGGGCAACGCGCTTGCCGCTGCCTTTCTTGAAGGATTTCTTTGCACCCTTAGCTTTCTTAAAGCTAGTGGTCTTGTTGACCATCAACACATGATTATCTTTCTTGATATCCACCTCTGCAGCTTTCAGCTTAGCAAAGAGCTCAATGATCGTATCAGTGGAACCAATTTGATTGTGAGTAACTACAAAACCTTTGTAGCTAGGAGGGAGTGATTGCAGAACTCTGTCAATCTTGAGATCTTCTGGAATCTTGCAGTCCAGTTGATCAAGACGTTGAGTGTAGCCCGACATCTTAATGGCGTGCTCACTAACGGAACTCCCTTCCTCCATCTTGCAGTTAAAGAACTTCTCAGATATCTCATATCTCTCAGAACGGGCATGAGTCTGAAACATGGTTTTTAGTTCCTCAAGTATCTCAAAGGGCCCGTCGAACTCCTCAAAACGATTTTGAAGTTCCGGTTCCATAGCAAACAACATGGTACTCTTAATCACTCCATAATCATCTTTGCGTGACTGATAAACAACTTTTTCATCAGCCGACGCATCAGTAGCAGGGGCGTCACCTAGCGCTTTCTCAAGTACATAGGCTTTTTGTCCGCCAGTGAGAATGATTCTCAGATTGCGGAACCAGTTGGTGAAGTTAGACCCATTGTTCTTAAGCTTTTCTTTCTCAGCAAAAACGTTAAAGTTGAAGTTGGACTTAGCCATTTGATCTACAAAATTTGCAAATACAATTTAGACTATGTTCATGATAACTAGTTCAACTTAATCAAATTACTAGATAAACTCCCACTAAATTCAACATCCCTCAAGTTGTTTAGTGAACACGATCCAAATTCACCACACCTAATCCGATATTCACGAGAAGAGATGTGGTTTCAATGGTGGACAACAAAGTGTCGATCATATCATTCATATGACTCATGTTTAACCTTTCGGTTCGTGTGTTCCGAGGCCATGTCTGTACATGCTAGGCTCGTCAAGTCAAACCCAAGTATTTCCGCGTGTAAAATCGGCTTGCACGTTGTATGTGAACGTAGAGTTTATAGCACCCGATCATCACGAGGTGCTTGAAAACGACGAACTTTCTCAACGGTGCATACAGGGGGAGAACACAATTTTATCTTGATCTTTAAGTGAGGAATCATCTTATAATGCTACCGTCGCGATATAAGCATAATAACATACATAAAAGGGTAAACATCATATGCATATAATTTTATGTGACATGGTATAGCCAATCTCCGCGCAATGATCTCCATCTTGTGCGCGCCAGCATGATCTCCATCACTCCACCATGATTGACTCCACCACGAATAGCAACTACAACTATTGCTAACTACTTAGCGATAAAGTAAAGCTATTACATGGCGTATAAGAAGTTGACACGCAGGTCATATACAATTATAAAGACAACCATACGGCTCCTGCCGCCAGAACTCATCGACATGCAAGTCATGAAATATTACAAAACATGATCATTGCATACATCTCAATTCATACACATCATGTCTTGGGCCATACCATATCACAAAACACTCCCTGCAACAACAAGTTAGACGCCTCTACTTTGTTGTTGCATGTTTTACGTGGCTTATGGGAGTAACCAGCTAAGAACGATTCTTACCTACGGAAAGCCACAACGGTGATATTATGGTTGCTGACATCCGTTGTAAGTCCCATGACTACTATAGTGAGAAAAATTGGCATCCACCAGCCGCATGTGTGGAACAAGCCACACGTCAAGTGCGGAGCCGGTCTCGCGAACGAGGTCACGTAAAGTTGGCCTGGACCGCTTCGATCTCACTATGTCGCGCCATGAGAAATACACAACAAGAGGTTTGCAACAGAAAACATCAACGCCCGCAACAAGCATGTTGCGTTCTACTCGTGAAACACATCTACGCATAGATCTAGCTCTGATACCACTGATGGGTTTCGCAGCATAGTAAATCAAAAAAATTCCTACGAATGCGAACAAGGAAGCCAAGATCTAATCTAGGAGATGTAATCAACGAGAGAGATTGATGAGATCTTCATACCCTTGAAGAAATCAAGACAGCGTAAAACGCTCAATGTAACGTTGTTGACGTAGTCGTACTCCCCGTCTCCTCCTCGTGATCCGATCCGATCCGATCCTACGCCGCAAGTGGCGGCGCCTCCGAGAGATGCACACGTACGGTGCAGCGACATCTCCTCCTTTCCTTGGTCCAGCAAGTATGGTGGAGAGATAGATTGGATCTGCAGCACGACGACGTGGTGCTTATGGTGGAGAGTTTCCGCGGCAGGGCTTCGCCTACGCGCAGTCGGGAGAGAGAGAGAGGTGGAGGGGCAGCAATTGGACGGCGGCTAGGGTTGGAGTGGGGGGCAAGTCATCCCCCTCTTCTAGAAGGTTCCCTTAGGGTTTCCCCCAAGGGCTGGCCGGCTGGGCCTTAGGGGCCTTATGCCCCTGGCCCAAAGTGTCCAGGGCACTTCCCCTTAGGCCCACGCAGGCCTCCGACAAGTGGGCCCACGTTGGTCCCACTCTGGAACCTTCTAGAACCTTCCGGTACAATACTGATAAACTCCGAAACGATTCCGAAATACAAAAACTGCTTTCCTTTATATGAATCTTATTCTCCGGACCATTCCGGAACCTCTCGTGATGTCCTGGGTCTCATCTGAGACTCCGAACAAAAAACTCATAAGCCAATTATCCATTCTATCCTAGCATCGATGCACGTTAAGTGTGTGACCCTACGAGTTCGAGAATATGCAGACATGATCTTCTATCAATAATCAACAACAGGATCTGGAAACCCATATTGACTCCCACATATTCATCGATGATCATATCGGATGAACCACGATGCCAGGATTCAATTAATCCCATATATGTATTCCCTTCATCACGCGATATTTTACTTGCCCGAGATTCGATCGTTGGTATTGGCATACCTAGTTCAATCTCGTTCACAGCAAGTACTTTACTCGTTCCGTATTCCGATGTCACTTTGTGATTAACTCCTTAACCACGTACTTGCAAGCGGTGTTGATATCGATTACCAAGTGGGCCCGAAGTATATCTCTCCGATTCGGGAGGGACAAATTCCATCTCGATACATACAACCCAACAAGTACTTTCCGATCACCTGAGAGACACCTTTATGATCACCGTCACATAGGATGACGTTTGATGACCTCAAAGCTTTCTTCCGATACCAGGGAGTTGTATTATCTCATGGTCTAAGGAATACAATACTTGACATAGGAAAAAGCTTCACAAAGAAGAACACGATGACACGATCTAATTGCTCTGCTTAATTTGGGTCTGTCCATCATATCATTCTCCTAATGACATGATCTCATTATTAATCGACAACTCATGTCTATGGTTAGGAAACCTTAACCGTCATTAATCAATGAGTTAGTCCATAGAGGCGTACTAGGGACACAGTGTTGTTCATAAATCACACAAGTATCAAATTTTCCGCTTAATACAATTCTAGCATGGAATATAAACTTTATCATGAACAAGAATTATAATAATAACATATTTATTATTGCCTCTAAGGCATAATTCCAACAGACCGCACACCCGTCAGCGGTGAAAACATGGACAATAAGATACTTCGCCTGGCCTTCTAGGAATCAACTAGCTCGACTTCTTTGACAAGTCTTCTATATGATTCCAACTAAGTCGGTTTCTTCCCTGTCTTGAGTGGTCTTCTTGGCATCAGTTAGCTCAACTTCTTTGGCAAGTCTTCTATATGATTCCAACTAAGCCGGTTTCTTCCCTATCTTGAGTTGCCTGCTATCTAGGTCGTTATATATATGAGGCTATTTCCGAATCACCTATTGAATCTTCCTTCAACACCAGCTATATTCAGCTCCTTAGTGTCCGACTTGATCTTGGCCAAATTTCAGAAAATATCAAAATAGGTTCATCTGCAACTTACTTTTATCTGGCTTTCACTATTTCATAGTACTGGCCCAAAATGGGTGCTGACACTAAGTATAAGTGACAAGGAAGATAAAAGTTAATTACCGCGATGATTAACTAGGTAGCTACATCCATCAGATTGTCAATTAGCACATGTCCCATAATAATAAACTAATGCTTTTGAAATCTATGTTTCTTTCTTTCTTTTTAGGAGGTGTTCTTCGGTGTCCTCCTCTAATCTTATGTTTGCATGAGTCAGTTTTCTTTTAACCCGTTGAAACTTATATCCAAATCCTATATACCTCATTATAGGTGTACTCAGTCCAGCTGGGTAACTCCATGTTCCCACCGGCCGATCCCACATCCCCTTATCATGATCTACCTTTTTGCATGCCACGTTTTAAAATATTGTTGCTGCTTCTATATATATCTCGATTTCTGCCTCCCGTAGGCACGCGAGTATACATGGACTGTGAGTATAAGTCTAAGCGAACCATGCAGGCTTCAAGTGATTTGTACGGTCTTCATAATGAATTGTCATCATGCGACACTACTGGAAAAACCATCTTCGGTTCGATCAGAACAAGCCCAGCAGTCCCGGCCCGTCACGAACCGCGACTAGTGCTAGCACTAGTCCCGGTCCGTGAGGCCTCCAACGGATAGAAATGGACATAAGCATTAGTCCCGGGCCGGACCAGAACATTAGTCCCGATCCGTAATACGACCTAGGACTAATAAGCTGGAACGTGGCAACAACTCTTTTCGGGGACTATTAGTCTCGGGTCGTATCACGGCCCGGGACTAATTGTCCATCACTATATATACAGCTCCCTGGCCAGCTGCCCTAGAGCATATGGTGGCCATTTTTCTCAAAGAAAGCAAGAGAGTTCATGCCATTTTTTTCTCAAGATTTGTTAAGATTTAGTTTGCAACACCTAAATCCAAAGCTTTAAAAGGTTAGAACTTCATTCTTTCATCTCTTATTGCTACTTTAGCTCTATATAATGCTCTAGAAGTATAGAGATATGGATCAAATGCATGCATGCTCTAGAAGTAGCTAGAAGGATTTTGATATATATGTGTAACGAATTTTGATTAGGCACATAGTTACTGAAAATTGAAATGTGTAATTTTAGAGTTTCAGAGCTTAGAATGGAATGTGGTTTTCATTGATGGAACAATAATAAAAAACTCCATATTTATCATGTTGATTGTTTTCCCCAATTCACAAATTGGTGCATGTAAATTTTTCAAAATTCAAAATTAATGCTCTAGAAGCTCTCAATATAACTTGTAATAATTTTATCATGTTGTGTAATGGTTTTTGATATACTTTTACTATAATGCAGATGGTCCGGGAATGGATGTGCAGTCTCGACCGACATCATGAAGTTCATTAATTGCGTGCATGAATTCATCCGTGTTGCTGATGCAAACAAGCACAATGGTTTTGTATTCTGTCCATGTAATTGATGTAAGAATCAGAAGGATTACTCTGACTCAAAAACCCTTCACAGCCACCTGTTGAAGTCCGGCTTCATGCCCAGTTATAATTGTTGGACCAAGCATGGAGAGAGAGGGGTTATAATGGAAGACAATGAAGAAGAGGAGGATGATGACAACTATCATGGTTTCCCTGAGTACGGAGATACTTCCATGGGGGATGCTGAAGGGGAGGATGAAGAAGAGACACATGATGAACCCGCTGATGATCTTGGTCGGACCATTGCCGATGCATAAAGAGATTGTGAAACTGAAAAGGATAGGGAGAAGTTCAATCACATGCTAGAGGATCACAAAAAGTTGTTGTACCCAAATTGCGAAAATGGTCTAAAAAAGCTGGGCAGCACACTGGAATTGTTGCGATGGAAGGCTGAGTGTGCTATACCTGACTCCTCATTTGAAAAGTTGCTGAAAATGATAAAGAATATGCTTCCAAAAGATAATGTATTGCCCGCCAGTACATACGAAGCAAAGAAGGTTGTCTGCCCTCTAGGTTTAGAGGTTCAGAAGATACATGCATGCCCTAATGACTGCATCCTCTACCGCGGTGAGGAGTATGACAATTTAGATGCATGCCCAGTATGCACTTCACTTCGGTATAAGATTAGACGAGATGACCCTGGTGACGTTGAGGGCGAACCCCCCGGAAGAGGGTTCCTGCGAAGGTGATGTGGTATGCTCCTATAATACCACGGTTGAAAGCTTATTCAGAAACAAAGAGCACGCCAAGTTGTTGCGATGGCATAAAGAGGAACGTAAGTCAGACGGGATGTTGAGACACCCCGCTGATGGGTCGCAATGGAGAAAAATCGATAGAAAGTACCCGGACTTTGCAGATGACGCAAGGAGTTTAAGGTTTGGTCTAAGTACAGATGGCATGAATCCCTTTGGGGAGCAGAGCTCCACACAACACTGCCCGTGACTCTATGCATCTATAACCTTCCTCCTTGGTTGTGCATGAAGCGGAAGTTCATTATGATGCCAGTGTTGATCCAAGGTCCGAAGCAACCCGGCAACGACATTGATGTGTACCTAAGGCCATTAGTGGAAGAACTTTTACGGTTGTGGCATGAACCCGAGATACGCGTGTGGGATGAGCACAAGCAGGAAGAATTTAACCTCCGAGCATTGCTTTTCGTAACAATCAATGATTGCCCTGCTCTTAACCTTTCAGGACAGTCAAACAAGGGATACAATGCATGCACACACTGTTTAGATGAGACTGCAAGTATATATTTGGAACATTATAAGAAGAATGTATACAATGAGTATCGTCAATTTCTTTTGGCTAAGCATCCCTTAAGAAAGAAAGGCAAGCATTTCAACGGTCTGGCATGTCACCAGACGAAGCCTAAGGAGCGTACTGGTGCTGATATATTTGATATGGTCAAAGATTTGGATCAACTGGTAACCTTTGGAAAGGGTCCTGGAGGAAAATTTGTTCCGAAAGACGCTGAAGGACACGCACCCATGTGGAAGAAGAAATCTATATTTTTGGAGCTACCATATTGGAAATTCTTAGAGGTCCGCTCTGCAATCGATGTGATGCATGTGACGAAGAATCTTTGCGTGAACCTGCTAGGCTTCTTGGGCATGTATGGGAAGACAAAAGATACATCGGAAGCACGAAAGGACCATCAACGTATGAAAGACATGATGGCTGCATCCGTAATGGTTTCAAGGTCATGCCGCCTACGCTTACCAAACAAGAGAAGGAAATATTTTTGAATGCCTAAGCAGTATTAAGGTCCCGTCGGCTTCTCGTCAATATAAAGGGATAATAAATATGGCAGAAAAAAGTTCCAAAACCTAAAGTCTCATGATCGCCACGTGATTATGACGCAAATGCTTCCGATTGCATTGAGGGGCTTCTACCAGATAATGTTCGAGTACCCATTGTGAAGCTATGTGCATTTCTCAATGCAATCTCGTAAGATAATGAATCTCAAGATCTACCACGGTTACGTAAATGATGTGGTCCAATGTCTTGTTAGTTTTGAGTTGGTGTTCCCACCATCCTTCTTCAATATTATGACGCACCTGCTGGTTCACCTAGTCGAAGAGATTTCCATTCTCGGTCCTGTATTTCTACACAATATGTTTCCCTTTGAGAGGTTTATGGGAATCTTAAAGAAATATGTTCAGAATCGCGTATAGGCTGAAGGAAGCATATCCAAGGGCTATGGAACAGAGGAGGTCATTGAATTTTGTGTTGACTTTGTTCCTCACCTTAAGCCGGTTGGTCTTTCTCAATCGCGGTATGAGGGGAGACTGAGTGGAAAGGGTACTCTAGGAAGGAAATCAATAATATGTAGAGACGGACATTCTTACACCGAAGCACATTACACCGTTCTACAGAATTCTATCTTGGCAGCCCCATATATCGAGGAACACAAGAAAATCTTACGCTCCAACAACCCTGGAAAGGATGACTCTTGGATTAGAGATGAACACATGAAGAGTTTTGGCGGTTGGTTGCAACATCTCATCAAAAACAACACTCTTGGAGATCAGCTATACTTGTTGTCTAGGTCACCATCTTCGACTATATCGACTTTCCAAGGGTACGAGATAAATGGGTATACATTTTACACGATAGCCCAAGATAAAAAGAGCACCAACCAAAACAGTGGTGTCCGCTTTGATGCAACAGACAACAATGGGTCAAAGACCACATATTATGGTTACATAGAGGAGATATAGGAACTTGACTATGGACCTACTTTTAAGGTCCCCTTGTTTCGGTGCAAATGGGTCAAGCTGACGGGAGGAGGGGTTGAGGTAGACAAGAAATACAGAATGACATCGTTGGATCTCAACAATCTTGGGTACTTAGACGAACCATTCGTCCTAGCCAATGATGTGGCCCAGGTTTTCTATGTGAAGGACATGTCTACCAAACCTAGAAAACAAAAAATAAGAAAAATAATACATCATACGATGAGACAAAGCGCCACATAGTTCTTTCAGGAAAAAGAAACATCGTGGGAGTGGAGGACAAGACAGACATGTCAGAAGATTGTGATAAGTTTCATGAAATTCCGCCCTTCGCGGTGAAGGATGACCCAAGCATCATGCTAATGAATGAAGATGCTCCATGGATACGACGGGATCAGAAAGGAACACACGCGAAGAAATGATATGTAATAATTGTAACATTTTATGAGTGAAGATGTTCCATGCATGTGTCCATTTTTATAGTGTTGTCTGCAAACAATCTTGAGTGTGTTAGTCCTGCTTAGGCTGGACCGACTAAAGGAGGGCCTTTAGTACCGATTCATACTTACCATTAAGATCTGATCTCCAAACGCGTGATGTCACATATTAGGAGTGTTTCTATGACCAGTTTCTCGGAGATGCCGGAGGACTGGGCTCCGCCAAGATCTCCTCAAACTGGCCGTAGTGGTTTCCTGCTCTCAAAAACCATCTTGCAGCTTGTAACTTCTCTAACTAGATCAATACGCCTGGAGCTAACTAATTTCACATATTAGGAGTGTTTATGACCAGCTTTCGGAGATGCCGAGGATCGGGCCCGTCGGCATCTCCCCGAACCGGGCCGTAGTGGTGTCCTCGCTCTCTAAAACCATCTTGAGATGCCTCAAACTGGCTGGAGGACTAGACTCACAAGGATGCCTATTTATAGTACAAGCAACTCGGCATAATGTCGACACTCACGACATAATGTCGACACTCACCCCTATTATTAGTGCTGACTCATCTTTAGTCCCGGTTGGTGTCTCCAATCGGGACAAAAGGTTCATCTTTAGTCCCGGTTGGTGACACCATCCGGGACAAGGTACAAGCCGCACGACATAATGTCGACACTCACCCCTATTATTAGTGTTGCTGGCCCGCGCTGAATCCCTTCATCGGGTTGGTTTCTCCAACCGGACTAAAGATGAACCTCTCTTTATATAGGCATTTCTCTATTTATTAGGTAACACTCAAGACATTTATTAATATTAAAACCGACAAACCGACTAGCTAACACTCAGGACTAAAGCCGCCTTTAGTCATAATCATGCCTAGTCCTATAGTACGCAGCTTCGTGGTCTTCATCGTCGCCATCATCATCGCTCATTGTCACCGCCACTCGGGGATCCTCAGCCCATCCATGGCATATACCAGGGGCCATTCCAGCCTGGATTCACGGCGGCGGGAGAGGGTCTCTGAAGACGATGCCGCCACCGGGGACGGTGTGGGCCTGTGGCGGGTGGACTCGTGGCACCGTGAGGCGAGGATGGTCTCCCCCGGCGATGTAGCGCATCACTGCGATGATAGTACGGTTTGCCCACAACAGACGATGGCCAGCTTCGTTGTGGTTCTCTGGGGGCGGGCCATCAGACTAGTACCGGGCGATCTCCCTTGCCCGCCTCTTAGCGAAGAAGGCATTCCAGTGTCGAGTTGTCGGGATCCCACCGAATCCATCCGCTGCTCCGGCGTGAGCTCGTGGTAGAAGTGGTTTGTGATGGCCTTAGCGTGCGGAACCTTGAGGGACAGAGGGACAGAACCCCTCCGGCCAGCATCTAGGCGGGCGGTGCAGTCTGCGGACAAGGGTAGTTGGAGGCGCACAGCGCCTCGGTCTCCTCAAGGGTCAGAATGGCCCAGTAGGCGTTGTCCATTGTTCTAAGAGAGGAAGGTGTGGATGTGTGGATAGCCATGGCACGATCACCCTAAATATAGAGGGAAAGGGCGGGAAAACTTGGCCTGACGCTTTGGAAAATGGCGGGAAATATCTTTAGTCCCGGTTAGTGACTACATCCGGGACTAAAAGCTCTCGTAGAAAGGAAAGGGCGGAAAAACTTAGCGGGAAGAGGTGGGAAATGGCGGAAAATATCTTTATTCCCAGTTTGTGACTACATCCGGGACTAAATAGATATTATATTAAGATTCATTATATTTTTCTGATAATAATAGACATATTATTTGTGTTATTTGAATTATTACAATAAAAGATATGATTTTTCAAAGTTTTTATATTTGATTTGAATTAAAAAAAGAAAATTTACAAATGATGCAAACAGATAAATGGATATTATATTAAAATTCTTTATATTTTTCTGATAATAATAGATATATTATTTGTTTTATTTGGATTATTACAATAAAAGATATGATTATTCAAAGTTTTTATATTAGTTTTGAATTAAAAAAAGAAAATTAAAAAAAAAACAAATAGTCGCAAGTCGTGGCTGGACCCGGGACTAAAGGGTGAGTGCGCGCGCGAAAACGAAGCGGCCGAAAAAACCCTTTAGTCCCGGACCGTGGCTTAGCCCGCGACTAAAGGGGGGTCTTTAGTCGCGGGTTAAGCCTACCATGATTAAAGACCCTTTAGTCGCGGGCGGTGGTTTAGCCCGGGACTAAAGTTCCGTCTGTATATATTCCGTGCGCCAGGTGGCTGCCCAACACTTAGCATTTCTCGACGAACGAAGAAGACGAAGACGAAGCATCGATCGAAGACGCAGGGGAGGTGCTGCCCAGACGCCGATTCCACCGCGCCGCCGCCCTCGTCTCCGGCTGTGTGTGCTCATTGCGCTCCGCCGTCGTGCCACGCCGGCCACGCTGGCATTGTCCGCGCCGCCCATAACGCCACGCTGTCATACCAAGAACGCCGACGCATGCTTATTTAGCTAGGAATTTTAGTTTCTTTTTTTATTTCTTAGTATAATTTTTAGTAGCATTTTTAGTTTCTTTTTTTAGGAATATATAATTGCTTTTAGTTTCTTTTTTTAGAATATATATTTGTTTATATAATTGTTTTTAGTTGTTTTTAGGAATATATAATTTTTTTAGTTTCTTTTTTTAGGAATATATAATTGTTTTTAGTTTCTTTTTTTAGGAATATATAATTGTTTTTAGTTGTTTTTAGGAATATATAATTGTTTATATAATTGTTTATATAATTGTTTTTAGTTTCTTTTTTAGGAATATATAATTGTTTATATAATTGTTTTTAGGAATATATAATTATTTATATAATTGTTTTTAGGAATATATAATTGTTTATATGATTGTTTTTAGGAATATATAATTGTTTATATAATTTTTTAGGATTAGGATTATTGTTTTAGTGATTTTTTGTTTTATTTATTAAGATTACAATTAGGATTAGGATTAGGGTTATTTTTTTGTTTAAGTTATTATAATTAGGATTATTTTGTTTTAGTTATTAGGATTATTGTTTTTTCTAACCTGTTTAACTCTCTTTTTGTTAAAGATAATTAAGTCATGGATCCATCCGAAGATCCTGGTCGCATCGGTGAAGGTTTTCTTCAGGGCATGATAAGAGGTGAAATTCCTCTTATTACGGGCACGGCCGAAGATATTTTGCTCGAGGAAGAGATATCCTCATATCTGAATCCATCCGGTGATGGACTAGAGGAAAACCAAGGGGAAGACCAGATGGACGAAGGGCAAACAAATAACAACAATAATGATAGCCCCTCGACAGGATCCGACGAGGTACATATATATATATATAAAGTCTCGTGTTACCTCTATTCATTAACTGATCTAGATATATATTAATCACTCTCTCTTCTTCTTTTAGCCCACCGGATCGAAGCAATCGACAGCTCAAACGAAACGAGGGCCGAACAAAAAGTTGGATGGTAATCAGAGGTTCACCATCGAAGAAATAGATGATGATGGTGAACCGATTGCTTTAGAGAAGCACCGGAGGATGTTTATAAATCAATGAGGGGTGCTTGTTAGGGACAACCTGCCGATCACCATCCAAGAATGGAATAAGTCAAAGAAACCCGGTGAAGAATCCAACAGCTATGTCACCGATGATGCCAAAGATGACCTCTGGCAGAAGCTCATAGCGCATTTCATACTACCTCCAGAGTATGAGGAATTTGAGGTAGATGGTATTACCCTAAGGCCGGGTGGGCTTGAAAATAGAGCGAAAGTCAAGGAGTGGGCACTAAGCAAGATGGCTGAACTGTACCGAAACCACAAGAAAAATTTATACGCGAAATATGTCGCGAAAAAGAAAACTCCAGACTTCAAAGGAGTAAACGAGAAGTTGAGAGAACAATGACCCGATTTTATACAGTACAAGCAATCTGATAAAGCAAAGGCAAAGTCGGCAAAGAATGCGTTAAATGCTGCCAACAAGAAATACCATCATAAAATGGGGACAGGTGGCTACAAGAGTGCCATCCCTAAGTGGGAAACTATGGAGAAGGATATGAGGGCTAGGCGCCACCCCTGCATGATGGATGGCCCTTGAGGTCAAAGCACCGGTGGTACGTGCACGGGGGATCCTTGGACCCAGAAACAGGGAAGACATTATTTCATGATAAAATTCTAAAACCTTCCCAAGACCTTATTCAAGCAATGAACGATGCTCAATTGGGATTGTTCCGTCCTGAGAGAGAGAACGACGAGCTGACACGCGCCCTAGGGAATCCTGAAAAGGGAGGACGAACACGAGGCAAAGGCGCCGGTGTCTCGTGGAAGAAAGGGTTTTCAAGACGATGCCGATTCTGTAAGTCGCCGAGAAAGAAGGACCGGAGGCGCACCGGATCTCTGTGGTAGAGCAGGACCTAGCTGATCCAAGAACCTCATGCATGAAATTAGCCAAAAGCCGTCGTTAACTCACCCGGGTCCGATGATCCCGCATTGGATCTTAGCCAACGGAGAAGCGTGGCTTCCACGGAGGTCCGCTGATGATCAAGCACCGCTGGATGATGCACTCCTCACTACCCCGTGGATGATGTCAGAGAGATGGCACAATGTGAGCTACATCAGCCAATGAACAACCTGTCCTTCAAGGTGGCGATCGGCACTGCTTTACCTTGTCTACCTGGAGAACTCCACCATTCACTTCCGATTCCACCAGGCTATGCTCGTGTCACGGTGGATGACATAGTGGAGGATTTTGCGGACCTAGAGATTGAAATCGCTACGCTCAAGGCCTTACGAAACTAGGAGATGTCAAGCGCAACATCATTCTATGGAATAAGAAGTACATCAAGTTTCCAGGCTCGGCGCCAAGGCCACCGACTCCAAGGAATCCAAATCCACCCCGCATCGAATATCGTCAACCTCCAAGTCCACCCCAACCCGATTATCGCCAACCTCCAAGTCCATCCCAACCCGATTATCGCCAACCTCCAAGTCCACCCCGCCCCGCTGACGATCGTCGCAGCAGGAGTACATCAACTCGATCTCCGCCTCCGCCTCCGTGCAATACTACTACCTCGTCGAAGAAACGGAAGTTCGACGGTCCCCCGCGCCCCACATCGAAGAAAGGTCAAACGCCGAAGATAGTTGATATCCCGCCGGCTCTTCCAAAGAGACCTTATGACAAGACCGACGAGGAAACTAACGTGGATGTGGCTTCCCAAGTTAAGGTGCATTTTGCACCCAAAAAGCCTGAGCCAAAGCCGGTATATAACGAAAAAACAAAAAAGTGGGCTAAGTCCTTTCTTGAGCAACCATCCCAGATATCGATGAATCTGGAATCAGACTATGACCGGGAGATTATTAAGCAAGCACAGAAGAAAAAAATCACAAGTTCAAAAAGCGGGAAGCAAGTTGCCCAGCTCGGAGCACATAAGAATCAATCGGTCGCCCCGCTCAAAGTCATTTCAGACCTCGACAAGGCCTTTAGAGCTAAAATGGATATGGACATGCAAATAATGGACCCTAGAGCCCGTAATAATGCTGCACTTATGGGAATCACTGTATCGGAGGCCAAAGCACTTGCTAACGAAGCAAATATGTCTCTTGGTCAATATTTAGGCTATGAATATACGCCAGTGGGTCAGATAGTACGGCAGTATGTCCAAGGGCAGCCTATAGTCAGTAATGAGGAGCTCGCACGTCTGTCCACACATATGCGAAATCTGCATGAATGGTACATGTCGCAAGCAAAAAAAAGCATCATAAAGATTGGTTTTCGGTGGACGTTAGAAAGGAGCATCACTTCAAACCATATTCGATACAGGTTCAAATGATCGAACTGTTTCAGTTATACAACCAGCGCGCCCTCGACAAATCTATCATTGGTTGCTACTGTCTGTAAGTTATTTATTTCTATAATTAAGTTTGTAGCTTTAGCTCATTCATTGCATTTAATATATTACCCTAACTATATATCCTTTTGTATGATGATATTATATTCCGTAGAATGAAGATGCTTGAATGCAAAAGAGCTAGAAGATACGACGTTGGGTTCATTGACCCATATATCATTAATGAATATACGTTAAAGAATCACCCCAAAGACGTGGAGGAAGACCTGTCCAGGTTCTTAACCGAGCATAATTTTGTTAAGGAAATACTATTTCCTTACAACTTCAAGTGAGTGTTTATATCTTGTACATATTTTATTTTTGCTTACTGGATGAGCTATGCATGTATGCTTATGTAAATGTCCGCAGATTCCACTGGATCTTGCTAAACATTCAAGTTGACAACTCCCTAGTTGAAGTCCATGACTCATTAAGTTGGGACCAAGAGAAGTGGAGCGACATGAAAGCAATGCTCCATAAGTAATTTCAATCATTATCGCATTATATCGTCCCCTTTCATTCATTTCCTTATATCAAGTAACTAATAACTCCTTTGTTTATTTTCTTTGCCGAGCAGGTGTTGGACACGGTTCAGACAGAAAATATCAGGTCCATTCAAAGAGGAGCTAACTTATGAAATGGCTAAGAGTTTACAGCAGCCACCGAGAACTCATTTATGCGGATATTACGTCTGCGAGTACATCCAAGAGTTGACTAGTGAGCGGAAAGTTGACTCACATTATATTTATGATTTGCGGGAGAAACTAGAGCCAGACCAGCGCATAAGAGCAATTTAAGAGGAGCTGGCGGGATTTATGATGAAGGAAGTCCTTGATGTACATGGAGAGCATTATGCGGATGACGTGAAACTCGATTTGCCTTAGTCATCTCCATGTAGCTCATATGATATATATATTCATCAATGACCATATAATTTCAAAATATTTCTTCCTTTTGATATGATTGATTATATGTATGCTTGCAAGGGATCGATCTTATATAAATGCATCGACGTGTAGTGTGTATGTAGTAGCGTATAATATGTCTACTGAAATATATGTTTGTTATAGTGAAACACAAAACGAAAAAGGAACAAAATGACAAAAAAAAGAAAATACACAATAACTGTCGCGGCAGAGAAATGTGGTGTTTCTCTGCCGCGGCAGGAAACCTTTTAGTCCCGGGTGGTGTTACAGCCCGGGACTAGAGGGTTTCCGCCCCCGCGGCGCTGAAACAGCCACGTGGCTGTTATCAGTCGCGGGCCGTTGCGAGCCGGGACTAGAGGGGAGGGGGGGGGCTCTAGTCCCGTTTTCGCAGTCCCGGGCCCAAAACCGGGACTAGAGCCCGTTGCGGCCCGGGACTGGAGGCCCTTTTTCCACCAGTGCGATCCTGGTTGTCCACGAGTTTCTGTTTGTCAAAGTTTAAAGAAAAGGGAGAACATTGAAAGCAAAAATGTCTTCCTAGAAGAAATTAAGGACAACAAGAGGAGCCGGCCGGTTCATCTCATGGTGGCAGCCAAGATTTACAAGTAACTCCAATGTTTTCCTATGATTGCCTTGTGCGTGAGCTCGTGATGAGGGAAAATGAGACACTGTGTTCTAGAGCTAAGCTAAGTAACTTTGTACAAATGACTAATTAAGAAGGAACTGGAAGAGAGAGACGGTACCCCTTACGCTTTTGCTTGCTTTGAACCTTTAACAAAACTAGGAAACTTGGCGCGGCGTGGTCATCAGTGTATAAGTGTATATAGAATGACGGCAACGTTTCTGTAGACGCTTGTCAATTCTTATAATAAAAGAGGGATTCATATATTAACTTAGGGCTCTACAGTAGTAGATAATATTGATGCCGTCGGCATATATTTCTTTTTGTTAGCCAGATGTAAACTAAGCCTACATGAGTCAAGTTGTCGCGGCGACACGCCACACCTGTGGCATTAACTCATCTGTTGAATATTACTGTCCGAGCAATGCTCGTAAACATTGATGAAAAATTATTTACCCATAAAAAAAAGGAGAGTAGCCAATGGTACAAATACATATTTAGATCTGATTACATAACTGTTATCATTGTCCCTGAAGAAGAACATAGTTTAGAGAGACAATGAAGTAGGACAATAAAATTGGTGTCTTGCAGCTTCTTGGTCCTGAACCATCGGTACTTGAAATGCTATCGTCAAACCATAACTCTATCGTAACGAAGTTAAGATCAGAAAGTTGAAATACATATCATGGGTGTCAAGGAACTCTGGCAGTATTGTTAAGCAATCGTATGGCTGTAGCAGACTGTCTCAGATATGTAACATGTACTAATACATAATTAGACGTGTCTTAATTCATGGGATCAATTTATATAGGTAAGACAACAGGCTCTAGCTGAGCGCAAAGTCTTGACATATCTTTGGCAATCAAAAACTGGAGGAAATAGTGAAGTTGGATGGTTCCCAGACCTCTCGACCATCGGAAGATACATTCCTAATTTCAAAGGAATTACCTATTGGTACTCAAAACTGTAATTACAAAGTTGCATTAAGAGTCAAAATTTGTTGTGATACCCTAATGTATAGTGATGGGATTCATCGAATTTAGTGACCACTTCGTATATATTATTTTTCATAACGACCCTAATCTCTAACATAACAGATCTCGTTGTCCTTGGAATGTCCAAGCATAAACTCGGCATCTCGAGGCTGCTAAACAAAAAAGTTTAAATTGACATCAAGAACTATTGCAGCTAGATAAGTTGTACCATGATTTTAAAATGCTTTCGTCCAGTTTAATTACACCAAGGAGCACATGAAGCATGATATCTTTAGAGAAATGGAGCACAACTGCAGGCTTTAATTTAGAATTGCTCCAAAAAATGAGCATTGTTTAGTCATGAATGAGGGACAACAACCGATGAAAAACAACAGCAAGCATTTCATTTATTGACCGCTAATGCTACGCACCTTAATATATTGTTATATTAGTAGGTGAGCATGAGGGTTACCTGGAATTTAGTCTAATAGACCACATATGTTAGGCAGACCCCAATAATCAATTGTATGCACATCTCTCACTGTCGGGAGACTGGAAGCATCGTGTCACACGATTTGTCATCTGACACTGCATCTGAATATAATCCAAAGCTCAATCATAATATAAGCACCGAGTTAACGCACAAGATAAAAAATAAGAAAGAGGAAAAACCCTAGATAATATCTCTATTGTACCGTGATTTTAAGATGGTTTTGTCCGATTTAATTACACCAAGGAGAACATGAAGCATTTTATCTCTGGAGAAATGGAGCACAACTATGGGCCTTAATTTAGAATTGTCCCAAAATGAGCATTGTTCTGCCATGAATAAGGGAAAACGGCTGATGAAAAATAGCAGCAAGTTTTGATTTATCGTTTGAGGAAAATTCAGGCTAACAAACCACATATGTTTGGGTCAGAACCCAGTACTTAATTATATGCACAAGTATCACGGTGGGGAGACTGCAAGTATCCTGCTTCCTGCTACACAATTTATCATCCAAAGTTCCATATGTAGATACTCATTGCCGAGTCAGAGATAATGTACATGACATAAAAGAAGCAAGAGGGGAAAAACTTTTATGGTGAAGATGGATGCAATACTTTCAACATTGGAATTGGAGACATAGAGAACTACTTGAAAGCATCAGAGCAAATTTCATTCTCCAAAATTATTACTATAAGTAACACAACAACCAAAACAGGAAGAGCTGACATGGAAATCATCTTATCAGCAAGGAACTATAGTGAAGGATTTAAAAAAAGTGGCAGTTTCCTTGGCTCGCCTATCAGATAGTCTGCGAATGGGCATATCTCTGAAATCCTTTCTTTTTGGACTCCAGATGATCTACAAAAGCAGGAAAACAGTAAACATGTGTTTATTAGTACACATTGGGTGAAGCATGTGTTAACCAAGAACTGTTTTGTAAAAAAGAAATATCACAAGAACTCACCACTATAAAATGACATCACAATGTATTGACCTTCAACAATGATATCTCTGAAGCATTAAAAGTGAGCTCTCGGTTGTGAACAATTTGATGAATAGAAAAGCCTGTACGATAGGATACCACGTTCAAACAGAAACTAAGTTCAGATGTTCTATTTTTTAGCTCACCTTTATGAATAGATAATCCATGTGGACCATAGAAACAACTTATTTGAAGTCCCTTGGCTATTATATTCTGCCTTTTAATTATGTCAGGAGATCCTTCAAATATTTTTATCAAAATAAGACCATACGTGCTTAGCATCAGATTCATCTATATCAACCACAGTAACCTGCAAATGATAGGAAAACCAAATATCAGGAGTCTCTCATTTCCATTTATAGTTGAGGTACAAAAATAAGATGTAAGTATAAAAAACTCATTATATCATAATGGAAATAATAGGTCCATATTTTCTACTTTAGAGACTGAGCTATTTTATCTGCTCAAGACGTATACCTAGTAATGTCTGATTATGTATGTACAACATATACACATTGATCACTACATATAAGATACTTTTCTCTTTTCATTTGAGAGGAACATATAACATTCTTGGAAATTATATATTTCTAGTGGCCCGGGTCTTGATTATATAGCTTCTCTTTGTAAGCAAAATTCAACATGGAACAGGAAACATAAAGTATACGAAATTCAACTCAAATACACGCATAATTATCTGGGACATCAACGAAAAAATAAAGAAAAGACAACAAAACTGACCAAGGAGGGAAATGAGGAAGAAATAGTAAGAGGTTACCTGGCTATACCGGTCAGTTTGTTGCTCCTAAGTAACACAGCTAAGAGGCAAACCTTCACCTCCTGAATACATATAAACTCCACCTATGGTTACTAAAATATCAAGTAAAAATACATTAGTATAGAGCTTAGTTTGTGCTTCTAAGATATGCATTTCAGACTGGACCATTGGGTGAGAGTAAAACTGAATGATCAGATCACACTAACCAAGACCGGAGATTTTTTACTTGTAAGAAACATAGAGAAGAACTTAACTGATAACCATGTAACACTCCAAATTAACGTATCCACTTTGCCTGAGCCCCAAGACCGCATCAACATCCCCACACAACTCCTCCTCTTCGATTCAGGTGTTCTGAAAGATAAAAGAATGAAAGCAAGGAGACAACAGCAGTGAGTGTCCATACTCTTTAATTTTGCCAAATAATAGTACTGCAAATACAGCATGCGGTGGTGCTGATTGGCCAGTATTCAGCGCGCTTAACACCTCTTCTTGAGCACGGCGGCGAGGGCACGCTGGGCGTCCAAATATCCAGCCCGGCACAGCCTCGATCCGGATGGTCCGCCGTCAACAGACAGAAGGTACGCACCATCCCGCAGTCAACTCCGCCTCCTTCCCGGCGTTGACGCCGAGAACCCGCCATTGCTATCGTCGTCCTCCTTGTCCTATTAAGGAGATAGCCCGCAGCGACAGAAAGAAAGATGGTGGTGGAGATTCCGTTGAGATAGAGGCACGTGAGACAGCTAGCCCTGGCGATGCGGTGAGGCGGAGGTAGGGTAGGACGGAAGCAGCATCGCGGGTAGATCCGGCGGAGCGGATAGTTCCGTCGGCGCTAATCATGGCGATGGCCACGCCTCCATCTACTTCACGCTTGGAGGGGCGCCTAAGAACCTAGGTGAGGACTCCGCGAAATCGGGATGTGCGAGTGGAGATGTTGCGGAGGAAATCAGGTCCTAGGTGGAAGAGCGCCCAAACTCACACTTGGACGGGCACCATCCGCTGCCGGATTGGTGAGCCATGGCGAGGAGGCTAGGTCGGGCGGCGGGACGGAGACACGGGAGGAGGTATCCGGGGAAAAGAACAAAGAGAATAGAAAGAGATGACCAGGACTAACCGGAAACGTCCAGAAACAGGCTTAGGCGGTGCTATCGCTAGAAACTGCCATGGGCATGTACAATGCTCCACATCATTTAGAGAAGACACAAGATATAACTTATACAATGCATTATCTCTTATTGATATCTCTAGCAATTAATGAGAATTAACTATTTTTAGTAAAAAATTGGTTGGCTAAGGGAAGACATATGGTGCAATGGAGAAAATAGTCTTCTCTTATTTCTAAGAGATCATCCCTTAGCTAAGGGAAGACAACCTTCTCTTTCTTGTTTCTCTCTCCTCCAACTAGGCAAAAATCCAACGTGGCAAGCATAAGGGAAGGCTGATGTCACCGCATTGTACATGCCCTTAGCCCACGACGATGGGTGAAATGCTGACACCAAAAAGGAAGGTCGAGAAAACGGCCTGCGGCACTGTAGATATGCGCGCGCGTTAACTGTAGATGTTTGCTATCTACGGTACCGAGAGCTGATTTGGCTCCCTAATCGATCGCTGAGTCCGTTCACTTTCATATATGTAGTAATGTGAGATGGCTTTGTTTCTTGCTTCTGTTCAGCTGCGACCTTCCTGTTCCTGCATGCATGCGGCATTGTACTTGTAGGCGCCTTTTGCTTTGTTGAGAATATAGTTTGGTTTCTACTTTTCCATCATAAAGGAGTGAAGTGCTAAAGCCCTCACATCCAAGATTGTACTTTCTGAGCGAGGCAACTGAACGGAAAGAATCCTTAATTCCTCTTGCAAAACTCACATCAGGTGAACAAGAATGAGAACGCGGAGAAGAATCACTAATACAGGAAGACCGTTTCATGTGTGGTGTGGAAGATCGCTGCGCCGAAATTTTTTCGACCGTCTACTGCGGCTTAGGCAGGCTTCTTCGCATTCAGTTTTGCCTATTGTTGATACAAGTGGCCCTTTTCATCTTTCCTTTTTTTTACCAGTTTGCTCTATTTATAGTTGTCCCTACACCATGCGGGGAATAGAGACCTGTTTACTGTGCTATGTACACGGTTGGAGTAGGTGAGGGATATTTTCATCCCATAAAGATGGAATTGTAGTCGACGGATCGGCCCTCTGCCGCCTTAGGTCGTTCTGTGAGATCTTCATGTTCCTTCTAGTACACTTTATATTTTACTTTTTGGACTTAATTGCGGCTGTGTGCATAGTAGTTATGCGAGGTTCAAGTGTGAGCTCCTGTGAATTGTATCAGCATGATGCTAACATCTGAGTTTAACAAAAGGATCATTTATTGAAAAAGGAAGAATGTAAAAGATTAATGACATGGTAAAATTCTCGGAAAAGATTATCTCATGGGTATTTACAAAGACGTCTTAGAAATTACAATATGCAGAGAGCACATGCATGAAAAATGTGTGATCTGCGTTGCTTTAACAAATTTTAAAAATGGGGCGACTGCAATTGGCTCAAAAATTTGAAGACACTGTCCTGCATCTAGTGTCTGCTATTGCAAGGCCCAGATTTTAGCAGTGAACATAATTCTTACCAAACACCATAAACTGTTTGGAGTGAGTACCCAGATATGCATATAGTTGTTTGGTCTTCCTTGTATGATCATAACTGAGAAGCTCAACAATGTGAATCAAGCAAGAACAACCATGCATATCCTGTTCGACCATATGGATGCTGCTAGCTAGAGCTAGCTAGGCTAAAGTTTAGGCTCCAAATTAACTCCGAAATTCCCTAGCACAACCAGAAACGAAACGTGACCCCCTAAATCTCTATTATTCTCCATGTTCTGTTCTTGCCCACGAGATGCCAATTTCACAGTTTTGCCGGGGGTTCTTTCCGTGCAACTTTCTTAGAGGAAAACAATAGAGTACACTCTTGCATGTGGGAGCTTTAGCACTTTAATCCATTACGATATATAAAATCACAGTGCAGCACATATGAATAGGAAGCAGGTTGCAGCTGCTCAGAAGCAAGGAACAAATAAAAGGCTCAAAGCATCCAAATACCATACTCGATCGTGTTGACTCAAAAGCATGCATCACTAGGATCTCTTCAAGTATATATGTTACTTCATTAGTCGTTTGTAGTAGTACTTAGCTTAGCTCCAGTTCAGAGTTTTATTTGTCCTCCTCACGCTTGGGCACAAGAACACATTGGAGCAAATCTCAAACGGCACCATGAGGTAAACTAGCTGTCCCCTTGTTGTTGTTGTTGTTGTCAACCTCTGCCGAAAGAAAAGAAAAAGAAAGAAATGGAGAATTTTGAAGCATTAAAATTTTACTTGTCAGTGAAGAGGCAGTAACTATACAACTTTTTTTTTGTGAATTAGTAATTATACAACCTGATCGATACACTTAATTAAATTCTGTAAATAATGTCGATCTTTCTTATTGCTTATACTCAGAGCCCTCCTTGCATTAGACAAGCTGGATGATAAACATCTCGCAGACATTCCATTGAAGAGGTTCACTAGGTTCGTGAGAGGGCAGATGCTGCGAGTGAATGTTCTCTTGATGGGGAATGCCATCCTAATGGTAGTCATGGTCGGGATAGGCGCCTACGGTCATCGCTACCGCCACCATCCATTGACCCGCTTCCTCTTCATGGGTGCCACCATACTGTTCTTGCCCATCGTCTCCTACATCGTGTCCATCACCGGCAGCCAGTACACCATGGCTGTTGCGTCTGATCCTTTCGGTATTATAGCCGCAGCGGAGTGCCATCCAAGCATCCATACTACCCTGATCTTATTATGGACTGCCTTTGTCCAGATTGTTGGCATTAACACCACCCCCATAGTCGCTGCGGATGATAGAGAAGGTCGAAGCATTGCCCCAGCAGCAGTACTACTTGTGCAAGCAGTATGGACCACGTACCTTGGAGTGAATATCATGCTAGGTCCAGTGGCCCTAGAACATATCTTGCTTCTACCAATTATTCCAATTTTGTCACCGTTCGCTCTCATCTTCGCCAAAATATTCTTCAAGTATTATGCCTGGTTCAGTGCGAGGCAATCATTTTCATTTAGACGTAATCCCCGCCTTGTTGTTGGATACATGATGGAGCAGCTACCACCTGATCATAGAAACATTAGCCAGAGTCAGCATCAGCAAATACCTCCTCCACTTATCGTTTCAGGGGAGGACACTATGGTGGTAGGGAAGCAGCCTCATGGTTACGGGATCAGGTGTAGTAGTAGTAGTACTAGCAGTGGATCAGAAGCGTCGACGACGACGACAAGTAACAAGAGAGGCTGCTTAGTGACCATTGATAAAGTCTGGCAATTGGATGACACCCTTCTCAAGTCATCAACAACACCACACCTCAAAGATATATGTTTGTCATTTGCATTGTTCAAGATGCTACGGTGCCGCTTTGCAAGATACACCGTATCCGAAGCTGTTGGATTCATCAAGGCCCGTGACTTTTTATGGCATATGCTGATCGAGGACAGTGATGGTACTAGGACACTGGGGGTGATTGCGTCCGAGCTTTCTTTTCTTCATGATTACTACTATACATCCCTTCCAATCTCATACTCCAAGGATTGGCTGCCCATTTTGAGTGTGTTTATTTCTCTCTTGAGCATTGGTTACTGCTTATTTGGGACAAAATTTGTCTGGAAATATGTATGGCATCTTGGAGGCAGAGCGCAAGTAGAATGTGATCTGGGCTACGCGGGCGCCTACACGTCAAGTAGTTATGTTATCCCTTATTTGAATGTTGACCCGGTCCATGTAGAATTTGGAAACTTGTGGTTTGATGTATTGCCGGTGCTTTTACTTGTTGCATTAGTGGTGCTTTCTGAGGTGAGAGAGATTGCATCCTACGTCTGCTCCAACTGGACAAAAGTAGCTCTCATGTGCCGCTATGTTTCTTGGCGTGAATACCCTGATGCAGTTCCGCGAAAATTTATTGGCCTACTGTTGCAATGCAAATGTAAGCTGGTGAGGCCTTGGCTGGATAATATGAACCAGTGCTCAGTCATAGCGTTCCATCCAAAGAAATTCACGCCGGTGGCTAGGCCCCAGAAACACACTGAGAAGCAGCAGCAGCAGCAGCAGCAGCAGCAGCAGCAGGGGAGATGACCTAAGAAATGGCAAGATGACTAGGAAACAACTAGGCATTCAAGTCGGCGACAACTTCGTCCAGGCATGCGGTGCCCAAGGTACATCTGACTATAATGACTTTGGGTTAACGATGCTTGGATCTCGCATCGGTTCCGCGTTAAATATATAGGCAAAGCCTCAACACATTTACAGGGAGAGGTTACAACAATCAAACGAGGATAGAGAGATGACGATCTAATCTTTATGAAGAGATTAGATCGGTTACAAGTTTAAAACAGAAAACCTCTTATCTCTACGGTTGATGACATCACATGTGTAACTCGCTAACACTGACATCTTGCTTGCTTGGCACATTGCTACAACCATCTTCCAGGCGAGGAACCCATCCTCATTTGCTTCCGAGAGCGTCACCACACACCTGTCACGCTATTGTGCCTATTTGGTGGCATACTCTCCTGAGCTACTTCCCGATGACCGCGCATGGAGCAATAGGTTGTACAAGAACACCATGGAAGGTGCCCAGCGTGCCCTCCACCGTGCCGTGCCGAGGGCGACGCCTGAGCAGGAGTATCGACAGCTCGTGGAGCAGGGCCGGCGCTGACCCTAGGCCAGGTTGGGCGGCGCCCAAGGGCCCATGACCGGGGGGCCCAAAATTTTATAATATGGCTATGTATTACTTAGCTCAGTGCTCAACCGGTTGGGCTTGTTTCTTTTCTAATGGGCTGATTGCTAAAATATCACAGCTACGTACCATGTCACCAGGAAAGGAGATCGATCGACTCAGCTACGTACGAATCGGAAAGGAGCGTCAGTTCGGGTCGGAATCGGGAATCGAGATGGCCACGGAAACGGTCCAGCGCCCAGCGGCAATTAAGGATCGCGGCACGCGGCTGTTACTCTTCGCAGGTTGAGGCTCGCCTCTGTTCTGTCTTCCATCGCCATCGCCCATCGCTTCTGTTTTTCTCGATTGAAGCCGACAAGTTCCTCCGCCCTCCGGCCACTTCAGCCTTGCTTGGCCGTGCCGTGCTCGTCCGGTCACTCTGCCCTGTGTAAGTTCTTTTCTAAATTCTGACCTTCCTTTTACACTAATTAGGATTTTACTTTTATCTTTTAAGATTTGTAAATTCCAGTATCAATTTACCATTAATCTATTATAGGTATTACAATGCCGCCGAGGCAATTGTCTGGTGCTACGAAGAAGAAAAAAAGAAAGCGAGAGAATCAGTTGATTGCATCGCAGAGAGGTGCTTTAAATAAATATTTTCCAACAACCACAAGTGTTGATCCAAACAATAATAATCAAAGCCAAGAATGTGATGTGGAACAAGATGATGAGCATAATTCTAATGTTGATCTTGAGGCCAATGAGCAATCCTCGAATAATAGTAAGTAACTAAGTAGCGTCAATTTTTCCAAGCGTAAGTAAAGTAAGTAACTAACTATAATTTTTTGTTTTAGATGCAGATGTTGATGTTAGTGCTAACAAGGACAGTACAGGGGGAGAAAATTTACAGTCTTCATCTGATACTCATAATGGTGATGAACAAGATGAGTCTCTATTATCTATCTATGATCCCAGAACATGGGATAATCTTGACAATTTTAAAAGGGATATTTTAATTGAAAATGGGCCTATGAGAGAACTTGGTTTGGAGTTCTCCGAGGGTGTCGGTGGAAGACATTTTTCTTATGCTTACTACTCCAGAAAGTTAGCTAATCATGAGGTTGTTGATAGAAAGTGGTTGGTTTACTCCAAGGAGGTGGACAAAGTTTATTGTTTTTGTTGCAAATTGTTCAAAACAAATAAGAGCAAGTACTCTTTGCTAGCTTCTGATGGATTGGGAGATTGGAAGCGTCTTAGTTCAAGACTGCAAGACCATGAGAGAGGTGTTGAGCATTTGACAAACATGAATACATGGAATGAAGTAAGGTTGAGGCTAAGCAAACAAAAAACAGTAGATGATGATATGCAACGGGGGATTGCAAAGGAAATGGAGCATTGGAGACAGCTTTTTCCGAAGCACTGAAGCATGATGGTTGATGGACTCATTGGAATTTTGGTTCTTATTTGAGGTAATCAAACTAGGAGGAAATACTTGTTAGATTTTGCTACCAATTATGTTTTTTCTATCGTAATGTGACATTGCTTTTATCCTTGATAAACCCATGGTTAGATATTGACTTTTTACTTTTTACGGCTGAAAATAAGCATATACATGTTTATATATCTATTTTGTGTACATATATATTGGTCTTAGGGGCCCATTTTTTAACTTCGCCCAAGGGCCCCGGAAAATATAGAGCCGGCCCTGTCGTGGAGTTGCTCAGTTCTGCAGGATCCGAGTATAAGGTGCTAAAGGAGGGCGCAAGGCTGGGCAAGCAACTGGCGGAGCTGATAAAGGGGAGGAGGAGGCGGCGTGGAAGGCCCTGGCTGGATTCTGGTGCGAGATGATCCTCCACTTGGCTCCTTCCGATAGCCTCGATGCACATGCGCTGGCCATCGCCCGAGGTGGCGAGCTGATAACGCTCCTCTAGGCACTGCTCACCCATGTAAGTGTTCCTGAGTCCGCCGTCGCGGCTGCCGCCAGTACCACCACCACCACCAGCAGCAGCAGCCTTTCAATATAGGTGTTTCTGTTGATATAGTCTAATTTATTGGGGCAACGTACGATTGTTTCATTTTCTACTAATATAAGAAGGGTGCTACCGCTTGCCTTTCAATGTTGTTCTAATGTGATTTATCGATTCGCGTGGTTCTGTATTGAAAAACTTTATTTTGATTACTAGCTTGCGGAAATCATGGTTGCAACTTTTCTAGTTTTGACTGGACCTACAACATCAGCAGGTTCATTCTATACATTCAGTACTGAAAATAAGAGTTCAGTTTAAGAATCAGAGAAATGAGAATCATTCTACTACAGTGTCTGAATTACTGCAGGTCCTCAGCAGACAGTTATGATCTGCTGTTTGTTAACATGCTCACTGAAGCTCTCTCTTAAAACAGGCTTTCGCCCCGTTTTATAGATAAAACAAAGTCCAGGTATATAGGTCTGACACCTCACCAGCCGAAGCAAAAACGAAAATGGAAAAGTCCGACCATCCGCTAGGACCATAGCACAACAAAGCCCAAGAAATAACCAAAAAAAGGTGGGACGGAGACAACACTTAGCCCGCCGTAGGGATCAAGAAGTAGCCGGTGTTAGCACTAATCTTGATTAGTGGTGACTAAGAGTTTATGTGTGTCCTGTACGTGTCTTAGTCTAAATAGATTTATTAATTAGGTAAGTTCTATGTGTGTGTGGGCTTCTAGTGTTGTACTAGTCCGGCTAGGATTGTTAGCCGTGTGGTATTAGGACTAGAAATCTGTGTGCGTGGAGTCGGAGGTTGTTTAGGAATTATGGCGTGAGTTCAAGTCCGTGTAGGTGTAGGTTCGTGTTGTCTGGCTGTGTATATATACACAACAGGATCGTTGCTTGTAACCGTGAGTTTGAGAAAAATAAACAGAAATAGAGGACACGATACGAGCCCTTGGCCATAAGATTTTTTTGAGCGTGCTTGTTTGTTTAGTTTGATGTAGTCGATTTGTGGGCAAATTGCAACAATTGGTATCAGAGCGAGGTCGAAGATTTGAAGTCACGCTTGCCCCGGGGAGGCGACCTGACTAGCGCCTCGGGGCGGGCGACTGGATGGAGACGGCAAGCATGTCATCATCGGTGAGGTGGCGGGCGGTCGTCGTTCGGCGGAGCGATACGGAGGAGACAACAAGGAGGCGTCGTCGGCAAGGTGGTGGATGGGGATGATCATTGATGAGTGCGGTGGTGCCGGGTGCGGTGCTGGAGAATCTTGTCAAGATCATCGTCCAGGAGAGTATGAGTCAAGGTGTCAAGTGTGTGCAAGGCAACACGTTTGATCAGTGTTGTGTCTGTGAGTCGTCGTTGTGTCCAAGTGCTTGCCTCTGTGAGAATCCGTTGTAGTTGAAGCGAATAAAGGTCGAGGGACTGTTCATCATATGGACGAAGACGCAATTTGCGTGCCTCAATCAGGTCGTTTATGTGTCTCGACGAGAGGATCAAGTTCAAGTGTGAAGGGGGCGGTAAACCAGTGAAGGGGAGTCTCTTCAACGAGGACCTGTCTCTACATGAGGCTGGATTGGACGGTGTAGTCCATAAGATAGTCGGCATGTATCGCGCTAGAGTGGTGTGTTCCACGGTTTGCTAGTGTGGCTGGGTAGTCCGAATCATGTTTGGATTGGTTCGTAAATTCGCCAAGTTGAAATTAGGGAGAGCCAATCAGACTTATCGTGGTGCAAGACCTAGACAAGACGCGGATCTACAACGAGTCAAGATCAGAGAAGCATGAAAGACAAAGAGTCGTTGATCAAGATTAGGGAGAGATTGTTAGCACTAATCTTGATTAGTGGTGACTAAGAGTTTATGTGTGTCATGTACATGTCTTAGTCTAAATAGATTTGTTAATTAGGTAAGTTCTATGCATGTGTGGGCTTCTAGTGTTGTACTAGTCCGGCTAGGATTGTTAGCCGTGTGGTATTAGGACTAGAAATCTGTGTGCGGAGTCGGTGGTTGTTTAGGAATTGTGGCGTGAGTTCAAGTCCGTGTAGGTATAGGTTTGTGTTGTCTGGCTGTGTATATATACACAACATGATCATTGCTTGTAACCGTGAGTTTGAGAAAAATAAACAGAAATAGAGGACACGATACGAGCCCTTGGCCATAAGATTTTTTTGAGCGTGCTTGTTTGTCTAGTTTGATGTAGTCGATTTGTGGGCAAATTCCAACAGCCGGAGCCGAGAAGGAGAGCACCGCCGTCCTCAAGGCCTGAAGAGTGTCGTCGAAGGACGCACAGTCGCACTGTCTCACCAAAGGGGACCACTACTGGAGGAAGACAAGCAGAGCAAAAATAGAGTCGGACACACGTGTAGGGTAAATCCTCTCAATCACCATCTTGTTTCTCACATTCCAGAAAGTCTAGGTGATGGCTGCAAACACGAGTCAGAAGAGGCGGCGCCCCCCTCCGACCCTGTTTGCCTGGGTCTATAGGAACTCCCCCAGCTCCTGCACCTGCCATGCAGTTCCCAGCGCCTCCCGAACAAAACTCCATAGAAACTGAGCCGCTGTGCAGGAGAACATAATATAGGCACAAGTCTCTGGTATCCCACATAGGGGATAGAGGCCATTGCGCTTGGCCACCTCCACTCCCGAAGGTAAGCGGTCACGGAGGAGCTGCCATATGAAAATGCGAAGACTAAGGGGAATGGGGGCTTTCCAAAAGGGCGATGTCCAATGCAACTTCGGACCCTGGAAAAGGACCTGGTACGCCAAACTCACCGAGAACTCCCCCGACGGATGCAGCCGCCAAGCGGCAGAGTCCGAAGCCTCTGACTAAAAAACCGGAAGAGCCGCCATCAGATGCTGGAAAATCCTCCGTCTGGGCCGCACTAAAGGTCCGGCGAAACAATATGTTCCAGCGGCCCTCTCGGAAGGCTTCGGCAACGATGGATGACGGGGAGGTGGTGATGACGAAGAGGGCGGGGAACTGCACCCCCAAAGGGACTGGCAGAAGCCAAGGGTCTAGCCAAAACCGCACCCCCTGGCCGCTACCAGTGACAAAGGAGATGCTCAAACCAATGAAGTGTTTATAAAGCCCAGATCCCGCATGCCTGTGGGCTTCCACGGAAAGGTAAGCCCGAAGCGCTCTAACATTCTCTACGCTAACTGAAGCTGCAAGGCTTAATTCGGTAGCTTTCAAGTCATAGTTGACTAACTGACAACACTACATCAGTAGGCTCAGCACAACATTTATTTTCGCTGCAGCAGCTTATCACAGCATGAATTAGTGATTAGTACAACTCACGCCTGTTTTCTTCACGCCAGAGCTTTCCCCTCGCCGTGAGCAACAACAGCCTAAACTGAATCTGATTGCACTAGGCAGCAACAGTAGCAAATCATTAGTGTTTTGGAGTATTAACTGGTTCTGTAGATTTGGTTCAGTCATGTCTCCTCAATTTTGAGTCCTCTATTCTACAGTTTCAGAACCTAAGACATGTATTGTAGGAATATCAGTTTCAGCCAACCTCCTCCTCCTCCTCCTCCTTCTTCTTCTTCTTCTTCTTCTTCTTCTTCTTCTTCTTAATGTGCACTACCTTACTATTCCCAATTTGAACATTTCAATTTTTTTTTGAGGTGTGCTTCAATCCCCCCTAAACTTATGTTTGCATGGACCGGTTTTTGCTTTGACCCGTCGAAACTCATAACTAGGCTTTGTATACCTTCGTATAGGAGTACTCGATCGAGCTACGTATACTTCACATGCTGATCCCACCTTCCGTTATCGCGAGCTACATATTTGCACACAATATTTTGAAATTTTATTGCTGCTGCTATATACCTTACGATTTCCGCCTACTGCAGGCACATGAGTAAACATGTATGATGAATATACGTCTAAGAGAATCATACGAGTTTTGGGTGGATTATCAAGTTTTTATTGTCAAAGTTTAAAAGGAAGGGAGGGACACTGAAGCAAAAGTGTTTCTTGTGACAGTCTTGCTTGTAATATGTAGCCAAAGAACCTCGTCTTGGATTGAACTGAAGAAGGGAGCAAGCAGTTTAAGAACCTTGGACCTGACTTGTTCTCGCAAAGCAACCATCAGCCATGTTGTTGCAGATGTTGAAACTATTCACATGAATTCAGTAGATAGTATTGTTTAACGACCCTCCTTGTATTGTTGACATGAATTCAAAGTCCCCACACTATGGACTGCTTGTGCCTAACAAAACTTTTGTTGGCTTAGTTCTTGCTCTGTTTTTGGGAAGTGGCAGTTCACATCGGTGCGAACAAAACATTGTTGGCTTAGCCTGAACAAAGTTTCGGATAGTTCTGCAGCAGTTTCAGAATCTGGAACTTATACCATACCAACATTATGCTGGGCCATGTCCCTCCACAACATCAGCCCATGAAAGTCCAATACGTTTCTACCGTTGATCGAGATTCGTATCCGACGGCTAAGGTGCTTCTTGGGAGAGAAGTAGAAAAGAAAATCCTAGCCACCCTTGGTGGCGGTGTGTGTGCGAGACACTCTTTGAAAGTGAGAGTGTGATATGAGAAAGCTAGCCATCGTAGCTGTTGTGTGAGGGGTAAGAGAACACACGAGAACAACACAACCTAGTGAGAAGGGAGGAATAAAAAAGAGATGATTTCTTCTTAGATTTTTGAGATCTGACCGGTCTGTCTTTAACCTGGTGTTTGGAGGTTCAAACGTTCTTGGATTGGCTCCAAACTTGGTGAGCTTGTTCCTTGCTTTGAGTTTTTCGATCTAGTTAGTTGGTTTAAGATTTAGGTCAGTGTAGCATCAGATTTGGAAGTGGTTTAGTCAGTTTGGATTGTTGCAGTTTCAGCATAGATCATTTTTGGTAGACGAACAGTTTGGGCATGCAAACGGTGTCCGACTGAGCTGAATTTTGGCAATGTATGTTGGGTACTTGTATATCAGCTGGTATACCAAGTTTGGTGTTGATTGAATCTGCGGTTTAAGAGCAGTTTGTTGATTATCGAAGATGAAAAAAACTGAGATACTCTTCTTTACTGTAATCTTTCTTCAAATGGTTGTTGTTGTTGCCGGTTAGCAACGTTCTAAGTGTGTTGTACATCTAAATAATATTTTAGAAAAGACTCTATACCCAGGTTTCTCATAGTGAAACTCACGTGGACCGATTGGTTCACACCCGTGGTTTTTTCCTCCTCAGCTTAAAAAGGCTTTCCACGTAAATCATTGTGTCACATGTGCATGTGCTTATTGTTTTATTTCCACTGCATATCTTTTGATTGAAGCTATCCTCGGGGATTACCGGAAGCAACGGGGTTGTGTATCTTCTCCTAATACATACATAGTGTAGAAAATTAGAAAACTCAGCCCAGCATTGAGTTCACCTGCTTCTTCTTGTTCTTCCCTCAAAGAAGTTCTATGATTTACAACTTCACATCAGTTTGGAGTGTGAATTACCGGCTGATGTTACTGAACCTGAACAACAAAGCACACAACGATTTTAGAACCTGACAGGTTTCATTCCAAGAGAAAGAGCAACCATTGCTCTATACAAGATCGCTTATTGACAATCACACTAGACATATGTGCTTGTTTGGTTGGTCATGGTATCATCAAGTAACGAGTTCACGAATCACAATAGAATGTAGCCAAGAACAGGAGTACAATGCACCGGAAATAAGATAACATTGTCTACACATTACTTTACTAAGATGTATGTTTCTATTTGCGTCTATTATAAAACAGATTTCCCTTTAGTTGTTTGTGAATTTTTTATTCGACTTAGCATTGTATTTTGTACCTGAAGTTCTTGTTTAAATTTTGGCATTCTAAGTGATCAGTGTTGTAAATTTGCATTGCAGCACTCAAGAAATCTTCTGTCCACATCTTTACTAGATTAGTTTGTATATCTGCTAATAGCTTCTTCTGACCCACTCCATGCTACTTGTTGGGGATCAAGTTTAAGAGCGCAACCTACAATGCTCAAGGGATGAGTTTGTAATCTAGTTTCCTTATATTATTGTTTAAGTGATCATTGGTGTGTGTGTTTATTTTCTTTGTTTGATGGGAGTGAATTGAATGAGATTCCCATGAATAAATGGTACTGCAGCCCTCAAGGTATATAACACATCTTGCCATCTTGGCTAGATCAGTTTGGGATCTGCTAGTAGCTTGGATCTGATCAGTACAAACTTCATGTTTCAGATTACAGGAAGTTAAGGAGCATACCTTGGAGTGCAGAGTATCTCCAATGGCAAGTAGGTTTTCTTATAGAGCATGTTTGTCATTTTTCTCCTGGTGCTTCAGTTTCCAAATCTAATTCTTGTTTCTCTTTCCCCTTCTTTTGTGTGGGAGATCGATCTTGCTCTTCCATAATGACTCAGCGGTAGCTTTGGGTGGAGGGGGTTGGAGTGCGTGAGGTGTTTTCCCGCTGGATGAGAAGGTCGGTCTGGTTATGCATTGGGATTTTTTTGGTCAGTTATGTATTCCGCCTGCTGGATGTGGCCTCAGCTCATGCCAGGATGTGGGCTCAACGTTGGAGACTTGGAGTCAAAATTGAGGGAAGAAAGCCGGAAAATGTGTCTGTTTGATACTAATTGAAAGCAAACACATTTTTTGTTATTTTTCGTCATTCTTTTCATTGATTTTGAGTCTTACAGCTGTCATATTCTGATTCTGAAAATGTGTCCGTTTAGTCACTCCCTAAATCGTTAAGGCAATCAATGTCATTGAATCATATCTTCGCGAAATATATCTGGCATGCGTGATCCCTGCTGAAATTAGTCCATATCAATGCCAATTAATGCGATTCCAAAAATACCAAGGAACGTCACGATATAAATTTACCCTTTCCTACCGTTGACAGAGTAGCTATCTATGCCAGGCCACTAGACAAGGCACCATCGCCAGAAATAACGAAGAAGCAGGAATCAAAAGCGTGATCACTTCTCCACCCCTAAACCCTGACAGCAAGATCAGATCAGGACGACTGCCAATCATCTGCTGCTACTCCTGGTCACTATCCTCTTGCTATCATCGTCAGGTACTTACAGATGGTGATTAGTCTAATTGTAAATTTGTAATTAATCGTGGTATGCATATGTATATATATATCCTCATACAATTTGACATATCTATGTACTCCCTCTGTTTCAAAATATAAGTTGTTTTAGCTTTGTAAAGTAAATGAATTTAGACTTCTTTTACTGTATAGATTCATCCCAAAGTTGAGTGAATCTACATACTAAAACAAGTCTAGATTCATTTTTTTCACAAACCTAAAACATCTTATATTTTGAAACGGAGGGAGTATACCATAAACAGCCTTTGGGGGGGGGCAGCAGCTTCATCCTCCTTAGTACGACTGCTCGGAGGTGATCTACTCCGGCGACTGCAAACCCGTCACCTGCTATACGGATTGCCTCAAGAAGTACACAAGGGGAGAAGGCCTCTGCGTTCCCAAGGAATGCAAGTGTAACTTTTACTGCAAATCGACCTCTTTCCCCAACCACGATCCAACTGATAAGAATTGAATAGATAAGATTGCTGAGGACGGCCTGCCTTGCATTAAGATGATCTGTTGCAATAGTAGATCTCCGTGCTAATGATAGGGGAATAACGACGTTTCATTGGCTATATATCTATGATATGATTTATTTTGTGGTTATGTTACCCGTTATGTGGTTGTGGCTTCTGCCCATTAGGCCGTTGCGGCAGTGGATCTATGAATCAAGAGTACTTGGCTTACAATTAGCTTACTGAACATTACAAGTTTTTGAATCCGGCAACCATTACAAAAAAAATGGTTAACAAAATTATGGAAATTGTTGGAGATTTGCCCTAGAGGCAATAATAAATATAGTTATTATTATATCTTTGTGTTTATGATAAATGTTTATATTCATGCTATAACAGTATTAACCGGAAACATTAATACTTGTGTGATTTGTAAACTAAATTAGAGTCCCTAGTAAATCCTCTTTAATAATACTAGCTTGTTGGTTAATAGATGATCGTGGTTTCTCGATCATGAACATTGAGATGTTATTAACAACGAGATCATATCATTAGGAGAATGGTATGATGGACATACTCCTATAGATAAGCGTAGCATAAAGATCAAGTCATTTTAATAGTTCAATTGCTATAAGCTTTCTGATACATAGTAACCTAATTCCTTCGACCATGAGATCATGCTAATCACCATCACCGGAAGGATGCTTTGATGACATCAAACACCACACCGTAACTGGGTGGCTATAAAGGTGGCATTGAGTGTTCGGAAAGTATGGGTTGAGACACATGGATCAAGAGTGGGATTTGTCCATCCATATGACGGATAGATATACTCTGGGCCCTCTCGGTGAAATGTCATCCAATTAGCTTGCAAGCATGTGACTGGCTCACAAGGGATCACATACCATGGGAACGAGAAAAGAGTACTTATCAGTAACGAGGTTGAACTAGGTATGCAGAGATACCGACGATCAAAACCTCGGATAAGTAAACTATCGTGAGACAAAGGGAAATTGGTATCGTATGTAAGTGGTTCATTCGATCGCAAAGTAATCGTAGAAATATCTGGGAGCCATATGAATTTCCAGATTCCTCTATTGGTTATTGATCGGAAAAGTGTCTCGGTCATGTCCGCATAATTCACGAACCGTAGGGAGACACACTTAAGGATTCGATGTTGTTGTGTAGTTATGGAATGATGAGTAAGAGACCGAATGTTGTTCGGAGTCTCGTATGGGATCCGGAATATCACGAGGAGATCCGGAATGGTCCGGAGAATAAGATTCATATAAAGAAAGTCCTGTTTCGGAGTTCAGAAATGATTCCGGTGTTTTCACCAGGAATGTTCTAGAAGGGTCTGGAAGGTCCGTCACTCCGGAGGGGAAGGGTACATTGATGTGTCATGACAATGTGGAATGGTTGCATCATGTACTAGGTCACTTGGATGGGCAATATGAAGAGAGAAATCAAATCCAAGTTTGAAAGTCAAACGCCAATTTGAAAAAGTCAAATCCGAAGTTTGCTTGGTGGAGGGAGAGTAGGAAACCTACCTAGGGTCGGAGACCTACTCCCTCCACCCGCCGGCCAAGGAGGAGGAGTTGGAGGAGGACTCCCTCCTCCCAAACGCCTCCCTCCCACCTATATAAGGAGGGGTAGGGCGCCCCCTACCCCTCACACCCAAAAAACCCTAGCCCCAAGTCGCCGGCGCCACCACCTCCAAGTGTTGCCGCCGCCTAGGGCACCTCCAAGTCGCCGAGTTAGGTTTCCCCAAACCCTAGCCGCCGGCTACACCACCCACCTTGGTGCTTCTAATCCGTAGATCCCCAAGGCCCTCTCTTACTCCACCATACTCGCTCCGGCTTAAGGCGAAGCCCTGCGATATCTTTCCTCTACTTCCGACACCACGCCGTCGTGCTGCCAGAATCGCGAGGAGAGTGCTACAACCTCCGCTGCCTGCTGGAACAAGGGAGATGAAGGTCTTCATCGAGTACCGAACGTGTGACCGACTGCGGAAGCGCTACCGGAACGCAGCGCCGGAAGGATCGTCTACGCGATCTTGAGATCGGAAAGTGTACGACTACATCACCCACGAGAATCTGCTCTCGTTAACCGTTTTGGAATCTTCGAGGGTGAGTTCCTCTATCGACTCGTTGCTACAATCTAGTAGATAGATCTTGGATTGTTTGTGTGCATGCGGTAGAAATTTTTTGTTTTCCATGCTACGACCCCCTACAGAAATGACATGGGAATCTTTATCAAGAAAAATATTGGGATCGCAAGCGCTTACGAACTATTACATCGTGTGTGAATTTAGGAGCTAGTGTCATGGATGATAGCTAGCCTTAGTCGGGATTGAGAACTTTGCTCACATTGAAATAACATCAGTTTTACAGAAAATCCTTCCAATAGCTCAGAACAATTCTTTCTGAAAGGTAAAATTCCATTACTCCTAATCCCTGCATAAACTAGGAACCCATACACCCAAAATACACAAGATGTAGTTGACAAGTTAATACCTCGATAAAGTGAACTAGTAAGGGTAGAAACACCAAACAAGTTATATGCCTAGGCAAGTAGGTATCTCCAATCCATATAGTTATTCTAAGCACCATGACACCTACACCCCCACTTCTTTTAGAGATTTGTTTTTTTTTTGAACGGCTTTTAGAGATTTGTGGTGTACACTTTTTTTTTAAAAAAAAACTACACATTGTACTACAAAATTTATATTACTCTATGAATTTTGATGCTAATATTTTGTGCTGTTTGAGAGAAAAAGGATAAAAGTTGATGAACTTTCTATTCATATTATATTTGCTACCACTTGTTATTTTTTTGTACACCACATAATATAAGTTCTCCTTCTGAATATTTTTTTGTGACATTGTATAATCTTGTACTACACTTTGTCATTTTTTTTACATTTTAGTCATCGGTTTCAGTCACAACTTTCTCTTTTGTATGTGAATAGCTACCAGAAAATAAACCATAGGCAAGAGCTTTACTTGTGTTCCAATGGAGGAACACCTAGCCACACTATAAATGGAAAATATTCATAAGCGTTGAGAACATATCCATCTACTTCCTATTAATTAAATGGACATTTATTCAAAATATGCAGATTGTTTTCTAAACCAAAAACAAGTTATCATAGGAGCCAACAAAACTTTGACCGCTGTGTTCATCTCACAAAGTGTGATGCGGTATCTCTAGTGTTCTACGCTGGATGACATCTTGGAAACGACTAAGGTGCCGGTGTGTTGGACTTATGTGCATATGCATACTTGCACATCAATTGTAACTTTGAAAAAAAAATAAACAGCCCAAAAAAAATCAGCGGTTCCGCCTTCTAGGCAGAAGTACCACGGTCCAGGACAAAACCTACCAACTTTGCTTGGATGGGTTGCCGTGTTTCACACTGCATACACACAACTCAATTGTTCCGCAATTTAGATGTACTTATCCACACTAGCTGTACCGCAATTTAGGCATTAATGTCATGGACGATGACAAAAGCCACGCCGCTTGCTCCGATGTATTGTCATATTGCACAGCACATAGTACGCGTTTCACAACTGGCGCTTCTCGATGCACATGTGTCAAACGCATTAGCCTTTGATCCATGCAAGCTTATCTAGCAAAGAACCACATCATTCATTCAATAAAGGCACCTACACCGCTTGTCCCTCTATAAAACCCGAGGCATCCCTTGCCGATCTCCTCAAACAACCCAAGCCATCGATCATACACCGAAATCCATCCACAATTACGATGAGGAGTATCAAAGCTACAATTAGGAGTAGTCAAGTACTGCTCATGTCCATCGCCCTCCTGATGGTGATGTCCTCGTTTGGTATGTTTCTGTCACATGATCATAATTATTTGTTGCGCTCACGCTTACCATTATCTGGTGTGGTACATGATTCTATATGCTCTCTTATAGGCACCACGACCACTGACAGGATGATGAGCTCTGGATGCGTGACGTCCTCAGGGAAGGCCCGTGCAACGGTGCAGCATACTACCAGGCAAAGTACCAAGGGGATGGCACATGTTTTCCTCAAGGATGCATATGCTCCTTCTGTAGATATATTTCTCCACGGGGCAACTAGCTAGCTAGCTAGCTAGCTAGCTCATCCCTGTTCGCAGACTTGTTCATCCATGCATGGACAACTGCATAGTGCTTGAATAACAGAAAATTTTCCTTTTTTTTAAATTTCTCATCTTACCCAGTTTAGTTTGCTATTTGAACTTCTAAAACTATACAAATTTGGCCTACAACGTTTAGTAGAAGGCCAATTTTGTCCTTGATCTGAATCAAAATGAATAACCAATGACGTGGTGACAAAACTGACAACCTAGTGAAAGAAACCTAGGAGTTAATTGGGGTATATCAGGTAAACTAGGAAAAAATAGGGAAATTATGATAGAGGAATAAAGGATATTTTTAACCTAAACCAGATTTTAGAAAATAAAGAAATTTCATAATGTTATAAAAAGAATTTTTTCCAAGCAAACCGACAGACTTGTTGACACGCTTAAAAAAATTGGTTCAACAGCATGTTATTTTGTTCCTTTCATAGATTAGGTGCACAAGACAGGCTCACGACAACATTATTACATCTAGTCGATCACGATTTCGACATGCAAGACAGGCTCAGCAACAAATGTTATTTGTTCCTTTCATAGATTATTAGGCGCGCATGAGATCAGTCATCCAGATAACAATCATTTTCATAGAAATTTGGGCTACCATCGATCTGCATCGGCTGTCATCCTTTCCATGACAAAATAAATAAAAAAATAGTTCGTCTTATCTAAAAATACACATATACTCTTTTTTTATCAATAAACCCAGAATCAAGACCAAATTCCAAAAATTCCCTTTCCGAAGGACATAAACTCATAAAGTGTGTTAGCCCAGTATCTACAGCCTAGCACGATGACTTTCGTGTGAATAGATATTACGATGCTATGCAAAATAGTTCAACTCATATGCCCAAGACCACTTTCGAATTTCAATATAGTCAGTTATTCCCACAATGCAATAAAAAAAACTCTCTGTCCTCTCTTATGGTGGCTTGAACCAGTCCTTCCATTTCCAACGGCAATTGTTTCTGCTCCAGTTTCAGTCAAACGGTGGCAAATTTCTCTCTCCCTGAATAATATGAGACTTTATCCACAACTTCAGTGGTATTTTGATTTCCAAAGATTTTTTGAAGGATACATTCATAGAAAGAATGCACCGGGTACATAGTAGAATGGGAAGAATCGCTATACAATGCCGCGGGGAAAAACAACATAAAAAACACATGAAAATGGTGCTGCTCAGATCGAAGGAGGCCTGCTCGCTTCCCCTGGACTCCTTCTGAGTGAGTCCCATTTTCACTGCTTTGGCAAACTCCCATTGTCCTAACATATCTTTTGAGAGGAACTAGTGGGAGAATCATTACAAGAAGTGAAATATGAACGAGGATGCATTACCCCATCAACTGGTGGTGAATCGGTTCACAAATTTGGTCGAGTAAACTGTTTGCTCTGCTTTGGTTTACTCTAATATCTCGAAAACTAAAACAGAGCATAGACCGTACCATCAACATATCGGGAATGCGTTAAGCTCAAAAACTCAAGCGCTACTAGAATATATAGTGTTGATACCCCTGCTTCCAAAGAACCTCGTCAGGTCATCACATAGTCATGATCACTCTCATTAACAATGCATGGTGGTAAATCATGCTTATTGTGTTACCTAGAGGTGTCATTTTCACTGCTTTGAGTCGCCAGTAGTCCAGCTCGGTAAAGGAAAAAACATTCATGGAACACTCAAGGCTGAATCTAGAGATCCCACGTAGGGCTACAGTTACATGAGAAGAAAGGGGGAATATGTGTCCAGAACCCCTATGCCTAGCTAAATAGCAAATGAGAATGCGTCAATAGTTAGCTTGCAGTTGGCTGTCGATAGATCACACCCAGTAGTCGCTAACGAGACCAGAGTCAGGGATCATGCGTTTATCGATTGTGGAGGAACACGATATAACTGTTCCTCCATCACGTTGTGTTGGTGTGATCGTTGATGACTTTATTTATAAAGAAGACGAAAACCTATTTTAAAGGAACATAAAAATTGCTCAGTTAAGAAGGCGATGCATCACCAACTCCTCTCAGTGCAAACAATGCTGCTCCATGCTGTTAGTGACCTCCGCCGCTCCAAGGTTTTTTTAACAAAATAGAAATTTTTGCCTCATTGTATTTAAAAAAATAGGAGAGAATTGACTGGTTCATGGAACACGATCACATTGGGCACCACCACCAAAACAAACCCAGCCACCCACATGAAGCACACGCACACCGCAAGGAAGAAAGACCACCGCCGAGGATGCCAAGTAATGATATCATCATCACTCCTCCTCGAGACACTGACTCCGACTTCACCAACGACGACCCAAACAAAGCCTTGCTATAGGTGACGCGAGAACCCATGTCAGCCATGCAAAAAATTGGCCACACGTGCCAAGAACAAACAATTTCATTTCAAAAAAGGATTTGGCGACCTTTACAAGAGAAAAATGTAGGTCTTGCGTTGACATGGCCCTCTACAAAGGCCACAGTTTGCCGGTCATCGTCGCAGCCTGAACATGCTCCACCATAGCTTTGAATTCACAGATACACATCGAATAAAAAAGAACCCATCGGGCATTGCCGAGAAAACCGACTATCGAAGCCCAA
Organism: Avena insularis; assembly: GCA_023614405.1. NCBI lineage: Eukaryota > Viridiplantae > Streptophyta > Magnoliopsida > Poales > Poaceae > Avena > Avena insularis. The sequence goes on along the minus strand of CM042695.1, from coordinate 373,127,077 downwards.
CCACGATTCAAGCTCCGCTTGACCACTTATAGGAAACACTTATAGCAGTTATTCTGCAAGTGGCGTTCAAAATATAATACGTGCCACCACTTGCAGATTAAATGTAGCAACGTTTAAATATATAGGAATGCCACCAGTAAAACCTAATAGTGGCATTCGGTTATAAACAAACGCCACAAATAGGAGGGTCCCCATATGCAGTTGGGACAAAGGTAATAGTATTGTTCGCTTCAGGTGAACGCCACCAATATGTAAACTAGTGGTGGTGTTAGATTCAGTTAAACGCTACGGGTACACGATTAATTATCGATCTTTAATTCTTCTTCGTTCTCCTCGTGGCCTGGACCCCTCTCTCATTTACACCGCCGACACACCTCCTCCTTTCTGCCCCCTCTCCCTGACGCCGCCACGCATCGGATGCCCCGCTAATCTGCCCCTCCCCCTGTTGCTGCCATCCCGCATCCGACGAATCCACTCGATTTGCCGCCGTTGGTTGGTACAACCTCTCCATCCCCGAGCGACTGTTCGCTGCAACCTCCCCCTCCCCAAGACTCATCACCGACCACGCTCGCCCGCCGCCACCCCGACCGCATTTGATGACTGCTCGATTTGCCGCGGCTAGTCGCTGCAACCTCCCCCTCCCCGAGCCTCATCACCGATCACGCACGTCCTCCGCCACCCTATCCGCATCCGACGACCGCTCGATTTTCTGTCGTCGGTTGCTGCAACCTCCCCCCTCTTCGAGCCTCGTCACCGACCACACGCGTCCTTCGACACCCCGGCCACATCCGACGACCGCTTGATTTGTCGTCGCCGGTTGCTGCAACCTCCCCCTCCTCGAGCCACCAGTCACTGCAACCCCCCCCCCCTCCCCGAGCTGTCGGTCGCTGCAACCTTCCCGTCACAGACCTCGCAGTGAGCCACCCGCCACGCCTCCATTTTTTATAGAAATTATAGATGTATATGGTAGATAATGATCTTAGAAATTCTAGATATAGATATGCTAGATATAGGAATGTTAGATAGTGCTTTAGAGATAATGTTTAGATACTAAACTTGGGCTCAAATTCTAGATATAGGAATGTTAAATAGTGATTTAGAGATAGTGTCTAGATACTAAACCTGGGCTTAAATTTCTAGATGTAGGAATGTTAGATATTGCTTTAGAGATATCAAATTTGGGCTCAATTTATAGATATAGGAATGTTAGATAGTGATAGCAAAGGCCAACATTTCTCTCTACTTGATGTTTATTTTGGTTGTTTTTCTTCTAATGGTCGATTTTGGTTGATACCTTGCATTTGTAAGATCACTTGCATGTCTTTATGTTTCCAGATATTAAATTTGGGCTCAATTTCTAGATCTATTCATTTCTTATATGTTGACTAAAAGTTGTATGAAATGTTGTTGTTTAACTACTTAATTAGTATCATGTCGGAGCGAAAGTTTTGTGGTGTTCACCGGAAACCCACGAGGACCCTGACTTGGGCCGCTAAGATCATGCTGGATAGCAGGAAGATCCAGCTAGGTACCTTCAGGTGTCCGTGGCAGGCGGCCCATGCCTACAACTGCGCCGCGGTCCAGAACTTTGGGGCGAGAGCGGTCCTCAACTTCGAGGGTGAGCATCATGTGGCGCACTTGTTAGCTCTAGATGGTATAAGGATTGCCACGAGGACCGAGGAGAGTGAGCACTGGCAGGTAGAGAGGTAGCTGGCATGCCACCGCCGTGAGGAGGATGAACCCTTGGTCAGGGATCTCCTACTTGATCCCCAGGTGATGGTGGTCTAGTATGAGGTTCTTAGCGAGAGCCGACAGTAACACGGTCAGGGCGAGACCGGCCTCTCTGGCACGCAGTAGCAGGGTCAGTCCGGCCCCTCCGGCATGCAGCAGGACCACTCTTGCAGCATATCATCCTCTTTCTAGGACCGCTCAGATGACGACGACGTCATTAACACTGGGTCTACTCGAGTTTAGGATGTTCTCATGTGACTGTTATGCTACCTATCGTACTATTTATATAGACTTATCATGCTACTATTGTACTACTTACATATGATGCTAGCTAATCTTACTTATGTGTTATGTTGATATATTGTGCTACTTATGATGCTAATTAAGTTATAATGGTCTATATAACTAAGCTGTATGATCATATATAGGTATAATGAATGATGATGGGTGTGAGCATTGTGGTTACCAAAGGTGCAAAAACAAAAGGTTGTCATAGTGATCCCTTATGACTGCGAAGTTAGTATGGTATGTTCATTAACAAGCAATCAAACTATATATACCCTGCAACTGAATTACGTGCTAATTTTTGCTTTCTTATGATTATGTATGCAGAACATACCCTGCAAGTTTAGAGTTGAGTTCCTTGACCATTTTGACTAGTAGTTAGTGCTATGTAGCTAGCTAGCTCAACTATATATATATATAGTTGACTGTAGTGATGTGCTATAAATATTCAATTGGATGCACCAGATTCCTGCTGGAACCATTTCTATGAATATATTTTGCTATGATGTGAATATTCAATTGGATGCACCAGATTTTTTTTCATTTTCAAAAACTCACTTGTGGCATTCAAAATAAAACGAACGCCACAAATAGATATATAATGGTGGCACTTACGCTAAATGCCACCACTAGGAATACTATTGGTGGCGTTTGGTGGAGAGGCCGCCACTACGACCTACCAGTGGCGTGAGATTAATGGCATGCGGGTTCAACGCCACGAATCCCCTTTTCCGAACACTGGCACTAGGCCTTTTCCTACTAGTGGACGCATCATTGTTGCCAAACTGCACATCAACGCCCCTGAGGGGGCAGTCCTAACAAGCACGCGACCTGGCCGTCCACTAGTCTCCAAGTTGTAGCCAACTCCAAGATGATGCCCCTAGCAAGATCTGAGGTTTCCCTCAGAGACAAGACATGGACAAGGGGTTGAACTCTCAGCAACGCTTCTAAGAAAGTCAACAACACCCGTGGGTGTCGCCGTCGCTGGTTCTGGCCAAGGCAAGAATAAGGATTTCTCCCAGGTACCTCCACCTCCGGCAATCTGAATCAACAAGAGCGACCCGTTAGCGACCACCTCATGCCAAGACGGCCAACACCACCTTCTTGTCGCTGCTAAGCCTGAATGAGACAAGATCGGGCCGAAATAGGGCCAATAGCACACCACCACCACTACCACCTTCCCGCTCCGCTGTTGGAGATATGCCCTAGAGGCAATAATAAAAGCAGTTATTATTATATCTTTGTGTTTATGATAAATGTTTACATTCATGCTATAATAGTATTAACCGGAAACATTAATACTTGTGTGATTTGTAAACTAAATTAGAGTCCCTGGTAAAGCCTCTTTATAATACTAGCTTGTTAATTAATAGATGATCGTGGTTTCTCGATCATGAACATTGAGATGTTGTTAATAACAAGATCATATCATTAGGAGAATGGTATGATGGACATACTCCTATAGATAAGCGTAGCATAAAGATCAAGTCATTTCAATAGTTCGTTTGCTATAAGCTTTGTGATACATAGTAACCTAATTCCTTCGACCATGAGATCATGCTAATCACAATCACCGGAAGGATGCTTTGATGACATCAAACACCACACCGTAACTGGGTGGATATAAAGGTGGCATTGAGTGTTCGGAAAGTATGGGTTGAGGCACATGGATCAAGAGTGGGATTTGTCCATCCATATGACGGATAGATATACTCTAGACCCTCTCGGTGGAATGTCATCCAATTAGCTTGCAAGCATGTGACTGGCTCACAAGGGATCACATATCACGGGAACAAGAAAAGAGTACTTATCGGTAACGAGGTTGAACTAGGTATGCAGAGATACCGATGATCAAAACCTCAGATAAGTAAACTATCGTGAGACAAAAGGAAATTGGTATCGTATGTAAGTGGTTCATTCGATCGCAAAAGTAATCGTTGAAATATGTGGGAGCCATATGAATTTCCAGATTCCTCTATTGGTTATTGATCGGAGAAGTGTCTCGGTCATGTCCGCGTAATTCATGAACCGTAGGGAGACACACTTAAGGATTCGATGTTGTTTGGTAGATATGGAATATTAGTAGGGATACCAAATGTTGTTCGGAGTCTCGGATGGGATCCGGGATATTACGAGGAGATCCAGAATGGTCCGAAGAATAAGATTCATATAAGGAAAGTCCTATTTCAGAGTTCGGGAAAGTTTCCGATGATTTCATCGGAGAGGTTCTAGAAGGGTCTAGAAGGTTCACCAGTCCAAAAGGAGAATGGTCCATGAATGTGTCATGGGTGAGTGGAATGATTGGATCATATCCTAGGTCACATGGTGTGTGCATTTGTAAGAGAGAATTAAAGCTCTAAATTGAAAGTCAAACGGGAAGTTTGAAAAGTGAAACTGGAATAATGGTTTCCTAGTAGGAGAAGAAACAAGTCCTCTCAATCCAACTTGGGTTTGGGTTTGGATTCAAACCCACCCCTCCCAAGGCTGCCCCCCTCTCATAAATAGAGGGGGAGGGCTGCCCCAAAGCACACAAGCCCTAGCCCCTCTCCACGAGTCGCCGCCCCACAAGGCCACCACTGTCACTGCATCATCGCCGCCCGGCTCATCGCCGGCCGTCACGACACCTCCTCTTCTTCCCGGATCTCTAAACCCTAGATTTCCGGGAAACCCTAATCCACCATAACTCGCATCCGGCTTAGGCGAAACCCTGCGGGATCTTCCCTCTACTTCCGACACCACGCCGTCGTGCTGCCGGAATCGCGAGGAGAGAACTACAACCTCCGCTGCCTGCTGGAACAAGGGAGAGGAAGGTCTTCATCGAGTACCGAACGTGTGACCGACTGCGGAAGCGCTGCCGGAACACAGCGCCGGAAGGATCGTCTACGCGATCTTGAGATCGGCAAGTGTACGACTACATCACCCACGAGAATCTGCTCTCGTTAACCGCTTTGGAATCTTCGAGGGTGAGTGCGTCTATCGACTCGTTGCTACAATCTAGTAGATAGATCTTGGCTTGTTTGTGTGCATGCGATAGAAATTTTTTGTTTTCCATGCTACGAACCCCTATAGTGGTATCAGAACCGTGTCTATATGTAGATCTGTTGCACGAGTAGAACACAATGGTCATTGTGGGCGGTGGTGCTTTTATTATCAATTGCTTTTTGTGTACTTTGCATCTTGCGGTATGATGGGATGAAGCGGCCCGGGCTAACTTTACATCACATCGTTCATGAGACTTGCTCCACGCTCAACATGCAACTTGTATTGCATAAGTGGCTTTGCGGGTGTCTCTCTCTCCCATCATAGTATAGATTCAATTTACAACGGGCACTTGATAGTTCAAGCATCAACGTTGTGGTTCTTGTTTGTAAGTTAGAACGACACTTATCGAAATCCCCAAACCACGTAAAATATGCAAAGAAAATTAGAGGCATCTAACTTTGTTTTAAAGGGGTGTGATGTGATGTGATATGGCCATAATTGTGATTATATGTGATGTATGCAATGTTCCTTATTGTAAGTTGGCAACCGACATGAGCCATATGATTCTTTTAAAATTCCGTTAAGGCCTGCGTGTCTATTCAAAGTAGTTGTAATAGTTGAAGCTGGTGGACGAAACGGCGCCATTGACCTTGACGCCATACCGGTGATGATGGAGATCATGTTCGTGCTTGAAGATGGAGATCGGAAGCACAAGAAGAAAGACCATATCATATCACATATTATGAATTGCATGTGATGTTAATCCTTTATGCATATTGTATTGTTTAGTTTATGACGGTAGCATTATAAGATGATCCCTCAAGCACACAATTTCAAGTTTTAAAGTGTTCATCCTTAGTAAGCACTGTTGCTAAAGCTCGTTGTTTCGAAGCACCATGTGATGATCGGGTGTGTTAGATTCTGCAAGTGTATACAACGTGAGCAAACCAGATTTGCTCATGCGGAAGCTAAGTTTTGATCTTGACGAGCCTAGCATGTACATACATGGTCTAGGAACACGGATCACCGAAAGGTAAAGAATGAGTCATATAGTAGATATGATGAACATGTTAATTGTTCGCCATTGAAGCTACATCAACTCACGTGATAATCGGTTTTGATGTGGTGGATTTGGTTTGTGTGATCACTAAAACAATTTGAGGGATATTGTTTTGAGTGGGAGCTCACATAGATTAATTTAACTATTAATTAGAACTCAATTTGTCATAAACTTAGTCTAAACTATTGCAAATATGTTGTAGATCAATGGCGGCCCCTACCATCAATTTTAATGCGTTCCTGAGAAAGAAAAGTTGAAAAACAATGGAAGCAACTTCGCGGATTGGTTCCTCAATTTGAGGATTATCCTCAATGTTGGTAATTTGACCTATGTGCTGAATGCACCGCTGGGTGACCCGCCTGCAGCTACTGCTACCGATGAGGTAAATAATGTTTTCCTCGCTCGGAAGAATCAGTACTCCATAGTTCAGTGTGCTATCTTGTATGGTTTGCAATCAGATCTTCAAAAAAGGTTTGAGAACCATGACCCACATGATATTGTCCGTGAACTTAAAATGATATTTGAGGCTCACGCGGCAGTTGAGAGTTATGAGGCTTCTAAAAAGTTCTTTAACTGCAAGATGGAAGAGGGCAGCTCCGTCAGTGAGCACGTGCTTAAGATGTCTGGGCACGCAAGTAAACTCCAAAGCTTGGGTATAGTGATTCCTAATTCTTTGGGGATTCACCGTGTTCTCCAATCACTACCACCAAGTTACAAGAACTTTGTGATGAACTACAATATGCAAAACATGGACAAGTCATTGCCAGAACTCTTCTTCATGTTGAAATCTGCAGAAGTGGAGATCAAGAAAGAGCACCAAGTGTTGTTGGTCAATAAGACCACCAAATTCAAGAAGCAAGGCAAGTCTAAGAAAAAGGGAAACTTCAAGAAGGGCGGTAAGAAAGTTACCGCGCTGGCGAAGAAGACCAAAGCTGGGCCTAAGCCTGATACTGAGTGCTTTTATTGCAAGGGAGAAGGTCACTGGAAGCGGAATTGCCCAAAGTACTTGGCGGATTTGAAGAACAGCAACATCAAGAAGAAAGGTATATCTGATATACATATTATTGATGTGTATCTCACTAGTACTCGTAGTAGTGCCTGGGTATTTGATACTGATTCGATTACTCATATTTGTAACTCGAAACAGGTACTGCAGAATAAACGGAAGCTAGCGAAGAACGAGGTGATGATGCGCGTTGGAAACGGATCAAAGGTTGATGTGATCGCGGTCGGCACGCTACCTCTTCATCTACCATCGGGATTAGTTTTATACTTAAATAATGAAGGGAATATGCCCGAGAGGCAATAATAAAGTGGTTATTATCGTATTCCTTGTTTATGATAAATGTTTATTTTGCATGCTATAATTGTATTAATACGGAAACGTTAATACATGTGTGTTTAATAAACAAACAGAAAGTTCCTAGTTATGCCTCTCTCATAAACTAGCTCGTTGATTAACAAGATGATCAAGGTTTCCTGATCATGGACATTGGATGTTGTTAATAACGGGATCACAACATTAGTGTAATGGTGTGATGAACATTCATCCGAAGTATAGCATTACGATCAAAGTCATTGAGTTTATATTGCTATAACAACTTACGAAGTGATCCTAATCCTTAGACCATGAGATCATGTCAATCACTAACACCGGAAGAGTTTCTTGATAACATCAAACGTCACACCGTAACAGGGTGATTATAAAGATGGATTCAGAACTAATAAAGTGTTATGTTGAGGCCCATGGATCGAGAGTGGAATTTGTTCATCCCGATGACGGATAGATATGCTCTGGGCCCTCTCGGTGATATCACATTGATTAGCTTGCAAGCAAGTGATTTGATCACTAGAATGTTATATCACGGGAACAAGAAAAGAGTACATGTCGGTAACGAGATCAAACTAGGTATGGAGATACCGATGATCGAATCTCGGACATGTAATATATCGCGAAACAAAAGGATTAAGATACTAGCGCAAAAGGTTCCGACGATCACAAGAAAGTCATCGTTGAATGTGTGGGAGTCAGTATGGGTCTCCAGATCCCGCTTCTAATTATTGATCTGAGAGGGTCTCGATCATGTCCGCATTATTCGCGAACCGTAGGGTGACACACTTAAGAGACACCGACATCCATTTGGAGCAAAAGTTTCATGCCGAAAAGAATAACAAGCGCAGGAATTTATTTCACTAGATATCGAAACAGGTTTTCGGGTGAAATTGCATAAAGTGGCTATGCATGTGAAATAGTCTAGCAAGGGGTTATTTGTGAATGTTTGTCATTAAAGTTATTGATAAAATTCTGAATAAAATAAAAGACTTTTATTTAATGAGAGTTTTCATTAAATTTGGTGGAAATTTAATGGGAATTTGAGTGGGTTTTTGAGTGGAGAAAATTGAAGGGCCATTTTGTGAGTGGAGTGTCCACCCACATGAATGAGGGATAGGTGGGGGCACCCTCCATGGCCGGCGTCCATGCCCCCTTGGGCTGCCCCCCCCCTCCCCTATATAAGGAGCCCCTCCTCTCACTTCTCACTCACACCTCCTCGTGAAGGATCTCTCTCCCCCTCTAGAATTTATCCCCCATGGTCTCGGACTAGCGAGATACATGTTCCCGGTGGCTATTCGGCAAGAAAGAGTTGTGCTTCCGCTGCATCACTGGAGCGAGGAGGCGGAGGTTGCTCGGTGCCTCGAACGTGTGTGCGAGCACGGATGCGCTGCTGTTTTGCGGCGCTAGGACTTCCTATCGATCTTGAGATCGGCAAGAGATCGTCTACATCAACCACGAGTTGAACTCGTTAAGCTTTGTCAGTCTTCAAGGGTATGTTCTCTACGGATATACATCCGCCCGTTGTTTGTATCTAGTAGATAGATCTTGGTACATAGTTGTTCCCATCGTAGGAAAATTTTTGTTTTCTATGCTGCGAACCCTACAAATAATTGTTATTTGGTGCCTGTGTTGAGCATGAACATTATATCTGGATCATGTTTATTGCGAGACAGTTACTTGTTTAAGTCCGAGAATAATGGTTGTTCGATTTATATGAGTAATATGTTTTATGCACATGCACCTTTGATAGATGGTCTATTCTTATTGAATCTCGATTGTAGTAATACACACATTAATAACATTGAAGCTAAATGTTTGAAATTGAGCGATAACTCAACCTATGTGTGGCACTGTCGACTTGGTCATATTGGAATGAAGCGTATGAAGAAACTCCATTCCGATGGACTTCTTGAATCACTTGATTTTGAATCACTTGAGAGATGCGAAGCATGTGTGATGGGTAAAATGACTAAGACTCCATTTTTTGGCATGATGGAGCGAGCTACGGACTTATTGGAAATCATACATACCGATGTGTGTGGCCCAATGAGTGTAGCATCGCGCGGTGGTTATCGTTATGTAATCACCTTCACGAATGGCTTGAGTAGATATGGGTATATCTATTTCATGAAACATAAGTCCGAAACTTTTGAGAAGTTTAAGGAATTTCAAAGTGAGGTAGAGAATCAACGTAATAAGAAGATTAAATTTCTACGATCTGATCATGAAGGTGAATATCTAAGTTACGAGTTTGGCGAGCATTTGAAGAAATGCGGAATACTTTCACAATTGACACCGCCAAGAACACCACAACATAATGGTGTGTCCGAACATCGTAATCGAACTCTCTTAGATATGGTTCATTCTATGATGTCACTTACAGATTTACCGCTATCGTTTTGGGGTTATGCATTAGAAACAACCGCATTCACTTTAAATAGGGCACCATCTAAATCCGTTGAAACGACACCGTATGAATTATGGTTTGGGAAGAAACCTAAATTGTCGTTCCTTAAAGTTTGGGGTTGCGAAGCTTATGTAAAGAAGTTACAGCCAGACAAGCTTGAACCCAAAGCGGAAAAATGCGTCTTCATAGGATACCCGAAGGAAACTATTGGGTATACCTTCTATCATAGATCCGAAGGCAAAATCTTCGTTGCCAAGAATGGATCCTTTCTAGAGAAGGAGTTTCTCTCGAAAGAAGTGACTGGAAGAAAAGTAGAACTCGACGAGGTTGATGAACCTTCTCTCGAACTTGCGAGTAGCGTAGCACCGGAAGTAGTTCCTGTGGCGCCTGCACCAATAAGAGAGGAAGCTAATGTTGTTGATAATGAAACTTCGGTTGAAGTTACTACAGAACCTCGCAGGTCAACGAGAACTCGTACCGCTCCTGATTGGTATGATCCCGTTATGAGTGTCATGTTGGTGGACAACACCGATGACCCTGCGACATATGAGGAAGCGATGATGAGCCCAGATTCCAATAAATGGCAAGAGGCCATGAAATCCAAGATTGGATCCATGTACGAAAACCAAGTATGGACTTTGGTGGACTTACCGGATGACCGGAAGGCTGTCAAGAACAAATGGATTTTCAAGAAAAAAACAGATGCTGATGGTAATATTACTGTCTATAAAGCTCGACTTGTCGCAAAAGGGTTTCGACAAATTCAAGGAGTTGACTACGATGAGACTTTCTCACGAGTAGCGAAGCTAAAGTCTGTGAGGATTATGTTAGCAATCGTTGCATATTATGATTATGAGATATGGCAGATGGATGTCAAAACGGCGTTCCTCAATGGAGACATTGATGAAGAGTTGTATATGATGCAACCCAAAGGTTTTGTCGATCCTAAAGATGCTAACAAGGTATGCAAAATTCAACGGTCCATATATGGATTGAAGCAAGCATCCCGAAGTTGGAATCAACGTTTTGATAAGGTAATCAAAAGCTTTGGTTTTATACAAACTTATGGAGAAGCTTGTATTTACAAGAAAGTGAGTGGGAGCTCTGTAGCATTCTTAATACTTTATGTAGATGAAATATTGTTGATTGGGAATGATGTAGACCTTCTTAATAGTGTCAAGGATTATTTGAATAATAGTTTTTCAATGAAAGATCTTGGCGAAGCAGCTTACATATTAGGCATAAAGATTTATAGAGATAGATCGAGGCGCCTAATATCATTGTCACAGAGTACATATTTGGACAAAGTTCTAAAGAGGTTTGGAATGGAAGATAGCAAGAAAGGGTTCTTGCCCATGTTGCCCAATACGACCTTGAGTAAAACGTAAAGTCTTGCAACGGAAGAAGATAGAGAAAGGATGAGTAAGACTCCCTATGACTCAGCCATATGATCTCTTATGTATGACATGCTATGTACTAGACCCGACATTGCATATGTTGTTAGTTTAACTAGCAGAGATCAAAGTGATCCAGGAGTAGATCATGGGACAGCGGTCAAAAACATCCTTAAGTACTTGAGAAGAACTAAGGATATGGTTATTTCTTATGGAGGTGATGAACAACTCATTGTTAATGGTTACACCAATGCTAGTTGGAACACCGATCCAAATGATTCTAAATCACAATCTGGATACGTATTTACTTTGAATGGTGTAGCAGTTAGCTGGAGGAGTGCAAAGCAAAGTGTTGTGGCGAGATCTTCAACTGAATCGGAATACATAGCTGCTTCGAAGGCTTCACAAGAGGCGATATGGATGAAGGAGTTCATTACAGAGCTCGGTGTGGTTCCAAGTGCGCTGAACCCAATGTCTATCTACTGTGATAACATGGGTGCCATAGCCAGTGCGCAAGAACCAAGGTCACACAAGAAGCTGAAGCACATCAAGCTACGTTTTCACGCTGTTCGAGAGCATGTCCAAGATGGTGACATAAAGATTTGCAAAGTACACACAGATCTGAATGTAGCAGATCCGTTGACTAAACCTCTCCCGAGGGCAAAACATGACCAGCACCAAACCGCTATGGGTGTTCGGTATATTACCATGTAATCTAGATTAGTTGACTCTAGTGCAAGTGGGAGACTGTTGGAGATATGCCCTAGAGGCAATAATAAAAGCAGTTATTATTATATCTTTGTGTTTATGATAAATGTTTACATTCATGCTATAATATTATTAACCAGAAACATTAATACTTGTGTGATTTGTAAACTAAATTAGAGTCCCTGGCAAAGCCACTTTATAATACTAGCTTGTTGATTAATAGATGATCGTGGTTTCTTGATCATGAACATTGAGATGTTGTTAATAACAAGATCATATCATTAGGAGAATGGTATGATGGACATACTCCTATAGATAAGCGTAGCATAAAGATCAAGTCATTTCAATAGTTCGTTTGCTATAAGCTTTCTGATACATAGTAACCTAATTCCTTTGACCATGAGATCATGCTAATCACCATCACCGGAAGGATGCTTTGATGACATCAAACACCACACCGTAACTGGGTGGATATAAAGGTGGCACTGAGTGTTCGGAAAGTATGGGTTGAGGCACATGGATCAAGAGTGGGATTTGTCCATCCATATGACGGATAGATATACTCTGGACCCTCTTGGTGGAATGTCATCCAATTAGCTTGCAAGCATGTGACTGGCTCACAAGGGATCACATATCACGGGAACGAGAAAAGAGTACTTATCAGTAACGAGGTTGAACTAGGTATGCAGAGATACCGACGATCAAAACCTCGGATAAGTAAAGTATCGTGAGACAAAAGGAAATTGGTATCGTATGTAAGTGGTTCATTCGATCGCAAAAGTAATCGTTGAAATATGTGGGAGCCATATGAATTTCCAGATTCCTCTATTGGTTATTGATCGGAGAAGTGTCTCGGTCATGTCCGCGTAATTCACGAACCGTAGGGAGACACACTTAAGGGTTCGATGTTGTTAGTAGATATGGAATGTTAGTAGGGATACCGAATGTTGTTCGGAGTCTCGGAGGGGACCCGGGATATCAGGAGGAGATCCGTAATGGTCCGGAGAATAAGATTCATATAAGGAAAGTCCTATTTCGGAGTTCAGGAAAGTTTCCGATGATTTCATCGGAGAGGTTCTAGAAGGGTCTAGAAGGTTCATCGGTCCGGAAGGAGAATGTTCCATGAATGTGTCATGGGTGAGTGGAAAGATTGGATCATAACCTAGGTCACATGGTCTGTGCATTTTGTAAGAGAGAATTAAAGCTCTAAATTGGAAGTCAAACGGGATGTTTGAAAAGTCAAACTGGAACAATGGTTTCCTAGTGGGAGAAGAAACAAGTCCTTCTCTCAATCCAACTTGGGTTTGGGTTTGGATTCAAACCCACCCCTCCCAAGGCTGCCCCCCTCTCATAAATAGAGGGGGAGCGCTGCCCCAAAGCACACAAGCCCTAGCCCCTCTCCACGAGCCGTCGCCGCCGCGTCGCCTCACCGCGCCGCCTCGCGCCGCCGGCGGCTCGTTGCCGCCGCCCTAGCCGCTGCCGACACCTCCTCCTCTTCTCGGATCTCTAAATCCTGGATTTCCGGGAAACCCTAATCCACCATAACTCGCATCCGGCTTAGGCGAAGCCCTGCGGGATCTTCCCTCTACTTCACCACTGCCGTCACTGCTTTGGAATCGCGAGGAGAGAAATACAACCTCCGCTGCCTGCTGTAACAAGGGAGAGGAAGGTCTTCATCGAGTACCGAACGTGTGACCGACTGCGGAAGCTCTGCCGAAACGCAGCGGGGGAAGGATCGTCTACGCGATCTTGAGATCGCAAGTGTACGACTACATCACCAACGAGAATATGCTCTCGTTAACCGCTTTGGAATCTTCGAGGGTGAGTGCTTCTATCGACTCGTTGTTACAATCTAGTAGATAGATCTTGGCTTGTTTGTGTGCATGCGGTAGAATTTTTTTGTTTTCCATGCTACGAACCCCTACATCCGCCACCTCCACCACACCCGCAGGACACCGCCATGTCGACCCCAACAAGCAACGCCATGCCCAACCGGAGCTACAACATGCCGACCCGTGGCCCTAGGATCCTAGATCAGGCCTGCCCAGCCGCCGCAGGAACTATGGAGCTCTACTCCTGCTCCTATTCCGCCACTTCCCCTCACCCATCTACACCTTGAGCCTCAACGCAATGCACACTGGCATCACCACCCGACCACCACCACACCGTACCTTCACATCCATGATGTCCGTCGACCGCTGCTCTCCCATGCCACCTTCAAAGGCAGGGTCCGTCGCCACCATGGTGCGAAGGAGGGGAAGGGGAGATGGGGCTAGTGGCTGCGGCGGTGGTTTCCTCGTAGCCGCCCGAGAGGAGTGACATGAGGTATGGGTGTTGCTTTAGACTTAGTCAAATGATTGTTCCGCCCCAATGTTTTGATAATCCGGTGCCTGGCATGTGCGAGGTCTGTCAATTGGTTGCCATTCTTGGCTCCTAGAGCCGCCGAAGTATGCTTATAACCTTGTGAGACTTGGTGAATAAACTAGGAAAGTTCTCTCTTTATATCTCTCTCTCTCTCACAGGAAAAATACTCGCATCTTGTAAAGCACTCTCGGCGGTGCGCACCTTGCACCGCTGCACGCCCTGGTTGTCCTCCTGTTTTCCCTCGTATACCAGACCTGATCTGAGCTATTCACCAAAAAATACAATGTGGAATTGATTTTTGCAACTTGGATGTTTTCCTTCAGATTTAAACCTCCCTTCATATACGCTCGTGTATATCTCTCTCTCCAAGTTGTTATGTATCTCAGATAAATCGAAGGTTGGTGATGACTGCAAGTGCACAGATCATTTGTAGCTAGTTTTAAAGTTAAGATGTCGATCCCACGGGAAGTCTAAAGGTAAGTGTTTATAGGTAAAGTCGCTGTCACACTCAAAGTTGTCACAGTTTTTGAATGAATTGACTAGAAGTATTGAAATAAGAATAGAATTGAGATTAAAAGAAAGTATTTAAATAAAACTAAAATGTAAATTTTAGAAATAAAAAAGCATAAAGTAAAAAATAATTTATTTGTTGTTTTCTGCAGATGACAAGATAGACGGCTCCACGGTAACACGCAGGACCCAGGCCAGTGATTTGTGCATCTCCTACGGACTAAATTTCAAAACTTACCCTACTCCCTCCTACATGGCACCCATCGCACGTTTCAAAGAGAGCTGGAGCAGAGCGTTTCAGTTCGATTAGTTCTAGAACGGCGGTTTCACGTGCTGATAGTCGTAGGACCAATTTGCTCGCGCGGGAATAGTTGTAATAGCTGGCGTAATTAGCTCTTATCTAAATACTTTTTAAAAATGTCAAAAATTCCAAAAATAGATTTCCCATGTACGTTCACACAAAAATTTATTGCAAAAGAACATTTTTCCAGCCTAGGGAAAAAAGACAACTTCGAATGCTCTAATATGACTATTCACAAGATATTTTTTTTGTTATTTTTGTGCACGCCACAAAAATATTTTTTTCTTTGTGAAACTTTGTGTATAACAACATAGAATATTCATATATACACACGAAATTTTTGGTCGGTATTTTATGTTATTTTGAAATGTGTTCTGTACATATTTTTTATAATAGGTGCATTTACACATGAGCCACATCAACATTACTTTTGTATGATTTTAAATGTTAATTCTTAACTGTTTGATGTTTCTAGGGTCCTAGATCATGTTATAAGTGCGACAAGAAGATAATAAAGAACGAAAAGAAAATCACAGCAAGGGAATACAGATTTAACGAGAAAAAATCTCTCCAACAAAGAGAGGAAAAAATCAGGGACGCTAACTAGCGAAACTTTACTATATCGATGAGTGTTTACAAGCATCGTGGATTTTTACAGATACAACTTATCCTAGTCGGTGACTTACAAGATATATATATATATATATATATATATATATATATATATATATATATATATATATATATATATAGCGGTAGAAACCTAGATCTTTAACGATCCATTCCGCGGGTCCAAACATCCAATAATGGATCTTGATCCGCTCGTCAGAAATTAGTCTGCTTATAATAAATTTAGAAATTTAGACCATACTTCAACGGGTCATATATGTTCGCTCCAGGTCATCGAAATCTCAGAACCGGTCACTGTTTCTGCCATGTAGTCTGGCTGGCACACTAGCCTGTAGCCTGTAGGGCTGGACGGATATATTCCTCTCAGCATCGCGACGATGATGTCGCTTTGCATTGGGACGATGATGTCGCTGTGCGTGCGGATCGCGAGCAGATTTCCCAGCCATGCAACAACCGTCGTCGAGTGTGTGAGTCGTACCGCCACCATACACAAATTTGTGGTTACTCAAATGGTTTCCACGAATTGCCGAGCATCTTCGCGTGCGTGCCACATGCATGGCTCAACATGTCACCGCCGCTCCTTGGTATATATCGCTACCGTATCGGCCGGTTCCAGCCGCATGCACTCGGACACCGACGTAGATTATTTCGGCCTGTGGATCAGCTCATCTCTGTCCGTTCATACTTACTACTAGCTAGCCAACGCCCCGCCTATAAGTTCAAGTTCAGTTCCACAGTATACGTTCACGTTCATAAGCCATACGCTCTGCTAGTTGCCGCTCATGGCTTCTCTTCAGCTCGACTCCACCCTAATCCTCCTCTGTCTCGTCTTCGTGGTTTCTTGCTTCGCCGTCGTCGTTAGAGGCTTTGGGTCAGGCCGTAAAGATGCCATCCGTGTGCTGCCGCCTTCGCCTTGGGGCCTGCCCATCATAGGGAACCTGCACAAGCTCGGTGGCGTCCACCCCCACCGTAGCCTGCAGGCCCTCGCCCGGCGCCACGGCCCGCTCTTCCTCCTCCGCCTCGGCTCCGTGCCCGCCGTCGTCGTCTCCTCGGCCAGGGAGGCCGAGGCTGTGCTCAGGACCCAGGACCACGTCTTCTGTCACTGGCGGAGGGCCTTGGAGATGAAACTGGGCTATGACCCCCCCCCCTTCCAAAAGTGCAACTATATTTCTGGGCATACTTTGCCTCAGCTATCTTCTGTTTTTCCTAGTGTTTTAATCCAGCACAAGGGAGCTGTGTGAAAAAAGGCCTCTTGGCTGGCTGGTCTGAGATAGTTCGTTGACTATGTTATAAGATGGGCTGGACTATGTAGAAATAGATTAGTTTTGTTTACCTTGGGCCATCAACTCAATATTTTCTCCTTGATGGCCATCAACGGATCAAATAGAAATAGAAGTTGCAAAGTATTGCCAATTCGAATGTAAATTAAAAAATCTACACTGGCCATCGGTGGTAAAAACAATTCCTCTTTTGCAACGTCAATTTCTATGTAAATCAAGAAATTAAGTGCATGTTCATTCTTGAAAATCATCTCTTGTTGTTACGGCGAAACTTGAAATTAGAGCATAATTAGCGGTGAAGAGTTGAATTTTGCCCCTGCTCTGCATTTGGTCACGCTCCGCCACTGTCTTCTGTAGCCGCCCGCAGCAGTACACGGCCCGCGGCACGCTCTACGGCTGCCGAGACATCGCCTTCCGCCCCTACGGGGAGAAGTGGCGCAAGATCCGCCGCATCTCTGTCGTGCACCTCCTCAGCGTGAAGCGAGTTCACTCCTTCCGTGCGCTACGGGTAGCGGAGGTCGCGAGATTCGAGCAACGGATCCGCGCCGCCAGTGGTGCAGCCAAAGTAAACGTGAGCGAGCTCATCGTCAGCCTAACCAACACCGTAATCTCGAAAGCGGCGTTTGGGAACAAGATAGGCGGCGTGGAGCCGGCGATGGTCCGCGACATGATGAAGGAGCTCACTGAACTGCTTGGTACCGTCGCCGTGAGTGATGTGTTCCCGAGACTATGGTGGTTGGACTGGGCGACGGGGCTGGAGGCAAGGGTGAATAGGGTGTCGGCTAAGCTTGACAGCGTTGTCGAGAGGACGCTCGCGGAGCACGAGGGAAACCGAGGAAATGAAGGTGAAGCTGGCGACCTCCTAGATGATTTGCTCGCTATCTACAAGAATGGTGATCAGGGGTTTGTGCTGGACCGCACTGATGTCAAGGCAATCATTTTGGTAAGTTTCAATAACAATACTTTCTCCGGCCCATATTAGTTGACTTAGATTTGTTAGATATATTTATCTAGACACGTTGTAGTATTAGATACATCCATATGTAGATAAATCCGTATGTAGGTCAACTAATACTATGGGCAAGAGGGAGTAGCGGTTTTTCTACTATTTGTTTTGCTACTGAAGATCTAGTCGGTCCCTTTTGGAGAAACAAAATTATTTTTGAGAGTTCGTGACCGTACGTGCATGTGCAAAAGAATAAGAGACTCTAAATCTGAGCGTTGCTATCAGTAGTTGACTCAGATCAGAAATCCGTTAACACACGTATCGGCTAATTGTGTTCGTCCTTGCATTTTCAAATTTCTAATTTTAGGAGGAGGGAGGCGACACCGAAGCAAAACTCTCCCAAGAATTGGTAGATAGCGTGACATACGTTCACTAGTAACAAGTATGTTTACAAGTTCTGTTTTTTTGCATCGCAGGACATGTTCATAGCAGGCACCGACACGATCTATAAGACCATGGAATGGACAATGGCCGAGCTCGTGAAGAATCCAAGAGAAATGGCAAAGGTGCAATCAGAGGTGAGACAGGTTGCTGTCGCTACACACGAAGGGGTCCTCGAGGAAGAAAAGCTAGAGAAGATGAGCCTCCTGCATGCGGCAGTTAAAGAAGCATTACGGCTACATCCGCCAGTGCCGCTCCTCATCCCACGCGAAACAATCCAGGACACTCATCTACACGGCTATCATATCCCGGCAAAGACCCGGGTCATGGTCAACACGTGGGCAATCACGAGGAACACTGAGTCATGGGAGAATGCTGAGGATTTCCTGCCGGATAGGTTCTTGGGCAAGGACATCAACTACAATGGCAAGGATACCCGGTTCATACCGTTCGGCGCAGGGAGGAGGGGGTGTCCCGGCATCGCCTTTGGGACACGCCTGGTGGAGCTCATGCTGGCCAACATGATGTACCATTTCGACTGGAAGCTCCCTGACGGCCAGAACCATGAGTCTTTCGAGGTTATCGAGTCTAGTGGGTTGTCGCCTGGCCTTAAGTCTGCCTTGATACTTAGCGTAAAAACTTTATAAGCATACATGGACTATGTGTGCAGGTTTCCATTAAGTCTGGTTTAGTAATTAAACTGTATTATAGACTTGCGATGGCTGCGGATCACATCAGAAATTGATGTAACATCATAGTTGTAACATCAGTGTCGATTTTGCATCGTAAACCGACTCCAGCTTGTATCCCTGTCAATATGGCTGTTGGAGGGACTTTAGAACTATGTCCATGCATACGAAGGTTAGACCTCATAAATCATTCTTTTTTTAAGAAACACAGTACAATCGAAGACGCTCACAACACGTATATGCACCCACCCCTATGAACGCACACACGCACACCCTACCCCTATGAGCACCTCTGAGAAACTGAGCCGGCGGATCGGATCTTGAGATTGACGAAGTCACCACGCGCGCCTCGCTGTCGACGGGAACGTCGCCTCCCATTGAAAGAATATTTCGCCAATGGCCTCCCGCTGAAGGTTAGACCTCATGAATCATTCTGTGTATCCAGGATGACTATGCTGCTAAAAAAAATTATACCAACAACCAAACACGCTTGGAGGGAACCGGCATGACCAAATGTTAGTGGTGATGAACTAGGAGGGCCTGGTTAACTTTGAGTAGATCTTTTTTCAACGTTGTTCTACTACTCACAAAATTGTTTTAGCGTACGAGGCAATAACTTGTAATAATCGGCAATGTGGATCTCCTTTGTGGGCTTTTCTTTACTGTAAGTATCTTTAGTATGACGATTTCCAATCTATTTAGAGTTTTTCCCATGTGACCTAATAAGAAGTGATTTTCACCCCGTGATGATTCCAGAATTTGGATATCCATGATGCAAACAAAGAAGATTGTAAAGGAAGCGAGGTTCTCTATTATTTCTATGAGGATTGTTGTGCAATACTATGACATCAAAATCAAGATATATTTTATTCTAAAAAAAATCAAGATATATTTGGTTTATTTGATATTGCGGAGGAACACACGGTCGTTTATGCTAGTCTTTTATATTACCGGATGGGCTATGCGGGCTGGGGAAGATGCAGCGTGGGGCCAATAAGTTCAAATGAGACAAAAATAATTTGACCAACAAACATGCATACCTACGGGGGCCGACCAATTTCGGGGTGAAATTCGATTTCCAAGAGCTAATAACATCTATAGTCCCACAACTTGCTCAACATGTGTAAATTAGTCCTACAAGTTGCAAAGCGTGATCATGCGGTACATAAACTTGTCCTTCGTGAGCAAACTAGTCTAAATTTATTCAAGAGGTGACACGTAGCGTTGTAATTTTCGCACAAACACCCTTATATATTTTTCTCTCTGGCGGACAAAACCCTGGTGCTGTCTTACGGGTTGGTCCCACCAGTCAGTCAGCGAAGGAATAATTAAAACTGAATGAGAAGAAGGGAATTTGAACTCACCAACTACTGTACACAATAGGACGCGTTGCCAATTATGCATGGAACATTTGTTGGTTAAATTTAGTTTGTTACTTTATTATACAATATACTTGCACCGTTACGTAGTTAGCAAACACCTCGCCAGTCCAGTTCTCTTGTCTCTTGTCTAGCAGGAACACGGAGGCTGGCCTCCGACGAGCTCCCGGTCATCCTCATCGCCGTCTCCGACATGTGTCCAACCGATAAGACGTCGTTGCGCCAACACTCGTTCCGCCTACTCGTGCTCCTCGTCATTGTTGCGCACCTCTGGTGCCGCTTGTGCCCATGCTCGTCGATGGCACTACTGCTCGAGGCTTCGACTACCACTACAACAAGAAC
Source organism: Avena insularis (assembly GCA_023614405.1). Taxonomy (NCBI): domain Eukaryota; kingdom Viridiplantae; phylum Streptophyta; class Magnoliopsida; order Poales; family Poaceae; genus Avena; species Avena insularis. The sequence continues at coordinate 373,106,295 of CM042695.1, read as the reverse complement.
ACCCATATGGCTACGCATATCTTCCAACGGATTAGCCATGCGTGTCTATAAAACAACTCGCCCACTTCCCTGATTAAAAAAACGGGCCCACTTCCTATGCGTGGAGAGAGATAAGACACGATCTATAACTCCCCCCGAATCCCCTTCCTTGATATTGCCCCTCGATCCCAAATTCCCAATACTCTCCTCCAACTAGTAAACGCCGCTGCCAGATCTTCTCCTCCGGCTACGTCACGGCCGCCGATGCCAGTCGCCTTCGCAATCATGTGCTCCGTCTCCGCCGTGGTATGGTCTATTGATCTCTCCGTCGAGTTCAACATCTATGGTTTTATCCTGTCGTGCTTCGTTCTCTGCACTGACGTTATGGCTTCAGATGCAGGGGGTCGTCAAATACGTGCAGCGGGGAGTCGGCAAGCAAAACGCTACTCCATGATCGACCATCGGCGGAAGCACCACTGTGTGTAGACATACCACTGGAGGTCTGGCAATCCTATTTTCTTCTGGAGATATCCGAGTTTCTCTCTCACTCTATCTCATGTCTATTGTGATTCATTCATTATTTCAGGTTATGTGATTGCTGGATTTGTGTTGTGCCTCATGTTGTTCCCTCCACTCAACTAATAGCACGCACAATCCCAGATCCCTGCAATGAGTACCAACTTCCAACCACCGCCCCTATGGATCTTCTCCCTTAATTAGATGAACAGGTCCCGGATGATCCCTCTATTTTACTAATTTCAGTACTACATGATCTGTTCTCCCAAATTTACAACATCGTAGGTTTTATAGCCTAATTGGTGCTCCTGCGATATACAAGATCTGTTCGAAGTGTAACTTGTGTCCATGGCTTCCTTGAGTAGACATTTGTGTGTGGTTGATTACTATGTATAGCTCGTTTTGTTCCAATGATCCATAAATATTAGTCATATTGTGCTTATGAGGTGCCTAGCACTAATATTTTTGTTTGTGCAAGCCACGGTTGTGTTCTTTCCCATATATGCAACGGAAGAATTTTCTTACGGTCCAGCTTAAGTCTGTTGTTATACATGTGAAAGAAATAATAATTTATTAGCTCTGAATATTCAACTTGGCTTCGATGATTTTCTATTGATTCATTCGCATGCAACTTTTAGGGCTGGTCACCGGAGTAACTAGTTGGCTGCAGAAATAGATATAGGAAACTGTGCTGACTTCTAATCATGACCCCTCTTGTACTAAATGAGGGAGATGACTACGATATAAAATTCTTCAACTTCATAGGTTCCATATTATATAGTTCTGTCTGTTAGTTAATCTTCATGGAGCTATACGCACTTGTTCTGAAATTCCTATTTGTCTTGTGCGTATGCAATTTCAGACGAGAGATCAATCTTCAATATTTGTTTGCTGCAAGTATGAGAAATATAGAGATGATTGTACAAGAGAAGGTTCCAAAAAGTAATCAGAGTATGTGGTACGGGCTAATTATGTCTTTGGTCCCGAGGTTGTTAATTGTCTCCAATATATCTGTTTAGGCATCTCACGTGTGCTAGAATACATTCTGTAGTGCGCAGACAGGTCTCAATATTTGTTTAACTTCAGCTAATTTTGAATGGTAATTTTTTTCATTTCCTGTAGATTGATCATTTCTCACAACGCCTCTTCTGTTCTAGCTTCCATATTCTTTTATATCATTTACTGTGTGATGTATAAGCCTATAGCAGGTGTAGTCAAATGAAAATGCAGTTGCTAAGCTCAATCTTTTATCCTATATGTTGTACTCCCTCCAACCCATATTAGTTGACTTGGATTTGTCTAGATTTGGATGAATCTAGACACTATTAGTATATAGGTTCATCCAAATTTTGATAAATCCACGTCAACTAATATGGATCGGAGGGAGTAGTAATTTAATATTTACTCTGCAAAACACAACAGGTTTAGTCAAAAGGTCAATGGCTGTAATAAGTTGCTTGCTGCACGTAAGATTGCACTCGCGAGTAAGCTATCCTCACTAAGAGTGTGGCAGCCTAGGAAGATTAGTTGAATATGGAAAGAAAAGGACACGCAAGAATCTGCTGCAAGAAAAGATAATTTATCTGACTGAAGGAGTTCTCGGTTCTTATTGACCTCATTTTTTAGAGAAGAGAAGCATCAACTTCCTTCCGTGTTCTGAGAAGTATTCATGTATAAGATTAATTATTTCATCGCCTTCACCCTTATATTGCATCTATTTTAAATTACACTATTTATTCACTTTTCTTGGTCTCGCTAATGGTATGATACTTATCTCAATTTTGTTTTTGTTCTTGTAGATTGCCAAATAAATGAATGATGCAGGGCTGAGATTCTGAGAGAAAGTTCCAAGAATTTTGTTACAACCAGATAGTTATAGACTCACTTTTAGAATATCATGTTCAGATATAAAGAAATTGTATTTATTGGATCATACTCTTTGTAAAGATACAAAGTTGGTTTAATATATGAGGTCTTTCTGTTTACCGTATTGCATCCCATGTGCGCTCTTAGCATTTAACAAATATTTGTTGTTGGCAACATATAAACTACCATTAAATGTTTGAGATATCTAGCTATTTTTCTAAGCATTTGCAATGATATTCTGTCCATTCAAAATCCATTCATGCAGAGCAACCACCAACGCATGTGAACTGTTGTTAGTCTCTAAGAAAATATGTTGCTATCTTACAACGCTTCTTCATGTCGATTACCAACGTATGTATATGCATTGTTATACACCCTTGCAACTGTTGGAATTATGCCCTAGAGGCAATAATAAAGATATTATTATTATAATTCTTGTTCATGATAAAGTTTATATTCCATGCTAGAATTGTATTAAGCGGAAACATTAATACTTGTGTGGTTTGTGAACAACACCGTGTCCCTAGTACGTCTCTATGGACTACCTCATTGATCAATGATGGTTAAGGTTTCCTAACCATAGACATGAGTTGTCAATTGATAATGAGATCATATCATTGGGAGAATGATATGGTGGACAGACCCAAACTAAGCGAAGCAATTAGATCGCGTCATTGTGTTCATCTTTGCGAAGCTTTTCCTATGTCAAATATTGTATTCCTTAGACCATGAGATAATGCAACTCCCTGGTATCGGAAGAAAGCTTTGAGGTCATCAAACGTCATCCTATAAGAGGGTGATCATAAAGGTGTCTCTCAGGTGATCGGAAAGTATCTGTTGGGTTGTATGTATCGAGATGGGATTTGTCCCTCCCAAGTCGGAGAGATATACTTCGGGCCCACTCGGTAATCGATATCAACACCGCTTGCAAGCATGTGGTTAAGGAGTTAATCACAAAGTGATATCGGATTACAGAACGAGTAAAGTACTTGCTGTGAGCAGATTGAACTAGGTATGACGGTACCGACGATCGAATCTCGGGCAAGTAAAATATCGCGAGACGAAGGGAATATATATATGGGATTGATTGAATCCTGGCATCGTGGTTCATCTGATATGATCATCGATGAATGTGTGGGAGTCAATATGGGTGCCCAGACCCCGCTGTTGATTATTGATAGAAGATCATGTCTGCATGTTCTCGAACCAGGTCACACTTAACGTGTCTCGACGCTAGGATAGATTGGATACTTGGTTTATGAATTTTTGTTCGGAGTCTCGGATGGGATCCGGGATATCACGAGAGGTTCCGGAATGGTCCGGAGAATAAGATTCATATAAGGCAGTGCAGTTTTTGGAGTTGAATTGTTCGGGTTAATCGGTATTGTACGGAAGCTTCTAGAACCTTCGGAAGGGGCCAATATGGTCCCACCTTCCGGGAGGGCATGGGCCTATGAGGGAGTGTCCTGGCCGCATTGGGCCAGGGTCACAAGGCCCCATAGGGCCCAGCCGATCCTAGATAAGTTTAAATCGTTTAAACTAGAGATAAGATAGGGTTTCTAGATAAGGGAGAGTTTAAATCGTTTAAACTAGAGATAGTCTTGGAGGATGGGCAAGGGCTGGCCGCACCCCCCTCTATATATAGAGGGCTGGTGCGCCCCCTCCCTACTGACACATCTTCCTCCAAACCCTAGTTGCCATGCTGCCCTCCTCTCTCCCTCCCGACTGTTTGTAGGCGAAGCCCTGCTGCAGAAATTCTCCACCATATACACCACGCCGTCGTGTTGTAGATCCAATCTATCTCTCCACCCTACTTGCTGGTCCGAGGAAGGAGGAGACGTCGAGGTGCTGCACGTGTGCATCTCACGGAGGCACCGCCACTTGTGGTGCTAGATCGGATCGGATCGCGAGGAGGAGAAGCGAAATACGACTACATCACCCACGTTCGGCGAACGTTCACTGCACGAATCTTCAAGGGTATGAAGATCTAATCCAATCTCTCTCGTTGTTTGCATCTCCTAGATTAGATCTTGGCTTTCCCTCTGTTCGCTTCCGTAGAAAATTTTGATTTACTATGCTGCGAAACCCTTCAGTGGTATCAGAGCTAGATCTAAGCGTAGATGTGTTTCACGAGTAGAACGCAACATGGTTGTTGCGGGCGTTGATGTTTTCTGTTGCAAGCCTCTTGTTTGTGTTCTTCTTATGACGCGGGATAGTGAGATTGAAGCGGTCCAGGCCAACCTTACGCGACGTCGTTCGCGAGACCGGCTCCGCACTTGACGTGTGGCTTGTACCATACATGCGGCTGGTGGATGTCAGTTTCTCTCACTATAGTTGTCATGGGATTAACACCGGAGTTTGGCAACCATAATATCACCGTTGTGGCTTTCCGTAGGTAAGAATCGTTCTTAGCATCTACTCCCATAAGCCACGTAAAACATGCAATAACAAAGTAGAGGCATCTAACTTGTTTTTGCAGGGAGTGTTTTCTATGATATGGTATGGCCCAAGATGTGATGTGTATATTGTATGCGATGATCATGTTTTGTAATGTTTCACGACTTGCATGTCGATGAGTACACAACCGCAGAATATATGGTTGTCTTTATAATTGTGTATGACCTGCGAGTCAACTTCTTATACGCCATGTAATAGCTTTACTTTATCGCTAAGTAGTTAGCAATAGTTGTAGTTGCTATTCGTGGTGGAGGCAATCATGGTGGAGTGATGGAGATCATGCCGGAACGCACAAGATGGAGATCATTGAGCGAGGATTGGCTATACCATGTCACATAAAGTTATATGCATGTGATGTTTATCCTTTTATGTATCTTATTATGCTTAGATCGCGACGGTAGCATTATAAGATGATTCCTCACTTAAAGATCAAGATAAAACTGTGTTCTCCCCAAGTATGCACCGTTGCGAAAGTTCGTCGTGTCCAAGCATCACGTGATGATCGGGTGCTATAGACTCTACGCTCACATACAACGGGTGCAAGCCAGTTTTGCACACGCGGAAATACTTGGGTCTAACTTGACAAGCCTAGCATGTCAGACATGGCCTCGGAACAGTCTAACCGAAAGGTTAAGCATGAGTCATATGAATGATATGATCGACACTTTGTTGTCCACCATTGAAACCACATCTCTTCTCGTGAAGATCGGATTAGGTGTGGTGAATTTGGATCGTGTTCACTAAACAACTTGAGGGATGTTGAATTTAGTGGGAGTTCATCTAGTAATTTGATTAAGTTGAACTATTTATCATGAACATAGTCTAAATTGTACTTGCAAATACTGTAGATCACATGGCCAAGTCCAACTTCAACGTTTTTGCTGAGAAAGAAAAGCTTAGAAACAATGGGTCTAACTTCACCAACTGGTTCCGCAATCTTAGAATCATTCTGTCTGGCGGACAAAAGGACTATGTCCTTGGGAAAGCGTTAGGTGACCCCCTAATCAAGCTAGCTTGATGAGAAAGCTGTCTGTCGATCGCGCAAAAGATGATTATGGTGTGATTAAGAGCACCATGTTGTTTGCTATGGAACCGAACTTCAAAATCGTTTTGAAAACTATCCCGGCCCTTTGAGATTCTCGAGGAGCTGAAAACCATGTTTGAGACTCGGGCCCGCTCGAGAGATATGAGATCTCGAGAAGTTCTTTAACCGCAAGATGGAGGAAGGGAGTTCCGTTAGTGAGCACGCCATTAAGATGTCGGGCTACACTCAGCATATGAGCAACTGGACTGCAAGATTCCGAGGAGCTCAAGATTGACAGGTTCTGCAATCACTCCCTCCCAGCTACAAAAGTTTTGTAGTGACTCACAATCAGATTGGTTCCACGATCACGATCACCGAGCTCTTCGCAAAGCTGAAGGCTGCGGAGGTGGACATCAAAAAGGATAATCATGTGTTGATGGTCAACAAGCCCTCCTTTAAGAAAGGTAAAGGTGCAAAGAAGCCCTTCAAGAAAAGCGGCGGCAAGCGTGTTGCCCCTGCTGAGAAGAAGCTCAAGTCTGGTCCTAAGCCGGACACTGAGTGCTTCTATTGCAGGACAAGGGTCATTTGGCGCAACTGTCCAAGTACTTAGCGGACAAGAAGGCTGGCACCATCAAAGGTATATTTGATATACATGTTATTGATGTTTTCTTTACTAGCCCTCGTTGTAGTGCTCGGGTATTTGATCTGGTTGGTTGCTAATATTTGTAACTCAAAGCAGAGCTACGGAATAGGCGGCTTGCGAGGATGAGGTGACGATGCGCGTTGGCAGCGGATCAAGAGTTGATGTGATGGCCGTCGACGCTCTCCTTAGTTTTACCTTGATTAGTTTTAAACCTTAATAAATGTTATTATGTGCCTGCGTTGAGCATGAACATTATTTCTGGATCGTGTTTATTGCAAGACGGTTATTCATTTAAATCGGAGAATAATGGTTGTTCTATTTATATGAGTAACATCTTTTATGGTCATGCACCCCTTGTGAATGGTTTATTTCTTCTAAATCTCGAAAGGGATGAAACGCACATCCATAACATTGAGGCTAAGAGATGCAAAGTAGATAGTGATAATACTACTTATTTGTGGCACTGTCGTCTAGGTCATATTGGTGTAAAGCGCATGAAGAAACTCCATTCTGATGGACTTTTGGAGTCTCTTGATTTTGAATCATTTGACACATGCGAACCATGCCTCATGGGCAAGATGATCAAAACCCCGTTCTCCGGTATGATGGAGCGAGCAACGGACTTGTTGGAAATCATACATACCGATGTATGCGGAACGATGAGTGTTTCGACGCGCGGTGGATATCGCTACTTTCTCACTTTTACCGATGACTTAAGTAGATAAGGGTATATCTATTTAATGAAACATAAATCTGAAACGTTTGAAAAGTTCAAAGAATTTCAGAATGAAGTGGAGAACCATCGTAACAGAAAGATTAAGTTTCTGCGATCCGATCGTGGGGGCGAATATTTGAGTTATGATTTTCTCACGCATCTCAAAACAAGTGGAATCGTTTCACAACTCACGCCACCCAGAACACCACAGCGCAATGGTGTGTACGCCGGAATCGAACCCTATTAGATATGGTCCGATCGATGATGTCTCTTACTGATTTGCCGTTATCATTTTGGGGTTATGCATTAGAAACCGCTGCATTCACTTTAAATAGGGCTCCATCTAAATCCGTTGAGACGACACCGTATGAACTGTGGTTTGGTGCTAAACCTAAGTTGTCGTTTCTTAAAGTTTGGGGATGCGAAGCTTACGTCAAGAAGTTGATGCCGGACAAGCTCGAACCCAAAGCGGAGAAATGCGTCTTCATAGGATACCCTAAGGAAACTATTGGGTATACCTTCTATCACAGAACCGAAGGCAAAGTGTTTGTCGCAAAGAATGTTTCCTTTCTTGAGAAGGAGCTTCTCTCGAAAGAAGTGAGTGGGAGGAAAGTAGAGCTAGACGAGGTTATTGAACCTTCTCTTGAATTGGAGAGTAGCGCAGCACCTAAAATTGTTCGATGCACTTTGCACCAACAATAGAGGAAGCTAATGACAAGGATCATGAAGCTTGACGATGCTACTCTTGAGCGTCGCGCAGTCGACAAGGTCGCGTGCCCTCCCGAGTGGTGCAGCAACCTGTCTTGTTGTCTTGTTAGTAGAAGACAGCGAACCTACGAACTATGAGGAGCGATGATGAGCCCAGACTCCGAGAAATGGCTAGAAGCCATGAAATCCGAATTGGGATCCATGAGCGAAAACCAAGTATGGACTTTGGTGGACCCTCCTAGCGACCGAAAGGCCGTTGAGTGCAAATGGATCTTCAAGAAGAAAACGGACGCGTATGGTAATGTTACCGTCTATAAAGCACGGCTTGTTGCGAAAGGTTTTCGACAAGTTCAAGGTGTTGACTACGATGAGACTTTCTCTCCCGTAGCGATGTTTAAGTCCATTCGGATTTTATTAGCAATTGCTGCGTTTCATGATTATGAAATATGGCAAATGGATGTCAAGACTGCTTTCCTCAATGGCAACATTGATGAAGAGTTGTATATGATGCAACCCGAAGGTTTTGTCGATCCTAAGGATGCTGATAAAGTATGCAAACTTCAGCGTTCCATTTATGGACTGAAGCAAGCATCTCGGAGTTGGAACCTTCGTTTTGATCAAGTGATCAAGAGCTTTGGATTTGTTCCAAATTGCTACGAAGCTTGCATCTACAAGAAAGTGAGTGGGAGCTCGGTGACATTTCTGGTACTATATGTGGATGACATATTGATTATTGGAAATGACATCAACATGCTTAACGGTGAAGAGTTATTTGAACAAGTGTTTTCAATGAAAGACCTAGGTGAAGCTGCTTATATATTGGGCATCAAAATCTATAGAGATAGACAAAGACGCTGATAGCTTTAAGCGGAGTACATACCTAGACAAAGTTCGAAAAGGTTCAGAATGGATAAGGCATTGAAAGGTTCAAAGGCCTATGTTGTCGAGTAAGATATTGAGCAAGGCTCAGTGTCCAGCTATGAAATGATAGGGAAGCTATGAGCAAAGTGCCTTATGCCTCGGCCATAGGTTCCATCATGTATGCCATCTTGTGTACTAGACGGATGTGTCCAATGCTCTTAGTTTGACGAGCAGATATCAAAGTGATCCAGAGTGGAACCTTTGGACAGCCGTGAAGAACATCCTAAGGTACCTAAATAGGACTAAAGAAATGTTCTTAGTCTATGGGGGTGATGAACAACTCGTCGTAAAAGGTTACGTCGATGCTAGTTTTGACACCGACAAGGATGATGCTAAATCTCAGACAGGATACGTGTATATTTTGAATGGAGGAGCTGTGAGCTGGAGAAGCTGCAAGCAAAGCGTGGTCGCGGGATCTACAGTAGAAGCGGAATACATGGCTGCTGCAGAAGCGTCAAGTGAAGGAGTTTGGATCAGAAACTTCATCCGAGCTTGGCGTGGTTCAAGTGCATTGGACCCATTTGGAGATATTGTGTGACAACACTGGCACCATAGCACTCGCTAAGGAACCAAGATATCATCCAAAGACCAAGCATATCAACCGCAAGTTTCATATAAACCGAGATTATATAGCAGATGGAGATCTGAAGATCAGCAAAGTACATACAGATCTGAATGTCGCAGATCCATTGACTAAACCTCTTCCACGTGTAAAACATGATCAGCACCTCAGTGCCATGGGTGTAAGATTGTTGCCAAATGTAAACTAGATTATTGACTCTAGTGCATGTGGGAGACTGTTGGAATTATGCCCTAGAGGCAATAATAAAGATGTTATTATTATAATTCTTGTTCATGATAAAGTTTATATTCCATGCTAGAATTGTATTAAGCGGAAACATTAATACTTGTGTGGTTTGTGAACAACCGTGTCCCTAGTGCGCCTCTATGGACTAGCTCATTGATCAATGATGGTTAAGGTTTCTAACCATAGACATGAGTTGTCAATTGATAATGAGATCATATCATTGGGAGAATGATATGGTGGATGACCAAACTAAGCGAAGCAATTAGATCGTGTCATTGTGTTCATCTTTGCGAAGCTTTTCCTATGTCAAATATTGTATTCCTTAGACCATGAGATAATGCAACTCCCTGGTATCGGAAGAAAGCTTTGAGGTCATCAAACGTCATCCTATGAGAGGGTGATCATAAAGGTGTCTCTTAGGTGATCGGAAAGTATCTGTTGGGTTGTATGTATCGAGATGGGATTTGTCCCTCCCAAGTCGGAGAGATATACTTGGGCCCACTTTCGGTGTCGATATCAACACGCTTGCAAGCATGTGGTTAAGGAGTTAATCACAAAGTGATATCGGATTACGGAACGAGTAAAGTACTTCTGTGAACGAGATTGAACTAGGTATGACCAGTACACGATCGAATCTCGGGCAAGTAAAATATCGCGAGACGAAGGAATATATATATGGGATTGATTGAATCCTGGCATCGTGGTTCATCCGATATGATCATCGATGAATGTGTGGAGTCAATATGGGTGCCGGACCCGCTGTTGATTATTGATAGAAGATCATATGCGCATGTTCTCGAACCGCAGGTCACACACTTAACGTGTCTCGGCTAGGATAGATTGGATACTTGGTTTATGAATTTTTTCGAGTCTCGGATGGGATCCGGGATATCACGAGAGGTTCGAATGGTCCGGAGAATAAGATTCATATAAGGCGGTGCAGTTTTTGGAGTTGAATTGTTCCGGGTTAATCGGTATTGTCGGAAGCTTCTAGAACCTTCGGAAGGGGCCAATGTGGTCCCACCTTCCGGGAGGGCATGGGCCTATGGGGGAGTGTCCTGGCCGCATTGGGCCAGGGGCACAAGGCCCCATAGGGCCCAGCCGATCCTAGATAAGTTTAAATCGTTTAAACTAGAGATAAGATAGGGTTTCTAGATAAGGGAGAGTTTAAATCGTTTAAACTAGAGATAGGCTTGGAGGATGGGCAAGGGCTGGCCGCACCCCCCTCTATATATAGAGGGCTGGTGCGCCCCCTCCCTACTGACACACCTTCCTCCAAACCCTAGTTGCCCTGCTGCCCTCCTCTCTCCCTCCCGACTGTTTGTAGGCGAAGCCCTGCTGCAGAAATTCTCCACCATATACACCACGCCGTCGTGTTGTAGATCCAATCTATCTCTCCACCCTACTTGCTGGTCCGAGGAAGGAGGAGGCGTCGAGTGCTGCGTGTGCATCTCACGGAGGCACCGCCACTTGTGGTGCTAGATCGGATCGGATCGCGAGGAGGAGAAGCGAGTACGACTACATCACCCACGTTCGGCGAGCGTTCCGCTTGTGAATCTTCAAGGGTATGAAGATCTAATCCAATCTCTCTCGTTGTTTGCATCTCCTAGATTAGATCTTGGCTTTCCCTCTGTTCGCTTCCGTAGAAAATTTTGATTTACTATGCTGCGAAACCCTTCAGCAACGCCACCAACGACAACGCATACCAAATCCGTTGGTGTAGATGTTACCAACGCTTATATTGACATTCGACAACGCATCGATGTGTTGCTGAAGGGGGGTCCTGTTGTAGTGTACCTCGGTCTAGCGGACACGCACACCATGGAAGATGCCGCCGCGGACTTTGCCGGTTTTGTGAACCCCGTCGTGTACATTGTTTAGCACATCGTGCCAGACCTCGCCGCGAAGACCGTCGCCCACGTTGTCACACACACCATGCTAGACTTCGCCGCACAGCAAGTCGTAGACGTCATGCTGGACCTTACCATGCAGAGCTTGGAGGGCAGGAACATAAACGTCGTGTGCAGCTCGAAGACAGTGACACATTCCATCGTATGCATCTCGACAGCGCTCGATTTTTCCGTGATCATAGAAGCTGGCCGATGTAATGGTCCCACAACTTCGAGCGCGTCGTGTCGGTGGTTCCGCCGCGGTGTGCTGCTTGACCGTTCTTCTTTGCAGACTGCAGCGTAACCTACGTTTTTGCGGACAGTGTAGAGAAGAAGAGGCATCATCCAGCAAACTCTAGTGATAGGATAACGAGTTCAGACCGACGCGGCTAGAGTCGCTGTAACACGGCGAGCTCGTTGTTGCCACAACCTTGCTTTTCCTGCGTGCGTCCCTTGAAAAAACTATAAAGAAAGTGCGGCCTATCTTAATACATTGATCTACGAAGGTTGTAGTGGTGTTGGCGTGTTACACGATGGTGTTTATGCAAAAAATACAACGACATGTGTCAGCCCATGGATGAATTTAGACTAGTTTGCTTACTCATGACAAGTTTATGTACTAGGAGATCGCACTTTGCAACTTATAGGACTAATTTGCACGTGGCCAGCAAGTTGTGGGACTAAGATGTTATTAGCTCGATTTCCAATTTTTCAACGGACATAATACGTGCAGGGTCCCTAGTCTCTCGATTGCGAACGATACCCTATCGGCGAGTCCACCGATTTTGCTAGTTTCCGCAGGCAGCCTCAACGCAAACCCTAGTACTGCCGATCCACCACCATGGCCGCCGCCCTCCCCGGCTGGATGATGCTCGATCGCTTCGCCTTCCGCAGGGATGACGACGCATCCTTCCAGGACGACGAGGCCGCCGCGCCCTGGGCCCACGGCACCACCTCGCAGGGCGACAGCTTCCGCGTCGCCTTCCGCATCGTCGAACCCCCATCCGTCTCGCGCCTCTACCTGCAGTGGCCGGGCGCCCCAAAGGAAGGATCTTCGTGCGATCTCGTGGCGGCGCACCGCAACCTCCTCCTGCTCAGGCTCACCTCCGGCCCCGTGGAGAAGGACGGGTCCCTGTTTCACCCGCAGGACTACTTCCTCTGCGAAGGACGAACCCCCTCCTCGCCGGACCAGCCGCCGCTGCGGCTCCACCCGATCCCCATCTGCGACATACCGTTGGTCTTCTATCTCGACGACGGGAGGACAAGAACCGCGCAGCGCTCCGTCGATCTTAAATCGGTTGGTCTCCTCTGCCGTGGCGAGGAGTTCGCCGTCGTGCAGCAGCTGCGCGTAACTAGACCCCATGGGATCGGCAGGGTCCACGCCGAGTTCTGCGTGCTCCGCTCCAAAGTCGACAGTTCCGACCACAGCTGGGAGGTTGAGGAGCAACTTCCCATCATCTACGACGATGTCGAAACGTCTGAATCTGAACTGCAAAATTGGAGAACCGACACTGTCGTCCCGTTCGATAATTCCTTGTGCTGGGTTAACTACAGCCTAGGAGGTAGTATCCTTCTCTGCGAGGTGTTCAAACAAAGGCCTGCGATCAAATACATTGCATTACCAACTCGTTACGAACCTGGTGAATTCGACCCGCATCACCAGCATGATCATGTCAGCTGCAGCTGCTGCTGTATCTGCACCATCCAAGACGGCCATAAGCTTACATTTATTAGTGTCGAGCGTGGGGATCGTAAGCTTGTTGACCCATTGAGTCCTGCTGCTGGTTTTGTTATCAAGGGACATATTTTGCGGAAAGCAGAGAAATGCCGCATGATGATGGAGTGGGACAAGGTGTTTGTCGTCACATCTGATCAGTTATGGGCCATTGGCGACTTCCCACGGGAAGCTCTGGTTCATCCTCTTGCGAATATGGTCAGGCAAAATGTGCTATACTTTCTCTTGTCGGAGGAGACAACAAACTGTGGAGTTGACAAGGTTTATCTGGTTACTTTTGATACAAATAAAAATGAGGTCTCCATGCTTCCATACATTACAGAAGACCTAGAGGGTAAACATGCCGATTTTGTCCAGCGGAAGTCCTATCTTCTCGACCCATTTATCCCTTCCGAGCTTCCAAGGTTTTTTGGGTGTATTTCAGCAGAGCAGAGCATAGAGTAGCGCAACACTAGAGAAAAGGGAGAATCGAAGAAGATTACCAGAACAGAATCAGGAAAACAAGTCCCTCGGTTGCTTCACAACCTGACCAGGAGCAAGAGAAACTCATCAGTCTATTAGTAATATGATCACTGGCTTGAATGGACCACTTTTGCATATTGACCTATTATTTTGGGAACTGAATCATAGTAGTAGTAACTGATTAAACGTGTGGTTTGTGGTTACTGCTTGGGCATGTGAGATATGATACTTTAATTTGTGCTTTGTTAGACCTCTGCATGTTAAATGATCATATTTTCGGATATGTAATTTTGTTTGCTCCTGTGGTTCCTCTTTCTATTTCAGCATTGCGTAATTGGCCGTTGGTGAAGGTGTTGGATGAACCGACAGAAGAAATATCAGTAATTTCAAACTATAGGACAACAATCTCAGATGTATTGACATCTTTTGTGGATATGTGGCAGTTGTATTTCTTTCATGTGATGCAAAGCTACCGTACCTGCAAAAGATCTATGATAAAAATGTTCCAAGTTTAGTAAGAATCCAGACAAGATCTATGAGCAAAGTATCACTTGTGGATTTTAGAAATGGGACGTAACCACACCTACCTATTTATGTGTGCAAAAATAATACAATAGCATATAGATGGCATCTTCCTGAATCATATTTTACTTTTCCCCTAGTTTTTCCTTATTGGCACTTGCTGAGACTTGGGCTTATGTTATGCTATATGTTGTTGAGGTGCCTCGTATTAGGATCCGTGTCTTGTCATTCTTGATAGACTCCCTAGAGTAATTTTTTGTTTGCACTATCAAATACTATTTAGCTAGCTATGTCTTGCAGTTTCCACTCTAAAACATACCCTTTCATAGTTCGATAATTGCATATGGTTTATGGTCATGCTACAACCCACTTATATTATCTAGGTTTGATCCTTGCATAAGGTTATGATTATAAGCGATCCTACATGTTGGATATAAGTCACATATCCTCATATAAATTAATTGATCTTTTTTTGTAGAAACCTAAAACTGCGATCTTGATCTCATTAGCCCCAAGAAATGAACACTTGTTGGTTGGTAACGGAATAATTAAGATCAAGAATAGCAATTATATAATTTGGATCGAAGGTACCACTCCATCGTGCCATTCGGAGGCATTCATGTCTTCATCGGTTTCACCGACGCAGATCCTTCTGACGTCAGACTCACAATAAGAAGTGAGTAAGATGTGACGTTGATGCTCTCAGATCATTGTAGAGCTTCATTGGGAGACCCCAAGAGGAAGGTGTGATGAGCACAGCAGCAAGTTTTTCCTCAGTAAGAAACCAAGGTTATCGAACCAGTAGGAGGAAAGAAACGACTCAAAGGTGTTGCTAGAAACTTTGAAACCTGCACAACACAAACTCAAGACTTTGCCCCAACGAATAGTGAGATTGTTAATCTCATCGGTTTGCTAAAAACAAAGGGTTAACTGTATGGTGTAGAAGGCAATAGTGGTTCGCAGAAAGGTAAACAGTAACAGTGGACGATGTATCAATGATAAAGATTAGACCGGGGTCCATAGTTCACTAGAGGTGTTCTCCTTAAGATAAATAAGCATGGCATGCTGGGTAAACAAATTACAGCAGGACAATTGATAGGTCTGAGCAAGGTATAATAATGCAATACTAGACATAAAGATCCTATGAGATTCGATTGGACAATACAACAAGATACATAGATCACCATCCAACTGCATCTATGAATAGTAATCCACCTTCAGGTTATCATCCGAACCCCCTCAGTATTAAGTTGCAAGCAACGGATAACTGCTTTGAGCAAAGTGTGTAAGATATACAATCCACTTGTTCCATTAACAAGAGACCGTTATTTTCTCCCTAGTAGCAATAGCACATCTACAACCTTATGTTATATGTTGATCCAAATTTTACAAAGTATAGGCCAACTTCTAACGAGTGGAGCGGTACGGTACAGATCGTCGAAGACCTAGGTTTCCACCGATATATAAACCCCTTGTAAGCCGCCGGTCGGGATGAGTTGCATCTGTGAAATCCCCGGCGTTTGTAAACACTCCCCTATATAGTGAAGTTTCGCTGGTTGGCGCCCGTGGTTTTTTACTCTCTTTGTTGGAGAGTTTTTTCCACGTTAAATATGTGTCCCCTTGTTGTGTTTTTCGTTTTCGTTCTTCGTTATCTTCTTGTCGGAAGTGTAACACCTTAGAGATTTATGTCACTTCCTTAGATTAAATAGAAGCATGAACCCACTATCGAGCATAAGTACCCCCTCTTGGAGTCAGTAGCATCTACTTGGCCAAGATAACTACTAGAAACGGAGAGCATGCAAGATCACAAACAATACGTGTTGGAGATATGCCCTAGAGGCAATAATAAATATAGTTATTATTATATCTTTGTGTTTATGATAAATGTTTACATTCATGCTATAATAGTATTAACAAGGAAACATTAATACTTGTGTGATTTGTAAACTTAATTTGAAGTCCCTAGTAAAGCCTCTATATAATACTAGCTTGTTGGTTAATAGATGATTGTGGTTTCCCTATCATGAACATTGAGATGTTATTAACAACAAGATCATATTGTTAGGAGAATGGTATGATGGACATACTCCTATAGATAAGCGTAGCATAAAGATCAAGTCATTTTAATAGTTCAATTGCTATATGCTTTCTGATACATAGTAATCTAATTCCTTCGACCATGAGATCATGCATATCACCTTTACCGGATGGATGCTTTGATGACATCAAACACCACACCGTAACTGGGTGGCTATAAAGGTGGCATTGAGTGTTCGAAAAGTATTGGTTGAAACACATGGATCAAGAGTGGGATTTGTCCATCCATATGATGGATAGATATACTCTGGGCCCTCTCGGTGAAATGTCATCCAATTAGCTTGCAAGCATGTGACTGGCTCACAAGGGATCACATATCACGGGAACAAGAAAAGAGTACTTATCGGTAACGAGGTTGAACTAGGTATGCAGAGATACCGGCGATCATAACCTCGGATAAGTAAACTATCGTGAGACAAAGGGAAATTAATATCGTATGTAAGTGGTTCATTCAATCGCAAAGTAATCGTAGAAATATGTGGGAGCCATATAAATTTCCAGATTCCTCTATTGGTTATTGTTCGGAGAAGTGTCTCGATCATGTCTGCATAATTCACGAACCATAGGGAGACACACTTAAGGATTCGACGTTGTTTGAGTAGTTATGGAATGATGAGAAGGAGACCGAATGTTGTTCGGAGTCTCGAATGGGATTCGGGATATCACGACGAGATCCGGAATGGTCCGGAGAATAAGATTCATATAAGAAAAGTCCCGTTTCGGAGTTGGGGAATGGTTAGGTGTTTTCATCGGAATGTTCTAGAAGGTTCGGAATGTCCGGCACTCGGAGGAAGGGTACATGAATGTGTTGTATCAAGTTGGTATGATTGCATCATGTACTAAGTGTCATCGCTGAACCAAATAAAGGATTAATTCAAATCCTAGTTTGAAAAGTCAAACAGCTAGTTTGAAAAGTCAAACGGCTAAATTTGGAAAGAGGAAAAGAGGAGGAGTGGGAAACCGAGTTGGGGAGGAGTTGCCTCCTCCAACCGCCCACCTCCAAGCCGAGTTGGGGAGGGACTCCTCCCTTGGCCGCGCCTCCCACCTATAAAGGAGGGCAGGCCCCCTCCTAGCACACAAGATCCTCTCCTCAAAACCCTAGCCCCAAGCCGCCGCCGCCTCCATAGCCGCCGCTGGCCCTAGGGCAAAACCCTAGCCGCCGCCTAGCTAAACCCTAGCCGTCGGCTTGCCCCCTTGGTGTGTCTAAACCCTAGAACACCGAGGACTCTCTCATACTCCACCATACTCGCTCCGGCTTAAGGCGAAGCCCTGCGAGATCTCCCCTCTACTTCCGGTACCACGCCGTTGTGCTGCCGGAATCGCGAGGAGATTGCTACAACCTCCGCTGCCTGCTGGAACAAGGGAGAGGAAGGTCTTTCGAAAATCGAACGTGTGACCGACTGCGGGAGCGCTGCCGGAACGCAGCGCCGGAAGGATCGTCTACGCGATCTTGAGATCGGAAAGAGTACGACTACATCACCCACGAGAATCCACTCTTGTTAAACACTTTGGAATCTTCGAGGGTGAGTTATTCTATCGACTCGTTGCTACAATCTAGTAGATAGATCTTGGCTTGTTTGTTTGTATGCGGTAGAATTTTTTTGTTTTCCATGCTATGAAACCCAACAGTGGTATCAGAGCCGTGTCTATATGTAGATCTATTGCACGAGTAGAACACAATGGTCATTGTGGGCATTGATGCTTTTATTGTCGATTGCTTCTTGTGTACTTTGCATCTTGCGGTATGTTGGGATGAAGCGGCCCGGGCTAACCTTACATGACATCGTTCATGAGACTTGCTCCACGCTTGACATGCAACTTGTATTGCATAAGTGGCTTTTATGGTGCCTGCTTTCTCCTAGCATAGTTAAGATCCAATTTACAATGGGTGATTAACAATACTAGTATCAATGTTGTGGTTCATGTTCGTAAGTTAGAACGACACTTATTGAAAGCCCCAAACCACGTAAAACATGCAAAGAAAGTAGAGGCGTCTAACTTTGTTTTGCAGGGGTGTGCTGTGATGTGATATGGCCATGATTGTGATTATATTTGATGTATGCAATGTTCCTTATTGTAAGTTGGCAACCGGCAGGAGCCATATGGTTGTCTTTAATTTATGTTAAGACCCGCGTGTCTATTCAAAGTAGTTGTAATAGTTGAAGCCGGTGGACGAGAACCATGGAGAAGCGTCATTGACCTTGATGCAATGCCGATGATGATGGAGATCATGTTCGTGCTAGAAGATGGAGATCGGAAGCACAAAGAAGAAAGGCCATATCATATCACATATTATGAATTGCATGTGATGTTAATCCTTTATGCATCTTGTATTGCTTAGTAGACAACGGTAGCATTATAAGATGATCCCTCATGCACATGAATTTCAAGTCATAAAGTGTTCACCCTTAGTTAGCACCGCTAAAGCTTGTTGTCAAGCACCACGTGATGATCGGGTGTGTTAGATTACGCAAGTGCATACAACATGAGCAAGCCAGATTTGCTCATGCGGAAAGTAAGGTTTGATCTTGACGAGCCTAGCATGTACGACATGGTCTCGAACACGGATCACCGAAAGGTAAAGCATGAATCATATAGTAGATATGATGAACATGTCGATTGTTCGCCATTGAAACTATATCAACTCTCGTGATGATCGGTGTTGATGTGGTGTATTTGGTTCGTGTGATCACTAAAACAATGTGAGGGATATTGTTTTGAGTGGGAGTTCACCTAGATTAATTTTATTATTAATTTGAACTCAATTTGTCATAAACTTAGTCTAAACTATTGCAAATATGTTTCAATGGCAGCCCCTACCATCAATTTTAATGCGTTCCTAGAGAAAGAAAAGTTGAAAAACAATGGAAGCAACTTGGATTGGTTCCACAATTTGAGGATTGTCCTCACAGTGGTAATTTGACCTATGTGCTGGATGCACATTGGGTGACCCACTGCATTGATGCTTCCGATGAAGTAAAGAATGTTTACCTCACTCGGAAGACTCAGTACTCCACAGTTTAGTGTGCTATCTTGTATGGTTTAGAATCGGAGCTTCAGAAAAGGTTTGAGAATTCAGACCCATATGATATTGTCGAGGATCTCAAATTGATCTTTGAGACTCATGCAATTGAAAGCTATGAGGCTTGAAAAGTTCTTTAAGCAAGATGGAAGAGGGCAGCTCCGTCGAGCATGTGCTTAAGATGTGCAGGCACGCAAACAAACTTCAAAGCTTGGGTATTGTGATTCCTAATGCTTTGGGGATTTACCGTGTCCTCCAATCACTACCACCAAGTTACAAGAACTTTGTGATGAACTACAACATGCAAAACATGAACAAGGCGTTGCGTAACTCTTTGCCATGTTGAAGTCTGCAGAAGTGGAGATCAAGAAAGAGCACCAAGTGTTGTTGGTCAATAAGACCACCAAATTCAAGAAAGGCAAGTCTAAGCGAAGGGACACTTCAAGAAGGGTGGTAAGAAAGTTACCACCGACGAAAGAAGACCAAGGCTAGACCTAAGACTGATAATCGAGTGCTTTTCTTGCAAGGGAGAAGGTCATCGAAGCGGAATTGCCCAAAGTACTTGGCGGATTTGAAGAACGACAACATCAAGAAGAAAGGTATATCTGATATACATGTTATTGATGTGTATCTCACTAGTACTCGTAGTAGTGCGGTATTTGATCTTGGTTGATTGCTCATATTTGTAACTCAAACAAAAGCTGCAGAATAAGCGGAAGCTAGCGAAGAACGAGGTGACGATGCGCGTTGGAAACGGATCAAAGGTTGATGTGATCGCGGTCGGCACGCTACCCCTTCATCTACCATCGGGATTAGTTTTATACTTAAATAATTGTTATTTGGTGTCTGCGTTAAGCATGAACATTATATCGGGATCTTGTTTATTGCGAGACGGTTACTTATTTAAGTCTGAGAATAATGGCTGTTCGATCTATATGAGTAATATGTTTTATGCACATGCACCTTTGGTAGATGGTCTATTCTTATTGAATCTCGATAGTGGAAATACACATATTAATAACATTGAGGCTAAACGTTTGAAATCGAGCGATAACTCGACCTATATGTGGCACTGTCGTCTTGGTCACATTGGAGTGAAGCGTATGAAGAAACTCCATTCCGATGGACTTCATGAATCACTTGATTTCGAATCACTTGATAGATGCGAAGCATGTCTGATGGGTAAAATGACTAAGACTCCATTTTCTGGTATGATGGAGTGAGCTACGGACTTATTGGAAATCATACATACCGATGTGTGTGGTCCAATGAGTGTAGCATCGTGTGGTTATCGTTATGTTCTTACCTTCACGGATGACTTGAGTAGATATGGGTATATCTATTTCATGAAACATAAGTCCAAACTTTGAGAAGTTTAAGGAATTTCAAAGTGAGGTAGAGAATCAACGTAACAAGAAGATTAAATTTCTACGTTCTGATCGTGGAGGTGAATATCTAAGTTACGAGTTTGGCGAGCATTTGAAGAAATGCGGAATACTTTCACAATTGACACCGCCGGGAACACCACAACGTAATGGTGTGTCCAAACGTCGTAATCGAACTCTCTTAGATATGGTTCGTTCTATGATGTCACTTACAGATTTACCGCTATCATTTTGGGGTTATGCATTAGAAACAGCCGCATTCACTTTAAATAGGGCACCGTCTAAATCCGTTGAAACGACACCGTATGAATTATGGTTTGGGAAGAAACCTAGATTGTCGTTCCTTAAAGTTTGGGGGTGCGAAGCCTATGTAAAGAAGTTACATGGGACAAGCTTGAACCCAAAGCGGAAAAATGCGTCTTCATAGGATACCCGAAGGAAACTATTGGGTATACCTTCTATCATAGATCCGAAGGCAAAATCTTCGTTGCCAAGAATGGATCCTTTCTAGAGAAGGAATTTCTCTCGAAAGAAGTGACTGGAAGGAAAGTAGAACTTGACGAGGTTGTTGAACCTTCTCTCTAAATTGCGAGTAGCGCAGCACCGGAAGAAGTTCCTGTGGTGCCTGCACCAATAAGAGAGGAAGCTAATGATGATGATCATGAAACTTCGGTTAAAGTTGCTACAGAGCCTCGCAGGTCAACGAGAACTCGTACCACTCTAGATTGGTATGATCCTGTTATGAGTGTCATGTTGGTGGACAACACCAATGACCCTCAGACATATGAGGAAGTGATGATGAGCCCAGATTCCAATAAATGGCAAGAAGCCATGAAATCCGAGATTGGATCCATGTACGAAAACCAAGTATGGACTTTGGTGGACTTACCGGATGGCCGGAAGGCTGTCGAGAACAAATGGATCTTCAAGAAGAAAACAGATGCTGATGGTAATGTTACTGTCTATAAAGCTCGACTTGTCACAAAAGGGTTTCGACAAATTCAAGGAGTTGACTACGATGAGACTTTCTCACCAGTAGCGAAGCTAAAGTCTGTGAGGATTATGTTAGCAATCGCTGCATATTACGATTATGAGATATGGAAGATGGATGTCAAAACAGCATTCCTCAATGGAGACATTGATGAAGAGTTGTATATGATGCAACCCAAAGGTTTTGTTGATCCTAAAGATGCTAACAAGGTATGCAAACTTCAACGGTCCATCTATGGATTGAAGCAAGCATCCCGAAGTTGGAATCAACGTTTTGATAAGGTGATCAAAAGTTTTGGTTTTACACAAACTTATGAAGAAGCTTGTATTTACAAGAAAGTGAGTGGGAGCTCTGTAGCATTCTTAATACTATATGTAGATGACATATTGTTGATTGGGAATGATGTAGACCTTCTTAATAGTGTCAAAGAATATTTGAATAATAGTTTTCAATGAAGGATCTTGGCGAAGCAGCTTACATATTAGGCATAAAGATTTATAGAGATAGATCGAAACACCAAATATCATTGTCACAAAGTACATATTTGGACAAAGTTCTAAAGAGGTTTGGAATAGAAGATAGCAAGAAAGGGTTCTTGCCCATGTTTTAATCGACCTTGAGTAAAACTCAAAGTCCGACAACGGCAGAAGATAGAGAAAGGATGAGTAAGACTCCCTATGCCTCACCATAGGATCTCTAATGTATGCCATGCTATGTACTAGACCCGACATTGCATATGTTGTTAGTTTAACTAGCAGATATCAAAGTGATCCGAGTGGATCATTGGACAATGATCAAAAACATCCTTAAGTACTTGAGAAGAACTAACGATATGGGTCTTTCTTATGGAGGTGATGAACAGCTCGTTGTTACTGGTTACACCGATGCTAGTTGGAACACCGATCCGGATGATTCTAAATCACAATCTGGATACGTATTTATTTTGAATGGTGCAGGAGTTAGCTGGAGGAGTGCAAAGCAAAGCGTTGTGGCGAGATCTTCAACTGAATCGGAATACATGGCTGCTTGGAGGCTTCACAAGAAGCGATATGGATGAAAGAGTTCATTACGAGCTGGGTGTGGTTCCTAGTGCTGGACCCAATGTCTATCTCTGTGATAACATGGGCGCCATAGCCAATGCGCATAAGAACCAAGGTCACACAAGAAGCTGAAGCATATCAAGCTACGTTTTCACGCTATTCGAGAACATATCCAAGATGGGGATATAAAGATTTGCAAAGTACACATGAGATCGAATGTGGCGGATCCGTTGACTAAACCTCTCCCGAGGGCAAAACATGACCAGCACCAAACTGCCATGGGTGTTCGGTAT
Source organism: Avena insularis (assembly GCA_023614405.1). Classification (NCBI taxonomy): domain Eukaryota; kingdom Viridiplantae; phylum Streptophyta; class Magnoliopsida; order Poales; family Poaceae; genus Avena; species Avena insularis. The sequence goes on along the minus strand of CM042695.1, from coordinate 373,083,222 downwards.
ATTACCATGTAATCTAGATTAGATGACTCTAGTGCAAGTAGGAGACTGTTGGAGATATGCCCTAGAGGCAATAATAAATATAGTTATTATTATATCTTTGTGTTTATGATAAATGTTTACATTCATGCTATAATAGTATTAACAAGGAAACATTAATACTTGTGTGATTTGTAAACTTAATTTGAAGTCCCTAGTAAAGCCTCTATATAATACTAGCTTGTTGGTTAATAGATGATTGTGGTTTCCCTATCATGAACATTGAGATGTTATTAACAACAAGATCATATTGTTAGGAGAATGATATGATGGACATACTCCTATAGATAAGCGTAGCATAAAGATCAAGTCATTTTAATAGTTCAATTGCTATATGCTTTCTGATACATAGTAATCTAATTCCTTCGACCATGAGATCATGCATATCACCTTTACGGATGGATGCTTTGATGACATCAAACACCACACCGTAATCGGGTGGCTATAAAGGTGGCAATGAGTGTTCGGAAAGTATTGGTTGAAACACATGGATCAAGAGTGGATTTGTCCATCCATATGATGGATAGATATACTGGGCCCTCTCGGTGAAATGTCATCCAATTAGCTTGCAAGCATGTGACTGGCTCACAAGGGATCACATATCATGGGAGCGAGAAAGAGTACTTATCGAACGAGGTTGAACTAGGTATCACGGAGATACTGACGATCATAACCTCGGATAAGTAAACTATCGTGAGACAAAGGGAAATTGATATCGTATGTAAGTGGTTCATTCGATCGCAAAGTAATCGTAGAAATATGTGGGAGCCATATGAATTTCCAGATTCCTCTATTGGTTATTGTTCGGAGAAGTGTCTCGATCATGTCTGCATAATTCACGAACCGTAGGGAGACACACTTAAGGATTCGACGTTGTTTGAGTAGTTATGGAATGATGAGAAGGAGACCGAATGTTGTTCGGAGTCTCGAATGGGATTCGGGATATCACGAGGAGATCCGGAATGGTCCGGAGAATAAGATTCATATAAGGAAAGTCCCGTTTCGGAGTTGGGGAATGGTTCCGGTGTTTTCATCGGGAATGTTCTAGAAGGTTCCGGAATGTCCGGCACTCCGGAGGGGAAGGGTACATGAATGTGTTGTATCAAGTTGGTATGATTGCATCATGTACTAAGTGTCATCGCTGAACCAAATAAAGGATTAATTCAAATCCTAGTTTGAAAAGTCAAATAGCTAGTTTGAAAAGTCAAACGGCTAAATTTGGAAAGAGGAAAAGAGGAGGAGTGGGAAACCGAGTTGGGGAGGAGTTCCCTCCTCCAACCGCCGGCCCACCTCCAAGCCGAGTTGGGGAGGGACTCCCCTCCCCTTGGCCGTGCCTCCCACCTATAAAGGGAGGGGCAGGGCTGCCCCTCCTAGCACACAAGATCCTCTCCTCAAAACCCTAGCCTCAAGCCGAAGCCGCCTCCATAGCCGCCGCCGGCCCTATGGGCAAAACCCTAGCCGCCGCCTAGCTAAACCCTAGCCATCGTCTTGCCCCTTCCCTGGTGTGTCTAAACCCTAGAACACCGAGGACTCTCTCATACTCCACCATACTCGCTCCGGCTTAAGGCGAAGCCCTGCGAGATCTCCCCTCTACTTCCGGTACCATGCCGTTGTCTTTGGAATCGCGAGGAGAGTGCTACAACCTCCGCTTTCTTTGGAACAAGGGAGAGGAAGGTCTTCGTCAAATGCGACCGAGCGATGTGACCGATCATGGGAGCGCCTTAGAACGCAGCCTTGGAAGGATCGTCTACGCGATCTTGAGATCGGAAAGAGTACGACTACATCACCCACGAGAATCCGCTCTCGTTAAACACTTTGGAATCTTCGAGGGTGAGTTATTCTATCGACTCGTTGCTACAATCTAGTAGATAGATCTTGGCTTGTTTGTTTGTATGCGGTAGAATTTTTTTTGTTTTCCATGCTACGAAACCCTACAATACGGACATGATAGAATCAATAAGAAAAAACCATTAATCAATCTGATATAGTAATCTCAATATCCATCGGATCCCCGCAAACACAACATGCATGATTACAAATAGATGATCTTGATCATTAACGGAGCTCACAAGATCTAAACATGGTAGCACAAAGGAGGAGATACAACCATCTAGCTACTACATGGACCCTGAAAGGGCATTTATTGTCATAATCACTTTTGGTGTTCGTTAACAACAAGTAGATCATTTTACAGTTTGTTATTGTCCACAGGTTGGTATTATCATAGATAAACATCACACACACACTTGGGAAAAGACCACATACATTTGCCACTATTACGGAAACTCAGGACGGAGTCTCGATGCCAAGACCGGAGTCTCCGGTGTGGTCCGGAGTTCGGTTCGCTCAGTGGTGCCTCCCAGGACTGGTGGGACATTACGACTAGGGGTCCGGGAGGTGGACGGAAGTTACTCAGTCTCCGGACTTTATCCGTCGAGTCTCCGGTGTTGGAAGGTCGAGTCTCGGTGTTCTTGGTGAAGAATTGGGCTGGGTCGGAAAAGCGTCAGGAGGCTAGTCCGGAGATTGGCCGGAGTCTCCGGTCTGACTTTTCTACAACGGCCAGAAAACGGTTCGTGGAGGGGGCTGCCTATAAAAAGGGACCCTTATCTTCTTCCTCCAGCTGCTCGAGCTGCTCAAGAACACCAACCCCATTAGAGCCACCAAATCCACAAGATCTCTTCATCCAACCATCCAAAGTCATTGATCTTTGGAGAATCGAAGGAGGAGGCCTTGATTTACATCTTCACCAAGAGAGATCTTCATTTCCCCCTCATTCACTTGAGGGCCCCCAAGCTCTAGTGTTTCATTGGAAACCCTAACTTTGATTTGGTTCTTACAAGCTTGTCTTTGATTTGTCTTGACAGCTTGCTTGTATTTGGGAGCCTCCAATTCAGTTGTGGATGCGTGCCCCAAACTTGTTGTAAAGGTGCCGGCTTCCACCTCGAAGGTTGCCGATATAGTGGAAGGTGAATCGAGTCCGTTGGGGTGAGGTTCATCGGAGAACAAGGGAGGCCTCTCGTGGCGTTGGTGGTTTGAAACCACCCCCTCTCCAAACGTAGACGTACTTCCCCTCAAAAGGAAGGAACTACGGGAAACAAATCCTTGTGTCTCCGCGTCCACTCCTTTGGTTACTTCTATCCTTTACCGCACTTTACTTACTTGTTCTTGCTTAGTGTTTTGCTAGTTTGTGTTTGGTTGACATATAGGTAAATTCACCATAGTTGCATATTCTAGAGAATTTACCTTTCTTGTCAAACCCTAACTTGAAAAAGAATAAAATTTGAAGTAGCACCTATTCACCACCCCCCCTCTAGGTGCCCATACGATCCTTTCAATTGGTATTAGAGCCTTGGCTCTTTATTTGGGCTTTACCGCCTAAGAGAATATGGGTAGCCGTGAAGGGGATGGTGATGGTGAGCCGACCACGGTGACCATGGAAGATCTCAAAAACTTGGAAACAAGATTGAACTCTTCCTTGGTCAACGAAGTCAAGAAGATGCTAGAGCAACTTCTTAAAGACAAAGAAGGCTCATCACCTCCATCTCCTCAAGAGGATTAACCATCCATTTTACCTAAGGGGAATACGTCAGTATCCCCCGAGGGTGCAATGGTAGGGGGTAAACCAGACAACGCTAATTCCTCCACACAACTTGATGGGGGAAAGGGTGAGCACCGTGATTCTTGGTACTCTCCCGATCCTCCCATCCCACACCCTCATGTGTACAATAGGGGTGATCCACCTAAGCTTGAAGAGTCTGCTACTTTTGCTCAATGGCAATCACTAATGAGAACTCATGTGCGCAGCTGTTGCATTGAACTATGGAACATCATCGAGCATGGACTCTTTATTGGGGATCCAAACAACTTGACAAGAAGAGAGATTGTCAATAGTCAACTCAATGCCACTGCTTTGCATATGATTCAACAAGGTTTGGGGACAAAGGATTATCCACACATTGAGCACTTTAGCATTGCCAAGGAAGCTTGGGATGCTCTCACTGTGTTGTTTGTTGGTAATGAGAGTATGAGGAGGAACCGATATGATGCTCTAAGCAATGAAGCCGAAGGCTTCTACATGAAAGAAGGTGAAGATCACGAAGACATGTATCGAAGGCTTAAGACCACCGCCACTGCTTTTAGAAATGTGGGTGCCTCACATGTGGATGATGCATGGATCAAAAGAAAATATGTGAGTGCACTCATGTCGTTTGAGCCCACCGACTTGAAGAGCCTTCAAGGAAGACACAACTACGTACCATCTCATGACCTCAAATGAAGTTATGCAAGAGATGGCTGCTTTCAAGGTTGCCGCCAAGAATGCCAAAGATGCCCGTGCTCGTGCCCTTGGTATGAGCAATGTGGTCAATGTTGCTTTGAAGGCCAAGGTTGTGGACCTTGGGGATGAAGATGACAGTGATGAAGGACTCTCCATGGACTATCCTGATGAAGTCAAGATTGCTCATGGTCAATAAATGACTTTCTATGCAAAGAACTTTTGGAAGAACCCCGCCAAAGCCAAGATGGAAATGCAACGAAGAAGCAATCCAAATGGGAAAATAGAGAATACCACTAGGTTGAGAACTTGCTTCAATTGTGGTGACCGCTATCACTTTGTGGCAAGCTGCCCCTATGAGAAGAGAGAAGATCATGGTGGTAAGCTTGTGTTGAAGAAGATGCTCAAGGCACCTTACAAGAAACCATTCATCAAAAAGAATCCCGTCAACAAGAAGTCGGGTGAAATTGTCTTGATCACTCATGAAGAATACTCCTCCGACAATGAAGATGATGAAGATGAGGAAGATGAGGAAGAAGAAACTTCACATTGTGTGGCTGCTCTAGCCACCACCTCTACTCCGACACTCTCACTCTTCGATTCTCCAAATGAGAATTCTTCCACCAAGAATGTCACTTGCCTTATGGCAAGAGGAACGGAGGTATCCTCATCATCCCGCTCTACTCACTTAGATAATGATGAAATTGATGATGAAATGTCTCTTGATGTTAAAAAGGAATTAATTGCCTTTGATGAGTTCATGACTAACCTAAAAGTTGATGCTAAAATACATTTTGGGAACATCTTAGATCAACTCTCACATACTCAAGAGCTTCTAGATGTTAGATGTAAACTTGGGCATGAACATATGATTGAGCTAGATGCTTTAAGCAATGCTCTAGAATAAGAACAAGAGACTAGGTTGTACCTTGAGTCAAAACTTGAAGGGCTTGATGAGGCCAATGACATCATTGTTAACAAACTCATCAAAGAGCGTGATCATGCTATTGCTAAATACAAAAGGGCTAAAAAGGACAAGATTGAGTTTGGTGTGGTTCATGAAAAACTTGCCGAGGACTTTAGATTGCTCAACAAGGCTCACAAGGCCTTGGAGGGTGAACTCTTGTCTCTCACAAAGTCCCATGAAACGCTTCAAACTCAATTGGCCAAAATACCTTCACCTAGTAACTTCATTCCATCTAGTAGCACAACTATTCTTGAAGAGAATGCTAGGTTGAAGGGGGAGCTTGCTAAGGCCACATTTCCACAAGGCAACAAGTCAATTGATGATCTTTTGAGCAAGCAAAGGCGTAGTGGTGACAAAGGGGGCATTGGTTATGCTTCCAAAACCAAAAAGAAGAACAATAAGAAGAAGAAGGCCAAGCCCGCACAAGAGACCAACAAGACCATTGTGGAGAGTAAGACCACAAGTGGTAAAACTATGTCCCATGATGACTTTGCGGGAAGTGCTAACCCTCACTATGTTCTAATGCATGATTACTATGGTGATGTGTATGCACAATATGTTGGTCCTTATGATGGTTATATTGCTTGGTCTATTTGGGTTCCCAAGACCCTTGTTGCTAACAAAAGAGGACCCATTGAAAAATGGGTACCTAAAAACTAGCTTGATCTTTTGTAGATTTATGCTTCCGGAGGGTCAAAGTGGGTGCTTGATAGTGGTTGCACATGTCATATGACCGGAAGCTCATCTATTGTCAAGGAGTTAAAGCCTAATTATGATCAAATCACCGTGACATATGCCGACAAATCAAAGTCTAAGGTAATGGGTTTCGGCAAGGTTGTGGTTGCTCATGACATTACACTCGTGAACGTCATGCTTGTTGATACCCTTGGATACAATTTACTTTCGGTCCTTGCTCTTAGTAAGATGGGCTTTGCCGTCTTCATTGATGCAGATATTGTGGTCCTCTTGTGGAGCAAGTCTCTCAAGGTCGCTTTTGTTGGGTACGTCAAACATGACTTGTATGTGGTGGACTTTTCGAAGCAAACCACTACCGGTCCGATGTGATTATTTGGAAAGGACGATGCTGGTTGGCTATGGCATCGCCGACTAGCCCATGTCAATATGAGAACTTTGCAAAGTCTCCATAAAGAGGGCCATATAGTTGGACTAAAAGAAAATGTTTCCTTTGCCAAAGATCGTGTTTGCAGGTCATGTGTTCTAGGGAAGATGCACGACGCTCCTCACAAGCCCACAAACCAAATCAAGTCTAACAAGATCTTGGAACTTCTCCATGTGGATCTATTTGGTCCTCCATCTCATGCAAGTCTTGGTGGGAAGAAATATTGTTTGGTGATTGTTGACGACTTTTCAAGATACTCTTGGGTTTATTTCTTCAAGTTGAAGAGTGAGACTCAAAAGACTTTTATCGACTTCATCAACTTGGTTCAATGGAAATACAATGCTCCCGTGTTGATTATAAGAAGTGACAACGGCACCTAGTTCAAGAACTACAACTTGAATGATTTCCTTAGTGATGAGGGGATTAAACATCAATATTCCGCTACATACATCCCTCAACAAAATGGTGTGGCCAAGAGGAAGAACCGGAATCTTATTGAGATGGCTAGGACCATGTTGGCGGAGTTTAAATCTCCATACAACTTTTGGGCCGAAGCCATCTCCACCGCTTGCCATGCTTCAAACCGACTCTACCTCCGCAAGAAAATCAACAAGACTCCATATGAGATACTTACCGGTAACAAGCCCAACATATCTTATTTCCGGGTGTTCGGTTGTAAGTGTTTCTATCTCATCAAAGGTGTTCGTCTGTCTAAATTTGAGTCTAAAGCATTAGAGGGTATTTTTGTTGGCTATGGTCTAGTATCTCACACTTATAGAATCTATGATAAGCTCTCCGGAGCCGTCATAGAATCTTGTAGTGTGACCTTCGAAGAATATGATGGTCCCAAGGGGGGCGTGTTGATGCTTGTGATGCAGATGATGAAATGCCTCAGGATGCCATAGGAAGAATGGGTGTGGGATATATCCGCCCCGTTGAGGAACCCCTTATGGTGGATCGAGAAGAACTATGCCCCACTCAAGTGGAGCCCTCATATTCACAACCTCAACATGCTCCATCCACCGAAGAGGACATTGACCCAAGCCAAAGACAAGATGTGGACCCTCAACATGATGATCAATGTGTGAACTCTAGTCAAAGGGAGCTTGGTCCATTCGATGGGTTGTCAAGTGGTGCTAAGTCAATTTGTCAAGGAAGATCCATCCAAACTGTTTTGAGACAAGCTCAAATTGATGCTAGAAGAGCACTTGATCAAGACCAAGGTCAATCCTTGCCTCCCAATGAAGAGGATGATTCTAATGATGATCAAGGTCAAGATGATGGTCAAGACGAGGATCAAAATGATGAAGAGGGTCCTCCAAGAAACAATATGGAGATCCACGCTCGTCGCGAAGCTATAAAGGAGAGAATGTTGGAAATAAGAGGCCACACCCTCCAAAATGTTGTTGGAGATCTAAGGAAAGGTATTTCCACAAGAGCACAATTGAAGAGGTTCAGTGAACACCAAGCACACATCTCCATGATTGAACCAAAGAAAGTGTGGGAAGCTCTTGAAGATTCGGATTGGTTAGAAGCTATGCACAAAGAACTCAACAACTTTGAGAGAAACAAAGTGTGGAAGTTAGTAGAGAAGCCAAAAGATTGCCGCAATGTTATTGGAACAAAGTGGATATTCAAGAACAAGCAAGATGAGAATGGAATCATAGTAAGGAACAAGGCTAGATTGGTTGCACAAGGGTTCTCTCAAATTGAAGGCATTGACTATGGAGAGACATATGCACCTGTGGCTCGTCTTGAGTCCATTCGTATCCTTCTTGCTTACGCGGCACATCATAACTTTAAGTTGCAACAAATGGATGTAGAAAGTGCATTTCTTTATGGTCCATTAAATGAATTGGTATATGTTAAGCAACCCCCGGGGTTTTAGGACCCCAACTTCCCAAACCATGTCTACAAACTTGATAAGGCGCTCTATGGGCTCAAGCAAGCCCCACGCACGTGGTATGAGCACCTTAGAGAGTTATTGTTTGACCGTGGCTTTGAGGTTGGGAAAATCGATCCCACTCTTTTTACTAATAGGGTCAATGGGGAGCTTTTTGTATGCCAAATATATGTTGATGATATTATCTTTGGCTCATCTAACAAAGCTTTTAATGATGAATTCTCAAAGCTTATGACTAGTAGGTTCCGGATGTCTTTGATGGGAGAGTTGAGAGTATTTCTTGGCTTTGAGATCAAGCAAGTTAGAGGAGGAACATTCTTCAATCAAGCCAAGTATACTCAAGATATGCTCAAGAGATTCAAAATGCAAGATTTGAATGGAGTGCCTACTCCCATGGCTACAAAGACTCATCTAGAACAACATCCAAATGGTAAAGATGTGGATCAAAAGGTATATCGGTCTATGATTGGTTCTTTGCTTTATCTTTGTGCATCTAGACCCGATATTGTGTTGAGTGTAGGTGTGTGTGCAAGATATCAAGCGGCTCCTAAGGAAAGCCATTTAATGGCGGTCGAGAGAATCTTTCGATATTTAGTTCATACCCCATTTTATGGTCTTTGGTATCCTCGAGGCTCAACATTTGCTCTTTGTGGATACACGGATTCGGATTGGGCGGGGGACAAGGATGATAGAAAATCAACATCCGGGGCTTGCCAATTCCTTGGTAGGTCCTTGGTATGTTGGTCTTCCAAGAAGCAAAATTGCATATCTCTCTCCACCGCCAAAGCCGGGTATGTGGCTGCTACTAGTGCTTGCACCCAATTGCTATGGATGAGGCAAACTTTAAAGGAATACGGTGTCCATTGTGACAAAGTGCCTCTTCTATGTGACAATGAAAGTGCCATCAAGATTGCCTACAACCCGGTGGATCACACAAGGACAAAGCATATTGAGATTCGCCATCACTTCATTAGAGATCATGTTGCTCGAGGTGATATTGATCTATCATATGTATCAACCAAAGATCAACTTGCCGATATCTTCACGAAGCCACTTGATGAAGCAAGGTTTTTCTACTTGAGGAATGAACTAAATGTCGTAGATTCAAGGAGCTTGACTTGATTTTCTTGCATTCTCACCTATGTTTCATCTCATATTTGGTTTAGGTGCAGGCATGGATATAGGGGGAGTGCAGTCCTCATTGATTGGACCATCCCTCCCCCCATTATGCCCAAAGCAATCAAAATCACTCCTCTTAATATCATTCAGTGATATGTGAGCTTAATGATGAGTTTTGGTAATGGACCCAAGATATATCTTCGTGGTGCCAAGCCAAGTATACTCAAATATGGTGGCCTAGGCCACCGCCCTCTCTCATTTGAGAGGTTGGCACTTACTCATGTTTGTCATTTGCTTGATTTTAGTCTCTTGGAGTTTTTTTTCTGATTATTTTCGAACTTCTATGGCTCTTGTTGGTTCTTCACAGTTTGATGTCTCAACCCAAGCCCTATCCCTATCCTAAAAGACCATCTATCTCTTATATATGTCCCCAAACACCTTTCCTGGAACTTTTGGTCGAGGAGGACCGGAGTCTCCGGTGTAGGCCGAAGTCTCCGGTGTAGACTGGAGTCTCTGGACTGGACGGTTTCTGCCACTTAAAGAAGGGGGCACGGGGTGAACTGGTACAGCAGTTCCTCATTCTTCACCCCGTCCCCTACCTCCAAACCCGTTGCCTCCTCCTCCAAAAATCCTCCCCGGAGGTCAAGAAGCCCCCGGGATCCGCCGTGCCGCCGGCCAACCTTCCCCTCTCCTCCATTGGGTCACTCCCACCAGAGGAATTGATCCCATGGACAGATCTAGTACCTCTCCTCTCCTTTTTCTCCTAGGGTTCATCCCTAGATGTGTTTTTGAGGATTGTTGCTGATTTGCCCATTGGAATCACTTGTTTGCGTGCACTCTAGTACTTTAGCCTTGTTGCATTGCTCGATCTACTAGATTCACCCTCACCAGCGTCTCCCCATCTCATACCTGAGCCTCCTGACCGGAGATTCCAGACTTAGGTCCGGAGACTCCGGTCTGAGCCGGAGACTCTGGTGTAAGGTGTGGAGACTCCGGTGTTGGGTGAATCAAACTAGTCCAGAAATGCATTAAAGCTCATGTACTGCATCTTTGGGATATATATACTCATCTCCATGCTATCTCCCTCACTGCTGTTCATAGGTGATGGTTCGAGTCGTCCTCGTCGTACCAAGGCCAAGTCCCAAAGGGGCAACCCTCGCTATGATGAAGCTCAGGGTCAGTTCATTGTACCTCCGTCCAACCGGAAACAGCGGGCACGTGATGCAACTTACATGAAGAGGGATCAAGAGAGGGCTGAACGTGAGGAACGTGCAAAGAGAGCCAAGTATGACAACCTCCAATCCCTAGCCAAGATGTCTAAAGAGGAGTTTTGTGAGCTGAGAAAGACAGATTTCTATGCGCTGCCTCGCACCAGTGAGGACCCTCGTTTCTGGAGGAAAGAACAGGCTGTGTTCATGAAGGATGTGTATGGTGTACTCACCAGATCACCTGTCTGCCCTCAGAAGTTCATGAATATTGAGCAAATGCGCCAGAGCCCTTACTTCAATGATGCCATGTGGATCTGTGAGAAGCTGGGTCTCTACAAATTGTTGGAGCTGCGCGAAGACTACAGTGTGCATCTTGTTCAGCAGTTTTATGCCATAGTGGTGTTTGGGTCTGATCTTGACAGGACTATGGTGTGGATGACTGGCACTACTCGCTGCACGGCTACCTTTCATGACTTTGCCAATGTCATCTTTGAGACCTTCCATGGAGTATCCACTCCTGTGGGACTGCGCATGCACTCAGCTGCTTTGGGTGAGAACAAGTTGAAGCTGGCACCTCTGTATGATGAAGGTGTTGTGGGGGGTCCCAAGGGACTCAAAACCCTCTACAATCTTATGCTGAGGATCTTCCGTCACACTATTGCTCCCAGTGTTGGCAATGATGATGCTATTAGGGGTGGGCTTGTCAACCTCCTATACCATACACACCGGACCTTCAATGCTGGACCTGAGACTGAGGCTGCACCTATTGATATGATGGACTTCATTTTTGAGGAGATGTTCCATGCCATTCTGTACAAGAAATCTCCTCCATATGCACCCTTGGTGATGCGGCTCATCAACTCTCAGGCGCATGATTCTCCACATGGCATACCACCACACATCACTGTGCACTCTCTGGTCTCTCTGCAGCAGAAGGGGCACATGGGGCCTGCTCCAAGGCGTCGCTATGGGAATGATGATGATGAGGAGATTGATACGGAGAGGGCTCCCTCTCCACCTAGAGTTTGGAGGAAGAATGCCTCCAATGCCCCTATGCCTACTATGACTAGAGACTATGTGCATGAGAGGGTCAAGAAGGCCAGCTTTTGGGAGAGGACCCTCTGTTGCATGAACATTGACATTTGCAAGCAACAACATGCATCCTACCAAAGCAACCGCCGCATTGAGAAGCTTCTCAAAGAGATCAAGGACCAGGGTGTTGCGGATACTGAGGAAGGTGAAGATGAATACAATGATGAGCATGGGGCTCAACAGTCGACAGAGTCTGATCACACTCTCTCATTTGGGGCATGGAATGCCCAACAGGATAGTCTGGTGGACTGGAAGACTTTTGCTGATGTCACCTCAGAATTTGGGTACCAGGGTACTTCCTCTTCTCGCCCTCACGACAAAGGGCCTGCTGTCCCTGAGGATGATGATGATGATGACTATGACTAGGATGAGGGTGACCAGGATGAGGATGACGAGGATGACAATGACTACTGAGTTATTGGGGCGCTAGTATAGGTCTTTTCCTTTTTCGGCGTTTCGATGGCCAAGGGGGAGAAGACATTCTCATCGCTTTGCATGGGACTTGGGATTTGCGACTATCTGCCTTTATTTGCCTCTTATTTGGATATTCGAACTTGAACTCTATGTGTGTTATCTGCTGTTCTTATGTGTGTCTATGACTATGTGCTTGTGTGCAACACCTATTGTAACTCATGTGAGATCTATGTGTGCTATCGTTGATATTATCTTCCTTACATGATTTACTTCTTTATCTTGCTGCACATAGTCAGGGGGAGCCACATTTATATGATATTCCATGCAAATCACTTGTTGTCATCGAACACCAAAATGGGGGAGATTGAAAGGGCATTTATTGTCATAATCACTTTTGGTGTTCGTTAACAACAAGTAGATCATTTTATAGTTTGTTATTGTCTACAGGTTGGTATTATCATAGATAAACATCACACACACTCTTGGGAAAAGACCACATACATTTGCCATCGTTCGAAACTCGGACCGGAGTCTCCGGTCTGCCAAGACCGGAGTCTCCGGTGTGGTCTGGAGTTTCTGGTTCTGGCTCCGGTGGTGCCTCCCAGGACCTGGCTGGGACATTCTGACTGGGGGTCCGGAGGGTGGACCGGAAGTTACTCCGGAGTCTCCGGACTTTGGTCAGTCTGGAGTCTCCGGTGTTGGAAGGCCGGAGTCTCCGGTGTTACTGGTGAAGAATTGGACTGGGTTAGTCAGAAGGGCAGTCCGGAGGCTAGTCCGGAGATTGGCCGGAGTCTCCGGTGGAGACCGGAGTCTCCGGTCTACACACTGGAGTCTACGGTCTGACTTTTCTACAACAGTCAGAAAACGGTTCATGGAGGGGGCTGCCTATAAAAAGGGACCCTTATCTTCTTCCTCCAGCTGCTCGAGCTGCTCAAGAACACCAACCCCATTAGATCCACCAAATCCACAAGATCTCTTCATCCAACCATCCAAAGTCATTGATCTTTGGAGAATCGAAGGAGGAGGCCTTGATTTACATCTTCACCAAGAGAGATCTTCATTTCCCCCTCATTCACTTGAGGGCCCCCAAGCTCTAGTGTTTCATTGGAAACCCTAACTTTGATTTGGTTCTTACAAGCTTGTCTTTGATTTGTCTTGACAGCTTGCTTGTATTTGGGAGCCTCCAATTCAGTTGTGGATGCATGCCCCAAACTTGTTGTAAAGGTGCCGGCTTCCACCTTGAAGGTTGCCGATATAGTGGAAGGTGAATCGAGCCCGTTGGGGTGAGGTTCATCGGAGAACAAGGGAGGCGTCTCGTGGCGTTGGTGGTTTGAAACCACCCCCTCTCCAAACGTGACGATTTCCCTCAAAAGGAAGGAACTACGGGAAACAAATCCTTGTGTCTCCGCGTCCACTCCTTTGGTTACTTCTATCCTTTACCGCACTTTACTTACTTGTTCTTGCTTAGTGTTTTGCTAGTTTGTGCTTGGTTGACATATAGGTAAATTCACCATAGTTGCATATTCTAGAGAATTTACCTTTCTTGTCAAACCCTAACTTGAAAAAGAATAAAATTTGAAGTAGCACCTATTCACCCCCCTCTAGGTGCCCATACGATCCTTTCAGACATGTAGTCCAAGGTGGAACTACTCACACTTCATATCAGAGGCTGGCATGATGAAGAATAAGGCCTCCGGGATGATCTCCCCTTCGGCAGGGTGCCGGGAAGAGCTTCAGATCCCCCTGATCTAGGGACGATGGTGGCGGCGGCTACAGACGGTTTCGTGGAATATTGATCGGGTACTTAGGGTTTTGGTGTCAGGGGCTTCTTGTAGGCGAAGAGGCAAGGCAGGAGGGCAGCCAGGGCGGCCGCACCCCCCAGGAGCGAGCCCAGCCTGGCTGCGCGGCTAGGGGTGTGGCCCCCTGGTGGCTCCCCTCCATCTCATACTCTGGCTCCGTGTTCCCCACGGTAAAATATTGACTTTGGCTTTTGTCCCGTCCAATTTCGAGAATATTGATTTTCTGCCTTTTCTAGAACCAAAAACAGAAGAAAACATGCAACTGGCACTATGGCATCTTGTTAATAGGTTAGTCCAGAAAAACATATAAAAACACCTCAAAGTGTAGACAAAGCAAAGTAGAGTAGATACTAAACAAGCATGAAATATAAAAAATTATAGATACGTTTACGACGTATCAATCATCCCCAAGCTTAACTCCTGCTCGTCCTCGAGTAGGTAAGTGATAAAAAGAATAATTTTTGAGGTGACATGCACCATCAAAATCAAGATCAAACCATTTGCAAGCATTAAAAGATGGGATCAAACAACTCTAAACATCAGCATTAAAGATGGAGTTCTAACAGTAAGACAAAGTAACTATGCATGCAACATGAAAGGTTACAAACAAAGATCATGAATAACATGCATTGAAAAACATTTGTTTGTTTCACATACAGAAAACATAGCATTGTGGCATTTAGCTTGTACCTCATGGAGTAGCAAATAGATGCATAGGACACCTTCAAAGTTCATAAGAGTGACTATATACAAATAGCGCAAGAACAAGTAATATCAACAATATGCATCAGTCAATAAGTTTTGGGACAATGCACATAGAACTAAGAATGGCAACTATGCTCTCTTAATTGGTGCCTAAGGATAGAAGGTGAAGACTCAATATAATGGTGGAAGAAAGGCCCTTAATAAAGGGAAGCAAGGATTTCAAGTTTCAAAAAGAGCTTCCAAAGATTATGGTACTTGTTAGCTTTCAGCCCTCATTGCCCCTATCATAAGCATCTTGAAGTGATTAAGGTTAAAGTGAACAAACTATGGAATATATGCTTGACAAAGTATAAGTTGGAAATCTCATGTCCCTTGAATACGAGGGCCGCTCCTCATGCTACTCAAGTTTAGTTACTTGCAAGTTCTTTTCATAGTAAGTACATATGTATCATAGAGAACCGCCAACAGGGTACCCCTTGCACATGATACATGAGCTACCTGACGAGGTTTCAACTCGTCAATGCCCATTGTTATGGACTTGGGTTTTGGAGAAGATGGGGATGCTGGAGATCATGGCACGGTTAACAGACAAGCAACCAGGGGACACGGGATTTACCCAGGTTCAGGCCCCCGGAGTGAAAACCCTACTCCTGCTTGTCTGCTCTTTTATTGCGGCGGAACCGAAAGTTACAGGGTGCGCAGATTCGATCTGGCGTGGAGGTGTGTATGTCGTAATCGCAGGGTGTAATCGTTGTTGGTTGTCCTCCTCGTTGGACCCTCCTAGCCTTTATATATGGGGAGGCTAGGTCTCGGGTACCAATACGAGTAGGTTACAAGTTGTATTGAAACTCTAGTCTTGTTCTTCAAGGATCCGAAGGCGTCATGGGCACGGGCCACGAAAATCTTCATGGGCTGGCGTATATTGGCCGTGGGCCTTCCTTGGGCTGGACCAGGTATGCTGAAGTTACGTACCCGTAGGGTATAACCATGTCAGTAGCCCCCGAGTGTTTAGTCGAATCGTAGATTCGGCTGAGGACTCTTCAATCCTTCGGGTGTAACTCTGTATTTCAAGAGAATGTGTAGGGATTGTTGATGCGTGTGCCTGACTCACCCGACGGATCGTGGTCGATTAATCGTCTTAGGACAAAACAACACGATCTTCTTTCAGTGCGAGTCCCTCGACCGAACCCGAACATATCTTTGGCGTAATTCGACTCAGGCCGCGGAGGACTTACAGGAGTGGAATTCCAGTGTTTTTAAATGATGCACCCAACGCGTCCCTCGGGATTTTTCATCGTACCTGCTGGTACGGATTCATACTATGAGCCTCCAGCGCGTTGCTGTGCCATCGATGATATCTGTAGGTCTTATCTTTGCATCGCAGACGCAGCATCCGAATGTTTATCACCGCGAGGTGTTTGGTGGCCAAGGAGGATGTTACTCACTTAGCATTAATTGGGGCAGAGTTGCGAAAAAGTTTTTGCATGCGGATCCGGAAGATCGCGATCGAAGATTTCATAGGGTGCGACCGGTGCTCCCTATGGAGTAGCCCAGTGTCTGCTCGAGTCGAGACTCGGCGGAGACTTTAGTGCAAGCATTGCTCAGTTGTTTAGTCCGTAGGACTCGAAAATTTTCGGATGCTGAAATCCTTCCTCCCTATGGGAGTAGCCCCGAGTCCGTAGTGGAGTCGTGGACTCGACGTGGGACTCAAGCTCTTGTGTGTGAACGGCCATCGCTCCGCTTTGGAGTAGCCCCAGTGTCTGGCGGAGTCGAGACTCGGGCAGAGACTCGAGTCTTGTATCATGCAACGGTAGTAGGAAAATCTCGTGCATGCTGACCCGAAAGTACATCGGTGCGCGACCAGCGCCCCGATAGGAGTAGCCCCAAGTATTTAGTCGAATCGTAGATTCGAGTGAGTACTTTTGTGGAGCCGGGTTATTGCTAGTATAGCTGTTGATGACGCTGGTCTTGACGATCAATGACCTCAAGCGTCTCTGCGCCGAGATGACTTGATCGACGATGCGGGTCCCACTTCGACTTTGAATTGACCGTCACGCAGCGTGGCGGAGATGATTACGGCGTTTCTCGATTTCACAGTAGTGGACGCCGTGGGAACGACGGTTCGCTTTTGGTGCCGACACGCGTACGGTCAGATCTGCCATGGCGTTAGGTCTTCTTGATGGGCGGTCGGCGCGTCGTCTTTTGCTGTTATAATCCATGGTGAAAATCGGTTTGTTTTCACCGCACCAGCTTTATCGCCTCCTTGTGCTCGGCGATTCTTGCTGCGTCTTTGAGAGTTCCTTTCGCATTTCCTTTGTCTTCGCTGGCAGCGACACCACCGCCATAGCGCCATGGGAAGCCAAAGAAGTTCGCCGCAGTGGGGAACCAGCGCCGCGGAGGCAAGAAGGGCGCCGCTTTTCGTGTCACCGATGGTGGCTGGCGGCGATCGAGACGCGGAGAGCGATCTCCGCAAAGCTGCGAAGTGAGCCTGATTCCGCAGACACGACGGCCGTGAGACTCCCGGTAGTGAGGTAATCCCCGCCCCCATCTGGGTATCGGGTTATGTTTGTCGCCTTCGTTTTGCGTGGGTTTGCGTATCCGATCCATGACTTCCTTCGTGGATCGCTCTTTCTATGGGGTTCAACTCCATCATCTGTCTCCCAACTCCCTTCTCCACATTGCGTGTTTTATCACGCTTTGCGTGTGTTGGCTTGGCATTGAGCCGCACTTTGGCCTCTTCCAGAAGCTGTATTCCGTGAGGAGGCAGTCTGGTTCAGATGGTGTGTATCCCATTGGGGGTTTCATCATCTCTCTTAGTCCCGATGTCCAATTCTTTTCCTTCTCCATGTCCGAATCTCCAAGATCTTTGGAGGAAATGGTTTTACATCCGTGACTCCGTCGCTGGGCAAGATTTTGGTCTCGTTCTTTTGACCCTCGATTAATTGTGAAGAAGAGGTCTGGAAAAATCAGATCTTAGACGGTGAGGTGGCGGAGATAGAGGCCTTGTACCGTCGGGTGGAGGAGCTCCAATTGATTCCTGAGAAGGAGGTGAACGGTGTCGACATTATCCGGGTGTTTCTTGAGCGTCGGGTGCAGCCGCTCCAGGCTAGAGCGCACCCGATGTTCCTGTACTCTGGGCGCCGTGATCCGACGAGGGTTTCGAGTGAGAAGGTCTCCGAGGTGGACCTTGACAAGGATCTTCGCGTGCTGTTGAAGTTCAAGGCTGACGAAAAAATCCCGGGGAAGTCGCTGACTCCTCCCTTTTCGTCGACGTTGGCCGTGCCAAAGGTGTAGATTTGCGCATGTAGTGCTTCCCTTATGTTTTGTCAGTTGTGTACTTGTGCCCTTTGTTTGCTAACAAAGTTTCTTCTCATCTTGTAGAGCTTCAAAGTGCCAGGCATGGCGCCACCATTGCCCGAAAGGTATCCGAATGCCCGGATAATGAAGTGGTGGATTCGTGTCCGAAGCTTCCTTGGCGCGATCTCCGCGGAGGATGCCGACGAATCGAGTGAAGACCATTCGAGTGGCGATCACGGAGCTCGAGCGAGTCTTGGATGCCTCGACTCCTCCGACTCCAGTGAATCTCGGGGTCTTGAGCGTCATGATGATGTTCGGGGGTTCGTCTTCTCCTATTCTCGCCGTTCCTGTGCGAGCTGTTGCTCAAGACGCCAAAGAAAGCGGAAGAAGGAAGAGAAGGAGGAGAAGAAGGAGGAGAAGAGGGCCCGGAGGGCTTCTCCTATCTTTGACCTGAGCGCGTTGGGCTCGTAAGTGTGCTTGTTGCCACTGTTGTCTTTTGCTCACTTGTTATTTTTGCGCCTGTGTTGATTGGTTCGTATGTAGGCAATCCTCCGATGGCTCTAGTGATGGAGCGCGCGAGATGATGGGGGAGTCGAACATTGCGTCCCGCCTCGCAGCATGGCGGCGTCGCGTCGGGTGGTGCTGCACCGTTCCTCTTGTGCGTGAGAGGCTGGTGGTTGCGCCTCGAGAATTTCGCATGGGTTCTGCTCGAGCACGTAAGTTTTTCTGCTTCATGTCACGGGGGGAGCCCCCGGGCGTCTTCGTGTGCTGATGTTGTGTTTGCTTCTTTGTTTTGGGCGGAGCCCCCAAGTCATGCTCTTACTGCTATTGCTTTTTCCTGCAGCCTTGTGTCCGAGAGGCCAAGCGGCTGGTGGAGGAGCACCTGACGCTGGAGGTGAAATTGCAGCAGCTGCGAGGTATTCGTCTGCCTTGTAGTACTTTTTTGTTTATCCTTGTCCTGTTTGTTGACACTGGCTTGTTGTGAATGCAGAGGAGCATACTGACTCTCTTCGTGAGGTTGATGCTCTGAAGAAGAGCCTTGGCCAATTGGAGCAGAAGGCGAAGCTGCCGAGGCGAAAGAGCTTTGAGCTGGAGTTGTCAAAGGCACCAAGCGAAGAGCGTCTGCAGCCGCAGGTCGTGAGGTAGGAGTAGCGGAGAAGCTCATGGCTGCTGCCAAGGCTATTTAGGGTGAGTGCTAGCTTTTGTACTTGCTTCTTTTTCTTCGGGTCCTCTTCTATGTTGCTATTCTTCATGTTTTCTTCTGTTTTGTCTCAGATGCCGCAGGCATCGAGTTTGACCGTGGTGCTCTGGAGCACGGGAGTGCTCTGGATGATGCCACTGGCGGTCGAAGACCGCCGCAAAGACTGCTGCCAACTCCCTTGCCAAGGCAAAGGAGGTCCTTGGTCGCTTCTACCAGAGCTCTTCCGGCGCAACCCTTGAAGATGTGGGTGCTCGCAGCAGGCTCATAGTGCCTGCAGCGCATAAGCGCAAGCGTATGGGCATCGGGCGCGTCCGCCGGGCTGGCGATGGCCATGGCGGCTGTGGGCGGAGCTGGACTTGCCCAGATCACTTCTCGGATGCCGACGGCTGCGGATGGATCGAGGTAGCCTTTGCTGCTTACTCCGCCGCATTTATATGGGCCCAAGCTCATTGACTTGTTGTGCGAGTGCAGCCATGCAGTGGCGAGGCCAAAGCTAGCGATCGGCTCGAGGCGACTTCGGTATCCTACGCCTTAGGCATAGGAGATGTAGGGTAGTATGTAGTTTACTTTTGCTGTAAATATCTTTTGTAGCACCATTCTTGAGCCACGCAGTGGCCTTATTTAATGAATTCCTCCGAGTTGGGCTTTATCTTTGGCTGAGTGTCTGTGTGCCTTCTTTTTCTTCTGCTTTAGGTTCCTTCGGGTGTTGACCCAGTTGGTACTTCATCCGAAAGGCCTTTTGCGAGCATCGTTGGATGATTCCTCGCAGCTCGCTTTTCATGGGATCGCGGCGCAGCTTGGAGAGGATTTGCTTGGGCTACTGCGGTCGTCGACGTTTGGAAGTCCAAAGCAGACCGTAGTGCAGCCAGAGAGGAATACTTGATGGCGAGCTGGGTCGGCTGTCCGAGCAGCTGCGGTAAGTTGATCCTTCTTTCGGGCCGTAGCTTAGTTCTTCGGGTGAGCCTGCTGGCCTTACTCTTGTTCTGTGCTGTTGTCGCAGGTGCGAATCTCGCTCCAAAGGAAGAAAAGGAGCGCATTGCTGTTCGAGTCAATTGTTTGACTCAACAGGACATGGAAGCCGGTGGCTTCTTTTGGGTGGATCGCGATCGTGCCATGGTTCTGGCGACGGTGCAGGATCGCGTCTTCCAGGTTTCGCGGGTGCTCCGCCAGTGCATATCGCTGTCCTCGGTGTTGCACGTCATGTTTCGTTGGATGGCGCAAGCGACCCTTGCAGTCTTCTGGCGAAGTTTCGAGTGCCAGAATGTCAAGGAGCTGCGGCAGCAGCTTGTCGCAGGGTGAAGGCTGCCTTGTCTCTTGTGAGGGTGCATCGCCGATGTAGATTTGGCTTTGTGGCGGGCCACCTCCTCGGCCAGATGGTGGCGAGTGGAATATGCGTCCGCATTACGGCTGTAAGGCGATGTCGAACAGATTGTAGATTTGTTTGAGCGGCGTGCTCGGCTATTCTGCGAATAGGTAGAACCTGAAAATAAATAGATAGATGTAAAATTTGTATATTGCTGGCGTATGTGCCCTTTGTTGTAAAGGTTTGCTTGTTAGCGAGCACGCAGTGCTTTGATTTAGCACGTGCTTTTTCGTTAGCCCGACGTGGTCGCTACTGTGTGTACATGTGTTGTCCTCGGTCGATGAAATCGTGAGGTGGGGAGCCCCGAGCTGCTTTGTCCTCGGTCGATGAAATCGTGAGGTGGGGAGCCCCGGCGTGTTTTGTCCTCGATCGATGAAATCGTGAGGTGGGGAGCCTGAGCGTTAGTAGCATGTAACAAAGTTGCAGAGAAATAGTCGACCGAAGGTTGGGAGCGAGACACTTAGCTTTATTTGTAGCGTAATGGAGGAGGTACATGGTTCGGCTGAGTAGCCTTGGCCGTAAGCCTTATTGAAAGTAAAGGGGGTACATTGCCCATTGCTATGGGTAGAATCGTGATAAAGTGCGAGATGTTCCATGGGTTGGAGTATGCGACTCCGGACTCCACGTGCTTGAGGCGATAGGCGCCACAGGGATGACCGGTGATGACATAGGGTCCTTCCATGGCGAATCGAGTTTGCTCGGTCGCTTTTGCTTGAGTCGCAAGACGAGGTCTCCTTCGACGAAGGACCTGGGGCGCAGCCGGCGGCTGTGGTAGTTGCGGAGACTTTGCTGGTACACCGCGGATCTAGCTGTTGCTATATCCCATGCTTCGTCGAGTGTGTCGACGGCGTCTTCGAGTGCAGCCGTGGATTCGGCCTCGCTAAGCGACGACTCGTGGAGCTCGGTGACGCATTTCGCCGGTAGCACGCCTCAGCTCGTGTACCATGAAGAACGGTGTGTAGCCGGTGGAGCTGTTTAGCGTGGTTCGTAAGCTCCACAGATGACGGTAGCTCTTTCGTCCGATTGCCTTTGTGCTCGAGTGAGCTCATGAGGCGCTTTCTTGATGCAGCGCTGATTAGGCCGTTGGCCTTTTCCACTGCCCGTTTGTTTGCGGTGCGCCATCGAGGCGACGTGATATTGATCCCGAGGCCTTCGCAGAAGTCCCGGAATTCTTCGGAGATGAAGTTTGATCCGTTATCGGTGATGATGTTTGCGATACGCGAACACAGACTATGGATTGAAGAACTTGACGGGCGGTTTTGCCCTTCGGTTGGTGATCGGCATGGCCTCGATCCACTTGGTGAATTTGTCGATTGCGACCAAGAGGAAGACGTGCCTCCCTTCGAGGATTTTGGCGGTTGTCGATCATGTCAAGGCCCCATTGAGAAAAAGGCCAAGCTATGGGTATGGGTCGAGTTCGGACCAGTGCGTGCGGTTTGTCGGCGAACCGTTGGCACCCGTTGCATCTTCGGACGATGTCGCTGCGTCTCTCATGGCGTTGGCCAATAAAATCCTGCTCGTAGAGCTTTGGCGACAAAGGAGCTTGTCGCGTGGTGGCCGCAGATGCCCTCGTGGATATCTTGAGTATGGTCTTGCCATCGCTGATGGTGACGCACCGTTGTAGGATGCCTGTAATGTTGCGTTTATACAGTTCGCCGTTGATGATGGTGAAGGCTTTTGACCGACGAGATATCGTCGCATCGCATCAGTTGTCTGGTAAGTTTCCGTTTAGCGAGAATCGGAGGTATGGACGTGTCCGGTTTCTTCGGCGCCATGACCTGCATCAGGTTGACCATGGCGACTTCGATCCAACTTGGGTCCTTCTTGACCTTGGTAGCGTAGCCCCGAGTGTTCTCGCTTCTTGGGTGATCCTTGGGAATTTCCGCTTGATGGATGGCACGCAGATCTGTTCGAGAACACACTGGTGGTACTTTTGCACAAGTGGAGCCGATGTTGGCGAGTCTATCGGCCTCCTCGTTGCTCTCTCTTCCGACGCGTCAAGTTCGCAGCCGTCGAATTCTCCTTCAAGTGCGTTGTATAGTGCGCGACGCGATCATGTTTCGGCGTGCGTCGCACTCATTCATCGTCTGGCTGGGCGACAAGGTTGGAGTCACCAGATGACCAGCGCGTTGGCGCCGCATATTTTGCCATCCGCATGCCATGGATGAGGGCCTCGATTCGCCTCGTTGTTGGAGGCTCGAATTTCATCCGAAGGACGACTTCATCTTGTCACCTTGCGGGAGGTCGGTATGACTCCCTGCCCCGCTTCGCGTTTGGAGCCGTCAAAATGCATTGTCCAGGATTGCGACATGTCTGGGTGTCGCAGCTGCAGCTCCATCGAGTGCACCAGGGGCGTCCGGAAGGACTTGAGATTTGATTGCGTCGCTTCGTAGATGATGTCCAGTGGTGATAGTTCGATGCCCCACAGGGCCACGCGTCCTGTGGCCTCTGGATTGTTCAGGATGCTGTTTAGGGGTGCCTCGTTGACGACCATCACCTGATGCTCCTGGAAGTAGTGGCTCAGTCGTCGAGCCGTCATGAACACGCCGTAGGCCAGCTTCTGGTAGTGCAGGTACCGCTGTTTTGTTGGAGTGATAACCTCGCTGAGGTAGTAAATTGGGCGTTGTACCCCATGGGTCTTGCCTTCTTCGGGTCGTTCGACCACGAGTATTGTGCTGACCACCTGGTGTGTGGCTACTATCTACAGCAACAAGGGCTCGCGCTCTTTTGGCGTGACCAAAACGGCCGAGGTGGAGAGGAGCCGCTTGAGGTTTTCGAATGCGTCGTTGGCTTCTGGTGTCCACTCGAACTTGTCTGCTTTGCGCAGTAGTTGGTAAAATGGTAGGGCCTTCTCGCCCATGCGGCTGATGAACCTGCTTAGTGCCGCTACTCGCCCTGCGAGCTATTGAACGCCCTTGAGGTTTTTCGGCTTGTCCATTGTCATGATAGCTTTGATTTTCTTCGGGTTCGCTTCGATCCCTCATTGAGAGTTGAAGTATCCGAGCAGCTGACCCGAGGGGACGCCGAAGGCGCACTTTTCTGGATTGAGCTTGATCCTGTAGCAATCAAGGTTGTCGAACGTCTCGCGGAGATCGTCGATAAGTGTTCTTGCCTCCTTGGTTTTTATGACTATGTCGTCGACATAGACTTGGACGTTGCGACCGATCTGGTCCTTGAGGCAGGCCTGCATGCATCGCTGGTACGTGGCACCCGCGTTCTTTAGCCCGAAGGGCATTGTGTTGTAGCAGTATACTCCGAACAATGTGATGAACGCCGTTTTCTCTTGATCTTCGACCTTGAGTCTAATCTGGTTATAGCCTGAGTAGGCGTCGAGGAAGGAGAGTTTCTCACAACCTGCAGTCGAATCAATGATCTGGTCGATCCGAGGGAGAGGGAAGTGGTCCTTAGGGCAGTGTTTGTTCAGTGACGTGAAGTCTACGCACATCCGCAGGATGTCCGTGTCCTTCTTCGGGACCATCACTGTGTTTGCCAGCCACTCGCTTTCCTTGATTTCCCGGATGAAGTCTGCTGCGAGTAATCTGTTGATCTCTTTGCCGATAGCTTCGCTCGTGGTCTGGCAGTCGGATGGACTGTTGATCGCTTGGTGTCCGGAAGACATTGAGTGCGTGCTCGGCGAATTCCACAGGAACTCTGGCATGTCCGCAGGGACACCGGTAAGATTTCCGGTGCTCACGGAGGAATTCGATGGCGCGCTTTCCTATCTTGATGTTGAGGTCGTTGGCGATTAGCACGTCTTGGAGGCATCCGTTGGATGGACTGTACTTTTTGGTGTTGATGGTGGAGTCGAAAGACATATCAGTGCGTTACGCTTGGTGACTGGGGTAGCCATTGCTGCGCTCATGGAGCCTTACAAGCTCATCTTGCATGCGAAGGATCGAGATTTTGTTGAAATCCTGTCGCATTGGTCCGATCGGGTGAAGCTCCGTGGATCGTGATGACGCCTTGGTCTGGCATCTTGAGTAGTAGGTATGCGTAGTGGGACGGCCAGAACCTTGCGAATGCTAAGCGTCCCAGATGGCGTGGTATTGGGACGGACCCACCACTTCAATTCTAGGCGCTCGCCGAAAGTTGTCCGTGTCCCAAGATGACGTCGAGCCCTATTTTGCCTGGGGAAGATGCCTTCCACAGGACAATGTCGGAACGTTGTGTCCGATTGTTCCGTGCATTGCGGGATCCGATAGCTGCTAGAGTGCTTGCGAATATTAGGTTGATGCCGCCGCCCATGAAGACGCGACTCATCTCGAAGCCTCCGATCTGCGCCCAAAGACCAGGGCAGCATGACTGGGCGAGGGATCTGCAAGGGTGATCTGCGCGGTGAATGTGATGCAGACTCCGATCCGCCGAGGTACTCGAGGATTGCGCGGAGTTGTCACGCCATGTTGATTTGTCGGGTGATTTTCTTCGCACCTGTTTGTGGACGTCCCTTCGTATCATATTGAGTGCCTTTTGGTGGGGGTAGCGACCCGGCGTTGTTTCTTGCTGGTGCGACTGGTTGATGTGGGCCTCCAATAGGCGGCGGTGGAGGAGCTCCGTGTGCTATTTCGCCTGGCGCAAGTGTGTTTCCGAACGCAAGAATTGGAGCTTGTTGCCTCATCTGTACCATGCTTTCGTTGAGTTTCTGGAACTCGCGGCAGTCCTTGAGCATGTGGCTAGCTTTCTTTTTGCCATCTTGTTTGTCGATGTAGAAGTGGATGGTGCATGGACCCGAAAGTTTGTCGAGTGCTGAAGGTCCATTGTCGCATGGCGCTGCTAGCATCGCGTTGGTCGTCCGTTGTCGCGGAAGTTTCCGCTGCGATATCCTCCGCTGCTGTGGCTGTTGTCATTACGGCGGTCGGCGTAGCCGGCTGCGACCATGTCGGGTCCGTCACGGTCCTCGTAGACGCGCGGTCTCCTCTTGCTGCGGCGTTCGCGTCTTCGGCCGTAGTCGTCTTCTTCATCTGATTGCGCCCGCTGGATGCAATCTTCGCCATCTGCCCAACTGTTGGCGATTTCCATGAGCTGGTCGAGTGTCTTGGGCTTTACGCTGGCCCAAGTTTCTCCTTGAAGTGCGGGCGTTTGGCGGCGTCCCAAGGCGTCGGCCCGCTCTTGGAGATGTGTCTTTGTGGAGTTCTTGGTCGTGAACCAGCGTAGTATGTCTGGCGAATAGATTCACCCGTTCTCTGAGTGCAGGCTCGCAGCTCTTCGATTGAGGCGGGCCTTTTGCTGGTGCCTTTGAAGTTTTGGATGAAGCTATAAGCGATCTCCTCCCAGCTTCGGATGGATCCTGATGATAGGCTGCTGAGCCAGACCCGCGCCGCGCCTGTCAGCTGCAGCTGAAGGCATTGCATGGCGGTTTCTTTGTTGCCTCCGTGAAGCTTGACGGATGACAGATGGTCGCTGAGCCAGGACTTTGGATCTTGCGTGCCGTTGAACTTCGGAGTATCCGAAGGAAGCTTAAAGTTGCGTGGCATCTGTGTTCGCCGGACGGATCTACTGAAGCATCGAGCCCCACAGAGTTCTCCTTCGTCTTCATCCATCTCAGATTCGGATGAGCATGCGCGTTTGGCGCGTGCTTTGTCGATCTTGCGCTGTGTAAGCTTGTCTCTGGCGTCGTAGTCATGTTTGTGGCGGTGCGAGCTCTTCTTCCTTCGAGGAAGGTCGTGTTCTTCTTCATCTTCGGATGAGGGAGTGGGGCTCCGGTCGCGCCTGGCCGGAGCTTTCTTCTTTGGCTCCGTAGGAGCATCTTCGTGGAGCGCAGCTCCGATTAGTCCTAGTCCGGTGAGTGTGGACCTATGCATGGCCCTTTTCGGGTCCCCCTCCGGAGGTGGGTGAGCCGCAAGATACGCAGTGGCTGCCATGATCGCGGCTTGTGGCGTCTTCGGGGTGATGTTGCCGTCGGCGTCCATATCCATGAACGATGTGTGGAGGGTTCGGGTCACGTCACGCCGCTCCTTCGGGTCCATGTTTTCCACCCGAGAGTGGTGCTTGTTTCCCTGATTTCCATTTGTGCTGGAGCCGGGTCCCATGGCGGAGAGCGCAGCTCGTCGCGCACTGGACTCAGAGGCTGCTTTCTTGCGTTTATCGAGCGTCTCCTGCATCTTGACTTGCTTCTTGTGCTCCTCGATGAGGAGGTAGTGGTATGCCAACAGCAGGTCACGTGGGGAGTCCAGAGGTAGGACTATTTCGCTGCATGACGGCGTGCTTCGGCCCATCCTTCTTTGCTAAGTTGGATGAGGTGGCCCCTGTTTTCCCTGTTTTCGTCGTTTCCGCCCTGCGGGTTGGGGTTGGGTGGCGGGTTAGGCGTGTCTTCGTCGGTTTGGATGATTACGGCGCACAGATAGCGCCTGCAGATTGGTTGGCTGCTGCCGCAGCTTTCGGATTCGGAACCGTAGGTCCCTTCATCCGAAGGTGGATCGCGAATCAGATCGCAGCAGTTGCTGCTGTAGAACTCATCTGTTGATGGTGACGTATGTACGGGGTGTGGAGCCCACGGCGGGCCTGATCGGCGGCACGGGCATCCGCCGGAGGCGGAGGTGCCAGCTTGTCCCACTGGAAGCGAAGCTCGAACAGAATTTCGAGTCCGCCGCCACGGGCTCGAAATCCTTCATGGTGGCCGCGAGTGGGCGGTGAAGTCGAAGCCAAGAGGAGGTGATTCTCCGTCGCCGAGGAGTTGTAGATCGATCGGGTCGGAACCGTCACGACCGCACAATCAGCAGCCCCAATTCCCATAGACGGCGCCAATTGACGAGGTTTCAACTCGTCAATGCCCATTGTTATGGACTTGGGTTTTGGAGAAGATGGGGATGCTGGAGATCGTGGCACGGTTAACAGACAAGCAACCAGGGGACACGGATTTACCTGAGTTCAGGCCCTGAGGGAAAACCCTACTCCTGCTTGTCTGCTCTTTTATTGCGGCGGAACCGAAAGTTACAGGGTGTGCAGATTCGATCTGGCGTGGAGGTGTGTATGTCGTAATCGCAGGGTGTAATCGTTGTTGGTTGTCCTCCTCGTTGGACCCTCCTAGCCTTTATATATGGGGAGGCTAGGTCTCGGGTACCGATACGAGTAGGTTACAAGTTGTATTGAAACTCTAGTCTTGTTCTTCAAGGATCCGAAGACGTCATGGGCCTGGGCCACCCGAAAATCTTCATGGGCTGGCGTATATTGGCCGTGGGCCTTCCTTGGGCTGGACCAGGTATGCTGAAGTTACGTACCCGTAGAGTATAACCATGTCACTACCCCATAATCAAAATGACAAAGCAAGAAGACAATGAGCATCTCGGCAATCTTCTTATTTACCATAGGAATATGGTGCTTTTTTTCTCTCTTTCCTCTTTTCTCATATTTCTTTCTTTTTCTCAATCTCTTTTTCTATCTCTTTTTTTATAAGAAGAATGCTTCATAGATTTCTCACTATGGTGATGCTGCAAGTTTCCACCATGATTAGGCATGGATTAGGCTAGCGGCCCAGACGTTTATCTAACACACATACATAACTCCATGGACTTACAATCTCCCCTTTCATTTCACACTGACTAAATCCATAGACAAAATATCATCATATCAACTGTGTACAAAGTACAAGTGCAATGTTGAAAGTGTTCCCCGTGATAGCACGGTTCTGCTAATTCCAACGTATAAGTGCAAGCATATACAACATAGATGACACAATGGTTCAAGTTTATTAGGGGCAAGAAAAATAAAGTGTGTCATCAAGTTCGTGAGAGCTTTAATCAGTAAGTTTTCACATAACAAAAAACTTTTTAATTGGAAGATAGATGAAAACAAGAATATACTTGGAATGGTGTAACACACCATGCATAGGAATTTATAGTGGAAACTTTGAAATAACTTGGTTTCTTGGGAGTTGGATGCATGAGTAGAGCTTACTCATACAAGTGCAGACTAGCAAAAGACTGGGAGCGACCAACTAAGAGAGCAATAATGGTCATAATCATGCAGAGCGACAAAACATTACTAATCAAAGCATAAAGTGGTACTAGAAGTCAAGGACTAAATGATCATAAAGGCTATGGTGACTTGTTCATAGTCATAACATGGTGTGAGCATGTGCCAAGTCAACCCAAACAAAGCATCAAAGGAGAATACCACAATACTATGCTTTTGTATGCTAAAACAACGCATGATTCTTTCAAGGCACACTAAGCAATCCCAATTGTTTGGAACAATTCATGCTACAACAATAATCACTAAGCATAAGGTCAAAACAACATCTAGCATGACATGCTAAAGTCTAAGTCATAGTCAAAGCAAGCTCCTCTTATACACATCAAGCAAGAACTTTCTACTCCTTTCCAACACCAATCAACTTATTTGAAGCAACATAGCAAGAACCGAGGTCCAAACTACTTATTCAAGCAAACTAAGCAAACAAAAACCAAAAACTAAAACTAAGACGCTCCAAGAACAACACAACAGTACATGAAACAATAAAAACGAAGTGTCTAGAAAGACCTGAGATTTTTATTGATGAAGAAGGTGATGCCTTGGGCATCCCCAAGATTTGATGCTTGTACCTCTTGAATATTTCTTGGGGTCACACGGGGTGGCATCCCCAAGCTTGAGCTTTTGTCCATTCTTCATCTCATTACATCATTCTTTCTCTACACCTAAATTTTTTCCTTCATACAAAACTTCACACAATCTTCATTAGCAACATTAGCGTATTC
Organism: Avena insularis; assembly: GCA_023614405.1. Lineage (NCBI taxonomy): Eukaryota > Viridiplantae > Streptophyta > Magnoliopsida > Poales > Poaceae > Avena > Avena insularis. The sequence continues at coordinate 373,054,035 of CM042695.1, read as the reverse complement.
AAAAGATAATAGACCTTTGGGTTTAGCTTTAGAACAACAAAACTTTCACCAAAAACACAAGGTACTGTAGCAATTCCCTCAAAAAGATTAGTTTCCCTAAAAGAACCCAAAAAGGAATCAATAAGAAGCAAATGCAAATAATGGCAGAAATCTGTCAAAACAGACCAACAGGTAGAAACTGGTTTTTTGAAGACCTTCTGGTTCTCAAATCAAAAAGTGTTGAACTAACAAGTTAGCTAACATACTGGAGGATTTATTCATAAAATATCAGCTCAATCCGACTTACAGAGATTTTACACGAATTTTTACGGTGGAGCACAAAAATCTGTTTCGGGACAGCAACTCCCCAAATCTTACTTCCCTCTCATTAGAGGTTAATCTTGGCACAAAAAGAAAAGAAAAAGGATAAGGAGAGGTCATTACTGAAGTAATAACTTCCAAGACTCAAGAAAACTTTTGGGTTATCTCCTAATAAATACTTTTCTTTAATGCCTTTAAGTTAGGCACAAGAAGCAAGAATCAAGTATTTTCAATTGAAGAAGCATTAACATCAAACCTTGCTTTCAAAGGAGGAGCAAAAAGCAACTTCTCTCTCATCATAGGGAATTTTTCAATACCTTTCTTGAATGGAAATTGATATTTAATGGTGCCTTCTTTCATATCAATGATGGCACCAACAGTTCTAAGAAAAGGTCTTCCCAAAGTAATAGGACAATAAGCATTGTATTCAACATCCAAAACATAGAAATCAACAGGTACATAAGCATTGTTAACCATAATAAGAACATCATTAACACTCCCCATGAGTTTCTTTTTAACATTATCATTAAGTGGGACGTCCAAATAGCAATCTTGCAAAGGTGGCAAATCAAGCAGTTCATAAATCTTTCTAGGCATAATAGAGACACTAGAACCAAGGTCACATGAAGCTTTGAGATCAAAGTCATTCACTTGCATATTAATAATGGGTTACCAACTATCTTCTACTTTCCTAGGTATACAGGCTTTGTGTTTCAACTTTTCTTCCTTAATTTTAACAAGAGCATTTGTAATGTGTTTGGTGAAAGCTACATTCATATCACTAGCATCAAGACTTCTAGCAAGATTTTGTAGGAACATAATCACTTCAGAAATATTGCAACCATCAAGATCAAAATCAAACTTAGCATCACTAGTAGTAGACTCATTAGGTTTAGGCATTGTGATAGGAGAAATAGGGACTTCTTGTGGTTTAGTGGCATCCATATTGGTGGTGGTGATAGTGCACACACTATTGTTTCTAGCAATTTCAGCTTCTTTTTCCCACTTAGCATGTAGTTGGACTAACAATCTAACATTTTCATCAATAGTAACTTGTATAGCATGAGTAGCAGCAAAGGTACTTTCCAAAGTTTCAGGTTTAGCATCAATTTTATTAATCAAAGAGGACTGTGCTTCAGACAAAGAGGAAATATTTTTCTCAATATTCAAAAGATTTTCCTCCATAGTTTTGTTGAAGGCAGTTTGTTTACAAATAAAGTCTTTGAGCATGACTTCAAGTTCAGAGGGAGAACTTCTAGTATTGTTGTAGGAGTTTCCATAGGTATTTCCATTATTAGGACGATAAGGCCTATAATTGTTGTTACTACCAAAATTATTCCTATAGACATTATTGTTGAAATTGTTGTTTCTAATGAAGTTCACATCAACTTGCTCTTCTTGAGCAACCAAAGAGGCTAAGGGAACATTATTAGGATCTATAGGAGCTTTTCCATTAACAAGCATAGACATGATAACATCAATCTTATCACTCAAAGAGGAGGTTTCTTCAATAGAATTTACCTTCTTACCATGTGGACCTCTCTCAGTGTGCCATTCAGAATAATTAACCATCATATTATCAAGGAGCTTTGTTGCATCACCCAAGTTAATGGTCATAAAGCTACCTCCAGCAGCTGAATCCAACAGGTTTCTTGAAGAGAAGTTCAAACCTGCATAAAAAGTCTGGATAATCATCTAAGAAGTAAGTCCATGAGTGGGACAATTCTTAACCAAAGATTTCATTCTTTCCCAAGCTTGAGCAACATGTTTGTTATCAAGTTGTTTAAATTTCATTATTTCACTTCTCATAGATATAACCTTAGCAGGAGGATAGTATCTTCCAATAAAGCATCTTTGCACTTAATCCAAGAATTAATACTATTTCTAGGCAAGGATAGCAACCATTCTTTAGCTTTTCCTCTCAAGGAGAAAGGAAACAACTTGAGCTTAATAATATCTCCATCTACATCCTTATATTTTTGCATCTCACAAAGTTCAACAAAGTTATTGAGGTGGGCAGCAGCATCATCAGAACTAGCACCATAAAATTGCTCTCTCGTCACAAGATTTAACAAAGCAGGCTTAATTTCATAAAAGGTAGCATCAGGAGTAGGTGGAGCAATAGGAGTACTTAGGAAATCATTGTTGTTCTAGTGAAGTCACACAACTTGATGTTCTCAGCAGAGTTCATTTTGGCAAAAGTGGAGCAAGCCAACATCAACAACAACTAGAGCAGGAACTATTTTTTTTGTGTTTTGATAAGAGAAAGCAAACCAAACTAAACTAATTTTTTTTGAGTTTTTGATAAAAATAGATTATTGTCCACATGATCGCGCGGGCCAAGCCTAGTCGCGCGGCCAGGGTGTGTGGCACCCTGGTGGCTCCCCTCTGTCTCGTACTCTCGTTCCGTGTTCCCCACGGTAAAATATTGACTTTGGCTTTTGTCCCTGGTGCGTGCACCCAGTGTTGACGTGGGACACTTTGTTGGAACCCAAAGAGCAAGGTGTGATGAGCACAGCAGCAAGTTTCCCTAAGCAGAGACCGAGGTTATCGAACCTGAATGAGGAAGGAAACGTCTCAAAGGTGTTGAAAGCAACGTGGAGACCTGCACAACACAAACTCAAGACTTTGTCCCAACGAATCAGTGAGGTTGTCAAGCTCACCGGTTTGCCGTAACAAAGGATTAAACGTATGGTGTGGAAGGTAATGGTTTGCAGCAAGTAAACAAGTAACAGCGGAAGATGTATCAATGGTAAAGATTGGATCGGGGTCCATAGTTCACTAGAGGTGCTCTCCTTAGAAAAACAACATGGCATGAAGGGTAAACAAATTACAGCGGGGCAATTGACAGGAACTGAGCAATGCATAACAATGCAATTACTAGCCAGAAAGATCCTATGAGGTTGATTGGGCAATACAACAATATACATAGACCGTCATCCAACTGCATCTATGACTAGAAGTCCACCTTCAGGTTATCATCGAACCCCTCGATTAAGTTGCAAGCAACAGACAACTGCTTTAAGCAAAGTGTGTAAGGTAAATAGTCCACATGTTCCATGAACAAGAGACCATTGTTTTCTCCCTAGTAGAAACAGCACATCTACAACCAAAGAGATTATTGTCACTTCCCTTGGAAACTAGAGGCATGAAGATGCCAATGCATGGGTCTTCCGAACAATGGATATTGATATTACTATGTCAGATTGATTAATGGTTTTGTCTTATTGATTCTATCATGTCTGTGTTGTTTGTGATCTTGCATGCTCTCCGTTGTTAGTAGCTATCTTGGCCAATTAGTTACTAGTGACTCCAAGAGGGGGTATTTATGCTCGATAGTGGGTTCATGCCTCTATTTAATCTAAGGGAAGTGACAGAAATCTCTAAGGTTGTAGATGTGCGGTTGCCACTAGGGAGAAAACAACGGTCTCTTGTTCATGGAACAAGTGGATTGTTTACCTTACACACTTTGCTTAAAGTAGTTGTCTGTTGCTTGCAACTTAATACTAGAGGGGGTTCGGATGATAACCCAAAGGTGGACTTCTAGTCATAGATGCAGTTGGATGGAGGTCTATGTATCTTGTTGTATTTCCCAATCGAATCTCATAGGAGCATGAATGTCTAGTATTGCATTGTTATGCCTTGCTCAGTCCTGTCAATTGCCCTACTGTAATTTGTTACCCAGCATGCCATGTTTGTTTATCTAAGGAGAACACCTCTAGTGAACTATGGACGCCGGTCCAATCTTTACCATTGATACATCTTCCACTGTTACTGTTTACTTGTTGCAAACCACCATTACCTTCCATAGCATACAATTAATCCTTTGTTACAACAAACCAGTGAGATTGACAACCTCGCTGTTCGTTGGGGCAAAGTCTTGAGTTTGTGTTGTGCAGGTCTCCAAGTTGCTAGCAACACCTTTGAATCGTTTCCTTCCTTCTAATGGTTCGATAACCTCGGTTTATTACTGAGGGAAAACTTTCTGTTGTGCTCATCATACCTTGCTCTTGGGGTCTCCCAACGAGGCGTTGAACACGACATCATTCATCCTAGCAAGGGCAGCCCAACGACCACCGGGTTCGAGATGAAGACCAAGGGGGTGACAGTGTGCCCATTATCCCTATACCAAAGTTATATCCTCGGATCATTCTACGCATCGATCGATGGCAAGCTTTTTTGTCATGGTTCAACCGATATTAGAGCTGCTTGGCCCCAAGCCGGAACCTCACAGCAAGCATCCATGGTCATGGTCTAGTATCTGCACAAACTTCCAATTTTGTACCTTGTATGTGAATGGTTGCACGTTGCACCTGGACCAACATACTCTTTTCATTTTGGTGAAGCGATGGAAACCAGATGATGATAATGCACATTCCTTCGATCACCTTCAACACATCACTTACTCCTTCGACCCATGGTGCCTCGAGTTTTGGTACCATGGTGTGTGGATGCTGTTGTTCAAAGGGCAAGCCCACTACAACAATGATCTAGAAGCATGGACTAGGCTCTGCAAATATGGAACTAATAATATCTTCTCTTTCGATGTTCCATTCCTACTAGCCACTTGTTGTGAGAGCAAGCCTGACTGGAAGGTCATCAAGGATGAGGTGTTTGATTATAAGTAAACGAGGCATAGGGGGAACCCTGGTGTACATGGGAGGCGACATGTATTGTGTGGTTTAGTGTTGCACATAGAAGGGCGATGAGTGGTTCACCCACCCACACCACCGCCTGATGAAGATGTGACCTTTCGTCTTAGGTACGACAAGAAGGGGGAGTTGCGGAACACTGGCCAATAGGGTCATGCATCCATGGCTTACAAGCTTACTCGGGAAAGGGTTGGGCCAATGATGGATCCTACGGCTTTCTAGTTATAACTAATTATTTGTAGGGGTTTTCGCTTTGGGTACTTCAAGACTTGCATGTACTCCTTGTTTCCATTCCAAAATCTCATGGGGTTGGAACTTGGTTATGTGTTTGTTTTGTTAATGTAAGTTAAATGAAACATATTTTGCGTGAAACTTGTTGTAGTTCTTGCTTTGGAGTCTATGTCTTCTCACTGGTTGACGTTTCCCATCCCTTTCTAATTGTCCATATATGTCGTCCTTTGTGAGATCCTACTGAATGGCTTATTAGGATTGATATGATACCATACCAACAAGTTTCAACTTATTTTTCAAGGATCATCTCCAAAGTAACTTCAGGTTAAGCGCGTTTGGCCTAAAGCGATGATGGGTGACCAACCAGGAAGTTGTTCCTAGCTACATACGAGTGAGGATAAAGTGTGCAGAAAAGGCGATACAACACTAAGGTTCCCTTATTTACAGTGGCGAAGTTTCCTAGGGTCAAGGGGGCCCATTGCCCCCTATCCCATAAAATTCCCTAAATTATATTTTTTTGCCTAATATTTACGCTATTTTTTAAAGATTATTCGAAGTTTTAAGCATAATCCTCAACAATGTTTGTCAACCTTCACCACTTCTTCACACAAAAATATTTAGAAAATATTAGTGTTCCCTAGAGAACTATTACTGTAATGCAATAGAAAAGTAAATAATTCGTACATTTGATACATCCATGGTCTTTGAAATCTCGGTGAATACATTCAAAACTACATATTCTATTGATCGAGCAAACTATACATCATGATACTTATTTTTACCAATTGCTTGTTATGTGCATGGCTGTATAATTATGTATCTCTAGAATTATTCACATAGTAGAGAGTAACTGATTCATATGCTTGTGCAAAAATGAGTAATATAGACATAGTTGACACTAAATTAATAATAATATGAAATATACGGCCTCTCGAACATATGATGGGCACACATACAATAATTGGGAATCGGAGGAGAGCTACTTGCGGCATGGTATAGTTACGTGATTGCGACATTAGTCTCCAGTAATGAATACTCACAATCTTAGAAAAGAACATTAGGTCTCCACTCATGTGCTCTTTTAAAACTACGAGTATTCATTAGTAGAGACTAATGGCACAATCACATAACCTCAATCACGTAACTCTATCAAGCCATGGTTTCTCTCTGGACATCATAAGTATGCAGGTGTTCAAGAAAAGTAGAGAGAAATCATGGAGTAGAGGCATGATAGACTGTAGCTTGGACCATATGTAGTTTCTAAAATATTCTAAACTATTAGGACTTATTAATAGAAGTGTAGTCTTACGCCATGCCCCTACTTCCTGGGAGCCCTGGGGCGAGCGTCCCTCTGCCCCACCCTATGGGTTGGCCCTTCCTCTCAGTACCGGATAGAGAGGCGTGAACTCCAGCATAGAAAACGAAATAGCTTTCAGCTAGCTCCGACAGTGATTGTTTAATACAACACAAGCTCTGCCAAATTTCTTCACTACAAGAATAAGTTATAAACGCAAACAAGTATGTTGCCAAAGTATGTTTTCGCATCTTGCATGGAGAGGCTGATGCGGTAGAATTCCATTCAATTCCTCCCACTGGTGAGAAAGAGGAGGGTTGGGTCCCATGGTCACCGTGCACTAGATCCCTACCTACGGTGGTCACCGTGATCACGTGCGAACACCGACTCTGCAACTATCCGACCTAAAAGTGGAGGGTGAAGCTCCAATTGGTACTGCAATAGTGTCACAAAGGATCTAAATGCTCTCCATATATGTCCTTGCTACTTCTCTTCTATGGTCTCTAGCGAGGAGGTGACCAAGTGCCATCAGGATTTGTTTATTCTAACTTCAGGTTATACCCTTAGACCTGAAAATACTACTCAGTTTGATCCATAATAAATGTGGCTGATTTGGCACAAAGTTGCACTAAATCGGAGAAACTTATTATGCATTGGAGGGAGTGTATTAATCTTTCCCACGAGTATTGGTCGATCTGGTCCCATGGATTAACCATGGTGGAGGGTCCACATCAATATTGTGTCCCTACCATAAAAGCAAGTAGAGAGTGAGTTTGAACCAGAAACATGAACAAATAAGTAAGTGATGGTCTTTCTTGGAGTAGGATTTCCTATCGTATATTAATCATAAATGAGTAAATAGCTCATATTGTTACAATTGCGACAAGAAGATAACGAAGAACGAAAACGAAAAACACAGCAAGGGGACACAGATTTAACGTGGAAAACCTCTCCAACAAAGAGAGGAAAAAACCACGGGCGCCAGCCAGCGAAACTTCACTATATCGAGGAGTGTTTACAAACGCCGGGGATTTCACAGATGCAACTCATCCCAAACCGGCGGCTTACAAGGGGTTTATATATCGTTACACTCGGCCCAAGCCTCCGGCGACGGGCCTCGCTCCACTCGTCAGAAGTTGGCCTATACTTTGTAGAATTTGGATCAACATATAACACATATGAGAGTACATCCAGTTACAAGATAAGAAAGCATAAAAAAAATATAGAAGAGTTAAGATATCACCAGCAAGCAGTAGCCTAGGAAACACGTGTTCTTCTTGAAGGTTCATGGCACGTCTAGTGAGGTAGAGGGTCACCAAATGAAGAATCTCTGATCTAACTATGGATCCAGAAATATGCTGACAGCCTTGTAAGTTCTAGTGTATCGTGTTGTTGGCTCTGTATCCAACTTGTCTTCTTAAAAACAATTACTCCCTCTGATTCATAATAGGAGTAAACTTACTCCTATACCCATCTCTTCCTATACACATCAATGTGCTCGCACCCTCTTACTCAACATCTACTGTCGCCATGAGCAATCCCTTCACTGGCCAGGGTGTGACAGAAAGGCTCAAGAGATAAAACTACCTACTGTGGCTCGCCTAGGTCCTTCCTGTCGTGCGTGGCGCTCTTCTGATGTATTCCTGGACGACAAGCAAGGCCCCTCCCATGACCATCTCGGTCGACAAGGGAGGATACAATGGCGTTGTTGAAGAGGCCAACCCGGCCTATGTAGATTGGATGAAGATGGACCAGCAGCTACTGTCCTACCTGATGAGCACCATCTCCCGATATATCATGGTGTCTCTCATCGGGATGAAGTCCTTGGCGGAAGTCTGGAAGGCAATCCAGATCATGTTCTCCTCACAGTCAAGGACACACATCACAAATCTTCGTGTTGCCCTCACCAACACCAAGAGGGAGCAGTTTGCTTCCTCCCCGCCCTACTTCGCCAAGATGAAATCCCTCACTGACGAGCTTGCATTCGACGGTCGCCCGAACTCGTCGAGTACCTTCTCACAAGGCTGGACGATGCCTACAACCCTCTCTTTTCTGCAATTGGCACCAACCAATTGTAACATCCCAGCATTAGAGCCTAGAAATAAGCTGAACCCAGATGTGTGCATTGCATTCATGCATAGAAAATCCGAATAATTTTCGCGCTTTTAAACAAAACTTGTCAAAGTGATTGAAGCTTCTCTTAACTTGATGGAATTGAAGTAAAACATCAAGTTGACTATGATAAGTTTCAAAAATACCTTTGTTAAAATCTCATTTTTGGGTAAGAGAGATATTTGATCTAAGGGTAGATCAAATGTACTATAAGTTAAACCTTAATTCAATGTGAAATATATTTGATCATTAGGTGATCATATTATAGTATTCATTATAATCACTCATACGTACCAAGTTAAGGATATAACACAAATAATAAGAATGTAGCAACTATATCTTAATCTCATCTGCATATACCATGAGTATCATGGTGATACCCAACCCTACTTCTTATGGAGTAGGAAAGGAACTAAGCTTATATAATTCACCATATATCTTAAATTCCATATCAATCCTTATCATCCCTATTGAGTTATATTTCAATATTTGTTGTTAATCAATATTGAGAAATCAACTATTGATTCATCCATTCTCAAACTATCAAGTATTTGATCATAACACAATTTACAAATAAGTGTCTACAAAGAAACAACTAAGAAGAGGTAAATAGTGATGCTAGTTTTAGATGTCATTTATTTGATAAAAATGATTGAAAAGAATCCAATCAATAAGATAGTTGATGGAGTTAAATCCTTCCTTGATAGAAAAGAAGATTGCAAGGATGAAGTCTGGAGATAGTTACTAGGAGTAGTCCTATTGGAACAAGTAGGCATAGTTAATGAATTATATCTCTTAATCCAATAGAGATAAACAGATAATAAATTCAATATAACTACAAGGTTGTATTGATAATGGCCTTGATTAGCCAACTGGAAACCTAAGCCATAATGATCAAAGGATTCTAATGATCATGTTTTTGTCACCAAGATGGAATATGCTTATACTCTGTATAGGGGACATTGGTGGATAAAACATAATTAAACCCTAGTCTAGATAATTATTATAGATTAGCCATGACAAGTCATACTAACATAATGAGGGGTTAGAGTATGGGATATGGGAGTTAAGTAGAGACAAGGTAGTATGATCAACATAATGCCATAGAGTTATAGAAGTAGTGTTATTCATCTTAAAAGATAGTCAATCTTAGAGAAAGATCAGTGATGGAATATTAAGGAAGATTGTGAGTGGAGTTTGAAGGAACTATTTGTTGGATGGAAGGCTATCAACAGTAGAATAGTAGGTGCAATCAAGCATGGATATGAGGAAGTTATGAAATCTTTTAGTATCAAACTCATTGGATTCATCCATGAGTTTAGAAGAGTGATATATACATAAGAAGATTTAAATGAGTAAAGCTCATCATGTTAATCATGATGATGGATAGAAAGAAGTATTATATCTAGGAAAGGAATTCCTTAATTAGAGATCCAAGATTGTGAAACATAATTATATGTTATAAATCATCTTCCTATTAAATCTTGGTAAGAAATCAAATTTAAATCTCAAATCAGACATAATATCCATCTCATACTATTGATCCATCATATGATGTCTATAACACTTTATAGAAATATCTCCTATAGCAAATCACATCAGTACATCTCTGTTAATTCCAACCATCATAACTACGTGTGCTGAAGTATATCTTTATCAATTCTTTTCCATGAAATATTCTAGATATAACTTTCTAGTACTAAGGGTGAGGCTATCAAAAATTCCAAACAGAAAACAATATATTTAGCTATTGAATCTTTAACCACATTCATAAAGGAGATTAAAGACATTAAAGACCCTAAATCTTAGGGTAGATATGCATACTACAAAACCTTAAACCTCTTTGTTTATTACAATAGAATATATACTTTGCCATGTTACAACTCAATGGAGGTAGTAATGAATATATCAATGACTTTTATATTTCATGCATTAACTAATGATATAGGATCATTACACATATAAAAGTTTCTATTCCAAATATGAGCCAACTAAAGTTAAGTTGATAAGCAAATAAGAATATATCATTCAAGAAATCCAGAACTAAATATGGAAAATAAAATAATAAGAAGAGCCTATACAAAATATTAAAAGGGGTTCATATATTAAGAAAATAAAAGGAATATAATAAGATATATATAATAAAGAAATTCACAAATAATACTAACTATATTTTAGTGTTATTGAAATAGTCCAACAAAGAAATGCTGCAAATAAAAGTTCAAAATATATAAATCAAATTCAAATCTGAATAAGAAAACATAAAATAGAAAAAGGATAAAACAAATGAAAACCAAACCTGGTCGCAGCCCAACACCCTACACCTATCTAACGCCTATGTGCAACCCATAATAGCCCAGTAACCAGCCCAATCCTTTTCCATCGATGAATGACAAGTGGGGTCAGTAGAGGACCGCAGGTTGAGATAAAGAAATCGTTAGGGGGTTATCCGCAAAACGGTCATCGTCGTCACCGTCACGCACACGGCTCATTTGGCGAGCTTCGCCGCTCGATGCCGTCATCGTCGTCGTTGCGCCAAGATACTCGCCGTCGTCGCTAGGAGGGGATACGAAGGCCACCGCGACACCCTGCCTCAATCCTTATCTCCAATTCCTCCTTATCCTCTCAGATACGAACGAGACTGAAACCCTAGCTCACCGGAGCCACCTCTCGCTGTTGAACCACGTGTCCCCACACCATTCTGAGCCATCATGGAGAAGCGCCTTCCTCCGTAGATCCTCTAGGTAGAAGCTTGCATCAAGGGGAGCACATGAGCGAGTGAATTTTGCAGTTCCTCTTCGCAGCAGCTCATCGGAATCCTCGTCGGGAAGCTCGATTCCAACCGCGCCTGTCCTTGCCGACCACTCAATCATCATCAAGTTGAGTTCCTGAACCTCCCAGTAACATTCAATCGCCTTATCTCATTGTAAATCGCCATTTCATCATGCGTCACCGCCGGCCACCGTCGGAGCTCGTCGGAGCTGAAGCTCCGATGACTATTTCCGAGCGGTGCTGCCACTATTAGGTTCAGTAGGTTGCGGTGATTCGAACTAGATCTATTTCGCTTGCTGGGGTGCAGTAGATCATCGCCGGCGACTAACCTCTGGTGGCGGTGATGATGCTGACGCCATCAATACGTCATGATCGCACCACGTCAGCTAGTTTGACTAGTCTTTGCTCACGTGGCTGATGACATGGCCTAGGGCCCATATATCATTGATAGAGGGGTAAAGACTAGGTCAGTAACAAATGTATTTCTTTAACCAGTGAGATGAGGTGGACCATGGCCCACAGGTCAGTGACTCGGGCTAGCTCTGGGTATGGTGTAAATAGGTATTTTCTGTTGTGAGTTAAATAAAATGTTATAAATCAATTAATAATATTCCAGAAATCTAATAAATGGTTAAAACTTGTTTAATTAATAAATTTTGATTTATAATTCAGAAAAATATGTGTAATATATGAAAATTTTCAGAAAAATAAAATCTACAACTTAAAGCTATTATCAAATAATATTATGATGATTATTTAAATAAATAATATTTAATAAAGGTTTTATAAGTAATAAAACTTTGGTAATTCATATTTTTATAATGATAAATGATAATAATATAAATAAAATACCAAAAATCTTAGGAAAATAAGAATTTTAATTTAAAACTATAATCGTGTATTGTTATTTCACTTAATTAAATATTTATTATTTATTAAGTAATTATGAAGTAATAAGAATTATAAAAGTCATATCTTATTATTTATAAATCACAAAAATAAGTGTGATATACCAAGATGATCACAAAAATAATATCTACATGTTAAAAATCTAATATTCTGCTTTTGAGTTAAATAAAAAAATTCAAATATTTTAACAGCTCAAATTTAAACTTATTTATTTCATTAATAATTCATATAAAGATAAATAAAATTTATTAATAATCTTAAAATGAGTAAATTAAGTTTAACAAATAGTATTAGCCTTAAATATTAATAAAATAAAGCTTAAATGATTAAAAACATTATGAATATCTTTTTATTAACTTATTATTATCATTAAGTGAAGATTTTATTCTAAAAATATTCCAATCTATAATAAAACCTTCAAGAACAACTTATGAATACACCAAACCTTTTCTATCTATATTAACCTTCAAATTAAGAAAACTACCACAACACTCTAGAAAGATGAAGAGTAATTAAGTAACAATCTACCATGGTTTATAAACTATACTCACTTAAATAGAAAAGATAATTGATATTACTCTATTATAGAATCAAGAAACCATTACACCAAGTAAAAGAATAACCATTCTTAAATAACTTAAAGAAAACATTTTAGATACACAAAGTACAAATGTATAAGTATTATACTTTCAAGACTAAATATATTCTTTAAAGTTAACTTTAGTCTCCAAGAATCTAAATATAATACAATAAACATTACTTTATATTTTATAGTTAACTTTAGTATCCAAGAATCTAAATATAATACAATAAACATTACTTTATATTTTATAGTTAACTTTGGTCTGAAGTAGTTAAGATATAAAGCAACTCAAGACAAACAATTTGAGCAAACTAATAACATCAACCACCACTAACTAACCACAAAGTTTGTTTAAACCTTAGAAGAGAAACCTTTTCTTCGAAGGTTATCCTTTTTGCCACTTTAAATAAGAACTCTTGTATAAGTAATCCTAACTAGTATGTCATAAGTATGTATACTTTACTCCTACATATGTGTTGTTCACAACCACTCATAAACTCTAATAAAAGTACAACTATGAAACTTATCTAAAAGGACCACACATTCCAAAGTAACCACTTTCAGAATCCAAACCCTAGGACAACGTTATTCCCGGGATTTGCGCTTAGAACGTGCATCACATTACTTATGCATAAAAGCATATTGCTTATTTAAACATTAGTCCTTATCGGACCAATGATGCTGATTTCAGATTTTGGATCTTATACTGACTCGAAGACCGTGAGTGCATAATATTGCAATCACAAAAGGCAAGTTCACACTTGCTCATGTCCTTTGTTTATTTTCTGTAAAGTATTTTACAAATCCAGTGTTGTCTTCACCTGCATTTGAAAAAGGTCAGAAAACACTATTTTCAATAATAATGAGAACTATTGATTACTGATCCAGGGTGATCAGTTAATCTATTTAGTCTGACAGTTGGAATACCACTGTTCAGAACTATATCACATAGGACTTAACAACCAATGTCGCCAGTGATTCTTGCGCCGTATACTACGCGTTGACCATGAGATTTGGAATGGGACGGAGAAGTCAGCTGTATCTTCTTCCTCTCGCATGAAGCCGGATGTGCAGGTCATGGCCGTTATCCTCGTAGCGTGCATATTAATTGGTAATTCATAGAGGATATGCAGCATATGAGTGGGAACCCTCATCGTCCCACGATAGTTCTGGCATCTAACGGTTTGTATAAACCATTGCCGTAATTCTTTATGTGGGCATGCTATATACCAAGGAGGCATGCGGGGTCGCAAAGGGGGCAGTGATTGGCTTGGATCATCTTCTGGGCCCCACATCATGGAATTGTGGACGGGAATAAGCTGTCGGGTTGTGCAACAAAGAGTTGATCTCTCATGGGTAAAGTAACGCACCTCTGCAGAGTGTAAGAACTGTAACTTGTTACTCCCTGTTCCGGGAAGGAGCTGCGAACGCGGCGGGAAAGGAACTCCATGAAAGTTCTGGTAAACCCGTGAAGGCTGACGGACATAGCTTTTCAAAATAAAAGCAACATTTAAAGAAATTTTTATGAAAATTTGCATTGCCTACGACCTACGGTCTGTGGCTGTAGATATAGTGCATCAAACACTCCTTTTCTAGTGAATTTGCTGAGTACGCTCGTACTCAAAGTATCTTATTAACCCTTGCTAGATTGTTAAGCCATTAAAACGATGTCTACATCAAGATATGCTCCAGGACTTATCAAGACCAGCTAAAGCTCTTCAATGAAGACAAGGAAGTCAACATATACCTCAACTCAAGTGAAGACGAAAGTTATTGATTAAATAGGAATATTATCTCTAGCCAAAGAACCTATTTCTGTAGTGCGTTGCAATAGCAGCAATGCCAACCTATTAGTCAAAATATTAGGATTAATAGTATACTAATTCTTGCATTGTTTATCTTGGATTCTTCTTCGTAAGAAGTTCTTTCTCTCTCTTTAACCTAGAGTGTTCTCTGGATCTTATGTAAAAGAGTGAGTTATAACCTTTAAGCCATGTATTGGACCCGTTGTGTCTCTGTTGTGCCATTCTAAGGGATGTAATACTAGTGAACGGTGTTTCATTGGTGTTATGTCAACGACTATAGTATACTACATCATGCAGTGGTATGCTAGGTCACCGCACCAATCTAAGTACCTATCTGTGGGGAACATGTACATTTAGGTGGTCTCCTATGATAATACGATGGATCTCCTTCAAGGAACGGGTGATTCCGTCAACGCTGCAACATGTGGCCATGGAGGACCACGCGTAAGAGGAAGAAGAGGCGCACCAAGAGGAGGTCATGGCTACGACCATGTTCAAGGTCGCACCAATCAGCATGGCGGCTACACCAACAACACATGTCGTGGTGGCGGCAGCAACAACTCCAAGAACGGTAATGATCGCATCGTGTGCCAAATCTACGGGAAGGCTGGCCACCACGTGTGGAAGTGCTGGCACCGTTACTCCGACGGTGAAGAGGAGTGAGAAGAAAGGGAGGCCAATGCCGCCTCCTATACCATAGACACCAACTAGTACAGTGACTCTGACGTCACCGACCACATCACCAGTGAGCTTGACAAGATCACCACCAAGGACAAGTACAATGGTCACGACAAGATCCATGGGGCCAATGGAATAGGTATGAGCATTATTCATATTGGTCATGCATTTGTTGATTCCCAAAATAAACAATTACATCTTCGCAATGGCCTTCATGTTCCTCATGCCACAAAAAATCTAATCTCCATTCATCGTCTCACAACAGACAATAATATATTTGTTGAATTTCACCTTTGGTTCTTTTATGTCAAGGATTAGGCAATAAAGAAGGTCCTTCTCAAAGGTAGATGCAAGAAAGGTCTCTACCGGCTGGTGCCATCATCATCAAGTCCAATAAACAAGTCCTTAGCATCACCAAGCCTTCAGCTACACGGTGGCATGATCGTTTAGGCCATCCCTATTTTCAAATTGTTCAACGAGTCAATAGAAATTATGAATTTACTTGCTCAAATAAATCTAGTGTTGAGTATGTTTGTGATTCTAAGAGTCATCAGCTTCCTTATACACGATCTACAAGTGTGTCAACTAGACCACTTGAACTCATTTTGCCTGATGTGTGGGGACCTGCTCCCACATCCATTGGTCGTTATTCTTACTATGTAAGCTTTATTGATGATTTTAGAAAGTTTACATGGATTTATCTCATTAAGAAAAATATGAAGACTTTCAAAAATTTCAGAATTTCCAAAATGTTGTTAAGCGCAAATTTGATAAGAAAATCCTCACTATGCAAACGGATTGGGGTGGCGAATATGAAAAATTGAATTCCTTTTTTCAAAAGGTTGGCATAACTCATGAGGTCTCTTGTTCACATGCACACCAACAAAATGGCTCCGCAGAATATAAGCATCGCCACATTGTCGAAGTAGCCCTAGCTCTCCTTGCAAATGCATCCATGCCACTAAAATTCCGGGATGAGGCTTTCTTAACAGCTACTCACTTGATTAATATGCTTCCTTCCAAGGTCATCAATGATGAAAACCCTATGGAGCGCCTAATTTAAGAACAACCTGATTACTCATCATTTCGTGTCTTTGGTTGTGCATGCTGGCCGAACCTTCGCCCCTACAATCAACACAAACTTTCCTTCCGCTCAAAATAATGTGTGTTCCTTGGGTATAGTGACATGCATAAAGGAGTCAAGTGTCTAGACGTTGCTTCTGGTAGGGTCTTTATTTTTCGCGATGTCGTTTTTGATGAATCATTGTTTCCATTCTCCAAACTTCATCTGAATGCTGGTTCTCTCCTTCGCCGAGAAATTCTCTTCCTACCTGAGCATTTCCAATCTCCACCAATTTCCATCCAAGGGGAACAACAATGCAACTCTGCCAATTTTGTTCCTTCACATGCTCCTCTGGTACACCAGCGAAATCCTGGAGAAAATTCGGTGCCAAATGATGGCCAAACAATTGAAATTGATGAAGATCAGGGTCGGGCGCTAGAAGACGAGTACACACCAAACTATTTTGTTGTGAGAAAAAGTAGATTGTGTTAGAGTTTGTTTCTTGTAAGCCACGGGTGGGGCTTTTCCACCCTCAAAATAACACGTATCCGGTCGACCCTAGTGGGCAACGATCATTTCCTCCTTTCTACAAACACCAACATGGTATCACGAGCCTTCCTCTTCCCTCTCTAGCCGCCGCCTCAGGATCTTCTCCTCCACCGCCGCCGGCCAGTTCTTTCCTCCCCAAAACAACCAAAACTCCTCCTCCCTCATAGATCAAGCCAAGGCCTACCAATTCCCCTACTTCTTTTTCTCTCAACACCCACCCTCCCAAAAACCCTAGATCGGATTGATCTGTGTATCAGGATCGGTCATGTCTACCTCGACAAACACCACGCCGGTTACCATCGGCACTCCACCAGCCACAAAACTCACCCGTGAAAACTTCATGTCATGGAAGACGCAAATTATGCTGACTCTTCGAGGTGCCCGTGCTCTTGGTTTCCTGGATGGAACCATCGTGGCGCCCCCTGAGTTTCTAGATGCTGAGGTTGCCAATCAGAAGAAGATCAGCATCCCCAATTCTGAGTATGATACTTGGGTTACCAAAGATCAAGTTGTGGTGAGCTTTCTTGTCAATTCCCTTAGTGATGATATGCTCTCTCATGTGTATGGTCTTGTCCATGCTAAGGATGTGTGGAGCGCTATTTCTGATCTCTTCTCCACTCAATCCAAGTCTCGAGTCTCTACCCTCCGTGGTGCTCTTACAAACACAAAAAAAAAACTTGATATGTCTGCCTCCCAATTTCTCACCAAGATGAAAGGATTTGCCGCTGAATTAGCTGCTGCAGGGAAAACTGTTGATGATGATGAGCTCAAAGACTACATCCTCAATGGTCTTGATGGTACCTACACGCCTGTTGTTGCTTCTATCAATGCTAATCCATCTACAACCTTAGGTGACATGTGTTCCTAGCTTTTATCTTTCGAGAATCGTGAAAACATGCTTGCTGCCACGGGTCAAACCAACACTTCTTTTACATCCCCCATTAATGCTACTCCTCGTCGCCCAAATTTTCCCACTAACCCCATACCGAACCCATCCATCCTTCCTACACCACCATCCTACCATGCCGCACCACCATCATACCATACTCCTCCACCCCCTTACCATGCTACACCACCCAGCTATGCCCCTGCTTCTTACAACCATCCTTCCCCATACACTCACCCTATCTATGCCCCGTACTCTTATACACCTCCACCACTGCTATATTCTATGCAGAAGCAACCGCAACGCCCGCCTCCTCCTGCACCGCAGCCGCCGTGTGGTTCCCCCAATCAACCACGCCAGGATCACCGACCCAAGGGTGGGCGTGGAAAGGGTCGGGGTCGCCCTGATCGTGTTGCTAGTGCATGGCAGCCTGGGGTCTTTTGCCAAATCTGTAAGAAGGAAGGACACCCTGCAAATGAGTGTTGGTGGCGCTACGGCGACGATGATGACGATGACACTCCTCATGAACACAAGGGTGCCTATGGTGTTGATACCAATTGGATTATGGACACAGGAGCTACCAATCATGTTGCAGGACAGATGAACAAGCTCCACGTTCATGAGCAATATCAAGGACACAATAAAATTCACAATGCTAGTGGTCAAGGTATGGAAATTTCACATATTGGTCATTCTACTTTGCACACCCCTCATAGTTCTCTTCAACTTCGCAATATCTTACATGTTCCTAGTTCTTCCATGAATTTAATTTCTGCTCATAAACTTACTCTAGACAACAATGCCTTCATTGAAATTCACCCCTTCTTTTTCTTGATTAAGGACAAGGCCACACAGCAAATCATGTTTAAAGGTCCATGTCGTGATGGCCTCTACCCACTTGTTCCAGTGTCCACGGGTTCCTCCAAGCATGCTTTGGTCACCGTCAAGCCTTCATCCTCCACATGGCATCGTCGTCTAGGACATCCCTCTACTTTCATTGTTCAGCAAGTTCTTAGGAAAAACAATCTCTCATATACTCCAGAAATAAATTCTTACATATGTGATGCATGTTAACAAGCTAAGAGCCATCAGTTACCCTACAATGTTTCCACTGTTCCTTTGGAACAAGTGTTTTCTGATGTTTGGGGTCCTGCTCCCTTATCCTTAAGCAAACATGAAATTATGTAAGCTTCATTGATGATTTTAGCAAGTATACTTGGATATATCTTCTCAAAAAGCGCTCCGAGGTGTATCAAGTGTTTCTTAATTTCCAACAATTTGTTGAGTGCAAATTTGATAGGAAAATTATTACCATGCAAACTGATTGGGGTGGTGAATATGAAAAACTCCACAGTTTCTTTCAAAAGGTGGGCATCACTCATCATGTCTCGTGTCCTCATGCCCACCAACAAAATGGCTCTGCTGAACGCAAACACCGCCACATTGTTGAAGTTGGACTTTCTTTACTTGCTAATGCTTCTATGCCTCTAAAATATTGGGATGGTGCTTTTCTTACAACCACTTTTCTCATCAACATTATTCCCTCCAAGGTTCTAAATTTTGAGACCCCTACAGAAAAACTCCTTCACACCAAACCAAATTATGATTCCCTTCGTGTTTTTGGTTGTGCTTGCTGGCCCAATTTACGCCCCTACAACAAACACAAACTTTCTTTTCGTTAAAAAAATGTGTGTTTCTTGGCTATAGTCCTCTTCACAAAGGAGTAAAATGTCTGGATGTTTCCACTGGTCGTGTTTATATTTCCAGGGATGTTGTTTTTGATGAGAATGTGTTCCCATTTGCTGCTCTTCATCCAAATGCTGGACGTCGTCTCCAAGAAGAAATTCTCTTGCTTCCTTCCAACATATCCTCCTCGGTAGATACACATGGGGGTGTGCATGCTAATGATCCATATGTGCAAATTGTTCCTATTGTTGATCATGTACAGGTCTCTGCTGCTCGCCCCGATGCCAGTACTCTGGAAGAAACGCCGTCAAATTCTGCAGCAAATTCGTCCCCCAGCACATCAAATACTGAATCAGCGGGAAAAACAGCTACATGCCAAACTGACACGGTCTTCGGTGTTGATTCTGGGGCATAATCTGCCTTGGATCCATCGCCGCTGGCGACAGGGGAGCTGTCGCCCCGTCCTGTCCTGCCTGCTCCCGCCATATCGTCCTCTGGGGACCACCCTGTCCCGTCGCTCTCACTATAGCATGTCAAAGAATCAGAGGCACTTTTTTGAGGCATTATTTATAAATGCCTCTAATTTTAATATTTTGTGGCACTTTAAAAAATAATGCCTCAAATTATGAACATTTGGAGGTAGTTTTTAGAATGCCACTAATAGTTAAGTCTTTTGAGGCACTATTGATAGTGCCTCTAACGTTTTGAAAAATAGAGGCACAGTCTAGTGCCTCTATGTTGAACTATTTATGGCACCTTATTTGTGCCTCAAAAGGACCGATCTTTTAGAGGCACTATTTGTCAAAATGTCACTAAAAGTATAACATTGAGACACAAATGAAAGTGCCACAAATGATTTATCTTTAAAAACACTCAAAATATGCCTCTATTGGTTGACCAATTGTGGCACCATTAGTTATGCCTCGAATACATAGTTTTTTAGGCACAAATAAAAATGCCTCAAATGGATGAAACCATTAGAGGCATCTTGGATATGCCTCAAAAAAGATCCTTATCCGAGTCATAGTTGAAGTGAATCCACTAAGTACCTCTGGTTTACAATTAGCTACAACAGATCAATTAGCTAATCTAGCTAGCTCGATAGAGGAGCGTCAGATCAATCGATGGATCAATTAGGCCAACTAGCTCTTCTTTGCTGCTATGTTCATGGTTTGCTTTGGCCAAAAGCACCCGTCAGTGGCAAACCGTTCACGAGCATTCCACATCATCGAGCCAACTCTCGCAAGTCCACCTTGCCGGAAAATACATGGCGCGTCGAGCAAGTGCCAACCGAGGGCGCGTGAGCATAGACGACATATCCGGGTCAGATGGTCTACGCCACATAAAGCTTAAAATATAAAAGATGATGTAAAGAGATGATCTAAATTATACTACTTCCGTCTTAAAATATAAGACATCTAAGAATTAGTTAAAATTCAAATCTTACTATTTTTTACCAAATATTTAGAAAAATATCTACATCTACAATACTAAATAGACACAAGAGTAAAATATTTTTAAATTGGCGCATTGATTCCACCATCGACACCGGCATCCCGCGCCCACAATCCTACTACCGCTTTCCCATTGGTTCCGATAATTTTGGATCAGTAGGGCAACAAATGCCCATTCCTTTCATGGTTCGGATAATTTTTTTTTACCAAAATGGGCAATTTGCCTCTTTTTATTTAAAAATGCATGAGAGAATTGACTAGTTCATTACGGGAACTGGTCGAAAACCGATACAAATGTACCAATGTCGTTATGGAACACGACCACGTTGGACACAACCACCGTCAGCCGACCTGGCCACCCACACGGAGCACACACAGTACAAAGAAGAAAGGCCACCGTCGAGGTCGCCACCTAGCATCATCGTCATCAATTCTACGCGAGCCAGCGACTCCGACTTCACCTTCGACGACCAAACAAAGCCTCGCTTCAAGTGACGCCTGAACCCATGTCATCCCATGCCAATAGCCGGCCACATACACCAACGGCAGACAACTTCGACATTGACGATGATCGTCCCGAGAGAAATATGTTGGTCTTGCGCCGACTGAGCCCTCTGCAAATACCACTGGATGCCGGTTATCGTCACCGCCTGGACACTCCATCGCAGCTCTGACACCACAGCAACACAATGAGCACAAAGAACCCATCGGACACACCGGACAGACCGACTATCGACGCCCGAACCATGACCCAAGCTCATCTCGACGCATCATCGTTGCCAAACTGCACATCAGCACCCTTGAGGAGACGCCCAAGCACCCACACGACGGACCATCCGCCATCTACGAGTCTCCAAGCTCCAGTAACCCTGAAAACGATGCACCCAAGGAGGAGAAAGACGTGCAGCGCCTTCATCGTCTGATCCCGAGGATCTGGGGTTTCCCTCCGAATGACCACGAACAAGGGAGGGAGCCCACAACGACGCTTTCAAAAAATCCACGGCACCCGCGGGTGTCGCCGCCGTTGGTTCCGACCAAAGGCGGAACAAGGATTTCTCCTCGGAAATCTCCAACACCTGTATTCTGAAGCGGCCAACTGTAGCTGCCACCAAACCTCCAATGCCGCCAGACGGAAGAACCATCGACAACCACATTAGCCTATAGTGCACCACCTCCTCGCCTCCTTTCCGCTACCGAGCTTTGGAAGGTCCAGCAGCACCACCTCCCAAGCCACGCACTAGCACCAGCACCTCCGCTCCCGCTACTCCACCTCGCACCGCCGTGACGACCGAGTGGACTGCACCGCCACCTACCCGGGGCGCCGCCTCGGACAAGCTACATGCCTCCACGGCTGCTCCCCCCCACAACCTTTGGCAGCGAGGCGCCCGTCGCCACCGCGTCGACGGCCTATGACAACGGCGGCGAGGGGGGCTCGAGCAGAGGAAGCCCCCCGGCTGTGGCTAGGGTTTCCCCGGTCGTCCCGCGAGGGAGCGACTCGGGGTCGGGGGGAGTTTTTTTGTTTCCACCTAAAATCAAACCTGCCGGAGTACTTTTGGTTCGGATAATTTTGTGTTGTTGCCATCTAGTTTTTTAAAAAATATGTGCATGCTTTTCTTTTTGCTAATTTTGTGTGAATATTTACTGTTTGCAGATTAAAACTCAAAGAACACATGCAGTATTGTATAGAACACCCCTAAGAGTTAAACAAGTCCGCTAAAGTGCTGGCACAAGTTTCACAAATAAGAAATGATACGATGGAAAATACTCAAAAAATATTTGATCTCTAGCAATTTCAGCCCAAGAGGCAGCCTAGCGGGCCGGCCCACGTTCTAGACGGTTAACAGCGGATAGGGACCGATCGATCCCCAATCCCATGTACGCTCGATCAACGCCACGCCCAGCATCACAGTACCACCACGCGCCACCGCCGCATGGCAGTCTTCACTGACGACCGGAGATGCTCCTGCCGCGGGCGTCCTCGTCGGAGGAGTCGCCAGGGAGGCGGGTTCCAGGTGTCAAGCTTCATGCACTAACCAACGCAACCAAAAGTCCGAACTGATGGAAAGGGCTACTGCAGTCCACTTATACACTTCAACACCCCCTCTCACGTGTGACGCGGAGAAGTCGAATACGCGCGAAACTCACGTATGACTCAAGAGGTCTATACGTGGACATAGAGGGGTCAACAACAATTTTAGGATAAATTGCGAAAGTCAGGACTCGAACTCGAGACCTTAAGCTCTGATACAAAAGAACTTTTGGTTGCGTTGGTTAGTGCATGAAGCTTGACATGGTATCAGAGCTTAAGGTCTCGAGTTCGAGTCCTGGCTTTCGCAATTTATCCTAAAATTGCTGTTGACCCCTCTATGTCCACGTACTTGAGTCATACGTGAGTTTCACGCGCCGTCGTTCTCTTCCGGTTGCACGTGTTGACTTCTCCCCGTCACACGTGAGAGGGGGTGTTGAAGTGTATAAGTGGATTGCACTAGCCCTTTCCATCAGTTCGGACTTTTGGTTGCGTTGGCTGGTGCATGAAGCTTGACACCAGGCATGACGCCGTTCACTAGCCCCAGCGCGGCCGTACTCCAAGTGTCGGTGGCACGGCGTCCGCGGCCGCCGACGGCGGGCTGGGAAGCGGTAGTCCGAGGGCGACGAGACGGCAACGAGCGCTGATGCTTGGTGAAGGCGGAGGGGTGGCGGGCGTCGGGCAGTGGCAGATGCAGATTTGATAGGTCTAAAACCAGTGGTGAGCCTAGGATTTTATCGACGTCGTCAGACCCCCCTGGACGCGGCGCCGCTCCCGCCAAGGCTTGTGCTGTTCTGTTTAACAGTATAAAACCATTAAGAAGCGATGTTGTGAAACAAGCCTTGTGCTGTAGTAGGGAGCCAGAGATGAGATGATTTCTTTGGTTGCTATGAATTATATATATGTACTTAGAGGAACCGTAGAGGTTAGATAATGACATTTTCGTATCTCTTTCCAAGTTCTAGCATTTTGGTATATAATGACTTGACTTCAGGAAGGGAGGATATTCAAACTGATAAGCTATGAATGGTCTATAGTAGTAGTAAGTATGTGTGAAAGTTTAGTAGTTTACCGATACGTAATATATTATCTCTATTTTCTCTTACAATGGGGATGAAAAATGCAGTAGACGTCTTTTTAAGAAAACTACTGGGGAGAAGCAACAGACGTTAGAAGTTGATTATGCACAAGTGCCAGTCATGCCAATTTACGTTTTTATATTCCTCGGTTTATTTATGGCTTAAGTCCTGTCATGATGGAGATGTTTGAGTTTCTGGGCGTCTTTCTTTTGTGCTTTTGTATCATAGATTTTGGCATACTTAAAAATGCTATTGTCTGACAGTACACGATTGCTATGCATACATTGGTCGGTTAACCTTTGGCAACGTAGTATTTGCTGAATGAGGTGTTCTTTGAGTTGTATGACTTCAGTGATTTCTGGTTAATTTGGGTTTGGTCTATCCGGCTTGGGGATGAAAGCCTACAGGGAACTTAACTAATTTATGGTGACCCCTTTATTTCAGTTGATTAAGAATATATTGGTATCAGATTGTAATTTATATCAAGTGTTCTAGGATGTGTGCAGCAGGGTTACATTCTACTTTAAATCTTGGCATGGCATAAGATGTTCAGTGAGGTTGAATAACTTACATATGCAAGTTAGTTTAGAAACAACCATTTGGAAGTATCTTCATTAGATCATTGTTGAAGTAGTGTATAGGTGGAATGGTCCAAACTCAACAGCATACCACGATGGTATCCTGTGTGGTGGAGTGAGATTGCCGCCACCGTCCTTAAGAAACCAATCAAGACCAACTTAATCGTAAATTGAATAGGATAGTACTTGCACAGAACAGACAACAGTATAACACATCGGTGTGCCTAAAGAACAAGAATGCATGCACACATCTGCCAATATTCCCTTCCTCAAAAAAAGAAATGCCAACATGCGAGCACATTCCTCTAGGCTACATCTGTCACACATATGCACGCTACGTTTGCACATTGCACTGACAAACTACGACCTGTCGATTTAGATCTAAGTGTGCCAATTAGGAAAAAAATTCAAAACCCTACGAGTTATTCACAACGGTGGCACAGATAAAAACACCTGCAATTCTATAACACCGGTCACGTTGTGCCAAAATGAATTGCAGGTGGCGAGGCGAAGCTCGCATATCTGTCTAGTATATTGTATTAGTGATCCGTAGCAAGTATAGACACTTAGCTAGTTATATATAGATATCATGATTTTCGAATAATATGGTCATAAATATACTTTGCGTCTCATAGGGCTAGCATGCTACTTCCACCGGTTATCATTTATATATAAATATCATGATTTTCGAATAATATGGTCATAAATATTCTTTGCGTCACACAGGGCTAGTATGCTACTTCCACCGTTTATCTTTTATAAATTTCTCTTGATCTGATCATAGGTGATTGTGAACGTGTGCTGCTAATTACTAAGAATGTCAATTTTACCCATGGGTACGGATACCCACGGGTACCGTACCCGTATGGGTAAGGTATGAGCACACTTTTATACCCATGGGTAATACCTATATCCTACCCATTAAGTCATGGGTACGGGCACGGGTATAGACTTGTACCCATGGATATACCATACCCTGCGTTTAAACTGACATGTCAAATTCACCTATAGAGTTTGAACCTATGCGACCGAGAAGCCTAGAGACGAGTATGGGATTGCCACTTCTAAACTTTAATTTGATACTTTCATGTACTCATCTAATATTAGTAAGTAGAGATTATTGTCTTTTTTAAATATTCTATTGATGAAAGTAAAATTTTAAATAACTTGTATACTATTGGATATATCCGTCGGGTACCCAATGAATACGGGTCCCGCCAAATATAGGTATGGGTAAAGTTTTATACCTACGAGTACGAGTATAGGTAAGCTTTTATACCCATTGTCTACACGGATATGGGTATAGTATTGCTCTACACTGCCCATTGCCATCCTTAGTAATTACTCCGTGCTACTACACAATACACACCAGGGACACGTGACTTGACTCCCCCATTACCACGTCACTTGACCCACTTGTCAGTGACACGTGGCCGCCCCTTCCCCTCCACCTCCACCTCGAGCATCCACCGCCAAGGCGCCAACGAAGCGAGCATCCAACGGACACGCCGTCCCCTCTATCAGATCTCCCCCGCTCCCATTCCCCCACCCCGCGGGACGACGACGACGACGAACCGGAGCAGCAGCCCGGGAGCGAAGAACCCTAACCGCCACCCGCCTCGAGCCGGCCGCGCGAGGCGTCGGTTCGGGAGATCCCGCCGAGATCCAGGGCCATGGCGAGCCCCGGCAGCATCGCCTACCCGGACCGGTTCTACGCCGCCGCGGCCTATGCCGGCTTCAGCGCCGCCTCCTTCGCCTCCGCGTCCCTCTCCCGCTTCCAGAACGACGTGGCCCTCCTCCTCTACGCTCTCCACCAGCAGGTCGCCGACACGCGCCGATCTAGGCCCTCCCCATGGCCCGAAATCGCGGTTCTCCTTTGCGTGCGTTGTTGGCTACCGGAGTCCGGGGTTGCTGATCTTGATTTTTTCGTATTTCAGGCGACTGCCGGCCCCTGCAACGTGCCCAAGCCCAGGGCGTGGAGCCCCGTGGAGCAGAGCAAATCGACCAGGTTTGTAATTCGCCGCCTCCACCCGATCCCCATCTCTTCAATCAACCTTCTAATCCTGCCTCGACAAATACACGGAAAACACTAGTTTAGCAATGGCCGTGCACGCCTTCTGAATGCTCGCTTTACAGTGTTTTCCTTTCTGTTTCTGTTTTTAACTTACATTGAATGCCAGAACTAGTTTCGCTTACACTGCTTTCGCTTACAGCACGCCTTCTGAATGTTTTTAACTTGTAGGAATAGTAAACAATCACTTAGCTATACAATATCTCAGTTACGTGCCTATGTGTATGTCAGAAAATATTTGAGATAAGATTCAGTGCAACGACATGTCCTTCTCCGTCACTTCTATCCTCACCACGCAGCAGCACAAAGCATATTGGCGCAGGTGAAGAGATGATTTGCATATGGGGCCAGCGACATTTAGTTTTGTTGCAATTTCTAGGTGCTATTTTGTGCTACGGATGTGATTACTACAAACATGTGCTCTATGATTTTCTTGCAATGCTGAAGTGAAGCGATAGATCGGGTACTATATAGAGCGGCATAGAGAGGACGGAGATTGTGGAGGATCGGCAGTGCGGGCACATTGCTTGACAACCGCTTTATCTTCAAACCCAGTCATGAGTGATCTCATCTTTTTCCCCACCAAAATCATGATTTCTCGTGGGTGATGGAAAATATGCTCAACTTATTCGTAAGTTGTTTTTTCTCACATGGATTCTTGGTTCTATTAATTTATAGGTTATAGTGCATCACATTGTTGCAGACCTGGGAAGGTCAATTTGAGTGGAGAGAGACACCAAGGCAAAAGGTATTTTCTCTATATTACTTGTCTGCTAGAGCTCGATGGAGCATAATGGAAATCCCCTCTTTATTAATTTGCAGTGGCTCAGGAAGAAAAAGTAGTATGTTGCCTCGCTCGTCCAAGCAAAACCTTGGTGTTGCTACTCCCTGGTATACTACATAGGTCTATTTTTTTGTGTGTTTGTTCAGTAAATGGTCTTTCAAAATTGGTGCTCATCTTTCCCTCTTGTATCGTAGGTCGGATTGGATGGTGTTGGTGGTGAGTTTTCAATACTTGTTGGAGTTGTAGGAGAACCAAAAGAAGGAACTATTCAGTAAGATGTCGGTCAAGGTGAGATACTTGATTCCCTATTCAGTTGTTTTGTCCGCTCACCAAGAATCTCATGAACCAAAGACCCATGAGCAAGTATTCTGAAACAAGGTGTCGCTTCGCGCCAGTTCGTGTCGACTTTGCTGATCACAAGGTAAATGCGGTGTTCTGATCAGTTTAGAGTTTGCTGAAAATCATTGAAGACATTGGCAAGATGGGTGTCATGGGAATTTCAATGTTCCTTGTAGTTTTCAAATGTTGCACATTTCCAAATTTTACTTCTAGGCCTTTCCGGTATCCTTTATAGTGTGTTACTTTCCCTGATCTGGTTGAGTTCCTGGTCGTTCATCCGGTTGCAAGCAATGTGACAGGGAAGTACCCTGCTTCTAGGTATGCCCTAGACATAGACAACTACACATATCTCCCCATTTGTTTGTTGAAGGCAGTGTGTGTCTGATATACGATTTTTACTGTATTGTGAGATACCAATTGCTTGAGGCTAACTCCTGCGAAGCAGTAGACATTGGTATCCTCTTGGTCATTCCAAATTATAATCAGTTTTGTTGTGCCCTATCATTATAGACAGCGAGGCATGTCTATATAGATGCGCTAATAAATAGTTCCTCTTCTGTAGATCATGCAAATGTTTAAAATAGTTGCTGTAACTAATGGTCACATCTTAATCTTCTTGTTAGAGTTTACCAATTGGGATATTACTTTGTTACTCTCCGGAGTATTGTGCCATCAAGTGGAGAACCAAACCCTGTAGTTTCTCTTTCTGTTTTCTGCTTTTAATAATTAACGATATAGAGGACTGTTTTTTCGATGCTTCCATCAAACATGTGAACTTGTATCAGGGTCATTAAACTTCATGTCAGTGAGTGCACCTTCATTACTTTGAGTATTTCATATGGAAGATTTGTAATGGAAAACAGTCTTGTATTTTCTGAACTGGAGAGCTTAGTAGGTATATCACAAGGTATTAAGAACTCCTTGCTTATGAGATTTAACAACAATTTTATTTGGTTCTAGAAAATTTAAGTATGAGTTCATTCGATGTAAACTTTGCTTGTGACTAACTACTCAAAATCTATGTGTGTAGGCCATTAATAGCCACAATAAGGACTTCTATGATTACTTGCGTGCTTTTATTTTACAGTACGTACTGTGAAAAGAAAAACATGGGAAACAATAATGCATCTACATGCATTGTGGTCATCCTCATGTTTAGAAGCCAAGGGAAACCACAAAATACTTGCTCCTGCCTCAAACTGGTTAAGAAAAAGAAGATCATATTTTTGGTGATTCATGTGTTCTACTGAAAACCTTTTTGAGTGATTCAGTAGAAAAGGAAGATCATCTTTTCGGTCTATCATTCTTTACTGAATACTTCGCTTTCCTATCGTATGCTAAATTCTTAAATTCATTTGCTTCGATTGACCTGTCGATTTCTTTATTTCTCATGAGATGCTTGCCTGTAATATTTAGGTCATATTAGTGTATTAAGCGTCCCACCTGCCTACTAAGCTCTGTGCTTTTACCTTAAAATGATTGTAGATGCTAGCATATAAATCTATTTGGATATGCCGTAGTTCTTTCCCCATGGGAGAAAATCACCGCTTATTATTTATTAGGGCGGATAGTACATATCTTTGTCATAAAACCATCTGCACACTTTAATGCCAAGCAAAACATTCGTTAGGGAATATGTTGTATAGAGAGACTTAGAGACAACTAAAATAATGCTAGCTGCTCGTTATAATACTGGCCCAGTCTTACAGTAATCAATTATAGTTTGGTCAATCGATTGTGTAAGTCAGCGCTTTATGATCTTACAATTTGTGTCACTTCATAATTTCTAGGCTACATTTTTGAAATTCTTGCTGCACTGTCACTAATGTACCTTTTCTTCTCATTTCAGGATCCATGCTGAGGGATCGATGGAGACAATCAAGTCAGATTCATGCTACAAGCCATGCTGGAGAAATTGCAGCTTCCATGCCCTAGGTACGAGAGCCATGCTGCTTGGAGAACTCCATTTTATGACCAAAGTCAGCCTGCTTTACATTCAGACTTTATCTATTGATCTTAATCAGCATATATTTGAGTCAACGGATATGCTCAAGACCAGAGGACATCGACCTTCTATGTTGCCTCCTCTATATCGCCATCACTTACGGCCAATTTTTTGATGTGACAAGAAATAAAGGGAGCAAGAAGAAAAGTCGAGCTTTCAATACATGCAGCTCACCTCGCTGGCTCATTATTTGTTCATTCTCCCCAAGTGAAGGTAGAGAATCCACTGCCCTACTTTCATTTTTTTCTCGCGTTTTGAAGCAGATATGCATCATTTTCGTTTTGTAAAAACTTTAGGACAGATATTTATCGTTGCTTTACAAAACATAAATCAATATGAATTCATAGGGATCGTGCGCCAAGGCGCACTATTAAACTGTCCCCTAAACTTGCAGGCGACAATGTTCAATGATGAAGCCAGACACCTGAATGTGCTAGTGGCTAGCGATGCTACTAGAATGGGTCTTAAACTGAACATTTTTAGAATTATTTTCTCTACACTAAAAAAGTTTGATGGTGTCTGCATTAGGGAACTGCCTGTGTCTGAGGTCAAACAGATTGCTGGTACTCCCTGGCAGTTCTTTCTTCCGCTTATTGCACATGCCCCTTGAGGTGAAACTGAGCAAATTTTGCATGTCTCATTTTTTTGTAGGCAGAGCTAGGAGATATGGGGCTAAATTCCCAATTGGCAAAGTGAGATCTCCCATTACTACACTCTTCTCTGAAGTCATCTTACTCTATTATAGAGGTGTATGGCTATTGTAACTTGTAACAATTTGAGTGAAATTTAAACCTCTGCATAAACTACTATAATTTGAGTGAGCTATGCATTGTTTTGTATTACTGTGATTTGAATTGATGTGATTTAAGTGTAATGTGACTGCTATGAGCCATTTTGAAAATTTGACTTGTAATTTGACTTCTGTAGGCCAAATGGTTACTGTAACTTTACTGTCGTTATCTTTTAGAGGTACTATGGAGAGTGCCACAAATGGTTGATAGTTGGCTTTTAGAGGCACTATTGAGAGTGCCTCAAATGGTTGGCTTTAGAGGCACTCTCGATAGTGCCTCAAATGGTTGGCTTTTAGAGGCACTATTGAGAGTGCCTCAAATAGTTGGCTTTAGAGGCACTCTCGATAGTGCATTAAATGGTTGGATTTTAGAGGCACTATTGAGAGTGTCTCAAATAGTTGGCTTTAGAGGCACTCTCGATAGTGCCTCAAATGGTTGGCTTTTAGAGGCACTATTGAGAGTGCCTCAAATGGTTGGCTTTAGAGGCACTCTCGATAGTGCCTCAAATAGTTAGCTCTAGAGGTACTATTTAAAGTGTCTTAAATGTTTAGTTTTAGTGGCACTAATTAAAATGCCTCAAATAATTAGGATTTTGAGGCATCTTTTAAAACTGTCTCTAATAACTTTTACCTACACGACCATCCTGGCATTTTTTTAGTGCCTCAAAAAATTAATTGTGGCACTAATTTAACTATTAGAGGCACTTTAGAGGCAGTGCCTCTGATTGCTATACGTGTCATAGTGTCTTTGCGTCTGAGCGCCTGCGTCAGGGGGAGTCCGGATCGTCCACGCGCGGAGACAGCCGCATTGGCGTGACCGGCGCGTCTAGCTCCCATGATTGGGCTGGGACCTCGCATTGGTCCCCGTCCGCTGACAGCGCCCTGCTCCTGTCGCCATCAACGAGGACATCATGCCTGAGAACAGTACCAGCGGGAGCCCAAATTCCTTAGGATCTTCTGCGACAAACAATTCTGCAAGTTCTAGTCTTGTGGTTGAACCGCGTACTCACCTGCAGAAAGGTATAAAATAACCTAAAATTCGCACTGATGGTACAATTCACTAGGCATTGTTGACTTCTACAGGGGAACCAGCAAACTTATGCGAGGCACTAAATGATAAAAATTGGAGGCATGCTATGCAGGAGGAATATGATGCTCTTATGGCCAATAATACATGGCATCTTGTTCCATCAAGCTCAATCAAGAATATTATTCATTGCAAATGGGTTTATCACATCAAGAGAAATGCTGATGGTACAATTGACAGGTATAAAGCTCGTCTTGTTGCCAAAGGATTTAAACAAAGGTATGGAATAGATTATGAGGATACTTTTAGTCTTATGGTCAAAATTGCTACAATTAGACTTGTTCTATCAATATCTGTCTCAAAAGGCTGGAGTCTAAGGCAGCTAGATGTCAAGAACGCGTTCTTACATGGTGTTCTGAAAGAGGAGGTGTACATAAAACAGCCACCTGGTTTTGAGTCTTCTGCTACTCCAAATCATATTTGTAAACTTGATAAATCTCTTTATGGACTAAAACAGGCACCAAGAGCATGATACTCACGTCTCAGTGCTAAACTCCATACTCTTGGCTTCATACCTTCCAAAAGAGATACTTCTTTATTTCTGTTCAATCACTCAGGTGTTCAGATATTTCTTCTAATTTATGTTGATGTTATCATTGTTACAAGTTCCTCTGATGATGCAATCACAGCTCTTCTCCGGTACTTGGGTCATCAATTTGCTCTCAAGGATCTTGGAGATCTCCATTATTTTCTAGGTCTAGAGGTTCACAAACAGGACAATGGACTTCTCCTGAATCAGGAAAAATATGCTACAGATCTTCTGAAACGTGTTGGCATGCAGGATTGTACCACTTGTCCTACACCATTGTCCACTACTGACACTTTGTCACTGCATGATGGAATCCCTCTTGGTTCTGAGGATAGCACTCATTATAGGAGTATTGTAGGAGCTCTTCAGTATTTGACTCTGACACGGCCTGATTTGTGTTTTGCAGTAAGTAAGGTATGTCAGTTCCTTCATGCTCCTACTAACACACACTAGACCACGGTAAAAAGAATATTACGGTATATCCATGGTACTCGCACAGTGGGACTTACTTTTTGTCGGTCATCATCTACACTGCTTAGTGCTTATTCAGATGCTGACTGGGCTGGAGATTTAGATGACAGACGTTCTATAGGAGGTTTTGCTGTTTTCTTTGGCTCTAATCTTATTTCATGGAGTGCCAGGAAACAACCTACTGTATCCCGTTCCAGTACTGAGGCTGAGTATAAGGCTCTAGCTAATGCTACAACTGAGTTAGTCTGGGTTGAAGCTCTTATCAGAGAACTGGGAGTTACACTTCGTGAAAAACCCACTCTCTGGTGTGATAATCTTGGTGCTACCTTCTTGTCAGCAAATCCAGTTTTTCATGCTAGGACTAAACACATTAAGATTGATTTCTATTTTGTTCGAGAACGGGTTGCTAACAAACAACTTGATGTCAGGTTCATCTCCAGCAAGGATCAGATAGCTGATGGTTTTACTAAACCACTGTGTTCCAGAAAACTAGATGAGTTTAAGCGTAATCTAAATCTTTCCAAGCTTTAGATTAAGGAGGAGTGTTAGAGTTTGTTTCTTGTAAGCCACGTTCCACCCTCAATATAACACGTATCCGGTCGACCCTAGTGGGCAACGATCGTTTCCTCCTTTCTACAAACACCAACAGATTGCGCTGCTATAGAAAATTCAGCAGTGCATACACCATCTTCATTTCTCTTATTCTACGCACCACTACAACTTAATTCCATTGTAATGTACATTCGGACTTCAATACTATCTCTGGATGCGTGCACTACCACAGTCCACAAATGTGATTCAATAGAAAGGTTCTCTTGACGAGAAACTGAGGACAGATCCGAATGGTTGTTCTCAGATAATGTATAAACAGATGTCTGACATGCTTTTGGTCTTCTCTAATATCTCAATGAACCAAAAGTTAAAGCCTACAAAACCCACAGGATTATGTTGAGTATACTCATCTGGAGTCTCAATCAACCACCGGCGATCGAGAGATGCGTCTAAGCTTATATAGATTGAGTATTCTCCCTAAACTAGACAAGGCATTGCATGTTTGTGATCGTTAACATGCATTCTGCATTTATACTTATGTAGCATGCAATGAAGCTCTGAAATTCAGGAACCATTATGCAGGGCCCAGCCCACAAACAGAAGATCGATGAGGGGCCTAAATAGGTTGAACTCCACTGATCATATCGGTTATAGTTTGTGTACCTTCTGGGAGACATGTTGGACTTGGTTATTTGGAACCTAACGAGTAACGAGCAATCCTCAATTTTCTGCAAATACTGACTATCTGGCCTAGTCTCATGGCAGAACATTCATCAGCAAGATTCATGAAAAAGTGTGCGATGTGAAGTCAGAGGGTAACCGTTAGGTTCTTCCTTCGCCCCTGCATCAATGAACTAGAATTGTCTCTGGAAGGCTGACAAATTAAGGGGGCCGAAGATGGCTGCATGGGGACGCTTGCCCCTTTGCTATGGAGGTTTGGGCCTATTTGGACTAGTAGAAAATTTAAAAGACAGTTAATAAATTTCTATTTGATGAATATCTTTTAGTATACAGCTAATTTCCATTAATCATTATTTTTTACGATATTGAGTGGTATCTAATAAATACTGGATATATTGCCTTTTAATGGTATAATAGTTAATTCCCATTAACTCAGCGTAGCAGTATTATATCCTCAGTCTTAAATATCACGCTGATTTCGTACTGGAAGTGTTTCTAGAAATAGCCTTTTTTTGCAGGTAATTTCCAGAAATGACCTGGCCACACCCACTATAAAACCGTTGGCCGTGTGTAATGTCTCTCCCTCGTCATCTAGGCAACTTAATATCATCAGGCTATATACACCAACAACTTGTAAGCTTTCAGCCTTCCCAAGATAAAAAAGATGAGAACTAGTCAGATCCTACTGATCGCACTCGCCCTCATGGTGTTATCTTCGCGTAAGTACTTGGCCCATGCATATATTCTTCAACAATCAGAACTGCACACATGATTCTTGTAAAGGAATACACAGATGATTCTTTCGTGGTACGGTCTTGCAGATCACATGCCGGCGACGGTCTCGGCACCGGGCAAGAGTTGTCAGACGCACGTTCTGAACCCGGCGGCGCCGTGCGATCCGCCAAAGTGCTTCAAGGCCTGCGCCGCCAAGATCAAGGGAGGCATCGGCGCCTGTGTGGGCCACCCTTTCCAGAAGGGATGCTACTGCGAGCACTGCCCGGCTGCGTCATCGTCCCTACCCAGGAAACTAATCCAGATGATGAACTAGTTTCGATATTTAGGATGGATCTATAGAACAGCGATGTACTATTGGTGTGATACGGTTTTTGCACTGAAGCTGTTAAACAATCGTGGTGTTAAAGTTCAGTTGTGTTTATCTGCTGGTTGCTTATTTATATGAGATGAGATCCATATATATGTACGCGTGACAGTATATGGGTGGATGCTAACATGCAATACGATGAGAATGCCATCATCTTTTCTACGACCAGATTTGGAGAAATTTTTATATTATTCAGAACTGTACCGATGAATCGCTTTGATGAAATCTATTAGAAAGACCAGATTCGGATAAGACCTTTTGAAAGCTTGAGCCAAAGTTTTGGCTTTTCCATGTAGGGTTTTAAGTATTGCGATGAATGAAGTCATTTCCTGAACATTAGCATTGACAATGACAATAGCTTGAATCTCTTCTTTACCTTTGATGATACCTATGAGTTCATCGACTTTTGCCATTGGTTCTTCTTTCTTCTTCTTGGTGATGGAGTTCACCTTTTTTGAGAAGGATCTTTCCACATGCCATTGGATATGGTTTCTTTGCATATCATTAGGAAACTTTGTGGTAACTTCAGTTTGTTTATCCATGAATATGCCACCTGCTGCAGTGTCAAGAATATAATTAGACATAGTGTTGAGTGCATGATAAAACAAGTGGAGTATTAACCACTCTTTTATCCCATGGTTGGAATATTTGCTCACAATCTCCTTCATTCTTTCTCATGCCAGCGCTAGTGGTTTGTGACCTTCTTGCCTAAAACTAGTGATATTAGATCGCAGTTGGATACTTTTAGGTGGTGGGCAAAACTTAGCCACAAAGATATTGCTGCATTCATCTCGTGAAGTAATAGTGCCTTTGGGCAAACCTAGCCAACAATCTTTTGCTTTCTTCTAAGTGAAAAGGGAATAAACTTAACTTGATTGTATCGTGGTCAATATCCTTTATTTGCATTATATCGCATATCTCAGAAAAAGTATTCAAGTGCATACCTGCATCCTCAGAAGTTGAGCCTCCAATTGGTTTTGTTGAATCAATCCCAAATACTTAGGCTTAATTTCATAGTTTCCATTGTGACAACGGGCTGAGTGATGGGTTCACGCAATTAATCATCATTTGGAGTAGCATATTTCCCAATCTTCTTTTGTGCCATAGTGCCAATCATTTTGAGTTTTCAGACAGAGACAGATAAATAACTATGAACAAAAACATAAACTACTTTTTTATTTTTCAAATAAGAAAATAATGTAAACTATAATAGAAAATAAACAAAAACAAAAAAGTAACAGATAAAATCTCTAATAACCTCACTTGGGGAGTAAGAATTGTTTCCACGGCAACGATGCGAGAAAAAAGATTGATACCTTTAATCGGATTACGAATATATTACAACTTACTTTTTCCTCACACGACCTAGGTTTATCGATTC
This sequence comes from Avena insularis, assembly GCA_023614405.1. Lineage (NCBI taxonomy): Eukaryota > Viridiplantae > Streptophyta > Magnoliopsida > Poales > Poaceae > Avena > Avena insularis. The sequence goes on along the minus strand of CM042695.1, from coordinate 373,017,586 downwards.
CTTGGGAAGAACTTTTTTGGTGTAAGATTACTTTGAACAAGATCTTGTGATCTTGTAGAACTTTTGTTTAACGGACCAAAACACTGAATTTTGTGGGTTTTATTAATAGATGGAAATAGGCAGACGTCAAGGTTTCTCTGCAGCTATGCACACACAAATGACATAGAAAAGATAATGATAAGCGTTGAATGTATAATAACATAATGTGTTCTTACAACACCATAGCCTACTACCACCTCACTATGGATACATTGTCCAACCACTACTCCTCCAACTAGTGTGAGGCTTTGGCAGTTATTAAGATAAACAGACCAAAGCATTAAGCTGCGTGACGTCCTCAATTGTTGGTAGTTCTTATTTTTGTTAAACTTTTGGATGGTAAACTCTATAGGACTAGTGATATAGTCTACCATATGGTGATGTATAGCCAACATACCCCTGGCATGTATATTTGCACTAAAAATAGGATATGTCCACTCAGGGCAAAGGATGAAAATAATCTAAGCTACGACGAACTTGTAAAAAAGGCAAAGAACAAAATAGTCTCGGGAGTTTACTGCTATATATGATTCTAACGCAATCACTTAGTACAATAGAAATAGACATATTTAAACGTAATTAGAATCTAAGATACCAAAAATTAAGCTTTAGTAGCTTATATAAGTTCTAGCCAATGGCAAAACTCTACATTTGTTTTAAAAATCCTTGGTAATTTTATTGATCAGGACTTCTGAATATCCCTTGCATGATGTAGAACATCATCAAGTCATTGAGAAGCCAACGTCAGCACCTTGTTGCGCAACACAGTTTTGATGATTTGTGTCGCTGTGAAAACCCTTTCAACTGTTGTCACATCCACTGAGACTAGCAATGGCATCCCAGTGAGGCGATAAACAGTAGGAAACTAGCTCACTAAGGAGACGATCAAAATCAGTGGTAATATTCTATAGAAACATCCAAGGTGTCCGCATTTTTAAAATAATCGGTGGCGGCGTGGTGTCTTCCCCATTTTTTTGGTCCCTAAGTGAACCTACATACTAAAAATAGTCTAGATATATTTGCTTCACAAAGCTAAAACATCTTATATTTTAAAACGGAGGGAGTACTATACATGAGCAAGACGTTACGCGCCAAGGAACGAACGGCCGCATCCTCTCAATATCAAATCGGATCAAAACAAGCAGGCTTCGGTAAATTTGACAAGAAGGGCTTGTCATATATCACCGAGCCTATTTGTTTTTACTTCCATAGGTGAATCTCCGATGGTCTTCTATATCTTCCTAATTAACCGATCCCCTATACCTTGATCTCTCCCAGGAAGTCCGTCCAAATCTCTAGATCGGAAGCACCGTGGTCAACCTGGAGAAGTTGATGGCATTTTAGAGTACAAGATTGGTGTGAATTGAAGAATTTAGTCTGGTCAATTAATTTTCATATACGTAGAAGAAAAAAATAGTAGCAACGCACGGCCATATGTGCTATGATTTCATAATTTGGATACACATGATGTATATAAAATAAATAAAAAGTAAGTGGTGAGTTTTTCCATTTGTGTGGGATTGTTGTCTCGGGACATTTAAGATAATGATACAATCAAACCGTGGTATACTTCAAATTTAACATGTTTAATTTATTTTAGACCCGTTGCAACGCAAGGGGAATTTTTGCTAGTACAAAGCTAAAGTAGAAACCTAAAACTCGAAATAGTTAATTTCCATTGATCATTATCTTTCAGATACCATAGATATCGTAAAATATACAAAGCTAAAGTAGAAATCGATATCGTACAGTTAATTACCATTGATCATTAATTTTTACGATATGAAAGATACCGATATAGTATTGCCTCTTCTGGCAATAGTTAACTCCCATTAACTCTCGTGGGAGCATAATATCCTGTCTTAAACACCACGCCGATTTCGTACTTAAATGTTTCCAAAACAACCTGGCCGTATACCCACTATAAGACTGCTAGCTCTGTGTAATGTCTCTCTCCCTCATCATCACGCGAAACACAACGACATCTTGGAAACTTCCAGCCTTCGTCGCAAGCTAATTAAAGAAGATGAGGACACGCCAGATCCTACTGATCGCGCTCGCCCTCGCGGTGTTATCTTCACGTAAGTACTTCAACGATTCAGAACTACACTGACAATTCCGAGGAACACGCTAACGATCCTGCCGTTTGTCACGCACGCAGATCACCTGCCGGCGACGGTCTCGGCGGCGGCGGAGGCGGTCACAGAAATGAGTTGTCAGTCGTGGATTCTGAACCCGGTGGCGCCGTGCGATCCGGCCAAGTGCAAGAAGGACTGCCAGGAGAAGATCAATGGAGGCGTCGGCACCTGCTACGGCAAACCTTTCCACAAGGGGTGCGACTGCGAGTACTGCCCGACTGCGGCGGCGGCGGCGGCGGCCCTGCCCAGGAAACTAGCCCAGATGAACTAGCTAGCTTTGATAGGATGGATCCATCCAACGTCGTGCGTGTGTGCGGTCCGTGCAGCATTTAAATATCTTGGGAGAAATAACAGGTGCACAACAAGCGTGGCAGTGATGCTAAAATTAAGTTGGGTTTATCTGATGATTTGCTTACTTAGGCCTCGTTCATTTGCTAGGGATTGGTTGGAAGTGATGATCCAGACGTGGATTTGATGAATCCCAGTGCTCCACCCAATCCAAACATGAATAATTTCACGCACGGATTGATTCCATAGCTTACTCAAGATGCGTTTGTTTATGCCTTTATATGAGTGGTTTTGACAATATGCCTGAGTATATGAGATGAGATCCATGGCATGTGCGTGGCTTCTTTCTGAATGAATGTTGGCGACATGGGGTACGTTTTTTTCTTGTACCAGATTTGAAGCAATCTAAGGCCATCAAAAAAATTTAAATAGCCCATCGACGAACGGACGTGTTTAGGCGCTCAAAAAGACTTTTTAATCTTACAGGGTGATGCTAATGGCCGCTCGACGCGACTCTGCGTGTTAAAGCCGCCTGAAGCTGACGCGAGATGGGCCAGCCCATTTACATATAGTTCGGTTCTTTCCTTCCTTTGTTCATACGCTCCTTCCGGTCTTAGGGCACTTACATCGGGGACGCTTAGCTCAGGCGCTAAGCCGAATCTCGGTACAGTTACGTAAAAATCTCGGTTGATTCCCAAACTTTTCATAGTGTCGCCGCAAAATTTGTCGTCGACGCTTCGTCAAACTTCTTTTCGGCACGCGTGATTTCAGGAGAAGCCGACGCCTAGCACGAGGCGTTTTTTCCCTAGCTATTTTCCCGGACGGGTGAATCTTGACGCAGGTAGTGGATGAGAATGAGCTAGCTGGGCGCAGGCGTTGGAAGAGTCTGGATGCTAGCATTGCTTTTATTTTTCTTTTATTTAGCTAAGCGACCGATTTTAGCTCTCCCCGTTGCCAGGTGAGGAGCTTAGGTGATAAATGATTTCTGTAGTATTTTCTTTGGCTCGCCTAAGCACCTATCTAAGAGCCCCCGATTGTACATGCCCTTATGGCTCCCCTCGTTTTAAAATATAAGATGTATTGAATTTATAAAGAAAATATATCTAGACTTTTTTTAATGTGTAGATTCATTTCAAAGCTAAATGAACTTATATACTAAAATAGTGTCTAGATACATTTGTTTTATAAAGATAAAACATCTTATATTTAAAAACAGAGGGAGTACGTGAGAAAATTCTTGTTGCCACTTGATTAGGATAACCAACCTTCTCTTTTTTTATTTGATAAACCATAAATCAATTTCCAAAAATTTATGAACCAAATTTTGAAATTCGTGAATAATTTTTAAAAAATTCTTGAACATTTTAAAAAACATGAACACTTCTTGAAAATCATGAACCATTTTTCTTTGTGAAGTTCGTGAACCAAATTTCGAAATTCATGGGTATTTTCCGAAATTCATGAACCATTTTCTGAAATCATGAACAAATTTTCAAAACTCATAATTTATTTTAATTTTTTTAACATTTTCCAAAAAATCATGAACCATATTTTGAAATTCACGAACCAAAAATCAAATTCATGAACAAGTTTTTAAGAGGCGCGAGCATTCTTCAAAGTGCTCATTTTTCAATCATGAAAAAAGTGATCATTTTTTAATCATGAAAAAATTATAAAAAATTTGAACCTTAAAAGGGAAAAAATAAAACATAAAATAAAAACATGAAAGGAAAAAGAGAAAACATCAGGAAAGAAAAAACAGAAAATAAAAAGAGAAAAGAAGATTAACGAAAAAAGAGAAATGCGGATAAATGGGCCGGCCCAATACGGCGCGGGGTGTGCTGCACGAGCCTCCCGTGCCACGTTGAGCGGTATATAGCATTTCGCAATCTTACGACTAATTTGGAATCCCGTAACCGAATTGGGGTAAAAGTTCAACACATGGGCCAAGCTTACTTTGATGCTGGGCCGGCCATTTTCTGAGACATGCAGGCATGCAGCAGCTTCGAGAAACCACGATCAGGCGGCATGTAAAACCACGATCTCTTCACCCGACCCTACCCAAGGCTAAACCTAAAGCAACCAATACACAGGAAACCACCGTACCAGGGCATAAAGACCAACAGGCAGACACGAAAATCAATTGGGATCACATTCATTTCATGACACGGATGATCAGTTAAGTACTTAAGTATCATTAGATCGGTGATCAGGTCCTACACCAGCTGCTTCGCTGTACGTGGAGTACAGCCGCTGTGCCCAGGGAACTACTAGGGGTGCCCACCTTGCGGGACAGACTTGGTGATGCTTCTAGCTCGATCGTGGTACTTTGCTCAGTTCGCTCATTACTGCAAGAGGCCATCAGTTGGTCCCGGCACTGGACTTAAGTGCTGTGCGGCCATGTGTGATCACGTACTAGAATCAGCAACGACATCGTCAGGATTCCAGCGAGGTGCTCTCTAATGGCATGTAGTCTGGGTTAATTAGAGAGATATAAAAATCTGTGTTTGCGTACTGCTGGCCCCAAATCACTAAATCAGATCCTAGTTGTTGAGCTGGGTATTATTTCCAGTGTCCTAGCCAAATAAAGTACTCCTAAAAAAGGAGATTCGGTTTTCTCCAATGCGAAACACACATGTTTTGCCATAAACAAGCCCACCCGACTGCATGTCTGAACCAAAATATCTGAAGTCTCGACCGTGAAAGCTAGACAGCCAGTTGCCCCTTCAGCTCCGGCGACAGCGACCTTCCTAGAGATCGGGGACGACGACGGCGATCTGCCATAACCCCGCGTACCTTTCGCGCTCCCCCACCTGCATGCGTGGACTTGGCTCGCAGCTAGCGACATAATCGGTAGCCGCACCTGCACACACGATTCCTCCCGTCCAGAGTCCAAACGCCCCTGCGAGCTAGACTCGTACTGTACCTCTCAACTCAGGGTGCAGGTGGGAGCGGGCTGCTCGCGGAGCCCACTACCCAAGCCCACATAAAAGACTATGCGGGACACTCGCGGGTAAACAAGAAAAAATAGTGGGTTTTCGTGGAAAACCCACGATCGAGCGCAAACATCAAAAACGCTACTTCGATCCAAATTAATAATTTTATATTTGTCTAGATTCGAATATATTTAGTCATATTTAGTGCTAGATACATCCGAATCTAGGAAAATATGAGAACATTAATTTGGATCGGAAGGAGTAGGAATTTCTCAATCGAGCAAATATTATGTCTAGTAGAAAAAATGGTGAGTCATTCAAAAAGTAAAAAAAATAATTAATACATTGAAGTGCTAAATGTTGATCGTATTATGTAATACTAGTTGAATGGCCGTGCGTTGCCACGGCCGACTAAAATTATATCTTGTTAACGGATAGGTGGTACAATATTAACATTTGCATAATAAAAATCTATCACCCAAACGTGTGCCGCACAACGAACCACGACGACGATTTTTTGCGCACGCACGCAACAAACAGCCTCTCGCGCTCGGCGTCATGGCGAGCCGTGGTCGGACCGCGACGCAACGCGGATCCGAGAAAGACAATCCTGCTGTATTTATTGTGGTTGATCAGTCAGATTGGATGATGGATGGAGATGTTCCTGCACTGAAATTTAATTTCGGCCCGTCTTTTGGCACAAAAAGAAGGTGTCGCGACAAACATGTGCCAGTGCCACTGCCCCCTGAAAGTGATCGGGCCTAGCTCGAAGACTGCCCTATCGCCATCGGGCTACAGGGGGATACATGTGTGGTGAAAGAATAACCAGTGTTACTACTGACGAACCAACTGATTAGATTAGTGTGGTTGGGATAGAGCCGTCACGCCAGCAGCGACATGTATTTGAACGCCTCCGTCGGGCGGCGGATCCTCAGCGACATCCAATCAAATTGAGGTCCTTATGTAGTACTACTATTAGTGTAGAGTCTTAATTAGGCTTAGCCGAGGCACATCTCGGTTAAGCAGCATGGATCTAACGTTAAACCAAGCATGAACCGCTAGCTGCAGTTCTTGAACATTTTTTTAAAAGCAACCACGTATATTTCATTGATACAAAATCATGTTACATGAACAAACATATGTGGAAACTAAGAGATGTACTGGGAAAAAACAGTTGTCTTGAAAATTTTAAGAAAAAACTAAAGGATAGAAAAATACGGAACGATCTCTAGGTTTCGGTGACACCTAGACGCACGCTGGAAGAGTCTTCAAGCCTCCGCCATTACCAGGTTCAAAGCAACACCATCGCCAACGAGGCTTGGTGCATCGATGAACAGGCCCGCTACAAGCAGCGAGACACATGTCGATGTGGCACGTCGACTCGAGGATGTCTGCACCGTCCCATCGACGAAGTCGGGAATAAATATAGATCGACCACCTTCGGACCAACTTCCTCGCTCTAGAGCATCCATCTCGTCCCGGTCTCCAGAGTTATAGTGGATAACGACAAACGTTAGTGACATATCAAGAACGCTGAGAAGATCAAGCTGCCAATTTGAAGGACCGACGAGCACACGTTGTCATCAACTCCGAGACGCCGCCATGAAGGTCGTCGTGAGTGTGGCAGTAGATTTGAGGCAGATTTATTCGTCCAGATGCCGCTCCCACCACCCCAACGGTGTATCATAGCAAACAAAACCTAACCCTAACTACTAGACTAGAAACGTGAAACGAGGTCCCCTCTCCTCCCTCCTGCCGTTGGAGCGGCAAGCGGTGTGAGAGGGGACAAAGACCAACGACTTTGCCTGTGGTGGAGATCGGAAGGAGTTGGGTCGCCGCCTCGTGTGAACAAGAGGAGGTGAAAACGGTTCTTGTGCACTATTGATGCCCTTCTTGGTTGACCATGTTCATAACGGAGCAAGTGATTTAGAGCATCTCCAGCCATTGGCGGCCCCCAGGTGATTTGTCGGCGCAAATATGTGCCCATTGGGGGTGCCGATAGGAATTCTGCGTGTGAGAGAGCCCGTTCCTAGTCGCGCCCCTAGACCAGTGCCCAGAGAATTTAAAATTGCGCAAATGTGAATGAAACATATGAAAATACATACATATTTAGGCAAGTTCATGCAAGATTTAACAAAAATAAACCTACAAAATAAACTAGTACATGCCGAGGCGGCGGTAGAACGACGGGTACTCGTTGTCATCGTCGTCGCCGTCGCTCGACGGCTCGTCCTTCGGTTGGCGGCTGCAGCCCTGCCAGGGATTACCGCCACGGCTGGCTCGGCCCGCCCTCCTCGTCGTTGTCGTCGGGAATGATGACGCCACCTCCTCCTGCTTCTCCTCGGCCTTGGACCAGGTGAGCGCGAACTCGAGGGATGCGAGCGGCACGTCGTTGAAGGAGGCCCGCTCGGCCATCTTCAAGCCGAGGCAGTACTCCGTGTTGTCCGGCACCTCCACCTTTAGACTTCTAATCTTATGATTATGATGATTTATTTGAAATCCCATACGTGGGCTAAGAAGCCTATCAGTTCAATACGTGGGGCCAAGATTATCTTGAGCCTGGGCCTGCCATTTTCCGAGACATGCAGCAGCTTGGAGACATTCGCCTTTTGTCACTTTGGAATTCAGAACTCACAGTCTCACCGTGAGCGCCATGTAAAACCACGATCTCTTCACCCGACCCAAGGCTGAACTTAATTAAAGCAACCAACACACAGGAAACCACGGTACAGGCAGACACAAAAATTAATTGGGATCACATTGATTTCATGACACTGATCAGTTAGTATCGGCTAGATCAGTGGTCAGGTCCTGGACTGCACAGCTGCTTCACTGTACGCGCACCCGCTGCCTGTCCTGCTGCCGTGCCCTTTACAGGGAACCCCACCTTGCTAGATAGACAGACTTGGTGATGCTTCTAGCTCGATCGGGGTACTTTGCTCAGTTCGCTGATTACTGCAACAGGCAATCAATTGGTCCCGGCACTGGACTTAACTCTTAAGAACTGTGCTGCCATGTGTGATCACCTACCAGTATTAGCAACGACATAGTCAGAATTCCAGCGAGGTGCTCTCTGATGCCATGTCTGGGCTAGAGAGAGATAAACAATTAAACATCCGTGTTTGCGTACTGCGCTGGGCCCAAATCAGATCCTAGCTGTTGAGCTGGAATTTCCAGTGTCTTGGCCAAATAAAGTAAAAAAGAGATCCGCTTTTCTCCAATGCGAAACACATACAGTACCTCTGTGGATGGGTGGTTATGCTATAGATTTCTGCAAGCATGTTCGTTCATGTCCCTAACACATCGCTGCACAATATAACATTTTTAAGATTGTTAACTACACCACATTTATACTCTAGCCAAAGGTATAGTAGTAGGAATATCTAGACACAGAATGTACTCCCTCCGATCTAAATTAGTGTTCTTAGATTTGTCTAGGTTTAGACGTATCTAATCATGTTTTATGTACTAGATACATCTGAATTTAAATAAATCTAAGAACATTAATTTAGCTCGGAGAAAGTACATTATTACTCTAAGAGGTCGTTTGGCACCCAAGTAATGAATACATGAATTCATTTCATTTATATTATAATTTCAAAAACACTCACATGTTTGGATGCCACCGGAATTTGAAAATGACGGGTCTGAGATAGATATCAGGTTTACACATGGGAATATTTGATGGATTTATCAAATGAAATGATGACCCAATTCCGTGCCAGCCAAACAGTATAGGGATGGAATTGCAAAATGAATCCAGGATTCAAAAGACCTCTAAGATGTAAGTTGGTTGATGACCACTAATGAAGCCACTCCCGGCAGAAGATTTTTGGATTGGAGGCATCTGGATTGTAAACTAGGGATGGTAAGTTGTCTTTACTTTACCATGAGCAAGACCTCTCACATTAATCGATTGAGCTCTGTCTACAACTCTGGCATGTGAGGCAGCAATCGAGTACACCCCATGTTGAAAATATAAGCAAATTACTATAATATTTAATCCGAAATAAGTAATAATAAATCATGACTATAAGTGCTAGAATTAATCTAATCATGTATACTAGCAGAATAAACGAACAGATCATATTCAGCCAGAATAAACAGATCACATCTATTCCAAGAGCTAGTACAAGAAATCGCAATGAAACTGAACTAGATAGGAACAGTTACGACGGTCTGAAGGAGGAATCGGGTTCGCGTTCAGGTTGGGGTTGAGGTTGACACGTGTCGCCACCATGGCGTCGATGTAGAGGCTTGATGTCGGAAGAAGTCCTCGTCGGGGAAGGAGTGGTCGGTCGACGTGATGCGTCGATGGTCGCAGACGCGCTCCCAAAAACCTGATCGCCTCACCCGACATGTGTTCACGAGGCGGTGGTTCCGGAGGCCTCTTGTCCCGTCGTCCGGTGCACGCGGAAGAGGATGGAGAAGGTGTAGCGGCGCAAGGTTCGGAGACGAGAGAGATGTGTATTTCGTATTAGGGTTTTAGCCTAAGGCCGTCTATATAGGCGCTGGTCGGGTAAGACGTGGGCGTAGTCCACGTCGAGTAGTAATAGCCCACGTTTGGAAAAACGGAAACGGATGTGAAAAAATAACTCGCACAATAATTTTCCGAGCAGCAAAAGATAAGATCGGCACCGAGGCACAATTCCGCAAACCGCGGCGCGCGCGCGCGTCGTGACGGAGGCGGCGGAGGAGGAGGAGCGCGTGTATGCCACTCCTCTTCACTCTCTTTAGGAGGTAGTGAAACACTCCACTATATATATTGGTCCAACTCCCTCTAAACTAGCAAGGTGGGACTAAACTTTGGTGCCACCCCTTGCTAGGCATGAATGGGCCAAGAGAATTTCAGAATTTGTATTAGGCTATGGGCCAAGGCCCACACCCAAATTCCAACAATCCCCCACAAATTCTCATAGGCACATATCATCACATCACATCAATCAGTTCCAGCATTGTTTATATACGGTGCGAGGTGGAGCTGTTAAGTTGAACTTCCACTTAGAACTTCATGCTACACTAGATTGCAACTTGAATAGTGGACTATGCCTTGAACTACAAGTTTGTGCGCACTAGTTTCACATAAGGTCTAGACCGACTGAGGCTGCCAAGCTTCTCCGCAGTTTGGAGCTTATGCGTCATACTCCATGGCCTTTCATGAGTTTATTAGAGAGCACCCAACTCTCACGGACTGCGACGTTTGACAGTCAGACTCATATAGGTGTGTTCTTCAAAAGATGTTCTGCAGGACAACATCTTTGCTTAAACAAGCCACTCAGAACACATTAAGGTAAATACCAACCTGCCATGCAGAATAGGAGAGTATTGCATCTATACGGAGTGGTAGTATGCTATAAGGGTACTCTCCTCCCAGTTGACCAACAGCTTGTCTCCCAACTCTACTTCACGGGATCTCCGATCACATAGAGCGGGTTACCACTGTGAGCAACTCAAAAAGTGGGTCTCAAACCCATCTCCCTCGATGCATTACCTATCACATTACGTGATAGACCCTTTGTGAAGGATCGCCAGATTTTTAGATGTTTGGATATAATCCAATGCAATAACTCGGAGTTTCTCATTTTCCGATGATTTCAATCTCCTCTTCACATGTCTTGATGACTTCATATTGTCCTTAGAACTTTATTTTTATGATCACAGTTTGATTATCACAGTTCATAAGGATTAGGGTATTGGTTTTCAACCACGGTAAGTTCATCAAGAGTTCACGAAGCCACTCGCTTCAACGGTGGCTGTGTCTAATCTTGTGAGTTCTTCCATAGTTGACCTCGTTAAGATGGTGCCTTGCAAGACTTCAAGAAGCGCCACCACCAAGTGTAAACACATAACCACTCGTGGCCTTAGTCTCATCACATCGAATCCAGTTTGAGTCACTATACCCTTCAAGTACCCTTGGATACCGGAGTAGTGAATCCCATAGCTCATGATGCCTTTCAAATAACGCAAAAACCCTTTCAAGGGCCGCCAATGAGCATCTCCGATTTGAGACAAATCGACTTAACTTGCTTACAGCAAAGGAGATGTCGGGCCTCGTAGCTGGCTAAATACATAAGCGAGCCAATAATGAGAATATCTCGGTGATCTTTAGCATCCTTAGGATCTCCCGATTCTTTCGAACCAACACGCTAGGATCATATGGTGTAGGAGAGGATCTACATTCGCTATACCCAAAACGACTCAAGATCTTCTCCACATAGTGAGACGAAGCGGTGTTATCCCACCATCATCATCTTTCAGTGACTTGATGTTCAATATCACATCAGCCACTCCTAGATCTTTCATCTCAAAGCAACGAGATAGAAAGTCTTTGACCTCATTGATAACATTAATATTGGTCCCGAATATCGGTATATCATCAACATACGGACATAAGATGACTCCTCGCCCCTACCATGGCGATAGTACACACACTTGTCGACCGTTTACAATAAAGCCTTCATCGATTAAAGTCCTTTCAAACTTCTCATGCCCTTTGCTTAGGTGCTTGCTTAAGACCATACAGAGACTTCAGTAACTTTCACACCTTGCCTTGTTGACCATCTATCACGAATCCATCCGGCTGATCCATATAAATTTCCTCATCTAACTCTCCATTTAGGAAAGCCGTCTTAACGTCCATTTGATGAACGAGAAGATCATGCGAGGCAGCCAAGGATAGCAGTACTCGAATGGTGGTCAATCTAGCCAGTGAATAAGTATCAAAGAAGTCTTCGCCTTCTTTCCGAGTATAACCCTTGGCAACAAGGCGTGCCTTATACTTCTCAATAGTACCATCAGGTCTAAGCTTCTTCTTAAACACCCACTTACATCCTACAGGTTTGCACCCATAAGACGATCGGTAATTTCCCAAGTTCCGTTTGCTATGATGGAATCCATCTCATCATGACGGCTTCTTTCAAAGATAGTCAACATCTTGAGATGCATAAGCTTGAAATAGAAGTGGGAGTATCATCCACGAGGTATACAATGAAATCATCACCAAAGGACTTCGTAGTCCTTTGTCTCTTACTCGGTAGGAGCTTCACCGTTATCCTCCACAGGGATTATCGGTGTTCTATCGAAATGGTGGGTTCAGAATTGTGATTAATTCTTGACTAGATAAACTAGGCATCTCCTGATTTGATGAACTAGACGAATCTTTCATGGGAAAGATGTCTTCAAAGAAAGTCGCATCATTCGACTCCATGATTGTACCAACATGCATGTCAGATACCTGAGATTTCACTATCAAAAATCTATAGCCAATGCTATGAAATGCATATCCCAGAAAGACACAATCCACGGTTTTTGGTCCAAGCTTGCGCTTCTTGGGTATCGGCACATTCACTTTCGCCAAACAACCCCAAGTTCGTAAGTAGGAGAGTTTCAGCCTTTTCCTTTCCCATTCCTCAAATGGAGTAATGGTTTTGTTCTTTTTGGGAACACGGTTTAGGACATGACACGCAGTCTTTATCGCCTCCCCCCACCATTCCTTGGATAGACCCGATGTATCTAACATGGCGTTAACCAAATCAGTTAGAGTACGGTTCTTTCTTTCGGCCATCCCATTTGACTGAGGTGAGTAGGGAGGCGTCCTCTCATGGATAATACCATGCTCCGCACAAAAAGAATCAAATTCGTTGGAAAAATACTCTCCACCACGATCAGACCGAAGTCGCTTAATCTTTCGATCAAGTTGGTTTTCTGATTCAGCTTTATAGATTTTGAAGTGATTAAAAGCTTCATCTTTAGATTTCAGAAGGTACACATAAAGATCGAGTGGAATCATCAATTAAAGTCATGAAATATCGCTTTCCACCTTTTGTCAACTCACCATTCATCTCACAAAGATCTGAATGTATTAGTTCGATGGTGCCAAATCTGTACCTCGGCGGTCTTGTGAGACTTGCGAGTTGCTTAGCTGCACACATACTTGACACTTGGAACTTTTGACAGTAGTAAATTTCGGAATTAAATTCATATCGGCAAGCCGCGTCATGCACCCAAAATTAATATGACAAAGTCGTGAATGCCAAATATTGGACTCACTGTCATTGCAAACATGATTAATAACTTGAGTACATAAGTCTGACAAAGATAAGCGGAACAAGCCTCCGCACTCATAACCCTTTCCAACAAATTGTCCACACTTAGAAATTACAACTTTATTGGACTCAAAGACTAACTTAAAACCATCTCGACACAGAAGAGATCCGCTGACAAGATTCTTATTGATTGAGGAACGTCTGCACATTCTTGGTATACGATCTTCCCAGTAAACTTCAGATCCACCGTACCAACACCTTGAGCGAAGCACGTGAGCCGTTTCCCATCACCGGAGCCAGCCCTCGACGATAAGAAGAGAACATGGAGATATCAGCACATACATGTATATTTGCACGGTGTCTATCCACCAATCAGGTGAATTACAAACTGAAAGAACGTGGGAAATATACCGTACCAAAGATCCTTCATCTCAATATCACCAAGGACAACATTAGCGGACTTGCCACTATTTCCATGTGAACGCTTGTCAAAGCGATTGGGGCTAGGAGCCCAATGATTAGGATCACCACAGACATGGCAGGATCCTTTCTTCTTATACTCGATCTTCTTCTTGAAGTTGGTAGTACATGCGGCCTTGTTTTTGCCATCAAACTTTCCTTTGCCATCGACTGTTCTTATTCTTGAACTTGTGGGACTGGAAGTTGTTTTTCTGCACTACATGTGCGCTAGAACTTCCATCAAAGCCTCGAGGACGTGTATCTTTTGCTCGCCTTTTCTTCAACATGAAGAGATCCGATGAGATCCCAGAAAACTCATGTCTCTTATGTTTCGGAGAGGTAGCAAAGTTCCTCCAAGAAGGAGGAAGCTTGGCAATAATGCCTCGACCCACGAACTTGTCCGGTAAGTTACACTTGAACTGCTCGAGTTCTTTGGCAAGGGAGTATCTCATGAGCACGATCCACGATGGGGCGGTCATCATCTTGTAGTCATAGAATTGCTCCATGATATACGATTCGATGCCGACATCCGAAACACCAAACTTGGCGTCCAAAGCATCCCACGCATCCTTGCCATTATCAAATGACATATAGGTGTCAACAATGTTGTCACCAAGAATCTTGAACAAAGCCCCATAAACATGGTGTCGACTTTCAAACGCTTCCTCTGAGCAGGAGAAAGGTCTCCTCAGTTTGCCAAGAGTGGCGCTATAGCAGCCTAGGTTTTTCAACCATAGAACTGCTCTCGTCGCCATCTCTTATAATTGACACGTCAAAAGGAGGCTGACCTTGTAGCTAAGCTGCGATTGAATTCAGTTGCCTATAATCAGGTTTTTGGATTGTTGAAAATATAAGCAAATTACTATAATATTTAATCCGAAATAAGTAATAATAAATCATGACTATAAGTGCTAGAATTAATCTAATCATGTATACTAGCAGAATAAACGAACAGATCATATTCAGCCAGAATAAACAGATCACATCTATTCCAAGAGCTAGTACAAGAAATCGCAATGTAAACTGAACTAGATAGGAACAGTTACGTACGGTCTGGAGGAGGAATCGGGTTCGCGTTCAGGTTGGGATTGAGGTTGACACCGGTGTCGTCACCATGGCGTCGATGTAGAGGCTGGCGATGTCCGGGAAGAAGTCCTCGTCGGGAAGGAGTGGTCGATCGACGTGATGCCGTCGATGGCAGACGCGCTCCCCAAAAACCTGATCGCCCCTCACCCGTACAGGTTCACGAGAGGCGGTGGTTCCGGAGGCCTACTGTCCCGTCTAACAGCCCACGTTTCCGGAAATTTTCCCGAGCAGCAAAAAGATAAGATCGGCACCGAGGCACAAACCGCAAACCGCAAACGCGAGGCGAGGCGAGGCGGGCGGCGGAGGAGGAGGAGCGCGCGTGTATGCCACTCCTCTTCACTCTCTTTAGGAGGTAGTGAAACACTCCACTATATATATTGGTCCAACTCCCTCTAAACTAGCAAGGTGGGACTAAACTTTGGTGCCACCCCTTGCTAGGCATGAATGGGCCAAGAGAATTTCAGAATTTGTATTAGGCTATGGGCCAAGGCCCACACCCAAATTCCAACACCCCATACGCTGGTAAAAATGACCACGGCATTTAATTTTGTGCCACACAATGCAGCACTAAGGCAAATGCCAGTTGACATGACACCTCACCTATAGTATAGATTCCGCAGTGTTGTTGTTTTCATTCACTTTTGCATCAAATGATGTAGCAAGGTCTATCACTAGTTTTCCTTAGGAAGTGTCATCTTCATCAGAAGAAATATCTGATATTGATTCACTTCTTGGCGCACCATTATTTTCTACAAGGAGTAACTTATTAGTGAACACATGACAATAAATCTCATTGTGAAGAATATTAATGTATACATTATTTAGGTTGCCAACTATACATTTGAGATGTATCTACATGAGTCAACTGCTATCATATAAGCACGTGATCGGACCCCATTCAATCATAAGTAACCTAAAGGTACCAAAAAGACAAACTAGACAACACAACTGCTTTTTACAACGGGAGCAAGAATTTGCCTCAATCTACTAATGAAAGAGTCGCGACAAGAAAAGAAAAAGAAAAAAATTACAACACATGCCTACTCTGCGACATAATTCCACTTATCCGCTTGGCGCACATGGTGACCCAATGCTTGGCCTCAATTGTTATCTTAGCTAGAAGGGCTATAGGGCGATGTGTGCTTGTTGTGGAAGATGCACACACGGTTTGTTTTTTTGCTTGTAATTCAAGTTTTGGGTTGGTACTACTATAAAGCCAAGAGGTGCACACCATGTAAAGCGGGCTAAATTTTATAAAAATGTAGTTGGGTTATATCAAGGGTAAGGTCCCATCTCGAGAGACACCTATATCGTTAGTTTTTGCCTCCTGGTCTATGTGATCGTGTTGCTACTTGCATGGAGTTGGTCATCTTCTCAACACTGATTATTAAGGTTTACAGTTAGGTAATATCTAGATCAGACCCCCTTTTGTATATTTGATGTTTTTATATGTTGATCGCAATGAAATATTGGGCCACCCTTCATCATACCATCATTTAATTAATTTGGGTTGTGGGTTGTGGGCCCGTGCCATTTCCCTTGTATTGCTATTGCTAGGACATGTGCTATTATTGTAAACAATAAAGTTAAGGAAACGAAAGCAAAGAAACTCAAAGAAAGGAATTCCAAGCATAACTATTCTACGCTACTACATCAATTGGTTGATAAGACATTACTGAAAAGATGTTTTTTAGTCTGTACAAAGTATAGAAGGCAACCAATAGTTTTGATGAGACACGGAAAATAGGCGGAGGTGGCCATGAGACAATTTACAAAGGTATATTGTCAAACCAGAAAGTAGTTGGAAATAAAAGGAAATATTGTAAAATTATTAGGATGCTGACTTGAGACAGAATTTCTTCATTTTGTGTATGAGTTTATTTAAAATGAGACCCTTTCATAGCATATCCATGTTGAGGGTCCCAAATTGTTGAGCTAGGAGGATCATTTGAACATTGATGTTGCAGTCGCTAATGCACTAGCACACTTGCATTCATCTGCATAAACAATGATATCACATAGACATCAAAATTGAAAACGTATTGCTTAAAGACCTCCTAACACCAAAAATATAAGATTTTGGAGCTTCCCGAGGGATACCAATTGGCAGTACTAGAATTACAACATGTGTCCAAGGTACTATTGAGTACATGGTCTAGAATTACAATATTATGACAATTGTAAGTAGAGCAGACTTCATAGATTAAGTACAAATCTCCCACTTATTGAATCTTAGTGTTGCCAATATTCTCTAAATTAAGGTTTTGACTTACAATCCTTGAAAGTTAAAACCAATTCTAGAGTAGGGGGGGGGGGGGCAGTCCCCCTTGGCCTTAGAGAAGCTTCACCATTGCACTAGAGTGAACACGGGATGGGATGGACAACATGTGTCATGATGATCAACATCAAGAGATGGAAAAAAGAGACACGCTCTATTCAGGTTAGTTCTTCTATTTTGAAATGTTATGAGCCATCGTCGTATACTCGTATTTCTGCTATTCAGGTTAGTTGCCATCAATAAGTCAAAATTATTGTGCGAAGCGAGATTGATGACTGTATAAATGAGGTACCATTCTCTCAACCATAATATTGTCAGATTGTCGGCATGCTGCCTCGATACAGAAGTTCTTTTCTTGCCTCAAGACAGAAGTGCCTCTCAACTATAAACCATTGTAATATTCGTCTTGGTTTTGCATGCCCCTTCATTTTCATACCCACTTGTAATGTTTTATTTCAACTTACTTCCTTTTATTTTACCTCTGTGTTTCCCTCCGTGTTCTCTGCTCTTGCTTTTGTTCTTGTGTATCATGCTTTCTTTCTTCTTTGTTTGTTGCTTTTCAATCTATCGTCCTTCGTGTGTTCTCTATTCGGAGGGGGAGGGGGTTCTGCTCCATCCTTTTGTGTTATCATGTTTTGTTCTTTATGAGCCTTGGTTTGTACTATGTATTGGTTTGGCGTTCTTCCTAGGCTCTCTTTCTTTTTAGTTTCCTATTTGTCGTCATTACCACTTCAACTTATTATCGTAAACCCTGCCGCTCACGGTAGTATCCAAGTTCTAGGGTTCCATCACACCCAAGGTTGGAATAGAGCAAGATCCTCGATGATATACCGTAAACACGATCATAGCATGTACCAACGCATCAAAGGGTAAAACGAGTGGAGATTTGGTGCACATGACTTCTAAAAAACTCGAAAATCATATTTAAATTTCAAAATTTTCTGAAAAAACCCGGACATAGCCAATGATGTATCCCGCAAATGTGCAAAATTTCAGTTTCAAATACTTTGTGATATGAGCTACACAAAATATCCAAACAACTACCGGAGTATGTTTTGCCATAAACAAAGCACACACACACGCGCGCGTACGAGTGAATGTCTGAACCAAAATATCTCAAGTCTCGACCGTGGAAGCCAGCGTCATGCCGGTAAGCTAGACACGCAGTTGCCCCTTCAGCTCCGGCGACAGCGATCTTTAGAGAGGGGACGACGGCGATCTGCCATTACCCCGCGTACCTTTTGCGCACCACCTGCAAGCGTGGACTTGGCTCGGAGCTAGCTAGCGATATTGGTACCTAGCCGCACCTGCACACCCGATTCCTCTCGTCCAGGGTCCAAAAGGCCTTACGAGCTAGACTCTGTACTGTACCTCTCAACCAGAGACACCCAAACGTGTGCCGCACAAGGAACCACGACGACGATTTTTGCGCGCGCACGCAACATGTTCCTGTCGACGGCGCCAGGGCGTCATGGCGGGCCGACATCGAACCGCGACGCAGCGCAGATCCGAGAAAGACAATCCCTGCTGTATTCATTACGGTTGATCAGTCTGATTGGATCCGATGGAGATGTTCCTTTTTCGGCATTGAAATTTCTCTCCCGTCTTTGCCTAAAAAGGTGTCGCGACAAAGCTGTGCCACTGCCCCTGAGAACGACCAGAGCTGGGGTTTTGGATGCTCCGAGCTAGACGATCATGTCATCGTCAGGCTACAGGAAATGCATGTGTGTGACAAACCCAGTGTTAAACAGCTTGGATCGATGGTCCTGTCTCTGCAAGTGGTACCGTAGTAGTGTGGTTGGGGCAGAGCCATCATGCTAGCAGTGACATGTATGTGAACGCCTCCATCAGGAAGACCACAGGCATCGGTTGTTCGGTGTTCCGGAGAAGAGCCTTAATTAGGTTTAGCCGAGGCACGTCAATTAAGCTGCATCTTTTTATTATTCAAAAAGGGCAGCCCGGTCTCGTATCAACTGATGCATTCGGCCAGTATTAAACAGATTGGATCGATGGTCTTGTCTCTTCACTGCAAGTATTACTTTGGTTGGGGCAGAGCCATCAGGCCAGAACGGTGACATGTATCCGAGCACATCCGTCGGGCGGATCGGTGGAATCCAATCAAACTGAGCTGTGAGCTCCATGTTCTCCAAGGAGGAAAACATGTCTACATGCAGTAGCTAAGGTGCCGCTGTAGTGCAACGGAACGGAGAGGGCTTTTGGATTTTTGGCAATGGCGGATTCAAGATCCATGCCGAAGGTTCTACTATATGCTCGATCTTGATATTTGTGGAGCGAATCATCGATGTCTGAATCGTCTGATGACGACAAGTCTTTGAAAAAAAACTGCGCGCTCACACTCATCGTTGAACTCATCTACTAGTAGAATAGTCCTATATCAAAACTGATTCGAGCTGACCGGATCAAACTCGAAGAACATGCCAAACATGATCTTATCATGGGGGATCGATGCGGTTGATTCGGGCGTCTCCCACGCTGGTAGCGGAGCTGAACCAGCAGCTCCGACGTGCCCGAATCCGTCCTCCTAGGTCGAGGGCGTGGCTGAATCAGACCTCCACTTCACATCCCATGGCGGCCGCGACCTTGGTGGATTCCACCCCGGAAGAATGCTCGACCAACCTGCGAGATATCACCTTCCAGCGGCACGTCGGGGACGCCCGAAAAGAATGGCGGGAGACGGCAGTGGATACGGAAGGTGGAATGCAGACCCACGGATGGAGAGGGTGGTATTTCAGTCGTGTCAACTATTTTCGCGCAGATAAAGGTCATGCTCGGTTTGGCCACACGGCCCACATACATAGATATCGGGGAGGGATTTTTTCTAACCCATGTAACAAAAATTCCAGGTCAGCCGTGTTTACAGGATTTGCTTTGGACCATTTTTGGTCGAAAATTGAAAAACAAAGGTTATTTTCCATGTCGCACAGGTTTACGGTGATGCTCCTAGCTCGATCGGGGGTACTTTGCTCGGTTCGCTGATTACTGCAACAGGCCATCAACTGGTCCCTGCACTGGACTTGAGTACTGTCCGACCAAGACCATGTGTGATCACCTACCAGCATCAGCGACCACATCGTCAGAATTCCAGCGAGGTGCTCTCTAATGGCATGTCCGGGCTAGAGAGAGATAAAGGTCCTAGTTGTCGAGCTCGGATTTCCAGTGTCTTGGCCAAATAAAGTGAAAAGACATTCGCTTTTCTCCAATGCGAAACACACGTGTTTTGCCATAAACAAGCACACACACAAGAAGGCATGTCTTGGCCAAATAAAGTGAAAAAAGAGGTTCGCTTTTCTCAAAGTGAGAAACACCCGTGTTTTGACATAAACAAGCACACACACACAAGACGGCATGTCTGAACCAAAATATCTCTAGTCTTGACCCAGAAAAGCCTGCGTCATGCCGGTAAGCTAGACAGCAGCTAGCTGCCCCTTCAGCTCCGGCGACGCCGATGTGATTTCCCTTCTCGATCAGGGACGATCGACGGCGATCTGCCATTACCGCCCGTACCTTTTGCGCTCCCCACCTGCTCGCAGCTAGCGACATTGGTAGCTAGCCGCACCTGCACACGCCATTACTCCCGTCCAATATCCAAACGCCCCTGCGAGCTAAACCTGTGCCGCGCAGCGAGCCACGACGAAGATTTTTGCGCGCGCACATACGCGACAGCCTCGTTCCCGCTCTTCTCTCACGCGCTGTCGACGGCGGCACAGGCAAGGGCGTCATGGCGAGCCGACGTCGGACCGCGACGCAGCGCAGGTCCGAGAAAGACAATCCCAGCTGTATTCATGACGGTCGATCCGTCAGATTGGATGATGGATGGAGATGTTCCTATTTCGGCACTGAAATTTAAGGCAAAAAAGGTGTCGCGACAAACTGTGCCACTGCGCCTGAAAGTGATCGGGCATAGCTCGAAGACTGCATGCCCTATCGGCGTCGGGCTACAGCGGGATCACATGTGTGACGAATCGCCAAGTGTTACTGACGAACCATGTATCTAGTTGCGGCAGAGCCGTCACGCCAGCAAGCGACATGTATCTGAAGTTCTGAACGCGTTAAACCATGGATCTAACGTTAAGCCATGCATCAACCGCGCTAGCTCCACTTCTTGTGCATTATTGATGCCCTGCTCGGTTGACCAGCATGTTCTCCAAGGAGGAAGCTTGTGCACATGCATAGCTATGGTGTCAACTGGAATGTGCCCTTTGTACTATGTTACTTTCCTCACTTTTCCCCCAGTAGTATGTTTACATCGACTGCTAAGTTGCCGATAGGTGGGCCCATAGTCAACTGGAATTTCCGGTCTTGGCCAGAAGAAAGTGAAAACGAGGTTTACCTTTCTCCACTGAGAATTATCAATGTGAAACACACGGGTTTTGCCTAGAAGTTAGGGCTTGTTTGATTCAAAGGATTTATAAAATATTGAATAGAAAAAAAATGCAGGAATAGAACGGTATGGCACTTGGAATCCTAAAGAAATGAGAAATGTTAGAGTTGATAAAATTAGCTGTTTGATTGCATCAAAGGAAAAACACAGGGAAATTTTTGCAGGATTTAGTATATGTCATAATTGTCATAGACACGTACTCCCTCCATCCCAAGGCTTAAGGCATATAATTTTTTTGAAAAGTCAAACCATGTAAAATTTGACCAAACTTTTAGGAAAACTATTAAAAACTATTATATTATATAGACACCATGTGAAAATATGTTTGATGATGTATGAAAGGATATGGATTACGTATTGTAAATATTAATATTTTTCTCTAAAAACTTGGTCAAACTTTAGTTGGTTTGACTTTTGAAAAAATTATATGACTTAAGCCTTGGGACAGAGGTAGTAGGGATTTTTCCAAGAGGTTCCACCTCGTGTTAGAAATCCTATAGGATTGTAGTGTAGAAAACTAATGCATAAGAATTTTGTAGGATTCATTTCCTTAAAACAAATGGACTCTATAGGAAAAAATCTTATGAATTGGAATAATCCTATAGAATTTCTTTGAATCAAACATGCCCTTGTTCTCGTCTGTATTGGCAGAACAATCTCTAGGACAACTAGGGATGAAACATACACCGCTTCTCCTTAAGATCAACCATTTTTCTTTATGTGACTTCATTATCCTCAAAAATATCGCTTGTCATGTCTCCACATACTCTCTCCATCCCAAAACTAAAGGCATATAACTTTGTTGAAAAGTCAAGCCATGTAAAATTTGATAAAACTTTCAGAAAAAACTATGAAGAACTATTATATTATATAAATACCATGTTAAAATATGTTTCATGATGTATGAAAGGGTACGAATTACGTATTGTAAATATTAATATTTTCTCTAAAAATTTGGTCAAACTTTAGTTGGTTTGACTTTAAAAAAAAGTTATATGTCTTAAGCCTTGGAACAGAGTAGTACTTAGTACGATGAGCCAGACAATAGAAACGATATCCTTTTCCCTATGAGGGTATCCAAAAAAGAAATAACTAACTATTTTGGATCTAATTTCTTAACTTGTCATGTCTCCACATACTCCCTCCATATCAAGGCTTAAGGCATATAACTTTTTTGAAAAGTCAAACCATGTAAAATCTGACCAAACATTTAGAAAAAACTATCAAAAACTATTATATTACATAGATATCATGTGAAAATATATTTTATGATGTATGAAAGGGTATGGATTACGGATTGTAAATATTAATATGACTTTTGAAAAAAGTTATATGACTTAAGCCTTAGAACGGAGGTAGTAGGAATTTTTCCAAGAGGTCCTACCTCTTGTTAGAAATCTTATAGGACTATAGTGTAGAAAACCAATGCATATGAATTTTGTAGGATTCATTCCTTCTATATGAAAAAATCATATAGATTGTGATCCTATAGAATTTCTTAGAATCGAACATGCCCTTACTCTTGTCTGTATTGGCAGAACAATCTCTAGAACAACTGAGGATGAAACATACAGCCGCTTCTCCTTAAGATCAACCATTTTTATTTCTGTGACTTCATTATCCTCAAAAATATCGCTTGTCATATCTCTATATACTCCCTTTCCCAAGACTTAAGGCATATAACTTTTTTGAAAAGTCAAGCCATGTAAAGTTTGTTCAAACTGTAAGAAAAAACTATGAAGAACTATTATATTATATAAATATCATGTTAAAATATGTTTCATGATGTATGAAAGGGTATGGATTACGTATTATAAATATTAATATTTTCTCTAAAATTTTCGTCAAACTTTAGTTGGTTTGACTTTTGAAAAAAGTTATATGGCTTAAGCCTTGAGACGGAGGTAGTACTCGGTACTGTGAGCCAGACAATAGAAACGATATCCCTTTTCCCTATGAGGGTATCCAAAAAAGAAATCACTATCTGTTTTTTATCTAATTTCTTAACTTGTGGATTGAAAATTCTAACTTCAACGGGATAACCCCACACACATAGATAATTCAAGCTCAGTTTTCTTCGTGTCCACATCTCGTAAGGCGCACGGTGCGCCTTTAGTAGGAGTAACATTTCTTACATATGCAGTTGTTTTCAAAGGGCTAACTGAAAATTTGTATAATTAAGCATGCTTCGCACCATATCTATGGGCGTGCAATTTATTTTTTCGATAAAAAGAATATATTAATATCACGAAGATACCAATTACACCCAGTCTCTGCAACAAAGCAGTGCCCTAATGGTAGTAGGGAAGCACATAGCCAAAAAGTAAAGAAGAATTACAAAAAGGAAAAAGTTCTGCTATAGTGATCTGTTCCTTGTAATAGCAGGCCAAACACCACCAAAACAGCATTAGAAATCCAACTTGTACAAAAGTGATGCTTCCAAAAAGAAAATAGTGCACACGTGACATCGTTGCCAGACACAAACAATTAAGGTCAAACCTTGGTTTTTCAACCTGAAAGCTTAGACAATGAAATTCTCATGTGATATCGTCCCCACTTTCCGATGTCGCTGCTACAAGTCACGAATCACCAACGCGAATGTAGATCTTCGTCTCGCTCCCTCTAAAACCAAATGGCTAGAAAAACATAATTGTGCGCGACCGAATCCCATCTGATCCAACAGTCTCCAAGCATGATTCGTTCTGAAAGTTCGTTGGTGGATCCTTCCCGAACTTGACACTTCGGGGTAGATCAATGACTACATGCACCAAGAAGATCAACATCTTGACATGAGAGAAAACCTAGGACCACCGGCTTTATTAGATCCAAGTCTAGCCGCCCCAAACCCCACCGGCAGCCCGAAGGCACGACCGACAGCGAAGGCGACCCGTGCTGCTCGAAGCGTCCGCCAGATGGCCTCATGACTTTGAGCATGTCGGAGGCGAACCACCACCGGACAGTTGATGCAGGGAAAGCATGTCTACGTCGCCATTGCAGGACCACGCTGCAGCGACCCTCGCCAAGCACCATGCCTCGGTCGGCAAACGCAACCCCTGCCGCCATCCGCCATGGGAGGAGCAACACCGCCTTGCGGGGCCATCGCTCCGGTTCCATCCTTCGCTGACATGAGCCCGCCATCCGGGGCGATGCACAGATGTGATCGAAGTCATCCACACGGGAGAGAGGCCACCAGACAAGGAGACCGTCCCGCCGGCACAGTTGACCGAAGGCCTTTGACCACCCGCGTGTGTCCTCCGGCGCTCTCGGAGCAGACTAGAGAGCAGATGCTAGGGCGGTGGCTAGGGTTTCTGCCCGATCCACCACCCCCGGAGAGCCCCCCCCCCTATAGACTGATGCCCGAGCCGCCGATATGCGATTTCTACGGTCAACTACACCATTTGCCGAGGTTCGTCAGACATTGAATAAAACGACCCAGGGGAAGAGCCCCGCCACCGCCATCACCGGAGTCAGACCAGACTTTCCCGAAGGCGCCTCAGGCGGCGGTACGACACGGGGGAGAGGATGAGGGAATGCTACGACTAGCAATAAGAGTCGCCCCCTATCGCCAGAGGAGGGCATTAGCTAAGGTGTCACTCTCGTGCAACAGAGGTAGCCATCTACACCTGACAGTACAAACAACATGTTTAACAGGCATTAGCTAAAGTGTCACTCTCGTGCAACAAAGCTTGCATTATTTGGCAATGGAGATTAATTCAAGATGCCAAGGGGTTCCTATGTACTACGTGATGCTTCTAGTTCGATCGGGGTACTTTGCTCAGTTCGCTGATTACTGCAAGAAGAAGCCATCAATTGGTCCCGACACTGGACTTAACTCTTAAGTACTGTGCAGCCATGTGTGATCACCTACCGGTTCCAGCGAGGTGCTCTCTAATGGCATGTCCGGGTTAGAGAGAGATAATGATCTGTGTTTGTTGCAGTTACATACCACCATGAGCTGGGCCCAAATCAGATCCCAGTTGTTGAGCTGGGATTTCTATTGTCTTGCAAATAACAAATAAAGTACTTTCTCCGATTTATAAATAAGTGTCACCGATTTAGCACAACTTTGCACTAAATCTGCAACATATATTATGGATCTACAACATATGTTTTGCTATAAACAAGCACACACTTACATGTGTGAACAAAAATATCTGAAGTCTCGAGCCCGCAAGCCTGCATCCTGCATGCCAGTAAGCTAGACAGCCAGTTGCCCCTTCAGCTCCGGCGATGTCGACGTGATTTCTCTACTCGACCGGGACAGCGATCCGTCATTTTTCTTCCTAGAGATCGCGGACGACGGCGATCTGCCATAACCCCACGTACCTCTTGCGCTCCCCACCTGCAGGCGTGGACTTGGCTCGGAGCTAGCTTTTTTTTTTTTGAACAGAGGCTCGGAGCTAGCTAGCGACATTGCTAGCCGCACCTGCACACGCCATTCCGATCCTCCCGTGTCTGTCATCCAAACTCTGTACTATACTTGGAACCCACTCTATCAGCCAACCGTGTGCCGCGCAGCGAGCCACGACGACCATTCTTGCGCACGCACGCGACAGCTTCTCGTTCTCCCGCGTTGTCGACGGCGCCATGGCGCCATGGCGAGTCGACGTCGGACCGCGACGCAACGCAGATCCGAGAAAGACAATCCTGCCCGATTAATTACGGTCGATCAGTGCGATTGGATGCGATGGAGATGTTCCTTTTTCGGCATTGAAATCTCTCCCCCGTCTCTCGCAAAAAAGGTGTCGCGACAAAGCTGTGCCACTGCCCCTGAGATCGACAGGGGTTGGGGTTTTGGATGCTTCGAGCTAGACGATCATGTCATCATCATGCTGCAGGGAAACACATGTGCATGACAAATTAACCAAGTGTTAACAGATTGGATCAATGGTCCATTCTGCAAGTAGCTACTAGTGTGGTTGGGGCATAGCCATCACGCCAGCAGTGGCATGTATGTGAACGCCTCCATCAGGAAGGTCAGAGGCATCCAATTAGATCAAACTAGTACTACTGAGGTTGTTCGGTGTTCGGGAGAAGAGCCTTAATTAGGCTTAGCGAGGCACGTGATTTGAGCTGCATCGTTTTTCTTAAGGGCAGCCCATATCGGGTGATGCATACCGTCTCTTTTAGTATAATTTATTTCGCGAAATTCCACCCATAGTCTTATAGTTTATTACAAATCAGAGGTCATAAAGGGTCGATGCATGGATCAGCCATCAGAAAAAGTAGACAACGTGAAACTCCTTTGCATCAACATTGCAGACGGCTATCAAAGCCTCAACCGAATTGGCTGTAAAAAGTCCAAGCTCCCGTTTTTAAACGGTTGGACCTAGAAGCCATGGCCTAGCGCTGCTCCGAGCGGTAGGAGTAAGAATCATGCACGAATCCAATGGAAGGCGAGAGGAATAACCTGCAAGAACGAATGATAACTTGATTTGTTAAAAGTAAAATTGTTCCCCACATGCCAAATTGACTAAAGGTAAGACCAATGGAGGTCTATCTTTCTTTTCTACCCATGCAACCAATTCTCAAATATGTTGATTGGTGGTGTAATATTAAAAGACAAGTGAACTATCCTCCTTAAAAATTTCACAAAAAGGACAATAAAATGAAGGTGTTGTATTGTTTTATCTTGATCACAAAGGCAACACTTTTTGCATCCTTGTCAAATTCGTTTTGCTAAGTTGTCCTTAGTGAGAATAACCTTATGTGATGAAGAAACAACATAAAAAAATCTTTTTTTAAGTGACACTTTGATTTGTGTAAAATATTGATTCCAATAATTGTGTGTTAGATCTTCTCGAATTAGGGAAGCTTGTGTGCATGCATTAGCCTTTTTTAGAGGGGCATCTACAAGCATTAGCTAAGATGTCGCCATCATGCAACGGAACGGAGAGGATGGGCTTTTTTTGAACCATGCAGGAGAGTTGCATGTCATATATTAGATAGAAGAAATGCTCAAAAAATGGCCATAGAGTGCAGATATTTAAACCTAATAGTACAAGGATAAAAAATCACAGCATAACTAGCATCTAGGTGATGGGTTTCGCAGCATAGTAAATCAAAATTTTCTACGGAAGCGAACAGAGGGAAAGCCAAGATCTAATCTAGGAGATGCAAACAACGAGAGAGATTGGATTAGATCTTCATACCCTTGAAGATTCGCTGACAGAGCGCTCGTCGGGCGTGGGTGATGTAGTCGTACTCGCTTCTCCTCCTCGCGATCCGATCCGATCTAGCACCACAAGTGGCGGTGCCTCCGTGAGATGCACACGTGCGGCACCTCGACGTCTCCTCCTTCCTCGGACCAGAAAGTATGGTGGAGAGATAGATTGGATCTACAGCACGACGGCGTGGTGTATATGGTGGAGAATTTCTGCCGCGGGGCTTCGCCTACAAACAGTCGGGAGGGAGAGAGGAAGGGCAGCAGGGCAACTGGGTTTGGAGGAAGGTGTAAGGGTGTGTGAGAGGGGGCGCACCAGCCCTCTATATATAGAGGGGGGTGCGGCCAGCCCTAGCCTCTCCTCCAAGCCTATCTCTAGTTTAAACACTTTAAACTCTCCCTTATCTAGAAATCCTATCTTATCTTATCTCTAGTTTAAACGATTTAAACTCTCTAGGATCGGCTGGGCCCTATGGGGCCTTGTGCCCCTGGCCCAATGCGGCCAGGACACTCCCTCATAGGCCCATGCCCCCTCCCGAAAGGTGGGACCACGTTGGCCCCCTTCCGGAAGGTTCTAGAAGCTTCCGGTACAATACCGATTAATCCGGAACAATTCCGAACTCCAAAAACTGCACTGCCTTATATGAATCTTATTCTCGGACCATTCCGGAACCTCGTGATGTCCCGGATCCCATCCGAGACTCGAACAAAATTCATAAACCAATTATCCAATCTATCCTAGCGTCGAGACACGTTAAGTGTGTGACCCTGCGGGTTCGAGAATATGCAGACATGATCTTCTATCAATAATCAACAGCGGGGTCTGGGCACCCATATTGACTCCCACACATTCATCGATGATCATATCGGATGAACCACGATGCCAGGATTCAATCAATCCCATATATATATTCCCTTCGTCTCGCGATATTTTACTTGCCCGAGATTCGATCGTCGGTATCGTCATACCTAGTCCAATCTCGTTCACAGCAAGTACTTTACTCGTTCCGTAATCCGATATCACTTTGTGATCAACTCCTTAACCACATGCTTGCAAGCGGTGTTTGATATCGATTACCGAGTGGGCCCGAAGTATATCTCTCCGACTTGGGAGGGACAAATCCCATCTCGATACATACAACCCAATAGATACTTTCCGATCACCTGAGAGACACCTTTATGATCACCCTCTCATAGGATGACGTTTGATGACCTCAAAGCTTTCTTCCGATAACAGGGAGTTGTATTATCTCATGGTCTAAGGAATACAATATTTGACATAGGAAAAGCTTCGCAAAGATGAACACAATGACACGATCTAATTGCTTCGCTTAGTTTGGGTCTGTCCACCATATCATTCTCCCAATGATATGATCTTATTATCAATTGACAACTCATGTCTATGGTTAGGAAACCTTAACCATCATTGATCAATGAGATAGTCCATAGAGGCGTACTAGGGACACGGTGTTGTTCACAAATCACACAAGTATTAATGTTTCCGCTTAATACAATTCTAGCATGGAATATAAACTTTATCATGAACAAGAATTATAATAATAACATCTTTATTATTGCCTCTAGGGCATAATTCCAACAGTCTCCCACTTGCACTAGAGTCAATAATCTAGTTTACATTTGGCAACAATCTCACACCCATGGCACTGAGGTGCTGATCATGTTTACGTGGAAGAGGTTTAGTCAAGGGATCTGCGACATTCGATCTGTATGTACTTTCTGATCTTGGATCTCCATCCGCTATATAATCTCGGATTATATGAAACTTCATGTTGATATGCTTGGTCTTTGGATGATATCTTGGTTCCTTAGCGAGTGCTATGGCGCCAGGTTGTCACACAATATCTCCGATGGGTCCAATGCACTTGGAACCACGCCAAGCTCGATGATGAAATTTCTGATCCAAACTCCTTCACTTGGCCTTCTGCTGACAGCCATGTATTCCGCTTCATCTGTAGATCCCGCGATCACGCTTTGCTTGCAGCTTCTCCAGCTCACAGCTCCTCCATTCAAAATATACACGTATCACATGCGAGATTTAGCATCATCCTTGTCGATGTCGAAACTAGCATCGACGTAACCTTTCTGACATTTATGTTCATCACCCCATAGACTAAGAACATTTCTTTAGTCCTATTTAGGTACCTTAGGATGTTCTTCACGGCTGTCCAGTGTTCCACTCCTGGATCACTTTGATATCTGCTCGTCAAACTAAGAGCATTGGACACATCCGGTCTAGTACACAACATGGCATACATGATGGAACCTATGGCCGAGGCATAAGGCACTTTGCTCATAGCTTCCCTATCATTTACCGTAGCTGGACACTGAGCCTTGCTCAATATCTTACGACAACATAGGCCTTTGAACCTTTCAATGCCTTATCCATTACGAACCTTTTCGAACTTTGTCTAGGTATGTACTACGGCTTAAAGCTATCGAGCATCTTTGTCTATCTCTATAGATTTTGATGCCCAATATATAAGCAGCTTCACCTAGGTCTTTCATTGAAAAACACTTATTCAAATAACTCTTCACATCGTTAAGCATGTCGATGTCATTTCCAATAATCAATATGTCATCCACATATAGTACCGAAACGTCACCGAGCTCCCACTCACTTTCTTGTAGATGCAAGCTTAAAGCAATTTGGAACAAATCCAAAGCTCTTGATCACTTGATCAAAGCGAAGGTTCCAACTCCGAGATGCTTGCTTCAGTCCATAAATGGAGCTGAAGTTTGCATACTTTATCGACATCCTTAGGATCGACAAAACCTTGGGTTGCATCATATACAACTCTTCATCAATGTTGCCATTGAGGAAAGCGATCTTGACATCCATTTGCCATATTTCATAATCATGAAACGCAGCAATTGCTAATAAAATCGAATGGACTTAAACATCGCCACGGGAGAAAGTCTCATCGTAGTCAACACCTTGAACTTGTTGAAAACCTTTCGCAACAAGCCGTGCTTTATAGCGGTAACATTACCATCCGCGTCCGTTTTCTTCTTGAAGATCCATTTGCACTCAACGGCCTTTGATCGCTAGGAGGTCCACCAAAGTCCATACTTGGTTTTTGCTCATGGATCCCAATTCGGTTCATGGCTTCTAGCCATTTCTCGAGTCTGGGCTCATCATCGCTTCCTCATAGTTCGTAGGTTCACTGTCTTCTACTAACAAGACAGTCAAGACAGGGTTGCCGTACCACTCAGGAGGGGCACGCGACCTTGTCGACCTGCGACGTTCGATGGCATCGTCCAAGCTTCATGATCCTTGTCATTAGCTTCCTCTATCGTTAGTGCGGCGACCTGGAACAATTTCAGGTGTTGCGCTACTCTCCAATTCAAGAGAAGGTTCAATAACCTCGTCTAGCTCTACTTTCCTCCCACTCACTTCTTTCGAGAGAAACTCCTTCTCAAGAAAGGAACCGTTCTTCACGACAAACACTTTGCCTTGGTTACGTGATAGAAGGTATACCCAATAGTTTCCTTAGGGTATCCTATGAAGACGCATTTCTCCGCTTTGGGTTCGAGCTTGTCGCATCGACTTCTTGGCGTAAACCGCATCCCCAAACTTTAAGAAACGACAACTTAGGTTTAGCACCAAACCACAGTTCATACGGTGTCGTCTCAATGGATTTAGATGGAGCCCTATTTAAAGTGAATGCAGCGGTTTCTAATGCATAACCCCAAAATGATAACGGCAAATCAGTAAGAGACATCATCGATCGGACCATATCTAATAGGGTTCGATTCCGCGTTCGAACACACCATTGCTGTTGTGGTGTTCGGTGGCGTGAGTTGTGAAACGATTCCACTTGCTTTGAGATGCATGAGAAAATAATAACTCAAATATTACTACGATCGGATCGTAGAAACTTAATCTTTATTTTACGATGGTTCTCTACTTCATTCTGAAATTATTTGAACTTTTCAAACTTTTCAGATTTATGTTTCATTAAATAGATATACCCATATCTACTTAAGTCATCGGTAAAAGTGAGAAAATAGCGATATCCACCGCGTCAAACACTCATCATCGCATACATCGGTATGTATGATTTCCAACAAGTCAGTTGCTCGCTCCATCATACCGGAGAACGGGGTTTTGATCATCTTGCCCATGAGGCATGGTTCGCATGTGTCAAATGATTCAAAATCAAGAGACTCCAAAAGTCTATCAAAATGGAGTTTCTTCATGCGCTTTACACCAATATGACCTAGACGCGATGCCACAAATAAGTAGGATTATCACTATCTACTTTGCATCTCTTAGCCTCAATGTTATGGATGTGTGTTTCATCCCTTTCGAGATTTAGAAGAAATAAACCACTCACAAGAGGTGCATGACCATAAAAGATGTTACTCATATAAATAGAACAACCATTATTCTCCGATTTAAATGAATAACCGTCTTGCAATAAACACGATCCAGAAATAATGTTCATGCTCAACGCAGGCACATAATAACATTTATTAAGGTTTAAAACTAATCCCGAAGGTAAAACTAAGGAGAGCGTGCCGACGGCCATCACATCAACTCTTGATCCGTTGCCAACGCGCATCGTCACCTCATCCTCGCATGGCCGTCGTCTATTCCGTAGCTCATTTGAGTTACAAATATTAGCAACGAACCAGTATCAAATACCCGGGCACTACAACGAGGGCTAGTAAAGAAAACATCAATAACATGTATATCAAATATACCTTTAATGGTGCCAGCCTTCTTGTCCGCTAAGTACTTGGACGATTGCGCTTCGATGACCCTTGTCCTTGCAATAGAAGCACTCGATGTCCGGCTTAGGACCAGACTTGAGCTTCTTCTCAGCGAGGGCAACGCGCTTACCGCTTTTCTTGAAGGGCTTCTTTGCACCTTTACCTTTCTTAAAGGAGGGCTTGTTGACCATCAACACATGATTATCCTTTTGATGTCCACCTCCGCAGCCTTGACTTTGCGAAGAGCTCGGTGATCGTATCGATGGAACCAATCTGATTGTGAGTCACTA
Organism: Avena insularis; assembly: GCA_023614405.1. Taxonomy (NCBI): domain Eukaryota; kingdom Viridiplantae; phylum Streptophyta; class Magnoliopsida; order Poales; family Poaceae; genus Avena; species Avena insularis. The sequence goes on along the minus strand of CM042695.1, from coordinate 372,984,725 downwards.
CAAAACTTTTATAGCTGGGAGGAGTGATTGCAGAACCTGTCAATCTTGAGCTCCTCCGAATCTTGCAGTCCGATTGCTCAAAGGCGTTGAGTGTAGCCCGACATCTTAATGGCGTGCTCACTAACGGAACTCCTTCCTCCATCTTGCGTTAAAGAACTTCTCGGAGATCTCATATCTCTCGAGCGGGCTGAGTCGAAACATGGTTTTCAGCTCCTCGAGAATCTCAAAGGGCCGGGATAGTTTTCAAAACGATTTTGAAGTTCGGTTCCATAGCAAACAACATGGTGCTCTTAATCACACCATAATCATCTTTGCGCCGATGATGACAGCTTTCTCATCAGCCAGCGATTGCAAGGGGTCACCTAACGCTTTCCAAGGACATAGTCCTTTGTCCATGCCAGAATGATTCTAAGATTGCGGAACCAGTTGGTGAAGTTAGACCCATTGTTTCTAAGCTTTTCTTTCTCAGCAAAAACATTGAAGTTGAAGTTGGACTTGGCCATGTGATCTACAGTATTTGCAAGTACAATTTAGACTATGTTCATGATAAATAGTTCAACTTAATCAAATTACTAGATGAACTCCCACTAAATTCAATATCCCTCAAGTTGTTTAGTGAACACGATCCAAATTCACCACACCTAATCCGATCTTCACGAGAAGAGATGTGGTTTCAATGGTGGACAACGAAGTGTCGATCATATCATTCATATGACTTATGCTTAACCTTTTGGTTCTTGTGTTCCTAGGCCATGTCTGTACATGCTAGGCTCGTCAAGTAAAACCCAAGTATTTCCGCGTGTGCAAAACTGGCTTGCACCCGTTGTATGTGAGCGTAGAGTCTATAGCACCCGATCATCACGTGATGCTTGGACACGACGAACTTTAGCGGTGCATACTTGGGGAGAACACAGTTTTATCTTGATCTTTAAGTGAGGAATCATCTTATAATGCTACCGTCACGATCTAAGCATAATAAGATACATAAAAGGATAAACATCACATGCATATAACTTTATGTGACATGGTATAGCCAATCTTCGCGCAATGATCTCCATCTTGTGCGTTCCGGCATGATCTCCATCACTCCACCATGATTGCCTCCACCACGAATAGCAACTAAAACTATTGCTAACTACTTAGCGATAAAGTAAAGCTATTACATGGCGTATAAGAAGTTGACTCATGGTCATACACAATTATAAAGACAACCATATGGCTCCTGCGGTTGTGTACTCATCGACATGCAAGTCGTGAAACATTACAAAACATGATCATCGCATACATTATACACATCACATCTTGGGCCATACCATATCACGAAAACACTCCTGCAAAAACAAGTTAGGCGCCTCTACTTTGTTGTTGCATGTTTTACGTGGCTTATGGGAGTAGATGCTAAGAACGATTCTTACCTACGGAAAGCCACAACGGTGATTTTATGGTTGCCAAACTCGGTTAATCCCATGACAACTATAGTGAGAGAAACCGACATCCACCAGCCGCATGTATGGTACAAGCCACACGTCAAGTGCGGGCGGTCTCATGACGACGTCGCGTAAGGTTGGCCTGGACCGCTTCAATCTCACTATCGCGCCATAAGAAGAACACAAACAAGAGGCTTGCAGAGAAAACATCAACGCCGCAACAACCATGTTGCGTTCTACGATCTAGCTCGATACCATTGATGGGTTTTTACATAGTAAATCAAAATTTTCTGAGCGAACAGAGGAAAGCCAAGATCTAATCTAGGAGATGCAAACAACGAGAGATTGGATTAGATCTTCATACCCTTAAAGATTCGCCTGCCAGCGTTAACGGAACGTGGGTGATGTAGTCGTACTCGCTTCTCCTCCTCGCGATCCGATCCGATCTAGCACCACAAGTGGCGGTGCCTCCGTGAGATGCACACGTGCGGCACCTCGACGTCTCCTCCTTCCTCGGACCAGAAAGTATGGTGGAGAGATAGATTGGATCTACAACACGACGGCGTGGTGTATATGGTGGAGAATTTCTGCAACAGGGCTTCGCCCACAAACAGTCGGGAGGGAGAGAGGAGGGCAGCAGGGCAACTAGGGTTTGGAGGAAGGTGTAAGGGTGTGAGAGGGGGGGCGCACCAGCCCTCTATATATAGAGGGGGGTGCGGCCAGCCCTAGCCTCTCCTCCAAGCCTATCTCTAGTTTAAACAATTTAAACTCTCCCTTATCTAGAAATCCTATCTTATCTTATCTCTAGTTTAAACGATTTAAACTCTCTAGGATCGGCTGGGCCCTATGGGGCCTTGTGCCCCTGGCCCAATGCGGCCAGGACACTCCCTCATAGGCCCATGACCCCTCCCGAAGGTGGGACCACGTTGGCCCCTTCCGGAAGGTTCTAGAAGCTTCCGGTACAATACCGATTAACGCCGAACAATTCCGAACTCCAAAAACTGCACTGCCTTATATGAATCTTATTCTCCGGACCATTCCGGAACCTCTCGTGATGTCCCGGATCCCATCCGAGACTCCGAACAAAAATTCATAAACCAATTATCCAATCTATCCTAGCGTCGAGACACGTTAAGTGTGTGACCTACTGGTTCGAGAATATAGACATGATCTTCTATCAATAATCAACAATGGGTGCAGGCACCCATATTGACTCCACATTCATCGATGATCATATCGGATGAACCACGATGCCAGGATTCAATCAATCCCATATATATATTCCCTTCGTCTCGCGATATTTTACTTGCCCGAGATTCGATCGTCGGTATCGTCATACCTAGTTCAATCTCGTTCACAGCAAGTACTTTACTCGTTCCGTAATCCGATATCACTTTGTGATCAACTCCTTAACCACATGCTTGCAAGCGGTGTTTGATATCGATTACCGAGTGGGCCCAAAGTATATCTCTCCGACTTGGGAGGGACAAATCCCATCTCGATACATACAACCCAACAGATACTTTCCGATCACCTGAGAGACACCTTTATGATCACCCTCTCATAGGATGACGTTTGATAACCTCAAAGCTTTCTTCCGATACCAGGGAGTTGTATTATCTCATGGTCTAAGGAATACAATATTTGATATAGGAAAAGCTTCGCAAAGATGAACACAATGACACGATCTAATTGCTTCGCTTAGTTTGGGTCTGTCCACCATATCATTCTCCCAATGATATGATCTCATTATCAATTGACAACTCATGTCTATGGTTAGGAAACCTTAACCATCATTGATCAATGAGCTAGTCCATAGAGGCGTACTAGGGACACGGTGTTGTTCACAAACCACACAAGTATTAATGTTTCCGCTTAATACAATTCTAGCATGGAATATAAACTTTATCATGAACAAGAATTATAATAATAACATCTTTATTATTGCCTCTAGGGCATAATTCCAACACTAGGAAGGACAAATGACCAAAAGACAGCGAAAATATGACCCAAAACAGAGGACAAACCGAAGCAACTATATGGGCTCATGTAGCACTAAGTTTCCTGGAAACTGAAACGACCTCCGCTGGAAGTAGCTCAAACTTTTGCATCCTGCTTGATTTGAACTACGAACTGCTCCAAGGTTTTGTAGTTGTTTTCAAACACTAGCCGGTTTTTTCCTTCCATATACTCCAGGTGACAAGCATCACAACTAAATTTAGGCGTTTCAGTTTTGCTCCCCATAGCAAAACTCTGGGATGTCTCCACTAGCCTCGAAAGAACACATGAAACCTGACCAACACGACCTGCAAATAAAATGAGCTTTTGGAAATGGCGAATTCAAGATCCATGAAGAAGGTTCTGCATCCAATCAATACTTTAGGACGGGATAACTTGAGTAATCTTTAAATATTAGCACAAAAATTAAAGATACTTTTAAGGAGTATTCTAGAGTAGGGGCACCATTGCCCCTTGACCCCAGAGAAGCTCTGCCACTTAAAAAGGGGGCCTTTTGTGTCCTGGCAATGTCGAGGGAATATATGTGTGTGACAAACATAGTGTTAACAGAACAGATCGATGGTCTTCTGATTCATGTCTGCTAGGCAGAGCCAACCTAGTGTTAACAAAATGGATCTAGGGTCGTCAATCCATCCCATACTATATTTTAACATGTCCAATAGATTTTTGCCTTGGTCACGATGCACATCTAAGTGTAAACCGAGACAGAGGGAGTACTTCGGGACGGGATTAGGTCAGATGCATATGAGAATAATTGGCATCAACCATAAGATGTAGTAGAATGGTATGCCCATTTGAGAGAGAGAGAGAGAGCAACTGAACTAATAATACAACCTATAGTACACGAGATACTAATCATAGGAGCAACACAATGGCGATGAATGTGAAGTAGAATGGTCGATGTCCCCCTCGATGGTATCGAGAGATTGGACATGTGTTCTATCTAGAGCTATTCTCATGTGGTTGTTCTATCTTCTAGCATTGATAAATAACAGAATATATAGGTGAAGCGTTTTAGGGTTGGAATGATGCATTGGGCCAAAGCGAGAATTGGTACCAATGTGTCCTACACACCTGGTTGTGGCGCATGACCCCAAGCGTGCCATATATCCCTTTGACGAGGCTTGGCAATCCTAGCTTCTTGAAACTCTCCGGTATATATTTTTGGCTTATTGTCCTGTCCCATGAAAATACCTAAAACGGACATAAATAGAGGTTAAGCCTAAAACAATTACTTAAATTTGAATAACAAGGAAATATGTTACAAATTCGTCAAGAGGAAACAATTATGACATATCAGGATAGCAGCACCGTGTTTGAAGACTGCAAGCAGATGTTTTATGCAGCCCCAAGAAATGGAGACGATGGCAAATTGCGCACGACATGAGGAGTAGGTGGATGCCGAGGTGGCGCTCTCATGGGCAAGGTGGTCGTTGATGTGTCGGGTTCTGAGAACGTGGGTTCATAAGGGATGCTTTCTCGGCCACCAATGTTGGGAGGGTGCAGTCCTACTCCTCCCGTTGCGGCTTGGTTTCTCTCCTCTTCGTCGGCGGTGGTTTTTGGGGTACAGCGGAGGGATGTCTTCATGCTATTCGTTGGTCCGTTTGGGTTTTTGGTGGTACGCTTTGCATGCTATTTTGCCCTATTTTCCCCCAATAGACCGGGCAGAGCTCATGCCGATTTCTTTCCATACACTCCTAAGGGCATGTATAATGGTTTAGACACCATCTGTCTGTAGTTCTGTTCCATGTCATCTATAGACAGCAGTTAAAGACAGCTTTCACAATGGGTTGTCTGTAATATTCCGGAAAATCTGCATAGAATCAGCGGATCGGATCCACCGAGATAGATCAAAAGTTGGCAGTTGAAAAGACAAACTCCATACAACGGTAGAAGGCCGTCTGTAGCCAGCGATTTTCCAGCGCTAAAGACCGTCTGCAATTCTATCGACATGCTTCTTCTCTCTCTTCCCTTTCTTTTCCCAAGTCAGCAGAAAATCCTGGTTGGCACTCGTTGCAGACAGCTGATTGTACACTGTTGTACACGCCCTAAGAGTAACTCCAACGGCTTACTCATATATGGGTAAGCAAAAAGTGTATAGGTAAGAAGAGAGAGAAAGTATAGGTAATCAAAACATTGTTTGTTCCAACAGCTTACCCATTTTTTGTCTAGCCAAAACACAATCGGGACCTAAACAATAAATAAATTACAATACAGTACATATTTTTACACTGAGGATCCTATAGAAAAAAATAAAAAAGCAATCAAGGACAGCCGCCGGCGGTGAACTGCACGCATGCTGCACCTAGGCCTCGCCGGAGCCGTTGCCTCCCCGGTCCTCGCCTGCGTCGCTGCGTTCCTAGGCCTCGCCTACGTCGCCGCCGGAGCACGGTGGCCGGGATTAAGGCCAAGAGCTCGACGGGAACTTGGTCGAGGCCGACGACTAGAGGTCGTAGGTGGGGACGCGGGAGGGCTCGCGGTGCTCGCCTGTGGGGGAAGGTGGTGGAGCTCGCGGGTAGGGTGGAGGCGGAGTTGTCTGCGCGCTTGGAAGAAGCTCTGCCCCGGCGAATTGGAGCTGGTGGAGCGGCAATGGAGACGAACGTTGTGGCTCGCTCCCGCGCTCCCGGTCGATAGAAGGGGCGGTCGGGGGCGGTGGAGGCCGGCGGTCGGGGTGGAGGTGGAGGGGCGCAGAGTGGAGACGATGGGGTGGTCGCCGGCGGCCAGAGGGACGATGGCGTGCGGCGCCATCCTTGCGTGGCTCGGGGCGAAATTTCGTTGCACGGTTGGAAAACTCCCTTTGAGTTTTCGCTGATGTGGCAAGAAATGGGTAAGATTTGCCTCTTACCCAAAATTTGTGTCCATATACCCATATATGGGTAGGAGGTGACAAAAAATGGGTGATCACCCAAAAAATTTATGGTGGGGGACCACTTATGGGTAAGCTGTTGGAACAAGTTTTTTATCCATCTTACCCAAGAAAGTAGTTATTGTCTCTCTTGCCCATATATAGATAAGCTGTTGGAGTTGCTCTAAGCCACCGATAGGTGGCCCAAATCAAATCACATATAGCGTGCTCGTTAACTGGAATTCCCGGTGTTGGCCAAAACAAAGTGAAAACGAGGTCCACCTTTCTGCGATGAGACGAGATTTACCAATGTGAAACACCGGAAAATCAATATGGAGGACGGGCTCCATGGTGGACTTTTTAAAAAAATTCAAAAAGCGTCAATATTTTTGAAACAAATATATTCGTGTAGCCCATAATGTAAAATTCATGTATGCAAAATATAAAAGTAAAATACATTGTATTTTGTGCACAGTAAAAAAGACAGATATGACAAATTTTGGAGAAAAGAAGGCCCATTCAGAAATTCCACAGTTCATACTCAGATTCAAATTGTTCTCTTTTTTATTGAGGCAAGAATACAAAGTATTTTCTCACAATATTTTTTCAAACGCGTATTATAACTCATTATCTATCACCCTATATTTTTTCGGAATTTTTGAATATTTAAATTTTAATTTTTTCAAAAAATAAATAAAGTCCTAACTAGAGGCCGTGCTCCAAATCGACGCACTCTGTGAAACACAGGCTTTGCCCAAAAGCTAGCCTGAAACCTATCCCGATAGGCTCCAACATGCAGGTTGCCGATCTCGACGTAATTTTCATTGGTCATCGGGACGGCGATCCGTCACCTTTCGCCCACAGCTATCGGCCATTACCCCGCCGCGTACCTTTTGATCTCCTCACCTGCAAGCGTAGACTGACTCCGGCGACGCTGCCGCATACGCGATTCCTCCAGCCCAGTCCAAAGTCTAAACTGTCTGAGAGTGACTCGTACCATGCACTACCTCTCTCATACAGAAATAATCCCAACGCAAGAAACGTGTGCCTGGCAGCGAGCCACGACAGGCGCGTCGCAGCGGCTCCGTTAGTTCCCCGTGCCTCTTTCCGACGTTACGTCCAACGGCGCCACCACGGCGGCGTCCACGAGGCCCCGGAAGAGCCACGGGCACGCACCACCAGTCCACCACCACCACCTAGGCACGGCGGGTCGACGTCGGGAATGCAACCGAACACGGATCCGAGAAAGACAACCCCCTGCAATATTCATGCCACCAGTACGCAGATCAGCCTGCCGATTGGATGAAGTCATGAAACCATGGACCTGTTCCTCTTCGTTTTCCCGTCTTTGGCAAAAGCTGGCGCGACAAATCTGCGCCACTGCTGCAGAAAGGGATCTTGCCTGGCCAGAAGAGCGTCGCATCGGCATCGGGCTACAGGGAAAGACATGTGTGTGACAAACCAAGTAGTGTTGCCGATGGACCAACAAATTATTAGATCGATGGTCCAAATCGATCGGGCCATCCCTCACCAGCACTCTCCAGCAGTGCCATGGAGTAGTATCTGGCTGCATCTATGTTGATGATCAGTGGGGCATCCAATCAAACAGTGGCCGTTCGGTGTTACTAGTGGCGTCTTAACTAGGCTTAGCCAAGGCACGAGGGGCATCAATTGAGCCGCATCTAGTCTGCATTATTGTTGGCCCCGGCCGGCCATGCATGTTCTCCTCCAGGGAGGAATTAAGGTGTCGCTCTCGTGCAACAAAGCTTGCATTGTTTGGCAATGGCGATTAATTCAAGATGCCATAAAGGGCCGGGCTCTTATGTACGTCGAATCCATACCCCCGGGACAGGACAGGATAAGGACGGATGTTCGTGCATGGCTGCATCTAACCGAGCACGGAATTTGTAGTGGCTTACTGGCTTGTTTTTATGTCAGATCCTACTGATCTGGAGCAGGAACAAGGAGAAGGTAGGCATTATTGAGTGAGGGGCACTGGGCAGGCCTCCTCTTCATGAATCATAATCGCTACGGATATGTTTAAGGAGGAAGAGAAAAATATAAGGAAACATGCCTGTGCTTACGCCTTAGTGATCACGGATACTATTAGAACAAGGAATGACCTAGGTGCTGTTCTAATGCACGACACATAAGAATGATTCTACGTTTAGTACTCTCAAATAAGCGTTGCTAGCCGTCTCTTGTTGGTCTTTGCCTTTGTGTGTTGCCAGCCTAGCTCTTGTTGGTCTTTGCCTTTGTGTGTATTGTTATGGGACGTGTTTGCTAGCTGTCTTTTCTCTTCGTGCAGCCAGCTCGTACAAATAAGTCCTTTTGCTAAGTTGGGCCTCGTTCGCATGGCACAAGTTTTAAAACAGGGCAAAAGTTGACCTGCTGAAAACGTCCAAATCGGGTGAGCGTTGCCCCTCCATGGTCGGCGCACCTCCCCCTCTCCTTCCGCTCCGCTCTCTCACCATCGGATAGATGACGGCCCAGGAGCAATGGGCGGCCGCCAAACTAGACAAGCTCACCGCTGGAGGCGAGGAAGTTCTTGGAGAGGGCACTCAAGGCCCCCTCCTCCATCTATGCGAGGCCTCGCACAACTCGGGCGGCGACCTCTTCTTCATCGGGGCCACATCTGCGACCAAGGCGGCCGAAAAGGCCCTACATTCGTCGGGCTAACCCTCGACGATTTGACGAGGTTGTTTCCGCGCGTGCCGACGGCCCTAACCCACGCTCCCGGCACATCGTCTTTCGCTCCGGTGCCACATGCAGCTACTTCAAGATCATCCACGACGACTGCATTATCCACTGTAAGTCCTCGATTCTCTCCTATTCGTTTAGCGGTTAGGATTAGCACGATAGGATTGCGCAAATCGAAGTGCAATTTAGGTTACGGACTTACAGTTAGGCATTGAATCGAACAAGTTAGGAGTCGATGGCGGTTGGGAATTGAAATTTGGGGATTTATTTGCATTTGCTCTTTAGGGATTGATTCAATGCATCCAAAATTGGGGATTTGAATTAGCGAAATCCCTAAAATGGGGATGTGATTAGTACTTTTTCATGTGCACTTTGTATCTGTACTTTGTAGTACTTCAATACTTCATGTGTAGTTGTATTCATGTGCATTGCCCGATTTGGGAAAGCTTGGTACCATTGCCTGATTTGGGAATGCTTCATATGTTATGGCTACCCCTCCCCTACCAGGGTATCAGGACGTGCTCCCTGTCAACCTCTAGGCTCGGGCAATGAAGCCAATGGTGCATGGTAGGGTGGAGGCAGCGCTTCAGCCGACCCACATGCATTGTCGTCAGCCCAAGCTCTACCCTAGGGACGAGGTCCCTTGCCGGTTCATCATCCAGCTGGAGGAGGCTAATCTCCACATGTTGATTATACCGCTGGCGTTCCAGAAGGGCCTAAGGGACTGGATCAGGATCCCACTGCCCCGCACCGTGCCAGTGTCAGCCTACGCTGGTGCAATGAATGGGTGTAGGTGGACTGGTTCGATGGTCAGGTGGCGCTGAGAAAACTGGCCAGAGCTGGTCTTCAAGTACAAACTAGAGCACGACGACGACCTAGAGTTCAAGCTTCAGGCATTCGTCGTCAAGATGATGATCTACAAGACCGACTCTTCCAGCATTAGGCTATACACCTGCCCTGACCACCACCTGGTTTGTGTTTAAGTTATCTATGTAAGTATGTAGTTGTAGTTGGTGATGGTGAACTTCTGTGATGGATTTTTATCAGGTGTTAAACCTCTGATGGTTTACGGGCATGGGATGCCTTTGTTGATGCTGCTTTTGATCAGGGGTGTTAGTAAGAACCCCTGATTGTGGCTTGTGTGTGTTCTAGAACCTGCTAAGTAAGTATTAAGTAGTTATGTCCTAATTTGTGTGTTGTATGTGCTATGTGTGATATGTCTAATATGTGTGTGTTGTTGTCAAATGTGGTGGTAATTAACGTGGGGTGATCACGTAAATGCTCACGTCAATAAGATCACCCAATTTAAAATGGATGGCCATAACCCATGCGATAAGATGCAAAGCAAAGTACCAAACACCTTCAAATTGCATCAACAGAGAAATAAAGCACAAATGCGTACAAGCAAACAACTGGGCCAAATTCCACCAAAATTGGATGCCGGAAGCCAAACAAAATGCCAATGCTGGCCCGAGCCCAATCTTGCTGGATGCAGCATCCAGCGGGCCAACTATGAAAAACAGAAAACTTGAGCCCGAGCAAGCAAACACACCCATGATGCATGTGTGGTTGCCCCTTTGGGTACCCTGCAATGCAAGGAAATGAGGCAGACCATCGCATAGGGCACGCATGGGGTGGAAGTTAGGGCATCTCAAGTAGACCGACCTATTTGTGACACAAAAGGTGTCAGTTTTATTCCATTTGAGGCGGCCCATGGATAGAAATTTGGCCTTATACTCCTTTGGTCCGTTTGGGGTGGGGGCGCACCCAGCGAGACGACGCATTTTTCTATTCCCTTGTCACCATGGGCGACGCGACGAAGTTGATCCCGACATGTCACGTCACCAACCACCCCACTGGCTTCCAGCATGGCTACTCAGTTCCTGCCCATGGGACCCATCGTTTCCCGCGTGAAACCACTTGTTTCCCAACATGGCCTTGAAAAATAAGAAGGATGGCACCGCGGGGTGGACGAGGAAACCCTAGCTAGCTAGCAGACATGCCTCGCTGCAAGATCACCACCTAGGCCAAGATCGGCCAAATGACACACGGTCGCTTTTCGGAGGACAACGACATGACGTCGATCACCATGAGGGAAACTTTTGATGCAGTGGAGGCGGCGGAGATCGCCGCGTACGCAGAGGATGGGGATCGTGACATGGCGTTTGGACTGTAATGCGAGGGAATGGCGGAGGCGACGGAGGTCTCGGCCCGCGAGGTGGTGGCACAGGAGCCCGCGGGCGAGGCGACTGTCACGAAAGACCCTGCAGCCGCGTGGAGATGGAGGACTTCGACGACGAGGTCGACGTGTCAGCGACGAGCGACGACGAGGTCCTACAAGACAGCATCGCAATGAGTCTGCTTGTCGGCTCCTGGCTGTCGAGTGGCAGGCCCTAGCGGACATCCTAGATAAGTCGGGGGGCACAACTAGATGCAATGTGTCACGCATATCCTTGGGTAGATGCGCACGGCAATGTGCGTGAGGTGGCGGTGGAGGCGAGGCGGAGTCGGCGGGAGGGGTTGTACGGGAGAACCGAGATATGGAGGCGGAGGCGGCGAGTGAGCGATGGGATGCTAACATGGATGCGACGAGAGAGCTCCGGACGGAGGATTGGAGGAGAAGGAAAGAGTCCGCTGAACGGACGACAAGTTTTAGCATCGTCGTGTCGGGAGGGAACGGCATTGGGTGGAGGAGGCAATCACGGCGGCGCGCCGGGCCATAGGGACGGGGCGACTCGACTATACTGGTCACGCCGAGGGCGAGGACATCGAGGGATAGATTTCAGTCGTCTATGGTGCAGGATGGCGAGCAGTAGATGTGACCGTCGTAGTTAAGTTAATCGACGTAATCGCTATCTAATAGTGTGAAAAATAGTACTTACTCCGAGCCTTAATGAGCGTGGGTGATTTAGTATGATTTTAGTACAAAGTTTGTTCTACGTCTTCGACACTTATTTTGAACCGGAGGAAGTATCTTATTTTCTTGTGGCGCTTACTTTCGGACCCAGTACATACAACCGAGCAGTGAGATGCCCTTGCGTACTTCGGGACCACGTTTAACTGATGCACGTAATGTCCCTCCGTGTCGTCCCGTAGAGAAAAGCTACTCTAGCAATGGCCGTGGCATGGCGCATGGGCAGAACGGCCTGATCATTCACGTCTGCCGGCCGGCCGGGAAGCAGAGCATGCAACTGTTTTTCCTGCTACCGTGTACGGGACCGGGCAAAGGAGCTGAATCACCGGCCTCGCTCGTGTACCGAAAATCAAAGGACGCTGGCCAAGAATTTTCGCAGCTGTACAGCGCGCGAGCTGTCGTTCTCCTAAACGTCGGCCACTCAGCCCAGCTCCATAGCCAGGTACTAGCGTCAAGTATACACACACGTACGCTTCGCTGAGGCGCCACGTACCTCTGGTGCACAGCAGCAACGCCCCGACCCAGCGCCACTCAATGGATCTACAGCGTTTTCGCGCCAGTACGTCCTGGTGGCCGCCCGGCCGGCCGCCCGGCATGCCACGAGCCCACGACGCCGGACTCGAGCGATCCCAGTGCAGCAGCGCAGCGCACGTTACGTTCTCTAGCGCAACGGGTCGTACTCCGGTATATGCACCGGTGAACCTACCATATGGATAGATGATTGAGTCGACGGACAGGGGTGCCAACGAGCGGCGTCCTCTGCCCGGCCAGCCGGCCGGCCGGAGGTACGCGCCTAGCGTACGTCGCCCAGCGAGGCGTTACGCGTCGTCGATCGAGTGGACGCGTGCCGATTCGAGAGGGAAGTGATGATGCCGATCGAGTTGCCATCGATCGATGCAGCTGGTACTCGTCTCGAGCAGTTTTTGTTGGCTGTCATCTCTCAACGGTGCCCTGGACGGTACCTGCAAGCGGGTGTTCGGAGAATTTCACGCGAGCAACTCTGTCCGGCCCCGTGCTTATAGGGATGTAAACGGCGTCCCGTTTAGTGCCACATATTTTGTTGTTAGTTATAGGTTTGTGATTGTCACAGCTAAGCAGAAAAGAATAAGCCTACAACAAATTTATGTGGCGTTATGTGACGCCGGCGGCTCCTCGTTTGACATCCCTACCCGTGCTGGATGCATAGAGGGGATAGAGAAGCACGGATCACAGATTAACTAAGCCGTGAGCAGCAATGACGACTTGGATCTCTCGGAACATGCTTTAGTCGTGCAGTAACATGCATGTTTTTTTGGAATATGTGCATCCATACGGCCATAAGGGCATGCGTTGTTGCAGAGGCAGATTATAATTAATATTTTTTAATATTAATATATATATTTTTTTTTTCAAAAAAAAGCAATCTACCTGTTTTCTCATGATAGTAACACCCTAGGAGTACCTATTTTTGCTGCAGGGTTGATTGCATTTACTACGAGTGATCTTATTCGATCACTGATATTGAAGGTAAACAACGTATATTTTCTATTTAACCGCTATTTTCAGGTTCAGCGTCACCTGTTTTTGTCAAACGGAATACTTTTTATATAATAGAATAAATATCTTCACATTTTTAATTAATTATAATAGGAAAATCATTGTCTGGTTAGCTACAAGAAAGCTCTATGAAACCACAATTACGTAGACCGCGTGCACTTGAAACAAACCGCAAAGCAGATCCTAGGAGTACCTACTTTAATGCTTTTGCTGCAGAAGTGATTGCATTTACTAGTACGAGTAATCTTATTCCGGTCTTTGCTGCAGAAGTGATTGCAGGGGTAAACTATGTATATTTTCCATTTGATCTCTACATAGTCACTGTCTGGTTAGCTACAAAAAAGCTATATGAAACCACGATTACATCGACCGCATGGACATGAAAAACAAAAAAGATCCAATTGTGACGGCCATCCATAAGCATCGTCGTCATCACCCATCACTTGGTTCGGCGACTTCAACCTCACCATAGGTGATAACGCATTATATGACCAATGAGTCGGCCAAACTACACCTGGCAAACACGGCTATCCCACGTGTCACAAGCAAGACAACTCGTCATTGTCTTGAAGAAGAAAGTCGCAATTCTTACACGAACAATTCTCACTGCACCAATTTAAGTGTGATGCACACAAAACCACCACCGTGGCTGCTATATGTCTCCTAAACACTATAACTCTAGCTTCGATGTGACATGGTAGAAATCTTGTGCGGTAAGCCTAGCCGACTTGGGGCTGTTGTGACCACCTACACACAAGGCCACACTCGTTGTCCGCCATTCCATCAGCTTGCAACGAGCAGTGAGCACCCACAACACAACATCGTCACGCTAATAGAGGAGGTCAGAGCCATCGGCCCCAAACCAGATCATGAGACGAAGCCGTCCGCTTCAGATCTTGACGAGAGACGCGTTAAAGATGGGCCCAATCAGACCGCTAGGTCACCACCAACTACGCCCTTGTCGCTCACATGGTTTGTGTCTTGTGTTATCGCCCTAGGGGCCGCCACCACCTTCAATGGAGGCCCACGCGAGAGCCGCCACTGCAAATCCTAGTCCATCTCTCAATTGAGTTACAGGTTGACGTGGGAGGTAACAATTGATTGTGGTTCCTGAAATCATGGGAGGGAAAAAGATTTGCACCAGTCCGGTTTCCTCCACATCATCCCGTAAAAGTCCCCGTAACAAAATTCCTGTAAGTGTAGCATTATTGCCAATTTTATATAGCTGATGTAAGTGAGACAATTCCATTTTTCTGAAAGAAACTTATTTTAGACATGCCTGCCTTGATATAGCTAGGCACATGAAACTCCAACCCAAGACAGCAACAAATTCACGCCACTATTGGTGCTGACAGGAACTGTCAACCCCACACCCAGGCTTCCCTCGCCCTTCCCAGCCAATCAAACAACCAAATATCTCCAGACTCTCTGCCCCATGCCACGGATCACGTGAGCTAGCAAGCAACCAAGCATGCAGTACGAGTCGTCCGCACCCACCACACCTCCTGCCCTGCCCTGCAGTTGAATCTCGCCACTGACGGATGTGCATGCCGCCTCTGCGCCGAGCCTGACAGGCCGAGGTGGTCCTAGGTAGGAGGAGGAGGAAGAGTCGATCGAGTAGACGAGATCTCCCGCCCGACAGCAGGATCAGACCCGTATTTACGCTTTGAGAGCAACACCGCCAGAAAAGCCTTTGCCAAAGCCTACCCCTCCCTATCTGCATTTAACGGCTTGACACTGCCCTGCACTTGTCAGCATGTTGATGTTCATCCGTCCATCTCCAGATCCTCTGCGCCAAAAACTCCCCAGCCGGTCAACTACGGCCACTATCGTGCTCTGCGCTGTGCCGGAGAGGGACAGTACGGAGAGTACCAAAATATTTCCTTGGATCCATAATGATTTTAGTTGAATATTATGCAGTGTGGAAAGTTGATGAAGTCATATACTAGTAGAAGGATAATTTCTGATATATGTGTCTCACCTTTTTCTGAAAGGGGATCGCTGGCCACGGTTATGATCACCAATCCGGGGACTGGTCGAATTTTTGGTCCCAACCAAGCAGCATCCAAAGTCTCATTTTAAAAGCTAAAAATAAAAGGAGACAGGGAGCTCCATCAGTAGAGCTGGAACCTGATGATTGTTTCGGAGTGTACTGCTTTGGCACATGATGTGATGGCAGACAAGTGCTAGAGAAAAGCTAGGGTCTCGATGTCTCGATTGATCATGCAATGCAACATGACACAAGCAATGAAGCGGGCTACAAGAGTTCGTCCTGAGTGAAGTGTTGTGTGACAAGTTGGATGATTGCCCGGAAGCACAAACAGAGCTAGCTATCCTGAGGAGTCTGGAACGAAGCTGAACTATCTGTATTTTTCTTTGAAACAAGGCAAAAGACTTTATTTTTATTAATAGAGAAGAGTTTTTTAGGGAGTCTTACAAACGAACGTTTGAACTTCGCCACAAAATACAGGAGGCTACTCTCGCGGTATAATATTACAAAGAGTTTTATCACCCAACGCGACTCTACATATTCGCGGTAGAGAATAGATTTCTAAAAACCCGACCATTGCGGTTTCTTCCAAATCTTCCACGAAACCAACATAGCCATAGACATCAACGTTGTTCTTGCGTCTCCTCCCTTATTATAGCCTCGGTCCACCGATCTTTAACACTTTGGATGCCATGCACTTGGGTCAAGATCAATCAATCCCAAAAGCTTCAAGGCTCGTCCAAACTCTAATAGTGAAGGGACACTTGAAGATGAGGTGCGCGGCCGACTCTTGTGCTTGGTTACAAAGTTTGCAAAACCCACAGTTTGGCCATCTCCTACACTCCAATCTATCCGCCGTCCACACTCTATTTTGTAGAATCAACCAAACAAAGATCTTGCATTTTGGAGTTGTCCATGTCCTCCAAACTAACAAAGGCATGAAGGAATAGGTGTGTGGCCAAAGAATTACATCGTATAATCCGATTTTGCCGAGTAGGCTTCATTGTTGGCTTTCAAACTATAGAGTCTGGAGCGGCCACTTCAGAAAGTACTAGACCGACCAGGAAGTGGAAAAACAACAAGGAGTTGTGACTTGTGGGCGGCCGGTAATACTACATCTAGTGGTTCTACTTACGGAATCAGGTCTACGGGATTACATGGGGTTAAAGGAGAGGCTCATGGCCCTATAATCACGGCACTTGAAAAAACAAGTACTAACCCCGTGTCTCCAATTCAGCCCGTATCTTCTGCCCGTAAGAAAACTCCCCGTAGGTCTAGCATTATTGGGCGGCAAGGGGTCAGCGACCCTGATGAATTCCGGAGCTAACAACCCACTGCGTACGGCTACCTAAGAATTTTAGGTACTAGTAGTAAAAAAGCATGTCCCTGCACCACAGTGAAAAATCAAGATTTATGTATACTAGCATGTCATGCCTTCTCCAGCCGTGCCAATCTTTGGCAGCAGCCAAAAGCGAAATGGCAGAGCGGGCGAGAGAGACATGGGTACGGTCGCGCAGAACCACAGACGCTCCATCCGTCGCTCGCTCGCCTCGCCTCGCCTCCCCTACCGAAAATGACACGCACGCCATGTCTTTCTCCGGAGAGTTATACTTATACATGACCAATTGACCATTACGTGTACTACGTCGCCGGTCGACGTGGCCCGATCGACGCTGCTGCTGCCCTCTCTGATGCCCCGCCGCGAAATTCAGCGCACACACGACCGATGGTACCCGGCCCGTACTTTTTCTGGACAATTCTTTCCAGCCTAGCTATGGCAAAGCATTCCTCGACCGGTCCAGCTGATCCATCGCCATCGGCCGGGCGGTCCTGTACGTGCGTGCGTGCGTGCAACGTTTTTCAAGTTTACCCCGTGAAAGAAAAGTGAGATAGCTCCATCGGATCCGCGCGTACGTGCCGGGGTAAAAAAGAGGTCGATCGACCACCGATCGAGGCCCTGTCCGCGTCGTCATCTCTACCCGTCGCGGTCGAGAATATTTGGCGACGCCTGCCAAATCTGGGGGTGGGGCAGCCACCAGACACCAGCCAGCCGAAGTGGCCGCGACGTCGCCGCCGTGCCGTGCGCGCGTGATAGCGGCGCGCATCCTCCTACAGCAGCAGCTGCAAAGGGGTACGATACGACGTCGGGCACGTCGCCTTCACGCCGCTACTGGCCGCCTGGACGGTACGAGAAGCGGTACTACTACTACTACATCGTATCGTAGCCCATGCCGCCAGATCAATGCGCGTCTCGTCGTTGTCGATCTATACGTACGAGTACATAAATGTGAGTCGTAAATCTGCTAGAATACCTTTGCTTGTCTCTCGACTCTAGCTCGTAGCGTCAACCCTGCTTTGTATGTACATGCTGTACCAGCTCATCGATCGATCGTGGATCTGCTCTGCGTTTTTCAATAGTCTGTTCAGTGAATCGTTCTGCAGCTTTTTAAATTGCTCGTACCGCCGCTACATATGGCGCGCGGGGCCGGGCTGACTGGCAACGCTGGCCGGGTCTTTTTCTACGAACTGAATCATGTGCATGTGTTAGTAACTAATCAACGAACTAGTAATAGCACTATCTTTTTCCTGTTCGACTGTTTTCCTGCCCACTTGATCTGCTTCAAGGCTCTGAGATCCAGTGAACCTGCATCTCCGCGCGCTGTAATCACGGCATATGTTTGGTTGCTCGGAATTTTCTGCACTTGTGTGGAAGAGCTTTTAGATGTGTATATTGATGGTACTAATGGTATATGTTCATTGCCTTGTAGTCCATCTATAAACTCGATAGTTGGTACGAGGACGATTGGTTCTAAATGTATAGTTCCTTTGGTTGTACCAGCAACCTGCTTATACATGACAGCAGGCACAAGTGTGACGGTGTTGTACTGTTCTTCTTCAAACTAGTTGTTCGAGTGTTAAATGTGGTGGCTTTATTCTTCTACTCTGCTTACCATTTCTCTTCTACTCTAGTTTTTTAATTTGTGTTGTAGGAGAAGGTTACCTCGTCTGGTTTGTCTGCAACCTTAGTGCTGCCTCTGCGATATGTGTTGATGTCTGTTAGCTACTGCCCAATTCAGAAGAGGAACATCATGGCATGGCCAAGTTTCATGTCTACCTTCATCCTCAATAGGGTGTGTCAGTTGATCAAGGAGGGGGTCTCTATGGAACGGCGCTTCAAAGTGAAGGGCATGAAAATTGTTTTAAAGGATGTCTTAGGTTTTGTGACCGCCGATTGGTTCTAAATTTATAGTTCTTTTGCTTGTACCAGCAACCCGCTTATACATGACTGCAGGCAACGGAGAGCATTTAACAAGCGTAACAGCTTTGTATTGTTCTTCTTCAAACTGCTTGTTCGAGTGTTAGATGTGGTGGATTTGTTCTTCTACTCTAGTTTTTCGATTTGTGTAGTAGGAGAAGGTTACCTCGCTTGTTATGTATGCAACCTCAGTGCTACCTCTACGATATGTGTTGATGCCTGATAGATACTGTCTGATGACCCACAAGTATAGGGGTGTATCGCGGTACTTTCGATAAATAGGAGTGTCGATCCCAACGAGGAGCAGAAGGTGCTGAACAGTGGTATGGAGTAGGAAATCCCTGTGAATACTTAGCAAACGGATTTTTAGTGGTTTTCTGACAAGGCAACAAAACAAAGAGCAAGTCATAGAAGTAACGAACAAGCGAAGCAAGTGGCCCAATCCTTTCTTAGCAAAGGACAAGACAGTGGAAATACTTATAAGAACCAAACGTTCTCGAGGACACATGGGAATTCTGTCAAGTGATTTCGCTTCAAATAGCTGAGTACTATTTTTTAGTGTTTGTAAGTGTTGTGTGGGTGAACCTATGCTAACATACTGCCCTTCCTAGAAATAATACATACTTATGATTATACCCCCTGCAAACATCCGTAACTATAGGAAGGTAATTAAGATATAAATCTAACCACAGTCTTAAACTCTGAGATCCTACACTCCCTTGTGCAAAGGTGTCCTAACGGGGGTTCAAATTTCCGTCACTCCGGCAACCCCACAATTAGTAGCCAAATACATAATGCATTCCCCTAGGCCCATAAATGGTGAAGTGTCATATAGTCGACGTTCACATGACACCACTAAAAAAATAGCACCACAACTTAAATACTAAACCATTGAATAATAACTCATCATAGATTCACTACTAACAACATGAATTCTCTCATGTCCTCAAGAACAAGACGAACTACTCACAAGACATCATATGGATCAAGATCAAAGATGATATGGTAATGGATAACAATCTGAACATAAACAATAATCCAATGGTTCTACTCACAAGCATCAACTACAATAGTAATCAACATCGGGAAAGTTTCTCCTAAGAACTAAAGCAATATCCAACACAATTGTTACAGCGGGACGGAATGGTGGTGATGGTGCTGGTGGAGATGATGGTGTGGATGATGATGATGATGATGATCCCGATGAAGCCTAGCTTGATGACGGTGTTGATGGCGACGGTCTCCCCTCTCTGGAAAGGAATTCCCCCGGCAGAAATCTGTCTGCCGGAGAGATCATTCTCTCTCGGTGTTTTCCGCCTCCTAGAGGCGGCAAAAATCTATCTGTGGTCGCTCCCCTAGTATTAGGGTTCCATAGGGAAGATATAGGCGAAGGAGCGGAGTCGGAGGCCGGGCGGGTGGGACACACCTGCCCTAGGCGTGGGGTCAGGTGGGCCCGCGCCTAGGGGTGTGTGGGCCCCCTAAGGCCCATCTCCGTCCCTCCTTCTAGCTTCCTTCATCTTCTGGTAAAATAATATGTTTCCATATTTTTCTGGTATTTTTCTGATCTTCGCGAAATTTCACCGAAACGCCTTCTTTTCCATCAGAATCCAGACTCCAGCAGTCCATCCTCCAGGAATCATCCAACATGCATAAACAGATGAAAAGCCATAAGTAACACCTCATAATAAGACAAATATCAATGAATAGAGGTAAATTATGATATAGAATGGTGATACAAATAGCATATCAACTCCCCCAAGCTTAGACTTTGCTTGTCCCCAAGCGAATACTGAGCTCAGTAAACATGTGCACAGGTTTATGGAGTGAAGTGCCGATAAAAGAATACGAACAAGAAGCATCACACTTACCATTGCACAACTCATAGAAGAAAGCAACTCACTATTATATAACTTATCTTGCAACGAAGTACATCAGCCACAAATAGAGATGCATAAAGGTAAATCATAATTGGAATTGGCAAACTTGTTCTTGGTCAGAGAACACCTGGCAAACAGTTTCACAAAAGCTTTTTGTAGAAGTTTCAAAACTGGAGCACTCTTTGCTCAAAAAGGGTTTTTCACAAGTGAATGCTTTCAAAGTAATACTCAATAGATAAGAGTTTTGTGCAAACAAGGAAGATGAAAAACATGATTGAATAAATCACCATATAAATGCTTGAAACACAATAACTCAAATGTTTGCTGGAGATAGAGAGGAAGAAGGTTTACTGACTCAACTAGTAACTAGGAGAAAGGTCCCTTCTTAGAGGGTAGCAGGGATTACAAGTCATAAAGAGCTTCCAAAAGATTATGGTACTTGTTGGAGATATGCCCTAGAGGCAATAATAAATGTAGTTATTATTATATCTTTGTGTTTATGATAAATGTTTACATTCATGCTATAATAGTATTAACAAGGAAACATTAATACTTGTGTGATTTGTAAACTTAAATTGAAGTCCCTAGTGTAGCCTATATACATCACTAGCTTGTTGGTTAATAAATGATTGTGGTTTCCCTATCATGAACATTGAGATGTTATTAACAACAAGATCATGTCATTAGGAGGATGATATGGTGGATATACTCCTATAGATAAGCGTAGCATAAAGATCAAGTCATTTTAATAGTTCAACTGCTATATGCTTTCTGATACATAGTAACCTAATTCCTTCGACCATGAGATCATGCATATCACCTTTACCGGATGGATGCTTTGATGACATCAAACACCACACCGTAACTGGGTGGCTATAAAGGTGGCATTGAGTGTTCGGAAGGTATTGGTTGAGACACATGGATCAAGAGTGGGATTTGTCCATCCATATGACGGATAGATATACTCTGGGCCCTCTCGGTGAAATGTCATCCAATTAGCTTGCAAGCATGTGGTAGCTCACAAGGTATCACATATCACGGGAGCGAGAAAAGAGTACTTAACGATGTGAGGTTGAACTAGGTATGCAGAGATACCGACGATCATAACCTCGGATAAGTAAACTATCGTGAGACAAAGGGAAATTGGTATCGTATGTAAGTGGTTCATTCGATCGTAAAGTAATCATAGAAATATGTGGGAGCCATATGAATTTCCAGATTCCTCTATTTGGTTATTGATCGGAGAAGTGTCTCGATCATGTCCGCATAATTCACGAACCGTAGGGAGACACACTTAAGGATTCGACGTTGTTTGAGTAGTTATGGAATGATGAGAAAGAGACCGAATGTTGTTCGGAGTCTCGGATGGGATCCGGGATATCACGAGGAGATCCGGAATGGTCCGTAGAATAAGATTCATATAAGGAAAGTCCCGTTTCGGAGTTGGGGAATGGTTCCGGTGTTTTCATCGGGAATGTTCTAGAAGGTTCTGGAATGTCCGGCACTCCGGGGGGGAAGGGTACATGAATGTGTTATATCAAGTTGGTATGATTGCATAATGTACTAAGTGTCATCGCTGAACAAAATAGAGGGATTAATCAAATCCTTGTTTGAAAAGTCAAACGCCAAGTTTGAAAGTCAAACGGCAATTTTGGGAAGTGGAGAGGGAGGTGGAAACCGACTTGGGGGAGGAGTTCCTCCTCCCACCGCCGGTGCACCACCAAGCCGAGTTGGGAGGGACTCCCCTCCCCTTGGCCGGCCCCCTCCACCTATATAAGGAGGCGGGGCTCCCTCGACACACACAACTCCCACGCCTCAAACCCTAGCAGCTGCTGCCCACCATAGCCGCCGCCGCCCCCTAGGGTTTCACCCCTAGCCGACGACTTGGGCACCTCCAAGCCCTAGCTGCTGGCCCTAGCACCTCTTCCTCGGCGTGTCTAAACCCTAGATCGTCGAGGGCTCTCTCATAGTCCACCATACTCGCTCTGGCTTAAGGCGAAGCCCTGCGAGATCTCCCCTCTACTTCCGGTACCACGCCGTTGTGCTGTCGGAATCACGAGGAGAGTACTACAACCTCCGCTGCCTGCTAGAACAAGGGAGAGTAAGGTCTTCGTCGAGTACCAAACGTGTGACCGACTGCGGGAGCCTTAGGAGCAGCTTGGAAGGATCGTCTACGCGATCTTGAGATCGAGAAGAGTACGACTACATCACCCACGAGAATCCGCTCTCGTTAAACGCTTTGGAATCTTCGAGGGTGAGTTATTCCATCGACTCGTTGCTACAATCTAGTAGATAGATCTTGGCTTGTTTGTTTGTATGCGATAGAAATTTTTTGTTTTCCATGCTAGGAAATCCTACAGTGGTATCAGAGCCGTGTCTATATGTAGATCTGTTGCACGAGTAGAACACAATGGTCATTGTGGGCGTTGATGCTTTTATTATCGATTGCTTCTTGTGTACTTTGCATCTTGCGGGATGTTGGGATGAAGCGGCCCGGGCTAACCTTACATGACATCGTTCATGAGACTTGCTCCACGCTTGACATGCAACTTGTATTGCATAAGTGGCTTTCTTGGTGCTGTTTCTCCTAGCATAGTTAAGATCCAATTTACAACGGGTGATTAACAATACTAGTATCAATGTTGTGGTTCATGTCCGTAAGTTAGAACGACACTTATTGGAAGCCCCAAACCACGTAAAACATGCAAAGAAAGTAGAGGCGTCTAACTTTGTTTTGCAGGGGTGTGCAGTGATGTGATATGGCCATGATTGTGATTATATTTGATGTATGCAATGATCCTTATTGTAAGTTGGCAATTGGCAGGAGCCATATGGTTGTCTTTAAATTCTGTTAAGACCCGCGTGTCTATTCAAAGTAGTTGTAATAGTTGAAGCCGGTGGACGACAACCATGGAGCAGCGTCATGGACCTTGATGCAATGTCGGTGATGATGGAGATCATGTTCGTGCTTGAAGATGGAGATCGGAAGCACAAAGAAGAAAGGCCATATCATATCACATATTATGAATTGCATGTGATGTTAATCCTTTATGCATCTTGTATTGCTTAGTAGACGATGGTAGCATTATAAGATGATCCCTCATGCACATGAATTTCAAATCATAAAGTGTTCACCCTTAGTTAGCACCGTTGCTAAAGCTTGTTGTTTCAAAGCACCACGTGATGATCGGGTGTGTTAGATTCCGCAAGTGTATACAACGTGAGCAAGCCAGATTTAATCATGCGGAAACTAAGGTTTGATCTTGACGAGCCTAGCATGTACAGACATGGTCTCGGAACACGGATCACCGAAAGGTAAAGCATGAATCATATAGTAGATATGATGAACATGTCGATTGTTCGCCATTGAAACTATATCAACTCTCGTGATGATCGGTGTTGATGTGGTGGATTTGGTTCGTGTGATCACTAAAACAATGTGAGGGATGTTGTTTTGAGTGGGAGTTCACCTAGATTAATTTTATTATTAATTTGAACTCAATTTGTCATAAACTTAGTATAAACTATTGCAAATATGTTGTAGATCAATGGCAGCCCCTACCATCAATTTTAATGCGTTCCTAGAGAAAGAATAGTTGAAAAACAATGGAAGCAACTTCGCGGATTGGTTCTGCAATTTGAGGATTGTCCTCACAGCTGGTAATTTGACCTATGTCTTTGGATGCACATTGGGTGACCCACCTAGCACATCGCTACCGATGAAGTAAAGAATGTTTACCTCACTCGGAAGACTCAGTACTCCACAGTTCAGTGTGCTATCTTGTATGGTTTAGAATCGGAGCTTCAGAAAAGGTTTGAGAATTCAGACCCACATGATATTGTCCGTGATCTCAAATTGATCTTTGAGACTCATGCGGCAATTGAGAGCTATGAGGCTTCTGAAAAGTTCTTTAAGCGCAAGATGGAAGAGGCAGCTCGTCGGTGAGCATGTGCTTAAGATGTGCAGACGCAAACAAACTTCAAAGCTTGGGCATAGTGATTCCTAATGCTTTGGGGATTTACCGTGTCCTCCAATCACTACCACCAAGTTACAAGAACTTTGTGATGAACTACAACATGCGTAACATGAACAAGGCGTTGCGAACTCTTTGCCATGTTGAAATCTGCAGAAGTGGAGATCAAGAAAGAGCACCGGTGTTGTTGGTCAATAAGACCACCAAATTCAAGAAAGGCAAGTCTAAGCAAAGGGACACTTCAAGAAGGGTGGTAAGAAAGTTACCATGCCGACGAAGAAGACCAAGGCTGGACCTAAGCACGATCTTGAGTGTTTTTCTTGCAAGGAGAAGGTCCTTTGGGCGGAATTGCCCAAAGTACTTGGTGGATTTGAAGAACGGCAACATCAAAAAGAAAGGTATATCGATATACATGTCATTGATGTGTATCTCACTAGTACTCGTAGTAGTGCTCGGGTATTTGATACGGTTCGGTTGCTCATATTTGTAACTCGAAGCGGTCTTTGCAGAATAAGCGAAGCTAGCGAAGAACGAGGTGACGATCGCGTTGGAAGCGGATCAAAGGTTGATGTGATCGCGGTCGGCACGCTACCCCTTCATCTACCATCGGGATTAGTTTTATACTTAAATAATTGTTATTTGGTGCTGCGTTAAGCATGAACATTATATCGGGATCTTGTTTATTGCGAGGCGGTTACTTGTTTAAATCGAGAATAATGGTTGTTCGATTTATATGAGTAATATGTTTTATGCACATGCACCTTTGATAGATGGTCTATTCTTGTTGAATCTCGATAGTGGAAATACACATATTAATAACATTGAGGCTAAGCGTTTGAAATCGGCGATAACTCGACCTATATGTACTTTGTCGTCTTGGTCACATTGGGCGAAGCGTATGAAGAAACTCCATTCCGATGGACTTCTTGAATCACTTGATTTGAATCACTTGATAGATCTGAAGCATGTCGATGGGTAAAATGACTAAGACTCCATTTTACGGTATGATGGGCGAGCTACAAACTTATTGGAAATCATACATACCGATGTGTGTGGTCCAATGAGTGTAGCATCATGTGGTTATCGTTATGTTCTTACCTTCACGGATGACTTGAGTAGATATGGGTATATCTATTTCATGAAGCATAAGTCCGAAACTTTCGAGAAGTTTAAGGAATTTCAAAGTGAGGTAGAGAATCAACGTAACAAGAAGATTAAATTTCTACGTTCTGATCGTGGAGGTGAATATCTAAGTTACGAGTTTGGCGAGCATTTGAAGAAATGTGGAATACTTTCACAATTGACACCGCCGGGAACACCACAGCGTAATGATGTGTCCGAACGTCGTAATCGAACTCTCTTAGATATGGTTCGTTCTATGATGTCACTTACAGATTTACCGCTATCATTTTGGGGTTATGCATTAGAAACAGCCGCATTCACTTTAAATAGGGCACCATCTAAATCCGTTGAAACGACACCGTATGAATTATGGTTTGGGAAGAAACCTAAATTGTCGTTCCTTAAAGTTTGGGGTTGCGAAGCCTATGTAAAGAAGTTACAGCCGGACAAGCTAGAACCCAAAGCGGAAAAATGCGTCTTCATAGGATACCCGAAGGAACCTATTGGGTATACCTTCTATCATAGATCCGAAGACAAAATCTTCGTTGCCAAGAATGGATCCTTTCTCGATAGAAGTGACTGGAAGGAAAGTAGAACTCGACGAGGTTGTTGAACCTTTTCTCGAACTTGCGAGTAGCGCAGCACCGGAAGTAGTTCCTGTGACGCCTGCACCAATAAGTGAGGAATCTAATGATAATGATCATGAAACTTCGGTTGTAGTTGCTACAGAGCCTCGCAGGTCAATGAGAACTCGTACCACTCCTGATTGGTATGATCCCGTTATGAATGTCATGTTGGTGGATAACACCGATGACCCTGAGACATATGAGGAAGCGATGATGAGCCTAGATTCCAATAAATGGCAAGAAGCCATGAAATCCGAGATTGGATCCATGTACGAAAACCAAGTATGGACTTTGGTGGACTTCTGGGATGGTAGGAAGGCCGTCGAGAATAAATGGATTTTCAAGAAGAAAGCAGATCTTGATGGTAATATTCATCTATAAAGCTCGACTTGTCGCAAAAGGGTTTCGACAAATTCAAGGAGTTTACTACGATGAGACTTTCTCACCAGTAGCGAAGCTAAAGTCTGTCAGGATTATGTTAGCAATCGTTGCATATTATGATTATGAGATATGGCAGATGGATGTCAAAACAGCATTCCTCAATGGATACATTGATGAAGAGTTGTATATGATGCAACCCAAAGGTTTTGTCGATCCTAAAGATGCTAACAAGGTATGCAAACTTCAACGGTCCATCTATGGATTGAAGCGAGCATCCCGAAGTTGGAATCAATGTTTTGATAAGGTAATCAAAAGTTTTGGTTTTATACAAACTTATGGAGCAGCTTGTATTTACAAGAAAGTGAGTGGGAGCTCTGTAGCATTCTTAATACTATATGTAGATGACATATTGTTGATTGGGAATGATGTAGACCTTCTTAATAGTGTCAAGGAATATTTGAATAATAGTTTTTCAATGAAGGATCTTGGCGAAGCAACTTACATATTAGGCATAAAGATTTATAGAGATAGATCGAGACGCCTAATATCATTGTCACAAAGTACATATTTGGACAAAGTTCTAATGAGGTTTGGAATGGAAGATAGCAAGAAAGGGTTCTTGCCCATGTTGCCCAATACGACCTTGAGTAAAACTCAAAGTCTGACAACGGCAGAAGATAGAGAAAGGATGAGTAAGACTCCCTATGCCTCAGCCATAGGATCTCTAATGTATGCCATGCTATGTACTAGACCCGACATTGCATATGCTGTTAGTTTAACTAGCAGATATCAAAGTGATCCAGGAGTGGATCATTGGACAGCGGTCAAAAACATCCTTAAGTACTTGAGAAGAACTAAGGATATGGTTCTTTCTTATGGAGGT
Organism: Avena insularis; assembly: GCA_023614405.1. Lineage (NCBI taxonomy): Eukaryota > Viridiplantae > Streptophyta > Magnoliopsida > Poales > Poaceae > Avena > Avena insularis. The sequence goes on along the minus strand of CM042695.1, from coordinate 372,957,175 downwards.
GATGAACAACTCGTTGTTAATGGCTACACCGATGCTAGTTGGAACACCGATCCGAATGATTCTAAATCACAATCTAGATACGTATTTACTTTGAATGGTGCAGCAGTTAGCTGGAGGAGTGCAAAGCAAAGCGTTGTGGCGAGATCTTCAACTGAATCGGAATACATGGCTGCTTCGGAGGCTTCACAAGAAGCGATATGGATGAAAGAGTTCATTACAGAGCTGGGTGTGGTTCCTAGTGCACTGGACCCAATGTCTATCTACTTTGATAACATGGGCGCCATAGCCAATGCGCAAGAACCAAGGTCACACAAGAAGCTGAAGCATATCAAGCTACGTTTTCACGCTATTCGAGAACATATCCAAGATGGGGATATAAAGATTTGCAAAGTACACACAGATCTGAATGTGGCGGATCCGTTGACTAAACCTCTCCCGAGGGCAAAACATGACCAGCACCAAACTGCCATGGGTGTTCGGTATATTACCATGTAATCTAGATTAGATGACTCTAGTGCAAGTGGGAGACTGTTGGAGATATGCCCTAGAGGCAATAATAAATGTAGTTATTATTATATCTTTGTGTTTATGATAAATGTTTACATTCATGCTATAATAGTATTTACAAGGAAACATTAATACTTGTGTGATTTGTAAACTTAAATTGAATTCCCTAGTGTAGCCTCTATACATCACTAGCTTGTTGGTTAATAAATGATTGTGGTTTCCCTATCATGAACATTGAGATGTTATTAACAACAAGATCATGTCATTAGGAGAATGATATGGTGGATATACTCCTATAGATAAGCGTAGCATAAAGATCAAGTCATTTTAATAGTTCAACTGCTATATGCTTTCTGATACATAGTAACCTAATTCCTTCGACCATGAGATCATGCATATCACCTTTACCGGATGGATGCTTTGATGACATCAAACACCACACCGTGGCGGGTGGCTATAAAGGTGGCATTGAGTGTTCGGAAAGTATTGGTTGAGACACATGGATCAAGAGTGGGATTTGTCCATCCATATGACGGATAGATATACTCTGGGCCCTCTCGGTGAAATGTCATCCAATTAGCTGGCAAGCATGTGACTGGCTCACAAGGGATCACATATCACGGGAACGAGAAAAGAGTACTTATCAGTAACGAGGTTGAACTAGGTATGCAGAGATACCGACGATCATAACCTCGGATAAGTAAACTATCGTGAGACAAAGGGAAATTGGTATCGTATGTAAGTGGTTCATTCGATCGCAAAGTAATCGTAGAAATATGTGGGAGCCATATGAATTTCCAGATTCCTCTATTTGGTTATTGATCGGAGAAGTGTCTCGATCATGTCCGCATAATTCACGAACCGTAGGGAGACACAAGGATTGACGTTGTTTGAGTAGTTATGGAATGATGAGAAAGAGACTGAATGTTGTTGGTCTCGGATGGGATCCGGGATATCACGAGGAGATCCGGAATGGTCCGAAGAATAAGATTCATATAAGGAAAGTCCCGTTTCGGAGTTGGGGAATGGTTCCGGTGTTTTCATCGGGAATGTTCTAGAAGGTTCCGGAATGTCCGGCACTCCGGGGGGAAGGGTACATGAATGTGTTATATCAAGTTGGTATGATTGCATAATGTACTAAGTGTCATCGCTGAACAAAATAGAGGGATTAATCAAATCCTTGTTTGAAAAGTCAAACGCCAAGTTTGAAAGTCAAACGGCAATTTTGGGATGTGGAGGGGAGGGGGAATCCTTGTTGTGGAGGAGTCCCTCCTACTCCAGCGCCGGCCCACCTCCAAGCCGAGTTGGGGAGGGACTCCCCTCCCCTTGGTCGGCCTCCTCCACCTATATAAGGAGGGGCAGGGCTCCCCTCCTTGACACACAACTCCCACGCCAAACCCCTAGCATTGCTTGCCCACCATAGCCGCCGCCGCCCCCTAGGGTTTCTCCCCTAGCCGCTGACTTGGGCACCTCCAAGCCCTAGCCGCCAGCCCTAGCACCTCTTCCTCGGCGTGTCTAAACCCTAGATCGTCGAGGGCTCTCTCATAGTCCACCATACTCGCTCCGGCTTAAGGCGAAGCCCTGCGAGATCTCCCTCTACTTAGGTACCACGCCGTTGTCTGCCGGAATCGCGAGAAAGTACTACAACCTCCGGCTGCTGGAACAAGGGAGAGGAAGGTCTTCGTCAGTACCAAAGCGTGTGACCGATTGCAAGGAGCGCTTAGGAGCCATGTAGGAAGGATCTTCTATGCGATCTTGAGATCGGGAAGAGTACGACTACATCACCCACGAGAATACGCTCTCGTTAAACGCTTTGGAATCTTTGAGGGTGAGTTATTCCATCGACTCGTTGCTACAATCTAGTAGATAGATCTTGGCTTGTTTGTTTGTATGCGATAGAAAAATTTTGTTTTCCATGCTACGAAACCCTACGGTACTTACTAGCTTTGAGCCCTAATTGCCCCTATCATAAGCTGGAGTATATGAGTTGTTGTCCCTTGAATAAAGATGTAGTATATGCTTGACGAAATATAAATTGGCAATCTCATGTCCCTTGAATATGAGGGCCACTCCTCATGCATACTCAACTTTGGGTCCAGGTAAGTTCTTGTCATTGTAAGTATTTGCATATCATTGAGAACCGCCAACGGGGTATCTCTTGAACATGGCACAGGAGCTTTCCCATAACCAAAATAACAAGGCAAGCAGACAATGAGCATCTCAGCAATCTTTTTATTTACCATATGCATAGCTTTTTATTGAGGATGCTTCATAGATGACTCACTATGGTGATGCTGCAAGTTTCCACCATGATTAAGCGTGGCTTAGGCTAGCGGCCCAGGCGTTTCTCTAACACAGAATACAAACTCCATGGACTTACAAGTTCCCTCTTTATTTCACACCGTTGACATCTATAGATAAAAGAGCACGATATCAACTGTGTACAGAGTACAAGTGCAATGTTGAAAACGTTCCCCGTGACAGCACGGTTTTGCTAATTCCAACGTATAGATGCAAGCATATACAACTTCGATGTCCACAATGGTTCAAGTATATTAGGGGAAAGTAAATAAAGTGTGCCATCAAGTTCGTGAGAGCTTGACTAACTAGTTTTCATATAACAAAATACTTTTTAATTTGAAAGATAGATGAAGCTTGAGAATTTGCTTGGAATAGCAATAGCTACTAGGTAGATATGGTGGACACTGTAGGGTTCGCAGCATAGAAAACAAAAAAAATTCCTACGATGGGAACAACTAAGTACCAAGATCTATCTACTAGATACAAGCAGGGTGGATATACATCCATAGAATACATACCCTCGAAGACCGAATAGCGTTAACGAGGTTGTACTCGTGGATGATGTAGACGAACACTTGCCGATATCAAGATCGTGATGAAGTCCATCTGGTCCAGCCGGTCCAGCACGATCAAGTCCAACACCTCAAAGCAGTGGTGCATCCGTGATCGCATACACGTACGGGTACCCCGACAACCTCCGCGCCCTCTCTCCAGCGAAGCAGCGGAAGCAACAAATCCTTCCAGAAAAAGCCACCGGGAACATGTATCTCGCTGATCCGAGACCATGGGGAAATTCTAAAGGGGGGAGAGAGATCCTTCGCGAGGAGGTGTACTTTGAGAGGAGGAGAGGGGGGCTTTTATAGGGGAGAGAAGGGGCACCCAAGGGGCATGGCGCCCAGCCATGGGGGATGCCCCCACATCTTCCACATTCATGTGGGTGGAGCTCCCACTCAAAATGAAAAGCCTCCACTCCCATTAAAAAGCCTCCACTCAAAAATCCACTCACATGCATTAAATTTCCACCAAATTTAATGCAAGCTCTCATTTTAATAAAACTCTTTTATTAATTCAGAATTTTGTTAATTAATTTAATTAACAAACATTCACATAAAACCCCTTACAACATTTCAATTTCACATGCAGAACCAGTTTCAGCAATTTCAGCAAAGCAGTTTGATTGTCTAGTGAAATAAATTCCTGCGCTTTCCTTTTTCTTTCTCTGGCATATCATTTGCTCCGAATGGTGTCGGTATCCCTTAAGTGTGTCACCCTACGGTTCGCGAATAATGCAGACATGATCGAGACCCCTCTCCGATCAATAATCAGCAGCGGGACCTGGAGATCCGTACTGACTCCCACACATTCAACGATGACTTCTGTGATCGTGTGAACCTTTTACGCTAGTATCTTAATCCCTTTGTTTCACGATATATTACATGTCCGAGATTCGATCATCGGTATCTCCATACCTAGTTTGATCTCGTTACCGACATGTACTCTTTTCTCGTTCCCGTGATATAACATTCTAGTGATCAAATCACTTGCTTGCAAGCTAATCAATGTGATATCACCGAGGGCCCGAGCATATCTATCCGTCATCGGGATGAACAAATTCCACTCTTGATCCATGGGTCTCAACATAACACTTTAATAGTTGAAGCCATCTTTATAATCACCCGATTCACGGTGTGGCGTTTGATGTCATCGAAACTCTTCCGGTGTTAGTGATTGACATGATCTCATGGTCTAAGGATTAGGATCACTTCGTAAGTTGTTATAGCAATATAAACTCAATGACTTTGATCGTAATGCTATACTTCGGATGAATGTTCATCACATCATTACACTAATGGTGTGACCTCGTTATTAACAACATCCAATGTCCATGATCAGGAAACTTTGATCATCATGTTAATCAACGAGCTAGTTTATAAGAGAGGCATAACTAGGAACTTCCTTTTTGTTTATTAAACACACATGTATTAACGTTTCCATATTAATGCAATTATAGCATGTAAAATAAACATTTATCATAAATAAGGAATACGATAATAACCACTTTATTATTGCCTCTCGGGCATATTCCCTTAAGTCTCCCACTTGCACTAGAGACAATAATCTAGTTTGAAAACTTTGCATATTGAACACCTATGGCTTTCTGGTGTTCCAAATACGCAACTGCAAGTGGTTAACATAATCTACGGATCTGACACTTTCAGGTCCGTGTGTATTTGCATGTCTTTGCGTCTTCACGCATCACTCATTCTCCAATGGGATGGCATTGTATAAATTTGGTATTTCGGTGAGACCTTTAGTTCCTTGCGGTTTAAAACATGTTGATACTATTGTCATACAATATATCTTTAGTGTTAGCCCGTTGCGAACCACACCTTAGTTTGATAACAAACTACTTGACACAAATTCCCTCCTTTGCTGCTACTATAGCAGTCATATACTTAGCCTTTTGTTGTAGTATTCGTCACAATGTCTTAACTTTGGAATACATCCAAATCCATCATGAAAACACCTTTCCATTTCATTGTGCCACTCATAGTTTAAATTGAGATAAACTTAATTTGTATCTTGCGACAAAACTAGTATCAATGTAACGCTTTACAATGAACTATTTGTAATTGTTTGTCACCTCTACACAAATATATTCTTAGTTCTTCCAAAAGATCATAAGGATATCCTTACTATAGTCCAATGATCATTTTACGATTCATTCTGGTATATGCTCATAACACTTAGAGCATAGGACATATCTGGATGTGTACATATCATGGTATGATTGATCAAAACATTCTCGTGATTTCACTCATCAAGTGTCAAAGCACTTGAATCTTGTTTCACTTATCAAGTGTCGATACACTTGAATCTTGATTCAATTCTTTTCCATGCGACAAGAACCGTTTCTTGTTGTTTCTATATTGAACTCCTTCAATATCTCATATATGTACGTTTGGCATAAACATATTAGCGTCACAGTCTATCCACTATAGACATTCATGCTAAATATTCGGGTTTTGCCTAAGTCTTTCATCGAAATGAAATTCTTAACCTTTGTCAATAAAAGATACATCATTTCTAATCAACAAGATGTCCTCCACATAATGTATTAGAAATATGTCTCAGCGCTCCCACTTAATTTCTTGCAAATGCAAGCATCTTCATCGTCTCCTGATGAAAACTCCTTTTCATCATGGTGAAGATTCAACTCATGATGCTTACTTCAACCATTGAAGTTTGCATGCCCTTTTAGCATCCTTTGAATTTAACAAAACCCTTTGGACCGTGTCATGTACACGTCCTAGGTAACCATTCTATTAGAAGAACTTTGTTTTGTTTATTCATCTACCATATACCAAATTATATGTAGTGATTGCTACTTTAATCCGTCCAGACTAAATATCGCTATGAAAGATCAGATCTTGTCATAGTCAACTCCTTGAACATTGTCGTAAAATACTTTACAACATGTCGGCTATTTCATAGATGTGAAACATCCATGTCTGTTTCTTTATAGATCCAAATACGACTGATAGGTTTTTACACCTTTCCAGAGGGTCTTCCAAGTTCAAAACTTGACTTCTCGTGTATGGAACTATCACGGATTTTATGGCTTCAAGACATTTGACGGAGTCAGGACCCATCATCGCTTCTTTGTATGTGGTCGATTCATCATTGTCAAACAATAATGATTTACTCTCAAATCTAAGTATTTGAATGTTTATCCGACCGACTTGGTTCAATAAGAACTTAGATCTCCGTGACCACAACCTTTGAGGCACATAATCTATGAGCATTATGGCAGCCTCCGGAACGATTTCCGGCGCTGCGCAACTCAGCACATTTAGCTAAGGTTCGTTAACCTTATCAAAGTTCTATTGTCCTCCCACTTAACTTTTGCGAAAAAATTCCTTTTTCAAGAAACTTCACATTTCAAGCGACAAACCCTTTTGTCCTCGGTGTTATGGAGGAATAACCAATTGTTATTCGAAATAACCTACAAAGACATGCTCATCCGACTTTGGTTGTAAACATCTTACTTATGTTTAGCATACCAAAATTTAAGAAATGACAACTTGGATTTTACCCCAAACCATAACTCATATGGTGTCATTTCAACGGATCAAGATGGAGATCTTTTCAGTGTAAAAGCGGTAGTCTCTAAAGCTTTAATTTTTTTAAAACATAATGGAAGTTTTATAAATAACACCTTTGATCCAACCATGTCAAACAAGGTTTCATTACAAATCTCAAACACTCCATACTTCTATGGTGTTTCGGGAGATGTAAATCTAGGTGTTTTGCTAAACTTGCAACTCAAGTAAATCCCTTTATGATAAAATCATAATTCATTTATTTTCTTGTTACACTTGTAACTCAAACAAATCCCTTATGATAAAATCATAAACCATTTATTTTCTTGTTACAATGATTTTCCACTTCATCTTGAAAGTCTTTGAAATGTTTTTCAAATATTTCATACTTCTTTCTCATTAAGTGAATATTCACTCAAATTTCCAGAGAAAGCATATGAAGTTGAAACCCATCGCTTACGACTACACATAATGGACTACATACATCGATATGTATAAATTCCAATATTTTAGTCGTTCGTTCTTCTTTGGCCTTTGAACGAAGTTTTAATTATCCTGAGGAAAGTCTCACAAGCGTCACTTGATCAAATCAAAGACTCCAAAAATCCATGAAAATGGAGATTCTTCATGTTTTCTTTCCAATATAATTTAAACAACGATGTCACTTTGTAAGTGATCTTTCAATCATTTGTCTTGCGACATTTTAGCATTAGGTTTTATGGATGTGATTTCTCCAACTAGATTTGTAAATCATCCATCTTATATGGAATATGGTAATTATTTGAACAACCTTTGTTCTCATAATACCTGATTTAAATAACAATTATTAAAACAAATCTTGAAGTCAAGCTTTGATGTCAACGAGAAATACAAACAACGGTTTGTTTGTTTTTGATGAACATCATCACATATTCTCTTGCTAGTTACTTAGGCCATTGTGGTTTATGAATTGCGTCGTTCCGTATGAAATTTCATACCAACCAATTCGATATCCAATACCCAAGAACCACATTGTTTAACAAGCAAAGAATACAACCATAACATGTATATCATCCATATACCTAAATTGGATATTTCCAATCTTTTCTTTTCTGCCCAATATATTTTATAGATTCTCTTTCAGCATTTCCTTTTCCTTTTTAAAAGAATCTATCAACATCAAAAGTGGCGCCATATACATGACACATAGTCCAAAGCGTGTATATTCAAATAATAATACCTTTGGACTTGCACTTTGAAGTAGATCACCATCATCAAATGATAGGCGTTCTTTCAAAATCCATTCTTTAGTAATCTTTTAGTATAGTAAACACTTTACATACATCTTCTATTCATCCTTATCATGACGACTTTCATGATCAAGCTACTGTAGCTTATAAAGGTGAATCGTGAGTATAACATTACTTTCCAAAACCCTTTTGGATGATTAGGATGTCTAGCATCTCCAACCTTCGTAAATTCTCATCCAATATGAGAACATATATTATACTCTATCATATTGCAACCAAAACATTGTTTCAGATATCGTTATATCTGCCACACATGATGGTTTCTGAAACAATTCTTTCAGCTCCTAGATAAACTTGATATTAAAACAATCAAGAATCGTGGAGGCAAACATGATACTTAAGATACTAACACTGGAATTGTTACTCTTAATTTAATACTAACTATTAAATTTCACGGAGTAAATAGAGTTTGCTAAAAGTTTGCAATAGGACTTTAAACTTTGATTGACACTCAACACAATACGATACCAGTTCGTAAAGTATATATCCAGAATTCTATAGTTCTATTATCTCAATTATAACTATGCATAAGGTGGTGAACGAATGCCAATGACTACAACAAATTATGCAAATTCACTTTGATTTAATTTATGATAAATTGAGTTCTACTAATCCAAATTAGAAATGAACTCCCACTCAAAAACAACATCCCTCGTGTCTTTTTGGTGATTACATGAACCAAATCCACTACACCAAGTCCGATCATCACGTGAGTCGGTGTAGCTTCAAAGGCGAGCATCAAATGGGCATCATATCTACTATATGACTCATGTTTAACCTTTCGGTCCGTGTTCCGAGGCCATGTCTGTACATGCTAGGCTCGCCAAGTAAGAACCTTAGTATTCGCGTGTGTAACTGTCTTACACCCGAGATATGCTCGTGGATTCAAGTACACCCGATCATCACGTGATGTCTTGAAGCGACGAAACATTGTCGGTGCATACTTAAGGAAGAACACATTTTATCTTTATATCTAAATGAGGGATCATCTTATTATGCTAATAAAACGCTAAAATAGCAATATAAGATGCAATCAAACATCACATGTTTATAAGTGAAATGATATGGTTCCCGCATATGATCTCCATCATGTGCACCGTGGTATGATATCTATCAGACCTTTATGTGTAAGGCCAAGGTCTATGGAACTTACACGCTATGTGTGTTGTAAGAGTATTATCTCATACTTCTACTTACAACATCACCATATTATAACACTAGCCCAGCAACAATCTAAACTAGACGCCTCTAATTTATCCATTGCAAATTTTACGTGGCTTAGGGCTTTCGAAATAGAACCGTTCTTACCTACGAACATGAACCACAACGAGGATAACCAAATTGTTGACAACTCGTTGCAAATTAGATATTGACTATAGTAGGAGAGACAGGCACCCGCTAGCCACTTATGCAAAACTAGTTGCATGTCAAGCGTGGAACAGGTCTCATGTGCGAGGACATGTAAAGTTTGTCCGGACCACTTCATCCCACTATGCCACCAATATCCAAAGTACAACAAAGAAGCAATAAAATGATCATCATCGCCCACATACTCATATGTGTACTACCCGTGCAAAGTATCTACGCATAGATCCCTCGATACCTTTGTATGGTTTTGCATAGAAAACAAAAAATTTCCTACGATGGGAACAACTAAGTACCAAGATCTATCTACTAGATACAAGCAACGGGTGGATATACATCCATAGAATACATACCCTCGAAGACCGAATAGCGTTAACGAGGTTGTACTCGTGGATGATGTAGACGAACACTTGCCGATCTCAAGATCGTGATGAAGTCCATCTGGTCCAGCCGGTCCAGCACCTCAAAACAGTGGTGCATCCGTGATCGCACACACGTACGGGTACCCCGACAACCTCCATGCCCTCGCTCCAGGGAAGCAGCGGAAGCAAAAAATCCTTTCAGAAAAAGCCACCGGGAACATGTATCTCGCTGATCCGAGACCATGAGAAAATTCTAAAGGGGGAGAGAGATCCTTCGCGAGGAGGTGTGCTTTGAGAGGAGGAGAGGGGGGGCCTTTTATAGGGGATAGAAGGGGCACCCAAGGGGCATGGCGCCCAGCCATGGGGGCTGCCCCCACCTCTTCCACATTCATGTGGGTGGAGCTCCCACTCAAAATGAAAAGCCTCCACTCCCATTAAAAAGCCTCCACTCAAAAATCCACTCACATGCATTAAATTTCCACCAAATTTAATGCAAGCTCTCATTTAAATAAAACTCTTTTATTTATTTATTAAGAATTTTGTTAATTACTTTAATTAACAAACATTCACATAAAACCCCTTACAACATTTCAATTTAACATGCAGAACCAGTTTCAGCAATTTCAACCGAAACAGTTTCGGTGTCTAGTGAAATAAATTCCTACGCTTTCCTTTTTCTTTCTCTGGCATATCATTTGCTCCGAATGGTGTCGGTATCCCTTAAGTGTGTCACCCTACGGTTCACGAACAATGCAGACATGATCGAGACCCCTCTCCGATCAATAATCAGCAGCGAGACCTGGAGATCCGTACTAACTCCCACACATTCAACGATGACTTCTATGATCGTGTGAACCTTTTACGCTAGTATCTTAATCCCTTTGTTTCACGATATATTACATGTCCGGGATTCAATCATCGGTATCTCCATACCTAGTTTGATCTCGTTACCGACATGTACTCTTTTCTTGTTCCCGTGATATAACATTCTAGTGATCAAATCACTTGCTTGCAAGCTAATCAATGTGATATCATCGAGAGGGCCCAGAGCATATCTATCCGTCATCGGGATGAACAAATTCCACTCTTGATCCATGGGTCTCAACATAACACTTTAGTAGTTCTGAAGCCATCTTTATAATCACCCAGTTATGGTGTGACGTTTGATGTCATCGAGAAACTCTTCCGGTGTTAGTGATTGACATGATCTCATGGTCTAAGGATTAGGATCACTTCGTAAGTTGTTATAGCAATATAAACTCAATGACTTTGATCGTAATGCTATACTTAGGATGAATGTTCATCACATCATTACATTAATGTTGTGACCTCGTTATTAACAACATCCAATGTCCATGATCAGGAAACTTTGATCATCATGTTAATCAACGAGCTAGTTTATAAGAGAGGCATAACTAGGAACTTCCTTTTTGTTTATTAAACACACATGTATTAACGTTTCCATATTAATACATGTATAGCATGTAAAATAAACATTTATCATAAATAAGGAATACGATAATAACCACTTTATTATTACCTCTCGGGCATATTCCCTTCAGACACAAGTGGCAAAAGGTTTTTGGTTCAAAGGATTTTGGAAACATGAGAAGTATGCCTTCTCAAAACAGGTTTTTGGCTAGCAAGGCTGGGTAGCAAGCAAGAGAGTTGAAAGAAACAAGCAAACATACAAGTAATAAAGCCAAACATGCAATCTTCCTTGAAGACACAAAAGAATATTAAATAAAGAATACTAAGCTTATGAGCCAACAAGAAAGAAAACAAATGATACCAAATACCTGTAAGCTTTTTCTTTCTTTCTTTCTTTTTCTTTCAAATTAATGCCACTGACCAGAACTCGGTTTGCCAAAACCAATTTAGATCCACTTGATGATCCTAGAGTGGTTCCAATACTGAACAACAAGATCCATTATATAATAGAGATTGCAAACTAAAAATAAGAAGTGCAAAAAGTAAAAGATGAGACTTCTCATCAATATTCCAATAAAGGCACTCACACCAAGGGATACATAGATAATCAACTAAAGGAGAGATACTTCCACATGCAAACCAAACTATAAGATAACCCCTCTACCACAGATATGAATCCACTAAAAACTTAAAAGATAAAAGATAATAGTGGTGATACCGCGGCACTCCCCCAAGCTTGGAACAAGCCAAGGGGATGCCAAACCTGATGACGAATTACTCCCTCGATGGTGGTGGTGTTCTCTTGATAAGCTCCTCAATAAGTTTCCTTAACTCCTCGAACTCAAAAGTAAGAGTACAGATTAGCTCCGAGTTTTTCTCTATAAGGTTCATGATCATGTTAGTCCGAGAATCCCAGTTCTTGTTATTCTTTCCCCACTCTTCATCCTTAGCATGATCCTTCTCTACATTGTTAGAACAACGCATATCCCAAACCGAAGGCAAATCTCCTTTGGGCACATGTTGATATTGATATTCAGTATAAGTGTATGGAAGGGTCTCTTGTTACGTGGAGGAGATGGATGTGGATTGTAGAAGAGACGTGGAGGTTTCCCTCCTGTAGACATCCATGTTGTCTTCTTAATATGGGTAGGTTATGCCACCAAAACAATGCTTGCGACGGTAGCACGGGTGTCCGGTTGCTTGTCCTCCTCCATGTCTCCTTCATAACCTACCGGAATCTCCTCCTCCTTGGGAACTTGAGGCTCTTCTTCTTCGGGCTTCTTCCCTTTGTCGTCGGCGGAGGCCATGGTGCTCTAAACTTGAGAAGATTTCCTGACAGAAACATATCGAAACAAAAACACGATGAAAACACAATGCACGAACCTCGGGGGATCTAGGGGGGTTATATATTACAAAGTTTCAATGCATGAGGAAGGTTTTGACACGGGAACGAAGCGGAGATGGAGTTCGAGGGTGGAACACCCCCTTTAGGGGCGGCCAGGCTAGGCCCGCGCCTGGGGTGGATTTGTCCACCCCGGGCTTCGTTTCCTCTTCAATTACGTCTCGTAACTTCCCTTATTTATTAAAAACATCAAAAATATAAAAAGATTGGGGTTTCACAAACCTTCTGTTTTCACCACTTTTACCTATTCAAAGACGAACTTTGTAGATCCATTTCCTCTTTCTCCTGAGAATTTCCTTCATACAAGACCTTTGCACAAACTTAATGACAACATTAGTGTAAGCAAAAACAATAAACCTTTGGTACACACTTCAACTGAAAACCCATCAACACAAAAGCTTCGATAAAAGGCAAATGCAAAATATGGCAGAAATCTGTCAAAACAGACCAGCAGGTAAAGATTGATTTTTCCGAAGACCTTCTGTTGCCCAAACAAAAAGTGCAGAACTGATGAAAGTTAGATAACAACCTGGAGAACAAGCTCAGAAAAATGCAGCTCCATCCGAAGTACTTATCTTTCTCACCAATTTTTACAATGCAGCACAAAAATATGTCCCAGGACAGCCACTTTTCACAACTCCTCTGCTTCACAAAAGTAGTTGAACTTGACAAAAAACCAAAACAAAAAGGATAAGGAGAGGTTATTACTGAGGTAATAACTTCCAAGACTCAACAAAAACTCTTGGGTTATCTCCCAACAAGTACTTTTCTTTAATGCCTTTAAGTTAGGCTTGAAACTTCCAAAGATGCTCACATAGGATATATATATCTGGAGTGAAAGAGAGCATCAAGAAGCAAATAACCAAAACACTTGAGTCTAGCCCACTTCCTATGCATGGGGGTATCATGAGAAAACAAATTGTTGAAACAAAAAGCCACAAGCATAGGAAGACAAAACAGATGCAACTTTAAAGCTTTCAACATAAAACAGGGAAACTTAACATCATTGAGACGCATAGAACCATGTTTCCCTCTCTCAAAATAACTTTTAGTAACACTTTGAATAAAGTTGACAATATAACTGTCACTAGAAACAACTTTATCATTAGAATAAGCATACTTATAGTCATCAAAAAGAGGTCCCAGGTCATAGACTGGATCAATAGAAGCAAGTTGTTCCGTCCTGAAATCTTTATTAGGCAAGATATTTTCACGAGGAGATTTAGCAAATTTGGAAAAGTTAAACTCATAAGAATCCCCATCAAAATTAGTTAAAACTTTTGGCTTCTTACAATCAATAATAGCTCCACAAGTGTTCAATAAAGGCCTACCAAAAATGATAGGACAAGTTTTGCTAGCTGTTGAATTAAGCACTAGGAAATTAGCAGGATATTTAATCTTACCACAAAGGACCTCCACATCTCTTACAATGCCAATGGGACAAATGGTTTCCTTATTAGCAAGGTGAATAACCACATCAATATGCTCAAGCTCACAAGGACCAATTTCATGCATAATTTCCCTGTAAAGCTCATAAGGAATAGCACTAGAACTAGCACCAATATCACATAAACCATAGTAGCAATGATCACCAATTTTAACAGAAAGCACAGGAACACTAGCTTTTCTAACTTTCTTAGGATGCGAAACAATGTTAGTAGCATCTTCACAGAAGACAATATGCTCATCCTCTATATTTCTAGTGACAAGATCTTTCACAATAGCTACCACAGGCTCAATATCAATAAGTTCACCAGGCTCCACAGTTTTCATTGTACCTTCATTATTTGCACTAATAATCATAGAATACTCCTTTAACTTAGCTGGGAAAGGCATTTTCTCAACATGAGGTTCAGGCACACTGTGATTAGTAGTACAAACTTGAGTACTTCTAACTGGAACATGACTAACAATATCTTTATACGGAGCATGGTACTTATTCCACTTATTCTTGGGGATTTCGATGTAAGAGGCAAAGTCCTTAAAACATTTGACAATACTTTGGGAGTCAAGACCAAACTCATTGCGAATATCACGGAAGTTATCAGTTCCCATAAAAGATTTAATGCATTCATAATCATAGTTTATACCTGACTTTCTTCCTTTGTCATTCTCCCAAGCCTTAGTATTCTCTTGAATACGGTCTAAGAGATCCCATTTAGCTTCTTCCTTCATACGTGTGAATGATCCAACACAAGAAGCATCTAGTAAATCTTTATCATGAAGAGAAAGCCTAGCATAAAACTTATTGAGAATAATATTGTTAGGGAGTTCATGAATAGGACATTTAAGCATTAGTAACTTCAATCTCCCCCAAGCTTGACATGTACTCTCTCCATCAAGAGGCCAAAAGTTATATATAAGACTTCTACCCTTATGAATTTCACTGGGAGGATAAAATTTAGAGTAAAAGAGAGATGCCATCTCCTCTCATTCCATGGATTGTCCATTCTTCAGCAGCTTATACCATGCTTCAGCTCTTCCTTTCAAGGATATGGAGAGTAACTTCCTCTTCACCTGTTCAGTTGTGATACCTGCACACTTAAACAACCCGCATAATTCATGGATAAATAGCAAGTGATCACCGGGATGGACAGTTCCATCCCCAAAATAATAATTATCCATAATACGATTAACAGTACTTGTTGGTATCTTAAAAGGATTTATCTCAACAGGAGGTGGTTCATCTACTACCATAGTAGTGGTAGTAGTTTTCCCAAACATAAAACCAAATGGGTTATCCATATTGGAAACAAAGTAACAAGCAGTAACAAAAGCAATACTCACAGTGAAAGTTTCCCTTACCAGTTCCACCTTCAATAGCGCTTCACTCCCCGGCAACGGCGCCAGAAAATAGTCTTGATGACCCACAAGTATAGGGGTGTATCGCAGTACTTTCGATAAATAGGAGTGTCGATGCCAACAAGGAGAAGAAGGTGCTGAACAGTAGTATGGAGCAGGAAATCCCTATGAATGCTTAGCAAACGGATTTTTAGTGGTTTTCTGACAAGGTAAAAAAACAAAGAGCAAGTAATAGAAGTAACGAACAAACGGAGCAAGTGGCCCAATCCTTTCTTAGTAAAGGACAAGACGGTGGAAATACTTATAAGGACCAAACTTTCTCGAGGACACATGGTAATTCTTTCAAGTGCTTTCGCTTCAAATAGCTGAGTACTCTTCTTTGGTGTTTGTAAGTGTCGTGTGGGTGAACCTATGCTAACATACTGCCCTTTCTAGGACTAAACCCCCTGCAAACATCCGTAATTATAGGAAAGTAATTAAGATATAAATCTAACCACAACCTTAAACTCTAAGATCCTACACTCCCTTGTGCAAAGGTGTCCTAACGGGAGTTAAGGTTTCTGTCACTCCGGCAACCCCACAATTAGTAGCCAAATACACAATGCATTCCCCTAGGCCCATAAATGGTGAAGTGTCATGTAGTCGACGTTGACATGACACCACTAGAAGAATAGCACCACAACTTAAATACTAAACCATTGAATAATGACTCATTACAGATTCACTACTAACAACATGACTTCTCCCATGTCCTCAAGAACAAGACGAACTACTCACAAGACATCATATGGATCAAGATCAAAGATGATATGGTAATGGATAACAATCTGAACATAAACAATAATCCAATGGTTCCACTCACATGCATCAACTACAATAGTAATCAACATCGAGAAAGTTTCCTCTAAGAACTAAAGCAATATCCAACACAATTGTTACAGCGGGACGGAGTGGTGGTGATGGTGCTGGTGGAGATGATGGTGTGGATGATGATGATGATGATGATGATCCCGATGAAGCCTAGCTTGATGACGGTGTTGATGGCGACGGTCTCCCCTCTCTGGGAAGGAATTCCTTCGGCAGAAATCTGTCTGCCGGAGAGATCTTTCTCTCTCGGTGTTTTCGCCCCCATAGGCGGCAGAAATCTATCTGTGGTCGCTCCCCTGGTATTAGGGTTCCATAGGGAAGATATAGGCGAAGGGGCGGAGTCGAAGGCCGGGCAGGTGGGCCACACCTGCCCTAGGCGCGGGGTCAGGTGGGCCCGCGCCTAGGGGGTGTGGGCCCCCTTAGGCCCACCTCCGTCCCTCCTTCTGGCTTCCTTCGTCTTCTGGTAAAATAATATGTTTTCATATTTTTCTGGTATTTTTCCGATCTTCACAAAATTGCACCGAAACGCCTTCCTTTCCATTAGAATCCAGACTCCGGCAGTCCATCCTCCAGGAATCATCCAACATGCATAAACAGATGAAAAGCCATAAGTAATACCTCATAATAAGACAAATATCAATGAATAGAGGTAAATTATGATATAGAATGGTGATGCAAATTGGGCGTATCACTGTCCAATTCATAAGAGAACCATCATGCTATGGCCAACTTCTCTGTCCACCTTCGTCCATAATAGGGTGTGTTAGTTGATCAAGAAGGGGGTCTCTATGGATCGTCGCTTCAAAGTGAATGACATGAAGGTTGTCGTAAAGGATGCCTTATGTTTTGTGACCGCCGAGTGGAGTTGTCTTAGATCTGCAATCATTTGAGGCATTGGAGAGCTAGGTGGGTTCACGTGCTGAAGATCAAAAGGCTTGACGAGGTTTACTAAAAGGAGGAGACATCAACTATTATGATGAACAATGAGCAATAGTATGAGCACATCAAGGTTGGATAATTAACACTTGGTTCACTACATTCACTTGTTCATAAGCTTGCATATGACCAAAAAGCGTTAAGTAATGGTATTATCACATAGGTTCACCCAAAAAACACCAAGTTAATCAACAAGCCCATTAAAAACTATTCTAAGTTGAATATCATCAAAAGTGGTTGTATTCCCATAACACCCATCACTCTCACTCCGATACATTGTGCTCTTATGCACCTTGTGGAGAAAAAGGCACATGCCAACATGTATCTTTTTATGACCCCTGATCACATGATGAGCTAGTTCATGGACTTCCTGAACAAGCACTACCTGTGAGAAGCCATCTCACAGGCGGTGCTGATGGTATTGCTACTGATGATGATAATCACGACGACTATGATATATATTTTGGAGTAGCTAGACTTGGTGAAAAACTGATGCCATGTATGTATATTTTGTGAAGTGGTATTAAGTTATAAACCCTCGGTTGCTAAACTCGTGCTGCATCACAAGCAGTTGTTCGTAGACTCACACTGCAGCAAAAACGACATGACTATTTAGATTATACGCTACTAAAATATTTGTGATTTCCCCTTACGTAATTCTACGAAACACGTTTTCATGTATTGTTCTTGTGATGGATAATCATATGATTTAATCTAAAATAATCGATAGAGCATGATTAGTAAAACAGTAATTACACTAAACATGCATAGTAAATGAGTAGATGAACCAACAGCATCTGAACATGACAAACCTATCGCATCTACTCTAAACGCTAGAACAAGACATTCTAGCAGAATCTGAAAGTGGAAGTTTAGAGGCACGTATGATGCAGCCTCAGCAGTAGCGTTTGTGTTGTCGAAAATGTTGTCAATGTCTGGGAATAAGTCATATCGGGAACTCGTCACCGGACGACGTCGTGGTTGCCAGTAGTCGTGCTGAGAACTCTCAAAAAACCTGATCGCCCCTCACCCGTACAGGTTCTTGAGAGGCGGGGCCGGAGGCCTACTGTCCCGATCTACAGTGCACGCCGCAAGCCGGGATGGAGAAGACGAAGGCAACTGCTCAAGAAACTGGAAGTGAAAGTGTGTATGATCTCGTATATCCTCGTGTATCTGATGTGCCCCTGTTTATAAAGGATACGATCCTCTTACTTCCCAATAAAGCTTCGTTGGAACAAGAGCCGAGAAAACCCGTAAGCAAAGTGGGAGCTGAGGAAATCCGGACGAAAACGACACGGAAAATATCTCGGAGATATTTTCTGGAGTTTTCCTAACCTGAAAGGGCCGATTTCCAAACAGCAAAACAAACACATGAATTCAGATTAGGTCATTCCCGCAACCAGCAGCGTGCGTGTCGGGTTGTGGGGTGGCTAGGCTGGCAGCGTCGGAGGAGGAGGAGTGCATGAGAGCTGTTTCATTTTCTCACACTTTAGTAAGTGGTAGAAAAAACTGATATATATGATGGTGCAACCCATCTTTCACTAGCAATACGGAACTAAACTTTACCACCACTAATACAGCCATGAGCTGTCTTGTCAAATGGGTGAAAGAGAATTTTTAAATTTGTACTAGTTATGGGCCAAGGCCCTGTACCGAAATACCTCAAATTCCAACATAACTCACCACATAGGGCAGGAGGCAACGCTAATAATACATGTAACCAAAACTGCTATACTAGCATTTATAGCTGAATAAAATGTGAGCAACCAAATATCTGGGGCTTAGATCCTTCTATGATCGATGCAGTGAATAAAATGTGAGCAACCAAACTAGTGACGCAACAAGAATTAGAGGCTCTATGGCCTATGCTCGCGCGTAGCTTCGCCAGAGCCATGTTTCCCTATATGCCCAAAATCAATGGAGGCACGTCCTTAAAGAATGCGAGAAAAACATTACAACTTGTACCGCACAGACACACATGAGGCCCGTGGGTACGTACGCAGGTACCAGCAGCGAAATCAAGGAGCAGATCTCATCGGTGTCACCATTACGTACTTGTCGCTCGACACATGCGTGTACCGCCCGGTTGGTGTTGGCGATGCGGTACACGTACTTGTACATTACCATCATCCCAACGGACCCTACAGTGTACCTACTAGCCTACACGACGACGACACAAAAGTTTCGAAAAAAACATGGCGCGCGCGTGGGCGCGGGCGCGGTTGGTTGGAACAAACGCACGCATCCACTACACATCATTCACGGCCCGACGCACGTACGTACTGTACGCGCCATTCACGCCCGAAAACATTACCGATCGACGTCCGAGTTCCGACAGTGGATCGATCGATCGGGACGACGTTAATGCGCATCTGGCGAGGAAACTGGCAGATGGAGTACTACCGATCATGGACCTGGCCGGTGCTGGTACGTACTCGTGGTCTCTACCGGAACAGCTAGCTTGAATGCTCGATGAAGAAGAGCGACAGAGATAGATATTTATTTCGACCGGGTTCCCGCTTTTCCGTTAAACTTTGGCCATGGCATGCACGGATAGGGCCAGTTAAATCTGCATCCAGGGGTAGTACTGGTACTGTAGTCGACCGCTAACAACGAGGCTAGCTAGCTAGATGCACTGGATCCGGGGAGTAACTGACGATGACAGCCTTTTGACGTATGACAAATAACTCATACCCAACTCCTTTTTACAGCGCGTTGTCAGTCGGCCCTCAGTCAAGCAGTATGGAGTAGTTCCGTAGAATAAAGCTCGCAAAAGCCGGCGGAAAAGAGAGAGTGTGGAAAACCAATAGAAGAGATGAGCGGAGGAAGCAGGCATGGAATGCCTAGATATGGTGATCAGAGTGACACAGCTAGCAGCGGGCAGGCCGAGGAGATGATGGCTACAATTATCATAAGCCGAACTGTCGAGAAAGACGAAAAGATCATATACATGCTCCATATGCTGCTGCTGCTGCTGCTTACGTAGCCTCTCCTGCGCCATAGCCGTGGAGATCGATGGAGCATCAGCGCGAAGCTACCGTGTGTAGTAGAGTAGATGAAAACATGGGCCCTGGACTACTACTGCGCCGGCACGCAGCGGTAATCATGCATGCGGCAGGCCGAGGAGCAGCGGCTTGGCATGGCATGGCATGCAGCGATCGATGGACCGATCGAGAGCGCAGGCCGTAGGCACGTCGCCGTCCCCCAGGCCCAGGAGCAGGAGGACCACCGGCGCCACCTCGCTGTGGTCTCGACTAGTAGCTGCTACTCCGTCCCATGCTTGTCCTAAATAAGCCAACCTCGCATAAACAACAGCCCTACGGCCAATCCAGAGGCCAGAAGAAGGAAGGATGATGGAGACAGCGACCGGGTAGGTGGAGTCGCGCGTACACAGCCCGTCGATCTCGCTTAGTTTTGGCCACTGATGACGGACGGACAGCTACAGATCAATCGATCGATCGATGCGCATGGACGAAAGCCTGGCTGTGGCTAGCTACACGAAAAGAAAACGAAATTCCCCTTCCGTCCGTCTCTGGATAGATAGGCCATACTAGCTCGTGCGTGCATGTCCTAAATCTGCCGATAGTTATGTCATGCATGGGTTACGCGTGAGGTGGCCTTAGGGATTAGCCTTGACAGCACCGGCAGCCTAGCCTATCCTATCCTAGTTCAGCAGCAGCAAGGAGCGAGGAGTGGGTAGCTGGGTATAGCCAGGGGCCAGGGCATGCACAAGCCGGCAGCGGCAAACTGCGACTGCCACTGCAGCTGCGCTTGGACTTGTACTTGGTGGTGGGAGAGCTAGCTAGAGGTTTTAAGCTGCTTCCTTGCTTGCTTGGTCTAGTCTGGCCACTAGCTAGTCCTCTCTCCATCGGCTCCGACCTCACACACACACATATCCATGGTCCCCCTCCGCTCCGGCCTCACGAACATCGCCCATCCCCTTAAAACCGCACCAAACTCGTCGCCAAAATTCTTCAGCTACCTCACCATTCACCAACAGAAAGAGAGGAACACACACACACACACACACACACACACACACACACACACACACACACACCTAGCGCTAGCGAACGGAAGAGAATTCCCCTCTCTCCGGTTAACGTAGGAGGTATAGCCAAGGTAGGAACCAGCTAGCCATGGCGGCGAAGCAGGAGGTGCGCAGCGTCGACGCGTTCTCGCAGCTGCCCTTCATCCGGCCGGCGGCCACGCACCAACAGCAGCAGCTGCAGCAGCAGGCGCGGGTCGACACCACCATCCGGCTCTTCGGCCGCGACTTCTCCAACAACAACGACGCCCCGCAGCAGCAGCAGCAGCAGGACGGCTCATCCGGCTCCCCGGACGCGGCCAACGGGAGCACCGTCACGTCGTCGGAGGGCAGCAAGAGCGGAGGCGGCGCGGCAGGGGCAGAGGCGTCCCGGAAGTTCGAGTGCCACTACTGCTGCCGCAACTTCCCGACGTCGCAGGCGCTGGGCGGCCACCAGAACGCGCACAAGCGGGAGCGCCAGCACGCCAAGCGGGCCCACCTCCAGGCCTCCCTCGCCATGCACCGCTACGTGCCCGGCGCCCACATGTACGGCGCCCTCCTCGGCTACCACCACCTCGCCACCACCGCACGCTACGACAGCCACCACCACCAGCTGCCGCTGCCGCTGCCGCCGCCTCACTACCCGATGTGGAGCGCGGCGTCCGCCGGCCCGGGCGCGTACGGCGGGCCGGGCTCCGTGTCGCAGCCCATCGACGGCAGCCCCGTCGCGCAGGGCCTCTGGAGGGTGCCGCCGCCGGCGGCAACGGAGGGCTTCGTCAACGCTGCCACGCCGGTGGCTGTGGCGCGGCCGGCGGGGGAGGTCATAGCCACCAGCTGCAGGGACGACGAGAAGGTGGCGATGAGCCTGATGCCGTCGTCGCCCTCGTTCTCGTCATGCTCGTCCACGTCGCCGGAGAAGCTAGGTAGGTGTGAATTGGGCCACCAGCAGCAGCACGAGCCTCTTAGCTTGGACCTCCATTTGTAACTCTTCCTTCATTTTTTTCTACGAGTAGGTTTCTTCTTGTGATGAGTTAGCAGTACGAGTTTGCAAGTGCATGTGTTGATTCAAAAATAGCTTAAATAATTCTTCACCTTTCTTTTTTTGCCGTTTCAATCCATGTCGAGCTAGCTAGCTACCTTAATTTGTTCCCCCTTTTTTTCCAATAAAAAGGGGGATTAAAACGAGTTCCTTTAATATGCAAGAAGGGACAAAACTTCAATTGAAATATTCACACATGTTATTAGTACTTGTTAAGTTAAACAAATCATTGACATGATACTATATACCCTACCGAAAGAAAATAAATACACATCCGTTACTTCACATCCAACAAAGTGAAAAAATTTCAAACCGAAATGTGGAACAAAGGGTTCATTTTTAATCCACCATAGTAGATGTAGAATGTGTGAACCCATCACTAGTGCCGTACGTACATGGACCCGTATGGTACATAAATGTGGAGTGGTAGTACATCACATTGTTTCTTTCCCCTTTCCCGGGACCACCTGCTAGTAGCGACGTCTGTCTGAATATATAGCGAATAGCTTTGCAGGGAGAGATGGCTCTTTTTAGCATGTGCCCTGCACAAGCCAGGTATTCCATCGTACTTTCTGGGCTTCCTCTTATAGACGAGTATTTAGAATAACTCAGTCTTGGCACGTGAGTGAGCAGAGGGCTAAAAAGAGCGACATGTGATTAAAAATGGGAAAAATCAATTGTTTCGTCCTGAACATTCGAGAATCTTGGTCCCCTACCCGCCCATGATTCCACAGAGTTATTGAAACATGGTGAAACAGAATAAAATCGATAAATGAAGAAAGAGCTACACAGTACTCCTACATGATTTTCCGAGCATTCTTGGACGCGTATACCATGCGTAGGTTACAGCACTCATGCATTGGTCCCTCTAGTGTCACAGAGATCAACATACTGTTTTTTTAGCAACGATATATTATACTGAATTAATGGGCGTATCCAAGGAAATTCATATAATCTTCCACGAGGAACATCTAGCTATAGTTAGTGTAAAAGGTAACTGCGCGCGCTATTACGACCGACCACGGATCAAGTAGTACTTGTGTTTCCCAGAATTCAATTTCGGCAGAAGTTCATGTAGTAGCCTCGCTCGCTGTCCCAGCAAGCAAGCAAGCCAACATGTATGTACGAGTGTACGGCCTAAACAGCGTCCTGACATGCTCTGCAGTGCTTCCTCATCAATTTGCCCCGTACGCGGCACAGTAGCTAGCAAGCTAGCTGCGTTCACTCGGCGGCTCGATGTAGGAGACTATCCGATCGAGGCCCGTGTGTACGTGCAAAATCACGGATTCACGGGCCGTCCGGGTTCAGCCGTAGTAGCTCTGTTGCCTTCTGCTAGAACTAGCTTCTGCAGTTCTGCTCTAGATCATGCCGGCAAAAGTCGTGGATCACTGCCACCGATTCCGCCCAAGCAGTAGTACATCCGGCTGCGCGCGCATCACGCAGCTCTCTCTGGTGCTCGTTTACACGGATGTAGTATGGCGATCTGCCTTATTAGCTAGCAGGACAGGCATGAGTTAACACTCACGGTCACGGAGACAGTCAGACAGAGATATCTGATCGACGTAACAAAGCGGGATCCCCAGACACTGCTTTTGGCGGTAAAGCTCCGTCTAAACGGACTGTAAACGTCAATCTAAGAATCATGGCTAGCTGATCTCAAAATTGCATGCGAAGGGGTAAAACTGCGAAAATGTATCTTGCACTCTATCTGCAAAATGGAAGCCAATGGCATTTTGTCGTGGCGTTGACGTGCTGTACACGGGCTGAGCCCGCCACAGTGACATGCATGCAGAAGCTCTCTGGCGCCACATCGCGTAGCGTACGTGCTATACCGACTGAAATGGGCCGAGCGGAACTGTTGAGCAACAGGGCCGGCCGGAGCGAGATGCGATCGCGTTCTCCAGACACTGGCCGGGGGGCAAGCAGACTGCACCGCTCAAAAAAAAAAAAAGCAGACTGCGCGACGCGCTGCGTCTGCACAGCTATCTAACTGACTGGTACTGTAGCCGTGTATATCACGACGGTGTTGAAGGAAGAAGCTACAGGCCGCTGCGGCGGCTGACAGGGCCCATGCATGACGACGCAAGTACGGCAGTGTAGGTAGGTACTCTAGACAGATCTAAACAGGGAGCACACTGCGCCATCTATGAGGCCAGGCCAATTGGTTGGTGCTGCTGCATTGCATTGCATGCCCACACATACGGCTCTGCGCTGCTGCGGCGATCCAGCAAGCAGGCAGGCAGGCATGCAGTACGTACGACGACCGCCACCACCGGCGATGCATGCGCGGTAGTTGCCGACCGGCCGGCCGACCGGCCAGCAGGACCAACGGCAGAAGGCGGACGCATACTACCGCCTGCATGCGTTGTACGTACTTGGACAGTGCACAGACGAGTAGTTATGTGTGCCTAAGCAGCTAGCTGCTGCTTCCATTCACGCTAGCTTACCTGCTGCCTCTGCCTGCTGTTCTGTCCAGTGGTGGCATCATGTGCGATGCATCTGCCGAGTGCAGGGACGTACGTACGTACGTACGTGTCTCCCTTAATGTCACTCCGCTGTTTGTACGTGAGCGTAGATCGATAGTCGCGTATGTCGACGTGTCGCTCTTTCGGTGGATCATCTGTGGTTCTTTTAGTTATTAGCTTAGCTGGCCCTGGCGCACCACATGTACGTGCCGGTATTAACCGCGCTTAGCACTGTACTTATCGACAGACCGTAAAATCCACGTATACATACAGCGCCAACTGGTTTGCGCAGTCGTTAATTGTTTTTTTTTGAAAATGATACCACTCCCCCGGGGGATCGCATCCTTCGGGTGGACGGTTCACGGAACGTGTGGTGGGTCTGGTGTCCTTGTCTTGCACACACATGACTCTGCTGTTTTTTTCGTCCGTTTCCTGCTAGCTCGTCTGCGCCGCCAATCCACGCACCCGTGCCTGCGAATTGCGCCGTCCAGTCGTGGCTGCCGCCCCGGCACTGCCTCGTAACGGCGCTCCTCTCCTGCGTCGTCGTGCCGCCAAGCCGCGCGCCCATGATTGGGCCCGCCTAGCCGTGCGAGCTCCACGACCACCTCCCATGCGATCTCCCCCGTCTGAGCTCCACGACGCCGGCCGCCGTCCTTCATCGCTTTGCGCCACGCTCTTGCCTAGCACCATAGAGCCCTTTCGCTCGCTATCTCCCATGGTGTCGTCCATGAATCTGCGCTCCTCCCAATGTTGGCAACCTTTGTTATAATGCGGTGATGCTACACATGGTGATCGAACATGCGACATACGGCTTCTGGCGTTGCTACCTATGGCGACAATCGTTGCTAGCCTGCGGTGAGCGACACCGCTACCTTTAGCGAGAGGCCCTGCTACACATGGCGTGACCACCTACATACGCTTCGATGTTGCTACACCAGCAATGTTGCTATATGTCATTTTTTTTCTTACAAGTTTTTGCTCCGGCGATATCTCCGGCGAAATCGGCTTTTGCTACATTAGTATAATTATATTGCTACATATGTTTTCTTATTTTGCTACAATAGCACAAACTTCTTGCTACGAGGTATCCAGCGTTGTTACAAGTCGTGTCAGTTCTTGCTACATGCGGTCGATGGCGATACTACAAGCGGGTGTTGGATTTGCTACATGCGGCTTCTGATATTGCTACCTACGGCCACAATCGTTGCTACCTGCGGCATCCTAACCTGCTACCTGTGGTGAGAGGCGTTGATACTGTGACGGTCATGCTACACAATGACCGGACCTGCTACATATGCTTTGTGGTGTTGCTACATGCATGACGGTCTTGCTATAATGGCATATTTTTTTGCTACAATTTTTCCTCCGACAATGTCTCCAGCGAAGTTAAGCTTTTGCTACATTAGCATGATCATCTTGCTACATCTGTTTTCTGATTTTGCTACAAAAGCACAATTTTTTTGCTACGCGTTATTCGGCGAGGTCTCCGGCGAGATTCTCCGGCGAGTCTCCGGTGAAATCGATTTTGCTACATTAGTATATTTTTTTGCTACACCGTCGTCGGCGAGGTCTCCGGCGAACTCTCCGGCGAACTCTAGTCTGTTTTTCTATTTCTATGTTGAACCCTTTTTTGCTACATGTAGCAAAACGGGATATTTTGTAGCAAAAACGGGGCGTTTGTAGCAAAAGTGGGAGTTTGGCTGTTATTTAGTGGACACGTGTCGTGAAGAGGACCCGGGGGATGGAAAGTTTTAATCCCTCGGGGGACGCCTAGTACGACCCTTTTTTCTTGTTGCTCCATTTTTTATTTTATTTTTGAGAGGATTTATTTTTTGTTGTTGCTCCAGACAGCGCAAGGCCTACATGGGCCGGCGGGCCTTCCGCGTCCAACTAGACACGCCCGTGGGATTGGACCCCCCAAAAAAGCTGCTCGCTCAGCGATGCATGCATGCGCCGTGAAGGTTCGATGAATCTGATCCCTTCCTGCCTACTCCTTTTGTTTCAAAATATAAGATGTTTTAGTTTTGTAAAACAAATGTATCTAGACTTTTTTTTAGTACGTAGGTTCATTCATGTTTAGAGTGAATTTACACACTAAAATAAGTCTAGATACATTCTATTCACAAACCTAACACGTCTTATATTTTGAAACGGAGGGAGTACGTAGCACGGGTTTTAAGGAGATCATGCATGGGCGTCGTCCACAGGCCACAGGCCACAGAGCATCAAGAAGAACGAATGATTGTGACTGGCATCTGCGATACTACGGGTTTTTGCATGCATGCTTTCGATCTTTCTTGCTGAGGAGCTGCACTGTATTCTGTAGCACCATCTCATCATGCATGCATGCATGGCACCGGATCTTTGAGAACTAGCGAGATGTTTGCTGTGTAATCTTTGCCAACTGTTACCAGATGCCGGAAAAGACAGGGAGAAAGATCGGCATGCACAAATATGAAACACTACAAGGCCGGGTTGTGTTAGGTGCAGTGGTAGAATCCATCATGATTGATCGCTACTTAGAGGCTGAGCCTAGCTAGCTAGGCCTGCGGGCGTCGTTGTTGTTTTACGAGTGAACGAACTAACGGGTGACAAGAAGAGCATCTGTCCTGTCCTTGATCGTAAATTCGTAACTGTGGGAGGATTGGGAGTACAATCAGAACTGACGCCGGAAACAGTTCTGCGCTACATGCAATGCGCGCGCGCGACAGGCAGATTGATGTGCTACCTCCTTCACTGCCGCGTACACAGCGAGCGTGCAGGTAATGTCGATCGAGCGGGCCATGTATTTCGAGGTTTTCCGGCGAGGATCGATGTCTTTAGAATTGTATAATGCTGCAGGAAGTTAGCGGCCTGCAGTGCGGCGGCGACCGTGACGTGAGCAAAATGCCCTGGCCGAACACAACTAGTGGACATCGCCACTCGCCCGAAATCCGGACGTATTTTGGTCCGGACGAAACTAGTTCTAGGAACGCCGAGTTTTCTACTTGTGTTTCAGGACGAATTTTTGCGTTTGGCTAAAATTTGGCAAACTTTTCGCGAATATAGGCGGTTTTGGGCGAACTTTAGACGAATATGGGCAAATGTAAGAGGTTTTGGGCAAATATAAGCGGTTTTGGACGAATATGGGCGAATATGGATAAACTTTGGACAAATATGGACGAACTTTGGCGAATATGGGCGAACTTTGGGCAAATATAAGAGGTTTTAGGCGAATATGGGCGAATGAAATAAGCGGTTTTGTGCGAATATGGACGAACTTTAAGCGAATATGATGAACTTTGGGCGAATATGGACGAAATTTGGTCAAATATGGGCGAATATGGTCGATTATGGACGAACTTTGGGCGAATATGGACGAACTTTGGGCAAACTTTGGATGAATATAGGCTGACTGGGCGGGTCCACTCGCCGGCTGTTTTTTGCGCCGCTGAATGCGCTTCGTCCGGCGTTTTCAGGGCATTCTCGGGATCCTGGGAATGACCTGGGAAGTCCGAACCAAAGTTAGCTTAAATTTAAACGGAACTAGGATCCTGGGAACGCGATTGGGCCAAGCATCCGGACAAAAAATCACCCTGAGTTCAACGTCCTGGGAATGTAAGTGAAGATGCTCTTGCGCCTTGTTTTAGGAATTAGACTGGATAACCTCTAAAAGTATCTGTAGCAGGTACTGCAAATTGCAAAAATAGTTTGCAGGTTTGCAGTACGAAAAACTCTCGCACCGAATAGATACAGTAATTACAACTAAATGATTAAAAACACATCATTGGCGATAACTCCACACTGGATCATACATAGGGGAAGTTTTTCTATCACTGAGATCAACAAATTTACAAGCAAAATCGATGCCGTTGCGACATCTATACAAACCCTAGCTACCGGCGGTACCTACTCACCGAAGCATCTACGGTGACGGCGCGCGCGTCTATTCCTCGTCGTCGTCGGTGGTGTTGTCGTCGGAGTAGTTGACAAGGAGGATGTCGAGCCGTGCTTGGTCCTCGCGTGCGGAATGGCGCAGGGCGCGGCAAAGATCCCGCTGCTCATCGGTGCGTTCGATACGGCGGTGCTTCGCGTGAACCCACACGTCGGAGACGAGGGTCCGGAGCGAGTTGAACTTGGCCAAGCGGACGTCGTTGTCGTCACTCTCGTTGTTGTCAGAGGCCACCGAAATAGCGGGTGTGATAGGAGACAGAGCAGGCGCGCGGAGCACCAGGCCAGCGCTTGTTGCTACCCTCGAGCTTCCGACCTCTCCATCGTTGATGTCGTGGAGAAACGGCATCCCCGTCCACGCAGGTGAGGTGGCGCAGGTGCCACACGTGTGTGCCTGCTCGGAGAAGCGATGGTGGAGATCCTCCTCCGACAGCGGCGACGCGCGAGGAAGAGACCCCGGAGGTACCGCCGTGTTCCCCAAATTGCGTAGTGATTTGTCGGCCATACGGAGATTAGGAAGTTGTGTGACAGTGATGTGGAAGATAAGATAAGACTATGAGATGTCTTCTTTTAAGCACATGTTTTTTTTCTTACTAATTTGAGTTCAGTATTTTATTAACATAGAATAATATTTTATCTGGTCCATATTAATATTCTCAACTTTGTCTAGATATAAATTCATCTAATCTAAATATTAACTAGAAACATCTCGCTTGAAACAGGCATTCACCCAAATATATTAATATAGTCACCATTTATACTGCTGTTGGGCCAGACAACACAACACCCAAAAGAGAAAAAACAGAACCAAAAAAAACGCAAAGCCGATAACAACGGCTCGACGAAAATAGGGAGGACCACCGACCATTGCGTCCTCCAGCTAAGTTCCACCACAAGTCTAGCACTCCGAAGCGTCACACACCAAGCAGCACCTCCATAAAGGACGTTTACGATAACGACGCTGCTGCCCGGACAGGTCCTAGGGGTTCCCCGGGTAGGCTCCGGGAGGTGGGAAAGAGGTACACCTGGTGCCCTTCAAGAAGGACGGTGGAACCCGCAGGTGTCACCACATCGGTGTCAAGAAGACAAGGATTTCTCCCGACCCCTCAAAAAACCACACACCCGGACACTTTCACAGTGCTCCACCATGCTCGCCTCCCGCCAGCATCTGCCACACCGGTCTTGCATCCGCCACCGCTGTCTCACCGTGACACACGAAGTAGGGTCGATGCACCAGCAAAGAGGAAGCAACGGTAGGGGTTGCCGAAACAACAGTGCGCGGAAGGGAACTACCTCAACCACCGGACAACGGTAGCCGACCGGATACAGCCGCAGGGCAAACTAGGCCCACCTGGCCTGGCCGAGGCCCCCAGGGCTCGTAAAGCCCCGCCGCCGCACTGTAGAAGGGGAACTGTTATCCTGGCCATCCCCACGCAAGCCCCTACTTCTCCGGTCCTCGGGGGATCATCTGCCACCGTCGATCGCTGCCGCCAAGTAACAGCACCACCACCACCGTGCTGACCAGGGATTACCGGACCACCATCAGACTGAGAAACACCCTGGCCTCCACTAGCTCAACCCCTCGGAGCGACAAGCAGCACCATGGTGAAATCCTCGGTGCCAACATGAGGCCTAAAGCAAGATCCGGGCCCACCTGGCCTAGATCCTTCGACACGGAGGGAGCAGCGCTGCGGGACACGCCATGCAGCCCGCTGTGTGAGGACCAATGATTCTAGGCCTGCCTGGCTAGCTCCGGTGCTCAGACCGTGAGCCGAAGATGGGGTTCGAGCGACAGCCCCTAGAACCAAGCGCAAGGCCCGGGCGGGGCCATCCCAGATCGAGCCCAACCTGGCCCAGATCTGGGTCGAGCCCCCACGCCACCATGGCACATCTTCGGCCGCCACCTCCTGTCCATCTCCGTCGCCCATCGTCGGCTCCAGAGGACCCCACCATCGTCACGCCCCGCCACCATCCTCACGGCCGAGCCTGCTCCGAGAACCGGGCCAAGCCTACGCCGCCTGCTGCCAGAAGGGAGGTCGCCCGAGGCCACCCCGCCTCCGCCACTGAATCGCCGCCCCATCGCGAGGCCTCCACACCGCTGCCACAGTAGCCGCGTCACCGCGCCCCTCGCCAGCACGCTGCCCTCATTGGCCCCGTCTGCCCGTGCCGATTCCTCCGCGTGATGGGGAAGAGGACCCCGTCGCCTCCCGCGCGCGGGCTTTGCCCAGCGATGGCGAGGGGAGGAGGGAGGATGGGAGGGGACCTGGGCGGCGGCTAGGGTTCCTCCACGTCGCTCACGGGAGCGACGAGGAGGAAGACGCTCACGTATTTTTTTTTCTGTCAGCAAAGTTTCACTAAGCAATACGAGTGCACCAGACATAAAAAAAACGCATCCCCCTAACTAGAAACATCTAAATCTAGACAAAGTCGAAGCTATTAATATGGACTGGAGGAAGGATTTGCTAGAGATAAAGTGATGGTCTACTGTGTGCTACGTGTTTTCCGTTTCCTCTAGATGGCGTGGAATAAATAACAAAATATGTTCCTATCAACCATTTTATATGTGATAATCCCTTCCAATTCACATCATTACTTCATGATGTGAATTAAGAATACATATTACTACGATATTGGTCCCTTGGATTATATATTTTTTATTTATTGAGAAAATTGAGTGCCTCTCTTGATAGTGTTATTTATTTTTTTCGAGAACTTGCAATTATTTTTCACAAACAAGAACTTCATTCATTTTTTTTATTTAGGGGGAGCGCTTCGTTCATTTATATAAGAGAGAAGATGGCACATGCTCGGTTTCGGCCCAGCATCCATGTTTGAACGATTTGGGCCCGTCCGGGAGCACACCCGTCACCCGGTCGATTTCGATCCAACTCGCCTCGTTAGATCGTCGTCCTCTTCGTTCAGAAAGCTGCACTTTTTGTTTTTTGCGTCGACCCATCGCTCGTGTGTTCAGTTCCTTCCAGGCTTCCACACTGCACCGCATCCGACTGTTCTCTAGCCTGAGCAGTCGCTCCCTTGACGCAGCCTCGCCGCCGCGCCGGCCCGGCAGGCAACAAATACACGTCGCGTGTCGCCGCGACCACCTTTCTTCCTTCTCTATCGGTGTCGGGTGTCCGTCGACAAGGTTACCGGACGGTGACTACAACAAGTAGCTAACCAGCACCGATGGTGCTCCCAGGCCAAGAATGCGTGCCGTACGGCTACGGCTACCGCCTTCGTTTGCTGCTCTCGGTTGGTCTCGTGTGCCCGTCAGCTTACCAAGACCGGGACCAATAAAACCAAATTCCCGGGGCTGACCTGTCGGCGCCAGGCTTCCAGATCGAACGGGAAGCAAGCCGTGCGTGTCCCTGAACCGATGATCTAGCCTTGCCACACCTATCTGTCAGCCAGTCCTGGCACTGCTGTCAGCTGCCTATATCGGTTTCAGGATACAGGCATACAGCGACCGCGCGCACGAACGCCACCACCCACAGCTCTCCACAGGATGGCTCTAGATCATCTTTCTTTCCTCCATCCATCCCAGGATAAACAAAGTGCGAGCTAGCTGTTCCCTCAACAAGGAAAGTGGAGGCAGCAGGCTAGGCGGTGAAAAATGCAGAGGAGCAAAGCGCTTCTTGCATTGCTCAGGGACCTCAGATGGTGCTGCTGGCGTGATGATGATACAGGTACAGCCTAATGACGGGGACGCTCTGTCTTTCACCGGAGAGCTTTTCAAAATCACCGGTTGGTGAATGTCTGAATGATGGTTGGTTCACGCTAGCGGTAGCAGTGTTCAGGCGAAAGCAGCGGGCGTGCGCGATCGAGCATCGCCTTTTTAGGTTCAGTACGCCGTACTGAACCCTCATGGTTTGAGTCTCATGCTTCAGTACTACTACGTGGGTGTGGCCATTGACAGCCGAATTAAGACGGAGCCACCGGCCCAGCTGCTTCACTGTTCTCTCGTTATTTTCCTGCAGGCGATCAAGTGTCACGATCGGCATGATTTTGTTTGTTGGGCGCGTGATCTCCTGGAATAGGCATATACTACTAGCTCACTAGATAGTTGCATCTTCTCCATTTCTTCCCCGAGATGTGGATGAAATGTCATATGTACGGAGTACTTTAGAATTTTGCATGTTCCTCAATCAGTACCCACCGGATGTCTGACGAAGGAAAGAAAAAAACACAGTAGCAACAGAGGTCGTTTCAGAGAAACGGCCAATAGTCCAGTAGGTGCGGAGAATCTCCCGTGTTTTTTTATTCGAACAGAACATAGGACCTAAATCCTTAATGATGTCTTTAGAACGTTCTACCCAAACCGCACCATCATGCCTATATATCTTCGAGACCACCTGTAAATCGAATCTATGGCATGGCAAGTGCGCGGCACAATCATATGAAAAGAGCTCTAAGCTCCCTTGAATTGCGAGTCTACGGTTGTTCGCGGCATGGTCGCTGGTATGGCTCTACCTGTCAGCGTGTTGTCTTTGTTTTTTTCGACGATATGTCCGTGGCGGTAACTGGGTATATGTGGATCGGCCGCCTGGTGCCTTGGCCGCTGGTACCATCCTATAACTAAGAGCATCTCCACTCGATGGGCGTATCCAAGTCGAAATTTGGTTCGTTTTTTGGCCGGACGGAACGAGTTTTTGGCCTGGATACGTCCAGTTTTCCATCCGCGTATCCAGACCGAGTTTCCAAGTTCGGCCAAAATTCATTAAAGATGGACGAATTTGATTAAGTTGGGCGAATATAGGCGGATTACATTAAATTTAAACTAAACGAGTACATAAATAAACTTAAAAAGGGCGGTTCGCTGTGGCCTCCGTCTTTCTACATGCAGAAGTTGCTGTAGAATACCGTGT
The DNA here is from genome assembly GCA_023614405.1 of Avena insularis. NCBI lineage: Eukaryota > Viridiplantae > Streptophyta > Magnoliopsida > Poales > Poaceae > Avena > Avena insularis. Next base: position 372,923,487 of record CM042695.1, on the reverse strand, counting down.
AGCCGGGATCGGGACGACCTTCATCCTCGCCATAATGCCGTCATTGCTCGGCGGTCGTTACGGCGGAGCTCTCGCCTGGGTCGCCGCCTCCACGGTAGGACTGAGTCGTCATCATCGTCGTCGTCGAGGACGTAGAGAGGGCGCCTACAGTGGCGAGCTCGCCGGACAATGCACGCCGTCAGCGCTGCTCCTCGGTCTCTGCGAGTGGTCGAGGATCTTACGCTCGGCCTTCTCCCAGTCCTTCCTAGACCACTCCAGGATGTCCGGCGAGGAGGGTGTTGGAGATATGCCCAAGAGGCAATAATAAAGTGGTTATTATCATATCTTCATAATTATGATAAATATTTACATACCATGCTAAAATTGTATTAACCGGAAATATTAATACTTGTGTGATTTGTAAACATAAAAGAGTCCCTAGTAAAGCCTCTTTTTAAACTAGCTTGTTGGTTAATATATGATCATGGTTTCCTGATCATGAACATAGAGATGTTATTAACAACAGGGTCATATCATTAGGAGAATGATGTGATGGACATACTCCTATAGATAAGCATAGCATAAAGATCAAGTCATTTTAATAGTTCAATTGCTATATGCTTTCTGATACATAGTAATCGAATTCCTTCGACCATGAGATCATGCATATCACCTTTGCTGGATGGATGCTTTGATGACATCAAACACCACACCGTAACAGGGTGGCTATAAAGGTGGCATTGAGTGTTCGGAAAGTATGGGTTGAGACACATGGATCAAGAGTGGGATTTGTCCATCCATATGACGGATAGATATACTCTGGGCCCTCTCGGTGGAATGTCATCCAATTAGCTTGCAAGCATGTGACTGGCTCACAAGGGATCACATACCACGGGAACGAGAAAAGAGTACTTATCGATGTGAGGTTGAACTAGGTATGCAGAGATACTGGCGATCATAACCTCGGATAAGTAAACTATCGTGAGACAAAGGGAAATTGATATCGTATGTAAGTGGTTCATTCGATCGCAAAGTAATCATAGAAATATGTAGAGCCATATAAATTTCCAGATTCCTCTATTGGTTATTGTTGGAGAAGTGTCTCGATCATGTCCGCATAGTTCACGAACCGTAGGGAGACACACTTAAGGATTGACGTTGTTTGAGTAGTTATGGAATGATGAGAAAGAGACCGAATGTTGTTGAGTCTCGGATGGGATCCGGGATATCACGAGGAGATCCGAATGGTCAGGAGAATAAGATTCATATAAGGAAAGTCTGTTTGAGTTGGGGAATGGTTAGGTGTTTTCATCGGGAATGTTCTAGAATGTTACGGAATGTCCGCACTCGAGGGGAAGGGTACATGAATGTGTCATTGTAAGTTGGAATGATTGCATCATGTACTAGGTGTATTGCTGTCCAAAATAAAGGGTTTATTCAAATCCTAAATTGAAAAGTCAAACGGCTAGTTTGAAAGTCAAACGGCAAGTTTTGGAAAGAGGAGGAGTGGGAAACCGAGTTGGGGAGGGTTTCCCTCCTCCAACCGGCGGCGCACCACCCAAGCCGAGTTGGGGAGGGCCTCCCCTCCCTCCCCTTGGCCGTCAACCCTCCACCTATATAAGGAGGGGGCTCCCTCTAGACACACAAGTCCCTCTCCTCTAAACCTAAACCCTAGCCACTGACTGGGATTTCTCCCAAGTCAAGTTAGAGCTTCTAATTGCCCTAGCCTCCGGTTTAGAGCCTTCTAATTGGTGTGTCTAAACCCTCGATCAACAACAGCACTATCATACTCCACCATACTCGCTCCGCTTAAGGCGAAGCCTGCGAGATCTCCCTCTACTTAGGTACCACTGCCAGTTGTCTTCTTAGGAATCGCGAGGAGAGTGCTACAACCTCCATTGCTGGAACAAGGGAGAGGAAGGTCTTCGTCAGTGACCGAGTGCGTGAGCGCTTAGGAGCCGAACGCAGCCGGAAGGATCGTCTCACGCGATCTTGAGATCGGGAAGAGTACGACTACATCACCCACGAGAATCTGCTCTCGTTAAACACTTTGGAATCTTCGAGGGTGAGTTATTCCATCGACTCGTTGCTACAATCTAATAGATAGATCTTGGCTTGTTTGTTTGTATGCGGTAGAAATTTTTTGTTTTCCATGCTACGAAACCCTACAGTGGTATCAGAGCCGTGTCTATATGTAGATCTCATTGCAGCAGTAGAACACAATGGTCATTGTGGGCGTTGATGCTTTTATTGTCGATTGCTTCTTGTGTACTTTGCATCTTGCGGTATGTTGGGATGAAGCGGCCCGGGCTAACCTTACATGGCATCGTTCATGAGACTTGCTCCACGCTTGACATGCAACTTGTATTGCATAAGTGGCTTTATGGTGCTGTTTCTCCTAGCATAGTTAAGATCCAATTTACAACGGGTGATCAACAATACTAGTATCAATGTTGTGGTTCTTGTTCGTAAGTTAGAACGACACTTATAGAAAGCCCCAAACCACGTAAAATATGCAAAGAAAGTAGAGGCGTCTAACTTTGTTTTTGGGTGTCTGATGATGTGATATGGCCATGATTGTGATTATATATGATGTATGCAATGTTCCTTATTGTAAGTCGACAACCGGCAGGAGCCATATGGTTGTCTTTAATTTCTGTTAAGACCCGCGTGTCTATTCAAGGTAGTTGTAATAGTTGAAGCTGGTGGACGACAACCATGAAGAAGCATCATTGACCTTGATGCTATGCCGGTGATGATGGAGATCATGTTCATGCTTAAAGATGGAGATCGGAAGCACAAAGAAGAAAGGCCATATCATATCACACATTATGAATTGCATGTGATGTTAATCCTTTATGCATCTTGTATTGCTTAGTAGACGACGGTAGCATTATAAGATGATCCCTCATGCACATAAATTTCAAGTTCTAAAGTGTTCACCCTTAGTATGCATCGTTGCTAAAGCTTGTTGTTTCGAAGCACCACGTGATGATCGGGTGTGTTAGATTCCGCAAGTGTATACAACGTAAGCAAGCCAAATTTGCTTATGCGGAAGCTAAGGTTTGTTCTTGACGAGCCTAGCATGTACAGACATGGTCTCAGGAACACGGATCACCAAAAGGTAAAGCATGAATCATATAGTAGATATGATGAACATGTCGATTGTTCGCCATTGAAACTATATCAACTCTCGTGATGATCGGTTTTGATATGGTGGATTTGGTTCGTGTGATCACTAAAACAATGTGAGGGATGTTGTTTTGAGTGGGAGTTTACCTAGATTAATTTAATTATTAATTAGAACTCAATTTATCATAAGTTAAATCAAAGTGAATTTGCATAGTTGTTGTAGTCATTGGCATCCGTTTACCACCTTGCGCTTAGTTTTAATTGAGATGATAGAACTATAGAATTCTGGTTAGTTACTTTACGAACTGGTATCGTATTGTTTTGAAGTGTTAATCTAAAGTTTAAAAGTCCTATTGCAAAATTTCAGTAAGTTTCGATTACTCCATGAAGTTTAATAATTAGTATTAAATCAAGAGTGACAATTCCAAGTGTTAGTGTATGAGTATCATGTTTGTCTCCATGATTCTTGATATTCAAAGGATTGTCTTAATATCAAGGTTATCTAGGATCTGAAAGAGTTGTTTCAGAAACCATGATGTGTGTAAGATATTGTGATATCTGAAACAAAGTTTTGGTTGCAACATGATAGAGTATAATATGGCAAAAGTCATGTTCTCGTATTTGATGAGAATTTGCAAAAGGTTGAAGACACTAGTTGTCCTAATCCTCCAAAATGTTTTGGAGAGCAACATTATACTCACAGTTCACCGTTATAAGCTAAAAGCTTGATCATGGATAATTCCATGATAAGGGTGAATATTTGATGTAGGTAAAGTGTTTACTACACCAATAGATTACTAAAGAAAGGAATTTGAAAGAACTCCAAACATTTGATGATGGTGATCTACTTCAAAGTGCAAGTCCAAAGACATTGGTATTTAATCATACACGCTTTGGACTATGTGTCATATGTATGACTCCACTGTTGATATTGATAGATTCTTTCAAACAGAAAATAAATACTGAAAGAGAATCTCATAAATATATGGTAGAAAAGAAAAGACTAGAATTGTTCAGTTTAAGTATATAGATGATATACATGTTATGGCTATATTCTTTGCTTATTAAACAATGTGGTTCTTAAGTATTTGATACTGAATTTGTTGGTGTGAATCGTCATACGAAACAACACAATTCATGAACTACAATGGCCTAAGTAACTAGCAAAAGAATATGTGATGATGTTCATCGAGAACAAATAAAGGGTTATTGTGTTGCTCATTAAACATCAAAGCTTGCCTTCAAGATTTGTTTTATCAAGTATTATGAGAACAAAAGGGTTGTTCAAATAATTGCCGTAATCCATAAAAGATGGATGATTCACAAATCTCGTTGGAGAAATCACATCCATAAAACTAGTGCTAAAAATGTCGTAAGACAAATTGATTGAAAGATCACTTAGGAAGTGACATCGCCGTTTAAATTATATTGGAAAGAAAACATGAAGAAACTCCATGTGGATGGAATTTTGGAGTCTTTTGATTTTTGATCACATGACACTTGTGAAACTTTCCTAGAGATAATTAAAACTTCGTTCATAGGCCAAAAGGGAACGAATGACTAGCTTATTGGAACTTGTACATATTGTTGTATGAAATCCATTATATGTAGTCAAGAGCGATGGATTTCAACTTCATATGCTTTCTCCGAAAATTTGAGTGAATATATGAATATTTACTTAATAAGGATGAAGTATGAAACATTTGAAAAAGTTCAAAGTCTTTCAAGATGAAGTGCAAAATCATTGTAATAAGAATATAAATAGTTTATGATAAAGATCATAAAGGAAGATATTTGAGTTACAAGTTTAGCATAATACCTAAGATTTAAGGAATGGATTACGTGGATTTGCATTTCCCAAAACACCATAAGAGTATGGAGCATTCGAGATATGTAATTAAAACCTTGTTTGACATGGTAAGATCAAAGGTGTAATTCATAAAACTGCCATTATATTTTAAAGATTAAAAGCTTTAGAGACTACCGTTTTCCACTGAAAAGAGCTCCATCATAATCCGCTGAAATGACACCATATAAAGTTATGGTTTGGGATAAAACCCAAGTAGTCCTTTCTTAAACATTGGTATGCTATGCATAAGAAATATGTTTGCAACCAAAGTCGGATAAACCTGTCTTTGTATTACTGTTAAGTATTCCTCCATAAACACCGGAGACAAAAGTGTTTGTCGCTTAGAACGTCAAGTTTCTTTGAGAAGGAATTTTTAGTGAAAAGATAAGTGGAAGGACAATAGAACTTTGATAAGGTTAAAGGAACCTTAGCTATATGTGCAGAGTTGCGCAGCGCCGAAAAGTGTTCTGGAGGCAGCAACAATGCTCATGGCTCACGTGCCTCAAAGGTTGTGGTTACGGAGATCCAAGTTCCTATTGAAACAAGTAGGTCGGATGAACAATCGAATACCAAGATTTGAGAGTTAAATCATTATTTGACAATAATGATCCGACTACATGCAAAGAAGCGATGATGAGCCCTGACTCCATCAAAAGTCTTGAAGCCATAAAATCCGCGATAGTTCCATACACGAGAAATCAAGTTTTGAACTTGAAGGACCCTCGAGAAAGGTGTAATACCTTACAGTCGTGTTTGGATCTATAAAGAAATAGACATGGATGTTTTACATCTATGAAATAGTCGACATGTTGGGAAAAAGTTCACAACAATGTTCAAAGGTTGACTATGACAAGATTTTGATCTTTCATAGTGATATTTAGTCTAGACGGATTAATGTAGCAACCACTACATATAATTTTGTTATGTGGTAGTTGATTAAACAAAACAAGTTCTTCTAATAGAATTGTTACCTAGGACATGTGCATAACACGGTCCAAAGGGTTTTGTTAATTCAAAGGATGCTAAATGCATATGCAAACTTCAATGGTTGAAGTAAGCATAGCGGAGTTGGAATCTTCACTATAATGAAACTGTTAAAAGAGTTTAATTTCATCGGAAACAATGAAGATGCTTGCATTTGCAAGAAATTAAGTGGGAGCGCTAAGACATATTTCTAATACATTATGTGGAGGACATATTATTGATTAGAAATGATGTATCTTTTATTAACACATATTAAGAATTTCATCCTGATGAAAGACTTAGGCAAAACCCAAATATTTGGCATCAATTGACGCTAATATGGTTATGCCAGAAGTACATAGACGAGATATTGAATGAGTTCAATATAGAAACTACAAGAAAGGTTCTTGTCGCACAGAAAGGATTGAAAGAGTTCAATGTTGATGATATATTCAAGTGTATTGACATTTGGTAAAGTGAAACATAGATTCAAGTATAGATTGATACTTGATGTATGAAATCACAAAGAGTATTTATATCAATCATACTGTGATATGTACAAATCCAGATATGTCCTATGCTCTAAATGTTATGAGCATATACCAGAATGATTCATAAGATGATCATTGGACGATAGTAGGGATATTCTTATGATCTTTTGAAAGAACTAAGAGTATATTATTTGTAGAAGTGACAAATAGATGGTTAGTTCATTGTAAAAGTACTACATTGATACTAGTTTTGTCACAGAGTACAAATTAAATTTATCTCAAACTAAACTAAGGGTGGCACAATATAATGGAAAGTAAGTTCCATAATAGATTTGGATGAGTTCCAAAGTTAAGACATTGTGACACATACTACAACAAAAGTCTAAGTATATGACTGCTATAATAGCAGCTAAAGAGGGCATTTGTGTCAAGTAGTTTGTTGTCAAACTAGGTGTAGTTCACAGCGGGATAATACTATGAAGATATATTGTATGACAATATTATCAACATGTTTTAACCCCAAAGAACTAAAGGTCTCACCGAAGGACCAAAATTATACAAAGCCATCTCATTAGAGAATGAGTGATGCGTAGAGACGCAAAGACATGCAATTACACACGGACCTGGAAGTGTCAGATCCGGAGATCAGTTGACCACTAGCAATCGTGTACATACAACACCCGAAAGCCATAGGTGTTGAATACACAAAGGTTTGAAACTAGATTATTGACTCTAGTGCAAGTGGGAGACTGTTGGAGATATGCCCAAGAGGCAATAATAAAGTGGTTATTATCATATCTTCATACTTATGATAAATGTTTACATACCATGCTAAAATTGTATTAACCGGAAACATTAATACTTGTGTGATTTGTAAACATAAAAGAGTCCCTAGTAAAGCCTCTTGTTAAACTAGCTTGTTGGTTAATATATGATCATGGTTTCCTGATCATGAACATAGAGATGTTATTAACAACAGGGTCATATCATTAGGAGAATGATGTGATGGACATACTCCTATAGATAAGCATAGCATAAAGATCAAGTCATTTTAATAGTTCAATTGCTATATGCTTTCTGATACATAGTAATCGAATTCCTTCGACCATGAGATCATGCATATCACCTTTGCTGGATGGATGCTTTGATGACATCAAACACCACACCGTAACAGGGTGGCTATAAAGGTGGCATTGAGTGTTCGGAAAGTATGGGTTGAGACACATGGATCAAGAGTGGGATTTGTCCATCCATATGACGGATAGATATACTCTGGGCCCTCTCGGTGGAATGTCATCCAATTAGCTTGCAAGCATGTGACTGGCTCACAAGGGATCACATACCACGGGAACGAGAAAAGAGTACTTATCAGTAACGAGGTTGAACTAGGTATGCAGAGATACCGACGATCATAACCTCGGATAAGTAAACTATCGTGAGACAAAGGGAAATTGATATCGTATGTAAGTGGTTCATTCGATCGCAAAGTAATCGTAGAAATATGTGGGAGCCATATGAATTTCCAGATTCCTCTATTGGTTATTGTTCAGAGAAGTGTCTCAATCATGTCCGCATAGTTCACGAACCGTAGGGAGACACACTTAAGGATTCGACGTTGTTTGAGTAGTTATGGAATGATGAGAAAGAGACCGAATGTTGTTCGGAGTCTCGGATGGGATCCGGGATATCACGAGGAGATACGGAATGGTCCGGAGAATAAGATTCATATAAGGAAAGTCCCGTTTCGGAGTTGGGGAATGGTTCCGGTGTTTTCATCGGGAATGTTCTAGAATGTTCCGGAATGTCCGGCACTCCGGGGGGGAAGGGTACATGAATGTGTCATTGTAAGTTGGAATGATTGCATCATGTACTAGGTATCTTTGCTGTCCAAAATAAAGGGTTTATTCAAATCCTAAATTGAAAAGTCAAACGGCTAGTTTGAAAGTCAAACGGCAAGTTTTGGAAAGAGGAGGAGGAGTGGGAAACCGAGTTGGGGAGGGTTTCCCTCCTCCCCAAGCCGGCGCACCACCCAAGCCGAGTTGGGGAGGGACTCCACTCCCTCCCCTTGGTCGGCCAGCCCCTCCACCTATATAAGGAGGGGCAGGGCTCCCTCCTAGACACACAAGTCCCTCTCCTCTAAACCTAAACCCTAGCCACAGCCTAGGGATTTCTCCCAAGCCATCAAGTTAGAGCTTCTAATTGCCCTAGCCTCCGGTTTAGAGCCTTCTAATTGGTGTGTCTAAACCCTAGATCACCAAAGCTCTCTCATACTCCACCATACTCGCTCCGGCTTAAGGCGAAGCCCTGCGAGATCTCCCCTCTACTTCCGGTACCACGCCGTTGTCACGGAATCGCGAGGAGAGTGCTACAACCTCCATTTTCTTTGGAACAAGGGAGAAGGTCTTCGAAAGTTAACGTGTGACCGACTGCGGGAGCGCTGCCGGAACGCAGCGCCGGAAGGATCATCTACGCGATCTTGAGATCGGAAAGAGTACGACTACATCACCCACGAGAATCTGCTCTCGTTAAACACTTTGGAATCTTCGAGGGTGAGTTATTCCATCGACTCGTTGCTACAATCTAATAGATAGATCTTGGCTTGTTTGTTTGTATGCGGTAGAAATTTTTTGTTTTCCATGCTACGAAACCCTACAGAGGGATCCACCGGCGGGGGCTGTGGCGTCTGTGACGCGGCTTTGCGGAGTGACTGCTCCAGCGCCATCTTCAAGGCGACGTCTTCGGCCGACGCCGAACCTTCTACCTTGGGGCGGCGGAGGCGTAGGTGGCCGGTTGGAGACGCCATCGTCTGCGGCTCGCGGATGACGATGCCGCGCGAGCGCGTTCGCGGCGGCGAGCGCACATGCGACTCCGCCTCGCGCTTGACTACAGTCGGCGCGTGCAGCGGCGCCGAGCCGGAGGAGTGGGACGCCGACACGGAGGAGGACGAGCTCAAGCTCGCCATCCTCCTCGGCATCCAGTTCGGCGGAGGACGCCGGCCGGACCTGACCGCCGGCGTCGATGTGCGCGAAAAGTCAAGCCGCGGCGTGTTACCGTGGTTGATGTGCTCCATCACCGCCTCGGGGGTCCGCCCTGGCGCGCTCCACCAACGCCGCGACCAGCCGAGTTGTTGCGCTTCGGCGGCGACTGGTTCGGCGGACCTCATGGTGGGCGAGCTCCTGCTCGCGACGTTCGGCGAAGAATTGCTCCCAGTGGAGGAGGTTGTCGGCGCTCTCGGCTTCGGCGGGGTCATCCATGTCGTTGATGTACTCCTGTACATCGTACAGCAACTCGTCCGGCGTCGGCACCGACGGGATAGGGATGCCGCCGGCACTCAGCTTCCAGCCGGGAGGCATCCGCATGTCCGACGGCGCCCTATAGCCGGCGCCGTGCAGAAGGCGTGCCTCCCAGGCCTGCAGGGTGCACCGGCCGATGTCGTTCGCCGCAGCTCCATCACCGGGGTACCGTGAGGCCATGGATGGGAATTGGAAAGCGGGGAGAGTGGGTTCGCCGGAGTTTGTGGGTGGGGGAGCTGTGAGAGAGTGTGAAGATCTCCAGTGAGGGGTACGGCTTATAAAGGCCGAGGTGGACGGCGAGGGCGGGAGGGCTGTAGCGGCGATGGTGGCGCCGTAAATCGGCGACGCGTGGCCGACGCGACGGGCAGTTATTGTCCGGCGTCACCGCGTGGTTTCGAGGATGACGACGACTCGGCTTCTATCGCTGACTCGGCGGGTTCATGCGCCGCTTAGGTTTTTTTCGCCGAACTCGCTGAGTCCGGCGTTCCCAGAAACCTGGGTTCGGCCTGGATAGTCCGGACCAAAATTGCCCAAATCCGGCCGAAAACATGTCCTTCGGTACGCGACTGGGCCAATTTTCGGCGTCCGGACCAAAATTCGGCGTCCGGATCGGCCTCCTGGGTAGGCGAGTGGAGATGCTCTAAGGCTCGGAGCTATTCCCTCGTCCTCGAGTAAAGTCCTAAGTCAAATGTTTTTATACAACCTTCTTTAAAAAAATAACAAGATACTTGGGTTGTCTAAATTTGAATTATTTTTATATATTATAAAATAAGTTTAGATACATACGAATCTAGACAAATCCAAGTCAATTATATGAAATCAAATCTATATATTATGGAACTTTATTTTAGAGGTGATCTAGTGATACTAATTTTGTGCTATAAAGGTTGCTACGTTTTTTCTATAAAGTGAGTCAATATTTTAAAACATTGACGTAGGACAAAAGTATAAGATTCTCATTAAAAACATTTTGCTTATGTGGCTTGGATAAAATTTTCATGACATTACAAGTGATATGCCTAAAGATCCATGTGATGTGATTTGTCACTTGATTGATTAATGGTGTGATTTACAGAAACCAAAAACACGAGAGGTGCTACGTCAAGGAATTAGTCTTTTGATGATGGTTTTGAATAAAATCTTTAATTGACTAAATGTTGGGCGCCACTATGTTGAAGACTACCAAGTGGATCGGTGTCATGAGAAACTCCTATGTCTGGGCATTGCGAGAAGGTGTAAAGTGCATCAAAGATTTAGGAAGTTTAAAACGGAAATTAAACGAGTAAATAGCACCGGAGATCATAGAACTTGTCCCTTACGTGCAATTAAGTCATACATCTTGTAAAATAAACTAACTGGTCATACAAGTTGTCAAATGCGTGCACCGCAGGTCACAATCCGGTTAACCAGACGGTTTTTAACACAACACATCACGTGCGTGTCATGTTCGGTCAACATGGCACTTACAATTTTACAAAACCCCTCTCATGTTTATCTAGCCGGGTTCAGTTAAAATTGTATTTTTTGGATCAGATCACATTAATTACGTGAAGTAAAAAAAAAGTTCACGTAAGGATTCACGTCGATCGAATCGATCTGATACTGCTCGTTCATGTTTGTGTTGTGCGCGTCAATGGAGGACGCGAGCGGCGGACCAGCGACATATTAACTTTTAAAGGGGGTTTCTACATACATTTCAGTCAATATTAACGTTTTTGTTAGAAGTCTCTATTAACTTTACGAGGCACGCTCACGGGACGAGTTTTTTTTTAAAACCGGCCGGTTAAGCAGTTTGTGACCTGCGATGCACGCGTTTGACAAGTTGTGTGACCAGTTAGTCTATTTTACAAGTTGTGTGACTTAAGTGCACGTGAGGGACAAGTTCTATGACCTTCGGTGTTATTTACTCTATAGCCAACTTACTACGGAGTAGATCTTATTTTATTTGTTTTAAGAGCAACTCTAGCCGAAGTCCTAAAATTTAGAGGAGCAAACAGCCTCATATCCATTAGTGGAGCAAATTTGCTCCTCTAAAAAAGTGTGTTCCAATTCTGAACTCCTATATTTAGCCCCCTATCCATTAGGTTTCACTCAAACATTATATCAAACACTTGATATGCATACGAACATTGAATTAAACACTACATAAATTACCTCTTAAGAGTTTTACATATGAAGTTAACTCGCCTACTCATCACTAAACTTAATTAAAGGACTAGTTCCTCGTTAAGAGAGCTACTCTGAAAACAAAAATAAGACACATTTTAGTAAGAACATAACTTCTTTCGCCGATCCTACAAGCTCTACTAATATCTTCTCTATTTCTTTATGATCATTGACCACATATTTTCCCTTGTCTCCCTTTGCCCTGCACACCTTCTGCGTATCATCTTTTAGCTTTAACGATGTGTCATCGGTAGTACCATCTCTCGCAAGCATTGCTCGAACATCGAGTATTTTTTAGAGCTATATACGCTTTTAGTCCCACATATTGCGTCTTGGAAGTGTTTTAATCCCACATCTTGCAAAGTGAGCAATACTAGTCCCACAACTTGCATCTCGAAAATATTTTAGTCCAATTTGATTGAACTTCATCAAATTTGACCGATTTTGACCAAATTCGTCAACCTTATGGCGTCACAATTTTTTTAAATGATCCTTGTATATTTTTAGAAAATAATTAAAAATATAAAAAGGAAGGAAATTGAACTCATGACCTTTGCATTGCTAATTACCCCCTCAAGCCATTAGGTTGAGCGATGCTAATTGTTACAAAAAAGGACGGAACACTTTTATACAATATAAGCGCGCGCACACACTTAAAAATGCTCACATTCAAAGGGGAGAACTAGTGATCTTTATTGATTGAGTGTGTATATCTAGGCTAAATCTAAGCATTTATTTTTGATATTCAAAAAATACATATTCTTACGTTGAAAAAATTATAAAAGAAATACTCCCTCCGACCCATATTAGTTGACTTGGATTTATCAAAATTTGAATAAACCTATATACTAAATAGTATCTAGATTCATTCAAATCTAAACAATTTTAGGTCAACTAATATGGGACGGAGGGAGTATAAATTTTCAATCTGAAATAATTTGTGCTCTGGGCTCCATAGAAAAGACAAAATTAGAGATTCGAGTTTATAAGCGGTGCATCTTCAAATATTGTTAGAATTTTTTTTTGTAGCCTCAAATACAAATCAATCCGGGCTAAAATTTTGCGCACTAAAATCTTATATCATTGTCCACATGTACGTAGTTTTTAAGGTGATTTTGATACTTAGAATTGCATTTTTCCAATGTCCAAATAAAGACCACCACATAGCCCGAGTTTCAAAATAAAGGACTTCAAAGATGACGTATAAAATTATGCTAACAGCGGATGTGGGAATTTTTACGTGTGCGCTCTTATGTTCTTAGATAGCATTGCTTAACGTAGTGGCTTGAGGAGGTGAATAGGAATGCAAAGATCATGAGTTCGATTCACTCCTTGCTAACCCTTGCTACATTCTTATCTATTTTGTACGTCCGCTGTAAAAAAAACTGTGATGCCACAAGTTGACGAATTTTGTCAAAAATCGGTCAAACTTGATGAAGTCCAATCAAATTGGACTAAAATGTTCTCAGGATGCAAGTTATGGCTATATTTTTATCTATTTTGTACGTCCACTGTAAAAAAAACTGTGATGCCACAAGTTGACGAATTTTGTCAAAAATCGGTCAAACTCGATGAAGTCCAATCAAATTGGACCAAAATATTCTCAGGATGCAAGTTATGGAACTAATAGTGCTCACTTTGCAAGATGTAGGACTAAAACGCTCCCACGCTACAAGATATGAGACTAAAAGTGTATATAGCTCTAATTTTTTATCGAGCAATAGATCAACGTATTCCTCTTCCCAATACCCAAACTTGCAAGTTTTATACATATTGAAACAAAATATCCATATATAGTTTGTACCGCAAGTTTTCAAAACAATTGACGCACAATTTGCAAGAACTTACTTTATCCATTGCACATTTGAAGAACAACCAACCGGGATGCAAATCCGTCTTCAAGACCCAACGCTCCACCAACTCGCCACAATCATCGCATTTGATGATGGAAGTGGTAGGCTGGCGAGCTATTGGGCGATAGCCAATCCCGGACAAGTAGGGACCGACACTCCGACTAAATTCGAGTTTTGCCGACCGTCAGAAGAGTGCCAATAGGAGGAAGACATACCAGAGGTGTGGGTGGAGCGGATCCGGTCCATTCGCGTCGGCGGCGAGGCCCGGGTCGCACCACGGCGGCGACAAAGTTGGGGAAGGAAACCCTAGGTTGCGCGGCTCAATTCCGACGACTACAGGGAGAGGTGATGAGTTGGAGAACTTTAGGAGGGTTGGCGGGGGCTCGAGGGACGCGGGGGTGGTGGCGGCTGGTCGCCGGGCCGATCACTGGAGTTGAATCCGACGAAGATGCAGCGTGGCAGACGGTCGGGGTGGTGGAGATATTTTAGGAGTCGAGGTCGCGGCCGCCTATATTTGAGAGTTGCGTAGGTCGGTTCCTAACCTCTAACTCCGATAGGGGTTCGGCTATAGATGGTTTAGAGGACTAAAAACCAAATTTTTGCTCCTCCAAATGGTTTAAAGGGCCAACAACGAAGAGCAACTTTGTTTTCACTATTCCACAATTGATGGTTGTGAAATATAGCCATCCACATCCACATTTAAACTAGATATTATTCATACTAATGCCTAATGATCAAAAGGTTATGCAATCCTGTCTTTCCATTTTTCGCTGCGCGGGTGTTTGATGATGGGAATCACAATATTAAAGTCAAAGATACGATAATTCCAATAACCCAAAGAAACCAGGGATCGTGAAGAGGAAACATTGGCTTTAACGACCAACTATACAGCGGAAATATTTTTCTAAGGACTTGTCAGGTAACCAAGACCCCGAGGATTGATCCAGGTATAGGGAATATGAGTAATAACTAATTTGCAGGATGGGAACCCAGTGACAGAAAGGTTAGTACAACTGTATGTGAGGGATTTACTTGGGATTAACGGTGATGTCACTGGGCATATCATTAGTTCTCTTTCTTCTATGGATGAGACTAATAGGCTATTGCTATAAGCGGTTGCGGAGGCGATAGCAGTTATGGAGCTAATTTTTTTAAAATAATACATTTTTTTATTGAATTGCACAAATAATACACAAAACGGACAAATTGCAAATCTGTTAGTCGGTCGGCCGTTCGACAGACGACAGACTGCCTTCGTCCGTTCAACGGACGACACACGTGCTGTCAGCTGTTTGGTAAAGGAGGGGTGTGTCGTCCGTTGAACGGACGAAGGCAATGTTAACGGACGAAACGTGTCTGTCGTCTGTCGAACGGCCGACCGACTAACAGATTTGCAATTTGTCCGTTTTGTGTATTATTTGTGCAATTCAATAAAAAAATGTATTATTTAAAAAAAATTAGCAGTTATGGATGCACTGCCCACATATAATTATATTGCTTTTTATTATTATCTTTTATTTCCATCAGATGTTTTTGCACAACTACAGGTGAAACCGAACGCCATAGGTCCTCTCTCTCCATTATCGACAACAACATAAGATCGCAAACTCTTGGTCCGGTAAAACACTAAAAAAATTCTAAAACTCCTTGCTCGCGCTCCAAGATCAATCAGCTGCGAGGTGCTCTCTATGGCACCAAGAAATTTGACATGACGACATCTGCCTTCTTCGCCAAGATGAAGGGATTTGCGTCAGAGCTCACTGCTGCAGGAAAAACGGTGGAAGAAGATGAGATGATTGGCTATATTGTCAATGGACTGGATGGCTCCTATAACGATGTCGTTGCTTCTGTGAACGGTAACAGTGATATTACTTTGGATGATCTATATGACCCTATTGTTGCTCATGATATGCGCCAGGAGATGCTTTCAGAATCAGGTCAATCTGCGGGGTTCACCTCCTCCGCCAACATTGTTGCTCATCATGGCTAGGACACTGTTCTTGGTCGTCAACGCTCCCCTGATCGCAGTGGCAACTGTGGTCGGTCTCCTGACCGTGGGCAAGATCTGCGTCGTGATGATGGCGCCCGCTGGGACAACTGTCGCGATAGTAGTACATGTCAAGGTCGCCGTGATGGTGGCCAACGCTGTGAAGACAGACGCCCAACACACCGCGATGATGGTGGCTATGAACGTCGCCACGATGATGGTGGCTATGAATGTCGTCGCAATGATGAAGGGTATGAGCGTCGTCGCCGTGGTCATGGTCGCACCCCTACTCGGTTCGTTGATGTGACGTGCCAAATCTGCAAAATTCATGGACATCCTGCCTCCGACTGCTGGTGGCAATACATGTACCTGTAGATCAAATCTAACTCACTTCCTATTGATTTGGCGCAGTCTTTTTCACGAGAGATGGCCAAAAAGATTTAAGATAATCCGGTTGGAACATTGTTCATGCAGGTGGTCTACTATTTTTGAAAAATAGGATGATACCATTTTAAACTTTCATTTGGTGCTTGCTTCACAAAACACCCCATTTTGAGCACTCAGAAAATGGAAAATATGTTATACGAAAGTATTTGTATTGTTTATATATTTTTTGGAACAAAAATATGTAATATTTAAGTTTAAATAGATAGATCTTATTTTTTTTGCAAATTTTGTTATATTATATATATTTTTCTGAATTAAAATAATTTAGTTATGATTTTTCTAGATTAATATGACAAAAAGAAAAAATAGCTAAAGCCGTCGGCGTAGACTTGACGGCATCGCATTGCTAATCACCTGCGTCGATGGTCTGGTCTACGCCGACGGCCACGTCGCCCAGCTGCCCAGCCCATGCCAGCCACCTTTGCCGACCGTCCTGACTTTTTGCCGTCGGCGTAGGAATTAGCCATCGGAGTATGGCTTTATTGCTGTAGACCGTAGTGTGATGAACATGCACGATATGCGAAAAGAAATTGTATTTGCAAGCAGCTAGCCACCGTCGCCGCCTTGCCACGGCAAAGCATGCACGTGCTCGTCAGATAGCAGTACCGGTGCCTGCCTGGCTGCTTGCCATTTATGCCCACTGCAGGCACTGCCTTGTCGTCGAGTGGCCAAAATGACAAAGTGGCCACAAGGCAACACGCGCATGCGCCTAGGTGCGATCCTTTGCCTCCTTGGCCGCTCCTTCACGCACCAGGCCTACTGGCTACTACCGTCTCACACAGTTACGCTGCCTTATCCGTCCGAAATGAAATCTAGCGCTAGATCGAGCTAGCGCCCAAGATCTCGCCCAGACGCCCACAGTGGCAAGACAGGCACTCAGCGGAGACAGCACCAAACCACGAGTTCGCCGCTACAGTGCATTGATTGGACTTCGCAAAACATCCCGAGGTGTGTCTCTTGCGATCCGGGAAGAATTCCTGTACGCGCCGGCTCACGAGAGCGTACTACGTGATCCCCTCCCGACCTAGTGGCGCGTTTGGCGCTTGACGAGCGGGCGTGCGCGCGGTCCCGCGATATGCGTATGATTCGTGCATTCGTCTTCGGTCGGCGCGCGACGTGTCCCCGTCCGGCGCGCTCGCATGGTGTTCCGGCCAGCTGGCCGCCTCGTCTGGTCGTTCTTTGGTTTTTGTTTCCACGGGGCGATCGGGTTGTGCTTCCTTGAAGTCTCGGACGCATGCGTCTCCTGCTTGTCGTGAAAAAACAAAGGCGAGGTATGCTCATCGGCGAGGACCGATACTAATAAGAATGAATTCATGGATCAGGTCCCATAACATTAAAATTAGGCGAGTTAGTCTAGCTCAATTGGTTGGGGGAGTGGATGTACAAATCCAACACTTGAGTTTAAATCCACACGAAAGCGAATTAAGATTTCTATTTATACTTGAGGATCAGACTTTTCTGATACTCATGCAATTTATCCTGAGTAGCAGACTTAATACGTAACCAAGTTTAAAAATCTTGGTACTCATGCTTAATGGTTGTGTGCATCCTTAGTTGGTGCAGAGGCTGGGGAAGTGAAATCCTCCGTCCATTTTAGATGACTCACGCTCCTAACCCTAACCCTCCCGAGCCGCCCCCAGGCGACTCCGGGGGCCTCCTACCCTAAGACCCCCCCCCCCCCAACCATCTCCGCGTCGGGCGCCGCTGCTGCCGGCTCCGGCGGTGGTGGCGACGCCCCGTCCATCTAAGATGGGGGGAAGGAGAGGAGTCTGTGGCGGTGTTCACATGGGAAAGGTGCGGCGCTGGCTATGGGCTTGGTGCGGCACGACCGTCTTGGTCGGGGCCTGAGGTTCTCCGGCGGCCGATGAGGAGATGGAGGCTTGCCGCCGCCGGGAGTGAGGCAGCGGCCTAGCCACGCCGATATCCTGCGGTTGTTGCCCTCTCCTCCTCGGTTGGTGCTGCTCGAAGACGACAGGCGGCATGGGGGGCCTGCTCGTCTGCTGAATAAAGGCGGTTGTCCTAGGATTCCTCTCACGCCAAGATGAGGATCTACTTGTTGCTTGCCCTCTTTGATCTGGTCGGAGTGGCAAGTTCCGGAAGGCTTCGCCGGCGAACTCCCATGGGCGAATAATGCCTGGAGATTGCCGTATTAGAGGATTCGGTCGTGCGCATCCATGTTTTACTCTGACCGTTTGGGTTCAGAGGGGGCGCTTCGAAGCTCTGTTGGCTGTTAATATCATTGGGCATGGTTTTGTTCCATGGTCCTGATGGATAATGTCATGGAGACCGAGATTTGAGGACTAACAATGGTGGTTTGAGTCTAGGTGGTGATGAGAAATTGGCTTTGTGACTCATGACTTGGAGTAGTGACATGCAAGTCGGAGCGACTGCAGAGGAGAGGTTCATAGTCCTACCTTTCAGGGTGAAAACCCAGGGTCTGGCCTTAATTGGTTGTGACTGACAATGACCTTGTTGAAGATATTTTTTTGAGAGCGTGGACTTTCTGATCTATGATCGGGTGATGACGGTGTTTGTGTACCGTTCCCTTCTTGGAGGCGTCGCTTTCGGAGAAGCTGGACTTCTGGTGTTGTTTTGGTGGTGATAATACCGTTGTTAGCGGAACATTTTTGTTGTATTTTTTTTCTTTTTTGGTTGTGTGCATCCGTATGGCCTCTAAGACAATGCGTTGTTCCAGAGACTGGGTGTAATTGGTATCTTATGATATTAATATATGTTCCTTTCAAAAAAAAGTCTCATAAAATTATTTTCTATGACCTGTTTCGCAAATTCACCAGAGTCCACTAACTCCTGCAATTGACACGTGTCCAGAAGAGAGAAAAAAATCACAGTATTTGGTTGTCTATTTTTAGATCTAAACTATTGTGAATGCCACGTGTCAATTGCAGAAGTTGATCCACGGAGGATGAATTTGTGGACCAGTTTCCATAAAATTATTTTCCCCATGCAACTCTCCCGAGGGATAAAAACCAGAACCTTGAAGGGATGGTAAGAAACTTTTGGAGATTATTGCAAGGATTCGATTTTAGGTTTTTTTCTTTCTTTGGCCCATATGTCTTACGCATTCATTTTTTATTTTACGAAATTTCACCGATTTATTAATAACCATCAACAACATAAAACAATTATAAAAATATTAAAAATTACAAATAGGTCATTCCATGTGACGGTTTTGGTTGTTTGAAAAAAGTACAACACAAATGTACATAAATTGTCTTTTTACAGCCGCACTGTCACATTGATCCTGAATATAATCAATTCAAGGTATTTTGTTAAGCACGTACTTAGCGGAGTGACATCTTAAATAATTATTTGCTATAAATGCAAGCACCAATAAATCACAACAACCGAGTTTCGTGCGGGAGGGTAGGCTGTGGTGCCACGGGTGCGACATCGGCGGAGAAAGAGGAGGCCTCCTTTGGGTGGTGCAACCCGTGCTGTGGTGGCTAGGGCTCCAGGTTCGCCCACGGATGGGTTTGGATGGGTCAACATGAGTTTGTACGCAGCGGCCGGCTATGGTGGCGACATACGGTTGCGAGGGGTGGCTAGACATCGTGGTAGTGTCGACGACGACGATCTGGACAACGACGTCTAAGGTACATATCGGCTGTGCAACTATAATGGATGTCAGAACGTGGCGAGCCGGTATGTGAGGATTGGGTGAAACCCCCACATTCACCCAAACCCCTCTAATTCCCCATAAAATCTCAATCCCCACAAATCCGCTAGGCATGGATATTAGAAAAATACACTAAAACTTCAGGGGAAGTGGGAATAAGCGGGGATTAAACTAGCTCAATACCCTAAAACCAAACATGTTTTTAGCCATAGGTGGGGATCTAGGGTTTGGTGAGATTATCCCCTCTAATGTCCACAAATACACTAGTACCAAACAAGGCCTAAGAGTTTGGATGAAGACGTTGTCCTTCAGAGGTGATTTCTGTTGGTCAATGCGCGACACTGGATATTCATTTTGAGCGAGGTCCTTTTGCGTTTGTGGTTGTATTGTGCGGCGTGTGGTGGTGGTGGAGGGGCTAATTTTTGCGTTAACGATGTGTAAGCCTAAGCCAAAGGTGTCGTTCTAGCCGCTTGACTACTCTTTGTATACAAATGTACCATCTTTTCACAATGTATTCTAAAGAAGAAGAAAGCAACATGCGCTGTTTGAGACGAGCACGGTGAATAGTTTCTTTTAGGTTTAGTCCTAAATCCTGATAGTTTGATTGACTTGCAGTCTCATAGTGGTATACTCCTTTCGTGTGTGACAATGAACAAGTGTACTGAGAATGGCCACATGTCCACCAGTTAAAAAGGACAAAAATAACCATAAAATGAAAGAAATTTAAATAACAAAATAACCATGGCACTACCCTCGATGCCAGCATGACAGAGTGGGGTCCATCAACGATAGCGCCACACGCGGTGGCGTTACCCCTGGCTTAGTTGGGTCGCGCCAGAGCAACCGAGCCCAGTCCAACCCACCCACCAATTTCTTTCCCATCTCTCCCCCCGACTCTCTCTCCCAACTTACCGTCCCTCAACTCCCTCCATTTTGGTGGGATTTTTTTGTGTGGATTTGGACCTTCCCAAGTGCAATTAGGTACTCTCCCTCGTCTCCCTTTCTTTTGTCCAATTAAAATCTTGTATTTTGGAAACCAATGTTCTATTGTGACCATTTGACCATGTATGGCACAAAATATCATAACCTAAACATCACCTTAACCTTAAAAAATCATAACCTAGTGTGAGAATTTGAGCATGTATGGCACTTCTATGGAACAAAATCAAGATCAAATACAAAATTTAGATCAAATACAATGCTAAAACTACCAACGCAAATGCTATTTCCATGATAAAGGACCAAGAGTGCATCTAAATTTCTGGAATTTTGGATAACTAGGGTTTTCCTAAACTAGCCAAACTAAGTCGGCGGTAGCGGCGTAATGTGTGGCGCTACCTTTGATTGGGTAGCGCCACTGCAGATGGCCCTATCATACCTAGCGCCATCTGCAGTGGTGCTACCATGTCGACTGTAGCGCCATCGTGTCTAGCGCTACCCTCTAGGGTTATTTTGTCCAACCTATCATACCTAGCGCCAACTTGTTTCGCGAGAAGTTTATTATTTAATTTTTTCCGCTTTAAAGCCCTTTTTGACGTCGAACCACTCCACTGTTCTCTGGTCATTTTTGTGGACGTTGCACGCGACGAAGTGTCACAATCAGGATGATTTTGTTCGTCGTGTGATCTCCCAAAATAGGCGCATAGCTCACTAGACAGTTCCATCTTCGTCTTCATCTTCTCGCTTACTTTTCCCTGATGCGAATGGAATGTCTGCATCCGTAACGGCTTCAGAAATTCGCATGTTCCTTCCTCGCGACCCACCGAACGTCTGCAACGAAGGAAAAAAAACCTCCCAGCATTTCTTCAGAAGTCTGCAACGCAGGTTGTCGTTTCAGACAGGGAAACGCCAGATATTCCAAGCAAGTAGCTAGGTGCAGAGAATCTCCCGTGTTTATCTATTTTAACAACAGAACGTAGGACCTAATGATGTGATTAGAAGATACGTACCCAGGCAATGATGCAAGTATCTTCGAGAGTCCTCAGACCACCTGCAAATCGGATCTATGCTAAGTGCGTGGCACAATCATACCAACCTATCCACCGAGCCTGCTACGCCATCATTGAGCACCCATCGAGCTACGGATGCCCAAAATGGCCACGAAAGCAGAGCAGCTTTGCCTTCAGTATTCTATCTACCCAATAATATTTACTCGATCGGGGGAAGCACTCGAGAACATGATCTGTAAAAGGGAATCGTATCTGCATCCAAGAACAGAAGCAACTCCTTTGCGACGGCAAACGGGAGAGCATATGCTCAGTAAAGATCAGGTAGTGGTGGCGCGGTGCCATTTATGGCCACTGTGAGAGACGCCTCTTGCCGGCCGGGTGACCAAAATGACAGAGTGGCCGCGCTCTGGGACGCGCGCACATGGCCTACTGGCTACTGCTTATCTGGGAGGAAATCTAGCGCTGGATCTCGCATCTTGCCCACGGTGGCAGGCGCTCAGCGGAGCGGGAAGACAGCGCCAAACCTGTGTTCGCCGCTACAGTGCATTGATTGGACTTCGCAAGACCTCCGGAGGTGTTGTCTCTTCCGGGCCGGGCCGAGGAATATCTCGTGGACGCCCTCGCGCGCGAGCTCCGGTCCCGGCTCACGGGAGGAGGAGAGCGTGTGGCTCGGCGCGTTTGGCGCATGGCGGCGGAAGGACGTTCGTGCGTGCGCGTGCGGTCCCGGTGTCGTCGTCCCCAGCGATGCCGGACAAGGACCCGGCGCGCGCGGCTCCCTTCCGGATACCGCTGGATTTCGTACGCTCGCTCGCTCGGCTCTGGCTGGCAAGGTTCGGGCCGCGCTCTGCTCCGCGTACGCCCGCGCCGGTGCGCGCAACGGAAACGCTGATGGCTACAGGAGATGCGGCTGTGGTCGCCCCGGCCCGGCCCGGCCCGTCGGCGTCGAGTCGTTTTGTGGGATGGTGGGTGGGCGTTCCGTCCAAGCAACGGCAAGACGCACGCACGCTTGCTCTTTCTACTCCTGCCGTGTGATTGCGGCAACAGATCGTCATCACCTTCCGTGTGGGCTTGACCTGACCTCTCAGGGTCAATGTTTGTTGTCGTTGAACCCTAGTACTACTCCCGTCAAAGGGCAAAGGCTCAAAGCACGTACTAGTACCTAGTAGCGGAGTGACTAGACTTGACACAGTACTACTTGCACGATTATATAGGAGTACTAGTAGTGTACTGACAAATCACATGGACCTAACTAACTACTGTCATCTTTAACACGAGCAACCTAACTGCTATCATCACCTTTAATGAGACCCCCAAAAATGGGCAATTATGAGAAAACTGCCTCACACAATAGTTAGATGACGGCACCATCCCAACGCCGCAACCAATCAAAAAAAACTCTCCACGGGTCAACATCGACGGCCTCTCACCAACATGTGGGCCTACCCCACCAGTCAGCGTGCCCGCCTCCACCCACCGAGGAGAGCGAGCCGAGCCACTCGGTTCGGCACTCTCTTCTCTCGCACACCTCCGTCTCGCAGCGGCGTCGCTCGCATCGCTTCCGACGGAAGCAAAAGGGCGGGCGCAAAGGAAAGGCATCCATCCATCATCCGAAAGCAGCAGCTGTTACAATCGCGACAAGAAGATAACGAAGAACGAAAACGAAAAACACAGCAAGGAGACACAGATTTAACGTGGAAAAACCTCTCCAACAAAGAGAGGAAAAACCACGGCGGTACCAAATAAACTTCACTATATCGGTGTTTACAAGCGAGGGATTTCACGATACAACTCACCCAACCGGCGGCTTACAAAGGGTTTATATATCGGTGGAACCTGCGTCTTCAACGATCCGCATTCGTCGAAGTTGGCGCTTATCTTTGTAGAATTTGGATCAACATATAACAGCAGCGCCTTCCCCCCACGAGCGAGCGAGCGAGCGAGCGAGTGAAGTGTCTGTCACCCGGACGGAAAGGGGAAAGAACCCTAGCAGGGAAAAACCCGCATAAAGCGAGGGGCCGGATCCGAATGCCGGGCGCCACGTGCTGCTAGATCTCGCGCGCCAATGGCGACGCGCCCGGCCTCGCGCCAGCGGAAGCCGGCTTCTTCCCCGGCGGCGGCGAAGGGCTCGCTGCAGCAGCAGCAGCAGCAGCCGCAGTCGGGCTCGCCCACGTCGACCGCCACCACCACGTCGTCGTCGCGGCTCACGCCGGAGATGTCGCTCGACGGCGGGCCCGCGTCCCCGAGGCCGGACGACGACCAGCCCACCAAGGAGAACGTCACCGTCACCGTCCGCTTCCGCCCGCTCAGGTCCGGCGCCGCCCCCCTGCCTGCTCGCTTACCCCGACGGGTTCTCCTCGGATTCGGGGAATGCGGCTTGATTGGTTTTCTGATTTCTGATTTGGTTCCTCTTGTGTGCGTGCGTGCGTGAAGCCCACGGGAGATTCGGCAGGGGGAGGAGGTGGCCTGGTACGCGGACGGCGACACGGTCGTGCGGAGCGAGCAGAACCCCAACGTCGGCTACGCCTACGGTACGTGCTCCTGCTTCCCCGCGTCCGCTTGCCATTTCTGGGCGGGTTGCTCGCCTGCTGGCTCCCGCACTGGCGCAGGCACCCCGCTTTCATTCCGGCTCTCGTCATCAGCGTTTGCCATTTGAGGAATTTGCTGCGTTTCTGCTGAAATGTTCAGGCCTCGCCCAAGGCAGCAGGGGCGAGCTAGATGGGATTTGGGGATACTTCTAGTCGCAAAATGCTAGATCTCGGAATAGATAGTTTACCGACAGCAATGCCTCTGAAATCCGCACCGTGGCTTGGGGGATTTCTCGACAGTTTGTTGGTGCAGTGTGAACAAGGGCCTCAAATTGCACTCTGCTGTATTTAATTTGCGTATAACTAGTCGGACCAATAGAAGACTGCTAGTCTTGTTGAAAGAGTCCACTGATTTGTGTAGGGATGCATTACGTGGTTCAGCATGGCAGTTTTTGCCTACTGGATGCACTAGGGAATGGATTCCATGCATTTGCCCAGGCTCGCTGCTCCTGTGTGCTAATGCACAAATCAACATGCTGATCTATATAGGATTGTAGGAAACAAGTATTCACATGGCACTCTAACAAGCTTCATTTGTGATACAATATTTTACATTCACACTTTGCTAGCTGGTCTTAGGTTTCGGTGCTTCCGTCAGTAGCACGCAATTATGAATGGAATCCCCTCCTCCCCCTTTTAAAACATGTGAATGGACAGTTGGAGGCTATGGCACATAAAATGTTCGTATGGATTCATTTCTGTGAACAAATAAAATCGTTTCAGCATCTTCTACACAATGAGTTATTCAGGTGAAGCATGCTGTTCCATTTAGTAGAGCAATCACAAAGTAATAATTGGCAGAAGGAGGCACATTTCTAGGACTGCCATTGTATGGATTTTTTCCAGTTTCAAATTTGACTGCACAGACTAATACTGTTTTATTGTTCAGATCGAGTTTTTGCACCAACTACTACAACCCGCCAAGTTTATGATGTTGCAGCTCAACATGTTGTCAGTGGTGCCATGGAGGGCATATTTGGTAAATGATCTTTTCTTATGTTGCTCTCTTCAGTTTCATCTTACAATTTAGGATCATGGCAGCACTTTAATGTCCTTTCTGACCAACTGTTATGAGCTGAAAGAGGCTGGTTTCTGTTCACAGCATGTCACCATGAGATACCTACGGTCGCAGAAATGTTTGATCATTGCACAAGTTTATTGAATAGTCATGATTTCACATCACTATGAGATCTCCTAAATGATGCTAATTAAATGCAATGATAGATTCTGATTCTCACTAGTCATTTTGTTTATTTGCTCTGCAAAGCAAACTATAACGCATTTTTTTATTCTTGCAGGAACAATATTTGCATATGGTGTAACAAGCAGTGGAAAGACACATACAATGCATGTAAGGACACTTATATGGTTATTCATAATCAATGCTTGATTGAGTGTAATCCGTGACATGCTAAAATGCTAAATGCTCCTGGTATTATGTCCACTATTTCTCTTCTTCTACTCTGTATGATAAACTGACCATAATTCATGGAGGTAGGCAAATTTCATTTCTCTTTTGAAGCATACAAGTTGGATCTTGTTCATAAGAAATTTTCATTTTATGTCGCTACGGCTACGCTGATATTTTACAAATCACCAGTTAGCTATATTTCCAAAGTCATCACTATCTCAATATACCTCTTCTTTTGAGTCAGGGAGATCAAAGATCCCCAGGAATAATACCTTTGGCAGTCAAAGATGCATTTAGCATTATACAAGAGGTACTTTTTAAATATGGAGGCATGTACCATGACACGGCGAAGCATTCTTGCTACTGTTATAGCATCTGCGTATTAACTTCTATCACTGTTTGGTATTCTTTGTAGACACCAGATCGCGAGTTTCTCCTACGCGTGTCATACCTGGAAATTTATAACGAGGTTTGTTGCTGCAATCGTATTTTTCATCATCATAGAATACTTGTATGTTGATTATTGAGTCACGTCTGCTTGGACTATTTGATAGTCTACTTGCCTATCGTATATGCAAACATGTAACCAGGGTTCCGTTCCAAAATGATTTGCAAGAATCCTGGTGTTTTTTGGAATGGGTAATTTGTCACAACCAGTTAAATGCTAGAGTGAAAGCTTCATCCAAAGCGTTGCAAAGACCATCATATCATGCTATCATTGAAATATAATTCTTTTCTTGATCCTGTGCTGTAAGACACTGGTGCCAATTAACATGATGACACTAGGCTGGCTGCTATGACGAAGCGACCGTATCAATTCATACCATCTATATAGTCTGGTGGCTTGACGATTATCTCATCTCAGTTTGTGAGGTCATATTGTATTGGTTAATGCTACTTGCTTTGCGTGCCTGACAGGCTTTAGGTCATGGAGCCAACCCCAAACATGACAAGTATCAGTTAAAACCTCACATTCTAAAACCCATCTGAATGATTATCTTTCCATACTTCCAGACATAAAAATTTAGAAAGAGAAAACAAAAGCTTGTATAAAAGCTAGATAGACAGCAAAACCATTCATCTGGGTTTTGGGCTTTGGATCTCATTCAATTAACAAATATTTGAATAGGCTGTCAGGCCAATTACTAAGTACCATGTGTCACTAAAGTGCTGAACTAATTTTGTGGTTCCTAGAAATTGGTATTAGCCAATCAGCATGTTGGTGCCTGATATGGTTTTAGAACTGTTGATAAATTTCAGCATTTCTAGTGGAAACTGGAAAACATAATTTTTCTTTTGTATAGCATTGATTGTTTGTCACGAGGCTACCTTTTGGTTTTGGTTCCTCAAGTCCTTTTTCGTGTGTAACTCTCCATGTTTCTACTAAGAAGTTTTTGTTAGACAATGTACACCTTATGATATCAGAGCCCATGTTAGTATACATCTTGCACAAATTTTTGTTGATTTTCTCCTGCTTTATTTTTTTCTTGCAATTTTCCACATTGAATGCCATATTTTTGTTAGCTGCAATAATGATATCAATACACTAACTGCATCCCCAATTGATCATCAATCACTTATTCTTTATTTTACCTGATTATGTTGTTCTAATGGAGGACTTATTGTTTTTAGGTTGTCAATGATCTACTCAATCCCGCAGGGCAGAGCTTACGGATTAGAGAGGATCCTCAGGTGTGTATATCTCAATTCTCCAATCTTCATTATGAGCACTTTCCTCTATATGCTAAACTACAATTGATATTTCTTGCCAATTACTATCAAACTAATGACTATTTTGATGGATGATTGTCGGTGTTTGTATTCTAGAATTTCCTCCCAAGAGAATACTGTCATATGGTCGTCTGTAGAGGCGTAGAGTATGTTTGTCCGTTTGCATACGGTTGTTGCCTAAGCAATAGTTATGTCATGCATGCCACTAATTGATGGGGTGGCCTCATCCCTTGTATAGAAACTGGATCATTTCAGATGACTTTACAGAGAAGTTCTCAACTTGCTACCACTTAAGATGAATATAATGCATCATTTTCCCTTGAGAAGTTGGATAATTTCAGATGCCTTTTTTGGTGGTTGCATGCATAAAAGTTCACTCCCAAACTTGCTATCCCTTAGAATGTGTCATTTTGTACAATGAACTGAGAGCTCCTTGATCTGCATTAACTTCATCAGGGAACGTTTGTTGAGGGTATCAAAGAAGAAGTAGTATTATCTCCTGCACATGCTCTGTCCCTTATTGCAGCTGGAGAAGGTAAATTTCCTGTTGATATAGTTGTCTGCTTGATTTAATCTGCTTCTGGAACTATTGTTGTGTTGCCATATGGTTGGACATAGGGCTGTCTAGGAGACTTGGAGTAGCTGTGAGGATGACAAGTTCATTTATGAAGAAGGGACCTTATCTGATGGAATGTTATCTTTACAATGTTAAAAAACTGATATCATCGAAATTAAGCAATTTCCTCAAAGTTCTTTTGAAAGGGAGAATTAGCTAAATGTCAGTGCAAGAGTGCAATTAGAGAAACACCATCCAGTATCAATAGTACTGTGGATGACCTATACTCTGGTTACTCCCTACTCGCTGCTGGTGTAAACTGCTTGTGCTCGTTCTCACCACATGTGAACTTGGGTGGCTGAAGATACCATGGTAACTTTTGCTGCCCGAAGGTCCATAATATGTCACTTTTTCACAGCCCACCATCAATGATTAAGAGTCGCTTGACTAGTAGTTCAACCAGTGTACCAGTTGGTACTTGACTTACACCTCGACTCGGCTGGCTATGATAGTTGAGAAACCAGTCGACTAACTGTGACTAGACATAATTAGTCTAGCATGCTGAGTTGTCCGACTTATTGAGGTGGCCCACTGTCAGATTGAAGTTATCCTCTTGAAAACTCCATTAGCAAACTCAAACCGGCAGTTGCTTCTCTCCTTCCTCTCATGCCCTGTTCTGCTCAGTAGTATCTAGTATGTAACAGCCTAGCAGTATGTACCGTGTGCATTGTGTAGCATGTACTTGTGTTGGTTGCATGGCTTATGATTTACCTCTAATTTGCTCCAGAGATCTGGTTCTTTATGTACATGCGTCTCTGATTGGCCTCTGATTATTCCTAGTACTAGCCTTCAAATATTGTAGTGTAGTAGACTGTTAGTGTGGTACTCCCAATCACGTACAAGCCTTCAGAGATCATGGAGTATTTTTTTGGAATTATAGCGATGATTAGTCAACTAGTCAAGTACTAGTCGTGACCCATAATCTTACCTGCCGTGCATGGTGGATATGCAGATCCTCCCAATCACGCGACCTTTGGGTAAGAGTTAGAGGATGCAGTTGCTCACCACGGACTGTCTTCTGGACCACTAAGCCTTCCAACAGCTGATCGATAGAGTTGTAGAAAGGCTGTCTAGGCGTTACAGGAAAATTAAAACTCTGATATCAATCACTAAATGCTATATTTTGCAGTGGTATGTGTTACAGTATATGTGGATTGCACTTTTGGTTGTGTTGGCTAGTGCATGAAGCTTGACATGGTATCAGAGCCAAAGGTCTCGAGTTCGAGTCCTGGTTTTCACAGTTTATTAAAAAATTGCTGGTAGCCCCCATTTGTGTTCACATATAGTAATCTCGAGTCATACGTGAGATTTCGTGCGCCGTCGCTCTCTTCCGGTTGCACGTGTTGACGTCTCTGCGTCACACGCGAGAGGGGGTGTTACAGTATATATGGATTGCACTAGCAGTTTCCATCAGATCCGACTTTTGGTTGCATTGGCTAGTGCATGAAGCTTGACAATATGCAACTTAGACTAATTGTGTCGAAGTTGCATTCTCTGAATGCACTCTTTTGTAGCAGTCTATCTAGTTTCCGCCTTAAGAAATGTACCCACTTCTATTATCGAGTGGTGCAAATGTGCTTGTCATATATGTGCCCTTAATTCTGAATTTCCTATTTTGTTTTAATATTTTTGTTGAAATTTATTTTAACAATTGTGGATCACCATATTTGGTTATTTGCTAATTATTGTGTTCCTTCTGATTTGCAGAGCATAGACATGTTGGTTCCACTAACTTCAACCTACTAAGTAGCAGAAGTCATACAATTTTTACACTGGTAATGAGGCATGTAAATTTGTATGTTTGCAGTATAAAATTGTATTTATGATTGCTATTTGAAGATCTATGGAAGACTGATAGCTTACCTTGCACTTCTATGCTGCTAGGCTATCATCTAAAAAATCTGCGATGCATACTTTTATTAGTGAAAGAGCTTCACCTGATCTTAGCTTTTCCTTGTTATTTGACAGACAATTGAGAGCAGCTCTTATGGCGAGTCTAATGAAGGGGAAGCAGTCACCTTCTCACAGCTGGTCGGTTTGGATCCTGCTATTTTTCCTATTTTAAATTTCAGCAGTTCCTTACATCACTTTAGTTATATATTTAACTTAACAGATAATTATATTTAAAGATTTTCTTTATGCATCTGACATGACTTGAGAGCATCTGTTTATTCCTCACTTTCTCTCTCATCTGCAGCACCTCATCGATCTGGCAGGTTCAGAGAGCTCAAGGGCTGAAACTACTGGAGTACGTAGGAAGGAAGGATCTTATATCAATAAAAGCTTGCTAACTCTTGGAACGGTATGGCTCAATAAAGATTAAAAGCTTCTGCGCCTTTTTACTTTGAATAATCTGGTCAAGCTATGTGCTTTCATTTTTCTTGTTATCTCAACTTGTAAGTATTTGGTGCCCGAGCTGTCATGAACTAGGCATGTTCTCAAATAATAACAGACAGATTTATTTTTTATTTTTCAGGTGATATCAAAACTGACTGATGGAAAAGCTACACATATTCCATTTCGAGATTCAAAACTAACACGGCTACTTCAGTCATCATTGAGTGGACAAGGGCGTGTTTCAGTTAGTTTTTTCTTGCCAACTGTGACGCTGGTTTTAACATGATTACAGTTATACTCTGAGAGTTAATGTTATTCGGATTTGTGGCATATGCTGACAACATCTCCTTGTTGCAGCTAATTTGCACAGTGACGCCAGCATCAAGCAACTCTGAAGAGACCCACAATACACTAAAATTTGCCCACCGTGCAAAGCGCATTGAGGTCCAAGCATCACAAAACAAAGTAAGTCATGATTGGTTGCTCGCCGGTAATTCTAAATCTAGTGTTTTGACTTCTGTCCCATGTTATATAATTCTGCACCTCTGATGTACTTCTGACACATTCTCTTGCATCTGTCTTTATGTTCTACAGATTATTGATGAGAAGTCTTTAATAAAGAAATACCAGAATGAGATTCGCAGATTAAAGGAAGAGCTTGAACAGCTGAAAATGGGTATTATTTGTGGAACTCCGTCGAAAGAGGCCGAAGAAGATAATATCATCCTTTGGAAACAAAAGGTACCATTTTATTGCTGCTGAATTTGTGATCGTCTCTATGTAGTTCTATTGGGAACATTTTATATATGCTTTAGTTGAGAGTGATTTGTCTTCAGCTGCTTCTGTGCCTTGAATCATTTCTGGAATCAGTATAATTTTTAATTATACAATGCTGCGTGTTTCCTTTTTCCTTTTTACGTAAATCTTACTAACTACAGTTTGTTCGTCATATGAAAAGCTAGAAGATGGTAATGTCAAGCTGCAATCAAGACTGGAACAAGAGGAGGAAGCTAAATCTGCTTTGCTCGCAAGGATACAGCGCCTCACAAAACTTATCTTGGTTTCCACCAAGGCAACCCAGACTTCAAGATTTTCTCCACATCCTGGACCAAGAAGAAGACACTCTTTCGGGGAAGAGGAGGTCAGTTAAACTTTGATGTTAGTTTCTTTTTGTTACTGGTAGTGGTACTTTTGAGAATAAATTGACACATCTCTGTTTTAGTTTTTCTGTAGAAACATGGAATTACTAGTAAGCCTTCTTTACATTCAGTTTTGGTAATTTCATGCTATCTTATAATTGGCCTTCTAAAACTGTAGCTAGCTTACCTCCCGTACAGAAGACGCGATATCATGTTGGATAATGAAAGCAACGAATTACTCACACCTGGTGAAGGATTTGGTGTGACACTTGAAGACTCTTCGAAGGAGGAGAAAAAAAATCGGAAAGGACTTCTTAACTGGTTTAAAATCCGGGTATGCATATTCGACAGTACCTAATCCTCTGCAGATGAAAGAAATACTGGTTTGCCCTCCATAGATTAAACTTCTGCAACTATTCCTTCACATCTTGCATTTGTCTATGTTTCTGTTTTCCAGAAACGTGATGGTGGAGCTTCTACTCTGACAAGTTCAGACTGTGACAAGTCCAGTTTGACTAAATCAACGGCTCCTTCAACACCTATTGGGGGGAGTATGAATTTTCCTGCAGAACCAAGAATATCAAATTCTTTGGTTAATGACAGTATATCAGCTGATATGTTGAGCATTGCCCATGGGGAATTTCCTTCCGACGATCTTCCTGGAGAAGAAACCATTCTGGTAAAAAACTTGATCTTTTGGTAAGATCAAATTTTATCAGATGAAAAATAGTAGTCACATGCTGACAAAATTTTATCAGATGAAAATTAGCAATTCCACTTGGATGGGTACTCGCGTAAGATAAATAATTCCCTGAACAATCTGTCCTGGAGTTATGGACTCCAAAACTGAAGTTTATACTTTATTTGAATTGTATTATGATTGATAATTAGAAGTCCTTTTTTATGTAGTAGATAATCATCTTTGAGAAAAATAAATCAAGTTCTATGCTTGGGTAACACAATGAATATTGTGAGAACAAATTTGATGGGACAATAGTTTAATTACATGAAACTACTCCCTCTGGTCCATACTAACGGCTTCAACTTTATCTAGATTCATATGTATCTAGTTAAGTATTTAGACTAATTTTTAGGGGTCAGCAAATGCATAAATTCAAAGTATTATTGGCTAAACACTTGAACCATGATACAGTTTCTGTTTTGGACCACATGGGATTAAAGTTCTTTGTTTTATTTTCAGTTGAGTATAGTGCTTCTGATGACATGTTTTGTGTGGTATGGTTACAGGCCAGCAGTAAAACAATTGACCATGTTGACTTGTTAAGAGAGCAATTGAAGATTTTATCGGGGGAGGTCGCACTTCATACAAGTGTTCTAAAGCGCCTTACAGAAGAAGCTGCGAGAAACCCAAATAGCGAAAAAATTCAGGTACTCGCTTATTTGATATACAATTTAGTGTACTGTTACATGCTTTTCACCACATGAAGCTCAATCTTTTTGGCATTTTAAAGATGAAAATGAAGAAGACCAGTGACGAAATTAAGGCAAAGCAGCAGCAGATAACTTCTTTAGAAAAACAGATACCTCATTCCTTGTCAGATAGTCAAGTGAAGGTTGACAAGTTAGATCTTTCACCGGTAACATTCCGTTATCATCTTGGTCTCATACCTACACTGTTCTGAACATTCCATTTACTAAAGACGCTTTTATTGGTTTTGCAGTCGTATGCTGAACTACTTGAGCAGCTCAATGAGAAATCCTTTGAACTTGAGGTACTTAAACTGTGTATGCTACTATGCCCTTCGGTGCTGATTCATACTATCAGACCAAACCTATTGCTGCTCAGTTTTGTTGTACTCTTCGTAATTCGTAATAATTTGTCAGTGTCAATTGTTAGAGTAGGCTAATATTTTGAACTAAAGAAATAACATTTGATTTAATCTTTGCGTTTGTTAGAGTATACTAATATTGTAGAGTTGTAGACTTGTAGTAAGGTCAAGGAAAATGAACATATTAGAACACAAGGTGATAAATAACATTTAAACTATGTTGGACTGATGAACTGATGCATAAATTTGAGAGATTCAGGAGCGAGAAGAAACTAAAAGATCAAGAGACACGAATTTGAAGGACGAGCTTGACACTATTGTATCCGGATAAAGTATTTTCAGGGCGTGCATATAATTTATGGTGTTTTTTCCAAATGTTCCCGTTTATTTTCTATTAGCTGTGCCCATATATTGATACAGATTTGTGCGGATTAATTGTGCACATTTAGATACGTCTCTGTGCAGATCAAGTAGTTTTTTTTTAGTTTTGTGAAAGCTCCTGTGGTGTGTACATACCTGGTTGGTAAGTTTGGTTTGTTCTTTCTTATTGCAGGTGAAGGCAGCAGATAACAGAGTAATACAAGACCAGCTAGAGGAAAAGGTTAGATGTACTAGAATTTTTTTTTTTTCTTGAAAGTTCAACAGTGTAAATATGAGCGTCAGTTCATACCACTTATTTGAGTTTATTGTGTTACTAGACAAGTGAATGTTTGGAATTGCAAGAGGCAGTTTCTCTCCTAAAAGAACATCTTTCTCAAGCTCTTCAAGCCAAGGATTCATTGTCAAATAGCATTATGATGCAGAATAGTTCAGGAGCAAACCATGAAGTTCAACACAGTGACCAAGAAAAAACAGTTCCTAGAGAGATCTCTGCTGAACCACTGCAAAAAGAGCAGCAGGTTTGCCTTTTGCGCCCTTGTTTGCACTTCCTAATTAGACATAGTAGATACGAACCTAGTTGATCAATTAGAAACTACTAGCAGCAGCTTTATTTTAGGTGCCCTTGTTTTCACTTTCTTCCTAATTAGACCCGGGAGATACGAACCTAGTTGATCAATTAGGAACTACTCGACATACCAGGCTCTAGTTTCCTCATTTCTAGGAACTTCATTGAGTTCAGCAGTCAAGTTAATTAGGAGTTACATAGTTAGAGATAGCTGCTATCTCTTCCACGTTTATCATTATCGTGTCATGACAAAAAGATAACATACATCACACCAATGTACATTTCTTCCAGTTTACATTAATGGTTGTTAATACTAGACTTCCACATCATTTATCACATGTTTGCACAGTTCATTCCTAATAAGAGAATACTGTTGTTGTGAATCCAATTATAAATAATGGTCTGAAACTGAGTTACCCAGGCAGATATGAGAAGCGAACGTTCTTATCAGTGTGAAAATATGTCTTGACCACAGGTTCTGTGGTAAGGACGAGGGCTGCATTGAACTGATTTGTTCTACTGGGCCTGGGCAACCTCTCTTTCAAACTTTCTGATGATGCACTCCCATGCGCTCCGTTATTTCTAAACATCTTCGCACTACATTTATTAAGTGTGCTTATTTGCTCTATTGTTCCTTTTGTTCCATATCTTCAGTCAGTTGAGATTGGCGAGCTAAAGCAAAGGCTGTGTGAACTTGACAAAGTCAAAGCTCAACTGGAGGCTCGCAATCAGAAGTTACTAGAGGAAAGTACATATGCGAAAGGTTTGGCTTCGGCTGCAGGAGTGGAATTGAAAGCGTTGTCAGAAGAAGTTACTAAACTCATGAACCAAAATGAGAAGCTTGCTTCTGAGTTGGCATCGCTGAGAAGTCCAACCCCTCGCAGAGCAGGCAATGGACCGAGAGGTACTAATACTAGGAGAGAGAGCATGAGTAGACGAAATGAACCAGCTAGCAGAAGAGATGGTAATGCAAGCCACGAGAGGGAGAGAGTTTTAGAAACTGTCCTTATGGAGAAGGAACAAAAAGAAGCGGAACTCCAAAGGAAGGTAGAGGAATCGAAGCAAAAAGAAGCCTTCTTGGAAAGCGAGCTTGCGAACATGTGGGTTCTAGTGGCAAAACTGAAGAAGTCCCAGGGGGAGGACCATGAGGATTTAGATGCCAAATACAATGGCTCCTGACCTCATAACTAAGGCTAATCAATCATCAAAGGCGTGTTTGGCTTGGGTATTTCTTTATGTATGATAAGTGTTATGTGCCTTTTTTTTTGTTCTCATTGTGAATTAGTGTCTCCTGTATATTCTCGGGCTAATCAAAGTTGTGAGTAGTGTGTAGTTGAGAGTGGTGTGCTAACTGCTGAGAGCTTCCTACCATTGCTGTAACGAGATTTTGGAATTCCTAGAACATGGTCGTGGTAATGAAGAGAAACATATCTGGTGCTTGTGCCAGATATCTAACAAAGAAACATGTATTGCGTCTTGCTCATCCTGCACTTTGAATGATTTCAAACTGGAATGTGTATATATATGATGAAGAAATGATTTCCTCCTGGTTTTGGAAAATGCCATGATGTTTATTAAATAAAGTCAAACAACGAAGTTCAGTACATATACAAAAAGACAGAAAAAGGCATGGGGCTAAAGGAAAAGAGGTACTCCGTATTATACAAGACGTCAATCCATCTCGATAGAGCCGAAGAGTATTTAGCTTTCACCCTTACATGCAGAGCTGCAATGGGCAACTTAACCTTTTTTTTAACTCCGGGCCAACCTAACCTCATTCCGGTCCAATACATCAATTTGGACCGAACTAAACCCATGCAGGCCCATAAAGCACGTGGACTGTCCCAACCACCGGTGGAATCGAGACAGTCGCTGGAATAGTTGAATGGCAGGATCGAGATCCACGTCCATCACAAATTACACAAAAGAGTCAACAGCTGGAACCCTAACCCTAATTCCATTCCCCTCCCAACTTCTTCGAGCTAGGAGCCTAGAACCCATGGCGACGCGGCTGGAGGCACCCGCGTTCTGGAAAATGACGTCGACCAACACGAAGCACTTTCTTCGTCTAGTTATACTTTCAATTGCTATGGCATCGTGTTTGTGGGGGTTTTCCCCCCTAAATGACATATGCCTATTTGGCGCAGCGGCGATGTCAACACCCGGATTTTTAATCCCAGATGCCAGTTATGCCATACATCGCAATTTCAGGATTACCATTTTTGCGAGACATAACAGAATTGGATACCATAGTACATCATCCATTATAAACGATACATAAGTTCTTACACAAATAGGGATCTCATGATCCAGTTCTTAATACAACTTCAAGCAGCGGAATACGTAATAATAACGATAGCGTAGGCGAAGCTCCATCTTCGGGTCACGACGATCTTGACGATGGGAGATGATCCTAGTTTTCGTAACCTTCCTGGGGTTCATCCTCCAGGTACTCCTCTTCATAGTCTGGCCATGGGAATAGCCAGGGACAAAGCCATGAGTACTCTTTAAGTACTCGCAAACTAATACTAATAGGAAAGGGTTTTTTGGATAATAGGACACTAGGCTCTAGGGTTGTTTTGCAAAAGCCAGATTTATCTCTACTAAGTTCCAAAGCTAGTCACAATTTTATAACTCCTAGGAGGGGGGGGTCTTATACTCATGTCACAACTCTGTTGTGGTCAAGTCAAAGTCTCAAATCATTTCACAAGTCATTTTGAAAACATCTGACGGGGAACGATGGCCACTCTAATGTCCATAATCATGACGCTGACTATTGAAATAGTTTGACACTCTGCAGAGATTGTACACTTTCACCACAACATTCGATACATCCGTCAGAACAAATCATGAATTCACCATACTCGCGATGTCACGGATAATCAATCCTAACCTTTCAATTACACGCCTAGTATAAGCACCTCTTACGTGAGTTTGGCCTCCCAACCATGACCAACTGTCATCTTGGGTCTGCAGTGGACAATCTTCACAAGCTAGCCTCAGCTCAGACCTTGGCCGTGAGGGAACTAATACTAAGGTATATAAGTTTCCAGTCAAGCCCTACCCAATCTTCGGGTATTGTGGTTGTACGATAAAATTGGAATGGTATCGCATCCAGACAACCATCAGTTTTATAAAAGGGCTAAGGCTCATGCCTCAACATTTTCATCACCAAAATCATCAGGTGTTTGGAAACACATGTCCAAAACATTTCAATAGAATGATCCATCATTCTAAGGTTTTCATAACCATTTTCACCAAGTATCCCCATCTAAAGTTGATCAAGTTTTATGCTTAGCACTAGCATCTACAGGTGGGGGTAAGCAATAATGAGGGGTGGTAAGCTAGTGGAGTTCTAACTAAGTTCAATCTCATGCCTTAAGATGACATCAAGATTATCTAGCTTAGGCCAAATTTTATGCTCTTGATGCAACCTTCAGAATATCTTTCTAGTATCTACCACACTCTTAAGTAAGCTCTAAGTAAGCTTTGGTAAAGAAATAAAGTAAGAAGCTTGCAATTAAAACTAGGATTGGTTTATCAGGTGGGTATGATCACATATGTTTAAGGCATATAGTAGGCATAGTAACAAGTATTGGCTTGTATAGGTATAGTCTCAGCTTGCTCAATCAACTAGTAGTATTAGGCTTACATTAGTGTCAATATAAGCTTGCCTTGTGCAGAGCAGTGGTTGAAGTTCTCCTCGGCTTCTTCTTCGTAGTATCCTCCTTCCTCCTCGTATCCTTGGTCGGTACTAGCGTCTATGAATAAATACGAGTTACACAATCACCAAACAATACTTAACTACTTGCAATCATCACACACAAGGGTCCTATAGATGATCTAGCATCATCTCTAACATCACAAGGTTAAGGCTTGGTTTAATTCCTTTTATTTTTAGAAAAGTAATTTCTACTCATTGAAAAACTACTTAAGATTTAATCTCCAAACCAAACATGGGATCATGTTGACACATGTCATCACCATATATTGTAGTCCAAGGGAATGTGATTTAAAGTGGTGTCACAATTTAATAAGGTTTACCCTTTTATTCTAATTAATTAAAGTGGCTAGAAATGCCTATGTAGCATTCTTTTATTACTTGAACATTATTTCTACAAGTAAACCTATATATTTTTATATATTCTGAAAGTTATGGTTAAATGTGATTTTTGAGAGTTGGAATCAACTAAAAATCTATTATGGTTTAACTTTGAAAAATGTTTGAATGCAGAAAAGCTTCTTCCTTGTTATTTTTACTAAGGATGATCTACAGATCCAAATGACTTGAATCCAGCGGGCTTGGATTCAGCATTCACAGACCTTTCCAACAAAATTGGTTTCATTCAAATTGGTGCACTGAATCGACCTGGGTTGATTTTTGAAAATGGGTACAGAAGTGTGTTTGAATTAAAAAGAAAAAGGTTTAATTTGAATAACTGGGCTGCGCGGGAAAAGTTAACGGGCCGGCCTGCTAAGCGCAGTGCTCCCGCGGGCTGCTTAAGTGGGTGTCCCCACTCGTCAGTGACACGGGGAGGGGCGAAGCGGTACGGGGCAACGTGGGTCGTTCGATCTGATTCTAATCCAACGGCTTGGAGTCATCGTCGATGCGAGACAACGCCGGCGAGAAAGAAACCTAGCGCGGCCAGTGAAGGGTGCTGGGGGCTCACCGGGGTGCTGGCGAGGGTCGGCGAGGCGGGCGAACGACGAAGTCACGACGGCGAACTCAGGGGTGGTCGCGGCAGCTCCAGGGGTGGACGAAATCGATGGCTCCCTTCTTCTCCAGAGGCGGCGGGCTCTGGTGAAATTCCGGCGGGGTGGTGCTCGCCTTGCTCTGAGAACGGTGTGGCACGATCAGTGAGGAGAGGGGAGTGATATGGTGTGAATAAATCGAGCGGGGGTGGCCTCTATTTATATTCGAGCGAGGGGACCGTCGGGGCACACGGTGACCTCGTCGAGGGCGATGTTACAGGCGACTAGTGGCATGGGCGACGGTAGGGGACGGTGTAGTGTCTCCTGGCGATGCTCAACGACATGGTTTAGAGGCGTGAAGTGCGGCAATGCAGAACCTGACGCGACTGCTCTGGCGGCGGCGGCGTCTTCGACGGCGAGCGGTGGCTGTGCGTCACGGGGCGGCGAACGGGGATGTCTGGCGGTCTCTTGGGTCGGTGGGGATTGTGTATGCTGCGGCGCGGCGGCGGCGATCTGGGCTTGGTCGAGGGTGGTGCTCTGGCGCACGCTCGGCATGGTCTCTGGCAGTCTGGGCGCGGTTCGTGCGTGTGGTACAGTGCTTGGCAACGCTCACGGCTGGGACAGCGAGTGGCGGTGGACGGTGGGCTGCCTCCCAGACATGCTGGCTAGGCTTGCTGCTGCTCCTAGCTTGCTGTCGACTATGGGGTGGCAAGGGTGTGCTCGGCTGTTCACCATTGATGGCAATGGAAATCTCACAGTGGTGATAGTGCTTGGTTAATCTTGCTAGATGATCTACTGAGTTGGTTGTGAGCTAACTAGGGAACAAGTTAGGCCAATTTTACTGCACACTATAGTGTTTGATGTTTGTTTGATTTGTGTCTGCAACCTGTTTGATGAAATGGCCGCATGAAATCAAGTTTTGAATTTTGAAATGATTTTTGGTGGGTTTGCTAGATTGGTGCTGGTGAGTCTGCAGATGCTTGGGTTTTGAAAGTTGAGCTTGTTTGAGTGGTTTTTGAAGAAGTGGGATCTTCCCATATAATAAAGATTCAATTTTGAATTATCATTTAAACTATGCATTTGAAAGTTTCTGGATGATCACAAAGTGGGCCTTGATACTTTGTTAGGAGTACCTTCAAGGGGTGCAAAGATCCAGAAAAGTTTCTGTTAGGTTCTGAAAGTTTGAGACAGCCAAAGTAGGCATGGGAGTTAAATTGGTCAAAATGACCATTCCTTTAATATATTTGTTTTAATTTACTTGTCTTTAGGAAAAGTGTGGGAAATGTTTTAGATGATGTTTATTTCACCTAAGAAACATTTTACAAGCAATGAAACAATCAAACAAGGTGGTTTAAAAGAATTTCAAAATCAATGCATACACATATGCATGCTTTCATAATTTTATTTAGAAAAGTTTTTGTTAACCCTAAATGTTGATGACTAGTGTTTGATGATCCAAGCTTAGTATTTTTGGTATGTTACAAATCTTCCCCCCTTAAACAAAATCTCGTCCCGAGATTTGAAAAAGGACGAAAAGATTACCTAGGATTTGAAGAGATCGGGAAACTCCGTCCTGATGTGATCTTCGTGCTCCCAGGTAGCTTCCTCTTCTGTGTGGTTGCTCCACTGAATCTTGAGAAACTTGATGCTTCGGGTTCGGGTAGTTCGAAAAGCTTCTTCCAAAATACGAATGGGTACTTTGGGATAGGTCAGGTCATCGTTGATCTCTATGGTCCGATGGTCGATATTCCTGAACACTTCGGTCTTCTCGGGGACTTCGAGACACTTGCGAAGTAACGAGATATGGAACACATTGTGCACGGCTGACATCTTTTCGGGTAGCTCCAATTGATACGATACTTCTCCTCGACGGTTCAGAATTTTGAAAGGTCCGATATATCTGGGGGCTAACTTTCCTTTGAGTAGGAAACGCTGCATTCCCTTCAATGGCGACACTTTCAGATAAACAAAATATCCTATGTTGAAGGCGAGGTCTCGACGTCTCTTGTCGGCGTAACTCTTTTGTCGGGATTGGGTGGTCTTGAGGTGCTCACGAATCTTGTGAACCTTCTCTTCTACTTCTCGTAGGATGTCGGGTCCGAAAATCTGACTCTCTCCTACTTCCGACCAGTTCAAAGGGGTACGACACTTCCTTCCGTACATGAACTCAAATGGGGCCATTCGCAAACTGGCTTAGTAACTGTTGTTATAGGAAAATTCTGCAAACGGCAGACAGTCTTCCCACTTGGATCCATATTCTAACACACATGCTCTCAGCATATCTTCGAGTATTTGATTTACTCGCTCCGTTTGTCCATCGGTCTGAGGGTGATATGCGGTACTGAAATCTAGGCGGGCTCCTAAACCTTCTTGAACTTTCTTCCAGAATCTCGAGGTAAACTGAGTTCCTCGATCCGATACTATGTTCTTAGGGACTCCGTGCAAACTGACGATTCTAGCGATGTATAACTCCGCTAGTTTCGAACTCTGATATGTGGTCTTGACGGGCAAGAAATGGGCGACTTTGGACAACCTGTCCACTATGACCTAGATAGAGTCATTTCCCCTACTAGAAGTAGGCAGTCCAGTGATAAAGTCCATTCCTACAGAATCCCATTTTCATTCCGGAATCTGCAAAGGTTGCAACAATCCAGCGGGTCTTTGATGTCCTGCCTTGACTCGCTGACATATATCACACTTGGCGATATAGCTTCCGATTTCTCTCTTCATCTTATGCCACCAAAATTGCTCCTTTAAATCTTGATACATCTTAGTTCCTCCGGGATGGATAGAATAAAGAGTATCATGATCTTCCTCCAGAATAACTTCTTTCAACTCAGAATCTGCTGGTACACAAAGGCGTCCTTTGTACCACAAAACTCCTTCTTCGTCTTCTGTGAATCCGGGTACTTTGCCTTGTTGGAATTATGCCCTAGAGGCAATAATAAAGATGTTATTATTATAATTCTTGTTCATGATAATGTTTATATTCCATGCTAGAATTGTATTAAGCGGAAACTTTAATACTTGTGTGGTTTGTGAACAACACCGTGTCCCTAGTACGCCTCTATGGACTAGCTCATTGATCAATGATGGTTAAGGTTTCCTAACCATAGACATGAGTTGTCAATTGATAATGAGATCATATCATTGGGAGAATGATATGATGGACAGACCCAAACTAAGTGAAGCAATTAGATCGTGTCATCGTGTTCATCTTTGTGAAGCTTTTCCTATGTCAAATATTGTATTCCTTAGACCATGAGATAATACAACTCCCTGGTATCGGAAGAAAGCTTTGAGGTCATCAAACGTCATCCTATGAGAGGGTGATCATAAAGGTGTCTCTTAGGTGATCGGAAAGTATCTGTTGGGTTGTATGTATCGAGATGGGATTTGTCCCTCCCAAGTCGGAGAGATATACTTCGGGCCCACTCAGTAATCGATATCAACACCGCTTGCAAGCATGTGGTTAAGGAGTTAATCACAAAGTGATATCGGATTAGGGAACGAGTAAAGTACTTGCTGTGAACGAGATTGAACTAGGTATGACGGTACCGACGATCAAATCTCGGGCAAGTAAAATATCGCGAGACGAAGGGAATATATATATGGGATTGATTGAATCCTGGCATCGTGGTTCATCCGATATGATCATCGATGAATGCGTGGGAGTCAATATGGGTTTCCAGACCCCGCTGTTGATTATTGATAGAAGATCATGTCTGCATATTCTCGAACCCGCAGGGTCACACACTTAACGTGTCTCGACGCTAGGATAGATTGGATAATTGCTTTATGAGTTTTTGTTCGGAGTCTCGGATGGGATCCGGGACATCACGAGGTTAGGAATGGTCCGGAGAATAAGATTCATATAAGGCAGTGCAATTTTTGGAGTTCAGAATTGTTCCGGGTTAATCGGTATTGTACCGGAAGCTTCTAGAACCTTCCGGAAGGGGACCAACGTGGCCCCACCTTCCGGGAGGGGGCTTGGGCCTATGAGGGAGTTCCTGGCCGCATTGGGCCAGGGGCACAAGGCCCCATAGGGCCCAGCCGGCCTAAAGGGGTTTAAACCCTAGATAGACCTTCTAGAAGGGGGGTTTCCTTGCCTCCCACTCCTCCTCCTTGGGGCCGCCGGTTTGGACTTGGGGAAGGGGCTAGGGCTGCGCCCCCCCTCTATATAAAGAGGGGTGGGGGCGCACTACCCCCACACACCTTCCCCTCCAACCCTAGACGCCCTGCTGCCCTCCTCTCTCCCTCCCGACTGCTTGTAGGCGAAGCCCTGCTGCAGAAATTCTCCACCATATACACCACGCCGTCATGTTGTAGATCCAATCCGTCTCTCCACCATACTTGCTGGTCCGAGGAAGGAGGAGACGTCGAGGTGCTGCACGTGTGCATCTCACGGAGGCACCGCCACTTGTGGTGCTAGATCGGATCGGATCGCGAGGAGGAGAAGCGAGTACGACTACATCACCCACGTTCCGAGCGTTCCGTCATCTTGAATCTTCAAGGGTATGAATATCTAATCCAATCTCTCTCGTTGTTTGCATCTCCTAGATTAGATCTTGGCTTTCCCTCTGTTCGCATCCATAGAAAATTTTGATGTACTATGCCGAAACCCTTGATGGTATCGAGCTAGATCTATGCGTAGATGTGTTTCACGAGTAGAACGCAACATGGTTGTTGCGCGTTGATGTTTTCTGTTGCAAGCCTCTTGTTTGTGTTCTTCTTATGACGCGGGATAGTGAGATTGAAGCGGTCCAGGCCAACCTTACGCGACGTCGTTCGCGAGACCGGCTCCGCACTTGACGTGTGGCTTGTTCCACACATGCGGCTGGTGGATGTGAGTTTCTCTCACTATAGTTGTCATGGGATTAACACCGGAGTTTGGCAACCATAATATCACCGTTGTGACTTTCCGTAGGTAAGAATCGTTCTTAGCATCTACTCCCATAAGCCACGTAAAACATGCAACAACAAAGTAGAGGCGTCTAACTTGTTTTTGCAGGGAGTGTTTTCTGTGATATGGTATGGCCCAAGATGTGATGTGTATATTGTATGCGATGATCATGTTTTGTAATATTTCACGACTTGCATGTCGATGAGTGCACAACCGCGAGAATATATGGTTGTCTTTATAATTGTGTATGACCTGCGAGTCAACTTCTTATACGCCATGTAATAGCTTTACTTTATCGCTAAGTAGTTAGCAATAGTTGTAGTTGCTATTCGTGGTGGAGGCAATCATGGTGGAGTGATGGAGATCATGCCGGAACGCACAAGATGGAGATCATTGCGCGAATATTGGCTATACCATGTCACATAAAGTTATATGCATGTGATGTTTATCCTTTTATGTATATTATTATGCTTAGATCG
Source organism: Avena insularis (assembly GCA_023614405.1). Classification (NCBI taxonomy): domain Eukaryota; kingdom Viridiplantae; phylum Streptophyta; class Magnoliopsida; order Poales; family Poaceae; genus Avena; species Avena insularis. The sequence continues at coordinate 372,879,112 of CM042695.1, read as the reverse complement.
TGACAGTAGCATTATAAGATGATTCCTCACTTAAAGATCAAGATAAAACTATGTTCTCCCCAAGTATGCACCGTGGCGAAAGTTCGTCGTGTCCAAGCATCACGTGATGATCGGGTGCTATAGACTCTACGCTCAGATACAACGGGTGCAAGCCAGTTTTGCACACGCGGAAATACTTGGGTCTAACTTGACGAGCCTAGCATGTACAGACATGGCCTCGGAACACAAGAACCGAAAGGTTAAGCATGAGTCATATGAATGATATGATCGACACTTCGTTGTCCACCATTGAAACCACATCTCTTCTCGTGATGATCGGATTAGGTGTGGTGAATTTGGATCGTGTTCACTAAACAACTTGAGGGATGTTGAATTTAGTGGGAGTTCATCTAGTAATTTGATTAAGTTGAACTATTTATCATGAACATAGTCTAAATTGTACTTGCAAATACTGTAGATCCAATGGCCAAGTCCAACTTCAACTTCAACGTTTTTGCTGAGAAAGAAAAGCTTAAGAACAATGGGTCTAACTTCACCAATTGGTTCCGCAATCTGAGAATCATTCTCTCTGGCGGTCAAAAGGACTATGTCCTTGAGAAAGCGTTAGGTGACGCCCCTGATGCTACTGCGCCGGCTGATGAGAAAGCTGTCTATCAGTCGCGCAAAGATGATTGTGGTGTGATTAAGAGCACCATGTTGTTTGCTATGGAATCGGACCTTCAAAATCGTTTTGAAGGCTATCCCGGGCCCTTTGAGATTCTTGAGGAACTGAAAACAATGTTTCAGACTCAGGCCCGTTCTGAGAGATATGAGATCTCTGAGAGATTCTTTAACTACAAGATGGAAGAAGGGAGTTCCGTTAGTGAGCACGCCATAAAGATGTCGGGCTACACTCAACTCCTTGAGCAACCGGACTGCAAGATTCCAGAGGAGCTCAAGATTGACAGAGTTCTGCAATCACTCCCTCCCAGCTACAAAAGTTTTGTAGTGACTCATAATCAGATTGGTTCCACTGATACGATCACCGAGCTCTTCGCAAAGCTGAAGGCTGCGGAGGTGGACATCAAGAAGGTTGATGGTCAACAAGCCCTCCTTTAATAAAGGTAAAGGTGCAAAGAAGCCCTTCAAGAAAGGCGGCGGCAAGCACGTTGCCCCTGCTGAGAAGAAGCTCAGGTCTGGTCCAAAGCCAGACACTGAGTGCTTCTATTGCAAGGACAAGGGTCACTGGAAGCGCAATTGTCCGAAGTACTTAGCGGACAAGAAGGCTGGCACCATCAAAGGTATATTTGATATACATGTTATTGATGTTTTCCTTACTAGCCCTCGTTGTAGTGCCTAGGTATTTTATACCGGTTCAGTTGCTAATATTTGTAACTCGAAACCGGAGCTACAGAATACAGCTGACTGCGAGGATGAGGTGACGATGCGCGTTGGCAACGGATCAAGAGTTGATGTGATGGCCATCGGCACGCTCTCCTTAGTTTTACCTTCGGGATTAGTTTTAAACCTTAATAAGTGTTATTATGTGCCTGCGTTGAGCATGGACATCATTTCTGGATCATGTTTATTGCAAGACGGTTATTCATTTAAATCGGAGAATAATGGTTGTTCTATTTATATGAGTAACATCTTTTATGGTCATGCACCTCTTGTGAATGGTTTATTTCTTCTAAATCTCGAAAGGGATGAAACACACATCCATAACATTGAGGCTAAGAGATGCAAAGTAGATAGTGATAATACTACTTATTTGTGGCACTGTCGTCTAGGTCATATTGGTGTAAAACGCATGAAGAAACTCCATTCTGATGGACTTTTGGGTCTCTTGATTTTGAATCATTTGACACATGCGAACCATGCCTCATGGGCAAGATGATCAAAACCCCGTTCTCCGGAATGATGGAGCGAGCAACGGACTTGTTGGAAATCATACATACCGCTGTGTGCAGACCGATGAGTGTTTCGACGCGTGGTGGATATCGCTATTTTCTCACTTTTACCGATGACTTAAGTAGATATGGGTATATCTATTTAATGAAACATAAATCTGAAACATTTGAAAAGTTCAAGGAATTTCAGAATGAAGTGGAGAACCATCATATGAAAGATTAAGTTTCTACGATCCGATCGTAAGGCGAATATTTGAGTTATGATTTTCTCACGCATCTTAAAGCAAGCGGAATTGTTTGAACTCACGCCACCGGAACACCACAGCGCAATGGTGTGTGCGAGCCGGAATCGAACCTTATTAGATATGGTCCGATCAATGATGTCTCTTACTGATTTGCCGTTATCATTTTGGGGTTATGCATTAGAAACCGCTGCATTCACTTTAAATAGGGCACCATCTAAATCCGTTGAGACGACACCGTATGAACTGTGGTTTGGTGCTAAACCTAAGTTGTCGTTTCTTAAAGTTTGGGGATCACGAAGCTTCGTCAAGAAGTTGATGCGGACAAGCTCGAACCCAAAGCGAGAAATGCGTCTTCATAGGATACCCTAAGGAAACTATTGGGTATACCTTCTATCACAGAACCGAAGGCAAAGTGTTTATGTAAAGAACGGTTCCTTTCTTGAGAAGGAGTTTCTCTCGAAAGAAGTGAGTGGGAGGAAAGTAGAGCTAGACGAGGTTATTGAACCTTCTCTTGAATTGGAGAGTAGCACAGCACCTGAAATTGTTCCAGTGCCGCCAGCACCAATAATAGAGGAAGCTAATGATAAGGATCATGAAGCTGGGACAATCTCTTTGCTCTTGGCGTCAGGTCGTGCCCTCGAGTGGTAATGGCAACCCTGTCTTAACTGTCTTGTTAGTAGATGACAGTGAGCCTGCGAACTATGAGGAAGCGATGATGAGCCCAGACTGTGAGAAATGGCTAGAAGCCATGAAATCCGAATTGGGATCCATGAGCGAAAACCAAGTATGGACTTTGGTGGACCCTCCTAGCGACCGAAAGGCCGTTGAGTGCAAATGGATCTTCAAGAAGAAAACGGACGCGGATGGTAATGGTACCGTCTATAAAGCACGGCTTGTTGCGAAAGGTTTTCGACAAGTTCAAGGTGTTGACTACGATGAGACTTTCTCTCCCGTAGCGATGTTTAAGTCCATTCGGATTTTATTAGCAATTGCTGCGTTTCATGATTATGAAATATGGCAGATGGATGTCAAGACTGCGTTCCTCAATGGCAACATTGATGAAGAGTTGTATATGATGTAACCCGAAGGTTTTGTCGATCCTAAGGATGCTGATAAAGCGTGCACACTTCAGCGTTCCATTTATGGACTGAAGCAAGCATCTCGGAGTTGGAACCTTCGTTTTGATCAAGTGATCAAGAGCTTTGGATTTGTTCCAAATTGCTACGAAGCTTGTATCTACAAGAAAGTGAGTGGGAGCTCGGGGACATTTCTGGTACTATATGTGGATAACATATTGATTATTGGAAATGATATTAAGATGCTTAACGATGTGAAGAGTTATTTGAACAAGTGTTTTTCAATGAAAGACCTAGGTGAAGCTGCTTATATATTGGGCATCAAAATCTATAGAGATAGACAAAGACGCCTGATAGCTTTAAGCCAGAGTACGTACCTAGACAAAGTTCTGAAAAAGTTCAGAATGGATAAGGCAAAGAAAGGTTCGGTGCCTATGTTGTCAGGTAAGATATGGAGCAAGGCTCAGTGTCCAGCTACGGTAAATGATAGGGAAGCTATGAGCAAAGTGCCTTATGCCTCGGCCATAGGTTCTATCATGTATGCCATGCTGTGTACTAGACCGGATGTGTCCAATGCTCTTAGTTTGACGAGCAGATATCAAAGTGATCCAGGAGTGGAACACTGGACAGCCGTGAAGAACATCCTAAAGTACCTAAATAGGACTAAAGAAATGTTCTTAGTCTATGGGGGTGATGAACAGCTCGTCGTAAAAGGTTACGTCGATGCTAGTTTCGACACCGACAAGGATGATTCTAAATCTCAGACAGGATACGTGTATATTTTGAATGGAGGAGCTGTGAGCTAGAGAAGCTACAAGCAAAGCGTGATCGCGGGATCTAAGGTAGAAGCGGAATACATGGCTGCTGCAGAAGCGTCAAGTGAAGGAGTTTGGATCAGAAACTTCATCACTGAGCTTGGCGTGGTTCCAAGTGCATTGGACCCACTGGAGATATTGTGTGACAACACTGGCGCCATAGCACTCGCTAAGGAACCAAGATATCATCCAAAGACCAAGCATATCAACCGCAAGTTTCATATAATCCGAGATTAAATAGCAGATGGAGATCTGAAGATTAGCAAAGTACATATAGATCTGAATGCCGCAGATCCATTGACTAAACCTCTTCCACGTGTAAAACATGATCAACACCTCAGTGCCATGGGTGTGAGATTGTTGCCAAATGTAAACTAGATTATTGACTCTAGTGCAAGTGGGAGACTGTTGGAATTATGCCCTAGAGGCAATAATAAAGATGTTATTATTATAATTCTTGTTCATGATAATGTTTATATTCCATGCTAGAATTGTATTAAGCGGAAACTTTAATACTTGTGTGGTTTGTGAATAACACCGTGTCCCTAGTACGCCTCTATGGACTAGCTCATTGATCAATGATGGTTAAGGTTTCCTAACCATAGACATGAGTTGTCAATTGATAATGAGATCATATCATTGGGAGAATGATATGATGGATGGACCAAACTAAGCGAAGCAATTAGATCGTGTCATCGTGTTCATCTTTGAAGCTTTTCCTATGTCAAATATTGTATTCCTTAGACCATGAGATAATACAACTCCTGGTATCGGAAGAAAGCTTTGAGGTCATCAAAGCGTCATCCTATGAGAGGGTGATCATAAAGGTGTCTCGGTGATCGGAAAGTATCATTGGGTTGTATGTATCGAGATGGGATTTGTCCTCCCAAGTCGGAGAGATATACTTGGGCCCACTCGTGTCGATATCAACACCGCTTGCAAGCATGTGGTTAAGGAGTTAATCACAAAGTGATATCGGATTAGAACGAGTAAAGTACTTGCTGTGAACGAGATTGAACTAGGTATGGCGATGCACGACGATCAAATCTCGGGCAAGTAAAATATCGCGAGACGAAGGAATATATATATGGGATTGATTGAATCTGGCATCGTGGTTCATCCGATATGATCATCGATGAATGTGGGAGTCAATATGGGTTTCAGACCCAGCTGTTGATTATTGATAGAAGATCATGTGCATATTCTCGAACCCAGGTCACACACTTAACATGTCTCGACGCTAGGATAGATTGGATAATTGGTTTATGAGTTTTGTTCGAGTCTCGGATGGGATCCGGGACATCACGAGAGGTTCGAATGGTCCGGAGAATAAGATTCATATAAGGCGGTGCAGTTTTGGAGTTGAATTGTTAGGGTTAATCGGTATTGTACCGGAAGCTTCTAGAACCTTCCGGAAGGGGACCAACGTGGCCCCACCTTCCGGGAGGGGGCTTGGGCCTATGAGGGAGTGCCCTGGCCGCATTGGGCCAGGGGCACAAGGCCCCATAGGGCCCAGACGGCCTAGAGGGGTTTAAACCCTAGATAGACCTTCTAGAAGGGGGGGTTTCCTTGCCCCCCACTCCTCCTCCTTGGGGCCGCCGGTTTGGACTTGGGGGAGGGGCTAGGGCTGCGCCCCCCCTCTATATAAATAGGGGTGGGGGTGCACCACCCCCACACGCCTTCCCCTCCAACCCTAGCCGCCCTGCTGCCCTCCTCTCTCCCTCCCGACTGCTTGTAGGCGAAGCCCTGCTGCAGAAATTCTCCACCATATACACCACGCCGTCGTGTTGTAGATCCAATCCGTCTCTCCACCATACTTGCTGGTCCGAGGAAGGAGGAGACGTCGAGGTGCTGCACGTGTGCATCTCACGGAGGCACCGCCACTTGTGGTGCTAGATCGGATCGGATCGCGAGGAGGAGAAGCGAGTACGACTACATCACCCACGTTCCGACGAACGTTCCGCCGTGCGAATCTTCAAGGGTATGAAGATCTAATCCAATCTCTCTCGTTGTTTGCATCTACTAGATTAGATCTTGGCTTTCCCCCTGTTCACATCCGTAGAAAATTTTGATTTACTATGTCGCGAAACCCTTCATGCCTGTACCGATACGATGCTTGATTCCGTCGATACTGACATTTCCCTTCTGTGCCTATTTACTCTGACTGATCAAAGTGGGCTGGAGTTTTATGCTAGCCAAAAATCCTTCACGTACTAATTCCATCCGAAAATCTTCCATCTCCTTATGCAAACTTGGTTGCTCCTTCAAAATCATGGAGTTCAAGCGGCACGACAATCTGCTAAGGGCATCGACTACCACGTTGGCTTTACCAGGCTGATAGTGAATGTCCAGGTCATAATCCTTGATTAGCTCAATCCATATTCTCTGCCTCATATTCAGTTCCTTCTGAGTGAATATATACTTTAGGCTCTTGTGATCCGAATAAATCTCACAATGATTTCCCATCAGGTAATGTCTCCATGTTTTCAGGGCTAGAACTACGGCTGTGAGTTCGAGGTCATGGGTTGGGTAATTTTGCTCATGTTGCTTCAATTGTCGGGATAGATAAGATATCACTTTGCCTTCTTGCATTAGCACACATCCGAGACCGATCTTGGATGCGTCACAATACACATCGAAGGGCTTCGTAATATCCGGCATGATCAAGATTAGGGCTGAAATCAATCTCCTCTCGAGTTCTTGAAAACTCGCTTCACATTTGTCGGTCCATTCAAACTTCTTGTCTTTCTTCAGCAATTGGGTCATGGGTCTGGCGATACTCGAGAATCCTTCTACGAATTTGCGGTAATATCCCGCCAATCCGAGAAAAGCACGAACTTGGGTTTGAGTGGTTGGGGCTTGCCAATCTTCTACATCTTTCACTTTGGCAGGGTCAACGGCAATTCCTCCGGCGGATACAATGTGACCGAGGAATCCTACCTCCTGTAACCAGAATTCACATTTGCTAAACTTTGCATACAATTGATGCTCTCTAAGGGTTCCAAGAATGGTCCTTAGGTGTAGCTCATGTTCTTCTTCTGATTTGGAATAAATCAGAATGTCATCGATGAAAACAACGACAAACTTATCCAGGAAGTCCATAAAAATCTTATTCATGAGGTTCATGAAATAAGCGGGGGCATTGGTTAATCCAAAAGACATGACTGTATACTCGTATAGTCCATATCTGGTGGTAAAGGCAGTCTTTGGGATATCCTCTGCACGAATCTTGAGTTGATGATAACCAGTTCTAAGATCAATCTTAGAGAACACTTTGGCACCGGTCAACTGATCAAACAAATCTTCTATCTTGGGCAAGGGGTACTTATTCTTGACGGTGATATCATTCAATTTCCGATAATCCATACACAAACGGTTATCTCCATCCTTCTTGTCCACAAACAAGACAGGTGATCTCCATGGTGACGCACTTGGTTGAATTAATCCGATTGCCAACATGGAATCCAGTTGCTTCTTCAGTTATGCTAGCTCTAACGGGTTCATACTATATGGTCTCTGGGCTATGGGTCCTGTTCCGGGGATTAGTTCAATGATAAACTCGATATCCCGATCTGGGGGCATACCGGGCAAAACATCTGGAAATACATCGGGGTATTCACATACTATCCGGACTTGGTCAATGGTAGGTTGGGCTATACTCTTGTTGCATTTGAATTGACGAGATATATGTTCGTGATATAAATATTCGATATTTGGTCATGGTGATGGCTTTCTTGGCACAGTCAATCAATCCTTTATGTTTGGACATCCAATCCATTCCTAGTACTACTTCCAAACCTTTAGTTCCGAGTACTATCAGATTAGCATAAAAATCTATGCCATGGATTCGGATAGGGACGGCTTTGCAAATTGGCCTAGCCTTGGTGGTTGATCCGGGAATTTGAACAATCATAACATGCTTCAGTTTGGTTGGTTGAATTTTACTAGTGCAGGAAAATTCTTCGGTGACAAATGAATGCGATGCACCAGAGTCAAACAACACTCATGCAAGTACTGAATTAACAGAAAACATACCCAACACGACGTCTGGCGCTTCCTGAGCTTCTTCAGCATGCATGAGAAAAAGACGGCCATTGCGGTTGAGCGAATTCCCTGGGGCAAATCTTCTTCCTGGCTGAACACGACGCTACTGCTGAGCTGGGACATTGGCATTGGGTGTTGCGGCATTCTTCTTGTTGGGGCACTCGTTGGAATAGTGGCCTTTATTTCCACAGTCATAAAAAGTCACTTGCGACTTGTCCTTGGCTGCGACAGGCACAACATTGCTTCCAGTCCTCGGGGCTGTGTTGGTGTTGGCGGTAGCATTGTTGGTGTTGAACTTGGGTGGGGCACGGTTGAAATTGCTAGAGTTGCCGGGGTTGTTGTGATTTCCTCCGGGTCTAGGGTTTCCACGGTTGGGATAGGTCGGACGGTTCATCGGGGGTCTGTTGGTTCTTGGGGCAAATCCTGGAGATGGGTTAGGGCGATACTTTGGGGTCTGATGGGTTCCTGGCCGATGCATCATGCGATGCTTGTGGTTCTCATTGGCTTGGTTGATCTTCCCTTCCATCTGGATAGTAGAGTCGACAAGGTCTTCAATATCTGCAAAGGGGATATTGACTAACACCGTCTGCATCTCGTCATGCAGACCATTCAGGAATCTTTCTTTCTTCTTGGCTTTCGTGTCTATCTTGTCCGGGGCATACCTAGCTAATGACAAAAATTTGTCACGGCATTCCACTACAGTCATCCTTCCTTGCTTCAGCTCTCTGAACTCGTCTCTCATTCTCTTGATCAAACCCGGTGGCACATGAGTTCTGCTAAACTTGACCTTGAATTCCTCCCAGGTCATCATCTGGCCTTCGGTCATTGCACGAACACTATTCCACCATGCCCTGGCATCTCCGGCTAGGTAGTGGGTGGCAAACAGAACTTTATCGTTGGCTTCCACTCTGGCTACTTCTAGGTTATTTTCCATGGTTTGCAGCCAATCATCAGCGTCTAGGGGCTCTTCGGACTTAGTGAAAAAAGGTGGGTTGGTATTCTGGAAATTCTTAAGCTTAGATCCATGGTTATCCTGATTTCCGTGGCCTTGGTTGTTGTGGGCTAGCTGGGCTATCTGTTGCAGAGTGGTTAGGTTGGCTTGACGTTCCGCTCTTTCAGCTTCGCGGTCAGAAGTCAACAGTTGCAGTATCTGCAACATCGGGTCCGGGGCTGAACCACTTCCTCCACGTGGCATCTGAAGATTGAGTTAGATCATGAGAAAAGAGGGAAATTTCTAAGGTTTCGGGGACTTTGAAAAGTTTTAAAGGTTTGACTCAGATTTTTCTAGCAACTTGCTTTTTCATTCATTCATAGCACACAGTACAACACACACCACAACAAAGAAACACAGATGGTTTTAAGAACCATTCTGGAAACTACGATATAGTGGGACCGAATACTACTCACTACGCTAGTGCTCAAGTGCTACTACTCCTTGGAATCTGTGGCTTCATCATCTTCATCATCATCGATGAAGGCGAAATCATCCTCATCGGTGAAGAAGTCCATGGCCTGATCCTCCAGAAAATCATCGTCATCACTGAGATAGGAGTAAGGGTCTCCACGAAGATCCTCTCCAGCATTCTCCCTTTCCTCCAACTGCATGTCTCTCTCGTGGATGGTCTCCTCCAAAGATGAGATGCGGTGGCGAAGACGGGCAATGATGCGCTCCTTCTTGTCGAGCTGACGGCGGCGAGACTTGTGATCCTTTGCTAGCATGGCGATGGTCCGATCCTTCGTCTTGATGATGGCAGACTTGTGGTTGGAGTAGTCACGGCAGTTGTCCAACTCCTGCTGACGATCGTACATCATGAAGCTAAGGTGGTCCAATTGAGTCTTCAGCTCGGGGTGGTATGGGGCTTCTAGTGGTTGTCCATTTGCATCCCGCCTTGGGCAAAACTCAAAGCGAGTACCTTTGATCTGATTGATGCTCTGCCCACACAGACGGGAAAGAGCTTCCTGCATTGCTCTGGCAAGTCCATCGAGCCAGTTGTTTTCCCTCAAGGTAAACTGAATTCCCTCCGCAGTGGGAGGTTCAATTTTTCCTCGGAGACTTGCAACAATTAGCCTCTGCAGATCTTCTCCTCCTTGATCATTGAGCTGATCTCCGAAGAACTCAAAGTGCGGACGCCCAAGTTCCGAAAGCTGGTCCAAATCCCTCTCAAAGATAAGGTCTCCTCCATTCCCCAGTTGGTAAAACTTGCTGTACTTCACGTCCATCTATAAGAATATAGGATGAGTAGGTTAGCAGGGTGATCAAGTGTGTCAAAATTTTATGTATTTTGCAAGAGTTTTTGAGGAACATGAATTTTTATGAAAGAATCAAAGAGATAAGAATGAGAATAAGTTTTTGTAAATATTTGTTTTCTTTGGTTTTGAAACTAATTTTTTGGTTCAAACGTCCAGTCTAACTAGGGTCTCCTATGGTCAGGATGGCTCTGATACCAACTTGTCAACACCCGGATTTTCAATCCCAGATGCATGTTATGCCATACATCGCAATCCCAGGATTACCATTTTTGCGAGACATAACAGAATTGGATACCATAGTACATCATCCATTACAAATGATACATAAGTTCTTACACAAATAGGGATCTCATGATCCAGTTCTTAATACAACTTCAAGCAGCGGAATACGTAATAATAACGGTAGCGTAGGCGAAGCTCCATCTTTGGGGTCACAGACAATGCTGACGATGGGAGATGATCCTAGTTGTCGTAACCTTCCTGGGGTCCATCCTCCAGGTACTCCTCTTCATAGTCTGGCCATGGGAATAGCCAGGGACAAAGCCATGAGTACTCTTTAAGTACTCGCAAACTAATACTAACAGGAAATGGGTTTTTGAATAATAGGACACTAGGATCTAGGGTTGTTTTGCAAAAGCCAGATTTATCTCTACTAAGTTCCAAAGCTAGTCACAATTTTATAACTCCTAAGGGGGGTCTTATACTCATGTCACAACTCTGTTGTGGTCAAGTCAAAGTCTCAAATTATTTCACAAGTCATTTTGAAAACATCTGACGGGGGAATAGTATGGCCACTCCAACTGTCCATAACCGCGGACGCGGCTATTCGAATAGTTTGACACTCTGCAGAGATTGTACACTTTCACCACAACATTCGATACATCCGTCAGGAACAAATCCTGAATTCACCATACTCAGTATGCGGATAATCAATCCTAACCTTTCGATTACACGCCCTAGTATAAGCACCTCTCCTGTGAGTTTGGCCTCCCAACCATGACCAACTGTCATCTTGGGTACTGCACAAGTGGACAATCTTCACAAGGTAGCCTCAGCTCAGACCTTGGCTGTGAGGGAACTAATACTAAGGTATATAAGTTTCCAGTCAAGCCCTACCCAATCTTCGGGTATTGTGGTTGTACGATAAAATTGGAATGGTATCGCATCCAGACAACCATCAGTTTTATAAAAGGGCTAAGGCTCATGCCTCAACATTTTCATCACCAAAATCATCAGGTGTTTGGAAACACATGTACAAAACATTTCAATAGAATAATCCATCATTCTAAGGTTTTCATAACCATTTTCACCAAGTATCCCCATATAAAGTTGACCAAGTTTTATGCTTAGCACTAGCATCTACAGGTGGGGGTAAGCAATAATGAGGGGTGGTAAGCTAGTGGAGTTCTAACTAAGTTCAATCTCATGCCTTAAGATGACATCAAGATTATCTAGCTTAGGCCAAATTTTATGCTCTTTGTGCAACCTTCAGAATATCTTTCTAGTATCTACCACACTCTTAAGTAAGCTCTAAGTAAGCTTTGATAAAGAAATAAAGTAAGAAGCTTGCAATTAAAACTAGGATTGGTTTATCAGGTGGGTATGATCCCATATGCTTAAGGCATATAGTAGGCATAGTAACAAGTATTGGCTTGTATAGGTATAGTCTCAGCTTGCTCAATCAACTAGTAGTATTAGGCTTGCATTAGTGTCAATATAAGCTTGCCTTATGCATAGCAGTGGTTGGAGTTCTCCTCGGCTTCTTCTTCGTAGTATCCTCCTTCCTCCTCGTATCCTTGGTCGATACTAGCGTCTATGAATAAATACGAGTTACATAATCACCAAACAATACTTAACTACTTGCAATCATCACACACAAGGGTCCTATAGATGATCTAGCATCATCTCTAACATCACAAGGTTAAGGCTTGGTTTAATTCCTTTTATTTTTAGAAAAGTAATTTCTACTCATTGAAAATCTACTTAAGATTTAATATTCTCCAAACCAAAGATGGGATCATGTTGACACATGTCATCACCACATATTGTAGTCCAAGGGAATGTGATTTAAAGTGGTGTCACAATTTAATAAGGTTTTATCCTTTTATTCTAATTAATTAAAGTGGCTAGAAATGCCTATGTAGCATTCTTTTATTACTTGAACATTATTTCTGCAAGTAAACCTATATATTTTTATATATTCTGAAAGGTATGGTTAAATGTGATTTTTGAGAGTTGGAATCAACTCAAAAGCTATTATGGTTTAACTTTGAAAAATGTTTGAATGTAGAAAATCTTCTGCCTTGTTATTTTAACTAAGGATGATCTATAGATCCAAATGACTTGAATCCAACGGTCTTGGATTCAGCATTCACAGACCTTTCCAACAAAATTGGTTTCATTCAAATTGGTGCACTGATTCGACCTGGGTTGATTTTTGAAAATGGGTACAAAAGTGTGTTTGAATTAAAAAGAAAAAGGTTTAATTTGAATAACTGGGCTGCGCGGGAAAAGTTAACGGGCCGGCCAGCTAAGCGCAGTTCTCCCGCGGGCTGCTTAAGTGGGTGTCCCCACTCGTGAGTGACACGGGGAGGGGCGAAGCGGTACGGGGTAACGTGGGTCGTTCGATCTGATTCTAATCCAACGACTTGGAGTCATCGTCGACGCGAGACAACGTCGGCGAGAAAGAAACCTAGCGCGGCCAGTGAGGGGTGCTGGGGGATCACCGGGGTGCTGGCGAGGGTCGGCGAGGCGGGCGAACGACGAAGTCGACGACGGCAAACTCAGGGATGGTCGCGACAGCTCCTGGGGTGGACGAAATCGATGGCTCCCTTCTTCTCAAGAGGCGGCGGGCTCCGGTGAAATTCCGGCGGGGTGGTGCTCGCCTTGCTCTAAGAACGGTGTGGCACGATCAGTGAGGAGAGGGGAGTGAGATGGTGTGAAGAAATCGAGAGGGATGGTCTCTATTTATAGTCGAGCGAGGGGACCATCGGGATGCACGGTGAGCTCGTCGGGGGCGATGTTACAGGCGGCTAGTGGCATGGGCGACGGTAGGGGACGGTGTGGTGTCTCCTGGCGATGCTCAACAACATGGTTTAGAGGCGTAGGGCGGTGCCGCTTGGTCTGGAACACGCGACGCTCTGCGCGGCAGAGGCGGAGTCTTCGACGGCGAGCGGTGGTTGTGCGTCACGGGGCGGCGAACGGGGATGTCTGGCGGTCTCATGGGTCGGTGGGGATTGTGTATGCCTGGCGGCGCTGGGCTTCGGTCGAGGGTGGTGCTCTGGCGCACGCTCGGCATGGTCTCTGGCGGTCTGGGCGCGGTTCGTGCGTGTGGTCCAGTACTTGGCAACGCTCACGGCTGGGACAGTGAGTGGTGGTGGACGGTGGGCTACCTCCCAGACATGCTGGCTAGGCTTGCTGTTGCTCCTAGCTTGCTGTCGACTATAGGGTGGCAAGGGTGTGCTCGGCTGTTCACCATTGATGGCAATGACAAGCTCACAGTGGTGCTAGTGCTTGGTTAATATTGCTAGATGATCTACTGAGCTGGTTGTGAGCTAACTAGGGAACAAGTTATGCCAATTTTACTATACACTATAGTGTTTGATGTTTGTTTGATTTGTGTCTGCAACCTGTTTGGTGAAATGGCCGCATGAAATCAAGTTTTGAATTTTGAAATGATTTTTTGTGGGTTTGCTAGATTGGTGCTGGTGAGTCTGCAGATGCTTGGGTTTTGAAAGTTGAGATTGTTTGAATGGTTTTTGAAAAAGTGGGATCTTCCCATATAATAAAGATTTAATTTTAAATTGTCATTTAAACTATGCATTTGAAAGTTTCTGGATGATCACAAAGTGGGCCTTAATACTTTGTTAGGAGTACATTCAAGGGGTGGAAAGATCTAGAAAAGTTTCTGTTAGGTTCTAAAAGTTTGAGACAGCCAAAGTAGGCATGGGAGTTAAATTGGTCAAAATGACCATTCCTTTAATATATTTGTTTTGATTTACTTGTTTTTAGGAAAAATGTGGGAAATGTTTTAGATGATGTTTATTTCACTTAAGAAACATTTTACAAGCAATGAAACAATCAAACAAGGTGGTTTAAAAGAATTTTAAAATCAATGCATACACATATGCATGCTTTTATAATTTTATTTAGAAAGTTTTTGTTAACCCTAAATGTTGATGACTAGTGTTTGATGATCCAAGCGTAGTATTTTTGGGATGTTACAGGCGAACTGCCACATGCGACTCCGTCGGTCCGTCGTGGCGCTTACAAATGACTGGGGAGAACTTGGAGTGGCCTAGAGCGTTGGATCCTCTCGCGTCATCGACCGATATGCAAAAGCGGGGCATGGAGCGCTGGATCCATTCGCGTCATCGACCGATATGCAAAAGACGGGACATTCTTTTCTAGTCAGTATTTTCTATATTCATACGCTTTTGTGTATCATTTTTTTGATGTTTTTTCTTGAATGGATTAAACGCCGACTTAGTGCGGTTGGGCATTTACGAAGCAGTAAACTGCAACCCGTGTTTGCCGACGGATTTCTTCATTGGCTTATCGAACCACTTCATCTTGTCAAAGTACCAAGAGCTGCCATCTTATCCTTTTCTGTCGCCGATGAGACCTTTAGATGGGTCCGGTCACCATCATCATTCCACCTATCAGGGCAAGGGGTGCACTTGGCGGAGATTGATGACCATTTGTGTATGGTCCGGGACCTTCGTCCTTGTGGTACTAGCATGCTGGAGATTTGGAAGATGAGGGAGTATAGTAGTATATGTGATTATTTCTGTTAAAATCCTCCATGTCTCAAGCTTGTACCTGATTTCCATATCCCAGGGACTTGAACCCCTAGCAGTAACCTCCTGCTAAGAGCATTTCTAGTAGAGCCCTCAAACCCTTATCCAACCGCTTTTTTACGGTTTCGGATGAAACAAGCGCGCAGATCAGAACCCTCAAACCCCTAAACCCGTAAAAAAAATTAAGGGACGGACCTGTATAGTGGCCTCCGACCTGTAGAAGTAGGGGTTGGCCGGCCGACCCGTTGCCCAACCCGCTCAAGGCGCTAAGCTGAACGCCTCCCTTTCGAGCCAGACGCGCCCCAGCTCCTCCCGCCCCGGCCCCGACTAGCCGCCGCCGCCGCACCGGCCCATCCCCGGCCGCCTCCCGCCGCGCCGGCCCCGGCCTCGCCCCGTCGCACCCTCCCCGGCCTCCGTCGCACCGCCCCGCGGCGAGCAGGTCCGTCGCGCCGCCCCTCCCTTCGGCCTCACCACCAGCTGTCGCCGCCGCCTCACCGTCCTTCGTCCTCCTCTCCCGAGCCGCCTTCGAGCCCCGCCTCCACCTCCCGAGCGCCGGCGTCGACCTCCCGAGCCCCGCCTCGACCTCCCGATCCCCGGCCCCGCGGCGACCTCCCGAGCCCCGGCCCCGCGGCGACCTCCCCTGCCGCCTCCACCCGCCGCTACCTCACCTTCCTCCGGCCGCCTCGTCCGCCGGCCCCATCGAGGTAATTTTTTGCTCTTTTTTTGGATGATTTTGGATGGATGTGTGATGGATTATTAGGCTCATTTGATGGATTTGTGATGGATTTGTAGATGGAGGCGAACACCGACAACTCCATGTCGTTGTCCGATGATTCAGGTTGGTCTTCATCGGACGATTCGGACATTGAGGAGTTGCTTCAAGACGACGACGTCGAGATGATGAGCCTCCTCCTCGATGTGCAAGAGTTTGAAGACCGCGAGAAGCTATTGGATCAGAGGAGAGGATCGAAGATGGTACGAGTCACCATTCACCGGAACCACGGGATGATCTAGTAGAGCACCATTGGCAGTTGGATAGGCGGCACCAAGACCCATGATCTATCTTTGTTTTACTTTGCTATGTACTATTTGATTCGAACAATTATTGTTTATTTGGAAAAACTTTGTTGTAATAACTTGAATGATTATTATGTGCTTGAAAGTACTATTTGGTGTTGTAATAATAACTAGAATGATTATTGTTTGGTTCAAACCATTATTGATATGATGAAAACTACGATATGTCATATGAGTTTGAGGATTTGAGGGTTGAGGCAAAGATCAGAACCCTCAAACCCAAACATTAAAATGGAATAAATTTAGGACCAGTCGGGTGTACCCCTTCCCTACTCCCCTCCGTGTACCGGGAGAAATTTTAGGACCAGTCCGGATAGTTGCGTCGTCGTTGTCGTATTTCTTCTTGGAGGTGCTGCTTGGTACGCGACAATTCAAAGCATAGGAGCGTGGTGGGATTTGTCCGAAGGGCGCAGCGGTCGAGGGTCACCAGCGCTTGTTGATATCGCATTGTTGGCATTTTTTCTCTTTGTTTCTCTTCTTTTATTTTTTTAGCAAGAGCATACCAGGACACTTGGAGCCAGGTGGCTGTGTTTGCCCCAACAATGAACTCGTTGTATCCGTAGTTGCCACGTCTAGATTTCAGGCGCCTGATTTTTAGTTATGTCTAAGTCGCTGATGTCATCCTCTATTTTATCCTAATTCTCAGTTGCAACCTAGTTGTAACTGATAAAATTTATACCAATTCTCAGTTACAACCTAGTTGCAACTCATTAAATTCTCAGTTGCAACTCATGTGTAACTCATACATTACACGAATCACGAGGTATATTCAATGGTGAAAGAGGCGATTGAGACCTAACTAAAAATCATGCGCCTGATTTCTAGCAAAACCGATTAATATAGCGGGGCGAAAGCCTGTTTAGAGACACTTAGGAAACACTCATCCTAACCACCTTCCTTTGGGCGCAAGGGGATAACTTGCGAGACTCTCCTCGTGTAACATAGGGACCAGTGGCAAAATCGTATTATTCTTCCGCTCCAAGGGTTGCACGCCGTTGTAGCCCGAATAAACCTCGTCAAGAGCATACAAGTTTTCAATCGACCGATTCACAAGATCATAAAGACCTAGCTTCCTTCCCGTGTTGAGAAAGATCCTTCCATCCTTGGGATCAACAGCAAGCGGCACCACTACGTTTTCTCTCAAGGAATAGCCAGGCCAACCATTCAGATGTAGTTTATATGCTCTATCCCAGCATTGCCCATCATTCTCCAGCAGCTTCCAGACATCTAATTCTTCTGCTACTGGATCGGCAAGAACAATACACAATATTCCCTCAAGCTCTACCACAAATGCTTGACAAGGACTTGTATTGTTCCAACAAGGACAAGGGATGACACCAAAAGTCCTTGTCGCAATATCAAACTGCACTACAGCTCTCTCGGAGCTATGGCCCAGCCTTGGTTCACTCATCCAATACAGGACTCCTGCCAGATAGGCCGGTGGCATGTCATTCAAAGGCAGAGGTGGTTCGAAATGGTCTTGTGCTGCACCGCCATTACAGCCAATGACCGAGAATGTCAAGGAATACTGACGAGATGTGAAGTCCTTCAAGTGATACAAAATCTCAACAATGACATGTTCCTGGCTGAGTAGATCGAACCCCAGGCCAGGAATCTTGTTGCCAACTGCGAAAGCATGGCCATTATTATTTGGTGTCGAGGCGGCGTTGCTAATGGCGTGCGACGCTCGAAAACGACTGGGGAAAATATGCTGGTAACCTGTACATGGATTACAGAGATAGTCCTCCTTGTGATTGCTTATCAGGTTCATTCCATGGCAAGGCTTGGAGCAAATCACCTTTGTTTCAAGCCATGAGGTACCAGCATCGTCATGACTAGGAGCTCGCTGAAGCAATAATTCCTGCAAGGGAGCAAAGCGGAAACCCAATCCTCCGTCAGCAGCCTTGCCCTTGCCCGCCACAATCATCACCTTTGGCCTCCTGTCCATGTTGTTACGCAAACAATAAGAGCGCATGAAGCTTTGGCTCTGGATCAACCCATGCCACTGCTTGCTGACAAGTTTGCACTGCACGACATACTGACCCGGGAGTCGGAGTAGGATCTCCTTCGTCGCCATACCCATAGGAGATGACGAGAACATCTCGCCCTTTGTTTTCTTCACTGGATCAAGACGCTCTCTAAATAGACTGACCCTAGGAATAGATTGCTCAGTGTCATACGACGAATGAGTCTCCAGATGGATTGCAAGACTGGTTTCGTGAGTCGTCTTAGACAGCGGGTCGTAGGTGATCACCTTCCGTTTGGACGTGACCAGGACTACTTTCTTCCTTGATGTGCCAACAAAACCAACAACTCGAATGTTGACCTGTGGCTCAATCAAACCTCTTCCAACATGCTGCAATAAGTCGATGGAGTGTTCCAGTGACCAATAATCACCAGCAGCCTTCATCTTCCAAATCTCCATAACTGTACCACCATGGGGACGTGCCATACAGAGGTGGTCATCAATCTCCACTAGATGCACTCCTCCCCTCACCTCGATCTGGAAGGGAGGTGACCGGACCGACGTAAAGGTCTCATCTGTAACCGAAAATGACAAGACAGCAGCAGCAGCAGCCCTTTCCGTTGCGGACAGTTCAGCTGGGTTGAGAAGCCAATGCAGACACCCGTCCGCAAACACCGGCTGCAGTTTATTAACTCCAATCTGTGTCGCCGCCCTGATGGCGGCCATACCAATCCTGAAGGTGACAACACCTCGAGGGGACGGAGACGGCTGCCTCCAGCGATCGACGCCACCAAGGACGTACACCTCGCACTTGATCTTGCGATTTTGCTTATGGTCTCCCTGGAACAACCTCACCACCTTGTACTCCTTGGTCCTGGCATCGAACCCGAGGCCAGCGGTGGCGAAACAGGAGTACTGGTAACTTGGCAGCCGGGTGACTGCGCGCGTGGCTGCATTGAAAACATAGTAGGCTGGCGCCACGGCGTCGTGCAGCAGACTGAGGCCGCGGCACGGCGCGGGCGTCATGTCCGCGAAGTCGCCGCGGACGTCGTCCAGAGTAAACAGCAGACCGTCGTCGCCTGCCGGGCCGCTCCTCGACGACGACGACGTCGGCGGTGAGCAGGAGTAGTACAGCCCGACGGCGTCGAAGCTCGGCGTCGGAGACATGGAGAACAGCTTTGGTGAAACCCACTCAGCCTCGGCCATCTTCGCTGCGTGGAGGCCGAAGAACTGCTCGGAGGAGAGGGCCGTGGCCCAGGAGCGGCAGACGGCGCGGAAGCGGAGGATGGATTTCACGGGGAGACGCAGGAACACCTCCGTCATCATCTCGTCCGGCAGCTCCGGCGCAGCCGCGGATGCTTCCACCATCCTCCTCCGCTTGTTGCCCTCCATTATCGGAACTGGTGAGAGGATCGAGTGGTGCGACTATCCGATCGATCTCCTTGGCTTTCAGATTGACTCTGCCTACGGAGAGGAACCGAGTGTTGTAGCGGCCTCTGGTTGAGAGGATCTAGCGACAGGACTTCACCTTTATATAGGACCAACCTGAGAAGCCGAAACGGATCAGCTGAAGCGCATCCGTCGTCGCTTCGTGTCCAACTCGGGTATACTGCTAGGTACGGTCGAGTCCGGATCAAATACTGACATGATCATCCGTCGCTGCCTAGTCCGGGTGAAATACGGCCTTGCGCGCCCGCACTGACCAGATTTGCCTGACCAGCAGGACAAGATGGTCCGTGCAATCAGAGCGTGGAGACAGACAAGACGACCCAAGAGGACAGCAACTTGACAAACGATTCTTGCTATAGATTAGGCTGCTACGAGAACTGCATTGTACGGATATTCAGGACAGCAACCTGACAAATGATCCATGACGCAAACAGAAGCACGAACAGTGAATAAGCAACAGTTTATACATCCCATAGTGCTACAGCATATTCAGGCTTCACATTCATGTGACAAGGAACAACCATGCCAAGAACATCCCCAGAGGATGCACAGCACATTCAGATCTGATTCAAAAGCTGCAATGTCCATACAGCCAATTTTCTTATATAAGTGAAATATCAACTCGAGGAGTGCTCACCGCATATCATCCTCATGCAGTCAGGGAATAGAGAGACAAGGATTCATGAAATACAGAGTGCCTATTCTTATTAGATATATTCAGAGCTGATTCAAAGATTGATACATCCAGACTGCCACTTTTCTTATTACTAGTCAACATGTAAACCCAAAGCATGCTTACTAACTACTGTGCCTCAATATAAAAGTGAATGCTTCCTGCTATAGCATCCTCATGCTAAGAAAGTTAATTAACAGCCAGGAAACAGAAAGACGAGATTTTTTTTTTCGAACCATGCAGGAGAGCTGCATGTATGTATTAAGATAAGAAAAGATCCAGAAAAAGGCCAGAGTAGAGATAACAGAGAGCGAGCGACCCGACTAAGGCAAACAACGACATAAACGACCCGACCTACTCATCTACAGCTAAAAACAAACAGAACTAAAAGACTATTATTGCTGCTAACCAACCAAAACCAAAAACTACTTGTCAGGCAAACTGAAACGACCCTTGCTCGAGATAGCCCACATCTTGGCATCAGATAACCTCCTAGATAATCGTGACGATCGGCTTGTAAGCGTTGTCGAAAACCCTTCTGTTCCTTTCGCGCCAAATACTCCAGGCGACCAACATGACAAAGGAGTTAAACCTTGCTTGACTTTCTCCTTGCAGTCTTGAGCTGGTCGATTGCCACCAGACGAGAATTCATTAAAACGCAAAGACTATTCTGAATTTATGATGCTGTATACACTATTCCTTGTGTATGATTATTGCTAGATGGACATGAATTTTACACCTTACACACCTAGGATCCTATACAGATTTCCGATTGGTGCCGAGAGTCAGATATAATATATCTGACAAACCGCCTAGTCTACTCTATGCAAGGATACAACCAAAACCCTTGCCCTATCACTTCTGTCAGCTATATGCCTTGACCACTTCAGCTGGTTCATTATCCTAGACAAATTGACATTCCACGGCTGCTTGGCCATAATCTTTGCATAGAGGATCGCGTTCCAGGAGTCCGGCATTCCGGGAAGGCGCCAGTTGCTCTAGTCCTGGTATAGATCAGGCGACTTCCGCTCCTTCTCTCTAAACTTCTGCTTGCGATAGACTGAGACTGACGGGTGTCCCTCCTTCACAGCGTATCACATTTTATTCCCCTCAACTGAATGTTTCGTTTCAGCAGCAGACCGTTGTGTGCAAAATGCCATATGAATTGCCTGATCTTTGGCTGACAGAGTAGGCTCTAAATCTTGTCCCAGTTAACAATCCCCGATGGCTGAGTTGATGATGACTGAACAAGCTCTCTCCTGTCCCGATCCCGCACGTATAGATGATACGCAGACTTGACGGAGAGGCATCCTTTGTCATCATAGTGCCATTGCTATAAAATCCTCAAAATCATCTCTGATTGGAGTGGCTAAAATCACCTTCGCATCCAGCTCTTGGTTTAGCTTGTTGTTACTTTGCAATGGGGAAGGCTGTTTGGGATGCATACCACATTAAATCTTCTGCGAGGAGCCCAGCTATGCGAGCAGCCCAAACATTTTCGCGGAGTGCATCGCTTTCAGGTCAGTCGGCCCAGATTTGGCCTCGGCCAGGTCCACGCTTTCGAATCAGTCGCCTCCTTCTTCCTCCGCTCCTCGCACCCGGACGGACGCGGTAAGCCGGCTGGCGAGGTAAACCCGCTCGCTCTCTCCCACTTCATCCATTTGGTTCGAATTTTGTGCCTGGATCCGGTTCCGATTTCGATCCCGATCGTGCTCCCGCGGGCTTTGCTTTGATCCGGAACAGGTTCGTTCAATTCCTGCGACAGAAAAAATATCCTCTCCTACCTTGCACCCTCGCCTCGCTAGGGTTCTGCAGCCGCCGGAGCACCTCCGCATCCAGCGTCAGAGCCGCCTCGCCTCTACGCGTCCCCCCTGTAAGCACGTGGTTGTCATCCCCGTCAACCTACGCCGCCCTCTCCTTGTAATCGCGCCTCGCACCCCTCCTGTAATCTTTTCATCTCCGCGGCTTCCTCCAGCAGAACCTCGTCTCCCTGCTCGCTGGTCAACTGAAGGTCGTAGACAAGCTAGTTCCTCCTCGAGTCTTCGTTCCGTCTACAGACCACGACCCGACCTTAGCCCCCTCCGCCGCCTTAGCGTGTATGCACTGATTGGTTTTTCTCAGAAGAACTTTCGTCCACCAATTAGTTTCAGGAGGAGTTAATTTTTTGAGTTGTATACTTGTATCCAGCGCAGACAGTGGCAATCAATTTGCTGGCATATACGTTAGTGGTCAGATGCTGATGATATGTTCAAACAATGTCAGTTAGTTAGTCTATTCTGGCGTGCCATGATGTGTATACATCCTGTTCAGACAATGGCAAATACGTTCTAAGTAGGGTTGCAGATGCGGGGCCCGCTTCAGCCCGCAAAACAGGATAGTTAGTACAAATTTTACTACATGTATAGATTAGAACCGGTCTAGAAATTATACTATGTTTTATGAGCTAAGACTAATTTTGTGCCCGCATACCCGCCCCGCTTGCAGCCCTAGTTCTAAGTGCAAACGGCTACACTAAACCGATGGAATTATCCATTGGATTACTTTGAAATATAGTTACAACTTCCGTATGTGCACTAAAGAATTCCAAAAGAATAATCTTATTTCTAGAGGCAACCGCAGACATTTCATAATTCAATCTAGAAAATTAGCCAAATTCCATAAGCCGGAAAGAATAGGAAAAACAGTTTCTCGGAGCTTCTCCCCTCCGGATATTATACTCATGGAATTTTGAATGATGTGGTGGAATTCATTGTGCTATAGTATAGGATTGTATTTCTAATCAAACGCTTGTTTTGGTGATGCAATTTTCTAGAGTCTTGTCATTTTCTGTTTGTTTGTAATGATACGGCACACAGGTCTGTTCAGTATTCTGGAGAATATGCTAGCATACTGTCACCAGTGCTTATCAGTTATCACCTTTGAATATGTTGCTTTCCAGCAGAATTTATTTATATGTTAAAACATTTCAAGTTGCATAACCTTCTCTTTCTTTTGATGCAGATTGCTTTTGTGCAATGAGTTGGAGAATTCCTCTTTTTGGGTGGGTTAATATCAGTTGCAATTGAAAAGTTATCTAGATGTAATTGTCAATTCTGATTTCTGAGTCTGGCCGTTCATTTTCCAATCTCTCGAAGCAGATTTTGCCTGTTGTACGCATTGGGTTGTCTTGTCTCTGTTCATAAACCTAATATATCAGGAAATACTGTACATAAGTGCCATTCATTTCTCATTCAATCAGGAAATACTGTACATAAGTGCCATTCATTTCTCATTCTTGTGGAGCTTATGCCGATCTTTTCTTGTATGGATCAGGCATCCTCTTTTCTTCAAAACCTAACACTGAGAATTATTGCAAATGAGTTAAGTTGCCAGTTCATGCTAAGTTATTAGTATGGTACCTATCCAGCTACCATGCTTCTTGTGGTGTCTAATTCTTAGTTTCTACAGAAATAGTGCAGTCAACATGTTCGTGAATCTTCTCATGTTTCTCCCCAAAGCATCATTTTGTTTTCAGCCAAAGAGAGTTGGACTCACTCCTGTGTCATTTCCTATGGTTGGATCTTCTGTTACACTTAATTATAAGAATATTATATGCGAGTTGTCACTGTATTTCGTCTTAAGGTTGCTTTGAGAACTTTTTACTACTTGTCTTGCTTACTTCCTTTGGTTCTGCTAAATGAATGCTATCAACAGCTCTCAGCAGCAGCAGCAGCAGCCTGAACCCAATTTCCAGGACATGTCTACGCAATCTTGGTACCCTCCCTCTGTGGTTGGTTCGTCTTCACGTCCATCCACGCCCACCTCTTCCAGTGCTAGTCCACAACAAAGAGCTTCAGATCATCCGCAGGCTTCGTCACGTGGCCAGCCATCTCCAGCTGAGGCTGCAGGGATTATTGCCCGTTTGAAGGATAAGAGGTATGTTGTTGGCCTTCTTTTCTTTCACTACTGCTTGTATTGTTTTGCCTACAAGACTATATCTGCATATTTACCTTATCTGATCTGCATTATGGACTATAAATTGCAACCGGCATCTTTGTTTTCTACGTGATACGACGCATATTTCATCTTCAAATTGAGATTTTTGGCCTGTAAACTATTGCTATTTAGAGAAAGGTTCCTTTGAAGTTGTAAAGTTTAGTGCACCACACCGCAATATCAAAATCAAGGCTGGCAAAATGGAAAAGAAAATTTTTAGTAACTCCGCTTCAAGTAATACTGAACAAGCTTTTTGGAAGAAGATTACTACATCCAATTTATGAAGGAAGATATTTTACAACTTCAGATCATCCTCAGGCTTCGTCACGTGGCCAGCCATCTCCAGCTGAGGCTGCAGGGATTATTGCTCGTTTGAAAGATAAGAGGTATGTTGTTGGCCTTTCTTTTCTTTCACTACTGCTTGTATTGTTTTGCCTACAAGACTATATCTGCATATTTACCTTACCTGATCTGCATTGTGGACTATAAATTGCAACCGGCATCTTTGTTTTGTCCATGATACGACGCATATTTCACCTTCAAATTTAGATTTTTGGCCTGATAAACTATTGCTATTTAGAGAAAGGTTCCTTTGAAGTTGTAAAGTTTAGTGCACCACACTGCAATATCAAAATCAAGGCTGGCAAAATGGAAAAATAATCAGTAACTCCGCTTCAAGTAATACTGAACAAGCTTTTTGGTAGAAGATTACTACATCCAATTTATAAAGGAAGATATTTTATCTAACACCTTTTGAAGAATTCTTTCATTGTTTTGAAGTGCTGGATATTATATGAAAGAATACTTCGTAAGGTAGCTAAGATTTAGTGGTATGCTACCCTTTTTCGAACCATATAGGAGGACTGCATGTGATACATTAAGAGAGATAAGAGAGAATAGATAGTCAGGAATTGGCCGATGTACATAATACAAAATAAGTTCCGACAAACATAAACTACTATAAACACCAGAACACAGCCCAGACGACCTACAGAAAAGTTTAGTGGTCTGCTACCTTGGGCCATCAAATTTACGGCGTAGGTTCCCCTTAAAAAATTCTAATTTTCAGATTTTTTTTCTTATTGTAGTTTCCAACTCCCATAGGAAGTTATTACAAGACACAATACATAACACTGTTGTTAACAAACCCAAATTTAGTTTGTTGCTTTTGTTGTGCCGACAGCATCATCTCTGCATATGCTATTTATCATGTCTTTTTTTTAGATAATATTTATCATGTCTTAGTTATGAGAAAATGTCGCAAATAATTACTGAACAGAGCCAGATGATTCATCCACCATGGTTTGCTACATGGTCATTCTGATATCTGGACATTATACTCAGCCATGAACGTACCTCTTTCTTTTACAATATGACAGCAGCATTGCAGAGACAAGAATAACATGGACCGTGCAAGAACGGAAAAATGCTTTGATCGTCTACATTTTTTCAGTCAAGACCAGAGCCAAGTGTAATGTTTTTTTTAGGTTTATTCTAGAGGGAAATTGTAGATGAATTACTGATGAGTAGAAAACAAATTTACATAAAAGATGCCAATTTATAGATGAATCACCGATGAGTATAAAACAAATGTACAGAATCATGCCAGTTTGTGTAGGCTCGAAAGGAGTATATATGCTAGAGAATTTGGAAGTACTTATGCATGGTTGTTTATCATGTTTCTAATATCCATATGTCTACTGTATGTGCATTTGCACAGTATTCCTTTATACAGACCATTACATTGTGATATGATCCATACTTGCTTGGAATAATAACTATGATGTTCTTACATTTTCTATTTGTGCAGTGTTGATGAATTGCAAAGGCTGCTAAAAGACAAAGAGGCATATAATGCTTTTTTCAATTCACTTGATCAAGTGAAAACCCAAAACAATGTAAGTTTGTTGCTGCATGTACCATTGTCAATTGTGTTGCTGAACATATCTTGCTATAGTTGAAGTGTTGTTCTACTTGATAGCAACTGTTTTTAATGTAGTTTTTTGCTGTTGGCCCTAATATAGAAGTGGTCCCAGGTTGTTAACTGCTAAGAATGGTTCCCCTGGTTTGTATTAGTTAGTGTTTCTTTTTTCTAAAATTCACTTGATCTCATGTGCATATGCTCCCTTTAGCAAAAACATACATTTCAAATTGTTCAAAAAAAAATTCAAACAAATATGTGCATGTGCATCTCCTCATTTTATGTGCTCACGTAAAGTTTCTCGAAAAACCTATATTTTCTTATGGGCTGTGTAAAACAGACAATGTGACATGATAAGCCTTATTTTAGCACCGAACTTTGTCTTATTTACACAGACCACTAAATTTTTTGACTTTTCATGAAACAACTTTACGCACACCTAGAATATGAAGATGTATGTGCTGGTATTTGTTTCAATTTTTTTGACATTTTGAAATGCTTTTAAAATACAATTCAAATAAAGGGAGCATATGCACCCAAGAGCCAAATCACCGCGTCAGCATAAATAGACATAATTCAGTAGGTGTAGGTCACTTTTCACTTCTTTTGTGCCAGCTTCTTTTCTTCCAGTTTTAACTTCATAAATTCCTTTGAGCTTTATTACTTTATGTTATAAATTGATTAAATGGGATGAGTTCACATCATGAATTCCTGTGAGTCTTTTTAAATAGTTCAGATTTTAACTATTCATTTTTGTCTTGGAGTGTCAAAGGAAACCCTTCTGTTTGTACCTATATGCGTTTTAACTAGTTCAGATTTTGTTTTGGCGATTAATTTACAATTATTGAATATTTTTGGCTGACTGGTTAATTTACAATATATGAGTTACCTGAATGCTAGATCTTGGCAATATTAATTAAAACATACCTAAGAGTGATCTTGTCGGTTTTCTTACCTGTGGCTCTTTATGTTCAGCTACGGGGCGAACTTCGAAGGGAGACACTGCAGCTTGCGAGTGAGTTACTCGTTTTATTTCTATAGATCAACTATTGGTGTACAAAAAGGATACATATGGCTTTTGATTGTGTGCCTAAATGGAATATGATGGATTTTGGTGAATTTATTACAGGAGAAAATTTGGAAAGGGAGCAACGGATTTCGGAGCTCAGGAATCAGGTTCGCTACTGTTTATACCTCTCCCTCAAGTTCACTGCTAAGCATGCTGTTTTTGTAGTCGTAATATGTAAATGGTCGAAATTCAGCCCAAACCATTAAAAAAAACTGAACAATATTTTTACCCTAGTGATTAGTGCAGGTTATATGCTCTTGATAATCCCCCCTGAAAATTCTAAATGTCTTTGTCATTTGTGCAGTGCACTATAATAAGAAGTACAGAACTGGCTGTTGCCGAGGACAGGTTGGCCGACTTGGAAAGGCAGAAGGACGAGATTATGAGGTCCTATTCTCCCGCTGCACTGCTCGACAAGCTGCAAAGTAAGTGCGCCGAACGGCTGCTGCATCTCCAGTTCCCGTGCTCTCTTTCTTTGTTGCATACTTTCATCCGAGGCTTCTCACTTGTGGCTCGAAGTTGGGTATGATGTACACAACTACACAAGTGCATTGTCCTTGCAACAACATTCCTGAACTCGAGCACATTTAGCAATATTGAAGATGTATGTGCTGATATTTCTTACACAAACCCATGGCATGCCACCTCCCTTACCCGGTGCTTTGCTCAGGTTCAGTGGCCAAGTTGGACGAGGAGTCGGAGGAGCTGCATCACAAGTTCCTGGAGAAGGACATGGACCTGCCCACCTTCGTGCAAAAGTACAAGAAGATCCGCGCTGCCCACCAGAAGTGCACGTTGCTCCACGACTCCGGCATTGCCTCCCTTGGCTGATATATCTTCTCTTTTTGGTGTCGTGGCACCTCTATTCTATTGCATCTCTCGTTTCTGGCGGGGTCTCTCTGCTTGCTAGTGTTTTTTGTGACTGCAGACATCGGACTGAGGTGTCATGTACAGTTGTCACATTTTAAGTATGATTGGATTGGTGGTTGATGCCGAGTGCAAAACATTGCATCCAAGCACGTACAGAAAAAAAAAAGTGCATTGCTGTTAGCTCTGATTTTTTTGCGGGTAAATTAGCTCTGAAATTAGCATTGAAGAATGGTCCAAAAGGTTTTTCCTACAGCGGCAGTACAGGGTAAGAACGAGGGGTTCCTTTGGTAAAAAAAAGAGAGGTGAATTCCGGATTAAAATCTCCATAAACTTACTATTTACTCCCTTTAAAATATAAGATGTTTTACTTTTGTGAAGCAAATGTATCTAGATTATTTTTAGTATGTAGGTTCACTCGGTTTTGAAGTAAATCAACACGCTAAAAAAAGTCTAGATACATTTCATTCACAAACCTAAAACATCTTATATTTTAAAACGGAGGGAGTACCTCACTGAATAGCTGCAAAACCACAAGGCAGCGAACATTTGATTTTGCTGTATCGACGGCCTGTCTAAGTCCTCTTGGAATTAAGCAGCTGCAGCTGCACCGCCAACTCCAGGTTCCACAGCACGTCGCCCATGGCCGGCCGCTCCGTGCCATTGCCGGCGAGGCATTCCACGGCCGTCTCGGCGAACTTCTCGAGGCATTCAGGCGCGACCTGGTCCTTGATTGCTGGGTCGACGGCGTCAATGAGGGTGCCGTTCCGGTGGCACTCCAGCGCGTAGTCGGCGAGGCCACGGGCCATATCCCCTCTTAGCCAGGCCATGAGCACCTCGAAGAGCAGGACGCCGAAGGAGTGGACGTCGGACTCCATCGTGGCGCCCTTGGAGAGGCCGTAGTCCGAGAGCTTGGCGGCCCAGCTCTCGTCGAGGAGGACGTTGCTGGCCTTGACGGCGCCGTGGACGACGCCGCCGGCGTGCAGGCAGTGCAGGCCCCTCGCGGCGCCCATGCACGCGTCGAAGCGGCGCCACCACGGCATCCCCGCCGGCCTGGCCCCCGCGCCGCTCGTCATCAGGTGGTCCCGCAGCGTGCCGCGCGGCATGTACCGGTACACGAGGAGCGTCTCGCCCTCCTTGTTGGAGGAGCACGACCCGAGGAGGAGGACGAGGTGCCGGTGCCGGAGCCTGCACAGCGCCTCGATCCCCGCGCGGAACTCGCGCGCGCTCTGCCCCGGCGACGGGTGCGCCCGCTTGATGGCCACCTCGGTGTCGTGCTTGCCGTCGACGTCCACGACGACGCCGCGGAACACCCTCCCTTTCCCGCCGGAGCCGATCACCCGCGTCTCGCTGAAGTAGCGCGTCGCCACCAGCATCTCCTCAAACGAGAACGACCTGCCGCCGGTTGTGCCGTGACTGTTGGGCCGCGTTAGACACTCGCCATTGTTGAGATCCCCCTTCTTCTTCGTGTTCTTCTTCTTCTTGAGATCCCTCTCCTTCTTGCGGCGGACACAACGGAAGGCCTTGACGGCGGCGCCCATCACCATCCCTAGCAAGTGCATCTTGGCCGGCGTCGGCGCGACAGTGCAGAGGGAGATCTCAGATCGGTGATGAATTAGGACATGGCCGGTGGCTCTTCCGGGGGGCAGATTTATCGAGTGGAAGAGACGAGCACGCGTGGTGGATGGAGAGTGGGAGAGCGTTTGGCGGGAGCCAAGTCCTTAGCGTGGTGCATCGCTGAGAGACGATGGCTTCTTCCATGGATCGGCATGCATGGGGTGCAGGTGCGCCAGAAGCGGCTGCGTGGCGTGCGCCAGGCGCGCCGCGCACGAGACTCATGCATTGCAGCGGCTAATAGTTTCCAGTTTGCATTGGAGTATTATTCAAAACTAGGAAAAAGCCCGTGCCTTGCACCGGAAAAAAGCAACATGGTAAAGACAAAAAGTTTTATTGAATATTTTTAGATCCCTAAGAATTTTACTACTCGGAATCAGTTTTTGCTAATGAAAAGAAGTGAATTTCTCATCTAAATTTATCTAGAATTTCTAGTGGTAGAAGATAGAAATTACTTAATTAGTTGGGAAATTTATAAAGGACCTATAGAAAAAAAAAGTAAGCATGTTACTGGACTTCTACCAAAAGGACACGCACCCCGCAGCGCTTCTAGTCCGCCCAGCGCGCCGTGGCCCACCCGCCCATCCCTTCCTCCCCAACCACCTCTCCCCAAGCGCCGCCAGGGTCCGATCGACCACGCCGCCGGCCTCGGGCCCTCCCGTGCCAGCGACACGAACGCCGCCCCGTGCGCCGCCTGAGCCCGAGCCCCGCCGCCGTCCCGTACGCCTCCTCCTTACTTTGCATCCCCCATCACCTCCGCCGCCGCCTCCTCTGCTTCCCCTTCCGTCGTACTCTCCCCACCGTCCTCGCCCGGAGACCAGCCGACCCAGCACCTCCGCCTCCACAAGCCGCCAGCGGCCCTGTTTTGAGCATCTCTGCGGCCTCTCCCCAAATCAGTCTAGGCCATTTGCCTTCTCTTCCCGTTGGGACATTGGGATTTAATTTCTTTATCTCATTTGATTTCAGAGATGGATCAATGGTAGTACTGCTTATTTGGTCCCGATTAGCTTGCTGATTTGAAGCACCGTGAGTATCTATATGAACTGGTGAGATTTAGTACACAGGAGCAAGGTGGGACTATTTGATGCCATCATCGACGTCTGCGCAGCTTAGAGAAATCGGCCAGACGTCTGCGCAGTTCAGAGAAATCGGCCACCGCAACGGCCCAGTCATTGAACCAAAAAAAAACATGACTACAATAGTTTTGATTGACCCAGCTATACTATCATAGGAGGCCCATCCGAAGCAATCCGGCGGCTCATGGTTTCCTTGTCGTCAAGCCAAGGAGCGTGGGCGGATGAAAACAAAAACAGGAAAAAACATTTTAGGGGTTTGACTTAAAGGTGGCACAACGTGTAATATAACTGAACTGAGAGGGGCAAAGTTGTCCAAAAAAGTGTTGAACCGGGAGAAACACTTCGTATTTTATTATTAGTATAGATAGATTCCGGCAAGATGATGGACTAGAGTTTCCAGTTTTAATAGTTGATGAGGAGTTAATGTACGATTTTCTTGCGGGTATTGCTGATCTTCACGCGTCTGAATTTTCCGCTCGTCTCTGTTCCTCCTCCGCGAGAGGGGATAATTAATCTTGCCACTCTTTACTTTGAAATTTGATTATTTGCCACATTGACCATGACCACCATAGGTTCGCTGACACAGGGTGTGACAAATAATCAAACTGAAAAATAAAATGTGGCAAATCATCAAATTCCCCATGCAAGAGGCCAACTTTCTACTCACTATTCCATTGGGCCTCGGTAACCAATGAACACACTAGGTTTAATTATATGAGGCATTTCATCGTCTTGTGAAAATAATACTTGCTTGCCACTTTTATGTTGTTCTATTTCATATCTCCATAATTCATACATGAAAATCATATTCCCCTGCAGATTTCATCAAAGTCAAACTTCATAGAGTTTGACCAGATATTTAGAAAAAATATATCAGCATTTACAATGTTAAGTATATAGTATTACAATCTCCATAAAATATATTTTTATATTACATTTATTTTGTATTATAGATGTTGATATTTATTCCATATTGCTGGTTAAACTTGACAAAGTTTGACTTCATAAACCTAGAAGTCGAAGTATATAAAAATGGAGGAGTATTAATTAGGCTCACGCACTCTTTTTTGCTCACTTGGTTGTTAATTAAGCAATTTAGGGAGAGAATCATTGATCCGAGAAACTTCTTTTGTTACAGATATATATCCAACGAGTCATTAAAAACACATCTTTTTTTTGTTGCAAAACACACTTCACTAGGCAGAGAAATTAGGGTTCATGGTCTCATGGATATAATATTCTAGTGTCTGACTTTTTAGTACGACGACATGATTTAGATATTCATGTGTGTACTTTAAGGAAAAGCATAAGAACAAGTTGGCAGAGTGACAAAAATTTCCACCGATCATTATTAGTTCTTCTTTCTACACAATCTTATTACTTGCTACAACACACCCTACGATTTCAACACACTTTCTTCCATAAACAAACTGTCATAATGGGTCTAAGGGCAATAATGCTACACACCCCTGGTTAAGCCCTCCTTGTGGCAGGCATCAACACATTCATCCCGAACATAAGTGAAAGTGAAATATGCCCCCAATGAGTTGTTTACATGTCTTCGGCTCTGAACCTACAAAACAACAATCAAAATATGGTGCATGAAAAATCAGATCCTACTATGTTCTCAAGTGAAACAAGAAAGGAAGTTAACGCATGTAGTATATATTTCACATATGACTAGAAAGTGTATAGAGCATACATTGAGGAAGTGCATTGTTCTTTAGGTGATTTTTTAGAAAATATTTATCGGGAACCAAATGGAGTGGCATGAGCAATAGCAAGCATAGCAAGAGTGGTACGTTGATGGTTCTCATGTCTCACGTAATATATAGTCAAGAAGGCAAGTAAGAGAACACACAATAGATGTACATCCTAATGGTGTATGCCATATCTTATAGCCATGGATCATGAGACCTGGAGAAAAATAAATGTCAAAGATATGACATATCTCCTTTCTTGAAGATATGTGTTGTGCAATTTTGATATTCTGTCTCAAAGACGTGGCTCCATTTGTATGATGCATTTATGTGTTCTTCATGTTTTGGTGCTGTACATTTAAAGCTATTTGGTAAGATGGTATGAACCAATTCATTTGAAAGAAAATAATGTAGACATTTGACTACTACCCATTAATGCTGCTACACATGCTTATATGGATTTTCTAACACGCTCTGGACCATCCATTTTTGATCCATTGCATAATTAAGGTGGCATATTGCCCAATATTACCTTCTAGAGGTGATAGGCCACAAATGATTATAATTGAATAGTTAATATCTATAAAATATTATGAAAGCATAAATTGTTTAGTGCCAATATTTTTTGTAACATATATAACATGCACTGCACTGTGATTTCGAGGAAACAATTTTCACATAGTAAAAAATGGATGTCTCTTACTATGTGCGATAAAATATTT
This sequence comes from Avena insularis, assembly GCA_023614405.1. Lineage (NCBI taxonomy): Eukaryota > Viridiplantae > Streptophyta > Magnoliopsida > Poales > Poaceae > Avena > Avena insularis. The sequence continues at coordinate 372,845,885 of CM042695.1, read as the reverse complement.
CTATGGTTGTAATGTAGCAATTGATTTATGTCTTTGCAGAAATAAAGAGGTAGTGGATATTATGTAGGAATTCTCGCTCTGTTTTCGGTGTTCCATAGACAAAGACGTGCAAAAGGTTCCATGTTCCTTCTCTTCACAGCTGGTTCAAAAAGTTGAAACAAACAAAGCAAATATCAAAGCGCACATGCATGCACGTCAAAGATCATGCCAAGATCCACCTACATTCGCCCTCCGCCGTCTAGGTTGCACAAAGATCCGCAAAAGCGAGATCATCCATCTTATCGACGCACGCCGACGATGACTTTCGATGCCATCGCGACGCCTCCGCCCATCCATCCACGGCTAGGTCGGCCGGCCGGCGTCGGCTTCACCCTCTCGTGAAGGCATCCGTGCGCGCCGGAATCCCCTCGCGCGCGCCAAGTAAAGCCAAAGCAAAAGCTCGGTGCGCATTGAAAGCTAGCGTCCCTCTCCCTCCCGTTTCGTAGGCATCTCATATGCATCTCTTTGATGGGGCGCTGAGGGTCTCAATGTTGTTTTTGGAAAAAAAAATACAGGGGCCAGGCCAACAGAATTTGGACCAAAACCAACATGCGCCGAGTCCTTTAGAAAACTAGCTTCAAACTGCAAAAGTAGTCAGAGACGAGAGAAGAATAGTTTAGCGAAAGTACAATATGTTAATACCAGTCAAGCCTAGCTTTCTTTCTCCAACTAGTTAACTGACCAAACCAAGTGAAGAACGCTGAAAGTAAGAAACAAGATAGGACCATATGGGAACCTCATTCCTGACTTTTCGCCAAGATACAAAGATAGAACATGGCGTTGTCTGTCTCATCTTTCGGCTGCTGATGGACGAGTAAAGCGCCTTTCTGCTCTAATGACCATATGGATTATGGGGGCAAGTGCACTATAGATACCGTAAACATGTCACGCAAAAGCAAAAGACCCCCAAGTGTTCCAGATTCTTTTTACTACTTGTATATCGACATTTCTTTGCCCAGTGTGTCGACTCGCTTATAGAAAAGCTCATCTGCTTCCGTTGGCAAACGACACGCAGCTCGAATGTGAAACCACATGTTTCTTAAGGCTGAACACACTTGTTTTTTCCTTTAGGAAGACCAAAAACCGCATGTTTGTACGCCTTGAAGTAATTTAACTTAATATATATTACTTCCTTTTTTTTAGGGAAATATATATTACTTCCTTTTTTTATTGAATTCCAATTTGCACAGCTACTTTCATATTGTTTTTACAATAATTACCACAATTTATCACATTTTCATTTGGATTTTTATACCTTTTAAAATACTCCCTTGTCGAGTTTAATGGGCACGCATGTAAATTATGAAAAACTTCGTCATTTAATTTGATCAACAAAATATAAAGTATGGGTCATACAAATTATACCATTAGAAAATTCTTTTGAATACAAATTCATTGGTATAATTTTAATACATATAACTCATATGTTGTAGACCAAATTGGTGGTCAATTTTTTTCTTAAACTACGTGGAGGAAGTATTAGGTCATGTACAGTGCTAGGGAAGACATGACTTCTTTTAACTCTCCACATCATTTAGAGAAGACACAATATATAATTTATATAATGCATTATATCTTATTGATATCTCTAGCAATTAATAAGAATTAACTATTTTTAGTAAAAAATTGATTGGCTAAGGGAAGATATATGGTACAATGGAGAAAATAGTCTTCTCTTGTTTCTTAGAGATCAACCCTTACCTAAGGACTAAGCAATAATCCAGCATGGCAAGCATAAGAGAAGACTGACGTCACCGTATTGTACATGTCTTTATAGTCCGAGCACTCTATCAAGTGGATTCAGATAGTTAGTTGCATGTGGCATGCCCCGTCGTGTTTTTGTAATAGTTTTTTCCCATGTTAGAATTAGTTCAACCTCTTAATCCGGACCGATCCATACGAAGAAATCCTAAAGTGTAACATCCAAAAAATCAATTGGAATGTCAACTACAACTATATGCATATTCATGCATTTTGGATTCATTTTTATTTTTTTATCAATGTGTTTGAATTTCTAGACTTCCAAATAATGGGAGAAAATAAAATGACTTTCCTCAAAAACTTGTGAAGCTAGAAAGTGTCAATATTACATAATTGGATCTTAAAAATGGAAATTTATTAAATCAATGTGGATTTTCTAGGCCCTGTATTACTATTTCACTCATTGTAATGTATTTATATTTTTAATTGGTTTAAGGCACATAATTAAAGGATGGATATGTCCAAGAATTTTAGAAAATAATTTCATTTTCTTCTTTTTCTCTACCTTCTAGAATAGCCAACTAATCTGTATTACTGGATCAAGATCCAACTGCTAGGACATAAACCCAAGTGTAGCCCCGCTTGTAACTAACATTTAGATTTTTTTTGGACAAGGGGATAAATTAATATCGCAAAGATATTAATTACACTCAGCCTCTTGACCAACAAAATGTCACAAAAACATTCAGAATGCACATGATCTGAAAAAAATGGTCCTACCATAGTGATCAACTCCTCGCAACATCTCGCAATCCACCGCCTAAAACAACACTTAGAATACAAAAAAAAGTTCTCCAAAAGGGACGCCTTAAGAAGAGAATATTGCACAAGAGTCGTCGTCGCCTAATCAAACATCATAAGTTTTCATGTTAAAAAAAGTCATCTGAGCTCTCAAAACAATACTTTCAGCAAGATCATTCTTAGACACAATCAATGAAGGTCGGACCTTAGGTTTTCACAATGAAATACAAGACTCGGCATTCACTCGAGGAGCACCGTCAAACTTCTAAAGTTATTTTCTTTTTTACTTTCTAAAATAGCCAACTAATCTGTATTACTGAATCAAGATCCAACGGTAGGGACATAACCCCAAGTGTAGCCCGCTTGCATAGATCCAAAACTGACATATATATTTTTTTCTAATAAAAGGAATATATTAATATCGTGAACATACCAATTACACATGGTCTCTACACCAACAGAATGTCACAAAAACATCTAGGATACACATAATCTGAAAAATTAAAAAAGGCCCTGCCATAGTGATCAAATCCTCGCAGCCGTAGCCCGCAAACCACGACCAGAGACAACACTTAGAATACAAAAAAGTCCTCTAAAAGTGATACCTCCTAGAAGGGAACAATGCACAAACGCCCTTGTCACTCAATCCAAGATCTTAAGTTTCACCCTAAAGAAAGTATGACCTCTCAAAACAATACCGTCAGCAAGACCGTTGCAAGGCACAGCCAATGAACGTCATATCTTAGATTTTCACCATGAAAGATAAGACACGACACTTGAGGAGCACCATCAAACTTAAAATCCTCCAGTGTTGCCGCCCCCACTTACCGAGGCTGCTCCTACAAGTCATCAAACACCAGGCTCACAGCTACCATATACGAAGTGGATGTGAAAGTCCTACAAGCCAATTTTGGACACAGTCGCCTGTGAAGCAAAGTCATCATCGCCTCTAAGATCCCTTTACCATTACTGGTCCTCAAATCTTAGCCACCTGGACCTTTTCCACCGTTGTGTACATCATAAAAATCGAGATACTAGCATGTCCCATGGTGTCAACATAGAACGGAGCTTCACGTCGCTCCCTCATAAAGCCACACAGTCTGATATGTAAACGCATGATCGGATTCCATCTGATCTAGCTATACAGTTGAAAATGCAATGGACGTCGCCTAGAAGGGGTGAATAGTCTTTTAAAATTATTATGATTTAGGCTCAAGTAAATGCGGAATAAAACTAATATTTAATTTATTGAGCACAAAAGCTACCCACTAGGTTCACCTATGCGCCAACAACCTACGCTAAGCAATACAAGCAACAAGGTGATAGCAAGATATAAATACTTCAAGCATGATGGCTATCACAATGCAAAGTGCATAAGTAAAGGACTCGGTTGAGAGATAACCGATGGACGTGGAGACGAAGATTTTTATTCCGAAGTTCACTTCTAAAGAAACTACGTCTCCGTTGGAGAGGTGCGATGGCGCAATGCTCTCCGAACACCACAAATGGCTCACCTCGAGGTGTGGTGGCTTGATGCTCACCCAACGCCACACAAGGCCTCATCCCGGATACGGAAGCACGCAACTCACCGATGCCACAAAAGGCTCACCCTATTTTCCCGAGTGTGCACCACAAAAAGGCGGGCACTCGCTCCACTATGGGACACTTGAGGGCGGTCACCGAACCCGTACAAGATTAGGGTTATCTCCACAACTCAATTGGAGGCTCCCAACAACAAATCTACAAAAGGCTACAACGCCACAAAAGGCCAACAAAGCCACAAAAGGCTACAAGACCATAAAAGGTCAACAATCCAACCACACAACCGTCTAGGGTTCCAAGATCCCAAGATTAACAAGCCCACAAGCTTGTACTCGCCGAATCTCCGAGGAGAACTCAAAACTATGCAACAAATGCAAGGGCAATTCCTTCACTCCCAAATTCCAACAAAGCTACAAAAGCTATTGGGGGAATAAGGTAGGAAGAACACAAGAGGAGAACACAAAACTCTTGAAGATCTAGATCCCAATGATTCCTTCACAAAGAAGGGATTTAGCTTGGGGATTGTAGATCTAGATCTCCTCTCTCAAATACCTCAAAAATATGCAAGAATCATAGGAAGGGAAAGAGGAGAGGGAAAGCTCTTCAAGGTTAACAATGGAGGAGAGAGAGAAAGCCAAGAACCAAGAAAAGAGCTAGTGCCCATGAAAGGGAAGAGGAGCCCCTTTTAAAGGGATCCCAAATCTGCCGGTTATGGGAAATCGCGACCCTGTCCGGAACTTCCGGTGGCACACAGCCAACGGTCATAAAACTGCGATGCGAGAAACTCAAAACGCGAGCCTGGTCGGAACTACCGGTGGGAGCGGAACTACCGGTGGAAATTCCGACTGAAGTTCTGTTAAATAGATCAAACAAAATACAGAGGTTACAGTACGTGGGCGGAACAAGAGCCGGAAATTCACCCGGTACTACGGCGGCATTTATGCCCGAGTGGTACTTCCGGTCCCTGGCGGAAACTTTCAGCGGGGGCAGTATTACGGCCGAAAATCCTGACCCAAATTCCGCCAAATCACCAAACCAGATAGAGAGGATACAGAATGTGAGCGGAAGAAGAACCAAAACTTCCACCGGAACTTCCGGCGGCAAAATGCCCTAGCGGAACTTCCGGTGGGTAGCCGGAACTTCTAGTCAGGGAAATTCCAGAAACCAAAATTGCAATAACTTTCGCATCCGAACTCCAAATGAGATGAAACCAATTTTGTTGGAAAGATGACGACGAATAGAATCCAACAATTTTGTTGGAAAGATGACGACGAATAGAAACAAATATTGGGTATCACCTAAGGATAAAATACCTTGAATATATATGTGATGTATCTCCCAAGGTGTGGAGCCGAAAAACTCGCAAGATCAAAAACCGCAATAAAATATGCAAGTGAAATCCTTATTTGATGAACTAGATCTTGTTAAGATGATGACCACAAGCTCTAGATCCTCTCATGGACAAGAACCAAATAACTACCAAGAAAGATGATGCTATGCATGCAAAGGTTTGAGCTCTCTCTGAGCAATGAGATCGAGACACCCGCTTGAGAGCCCCTCTTGATAGTACGGCTATCTATTCTAAACCCGGTCTCCCAACTAACAACACGAGACCGGCAAAAGAGAAGCCCTATCAAGAACATACCTTTGCCTTGAGCATTTCACTTGAATTTGATGTAGACTGTCTTGTTCTTCTAGAGTGGAAACACCTTTCTTGTTTGATCTTGTTCGCTCTTGCTTGATGAAGACTTGCAAATTTCTCCCCCATACTCCATGAGGAAACCTCTTCTTTGAACTTGTCTTCATCACTCCATGATCACGAGGATGGCAAGCTTCAAGCATGAGATCTTCTAGAAATGGCGCATCTTGAGCTCGCCCTTCTTCATCCTTCAACCTTGAGACCCACGCATGGCCCAAGCGATGCCTATGGACAAACATACAAGTGAAATTCAATTTACACATTAGTCCATAGAGATTATTAATTACCAGAACCACACATGGGGGCATACATGCCCTTTCAACAGTGGTGTCGTGCACCAATCCATGAATATCTCTAGTAGAAGTTCTGGAACACGTCGACGACCAGATCGAGGAGGACTGATCACGTAGGCCATTACGTTGATGCGAGAAGAACAATAGGACCGCCGCCTTTATTTACAAGATTAGAAGCCCCAACGCCACCAGTCAACTCCCTGTCGGACTGGCCATGGAGAAGGCAACACATTGCATGGCTACAGCTCGTCGCCGGCATAGCCGCAACAACAGTCAGACTCTCCCGCGCGGGAGGCCCCCTAATTAACCCCTGATTGGGCCCATCGACCTAGATCCATCTTTCTCGCCGGAGACCACAGTCGCACCGGCGTCATGCCACCACCTCCTCGTCGCTAGTCCATTGGGGAACCTTAGGCGCCGGCCGCCATGGCTGCGCCGTCTTGCGCCCCTAGCCAGTGCCCCACCTCTGCCTGTGATGGGCCGCCACTGAGTGCCTCTCCTGCCCTCCGTCTTCGACAGGATGGGCACCATCGGCGATGGCAACAGCGGTAGCCTGAGGGGAGGCAATGGAAGGGGTCTAGGGTTTCGAGGGAGGGCCTCTAGAGCCGCTCGGGAGGGGAGAGGCCTAGGAGGAGAAAAACTCGCTGGCATATGGATAGCCTACAAACAAATTGAAAATGTGTGCTTGTTAAAAACAAAACCATTCGATAATAATTCTTTCAAAATATCTTGAGTTACAAGCCAGCACTACCTAGGTCAGCGAGACGGTTCGTGAAAGCAGTCTTTGAGAGCGGATTTACCACACATACGTTGGCCTCCGGCATCTTTTGTGCCCCACGATTGTTAGAGATTCGTGCGAAGTCAACAACCGGCACACATTTGCACTTAAGCCCCCCTCCCCCCTCCCACACACACAAAGTTGGAAACAATCCGAACTCCGCGTGTTATGTGTTTCTTGACTGGATCTGCTAAAATTTATACGTATCTTCAAATTTTTGTTAATTTTGGTTATTTTTCGTATTTTTTCTACTATTAATTTGGTTGTTTTTTCTCTTTATTCTATAGTTGCTATTGAATCGCATATGTGTCTGCAAGATTTAAAGCAGTTTCAGTTCTCTAATAAATTTTATATGAATCTCGTCTGAGATGGAAGGGTCTTCTTGTAAGATAGTTTACACGAATCTTCAACAAATCAATGATAACGATGACACCGGAAACCCAACATTCGTGTGGTGTTGCATTTCCACTATTAAAGCCGAGAGGACTGCAAGTCGTGTTTTAATTTTGTGGAACGGTACGTGTTGGCCTCATTGGACCGGCACATAGATGCTCACTCACCCTTTCGGTATCCTTTAGACAAAGACACGCGAGGTTTACATATTCCGTTTCTTCACACTTGGTCCAAAGTTAAAGCAATGAGAATATGCACGGCAAAGAGCGCGCAAACACCTATCCACGTATACTCGCCGTCTACACTGCACACAGAGAGCGAGCTGGAAAGAGGGGAACGACGCCGACGTGGGCACGGGCGCGCGCTTTCCATGCCATCCTGAATCTTCCATCCACCGTCAGTCGGCGGCGGAGCACCGCACTCGTACGTGGCCGCGCGGTTAGCTAGCTAGCCCCGCTCCCGCCTTTCACCCCCTCGTGAAGGCATCCCCGCCGGCCGCCGGAATCCCCTCGCGCCAAGTAAAGCAGGGCACAAGCTCGGTGCGCATCGCAAGCGTCCCTTTCCCCCGGTTCGTCGTTATTCCTTTTTCCCGCTCTATATAATCCTCCGCTCCTCGCCACCAGACGAGACGAGGAAGCAAAAGCACGCGCGCCAGAGCCGCCGGTTTTGTTAAGAGTTCCTGTGACCCTGCGCGCGCACGATCGAGCAATGGCGAGCGGCGGCGCGGGCTACTACTACGGCGACCGGTCCGGATACTACGGCGGCTACGGGCCGTCGTACTCCTCGCGGCAGCAGCAGCCGGCGGCGACGTCGTTCCACCTCTGCGTGTTCCTGGCCACGGCGTCGCTCCTGGGCGCGGCGTCGCTCTACTCGCGCTGCGAGTCGGCGGTGGAGGGCCTGCTCGACCAGCTCCGGGTCGCCGTCGTCCTCTCCCCGCTCGTCCTCCTGCTCGCGGCGCAGTACTGGACCGCGACCGGCCGGCGCTGGCGGTCCACCTCGTCGTCGTCCTCGCTGCTCGTGTCGCCGTCGCCGATGGTGGTATCGGGGGAGCACCCCGCGCCCTGGTACGAGCAGCAGAACCAGTACCAGCGGGACAGCGGCGCCGGGACGTCGCCGTGGGGCGTGGCGCTCGCGCTCGCGCTCGTGCTGCTGCTCGTCTCCTACCAGTCGTGCTTCCAGGACTTGTGGTTCCCGGTCGTCAGCCGCCACCGCCGCCGCTGAGCTCCGCCGGATCGGATCGTTGCAGCAAGCCTGGCACGTAAGTCAAGCTCCCCATTTGATCGTCCGACGGCTTTGCTGCTGGAGCTGAAAATTATGGCCAGAGGCCAGGTCGAGCAGGATTTTGTTGTTGTCTTGGCTGTCTGAACCTAGCTAGCTAGTATTGATAGCGTTGGATGTAAGTACTGCAGAAACTGTTGTTATGATATAAATAAAAAACATCAAATTATTTTGATCTTCTTAGCCGACACTGATCGATCTCTAAATTCGAGTATATTCATATCAATTTTACACCATGCCACATGCATGCATGTGCTTATTTTCACTATAGACTAAGTATATTCTGAACGTGGGAATTTGAAATGAAATTCCCAAGAGATCGTCGATCGTCCAGGTTCGGACCAACCGAAATTAGACCAAAATCCCTCTCGAACATACGATCGAGTCTTTTTATAATTTCGAATTTGACTAACCAAAGTACAATATGTTAACTCGATCAATATATGCCAGCTTTTCATTTTGCTGCCAGTTAACTAATCGATCAGATTTAATCGAGAAACCGTGGAGACGGTGAAAGAACGAAAAGAGACAAGGACTGGGTGGGAATCTCATTCCCGACTTTTTGCCAAGATAGAGTATACTGATCGAACCTAGCTAGCGTTGTCTTTCTCCTCTTTCGGCCTTTGATGGACGAGTAAAGCACCTTTCTGTGGTAATGACCGCGTGTAAAAAGCAAATGAGCCCAAGTAATCTAGATTCTTGGCACATCTGTATTAGCGTATTTTCTTGGATTCCTGTTGACTCGATTAAAGAAAAGCTAAACGTTTGTAGTTTTAATTTTCTATTTTAGTTTGTAGTTTTTAAGTTAGGACTCCTCTGAGAGTGAAAGTTCTTTTATGGCTTATGTTTAAGAATAGTATTCTGGCTACAGATAACCTGGTTAAAAGAGGTTGGATAGGTAATGAAAAATGTAATTTCTATAGTGAAAATGAAACGGTAGATCATATTCTATTTAAATGTCCCGTTACAAGATATACTTTGTTGGAAATATAAGCAATAATCCATATGATTTAATCCGAATAAACTGATAAAACATGATTATACAAACGGTACTAAAACCAATTATGCAGATCAGCAAAATAGATGAACAGATTACATCTATAGGAGATAAACCTATCACATCTACACCAAACGCTAGAACAAAGAACTCTAGCATAATCTAAAAGAGAGAAATCGAGATCACATACGATGTAGGCTGAATAGCAGCCACAGCGGTTGCAGCAGCGTCGCCCATGTTGAGGTTGTCGAAGAGGTCACTGACATCCGGGAAGAAGTCGTCGTCCGGGAACTCGCCGTCGGACGACGTCGTGGTTGCCAGTAGTCGCGCTTGAGCGCTCCCCAAAACCCGATCGCCCCTCACCCGTACAGGTTCACGAGAGGTGGGGTTCCGGAGGCCTACTATCCCGATCTGCGGTGCACGCCGCAAGCCGGGATGGAGAAGACGAAAGCGGTGGCGCAAGGTTCTGGAGGGTAGGCGCGTGTGTGGATTGATTCGGTGCCGATTAGGTTTAGCCCGGACGCTTATATAGTGCAGGTTAGGAAATAAACAGTTTAAGAATAGTATTCGGGCTAGAGATAATAACCTGGTTAAAAGAGGTTGGATAGGTAATGAAAAATGTAATTTCTGTACTAGTGACAATAAAACGGTAGATCATAGTCTATTTAAATGTCCCTTGTTACAAGATATACCTGGGGTATAGTTTTTCGGTTTTGCTATTTCTCAGGCGCCTGAGAAATAGTCATCTTGTTCACCGTTGGATTTTGGTTCCAAGATTCGATTGAGCCATCTGGTTGCAGTTTTTTGTTTGTAAACCATGCATGTGTTCATTCGATTGAGCCAGCCACGTCAGCCGACTGAGACGTAAGCGTTCCCATAGTTTTTTATACCTTAGACTGTAATGTAATGCCTAACAATGTGGAAAATCTCTCTCGCTGTGTAATCTGTAGTGGCTGTTTTGTGGGCTTTTGGAAAGTTAGAAACAAGGCGTGCTTTCAGAATATTACCCTGTGAATCTGAATATGATTATTTTTAGTATTTCACGAATGCTTTTATCTTGGAATTTTATTTGCGGGTGATCATCTTGGACCTTTTTGCATAGGACAAAACACGGAGACATGATGTCGGCAGTGGCATCTGATGTTTTCCATGAATGCAAATGCTAGGGGTTGTAACAAGAAGATTGACGCAAAACTAGCTTATGGGAAAGAAGTTGAAGTTCCTTTGCGCATGAATGTTATGGTTTTAGTCTCTAGTGTTACGGTTTTAGCTGTTGGTACTGTTGGTTTTTGGCTATGTAATAAGTAGGTCATAGAGTTTTGTCGTTCAGGCTTTGCTAGTTTTATCTGGGATCTTTGTCTAGTTGACTGTGTTAAGATGTTATGAAATTAGTAGATTTGGATTTTACTATGAAGAGCGCCTATAAGTTTGCTATTGATGAAAAGCATGGGAATGGAGTCTGTTGTAATAGTATCGAATATGTGTATAGGCTACAGTTGGACTTTGACCGTGCGGTAGGGTTAGGTGTTTGAGTCGGACACTTGTAACCTGGCCTATTATATAAAGACACCGGGAGTAGCCAAAATAGACGAGACGCAAGACAGGATAGACACAAGATCGAGTTTCGGGACGGTCCGGTGCCCGTGGCAGGCGCGCCGGACCGGCGTGGCGTATTGTAGATCTGATGTGTCTGTACACCGTGACGGGCTTGTCGTCGACGGTACTCTGATTATAGTACCAGGGGAGGAGCGCCCGTAAAGCATGCCCCGCAGATGTAGGCTTTGCCGAACTGCGTTACCAAACGTCGTCTTCTCCATCTACTTTCTGCAATGATCTAATCGCGTATATTGCTAACAAGTGGTATCAGAGCCATCGGGTTACAAGATCGGATTCATGGTGCAGATGATCGTAGAGGAAGGCGAGTCGATGGAGGTTCTGGTGGGTGGCGGGCTTGTGTCGAGCGGAGGACGGAGCGAAGCGAGGTTCCTTACGCGGAGCGGAGCGAGGTTCATTAGCTACGGTACGCGTTGTTGATGACGGCGGAACACCATCAACGAAGGACGGCATTGATTGCGGGCGTGACGACTCGAGGCGGCCATGTCGTCGAAGCAGATCTGATTGGCAGGCACCGTCGGTTCGATAGCTTGGCACGCAAGTTGGGGTAGATCGTACCGACTAAGGCGGCCCAACATGGTTCGAGTGGTCAGACTGGCTGGTTCAACCGGAGAGGCCGGCTCGACGAAAGGAGACCATGTGCAATACGGCAAGGACCCGACGTATTATGATGTCATGACGGTTATGGTCTCTGAGGCACGTAAACAAACATGCGGGTGTGGACTCTAAGATTCGGAATATTTTGTGGAGTCTAACACAATTTCAATTCGAGACGGCGTGGACCGACTCTATTATGGTGTACACACGGAACAAGGAAGGCCGAGCTGGATGACGCAGGGCGTGGCTTGGAGCTTAGGAAAGAGAGTCACGTACGGTTCGGTTTGAAGGTGGAGATAGATCCGAACTATCTCGAGGTCAATAAAAGGAGGGTTGAGGAGGCAACGGAGAGCTCATAAGTTGCTTTGCCCTAAGTTCGAGCACAGAATTTCGGAGGCGAGATGGCGCACGCGAGAAGGCTTTGCTGAACCGAAGGAGAGGCTCTGGTCGGTTGGATCGTCCCGACCTAAACGATCTGATCGATGGTTGTTCATGGGAGAGCAGCGGGAGGACGCGATGTCTTCCACCAGGTTCGAGGTGACGAAGTTCGATGGTACAGGTAGCTTCCCGCTTTGGCAGGCGAGGGTCAAGGATTTGCTGGGGCAGCAGGGACTCCTGAGGACAATCAAGACTGATGCGGTGAAGTCTGCAAAGTTGGATGCTGATGACTGGGCTGAGATGCAAATCAGGGCTACTAGTACTATACGGCTGAGCCTAGCTGATCAGGTCATGTACCATGTGATGAACGAGGAGTCGCCGAGTGCAATCTGGAAGACGTTGGAGGATCAGTTCCTGGACAATACTGCGCCCAATAAGTTGTATCTGAAGCAGGAACTGTACGGGATGAAGATGGAAGAAGGGACGAACTTTACTGAACACATCAATACCTTCAACCGTGTGGTCTCGGATCTGGAGAGGATTGGGTCCAAGGTGGAGGACGAGGACAAGGATTTGCTCATGCTTGTTTCATTGCCAAAATCCTACAAGAGTTTGATGGTTACCGTGACATGCGGCAAGTCAAGCATCACTTCAAGTGAGGTACAAATTGCGCTGTTATCATATGATCAACGTGAAAAAAGGACTTCCGAAGAAAGTACTTCCACTAGTGCTAGTGATGGACAAGGGCTGGTGGTCAAGGGCAATCATGGTGGGAAGGGCAAGAAAAAGAAAGGAAAGTCACAGTGTCATCATTATAAAGAGTGGAGTCATATCAGGAGGTTTTGTCCAAAGTATAAGGCCGATGGAGTTGCAAATGTTGCTGCTAAATCTGCAGCTGATTCGGATAGTGAAGTTCTGACTTTGGTAAGCGAATTGTTCGATGAGGTGTGGATGTTGGATCCAGGGAGCTCTTATCATGTGACATCTAACAAGAGTGGTTCTCTACCTACAAGCACTGTCCAAAAAATCGGCCGATATGTCGATTAGTCGTCCGATTTATCGCTAATCGAGGATGGCCGATATGCCGATTTTATGATTTATCGTCCGATTTTCCGATTTATCGCCCGATAAATCGACCGATACGCTAAAAAATCGCCAATTTTCAATCGGTCGATAAATTACCGATAAGCGATATCCTTAACATTGCCTACAAGCCTGGTGATTTTAGAGTTGTCTATCAAGTCGATGGTGCGCCTCAGTGCATCATGGGCATGGGAGATATCAATATCAAGTCTAAAGATGGTGGTGAAATGGTGCTCCGGGATGTTAGATATGTGCCGTGGGCTTGCAAGAATCTAATCTCACTAGGAGAACTCCATGACAACGGTTATACCTATCATGTTGACAGGGACAAGTTGTTTATGCGGGTCAAGAAGAACAAGAAGCTGGTGCCGAAGGGTAGAAGGACTAGGAATAATCTGTACAAGGTGTGTGTGAGCATCGTTCCAGGTGGAGCTGAAGAGAAGCACGATGAGGCGGCAGGATCAGCTGGGGCGATCGGGTCCGATGAGGGCTCGGACGACGGCTCATGCACGTGAGCAACAAGAAAACCAAGTTCAACATACACTGAGGTGTTCGCGCGCAGACGGCGGTTCCATTGGCGACATATTCGCCAAGGTGGAGATTGTTGTAATAGTGTCGAATATGTGTATAGGCTACAGTTGGATTTGGACTGTGCGGTAGGGTTAGGTGTTTGAGTCGGACACTTGTAGCCTGGCCTATTATATAAAGACACCGGGAGTAGTCAAAATAGACAAGACGCAAGGCAGGTTAGACACAAGATCGAGTTTCGGTCCGGTGCCCGTGGCAGGCGCGCCGGACCGGCGTGGCATATTGTAGATCTGATGTGTCTATACACCGTGACGGGCTTGTCGTCGACGGTACTCTGATTATAGTACCAGGGGAGAAGCGCCCGTAAAGCATGCCCCGCAGATGTAGGCTTTGCCAAACTGCGTTACCATCTTCTCCATCTACTTTTTGCAATGATCTAATCGTATATATTGCTAACAGAGTCAACTAGCTCGGCTGCTGATGGCAATAGAAAAGTCTAGGATCTCGTGAGGTCCTATGTCCCTCCAAAAGTCTAGCCATTGGCATGGCGCCTTGCCACTACCCAAACTCATATCGAAAAGAACACCGAGAAGGATTGATTATTAAACTTGCTAGGAAATCTACCTAAGGATAATGTCTGCAGAATATTGATGACATCATGGCGCATTTGGCATACTCGTAATGAAATAGTTCATGACAAACGGCCGCCTCCGATGGAAGCATCTCGACAATTCTTCATGTGCTATATGGATTCTCTTTCACAGATCAAACATCAAACCGGTGAGGACATTGTCGAAGGAAAATTCATCATGGACATTGAAGATGTGATTATTCATCGACCCATGGAATGGGGGCTACGCTAAACCTGGATTGGACAGCGCCACCAATTGGATGGTACAAACTTAATATTGACGGTTCCTTTGGAGCTAATGGGGATGCATGTAAAAGTATGATTATGCATGATCACAAAGGAGACATCGCATGCCGCCAACTGTTCAATTACAGGAATGCCCTTGGAGATGAACTGAGCACGGGAATGGAAGAAATATCGTTGATGCTGAACTGGTGCACCCACTCCCCAATCCTTGAGATGGATTGCTTGAAGATAGTCAAATTATTGCATAAAGATGGCATGGATTGGTCAGTCAATATGACCATGATTGAAGATATAAAAACCTCGTCGAAGGATCGACGAACCTGTGTTACTCATGTGAAGAGAGTTTAGAATATTCCAGTAAATTATGCTAGAATAAATGGTTAAGAGGCAACGGGATTATCCTCCGGTCCGGAAGGTTTACGGGACACATGCCAAGATATTGTAATACCTTATGTTTTCTGATTAATGGAACTTTCATTCGCCAAAAATGTGTTGTAACAAAACTTGAGGGGTAAGATATCCCTAAGTGATAATTTATTTTATAGCAACCACATAATCAATTAATAAAATACCAATTTACATGAATAAACACATGGGGAAATCTAAAGATAAACCATGAGAAAACGAGTGTCTTGGAAACTTTATGGAGAGAACCCCAAAAGATTGAACACTACAAAACGGTCCTTAGGTTTTCATACACACACCAAAGCCAACGGCCATCGCCCAACTGCCGGGAGAGATGCTTAGTCTTAACTCATCGGGGAAACATGAACCGGCGTAGCACATCGCACATCGACCGGGGGTCGAACTCGTGCTAACCAATTACACCACATCCCATCGATGAAATAGGGGAAGAATAATGGATCCACCACCTTCAAACAACATCCTCGCTATAGCGCAACCACCTCGCCCTTGGCCACCAACACTGTCACAAAAAATGTCAAACCTCGTCTGCGACATGCCAAGAAAATAAACTCTCCAAATCTAAAGAACAACGAGAGAGACGAGCCAAATGATCAATGGCGATGTCGATTAGATCATCACTGCCACGAGGAGGAGCAAAAGCACCTTATTCCAACGCAGCGTTGCCACCAATGCAACACCTATGGAAAAACTTGGGCCAACCTTAACTATTCGCCCAAGTCGAAGCACCAAGGCTCTGCCACTTCTAGTTGCCGGAACGACGGAGGAGCCTGTGGCCTCATCGGTGGAGGGAGGGGCAAAGCTGTCGCCGCCGTACTTTTTAGGGAGTAAACTATTGTTTACAGGGCCCAGCTAGACCCATTGAGAGACACTGCACACATAGGCTTCGGCCCAGGCCCATATGACTGGACTCGAGCCCAGAGCTAACCCTCGTGTGCGAGCGACGCCCGATGCGTGCCTGCGTCACTGACTACTCCACTCGGCATTCTGACTGCGGCCGGGGGATCTGCCCAAGCCGAGGCGAGAGGGGTTTGGAATTGGCGCCAATCAATCCCCCCAACTCCCTCCCAAAAATCTAGGGTTTCCTCCGCCATGGCGGCCGCCACCGCCGCCACCCCGATGGACATCGACGCCGCCGCGCCCCCGGTCTTCAAGGGCAAGGCGCCGCTCCCCGCCTCCGCCGTCAAGTCCTCGCCCTGGGTCGAGAAGTACCGACCCCAGTCCCTCGCCGACGTCGCCGCCCACCGCGACATCGTCGACACCAGTAAGTGGCCGCATGCAGCCCCATCTGTTCCGGGCACTACCTCTATGGTTTTTCAGCTGCTAATCTGTTGACTGCGGAGCGACTAATATGAACCCTTATTTAGAATAGGGGTTTTGTGGTGGGTCCGTTGGTTCTACTACATGATAGTTGGATAGGGTGTATGGATTCTGTGCAATAGTCATGTAGTATGGCTTTACTAGTGTTTTGATGAAATTTTGTTGTTCCATATGGTTACAGATTTGGGCTTCTCCAACATCGCAGTTAGCCATTTAAGATTTATTTGATGCTTCAGGGTACGCTCGACACTGTTTGCGTTAGTGACTACTACTATTAATTTGTGATGCACATGCTTATTTTTACTTGTGATTTTGGGTGAGAACTCGTTTCTCAGGTGATTTCGTGATTATTTGTTGGCATATGGGTATTTCGCCCCAAAATCTAGCTATATGTAAACTGTCAGTCTGTCACACATTTTGGGACTGTTTAGCTGTAACATGTCATTATTACCTAGTACTCCCTCCCTCCCAAAATATAAGGGGCCTAAGGACTGATCAAAAGTCAAATCTTACTAACTTTGACCAAATATTTAGAAACAAATATGTACATCCACATTATGAAATGGACACATTAAGAAAATATACTTTATGATAGATCTATTGATATTGTAAATATTTATATGTTTGTGTATAATCTTCGTCAAACTTAGAAAATGTTGACTTTTGACTAATTCTTAGGCGCATTATATTTTGGGACGGAAGGAGTACTAACTAGGCATTTTTTTTGTTTTCTACCTGTAATGCATGATTCTGTAATATCCATGCCTTGACACTTTGAGGTAATCTAATGACTTCATTTCATTTATTGTAGTTGATAGACTTACAGATGAGAACAGGCTTCCACATTTGTTGCTCTACGGTCCTCCTGGCACTGGGAAAACATCAACGATACTAGCTGTTGCGAGGAAGATTTACGGCGCGCAGTATGGCAACATGATTCTGGAACTGAATGCATCAGATGAACGTGGGATTGGTGTTGTAAGGCAGCAGATACAGGATTTTGCTAGTGCACACAGTCTATCTTTTGGGTATACATTATGAGTTCTACTGTTCAGATTTACATTTTTGCAAAACATTGTGAATATTCTTGCATAGTGCCAGGCTTAATCGATAAATTCATAGGCTCTATTCTTGTTCTAATGGGGAACTGCAGTTGCATGCAGAAATGGATTCCGTGGTTTAAACATGAAGTCATATCTTCTTATAAGTAATTTGTCGTATGCGATTATCACCTGAACTAAATACTTGCCTAGAGTTGCTTACTTGTATGCGTTTCATGGTACCAAACACTGGATACCTTAGCTGAATCTATGGCTGGCGTAGTTGAATGAACTATTGAAGAATGAAGATTTATTGCAGTATCAAGCAATGATGATATTACTTTATCACTTCTTAATGGTGTTGATTTCTGTAGAGCGAAGCCTGCTGTTAAATTGGTCCTGTTGGATGAAGCAGATGCAATGACCAAGGATGCACAATTTGCACTGCGGAGAGGTTTTTCTGTTGCTCAGTCTTTTGATCTTTTCTTTGTGACCCACATGTTATTATTATTTTCATCTAATCTATTTACTCTGCTCTTCTTGCAGTTATTGAAAAGTATACAAGGAGCACACGGTTTGCACTCATATGCAATCATGTGAATAAAATCATCCCAGCACTACAATCAAGGTGCACTAGGTTTAGATTTGCCCCACTTGATGGGACTCATGTTACTGAGCGTCTTCAACATGTAATAAAGTCTGAGGGGTAAGCACTTGTTTTCTTTTAAGCTGCTGTTAGTAATCTAGAACTGTTGTTATGTTCTCCAGTTTCTATGATTGTCTTTCTTTACTACTCTGTTGAGACTTTTAAGTCTATTTTTCACATGACAACACTTATTTTATTCTTGACCTTTGCAGTCTTGCTGTTGATGAGGGTGGATTGACAGCCCTGGTGCGGTTAAGTAGTGGTGACATGAGGAAGGCTTTGAATATATTGCAGGTTACGTCTGAGTAATCTCAAGTGCTTTACAGAATTCTAAATCTTTTGCCCTTATGTCCATTGTTTTGTTCCATGAGCTGATGTGCCTTTGGATTGACACTGACATATATTGCCTTCTTATACGCAGTCAACACACATGGCGTCCCAGCAAATAACAGAAGAAGCTGTCTACCTTTGCACGGGAAACCCCATGCCCAAAGATATTGAGCAGATAGCATTTTGGTTATTGAATGAACCATTTTCAACCAGCTATAAATGTAAGCATACCCCAACTATCATTCATAAATCATTGTCTAAATATGTGTCTAATGCAATCTGTCTCCTAATCTTTTCAGATATATCTGATATGAAGATGAGAAAAGGTCTTGCCTTGATTGATATCATACGGGAGGTCACTATGTAAGTGCACCTTCCTGCCTTTTGTTCCTTCTAAACTTCCTTATTCTCTATATCCTTCTATCTTTCCTTTTAATTATTTCAACTTATTTCTTGCAGGTTTGTGTTCAAAATAAAAATGCCATCTGATGTACGAGTAAAGTTGATTAATGATTTGGCAGATATCGAGTATGTTCTGTTTATACTTTTGAAGTTGAATTTTAATCAAAGTTATCAGCAGGCAGTTGTGTTTTGCTGATGATTCTGCTCAGATTGACATCTAACTGTAACAGTATTCTCACTTAGAAGTCAAACCGCCATGTGTTTTGAGGATTTATGCGTATTATGTTGTTCAAGATAGTCATTCTAGTTCACATAAGTAGTTACCGCAGCTCAGTAAATGTAATGTGTTTGAGGTGCATTATAAATTTATATGGCCAGACTTTTATTAGAATGAGCTTGCATTCTAAATGTAATGTGTTCAAGAATGAGCTTGCATTCTGATACCTTTAGACTTTTATTAACTACTGTACATGACAATTACTTATAGAAAATCTTTGTCAATCTGGAATGTTTGAGGTAGAGTACTGGATACTAGATATATAGTGACCTAAAGGCTAAAATGATCCTTCGAAATATTCCCAGGTATTTGAGCTATGATTCTACTGGGAAAAGTATATTTTCTCTTTTGCATTTCTTTTTGAATGATAATATTTCCCAAGTATTGGGGTTATGATTCTGCTGGTGAAAGTAGGATAATAAATTCTTCTAGCAGTACCTCTTTGACAGTCAGCAATCGTACTGACATCACCCTCTGTTCTTTCCTGTGCAGGTATCGGCTCACCTTCGCTTGCAATGACAAACTGCAGCTTGGGGCACTGATATCAACTTTCACGACTGCTCGCATGGCTCTGGTTGCTTCTGCCAACTAATTTGAACATGGTGATATGTTTGTTGCCCATTGATGCCCAGTCTGATCTGCAAATGTTGTGGCAGCACTTTATCTCGTCTGTATTTAGCAGTAAGCTTAAAACACATCGAGGAATTTGTTTCATGTAGGTCTGTCTGTCTGCCACTTAGTGCTAGCTGCTTGGGGAAATTTGGGAGTGCTTTATGTTTGTTGAACTGTAACTGAATGTTGCCAGGTTTAGGTGATGTATGATGAATGTAACATTTTATGAAGTAGGGGTTTATCAACAACTCAAGTAATCTTGGCGTCCAGAACTGTTGCCTTGTCTCAAAAATCAAGATGCGCAGAACTTTCCTGATGAAGGTTGGGCGTGTCATAATTGACGTTTTGTTAGCTGCCACAGTTGTAGACTCGGATTCTTTTTCCTTCTTTTTGGCATGATTGTGCTTTGAAAGTTTTTAGCTACATTTGCTTAAGCCTAGTGGCAAAAGTTTGCTTTCAACGAAACATGCTAGAATTTCAATGAAACATGTTTGTACTGATGGTCCTTAGTTTTACTTCACCAGTGTTTGGGTGAAATTCACTTTGGCTTGTAATCTTGGTGAATTTACTCATCGACTATTTAATCTTGATTCATCGACATTTACTTGAGGAAACCAAATTCCTTTGTTACTATGAAAGAATGTGCCTTTCCACAACATGATGGATATCTAAATAAGGTTTTTCTTTTCACAACAAAAGAGGGCACCCACCATCTACAAGCCAAAGTGAATTTCACCCAAACACTAGTGAAGTAACAAAGATCGTTGTACGTGAAAAGTGAAACATGTAATCAACAATTTAGCACAACCCTTATGAGCTAAACACAAAGGTGCTACTCCGGCAGTAATGGTGTGTGTACATATATCGATGGCTGCAACCCATAACCATAGAAGTTTCATAAGCTATGAAAACATCAGGAACATGATAGATAAAAAGAAATGAGCGGCGAACAAGTGTTTTTTTTTGCCATGTGATTACACAAACATTATTCTTTAGAAACTATGTTTCTTTCTTTTTGACAACATTCTAGAGAAAATGCAGAATTCGATTCCTTGGAACAAATCTGACAAAAGTTTGATAAGATCCTGTTTATTTGACTTTGAATTTAAAATTCAATATAGGCTCATGTGTTTTGAAAGTTTGGTAGTGTTTGATACTATATCATCTTATGTACATGCCCTATTGACACCTGAATATCTTACACCAATTCAAATACAGGCATGTACATTGCATCTGAATCATCATAGAAAGTCTTACGACCATGTCAACTTAGCATACATACATTACTACAAATCTCATGTAGAGATGCACAAAACTAACATTTCAGTAGTACTAACTTTACCTTACAGTCTAGTTGGTATCGCCTATCTAATGACTAATATAACGCCAAGAGCATCACGAAATGCATGTTTATACAATCTCAGTGGTAACTGGTGAATCTATCATTCTATATAAGCTGTGGCCTCCTGGCCAAAATCAACAAGGACACCCAAGGCAATTCACAACTTAGTACATCAATCCATGGCATGACCATTAACAACATCCAAGTTCCAAACTATACTTTTGTACAAACCTTCGCTGGCATTTTTTTTAGTTGATCAGTTCACCACAAGAATAATCATAAATTGAGCTATGTGAAGAACTTATAATAAGAAAAGAAAACACTCTTAGATCACACATGAAGCAGGCAACCTTAGAAATCATGATTTTCTTGGTAAGACCTCGGGGATGAATAAGCAAAGTGAGCTCAAGTGAATGTCTATTGGTTATGTTTCTTCGTATATATTGATTAAAGAAGGTTGCTAGTAGTTAAGAAATGCTCACATGTTGATTGAGCCAAGCTGGTTGGTCTGAAGCGCTCGACTCTAAGCATGGCTTCGGGAACTAGTAGAACATTGTACATGACACATTTCTAGATGTTCCATCAAGGTCATGGTACACTGAATCATAGATATAACTGTAACCGAACTTTTGAAGATAAACATTTGCACAGACATCTGCTGAGTTTGAGACCACCTTTACAAGTCCTAAAATAAAAACGCCAACAAAAAAGTAGTACTTCCTTCGTCCAAAAATAACTGATTTGGGTTTGTTCAGATTCATCTATACACTAAAATACGTCTAGATACATTCGAATCTAGACAAAACCAAGTTAGTTATTTCTAGACAAAGGGAATATCATGGTTAAGAATTTCAAAGTTCCATCAGATTCTCTCAATAGAGTGTATCATGTTAACAATCTACTCTCTATATCATGTTAACAATCTACTCAGAACATTATCATGTTAAACATCAATTATAAAGATTACTGTAAAGTACAGTTTTAATAAATCCAGAATACATGGTTTTGTGTACTATATAAGTTGATAAAAGGACAAATTAAGTACCTTCCCAATATCCTACCTAAACATGCAACATCAATGTTTGGGACACAATATTAGAAATAACTTATATATAAGTTAAAATTATCTGTTTTGGAATCGTCTATATGGGGTTATTTATGTATGCACAACCTAAGAATAGAGCAACCAATTTAAGCATACAAAGTTACTTTCCCGTGAGGACCCCTGTGTTGACCGGTGGAGGCTGCTTGGTTTAGTCTCACATCACCTACGGGTGGAGACCACACCCAGCTTATAAGGAAGAAATTCCTTACTCCTTTCAGTCCGGACTTTTGAGATGGAGTAAGCTCTCTTCTTATTGTTGGATTGTGAGCGCATGAACATCTAGAACATGGGTCGAGTACTGGGCTAGTCAAGTGGACGCTAACATTTTTACATGAGTAGTGGCAGGCCATGAACTAAAACAGTACCGAAGAGATGTAAATTGTGTTGTTTAACCTAAATCTGTCATGTTATTATGTCTAAACCCCTAAAAATCTATTTTTTTTCATATCGGACCAATCATGCATACTAGACCAGAAAGAGTTAAATACTCTAACAATCCCTATACTTGTCGAGCTGACTCAATTTAGTTCTCGTAGTCGGATTTTACTGAATTTTGCCCGCGTATTTATGAATTGGGCTCGATTTAGTCCTAATCCATGTTTGGCATTGAAATTGCGCTGATTCGGACGCCACGTGGATCAGAATCTTGCAGGAACACCCTCCTGCATCTAGAATTTTTTTTTACTGTCAGATATTTGGAAGTACCCCTTCCCCATCAGCTCTATTATGTAGAGCGCCTTGCAGATCCTTTCAGCCGAGAGAGTTCTATTTAAGGGAGGAAAAAAGGAAGGTCTCAACGGTGGTGGAGGCCAATGGCGGACCTTGCCGAAAATCTTAGGGGGGGCGAAGCTACAAAATAACATGAAAAATTGTTTTTGGAAGCAAATCAAATGATGGCAACAAGGTAGAATGTGTAGCATTTTTTAGAACTTATATATTGAGATTGACCTTGCCCACAAAGTACATTTATAAGATCAATATATGCATAAGGTAGTCTAAAATAAAAGAAACCGTCTAAGTACTACTTAACCATGGATTTTCACTTATCAAAGATTCATGTGTCCATCACTATAGATCAGCTCTTCGCCTTTTTGCGCCCGTGAAATATAGAGAATATAACTTTATTTGAGTTTGATGTACATGCTCTGGGTGATTTTGTTGTCCAAATTCGAGCAACAAGACAGAGGCTGTATATGAATGAGATCTACTGTTATTGGTTCAGGGTCTGGTTGTTCAGAGTCACCTCCTTTATTTCTGAAAAATGTATCATGGTTTTGCCTTCATCTTCACTTCCTTCCTACACGGTGGAACAACAATCTTTAACCAAATTTTTTAATTTTTGGCAAAATTTGTGATAAGATAGCATTTTCCCTAATTTTGAGATGCAAGAAATCATAGTTTGGGAATGTACATACGAGAAAAATTACGAGCAGCAGCAGTGGTTGCTCGCCGGCCGGCCGGCCGGCCGGAGAGCTAGCTTCAGCTTCCACTGGAAGATTTGAATGGAGATCGAGCCTGCGGCTTGCGAGTCTGCTGCTGCTTAGCTGCTCGATGCGTCGGCACACGACCAGGACGAGATGAGTTAGTCTCCGGCAGGCCGTCTTTGTCACCCAGCGCCACCGGCAGCAGGTCAAGCCTAGGCAACACCCTCTGGTCGCCGCCTAACTGCCGGTCTTAGAGACAAGAGAGAGAGAGACAGGACCGAGAAGATACAGTCGATCCTTCCAGTTCCAGGTCAAGGTAAAGTGAGAAGGGACAAATTAGGTCATATGAGTTGAATATGTTAAGGGGTAGTGAACAAAATTACTTTTCGCTGGGGGGCGACAGCCCAGGTTTGCCCCCGTGAAGGTCCACCCGTGGTGGAGGCGACAGGCAGTGACAGAGGTGGCGCGGCATATTTACAACGCGAGGTTAACTAATGGTATCAGGGTAACACAAGAGGGGCTAACTACAAATTTTCCGTCCATCTTAACTCCTGCAAGTGGGACACGCCTCCATGTGGCATCTGAGTCAGGGCAATTTCGACACAAAATATTGATTAGGACTAAATCAAAACCTAATTTATAAATATATAGATAAAATTTACAAATCGAGGACTAAATCGATCCGGAGACCGGTGTATATTTAACTCTCCGAGAAACGGGGGCAACAGAGCCTCCATCATTCTCGAACCCTCCGCCCGTCTCGCCTGCCGCATCGGATACGTCCAGGAAATTGCGCGGCGGAGACGAGCACGAGACGTACCCATCGAACAGACGGAAACGTCACGGCACAGGATTCCTTCCCCACCCGCCCCGCCCCGCCCCGGCCCGAGCCGCCTTAAATAGCCGCCCCCTCCTCGGGTCCAATCCTCACAGCCGATCCGCGGAACGGAACGAACAAATCCCCCACACCAATCTCGTCACCGATCGCCGCAGCGCCCGTCGAATCGTCCTCCCCCCAGCGCATCTAGGTACCGCGCCTCCCTCCCCTCGTGAAGATCTACGTTTCTTAGCTGCCGTGCTGTTTAGATCGGTTCCTGCTCGTAGATGATTGATCTGATGTTGCCGTGGCCGAGACTTAGCGTTCGATCTGTTAGCTCATGCTAGATCGGTGGCGCTCTAGCGGATTTGTAGGTATTTTTACATGTAGATTCTTGCGCTGGTTCTGCGAGTTCGTGGAAGGGGTATGCGTTGCTTAGATCTGTTCGTGTTTAGGTTGAGTTTCTGGTTCAGTACTGTCCCACCTGTTGATCCATGTGCATGTTAATCTACCGATTCGTTGGTCCCTGCTTGTTGCTTGCGTATCACTGGCATAATCAAATTTGGGAGTAGCCGCTGAGCAAATAGTTCTCTCGAGACCCGTATTTTTCTTGCTATGTTGATCCTTATTGGATCGAATTATATCTGTTGATCCATGCATGTTAATATACCAATCCGTTAGTCCCTGTCTGTTACCTGCGTATTTACTTGCATGATCAAATTTGGGTGTAGCACCTGAGCAATATTTTTCAGTCAAGACGTGTATACTGCTTGATCTGTTGCTCTTGTTGTATATATAAATCATCGTCATAATAGTATATGCTTTGTCAGGCCAGATAAGCTATTTTGTAGTTTGGCAAGCTGTAGCTTAGTTGATATGCATGCTCGTAAGCTGTGGTTTTCTTGAGATAGATGATGGCTTCAGATTTGTTGTGGTTAGGTGTTCAGGAACTGTTGACATCCTTTTTAATTGTTTGATCCTGTTATGTGGTCTGCTTCGCGAGGCTTACCATCCTATTTGGCTATTATTCTCTGCAGATGCAGATCTTCGTGAAAACCCTCACCGGCAAGACCATCACCCTTGAGGTGGAGTCTTCTGACACCATCGACAACGTCAAGGCTAAGATCCAAGACAAGGAGGGCATTCCCCCGGACCAGCAGCGCCTGATATTCGCTGGCAAGCAGCTGGAGGATGGCCGCACCCTCGCCGACTACAACATCCAGAAGGAGTCCACCCTCCACCTTGTTCTCCGCCTGCGTGGTGGTATGCAGATCTTCGTCAAGACGTTGACTGGCAAGACTATCACCCTTGAGGTGGAGTCCTCTGACACCATTGACAACGTCAAGGCCAAGATCCAGGACAAGGAGGGCATTCCCCCGGACCAGCAGCGCCTCATCTTTGCTGGCAAGCAGCTGGAGGACGGCCGCACCCTTGCTGACTACAACATCCAGAAGGAGTCCACCCTCCACCTTGTGCTCCGCCTCCGTGGTGGTATGCAGATCTTTGTCAAGACCCTCACCGGCAAGACCATCACCCTTGAGGTGGAGTCGTCTGACACCATTGACAACGTCAAGGCCAAGATCCAGGACAAGGAGGGCATCCCCCCGGACCAGCAGCGCCTCATCTTTGCCGGCAAGCAGCTGGAGGATGGCCGCACCCTCGCTGACTATAACATCCAGAAGGAGTCCACCCTCCACCTGGTGCTCCGCCTGCGTGGTGGTATGCAGATCTTCGTGAAGACCCTGACTGGGAAGACCATCACTCTGGAGGTTGAGAGCTCGGACACCATTGACAACGTCAAGGCCAAGATCCAGGACAAGGAGGGGATCCCCCCGGACCAGCAGCGCCTCATCTTTGCTGGCAAGCAGCTGGAGGATGGCCGTACCCTTGCCGACTATAACATCCAGAAGGAGTCCACCCTCCACCTGGTGCTCCGCCTCCGTGGTGGTATGCAGATCTTCGTGAAGACCCTGACTGGCAAGACCATCACTCTGGAGGTTGAGAGCTCGGACACCATCGACAATGTCAAGGCCAAGATCCAGGACAAGGAGGGGATTCCCCCGGACCAGCAGCGCTTGATCTTCGCCGGCAAGCAGCTGGAGGATGGCCGCACCCTTGCTGACTACAACATCCAGAAGGAGTCCACCCTCCACCTGGTGCTCCGCCTCCGTGGTGGTCAGTAAGTGTCTTGGTGTCGGAGCTTCTGCTGTGCCTTGTCGTCGGGTGGGCTGCCTTGTCGCCCTTCCAAGTAAAGTGTCTATCGTAAGTACTGTGTCAGGTTTAATGGACCATCGTGTCCTCCTATCGTGTGTTGGTTTCGTGCAAACAATTGCTGGTACAGCAGTCCCCTTGTGAATAAGTGAACTTTGTAGTAATGTGTGTGCTCAATTTACTGTCTCATCTGATATCTTGTGGTTGAATGTTCTCATGCAGTTTTTCTCTGTTGTTTCTGTTGCTGCTTCTGTGATGGATGTTTTGAATGTGTTCACATGGTGTGAGTTGTGTCCTATGTTCTGTAGATGAACTGCTTCTCCTATCTGGCCAAGTAGTCTTTGATAGAAGAAATTGTGGTTATGTAAATTGTCTGGTGGGAGAAACTAACTGCAGGTGCCTTCTAATTAGTATCAATATTTTTCCCCTCCTAATTTCAGAATCTCTCTGGTAAGTGAAGATATGCCTTTGCCTTGCCCTGAGTAAGGACTGATCACAGTAGATGCCTTTGCCTTGCCCTGAGTAAGGACTGATCACAGTAGATGCTAAACTCGATGAAATAGGGATGATTCTCAAAAGTTAATCTCATTGGATATTCAATGCCCTGAGTAAGGACTGATCACAGTAGATGCTGAACTTTTAATACTACTAACGATTCTCAATGGATATTCAATACTCAAAAGTTAGCCCCTTGTAGCATGAATTTGCCATCAGAAAACAATTTTTCATGTAAAATAGGGACGATTCTCAAATCTCCTGCAAAGCATGGGTCATTTTCTGTTTTCATTGCTTGCAAGATACCCTGAGTTAAATGCATGCTTGCCGATCTAGAGGTGCTACTCATTTCTTAGGTTGTAGTTGTAGTTCAACATTACACTTTGACTGGTGAGTTCAGTTCTCCTTAGCAACCATTTGTCCTAAAACACTCAACACTCAAAGATGTTATTTTCCTCTCTAAAAAGAGATAGCATATATAAATTAATTATAAAACGAGACAGGCAGGAGGATCTGGAACTTGAGGGACATCTTTGCTTTCCATGAGCTCGCACTTCTCCCAGTGACAGCGAAGCTTATTCGCTGCCAAACCAACTCGGCAATGTTCTAATGCTTTAGTACTGAATCCAAGCGATTGGTTTTATACGATTCATTTGTTGGGGGCGGAAGAAGAGGTTATTAGAGTAACAATGATCACAACACTAGTACAAGAGTAACGATGACATCCCAAAACGGCCAGCAAATGCAAGGAATAGCATGAGTGTCAATTTGAATCTTCGACGCACTAAGAACATTTCTAACGGATACCTGAAAATAGCCCAAAACCGGAAAACTCCGCATGTTTCCCGATTTTGGATTTTTGGTGTCCCGAGTAGATCCACTAAAAGGGCCTAGCCCAGATAATTTTATCCAGAGTACCCGATAGCCACCCTTCCCTCCGCTATATATCTCGGTCGGAGGGGAATTTGGGGTTTCATTCCCCAACCCCCTCCGTCACGCCCCCCGCACAACTCCAGCGAGAAATCCCACCACACCCGCATGGCGCACAACTTTGGCCGTCAGAATAATGTGGGTTCCCCTCCTCGAAGTTTTTCTCTCCTGCAACAACTCCCAGCGGCAAGCCCCTTGGGAAGTTCGATGTCAACCTGATGCTGGAATAGGAGCAGAATGTGCCATAAAACCAATGGTGACACTCCTTGTAAGATTTAGAAGGCACAAAAAACATGCAATTACTGAATTTCATATGCTTTTTCAGTGTCACTGTGAACTGACCTCAACGAGGTAGAGCGCGCAGAAGCTGTAAGCTTGGACCGTCTGGACCACTGCACACTGAGTATTAGTGCTTCAATGGCGAGACAGCTCAGCATCTGCAACATCTCAGGAGAAGCACACCGTCCCAACATCTGCAACATCTGCACTGCACTGAGGATTCATAGTACAGACGCACGTGATAGTTTGCACTTTCTTACAAACACATTTAAATCACAAAGTTAACTTCTGAAGAGAAGAACTAAAGCACTGACGAATATTAAGAAGATTTGAGAAGTACCCTGCATGTTTAAGCACACTTCCAGACCAGTTTGCCACGGTGTAAACCGCAAGAAAGCACAGCCCCCGCAGAGTCATCCACCGGAAGAACTTGTCTCTCAGAACAACAGACACCTGCCCAAATACAGTATGCTACTCCCAAGGATTATTTAATAATATGGATAAGTAACAACAAACCGGTAAAAAACTTCCGCTTACTCAACCTTTTATGTTGAATATATATGACGATACACCACTAGAGCTAATACTCTGTCGCATAATGCATCCATGAACAAAATATTACAACATCCGACGGAACCTCATTTTATGTTGTAGGAAGGTTAGTATCTAACACTTCCCCTAGAAGAATACGAAAGATAACTTAGCCGTACATAGAGTCTATGTTACGTTTGATGTCATCGGCGATGTTCTTGGCATCCATGGCAATTCCAGCCAATCCCATCCTTGCAAAACCAGCACAGTAGAGCATGTTTCCACCCTTCCAGTGATTAGGGTATTCCTTCTTTGTCAAGCCCTCGCTATCCAACATGTCCTCCCCACTCTACACTCATATATGTACTCATGTTAGAACATATAACAAGTGTCGCTTCTAGATAAATTACAGTTGTGGCAGATCAGATCTCATTTATGGTATTACCTTAAGCCACATATTTGTTGTGCTTTTGTATCCTGTTGCAAACACAATTGCATCGAAAGAGCCTTTGTTCCCGCCTTGAAATTCAATTATTTTGCCTTCAACCTTAGTAATGCCTCCATGAACCTACATCATATTCAAAAAATTAACTTGGCATATGGAATTATTTCTTTCATATTATCTACGTCATGACCAAGAATATGCTCACCTTAATGCTGCCTTTCTTGATTAAATCAATGGTTCCAACATCAATCACGGCAGAACGGCCAGTTTCCGACTTGAGGGCAAATGGACCCTTTGTTGGTCTCGTGATTCCATGCCTAGATAGGTCCCCAAATTTGAAATTTGCCATCATTACAACGATACCATCTATCATCTTCACTGGAAGATGACGAGCTAGTGTCATCCCCAATCGAATTAATTCCTTTGTCATTACATGAATCTACAACCAAAACAATGGTCACACATCTTTAGCAACTTGCTAGATAAATGGGAAATTATTAAAAAATATAAGGAAATTCACATATAGTATACATACCGGACTTCGTATGACGATAGAAGTATTAGCACCATGAGACACAAGGTCGTATGCTATCTCCATCCCGGAGTTGCCAGATCCGACGACCAACACGTTCTTCCCAAAGTAGCTGATACCTGACTTATAACTTGACGAGTGTATGGCCACACCCGGAAAGTTTTCTAATCCAGGTAATATTGGAATATTTCCTGCACTATTCTCACCACTTGCCACAACAAGAAACTTAGCCATGTAATTGACTATTTTGCAGTTTGCCATGTCACGCG
The DNA here is from genome assembly GCA_023614405.1 of Avena insularis. Lineage (NCBI taxonomy): Eukaryota > Viridiplantae > Streptophyta > Magnoliopsida > Poales > Poaceae > Avena > Avena insularis. The sequence goes on along the minus strand of CM042695.1, from coordinate 372,815,857 downwards.
CCACAATGTGCCAACATTTCCCATCAATGTCATATGTGGATGACTCAACGACAGTGAGATACCTTGGTTGAATACTGAAATACTCAATGTAGTCATCCAAGTACTTGATAAAAGTGGATTTCGGCATGTATGTTGGGGCATCTACCGAGTAAGACATGTGTGGCAACTTACAAAAATCCTTAGCAAGATGTAGTTTGAGACGATCATATGTGTGTTTGCGCCATAGCGGCGCGCTGCAATCCTCACGCTCGACGATGACATATGGAATGGAGAATTGGCTAAGGCATGCCGCTGTAGCAAGGCCTGCCGGCCCTGCACCAACAATCAAAACTACGACTTCCTCCATCGAGACAACAGTAGAGTGTATGAATATGGGGGACTGTATGTTGGCAAGCTGGTTGTTGTACGATAACTGGAGATTTACTTTTCTCATCCGATGGAATGTTTGGATGAGCACTCGCACATGAGGCTTACATATACTTGTAATTCTCACATGTCAATTCTATCTTACCAACGTGTTTATATTCTGAATGTTAACTTTGGTCATCATTAATTAGTGCATATCTCTCCAAAAGTTGAAACTGCATAAATATCGAAATTATTGGGAAAGCTTATCTGGATACGGAATTGGTAGATATACTTTATTGAATTTTCTAATTAATATGTGCTGATTAATGCAAACCTCGATAGGATAAGGACATAGAGCCAGGTATCTCAATATGCAATTAATGGTCGATCAATCTTGGTTGTGTACATGATCTATCCAACTACAACCAGCACAACGCGTAGCTAGTCAAGGAGCGACCATAGCAATTGGTTCATGTCCGTGAGGTATTTTTTTGTTCCTCTAGATTGCTCCTCTCATAAGAATATTATTGAGTCCCACCTAGTAAAATTGAAACATGGACATAACAAGCCACATACTAATTTTTTGACTTGGGGTCAGTGCAGACGACGGTAGTGCCTTTTTTTTGGGCAACCAACAGGAGCTCTGCCTTTTCATTAGAGAGATAGAGAAACGTCTTCGATATTATAACAGGCATGTTTTTAATTATGGTGTAAACATGCCGAAATCATCGCAATTTAACTACGCGGAACGGCCTAATCAGGTTTCGGTGGAATGGCAGGCTCGAAAGCAGCAAAAGCATGCTCACGCTGCCGGATATCCTCCCTTGCGATGTCGATGACCTCCACGTAGGTTTAGCGTCGGCTAGTGAAGATCCGCCTATTTCGTTCTTTCCACGCATTCCAAAATACATATAGCAGCTGCCCACTAACTTTTCTTTTCTCGCTCGTGGGCTAGCCCATGATCATGTTGTCCCACCATTCCGAGATGGAAGGGAAGCCGTGCCCGGAGTTTCCTCCCAAGGCAGTGTTGTCCTACTGTATCAAATTCCATATCACTGTTGTGTAGGGACAGTCTTTACAGAGGTGGGTCGCAGTCTCTGGGCCCCCGACATAAAACACACATAGGGTCGTGGGTCCAATTCCTAATAGTAAGATTGTCGGCCGTGGGGAGCTTTCTATGCATCGCGAGTCAGGCGAAGAGTTTGCATTTCGGTCTGCATTAGGAAGGTGTGAAGATTTGGTGGCAACCCCTAAATCCAAGGTTTTAGAAGGTTAGGAAATTCATCCTTTCATCTCTCATTGTTAGTTTAGATCAAGATTGTGAAGTAGAGATGGATTGCATGCTCTGGAAGTAGAGGGATTTTTAGATGTGTATTTTTAGGCAAACTTTGATTAGGCAAAAAGTTACTGAAAATTGAAATGTGTAATTTTAGAGTTTCAGAGCTCATAATGGAATGAGGCTTTCATTGCTAGAACAATAATTAAAAACTCCATATTTTTTATGTTAATTGTTTCCTCAAATTCAAAAATGGTGCATGTAAAATTTTCAAAATTCAAATTCAATGCTCTAGAAGCTCACATTATAACTTGTATTAAATTGGTCACCGGTCTCTATTCATGATGTTGTGTAATGGTATTTGATATACTTTTACAATAATGCAGATGGTTCAGGAATGGATGTACGGTACCGACCGATGCTCTGGCAAGTTCATTAATGGCGTGCATGGATTCATCCGTGTGGCTGATGCGAACAAGTGAAATGGTTTTGTATTCTGCCCATGTAGTGGATGTAGGAATTAGAAGGATTACTCTGACTAAAAAACCCTTCACACCCACCTATTAAAGTTTGATTTCATGCCCAGTTATAATTGTTGGACCAAGCACGGAGAGAGAGGGGTTATAATGGAATACAATTAAAAAGAAGAGGATGATGACAACTATCATGGGTTCCCTAAATACGGTGATACTTCCATGGGGGGATGCTGAAGGGGAGGCTGAAGAAGAGGCACATGATGAGCCCGATGATGATCTTGGTCGGACCATTGCTGATGCACGGAGATACTGCAAAAATAAAAATGAGAGGGTGAAGTTCGATCACATGTTAGAGGATCACAAAAAGTTGTTGTATCCAAATTGCAAAAATGGTCTGAAAAAGCTAGGTAGCACACTGGAATTGTTGCAATGGAAGGCAGAGTGTGGTCTAGCTGACTCTGTATTTGAAAAGTTGCTGAAAATGATGAAGAATATGCTTCCAAAGGATAACGTATTGCCCGTCAGTACGGACAAAGCAAAGAAGGTTGTCTGCCCTCTAGGTTTAGAGGTTCAGAAGATACATGCATGCCCTAATGACTGCATCCTCTACGCAGTGAGGAGTACGAGAATTTGGATGCATGCCCGGCATGCACTACATTGCGATATAAGATCAGACGAGATGATCCTGGTGATGTTGATTGCGAGCCCCCCGGAAGAGGGTTCCTGCCAAGGTGATGTGGTATGCTCCTATAATACCATGGTTGAAATGTTTGTTAAGAAACAAAGAGCACGCCAAGTTGTTGCAATGGCACAAAGAGGAACGTAAGTCAGACGGGATATTGAGACACCCCGCTGATGGGTCGCAGTGGAGAAAAATCGATAGAAAGTACCCGGACTTTGCAGATGACGCGAGGAACTTAAGGTTTGGTATAAGTACAAATGGCATGAATCCTTTTGGGGAGTAGAGCTCCAGTCACAACACATGGCCTGTGACTGTATCTATAACCTTCCTCCTATAGGGTTCATAGCATGGAAAACAAAAATTTCTATCGCAAGAACACAAAATCAAGATCTAATCTATGGCAAAGCCAAGATCTAATCTACGAGATCGGTGCAACGAGATTGTAGAGAAATAACCCTCATAGATCCAAAGCGTTAACGAGATTAGATTTCGTGGTTGATGTAGTAGATCACTTGCCGATCTCAAGATCACGTAGACGATCCTTCCGGCGCCGCGCTTCCGCACTCGGTCACACTTACGAAGTTGATGAAGACCTTCCTCTCCCTATTCTAGCGGGCAGCGGAGGTAGTAGATCTCCTCGGAATCCCAGTAGCACGACGGTATGGTTGTGGTGGAGGAGAGATTTTTAGAGGTCTTCACCTAAGCCGGAGCAGGGTGGTGGAGGATAGATGGGTGGAGCATAGGGTTTGGGGCACGCGGGACCAGGGGCCAAGAGGTGCGCCTCCACCCCTCCTTATACAGATGGGGGCGGCGGCCAAGGGCTTACCAGCCCTAGCCGAGTCCCCCCAACTTGGCTAGCAAGGGGAGAGGTGGGAACTTGCCCTTCAAGTTCTCCCTTTCCTTACCAAACTAGGATTTGACTTTTCAAACTAGGATTTGACTTTTTCAAACTAGGGTTTGACCCCAATTTCCTAGTGCTGGCCGATTTGCCCATTAGGCTTGGTGCGGCTATCCCCTAGAGCATGCCGCAGCCCAAGTGACCCCTCCCGGGGTGGTGGACCCACTAGTGGTCCCTCTAGAACATTCTAGAAGCTTCCGGTCAAAATGCCGAAAACATTTCCGAACCCCGGAAATTGACTTTCCTTATATGAATCTTATTCTCCGGACCATTCTGAATCTCCTCGTGATGTCCTGGATCCAATTCGAGACTCTGAACAACATTAGGTATCCAACTCACATTCCATATCTACTTAAACATCGATTCCTTAAGTGTGTCACCCTACGGTTCGTGAACTATGTAGACATGATCGAGACACCTCTCCGATCAATAAACAATAGAGGGACCTGGAGATCCATAGTGTCTCGCACATATTCAATGATAACTTCATGATCGAATGAACCATTCACATACGATACCGATTCCCTTTGTCGCGCGATACTTTACTTTTCCGAGGTTTAATCGTCGCTATCTCTATACCTAGTTCAACCTCGTAACCGATAAATACTCATTACTCGTTCTATGATATGACATCACTTGTGACCTAGTCACATGCTTGCAAGCCAATTGGATGATATTCCATAGAGAGGCCCCAGAGTATATCTATCCATCATATGGATGGACAAATCCCACTCTTGATCCATGTGCTTCAACACATACTTTTAGAATACCCAATGCCACCTTTATAACCACCCAGTTACGGAAGTGGTGTTTGATGTCATCAAAGTACTCATACGTTGACGGTGATTAACATTATCTAATGGTCGAAGGATTAGGTTACTATGTATTTGAAAGCTTGTAGGAAAATAAACTTAATGACTTGATCTTATGCTATGCTTACTATGGATGTGTGTCCATCACATCATTCTCCTAATGATATGATGTTGTTATTAACAACATCCAATGTCCATGATCAGGAAACCATGATCATCTATTAATCAACAAGCTAATTTAATAAGAGGCTTACTAGGGACTCTTTACTGTTTACAAAACACACAAGTATTATTGTTTCCAGTTAATACAATTATAACATGGGATGTAAACATTTATCATAAACACAAAGATATAATAATAACCACTTTATTATTGCCTCGCACATATCTCCAACAGTCTCCCACTTGCACTAGAGTCAATATATAGATTACATTGTAATGTACCTAACACCCATGGCGTTCTAGTGTTGGTCATGTTTTGCTCTATGGAGAGGTTTAGTCAACAGATCTGCCATGTTCAGATCTGTGTGTATTTTGAAAATATTTATGTCAGCATCTTGGACATGCTCGCGAATAGCATTAAAACGTAGCTTGATATGCTTCAAATTCTTGTGTGACCTTGGCTCCAGTGCATTGGCTATGGCACCCATGTTGTCACAATAGATAGCCACCGGGTCCAATGCACTAGGAACCACACCAAGATCCATAATGAACTCCTTCATCCATATCACTTCTTGTGAAGCCTTCGTAGCAGCTATGTATTCCGATTTAGTTGATGATCTCGCCACAATGCTTTTCTTAGCACTCCTCCAGCTCATTGATGCACTATTCAAAGTAAATACGTATCCAGACTGTGACTTAGAGTCATCCGGATCGGTATTCCAGCTCTTTGTCACCTCCATAAGAAAGAACCATATCCTTAGTCCTCTTTAGGTACTTTAGGATATTTTCAACCGCTATTCAATGTTCCACTCCTGGATCACTTTGATATCTACTGGTCAAACTAACAGCATGTGCTATATCCGGTCTTGTACACAACATGGCATACATGATAGATCCTATGGTCGAGGCATAGGGGATCTTACTCATCCTCTCTCTATCTTCTACCATTGCTGGAATTTGAGTCTTACTCAAGGTCTTACCTGGCAACATGGGAAATAACACTTTCTTGCTTTCTTCCATTCTAAACCTCTTTAGAACCTTGTCCAAGTATGTACTTTGTGAAAGCGCTGTTAAGCGTCTTGATCTATCTCTATAAATCTTGATGCCTAAGATGTATGCTACTTCGCCAAGATCTTTCATTGAAAAACTATTATTCAAATATCCTTTGACACTTTCAAGAAGTTCTATATCATTCCCAATCAACAATATGTCATCCACATATAGTACCAGGAATGCTACAGAGCTCCCACTCACTTTCTTGTAAATACAAGATTCTCCATAAGTTTGTATAAATCCAAAGTTTTTGATCACCTTATCAAAATGTTGATTCCAGCTCCGGGATGCTTGCTTTAGTCCATAAATGGACCACTGAAGTTTGCATACCTTGTTAGCATCTTTAGGATCGACAAAACCTTTGGGTTGTACCATATACAACTCTTCTTCAATGTCACCATTGAGGAATGCCGTTTTGACATCCATCTTCCATATCTCATAATCGTAATATGCAGTGATTGCTAACAAAATCCTCATAGACTTTAGCTTTGCTATCGGTGAGAAAGTCTCATCCCTTTTGTGACAAGTCGAGCTTTATAGATGGTAACATTACAACCAGCGTTTTTTTCTTCTTGAAAATCCATTTGTTCTCGACAGCCTTGCGTCCATCTAGTAAAGTCCACCAAAGTCCACACTTGTTTTTTGTACATGGATCCAATCTTGGATTTGATGGCTTCTTTCCATTTGTTGGAATCTGGGATCATCATTGCTTCCTCATACGTCGCATGGTCATCGGTGTTGTCCACCAACATGACATTCATAACAGGATCATACCAAACAGGAGTGGTACGAACCCTCGTCGACCTGCGAGGTTCAGTAGCAACTTCGTTCGAAGTTTCATGATCATCATCATTAGATTTCTCTCTTATTGGTGCAGGCGCCACAAGAACATCTTCCAGTGTTGTGCTACACTCAAATCCGAGAGAAGATTCAACAACCTCATCGAGTTCTACTTTCCTTCCAGTCATTTCTTTCGAGAGAAACTCCTTCTCAAAAAAGGATCCATTCTTGGCAACGAAAACTTTGCCTTCAGATCTATCATAGAAGGTATACCCAATTTTTTATTTAGGGTATCCTATGAAGACACATTTCTTGGCTTTGGGTTCAAGCTTATTGGGCTGTAACTTCTTTACATAAGCTTCACAACCCCAAACTTTAAGGAACAACAAATTAGGTTTCTTACCAAACCATAATGCATATGGTGTCGTTTCAACGGATTTAGATGATTCCCTATTTAAAGTGAATGCGGCTGTTTCTAATGCATAACCCCAAAACGATAACGGTAAATTTGTAAGAGACATCATAGACCGAACCATATCTAAGAGAGTTCAATTACGACATTCAGACACACCATTACGCTGTGGTGTTCCCGGCGGTGTCAATTGTGAAAGTATTCCGCATTTCTTCAAATGCATGCCAAACTCGTAACTTAGATACTCACCTCCGCGATCAGATCGCAGAAACTTAATCTTCTTTTTATGTTGATTTTCCACTTCACTTTGGAATTCCTTAAACTTCTCGAAAGTTTCAGACTTATGTTTCATAAAGTATATATACCCATATCTACTAAAGTCATCCATGAAAGTAAGGACATAATGATATCCACCGCGCGATGCTACACTCATTGGACTGTACACATCGGTATGTATTATTTCCAATAAGTTCGTAGCTCGCTCCATTATCCCAGAGAATGGTGTCTTAGCCATTTTCCCATCAAACATGCTTCACATATTTCAAGTGATTCAAAATCAAGTGATTCAATAAGTCCATCGGAATGGAGTTTCTTCATGCGCTTCACTCCAATGTGACCAAGATGGCAGTGCCACATGTATGTGGAATTATCATTCAATTTCATTCGTTTAGCATCTATATTATGAACATGTGTATCACTACTATCGAGATTCAATAAGAATAGAACATCCGTCTCAGGTGCATGGCCATAAAAGATATTACTCATATAAATCGAAAAACCATTATTCTCGGACTTAAACGAGTAACCGTCTCTCAATAAACAAGATCCAGATATAATGTTCATGCTTAACACAGGCACTAAATAACAATTATTTAGACTTAAAACTAATCCCGACGGTACATGAAGAGGGAACGTGCCGATGATGATCACATCAACCTTGGAGCCATTTCCAACGCGCATCGTCACCCCGTCTCTCGCTAGTCTTCACTTATTCTGTAGCACCTGTTTCAAGTTACAAATATGAGCAGCCGAACCAGTATCAAATACCCAGGCACTACTACAATTACTAATAAGATACACATCAATAACATGTATATCAAATATACCTTTCTTCTTGATGTTGCGGTTCTTCAGATCTGCCAAGTAATTAGGGGAATTCCGCTTCCAGTGACCACACTCATTGCAACAAAAAAATTCTGCATCAGGGCTAGGGCCAGCTCGGGTATTCTTATCAAGTGTAGCAACATATTTTCCGCCCTTCTTGAAGTTACCCTTGAGCTCATCATTTTCCTTCATGTCTACTTCGGCAACCAACAAAGTGGCAGCAAGTTCATTGAGCGATCCAATCGCACCACTTATCTTGTAATTCGGCACAAACTTTTGTAACTAGGTGGGAGCGACTGCAGAACTCTATCCGTCACAAGATCAACTGGGATGACATATCCTAGTGTCTTGAGACGTTGAACATAGTGTATAATCATAATGATGTGATCATTCATAGAGTTGTCTTCCTTCATCATAACACTAAAGAACTCGCTAGAGATCATATATATCTTGGCACGGATTTGTCTCTCAAAGCGTTCTTGGAGTCTAGGATCCATTGACATTAAAAGGGCATGTATGCCCCCATGTGTGGTTTTGGTAATTAATGACAATCTCTATGGACTAATGTGTAAATTGAGTTTCACTTGTAGGTTTGTCCATTGGCATTGCTTGGGCCATGTGTTGGTATCAAGGTTGAAAGTTGAAGAAATGTCCAAGGGCTTTGTGCCCATTGGAATCATGAAGAAAGAAGGAGCTTGAAGGTTGATCAAGACAAGTGCAAAGAGTTGCATCAAGATGGATCAAAGTCAAGAAGGGATGAAGAAGGGCGAGCTCAAGATGCGCCATATCTAGAAGATCTCATGCTTGAAGCTTGCCATCCTCATGATCATGGAGTGATGAAGACAAGTTCAAATAAGAAGTTTCCCCATGGAGTATGGGGGAGCAATTTGCAAGTCCTCATCTTAATCAAGCAAGAGCAATCAAGAAAGGTGTTCCCACCTGAGAAGAACAAGACGGTCTACACCAAGTTCAAGTGTATTGCTCAAGGCAAAGGTATGATATTGATAGGGATTCTATTTTTCCAGTCTCGTGTTGTTGGGAGACCGGGTTTAGGATAAATAGCTGTACTATCAAGAGGGGCTCTCAAGCAGGTGTCTCGATCGCATCGTTCGGAGAGAGCTCAAACCTTTGCATTCATAGCATCATATTTCGTGGTTGTTATTTGGTTCTTCTCCATGAGATAACCTAGAGATTGTGGTTATCATCATAACAATCTCTAGTTCATCAAATAAGGTTTTTTCTTGCATATCTTATTGCATTCTTGATCGTGCGGGTTTTTCCGGCTCCACACCTTAGGAGATATCTCACATATATATACTTTATATTTACTCCCTTGGTGGTATTCAATATTTAAAATTTTGTTGCTACTTGTTTTTATCTTCCCAACAAAATTGGTTTCATACCAATCGGAGTTTCCAAGCTCAACTTCTTGTGTTTTGGGTTTTGGAGGTTTTACCGGTTCATCGCTTCTAGAGAGGTCGTACCTTCTCAATTTGGTTTTATCCTTACATTTTGGACTATGATGTTTCTTTGCATAATATTGTATAGCTTTTCGTTCTCTTCAAAATGAGCCTAATATCATAAAAAACGAAGTTCGGAATCAAAAGTTATTGAAGTTTTCGTGCAATGCTATCCTGCGTTTTTGCTTGAGAGGAAGTTCCGGCTCAAGTTCCGACCCAAGTTCCGGCCAGGTTCAATAACTTGTGTTTCTATTTGCCGGAAGTTCCGGTGGGGGGCCGGAAGTTCCGGTGGTGCGCGAATCTGGCCCAAACGGTCAGTTTTTCCTTGTCCTATTTAAGGGGGGCTTCTTCCCCAATGGTTCCCCATCTTTTGAGCTCATTTTTGCCCACCATTGTTGACCTATTTGAGCTTTATTACTCCCTCTCCCTCCCATGATTCTTACGTCTTTTTGAGGGAAAAGTGAGAGGAGATCTAGATCTACAATCCCCCCAAGTCAAATCCCTTCTTTGTGAAGGAATCACTGGGATCTAGATCTTGGAGAGTTTTGTGTTCTCCTCTTGTGTTCTTCCTCCCTTATTTACCCAATAGATTTTGTAGCTTTGTTGGAATTTGGTAGAGAAGGACTTTCCCTTGCATTTGGTGCATAGGTTTGAGTTCTCCTCGGAGATTCGGTGAGTTCAAGCTTGTGGGCTTGTTTCTCTTGGGTTCTTGGAACCCTAGACGGTTGTGTGGTTGGGTTGTTGACCTTTTGTGGTCTTGTAGCCTTTTGTGGCTTTGTTGGCCTTTTGTGGCGTTGTATCCTTTTATGGCTTTGTTGTTGGGATCCTCCAATTGAGTTGTGGAGATAGCCCCAATCTTGTATGGGTTCGGTGACCGCCCTCAAGAGTCCCATAGTGGAGCGAGTGCCCGCCTTTTGTGGTGCGCACTCGAGAGAATAGGGTGAGTCTTTTGTGGCGTCGGTGAGTTGCGTGCTTCCGCATCCGGGGTGAGGACTTGTGTGGCGTTGGGTGAGCATCGAGCCACAACACCTTGAGGTGAGCCATTTTTGGCGTTCGGAGAGCATTGCACCATCACACCTCTCCAACGAAGACGTAGCTTTTTTGGAAGTGAACTTCGGGAAACAAATCTTCGTCTCCGCGTCCATCGGTTATCTCTCAACCGAGCTCTTTACTTGTGCACTTTACGTTTTGATAGCCATCGTGCTTGAAGTATTTATCTTGCTATCACCTTGTTGCTTGTATTGCTTAGCATAGGTTGTTGGTGCACTTAGGTCAACCTAGTAGTTAGGTTTTGTGCTCAATAAATTAAATGTTAGTTTTATTCCGCATTTATTTGATCCTAAACCGTAATATTTTTAAAAAGCCTATTCACCCCCCTCTAGGAGACGTCCTTTGCATTTTCAGACATAAGGATCACATATTTCACAAGATTGTACTCATCACGCTTTGTGTCATACACATTGCGTCATCCCAAGATGCGGTATTTGCAGGTGGGTTACCTAGTGGTGCATCCAACACATAGGTATAATTTCCAGCATCGAGGACAATCCTCATGTTACAAAACCATTTTGTGAAGTTGCTTCCATTGTATTTCAACTTTTCTTTCTTTAGGAACGCATTAAAAATGATGGTAGGGGTCGCCATGATCTACAACATATTTGCAAAGAGTTTAGACTAAGTTTATGATAAATTGAGTTCAAATTTAATTCTTAAATTAACTAGGTGAACTTCCACTCAAAACAACATCCCTCAAATTGTTTTAGTCATCACACGGACCAAATCCACTACACCAAGTCCGATCTTCACGAGAGAAGATGTAGCTTCAAAGGCGAACAATCAACATGTTCATCATATCATTTATATGACTCATGCTTTACCTTTTGGTATTCCATGTTCCAAGACCATGTCTGTACATGCTAGGATCGTCAATATTAACCTTAGTATCCGCATGTGCAAATCTGGCTTGCACCCATTATATACACACGTAGAATCTATCACACCCGATTATCACAAGATGCTTCGAAACGACGAGTCTTAACAACGGTGCCTACTAAGGACGAACACTTTATTACTTGATATTTAGTGAGAGGGATCATTTTATAATGCTACTGTCGCGATCTAAAAAATACAAGATGCATAAAAAGGATTAACATCACATGCAGTTCGTAATATGTGATATAATATGGCCTTTCTTCTTATGCCTTTGATCTCCATCTCCAAAGCACGAACATGATCTCCATAATCACCGACATAGCGTCAAGGTCAATGGTGCTACTTCATGGTTATCCATCACCACCAACAACTATTACAACTACTTGATGAATAGACTCACATGTCTTAACAAACTTAAAGACAACCATAAGGCTCCTACCGGTTGCCAACTTATAATAAGGATCGTTGCATACATCAGATATAATCACAATCACATCATGGCCATATCACATCACGACACATGCCCTGCAAAAACAAGTTAGACGCCTCTAATTTTCTTTGCATTTTTTACGTGGCTTGGGGCTTTCGAATAAGAACCGTTCTTACCTACAAACAAGAACCACAACGCTGACACAAGTGTTGTCAAGTGCCTATTGTAAATTGAATCTTAACTATGGTGGGAGAGACAGACACCCACAAAGCCACTTGTGCAATACAAGTTGCACGTTGAGCGTGGAGCAAGTCTCATGTATGATGACATGTAAGGTTAGCCCGGGCCGCTTCATCCCACCATCCCACAAGATGCAGAGTACATGAAAATCAAGCGACAACAAAATCATCAATGTCCACAAAACCACCGTGTTCTACTCGTGCAACAGATCTACGCATAGAGTCGGCTCTGATACCACTATAGGGTTCGTAGCATGGGAAACAAAAAAATTCTATCGCATGAACACACAAAACCAAGATCTAATCTATGGCAAAGCCAAGATCTAATCTACGAGATCGGTGCAACGAGATTGTAGAGAACTAACCCTCATATATCCAAAGGGTTAACGAGATTAGATCTCGTGGTTGATGTAGTCGATCACTTGCCGATATAAAGATCGCGTAGACGATCCTTCCGGCGCCGCGTTCCGGCAGCGCTTCCGCACTAAGTCACACATACAGAGTTGATGACAACCTTCCTCTCCCCGTTCTAGTGGGCAGCGGAGGTAGTAGATCACCTCGGAATCCCAGTAGCACGACGGTATGGTGGTGGTGGAGGAGAGATTTTTGCAGGGCTCCGCCTAAGCCTGAGCAAGGTGGTGGAGGAGAGAGGGGTGGCGCCTAGGGTTTGGGACGCGCAGGACCAGGGGCAAAGGGGTGTGCCCCCACCCCTCCTTATATAGATGGGGGTGGCCAAGGGCTTCCCAGCCCTAGCCGAGTCCCCCCAACTCAACTAGCAAGGGGATAGGTGGGAACTTGCCCTTCAAGTTTTTCCTTTACTTTCCAAACTAGGATTTGACTTTTCAAACTAGGATTTGACTTTTTCAAACTAGGGTTTGACCCCAATTTCCTAGTGCTGGCCGATTTGCCCTTTGGGCTTGGTGCGGCTAGCCCCTAGGGCATGCTGTAGCCCAAGTGACCCCTCTCGGGATGGTGGACCTACAGGTGGTCCCTCTAGAACATTCTAGAAGCTTCCGGTCAAAACACCGAAAACATTTCTGAACCCCGGAAATTGACTTTCCTTATATGAATCTTATTCTCTAGACCATTTCGGATATCCTCGTGATGTCGTGGTCCAATCCGAGACTCCGAACAACATTCAGTCTCCAACTCACATTCATATCTACTTAAACAACATCGATTCCTTAAGTGTGTCACCCTACGGTTCGTGAACTATGCAGACATGATCGAGACACCTCTCTGATCAATAACCAATAGAGGGACCCGGAGATCCATAGTGGCTCCCACATATTCAACGATAACTTCATGATCGAATGAACCATTCACATACGATATTGATTCCCTTTGTCACGTGATACTTTACTTATCAGAGGTTTAATCGTTGCTATCTCTATACCTAGTTCAACCTCGTTACCGATAAGTACTCTTTACTTGTTTCGTGATATGACATCCCTTGTGACCTAGTCACATGCTTGCAAACCAATTGGATGACATTCCACCGAGAGGGCCTAGAGATATCTATCCGTCATATGGATGGACAAATCCCACTCTTGATCCATGTGCTTCAACACATACTTTCAGAATACCCAATGCCACCTTTATAACCACCCAATTATGGAAGTGGTGTTTGATGTCATCAAAGTACTCACCCGATGACGATGATTAACATGATATCATGGTCGAAGGATTAGGTTACTATGTATTTGAAAGCTTGTAGAAAAACAAACTTAATGACTTGATCTTATGCTATGCTTACTATGGGTGTGTGTCCATCACATCATTCTCCTAATGATATGATTTTGTTATTAACAACATCCAATGTCCATGATCAGGAAACCATGATCATCTATTAATCAACAAGCTAGTTTAACAAGAGGCTTACTAGGGACTCTTTACTGTTTACAAAACACACAAGTATTATTATTTTCGGTTAATACAATTATAGCATGGGATGTAAACATTTTCATAAACACAAATATATAATAATAACCACTTTATTATTGCCTCTTAGGCATATCTCCAATACCTCCTTGGTTGTGCATGAAGCGGACGTTCATTATGATGCCAGTGTTGATCCAAGGCCTGAAGCAACCCGATAATGACATTGATGTGTACCTAAGGCCATTACTTGAAGAAATTTTACAATTGTGGCACGAACCCAACATACATATGTGGGATGAGCAAAACTAGGAGGAATTTGACCTAGAGCGTTGCTTTTCATAACAATCAATGACTGGCCTGCTCTTAGTAACCTTTCAGGACAAACAAACAAGGGATACAATGCATGCACGCACTATTTATATGACATTGAAAGTATATATATTTCGAACATTATAAGAAGAATGTGTACATGGGGCATCATCGATTTCTTTTGGCCAAGCATGACTTAAGAAAGAAACTCAAGCATTTCAACGGTCAGGCATGTCACCCAACGAAGCCTAAGGAACGTACTGGTGCTGATGTATTTGATATGGTCAAAGATTTGGATCAAATAGTAACCTTTGGAAAGGGTCTTGGTGGACAATCTGTTCTGAAGGACGTTGATGGACACACACCCATGTGGAAGAATAAATCTATATTTCGGGAGCTACCCTATTGTAAATTCCTAGAAGTCTGCTCTACAATCGACGTGATGCATGTGACGAAAAATATTTTCGTGAACCTGCTAGGCTTCTTGGGCGTGTATGCGAAGACAAAAGATACAACAGAAGCACAGAAGGACCAGCAACATATGAAAGACCCAGAAGGCCTACATCCAGAATGGTTTCAAGGTCATGCCAGCTACGCTCTTACCAAACAAGAGAAGGAAATACTTTTTGAATGCCTGAGCAATATCAAGGTCTTATCTGGCTTCTTGTCGAATATAAAGGGAATAATAAATATGACAGAGAAAAGTTCCAAAACCTAAAGTTTCATGACTGCCATGTGATTATGACGCAAATGCTTCCGATTGCATTAAGGGTGCTTCTACCGAATTATGTTTGAGTACCCATTGTGAAGCTATGTGCATTCCTCAATGCAATCCCTCAAAAGATAATCAATCCTAAAGATCTACCACGGTTACAGAATGATGTGGTCCAATGTCTTGTCAGTTTCAAATTGGTGTTCCCATCATCCTTCTTAAATATTATGACACACCTCATTGTTCACCTAGTCGAAGAGATTTCCATTCTCGGTCCTGTATTTCTACACAATATGTTCCCCTTTGAGAGGTTCATGGGAGTCTTAAAGAAATATTTTCATAACCATGCTAGTCCAGAAGGAATCATCTCCAAGGCCAGAAGGTAGCACCTCCCAGTGCCAGCCTAGCAGATCCTAGTCTCGGACATGCCCAGCGGAGCCCAGTACTCCGTCGTTGCCACAGAGTCGAAGACGAGGATGCGGGATGGGAATCCTAAAGCAGGCGGTGGGAATGTGTGGATATTTTGGTGGCCATGACGGTCAGTCTATATATTGAGGGAAAGGGCAGGAAAACATGGCGAGAAGCGGAGATAAAGGGCAGGAAAACATGGTGGGAAACGGAGGGAAAGGACGGGAAAACGTGGCGGGAAATATCTTTAGTACCGGTTGAAGAAACCAACCGGGACTTAAGGAGTTGCGGCAGGCTGGGGCCGGCGCGAGCATGTTTAGTCCCGGATGGTGTCTCCAACTGGACTAAAGGTTCATCTTTAGTCCTGGCTGGAGACACCAACCGGGACTAAACATGGGTGGCGACACTATTTCGGTGGGTGGCGACACTATGCCAGTGAGTGGCAACACTATTACGATGGGTGGCAGCACTAATGATAGGGGTGAGTGTCGACATTATGTCATGAGTGTCTACACTATGTTGTGCTTCTTAATCTATAAATAGGCATCCTTGTGACGTTATCAACTGCAAACAAGATGGTGTACGAGAGCAGGGACAACACTACGGCTAGCTTGAGGGAGATGCCGCCGGATCCCAGTCCTCCGGCATCTCCAACAATATGGCCATAGAGGCACTTCCTAATATGTGAAATTAGTTAGCTCCCCGGCGTATTGATATAGCTAGAGAAGTTATGAACTTGAAGATGGTGTGTGAGAGCAGGGACACCACTATGGCCAACTTGAGGGAGATGACTGATGTCTATGCACGCTTCTATTATTGTAGACAGTGTTGGGCCTCCAAGTAGAGAGGTTTATAGAACAGTGATGAGTGCGTGAACACTTCGTTGGGAGACCCCAAGAGGAAGGTATGATGAGCACAACAACAAGTTTTCCCTCAGTAAGAAACCAAGGTTATCGAACCAGTAGGAGGAAGGAAACGACTCAAAGGTGTTGCTAGCAACTTGGAGATCTACACAACACAAACTCAAGACTTTGCCCCAACGAACAGTGAGGTTGTCAATCTCACCGGTTTGCTGTAACAAAGGATTAACTGTATGGTGTGGAAGGTAATGGTAGTTTGCAACGAGTAAACAATAAACAATGGAAGATGTATCAATGGTAAAGATTGGACCGGGGTCCATAGTTCACTAGAGGTGTTCTTCTTATATAAACAAACATGGCATGCTGGGTAAACAAATTACAGCAGGGCAATTTACAGGACTGAGCAAGGCATAACAATGCAATACTAGACATCATGATCCTATGAGATTCGATTGGGCAATACAACAAGATACATAGACCGACATCCAACTGCATCTATGACTAGAAGTCCACCTTTGGGTTATCATCCGAACCCCCTTCAGTATTAAGTTGCAAGCAACAGACAACTGCTTTAAGCAAAGTGTGTAAGGTAAACAATCCACTTGTTCCATGAACAAGAGACCGTTGTTTTCTCCCTAGTGGAAATAACACATCTACAACGTTAGAGATTTCTATCACTTCCCATAGATTAAATAGAGGCATGAACCCACTATCAAGCATAAATACCCCCTCTTGGAGTCACTAGCAACTACTTGGCCAAGATAGCTACTAACAACAGAGAGCATGAAAGATCACAAACAACACAGACATGATATAATCAATACGACAAAACCATTAATCAATCTGACATAGTAATCTCAATATCCATCGGATCCCCGCAAACACAACATGCATGATTACAAATATACGAGATCTTGATCATGAACGGAGCTCACAATATCTAGAGATGAAAGCACAAAGGAGGAGATACAACCATCTAGATACTACATGGACCCGTAGTCCAAGGTGGAACTATTCATGCTGATAAGTACAGAAGGGAGCCGGAGGGGCCAGCCAGGGCAGCCAGACCCCCCAGACGCAGCCAGGGGTGGGCCCGCGCCTGGCTAGGGTTTGCCCCCCTGGTCGCCTCCTCGGCCTCCCCCTTCGCCTATAAGAAGCCCCCGATGCAGAAACCCTAAGAACCCGATCAAATCTCCATGAAACTGTCTGTAGCCGCTGCCACCATCGTCCCTAGATCGGGGAGGGGGATCTGAAGTTCTTACGGGCACCCCGCCGGAGGGGAGATCATCCCGGAGGCCTTCTCTCCGGTATGATGCATGACTAGTTCTGTTGGAGATATGCCCTAGAGGCAATAATAAATATAGTTATTATTATATCTTTGTGTTTATGATAAATGTTTTCATTCATGCTATAATAGTATTAACAAGGAAACATTAATACTTGTGTGATTTGTAAACTTAAATTGAAGTCCCTAGTATAGCCTCTATACATCACTAGCTTGTTGGTTGATAAATGATTGTGGTTTCCCAATCATGAACATTGAGATGTTATCAACAACAAGATCATATCGTTAGGAGAATGATATGGTGGACATACTCCTATAGATAAGCATAGCATAAAGATCAAGTCATTTTAATAGTTCAATTGCTATATGCTTTCTGATACATAGTAAACTAATTCCTTCGACCATGAGATCATGCATATCACCTTTACCGGATGGATGCTTTGATGACATCAAACACCACACCGTAACTGGGTGGCTATAAAGGTGGCATTGAGTGTTCGGAAAGTATTGGTTGAAACACATGGATCAAGAGTGGGATTTGTCCATCCATATGACGGATAGATATACTCTTGGCCCTCTCGGTGAAATGTCATCCAATTGGCTTGCAAGCATGTGACTGGCTCACAAGGGATCACATATCACGGGAACGAGAAAAGAGTACTTATCAGTAACGAGGTTGAACTAGGTATGCAGAGATACCGACGATCATAACCTCGGATAAGTAAACTATCGTGAGACAAAGAGAAATTGGTGTCATATGTAAGTGGTTCATTCGATCGCAAAGTAATCGTAGAAATATGTGGGATCCATATGAATTTCCAGATTCCTCTATTGGTTATTGATCGGAGAAGTGTCTCGATTATGTCCGCATAATTCACGAACCGTAGGGAGACACACTTAAGGATTCAACGTTGTTTGAGTAGTTATGGAATGATGAGAAAGTGACCGAATGTTGTTCGGAGTCTCGAATGGGATTCGGGATATCACGAGGAGATCCAGAATGGTCTGGAGAATAAGATTCATATAAGGAAAGTCCCGTTTCGGAGTTGGAGAATGATTCCGGTGTTTTCATCGGGAATGTTCTAGAAGGTTCCGGAATGTCCGGCACTCCGGGGGGGAAGGGTACATGAATGTGTTATATCAAGTTGGTATGATTGCATCATGTAATCGGTGTCATCGCTGAACAAAATAGAGGGTTTATTCAAATCCTAGTTTGAAAAGTCAAACGGTTAGTTTGAAAGTCAAACGGCAATTTTTGGAAAGAGGAGGAGGAGTGGGAAACCGAGTTGAGGAGGAGTTCCTCCTCCCCACCGCCAGCGCACCCTCCAAGCCGAGTTGGGGAGGGACTCCTCTGCCTCCCTTGGCCGGCCGGCCCCTCCACCTATATAAGGAGGGGCAGGGCTCCCTCCTAGAGACACACAAGATCCTCTCCTCCAAACCCTAGCCCCAAGCCGCCACCGCCTCCATAGCCGCCGCCGGCCCTAGGGAAAACCGCCGCCGCCGCCTAGCTAAACCCTAGCCATCGGCTTGCCCCCCTCCTTGGTGTGTCTCAACCCTAGAACACCGAGGGACTCTCTCATACTCCACCATACTCGCTCCGGCTTAAGGCGAAGCCCTGCGAGATCTCCCCTCTACTTCCGGTACCACGCCGTTGTGCTGCCGGAATTGCGAGGAGAGTGCTACAACCTCCGCTGCCTGCTGGAACAAGGGAGAGGAAGGTCTTCGTCGAAAATCGAACGCAGGACCGATCTGGGAGCGCTGCCGAACGGAAGGATCGTCTACGCGATCTTGAGATCGGGAAGAGTACGGCTACATCTCCCACGAGAATCTGCTCTCGTTAAACACTTTGGAATCTTCGAGGGTGAGTTATTCTATCGACTCGTTGCTACAATCTAGTAGATAGATCTTGGCTTGTTTGTTTGTATGCGGTAGAAAATTTTTGTTTTCCATGCTACGAAACCCTACAAAGGGTATCGAGCCGTGTCTATATGTAGATCTGTTGCACGAGTAGAACACAATGGTCACTGTGGGCGTTGATGCTTTTATTGTCGATTGCTTCTTGTGTACTTTGCATCTTGCGGTATGTTGGGATGAAGCGGCCCGGGATAACCTTACATGACATCGTTCATCAGACTTGCTCCACGCTTGACATGCAACTTGTATTGCATAAGTGGCTTTATGGTGCTGTTTCTCCTAGCATAGTTAAGATCCAATTTACAACAGGTGATTAACAATACTAGTATCAATGTTGTGGTTTTTGTTCGTAAGTTAGAACGACACTTATTGAAAGCCCCAAACCACGTAAAACATGCAAAGAAAGTAGAGGCGTCTAATTTTGTTTTGCAGGGGTGTGCTGTGATGTGATATGGCCATGATTGTGATTATATTTGATGTATGCAATGTTCCTTATTGTAAGTTGGCAACAGGCAGGAGCCGTATGGTTGTCTTTAATTTAAGTTAAGACCCGCGTGTCTATTCAAAGTAGTTGTAATAGTTGAAGCCGGTGGACGAAAACCATGGAGAAGCGTCATTGACCTTGATGCAATGCCGGTGATGATGGAGATCATGTTCGTGCTAGAAGATGGAGATCGGAAGCACAAAGAAGAAAGGCCATATCATATCACATATTATGAATTGCATGTGATGTTAATCCTTTATGCATCTTGTATTGCTTACTAGACGACGGTAGCATTATAAGATGATCCCTCATGCACATGAATTTCAAGTCATAAAGTGTTCACCCTTAGTTATCACCGTTGCTAAAGCTTGTTGTTTCGAAGCACCACGTGATGATCGGGTGTGTTAGATTCCGCAAGTGTATACAACGTGAGCAAAGACAGATTTGCTCATGTGGAAACTAAGGTTTGATCTTGACGAGCCTAGCATGTACAGACATGGTCTCGGAACATGGATCACCGAAAGGTAAAGCATGAATCATATAGTAGATATGATGAACATGTCGATTGTTCGCCATTGAAACTATGTCAGCTCTCGTGATGATCGGTGTTGATGTGGTGGATTTGGTTCGTGTGATCACTAAAACAATGTGAGGGATATTGTTTTGAGTGGGAGTTCACCTAGATTAATTTTATTATTAATTTGAACTCAAGTTGTCATAAACTTAGTCTAAACTATTGCAAATATGTTGTAGATCAATGGCAGCCCCTACCATCAATTTTAATGCGTTCCTAGAGAAAGAAAAGTTGAAAAACAATGGAAGCAACTTCGCAGATTGGTTCCGCAATTTGAGGATTGTCCTCACAGCTGGTAATTTGACCTATGTGCCAGATGCACCGCTGGGTGACCCACCTGCAGCTGATGCTGCCGATGAAGTAAAGAATGTTTACCTCACTCGAAAGACTCAGTACTCCACAGTTCAATGTGCTATCTTGTATGGTTTAGAATCGGAGCCTCAGAAAAGGTTTGAGAATTCAGACCCATATGATATTGTCGAGGATCTCAAATTAATCTTTGAGACTCATGTGGCAATTGAAAGCTATGAGGCTTCTGAAAAGTTCTTTAACTGCAAGATGGAAGAGGGCAGCTCCGTCAGTGAGCATGTGCTTAAGATGTCTGGGCACGCAAACAAACTTCAAAGCTTGGGTATTGTGATTCCTAATGCTTTGGGGATTTACCGTGTCCTCCAATCACTACCACCAAGTTACAAGAACTTTGTGATGAACTACAACATGCAGAACATGAACAAGACGTTGCCAGAACTCTTTGCCATGTTGAAATCTGCAGAAGTGGAGATCAAGAAAGAGCACCAAGTGTTGTTGGTCAATAAGACCACCAAATTCAAGAAAGGCAAGTCTAAGCAGAAGGGACACTTCAAGAAGGGTGGTAAGAAGGTTGCCACGCCGACGAAGAAGACCAAGGCTGGACCTAAGCCTGATACTGAGTGCTTTTACTGCAAAGGGGAAGGTCACTGGAAGCGGAATTGCCCAAAGTACTTGGCGGATTTGAAGAACGACAACATCAAGAAGAAAGGTATATCTGATATACATGTTATTGATGTGTATCTCACTAGTACTCGTAGTAGTGCACGGTATTTGATACTTGGTTCGGTTGCTCATATTTGTAACTTTCAAAAGCAGTCTTTGAAATAAACGGAAGCTAGCGAAGAACGAGGTGACGATGCGCGTGGGAAACGGATCAAAGGTTGATGTGATCGCGGTCGGCACGCTACCCCTTCATCTACCATTGGGATTAGTTTTATACTTAAATAATTGTTATTTGGTGCCTGCGTTAAGCATGAACATTATATCGGGATCTTGTTTATTGCGAGACGGTTACTTGTTTAAGTCCGAGAATAATGGTTGTTCGATTTATATGAGTAATATGTTTTATGCACATGCACCTTTGATAGATGGTCTATTCTTATTGAATCTCGATAGTGGAAATACACATATTAATAACATTGAAGCTAAACGTTTGAAATCGAGCGATAACTCGACCTATATGTGGCAATCGCTGTCTTGGTCACATTGGAGTGAAGCGTATGAAGAAACTCCATTCCGATGGACTTCTTGAATCACTTGATTTCGAATCACTTGATAGATGCGAAGCATGTCTGATGGGTAAAATGACTAAGACTCCATTTTCTGGTATGATGGAGCGAGCTACAGACTTATTGGAAATCATACATACCGATGTGTGTGGTCCAATGAGTGTAGCATCGCGCGGTGGTTATCGTTATGTTCTTACCTTCACGGATGACTTGAGTAGATATGGGTATATCTATTTCATGAAACATAAGTCCGAAACTTTCGAGAAGTTTAAGGAATTTCAAAGTGAGGTTGAGAATCAACGTAACAAGAAGATTAAATTTCTACGTTCTGATCGTAGAGGTGAATATCTAAGTTACGAGTTTGGCGAGCATTTGAAGAAATGCGGAATACTTTCACAGCTGACACCGCCGTGAACACCATAGCGTAATGGTGTGTCCGAACGTCGTAATCGAACTCTCTTAGATATGGTTCGTTCTATGATGTCACTTACAGATTTACCGCTATCATTTTGGGGTTATGCATTAGAAACAGCCGCATTCACTTTAAATAGGGCACCATCTAAATCCGTTGAAACGACACCGTATGAATTATGGTTTGGGAAGAAACCTAGATTGTCGTTCCTTAAAGTTTGGGGATGCGAAGCCTATGTAAAGAAGTTACAGCCGGACAAGCTTGAACCCAAAGCGGAAAAATGCGTCTTCATTGGATACCCGAAGGAAACTATTGGGTATACCTTCTATCATAGATCCGAAGGCAAAATCTTCATTGCCAAGAATGGATCCTTTCTAGAGAAGGAATTTCTCTCGAAAGAAGTGACTGGAAGGAAAGTAGAACTCGACGAGGTTGTCGAACCTTCTCTCGAAATTGCGAGTAGCACAGCACCGGAAGAAGTTCCTGTGGTGCCTGCACCAATAAGAGAGGAAGCTAATAATGATGATCATGAAACTTCGGTTGAAGTTGCTACAGAGCCTCGCAGGTCAACGAGAACTCGTACCACTCCAGATTGGTATGATCCCGTTATGAGTGTCATGTTGGTGGACAACACCGATGACCCTGAGACATATGAGGAAGCAATGATGAGCCCAGATTCCAATAAATGGCAAGAAGCCATGAAATCCGAGATTGGATCCATGTACGAAAACCAAGTATGGACTTTGGTGGACTTAGGATGGCGGAAGGTGTCGAGAACAAATGGATTTTCAAGAAGAAAACAGATGCTGATGGTAATGTTACTGTCTATAAAGCTCGACTTGTCGCAAAAGGGTTTCGACAAATTCAAGGAGTTGACTACGATGAGACTTTCTCACCAGTAGCGAAGCTAAAGTCTGTGAGGATTATGTTAGCAATCGCTGCATATTATGATTATGAGATATGGCAGATGGATGTCAAAACAGCATTCCTCAATGGAGACATTGATGAAGAGTTGTATATGATGCAACCCAAAGGTTTTGTCGATCCTAAAGATGCTAACAAGGTATGCAAACTTCAACGGTCCATCTATGGATTGAAGCAAGCATCCCGAAGTTGGAATCAACATTTTGATAAGGTGATCAAAAGTTTTGGTTTTATGCAAACTTATGGAGAAGCTTGTATTTACAAGAAAGTGAGTGAGAGCTCTGTATCATTCTTAATACTATATGTGGATGACATATTGTTGATTGGGAATGATGTAGACCTTCTTAATAGTGTCAAGGAATATTTGAATAATAGTTTTTCAATGAAGGATCTTGGCGAAGCAGCTTACATATTAGGCATAAAGATTTATAGAGATAGATCGAAACGCCAAATATCATTGTCACAAAGTACATATTTGGACAAAGTTCTAAAGAGGTTTGGAATGGAAGATAGCAAGAAAGGGTTCTTGCCCATGTTGCCCAATACGACCTTGAGTAAAACTCAGAGTCCGACATCAGCAGAAGATAGAGAAAGGATGAGTAAGACTCCCTATGCCTCAGCCATAGGATCTCTAATGTATGCCATGCTATGTACTAGACCCGACATTGCATATGCTGTTAGTTTAACTAGCAGATATCAAAGTGATCCAGGAGTGGATCATTGGACAGCGATCAAAAAAAACATCCTTAAGTACTTGAGAAGAACTAAGGATATGGTTCTTTCTTATGGAGGTGATGAACAACTCGTTGTTAATGGTTACACCGATGCTAGTTGGAATACCGATCCGGATGATTCTAAATCACAATCTGGATACGTATTTATTTTGAATGGTGCAGTTATTGGAGGAGTGCAAAGCAAAGCGTTGTGGCGAGATCTTCAACTGAATCGGAATACATGGCTGCTTGGAGGCTTCACAAGAAGCGATATGGATGAAAGAGTTCATTACAGAGCCGGTGTGGTTCCTAGTGCTGGACCCAATGTCTATCTCTTGTGATAACATGGGCGCCATAGCCAATGCGCAAGAACCAAGGTCACACAAGAAGCTGAAGCATATCAAGCTACGTTTTCACGCTATTCGAGAACATATCCAAGATGGGGATATAAAGATTTGCAAAGTACACACAGATCTGAATGTGGCGGATCCGTTGACTAAACCTCTCCCGAGGGCAAAACATGACCAGCACCAAACTGCCATGGGTGTTCGGTATATTACCATGTAATCTAGATTAGATGACTCTAGTGCAAGTGGGAGACTGTTGGAGATATGCCCTAGAGGAAATAATAAATATAGTTATTATTATATCTTTGTGTTTATGATAAATGTTTTCATTCATGCTATAATAGTATTAACAAGGAAACATTAATACTTGTGTGATTTGTAAACTTAAATTGAAGTCCCTAGTAGCCTCTATACATCACTAGCTTGTTGGTTGATAAATGATTATGGTTTCCCTATCATGAACATTGAGATGTTATCAACAACAAGATCATATCATTAGGAGAATGATATGGTGGACATACTCCTATAGATAAGCATAGCATAAAGATCAAGTCATTTTAATAGTTCAATTGCTATATGCTTTCTGATACATAGTAACCTAATTCCTTCGACCATGAGATCATGCATATCACCTTTACCGGATGGATGCTTTGATGACATCAAACACCACACCGTAACTGGGTGGCTATAAAGGTGGCATTGAGTGTTCGGAAAGTATTGGTTGAAACACATGGATCAAGAGTGGGATTTGTCCATCCATATGACGGATAGATATACTCTGGGCCCTCTCGGTGAAATGTCATCCAATTGGCTTGCAAACATGTGACTGGCTCACAAGGGATCACATATCACGGGAACGAGAAAAGAGTACTTATCAGTAACGAGGTTGAACTAGGTATGCAGAGATACCGACGATCATAACCTCGGATAAGTAAACTATCGTGAGACAAAGGGAAATTGGTGTCGTATGTAGGTGGTTCATTCGGTCGCAAAGTAATCGTAGAAATATGTGGGAGCCATATAAATTTCCAGATTCCTCTATTGGTTATTGATCGGAGAAGTGTCTCGATTATGTCCGCATAATTCACGAACCGTAGGGAGACACACTTAAGGATTCGACGTTGTTTGAGTAGTTATGGAATGATGAGAAAGAGACCGAATGTTGTTCGGAGTCTCGAATGGGATTCAGGATATCACGAGGAGATCCGGAATGGTCCAGAGAATAAGATTCATATAAGGAAAGTCCCGTTTCGGAGTTGGAGAATGATTCCGGTGTTTTCATCGGGAATGTTCTAGAAGGTTTCGGAATGTCCGGCACTCCGGGGGGGAAGGGTACATGAATGTGTTATATCAAGTTGGTATGATTGCATCATGTACTCGGTGTCATCGCTGAACAAAATAGAGGGTTTATTCAAATCCTAGTTTGAAAAGTCAAACGGTTAGTTTGAAAGTCAAACGGCAATTTTTGGAAAGAGGAGGAGTGGGAAACCGAGTTGGGGAGGAGTTCCTCCTCCCCACCGCCGGTGCACCCTCCAAGCCGAGTTGGGGAGGGACTCCTCTCCCTCCCCTTGGCCGGCAGGCCCCTCCACCTATATAAGGAGGGGCAGGGCTCCCTCCTAGAGACACACAAGATCCTCTCCTCCAAACCCTAGCCCCAAGCCGCCGCCGCCTCCATAGCCGCCGCCGGCCCTAGGGCAAACCGCCGCCGCCTAGCTAAACCCTAGCCGTCGGCTTGCCCCCTCCTTGGTGTGTCTAAACCCTAGAACACCGAGGGACTCTCTCATACTCCACCATACTCGCTCCGGCTTAAGGCGAAGCCCTGCGAGATCTCCCCTCTACTTCCGGTACCACGCCGTTGTGCTGCCGGAATTGCGAGGAGAGTGCTACAACCTCCGCTGCCTGCTGGAACAAGGGAGAGGAAGGTCTTCGTCGAGTACCGAACATGTGACCGACTGCGGGAGCGCTGCCGGAACGCAGCGCCGGAAGGATCGTCTACGCGATCTTGAGATCGGGAAGAGTACGACTACATCACGCACGAGAATCCGCTCTCGTTAAACACTTTGGAATATTCGAGGGTGAGTTATTCTATCGACTCGTTGCTACAATCTAGTAGATAGATCTTGGCTTGTTTGTTTGTATGCGGAAGAAAATTTTTGTTTTCCATGCTACGAAACCCTACAAGTTCCACCTTGGACTATGGGTCCATGTAGTAGCTAGATGGTTGTATCTCCTCCTTTGTGCTTTCATGTATAGATCTTGTGAGCTCCGTTCATGATCAAGATCTAATCTATTTGTAATCATGCATGTTGTGTTTGTAGGGATCCGATGGATATTGAGATTATTATGTTGGTTTGATTAATGGTTTTGTCTTTATGATTCTATCATGTCTGTGTTGTTTGTCATCTTGCAGGCTCTCCGTTGTTAGTAGCTATCTTGGCCAAGTAGTTGCTAGTGACTCCAAGAGGGGGTATTTATGCTCGATCGTGGGTTCATGCCTCTAGTTTCCAAGGGAAGTGACAATAATCTCTTCGATTGTAGATGTGTTGTTGCTACTAGGGAGAAAACAACGGTCTCTTGTTCATGGAACATGTGGACTGTTTACCTTACACAGTTTGCTTAAAGCAGTTGTCTGTTGCTTGCAACTTAATACTGTAGGGGGTTCGGATGATAACCTGAAGGTGGACTTCTAGTCATAGATGCAGTTGGATAGCGGTCTATGTATCTTGCTGTATTGCCCAAACGAATCTCATAGGATCTTTCTGACTGGTAATTGCATTGTTATGCCTTGCTCAGTTCCTGTCAATTGCCCTGCTGTAATTTGTTTACCCTTCATGCCATGTTGTTTATCTAAGGAGAGCACCTCTAGTGAACTATGGACCCCGGTCCAATCTTTACCATCGATACATCTTCCACTGTTACTTATTTAACTTGCTGGAAACCATTACCTTCCACACGGTACGTTTAATCCTTTGTTACAGCAAACCGGTGAGCTTGACAACCTCACTGATTCTTTGGGGCAAAGTCTTGAGTTTGTGTTGTGTAGGTCTCCGTGTTGCTTGCAACACCTGTGTGACATTTCCTTCCTCCTTCTGGTTCGATAACCTCGGTCTCTACTGAGGGAAGACTTGTTGCTGTGCTCATCACACCTTGCTCTTGGGGTTTCCAACGAAGTGCTCCACGTCAGCACCATCATCCTCCATCTCGTCTTTTGGCTCCGTGTTCCCCACCGTAAAATATTGACTTTGGCTTTTGTCCCGTCCAATTCCGAGAATATTGATTTTTTGCCTTTCTGGAACCAAAAACAGAAGAAAATAGGCAATTGGCACTGCGGCATCTTGTTAATAGGTTAGTACCAGAAAACACATAAAAACACCTCAAAGTGTAGACAAACCAAAGCAAAGTAGATACTAAACAAGCATGGAATATCAAAAATTATAGATACGTTTCCGGCGTATCAAACAGCAGCAAGTTTCCCTTAAGTGGATCACCCAAGGTTTATCGAACTTAGGGAGTAAGTGGTCAAAGGTATCCCTCTCAAGCAACCCTGCAATCAAGATACAAGAAGTCTCTTGTGTCCCCAACACACCCAATACACTTGTCAGGTGTATAGGTGCACTAGTTCGCGAAGAGATATTGAAATACAAGTAATATGGATGATTATAAGTGGTAATTGCAATCTGAAATAAAGATGGCAGCAAGCAAACATGTAACATGTCTAGTTGTAAACGGTGTTTCATGCTTAGAAACAAGGCCTAGGGATCGTACTTTCACTAGTGGACACTCTCATATAAATATCTTCTCCTTATTATGCTACTCTGAGCTACTCTCCGGTTGGACAACTCCAATCCATGGTAGGGCTACAAAAGCTCTCCTTAAAGTTTGCATTCCCCATCTAGGTAACCCCACACTGTCACCTTGTGCGCTAGATGGTTCCAACAAACACCATAATTTTATAGAGACATCCAACTCAAAATATAACTCGCGATAAGTATTTATGTAATCTTTAGCCTAAGTGCCACACGGTGGGTACATTGTCAACTTCACACACGTGGGGATAACCGGAGATTACAATTAAAGCACTTGAGTAGAAGAGTAGATCTACTTGATTACAAAGTGCATGATCACAATAAGATCACGCATAGAGATAGAGAGAGAGAGAGAGAGAGAGAGAGAGATGAACACATAGCTACCGGTAGAGCCCTTAGCCTCGAGGGAGAACTACTCCCTCCTCATCATGGGAATCAGCAACAACGATGGAGATGGTGGTGGAGATCGATGGAGATGGATCCAAGGGCAATTCCTCATCCCGGCAAGGTGCCAGAACAGAGACTTCTGTCCCCCGAATCTCCTCTTCGGTGGCGGCGGCGCTGCGGAACTTTTTTATGGAGATCTGATCCACGTTGGGTTTACGTCTCGGGGAGACGTATATAGGCGAAAGGGCAAGGTCGGTGGAGCCTCGAGGGGCCCACACCATGGGCTGGCGCGACCTAGGGTGGGGCCACGCCACCCTATGGTGTGGCGGCCTCATGGCTCCCCTTCGTCTCTCCTTCGAGCTCCGTGTTGCGTCTGGAAAAATAGGAACTTTGGATTTTGTTTCGTCCAATTCCGAGAATATTTACTTACTAGATTTTCTAAAACCCAAAATAACAAAAAAAGGTAACTGACATTACAACATCTTGTCAATAGGTTAGTTCTGGAAAATGTATAAAAATACCTTAAAGTGTAGACAAAACATAAGAAAGTTGATACAAAACAATCATGGAGCATAAAAAAATTATAGATACATTTACGACGTATCAATGACGCCAAATCCCAGTCCTCCGGCATCTCCAACAAGCTGGCCATAGAGGCACTCCCTAATATGTGAAATTAGTTAGCTCCTAGGCGTATTGATATAGCTAGAGAAGTTATGAACTGCAAGATAGTGTGCGAGAGCAGGGACAACACTATGGCCAGCTTGGAGAGATGCCATCGGAGCCCAGTCCTCTGGCATCTCCAATAAGCTAGCCATAGATGCACTCCCTAATATGTGAAATTAGTTAGCTCCCCGGAAATATAATAGAACAACATCTTCTAGTTCAGAAAAGTTGTAGAGAGACCAACACTAGTAGGAAACGATCTATTAGTCCCGGTTTCCTAATTGGGACTACGGAATCAGGACTAAAGGCCCCCCTTTAATCCCAGTCCAGCCACAAACCAGGACTAACACTCAAATCATTTATTAATATTAAAAAACCGGGACTAAAGCCCCCCCTTTAGTCATACTCATGTCTATACCTATAGTACACAACATCAGGGTTGTCTTCGTCATCGTCATCGTCATCGTTGCTAGGCGCACACGATTGGATCCTCAGACCAGCCATAGCATATTCCGGGGACACCTGCCACTCTAGCCTCGTATTCACGACGCGTGGGGGAGGGGGCTCTCGGATGACGATGATGCTACGCCCGCGGCCTTCACCACCGCCACCCTTCTTATTGCTCTATGGCAGGTGCGGGCACCACAAGCGAGGATGATCTCCCTAAGTGATGTAGCGCATCACACCGAAGATAGTCCGGTTTGTAGGGGTTCGTAGCATGGAAAACAAAAAATTTCTACCGCATACAAACAAACAAGCCAAGATCTATCTACTAGATTGTAGCAACGAGTCAATGGAATAACTCACCCTCGAAGATTCCAAAGTGTTTAGCGAGAGCGGATTCTCGTGGGTGATGTAGTCGTACTCTTCTGATCTCAAGATCGTGTAGACGATCCTTCCGTATGCGTTCGGCGGCGCTTCAATGGTCACGTTCGGTACTCGACGAAGACCTTCCTCTCCCTTGTTCCAGCAGGCAGCGGAGGTTGTAGCACTCTCCTCGCGATTCTGGTAGCACAACGGCGTGGTACCGGAAGTAGAGGAGAGATCTCGCAGGGCTTCGCCTTAAGCCGGAGCGAGTATGGTGGACTATGAGAGAGAGCCTCGGCGATCTAGGGTTTAGACGCACCAAGGAGGATCAAGGCCGGCGGCTAGGGTTTGCCTAGGTG
Organism: Avena insularis; assembly: GCA_023614405.1. Classification (NCBI taxonomy): domain Eukaryota; kingdom Viridiplantae; phylum Streptophyta; class Magnoliopsida; order Poales; family Poaceae; genus Avena; species Avena insularis. The sequence goes on along the minus strand of CM042695.1, from coordinate 372,785,407 downwards.
GCGGCGGCTTGCCCTAGGCGGCGGCGGCAGGAGGTGGCGGCACCGGCGGCTAGGATTAGGGTTTGCGGGGCGTGGTGTTGTGTGCTTGGAGGGGCAGCCCTGCCCCTCCTTATATAGGTGGAGGGGCGCGCCAAGGGGAGGGGAGTCCCTCCCCAACTCGGTCTCCAAGTGGGCCGGCGGTGGAGGGATGGAACTCCTCCCCAAGTAGGTTTCCTACTCTCCCTCCACCTCACAAAATAGCCGCTTGACTTTTCAAATTGGCGTTTGACTTTTCAAACTAGGATTTGATTAAACCCTTTATTTTGTTCAGCGATGACACCTAGTACATGATGCAGTCACTCCAACTTGTTATGACACATTCATGTACCCTTCCCCTCCGGAGTGCCGGACATTCCGGAACCTTCTAGAACATTCCCGATGAAAACACCGGAACCATTCTCCAACCCCGAAACAGGACTTTCCTTATATGAATCTTATTCTCCGGACCATTCCGGATCTCCTCGTGATATCCCCGATCCCATCCGAGACTCCGAACAACATTTGGTCTCTTACTCATCATTCCATAACTACTCAAACAACATCGAATCCTTAAGTGTGTCTCCCTACGGTTCGTGAATTATGCGGACATGATCGAGACACTTCTCCGAACAATAACCAATAGAGGAATCTGGAAATTCATATGGCTCCCACATATTTCTACGATTACTTTGTGATCGAATGAACCACTTACATACGATACCAATTTCCCTTTGTCTCACGATAGTTTACTTATCCGAGGTTATGATCGTCGGTATCTCTGCATACCTAGTTCAACCTCGTTACTGATAAGTACTCTTTTCTCGTTCCCGTGATATGTGATCCCTTGTGAGCTACCACATGCTTGCAAGCTAATTGGATGACATTCCACCGAGAGGGCCCAGAGTATATCTATCCGTCATATGGATGGACAAATCCCACTCTTGATCCATGTGTCTCAACCAATACTTTCCGAACACTCAATGCCACCTTTATAGCCACCCAGTTACGTTGTGGTGTTTGATGTCATCAAAGCATCCTTCCGGTGAAGGTGATATGCATGATCTCATGGTTGAAGGAATTAGGTTACTATGTATCAGAAAGCATATAGCAATTGAACTATTAAAATGACTTGATCTTTATGCTACGCTTATCTATAGGAGTATGTCCACCATATCATTCTCCTAACGATATGATCTTGTTGTTAATAACATCTCAATGTTCATGATAGGGAAACCACAATTATTTATTAACCAACAAGCTAGTATTTATAAAGAGGCTTTACTAGGGACTCTATTTTAGTTTACAAATCACACAAGTATTAATGTTTCCTTGTTAATACTATTATAGCATGAATGTAAACATTTATCATAAACACAAAGATATAATAATAACTATATTTATTATTGCCTCTAGGGCATATCTCCAACACGGTTCGCCCGTCACAGGCGACAACCGGCTTCATTGTGGTTCATCGGGGGAGGTCCGTCACGCTCGTACCTAGCAAGCTCCCTTTACCACCGGTTAGCGAGGAAGGCATTCTAGGTGTCGTAGTTATCGGTATCCCAATGGGGATCCATCCACTGCTCCACCGTGAGCTCAAGGTAGAAGTGGTTCATGATGGCTGCTTGGCGTGCTGAACCTTAAGGCACATGAGGGATATGAACCCCTACAATGCTTAATATACAGTTAGTGGGCCGGTAGCCCGGCAGGCATGGGTAGCTAGAAGCGCACATCGCCTTGGTCTCCTCGAGGGTTAGAATTGCCCATTATGTGGTGTCCATTATTGTGAGAGGGGAAGGTTTGGATGTGTGTGGATGGCCATGGCAGCCATCCTAGATATAGAGGTAAAGGACAGGAAAACATGGCGAGAAGCAGAGAGAAATGGCGAGAAAGCATGGCGCGTGGCTTAACGGCTCTGAGAATGGCGAGAAATATCTTTAGTCCCAGTTATTGCCTCCAACCGGGACCAAAGGCCCCCGAAAAATTTATTCAAATATAAAATATGGATACATGATGCAAACAAATGTATGGATGATATATTCAAATTCCTTACATTTTTTTGATAATAATAGACATGTTATTTGTATTATTTGGATTTATATAATAGGAGCTACTAATTTCCAAAGTTTTCTAATTGATTCGAGTTATAAAAACTAAAAAATAAGTAAATTACAAAAAACTCTCTATTTTAGAAAACATAAAATATTTTTGGATTATTTATTCAAATTCAAACACTTTTCATGTTGAAAGTTTTGTCAAATTCAAAAATATGAAAAAAATAGTGAATGCATTTTGATTTGAAAATGGCACAACTGATACATGATGCAAACCGTTGTATGTATGATATATTCAGATTCCTTATATTTTTCTGATAATAATAGACATGTTATTTGTATTATTTGGATTTATATAATACGAGCTATGAATTTCCAAAGTCTTCTAATTGATTTGAGTTATATAAACTAAAAAATAAGTAAATTACAAAAAAACCTCTATTTTAGAAAACAAAAAATATTTTTGGATTAGTTATTCAAATTCAAACACTTTTCATGTTGAAAGTTTTGTCAGATTCAAAAATATGAAAAAAATAGTGAATGCATTTTGATTTGAAAATGGCATAACTGATACATGATGCAAACAGTTGTATGGATGATATATTCAGATTTCTTATATTTTTCTGATAATAATAGACATGTTATTTATATTATTTGGATTTATATAATACGAGCTATGAATTTCCAAAATTTTCTTATTGATTTGAATTATGTAAACTAAAAAATAAGTAAGTTACAAAAAACCCTCTATTTTAAAAAATAGAAAATAGGAAATATTTTTGGATTAGTTATTCAAATTCAAACACTTTTCACTTGAAAGTTTTGTCAAATTCAAAAATATGAAAAAAATAGTGAATTATTTGGTTTGAAAATGGCACAATTGATACATGGTGAAAACAGATGTATGGATGATATATTCAGATTCCTTATATTATTCTGATAATGATAGACATGTTATTTGTATTATTTGGATTTATATAATAGGAGCTATGAATTTGCAAAGTTTTCTACTTGATTTGAGTTATATAAACTAAAAAATAAGTGAATTACAAAAAGCCCTCTATTTTAGAAAACAGAAACAATTTTTGGATTAGTTATTCAAATTCAAACACTTTTCATGTTGAAAGTTTTGTCAAATTCAAAAATATGAAAAAAATAGTGAATGCATTTTGTTTTGAAAATAGCACAATTGATACATGATGCAAACAGATGTATGGATGATTTATTCAGATTCCTTATATTTTTTCTAATAATAATAGACATATTTTTTATATTATTTGGATTTATACAATAGGATATATGAATTTCCAAAGTGTTCTAATTGATTTGATCTATAAAAAACTAAAAAATAAGAAAATTTACAAAAAAAACTCTAGTCTCGGGTGCATCCCCGACCAGCGAGCCACCCTCTGGTCCCGGGTCGGGATGCACCCGGGACTAGAGGGGTGTCTTTAGTCCCGGGTCGTTTCACCATCCGGGACTAGAGAACCTCTAATCCCGGGTTAAAACATGGCCCGAGACTAGAGAGGGGTCCCTTTATATACGCACGCGCCTACCCTGCCCCGCACTTAGCGCAGAAAAATACGAAGACGGAGGCAGACGAATCGACGAACACACAGGAGGTGCTGCCCAATTTTTCGCCGCTCCGTCGACCTCGCCACCGCCCTCGTCCCTGGCCGCTCGTGCTCGGGCTTGCCACCCCCGCCTCGTTGCGCCGCCACACACCGCTCGCCCCAACCTCGTCGCACGCGCTCGCGGCCGACCTCGCCTCCTCCGGTTGATCGTAGATAGTTAGTAGATTTTTCTAGTAGTAATATTTGTTTAGCATTAACTTTTTGTATTAATATTTATTTAATGTTAATTTTCATTTAGTATTAATATTTTGTAATAATGTTTTGCATTAATATTTGTTTAGTATTAATATTTTGTAGTAATATTTTGTATTAATATTTTGTATTAATATTTTGTAGTAATTTTTTGTATTGAAATTTTCTAGTACTATTTTGTATTAATATTTTGTAGTAATATTAATATTTAGTAAATAGATTGATCCAAATTACTACTATAGGTTTGTAGTAATGTTTTGTATTAATATTTTGTAGTAATATTTTGTATTAATATTTTGTAGTAATATTTGTTTAGTAATATTTTGTATTAATAGTTGTTTAGTAGTATATATTTTGTTAGAATTTTAGTAGTAATATTGTTTATTAGTAATATATATATTGCTAGTGTTGTAATATTTATTTGTTTAGTAATATTTGCTAGAGTAGAAATTTGTTAGTAGTAATATTTGTTAGAGTAAAATTTATTTGCTATAAGCTTCTTCAAGACCTTGCCTCCTCCGACCGATCATAGATAGTTCGTAGATTTTGCTAGTATTAATATTTGTTTAGTATTAATATTTTGTATTAATATTTTTTTGTATTAAATTTTGTAATAATGTTTTACATTAATATTTGTTTAGTATTAATATTTATATTTTTTATTAATATTTTGTAGTAATATTATTATTTAGTAAATAGATTAATCCAAATTGCTAATATAGGTTTGTAGTAATGTTTTGTATTAATATTTTGTAGTAATATTTTTTTAGTAATATTTTCTATTAATAGTTATTTAGTAATATATATTTTGTTAGAATTTTAATAGTAATATTGTTTATTAGTAATATATATTGCTAGCGTTGTAATATTTATTTATTTAGTAATATTTGCTAGAGTAGAAATTTGTTAGTAGTAATATTTGTTAGAATAAAATTAATTTGCTACAAGCTTCTTTAGGACCTCGCCTCCTCCGCCAATCGTAGATAGTTAGTAGATTTTGCTAGTATTAATATTTTGTATTAATATTTATTTAGCATTAATATTTTGTATTAATATTTGTTTAGTATTAATTTTTGTTTAGTATTAATATTTGTTTAGTATTAATATTTTCTAGTAATATTTTGTATTAATATTTTTTATTAATATTTTGTAGTAATATTAATATTTAGTAAATAGATTGATCCAAATTGCTAATATAGGTTTGTAGTAATGTTTTGTATTAATATTTTGTAGTAATATTTGTTTAGTAATATTTTCTATTAATAGTTGTTTAGTAATATATATTTTGTTAGAATTTTAGTAGTAATATTGTTTATTAGTAATATATATTGCTTGTGTTGTAATATTTATTTGTTTAGTAATATTTGCTACACTAGAAATTTGTTAGTAGTAATATATGTTAGAGTAAAATTTATTTGCTACAAGCTTCTTCAGGACCTCGCCTCCTCCGGCCGAACGTAGATAGTTAGTAGATTTTGCTAGTATTAATATTTGTTTAGCATTAATAATTTGTATTAATATTTGTTTAGCATTAATATTTTGTATTAATATTTGTTTAGTATTAATTTTTGTTTAGTATTAATATTTTGTATTAATATTTGTATTAATATTTGTTTAGTAGAGTGTGGATTTCCTGCCACGGGAGATAGCTGCCCCCAAAGCCTACACCGTACGATTTATGTTGAGATATGGACAAGCGTCTCGCAGCCATTTGTTGTGTTGCTGGAGACGTGGTACTAATTGGTGATTAGAGTTTGCTTGGACTGTTGTGCCTTGTTAGTAGTCTGTATGCACTGCCTCGGGTGGCGTTACGCATGTACACAACATGAAAGTCTGTGTTTTTGTCGTTACATTGTTTTCTTCGTGTCACCCTGTGTCATTTACATGTGTTCCAATTGTAAAAAACGATGTGCTCAGGAACACACGACTAGTGCTTACTAGCAAGTACTATCCGCATAATGAAATATTGACACATGATAAATCTCGCGTCCGGGCTTGAGATGTTATACAATACCAAGACAGCTAGTCCATCTCAGGTCATGAATGTTGCACCCCCAAGGCTATACACACCTAGCCCTTGTGTTTGATTCAATGCATGTGAAATCCCATCACGCCGGATACATCAAGCTAGTCGAGAACAGTATATTGCGAGGGGCTCGTTCATGCATGTGAACACGGCAGTACGCTCCCAACAAAAATGCAGCATGCACGCGCAGAATCCCCATCACAACCCTCGTGATCCGTACTGTCATTACTGCGCACAGAAGACTAAATCGCTCATGTAACATGTCAGTTTTAATGTGTCATTTTGTACGTAGCAAGACAAAGTACACGTATATTGAGAAGACATTTTTTGTGCATGCAGCATGTCAGTTTTACAATACCGTTGTTGTATCTTGTCAGCATTATTACAGACTGCTTAATTAAATTGTCTAACTTATGGTTGTTTTGCACGTATCTCAGTGCACAAGCTAGCGGGCATCCACGGGGCAGCTATCCCCCTAGGCAGCAGACTATTTCCCTTGTTTTGTATTAATATTTTGTAGTAATATTAATATTTAGTAAATAGATTGATCCAAATTGCTAATATAGGTTTATAGTAATGTTTTATATTAATATTTTGTAGTAATATTTGTTTAGTAATATTTTGTATTAATAGTTGTTTAGTAATATATATTTTGATAGAATTTTAGTAGTAATTTTGTTTATTAGTAATATATATTCCTAGTGTTGTAATATTTATTTGTTTAGTAATATTTGCTAGAGTAGAAATTTGTTAGTAGTAATATATGTTAGTAAAATTAATTTGCTACCATGTTATTCAACTAAATATAGAAATGCACTTATATTGCAATGTAGTAAAAAAAGGTCACCTTTTTAGTAAAAAAAGTTCTTTTCTTACTATTTTTTCCTAACTTGTTTTACATTTCTTTCTGAAATAGTTAAGTGATGGATCGCACCGGTGAAGAGCTTCTTCAGGACATGATAAGAGATGAAATTCCTCTTATTACTAGAGGTGAAGATGTTGTAGACGAGGATACGATATCCTCATTTATGAATCCATCCGATGATGGACTAGAGCAAGACCTTATGGACGAAGGGCAAGACCAGATGGACGAAGGGCAAACAAACAACAATGATGGACCCTCGACAACAACCGACGATGTATATATATATATATATTAAGCCTATTATGACTAGATGCATTAATTGATCTGGATATATATTTTAATCACTCTCTCGTTTTCTTTTAGCCCACCAGATCGAGGGAATCGACAGTTAGAACAAAACAAGACCCGAACAAAAAGTTGGATGGTAATCAAAGGTTCACCATCGACGTAATAGATGAAAATGGAGAACAGATTGCTTCAAAAAAGCACGCGAGGATGTTTGTAAATCAATGTGGGGTGATTGTTAGGGACAACCTACCAATCACCATTCAAGAATGGAATAAATCAAAGAAAGAAGGTGAAGAATTCACTAGTTATGTCACCGATGATGCCAAACATGACCTTTGGCAGAAGCTCATAACACATTTCATACTACCTCTAGAGTATGAAGAATTCGAGGCATATGGTACTACCCCAAGGCCGGGTGGGCTTGAAAGAAGAGCAAAAGTTAAGGAGTGGGCTCTAATGAAGATGGCCGAACTATTCTGAAACTACAAGAAAGGTTTATACACGAAGTTTGTCACGAAAAATAAAACTCCAGACTTCAAAGGAGCATATGAGAAGTTGAGAGAACAGTGGCCTAATTTTTTAAAGTACAAGCTATATTATGTAGCTAAGGCAAAGTCGGAAAAGAATGTGATAAATGCTGCCAAAAAGAAATACCACCATAAAATGGGGACAAGTGGCTACAAGAGTGTCGTTCCTAAGTGGGAAACTATGGAGGCCGACATGAGGACTAGAGGAATCATTCTCGGTACAGATGGATGGCCCGAGGGGTCAAAGCACTGATGGTACAGGCATGGGGGAACGTTGAACCAAGAAACATGGGCAACAATTTTTGAAGCAAAAATTATAACACCCTCAAATGCACTTGTTCAAGCAATGGCCGGTGCTCAAGCAGGATTGTTCTGGCTCGATAGAGAGAACGATGAGCTGACACACGCCCTCAGGAATCCTAAAAAAGGTGGAAGAACACAAGGCAAAGGCTTCAGTGTTACATGGAAGAAAGGGTTTTCCGAGTACGATAACAGTTACAGAAGCCGTTAATGAAAGAAGGGCCAGGAGGCAGACCGAATCAGGAATATAAAAGAGGACCTAGCTGGGATGAAGAAGATGGTGGAAGCAATTAGCCAAAGGTCATCTTAGCTGCATGATGATGATCCTGTAATGGATCATAGCCAACGGAGAAGCAACTTGGCTTCCACGAAGGTCCGAGCTGATGACCAAGCACTGCTGGATGATGCATCGATGCCTCGCTACCCCATGGATGATGTCAGAGAGATGACACAATGTGAGCTATATCAGCCAATGAACAATATGTCCTTCAAGGTGGCGATCGACACTGCTTTACCTTGTCTATCCGAAGCACTCCACCATTCACTTCCGATTCCACCTGGCTATGCTCATGTCTCGGTGGATGACCTAGTGGAGGATTTTGCGGTTCTAGAGATTGACATCGCTACACCTGAAGGCCTTAGGAAACTGGGAGATGTCAAGCACCACATCATTCTATGGAAGAAGAAGTACATCAAGTTTCCAGGCTCGGCGCCAAGGCCACCGACTTCGAGGAATCCAAGTCCACCTCACCCTGATGATCGTCAACCTCCAAGTCCACCCCTCAACGGGAGGGATGTAGATCTCCGCCTCCGCCTCTGCCTCCACCTCCACGCAGTACTCAATCTCCACCTCCGCCATCGCGGAAAAAATGGAAGGTCGCCGCTCCCCGTGCCCTACTTAGAAGAAAGGTAGTACAACAAAGATAGTGGACATCCCGCCGTATCTTCCCAAGAGACCCTATGACAAGACTAATGAGGAAAACGCTGCGGTTGTGTCTGCCTACACTAAGGTTTTTTTTGCACGCAAAAAGCCCGAGCCAAAGCCGTTATTTGATGAAAAAAGAAAAAAAGTGGGCTAAGTCATTTCTTGAGCAAACATCCCAAATATCGATAAATCGGCCATCGGACTATAGCCGCGAAATTATTAAGCAAGCAAAGCAGAACAAAAAAAATAAGTGCAAAAAGTGGGAAACAAATTGCCTATCTCGAACAACAGCAGATTCAATCGCCCCTCCCCCCCCGCTCATAGCGATTTCAGATATCGACAAGGCCTTCAGAGCCGATATGGATAAGGACATCAATTATTGAACCCGAGAGGCAGGGCTGCTGCTGGACAAATCGGCATCACTGTAGCGCATGCCAAAGAAAATACTACCACAGCAGGTATGTCTCTTGGTCAATATTTAGACTATGAAGATACACCAATGGGTCAGATAGCATGGAATTATATCAAAGGGGAGCCTCTAGTTTGTCATGAAGAGCTCACACGTCTATCAACATATATGCGAAATCTGCACGAATGGTACATTGTGCAAACAAAAAAAGCACCAGAAAGAATGGTTTTCGGTGGACGTTATAAAGGAGCATCACTTCAAAGATTACTCGATGTAGATTCCATTGACCGAACTATTTCAGTTATACAATCAGCGGGTCCTCGACAAATCTATCCTCAGTTGCTATTGGCCGTAAGTGATTTATTTTTGTAGTTAAGTCTCTAGCTCAGCTCGTTCATTGCATGACTATATATCCTTTTGTTATATTATACAGAATGAAGATGCTTGAATGCAAAAGGCTTAATAAATATGACGTTGGTTTCATTGACCCATATATCATTAATGAATATACGTTACACAATCACCCCAAGGACGTGGATGAAGACCTGTATAAGTTTTTAATCGAGGGTAATTACGTTAAGGAAATACTATTTCCTTACAACTTCAAGTGAGTGTTTTTATCTTGTACACATTTTTTTCTTACTAGCTCGATATTAAGTGTAATTGATGAGTTATGCATGTCTGCTTATGTAAACGTCCGCTGGTTCCACTGTTTCCTGCTAAACATTTAAGTTGGCAAGTCTCAAGTTGAAGTCCATGACTCATTAAGTTGTTACCAAGAGAAGTGGAGTGACATAAAAACAATGCTCTAGAAGTAATTTTAATCATTATCACATTATATCGGCCTCTTTCGTTCATTTCCTGATATCAAGTATTAATAACTCCTTCGTTCATTTTATTTGCCGAGCAGGTGTTGGACACGGTTCAAAAAATAAATAAAAGGTTCATTCAAAGATGAGCTAACTTATAAAACAGTGAAGCGTTTACAGCAGCCAACGGGGACTTATTTATGTGGATTCTACGTTTGCGAGTATATTCGTGAGTTGACCAGTGAGCGGAGAGTTAATTCAAGTTATATTCAAAGTTTGCGGGAGAATCTCAAGTCAGAACAACGCACGCGAGCAATTCAAGAGGAATTGATGGGATTTTTGATGAAGGAGGTCCTGCAAGGGGAGAACATTATGTGGAGGACTAGGAACTCAATATGAATTAGTGATCTCCATGTAATTGATATGATATATCATCAATGACCATGTAATTTCAAACATTTCCTTCCTTTTGATATGATCGAATATTGTATATGTATGCTCGGAAGAGATCGAATGTTTAAAATTATAATGAAACATAAATTGAAAAAGATCAAAATTGAGAAAACAAAATAAATATGAAACACAGAATCGTGTCGCGGCAGAGAAACACACGAATCTCTGTCGCGGCAGAAACTCGTTTAGTCCCGGATGGTGTTATGGCCCGGGACTAGAGGTCCTCCGGCCACCACCGAGCTCCGGCTGCCACATGGTGGCCTCTAGTCCCGGTTTATAGCAAACCGGGACTAGAGATAGGGGTCTCTAGTCCCGAATTTGCAGTCCCGGGTGCGAAACCAGGACTAGAGCCAGTTACGGACCAGGACTAGAGACCCGTTTTCCACCTGTGGATGTCCCATATCGTTTAACTGGTCTACATTAGGACCTATTCGTTTAGGGGCGCCTGAACTTTTCAAAATTTCCAGCTGAAGGGCATCGTTTTTTTCTTCCTAAGTGTAGCCTTTGCGTTAGCTGAAAATAGTTCTACGATTTGTAGCCTTTGCGTTAGCTGAAAATAGTTCATGGTGGCTAATTCCCATTGTAGATCACCTACAAAGTACTAATAACTCGTTTTTGATAAGTGGATGCAATTGCAACAGGGTTCAAAAATTGCAAAACTATTGTATTTATCTCCAAGATCAAAATGAAATAAAACATTTTGACCAACTTTTACTCACTTTCGATGGGTTAGCCTATGAACTATTTGGGGGTGAACAAGACCCATCTGATCTGCGGGACTCTGAGGATAGCTTGAACCAGCATATATGCAATGGAAATAACACAACCTCATACATAGCGACACCCAGATTCACATAGAAAAACATCCACAACTTGATGGGTAACAAAACATGATTTTGGACTAAACGCTCCACACAAGCTATAGTATATGAGATACTTGCATACAAAGCTCTCTCTAAAACCTCTAGAGATATTTACACCACTCTGCGCCATATTGCCAACCGGCAACAACAACAACAACAACAACAACAACAACAACAACAACACGAGAGACTAGATAACATCAAAACATGTGTATCAAAGTTTCTGTCCCTTTGGTAATCAGCTCGGCGCTCTCAAACGACTGAGCAAATTTCATAAAAGAGCAGACACACAGGTTACAGACGGACTGGCAAAATTTCAGCTCAATCAGACGTTCTTTGCCTAGCTAACCTTTTCGCGTACCAAAACCGCTATGTATGCAATAACCTGAACTGTCTAAACTGCTCTCAAAACTGAAGCTCCACTAACTCAACACACAAAACATCCAAAAAGTACTTAAATGAAGACACGTTCGAGCCCCCAACCACCATCTTGAGGACAACGAGCGAGGAATCACTAAACCAGGCCGAAACGAAATCACCTCTCCTTCCTCTTTTGGAAGAGGTAGAGGTATCACATCGGATAGACAATGTGAGGTGCGCCATGGATGTCGCGAACCAGGCATAGCTGTGCATTGCTTCAGCAGCCGTGCGCGCGACTCTGGGGGCGAGTTTTAGGGACCAGAATGTAGATGGCGGGAACAAATATTCAGCATCAACTTCCTATAGAAGTGGCGAAGCGCTGTATTGCTATTCCGTGAGTAAATAGTCCATCAACCTTTCAGAAGGAAAAGAAGGTAGTAACTGACAGAATAGGCTTCTGCTTCCCGCAAATGGGGCATCCTGTGTAATTCGACTGAAGACTCTCTGAGACATCCACATCCGACACGGCTGTGCTGCACAGCAGTAGCCTATCTGCAGTGGTAAGGAGGCACTCAGAACTCGACCAAGTCATCAGGGAGCCAAGAACTGTCAAGAGTCATCTTAAGATGCCAAGACGCGCATAACTTCTTTTTTTATCTGCAAACGTTTAGGGTTTAGTTGTTGCGAAGCCAGAAGGGGAGAAATGGGTGACAGGGATACGACTATACGAGGATTTAAATTCACCTTTCCGCAGTCCATACCCGAATGCTATCAACCATACTGAAAGGGGGAAAACAGGTACTCCGCATGTTACAAGTATATATATGCGTCAACTGCACAAAAATGGCGCATCCTGTATTATTGCACCGAGCCATACATATTACGCAGTGGCTGCGTTTCGGTGTCAACAAGAAAAAACCCGTAAAACACCATACAACATTGAGTTACCTATACATTTTTCACTGCACACAACAGCATACAGATGTTGGAGTTGGAGGGACTATCAGGCCTCAGTTGCCGGCAGCCTGCTCCGGACCGTGTGCTCCGGCTTGTGGGTGCTCTCGAAATCCACGTGGACAAATGCCCGCTCGACTTCCGGCAGCTTCTCGATCCTCTCCTGCAGCGACTCCCCGATGGCGTGAGCCTCTCTTAGCCGCATATCCTCGGAGAGCTCGATGTCAACCTGGTAAGGAATCAGGAGCAGAATATGTACCATAAGCCCAGGGAATCTCCCTACTACTAGTGCGTGTATAAGACGCAAAAAAACATACAAACTCTGAAGTTCGGATGCATATTCCGTGTCGTTGTTTAACTGACCTCGACAAAGTAGAGAGCCCCGAAGCTGTAAGCCCGGACCGTGTCGACCCGCTGCACGCGGGCGTCGTGCTTCATGGCGAGGTAAGTCAGCATCTGCAGCATCTCCGGAGGAGCGCTCTGCCCCACCAGCGTAACTGCACCAAGAATTTCAGAGCTTCAGACGCCTATTGCAGTCTGCTGATCATCTTTTGCACCACAGGATCCTCATATGCTAGTTTGCTTTCCCTTGTCAGCTACTACTTCAATCTCAAATTAACTTCTGAAGATAATTACTGATGAGAATTCAGAAGATCTGTGGAATAACCTGCATGTTCGATTACTGTTCCGGACCAGTTTGTTATGGTATAGACCGCGAGAAGCACAGCCCCTGCCGGGTCAATCCACCAGAAGAACTTGTCTCCCAGAACAGCAGACACCAGCCCAACAACATTGGTTATCACATCAAAATAGTGGTCCTGTGGATGTGAAATGGTACAAGCACAAACCCAATTTTAGAACAGCAAAGTCTTGCATCCCTTTTTTTCAAGGAACCAATTTTGCATAACTCAATAAGGCAACAACTGGATGCTGAAATGGCAAATCCCTAATCATTTTGCTGCCAGACATATATACCTTTGCATATGCCCGGACAATGCTATTCCCTGAGCTCCTGCAGTAAAACCACAGAGCAAGCTTGACAGCAGTTGCTGAGAGCATGATTGAGTACAACCATATCAGCTGCTCCGTCGTCATCTTGTCACCGGGGTTGTTCTCCACCAACTGCTCGATAGCTTGGATCAGGACTTGGAAACCTTGACAGCAGAAGATGATCAAAAATTCACTTCAACAACTCAAAATTCAAGGTAACAAAACAGCAACAACTATGGATCTATTCAAAGATATGGGGTTCACATCACACCTAGAGTGGCCATGATAGCAGCGAAGACGATGATCCCGACCGGCTGCACACGCAGCTTCCCGATGGGGTACTTGTAGATATTCACCTTCTTCATGGAGATATGCGTGAACCAGAGGATGCCGCCAGCCATCAAATCCAGAAGCGAGTCGAGTGTAGACGCTGCAATCGCTATGGAACCAGTCCTGATTGTCGCATAAACCTGCAACCATGAAGCCGCCAAGCGAGTCAGAGCAGTCGACTATACTTGCTCCGTCGCACAACTGTACCATGTATGTCCTTCCCGCTACAAATCGATCAATCAATCAAACACCTTGAAGGCGAGGAGGACGACATTGGCGTAGTTGGATATCTTCATGGCGAACTCGCTCTCCTTCTCCTCGCGGTCCTCGGCGGCACCGGCGGCGCCGGGGTCGTCATCGGAGTCGAACTCGCCGGGCACGCACAGGGCCTCCACCTCCTCGAAGGTCTTCAGCGTGGCCAGCTGCTTCTTGTAGTAGTCCCTCTCACCTGCTCGCGGCAAGGGGAGCGAAATTAGTTTGCGGCGCTGCACCGATGATTAAGGGGTGAAACAGGGGAGGATGGGCGTCGGTGGTGCAGGTTACCTTGGGAGAGGTCCTTGACGCGGGCGACGTCGACGTCGGCGGCGCGCTCCGGGTCCAGCTCGGGGCGCATCTTGTCGGGCAGCCGCGAGAGGAAGCTGCTCCGAAGCGACCGCGCCGAGTCGCGGCGCCGGAGCGAGGGCGCCCGGGCGACACGGCCGGTGCCGTTGCCGTTGCCCAGCAGCGGGGCTCTCCGGTCGTCGGCGTCCATCGGTGTCGGCCTGTCGGGTACGGCCGGCTCGGCTGGTCCTGTTTTGGGTTTGTGCGTGTGAGCGAGTGAGCGCCTTGGACTTTTCAGCTGGTTTTGGATATTTCTGAGGTCTTTTTTGTAATCCAGTTTAATCAGGGGGGGGGGGGGGGGGGGGAGCTTCGAAAAGGTTCCCTGTTTGGACATGAAACGATAGGATCTTCGTGGTGGACGGCTCAGATTTCGTCAACCTTTGTATTGTACTCCGTAGTAACACCTGTGTAACCTTTGTATTGTACTTCGTGGTGGACGGCTAAGATTTGCATTTTATCTTGATTTCTTCATATGAAAATGCTTTTGACAAAATCTTCACTTCACTTAACTCCTGTCGTGGGTTTAGCGTCAATTTAATCTATGACTATGTTTCATGTTACCCATTTTCACACACCAACATAGTTATCCAACTTTCATAAAAAATAGTTGTCCATTTTTTTTGGGGTTGTCTTTTTTCTCGGCGCCTTGGCCTAGGGCGCCATGTTAGATAGCAGGACGCCTTGGCCCTTGGACTCCGGCGTCATGCTAGGTAGCACGACACCTTGGCCTGACACGACATCAATAGTGGACCTAGCAACTTTTAGAAGCTTGGACAAACGAGGTTAAGCCAATAAAATTTTGGACAAAATATCTATAGAAAATCAAAAACTGCAACACCGTGTACAAGCCTGAGCTATAGGGGCTACTTGGTGCACCAACTACCTCAACCAAGATAGCACACACGACGCCCTAGACCTAGATGTCATATAAAAATGTTACTTTGTGAAATATTTCAGATGTTGTTTATTTTTTGTTGAAGTTCCATAGAAGGTTCATTTGTGTTCATTTTCGCACATTATTCTCCATAGGTGTAGTTTCACATTGCTCTTGCTTTTGGGGGAGGAGAGGGTACGACGGGCAAAAGCTAGCATGTCCAACAAAAGCTGTCTGTTTTGAGACCAGGGAGATTTAATAGTTTCTACTTAAACTATATGTTTAGCTATGTGTTTAGATTATGCAATTTTAATAGCAACTTTCAATTCACCGTTACCTTGGAGGGATCCACTACTACTTCGCTTAGGCAAGAGATTGAAAAGGTATGTATCTGAGATCTATATGTGCTTCCATCTATGTTACCCCTTTCTCGGAAAGGAGATTATACATAGTAAAGAACACGAATAATAAAAAAATCAAAAAGAAAGAAGAGAACGAACCAGGGGTTGTAACTCTTCTACTTCTAGTAAAAATTCTCGTAACAAGCACTAGCACATCCTGAGTATGCGTTTTTAGAATAGCTTTGTCCTAGGGCTTCCATATTACATTAGCCAATATAAAACGTAAACATGTCTGTCAACCATGTCTAAAATTCTTTTTTCAGTCTTATTACTTCCTTTTTTAGTCCTAAAAAAGATTTTTCAATTACATTAACTTGTACAGGGAGAAAACTAAAAACTATACAAACCTAAAGAACATCTAAGAGAAAGTTTGCTCTTGCTCTTTCTCTTGTCATGGTTTAGAGTCATTTCAAATTTCAGGAATGGAAAATGTACCTTGTACTAAGGCTCCAATTAACATTAACAAGCGATGAGACGTATCATCATGTCGTGTGTGAACGAATTGATGGTTGTGTTCCTTTTTCCCTTACCAATACTTCAGTGTCGCCATCCTAGTACCATCGGAAGAAGGTATAATGATGGATCCATCTATCCGTTCACTGATTTCACGAGGTTTCATTCTCAAAGTCCTCTAGAGACGAGTGATGTGATGGAGTACCAGACAATCTAAGATGTGGCTAAATTTATTTGCGACAACATACCAACCACAAGATTCTGTGCACTGTCACTGTGTATAAAAAGTTCAGTCTGGCCGCTTGACATTTTTGTAGCGAGAGTTGACAATTTGGGTTGTAGTGCAACAAACTAATGATTACCATTATGAAATGAAATGTACTCGTAATAAAATATATAAATTTATAAACAAAGAGAATTTTTTGTTTACAAACAGAGTTCTTTTTTAGTCTTGACCGTCTCAAACCAGGAGGCGTGAGCTGGGCCGCTTAACAGTTGACATTGATGAGAACCCCACCGTTCCATCCAAGCCGTCCAGCCCCAGCCTTCCCTTTTGTGCTGAAGTTTCATGAAATGAAATGTACTCCCTCCGTTTCAAAATATAAGATGTTTTAGATTTGTGAAAAAAATAAATCTAGACTTCTTTTAGTGTGTAGATTCATCCCAAAGTTGAGTGAACCTACATACTAAACCAAGTCTAGATTCATTTTTTTCACAAACCTAAAATATCTTATATTTTGAAACGGAGGAAGTACTTTATTTTTTGAGAATAAATGATTTTTTTGAAATGTACTTATAAAATATAGTATAAATTTGTAAAAAAAAGAGATTTTTTGTTTACAAACAAAGTTCAGTGTAGTATTTTTTTTAAGTCTTGACCATCTTAAACCGGGAGGCGTGAGCTGAGTCGTTTCACAGTTGACATTGATGAGAACCCCACCGTTCCATCCTAGCCGTCCAGCCCCAACCTTCCCTTTCCAAGTCAACTCAAACCCCCACGCCGCCACTCGCCGCCGGCCGCCGGCCGTCGGAGAGCTCTTGTCGCTGATGATCACCCCCGGCGCGGCCACGCCCCCGCGCTTCAAGCGGTCCTCCCCCAGGAAGAAGCACCAGCCACGCAGTAGCCACCGCCTCGCTGGTGACTTCGCCGCCGGAGAGGCCGAGGCTGCGCGGGCGTCCGTCGCCGCCAGGGCCACGCCGTCGCTTCCTCCCTCTCCGACTGTGCCCTCGCAGCCGCATGTGGGTCTCCCGCTGCCTCGCGAGTTCTTTGAGGTCGACGCGCTCGACCTCGCCCCACGCCTCCTCGGCAAGCTCCTGCGCCGCGACCAAGTCGTCCTCCGCATCACCGAGGTGCTTCTACTCAAATGCCTCTCATCAAAATTAGCATAGCAAAATACCAATAGAATAAATCAAATACCGCATCACGGTTGATCGAAATTATACACTGTTGCAACAGCAATAGTATAGATTTTCTGTTGCCTGACACTTCGATTGAACTGTGGCATCTTGGTATGCAGTTCATTCTTCTTGAACTTTGCAAAGTGCAAAGCGGTTCCGGTGTTGGGTACTTGGATTTAATGTTTATATTGGGTTCAGGTGGAGGCCTACAGGCCAAACGATTCCGCGTGCCATGGCCGGTTCGGCACCACGGCGAGAACTGCTCCCATGGTAAGACCGATGCTTCCTTTGCGTTGTCGAGCTTGGCAATGCTGATTGTGAAGTATTCTGAAACTTTGAGATTTGGCCATCGTCGGGGGTATAGTTTGGACCAGGAGGGCACGCATATGTGTATCTGTGCTATGGACTCCACATGATGCTCAATGTTGTTGCCGACAAAGAGGGCGTCGGAGCTGCTGTTTTGATCCGGTCATGTGCTCCCGTTAGCGGTACGTGTTCCTCACTACTTGCACATAGATATCTACCTGGCAGCTAGTCTTGTACATGCACATGTGTACTAAGAACAGGTGAAATGGATAAGGATTTGGGGTGATTTGGTTTGAACCTTGACTGGAAATTCCATGAGGTGCCCATTTGTTAGAAGATACTTATAATGTTTTTTTAGTGTGTAGTTTTGTACATGCACATGTGTACTGAAAATTTGTTGCTTTGTATGAATGGTAGCGCCATGAGTTGCCTCTAGGCCTATGGCTTCTTGCTTTGTCCTTCATTCCTGTTTTTCTTTACCCCAACATTTCTGAATTACACTTCTTATTTGACAAACTATACTAAGCTGAATTACTAGTGAGTAGTATGTTTCTTTCGAAGTATTTGATGCTTATATATAGATTATGATTAGGTTCACTTCTGTCGCCTCGCTGCCAAAAGATAGTAGTTTACTAGACACAGTTACATGGACAGAAGGAAGATAGGAGATGTTTACATCTTTCACGTGTGTTTCCTAATTCCATTGTAACTTCATCCTCTGTTTCCCCTACCTTGAGAAAACAAGAAAAAGGAGTTTCTACATTAGACAACTGGAGTAGAGCACCATATACCAAATGCCAGTTCTACAAATGGAATTACATGTTTGCACCAGAAAATGGTATCTTTGTCGTAGCCAGTCAACCCATGTTGTGTAAAAGGAGCATTTACTCCCTATCAGCGCCCCTTTCTAACATCTAGTTTGAGCTGAATGCGGCCACTTTGTCTTGAAATCACTGTAGGGATGGACATTATTCAGCAGCGTCGGGGCCAACATACCGAGAAACCGATCCTACTTACAGGACCAGGAAAGGTCTGCACATCTCAGACAGCAACGCTTTTATTCTCTGAATTATGGTTGTTTCTACAACACTGTCTCATAACTGTTGTTGCCCTCTTATTCAGGTCGGCCAAGCTCTGGGGCTTTCCACTGACTGGTCGAATCACCCTCTATATACACCCGGTATGGTTGATGGATCTCCTGTATTGACTGCTCAAACTGCCAAATGTTCTCAACACGTACTTATTCGCCAACTTATTTTCTTTCTCAGGTGGACTGGAGGTATTGGATGGGCAAGAACCAGAAAACATTTTGGTTGGCCCCCGTGTCGGCATCGAGTACGCATCGCCCGAACATGTCACGGCGCTATGGAGGTTCGCTGTCACAGGCACCCCGTGGATCAGTGCCCCGAAGAACACTCTCAGGCCGCGGTGAAGAGCCGGATGTGGTGGGGTGAATGGTGGCCCAGATGCACAACAACTGTACTGGTGACAGCGGCAGAAGAGAGAGCACTGAAACACTTACATATATTCCCTCATCTAGTCGAAATGAACATTTGGTACATAAGAAGACTAGTTGATAGGGCAATTGGAGCATTACTGCACCAGACTGCTTTTGTACACGACATAGCCATTGTCTCTTCTGATGGAAAAAAGAGAGTAATATCTCTTGATCATGTTTCATTATTATGAGCTGGGAGTAGTAGCGATTATTCCTTGCCGAGATAGCTTATTTCTGAATCCAACACCAAACCATCTCCGGGACACATCCTGGAGCAGAGTGTCATTCATCTCACAGAACTTGTGTGCCCAACCGGTCGGTTCGACCGCTTCAAACCCTAGACCTGGTGCCCGGTCGTTGGAGTTGAGATTCGCCTTCTCAGTCCAATCAACCGTGTACGTCGATGCCCTGCGACGAAATTTCACCTTGAACTCTTCCCACGCTTGGTACTTGTAGTGGTTCACTCGAACACGAGTGTTCCGCTCGTCTCGGAACCCTGGTTTAAGCATAAAGTGATGGATAGAGTTAGTCAGCGACTGGTCCACGAAATTGAGCCGTACCAGTGACTTGTGCCGCTCCATGGTCTTTCTCCGGCATGTGTAGCCTTGGGTGACCCCCTCCTTCGGGTGTGTGGTTTGGCCCGAGGGTCCGAAATCGGCGCACCACATATGCACTTGCCCGACATCTTGACCAACCGATACTACTGACTGCAGCATGGATCTGTCCGGTTCCTTCGAGCGAGTCCAATGTCGAGAGAAGATGAACTCATCGACATCGATGAACGCCATCCACTCGCACGAATCTTGATGCACCGCGGCACCATGGGATAATGCAGCCTCTAGAGTTTTCGGCACCATGTCTTGGTGAAGATTTCAAACCCGGCTGAGGTGAGTTGGCGCACCTGGTCCGCCATGTCATCTTGGCTCCCGTTGTCGTAGATGAAGAACCGGTCCACGCCCACAGCCGCGTGGTAGACCACCCACTCTTGCAGGAACTTGGCCCCGTCGCGGATCATGGTGCAGGCGCAAATCAGCTTCTTGTTCGACGGCGATGTTGATCCAGATACCTGCGACGACATCGCCGACGAGCCATGATGATAAATCGCCAATGAGGGGATGGGCTCCTCGCTGGCTACGACAAGCGTAACGCGGAGCTCTGGGTCTCGCGATGCATGCTCTACCGGAGTCGTCGCCGATGGAGGTGGGCACCGGAAGACCTGCTGGGCCGACGTGGTGGCCGGCACCGAGGCCACGGCGTTACCAACGTCGCCTCCGTAGTAGTACAGGCACCGGATATCCGCGGCCGCGCGGTTGACGTTTTTCTGTGCGTTGACTCCCATGGCGAAGACGATCGCGTCACCTCCATCGATCACGACGGACTCGTACACGATGCGGTCGCTCCAGTTCAGCATTTCCCGCGAGCGGCGGCCTGAGGCGCCATGGCCAGCGGGGACAATCGTCGAGGCAGAGAAGACCACGACCGGCGTGTCGTAGGGGTGACTCCGCGCTGGCTCGGGCATGATGCAGGTGTAAGCGTGGCGTCCGGACTCTGGCAACGAACCGAGCGCGCGCGCCGGGGACGACGCCCCGCCGAGGAACACGCACGTGGCGTTCCCGGGCCCAGGTGCACTGGTGGCGCCGTTGGGTCGTCGGAGCAGGACGAGGACCTCCCACTCCGGAAGCAGCACGGCCTCCGCGTCCGGCGGCTGCAAGGTGTGGTTGGCCTGGTGGCCGGAGCTAGCACTGGCAGTGGCTGTGCTTCCACTGCGGCCGGCGCAAAGGACGAGTGGCACTGGCAGCCAGCGCCGCGGCACGAGCAGATCGCGCGCACGCATCGCGCCGGGAGGAAACGCGATCAGAATCAGACCGCCCGGGATGCAGACGAAGAAGAGAAGCGACGTGACGGAGAGGACGGCGGCGGCGTGCCGCCGGCGCGACTGCATTGCGACCGGGCGGGCGATCTATGGGAGTTGCACGCAATGACTAGCCAGGTCCGGGCCGTCCCCTGTTTGTAGTTGAGCCGTGCTGGGTTACGAGACGGCGTTGACCGGCACGTACTCCGGCAGGTCGGATCGATCCATCCATTAGTAGCTTGCACGCACAGACAGTATATTAGCCATTGCGGAATAGAAATCGACACAGATGTTTTTTAAGCCATTAGTGGAGGACGACGACGACAGCACTAAAAAGCAAATTTCAAATCATTTGAGTTTAGACCATGTTTATTGTCTATGGCTTGGCTGCAATCTCATCTCGGTCAATGTTGCAGCGACAGGAACATCGGAAGAATATGATAGAGGAGGGTGTCCTATTCAGAAAGGAATACGTATATAAATTAAAAAGGCTAACAACTTAGTTTAACTAAGCTTATAGAAAAATTGTCAACATCTATAATACAAAACCAATATCATGTCACTTATTAGAACAAATTATCCGCCTTTTATTAAACAGAGATAGTAGGTGCTTTATGTGATTATATGCCACTATGGGTGATGTTTTAGCAATAGGCTTTGTAATATAGAAACCAACCCACAAACATCGAACATCTCTAGCAGATACCACAAAAGATGGATACGGTAAATTGCACCCGCATTTTGCGGTATAAAGTGTCGGGCAGAGTAGATCGCGCATAGTACTTGTTCTGCTCTCGCGTTTTGCTGTCCAAACCGGAAAGAGCCATCAAATTAGATACAGTAGAATTTTACATCTCCATCTTCACATGTTCGGATAAACTCATAGATTTAATTCTAAAAGTTACATTTAAACTTAGACTCCATGCTAAATACTATCATACGGATTTTTATCTATTGGAAAAAAGCCTGGTAATCTTCAGCAACGCATGCTATTTTCCTCTTCTTCCCATGAGCTAAAATCTCAGCCTTTGCACTTCCTAAAAATAAAATCTCAGCCTTTGAACTTTCGACGCGTTCCCTCCTCTGATTATCCCTTCGACTAGTATCCATTTGTAGAATCTGGTGCTCCATTTTGAAGAGCTATTGCTTCCTCTTCTTCAACCTAATAACGAGCTCACAATGTTCGGCATACTCTGTTTGCATCTCCATCTCTGCATGTTCTTCCTAGATAATATCGATGTGCAGCCTCACATTAGGCTCTAAATCAACATAGATAACCCAAAGTCCAAAATCATGAAGAAATTCGGAAAACTTTAAACCCTAACTAGAAGTAGAAAGGGGATAGGATTTACTTGTCAAAATCACCCAGTAGTTCATTGATCAAATCATCGTCCTCCGGTCTGAAGTAGCCGAGGGGGAAGTCTTGCGGCTTCTACTACCCGGTGGCCTTCCCTTGCTTGAAGTGGCGCCTCCTCTAGGAATCGAGTAGGAGGAATGGCGAAGCTAGACCCGCCATCGGTACTCGCAAATGTGGGGCGCGATACCTCAGAACCGGTCGGCAGTAGTCCCGTGAGGCCCACGGAGATGACGGCACGGCGGAGAAATGTCTGACGACGCGTGGGTAGGTAGTTCGGCTGAAATGTCCCTCATGCCAACTACTCGTTGCAGATGTGGAGAATTGGATAAATAGCCGATATGTGGTTTGGGAGAGGATATGCGGTTTACCGCAAAAAAATCGTGGATCGGTCGATTTTATGATTTCCCCTATGACCAATTTCTTGTCCCGAAAACGCAAAATAGCGGTTGTTCTAAATAGTGACCAAGATGGAAAATCCTGTGGCTGCTAAGACGTGGCCCATTAAAAGGTAAAGTCTTTTTTTTCCTTTTTATTAATATTTTCTATTTGTTCTAGATAATAATAAATGAGAATTTTAAAAAGTTTAAATTTAAAATGTTCAAATTTGAAAAACGTTTGACTTTGAAAAATGTTCAAATTTAACAAATGTCCAAAACTAAAAAATATTTGAATTTGAAAGTTATTCAAATTTTAAAAATGATTAGATTTTGAAAAGTTTGAATTTGAACAAAACATAAAAGAAAAGAAACAGAAAACAAAGAAACATCCAAAAAACCAAACTAAAAACCCACCTAAAAACCAGAAAACCCGCACACAAAATAGAAAAACGAAGGAAAACCACAAATGGGCCGCAACCCAGTTCACTCCCGCAGACCAAAAATGACTAGAGAACAGGGTTTGATGTCGGCGCGTATCGCGCGCCGCACACCCAGTGCGTCCGGTATATGTGTCGGCTCAGTTCGTTAGGCTCCTCAGGTTTTCTATTTTCTTTTTTCTGTATTTTTTCTTTTAGTTTACTGTTTTATTTCATTTCTGTTATTTTATTTTTCCTTTTTATTCAACAGTGTTGATATTCGAAATTTTTAAATTTTAAAGGTCCAAATTAAATAATGTTCCAATTTTAAAAAGTTTAGATTTAAAAATTACTTCTATTTTGAACTTGTTTGAATTTTGAAATATGTTCGGATGTTTTTCAAAACCAAAAACTAGACAGAAAACAAACAAAAAACATATCAAAACAATGGGCTGAAAAACATATCAGCTAGCAGTATAGGGATCATAAGGAAATGACTGTCTATAAGGATGTACACGTTGTCTTCCTATGTCAGCAAGGATCTTATTTGCATCTAGACTTAACTCTGTAGCTTTTTTGTGTAGAAGAATTGTAACGATATGGTCAGTAAGGCTAGCCTAGCGAATTGCCTGATGCATTGAAATAGGTTTTATGCAGCGAAGTCTTTTTAATAGCTACCCAACAATAGTCATTTAGATTGCCTTGCATATGAGCCTTCTATTGCCTAGAAATTTACACGGACTGTTAAGGAACTCTTCATGCTTTAGTTTGATTTCTGCAACACTTCATCTATGGGTTGATTATATATGCATACCTATATATAATCTGAAAACATTCCAATTCTTAAATAGAAAGTTCAATTAGTGTATTCGTCATCCAGCACAGATGTATTTATTTTTCGTATTAACAATACTGAGTTCACACGTCTATCATCTAGGTATCCTCCATAGGACCTAAATATATTAAGTCATGCATCTTTCATTTCGTATGTTTTCAGGAAATTCACCATAGAACATGAATTTATAAATTCACTACACGGTCATTGATTAACTTTGTAGAGTATGAACACTTACCTTACATGAGAATAGGAAAATGAGTGATTTGATTCTACTACTTGGACACACACTACAAATTTCTTGTTTCCTGTAGGTTTGGAGTTGGCAATAAGAACCTAGTGGCTTTAGAGGGTCGCATTATCATGGCATGGTGGCATCCTAACAGTGGCAGGCGAAGATCGATGGAGAATATGTCCAGGAGCTTGAGAATAGAGAAAGAGAAAAAGGGTGGTGACGTGTTGTGCATGGGAAAAAAAGGTCCATCTATGTCTAGGCCGGAGAAGTGAGGGGGTAGTGGAGGAGGACGATAGTTGTGTGTAGGATCCATTAGCATTGTAAGGCTTGTGATGGTCATGCTCTTGTGCGGTCATTCACTTTTTTTCATTTCACAAAGAGTTTCCAAGCTCAACTAGGGCACTAGCCCTTCTAGGAGGCTAAGCAAGTTGTAGAGAAAAATAAATAAATATATGTCGTATTCCCTAATAAATATTTGTATCATATTTATAATTATGAATTAGTATCTTTATTTTCTTTTGCATCAGTTTGTTGGTCCTTGTACCAATCTTCTCTTATTTATTTTTAAAGATGTCATATTTATCATCAAATATAGACCAGATAAGAGTGTTTGTCAGCATAATATAGAATGAGCTAGGCTGATGTATTAATTTTTCACCCATTTCTATTTTCTTATATTCTTGACAACAAGCAATCAAGCATATATAAATACTTGGTTCAGGTATTTCATTGCCAGATCTCTCGATAGGACGTTGTAAAACTTCTATTTGCATATTTCCAATTAGATCATGGTAATCATTGTAGTTCTTAGCCAACTTGCAACTCATTAAGAAAAGTATTGATCTTCAATGTGTTCTAATATACTTAAATGGAATGCAACGCATTATTTGATTTTGTCTGCACTCTTAAAACTGAAACGTGCTGACTGGTGATTAACCAACTTGGCACACTCTTTTCGTAGGGACAATGATGTATGAGATGAAGGCCAAATACATTTTGAATTAAGACGACCATGGATGCATTTTATTTAGACGTAGCAATGCACGAACATTCAACTAGTTTATTTTTAACATCTGCTCGAGCCGGCAGATGTCCTGGTACATCAGCTAGTTTTACACGATTCGGGCTTGTTTGCTTATGATGTGACCATATTTTGTTCAGTTAGTGTCATGGTATAAAACATCCTACAAGTCATTGGCACACAGGAGTCTTTTTTTGCAATTCTGGCATGTCTTACCACAAGAAAGACAATCAAACGTGATGGAAGACCTTGTTAGCTAGTTGGCGCTGCCGCCACGCTAATTCAAGCTGACCGCCTCGGTGCCGGCAGTGTTTTGCTTGTGCGGGCAAGGAAACGGGGCTGTGTTCTTCCTGCCACTATACAACAGTCCCCGTGGCGTGTTTTGGAAGGCACCATCGGCAAACTCTATAAGTGTGATTGTGCCGAGAGATTGCTGGATCAGATGAGATTCGTTCGTGCGGCACCCATGTTTTACTCTGATCGTTTGGTTTCAGAGGATGCGCTTTAAAGTTTTGTTGGCTGTTAATATCATGGAGCATGTTCTCGTTCAATGGTGCTGACGAAGAATATCATGGAGACCAAAATCTGTAGACTGATAATGGTGGTTCGACTATGGATGGTGATGAGGAATTGGCTTGGTGTTTTGTGACTTGGAGCAATGGCATACAAGTGGGGGCGACTGCACAAGAGAGGTTCATGGTCCTACCTTTCAGGGTGAAAACCCAGGGTGTGGCCTTAATTGGTTGTGCCTGGCAATGGACTTGTTGAAGGCATTGTTTTGAAAGTGTGGACTTTCTTCAGGGTGAAAACCTAAGATCTTTGATCGGGCGATGACGGTGTTGTGTATTGTTTTCTTCTTGGAGGCGTCGTTTTTGGAGAAGCTGGACTTGTGGTGCTGTCTTGGTGGTAGTAGTACTGTTGTTTCAATGAACGGGTCGTTGTAGCGGAACTTTTATTTTTTGTAACTAGTAAAAATATCCATACGTTGCACCGAAAAGCTTTTCTTTCTCCCAACTCTGTATATATGCTGGTTGTGCTGATTTTCTTCAGAATCCGGCGAAGAGCAGGGAAGACAATTCTTTCATCGCTTCCACCACACTTGGTGTGACCGTGTTCTGCTTCTGCCTCTCTAAGTGCACAAACCCACACTGGCTATTTAGTTTGGCTCTCCCGCCAGGCATCCGTATTCTCCTTTTAATTCATTCACTTTAATTCAAACAGGCAGCAGATTCCAATCGATTCAATCAGTGGTGCTACTTCTTGTTGATTTCCAACACTTTAAAGCTTTGTTGGCTATTAATATCATGGGGCATGTTCTCGTTCAATGGTGCTGACGAAGAATATCACGGAGACCAAAATCTGTAGACTGATAATGGTGGTTCGAGTGTGGGTGGTGATGAGGAATTGGCTTGGTATTTCATGACTTGGAGCAGTGGCATGCAAGTGGGGGCGACTACACAAGAGAGGTTCACGGTCGTACCTTTCAGGGTGAAAACCCAGGGTCTGGCCTTAATTGGTTGTGCCTGACAATGGGCTTGTTGAAGGCATTGTTTTGAAAGTGTGGACTTTCTTCAGGGTGAAAACCTAAGATTTTTTATCGGGCGTGGTTGTGCATTGTTTCCTTCTTGGAGGCATCGTTTTTGAAAAAGCTAGACTTCTGGTGCTGTCTTGATGGTAGTAGTACTGCTGTTTCAATGAATAGGTCGTTATAGCGGGACATTTCTTTTTTATAACTAGTAAAAATACCCATGCGTTGTACCGGAAAGCTTTTCTTTCTCCCAACTCTGTATATATGCTGGCTGTGCTGATTTTCTTCAGAATCCGGCGAAGAGCAGGGAAGCCAATTCTTTCATCGCTTGCACCACACTTGGCGTGACCGTGTTCTTCTTCTGCCTCTCTAAGTGCACAAACCCACACTGGCTATTTAGTTTGGCTCTCCCGCCAGGCATCCATATTCTCCTTTTAATTCATTCACTTTAATTCAAACAGGTAGCAGATTTCAATCGATTCAATCAGTGGTGCTATCCCAAGACAACTCTCGAGAAGGTCAAAGCAGACTCCCACGCGTCCGCCAACGGAAAAATACATTAACGTGCGCAAACAACGACAACCGGAGTCCGGAAAAATCGTATGGCTCCGACTGAATAGAAACGAACAGTTATTTTAGCTCAAAGGTAAAGCCGTCTAAAAAAGTGCTCCTTCTTTTATTATTATTAGGTATAGATTTCACTTACCGGTGATATTGGTGGGTAATTTATTTTCGTTTAAAGAATAAAGCCGTCTAAAAAAATGTAGATACTACAAGAAACGCTCCTTTCTTTATTATTAGGTATAGATATAGATTCTTTTTTCTTTTTGCTGTGTGCATCCGTATGAACGCGAAGGCAATGCGAAGGCTGGGTATAATTGATATCTTCTGATATTAATATATGCTTCTAATAAAATAAAAAATAAAATAAAAATACAACAGTCCCTTTCCAAATTAATTATTTTGTAAGCAAACCACTATGCCATGCACCTTTTTAACGGGTAAAACAGATCTTTATTATGCATTAGGGATTATAGCAAGATCAACTTCAAGTTTCTTGATAACAATCTCATGACCCAAGCAGAACCAAAAGGAAGTTCTATTTTTCGCTCTTGCCCAATTGGCAAGACAATGACTGACCCTAACATGTTCTCGATCCTAACATGTCCTCGATCTACTTTAACAAACTTGCTTTCTCTAGAAGAAGCTAAAGCCTCAATCTCATCTACTAAACGAAAAGATGACGATCTAGCTTGACCAGGGAATTATCTCCTGGACCAGATTGATCGCGATTGTACAATCTTGTCCCCCGCAAAAGAAAAAAAAAGTAAAACCTCTGGGAATTGGCGATGCAAAACATATTGTCAACTTGCTGAGATGCATCGACCGGTGCAGTCATCAAATCAAAACTCTCAAAAACAATACGTACGCAGCGTCGTCTTCTCTTGGTACCGACCAATTCAAAACGGCCATTGATCAGTTATTTTTGTTTGTTCAAATCCTAAAAGTGTGGGATGGTTAGAGCATCTCCACTCGTTGGGCGAACCCAGGCTAAAATCTGGACCAAACTGTCGCCGGACAAAACAAGTTTTTGGTCTGGATACGCCGGGTTTCCCGCTCGCGTACCCAACCCGAGTTTTCGGGACATCCGTTTTCGCTCAAATTCGGCTCGAGTTCGTCCAGATTTCGACATAGTTCGGCATACCATGAATACAGAACATTTTACTGCTAAAGTTCGACGAAATTTTAAACATAGTTCAAAGTAAATATAAACATAGTTTGGTCTGCAGTAAAAATACAACATATTTCGGTCAAGTTTGGTCAGTTCATGCTCGGCATCTACGTGCTGCTCTTGCGTATCCATAGGTGCTCAACAAGATCATCTTGTAGTTGTTGATGCATCGCCGAATCTCGGATCTCCTGACGCATGGCGATGAATGCAGCCCAGATT
This sequence comes from Avena insularis, assembly GCA_023614405.1. Lineage (NCBI taxonomy): Eukaryota > Viridiplantae > Streptophyta > Magnoliopsida > Poales > Poaceae > Avena > Avena insularis. Next base: position 372,756,308 of record CM042695.1, on the reverse strand, counting down.
AGAGGCACCTGATGATCAGACTCGGCAAGAGGACCCTGTCTATAGCATGCCTCGTTCTGCTCGAGCAAACTCACTAGACTCGACAAGACTCAATGATCATGTTGTGCAAGACCACACAACAGTTCATCACTTCCCACATCTGATCTTTCGACCAGGTCATAGCAGGGAACCAGACAACTGCAAACCTCTGCTGGAGCACACCGAATGCCCGCTCTACGTCCTTCCTGCAAGCTTCATGTTCCTTGGCAAACTGAAAATGCTTGGGGAGCATTGGGTTTGAGATAGTCTTCACAAATGTTGGCCGTCTTGAATAGATGTTATCTGCTAGATAGTATCCCTTGTTGTAGTGGTGCCCGTTAATCTCAAATTTCACAGGGAGAGCATGACCCTCAACAAGCTTGGAAAAGACAGTTGAGGAGTTGAGGACGTTGATGTCGTTTTTCGATCCTACCATGCCAAAGAAGGAGTGCAGATCCAAAGATCATGTGTAGCAACTGCCTCAAGTATCACGGTGCAACCTCCTTTGTGGCCTTTGTACATTTCTTGTCATGCAAATGGACAGTTCTTCCACTCCCAATGCATGCAATCTATGCTTCTAAGCATATCAGGAAATCATCTACTTTCATTGACTGCGATGATCCGAGCAGTGTCTTCAGCAGTGGGTGATCTCAAGTACTGTTTCCTGAACACTACAATCACTGCCCTGCAGAACCTGTACAAGCAATCGATGACGGTGAACTCGGCCATGCGAAGATAGTCATCGACATTGTCAACCGGCGCTCCATATGCAAGCAACCTCATCGTCACGGTGCACTTCTGCAGTGAGGAAAACCCAACCAAGCCGGTGCAGTCCTTCTTGCAAACGAAATAGGGGATCGAACTCCCGGATGGCATGCACGGTCTTGAGGAAGAGCTTCCGGCTCATCCTGCAACGGCGCCGAAATACGTCCTCTCCATGGAGCGGCTCGTTGGTGCACAACAAGCAGTAGCCCTCTATCATTTGCCTCGCCTTGCACTTCCGGCGACCCGGCGCCGAACCACCGCGCTTCGGCTTCGCCATCTGTAGGTATAGCTGGGCGAGCGAGGCGAGGATCTCCATGTGCTCTGCATCTTCGACGACCTCGGCGCTCTCCTCGTCTAGCAATACGGCGAGTATCTCCTCGTCGTCGGAGTCCATGGCCGAACCGGCCAAATACCGAACACTTGGCGGGCGTGGTGGTGGGAGCACGCAGCGAAGCAGATCTACGGCGAAGTTCGGGCGGCGAAAACGGCGATGGAATGGGCGGCGGAGTGGGCGACAACTACGGCGAGCATATCTAGAGGCATGGACATGTCTTGGCCTGGAGGAGCTCCGCCGGCAAAGTCATGGCGATAGAGACATTGGGAGCTCTTCGCCGCAGTCTGGGCGAGTGGAGTGGAGGGGGGGGGGGATGGGACTGTCTCGCTGACAGAGTTGATCCACGCCCGTTTTCGCTGCGTCCGGCATTTCCAGGGCGTTCCCGGGAACCTGGGTACGGCCTGGGAAGCCCGGGCCAAAGTTCACCCAAATCTGGACGAAAACAGGTTCCTGGGTACGCGACTGGGTCGATTTTCAACGTCCGAACCTAAATTCAGCGTCCTGGGTAGACGAGTGGAGATGCTCTTAACTGAAACAAGAATCCATCTATCGAATGGTGGGAGGATTATACCTTTGTACAATCCCTCTATTTGAAAGCAGAAGTTGCGTTTGCTACTGGGAGTCGGGAACTGTACAGCAACTCTTCTTTTGTTCTCTGATTGCCAAGCAGCTGCAGCACACCATCTCTGACAATTTTCTGTGAAGGATATTTCCTCTCTTGGCAATAGCTGCCTCAATGCAAACATTCTGGATAGCGCTGAGCGTTCCCGGAGGATCAAAACGCCCGATCCTCCAGGTCGCCAGCCATCTGATCAACTCGCTCTAGACCGTGTGATTAAAGAAGTGCCAGCCTGGTTAAGTTGAGCGTGCACGTTCTTCTCATCTCACAGAAAATATCCGCTGTAGACACTACGGAGGAACGCCCACCTGCAGCCCGAGTGTCCGACCTATACCAGCCTTCACAACTCCGTCTCATACCGCGGCGGCTCCTGGCGGCTGGTTCGCAGCACCGCGACGTCGCGACAGACGACCGGCTTGCACCACTGCGACGACACGGCAGGCACTTGCAGCTTCGGCTTGTAGCACAGAGCGACGCCCACCACGAGACCAGCTTGTAGCAACGGTCTAGCAACGCTCGCCACTTGCAGTTCCGGCAGTACACCTTCGCAAGTCCGACGTCGCACTGCCTCGAGCTTTGTAGAATGGTCTATGGCTGCTTGCAGCTGCATAAAGCTCCCGATGTGGACCTTCGCAGCACCTCAACCGTTGGGGCACCACCGATGGTGGCAAGGCCGGGCACGGCAGGGAGAAAAACCAGTTGTGGTCAATAGCAACGCCGACCGCGGTTGGTAGCAAAGTCTGGCGTCATAGGCAGCAACGTCACACACCGCAACCGCGCGCCATCGGTAGCAAAGTTGGGCGCCCCAGGTAGCAAATTCACGCGCCGTCGTTAGCAAAGTTGGGCGCCGCAGGTAGCAAATTCACGCGCCGCATGTATCTCCCCTTGCAGCACGGACGCCTTCTCTTTGTAGCTCCGGCAACCACTACGTGCAGCTCCACCTCCATTCCTTTGCAGCATCGACGCCCATGCTTCGCACCTACAATGACCAGCATGGGAAGCACCGGGGCACAGGCTTAGCATCTCCTCCGCCCTTGCTTTGTAGCACCGACGACCACCGCATGCAGTGCCGCCTCCATAGCAAAAGATTTGTGCTAATATAGCAAAAGAAAAATTCTAATGTAGCAAAAAGACCTCGTCGGAGACCTCGCCGGTGAACTTGTTGCAAATTTTTGCACTTGTAGCAAAATGAATTCGCTAGAGACCTCGCCGGGGAATTGCCGGAAACCTATTAGTAAAAAAACTCTTCTAATGATGCAAATTCATAGAACGTATGGAGCAAAAACATTGTACTATTGTACCGAACAACTTCGACAGAGGCTCTCGCCGAAGATTTCATAGCATAAAATTTAAACTATTCTAGCAAAAAACAAAGAGATTATAGCAAAACATTTGTGACATCATAGCAAACAATTTTTGACGAGATCCTCCGCTGTGACTCGTATGATGCAAAATCGCAGAACGATTGTAGCACAAAAATTCTTAGTATGATGCAAAATTGTAGAACTTCTGTAGCAAAAAATAAAAACCTTCCTATTATGCAAATCCGTAGAACTGTTATTTAGCAAAAAGTTTGTTTATATGATGCAAATTTACAGAACGTGTGGTGCACAACATGGAACGAGCGGAGCGAAAAATTATCCACATGAGGCAGAAACATAGAACTGTTGTAGCAACAATTGTGTACTAAAATAGCAAAAACATAAAACAATGATAGCAGACACTTTCTTCGATTGTAGCAAAAAAAAATTATATAATGCAAGTTCACAAAAAGTTATGTAGAAAAAAAATTCTTCTACATTGCAAATCCATAGAACCAATATAAGCAAATCCAGTAGCAAACCCGTCGTTCCTTGGTAGCACCTTCGACCCTAACTCCGATGAGAGCTCCGCCTTGCAACATACAACCTCTGGCAAGCAGAAAGGTCGCCACTGATGGTATCATTGGCGCCCTCCATTTGTAGCATCTCTGCTCCCCTATGCTAGCACCACTGCCTCTGATTTGTAGCATCGACGCTCTCCCTTTGTAGCATCTCCGCTCCCCTATGGTAGCACCACTGCCTCTGATTTGTAGCATCGACATCCTTCTTTGGTAGCACATCTGCCTACCTATGGTAGCACCGACGCACTGTGATGGGAACAAATTTTGACGGTCGATGGTAGCAACTCCGATTGCCCATGGCAGCAACTCCGACTGCCGCCGCCGACAGCAACTCCGCTAGCCGCTTACGGGAATTGTGGAGGTGTTTGTAGCAATTCCGGCGAGAATTTTTAGCAAATTCCGTCGGCCGCTTGCAGAAAACTAAAGTGAGGCTTGTAGACCCACGATGCTGCTCCCGTGGCGCCGCCTACAGCAACTATGGCGGGGTTTTTAGCAAGGCCACCGTGCCTATGTAGCAAGACCGTCGCGACTGCCGCACCTCTGCAGCAAGGCCGCCTCGGCCACCATGCCTATGTAGCAAGCCTGCACGTCCATGTAGCAAGGTCGCCCGGCAGCCGCCATGCCTATGCAGCAAGCCCGCATATCCATGTAGCAAGGTCGCCATGGCCTCCATGCCTATGTAGCAAGCCTGCACGTCCATGTAGCAAGACCGTCGCGTTCGCCATGCCTATGTAGCAAGCCCGCACGTCCATTATAGCAAGGCCGCCATGGCCGCCATGCCTATGTAGCAAGCCCACAGCTCCTCTGTAGCAATGTCGTTGGCCAATTGTAGCAACGATTGCTGCCGTTTTGTAGCAACGCCAGAGAATCACGTTGCAGCGTTGACGATCAGCAGCATGGCAATCACTTGTAGCAAACTCTGATGCCCATGGTAGCAATGACGATAGCCCATGGTATCATCGGCGGCCTTAGTTCGCAAGGTAGCTCCGATGAGCATCGCCATCCTTCGTCCATAGCTCCGAGGACGAAGCACCACTACTCGCAGAAACGCCAGCCCAGCCTTGCAGCAACATTGGCCCGGCCTCACAACAAGCATGGACTAATACCGCGAGCTCCACCACTAAGGCGACCACGACGAGGAACACGAGCAACCAGGAATCGAGACGCAGCGGCGGGCGGCTACTATGGAAGCAGCAACGGATGGCCATCCGCTGAACCACCGGCGAGCGCGATCCCGGGAACCATCGGCTAGCGACGACGCCAGGAACCGATGGGTGGCCATGTGGGGAACGTCCGGCGAGCAGTCGTGGTGCTTGGATTTGACTCAGCGATGGGGATTAGCAGGAACACAGCAGGCCACGAGATGGGAAAGAGATAGGCAAAGAATTAAGGTACCGACGTACCGTAGTGGTCGGTAGGCTGGGTCCACAAAAGGACGCGTGTCGTCCACTCGATCCGGAGGACGCGAGACGCACCATCCCCCGGGTGATACATACTCCATTTGTATGCTCCATTTGTTTTTCTACCTACCACATCCGTGTATGCCATTGCTGTACTGGAAGCAAGCAAGCACATGCAGTGCCTCACTCGCACCGCTGCGGGACCGCCGTCGGGAGGCCGCGCGCCACGCCGATGCGCTGCAGGACCACCGCCACCGGGACGCCGCGCGCCGCGCCTGTGCGCTGCAGGACGGCTGCCGCCGCAGGATTGCTGCTGGGACGCCGCACCGATGCGCTGCAGGACCGTCGTCGCCGCCGGACCGCCGCCGCGCGCCGCGCTGATGCGCTGCAGGACGGACACCGGGCATGGAGGATGGAGCTGCGTGCGCTGGAGCCTGACTCAGCTGCTTAGCCATCCAAAATCGTTCGGCCGTTGACTAGCAATGAGGAAACGACAATGCGCACTGCTCTGTATCGTTCAACAGCACTCGGAGGCCTCCCCTTGGTGAATTGCCGCGAGATTCTGAGATGGTGAATAAAATTTCCGCTACATTTGTTTTGTGTTTTTGCTATAATGGTATAAATTTTTTGCTAGAATTTTTTCGACGAGGTCTCAGCTAAATAGGCTAAATTTATCGGAGTTTTTGATGTGGTAGGGATTTGCTACATACATATATTTATTTTGCTAAAACTGTTCTATGTATTCGCTATAATATTGTAAAATTTTTGCTACAAAATGTCCGACGAAGTAGGTTCTGCTATGATAGCAAAAAAATTTGCTACAAAGTCCCGACGATGTCTTCGGCGAAATGGATTTTTGCTACATTTTGCAATATTTTTGCTACAATATTTTTATAATTTTGCTACAATATTTTTAAAATTTTGCTACACTAGTGCAAAGTTTTTGCTACAAGGACTCCGGCGAGGTCTCCGGCGAAAGTCTCCGGCGAGTCTCCGATGAGATGGGATTTGCTACATAAGCATAACTTTTTTGCTACACGGTCGCCGGCGAAGTTTCTGACGAAATCTCAGGCAAGGTCTAGTCTATTTTTCTATTTTCTGGGCCGAACCGTTTTCTGCTACATGTAGCAAAAGCGGGACTATTTGTAGCAAAAGTGGTATGTTTGTAGCAAAAGTGGGATTTAAAAAAAATTTAGAGGACACGTGTGAGGACTCGGGGGATTTTTGCGGTGATCCAGCATACCACTGCATGTGTAGTACACTATAGTCGTTGACATGATATCCACAGAATACCGTTAGGTAATATCACATTCCTCAGAATGGTACAACAGAAACATTGCGGGTCCATATTACAAACATTCACACATTATTATTATTACAATATCAGAAGTTCAAGACTTCGAAAAGATTCAACTTACAAACCAAAATATAAAGTGTTTCAGCGGTATTCAAAAGTAGCAACTCCAACTAGGAGTTGAGCTCAGCAGCTTATTCTATATGGTTCATGCTGCTCGGCTCCGTTGGTTACTACTAACTAGGGTTCTTAGTTGGACTCGTTGTCATCGACACCATAGCGGATTTTGTAATCCACTCCTTCAACACCTCCTGACAGGTCAGGCTCCTCGTAGAACATATCTTTTTGGCATTCGGCTGCATACATTGGCGTATATTCGGGATCCTCAGAGTCTAAGCAAGGGATCAAAGAAAAGGATGAGTAACAGCGTTATCCAGCAAGTTCATTATATGCAAGGTGGGAAGTTTGATGCTCTAACTACCACCTCAGACTATAAGTCCTTGACACTATGCAGTTTTTGTAAATCTTTTTTCAAAGATTGATTTTATTATGAAGATCTATGACCATCACTCTTCACAGGTTGACCAGAACTTTCATGGAGTTCCTTTCCTGCCGTGTTCGCAGCTCCTTCCCGGAACAGGGAGTAACAAGTTACAATTCTTACACTCTGCAGGGGTGCGTTACTTTATCCATGAAAGGTCAACTCCTTATTGCACAACGGGCAAACTTTCTCGTCCACAATTCCATGATATGGGGCCCAGTAGGTGATCCAAGCCAATCACTGTCCCCTTCGCGACCTCGCATGCCTCCTTGGTGTACACCATGCCCACATATTAAATTACGTCAATGGTTTGTACAGACCGTTAGATGCCAGAACTATCGTGGGACGTTGAGGGTTTCCACCCATATGCTGCATATCCTCTATAAATTACCAATTAATATGCACGCTACGAGTGATAACATCCACGACCTGCACATCCGGCTACATGCGAGAGGAAGAAGATACAACTGACTTCTCTGTCCCATTCCAAATCTCATAGCTAACGCGTGATATACGGCGCAAGAATCACTGATGTTATGGGTTATTAAGTCCCTAATTGATCATAATTATTGCAAATAGAACCCTAAGTTCTATTGCTCCATTATATCATCACTGAGGATGATATCTAAGATTTCTTTATTTGAAAAAATAATATTTTCTTTCTTTGGAGTATATATGATAACACACAATTTGCAAATACTTTGATAATGACTCTTCAAAGGACATGAGCAAGTGATGAACTTGCCTTGTGATTGCAAGGTAGTGAAGTCGGATGCTTGAACTGGACCTTGAGCTTCTATGTCTACAAAACATCATTATTGCCCCGTAAGGTCAATATTTAAAGAAGCAAAATGATTATGCAAAGTAATGTAATGCATTATTTAGTTTTGTGTGTATTCTCCCCCATTATTTAAGTTATAAAATTCTTTTTAATAATAAAGAATTTATAAATATTAATTTTTAATATTTTATTGAATATTGTATTCTTTATTTTATTTCATTTTATTGGAATTTTATATATTTAATAATTCCTTTCAGAATTATCATTTAAATACCAAAAATTGATATTAAATATTTATTTACTTTCTAAAATACTACAATATTAATATATATTGAAAGTGATTTTTATTTATTTTTATCATCTTTCAATAATTTTATAAAATTCCATAAGGAATATATATTACAAAATTCTTAATAAAAATTATATGCATAAAATTTTATTTCTTAATTTATTTATATAGATTGAATTATTGTGAATCCAAAAATATTTTATTTATATTTTTTGGATTTTTATTTAATTTTCTAGAATTTATTTAAATTCAGGCGCATTTTGGTCTTTTCTTAATTATTAAACCTTGCTTTAGGTGATTGGGCTGGCTGTGTTGGGTTTATTGGGCCCATTTGGCCCAATTGGGCAGAACCAAAATGACTCCACGAAGGGGTCTTGGCCCAACCAGCCCACACTCTCTCGTTCTCATCTCTCTTCTTCTCCTCCCCCGACCCCGTGGTCGGTGATGCCACCGCCGGCGATTCACGCCGATGTGGACCTCCCCGGCCATCGTCGTGATATATGGGGTGGTTACTGACCCCGCTCCTCCTTCCTATCCATCTCGATTTGGACCAATTGGACTATGGCCCTATGTGACGGCTCAAGTCCGAACCCTAGGGTTTGGGGTGGTCTTGCCTCCGCCACCGCCTCAAGCAGTGTCTTTGTGGTGGTGTTCCTCGCCTTCAGGCGTGGATGTGGTCACCGCCTCGGCGTGGCGCGGGTCGCAGCGCCCCCTTGGGGTGCTCCCCGTGCCGCCGTGCTCGTCGACACCCTCTTCTTCCTCTTCTCGCCCACAGCGACAACCTTCGGTAAGTTGTCCTTTCTTCCCCTCGTGTCCTCTGTGCTATGCCACCCTATGCTATGTGTTTATAGTGGCTACTCCTGGCTAGTGGTCATGTCCTGATCAGGGTTCATATCTCAATTAGGGTTTTTGTTCTGATTAGGGTTCATATCCCTCTGTTGATCATATATATGATGATTTGGATCTAGTAATGATGATACCTAAGCATGATGAGTGATTGTTTGATGTGGATTACTGCTTATAGTTGGCTTTGGTGAGGCTAGTGGCTTACCAGATTGATTCCATTGGTTAATTTGATATGATTCAGATGATAATGTTACTTTAGAATCATTACTTGGAGATTCTAGTGATTTGAGAGCTCACCACTGTCATTACTTGGTTATTGACAGTGATCTTCGAGTGATGAATTCACTGTATCTGTAGTTGTTGGCTTATGGATTCATATACAGTTTGAGATTAACTTGTCTCTTACATTGATGTTATGTCTATGTATATTCCTGGAAATGATTCCTATGATTAGTATCAGGAAAAAGATTTGTAGTTGTCTGTGAGTGTATCTGTGAAAGCTAGATGCCTAATCTTCTTGGTTTAGAAGTTGTTCTTGTGACACCATCCTAATATGGCACACAAGACCAGGTTCTATTACTTGACTTGATTTTGTTTAAGCTTAAGATTAGCATGATATTAGAGATAAGTGGAAACTTCTTTCCTTGAACCCTAAAGCCTATGATGTTGGTCTGAGGTTTAGGGACTAGGTCCTTATCTTGTTGTTCCTCATGGATTTGTTCTGTTAGTGATACCAGCTACTGATTCTTGAGTTAAAGTTGGGAAAAATGATTTATAAGTGAAATGGATCGTATGGGCACCTAGAGGGGTGGGGGTGTGTGAATAGGTGCTAACCAATTTTTAATACTTTTTCAATTTTAGGCTTGACACAAAGTAAATTCTCTAGATATGCAACTACGAGAATTTCCCTATATGCAACCCTAACTACTAAGCACGTAAAAAGAGGAGCGAGGAAACGTAGTGGAGCACGCAGAGATACAGGGATTTATTTTACCGCAGTTCCTTCCTTGTTAAGGGAAGTACATCTGCGTTGGAGGGGTGGGCGGTTCTAAGACCACCACGCCACAATAGGTCTCTCCCTATTCTCCGATGGATCTCGCTATGAGAGGCCTGATACACCTTCTCCACTATTGGATCCCTTCGAGGCGGGAACCGGTGCCTTTTACAACACTATCGGGGCACACAGCCACAACCGAATTGGGGGCTCCCGAGATGACAACAAGCTGCCACAAGAACAAGGTTTATCAATATAAACAAAAACAAGGATCTAGGTATTTGCAAGAAATACTAGATCGAGGGTTCTCCAAATGAGTGGAGAGGAGATGAAGTGCTTGATTGCTGATGATGAAGATCGAGTTCTCCTCCTTTGATTCCCCAAGGGACAGGGCCTTTGGGTGGATCTCTCTTGGATGAAGGTTGCAGATCAAATCTCATCTTTTTCGAATGAATCAAGAGATCTGGTAGGAGGGGGAAGGCTGGCTTAAATACCCCCTCCCCAGATCTTGCCGTTGCACAACTTTGGGGGCGGATTATCCGCCCCCCAATTGGGGCGGATTATCCGCCCCCTGGGAAAACTCCGCCCCAAGGGTGGATTCTCCGGGGGAAACTCCGCCCCCTCTCTGGGGCTGGCGCCTGCGAAACTTGGTGAATATCTTGGGGGGGGCGGATAATCTGGCCCCCTCCAGGGGCGGATTATCCGGCCAGACCGGAAAGTCCGGCCAACATTCCGCCCCCTCTCTGGGGCTTGCGCCTTGGTGATGAGAAAGGGGGGCGGACTATCCGCCTCGAGGCGGATTATCTGGGCAATGGAAAATCCGGCCAAAACTCCGCCCCCCTTCTGGGGCTTGCGCCTGCTTGGGAAGAGGGAGGGGCGGATTATCCGCCCCCCAAAGGCAGAATCCTTTTCCCTTTTTCTCAAAGAGAGCTGCAACACTTCAACACACATTAAATAATCCTTGATATTGTTATCTAACACACAAAACACTAGGGATTATAAAATGTTCTTTCAATCTCCCCCTTTTTGGTGTTAGATGACAATATTAGGATTTGCAATGAAACCGGCTAATGCCACCTTAAATAATGAAAGACGCTCCCCCTAGATGTGTGCATATTTAAAATTTGCATTTGTATACAAATACACACACTAGAGAGAACACAACTTCCATAACAAAGATAATTGAAACAAGGTGGTTTGGGAAACAAGGTCATACCACCAGGATGAGAATATAGCCAAAGAATATAGTTTGTTTGATAGCCTCCAAGCACATCCCAACCATACCAGCAATATTGATGCATACATTAGATAGGCCCATGATTCCATATGCCATCAAATATGCCTCCATAGATAAATCCAGAATTCCATGAGATCCACAATAGATAAATCCAGAAATCCATGAATACCACACAACGTACCAAACTTACTGAAACACGACAAAGTCTTACATAATCAAACACAAATAGAAAATGAGTACACGCTAAATAGGCACAAGCAAGCAAATAAAACGACTGAAAGAAAGATGCTTGCGCCCGACCCTTGCAAATCCACGAGACCTAATAGAACTACTTCTCCCCCTTTGGCATCAAAACGCCAAAAAGGAAGAAGAGCGATGCTAACGCCCCTACTCCTCCTCATCGGGGCGGATAATCCGCCCCCACTTAAGGCGGATAGTTCGCCCCCCCTGAAATTCTATAAATTACAGATTCAGGCCTGAGCATCCTAGCAAACCCCTCGATGGTGTTTTAGAGGACTTGTGTGCAAGAATAGATGGTTCAAGGAGGGAGAGAAAGGCTTGGGTTGAGAGCATCAAACTGAGATGGTACTACACACCCAAATTTGCAAGAATCAAATCAACCAAAAGCCAAATTTGAGTGTGTTTTCTATAAGAACATGAGATATGCAAGAAAATCCAACAAGACCCATGAGAAACCAACTCTTCTCTAGGAAGAGGGCGATGGCCAAAGCCACCATGTTGGAGTGCATGGCATGACACCGCGAAGATGTATCTTGAGTTCAAAACCAATGCTCATCGATGACCCACATATCACAAAATGATATTAAGGGAAATGATTTTACTTGCTTTCGGCATTATGGGGGGAGGGTTGGCCCAATCAATTAGGACCACACTCCCCCTATGTCTATGCCCGCATCTAAACCAAATACATGAAAAAGAGCAAGTGAGTGTGCAAGGGTAGTCAAGCCAAGCTCCTTGAATCTATGATATTTAGCTCATTCCTCAAATAACAAAATCTTGCTTCATCAAGAGGCTTCGTGAAAATATCAGCAAGTTGGTTCTTCGTGCTCACAAAGGATAGGGCAATATCACACCGAGCAACATGATCCCGAATAAAGTTGTTGCGAATCTCTATATGTTTTGTTCTTGTATGCTGCACGGGATTGTAAGCAATTTTGATAGAACTTTCATTGTCGCATAATAGAGGCACTTTGTCACAATTGAAACCATATTCCTTTAAAGTTTGCCTCATCCATAACAATTGTGTACAAGCACTTGCAGCAACAACATATTCAGCTTCGGCGGTTGAGAGTGAAATACAATTCTATTTCTTTGATGACCAACACACTAGAGACCTGCCCAAGAATTGACATGCACGAGAGGTTGATTTCCTATCATCTTTGTCACCAGCCCAATCTGAATCAGTGTAACCACATAGAGAGAAACTTGAACCCTTGGGATACCATAACCCAAAATTTGGGGAATGAACCAAATACCGGAAGATTCGCTTGACCGCCACTAAGTGGCTTTCTTTAGGAGCGGCTTGGTACCTTGAACACACTCCTACACTTAACACGATATCGGGCCTAGATGCGCAAAGGTAAAGGAGAGAGCCGATCATGGATCGGTATACCTTTTGATCCACGTCTTTACCCTTGGGATTGAGCTCAAGATGACACTTTGTTTGCATTGGGGTAGCAACTCCATTGAGATCCGTCATCTTGAACCTTTTGAGTATGTCTTGGATGTACTTAGCTTGATTAATAAAGGTTCCCTCTCTAAGTTGTTTGATCTCAAATCCAAGAAAGAACCTCAGCTCACCCATCATGGACATCTCAAACATGTCAATCATAAGCTTTGAAAATTCATCGTTAAAATCTTGGTTAGTAGAGCCAAAAATAATGTCATCTACATAAAGTTGGCATACAAAAAGCTCCCCATTAACCTTCTTAGTAAAAAGAGTGGGATCGATTTGCCCTACTTCGAATCCACGGTCTAGCAAAAGCTCTTTAAGGTGCTCATACCACGCACGTGGGGCTTGTTTAAGGCCATAGAGCGCCTTATCGAGTTTGTAGACATGGTTTGGAAATTTGGGGTCCTCAAACCCCGGGGGCTGCTTGACGTATACTAACTCATGTAGAGGACCATTAAGGAAAGCACTCTTAACATCCATTTGTTGTAATTTGAAATTATGATGGGATGCATATGCAAGAAGGATACGGATGGACTCAAGACGAGCCACAGGAGCATAAGTCTTGCCAAAATCAATTCCTTCCACTTGAGATAATCCTTGAGCCATGAGTCGTGCTTTATTCCTCACAACAATGCATTTTCATCTTGTTTGTTCTTGAAGACCCACTTGGTGCCGATAACATTGCGGCAATCCTTTGGTTTCTCTACGAGCTTCCAAACTTTGTTGCGTTTGAAGTTATTTAATTCTTCATGCATTGCAACAACCCAATCGGGGTCTTCAAGAGCATCAAAAACCTTCTTCGGTTCAACCATGGAAATGTGAGCTTGATGATCACAGAAGCTTGCAAGTTCTCTTCTAGTGGATACCTTCGTCAGAGATCACCAACAACCTTGTCAAGAGTGTGACCCCTTAGTTCAAGGTTCCGATCAGCACGAGCCTTGCGACGAGCCTCAATGTCCTTATTGTTTCTAGAAGGAGTTGATTCAGTATTTGTATCCTTGTCTTGATTACTGCCTTGCCCTTGATTTTGGTCTGCATTAACACTAGAAGATTGCTGCTGAGTTTGTTCTTCAGGGCCGGATAATCCGCCCCTCGGAGGGGCCGAACTATCCGGCCTGGGAGGTGAAGCACCAGAGCCTTCTTCCTGAGGGTTCCTGACAGGAGTTGGAGACCCAGGGCCGGATAATCCGCCCTCGGGGGCCGGAGAATCCGGCCTGGGAGCTTCTGAGTTGTTGACTTCTCCTCCGGATCCTCTGGAACGAGTTGGAGTGCCTGGGGCGGATTGTCCGCCCCTTGTAGGGGGCGGATAGTCCGGCCTGGGACTACCAACTTGTCCAGGGGACAGATGATCTTCAGCAGATTGCGGTGTTGGTGCAGGACTTTCTCCAACAGTAGGAGCTTGTTGATCTTGTGTAGATGAGGGCTCCACATGTGTGGAGCATTGTCCTTCCCGATCCGCCACAAGGGGTTCCTCAACGGGGCAGAAAAATCCCACGCCCATTCTTCTTATGGCATCTTAGGGTATTTCAACATCTGCATCACAAACATCAACTTGCCCTACAAAGGAGCCGTTATTTTCATCGAACTCCACACTACAAGATTCTACAACAATCCCAGTGAGCTTGTTGTAGACTCTATAAGTGTGGGATTCGGCACCGCAACCAACAAAAATACCTTCTAAAGCCTTGGACTCAATTTTTGACAAACGGACACCTTTAATAAGAAAGAAACACTTACACCCGAATACCCTGAAGTATGAGATGTTGGGCTTGTTACCGGTAAGTATTTCATATGGAGTCTTGTCCAAAATCTTTCGGAGGTAGAGCTGGTTCGATGAGTGACAAGCAGTGGATATGGCTTCAGCCCAAAAATTATATGGAGACTTGAATTCATCCAACATTGATCTTGCCATGTCCATCAAAGTCTGATTCTTCCTCTCGGCTACACCATTTTGTTGAGGGGTGTACGTAGCGGAATATTGATGTCTAATCCCCTCTTCGCTCAGAAACTCATTCAAAGTGTAGTTCTTGAATTCGGAGCCATTGTCACTTCTTATTGCCAAGATAGGAACATTGTGTTGACGTTGAACTTCATTGGCAAAGTCAATGACAGTTTGTTGAGTCTCACTTTTCAGCTTGAAAAAATAGACCCATGTGTATCTTGAGTAATCATCGACAATGACCAAGCAATATTTCTTCCCACCAAGACTTGCATGAGAAGGAGGACCAAATAAATCCACATGAAGTAATTCCAAGATCCTCTTTGATGACACAATAGTCTTCCTCTTGTGGGGAGAGTCATGCATTTTTCCTTCTACACAAGCCCTGCAAACACGATCTTTGGCAAAAGAGACATTGTCTTTTAGTCCAAGTATGTGGCCACCCTTCTGGAGACTTTGCAAAGTTCTCATGTTGACATGGGCTAAACGGTGATGCCATAGCCAGCCCACGTCGGCCTTTCCAAATAGACACATCGGACCCGAAGTGGTTTTCCCTGAGAAGTCCACCACATACAGGTCATTTTCGACGTATCCAACAAAAGCAACCTTTAGAGACTTGCTCCACAAGAGTACCACCAAATCATCATCGATAAAAACAACAAAACCCATCTTGCCAAGGGCACGAACAGAAAGAAGGTTA
This sequence comes from Avena insularis, assembly GCA_023614405.1. Classification (NCBI taxonomy): domain Eukaryota; kingdom Viridiplantae; phylum Streptophyta; class Magnoliopsida; order Poales; family Poaceae; genus Avena; species Avena insularis. Next base: position 372,740,976 of record CM042695.1, on the reverse strand, counting down.
AATCGAGGGTCTCAACAAGCATGACGCCCACGAGAGATATCGTGGCAACCACAACCTTGCCAAGACCCAATACCTGAGATTTAGACTTATCACCATAGGAGACCGTGATATTATCATGATTTGACGCATCTCCGTGATGATCTCCTTGCTTCCGTCATATGACTAGTGCAACCACTATCCAAAGACCCATTTCACCCACCGGAAGCATAGCCCTGCAAGAAAATTACTTCTTGGTTTTAGGTACCCATTTTTCAATGGGTCCTTTCATGTTAGTAACAAGGGTCTTTGGGACCCAAATAGACCAAGCAATATATTCATCAAAGGGACCGACATAATAAGCATAAACATCGCCATAGTCATCACAAAAGAGTTCATAATTCGGATTGTGAGACCCTGCAAAACCAATATTGTTAGTCTTGTCTTTTGTGACATTCTTCTTAGCGGTGCTTATCTTTGATTGCACATTCTTGGTCTTGTTCTTCTTGGTTTTCCTCTTCTTGGACTTGGTGACATACCCAAGTCCCTCTTTACCATGATTTGACCTTTTCTTGCCAAGGACTTCATCAAGCACACCTTTGTCCTTGGTAGTGATGTCCTTGATCACTTCTTTTTCAACACTAGCATTTTCCTTGTTACTATATGTTGAGTTGGACGAGCTAGGAGTATCATATTTGGCCAATCGACTTTGAAGCTGATCATGTGACTCATTGAGAATAGAGAACTCATTTTCAACGCCTTGTGAGCATTGTCAAGTTTCTCCAATTCCTCGGAGAGTCTATCATGAGAAGCCCCAAAGTCAATCCTTTCCTTCTTTAACTTCTTTGCTTTGGTGATAGCATTGTCATGTTCCTTAACAAGTTTAGTCACAATTTCATCATGTGACTCTTCAATAGACTCAAGCCTCTCTTCAAGAGAGACCCGGGCCTCTTCCTCCTCTTCAAGAGCATTTTTTAAGGATGCAATTCCTCCCTTTCAATTCTGCCCTTTTCCTCAAGGAGAGCTTCGTTTTGGGCCAGCTGATCCATAAGAGCTTCAAAACGAACTTTGTGCTCACCTTGCAAGTTAGTGTAGAAATAATCCAAAGCAATAATCTCTTCTTTAACCTTAAGACTAGTAGGATCATCCATGTCAATCATAGCCTTAGGAAAAGAAGAGTTAGAAGAAGTTACCTCGGAGCTTCTTGCCATGAGGCAAGTAGCATTCTTGTTGATGATGTTTTCGTTCGGAGAGTCGAAGAGAGATGTTGATGTAGATGTGGTGGCTATAGCAGCCACCTCTTGAGAGCTATCATCCTCGTCCTCATCTTCACTCCCCGATGAATATTCTTCTTGAGCCACTAGAACAATCTTTGGTTGCTTCTTGAAAGGAGCATTCTTCTTTACAAACTGTTTCTTGCGTGGAGCTTTTGATTTGTCCTTGAAAATGAGTCTTCCTCCATTATCCTCCCTACTTTGATATGGACACTCAGCTACGAAGTACAGCCGGTCACCACAGTTGAAACAAGTTCTCAGCTTGGGACCATTTTCTTTTCTTCCATATGCTCCACTCTTGCGTTCCAGTTCAACTTTAGCCTTGGCTGGATCTTTCCAGAAGTTTCTAGCATAAAGATCCAAGTATTGTCCATGAATCCTTTTTATATCCTTAGGACAATCCAGACCTTCTAGGGCATATTCATCATGATCAATCACACTAGTCTTCAAGGCCACGTTGAACCCTTTTTGCATCCCCATGGCTCGAGCACGAGCATCTTCGGCATTCTTGGCAGCCACTTTGAAGGCGGCCAGTTCTTGCATTACCTCATTGGATGTCATGAGGTGATAGTTATGCCTACCTTGGAGACTTTTCAAATCTGTGGGCTCAAATGGCATAAGTGCACTGACATATTTGTGCTTGATCCATGCATCATCAACATGAGCGGCACCATGATTTCTGAAGTTTGTGGCTATAGCCTTAAGCCTCCTATACATGTCTTCATGGTCTTCTCCATCCAACATATAGAATACTTCAGCTTCGTTGCTCAATGCATCATATCTATTCCTCTTCATACTTTCATTTCCGATGAAGAGCTCGGTGAGAGCATCCCAAGCTTCCTTTGCTGTACTAAGATGCTGAATGTGTGGCATATCTTTGTCACCCACACCAAGTTGTATCAAGTCTAGAGCTGTAGCGTTGAGTTGGCTATCGACCACTTCTCTTCTTGTGAGATTGTTGGGGTTTCCAACATGAAGACCATTTTCGATGATCTTCCACAACTCTATGGAGGAACTGCACACATGAGATTTCATCAAAAATTGCCATTGAGTAAAAGTAGATGCAGAAAGTTTGGGTGGATCACCCCTATTATGTATATGTGGGTTAGGAATAGGTGGATCAGGGGAATACACATGAGAAACCTCATTGTATCCATCCTTACCGCTATCCTTTTTCGATGAGGAGCTCTTGCTAGTGTCATCACCAACCACTTCGTTATCTTTAGAAAAAGTTTTACCCGTTTCCTTGGATTGCGGAGTGGTATCCTCAGAGTTAGATGGAGGTGATGCTGCAGATGTGGAGAGACGCATTATCAATTGACGCATCTCTTCCATCTTAGCCTCCATTAAACTCACCAAGGTTGTTTCCAACATCTTGAGATCGTTCATGGTGACTACCTCCGGAGCATCACTCCCATCTACCTTGGAACCCATACTTCTCTTAGGCGGTTAAGCCCGAAATAAGAGCCGAGGCTCTGATACCAATTGATATGGATCGTATGGGCACCTAGGGGGGTGAATAGGTGCTAACCAATTTTTAATACTTTTTCAATTTTAGGCTTGACACAAAGTAAATTATCTAGATATGCAACTACGAGAATTTCCCTATATGCAACCCTAACTACTAAGCACGTAAAAAGAGGAGCGAGGAAACCGTAGTGGAGCACGCAGAGACACATGGATTTGTTTTACCACAGTTCCTTCCTTGTTAAGGGAAGTACATCTGCGTTGGAGGGGTGGGCGGTTCTAAGACCACGCCACAATAGGCCTCACCCTATTCTCCGATGGATCTTGCCACGAGAGGTCTGATCCACCTTCTCCACTATTGGATCCCTTCGAGGCGGGAACCGGTGCCTTTTACAACACTATCGGGGCACATACCCACAACCGAATTGGGGGATCCCGAGATGACAACAAGCTGCCACAGGAACAAGGTTTATCAATATAAACAAAAACAAGGATCTAGGTATTTGCAAGAAATACTAGATCAGGGGTTCTCTAAATGAGTGGAGAGGAGATGAAGTGCTTGATTGATGAAGATCGAGTTCTCCTCCTTCGATTCCCCAAGGGACGGGGCCTTTGGGTGGATTTAGGTGGAGCTCTCTTGGATGAAGGTTACAAATCAAATCTCGTCTTTTTCGAATGAATCAAGAGATCTGGCAGGAGGGGGAAGGCTGGCTTAAATACCCCCTCCCTAGATCTGGTCGTTGCACAACTTTGGGGGCGGATTATCCGCCCCCTGGGAAAACTCCATCCCAAGGGCGGATTCTCCAGAGAAAACTCCGCCCCCTCTCTGGGGCTAGCGCCTGCGAAACTTGGTGAAGATCTTGGGGGACGGATAATCCGGCCCCCTCTAGGGGCGGATTATCCGGCCAGACCGGAAAGTCCGGCCAACACTCTGCCCCCTCTCTGGGGCTTGCGCCTTGGTGATGAGCAAGGGGGGCGGACTATCTGCCCCTCCCGAGGGGCGGATTATCCGGCGGGGCCGGAAAATCCGGCCAAAAATCCGCCCCCTTCTAGGGCTGGCGCCTACTTGGGAAGAGGGAGGGGCGGATTATCCGCCCTTGGTGGGGGCGTATTATCCGCCCCCAAAGGCAGAATCCTTTTCCCTTTTTCTCAAAGAGAGATGCAACACTTCAACACACATTAAATAATCCTTGATATTGTTATCTAACACACAAAACACTAGGGATTATAAAATGTTCTTTCAGTAATGTTATTAAGTTATATAGATCCATAAGATCTAGAAATTCTAAGGTGCTACTCCTGTTTAAGAGATGTTCCTAGAAGTCCAAATCTTAGCTATATTTATTCTTGGAATTTAAAATATGGCTTTATAGCTAGGATCAATGAGGTTGTTCTGAGATCCTAGTTGGATCTATATAGTTTTCTGATTGCTTTTAGTGTTTGAAAAACTTCAATGATGGACTCACCCCACTTGGGTGTTTTTATGAGAAGTTGAGTATGAGACAACTCATGAATGCTTGTCTAGCTTAGATAGATAAATTATGTGATGGTCTTTTACTACTCACCACAACAGTGGAGTTGTTGGGGCTGCAACTTGTTGATCTTGTGGCTTGATCTTGTTGGTTGTGTGGCTAGCCTGATATGGTGCTTCTCCTGATGCTACTCCTGCTACTTCCAGCTCCTGGACTTGTCCTTGATCTTGCTATCCACCTCCTGGTCCTGTTGGCTTGACCTTGTTCTTGCTATCCACCTGATCTACCCCCTCCTTATGTCACCATCTTGGTGAGATGATCAAGGGTGTGGTTGGTGTGATCTGGTTTGGTTTGGTTTGGCTGCTATGCTTGATGTGTATGAACAAGGAAATGGTGTTGGGGGTGCTTCCCACGACTGTGCTGAGCAGTTTTGTTTGTATGGGCTGTTGTTGCTGTGTTGACAGCACACACCATGCATTTATGTGTGTATGCTGCCTGTGTGCCTACTGCACCCTTGTGGATATGTTCAGGGAATGAAAGTTACCTTTTATCTGATTACACTTACCTGTCTGGTGAAACTTGCCCCTCTTGCTGTTTGGAGTTATTTGACTTATGGCTTAAAAATTATGAAAGATTTAGTTCTTTCAGATTGGTGAAACTTGCCCCTTAAAGATTACTCAATGATGTAAAGTTGAACAGTGCAACTCACTGTCAATACTGAGAGTAACATATCTTAATCCTTGATTTTCTTTCTTTTAGTTTCAGATTTATTTTGCAGGTACAAGACTTGGAGATTCAAGATTTAGATTAGGTTTTCTTTTTCTTTATAGAATAGTCCCTTGTAATATTTATGTTATTCTTTTGTAATAAAGATTTTAATATTACTCAATATATAAATGTTCTTTTATTTCATTTACTATTGTAAAGATTCTTGATTAAGTTACCTTTTGTAACTTATCTATTGAATAAAGATATGGAATGAATATTCAATTTATTGGTTATGTTATCTTATTTAAAGTTTGAGTTACTGATTGTTAACTCTTGATTAAATCAAATCACTCAAACATAATTCTAACTTCTTTTAGATTATAATTCCAACACTCAAGTTTAAATTCAAATTTCATTTCCCAAAACACACTAATCCACAAAGATCATATCAAAGTTTAAAACGATCATTCTTCAAGACTATTCCTAATCTTAAAGAGTGAAAGAAACTTTGATCACTTTAGGTTTTTATTTGGCGAAAAATTTACCCACATTTTTACAGATGAATGCATGTAATTTCACATATTCCTAAATCTACCCTTCGTTGGTTCCTAAATGCTGGGATGTTACAAACTTCCCCCCTTAAATTAAACTTCATCCCGAAGTTTGTTGAAGTGTACCTGAATAGTTCTGGATAGGCTTTTCTTAAATCCTCTTCTTTCTCCCAAGTGGCTTCCCTTTCGGGGTGATGTTCCCACTGTACCTTGCAGTATTTGATTGCCCTGTTCCTCAACCTTTTCCAGTTTTCTTCCAAAATTTTACAGGGTTTCTCTACATAGGTCAAGTCTGCTTGTAATTCTATCTCTTGATTTGTGATTGCATCGTCCAGAACTTTCAAACATTTACGAAGTTGTGACACATGGAAAACATTATGAACTTGAGCCAATCTTGAGGGTAACTCTAAAGCATAAGCTATAGTCATGTTCTGACTCATTATCTTGAATGGTACGATATATCTTGGACTCAATTTTCCTTTAACTCCGAACCTTTTAACCCCTTTCATTGGACTTACTTTCAAATATACCATGTCTCCCACTTCTGGATGCCATGATCTTCGACTTTGATCAGCATAACTTTTCTGCCTACTTTGAGCTATTTTCAGTCTATCCTTGATCTTATCAATGATATCTTGTTTTTCCTTGATATAGTGTGGCCCAAATTCCTTGCTACTTCTAGGCTCATACCAACATATTGGTAATCTACATTTCCTTCCATACAGAACCTGATATGGAGCGCCTTCAGACTACTCTGATAGATATTATTGTAGGAAAATTCTACCAATGGTAGATGATATTCCCATGTACCTCCAAAATCTAATGCACAAGCCCTTAACATGTCTTCTAGTATCTGATTTGTTCTTTCTGTTTGACCTCCTGTCTCTGGATGATAAGTGTGCTAAAATCTAACTTTGAACCAAGTGCTTCATGTAATTGCTTCCAAAATGCTGAAGTAAACACTGATCCCCTATCAGTTACAATTCTTTTGAGCACTCCGTGCTTGCTTACTATTTCTTTGATGTAAACTTCTACTAACTTCTCGGCATTATCCTTCTGATTTACTGGAATAAAATGTGCACTTTTAGTGAGTCTATCCACAATTACCCATATCATATCCTTCTGTTTAGGTGTCATGGGAAATCCTGTGATGAAGTCCATACCTATTTCCTCCCATTTCCATTCGGGAATTTCCAAAGGTTTCAATGGTCCTGCCGGATTTTCATGTTCAACCTTCACCCTTTGGCAAGTATGGCATTCATATAAATATTTAGCAATGTCCCCTTTCATGTTATTCCTCTAGAATAGTTCTTTCAAATCCATATACATCTTAGTACTTCCTGGATGTATCGAATATGGTGTTCCATGTGCTTGTCTGAGTATGACATCACAGATCTTAGTCACATCTGTAACACAAAGACGGTCTTGAAACCACAAAGACTCATAATCTCCAAGGCGAAAAACTAATGTTTGCCCTTGGGATATCCTCCGGATTTCCTCAGCAATGAAAGTATCTTCTGCTTGATGTATAAAAATTTCGTGCTTAAGATCACTGTCCTACTCTGTAACTACCTGCATAGTAGCTAATCCTCCAAGAACCTTTGTTCTAATGAATTGAAGCTCTAATCTTTCCAAGTCCATTTGTAACTATTTTGGTAGCTCCCGATTGCTAGGCTGAATATCTGCACTTTTATGACTTAAAGCATCTGCTACAAAATTTGCTTTTCCTGGAGTATAGTTGATTGTTAAATCATAATCTTTGATTAGTTCCAACCAACGCTTCTGTCTCATATTCAATTCCTTTTGGGTGAAGAAATATTTAAGACTTTTATGGTCAGTGTATAACTCACATCTGGCTCCATAAAGAAAATGCCTCCATCCTTTTAGCGCAAAGACTACAACCGCTAACTCTAAATCATGAGTTGGATAGTTGAATTCATGTGATTTCAGTTGTCTTGAACCATAAGCAATCACGTTCTGATCTTGCATTAACACACAACCCAAGCCTTCTTTAGATGCATCACAATATACTGTAAAGTCTTTCCCTGTTTCTGGAACTGCTAATATTGGAGCTGTGGTTAACCTGGTCTTCAACTCCTGAAAACTTGCTTCACACTTCTCATCCCAATTGAATGGTGTATTCTTTCTTAACAATTTGGTCATTGGTCCAGCTATTTTGGAGAAACCTTCAATGAATCTCCAATAATAACGAGCCATCCCCAAGAAACCTCGAATTTTTTTCACATCGGTTGGTGTAGTCCACTCTAGTAATGATTGAACTTTGGATGGATTTACAACAATTCCATCTTTACTGATCACATGGCCGAGGAATTCTACCTCATCTAGCCAGAATTCACACTTACTGAACTTAGCATAAAGTTTATGTTGTCTTAGAGTCTGCAATGCTATTCTCAAATGATCACCATGCTCATCCTTATCCTTTGAATATATCAGAATATCATCAATGAAGACTATGGCGAACTTATCCAGATATGGCATGAAGATTTTGTTCATCAGATTCATGAATATTGCTGGTGCATTGGTCAAACCAAATGGTACTACCAGATACTCATGGTGTCCATATCTTGAGACAAATGCTGTCTTTGGAACATCCTCAGGTTTAATTTTTATCTCATGGTATCCAGATCTTAGATTGATCTTAGAAAATACTCCAACTCCTTTCACTTGATCAAACAAATCTTGAATCCTTGGTAAAGGATACTTATTCTTTATGGTAACATTGTTCAGATTTCTGTAGTCTCCACACATCCTTCTTCCACCATCCCTTTTATCCACAAAGATTACTGGTGTTCCCCATGGGGATACACTTTCCTGGATAAACCATTTTCTGGCTAACTCAATTTTCTCTTTGAGTTCTTTTAATTCTTTTGGTCCCATCTTATAGGGTGCTTGGGCTATTGGTGCTGTACCTGGAATTAGGTCAATAGTGAACTCTATTTCCTATATTATACGTTACAATATTTTAATAATACATAGTCATTACAACATATATCATATAGGTATAATCACAACACTACCTTATTTATCTAACTACCTTATTTTCTCAGATTACAATACACGGTACCCGATACCTCTAAATAGTCGTCTGCTTCTAGTAGTAACTACGCTCATCATACATGCCTGATGTCCAACAGTGAAGACGTGACGTTCATCGCACAGTTTGTGGAACAAATGGTCTTCTAGAAGGAACATACTCAGTATCTGAAGTGTTAGGATTCGAGTCATTACTCAACCTGAGCGCATTGACTCCCTCCAGCTCAGCTGAAAAGTCTTAAGAAACATATTCAATATTATCTCCCACTTGCATCTCCTGAGCTTCATTCCTTGAGTAGTCAACAGAATACGCAGATCCTGCTGGTCCCCAGGTGCTCCTTTGGGCAAGATAGTTAAACATCGGATAATCTATATTCCCTGGGTTTTGAGAAGGTATTGATGATTCAAACACTCTCTCCTTAGGATCTTCTTCTTCATCCTAATTATTTATGAATATGGTATCTCTACTACTGTTACTAGAGTTAATTCTTGCACCCATCCAGCTAGATTGTCCAACATTTCTGTCAGAACCATCTATGGACATCTGGTGTTCCTGGAATCCTTCAGATGATCCCATTCTCCAGCCATCAGAATTCTCAATAGGAAGTTCTGAATCAGAACCATCCTCTGAACCCTGTGGTACTGCATACCTCATATCCACAATAGGATCATATATAGGTTCAGGCTTTGGTGAATAAGGATATGGTGTAAAAGATTCAGGATCTATAGGTATATCCTTAAAGTTGGGTTTTGTAATACTACTCGCTTCCTTCTCCAACTGGAATGCTAACTGCTTCCTCCTTTACGGATCAGTTAGATCCTCTAACATGTCATTTTTTATCTTCGACAATCACTTGATGTGTCTTATAAAAAGACGCAATGAGTGTTCGGTATCTATCCATAAACTTGGAAGCTAACGTAGGATGCTTCTTAACCAAAGTAAGATGATCCGGTACAGGCTCCGAGTCTATAGAATCATGAGGAATTACAGAAAATGTTCTACCTTCTAACTCCTTGGCTTTATGCCCCCGGATATTAACTATCGCCTCCACAACAACAACATGATATGCTGCTAAGTGACTCCTACCTTCACCTATAGGTAAATCGTGATATAATCCAAGCTCCTCTGGGAGTTGGATACTCACACGATACTTGGATAATATCTGGCCATCATAATAGGTTATGGTATTCACTCAAATTCTAGTTGGACAACTAAAAATCTTTAAAAGTTGACGAAGTTGGTCTGTGAATGATCCTTTATAATCATCAAGAGTATCTTCTTTCCTTACCAAAGTCTGTTTTGGAAACTTTGGTGCCATAGCTTTGTATATCAGAAAAATATTTTTATTAGTAACCAATAATATATTTCATCATAACAAAGAATTATTGCACTAAAACATATAACAGAATATTCTCATTTGAATACCCATTATATTTCTTTTAGAGAATTCTTTATCGTTGCTACACACTCCTACAGGTAATACCCTTTACTAGGTTTCCAACCTAAGTTCAAATCAATTTGCTCTGATACCAACTGCGGTGACCCAGCATACCACTGCATGTGTAGTACACTATAGTCGTTGACATGATATCCACAGAACACCGTTCGGTAAATATCATATCCTTCAGAGTGGTACAACAGAAACATTGCGGGTCCATATTACAAACATTCACACATTATTATTATTATTATTATTATTACAATACCAGAAGTTCAAGACTTCGAAAAGATTCAACTTACAAACCAAAATATAAAGTGTTTCAGCGGAATTCAAAAGTAGCAACTCCAACTAGGAGTTGAGCTTAGCAGCTTATTCTATATGGTTCATGCTGCTCGACTCCGTCGATTACTACTAACTAGGGTTCTTAGTTGGACTCATTGTCATCGAGACCATAGCGTATTTCGTAATCCACTCCTTCAACAACTCCTTACAGGTCAGACTCCTCGTAGAACACATCTTCTTGGCATTCAACTGCATACATTGGCGTATCTTCGGGATCCTCAGAGTCTAAGCAAGGGATCAAAGAAAAGGATGAGTAACAATGTTACCCAGCAATTTCATTATATGCAAGGTGGGAAGTTTGATGCTCTAACTACCACCTCAGACTATAATTCCTTGGCACTATGCAGTTTTTGTAAATCTTTCTTCAAAGATTGATTTTATTATAAAAATCTATGACCATCACTCTTCACGGGTTGACCAGAACTTTCATGGAGTTCCTTTCCTGCCATGTTCGTAGCTCCTTCCCGGAACAGGGAGTAACAAGTTACAATTCTTACACTTTGCAGAGGTGCGTTACTTTACCCATGAGAGATCAACTCCTTGTTGCACAACCGGGCGTACTTTCCCATCCACAATTCCATGATGTGGGGCCCAGTAGGTGATCCAAGCCAATCACTGCCCCCTTCGCGACCTCGCATGCCTCCTTGGTGTACACCATGCCCACATATTGGATTACGACAATGGTTTGTATAGACCGTTAGATGCCAGAACTATTGTGGGACGTTGAGGGTTCCCACCCATATGCTGCATATCCTCTACGAATTACCAATTAATATGCATGCTACGAGTGATAACAGCCACGACCTGCACATCCGGCTACATGCGAGAGGAAGAAGATACAACTGACTTCTCAGTCCCATTCCAAATCTCATGGCTAATGCGTGATATACGGCGCTAAAATCACTGATGTCATGGGTTATTAAGTCCCTAATTGATCATCATTGTTGCAAATAGAATCCTAAGTTCTATTGCTCCATTATATCATCACTTAGGATGATATCTAAGATTTCTTTATTTGAGAAAATAATATTTTCTTTCTTTGGAGTATATAAGATAACACACAATTTGCAAATACTTTGATAATGACTCTTCAAAGGACATGAGCAAGTGGTGAACTTGCCTTGTGATTGCAAGGTAGTGAAGTCGGATGCTTGCACTGGACCTTGAGCTTCTATGTCTCCAAAACATCATTATTGCCCGGTAAGGACAATATTTAAAGAAGCAAAATGATTATGCAAAGTAATGTAATGCATTATTTAGTTTTGTGTGTATTCTCCCCCATTATTTAAGTTATAAAAATTCTTTTTAATAATAAAGAATATATAAATATTAATTTTTAATATTTATTGAATATTGTATTCTTTATTTTATTGGAATTTTATTTATTTAATAATTCCTTTAAGAATTATCATTTAAATACCAAAAATTGATATTAAATATTTATTTAGTATTTTTATAAAATACTAAAATATTAATATATGTTGAAAGTGATTTTTATTTATTTTATCATCTTTCAATAATTTTATGAAATACCATAAGGAATATATATATTACAAAATTCTTAATAAAAATTATATGCATAAAATTTTATTTCTTAATTTATTTAGATAGATTGAATTATTGTGAAACCAAAAATATTTTATTTATAATTTTTTGGATTCTTATTTAATTTTCTAGAATTTATTTAAATTCAGGCGCATTTTGGTCTTTTCTTAATTATTAAAACTTGCTGTAGGTGATTGGGCTGGTTGTGTTAGGTTTATTGGGCCCATTTGGCCCAATTGGGCAGAACCAAAATGACTCCCCGAAGGGGTCTTGGCCCAACCATCCCACACTCTCTCTGTCACTCTCTCGTTCTCATCTCTCTTCTTCTCCTCCCCCGACCCCGTGGTCGGTGATGCCACCGCCGGTGATTCACGCTGCCGTGGACCTCCCCCGCCATCGTCGTGATGTATCGGGTGGTTACTGACCCCGCTCCTCCTTCCTATCCATCTCGATTTGGACCAAGGGCCCCCCTGTGGCCAGACCGGCTCTGTCCCGAACCCTAGGGTTTGGGATGGTGCTGGTGCTGCCGCCGCCGCTGCTCCCGTGTGCTATGGTGGTGTTCCTCGCCTTAAGGCGTGGATGTGGTCGCCGCCTCGGCGTGGTGCGGGTTGCATATCCCCCTCGGGGTGCTCCCCGTGCCGCCGTGCTCGTCGACACCCTTTGCTTCCTCTTCTCGCCCACAGCGACAACCTTCGGTAAGTTGTCCTTTCTTACCATCGTGTCCTCTGTGCTATGCCACCCTGTGCTATGTGTTTGTAGTGTCTACTCCTGGCTAGTAGTCATGTACTGATTAGGGTTCATATCTTAATTAGGGTTTTTGTTTTGATTAGGGTTCATATCCCTTTGTTGATCATATATATGATGATTTGGATCTAGTAATGATGATCCCTAAGCATTATGAGTGATTGTTTGATGTGTATTAATGCTTATAGTTGGCTTTGGTGAGGCTAGTGGCTTACCAGATTGATTCCATTGGTTAATTTGATATGGTTCAGATGATAATGTTACTTTAGAATCATTACTTGGAGATTCTAGTGATTTGAGAGCTCACCACTGTTATTACTTGGTTATTGACAGTGATCTTTGAGTGATGAAGTAACTGTATCTGTAGTTGTTGGCTTATGGATTCATATACAGTTTGAGATTAACTTGTCTCTTACAGTGATGTTATGTATATGTATATTCCTGGAAATGATTCCTGTGATTAGTATCAGGAAAATGATTTGTAGTTGTCTGTGAGTGTATCTGTGAAAGCTAGATGCCTAATCTTCTTGGTTTAGAAGTTGTTCTTGTGACACCATCCTAATATGGCACACAAGACTAGGTTCTATTACTTGACTTGATTTTGTTTAAGCTTAAGATTAGTATGATATGAGGGATAAGTGGAAACTTCTTTCCTTGAACCCTAAAGCCTATGATGTTGGTCTGAGGTATAGGGACTAGGTCCTTATCTTGTTGTTCCTCATGGATTTGTTCTTGTAGTGATACCAGCTACTGATTCTTGAGTTAAAGTTGGGAAAAATGATTTGTAAGCTTATTAAGTTATATAGATCCATGAGATCTAGAAATTCTAAGGTGCTACTCCTGTTTAAGAGATGTGCCTCGAAGTCTAGATCTTAGCTATATTTATTCTTGGAATTTAAAATATGGCTTTATAGCTAGGATCAATGAGGTTGTTCTGAGATCCTAGTTGGATCTATATAGTTTTCTGATTGCTTTTAGTGTTTGAAAAACTTCAATGATGGACTCACCCCACTTGGGTGTTTTTCTGAGAAGTTGAGTATGAGACAACTCATGAATGCTTGTCTAGCTTAGACAGATAAATCATGTGATGGTCTTTTACTACTCACCACAATAGTGGAGTTGTTGGGTCTAGAACTTGTTGATCTTGTGGCTTGATCTTGCTGGTTGTGTGGCTAGCCTGATCTGGTGCTTCTCCTGATGCTACTCCTGCTACTTCCAGCTCCTGGACTTGTCCTTGATCTTGCTATCCACCTCCTGGTCCCGTTGGCTTGACCTTGTTCTTGCTATCCACCTGATCTACCCCCTCCTTATGTCACCATCTTGGTGAGATGATCAAGGGTGTGGTTGGTGTGATCTAGTTTGGTTTGGTTTGGCTGATGTGCTTGATGTGTATGAACAAGAAAATGGTGTTGGGGGTGCTTCCCACGACTGTGCTGAGCAGTTTTCTTTGTATGGGCTGTTGTTGCTGTGTTGACAGCACACACCATGCATTTATGTGTGTGTGCTTCCTGTGTGCCTGCTGCACCCTTGTGGATATGTTCAGTGAATGAAAGTTACCTTTTATCTGATTACACTTACATGTCTGGTGAAACTTGCCCCTCTTGCTGTTTGGAGTTATTTGACTTATGGCTTAAAAATTATGAAAGATTTAGTTCTTTCATATTGGTGAAACTTTCCCCTTAAAGATTACTCAGTGATGTAAAGTTCAATAGTGCAACTCACTGTCAATACTGAGAGTAACATATCTTAATCCTTGATTTTGTTTCTTTTAGTTTCAGATTTATTTTGCAAGTACAAGACTTGGAGATTCAAGATTTAGATTAGGTTTTCTTTTTCTTTATAGAATAGTCCCTTGTAATATTTATTTTATTCGTTTGTAATCTTATACTTTTGTAATAAATATTGTAGTATTACTCAATATATAAATGTTCTTTTATTTCATTTACTATTGTAAAGATTCTTGATTAAGTTACCTTTTGTAACTTACCTATTGAATAAAGATATGGAATGAATATTCAATTTATTGGTTATGTTATCTTATTTAAAGTTTGAGTTACTGATTGTTAACTCATGATTAAATCAAATCACTCAAACATAATTCTAACTTCTTTTAGATTATAATTCCAACACTTAAGTTTAAATTTAAATTTCATTTCCCAAAACACACTAATCCACAAAGATCATATCAAAGTTTATAACGATCACTCTTCAAGACTATTCCTAATCTTAAAGAGTGAAAGAAACTTTGATCACTTTAGGTTTTTATTCGGCAAAAAATTTACCCACATTTTTACAGATGAATACATGTAATTTCACAGATTCCTAAATCTGTCCTTCGTTGGTTTCTAAATGCTGGGATGTTACAATTTTGGAGAAATATCCCCTGGGGGACGCGTAGTACGACCCATATCAATATGGGTGGGCCCAAGACAAGTATGACCGACGGCAGCCCGGAGATAGTTTTATTCGATCCCCCGGGGAGTAGTATCATTTTCCTTAAATAAAATCCGCTAACCGGTTGGAAATCGAAACCGACTCCTCTTCCCTTTCCATGCAATCCCCTATAATTACTCCACGAACTCACGCCCGTATATAGCATGCAACGTATCCGATTGCGATGCATTCTCTCTCAAGCGAACGGAAACAAAAAAACAAAAGGCATATATCGGATTTTCTCTGTCGCGCGCGCTTCCTCGTTCGCTGATTGAATTGGTAGCCGCTAGGTTGGATGAATGCATGCAATTGCGTGGATAGATTTTTTCGCTTTATTACTTAAAATGTTTAAGTATTACATCCGATCTTTATATAACTACCATACACACAGCCGAACAACAAGTTCAGAGATCCAACAAAAAAATAAACAAGACGGATTACATATCATCATGAGAAATTATAGGAACGCCTAAGATGTTGAAAGAGGACCGATCCAGAGATCATGTTGCCATTCATGACTGGTAAAAAAGTCCCGCGCCATATCCTTCAACCACATACACAGCTTCATAAAATGATCGCGATATTGCGTAATGCGTGGATAGATGTGGGCAAACACAAAACAAACAAACGTGCAGGTGAAAATGAAAATACAAAGGCAAGCATATGCATTCCAACTGGAAAGAAGAAAAAAGTGAGATGCATGTACAGGTTGCGCGCGGCTAGTCAAGCTGGCTAACGACGCAGGTTCCATTCCCGCCTTCAACCCCTTGCAAGTCCTCTAATCACGCCATCTCGTTCTCCGCTTGTGTTGATCCCATGGAAATTTTAGTGCAGACATGGCCCAAGGAGTCAAACAAAAGATGAAACTTCGCAACACCTCATGAAGCTGGCTGATGTTGCGGGTGCACAAAACCGACCACTATCCAATCAAGGTGTCCAAGGAGTTTCATATGCGATAGTCCCTATTTTTCTCTAGAGAAGTTCGGAACTTGTCGATGGCTTGATCAAAGAGGACCTGCCACAGGTAGGACAGTGACATTGCGTGAAAAGACTACTAGGGCTACCGCTTTATCAATTATTCTGCAAGACATCGGATCCCAAGATCCACCATATCTCGATGTCCACCTTCGGCGGAAGGAGGATGCCGTCGCCGCCATGCTCGGGGCCGGCGCCCGGCTCCCAAGTGATGTGGGCGGAGCCGCAGTCGTCGTGGACAGTCGTCCTAGCCGTGCTTCACTGTAGGAGCAGGGATCGTGCGCCGCCGCTACCACACCGCGGGACGCGACCATGAGGAGCCCCCCTGCCAGCATGCCACACGTTTTTCTATCCCATTGAATAAGTAAAAAATCAGGAACTGTTATTTTCATTTATGGATGGAAATGGTGGGTAATCAACTTTGGGCGAAATTTTGATGACGTAGGCACACCAACAATACCAACTCGGATTTATTACTATGTACTATAGCGAAAAGAGTCTTTGGCTACCGGGATTTAGTGCTCCCTTCATTTAAAAAAATTAACAATTATATTTACAAGTTTCAAAAGATCATAAAATGATTCTGAACGTAGTCAATGTTGTATCCCACAAGCATGCCAAATCGCAACACGAAATCCTTTATATTTTCAGGATACATAAAAATGACAAAATCTCATAAAGTTTGAGGATTTATGAAAATCCACAATTTTGTCATTTTCTATGTAGCTTAGAATACAAAGTATTTGAAATTGATATTTTGCATGTTTGTTAGAAAAATCATTGGCTACATCCAGATTTTTTTTAAAACTAACAAATATGATTTTTTTAAAATAGCAGGAGCACTAGTGCTCCAGAGTACAGAAAACTTCACTCGTAGTAATGCATCGGGCTTGTTTGCTACTGCGAAAAAAATTCATTTGGCAGAACCGAGACGAGACAGGAGAGGCGATCGAGGAGCCGCCGTCTAAAACTCATCGAGGTTTTCTTTCCCCTTGTAGATGATGTTGCTAGTATCATAGTATGTCCGTCTTCGGTGGCCTTGAGGCCTTGGAGACATGATGGGCTGCGGCCTCTTGCCGGCGGGATGGTTTTCGTCCTTTGTTTAGATTATTTTTTAGTGTGTCTTCGAGATGCTGAGCCGGCGGCTACATCTTAAAGTCAGAATAATGTCTTCTCTATCTTACACTCGCTCTGTTGGTGCATTTATTAGTGGAAGACGTGTGGAGTCGTTTGTGCGGCGGATCTTTCAGGATTTGGCCATTTTTCGTGTTTGTTGGTGCGGTTTGAGGTCATCATCTTCCTATCTACGGTTGTCATCTTCGGCAATGGCTGCTGCTCTAGTGCACTGGTTCTTTGGGGCATTAGCACAATGACTTTCCCGGCTTCGGTGATGGAGGGGCGAGGCCGGCGGAACGCCTTCGGCTCGGGCTAGTGTCTGTAGTTATCGATAGGTGCTCCAAAAATCTATTTATAATTTTTAGAGTGAATTCCACTTTTTACCCTCTACTTGTGCATTTGTGACACTAATTACCCTATGTAGTAAAATTTCATCTAAATTACCATGTTCGAAAACTTTAAACCCTTATTTTCTGATGCATATATATTGGGGAAGGTGTGAGGTGACGATTGAACCTCCAAATTCTCGAGATGACAACAAAGAATAGAACATTTGATGCAAAGAAGGGTAGATATGATCGATGACCACGTCCTACGATCTTGACATATTTTGTGGCAGCACATCGTCCTAACATGTCAGCCTTATCCAAGGACACGTGTTAAATGCTAAAACGGGACAAAATCGTACTTAGAATTTTATTAAATAGGATATTTGGGTACAATTTCTACTAAATGAGGTAATTGGTGTCTCAAATGCACAAATAAAGGATAAAATGTAGAATTCACTCTAATTTTTATTACATTCTCTTTGTAGTATCCTAGTAAATGATTATAAATAGATAAGTTGAATTTTCGTAAAAAGAGATTTCATTCGGCAGTTTGGAAGGATGTGTGGGTTCCTAGCCGTACGTTTCTGGGCCGCGCACGTGGCTTGGCCTGCAAACCGCGTCATGAAAGACCCTGTTAGCTAGCTGGCGCCACGCTAATTCGAGCTGACCGCCCTATCTTGGCAGGCCAGTCGGTGCCGGCGGTGTTTTGCTTCTGCGGGCAAGAAATCGGGGTCCTGCTCAGCAGCCTCTTCCCAGATTAATTATTTTTCAAGCAAACCACGATGGCATGCACATGGAGTTCTGAATCCAGGAAGGTTCTTGGGTCCTCTGGGAATCGGCGATCTGAGCCTGTTGTCAACTTGCTGAGATGCATCGACCGACCGGTGCAGCCAAAACTCTAGAAATTAAAAACAATAGTACTACGCAGAGTCGTCTTCTCTTTGTACGGACCGATTCAAAACGGATATATCATGCGCGTTCCACCATGGATCGGGTCTCCGATCTGCGGCGAACATGGTCAAGCTCTTCCAAGAAGATTAACTGGCCACACCTTGCACCCGGAACAAGAAACGTTTTCAATGAGGTTAATCCGTAGTCATACTTCAATGAGGTTAATCCGTAGTCATACTTCATTACGTATCTATTGGAATCCACCACTGCCTCCACAATGGTGCTGATTTTACTTGAGAAAACGTAGGCGAGACGAGTCGTTATCCGGCTGAAGAAGTGAAGAATCAGAATTCCGCGTCACCCGGTCTTTGTCACCCTGCCGCTTTCACTGTCCTAATTACCTAACCCCGGCCGTCCAAATCCTCTTAGCAGCCTCCGGACACGACACACGTCCTGCCAAGTCACACCGACCAAACGCCGTGACGTGTTCACACAGAGACACCACATCGAGAAATTCAAGATCCCCAAACTAGCAAAACGAAAGCGTGAAGACTTGCGACTTGTTCTACAAGCCGCGCCATGCACCTTCCTGGCAAAGCAACGCGGCCAATCAGCGCCGAAACCCACAGCACTTCACCGCTTGCGTGCATGACGACCAGAGAAAAGCTAGTCGATCAATCACAGACAGCTCGCAGCCGCACATGCTAGCGATGATGGATCCACAGGCCGAATGCACGCAGATAGCTCTATATATAAAGAGCTAGAGAGTAGGCGAGGAACAATCATCGATCGGCACACACACAAAGAGCGACATCATCTTTGCTAGCCCACAGAGCTTGTTTGACAGCCCGCTTCTTCCTTCGACCGCGACCTCTCGTACGTTCTCTCGCCGCCGGTGACCATGGAAGAGACGCTCATGAAATCGCCCGAGCTCCGTGACGTGCTGGCCAAGGTGGCCGTGTTCCTGCTGGTGCAGGGGCTGGTGTACCTCATCCTCAGAGACTCCTCCGACGTCTTCTCCAAGGACAAGATTCTCAGGTCCCTCAGCTTCCGCCCGATGCGGTCCATGAGCGTGCGCCGCGTCCTCGCGCCCCTCTCCGACGTCCCCGTCGGCACCAACGACGACTCCTCGGAGCTGCCTTCGCCGTCGACGTCATATTTCTCGAGATCCTGGTCGTCGCGCCGCTGGGGTAGCCACGAGGACTGAGAGGCGCCTGCCTTGCAGCGGGTGCTCGTTACTTCTGATCAGAGATGGGTACAGTTTGGTCGTTCTGAACTGTATGTAATCTGTTAGCTGCTATTGGTGTTGGAGAATTGAGAATGGTGTATCTGAAGATTCCAAACTCGAGGTGATGTAATTAGAGAATAGTTTGGCCTTGTAGATATCTATGTTTAAGTTGAATTGGGAGGATGGATTATTTGATTCTTTACGGTTTCTCTTCTCACAGTGATCTGAGTGTGGGTTGGACCGGCCTGCACCATTTCATAGAAACCACTCTTTTCAAAATTATTTATTTTTGGTGGTGAATATTTTGTTAGCTCAACAGGCTTTTCATACGCAAACGGCCAAAATGACCGCCTCACCGCCCGAAGTGACACCGTCGCCGATGTCAACAAGGTGGATTGTGAGCGAAAGGATGGACTTGATCGCTCGTTTCTGGATTCTAGTCGTTCAAGATCGTCTATTATGTGAATGTCCAAGGACTTGTTTGTAATTCGTTTTATGTATTGGGTCATGTTGTAATTTGTTGTATGCCAGCGCTTCCTTTGATTCATAGGATGAAAAAATTATAGAAATAGGAAAGACATAGGATTAGAATGTCATCATACTTGAATCCTATAGAAAGATAAAGTGTCTTTGATTGTTGCAAAGGAATTTTTCATGAGGTATGACCTAATGTTTTCTTTTTATAGGATTTACACTACTAGATTTCTATAGGATTATTTTCTATGGGATATGTTCCTATGAATCAAACGCGTGTATAGAAATTTTTTTCGTAGGATCTAAATCGTACAAAATTTCTATGTAAATCCTATGAATCAAGGAGGCCCTTCTTTGTTAAAAAAAGTTCAGGTGCCAGCGCTACGCGTCCCGTGACCGTGAGGCATAACTTCTCCCGATGGAGGATCCTCTGCCCGCCATATGTCCTAAAAAAAACGACTCTAATCCCGTTTTTTTTCTATAAATCACTCAGTTTTGCTACAAAATATTCTGATTTTACTATATATAGCAAAAAAAGGGTTTACCCTTAAGACTAAAAATAAAAAGACAAATCTCGCCAGAGTTTCGCCGGGACTATGTAGCAAAAAGTTTGGGCTAATATAGCAAACCAGTCCTCGCTAGAGACTCACCGGAGAATTTCGCAGAGACCTCGCCGGAGACCTTATAGCAAAAACTTTGTGCCATTATAGCAAAACCACTAAACAATTGTAGCAAAATAAATGTCCTATTATAGCAAATCCAACTTCGCCGGAGACCTCGCCTGAGATCTCGTCGGGGATCTCGTAGCAAAAATTAAGGTAGCCGTCGGCCGCATGTAGCAAAACACGGCGCCACTTGTTGCCATAGTCTAAAAAACCGGACCGGCAATCGAACCGGTGAGGTCCTTGGTTCGCGGTTCACTGATTGGATCACTGGTTCAAACCGGTTCGGTGCTGGTTTATTAAAGAAAATAATATAGATGGGAAAATACTAATATCGCGCGGTGACGTGGGCGAGCAGACGTGGTACCATGCAGCAGTACAGTGGTGGTCCTCGACGGCGCGATAGCGATGGAGCGCAGCAGTGCGGCGATGGCCTCCGACGACCCGATGGCGGCCTGACAGCGCGTGGCGTGGGGCTGTAGACGTGGCGGCGCGCAGCAGTGCGGCAGCGGTCCCCGGCAGCGTGTCCGTGTGATGAACGCGGGCATCGCTAGCTCGACCCGGAGTATTGAATTGTTCGATCTCCAAGGAAAAAGTATCATTTTCTTTTTTTTTATATCCTGAAAGAAGTAGGAAGGGACGTGCGGATCCGTATTATTTTCTCAAAACAGGCTTTCGCCCAGCTTTATAAATAAAGCACACGGTGATCCACTTTGAGCCTGCATAAAGACAACGCCCAAAGATGTACACAACACGATACACAATGCCGCAAAGCGGACACACACGCTCGAAAGAAAGCAAGGAACAAAGCAAAAAGGAAGAAAACAGAGAGGGATCAACTAGACGAGAAAGACCGCAACCGCTGCGTCCTCCGAAGAATATCCACCACGCTCCTAGCCCCGACTCGCCACGCACCAAGCAGCACCCTCAAGAGGGAAAGCGACCGCCGCCGGACCAAAGATCGGCCCTAGGGTTTCCCACACGTAGGGAATGGATGAAGGGAAGCCACGACGCCCAGAAGGAAGGTGCCACCAAGCAAGACGCGTCGGTGTCGGTCGAGCCGACAAGGATTTCTCCCGAGGACCCTATCCATAACCCCCTAACGCGCCGGGGAGACTGCGGCGAGGCCTCGCCACCACCAAAACTTGCCGCCCACGAGCATGCGCCACTCCGGTTCCGACTTCGTCATCATTGTCTCACCAAGCAAGCCGGTGCGAGGTCTACAACATCGCGGCACATGTAGAAATGAACCGGGACTCTCAGTACCATGGTCGCGCGGGAGGGAACTTCCTCCACCGCCGGAGACGGCAGTCGACCGGACGCGGCAGCAGACAAACCAGTCCCCCATAGGTCCGGTCGGGCCCAGCAGGCTCGTTAAGCCTCCGCGGAGGCAAACCAGTCCCATGGCGGTCCGGCCGGGGCCCGAGCCCGTAGAGTCCGCCACCGCGCTGCAACAGGCCGACCAAGGATACCGAGGATCCCATCCATCCTAACCCGCCAAGATTTGCAGCCCAGCCAAAGCAAGGCCGACCCGACCAACCCAGATCGGGGTCAATGAGTCCGATCCGGGCCGCCATGGCCGCGCCCGACCCGAGCTCTGCCTGCCATGGAAGCGCCGTGCCGCCCCGCCGCCCAAGACCATGCCGCCGCACTGGCCCACCCCCTGCCGACGCAGGCCCTCCTAGGAGGCGGGCCGAGGCAGCACAGGTCCATATCGGGCCCGAATGAGCCTAGATCTGGGCCACGCCACCCTGGCCACCATCACCGCCGCCAGCCGCCACCAGGACCTGACCGCCGGCCGAGACGCGCCCCGCCACCGCAGTCCACCACGCCATCGGAGAGCGCGAGGCTACGCCCTAGGCCCAACCGCGCCGCCAGCCTCGCCAGGAGAAACAGCCCCGCCGCCAGGCGCCTTGACCCGACGCTCTCCGGCGGCGGCGAGGGGAGGGAGGGTGAGGAGGAGGGGAGGAGCTAGCGGCGGAGGCAGGGGCCCTCCCGTCGCCCACGGGAGCGACGAGGAGGGGACGGGTCTCCAAATCCATCATGATCCGTATTATTTTTGTGCTGGCGCATGTTTATTTGGCTTGCAAAACGTAATAGTACATCTCTAAAAGATTGACATATAATAGGGTATATGCGACTTTTGAAGTCATATGGGATAAAAAAAACATGCTCCAATAAATGTCCAATCTCTTGGTGATGGAATTTTCTTAGAGGATGCCCTTTTTTCTGCGAATTTTGGAGCACCTAGCCTGTGTCATAAAACACTTTTCTAGTACCTATAACCTTCTCTCTTCCGCCATAAAACATTTTCTAAGTGCCATATTATAGATAGAAGATGCTCTTAGGAACTCCTAACTAATGTTGCGCGCTAGCTTTGAGAAATTGGGCTGAATTATCTAGGAAAGCTAGTCAGCTTCACCTATCATTCATATGCACAAGCACCCGGACCAGCCCGATCTCTCGTCTCGACCGCTCTCTCTTCTCCCCTATTTTGAGAGTCCTCTCTTGCCTGAGAGCTCTCTGCCGCCCCTCCTCTGGCAGTGCCGCCGTCTGGAGAGGGGAAGGAAGAGATGCCCGTAGTGTACATAGTAGTTGTATGGTTGGCCTCATGCCGGTGTTGGGATTTTTGCCCGGTAGTTGGAGCAGAGCTCCGGATCTTACTGTTTGGATCCTTGGAGATTTAGGGTTTCTCCTCCCTGTTATCTTTCTCCGATTGTCAGAGGTGGGAGTGGAGGGAGGACTGACACTCTCCCGAATAAATCGATGGCGGTGACCTTCCTTGTGGTGTTGGCGTGTTACGAGCACAAGCTTCTCCTGGCCAGCCGTGGAGGCGAGGGGCATTGTACCACCATGTGCTGTGTGGTGGAGCAGCTCCTGGTCGGCTGCGATGGCGAAGAGGAGTTGAGATGCAATGAGGAGACATCGACAGCGACTCGGTGGTCTCCCCCCCGGGGGGTGGGGGGGATGGGGTGGTTTGTCAAGAGAAGAGATGCGGCAGGAGCTGGGCCCTCTTCTTCATCCAAGGCGTCATGGTGGCGATGCGACGGGGACGGGCGGCCTACTTGTTCCTCCTCTATGTGAAGTCTACGAAGCTGCGACCCGTGGAGTTCCGGAATGATGGCGATGTGGCAATGCCATTATTCTAGGCCGGAGAGGCCCCTCCTTGCTCTGGTGTTGTGGGCACCGGAGTTCATTCTTCAAAGTGGCCAGAGAGCCCAAAGGAAAGATCTTCCTCGACCTCGGCGCGGGGTCCATGGCTAGCGACGCCCCAAGTGGCCTGTTTCCTGGCGGCGACATTGGTTCCCGTGACCGGAGGCCCCTCAGAGATGCGGTGGAGAAGACGTTTTTGACCTGATCGTGTTTGCAAATTTGTTTCCAATACTGGTAGCCTGATCTGCTATTCCCCTATCCTTTAGAGGTCTATTTGTAAATCTGTACCCACTGCTTTATTAATGCAGCTTCTGGGCCTTCGAGCCCTCTCTTCCCCATTCAAAAAAAAAAATCTTGGCAAGCTAGTCGATGCTACGCGCAATAAAACGAGGCCGTGCGCCAGCGTACAACACTCGTTTTCGGAAAGAAAAAACAGCAAGCAAATCATGTTGCACATGGAGTGGTGTGAATCCGGGAAAACTGCCTAGCTCTGCTTGGAGCTGGCCTCATTTTGGTTGGAAAGTCGGTGCCAGCTGTGCTTAGCTTGTGCAGGCAAGGAAACGAGGCCGTACCTCTTCTTGCCACCGTACAACAGTCTCGTTACAGAACAACAATCCAAGAAAATCGTGTTTGCACATGGAGACATTGTTGAATCCAGGAAGGTTCTCACGATCGGCTAGTTCGGCGTGTGCGAACATGCTGCAAAATATCTTTCGTCCCACCATATTATTATAAACTACATGATACAATTTCATGTCCACTGCTTGAACAAACATCACAAGCAAGACTAAAAGAAAAAAGAGAAAAAAAAAAGAAAATAAGACCGACACCAGCGGATCAACGAAAACGAAAATAACTCACAAACCGCTGCATCCTTTGGAAAATTTTCACCATGATCCTAGCATTCGGAATCAGCACGTATCAAGCAGCACCTCCAAAAAGGAAGCGACGACAACGACACTGTTTTCCGGATGTCCTAGGGTTTTTCTCTCGTACAATACATGGAAATATTTACTCTCGAGCGTTGCGAAATATTTACGAGATGAAGTTAAAATTGTAGAAACAAAACAATACTCCCTCCGTTTAAAAATATAAGATGTTTTAGGTTTGTGAATGAGACGTATCTAGACATATTTTAGTGTATAGGACCTATACACTAAAATATGGCTAGATACGTCTCATTCACAAACCTAAAACATCTTATATTTTTACCTATACACTAAAATAAGTCTAGATACGTCTTATTCACAAACCTAAAACATCTTATATTTTTAAACGGAGGGAGTACAGGTTAGATGATGGTCTTGTCTTGCCACAGAGCATTTGAAAAATTTATTGCAAGCGAGTGCAAGTTAACTGTTTGGGCAACCATTGAGGCATTGACCATTGGGTCTTCGACCTGCGGCAAAGATAAGGCGCCCGCGGCGATCGACAGGGTCAACTTACATGTTCTTGAGATATTAAACCAAACAACTCCCAGATCAAGAAACGCGGTCAACGAATGAATTGAATCCACTGCTTATCCACGCCCAGTTTTGGAGGAAGCAACTGCTTCCAGGATGGTGACATTGTTTGGAAAAGCGTACTCAGACGATGAGATTAGAGACGTCGTTATCTTGCTGAGTAATGGGGATTAATTAATTCCACGTCACCCTGTGTGTGGAATCTAACCCGTTCAAATCCTCTTAGCAGCCTTCGGACACGATACACGTCCTGCCAGGTCAGACCGACCAAACACCGTGACGTGTTCACACAGCGATTGACGCCACGTCGAGAATCCAAGATCCCAAACTAGCAAACCGAAAGCGTGAAGACTTGCGACTTGTTCCACAGCCGCGCCACCTTCCTGGCAAAGCAACGCGGCCAATCAGAGCCTGAACCCACAGCACTTCACCGCTTGCGTGCACGACGACCGTCAGAAAAGCTAAACAATCAATCACAGCTCGCAGCCGCACATGCCAACGATCGATCCACATGCCGAACACACGCAGCTAGCTCTATATAAAGAGCTAGAGAGCAGGCGAGGAAGAATCGTCGGCACACACAAGAGCAACATCATCATCTCTGCTACTACAGATCGATACGTACGTTTGCGCCTAACAAAGCTCGTTTGACAGCCAGCTCCTCTCGCCGCCGGTGGCCATGGAGGAGGCGCTCATGATCTCGCCGGAGCTCCGTGACGTGCTGGCCAAGGTGGCCGTGTTCCTGCTGGTGCAGGGGCTGGTGTACCTCATCCTCAGAGACTCCTCCGACGTCTTCTCCAGGGACAAGATCCTCAGGTCCCTCAGCTTCCGCCCGATGCGCTCCATGAGCGTGCGCCGCGTCCTCGCGCCGCTCTCCGACGTCCCCGTCGGCACCGACGAGCTGGCCTCGGCGCCGCCTTCGCCGTCGTACTTTTCCAGGTCCTGGTCGTCGCGCCGCTGGGGCAACCGCGAGGACTGATGACAGGCGCCTGCCTTGCAGTTGCAGCGGGTGCTCGTTAGTTCTGGCCAGAGATGGGTACAGTTTGGTCGTTCTGAACTGCATGTAATCTGTTCGCTGCTATTATTGGGGTTTGAGATTTGAGAATGGTGTATACGAAGATTCGGAACTCCAGGTCATGTAATTAGAGATATCTACTTACCTTGTTGAATTGGGCGGATGGATTATTTGATTCTTTGGAAGGAGGGAATCGGAAAGAGGAAAAAAAAAGAACGCTTCGTCGTCCCACTCGCCTCCCGCGGGTGACGGGCGACGCCCCAGGCCCCAACTCCCTAGCGCCCTTCCTGCTCCCCTCCCTCCCTGCCACCGTCGGCAAGCGCCGCCGGGCAAAGCCCGCGCGGTGCCGGTGGCGGCGGGAGTTCCTCCACCCACCTGTTCGAGGGAGCTGCGCGGGAAAGCTTCCTCGGCGGCGGAGAAGCCGACGTTTCTACCCAGCGAGCTTCATGGCGATCTTGCGGGTACGACGAGATGGCGTTGGCGGCGTCCAGGATCCGGAAGGTCGGTGGTGGCAGGCGTGTTGTGGCAGTGCGGCGGTTCTTGGCGGCGTGGGCTTCCAGGCCTAGATCTGGGCCCATTCGGGCCCGATGGTAGGGGTCTGCCCTGGCCCATGGCTGCTGCGGCCGGCGGCGGCTTGGTCCTGACCTTGCCCGTGAAGATGGGGATTACCCGCATGCAGGTGCAGCGGTGGGTCGCGACGGCATGTGGCGGACTACCTCAGCCATCGGTGGTCCTGCAGGCTGGCGGTGGCCCAGGTGCAGGGTGGGCAGAGATGTGGCGGCGCCGACGTTGGCGGCGGGGCAGCGAGGTGCTCTGTTTTGGCGGCGTCCATCTTGGCTCATCGGTTGGGTTGGGTTTGCCGCTGCGCGGTCCTGTGTGGCTCCTTGGAGGTGGTGAAGGGGTGACGGATTGTCTGGGATGGTGGTGGAGCTCGCGGCTACTCTTGCTGCAACGTGGCGACGAGGGCTTTGCGGACCCACTCCGCTCCGGCCGGGCTAAGACCTGGTGTGCCCCTGTTGTCGCGTCCAGTCGGCTACTGCCACGGCGGTGGAGGTAGTTCCCTCCCGCGCGACGCCGAGCCTACTACCCCTGGTACCTCTGTCCCCTTGCTCGGGCCTCGAGGTCTTGCACCGATGCCCACAAGGAGATGTTGAAGTTGGCGCCTTTTCCGTGGTGGCGCGTGCTGGTTGGAGGTGGGTTGGGTGGAGCACTCTGGACCGTTCGGGGTGGTGGTTCTTTGGGGGTGGGTGAAATCTCTGTCGGCCCAGTCCGTCACTGACGCGGTGGAGCCCGCGGGTGTCACCTTTCCTTCCTGAAGGGCGTCGGGTACTCCCTTCCCACTCCCCTCCATGTATCAGGGGAAACCCTAGGACCAGTCCGGGCAGCAGGGCTTCGTCGTCGCATTCCTTGCTGAAGGTGTTGCTTGGTACACGGCGGTTCGGAATGTCAGGAGCGTGGTGGGACCTTTCCGGAGGGCGCAGCGGTAGAGGGCCGTCTTCGCTTCATCGATCTGCTGGTGTTGGCATTTGTTTCTCTTTTCTTTCTCTTGTTTTTATTTTGGGTTGGATGTTGTGCTATTTGCCCAGCGGTGGTCTCGTGGTTGTATCAGTTTGTCTCTTGGGCGTTGTGCTGTCTTGTCTCAGCAGCGGTCTCATATGCTTTAGTTATAAAGCGGGACGAAAGCCTGTTTCGAGAGAGATATATTATTTGATTCTTTATA
Organism: Avena insularis; assembly: GCA_023614405.1. Lineage (NCBI taxonomy): Eukaryota > Viridiplantae > Streptophyta > Magnoliopsida > Poales > Poaceae > Avena > Avena insularis. The sequence continues at coordinate 372,712,942 of CM042695.1, read as the reverse complement.
TGGTTTCTCTTCTCTTAGTGCTCTGATTGTGGGTTTGACCGGCTTGCTCCATTTCATACAAACCACTCTTTACAAAATTATTTATTTTTGGTGGTGAATATTTTGTTACATCAACCGGTTTTTTAAACGCAAACGGGCTAAATGACACCCGGGTGACTTCTTTGGAGAGGCATGGACACTGTTGGCCGGCTGCCTCCGAGTTGTCGTTCAATTTATTGGTCAAAAGGGCGGTTTTTTTTATAATAATTAAACAGATCTATTAATGATCCTCTCACCGGATATTGGTGCAAAATCTATACCGCTCGCTTGGGGATCTTCTCCTTGGTGATGGATGGGAGGCCTTTGCCGTTCCGATGACACCTCTGGCCGAAGGGTGATAATCACGTGGCTACAGTTTTGCACGGCCACGGCTCTCAACCTCCTGGCTTCATGCCGATGTGGAGGACTTGTTTCTTCGGCTTGGAAGTCAAGGTCAAGTGCAATGACAGCCTCACTGCCCCAAGTGGCACCGTCCCCGCAGTGGACGAGGTGGATTCTAAGTGAAAGGATGGACTTGATCGTGTTTCTGGTTTCTAGTCCAAGGTCCATTATGTGAATGTCCAATGGCTTGTTTGTAGTTCCTTTTATGTATTGGGTCATGTTATAATTCGTTGTATGCCGGCGCTTCCCAATAAATGTGGCAATGAGGTCCTTTGAGACACTTTGTTCTCTTTTTAGAGGTGTGCTTCAGTCCCCCCTAAACTTAAGTTTTATGGACAGTTTTATTTCTTTGATCCGTCGAAACCCATATCGAGGCCACATAAATCTCCGTATATGTGTGTTCGGTCGAACTGAGTATAATCCATGTTCCGGACGGCTGATCCCACCTTTTATTATCGCGATCTACGTCTTTGCATGTCATATTTAATTTTTGTTGTTGCTGTTATATAACTTACGATTTTCGCTTCTGCAGGCACATGAGTATTCATGTACGGGGAGTATACGTCTAAGAGGACCATATGGACTTCGGGTGGGTTCGTACGGTTCTGAAAACAATTGGTATGAGTTTTTGTTTGTCAAAGTTTGAAAAGAAGGAGAGGGGGGACCGAAGCAAAAGTGCTCTTTTTATATCCTATGAGAAGTAGGGACGAACCTGACAGATGCCGGCTTTTGGGACTCTTTGTTCTCTTTTTATATCCTGCGATAAGTAGGGACGGACATGCAGATGCCGGCGCATGTTTGTTTGGCACCGGAGTTCATTCTTCGAAGTGGCCAGAGTGCCCAAAGGAAAGATCTTCCTCGACCTCGACACAGGTTCATGGCTAGCGACACCCCAAGTGGCTTCTTCCCCGGCAGCGGCGCTGGTTCCGTGACCGGAGGTCCCTCAGATGCGGTGGAGAAGATGTTGGACTTGATCGCGTTTGCAAATTTGTTTCCAGGGCCTTTTCATAATACTGGTAGCCTTATCTGATGTTCCCCATCCCTTAGGGGTCTATTTGTAAATCTGTACCCACTGCTTTATTAGTGCAGCTTCTGAGCCTTGGAGCCCTCCCCCGTTCAAAAAAAATCTTGGCAAGCTAGTCGGTGCTGGCGGTGTTTTGGTTGTGCGCAGAAGAAAACAAGGCGGTGCGCCACGTACAACAGTCGCTTTCGGACTGAAAAAACAGCAAGCAAATCATATTGCACATGGAGTGGTGTGAATCCGGCTGTGCTTAGCTTGTGCAGGCAACGAAACGATGCCGTACGCGCTCTTACGCAAACCAAGCTCGTCTGCCACAGGAGCAGCATCCTCATACGCAAACCAAGCTCGTCTGCCAGCAAGCCTCGCCGACCGACCTCTCGTTCTCTCGCCGCCGGTGGCCATGGAGGAGACGCTCATGATCTCGCCGGAGCTCCGCGATGTGTTGGACAATGTGGCCGTGTTCCTGCTGGTGCAGGGCCTCTAGTCTTGGGCCGGAAGGGCCTTTAGTCCCGGTTTTAGAACCGGGACTAATCAAGCGGGACTAAAGGCCCATCACTAGTCCCGTTCTAGTTACCAGCTGAAACTAGTGGATGTTCACGTGGCTGTCCCTGCGCGCTCAAGGTCACCCCCATTCGTTCCGGTTAGTGTTAATGACCGGGACTAGTGGGTCTCTGCCACGGCAGCATTTTGTGTCTTTTCTCTGCCACGGCAGAGCATTACCTTGGACTAGTGGTTCTCTGCCGCGACAACATTCTGTGCCCTTTCTCTGCAGCGGCAGAGATTTCATTTTTTATTGTTTTATTTACTTATTTTTCATTTTAATATAGTTTTTGAATATTTCTACGCCACCACGTATCGTACACATTCGTGCATATATAAGATAACTTGTATTACGATATTGAGCATGCAAATATATACAATTTACCCATACATGAAGGCCTTGAGTTCCCAGTGAAGGATGATGCTAGGAAGGAGGATGAACCTATCACAAGACCTGTCTGCGACTCTCAAAGGGGATGTTGTGGACAATAGAAAGACAAAGAAGTTGGACAATAACGAAAGAGCAGTGTAGGGCTATACCTAGCAATTCAGCTTTCAAAGAAATGGAGTACTAACACGTCGACTCAAAGCATCAACTACTTGATTTGTGGCTCCTGATTTGTATATAAGGAGATAGTTGAACCTCTTTTGGATAAGATAGCATAGGGCATGCCCCGCCCACTCTTAAGACTGTAGAAAGTATGGTTACGAAAGTGACTTAGGTTTGCCAGTTCAGGCTCAACTCCTCGCTTTACCCGTGGTTCGACCTCCCATAGTGGTCCTTGCTTTTATTTTTGAAAGCTCTCGTAGTCGAAGCAGCTTAAAGAAACTCGTGAGGGATGTTTAGTTGCTACAAACCAAATGAAGAAGTCAGAAGTAGTTCATCGCCTGTGGAAGCTTGCTGATAGTAGGGAAATTCAATAAATTTTGAAATTTTATTTAAAGATATCTTCTAGTTAAGCATATCAAGGTAACTTTATCTTTAAGAAGTTTTAGTTTTTTATAAGATTAAGTAGAACTTAAAATTTAGAATCTAGTTAATAGCTAAAATTAATAACTAAGATCTGTTAATTATGTCTCTCCTAGAAGTTGGTTATCGACTTCTCATTTTGTTCTAGGATTCTTCTTTTTTTGTGGGCCATTTGTGGCATGCAGGAAGAGCCCAAGCTGTTGCAGCAGGTTTTGAAAAGGGAATCGATCGTGATAACATGGAGATCACAAAATACCGGGACTAGAGCATGTCTGTTCGATTACATGGAGATCAGTAGCGCCTATTCACACTAAATTCTCTTGCATCATCTACGATCTCTTTGATAATAGATCCCGCCAGCTCCTCCGCAATTGCTAGTACGCGTTGCTCTGGTAGTAGTTGATCCCGCATTCTCTCGAACTATATATAAGAAAAAGGAGATCAATATGAATATCAATCATGATAATAAAAGGTGACGGCAATAAAATGATGGGGTGAATGCATTGCTTACGTCGACTCTATAATAATTGTGTTCGGTGGTAAACGTGCGAATGAACTCGCATACGTAGAACCCACATAGATTCGACCCCTGTGGCTGCCTCGCACACTTTACGAGAATAGAATTCAATCAAAATAATAATCTAGCATATCATTATTGTATTGAAACTAGAAGTAAAGAAATGCACGAACATATCACGTGCTACTTACCGAGACCGCCTTAAACGTCAGCTTCTCACTAAATACACCCGTAACCTCGCGCTTGAACCGGATCCAAACCCTGCCCGACGAAGATGAATGAATGAGTTATTCATTACCTGATTCTCAGGAAATCAACGAAAGAGACCGATATAGCGCGAAACTTATTATGGAGCATGTCCTGCATGCTGCGAAAATCTTCCAGGTTTCTCTTTGATGGGTCCATGACATCAACTCTTCCCTTATCAAGTTGAATGTCTAGCAGAACCTAGTGAAAGCTGCAAAGATTTATATATACATCAGTAACTCATCAGTTACACTTATTAGCATCGACTAATCAAAAGTGAATGTGTATAATAGAGTAAGACCCTCACCTGAAATTGTAAGGAAACAGTATGTGGTCAGAGAAATTTTGCTCCATTAGAAACCTTAGAATGTTTTCCTCCGTCTCCTTGGGGTTATCCGTTAGCGTGGTTATATGCACTTTATTTAGGTCAATGAACCCAATATTATAGATTTTTTTCTTTTACATTCCAGGATCTTCATTCTGCATAATAAAGATAATTACATGTTCTGAACTGAACAGCTGAAAAACTGAACATGTAGACAATGAATTTAACAACTTACAAACAATAACAACTGAGGATGGATTTGTCTAGGGCGTCGAGATGGTATAACTGGAACAGTTTTGGAAACTCAATATGGACCTCTTCAGGTCTGAAGTAGTACTCACGTGGGACATTGGCTACGATCATTATTCTCCCCTGCTTCATGACCACCGAATACCATTGATGGAGATTCCGCATTTGTGTTGGCAGTTCTTTTAGCCTCTCTTTGCTGACCAAATCCTCACCTGCGACATATCTAGGGGCTATAGTAGCCTTGGGTAGAAGGTCGAGTTGGGGGCCTAACAGTTCATCAACACTAATTTCCATGCTGGCCGCCAACTCCACAGCTACTGACATATCTAGTGGTTGTTGTGCGAGAAGGGGAACGTTTTCTGAAAACACCTTGAGGGGTGTGGTCATTTGTTTGGCCTGTTGTCCGAGAAGGGGAACGTCTAATTTTTTACTGATTGCAGTTTTGGTCTCGCTTGCACCTGTACTTGCTGATTTTTTACCGCTTGCACTTGATTTGCTTGATTTGCTCTTTGCCACTTCTTTCTGAAGTGTGCGTAGATAGTCATATGGCTTATGGTGCAACTCATATTGCGATTTTGTGTTTAGAAAATCAATTGCATATGCCTTTTGCTTTTCGGTGTATATCGGAGTGGGCTCGGGTTTCTTCTTCTCAAAATGCGCCGCCACTTCGGCCTTTGCTATCGCTGCAGATTCCGCATCAGTATGATCATAAGGTCTGATGGGAAGATTCTTATGAGGCACTATTGGGAGGGGCGACATTTTCCATTTTGGGCTGCCACGTCCTTTAGTACTCACTGACGAAGCACGCTTCCGCTTATTATCCTTAGCAGGCGGCGAAGACTGCTGAGCCTGCGGCGGAGATTGAGATGGACTCGGGATGTGGTGGTCGTAGTCATCATGGGGTGGGCTTCTTGGAGGTGATGGAGGTGAAGGATACCTGCGACGACTCGGAGGCGGTAGTGTTATCCTTGGGGCCGAGCCTAGAAACCGTATGTTGTTCTTGTCCCATAGAATGATACCACCAAGTACTTCTCCGAGTGTGCTCTCACCTTCAGGTCCAGGGATGTCAAGCTCCATTGACTCCAACTCCTTTACGATTTGATCCACCCCGACTTTAGAATAGCTAGGTGGAATCTCACGGCCATGCCAACATGCGTCAGGCGGACAAGGCAAACCAAATCCGACCGCCACCTTCACAGATACATTCTTCAATTTCTTATGGAGCTCACAAGATATCTGCTCCTTAATTCCATCCACGGGGTAGCCGGGACCACCATCTCTATAGGTTGCATCGTTAGACGGGACCTCTGATTCAGCCACACTGCTTCTCCGCTGAGATGGGTTGGCGGTAATATCGAGTGGAGGATCTTGCAAGCGCGATATTCCTCTAAGTTCGTCGATCTATTGCTGCTGCTTGTCAAGTCTTGCTAGCAGTTGGTTGAAATTGTCTGCCTCCTCCTCCTCCTGTCGCTGCTTTGCTCTTGCTCGGCTTCTATAGGTACCTTGGTCCTTAGGAAACCCAGTCTCCCACGTGAAACTCCCGTCAAGGCCTCGGACTCGTCCTCCATGTTCGCGATTCCCGAGGACCAAGGTCAGCAAGTCTTTCTCTCTATCGGGATGAAACTGTTTTATTACATCTTTAATATCTTTCACCACTTTTAGCCATGCACTCCTGGGTACCTTTATCCTGTCACTGCAAACAAGGTACCCTGAAAGTTCGTCATACGTACTCCCATGCCCAAGGAACCAATTTCTTGCCCTCAAATCCCATTCTTCGCGAATTGGTTCTGGAATAATCCCTTTAGCATGAAGCTCTTTCTCTTTTGCATCCCACTTAGGCATGGCATCCGCGTAGCCCCTGGCCCCATGTTATGGTGATATTTCTTCTTCGCAGCATTTATCTTGATTTTACAGACTTTTCCTCTGCAACTCCTAACTTCCTATACTCCACAAATGCATCCCAGTAAGGCTGCTACTTCGCTAGATAGCCTTCGAATAATGGAGTTTTCTTGTCCTTCTGATACTGTTGCCATAATGACTTTTTCCAGTTCTTGAATAGTTCGGCCATCTTTTTCAGTGCAAACTGCTTGAATTTCTTTCTCATTTCAGCCGTCTCGTCATCACTGTCACATTATGGCAGCTTGAAATGTGCCATGAAGTCATTAAATAGTCCATCTTTGAACCTATTGTCGATATACACATCACTCCATTCCGCCTCTTTGGGATTATTCCACTCTCGAACAATGATCGGGGTGCGATCTCTAGCAACAACTGCGCATTGTTGTACAAATATTTGTTTTGTTTTTTTGTTCCAATGGTTCGCCGTCTCTTGAAACCTCTGTAATTTCATAAACATACCCTGGGGCAAATTTTTGGCTGGGCCGTGCTTGGTTTTCTTGATCGATGTAGAGGCCTAAGAGAAGAAACATTCGTCAACATAATATATATACAACTAGGTACATGTAGTGACGATCATCGGACATCATATATATATACCTCGTCGGTCTGTGTTACACGTCCATGGGCTTCTTCCTCTTGTCTGTTGGTCTCCTCTCCCTTACCGGATGAGTTCAGATACCTCGAGGGAGATCCCTCATCGGCATCGTGAATCATATCCTCGAGAAAGTTTTCTGAATCTAGGTCTCTGCGGATTGGACTAGGTGGATCCATAGTTCCTGCAAAATGCACACAATATTTATTTGAACTTAACAAATAAACCCTAAACCATAAACCCTGAGGTGCGGTGGCGGTGGCCGGTGATGGTGGCCGCGGGAGAGGCGGGCGACTAAGCGGCTTCCCGCGAGAACCACCACCCTAACCCTAATTCCGATCACCACCGAGCACCAACACCCTAATTACCCTAACCCTAACTCCGGTTACAAAGTGGGTCTTAAAATAATTACCCTAACCCTAGGCCTCGACACCTAGCCGTGCCCATGCCCTTCACCGATAAACTTACACTAAACTATATACAATAAACTATATAGACTAAAAAAATCGTATATACACTAAAGATCAAAGAAGATCCTAAAAATCCTATATACACTAAAAAAATCCTAAAAATCCTAAACTATATACACTAAAAAATCATATATAGTACTAAACTAATTAATCATAATCCTATATATCCTAAACTAATATACACTAAACTATATAGTACTAATCATATAATCCTATAATCATAATCCTAAACTAATATACACTATACCTATTGAGGAGGCCGAGAGGGGGCCGACGGTGGGGGGTGGCGCAGGTGGCTGGAGGTGGGGAGTATGCGCTGATGGCGAGAGAGGTGCGGGGAGGCGGGCGTGCGGCATGGAGGGCGGAGTCGTGGTGGCGCGGTTCGTGAAAAAATCTGAACTGGCGGTGCCGTCTCGATTGGCCTCAAGTCTCGAGTGATGTAACGCCGGGAGAAAACAATTTATACCCCCTCTAGTCGGTCGTGGCACCAAATGGACTAATGGGGTCTCTAGTCCGTGGTGCCATGCAGGACTAGAGAAGCGTTCATTTTCGTGGGATGGAAACACCCTTTAGTCCTGGCTGGTAACCTGGGCCGGGACTAAAGGCCCAAATTTACGCGCGTTGGGCCAAAACCAGCGCGCGCTGTACTTTTTTTTTTAATTTTTCGAATATATCATTTAAAACATTTAAATTATACTTTTTTTGCATACTTATGAATATGAGAAAACTTTCAACATGAAAAGTGCTTGAATTTGAATAATTAATCCAAATCCATTTTCTGTTTTATAAAATAATTATTTTAAATAGTCAAATTATTAACCATTTTTCCATTATCAATTTAAAAATGCATTAACTATTTTTTTTGCATAATTTTCAATCTCACTAAAATTTAACATGAAAAGTTCTTGAATTTAAATAATTAATCCAAATCCTTTTTCTGTTTTATAAAATAATTATTTTAAATAGTTAAATTATTAACCATTTTGCCATTATCAATTTAAAAATGCATTAACTATTATTTTTTGCATAATTTTGAATCTCACTAAACTTTCAACATGAAAAGTTCTTGAATTTGAATAATTAATCCAAATCCATTTTCTCTTTTATAAAATAATTATTTTAAATATTCAAATTATTAACCATTTTGCCATTATCAATTTAAAAATGCATTAACTATTAGTTTTTGCATAACTTTGAATCTCACTAAAATTTCAACATGAAAAGTTCTTGAATTTGAATAATTAATCCAAATCCATTTTCTGAATAAGCTTTAGTCCCGACTGTATCCACTAACATGGACTAAAGATATTTCTCGCCATTTCTCACCGCTTCCCACCAAGTTTTCCCGCCCTTTCATCTGAACCGAGCTTTTAGTCTCGATTGTAGCCACTAACAGGGACTAAAGATATTTTGCGCCATTTCCCACCGCTTCCCACCATGTTTTCCCGCCCTTTCCATCTATATATATAGGCCGACCGCGCCATGGTTATGCACACATCCACACCTTCCTCTCTCAAAGAAATGGACAACGCCTACTGGGCCATTCTGACCCTCGAGGAGACCGAGGCGTTGTGCGCCTCCAGCTACCCTTGCCCACCAGGCTACCGGCCGCCCGCCGACTGGATGCTAAGTGCTGGAGGGGGTCCTGTCCCTCCTGTGCCTCAAGGCTCCTCCCGATAGGCGGCCATCATGAACCACTTCTACCACGAGCTCACGTCGGAACAGCGGATGGATCCCCAGTGGGATCCCGACAACTACGATACCTGGAATGCCTTCTTCGCTAACCGGCGGGAAAGGGAGCTCGCCAGGTGATGGCCTGCCCCTGGTGAACCACAACGAAGCCGGCCACCGTTTGTGGTTGGCGAACCATACTATCATCAGCGTGATGCGCTACATCGCCGGGGGAGACCATCCTCGCCTACGATGCCCACAAGTCCACCCGCCATAGAGCCACAAGAAGGCCCCTCCCCTGCCCGGCGGTAGCGGCATTGTCTTCCAGGAGACTGATGACCCACAAGTGTAGGGGATCGCAACAGTCTTCGTGGGTAGTATTACCCAATTTATTGATTCAACACAAGGGGAGCCAAAGAATACTTGCAAGCCTTAACAACTGAGTTGTCAGTTCAGCTGCACCTGGAAATAGTTCTTGCTCACAGAAATTTATCAGTAGCAATAGTTTGTAGTAGCAATAGCAAAGCAACATCAGCAGTGAAACATGAGCAATAGTAACAGTAACGGTAACAGTAGGATTTGAGTGCAGTAGGCATAGGGATGGATGGACAGGCGTTGCATGGATGAGTCTAAACATGTAACTTCAATAACTAGGGCATTGTAGATAAATAATAACAAGCATCCAAGTACTAAACAATCCTAGGCATGTGCTCCAAATATAGTCATACGTGCTCGCAATGAGAACTTGCACAACATCCTCTGTCCAGCCAGCCCGTGGCTGTGGGGCCTCTAGGGAACTACTGTCAATTAAGGTGCTCCTTTAATAGAGCACCAGAGCAAAGCATTAATACTCCGTGAACACATGTGATCCTCACACCATAGCCATCCCCTCCGGTTGTCCCAATTATTGTCACTTTGGGGCCTTTGGATCCGGACAATAATATATGTACACAACTTGCAGATAAGATCACAAACAATACTATCATAATGATTCAATAATAAGCTCAGATATGAGATCATGGCACTTGATACCTAGTGACAAGCATTAAGCACAACAAGTTGCAACCAAGTCAAATAGCACTAATACAGATATTAGGCACTATGCCCCTAACAAATCTTATTCGATTACATGATAGAACTCATCCAAGCCCTACCATCCCCAAGCCTACACGGGGTATTACTCACTCATGGATGAGGGACACATCAGTGGTTGATGGAGATGCATTGATGATGACGATGGCAACGTATCAACTCCACCCAAGCTTAGCTTATTGCTTGTTCTCAAGCAATTCAGTTGAAAACTGAGTGCGATAAAATAACTTTCACAAACACTTTGCTTCATATGATGTATATATTCTCAGCACGGGATTAGATGCTTAGACAATTCATAATAAAGAGTATGCAACTAAGTCTACTCAATAGTCATTGCAAGCTATGAAGAGAAACCAACTCAATTATAATAAGTAGCATGAAACATAAACACAAGCAACATTGCAATGCTCATAATAAGGTATGATAGAGTGGTATCTCGCTTGCCTTTGTTTGAAGAACACAATATAAATGCCAAGGCACCTCTGAAGTTCACATGAAGACTAGAAGTAAAGATATCAAAGATACAAGCATCAAAGTCATGACATAATTAACCAAGTTTTGGAACAAACACAAAAATGACAACTATGCTCTCAAGAAGGTGCTCGTAGAATAAGTGGTGACTCAACAAAATTGTGAAAACGGTTTTGTGAAGGTTTGAAAGGCTTCCTAATGCTGAAAGGAAGGTACTCATTAGATTTGAGATCTCATTGCCCCTATCATAGGCATATTCATGTGGTTAAGGTGAAAGTGAGATCCACTCTAAATCATATGCTTGACAGACCATAGACTATAAATCCCAAGTCCCTTGAGTACGAGGGTCGCTCCGCATGCTACTCAACTTTGGTCACCTGAAAGTTCTTGTCATTGTAAATACATGCATATCATCGAGAACCGCCAACGGGGTACCCCTTGCACATGGTACATGAGCTTTCCCATAACCAAAATGACAAGGCAAGCAGACAATGAGCATCTCAGCAATCTTTTTATTTACCATATGCATATCTTTTTATTGTGGACACTTCATAGATGCTCATTATAGTGTTGCTGCAAGTTTCCACCATGATTAAGCATGTCTTAGGCTAGCAGCCCAAGTGTTTCTCTAACACAATGTATAAACTCCATGAACTAACAACTTCCCCTTTTATTTCACGTCGTCGACATCCATAAACAAAAGAGCTAGGAATCAACTGGATAAGATATCCAACAGGTGTTGAAAGCGTTCCCCATGGTAGCACGGTTCTGCTGACTCCCAGCATATAATAAGCAAGCATATAACTTTCATGGACTAGTCACAATGGTTCAAGATTATTAAGCGCAAGGAATAAAGTGTGCCATCAAGTTCGTGAGAGCTTTACTAACTAACTTTCTCAAAACAGACAAACATTTTATTTTGGAAGAAAACACGGCATATATAAAATATGCACTGAAGTAGCAAATGATGCTAATAGGCAGGTATGGTGGACACATCTGGCAATATTGGTTTTGGAGAGTTGGAAGCATAGGTAGAGCACATACTCAGTGCAAGTGAAGGCTAGCAATAGAGAGAGCGACAAACGAGAGAGAAATAACTGTCATAATCATGCTTGCAACAAAACAAGACTAATTATGGCATGAAAGTGATACAAGAACTCTGAGGCAAAATAAATCATCGAGGCTTACTGACTACTGATTAGTCATATACATGCGTGAGAATTTGCCAAGTCGATTCACATGAACAGTCAGAGGAGGATACCACAATGTTATACCAAAATATGAATAAAACAATGCAAGCAAACATTCATATGACATGCTACAAACTATTAGCAAGCTGGAGCTAATCATAGACAAGCAAGAACTACTAAGCATCCATAATGACATACACCTTAGACAAACAGGCTAAGCATCCATAATGATGAGTATATGTACAAAAATGAAACAAATAGAGTTCGTTACCAGCCTCTTACGACACCTCGAGTTGTCTTAATCTTCATTATTGCCCTTCACTTGTGTGACTGGAATATTAGCATGAAACCAAAATCCACTGTGGCCGGCTGAACCCTGCAAAGAACTCACAAAACCAAAGAAGAACAACAAATATTTTTGGTGTTTTTTGATTTTTTAGAAACAAGCAAACAAATAAAAACCAAACAAAAACAAAGCAAACCAAACAAAGTAAAATCTTTTTGGGTTTTTCTTTTAAGGCAAACCAAAGCAAAGAAACAAATAAAAAAACCAAGAGAAACAACGAAAATATTTTTGGTATTTTTGGGTTTTTGAGAAAGAAACAACAAGAACCAAAAAGAAAGTGAAACAATGGATATACAAAGAACCGACCGAACATGATATATATATGAGTGTGACGTCGGTATACCTCCCCCCAAGCTTAGGCTTTTGGCCTAAGTGGGGCTCAATCCCATGGTGTCCAAGTAGATGCACCTCCATAGTATGTCGAGGAAGCTCCCTCGTCCTGGTACGAGCTCGAGACCTCCCCTTTGTAGTGTACAGCGGGGTCATATGTGGGCCCTCCCCCCTGATAGTGCCTGTGGAAGTTGAGAGAGCGCAACTTGTCATCCATCTCCGCCTTCGTGCGTGACCAAGGTCCCTGAGAAATACTGAACAAACTGGTTTGGTGTAGAGGGATCTGTCTCTCTTCCCCTTCAGTAAACATCATTCTATAAACCAAGTTCTCAAGAGTAGAGCTAGAGGTGACAAAGTGGTGCGCCTTCATGGCAGCAAGATCAAGTCTCTGAGGAGCCAAAACTGTATCATGGGGATCAACATCCATGTCCAAGGCAGCAGTAATACGAGTAGTAATAATTCCCCCATAAATGGGTCCCTTAGCAGCTAAACGACAAGCAATGAGGGAACCAAGATTATACTTATCCTCACCGTTGAGAGCAGCAGCTAAGAAGGCCAATTGATAGTTGGAAATATTACTAGTGTTCTCCCTACCAAGAACACTCGTGGTAAGATAGTAGGAAAATTACCTGATGGCTGGAAGTTGAATATTCTTTATCTTCCCTCGTTGAGCTCTGCGGTCATCATCATTCGTTATTCCCCGGTATAGTTCCAACAAATCAGTGGGTAGAGCTGTAATCTTCTTTGATGACCCAGTTGTACCAAGTCCTAGGGCCTTGCAATTTTTTTCAGTGTCATAGAATGAGACCGGCCATAAAGTCTGAAAGACACAGAAGGATTGAACAAACTATTGGTAAAGGAGAAACTCTCCACAAATGTTTTAGTAAGTAAAGCATATTGTGCACTCTCATCCTGCATGAAACTTTTTAGACCAGCCCTCTCAATCAAATCCATGAAATCGTTAAGAATCCCAGCAGCTCGGAAGAAAGTTTGACAAGGAAAGGTGGAGGGGTGCGCATCCCCTTCATCACCAAACCGCGGAGTGATGAGATCCTCATTATATGAGGGTCTAGAACTGGTGGATGACCTTGGAAGCCTTTCCCTTCTAGGTGCATCACTCTCAAATATGTCACCAAAGGTGTGGTGGTCCATGACTTCACTATTCTGAAATTTTAAGCAACAATCAAACCAAGTGATTTCTAAGTTGATAAATGATGAGTAACTACTATAGGAAATTGCTAGAGGACTACACATGCATCAAAACAAAGTTTCCAAGCATAGAACAAGCATGCAAGCTCAAACAATCTGTCACCTATAACAGCAAAATACTCAAGATACAATCTACCAATCACAAATCTAATTGGACAAGTGGAGGAGGCACATACCAATGAGCAAACCCTCCAAAAATCAGCACTTGAGATGGGTTGAACAAGGAGATCGAAAATCGCGAGCAAGAACAGCAAGAACTCGAGCTTGAGCAAGTTTTCTGATGTTTTTCGGGAGAGAGAAAGAAGGTGGCTTTGAGGAGGCAGCCTAGAGGGGCCCAGGTGGGCCAGACCCCCTAGGCGCCACCAGTGGTGGGCCCCGCTCCAACCATAGGTGTGGTGTCCTAGGGTGGCCCCTGGGTCACCTATGGTGCCTCTCTGCCCCTTTTTCGAGGAAAAAATTATTTTGAATTTTCTGGGATTTTTCGGAAACTTTATTTTTGGCCAATTTTTAGGGTATGAAAATTGATTTTCTCGCAGAATTTTTTTTCCAGAAGAAACAAAAGCAAACCAAAAGCCAAACTACAGGAGCTCTAAGAAACTCAAACAAGCAAACAACTAGCAAAACTAAAGCTAAAGCAAAGACTAGGAAGGAGAAAAGTAAAAAGAAAGCAAGTATAACCATAGTGGAAACATTTTTTTGTTCATTAAAATCCTTTTGTTAACAAGGTTGATCAAGTCTTGTTACCAAAACAATTTTATATGAAACAAAACTTTGCATTCCACAAGGTGATTATGTTACCTCATACTTGATAGCAATGGTCCCAATCATAATAGTTTCAAAATTTTCCTGTGGAATGGGACAATATATTTCTCCAACCTTGATGCCTTCAATATTTGCAATGGAATTCAGGCAATAGCTCTTAACAACCTTCTTGGGGAAATAGACAGTGTGCTCTTTGTCATTAATATTAAAAGTTACTTTTCCTTGATTGCAATTGATGACAACACCTGCAGTATTAAGAAAAGGTCTCCCAAGAATAATAGACATATTATCATCTTCAGGCATTTCAAGCACAACAAAATCAGTTAAGACCATGCAATTATGAGAAACTTGAACAGGAACATCCTCACATATACCAACAGGGACAATAGTTGACTTATCAGCCATTTGCAAAGATATATCAGTTGGTATCAACTTTTCTAGCTGGATCCTCTTGTAGAGAGAAAAAGGCATAACACTAACTCCTGCTCCCAAATCACATAAAGCAGTTCTAACATAATTGTTCTTAATAGAGCAAGGAATAGTAGGTATACCTGGATCACCAAGTTTCTTTGGAACTTACCATGGAAGGAGTAATTAGAAAGCAAAGTAGAAATTTCCTCATTAGGAATCTTCCTTTTATTAGAGACAATATCCTTCATATACTTTGAATAAGGAGGCAACTTAATAGCATCAGTCAAAGGAATTTGCAAAAAATAAAGGTTTCATCCACTCACAAAACTTGTTGTAGTGTTCTTCCTCCTTTGACTTGTGTTCCTTACCTGGAAAAGGCATATGTTTCTGCACCCAAGGTTCTCTCTCTTTACCATGTTTATTTGCAATAAAATCCGCCTTTGTGTACCTAGTGTTCTTAGTGTGCTTCTCAGGTTCTTCCTCACCTTCCTCCTTATCAGGAGACTCATCATTATTACCACTCTCAGTTTTAGCATCATAGACAAATATACTATTAGGATCTACAACAGTTTCAAGTGGTTCCTCAACTACTTTATGTTTCTTTTTCTTCCTCTTACGAGGACTACCACTATCTTCACCTTGTTGAGAATCTTGCTCAATTCTTTTAGGGTGTCCTTCAGGATATAAGGGATCTTGAGTAGCTGCACCACTCCTAGTTCTAATTCCATAAGCATGTTTATTTCCTAAAGCATTAACTAGCATATCATTTTGTACCTCAGCAAGTTGATCAAGTTGAGTTTGAACCATTTGAAAGTGTTTACAAAGCATTTTAATATCATTAGAAGTTCTTTCCACAATATATTTCAACTCATGGATAGCTCTAGAGTTTTCCAATAAATGATTCTGAACTTGTTTATTAAAATTACCTTGTTTAACAATAAATGTGTCAAGTTCCTCTAAGCACTGATCAGGAGGCTTACCATAAGGAATATCACCTTAATTAAATTAGAGAGAGTGTACTTCAATAGTAGATGGGTGGGTAATTGGCTTACATAATTCTTCTATAGGAGGTAGATTCTTCACATCTTCAGCTCTAATACCTTTCTCCTTTAGACACTTCTTAGCTTCTTTCATCACTTCATCATTTAATGCAATAAATCCCCTCTTCTTTGTTGTTGGTGCTGGATCTGGTTCAGGAACAACTGGTTCAGGAGTAATAGGCTTAGGTGTATTCAGCTCAGTTGAAGTCCAATCATCATAATTCTTGCTCATCTTGGTCATTAATTCTTCAGCATCTGTAGGAGTCCTTTTCCTGAAAACACAATCAGCAAAGCTATCTAGGTAGGTCCTAGAATCATCAGTTAGTCCATTATAATAAATATCAAGAAGCTCATTTTTAGGTAATGGACATCCAGGATGTGCATGAATCAAGGAACAGAATCTTTTCCATGACTCAGACAATTTCTCTTCTTCTCCCTGTTTAAAATCAAAAATTCTCTGCAAAGCAGCATGTCTAGCACTGGGAGGAAAATATTTATGGAAGAAAGAAGCAATCAAGACCTAGCTTCTCCTTTTAGTGAAAAAGGGAAGATCTTAGCAACAAAGTACTTTCGCATCTTAAAATCATCAGAGAATAAAGCACTCATAGTAGAAAGCTCATTCATATGAGCCACAACACTCTCATTTTCAGTACCACAAAAAGGTTTTTTCTCAACAATATCTAAATAAGATAAATCAAGAGATAAATCATAATCTTCATCTTTAATATCTATGGGAGAAGTGGCAAACTTAAGATCAAAGGACAACTTAGGCATAATAGTACATCTAGCAAGGAGACTCTTCATAGCACTAGTACCATGTGTGTTTTGGCACTCTTCAACAAACTCATCAGTGAGCTCAATGTAACCATCATTAATATCATAACTCTCACTATCAGGTGAGCTAACAGGTGTAACAGTGTCTTCACTAGGATTTTCGGTATTTCCTAGACTAGCCATAGAAGCATGTAGAAAAGGACCTAGTGAACCACTCGCGTCAAGCACAGTAGAAGTAACATCATAAGCATCAAAAGCAGTTTCAGACTCAGCAGTGTGTGTAGCATGAGTATGTGGTGGTGGTGTGACAAGCTTACTTATAACAGACGGTGAATCAAGAGAAACATAGGTGTTTAGGACTGCACCTCTTCTTGTAGTGGATGGTAAAATAGGGAACTTTCCATCACGAGACTTCCCCATGATGAAATGAGTAGCAGTGAACAATAATAGTGTATCATTCCAAAAATACTAAACTTGAATCATCAAACTCTAATCATCAAAATTAGGGTTAACAAAAACTTTTCTAAATAAAATTATGAAAGCATGCATATGTGTATGCATTTAATTTGAAATTCTTTTGAACCACCTTGTTTGTGTATTTCTTTGCTTGTAAAATGTTTCCTAGGTGAAATAAACATCATCTAAAACATTTCCCACACTTTTCCCAAAGACAAATAAAGCAAAACAAATAAAATAAAGGAATGGTCATTTTGACCAATTTAACTCCCATGCCTACTTTGGCTGTCTCAAACTTTCGTAACCTAATGAAACTTTTCTGGATCTTTGCACCCCTTGATTGTACTCATAACAAAGTATCAAGGCCCACTTTGTGATCATCTAGAAACTTTCAAATGCATAGTTTAAATGACAATTCAAAATTGAATCTTTATCATATGGGAAGATCCCACTTTTTCAAAAACCACTCAAACAAGCTCAACTTTCAAAACCCAAGCATCTGCAGACTCACCAGCACCAATCTAGCACACCCACCAAAAATCTTTTCAAAATTCAAAACTTGAATTCATGCGGCTATTTCATCAAACACTTGGCAGACACAAATCAAACAAAATCCAAACAGTATTGTGAGCAGTGATTCTTGCCTAATTGGTTCCCTATGTAGCTCACAACCAGCTCAGTAGATCATGTAGCAAGATTAACCAAGCACTAGCACCACTGTGAGCTTGCCAAAACCATCAATGGTGAATAGCCGAAGCCAACCTTGTCATCCCCATGTCGACAGCAAGCTAGGAGGAGAAACAAGCCTAGCCAGCATGTCTGGGAGGCGACCGCCCATCCTTCGTCCACCGCCCAACGACGTTGACATCGACCACACGCACGGACCGCGGCGCCCAGCTACTTTGCAACCATGCCGAAAGCGCCAGAGCGCCACCCTCGATCGAATCCCACGCATCACGGCCTCGCTGCATATACACGATCGCCACCGACCCAGAGACCGCCAGCATCCCGTCACGCCGCCCATGCCGCACAGCCCACCGCCGTTGAAGACGCCGCGCTGCCAGCAGCGTCGCGTTCGCACCAACCCGCACCGCCCCACGTCTCGCCACTGTATCATTGAGCATCGCTAGGGAACACCGCACCGTCCCCTACCTTCGCCCATGCCAATAGCCGTCTGTACCATTGCCCCCGATGAGCTCACCGTGCGCCCCGACGGTCCCCTCGCTCGACTATAAATAGAGGCCACCCCCAGCCGAATTGACCACACCATTCTACTCCCCTCTCACAACTGATCGTGCCACACCGTTCCCGGAGCAAGGCGAGCAGCGCATTGCCGGAATTTCACCGGAGCCCGCCGCCTCTGGAGAAGAAGGGAGCCAGCGATTGGAGCCGCCCCAGGAGAAGCTGCCGGTACCAGGAGATTCGCCATCGTCGACTTCGTCGTTCGCCCGCCTCGCCGACCCTCGCCTGAACCCCGGTGAGCCCCGAACCCCCCCCATCGCGCTTAGGTTTCGCTCGCCGGCTGACGTTGCCCAACGTCGACGATGACTCCTAGCCGTTGGATTAGAACCAGATCGAACGTCCCACATCGCCCCGTACCGCTTCGCACCCCCCTATGTCACTGACGAGTGGGGACAACCACTTAAGCAGCCCGCAGAAGCGTTACGCTTAGCAGGCCGGCCCATTAACTTTTCCCGCGCAGCCCAATTATTTGAATTAAACCTTTTCCATTTTATTTCAAACACACTTCTGTACCCAATTTCAAAAATCAACCCATGTCGATTCAGTGAACCAAATTGAATGAAACCAATTTTGTTAGAAAGGTCTGGGAATGCTGAATCCAAGCCTGTTGGATTCAAGTCATTTGGATCTGTAGATCCACCTTGGTAAAAATAACAAGGCAGAAACTTTTCTGCATTCAAACATTTTTCAAATTTAAACCATAATAGCTTTTGAGTTGATTCCAACTCTCAAAAATCACATTTAACCAAACCTTTCAGAATATATAAAAATATATAGGTTTACTTACATAAAGAATGTTCAAGTAATAAAAGAATGTCCCATAGGCATTTCTAGTCACTTTATTTAATTAAAATAAAAGGGTAAAACCTTATTAAATTGTGACACCACTTTAAATCCTATTCCCATGGACTAAAATATGTGGTGATGACATGTGTCAACATGATCCCATGTTTGGTTTGGAGAATATAAAATCTTAAGTAGTTTTTCAATGAGTAGAAATTACTTTTCTAAAAATAAAAGGAATTAAACCAAGCTTTAATCTTGTAAGGTTAGTGATGATGTTAGATCATCTATAGGACCCTTGTGTGTGATGATTGCAAGTAGTTAAGTATTGTTTGGTGATTGTGTACATCGTATTTATTTATAGACGCTAGTACCGACCAAGGATACGAGGAGGAAGGAGGATTCTACGAAGAAGAAGCCGAGGAGAACTTCAACCACTGCTCTGCACAAGGCAAGACTAATACTACTAGTGAATGTGCAAGCTAACACTTGCAAGATACTCTACTGATGCAACAAACCCCTACTTGTTACTATGCCCACTATATGCCTTAAGCATATGTGATCATACCCACTTGATGAACCAATCCTAGTTTACTTACAAGCTTTAAACTTTATTTATTTATCAAAACTAGTACTTAGAGCTTACTTAAATGAATTGTAGATACTAGAAAGATAATGGAAGGTTGCATAAAAAGCATAAAACTTGGCCTAAGCTAGATAATCTTGATGTCATCCTAAGGCATGAGATTGAACTTAGTTAAAACTCCACTAGTTTACCACCCCTCATTAGTGCTTATCCCCACTTGTAGATGCTAGTGCTAAGCATAAAACTTGATCAACTTTAGATGGGAATACTTGGCGGAAAAATGGTTATGAAAACCTTGGAATGATGGATCATTTTATTGAAATGTGTTGGACATGTGTTTCCGAACACCTGATGATTTTGGTGATGAAAATGTTGAGGCATGAGCCTTAGCCCTTTATAAAACTGATGGTTGTCTGGATGCGATACCATTCCAATTTTATCGTACAACCATAATACTCGAAGATTGGGTAGGGCTTGACTGGAAACTTATATACCTTAGTATTAGTTCCCTCACGGCCAAGGTCTGAGCTGAGGCTACCTTGTGAAGATTGTCCACCTGTGCAGTACCCAAGATGACAGTTGGTCATGGTTGGGAGGTCAAACTCACAGGAGAGGTGCTTATACTAGGGCGTGTAATTGAAAGGTTAGGATTGATTATCCGCATACTGCGTATGGTGAATTCAGGATTTGTTCCTGACGGATGTATCGAATGTTGTGGTGAAAGTGTACAATCTCTGCAGATTGTCAAACTATTCGAATAGCCGCGTCCGCGATTATGGACAGTTGGAGTGGCCATACTGTTCCCCCGTCAGACTTTTTTAAAATGACTTGTGAAATGAAGTGAGACCTTGACTTGACCACAACAGGGTTGTGATATGAAATACAAGTTCCCACTTAGATGTTATAAACTTCAACTAACAATTGTTGCTTCTAAACTTAGTAGAGATAAATCTGGCTTCTTGCAAAATACCCCTAGAGCCTAGTGTCCTATTATCAAAAAATCCCTGCACTTGTTAGTATTAGTTTGCGAGTACTTAAAGAGTACTCATGGCTTTGTCCCTGGCTATTCCCATGGCCAGACTATGAAGAGGAGTACCTGGAGGATGGACCCCAGGAAGGTTACGACAACTAGGATCATCTCCCATCGCCAGCATTGCCTGTGACCCCGAAGATGGAGCTTCGCCTACGCTACCGTTATTATTACGTATTCCGCTGCTTGATGTTGTATTAAGAACTGGATCATGAGGTCCCTATTTGTGTAAGAACTTATGTACGGTTTGTAATGGATGATGTACTATGGTATCCAATTCTGTTATGTCTCACAAAAATGGTAATCCTGGGATTGCGATGTATGGCATAACAGGCATCTAGGATTAAAAATCTGGGTGTTGAAAAGTTGGTATCAGAGCCATCCTGACCATAGGAGACCCTAGTTAGGCTGGACGTTTGAATCAAAACTTAGTTTCCAAAACCAAAGAAAACAAATATTTACAAAAACTTATTCTCATTCTTATCCCTTTGATTCTTTCATGAAAATTCATGTTTCCCAAAAACTCTTGCAAATACATAAAATTTTGACACACTTCACTCTACTAACTTACTCATCCTATATTGTTATATATGGACGTGAAGTACAGCAAGTTTTATCAGTTGGGAAATGGCGGAGACCTGATCTTTGAGAGGGATTTTGACCGGCTTTCGAAACTTCTGGAGCGTCCGCACCCCGAGTTCTTCGGAGCTCAACTCAATGATCAAGGAGGAGAAGATCTGCAGTGGCTAATTGTTGCAAGTCTCCGAGGAAAGATTGAACCTCCCACTGCAGAAGGAATTCAGTTTACCTTAAGAGAGAACAACTGGCTTGATGGACTTGCCAGGGCCATGTAGGAAGCTCTTTCCCGTCTATGTGGGCAGAGCATCAATCAGATCAAGGGTACTTGTTTTGAGTTTTGCCCAAGGCGTGATGCTAATGGACAACCACTGGAAGCCCCATACCACCCCGAGCTGAAGACTCAATTGGACCACCTTAGCTTCATGATGTACGATCGTCAGCAGGAGTTGGACAACTACCGTGACTACTGCAACCACAAGTCTGCCATCATCAAGACGAAGGAACAAACCATCGCCATGGTAGCAAAGGATCACAAGTCTCGCCGCCGTCAGCTCGACAAGAAGGAGCGCATCATTGCCTGTCTTCGCCACCGCATCTCATCTTTGGAGGAGACCATCCACGAGAGAGACATGCAGTTGGAGGAAAGGGACAATGCAGGAGAGGATCTTCGTGGAGACCCCTACTCCTATCTCAGCGATGATGATGATTTTCTGGAGGATCAGGCTATGGAATTCTTCACCGACGAAGACGATTTCGCCTTCATCGATGATGATGAGGATGATGAGGCCACAGATTCGGAGGAGTAGTAGCACTTGAGCACTAGCGTAGTGAGTAGTATTCGGTCCCACTGTATCGTAGTTCTCATAATGGTTCTTAAAACCATCTGCTTTCCTTTGTTGTGGTGTGTGTTGTATCGTGTGCTATGAATGAATGATTGATAAAGCAAGTTGCTAGAAAATCTGAGTCAAACTTTAAAAACTTTTCAAAGACCCCAAAACCTTAGAAATTTCCCTCTTTTCTCATGATCTATCTCAATCTTCAGATGCCACGTGGAGGAAGTGGTTCATCCCTGGACCCGATGTTGCAGATTCTGCAAATGTTGACTTCTGACCGCGAAGCTGAAAGAGCGGAACGTCAAGCCAACCTAGCCACCCTGCAACAGATAGCCCAACTTGCCCACAACAACCAAGGCCACAGAAATCAGGACAACCATGGATCTAAGCTCAAGAATTTCTAGAATACCAACCCACCTATTTTCACTAAGTCAGAAGAGCCCCTAGACGCTGATGATTGGCTGCAAACCATGGAAAATAACCTGGAAGTCGCCGGAGTGGAAGCCAACGAGAAAGTTCTGTTCGCCACCCACTATCTAGCCGGAGATGCCAGGGCATGGTGGAACAGTGTTCGCGCAATGACCGGAGGCCATATGATGACCTGGGAAGAATTCAAGGTCAAGTTTAGCAGAACCCATGTGCCACCGGGTTTGATCAAGAGAATGAGAGACGAGTTCAGAGAGCTGAAGCAAGGAAGGATGACTGTAGTGGAATGCCATGACAAATTCTTGTCATTAGCTAGGTATGCCCCGGATGAGATCGACACCGAAGCCAAGAAGAAAGAAATATTCCTGAATGGTCTGCATGACAAGATGCAGACTGTGTTAGTCAATATCCCCTTTGCGGATATTGAAGCCCTTGTCGACTCAGCTATCCAGATGGAAGGAAAGATCAACCAAGCCAATGAAAACCGCAAGCATCGCATGATGCATCAACCAGGAACCCATCATACCCCAAAGTATCACCCCAACCCATCTCCAGGATTTGCCCCAAGAACCAACAGACCCCCGATGAACCGTCCGACCTATCCCAACCATGGAAACCCTAGGCCCGGAGGAAATCACAACAACCCCGGCAACGCCAACAATTTCAATCGTACCCCACCCAAGTTCAACAACAACAATGCTACCGCCAACACCAACACTGCCCCTAGGACTGGAAGCAATGTTGTGCCTGTAGCAGCCAAGGACAAGTCGCAAGTAACTTGTTATGACTGTGGAAATAAAAGACACTATTCCAACGAGTGCCCCAACAAGAAGAATGCTACAGCCCCCAATGCCAATGTCCCAGCTCAGCAGCAGCGTCGTGTTCAGCCAGGAAGAAGATTTGCCCCAGGGAATTCACTCAACCGCAACGGCCGTCTTTTCCTCATGCATGCTGAAGAAGCTCAGGAAGCGCTAGACGTCGTGCTGGGTATGTTTTCTGTTAATTCAGTACTTGCACGAGTGTTGTTTGATTCTGGTGCATCGCACTCATTTGTCACCGAAGAATTTGCCTGCAGTAGTAAAATTCAACCAACCAAACTGAAGCATGTTATGATTGTTCAAATTCCCGGATCAACCACCAAGGCTAGGAAAATTTGCAAAGCCGTCCCTATTCGAATCCATGGCATAGATTTTTATGCAAATCTGATAGTACTCGGAACTAAAGGTTTGGAAGTAGTACTAGGAATGGATTGGATGGCCAAACATAAAGGATTGATTGACTGTGCCAAGAGAGCCATAACCATGACCAGTACAGCCGAAATATCAGTCGAGCATATATCTGAAACCTTACCTCGCCAATTCAAATGCAACAAGAGTATAGCCCAACCTACCATTGACCAAGTCCGGATAGTCTATGAATACCCCGATGTATTTCCAAATGTTTTGCCCGGTATGCCCCCAGATGGGGATATCGAATTTATCATCGAACTAATTCCCGGAACTGGACCCATAGCCCAGAGACCCTATAGTATGAACCCGTCAGAGCTAGCCGAACTGAAGAAGCAACTGGATGCCATGCTGGAAATTGGATTGATTCAACCAAGTGCGTCACCTTGGAGATCACCTGTCTTGTTTGTGGACAAGAAGGATGGAGGTAACCGTTTGTGTACGGATTATCGGAAATTGAATGATGTCACCATCAAGAACAACTACCCCTTGCCCAAGATAGAAGATTTGTTTGATCAGTTGACCGGTGCCAAAGTGTTTTCTAAGATTGATCTTAGGACTGGCTATCATCAACTCAAAATTCATGCTGAGGATATTCTAAAGACTGCCTTTACCACCAGATATGTATTGTATGAGTATACAGTCATGTCTTTTGGATTAACCAATGCCCCCGCTTATTTCATGAATCTCATGAATAAGATTTTTATGGACTTCCTGGATAAGTTTGTCGTTGTTTTCATCGATGACATCCTGATTTATTCCAAATCAGAAGAAGAACATGAGCTACACCTAAGGACCATTCTTGGAACCCTTAGAGAGCATCCGTTGTATGCAAAATTTAGCAAATGTGAATTCTGGTTACAGGAGGTAGGATTCCTCGGTCACATTGTATCAGCCAGAGGAATTGCCGTTGACCCTGCCAAAGTAAAAGATGTAGAAGATTGGCAAGCCCCAACCACTCAAACCCAAGTTCGTGCATTTCTCGGATTGGCGGGATATTACCGCAAATTTGTAGAAGGATTCTCTAGTATCGCCAGACCCATGACCCAATTGCTGAAGAAGGGCAAGAAGTTTGAATGGACCGACAAATGTGAAGCAAGTTTTCAAGAACTCAAGAGGAGATTGATTTCAGCCCCAATCTTGATCATGCCAGATATCACGAAGCCCTTCGATGTGTATTGTGACGCATCCAAGATCGGTCTCGGATGTGTGCTAATGCAAGAAGGAAAAGTTATATCTTATCTATCTCGACAACTGAAGCAACATGAGCAAAACTACCCAACCCATGACCTCGAACTCGCAGCCGTAGTTCTAGCCCTGAAGACATGGAGACATTACCTGATGGGAAACCGTTGCGAGATCTATTCAGATCACAAGAGCCTCAAGTATATATTCACTCAGAAGGAGCTGAATATGAGGCAGAGAAGATGGATTGAGATAATCAAGGATTACGACCTGGACATTCACTATCACCCTGGTAAAGCCAATGTGGTAGCAGATGCCCTTAGCAGATTACCGTGCCGCTTGAACTCCATGATTTTGAAGGAGCAGCCAAGTTTGCACAAAGATATGGAAGATTTTCGAATGGAATTAGTAAGTGAAGGATTTTTGGCTAGCATAGAACTCCAGCCCACTTTGATCAGTCAGATTAGAGAGGCGCAGAAGGGAAATGCCAGTATTGACGGAATCAAGCATCGTATCGGTACATGCAAAGTACCAGGATTCACCGAGGATGAAGAAAGAGTTTTGTGGTACAAAGGACGCCTTTGTGTACCAGCAGAATCTGAGTTGAAAGAAGTTATTTTGAAGGAGGCTCATGATACTCTTTATTCTATCCATCCCGGAGGAACTAAGATGTATCAAGATTTAAAAGAGCAA
Organism: Avena insularis; assembly: GCA_023614405.1. Taxonomy (NCBI): domain Eukaryota; kingdom Viridiplantae; phylum Streptophyta; class Magnoliopsida; order Poales; family Poaceae; genus Avena; species Avena insularis. The sequence continues at coordinate 372,687,358 of CM042695.1, read as the reverse complement.
TTTTGGTGGCATAAGATGAAGAGAGAAATCGAAAGCTATATCGCCAAGTGTGATATATGTCAGCGAGTCAAGGTAGGACATCAAAGACCCGCTGGATTGTTGCAACCCTTGAAGGTTCCGGAATGGAAATGGGATTCTGTTGGAATGGACTTTATCACTGGACTACCTACTTCTAGTAGGGGAAATGACTCTATCTGGGTCATAGTGGACAGATTGTCCAAAGTCGCCCATTTCTTACCCGTCAAGACCACATATCAGAGTTCGAAACTAGCAGAGTTGTACATCGCTAGAATCGTTAGTTTGCATGGAGTCCCCAAGAACATCGTATCGGATCGAGGAACTCAGTTTACCTCGAGATTCTAGAAGAATGTTCAAGAAGGTTTAGGAACCCGTCTAGATTTCAGCACCGCGTATCACCCTCAGACCGATGGACAAACGGAGCGAGTAAATCAAATACTCGAAGATATGCTGAGAGCATGTGTGTTAGAATATGGATCCAAGTGGGAAGACTGTCTGCCGTTTGCAGAATTTTCATACAACAACAGTTATCAAGCCATCTTGCAAATGGCCCCATTTGAATTCATGTATGGAAGGAAGTGTCGCACCCCTTTGAACTGGTCGGAAGTAGGAGAAAGTCAGATTTTCGGACCCGACATCCTACGAGAAGCAGAAGAGAAAGTTCACAAGATTCGTGAGCACCTCAAGACCGCCCAATCCCGACAAAAGAGTTACGCCGACAATAGACGTCGAGACCTCGCATTCAACATTGGAGACTTCGTTTATCTGAAAGTGTCGCCATTGAAGGGAATGCAGCGTTTCCAACTCAAGGGAAAGTTAGCCCCCAGATATATCGGACCTTTCAAGATTCTGAACCGTCGAGGAGAAGTATCGTATCAATTGGAACTACCCGAAGAGATGTCAGCCATGCACAATGTGTTCCATATCTCATTACTTCGCAAGTGTCTCGAAGTCCCCGAGAAGACCGAAGTGTTCAAAAATATCGATCACCGGACCATAGAGATCAACGATGACCTGACCTATCCCGAAGTACCCATACGTATTTTGGAAGAAGCTTTTCGAACTACCCGAACTCGAAGCATCAAGTTTCTCAAGATTCAGTGGAGCAACCACACGGAAGAGGAAGCTACCTGGGAGCGCGAAGATCACATCTGGACGGAGTTTCCCGATCTCTTCAAATCCTAGGTAATCTTTTCGTCCTTTTTCAAATCTCGGGACGAGATTTTTTTTAAGGGGGGAAGGTTTGTAACATCCCAAAAATACTAAACTTGAATCATCAAACTCTAATCATCAAAATTAGGGTTAACAAAAACTTTTCTAAATAAAATTATGAAAGCATGCATATGTGTATGCATTTAATTTGAAATTCTTTTGAACCACCTTGTTTGTGTGTTTCTTTGCTTGTAAAATGTTTCCTAGGTGAAATAAACATCATCTAAAACATTTCCCAAAGACAAATAAAGCAAAACAAATAAAATAAAGGAATGGTCATTTTGACCAATTTAACTCCCATGCCTACTTTGGCTGTCTCAAACTTTCAGAACCTAACAGAAACTTTTCTGGATCTTTGCACCCCTTGATTGTACTCATAAAAAAGTATCAAGGCCCACTTTGTGATCATCCAGAAACTTTCAAATGCATAGTTTAAATGACAATTCAAAATCGAATCTTTATCATATGGGAAGATCCCACTTTTTCAAAAACCACTCAAACAAGCTCAACTTTCTAAACCCAAGCATCTGCAGACTGACCAGCACCAATCTAGCACACCCACCAAAAATATTTTCAAAATTCAAAACTTGAATTCATGCGGCCATTTCATCAAACACTTGGCAGACACAAATCAAACAAAATCCAAACACTATTGTGAGCAGTGATTCTTGCCTAACTGGTTCCCTATCTAGCTCACAACCAGCTCAGTAGATCATCTAGCAAGATTAACCAAGCACTAGCACCACTGTGAGCTTGCCAAAACCATCAATGGTGAATAGCCGAAGCCAACCTTCTCACCCCCATGTCGACAACAAGCTAGGAGGAGAAACAAGCCTAGCCAACATGTCTGGGAGGCAGCCCACCGTCCACCGCCACTCCCTGTCTAGCGCTCGAACGTTGCCAGCCACTGGACCACACGCACGGACCGCGCCCAGCTCGCCTGCAACCATGCCGAGCGTGCGCCAGAGCGCCACCCTCGACCGAAGCCCACAGACCGCACGCCGCCCTCGCCGCGTGCATATATGATCGCCACCGACCGAGGATACCGCCAGACATCCCCGTTCGCCGCCCCATGCCGCCTGACCACACCGCCCGTTGAAGACGCCCGCCGCGCAGAGCGTCGCGTGTTCCAGACCAACCCGCACCGCCCCACTTCTCGCCACCGTATCGTTGAGCATCGCCAGGGAACACCCCACCGTCCCCTACCTTCGCCCATGCCAATAGCCGTCTGTACCATCGCCCCCGACGAGCTTACCGTGCGCCCCGACGGTCCCCTCGCTCGACTATAAATAGAGGCCACCCGAGCTGAATTGAGCACACCATTCTTGTAGTGACCTCGGATCAAGTAAGATCCTAAGTCCCTGTGAATAACATGCTAGTCCCTGGATCAATAGCTAGCACTCACAGTCGATGAAATATCATGTAAAACACAAGTCTTTATTACATGAATCGAATAATACAGAGTTTACATTATTACAACAGAAGTGATATAAATACAACTTGGAGTCCCATCAATGCCACAGGCAGGTTGAGTGAAGACCCGCGATCCTAGCGCACCTTTCAAAGATCTCCGAAATTCTGCACATGAAACGTGCAGCCAACAAGTTGGGTCAATACTTTGAATGTATTGGCAAATTACACCAAGGAAGGAAAGACTAACTCTACATGCATGGCTAGTTTAGGCTTTGGAGTTCATTTGCATAAAGCTAGTTTTCTTAAGTAGAGAGAAGAGAAGATTGTCCTACTTTGTAAACATTTGCTTAGATAAAATAAGGTCGAGTGGCACACGAGGATATTACGCACCAAGTGTCCAAACAACCAAACACTTGGATATTACGCACCAAGCGTCACTTGGATATTACACACCAAGTTCCCAAATTCCCACCCATTAGCGATATTACGCACGCCATGGGGTTTCAAAACTTTGTTTTAGAAAAGAGAGAGGAAGATCCTTCAGAGGCTCCATCCTTCAGATGCTCAATGTTGTTCTGTTTCCGTGAACACGGCCGATCGATCAGATTGCAATACTCTCGAGAGTTTGTGCACTTTACCCACAATCCACGATTAAGTCCTTTTACAGACAAGACCATGGCGAGGCTTTCCCTTAGTAGCCCCTCTACCTTTTGGATCCAACCGTGCCAAAGAACCTCCAAATGTTGGTACCCAGGTGAGGTTTCCCACTAAGTACTAGGCCAAGACAGAGCCCATAATGTATTGTGGTTGCACTGGAAGCTTCTGAATTCTGAAACATGGCAGACTTCTTTGATTCCTGGGCGGCCGTCCTCCACCAAAACCTCACTCGTTGACCCGACAACCATTCCGCCCAGAAGAAAACTTAGTTTTATTTTGAAGTGGATTTGAGAAGAAAAGTTTGCTCTAGAGAGCCTTTATACTTAAAAAAATTCTTTGTCTTTCGAACCCCCCAACAGTACTTTGTATATATAGCATAGCAAGCAATACTTAGCAAAAACAGGGGTAACCTATTAGGAGGGAAAATCCTAAGTATAGAGCTACTCATGGCATACTACAAAATCATCGCACTTGCAAAATAATACTAAGGAAAAATTCTACTAGAACATCCTACACATGCATACTACAGAATTTTGAAGATCACATGCATAGAATCAAAACTGAGACGATAATATGAACAAGTGGTGTAACTTGCCCTATGTTGATAATATGGGTGTTGATTGTATTTCTCCGCAGCAATCGCACTCTCCGAACAATCTAATACGAGGACAAGGTAGTTCCAATCAAAACAATTGCAAACATAGCAAACACAACAAGGATGATCGAAAACATGCATGATGATTTAACATTACACAATGGGTATAATTAGTTTTATGAATATTAATATATCATATGATGCATGTATGAGTTCATTTAATGCAATAGGGTACTTGTTATTAATAATTACTTGCCAATATAAGGGTTTTGATAGTTCTGTTGTAACGTCTGTTCTAACTGTAGAATTAAATTTGTTTCTTGGGTTTACTGGATAGAGGACGTTAATACGAACCAGTAGGCGTTGGATTCACCCTAATCAGAGTTATAGATCTTTTTGTATGATTTAAATAGTGTTTAATGGGTTTTAAATGATTCATACAGTTTCTGTTGCCTAAAAATCAAACTAAAATTATATCTGTAATCTCCACGGAATTCTGATTTCAAGGAGATATTATTTGTAATTTTCTGAATAGTATTTATTTTCTTATGAATTTATTACTCTAAATAAGCCATTAAACCATTTATTTAATTGCTGCGAAACCTTATAGTATTTTACTGAACCATTTGCAGATTGATGATCTACATGGAACCAGCTTTCTATCGGTATATTATTTATATTTTTGTGATATGCAAATAATTTTCTACGAATTTAATGATTTCTAAAGTCATTAAAACTAATTAAATTGCTACGTGATAAATATTCCGCAAATGCTAGATCCAACCAGATATTATTGAAGTAAATTACAGTAGCTTCAATTTGATATATTATTCATATTTTTCGGAGTTACAGATAATTTCTTATGAATTTATTAACCTAAAAGACCATTAAAACTAATTCAATTACTGCAGTAACCACGTACAGTAAAATTTAGATCTATTCTGATAAGATGATTCTACGTGAAATTATCTTCAATTTGATATATTATACGCAATTTTTGGACGTGGTATGAATTTCTAATGAATTTTACAAGTTAGATCTATAATGTGCAATTTTAAATTCGAACAGAATATTCCAGAAAATATTCCGCTGACTGGACAGGTTGACTTTGCATGCTGACTGGGATTAGATGTTGACCTTACGTTGATGTGGTGTTGATGATGAAGATGACCGGGATGACGACATAGCACGCACCGGTTTGATTGGATCTCGACCGTCTGGATAGGATCCGGTAGCTAGAAGAAGAGATTGACCCGATTTTGGCTCAGAATAGACAAGAAATAGATCTGTGTTAGAGAGACAAATCCGTAGGTCAAATTGAAAAACTCAGAACATGAAAGGTTTGGGGAATCATTATTCCTACCTTTTCACCAAAGGAATTTAGATTTGAAGAAACGAGCGCTAGTAGATCTTGGATTTACACCGTAAGATCTGAAATATTGTGATACGAAATTCTCCGGCTGTGGTGGATGAAAAGAGGTGAGGTTTGTCGGGATTGAAAGATTTCGACGATTCCTAAAACTTTTGTTTTTTGACCGAAGGCAAACGACGAAGTCTAGATGGGTTAAAAGCGAAATAAGATTCGGGAATATGTAGATTTGGGATTTCGAGAATAAAAAGTCGTACAACCGTGGCTCCTCAAGTTTATATGGAGATTTAGGATAGTGTAGAGATAGGCCTTGGAGTAGGGAACAACTAGAAACAAACGGAAGTCAATTCGGAGTTGTAGATAAAAAGTTATAGGAGTTTGAATAGAGATAGGTTTGAGAAAACAGGTTCTACACGCTTTTCGGAGCAAGCCGATCGATCCCTGTATGCGCGCGTGGCCTGGTCCGGTCCGGATGGGCCGGCCCGTTTAGTTTTTTTTAGTTGTTTCCTTCATATCTTTTGCATACGAACTCCAAATGACATGATTCTTGTTTCTAATTTTTTCTAAAATCGAATAGATCATTATAGGATCAAATTTGTAATCTTTTTACTAGTTTGGAAGTAGTGGATTTATAAATCCTTGTATATTCCATTTTATTTATATCTTTGTTTGTTTGTATTTATTCCATAACTTTTCATACTAGCTCCAAATGAGCTCAATTTTGTTTCTAAAATTTTGTAGTATTAACTGGATCTCTTTAGGGTTGTGATATGAAATACAAGTTCCCACTTAGATGTTATAAACTTCAACTAACAATTGTTGCTTCTAAACTTAGTAGAGATAAATCTGGCTTCTTGCAAAATAACCCTAGAGCCTAGTGTCCTATTATTAAAACCCCCCTGCACTTGTTAGTATTAGTTTGCGAGTACTTAAAGAGTACTCATGGCTTTGTCCCTAGCTATTCTCATGGCCAGACTATGAAGAGGAGTACCTGGAGGATGGACCTCAGGAAGGTTACGACAACTAGGATCATCTCCCATCGTAAGCATTGCCTGTGACACCGAAGATGGAGCTTCGCCTACGCTACCGTTATTATTACATATTCCGCTGCTTGATGTTGTATTAAGAACTGGATCATGAGATCCCTATTTGTGTAAGAACTTATGTACGGTTTGTAATGGATGATGTACTATGGTATGCAATTCTGTTATGTCTCGCAAAAATGGTAATCCTGGGATTGTGATGTATGGCATAACAGGCATCTAGGATTAGAAATCCGGGTGTTGACAAATAGATCCAAGTGAACTTACAAATACAGCTATCCTCCCCGGCAACGGCGCTAGAAAATAGTCTTGATGACCCACAAGTGTAGGGGATCGCAACAGTCTTTGCGGGTAGTATTACCCAATTTATTGATTCGACACAATGGGAGCCTATCACATCCCAAAATTTTCCAAATTTTGAAATGTGAAAAATAAATAAACAAAATAAATAATTGTTGAAATTTAGGGTGAAAATAAACTTTTTGCTTCTAAATGGAAACATCAAAACCCATCTTGAACAAACTTTGAATAAAATGGAATCCAACAAATTTCAATCAAGTGAAATGCATTCATCAAATGAATGTATCTCGAAATTCAAACTTGGGAAAAAAATAAACCAAAACCTAAAACTTTAATGGAATAAATTATTTCCAAGGTCACTCTAAGACTATGGATCTGATCCATACAAAAAGTTGAAAACAAACATTTATAAATGATAAAAAATGACAAATAAAAATATTATTAAACCATAGAATTGGTTTCACTTAATTTGGAACCATAGATAAAAACTTATGAATTTAATAAGATGACAGGAAATAATTTCCAAAGCTAATAAAGTTCCTATCTAAAACCCATACCAACTTGTGAGCAAATTAATCCTAACGGGATATAAAAGGATAAACAAGTATTAAATAAAATTATACATATTGTAATCACCAAGTTTGGATCTCTAAATAAAAAGATATGGATTTTATAAGACAAAGAAAGAAACAAATAAACCAACAATATTCAAAAGCCAAATAAAATCTTGGCCAAATCCATTAGAAAATGAAATAAATATAACCCAAATAAAATAAAGGGATAAATATTATTCCAAGAAAATCATATGGCATTAAACCATATTCTAATTATATTTGAATAAAGATAGAATTCCTAATGAAAATGAATAATTAAATCATGAGAAAATAATAATTGGAATTTTCCCAAGTGGAATAAAATTTATTTAATTAACTTAAATGGAATCAAAGAATTATTTGAAACAAGTGAATTATTTGACACCCTAATAAATAAATAAAACCTACTGAAAAGGATTTGGTAAAATTTGGAGATTAAATAGAAGTTGGAAAACATAATTAAAATCCTATTTAAATGAAAACAAAGGTCCATTTTAAATAGATAATTAAACCATGTGGAAATAAAAGAAATATTCCAAAATGATCTTTAAGATACATGTTTGAACAGAATAGAAAATTACTGAAAGGTTTGAAAAGATTTGAAAAGAAAAGGGTTTGAAATTATTTGAACAAAATTCAAAACAGAAAATCTAAATAGAAAAAATAAAAAGGTTTCAGAATAAAAAAAGGAAACAACCTAGCCCATCTAACCTAGCCCAGTCCAGCCCAGCTAGCCCATCCCTCTTCCCTGCAGGAAAATGATTCGCACTCGCAATCTCACCCACACAGTCACTGAATGCTCGGCCCCACGCACATTTCCTCTCTCTCGCTGGCGTCGTTGCCCCACTTACCAGATCGTCCCTTCCACCCGCGACCCGTTCTACCCCCCTCACTGCCTGTCACATCCCAAAATTTTCCAAATTTTGAAATGTGAAAAATCAATAAACAAAATAAATAATTGTTGAAATTTAGGGTGAAAGAAACTTTTTATTTCTAAATGGAAATTTAAACACTTGGAAAAGTTAAACCAAAGCCCTAAAACCCTAATAGAAGAAAACCATTTCCAAGATCTCTCTAAAGACTAAGGATTTGATCCATATAAAATTTTGTCAAAAAATATTTATAAATGATCAATAATGGTAAATAGGAATATTATAAAACCATAGAATTGGTTTCACTTAATTTGGAACATAGATAAAAACTTATGAGTTTAATATGGCAACAGGAAATATTCCCAAAGCTAATAAAGCACCTATCTAAAATCCATACCAAATTGTGAGTAAAATAATCCTAAAAATATTTAAAAGGATAAAAAATACAAAATAAGATTTTACAAATTGGAATCACCAAGTTTGGATCTTTAAATAAAAAGATATGGATTTTATAAGACAAAGAAAGAAAGAAATAAATAAGGAATATTTATAAGCCAAAGTAAACTTGCCCAAATCCATAAGCAAATGAAATAAAGATATTCCTATTAAAATAGAGGGATAAAGAATATTCAAATAAAATTATTTGGCATTAACCAAATTCTATTCCATTTGAATAAAAAGAAAACCCCTAAAGTAAATGATTAATTAAATCATCGGAAAATAATAATTGGAATTTGCCCAAGTGGAATAAAAGTTATTTAATTAAATTAAAAGGAATAAAAGAGTTATTTGAATAAAATTGATAAGGAATTAAAACCATATTTGGTTCTATTGGAATAAAGACCATTGCCCAATTTAAATAATTAATAAGTCATATTAAAAACATTTCAAATAATTCAAAGTGAATTATTTAACATCCTATTGAATAAATAAAACCTACTAAAAAGGTTTTGGAGAAAATAAGAATTCAAATAATAATTTAAATTATATTAAAACCTTATTTGGTGAAAGACAAGTGGCTAGTTTGAATAATTAATAAAACATAGAAGAATAACAGGAAATTATTAAAAGTGGACTTTAAAATACATGTTTAAACAGAACAGAAACTTATTGAAAAGTTAGAAAAGCTTTGGATTAAAATATGTTTGCAATCATTTGAACAAATTAAAAACAGAAAAAGAAAACAGAAAAATAAAAATGAAACAAAACAAAAAAAAAGGGGAAAGAAATCAACCCAGCCTAACCAGCCCACCTCCTCTTCCCCCTCCCGAAGCGTTTTTCACTCGCAACTTCACCCACTCAGACGCTGACGCATGGACCCACCATGTAACACTTTTTATCGCTCCCAGCGCTGCCCCACTCGCCAGTCATCGTCTTCACCCCGCAGACCAGTTCCTTCCCCCTCCTTGGCGTTTCTGCCACAAATTCTGCGACTAAATTCGTCTTAATGTTGCAGCATTGACACCCCACGATTACTCTTGTTAACTCGCCTTGCTCCCCTCTATCTTTTCCCCCAAACTCCCCGCACCCACTGCCCATAGGCTGCTCGGAATTCTCGCAGCAAGCACCACTATTCCGACGAGCCACCGAGCCAATTACGGCGAGCACGAACCTCCCCACTACCCCCAGAGCACACGAGTGTGATCCCCATCGTCGCCTGCATCTCCTCGTACCACCCACTCACTCGCGTGCACCTTGAAACGTCGGCAACGACGACAACCGAGAGCCACCGTCGTCTGCCTCCACTCCGGCGACTTCTCGTGGTAATCCCTGACCGCGCCTCTCCCTCTCGTTGACACTCTCGCACTCACCTCTCTCTTGCGCGTCAAATAACACCTTCTGCTGTCTTCTCGTGGCTCGTAGCATTGCCCCCAACAACGGCTGTGCGTGCCCGGCGCTGATACGAACTCTGGCGAGAGATTGATGACAACTCCGTGCGCCCCCTGCTCTCCTACGACCACCTTGAGCATCACCGCCACCTTGCGAATCTGGTGAGCCCCTCCTCCCCTCCTCTCGCTTCCTGGAATACCCAGACCACCATCGACTGGGCGCCGCCGCCCCGCACCCATCGCCAGTGCCGCCCATCTCTAGTCGATGCACTATGGACCGTTAGATGCAGATCCAGTGGGTGTGTTAGATTCACTTAAAACGAACTGGTATGCTAGATCTAGACCGTAAGATGCACTTCAAATCCTGCGGCCTGTGTTAGTCGATCCACACGAATCGGTATCGTCCAGTAATAACACGCCACGTGGTCAGACTCTGGTTTTAAAAACAGATTTGATTCTATTAGATATGTGATTTTGTAAAATTTGTAACTTTAAATCTACAAGTCCAAATTTTACAAATTTTATATCAATGGAATCAGCAAAAATAATTCTATCCAACCATGCACTTTGTTTAGTACATTGCTTCTGTAAGTTGATTGTATTTGCATAAACATGTGTAGGCATATTTTGAATATAAAATTTATTCTAAAAATGTTTTTAGGATAGAATATTTTGTAAATGGATTGTTTTAAACCTACCGACCATAAAAACCAATTTATAGATTGAAAAGTATATTTTGTGAAGCTAAAGAATAAATATTTGAATAAAAGCATTCATAGCTAAATAAAATTGTTGATTATGGTTTAAAAGTGATTTTTGAGTAAAACCTTTGGAAAATGATTTTATTTAAACTCTCTGACCCTAAGCACCAAGTTTTAGGATTTAAAAATATATTTGGTGAACCCTAGAAAATTATTACTTTGTTTAAAGGCATTTCTAATGAAATAAAATGTTGTTTGATTTAAAAATGGTTTTAAGATGAAACCTTTGGCAAATGGTTTAATATTAAACACTTGACCTTAAAATAATAACATTTGTTTTTAAAAATATATTTGTCAAACACTAGAAATTATTACTTTGATTTAAATCATTTCTAGCAAAACAAAATGATTTAAAATGGCCATTTTCACTAACTTGTTATCAAATGGTTTTTGCCACTTTTATAAATGACCAATAGGTGTTTCAAAATGTTTATAACATATTATAAACCACTTTTCCAAATAAATCAATCTTTGGCATGCTTAGATGCATTGCTTTGTTTTTATTATTCTATGTGATGAATTGCTTGAATGGTAGATTGAATTTGTGCCTTGATTGAATTGTAGTGGAATTTGAAGGATGTGACTATTGCAAGATCTAGGAGTGAACTTATATTCTCTACCAAAAAGGCAAGTGGTGCTTCATACTTTTGCCCCATTATTTTCACTATGCATTAGTGATATTTCTAAGTAGGACTTGCATTGAATTTTCTAAGTGTTAACTATGCCATGGGAATCCTAGTAGATGAAACCTTAGTAGAATTTTCCCTAAGTTAAGATTCCTACTACTATCATGCTTAGCCTAGCTAGTAGAAAACAAGGGTGGATTATATTCATGCTATGGAATATTTCTAAGTCAAGGACTTGTGATTTTGTTTAATAAAACAACTATATGAATGAATCACCTGGGTGGAATGGAAAGGATGGATTTATGTTGAGTGGTTACACAAGGCCAGGGGACTGGTGAACCTTGTGTATCACACTTGTGGAATTCCATCCAGGAACAAAGAGATTTGAGATGTCAAATGTTGAGAAGCTTCAAGTGCAGCCACTTTGCATTATGGGCTCTGCCTAGATCATATAGGTTGCAATAACTTAGCCAAATGGATAGTTGGTGGTAGGGGATGATAGGTTGGAACGCGTCCATTTTGGTCTAAGGGAAGGCTTCTGAAAGATCTTGTCTCGATGCATGTCGAGTCTTGTGGGGAAAGTGCACCACCTCTCGAGAGTGTAAAATCTAAGTACTTAGCCATGTCCCTGTCAATGGACAATTTGAGCATCAAGACATGGAAGCTATCAAGAATCTCCTCATCCCAATTTCTAAGTTAAAAACTTGTGGTTGAACAAGGGTTAAAGGATCTTCAATAAAGGATTGGTAGATGCCTTGGGTGATTTTTGCTAAACAAAAACTTAGTGTTTTCAAATGATAAGGAAAATCTATTTTGAGCAAAGCAAGCCTAAGCTCCACTTAGCCAAATGCATATAGATGATAGATACCACCATTCTACCATAGTATCACTTGCAAATACAATTCAAATGTATTGACCCTTGTGGCTGTAACTTATTATGTTGTAGGTTTGTTTGATGTTAGTGAAGTGTGTTGATTAGGATTACAAGTCTACAACCAACATGATTGACTGTGGCACCTGAAGATGAAGGACTCCATGCTATAGTTATTCTGATGCATTGTAATGTGATAGCCAAATGAGCTATGTAAGATGTAATGAAATATTTTATTCCTGGTTATAAAGTTGTACTATGACCTTTGTTTCTTGATATTACATCTTAACTGTGGATGCTAGCTATTGTTCCAAGGACTAGCATTGTAAACATAGGGATCTCTACCTTATTAAAGGTTGGGTTCTCTACAGATGGTATCAGAGCACTGTGTTGCCTGTAGGATTGTAACCCTAGGATTGGACAAAACCCCTTAGAAAAATAGGAGTTGTATTTGTTCCAAAACTTATTTACAAAAAATCATGTAAACTCTTTCCTCAACCATTTTGGATTTGATTCTACATCTCTCCCTTTTCAAACTTGATGGACAAAGCCTCAACATGAGCAAAGACTTCAACATGAGCAAAGGACCTCACCAACCCAAATGACTTCAACTTCAACATCACCAATGACTTCAACTTGGACATCACTAAGGACTACAAGTGAGACAAGAAATGTTACTCAAGACATGAAGACTAAGGAAACATAACTTAGAAGGAACCATCATCACCTTTGGGGTTTTGTGACCAAGATACAAGAATTTTTCCAAGGATACAATGATCTCATTCATGAAGAAACAACTAAGAAGAATGGAATGATCTCAAGTGAACCATATAGTTGGACTCCAATACTAGTGTTTAGTTTAGATCAAACACACCAACTTATGTGGTGTAGCAAAAATATTTTGTTGCCTAAAAATGTGTTTGAACCTTGTTGTTTGAATGGAATGTTGTTTGATTGTGGTTGCTTGCACATTGCTTGTGTGAATTGTGATGTGTGTGATTAGACTTCTTCTTTAGAAATCTTTTGCCTATTCTAATCCCAATCCAACCCAAACAGATGACTTCTCCAAGAGACTCCAACATCAAGAATGGTGACAATAACAACCAAGAGATGCACATGAGAGAACAACTACTAGCAAACCAAACCCAGTTGAATCAGATGACAACTCGGTTTTTAGCCAACAACAATGAGTTAGACCTAACCATGCAAAAGTTTTTGGAAATCCAATCCCAATTGTTGAAAGGGATGGCCACTCAAATGATCAACATGAAAGACAACCTTTCCCAAGGAGTGTGTGACAACAATGATGTCAAGGATGATATTATGGAAGGAACTCAAGCTTGCAATATTTGTGGAGACATGGAACACACTTCCAAAGAGCATGAGGATCAATGCCCTAATTGTGAAGAGAAACATCCAACTAAACAATGCCCCACATCTCAAGTGATTTGTTTCCTATGTGAAGGAAATAATCATGTCCCTATCCAATGCCCCATCTATCCTATAGTTCAACAAATGAAACAAGGAAGAATGCATCAAAATTTTGGTAAACTCCATGAAGGAACAACTTCTACCAAGAAGGATGAAGGCAAAGCCAGAACCATGCCTCATAGATCCAAATCCAAAGTAACCACCAAGTGTTGCTACTCTTGTGGAGAAGAAGGTCATATCTCTAGTGACTGCCCAAAGAAGAGAGAAAGATTTCCCACCTTTGAGGTGAGATATGAAGAGCATGAATTAGAAGAACTCCTAGCTTTGGAGAGATCCAAGAAGAAGAATAAGAATAAATGCCCTAATTCCAACAAGAAGGACAATAGCCAAGTGCAATGTTACAATTGCAAAGAGATGGGACACTATGCATCACATTTTCCAGAAAAGAAGAAATACATTAGCCAACAAATGTGTTTCAAATGTAAAGAGCTAGGCCATTATGCAAACAAATGTCTAGAGAAGTTTCATCAAGACCTCAAGAAAGCCAAGATGTAATATAATTGAAAATCTTTTAAGGGTGGTAGTACCCTAGATGTCTTGAAGACAATTTGTAACCTCTAGCCTTCCCAAATCTCGGGATGAGATTTATTTTAAGGGTGGTAGCCTGTCACATCCCAAAATTTTCCAAATTTTGAAATGTGAAAAATAAATAAACAAAATAAGTAATTGTTGAAATTTAGGGTGAAACGAAACTTTTTGTTTCTAAATGGAAACATCAAAACCCATCTTGAACAAACTTTGAATAAAATGGAATCCAACAAATTTTAATCAAGTGAAATGCATTCATCAAATGAATGTATCTTGAAATTCAAACTTGGGAAAAAAATAAACCAAAACCTAAAACTTTAATGGAATAAATTATTTCCAAGATCACTCTAAGACTATGGATTTGATCCATTTCAAAATTTGTCAACAAACATTTATAAATGACAAAAAATGACAAATAAAAATATTATAAAACCATAGAATTGGTTTCACTTAATTTGGAACCATAGATAAAAACTTATGAATTTAATAAGATAAAGGAAATAATTTCCAAAGATAATAAAGTTCCTATCTAAAACCCATACCAACTTGTGAGCAAATTAATCCTAAAGGGATATAAAAGATAAACATATATTAAATAAAATTATACAAATTGGAATCACCAAGTTTGGATCTCTAAATAAAAAGATATGGATTTTATAAGACAAAGAAAGAAACAAATAAATAAAGAATATTCAAAAGCCAAATAAAATCTTGGCCAAATCCATAAGCAAATGAAATAAAGATAAACCAAATAAAATAAAGGGATAAAGATTATTCCAAGAAAATTATATGGCATTAAACCATATTCTAATTATATTCGAATAAAGATAAAATTCCTAATGAAAATGAATAATTAAATCATGAGAAAATAATAATTGGAATTTTCCCAAGTGGAATAAAAGTTATTTAATTAACTTAGATGGAATCAAAGAATTATTTGAAATAAAATTTATGTATGGGATTAAAACCATATTTGATTTTATTTGAACAAAGACAAATGCCCAATTTAAATGATTAATAAATCATATTAAAAATATTTCAAATAATTCAAAGTGAATTATTTGACACCCTAATAAATAAATAAAACCTACTAAAAAGGATTTGGTAAAATTTGGAGATTAAATAGAAGTTGGAAAACATAATTAAAATCCTATTTAAATGAAAAGAAAGGTACATTTTAAATAGATAATTAAATCATGTGGGAATAAAAGAAATATTCCAAAATGATCTTTAAAATACATGTTTGAACAGAATAGAAAATTACTGAAAGGTTTGAAAAGATTTGAAAAGAAAAGGGTTTGAAATTATTTGAACAAAATTCAAAATAGAAAATCTAAATAGAGAAAAGAAAAAGGTTTCAGAATAAAAAAAGGAAACCTAGCCCAGTCCGGCCCAGCTAGCCCATCCCTCTTCCCCGCAGGAAAACGTTTCACACTCGCAATCTCACCCACGCAGTCACTGAATGCTCGGCCCCACACACATTTCCTCTCTCTCGCTGACGTTGTTGCCCCACTTGCCAGATCATCCCTTCCACCTGCGACCCGTTCTTCCCCCCTCACTGCCGTTCTCTGTTAATCAAACCTCACGTAAATTCGAGTAATTGTCGCGTTGATTCTTCCCAATAACGATGCCCTCTTAATCGCCCGCGTTCCCTCTCCATTTCCCCTCGCTCACTCCTTCCTCTCTGCCCCAGGGCTGTTCTGAATTTGAACCACACTGCGCTGCCCCCGATGAGCTCCTTCGGCCAAATCCCGGCAACTCCGACCACCTCCCACTCCCTGACATCCACTGTCTTACTCCCCATTGCCAATGCACACTCCAGTACCACCAGCTCACTCACGCCTCGAAACCCTCATTCGTCTTAGCGGAAGGCAACAACATTGTCTGTCTGTTTCGACTCCGGCGATGTTTTCCCGTAAGCCTCGTCCTCCCCTTTCTCTCTTTTTTTGCTACCGAGTTCGCCAATCACCTATGCGTCTAACACCACCCTTTATTCTCTCTGGCATGCACCGTAGCCTTGCCTCCGTCGTCGACAAAGTGTGCCCGAGCCAGTAAGCTTCTTCGGCGAGCAATACCCGTCGACTCCGAGCGCCCCTTCGCCAACCAAGCACACGTTGAGCATCAGCAAGCTTCTGCGATTCTGGTGAGCTTACCCACTTCTCCTCTAGCTTCCTGTATCGCCGGCTCCGTCCTCATCTGACCGCGCTGCCGCCAGCCACCGTCGCAGCGCCGCCACTTTGTGGTCGATTAGATTAGGACCATCCGATCTAGATCTGACGCATAGAAACAGATGACTTAAACGAAGTGATATGCACGATCCGATCCGTGTGTTTCCCTTTAGATCCTACGGCCAGTATCGCTTGATCCATGCGAATCGGTATGGACCAATCAGAACACACCACGTGGCCTGTAGTTTGATTTAAAAATAGAATCATTTCTATTAAAGGTTTAAACTTACAAAATTCATAACTTTTGATCCAAACGTCCAAATTTTGCAAATTTTATATCAATGGAATCAGGAAAAATAATTATATCCAACCATGTACTTTGTTTAGTAATTTGATTCTGTAAAATTGGTTGTATTTGCAGAAACTTATGTAGGTATATTTTGAATATAAAAATTATTCTAGAAATTTTTTTAGGGTAAAATCTTTTGTAAATGGATTTTTTTGAACCTACTAACCATAAAAACCAACTTTTGGATTTAAAAACATATTTTGTAAGGCTAAGGAATAAATCTTTGAATAAAAGCATTTCTAGCTAAATAAAAATATTGATTATGGTTTAAAAATGCTTTTTGAGTAAAACCTTTCGAAAATGATTTAATTTAAACTCTCTGACCCTAAACACCAAGTTTTAGGATTTAAAAATATATTTGGTGAACTCTATAAAATTATTACCTTGTTTAAAGGCATTTCCAACAAAATAAAATATGGCTTTGATTTAAAAATGGTTTATAGGTAAAACCTTTTGCACATGATTTTAATGTTAAACATTTAACCTTAAAACACTAACATTTGTGTTTAAAAAAAATATTTGGCAAACACTAGAAAATCTTCCTTTGATTTAAATCATTTCTAGCAAAACAAAATGATTTAAAATGGCCTTTTTCACTAACTTGTTATCAAATGGTTTTGCCACTTTTATAAATGACCAATAGGTGTTTTAAAATGTTTTTAACATATTACAAACCACTTTGCCACTTAGTTTTTATTATTCTATGTGATGAATTGCTTGAATGGTAGATTGAATTTGTTCCTTGATTGAATTGTAGTGGAATTTGAAGAGTGTGACTATTGCAAGATCAAGGAGTGAACTTATATTCCTACCAAAAAGGCAAGTGGTGCTTCATACTTTTGTCCCATTATTTTCACTATGCATTAGTGATATTTCTAAGTGGAATTTTCTATGTGTTGATTATGCCATGGGAAATCCTAATAGATGAAATCTTAGTAGAATTTTCCCTAAGTTAAGGTTCCTACTACTATTATGCTTAGCCTAGCTAGTAGAAAACAAGGGTGGATTATATTCATGCTATGGAATATTTCTAAGTCAGGGACTTGTGTTTTGTTTAATAAAACAACTATATGAATGAATCACCTGGGTGGAATGGAAAGGATGGATTTATGTTGAGTGGTTACATAAGGCCAGGGGACTGGTGAACCTTGTGTATCACACTTGTGGAATGCCACCCAGGAACAAAGAGATTTGAGATGTCAAATGTTGAGAAGCTTCAAGTGCAGCCACTTGGCATTATGGGCTCTGCCTGGATCATATAGGTTGCAATAACTTAGCCAAATGGACAGTTGGTGGTAGGGGATGATAGGTTGGAACGCGTCCACTTTGGTCCAAGGGAAGGCTTTTGAAAGATCTTGTTTCGGTGCATGTCGAGTCTTGTGGGGAAAGTGCACCACCTCTGTAGAGTGTAAAATCTAAGTACTTAGCCATGTCCCCGGCAATGGACAATTTGAGCATCAAGACATGGAAGCTATCAAGAATCTCCTCATCCCAATGTCTAAGTTAAAAACTTGTGGTTGGACAAGGGTTAAGGATCTTCAATCAATGATTGGTAGATGCCTTGGGCGATTTTTGCCAAACAAAAACTTAGTGTTTTCAAATGATAAGGAAATCTATTTTGAGCAAAGCAAGCCTAAGCTCCACTTAGCCAAATGCATATAGATGATAGATACCACTATTCTACCATAGTATCACTTGCCAATACAATTCAAATGTATTGACCCTTGTGGCTGTAACTTATTATGTTGTAGGTTTGTTTGATGTTAGTGAAGTGTGTTGATTAGGATTACAAGTCTACAACCAACATGACTGCCTGTGGCACTTTGAAGATGAAGGACTCCATGCTATATAGTTATTTCTGCTGCATTATAATGAGATATCCAAATGAGCTATGTAAGATGTAATGAATTATTTTATTCCTGGTTATAAAGTTGTATTATGACCTTTGTTTCTTGATATTACATCTTAACTGTGGATGCTAGCTATTCATCCAGGGACTAGCATTGTAAACACAGGGATCTCTACCTTATTAAAGGTTGGGACCTCTACAGAGCCAAAGAATACTTGCAAGCCTTAACAACTGAGTTGTCAGTTCAGCTGCACCTGGAAATAGTTCTTGCTCACAGAAGTTTATCAGTAGCAACAGTTTGTAGTAGCAACAGCAAAGCAACAGCAGCAGTAAAACAACAATAGTGAAACAGGAGCAATAGTAACAGTAATAGTAACAGTAGGATTCGAGTGCAGTAGGCATAGGGATGGATGGACGGGTGTTGCATGGACGAGTCTAAACATGTAACTTCAAGAACTAGGGCATTGCAGATAAATAATAACAAGCATACAAGTACTAAACAATCCTAGGCATGTGCTCCAAATATAGTCATACGTGCTCGCCGTGAGAACTTGCACAACATCTTCTGTCCAGCCAGCTCGTGGCAGCGGGGCCTCTAGGGAACTACTGGCAATTAAGGTGCTCCTTTTAATAGAGCACCGGAGCAAAGCATTAACACTCCATGAACACATGTGATCCTCACACCACAGCCATCCCATCCGATTGTCCCAATTATTGTCACTTTGGGGCCTTTGGATCCGGACAATGATATGTGTACACAACTTGCAGATAAGATAAAAAACAATACTATCATATTGATTCGATAGTAAGTTCAGATCTGAGATCATGGCACTCGGGCCCTAGTGACAAGCATTAAGCACAACAAGTTGCACCAAAGTCAAATAGCACTAATAGAGATACTAGGCATTATTCCCTAACAGATCTTATTCGATTACATGATAGAACTCATCCAATCCCTACCATCCCCAAGCCTACAGCGGGGATTACTCACTCATGGATGAGGGAAACATCGATGGTTGACCAAGATTCGTTGGTGATGACGATGGCGATGATCCTCTCCAAATTCCCCGTCCAGGCACGGTGCCAGAACGGAGTTTCTGGATCCGAATCTTTTTTTTGGTGGCGGCGGAGTGGAACTCTTTTTGGAAAACTATCGAACCCCCCCTTTATTTTTAGGTCAGATGGCAACTTATAGGCGTGGAGGGAGGCCGAGGAGCTGCCTGTGGTGGCCAAACCTCCCCCAGGCGCGGGGTCAGTGGGCCCGTGCCTGGGGTGGGTCTGGCCCCCCAGGCCTCCCCTCTGTCTACCCTTCTGGCTCCATGGATCTTCTAGTGAGAAATAGTTTTTGGCATATTTTCCGGGATTTTTCCTGATAGTTCATTTTCTTCACAAAAACAAGACACCAAGGTAATTCTGCTGAAAACAGCGTCAGTCCGTGTTAGTTGTATCCAAATCACACAAGTTTAGAGAAGAAACAATAGAAAAGTGTTCGAGAAAGTAGATATGTTTTGGATGTATCAGAGACCCCTACCCCGCCCACCGTGAATCCAAGGCCGGAGTGGCAGGTGCCCCTAGTATATGCCATGGTTGGGCTAAGGATCCCCGGAGTGGCAGGTGCCCCTAGTATATGCCATGGTTGGGAAAGTCGTAGTATTAATAAATGTCTTGAGTGGCAGGTGCCCCCTGAGTGGCAGGTGACCCTGGTAAGGACTAGGCTAAGGATCCCCTAATATGTGAAATTAGGTTAGCTCCCAGGCGTATTAATCTAGTTAGAGAAGTTACAAGCTACAAGATGGTCTTCGAGAGCAGGGACACCACTACAGCCAGTTTCAGGGAGATGTCGACGAGCCCAGTCCTCAGGGGGGGCTTTAGTTCCGATTCGTACTACGACTTTCCCAAACTATGAAGATGTTGTCCCGATTCGTACTTACCATGAAGATGTGATCTCCAAACACGTGTGGTCACATATTAGGGAGTGCCTCTATGACCAGTTTCTTGGAGATGCCGAGGAGGCTCGGCAGCATCTCCTCGAACTGGCTATAGTGGTGTCCCTGCTCTCGAAGACCATCTTGTAGCTTGTAACTTCTCTAACTAGATTAATATGCCTGGGAGCTAACCTAATTTCACATATTAGGGAGTGCCTCTATGACCAGTTTCTTGGAGATGCCGGAGGACTGGGCAGAAGAACTATGTGGCGCTTTGGCTCTTCGGACGATGTATTCTTTTGCTGATTTCTTTTTCTCTGTTTCGTAGACATGTCCTTCACATAGAAAACCTGAGACACATCGTTGGCTAGGACGAATGGTTCGTATTTCGGAACAGGTTTTCCTCTAGGACCCTTTCCAAATATTACATTTAAAACCTTGAACATACCAAATACATCAGCACCAGTACGGGGGGCATGCTTCTTCCGGTGATCTGCCTCGCCATCGAAATGCTTGCCTTTTTTCCTTAAGGGATGCACAAGGCGAGAAAAGCAGCGATTGTATGGGTACACATTCTTCCTAGATTTATCCAGATATATACTTTCAGTCTCATCTAAACAGTGTGTGCATGCATTATATCCCTTGTTCGTCTATGTAGAGATGTTACTAAGAGCAGGCCAATCATTTATGGTTACGAACATCAACGCTCGTAGGTCAAATGGCTCCTGTTTGTGCTCATCCCACACACATAAACCAGGTTCGTCCCACAACTGTAAAAGTTCATCAACTAATGGCCTTAGGTACACATCAATGTCATTGCCGGGTTGCTTCGGGCCTTGGATGAGCACTGACATCATAATGAACTTCCGCTTCATGCACAACCAAGGAGGAAGGTTGTAGATACATAGAGTCACGGGCCAGGTGCTGTGACTACAGCTCTGCTCCCCAAAGGATTCATTCCATCTGTACTTAGACCAAACCATAAATTTCTTGCGTCACCAGCAAAGTCCGGGAAGTCTCTCTCGATTTTTCTCCACTGTCGACCATCAGCGGGGTGCCTCAACATCCTGTCTTTCTTACGTTCTTCCATGTGCCATCGCAACAACTTGGCATGCTCTTTGTTTCTGAATAAACGTTTCAATCGTGGTATTACAGGAGCATACCACATCACCTTGGCAGGAACCCTCTTCCTGGGTGGCTCGCCATCAACATCACCAGGGTCATCTTTTCTAATCTTATACTACAATACAGTGCATACCGGGAATTTATCCGAATTCTCGTACTTCTCACCGCGGTAGAGGATGCAGTCATTAGGGCACGCATGGATCTTCTACACATCTAATCTTAGAGGGTAGACGAGATTCTTTGCTTCATATGTACTGACAGGCAATTCGTTATTTCTTGGAAGCAACTTCTTCATGAGTACCAGCAACTTCTCAAATCCCGAGTCACTCACTAGTCTCTGCCTTCCACTTCAGCAATTCCAGTGTGCTACCCAGCTTCTTCTGGCCATCTTCACAAGTTGGGTACAACAATTTGTTGTTGTCTTGTAACATGTGCTCAAACTGCAACCTATCCTTTTCTGTGTCACAGTATCACTTTGCATTAAAAATGACCCGACCAAGATCATCAGTGGTCCGGTCTGGTTCCCGTACTTCACCTCCTTCTTCTTCATTGTCTTCCATTGCGGTATCAGCATATTCAGGGACATAGATCGGTAGTTGTCATCATCGTTCTCTTCTTCATCGCCGTCTTCCATCACAACCCCTCTTTCTCCGTGTTTGTTCCAAACATTATAGCCAGACATAAAACCAGACCGAAGCAGGTGGCTCTGAATGATTCTTGCGGAAGTGTGAGCCTTCTCATTCCTACAGTCAACACATGGACAACACATAAAACCATCACGCCGCTTGTTCTCCTCGGCCACAAGTCTAAAAGAACGAACGCCTTCTGAAAGCGGCAGAGCGTCGATCACCGTACATCCATGGATGGCTCGTCTGTATCATAAAAATATATATCAAACGCTATCACTATGCTAAAATTAGTACCGCACGGTCTAAACGAGAAAATAGTTGCTAACCTTTTATTACACTTAGAAACAAAGATGAGAAAACTTAAGTGTGGCTCGGGCACCTCATATCATGTCTGTCTTGTGTGACGTAAACTCGCATCGCTCTAATGGACAATTCACCGAACACCTCTAGTGCATATGAATAAGAAAAAAATAGCACAACACCACCTCTCCCACCAGGAAAAAAACAGTTGAGAGGGGGAGGGGCTGTGCCATATATATAGGGTCAGACCACTAGTCCCGGTTTGAGATACAAACCGGGACTAAAGGAGGTGCCCGCAATGAGCGGCAGTCCCCAGACCCTTTAGTCCCGGTTTGTGTCCCAAACCGGTACTAATGGGGTCTAACGGGTCGGGACCTATGGTTTGGGGTGGCTTGGGCCGTCCGGCGCAGGCCATTAGTCCCGCCCTAGCCACAGCCGGGACTAATGGCCTGGACAAAAGGCCTATTTTCTACTAGTGGCTGGTGTACCTCATCCTGAGAGACTCCTTCGACGTCTTCTCCAAGGACAAGATCCTAAGGTCCCTCAGCTTCTGCCCGATGCGGTCCATGAGCCGCCGCTTTCCGATGTCCCCGTCGGCACCAACGACGAGTCCTCGGAGCCGTCTTCGCCGTCCTACTTTTCTAGGTCGTGGTTGTCGCGCCGGTGGGCTAGCCGCAAGGAATGCGAAGGCGGCTTCCTTGCAGCGGGTGCTCGTTAATAGATTTATGCACTAGCCAATTATCCCAAAAGACCAATCTGATGGAAAGGGCTAGGCGGTCTATTTATATTCAACACTCCCCCTCACGTCTAGGCTATTTTAGTCCTTAGAATGGGATAGGAGTAGGCCACCGAATCTTTTTTTTCCCTTTTTTTAATTCTACGTGAGTAGGGTCTTAAACTCAAGACCTCTTAGCTCTGATACCATAATGGATTTATGTACTAGCCAATTATCCCAAAAGACTGATCTGATGGAAAGGGCTAGGCGGTGTATTTATATTCAACACTCGTTAGTTCTGACTAGATAGGTATAGCTTTGTGGTTCTAAACTGCACGTAATCTCTTTGATGCTATTGTGGTGAGATTTGAGAATGGTGTATATGAAGATTCTGAAGTCGAGGTGGTGTAATTAGAGCAGGTTGTTCTTGTAGATTTGTACACTTAAGTTGACTTTGGAGGATGGATTATTTGATTCTTTACTGTTTCTTTTCTCTTGGTGATTCTTTACTGTTTCTTTTCTCTTCGTGAAGCCGCCACTTCGCTTGTCTGGCGTTGTGCCCGAGACACTAGCTCCAACGAAGCCGAATCATTCACCGATGTAGCTACCACCTTGGCCTCGTTTTACAGGCCGCCGTCGGATTCAGTGTGTGTGTGTGTGTGGAGGGGAGGGGAGGGGGTGAGGGTGTGTGGGAGGGGGAGGCGGCTAGGAGAAAATGACCGTCGCTACCGCCAAACCGGATTTAGTATAGGGGAGGGAGAAAAAGGACCACCGCTGCCGGATTCAGTGTCGGGGGTTAGGAAAGTACATAAATGGATTTGCCCATGCGGCACATGCAGGGTGACTTAGAAGGGGCACAGAAGGGGCACGGCAGGTACTAATGTAACGGAATATCCTGACATAACGTATAATATCTGAAAATATTTGGTTTGTCCACCATTCACTCGAAATGCCCCCCTCGGTAATTACCCCACCAACTTCTCGAATCGCGGTGCGCAACTTGGATCCCACGATGCCTTCGCCTGTGAACTTTCGGGCTGCAAAGTAACTAGCCCCATGCAAGAGTAGCATTTTACACCGCACAGCCTGAACCTAGGTAAACTCTTTGTGTCCCTCTGTCGTGTTTTCCGCAGTTTTTCTCACTAAAGTTGCCGAGAGTCTTGTGGAGATTGTGTCCAGCCCCTTGTGTTCGATTTCATCCTACTTCGCGAGATACCCCTGTTCATTCGCACAGACAAATATCTGACATAACCCAACATAAGTATTGCAACACAATTAGTCACATAGTTCATCATTGCAATAATTACAAATCAAGTATCCTACTCCTTAGACCGTGAGATCGCACTTAATCACTATTACCCAAGGTTGCTTTGATTGCATCAATCATAATATCGTAATAGGGTGATCATAAAGTTGTATGTCAGGTATTCCGAAGGGATAGGTTGAGGCATATATATCGAGATCGAGATTTTTTTCTCCCACGTGACAGGAAGATGCATTGGGCCCACTCAGTGGGATTACGTTTATAAATTCATGGGGATGGAATATCATCAGAACAAGTTAAGCAAGAACTTGACGGTAACAAGATCAAACTTGGTATGGTGATACCAATGATCAGATCTCAGACAAGTCATGTATCGAAGTAACAAAGGGAGTTGGAATCGACACTTATGGTTCAAACAACATTGATATCACGAAATGCATAGGGATCATTATGGGTATCCAGATCCCGTTGATGATTATTGATCTAAGAACTGTCACGATCATGTTTGTGATGTTCCCGAACCATAGGGTTAAAAACTTAAGTGTTCAATGACGCTTGGAGATCGTTTTGGAATCATCGGGATCACCGGAAGAAAGAGAATAAAGAACCAGAATCATTCTAGGAAGGATCTGAAGTAGTTCAGAGTGATTCAAAATGAGTTTTGGAGTATGAGTATTTGTAAAATATGTTTTTGACATTAATTAGTGTAATTAATGTTTGAATAATTTAATTTGGAGAAAACCTCCCTCTTAGTCCACTTCCTAGAGGGAAGGGCCCATGAGGGAGGGCCAACCGCCCCAAAGGGCCTGGGGTCGGCCGACCATGCGTAGGTGTGCGGGGCCCACCCTGGCCGCAACCGCCCCCTTGGCGCCTCCTCCTCCCTTTAGCCCCACATTGCTTGCTGGCTGGTGGGAGTCCTTCCTTTTCCCCTATATAAGAAGGGGCATATGGGAGGGAAAGGCACAAAACAACACAATATTTCCTAAGAAATTTTTCTTTGGGAATTTCTCTCTATCTCGTTGGTTATCGTGCTTGTGGTTCCAGGAAGAACTGCGCACATGGGAGATGACGGTTTTTTAGGAATGCCATCACGTTCCTTAATCCTGATTATATAAGATCTGCTTTTGCAATATCGGCTGGATCAGGGAGAATGGTAGTTGTCGTTGAGCATCACACGTGTAAGAAACCACATGGGTGCTTCCAGTTGTGGCACCTGGATTGTCGTACATGAAGCAATGCGGCCTTGAGGTTGGCTATCAGTACAACTAAATCATCCATGTTCACCGCGAACGTTAAAATTTTGTTCTACAAGGGTATGTCATCGAAACCTCTCTCCGATACTATATTAACTCATAGATAGATCTTGGCATTAGTGTTGCACTAGTCATGAAAAATTATTGTTTTCTACTGCAAACCCCTTCATAAAGAAATATCAGTAGTGTTGTCAATGATATTTCTATAAAATTAGTGACATTTAAATTTATAGGGGACATTGTTAGGATTTATGCCTTAGAGGCATCACTATCTGTGTGTATTCATAAGATGTCTATGTATGAACTATTTGTACTTTCATCGAATTCATGATTCGATTGTGGAACCTTGTACTTAATATAGTTCATGAAAGTTTCGTCCTTAGTCATTTGAGGTTGTGGTATACACACACCGCTAAGACTAATGTGTAAGGAGGAAGATGGATAATTCCAGCTATCATTGGCATAGATATGATATCTAACTTATACTTGCTATGCCAAAGAGCTAGGCTAGCCGGACTAGCCAAAGATTGAGCCAACATGACTAAGCCATATTATGATCCCAATCATGCAATGTAATCCTTAAACTGATGTGAACACATGATATGGGCTGTGGATTAGCCGATTTAGAAGCAATTATGTGCTTGGTGCTATAAAGGTAGTGCTTGGTATTACTAAGAAGCAATTACATGGTGTGGACGCACTAAGACGGGATTTTCCCTCGATATTTGAGGGATGCTCTACTTGGTTAACTGTTAACCAAGGTACCGCAGCTAAGTAGTTCGCCAGAGGAATCACATATCATGGAGACAAGAAAGGGAGTTAATAAGGCGACACTGGGACGACGAGAACTCACCCGTGGCTTGCCACCAATATCGTGAAGAAAAGGGACCTAGACATAGCATCACATTCAGGGCTACTCATCGGTATCTGGGAACTGACATGCATGCTTTGATAGAAGCCATTGTAGTCTTATACGTATGAGCGTGACTATTACCCGTGAGCTAGCGGTTTACACACTTAAGAGAGTGGAGGCAGGTAGATGGGATCCGTCTGAAAAGAGCCATATAAGTGAGACTTAGATGGACATAGACCAATCAATTGGTAGCACCCACTTTCACTAGGGTTAGGGATGTCGACTTAGGGACAAAATGGGATGTGTCACCTCACCTACTTCCTATATTTATATGGGTGGGTTGGTGTCGAACATGTGGTATTCTTAACAAGCACGTTAGTGACACACCAGCACCTTTTGTCCCAAGAGTAGTGGAACCAAGGCTAGCAATTCCCTATTGTCATTCCACTTGGTATGTGTGAGAACGATCAGATGCACCACGTTTGGGGTGCTTGAGGTAGTGGAGTTGTCGTTGTCATAGTCGGAGAGGAAGATGACGCTAGAGAATACTTCGCTGAAGCCCGACTTGGTAGATGGGCGGTACAAGGAATGCAGTGCCCTGACATGCTTCATCAAGGTTCTGCAACCATGAGTTTAGGGGTAAGACCTATGGACTCTGTCTTTCGCTAAAACTTGTCGGTGCCGCATTAGAGCTAGGAAAAAAATATTGTCGTTCTTCCCTCAGATGTGTCACAACAGACATTAGTTACACTACCACACTATAACAAGTAATCCAAACTATTAAAATTTTGTTAAATATTGGTAGTTCAATAATTTAAGTATCTCACACCAGGAAGCTTGAATTGAAGGAAAGTAATGGATTTAAATTGAAGGATACATATTGCATGGATCCCATATGATTATTCATAACCTCTCATGCCCTTATTTCTAAGGACGACCTTTCATATGAACCTTGCAATTAAACAACAATCCGATAAAATTTAACAAACATGATAATGTATACCGACACAAACATATATGAGGTCAATATCTTATTCCCTACATCTCTCAAGGAAGTTGGGTCATGCTCAGACCATGGTGTTGTTCTTCTTGTTGATGACCTCCTGGATCATAGCCTCAAGAACATTAAACTTCATTGGTTTGGGCACAAACACATCAGCACCGGAACTCATGAAGACCTCTTGGGCATCATTATTAGCTGATAGCCCAACGATCTTCACATCACTTTCTCCCATAGCATGAATCTTCTCAACTGCCTATCAAGTAACACAACAATTAATTTTCTAGGCTACAAATATTCAAGCAAAATGAAATAAATATTTTTCATGCACAAAAGGAATGTCAGAATAATAAACGTACCTTAGGGCCACTCATTATGGGCATGTCCTTATCACAAAAAACAATGTCAAACTTCCTCCCTTCAATGAATAGATCCACAAATTCTTTCCCATTCATAGCCATAGTAATTTCACAGTGGAACTTGCGAACCATCGCAGAGAGAACCATGGCATCAACTCGGGTATCTTCAACAATAAGAACCTTCACGGGGGATGCCATGATCAGCTAAACGAACTACCAAAATAAAGAGAGTAGTTATTTCCAATTCATTTCTTATATTTTCAAAGTGATTGTTAACAACTATTCTCAATGAGAATAAACAAAAACATCATAAAGTAAATTAGCAAACCGCAACCATGTCTATGTATCCAAAAAATATTCTGTAGTTGCAAAATAATAAGAAATACTAGTTTAAAAAATCTCGAATATAAGCATGCACTTCATAGATATCTCAGCTGATAAAAATATGCCATATCGGACAATAAACTAAAAACATCATATGTTTCTACTGTAGGAGGCATGTGCACTTTATTAGTACTTATCATGACAAGAAAAATAAGACATATTATATTTGGATGTAAGAGGATAACAAGAACATTACAATGGTGAAGAAATCACAATAAAGTGTTCCCTACAAATGAAATAATTTCCCGTGTCGTTTTCTACAAAATTACCGTGAGGTCGTATGAGCTAGGAATATGATACGGGGAAATTGAGAAGTGTGCAACTTGGTGGGGGGCATATAGGTTACTCTAGGCTCATATCTAAAAAATATCATATAATTTCAAAGGGATTTTACAAAAAATTATAGCATGGGGGAGCCATGGCCCCAGCTTTGTCTGACGATAAACTCAAACATAGTAAAAAAATAGAAAGTGGAAACATGTATATATAAATTCATATACATGGTTGACAATTTCCGAAAACACAACAACAAAAATTGTGTGCCGAATGGTATATAGATAAAACACACTAGTTCATCATACACACATATAACACATGTAACAATCTCTTATAATGATAAATAAGAGAGAAATAAAGGAATGAATAAGGACCTTAAAGCTAGCTAGAGCTTATAGAAGAACCACAGTAAGATGTTGCTCTTTTTCTCCTCTTGTTTATTAGGGCTTGGTGTTGTGTGCCTTGTACCCCCTCTATGCTCAGACATTTATAGGGAACCAAGAGGAGGGGTGTGTCCATCGCCAGTCGATATTTTCCGTCCGGTAGAAAATCACCTCGAGTCACACATGCATATATCTCTAGAGCTTCACACCAAGATAAAAAGAGGGACTAATATTGATATACTCACCATATCTTTTGTGATTAATGATTCATATATTTTTTATGTTTCCACAAATTTCTCAAAGATATATACAGTGAAGATCACTGCATATATATGTATTTGTCGTGACATGTCGGCGTAGCTAGATACCAAAACATGATTAAAATAAATTGTTCTGCGATCAACAATGGGTGGATGGCATTTGATCTACCATATGTTATTATGGCATTAGTTTTAGCTATGATAGAAAACCATATTATTAATGTGGACAATATTTATATCAATGAATAATTAATTATATATCGTACCTAATATATTTCAGACGAACCATACATTAATTAACTTGATACACATATTTTCTTAATATGCCATCTATAATTGCATGGCATATAGGTACATGTGCCTAATATAGTTGACTATTTGATTTGACGACTTAATGAGAAAATATGTAAAAGAATTGGACCCAATTGTATATGTACTACGATTGAGGGTGCTAAGTGCAAAGTGGTTCCCATCCAAGAGTTTATTTTATTTTTATGTACACATGTTTAAATTATAATATAAACTTCTACGAATTGAAGAGTTGGAACTAAGAAGAAAGTTTATGTGACATGTGAAGGTCCGAGGCTAGCATGTAAGTTCTTTTGCTAACAACTGTACAATATTTTTCTATACTCTACTACTTTCTGTGGTGTCTTTTTCTCTAATGGATGGTTCATACACACAATCACTCATATGGGTGGGTGTGGTGTGGTGTATGTGCATACTGTGTGTTGGTGAAAAGAAAAGGTTTCTATTATAGCTAGGATTTATTAAAGTTAAAAGTAGATCTAATAAAAAAATATTAGAGTGCTGCACATATAGCATACTAGCCGCACAATATTGGACTAAGATAGGCCTTATGTAGCACGAAATAGTAACGTGAAAGTTAAAAGTCCGTAGCAGGGCTACAAAGTGATGGGCCCATTTCAAATAGTGTAGGCCTCCCGTAACATGCCATCTTTTTATTAGGCTCCCCTAGTGGATCGGCCCACTTAGATAATTAGCGGGCCTTGGCTAGGTCTGGCTTCTAGCATGATTTTTTGACCATTAACGATGGTAACTGGCCGTTAACGGTATTTTCCATGTGGCAGTTTGCATGGCATCAGCAGTCAACGGGGCTGGTGAACCTATCTATGATGGCACGAGTTCCTGTGGCTAAAGGGTGCGATCCACCATGGTCGGGAAAAGAACCGTGGTAGATTCTCTGGTGATGGGACTTTTACCACGGAAGCCATTCGACGTAGAAGACTTTTTAACCATGAAAAATGGGCCTTCAACCACAAAAACCGTCTGTTGTAAAACCCAACTTTTCTTGCAGTGAAAATAGAGGAGAGTCAAACTCTCATGCTAGCAAGATTTGCAGGAAAGCTCGAGCCAAATCAGCCGGTCGAATACCTCAAGAAGATGAGGATTGAAACAAAGATGAGAAGCCTCAAGAGCTAGACTATAGCAATGCTCCATCTCCAGATTATACCGTGGAGCACCTTGTGAAGATAATAGTGAAGAATTTCGATACTAAAGGAGAAAATGATGCCTTGTACCAACATTTCATTCAAAAAGTAGCATATAAGGTACATGAGCTAGAAATGAAATATAAGAAATTAGTTGAGAAACTTCCAGCTAACCTTGATGATATATTTGAGCCCACTATTAAAATTCATATAGGAGTTAATGAGATTGCTGCACTTTGTGATCTTGGTGCTAGTGTCTCAAAAATTTCTAAAAGTTTATTTGAAAGACTTAACCTTGAGCCATTTCAAATTATCGAACTAAGACTCCACTTAGCATATTGAACTTACAAACAAGTTTTAGGAGTCAAAGAGAATATTATTGTAGAAATCAAAAGATTTCCTGCATAGATTTATCTTGTTATAGTGGACATGCCTGAAGATCCTATAGCACCTATAATTCTAGGAAGGCCATACTTAAGAACTAGGGATTTCTATTTTCGTTCCCCTGGTTCGTTAGCTGTACTCACTTTTCCCCAGCCGCTTAGTTTTTCCTCATTTTTGCCCAGCTCCTATTATGAAACTCTCACATCGGTCTGAAACTCGCTCTCCGTCGGGTTTCGTTAGTGGACCCTTGCCGTTATGTGCTGACAAGTGGGGCCGCATTTAGGTGGGTCCCGTAGTGGACCCTCGCCGTTACGTGCTGATAAGTAGGACCCACCCTGTTGCGTGATGACAGGTGGGGCCATGTTCAGTCAGGTCCCGTAGTAGGACCCCCCCATGGTGTGGGGCCGGCTTGATGGGAACGCATTTTGGGGATATGGTGTGGGACCATGTGGGCGCATATGGTAGTTACGTGCGTCCTGTCGCCTAAATTGGAAGATTTATTTTTTGTTATTTTTATGATTGGCCTTTTTAAGAGCGTCTTTTCCCCTTTATGTCGCTAACAATTGTTATTTTTTCCAAAAAAAAGGCAGCGAATCTAGAGCAGCTTCTCTCTTTATTCATAGTTCCTTTTGGCCCTCGTATTTTCCCAATCTTGCAGCAAATCTAACCAACACCATAAATATGTAGATGAATAGATCAAATGTAGATAAAGCAGCTAATAAAGGATTATATAGTACGATACTTAAACCAGGTTCGACAATTAGGCTACTCAGCAGCAGCAGCTTATAAGTTCAACATAGACAACAAAACAAAAGAAGCTGCTTTACAGCAGCAGCAACATCACAGGATCAGTGACCCCTCATGGCCTGCGCTAGGAGGGCCTCCGC
Source organism: Avena insularis (assembly GCA_023614405.1). Classification (NCBI taxonomy): domain Eukaryota; kingdom Viridiplantae; phylum Streptophyta; class Magnoliopsida; order Poales; family Poaceae; genus Avena; species Avena insularis. The sequence continues at coordinate 372,655,366 of CM042695.1, read as the reverse complement.
CTCCTCCCTGTGGCGCTTCCTCCACTTCCTGCTGCCTAGTCGCTCGACCTCGGACGCATTGGGCTTGATCGGGGGCATGCGACCCTCCTCGATGGCCACTTTCTGGAGGTTGCGGAGGTGAAAACCGAGTGCTTTGTGCTGGGCTCTGAAGGCATTGGCGTTCTTTGATGGGCCACACTTCTTCACATCCTCGGCATGCATCACGAGGGAGTTGAAGTCAGTGGCGAGGCTCCTGGTGCAGAAGGGGCACCTGTAGACATCGCCGGCAAAGAAGCCGTTGAACTGGCCGGACTTCATCTTCCTCAGCACCTGACGAGTCTTGGTGTCCATGGACTTGTCGTCGCTGCAGACATCGCTGCTATCCACCTATTACAAATAACAGTAGCATGCAATAAGGACATGATTCAGAAACCGTGATTATCGGGATTGATTACGTGCATAAATTAACCGATTGAGATCCCCTGATTATTCCCCAATCCCCAAATCTCAAACCAAATCGAATACTATTCCCAACTATAGATCAGTGCTAGTACTGATCCCAACTATAGATCGGTGCTAGTACGGCCCCAACTACAGATCGGTGCTAGTACTGATCCCAACTAGGGGCAACTAACACAAGAGGATTAGCTACTATAAAAATACCTAGAATCCACCGATTAGCCGAGCCCAAAAAATTCCAACGATGGGAATGGGCGAAGAACAAAGGAAGGGGAGAAAACCCTAGTTACCTCCGACCATGGGTCGGCTAAGCTGGTGTCGAAGGGGTTCTCTGGCCTAATATAATCGTTGTCCCCGTAGGGGTCCTAGACGTGCGGGATCTGCAGGAGAGCGGCGGGTGCCTGTACGGGGACGAGGTCTCCTTGCTGGTGGCTACGACGGAAGTGGGGACGTGGGTCCGTACGGGGATGGCGACTGCCTTAAATGCCTCGACGGGGGCCAGTACGGGGACGAGGGCCTCCTCATCGGCCGCCTTGGAGACGATGATGGCCACCAAGCCGTTCTTCTCCATTGCTGGCGTGGTTGGGGTTTTCTTGGGGGTTTGCAGAAGGTGATGGGAAAGTGGAGATGGTTGCGTGAGTGAGTGAGCGAGTGAGTGATGAGTGAGAGTGAGGAGGCCTCTATAAAGGTGAAGGGAGGAGACGTTTCATTGCACCACCGTGCACCGCGTAACCACGTGCGCTACTACACCATTCACGGACACACACGTCCGCTATCGCCCCGTGCACCGCGACACGCATACCGTGCGTCACGTTTTCCCCCTCGTGTCTAACCTTGGCCACTTAGTTGTGCTCATTTATACCCTCAAGTGTAGCACTGGCAGTTTGGTTGTACTTAGTTTTTCCCTCCAGTACTAACACTGCCGTGTGCAATATACTCACTTTTACCCTCCGGTGGCTAGTCAACAGAGAGTCCACGAATGGGTTTTAGCTAGTTAATTGAGTCATTTTATGCACAACAAATTCAAAAAGATCAAAACATAGTGGCATCTATCTAGGGAGTCTTATTATGTGACCTACCACCATAAGAAATGTATATAAATCAAGTTTTAACCTAAATCACCACTTCTCAAATCACCTACTATCTATGAAGGTTCATGGCTTTCTACTCAAGCCTCTCCCCAAATCACCCCTCCCCAAAACATAATTTGTCTGAATGAGGCAATAATTGTCAAACTGATGTATATTTGAATTTCAAGTAGTTTGATGTGTGCCAATATGTATTTTATTGTATAAAAGAAGCAGTTTCCATTTTTTAAATCTCTTTTTGTTTCATATTTGAACCCCCTTGTCAGTTTTGCCCTTGGTTTTTAAGTTCTACTCAGTTTTCCCCTCCCTCTTAGTGACAAACTCTCAAACATTGCTCATCTTGGCTGCTATGCTCTGATTGGTCGAGACAGTTGTCACGCGAATCGTACCCACCAACCGTTAATCCTCTGATTGATCCTCTATGATCTAGCGGACAGGATAACCCCTATATCTGTCGGGGGGCACCCTCTATCCATGCAAAATAACGAGTTTGCCTCTGATTCTTTAACTCCATAAACAAATAATTTTGAATATAGTTTGAAGGGAAGTGTTCAAAGGTGTATAATTTTTGCATTATATTTCACTCCATGTCCTAAGTGCGATTTCAAAGATTTCAAAGGTGTATAATTTTTTCCATATGCAAGTTTATGCATTACATCCCTACATTCTATGAAAATGATAATCTATCAAGATTTTCTTAGCACATCATTATCACGTATTAAGTGCGATTTCACAGTGTTCAAAGGTAAACACCTTTTTCCTTTACATTAAGAGTTGTATAATTTTTCAATTTGTAAGTGTTCAAGAGTAGTGTCAATTATAAACACTCTTTTACATTAAGAGTTGTATAATGTTTCAATTTGAAAGTGTTCAAGAGTAGTGTCAATTATAAACAATCTTTTACATTAAGTTGTATAATTTTTCAATTTGAAATTATTCAAGAGTAGTGTCAATTATAAACACTCTTTTACATTAAGAGTTGCATAATTTTTTTAAATTTGAAAGTGTTCAAGAGTTGTGTCAATTATAAACACTCTTTTACATTAAGAGTTGTATATTTTTTAATTTGAAAGTGTTCAAGAGTTGTGTCAATTATAAACACTCTTGTACATTAAGAGTTGTATAATTTTTTTTAATTTGAAGGTGTTTTAAGAGTAGTATCAATTATAAACACTCTTTTACATTAAGAGTTGTATAATTTTTTCAATTTGAAAGTGTTCAAAGGTTGTGTCAATTATAAATACTCTTTTACATTAAGAGTTGTATGGTTTTTTAAAATTTGAAAGTGTTCAAGAGTTGTGTCAATTATAAATACTCTTTTACATTAAGAGTTGTATAAATTTTTTAAATTTGGAAGTGTTCAAGAGTTGTGTCAATTATAAACACTCTTTTACATTAAGAGTTGTATAATTTTTTCAATTTGAAAGTGTTCAAGAGTTGTGTCAATTATAAATACTCTTTTACATTAAGAGTTGTATGGTTTTTTTAAAATTTGGAAGTGTTCAAGAGTTGTGTCAATTATAAACACTCTTTTACATTAAGAGTTGTATAATTTTTTTAAATTTGAAAGTGTTAAAGAGTAGTGTCAATTATAAACAATCTTTTACATTAAGAGTTGTATAATTTTTCAATTTGAAAGTCTTCAAGAATAGTGTCAATTATAAACACTCTTTTACATTAAGAGTTGTATAATTTTTTTAAATTTGAAAGTGTTCAAGAGTTGTGTCAATTATAAACACTCTTTTACATTAAGAGTTGTATATTTTTTTAATTTGAAAGTGTTCAAGAGTTGTGTCAATTATAAACACTCTTGTATATTAAGAGTTGTATAATTTTTTTAATTTGAAAGTGAATCGCTAGCCGTGCGAGAGTTGTGTCAATTATAGTTTCAGACCGCGCGAGAGTTTCATAACTATATACACTCTTGTAAACCAACTGAATCGCCACTGCTCCAGGGGAATTTACAATAGACTTTAGGGAGATTTTATCTATCTCTGAGAGTTATGGAGGTTGAAACCACCGCTGGGAAGTAAAATCCAGAGAGATATTGTTCACAACCACGAATTACGCCAACATTGGATCAATCCTATTCGAAAATCAAGGCAGTTAGTTGAGCACCATTGATTCGCGTTCAAATACTGCCAATAATCAACCCACAAAAGGGAAATGATGCTAACCCAGATGGAATCCATGCGTTAGATCCCTGTGACTCCACCCAATCTTCTCTGTGCTCGACTAGGATGGACGGTGCACCAGCCGGCGTTGCATACTATTCCGCGAAAGGGATAGATCTAGCAGGGGTGGGAGAAGAGCTGGAGGTGGAGTGGGCTCCACGGCTAGGGGGAGGGGAGGCTCTAGGGCCGAGGACGACATAAGGTAGGAGGGCATGACGGCGGGGCAACGGACCCGTCCCAACACGACCCCACCTTTCAACACATATGCATGACCCGTCCCAACGCGGCCCCTCCGGTCAGGCATGTAACGGTCGAGGCCTCATAACGTAACGCTCAACGCCCGACCCGCCCCAATGCGGTCCCACCAGTCAGCATGTAATGGTCAAGCCTTTGACCTGACGGCATCCCTCCGTCTGAGCGCCCGCGAGCGCCCGCTAGAGTTTCTTAACATGGCAAGGGGAAAAGTGAGGAAAAACTAAGCGGCTAGGGAAAAGTGAGTACAACTAACGAACCAAGGGCACGAAAATAGAAATCTATAAGAACTAAAAAAGCTTTACTAAATCTGCATGAAAGGAATGTTAGAGTAGGGCTACCATATAGAGAACCATTTGTAGTCCACTGGTGCTGCGCAGGACGCGTGTCGCTCTAGGCTCCAAAGTCGTCTCCTCGAAAGGAGTGTGCCCGCCTAGGCCCGATATCCGCATATAAGGAGGGACGAGCCTTCACATGTCAAGATCAATTCTTCTCCACCCTGTCTTCTCAACTTGCCTCCACGAAGAAGAAGGGGACCTCGACGAGGTGAGGTCCGGCGACACCACCAGGGAGATTTGATTTTTTTCCCATGTAACACATGTTAGGCGCTTTAGGACTTGTCATTTCCTTTCTGAGAGTGCTAAGGTTACTTCCCTTATGATGGTAGCTGTAAGGATTGGTGAGCCCTTGTGAGCCATGAGAAGCTCCAGCTTGTACCCTCATGGAGGGGTCCGACGCTGGACCTTGGGCTTAGATTTTTGAGTGATGTTTTAGCCTCACGAGGCCCACTCGTACTGCTATTCCTTGGTCATGGAGGAGGATGTGCAGGTCACCTTTCGAGGAAAGGGGAGTATGCTCAGGCGTTTGTTGTAGCTGTCAGTGTTTAGGCTTACAGCCAGGGCCGCCTTGCAAGTTGCTCTGTAGATATCCTAGGGAGTACTGTACGACTAGCGTTTGATTGTAGGCGAGGCGACCCGATGTTGGACCTCTCCATGTCGTAAGTAGTGACTAGGCCATGAGAAGGCTTTGCCTTGCGCACCTTTTCTGGGGCCTTGATACGTCGAAAACGTATCTATAATTTTTGATGCTCCATGCTTGTTTACTATCTACTTTTCTTTGCTTTGTCCACACTTTGAGGTGTTTTTATATGTTTTCTGGAACTAACCTATTAACCAGTTGCCACAGTGCAAGTTGCCTGTTTTCTTCTGTTTTTGGTTCCAAAAAGGTAGAAAATCAATATTCTCGGAATTGGACGGGACAAAAGCCAAATTCAATATTTTACCGTGGGCAACACGAAGCTAGAAGACGAGACAGAGAAAGCTCACCAGGGGGCCACACCCCCTGGCCACGCGGGTGGGCCCACCCCGCACCTGGGGGGTGCAGCCGCCCTAGTGCCCCCTGGCTCACCCCTTCGCCTATAAGAATCCCCCAATGTAGAAACCCTGGACAACCCGATCAAAACTCCACGAAACCGTCTGTAGCCGCCGCCACCATTGTCCCTAGATCGGGGGATCTGAAGTTCTTCCCGGCACCCTGCCAGAGGGGAGATCATCCCAGAGGCCTTCTTCTTCATCAAGACAGCCTCCGGTATGAAGCGTGAGTAGTTCCACCTTGGACTATGGGTCCATGTAGTAGCTAGATGGTTGTATCTCCTCCTGCTTTCATGTCTAGATCTTGTGAGCTCCGTTCATGATCAAGATCTAATGTAACATCCCAACATTAGAGATTAGAAATAAGATGAACACATATGTGTGCATTGCATTCATGCATAGAAAATCCAAATAATTTTCACGACTTTTTGAACAAAACTTGTCAAAGTGATTGATGCTTCTCTCAACTTGATGCAATTGGAGTAGATCATCAAGTTGACTGCGATAAGTTTCAATATGACCTTTTCTAAAAACATTATTTTGGGTAATGATAATTTGATCTAAGGGTAGATCAAATATAATGTAACTAAACCATTACACATTGATTAATGATTATAATTTGATCCTTATGTGATCATTCCATGGTACTAATTTCATTAACCATGAAAATTAAACTATGAATATAATTCAAGTAATAAGAATATAAGAACCAACTCTTGATCCACTTTATCCTTATTTATCTTTACCATGAGTATCATGGTAATATCTAACCTTAACTCTTTAGTGGGATTAAGTAGGAAAGAAACCAAGTCAAGATCATTCACCACATATCTTTCTTTCCATATTAATCCTTATCATCTCTATTGAACCTTATTCTAATATCCCTTGTTCATAAATGTTGAGTAATCCACTATTGATCTATCAACTCTTGTTTTTATCTTAGCATTCACTTAAATCCTTTTGAGAAGGAAGTAAGAAGAGGTAAGTAGTAATGCTAGTTTTGGATATCATCTATAGGATGGGAGTGAGTGAAGAGAATCAAATCAATAGGATTATTGATGAAGTTAGCTCACTCCTAAAATGATAGAAGAGTTATTTGGAATATATAACCATATGGTGTTAAAGAAGATTACAAGGATAAATCCTGAAGCAAGTTACCAAGGAGTAATCCTATTGGATTAAGCAGGCATAGTCATGAATAACATCCCTTAATCCAATAGAGATGCTAAGAAGATAAATTCAATACAACTATAATGTTGTATTGATGAAAACTTTGGTTAGACAACTGGAAACCTAAACCATAAAGAATCAGAGGATTATAATGATCATGCTTTAGTCACCAAGATTGAATGCTTATATCAAGTATAAGGGACATTGGTGGATAGAACATGATTGAACCCTAGTATAGATATATTATCCTAGATTAGTCATTACAAGTCACATTAATATAATGTGAGGTTGGAGTATGAATTACTAGAGTTGAGTAAAATAAGATAGTATGGTTAAGCTAAGGCTAGTGTAGCATGGAGTTATTGAAGTAGTGTTATTCCTCTTAAAAGGTTGTAAGATTTTGACGAGAGTAGTTTGAATTATACATCTATTGGAATATTATTAGTGATGAAGATAAAGCAAGTGTATAAATGGAGTTAGAAGTAACTACTTGTTGTATTGGAGGTTATCAGCAGTAGAGTTGTTGATATAACCAAGTATAGTTATGAGAAGATTATGAGAAGCTTTAGTGTTAAGCTCATTGGATTTATAAATGGATTTAGAGGAATAAAAGGTGGATAAGAAGATTCTTGTGAAGTAAAGATCATCATGTTAACACATAATGATGAATAGGAAAGAGTAGTATATCTAGGAAATGAATTCTTTAAGTAGAAGTCAAGAATTATGAATTATGGAGGATAGGAATTCTTGGTAAAACATTCAACCTTAAATCTGTAATCAAACTCATCATCTATTTCATATATTGGATTAAACATCTTAATTTCATAGTGGTTTATAGGAATACTTTCCTATAGTAAATCACTGAAGCATATCTTTGGCACTTTCAAACATTCAAATCATATATGCCTAGAAACTAGAGTTATCAATTCTTTTTCATAAGTTAGTCTAAAGAACAACCCCACTATTTTATCTTGGATGGTGATACCATTCATGAACACAAGTCTGAAGACAAACTGACTTAAACCATTAATTTCTATCCATGTCTATAAAAGAATATGAGTATATTAAGTCTCCTACAAACTTATGATCAGCATTTACAATTCAAACCCTAACTCCTATATTTGTTATAATAAAATATATACCTTGATATCACTAAAACTCATGGGAATAATATTAAACATATTAACTCCCTAGACCTTTATGTATCATATAATAATGAAGGATCACCATATAAAAGTTTCCTAAAAAACTATAAGTTAATAAAGATCAAGTATTATGGATCAGTAATGATAATATACTTTTAAATAAGATATGGTTTATTAGGTAAATTAAATTTATAACCAAAGGTCCCTCAAATATATTAAAGAGAAAAGGATCTATTAAGAGAAGATAAAGAAATTATAACAATGTATAATAAAAGATCACTATATGATTCTAAATACAACTCATTACTGCTGCAAACACTTAGCAAATAATTTCTATAAAGAAATCTTTAACCAATTGTGTAAAATTCAAATCTGAAAATGAAACAGAAAATAGAAAAAGAAATCAGAAAATAAAAAAACAGTCCCGAGCAACAGGCCGGCCCAGAACTTTTTCTCTACCAAACCACTGCCTGGCGCAACTTGCTGCAGCCCATGTTGGCCCACACGCGTCCCACTTCCGGCCCGTACCTCTTCGACTCTGTACTTCGGCGTCTTCCTCGCCGGCAGAAGAAGTTGCGTGGCTACGCGGCCGTCGTCGATCCTTCGCCGCGCTGTGATGCATGCCTCCACTGTTGGGGGGTAGGATAAGAACGCTCGCGATCTCCTCTATCCACTCGTAGCTGAGTCACTCTCTCTTGTGCCCTCTCCAAAAAATTCCCCAATCATGCCGAAACCCTAACTCGCCGGAGTTGCTCGTTGTCGCTGTTTGATACCGCCCCAAGGCCAACTGAAGGTGCCACAAGCTCAGCCATGGTGGACTTCGTCTGCTAGGAGGAGGAATCGAGCCGGGAAGCCTGAAATCATGTGCATCAAGTTCATCTGTCCACCGCTCGCCGTCGACCATGGTGACGTCGTCTGAGCTCGCCTCTCCTCACCGTCATCACTACAAGATTCCTGGTGAGCTTCTGCTTCTGATAGTTCTCTTTGATTTGCTCCTAGTCGTTTGGCGCGAGACGCATGATGAACCCAGGCCCACCACCGCCGAGCTTGTCGAGCCGGTTCGGTGACCATTCCAGGGTGGCGCGACCATTGTTCGACTCGCCGTTTCATCCTCTCTTCAACGAACCAAACCACGCGACCTGAAACACCGTAGATTGCCGCCGGTGACCTTGATCTGGTGGTGGAGGTCGCACTGACGTCAGCGTGACGTCGTGCTGGAGTCACCCTGCCAGCTCAGCGTCGTTTGACCAGGTCCTTGTTCCACGTGGCACCCCAACGTGGTTACAGCACACCAGTCAGTGACTAGGGCTAGGTGTGGGTGCGGTGTAAAAACCTTAGTGTCTGTTTAGGAAATAAATCAAATATTATAAATCCAAATCTAAATATTCTAGTAATTAAATAAAATCATTAAATCTTGTTAAATTAATCACTTCTGTTTTATAATACAGAAAAATATGTTTTATATATGAAAATTTCCAAAAAAATAAAATCTATTACATTAAACCATTATCAAACATTATTATGTTAATTATTTAAATAAACATTATTTAATAAAGGTTTTATAAGTAATAACACTTTGATAATTCATAATTAAATAATGGTAAATGATAAAAATATAAATAAAATACCAAAAATCTTAGAAAAATAAGAACTATAATTCAAAACTATAATCATGCATTATTATTTCACTTAATTAAATATTTATTATTAATTAAGTATTTATAAAGTAATAAACCTTATAAAAATCGTATTTTATTATTCAAAAATCATAAAAATACTTATAACACACCAAGAATAATCACAAAAATAATATCTACATGTTAAAAATATAATATTCCACTTTTGAGTTAAATAAAAAGTTAAACACTTTAATAACTTTAATTTAAACCTATTTCTTTAGTTAATAATTCATATAAGGGTAAATAAATTTGCTAATATTATAAAATTAACCAATTAAAGTCTAATAAATAGTATTAATCCTAAATATTGATAATATAAAATTAAATTGGTCCAACACATTTTAAATACAATTTTATTGAATTATCCTTCAACCATATGGGTAGTTTATTTTCTAAGAAGATCTTTAACAAATATCAAATCTTCAATAATAATTGAGACTAAATCAAATCTTTTTCAATACTTCAACCACAAGTTTTCAAACATATCCAAACACTATAGTAAATCCATAAATAGTTAAGTAATATTACTTCCTTGTTTACAAACTATAACCACTCATCTATAAAAAGGTAAATGATTCTATTCCAGTATAATGTTAGGAAACCACTATTCAAATAGAGGTGCTACCATTCTTAAAGTATCCTTAGAGAAACATTATGAAGTACACAAGGTAAAAATAACATAGCAATATACCTTAAATCCGTCTATGTCTTTAAAGTTAACTTTAGTCTACAATACTTTAACTATTATACTAAAGACTTTGTTATGTGTTTTATAGTTACCTTTGGTCTGTTATAATTAAGCCATAAAGCATCTCAAGTCCAAACTATTCAAGCAAGCACAAACAACATCGACCACATTGGAGTAACCACAAAAACTGTTTAGACCTTAGAAAAGGAATCTTTTCTTCAAAAGTTATTCATTTTTCCACTTTAGTCAACAAACCTTATAATAATATTTCCAACTCTTAACAAATTAAATTCAAGTACTCTCATCATAATTAACAGATGAAAATTAATCACAATTACATTGTTTCAAACCTTATTTGAATACTCAGGATGATAAATACCTAAGTTCTTTATTATTGCCATTACTTGTAAAGTAAAATTTGAAGATAAACAATTCTTATATAAGTAGTCTTTGAGTAGCATACCTCAATAGTATATCTTATTGTTGTATACCATTATGTTTACACATTGTTTTACACACACTCACAAGCCTTAATAAGAAACACATGTGTGAAACTTATCTAAAAGGACAACACATTCTGAAGTAACCACTCCAGAATCCAAACCTTAGATCAACGTTATCCCCGGGATTCGAGTTTACGAAACTGCATTACATTACTTATGCATAACATCATCTTGCTTCTTTAAACATTAGTCCTTATCGGACCAATGATGCTGATTTCAGATATTGGATCTTATATTGTCTTGAAGACCGTGAGTAGATAATCTTGCAATCACAAAAGGCAAGTTCACACTTGCTCATGTCCTTTGATTATTTTTCGTAAAGTATTTTGAAAATCTAGTGTTGTCACCACCTGCATTTCAAAAAGGTCAGAAAACACTATTTTGATAATAACGTAACTTATTGGTTACTGATCTAGGGTGATCAGCTAATATATTAAGTCTGGCAGTGGGAATACCACTGCACATGACTATATCACCTAGGACTTAACAACCAATGTCGCCAGTGATTCTTGCGCCATATATTACGCGTTGACCATGAGATTTGGAATGGGACAGAGAAGTCAGCTGTATCTTTTCCCTCTCGCATGGAGCCGGATGTGCGGGTCGTGGCTGTTATCACTCGTAGCATGCATATATTGGTAATTCGTAGAGGATATGTGGCATATGGGTGGGAACCCTCAACATCCCACGATAGTTCTGGCATCTGAACGGTCTGTATTTCCTATTGCCGTAATTCAATAAGTGGACATGGCATACACCAAGGAGACATGCGGGGTCGCGGAGAAGGCAGTGATTGGCTTGGATCTTAGGTTGGGCCTCAGACCAAGGAAGTTTGAACGGGAACATACTCTCGGCCGTGCAACAAAGCCTAAGGTCTCTCATGGGTAAAGTGACGCACCTCTGCAGAGTGTAAGAACTGTAACTTGTTACTCCCTGTTCTGGGAAGGAGATACGAACATGGCAGGAAAGGAACTCCCTGAAAGTTCTGGTAAACCTGTGAAGGCTGACGGACATAGATTTTCAGAATAAAAGCAACCTTTGAAGAAATGTTTATGAAAACTTGCATTGCCTATGACCTATGGTCCGTGGCTGTAGATATAGTGCATCAAACACTCCTTTTCTAGTGAACTTGCTCAGTACGCTTGTACTCAATGTATCTTCTTAACCCTTGCTAGATTCTAAAGCCATTATGTAAGATCCCTCCTTTGTAAAGGAAAAGGATCCCTGTGATTGCAATGCTAGTCCCTGGATCATTGTTAGCATCCACAGTTTAAGATGAAGTACACAGAAACAAAGGTCATTTATTACATCCATTCCAGAGATAAACATAGTCTTTTACAACTCAAGGCCACAGGCCTAATACAAGAGTTTTGGAATAAGTAAATAACATAAGTCTACATCTTCATGTGCCACAGGCAAGCATGTTGAGTGTAGACTCATGACACCTAATCATCATCAGAATAACCTGCAACATCACAAGTTACAGCCATAGTGCTTCAATACTTTGGAATAGTATTGGCAAGTGATACCTTAGTAAATTTTTAAGTGGACTATATTACTATATGCAATTGGGCTAAGTGTAGCTTGGCTTGCTTTGCTCAAAATAAGTTTTTCCTATTAGTTGAAATCACTAAGTTTTTCTTTGTTAAAACTTTTCCCAAGAAACCATCAATAGACATTGAGGTCCTTCACCCTTGTTCACCCACAAGTTTTACTTAGGAGTTGGAGTGATGATATTCTTGATAGCTTCCATGTCTTGATACTCAAGTTGTCCATTGCCATGGACTTGGCTAAGTACTTAGATTTTCCATCTGCAGAGGTTGTGCACTTTCCCCACCAGACTTGGTTTCCCAAGACAGGACCTTTCAGAAGCCTTCCCTTAGTCAAATGGACGCGTTCCAACCTATCATTCCCACTACCACCCACTGTCCAAATGACTAAGTTCTAGCAACCTATATGATCAAGGCAGAGCCCATATTGCCAAGTGGCTGCACTATAAGCTTCTCAACACTTGGCCTCCAAAATCCCTTTGTGCCTGGGTGGCATACCACAAGTGAGATACACAAGGTAAACCATATCCATGGGCCTTGTGTAACCACTCAACCAAAAACCACCATTCAAGTCCCATTCCACCTAGGAGTTTTATTGACTTAGTTGTTTTATTAAGAAAAACATAAGTCCAAAGACTTAGAAATATTTTCATCATAGCATGTATATACTTTACCAACCCTTGTTTGCTACTAGCTAGGCTAAGCATGGCATTGTAACTTAACTTAGGAAATTTCCTAGAAATTCTACAACTACTTAGGATTTCCCAACATAGCATTTGGCAAAAGGTAACATGCAAGACTTAGCAAAATATTTCTAATGCTTGTACAAAATATAGGGATGGAAATAATCATGAAGTACCACTTTCCTTGGTAATGGGGAGAGTAGCACTCTTCATAATCATAGTCACTAGCACCAAAGTCTACACAAAAATGGTAGCACACATTTTACACACAATTCATATACAAACATAAAATATATGCATGCATGCAAAAGAAAATGCTAAGTGATGATTTTTGAAATCTAACCAAGCAAGTGCAAAGTACTTATCTAAAAGCAAGTCAAAAACTTGCTAAACTAAGTTTAATTACACTTAAACAAATTTCCAAACAATTTCTATACTCAAAATAGCCTTAAACAAGTTACTGCAAATAAAGTCATCTTAACAGAAACTTTTCACTAAACACATTGCAGAATCAGAAAGGGCTTGTCTTCCTGATTCCAACGGTATAAAATTTGCAAAAATCTAACGTGGAAATCAAAAGTTATAGCTATTTCAATATTGGATCAAAATCTGATTTCAAATCTGTTTTTGAATCTAACCCTAGCCACGTGTCTTAACCCTACTGGCGCGTACCGATTCGCTCTGGATCACGCTCGCGAGCCGTAGGATCTAACTAACGATGCACGGTTCAGATCTAACCATACCGCTTCGCTAAGTGGACTAATTCTACGCGCTGGATCTGGATCTGACGGCTATAAATCATCTAACCAAAATCGAGCGGCGCTAGCGGCGGCGGCTGGCGGCGGCGCGTCAGTCAGCGGCGGTGCTGGCGTTCTAGGTCGCCCGGGGAAGAAAGGAGGTGCTTACCAGAACCGCAGGGGGCTGCTAATGCTCAAGGTGGCGATGGCTTGGGAAGGGGCGCACGGGGTCGTCGGAGATTCCTCGCCGGAGTTTGCGAACGCGTTAGGCACAGTTAGTCATCGACGTTGGCGAGGTTCCTCGTCACGCTAAGCCAAAAGAGAGGCACTGTTAGATGCGCAAGACGATGGGGATTCTAGGCGTATCAGTCAGAGGGCAAGGGGCGACAGCTACTTACGGGGAGAGGTCGCCGGAGTTCGTGCAGATAACGGTGGCAGTCAGTCAGAGTCGTTGCTGGAGCTACAGATCATGCGAGGACAAATGGGGAGTGTCAGTAGGTGCGCAAGGACTTGCTGAACTTGATAGCATGAGTCAGATACAGAGGGGAGCACGGAGCTCACCGGAATTCGTCAGTGATCGTCGGAACAGCAGAAGGCCGGCGAGTTGTGGGCAGCCTGGTGGCGTGAAGGAGAAATTGTTTGAGGGGAAATGGTCGCGAGAGTGTGGGGTTTATATAGCCAGAGGCTCGACAAGAAATTGTTTGAGGGCAAACCATCTAGGTTCATAAACATTCAAACTTTCAAATGGGGATGGCCATTTGATTTAAGTTTGCTCACATAAAATCATAGCACCATGTGCTTCTGTTTTTCTGAAATGAGTTTGAATTTGATCTCAATTCTATATGCATGCATGAATGATATGCAATCTTTGAAATCATGATTTTAGGGATGTTACAAATCTAACCCCCTTCAGGTGAATCTCGCCCTCGAGATTCGGATTGGCTAGCAAATAGGTGAGGGTGGTCTTTCCGAAGATCATCTTCTCTTTCCCATGTTGCTTCCTCTTCGGAATGATGATTCCATTGTACTTTGCAAAACTTGATAGTCTTCGTCCTTGTGACTCTTTCTGCAGTCTCAAGAATCTTGATAGGTTTATCTTCATAAGTGAGATCACTTTCTAGTTGCACTTCTTCCAAAGGTATAGTATCTTTCAAGGAAGTTTCTTCCATTTCTGGGTGACATTTCTTAAGTTGACTCACATGAAACACATTATGGACTGCTGACAGAGATTCTGGAAGTTCAATTTCATAAGCAACTTCTCCTTTGCGACTCAGAATCTTGAATGGTCCAACATATCTTGGTGCCAACTTTCCTTTGACTCCGAATCTTTTTACTCCACGAAGTGGTGATACTCTAAGATAGGCTCTATCTCCAACCTCGTAGGTGACTTCTCTATGCTTAGGGTCTGCGTAGCTTTTCTGTCGAGACTGTGCTATCTTCAATCTGTCCTTAACTAATTTGACCTTCTCTTCGGCTTCTTTGATAAGATCTGGTCCAAATAAACTTCTTTGTCCCACACCATTCCATAGCAATGGGGTGGTACACTTTCTTCCGTAGAGAAACTCAAATGGTGCCATCTCTATGCTGGCTTGATAGCTATTGTTATAAGAAAATTCTGCGTAAGGCAGACTTTCATCCCAACTGGCTCCATAGTCTAGGGCACATGCCCTCAACATGTCTTCAAGAATTTGATTAGTCCTTTCCGTTTGTCCATCGGTTTGAGGATGAAAATCAGTGCTGAATTCCAACCTCGTTCCCAATGATTCATGAAGCTGTCTCCAAAAATGAGAAGTGAACTGAGTTCCTCTATCAGACACAATACTCTTAGGTACACCATGAAGACATACAATTCTACTCATGTAGATTTTGGCTAACTTGGCACTTGTATAAGTTGTCTTCACGGGTATAAAATGAGCCACTTTAGTTAGGCGATCCACTACTACCCATATGGAATCATACCCTGACCTGGTCCTTGGTAATCCGGTAATGAAATCCATACCAATCTTGTCCCACTTCCAATCAGGAATAGGTAGTGGTTTAAGCAAACCTGCTGGTTTCTGATGCTCCGCTTTTACTCTACTACACACATCACACAAAGCAATATGTTCGGCGATGTCCCTTTTGAGATTGTTCCACCAAAATCTTTCTTTCATGTCCATGTACATTTTGGTGTTACCCGGGTGGATAGAATATGGAGAGTTGTGGGCTTCTTGCAGAATCAGTTTCCGTAGCTCCGGGTCTTGTGGAACACAAATACGTTTCCCATGCCATAAAGTACCTTGTTCATCTTTATGGAAACCTTTGGCTTTTCCTTGGCCAATCTTTTCCTTAATCTCTTCAATTTCTTTATCAGACTTCTGGGCTTCTTTGATCTTGTCCAACAGAGTGGGTTGAACATCCAAAGACATGAGATGTCCTTCAGGAACAATCTCCAATCTGAGTTTTCTGAATTGGGTACACAAATCATCTGGCAATTCTCCTTTGGTAAGGCCATTCACAAATACCTTACGACTTAGAGCATCTGCTACAACATTTGCTTTATCGGGATGGTATTGCAAACTTAGGTCATAGTCTTTGATAAGTTCTAGCCATCTCCTTTGTCTCATATTGATTTCCTTCTGGGTGAAGATATACTTCAAACTTTTGTGATCCGTGAACACTTCACAACACTTTCCCAAAAGATAGTGTCTTCATGTTTTGAGTGCATGGACAACAGAGGCTAACTCCAAATCATGAGTAGGATAGTTTACTTCATGAGTTTGAGTTGTCTCGAGGCATAAGCCACAACTTTACCATCTTGCATAAGCACTGCACCCAAACCTTGATGAGATGCGTCACAATATACTTGGAAATCCTTTTTCGAATCTGGCAAACATAAAACTGGTGCTGTCACAAGTCTTTTCTTCAATTATTGAAAGCTGGCTTCACAACCTTCAGACCAAGCAAACTTCTTATCCTTCTTTAACAATTCAGTCATAGGCTTAGCTACTTTAGAGAAATTTTCAATGAATCTTTGGTAGTAACCTGCTAAGCCAAGGAAACTACGCACTTCTTTCACGGACTTGGGAGATTCCCATTCAGTCACAACTGAAACTTTAGCATGATCAACTGCTACACCATCCTTTGTCATAACATGACCAAGAAAACCAACTTCCTCTAACCAGAACTCATACTTGCTGAATTTGGCATAAAGTTTATGCTCCCTCAGTTTCTCAAGTATTAAACGTAAGTGTCCTTCATGTTCTTCTTTGCTCTTGGAGTAGACTAAGATGTCATCGATGAAAACGACAACAAACTTGTCAAGAAATTCCATGAACACCTTGTTCATCATATTCATGAAGTATGCTGGAGCGTTGGTTAAACCAAAAGGCATCATGGTGTACTCATACAATCCATACCTTGTGGTGAATGCTGTTTTAGGTATGTCTTGTTCTCTTATCTTGAGTTGAAAATAGCCTGATCGGAGATCAATCTTCGAGAACACACATGCTCCTTCTAGCTGATCAAACAAGTCGTTGATTCTAGGCAAAGGGTATTTGTTCTTGATAGTTACCTCGTTGAGTGAACGGTAATCTATGCATAACCTTTGGCTTCTATCTTTCTTCTCTACAAACAAAACTGGGGCTCCCCAAGATGAAGAAATTGGTTGAATGAATCCTTTCTGCAACTGTTCACCTAGTTGCTTCTTGAGTTATTTCAGTTCATCAACTGACATTTTATACGGTCTCTTTGCTATTGGTCCAGACCCTGGTACCAAATCTATCAGAAACTCCACATCTCTATCTGGTGGCATTCCCGGTAATTCTTCCAGAAACACATCCGGATACTCACTCACAATTGGCACACTGTCCATGCTAACCCCCTTAAGAGAATTTAGCTTACTCCCTTTTGGTTCAAAGTTGGACTTGAATTTAATCCGTTTTCTTTCCGGGGTTGTGAGTGCAACGGTACGATTGGCACAATCTAGTACTCCTTCATATTTAGCCATCCAATCCATTCCCAAAATTACATCCAATCCTTGGGAATCTAGTATTATCAGGCTCACTGGAAACTTATGCTTTCCAAACTCTATGACTAAGTCATGACATCCTGAATTCACTAACATTTCTCCACCAGGAGAACTTACTCTTATAGGACACCCAATAGTTTCTACCGGTAGTTCATTTATTTCAACAAATGCTCTTGATATGAATGAATGAGATGCACCAGTATCAAAGAGTACAAATGCTGGAATAGAATTGAGTCTGAACTTACCAGCAACAGCATCAGGTTTCTCATAGACCTCCTCCACATTGATGTGGTTAACCTGTCCTTTCTGAAAAGGATTGGGCTTGTTAGGTCCTTCAACTTTCTTCTCGGGGCACTCATTTGCATAATGCCCCAGCTTCTTGCATTTGAATCATTCAACCTGACTGATGTCTCTCTTAGCAGATTGACTTCCACTTCCACTTCCATTTCCACTGTGGTGGCTCTTATGTCCACTCTTGTGGTTCTTATACTTATCATTGTCATGACTATGATGATGCTTGTTGTCATGACGGTTGTGGTTGTGGTGCTTGTTGAATTTCCCATGCTTGTGGGATCATGAGCTTCCACTGTCATCAAGGTGAGATCGTTTGTGAGACGATCCTGAGCTGTGCTTGTCGGAGTGCTTTCTCTTCCTACTCTCAACTTTCTTCATTTTGTTCTCCAAAATAGCAGCCTTGTCACACAGAGACTGATAAGTGGGAACATAGGCCACAAACAACTGCAGATTCAGCTCATCATTCAAGCCTTCAAGAAATTTTTCCTTTCTCTTGGCATTAGTGTCAACTTCATCCGGTGCATAGCGCGCCACATTGTTGAACTCCTCAATGTATTCAGCCATGCTACGGTGGCGCTGCCTCAGATTGTGGAACTCTTTCTTTTTCAGGCTCATTATTCCTGATGAGATATGAGCAGTGCGAAAGCCGTCCTCAAAGATAGCCCAAGTCACCTCATCAATAGGAGTAGTGATCTGGAAATTGTCCCACCAAGTGGAGGCTGGCCCTTCCAGCAGATGTGCTGCAAATCTGACTTTTTCAGCATCCGTGCAGCCCACGGTCACTAAGTCTTTGTTTACAGAACGTAGCCAATCATTGGCCACCATGGGATCAGTTGTCCCCGAGAACTTAGCTGGCCTCAACCTCAAGAATCTGGTGAGCATATCAAAGCCCGGAGGGTTGTTGTTGTTGTTGTTGTTATTGTTGTTGTTGTTTTGGTTTTGGATGAACGTTGTCATCATCTGCATCAACTGAGTTTGGGCAGTCATCATTTGCTGCATTTCTGGAGTGATGTTGTTGGGGTTGGGGTTTGCACGACGGGGAGGCATCTGTGGTTTGTTCAAATAGAGATAAGAATGAGATACCCATAGATGTTTTTCATGCACAATACATCACATAAGCAAACACAAGCATGCAACAAGGTAAAAGATCAACAACAAGATAATAAGTTCACAAAGTAAAACACACAAGTAGCAAGCCATCCACAGGTCGGATGGTCCAATAACAAGTTCTCAATATAACAAGTCTGATAATAAAAAGATAAACGAGTAGCCAAATCTACTCATCGGCATCAATCTCCTCCTCGATGAAGGTAAGACCTGCGTTCTCCATCGCGGTCTTGTTCTCCTCAATAGTAGTGGTCAAGGACTCTATCTTGGCCTTGAGAGCCCTCTTCTGGGAACGAAGCCTCTCAATCACCGTCTGCTGCTGCTCTAACTCGAAGTCCTTGGACTGCAGTTCCTCAGTCATATCCCGGATTTTCTTGTTCCTATCCTGGACACGCTTCTCCTGACTCTTGAACTTCCTGTCCTGGGTTTCGAACTTCGCCTCCATTTCCTTGACTATCTCGTCCTGCTGCGCGAAGAGCTTGTCCTTCTCGCGAAGCTGCACCTAGAGCTCGTCATTACTGAGCATGACATTGGTCCTGTCAGTGTCCACGTGCCTAATGAGAGACTCTAAGTCCTAGAAGTACAGGCGTATCGGCTCTGCTGCGTCCCTCGAGTCGTCCTCGAAGTCGATGGACTCTCCGTCATCATCACGTCTTCCGAAGACGTGGAAGTGAGTGTCTCTAACCTGTCGGGAGTGTCGTCCTAGCAGACGTCCTATCAGGTCCTTCATAACTACCTCCATGCCTCTCTCCCTGTCATCGTGCATAAGCTTGAAGACGATGGCCTCCGTAGTAGGCTCTGTCTGGCTGGTTCACCTTGAAGCCCCAGAGGTCCTTCCTCTCGAACTTGGTGAGTGGGTGCACCATGATGGTGGGAAGAGGGAGATTGAGCAAGGTAGTAAGCTCAACAATACGAGGACCAAAGCGGGTAGCATGGAACTCCTCAACAGTGCTGATGATAATAGGCATCTATTTATAAGATAGAAAAGTTAGAACAACACAATTTAAGATAAACGAAAGACAAAACACCGCATACATAGCCTTGGGAAACAAAACACACAAGTCATGCATACATGAAGTCATTACATCAATCAAGGTTCATTCTTATTTTAAGACAATATTTTGGAAAATAGGGTGATAGGTGGTGGTCCAACTAACGAAGTACGTTTACAAACCTATCTCACTGGATCTGTTGGCTAACACAATGTTCCTAGAAGCAATTAACCTATCTTGCTCACATGACTCCATCACTAAGTCTATAATGTCTCCTCTTAAGGTTTGGTTGGTATCTTCCAACTCTTGAGTATGTTCTTTCTCTTTCTTCAAGTCTTTTTGGAGATTGAGCATTCTGCACTTGACTCTAGCACTAAGCTCTTTGATGGTCCTCCAAGATGCTTCTCTTGCTGACTCAAAGAATGTGGTGTGCACCACAGTGTTGGTGTACATGCAGAATCCTTTTTCCTTGTGGTTGTCTTCCTTGTTTTTGTACAAGTGAAGTTGCACCCACCAGTACTCAACTCCTTTATCCATCACTGGAAAGCCTTTGTACACAGCTGCACCATGTATCTCCATTGCCACCATGAGGTCCTTGAGAATATTGGGGAACTCTGTCTCACACTCTAAGGTCATGGTCATCAGTGGTCCTTTCCTTACGACTTCGTTGATGGAGTTCATCTAAAAATAGAGATGAGAAATAAGATTAGAAAAGTTTACGAGAAGAATAGACAAGTGTAGAAGTAGTTGAAAAGAAAATTTTCCTTAGTGGTTTCCAATCCTAGGGTCATAATCCTACAGGCAACACAGTGCTCTGATACCATCTGTAAGATCCCTCCTTTGTAAAGGAAAAGGATCCCTGTGATTGCAATGCTAGTCCCTGGATCATTGCTAGCATCCACAGTTTAAGATGAAGTACACAGAAACAAAGGTCATTTATTACATCCATTCCAGAGATAAACATAGTCTTTTACAACTCAAGGCCACATGCCTAATACAAGAGTTTTGGAATAAGCAAATAACATAAGTCTTCATCTTCATGTGCCACAGGCAAGCATGTTGAGTGTAGACTCATGGCACCTAATCATCATCAGAATAACCTGCAACATCACAAGTTACAGCCACAGTGGGTCAATACTTTGGAATAGTATTGGCAAGTGATACCTTAGTAAATTTTTAAGTGGACTATATTACTATATGCAATTGGGCTAAGTGTAGCTTGGCTTGCTTTGCTCAAAATAAGTTTTTCCTATTGGTTGAAATCACTAAGTTTTTCTTTGTCAAAACTTTTCCCAAGAAACCATCAATAGACATTGAGGTCCTTCACCCTTGTTCACCCACAAGTTTTACTTAGAAGTTGGAGTGATGAGATTCTTGATAGCTTCCATGTCTTGATGCTCAAGTTGTCCATTGCCATGGCCTTGGCTAAGTACTTAGATTTTCCATCTGCAGAGGTTGTGCACTTTCCCTACCAGACTTGGTTTCCCAAGACAGGACCTTTCAGAAGCCTTCCCTTAGTCAAATGGACGCGTTCCAACCTATCATTCCCACTACCACCAACTGTCCAAATGACTAAGTTCTAGCAACCTATATGATCAAGGCAGAGCCCATATTGCCAAGTGGCTGCACTATAAGCTTCTCAACACTTGGCCTCCAAAATCCCTTTGTGCCTGGGTGGCATACCACAAGTGAGATACACAAGGTAAACCATATCCATGAGCCTTGTGTAACCACTCAACCAAAAACCACCATTCAAGTCCCATTCCACCCAGGAGTTTTATTGACTTAGTTGTTTTATTAAGAAAAACATAAGTCCAAAGACTTAGAAATATTTTCATCATAGCATGTATATACTTTACCAACCCTTGTTTGCTACTAGCTAGGCTAAGCATGGCATTGTAACTTAACTTAGGAAATTTCCTAGCAATTCTACAACTACTTAGGATTTCCCAACATAGCATTTGGCAAAAGGTAACATGCAAGACTTAGCAAAATATTTCTAATGCTTGTACAAAATATAGGGATGGAATCATGAAGTACCACTTGCCTTGGTAATGGGGAGAGTAGCACTCTTCACAATCACAGTCACTAGCACCAAAGTCTACACAAAAATGGTAGCACACATTTTACACACAATTCATATACAAACATAAAATATATGCATGCATGCAAAAGAAAATGCTAAGTGATGATTTTTGAAATCTAACCAAGCAAGTGCAAAGTATTGATCTAAAAACAAGTCAAAAACTTGCTAAACTAAGTTTAATTACACTTAAACAATTTTCCAAACAATTTCTATACTCAAAATAGCCTTAAACAAGTTATTGCAAATAAAGTCATTTTAACAGAAACTTTTCACTAAACACATTGCAGAATCATAAAGGGCTTGTCTCCCTGATTCCAACGGTATAAAATTTGCAAAAATCTAACGTGGAAATCAAAAGTTATAGCTATTTCAATATTGGATCAAAATCTGATTTCAAATCTGTTTTTGAATCTAACCCTAGCCACGTGTCTTAACCCTACTGGCGCGTACCGATTCGCTCCGTATCACGCTCGCGAGCTGTAGGATCTAACTAACGATGCACGGTTCAGATCTAACCATACCGCTTCGCTAAGTGGACTAATTCTACGCGCTGGATCTGGATCTGACGGCTATAAATCATCTAACCAAAATCGAGCGGCGCTAGCGGCGGCGTCGGCAGCGGTGTCTTTGGCGTTCTAGGTCGCCCGGGGAAGAAAGGAGGTGCTTACCAGAACCGCAGGGGGCTGCTGATGCTCAAGGTGGCGATGGCTTGGGAAGGGGCGCACGGGGTCGTCGGAGATTCCTCGCCGGAGTTTGCGAACGCGTTAGGCACGGCCAGTCGTCGACGTTGGCGAGGTTCCTCGTCGCGCTAAGCCAAAGAGAACCTTTATTAGATCGTGAAGACGATGGGGATTCTAGGCGTGTCGATCGGAGGGCAAGGCTACTACTTACGGGGAGAGGTCGCCGGAGTTCGTGCAGAGAATGGTGGCGGTCAGTCAGAGTCGTTGCTGGAGCTACAGATCATGCGAGGACAAATGGGGAGTGTCAGTAGGTGCGCAAGGACTTGCTGAACTTGATAGCATGAGTCGAGATGAGAGAACACGGAGCTCACGAATTTCGTCGGCATGATCGTCGGAACAAGGCGTCGGCGAGTTAATGGGCGACTGGTGGCGTGAAGGAGAAATTGTTTGAGGGAAATGGTCGCGAGTGTGGGGTTTATATAGCGAGGCTCGACAAGAAACGCTTGCGCATCAATGTAATTTACCTCATGAAATCAAGGCGACAGAACGTGGCGGAGTTCGTGCTGCGGATTTGGGGAAGATGACGCTGATGTGGAGAGGGCCGCCGTCGGTAAAGCCTTGAGAGAGGAGGTGGGTCTGGTTGTCGGACTGCTTAAAGGGTCTTTGGCGTCTTGAGAGAGAGAGGAAGGCCGGGTGGGCTAGTTGGGCCAGTTTTGTTGCTGGGCTAGAATAGTAGCGCCTGGCCCTTTTCTTTTCTTTTGTCCTTTTCTTTTTCTGTTTTGATTTTCAGGAAAGGTTTTCAAATGATTTCAAGTCTCATTTGAATTCAAATCAATTTGGGTTTTTGCAGGGTGCAATAGTCTCAAATACTAGGCATGAAATCATGTGGTTGCTTTGCAAGGCTTGGTCACTCTTGGAGTAACAAAATATCAGAGACTTGGCACTTGATTTGCAATGTTTGAAAAATGGTTTTTGAAACCATTTCCAATTTGTAAATCTTGGTTTAAATTCCACACTCAACTTTCCAACAAGGAAGGCAAACCATCTAGGTTCATAAACATTCAAACTTTCAAATGGGGATGGCCATTTGATTTAAGTTTGCTCACATAAAATCATAGCACTATGTGCTTCTGTTTTTCTGAAATGAGTTTGAATTTGATCTCAATTCTATATGCATGCATGAATGATATGCAATCTTTGAAATCATGATTTTAGGGATGTTACACATTAAGACGATGTCTACATCAAGTTATGCTCCAGGAATCATCATCAAAAGCCCAAGCTCTTCAATGAAGTCAAGGAAGTCAACATATACATCAACTCAAGTGAAGACGAAGTTACTGATTAGATAGGTATATACTTTCTAGCCATAGAACCTATTCTATAGGGTATTGCCATAGAAGCAATACCGGGTCATCAATTTAGATGTCAGTCTTATTAGTAGAATAGATTCGGAGTTCTTTATTTTTGAATATCCTTGCAAGAAATTTCTTTCTCTCTCTTTAACTAAGAGTGTTATGTGGATCTTGTGTACCAAGTGAGTTGTAACCTTAGCCATGTATTGGACCTGCTGTGTTTCTGTTGTACCACTCCGAGGGATGTAATACTGGTGAACGGTGTTCCATTAGTGTTATGTCAACGACTATAGTATACTATATCATGCAGTGGTATGCTGGGTCACCGCAGCTGGTATCCGAGCATATGCTTTGACCTTAGGATAAAAACCCTTTTAGGAAGATCTGTAGGTTGGATAGTGACTATAGGAGCCATCTTATCTAAACCAAATATTGTGATGACTTGTGAGAAGAATCCACTTGAGGATAACTTTGTCACTAGATACTTAAGTCATTCTTTCTTAGTAGTAATTATTTTATCTTTTCTCAGTATAGTGCTCATTAGTGTCTTCCAAAGGAGACATAACCACCAAGATACGTTAGGAAAGCCAGTTGGTCACAGTAGATTAGGATCAAGTGTAAGATATCAATTGAAGTAGTCCTAATGGTATAGCCTAACCCTAGAATCCAAGTAGCACAGTGGAATCTTATTGTTAATTGGTAACCAAAGACAACATGATGAATATGATGAATAAGCCAGTTGGTCATTAGGATTAATGTTGATGTAATGGGTAGTAATCATGTGGGATTCACTTGAGAATTCTACGTGATGAAGTGAAATTATGTTAAGAATTAATAATGGTGTAGTGAGAAACAAAGTCATCATGGTTAGTTTAGCTTCTGAATCATGTAAATAAGTAAAACATAACAAGATCATGGTGGGATTAGCTCCAAAACCATGATGAGAGTATAAATATGACAAGAAAATTAGTAAATTAGCTTGGAGTAGAAGTATGAAAATACCATGGTAGAGCTATGATAGAAGTCATAGGTGTCATAAAATAGTGATAACCTTCAATTTTAGGGGTTCTATAGAAACTTATTAGTCTTTTTAAGAGATCATGTGAGATTAGTTACTAAATAAGAAAGGTTGGCCATAGTTAATCATTGCAAGAGGTGAGACAAAAGGTTAGTCAAAAACCAAATTGAGACCACTTTTCTTAAGATTATCCTGTTGCACTTGAGCAATTTGGGTAAATGTTGAGATAAAGAATAGTTTGACCCTATGTGCTAAGTATCATGATGTAAACCTATACGAGGAGGTGTCATACACTACACAACTAAGCCTGAATTCTAGAGATACTATACTCAACTATTATATTCTGGGATTAGAATATTGTGTGTTATATGTACCACATTTGGATTTATTGGTTTTTCTTGGATCTTCTTGATTGACTAGATCTGTACATGAAGTTTGACTTTATGTGCAAATGCATGTTGCAATATACAGTTACTACTTGATGTTATAGACCTAGATAGGAATGGGAATTTGTGTGAGGGAGTGACGAGTTCCAAAGACCAAGATGAAGACCTACATGAAGGGTAAATCCAAGTATGAGGAGTATCAATCCAATTTGAAGGATGAATCAAGTTCAGATCATTGTTAGTCATCTATAAGAAGGAAGAGTCATGTAGGAAATACATCGAGCAACAAGAAGTAATAAACGTTAGGTCCACCCAAAATAGGTGATGTTGCTAAGAAGTTAATGAAGTAGTTGAACCGAGTTCATGGAAGCATCATGAATTAGTACAAAGAAGAAGCCTTGGAACCAAAATGGTATTCAAGCTCGAACAATTCAGAGAGAATGCCATAAGGATGTTGGAAGCCGTAGGGTAATACCTACAACCTAGGATGATCCACAGCTGGTATTTGATCCACAGTTGGTATCTTGTCCGCAGCCGGTGTTGGTTGACATAGTTAACCAGATCATCTTAATGGTTGCATAAAGAGCATAAAACTTGGCCTAAGTAAGAGAAGACATAAAAAGTATAATAATTAAATGACAGTTTTCTAAAGCGCTTCACAAAGTCAGGCCTACCAAAGCGAAAATGTGCAAATAAAAAGTAAGACAAATAATCTTGGAAGATCTATCTCGGAGATCCACAATTGTGTGGGTATACCGTAAGTTCTTTCGTGAGACCTTAAAGAGGTATAGTATAAGCTGGATAGAGACCAATATCCTAGTTATGAAGCCAATGGTTACTATAAAGGCGGTTTAGAGACCAATAGTAAACCCTAAGGGGGAGAGTAAACAGTAAATGAAAGTATTGTTATCTAATCATCCGATTAAAGGTTGGATAGGAAATACTAACCTATGCCAACGTTAAGCCTTATTTTCATAGGGGTAAAAGAAGCCATCATTATAAAAGTACTCTTAGAAGTAAGTCTGGATGAAAGATAGAAGTTTATTTCAAGATAGTAGTATTCAAACCTTAAGGCAATTATTAAATGGTAGTTAAAGAAGTACTTAAGGTGATAATGAAAGCATTAACTAAAGCTTGCTAAGACAAAAGCTTAAGGGTGATAAAATAGATTAACCCTAATAGAATAATTCTAAAGGAAACAATTCTTAAGTAATCCTTAAGAAGTAATAACCCACATCCAATTGGATATGTATAGTGAAACAAGAAATTCCGATGGGTATGGACTAAATGTGTTCAAATCCAATCTTCAGAAGGACTACCAGTATAAACCATACCATGACAACCCAAAAAGTTAGTCTTTTAGCCATCACTATTGTCTAACAAAAATTTAAAAGCTGTTTTAGCGAGACTTCCTAGACCTTATACAATATAGTAAGAAAGTTCGATGATCAAGTGAAGGAGTTGGAATGGAATACCTAATCAGGGAAATGAACTAAATAAGAAACTCCAATTTAAGGATTCCATAATGAGAACATATCCCGAAGGGATGATAGTAAAAGGAACTTTGGAGTATCGAAGACAACAAGTTGGATATTGCCAAGAATGGTAAGAATTCAAGGAAAATATCTGGATATGGGATAATACAATTATTACCATTTGAGGTTACCATGAAGTTGAGAAGTGTCGTAACCAATACAAGACAATTCCTTACTCCGAAACGTGAGTATATGAACTTCGAGGACGGAGTTTATTTTAAGGGGGAGAGTCTGTAACATCCTAGCATTAGAGCTTAGAAATAAGATGAACACAGATGTGTGCATTGCATTCATGCATAGAAAATCCGAATAATTTTTGCGACTTTGAACAAAACTTGTCAAAGTGATTGAAGCTTCTCTCAACTTGATGCAATTGGAGTAGATCATCAAGTTGACTGCGATAAGTTTCAATATGACCTTTGCTAAAAACATTATTTTGGGTAATGGTAATTTGATCTAAGGGTAGATCAAATATAATGTAACTAAACCATTACACATTGATTAATGATTATAATTTGATACTTATGTGATCATTCCATGGTATTAATTTCATTAACCATGAAAATCAAACTATGAATATAATTCAAGTAATAAGAATATAAGAACCAACTCTTGATCCACTTTATCCTTATTTATCTTTACCATGAGTATCATGGTAATATCTAACCTTAACTCTTTAGTGGGATTAAGTAGGAAAGAAACCAAGTCAAGATCATTCACCACATATCTTTCTTTCCATATTAATCCTTATCATCTCTATTGAACCTTATTCTAATATCCCTTGTTCATCAATGTTGAGTAATCCACTATTGATCTATCAACTCTTGTTTTTATCTTAGCATTCACTTAAATCCTTTTGAGAAGGAAGTAAGAAGAGGTAAGTAGTAATGATAGTTTTGGATATCATCTATAGGATGGGAGTGAGTGAAGAGAATCAAATCAATAGGATTATTGATGAAGTTAGCTCACTCCTGAAATGATAGAAGAGTTATTTGGAATATATAATCATATGGTGTTAAAGAAGATTACAAGGATAAATTCTGAAGCAAGTTACCAAGGAGTAATCCTATTGGATTAAGCAGGCATAGTTCTGAATAACATCCCTTAATCCAATAGAGATGCTAAGAAGATAAATTCAATACAACTATAATGTTGTATTGATGAAAACTTTGGTTAGCCAACTAGAAACCTAAACCATTTAGAATCAAAGGATTATAATGATCATGCTTTAGTCACCAAGATTGAATGCTTATATCAAGTATAAGGGACATTGGTGGATAGAACATGATTGAACCCTAGTATAGATATATTATCCTAGATTAGTCATTACAAGTCACATTAATATAATGTGAGGTTGGAGTATGAATTACTAGAGTTGAGTAAAATAAGATAGTATGGTTAAGCTATTAGTGTAGCATGGAGTTATTGAAGTAGTGTTATTCCTCTTAAAGGATTGTAACATTTTGAGGAGAGTAGTTTGAATTATACATCTATTGGAATAATATTAGTGATGAAGATAAAGGAAGTGTATAAATGGAGTTAGAAGTAACTACTTGTTGGATTGGAGGTTATCAGCAGTAGAGTTGTTGATATAACCAAGTATAGTTATGAGAAGATTATGAGAAGCTTTAGTGTCAAGCTTTGCATCAGAAATGACCCGACCAAGATCATCAGCGGGCCGGTCTGGTTCCCGTACTTCACCTCCTTCTTCTTCATTGTCTTCCATTGCGGTATCAGCATATTCAGGGAACATAGATCGCTAGTTGTCATCATCGTTCTCTTCTTCATCGCCGTCTTCCATCACAACCCCTCTTTCTCCGTGTTTGTTCCGAACATTATAGCCAGACATAAAACCAGACTGAAGCAGGTGGCTCTGAATGACTCTTGTGGAAGTGTGAGCCTTCTCATTCCTATAGTCAACACATGGACAACACATAAAACCATCATGCCGCTTGTTCTCCTTGGCCACAAGTCGAAAAGAATGCACGCCTTCTCTGAAAGCGGCAAAGCGTCGGTCACCTACATCCATGGATGGCTCGTCTGTATCATACAAATATATATCAAACGCAATCACTATGCTAAAATTAGTACGGCACGGTCTCAACGAGAAAATAGTTGCTAACCTTTTATTACACTTAGAAACAAAGATGAGAAAATTTAAGTGTGGATCGGGCACCTCATATCATGTCTGTCTTGTGTGACGTAAACTCACATTGCTCTAATGGATAATTCACCGAATACCTCTAGTGCATAGGAATAAGAGAAAAAAATAGCACAACACCACCTCTTCCACCAGGAAAAAAACAGTTGAGAGGGGGAGGGGCTGTGCCATATATATAGGGCCAGACCACTAGTCCTGGTTTGAGATACATACCGGAACTAAAGGGGGTGCCCGCAGCGAGCGGCAGTCCCCATACCCTTTAGTCCCGGTTTATGTCCCAAACCGGTACTAATGGGGTCTAATGGGACAGGACCTATGGTTTGGGGTGGCTCGGGCCGTCCGACGCGTGCCATTAGTCCCGGCCCCAGCCACAGCCGGGACTAATGGCCTGGATGAAAGGCCTGCATTCTACTAGTGGCTGGTGTACCTCATCCCGAGAGACTCCTCCGACGTCTTTTCCAAGGACAAGATCCTCAGGTCCCTCAGCTTCCGCCCGATGCGGTACATGAGCCGCCGCTCTCCGACATCCCCGTCGGCACCAACGATGAGTCCTCGGAGCCGCCTTCACCGTCCTACTTTTCCAGGTCGTCGTCGTCGCGCCGGTGGAGTAGCCGCGAGGACTGAGAAGGCGGCTTCCTTGCAGCGGGTGCTCGTTAATAGATTTATGCACTAGCCAATTATACCAAATGACCGATCTGATGGAAAGGGCTAGGCGGTGTATTTATATTCAACACTCCCCCTCACGTCTAGGCTATTTTAGTCCTTAGCGTGGGATAGGACTAGGCCAGAAAATCTTTTGTTTCCTTTTTTTTAATTATGCGTGAGCAGGGTCTTAAACTCAAGACCTCTTGGCTCTGATACCATAATGAATTTATGCACTAGCCAATTATCCTAAAAGACATGGAAAGGGCTAGGCGGTGTATTCATATTCAACACTCGTTAGTTCTGACTAGATAGGTATAGCTTTGTGGTTCTGAACTACACGTAATCTCTTTGATGCTATTGTGGTGAGATTTGAGAATGGTGTATATGAAGATTATGGAGTCGAGGTGGTGTATAGAGCAGGTTGTTCTTGTAGATTTGTACACTTAAGTTGAATTAGGAGGATGGATTATTCGATTCTTTAATGTTTCTTTTCTCTTGGTGATTCTTTACTGTTTCTTTTCTCTTGGTGAAGCCGCTGCTTCGCTTGTCTAGCGTTGTGCCCGAGCCGCCGCTCCGACGAAGCCGAATCAGTCGCCGATGTAGCTACCACCTTGGCCTTGTTTTACATGCCGCCGTCGGATTTAGTGTGTGTGTGTGTGTGGAGGTGAGGGGCTGAGGGTGTGTGGGAGGCGGCTGGGAGAAAATGACCGTCGCTGCCGCCGAACCTGATTCAGTGTAGGGGAGGGAGAAAAAGGACCGCCGCTGCCGGATTCAGTGTCGGGGGTTAGAAAAGTACAGAAATGGATTTTCCCGTGCGGCACGTGCAGGATGACTTAGAAGGGACACAGAAGGGGCATGACAGGTACTAATATAACGGAATATCCTGACATAACGTATAAGATTTGAAAATATTTGGTTTGTCCACCATTCACTCGAATCGCGGTAAACCTAGCCCCATGCAAGAGTAGCATTTTACACCGCACGGCCTGAACCTAGGTAAACTCTCTGTGTCCCTCTGTCGTGTTTTCCGTAGTTTTTCTCACTAAGGTTGCTGAGAGTCTTGTGGAGATTGTGTCCAGCCCCTTGTGTTCGATTTCATCCTACTTCGAGAGATACCCCCGTTCATTCGCACAGACAAATCTCTGACAGAACCCAACATAAGATTGCAACAAAATTAGTCACATAGTTCATCGTTGCAATAATTACAAATGAAGTATCCTACTCCTTAGACTGTGAGATCGTACTTAATTACTATTAACCAAGGTTGCTTTGATTGCATCAATCATAACATCGTAATAGGGTGATCAGAAAGTTGTATGTCAGGTATTCCGAAGGGATAGGTTGAGGCGTATATATCAAGATCGAGATTTTTTTCTCCCACGTGACAGGAAGATGCATTGGGCCCACTCAGTGGGATTACGTTTATAAAGATGCGCAACTTATGACTAAGTCATGGGAATGGAATATCATGAGAAAAAGTTAAGCAAGCACTTGTCGGTAACAAGATCGAACTAGGTATGGTGATACCAATGATCAGATCTCGGACAAGTCATGTATCGAAATAACAAAGGGAGTTGGACTCGACATTTATGGTTTAAACAACATTGATATCACGAAATTCATAGGGGCCATTATGGGTATCTAGATCCCGTTGATGATTATTGATCTGAGAACTATCACGATCATGTTTGTGATGTTCCCGAACCATAGGGTTACAAACTTAAGTGTTCAATGACGCTTGGAGATCGTTTTGGAATCATCGGGATCACCGGAAGAAAGAGAAGAAAGAACCAGAATCATTCCGGGAAGGATCTGAAGTAGTTCAGAGTGATTCAAAATGAGTTTTGGAGTATGAGGATTTGTAAAATATGTTTTTGACATTAATTAGTGTAATTAATGTTTGAATAATTTAATTTGGAGAAAATCTCCCTCTTAGGCCACTTCCTAGAGGGAAGGGCCCATGAGGGAGGGCCAACCGCCCCAAAGGGCTTGGGGTCGTTCGACCATGCGTATGTGTGAGGGGCCCACCCTGGCCGCAACCTCCTCCTTGGCGCCTCCTCCTCCCTTTATCCCCACATTGCTTGCTGGCTGGTGGGAGTCCTTCCTTTTCCCCTATATAAGAAGGGGCATATGGGAGGGAAAGGCCCACAACAACACAATATTTCCTAAGAAATTTTCCTTAGGGAATTTCTCTCTATCTCGTTGGTTATCGTGCTTGTGGTTCCAAGAAGAACTGCGCACGTGGGAGATGACGGTTTCTTAGGCATGCCATCACGTTCCTTAATCCCGATTCTATAAGATCTGCTTTCGCAATATCGGCTGGATCATGAGAATGGTAGTCGTCGTTGAGCATCATACGTGTGAGAAACCACATGGGTGCTTCCAGTTGTGGCACCTGGATTGTCGTACATGAAGCAATGCGGCCTTGAGGTTGGCTATCAGTACAACTAAATCATCCACGTTCACCGCGAACGTTAAAATTTTCTTCTACAAGGGTATATCAGTAGTGGTGTCAATGATATTTCTATAAAATTTGTGACATTTAAATTTATAGGGGACATTGTTAGGATTCATGCCTTAGAGGCGTCACTATCCGTGTGTATTCATAAGATGTCTATGTATGAACTATTTGTACTTTCATCGAATTCATGATTCGATTGTGGAACCTTGTACATAATATAGTTCATGAAAGTTTCGTCCTTAGTCATTTGAGGTTGTGGTATACACACACCGCTAAGACTAATGTGTAAGGAGGAAGATGGATAATTCCAGCTATCATTGGCATAGATATGCTATCTAACTTATACTGGCTTTGCCAAAGAGCTAGGTTATCCGGACTGGCCAAAGATTGAGCCAGCATGACAAAGCTGTATTATGATCCCAATCATGCAGTGTAATCCTTAAACTGATGTGAACACATGATATGGGTTGTGGATTAGACGATTTAGAAGCAATTATGTGCTTGGTGTTATAAAGGAAGTGCTTGGTATTACTAAGAAGCAATTACATGGTGTGGACGCACTAAGACGGGATTTTCCCTCGATATTTGAGGGATGATCTACTTGGTTAACTGTTAACCAAGGTACCGCAGCTAAGTAGTTCGCCAGAGGAATCACATATCATGGAGACAAGAAAAGGGAGTTAAGGCGACACTGGGACGACGAGAACTCACCTGTGGATTGCCACCAATATCGTGAAAAAAAGGGACCTAGACATAACGTCACATTGATGGCTACTCATCGGTATGCCATGATCAGCTAAACGAACTACCAAAATAAAGAGAGTGGTTATTTCCAATCCATTTCTTATAAATTCAAAATGATTGTTAACAACTATTCTCAATGAGAATAAACAAAAACATCATAAAGTAAATTAGCAAACCGCAACCATGTCTATGTATCCAAAAAATATTCTATAGTTGCAAAATAATAAGAAATACTAGTTATAAAAAATCTCGAATATAAGCATGCACTTCATATATATCCCAGCTGATAAAAATATGCCATATCGGACAATAAACTAAAAACATCATATGTTGCTATTGTAGGAGGCGTGTGCACTTTATTAGTACTTATCATGACAAGAAAAAGAAGACATATTATATTTGGATGTAAGAGGATAACAAGAACATTACAATGGTGAAGAAATCACAAAGAAGTGTTTCCTACAAATGAAATAATTTCCCGTGTCGTTTTCTACAAAATTACCATGAGGTCGTATGAGCTAGGAATATGATACGGGGAAATTGAGAAGTGTGCAACTTGGTGGGGGCATATAGGTTACTCTAGGATCATATCTAAAAAATATCATATAATATCAAAGAGATTTTACAAAAAATTATAGCATGGGGGAGCCATGGCCCTAGCTTTGTCTGACGATAACCTGGAAACGTGTATATATAAATTCATATACATGGTTGCCAATTTCCGAAAACACAACAACAAAAATTGTGTGCCGAATGGTATATAGATAAAACACACTAGTTCATCATACACACATATAACACATGTAACAATCTCTTGTAATGATAAATAAGAGAGAAACAAAGGAATGAATAAGGACCTTAAAGCTAGCTAGAGCTTATAGAAGAACCACAGTAAGATGTTGCTCTCTTTCTCCTCTTGTTGATTAAGGCTTGTTGTTGTGTGCCTTGTACCCCATCTATGCTCAGACATTTATAAGGAACCAAGAGGAGGGGTGTGTCCATCGCCAGTCGATATTTGCCGTCCGGTAGAAAATCACCTCGAGTCACACATGCATATATCTCCACCGCTTCACACCAAGATAAAAAAGAGGTACTAATATTGATATACTCACCATATCTTTTGTGATTAATAATTCATATATTTTTTATGTTTCCACAAATTTCTCAAAGATATATATACAGTGAAGATCACTGCATATATACGTATTTGTCGTGACATGTCGGTGTAGCTAGATACCAAAACATGATTAAAATAAATTGTTCTGCCATCAACAATGGGTGGATGGCATTTGATCTACCATATGTTATTATGGCATTAGTTTTAGCTATGATAGGAAACCATATTATTAATGTGGAGAATATTTATATCAATGAATAATTAATTATATATCGTACCTAATATATTTCAGACCAACCATACATTAGTTAACTTGATACACATATTTTCTTAATATGCCATCTATAATTGCATGGCATATAGGTACATGTACCTAATATAGTTGACTAATTGATTTGACGACTTAATGAGAAAATATGTAAAAGAATTGGACCCAATTGTATATGTACTACGATTGAGGGTGCTAAGTGCAAAGTGGTTCCCATCCAAGATTTTATTTTATTTTTATGTACACATGTTTAAATTGTAATATAAACTTCTACGAATTGAAGAGTTGGAACTAAGAAGAAAGTTTATGTGACATGTGAAGGTCCGAGGCTAGCATGTAAGTTCTTTTGCTAACAACTGTACAATATTAGAGCGCCACACATATAGCATACTAGCCGCACAATATTGGACTAATATAGGCCTTATGTAGCACGAAATAGTAACGGGAAAGTTAAAAGTCCGTAGCAGGGCTACAAAGTGATGGGCCCATTTCAAATAGTGTAGGCCTCCGGCAGGGCAAAACAGTAACATGCCATCTTTTTATTGGGCTCCCCTACTGGATCGGCCCACTTAAATAATTAGCGGGCCTTGGCTAGGTTTGGCTTCTAGCATGGTTTTTTGACCATTAACGATGGTAACTGGCCGTTAACGGTATTTGCCATGTAGAAGTTTGCATGGCTTCAGCAGTCAATGGGGCTGGCGAACAGATCTATGATGGCACGAGTTTCCGTGGCTAAAGGGTGCGATCCACCATGGTCGCGAAAAAACCATGGTAGATTCTCTGGTGATGGGACTTTTACCACGGAAGACATTCGTCGTAGAAGACTTTTTAACCATGAAAAATGGGCGTTCAACCACAAAAACCGTCTGTTGTAAAACCCAACTTTTCTTGCAGTGAAAATAGAGGAGAGTCAAACTCTCATGCTAGCAAGATTTGCAAGAAAGCCCAAGCCAAATCGGCCGGTCCAATACCTCAAGATGATGAGTATTGAAACAAAGATGAGAAGCCTCAAGAGCTAGACTATAGCAATGCTCCATCTCCAGATTATAACAGTGAAGAATTTCGATACTGAAGGAGAAAATGATGCCTTGTACCAACATTTCATTCAAAAAGTAGCATATAAGGTACATGAGATAGAAATGAAATATAAGAAATTAGTTGAGAAACTTCCAGCTAACCTTTATGATATATTTGAGCCCACTATTAAAATTCATATAGGAGTTAATAAGATTGCTGCACTTTGTGATCTTGCTGCTAGTGTCTCAAAAATTTCTAAAATTATTTGAAAGACTTAACCTTGAGCCATTTCAAATTATCAAAC
Source organism: Avena insularis (assembly GCA_023614405.1). Classification (NCBI taxonomy): domain Eukaryota; kingdom Viridiplantae; phylum Streptophyta; class Magnoliopsida; order Poales; family Poaceae; genus Avena; species Avena insularis. The sequence goes on along the minus strand of CM042695.1, from coordinate 372,619,710 downwards.
TAAGACTCCACTTAGCATATTGAACTTAAAAACAAGTTTTAGGAGTCAAAGAGAATATTATTGTAGAAATCAAAAGATTTCCGGCATAGATTTATTTTTCGTGCCCCTGGTTCGTTAGCTGTACTCACTTTTCCCTAGCCGCTTAGTTTTTTCTCACTTTTGTCCAGCTCCTATTATAAAACTCTCACATCGGTCTGAAACTCGCTCTCCGTCGGGTCCCGTTAGTGGACCCTCGCCATTACATGCTGACAAGTGGGACCGCATTCAGGTGGGTCCCGTAGTGGACCCTCGCCGTTACGTGCTGACAACTAGGACCCACCCCTGTTGCGTGATGCATGTCAGGTGGGGCCATGTTTAGTCGAGTCCCGCAGTAGGACCCCCCATGGTGTGGGGTCGGCTTGGTGGGAACGCGTTTTGGGGATGTGGTGTGGGACCATGTGGGGCGCGTATGGTAGTTACGTGCGTCCTGTCGCCTAAATTGAAAGATTTCTTTTTTGTTATTTTTATGATTGGCCTTTTTAAGAGTGCCTTTCCCCTTTATGTCGCTAATAATTGTTATTTTTGCCAAAAAAAAGGCAGCGAATCTAGAGCAGCTTCTCTCTTCATTCATAGTTCCTTTTGGCCCTCGTATTTTCCCAATCTGGCAGCAAATCTAACCAGCACCATAAATATGTAGATGAATAGAGCAAAATGTAGATAAAGCAGCTAATAAAGGATTATATAGTACGATGCTTAAACCAGGTTCGACAATTAGGCTACTCAGCAGTAGCAGCTTATAAGTTCAATAGAGACAACAAAACAAAAGAAGCTGCTTTACAGCAGCAGCAGCATCAGCACATGATCAGTGGCCCCTCATGGCCTGCGCTAGGAGGGCCTCCGCCTCCTCCCTGTGACTTGATCGGGGGCATGCGACCCTCCTCGATGGCCACCTTCTGGAGGTTGCGGAGGTGAAAACCGAGCGCTTTGTGCTGGGCTCTGAAGGCGTTGGCGTTCTTTGATGGGCTGCAGTTCTTCACGTCCTCGGCATGCATCCCGAGGGAGTTGTAGTCAGTGGCGAGGCTCCTGGTGCAGAAGGGGCAGTTGTAGACATCACCGGCAAAGAAGCCGTTGAACTGGCCGGACTTCATCTTCCTCAGCACCTAACGAGTCTTGGTGTCCATGGACTCGTCGTCGCTGCAGACGTCGCTGCTATCCACCTATTACAAAAAACAGTAGCGTGCAATAAGGACATGATTGAGATACCGTGATTATCTGGATTGATTACATGCATAAATTAACCGATTGAGATCCCCTGATTATTCCCCAATCCCCAAATCTCAAACCAAATCGAATACTGATCCCAACTACAGATCGGTGCTAGTACTAATCCCAACTATAGATCGGTGCTAGTACTAATCCCAACTACAGATCGGTGCTAGTATTGATCCCAACTAGGGGCATTCATCGAAATATAAGATCTAACACAAGAGGATTAGCTACTATAAAAATACCTAGAATCCACCGATTAGCCGAGCCCTAATAACACACGATCTAGCATCCAACAATGGGAGTGGGGGAAGAACAAAGGAAGGGGAGAAAACCCTAGTTACCTCCGACCATGGGTCGGCTAAGTTGGTGTCGAAGGGGTTCTCCGGCCTAATGTAATCGTTTTCCCCGTAGGGGTCCTAGCCGTCCGGGATCTGCAGGAGAACGGCGAGGGCCTGTACGGGGACGGGGTCTCCTCGCCGATGGCTACGGCGTAAGCGGGGACAGGGGTCTGGACAGGGGTGGCGGCTGGCTTCAATGCCTCGATTTGGGCCCACTATGGGGACGAGGTCCTCCTCGTCGGCCGCCTTGGAGGCGATGATGGCCACCAAGACGTTCTTCTCAATTGCCGGCGTGGTTGGGGTTTTCTTGGGGGTTTGCAGAAGGTGATGGGAAAGTGGAGATGGTCGCGTGAGTGAGTGAGCGAGTGAGTGATGAGTGAGAGTGAGGAGGCCTCTATAAAGGTGAAGGGAGGAGACGTTTCGTTGCACCACCGTGCACCGCGTAACCGCGTGCGCTACTACACCGTTCACGGACACACGCGTCCGCTATCGCCCTGCGCACCGCGACATGCTTACCGTGCGTCACGTTTTCCCCCTCGTGTCTAACCTTGGCCACTTAGTTGTGCTCAGTTATACCCTCAAGTGTAGCACTGGCAATTTGGTTGTACTCAGTTTTTCCCTCCAGTACTAACACTGCCGTGTGCAATATACTCACTTTTACCCTCCGGTGGCTGGTCAACAAAGAGTCCACGAATGGATTTTATCTAGCTAATTGAGTCATTTTATGCACAACAATTTTAAAAAGATCAAAACATAGTGGCATCTATCTAGGGAGTCTTATTATGTGACCTACCACTATAAGAAATGTATATAAATCAAGTTTTAACCTAAATCACCACTTCTCAAATCACCTACTATCTATGAAGGTTCATGGCATTCTACTCAATCCTCTCCCCAAAACATAATTTGTCTGAATGAGGCAATAATTGTCAAACTGATGTATATTTTAATTTCAAGTAGTTTGATGTGTTCCAATATGTATTTTATTGTATAAAAGAACCAGTTTCCATTTTGAAAACTCTTTTTGGTTTATATTTGAACCCCCTTGTCAGTTTTGCCCTTGGTTTTTAAGTTCTACTGAGTTTTCCCCTCCCTCTTAGTGACAAACTCTCACACATTGTTCATCTTGGCTGCTATGCTCTGATTGGTCGAGACAGTTGTCACACAGATCGTACCCACCAACCGTTGATCCTCTGATTGATCCGCTATAATATAGCGGACAGGATAACCCCTATATCTGTCGGGGGCACCCTCTATCCATGCAAAATAACGAGTTTGCCACTGATGCTTTAACTCCATAAACAAATGATTTTAAATATAGTTTGAAGGGAAAGTGTTCAAAGGTGTATAATTTTTTCATTATATTTCACTCCATGTCCTATGTGCGTTTTCAAAGAGTTCAAAGGTGTATAATTTTTTCCATATGCAAGTTTATGCATTACATCCCTACATTTTATGAAAATGATAATCTCTAAAGATTTTCTTAGCACATCATTATCACGTATTAAGTGCGATTTCATAGTGTTCAAAGGTAAACACCCTTTTCCTTTACATTAAGAGTTGTATAATTTTTCAATTTGAAAGTGTTCAAGAGTAGTGTCAATTATAAACACTCTTTTACATTAAGAGTTGTATAATTTTTCAATTTGAAAGTGTTCAAGAGTAGTGTCAATTATAAACAATCTTTTACATTAAGAGTTGTATAATTTTTCAATTTGAAAGTATTCAAGAGTAGTGTCAATTATAAACACTCTTTTACATTAAGAGTTGTATAATTTTTTAAATTTGAAAGTGTTCAAGAGTTGTGTCAATTATAAACACTCTTTTACATTAAGAGTTGTATATTTTTTTTAATTTGAAAGTGTTCAAGAGTTGTGTCAATTATAAACACTCTTGTACATTAAGAGTTGTATAATTGTTTTTAATTTGAAAGTGTTTTAAGAGTAGTTTCAATTATAAACACTATTTTACATTAAGAGTTGTATAGTTTTTTCAATTTGAAAGTGTTCAAGAGTTGTGTCAATTATAAATACTCTTTTACATTAAGAGTTATATGGTTTTTTTAAATTTGAAAGTGTTCAAGAGTTGTGTCAATTATAAATACTCTTTTACATTTAGAGTTGTATAATTTTTTTAAATTTGGAAGTGTTCAAGAGTTGTGTCAATTATAAACACTCTTATACATTAAGAGTTGTATAATTTTTTTAATTTGAAAGTGAATCGCTAGCCATGCCAGAGTTGTGTCAACTATAGTTTCATACCGCGCGATAGTTTCATAATTATAAACACTCTTGCAAACCAACTGAATCACCACTGCTCCAGGGGAATTTACAATAGATTTTAGGGAGATTTTATCTATCTTTGAGAGTTATGGAGGTTGAAACCACCGCTGGGAAGTAAAATCCAGAGAGATATTGTTCACAAGCACGAATTACGCCAGCACTAGATCAATCCTATTCGAAAATCAAGGCAGTTAGTTGAGCACCATCGATTCGCGTTCAAATACTGCCAATAATCAACCCACAAAAGGGAAATGATGCTTATCCAGATGGAATCCATGCGTTAGATCCCACGAATCCACCCAATCTTCTCTGTTCTCGACTGGGATGGACGGTGCACCAGCCGGCGTTGCATACTGTTCCACGAAAGGGGTAGATCTAGCAGTGGTGGGAGCAGAGCCGGAGGTGGAGTGGGCTCCACGGCTAGGGGGAGGGGCAGCTCTGGGGCCGAGGACGACATAAGGTAGGAGGGCACGACGGCGGGGCAGCGGACCCGTCCCAACGCGACCCCACCCTTCAGCACGTATGTATGACCCGTACCAACGCGGCCCCTCCGGTCAGGCATGTAACGGTCGAGGCCTCTTAACATAACGCTCAACGCCCGACCCGCCCCAATACGGTCCCACCAGTCAGCATGTAACGGTCAAGCCTTTGACCTGACGGCATCCCTTCGTTTGAGCGCCCGCGAGGGTTTCTTAACATGGCAAGGGGAAAAGTGAGGAAAAACTAAGCAGCTGGGGAAAAGTGAGTACAACTAACGAACCAAGGGCACGAAAATAGAAATCTATAAAAACTAATAAAGCTTTACTAAATTTGCATGACGGGAATGTTAGACTAGGGCTACCATCTAGAGAACCATTTGTAGTCCACTAGTGCTGCGCAGGACGTGTCGCTCTAGGCTCCAAAGTTGTCTCCTCGAAAGGAGCACGCCCGCCTAGGCCCGATATCCGCCTATAAGGAGGGACGGGCCTTCACATGTCAAGGTCGATTCTTCTCCACCCTATCTTCTCAACTTGCCTCCTCGAAGAAGAAGAAGGGGACCTCGACGAGGTGAGGTCCGACGACACCACCGGGGAGATTTGATCTTTGCCCATGTAACACATGTTAGGCGCTTTAGGACTTGTCATTTCCTTTCTGAGAGTGCTAAGGTTACTTCCCCTATGATGGTAGCTGTAAGGATTGGCGAGCCCTTGTGAGCCATGAGAAGCTCCAGCTTGTGCCCTCATGGAGGGGTCCGACGCTGGACCTCGGCTTAGATTTTTAAGTGATGTTTTAGCCTCGCGAGGCCCACTCGTACTGCTATTCCTTGGTCGTGGAGGCAGATGTGCGGGTCACCTTTCGAGGAAAGGGGAGTATGCTCAGGCATTTGTTGTAGTTGTTGGTGTTTAGGCTTGCAGCCAGGGCCGCCTTGCAAGTTGCTCTGTAGATATCCTAGGGAGTACTGTACGGCTAGCGTCTTATTGTAGGCGAGGTGACCCGATGTTGGACCTTCTCTAGTCGTAAGTAGTGACTGCGCCATGAGGAGGCTTTGCCTTGCGCGCCTTTCCTGAGGCCTTGATACGTCGGAAACGTATCTATGATTTTTGATGCTCCATGCTTGTTTACTATCTACTTTGCTTTGCTTTGTCCACACTTTGAGGTGTTTTTATGAGTTTTCTGGAACTAACCTATTAATAAGTTGCCAGAGTGCCAGTTGCCTGTTTTCTTCTGTTTTTGGTTCCAGAAAGGCAGAAAATCAATATTCTCGGAATTGGATGGGACAAAGCCAAAGTCAATATTTTACCGTGGGTAACACGAAGCCAGAAGACGAGACGGAGAAGGCTCACCAGGGGGCCACACCCCCTGGCCGCGCGGGTGGGCCCACCCCACGCCTAGGGGGTGCAGCTGCCCTGGTGCCCCCCTGGCTCACCCCTTCTCCTATAAGATGCCCCCGATGCAGAAACCCTAGGCAACCCGATCAAAACTCCACGAAACCGTTTGTAGCCACCACCACCATTGTCCCTAGATCGGGGGGATCTGAAGTTCTTCCTAGCACCCTGCCGAAGGGGAGATCATCCCGGAGGCCTTCTTCTTCATCATGCCAGCCTCCAGTATGAATCGTGAGTAGTTCCACCTTGGACTACGGGTCCATGTAGTAGCTAGAAGGTTGTATCTCCTCCTTGTGCTTTCATGTATAGATCTTCTGAGCTTCGTTCATGATCAAGATCTAATGTAACATCCCAGCATTAGAGCTTAGAAATAAGATGAACAAAGATGTGTTCATTGCATTCATGCATAGAAAATCCGAATAATTTTCGTGACTTTGAACAAAACTTGTCAAAGTGATTGAAGCTTCTCTCAACTTGATGCAATTGGAGTAGATCATCAAGTTGACGGCGATAAGTTTCAATATGACCTTTGCTAAAAACATTATTTTGGGTAATGGTAATTTGATCTAAGGGTAGATCAAATATAATGTAACTAAACCATTACACATTGATTAATGATTATAATTTGATCCTTATGTGATCATTCCATGGCATTAATTTCATTAACCATGAAAATCAAACTATGAATATAATTCAAGTAACAAGAATATAAGAACAAACTCTTGATCCACTTTATCCTTATTTATCTTTACCATGAGTATCATGGTAATATCTAACCTTAACTCTTTAGTGGGATTAAGTAGGAAAGAAACCAAGTCAAGATCATTCACCACATATGTTTCTTTCGATATTAATACTTATCATCTCTATTGAACCTTATTCTAATATCCCTTGTTCATCAATGTTGAGTAATCCACTATTGATCTATCAACTCTTGTTTTTATCTTAGCATTCACTTAAATCCTTTTGAGAAGGAAGTAAGAAGAGATAAGTAGTAATGCTAGTTTTGGATATCATCTATAGGATGGGAGTGAGTGAAGAGAATCAAATCAATAGGATTATTGATGAAGTTAGCTCACTCTTGAAATGATAGAAGAGTTATTTGGAATATATAATCATATGGTGTTAAAGAAGATTACAAGGATAAATCCTGAAGCAAGTTACCAAGGAGTAATCCTATTGGATTAAGCAGGCATAGTCATGAATAACATCCCTTAATCCAATAGATATGCTAAGAAGATAAATTCAATACAACCATAATGTTGTATTGATGAAAACTTTGGTTAGCCAACTGGAAACCTAAACCATAAAGAATCAAAGGATTATAATGATCATGCTTTAGTCACCAAGATTGAATGCTTATTGACGAGGTTTGATTTCGTCAATGCCCATTGTTATGAGCTTGGGTTTTGGAGAAGATGGGAATGCTGGAGATCGCGGAACGGTTAGCAAACAGGCAACACGGGGACACGAGGTTTACCCAGGTTCAGGCCCCCGGAGGGAAAACCCTACTCCTGCTTGTCTGCTCTTGATTACGGCGGAACCGAAGGTTACAAGGGTGCGCAGATGCAATCTGGCGTGGAGGTGTGTATGCGGTGGTATGTGAAGTTTCCTCCTCGTCGTGCCCTCCTAGCCTTTATATAGAGATAGGTAGGTCCCGGGCATAGATCGTGTCGGTTACAGGTTTTAGGGTTTGCCCCTTTGAATATTCTATCTATTCTACTCTTGCTCTCCAAGGATCCGAAGGCTTCATGGGCCCTGGCCACCCGAAAGTCTTCATGGGCTGGCGCATATTCGTCGTGGGCCTTCCTTGGGCTGCACCAGGTATGCTAAAATCGTGTACCCGTAGGGTATAACCATGTCAGTAGCCCCCGAGTGTTCAGTCGAACCGTAGATTCGGCTGAAGACTCTTCAATCTTTCGGGTGCAGCTATCTCTGCTTGTTTAGAGAATAATTTAAGTGTGTAGGGATTGTTTATGCGTGTGCCTGACTCTCCCGATGGATCAGAGTTAGTTAACTGTCTTAGGACAAAACAACACGATCTTCTTCAGATTCGAGTCCCTCGACTCGAATCTGGAACATATGCTGGCGTAATTTGACTCAGGCCGCAGAGGACTTACAGGAGTGGAATTCTAGTAAATTTTAAATAATGCACCCAACGTGTCCTTCGGGATTTTTCATCGCGCCTACTGGCACGGATTCTTACTAGCAGAGCACAGTCGTGTGTGTTTCTAGGCCATCAGATGATATCTGTAGGTCTTATCTTTGTGTCACAGACACAACGTCCAAATGTTTATCACCGCGGAGGTGTTTCAGGTGCCCAAGGAGGACGTTGCTCACTTAGGCGTTAATTAGGGCAGAGTTGCCAAAAAGTTTTTTGCATACTGATCTGAAGGATCGCAGTCGAAGAATTCATAGGGTGCGCGACAAGCGCTCCCTATGGGAGTATCCCCCGAGTGTCTGTTCGAGTCGTAGACTCGAGTAGAGACTTTAATTCAGTCTTTATTGACTTTTAGGTCTGTAGGACACAAATTTTTCGGATGCTTGAATCCATCCTCCCTATGGGAGTAGCCCCCGAGTCCGTAGTGGAGTCGTAGACTTGACGTAGGACTCGAAGAATAGTTCAATGTTGTAGTGCTTTGTTCATTTTTCGGGTGCGCGGCCAGCGCTCCTGATAGGACTAGCCCCCGAGTAGTTAGTCGAATCATAGATTCGAGTGAGTACTTTTAGCTGTGTAGCCGAAGAATTGTAACCATTGCTAGTATAGCTTTTGATGACGTCAGTGCTGATGATCGGTGACCTCAAGCGTCTGCAGCGCTAGAGATGACGTGACTGGACGAACATGGGTCCCACCTTCTGACTTTGAGTTGACTGGTCACACGCGGCGTGGAGATAATTACGGCGTCGCCTCAATTTCCGTGCGTAGTGGACGGCGTGTGAGCGACGGTTCGCTGCTGTGCTAACACGTGGACGGTTGGATTTGGATGTTGGCTTTAGGTCTTCCCGAAGAATGGCTGTTGTGCATCGTCCTCATCTTATAATCACTGGGGAAAAGTGAGTTTGTTTTTCACCGCAGCCATTCTCGTTTCACTGCTCCCATCTTCTTTGAGCTTTCCTTGCTGCGCGCTGGAATTTCTTCGAACCTTTCCTTCCTTGTTTCTGCGTTCTCATCATCGCCACCGCTGCACTGTGATGGGGAAGTCCAAGAAGGCCTCCACCGCGGTTGGTACTAGTGCTGCCGCCGGCGGCAAGAAGGGTTCCGCCGCCACTCGCATCACCGATGGTGGCTGGCGGCGATCGGAGACTCACGAGGGCGATCTCCGCAAGCTCCCCGCATGGAGGCCGTCAGGATTCCCGGTGACGAGGTAATTCCCCGTCCTCCCGCTGGGTTTTGGGTAATGTTCGCCGCTTTCATCCTTCGGGGCCTTTCCTTCCCAATCCATGATTTCCTCCGTGGATTGCTTTTCTTCTATGGCGTCCAACTCCATCATCTTTCGCCTAATTCTGTTCTTCACATTTCTTGCTTCATCACCTTCTGCGATTGTTGGCTCGGCATCGAGCCACACTTTGGCCTCTTCCGGAAGCTCTATTCCGTGAAGAGGCAATCTGGATCCGATGGCGTGTATCCCATCGGTGGCTGCATCATTTCCCTAAAATCCAATTTTCTCTTCTTTTCTTTCTCTATGTCGGAGTCTGTCTAGTACTGGCGGAGGCAATGGTTTTACATCCGCGACACCACAGTGGCCGGGCAGAACTTTGGCCTTGCTCCTTTTGACCCCTCCCAGAAAATCCAGCCAAAGCGGTCCTGGAAGAATCACATCTTGGACGGCGAGGTGGCGGAGATAGAGGATCTCTATCGTCGGGTGGAAGATCTTCAGGTGATTCCGGATAAAGAGGTGAACGGCGTGGATGTCATCCGCACCTTCCTCAAACGTCGGGTGCAACCACTCCAGGCTAGGGCGCACCCGATGTTTCTTTATTCTGGCCGCCATGACCCGACTAGGGTTTCGACTTGAGATCTCTCCGTGGGAGATGTGGACGGAATCCTCCGACCATTTCTGAAGTTTAAGGCTGACGAGGACATTCCGGGTAGCTCGCTGACCCTTCCCTTCAGGGCCTCTCGACCGGTGCCACAGGTGTAGATCTAGGACGTGCGCGTAGCGCTTTTTTGACAGTGTCTCTTTATAGTTTAGTAAGTCTGAAAGTTTGTCTTCTTTTGTGCAGGAGTTCAAAGTGCCAGATATGGCGCCTCCACTACACGAACTTTTTCCGGATGCACCAGACAATGAGGTAGTGGACTCCATGTCTGAGATTCCTTTGGCGCGGTCGTCGGCTGAAGAAGCCTTTGAGTTGAGCGAGGAGCAGACTTGAAAGCGGACACGGAGCTCGAGCGAATCGTCGGATAACCTCGACTTTGCCGACGCCTAGGAACCCTCTATGCCTTGAGCGTCACAGTGGGGGTCATGGTGGCTCTTCCTCTCCTATTCCGGCCATGCCTGTGCGGGCTGTGGCGCCATAGCCGCCGGCGAAGCGGAAGAAGGAAGAGAAGAAGGAAGAGAAGAAGGAGGAGAAGAGAGGCAGGAGGACCCCGCCTGTCTTCGACTTGAGCGATCTTGACTCGTAAGTTTCTTTAGTTGCCTTCTTTTTTTATTTTTTTCAATTTAGCTTGCTTGTACTTGTCCGATGTTGTCTTTTGTAGCCACTCCTCCGATGGCTCCTTCAGCGATGGCGCTCGGGAGATGGTGGGGGAGTCGAAGGTTGCTCCTCCTCCTCAAACGGTGGCCACCTCTGAGGGAGCTTCTCCGAACCCTTCTCCGCAGGAGGCTCGGGTGGTTGTCCCCCAGAAGACTTCGGCCGGACCTTCGGAGTCGCCGTCTGATCATGTAAGTATCTTCGTTCTTACCGCGGGGGGAGCCCCCGAGCGTTTTCGGATGATCTGCTGATCCCTTTGATTTTGTTTCTCGGGGGGAGCCCCCGAGCATCTGCCGGATGGTCTGCTGATCATGCTTTCCTTTTTGTACATGCCTCGGGGGGAGCCCTCGAGCGTTTTTTCGTATGCGTAATTTGCCTTTCTCGTTCCTTGGGCGCAGCCCCCGAGCCTTTCTTTTGACGAATTGTGTCTTTTTACAACATTTTGTTCAAGGAGCCAACCAGCTGGTGCAGCAGCACTTGGTGTTGGAGGTCAGCTTCAAGTGGCTTCAGGGTACATTCGTGAGTTGGACTTTTTTGTCTTCCACTGCTTCATTTTCCTTCGATCTGATGAGTGATCTTTTGTTTGCAGATGAAAACAATACCACTCTCCGCAATCTTGATGCTCTCAAAAAGAGCCTTGGGCGAGCAGAGAAGAAGGCCGAGGACGCCGTTGGTGCGAAGGAGAGCCTCGAGCGGGAGCTAGCCAACGCAGCTGCGGCCAAGGAGCGCCTGCGGCAGGAAGCTACGGACCGCGAGGAGCAACTCGCCACTGCTGCGGCCTCGCGCGAGAAGGAGGTAGCCGGCAAGCTGATGGCTGCTGCCAAGGTTATTTCGGGTGAGTGATTTCGCCTGTTCCTTGTCTTTCTTGTTTTGCTTGGTTTTCACATTTTTTATTCCGTTTGTTTAGATGCCGCAGGCATCGAGTTTTACCGCGGTGCCCTGGAGCACGGAAGTGCTCTGGATGATGCCATTGCGGCGGTCGAAGACCGCTGCAGCACCATGGTCGGCTTGCTTTCCAAGGCCAAGGAGGTTCTCGGGCGCTTCTACAAGGAGCTCGTCCCCAAGGGCGTCGCCCTTGAGGATGTCGACTTGTTGGCGGATGCGCTGTCAGCCGATGCACCTGCGGCGTACAAGCATAAGCAAAAAGGCATTGGTGCACCCGTGGGGCTGGCGATGGCCCTGGCGTCTGGAGCGGAGCTGGATCTTCATCAGATTACCTCCCAGATGCCAACAGCCGCCGACGGATCTGAGGTAGCCTTCGCCCTCTACGCTGCCTGTTGCAAATGTTATGGGCCAAAGTTGATTGACTTGCTGGCTGAGTACGCGGTGAGGCAGCAGGGGGAGGAAAAGAGCAGGCAATCTGGCTCCGAGGCTACGCGGCGAGGCTCCGAGGATACTCAGGATGCAGCAGACCACAAGTTTTCAAACATATCCAAACACTAAAGTGAATCCATAAATAGTTAAGTAATATTACTTCCTTGTTTACAAACTATAACCACTCATCTATAAAAAGGTAAATGATTCTATTCCAGTATAATGTTAGGAAACCACTATTCAAATAGAGGTGTTACCATTCTTAAAGTATCCTTAGAGAAACATTATGAAGTACACAAGGTAAAAATAACATAGCAATATACCTTAAATCTGTCTATGTCTTTAAAGTTAACTTTAGTCTACAATACTTTAACTATTATACTAAAGACTTTGTTATGTGCTTTATAGTTACCTTTGGTCTGTTATAATTAAGCCATAAAGCATCTCAAGTCCAAACTATTCAAGCAAGCACAAACAACATCGACCACATTGGAGTAACCACAAAAACTGTTTAGACCTTAGAAAAGGAATCTTTTCTTCAAAAGTTATTCATTTTTCCACTTTAGTCAACAAACCTTATAATAATATTTCCAACTCTTAAAAAAATAAATTCAAGGACATTGTTTCAAACCTTATTTGAATAATTAGGATGGTAAATACCTAAGTTCTTTATTATTTCCATTACTTGTAAAGTAAAATTTGAAGATAAACAATTCTTATATAAGTAGTCTTTGAGTAGCATACCTCAATAGTATATCTTATTGTTCTATACCATTATTTTTACACGTTGTTTTACACACACTCACAAGCCTTAATAAGAAACACATGTGTAAAACTTATCTAAAAGGACAACACATTCTGAAGTAACCATTCCAGAATCCAAACCATAGATCAACGTTATCCCTGGGATTCGAGTTTACGAAACTGCATTACATTACTTATGCATAACAGCATCTTGCTTCTTTAAACATTAGTCCTTACCGGACCAATGATGCTGATTTCAGATATTGGATCTTATATTGTCTTGAAGACCGTGAGTAGATAATCTTGCAATCACAAAAGGCAAGTTCACACTTGCTCATGTACTTTGATTATTTTTAGTAAAGTATTTTGAAAATCCAGTGTTGTCACCACCTGCATTTCAAAAAGGTCAGAAAACACTATTTTGATAATAATGTAAATTATTGGTTACTGATCTAGGGTGATCAGCTAATCTATTAAGTCTGGCAATGGGAATACCACTGCACATGACTATATCACCTAGGACTTAACAACCAATGTCGCCAGTGATTCTTGCGCCGTATATTACACGTTGACCATGAGATTTGGAATGGGACAGAGAGGTCAGCTGTATCTTTTCCCTCTCGCATGGAGCCGGATGTGCGGGTCTTGGTTGTTATCATTCGTAGCATTCATATATTGGTAATTCGTAGATGATATGCAGCATATGGATGGGAACCCTCAGCATCCCACGATAGTTCTGGCATCTGAACGGTCTGTATTTCCTATTGCCGTAATTCAATAAGTGGACATGGCATACACCAAGGAGACATGCGGGGTCGTGGAGAAGGCAGTGATTGGCTTGGATCTTAGGTTGGGCCTCAAACCAAGGAAGTTTGAACGGGAACATACTCTCGGCTGTGCAACAAAGCCTAAGGTCTCTCATGGGTAAAGTGACGCACCTCTGCAGAGTGTAAGAACTGTAACTTGTTACTCCCTGTTCCGGGAAGGAGCTACGAACGTGGCGGGAAAGGAACTCCCTGAAAGTTCTGGTAAACCCGTGAAGGCTGACGGACATAGATTTTCAGAATAAAAGCAACCTTTGAAGAAATGTTTATAAAAACTTGCATTGCTAATGACCTATGGTCTGTGGTTGTAGATATAGTGCATCAAACACTCCTTTTCTAGTGAACTTGCTCAGTACGCTCGTAGTTAATGTATCTTCTTAACCCCTGCTAGATTCTAAAGCCATTAAGACGATGTCTACATCAAGTTATGCTCCAGGAATCATCATCAAAAGCCCAAGCTCTTCAATGAAGTCAACATATACATCAACTCAAGTGAAGACGAAGTTACTGATTAGATAGGAATATACTTTCTAGCCATAGAACCTATTCTGTAGGGTATTGCCATCGAAGCAATACCGGGTCATCAATTTAGATGTTAGTCTTATTAGTAGAATAGATTCGGAGTTCTTTATTTTTGAATCTCCTTGCAAGAAATTTCTTTCTCTCTCTTTAACTAAGAGTGTTCTGTGGATCTTGTGTACCAAGTGAGTTGTAACCTTAGCCATGTATTGGACCTGCTGTGTTTCTGTTGTACCACTCTGAGGGATGTAATACTGGTGAACGGTGTTTCATTAGTGTTATGTCAACGACTATAGTATACTACATCATGCAGTGGTATGCTGGGTCACCGTAGCTGGTATCAGAGCATATGCTTTGACCTTAGGATAAAGACCCTTTTAGGAAGATCTGTAGGTTGGATAGTGACTATAGGAGCCATCTTATCTAAACCAAATATTGTGATGACTTGTGAGAAGAATCCACTTTAGGATAACTTTGTCACTAGATACTTAAGTCATTCTTTCTTAGTAGTAATTATTTTATCTTTTCTCAGTATAGTGCTAATTAGTGTCTTCCAAAGGAGACATAACCACCAAGATACGGTAGGAAAGCCAGTTGGTCACAGTAGATTAGGATCAAGTGTAAAACATCTAGGGTACTACCACCCTTAAAAATTTTCCAACTAATCTACATGTTGGCTTGCTTGGAATCTTGGGAAACTTCTCTTGAGCAACATTTGCATTGTGTCCTTTGTTTCCACACTTGACTCATGGGCCAAGGTTTAGATTCTCCATAGGCTTGTTCAACTTGTTCTTCATCTTTTCTGGACAGTTGCTTGCATAATGTCCTGGGTTCTTGCAACTGAAACAGTTGATGTCTTTGAGTTCCTTACGTGGTTCTTGTGGACAAGTTGCCACATAATGGCCTAGCTCTTTGCAGTTGTTGCACCATACTTGGCCAATCTCCTTATTCTTCTGGTTCTCTGGGCATTCACTGGAATAGTGTCCCATTTCCTTACACTTATGACATTGCACATGACTTTTGTCCTTCTTTTGCTTTTTTGGGTTTCTCCAAAGCTAGGAGTGCATCCAGTTCATGCTGCTCATATGTTATCTGGTAGGTAGGAATGTCTACATGCTTCTTGGACCTTTTATTGCTCTTCAGAAAACTTACATTCCTCTTATTTGATCCTTTGAATTGGGTTGTTTTGTTTGGTGGTATAAGTGGACCTTTTCCGTTGTCATCAACCTTCTTGGTAGACTTGGATCCTTCTGGATGGTTTGCAATCATTTGTTGCACTCCACCTTGTTTCCTTTGTTCCACAATGGAATAGATGGGGCATTAGATAGGAACATGGTTGTTTCCTTCACATAGATAGCAAGTAGCTTGAGAGGTAGGACATTGTCCAACAGGATGTTTCTCTTCACAATTAGGGCATTGATCTCCATGCTCCTTGGAAGTATGATCCTTGTCTCCACAAATAATGCAAGCTGGGGCTCCATCTAGAATAATATTTCTGTCATCCTTGTTGTCACAAACTCTTTTGGAATAGTTTTCTTCCATGTTGATCATCTGATCAGTCACCTTAAGCATCAGTTGGGATTGGTCTTCCAAAAACTTTTGCAGGGCTGGATCTTTGTCACTAGTGTTGGCTATGAACTGAGCTGTCATTTGGTTCAACTGGTGTTGGGTTGCTATGAGCTCTTTCATGCTGTCCTCTTGGTTGGTATTGATGTCATCAACTTTGAGGTTGGAGTCTCTTGGAGTAGTCATCTGTTTGGGGTTGAATGGAGATTAGAATAGGCAAAATATTTCTAAGGAAATAATCCTAATCACACACATCACTATTCATACAAGCAATGTGCAAGCATTCACAATCAACTTTTCACTCAAACCACAAAGTTCAAGCACATACTTTGTCAACAAAATATTTTTGTTACACCTCATAGGTTGGTGGGTTTGACTTAACTAAAATATGGTGGTCCATCTATATGGTTCACTTGTGATCTTTCCATCTTTCTTGGTTGCTTTTTCTTACTTGAGATCATGGTTTCCTTGGGAAAAACTCCTGGTTACATTGACTTCTAGTGAAGTGAACTCCTTCTAATTTTTGCATTCCCTTAGTCTCCATATCTTGAGTAAGATTTCCTTGTCTATCTTGTAATCCTTAGTGATATCCAAGTTGGAGGTCCTTGGTGGAAATGCTGAAGATGTTGAAGTCATTAGAGTTGAAGATGTTGAAGTCATTCTTTGCACATGGTGAAGTCTTTGGTCAAAGGGTAGGTTTTCCCATCAAGTTGAAGTAGAAAAGATGTAGAGTTGAAACCAAAATGGTTGAGGAAAGAGTTTATAAGATTGTTTGTAAATAAGTTTTGGAACAAATGTAACTCCTATTTTTCTAAGGGGTTTTGTCCAATCCTAGGTTTACAAATCCTACTGGCAACACAATGCTCTGATACCATCTGTTAGATCCCTCCTTTGTAAAGGAAAAAGGATCCCTGTGATTGCAATGCTAGTCCCTGGATCAATAGCTAGCATCCACAGTTTAGATGTAATATCAAGAAACAAAGGTCATATATAGCTTTATAACCAGGAATAACATAATTTTATTACATCTTTACATAGCTCATTTGGCTATTACATTACATTGCAGCGGAATAACTATAAGTATGGGGCCTTCATCTTCAAAGTGCCACAGGCATACATGTTGGTTGTAGACTTTGTAATCCTAATCAATCAATCTTCACTAAAAGCAATCAAACCTACAACATTACAAGTTATAGCCACATGGGTCAATACATTTGAATTGTATTGGCAAGTTTCACTACTATGTATAATATAAGTGGATCCTATTCATTACATGCAATTTGGCTAAGTAGGGTTTGAGGCTCATTTGCAGAAGCAAAATTTATCCTGTCTTTTCAAAATGGTTTTATCTTTGATCAAATCTTTCAAAATTCCTTGGCAAATCCCAAGTGTTTAAGTTATTAACCAAATCTCCCTTGAACCCCATAGTATCCCCAAGTGTTCAAGTTTTCAACAAAATCTCTTGAGCTCCTTGGTAACCCCAAGTGCCTCAAGTTTTATCAAAATCCTCTCGAGCTCCTTCGTAACCCCAAGTGCATCAAGTTTTGTCAAAATCTCTTGAGCTCCTTGGTACCCCCCAAGTGCATCAAGTCTTAAAAGTTTTCTTTTAGAAGTTAGAATGTCGAGATTTCCCATAGCTTCAAACTTTAGTTGCTCAGTATTGTCCATAACCGGGGACACGGCTAAGTACTTAGATTTTATTATCTTCTGCAGAAGTATTACACTTTACCCACATGTCACAATCCCATCTTGTTGCCACCAGTGGCCACTGGATTAGCACTCACCAAGATGGAGCACTGGCAGATTGAGAATGTGACGAAGTCTTTCCAGAGGGTCCTCCCATACACCATTGCTAGCTTGTCTTCAGCACCCATGTAGGATTCCAGGTCCCCATGTCCAGTAAACTGAAGACAATGCATGGGTCTTCCCAATGTAGTTGACTAAGCCAGAGCCATAATAGCATGTGGTTGCACACGAAAGCCACAATTGGAGAAACATGTTCAATCTCTAAGTTTCCTAGGTGGTTGTCTTTTGGAGCACAACACAAAGAGATTGCCATAGACATGGTTCCTTTTGTTGCCACCTTCTCCAAAACTTAAGTATCCTTGTCCACCTAGGTGGTTCATTGAGTCCTTGTTTTATTATATAAAACACAAGTCCTTTTCTCAACTTCATAAAATCTCAACATGTAACTTTTTTCTAAATAAAGCATAGCTATGCATGTAACAACTACATTGTTTTCACTAAGGAATGTATAGGGTATCCTATTAGGGTTTAGCATAGCATAAGTATAAAAATTCCTTTCATGCATGTTTTCAAAATCCACTAAGTATAATGAAAATAGTAGGACTTTAGATGATACTGTAACTTGCCTTTTCGGTAGGGAAGGGTGGTTCACTCCTTGATCTTGCTAGTCTCACACTTTTCTATCTTCACTACAAGTCAATCAAGCAAACACCAAATCAACTAACATTCCAAACCAAAATCAATCAAACAATTTCACACACATAAAACAAGAGAACTAAGTCATGCATGTAAGCATGCAAGAGATAGTTTTATTTGCAAAAGTGGTCTCCACTAGGCTTCTAAGGTCTAAAGTGGTCATTTTCCAAAGTGGCAAAGTCATTTGCAAAAGGGTTTTGTCCAAAAAACCATTTTTAAATCCATTCATCATTTTATGTAGTAGAAAATATTTTTAACAAACCAAAAACTTTAGGTCTTTCACCAAATAAGATATTAGCTCTCAAAACTTGGTGTTTTGGGTCAGTAGGTTTGATTCAAAACATTTTCCCAAAGTTTTTACCCCAAAAATCATTTTCATAACAAAAACCATTAATTTTATTTGGCTAGAAATGGGCTAAATCAATTAATCCATCCTAAACTTCACCAAATCCATTTTCAAAACCATGGGTTGGTTCCTAGGGTCAGTAAGTTCACAACAAAACATTTTGCAAAGGTTTTAACCCTAAATACATTTTTGAATAATTTTTCTAATCTAATCAAGCTTACAAATGTTTCTGCAAAAACTAACAATCTAACAGATACTATTTACTAAACAAATGGCATGGTTGGCTAGGGCTTGTTCCACTGATTCCAACGATATAAAGTTTGTAATTTTTGGACGTGTGGATCAAAAGTTACAAAGGTTTGAAATTCACATTCTAATCAGATTTCAAACTTCTGTTTTTAATAAGAACTGGCCACGCGTCGCAACGCTATTCGCTGGTACCGGTTCGGTCGGATCGGCTCTGCGGCGCGTTGGATCTAAACAAATCGTGTGGTTCTGAAAGCGTACCCCTTTGCTAATAAGTGATTCTTTCGTGTCGCTTGGATCGTCATCTAACGGCTATTAACGCATTGACCAAACTCGCGGGCATGGCGACGATTGTGGCGGCGAGGTCGATAATGGCGGCGCTGGTGAAATAGGAAGCGAGGGAGGATGGGAAGGTGCTCACCACGTTCGCAAAGGCCTGAGGAAGCTCGACGTGGTCTTCTTGGGTCAAGGGGTGCTCTGTCGTCGCGGTAATTGCTTGCCGGAGTTGCTCCTAGCGTCAGACGGCTCTGGTTGTGGTTGGAGACGATGCTGTGGTTCACCCCGAGACAAAACGAAGACGCGGTTAGACGCGCAGGATCAAGGCAAAGCTATGTGCGTGAATGAGAGGTGAAGGGGCGGTCTGTTCTTACCAGGAGGCTTCGCCGGAGAAGAAGGCAGACGCGGCGGCGTTCGGAAGCTTGTCGTAGTCGACGCTCTAGGGCGCCCGCAGTTGTACGAGAGGCACGGGCAGATGCGCCAGGAGGTGGGGAGTATGTGTGTGTGGTTGATGAGGCAAGGGGCGGCGCTGGGTCACCGGAATTTGCCGTGGTTGTTCGTCGGAGGCAGGGGGTTGTCGCATAAATGTCTGAGCTGAGAGGGGGCGATGTTTGGGGAAACAGAAGAGGGGAGGGAGACGCTTAAGTGCACGCAGTCACTGGGCTGATTCAACGCGTGGTTAAGAGGAATTAAGCGCGCAGTTATCTGACAGAAACGGCGACGAGGTTTGGGGGAAGAAGAAGTCGCGTGGGTGAGGAGGATGAACAGGAGAGGGTGGGGTCGGCTGGTCAGTGAGAAAGAGAGTGAGGGGAAGGTCCACCAGTCAGTCACTCTGCGGGTCAGTTGCTAGGTGCGAAGCGTTTTCTTCGAGGAGGGGGAGCTGGGCTGTTTGCTGGGCTTGTGGGCTTGGCCGGCTGGGCTAGGTCCAAATCCATTTTTTTCTTCCTGAAACCTTTTCTTTTTCTAAAACCAATTTCTGTTTTGAAATTTCAAACAACCAAACCACATTCAAATCCATTCAAACTTTCACCACACTTTGTAACTTTGAACTTGGTTCTGTTCAGTAGCATAAACCGAATTTCCAAAACAAAATAATAATTTTAATAATAGGGTCCATTATTTATTAAATAAATAGACCTTGTTTATAAATCAAAATAGATTTTGTTTTTTTAATCCAAACTCCATTTTGAAAACTAAATATTTTCAAACCAAACAGTAGGTTTTATTTAAGAATATAATATATTTGGAAAACTTATTTGAAACAAATAAACAAGTTTTGATGATTTGGAAATAGCAAATCTTTTATTTAATAAAACTTGGATATTAAATCCTTATTATTTTTATTCAAATAAACCTTTACTAATTTTATCAAAACAAAATGTTTTATTTCAAAAGCTTGGCCAAGGTTTAATTTGGCTTATAAAATAATCCTTATTTATAAAACTTCTATTTCATTTGAAAACCAAATCCTTTTATTTAAAAGATCCAAAATAGTAATTCCAAAATATTTTATTTCCTTTATTAAATGTTTAACTTTTTAAATCCCTTTAGGATTTATTTGACCCAAGTTGGTTTGAAGGTTTCCAATTTGATTCAAAAGTTTCTTCTGGCCCTGAAATCAACAAAGTTTTATTTTATTCATTTATTTTTCACATTACAAGACTTGGAAAATCTTGGGATGTGACACTAGATCTATACATGAAGTTTGACTTGATGTGCAAATGCATGTTGCAATATACAGTTACTACTTGATGTTATAGACCTAGATAGGAATGGGAATTCGTGTGATGGAGTGATGAGTTCCAAAGACCAAGATGAAGACCTACATGAAGGGTAAAGCCAAGTATGAGGAGTATCAATCCAATTTGAAGGATGAATCAAGTTCATATCATTGTTAGTCATCTATAAGAAGGAAGAGTCATGTAGGAAATACATCGAGCAACAAGAAGTAATAAACGTTAGGTCCACCCAAAATAGGTGATGTTGCTAAGAAGTTAATGAAGTAGTTGAACCGAGTTCATGGAAGCATCATGAATTAGTACAAATAAGAAGCCTTGGAACCAAAATGGTATTCAAGCTCTGACAATTCAGAGAGAATGCCATAAGGATGTTGGAAGCCATAGGGTAATACCTACAACCTAGGATGATCCACAACTGCTATTTGATCCACAGTTGGTATCTTGTCCGCAGCCGGTGTTGGTTGACATAGTTAGCCAGATCATCTTAATGATTGCATAAAGAGCATAAAACTTGGCCTAAGTAAGAGAATACATAAAAATTATAATAATTAAACGACAGTTTTCTAAAGCGCTTCGCAAAGTCAGGCCTACCAAAGCGAAAATGTGCAAATAAAAAGTAAGACAAATAATCTTGGAAGATCTATCTCGGAGATCCACAATTGTGTGGGTATACCGTAAGTTCTTTCGTGAGACCTTAAAGAGGTATATTATAAGATGGATAGAGACCAATATCCTAGTTATGAAGCCAATGGTTACTATAAAGGCGGTTTAGAGACCATTAGTAAACCCTAAGGGGGAGAGTAAACAGTAAATGAAAGTATTGTTATCTAATCATCCGATTAAAGGTTGGAGAGGAAATACTAACCTATGCCAACGTTAAGCCTTATTTTCATAGGGGTAAAAGAAGCCATCATTATAAAAGTACTCTTAGAAGTAAGTCTGGATGAAAGATAGAAGTTTATTTCAAGATAGTAGTATTCAAACCTTAAGGCAATTATTAAATGGTAGTTAAAGAAGTACTTAAGGTGATAATGAAAGCATTAACTAAAGATTGCTAAGACAAAAGCTTAAGGGTGATAAAATAGATTAAACCTAATAGAATAATTCTAAAGGAAACAATTCTTAAGTAATCCTTAAGAAGTAATAACCCACATCCAATTGGATATGTATAGTGAAACAAGAAATTCTGATGGGTATGGACTAAATGTGTTCAAATCCAATCTTCAGAAGGACTACCAGTATAAACCATACCATGACAACCCAAAAAGTTAGTCTTTTAGCCATAACTATTGTCTAACCAAAATTTAAAAGCTGTTTTAGCAAGACTTCCTAGACCTTATACAATATAGTAAGGAAGTTCGATGATCAAGTGAAGGAGTTGGAATGGAATACCTAATCAGGGAAATGAACTAAAGAAGAAACTCCAATTTAAGGATTCCATAATGAGAACATATCCCTAAGGGATGATAGTAAAAGGAACTTTGGAGTATCGAAGACAACAAGTTGGTGATTGCCAAGAATGGTAAGAATTCAAGGAAAATATCTAGATATGGGATAATACAATTATTACCATTTGAGGTTACCATGAAGTTAAGAAGTGTCATAACCAATACAAGAAAATTCCTTACTCCGAAACGTGAGTATATGAACTTCAAGGACGAAGTTTATTTTAAGGGGGAGAATTTGTAACATCCCAGCATTAGAGCTTAGAAATAAGATGAACACAGATGTGTGCGTTGCATTCATGCATAGAAAATCCAAATAATTTTTGCGACTTTGAACAAAACTTGTCAAGTGATTGAAGCTTCTCTCAACTTAATGCAATTGGAGTAGAACATCAAGTTGACTGCGATAAGTTTCAATATGACCTTAGCTAAAAACATTATTTTGGGTAATGGTAATTTGATCTAAGGGTAGATCAAATATAATGTAACAAAACCATTACACATTGATTAATGATTATAATTTGATACTTATGTGATCATTCCATGGTATTAATTTCATTAACCATGAAATCAAACTATGAATATAATTCAAGTAATAAGAATATAAGAACCAATTCTTGATCCACTTTATCCTTATTTATCTTTACCATGAGTATCATGGTAATATCTAACCTTAACTCTTTAGTGGGATTAAGTAGGAAAGCAAACAAGTCAAGATCATTCACCACATATCTTTCTTTCCATATTAATCCTTATCATCTCTATTGAACCTTATTCTAATATCCCTTGTTCATCAATGTTGAGTAATTCACTATTGATCTATCAACTCTTGTTTTTATCTTAGCATTCACTTAAATCCATTTGAGAAGTAAGTAAGAAGAGGTAAGTAGTAATGCTAGTTTTGGATATCATCTATAGGATGGGAGTGAGTGAAGAGAATCAAATCAATAGGATTATTGATGAAGTTAGCTCACTCCTAAAATGATAGTAGAGTTATTTGGAATATATAATCTTATGGTGTTAAAGAAGATTACAAGGATAAATCTTGAAGCAAGTTACCAAGGAGTAATCCTATTGGATTAAGAAGGCATAGTCCTGAATAACATCCGTTAATCCAATAGAGATGCTAAGAAGATAAATTCAATACAACTATAATGTTGTATTGATGAAAACTTTGGTTAGCCAACTAGAAACCTAAACCATAAAGAATCAAAGGATTATAATGATCATGCTTTAGTCACCAAGATTGAATTCTTATATCAAGTATAAGGGACATTGGTGGATAGAACATGATTGAACCCTAGTATAGATATATTATCCTAGATTAGTCATTACAAGTCACATTAATATAATGTGAGGTTGGAGTATGAATTACTAGAGTTGAGTAAAATAAGATAGTATGGTTAAGCTATTAGTGTAGCATGGAGTTATTGAAGTAGTGTTATTCCTCTTAAAGGATTGTAAGATTTTGAGGAGAGTAGTTTGAATTATACATCTATTGGAATAATATTAGTGATGAAGATAAAGGAAGTGTATAAATGGAGTTAGAAGTAACTACTTGTTGGATTGGAGGTTATCAGCAGTAGAGTTGTTGATATAACCAAGTATAGTTATGAGAAGATTATGAGAAGCTTTAGTGTCAAGCTTTGCATCAGAAATGACCCGACCAAGATCATCAGCGGGCCGGTCTGGTTCCCGTACTTCACCTCCTTCTTCTTCATTGTCTTCCATTGCGGTATCAGCATATTCAGGGAACATAGATCGGTAGTTGTCATCATCGTTCTCTTCTTCATCGCTGTCTTCCATCACAACCCCTCTTTCTTCGTGTTTGTTCCAAACATTATAGCCAAACTTAAAACCAGACTGAAGCAGGTGGCTCTGAATGACTCTTGCGGAAGTGTGATCCTTCTCATTCCTATAGTCAACACATAAAACCATCATGCCGCTTGTTCTCCTTGGCCACAAGTCGAAAAGAACGCACGCCTTCTCTGAGTGATAGAGCGTCGGTCACCGTACATCCATGGATGGCTCGTCTGTATCATACAAATATATATCAAACGCAATCACTATGCTAAAATTAAGTACCGCACAGTCTAAACGAGAAAATAGTTGCTAACCTTTTATTACACTTAGAAACAAAGATGAGAAAACTTAAGTGTGGATCGGGTACCTCGTATCATGTCTGTCTTGTGTGCGTAAACTCGCATCACTCTAATGGACAATTCACCGAACACCTCTAGTGCATATGAATAAAAAAAATAGCACAACACCACCTCTCCCACCGGGAAAAAACAGTTGAGAGGGGGAGGGGTTGTGCCATATATATAGGGCCATACCATTAGTCCCAGTTGGTTTGAGATACAAACCGGGACTAAAGAGGGTGCCCGCAGTGAGCGGCAGTCCCCAGACCCTTTAGTCCCGGTTTGTGTCCCAAACTGGTACTAATGGGGTCTAACGGGCCGGAACCTATGGTTTGGGGTGGCTCGGGCCATCCGACGCGGGCCATTAGTCCCGGCCCTAGCCACAGCCGGGACTAATGGCCTGGACGAAAGGCCTATTTTCTACTAGTGGCTGGTGTACCTCATCCTGAGAGACTCCTCCGACGTCTTCTCCAAGGACAAAATCCTTAGGTCCCTCAGCTTCCACCCGATGCGGTCCATGAGCCGCCGCTCTCTGACATCCCCATCGGCACCAACGACGAGTCCTCGGAGCCTCCTTCGCCGTCCTACTTTTCCAGGTCGTGGTCGTCGCGCCGGTGGGGTAGCCACGAGGACTGAGAAGGCGGCTTCCTTGCAGCAGGTGCTCGTTAATAGATTTATGCACTAGCCAATTATCCCAAATGACAGATCTGATGGAAAGGGCTAGGCAGTGTATTTATATTCAACACTCCCCCTCACGTCTAGGCTATTTTAGTCCTTAGTGTGGGATAGGAGTAGGCCACAATTTTTTTTTCCTTTTTTTAATTCTGCGTGAGCAGGGTCTTAAACTCAAGACCTCTTGGCTCTGATACCATAATGATTTATGCACTAGCCAATTATCCCAAAAGACCGATCTGATGGAAAGGGCTAAGCGGTGTATTTATATTCAACACTCGTTAGTTCTAACTAGATAGGTATAGCTTTGTGGTTCTGAACTGCACGTAATCTCTTTGATGCTATTGTGGTGAGATTTGAGAATGGTGTATATGAAGATTCTGAAGTCGAGGTGGTGTATAGAGCAGGTCGTTCTTGTAGATTTGTACACTTAAGTTGAATTAGGAGGATGGATTATTTGATTCTTTAATGTTTCTTTTCTCTTGGTGATTCTTTATTGTTTCTTTTCTCTTGGTGAAGCCGCTGCTTCGCTTTTCTAGCATTGTGCCCGAGACACTGGCTCCGACGAAGCTGAATCAGTCGCCGATGTAGCTACCACCTTGGCCATGTTTTACATGCCGCCGTCGGATTCAGTGTGTGTGTGTGTGTGGAGGGGAGGGGTGAGGGTGTGTGGGAGGCAGCTGGGAGAAAATGACCGTCGCTGCCGCCGAACCGGATTCAGTGTAGGGGAGGGAGAAAAAGGACCGCCGCCGCCGGATTCAGTGTCGGGGGTTAGGAAAGTACAGAAATGGATTTTCCCGTGCGACACGTGCAGGATGTCTTAGAAGGGGCACAGAAGGGGCACGACATGTACTAATATAACGGAATATCCTGACATAACGTATAAGATTTGAAAATATTTGGTTTGTCCACCATTCACTCGAAATGCCCCCCTCGGTAATTACCCCACCAACTTTTCGAATCGCGGTGCGCAACTCGGATCCCATGATGCCTTCGCCTGTGTACTTTCGGGCCTCAAAGTAACTAGCCCCATGCAAGAGTAGCATTTTACACCGCACGGCTTGAACCAAGGTAAACTCTCTGTGTCCCTCCTTCGTGTTTTTCGCAGTTTTTCTCACTAAGGTTGCCGAGAGTCTTGTGGAGATTGTGTCTAGCCCCTTGTGTTCGATTTCATCCTACTTTGAGAGATACCCCCGTTCATTCGCACAGACAAATCTCTGACAGAACCCAACATAAGTATTGCAACACAATTAGTCACATAGTTCATCGTTGCAATAATTACAAATGAAGTATCCTACTCCTTAGACTGTGAGATCGTACTTAATCACTATTAACCAAGGTTGCTTTGATTGCATCAATCATAATATCGTAATAGGGTGATCATAAAGTTGTATGTCAGGTATTCCGAAGGGATAGGTTGAGGCGTATATATCGAGATCGAGATTTTTTCTCCCACGTGACAGGAAGATGCAGGGCCCACTCAGTGGGATTACGTTTATAAAGCTGCGCAACTTCTGACTAAGTCATGGGGGTGGAATATCATGAGAAAAAGTTAAGCAAGCACTTGTCGGTAACAAGATCGAACTAGGTATGGTGATACCAATGATCAGATCTCGGACAAGTCATGTATCGAAGTAACAAAGGGAGTTGGAATCGACATTTATGGTTCAAACAACATTGATATCACGAAATTCATAGGGGCCATTATGGGTATCCAGATCCCGTTGATGATTATTGATCTGAGAACTATCACGATCATGTTTGTGATGTTCCTGAACCATAGGGTTACAAAATTAAGTGTTCAATGATGCTTGGAGATCGTTTTGGAATCATCGGGATCACCGAAAGAAAGAGAAGAAAGAACCAGAATCATTCCAGGAAGGATCTGAAGTAGTTCAGAGTGATTCAAAATGAGTTTTGGAGCATGAGGATTTGTAAAATATGTTTTTGACATTAATTTGTGTAATTAATGTTTGAATAATTTAATTTGGAGAAAACCTCCCTCTTAGGCCACTTCCTAGAGGGAAGTGCCCATGAGGGAGGGCCAACTGCCCCAAAGGGCTTGGGGTCGGCCGACCATGCATAGGTGTGAGGGGCCCACCCTGGCCGCAACCTCCCCCTTGGCGCCTCCTCCTCCCTTTATCCCCACATTGCTTGCTGGCTGGTGGGAGTCCTTCCTTTTCCCCTATATAAGAAGGGGCATATGGGAGGGAAAGCCCCACAACAACACAATATTTCCTAAGAAATTTTCCTTAGGGAATTTCTCTCTATCTCGTTGGTTATCGTGCTTGTGGTTCCAAGAAGAACTGCGCACGTGGGAGATGATGGTTTCTTAGGCATGCAATCACGTTCCTTAATCTCGATTCTATAAGATCTGCTTTCGCAATATCGGCTGGATCAGGGAGAATGGTAGTCGTTGTTGAGCATCATACGTGTGAGAAACCACATGGGTGCTTCCAGTTGTGGCACCTGGATTGTCGTACATGAAGCAATGCGGCCTTGAGGTTGGCTATCAGTACAACTAAATCATCCATGTTCACCGCGAATGTTAAAATTTTGTTCTACAAGGGTATATCATCGAAACCTCTCTCCGATACTATATTAACTCATAGATAGATCTTGGCATTAGTGTTGCACTAGTCATAAAAAATTATTGTCTTCTACTGTAAACCCCTTCATAAAGAAATATCAGTAGTGATGTCAATGATATTTCTATAAAATTAGTGACATTTAAATTTATACGGGACATTGTTAGGATTCATGCCTTAGAGGCGTCACTATCCGTGTGTATTCATAAGATGTCTATGTATGAACTATTTGTACTTTCATCGAATTCATGATTCGATTGTGGAACCTTGTACTTAATATAGTTCATGAAAGTTTCATCCTTAGTCATTTGAGGTTGTGGTATACACACACCGCTAAGACTAATGTGTAAGGAGGAAGATGGATAATTCCAGCTATCATTGGCATAGATATGCTATCTAACTTATACTGGCTTTGCCAAAGAGTTAGGCTAGCCGGACTGGCCAAAGATTGAGCCAGCATGACTAAGCCGTATTATGATCCCAATCATGCAGTGTAATCCTTAAACTGATGTGAACACATGATATGGGTTGTGGATTAGCCGATTTAGAAGAAATTATGTGCTTGGTGTTATAAATGCAGTGCTTGATATTACTAAGAAGCAATTACATGGTGTGGACGCACTAAGACGGGATTTTCCCTCGATATTTGAGGGATGCTCTACTTGGTTAACTGTTAACCTAGGTACCGCAGCTAAGTAGTTCGCCAGAGGAATGACATATCATGGAGACAAGAAAAGGGAGTTAAGGCGACATTGGGGCGACGAGAACTCACCTCTGGCTTACCACCAATATTGTGAAGAATAGGGACCTAGACATAACGTCACATTGAGGGCTACTCATCGGTATCTGGGAACTAACATGCATGCTTTGCTAGAAGCCATTGTAGCCTTATACGTATGAGTGTGACTATTACCCGTGAGCTAGAGGTTTACACACTTAAGAGAGTGGAGGCAGGTAGATGGGATCCGTCTGAAACGAGCCATCTAAGTGAGACTTAGATGGACAGATACCAATCAATTGGTAGCACCCACTTTCACTAGGGTTAGGGATGTCGACTTAGGGACACAATGGGATGTGTCACCTCACCTACTTCCTATATTTATATGGGTGGGTTGGTGTCGAACATGCGGTATTCTTAACCAGCACGTTAGTGCCACACCAGCACCTTTTGTCCCAAGAGTAGTGGAACCGAGGATAGAAATTCCCTATTGTCGTTCCACTTGGTATGTGTGAGAATGATCAGATGCACCACGTTTGGGGTGCTTGAGGTAGTGGATTTGTCGTTGTCAGAGTCGGAGATGAAGATGACGCTAGAGAATACTTCGCTGAAGCCCGACTTGGGAGATGGGCGGTACAAGGACTGCAGTGCCCTGACACGCTTCATCAAGGTTCTGCAACCATGAGTTTAGTGGTAAGACCTATGGACTATGTCTTTCGCTAAAACTTGTCGGTGCCGCATTAGAGCTAGGAAAAAAATATTGTCGTTCTTGCCTCAGACGTGTCACAACAGACATTAGTTACACTACCACACTATAACAAGTAATCCAAACTATTAAAATTTTGTTAAAGATTGGTAGTTCAATAATTTAAGTATCTCACACCAGGAAGCTTGAATTTAAGGGAAGTAATGGATTTAAATTGAAGGATACATATTGCATGGATCTCATATGATTATTCATAACCTCTCATGCCCTTATTTCTAAGGACGACCTTTCATATGAACCTTGCAATTAAACAACAATCCGATAAAATTTAACAAACATGATAATGTATACCGACACAAACATATATGAGCTCAATATCTTATTCCCTACATTGCTCAAGGAAGTTGGGTCATGCTCAGACCATGGTGTTGTTCTTCTTGTTGATGACCTCCTGGATCATAGCCTCAAGAACATTAAACTTCATTGGTTTGGGCACAAACACATCAGCACCGACACTCATGAAGACCTCTTGGGCATCATTATTAGCTGATAGCCCAACGATCTTCACATCACTTTCTCCCATAGCACGAATCTTCTATACTGCCTATCAAGTAACACAACAATTAATTTTCTAGGCTACAAATATTCAAGCAAAATGAAATAAATATTTTTCATGCAAAAAAGGAATGTCAGAATAATAAAAGTACCTTAGGTCCACTCATTATGGGCATGTCCTTATCACAAAAAACAATGTCAAACATCCTCCCTTCAATGAATAGATCCACAGATTCTTTCCCATTCATAGCCATAGTAATTTCACAGTGGAACTTGCAAACCATGGCGGAGAGAACCATGGCATCAACTCGGGTATCTTCAACAATAAGAACCTTCACGGGGGATGCCATGATCAGCTAAACGAACTACCAAAATAAAGAGAGTGGTTATTTCCAATCCATTTCTTATAAATTCAAAATGATTGACAACTATTCTCAATGAGAATAAACAAAAACATCATAAAGTAAATTAGCAAACCGCAACCATGTCTATGTATCCAAAAAATATTCTATAGTTGCAAAATAATAAGAAATACTAGTTATAAAAAATCTCGAATATAAGCATGCACTTCATATATATCCCAGCTGATAAAAATATGCCATATCGGACAATAAACTAAAAACATCATATGTTGTTATTGTAAGAGGCGTGTGCACTTTATTAGTACTTATCATGACAAGAAAAAGAAGACATATTATATTTGGATGTAAGAGGATAACAAGAACATTACAATGGTGAAGAAATCACAAAGAAGTGTTTCCTACAAATGAAATAATTTCCCGTGTCGTTTTCTACAAAATTACCATGAGGTCGTATGAGCTAGGAATATGATACGGGGAAATTGAGAAGTGTGCAACTTGGTGGGGGCATATAGGTTACTCTAGGCTCATATCTAAAAAATATCATATAATATCAAAGGGATTTTACAAAAAATTATAGCATGGGGGAGCCATGGCCCTAGCTTTGTCTGATGATAACCTCAACATAGTAAAAAAATAGAAAGTGGAAACGTGTATATATAAATTTCATATACATGGTTGCCAATTTCCGAAAACACAACAACAAAAATTGTGTGCCGAATGGTATATAGATAAAACACACTAGTTCATCATACACACATATAGCACATGTAACAATCTCTTGTAATGATAAATAAGAGAGAAACAAAGGAATGAATAAGAACCTTAAAGCTAGCTAGAGCTTATAGAAGAACCACACTAAGATGTTGCTCTCTTTCTCCTCTTGTTGATTAAGGATTGTTGTTGTGTGCCTTGTACCCCCTCTATGCTCAGACATTTATAGGGAACCAAGAGGAGGGGTGTGTCCATCGCCAGTCGATATTTGCCGTCCGGTAGAAAATCACCTCGAGTCACACATGCATATATCTCCACCACTTCACACCAAGATAAAAAGAGGGACTAATATTGATATACTCGCCATATCTTTTGTGATTAATGGTTCATATATTTTTTATGTTTTCACAAATTTCTTAAAGATATATACAGTGAAGATCACTGCATATATACGTATTTGTCGTGACATGTCGGCGTAGCTAGATAACAAAACATGATTAAAATAAATTGTTCTGCCATCAACAATGGGTGGATGGCATTTGATCTACCATATGTTATTATGGCATTAGTTTAGGCTATGATAGGAAACCATATTATTAATGTGGACAATATTTATATCAATGAATAATTAATTATATATCGTACCTAATATATTTCAGACCAACCATACATTAGTTAACCTGATACACATATTTTCTTAATATGCCATCTATAATTGCATGGCATATAGGTACATGTACCTAATATAGTTGACTAATTGATTTGATGACTTAATGAGAAAATATGTAAAAGAATTGGACCCAATTGTATATGTACTACGATTAAGGGTGCTAAGTGCAAAGTGGTTCACATCCAAGAGTTTATTTTATTTTTATGTACACATGTTTAAATTGTAATATAAACTTCTACGAATTGAAGAGTTGGAACTAAGAAGAAAGTTTATGTGACACGTGAAGGTCCGAGGCTAGCATGTAAGTTCTTTTGCTAACAACAGTACAATATTTTTCTATACTCTACTACTTTCTGTGGTTTCTTTTTCTCTAGTGGATGGTTCATACACACAATCACTCATATGGGTGGGTGTGGTGTGGTGTATGTGCATACAGAGTGTTGGTGAAAAGAAAAGGTTTCTATTAAAGCTAGGATTTATTAAAGTTAAAAGTAGATCTAATAAAAAAATATTAGAGCGCCGCACATATAGCATACTAGCCGCACAATATTGGACTAAGATAGGCCTTATGTAGCACGAAATAGTAACGGGAAAGTTAAAAGTCCGTAGCAGGGCTACAAAGTGATGGGCCCATTTTAAATATTGTATTCTAGGCAAACAAAAGAACATGCCATTTTTTTATTGGGCTCCCCTAGTGGATCGGCCCACTTAAATAATTACCGGGCCTTGGCTAGGTTTGGATTCTAGCATGGTTTTTTGACTATTAACGATGGTAACTGGACGTTAACGGTATTTGCCATGTGGCAGTTTGCATGGCTTCAACAAATAACGGTCATGAACAGGATCTATGATGGCACGAGTTTCCGTGGCTAAAAGGTGCGATCCACCATGGTCGCGAAAAAACCATGGTAGATTCTCTGGTGATGGGACTTTTAACACGGAAGCCATTCGTCGTAGAAGACTTTTTAACCACGAAAAATGGGCCTTCAACCATAAAAACCGTCTGTTGTAAAACCCAACTTTTCTTGCAGTGAAAATAGAGGAGAGTCAAACTCTCATGCTAGCAAGATTTGCAATAAACCCCAGCCATATCGTCCGGTCGAATACCTAAAGATGATGAGGATTTAAACAAAGATGAGAAGCCTCAAGAGCTAGACTATAGCAATGCTCCATCTCCAGATTATACCGTGGAGCACCGTGTGAAGATAACAGTGAAGAATTTTGATACTGAAGGAGAAAATGATGCCTTGTACCAATATTTCATTCAAAAAGTAGCAAATAAGGTACATGAGATAGAAATGAAATATAAGAAATTAGTTGAGAAACTTCCAGCTAACCTTGATGATATATTTGAGCCCACTATTAAAATTCATATAGGAGTTAATGAGATTGCTGCACTTTGTGATCTTGGTGCTAGTGTCTCAAAAATTTCTAAAAGTTTATTTGAAATACTTAATCTTGAGCCATTTCAAATTATGAAACTAAGACTCCACTTAGCATATTGAACTTACAAACAAGTTTTAGGAGTCAAAGAGAATATTATTGTAGAAATCAAAAGATTTCCTGCATAGATTTATTTTTCGTGCCCCTGGTTCGTTAGCTGTACTCACTTTTCCCCGGCCGCTTAGTTTTTTCTCACTTTTGTCCAGCTCCTATTATGAAACTCTCACATCGGTCTGAAACTCGCTCTCTGTCGGGTCCCGTTAGTGGACCCTCGCCATTACATGCTGACAAGTGGGGCCGTATTCAGGTGGGTCCCGTAGTGGACCCTCGCCGTTACGTGCTGACAACTAGGACCCACCCCTGTTGCGTGATGCATGTCAGGTGGGGCCATGTTTAGTCGGGTCCCGCAGTAGGACCCCCCCATGGTGTGGGGTCGGCTTGGTGGGAACGCGTTTTGGGGGATGTGGTGTGGGACCATGTGGGGCGCGTATGATAGTTACGTGCGTCCTGTCGCCTAAATTGGAAGATTTCTTTTTTATTATTTTTATGATTGACCTTTTTAAGAGTGCCTTTTCCCCTTTATGTCGCTAACAATTGTTATTTTTGCCAAAAAAAAGGCAGCGAATCTAGAGCAGCTTCTCTCTTCATTCATAGTTCCTTTTGGCCCTCGTATTTTCCTAATCTGGCAGCAAATCTAACCAGCACCATAAATATGTAGATGAATAGAGCAAAATGTAGATAAAGCAGCTAATAAAGGATTATATAGTACGATGCTTAAACCAGGTTCGACAATTAGGCTACTCAGCAGCAGCAGCTTATAAGTTCAATAGAGACAACAAAACAAAAGAAGCTGCTTTACAGCAGCAGCAGCATCAGCGCATGATCAGTGGCCCCTCATGGCCTGCGCTAGGAGGTCCTCCGCCTCCTCCCTGTGACTTGATCGGGGGCATGCGACCCTCCTCGATGGCCACCTTCTGGAGGTTGCGGAGGTGAAAACCGAGCGCTTTGTGCTGGGATCTAAAGGCGTTGGCGTTCTTTGACGGGCTGCAGTTCTTCACGTCTTCGGCATGCATCCCTAGGGAGTTGTAGTCAGTGGCGAGGCTCCTGGTGCAGAAGGGGCAGCTGTAGACATCACCGGCAAAGAAGCCGTTGAACTGGCCGGACTTCATCTTCCTCAGCACCTAACGAGTCTTGGTGTCCATGGACTCGTCGTCGCTGCAGACGTCGCTGCTATCCACCTATTAGAAAAAACAGTAGCGTCCAATAAGGACATGATTGAGATACCGTGATTATCGGGATTGATTACGTGCATAAATTAACTGATTGAGATCCCCTGATTATTCCCCAATCCCCAAATCTCAAATCAAATCGAATACTGATCCCAACTACAGATCGGTGCTAGTACTGATCCCAACTATAGATCGGTGGTAGTACTAATCCCAACTACAGATCGGTGCTAGTACTGATCCCAACTAGGGGCATTCATCAAAATATAAGATCTAACACAAGAGGATTAGCTACTATAAAAATACCTAGAATCCACCGATTAGCCGAGCCCTAATAACACACGATCTAGCATCCAACAATGGGAATGGGGGAAGAACAAAGGAAGGGGAGAAAACCCTAGTTACCTTCGACCATGGGTCGGCTAAGTTGGTGCCGAAGGGGTTCTCAGGCCTAATGTAATCGTTGTCCCCGTAGGGGTCCTAGCCGTCCGGGATCTGCAGGAGAATGGCGGGGGCCTGTACGGGGACGGGGTCTCCTCGCCGACGGCTACGGAATAAGCGGGGACGGGGGTCTGGACAGGGATGGCGGCTGGCTTCAATGCCTCGATGGGGGCCCAGTATGGGGACGAGGGCCTCCTCGTCGGCCGCCTTGGAGGCGACGATGGCCACCAAGCCATTCTTCTCCATCGCCGGCGTGGTTGGGGTTTTCTTGGGGGTTTGCAGAAGGTGATGGGAAAGTGGAGATGGTCACATGAGTGAGTGAGCGAGTGAGTGATGAGTGAGAGTGAGGAGGCCTCTATAAAGGTGAAGGGAGGAGACGTTTCGTTGCACCACCGTGCACCGCGTAACCGCGTGCGCTACTGCACCGTTCACGGACACACGCGTCCGCTATTGCCCTGTGCACCGCGATAGCTTACCGTGCGTCACGTTTTCCCCCTCGTGTCTAACCTTGGCCACTTAGTTGTGCTCAGTTATACCCTCAAGTGTAGCACTGGCAATTTGGTTGTACTCAGTTTTTCCCTCCAGTACTAACGCTGTCGTGTGCAATATACTCACTTTTACCCTCCGGTGGCTGGTCAACAAAGAGTCCATGAATGGATTTTAGCTAGCTAATTGAGTCATTTTATGCACAACAATTTTAAAAAGATCAAAACATAGTGGCATCTATCCAGGGAGTCTTATTATGTGACCTGCCACTATAAGAAATGTATATAAATCAAGTTTTAACCTAAATCACCACTTCTCAAATCACCTACTATCTATGAAGGTTCATGGCATTCTACTCAATCCTCTCCCCAAAACATAATTTGTCTGAATGAGGCAATAGTTGTCAAACTGATGTATATTTGAATTTCAAGTAGTTTGATGTGTGCCAATATGTATTTTATTGTATAAAAGAAGCAGTTTCCATTTTTTAAATCTCTTTTTGTTTTATATTTGAACCCCCTTGTCAGTTTTTCCCTTGGTTTTTAAGTTCTACTGAGTTTTCCCCTCCCTCTTAGTGACAAACTCTCACACATTGTTCATCTTGGCTGCTATGCTCTGATTGGTCAAGATAGTTGTCACACGGATCGTACCCACCAACCGTTGATCCTCTGATTGATCCGCTATGATATAGCGGACATGATAACCCCTATATCTGTCGGGGGGCACCCTCTATCCATGCAAAATAACGAGTTTGCCACCGATGCTTTAACTCCATAAACAAATGATTTTGAATATAGTTTGAAGGGAAAGTGTTCAAAGGTGTATAATTTTTGCATTATATTTCACTCCATGTCCTATGTGCGATTTCAAAGAGTTCAAAGGTGTATAATTTTTTCCATATGCAAGTTTATGCATTACATCCCTACATTTTATGAAAATGATAATCTCTAAAGATTTTCTTAGCACATCATTATCACGTATTAAGTGCAATTTCACAGTGTTCAAAGGTAAACTCCCTTTTCCTTTACATTAAGAGTTGTATAATTTTTCAATTTGAAAGTGTTCAAGAGTAGTGTCAATTATAAACACTCTTTTACATTAAGAGTTGTATAATTTTTCAATTTGAAAGTGTTCAAGCGTAGTGCCAATTATAAACAATCTTTTACATTAAGAGTTGTATAATTTTTCAATTTGAAAGTATTCAAGAGTAGTGTCAATTATAAACACTCTTTTACATTAAGAGTTGCATAATTTTTTTAAATTTGAAAGTGTTCAAGAGTTGTGTCAATTATAAACACTCTTTTACATTAGGAGTTGTATATTTTTTTAATTTGAAAGTGTTCAAGAGTTGTGTCAATTATAAACACTCTTGTACATTAAGAGTTGTATAATTTTTTTTAATTTGAAAGTGTTTTAAGAGTAATATCAATTATAAACACTCTTTTACATTAAAAGTTGTATAGTTTTTTCAATTTGAAAGTGTTCAAGAGTTGTGTTAATTATAAATACTCTTTTACATTAAGAGTTGTATGGTTTTTTTTAAATTTGAAAGTGTTCAAGAGTTGTGTCAATTATAAATACTCTTTTACGTTAAGAGTTGTATAATTTTTTTAAATTTGGAAGTGTTCAAGAGTTGTGTCAATTATAAAGACTCTTTTACATTAAGAGTTGTATATTTTTTTAATTTGAAAGTGTTCAAGAGTTGTGTCAATTATAAACACTCTTATACATTAAGAGTTGTATAATTTTTTTAATTTGAAAGTGAATCACTAGCCATGCCAGAGTTGTGTCAATTATAGTTTCAGACCGCGCGAGAGTTTCATAATTATAAACACTCTTGCAAACCAACTGAATCGCCACTGCTCCGGGGTAATTTATAATAGATTTTAGGGAGATTTTATCTATCTTTGAGAGTTATGGAGGTTGAAACCACCGCTGGGAAGTAAAATCCAGAGAGATATTGTTCACAACCACGAATTACGCTAGCACTGGATCAATCCTATTCGAAAATCAAGGCAGTTAGTTGAGCACCATCGATTCGCGTTCAAATACTACCAATAATCAGCCCACAAAAGGGAAATGATGCTTATCCAGATGGAATCCATGCGTTAGATCCCTGCGACTCCACCCAATCTTCTCTGTTCTCGACTGGGATGGACGGTGCACCAGCCGGCGTTGCATACTGTTCCGCGAAAGGGGTAGATCTAGCAGGGGTGGGAGCAGAGCCGGAGGTGGAGTGGGCTCCACGGCTAGGGGGAGGGGCAGCTCTGGGGTCGAGGAAGACATAAGCTGGAGGGCACGACGGTAGGGTAGCGGACCCGTCCCAACGCGACCCCACCCTTCAGCACATATGCATGACCCGTCCCAACGCGGCCCCTCCGGTCAGGCATGTAACGGTCGAGGCCTCGTAGCATAACGCTCAACGCCTGACCCGCCCCAATGCGGTCCCACCAGTTAGCATGTAATGGTCAAGCCTTTGACCTGACGGCAACCCTCCTTTTGAGTGCCCGCGAGGGTTTCTTAACATGGCAAGGGGAAAAGTGAGGAAAAACTAAGCGTCTGGGGAAAAGTGAGTACAACTAACAAACCAAGGGCATGAAAATAGAAATCTATAAGAACTAATAAAGCTTTACTAAATTTGCATGAAGGGAATGTTAGACTAGGGCTACCATCTAGAGAACCATTTGTAGTCCACTAGTGCTACGCAGGACGCGTGTCGCTCTAGGCTGCAAAGTCGTCTCCTCGAAAGGATCGCGCCCGCCTAGGCCCGATATCCGCCTATAAGGAGGGACGGGCCTTCACATGTCAAGATCGATTCTTCTCCACCCTGTCTTCTCAACTTGCCTCCTCGAACAAGAAGCAGGGGACCTCGACGAGGTTAGGTCCGACGACACCACCGAGAAGATTTGATCTTTGCCCATGTAACACATGTTAGGCGCTTTAGGACTTGTCATTTACTTTCTGAGAGTGCTAAGGTTACTTCCCCTATGGTGGTAGCTGTAAGGATTGGCGAGCCCTTGTGAGCCATGAGAAGCTCCAGCTTGTGCCCTCATGGAGGGGTCTGACGCTGGACCTTGGGCTTAGATTGTTGAGTGATGTTTTAGCCTCGCGAGGCCCACTCGTACTGCTATTCCTTGGTCGTGGAGGCGGATGTGCGGGTCACCTTTCGAGGAAAGGGGAGTATGCTCAGGCGTTTGTTGTAGATGTTGGTGTTTAGGCTTGCAGCTAGGGACGCCTTGCAAGTTGCTCTATAGATATCCTAGGGAGTACTGTATGGCTAGCGTCTTATTGTAGGCGAGGCGACCCGATGTTGGACCTTCTCAAGTCGTAAGTAGTGACTGCGCCATGAGGAGGCTTTGCCTTGCGCGCCTTTCCTGGGGCCTTGATACGTCGGAAATGTATCTATGATTTTTGATGCTCCATGCTTGTTTACTATCTACTTTGCTTTGCTTTGTCCACACTTTGAGGTGTTTTTATAAGTTTTCTGGAACTAACCTATTAACAAGTTGCCACGATTGCGGTTGCTGTTTTCTTACATTTTGGTTCCAAAAAGGCAGAAAATCAATATTCTCGGAATTGGATGGGACAAAAGCCAAAGTCAATATTTTACCATGGGTAACACGAAGCTAGAAGACGAGATGGAGAAGGCTCACCAGGGGCCACACCCCCTGGCCGTGCGGGTGGGCCCACCCCGCGCCTAGGGGGGTGCAGCCGCCCTGGTGCCCCCCTGGCTCACTATAAGGTTCCCAACCTTTAATAAGGTAGAGATCCCTGTGATTGCAATGCTAGTCCCTGGATCAATAGCTAGCATCCACGGTTAAGATGTAATATCAAGAAACAAAGGTCATAATACATCTTTATAACCAGGAATAAAATAATTTATTACATCTTACATAGCTCATTTGGCTATCTCATTACAATGCAGTAGAATATAACAATAGCATGGGGTCCTTCATCTTCAAAGTGCCACAGTGAACATATTGGTTGTAGACTTGTAATCCTAATCAATAAACTTCACTAACATCAAACAAACCTGCAACATAACAAGTTACAGCCACAAGGGTCAATACATTTGAATTGTATTGGCAAGTGATACTATGGTAGTATAGTGGAGTCTATCATCTATATGCATTTGGCTAAGTGGAGCTTAGGCTTGCATTGCTCAAAATAGATTTTCCTTATCATTTGAAAACACTAAGTTTTTGCTTTGACAAAATCACCCAAGGAACCACCAATAGAAATTGGTGAACCTTAAACCCTTGTTCAACCACAAGTTTTTAACTTAGAAATTGGGATGATGAGATTCTTGATAGCTTCCATGTCTTGATGCTCAAATTGTCCTTTACCAGGGACATGGCTAAGTACTTAGATTTTTCACTCTGTAGAGGTGGTGCAGGTTCCCCACAAGACTTGGTTTCACCAAGACAAGATCTTTCAGAAGCCTTCCCTTAGACCAAGATGGACGCGTTCCAACCTATCATCCCCTACCACCAACTGTCCATTTGGCTAAGTTATTGCAACCTATATGATCGAGGCAGAGCCCATAATGCCAAGTGGCTGCACTTGAAGCTTATAAACATTTGACATCTCAAATCTCTTTGTTCATGGGTGGCCATCCACAAGTGTGATACACCAGGGTAGTCCATTGAAATGGGCCCTGAGTAACCACTCAACACAAACCAATCCTTCCATTCCACCCAGGTGATTCATTCACTTAGTTGTTTTATTAAACAAAACACAAGTCCTCAGACTTAGAAATTTTTCCATAGTATGAATATATATTCCACCCTTGTTTTCTATTAGCTAAGCTAAGCATGGTAGTAGTAGGAATCTTAACTTAGGAAATTCTACTAAGGTTTCATCTACTAGGATTTCCCATAGCTTAGTTTATACTTAGCAAAAATACCATGCAAGTCTTACTTAGAAATATCACTAATAAATAATGGGACAAAAGTATGACGCATCACTTGCCTTTTTGGTAGAGAGTATAAGTTCACTCCTTTGATCTTTGCAATGTTCACACACTTCAAATCACTACAATTCAACCAAGCAAACAATATTTCAATCTACCATTCAAGCAATTCATCACATAAAATGATAGAAACAAAACAATGCATGCAAGCTTGCAAGAGGTTGTTTTATTTGTGAAAGTGGTTCCTAATGGGTCATAAACATTTGAAAACACCTAGTGGTCATTTTATAAAGTGGCAAAATCATTTGCAAAAAGATTTTACCTATAAACCATTTTCAAACCCAAATCATTATTTTATGTGGTGAAGAAATGCTTTTAATAAGGAAATATTCTATAGGTTTCACAAAATATGTTTACAAACCATAAAACCTTGTGTTTAGGGTCAGAGAGTTTATTTCCAAAACATTTCTCAAAGGTTTTCTTCCAAAACCATTTTTTTATAATTAAACCATATTTTTATTTGACTAGAAATGGTTTAAATCAAAGATTCATTCTTTTGTTTCACCAAATACATTTTTGAAACCACCAATTGATTTCTCGGGTCAGTAGATTCAAAACAAACCATTTGCCAAAGATTTTATCCCCAAAATCATTTTAGAACAATTTTTATATCCTAAACATGCATACACAAGTTTCTGCAAAAACAATCAATTTAACAGAAGCTTGTTACTAAACAAAGTGCATGGTTGGCTAGGGCTTGTCTTGCTGAATCCATTTATATAAAATTTGCAAAATTTGGACGTGTAGATTAAAAGTTATAGATTTTATAAAATCTAGCATCTAATAGATCAAATATGTATTCAAAATATCAGGCAGGGCCACGTGGCGTGTTTTAATTCGTCGATACCGCTTCGTGCGGATCGTGCAATGAGAGGCGTTAGATCTAAATAGATCGTGTGGCACAGAGGAGAGCGTACCCCCTCGTTCATGTTCTAATCCTAACCGTCAGATTAAAATCCTATGGACCATATCGCCTTGACCATTAGGGCGGCGGCTGGTATTGGCGATCGCGGCGGCGGCGACGTTGTCATGGCGATGCAGGAAGCGAGGGCGAATAAGGAGATGCTCACCAGAATCACAGAGTCGCGGTGATGCTCAAGGTGCTCGCGAGAGTGCAAGGGGCGCATGGGGCCACTGGCAATTCCTCGTCGGAGTTGTCCTCTGGCTCGGGCTTGTCCTGTTGAAGATGATGGCGAAGGCACGGGGCACGCCAGAGAGAAAAGAAGACGCGGTTAGATGCGCGGGGTCGTGGCGAGTATGCGCGTGTGAAAGAGAGGGAGAGGGGAGGTTTGGTCTTACCAGTAGTGCTCGTCGGAGCGGAGGCATACGGTGGCGGCGGTGGTCGTCGTCGTTGCCGAGGTTCTGGGGTGTGCGGGGGCGAGCTGGAGCTACGGGGAGGTTCGCCAGGGAGTGAGGAGAAGGTGAGAGTGGTCGAGGAGGCAAGGGCGACGTCGGCTGGCCGGAATCGCTCGCGGAGATCGCCGGAGCAGAGGGCGGTGCAGAGGGAAATTGGGCAGCCTAGGGGCGTGCTAGGGTGAGGAGACGGAGGGGAAAGAGAGAGGAGGGTGAGGCGGTTAAGTAGGCGAGATCGCGGGCTGGGTTATTGCGCCATTACCGAGCATTTAAGCGAAGAAACCGCCGGCGGAACGACAGGGAAGAAGGGCGTGGTCTACGCGCGGGGAGGAAGAAGATGAGGTGGCAGTGGGGTCCGGCGTCAGTGAGGGAGGGAGTGAGGGAGTGGGGTCCAATAGTCAGCTGCACTGGTCTACGAGTAAAGCAGATAAACCGGGGTAGAGCAGGTGGGCTGCTGATGGGCTTACCGGGCTAGGCTAGTTGGGTTGCTTTGTTTCTTATTTTTTTCTTCTCCTGTTATTTTTTTTTCCAATTTGATTTTTCTGTTTTGATTTTATTCAATCAATTCAAGCATCCATTTGAAATCAATCTTTGTCAAATTTTATATAGCTTCAAACACTGATTAATAAAACATTCTGAAATCATTTTAGAATAATTTATTTATTCTTTTTAAGGTCTTTTAATTATTCAAAATAAGATTTAATAATAATTTCAAACACCATTTAAATTTCTAAATCCTTCCAAAACTTTCCAGTAGGTTCTTATTCAATTATTTGGGTGTCAAATAATTCATCTTGAATTATTTGGAAAGTTTTTAATTTTATTCCTAAAACATTTAAATTGGGTATTTGTTTTAATTCCAATGGAATTAAATGTAGTTTTTAATTCCCTAAATTTTATTTGGAAGATTTATTTTATTTAAATTAAATAAACAACTTTTATTCCTCTTGGGTAATTTCCAAAATACTATTTTCTCATGAATTAAATAGTTATTCTGATTAGAGATTTGTCTTTATTTAAAATAGGGATAGAATGGTTAATGCCATTTTATTTTATTTTGGAAATTCTTTATCATTTCATTTTATTTGGATTTGGATTCTATTCATTCCATTTGCTTAATGGATTGGGCCATGGTTTAATCTGGTCTTTAAATAATTCCTTATTTAATATTTCTTTTTTGATCTTATAAAATTCATATCTTTTTATTTAGAGATCCAAACTTGGTGATTCCAATTTGTAAAATCTTATTTGATATTTATTTATCCTTTTAAATATCTTTAGGATTATTTGCTCACCAATTTATATGGATTTTAGATAAGTGCTTTATTATCTTTGGAAATTACTTTTCCTTATCTTAATTAAATTCATAAGATTTTATTTATGGTTCCAAATTAAGTGAAACCAATTTATAGGGTTTTAATATTATTTCTATTTGTCATTCTTGATCATTTATGATTGTTTGCTGACAAATTTTTATATGGATCAAATCCACAGGCTTGGGGATAACTTGGAAATGATTTTTATTCCATTAGGGTTTAGGGTTTGGATTTATTTTCCAAGTGTTTAAATTTTCAGATGCATTTTATGAGGAATGGATTTTATTTGATTTGAATTTTAGTTGGATTCAAACACTAACCAAAGTTTGTTCAAGATGGGATTTTAAGTTTTCGTTTAGAAACAAAAGTTTCTTTTCACCCTAAATTTCAACAATTGTTTATTTTGTTTATTTATTTTTCACATTACAAGATTTGGAAAATCTTGGGATGTGACACTCACCCCTTCGCCTATAAGATTCCCCCGATGCAGAAACCCTAGGCAACCCGATCAAAACTCCACGAAACCGTCTGTAGCCGCCTCCACCATTGTCCCTAGATCGGGGGGATCTGAAGTTCTTCCCGGCACCCTGCCGGAGGGGAGATCATCCCGGAGGCCTTCTTCTTCATCATGCCAGCCTCCAGTATGAAGCGTGAGTAGTTCCACCTTGGACTACGGGTCCATGTAGTAGCTAGATGGTTGTATCTCCTCCTTGTGCTTTCATGTATAGATCTTGTGAGCTTCGTTCATGATCAAGATCTAATGTAACATCCTAGCATTAGATCTTAGAAATAAGATGAACATAGATGTGTGCATTGCATTCATGCATAGAAAATCCGAATAATTTTTGTGACTTTGAACAAAACTTGTCAAAGTGATTGAAGCTTCTCTCAACTTGATGCAATTGGAGTAGATCATCAAGTTGACTGTGATAAGTTTCAATATGACCTTTGCTAAAAACATTATTTTGGGTAATTGTAATTTGATCTAAGGGTAGATCAAATATAATGTAACTAAACCATTACACATTGATTAATGATTATAATTTGATCCTTATGTGATCATTCCATGGTATTAATTTCATTAACCATGAAAATCAAACTATGAATATAATTCAAGTAACAAGAATATAAGAACCAACTCTTGATCCACTTTATCCTTATTTATCTTTACCATGAGTATCATGGTAATATCTAACCTTAACTCTTTAGTGGGATTAAGTAGGAAAGAAACCAAGTCAAGATCATTCACCACATATCTTTCTTTCCATATTAATCCTTATCATCTCTATTGAACCTTATTCTAATATGCCTTGTTCATCAATGTTGAGTAATCCACTATTGATCTATCAACTCTTGTTTTTATCTTAGCATTCACTTAAATCATTTTGAGAAGGAAGTAAGAAGAGGTAAGTAGTAATGCTAGTTTTGGATATCATCTATAGGATGGGAGTGAGTGAAGAGAATCAAATCAATAGGATTATTGATGAAGTTAGCTCACTCCTAAAATGATAGAAGAGTTATTTGGAATATATAATCATATGGTGTCAAAGAAGATTACAAGCATAGTCATGAATAACATCCCT
Source organism: Avena insularis (assembly GCA_023614405.1). Taxonomy (NCBI): domain Eukaryota; kingdom Viridiplantae; phylum Streptophyta; class Magnoliopsida; order Poales; family Poaceae; genus Avena; species Avena insularis. Next base: position 372,575,881 of record CM042695.1, on the reverse strand, counting down.
TAATCAAATAGAGATGCTAAGAAGATAAATTCAATACAACTATAATGTTGTATTGATGAAAACTTTGGTTAGCCAACTGGAAACCTAAACCATAAAGAATCAAAGGATTATAATGATCATGCTTTAGTCACCAAGATTGAATGCTTATTGACGAGGTTTGATTTCGTCAATGCCCACTGTTATGAGCTTGGGTTTTGGAGAAGATGGGGATGCTGGAGATCGCGGAACGGTTAGCAAACAGGCAACACGGGGACACGAGGTTTACCCAGGTTCAGGCCCCCGAAGGGAAAACCCTACTCCTGCTTGTCTGCTCTTGATTACGGCGGAACCGAAGGTTCTGAGGTCTTGAGATGCAATCTGGCGTGGAGGTGTGTATGCGGTGGTATGCGAAGTGCCCTCCTCGTCGTGCCCTCCTAGCCTTTATATAGAGATAGGCAGGTCCCGGGAATAGATCGTGTCTGTTACAGGTTTTAGGGTTTGCCCCTTTGAATATTCTATCTATTCTACTCTTGCTCTCCAAGGATCCGAAGGCATCATGGTCCCTGGCCACCCGAAAGTCTTCATGGGCTGGCGCATATTCATCGTGGGCCTTCCTTGGGCTGCACCAGGTATGCTAAAATCGTGTACCCGTAGGGTATAACCATTTCAGTAGACCCCGAGTGTTCAGTCGAATCGTAGATTCGGCTGAAAACTCTTCAATCTTTTGGGTGCAGCTATCTCTGCTTGTTTAGAGAATAATTTAAGTGTGTAGGGATTGTTGATGCGTGTGTCTGACTCTCCCGACGGATCAGAGTTAGTTAACTGTCTTAGGACAAAACAACATGATCTTCTTCAGATTCGAGTCCCTCGACTCGAATCCGGAACATATGCTGGCGTAATTCGACTCAGGCCACGGAGGACTTACAGGAGTGGAATTCAAGTAAATTTTAAATAATGTACCCAACGCGTCCGTCGGGATTTTTCATCGCGCCTACTAGCACAGATTCTTACTAGCAGAGCACAGTCGTGTGTGTTGCCAGGCCATCAGATGATATCTGTAGGTCTTATATTTGTGTCGCAGACACAACGTCCGAATGTTTATCACCGCGGAGGTGTTTCGGGTGGCCAAGGATGTTGCTCACTTAGCGTTAATTAGGGCAGAGTTGCCGAAAAGTTTTTTGCATACTGATCCGAAGGATCGCTGTCGAAGAATTCATAGGGTGCGCGACAAGCGCTCCCTATGGGACTAGCCCCCGAGTGTCCGTTCGAGTCGTAGACTAGAGTAGAGACTTTAATTCAGTCTTTGTTGACTTTTAGGTCTGTAGGACACAAATTTTTCGGATGCTTGAATCCATCCTGCCTATGGGAGTAGCCCCCGAGTCCGTAGTCGAGTCACAGACTCGACGTAGGACTCGAAGAATAGTTCAATGGTGTAGTGCTTTGTTCGTTTTTGGGGTGCGCGGCTAGCGCTCCTGATAGGACTAGCCCCCGAGTAGTTAATCGAATCATAGATTCGAGGGAGTACTTTTAGCTGTGTAGCCGAAGAATTATAACCGTTGCTAGTATAGCTTTTGATGACGTCAGTGCTGACGATCGGTGACCTCAAGCGTCTGCAGCGCTAGAGATGACGTGACTGGACGAACATGGGTCCCACCTTCTGACTTTGAGTTAACTGGTCACGCGCGGCGTGGAGATAATTACGGCGTCGCCTCAATTTCCATGCGTAGTGGACGGCGTGTGAGCGACGGTTCGCTACTGTGCTAACACGTGGACGGTTGGATTTGGATGTTGGCTTTAGGTCCTCCCATGAACGGCCGTTGTGCATCGATCGTCCTCTTCCTTATAATCACTGGGGAAAAGTGAGTTTGTTTTTCACCGCAGCCATTCTCGTTTCACTGCTCCCATATTCTTTGAGCTTTCCTTGCTGCGCGCTGGAACTTCTTTGAACCTTTCCTTCCTTGTTTCTGCGTTCTCATCATCGCCACCGCCGCACTGTGATGGGAAAGTCCAAGAAGGCCTCTACCGCGGTTGGTACTAGTGCTGCCGCCGGCGACAAGAAGGGTTCCACCGCCACTCGCATCACCGATGGTGGCTGGCGGCGATCGGAGACTCACGAGGGCGATCTCCGCAAGCTCCGCGCGTGGGGTCTGATCCCGCAGGGCAGGGAGGCCGTCAGGATTCTCGGTGACGAGGTAATTCCCTGTCCTCCCGCTGGGTTTCGGGTCATGTTCACCGCTTTCATCCTTCGGGGCCTTTCCTTCCCAATCCATGATTTACTCAGTGGATTGCTTTTCTTCTATGGTGTCCAACTCCATCATCTTTCGCCTAATTCTATTCTTCACATTTCTTGCTTCATCACCTTCTGCGATTGTTGGCTCGGCATCGAGCCACACTTTGGCCTCTTCCGGAAGCTCTATTCCGTGAAGAGGCAATCTGGCTCCGATGGCGTGTATCCCATTGGTGGCTGCATCATTTCCCTAAAATCCAATTTTCTCTTCTTTTCTTTCTCTATGTCGGAGTCTGTCCAGTACCAGCGGAGGCAATGGTTTTACATCCGCGACTCCACAGTGGCCGGGCAGAACTTTGGCCTTTCTCCTTTTGACCCCTCCCAGAAAATCCAACCAAAGCAGTCCTGGAAGAATCACATCTTGGACGGCGAGGTGGCGGAGATAGAGGATCTCTATCGTCGGGTGGAAGATCTTCAGGTGATTCCGGATAAAGAGGTGAACGGTGTGGATATCATCCGCACCTTCCTCAAACGCCGGGTGCAACCACTCCAGGCTAGGGCGCACCCGATGTTTCTTTATTCTGGCCGCCATGACCCGACTAGGGTTTTGACTGGAGATCTCTCCGCGAGGGATGTGGACGGAATCCTCCGGCCATTGCTGAAGTTTAAGGCTGACGAGGACATTCTAGGTAGCTCGCTGACCCTTCCCTTCAGGGCCTCTCGACCGGTGCCACAGGTGTAGATCTAGGACGTGCGCGTAGCGCTTTTTTGACAGTGTCTCTTTATAGTTTAGTAAGTCTGAAAGTTTGTCTTCTTTTGTGCAGGAGTTCAAAGTGCCAGGTATGGCGCCTCCACTACACGAACTTTTTCCGGATGCACCAGATAATGAGGTAGTGGAATCCATGTCGGAGCTTCCTTCGGCACGGTCGCCGGCTGAAGAAGCCTTTGAGTTGAGAGAGGAGCAGACTTGAAAGCGGACACGGAGCTCGAGCGAATCGTCGGATAACCTCGACTCCGCCGACGCCTAGGAACCCTCTGTGCCTTGAGCGTCACAGTGGGGGTCATGGTGGCTCTTCCTCTCCTATTCCGGCCGTGCCTGTGTGGGCTGTGGCGCCACAGGCACCGGCGAAGCAAAAGAACAAAGAGAAGAAGGAAGAGAAGAAGGAAGAGAAGAAGGAGGAGAAGAGAGGCAGGAGGACCCCGCCTGTCTTCGACTTGAGCGATCTTGACTCGTAAGTTTCTTCAGTTGCCTTCTTTTTTTCTTTCTTTCAATTTAGCTTGCTTGTACTTGTCTGATGTTATCTTTTGTAGCCACTCCTCCGATGGCTCCTTCAGCGATGGCGCTCGCGAGATGGTGGGGGAGTCGAAGGTTGCTCCTCCTCCTCCTCTGACGGTGGCCACCTCTGAGGGAGCTTCTCCGAACCCTTCTCCACGGGAGGCTCGGGTGGTTGTCCCCCAGAAGACTTTGGCCGGACCTTCGGAGTCGCCGTCTGATCATGTAAGTCTCTTCTTTCTTGCCGCGGGGGGAGCCCTCGAGCGTTTTCGGATGATCTGCTGATCACTTTGATTTTGTTTCTCGAGGGGAGCCCCCGAGCACCTGTCGGATGGTCTGCTGATCATGCTTTCCTTTTTGTACATGCCTCGGGGGGAGCCCTTGAGCATTTTCTCGTATGCGTAATTTGCCTTTCTCGTTCCTTGGGCGCAGCCCCCGAGCCTTTCTTTTGACGAATTGTGTCTTTTTACATCCTTTTGTTCAAGGTGCCAACTAGCTGGTGCAGCAGCACTTGGTGTTGGAGTTCAGCTTCAAGTGGCTTCAGGGTACATTCGTGAGTTGTTCTTTTTCGTCTTCCACTGCTTCCTTTTCCTTCAATCCGATGAATGATCTTTTGTTTGCAGATGAAACCAATACCACTCTCCGCAAGCTTGATGCTCTCAAAAAGATCCTTCGGCGAGCAGAGAAGAAGGCCGAGGACACCGTTGGTGCGAAGGAGCGCCTCGAGCGGGAGCTAGCCGATGCAGATGTGGCCAAGGAGCGCCTGCAGCAGGAAGCTACAGACCGCGAGGAGCAACTCGCCACTGCTGCGGCCTCGCGCGAGAAGGAGGTAGCCGACAAGCTGATGGCTGTTGCCAAGGCTATTTCAGGTGAGTGATTTCGCCTGTTCCTTTTCGGCTTCCTTGTCTTTCTTGTTTTGCTTGGTTTTCACGTTTTTTCTTCCATTTGTTTACATACCGCAGGCATCGAGTTTTACCGCGGTGACCTGGAGCACGGAAGTGCTCTCGATGATGCCACTACGGCGGTCGAAGACCGCTGTAGCACCATGGCTGACTTGCTTGCCAATGCCAAGGAGGTTCTCGGGCGCTTCTACAAGGAGCTCATCCCGAAGGGCGTCGCCCTTGAGGATGTCGACTTGTTGGAGGATGCGCTGTCAGCCGATGCACCTGCGAAATACAAGCGTAAGCAAAAAGGCATTGGTGCATCCGTGGGGCTGGCGATGGCCCTGGCGTCTGGAGCGGAGCTGGATCTTCATCAGATTACCTCCCAGATGCCAACGGCGCCGACGGATCCGAGGTAGCCTTCGCCCTCTACGCTGCCTGTTGCAAATGTTATGGGCCAAAGTTGATTGACTTGCCGGCTGAGTACGGGGTGAGGCAGCAGGGGAGGAAAAGAGCAGGCAATCCGGCTCCGAGGCTACGCAGTGAGGCTCCGAGGCTACTCAGGATGCAGCAGACCACAAGTTTTGAAACATATCCAAACACTATAGTGAATCCATAAATAGTTAAGTAATATTACTTCCTTGTTTACAAACTATAACCACTCATCTATAAAAAGGTAAATGATTCTATTCCAGTATAATGTTAGGAAACCACTATTCAAATAGAGGTGTTACCATTCTTAAAGTATCCTTAGAGAAACATTATGAAGTACACAAGGTAAAAATAACATAGCAATATACCTTAAATCCGTCTATGTCTTTAAAGTTAACTTTTGTCTACAATACTTTAACTATTATACTAAAGACTTTGTTATGTGTTTTATAGTTACCTTTGGTATTTTATAATTAAGCCATAAAGCATCTCAAGTCCAAACTATTCAAGCAAGCACAAACAACATCGACCACATTGGAGTAACCACAAAAACTATTTAGACCTTAGAAAAGGAATCTTTTCTTCAAAAGTTATTCATTTTTCCACTTTAGTCAACAAACCTTATAATAATATTTCCAACTCTTAAAAAATTAAATTCAAGGACTCTCATCATAATTAACAGATGAAAATTAATCACAATTACATTGTTTCAAACCTTATTTGAATACTCAGGATGGTAAATACCTAAGTTCTTTATTATTGCCATTACTTGTAAAGTAAAATTTGAAGATAAACAATTCTTATATAAGTAGTATTTGAGTAGCATACCTCAATAGTATATCTTATTGTTGTATACCATTATGTTTACACGTTGTTTTACACACACTCACAAGCCTTAATAAGAAACACATGTGTGAAACTTATCTAAAAGGACAACACATTCTGAAGTAACCATTCCAGAATCCAAACCATAGATCAACGTTATCCCCGGGATTCGAGTTTACGAAACTGCATTACATTACTTATGCATAACAGCATCTTGCTTCTTTAAACATTAGTCCTTACCGGACCAATGATGCTGATTTCAGATATTGGATCTTATATTGTCTTGAAGACCGTGAGTAGATAATCTTGCAATCACAAAAGGCAAGTTCACACTTGCTCATGTACTTTGATTATTTTTAGTAAAGTATTTTGAAAATCCAGTGTTGTCACCACCTGCATTTCAAAAAGGTCAGAAAACACTATTTTGATAATAATGTAAATTATTGGTTACTGATCTAGGGTGATCAGCTAATCTATTAAGTCTGGCAATGGGAATACCACTGCACATGACTATATCACCTAGGACTTAACAACCAATATCGCCAGTGATTCTTGCGCCGTATATTACGCATTGACCATGAGATTTGGAATGGGACGGAGAAGTCAGCTGTATCTTTTCCCTCTCGCATGGAGCCGGATGTGCGGGTCCTGGCTGTTATTACTCGTAGCGTGCATATATTGGTAATTCGTAGATGATATGCAGCATATGGATGGGAACCCTCAACGTCCCACGATAGTTCTGGCATCTAAACGGTCTGTATTTCCTATTGCCGTAATTCAATAAGTCGACATGGCATACAACAAGGAGACATGCGGGGTCGCGGAGAAGGCAGTGATTGGCTTGGATCTTAGGTTGGGACTCAAACCAAGGAAGTGTGAACGGGAACATACTCTCGGCCGTGCAACAAAGCCTAAGGTCTCTCATGGGTAAAGTGACGCACGTCTGCAGAGTGTAAGAACTATAACTTGTTACTCCCTGTTCTGGGAAGGAGCTACGAACGCGGCGGGAAAGGAACTCCCTGAAAGTTCTGGTAAACCCGTGAAGGCTGACGGACATAGATTTTCAGAATAAAAGCAACCTTTGAAGAAATGTTTATGAAAACTTGCATTGCCTATGACCCATGGTCTATGGCTGTAGATATAGTGCATCAAACACTCCTTTTCTAGAGAACTTGCTTAGTACGCTCGTAGTCAATGTATCTTCTTAACCCTTGCTAGATTCTAAAGCCATTAAGACGATGTCTACATCAATTTATGCTCCAGGAATCATCATCAAAAGCCCAAGCTCTTCAATGAAGTCAAGGAAGTCAACATATACATCAACTCAAGTGAAGACGAAGTTACTGATTAGATAGGAATATACTTTCTAGCCATAGAACCTATTCTGTAGGGTATTGCCATAGAAGCAATACCGGGTCATCAATTTAGATGTCAGTCTTATTAGTAGAATAGATTTGGAGTTCTTTATTTTTGAATCTCCTTGCAAGAAATTTCTTTCTCTCTCTTTAACTAAGAGTGTTCTGTGGATCTTGTGTACCAAGTGAGTTGTAACCTTAGCCATGTATTGGACCTGCTGTGTTTCTGTTATACCACTCTGAGGGATGTAATATTGGTGAACGGTGTTTCATTAGTGTTATGTCAACGACTATAGTATACTACATCATGCAGTGGTATGCTGGGTCACGCAACTGGTATCAGAGCATATGCTTTGACCTTAAGATAAAAACCCTTTTAGGAAGATCTGTAGGTTGGATAGTGACTATAGGAGCCATCTTATCTAAACCAAATATCGTGATGACTTGTGAGAAGAATCCACTTGAGGATAACTTTTCACTAGATACTTAAGTCATTCTTTCTTAGTAGTAATTATTTTATCTTTTCTCAGTATAGTGCTAATTAGTGTCTTCCAAAGGAGACATAACCACCAAGATATGGTAGGAAAGCCAGTTGGTCACAGTAGATTAGGATCAAGTGTAAGACATAAATTGAAGTAGTTCTAATGGTATAGCCTAACCCTAGAATCCAAGTAGCACAGTGGAATCTTATTGTTAATTGGTAACCAAAGATAACATGATGAATATCATTAGGATTAATGTTGATGTAATGGGTAGTAATCATGTGGGATTCACTTGAGAATTCTACGTGATGAAGTGAAATTATGTTAAGAATTAATAATGGTGTAGTGAGAAACAAAGTCATCATGGTTAGATTAGCTTCTGAATCATGTAAATAGGTAAAACATAACAAGATCATGGTGAGATTAGCTCCGAAACCATGATGAGAGTATAAATATGACAAGAAAATTAGTAAATTAGCTTGGAGTAGAAGTATGAAAATACCATGGTAGAGCTATGATAGAAGTCATAGGTGTCATAAAATAGTGATAACCTTCAATTTTAGGGGTTCAATAGAAACTTATTAGTCTTTTTAAGAGATCATGTGAGATTAGTTACTAAATAAGAAAGGTTGGTCATATTTAATCATTGCAAGAGGTGAGACAAAAGGTTAGTCAAAAACCAAATTGAGACCACTTTTATTAAGATTATCCTGTTGCACTTGAGAATTTGGGTAAATGTTGAGATAAAGAATAGTTTGACCCTATGTGCTAAGTATCATGATGTAAACCTATATGAGGATGTGTCATATACTACACAACTAAGCCTGAATTCTAGAGATACTATACTCAACAATTATATTCTGGGCTTAGAATATTGTGTGTTATATGTACCACATTTGGATTTATTTGTTTTTCTTGGATCTTCTTGATTGACTAGATCTATACATGAAGTTTGACTTGATGTGCAAATGCATGTTGCAATATACAGTTACTACTTGATGTTATAGACCTAGATAGGAATGGGAATTCGTGTGAGGGAGTGACGAGTTCCAAAGACCAAGATGAAGACCTACATGAAGGGTAAAGCCAAGTATGAGGAGTATCAATCCAATTTGAAGGATGAATCAAGTTCATATCATTGTTAGTCATCTATAAGAAGGAAGAGTCATGTAGGAAATACATCGAGCAACAAGAAGTAATAAATGTTAGGTCCACCCAAAATAGGTGATGTTGCTAAGAAGTTAATGAAGTAGTTGAACCGAGTTCATGGAAGCATCATGAATTAGTACAAAGAAGAAGCCTTGGAACCAAAATGGTATTCAAGCTCTGACAATTCAGAGAGAATGCCATAAGGATGTTGGAAGCCGTAGGGTAATACCTACAACCTAGGATGATCCACATTTGGTATCTTGTCTGCAGCCGGTGTTGGTTGACATAGTTAACTAGATCATCTTAATGGTTGCATAAAGAGCATAAAACTTGGACTAAGTAAGATAAGACATAAAAAGTATAATAATTAAACGACAGTTTTCTATAGCGCTTCGCAAAGTCAGGCCTACCAAAGCGAAAATGTGCAAATAAAAAGTAAGACAAATAATCTTGGAAGATCTATCTCAGAGATCCACAATTGTGTGGGTATACCCTAAGTTCTTTCGTGAGACCTTAAAGAGGTATAGTATAAGCTGGATAGAGACCAATATCCTAGTTATGAAGCCAATGGTTACTATAAGGCGGTTTAGAGACCATTAGTAAACCCTAAGGAAACAGTAAATGGAAGTATTGTTATCTAATCATCCGATTAAAGGTTGGAGAGGAAATACTAACCTATGCCAACGTTAAGCCTTATTTTCATCGGGGTAAAAGAAGCCATCATTATAAATGTACTCTTAGAAGTAAGTCTGGATGAAAGATAGAAGTTTATTTCAAGATAGTAGTATTCAAACCTTAAGGCAATTATTAAATGGTAGTTAAAGAAGTACTTAAGGTGATAATGAAAGCATTAACTAAAGCTTGCTAAGACAAAAGATTAAGGGTGATAAAATAGATTAACCCTAATAGAATAATTCTAAAGGAAACAATTCTTAAGTAATCCTTAAGAAGTAATAACCCACATCCAATTGGATATGTATAGTGAAACAAGAAATTCCGATGGGTATGGACTAAATGTGTTCAAATCCAATCTTCAGAAGGACTACCAGTATAAACCATACCATGACAACCCAAAAAGTTAGTCTTTTAGCCATAACTATTGTCTAACAAAAATTTAAAAGCTGTTTTAGCGAGACTTCCTAGACCTTATACAATATAGTAAGGAAGTTCGATGATCAAGTGAAGGAGTTGGAATGGAATACCTAATCAGGGAAATGAACTAAATAAGAAACTCCAATTTAAGGATTCCATAATGAGAACATATCCCTAAGGGATGATAGTAAAAGGAACTTTGGAGTATCGAAGACAACATGTTGGAGATTGCCAAGAATGGTAAGAATTCAAGGAAAATATCTGGATATGAGATAATACAATTATTACCATTTGAGGTTACCATGAAGTTGAGAAGTTTCATAACCAATACAAGACAATTTCTTACTCCGAAACGTGAGTATATGAACTTCGAGGACGAAGTTTATTTTAAGGGGGAGAGTCTGTAACATCCCAGCATTAGAGCTTAGAAATAAGATGAACACAAATGTGTGCATTGCATTCATGCATAGAAAATCCGAATAATTTTTGCGACTTTGAACAAAACTTGTCAAAGTGATTGAAGCTTCTCTCAACTTGATGCAATTGGAGTAGATCATCAAGTTGACTGCGATAAGTTTCAATATGACCTTTGTTAAAAACATTATTTTGGGTAATTGTAATTTGATCTAAGGGTAGATCAAATATAATGTAACTAAACCATTACACATTGATTAATGATTATAATTTGATCCTTATGTGATCATTCCATGGTATTAATTTCATTAACCATGAAAATCAAACTATAAATATAATTCAAGTAACAAGAATATAAGAACCAACTCTTGATCCACTTTATCCTTATTTATCTTTACCATGAGTATCATGGTAATATCTAACCTTAACTCTTTAGTGGGATTAAGTAGGAAAGAAACCAAGTCAAGATCATTCACCACATATCTTTCTTTCCATATTAATCCTTATCATCTCTATTGAACCTTATTCTAATATCCCTTGTTCATCAATGTTGAATAATCCACTATTGATCTATCAACTCTTGTTTTTATCTTAGCATTCACTTAAATCCTTTTGAGAAGGAAGTAAGAAGAGGTAAGTAGTAGTGCTAGTTTTGGATATCATCTGTAGGATGGGAGTGAGTGAAGAGAATCAAATCAATAGGATTATTGATGAAGTTAGCTCACTCCTGAAATGATAGAAGCTTTATTTGGAATATATAATCATATGGTGTTAAAGAAGATTACAAGGATAAATCCTGAAGCAAGTTACTAAGGAGTAATCCTATTGGATTAAGCAGGCATAGTCCTGAATAACATCCCTTAATCCAATAGAGATGCTAAGAAGATAAATTCAATACAACTATAATGTTGTATTGATGAAAACTTTGGTTAGCCAACTAGAAACCTAAACCATAAAGAATCAAAGGATTATAATGATCATGCTTTAGTCACCAAGATTGAATTCTTATATCAAGTATAACGGACATTGGTGGATAGAACATGATTGAACCCTAGTATAGATATATTATCCTAGATTAGTCATTACAAGTCACATTAATATAATGTGAGGTTGGAGTATGAATTACTAGAGTTGAGTAAAATAAGATAGTATGGTTAAGCTATTAGTGTAGCATGGAGTTATTAAAGTAGTGTTATTCCTCTTAAAGGATTGTAAGATTTTGAGGAGAGTAGTTTGAATTATACATCTATTGGAATAATATTAGTGATGAAGATAATGGAAGTGTATAAATGGAGTTAGAAGTAACTACTTGTTGGATTGGAGGTTATCAGCAGTAGAGTTGTTAATATAACCAAGTATAGTTATGAGAAGATTATGAGAAGCTTTAGTGTCAAGCTTTGCATCAGAAATGACCCGACCAAGATCATCAGCGGGCCAGTCTGGTTCCCGTACTTCACCTCCTTCTTCTTTATTGTCTTCCGTTGCGGTGTCAGCATATTCAGGGAACATAGATCGGTAGTTGTCATCATCGTTCTCTTCTTCATCGCCGTCTTCCATCACAACCCCTCTTTCTCCGTGTTTGTTCCAAACATTATAGCCAGACATAAAACCAGACTAAAGAAGGTGGCTCTGAATGACTCTTGCGGAAGTGTGAGCCTTCTCATTCCAATAGTCAACACATGGACAACACATAAAACCATCATGCCGCTTGTTCTCCTTGTCCACAAGTCGAAAAGCACGCCTTCTCTGAAAGCGACAGAGCATCGGTCACCGTACATCCATGGATGGCTCGTCTGTATCATACAAATATATATTAAACGCAATCACTATGCTAAAATTAAGTACCGCACAATCTAAACGAGAAAATAGTTGCTAACCTTTTATTACACTTAGAAACAAAGATGAGAAAACTTAAGTGTGGATCGGGCACCTCATATCATGTCTGTCTTGTGTGACGTAAACTCGCATCACTCTAATGGACAATTCACCGAACATCTCTAGTGCATATGAATAAGAAAAAAAATAGCACAACACCACCTCTCCCACCGGGAAAAAAACAGTTGAGAGGGGGAGGGGCTGTGCCATATATATAGGGCCAGACCATTAGTCCCGGTTGGTTTGAGATACAAACCGGGACTAAAGAGGGTGCCCGCAGTGAGCGGCAGTCCCCAGACCCTTTAGTCCCGGTTTGTGTCCCAAACCGGTACTAATGGGGTCTAACGGGCCGGGACCTATGGTTTGGGGTGGCTCGGGCCGTCCGGCGTGGGCCATTAGTCCCGGCCCCAGCCACAGCCAGGACTAATGGCCTGGACAAAAGGCCTATGTTCTACTAGTGGCTGGTGTACCTCATCCTGAGAGACTCCTCCGACGTCTTCTCCAAGGACAAGATCCTTAGGTCCCTCAGCTTCCACCCAATGCGGTCCATGAGCCGCCGCTCTCCGACATCCCCGTCGGCACCAACGACGAGTCCTCGGAGCCTCCTTTGTCGTCCTACTTTTCCAGGTCGTGGTCCTCGCGCCGGTGGGGTAGCCGCGAGGACTGAGAAGGCAGCTTCCTTGCCGCGGGTGCTCGTTAATAGATTTATGCACTAGCCAATTATCCCAAATGGCAGATCTGATGGAAAGGGCTAGGTGGTGTATTTATATTCAACACTCCCCCTCACGTCTAGGCTATTTTAGTCCTTAGCGTGGGATAGGAGTAGGCCACAAAAACTTTTTTTCCTTTTTTTAATTCTGCGTGAGCAGGGTCTTAAACTCAAGACCTCTTGGCTCTGATACCATAATGATTTATGCACTAGCCAATTATCCCAAAAGGCCGATCTGATGGAAAGGGCTAGGCGGTGTATTTATATTCAACACTCGTTAGTTCTAACTAGATAGGTATAGCTTTGTGGTTCTGAACTGCACGTAATCTCTTTGATGCTATTGTGGTGAGATTTGAGAATGGTGTATATGAAGATTCTGAAGTCGAGGTGGTGTATAGAGCAGGTTGTTCTTGTAGATTTGTACACTTAAGTTGAATTAGGAGGATGGATTATTTGATTCTTTAATGTTTCTTTTCTCTTGGTGATTCTTTATTGTTTCTTTTCTCTTGGTGAAGCCGCTGCTTCGCTTTTCTAGCATTGTGCCCGAGACACTGGCTCCGACGAAGCTGAATCAGTCGCCGATGTAGCTACCACCTTGGCCTTGTTTTACATGCCGCCGTCGGATTCAGTGTGTGTGTGTGTGTGTGGAGGGGAGGGGTGAGGGTGTGTGGGAGGCAGATGGGAGAAAATGACCGTCGCTGCCGCCGAACCGGATTCAGTGTCGGGGGTTAGGAAAGTACAGAAATGGATTTTCCCATGCGACACGTGCAGGATGTCTTAGAAGGGGCACAGAAGGGGCACGACAGGTACTAATATAACGGAATATCCTGACATAACGTATAAGATTTGAAAATATTTGGTTTGTCTACCATTCACTCGAAATACCCACCTCGGTAATTACCCCACCAACTTTTCGAATCGGGGTGCGCAACTCGGATCCCACGATGCCTTCGCCTATGAACTTTCGGGCCACAAAGTAACTAGCCCCATGCAAGAGTAGCATTTTACACCGCACGGCCTGAACCTAGGTAAACTCTCTGTGTCCCTCCGTCGTGTTTTTCGCAGTTTTTCTCTCTAAGGTTGCCGAGAGTCTTGTGGAGATTATTTCCAGCCCCTTGTGTTTGATTTCATCCTACTTTGAGAGATACCCCCGTTCATTCGCACAGACAAATCTCTGACAGAACCCAACATAAGTATTGCAACACAATTAGTCACATAGTTCATCGTTGCAATAATTACAAATGAAGTATCCTACTCCTTAGACTGTGAGATCGTACTTAATCACTATTAACCAAGGTTGCTTTGATTGCATCAATCATAATATGGTAATAGGGTGATCATAAAGTTGTATGTCAGGTATTCCGAAGGGATAGGTTGAGGCGTATATATCGATATCGAGATTTTTTTCTCCCACCTGACAGGAAGATGCATTGGGCCCACTCAGTGGGATTACGTTTATAAAGCTGCGCAACTTATGACTAAGTCATGGGGATGTAATATCATGAGAAAAAGTTAAGCAAGCACTTGTCGGTAACAAGATTGAACTAGGTATGGTGATACCAATGATCATATCTCGGACAAGTTATGTATCGAAGTAACAAAGGGAGTTGGACTCGACATTTATGGTTCAAACAACATTGATATCACGAAATTCAAAGGGGCCATTATGGGTATCCAGATCCTGTTGATGATTATTGATCTGAGAACTATCACGATCATGTTTGTGATGTTCCTGAACCATAGGGTTACAAAATTAAGTGTTCAATGACGCTTGGAGATCTTTTTGGAATCATCGGGATCACCGGAAGAAAGAGAAGAAAGAACCAGAATCATTCCGGGAAGGATCTGAAGTAGTTCAGAGTTATTCAAAATGAGTTTTGGAGTATGAGGATTTGTAAAATATGTTTTTGATATTTATTAGTGTAATTAATGTTTGAATAATTTAATATGGAGAAAACCTCCCTCTTAGGCCACTTCCTAGAGGGAAGGGCCCATGAGGGAGGGCCAACCGCCCCAAAGGGCTTGGGGTCGGCCGACCATGTGTAGGTGTGAGGGGCCCACCCTGGCCGCAACCTCCCCCTTGGCGCCTCCTCCTCCCTTTATCCCCACATTGCTTGCTGGCTGGTGGGAGTCCTTCCTTTTTCCCTATATAAGAAGGGGCATATGGGAGGGAAAGGCCCACAACAACACAATATTTCCTAAGAAATTTTCCTTAGGGAATTTCTCTCTATCTCGTTGGTTATCGTGCTTGTGGTTCCAAGAAGAACTGCGCACGTGGGAGATGACAGTTTCTTAGGCATGCCATCACGTTCCTTAATCCCGATTCTATAAGATCTGCTTTCGCAATATCGGCTGGATCAGGGAGAATGGTAGTCGTCGTTGAGCATCATACGTGTGAGAAACCACATGGGTGCTTCCAGTTTTGGCACCTGGATTGTCGTACATGAAGCAATGCGTCCTTGAGGTTGGCTATCAGTACAACTAAATCATCCATGTTCACCGCGAACGTTAAAATTTTGTTCTACAAGGGTATATCATCGAAACCTCTCTCCGATACTATATTAACTCATAGATAGATCTTGGCATTAGTGTTGTACTAGTCATGAAAAATTATTGTCTTCTACTGCAAACCCCTTCATAAAGAAATATCAGTAGTGGTGTCAATGATATTTCTATAAAATTAGTGACATTTAAATTTATAGGGGACATTGTTAGGATTCATGCCTTAGAGGCGTCACTATCCGTGTGTATTCATAAGATGTCTATGTATGAACTATTTGTACTTTCATCGAATTCATGATTCGATTGTGGAACCTTGTACTTAATATAGTTCATGAAAGTTTCATCCTTAGTCATTTGAGGTTGTGGTATACACACACCGCTAAGACTAATGTGTAAGGAGGAAGATGGATAATTCCAGCTATCATTGGCATAGATATGCTATCTAACTTATACTGGCTTTGCCAAAGAGCTAGGCTAGCCGGACTGGCCAAAGATTGAGCCAACATGACTAAGCAGTATTATAATCCCAATCATGCAGTGTAATCTTTAAACTGATGTGAACACATGATATGGGTTGTGGATTAGCCGATTTAGAAGCAATTATGTGCTTGTTGTTATAAAGGCAGTGCTTGGTATTACTAAGAAGCAATTACATGGTGTGGACGCACTAAGACGGGATTTTCCCTCGATATTTGAGGGATGCTCTACTTGGTTAACTGTTAACCAAGGTACCGCAGCTAAGTAGTTCGCCATAGGAATCACATATCATGGAGACAAGAAAAGGGAGTTAAGGTGACACTGGGACGACGAGAACTCACCTGTGGCTTGCCACCAATATCGTGAAGAAAAGGGACCTAGACATAACGTCACATTTAGGGCTACTCATCGGTATCTAGGAACTAACATGCATGCTTTGCTAGAAGCCATTGCAGCCTTATACGTATGAGTGTGACTATTACCCGTGAGCTAGAGGTTTACACACTTAAGAGAGTGGAGGCAGGTAGATGGGATCCGTCTGAAACGAGCCATCTAAGTGAGACTTAGATGGACAGATACCAATCAATTGGTAGCACCCACTTTCACTAGGGTTAGGGATGTCGACTTAGGGACACAATGGGATGTGTCACCTCACCTACTTACTATATTTATACGGCTGGGTTGGTGTCGAACATGCGGTATTCTTAACCAGCACGTTAGTGCCACACCAGCACCTTTTGTCCCAAGAGTAGTGGAACCGAGGCTAGAAAATCCCTATTGTCGTTCCACTTGGTATGTGTGAGAACGATCAGATGCACCACGTTTGGGGTGCTTGAGGTAGTGGATTTGTCGTTGTCAGAGTCGGAGAGGAAGATGACGCTAGAGAATACTTCGCTGAAGCCCGACTTGGGAGATGGGCGGTACAAGGACTGCAGTGCCCTGACACGCTTCATCAAGGTTCTGCAACCATGAGTTTAGGGGTAAGACCTATGGACTCTGTCTTTCGCTAAAACTTGTCGGTGCCGCATTAGAGCTAGAAAAAAATATTGTCGTTCTTTCCTCAGACGTGTCACAACAAACATTAGTTACACTACCACACTATAACAAGTAATCCAAACTATTAAAATTTTGTTAAATATTGGTAGTTCAATAATTTAAGTATCTCACACCAGGAAGCTTGAATTTAAGGGAAGTAATGGATTTAAATTGAAGGATACATATTGCATGGATCTCATATGATTATTCATAACCTCTCATGCCCTTATTTCTAAGGACGACCTTTCATATGAACCTTGCAATTAAACAACAATCCGATAAAATTTAACAAACATGATAATGTATACCGACACAAACATATATGAGCTCAATATCTATTCCCTACATTGCTCAAGGAAGTTGGGTCATGCTCAGACCATGGTGTTGTTCTTCTTGTTGATGACCTCCTGGATCATAGCCTCAAGAACATTAAACTTCATTGGTTTGGGCACAAACACATCAGCACCGGCACTCATGAAGACCTCTTGGGCATCATTATTAGCTGATAGTCCAACGATCTTCACATCACTTTCTCCCATAGCACGAATCTTCTCAACTGCCTATCAAGTAACACAACAATTAATTTTCTAGGCTACAAATATTCAAGAAAAATGAAATAAATTTTTTTCATGCAAAAAAGGAATGTCAGAATAATAAACGTACCTTAGGTCCACTCATTATGGGCATGTCCTTATCACAAAAAACAATGTCAAACTTCCTCCCTTCAATGAATAGATCCACAGATTCTTTCCCATTCATAGCCATAGTAATTTCACAGTGGAACTTGCGAACCATGGCGGAGAGAACCAAGGCATCAACTCGGGTATCTTCAACAATAAGAACCTTCACGGGGGATGCCATGATCAGCTAAACGAACTACCAAAATAAAGAGAGTGGTTATTTCCAATCCATTTCTTATAAATTCAAAATGATTGACAACTATTCTCAATGAGAATAAACAAAAACATCATAAAGTAAATTAGCAAACCACAACCATGTCTATGTATCCAAAAAATATTCTGTAGTTGCAAAATAATAAGAAATACTAGTTATAAAAAATCTCAAATATAAGCATGCACTTCATATATATCCCAGCTGATAAAAATATGCCATATCGGACAATAAACTAGAAACATCATATGTTGCTATTGTAGGAGGCGTGTGCACTTTATTAGTACTTATCATGACAAGAAAAAGAAGACATATTATATTTCGATGTAAGAGGATAACAAGAACATTACAATGGTGAAGAAATCACAAAGAAGTGTTTCCTACAAATGAAATAATTTCCCGTGTCGTTTTCTACAAAATTACCATGAGGTCGTATGAGCTAGGAATATGATACGAGGAAATTGAGAAGTGTGCAACTTGGTGGGGGCATATAGTTACTCTAGGCTCATATCTAAAAAATATCATATAATATCAAAGGGATTTTATAAAAAATTATAGCATGGGGGAGCCATGGCCCTAGCTTTGTCTGACGATAATGTCAACATAGTAAAAAAATAGAAAGTGGAAACATGTATATATAAATTCATATACATGGTTGCCAATTTCCGAAAACACAACAACAAAAATTGTGTGCCGAATGGTATATAGATAAAACACACTAGTTCATCATACACACTTATAACACATGTAGCAATCTCTTGTAATGATAAATAAGAGAGAAACAAAGGAATGAATAAGGACCTTAAAGCTAGCTAGAGCTTATAGAAGAACCACAGTAAGATGTTGCTCTCTTTCTCCTCTTGTTGATTAAGGCTTGTTGTTGTGTGCCTTGTACCCCCTCTATGCTCAGACATTTATAGGGAACCAAGAGGAGGGGTGTGTCCATCGCCAGTCGATATTTGCCGTCCGGTAGAAAATCACCTCGAGTCACACATGCATATATCTCCACCGCTTCACACCAAGATAAAAAGAGGGACCAATATTGATATACTCGCCATATCTTTTGTGATTAATGATTCATATATTTTTTATGTTTCCACAAATTTCTCAAAGATATATACAGTGAAGATCACTGCATATATACGTATTTGTCGTGACATGTCGGCGTAGCTAGATACCAAAACATGATTAAAATAAATTGCTCTGCCATCAACAATGGATGGATGGCATTTGATCTACCATATGTTATTATGGCATTAGTTTTAGCTATGATAGGAAACCATATTATTAATGTGGACAATATTTATATCAATGAATAATTAATTATATATCGTACCTAATATATTTCAGACCAACCATACATTAGTTAACTTGATACACATATTTTCTTAATATGCCATCTATAATTGCATGGCATATAGGTACATGTACCTAATATAGTTGACTAATTGATTTGACGACTTAATGAGAAAATATGTAAAAGAATTGGACCCAATTGTATATGTACTACAATTGAGGGTGCTAAGTGCAAAGTGGTTCCCATCCAAGAGTTTATTTTATTTTTATGTACACATGTTTAAATTGTAATATAAACTTCTACGAATTGAAGAGTTGGAACTAAGAAGAAAGTTTATGTGACATGTGAAGGTCCGAGGCTAGCATGTAAGTTCTTTTGCTAACAACAGTACAATATTTTTCTATACTACTTTCTGGATGGTTCATACACACAATCACTCATATGGGTGGGTGTGGTGTGGTGTATGTGCATACTGTGTGTTGGTGAAAAGAAAAGGTTTCTATTATAGCTAGGATTTATTAAAGTTAAAAGTAGATCTAATAAAAAATATTAGAGCGCCGCACATGCAGCATACTAGCCGCACAATATTGGGCTAAGATAGGCCTTATGTAGCACGAAATAGTAACAGGAAAGTTAAAAGTCCGTAGCAGGGCTACAAAGTGATGGGCCCATTTCAAATAGTGTAGGCCTCCGGCAGGGCAAAACAGTAACATGCCATTTTTTTATTGGGCTCCCCTAGTGGATCGGCCCACTTAAATAATTAGCGGGTCTTGGCTAGGTTTGGATTCTAGCATGTTTTTTTGACTATTAATGATGGTAACGGGACGTTAACGGTATTTGCCATGTGGCAGTTTGCATGGCTTCAATAGTCAACGGAGCTGGCGAACAGATCTATGATGGCACGAGTTTCCGTGGCTAAAGGGTGCGATCCACCATGGTCGCGAAAAAAACCATGGTAGATTCTCTAGTGATGGGACTTTTACCACGGAAGCCATTCGTCGTAGAAGACTTTTTAACCACGAAAAATGGGCCTTCAACCATAAAAACCGTCTGTTGTAAAACCCAACTTTTCTTGCAGTGAAAATAGAGGAGAGTCAAACTCTCATGCTAGCAAGATTTGCAAGAAAGCCCGAGCCAAATCGTCCGGTCGAATACCTAAAGTTGATGAGGATTGAAACAAAGATGAGAAGCCTCAAGAGCTAGACTATAACAATGCTCCATCTCCAGATTATACCCTGGAGCACCTTGTGAAGATAATAGTGAAGAATTTCGATACTGAAGGAGAAAATGATTCCTTGTACCAATATTTCATTCAAAAAGTAGCATATAAGGTACATGAGATAGAAATGAAATATAAGAAAATAGTTAAGAAACTTCCAGCTAACCTTGATGATATATTTGAGCCCACTATTAAAATTCATATAGGAGTTAATGAGATTGCTGCACTTTGTGATCTTGGTGCTAGTGTCTCAAAAATTTCTAAAAGTTTATTTGAAAGAATTAACCTTGAGCCATTTCAAATTATCAAACTAAGACTCCACTTAGCATATTGAACTTACAAACAAGTTTTAGGAGTCAAAGAGAATATTATTGTAGAAATCAAAAGATTTCCTGCATAGATTTATTTTTCATGCCCCTGGTTCGTTAGTTGTACTCACTTTTCCTCGGCCGTTTAGTTTTTTCTCACTTTTGTCCAGCTCCTATTATGAAACTCTCACATCGGTCTGAAACTCGCTCTCCGTCGGGTCCCGTTAGTGGACCCTCGCCATTACATGCTGACAAGTGGGGCCGCATTCAGGTGAGTCCCGTAGTGGACCCTCGCCGTTACGTGCTGACAAGTAGGACCCACCCCTGTTGCGTGATGACAGGTGGGGCCACGTTCAGTCGGGGCCCGCAGTAGGACCCCCCATGGTGTGGGGTCAGCTTGTTGGGAACGCGTTTTGGGGGATGTGGTGTGGGACCATGTGGGGCGCGTATGGTAGTTACGTGCGCCCTGTCGCCTAAATTGAAAGATTTCTTTTTTGTTATTTTTATGATTGGCCTTTTTAAGAGTGCCTTTTCCCCTTTATGTCTCTAACAATTGTTATTTTTGCCAAAAAAAAGGCGGTGAATCTAGAGCAGCTTCTCTCTTCATTCATAGTTCCTTTTGGCCCTCGTATTTTTCCAATCTGGCAGCAAATCTAACCAGCACCATAAATATGTAGATGAATAGAGCAAAATGTAGATAAAGCAGCTAATAAAGGATTATATAGTACGATACTTAAACCAGGTTCGACAATTAGGCTACTCAACAGCAGCAGCTTATAAGTTCAACACAGACAACAAAACAAAAGAAGCTGCTTTACAGCATCAGCACATGATCAGTGGCCCCTCATGGCCTGCGCTAGGAGGGCCTCCGCCTACTCCCTGTGACTTGATCGGGGGCATGCGACCCTCCTCGATGGCCACCTTCTGGAGGTTGCGGAGGTGAAAATCGAGCGCTTTGTGCTGGGCTCTGAAGGGGTTGGCGTTCTTTGACGGGCTGCAGTTCTTCACGTCCTCGGCATGCATCACGAGGGAGTTGAAGTCAGTGGCGAGGCTCCTGGTGCAGAAGGGGCACCTGTAGACATCACCAGTAAAGAAGTCGTTGAACTGGCCGGACTTCATCTTCCTCAGCACCTAACGAGTCTTGGTGTCCATGGACTCATCGTCGCTGCAGACGTCGCTGCTATCCACCTATTAGAAAAAACAGTAGCGTCCAATAAGGACATGATTGAGATACCATGATTATCGGGATTGATTACGTGCATAAATTAACTGATTGAGATCCCCTGATTATTCCCCAATCCCCAAATCTCAAATCAAATCGAATACTGATCCCAACTACAGATCGGTGCTAGTACTGATCCCAGCTATAGATCGGTGGTAGTACTAATCCCAACTACAGATCGGTGCTAGTACTGATCCCAACTAGGGGCATTCATCAAAATATAAGATCTAACACAAGAGGATTAGCTACTATAAAAATACCTAGAATCCACCGATTAGCCGAGCCCTAATAACACACGATCTAGCATCCAACAATGGGAATGGGGGAAGAACAAAGGAAGGGGAGAAAACCCTAGTTACCTCCGACCATGGGTCGGCTAAGTTGGTGCCGAAGGGGGTCTCAGGCCTAATGTAATCGTTGTCCCCATAGGGGTCCTAGACGTCCGGGATCTGCAGGAGAACGGCGGGGGCCTGTACGGGGATGAGGTCTCCTCGCCGACGGCTACGGAATAAGCGGGGACGGGGGTCTGGACAGGGATGGCGGCTGGCTTCAATTCCTTGATGGGGGCCCAGTATGGGGACGAGGGCCTCCTCGTCGGCCGCCTTGGAGGCGACGATGGCCACCAAGCCGTTCTTCTCCATCGCCGGCGTGGTTGGAGTTTTCTTGGGGGTTTGCAGAAGGTGATGGGAAAGTGGAGATGGTCGCATGAGTGAGTGAGCGAGTGAGTGATGCGTGAGAGTGAGGAGGCCTCTATAAAGGTGAAGAGGAGACGTTTCGTTGCACCACCGTGCACCACGTAACCGCGTGTGCTACTGCACCGTTCATGGACACACGCGTCCGCTATCGCCCTGTGCACCGCGACACGCTTACCGTGCGTCACGTTTTCCCCCTCGTGTCTAACCTTGGCCAATTAGTTGTGCTCAGTTACACCCTCAAGTGTAGCACTGGCAATTTGGTTGTACTCAGTTTTTCCCTCAACTACTAACGCTACCGTGTGCAATATACTCACTTTTACCCTCCGGTGGCTGGTCAACAAAGAGTCCACGAATGGATTTTAGCTAGCTAATTGAGTCATTTTATGCACAACAATTTTAAAAAGATCAAAACATAGTGGCATCTATCCAGGGAGTCTTATTATGTGACCTGCCACTATAAGAAATGTATATAAATCAAGTTTTAACCTAAATCACCACTTCTTAAATCACCTACTATCTATGAAGGTTCATGGCATTCTACTCAATCCTCTCCCCAAAACATAATTTGTCTGAATGAGGCAATAGTTGTCAAACTGATGTATATTTGAATTTCAAGTAGTTTGATGTGTGCCAATATGTATTTTATTGTATAAAAGAAGGAGTTTCCATTTTTTAAATCTCTTTTTGTTTTATATTTGAACCCCCTTGTCAGTTTTGCCCTTGATTTTTAAGTTCTACTGAGTTTTCCCCTCCCTCTTAGTGACAAACTCTCACACATTGTTCATCTTGGCTGCTATGCTCTGATTGGTCGAGACAATTGTCACACGGATCGTACCCAACAACCGTTGATCCTCTGATTGATCTGCTATGATATAGCGGACATGATAACCCCTATATCTGTCGGGGGGCACCCTCTATCCATGCAAAATAACGAGTTTGCCACCGATGCTTTAACTCCATAAACAAATGATTTTGAATATAGTTTGAAGGGAAAGTGTTCAAAGGTGTATAATTTTTGCATTATATTTCACTCCATGTCCTATGTGCGATTTCAAAGAGTTCAAAGGTGTATAATTTTTTCCATATGCAAGTTTATGCATTACATCCCTACATTTTATGAAAATGATAATCTCTAAAGATTTTCTTAGCACATCATTATCACGTATTAAGTGCGATTTCACAGTGTTTAAAGGTAAACTCCCTTTTCCTTTACATTAAGAGTTGTATAATTTTTCAATTTGAAAGTGTTCAAGAGTAGTGTCAATTATAAACACCCTTTTACATTAAGAGTTGTATAATTTTTCAATTTGAAAGTGTTCAAGATTAGTGTCAATTATAAACAATCTTTTACATTAAGAGTTGTATAATTTTTCAATTTGAAAGTATTCAAGAGTAGTGTCAATTATAAACACTCTTTTACATTAAGAGTTGTATAATTTTTTTAAATTTGAAAGTGTTCAAGAGTTGTGTCAATTATAAACACTCTTTTACATTAAGAGTTGTATTTTTTTAATTTGGAAGTGTTCAAGAGTTGTGTCAATTATAAACACTCTTGTACATTAAGAGTTGTATAAATTTTTTTAATTTGAAAGTGTTTTAAGAGTAGTATCAATTATAAACACACTTTTACATTAAGAGTTGTATAGTTTTTTCAATTTGAAAGTGTTCAAGAGCTGTGTCAATTATAAATACTCTTTTACATTAAGAGTTATATGGTTTTTTTAAAATTTGAAAGTGTTCAAGAGTTGTGTCAATTATAAATACTCCTTTACATTAAGAGTTGTATACTTTTTTTTAAATTTGGAAGTGTTCAAGAGTTGTGTCAATTATAAACACTCTTTTACATTAAGAGTTGTATATTTTTTTTAATTTGAAAGTGTTCAAGAGTTGTGTCAATTATAAACACTCTTATACATTAAGAGTTGTATAATTTTTTTAATTTGACAGTGAATCGCTAGCCATGCCAGAGTTGTGTCAATTATAGTTTTAGACCACGCGAGAGTTTCATAATTATAAACACTCTTGCAAACCAACTAAATCGCCACTGCTCTAGGGGAATTTACAATAGATTTTAGGGAGATTTTATCTATCTTTGAGAGTTATGGAGGTTGAAACCACCGCTGGGAAGTAAAATCCAGAGAGATATTGTTCACAACCACGAATTACGCTAGCACTGGATCAATCCTATTCGAAAATCAAGGCAGTTCGTTGAGCACCATCGATTCGCGTTCAAATACTGCCAATAATCAACCCACAAAAGGGAAATGATGCTTATCCAGATGGACTCCATGCGTTAGATCCCTGCGACTCCACCCAATCTTCTCTGTTCTCGACTGGGATGGACGGTGCACCAGCCGGCGTTGCATACTGTTCCGCGAAAGGGGTAGATCTAGCAGGGGTGGGAGCAGAGTCGGAGGTGGAGTGGGCTCCACGGCTAGGGGGAGGGGCGGCT
The DNA here is from genome assembly GCA_023614405.1 of Avena insularis. NCBI lineage: Eukaryota > Viridiplantae > Streptophyta > Magnoliopsida > Poales > Poaceae > Avena > Avena insularis. The sequence goes on along the minus strand of CM042695.1, from coordinate 372,551,090 downwards.
CTAGGGCCGAGGACGACATAAGGTAGGAGGGCACGACGGCGGGGCAGCGGACCCGTCCCAACGCGACCCCACCCTTCAGCACGTATGCATGACCCGTCCCAACGCGGTCCCTCCGGTCAGGCATGTAACGGTCGAGGCCTCGTAACATAACGCTCAACGCCCGACCCGCCCCAATGCGGTCCCACCAGTCAGCATGTAACGGTCAAGCCTTTGACCTGACGGCATTCCTCCGTTTGAGCGCCCGTGAGGGTTTCTTAACATGGCAAGGGGAAAAGTGAGGAAAAAGTAAGCGGCTGGGGAAAAGTGAGTACAACTAACGAACCAAGGGCACGAAAATAGAAATCTATAAGAACTAATAAATCTTTAATAAATTTTCATGAAGGGAATGTTAGACTAGGGCTACCATCTAGAGAACCATTTGTAGTCCACTAGTGCTACGCAGGACGCGTTTCGCTCTAGGCTCCAAAGTTGTCTCCTCGAAAGGAGCGCGCATGCCTAGGCGCGATATCCGCCTATAAGGAGGGACGGGCCTTCACATGTCAAGATCGATTCTTCTCCACCCTGTCTTCTCATCTTGCCTCCTCGAAGAAGAAGCAGGGGACCTCGACGAGGTGAGGTCCGACGACACCACCGGGGAGATTTGATCTTTGCCCATGTAGCACATGTTAGGCGCTTTAGGACTTGTCATTTACTTTCTGAGAGTGCTAAGGTTACTTCCCCTATGGTGGTAGTTGTAAGGATTGGCGAGCCCTTGTGAGCCATGAGAAGCTCCAGCTTGTGCCCTCATGGAGGGGTCTGACGCTGGACCTTGGGCTTAGATTTTTGAGTGATGTTTTAGCCTCGCGAGGCCCACTCGTACAGCTATTCCTTGGTCGTGGAGGCGGATGTGCGGGTCACCTTTCGAGGAAAGGGGAGTATGCTCAGGCGTTTGTTGTAGCTGTTGGTGTTTAGGCTTGCAGCCAGGGCCACCTTGCAAGTTGCTCTGTAGATATCCTAGGGAGTACTGTACGGCTAGAGTCTGATTGTAGGCGAGGCGACCCGATGTTGGACCTTCTCAAGTCGTAAGTAGTGACTACGCCATGAGGAGGCTTTGCCTTGCGCGCCTTTCCTGGGGCCTTGATACATCGGAAACGTATCTATGATTTTTGATGTTCCATGCTTGTTTACTATCTACTTTGCTTTGCTTTGTCCACACTTTGAGGTGTTTTTATAAGTTTTCTGGAACTAACCTATTAACAAGTTGCCACAGTGCCAGTTGCCTATTTTCTTCTGTTTTTGGTTCCAGAAAGGCAGAAAATCAATAATCTAGGAATTGGATGGGACAAAAGCCAAAGTCAATATTTCACCGTGGGTAACACGAATCCAGAAGACGAGACGGAGAAGGCTCACCAGGAGGCCACACCCCCTGGCCGCGCGGGTGGACCCACCCTGCTCCTAGGGGGGTGCAGCCGCCCTGGTGCCCCCTGGCTCACCCCTTTGCCTATAAGATGCCCCCGATGCAGAAACCATAGGCAACCCGATCAAAACTCCACGAAACCGTATGTAGCCGCCGCCACCATTGTCCCTAGATCGGGGGTATCTAAAGTTCTTCCCGGCACCCTGCCGGAGGGGAGATCATCCCGGAGGCCTTCTTCTTCATCATGCCAGCCTCCAGTATGAAGCGTGAGTAGTTCCACCTTGGACTACGGGTCCATGTAGTAGCTAGATGGTTGTATCTCCTGCTTGTGCTTTCATGTATAGATCTTGTGAGCTTCGTTCATGATCAAGATCTAATGTAACATCCCAGCATTAGAGCTTAGAAATAAGATGAACACAGATGTGTGCATTGCATTCATGCATAGAAAATCCGAATAATTTTCGTGACTTTGAACAAAACTTGTCAAAGTGATTGAAGCTTCTCTCAACTTGATGCAATTGGAGTAGATCATCAAGTTGACTGCGATAAGTTTCAATATGACCTTTGCTAAAAACATTATTTTGGGTAATGGTAATTTGATCTAAGGGTAGATCAAATATAATGTAACTAAACCATTACACATTGATTAATGATTATAATTTGATCCTTATGTGATCATTACATGGTATTAATTTCATTAACCATGAAAATCAAACTATGAATATAATTCAAGTAACAAGAATATAAGAACCAACTCTTGATCCACTTTATCCTTATTTATCTTTACCATGAGTATCATGGTAATATCTAACCTTAACTCTTTAGTGGGATTAAGTAGGAAAGAAACCAAGTCAAGATCATTCACCACATAACTTTCTTTCCATATTAATCCTTATCATCTCTATTTAACCTTATTCTAATATCCCTTGTTCATCAATGTTGAGTAATCCACTATTGATCTATCAACTCTTGTTTTTATCTTAGCATTCACTTAAATCCTTTTGAGAAGGAAGTAAGAAGAGGTAAGTAGTAATGCTAGTTTTGGATATCATCTATAGGATGGGAGTGAGTGAAGAGAATCAAATCAATAGGATTATTGATGAAGTTAGCTCACTCCTGAAATGATAGAAGAGTTATTTGGAATATATAATCATATGGTGTTAAAGAAGATTACAAGGATAAATCTTGAAGCAAGTTACCAAGGAGTAATCCTATTGGATTAAGCAGGCATAGTCATGAATAACATCCCTTAATCCAATAGAGATGCTAAGAAGATAAATTCAATACAACTATAATGTTGTATTGATGAAAACTTTGGTTAGCCAACTGGAAACCTAAACCATAAAGAATCAAAGGATTATAATGATCATGCTTTAGTCACCAAGATTGAATGCTTATTGACGAGGTTTGATTTCGTCAATGCCCATTGTTATGAGCTTGGGTTTTGGAGAAGATGGGGATGCTGGAGATCATGGAACGGTTAGCAAACAGGCAACACGGGGACACGAGGTTTACCCAGGTTTAGGCCCCCGGAGGGAAAACCCTACTCCTGCTTGTCTGCTCTTGATTACGGCGGAACCGAAGGTTACAGGGGTGCGCAGATGCAATCTGGCGTGGAGGTGTGTATGCGGTGGTATGCGAAGTGCCCTCCTCGCCGTGCCCTCCTAGCCTTTATATAGAGATAGGCAGGTCCCGGGCATAGATTGCGTCGGTTACAGGTTTTAGGGTTTGCCCCTTTGAATATTCTATCTATTCTACTCTTGCTCTCCAAGGATCCGAAGGCGTCATGGGCCCTGGACACCTGAAAGTCTTCATGGGCTGGCGCATATTCGTCGTGGGGCTTCCTTGGGCTGCACCAAGTATGCTAAAATCGTGTACCCATAGGGTATAACCATGTCAGTAGCCCCCGAGTGTTCAGTCGAATCATAGATTCGGCTGAAGACTCTTCAATCTTTCGGGTGCATCTATCTCTGCTTGTTTAGAGAATAATTTAAGTGTGTAAGGATTGTTGATGCGTGTGCCTGACTCTCCCAACGGATCAGAGTTAGTTAACTGTCTTAGGATAAAACAACACGATCTTCTTCAGATTCGAGTCCCTCGACTCGAATCCGGAACATATGCTGGCGTAATTCGACTCAGGCCACGGAGGACTTACAGGAGTGGAATTCCAGTAAATTTTAAATAATGTACCCAATGCGTCCGTCGGGATTTTTCATCGCGCCTACTGGCATGGATTCTTACTAGCAGAGCACAGTCGTGTGTGTTGCCAGGCCATCAGATGATATCTGTAGGTCTTATCTTTGTGTCGCAGACACAACGTCCGAATGTTTATCACCGCGGAGGTGTTTTGGGTGGCCAAGGAGGATGTTGCTCACTTAGCGTTAATTAGGGCAGAGTTGCTGAAAAGTTTTTTGCATACTGATCCGAAGGATCGCAGTCGAAGAATTCATAGGGTGCGCGACAAGCGCTCCCTATGGGAGTAGCCCCCGAGTGTCTGTTCGAGTCGTAGACTTGAGTAGAGACTTTAATTCAGTCTTTGTTGACTTTTAGGTCTATAGGACACAATTTTTTTGGATGCTTGAATCCATCCTCCCTATGGGAGTAGCCCCCGAGTCCGTAGTGGAGTCGCAGACTCGACGTAGGACTCGAAGAATAGTTCAATGTTGTAGTGCTTTGTTCGTTTTTCGGGTGTGCGGCCAGCGCTCCTGATAGGACTAGCCCCCGAGTACTTAGTCGAATCCTAGATTCGAGTGAGTACTTTTAGCTGTGTAGCCGAAGAATTGTAACCGTTGCTAGTATAGCTTTTGATGACATCAGTGCTGACGATCGATGACCTCAAGCGTCTGCAGCACTAGAGATGACGTGACTGGACGAACATGGGTCCCACCTTCTGACTTTGAGTTGACTGGTCACGCGCGGCGTGGAGATAATTACGGCGTCGCCTCAATTTCCGTGCGTAGTGGACGGCGTGTGAGCGACGGTTCGCTGCTGTGCTAACACGTGGACGGTTGGATTTGGATGTTGGCTTTAGGTCTTCCCATGAACGGCTGTTGTGCATCGTCCTCATCCTTATAATCATTGGGGAAAAGTGAGTATGTTTTTCACCGCAGCCATTCTCATTTCACTGCTCCCATCTTCTTTGAGCTTTCCTTGTTGCGCGCTGGAATTTTTTCGAACCTTTCCTTCTTTGTTTCTGCGTTCTCATCATCGCCACCGCCGCACTGTGATGGGGATGTCCAAGAAGGCCTCCACCGCGGTTGGTACTAGTGCTGCCGCCGGCGGCAAGAAGGGTTCCGTCGCCACTCGCATTGTTGGGCCACGCGGAGATAAAACAAAACTTTTTCCTCTAACGTGGTGATCCCAAGATCTAGCTGAGGTAGAAGGCCACGAGGTTTACCACTAGACGCGCAGTTGCGGATTACTGATGAAGCGCGTCAGTTGATGTAGTGAAGTCCTCACGATCCGATCGTCCTGGTGCTGATCGCACAACACCTCTGCTGGTATCCACACGTACAAGGAGGAGCACCGGCGGCGAACTGCTAGGTTCGTTACGGCGGCAGGACTGCTGTGGAGCTAGGGTTTCCAACACATGTAATGACCTAACCGAACAACGATTAACCTTTCTAGGTTAAGGTGCTCCACTATATATAGGGAGTGAACGTGGGCTCTACTCGCGAGACCCATTCACTAAAGCCCATATAACACTAGTCACCGTGAGTCCAACTCACTAACTCAGTCCTAATCAGGTTTAGGTCCAACCCAACCAGATTATATGTTCAGATCCAATCCTAACTTGCTCCCGCTTTTAAGTATGTGACCCCGCAGGCTCATGGCTACTTGGACACGATTGGAGTCCGACTCACAATCGATCGATCGATGGGCTCCTAGCGAGCGTCGACTCCCAAGTACCAAAGAGTCATGACGACTTGCCTTTCCAATGCGACTTACGTCCGAGTCCCTTTTGCCTCATGATATACCTTGTTAGACTATAGGCGAATATATGTCATCCCTTAAATAGTCTGACTCTCTTCTGGATCCAAGATAAGTGATTCACCCGACTAACTCTTAGTCAATCGCCTCGGTTAACACTTAACCGAGTCGTGCATGGCCATGCTTTCCGAATCATATCTCACGAGAGGGCCCAGAGAATATCTCTCCGAGTGGAGGGGCAAAATCCCATCTTGGTTATTCACATCACGCAGCTTGATTCTCAGTCAACCCGAACCCAGCCGTTATAATCGCTTGATTCACGGATCAGCGTTTGACAGAACCTAAGTCGGTGATCCTCAACTCGGACTATGCAAAAACCTCAGGTCTAAGGATTACATTGATTGAGATATACAGATGACAACTTGTTCGTTGTACCTCAATATGGGTCAATCCGACTCGCTAAACTCTTTAGCCGAGTCTGTGTAAGTTGGAATAGCATCTCCATGCCCATGACAAGTGGAACCGAGTCATCAAGCCAACTTTCACATTGGTCTAAGTTGTGTGTCCAGCACAACCTCAATGACCAAGGATATTTAGTACAAACAACATGAATGCATAGTTCCACAACCGAATCACATATTCAATGATACACATCAGATGTTTATACAAGGACTAATATCTTTATGAATACAATGGGAAATCTCATCATACATGATTGCCTCTAGGGCATATTCCCAAGATCATCACCTTCTGCGATTGTTGGCTCGGCATCGAGCCACACTTTGGCCTCTTCTAGAAGCTCTATTCCGTGAAGAGGCAATCTGGCTCCGATGGCGTGTATCCCATCGGTGGCTGCATCATTTCCCTAAAATCCAATTTTCTATTCTTTTCTTTCTCTATGTCGGAGTCTGTCCAGTACTGGCGGAGGCAATGGTTTTACATCCGCGACTCCACAGTGGCCGGGTAGAACTTTGGCCTTGCTCCTTTTGACCCCTCCTAGAAAATCCAGCCAAAGCGGTCCTGGAAGAATCACATCTTGGACGGCGAGGTGGCGAAGATAGAGGATCTCTATCGTCGGGTGGAAGATCTTCAGGTGATTCCGGATAAAGAGGTGAACGGTGTGGATATCATCCGCACCTTCCTCAAACGTTGGGTGCAACCACTCCAGGCTAGGGCGCACCCGATGTTTCTTTATTCTGGCCGCCATGACCCGACTAGGGTTTCGACTAGAGATATCTCTGTGGGGGATGTGGACGGAATCCTCCGGCCATTGCTGAAGTTTAAGGCTGACGAGGACATTCCGGGTAGCTCGCTAACCCTTCCCTTCAGGGCCTCTCGACCGGTGCCGCAGGTGTAGATCTGGGACGTGCGCGTAGCGCTTTTTCGACTGCGTCTCTTTATAGTTCAGTAAGTCTGAAAGTTTGTCTTCTTTTGTGCAGGAGTTCAAAGTGCCAGGTATGGAGCCTCCACTACACGAACTTTTTCCGGATGCACCGGACAATGAGGTAGTGGAATCCATGTCTGAGCTTCCTTCGGCGCGGTCGCCGGCTGAAGAAGCCTTTGAGTTGAGCGAGGAGCAGACTTGAAAGCGGACATGGATCTCGAGCGAATCGTCGGATAACCTCGACTCCGCCGACGCCTAGGAACCCTCTGTGCCTTGAGCGTCATAGTGGGGGTCATGGTGGCTCTTCCTCTCCTATTCCGGCCGTGCCTGTGCAGGCTGTGGCACCACAGGCGCCGGCGAAGCGGAAGAACGAAGAGAAGAAGGAAGAGAAGAAGGAGGAGAAGAGAAGCATGAGGACCCCGCCTGTCTTTGACTTGAGCGATCTTGACTCGTAAGTTTCTTCAGTTGCCTTCTTTATTTCTTTCAATTTAGCTTGCTTGTACTTGTCAGATGTTGTCTTTTGTAGCCACTCCTCCGATGGCTCCTTCAGCGATGGTGCTCGGGAGATGGTGGGGGAGTCGAAGGTTGCTCCTCCTCCTCCTCAGACGGTGGCCACCTCTGAGGGAGCTTCTTCGAACCCTTCTCCGCAGGAGGCTCGGGTGGTTGTCCCCCAGAAGACTTCGGCCGGACCTTCGGAGTCGCCGTCTGATCATGTAAGTCTCTTCGTTCTTGCCGCGGGGGGATCCCCCGAGCATTTTCGGATGATCTGCTGATCACTTTGATTTTGTTTCTCGAGGGGAGCCCCCGAGCATCTGTCGGATGGTCTGCTGATCATGCTTTCCTTTTTGTACATGCCTCAGGGGGAGCCCTCGAGCTTTTTTTGTATGCGTAATTTGCCTTTCTCGTTCCTTGGGAGCAGCCCCCGAGCCTTTCTTTTGACGAATTGTGTCTTTTTACAGCCTTTTGTTCAAGGCGCCAACCAGCTGGTGCAGCAGCACTTGGTGTTGGAGGTCAGCTTCAAGTGGCTTCAGGGTACATTCGTGAGTTGGTCTTTTTTGTCTTCCACTGCTTCCTTTTCCTTCGATCTGATGAGTGATCTTTTGTTTGCAGATGAAAACAATACCACTCTCCGCAAGCTTGATGCTCTCAAAAAGAGCCTTGGGCGAGCAGAGAAGAAGGCCGAGGACACCGTTGGTGCGAAGGAGCACCTCGAGCGGGAGCTAGCCGGCGCAGCTGCGGCCAAGGAGCGCCTGCAGCAGGAAGCTACGGACTGTGAGGAGCAACTCGCCACTGCTGCGGCCTCGCGCGAGAAGGAGGTAGCCGGCAAGCTGATGGCTGCTGCCAAGGCTATTTCGGGTGAGTGATTTTGCCTGTTCCTTTTCGGCTTCCTTGTCTTTCTTGTTTTGCTTGGTTTTCACGTTTTTTCTTCCGTTTGTTTAGATGCCGCGGGCATCGAGTTTTACCGCGGTGCCCTGGAGCACGGAAGTGCTCTGGATGATGCCACTACGGCAGTCGAAGACCGCTACAGCACCATGGTTGGCTTGCTTGCCAAGGCCAAGGAGGTTCTCGGGCGCTTCTACAAGGAGCTCGTCCCGAAGGGCGTCGCCCTTGAGGATGTCGACTTGTTCGAGGATGCGCTGTCAACCGATGCACCTGCGACGTACAAGCGTAAGCAAAAAGGCATTGGTGCATCCGTGGGGCTACCGATGGCCCTGGCATCTGGAGCGGAGCTGGATCTTCATCAGATTACCTCCCAGATGCCAATAGCCACCGAAGGATCCGAGGTAGCCTTCGCCCTCTACGCTGCCCGTTGCAAATGTTATGGGCCAAAGTTGATTGACTTGCTGGCTGAGTACGCGGTGAGGCAGCAGGGGGAGGAAAAGAGCAGGCAATCCGGCTCCGAGGCTACGCGGTGAGGCTCCGAGGCTACTCGGGATGCAGCAGACCACAAGTTTTCAAACATATCCAAACACTATAGTGAATCCATAAATAGTTAAGTAATATTACTTCCTTGTTTACAAACTATAACCACTCATCTATAAAAAGGTAAATGATTCTATTCCAGTATAATGTTAGGAAACCACTATTCAAATAGAGGTGTTACCATTCTTAAAGTATCCTTAGAGAAACATTATGAAGTACACAAGGTAAAAATAACATAGCAATATACCTTAAATCCGTCTATGTCTTTAAAGTTAACTTTTGTCTACAATACTTTAACTATTATACTAAAGACTTTGTTATGTGTTTTATAGTTACCTTTGGTCTTTTATAATTAAGCCATAAAGCATCCAAGTCCAAACTATTCAAGCAAGCACAAACAACATCGACCACATTGGAGTAACCACAAAAACTGTTTAGACCTTAGAAAAGGAATCTTTTCTTCAAAAGTTATTCATTTTTCCACTTTAGTCAACAAACCTTATAATAATATTTCCAACTCTTAAAAAATTAAATTCAAGTACTCTCATCATAATTAACAGATGAAAATTAATCACAATCACATTGTTTCAAACCTTATTTGAATACTCATGATGGTAAATACCTAAGTTCTTTATTATTGCCATTACTTGTAAAGTAAAATTTGAAGACAAACAATTCTTATATAAGTAGTATTTGAGTAGCATACCTCAATAGTATATCTTATTGTTGTATACCATTATGTTTACACGTTGTTTTACACACACTCACTAGCCTTAATAAGAAACACATGTGTGAAACTTATCTAAAAGGACAACACATTCTGAAGTAACCAATCCAGAATCCAAACCATAGATCAACTTTATCCCCGGGATTCGAGTTTACGAAACTGCATTACATTACTTATGCATAACAGCATCTTGCTTCTTTAAACATTAGTCCTTACCAGACCAATGATGCTGATTTCAGATATTGGATCTTATATTGTCTTGAAGACCGTGAGTAGATAATCTTGCAATCACAAAAGGCAAGTTCACACTTGCTCATGTACTTTGATTATTTTTCGTAAAGTATTTTGAAAATCCAGTGTTGTCACCACCTGCATTTCAAAAAGGTCAGAAAACACTATTTTGGTAATAATGTAAATTATTGGTTACTGATCCAGGGTGATCAGCTAATCTATTAAGTCTGGTAATGGGAATACCACTACACATGACTATATCACCTAGGACTTAACAACCAATGTCGCCAGTGATTCTTGCGCCGTATATTACGCGTTGACCATGAGATTTGGAATGGGACGGAGAAGTCAGCTGTATCTTTTCCCTCTCGCATGGAGTCAGATGTGCGGGTCCTGGCTGTTATCACTCGTAGCGTGCATATATTGGTAATTCGTAGATGATATGCAGCATATGGGTGGGAACCCTCAACATCCCACGATAGTTCTGGCATCTGAACGGTCTGTATTTCCTATTGCCGTAATTCAATAAGTGCTTGGATCTTAGGTTGGGCCTCAAACCAAGGAAGTTTGAACGGGAACATACTCTCGGTCGTGCAACAAAGCCTAAGGTCTCTCATGGGTAAAGTGACGCACCTCTGTAGAGTGTAAGAACTGTAACTTGTTACTCCCTGTTCCGGGAAGGAGCAACGAACGTGGCGGGAAAGGAACTCCCTGAAAGTTCTGGTAAACCCGTGAAGGCTGACGGACATAGATTTTCAGAATAAAAGCAACCTTTGAAGAAATGTTTATGAAAACTTGCATTGCCTATGACCTATGGTCTGTGGCTGTAGATATATTGCATCAAACACTCCTTTTCTAGTGAACTTGCTCAGTACGCTCGTAGTCAATGTATCTTCTTAACCCCTGCTAGATTCTAAAGCCATTAAGACGATGTCTACATCAAGTTATGCTCCAGGAATCATCATCAAAAGCCCAAGCTCTTCAATGAAGTCAAGGAAGTCAACATATACATCAACTCAAGTGAAGACGAAGTTACTGATTAGATAGGAATATACTTTCTAGCCATAGAACCTATTCTGTAGGGTATTGCCATAGAAGCAATACCGGGTCATCAATTTAGATGTCAGTCTTATTAGTAGAATAGATTTGGAGTTCTTTATTTTTGAATCTCCTTGCAAGAAATTTCTTGCTCTCTCTTTAACTAAGAGTGTTCTGTGGATCTTGTGTACCAATGAGTTGTAAACTTAGCCATGTATTGGACCTGCTGTGTTTCTGTTGTACCACTCTGAGGGATGTAATACTGGTGAACGGTGTTTCATTAGTGTTATGTCAACGATTATAGTATACTACATCATGCAGTGGTATGCTGGGTCACCGCAGCTGGTATCAGAGCATATGCTTTGACCTTAGGATAAAAACCCTTTTAGGAAGATCTGTAGGTTGGATAGTGACTATAGGAGCCATCTTATCTAAACCAAATATTGTGATGACTTGTGAGAAGAATCCACTTGAAAATAACTTTGTCACTAGATACTTAAGTCATTCTTTCTTAGTAGTAATTATTTTATCTTTTCTCAGTATAGTGCTAATTAGTGTCTTCCAAAGGAGACATAACCACCAAGATACGGTAGGAAAGCCAGTTGGTCACAGTAGATTAGGATCAAGTGTAAGACATCAATTGAAGTAGTCCTAATGGTATAGCCTAACCCTAGAATCCAAGTAGCACAGTGGAATCTTATTGTTAATTGGTAACCCAATACAACATGATGAATATCATTAGGATTAATGTTGATGTAATGGGTAGTAATCATGTGGGATTCACTTGAGAATTCTACGTGATGAAGTGAAATTATGTTAAGAATTAATAATGGTGTAGTGAGAAACAAAGTCATCATGGTTAGATTAGCTTCTGAATCATGTAAATAGGTAAAACATAACAAGATCATGGTGAGATTAGCTCCGAAACCATGATGAGAGTATAAATATGACAAGAAAATTAGTAAATTAGCTTGGAGTAGAAGTATGAAAATACCATGGTAGAGCTATGATAGAAGTCATAGGTGTCATAAAATAGTGATAGCCTTCAATTTTAGGGGTTCAATAGAAACTTATTAGTCTTTTTGAGAGATCATGTGAGATTAGTTACTAAATAAGAAAGGTTGGTCATAGTTAATCATTGCAAGAGGTGAGACAAAAGGTTAGTCAAAAACGAAATTGAGACCACTTTTATTAAGATTATCCTGTTGCACTTGAGCAATTTGGGTAAATGTTGAGATAAAGAATAGTTCGACCCTATGTGCTAAGTATCACGATGTAAACCTATATGAGGAGGTGTCATATACTACACAACTAAGCCTGAATTCTAGAGATACTATACTCAACAATTATATTCTGGGCTTAGAATATTGTGTGTTATATGTACCACATTTGGATTTATTGGTTTTTCTTGGATCTTCTTGATTGACTAGATCTCTACATGAAGTTTGACTTAATGTGCAAATGCACGTTGCAATGTACAGTTGCTACTTGATGTTATAGACCTAGATAGGAATGGGAATTCGTGTGAGGGAGTGACGAGTTCCAAAGACCAAGATGAAGACCTACATGAAGGGTAAAGCCAAGTATGAGGAGTATCAATCCAATTTGAAGGATGAATCGAGTTCATATCATTGTTAGTCATCTATAAGAAGGAAGAGTCATGTAGGAAATACATCGAGCAACAAGAAGTAATAAACGTTAGGTCCACCCAAAATAGGTGATGTTGCTAAGAAGTTAATGAAGTAGTTGAACCGAGTTCATGGAAGCATCATGAATTAGTACAAATAAGAAGCCTTGGAACCAAAATGGTATTCAATCTCTGACAATTCAGAGAGAATGCCATAAGGATGTTGGAAGCCGTAGGGTAATACCTACAACCTAGGATGATCCACAGCTGGTATTTGATCCACAGTTGGTATCTTGTCTGCAGCCAGTGTTGGTTGACATAGTTAACCAGATCATCTTAATGGTTGCATAAAGAGCATAAAACTTGGCCTAAGTAAGAGAAGACATAAAAAGTATAATAATTAAACGACAGTTTTCTAAAGCGCGTCGCAAAGTCAGGCCTACCAAAGCGAAAATGTGCAAATAAAAAGTAAGACAAATAATCTTGGAAGATCTATCTCAGAGATCCACAACTGTGTGGGTATACCGTAAGTTCTTTTGTGAGACATTAAAGAGGTATAGTATAAGCTGGATAGAGACCAATATCCTAGTTATGAAGCCAATGGTTACTATAAAGGCGGTTTAGAGACCATTAGTAAACCCTAAGGGGGAGAGTAAACATTAAATGAAAGTATTGTTATGTAATCATCCGATTAAAGGTTGGAGAGGAAATACTAACCTATGCCAACGTTAAGCCTTATTTTCATAGGGGTAAAACAAGCCATCATTATAAAAGTACTCTTAGAAGTAAGTCTGGATGAAAGATAGAAGTTTATTTCAAGATAGTAGTATTCAAACCTTAAGGCAATTATTAAATGGTAGTTAAAGAAGTACTTAAGGTGATAATGAAAGCATTAACTAAAGCTTGCTAAGACAAAAGATTAAGGGTGATAAAATAGATTAACCCTAATAGAATAATTCTAAAGGAAACAATTCTTAAGTAATCCTTAAGAAGTAATAACCCACATCCAATTGGATATGTATAGTGAAACAAGAAATTCCGATGGGTATGGACTAAATGTGTTCAAATCCAATCTTCAGAAGGACTACCAGTATAAACCATACCATGACAACCCAAAAAGTTAGTCTTTTAGCCATAACTATTGTCTAACAAAAAATTAAAAGTTGTTTTAGCGATACGCCCTAGACCTTATACAATATAGTAAGGAAGTTCGATGATCAAGTGAAGGAGTTGGAATGGAATACCTAATCAGGGAAATGAACTAAAGAAGAAACTCCAATTTAAGGATTCCATAATGAGAACATATCCCTAAGGGATGATAGTAAAAGGAACTTTGGAGTATCGAAGACAACAAGTTGGAGATTGCTAAGAATGGTAAGAATTCAAGGAAAATATCTGGATATGGGATAATACAATTATTACCATTTGAGGTTACCATGAAGTTGAGAAGTGTCATAACCAATACAAGACAATTCCTTACTCCGAAACGTGAGTATATGAACTTCGAGGACAAAGTTTATTTTAAGGGGGAGAGTCTGTAACATCCTAGCATTAGATCTTAGAAATAAGATGAACACAGATGTGTGCATTGCATTCATGCATAGAAAATCCGAATAATTTTTGCGACTTTGAACAAAACTTGTCAAAGTGATTGAAGCTTCTCTCAAGTTGATGCAATTGGAGTAGATCATCAAGTTGACTGCGAGAAGTTTCAATATGACCTTTGCTAAAAACATTATTTTGGGTAATGGTAGTTTGATCTAAGGGTAGATCAAATATAATGTAACTAAACCATTACACATTGATTAATGATTATAATTTGATACTTATGTGATCATTCCATGGTATTAATTTCATTAACCATGAAAATCAAACTATGAATATAATTCAAGTAATAAGAATATAAGAACCAACTCTTGATCCACTTTATCCTTATTTATCTTTACCATGAGTATCATGGTAATATCTAACCTTAACTCTTTAGTGGGATTAAGTAGGAAAGAAACCAAGTCAAGATCATTAACCACATATCTTTCTTTCCATATTAATCCTTATCATCTCTATTGAACCTTATTCTAATATCCCTTGTTCATCAATGTTGAGTAATCCACTATTGATCTATCAACTCTTGTTTTTATCTTAGCATTCACTTAAATCCTTTTGAGAAGGAAGTAAGAAGAGGTAAGTAGTAATGCTAGTTTTGGATATCATCTATAGGATGGGAGTGAGTGAAGAGAATCAAATCAATAGGATTATTGATGAAGTTAGCTCACTCCTGAAATGATGGAAGAGTTATTTGGAATATATAATCATATGGTGTTAAAGAAGATTACAAGGATAAATCCTGAAGCAAGTTACCAAGGAGTAATCCTATTGGATTAAGCAGGCATAGTCCTGAATAACATCCCTTAATCCAATAGAGATGCTAAGAAGATAAATTCAATACAACTATAATGTTGTATTGATGAAAACTTTGGTTAGCCAACTAGAAACCTAAACCATAAAGAATCAAAGGATTATAATGATCATGCTTTAGTCACCAAGATTGAATTCTTATATCAAGTATAAGGGACATTGGTGGATAGAACATGATTGAACCGTAGTATAGATATATTATCCTAGATTAGTCATTACAAGTCACATTAATATAATGTGAGGTTGGAGTATGAATTACTAGAGTTGAGTAAAATAAGATAGTATGGTTAAGCTATTAGTGTAGCATGGAGTTATTGAAGTAGTGTTATTCCTCTTAAAGGATTGTAAGATTTGAGGAGGGTAGTTTGAATTATACATCTATTGGAATAATATTAGTGATGAAGATAAAGGAAGTGTATAAATGGAGTTAGAAGTAACTACTTGTTGGATTGGAGGTTATTAGCAGTAGAGTTGTTGATATAACCAAGTATAGTTATGAGAAGATTATGAGAAGCTTTAGTGTCAAGCTTTGCATCAGAAATGACCCGACCAAGATCATCAGCGGGCCGGTCTGGTTCCCGTACTTCACCTCCTTCTTCTTCATTGTCTTCCGTTGCGGTATCAGCATATTCAGGGAACATAGATCGGTAGTTGTCATCATCATTCTCTTCTTCATCGCCGTCTTCCATCACAACCCCTCTTTCTCCGTGTTTGTTCCAAACATTATAGCCAGACATAAAACCAGACTAAAGCAGGTGGCTCCGAATGACTCTTGGGGAAGTGTGATCCTTCTCATACCTATAGTCAACACATGGACAACACATAAAACCATCATGCCGCTTGTTCTCCTTGGCCACAAGTCGAAAAGAACGCACGCCTTCTCTGAAAGCGACAGAGCGTCAGTCACCGTACATCCATGGATGGCTCGTCTGTATCATACAAATATATATCAAACGCAATCACTATGCTAAAATTAAGTACCGCACAGTCTAAACGAGAAAATAGTTGCTAACCTTTTATTAAACTTAGAAACAAAGATGAGAAAACTTAAGTGTGGATCGGGCACCTCATATCATGTATGTCTTGTGTGATGTAAACTCGCATCACTCTAATGGACAATTCACCGAACACCTCTAGTGCATATGAATAAGAAAAAAAATAGCACAACACCACCTCTCCCATCGGGAAAAAAACAGTTGAGAGGGGGAGGGGCTGTGCCATATATATAGGGCCAGACCATTAGTCCCGGTTGGTTTGAGATACAAACCGGGACTAAAGAGGGTGCCCGCAGTGAGCGGCAGTCCCTAGACCCTTTAGTCCCGGTTTGTGTCCCAAACCGGTACTAATGGGGTCTAACGGGTCGGGACCTATGGTTTGGGGTGGCTCGGGCCGTCCAGCGCGGGCCATTACTCCTGGCCCCAGCCACAGCCGGGACTAATGGCCTGGACGAAAGGCCTGTTTTCTACTAGTGGCTAGTGTACCTCATCCTGAGAGACTCCTCCGACGTCTTCTCCAAGGACAAGATCCTTAGGTCCCTCAGCTTCCACCTGATGCGGTCCATGAGCTGCTGCTCTTTGACATCCCCGTCGGCACCAACGACGAGTCCTCGGAGCCTCCTTCGCCGTCCTACTTTTCTAGGTCGTGGTCGTCGCGCCGGTGGGGTAGCCGCGAGGACTGAGAAGGCGGCTTCCTTGCAGCGGGTGCTCGTTAATAGATTTATGCACTAGCCAATTATCCCAAATGACAGATCTGATGGAAAGGGCTAGGCGGTGTATTTATATTCAACACTCCCCCTCACGTCTAGGCTATTTTAGTCCTTAGCGTGGGATAGGAGTAGGCCACAAAATCTTTTTTTCCTTTTTTTAATTCTGCGTGAGCAGGTTCTTAAACTCAAGACCTCTTGGCTCTGATACCATAATGATTTATGCACTAGCCAATTATCCCAAAAGACCGATCTGATGGAAAGGTCTAGGCGATGTATTTATATTCAACACTCTGACTAGATAGGTATAGCTTTGTGGTTCTGAACTGCACGTAATTTCTTTGATGCTATTGTGGTGAGATTTGAGAACGGTGTATATGAAGATTCTGAAGTCAAGGTGGTGTATAGAGCAGGTTGTTCTTGTAGATTTGTACACTTAAGTTGAATTAGGAGGATGGATTATTTGATTCTTTAATGTTTCTTTTCTCTTGGTGATTCTTTACTGTTTCTTTTCTCTTGGTGAAGCCGTTGCTTCGCTTTTCTAGCATTGTGCCCGAGACACTGGCTCCGACGAAGCTGAATCAGTCGCCGATGTAGCTACCACCTTGGCCTTGTTTTACATGCCGCAGTGGGATTCAGTGTGTGTGTGTGGAGGGGAGGGGGTGAGGGTGTGTGGGAGGCAGCTGGGAGAAAATGACCGTCGCTGCAGCCGAACCGGATTCAGTGTAGGGGAGGGAGAAAAAGGACCGCCGCTGCCGGATTCAGTGTCGGGGGTTAGGAAAGTACAGAAATGGATTTGCCCGTGCGGCACGTGTAGGATGTCTTAGAAGGGGCACAGAAGGGGCACGACAGGTACTAATATAACGGAATATCCTGACATAACGTATAAGATTTGAAAATATTTGGTTTGTCCACCATTCACTCGAAATGCCCCCCTCGGTAATTACCCCACCAACTTTTCGAATCGGGGTGCGCAACTCGGATCCCACGATGCCTTCGCCTATGAACTTTCGGGCCACAAAGTAACTAGCCCCATGCAAGAGTAGCATTTTACACCGCACGGCCTGAACCTAGGTAAACTCTCTGTGTCCCTCCGTCGTGTTTTTCGCAGTTTTTCTCTCTAAGGTTGCCGAGAGTCTTGTGGAGATTGTGTCCAGCCCCTTGTGTTCGATTTCATCCTACTTTGAGAGATACCCCTGTTCATTCGCACAGACAAATCTCTGACAGAACCCAACATAAGTATTGCAACACAATTAGTCACATAGTTCATCGTTGCAATAATTACAAATGAAGTATCATACTCCTTAGACTGTGAGATCGTACTTAATCACTATTAACCAAGGTTGCTTTGATTGCATCAATCATAATATTGTAATAGGGTGATCATAAAGTTGTATGTCAGGTATTACGAAGGGATAGGTTGAGGCATATATATCGAGATCGAGATTTTTTTCTCCCACGTGACAGGAAGATGCATTGGGCCCACTCAGTGGAATTACGTTTATAAAGCTGTGCAACTTATGACTAAGTCATGGGGATGGAATATCATGAGAAAAAGTTAAGCAAGCACTTGTCGGTAACAAGATCAAACTAGGTATGGTGATACCAATGATCAGATCTCGGACAAGTCATGTATCGAAGTAACAAAGGGAGTTGGACTCGACATTTATGGTTCAAACAACATTGACATCACGAAATTCATAGGGGGCATTATGGGTATCCAGATCCCGTTGATGAATATTGATCTGAGAACTATCACGATCATGTTTGTGATGTTCCTGAACCATAGGGTTCCAAACTTAAGTGTTCAATGACGTTTGGAGATCGTTTTGGAATCATCGGGATCACCGGAAGAAAGAGAAGAAAGAACCAGAATCATTCCGGGAAGGACCTGAAGTAGTTCAGAGTGATTCAAAATGAGTTTTGGAGTATGAGGAATTGCAAAATATGTTTTTGACATTAATTAGTGTAATTAATATTTGAATAATCTCCCTCTTAGGCCACTTTCTAGAGGGAAAGGCCCATGAGGGAGGGCCAACCGCCCCAAAGGTCTTGGGGTCGGCCGACCATGCGTAGGTGTGAGGGGCCCACCCTAGACGCAACCTCCCCCTTGG
The DNA here is from genome assembly GCA_023614405.1 of Avena insularis. Taxonomy (NCBI): domain Eukaryota; kingdom Viridiplantae; phylum Streptophyta; class Magnoliopsida; order Poales; family Poaceae; genus Avena; species Avena insularis. The sequence continues at coordinate 372,532,603 of CM042695.1, read as the reverse complement.
CGCCTCCTCCTCCCTTTATCCCCACATTGCTTGCTGGCTGGTGGGAGTCCTTCCTTTTCCCCTATATAAGAAGGGGTATATGGGAGGGAAAGGCCCACAAAAACACAATATTTCCTAAGATATTTTCCTTAGGAAATTTCTCTCTATCTCGTTGGTTATCGTGCTTGTGGTTCCAAGAAGAACTGCGCACGTGGGAGATGACGGTTTCTTAGGCATGCCATCACGTTCCTTAATCCCGATTCTATAAGATCTGCTTTCGCAATATCGGCTGGATCAGGGAGTATGGTAGTCGTCGTTGAGCATCATACGTGTGAGAAACCACATGGGTGCTTCCAGTTGTGGCACCTGTATTGTCGTACATGAAGCAATGTGGCCTTGAGGTTGGCTATCAGTACAACTAAATCATCCACGTTCACCGCGAACGTTAAAATTTTGTTCTACAAGGGTATATCATCGAAACCTCTCTCCGATACTATATTAACTCATAGATAGATCTTGGCATTAGTGTTGCACTAGTCATGAAAAATTATTTTCTTCTACTGCAAACCCCTTCATAAAGAAATATCAGTAGTGGTGTCAATGATATTTCTATAAAATTAGTGACATTTAAAATTATAGGGGACATTGTTAGGATTCATGCCTTATAGGCGTCACTATCCGTGTGTATTCATAAGATGTCTATGTATGAACTATTTGTACTTTCATCGAATTCATGATTCGATTGTGGAACCTTGTACTTAATATAGTTCATGAAAGTTTCATCCTTAGTCATTTGAGGTTGTGGTATACACACACCGCTAAGACTAATGTGTAAGGAGGAAGATGAATAATTCCAGCTATCATTGGCATAGATATGCTATCTAACTTATACTGGCTTTGCCAAAGGGCTAGGCTAGCCGGACTGGCCAAAGATTGAGCCAGCATGACTAAGCCGTATTATGATCCCAATCATGCAGTATAATCCTTAAACTGATGTGAACACATGATATGCGTTGTGGATTAGCCGATTTAGAAGCAATTATGTGCTTGGTGTTATAAAGGAAGTGCTTGGTATTACTAAGAAGCAATTACATGGTGTGGGCCTTTTAAGACGGATTTTCCTCGATATTTGAGGGATGCTCTACTTGGTTAACTGTTAACCAAGGTACCGCAGCTAAGTAGTTCGCCAGAGGAATCACATATCATGGAGACAAGAAAAGGGAGTTAAGGCGACACTGGGATGACGAGAACTCACCTGTGGCTTACCACCAGTATCGTGAAGAAAAGGGACCTAGACATAACGTCACATTGAGGGCTACTCATCGGTATCTGGGAACTAACATGCATGCTTTGCTAGAAGCCATTGTAGCCTTATACGTATGAGTGTGACTATTACCCGTGAGCTAGAGGTTTACACACTTAAGAGAGTGGAGGCAGGTAGATGGGATCTGTCTGAAACGAGCCATCTAAGTGAGACTTAGATGGACAAAGACCAATCAATTGGTAGCACCCACTTTCACTAGGGTTAGGGATGTCGACTTAGGGACACAATGGGATGTGTCACCTCACCTACTTACTATATTTATATGGGTGGGTTGGTGTCGAACATGTGGTATTCTTAACCAGCACGTTAGTGCCACACCAGCACCTTTTGTCCCAAGAGTAGTGGAACCGAGGCTAGAAATTCCCTATTGTCATTCCACTTGGTATGTGTGAGAATGATTAGATGCACCACGTTTGGGGTGCTTGAGGTAGTGGATTTTTCGTTGTCAGAGTCGGAGAGGAAGATGACGCTAGAGAATACTTCGCTGAAGCCCGACTTGGGAGATGGGCGGTACAAGGACTGCAGTGCCCTGACACGCTTTATCAAGGTTATGCAACCATGAGTTTAGGGGTAAGACCTATGGACTCTGTCTTTCGCTAAAACTTGTCGGTGCCGCATTAGATCTAGGAAAAAAATATTTTCGTTCTTGCCTCAGACGTGTCACAACAGACATTAGTTACACTACCACACTATAACAAGTAATCCAAACTATTAAAATTTTGTTAAAGATTGGTAGTTCAATAATTTAAGTATCTCACACCAGGAAGCTTGAATTTAAGGGAAGTAATGGATTTAAATTGAAGGATACATATTGCATGGATATCATATGATTATTCATAACCTCTCATGCCCTTATTTCTAAGGACGACCTTTCATATGAACCTTGCAATTAAACAACAATCCGATAAAATTTAACAAACATGATAATGTATACCGACACAAACATATATGAGCTCAATATCTTATTCCCTACATCGCTCAAGGAAGTTGGGTCATGCTCAGACCATGGTGTTGTTCTTCTTGTTGATGACCTCCTGGATCATAGCCTCAAGAACATTAAACTTCATTGGTTTGGGCACAAACACATCAGCATCGGAACTCATGAAGACCTCTTGGGCATCATTATTAGCTGATAGCCCAACGATCTTCACATCACTTTCTCCCATAGCACGAATCTTCTCAACTGCCTATCAAGTAACACAACAATTAATTTTCTAGGCTACAAATATTCAAGCAAAATGAAATAAATATTTTTCATGCAAAAAAGGAATGTCAGAATAATAAACGTACCTTAGGTCCACTCATTATGGGCATGTCCTTATCACAAAAAACAATGTCAAACTTCCTCCCTTCAATGAATAGATCCACAAATTCAACAATAAGAACCTTCACGGGGGATGCCATGATCAGCTAAACGAACTACCAAAATAAAGAGAGTAGTTATTTCCAATTCATTTCTTATATATTCAAAGTGATTGTTAACAACTATTCTCAATGAGAATAAACAAAAACATCATAAAGTAAATTAGCAAACCGCAACCATGTCTATGTATCCAAAAAATATTCTGTAGTTGCAAAATAATAAGAAATACTAGTTATAAAAAATCTCGAATATAAGCATGCACTTCATATATATCTCAGCTGATAAAAATATGCCATATCGGACAATAAACTAAAAACATCATATGTTTCTACTGTAGGAGGCATGTGCACTTTATTAGTACTTATCATGACAAGAAAAAGAAGACATATTATATTTGGATGTAAGAGGATAACAAGAACATTACAATGGTGAAGAAATCACAAATAAGTGTTTCCTACAAATGAAATAATTTCCCATGTCGTTTTCTACAAAATTACCATGAGGTCGTATGAGCTAGGAATATGATACGGGGAAATTGAGAAGTGTGCAACTTGGTGGGGGCATATAGGTTACTCTAGGCTCATATCTAAAAAATATCATATAATATCAAAGGGATTTTACAAAAAATTATAGCATGGGGGAGCCATGGCCCTAGCTTTGTCTGACGATAACCTCAACATAGTAAAAAAAATAGAAAGTGGAAACGTGTATATATAAATTCTTATACATGGTTGCCAATTTCCGAAAACACAACAACAAAAATTGTGTGCCGAATGGTATATAGATAAAACACACTAGTTCATCATACACACATATAACACATGTAACAATCTCTTGTAATTATAAATAAGAGAGAAACAAAGGAATGAATAAGGACCTTAAAGCTAGCTAGAGCTTATAGAAGAACCACAGTAAGATGTTGCTCTCTTTATCCTCTTGTTGACTAAGGCTTGTTGGTGTGTGCCTTGTACCCCCTCTATGCTCAGACATTTATAGGGAACCAAGAGGAGGGGTGTGTCCATCGCCTGTCGATATTTGCCATCCGGTAGAAAATCACCTCGAGTCACACATGCATATATCTCCACCGCTTCACACCAAGATAAAAAGAGGGACTAATATTGATATACTCGCCATATCTTTTGTGATTAATGATTCATATATTTTTATATGTTTCCACAAATTTCTCAAAGATATATATACAGTGAAGATCACTGCATATATACGTATTCGTCGTGACATGTCGGCGTAGCTATATACCAAAACATGATTAAAATAAATTGTTCTGTCATCAACAATGGGTGGATGACATTTGATCTACCATATGTTATTATGGCATTACTTTTAGCTATGATAGGAAACCATATTATTAATGTGGACAATATTTATATCAATAAATAATTAATTATATATCGTACCTAATATATTTCAGACCAACCATACATTAGTTAACTTGATACACATATTTTCTTAATATGCCATCTATAATTGCATGGCATATAGGTACATGTACCTAATATAGTTGACTAATTGATTTGACGACTTAATGAGAAAATATGTAAAAGAATTGGAACCAATTGTATATGTACTACGATTGAGGGTGCTAAGTGCAAAGTGGTTCCCATCCAAGAGTTTATTTTATTTTTATTTACACATGTTTAAATTGTAATATAAACTTCTACGAATTGAAGAGTTGGAACTAACAAGAAAGTTTATGTGACATGTGAAGGTCCGAGGCTAGCATGTAAGTTCTTTTGCTAACAACAGTACAATATTTTTCGATACTCTACTACTTTCTGTGGTTTCTTTTTCTCTAATGGATGGTTCATACACACAATCACTCATATGGGTGGGTGTGGTGTGGTGTATGTGCATACTGTGTGTTGGTGAAAAGAAAATGTTTCTATTATAGCTAGGATTTATTAAAGTTAAAAGTAGATCTAGTAAAAAAATATTAGAGCGCCGCACATATAGCATACTAGCAGCACAATATTGGACTAAGATAGGCCTTATGTAGCACAAAATAGTAACGGGAAAGTTAAAAGTCCGTAGCAGGGCTACAAAGTGATGGCCCATTTGTAACATCCCTAAAATCATGTTTCAAAATCCATGCATCCATGATCATTTAGGGTTCCATTTTCAAAACCATTTCAAAACAGGAGCATATGTTGCTCATTATTTTATGTAAGTATGCTCTAGCCTTAGTGCTATTTTCTAATGAGAAGAGTACTTGTTTTGTTCAGTAATGTTTTGAATTCAAACTTAAGTACTTTCCAAAGCTTGAGCAAAGTTTTCAAAACAAAGTGTGAAAATAAAATCAATATTATGCCTATGGTTTATATCACATTAAGGCTTGGTTTTATTTTTATTTTCAAATGATCAAAGTGATTTTGAGTAAACAGTAGTGTTTGACACACATTTGAATACTAAGTTCACTGTTTAAAAATCTAGAGAAGATTTGAAATAAAACTTGTTTGAATTAGGGTTTGAAATCATTTCTAGAAATTCAAACAGAAAAAGAAAAGGAGTAAAGGAAAAAAATAAGCAAACAGCCAAACTGGCCCAACCCAGCCCAACTCGACCCATCTAGCCCAGCAACTCCCTCCCGCAAATCGTTTTCTTTCACTCACAACCACACCCACGGAGTCACTGACTGCCGGGACCCACCTCCTCTTCTTTCCTCTCGCTGACAACCGCGGCCCACACGGCATCATCGTCTCCACCCAGCGACTGGTTCATCCCCAAATCACTCGGCCGTTTTGGATTGATTCGCGGGTTCAATTCACGATCAATGCTCGAGTAAATCACGCCCGCGTCCTTGCTACTTAAACCCCCTCTGCCCCCTCTCCATTTTTCCCCAAACCCCAAGCACAGAGTGCCCCCAGGCTGCGAGAATTCCTCGCCGCGACCTCGCTGCTCCGACGAACCGCAACATCAATTCCGGCCAACCCCGACCACCCCTCTGCTCCTGGTTCACACGATCAGGCTCCACTTCACCTTGCGCACCTCCTAGTACCACTAGCTCGCCCGCACGTGCCCAGAACGTTGGCAACGCAATCGACTGAGCGCCACCGTCTTCGGCTTCAACTCCGATGACCTCCAGTGGTAATTTCTGACTGCCCCTTTCCCTCTCGTTGACACCCGCGTGACTAGCATCGTCTTGCGCATCTAACCCACCGCTCCTTTTGCCTTGGCATGATCTGCACCCTCGCCAACATCGACGAACAGAAGCATCCGTCGCCAGGGACTTCTCCGACGAGCAATCCACGATGACCCCGAGCGCCCCTTCGCCAACCGAGCACACGTCAAGCATCTCCTCGTCATGGCGATTCTGGTGAGCATCCTCACACCTCCCCAGGCGACCTAGCTCGCCGGCAAGCTTGCAAGCCGTTGCCGCTTTTTGTCGCCAGCCGCTAGCGCCACTTGTTGGTCAGCTGCTTAGGGTCGTTCAATTTAGATCCAGTGGACGCGATAGAACATAGCCGAAGGGGTAAGTATAGATCTGAGCCGTGCGTTTTAGTTAGATCTAACGGCTCGGAAGCGTGATCCTGAGCGAAGCGGTACCAGCCAACCAGGGACTGCCGCGTGGCATGTTCTTTGTTTTAAATTTCTGAATTAGATCTATTAGATGTTTGAATTTGTTTAATTCATAACTTTTGAATGCCACGTCCAAATTTGACAAATTTTATATCAATGGAATCAGGAGAGAAAATCATTTCCATCTATGCAATGTGTTTAATGTTTTGCCTCTGTTAAAATGGTTGTTTTTACAGAAACATATGTAGGCCTATTTTGTGTATAATAATTATTTGGAAAATGTTTTAATATTCAAATAAAGTTTATTTAGCTTGTTTTGTACTTGTTTACGATTCAGTACCATGCACTTGTCTTGTTTGGTGTAGAAAATCATCACATGGCATTATGCATGCATCCATATATTTTTGCTTGTATTTATTTTGTATGTGATTTTGGTGCTATTATCTTATGTGTAGATTTTGGTGCAAATAGTGATTGTGATTGTGAGGATTGTAGCTACTCTCCAAACTACCAAGGCAAGTGGTGCTTCATTATTTATTCCTATGTTTTTAACTATGCATTAGAAATAACTTTGCTAGCCTTGCATGGTTATTTTGAGCTATATGCTATGCTTGGGAAATCCTAGTAGTTGTAGAATTGCTAGAAATATTTCTAAGTCTTATCAATGCCATGCTTAGCCTAGCTAGTAGCAACCAAGGGTGGTTATATATGCATGCTACGAATAAATATTTCTAAGTCTTTGGACTATGTTTTGCTTAATAAAACAACTAAGTAAATGAAACACCTTGGTGGAATGGAAAGAATGGGTTATGTTGAGTGGTTACACAAGGCCCATTTCTATGGTTTACCTTGTGTATCTCACTTGTGGAAAGCCACCCAGGAACAAAGGGATTTGAGATGCCATATGTTAAGAAGCTTCTAGTGCAACCACTTGGCAATATGGGCTCTGCCTGGATCATATAGGTTGCAATAACTTAGCCATTTGGATAGTTGGTGGTAGTGGGATGATAGGTTGGAGCGCGTCCATTTGGTCCAAGGGAAGGCTTCTGAAAGGTCATGTCTTGGTGAAAATCAAGTCTTGTGGGGAAAGTGCACAACCTCTGCAGATGGAAGAATCTAAGTACTTAGCCATGTCCATGGTATTGGATAACTTGAGCATCAAGACATGGAAGCTATCAAGAATCTCCTCATCCCAATTTCTAAGTAAAAACTTGTGGTTGAACAAGGGTGAAGTACCTCAATGTCTATTGGTGGTTCCTTGGGGAAAGATTTTGACAAAGAAAAACTTAGTGTTTTCAATTAATAGGTAAAACCTATTTTTAGCAAAGCAAGCCTAAGCTACACTTAGCCAAAATGCATATAGTATCTAGTCCACTAATATTCTACTAAGGTATCACTTGCCAATACTATTCCAATGTATTAACCCACTCTGGCTGTAACTTGTGATGTTGCAGGTTATTCTGATGATGATTAGGAGTCATGAGTCTACACTCAACATGCTTGCCTGTGGCACATGAAGATGAAGACTTATTTATCTTATTACATATTTAAACTCTTGTATTAGGCCTGTGGCCATGGAGTTGTAAAAGACTATGTTTGTCTCTGGAATGACTTGTAATAATGACCTTTGTTTCTGTGTACTTCATCTTAAACTGTGGATGCTAGCATTGATCCAGGGACTAGCATTCCAATCACAGGGATCCTTTCCTTTAAAAAGGAGGGATCTTACAGATGGTATCAGAGCACTGTGTTGCCTGTAGGATTATGACCCTAGGATTGGAAACCACTAAGGAAATTTTTTAACAACTTCCACACTTGTCTTTTCTTCTCGTAAACTTTTCTAAACTTCTTTCTTATCTCTATTTGTAGATGAACTCCATCAACGAAGCCGTGAGGAAGGGACCACTCATGACTATGACTCTAGAATGTGAGACAGAATTCCCCAAGGCTCTCAAGGACCTCATGGTTGCCATGGGAATACATGGTGCAGTTGTGTACAAAGGTTTTCCTGTGATGGATGAAGGAGCTGAGTACTGGTGGGTGCAACTTCACTTGTATAAAAACAAGGAAGACAACCACAAGGACTCAGGATTCTGCATGGTCACCAATTCAGTGATGCACACCACATTCTTTGATTCAGCAAGGGATGCAGCTTGGAAGGCCATCAAAGAACTCGGTGATAGAATAAAGTGCAGAATCTTAACACCCAGAATGATCTTAGGGAAGAAAATAAGCATACCCAAGAGCTAGAGGCTACCAACCAAAGCTTAAGGAAGGACATCATAGACTTAGCAATGGAGTCTTGTGATCTAGACAAACAGATTTCCTCTAGGGATGCCCTGTTAGCCAACTTGGCAAGTGAGATGGAACTGTAACGTACTTCGTTAGTTGGACCACCACACTTATCATTTTATTTTCCAAATGTTGTTTAAAATAAGTTGAACCTTGGTTGTTTGTAATGGATCCATGTATGCCATGACTTGTGTGTTTTGATTTCCAAAGTTATGCATGTGATGCCTTGTCTTGTGAATTGTCTTAAATTGTGTTGATTCTAACTTTTTTGATCTTATAAATAGATGCCTAATGTTACTATCAGCACGGCTGAAGAGTTCAAGGGAACTCGTTTTGGCACTCGTATTATTGAGCTCACTAGTCTGCTCAATCTCCCTCTTCCTACTATCATGATGCTTCCCCTCACCAAGTTTGAGAGGAAAGACCTTTGGGGCTTCAAGGTCAATCAGCCAGGACGCCAGACTGAGCCAGCCACGGAGGCCATCATCTTCAAGCTCATGCATGATGACAAGGAGAGAGGCCTAGAGGTAGTCATGCAGGATTTGATTGGACGTTTACTAGGGAGACACTCTCGAGAGGTTAGAGGTACTCACTTCCACACCTTTGGTAGACGTGATGATGATGGAGAGGCCATTGACTTTGAGGATACTTCGAGAGAGATGGCAGAGCCGATTCGCCTATACCTCCAGGACTTAGAGGTTCTTCTTAGGCACATAGACACTGATAGGACCAACGTCATGCTTAGCAATGACGAACTCCAGGTGCAGCTTTGTGAGAAGGACAAGCTCTTCGCGGAGCAAGATGAGATAGTCAAGGAGATGGAGGCTAAGTTTGAGAGTTAGGATAGAAAGTTCAAGAGTCAAGAGAAGCGAGTCCAAGATAGGAACAAGAGGATTCGAGACATGACTGCAGAACTAGAGGCCAAGGACTTCGAGCTCGAGCATCAGCAGACTGTGATTGAGAGACTTCATTCACAGAAGAGGGCTCTCAAAGCCAAAGTAGAGACCTTGACCACCAATGTAGAGGAATACAAGACCGCAATAGAGAATGCAGGTCTTACATTTGTTGACGAGGAGGTTGATGCAGAGGAGTAGTGATGACTACTCATTTATCTTTATTTATCATGTCTTTGATTATTGAGTCGCAATGACCATCCAACCTGTGGATGGCTTGCTATTGGTGTGTTTACTTTTCCAAAAACTTATTGTCTGTGTTGTTGAACCTTTACTACTATGATGCATGATTGTGATTGTTATGTGATGTATTGTGCATGTTAGCATCTATGGGTATCTCACTCTTATCCTTATTGAAAACCACAGATGCATCCCCGACGTGCCAATCCCAACCCCAACAACAACAACATCACTCCTGAGATGCAGCAAATGATGACAGCTCAAACTTAGCTGATGCAAATGATGACTACGTTCATCAACAATCAGAACAACAACAACAACAAAAACAACAACAACAACAACAACAACAATAACAACAATAACAACAACAACAATCAGAACAACCCACCGGGTTTTGACATGCTTACCAGGTTCTTGAGACTGAGGCCAGCAAAGTTCTTAGGAACTACTGATCCTATGGTGGCCAATGATTGGCTACGCTCTGTGAACAAGGACTTGGTAACTGTTGGCTGTACTGATGAAGAGAAAGTCAGATTTGCAGCTCACTTGTTGGAAGGACCAGCAGCCACTTGGTGGGATAACTTCCAGATCACCACTCCCATTGAGGATGTGACATGGGCTATCTTTGAAGATGGTTTCCGTACTGCTCACATCTCATCCGGAGTGATGAGTTTGAAGAAGAAAGAGTTCCATAACTTGAAGCAGCGCCACCGCAGCGTGGCTGAGTATATTGAGGAGTTCAACAATCTGGCGCGATATGCACCGGATGAAGTTGACACTGATGCAAAGAGGAAGGAAAAGTTCCTTGAAGGGTTGTGTTGGGGAGATGACCTCGGGTAGGGTAAAGACGGGGAAAGACGAAAGGAAGTTGCCCGTCTAGTTTCCGAGTTACTATTTGAGTCGGCCGAATTCTATAGAGGTCGGCCAAGGCAGGGAAGGGCAGGACCTTTATAATAAAGGCAAGGCATTACCCGGCCAGGATACAACGTAAGTCGGCCGGGTTAGCCCGAGTAATCTTAATGCAGGTGAAGGACAAGCCGAGTTACGCGAGTTAAGGCCGAATGAAGCGAAGCTTGCCGGAGAAGGAGAAACCTAAAGTCAAACTCTAGCTGCAAGCCGGAAGGAATCTGAGAGGAGCCAAGCACAAGAGACAAAGGCGCAGACCGTCAAAGGGGCAGAAGGAGGTCACGGAGGAGACAGTCCTGAAGCCCGAGGCACGTAGGAGGGGCCCTCTGAGCCTTGCCGTCGTTAGAAGGGCGACAGGGAAAGGAGGCCGTCGAACTACTATTTTGGGACGAGCATATCCCTCGAATATGCTTGCCCCGTCAGCCCTAAAGGCACCCAAGGCTCTCCTTTATAAGGGAAGGCTTGGACCCTGAGGAATGGATCGGCTCATTTTTAGTACCGTTAGGCTGGTAAAGTTCTTCCTTTCTCCTTACGTACAGCTCGAGGAGAACTTGTAACTCAAGGAAGGAGAAATAAAGATCTTTGTCTTAGTCTTTTGTGTGTAGAATTAACTGCATCTTCCCTCCCAGATCCCACTAGCATCCATTTGCCCCTTACTTTAGCCTACCCATGGCATATGCCGTGTCACCACCACGACAGTTGGCGCCCACCTTGGGGCCAGCAGCGGTGCTAGCTGGAGTCATGATCCGGACGGGAAACTTCATCAACACAGGCGAGCGCGTTGTTTCTGGCTTGGTCCGGAGATTTGATCTCTGTGACTACGTCATCGACAATGCAGGCAGCTTCAGGGGAAAACTCCCCCGTGCAACGGCGTCTTCATCAGCTTGGGCATGCACCAGGTCTACGTCGGCGTCGACATCTCCGGCATTTATCCTCACTAGGTTGTTGTTGCAGGAGAGCCGCCCCTTAGCACCGCGTGCCGTCCGCGCGGAGCACATCCGGTCAGCAGCGTCGAGGTGATGGTCACAGCCGGGGTGCAGGCGGGAGTAGCGGGTGCCGGATCAACCAGATACCCTGCCACAGGCGTGCAGGTCACGCCCAGGCAGACGGCACCACCACCCACCGAGGTAATCCCTCTAGTGACCAACCAGGCCGAAGTGCAGGACACTACCCCAAAGGCACCAAGAATAAGAGGGCCACCTCTAGAAAGACTAGAGAACATTCTTCAGGAAACCATAGATAACCTGACTACACCTGTAGCGCCGATACTTGATCCGGCAAATGCTCAGGCAGAATTAGAAGAAACCAGACAAAAGGTGCTGGTAGAGACAAAAAAGGTGTCGGCCTTGCGGGAGTCCTTAAACAGGACCCTGCGAGAATATGCCAAAGCTAACAAGCTTGACGTCGCCCCTGAACGGGTTGACGAGTTGAGATTAAGAGGGAAGAACCTCATAGATGATATCAACAAGGAGCATGATTCTCATAAGGTAGAACCAGTTGATTTGGGCTTGCCGAGGTACAGTACCCCGGCAAAGAACCTGAGAGCGGCAAATGCCGCAGCATTAGAGTTAGAAGGATTGACCGGCGAAGCCCGGTAGAAACAACAAGAAAGAGTGAATGAGCTGGTACGCATCGCGAACCAGCAAAACGAAGAGATGCACAGGGCGGATCCGGCGAGGCCAGGGGCTTCGCGGATGGTTCACTCGGCAGGAGCAGCACCTGCCTTGTCTGTGGCGGCGGCCTCTTCACCCGGAAACAATGCACGAAGGGACAAAGCAGTAACTTCGGGAAAGAGAAACAAGAAAATTGTTCCATATGATCCGGCGATAGCCGGGAAAGCCAATGAGAACAGAGGCAATGGAAGCCGAGGTAACAGTGGAGAGAGAAACCCCGGCCGCGCTGAGAAAGGCGGCGGAAGCCAAGGCAATGGAGACCTCGGCAGAGCAGAACTCGGAAGAGGAAATCGCGAGAACAACACCCCGGTCGAAAGAAGGAGAGAACCGCCGATCAACCCACAGCCGAGACATGAACCTCGGCAAGAAAGAGAAGCGAGACCAGCTCGCCACAATCAGGTGAATGAAAGGTACAATGATGGTTATTCCGAAATGGAATATGCGGTTCATGGAGGAAATAATCACTATGGAATACAGGACTGAGTTCTGTACAGAGATTTGCCTTCAAATGATGCCAGAGTAAAGTTAGACCGGTTGTACCGATCCGAGTTACTGGAAGAACAAGGTCCACCAGGTCCGGCATGTTTCGGACCACGGATCATGGGCGAACCACCTGTGCCGAACTTTCAGCTGGCGAGAGGTACAAAAACATATAATGGGATCACCAAACCACAAGACTGGTTGATTGATTATGCCACTGCAGCGAAAATAGCAGGTGGGAATTTACGATGGGCCGTGCGGTATGTCCCGCAAATGTTGGAAGGACCAGCTAGGGTATGGTTGAATAATCTGCCAGCAGGCAGCATTAACTGCTGGTTGGACTCTGAAGAAATGTTCGTTAGCAACTTTACCAGTACTTACAAGAGGCCAAACAGGTCACAGCAATTAGCCATGTGCAAGCAAAGACCGAATGAGACGGACAGAGAGTTTTTAACTCGGTGGTGTAACCTAAGAAACTCGTGTGAAGGAGTTATAGAATCACAAGCAATAGCTTGGTTCGCACAGGGATGCCGCTACACCAGTGTGTTATGGCAGCGATTGCAGAGAGATATGCCAACCACATTGGCAGAAACCATCAGAATAGCGGATTCTTATGCGTTGGGAGATCCAACGCAACCCGAGTTAATGTCGGCAGATCATCGGGAGCATCAAGATCAATATGCAAGAGATATGGCCGGGTCATCCAGGCGCAATGACTTCAGAGGAAGAAGAAGAGAGGAGAGACCGGATTATAGATATAATTCAGCCTAGGTGGCAGCAGTAGCGCAAGATCAGCCGAGTAACAGAATGTCTCAATGGCAAAAGAATGGTCCTCAGCAATGGACACCAAGGAATGAAGGAAAAAGACAGTGGACACCAGAACAAAAGAAGCAATGGCAGGAGAGGCCGAAGTACACGTTCGAATCTATGTTAGATCAGCCGTGTAAATTTCACACGTCAAACCCGGCCAGGCCGGCCAACCATTTGACCCGCCAATGTGCATGGATGAAAAGTGCAATGGGAAACCCAGCAGGTATGCAGGCAATGCATCTCTAAGCACATCCGCAGCATCAGCCGCAGTTGACTGGAGCAAATGCACAGCAACTAATGTTACCACCTCCTCCCCCGAGGTACGACAACTCGGACCGGAGGGATGTGGTACATCAAGTGATAAATCAGGGTCCAGATGGAAGGACAAATCTAGGAAATAATGGGCATAATGACTACAGAGAACATCATCAGTCGTATTGCGTGTTCACAACAGAACAGCAAGACAAGCAGAGTGTACAGCGCCGACATATGGAAGTAAATGCAGTAATGCCGGCAGTAACAAGATATGTGCCTTGGTCGGATCAAGAAATAACCTGGAGCATAAAGGATCACCCCAAGATAATGCCGAGGCCGGGGTCATATGCACTCGTGTTAGATCCAACATTTGTCGAACCGAGCATTAATGTGAAATTTTCAAAGGTACTCATTGACAATGGGAGCAGTATCAATATCATGTACAAAGATACAATGCACAAACTCGGAATAACACAGAACATGCTGCAGCCCACGAGGACCACTTTCCATGGGATAGTACCAGGGCTTTCATGTGAACCCATTGGTAAGGTCCGGGTGGACGTGTTATTCGGCACCAGAGATATCTGCAGAGCAGAAAACTTAGAGTTTGAGGTGGTGGATCTAGAAAGTTGTTATCATGCTCTACTCGGGCGGCCAGCATTGGCCAAATTCATGGCCAGCTGCCATGTAAGCTATCTAAAAATGAAGTTACCCGGACCACAAGGGGTGATAACAGTAGCAGGGGATTACAGGAAGTCGATGGAATGCGCTTCAGCCGGGTCAAATTTGGCCGAATCATTGGTAATAGCAAGGGAAAAAAGAAGGATTCAGGAGGTAGCAGCCCTCGCTCAGTCGGCACAGGTGAATATGCCGGCATTAGCCAACCCACATGGGAGTGTCTCCTTTCAGCCGACTAAAGAAACAAAAAAGTTCCAGATAGATGAACAATTCCCGGAGCGCACCATCACTATTGGTGCCGGCCTGGATGCTAAATAGGAAAGCGAGCTCACCAACTTCCTCCGTGAGAATCGGGATATCTTTGCATGGTCAACCCAGGATCTGCAAGGTGTGCCGAGGGAGTTGGCTGAGCACTCTCTGAATGTAAGGCCAGGAGCAAGGCCGGTGAAGCAACCTCTCCGCCGCTTCGCCGAAGACAGGAGAAAAATAATAGGGGATGAAATAGCTCGGCTCCTTGCCGCCGGGTTCATCATGGAGGTGCTGTATCCGGATTGGCTGTCATACCCGGTGCTAGTAGAAAAGAAGAAGGATGATCCAAATGTAGCCATTGTATGGCGAATGTGTATCGATTACACGGACCTGAACAAGGCGTGTCCAAAAGATCCTTTTCCCTTACCTAGAATAGACCAAGTCATTGATTCGACCGCTGGTTGTGAACTATTGTCATTTTGTAGACGCGTATTCTGGTTTTCACCAGATACCGTTAAATCCGGCCGATCAAATAAAGACTGCGTTTATTACCCCGTATGGGGCTTATTGCTATCGCACAATGCCATTCAGCCTGCGCAATGCAGGAGCGACGTATCAGAGATGCATGCAAAAATGTTTACATGACCAAATAGGAAAAAAGGTACAAGTATATGTGGATGATGTGGTTATCAAAACTAAAGAAAGCAAAACACTACTGGATGATATACGGCAGACTTTCGCGAACCTGAGAAGGTTCCGAATGAAGCTTAACCCGAAAAAATGCACATTTGGCGTGCCAGCGGGAAAATTACTTGGTTTTCTCGTATCTAGCCGAGGTATAGAGGCCAAGCCAACCAAGATAAAGGCAGTAGAAAGGATGGAGTTGCCAAGGTGTCTAAATGACGTACAAAAGTTCACAGGTTGTTTAGCCTCGCTCAGCCGATTTGTATGTCGGCTGGGAGAGAAGGCATTACCACTCTATCAACTGATGAAGAAATCAGATAAGTTCATTTGGACTCCACAAGCAGACAGTGCATTTCATGAATTGAAACGGATCTTGGTCACAGCGCCCGTCTTAGCTTCTCCATTATCAAAAGAGCCTATGTTACTCTACATAGCGGCCACCAACAGAGTAGTGAGTGCCGTAATCGTCATAGAACGAATCGAAAATGATAAGTCAGTGCAAAGGCCGGTGTATTACTTGAGCGAGGTGTTATCAGCCTCAAAACAGAATTACCCACATTATCAGAAGATGGCTTATGGAGTGTACATGTCGGCAAAGAAACTTAAACATTACTTCGAAGAGCACCCCATCAAAGTGATTTGTGAAGCACCCATAGCCGACATATTGAGTAACAAAGATGCAAGTGGCCGAATAGCAAAATGGGCAATTGAATTGTCACCTTATGCTCTGCAATTCGATAGGAGAGAGGCAATTAAATCTCAGGCTGTGGCCGACTTCTTCGTAGATTGGGCCGAGGTGCAATATGAGCCACCATTGCCAGACCCGAATTATTGGACGATGCACTTTGACGGTTCCAAACTAAGAAATGGTTTGGGGGCAGGAATAGTGTTAACCTCGCCAAAAAGAGATCAGTTGAAATATGTGCTGCAGATACATTTTGCCGCGTCAAACAACGTAGCCGAATATGAAGCACTTGTCCATGGATTGAAAGTGGCAAAAGAGATTGGCATACGCCGAATCTTATGCTATGGAGATTCAGATCTAGTAGTACAACAAGTCTGAGGCAATTGGGATGCATTGGATGATAATATGGCTCTGTATAGATTTCATGTGCAAAAAATCAGTGGATACTTCGAAGGATGTGAATTTCACCATATACCTCGGGCAGAAAACGACGCCGCAAACACGTTGTCAAAACTAGGATCAACTAGGCAGTCAATTCCCCCAGGTATCGCCCTAGAGCACCTAAGGAAACCATCAATAACACCGGCACCAGAGTCCAAATCTATCTTTATTCCGGCAAAGTCAGGAGAAGATAATGTGCCGATGGAAATTGACAAGCAATATAACCCGGAATTCCCAAAGAGAAAGACAGCTGATGCAAGCATGACTATGGAGAAATCTGAGGTTGTTATGTCGGCAGAAAACATGGAAATAGATAGTGAGACCACACAAGAGAAAATCACACCTGTATGGGCGCAACCTATATTCTCTTTCCTTAGAGATGCGACTTTGCCGAACGATGAGCTGTTAGCATGACAGACAGTGAGAAGAGCTAAAGCTTATACGACCATAAATAATGAGCTGTTCAAAAGAAGTGTCACAAGTGTATTGCAAAGATGTGTGAGTTCGGCAGAAGGCCAGGAGATCCTCCTAGATATACATCAAGGAGAATGTGGACATCATGCCTCATCTCGAGCCTTGGTGACCAAGGCATTCAGGCATGGGTTTTATTGGCCAACAGCGTTGAAAGAAGCCAAAGAGCTGGTTGAAAAATGTAATGGTTGTCAGAGATATGCAACCAAGATACACATGCCATCATCCGAGTTAAAAACGATACCCGTTACTTGGCCATTTTCTGTGTGGTGCTTAGATATGGTGGGACCATTTAAGCCGGCCCGAGGTGGGATGACCCACATATTGGTCATGGTGGACAAATTCACAAAATGGATTGAAGTGAAACCAATAAAAAAATGTGATGGGACCACAGCAGTGAAATTCCTCAAAGATATTATCTTAAGATATGGATACCCGCACAGTGTTATTACAGAGAACGGCACAAACTTTGCAGAAGGAGCTTTCGCTAGATTTTGCCAAGAAAAGCACATAAGATTAGATATTGCCTATGTGGCTCACCCAGCATCCAATGGGCAAGTGGAAAGGTCTAATGGACTAGTATTGTCCGGAATAAAACCACAACTCGTCGAACCGCTGCAAAGGTCGGCAGGATGTTGGATTGAGGAACTACGAGCAGTACTATGGAGCCTCAGGACTACTCCAAACAGATCAACAAGATATACACCATTCTTTCTGGTATATGGGGCAGAAGCCGTGCTTCCAGCCGACATAATACATGACTCGCCAAGAGTTACCCAATATACAACCTCAGAAGTAAATGAAGTAGCTCGGCAAGATACTGTTGATCTGCTAGAAGAAGCCAGAGAGCTGGCGCTATCAAGATCAGCTATTTATCAGCAGAACTTGCGACGATATCACAGCAAGAAGGTGAATCCAAGAGTGTTCAAAGAAGGAGATTTGGTTCTCCGGCTGGTGCAACGCATGGCCGGCATGCACAAGCTATCGCCTCCATGGGAAGGACCATTCATTGTGAGCAAAGCATTGCACAATGATGCCTATTACCTAATCGATGCTCAACCCCCAGGAAAGAACAGGGCAGACAAAGCCGGCGAAGAAACGAAAAGGCCGTGGAACGTAGCTTTACTTCGTCCATTTTACTCGTAGCAGTCATCAATGACACATTGTAAAGTAATGTCTCGGGATGGAGCACCAATTATGTTTTTAACCTCGGCATCCAGAGAAGTGACTCGGGGACTGCCATATGTTATTTCAATTTCATGTTATGTATTAAACCTCGTCACCTCGAGCAGTGGCTCGGGGATTGCACTAGATTGTTTTTAAGATTGGATTATGTATTAAAACCCGGCACCCTGAGCAGTGACTCGGGGACTGCCCCAGATTTATTTCTAAGCTTAATTCATGTATTAAACCTCGGCATTTGAGCAGTGGCTCGAAGACTGACATATATCGTTTTTGAGTTTGTGTTACATGTATTAAACCTCGGCACCTTGAGCAGTGACTCGGGGACTGTTTCATATTCTTTCTAGATTTGGGTGGTATATTAAACCTCGGCACCTTGAGCAGTGACTCGGCGACCATCTTATATTATTTCTAAAATTTGGTTTATATACTAAAATTCGGCGCCATAGGCAGTGGCTCGGGGACTGTCCTATATTGTTTCGAAGTAGGGGTTATCCTTTGATACAAGGTGGGTATCAAACTTCGACACCCAGAGTAAGAACAGCTCAATCTCGTATTATATTCGAAGTCCACATCCAGATTAATAGTCTAAACCACAGTGGTCTAAAGGCAAAAATATACACCAAACTCAAGAGGTTGAAGGCCGCCAAAGCAAGAATTCGGGCAAACAACACCAATTAAACAAAGTAATAACGATTACAACCATATATATGTCTCAGCGGTACTCGGCAAAATAAATTCATACCATATAAAAGACGGACAAATATTCCACGTTCATCATACGCCCGGCATACCAGGGGTCGGAAATGACTTAGAAGTCTTTTGTTGGAGAGGCAATAACTTGGTCCGGGGCTGGGCACTCCGAGGTAGGTGGAGCTTCGACCGAGGTTGCCTCGCCCTCCACAGGCCCAGGAACAACTTCGGAGGAAGCCCGAGGCTGCTGAGGAGCATCAGCTTACGCAGTAGAATGCCCAGTACCTTTGGAGGAGGATCGCGCGTCGCCATTACCATATGAGCTCGAACTGGAATCACCAGAAGTAGCCGAGTCACCCTCATCTTCTCCTTGTTCAGCCGAGTTGTTTTCCGAGGCATCCTCAACTACGACCTCGTCCTCGGGGTTAGGAAGGAAACTCGGACCTTCGTTCCAAGTATGCACGTCGGCATACTCAACAAGCTGGAAGGCTCGAGCTTGCCGAAGAGCGACAAAGTTTGGGTCCTCTACCCAACGGGAACCAGTGCACAAATATCTCAAAATGTCAAGAGAAATGTCTTCATACCATGACATGATGACAGTAAGAGCCATATCGGCACCGGCTCGTCCGGCCGATTCCCTCCAAAGACTTAGCTGCCTTTTAGATGCCATTAACCTGTCCACCAACAATTGGACCTCGTCAATATTAGGAGTCCCAGAAGTATTTGGCCAGAGAACATGGTAGGCTCGGATAGCCGCCTGCACCAAATCTCTGCCCATAATCTTCATCGGACCAACTGCAGCGCCAACAGCAACCAGGAAATCTTCCAGCGATTACTCCGAGTCCGCGTCAACAGGAACACCTCGGTTCACTCGGGCACTAATAACCGCTTTCGAGCTCACGGGTTTAGCCTCTGGGAAATGGTCTGCGCAAAACACGATCGCATTAGTCAGCAATAAGAAAAGGGAAAAGATACCCCGGCCGCGGTCAGAAGCTTACGATGAATATAACTCAGCATTATCTGAAGGTCTTTAGCCCAGGCAATCTTGCTCTTCTCAAAACGAGTGATCTCCTCGCTCATCCCACGTGTCTTCAGTTCGGCAGCCTCGAGGAGCCCTTTATTTTTCTGCAGCTGCAGAGCTAGCCGATTTTTCTCCTCGGAGAACTCCTGGTCGACCTTTTCCAATTCAGACTTCTGAGAGAGCTTAAGAGCCTCCACCTCGGCATGCAAGCGAGCTATCTCGTCATCTTTATCCTTCAGCTGCACCGAGTGAGTAGCACTTTGTTCTAAAAAATGCAGCATCACATCAGGCATGGATGTGCAATCTTGGTGAGATGCTGCAAAGGTTTGTAACTCGGCTTTACCAAAGCCAAAAGAGATAAAAGAAACTTAGCGCACATTTTAAAAAGGAATGTATAAAGTAGAAAAGCAACTAACCTTCCAGAACCTTGACTCTCTTCTCAAGACGGATGTTAAGATTGTTGATGTTACCTGTTTACCAGCAAAATGAGCCAACATCTAGTGTACAAAACAATGAGTGTCGGAGGTGATGAAAAGGTTTGTTGACTTACCAGCTTTTTTCACCACAGGAATAACTTTCTCATACTTTTCTTCCAATTTTCTATGCGCAAAAAGCAACCTTTGAAATTCGGCGGTCCGCCGGTCATGCGCAACCTAAGCAATAGAACAAATGGTGAATGGATATTCGAAGCTACAACAGATCTGAGTCAAGCGAAACTTAACCCGGATCTAGGTGGCTGGATATTCGAAGCTACAAAAGATCCGAGTCAAGCAAAACTTAACCCGGATCTAGGTGGCTGGATATTCGAAGCTACAACAGATTCGAGTCAAGCAGAACTTAACCCGGATCTAGGCGGCTGGATATTCGAAGCTACGACTGATCCGAGTCAAGCAAAACTTAACCCGGATCTAGGTGGCTGGATATTCGAAGCTACAATAGATCCGAGTTAAGCAAAACTTACCCCGGACCTAGGTGGCTGGATATTCGAAGTTCAGATAGACACAAATCAAGCAAAATTTAAGGCATATCTAGCTGGATGGAGGTTCGAATTCTAAGATAAAATTCGACTAAGTAGAGCATCATAAAACTTCCAAACGAATAACAAGTTATTCGCTTGCAAGCTTCGGGGACTAGAATGTATATAATAGCATCTGGAGAACTAATCAAAACTCCATAAAAGGCAATTACCTAATTCATCTTGTCACTCTCAAGAACGATCTTGGCGGCTTGATGCAGGCGGCTGCTGATGTCGGAAAGCTGAAACGGCTGGCTGCCTGGGTTACCCTCGAACTGATCGGCAGCATTCCAGTTATTGGCATATTCAACCAGCGAGCCGAGACTGTTCCCACTCGCCGTGCGAGTTAGGACTTTACCTCGGACATGCTGTGTAGACACCGCTGCCGCAGGGCTTTTATGAAGAGCGAGCTGGGTACTGGCAGCCGGAGTAACGGAGGCTTTGGTGGAGGCAGCTCCTTTGCGCAGCACATCGGCAATATTTGGCTGAGAAGAGCCGGCAAGACCTTTCTGGGAGGAGGAAGATTTAATGACGACAGCTTTTCTTGTTTTAGAAGAGGCATCAGTAGGAGTTGATGCCTCGGCAATGGGAACGACGTCTTTAGGAGCCGGAGGAGTCACGGTTGCAGAGGGCGCCGAGATATGGACGTCCTCGGCCGGGGAAGGAGTCACTGCGGAAACCGCGGGGGCAGAAAGAGGCTCAGTAGAGACATTAGGGTTCACAGAGAAGGCAGCAGGTTCGGTAGAAATATCTGTGGGCCGAGTGGAATCAACATCAACGGAACGAATCTCAGGTGCATCGTGGTGATGTGGCGTCCGATTCGGAGCTGGAGGAGATGCAGCGCGAGCAGGACTGGGAATCCTGGTATTTTCAGTAGGCGGAGGGGACGGCTGCCGAGTCATACGACTCGTCATGCTGGGACCGCCGGGCTTAACAGAAAGTGGAGCACTGCGAAAATAAAAAAGGTCAAGTTAAAAAGCAGAAAGAGAAAAACAAGAAATACGAGCAAAAGAAACTCACCCAGTGACTCCAGGCATGGTCTTGCGTCTGGGAGGATTCGGAGCGGACTTCTTCATTCGCTTCTTGGGAGCCGTTTCTGAGGCACCAGCGGGATCCCCACGTTTCCCCGAGGTAACAGGGGGCCGGGAAGCAAGAGGCTCGGCGTCGTGAACCTGACCGGCCGGATTAGCTGGGAAAGTAGAAGCCGGAAATGCATAAGAAATTGGCATTGCGGCAACTACCTCTAGAACTTGGACCTCGTCCGAATCACCTTCCTCTTCGTGGGCCGCAGTCTTGCCACGAGCACGAGCCGGAGCGAGATCCGACTTGGGGACGAACTCTTCCGAGTCCGGCTCCCCATTGTCCGGAGTATTCCGATCCGCAGGCCACGGGAGTGATAAAACCTCGGCGTCCTCATCCTTCTGCTCCGCAAACCTCTGTAAGACAAGAAAGAGGAAGATTAGCAAAGACAGTTACGAAAGCAATTGGAAAGCAAAAGCATTAATGATTAAGCTTACTTCGGGAGGGGGATGCTCGCGGGTGAATGGCTTCAATCCCCAAGCCCAATCCTCAGGCATCTCCATCTTAAAGATAGCTCGGACACGCTTAAAGATGAGGTAGTTGTCCAGCTCCACGGTCGAGAATCGGTTGGGGTCAAGAGGACCGCTCATGTAGCAGAGTTTGTGTGTACGTTTCTGGAATGGGCAGATTCGGCTGCTGACGAACGTAGTCATCAGATCCTTGCCGCGTAACCCGGCGCGGATCAGTTCCTTAAGCCGAATCTCAAAAGCCTCGGCCAAAGCATGACTCTTCTTCGGATTATAAGTCCAGTTCGTCTTGGAAGGTGTGCCAATGGAGAAGGCAGGGAGGCGAATCTTATCCTCCTTTCCCGTGTTCTTGACATAGAAGAAGGACTTGTGCCACTTTTTGCACGACTCTAGCCCCATGACACGAGGAAATTCGGATTTCCTCCGAGGTGTAATGGACGCTGCTCCACATTGGGTAAGTAACTTCTCGGAGGGGTGCAGAGACTTTTCTGGGACAACGTTAGAACGAATCTGGAAAAGCTTCGACCAGACATGCACGGACGGCCATAGGCCGAAATATCCCTCCGAGGCAGAGATGAAGGCAGAGAGAGAAGCTATGGCGTTGGCGGGAAGATGATGCGGCTGAAGGCCGAAGTAACCAAGAAACTCCCTAGCAAAGTCGCTGAGAGGGAGACCAAATCCGCGTGCGAAATGCGACATGAAAACTACATACTCACCCTCCCTAAGGTCGGGAGAGGACTCGCTGCCGGGTAAGCGACAAGCTACCTCGGCGAGAATCCTCCGAGTCCGGATAAGCCACTCGATCTCGCGGCGAGTGACGGAGGAGCCCTGCCACGAGCCTCGCTCGGGCCCAGAGCCAGCATCATCATCCTCTATCAGGGCGCCGCTGACAGAGCTAGACATCTGGTCGCCGGAGAAATCTGCGGAGGAAGAACTAGCGGAAGAGGAAAACCTGGAGCTACAAGGTCCTATCTTGGTTCTACCAAAAAACAGCGGCGAAACAGAGAGAAAACTGCCGCGATGACAGAGGAGAAACTGAGATCTCCAGAGGAAAAGCCAAGCAATAGGACCGGATGAACTCACCAGCGACGGTGCCAGAGCAAGCGAGCGGCGACGAGGGCGACGGAGCGGAACGGCGGGATTCCTGCCGTCAAGAACTCAGACGAGCGCACGGCGGCGGAAGCGCGAGCGGGCGCAGGAGCGAGAGGAAGAAGAAGGGCGCAGGTGGGCGAAAGGGGGAAAGTGAATCCCTCAGCGCCGCGCCCCTCTTTATAACCGCGCTACCTGCAAGGTAATGGGATCGTGGGTGAGGTGGCTGACCGTGTAGATCGTGAACATAGCGCCAACGCACGATGATGAGTGGAACCGCACCAGCGACCACACGATGGGAAAGAAAGCCACGATCCCCGATGGAAACGGCACACGAGGCATCGCAGCGCCGGCGCGACAGGCGCAGCAGTAACTGTAGACTGACAGTAAATACTGTAGAGGAACGAAAAACTAGAGAAACAATGATGGGTAAGACACGTAGGACGAGGCGTACGTGAGAAGATATGATGATACCTCGAGCAAGGTAACTCGGAAAAGAGGCAAAAGAAATCTCATGAAACTGATACGGCCCGACCGAAGTTATTGGCAGGGCCATACCAGCTTCGGGGACTAATGTTGGGGAGATGACCTCAGGTAGGATAAAGACGGGGAAAGAGGAAAGGAAGTTGCCCGTCTAGTTTCCGAGTTACTATTTGAGTCGGCCGAATTCTATAGAGGTCAGCCAAGGCAGGGAAGGGCAGGACCTTTATAATAAAGGCAAGGCATTACTCGGCCAGGATACAACGTAAGTCCACCGGGTTAGCCCGAGTAATCTTAATGCAGGTGAAGGACAAGCCGAGTTACGCGAGGTAAGGCCGAATGAAGCGAAGCTTGCTGGAGAAGGAGAAACCTAAAGTCAAACTCTAGCTGCAAGCCAGAAGGAATCTGAGCGGAGCCAAGGACAAGAGACAAAGGCGCAGAGCGTCAGAGGGGCAGAAGGAGGTCACGGAGGAGACATTCCTGAAGCCCGAGGCACGCAGGAGGGGCCCTCTGAGCCTTGCCGTCGTTAGAAGGGCGACAGGGAAAGGAGGCCGCCGAACTACTATTTTGGGACGAGCATATCCCTCGAATATGCTTGCCCCGTCAGCCCTAAAGGCACCCAAGGCTCTCCTTTATAAGGGGAGGCTTGGACCCTGGGGAAGGGATCGGCTCATTTTTAGTACCGTTAGGCTGGTAAAGTTCTTCCTTTCTCCTTACGTACAGCTCGAGGAGCACTTGTAACTCAAGGAAAGAGAAATAAAGATCTTTGCCTTAGTCTTCTGTGTGTAGAATTAACTGCATCTTCCCTCCCCAGATCCCACTAGCATCCATTTGCCCCTTACTTTAGCCTACCCATGGCATCTGCCGTGTCACCACCATGACAGGTTGAATGATGAATTGAACCTACAGTTAGTTGTGGCCTATGTTCCCACATACCAGTCTCTTTGTGACAAGGCTGCTATTCTGGAGAGCAAAATGAAACAGGTTGAAAGCAGGAAGAGAAAGCACTCTGACAAGCACAGCTCGGGATCGTCTCACAAACGTTCCCATTATGATGACAGTGGGAGTTCTGGATCCCACAAGCATGGGAAGTTCAACAAGCACCACAACCACAACCGTAGTCATGACAACGATAAGTACAAGAATCACAAGGGTGGATATAAAAGCCACCACAATGGAAGTGGAAGTGGCAGTGGAAGCCAGCCTGTCAAGAAGGATCTTAGTCAGGTTGAATGTTTCAAGTGCAAGAAGATGGGGCATTATGCAAATGAATGCCCAGAAAAGAAGTTGAAGGACCCAATAGGCCCAACCCTTTTCAAAAGGGACAAGTGAACCACATTAATGTGGAGGAGATTTATGAGGAATCTAATGCTGTGGCTGGTAAGTTCAAACTCAATTCTATTCCAGCACTTGTTCTTTTTGATACTGGTGCATCACATTCATTCATATCAAAAGCATTTGTTGATAGAAATGGGTTTCCAACTGAAAACATTGGGTGTCCAATAAAAGTAAGTTCTCCAGGTGGAGATATGATAGTAAGTCTTGGATGCTGGGATCTAGTGATAGAGTTTGGAAAACATAAGTTTCCAGTGAGTCTGATAATCCTACATTCCCAAGGACTGGATGTAATTTTGGGAATGGATTGTATGACCAAGTATGGAGGAGTACTAGATTGTGCCAATCGTACTGTTGCACTCACAATCCCGGAAAAGAAAAAGATTAGGTTCAAGTCTAACTTTGAATCAAAAGGGAGTAAGCTAAATTCTCTTAAGGGGGTTAGCATAGACAGTGTGCCTATTGTGAGTGAATATCCGGATGTGTTTCCGGAAGAATTGCCGGGAATGCCACCAGATAGAGATGTGGAGTTTCTTATTGATTTGCTACCAGGATCTGGACCAATAGCAAAGAGACCATACAAGATGTCAGTGGATGAGTTGAAAGAATTCAAGAAGCACCTTGGAGAACAGTTGTAGAAAGGATTTATCCAACCAAGTTCTTCATCTTGGGGAGCACCAGTTTTGTTTGTGGAAAAGAAGGATAGAAGTCAAAGGTTATGCATTGATTACCGTTCACTCAATGAGGTGACTATCAAGAACAAATACCCTTTGCCTAGAATCAATGACTTGTTTGATCAGTTAGAAGGAGCTTGTGTGTTCTCAAAGATTGATCTCCGGTTAGGTTACTTCCAGCTCAAGATAAGAGAACAAGACATACCTAAAACAACTTTCACCACAAGGTATGGATTGTATGAGTATACCGTAATGCCATTTGGTTTGACCAATGCACCAGAATACTTCATGAATATGATGAACAAGGTGTTCATGGAATTCCTTGATAAGTTTGTTGTCGTTTTCATCGATGACATTTTGATATACTCCAAGAGCAAAGAAGAGCATGAAGGACATTTACGTTTGATACTTGAGAAGCTTAGAGAGCATAAGTTGTATGCCAAATTCAGCAAGTATGAATTTTGGTTAAATGAAGTTGGATTTCTTGGACACATTGTGTCAGGAGATGGTGTAGCAGTTGATCCTGCTAAAGTTTCAGCTGTAACTGAATGGGAATCTCCCAAGTCAGTGAAAGAGGTTCGTAGTTTCCTTGGCTTAGCAGGTTACTACAGAAGGTTCATTGAAAATTTCTCCAAGGTAGCTAAGCCTATGACAGAATTGCTAAAGAAAGAAAAGAAATTTGCTTGGTCTGAAGGTTGTGAACTCAGTTTTCAAGAATTGAAGAAGAGGCTAGTGACAGCACCAGTCTTATGTTTGCCAGATTTGGAGAAAGATTTCCAAGTGTATTGTGATGCATATCATCATGGATTAGGTGCAGTACTTACGCCAGAAGGGAAAGTTGTGGATTATGCCTCGAGACAACTCAAAACTCATGAAGTAAACTACCCTACTCATGATTTAGAGTTAGCCTCTGTTGTCCATGCACTCAAAACATGGAGACATTATCTTTTGGGAAAACGTTGTGAAGTGTTCACAGATCACAAGAGTTTGAAGTATATCTTCACCCAGAAAGAAATTAACATGAGACAAACAAGATGGCTAGAACTCATCAAGGACTATGACTAAAGTTTGCAATACCACCCCGGTAAAGCAAATGTTGTAGCGGATGCTCTAAGCCGTAAGGTTTTTGTGAATGGTCTTACTAAAGGAGAATTGCCAGATGATCTGTGTGCCCAATTCAGAGATCTCAGATTGGAGATTGTGCCTGAGGGACATCTCATGTCTTTGGATGTTCAACCCACTTTGTTGGACAAGATCAAAGAAGCCCAAAAGACAGATATGGAAATTGAAGAGATTAAGGAAAAGATTGGCAAGGGAAAAGCCAAAGGATTCCATGAAGACGAACAAGGTACTTTATGGCATGGAGAACATATCTGTGTTCCAAAAGATCCGGAGCTTCGGAAACTATTTTTACAAGAAGCACACAACTCACCATATTCTATTCATCCGGGTAACACCAAAATGTACATGGATATGAAGGAAAGATTTTGGTGGAATAATCTCAAGAAGGACATCACCGAACATATTGCTTTGTGTGATGTATGTAGTAGAGTGAAAGCGGAACATTAGAAACCAGCAGGATTGTTACAACCACTACCTATTCTGGATTGGAAGTGGGACAAGATTGGTATGGATTTCATCACCGGATTGCCAAGGACCCGGTTCGGATATGATTCTATTTGGGTAGTAGTGGATCACTTGACTAAAGTGGCTCATTTTATACCCGTGAAGACAACTTATACAAGTGCTAAGTTAGCCAAGATCTATATGAGCAGAATTGTATGTCTACATGGAGTACCCAAGAGTATTGTGTCTGATAGGGGAACTCAATTCGCTTCTCATTTTTGGAGGCAACTACATGAGTCATTAGGAACGAGGTTGGAGTTTAGCACTGCTTTTCATCCTCAGACTGATGGATAGACGGAAAGGACTAATCAGATTCTTGAAGATATGTTGAGAGCATGTGCTCTAGACTATGGAGCCAGTTGGGATGAAAGTCTGCCTTACGCAGAATTCTCTTACAATAACAACTATCAAGCCAGTATTGAGATGGCACCATTTGAGTTTCTCTATGGGAGAAAGTGTACCACCCCATTACTATGGAATGGTGTGGGAGAAAGAAGTCTATTTGGACCAGAACTAATCAAAGAGGCTGAAGAGAAAGTTAAGCTAGTTAAGGACAGATTGAAGATAGCACAGTCCCGACAAAAGAGCTACGCAGATCCTAAGCGTAGAGAAGTCACCTATGAAGTAGGTGACAGAGCTTATCTTAGAGTGTCACCACTTCGTGGAGTGAAGAGGTTTGGTGTCAAAGGTAAATTGGCCCCAAGATATGTTGGACCATTCAAGATTCTGAGTCGTAAAGGAGAACTAGCTTATGAGATTGAATTGCCAGAGTCTTTGTGAGCTGTTCATAATGTGTTCCATGTGAGTCAGCTTAAGAAATGCCATCCAGAAATGGAAGAGACTTTTTTGAAGGATACTATACCTTTGGAAGAGGTTCAATTGGAGAGTGACCTCACTTATGAGGAGAAGCCTATCAAGATTCTTGAGACTGCAGAAAGAGTTACTCGGACTAAGACTATCAAATTCTGCAAAGTTCAATGGAACCATCATTCCGAAGAAGAAGCAACATGGGAAAGAGAAGATGATCTTCGGAAACACCACCCTCACCTATTTGCAAGCCAACCCGAATCTCGAGGGCGATATTCACCTTAAGGGGGTTAGATTTGTAACATCCCTAAAATCATGTTTCAAAATCCATGCATATCATCCATGCATCCATGATCATTTAGGGTTCCATTTTCAAAACCATTTCAAAACAGGAGCATACGTTGCTCATTATTTTATGTAAGTATGCTCTAGCCTTAGTGCTATTTTCTAATGAGAAGAGTACTTGTTTTGTTCAGTAATGTTTTGAATTCAAACTTAAGTACTTTCCAAAGCTTGAGCAAAGTTTTCAAAACAAAGTGTAAAAATAAAATCAATATTATGCCTATGGTTTATATCACATTAAGGCTTGATTTTATTTTTATTTTCAAATGATCAAAGTGATTTTGAGTAAACAGTAGTGTTTGACACACATTTGAATACTAAGTTCACTGTTTAAAAATCTAGAGAAGATTTGAAATCAAACTTGTTTGAATTAGAGTTTGAAATCATTTCTAGAAATTCAAACAGAAAAAGAAAAGGAGTAAAGGAAAAAAAATAAGCAAACTGCCAAACTGGCCCAACCCAGCCCAACTCGACCCATCTATCCCAGCAACTCCCTCCCGCAAATCGTTTTCTTTCACTCACAACCACACCCACGGAGTCACTGACTGCCGGGACCCATCTCCTCTTCTTTCCTCTCGCTGACAACTGCGGCCCACACGGCATCATCGTCTCCACCCAGCGACTGGTTCACCCCCAAATCACTCGGCCATTTCTGGATTGATTCGCGGCTTCAATTCACGATCAATTCTCAAGTAAATCACGCCCGCGTCCTTGCTACTTAAACCCCCTCTGCCCCCTCTCCATTTTTCCCCCCCCAAACCCACAGGCGCCCCAGTTGAGAGAATTTCGTCAGCGACCTCGCTGCTCCGACGAACCGCAGCATCAATTCCGGCCAACCCCGACCACCCCTCTGCTCCTGGTTCACACGAGAAGGCTCCACTTCACCTTGCGCACCTCCCAGTACCACTAGCTCAAGACGCGTGCCTAGAACGTCAGCAGCATAATCGGCCAGCGCCACCGTCTTCGGCTTCAACTCCGACGAGACCTCTAGTGGTAATTTCCGACCGCCCCTTTCCCTCTCGTTGACACCCGCGTGACTAGCATCGTCTTGCGCATCTGACCCACCACTCCTTTTTCCTTGGCATGATCTGCACCCTCGCCAACATCGACGAACAGAAGCATCCGTCTCTAGGGACTTCTCCGATGAGCAATCCACGACGACCCCGAGCGCTCCTTTGCCAACCGAGCACACGTCGAGCATCTCCTCGTCACGGCGATTCTGGTGAGCATCCTCACACCTCCCGGGCGACTAGCTTCCGGCAAGCTTGCGAGAATCGCGCCATTGCCGCCGCCGGCCATACTTGTTGGTCAGCTACTTAGGGCCGTTCGATTTAGATCCAGTGGACGCGATAGAATATAGCCAAAGGGGTAAGTATAGATCTGAGCCGTGCGTTTTAGTTAGATCTAACGGCTTGGAAGCTTGATCCTGAGCGAAGCGGTACCAGCCAACCAGGGACTGCCGCGTGGCATGTTCTTTGTTTTAAATTTCTGAATTAGATCTATTAGATGTTTGAATTTGTTTAATTCATAACTTTTGAATGCCACGTCCAAATTTGACAAATTTTATATCAATGGAATCAGCAGATAAAATCCTTTCCATCTATGCAATGTGTTTAATGTTTTGCCTCTGTTAAAATGTTTGTTTTTACAGAAACATGTGTAGGCCTATTTTGTGTATAATAATTATTTGGAAAATGTTTTAATATTCAAATAAAGTTTACTTAGCTTGTTTTGTACTTGTTTATGATTCAGTACCATGCACTTGTCTTGTTTGGTGTAGAAAATCATCACATGGCATTATGCATGCATCCATATATTTTTGCTTGTATTTATTTTGTATGTGATTTTGGTGCTATTATCTTATGTGTAGATTTTGGTGCAAATAGTGATTGTAATTGTGAGGATTGTAGCTACTATCCAAACTACCAAGGCAAGTGGTGCTTCATGATTTATTCCTATGTTTTTAACTATGCATTAGAAATAAAAAAATTAGCCTTGCATGGTTATTTTGAGCTATATGCTATGCTTGGGAAATCCTAGTAGTTGTAGAATTGCTAGAAATATTTCTAAGTCTTATCAATGCCATGCTTAGCCTAGCTAGTAGAAACCAAGGGTGGTTATATATTCATGCTATGAATAAATATTTCTAAGTCTTTGGACTATGTTTTTCTTAATAAAACAACTAAGTAAATGAAACACCTGGGTGGAATGGAAAGAATGGGTTATGTTGAGTGGTTACACAAGGACCATTTCTATGGTTTACCTTGTGTATCTCACTTGTGGAAAGCCACCCAGGAACAAAGGGATTTGAGATGCCATATGTTAAGAAGCTTCTAGTGCAGCCACTTGGTAATATGGGCTCTGCCTGGATCATATAGGTTGCAATAACTTAGCCATTTGGACAGTTGGTGGTAGTGGGATGATAGGTTGGAGCGCGTCCATTTGGTTTAAGGGAAGGCTTCTGAAAGGTCCTGTCTTGGTGAAAATCAAGTCTTGTGGGGAAAGTGCACAACCTCTGCAGATGGAAGAATCTAAGTACTTAGCCATGTCCCTGGTATTGGACAACTTGAGCATCAAGACATGGAAGCTATCAAGAATCTCCTCATCCCAATTTCTAAGTAAAAACTTGTGGTTGAACAAGGGTGAAGGACCCCAATGTCTATTGGTGGTTCCTTGGGGAAAGATTTTGACAAAGAAAAACTTAGTGTTTTCAATTAATAGGTAAAACCTATTTTGATCAAAGCAAGCCTAAGATACACTTAGCCAAAATGCATATAGTCCACTAATATTCTACTAAGGTGTCACTTGCCAATACTATTCCAATGTATTGACCCACTATGGCTGTAACTTGTGATGTTGCAGGTTATTCTGAGGATGATTAGGAGTCATGAGTCTACACTCAACATGCTTTCCTGTGGCACATGAAGATGAAGACTTATTTATCTTATTACATATTTAAACTCTTGTATTAGGCCTGTGGCCATGAAGTTGTAAAAGACTATGTTTGTCTCTGGAATGACTTGTAATAATGACCTTTGTTTCTATGTACTTCATCTTAAACTGTGGATGCTAGCATTGATCCAGGGACTAGCATTGCAATCACAGGGATCCTTTCCTTTACAAAGGAGGGATCTTACACCATTTCAAATGGTGTAGGCCTCCGGCAGGGCAAAACAGTAACATGCCATTTTTTTATCGGGATCCCCTAGTGGATCGGCCCACTTAAATAATTAGCGGGCCTTGGCTAGGTTTGGATTCTAACATGGTTTTTTGACTATTAACGATGGTAACTGGATGTTAACGGTATTTGCCATGTGGCAGTTTGCATGGCTTCAATAGTCAACGAAGCTGGCGAACAGATCTATGATGGCACGAGTTTCCTTGGCTAAAGGGTGCGATCCACCATGGTCGCGAAAAAACCATGGTAGATTCTCTGGTGATGGGACTTTTACCACGGAAGCCATTCGTCGTAGAAGACTTTTTAACCACGAAAAATGGGCCTTCAACCACAAAAACCGTCTGTTGTAAAACCCAACTTTTCTTGCAGTGAAAATAGAGGAGAGTCAAACTCTCATGCTAGCAAGATTTGCAAGAAAGCCCAAGCCAAATCGGCCGGTCGAATACCTTAAGATGATGAGGATTGAAATAAAGATGAGAAGCCTCAAGAGCTAGACTATAGCAATGCTCCATCTCCAGATTATACCGTGGAGCACCTTGTGAAGATAACAGTGAAGAATTTCGATACTGAAGGAGAAAATGATGCCTTGTACCAATATTTCATTCAAAAGGTAGCATATAAGGTACATGAGATAGAAATGAAATATAATAAATTAGTTGAGAAACTTCCAGCTAACCTTGATGATATATTTGAGCCCACTATTAAAATTCATATAGGAGTTAATGAGATTGCTGCACTTTGTGATCTTGGTGCTAGTGTCTCAAAAATTTCTAAAAGTTTATATGAAAGACTTAACCTTGAGCCATTTCAAATTATCAAACTAAGATTCCATTTAGCATATTGAACTTACAAACAAGTTTTAGGAGTCAAAGAGAATATTATTGTAGAAATCAAAAGATTTCCTGCATAGATTTATTTTTCGTGCCCCTGGTTCGTTAGTTGTACTCACTTTTCCCCAGCCGCTTAGTTTTTCCTCACTTTTGTCTAGCTCCTATTATGAAACTCTCACATCGGTCTGAAACTCGCTCTCCGTCGGGTCCCGTTAGTGGACCCTCGCCATTACATGCTGACAAGTGGGTCCGCATTCAGGTGGATCCCGTAGTGGACCCTCGCCGTTACGTGCTGACAAGTAGGACCCACCCCTGTTGCGTGATGACAGGTGGGGCCACGTTCAGTCGGGTCCCGCAGTAGGGCCCCCCATGGCGTGGGGTCAGCTTGTTGGGAACGCGTTTTGGGAGATGTGGTGTGGGACCATGTGGGGCGTGTATGGTAGTTACGTGCGCCCTGTCGCCTAAATTGGAAGATTTCTTTTTTGTTATTTTTATGATTGGCCTTTTTAGGAGTGCCTTTTCCCCTTTATGTTGCTAACAATTGTTATTTTTGCCAAAAAAGGCAGCAAATCTAGAGCAGCTTCTCTCTTCATTCATAGTTCCTTTTGGCCCTCGTATTTTCCCAATCTGGCAGCAAATCTAACCAGCACCATAAATATGTAGATGAATAGAGAAAAATGTAGATAAAGCATCTAATAAAGGATTATATAGTACGATACTTAAACCAGGTTCGACAATTAGGCTACTCAGCAGCAGCAGCTTATAAGTTCAACACAGACAACAAAACAAAAGAAGCTGCTTTACAGCAGCAGCAGCATCAGCACATGATCAGTGGACCCTCATGGCCCGCGCTAGGAGGGCCTCCGCCTCCTCCCTGTGACTTGATCAGGGGCATGCGACCCTCCTCGATGGCCACCTTTTGGAGGTTGCGAAGGTGAAAACCGAGTGCTTTGTGCTGGTGTAACACCCTCAGAATCGGCCCTATGCAAGTTTTAGCGCTTCCCGCCAAACCCGCATAGAAACGATTCAAAGGTGCCCACCAGGCACTTGCGTGCGGGTGGAAAAGGAAGTAATATCATTACACAATAGTCCTCGATGGAACCCACAAAACATATATATACAACAGCGACTCAATGAGTCAAGAATACAGATATACAGTACAAAGATCCAAATCACCTGGAAAATGATACATCATCCGAGTACAGACAAGATGCAAATTGAGCTAAGAGCCCTGAAGAATAACCAATGGCGTCCATAACCATGCCCAGGCCAAGCCGGAAGGGTAACCCTGCTAACGGCGTCAATCTCAAAACCTGCTTAAACAAAAGGGGTGCCGACAAAGGGCGAAGGAAAAAGAGAGCGGTCAGTACTGAGGCCAGTACACGGCGAGACTAGAATTCGGCGGTCCTCGCCTACATAGGTATGGTGGACTAAAGCGGCAGCGCAACATGCACTAAACAACCTATAGAGACTCAATACAACTGGCGGCTATTAGATAGGGATAAGAAAGACCTATTCGGTACCAACCTGAAACTATCACCAAGCATACCCATCATGGTATTTCCCTCTCGAGACCAAACGAGGAAGTCAACCGAGGAACTCACACGGTTGGCAGTTTTATATATTCAGTTATCGTTACAGCAATTATTAGTCAGGTATAGATAGCAAGAGTCATCCTGGTATAATAAGCAGTGCGCAGTTTTAGTTAACCATTCCGTTGTAGTTGTAGCACTTACTAGTCAGATACATATAACACGAGGCATCCCAAAACCCAGCAGTTGTTGGTACTTTTATTTAGCCATTCTGTTGTAGTTGCAATACTTACTAGTCAGATACAATGGTAACAGATGACAACTCAAACCAGCAATTGTTGGCACTTTTATTTAGCCATTCCATTATAGTGAAGCTGATTACTAGTCATTATAAAGTTAAATTTATAGCACTACATTAGTTATAGTTGTTTATGATCGAGATACTGTGCTCCAAGTCGTCCACAACCGCGGACACGGCTTTCAGAAAGTTTTACCCTGCAGGGGGCACAAATAGCAACACACGCACGATCAACCTCGATAAAAACCAATAAAAACCCAACGAGGCATCATGACAGAGCAATTGCAAGATTCATATAAATTTCAGGGGGCCACCCCACCAAGCTACCCGCGACGAAGTTGGCCGGCTCCGAAACGGACCCAGAGGTTTGTGTCAATGGCTGTAAATGACTAGGAACCCGAAAGTGTGACTGGGCTTGTCGATACCGCGGAAATATTCCACTTACCTAAATAGTACAGGCGCTCCACGCGCAATCGTAAATAAAGCGGTAAAGCATGGCATAAGTACAAGATAGTAATAAAGCCCCAAACTACTTTGTGGACCCAAGAAATAAATATGACTCAAGCTCTGGCTAGGGGGATTCATGGTCCCACATGCGGATAGTGCGAATATTCAAAGAACAGGTATCAAGTACTCGGGGTCCTATGGGACACAAGTGTACGGTTAAAAACCAAATAACATCTATTTCCCACATGTGCCTCTGCATTATTTACTTACTTCAATTTTAGTTATTAAACGGTAATTAAAGTCATGATCAACTCCAACATAAAGCATATGGCAGTCTTCCAACAACTGTGGTACTTGACGACACGCAACAGCACTTGAGCAAGCAACTACGACACGCAAGGCTGACTATCTACCAAACAACATGTGATAGGATGTGTCCAGGGCAGTATAAGGCTGCAAGGGATATCACGGGTACAAAAACTAGAGCATCGCAACACAGATAGCAATAGATCAACAGGAGGAAATAAAGACTAGAAAGGTAAAATAGGTAGAAAGGGGGAGAATGCTCACCTGAAAAACATTGCCGAAGATTCATCCGAAGATCGGGTCGACACTCGTATCAACTCACCGACCTAATCCGTGAAGAAGCAAAGCACTAGAAGAAACACCGGATACACTATTTATTACTACGGCAGAAGATCGAGCATGATGCATGTATGATGTATGACATGGCAAAGATGCGATGCAATTAGGCCATATTAAGCGGAACCGGGGTCCCGATATTTATTTAGATGGTTCATGTTGTTTAGATACCCCGCATTTTAAATGTTGTCTTAACATTGCAAAACTTATCATCGGTTCGCTACACAAATTAAATGAAGCCAATATTAGACTAACTTTGCCCGCATATGGCCTCCATGTTTAATTTAGGTAAATCGTCGAAATACCCCCAAACACCCACAATATGTATGCAAGCATGTCAATTTAATTATGCAACAAGATAGATGTTATATTACAAAATAGGGGCGGATAAGATAGGGGTCACACATTAGAGGGGCTCGACGATCTTAGGGTCTCGAGGGATCGGGTTTGGGCTCTCCGGGATCGGTCTTCGGATCTAGGGTTGGATAACTTGATGTCCGTGTAGGCGATCTTGTTGGAACCATATCGAAGGCCCTGACGTCGGGAAGATCTTGGCGTTCCATGAAGGAGGTCTTGACGCTTCGGTCTGGTGTCGTCCCCCAGGTACCGCGGGTTCTCGGTGTGGTTCTCTTGGGTCTAAACGCTGATGGTTTCTAGGGTTTGGCAGACTTCGAGTTATTCTAGCCGTCTGTAATTGCACAGGGGTATCACCACCACATCCTCCCTGTTACCCAGGAAGTGCACCGATAAGAGTCAAACCACAGAACAACTTACCGAACATCATGAATCAGCAGTACTAAACACCTGACAACCACCACTATCACCTAGTGATACTATCGATGTTGGTTACTTCTGCTGCCAGGACCATTGAGGCCCGAGGCCATGGGCGAGGAAGGTGGGGATCTTGGCGGCGTGCAACCGCAAGGCCAGGTGGCGGCGACGGGCCTGCCGCGGAGGCGGGAGCTCAGCTCGGCCTGAGGGAGGTGGTCGAGGTGGCGAGATGGAGCAGAGTGGGGGAGGTCGACGGCCTTGGATGGTGGCCATGAGGAGGCGCTGTTGGCGGCTCGGAGAGGCGAACGCTGGGACCCGAGGGCGCCGGTCGAGGTCGAGGAGAAGGCGACGGGGGTCGGCGAGGCATGCTGCAGAGGAGGGCGCCGGGGCGGCGGAGTACATGCAGAGCAGCGGCGGCTGGAAGACGGGGCCCGACGGTGTTGGCTCATGGCTCGGGGTAGGCGAGGACGGGCCCGACGGCCGGCCGCGAAGAGGAAAGGGGCACCAGAGCTCGAGGCGAAGGAGGCGCTGGCGGCGGAGAGCTCGTGGGATCGAGCAGGACAGTGGAGGCTAGGTGGGTGGTTCGTGAAGGGGACGGGATCCCGTGCGGGGTTTGCGAGCGCGGGACCGGGAGTGGGTCCAGGGGGCGGTCAACACGCGGCCTGGGTCAGGGTCTTGCGTCGTGTGTACGAGGGGTGAGAGAGGAGGGCAGCAGCGGGCTGGTCGCGATGTGAGCGGGAGTGGGGTCAGGCGCGGGAGGAGGTGGGGTGCGTGCGTGTTTTTCCAGAGGGTGGCAGCGGGTGTGGGGAGTGGGGTGGAGGCTGGCGGCTGGGAAGGGGTGAGGGAGTGGGATTAGGGTTTAGAGCTAGGGTTTGGTTTAGTGGGTTATAGGTGGCCTGTTGGTTGGGCCTTTGGGCCTGGCCGACTGGGCTGCCTTCTCACAAAAATAGTTTTTATTATATATTTAGTTGTAAAAATATTTTTGTGATTATTTAGACAAAACAAAATATTCGGAAAGACCGGATTTTGTAGTTGAAATAAAGAGGGAGGTAAAAGAAAACATATAGGTTTTTGGAGAAATAGTTTTTAGGTTAAAAGATGCATGATGGTATCATGATGATGCAAAAATAAAAACAACAGCGATTTTCTAGTAGTGGTTTTACCTGGGGTGCTACAGCTGGGCTCTGAAGGCGTTGGCCTTCTTTGATGGGCTGCAGTTCTTCATGTCCTCGGCATGCATCACGAGGGAGTCGAAGTCAGTGGCGAGGCTCCTGGTGCAGAAGGGGCTCCTGTAGACATCATCGGCAAAGAAGCCATTGAACTGGCCGGACTTCATCTTCCTCAGCACCTAACGAGTCTTGGTGTCCATGGACTCGTCGTCGCTGCAGACGTCGCTGCTATAAACCTATTACAAAAAACAGTAGTGTGCAATAAGGACATGATTGAGATACCGTGATTATCGGGATTGATTACGTGCATAAATTAACCGATTGAGATCCCCTGATTATTCCCCAATCCCCAAATCTCA
Organism: Avena insularis; assembly: GCA_023614405.1. Classification (NCBI taxonomy): domain Eukaryota; kingdom Viridiplantae; phylum Streptophyta; class Magnoliopsida; order Poales; family Poaceae; genus Avena; species Avena insularis. Next base: position 372,494,609 of record CM042695.1, on the reverse strand, counting down.
AACCAAATCGAATACTGATCCCAATTACAGATCGGTGCTAGTATTGATCCCAACTATAGATCGGTGCTAGTACTAATCCCAACTACAGATCGGTGATAGTACTGATCCCAACTAGGGGCATTCATCGAGATACAAGATCTAACACAAGAGGAATAGCTACTATAAAAATACCTAGAATCCACCGATTAGCCGAGCCCTAATAACACATGATCTGGCATCCAACAATGGGAATGGGGAAGAACAAAGGAAGGGGAGAAAACCCTAGTTACCTCCGACCATGGGTTGGCTAAGCTGGTGTCGAAGGGGTTCTTCGGCCTAATGTAATCGTTGTCCCCATAGGGGTCCTATCCGTTCGGGATCTGCAGGAGATCGGCGGGGGCCTGTACGGGGACGGGGTCTCCTCGCCGATGGCTACGGCAGAAGCGGGGACGGGGGTCTAGACGGGGATGGCGGCTGCCTTCAGTGCCTCGATGGGGCCCAGTACGAGGACGAGGGCCTCCTTGTCGGCCGCCTTGGAGGTGACGATGGCCACCAATCCGTTCTTCTCCATCGCCGGCGTGGTTGGGGTTTTCTTCGGGGTTTGCATAAGGAGTGGAGATGGTCGCGTGAGTGAGTGAGTGAGCGAGTGAGTGATGAGTGAGAGTGAGGAGGCCTGTATAAAGGTGAAGGGAGGAGACATTTCGTTGCACCACCGTGCACCGCGTAACCGCGTGCGCTACTGCACCGTTCACGGACAGACACGTCCGCTATCGCCCTATGCACCGCGACACGCTTACCATGCGTCACGTTTTCCCCCTCGTGTCTAACCTTGGCCACTTAGTTGTGCTCAGTTATACCCTCAACTGTAGCACTGGCAATTTGGTTGTACTCAGTTTTTCCCTCCAGTACTAACACTATCGTGTGCAACATACTCACTCTTACCCTCCGGTGGCTGGTCAACAGAGAGTCCACGAATGGATTTTAGCTAGCTAATTGAGTCATTTTATGCACAACAATTTCAAAAAGATCAAAACATAGTGGCATCTATCCAGGGAGTCTTATTATGTGACCTGCCACTATAAGAAATGTATATAAATCAAGTTTTAACCTAAATCACCACTTCTCAAATCACCTACTGTCTATGAAGGTTCATGGCATTCTACTCAATCCTCTCCCCAAAACATCCCTCCCCAAAACATAATTTGTCTGAATGTGGCAATAATTGTCAAACTGATGTATATTTGAATTTCAAGTAGTTTGATGTGTGCAAATATATATTTTATTGTATAAAAGAAGCATTTTCCATATTTTAAATCTCTTTTTGTTTTATATTTGAACCCCCTTGTCCGTTTTTCCCTTGGTTTTTAAGTTCTACTGAGTTTCCCCCTCCCTCTTAGTGACAAACTCTCACACATTGTTCATCTTGGCTGCTATGCTCTGATTGGTCGAGACAGTTGTCACGCGGATCGTACCCACCAACCGTTGATCCTCTGATTGATCCGCTATGATATAGCGGACAGGATAACCCCTATATCTTTCGGGGGGATCCTCTATCCATGCAAAATAACGAGTTTGCCACCGATGCTTTAACTCCATAAACAAATGATTTTGAATATAGTTTGAAGGGAAAGTGTTCAAAGGTGTATACTTTTTGCATTATATTTCACTCCATGTCCTACGTGCGATTTCAAAGAGTTCAAAGGTGTATAATTTTTTCCATATGCAAGTTTATGCATTACATCCCTACATTTTATGAAAATGATAATCTCTAAAGATTTTCTTAGCACATCATTATCACGTATTAAGTGCGATTTCATAGTGTTCAAAGGTAAACACCCTTTTCCTTTACATTAAGAGTTGTATAATATTTCAATTTGAAAGTGTTTAAGAGTAGTGTCAATTATAAACACTCTTTTACATTAAGAGTTGTATAATTTTTCAATTTTAAAGTGTTCAAGAGTAGCGTCAATTATAAACACCCTTTTACATTAAGAGTTGTATAATTTTTTAAAATTTGAAAGTGTTCAAGAGTTGTGTCAATTATAAACACTCTTTTACATTAAGAGTTGTATATTTTTTTATTTTGAAAGTGTTCAAGAGTTGTGTCAATTATAAACAAACTTATACATTAAGAGTTGTATAATTTTTTTTCATTTGAAAGTGTTTTAAGAGTAGTATCAATTATAAACACTCTTTTACATTAAGATTTGTATAGTTTTTTCAATTTGAAAGTGTTCAAGAGTTGTGTCAATTATAAATACTCTTTTACATTAAGAGTTGTATGGATTTTTTAAAATTTGAAAGTGTTCAAGAGTTGTGTCAATTATAAATACTCTTTTACATTAAGAGTTGTATAATTTTTTTAAATTTGGAAGTGTTCAAGAGTTATGTCAATTATAAACACTCTTTTACATTAAGAGTTGTATATTTTTTTAATTTGAAAGTGTTCAAGAGTTGTGTCAATTATAAACACTCTTATACATTAAGAGTTGTATAATTTTTTTAATTTGAAAGTGAATCGCTAGCCATGCCAGAGTTGTGTCAATTATAGTTTTAGACCACGCGAGAGTTTCATAATTATAAACACTCTTGCAAACCAACTAAATCGCCACTGCTCCAGGGGAATTTACAATAGATTTTAGGGAGATTTTATCTATCTTTGAGAGTTATGGAGGTTGAAACCACCGCTGGGAAGTAAAATCCAGAGAGATATTGTTCACAACCACAAATTACGCCAGCACTGGATCAATCCTATTCGAAAATCAAGGCAGTTAGTTGAGCACCATCAATTCGCGTTCAAATATTGCCAATAATCAACCCACAAAAGGGAAATGATGCTTATCCCGATGGAATCCATGCATTAGATCCCTGCGACTCCACCCAATCTTCTCTGTCCTCGACTGGGATGGACGGTGCACCAGCGCCGACGTTGCATACTGTTTCGTGAAAGGGGTAGATCTAGCAGGGGTGGGAGCAGAGCCGGAGGTGGAGTGGGCTCCACGGCTAGGGGAAGGGGCGGCTCTGGGGCCAAGGTCGACATGAGGTAGCAGGGCACGACGGCGGGGCAGCGGACCCGTCCCAACGCGAACCCACCCTTCAGCACGTATGCATGACCCGTTCCAACGCGGCCCCTCCGGTCAGGCATGTAACGGTCGAGGCCTCATAACATAACGCTCAACGCCCGACCCGCCCCAATGCGGTCCCACCAGTCAGCATGTAACGGTCAAGCCTTTGACCTGACGGCATCCCTCTGTTTGAGCGCTCGTGAGGGTTTCTTAACATGGCAAGGGGAAAAGTGAGGAAAAACTAAGCGGCTGGGGAAAAGTGAGTACAACTAACGAACCAAGGGCACGAAAATAGAAATCTATAAGAACTAATAAAGCTTTACTAAATTTGCATGAAGGGAATGTTAGACTAGCGCTACCATCTAGAGAACCATTTGTAGTCCACTAGTGCTGCGCAGGACGCGTGTCGCTCTAGGCTCCAAAGTCGTCTCCTTGAAAGGAGCGCGTCCGCCTAGGCCCGATATCCGCCTATAAGGAGGGACGGGCCTTCACATGTCAAGATCGATTCTTATCCACCCTGTCTTCTCAACTTGCCTCCTCGAAGAAGAAGCAGGGGACCTTGACAAGGTGAGGTCCGACGACACCACCGAGGATATTTGATCTTTGCCCATGTAACACATGGTAGGCGCTTTAGGACTTGTCATTTACTTTTTGAGAGTGCTAAGGTTACTTCCCCTATGATGGTAGCTGTAAAGATTGGCGAGCCCTTGTGATCCATGAGAAGCTCCAGCTTGTGCCCTCATGGAGGGATCCGACGTTGGACCTTGGGCTTAGATTTTTGAGTGATGTTTTAGCCTCGCGAGGCCCACTCGTACTGCTATTCCTTGGTCGTGGAGGTGGATGTGCGGGTCATCTTTCGAGGAAAGGGGAGTATGCTCAGGCGTTTGTTGTAGCTGTTGGTGTTTAGGCTTGCAGCCAGGGCCGCCTTGCAAGTTGCTCTGTAGATATCCTAGGGAGTACTGTACGGCTAGAGTCTGATTATAGGCGAGGCGACCCGATGTTGGACCTTCTCAAGTCGTAAGTAGTGACTGCGCCATGAGGAGGCTTTGCCTTGCGCGCCTTTCCTAGGGCCTTGATACGTCGGAAACGTATCTATGATTTTTGATGCTCCATGCTTGTTTACTATCTACTTTGCATTGCTTTGTCCACACTTTGAGGTGTTTTTATATGTTTTCTGGAACTATCCTATTAACAAGTTTCCATAGTGCCAGTTGCCTGTTTTCTTCAGTTTTGGTTCCAGAAAGGCAGAAAATCAATATTCTCGGAATTGGATGGGACAAAAGCCAAAGTCAATATTTTACCGTGGGTAACACGAAGCCAGAAGACGAGACGGTGAAGTCTCACCAGGGGGCCACACCCCCAGGCCGCGCGGGTGGGCCCACCTCGCACCTGGGGGGTGCAGCCGCCCTGGTGCCCCCTGGCTCACCCCTTAGCCTATAAGATGCCCCCGATGCAGAAACCCTAGGCAACCCGATCAAAACTCCACAAAACCGTCTATAGCTGCCGCCACCATTGTCCCTAGATCGGGGGGATTTGAAGTTCTTCCCGGCACCCTGCTGGAGGGGAGATCATCCCGGAGGCCTTCTTCTTCATCATGCCAGCCTCCAGTATGAAGCATGAGTAGTTCCACCTTGGACTACGGGTCCATGTAGTAGCTAGATGGTTGTATCTCCTCCTTGTGCTTTCATGTATAGATCTTGTGAGCTTCGTTCATGATCAAGATCTAATGTAACATCCCAGCATTAGAGCTTAGAAATAAGATGAACACATATGTGTGCATTGCATTCATGCATAGAAAATCCGAATAATTTTCGTGACTTTGAACAAAACTTGTCAAAGTGATTGAAGCTTCTCTCAACTTGATGCAATTGGAGAAGATCATCAAGTTGACTGCGATAAGTTTCAATATGACCTTTGCTAAAAACATTATTTTGGGTAATTGTAATTTGATCTAAGGGTAGATCAAATATAATGTAACTAAACCATTACACATTGATTAATGATTATAATTTGATCCTTATGTGATCATTCCATGGTATTAATTTCATTAACCATGAAAATCAAACTATAAATATAATTCAAGTAACAAGAATATAAGAACCAACTCTTGATCCACTTTATCCTTATTTATCTTTACCATGAGTATCATGGTAATATCTAACCTTAACTCTTTAGTGGGATTAAGTAGGAAAGAAACTAAGTCAAGATCATTCACCACATATCTTTCTTTCCATATTAATCCTTATCATCTCTATTGAACCTTATTCTAATGTCGTGGGAATGACCACGGCAGATGCTGCAATTGGTAGTGAGTAGTAGAACATGGGGCAAGGGCGGCTAGCCATCTGCGGTGCGAGATGAGGGCTGAGACACAAGGGTTTACCTAGGTTCGTCCCCCCGGAGGGTAAAGACCTACTCCTGCTAGATTGTATTATGATGAGAGTACAATGGGGCGAGCTGAACGGCTAGGCGGCGAGTCGCTTGGGTGTATGATGGAACGTGTCCTCTATGCGTCCTCTAGGGAGGTTTATATAGACTCACCTCGCTAGGGTTTACAGATCACAACCGAATTAGTTAAGGATTCGGAGATTCTATGACCTAGTCCGACTGGGCCTATGTAGCACCCCGGATAAAACCACTATTAGAAAATCGCTTGTTGTTTACTACTTTATGCATCTTCATGACATCATGCATATTTTAACCTAAAACTATTTCTCTAAAAGCATCTATTTGTTTTATAAATATCTCTTTCTTTTATTTCAAATAAAACCCTCGGTCCACCTAGATCTTTTGTTTGCCTAAACTATTTAACCAAAAGGATATTAAAACTAAATAAAATAAATAAAACTTTTGTTCGGGGAGGCAGTCCGACCGGTCAGGCCAAAAGCCCAACCGGACAGACCACCTACCACCCGGCCTGCCTAAACCAAACCCTAGGTCAAACCCTAGCCTCACCCAACCGCAAACCCTAATCCCCACATCCCTCCCCACACCCGCCGCCACTCACCTCCCTGGAACACACACGACCCACCCCACCCTTCTTGTACACACTCGACACAACCAAGGAAACACGCACACACCCCATCGACCTGACCCCCACGCGACCGACCCCCTGGACCCACCACCCCGTCGCCCACGCTCTAGTCCCCGTCACGAACTCCCGAGTCCCGACCCCACCTCTCTCGCTCACCCGCTTCTCCCGTACCCAACCCCCTGGACCCACCACCCCGCCAATGGGCGCCGCCCTCCTCTAGCTCCGCCACCGCCATGCCTGGCCTCTCCCGCGGCCGCGAGCCCTGCTGCCGCACCTATGGGCCACATGCCCGATCCCTCCCCGTCGCCTCCCTCTGCAAGCTCCCCATCGCCAACCACCGGCGCCGGCCTCAGTCGCGTCCCCGCTGGCCGCTGTTCCCAGACCTCCCTCGTCGTGCCGCATAGAACAACATCGAGCCGACGCCCCCCCTCGTTCCAGCACCAGCGGGACCTCCTTAGCTCCTTCTCGTATCCCTGCCTCTGGTCGCCCGTGACTTTGCTGCCGGCAACTGCAGCCACCGTCTTCTCTAGGCACCGCCGCATGCGCTGCCCTCTCCGCATGAGCGCGCCGCTGCCTGCGACCCTGGTGGTCCTCTACTCCACTTCCCCGGAACCTTGCGCCTTCCTGGGGTCGATTCAAGCCCAGCCCGGGATGCGATGCGCGCTCGTTGATGCCTTGTTCAGGTTCTGGAACCCGTAGTTCGGCTGCAACTGTTATCTTGCAGTGTGTTTTGTGGTGGCGTTGGTGACCAAACAAAGATGTTGCAGTGCCAACAAGGTCTCACGTTCCTGTGCACACTTCGCTATCAAGTTCCACCTCCCCAAAGACCAAGACCCGACGACCGAGACCAAGTTTGTCATTGTTGATCAAGATGGGACCTCAGGGCCTTCTACATGGAACGCCAAGACCCCGAGACCCCCGGATCCGAAGATCATCGTCATGGACCGCTAGGATCGATTTCTTGGATCCGAAGACCGATCCCCCGAGCCCCCAAGATCGCCCGAACCCCCTAATGTGTGACCCTTTCTCTCGAGACCTATTTTATAAATTGATACCTATATGAATTGTTGCATATCAACTTGTTCATGTTTGCATACATATTTGTGGGTGTTTGGGGACCTTATGTCGATTCACCTTATAATTAAATATAAAGACCATATGCGGGCAAATCTAGTCTAATATTTGCCCCCATTTAAATTTGTGTAGCGAACCGATACTATGTTTTGCCATGTTAAGACAACATTTAAATTGCGGGTTATCTAAACAACAAAAACCTATTAATTAATTGTCGGGACCCCGGTTCCGCTCAATATTGCCTAGTCGCATCGCATCCTCGCCATGTCATACATCATATATGCATCATGCCCGATCTTTTGCCGTAGTATTAAATAGTGCATCCGGCGTTTCTTTTAGTGCACTGCTTCTTCACGGATTAGGCCGATGAGTTGATGTGAGCTTCGTCCCGATCTTCGGATGAACCTTCGGCAATGTTTTCAGGCGAGCATTCTCCCCCTTTCTACCTATTTTACCTTTCTAGTCTTTATTTCTTCCTTTTGATCTATCGCTATCTGTGTTGCGATGCTCTAGTTTTCGTACCCGTGATATCCCTTGTAGCCTTATATTGCCTTGGACACATCCTATTACCTGTTATTTGGTAGATAGTTAGACTTGCACGTAGTAGTCGCTTGCTCAAGTGTTGTTGCGTGTCGTCAAGTACCACAGTTGTTTGAGTAACGCCGCATGTTTAATGTTGGAGATGATCATGGATTTAATTACCGTTTAACAACTAAAATTGAAAGTAGGTAAATGCAGAGGCACCGGTGGGTAATAGGCAATATTTGGTTTTTAACCGCTCACTGGTGTCCCGTAGGACCCCGAGTTCTTGACACCTGTTCCGAGATCGAGCGCGCTAACCACAGGTGGGGTGTGTGGGCACCCCCATCGATTAGTACCTGATTTCAAAGTACTGTACCGGGGGCCACAAAGTAGTTTGGGGCTTTATTACTATCCTGTACTTATGCCATGCTTACTGCTTTATTTATGATTGCGCGTGGAGCGCCTGTACTGTTTAGGAACAAATGTGGAATGTTTTCGCGGTATCGACAAGCCCAGTCACATTTTCGGGTTCCCCGTCGTTTATAGCCATTGGCACAAACCTCTGGGTCTGTCTCGGAGTCGACCGACTTTGTTGCGGGTAGCTTAGTGGGGTGGCCCCCATGTGCTTGCTTTGGGTCTGGGAAACGTCGTGTACGAAACCCTGTCGACATACCGTTGGGTGTATGTTTTGTGATCTTGTACCTACCTGATCTGACAACAAGGGTGTAGGTGCGTGTGGAAACTTTGGTGCACCCCTGCAGGGTTAAATCTTTTCGAGAAGCCGTGTCCACGGTTATGGACGACTTGGAGCACAGTTCTCGATCATAGATAACTATAACTAAAGTTTACTGTTATAATTTGACTTGTATCCGATATGACTAGTAATCAGCTTCACTACAACGGAATGGCTAAATAAAAGTACCAACAACTGCTGGGTTGGGGATATCTCATGCTAATTGTATCTGACTAGTAAATGTTGCAACTACAACGGAATGGTTAACTAAAACTGCCCACTGCTTTTTATGTCAGGATGACTCATGCTATCTATATCAGACTAGTAATTGCCGCAACTATAACAGAATGAAAAAAACTGCCAACTGTGTGAGTTCCTCGGTTGACTTCCTCGTTTGGTCTCGAGGGGGAAGTACAAGAATGGGTATGTTTGGTGGTAGTATCAGGTTGGTTTCGAATAGGTCTTTCTTATCCCTCTCTGATAGCCGACAGTTATATTGAGTCTCTATAGGTTGTTTAGTGCATGCTGCGCTGCCGCTTCAGTCCACCATACCTATGTAGGCGAGGACCGCCGAATTCTAGTCTCGCCGTGTACTGGCCTCAGTACTAACCGCTCTCTTTTTCCGTTGCCCTTTGTCGGCACCCCTTTTGTTTTTAGCAGGTTTTGAGATCGACGTCGTTAGCAGGGTTACCCTTCCGGCTTGGCCTGGGCAAGGTTATGGACGCCATTGGTTATTCTTCAGGGCTCTTAGCTCAATTTGCATCTTGTCCGTACTCGGACGCTGTATCGTTTTCAAGGTGATTTGGATCTTTGTACTGTATATCTATATTCTTGACTCGTTGAGTCGTTGTTGTATATATGTTTTGTGTGTTCCATCGAGGACTATTGTGTAATGATATTACTTCGTTTTCCACCCGCACGAAAGTGCCTGGTGGGCACCTTTGAATCGTTTCTATGCGGGTTTGGCGGGAAGCGCTAAAACTTGCATAGGGCCGATTCTGAGTGTGTTACAGCCTAGCTACGCTTCTGGGCCTTCAGCTTCCAGTCGCTTGAGTCCACGCCAAGTCTTGATTCAGTCGCCGTCCTGCAGGCCCACTCGCTGACGCTTGGGCCAGTAGGAAACGTCCTGCTGGGTATACCCCGGTAGGCATATCCCCATCAGTAGTCCCCGAGGCCATCGTTGATTTGTCGCAGGCGTTTGCTGGCAGTCGGAGTATGCGTGTCCAATGCGGACGTCCAGTCGAATCGGCGGTGGACTCCTGAACAAAGGGAAGAACTAGTCATTTTAGTCGCCATAACGGCGACCAATCGTGTCGCAGCTCGGCGAACGGGTCGGCGAATACTTAGTCACTGTCATAGTGATAGGGTCGGCGAGTCGTCAAGTCGCTAGGAGCGATGAGTCGAATGGATGAAGTTGGACCGTCAATTGGGGTCAAACTAGCCGTTGGGTAATCCAACGGTAACTTCGGCGTAATTACCGCGTAGTAACGGCTCCCGAAACTGGCGGGTAGCAACCGCTATTTAAGGAGAATGATAGGCGAATAGGGGAATGCTTCTTCTTTCTTCCTCCGATCTCGCTCGTCTCCGTTACCCCATTCCGTACAGCGATCTGAACAATCCAGAGAGCCCCGATCCCCACGAATCTCCAACCGATGTCCCCCTCCACCGAGCCATGGGGCAGATCCAAATGCACTAAGGCGCTACTGGCATCCTTCGAGGAGGCTGGGATCCTCCGTGCCGGCAGATGGCGCATCCCCACGGCCAGAGAAGTGACTCCGGATTCGCGCGAGGGAGAGTTCATCTACTTCACCCGCCACCTGGAGCGGGGGCTGGGCTTCCCAACTTCCCTCTTCTTCCAGCGTTTCTGCGCCTACTACGGAATCCAGCCATCGGATCTGGGTCCGCACAGTATCGAGCAGCTCGCCATCTTCGTGGCGTTCTGCGAGTGCTACCTAGGATGCAGGCCCTATTTCCCTTGTGGCAAGACTTGTTCCACGGGAGAATCAGCTGCGAGGAGTCAGGCGGCACGATGCTAGCCGCGGGCGGCCTGACATTCCAGCTAAAGGCGAAGGCGTCGTTCTTCGATCTGATGCTGCCCGCCAAGGCGGCGAACGAGTGGAAAAAGTTCTGGTTCTACGTCACCGAGTCGACTCCAGGCGATGAAGTGGCGCTTCCGAGATACTCCGTCGACCGTCCCGAGCCGCGTCGGCTTCAGGTCGCCAAGCTCCCGCTGGACCAGCGGATGGTTGTCGACGAAATGTTGGAAACCATCCGCGGCCTGAAGAAGAAGGGCCTCCAGACCATCAACCTCTACAACTGCTGGCTCGGGCGGCGGCTCGTGCCCTTGGCCAATCGCGAGCACTATATGTATGAGTATACGGGTAAAAACGACCCGACGAAGTCCTGCCTCGTTGAGTGGAGACTCAACGACTACACCCTGGCCCTGAAGAAGATCACTCAGGCAGTGTACCTTGACGCGAAGGCCGGGGTCGCCCCTTATACTGCAAGGCGCCCAGCCCCAACGGTACGTTGTTATCCTGTTAACACTCGCAGTCGCAGTTTGTGCACTCGCGGTCGTGCTAAGTTCGTATGTTCCTGTTGCAGTTGTTTCAAGTGGTGGAAGGGTGGCTTCCACCCACGGATGATGAGAACTCGATCTCGTCCGTCCAAAGAAGACGCCGACAGCGACGGAGGCGACGACGACGACAACGGAGAAGACGAGCCCGTCGATGTTGCTTCCCCCATGGTTCGCAAGACCCGTGGTCAACACCAGTGCGAGCTCGAGGCGAGCAAGAGCCTCGAGCCCCACGACGACTACGACGACGAGCTTCCCGAGCACACCTCACATCATGAGGCCACGCTATCGAAGAAGAAGAATAAAGCTCCGCTGAAGAAGAAGGCGAAGCCAGCGAGGCAGATATTTCCGCCCCGATCTGCGAGCAGCTCCGATGCCACTAGCTCGGCTAGGGACGCAGCGGCTCACGCGACCGTGGCACCAGACTCTGCCGCCCCCAGGGACGAGGCGCCGCTGGTGTCTTTACCACCTCCATTCGCCCCGATCATTGGTTTGGGCGATGCTCCAGCTGCAGGGGCCTCGCCTCCAAGGGAGACTCCCGCGGCAATTATCGCGGAGGCTCCTGCCGCAGCTTCATCTTCGAAGAAGCCGTCTGTGTCTTGGGCACAAAATGTGTTCGAGACGGGCCTCACTCGGAAGTTGGGGCCCGAGTTGGAAAAGCCAGCTAGCATCCGCACCGTTCTGTGGTTCATACCAGTCGCCAAGTGAGTGTTGTTCATCTACTTGTTTTTCGTTATAGTCGGACAGTCTCATTCATAACGTTGTTTCACAGGACTGGTGTTAAGAAGATCGGCCATCCCTCTATGGCCAAGGTTCCGCCAGTCACCACCGAGGCGGACTCCTCGCGGAAGAGGAAAGCCGATGAAGTCACTGTTCCCGCCGAAGGCGTCAAGAGGACGAAGGGCGACGATTTCATCACGGTCTCTGATGACCCGGTGGTTGCTCCGAGCGATCCTCCGACTACAGCGGACGTGGCCTCGAAGAGCAAGGAGGGTGTTGGCTCACCCGATGTGGCCGAGCCGGCTCCGAGTGGCACAGCGGTGTCTGCGGTGACCTTCCCTCGCTTCATGGCAAAGGCGGCCACAACGAGTGGCTCGGTGCCGACGAGCCGGATGCCTGGGGTCGCCGAGGTGGAGGTTGAACAGCATCGCGGCCATACTCTGGTCGTGCTTGCGTCTATGGATGCGCTGGAGCTTCACGGCATGCTAGGCGCTGCCATCCAGGTATATCCAGTCCCCGAGGACCGGGCCACTAAATTTCAGTGGTCGGATTCTTAATGTTTTTATGCCATCCATTCCCCGAGTGCCTAGTCGCTGAATTTCAGCGGGTGGGCACTTAGGAATTTCATTATCCAGTCCCCGAGTGCCTAGTCGCTGAATTTCAGCGGCTGGGCACTTAAGAATTTCATTGTCCAGTCCCCGAGTGCCTAGTCGCTGAATTTCAGCGGGTGGGCACTTAAGAATTTTATTGTCTCGTCCCCGAGTGCCTAGTCGCTGAATGTTAGTGGGTGGGCACTTAGGAATTTCATTGTTGTTGACGTTGCAGTGTGTGCGTAGGGCCTGCAGCGTGAATCATCGCGAAGGAGCTCGTTGTCGTCCAGGAGACGAACAAGGGTCGTCAAGCAATTGCAGCCGAGGCAGAGGAGGTCCACCGGGGCCTTGTCCCGGTGGGTGACTTAACGGAGGCTCAGTCCGCTTTGAGTGTGGCCGAAAAGCGGGTCGCTGACCTGGAGCGTGAGCTCAAGGAGGCGAGGGCAGAAGCGAGTTCAGTGGAGGGGCGTGCGAAAGCTGATGTTACTTCTGCCTCTGAAGAACGGAAATTATCTGACGCGCTCGTTGCTAGGCTGCAGGATGACCTTTCTTCCCTTCAACGTTTCATCACGGACCTCTGCCGCCCGCTGATTGGTAAATTCTTCTCGGTGGCACTAACTTTATTGTGATGTCAACAAGTCGCTTACTGTTTATTGATGTGCTGCACGCCGGATTACTGACAACATGGAAGAAGCGCAGTCGTATGACGCACGGCAGTGTGTGGCCACTCTGGTCGACTCGGTCGCGTTGTTGGCGACTTGCCTTCGAGCATATCTTTAGGAGATATCGCCCACGGAGGTGATCCCCAGTGACCTTGTCGAGGTATGGCGCTACCTGGAGAAAGCTCCGTCGGTGGTCAAGTTCATGACACGGTCGGCCTTCCGGCGTGGGGCAGCAACGACGCTTAGCCTTGGGCTTGCCCATTTCCCGGAGGACTTCGACCTCGACGATGTCACGAGCGGCTACCCCTCGTCAACGGGCTCGGTGGATATTGCAGAGGTGCTGAAGCTGACGGACCAGTCCGCGGTGTACTCCGATCGTGTTTGGGCGATGGGAGACCTCATCCCCTATCAGGAGACGGTTGTCGCCCTCAACGATCCTGAGCCGAAGCATCAGGACTTCAAGGTTGAGCAGCCGTTCCGTGCGGCGATGGCAGGCGAGCTAACGACGTATCCGTCGAACCCGTACGTGCCCTTCATCCGTAGCCGCAGGGGTGGCGGCGAGTCTGCGTCAAAACCTGCGGAGTAGAAGCGTTGTGCCCTTGGGCGTTAGTACAAGATAACTATTGAACTTTCCTTGTATTTTGGAACAACTTTGTGCTGCTATAAAGGAAATTCGTGTTGTTTTGTCATTTGTTTTGCGATTTTGGATTTTGATTGAACAAGTCCCCGAGCGCGTCCGCCCTTTTATGGGGTTTACCTCGTTGTTATATGTTTGTTAACTTTTAATAAGTTGAGGTCGACTCGCCATGGCTCGAAAAGCCAGTCGCAAGGTGACTCCCAGGGGTGCTCTTTACGTGACCGTTTTCCCGGGCGCGAACGGGGTCGGGTTGCCGAGTCTCCGAGCGTGGTACTTGGTGGTTCTAGTCGCAGCTCCAAGGTAGGTAAGGACTAAGCGCGTCTTTGTTAGCGCGCCTCTCCTGCCTGATCTGGAGGATCAGTCGCGTGGCGAGTCCTGGGCGCGCTCTCATACTTGGCGTTTTTCCCTAGTCGCTCGTATTTGGCTGGGTGTCAGTCCCCGAGCGTGGTATTTGGCCGTTCGGGTCGCTGTGCCGAGGATGCGGAGGACCTTGATCACTGTGAGGAGCGAGTGCAGTTGTCTTCGCTCGTTGAGCCAGTCGGGCTAGGCGACTCCAATGGGGCTCCGGGTTGGCGTTTTTTGTGGACGTTACGAGCCCTGGAGTTTCCCAGTGCCCTCGTACCGCACTACTTGGCTGCACCGGTCGCTTTACCAGAGGTTGACTTCTGCGAGTAGCATAACGCTATTATTACGAGTGCGAGTGGCACAAGACACGGAGAGTAAACACAATTTTCGGTGACCGATCTGCTTTATTTCATAGCGGGTGGAGAGTACATGTATGGAGTTCTAGGAGTAGAACTTCCGTAGGAGGTTTACATTCCATGGCCGCTTGACGTCGAGTTTCCCATCCCCTCGTACGTCGGTGAGGTAATAGGCGTCGTTGCCTAGGACTCGCCCGATGGCGAATGGTCCCTCCCAAGGGGGGAGAGCTTGTGCATGCCGTTCTTGTCCTGTATTAGGCGCAGTACCAGGTCGCCTTCCTGGAAAGTGCGAGTCCTTACTCGACGGCTATGGTAGCGGCGGAGCCCTTGCTGGTAGATGGCAGTGTGGGAGCAAGCTAGGTCGCGTGCCTCGTCAAGCTGGTCGACTCCGTCTTGGCGTGCGAGTTCGTTTGAAGCCTCTGTGTATTTGACCACCCTTGGTGAATCGTGCTCGAGGTCGGTGGGCATGACTGCCTCGGCACCGTACACCATGAAGAAGGGGGTGAATCCGGTCGACCTGTTGACGGAGGTGCGGATGCCCTAGATGACGGAGGGTAGATCCTCGACCCAGCACCCAGCGGTGCGCTCCAGTGGGACTTGGAGCCGTGGCTTCAGGCCGTGGAGGATGCTCTGATTGGCGCGTTCCGCCTGGCCATTGGACTCCGGGTGCGCGATTGAGGCGAGGTCGAGTCGAATGTGGTGTTCCTCGTAGAACTCGGCCATGGATCCTTTGGCGAAGTTGGCGCCGTTGTCCGTGATGATGCTGTTGGGGAAGCCGTAGCGGTAGATGAGCTCACGGAGGAACTTGGTGGAAGTCTTCCCGTCGCATTTGCGGACTGGCTTGGCCTCCACCCATTTTGTGAATTTGTCGACTGCGACTAGGAGGTGGGTGAAGCCGAAGGGGGCCTTCTTGAAGGGGCCTACCATGTCCATGCCCCATACGGCGAATGGCCAGGTGATGGGGATTGTCTTGAGCGCCGAACTCGGCACATGGTTCTGGTTGGCGTATTTCTAGCATCCGGCGCACTGCTGGACGATGTCAACCGTGTCTGCGTGTGCGGTGAGCCAGTAGAAGCCGTGTCGCATAGCCTTTGCGACCAGAGAGCGGGCGCCGGCGTGGTGGCCGCAGTCGCCGGAGTGAATGTCTTGGAGGATTTTGCGTCCTTCGGCGGGTTGAACGCAGCGTTGGAACACGCCGGTCACGCTGTGCTTGTGGAGCTCACCGATGATGATAACGAAGGACTTGCAGCGACGTGTTATCATCCGGGCGTCCGCTTTGTCCGCGGGCAGGGTGCCTCCCTCCAGGTAGGCGACGTATGGCGCGGTCCAGTCGTTTGGCTCGACGATTAGTGCGACCAGGGCTGCCTCTGGTTGCAGCGGGATTCCGATGTCGATCTCCCTTGGGGGAGAGACGGAAGGCTTGGTGATGGTGTCGAGGAAGACGCCGGCGGGTGGTGCGAGTCGGGCCCAGCCGATGCAAGAGAGTGCGTCGGCCTCCTCATTCTCCCGCCTGTCGATCCACTAGACAGAGTAGCCTGCGAAGTGTCCACCCAGCCGGTCCACTGCTTGGCGGTATGCCGCCATGGTTGGGGAGACGGCGTCGCAGGTGCCGGCGACTTGCCCGGCGACGAGGTCGGAGTCTCCGTAGCAGCACAGGTGATTGACGTTCATCTCTTTGGCAGCTCGCATGCCGTGGAGTAGCGCTTCGTACTCGGCCATGTTGTTGGTGCAGGGGGTGAAGTCAAGGTAAAGGACGTAGCAGAGCTTGTCGCCCTTCGGAGAAGTTAGCACGATCCCTGCTCCTGCACCGTCCGCGTTCTTGGAGCCGTCGAAGTGTAAGCTCCAGTAATGGAGGTATGGCAGCTTCTCTGGCTGCTGGGCCTCCTCCCAGTCGGCGATGAAATCTGCGAGAGCCAGTGACTTGATCGCCTTGCGCAGCTCGTACTTGATGTTGTGGACGCCGATTTTGACGTCCCACTTGGCGACTCGCCCATTCGCCTCACGGTTGCGGATGATGTCCTTCAACGGTGCTAAGGAGACGACCATTATCGGGTGCTCCTAGAAGTAGTGCGGCAGTCGCCGCTGTGCTCTGAAGACCGCGTATACCAATTTCTGGTATTGCGGGTAGCGCTGGCGCGACTCGGTTAGGACCTCGCTGATGTAGTACACTGGTCGCTGCACCGGGCGCTCCTTTCCTTCCTCTGGCCGTTCAACGACCATGACGACGCTGATGACGCATTCGGAACTCATGACGTAGACCAGCATGGATTCCTTGTCGATGGGGGCAGCGAGTAGCACCTCCTTGAGGTCGTGGAGCACGTCATCTGCCTCCTTGTCCCACTGGAAGGTGGGGTTTTTGCGCATTAGGCGGTAGAGGGGCATTGCCTTTTCGCCCAACCGGGGGATGAAGCGACTGAGAGCCGTGACTCACCCAGCTAGCTTCTAGACGTCGTGCAGACACTCGGGTCTGCCGAGTCGAGCGATCGTGTTTATCTTGGCGGGGTTCGCTTCGATCCCGCGCTTTGAGACAACGTATCCCAGTAGTTGTCCAGTTGGCACTCCGAAGGTGCACTTCCCTGGGTTTAGCTTTATCTTGTACTTCCGTAGGTTGGCGAATGTTTATGCCAGGTCGGCGAGTAGGTCGCTCTGGCGAGCGGATTTTACCACCATGTCGTCGATGTAGACGTGGATATTGCGGCCAATCTGGCTTGCAAGGCACTCCTGCATGCACCGCTGGTAGGTCGCCCCGGTGTTCTTTAGACCGAAGGTCATGGCGGTGTAGCAGAAGGCTCCGAATGGCGTGATGAACGCTGTCTTCTCTTCATCCTTGACGGCCATTTTGATCTGGTTGTACCCAGAGTAGGCATCGAGGAAGCATAGCGCCTCCGAGCCCGCGGTGGAATCGATGATTTGGTCAATCCGCGGGAGGACGAATTGCTCCTTCGGGCAGGCGCTGTTTAAGTTGGTGTAATCGATACACATCCTCCAGGTCCCATTTTTCTTCTCGACCAGGACTGGGTTTGCCAGCCACTTGGAGTAATTGATTGGCTGTATCAAGCCTACAGCGAGTAGACGCTGCACCTCCTCGGCGATGGCTCGGCGGCGCTCTGCATTGAAGGGCCGCAGCGACTGCTTAACAGGTCGCACTTTGGGGTCGGCGTTGAGTTTTTGCTCAGCGAATTCCCTTGGGACACCAGGCATGTCGGATGGTTTCCATGCGAATATGTCCATGTTCTCACGGAGGAACTCGATGAGCGCGCCTTCCTATGCTGGGCTCATGCCTGTCCCGATCATCACCGTCTGGCTGGAGTCGCCCGGGACCAGCTCGACGGTGCAGGTATGCGTTGTTGCCTCGAAGGCGATGGAGTGGACGCCCTCCGAGTTGGGCTTCTTGAGTATGGTGGGGTCGTCGTTGTTGACCCCGCTCGCGTACTTGGCGAGCTCCTCAGCGTGGTTGGCCTCTACCGCGATGACGGCGTCAGCGAGTTTGGCCCCTTTGGCCTTGCACTCTGCGGCCATGTCGGGGTCGCCGTGGATCGTGATGACGCCGCATGGCCCGGGTAGCTTCATTGCGTTGTACGCGTAATGGGGTGCTGCCATGAACTTGGTGAACGCCTGGCACCCCAGGACGCAGTGGTAGGGGCTGTCGAAGGGCACCAGCTCAAAGACAATCCGCTCGGTGCGGAAGTTTGCCGGTGTGCCAAAGGTGACTGGCAGCGTCACCTTGCTGATCGGGTACGCCTTCCGACCGGGGACGATGCCGTGGAACGTGGTGTAGGTCGTCTCGATCATCGACTGTGCGAGCCGCAGTCGCCTGAAGGTGTCGAGGTACAGGATGTTGATGGAGCTGCCGCCGTCCATCAGCGTTTTGGGGAGCCAGTAGTCCCCCACCTTTGGCTTGACCACCAGGGCGACTCGGCCCGGATACTCGATCCGCGGCGAGTGGTCCTCGCGGCTCCAAGTGATTAGTTGCTCGAACCAGTTGAGGAACTGAGGGATGTCTATCTGGGACACCGCATTGACGGCGATGGCGCGGGCGATGAACTTCTTCTCACGCTTCGTGTTGCAGCCGGTGAAGGTGTGGAGCGAGCCGACGACGTTGCCGAACTTTCTCCATTTGGCCGGTTGTTGTCGGGGTCCTCCCACGCACGTCGTGCCTTCTCGATCTCCTTGAGAGAGTGGAATTCAGCGGTCGTGTGCGTGGCGGGCTTTCCTTCCCTGCTATGAAACACACAAGGTTGGTTGAGAAGGGCCGTGGGATTGAACCTCGGCTTTGTCTTGTAGTTGCCGCCGTCGCGGCGGAAGCTCTTGAGTTCGCGCTGCACGTACCCAGTGTTGGAAACAAAGTCGACTCGCACATCTTCGCGGCGTTTGCCGGTGAGGCGAGTGCTGATGTATTGTAGCTCGGGCCGCCTCCCGTTGTCGTGGCCACTCATGCGGCGATGTCCTCCCGACTCGTCGTCAGTTTCCTGGTTTGGGTCCTCTTTCGCGTACCTTTTTGCGATCTCCAGGAGGTCCGGTATGTTGTCGAGTGTGCGGTACGCTCGTTTGAGCTTGGCGACAAGGGGCTCGTAGCGGCACGAGGTCTTGAAGCAGTGGATCGCGATGTCTGGGTGGATGGCAACCGCGTTGTACCATAGATCTTGCCACCGTTGGACCCAGCTGCGGGTCGACTCGCGGGGTCCCTGGACGCACCGTTCTAGGTCCTCAATGGTGGTGGCGCGGGTGTATGAACCCTCGAAGTGCCTGACGAAGGCATCGCGCATCTCCTCCCAGGAGTCTATGCTATCCGCGGGGAGGGTGTTAATCCACTGCCTGCATGCCCCCTCCATCATCAGGGGGAGGTAGCGGGCGGCTAGTAGATCGGTGTGTCCGGCGATCCCATCGCCATGAGGTATGTATCCAGCCACACGGAGGGATCGTATGAGGGGTCGTACTTCTCTATTTCCCTCGGCGCTTTCAAGTTCGCCAGGTATCTTTCGCCTCGGATCATTGGTCCAAAGCACTAGGGTCCGTTCGCCTCAGCGATCCCCTCGGCTCGTCGTCGCGGCGTTTGGTGAGGGTGTGCCGCAGGTCGTCAGGCTGGCATGCGCGCCAGCTCTGGTTGTTGATGATGTGGGTGCGGGCGTCGACGGGCTGGCTGTTGGCGGCGACGAAGTTGTTCGCCGGCCGTGGGTCGTTTGTGGAGAGTGCCGCGTTCGCGGGTCGGTGTTGAAGCTGTAGGGGTTCCGGTGGCGGGCAGTTGAGAGTGTTCGCCGCCATGGGGCGACCGCTCGAGGCCGCTCTGCTGCCTGATGAACGCGAGTACATTCGACCTTGTGAGTCGGCGCCTGCATTTTGTTGCTCGACCGCTTTGGCGAGCAGGGCCCTGGCGTACTGGATCTGAAGGGCGCCTTCCCCGGTGGCTGCAATGTTGTCGACTGCTGCTCGGCCCACGACGAGGTTGTCCATTGGGGTGGAGAACAACGGGAGGTCGTTCGCGTCTCACTCTTGTGAGGAGACCATGATCCTTGGCTGGTCCCTGGGGGGTGCGCGGTTGGGTGGTGGTGGAGCGCCATTGGCCGTTGCCCTTGGTGGGGGCCGAGTGCTTCCTCCCGGCGGCGCGTTCAAGCAGATCGCGCGCTCGGTCACGCGGGCCGGGTCGTTTTCATCATCGAAATTCAGGGCGCGCCCCTGGACGGTGGAGTTCAGGCGCGATCTGATTCGGAGTTGGTGGTAGCGCGACAGCTCCTGCGCTGTCACCTGCTCTAGGCGAAATTTTTCGTGCTCAGCTTGTTCCTTGCAGACTGTCTCCGCCAGCTTTAGGCGGAGTTCCTCGACCTTTGTTACCGTCGCGTTTGGTGGGATCAGCGTGGAGAAGGGGTCCTCCGGTGGGTCGGCGCCGGTTGCCATGTAGGTCGCGGCGTGGCGACCGGTTCCGTTGTGGAGATCAGCGGAATTCTCCGACCCGGAGTCGAAGTCAAAGATCCCAAGGATGGAGGGATCCTTGAAGTCTCCGACGTTGGAGACTTGGGTGATGGAGCCCGCGGGTGACGAGGCGGTGATGGATCCGGCGAGCGACGCTGGGGTCGCCGAATCGGCGTCGTCGTTGAGGGCCACTGTCAACACCCGGATTTTTAATCCCAGATGCCTGTTATGCCATACATCGCAATCCCAGGATTACCATTTTTGCGAGACATAACAGAATTGGATACCATAGTACATCATCCATTACCAACCGTACATAAGTTCTTACACAAATAGGGATCTCATGATCCAGTTCTTAATACAACATCAAGCAACGGAATACGTAATAATAACGGTAGCGTAGGCGAAGCTCCATCTTCTAGGTCACAGGCAATGCTGACGATGGGAGATGATCCTAGTTGTCATAACCTTCCTGGGGTCCATCCTCCAGGTACTCTTCTTCATAGTCTGGCCATGGGAATAGCCAGGGACAAAGCCATGAGTACTCTTTAAGTACTCGCAAACTAATACTAACAAGTAAAAGGGGTTTTTGATAATAGGACACTAGGCTCTAGGGTTGTTTTGCAAAAGACAGATTTATCTCTACTAAGTTTAGAAGCAACAATTGCTAGTTGAAGTTTATAACATCTAAGTGGGAACTTGTATTTCATATCACAACCCTATTGTGGTCAAGTCAAAGTCTCACTTCATTGCACAAGTCATTTTGAAAAGTCTGACGGGGGAACAGTATGGCCATCTAATGTCCATAATCATGACGCGGCTATTCGAATAGTTTGACACTCTGTAGAGATTGTACACTTTCACCACAACATTCGATACATCCGTCAGGAACAAATCCTGAATTCGCAATACTCAGTATGCGGATAATCAATCCTAACCTTTCAATTACACGCCCTAGTATAAGCACCTCTCCTGTGAGTTTGGCCTCCCAACCATGACCAACTGTCATCGTGGGTACTGCACAGGTGGACAATCTTCACAAGGTAGCCTCAGCTCAGACCTTGGCCATGAGGGAACTAATACTAAGGTACATAAGTTTCCAGTCAAGCCCTACCCAATCTTCGGGTATTGTGGTTGTACGATAAAATTGGAATGGTATCGCATCCGGACAACCATCAGTTTTATAAAGGGCTAAGGCTCATGCCTCAGCATTTTCATCACCAAAATCATCAGGTGTTCGGAAACACATGTCCAAAACATTTCAATAGAATGATCCATCATTCCAAGGTTTTCATAACCATTTTTCCACCAAGTATTCCCATCTAAAGTTGATCAAGTTTTATGCTTAGCACTAGCATCTACAGGTGGGGGTAAGTACTAATGAGGGGTGGTAAACTAGTAGAGTTTCAACTAAGTTCAATCTTATGCCTTAGGATGACATCAAGATTATCTAGCTTAGGCCAAATTTTATGCTCTTTATGCAACCTTCAAATATCTTTCTAGTATCTATAATTCACTTAAGTAAACTCTAAGTAATAGCTTTGATAAAGAAATAAAGTATAAAGCTTGTAAGTAAAAACTAGGATTGGTTTATCAATTGGGTAGGATCATCTATGCTTAGGGCATATAGTTGGCAGGGTGACAAGCAAGTATTGGCTTGCATAATATCAGTATAAGCTTGCTAAATTGCAAGTGTGAGCTTGCATTGGTCCACTTAGTTAATAAAGCTTGCCTTGTGCAGAGCAGTGGTTGAATTCTCCTCGGCTTCTTCCTCGTAGAATCCTCCTTCCTCCTCGTATCCTTGATCGGTACTAGTGTCTATAAATAAATACGATGTACACAATCACCAAACAATACTTAACTACTTGCAATCATCACACACAAGGGTCCTATAGATGATCTAACATCCTCACTAACATTACAAGATTAATGCTTGGTTTAATTCCTTTTATTTTTAGAAAAGTAATTTCTACTCATTGAAAAACTACTTAAGATTTAATATTCTCAAAACCAAACATGGGATCATGTTTACACATGTCATCACCACATATTTTAGTCCATGGGAATATGATTTAAAGTGGTGTCACAATTTAATAAGGTTTACCCTTTGATTTTAATTAAATAAAGTGACTAGAAATGCCTATGGGGCATTCTTTTATTACTTGAACATTATTTCTGCAAGTAAACCTATATATTTTTATATATTCTGAAAGGTATGGTTAAATGTGATTTTTGAGAGTTGGAATCAACTCAAAAGCTATTATGGTTTAAATTTGAAAAATGTTTGAATGCAGAAAAGATTCTGCCTTGTTATTTTTACCATGGGTGATCTATAGATCGAAATGACTTGAATCCAACGGGCTTGGATTCAGCATTTCAAGACCTTTCTAACACAATTAGTTTCATTCAATTTGGTGTACTGGATCAACCTGGGTTGATTTTTGAAACTAGGTACATAAGTGTGTTTAAAATAAAATGGAAAAGGTTTAATTCAAATAACTGGGCTGCGCGGGAAAAGTTAACGGGCCGGCCTGCTAAGCGCAGTGCTT
This sequence comes from Avena insularis, assembly GCA_023614405.1. Classification (NCBI taxonomy): domain Eukaryota; kingdom Viridiplantae; phylum Streptophyta; class Magnoliopsida; order Poales; family Poaceae; genus Avena; species Avena insularis. The sequence goes on along the minus strand of CM042695.1, from coordinate 372,471,861 downwards.
CCGCGGGCTATTTAAGTGGCTGTCCCCACTCGTCAGTGAGACGCGGGGGTGCGAAGAGGTATGGGGTGATGTGGGTCGTTCGATCGGGTTCTAATTCAACGGTTGGGAGTCATCGTCGATGTTGAGAAACGCCGGCGAGACAGAAACCTAGCGCGCTGGGGGGTTCTTTGGGGCTCACCGGGTGCAAAGTAGGGTCGGCTAGGCGGGCGAACGATGAAGTCGACGACGGCGAATCTCCTGGTACCGGTGGCTCCTCCTGGGGCGGCTCCAATCGCTGGCTCCCTTCCTCTCCAGAGGCGGCGGGCTCTAGTGAAATTCCGTGCGCTGCCGCCTTGCTCGGAAGCAGTGTACACGATCAGTGGTGAGAGGGGAGTAGAATGGTGTGCTCAATTCGGCTGGGGGTGGCCTCTATTTATAGTCGAGCGAGGGGACCGTCGGGGCGCACGGTGAGCTTGTCGGGGGCGATGGTACAGATGGCTATTGGCACTGGCGAAGGTAGGGGACGGTGTGGTGTTCCCTGGCGATGCTCAACGATACGGTGGCGAGACGTGGGGCGGTGCGGGTTGGTCTGGAACACGCGACGCTCTGCGCGGCAAAGGCGACATCTTCGACGGCGAGCGGTGGCTGTGCGGCATGGGGCGGCGAACGAGGATGTCTGGCGGTCTCCTGGGTCGGTGGCGATCGTGTATGCACGCGGTGAGGGCGGCGCGCAATCTGTGGGCTTTGGTCAAGGGTGGCGCTCTGGCGCATGGTCGGCATGGTTGCTGGCGAGCTAGGCGCGGTCCGTGCGTGTGGTCCAGTGGCTGGCAACGTTCGAGCACTAGACAGGGAGTGGCGGTGGACGGTGGGCTGCCTCCCAGACATGCTGGCTAGGCTTGTTTCTCCTCCTAGCTTGCTGTCGACATGGGGGTGACAAGGTTGGCTTCGGCTGTTCACCATTGATGGTTTTGGCAAGCTCACAGTGATGCTAGTGCTTGGTTAATCTTGCTATATGATCTACTGATCTGGTTGTGAGCTAGATAGGGAACCAGTTAGGCAAGAATCACTGCTCACAATAGTGTTTGGATTTTGTTTGATTTGTGTCTGCCAAGTGTTTGATGAAATGGCCGCATGAATTTAAGTTTTGAATTTTGAAAAGATTTTTGGTGGGTGTGCTAGATTGGTGCTGGTGAGTCTGCAGATGCTTGGGTTTTGCAAGTTGAGCTTGTTTGAGTGGTTTTTGAAAAAGTGGGATCTTCCCATATGATAAAGATTCAGTTTTGAATTGTCATTTAAACTATGCATTTGAAAGCTTCTGGATGAGCACAAAGTGAGCCTTGATACTTTGTTATGAGTACAATCAAGGGGTGCAAAGATCCAGAAAAGTGTCTGTTAGTTTCTGAAAGTTTGAGACAGCCAAAGTAGGCATGGGAGTTAAATTGGTCAAAATGACCATTCCTTTATTTTATTTGTTTTGCTTTATTTGTCTTTGGGAAAAGTGTGGGAAATGTTTTAGATGATGTTTATTTCACCTTAGAAACATTTTACAAGCAAGGAAACATACAAACAAGGTGGTTTAAAAGAATTTCAAATTCAATGCATACTCATATGCATGCATTCATAATTTTATTTAGAAAAGTTTTTGTTAACCCTAATTTTGATGTTTAGAGTTTGATGATCCAAGTTCAATATTTTTGGGATGTTACAAACCTTCCCCCCTTAAACAAAATCTCGTCCCGAGATTTGAAAAAGAACGAAAAGATTACCTAGATTTGAAGAGATCGGGAAACTCCGTCCTGATGTGATCTTCGCGCTCCCAGGTAGCTTCCTCTTCTGTGTGGTTGCTCCACTGAATCTTGAGAAACTTGATGCTTCGTGTTCGGGTAGTTCGAAAAGCTTCTTCCAAAATACGGATGGGTACTTCAGGATAGGTCAGGTCATTGTTGATCTCTATGGTCTGGTGATCGATATTTTTGAACACTTCGGTCTTCTCGGGGACTTCGAGACACTTGCGAAGTAACGAGATATGGAACACATTGTGCACGGATGACATCTCTTCGGGTAGTTCCAATTGATACGATACTTCTCCTCGATGGTTCAGAATCTTGAAAGGTCCGATATATCTGGGGGCTAACTTTCCTTTGAGTTGGAAACGCTGCATTCCCTTCAATGGCGACACTTTCAGATAAACAAAATCTCCTATGTTGAAGGCGAGGTCTCTACGTCTCTTGTCGGCGTAACTCTTACATGCGGACGGGCGGTCTTGAGGTGCTCGCGAATCTTGTGGACCTTCTCTTCTGCTTCTCGTAGGATGTCGGGTCCAAAAATCTGACTCTCTCCTACTTCCGACCAGTTCAAAGGGGTGCGACACTTCCTTCCATACATGAATTCAAATGGGGCCATTTGCAAACTGGCTTGATAACCGTTGTTGTATGAAAATACGGCAAACGGCAGACAGTCTTCCCACTTGGATCCATATTCTAACACACATGCTCTCAGCATATCTTCGAGTATTTGATTTACTCGCTCCGTTTGTCCATCGGTCTGAGGGTGATACGCGGTGCTGAAATCTAGACGGGTTCCTAAACCTTCTTGGACTTTCTTCCAGAATATCGAGGTAAACTGAGTTCCTCGATCCGATACGATGTTCTTGGGGACTCCATGCAAACTAACGATTCTAGCGATGTACAACTCTGCTAGTTTCGAACTCTGATATGTGGTCTTGACGGGCAAGAAATGTGCGACTTTGGACAATTTGTCCACTATGACCCAGATAGAGTCAATTCCCCTACTAGAAGTAGGTAGTCCAGTGATAAAGTCCATTCCAACAGAATCCCATTTCCATTCCGGAATCTGCAATGGTTGCAACAATCCGGTGGGTCTTTGATGTCCTGCCTTGACTCGCTGACATATATCACACTTGGCGATATAGCTTCCGATTTCTCTCTTCATCTTATGCCACCAAAATTGCTCTTTTAAATCTTGGTACATCTTAGTTCCTCTGGGATGGATAGAATAAAGAGTATCATGAGCCTCCTTCAAATAAATTCTTTCAACTCAGAATCTGCTGGTACACAAAGGCGTCCTTTGTACCACAAAACTCCTTCTTCGTCCTCGGTGAATCCGGGTACTTTGCATGTACCGATACGACGCTTGATTCCGTTAATACTAGCATTTCCCTTCTGCACCTCTTTAATCTGACTGATCAAAGTGGGCTGGAGTTCTATGCTACCAAAAATCCTTCACTTACTAATTCCATTCGAAAATCTTCCATCTCTTTGTACAAACTTGGTTGCTCCTTCAAAATCATGGAGTTCAAGCGGCACGATAATCTGCTAAGGGCATCGGCTACCACATTGGCTTTACCAGGGTGATAGTGAATGTCCAGATCGTAATCCTTGATTAGCTCAATCCATCTTCTCTGCCTCATATTCAGCTCCTTCTGAGTGAATATATACTTTAGGCTCTTGTGATCCGTATAGATCTCACAACGGTTTCCCATCAGGTAATGTCTCCATGTTTTCAGGGCTAGAACTACGGCTGCGAGTTCGAGGTCATGAGTTGGGTAGTTTTGCTCATGTTGCTTCAGTTGTCGAGATAGATAAGATATAACGTTTCCTTCTAGCATTAGCACACATCCGAGACCAATCTTGGATGCATCACAATACACATCGAAGGGCTTCGTGATATCTGGCATGATCAAGATTGGGGCTGAAATCAATCTCCACTTGAGTTCTTGAAAACTTGCTTCACATTTGTCGGTCCATTCAAACTTCTTGTCCTTCTTCAGCAATTGGGTCATGGGTCTGGCGATACTCGAGAATCCTTCTACGAATTTGCGGTAATATCCCGCCAATCCGAGAAATGCACGAACTTGGGTTTGAGTGGTTGGGGCTTGCCAATCTTCTACATCTTTCACTTTGGCAGGGTCAACGGCAATTCCTCCGGCTGATACAATGTGACCGAGGAATCCTATATCTTGTAACCAGAATTCACATTTGCTAAACTTTGCATACAGCTAATGCTCTCTAAGGGTTCCAAGAATGGTCCTTAGGTGTAGCTCATGTTCTTCTTCTGATTTGGAATAAATCAGGATGTCGTCGATGAAAACAACGACAAACTTATCCAGGAAGTCCATAAAAATCTTATTCATGAGATTCATGAAATAAGCGGGGGCATTGGTTAGTCCGAAAGACATGACTGTATACTCATACAATCCATATCTGGTGGTAAAGGGAGTCTTTGGAATATCCTCAACACGAGTTTTGAGTTGATGATAGCCAGTTCTAAGATCAATCTTAGAAAACACTTTGGCACCGGTCAACTATTCAAACAAATCTTCTATCTTGAGCAAAGGGGTACTTGTTCTTGATGGTGACATCATTCAATTTCCGATAATCCGTACACAAACGGTTACCTCCATCCTTCTTGTCCACAAACAAGACAGGTGACCTCCAAGGTGACGCACTTGGTTGAATCAATCCAATTTCCAACATGGCATCCAGTTGCTTCTTCAGTTCAGCTAGCTCTGACGGGTTCATACTATAGGGTCTCTGGGCTATGGGTCCAGTTCCGGGAATTAGTTCGATGATAAACTCGATATCTCGATCTGGGGGCATACCGGGCAAAATATCTGGAAATACATCGGGGTATTCACAAACTATCCGGACTTGGTTAATGGTAGGTTGGGCTATACTCTTGTTGCATTTGAATTGGCGAGGTAAGGTTTCAGATATATGCTCGACTGATATTTCGGTTGTACTGGTCATGGTAATGGCTTTCTTGGCACAATCAATTAATTCTTTATGTTTGGACATCCAATCCATTCCTAGTACTACTTCCAAACCTTTAGTTCCGAGTACTATCAGATTTTCATAAAAATCTATGCCATGGATTCGGATAGGGACGGCTTTGCAAATTTGCCTAGCCTTGGTGGTTGATCCGGGAATTTGAACAATCATAACATGCTTCAATTTGGTTGGTTGAATTTTACTAGTGCATGCAAATTCTTCAGTGACAAATGAATGCGATGCACCAGAATCAACCAACACTCTTGCAAGTACTAAATTATTAGAAAACATACCCAGCACGACGTCTGGCGCTTCCTGAGCTTCTTCAGCATGCATGAGAAAAAGACGCCGCTGCTATGTTGAGTGAATTCTGGGCAAATCTTCTTCCTGGCTGAACACTACGCTGCTGCTGAGCTGGGACATTGGCATTGGGGGCTGTAGCATTCTTCTTGTTGGGGCACTCATTGGAATAGTGGCCTTTATTTCCACAGTCATAACAAGTCACTTACGACTTGTCCTTTGCTGCTACAGGCACAGCATTGCTTCTAGTCCTAGGGGCAGTGTTGGTGTTGGCGGTAGCATTGTTGTTGTTGAACTTGGGTGGGGCACGATTTAAATTGCTAGCGTTGCCGGGGTTGTTGTGATTTCCTCCGGGCCTAGGGTTTCCACGGTTGGGATAGGTCGGACGGTTCATCGGGGGTCTGTTGGTTCTTGGGGCAAATCCTGGAGATGGGTTGGGGCGATACTTTGGGGTCTGGTGGGTTCCTGGTTGATGCATCATGTGACGCTTGCGGTTCTCATTGGCTTGGTTGATCTTTCCTTCCATCTGGATAGCAGAGTCCACAAGGGCTTCAATATCCGCAAAGGGAATATTGACTAACACAGTCTGCATCTCGTCATGCAGACCATTCAGGAATCTTTCTTTCTTCTTGGCTTTGGTGTCGATCTCATCCGGGGCATACCTAGCTAATGACAAGAATTTGTCACGGTATTCCACTACAGTCATCCTTCCTTGCTTCAGCTCTCTGAACTCGTCTCTCATTCTCTTGATCAAACCCGGTGGCACATGGGTTCTTCTAAACTTGACCTTGAATTCTTCCCAGGTCATCATCTGGCCTCCGGTCATTGCACGAACACTATTCCACCATGCCCTGGTGTCGTGGGAATGGTCACGGCAGATGCTGCAATCGGCGGCGAGTAGTAGAACAAGGGGCAAGGGCGGCCAGCCATCTCCGGTGCGAGATGAGGGCGGAGACTTAGGGTTTTACCCAGGTTCGGGACTCCAGAGGGTAAAGACCTACTCCTGCTAGATTGTATTATGAAGGTGGTACAATGGGCGAGCTCGGTGGCTAGGCGGCAAGTCGCTTGGGGGTATGAAGGAACGTATCTCTACACGCCCCGCAGGGAGGTTTATATAGGCTCACCTCCCCTAGGGTTTACATATCTCAACCGAATCAGTTAAGGCTTCGGTGCTTGTTTAACGTAATCCGACTGGGCCTATCTACTACTGGGCCTTCACTTGCCGCTTGGATCCACGCCGGCTTTGATCCGCCGCCTTGCGTGCCCACTCGCCGATTCTTTGGGATCGAAACGCCCTGCTGGGTATACCGGTAGGTACATCTCCATCAGTAGTCCCCGAGGCCGCCGATTGGCGTAGGTGATCGCTGGCCGAGTATGCGGCTTCAGAGTAGGCATCCAGTCGAATCGTCGGTGGGCTCCTGTATATAGGAAAAACTTGTCATTCTGTTCGCAGCTTTGGCGAATCAAATCGGCGAATTGTTGTTCGCAGCGAGTAGGTTGGTGAGCCGAGTGGCTGAAGTTGGACCGTTAAGCGTGGTCAAACTAGCCGTTGCGGTAATCCAACGGTAACTTTTGGCGTAATCACCGCGTAGTAACGGCCTCCTGATTTGGCGGGTAACAACCGCTATATAAGGGGAATGGCAGGCGATCAGAGAGCTATCTTCTCGCCATTCTCTCCCACTGCATGCATTCTCGCCTCCCTTCGCTTCGCGATCCAGCCGACCCGAAATCCTCCGACCCCCCACAAAGTCCTCGCCATGGCCCTATCCACCGAACCCTGGGGAGGTCCAAATGTCTGGCGAATCGGCGCCCTTCGAGGAGGCCGATCTGTACGGCTGCTGGCGCATCCCCGCGGCCGGAGAGGTGACCCCGAGCCCGCGCGAGGGGGAATTCATCTGCTTCACCAGTCACCTGGAGCGGGGATTGGGATTCCCCACGTCCTTGTTCTTCCGGCGGTTCTGCGCCTACTACGGGATCCAGCCGTCGGATCTGGGTCCCCATAGCATCGAGCAGCTCGCCATCTTTGTGGCTCATGAGTGCTACTTGGCTGCCGCCCTACTTCCTCTTTGGCAAGATCTTCCATGGAGGGATCAGCCGGGTGGAGGCGGGAGGCCCAATGCTCGCCGCGGGTGGCTTAACCTTCCAGCTGAAGTCGAAGGCCTCATTCTTCGACCTGATGCTGCCCGCCAAGGCAGCGAGCGACTGGAAGAAGTCGTGGTTCTACGTTGCCGAGGCGACTCCGGAAGGCGAGACGGCGATTCCGCGGTACTCCGCCGACCGGTCCGAGCCGCGCCGCCTTCAAATCGGCAAGCTTCCCAGCGACCAGCGGATGGTCGTTGACGAGATGCTTCAGACCATCCGCGATGCGAAGAAGAAGGCCTCGACGATAAACCTGTACAACCGCTGGCTCGGGCGGCGACTCGTCGGCCCGCTGGCGCGAGCACTACATGTACCGACACCGCCGGACGACCCGACAAAGGCTAGCCTGGCTGAGTGGAGGCTCGACGACTACACCGCGGCCCTGAAGAAAATCACCCAAGCGGTGTACTTGGACGCTCAAGCTGGGGTCGCCCCCTATACCGCGAAGCGCTCAGCCCCAACGGTAATCACTTCGTATCATTCGCAGTCGCAGTCCTTTTGCAGTCGCGGTCATACTAACTTCAACTTGCCTTTGTTGCAGCTGTTCCAAGTGGTGGAGTGGTGGCTCCCGCCTTCGGATGACGAGAATTCGAGCTCGTCCGTCCAAGACATGGGCGAGTCGCCCGCCAGGAGCGACGAAAGCGATAGCGATGACGGGTCCGAGGAAGAAGCTGCCCCGCTGGCTCGCAAGACCCGCGGGCAACGTCAGCGCGAGCTCGACGCGAGCAAGAGCCTCGAGCGCCATGATGATGAAGAAGAACTTCCGGAGACGACCTCACGCCGCCAGGCTACTCCGTCAAAGAAGAAGAGGAAGGAGAAGGAGGCGAAGGCCCCTCCAAGAAGGAAGACGAAGCCGATGAGGCCGGCCTCGCCGCCACACTCGGCAAGCAGTTCTAACCCCCCCAGCCCTATCAAGGACGAGGCGCCACCGGCGGCAGCCGCGCTGGACACGGCCACCGTTGAGGTGCCACTGGCTTCGATGCCCCCGCCATTCGCCCCAGTCTCGGGGCTGGGGGATGCTCCTGCCATAGCGGCTTCGCCTCGCAGGGAAGCTCCTGTCGAAGAGGTTACAGAGGCTCCGGTTGCAGCCTCGACGACGAAGAACCCGTCCGTGTCTTGGGCACGCGACGTCCTGGACATGGGGCTCAGCCGCCGACTGGGCCCGGAACTGGAGAAGCCAGCCGGCCTCCGTACGGGGCTGCACTTCATTCCGGTCGCCAAGTGAGTACAGTCGCCTTCCTTCGTCTTTCAAAATCGCTTGAATTATCTTGCTTATACGACTGATGTACAGGACCGGAGTGAAGAGGATGGGCCACCCAACCGTGGCTAAGGTGCCACCCGTCGTCAGCGAGGAAGATCCTTCTCGCAAGAGGAAGGCGGACGAAGTCGTCACCCCTACAGATGGCGGCAAGAAGGCCAAGGATGACACTTTCGTCACGATTTCTGACGACACGGCGGCCGCGCCGGCTGGACCTGCAACGAAGGCGGCCGCGTCCATGAAGGAGGGCGCTCCCTTGCCTGGAACGGCCGGGCCGACCTCCTTTGGGGCGGGTGCCTCTATCGCCACCTTCCCACGCTTCATGACCAAGGCGACCGCGGCGAGTGGAACTTCGCCCTCGAGCCACGCTCCTGGGATCGCCGATGCTGAAGTCGACCAACGTCGTGGGCACACGCCGGCTCTCCTCGCGTCCGTGGACGCGATACAACTCCACGGCATGCTTGGCGCAGCCATCCAGGTACATCCAGTCCCCGAGGATCAGGTCGGTGCTTTGCAGCGGCCTGATTCTTTTAATGTCTTATCTTTATTTTTCGCATCCAGTCCCCGAGTGCGCACGCGCTGAATTTCAGCGGGTGGGCACTTAGGACTTTCTTTGAATACCAGTCTCGAAAGCGCTTTTCGCTGAATTTCAGCGGGTGGGCGCTTTAAAATTTCTTTGATTGCGGTCCCCGAGTGCGCATCGCTGAATTTCAGCGGTGGGCACTTACTAATTTCTTTGATTGCGGTCCTCGAGTGCTTCGCTGAATTTCAGCGGTGGGCAAGAATTTCTTTGATTAACCTTTTTGGTGATGTGCAGGGTCTGCAACTTGAATCGGCTGATCGATTGGTGGCGAAGCAGCGCGCGGAGATGGAACTGGCCATCGTCCAGGAGGCAAACAAAGGGCTTCAGGCTGTTGCCATGAAGGCAGAGGAAGCTCGCCAGGGGCTTGTCCGCGCTGGTGAATTGGCAGCAGCGCAATCGGCTTTGAGGTCGGCTGAACAGCGGATCGCCGACCTCGAACGCAAGCTGCGGGAAGCGAAGGAAGAAGCGAGCTCGGCTGATGGGCGAGCCAAGGCCGCCATTGCAGCCGCCGAAGAGGATCGCAAAGTGTCGGATGCCCTTGTTGCTGGGCTTCAGGACGACCATACATCGCTTCAATGCTTCATCACGGATCTCGCCCGCCCGTTGATTGGTAAGTGCATCTGCCTCTTTCAGTAGTTGTGCCATTTGTGGTGTCCGTCGTATTCATTATTGTCTTCTACGCGCAGGTCGCATCATCGATAGCACGGAAGAGGCGATCTCGTTCGACGCGCGGCAGTGTGTAAGCATGCTTGTCGACTCGGCAACGTTGTCGGCGACGTGCATCCGTGCCTATCTCCAAGAGATATCGCCCACGGAAGTGATTCCTAGAGACCTCGTTGAGGTGTGGAGGTATTTGGAGAAGGCGCCCGCGGTCGTTGAGTTCATGACGCGGTCCGCGTTTCGGCGCGGAGCGGCGATGGCACTTAGTCTTGGACTTGCCCATTTTCCAGAGGACTTCGACATCGACGATGTGACGAGTGGCTACCCATCGTCGACTGGCGCGGTAGAGCTTTCCGAGGTCCTCAAGTTGCAGGATCGCGCCACCGCGTACTCGGAGCGTGTCTGGGCAATGGGCGACCTCCTTCTGTACCAGGAGACGATCGTCGTGCCGAACGACCCCGAGCCGCCGCATCGTGATTTCAAGGTCGAGCAACCCTTCCGCACGGCGATGGCGGGTGAACTAACGATGTATCCGTCGAACCCGTACACGCCGTTCATCCGCAATCGCCGGGATGTTGGCGAGTCATCATCTAAGCCTGCAGAATTGGATAGTTTGCCTTGTGGCGTTAGTAGCAGGTCTGCCATGCGGGCATATTTTGTAATATGAGACAACGCAACATGCTATCGAATGAGATGTCGTGTCTATTTTGGTATTTGTCAAGTGTTTGTGATTGTTGTTTGAACGAGTCCCCGAGCGCGTCCGCCCTTTTGTGGGGTTTACCTCGTATGTGATGTGTTTGTTGTTTTTGTGTGTTTTATTATTGTGGTCGACTCGCCTGGACTCAAGAGCCAGTTGCTAGGCGACTCCTTGAGCGCCTGTACTTCGCCGCTTTCCGCGGCGCGAACGAGGTCGGGTGGCGAGTCCCCAAGCGTGGTACTTGGTTGTTCCAGCGCGACTCGAGGGTGAGTGAGGACTTGCGTTAGTTTGTGCGCGTCCTCCTGCCTGGCCTGGGGTCGACCGCGGCGAGTCCTGGGCATGCTCTCCCACTTGGCGTTTTCCCGGACCGCTCGAGGTGAACTGGTTCCCAGTCCCCGAGCGTGGTACTTAGCCGTTCGAGTCGCTATGTCGAGGATGCGGAGGACCATGGTCGCTGTAAGAAGCGTAGGCAGTAGTCTTGGTTCGTAGAACCAGTCGGGCTAGGCGACTCCAATGGGGCTCCGGGTAGGCGGTTTTCGTGGACGATGCAAGACCTGAGGTGACTCAGTGCTCTTGCACCGCACTACTTAGCCGTGCCGATCGCTGTACCAAAGGTTGACTTTGGCGGTTAGCGTGATGCTGTTATTACGAGTGCGAGTGGCACAAGACATGGAGAGTAGGCGCAATTTGCGGTAACCGTTTCTTTTTATTTCATAGCGACTGGAGAGTACATATGTGGGGTTCTAGGCGTAGAACTTCCGTAGGAGGTTTACATTCCATGGTCGCTTGACGTCGAGTTAGCCGTCCGCGACGTCGGTGAGGTAGTAGGCGCTGCTGCGAGTACATGGCCGATGGCGAATGGTCCCTCCCATGGGGGGGAAAGCTTGTGCATGCCCTTCTTGTCCTGGATGAGACGCAGCACCAGGTCGCCTTCTTGGAAGGTGCGAGTTTTCACCCGCCGACTGTGGTAGCGGCGGAGTCCTTGTTGGTAGATGGCGGTGCGCGAGCGAGCTAGGTCGCGTGCCTCGTCGAGTTGATCGACTCCATCCTGTCGTGCGAGTTCGTTCGCAGCTTCCGTGTAGTGGACGACCCTTGGCGAGTCGTGCTCAAGGTCGGTGGGCATGACTGCCTCGGCGTTGTACACCATGAAGAAGGGGGTGAATCATGTCGACCTGTTGACCGAGGTGAGGATTCCCCAGATGACGGAGGGTAGCTCCTCGACCCAGCACCCGGCGGTGCGCTCGAGGGGTACTTGGAGTCGCGGCTTCAGGCCGTGGAGGATGCTTTGGTTGGCCCGTTCCGCCTGGCCGTTGGATTCCGGGTGGGCGACTGACGCGAGGTCAAGCCGAATGTGGTGCTCTTCGCAGAATTCGGCCATGGCTCCTTTGGCGAAGTTGGTGCAGTTGTCCGTGATGATGCTGTTTGGGAACCCGTAGCGATATATGATCTCACGTAGGAATTTGGTGGCGGTCTTCCCATCGCATTTCCGAACTGGCTTGGCTTCCACCCACTTTGTGAATTTGTCGACCGCGACCAAGAGGTGGGTGTAGCCAGAGGGCGCCTTCTTGAAAGGGCCTACCATGTCCATACCCCACACAGCGAATGGCCAGGTGATGGGGATTGTTTTGAGCGCTGAGCTCGGCACGTGCGTCTATTTGGCGTATCTCTGGCACCCGGCGCACCGCTGGACAATGTCGACAGCGTCGGTGTGTGCGGTGGGCCAGTAGAAGCCATGTCGCATAGCCTTGGCGATGAGAGAGCGGGCGCCGGCGTGGTGGCCGCAGTCATCGGAGTGGATGTCGTGGAGGATCTTGCATCCTTCGGCGGGTTGGACGCAGCGTTGGAACACGCCGATGATACTGCGCTTGTGGAGCTCGCCGTCGATGATGGCGTAGGACTTGCATCGATGGCCAATCATCCGAAGCCCGTTCGCCCGGCAAGGTGCCGCCTGTAGGCGATGTAGGGCTTGGTCCAGTCGTCTGGCTCGTTGACGAGTGCGACCAGGGCTGCCTCAGGTTGGAGCGGGACTCCGATGTCGATCTCCCTTAGGGGAGAGACTGATGGCTTGGGGATCGTGGTCGAGGAAGACGCCGCGGTGGTGCGGTCGAGCCAACCCGATGCGAGAGAGGAGTCGGCCTCGTTTCTTCCGCCGTCCGATCCACTCGATGAGTAGCCCGTGAAGTGTCCGCCCAAATTGTCCATCGCTTGGCACACGCCATGGTGGGGAGACGGCGTCAGGTGCCGACTTGCCCCGCGACGAGGTCGGAGTCGCCGAGCAGCGTAGCGACGTTCATCTCCTTGGCGCCGCATGCCGTGGAGTAAGGCCTCAGACTCGCCATGTTGTTGGTGCAGGTGTGAAGTCGAGGCAGAGGATGTAGCGGAGCTTGTCGCCTTTGGTGAAGTTAGCACGATCCTGCGCTGCGCCGTCCGCGTTCTTGGAGCCGCTGGCGCAGTGCTCCAATGAAGGTATGGCAGCTTTTCCGCTGCCGGGCTTCTTCCTGGGCCGGTGATAAAGTCTGCTAGGGCTGCGACTTGATCGCTGCGGGCTCGTATTTGATGTTGTGGACGCCGATCACGACGGCCCACTGGCGACCGCCGGTCGCCTCACGGTTGCGGATGATGTCTGCAGTGGTGCCGAGAAACACCGTGATCGGTGCTCGGAAGTAGTGCGGCAGGCGCTGGGCTCAACACCGCAGATACCAGCTTTTGGTACTGGGGTGCTGCGCGACTCGGTGAGGACCTCGCTGATGTAGTAGACCGTCGCTGTATCGGGCGCCTTTCCTTCCTCCGTCGCCGACGACCATTACGACGCCGACGACGTTGAAGCCGCGACGAAACCAGCATGGGTTCTTTGTCGGCGGGGCGGCGAAAAGCGGTGCGGCGAGTAGCACCTTTTGAGATTGCGAACGCTGCCGCCCGCCTCCTTGTCCCATCGGAAGGTGGGGTTCTGCGCATCAGCGGTATAGGGGCATCGCCTTTCGCCAAGCGGGGATGAAGCGACCGAGAGCCGCTACCGCCGGCTAGTTTCGGACGCCGCAGCATTCGGGTTTGCCGAGCGGGCGATCGTGTCGATCTTCGTGGGGTTCGCCTCAATCCTCGCTTTGGAGACGACGTACCCAAAGAGTTGTCTCCGCAGGTACACCAAGGTGCATTTGCTGAGTTGAGCTTTATCTTGTATTTTCGCAAGTTGGTAACGCTTTCAGGTCGGCGAGTAGGTCGCCCTGGCGAGCGGACTTTACGACCACGTCGTCGATGTAGACGTGGATGTTGCGGCCAATTTGGCTCGCAAGGCATTCTTGCATGCACCGCTGGTAGGTTGCCCCGGCGTTCTTGAGGCCGAAGGTCATGGCGGTGTAGCAGAAGGCTCCGAATGGCGTGATGAACGCCGTCTTCTCCTCGTCCTCGACAGCCATTTTGATCTGGTTGTAACCAGAGTAGGCGTCGAGGAAACAACGACTCCGAGCCCGTGGTGGAATCGATTATCCGGTCGATCCGCGGGAGGACTAATGCTCCTTTGGCAAAGCGCCGTTCAGGTTTGTGTAGTCGATACACATCCTCCAGGTCCCGTTTTTCTTCTCGACCAGGACTGGGTTTGCCAGCCACTTGGAGTATTTGATTGGCCGGATGAAGCCTGCAGCGAGTAGACGCTGCACCTCCTCGGCGATTGCTCGGCGGCGCTCTTCATTGAAGGGCCGCAGCGACTGCTTGACAGGTCGCACTTTGGGGTCGGCGTTTAGCTTGTGCTCAGCGAGCTCCCTGGGGACACCGGGCATGTCAGAGGGCTTCCATGCGAAGATGTCCCTGTTCTCACGGAGGAACTCGGCGAGCGCGCTTCCTATGCCGGGCTCATGCCCGTCCCCGATCGTCATCGTTCGGCTGGAGTCGCTGGGACCAGCTCGACGACGGGTGTGCGTAGTGGCCTCAAAGGTTGAGGTGTTTGCGCCCGAGTTGGGCTTCTTGAGTATGGTGGGGTCGCCGTTGTTGACCGCCGCATTTGGCGAGTTCATCCGCGTGGTTGGTCTCCGCCGCGATGACTGCGTCAGCGAGCTCGGCACCTTTGGCCTCGCACTCGGCGGCCATGTCGGGGTCGCCGTTGATGGTGATGACGCCGCATGGCCCGGGGAGCTTCATCGTGTTGTACGCGTAGTGGGGCGCTGCCATGAACTTGGCGAACGCCTGGCGCCCCAGGACGCAATGGTAGGGGCTGTCGAAGGGCACGAGCTCGAAGACGATCCGCTCGGTGCGGAAGTTTGCTGGTGTGCCAAAGGTGACTGGCAGCATGACCTTGCCGATCGGGTACGCCTTCTGACCAGGGACGATGTCGTGGAACGTGGTGTGGGTCGTCTCGATCATCGACTGCGGGAGCCGCAGCCGCCTGAAGGTATCCAGGCACAGGATGTTGATGGAGCTTCCGCCGTCCATCAATGTCTTGGGGAGCCAGTAGTCGCCGACCTGGTGCTTTCCCATCGCCGTCGATCCTGGCGGGGGTCGGGCACTTCCTCCTGGTGGCGCGTTCTTGCAGATCGCGCGCTCGGCCACGCGGGCCGGGTCGTTTTCGTCGTCAAAGTTCAGGGCGCGCCCCTAAACGGTGGGGTTCAGGCGCGACCTGATCCGCTGTTGGTGGTAGCGCGATAGCTCTCGCGCCACCGCCGAGGCGAAATTTTCGCGGCCGCTTGCTCTTGCGCACGCCTCCGCCAGCCAGCGGAGTTCCTCGACCTCCGTCGCCGTGGCGTTAGGAGGGATTGGGGTGGAGAATGGATCCTCTGGCGGATCGGTGCCGGTCGCCATGTAGGTCGCAGCATGGCGGCCGGTTCCGTCACGGAGGTCGGCGGAGTTCTCTGACCCGGAGTCGAATTCGAAGATCCCGAGGATGGAGGGGTCCTCGAAGTCTCCCACGTTGGAGACCTGGGGTCGCCGAGTCGGCGTCGTCGTTGAGGGCCACGTCTTCTGCGGTCGCTGAGTTTTCGGCCACATCGATGTGGGCCGAATTGTACTCGGAGGCAAGGTGATGGATCGTGCGGACCTGGCTCTCGGAGAGCCGATCGCGTGGCGGCGACTCACGGATGCGAGCCGAGTCCTCCAAGACGATGACGTCGGTGAGGCCGACGAAGAGGCTGATCGTGCCGACCGGCAAGATCACGCCAGCGTGACGGTCGCGCCACGGACGTAGCTGCTCGGCAAGATTTGGAGCATCTCGCGATCGCTATCATGCGCGGTGGCGACCGCCTCGCTGATGGGCAGATTGGATCTCGCCAGAACACCGCGACCGCCAGGCCCCACGGTGGGCGCCACCGCTGGGAATGGTCACGGCAGATGCTGCAATCGGCAGCAGTAGTAGAACGAGGGGGCGGCCAGCCATTCATGTGCGAGATGAGGGCGGAGACTCGTGGTTTTACCTGTGTTCGGCCCCGAGGGTAAAGACCTACTCCTGCTAGATTGTATTATGAAGGTGGTACAATGGGCGAAGCTCGGCGGCTAGGGCAGAGTCGCTTGAAGTATGAAGGGACGTATCTATACACGCCCCGCAGGGAGGTTTATATAGGCTCACCTCCCCTAGGGTTTACATATCTCAACCGAATCAGTTAAGGCTTCGGTTCTTGTTTTACCTAATCCGAATGGGCCTATCTACTCGCCTGGGCCTTCAGCTTCCAGTCGCTTGGATCCACGCCGGGCTTTGATCCAGTCGCTGTCTTGCAGGCCCACTCGCCAGTTCTTTGGGCCAGTCGGAAACGTCCTGCTGGGTATACCCCGGTAGGTACATCCCCATCACCTGGCATCTCCGGCTAGATAGTGGGTGGCGAACAGAACTTTCTCGTTGGCTTCCACTCCGGCGACTTCTAGGTTATTTTCCATGGTTTGCAGCCAATCATCGGCGTCTAGGGGCTCTTCTGATTTAGTGAAAACAGGTGGGTTGGTATTCTGGAAATTCTTAAGCTTAGATCCATGGTTGTCCTGATTTCCGTGGCCTTGGTTGTTGTGGGCAAGTTGGGCTATCTGTTGCAGTGTGGCTAGGTTGTCTTGATGTTCCGCTCTTTCAGCTTCGCGGTCAGAAGTCAACATTTGCAGAATCTGCAACATCGGGTCCGGGGATGAACCACTTCCTCCACGTGGCATCTGAAGATTGAGATAGATCATGAGAAAAGAGGGAAGTTTCTAAGGTCTTGGGGTCTTTGAAAAGTTTTTAAAGTTTGACTCAGATTTTCTAGCAACTTGCTTTTTCATTCATTCATTCATTCATTCATAGCACACGATACAACACACACCACAACAAAGGAAAATAGATGGTTTTAAGAACCATTCTGAGAACTACGATACAGTGGGACCGAATACTACTCACTACGCTAGTGCTCAAGTGCTACTACTCCTCGGAATCTGTGGCCTCATCATCCTCATCATCATCGATGAAACCGAAATCATCTTCATCGGTGAAGAAGTCCATAGCCTGATCCTCCAGAAAATCATCATCATCGCTGAGATAGGAGTAGGGGTCTCCACGAAGATCCTCTCCGGCATTCTCCCTTTCCTCCAACTGCATGTCTCTCTCGTGGATGGTCTCCTCCAAAGATGAGATACGGTGGCAAAGACGGGAAATGATGCGCTCCTTCTTATCGAGCTGACGGTAGCGAGACTTGCGATCTTTTGCTAACATGGCAATGGTCTGATCCTTCGTCTTGATGATGGCAGCCTTGTGGTTGCAGTAGTCACGGCAGTTGTCCAACTCCTGCTGATGATCGTACATCATGAAGCTAAGGTGGTCCAATTGGGTCTTCAACTCGGGGGTGGTATGGGGCTTCCAGTGGTTGTCCATTTGCATCACGCCTTGGGAAAAACTCAAAGCGAGTACCCTTGATCTGGTTGATGCTCTGCCCACACAGACGGGAAAGAGCTTCATGCATGGCACTGGCAAGTCCATCGAGCCAGTTGTTCTCTCTTAAGGTAAACTGAATTCCTTCCGCAGTGGGAGGTTCAATCTTTCCTCGGAGACTTGCAAAAATTAGCCACTGCAGATCTTCTTCTCCTTGATCATTGAGCTGAGCTCCGAAGAACTCGGGGTGCGGACGCTCCAGAAGTTCCGAAAGCTGGTCCAAATCCCTCTCAAAGATAAGGTCTCCTCCATTCCCCAATTGGTAAAACTTGCTGTACTTCACGTCCATCTATAAGAATATAGGATGAGTAAGTTAGTAGAGTGATCAAGTGTGTCAAAATTTTATGTATTTGCAAGAGTTTTTGTGGAACATGAATTTTCATGAAAGAATCAAAGGGATAAGAATGAGAATAAGTTTTTGTAAATATTTGTTTTCTTTGGTTTTGGAAAATAAGTTTTTGATTCAAACGTCCAGCCTAACTAGGGTCTCCTATGGTCAGGATGGCGCCGATACCAACTTGTCAACACCCGGATTTTTAATCCCAGATGCCTGTTATGCCATACATCGCAATCCCAGGATTACCATTTTTGCAAGACATAACAGAATTGCATACCATAGTACATCATCCATTACAAACCGTACATAAGTTCTTACACAAATAGGGATCTCATGATCCAGTTCTTAATACAACATCAAGCAGCGGAATACGTAATAATAATGGTAGCGTAGGCGAAGCTCCATCTTCTAGGTCACAGGCAATGTTGACGATGGGAGATGATCCTAGTTGTCGTAACCTTCCTGGGGTCCATCCTCCAGGTACTCTTCTTCATAGTCTGGCCATGGGAATAGCCAGCGACAAAGCCATTAGTACACTTTAAGTACTCGCAAACTAATACTAACAAGTAAAAGGGGTTTTTGATAATAGGACACTAGGCTCTAGGGTTGTTTTGCAAAAGCCAGATTTATCTCTACTAAGTTTAGAAGCAACAATTGCTAGTTGAAGTTTATAACATCTAAGTGGGAACTTGTATTTCATATCACAACCCTGTTGTGGTCAAGTCAAAGTCTCACTTCATTGCACAAGTCATTTTGAAAAGTCTGACGGGGGAACAAAGATGGCACATTAACTCCCATAATCATGACGCCTATTCGAATAGTTTGACACTCTGTAGAGATTGTACACTTTCACCACAACATTCGATACATCTGTCAGGAACAAATCCTGAATTCACCATACTTAGTATGCGGATAATCAATCCTAACCTTTCAATTACACGCCCTAGTATAAGCACCTCTCCTGTGAATTTGGCCTCCCAACCATGACCACCTGTCATCTTGGGTACTGCACAGGTGGACAATCTTCACAAGGTAGCCTCAGCTCAGACCTTGGCCGTGAGGGAACTAATACTAAGGTACATAAGTTTCCAGTCAAGCCCTACCCAATCTTCGGGTATTATGGTTGTACGATAAAATTGGAATGGTATCGCATCCAGACAACCATCAGTTTTATAAAGGGCTAAGGCTCATGCCTCAACATTTTCATCACCAAAATAATCAGGTGTTCGGAAACACATGTCCAAAACATTTCAATAGAATGATCCATCATTCCAAGGTTTTCATAACCATTTTTCCACCAAGTATTCCCATCTAAAGTTGATCAAGTTTTATGCTTAGCACTAGCATCTACAGGTGGGGGTAAGTACTAATGAGGGGTGGTAAACTAGTAGAGTTTCAACTAAGTTCAATCATATGCCTTAGGATGACATCAAGATTATCTAGCTTAGGCCAAATTTTATGCTCTTTATGCAACCTTCAAATATCTTTCTAGTATCTATAATTCACTTAAGTAAACTCTAAGTAATAGCTTTGATAAAGAAATAAAGTATAAAGCTTGTAAGCAAAAACTAGGATTGGTTTATCAATTGGGTAGGATCATCTATGCTTAGGGCATATAGTTGGCAGGGTGACAAGCAAGTATTGGCTTGCATAATATCAGTATAATCTTGCTAAATTGCAAGCGTTAGCTTGCATTGGTCCACTTAGTTAATAAAGCTTGCCTTATGCAGAGCAGTGGTTGAAATTCTCCTCGGCTTCTTCCTCGTAGAATCCTCCTTCCTCCTCGTATCCTTGATCGGTACTAGCGTCTATAAATAAATACGATGTACACAATCACCAAACAATACTTAACTACTTGCAATCATCACACACAAGGGTCCTATAGATGATCTAACATCCTCACTAACATTACAAGATTAAGGCTTGGTTTAATTCCTTTTATTTTTAGAAAAGTAATTTCTACTCATTGAAAAACTACTTAAGATTTAATATTCTCCAAACCAAACATGGGATCATGTTGACACATGTCATCACCACATATTTTAGTCCATGGGAATATGATTTAAAGTGGTGTCACAATTTAATAAGGTTTTACCCTTTTATTTTAATTAAATAAAGTGACTAGAAATGCCTATGGGGCATTCTTTTATTACTTGAACATTATTTCTGCAAGTAAACCTATATAATTTTATATATTCTGAAAGGTATGGTTAAATGTGATTTTTGAGAGTTGGAATCAACTCAAAAGCTATTATGGTTTAAATTTGAAAAATGTTTGAATGCAGAAAAGCTTGTGCCTTGTTATTTTTACCATGGGTGATCTATATATCCAAATGACTTGAATCCAACGGGCTTGGATTCAGCATTTCAAGACCTTTCTAGCAAAATTAGTTTCATTCAATTTGGTGTACTGGATCGACCTAGGTTGATTTTTGAAACTGGGTACAGAAGTGTGTTTGAAATAAAATGGAAAAGGTTTAATTCAAATAACTGGGCTGCGCAGGAAAAGTTAACGGGCGGCTGCTGCTAAAGGCCTGCTTCTGGCTGTTTAAGTGGCTGTCCCCACTCGTTAGTGAGACAGGGGGTGCGAAGCGGTATGGAGTGATGTGGGTCGTTCGATCGGGTTCTAATCCAACGGCTGGGAGTCATCGTCGACGTTGAGCAACGCCGGCGAGACAGAAACCTAGCATGGCCAATGGGGGTTGCTGGGGGCTCACCGGGGTGCAGGCGAGGGTCGGCGAGGCGGGCGAACGACGAAGTCGACGACGACGAATCTCCTGGTACCAGTGGCTCCTCCTGGGGCGGCTCCAATCGCTGGCTCCCTTCCTCTCCGTGAGGCGGCGCAAGTGAAATTCGCGGCGTCACTTTGCTCGCTTGTTCGAACGGTGGCACGATATGTGGTGAGAGGGAGTACAATGGTGTGCTCAATTCGCTGGGGTGGCCTCTATTTATAGTCGGCGAGGGACCGTCACGCATGGTGAGCCTGTCAGGCGATAGTACGACGCTATTGGCATGGGCGAAGGTAGGGGACGGTGTGGTGTTCCCTGGCGATGCTCAACGATACGGTGGCGAGACGTGGGGTGGTGCGGGTTGGTCTAGAACACGCGATGCTCTGCGCGGCAGAGGCGGCGTCTTCGACGGCGAACGGTGGCTGTGCGGCATGGGGCGGCGAACGAGGATGTCGGGCGGTCTCCTGGGTCGGTGGCGATCGTGTATGCACGCGGTGAGGGCGGCGCGCGGTCTGTGGGCTTTGGTCGAGGGTGGCGCTCTGGCGCATGGTCGGCATGGTTGCTGGCGAGCTGGGCGTGTCCGCAAGTGGTCCAGTGGGTCGGCAACGCGCTCGGCCGGACGAGTGGCGATGGACGGTGGGCTGCCTCCCAGACATGCTGGCTAGGCTTGTTTCTCCTCCTAGCTTGCTGTCGACATGGGGGTGACAAGGTTGGCTTCGGCTGTTCACCATTGATGGTTTTGGCAAGCTCACAGTGATGCTAGTGCTTGGTTAATCTTGCTAGATGATCTACTGATCTGGTTGTGAGCTAGATAGGGAACCAGTTAGGCAAGAATCACTGCTCACAATAGTGTTTGGATTTTGTTTGATTTGTGTCTGCCAAGTGTTTGATGAAATGGCCGCATGAATTCAAGTTTTGAATTTTGAAAAGATTTTTGGTGGGTGTGCTAGATTGGTGCTGGTGAGTCTGCAGATGCTTGGGTTTTGAAAGTTGAGCTTGTTTGAGTGGTTTTTGAAAAAGTGGGATCTTCCCATATGATAAATATTCAATTTTGAATTGTCATTTAAACTATGCATTTGAAAGTTTCTGGATGATCACAAAGTGAGCCTTGATACTTTGTTATGAGCACAATCAAGGGGTTCAAAGATCTAGAAAAGTTTCTGTTAGTTTTTGAAAGTTTGAGACAGCCAAAGTAGGCATGGGAGTTAAATTGGTCAAAATGACCATTCCTTTATTTTATTTGTTTTGCTTTATTTGTCTTTGGGAAAAGTGTGGGAAATGTTTTAGATGATGT
Organism: Avena insularis; assembly: GCA_023614405.1. NCBI lineage: Eukaryota > Viridiplantae > Streptophyta > Magnoliopsida > Poales > Poaceae > Avena > Avena insularis. Next base: position 372,450,230 of record CM042695.1, on the reverse strand, counting down.
TTATTTCACCTAAGAAACATTTTACAAGCAAGGAAACATACAAACAAGGTGGTTCAAAAGAATTTCAAATTCGATGCATACTCATATGCATGCATTCATAATTTTATTTAGAAAAGTTTTTGTTAACCCTAATTTTGATGTTTAGAGTTTGATGATCCAAGTTCAATATTTTTGGGATGTTACAGCCACATCATCCGCGGCCGCGGTGGTTTCGGCCACGTTGCTGTGGGCCGAGTCGTACTCGGAGGCGAGGCGGTGAATCATGCGGACCTGACTCTCGGAGAGCCAGTCGCGTGGCGGCGACTCGCGGATGCGAGTCGAGTCCTCCGAGATGATGACGTCGGTGAGGCCGACGAAGAGACTGATCGTGCCGACCGACAGGATTACGCTATGTGTGACGGGTCGCGCCGCCGGGACGTAGCTGATCGGCAAGATTTGGAGCATCTCGCCGATCGCGATCATGCGGCCGGTGGCAATCGACTCGTTGATGGGAAATTTGGATCTCACCGCAGAACACCGGCTTGACCGGCCAGGCCCCATGGTGGGCGCCATTGTCATGGGAATGACCACGGCAGATGCTGCAATCGGCAGCGAGTAGTAGAACATGGGGCAAGGGCGGCCAGCCATCTGCGGTGCGAGATGAGGGCTGAGACACAAGGGTTTACCCAGGTTCGGCCCCCCGGAGGGTAAAGACCTACTCCTGCTATATTGTATTATGATGAGAGTACAATGGGGCGAGCTCGACGGCTAGGCGGTGAGTCGCTTGGGTGTATGATGGAATGTGTCCTCTATGCGTCCTCTAGGGAGGTTTATATAGACTCACCTCGCTAGGGTTTACAAATCACAACCGAATTAGTTAAGGATTCAGAGATTCTATGACCTAGTCCGACTGGGCCTAGCTACGCTTCTGGGCCTTTAGCTTCTAGTCGCTTGAGTCCACGCCAAGTCTTGATCCAGTCGCCGTCCTGCAGGCCCATTCGCTGACGCTTGGGCTAGTAGGAAACGTCCTCCTGGGTATACCCCGGTAGGCATATCCCCATCATCTAATATCCCTTGTTCATCAATGTTGGGTAATCCACTATTGATCTATCAACTCTTGTTTTTATCTTAGCATTCACTTAAATCCTTTTGAGAAGGAAGTAAGAAGAGGTAAGTAGTAATGCTAGTTTTGGATATCATCTATAGGATGGGAGTGAGTGAAGAGAATCAAATCAATAGGATTATTGATGAAGTTAGCTCACTCCTAAAATGATAGAAGAGTTATTTGGAATATATAATCATATGGTGTTAAAGAAGATTACAAGGATAAATCCTGAAGCAAGTTACCAAGGAGTAATCCTATTGGATTAAGCAGGCATAGTCATGAATAAGATCCCTTAATCCAATAGAGATGCTAAGAAGATAAATTCAATAAAACTATAATGTTGTATTGATGAAAACTTTGGTTAGCCAACTGGAAACCTAAACCATAAAGAATCAAAGGATTATAATGATCATGCTTTAGTCACCAAGATTGAATGCTTATTGACGAGGTTTGATTTCGTCAATGCACATTGTTATGAGCTTGGGTTTTGGAGAAGATGGGGATGCTGGAGATCGCGGAACGGTTAGCAAGAAGGAAACACGGGGACACGAGGTTTACCCAGGTTCAGGCCCTCGGAGGGAAAACCCTACTCCTGCTTGTCTGCTCTTGATTACGGCAGAACCGAAGGTTACAGGGGTGCGCAGATGCAATCTGGCATGGAGGTGTGTATGCGGTGGTATGCGAAGTGCCCTCCTCGTTGTTCCCTCCTAGACTTTATATAGAGATAGGCAGGTCCTGGGCACAGATCGTGTCGGTTACAGGTTTTAGGGTTTGCCCCTTTGAATATTCTATCTATTCTACTCTTGCTCTCCAAGGATCCGAAGGCGTCATGGGCCCTGGCCACCCGAAAGTCTTCATGGGCTGGCGCATATTCGTCGTGGGCCTTCCTTGGGATGCACCAGGTATGCTAAAATCGTGTACCCGCAGGGTATAACCATGTCAGTAGCCCCCGAGTGTTCAGTCGAATCGTAGATTCGGCTGAAGACTCTTCAATCTTTTGGTTGCAGCTATCTCTGCTCATTTAGAGAATAATTTAAGTGTGTAGGGATTGTTGATGCGTGTGCCTGACTCTCCCGACGAATCAGGGTCAGTTAACTGTCTTAGGACAAAACAACACGATCTTCTTCAGATTCGAGTCCCTCGACTCGAATCCGGAACATATGCTGGCGTAATTCGACTCAGGCCACGGAGGACTTACAGGAGTGGAATTCCAGTAAATTTTAAATGATGTACCCAACACGTCCGTCGGGATTTTTCATCGCGCCTGCTCGCACGGATTCTTACTAGCAGAGCACAGTCATGTGTGTTGCCAGGCCATCAGATGATATCTTAATCTTTGTGTCGCAGACACAACGTCCAAATGTTTATCACCACGGAGGTGTTTCGGGTGGCCAAGGAGGACGTTGCTCACTTAGCGTTAATTAGGGCAGAGTTGCCGAAAAGTTTTTTGCATACTAATCCGAAGGATCGCAGTCGAAGAATTCATAGGGTGCGTGACAAGCGCTCCCTATGGGAGTAGCCCCCGAGTGTCCGTTCAAGTCGTAGACTCGAGCAGAGACTTTAATTCAGTCTTTGTTGACTTTTAGGTCCATAGGACACAAAATTTTCGGATGCTTGAATCCATCCTCCCTATGAGAGTAGCCCCCGAGTCCGTAGTGGAGTCGCAGACTCAACGTAGGACTCGAAGAATAGTTCAATGGTGTAGTGCTTTATTCAAAATTTTCGGATGCTTGAATCCATCCTCCCTATAGGAGTAGCCCCCGAGTAGTTAGTCGAATCATAGATTCGAGTGAGTACTTTTAGCTGTGTAGCCGAAGAATTGTAACTGTTGCTAGTATAGCTTTTGATGACGTCAGTGCTGATGATCGGTGACCTCAAGCGTCTGCAGCGCTAGAGATGACGTGACTGGATGAACATGGGTCCCACCTTCTGACTTTGAGTTGACTGGTCACACACGGCGTGGAGATAATTATGGCATCGCCTTGATTTCCGTGCATAGTGGACGGCGTGTGAGCGACGGTTCGCTGCTGTGCTGACACGTGGACGGTTGGATTTGGATGTTGGCTTTAGGTCTTCCCGATGAACGGTCGTTGTGCATCGTCCTCATCCTTATAATCATTGGGGAAAAGTGAGTTTGTTTTTCACCGCAGCCATTCTCTTTTCACTGCTCCCATCTTCTTTGAGCTTTCCTTGCTGCGCGCTGGAATTTCTTCGAACCTTTCCTTCCTTGTTTCTGCGTTCTCATCATTGCCACCGCCGCACTATGATGGGGAAGTCCAAGAAGGCCTCCACCGCGGTTGGTACGAGTGTTGCCGCCGGCGGCAAGAAGGGTTCCGCCACTCGCATCACCGATGGTGGCTGGCAGTGATCGAAGACTCACGAGGCTGATCTCCTCAAGCTCCCCGCATGGAGGCCGTCAGGATTCCCGGTGACGAGGTAATTCCCCGTCCTCCCGCTGGGTTTCGGGTCATGTTCGTCGCTTTCATCCTTCGGGGCCTTTCCTTCCCAATCCATATTGAATGGGAGTCCATTCCATACCATGAAGATGAATTCATGCCAGGATCTACTTCCTCTAGTACTTTTGTTGAAACTAAACATGAAGAGGAAATCAAAAGAGCTCAATTTCAAGTCACTTCTTTGAAGAATGACTTGAAAATGGTCATCAAGGAAGGCAGTGTCAAAAAATCTTGAGTGTGCAAAAATCCCCAATGACAAGAGTGGGCTTGGATTCAACTCAATGTCAAGAACAAGTCCACTATCAGGGTTGAAAACCACAAGGACAACAAAGAAGAATGCCGAATGTCTAATAATCCGGCCAACATTGTGTGCTTCAAGTGATGAGGAAGAAGGTTAGTAAACATTGCCCATGAATGAGAAGTCCCTTGGCGAAGCAACAAGGAACAGCCTCAAGCTCTACATCTTTTTAGAGATGGGCCTCCTCCCAAGGTTTGAAGCTCTTCCTCAAGTTGTTTCTTCATCCAAAGGAATAAAGATGAGTAGAACTTACTTTAGTCCGCGTCTTGAGAAGGGCACATTTCTTCCTCATGCACTATTGGTATCTCCTCATCCCATCCTATCTTGATTGATGATGCTTATTTCTCTTTTATATAAGGATGAGGGTTGGAAATGTGTTTGCCAAATTTGTTGGTATCAATGTGGGTTCAAGAAAGAACCATTTGGGTTGCCAAGCCTATTGTGACTAACCTCTTAGGACCCAACTTGATTGGGGAAACAAAGCAAAACGATCAATAGGTGTATTTTGGGGCATTGGAGACTTGGCTGCCATCTTATCAGAAGGTAAGAGGAAATCTTCATTATTACATTCAAGCCAAGTCATATTGGATTATATAATGGCTCTATTATATTTCCAATGTTACCTCCTTGTACGGTAACATGTAACTCATTTCATTGAAAGTTACTGGCGCCCATGTGCATGTGTTGGAGTATTCTTCCGCCTTAACTTTGTACATGTTGTACCTTCCAATTAAAATATGCTCAGAGATGGTATAAAGCTTATTTGTGTATGTTAGGTATGCAGCAGGCTGGGAGGCTGCGGCGCCCAGAATGACCTTACTTGGTTATATTTGATATATTATTTGGCTCTTGTGAGATTACATGGATTATCCATTTTGAGGGAGTGTTATGCTCTACCATACAATCTAATCCTAAAATGTGTGTACATAAAGGGAATACCACCTAGTACTTATATGTTTGACTCAAGCATCTAGTCTATTGTCTCAATTCTCATAGAAATTTAGGATTATAATGTACCTCAATTGTATCTCTATTTGTCTCACTAACATGGTGTTTGTGGTAGTATCACATTATGGGGGGGAGTCATACTTAGTGCATATTCAATCCTATAAAATGTGAATATTAGTTGTGTCCTTAGGGTGAATTGATATTGATAATTTACCCGGCACCTATAACTGTCACATTGCTCGTCCTGGTTCAATTTGCTTGAATGGGCCGTTTATTGATCTTATTTTGGATCTTGATTGTGAGACCCATGATTCTTCGTTGTACTTCTCCTCATATTTAGATATATATATATTAGGCATGGAAATCATTTGGCTTCAAGTAGATTCTAATGATCTAGTGATTGTGATGACATGGAAGCTACAAGAATCTTTATGTCATGGTGAAAGGATTAATCTCTTATAAAGGATATGCTTCTTGTGACTATGATCTTGATGAAGTGGACTTTGCGATTTCTTTGGACTGGACGTCTTAACAATATTTCTTGTCCTTGACAATGGGTTACTCAATTTATGGTAGAATTGATTGATCATATTCACTTTTGTGAAATCCAACAATATTGTCCTATCTTTGGCCAGTAAATGTTTTGTGTGCTCCATGTGTTTCCTTGCTACTTTTGGATCCTTCTATTTTATTGGTATCCTCTTGTGTTTTATTTAATGAGTAGTAGTGATGATCTCATTTGTGTGCATTTTACATTCAAAGGAAAAATACTATATAATGTTCATCCATGGGGCAAAGAGGTTTCCTACCTTCTCTAACATCTTGGTTTATGCTTCTTGTTTGATCCATATCGGTCTTATGTGCTTGGAACTCTTCAATATATCTTCGGATATGCATGTGCCATCATGTGAAACAATGGAGTTACTTTCTTGTTGGCGAACCTTGCTCTTTTTGGGAGTTGGTTTGTCTCATTCCTTCGATTTCTTAGTTTCTCACCATTTAGAATAGATAAATCCTTGAGCATTTTATTTCTATCTATCTTTGCCGCCAGCCTCGGTCTTCTTGCTCTTGAACTTACGATCTTTCATGTGTTAAGAATTGGTTCTTTGATACAATTTGAATATACAACTATCATACATTGTATTCAAAACATTGTATCTCCTTTTGGTTCTTGGAAAGCTTTATCATGCATATTTACTATATGTTTGTATATTATGGCATGCTTGCTCTTTGATCCAATATAATGCTCAACCAATCCACCATGCAGTTATTGCATATACCATAGATTCGTTCAAAACATATTTAATTGGAGTACCTCCTAGTGATTGTCCCTAGGTATACCTAGTTACAACTTTACATTAGAACAAGATAGTTTAATGAGAAAAGAGCACTTGAAATGCTAAGCGGTGTACATTGGAGATATTCTTGAACTTGCTTGTCTCTCAATTTTCAAGGAGTGATGCTTATCTCATATGCCCTGCAGTTTTGTAGAATTAGGTTGGAGGCTTTTGGTCACCCGTCCCAATTCATATCCTCTACATCCCAATTATATCTCACTATATAGGGTTTCTCATGCTCATATATCTTGATTCCAACACGTTTGGAAAAGCGTTGCCTTCTACTTCCCACACGAGAATTAACAGCGGACCACGCGATACAGCCTCTAGCCATGGTCCTTCAACAAGCTCTCGTGTATATGTGTTTGCAAACAAACTTGAGATCATGCATGTAAGTTGAAGATATATAAAATCATGCATATGATAGAAACAACGCCAATTGCTACAAGAAGCAATTACCTAGCGGTAGAGTTTCCTGAAAAGGTTGGCTCGGTTGAATTGCTTTTGAATAGGGTTAATCTTTGAATTTGTCTGACTTTAGAGTTATTTTATTGTTGCAATTTGCGTCGCAGTCTATTTCTCTTATTTTTATGTGGCTGCAGCAACTCTCCTAAGCGTGATATAGTTGTAATATATATTTATGTTGTTTCTTGAAGTTCTCCATTCGTTAAGATGCATATTTGTAGCCTTTGGCCCATGCTTTGAAACAAAAATCTTATTGGTGCTATAGAGTTGATAGCTGCTACCACTGTATGTCATTTTCTTTTCATATGCCTTATTCGTATAGCGATACCACATTTGTGAGAAATTGTAGCAATGTGCGCGATTACTCTAATAGCTTTGACATAGTTTCCTAACTTTGTGGGACACCTGTCAGGCTGACGTGTGGCGATGAATCAGCGATACCTTTCTGCCCATTTGCATTCTTGGGTCCTCAGAGATTTTGATGCAAAATATGAAGTCCTTGGTTCCTAAAACTTGTTTCACTTAACTTTTGAATCTCATCTTGTTTCAAATCGACAAAAGTTTGGATCTGAAAAACTTTCGAGAATTGATTATTACACCTTTTTTCCCAAACTTTATTTATTGTTTATATAATTAATAAAATTATTGTTGATATTTTCATCTAATTCATAATAATCTCATTTGTCTTCTTTCTCATTTGAAATGTGCTTCCTTTAAATGCTTATGGGGATCAAAATAATATCCTTATTTATTAAAAATTCAGGAATCCATTTCTTATATTTATAATGCCCAAATCTTGGTATTCTCTCGGATATTGTTGATTATGAAGCACTCTTAATAAATGCTCATATCAACATCTTGTTCTTCCATTTATGACTCATTAGACTTGTTTTCATTTGGTTGTGATCTTGTAAATTGCTTGCATCCATTTGACTTTATTAAATTCCTTAGAATCTTTGATTTGGAGCCTTCTAAAGCCCGATCGATATGAAAGTGGCACCTTTCATCATTGTAATCGATCATGTCATCTGCTTTAGCGGCGAAGCCAAGATGCGTTCTTCTTCACCGTAGTCACCCATGCGTACGCGACCTCGCTCTTGCCCGCGCGGCGAGCTTCGTTAAAGTCTGACCTCCAATGATTAGTTGTAGCAAAACCGTTCAAGTTTGGTCTTCGCCAGTGCATAGATTTACTGGCTGCTCTTGCAAACTTCGGCGTGCCACTTTCGGCGATATCTGCCAAGCGCCGCCAAGCTTAAGGGATTGTCGAACCGGCGGCACCGCGCCGCGCTGTTGGGCCCCATGTGTGGTTTTGGTAATTAATGACAATCTCTATGGACTAATGTGTGTATTAAGGTATACTTGTAGGATTTGTCCATTGGCATCGCTCGGAGCATGTGTTGGCTTCAAGGTCGATGAAATGCAAAGAAGATATGTTGTGCAAGCTCAATATGCGAGGTCGATGATGAGGAATTAAGAAAGGCGTTCCATCTGGAGAAGGGCAAGATCATCTACATCGAACTCAAGTGGAATGCTCAAGGCAAAGGTATAATCTTGATAGGTTTTCCCTTTTGCCGGTCTCTTGTTGTGTGTAGGAGACCAGGTTTAGGATAGATAACCATACTATCAAGAGGGGCTCTCGAATGAGTAATTCGGTCACATCGTTCGGAGAGAGCTCAAACCTTTGCATACTTGCATCATCATATTTGGTTGTTATTTGGTCTTGTCCATTTGAGGATATAGAGCTTGTGGTAATCTCCATAACAAACTCTTGTTCATCAAAATCGGATCTCCCATATATATCTTGTTGCGATTTTGATTTATGCGGCTTTTCGGTTTCTCACCAAGTGAGATATCTCACATTATTATACTTGATACTTTCTCACTTTATTGGGAAGCCCTTGTCATCCTCTATCCAACGCAATTTGAATCGGGTCAATCGGAGCTTCCAGTCAAAAGTTATTGCCGTTTGAATATTTGCCTATCAATCTGTTTTCTGGGCCGAGCGGTAGTACCGCGCCCTAAAGCGTCTGCTTTTCTCGCATCGCTAGGTACCTAAATCCGGTACTACCGGCCGGCCCGGTAGTACCGCCCGGGTGGGCCGGTAGTACCGTCCGGCCCAGATATTTTTCTAGATCCAGATCTGCTCTTGCCCAGCTCGTTGCGCCCATTCTCCCGCGTGCAGCCGCCGCTTCGCTGGCCCCACGTGGCCCTGGAAGTCCGGTGTCGCCATGCCGCTACCACCGCCGTTCAAGACAGGCCCGCTATTGCCTGGTCGCTTCACATACACGTGAGCTGCAGGCTAGCCTCACCGCCATCGCTAGCCCCCACGCTGCCTTGCTTGCCTTGCTTGTTGCGCGACTGGCCGCTGCCGCCACTCTTGCTTCTGCCTAGCTCGGCCACACGCCGACTTTGTTGCTGTTGCTCTGGCCAGCTGCTTCGCATCGCTGCTCGCTTTTTTAACCTGGCATTTGCAGTTTTACTACCGGACCGTTCCGAAAAACACTCCAACGGCCATATTTTGTCTAGCCCTATATAAGTCTTTTGTCCATTTTCATTTAGGGTTACTTCTCACTCCTCCTTTTGTCTAAGCTTTGCCCCCATTTGCCTTACTCTTTGAGCTTGATTTCTACACACCCCTCCATTGATTCTTGCATATATTTGAGGGGTTGTTGGAGGTGATCTAGATCTACGTTTTGACCTAACCGATTCATCTCTTTGTGAGTGTATCTTTGGGGATCTAGATTTTGGGGGATTTTGTGTATCTCTTTGATTCCTCCTCTCTTGTTCCCCCAATAGCTTTAGTAGCTTTGTTGGAACTTGAGAGTGAGGGATTTGAGCATCTTTGTGGTGTTCTTGCCATTTGCATTTGGTGCATCGGTTTGAGTTCTCCTCGGAGGATTTGGTTTGAGTTGCTCATTGGAGCTTGTCCCTCTTGGGTTCATGGAACCCTAGACGGTTTTGTGGCCTTGGTGGCATTGTGGCCTTGGTGGCATTTGTTGAGGCCTTTTGTGGCGTTTGTTGGGAGCCTCCAATTAAGTTGTGGAGAAGTGCCCCAACCTTGTGAGAGGTTCCGGTTGCCACCGACAAGTGCACCGATAGTGGAAGTGTGGATCGATCCCATTAGGGTGAGATTCACCGGAGAATAAGGGAGGCCTTTTGTGGTGTTGGTGGCTTGATACCACCCCCTCTCCAAACGAGACGTACTCCATGTTGGGAGGAACTCGATAAAATATCGGTGTCCCCGCGTGCCTCGATTATCTCTATACCCGAGCTCTTTACTTATGCACTTTACATTGTGATAGCCTTCATGCTTGAAGTACTATATATCTTGCTATCACTTTGTTGCTTGTATTGCTTAGCATAAGTTGTTGGTGCACATAGGTGAACCTTAGTTGTTTCTAGGTTGTGCTTTACAAAGTAAACACTAGTTTTATTCCGCCTTTGTTGAGACACTCTAGGAAAAGTTTTAATCGCATATTCACCCCCCTCTAGGCGACATCCGTATCCTTTCAGGTGGGAGCTACTCCAGCCGCAGCAGCTTCGCCTCCCAGGAAAGATCCCGCAGTTGTCATCACGGAGGCTCCTGCCGTGGCCTCGTCTTCGAAGAAGCCCTCTGTGTCTTGGGCACACGGTGTGTTCGAGACGGGCCTCAGTCGGAAGTTGGGGCCCGAGCTAGAAAGGCTGGCCAGCATCCGCACCAGTCTGCGGTTCATACAAGTCGCCAAGTAAGTGTTGTTCATCTACTTGTCTTTCGTTGTAGTCGGACAGTCTTATTCATATCGTTGTTTCACAGGACTGGTGTTAAAAAGATCGGCCATCCTTTCGTGGCCAAGGTTCCGCCGGTCGTCACCGAGGAGGACCCCTCACGGAAGAGGAAAACTGACGAAGTCGCTGCTCCCGCTGACGGTGCCAAGAGGGCGAAAGGCGACGACGTTGTCACGGTCTCTGATTACACGGCGGTTGCTCCGAGTGAACCTCCGACTGCGGCGGAAGTGTCCTCGAAGACCAAGGAGGCTGTTGCCTCGCCTGACGTGGCCGAGCCGGCTCCTAGTGGCGCCGCGGCATCTGCAGCAACTTTCCCTCGCTGCATGGCCAAGGCGTCCACAGCGAGTGGCACGGCGCCAACGAGTCGGATGCCTGGGGTCGCCGACACGGAGGTCGAGCAGCGTCGCGGCGCCACTCCGGTCGTGCTTGCGTCTGTGGACGCGCTGGAGCTTCACGGCATGTTGGGCGCTACCATCTAGGTATGTCCAGTCCCCGAGGATCGGGCCACTGAATTTCAGTGGTCGGATTCTTAATGTTTTTGTATCGTCCAGTCCCCAAGTGCCTAGTCGTTGAACTTCAGCGGGTGGGCACTTAGGATTTTCAATGTTGTTGACGGTTAAGTTTGTGCGCAGGGCCTGCAGCGCGAATCGGCCGATCGGCTTGCAGCAAAGTGTCGCATGGAGAAGGCACTCGTTGCCGTCCAGGAGACGAACAAGGGACTCCAAGAAATTGCAGCCGAGGCGGAGGAGGTCCGCCGGGGCCTTGTCCCGGCGGGTGACCTGACGGCGGCTCAATCTGCTTTGAGTACGGCCGGGAAGCGAATCGCTGATCTGGAGCATGAGCTCAAGGAGGCGAAGGCGGAGGCGAGCTCAGCGGAGGGGCGAGCGAAAGCTGCTGTTACATCTGCCGCTGAAGAGCGGAAAGTGTCTAACGCACTCGTTGTTGGGCTACAGAATGACTTCTCGTCGCTTCAAAGCTTCATCACGGGCCTCTGACGTCCGTTAATTGGTAAACCTTTCTTCCGCTTTCCTCTGCCTGCAACAGCTGCGTTGTGGAGTCGTTGGTGTACTCACTGCCGGCTTCTGTCCACAGGCCGGATTATTGATAGCTCGGAGGAGGCGCAGTCATACGACACGCGGCAGTGTGTGACCACTCTGGTCGACTCGGCCGTGTCGTCCGCGACTTGCATTCGAGCATATCTTCAGGAGATATCGCCCACGGAAGTGATTCCCAGTGACCTCGTCGAGGTATGGCGCTACCTGGAGAAGGCTCCGTCAGTCGTCGAATTCATGACGCGGTCGGCCTTCCGGCGCGGGGCGGCGACAGCGCTCAGCCTTGGGCTTGCCCATTTCCCGGAGGACTTCGACCTTGATGATGTGACGAGCGGCTACCCCTTGTCCACGGGCTCTGTGGAGATTGCCGAGGTGCTGAAGCTAACGGACCGGGCTGTGGTGTATTCCGATCGCGTTTGGGCGATGGGCGACCTCCTCCCCTATCAGGAGACGATTATCGCCCCCAACGATCCCGAACCGAAGCATCTGGACTTCAAAGTGGAGCAGCCGTTCCGTGCGGTGATGGCGGGCGAGTTGACGACGTACCCGTCGAACCCGTACATGCCCTTCATTGGCAACCGCCGAGGTGGCGGCGAGTCGGCGTCAAAACCTACGGAGTAGAAGCGTTGTGCCCTGGGGCATTAGTAAAAAATATCCATTGAACTTTTCTTGTACTTTGGAACGACTTTGTTCTGCTATAATGGAAATTCGTGTTGTTTTGTCATTCGTTTCGCGATTTTGAATGTTGATTGGACGAGTCCCCGAGCGTGTCCGCCCTTTTTATGGGGTTTACCTCGTTTGTTATGTGTTTGCGAATTTTTAATGGATTGAGGTCGACTCGCCAGGGCTCGAAGAGCCAGTCACAGGGCAACTCCCTTGGGTGCTCTTTACTTGACCACTTTCCCGTGCACGAACGAGGTCGGGTATCCGAGTCCCCGAGCGTGGTACTTGGTGGTTCTAGTCGCAGCTCCAAGGTAGGTGAGGACTAAGCGCATCACTCCTTCCTGACCCGAAGGATCAGTCACATGGCGAATCCTGGGCATGCTCTCATACTGGGCGTTTTTCCCTAGTCGCTCGCATTTGACTGGCCGTCAGTCTCCGAGCGTGGTACTTGGCCGTTCGAGTCGCTGTGCCGAGGATGCGGAGGACCTTGGTCGCTGTGAGGAGCGAGGGCAGTTGTCTTGGCTCGGTAAGCCAGTCGGGCTAGGCGACTCCAATGGGGCTCCGGGTTGGCGTTTTTCGTGGACGTTACAAGGCCTGGGGTCTCCCAGTGCCCTTGTACCACACTACTTGGCCGTGCCAGTCGCTTTACCAGAGGTTGACTTCTGCGAATAGCTTAACGTTGTTATTACGAGTGCGAGTGGCACAAGACACGAAGAGTAGACGCAATTTTCGGTAACCGATCTGTTTTATTTCATAGCAGGTGGAGAGTACATGTATGGAGTTCTAGGAGTAGAACTTCCGTAGGAGGTTTACATTCCACGGCCGCTTGACGTCGAGTTTCCCATCTCCTCGGACGTCGGTGAGGTAGTAGGCGTCGTTGCCTAGGACTCGCCCGATGGTGAATGGTCCCTCCCAAGGGGGGAGAGCTTGTGCATGCCCTTCTTGTCCTGGATAAGGCATAGTACCAGGTCGCCTTCTTGGAAAGTGCGAGTCCTTACTCGCCGGCTATGGTAGCGGCGGAGCCCTTGCTGGTAGATGGCGGTGCGGGAGCGAGCTAGGTCGCGTGCCTCGTCGAGATGGTCGACTCCGTCTTGTCATGCGAGTTCATTTGCATCCTCCGTGTAGTTGACCACCCTTGGCGAGTCGTGCTCGAGGTTGGTGGGCATGACTACCTCGGTGCCGTATACCATGAAGAAGGGTGTAAACCCCGTCGACCTATTGACGGAGGTGCGAATGCCCAGATGACGGAGGGTAGATCCTCGACCCAGCACCCGGCGGTGCGCTCGAGTGGTACTTGGAGCCGTGGCTTCAGGCCATGGAGGATGCTCTGGTTGGCGCGTTCCACCTGGCCGTTGGACTCCGGGTGGGCGACTGAGGCGAGGTCGAGTCGGATGTGGTGTTCCTCGCAGAACTCGGCCATGGCTCCTTTGGCGAAGTTGGTGTCGTTGTCCGTGATGATGTTGTTTGGGAACCCGTAGCGATAGATGAGCTCGCGTAGGAACTTGGTGGCGGTCTTCCCGTCGCATTTGCAGACCGGCTTGGCCTCCACCCATTTTGTGAATTTGTCGACTGCGACCAGGAGGTGGGTGAAGCCGGAGGGGGCCTTCTTGACAGGGCCTACCATGTCCATGCCCCACACGGCGAACGGCCAGGTGATGGGGATTGTATTGAGCGCCGAGCTCGGCACGTGGGTCTGGTTGGCGTATTTCTGGCATCCGACGCACCGCTGGACAATGTCAACAGCGTCTACGTGTGCGGTGGGCCAGTAGAAGCCGTGTCGCATAGCCTTTGCGACCAGAGAGCGGGCGCCGGCGTGGTGGCCGCAGTCACCGGAGTGAATGTCTTGCAGGATTTTGCGTCCTTCAGCGGGTCGAACGCAGCGTTGGAACACGCTGGTCATGCTGCGCTTGTGGAGCTCGCCGTTGATGATGACGAAGGATTTGCAGTGGCGTGCTATCATCCGGGCGTCCGTTTCGTCCGCTGGCAGGGTGCCTCCCTCCAAGTAGGCAATGTACGGCGCGGTCTAGTCGTTTGGCTCAGCAATAAGTGCAACCAGGGCTGCCTCTGGTTGCAGCGGGATTCCGATGTGGATCTCCCTTGGGGGAGAGACGGAAGGCTTGGTGATGGTGTCGAGGAAGATGCCGGCGGGTGGTGCGAGTCGAGCCGAGCCGATGCGGGAGAGTGCGTCGGCCTCCTCGTTCTTCCGCCTGTCAATCCACTCGACGGAGTAGCCTGCGAAGTGTCCACCCAGCTTGTCCACTGCTTGGCGGTATGCCGCCATGGTGGGGGAGACGGCGTCGCAGGTGCCAGTTGCGGCGCCATTTAGGTCGGAGTCTCCGTAGCAGCGCAGGCGATTGACGTTCATCTCCTTGGCAGCTCGCATGCCGTGGAGTAGCGCCTCGTATTCGGCCATGTTGTTGGTGCAGGGGGTGAAGTCGAGGCAGAGGACGTAGCAGAGCTTGTCGCCCTTCGGAGAAGTTAGCAAGATCCCTGCTCCTGCGCCGTCCGCATTCTTGGAGCCGTCGAAGTGTAAGCTCCAGTAATGGATGTATGGCAGCTTTTCTGGCTGCTGGGCCTCCTCCCAGTCGGCGATGAAGTCCACGAGAGCATGTGACTTAATCGCCTTGCGTGGCTCATACTTGATGTTGTGGACGCCGATCTCGAGGCCCACTTGGCGACTCGCCCGGTCGCCTCACGGTTGTGCATGATGTCCTGCAACGGTGTTGCGGAGATGACCATTATCGGGTGCTCCTGGAAGTAGTGTGGCAGTCGCCGCTGTGCTCTGAAGACCGCGTATACCAGTTTCTGGTATTGCGGGTAGCGCTGGCGCGATTCGGTGAGGACTTCGCTGATGTAGTACACTGATCGCTGCACCGGGCGCTCCTTTCCTTCCTCTGGTCATTCGACGACCATGACGGCGCTGACGACACGCTCGGAAGCCGCGATGTAGACCAGCATGGGTTCCTTGTCGACGGGGGCGGCGAGTAGCGGTGCTGCGAGTAGCACCTTCTTGAGGTCGCGGAGCGCATCATCTGCCTCCTTGTCCCACTGGAAGGTGGGGTTCTTGCGCATCAGGCGGTAGAGGGGCATCGCCTTTTCTCCCAACTGGGGGATGAAGCGACTGAGAGCTGCGACTCGCCCGGCCAGCTTCTGGACGTCGCGCAGGCACTCGGGTTTGCCGAGTCGAGCGATCATGTCGATCTTGGTGGGGTTCGCCTCGATCCCGCGCTTGGAGACAACGTATCCCAGTAGCTGCCTAGCTGGTCCACCGAAGGTGCATTTGCCTGGGTTTAGCTTTATCTTGTATTTCCGCAGGTTGGCGAATGTTTCCGCCAGGTCGGCGAGTAGGTCGCTCTAGCGAGCGGACTTCACCACCACGTCGTCGATGTAGACGTGGATATTGCGGCCAATTTGGCTCGCAAGGCACTCCTACATGCACCGCTGGTAGGTCGCCCCGGCGTTCTTGAGGCCGAAGGTCATGGCAGTGTAGCAGAAGGCTTCGAATGGCGTGATGAGCGCCGTCTTCTCTTCGTCCTCAACGGCCATTTTGATCTGGTTGTACCCAGAGTAAGCATCGAGGAAGCATAGCGACTCCGAGCCCGCGGTGGAATCGATGATTTGGTCGATCCGCGGAAGGACGAATTGCTCCTTCGGGCAGACACTGTTTAAGTTTGTGTAATCGATACACATCCTCCAGGTCCCGTTTTTCTTCTCGGCCAGGACTGGGTTTGCCATCCACTTGGAGTATTTGATTGGCCGGATGAAGCCTGCAGCGAGTAGACGCTACACCTCCTCAGCGATGGCTCGGCGGCGCTCTTCATTGAAGGGCCACAGCGACTGCTTAACAGGTCGCACTTTGGGGTCGGCGTTGAGTTTGTGCTCAGCGAGTTCCCTAGGGACACCGGGCATGTTAGAGGGCTTCCATGTGAAGGTGTCCCTGTTCTCACGGAGGAACTCGATGAGTGCGCCTTCCTATGTTGGGCTCATGTCTGTCCCGATCATCACCGTCTGGCTGGAGTCGCCTGGTACCAGCTCGACGGTGCGGGTATGCGTCGTTGCCTCGAAGGCTGTGGGGTTGCCGCCCTTTGAGTTGGGCTTCTTGAGTATGGTGGGGTCGTCGTTGTTGACCCCGCTCGCGTACTTGGCGAGATCGTCGGCGTGGTTGGCCTCTTCCGCGATGACAGCGTCGGCGAGTTCGGCTCCTTTGGCCTCGCACTCGGCGGCCATGTCGGGGTCGCCGTGGATGGTGATGACGCCGCATGGCCCGGGTAGCTTCATCGCGTTGTACGCGTAGTGGGGAGCTGCCATGAACTTGGCGAACGCCTGGCACCCCAGGATGCAGTGGTAGCGGCTATCGAAGGGCACCAGCTTGAAGACGATCCGCTCGGTGCGGAAGTTTGCCAGTGTGCCGAAGGTGACTGGCAGCATCACCATGCCGATCAGGTACGCCTTCCGACCGGGGACGATGTCGTGGAACATGGTGTAAGTCGTCTCGATCATTGACTGCGGGAGCCGCAGTCGCCTGAATGTGTCCAGGTACAGGATGTTGATGGAGCTGCCGCCGTCCATCAATGTCTTGGGGAGCCAGTAGTCTCCCACCTTGGGCTTGACCACCAGGGCGACTCGTCCTAGGTACTCGATCCGTGGCGAGTGGTCCTGGCGGCTCCAAGTGATTGGTTGCTCAGACCAGTTGAGGAACTGGGGGATGTCCACCTGGGCCACCGCGTTGACGGTGATGGCGCGGGTGATGACCTTCTTCTCGCGCTTCGTGTAGAAGCCTGTGAAGGTGTGGAGCGAGCCGGCGACGCTGCCTAATTTTCCGCCGTTTGGCAGGTTGTTGTCGGGGTCTTCCCGTGCACGCCGTGCCTTCTCGATCTCCTTGAGAGAGTGGCAGTCGGCGGTCGTGTGCATAGCGGGCTTTCCTTCCCTGCTGTGAAATACACAAGGTTGGTTAAGAAGGTCCGCGGGGTCGAACCTCGGCTTCGCCTTGTAGTTGCCACCGTCGCGGCATTGTCCCCCGTCGCGGCGGAAGCTCTTGGGATCGCGCTGCGCGTATCCAGCGTTGGCAACGAAGTCGACTCACCCGTCACTGCGGCGCTTGCCGGTGAGGCGGGTGTTGCTGTAGCGTAGATCGGGTCGTCTCCCGTTGTCATGGCCGCTCGTGCGGCGTTGTCCTCCCGACTCGTCGTCGGTTTCTTGGTTTGGGTCTTCCTCCGCGTACCTTTTTGCGATCTCCAGGAGATCCGGTATGTTGTCGAGTGTGCGGTACGCTCGTTTGATCTTGGCAACCAGGGGCTCGTAGCGGCACGAGGTCTTGAAGTAGTGGATCGCGGTGTTTGGGTGGATGTCGACCGCGTTGTACCACAGGTCTTGCCACCGTTGGACCCAGCTGTGGGTCGACTCGCGAGGTCCCTGGACGCACCGTTCCAGGTCCTCGATGGTGGTGGCGCGGGTGTATGAACCCTCGAAGTGCCTGACAAAGGCGTCGCGCATCTCTTCCCTGGAGTCGATGCTATCCACGGGAAGAGTGTTAATCCACTGCCTACACGCCCCCTCCATCATCAGGGGAAGGTAGCGGGCGGCTAGTAGATCGGTGTGGCCGGCGATCCCCATCGCCATGAGATAGGTATCCAGCCACACGGAGGGATCGTACGAGGGGTCGTACTTCTCTATTTCCTTCGGCGCTTTGAAGTTCGCCGGGTATCTCTCGCCTCAGATCATCGGTCCAAAGCACCGGGGCCAGAGTCAGCTTAGCGACCCCCTCGGCTCACCGTCGCAGCGGTTGGTGAGGGTATGCCGCAGGTCGTCGGGCTGCCGTGCGCGCCAGCTCTGGTTGTTGATGATGTGGGTGCGGGCGTCGACGGTTGGCCGTTGGCGGCGACGAAGTTGGTCGTCGGTCGGGGGTCGTTGGTGGAGCGTGCCGCGTTCACGGGTCAGTGTTGGATCTGTAGTTGTTCAGGTGGCGGGCAGTTGAGGGTGTTTGCCGCCATGGGGCAGCCGCTTGAGGCTGCTCTGTTGCCCGATGAACGCGAGTACATTCGACCCTGTGAGTCGACGCCTGCGTTTTGTTGCTCGGCCGCTTTTGCGAGTAGGGCCTTGGCGTACTGGATCTGCAGGGCGCCTTCACTAGTGGCTGCGATGTTGTCGACTGCTGCTCGACCCGTGACGAGGTTGTCCATTGGGGTGGAGAACAGCGGGAGACCGTTCGCTCTCGCTCCCGTGAGGAGACCACGATCCTTGGCTGGTCCCTGGGGAGTGCACGGTTGGGTGGTGGCGGGGCGCCATTGGCCGTTTCCCCTGGTCAGGGCCGAGTGCTTCCTCCTGGTGGCACGTTCTCGCAGATCGCGCGCTCGGCCGCACGGGCCGGGTCATTCTCGTCGTCAAAATTCAGGGCGCGCCCCTAGACGGTGGGGTTCAGGCGCGACCTGATTCGGAGCTGGTGGTAGCGCGACAGCTCCTGCGTTGTCACCTGCTCAAGGCAAAAAAAATCACGCTCGGCTTGTTCCTTGCGGACTGCTTCCGCCAGCTTCAGGCGGAGTTCCTCGACCTCCGTTGTCGTTGCGTTGGGAGGGATCCGCATGGATAATGCATCTTCCGGCGGGTCAGCGCCAGTCGCCATGTAGGTCACGGCGTGGCGGCCGGTTCCGTCGTGGAGGTCGATGGAGTTCTCCGACCCGGAGTCGAAGTCGAAGATCCCAAGGATAGAGGGATCCTCGAAGTCTCCAACATTGGAGACCTGGGTGATGGAGCCCGCGGGTGACGCGGCGATAATGGATCCGAAGAGTGACGCCTGGGTCGCCGAATCGGCGTCGTCGTTGAGGCCCGCGTCTTCCGCGGCTGCGGTGGTTTCGGCCACATTGCTGTGGGCCGAGTCGTACTCGGAGGCGAGGCGGTGGATCGTGCGGACCTGACTCTCAGAGAGCCGGTCGCGTGGCGGCGACTCGCGGATGCGAGCCGAGTCCTCCGAGACAATTACGTCGGTGAGGCCGACGAAGAGGCTGATCGTGCCGACCGGCAGGATCACGCTATGCGTGACGGGTCTGTAGCTACTCGGCAAGATCTGGAGCATCTCGCCGATCGCGATCATGCGAATGGTGGCGATCATCTCGTTGATGGGAAGATTGGATCTCGCCGCAGAACACCGGCCTGACCGGCCAGGCCCCACGATGGGCGCCACTGTCGTGGGAATGACCACAGCAGATGCTGCAATCGGCAGCGAGTAGTAGAACATGGGGCAAGGGCGGCCAGCCATCTGCGGTGCGAGATGAGGGCTGAGACACGAGGGTTTACCCAGGTTCGGCCCCCTGGAGGGTAAATACCTACTCTTGCTAGATTGTATTATGGTGAGAGTACAATGGGGCGAGCTCGACGGCTTGGCGGCGAGTCGCTTGGGTGTATGATGGAATGTATCCTCTATGCACCCTCTAGGGAGGTTTATATAGACTCACCCCCCTAGGGTTTACAGATCTCAACCGAATCAGTTAAGGATTCAGTGATTCTACGACCTAGTCTGACTGGGCCTATCTACGCTTCTGGGCCTTCATCTTCCAGTCGCTTGAGTCCACGCCAGATCTTGATTCGGTCGCCGTTCTGCAGGCCCACTCGCTGGCGCCTGGGCCAGTGGGAAACGTCCTGCTGGGTATACCCCGGTAGGCATATCACCATCACTTCTTTTCCCCTAGGGACCTTCGGGTGATGATCTTGTTGACACTTTGCCTACGCCGCAGCTGCAGCCATCCTTGGATGATGCGTCATAGCTTGTGTTTCTTCGTGACCGCATCCGTAGTCTTGAGAAAGAATTGCGTGGAGTGCGCGGCCACGCCGATGTTTGGAAATCAAAGACAGAGAGAGGCGCTGCCAGAGAGGAGTATTTGATGGGGGAGTTGCGTCATCTAGCCGAACAGCTTCGATGTGAGTTTTTTGAGTTGCCGCTCATTTTTTCGGATGTGCCTGTTGGCCTGTCATCTTACTTTGCAAGTGTTGCAGGTGCCAACCTTGTTCCTGAGGAGGAAAAGGAGCGTATTGTTGTTTAGATCAACTGCCTGACCCAGCAGGACATGGAGGCCGGCGGTTTTTTCTGGATGGACCATGATCAAGCCGTGGTCCTTGCGACTGTGCAGGATCATGTTCACTAGGTGTCGCGAGTGCTGCGTCAAGCGAAGAATTTGTTGGCGTCGGTTCTGCATGTGATGTTTCCCCTGGATGAGGCATCGTCGACTCTCTGGGGCCTGCTGGCGAAGTTTCGAGATGTGCATCATGTTAGGGAGCTAGTGCGGCATCAGCTGGTCGCAGGGGTTAAGGTCGCGCTTTCCCTCGTGCGGCTACATCATCCAGATGTAGATCTTGCTGCTGTAGCAGCCGGGCCGCCTCTTTGGCCGGATGGTGGCAAGTGGGATATGCGTCCACATTATGCGGCTGTAAGGTAGTATACCGAACAAATTGTAGATCTGTTTGATCAGCGTGCGCAGGTGATTCTTCAGAATAGGTAGGACCTGTAAAAATATAGATGTAAAATTTGTATGTATTCGACTGGGCGTGTTATGCCCTTGTAAAGGTTGGTTGTTGTTTAGCACGTGGTGCTTTGTTTGTTTGCATGCCCTTTTCGTTAGCCTGACGTGGTCAGCTACTCAGGTGTACACGCGTTATCCTCAATCGACGAAGTTGTGAGGTGAGGGGAGCCCCCGAGTGTGTTGTAACATGGAGTAAAATGCGAACAATAGACAAAAATTTGGGGCGAGACACTTAGCTTTATTCATATCGTAAGGAGGAGGTACATTGTTCGGCTGAGTAGCCTTGGCTGAATAGACTTATTGTAAGTAAAAAAGAGAGGGGTAGCTAGGGGTAGAAGCGTCGCAGTTGTGAAACGTTCCATGGGTTGGAGTATGCGACTCCAGACTCCACGTGCTTGAGGCGATAGGCCCCACCTGGGATGACTTCGGTGACGATGTAGGGTCCTTCCCATGGTGACTCGAATTTCTTCGGTCGCTCTTGCTTGAGTCGCAAGACTAGGTCTCCTTCGACGCGAGGCGCGCAGCCGCCGACTATGGTAGCCTTGTGGAGTCGCGTCTTGAGTCTTTGGCCGTCGATTTCAGAATCATGGCGACCTATGGGGCCTTGTGGCATACCTCTGCGGGTAGCACGGCTTCGGCTCCGTGCACCATGAAGAAGGGCGTGTAGCCATTTGAGTTGTTTGGTGTCGTGCGCAAGCTCCAGAGGACCGAGGGTAGCTCTTGTGTCTAGGCTCCTGCAAGTCGCTCGAGTGGGCTCATTAGGCGCTTCTTGATGCCACCACCGACGAGGCCATTGGCCTTTTCGACCTGCCCGTTCGTTTGCGGGTGCGCCACGGAGGCGTATGTGATGTTGATTCCGTGGTCTTCGCAGAAGTCCTGGAATTCTTTGGAGATGAAGTTCGACCCATTGTCGGTGATGATGCTGTGCGGCACACCGAACCTGTAAACAATGGATTCGAAGAACTTGACGGTCGTTTGCCCTTTTGGTTTGTTACAGGCATGGCCTCGATCCACTTGGTGAACTTATCGACTGCGACCAGGAGGTAGACGTGACCTTCTTTCGAGGACCTTGGCAGTTTGCCAATCATATCGAGCCCCCATTGGGCAAAAGTCCAGGCCAGAGGTATCGGCCTGAGCTCCGATCCGGGTGTGTGTGGTTTATGGGCAAACCTCTGGCACCTATTGCATCTTCGGACGATGTCCTTGGCATTGTTCATGGCCATTGGCTAGTAGAATCCGGCTCGTAGAGCTTTGGCGACAAGGGCGCGGTTGCCCGCATGATGGCCGCAGATGCCCTCGTGGATGTCTTGGAGGATGGTTTTGCCATCGCTGATGGTGACGCACCTTTGGAGTACACCCAAAATGCTGCGCTTGTACAGCTTTCCATTGATGATGGTAAAGGCCTTGGACCGGCGAGATATGCGTCGGGCATCTGTCGGGCTGTCAGGCAGTTCTCCGTCTATCAGGTACTTGAGGTATGGCCGTGTCCATGTTTCTTCGACTGCCATGAGCTGCATCAGGTTGACCACTGCGACCTCTGTGTCGAGCTTTTCAGGTGACCGTCGGGTAGCGCAGCCCCTGAGTGTTCTGCTTCTTCGGGTGATCCCTTGGGGAATTTCCTTTTGATGGACGGCACGCAGATCTGTTCGAGGAACACACCTGGTGGCACCCGTGTGCAGGTGGAGCCGATGTTGGCGAGTCTGTCAGCCTCTTCATTGCTTTCTCTTCCAACGTGCCGAAGCTCGCAGCCATCAAAGTCTCCTTCGAGTGCGTTGTAGAGTGTGCGGTACGCAATCATGTTGGCGGCGTGTGCGTCGCACTCGTTCACCGTCTGCTGGACAACGAGATTGGAGTCACCGTAGATGACCATGCGCGTCGCACCGTAGATCTTGTCCATCCTCATGTCGTGGATGAGGGCCTCGTATTCGGCTTCGTTGTTGGAAGCTCGAAATTTCATCCGGAGGACGTACTTCATCTTGCCGCCCTGCGGGGAGGTTAGTATGACCCTGGCTCCTGCTCCGGCATCGCGCTTGGAGCCATTGAAGTGCATTGTCCATGACTGTGTCATGTCCAGGGTGTCTGGCAGCTGCAGTTCCATCTAGTGTACAAGGAAGTCCGGGAGGACCTGAGACTTGATCATGTGGCGCTTCTCGTAGACGATCTCTAGAGGTGATAGTTCGATGCCCCACGTGGCCACGCGTCCTATGGCCTCCGGATTGTTCAGGATGATGTTCAAGGGTGCTTCATTGACGACCATCACTTGGTGCTCCTGGAAGTAGTGGCTCAGCCGTCGAGCCGTCATGAACACGCCGTAGGAGAGTTTCTGGTATTGAGGGTACCTCTGCTTGGTCAGCGTCAATACCTCGCTGAGGTAGTAGATTGGGCGTTGGACCCCATGGGTCTTGCCTTCTTTGGGTCGCTCGACCACCAGTACGGTGCTTACCACCTGGTGTGTTGCTGCTATGTATAGCAATAGAGGCTCGCGTTCCTTTGGCGTGACCAGGACGGGCGAGGTGGAGAGCAACCGCTTTAGATCTTCGAATGCGTCGTCCGCCTCGGGCGTCCACTCAAATTTATCTTCCTTGTGTAGCAGATGATAGAAAGGCAGGGCTTTTTCGCCCATGCGGCTGATGAACCTGCTCAACGCCGCGATTCGTCCGGCAAGCTGCTGGACACCCTTGAGGTTATTCGGCTTCTCCATGGACATTATGGCCCGGATTTTCTTCGGGTTCGCTTCGATTCCTTGCTGGGAGATGAAGTAGCCTAGTAGCTGGCCAAATCGGACGCCGAAGGCGCACTTTTATGGGTTTATCTTGATCTTGTATCGATCAAGGTTGTCAAACATCTCGCGGAGATCGTCGATGAGTGTCTATGTCGTCGACATAGACTTGTTTTGATTACTATGTCATCGACATAGACTTGTATGTTGCGGCCAATCTGGTTTTTCAGGCATGCCTACATGCATCGCTGGTACGTGGCACCTGCGTTCTTCAGCCCGAAGGGCATTGTGTTGTAGCAGAACACTCCGAACGGCGTAAGGAACGCTGTTTTTTCCTGATCTTCGACCTTTAGTCGAATCTGGTTGTAGCCTGAGTAGGCGTCGAGGAAGGAGAGCTTCTCGCATCCTGCCGTCGAATCGATGATATGAACGATCCAAGGGAGAGGGAAGTGATCCTTCGGGCAGTGCTTGTTCAGCGATGTGAAATCCACGCACATCCGCAGGATGTCCGTGTCCTTTTTGAGGAACATCACGGTGTTGGCGAGCCACTCGCTTTCCTTGATCTCCCTAATGAAGTTGGCGTCGAGCAGTCTGTTGACTTCGACTCCGATGGCCTCGGCCCGTGGCCCGGACAATCGTTGGATAGATTGTTTGACCGGCTTGGTATCTGGGAACACATTGAGTGTGTGCTCGGCGAATTCCCTGGGAACTCCTGCCATGTCTGCAGGACACCAGGCGAAGATTTCCCAGCGCTCACGGAGGAATTCGACGAGCGCACTTTCCTATGCGGGGCTGAGGTCTTTGGCGATCAGCGCCGTCTTGGAGGCGTCCGTCGGGTGGACCTGCACCTTCTCTGTGTTGACTGTGGAGTCGAACGACATGTCGGGTGCGTTTTGCCTTGAGACTGGGGGTGCCCCATTGTCCGTCACTTCTCGGAGCCTTGTGAGCTCCTCCTGCATGCCAAAGGACTGGGAAATTCTGTTGAAGTCCCTGTCGTAGTGATCTGATCGGGTGAAGCTCCCATGGACGGTGATGACGCCCTTGGGTCCTGGCATCTTGAGTAGAAGGTAGGCATAATGCAGCACTGTCAGGAATCTTGCGAATGCCACGCGCCCAAGGATAGCGTGGTATTGTGATGGCCAATCCACCACTTCAAACTCGAGTCGTTCGCACCAAAAGTTATCGGGCTTGCCGAAGATGACGTCGAGCCATATCTTTCCCAGGGGGAATACACCCTTCCCTGGTACAATGTCGTGGAACGTAGTGTCAGACTGTTCCAGGCTGCACAGCAGGATCCGCATTGCTGGTAGGGTGCTAGCAAACATCAGATTGATGCCGCTACCGCCATCCATGAAGACGCGGCTCAGGTCGAACCCTTCGATCTGCGCCTCGAGCACCAGGGCAGCATGTCCTAGGCGAGGGACCTGGCAAGGGTGATCCGAACGGCTGAACGTGATGCAGGACTCTGATCCACTGAGGTACTCAAGGATGGCGGGTGGAGCGGTCACATCCAGATTGATCTGACGGGTGATTTTCTTTTGCACCCTATTCGTTGGGCGCCCTTTTTGGATCATCAGTGATCCTTTCAGCGCGGGGTACCCGTGCCCACCATTATTTTGCGCGGGTGTGATTGGGTGATTCGAAGGTCCCGCAGGTGGTGGTGGAGGAGCTCCATGTGCGATCTCACCTGGCGCGGATGCGTTCCCATATCCAGGGTTCAGGGCTTGCTTCCTCATCTAAGACATGCTTTCGCTGAGTTTCTGAAACTCGCGGCAGTCCTTGAGCATGTGGTTTGCCTTCTTTTTACCATCCTGCTTGTCGATGTAGAAGTGGATGGTGCATGGACCCGATAGTTTGTCGTATGCTGAGGGTCCGTCGTCATGGCCACGACGTTTCCATGACTGCGCTGGGCATCGTTCGTCGCGGAAGTTATTTCGCAGTATCTGCTGCTGTTGCGGTTACCATCGTTGCGGCGGTCGGCGTAGCCGGCCGCGACCATGTCGGGTCTGTCGCGATCGTCGTAGACGCGCGATCTTCTCTTGCTACGGCGTTCACGTCGTTGGCCGTTGTCATCTTCCTCCTCCGAGTGTGCTCGGTGGACGGAGTCCTCACCATCTGCCCACCTGTTGGCGATGTCCATGAGGTGGTCGAGGGTCTTGGGCTTGACGCGCCCAAGCTCTTCCTTGAAGTCCTAGCGCTTGACGCCGTCCTTGAAGGTGTCAATAGCTCTCTCCTCAGAGATGTGCGCCGTGGAGTTCTTGGTGTTGGACCAGCGCAATATGTACGAGCGAATGGATTCGCCCATTCGTTGGGTGCAGGCCCGCTGCTCCTCGATCGAGGCTGGCCTCTTGCTGGTGCCTTTGAAGTTTCGGATGAAGCGTATGCGATTCCTCTTCGGATGGATCCCAAGGATAGGCTGCGAAGCGGATCTGGTCATACCGCTACCGCAGCTCAAGGCATTGCAGGGCGGTGTTCTTGTTTCCGCCGTGTAGATTGAAGGACGACATGTGGTCGCTGAGCCACGCTTTGGGGTCCTGCGTACCGTCAAACTTCGGAGTATCCGAAGGAATCTTGAAGTTTCGTGGAATCCGTGTCCATCGGACGGATCTGCTGAAGCATCGGGCTCCACAGAGTTCTCCTTCGTCATCGTCCTCCTCGGATTCGGATGAGCAGACGCGCTTGGCGCGCGCTTTGTCGACCTTGCGTTGAGTGAGCTCGCTTCAAGGGTCGTAGTCGCGGCTGCGGTGGCACGAGCTTTTGTGCCATCGAGGTAGGTCGTGCTCTTCATCCTCGGATGAAGGCGTGGGGCTGCGGTTGAACCTGACCGCACCCTTCTTCTTTGGCTCCGCAGGAGCTTCTCCGTGGAGTGCAGCTCCAATGAGTCCTAGTCCGATAAGCGCGGACTTGTGCATGGCGCTTTTCGGGTCCCCCACCGGAGGTGGATGGGACGCGAGGTATGTAGTGGCTACCATGATTGCGGCTTGCGATGTCTTCGGGATGACGTTGTCGTCGGCATCCATCTCCATGAAAG
Organism: Avena insularis; assembly: GCA_023614405.1. NCBI lineage: Eukaryota > Viridiplantae > Streptophyta > Magnoliopsida > Poales > Poaceae > Avena > Avena insularis. Next base: position 372,423,902 of record CM042695.1, on the reverse strand, counting down.
ACGTGTTGAGGGTTCCGGTCACCTCACGATGCTCCTTGGGGTCCATGTTCTCCGTGCGAAAATGGTGCTTGTTGCCATGGTTGCCGTGCGAGCTAGAGCCAATGCCCATGGCGGAGAGCGCAGCTCACCGTGCACTGGACTCCGAGGCCGCTTGTTTGCGCTTGTCAAGCACCTCTTGCATCTTCACCTGCTTCTTGTGCTCTTCGACTAGGAGCAGGTGGTATGCCATCAGCAGGTCCCGTGAGGCACCCACGGGCAGGATCTTGTTGCCTACTACGGCTTCGCGTGCTTGAGCCCATCCTTCCTCGCTGAGGTGGATGATCCGATTGGGATCGGTGTCTTCATTGTTGGGCGGGGGGACTGGTTTCTCCTATTCTCGTTGTTCCTACCCTGTGGGTTAGGTGGCGGGTTAGGTGCATGTTGTTTCGCGTCACTCTGGATGACTAAGGCGCATTGGTAGCGCTCGTAGATTGGATCGCTGCTGCCGCAACTTTCGGATCCGGAACCGTAGGTCCCTACCTCCGATGGTGGATCGCACAGATCTGAGTTGCAGCTGCTGCTGTCATAGGACTCATATGTCGATGGAGATGTGCGTAGCACAGGGTGTGGAGCCCACGAAGCAGACCTGATCGATGGCAGGGGCACCCGCTCTGGGAGGCGGAGAGTGCCGGTCTGCCCCACCTGGAAGCAGAAGCTCCCGAACAGGATCTCGAGTCCGTCGCCAACGGGCTCGAAGTCCTTCAGGGTGGCTGGTGCGAGTGGGCGGTGAAGTCGAAAGCGCCTAAGAGGAGATGACTCTCTGTCGCCGCGGAGTTGTAGATCACTTTGGTTGGGACCGTCACGATCGCACAATCAGCACCCCCAGTTCCCACAGACGGCGCCAATTGACGAGGTTTGATTTTGTCAATGCCCATTGTTATGAGCTTGGGTTTTGGAGAAGATGGGGATGCTGGAGATCGCGGAACGGTTAGCAAACAAGAAACACGGGGACACGAGGTTTACCTAGGTTCAGGCCCCCATAGGGAAAACCCTACTCCTGCTGCTCTTGATTACGGCGGAACGGAAGGTTATAGGGGTGCGCAGATGCAATCTGGTGTGGAGGTGTGTATGAAGTGGTATGCGAAGTGCCCTCCTCGTCGTGCCCTCCTAGCCTTTATATAGAGATAGGCAGGTCCCAGGCACAGATCGTGTCGGTTACAGGTTTTAGGGTTTGCCCCTTTGAATATTCTATCTATTCTAGTCTTGCTCTCCAAGGATCCGAAGGCGTCATGGGCCCTGGCCACCCGAAAGTCTTCATGGGCTGGCGCATATTCGTCGTGGGCCTTCCTTGGGCTGGACCAGGTATGCTAAGGTTGTGTACCCGAAGGGTATAACCATGTCACTTATATCAAGTACAAGGGACATTGGTGGATAGAACATGATTGAACCCTAGTATAGATATATTATCCTAGATTAGTCATTACAAGTCACATTAATATAATGTGAGGTTGGAGTATGAATTACTCGAGTTGAGTAAAATAAATAGTATGGTTAAGCTAAGGCTAGTGTAGCATGGAGTTATTGAAGTAGTGTTATTCCTCTTAAAGGATTGTAAGATTTTGAGGAGAGTAGTTTGAATTATACATCTATTCGAATAATATTAGTGATGAAGATAAAGGAAGTGTATAAATGGAGTTAGAAGTAACTACTTGTTGGATTGGAGGTTATCAGCAGTAGAGTTGTTGATATAACCAAGTATAGTTATGAGAAGATTATGAGAAGCTTTAGTGTCAAGCTAATTGGATTTGTAAATGGATTTAGAGGAATAAAAGGTGGATAAGAAGATTCTTATGAAGTAAAGCTCATCATGTTAACACATGATGATGAATAGGAAGGAGTAGTATATCTAGGAAAGGAATTCTTATGTATCATATGATCAGCATTTACAATTCAAACCCTAACTCCTATGTTAGTTATAATAAAATATATACCTTGATATCACTAAAACTCATGGGAATAATATTAACCATATTAACTCCCTAAAACTTTATGTATCATATAATAATGAAGGATCACCATATAAAAGTTTCCTAGAAAAAACTATAAGTTAATAAATATCAAGTTTTATGGATGAGTAATAATAATATACTTTTGAATAATATATGGTTTATTAGGTAAATCAAATTTATAACCAAAGGTCTCTCAAATATATTAAAGAGAAAAAGATCACTATATGATTCTAAATACAACTCATTACTGCTGCAAACACTTAGCAAATAATTTCTATAAAGAAATCTTTAACCAATTGTGCAAAATTCAATTCTGAAAATGAAACAGAAAATAGAAAAGGAAATCAGAAAATAAAAAAACTGTCCCGAGCAGCAGGCCGGCCCAAAACTTTTTCTCTACCAAACCAACTGGGCGCAACTTCAAGCATGAATTGCCCTTCATGTTGGCTTCACACGTACCTCTTCGACTTTCTCTTCGACTGTCGTCTTCTCGCCGCGTAAGCAGCTATGTATGACGCTGCCGTCGTCGATCCTCCATTGTCTGCAATGCGTGTCCATTGTTGGGGGTAGGATAAGAACGCTCGCGATCTCCTCTATCCACTCGTACCCGAATCACTCTCTCTCTCTCTCTCTCTCTCTCGTGCCCTCTCCAAAAAATTCCCCAATCATGCTGAAACCCTAACTTGCCGAAGTTGCTCGTTGTTGCTGTTTAAGACCGCCCCAAGGCCAACTGAAGGAACCACAAACTCCGCCATGCTGGAATTCGTCTGATAGGAGGAGGAATCGAGCCGGGAAGCCTGAAATCATGTGCATCGAGTTCGTCTGTCCGCCGCTCGCTGTCGACCATGGTGACGCCATCTGAGCTCGTCTCTCCTTGTCGTCACCACTACAAGCTTCCTGGTGAGGTTCTGCTTCTGATAGTTCTCTCCGATTTGCTCCTAGTCGTCTGTAGCACCCAGTACGCATGAACCCGAGCGGGCCACCGTCGGAGCTCGTCTGCTCCGGTGACCATTCCAGGGTGGCGTGACCATTGTTCGACTCGCCGTTGCATCCTCTCTTCAACGCATCAAACCACGCGAGCTGAAACACCGTAGATCACCGCCGGTGACCTTGATCTGGTGGTGGAGGCCGCACTGACGTCAGTGTGACGTCGTGCTGGAGTCACCCGGCCACCTCAGCGTCGTTTGACCAGGTCCTTGTTCCACGTGGCACACCAACGTGGTTACGACACACCAGTCAGTGACTAGGGCTAGGTGTGGGTGCGGTGTAAAAACCTTAGTGTCTGTTTAGGAAATAAATCAAATATTATAAATCCAAATCTAAATATTCCAGAAATTAAATAAAATCATTAAATCTTGTTAAATTAATCACTTCTGTTTTATAATACAGAAAAATATGTTTTATATATGAAAATTTCCAAAAATATAAAATCTATAACATTAAACCATTATCAGACATTATTATGTTAATTATTTAAATAAACATTATTTAATAAAGGTTTTATAAGTAATAACACTTTGATAATTCATAATTAAATAATGGTAAATGATAAAAATATAAATAAAATACCAAAAATATTAGAAAAATAAGAACTATAATTCAAAATTATTATTTCACTTAATTAAGTATTTATAAAGTAATAAACCTTATAAAATCATATTTTACTATTTAAAAATCATAAAAATACTTATAATACACCAAAATAATCACAAAAATAATATCTACATGTTAAAAATATAATATTCCACTTTTGAGTAAAATAAAAAATTAAACACTTTAATAACTTGAATTTAAACCTATTTCTTTAGTTAATATATAAGGGTAAATAAAATTTGCTAATATTCTAAAATTAACCAATTAAAGTCTAATAAATAGTATTAATCTTAAATATTGATAATATAAAATCAAATTGGTCCAACACAATTTAAATAAAATTTTATTGAATTATCCTTCAACCATATGGGTAGTTTATTTTCTAAGAAGATCTTTAACAAATACCAAATCTTCAAGAATAATTGAGACTAAATCAAATATTTTCCAATACTTCAACCACAAGTTTTCAAACATATCCAAACACTATAGTGAATCCATAAGTAGTCAAGTAATATTACTTCCTTATTTACAAACTTTAACCACTCATCTATAAAAAGGTAAATGATTCTATTCCAGTATAATGTTAGGAAACCACTATTCAAATAGAGGTGTTACCATTCTTAAAGTATCCTTAGAGAAAAATTATGTAGTACACCAGGTACAAATAACATAGCAATATACCTTAAATCCGCCTATGTCTTTAAAGTTAACTTTTGTCTACAATACTTTAACTATTATACTAAAGACTTTGTTATGTGTTTTATAGTTAACTTTGGTCTATTATAATTAAGCCATAAAGCATCTCAAGTCCAAACTATTCAAGCAAGCACAAACAACATCGACCACATTGGAGTAACCACAAAAATTGTTTAGACCTTAGAAAAGGAATCTTTTCTTCAAAAGTTATTCGTTTTGTCACTTTAGTCAACAAATCTTATAATAATATTTCCAACTCTTAACATATTAAATTCAAGGACTCTCATCATAATTAACAGATGACAATTAATCACAATTACATTGTTTCAAACCTTATTTGAATACTCAGGATGGTAAATACCTAAGTTCTTTATTATTGCCATTACTTCTAAAGTAAAATTTGAAGATAAACAATTATTATATAAGTAGTCTTTGAGTAGCATACCTCAATAGTATATCTTATTGTTGTATACCATTATGTTTACACGTTGTTTTACACACACTCACAAGGCTTAATAAGAAATACATGTGTGAAACTTATCTAAAAGGACAACACATTCTGAAGTAACCATTCCAGAATCCAAACCTTAGATCAACGTTATCCCCAGGATTCGAGTTTATGAAATTGCATTACATTACTTATGCATAACAGCATCTTGCTTCTTTAAACATTAGTCCTTACCGGACCAATGATGCTAATTTTAGATATTGGATCTTATATTGTCTTGAAGACCGTGAGTGCATAATCTTGCAATCAAAAAAGGCAAGTTCACACTTGCTCATGTCCTTTGATTATTTTTCGTAAAGTATTTTGAAAATCCAGTGTTTTCACCACCTGCATTTCAAAAAGGTCAGAAAACACTATTTTTGATAATAATGTAAATTATTGGTTACTGATCCAGGGTGATCAGCTAATCTATTAAGTCTGGCAGTGGGAATACCACTCACATGACTATATCACCTAGGACTTAACAACCAATGTCGCCAGTTATTCTTGCGCCGTATATTACGCGTTGACCATGAGATTTGGAATGGGACGGAGAAGTCAGTTGTATCTTTTCCCTCTCGCATGGAGCCGGATGTGCGGGTTGTGGCTGTTATCACTCGTAGCGTGCATATATTGGTAATTCGTAGAGCATATGCAGCATATGGGTGGGAACCCTCAACGTCCCACGATAGTTCCGGCATCTGAACGGTCTGTATTGCCTATTGCCGTAATTCAATAAGTGGGAATGGCATACACCAAGGAGACATGCGGGGTCGCGGAGAAGGCATTGATTGGCTTGGATCTTAGGTTGGGCCTCAAACCAAGGAAGTTTGAATGGGAACATACTCCCGGCCGTGCAACAAAGCCTAAGGTCTCTCATGGGTAAAGTGACGCACCTCTGTAGAGTGTAAGAACTGTAACTTGTTACTCCCTGTTCCGAGAAGGAGCTACGAACGCGGCGGGAAAGGAACTCCCTGAAAGTTCTGGTAAACCCGTGAAGGCTGACGGACATAGCTTTTCAGAATAAAAGCAACCTTTGAAGAAATGTTTATGAAAACTTGCATTGCCTATGACCTATGGTCTGTGGCTGTAGATATAGTGCATCAAACACTCATTTTCTAGTGAACTTGCTGAGTATGCTCGTACTCAATGTATCTTCTTAACCCTTGCTAGATTCTAAAGCCATTAAGACAATGTCTACAACAAGTTATGCTCCAGGAATCATCATCAAAAGCCCAAGCTCTTCAATGAAGTCAAGGAAGTCAACATATACATCAACTCAAGTGAAGAAGAAGTTACTGATTAGATAGGAATATACTTTCTAGCCATAGAATCTATTCTGTAGGGTATTGCCATAGCAGCAATACCGGGTCATCAATTTAGATGTTAGTCTTATTAGTAGAATAGATTCGGAGTTCTTTATTTCTGAATCTCCTTGCAAGAAATTTCTTTCTCTCTCTTTAACTTAGAGTGTTCTGTGGATCTTGTGTACCAAGTGAGTTGTAACCTTAGCCATGTGTGGGACCTGCTGTGTTTCTGTTGTACCACTCTGAGGGATGTAATACTGGTGATTGGTGTTTCATTAGTGTTATGTCAGCGACTATAGTATACTACATCATGTAGTGGTATGCTGGGTCACCGCAGCTGGTATCAAAGCATATGCTCTGACCTTAGGATAAAAAACCCTTTTAGGAAGATCTGTAGGTTGGATAGTGACTATAGGAGCCATCTTATCTAAACCAAATATTGTGATGACTTGTGAGAAGAATCCACTTGAGTATAACTTTGTCACTAGATACTTAAGTCATTCTTTCTTAGTAGTAATTATTTTATATTTTCTCAGTATAGTTCTAATTAGTGTCTTCCGAAGGAGACATAACCACCAAGATACGGTAGGAAAGCCAATTGGTCACAGTAGATTAGGATCAAGTGTAAGACATCAATTGAAGTAGTCCTAATGGTATAGCCTAACCCTAGAATCCAAGTAGCACAGTGGAATCTTATTGTTAATTGGTAACCAAAGACAACATGATGAATATCATTAGGATTAATGTTGATGTAATGGGTAGTAATCATGTGGGATTCACTTGAGAATTCTACGTGATGAAGTGAAATTATGTTAAGAATTAATAATAGTGTAGTGAGAAACAAAGTCATCATGGTTAGATTAGCTTCTGAATCATGTAAATAGGTAAAACATAACAAGATCATGGTGAGATTAGCTCTAAAACCATGATGAGAGTATAAATAATACAAGAAAATTAGTAAATTAGCTTGGAGTAGAAGTATGAAAATACCATGGTAGAGCTATGATAGAAGTCATAGGTGTCATAAAATAGTGATAACCTTCAATTTTAGGGGTTTAATAGAAACTTATTAGTCTTTTTGAGAGATCATGTGAGATTAGTTACTAAATAAGAAAGGTTGGCCATAGTTAATCATTGCAAGAGGTGAGACAAAAGGTACTCAAAAACCAAATTGAAACCACTTTGCTTAAGATTATCCCGTTGCACTTGAGCAATTTGGGTAAATGTTGAGATAAAGAATAGTTTTACCCTATGTGCTAAGTATCACGATGTAAACCTATACGAGGAGGTGTCATATACTACACAACTAAGCCTGAATTCTAGAGATACTATACTCAACTATTATATTCTGGGCTTAGAATATTGTGTGTTATATGTACCACATTTGGATTTATTGGTTTTTCTTGGATCTTCTTGATTGACTAGATCTATACATGAAGTTTGACTTGATGTGCAAATGCATGTTGCAATATACAGTTACTACTCGATGTTATAGACCTAGATAGGAATGGGAATTCGTGTGAGGGAGTGACGAGTTCCAAAGACCAAAGATGAAGACCTACATGAAGGGTAAATCCAAGTATGAGGAGTATCAATCCAATTTGAAGGATGAATCAAGTTCATATCATTGTTAGTCATCTATAATAAGGAAGAGTCATGTAAAAAATACATCGAGCAACAAGAAGTAATAAACGTTAGGTCCACCCAAAATAGGTGATGTTGCTAATAAGTTAATGAAGTAGTTGAACCGAGTTCATGGAAGCATCATGAATTAGTACAAAGAAGAAGCCTTGGAACCAAAATGGTATTCAAGCTCTGACAATTCAGAGGGAATGCCATAAGGATGTTGGAAGTCGTAGGGTAATACCTACAACCTAGGATGATCCGCAGCTGGTATTTGATACATAGTTGGTATCTTGTCTGCAGCATGTGTTGGTTGATATAGTTAACCAGATCATCTTAATGGTTGCATAAAGAGCATAAACTTGGCCTAAGTAATAGAAGACATAAAAAGTATAATAATTAAACGACAGTTTTCTAAAGCGCTTCGCAAAGTTAGGCCTACCAAAGCAAAAATGTGCAATAGAAAGTAAGACAAATAATCTTGGAAGATCTATCTCGGAGATCCACAATTGTGTGGGTATACCGTAAGTTCTTTCGTGAGACCTTAAAGAAGTATAGTATAAACTGGATAGAGACCAATATCCTAGTTATGAAGCCAATGGTTACTATAAAGGCGGTTTAGAGACCATTAGTAAACCCTAAGGGGGAGAGTAAACAGTAAATGATAGTATTGTTATCTAATCATCCGATTAAAGGTTGGAGAGGAAATACTAACCTATGCCAACGTTAAGCCTTATTTTCATAGGGGTAAAAGAAGCCATCATTATAAAAGTACTCTTAGAAGTAAGTCTGGATGAATGATCGAAGTTTATTTCAAGATAGTAGTATTCAAACCTTAAGGCAATTATTAAATGGTAGTTAAAGAAGTACTTAAGGTGATAATGAAAGCATTATCTAAAGCTTTCTAAGACAAAAGCTTAAGGGTGATAAAATAGATTAACCCTAATAGAATAATTCTAAAGGAAACAATTCTTAAGTAATCCTTAAGAAGTAATAACCCACATCCAATTGGATATGTATAGTGAAACAAGAAATTCCGATGGGTATGGACTAAATGTGTTCAAATCCAATCTTCAGAAGGACTACAAGTATAAACCATACCATGACAACCCAAAAAGTTAGTCTTTTAGCCACAACTATTGTCTAACAAAAATTTAAAAGCTATTTTAGCGAGACTTCCTAGACCTTATACAATATAGTAAGGAAGTTCGATGATCAAGTGAAGGAGTTGGAATGGAATACCTAACCAGGGAAATGAACTAAAGAAGAAACTCCAATTTAAGGATTCCATAATGAGAACATATCTCTAAGGGATGATAGTAAAAGGAACTTTGGAGTATCGAATACAACAAGTTGGAGATTGCCAAGAATGGTAAGAATTCACGGAAAATATCTGGATATGGGATACTACAATTATAACCATTTGAGGTTACCATGAAGTTGAGAAGTGTTATAACCAATACAAGACAATTCCTTACTCTGAAACGTGAGAGTATATGAACTTCGAGGAAGAAGTTTATTTTAAGGGGGTGAGTCTGTAACATCCCACCATTAGAGCTTAGAAATAAGATGAAAACAGATGTGTGCATTGCATTCATGCATAGAAAATCCGAATAATTTTCGTGACTTTGAACAAAACTTGTCAAAGTGATTGAAGCTTCTCTCAACTTGATGCAATTGGAGTAGATCATCAAGTTGACTGCGATAAGTTTCAATATGACCTTTGCTAAAAACATTATTTTGGGTAATGGTAATTTGATCTAAGGGTAGATCAAATATAATGTAACTAAACCATTACACATTGATTAATGATTATAATTTGATCCTTATGTGATCATTCCATGGTATTAATTTCATTAACCATGAAAATCAAACTATGAATATAATTCAAGTAATAAGAATATAAGAACCAACTCTTGATCCACTTTATCCTTATTTATCTTTACCATGAGTATCATGGTAATATCTAACCTTAACTCTTTAGTGGGATTAAGTAGGAAATAAACCAAGTCAGGATCATTCACCACATATCTTTCTTTCCATATTAATCCTTATCATCTCTATTGAATCTTATTCTAATATCCCTTGTTCATCAATGTTGAGTAATCCACTATTGATCTATCAACTCTTGTTTTTATCTTAGCATTCACTTAAATCCTTTTGAGAAGGAAGTAAGAAGACGTAAGTAGTAATGCTAGTTTTGGATATCATCTATAGGATGGGAGTGAGTGAAGAGAATCAAATCAATAGGATTATTGATGAAGTTAGCTCACTCCTGAAATGATAGAAGAGTTATTTGGAATATATAATCATATGGTGTTAAAGAAGATTACAAGGATAAATCCTGAAGCAAGTTACTAAGGAGTAATCCTATTGGATTAAGCAGGCATAGTCCTGAATAACATCCCTTGATCCAATAGAGATGCTAAGAAGATAAATTCAATACAACTATAATGTTGTATTGATAAAAACTTTGGTTAGCCAACTGGAAACCTAAACCATAAAGAATCAAAGGATTATAATGATCATGATTTAGTCACCAAGATTGAATGTTTATATCAAGTATAAGGGACATTGGTGGATAGAACATGATTGAACCCTAGTATAGATATATTATCCTAGATTAGTCATTACAAGTAACATTAATATAATGTGATGTTGGAGTATGAATTACTAGAGTTGAGTACAATAAGATAGTATGGTTAAGATAAGGCTAGTGTAGCATGGAGTTATTGAATTAGTGTTATTCCTCTTAAAGGATTGTAAGATTTTGAGGAGAGTAGTTTGAATTATACATCTATTGGAATAATATTAGTGATGAAGATAAAGGAAGTGTACAAATGGAGTTAGAAGTAACTACTTGTTGGATTGGAGGTTATCAGCAGTAGAGTTGTTGATATAACCAAGTATAGTTATGAGAAGCTGTAGTGTCAAGCTCATTGGATTTATAAATGGATTTAGAGGAATAAAAGGTGGATAAGAAGATTCTTGTGAAGTAAATCTCATCATGTTAACACATGATGATGAATAGGAAGGAGTAGTATATCTAGGAAAGGAATTCTTTAAGTAGAAGTCAAGAATTATGAATTATGGAGGATAGGAATTCTTGGTAAAACATTCAACCTTAAATCTATAATCAAACTCATCATCTATTTCATCTATTGGATTAAACATCTTAATTCCATAGTGGTTTATAGGAATACTTTCCTATAGTAAATCACTGAAGCATATCTTTGGCACTTTCAAACATTCAAATCATATATGCATAGAAACTAGAGTTATCAATTATTTTTCATAAGTTAGTCTAAAGAACAACCCCACTATTTTATCTTGGATGGTGATACCATTCATGAACACAAGTCTGAAGACAATATGACTTAAACCATTAATTTCTATCCATGTCTATAAAAGAATATGAGTATATTAAGTCTCCTAAAAACTTATAATCAGCATTTACAATTCAAACACTAACTCCTATGTTAGTTATAATAAAATATATACCTTGATATCACTAAAACTCATGGGAATAATATTAACCATAGTAACTCCCTAAAACTTTAAGTATCATATAATAATGAAGGATCACCATATAAAAGTTTCCTAGAAAAAACTATAAGTTAATAAAGATCAAGTTTTATGGATGAGTAATAATAATATACTTTTGAATAATATATGGTTTATTAGGTAAATCAAATTTATAACCAAAGGTCCCTCAAATATATTAAAGAGAAAAAGATCACTATATGATTCTAAATACAACTCATTACTGTTGCAAACACTTAGCAAATAATTTCTATAAAGAAATCTTTAACCAATTATGCAAAATTCAAATCTGAAAATGAAACAGAAAATAGAAAAGGAAATCAGAAAATAAAAAAACCAGTTCCGAGCAGCAGGCCGGCCCAGAACTTTTTCTCTACCAAACCACCGCCTGGCGCAACTAGCTGCAGCCCATGTTGGCCCACACGTGGGCCACTTCTGGCCCGTACCTCTTCGACTTTGTCCTTCGTCGTCTTCCTCGCCGGCAGAAGCAGCTATGTGGCGACGCGGCCGTCGTCGATCCTCCGCTGTGCTGCAATGCGTGTCACCGCTGTTAGGGGGTAGGATAAGAACGCTCGCGATCTCCTCTATCCAAAAAATTCCCTAATCATGCTGAAACACTAACTCGTTGGAGTTGCTCGTTGTCGCAGTTTGAGACCTCCCTAAGGCCAACTGAAGGTTCCACAAGCTCCGCCATGGTGGACTTCGTCTGCTAGGAGGACGAATTGAGACGGGAAGCCTGAAATCATGTGCATCGAGTTCGTCTGTCCGCCGCTCACCGTCGACCATGGTGACGCCGTCTGAGCTCACCTCTCCTCGCCATCGCCACTACAAGCTTCCTGGTGAGCTTCTGCTTCTGATAGTTTTCTTCGATTTGCTCCTAGTCGTCTGTAGCGCCCAGTACGCATGAACCCGAGCGGGCCACCGTCGGAGCTTGCCGGAGCTAGTGCTCCGGTGACCATTCCAGGGTGGCGCGACCATTGTTCGACTCGCCGTTGCATCCTCTCTTCAACGCACCAAACCACGCGAGCTGAAATGTCGTAGATCACCATCGGTGACCTTGATCTGGTGGTGGAGGCCGTGCTAACGTTAGTGTGACATCATGCTGGAGTCACCCTGCCACCTCAGCGTCGTTTGACCAGGTCATTGTTCCACATGGCACACCAACGTGGTTACGGCCCACCAGTCAGTGACTAGGGATAGGTGTGGGTGCGGTGTAAAAAGCTTAGTGTATGTTTAGGAAATAAATCAAATATTATAAATCCAAATCTAAATATTCCAGAAATTAAATAAAATCATTAAATCTTGTTAAATTAATCACTTTCTGTTTTATAATACAGAAAAATATGTTTTATATATGAAAATTTCCAAAAAAAAATAAAATCTATAACATTAAACCATTATCAAACATTATTATGCTATTTATTTAAATAAACATTATTTAATAAAGGTTTTATAAGTAATAACACTTTGATAATTCGTAATTAAATAATGGTAAATGATAAAAATATAAATAAAATACCAAAAATCTTAGAAAAATAAGAACTATAATTCAAAACTATAATCATGCATTATTATTTCACTTAATTAAATATTTATTATTAATTAAGTATTTATAAAGTAATAAACCTTATAAAATTATATTTTATTATTTAAAAATCATAAAATTACTTATAATACACCAAAATAATCACAAAAATAATATCTACATGTTAAAAATATAATATTCCACTTTTGAGTTAAATAAAAAGTTAAACACTTTAATAACTTGAATTTAAACCTATTTCTTTAGTTAATAATTCATATAAGGGTAAATAAAATTTGCTAATATTCTAAAATTAACCAATTAAAGACTAATAAACACTATTAATCTTAAATATTGATAATACAGAATCAAATTGGTCCAACACATTTTAAATACAATTTTATTGAATTATCCTTTAACCATATGGGTAGTTTATTTTCTAAGAAGATCTTTAACAAATATCAAATCTTCAAGAATAATTGAGACTAAATCAAATCTTTTCCAATACTTCAACCACAAGTTTTCAAACATATCCAAACACTATAGTGAATCCATAAGTAGTTAAGTAATATTACTTCCTTATTTACAAACTTTAACCACTCATCTATAAAAAGTTAAATGATTCTATTCTGGTATAATGTTAGGAAACCACTATTCAAATAGAGGTGTTACCATTCTTAAAGTATCCTTAGAGAAAACTTATGTAGTACACAAGGTACAAATAACATAGCAATATACCTTAAATCCGTCTATGTCTTTAAAGTTATCTTTAGTCTACAATACTTTAACAAGTTTGAATTCAAACCACCTCTAGATTTTTGTAGTGTAAACCTTGTTCTTATTTGTGTATAAAACACTACTGTTTAATCAAATGCACTTTGACACTTTGAAAATAAAACAAAACCATGCCTTATTGGTATATAGATAATAGGCATAAAAATGGTTTTATTTGGATTTTTGTTTTGAAAATTTTTGTGCAAGCTAAGGATACTATGAATGCATGAATGAAATACAATTTTTTGTATTTCATGAATTTTGGGATGTTACATTATGTGTGTTGTAAGAGTATCGACTTATACTTCTACTTACAACATCACCATATCATGACACTATCCCAACAACAATCTAAACTAGATGCCTCTAATTTATCCATTGCAAGTTTTATGTGGCTTAGGGCTTTCAAAGATAGAACAGTTTCTACCTACGAACATGAACCTCAACAAGGATAACCAAATTGTTGACAACTTGTTGCAAATTAGATATTGACTATAGTAGGAGAGACAGACACCCGCTAGTCACTTATGCAAAACAAGTTACATGTCAAGCGTGGAACAAGTCTCATGTGCGAGGACATGTAAAGTTTGTCCGGGCCACTTCATCCCACTATGCACCAATATCCAAAGTACAACTAAGAAGCAATAAAATGATCATAATCGCGCACATACTCATATGTTTACTACCCATGCAAAGCATCTATGCATAGATCCGGCTCTGATACCACTGAAGGGTTTGCAGCATAGAAAACAAAAAAATTCCTATGATGGGAACAAAGCACCAAGATCTATCTACTAGATACAAGAAACGGGTGGATATACATCCATAGAATAAATACCCTCGAAGACCGTATAGCGTTAACGAGGTTGTACTCATGGATGATGTAGTCGAACACTTGCTGATCTCAAGATCGTGATAAAGTCCATCTGGTCCAGTCGGTCCAGCACCATCACGTCCAGCACCGCAAAGAAGTGGTGCATCCGTGATCGCACACACATCCGGGTACCCCGACAACCTCCGCTCCATCGCTCCAGCGAAGTAGCGGAGCAACAAATTCTTCCAGAAAAAGCCACCGGGAACATGTACCTCGCTGATCCGAGACCATGGGAAATTCTAAAGGGGGAAGAGAGATCCTTCGCGAGGAGGTGTGCTTTGAGAGGAGGAGAGGGGGGCCTTTTATAGGGAGAGGGGGGCACCACAAGGGGCATGGCGCCCAGCCATGGTGGCTGCCCCCACCTCTTCCACATTCATGTGGGTGGAGCTCCCACTCAAAATGAAAAGCCTCCACTACCATAAAAGAGCCTCCACTCAAAAATCCACTCACATGCATTAAATTTCCACCAAATTTAATGCAAGCTCTCATTTAAATAAAACTATTTTATTTATTTATTCAGAATTTTGTTAATTACTTTAATTAACAAACATTCACATAAAACCCCTTGCTAGTATTCAATTTCACATGCAGAGCCAGTTTCAGCAATTTCAACCGAAACAGTTCCGGTGTCTAGTGAAATAAATTCCTACGCTTTCTTTTTCTTTCTCTGGCATATCATTTGCTCCAAATGGTGTCAGTATCCCTTAAGTGTGTCACCCTACGGTTCGCGAATAATGTAGACATGATCGAGACCCCTCTCCAATCAATAATCAGTAGCGGGACCTGGAGATCCGTACTGACTCCCACATATTCAACGATGACTTTTGTGATCGTGTGAACCTTATACGCATGTAACTCAATCCCTTTGTCTCGCGATATATTACATGTCCGAGATTCGATCATCGGTATCTCCATACCTAGTTTGATCTCGTTACCGACATGTACTCTTTTCTCGTTCCCGTGATATAACATTCTAGTGATCAAATCACTTGCTTGCAAGCTAATTAATGTGATATCACCGAGAGGGCCCAGAGTATATCTATCTGTCATCGGGATGGACAAATTCCACTCTTGATCCATGAGCCTCAACATAACACCTTCGTCGCACTAAACCCATCTTTATAGTCACCTTGTTACGGTGTGACGTTTGATATTATCAAGATACTCTTCCGGTCTTAGTGATTGACATGATCTCATGGTCTAAGGACTAAGATTACTTCGTATGATGTTATAGCAATATAAACACAATGACCTTGATCGTAATGTTATACTTCGGATGAATGTTCATCACATCATTCCAATAATGTTGTGACCTCGTTATTAACAACATCCAATGTCCATGATCAGGAAACCTTTGATCATCTTGTTAATCAACGAGCTAGTTTATAAGAGAGGCATAACTAGGAACTTCCTTTTTGATTACTAAACACACATGTATTAACGTTTCCGTATTAATACAATTATAGCATGCAAAATAAACTTTTATCATAAATAAGGAATACTATAATAACCACTTTATTATTGCCTCTCGGGCATATTCCCTTCAAGTTGCCATTCTATGTGCAGTGTCCCAAAACTTATTGATTGATGCATATTGTAATATTACTTGTTCTTGTGCTACTTTTTTCTAGTCACCCTTGTGAACTTTGAAGGTGTCCTATGCATCTATTTGCTACTCTATGAGGGACAACCTGATTGCCACTATGCCATGTTTTCTGTATGTGAAACAAACAAACGTTTTTCAATATATGTTATTCATGATCTTTGTTTGTAGCCTTTCATGTTGCATGCATAGTTACTATGTCTTATTGTTAGAACTCTATCTTTCATGCTCATGTTTAGAGTTCTTTGATCCCATCTTTCAATGCTTGCAAATGGTTTGATCTTGGTTTTGATGGTGCATTTCACCTCAAAAATTATTCTTTAATCACTTACCTACTCGAGGACGAGCAGGAGTTAAGCTTGGGGATGCTTGATACGTCGGAAACGTATCTATAATTTTTGATGTCCCATGCTGGTTTATATCCACTTTGCTTTGCTTAGTATACACTTTGAGGTATTTTTATACACTTTCTGGTACTAACCTATTAACAAGATGCCACGATTAGGTTGCTGTTTTCTTACATTTTTGGTTCCAGAAAGGAAGAAAATCAATATTCTCGGAATTGGACGGGACAAAATCCAAAGTCATTATTTTCCCGGAGCAACACGGAACCACGAAGCAGAGTCGAAGGGGCACCACAGGTAGGCCACCCCCCCCCCAGGCGCGGCCTAGGGTGGGCCCGTGCTTGGGCCGGTTATTGGCCTCCTGGACCTCCACCGACCTTGCCTCTTGCGCCTATAAGAAGCCCCCGGGGAGAAAATCCTAAATAATCCATCATACTTCCAGAAAAATTCCCGCTGCGCCGCCGCCACCGAAGGGGAGATTCGGGGGACAGAAAGTCTCTGTTCCGGCACCCTGCCGGGACGGGGAAGTGCCCTCGGAGCCATCTCCATCGATCTCCATCGCCATATTCATCACCATTGCTGATTCCCATGATGAGGAGGGAGTAGTTCTTCCTCGAGGCTAAGGGATCTACCGGTAGCTATGTGTTCATCTCTCTCTCTATGCATGATCTTGTTGTGGTCATGAGCTTTGTAATCAAGTAGATCTACCTTGCTACTCAAGTGTTTCAATAGATCTCTGCTCTCCCCATGTGAGTGAAAGTGACAGCGTGCACGCCATGGTGGCACTTAGGTTTGAGTCTACATAAATACTCTTTGTGCTTTAATAGATCTATGCTTTTCCCCACGTGTGTGAAAGTGATAGCGTGCATACCGTGTGTGGCACTTTGGCTAGATTGAATATTTATTATGAGTTATATTTGGATTTGGATGTCTCTATGAAATTGTGGTGTTTGTTGGAACCACCTAGTGCTCAAGGTGACAGTGTGGGGTTATCTAGATTGGGGAAGGCGGACTTTGAGGAGTGTTGTTATAGCCCTACTAATGATTAGAGTGTCCAACCGGAGAGTAGTTAAGAGTAGTATCATGAAGAGAGGATATTTATATGAGACAGTGTTCACTAGTGAAAGTATGATCCCTAGGCCTTGTTTATAAACATTGAAACACCGTTTGCATCTAGATATGTTGCATGTTTGATTGCTTTAGTCTTTACCTCACCGTCAAGCTATTTTCTAGCACTGTTACCACTTGTATTTCACTATCTCTTGGCGAACTAGTGCACCTATACACCTTACAAGTGTATTGGGTGTGTTGGGGACACAAGAGACTTCTTGTATCTTGATTGCAGGATTGCTTAAGAGGGAATACCTTTGACCACTTCCTCCCTGAGTTCGATAAACCTTGGGTAATCCACTTAAGGGAAACTTGTTGCTGTTCTATAAACCTCTGCACTTGGAGGCCCAACAACTGTCTACAAGAATAGAAGTGTGTAGACATCATTCACCTGCAAAGTTGACATGTAAGTTGGTGAGTCTAGCCACGCTTAGCAAGATGGTCGGTGGTCCACAGACGGTTCTGAATGGCGAGCCAGACCAAGAAGAGGCATTTTGGTGGAGCCCATGTCTTCCAAACAAGTTTCTCGAAAGAGCAAGGCAGGGAGGCCATGAACTAAGCTTTGTAGGCCGAGCTGGTTGAATAGCAGCCATTAGGCGACAAAATCCAAATGATATTATCCTCAATGTTAGGAGAGAGTTGGACTATCGAGATAAGATCCCACAGGCGGACAAATTGCTCAATATGCTCGACGGAAAAGGAGTCTACTGAGATGTCGGCGATCCATTTCTGATCCTTGATGGCATCCCGAACCGTCCAGTCTTTTCTTTTAGAAGCTTTGTAGATCAAGGGAGCCCTGTCCTCTGGTGGAGCACCGTCCAACCAAGAGGAGGACCAGAAAGAGGCCTTTCTTCTTTCGCCAACTTCAACTCTCGTAGCCGCATTGAGGAGTTGTCTATCGACCTTGTAATTTTGGTGTTTTGGTGCCAATCCAAGGTTTCTTAGGAACCGTCCACTCTTCCATAACCACTGTAACCTGAGTGCGAGAAAATCTTTCCAAGTCCAGAACCCCCAAGCTACCAAGCTCCTTAGGGCGTCAGACCTTCTACCAGTTTACTTTGCATTTCCCACCGCTAACTGCCTCTTTGCATGCCCAAAACATTCGGTTGATCTTGGCGAAGGCCTTAAGAATGCCCTTATCAGCTTTCAAAGCGGTCAATAGGAAGATCGGCATGTAGGAGAGAACAGACTCAACCAGGGCAATGCATCTCGCCCTGTTTAGGAACCTACCCTTCCAAGGCTTTAAGAGTGAGGCCGCTTTATCAATGCAGGGCTGGAGATCAGCACGTTTGAACATGCCAAGAGACGGAGGAAGGCCCGGGTATTTGAGGGGGAACTAGGAAAATGGCAGTCGAGAAGTTAGACAGAACCTAGTTGAGGTTGATGTCGGAACATGAATACGGGCAACCGAGATCTTGGTTACATTGGTCATCACAACGGTCACCTCCCCGAAGCTCTAAAGGATGGAAGCCAAGTTTGACACATCTTACTTACTCCATCTGTTTCAAAATATACGATGTTTTAGCTTTTTAAAGCAAATGTATCTAGACCTCTTTAAATATGTATGCTCATTAAGTTTAAAGTGAATCTACACACTAAAGAAAGTCTAGATACTTTTTTTATAAACTTAAAACATTTTATATTCTAAAACGGAAAGAGTATTAGGGCACGTACAATGCTAGAGAAGGCGAGTCTTCTCTTAGCCCTCCACGTAATCTAGAGAAGGCAATAAAAATAAGTTGTACAATGGTCATCTCTTATTGTTATCTCTAAGAATTAATTTAAACTGACTAATTATAGTAAGAAATTGTGTTGATAAGAGAAGACATAAGGTACAATGGAGAAAAATAGTCTTCTTTTATTTTTAAGGGATCATCTCTTAGCTCAGGAAAGACAATTTTCTCTTTCTTTATTCTCTCTCCTCCAACTAAACGAAAATCCGACGTGACAATCGTAAGAGAAGGTTGACATCACCATATTGTACATGCCCTTAGACATACTCAAGTTGACACATCTTACTTATTAGACGGACTCAAGAAAATAGCCGCATCATCCGTGCAGAAAGAAACGTGGCCCCCGCGACCCACGGGCATCTCATGCAGCAGACCGAAGGTTGTGGCACATTCCAAAATACGCTGAAGAGAGTCAATTGCGATGTCGAAAAGCAGCGGAAAATGATACAGATCACCCGGCTGCCTCGCACGCCTTTTTCCAGGAACGAGCTGCGTACCGTTTGTAGACCCCACCCCCGTGTCGTTATCTACTCATCTTCTCTACCGCAGAACTCGATCTGGCAAATACTCGCACGCCGCTCGGCCGGAGCACCTGCCTCCTGCTTCTCCGTCGTCGCTGCCTAGCTCCCTGCAAGCCGCCGTCACTCTAGCTCCCCGGGTCCTCGCCGTCGTCGGAGATGCAGGCCGCCGCCGCTCTAGCTCCTGGCGTTCCATGGCATCCGGACGCGGGGAGCTCGCTCGGCCGCCCCTCTTCCCGCCTGATGCTGCCGCCGCCGGCCCTCTCCCTGCCTCTGCCCCCCATGCGCACCTCTGCTTTATGGCCGCTCTACTCCCCGGCACACCGTCCGTTTGCTGCAAGTCATGGCCTCCCGTGGAGATGTGCAGACGGTCGGTCGCGATGCTACACACGGCGACCGAACCTGCTACATACGGCTTCTCATGTTGCTACTTACGGCCACAGGAGTTGCTACCTCCGGCATTCGGACCTGCTACCTCCGGTGAGCGGTGCTGATACCTGCAGCGAGTCGTCCTGCTACACACGGCGACCGGACCTGCTATATAAGACTTGTGGCGTTGCTACATGCTCGAGCGGCGCAGCTCTATGGCATATTTCTTTGCTACAATTGTTGCTCCGACGATGTCTCCAGCGAAGTTAGGCTTTGCTACATTAGCATAATTATCTTGCTACATCTGCTTTTTGATTTTGCTACAAAAGCGCAATTTTTCTGCTATGCAGTATCCGGCGAGGTCTCCGGCAAAAGTCTCCGGCGAAGTCAGTTTTGCTACATTAGTACTTTTTTTTCGCTACACGGTCGTCAGCGAGGTCTCCGGCTAAGTCTTCGGCGAGGTCTAGTCTGTTTTTCTATTTTTATGTTAAACCGTTTTCTGCTACACGTAGCAAAAACGGGACTATTTGTAGCAAAATTGGATATATTTATAACAAAAGTGGGATTTGGGGGGTTTAGAGGACACGTGTCAGCAGGAGGACCCGTGAGATTTTAGGAAAATATCCCCTTAGAGACGCGTAGTACGACCCAAAAGCAGCGGCGAAATACGCTGAGCTAATCTTCGCAGGACAGTCAATGCCGGCGAAATACGCTGAGTCTAGATACATTTATTTTACAAACCTAAAACATCTTATATTCTGAAACGAAAAGAGTATTAAACAGACTCAAGAAAAATAGTCGCATCATCCGCGCAATGCAGCAGACCGAAGGCAGTAGCACATTATTCTATAGCTTACGCGTGAGGGGTGAGCAGCGCGCTGAGCACCGGCTCACGCCCTCCGCTACAGTAAATAGTTCGAAAAAACCCAGCGAACCGGCCACTAGTGAGGAAATGTCCCAAACTCCCGATAGAATATTGAGTTATGCCCCCCACAGAGCCCCGCCCCATGGTGACACGGCGGAGCCCAAGCCGCCACCGCCGGTAGCCCCCAACCCCTCTCTCCCCCGCATCGCCGTCGTTGGAGGGGGCCGACAAAACCGCGTGCGACCCTAGGAAGGTAGCGGCGGGGCGTCTTTCCTTTCCTCACGGCTCCTCCGCATGTCTTCGGGCATCCAGGCGCGGGCTGCGCACGGTGGGTCGTGGCGGCGCGGCTGCGGTCATGTGGGGTGGCGCTGTGGGCGTGCTGCGCATCTCTGTAAGGGGTGGGGTGGCGCTGGCTGCCGGCGTGGTGGAGCAGCGTGTCTTGGTCGGCCATAGTGGCGTCTATGGCTGGTGGTGTCTCGCTCCTACCCACGTGAGCACACCTTGATCCGATCCCACTCTCTTCCTAAAGTTTGATTTTGACATTCAGTTTTTGGTCTTTGTTTCTCTTTCCTAGGATATGCAATTGCCACCTTGATCTGTTTTCCTAAATATTATCAGGACCATCCAATTAGCTGATTGATCAAGGGGAGGCACACGTTCACCGAGACAAGGTGTACAAACATCAATGCAGAGTTCAACCAAGCCATCAGGAACAACTAAACTCTTTATTTTGAAAATTTGAGTTATACATGATCCCAATTAGTAACAACTTTTGATAATGTATCGATGGTGGATTCCAAATGGTAGGACTACATTCTTGTGTTCAGTCATCATAATTCTGTTCTATGACTGCAATCATTGCTACTCAATCCATAAAAGGGTAAACTCCATGACAAATCAGTGGGTCTTTGTTAGTTAATCCTCCTTGTTTGCATCAATTTATGATCCAATATTTCCACCACCTGTTTTGATTCCTCTGTTAGTCAAGGTAGTATGGACCATTCTTCTGTTATTGTACACAGTTCCCTTTTTAACATAACACATGTCTAATTTTACACATAAAGTGTGTCTGCCGTCAGTATAAAGCACAGTACTAGACGATCCATGCCTATCATTTCTTGAGCTCTTATGTTAGAAAACAACATTTTTCCACTGTTTTTAATGAACTTTGCCTACCCTGCTATACTGAGCTAATTATCTTTGAAAATCTGCAATCTCATATGAACCTAGGTAGATGTGATTATTGTTGACTTCTACATGTTCTCGGATTTTATGTTTCATGACTCGGTTGTTTTTATATCTGGTCATCTGACTGTATACATATTTGTATCTTTTCATCCCATGACCAGATACTCATTGACAAAAAAAACACGGATAGTTTTGTTCAGCTTTTGGATATTCTCTTCTAATGAACTATACTATGGAGCACATGTAAAAGCCGCAATTATGTTAGTATATATCAGTGGTGACTATTGTAGACTTTTATACTTCTTATATTTTTGGATTCATAATCTCAGGTATTCGTTTAACTGGTCATCAAAATGTATACATACATGTATCTTCCCTTCTCATGAGTCGGTACACAATAACAAAAGAATTAGTTTTTCTGTCCATTTTTGGCATGTTCTTTTTTATGAACCGTAGTGTAGATAACATGTAATAAACACATTGAAGTATATCAATTATGTCGGCACCACTATTAGTTTGGCTTTCTTAATTGTGCCATTGTTTAAGGTGGTGTGTTCATGTAGCTAGGCTTACAACCTCCTTAATTAAGTCTCGACTGCAGATCCATAGATTGGTTCCATATACTCAAATCGTGGAACTTGGTTTTAATCTTTGTGCATTGATATTTTCCGAAGTTCAGTAATTTTATGTTGAGTACATTGTGCGCAGGTTAAATTTACAATCTAATGCATAATCTGGGATTGAAGATGCTTTGTTGGCCGACAGTAGAAAGGTTTTAACCGAGGCAAGGTAGAGAAAACTTATATTTGTTAGTTCATATTAGCAAGTTGGTATGGGGAAGAATGCTCTGTTTGATTCGCACTATTATCTTCAAGTGATAATTTCATCACCTTTGACTCCGTAGAGTTGAAAAAATCTTGCAATGCTAGCACCGGGAGATAAATCTCCATATGCGTTGGTACTGTTAAGCCCCCTGATGGACAAGCTTGTAGTCATTATGTTGTAACTAGAGTATTTATATGTCTCAGCATACATCTCTTTGATACTTTTGTGCAATGGAGCGGGCAATAAAAATTTATTTATTTGTTAGTGCATTGATTTTTGTGATTCTATACTTCAAAGTTGAGATATATCCCTACATCGAGGCATTATATTTTACTGTTCATTCTATTCAATACTTTGACGGTTAAAACTCATATATTTGTATCTTTTTCTTCAAGAGACAAATATATGAGGTAGATGATATAAATTGAAATTTCATTTTTCATGTTTATATATGTTTATTATTTGAATTTTTATAGTTCTATCGTAAAAATGGATGGGCGCGGCAACACGTGCTATTAACGTATTTGTTAAAAATTATATTCCCTATAGAAGTTTGAAATTAACTGTTTAGGTGTGTTTAGTTTATCAAAATATGTTAGCAGGTAGTTGAAGTTAAAATAGTAAATCATGCAAGTTCAATTAGCGTCGTTCTTTCACATCAGACCCTGACATTAGAAACATGGGTAGTCAACCATATTATTACTTACTCCCTCCGTTTCAGAGTTTAAGGCGTCCTCGTTTTACGTATTTTTTCTTTGACCAAAAATTACTCTAAATACGTAAAAAGTTTTGGTATAAAATTAGTATCACTGGAAAGTATTTTTCAATACGAATCCAACGGTACTAATTATGTACAATATAATCAAGATTTTGTTGCTCAATTCTTTTGGTCAAACTTTGCTTTGGAAAGCGTGTGCGTCTTAAGCCTTGAAACGGAGGTAGTAATTGCTTACGCGTGAGCGGCAGGGAGGCTTTTCAGGGTACTTGCGGTGCGCGAGGTGGTGTCTGCTGTCGTTTGATGTGGGCCTGGGGAGGCGAGTCTTTCGTTGCTGCGTCGCCTCTCGCTGGCATGGACGGTGGGCTTCGACACGCGTTTCTTCCTGTTCCTTCTTCTTTGGTCAAAGTCGTGAGGCCTTATCCCATCCCCACATCGTCTCTCGTCTCCCCATGGCCGCGCCGCCCCCTATATATCACCTCCACGTGCTTCTCCTACTCCTTTTTCTCCCCAACGGCGGAGCGTGCAGCCGGACGCGTGCGCTGGACCGGTGGCGAGGCTGGAGCGGCGCTAGCTATGCTCGAGGCTAGGAAACTGAAGGGTTTCGCGGCATAGTAAATCAAAATTTTCTACGGATGCGAACAGAGGGAAGCCAAGATCTAATCTAGGAGATGCAAACAACGAGAGAGATTGGATTAGATCTTCATACCCTTGAAGATTCAAGATGGAACGCGTTCGGAACGTGGGTGATGTAGTCGTACTCGCTTCTCCTCCTCGCGATCCGATCCGATCTAGCACCACAAGTGGTGATGCCTTCGTGAGATGCACACGTGCATCACCTCGACGTCTCCTCCTTCCTTGGTCCAGCAAGTATGGTGGAGAGATGGGCTGGATCTACAACGCGACGGCGCGGTGCAATTGGTGGAGAGTTTCTGCAGCAGGGCTTCGCCTACACGCAGTCGGGAGGGAGAGAGAGGAGGGCAGCAGGGCGACTAGGCTTGAGGGGAAGGTGTGTGGGGGGTGGTGCGCCCCCAGCCCTCTTTATATAAAGGGGTGGGCGGCAGCCCTATCCCCTCCCCCAAGTCCAAACCCGGCGGCCAAGGAGGAAGAGTGGGGGGCAAGGAACCCCCCCCCCCCCCCAATCTAGAAGGTCCAATCTAGGGTTTATCCCCTCTTGGTCGGCTGGGCCCTATGGGGCCTTGTGCCCCTGGCCCAATGCGGCCAGGGCACTCCCTCATAGGCCCATGCCCCCTCCCGGAAGGTGGTGCCACGTTGGTCCCCTTCCAGAAGGTTCTAGAAGCTTCTGGTACAATACCGATAAACCCGGAACAATTTCGAACTCCAAAAACTGCACTGCCTTATATGAATCTTATTCTCCGGACCATTCCGGAACCTCTCGTGATGTCTCGGATCCCATCCGAGACTCCGAACAAAAACTCATAAACCAATAATCCAATCTATCCTAGCGTCGAGACACGTTAAGTGTGTGACCCTGCGGGTTCGAGAATATGAAGACATGATCTTCTATCAATAATCAACAGCGGGGTCTGGAAACCCATATTGACTCCCACACATTCATCGATGATCATATCGGATGAACCACGATGCCAGGATTCAATCAATCCCATATATATATTCCCTTCGTCTCGCGATATTTTACTTGCCCGAGATTCGATCGTCGGTACCGTCATATCTAGTTCAATCTCGTTCACAACAAGTACTTTACTCGTTCCGTACTCCGATATCACTTTGTGATTAACTCCTTAACCACATGCTTGCAAGCGGTGTTGATATCGATTACCGAGTGGGCCCGAAGTATATCTCTCCGACTTGGGAGGGACAAATCCCATCTCGATACATACAACCCAACAGGTACTTTTCGATCACCTGAGAGACACCTTTATGATCACCCTCTCATAGGATGACGTTTGATGACCTCAAAGCTTTCTTCCGATACTAGGGAGTTGTATTATCTCATGGTCTAAGGAATACAATATTTGACATAAGAAAAGCTTCGCAAAGACGAACACGATGACACGATCTAATTGCTTCGCTTAGTTTGGGTATGTCCATCATATCATTGGGAAATGATATGATCTCATTATTAATCGACAACTCATGTCTATGGTTAGGAAACCTTAACCATCATTAATCAATGAGCTAGTCCATAGAGGCGTACTAGGGACACGGTGTTGTTCACAAACCACACAAGTATTAAAGTTTCCGCTTAATACAATTCTAGCATGGAATATAAACATTATCATGAACAAGAATTATAATAATAACATCTTTATTATTGCCTCTAGGGCATAATTCCAACAGTCTCCCACTTGCACTAGAGTCAATAATCTAGTTTACATTTGGCAACAATCTCACACCCATGGCACTGAGGTGCTGATCATGTTTTACACGTGGAAGAGGTTTAGTCAATGGATCTGCGACATTCAGATCTGTATGTACTTTGCTAATCTTCAGATCTCCATCTGCTATATAATCTCGGATTATATGAAACTTGCGGTTGATATGCTTGGTATTTGGATGATATCTTGGTTCCTTAGCGAGTGCTATGGCGCCAGTGTTGTCACACAATATCTCCAGTGGGTCCAATGCACTTGGAACCACGCCAAGCTCAGTGATCAAGTTCCTGATCCAAACTCCTTCACTTGACGCTTCTGCAGCAGCCATGTATTCTGCTTCTACTGTAGATCCCGCGATCACGCTTTGCTTGCAGCTTCTCCAGCTCACAGCTCCTCCATTCAAAATATACACGTATCCTGTCCGAGATTTAGAATCATCCTTGTCGGTGTCAAAACTAGCGTCGACGTAACCTTTTCTGACGAAATGTTCATCACCCCATAGACTAAGAACATTTCTTTAGTCCTATTTAGGTACTTTAGGATGTTCTTCACGGCTGTCCAGTGTTCCACTCCTGGATCACTTTGATATCTGCTCGTCAAACTAAGAGCATTGGACACATCCGGTCTAGTACACAGCATGGCATACATGATAAAACCTATGGCCGAGGCATAAGGCACTTTGCTCATAGCTTCCCTATCATTTACCATAGCTAGACACTGAGCCTTGCTCAATATCTTACCTGACAACATAGGCACTGAACCTTTCTTTGCCTTATCCGTTCTGAACCTTTTCAGAACTTTGTCTAGGTATGTACTCTGGCTTAAAGCTATCAGGCGTCTTTGTCTATCTCTATAGATTTTGATGCCCAATATATAAGCAGCTTCACCTAGGTCTTTCATTGAAAAACACTTGTTCAAATAACTCTTCACATCATTAAGCATGTTAATGTCATTTCCAATAATTAATATGTCATCCACATATAGTACCAGAAATGTCACCGAGCTCCCACTCACTTTCTTGTAGATACAAGCTTCGTAGCAATTTGGAACAAATCCAAAGCTCTTGATCACTTGATCAAAACGAAGGTTCCAACTCCGAGATGCTTGCTTCAGTCCATAAATGGAACGCTGAAGTTTGCATACTTTATCATCATCCTTAGGATCGACAAAACCTTTGGGTTGCATCATATACAACTCTTCATCAATGTTGCCATTGAGGAATGCAGTCTTGACATCCATCTGCCATATTTCATAATCATGAAACACAGCAATTGCTAATAAAATCCGAATGGACTTAAACATCGCTACGGGAGAGAAAGTCTCATCGTAGTCAACACCTTGAACTTGTCGAAAACCTTTCGCGACAAGCCGTGCCTTATAGATGGTAACATTACCATCCGCATCCGTTTTCTTCTTGAATATCCACTTGCACTCAACGGCCTTTCGGTCGCTAGGAGGGTCCACCAAAGTCCATACTTGGTTTTCGCTCATGGATCCCAATTCGGATTTCATGGCTTCTAGCCATTTCTCAGAGTCTGGCTCATCATCGCTTCCTCATAGTTCATAGGTTCACTGTCTTCTACTAACAAGACAGTCAAGACAGGGTTGCTGTACCACTCAGGAGGGGCACGCGACCTTGTCGACCTGCGATGTTCGATGGCGCATCTTCCAAGCTTCATGATCCTTGTCACTAGCTTCCTCTATTGTTGGTGCAAAGACCTTTGGAACAATTTCAGGTGTTGCGCTACTCTCCAATTCAAGAGAAGGTTCAATAACCTCGTCTAGCTCTACTTTCCTCCCACTCACTTCTTTCGAGAGAAACTCCTTCTCAAGAAAGGAACCGTTCTTTACAAACACTTTGCCTTCGGTTCTGTGATAGAAGGTATACCCAATAGTTTCCTTAGGGTATCTTATGAAGACGCATTTCTCCGCTTTGGGTTCGAGCTTGTCCGGCATCAACTTCTTGACGTAAGCTTCGCATCCCCAAACTTTAAGAAACGACAACTTAGGTTTAGCACCAAACCACAGTTCATACGGTGTCGTCTCAATGGATTTAGATGGTGCCCTATTTAAAGTGAATGCAGCGGTTTCTAATGCATAACCCCAAAATGATAACGGCAAATCAGTAAGAGACATCATTGATCGGACCATATCTAATAAGGTTCGATTCAAGGCGTTCAGACACACCATTGCTTGTGTGGTGTTCCGGTGGCGTGAGTTGAAAACGATTCTGCTTGCTTTAAGATGCGTGAGAAAATCATAACTCAAATATTCACCTCCACGATCGGATCGTAGAAACTTAATCTTTCTGTTACGATGGTTCTCCACTTCATTCTAAAATTCCTTGAACTTTTCAAATGTTTCAGATTTATGTTTCATTAAATAGATATACCCATATCTACTTAAGTCATCGGTAAAAGTGAGAAAATAGCGATATCCACCGCGTCAAACAAACACTCATCGGTCCGCATACATCGGTATGTATGATTTCCAACAAGTCCGTTGCTCGCTCCATCATACTGGAGAACGGGGTTTTGATCATCTTGCCCATGAGGCATGGTTCGCATGTGTCAAATGATTCAAAATCAAGAGACTCCAAAAGTCCATCAGAATGGAGTTTCTTCATGCGCTTTACACCAATATGACCTAGACGACAGTGCCACAAATAAGTAGTATTATCACTATCTACTTTGCATCTCTTAGCCTCAATGTTATGGATGTGTGTTTCATCCCTTTCGAGATTTAGAAGAAATAAACCATTCACAATAGGTGCATGACCATAAAAGATGTTACTCATATAAATAGAACAACCATTATTCTCCTATTTAAATGAATAACCGTCTTGCAATAAACAAGATCCAGAAATAATGTTCATGCTCAACGCAGGCACATAATAACACTTATTAAGGTTTAAAACTAATCCCGAAGGTAAATTTAAGGAGCGCGTGCCGACGGCCATCACATCAACTCTTGATCCGTTGCCAACGCGCATCGTCACCTCATCCCTCGCAAGCCGCCGTCTATTTCATAGCTCCTGTTTCGAGTTACAAATATTAGCAACTGAACCGGTATCAAATACCCAGACACTACAACGAGGGCTAGTAAGGAAAACATCAATAACATGTATATCAAATATACCTTTGATGGTGCCAGCCTTCTTGTCCGCTAAGTACTTCGGACAGTTGCGCTTCCAGTGACCCTTGTCCTTGCAATAGAAGCACTCAGTGTCCGGCTTAGGACCAGACCTGAGCTTCTTCTCAGCAGGGGCAACGCGCTTGCCGCCGCCTTTCTTGAAGGGCTTCTTTGCACCCTTACCTTTCTTGAAGGTGGGGGGCTTGTTAACCATCAACACATGATTATTCCTTTTGATGTCCACCTCCGCTACTTTCATCTTAGCAAAGAGCTCAGTGATCATATCAGTGGAACCAATCTGATTGTGAGCAACTACAAAACTTTTGTAGCTAGGAGGGAGTGACTGCAGAACCCTGTCAATCTTGAGCTCCTCTGGAATCTTGCAGTCCAGTTGCTCAAGGCGTTGAGTGTAGCCCGACATCTTAATGGCGTGCTCACTAACGGAACTCCCTTCCTCCATCTTGCAGTTAAAGAACTTCTCGGAGATCTCATATCTCTCAGAACGGGCCTGAGTCTGAAACATGGTTTTCAGCTCCTCGAGAATCTCAAAGGGCCCGGTATAGTCTTCAAAACGATTTTGAAGGTCCGATTCCATAGAAAACAACATGGTGCTCTTAATCACACCATAATCATCTTTGCGCGACTGATAGACAGCTTTCTCATCAGCCGGCGCAGTAGCAGCAGGGGCGTCACCTAACGCATTCTCAAGGACATAGTCCTTTTGATCGCCAGAGAGAATGATTCTCAGATTGCGGAACCAATTGGTGAAGTTAGACCCATTATTTCTAAGCTTTTCTATCTCAGCAAAAACGTTGAAGTTGAAGTTGGACTTAGCCATGTGATCTACAGTATTTGCAAGTACAATTTAGAATATGTTCATGATAAATAGTTCAACTTAATCAAATTACCAGATGAACTCCCACTAAATTCAACATCCCTCAAGTTGTTTAGTGAACATGATCCAAATTCACCACACCTAATCCGATCATCACGAGAAGAGATGTGGTTTCAATGGTGGACAACAAAGTGTCGATCATATCATTCATATGACTCATGCTTAACCTTTCGGTTCACGTGTTCCGAGGCCATGTCTGTACATGCTAGGCTCGTCAAGTTAGACCCAAGTATTTCCGCGTGTGCAAAACTGGCTTGCACCCGTTGTATGTGAGCGTAGAGTCTATAGCACCCGATCATCACGTGATGCTTGGACACGACGAACTTTCGCAACGGTGCATACTTGGGGAGAACACAGTTTTTATCTTGATCTTTAAGTGAGGAATCATCTTATAATGCTACTGTCGCGATCTAAGCATAATAAGATACATAAAAGGATAAACATCACATGCATATAACTTTATGTGACATGGTATAGCCAATCTTCGCGCAATGATCTCCATCGTGTGCGTGCCGGCATGATATCCATCACTCCACCATGATTGCCTCCACTACGAATAGCAACTACAACTATTGCTAACTACTTAGCGATAAAGTGAAACTATTACATGGCGTATAAGAAGTTGACACACAGGTCATACACAATTATAAAGACAACCATATGGCTCCTGCCGGTTGTATACTCATCGACATGCAAGTCGTGAAACATTACAAAACATGATCATCGCATACAATATACACATCACATCTTGGGTCATACCATATCACAGAAAACACTCCCTGCAAAAACAACTTAGACGCCTCTACTTTGTTGTTGCATGTTTTACGTGGCTTATGGGAGTAGCAAGCTAAGAACGATTCTTACCTACGGAAAGCCACAACAGTGATATTATGGTTGCCAAACTCCGGTGTTAATCCCATGATAACTATAGTGAGAGAAACTGGCATCCACCAGCCGCATGTGTGGAACAAGCCACACATCAAGTGCGGAGCCGGTCTCGCGAACGACGTCGCGTAAGGTTGGCCTGGACCGCTTCAATCTCACTATCCCGCGTCATAAGAAGAACACAAACAAGAGGCTTGCAACAGAAAACATCAACGCCCGCAACAACCATGTTGCGTTCTACTCGTGAAACACATCTACGCATAGATCTAGCTCGATACCCTTGAAGGGTTTCAAGCATAGTAAATCAAAATTTTCTATGGATGCGAACAGAGGGAAGCCAAGATCTAATCTAGGAGATGCAAACAACAAGAGAGATTGGATTAGATCTTCATACCCTTGAAGATTCAGACATGAACGCTCGGAACGTGGGTGATGTAGTCGTACTCGCTTCTCCTCCTCGCGATTCGATTCGATCTAGCACCACAAGTGGCGATGCCTCCATGAGATGCACACGTGCAGCACCTCGATGTCTCCTCCTTCCTTGGTCCAGCAAGTATGGTGGAGAGATGGGTTGGATCTACAACGCGACGGCGCGGTGCAATTGGTGGAGAGTTTCTGCAGCAGGGCTTCCCCTACACGCAGTCAGGAGGGAGAGAGAGAGGAGGGCAGCAGGGCGACTAGGCTTGAGGGGAAGGTGTGTGGGGGGTGGTGCGCCCCCAGCCCTCTTTATATAGAGGGGTGGGCGGCAGCCCTAGCCCCTCCCCCAAGTCCAAAACCGGCGGCCAAGGAGGAAGAGTGGGGGCAAGGAACCCCCCTCCCCCTTCTAGAAGGTCCAATCTAGGGTTTATCCCCTCTTGGCCGGCTGGGCCCTATGGGGCCTTGTGCCCCTGGCCCAATGCGGCCAGGGCACTCCCTCATAGGCCCATGCCCCCTCCCGGAAGGTGGGGCCATGTTGGTCCCCTTCCGGAAGGTTCTAGAAGCTTCCGGTACAATACCGATAAACCCGGAACAATTTCGAACTCTAAAAACTGCACTGCCTTCTCTGAATCTTATTCTACGGACCATTCTGGAACCTCTCGTGATGTCTCGGATCCCATCCGAGACTTCGAATAAAAACTCATAAACCAATAATCCAATCTATCCTAGCGTCGAGACACATTAAGTGTGTGACCCTGCGGGTTCGAGAATATGCAGACATGATCTTCTATCAATAATCAACAGCAGGGTCTGGAAACCCATATTGACTCCCACACATTCATCGATGATCATATCGGATGAACCACGATGCCAGGATTCAATCAATCCCATATATATATTCTCTTCGTCTCGCGATATTTTACTTGCCCGAGATTCGATCGCTTGCATCGGCCATATCTAGTTCAATCTCGTTCACAGCAAGTACTTTACTCATTCCGTTATCCGATATCACTTTGTGATTAACTCCTTAACCACATGCTTGCAAGCGGTGTTGATATCGATTACCGAGTGGGCCCGAAGTATATCTCTCCGACTTGGGAGGGACAAATCCCATCTCGATACATACAACCCAACAGGTACTTTCCAATCACCCGAGAGACACCTTTATGATCACCCTCTCATAGGATGACGTTTGATGACCTCAAAGCTTTCTTCCGATACTAGGGAGTTGTATTATCTAATGGTCTAAGGAATACAATATTTGACATAAGAAAAGCTTCGCAAAGACGAACACGATGACACGATCTAATTGCTTCGCTTAGTTTGGGTTTGTCCATCATATCATTCTCCCAATGATATGATCTCATTATTAATCGACAACTCATGTCTATGGTTAGGAAACCTTAACCATCATTAATCAATGAGCTAGTCCATAGAGGCGCATTAGGGACGTGTGTTGTTCACAAACCACACAAGTATTAAAGTTTCCGCTTAATACAATTCTAGCATGGAATATAAACATTATCATGAACAAGAATTATAATAATAACATCTTTATTATTGCCTCTAGGGCATAATTCCAACAGAAACAGGGCGGTCAGCGCTGGATGTGGGGCAGAATGTCATTGTCGCTAGAGGCAACGATTAGAGTCGTGGGGGAGATCAACTAAGGGGAGAAGTAGGAGCTTACACCGGAGCGGGAGGATCCGGTTATGAAGGTCGACGTACGCTACCTGACAGCTCCCTCCTCCCCTAGGTTTTCTCTCCAGTCTCATCTTTCGTATCCAATAGAGGGTACGACAAGCGGCCCTGGTGGCCACAAGAGCGGAGTGGCCAACGAGGATGGAGACCCCTGGACACCAGGTGAGATCGATCTCTTCTGTCGATTTTTCTTTTTATTTTACATGCTTTTGTTTTCCTGTTCATCTTCTTCCAGTGAATTTTGGGAATTTTTGTTTGATCAACATGGCATTTCAGATGTGACGATGATGCTGATGTTGTGGAGTACAGCCGTGCATCGGGCCAGGTATTGCTTCAGACCTGCTTCCTCTCTCTCTCATTCCAGTTTACTGATAGCTTATTTTCATATTTAGTTTGTCTAGACATCCTTGAAATATATGTAACCAGATTTCCAAACTGCAGATTTGTTCATAATTCCATTAAAATTATGTTGGCTATCCCTTTCCATATAGAAATTATTACATCAATGGCTTCAAAGTGTCTGCTGCTGCACAAATGACTTCAGATTCAAAAAAATTGAACCAACCTTTTGCTGATGTGTGAGAATCTTGAAGGCTAAGGCTGGTTCTTCTATAGTGACACCAAGATCTTCTTGACTAGAAGCAGATGGGTACTGATTTTCTGATAAAGCATTCTTGTGTGGCGTCCTATTGCAGGCAAGATCACAACATGTACCTATTTTGTGTATTTTCTCCATGGTTTATCTCTTCTGTGAATTTTTCTGCTTTAATATATTTGAGTTGTTGATTCATTTGTTGCCAAGATGGGGTTTCCCCTCACCCTTTTTCTATTGTCTAAACTTTCCTGTCATTATGATCACGAACCGCTGATAACTAGGTTTTTATTCTTAGAAACTACTTAATTAGTATGCCCTGTTTTGTTTTCCTTACATTTAGTTTGTACTATCTGTTCACTCTTCTATATCCACCAAAAAAAATACTCGAGTTGTTGATTGATTGCTTATGTACCAAGATAAGTTCTTTTTCTTAGAAGCTCCTTATTAATCAATATGATATGTTTTCTTTTCCTTACATTTAGCTTTTATAAGTATGTCTACTCTTCTATATTTTGAACAAAAAATACTTCAGACAAGTTGTTGTCTACATGTAGAACCGATCAGTACATAGTTTACAAGAAGTTCAAAATACAGTTATCAGTACAAAATAGGAATATTTTTTTTAACCTGAAATTCTTTATATCTGCCGGTAGCACCAAACACTAAGAGAGCTATTTTGAATAAATTGGACAATGTATACCAAGAGTAAAAAAGATTAAACTGTAGAGTGCATATCAATTTTTCTCTGAGTCTTGATTTCGGTCGCAGAAGTACATTCTAAGCGATATATTTCTTAGATGCCTCTTACCGCATTATCAATTAACAGTTATTACATTGCAGACCCAAGGTCTCTCTCCAGTTGCTTCTCTTAATGGCTTATATGACCATAGCTAACAATGAAGTTTTGTTAATTAGTGCAGCTGAGTTTTGATATTGCTATCGATGGTTTCAGGTTACGCAACGCACGGTAGTACTTAATACACAAATACCTTGAGAGACTGTTATACATGTACTAATATTGGCATCTTGGAGTCTGGTGGATGCAAATTCAAATTGTTGCGCCTCCCTCCCGCCTACTACAGCCTCTGTCGTCACGCCCGGAACGGCTGGTTGATGAGTTGCATTGTTTTCTCTCTCTAGATTGTAGTGTATTACTGCGGTGCTGCCCACATGATGTCATGTAGAGGTCTCTGGTCTGTAAGGTCTGTTGTAGTGCGTCGAATCTCGACTGCCTGGCTATAGTGGCAGCTCTAGGTATCATGGACAACGTCATTACTCAGTTTCTTAAGCGTGAGCGGCAGGAGGCTTTTCAGGGTACATGCGGTGCGCGAGGAGGTCTGTGTTGTGCATTTTTTAAGAAGGAACGGAGAGAAGTTTTCTTTTGCAAATTGTGCATTTTGTTTTACTTGGTAACAGTTCCTACCTGTTCCTCAGTTTCAGATTTAATAAAAAGAAGGTAACATCTATTTTTTTCGAGAAACCGCAAAGGATCTTTGCTTTTCATTTCATTGGAAAGGTAGAGTTTTGTTTACATTTCTCCAAGGAGGCTAGCAAAAACAGTACCATCTAATTTTTGTGCCACACTCTTACTCATTAGAGTTAGATATGTGTTTATTCTTCTTTCGGTACAACCTTTTTTTGGCGGATCCTTCCAATCAAGTAGAAAATAATATTCTGTCAAAAAAAAGTAGAAAATAATAATGTTGAAGGAGATTCGTTTCTTATTTTAATGCAACCCCTTTATTTAGATCCTTTCATTGTGGTGGGAAATAATAATGCCTGAAGAGGTTTAGATTATTGGGCAAGTATTGCTAAGTTGAGAAGATAGAGGGAATGTATGGCATGGATTCTTCGCTGGATTAGATGACTCAGTGAAGCGGACTTCTAGGCCGTCTTTGACAACCGAGTCCCCGGCCACTAAAGGGAAGTTCTTCAAAAATTTCTTCAGGTTCGCCTTCTTTCTTACTATATGCTTTCTCGCTCCGCCTTGCTAGGTGTCCTTTTTGTGGTTCCTAATTTGTTTCTTCCATGCATCCCTGCGGGAGGTGTGTTTCAGGATTTAGGAGTCGACTCCACACTTTACATGGATACTTGTGCTGCTCGAGAATGTAGCCCTTTCAATAAAGATGACATCGCAGCCAATTTCTACATTCAGGTCACTTGGGTTGAGATAGCGATAATGTTAATACATCGGCTGAGATACTGGATCCCGTCGTTGGTTCCCTTGGCTATCCGATACAGTAAGCATAAAGAACTTCCTTGACATCAAGCTTATATTTGTTTAAATAGCAAGGTAATAGAAGTCATCTGCAGGTTGATCATGACCATATGCGTGTTAAAGAGCTAGCAGGTGAAGCCTCACGGAACTGTTGCTGATCTATTCCCGTGGGGAATACTTACATAACATGGTGCACTTTTATAACTATGTTGTCTTATTTGTTCCAAACATTACTTTATTGAAATTTAAATGCATTTTGGGTTAGTTTTGTTATGGATAAAATATTTGCATGCCTCTTTACATTTGGGAATGCAGTATCGGTGCAACTTCCTTCTACAATATGCGTATATTGGTCTAAGCTTACATCTGCATAGTTCTCATTAATATGGTTAGCTTACCGTCTCTTACCCTTGGTCTATTTTCACCTTTTAGGCAACTGTTGAGTAATTAAATTGTTGGCTGGCATTTAGGAGTTCTCTTCAATAGTGAGATGATCAATTTTTGTGTTTGCCAAATTTATCAAGCAATGGACTATGCTTGGTCGCTTGACATATTTATACCATGTATTCTTGATGTGTTAGTTCTGGAATGATCTCAGACGACATATTATCAAATAGAAGATGCCAAGGTTTGAACTTCACAGAGAAAATATGGAACAATCACAGGTGATACTCATCTTTTACACATTTGAC
This sequence comes from Avena insularis, assembly GCA_023614405.1. Classification (NCBI taxonomy): domain Eukaryota; kingdom Viridiplantae; phylum Streptophyta; class Magnoliopsida; order Poales; family Poaceae; genus Avena; species Avena insularis. The sequence goes on along the minus strand of CM042695.1, from coordinate 372,387,333 downwards.
TACCGTTGAGAAAAAACATACATATACATAGTTTACATTAGCATGATATTCAGGTAGGTTTCTTTCTTCAAAATTTTCCTCTGTATGACCCAGAAAATGCAGACTAGGTTGATGTTGCACATAAAAAACAAAATTAGTTTCATGGTATAAAATATAGTTGCAAGTAGCCTCTTCCATTTTCCGATTTACTTTTGTTTCATTCAAAGTGAATTCAACCATTTGGAACTGAGCCTACATGTTTTCTGTCCGAGGAATTCATTTCTTTTTTTGGTTCTTGATTAGTTGATTTAACTAGCTAGCTAGACAGTATAGGGGCAAGCCCTTATGTTTGAGCTGTCATTGGTTGACATTTGGTTTTTTTCCATAACCTATGAATGGGCCTCCTGTAAGCTTACACATTTGTATATATTTTATTGTCTACAAAACATCTTGCGGTTTTCTTCCTTATTGGTTTACTCACTATCACGCTGCCACCATCTATACTAGACTACTTTCTCTTGGACTAAGGATAAATATTTTTTTAACGAAGCTCGGTATCTTCATGGGATAACTAGAATATATACTTCCATATGTTGTGTGGTTTATCCTGTTGAATGCTGCATCTATCGAAGCTGCTTGATGTAGGGGCAATTCAGAGATATCCAGACATTATTTTGTGGACCTTCAGCATGTGTGTGAGTTTATTGAAGAAATGTTGCATGTCCGTTCTGAGTGAAGCTGCTAAATGACAGTGAATTTTCTCTGGATTTTGACCAAGATTAAATATTCATGTCTCTGTATAAGATAGAACTGATACAGGGGACACCTAAATACAGTTCACTTGGTTGTCTCTGTCACTCAGACGGTTCAGCTTCAAGTAAGTAGTGTGTACTCAATCCTTTTGGCTTGGTGAAGACACACAGTATATATAACAGATGTGATACCATCCTACTTCATTATCTCCTAAGTTTTGTTCACTAAAAATATTCTCAGAACTATATATAGTCATCGCTCGAACAAAAATGCATGCAAACAACTGCCATCGCCCCATGCTCAAACACCCAACACCAGCCACATGCCACGTAGAGAGCAGCTGCATGCAAGCTAGCAAAGAGAGCCCTTATGATGCAGCTGAGAAATATCAATTATGTCATAAAAAACAAAAACAAAAAACTGTATTATATCTTAATATCATGGACCAACCGTATAACCATTAGCTATCCATTAGCTATGCATAAAATCACATACATCACAAACATGCATAAGATCACATACACCACGGACGATAGGAGGACCAAGATTACTGCACAACTTTGGCCACTGAAACGATCTCTCATGCAGAATAAACACCGTCGTTTCCGCAGCACTCATGCAGCAATGCAGAGCAGACGCACGCCGCAACACTCTTGCAGCAATGTAGAGCAGACGGCGCGGCGAAGCGCGCGAACCTGTCTAGTTCCAAAATACGCTGAAGAGAGTCAATAAAATACGCTGAAGAGAGTCAATTGCGATGTCGAAAAGCAGCGGCGAAATACACTGAGCTTATCTTCGCATGCAGGACAGTCGGTGCCGGCGGTGCTTGCTTGTGCACGCCAGGAAACTAAGGTGGTGCTCTTCTTGCTAGTATCCCATACTAGAACAACCAAAATAAATTAAAAATCCAGGAAGGCAGGAACCCATGGCGACAATCCATGAAGGTTCTCACTCCAGCAGCAAGCTCGACATCTGGGAATCGACCAAGTGAGCCCGTGTTAATTGCTTTATGACACGCATCGATCGGGTCTTCCACACAAACAGTTTGGGCACCATGCATCGATCGGGTCTTCCATCTGCGGCAAAGGTTTAGCCTCGCCCTCGCTCGCGCGGCGTCAGGGTCAAACTCAGCCCGTTGTACGAAGCTTAAACCAACGCCCAGGTGAAGAACGTGGCCAATGTGAACTTGTACTCGTACCATCGTTAACCATGCTCAAACTCAGCCCGTTGTACGAAGCTTAAACCACTGCTTCCTGGATGGTGACATTAATTACTTGAGATACGATACGTAGACGATGAGATCAGCAGATAGTAGGTCGTTATCCCGGTCAGGGCTGGCTGGAGAATCAGAGCTCCACGTCACCGGATCGGATCACCCCATCACCGTCTTCAGAAGGGAACCTAACCTAACCCCTCAATTAGCAGCCATCAGACACGACACATGTCCCGACCCCGAGTCAGATCGATCCGACGCTAGCTGCAGGATGTTGACACAGCGAACGAGAACACACCAAGAATTCACGATCCCAAACTAGCAAACCGAAAGCGTGAAGACTTGGTATACAAGCCGCGCCACCTTCCCGGCAAAGCAACACGGCCAATCAGAACCGGAACCCACAGCACTTCACCGCTTGCGTGCATAACCAGAGAGAAAACTAATCAGCCATCGCACATGCTCACAATCAATCCACAGGCCTAACACACGGGGCTTCTATATAAAGAGCGAGAGGGTAGGCAGAGGACACCACCGAATCATCGATACTACACAAAGAATCATCATAATCTGCCACAAGAGAGAAGCAGCAGCATCAATTCCTCACACGCAAACAAGCTCGTCTGCCAGCCAGCCTGATCGATCTCTCGCCGCCAGTGGCCATGGAGGAGACACTCTTGATCTCGCCGGAGCTCCGGGACGTGCTGCGCAAGGTGGCCGTGTTCCTGCTCGTACAGGGGCTGGTGTACCTCATCCTCAGAGACTCCTCCGACGTCTTCTCCAGGGACAAGATCCTCAGGTCCCTCAGCTTCCGCCCGATGCGGTCCATGAGCGTGCGCCGCGTCCTCGCGCCGCTCTCCGACGTCCCCGTTGGCACCAACGACGACCAGTCCTCAGTGCCGCCTTCGCCGTCCTACTTATCGAGATCCTGGTCGTCGCGCCGCTGGGGAAGCCGCAAGGATTGAAGAGGCGCCTTGGAGCGCGGATGCTAAAAGTAGTTCCGACAACCATATTGATAGCTTCGTCGTTAAGAACTGTATATGTACTCGTGTGCGAAAAGGAACTGTATGTACTACTAGTAATTGGTTTGCTACCAGCCTGCTCTATGGTTTGTGATTTGGGAATTGGTATTTGAACTCATGTAAATTAGAGTAGGCTGGTCTTGTATATACATATGCTCGTAGTTATTTGATTCTTTACAATTTGTCTTCTCTTAGTTGTCACCGTGGACTGTTTAGTTCTCCAGGATTTGCTTCCTTCTGGTTTTAGTTGTGATTTATGGTCCTCGAATTGCTGTTCGATTTCGCAAGCGTCAACTCTGTAACCAGCACTGCACACCAATGCAATGCAATACTGAAGTACAGCTATCCAAGTGAAATGTCGCATTACTCGCGCCGATGAGCTCTGCTTGTATGTAATGGGTTTTCTGCTAGCCTGCTACTGTGGTTTGTGATTTGGGAAATGGTATTTGAACCCATGTAAATCAAAGTAGGCTGGTCTTGTATATATATATTGTTAGTTCTGAACCTGAAACTCAACACAGCTCGACAATGAATTCAGGGAGAAGAACACTGGGAAGATTTTGTGCCGTGTAAACCTTATGGCTTTCTCTCGTTCTTCTCAATTCATTTCAACATAAAGGAAACATGATCCTACCTAAGCGCCATCCCACGAAGCCGATCGTGCTGGGTCACGATCCTACGAAAACAGGAAAACAATCCCTATGCTGCACCGCTCGTGCCAAGCTACCTGACGCTACTGATGTTCAGAAAATTCAGAAAACTAACTGAACCTAAACTGACGACAAACAGGATTATTCAGATAACATATATGCTCGTTGAGTTGAACTGGGTGCATGAGTTACTATTTGATCCTTTAAAAATTTTCTTCTCTTAGTTATCACCATCACGGTGGACTGTTTAGTTTTCCAGGATTTGTTTTCTTTTATATGTGATTTATGGTCCTTGAATTGCTGTTCCATTTCGAAAACTTTTACTCTGTAACCAGCGCAGCACACCAGTGCAATACTGAAGTACAGCTATCCAAGTGAAACTTCTGTAAACATACCAACAGGAGTATTAGCCAGCCAGCTCTGCTTGTATCGAGGAGCTGAAATGTCGCATTACTGCTCAGGTGGTTACAACGTCCGAAGAGATCAGCTGGAATCTCTATTTACAGTATATAGCGGTAGCATGTAGCCAGTCACTTGTACTTCTGGATCATCTCTCTAACATGGTCCATCACGAGCCACGCTTTGTCGCCTCCTATCACCTGCTCCTTCCATTCCCCGTCTTTCCATAACTGGAAATGAATAAAGACATTGGCATGAAAAAAACATTCATAATTTCATCCAATCATGCAGTAACAAAATTAATCTTTTCTAGAGTAGAGGGATTGTATTTAATGTTACCTGAATGGTGGGCATTTTCTGAAGGCCAAATTGGGGAAGAAAGGCAGAAATCAGTACTACATCATTACAAAGACATGCCTGATATCCCTTCATCAAGTAAGAAAAAACTAAGACAAGCTTGAATCCGATTGCTTACACTTATGTTCCCTCTTTTTACCACGGCCGATGGAACTTTATTGACATCCACAAAGTAGAACCTGACCCTGCAAACAAAAGGAACAATATGGCTCTGTTTCATTCGGATCAGGAAATAGGTCCCCTGCACATTTCCACGTCTCAGTTTCAACACCGAGAGATCATGAAACCGTGCCAATTTCAGATATGTACTAGTAAATCGTTTCGAGGGATTTACACCAACCCTGGGTACTCTCCTGCGATCTTCTCCAGCTTGGGCTTCAGGTAAATGCATTTCCGGCACCAGCTAGCCATCCTGGCAAGAACACACACAGTGAAACCTCAGCGTCTGAGGACCGTGCTGCTGATAAAATAGAAATGCAGAGTAGCAACGCAATTCCCTGGTATCACAGAGCACGAAGTACAGGAAGCTGCTCTGCATTGGTAGAGGTAGGTAGGCGGTCATATTACCAGTCGATGATGACGGGCTGGTTGTTGTCGACGGAGTAGGCGAGCGCGGCGTCGAGCTTGTCCATGCTGTCGATCTCGTCCATCTCCACCGGCTCCGACGCGTCCCAGAAGTAGGCCGCCTCCGCCTTTACCCCTGCTCCTCTTCTCCTACTGGCCCCACGACCGCCTCCGCCTCTCCAGAGCCCAACCCCCAGGGCTGAGCGCGCCCCGCCGACGGTTGAGCAGGCCGCGGCCGCCGCCGCCTCCCGTGGCGCGGCGGCGCAGAGGTCCCGGCAGAGCACGCGTGGGCCCGGCGCGAGCAGCGCCATCGACTGGCTGCTAGCTCTCGGGGTGCCGCGCTGGAGTGCAGAACTCGGAGATGGATGCGGCTGGGAGGGGATTCGAGCGGGTGGCGCTGCAGTCTACGCGTGGGAAAATCGAAGATTGCGAGGTGAGGAGGAGCAGAGGAGAGATCAGAGATGAGGCGCGGAAGCGAAAGCCGTGGAGACTTATCCGAAATTCGAGACAAAAGCGTCGGCTTCTGGGGCCTACTGGATCGTCAGAAATATCTCCGGATCTTCGCCTGCGACTTTGGACTCTTGTTTTTTTCCTCTTTGTAAAACTCGTGTGGTTTGTACGGCCCAGATTGAACCGCGTAACTGGGCCTCTAGTGCCGGTCCTCTCCGAATGCTGGAGGGCCAAAAGGTAGGAGTAGAATGGACGTCCAAGTTCAAACGAAACTAGCCTGCCTGACCTGCCTCTGCTCCCCTTCGACGAACAGAACACAGAAACCGAAAGTAATAAACACGCAAAAAAAAAGAGTATGAACTACTGGCATAACACCACTCCTTGTCTGCAGTCTCACTACTGTGTGGACCAGGGACTCGACTTACAAATTCTCCATGGAGTGACAGGGAGAAAACGTTCGGTCCCGTTACTGAGCATGAATCCTCCTAGACTAGATCCAGACTCAACCTCCAATGTACTAACCCTACTCCTTGGTCTCGTTCCAACATTTCCATGGCGGTTTTGATGGCAACGTACGTACGTCGGTGCGGTCAGCCGCAACGTACATTTCGAACCGCCGCCAACATGTGCCCGGCGCCGGCCGGTGCTGCCGGCCTAGCTTCTAGCCCTGAACTTTCTGTACGTGGCTACGAGCCTCTGCGTGGTGCTAGCTACAGCGTGCACTGGGGGTAGCTTTACCGGCCGGCCGCCAGGAAGCGCATGTCTCGCTTTCGCGGGCCCACACTGTAACCAACACCTTACAGGCATACCCCACGCCCTCGCTTCCTTGCTTAGCTCGCACTCCATGGATCGGTCGGTACGTCTCTCCGATCCGCGGGCGACTTTCGTGTTTCGTCTGATCTGGAAGAGACTCAACTTTGGCAAAATTGCACTTGGCTCTGATCATTTCAGCACCTGCGCGCTAGGGAGAAGCGACACGTACGGTGTGCGCCACCTGATCAGTCGATCGATCTTACTATAACTTTTAAAAGCACGTTTTCGGTTCGAGATCTTGGATCGAGAAAATCAAGTACCAGAGGCTTAGAGCTTCGATCGTGTGTGTTGGCTGCTCTCAACTGAATCTCCACATACTCTAGCTAGCTAACTGGAACCTTTTGGCATGTGGCCTAAATGGCAGACACGTACGGCAGGCCATGTGTGCATGCATGCATGCATGCATGTGCGTATGCACTGACTGAACACGAGCAAATCCTAAGCGTCGAGCCTAGCTTCAAGCCAGCAAGGTGAACTACACCTAACTAACCCCGTATCAATATCTGCCTCGCCGTCGAGACCACAGACCAGGTCTTCGTTCCTCTCCTTTAATTTCTGTTCCACGTACTACCGTGCTCTGTGTGTTAGGCAGGCTCCCAGTCCCCTTCACCGCCTCTGAATACTTCTAATCATAGGCTGTCCCCCCATTGGGTAACTAACCAGCACGTACTACGGCAAGCTAGTGCTTCGCCGCCAGAAAAGGCGAACTGCTCAGATTGATCGGGCGCAGTGTGCTCTCGTGCACGAGAGATCTGAGTGTGCCGCTGCCAAACGTGAAGTCAGAGAACCACTTCCGCATGCATGTGGAGGCGGCAAATGGAACTTTCCCTGTCTACTCTGTTTTGTTTTCTCTACTCATGTAGTATAGAGAGAGGAAGTCAACGACCAATGCTAGCCTAGTAGCGTGATTTTACCGTGCACGACAGGGTTATTGTGGATGATTAACATAGTAGTAATCTGAGTACTATGCAGGAGTTAGGATGATCGAACCCCCTAGCAGCCAGCTGATGGAAAAAGTTAAAAGTAGACAAACGTTAATGCAAAAAAGCAGGAAAATTAAGGCACACATTTTGGACGATTGAATGCGGTCGAGATATCCACTTCTTACCTAAGGTGTCGCAAAAAATTGCAACTCGTAAATCTGGGAGTAAATAATGGAATTTTATCACTAAAGCAAAATACTCTCTTCATTTGTGAAATTTGACTTCAGTCAAATATAAAGCGTAGGGAAATTTCGGAAGAAAAATGAGTACGTATTGTCATCTGGTCAACACCACTGATTATAAGTATTTATATATTTCGAGTTCCCTGTTTCATCAGGATAAAATAGCGGAAAGTTGTGTTTCCTAGAGATGCTGCAGCCATATATATATATATATATATATATATATAGGAAAAATACTTTTTACTCCCGGGTGTAACTACACCCACGTCTTATATACTACCTTACGAAAGTATTTGTAATACTTTATCTGTTTGAGTATGTTCATATACTATATCTAAGATACTTCCAAACAAGTTAGGTGAAAAAATTGCAAATACACCCATAGTTTACACTATATATATAAAATACCGTCATATTTATGCATTACAAAAGGTATGTGAATAAAAATTACATACTACCAAAAAGTAGTATATATACTGCCCAAATATTCGTATATACTTCATACTACCCATATATAGTCTCCAGTATGATGAATCTGCCTAAATAATGTAAACACACGTGGGTGTAACTACACCCGGTGTAGCATGAATATGTCCTCTATATATATATATATATATATATATATATATATATATATATATATATATATATATATATATATATATATATATATATGGAAAATAGTGGGCTGCCCATGGTGGTTGCGGCTCATGCGTTTTGTACCGTTGGATTAGATAAAGAGAGTAGACGGCGTTAGCCATCCGTTTACAAATTAGCTAGCATCGTTTCTTCCGAGAGCATAAGCATAAGGTCTTGATTGTCAAAAAATCCAGTAAAATACACACATGTTGTACGGTGCATGGCCAAAATTCAGTAAAACACATCCATGTTTTACTGTGCATGGCCAAAACCCAGCAAAACACATCCATATTTTACGGTGCATGGCCAAAACCTAGAAAGTACATCTATGTTTTAAGGTGCATGGCCCAACCGTGAATGGCATGCATCCTTCATTCATAGCCGTGCAAAACACATGTGTTTCACGGTATCTAGCCGTTACTATCAATAAACGGCTGTAAACATCGTTTTTGTTATTTGTGTACCGTTGCGGATAGACAAGACATGCGTGCAACAAGGATTAAGGCGTCAACCGCAATAAACACCCATGAAATAAGGTCGATGGAGAGCACACATGCGTGCTTCACGGTTTTGTTTCAGGACGGAAAACAGCCATGCATCCCATTGGCGGTGCGTGCAGCAAGGACCAAGGTTTGAACAGTGTGCGGCAATACACACCCGTGTTTTACGGTAGACGGAGAGCACACATGCATGCTTTACGGTGTAGTATCACGAAGCAAGAACTTTGTTCTATCGAATACGTACGATGGCGGACGAGTACCAGAAAATTTTGTCTTCTTTTGCAATGACCAGCTACATACATTCATCATGCTTCATAACTATTATTAAAAACTAAAAGAGTTGTATCATAGTAAAAATCTGGGTGCTGGTCTAATAAAATACGTACTATATAACTATTTCTCAAGGATAGACAAACTAATATCATATCTTACACATCACCGAAGTTGTTTTAAACAGAAAAATGTATCATACGTACACGCTAAAACGTCAACTACCGGAACACACATAATGCACTTACCGACTAAAATAAATTGTAGCTAACCGGCTAATAAATTGGAGTACAAAACGCATGCATAATATCCGCTATCTATACATATTTGTAAATGCTATTCACTATAGTTGATATCTCACGGAAACGGGTGTTAAATGTTTCATGACCCATGCGTGTAGTGCATGCATAACATGGTCAGTTTGCTGATGGCTATGGACTGCACGTAGCATTCAATCACCCAAAACAGTTAACTCCGTTTGTCACCATCAACATGTAAATGAATAAAGGGAGCACGTACACCACAATCCGACGGTGTAGAGGGTATGCACCGTAGCCACCACGGACAGGAAATCCGCGTCGACATATTCATACTATACCCGGGTGTAGTTACACGCACGTGTGTTTCACATTATTTAGGCAGTATCTATCATACTGAAGACTATATATGGGTAGTATGAAGTATATACGAATATTTGGGCAGTATATATACTACTTTTTTGGTAGTATGTAATTTTTATTCACATACTCCTTTTGTACGTACAAATATAACGGTATTTTACATATATAGTGTAAACTATGGATGTATTTGCAATTTTTTCACCTAACTTGTTTGAAAGTATCTTAGATATAGTATATAAACATACTCAAACAGATAAAATATTACAAATACTTCCGTAAGGTAGTATATAAGACGTGGGTGTAGTTACACCCGGGAGTAAAAAGTATTTTTCATATATATATATATATATATATATATATATATATATATATATATATATATATATATATATATATATGTGTGTGTGTATGCTCGTAAAAAAAATTATATTATATATGCATCAACGTGTACAGTATGTAGTAGCGTAGAATATATATACGAAAATAAAAAATAATTAAACCAAAATGAAAAGAAAATATATATACATTTCCGATAGAAAGGTTTTCGGATGATGCATGGGCGCGTGGACCCATGAGAAATGTGGAAATTTCACGGTTGAGATCGGCATATAGAATGCTAGTAGCACAGGACGTCTCAATAATCCATCCTCCTTCGGTGGATCTATGCATCATGCTATGGTGGCTACCGGTTCCGCCGAAGGTTCGGGCATTCTGTGGAGGGTTATCAAAAAAATTATTCCATGTCGACATAATTTGAAACTATCATAGTTGGAACATGTTGGTGCAAAACGTGTGGTACAATGAAAGAAACTTCGTTCCACACGATCTAAGAGCGCACTCAGGCTCGAGGATTTCGAAGAGAGTTGAAACAAGCTACAAAAATATAGAGCTTCTAACCCTACATCTCAAGTCTTGGTTCACGGACCTGATCGAAGGGAAGCTAGTAATACAGGATGAGGCACGCATGATATTTTGTGGAGCTTGGGAAGTTTGGACGCAGAGAAACACGGTCTGGCACAAGGAGGGAGAAAGACCGAGCGTGCAATCTGTTCGGTAGGCAACTGAAACTACAATTGATGTACGACAAAACCAAAGCAAATCAAGATGGAAGCTATACACTAGTACAAAATAGGTTATAAGTGGCGTGACAAATCACCCTTCAGTGGCATGTATTTCACACGCCACCGTTGTTATGGCACTGGATTCCAGTGCCGGTACTTGACATACCGGTGGCGTGACGCATACATGCCATTGGTAATCCGCACACTAGTAGCATGTTTCTATTTTGCCACACCACTAATGTAATTTCGAAAATACTAACTAATTTTCTGCTACAATTGAAATTGACAGTATAATGAAATACCGAAATCTCAGCCGAAATAGAATATTAATACCGTCAACAAACTAATATATTGGTTCACCACCTAGAGTACTTAAGATTTATGAGAATCTGGTTCAACATGACAAAGTAGAACCTAATTTGTTCAACCAACAAGAAACATGCAAAAGACATCTAAAGAAACAAGTTGCTAGCACATGCCGCCCAATTACTAGATGTCAATGACAAACATCATGCTCGGGTTTACCAGCGAGGTGATCCTAGAAGTGATGATCAAATCTTGTACAACTTGCAGATCACCTTCGCCTCTATGAAACTCCCTACATCCCTCTATTGAAGATTAGACGGTCATCCATGTCCATTGTGTACACCACTTAGCTGGCATTGGATTCTCCAACGCTAAGTCCGACCAAGCACTCGTCAGGAATGTTAAGGCATGCATGAAACCATATTTCTAGGTAATTTATGGATACTGTCGTTGATGAGGATCAAAAGAGTAACGATGTTAGATGAATTTATGCACACAACACAAGGAAAAATAAAATTAACTTGAAAAAACAAACCATGTTGTGTATGGAAATATTAGTATTTATCAAATGGATCACAAATGGAACCCAATGAAGGTATGGACCGTCGGTAGGATAACTATGTTGGTGATATGCCCTAGAGGCAATAATAAAAGTGGTTATTATTATATCTTTGTGTTTATGATAAATTTTTACATTCATGCTATAATAGTATTAACCGGAAACATTAATACTTGTGTGATTTGTAAACTGAATTAGAGTCCCTGGTAAAGCCTCTTTATAATACTAGCTTGTTGATTAATAGATGATCGTGGTTTCTCGATCATGAACATCAAGATGTTATTAATAACAAGATCATATCATTAGGAGAATGGTATGATGGACATACTTCTATAGATAAGCGTAGCATAAAGATCAAGTCATTTCAATAGTTCGTTTGCTGTAAGCTTTCTGATACATAGTAACCTAATTCCTTCGACCATGAGATCATGCTAATCACCATCACCGGAAGGATGCTTTGATGACATCAAACACCACACCGTAACTGGGTGGCTATAAAGGTGGCATTGAGTGTTCGAAAAGTATGGGTTGAGGCACATGGATCAAGAGTGGGATTTGTCCATCCATATGACGGATAGATATACTCTGGGCCCTCTCGGTGAAATGTCATCCAATTAGCCTGCAAGCATGTGACTGGCTCACAAGGGATCACATATCACGGGAACGAGAAAAGAGTACTTATCGGTAACGAGGTTGAACTAGGTAGCGAGGTGCAAGCGATCAAAACCTCGGATAAGTAAACTATCATGAGACAAAGGGAAATTGGTATCGTATGTAAGTGGTTTATTTGATCGCAAAGTAATCGTAGAAATATGTGGGAGCCATATGAATTTCCAGATTCCTCTATTGGTTATTGATTGGAGAAGTGTCTCGGTCATGTCCGCATAATTCACGAACCGTAGGGAGACACACTTAAGGATTCGATGTTGTTTAGTAGATATGGAATATTAATAGGGATACTGAATGTTGTTCGGAGTCTCGGATGGGATCCGGGATATCACGAGGAGATCCGGAATGGTTCGAAGAATAAGATTCATATAAGGAAAGTCCGATTTCGGAGTTCGAGAAAGTTTCCGATGTTTTCATCGGAGAGGTTCTAGAAGAGTCTAGAAGGTTCACCGGACCGGAAGGGGAATGGTCCATGAATGTGTCATGGATATGTGGAATGATTGGATCATATCCTAGGTCACTTGGTGTTGGCATTTACAAGAGAGAAATAAAGCTCTAAATTGAAAGTCAAACGGGAAGTTTGAAAAGTCAAACTGAAACAATGGTTTCCTAGTGGAAGAAGAAACAAGTCCTTCCCTCAATCCAACTTGGGTTTGGGTTTGGATTCAAACCCACCCCTCCCAAGGCTGCCCCTCCCTCTCATAAATAGAAGGGGAGGGCTGCCCCAACACCACAAGAGCCAAGCCCTCCCCACACCTGCGTTATGCCATGTCGCCGCCCGCCGTCCTAGCCGCCACCGACACCTCCTCCTCCTCCTGGTCATCTAAACCCTAGATCTCCGGGAAAACCTAATCCACCATAACTCGCACCGGCTTAGGCGAAGCCCTGCGGGATCTTCTACTTCCGACACCACGATGTCGTGCTGCCGGAATCACGAAGGGAGAACTACAACCTCCGCTGCCTGCTGGAACAAGGGAGAGGAAGGTCTTCATCGAGTACCGAACATGTGACCGACTACGGAAGCGCTGCCGAAACGCAGCGCCGGAAGGATCGCCTACGCGATCTTGAGATCGGCAAGTGTACGACTACCTCACCCACGAGAATCTGCTCTCGTTAACCGCTTTGGAATCTTCGAGGGTGAGTGCTTCTATCGACTCGTTGCTACAATCTAGTAGATAGATCTTGGCTTGTTTGTGTGCATGCGGTAGAAATTTTTTGTTTTCCATGCTACGAACCCCTACAGTGGTATTAGAGTCGTGTCTATATGTAGATCTGTTGCACGAGTAGAACACAATGGTCATTGTGGGAGGTGATGCTTTTATTATCAATTGTGTTTTGTGTACTTTGCATCTTGCGGTATGATGGGATGAAGCGGCCCGGGCTAACTATACATGACATCGTTCATGAGACTTGCTTCATGCTTAACATGCAACTTGTATTGCATAAGTGGCTTTGCTAGTGTCTGTCTCTCCCATCATAGTATAGATTCAATTTACAACGGACACTTGATAGTTTTCAAGCATCAACGTTGTGATTCTTGTTCGTAAGTTAGAACGACACTTATTGAAAGCCCCAAACCACGTAAAATATGCAAAGAAAATTAGAGGCGTCTAACTTTGTTTTGCAGGGGTGTGCTGTGATGTGATATGGCCATGATTGTGATTATATATGATGTATGCAATGTTCCTTATTGTAAGTTGGCAACCGGCAGGAGCCATATGGTTGTCCTTTAAATTTCGTTAAGACCTGCGTGTCTATTCAAAGTAGTTGTAATAGTTGAAGCTGGTGGAAGACAACCATGAAACGGCGCCATTGACCTTGACGCCATACCGTGATGATGGAGATCATGTTCGTGCTTGAAGATGGAGATCGGAAGCACAAGAAGAAAGGTCATATCATATCACATATTATGAATTGCATGTGATGTTAATCATTTTGTGCATCTTGTATTGCTTAGTTCACGACGGTAGCATTATAAGATGATCCCTCAAGCACACAATTTCAAGTTTTAAAGTGTTCATCCTTAGTAAGCACCGTTGCTAAAGCTCATTGTTTCGAAGCACGACGTGATGATTGGGTGTGTTAGATTCTGTGAGTGTATACAACATGAGCAAGCCATATTTGCTCATGCAGAAGCTAAGGTTTTATCTTGACGAGCCTAGCATGTACAGACATGGTCTCGGAACACGGATCACCGAAAGGTAAAGCATGAGTCATATAGAAGATATGATGAACATGATGATTGTTCGCCATTGAAGCTACATCAACTCTCGTGATGATCAGTTTTGATGTGGTGGATTTGGTTCGTGTGATCACTAAAACAATTTGAGGGATATTGTTTTGAGTGGGAGTTCACCTAGATTAATTTAAATATTAATCAGAACTTAATTTGTCATAAACTTAGTCTAAACTATTGCAAATATGTTGTAGATCAATGGCGGCCCCTACCATCAATTTTAATGCGTTCCTAGAGAAAGAAAAGTTGAAAAACAATGGAAGCAACTTCGCGGATTGGTTCCGCAATTTGAGTATTATCCTCAATGCTGGTAATTTGACCTATGTGCTGGATGCACCGCTAGGTGACCCGCCTGCAGCTAATGCTACCGATGAGGTAAAGAATGTTTTCCTCGCTTGGAAGAATCAGTAATCCATAGTTCAGTGTGCTATCTTGTATGGTTTGGAATCGGAGCTTCAGAAAAGGTTTGAGAACCATGACCCACATGATATTGTTCGTGAACTCAAAATGATATTTGAGGCTCACGCGGCAGTTGAGAGTTATGAGGCTTCTGAAAAGTTCTTTAACTGCAAGATGGAAGTGGGCAGCTCCGTCAGTGAGCACGTGCTTAAGATGTCTGGACACACAAGTAAACTCCAAAGCTTGGGTATAGTGATTCCTAATGCTTTGGGGATTCACCGTGTCCTCCAATCACTACCACCAAGTTACAAGAACTTTGTGATGAACTACAATATGCAAAACATGGACAAGTAGTTGCCAGAACTCTTCTGCATGTTAAAGTCTACAGAAGTGGAGATCAAGAAAGAGCACCAAGTGTTGTTGGTCAATAAGACCACTAAATTCAAGAAGCAGGGCAAGTCTAAGAAAAAGGGAAACTTCAAGAAGGGCGGTAAGAAAGTTACCATGGCGAAAGACCAAGGCTGGGCCTAAGGCTGATACTGAGTGCTTTTACTACAAGGGAGAGGGTCACTGGAAGCGGAATTGCCCCAAGTACTTGGCGGATTTAAAGAACGACAACATCAAGAAGAAAGGTATATCCGATATACATGTTATTGATGTGTATCTCACTAGTACTCGTAGTAGTGCCTAGGTATTTGATACTGGTTCGGTTGCTCATATTTGTAACTTCGAAGCGGTCTTTGCGAATAAACGGAAAGCTAGCGAAGAACAATGTGACGATGCGCGTTGGAAATGGATCAAAGGTTGATGTGATCGCGGTCGGCACGGTACCTCTTCATCTACCATCGGGATTAGTTTTATACTTAAATAATTGTTATTTGATGCCTGCGTTGAGCATGAACATTATATCTGGATCATGTTTATTGCGAGACGGTTACTTGTTTAATTCCGAGAATAATGGTTGTTCGATTTATATGAGTAATATGTTTTATGCGCATGCACCTTTGATAGATGGTCTATTCTTATTGAATCTCGATTGTAGTAATACACACATTAATAACATTGAGGCTAAACGTTTGAAATTGAGCGATAACTCGACCTATATGTGGCACTGTCGTCTTGGTCATATTGGAGTGAAGCGTATGAAGAAATTTCATTCCGATGGACTTCTTGAATCACTTGATTTCGAATCACTTGAAAGATGCGAAGCATGTCTGATGGGTAAAATGACTAAGACTCCATTTTCTGGTATGATGGAGCGAGCTACGGACTTATTGGAAATCATACATACGATGTGTGTGGCCCGATGAGTGTAGCATCGCACGGTGGTTATCGTTATGTTCTTACCTTCACGGATGACTTGATTAGATATGGGCATATCTATTTCATGAAACATAAGTCCGAAACTTTTGAGAAGTTTAAGGAATTTCAAAGTGAGGTAGAGAATCAACGTAACAAGAAGATTAAATTTGTACGATCTTATCATGGAGGTGAATATCTAAGTTACGAGTTTGGCGAGCATTTGAAGAAATGCGGAATACTTTCACAATTGACACCGCTGGGAACACCACAGCATAATGGTGTGTCTGAACGTCGTAATCGAACTCTCTTAGATATGGTTCGTTCTATGATGTCACTTACAGATTTACCGCTATCGTTTTGGGGTTATGCATTAGAAACAGCCGCATTCACTTTAAATAGGGCACCATCTAAATCCGTTGAAACGACACCGTATGAATTATGGTTTGGGAAGAAACCTAAATTGTCGTTCCTTAAAGTTTGGGGTTGTGAAGCTTATGTAAAGAAGTTACAGCCGGACAAGCTTGAACCCAAATTGGAAAAATGTGTCTTCATAGGATACCCGAAGGAAACTATTGGGTATACCTTCTATCATAGATCTGAGGGCAAAATTTTTGTTGCCAAGAATGGATCCTTTCTAGAGAAGGAGGTTCTCTCGAAAGAAGTGACTGG
This sequence comes from Avena insularis, assembly GCA_023614405.1. Taxonomy (NCBI): domain Eukaryota; kingdom Viridiplantae; phylum Streptophyta; class Magnoliopsida; order Poales; family Poaceae; genus Avena; species Avena insularis. The sequence goes on along the minus strand of CM042695.1, from coordinate 372,370,738 downwards.
AAGGAAAGTAGAACTCGACGAGGTTGTTGAACCTTCTCTCGAACTTGCGAGTAGCGCAGCACCGGAACTAGTTCCTGTGGCGCCTACACCAATAAGAGAGGAAGCTAATGATGTTGATCATGAAACTTCGGTTGAAGTTACTACGGAACCTCGCAGGTCAACGAGAACTCGTACCACTCCTGATTGGTATGATCCCGTTATGAGTGTCATGTTGGTGGACAACACCGATGACCCTGCGACATATGAGGAAGCGATGATGAGCCCAGATTCCAATAAATGGCAAGAAGCCATGAAATTCGAGATTGGATCCATGTACGAAAACCAAGTATGGACTTTGGTGGACTTACCGGATGGCCGGAAGGCTGTCGAGAATAAATGGATTTTCAAGAAGAAAACAGATGTTGATGGTATTGTAACTGTCTATAAAGCTCGACTTGTCGCAAAAGGGTTTCGACAAATTCAAGGAGTTGACTACGATGAGACTTTCTCACCAGTAGCAAAGCTAAAGTCTGTGAGGATTATGTTAGCAATCGCTGCATATTATGATTATGAGATATGGCAGATGGATGTCAAAACGGCGTTCCTCAATGGAGACATTGATGAAGAGTTGTATATGATGCAACCCAAAGGTTTTGTTGATCCTAAAGATGCTAACAAGGTATGCAAACTTCAATGGTCCATATATGGATTGAAGCAAGCATCCCGGAGTTGGAATCAATGTTTTGATAAAGTAATCAAAAGCTTTGGTTTTATACAAACTTATGGAGAAGCTTGTATTTACAAGAAAGTGAGTGGGAGCTCTGTAGCATTCTTAATACTATATGTAGATGACATATTGTTGATTGGGAATGATGTAGACCTTCTTAATAGTGTCAAGGATTATTTGAATAATAGTTTTTCAATGAAAGACCTTGGCGAAGCAGCTTACATATTAGGCATAAAGATTTATAGAGATAGATCGAGACACCTAATATCATTGTCATAGAGTACATATTTGGACAAAGTTCTAAAAAGGTTTGGAATGGAAGATAGCAAGAAAGGGTTCTTGCCCATGTTGCCCAATACGACCTTGAGTAAAACTCAAAGTCCTGCAACGGCAGAAGATAGAGAAAGGATGAGTAAGACTCCCTATGCCTCAGCCATAGGATCTCTTATGTATGTCATGCTATGTACTAGACCCGACATTGCATATGCTGTTAGTTTGACTAGCAGATATCAAAGTGATCCAGGAGTAGATCATTGGACAGCGGTCAAAAACATCCTTAAGTACTTGAGAAGAACTAAGGATATGGTTCTTTCTTATGGAGGTGATGAACAGCTCGTTGTTAATGGTTACACCGATGTTAGTTGGAACACTGATCCGGATGATTCTAAATCACAATCTGGATACGTATTTACTTTGAATGGTGCAGCAGTTAGCTGGAGGAGTGCAAAGCAAAGCGTTGTGGCGAGATCTTCAACTGAATCGGAATACATAGCTGCTTCAGAGGCTTCACAAGAGGCGATATGGATGAAAGAGTTCATTACATAGCTCGGTGTGGTTCCAAGTGCGCTGGACTCAATGTCTATCTACTGTGATAACATGGGCGCCATAGCCAATGCGTAAGAACCAAGGTCACACAAGAAGCTGAAGCACATCCAGCTATGTTTTCACGCTATTCGAGAGCATGTCTAAAATGGAGACATAAAGATTTGCAAAGTACACACAGATCTGAATATGGCGGATCCGTTGACTAAACCTCTCCCGAGGGCAAAACATGACCAGCACCAAACCTCCATGGGCGTTCGGTATATTACCATGTAATCTAGATTAGTTGACTCTAGTGCAAGTGGGAGACTGTTGGAGATATGCCGTAGAGGCAATAATAAAAGTGGTTATTGTTATATCTTTGTGTTTATGATAAATGTTTACATTCATGCTATAATAGTATTAACCGGAAACATTAATACTTGTGTGATTTGTAAACTGAATTAGAGTCCCTCGTAAAGCCTCTTTATAATACTAGCTTGTTGATTAATAGATGATCGTGGTTTCTCGATCATGAACATCAGGATGTTATTAATAACAAGATCATATCATTAGGAGAATGGTATGATGGACATACTCCTATAGATAAGCGTAGCATAAAGATCATTTAATAGTTCAATTGCTATAAGCTTTCTGATACATAGTAACCTAATTCCTTCGACCATGAGATCATGCTAATCACCATCACCGGAAGGATGCTTTGATGACATCAAACACCACACCGTAACTGGGTGGCTATAAAGTTGGCATTGAGTGTTCGGAAAGTATGGGTTGAGGCACATGGATCAAGAGTGGGATTTGTCCATCCATATGACGGATAGATATACTCTGGGCCCTCTCGGTGGAATGTCATCCAATTAGCTTGCAAGCATGTGACTGGCTCACAAGGGATCACATATCACGGGAACGAGAAAAGAGTACTTATCGGTAACAAGGTTGAACTAGGTATGCAGAGATACCGACGATCAAAACCTCGGATAAGTAAACTATCGTGAGACAAAGGGAAATTGGTATCGTATGTAAGTGGTTCATTCGATCGCAAAGTAATCGTAGAAATATGTGGGAGCCATATGAATTTCCAGATTCCTCTATTGGTTATTGATTGGAGAAGTGTCTCGGTCATGTCCGCATAATTCACGAACCGTAGGGAGACACACTTAAGGATTCGATGTTGTTTAGTAGATATGGAATGTTAATAGGGATACCGAATGTTGTTCGGAGTCTCGGATGGGATACGGGATATCACGAGGAGATCCGGAATGGTCTGGAGAATAAGATTCATATAAGGAAAGTCCGATTCCGGAGTTCGGGAAAGTTTCCGATGTTTTCATCGGAGAGGTTCTAGAAGGTTCACCGGACCAGAACGGGAATGGTCCATGAATGTGTCATGGATATGTGGAATGATTGGATCATATCCTAGGTCACTTGGTGTTGGCATTTGCAAGAGAGAAATAAAGCTCTAAATTGAAAGTCAGTCGGGAAGCTTGAAAAGTCAAACTGGAACAATGGTTTCCTAGTGGAAGAAGAAACAAGTCCTAGCCGCCTCCCCGCGCCGCCGCCGGTTCGTCGCCGCCACCGACACATCCTCCTCCCGGTCATCTAAACCCTAGATCTCCGGGAAACCCTAATCCACCATAACTCGCACCGGCTTAGGCGAAGTCCTGCGGGATCTTCTACTTCCGACACCACGCCATCGTGCTGCCGGAATCACGAAGAGAGAACTGAAGGGGTTTCGCAGCATAGTAAATCAAAATTTTCTACGGAAGCAAACAGAGGGAAAGCCAAGATCTAATCTAGGAGATGCAAACAACGAGAGAGATTGGATTAGATCTTCATACCCTTGAAGATTCGCTGACAGAGCGTTAACGTCGGGCGTGGGTGATGTATTCGCACTCGCTTCTCCTCCTCGTGATCCGATTCGATCTAGCACCACAAGTGGCGGTGCCTCCGTGAGATGCACACGTGCAGCACCTTGACGTCTCCTCCTTCCTCGGACCAGCAAGTATGGTGGAGAGATGGATTGGATCTACAACACGACGGCGTGGTGTATATGGTGGAGAATTTCTGTTGCAGGGCTTCGCCTACAAACAGTCGGGAGGGAGAGAGGAAGGGCAGCAGGGCAACTAGGGTTTGGAGGAAGGTGTGTGTTAGGGGAAGGGGGCGCACCAGACCTCTATATATAGAGGGGGGGTGCGGCCAGCCCTTGCCCATCCTCCAAGCCTATCTCTAGTTTAAACGATTTAAACTATCCCTTCTAGAAACCCTATCTTATCTCTAGTTTAAACGATTTAAACTCTCTAGGATCGGCTGGGCCCTATGGGGCCTTGTGCCCCTGGCCCAATGCGGCTAGGACACTCCCTCATAGGCCCATGCCCCCTCCCGGAAGGTGGGACCACGTTGTCCCCCTTCCAGAAGGTTCTAGAAGCTTCCGGTACAATACCGATTAATCCGGAACAATTCCGAACTCCAAAAACTGCACTGCCTTATATGAATCTTATTCTCCGGACCACTCCGAAACCTCTCGTGATGTCCCGGATCCCATCCGAGACTCCGAACAAAAATTCATAAACCAAGTATCCAATCTATCCTAGCGTCGAGACACGTTAAGTGTGTGACCTGAGTTCGAGAATACGCAGACATGATCTTCTATCAATAATCAACAGCGGTGTCTAGGCACCCATATTGACTCCCAAACATTCATCGATGATCATATCTGATGAACCACGAGGCCAGGATTCAATCAATCCCATATATATATTCCCTTCGTCTCGCGATATTTTACTTGCGAGATTCGATCGTCGGTCGTCATACCTAGTTCAATCTCGTTCACAGAAGTACTTTACTCGTTCCGTAATCCGATATCACTTTGTGATTAACTCCTTAACCACATGCTTGCAAGCGGTGTTGATATCGATTACGAGTGGGCCCAAGTATATCTCTCCGACTTGGGAGGGACAAATCCCATCTCGATACATACAACCCAAGATACTTTCCGATCACGAGAGACACCTTTATGATCACCCTCTCATAGGATGACGTTTGATGACCTCAAAGCTTTCTTCCGATACCAGGGAGTTGCATTATCTCATGGTCTAAGGAATACAATATTTGACATAAGAAAAGCTTCACAAAGACGAACACGATGACACGATCTAATTGCTTCGCTTAGTTTGGGTATGTCCACCATATCATTCTCCCAATGATATGATCTCATTATCAATTGACAACTCATGTCTATGGTTAGGAAACCTTAACCATCATTGATCAATGAGCTAGTCCATAGAGGCGTACTAGGGACACGGCGTTGTTCACAAACCACACAAGTATTAATGTTTCCGCTTAATACAATTCTAGCATGGAATATAAACTTTATCATGAACAAGAATTATAATAATAACATCTTTATTATTGCCTCTAGGGCATAATTCCAACAGTCTCCCACTTGCACTAGAGTCAATAATCTAGTTTACATTTGGCAACAATCTCACACCCATGGCACTGAGGTGCTGATCATGTTTTACACGTGGAAGAGGTTTAGTCAATGGATCTGCGACATTCAGATCTGTATGTACCTTGCTGATCTTCAGATCTCCATCTGCTATATAATCTCGGATTATATGAAACTTGATTGATATGCTTGGTCTTTGGATGATATCTTGGTTCCTTAGCGAGTGCTATGGCGCGTGTTGTCACACAATATCTCCAGTGGGTCCAATGCACTTGGAACCACGCCAAGCTCGATGATGAAGTTTCGATCCAAACTCCTTCACTTGACGCTTACCTGCAGCAGCCATGTATTCGCTTCTACTATAGATCCCGCGATCACGCTTTGCTTGCGACTTCTCCGACTCACGACTCCTCCATTCAAAATATACGTATCACATGAGATTTAGAATCATCCTTGTCGATTATCGAAACTAGCATCGACGTAACCTTTTCTGACGATTTGTTCATCACCCCCATAGACTAAGAACATTTCTTTAGTCCTATTTAGGTACCTTAGGATGTTCTTCACGGCTGTCGATGTTCCACTCTGGATCACTTTGATATCTGCTCGTCAAACTAAGAGCATTGGACACATCCGGTCTAGTACACAGCATGGCATACATGATGGAACCTATGGCGAGCATAAGTCACTTTGCTCATAGCTTCCTATCATTTACCATAGCTGGACACCGAGCCTTGCTCAATATCTTACTCGACAACATAGGCCTTTGAACCTTTCAATGCCTTATCCATTCTGAACCTTTTGAACTTTGTCTAGGTATGTACTCGGCTTAAAGCTATCGGCGTCTTTGTCTATCTCTATAGATTTTGATGCCCAATATATAAGCAGCTTCACCTAGGTCTTTCATTGAAAACACTTGTTCAAATAACTCTTCACATCGTTAAGCATGTTGATGTCATTTCCAATAATCAATATGTCATCCACATATAGTACCGAAGCGTCACCGAGCTCCCACTCACTTTCTTGTAGATGCAAGCTTGTAGCAATTTGGAACAAATCCAAAGCTCTTGATCACTTGATCAAACGAAGGTTCCAACTCCGAGATGCTTGATCCATAAATGGAACGCTGAAGTTTGCATACTTTATCGGCATCCTTAGGATCGACAAAACCTTGGGTTGCATCATATACAACTCTTCATCAATGTTGCCATTGAGGACGCGATCTTGACATCCATCGCCATATTTCATAATCATGAAACGCGGCAATTGCTAATAAAATCGAATGGACTTAAACATCGCTACGGAGAGAAAGTCTCATCGTAGTCAACACCTTGAACTTGTCGAAAACCTTTCGCGACAAGCCGTGCTTTATAGGCGGTAACATTACCATCGCGTCCGTTTTCTTCTTGAAGATCCATTTGCACTCAACGGCCTTTCGGTCGCTAGGAGGGTCCACCAAAGTCCATACTTGGTTTTCGCTCATGGATCCCAATTCGGTTCATGGCTTCTAGCCATTTCTCGAGTCTGGGCTCATCATCGCTTCCTCATAGTTCGAGGTTCACATCTTCTACTAATAAGACGGTCAAGACAGTTGCCGTACCACTCGGGAGGGCACGCGACCTTGTCGACTGCGACGTTCAAAGCTGACATCGTCCAAAGCTTCATGATCCTTATCATTAGCTTCCTCTATTGTTGGTGCGGTGACCTTTGGAACAATTTCAGGTGATGCGCTACTCTCCAATTCAAGAGAAGGTTCAATAACCTCGTCTAGCTCTACTTTCCACCCACTCACTTCTTTCGAGAGAAACTCCTTCTCAAGAAAGGAACCGTTCTTCGACAAACACTTTGCCTTGGTTACGTGATAGAAGGTATACCCAATAGTTTCCTTAGGGTATCCTATGAATACGCATTTCTCGCTTTGGGTTCGATCTTGTCGGCATCAACTTCTTGACATAAGCTATCCCCAAACTTTAAGAAACGACAACTTAGGTTTAGCACCAAACCACAGTTCATACGGTGTCGTCTCAACAGTTTAGATGGTGCCCTATTTAAAGTGAATGTAGCGGTTTCTAATGCATAACCCCAAAATGATAACGGCAAATCAGTAGAGACATCATCGATCGGACCATATCTAATAGGGTTCGATTTGGCGTTCGAACCTGACATTGCTTGTGGTGTTCGGTGGCGTGAGTTGTGAAGCGATTCCACTTGCTTTGAGATGCGTGAGAAAATCATAACTCAAATATTCGCCTCACGATCGGATCGTAGAAACTTAATCTTTACATTACGATGGTTCTCTACTTCATTCTGAAATTCCTTGAACTTTTCAAATGTTTGATTTATGTTTCATTAAAATAGATATACCCATATCTACTTAAGTCATCGGTAAAAGTGAGAAAATAGCGATATCCACCGCGTCGAAACACTCATCGGTCCGCATACATCGGTATGTATGATTTCCAACAAGTCCGTTGCTCGCTCCATCATACGGAGAACGGGGTTTTGATCATCTTGCCCATGAGGCATGGTTCGCATGTGTCAAATGATTCAAAATCAAGATACTCCAAAAGTCCATCGAATGGAGTTTCTTCATGCGCTTTACACCAATATGACCTAGACGATGATTGCCACAAATAAGTAGTATTATCACTATCTACTTTGCATCTCTTAGCCTCAATGTTATGGATGTGTGTTTCATCCCTTTCGAGATTTAGAAGAAATAAACCATTCACAATAGGTGCATGACCATAAAGATGTTACTCATATAAATAGAACAACCATTATTCTCCGATTTAAATGAATAACCGTCTTGCAATAAACGCGATCGAAATAATGTTCATGCTCAACGCAGGCACATAATAACATTTATTAAGGTTTAAAACTAATCCGAAGGTAAAACTAAGGAGAGCGTGCACGGCCATCACATCAACTCTTGATCCGTTGCCAGCAGCGATCGTCACCTCATCCCTCGCAAAGCCGCGTCTATTCCGTAGCTCTGTTTGAGTTACAAATATTAGCAATGAACCGGTATCAAATACCCGCACTACAACGAGGATAGTAAGGAAAACATCAATAACATGTATATCAAATATACCTTTGACGGTGCCAGCCTTCTTGTCCGCTAAGTACTTGAGACGATTCGCTTCGGTGACCCTTGTCCTTGCGTAGAAGCACTTTCGGTGTCGGCTTGGGACCATACGAGCTTCTTCTCAGCGGGGGCATTCGCTTGCCGCGCCCTTCTTGAAGGGCTTCTTTGCACCTTACCTTTCTTAAAGGAGGGCTTGTTGACCATCAACACATGATTATCCTTCTTGATGTCCACCTCCGCAGCCTTCACTTTGCGAAGAGCTCGGTGATCGTATCGATGGAACCAATCTGATTATGAGTCACTACAAAACTTTTGTAGCCGGGAGGAGTGATTGCGAGAACCTGTCAATCTTGAGCTCCTCTGGAATCTTGCAGTCCAGTTGCTCAAGGCGTTGAGTGTAGCCCGACATCTTAATGGCGTGCTCACTAACGGAACTCCCTTCCTTCATCTTGCAGTTAAAGAACTTCTCGGAGATCTCATATCTCTCAGAACGGGCCTGAGTCTGAAACATGGTTTTCAACTCTTCGAGACTCTCACAGGGCCCGGGATAGTTTTCAAAACGATTTTGAAGTTCTGGTTCCATAGCAAACAACATGGTGCTCTTAATCACACCATAATCATCTTTCTTGTTGATAGACAACTTTCTCATCAGCCGGCGTAGTTGCAGCAGGGGGGTTACCTAACGCTTTCTCAAGGACATAGCCCTTTTGTCCGCCAGACAGAATGATTCTTAGATTGCGGAACCAGTTGGTGAAGTTAGACCCATTGTTTCTAAGCTTTTCTTTCTCAGCAAAAACGTTGAAGTTGAAGTTGGACTTGGCCATGTGATCTATGATTTACAAGTACAATTTAGACTATGTTCATGATAAAAAGTTCAACTTAATCAAATTACTAGATGAACTCCCACTAAATTCAACATCCCTCAAGTTGTTTAGTGAACACGATCCAAATTCACCACACCCAATCCGATCATCACGAGAAGAGATGTGGTTTCAATGGTGGACAACAAAGTGTCGATCATATCATTCATATGACTCATGCTTAACCTTTCGGTTCTTGTGTTCGAGGCCATATGTACATGCTAGGCTCGTCAAGCTAGACCCAAGTATTTCAGCGTGTGCAAAACTGGCTTGCACCCGTTGTATGTGGCGTAGAGTCTATAGCACCCGATCATCACGTGATGCTTGGACACGACGAACTTCATAGCGGTGCATACTTGGGAGAACACAGTTTTATCTTGATCTTTAAGTGAGGAATCATCTTATAATGCTACCGTCGCGATCTAAGCATAATAAGATACATAAAAGGATAAACATCACATGCATATAACTTTATGTGACATGGTATAGCCAATCTTCGCGCAATGATCTCCATCTTGTGCGTTCCGGCATGATCTCCATCATTCCACCATGATTGCCTCCACCACGAATAGCAACTACAACTATTGCTAACTACTTAGCGATAAAGTAAAGCTATTACATGGCGTATAAGAAGTTGACTCATGAGTCATACACAATTATAAAGACAACCATATGGCTCCTGCCGGTTGTGTACTCAACGACATGCAAGTCGTGAAACATTACAAAACATGATCATCGCATACATTATACACATCACATCTTGGGCCATACCATATCACAGAAAACACTCCCTGCAAAAACAAGTTAGACGCCTCTACTTTGTTGTTGCATGTTTTACGTGGCTTATGGAAGTAGATGCTAAGAACGATTCTTACCTACGGAAAGCCACAACGGTGACATTATGGTTGCCAAACTCCGGTGTTAAACCCATGACAACTATAGTGAGAAAGCAGACATCCACCGGCCGCATGTGTGGAACAAGCCACCGCGTCAAGTGCGGAGCGGTCTCATGACGGCGTCGCGTAAGGTTGGCCTGGACGCTTCAATCTCACTATCGCGTCATAAGAAGAACACAAACAAGAGGCTTGCAACAGAAAACATCAACGCCTTAACAATCATGTTGCGTTACTCGTGAAACACATCTACGCATAGATCTAGCTCGATACCCTTTGAAGGGTTTAGCATAGTAAATCAAAATTTTCTGAGCGAACAGAGGAAAGCCAAGATCTAATCTAGGAGATGCAAACAACGAGAGATATTGGATTAGATCTTCATACCCTTGAAGATTCGCACGGAGAATGTTCGTCGAGCGTGGGTGATGTAATCGCTTCTCCTCCTCGCGATCCGATTCGATCTAGCACCACAAGTGGCGGTGCATCCGTGAGATGCACACGTGCAGCACCTCGACGTCTCCTCCTTCCTCGGACCAGCAAGTATGGTGGAGAGATGGATTGGATCTACAACACGGCGGCGTGGTGTATGTGGTGGAGAATTTCTGCTGAGGCTTAGCCTACAAGCGATCGGGGAGGGAGAGGAAGGCGGCAGGGCAACTAGGGTTTGGAGGAAGGTGTGTGTTAGGGGAAGAGGCGCACCAGCCCTCTATATATAGAGAAGTGCGGCCAGCCCTGCCCATCCTCCAAGCCTATCTCTAGTTTAAGCGATTTAAACTATCCCTTCTAGAAACCCTATCTTATCTCTAGTTTAAGCGATTTAAACTCTCTAGGATCGGCTGGGCCCTATGGGGCCTTGTGCCCTGGCCAATGCGGCCAGGACACTCCCTCATAGGCCCATGCCCCCTCCCGGAAGGTGGGACCACGTTGGCCCCTTCCGGAAGGTTCTAAAGCTTCGGTACAATACCGATTAATCCGGAACAATTCGAACTCCAAAACTGCTTGCCTTATATGAATCTTATTCTCCGGACCACTCGGAACCTCTCGTGATGTCCCGGATCCCATCCGAGACTCGAACAAAATTCATAAACCAAGTATCCAATCTATCCTAGCGTCGAGACACGTTAAGTGTGTGACCTGTGAGTTCGAGAATATGCGACATGATCTTCTATCAATAATCAACAGCGGGTGCAGGCACCCATATTGACTCCCACACATTCATCGATGATCATATCGGATGAACCACGATGCCAGGATTCAATCAATCCCATATATATATTCCCTTCGTCTCGCGATATTTTACTTGCCCGAGATTCGATCGTCGGTACCGTCATACCTAGTTCAATCTCGTTCACAGCAAGTACTTTACTCGTTCCGTAATCCGATATCACTTTGTGATTAACTCCTTAACCACATGCTTGCAAGCGGTGTTGATATCGATTACCGAGTGGGCCCGAAGTATATCTCCTACTTGGGAGGGACAAATCCCATCTCGATACATACAACCCAGAGATACTTTCCGATCACGAGAGACACCTTTATGATCACCCTCTCATAGGATGACGTTTGATGACCTCAAAGCTTTCTTCCGATACCAGGGAGTTGCATTATCTCATGGTCTAAGGAATACAATATTTGACATAAGAAAAGCTTCACAAAGATGAACACGATGACACGATCTAATTGCTTCGCTTAGTTTGGGTCTGTCCACCATATCATTCTCCCAATGATATGATCTCATTATCAATTGACAACTCATGTCTATGGTTAGGAAACCTTAACCATCATTGATCAATGAGCTAGTCCATAGAGGCGTACTAGGGACACGGCGTTGTTCACAAACCACACAAGTATTAATGTTTCCGCTTAATACAATTCTAGCATGGAATATAAACTTTATCATGAACAAGAATTATAATAATAACATCTTTATTATTGCCTCTAGGGCATAATTCCAACAAGAACTACAACCTCCGCTGCCTGCTGGAACAAGGGAGAGGAAGGTCTTCGTCGACTACCGAACGTGTGACCAACTGCGGAAGCGCTGCCGGAACGCAGCGCCGGAAGGATCGTCTACGCGATCTTGAGGTCGGCAAGTGTACGACTACATCACCCACGAGAATCTGATCTCGTTAACCGCTTTGGAATCTTCGAGGGTGAGTGCTTCTATCGACTCGTTGCTACAATCTAGTATATAGATCTTGGCTTGTTTGTGTGCATGCGGTAGAAATTTTTTGTTTTCCATGCTACGAACCCCTACAAACTAAGAGTTGTTCGTGCTCATCCCCGCTCAGGTTTCTTCTTGGGAAGCTAATGGTACAATCATATGGTTATACCTCGGGCCACTAAAATAGAGAACACCAATCTACGTCAGTTGTCCTCTTAATAAAAAGTCATTTTATTTCCTCCAACCAGATGGGTCCTTCTAACAAATTGCTTCCATCCATCATGTTTAATGCAGGTAGCAGTTGTCTGTTTCACCAAATCAATGTCATATACAAGACCAAGTGCTTGAAATCGTAGATTCTCTCTATTCATTCTCTATTCATTCATCGAACATTAAACTTGCATTGTACAAAACAATGTGTGCACCATTAACAAAAGAAACACACGTTGAATTGATTAATAGTAAAACCATAACCAACAATAATTATAAGGTAGTATGAAAAATACTAGTTTGTCACCACTAAATTTTCAAACTCCTTAAGTATAATATACGGCAGCGGCGGACCCGACAAGAAAATTCAATGGGGGAAATTCTGATGAGTGAGGGCATTTCTAGTATAGATTTACTTGTTTTGAAATATTTTCATTCAAATATGAATAAATTACACTAAAATTCAAAAAGTTGAGTGGGGGCCACTGCCCCCACTCAGCTATATATGGGTCCTCCACTGCCATATATAGACACTGAATAGTAATCCAAAAGACAAGTTAGTGTCGCACTCACTCTTGCATTTTTGGCATGACATCATATGTCCTATAACAACAATAAGAAGAACCACTTAAATCAACATACAATACTACACATGTCATAGTGACAACAACATAAATCATCCGTGTATATTTACAACCTAAATTCCCCTAGCATGGCACTACACACCATAAATAATCTGCATCTATCTATAATCTAAAACCCGCTACACTGATCCACTAAAATCTACAAAATAAACTAGCATATCTAAATACACAAAAATCTACTATACAAATTATCTACACAATTCATCTCAATAATTTATTTACACAATTCATAAAAATAATCCATCTACACAATTAAATTACATATAGAAAGAAGAGAAAATGTAGGGCTCACCAATGGCAAGGGATCGAGGATGGGGTGGTGGAGGCTGCGGTGGTGGCGACTCAAGGAGAGGGGGCAGCGGCGACTATGCAAGAATGGGTCATCCGAGAACAGATTGAGCGACGTGCGACATCAAATAGGTGCCGATGGGGTGGAGAGATCGAGTGAGAGAGACGCACGTGTGGGATCGAGATGGAGGCAAGTGGATAACTACATTGCTAGTCGTCGCTTTTTTATTTTCTATACCCGCTAATTAAAACATTAAATTGAAAAAACTAGTTGGTAATTATTGGTGGAGTTTTAGTATATTACATGCCACTAGTTATTGGCGTGTCGCCGTGTGAAAGTGTCTTGTCGAAAATTCCATGCCACGAGTATAATTTGTTATGTTCACTGATATGTTGCAAACGTATCTATAATTTTTATGCTCCATGATTGTTTTGCACCATTTGCTTTATGTTTTGTCTACACTTTGTGGCATTTTTATGAATTTTTTGAAACTAACCTATTAACAAGTGCCACAGAGCCAGTTGCATGTTTTCTGCTGTTTTTAGTTTCAGAAAAACTAGTAAAGAAATATTTTCAGAATTGGACGAAACGAAAGCCAAAGTTCCTACTTTTCAGAGGCAAACACCAAGTCCGAAGGAGAGACGAAGAGGTGCCACGAGGCAGCCACACCAGGTGGCCGCGGGCCTCCCTGACCGCGCCGCCATATGGTGTGGGCCCCTCGGGCGTCCACCGACCTTGCCCCTTCGCTTATATATTGCCCCTGAGGCAAAAACCCTAGATACCAGATCAGAAATCCACGAAAAGTTCCACACCCTGCCGGGACGGGGAATTGCCCCCGGAGCCATCTCCACCAACTCCACCGCCATCTCCATCGCTGTTGCTGACTCCCATGATGATGAGGGAGTAGTTCTCCCCCGAGGCTAAGGACTCTACCGATAGCTATGTGTTCATCTCTCTCTCTATGCGTGATCTTATTATGGTCATGAGATTTGTAATCTAGTTGAATAAGTAGATGATATTCTGCTACTCAAGTGCTTTAATTAATATAATCTCCGCTTATTCCCACGTGTGTGAAGTTGACAGTGTGCACACCGTGTGGTACTTAGGCTAAATGTTGCAGAAATACTTATCATGAGTTATAATTTCAGTTGGATGTCTCTATAAATTGTGGTGTTTGTTGGAACCATCTAACGCTCAAGGTGACAGTGAGGGTTACCTAGATGGGGAATGCGGACTTTAAGGAGTGTTGTTATAACCCTACACCATCCAACGGGAGAGTAGTTCAAGGTAGCATAGTGAAAAGAAGATATTATATGTTTATTGAGAGTGTCCACTAGTGAAAGTATGATCCCTAGGTCTTGTTTCTAAGTATTGAAACATCATTTACAATCAGTCCTGCTACATGTTTGCTTGCTGCCATTTTTATTTCAGATTACAATTACCACTTACAATTATCCAGATGATCCCTAGAAGGTTAGAGTGTACTAGTTTCAAATTGATACATGTAAACTGTAGTGCCAACGAGGCAACACATATCTATGCTCGTTAAGCTAGTCCTAAGAGTGTGTGTTGATAAACCGATATTCCTAGTTAGTATCCTTGCTAAAGGTTGTAATGCCGTTGAGTAATCAATAAACCTCCCATTTACAAAAACAAAAAAGATTATAAGGGCACGTACAATACGATGATGTCAGTCTTCCCTTATGATTGTCACATTGGATTTTTTGCTTAGTTGGAGGTGAGAGAAATAAGAAAAAAAAAGATTGTCTTCTCTTAACTAAGGGATGATCTCTTAGAAATAAGAAAAGACTATTTTCTCCATTGTACCACATGTCTTCCCTTAGAAAAACAATTTCTTACTACCTTCGATCCTAAATAAGTGTCGCCATTTTAAACTGGAGTTAGTTCAAAACCGTGACACTTATTTAGGATCGGAGGAAGTACTAAAAATAGTTAATTCTCATTAATTTCTAGAGATGGCAATAAGAGAGAATACGCTGTACAACTTATATATAGTGTCTTCACTAAATGATATGAAGGGCTAAGAGAAAACATGCCTTCTCCAATATTGTACATGTCCTTAGGAATCAACCAGCTTCTCGCGGCGACATCTGCTTAAGGAAACTACTCTATAATAGACTCATTTTCCCCCTTAGGCCAATGCTTTTGGTCATTGATTTGGATACTCCGTCCGTTTTAAAATATAAGATGTTTTAGGTTTATGAAAAAAAATACATCTAGATTTTTTTAGTGTGTAGATTCATTTTCAATTTTAATGAACCAATATGCTATAAATAATCTAGATACATTTGTTTCACAAAGCTAAAATATTTTATATTTTGAAATAGAGGGATTACATTTCTTGGTATTTCCATCACGTGGGCACATTTTTTGTGATGATAGAATTTCCTATTTATTGTGTTTATTTAAGGCAGAAAAACACGTTACATTTTCCGGCCGATAGTTAGCACGATCAAACGACGCAAAGCGGCGGCCAAATTTTCGTGCCAAGAGACCCAACAGATTTGACTTGCGTTGACAGCGCTTCACCAATTCTAAACTCCCCAGCGATCCTCGTGCCGTGGAGGGAGGTGGAGGCAGGCAGAGGGACCCCACACAGAACCCCCAAATCGCCAGAGATTCAAAAGCCCCCCGCAGAGAGATCGCCCAAGTCAGTTGGTTTCGCCCCCAACCCGCACCCACGCCACCACGCGCTCGCCGTCGCCGCCACTACCTCCACCCCGGCCTCCCCCCCACCATCCCTACAAAACAACCCGACGCGGCGGGGGATCACCCGCAAACCCACCGCTCGCCCGCCCGCTTCCTCCCCAAACCCCCCCGGAACAGACTCCCGCTCCCGCCGCGGCAGGGCCCGCGCTTGCGGGCGGGCGGGCGCGATCGGATATGAAGGGCGCCGCGTGGAGGGGCCAAGGCGGCTTGGCGGCGGCGGTGGCCGACCACCTCGGCGTCAGCGGCGGCGGGGGACTCGGCGCCGGCGCGCGGCGGGCCAGGCTCTGCCTCTACGGCGTCGCACTCGCCTTCGCGCTCTTCGCGGCCTTTCTCGCCTTCGCGCCCTCGCTCCCGGCCCCCTCCCCTTCCTCGCCATCCGCCGCGTGGCTCGACGGCTTCCTCGCCTCCGCGTCGCCCTACCGCGCGCAGGTCTCGGGCTTCTTCTCCTCCCTGTTCCCCGCCAACTCCTCCTCCCCGGCGATCCCCGGCGGCGTCGCGCCGAGGCGGAGCGGTGGCGACTTCGTGCCGAGCGTCGCGGAAGCGGGGACCAACGGGTCCAGTGCGGGTCGGCCCGGCGAGCGATCGGGAGGAGGAGGCCTGGTACCGGGCGGCAGCGGTTCGGGAGGAGCTCGCAGCGACATCTCCGCCTCCGCTTACGCTCCTACATCGGCGGTGCAGAGCAGCAATTCCTCAGGGATCGCCGGTGCTGCGAGCAGTAATTCCACAGGGATCGCAGGTGCTGCGAGCAACAGTTCCTCAGGGACCGCCGCCGGTGCCGACGCGAAGTCTGGGGCTGGGGACACGATCGGGGGCTCGGCCCAGAACGGCACCATGGCGCAAGGAGGCGCGCCGATTCGGATCATCAACGGCTCCGAGGCGAATGCAAGTTCAGCGGAAGCCCCAACAGTGAACGGACCAGCTGTTCTTTCCATCAACACAGCTGTTCCGTCCAACAATCAGACTGGGAGTGCAGTTTCAGAGCTGAAGCGGGGCAGTGGTGACGCGCCTCCGAGAAGAGGGGATCCAGGCAAGAACCGCACTGCTCAAGATCCAGGCAAGAAGCAGAGTACGAGCAGAGCTGCTGCTGCTTCAGGTGGAAGCAACAGTACGGGGAATATTCAGAAGGAAGCAACTCGCACTTCTCACGGGAGTGCCGGTTTGGTGAAAGGCCACACAGCACAGGCCAGCAACGGCAGCGCGGTACCGGTGATGGGGAACGTGCGGCCTGCGAATGCCGGCGGTGGCCAGAAGAAGGTGCACTGGATCGAGGCCATGGGCAGGTGTGACATGTTCTACGGGAACTGGGTCCGGGATGACTCGTACCCTCTCTACCCGGAGGGATCCTGCCCTCACGTCGACGAGTCCTTCAACTGCTTCCTCAACGGCCGCCCCGATAAGGCCTACCAGAGACTTCGGTGGAAGCCCAGCGGATGCAGCATTCCGAGGTGAGTCATGTTTACTTGCTTGTTTGCCATCAACGATCGATTAGCTGCCATGGAACAAACGTGTCATGTTTCCATCTCCGTTAGTCTGCCGTTAATGGACTGCCGGTAAACCCCTTTGACATGTGAGTACTTTTCGGTAATTTTGTTTCCAAAACTACCCTTACCACACAGTCCCGTACCGTGCCCTCACCCCTGCACCGCCGCTCCCGAATGGCGGTGCCCCCGTCGCCGGTGGCCCGTCCGCTGCCGGCGCCTCTCCTGTCCGATCCTTTTCTCCTTCGAAGACCTCCCCCGATCCATCCTGTTTCTCCCCACCCGCCCCTCCGTGGCCCAAAACCTAACCCTGGAGAGGACGGCGCGGAGATCGATTCCCCTCCGCAGCGGCGACGAAGGAAAGGCTGGCCTGGTCGGCGTCGTCGGTGAGCACCCCCAGCCAGAGCACCACCGGCACCAAGTGTTTTTTCCTTTCCGAGCTAATTATTCTAGGCATGAAGTTGTCTGTATACTGTAACCTTACGACTGTAGATCTTAAGCTGTTTAGTTGATAACTAATGGTGGAAACCAGTGAAGGGATTGGATTGAAAATTGCGAGTAAATAATTGTAGATAAGATGGGAGGGGGGGGGGGGGGGTATATATATATAAGAGATTAGGAACAAACAGAGAAGCCATGTGCCTAGGACAGAAGAAAGATGAAGTCGCTGTCTTCTTTTCAATAAAATTGTTCCATTCTAGGAGTGCTTTGATTGCATAATGTCAATTGCTCTATTCTTTCTCGCATCTGCACATGTGAACCATATCAAGATGCATGCTGTGGTGGATGGATCCAAATCCACACCAGACATGCTATGCCACTTGCATTCTTTGTTTTTCCTGAATCCTGGTCCACTGTTCATAAAAATCCAAACCCAAGGTATCCATTTCTTCCAACATTATGATATCCCACAGGCCTTTAGTAACTGTCTACGTAGTTAGAGTGTTGGTTCATTATCTGGTTCTGAACTGCTGATCCAACAAGGCAGTTGGCGAAGGAACTAATAGCGCTGGTTGTTGGCCATCAGTATGGTCCAGCCTGCAGTGTGCTTTCTCTTTTAGTATCTTTGAAATGGGTACTATACCATGAGCCCATTGGTACAAACTTGGCGTTGTCATGTGTAATAGAGGCAGGTTGTTGTACAAACATTTGCTTATATGCTGCTGAGGGCAGAACTGTCTTTTTATCCACAGAGTTCACGTCCTTTGGTTGTTAGTTCACCATCATGGCAAAGTTGAAGAAGTGTGTTTGTGTGTTGGCATATGAGCTAAGTGTGTTTATTTGATGGCACTTCTGCAACCAAGCGATTGTAGATGGCAAATAAACAGTTTTCTCTTACTTGAACACCCATGCAGTTTGTGTGAATTCAGTCTGTTCTTTCTGCATGACAAATTCAGTTATGTGATGGCATGATGCTGATGCTTATGTTAGGTTGAATGCAACTGATATGTTGGAGAGGCTGAGGGGAAAGAGGCTGGTGTTTGTTGGTGACTCACTCAACAGGAACATGTGGGAGTCACTAGTTTGTATCTTGAGGAATTCCATCAAGGATAAGAAGGTGTTTGAGGTATCCGGGAACCACAAATTCCGGGCTGAGGGCTCATACTCTTTCTTATTTCAGGTAGATATGCTATGCTTTTCATATGCCATTCTTTTGTTTCCTTTTCCGAAAAGTGCAGCAAGATATATTTTGCAATATGTGCTTGTTTGATCAATTTAGGATGAAAGCTTATGTGCTAAATTCATGTTGTCTAGGATTACAACTGCACTGTGGAGTTCTTCCGCTCCCCTTTCCTTGTTCAAGAATGGGAGGTGCCTGTCAGACAGGGAAAGAGTAAGGAAACTCTTAGGCTTGACAAAATAGATCATTCATCCTCAAGGTACAAGAATGCAGATATCATTGTCTTCAATACTGGGCACTGGTGGACACATGAGAAAACCTCTCTAGGGTAAGCTTTTATTGGCAGAGTCTGATTCAATAAAGATGTGCATGGGTCATGTGTTCTGGATTTCATGTCTCTTACTGTTCCCATGTCAAATGTTCTACAGGAAAGATTACTATCAAGAAGGCGATCAAGTATACCATGAGTTGAATGTGCATGATGCCTATCGGAGAGCTCTAAACACCTGGGCTAAGTGGGTTGATTCAAACATAAATCCCAAGAAAACAACTGTCTTTTTCAGAGGCTACTCGGCCTCTCATTTCAGGTTCGTCCATCCTTATTGTCAAGTCATGAAAATTCAGTTTGTCATGACCTATCAGTACCCGAGTAACTGATGCTAGGGAATGTCTCTGTATATATTTCTCTTGTGCAGTGGGGGTCAATGGAATTCAGGCGGTAGCTGCGACAAGGAAACTGAGCCTATAACAAACGAACAATACCTCATTCCATACCCACAGAAGATGAGCATCCTGGAGGAGGTGCTCCATGGGATGAAAACACACGTTGCCTACCTGAACATCACAAGGATGACTGACTACAGGAAGGAGGGACACCCTTCAGTGTATCGCAAGCAGAAGCTGAGCGAGGAGGAGCGGAAGTCGCCTGAGCGATACCAGGACTGCAGCCACTGGTGCCTTCCTGGAGTGCCGGACTCGTGGAACGAGGTCCTCTACGCACAGATTCTAGTCAAGCAGCATCAGATGTTACACCAATAAAGGCAAGTGTCAAATTGCTTGTTCCTGTACATGAGGTGTTGTTTGTTGTGGAATGGCAATTTGTCTAGGATAATGCCGAAGCGGTCAAAGGTATTATATAGTTGACACGAGTGATAGGTCAAGGATTTTGGAATCCTTGCATAGAGTATAGGCAGTTTGTCAGATCTCTGACTCAGAGATAGCAACAGAAATTTTTTATAGGATCGTAGGAGTTTACGATGTAAAATTCATGTCCAGCTAGCAAAAATCAGAAACAAAGAATAGTGTATACATCATCAGGATAGCTCTTTGTTTTCCATGAATCTTGTCTCTCCGTCTCCTGACTGATACCTTTTTAGCATGAGGATGTTATTGTACTAGTAAAGAGTTCTTTCATTATCTTTTAGTTGATATATTGAATACTGTCAGACAAGTGGCTGAACGGACATCACAAACATTTGAACCAGATCTAAATTTATTGTGCTTGCTGCTGTGCATCTTGATTTGATAGTCCTACGGAAACTCTTGATAAACTTGTTCCTTGTCACATGAATGGTACCATCAATAAGTCTAAATGTCAGGCCTGAATATGCTGTAGCACTCTGGTGAGATTTCTCCGGGATATATAAACTGTTGCTTACCTATTGGTCCTGTTCTGTTTTCATCATGAGTAGCTACAACTCTTGTCAGATATCTCTGGGCTGGGTACTGAGAACGCTGCCTTTTAAATTTAACATGCAAAATTAGTACTCTTGCTGGTTTCTCTGGAATATCAGGTTTCTGCTGTCACTCTGAACTGAAGACCGTCGCTGCCTGCCTGCATTTTTTTCAGTAATGCTATATATACGGACCGATTCTTACGGACTAGTTTTTACGGACAGACGTGTCTCTTGCGAATTGGTGAGGGAGATATTTTGGTAACCACCGGTCCCATTCAATCCAATGTCAGAGTTCCACGAGGCGTCCGTAAGAGCTTACCGTATGGTTTTTCCGTAACTCTAGCATTTCCGCATTTTTTTCCCCTTTCAAGGGGATATTTGTAGATTATAGACATTACTCTAATCGGTAGAATGTGGTTATCGGTTTGACGGGAAACCTTTATCATCAGGAATCAGGTGGTTGTGACCTCTAGTATCGTCCACCTCAACCCTTTGGCATCCGCCTGATTAGTACTAGTAGTACCACAGGGGAAGTAGCTATTCTTTAAATAGACCGTACCAGTGACACTTGTGGTAGTCCCTCCTTGAGATTCACACATGGATCAACGGAATCCAACATTTTTCTGTACGCTTTAACTATTTGTGTGTCTATTTCGGTGTTGGCAGAGCATGCTTATTTTGCTGAATCTCTGTTTTGGCTGTGCTTGCGGTGATGATCATCTGAATCATGTCATGGTCCATCTACATGAGATGCCATACCACCGTGCCTCTGCTGTGCTAAGTCTGCCCTGTAAACTCCTACTATTAGTTGACCTGTTTCGTTTGCCTTCCTGCTGAGAGGATTACAAGTTGCAGAGCACGCCAGGTGTGGGTCGGATACATGAACAATTGAACATGAAGCCACGCCTTATGAATCGGGGCAAATCTACGTGGTATCTCACACACCATCCTAGAATTTCTCAGGCCGTCTACCCTTTGAAAACTTGCACAAGACACAACACACGATACCGTATAATTTCATTTCTCTTTACGAAGTTACAGTAATTTCATATCTGCGATGACTGTATTTTTTAATCTTGTATTTCCAACCAGCCACGGCTCGGCCATTTGAAACGATGTACTGCCCTTCACAGAGCTGACCCAAATGGTTTGTTTAGATTAAATTGAATGGGCAAATTGAATGGGCGGTCCTAATTCTTTTGTCTTATCTTCACTTTGGTCCCAATTCTTTAAAATTGCACGTTTAAGTTCTAAATCTTTGATAAGTGATTCACGTGAAGTCCTAAATTTGTTTGACCCGAGTTGACCGTTGCCATGTCAGCACTGAGCGACAGAAGATATACCAGCCAGCCTACATATTTACAGATAGACCCCCATAATTATATTTCTTCTAAAGCATGGACCTTATTTCTCTCTGCATGCCTCTCTGGCATAGTCCTCAAATGGTAGCGGGTCCTTTCCAGAGCGAGAGTCTGACGCGGCGGCCTCGCGATCTCGCAGGCCAGTACTCCCTCGGCTCGGATGCTCGGGAGCCACAACACGCTGATCGCATGGGAAGGGGAGCATGCCCGCAGCCCGCCGCGCAAACTACAGGTGCTCAGATCCGGCGCTTGCGCGTCCATCATGCGTTCTGTCCTGGCGGCAATCAGGACGAGGCCTGGCTGAGAAGACTAGGTTCCGGCGCGAGGCCATGACGGCGTGGTACTCCGTTGTACTGCACAACTCCTGCCGCACTCTTGGGCCCGTGACACTTTGACCGACGACCGTGTCACATGTAGGCTCCGTGGAGCGGTCGACGCTTGCGTACGTCATGTCATTCCCATAGGCCCTCTCAAGACCGTGCATGCATTGTCGCTGGCACCAGCCAGCAGCCTGTGGCGAGATGACATGCATGCCAAGCTGCCGACGCTTTCGTGTGCATGCATGCCAAGCCGTCGATGCGGCGGAATTGCGGAGAATAACGTTAAGACGGCATCATGGAGCCGGCCTATCCATAGGCAAACACTACGTCTTGTGCATGCTTCCAGTCAGAGCCTCAGAGGGCCTCGCATGCGCGGGTTGGACAGTGGGAGCAAAGACGAAGCTCACTGTCGCCGGTTGCCTCGGTGCTAAGGGCAGGCTTCATGCATGGAGCTCGCCTGCACAAGGCAGTGCCCGAGCTCGCGGAGGGCATTCGACCTAGAGCGGCGGAGCACGCACACAGAGTCGCGCCCTCGGACGGATGTTGCGGTCGTACTTGGTGTTGCTGCCCCGGTCTGCAATCACACGGACCATTGTATGGAAGAAATAAAACCTAGGGGGCTTTTCAAAAATATACAACATGGCCAGTATACCTACTGGGCCGAGTTGTCGATGTGGCAGTGGTTAATGTGGGTCAAACCAATTTAGGACCTTAGATGAATCACTTACCGAAGATTTAAGATCTATATGTGCAATTTCAAAGATTTAGGATCAAACTGAGGTTATGGAAAAAGAATTAGGACCGCGGGTGCGGTTTTCTCGTTTGTTTATGTCTGTTTGAATCGGTCCGCGGTTGCTTTTGGGTCATGGTCTAGCCTGTCCGGCCACCGTGCCCAGCGGGGCGACCCATCTGTTCGCGTTTGGCAAAAAGCCATCGCCGACGCCGGCGTTTTTCCAGTGTGTTCCCGTCGTCTTCCGTCTTTCTTTCCCATCGCTTCCCGCTACTTATGGATGTTTTCCGCCGCTTCCAGGCGTAGCCTTAAAAAGGGAAGGCCAGCCGAGATATGTTCAAACCAAACCCGCAATCACGAACCACCATGCCTAGCCGCCCGCGTCGCCGCGCTGGCCTCCGTGGCTACCCCGACGTCCGTAGAGAAGAGCAGCCCGAGCGCCCGCTGCCGTCGTGGTGGCCAAACACGCTGGTGCCACCAGACGTGTTACCGCCTCCGATTCTAGAGCGCCCGCAGATATACACTATCTCACTGCGGTCATGGCGCTCTCACTATGACTACAACAGGACCACCGGCGAGCCTTTCTCGTGGGAGGCGAGGGAGCGTGTCTTTCTATCGGAGCATCGGTGGCGTCTAGCGCTCACAGAAGAGCGCGTCGAGCTCCGGGAAACGGTTCAGGCAAATCCCGACGACACTTACCTGCGTGTCTGCCTCGCCCAAGCTCAAGAAGAGTTGCAGACGTATGAGGTGATCTACCGCTCTCTCAACGAAAAATGGGGTCTTGTCGACCCACCAGTGCCGCCTCCAGCGTCGTAAGAGGCACATAGTTAGAATGGTGTTGTAGTGTTGTAGTCGGGTTTGCTTGTAAGATATTTTAGAACTCGAATAAAAAAATTTATTGCAAATGTTCGATGCCCACATTGGTAATTAAATTCCAAACATCATACTACACAGCCTAGCCTACTCGTCGGAGTCAGAGTCAGAGTGGTAGCAGCGATGACACTTTTGGATTCACAGCATGGAAAACATTTTTTTCTACGATGGAAACTACTAAGCACCACGATCCATCTACTTAGATACAATCAATGGATGGATATATCCATAGAATACTGTAACATCCCAGCATTAGAGCTTAGAAATAAGCTGAACCCAGATGTGTGCATTGCATTCATGCATAGAAAATTCGAATAATTTTCGCGCCTTTAAAATAGAACTTGTCAAAGTGATTGGAGCTTCTCTTAACTTGATGGAATTGAAGTAGATCATCAAGTTAACTGCGATAAGTTTTAATATGACCTTTTGCTAAAACCTTATTTGGTTAAACATGATTTGGTCTAAGGGTAGACCAGATATAATAAAATGTCACTCATAATACATTGCTTAAATGATTCATATATGATCCTTAAGGGATCATATCATACTATTCATCATACCAACCTATGAATACTAAGTTAAGATTACCACTAGAATAATAAAAAAAATGCAATGATTAATGCTGACCTATCTTATTTTTATCTATTCCTACTATGAGTATCACAGTAATACTTAACTTTAACTCCTTAATGAGTTGGAGTTGGAAAGAGACTAAGTCAAGACCATCTACTATATATCTTTCTTTCTATAGCAATCTTTATGGAACTTATCTTAATATCTGTTGTTCATCAATGTTGGATAATTTCTCATTGATTCACAAATTCTTTAACTAGCAATCATTGATCTACTATTTCTTGATCTCATCATGACATCTACTTTAATCTTTTAAAGGGGGCATAGTCCATTAATAACTTTAAACCCTATATGAGATCCTAAGAAGATAATTTCAAGACAATGGAAAGTAGGATTGATAAAGCCTTGCTTAGCCAACTAAGAACTTAAGCAATAAATGATTAAAGGATTATAATGGTAATGCTTTAGCCACCAATATTGAATGCTTATATTTAGTATAAGTAATACTGGTGGGTAGAACATAATTGGAACCTTAGTAGAGATAAGTGATCCTAGAGTAGTCATTGCAAACCACATAAATATAATTTAGGGATTGAAGTGTGAGTCATGAGAGTTAAGTGAATATAGGATGATATTATTCAACCAAAGCTAGTATAGCATAGAGTCATAGGAGTGGTGTTATTCAACTTAAAGGAGAGTCAACTTTAGAGAAAGGTAGTTGGATGCATATAACTATTAAAGATACATTAGTAATGAATGATTAAGGAAGATTTTGAGTAGATTTTAAATGAATTATTTGTTGGATGGAAAGTTATCAACAGTAGAGTAGTAAATACAACTAAGCAAGGATATGAGGAAGTTATGAAATATTTTAGTGTCAAACTCATTTGAATCATCCATGAGTTTAGAAGGTTAATCAGTGAATGAGAATATTTCTATGAATTAAAACTCATCATATTAATTATAATGATAGACAGGAAAAAGGTAGTATATCTAGGAAAGGAATTCCTTAATAAAAAGTCTAGAGTTATGAATTATGGAAGATAATAATTCTTGGTAAACAATCAATTCTAAATCCCAAACCAAGTAGAATATTCATTTCATGTTATTGATCTATCATCTTATGTCCATATCACTCCATAGGAATATTTTCCTATAGCAAATCCTATAAGCATATCTTTACCAATTCCTTTCTATAAAACATTCTAATTATAACTTTCTATTATAAAAGGTGATGTCATCAAATATCACAAACAGAAGACAATATGCTTAGTTATTAATTCTTCACTCATATCCATAAAGGAATCTAAGTATATTAAACACCCTAAACCCTAGGGTAAATAATTATAATCCAAAATCCTAAACTTCCTTGTTTATCATAAAAGAATAGATACAATTGCCATTTTCGAAACCAAGGGAAGTAGTAATGAACATATCCATTTCTTTTATATTTCATGCATCAAATAATGATCTAGGATCATTATACATATAAAAATTTATATTCAAACTCTGAGCCAACTAGAGTTAAGAGTTATAAACATATAAGAATACATCATTCAAGAAATTCATAACTAAAAGAGGAGAGAAAAATAATAAGAAAAGTTTCTACAAATTATTATAAAAGGGGTTCCTATTGATTAAATAAGAGGAATACAAAAAGATTATATAATAAAAGTTCACAAATGATACTAAATATATTTTAGTATTATTGCAATTATCCAGCAAATAAATCCTACCAAGAAAAGTTCAAAATATAAATAAAATTCAAATCTGAAAAGGAAAACAGAAAATAGAAAAAGGTAAAACAAATAAAAACATTACCTGGCCATGGCCCAACACCCCTATACTTACCTAACGCCCTGTGCAGCCCACAATATCCCAGCAGCCAACCCAACTCGTTTCCATATGTGACTGACAAGTGGGGTCAGGAAAGGACCACGGGTTGATCTGAAAGAATCGCCAGGGGGTTATTCGCAAAACAACCGTCGTCGTCATCCTCACGCACACAGACAGCTCGGTGGAGGAGCTCTCCGCCGCCCGATGCCGTCATCGTCGTCCTTGCGCCAAGATCAACACCGCCGTCGCCGGGAGAGGATAAGAAGGTCACCGCGACATCCTTGCTCATCCTCATCCCTAATCTCGCTCTCCAGACTCATTTCCCTTCCGCACCCGAAAACCTAGCCCGTCGGAGATCATCGTTCTAGCTAACTCCGACCACCCCTCGCCTCGTGATAGCCACCGTTAGACGCGCCGTAGTGGACTGAACCATCTAGGACCAAGCACGGAGGCCCGCTCGCCGGGAATCATGTGAAATCGAGCATTCCTTTTCCTCGGCCGCCGTGGCCTTCTCAAATCATTCAGTCGTCACGCCTCCCCAAGCCTCCTCGACCGCTCTATCATCATCAGGGTGAGTTCCTAAACCTTCCAGCATCCTTAAATCCTCTTATCTCGTTGTAAATAATCGTCTCATCGTGTACCACCGTTGGCCACCGTCGGAGCTAAGGCTCCGATGACCATTTCTGAGCGGCACCGCCACTTTAGGACTCAGCACGATGCACTGATTTGAACTAGGTTCATTTCGTTTGCTAGGGCGCAGTAGATCATCGCCGGTGACCAACCACTGACGGCGGTGGTGGTGCTGACGCCATCGTTACGTCATGCTCACCTCAGGGTCGAACCATGTCAGCTCGTTTGACTAGTCTTGCCTCACGTGGCTGATGACATGGCCTTGGGCCCATGTGTCATCGAGTGGGGGTAGAGAGAGGGTCAGTAACAAGTGCATTTTCTAAACCTGAGCGCTGAGGTGGATAATGGCCCACGGGTCAGTGACTGAGGCTAGCTTTGAGTGCGGTGTAAAAAATATTTCCTCTTTAAGAAATAAATAAAATATAAACACAATTAATAATATTCCAGAAATCAAATAAAGGATTAAATCTTGTTTAATTAATAACTTTTGATCTATAATTCAGAAAAATATGTATAATATATGAAATTTTTCAAAAAACTAAAATCTATAACTTAAAAGTATTATCAAATATTATTGTGATAATTATTTAAACAAATTTTTTTTAATAAAGGTTTTATAAGTAACAAACTTTGATAATTCATATTTTAAAAATGGAAAATGTTAATAATATGAATAAAATACCAAAAATCTTAGAAAAATAAAAATTATAATTTAAAACTATAATCATGTATTATTATTACACTTAAGTAAATATTCATTATTTATTAAGTAATTATAAAGTAATCATAATTATAAAAATCACATCTTATTATTTATAAATCACAAAAATAAATGTAATATACCAAAATGATCACAAAAGTAATATTTACATGTTAAAAATCTAATATTCTACTTTTGAGTTAAATAAAAATTCAAATATTTTAATATCTCAAATTTAAACTTACTTACTTCATTAATAATTCATATAAGGATAAATAAAATTTATTAATATTCCTAAAATGAGTCAAATAAGTCTAATAAATAATATTAGTCTTAAATTTAATAATACAAGGCCATAATGGTTTAAAACATTATAAATTCTCTTTTATTTAAATTATCCTCAACCTTGAGGGAAGATTATATTCTCAAAGGATTCCAATTCATGATAAAAACCTTAAAGAACAACTTGTGAATAAATCAGATCATTCCTATCTACTTTAACCACCAAGTTACAAGAACTACCACAACACTATAATAAGTTCATAAGTAGTTAAGTAAAAATATATCTTAGTTCATAAACCATACTCGCTCATCTATAAAAGGTAAATAATACCATTCCATTATAGAATCAAGAAACCACTACACCAAGTAAAAGGATAACCAATCTTAAGTAACCTAAAGGAAACATTCCAGATACATAAGATACAAATGTTATAAGTATTATCCTTTAAAAATCATCTATATTATAAAGTTAACTTTAGTCTCCAAAAATCTAAATATAATACAATACAATAAAATTACTATCTATTTTATAGTTAACTTTGGTCTGAAGTAGTTAAGTTATAAAAAAACATCTCAAACCCAAACCATTCGAGCAAATATAAATAACAGCTACCCAACTCAACTAACCCCAAATCTTGTTTAAACCTCAGAAGAGAAATCTTTTCTTCGAAGGTTATTCTTTTTGCCACTTCAAACAAGAACTCTTATATAAGCAATATTGACTAGTATTTCATAAGTATATATTTTATTGCTACATATGTGTTGCTCACAACCACTTATAAGCTCTAATAGAAGCACAAATGTGAAACTTATCTAAAAAGACCACACATTCCAAAGTAACCATTTCCGGAATCCAAACCCTAGGACAACGTTATTCCCGGGATTTGCGTTTAGAACGTGCATCACACTACTTATGCATAAAAGCATATTGCTTATTTAAACATTAGTCCTTACCAGACCAATGATGCTGATTTCAGATTTTGGATCTTATACTGACTCAAAGACCGTGAGTGCATAATCTTGCAATCGCAAAAGGCAAGTTCACACTTGCTCATGTCCTTTGTTTATTTTCTGTAAAGTATTTTACAAATCCAGTGTTGTTATCACCTGCATTTGAAAAAGGTCTTAAAACACTATTTTTGATAATAATGTGAACTATTGATTACTGATCCAGGGTGATCAGCTAACCTATTAAATCTGACAGTTGGAATACCACTTCTCAGAACTATATCACCTAGGACTTAACAACCAATGTCGCCAGTAATTCTCGCGCCGTATAATACGCGTTGACCATGAGATTTGGAATGGGACGGAGAAGTCAGCTGCATCTTCTTCCTCTCGTATGAAGCCGGATGTGCAGGTCGTGGATGTTATCCTCGTAGCGTGCATATTAATTGGTAATTCGTAGAGGATATGCAGCATATGGATGGGAACCCTCAACGTCCCACGATAGTTCTGACATCTAACGGTTTGTACAAACCATTGCCGTAATTCTTTATGTGGGCATGGTGTACACCAAGGAGGCATGCGAGGTTGCGAAGGGGGCAGTGATTGGCTTGGATCATCTTCTGGGCCCCACATCATGGAATTGTGGACGGAAATAAGCTGCCCGGTTGTGCAACAAAGAGTTGATCTCTCATGGGTAAAGTAACGCACCTCTGCAGAGTGTAAGAACTATAACTTGTTACTCCCTGTTTCAGGAAGAAGCTGGGAATGTGGCGGGAAAGGAACTCCATGAAAGTTCTGGTAAACCCGTGAAGGCTGACGGACATAGATTTTCAGAATAAAAGCAACTTTTAAAAAAATGTTTATGAAAACTTGCATTGCCTACGACCTACGGTTTGTGGCTGTAGTTATAGTGCATCAAACACTCCTTTTCTAGTGAATTTGCTGAGTACGCTCGTACTCAAAGTATCTTCTTAACCCTTGCTAGATTCTGAAGTTGGAATAGACAACAACCACATCAAGTTATGCTCCAGGACTTATCATGCCCAGTTAAAGCTCTTCAATGAAGACATGAAAGTCAACATATACCTCAACTCAAGTGAAGACGAAGTTACTGATTAGATAGGAATATAATCTCTAACCAAAGAACCTATTTCTGTAGTGCGTTGCAATAGTGAAAGAACATTTCTTAATCCTTAGTGCTTTGCGTGTTAGATAACAATATCAAGGATTATTTAACGTGTGTTGAAGTGTTGCAGCTCTCTGGGAAATGTTTCTGCCTTTGGGGGGCAGATAATCCGCCCCCACCAGGGGCGGATAATTCGCCCCTCCCTCTTCCCAAGAGTGCGCGAGCCCTAGAGAGGGGGCGGAGTTTGTGGCCGGATTTTCCGGCCCCTGCCGGATAGTCCGCCCCCTCGAGGATTTCCTTCAAGCCAAGGCATGTGTCGCTCTCTGTATGGGGGGCGGAGTTTCCCTCGGACTGTCCGGTCCTTGGGCGGACTTTCTCCCAAGGGCGGATAGTTCGCCCCTGGGAGGGGCGGATAAGCCCCCCCCTGGAATTTTCTTCAAGTCAAGGCTGCGTCACTCTCTGTATGGGGGGCGGAGTTTTCCCCCGGAGTTTCATTGAAATGGATCGTATGGGCACCTAGAGGGGGGGTGAATAGGTGCTAACCAATTTTTAATACTTTTTCAATTTTAGGCTTGACACAAAGTAAATTCTCTAGATATGCAACTACGAGAATTTCCCTACATGCAACCCTAACTACTAAGCACGTAAAGAGAGGAGCAGAGGAACCGTAGTGGAGCACGCGGAGACACAGGGATTTGTTTTACCGCAGTTCCTTCCTTGTTAAGGGAAGTACATCTGCGTTGGAGGGGTGGGCAGTTCTAAGACCACCACGCCACAATAGGCCTCACCCTATTCTCCGATGGATCTCGCCACGAGAGGCCTGATCCACCTTCTCCACTATTGGATCCCTTCGAGGCGGGAACCGGTGCCTTTTACAACACTATCAGGGCACACACCCACAACCAAATTGGGGGCTCCCGAGATGACAACATGCTACCACAAGAACAAGGTTTATCAATATAAACAAAAACAAGGATCTAGGTATTTGCAAGAAATACTAGATCGGTGGTTCTCCAAATGAATAGAGAGGAGATGAAGCGCTTGATTGTATTTGATGATGATCGAGTCCTCCTCCTTTGATTCCCCAATGGACGGAGCCTTTGAGTGGATCTAGGTGGAGTTCTCTTGGATGAAGGTTGCAGGTCAGGTCTTTTCTTTTTTGAATCAATCAAGAGTTCTGGACAGAGGGGGAAGACAGGCTTAAATACCCCTGCCCAGAACAAGCCATTGGAGAAGTTTGGGGGCGGATTATCCGCCCCCCTTTGGGGCGGACTGTCCGCCCTGGGGAGAAAATCCGTCCCCCAGGACGGAAACTCCGGGGGAAAACTCCACCCCCTATACAGAGAGTGACGCAGCCTTGACTTGAAGAAAATTCCAGGGGGGGGCTTATCCGCCCCTCCCAGGGGCGGACTATCCGCCCTTGGGAGAAAGTCCGCCCAAGGACCGGACAGTCCGAGGGAAACTCCTCCCCCATACAGAGAGGGACGCATGCCTTGGCTTGAAGGAAATCCTCGAGGGGGCGGACTATCCGCCCCCAAGGGGCGGACTATCCGGCCACAAACTCTGCCCCCTCTCTGGAGCTCGCGCACTCTTGGGAAGAGGGAGGGGTGGATTATCCGCCCCCAAAGGCAGAAACATTTCCCGGAGAGCTGCAACACTTCAACACACATTAAATAATCCTTGATATTGTTATCTAACACGCAAAACACTAGGGATTAAGAAATGTTCTTTCAATCTCCCCCTTTTTGGTGTTAGATGACAATACTAGGATTTGCAATGAGACCGGCTAATGCCACCTTAAAAATGAAAGACGCTCCCCTGTGCATATTTAATTTTTGCATTTGAATACAAATACACACACTAGAGAGAACACAACTTTCATAGCAAAGATAATTGACATTAGGTGGGTTGGAAAACAAGGTCATACCACCGGGATGTGATTATAGCCAAAGAAAATAATTAGCTAGATAGCCTCCAAGCACATCCCAACAATATTGAAGCATGCATTAGATAATCCCATGATTCCATATGCCATCAAAATGCTCCATAGATAAATCCAGAATTCCATGAGATCCACAATAGATAAATCCAAACTTTCATGAGTACCAAACATAGTGGAGCACGACATAGTCTTACATAATCCAAGCACAAATAGCAAATAAGTTCACGCTAAAAGGAGCACAAGCAAGCAAATAAAAAACAACGAAAAGGCAATTGCTTGTGCCCGACCCTTGCAAATCCACGAGACCTAATAGAACTACTTCTCCCCCTTTGGCATCGAAACGCCAAAAAGGAAGAAGAGCGATGCTAACGCCCCAGAAGATCACGCTTGTGCCCTCTGCAGTGGGCCTGAGATAACGGGCACGAGGACGACACTTGTAAGTCTTGGGAGGACGAGAACCACCCTCACTCATTGGAGGAAGAGCTCGGAGGAGAAGGTACCCGGAGGCGTGAGGAAGAAGACCCAGGGAGGGCCCAGAGAATCCGGTGGTCAAATCGACTCCGGGGAGGGGCGGAAGCTCCGGCTGCCGGGACCGAGGAGGGTTAGGGAGGACGGATGCCTGCTTGAGCCTGCCCTCCCGACCACCTATAATCGACGAATTTCTGGGCGGATTATCCGCCCCCCACTTAGGGCGGATAGTCCTACCCCTCTAAAAATTCTATACAGGACAGATTCAGGCCGGAGCAACCTAGAAAAACCCCTCGATGGTGTATGGAGGACTTGTGTGCAAGAATAGATGGTTCAAGGAGGGAAAGAAAGGCTTGGGTTTAGATCAAGAAACTGAGATGGTACTACACACCCAAATTTGCAAGAATCAAATCAAACAAAAGCCAAAATTGAGTGTGTTTTCCATAAGAACAAAAGATGAGCAAGAAAAACCAAAGAGAACCATTAGAAACCAACTCTTCACTAGGAAGAGGGCGGTGGACGAAGCCACCATGTTGGAGCGCATGGCATGACACCGCGAAGATGTATCTTGAGTTCAAAACCAATGCTCATCGATGACCCACATATCACAAAATGATATTAAGGGAAATGATTTTACTTGCTTTCAGCATTCCGTCCTGGGAGGCGGATTTTCTCCCCAGGGCGGACAGTCCGCCCCAAAGGGGGGCGGATAATCCGCCCCCAAACTTCTCCAACGGCTTGTTCTGGGCAGGGGGTATTTAAGCCTGTCTTCCCCCTCTGTCCAGAACTCTTGATTGATTCGAAAAAGAAAAGACCTGACCTACAACCTTCATCCAAGAGAACTCCACCTAGATCCACTCAAAGGCTCCATCCATTGGGGAATCAAAGGAGGAGGACTCGATCATCATCAACTACAATCAAGCGCTTCATCTCCTCTCCATTCATTTGGAGAACCACCGATCTAGTATTTCTTGCAAATACCTAGATCCTTGTTTTTGTTTATATTGATAAACCTTGTTCTTGTGGCATCTTGTTGTCATCTCGGGAGCCCCCAATTCGGTTGTGGGTGTGTGCCCCGATAGTGTTGTAAAAGGCACCGGTTCCCGCCTCGAAGGGATGCAATAGTGGAGAAGGTGGATCAGGCCTCTCGTGGAGAGATCCATCGGAGAATAGGGTGAGGCCTATTGTGGCGTGGTGGTCTTAGAACCGCCCACCCCTCCAACGCAGATGTACTTCCCTTAACAAGGAAGGAACTGCGGTAAAACAAATCCCTGTGTCTCTGCGTGCTCCACTACGGTTCCTTCGCTCCTCTCTTTACGTGCTTAGTAGTTAGGGTTGCATATAGGGAAATTCTCGTAGTTGCATATCTAGAGAATTTACTTTGTGTCAAGCCTAAAATTGAAAAATATTAAAAATTGGTTAGCACCTATTCACCCCCCCTCTAGGTGCCCATACGATCCATTTCAATTGGTATCAGAGCCCCGGCTCTTATTTCGGGCTTAACCGCCTAAGAGAAGTATGGGTTCCAAGGTAGATGGGAGTGATGCTCCGGAGGTAGTCACCATGAACGATCTCAAGACGTTGGAAACAACCTTGGTGAGTTCAATGGAGGCTAAGATGGAAGAGATGCGTCAATTGATAATGCGTTTCTCCACATCCGCAACATCACCCCCATCTAACTCTGAGGATACCACTCCACAATCCAAGGAAACGGGTAAAACTGTTTCCAAAGATAACGAAGTGGTTGGTGATGACACTAGCAAGAGCTCCTCCTCGAAAAAGGATATCGGTAAGGGTGGATACAATGAGGTTTCTCATGTGTATTCCCCTGATCCACCTATCCCTCACCCACATATACATAATAGGGGTGATCCACCCAAACTTTCAGCATCTACTTTTACTCAATGGCAATTTTTGATGAAATCTCATGTGTGCAGTTCCTCCATAGAGTTGTGGAAGATCATCGAAAATGGTCTTCATGTTGGAAACCCCAACAATCTTACAAGAAGATAAGTTGTCGATAGCCAACTCAACGCTACGGCTTTACACATGATACAGCTTGGTGTGGGTGACAAAGATATGCCACACATTCAACATCTTAGTACAACTAAGGAAGCTTGGGATGCTCTCACCGAGCTCTTCATCGGAAATGAAAGTATGAAAAGGAATAGATATGATGCATTGAGCAACGAAGCTGAAGGATTCTATATGTTGGATGGAGAATACCATGAAGACATGTATAGGAGGCTTAAGGCAATAGCCGCAAATTTCAGAAATCATGGTGCCGCTCATGTTGATGATGCATGGATCAAGCGCAAGTATGTCAGTGCTCTTATGCCATTTGAGCCCACAGATTTGAAAAGTCTCCAAGGTAGGCATAACTATCACCTCATGACATCCAATGAGGTAATGCAAGAAATGGCCGCTTTCAAAGTGGCTGCCAAGAATGCCGAAGATGCCCGTGCTCGAGCTATGGGGATGCAAAAGGGGGTCAACCTGGCCTTGAAGACTAGTGTGATTGATCATGATGAATATGCCATAGAAGGTCTGGACTGTCCCGAGGATATAAAAAGGATCCACGGACAATACTTGGCTCTTTATGCTAGAAACTTTTGGAAAGATCCAGCCAAGGCTAAAGCTAAACTAGAACGCAAGAGTGGAGCCTATGGAAGAAAATAAAATGGTCCCAAGCTGAGAACATGTTTCAACTGTGGTGATCGGCTGCACTTTGTAGCTGAGTGTCCATATCAAAGTAGGAAAGATAATGGAGGAAGACTTATTTTCAAGGACAAGTCAAAGGCTCCACGCAAGAAACAGTTTGTAAAGAAGAATGCTCCCTTCAAGAAGCAACCAAAGATTGTTCTAGTAGCGCAAGAAGAATATTCATCGGGAAGTGAAGATGAGGACGAAGACGATAGCTCTCAAGAGGTGGCTGCTATAGCCACTACGTCTTCTTCAACATCTCTCTTCGACTCTCCGAATGAAAACATCATCAACAAGAATGCTACTTGTCTCATGGCAAGAAGCTCCGAGGGCTATGCTTCCGGTGGGTCGAAATGGGTGCTGGATAGTGGATGCACTAGTCATATGACCGGAAGCAAGGAGATCATCATGGAGATGCGTCCAAATCATGATAATATCACAGTCTCCTATGGTGATAAGTCTAAATCTCAGGTATTGGGTCTTGGCATGGTTGTGGTTGCCCATGATATCTCTCTCGTGGACGTCATGCTTGTTGAGACCCTCGGTTACAACCTTCTTTCTGTTCGTGCCCTTGGAAAGATGGGATTTGCTGTTTTTATCGATGATGATTTGGTGGTACTCTTGTGGAGCAAGTCTCTAAAGGTCGCTTTCGTTGGATACGTCGAAAATGACCTGTATGTGGTGGACTTTTCGGGGAAAACCACTTCGGGTCCGATGTGTATATTCGGAAAGGCCGACGTGGGATGGCTATGGCATCGCCGTT
Source organism: Avena insularis (assembly GCA_023614405.1). Lineage (NCBI taxonomy): Eukaryota > Viridiplantae > Streptophyta > Magnoliopsida > Poales > Poaceae > Avena > Avena insularis. Next base: position 372,334,854 of record CM042695.1, on the reverse strand, counting down.
TAGCCCATGTCAACGTGAGAACTTTGCAAAGTCTCCACAAGGGTGGCCACATCCTTGGACTAAAAGACAATGTCTCCTTTGCCAAAGATCATGTTTGCAGGGCTTGTGTTGAAGGCAAAATGCACGACTCTCCCCACAAGAGGAAGACTATTGTGTCTTCAAAGAGGATCTTGGAATTACTTCATGTGGATTTATTTGGTCCTCCTTCTCATGCAAGTCTTGGTAGGAAGAAATATTTCTTGGTCATTGTTGATGATTACTCAAGATATACATGGGTCTATTTCTTCAAACTAAAGAGTGAGACTCAACAAACTGTCATTGACTTTGCCAATGAAGTTCAACGTCAACACAATGTTCCTATCTTGGCAATAAGGAGTGACAACAGCTCTGAATTCAAAAACTACACCTTGAATGAGTTTCTAAGCGAAGAGGGGATTAGACATCAATATTCCGCTGCGTACACCCCTCAACAAAATGGTGTAGCCGAGAGGAAGAACCGAACTTTGATGGATATGGCAAGATCAATGTTGGCTGAATTCAAGTCTCCTGATAATTTTTGGGCTGAAGCCATATCCACTGCTTGTCACTCATCGAACCGGCTCTACCTCCAAAAGATTTTAGACAAGACTCCATATGAAATACTTACCGGTAACAAGCCCCACATATCGTACTTCAGGGTATTCGGGTGTAAGTGTTTCTTTCTTATTAAAGGTGTCCGTTTGTCAAAATTTGAGTCCAAGGCTTTAGAAGGTATTTTTATTGGTTACAGTGCCAAATCCCACACTTATAGAGTCTACAACAAGCTCACTGGGATTGTTGTAGAATCTTGTAGTGTGGAGTTCGATGAAAATAACGGCTCCTTTGTAGGGCAAGTTGATGTTTGTGATGCAGATGTTGAAATACCCCAAGATGCCATAAGAAGAATGGGCGTGGGATTTTTCCGCCCCACTGAGGAACCCCTTGTGGTGGATTGGGAAGGACAATGCTCCACTCAAGTGGAGCCCTCATCTACACAAGATCAACAAGCTCCTACTGTTGGAGAAAACTCTGCACCAACACCGTAACCTGCTGAAGATCATCTGTCTCCTGGACAAGTTGGTAGTCCCAGGCCGGACTATCCGCCCCCTCCAAGGGGCGGACAATCCGCCTCTAGCACTCCAACTCGTTCCAGGGGATCCGAAGGAGAAAACAACAGCCAAGAAACTCCCAGGCTGGATTCTCCGGCACCCGAGGGCGGATTATCCGGCTCTGTTTTTCCAAGTCCTATCAGGCATACTCTCGAAGAAGTCACTGGTGTTTCATCTTCCAGGATGGATAGTCCGACCCCTCCAAGGGGAGGATTATCCGCCCCTGAAGAACAAGCTCTGCAGCAACCTCCTGGTGTTATCTCTGACCAAGATCAAGGGCAAGGCAGTGGTCAAGACAAGGATACAAATACTGAATCAACTCCTTCTAGAAACAATAAGGACATTGAGGCTCGTCGCAAGGCTCGTGCTGATCGGAACCTTGAACTAAGGGGTCACACTCTTGACAAGGTTGTTGGTGATCTACGACGAAGGGTATCTACTAGAAGAGAACTTGCAAGCTTCTGTGATCATCAAGCTCACATTTCCATGGTTGAACCGAAGAAGGTCTTTGATGCTCTTGAAGACCCCGATTGGGTTGTTGCAATGCATGAAGAATTAAATAACTTCGAACGCAACAAAGTTTGGAAGCTCGTAGAGAAACCAAAGGATTGCCGCAACGTTATCGGCACCAAGTGAATCTTCAAGAACAAACAAGAAGAACATGGCATTGTTGTGAGGAATAAAGCAAGACTCGTGGCTCAAGGATTCTCTCAAGTGGAAGGAATTGATTTTGGCGAGACTTATGCTCCTGTGGCTCGTCTTGAGTCCATTCGTATCCTTCTTGCCTATGCAGCCCATCATAACTTTAAATTACAGCAAATGGATGTTAAGAGTGCGTTTCTTAATGGTCCTCTACATGAGTTAGTATACGTCAAGCAGCCTATTGGGGATATGCTATATGGGTATCCTAATAGCATGTCTCTTATCCGACTAACCCGGGTGGCCCATAGTCGGTAGCATGGCCTATGGCCTACTGGGCGGCCCAGTTAGGTGGATCTAGAAGGGAGGCCCATGCCGGATAAAGGAAGGCTACGGTGGAGTCACCAGCGTACCCGGAGCCTTGGAGTGCAAGATACACAAGACTAGTAATAGGCGGTGTAGGACTCTGTAACCTGTCCGGCTAGGACTTTTCCCTATAACCCTAGGACCTGGCGACTATATAAGTCGGGCCTATGGGAGCCTTTGGGGCACGTTCATAGACAACCTAGTATCGATTCAGACAACCTCGCACAGCGAACCTATCTCTGTAACTCGGCGTATTGCCCTTATAGTGATTTATAGCAGGAGTAGGATTCCACCGCCGTTGTGGGATCTGAACCTGGGTAAGCTGTGTTACCTCGTACCCGTCAACCGTCCACCTTACCCCACGTCTCTAAACACGCACTATGAGGACCCCTCCATGGCGTACTCGTCGGCAATACCACGACAGTTGGCGCCCACCGTGGGGCAAGAGGCGCTTCAGGCTCTTCAGCGGGCGAGGACCAAGATCTTCGCGGGAATCGATGAAACCGTAGCCATTGGCCATGTTCTCTTCTCCGGCAACGTTCCAATCGTCCCTCCCGACGAGTTCTGGATCCCGGCGAAGACGAACCCTACACGGTGTTCGATTGTTCCTATCGGAGACATCCACCTCTTCATCGGCGAAACCGACTCGGGCACTAGTTCCCTAGGAGTCGGAGGAGCATCAAGACCCGCACGGACCGCCTACGGGCAGGATACGTTCGCGGAAGGATCAATGTCGGATCTATCTTCGGAGCTTGCCGGCAGAGATCGGAAAAATTCAAGACCCGCACGGACCGCCTACGGGCAGGATACGTTCGCGGAAGGATCGATGTCGGATCTCTCTTCGGAGCTTGCCGGTAAAGATCGGAAAAATTCAAGGCCCACCCAAACCGCCCCTGTGCAGGATATAAAGGTGGAAGATCACTGCAAATCCGCCGGCTTAGTCTGTGCGTCTGGACAGCAGAGATCCATGTTCGTCGGCGTGGTTACCATCTTCGATCTGGCGCGCTGCGTTCAGAGAGAGGGCGAAAACCCCCGCGATTACCTGGCCAGGTGGCTCCGCATACGAGCTGACCTAGCCCACTACCCCGATGATAACGCTCTGTATCACTTCGTGGATTGACGACTTGCCGGAGAAATCGCGGGTACGGCCAAGTACCTCCCATTAATGTTGGCGGGTACCGCCCGTCAGTGGATTGACGACTTGCTGGAGAAATCTATCTACAACTGGTTGGACATGCAAGAAGCGTTCACCAAGAACTTTGAGGGTACATACAAGCGTCCCTGCACTGTGGGCGATCTACAGTGGTGCGTGCAAGAGAAAGACGAGACATCTCGCGCCTACCTCTCCCGATGGCTGGATATGAAAAATTCCTACGCAGGAGTGCATGCTCAGACCACCATGGCCGCTTTCATCGATGGGTTGGAAAGAGGCACGTTGCTCCGACATAAGCTGAAGCGCTTGCAGGACAATCACCAGCTTGACTTGAACCAGATGATTCAGTTGGCTAGTGAGTTCGCAGCTGCCAACGACGATGCTCGTGGATCATTGCCGGCAACAGCCGTTCCAACCCAAGCTCGGAGGAACAGTAGTACAAAGCGGAAAACCGCTCCAGAAGAAAAGCAATCTACCGACATGGCCACTATGACTTTTGCAGGACGGGGAGAGGGTGGACAGCGTGGCCGAGGAAGGGGAGCCAGTCGTGGGCAGCAACGAGGAAGTGAAACCACCTCGGCGCCGCTCCGCGTTCCCCAAACCTACGAGGAGTACCGTGATATGCCATGCCTCGTACACCTCGACGTCAATGGCAAAGCCACCCATACCAATCGACACTGCAAGTTCGTCAACGACCTCAAGGAAGACCCAGAGTCCGGCTACAAGCGAAGTTGGAAGAACAGACCGCGCGGCAAGGGCAAGGGGAAGAAGAAGGAGGAGGAGTCCAAGGATTCAAGTGACATGGACGAAGACGTTGACCCCAAGCACGCCGCCAAGAGCGACGACAAGGGAAAGAACCCCTTCGCAAAGAAGGCCCCAATCTACCACACTTTCCTTGGCACCCCCACCGTCCGACAACAGAAGACCTCTCTAAGGATCCTAATGGCCACTCTCCCCCAGTTCCCCAGTACCTGCGCTGGTCGGAGGTTCCAATAACTTGGGATAGGACGGACCACCCAGACCTTGTGCCCACGGAGAACCAGTACGCCATGGTAATCAACCCATTGATTGACGGCGTGGACTTCACCAAGTGCATGGTGGACAGTGGAAGCAGCATCAACATCATGTACCTGGATACACTGCAGAAGATGAACTTGACGGAGGCAAACCTAAGGCGGACCAACACCATTTTCCACGGCGTAGTTCCTGGTCGGGAGGCTCGGTCCCTTGGGTGTATTACACTTTAGGTAGCCTTTGGCGATGTTAATAATTACCGCCAAGAGCGCATGACCTTTGAGGTGGTCCCCTTCAAGAGCGTGTACCACGTCATATTCGGCCGCGACATATTCCACACGTTCATGGCCAAACCATGCTTCGTCTACAACAAGCTCAAGATACCCGGACCAAACGGTGTCATCATTGTATCCGGAAGCTTTACCAAGGCAAGGGACTGTGAGATCAATGAAGCAGCCGTTGAAGAAGTTGTCCTCTACAGCAAAGAATTCAAAGAGACCCAGAGCAAGGTCGATGACTCAGAGATGCCCGCGTCGAAGAAACAAATCTCCGACTCCGCTCCTGCGTTCAAGGCCGCCATCGAGACCAAGCCGGTGGAACTTGTGGTAGGCGATGCCTCCAAGGTCACCGCCATTGGGACGAACCTGGATCCCAAATAGGAAAGCGTGCTCGTCAAGTTCCTCCGTGAGAACAGGGAGATCTTTGCCTGACAACCTGCCGACATGAAAGGTGTACCTAGGGAACTTGCCGAGCACAGCTTAAACATTGATCCAAAATCCAAACCAGTGAAACAACCTCTACGACGCTTTGGAGATGAGAAGAGACGCGCCATTGGCAAAGAGATAGCTAGGTTACTTAAGGCTAGATTTATCCGAGAAGTCCTTCACACCCAGTGGATGGCCAATCCTGTACTCGTCCCCAAAAAGGGAACCAATGAATTAAGAATGTGCGTTGATTACACCGGCTTGAACAAAGCATGTCCCAAAGATCCGTTTGCTTTGCCTCGCATTGACTAAGTCATTGACTCGGCGGCTGGCTCGGAACTTTTGTGTTTTCTCGATGCATACTCATGATACCACCAGATCAAGATGAGGAATTCGGACCAATTGGCCACTTCATTCACTACCCCATACGACACGTTTTGCTATGTCACGATGCCCTTTGGGCTGAAAAACGCAGGTGCTACCTACCAGTGGACAATGCAACGTTGCCTTCACGACCAAATTGGTCAGAACGTTCACGCCTACGTGGATGATATCGCGGTGATGTCTAAAAAGTCAAACGACTTAATCTCTGACTTAAAAGAAACCTTTGATAATCTCCGGAAATACAACATGATGCTTAACCCTAAGAAGTGCGTCTTCGGGGTTCCAGCCGGCAAATTGTTGGGCTTCATCGTTTCCCAACGTGGAATCGAGGTCAACCCGGAGAAAATCAAGGCCATCTTAAACATAAACCGTCCGACATGCCTAAAGGACATTCAACGACTAACATATTGTGTTGCAGCAGTTAGTCGGTTCGTCAGCCGACTTGGAGAGAAGGCCCTGCCGCTGTACAAGTTGCTGAAGAAGGCGGACAAATTCACGTGGACGGACAAAGCAGATGCAGCATTGAAGAAGCTCAAGGAGACTCTTTCCTCAGCGCCCATCCTTGCAGCACCCGAGCCTGGTGAGCCCCTGTTAATTTACATGGCGGCAACCAACCGGGTTATCAGCATCGTCGTCGTCGTAGAGCGGAAGGAACCAGGCTATGAGCACGGAGTTCAACGACCAGTTTACTACGTAAGCGAGGTCTTGACGGAGTCCAAGCAGCGTTACCCGCACTACCAAAAGATAGCTTATGGAGTATTCCTCGCTTCTCGGAAGCTGAGACATTACTTTCAGGAGCACCCAATCACAGTGGTGAGCAAGACTCCACTGTCCGGCATCATCAATAACAGCGACGCTACAGGAAGGGTCGCGAAGTGGGGCATTGAACTTGCCGCCTTCGAGATCACCTACAAGAGACGCGACGCTATCAAGTCACAAGCCTTGGCGGATTTTATTGCAGATTGTACGGAGATGCCAGATGCTACTCTGTTGCCAGAACCAGAGTACTGGGTGATGCACTTTGACGGATCAAAGTTGCTCAACGGCTCGGGGGCTGGTGTATTGCCTGATCACCAACAGAGACAAGCTACACTACGTTCTGCAGATCCACTTCGAGGCTACAAACAACATGGCGAAGTATGAAGCACTCATTCACGGACTACGTGTAGCCAAGGATATTGGCATCAAGCGCATAGTTTGCTGTGGAGATTCCGACTTGGTTGCCCAGCAGGTGGCTGGCACCTGGAATGCGTGGAACCCTATGATGGCGGCATATCGAGACGAAGTGAACGAGATAGCCAAAAGCTTCTTGGGCTACGAAGTTAAGTATGTGCCTAGGGAACAAAACGAGGCAGCTGATCTGTTGTCTAAGCTAGGATCAGGGTGCAAGCGAATTCCGCCAGGAGTTTTCCTTGAGCACCCGCGCACACCATCCGTGAAGGGAGCCGACATCGACAATCCGGATAGAGCTGACTCTTTCGTCAACATGGTGACTAAGGTCCCTCCGGCTTGGACAAAACCGTTCATGGAATACCTCGAACACGGAACTTTGCCCGACGACGAAGTCGAAAGGCGACAAATAGTACGACGAGCAAAGGGTTATACCATAATCAATGGGCAACTCTACAAAAGGAGCACTACTGGTGTATACCTAAAGTGTGTTTCCCAGCTAGAAGGTATGGAAATCCTACGCGAAATCCATCTCGGAGATTGCGGGCATCACGCCGCTCCTCGATCGTTGGTCGCGAAAGCCTTCCGGCAAGGATTCTACTGGGTGACGCGGCGGACGCCGACAAGCTGGTTGAGACATGCATGGGATGCCAGTATTATGCCCGACAACCACATGTTTCTGCTGAAGAACTGCGAACAATACCAATAACTTGGCCATTTGCGGTCTGGGGGCTAGACATGGTGGGACCGTTACAGACGGCACCTTGTGGGTTTACACATCTGCTTGTAGCAGTTGATAAATTCACCAAATGGATAGAAGCTAAACCCATTAGAAAGCTTGATGGGGCAACTGCCCTCAGGTTTGTCCGGGATCTAGTGGTGAGATTTGGTCTCCCACATAGCATTATCACCGACAATGGCAGCAATTTATCACTCGGAGAAGTGGAGGCATATTGCTGGGAGAAAGGCATCCGACTTGACCTTGCATCTGTGGCACACCCACAATCCAACGGTCAGGTTGAGCGAGCCAATGGATTAATTCTGCAGGGAATCAAGCCACGTCTTGAGGCACCGCTACATAGAGCAGCTAGAGCCTGGGCGGAAGAATTTCCATCTGTGCTGTGGAGTTTACGAACTACACCCAACCGATCTACCGGTTACACCCCTTACTTCATGGTATATGGAGCAGAAGCCATCTTGCCCTCCGACATCCTCCACGATGCACCAAGAGTTGCCGCCTACGATGAAGATGACGCTGAAGAATCCAGACGCCTAGATGTGGACCTTCTCGAGGAGGAGCGTGTTTTGGCATGCCAAAGATCCGCCATCTACCAGCAGAAGCTACGCAGCTACCATAGTCGCCGCGTTCGGCATCGCTCGTTTAAAGAGGGGGATTTGGTGCTCCGACTTAAGCAGAAAAAGTCACACAAATTATCCCCGCCATGGGAAGGACCGTTCATCATAAGCAAGGCGCTGCTCAATGGGTCTTACTACCTTGTTGACAATCGTGAACTAAAGGATAGACCCAACGAGGATCATACACGTAAGCGACGTGACCCGGATGATGACTACCCGGAGCTTGATTGGCCATGGAACATAGCATAGCTACGTCCTTTCTACACTTAGCATTTTTATCTAATTGTGTATCTCTTATATGATCAATGAAATAAATCTCTTTGGTTCACTCATATTTCTGAGTCTTTTACCTCCTTTAGTGTTCATTTTTGGATCATATAAATCCTTTATGCACAAGCTTTGCATTTGCACTTGTGAAAATTCCGCCTACGGGCGTTAGCTTAAGTTTTCTGGTCTACACGTTCTTTGTCGTTTTTATGTGGATTTTGGAGTAGTGACTTTTGGCACTTGTAGTCGGCGATTTTGTGTTCAGGTTATTGACGGTGCCATTGGGCATCATCACCTGAGTGCATAGTTTCGACAACGAGTCTTCCGACTCACAAAAAGTCAAGCATAAAAACCAAAGTAATGGATAAGCCAGCACTTGCTTAAAAAATATATACATGCTGGGAATTAATTCTTAAGTAGCAGGACATAACAATCATTGTTTTCTGCCTTAAGTTACATCACCAAGTTTTTCCCATGCACACACCAAAGGTGAAACAGAAATTACAAAGTGTTTTTCATTCTTTGGGCGCAGGAGACTTGGAGGCTGCATCGTCCCCAACCGGAGAATCACCCTCAACGTTGGCGCTGTGATGAGACTCGGAGGAATCTTGGTTGGCGCTGTCGATAGTGTTCCTGGGCACGAAGACGTCAACTTCCACCAACTCGGCAACTCTGGTGTCATAACCCGCGAGCGATGACAGGATGGCTTCGTGATCAATCTCCTTGCCGTCATCATCCACGTCGGGGATGCCAGAGGTCGCCGTGTCGATGTCGGCATCGTCGTAGTGTGCCTTCACCATTGACAGCGCCATCCTTGCGCCAGCCCATGCACATGAAGCTTTCCAGCTCGTGACACGCTCGGGGGCTCGGCGCAGAATATCCGAGTACTTCGTCACAGAGTCCGAAGCCTTGATATATATCTGGAGGGGCTTGGCAATCTCCTTGGCTTGGGCGATGGCGGTGTTGATGAAGTTGTCGGCAAGAACCATGCATTCCTTGTCCGAAGGAGGCGAGCGGGTTAAACCCATAGGCGCTAAAAATTCCGACAAGGATCGCATGAGTTCAATAAACTCTAAGTACCCAGACTACAGAAATACAAGGCGGAGGGCACTTACTGAAGATGCTGGCCTTAGCCTGCCAGACGGTGTCCGCCAAGGATTCCTTCTCTTGTTGGAGGAGCTTAAACGCCTCGCTGTGGCGATGGTTTTGCTCATCAGCAGCTTGCTTCTGATCTTTTAAGATCGCAAGATCCTCCTTCAAGCGATTGATCTCCGCGAAGGCGGAATCTTGCAGGGCTTTCATGGAATCCTCGTGCATCTTCAGCATCTCTTCCCTCTCCTTCTTAAGGATTTTGTTCTCACTGTCCAGCTGCTGAATGTGCTTGGACTGCTCGACAATATCCTTGGCCTTGGTGACATGCTCTGCAAGTCGGAGAAAACAAAATACATAGTGAGTACTCGAAGAAGGAAGGCATAAAACCAAGACGGAATGCGCAAAAAAAACAGACTCTTGTTTTTGATGATCTATTCCTTCAAGATGGCAGTTTTACCCTTTTCAGCTTCAAGATCTGCACGCATCTTATGGTACTTGTCGTTGGCCATGCCCCGCCGAGCATTCTCGTTCTGTGAAACAAAGGAAAAAGTTAAAACTGTTGTTTAGTCTGCTTGGAGCACCTAGTCGGAAACTTTCCATCTAGGCGCTCGGGGGCTACAGCGAAAGTTTTTTTTCAAACTTAGCAATATGCTTAGCTTTTCTTTAAGCATCTAATCGGAGCTACTTCAGTTCTCGATTAGAAGCTTGGGGCCTACAGTATAAAGTTTTAACTCGGAAAATGCTTAGCTTTTCTTTAAGCATCTAGTCGGAACTAAATCCGTTACAACTAGAGGCTTGGGGGCTACAGTATTGAAAAATATAAACACTACGTATGCTACTCTTACAGCATCTAGTCGGAATAGTTTCTTCCATCTAAATGCTTGGGGGCTACAGTGAGAGCTCTTTCTAACTTAGTCACTCTTAGAGCATATAGATGCAAAACCTATGGTTTTCCGTCTACATCCTCGGGAGCTACAGTGGGATACTCATAATGAAATGCAAAAGGCAAAGTAAAACTTACAAGTGCAATAATCTTGAGGTTTGTAGCACTTTCGGCCAGCAGCTTGCCAAAGGAAATGCTATTTCCCATAAGATATCTCGCTTGTCAGCAGCTCCTCAATACCGCACGTCGGAGATGACGGCACTCCTCCAGAACCATAGTTGTGTTACTCGGCAGAGCGCCGGTAAACTATCTTCGAACTCGAAGGGTTTCGGGAGCAGAGGTACGCCGCCGCCTTGCATTGCCGCTACCGATGGCATCCTTAGCCGGAGCTTCAGCCATTTGAAGAGCGCTCTCTGCGTCGCCTCGCCGACAACAATGAAGTTGTAGAAGCGCCAGAGTCCACTTCCATGGCGGAAGGGCCTGGTGCCTCCTGAGCTTGAGAGCTTGTCGGGGCAGAGGAAGGCTTGACGGCAGAAGTAGCAGGGCGATAGCGGGGAGGAGTCATGACGCAAAGATATCTTTGATATTTCTAGAAGCCCCCAAAGTCTTGGAGGTCTTCTTGAGGCTGGTTGTGGCTTTCTTCCTGAAACGTGCAAACTGCATAAGTACAGGAACAAGACAGATAAATAAGACAATGTCGGAGAATGAGAAGCTCACACTAATGGGGGTGCTTTGGCAAAAATCCTGGTGGATCTTTTTTTTCCGCCTCTAGGGCGGCGGTAGTCTTCTTGGAGGCTCCACCCTCCGTCTTCTTTTTCTTGCCTCCGTCAGCAGCGTCAGAGGTGGAGCTCTTCCGCTTTCGCGCCAACGGGACATCATCGTCGGACACGACCGTGACTTCCTTCATCTTTGGATCGTAGATTTGGGCAGCCAGGTTGTCCTCATCTAGATCGCTAAGCTGTTAAGTTAGAAATCACCGTGTTAGATGGGGTGGTAATGGCAAGACGGAGAAATTGGAGTATATGTCGTACACGGAAAGTACATATCTACCTTTGGGCACTTGCCGTCTACGTACATGTCGCAGGTGATGGTGAAGCCACGCTTCTTATCCTTCACCTTGACGATGTCCTTCAGACGGAGCTTGACGGAGTCGCTCGAGAAGTTATCCACGGAGATCCGTAGGGTATCCCTTCGATCACTGGTATACTCGTGCATGAACTTCACGCGGTGCTGCAGAGGCTGGATTCGCCTGATGAACCAGCACATGGCCAGGTCCAAGCCGGTCAAACCCGTCTCTACGAACCATTCGATCCGCCTTATTGCTCGAGAAGCGTCAAGGTCGGAGGGAAGGGAGGCATGGTATCTCCATGTGGAAACTTCAGCGTCGGCTCCATCCGCGAAGTCCGGGTACGTTACTTCTCGGCCCGCCAAAGGAATGTCGGGGCCGTAGAAGTACGTCCGCTGCCAGTTCTTGCAGGACTCGTGGCCGACGATGTCAGGGAACCGCCGACCAGGACAAATTTTGAAGCTTATGGTGCCGCAGTTCCTAAGCTCCTCCCTACTATGTCCGGCTTCACGTTTGGCGGTGAAGAAGTACACGAACAAGTCTAACCTAGGCCTAATCCCTAGGTAACCCTCACAAAGTGCCGCGAAGTTGCTAAGCACTAAGATGCTATTGGGGGAGAGGTTATGGGGTTGGACCTTGTAGTGGTTCAAGACGGAGAGAAAGAAGTGGGAGATGGGCAAAGAAACGCCGCGTACCAGCTGAGCCTTGTGGTACACCTTTTCTCCGACTTGGGGAGAAGGTGTCACCTCGCCGGCCATGGCCAAAGGCCCCTCCGTCGAGGGGAGGTAGCCTTCGGCGACCATCTCTTGGATGTCGCGGTCGGTGATGTCCGAGCCGCGCCAGTCGCCCTTGTGCGAGTCTGGCTCTTCTTCCAGAGGCTCTAGCGCCGCCAGATTATGGTCGCCGCCGGTGGTTTCAATCACCGCCGATGCGGGGATGACCAGGCCCTCTGGAGGCACGACGACGGAGCTCGCCGGCTTTGCTGTGGCTTTGCTCGACGCCGCCATTGATGGGGAGGAGCTGCTACTGGCCATGGGGTGCTGGAAGGATGCGACTGACGCAGAGGGAGGCTAGGGTTTTCAAGGTTTCTCGCGGAGAGCTCGAGGAGGCGTGTGGCTGGAGGAAGAAGACGATGACGCGAGAGAATGAGGTAAAAAGTGGCAAGTGTCCCACGATTACTATTTATCATGCTCTGCGTCAAGATTCGTGCAGCTAATCGGACGGTTGCCGCATAGACAACGTGTTCGTGAACATGCGCGGTAATTTCGCCACGTCTCCAACCGCCGCCGCCAACCGTTGGTATCGCTCGCGCGGGAAAATCGGATATGATTGCATTCTCTGCATGTGTGAGTTACGAGGCGTCGCTGGCCTAAGCCTACGTCGTCCTAGCTGACACGGGTAGATGAGCCGTCGCATCGAAGATTCCGGCATGGACGGATTTAATCCGACTACGGAAGAGTACGATGGAAGATTCAGCATTTCTCCGGCTTACAAATCAAAGACGGAGAAAACCTTGCAGGGTTCTTTGGGAGGACTACAAGATATTGCTTGACGATTTGCCGACATTCATCTAGACGGAGCATTCCACGTGAAGAGGCAAGGCGGCGCAAGATCTCGGAGTTCTCCGGGGGCTACTGTTGGGGATATGCTATATGGGTATCCTAATAGCATGTCTCTTATCCGACTAACCCGGGTGGCCCATAGTCGGTAGCATGGCCTATGGCCTGCTGGGCAGCCCAGTTAGGTGGATCCAGAAGGGAGGCCCATGCCGGATAAAGGAAGGCTACGGTGGAGTCACCAGTGTACCCGGAGCCTTGGAGTGCAAGATACACAAGACTAGTAATAGGCGGTGTAGGACTCTGTAACCTGTTTGGCTAGGACTTTTCCCTGTAACCCTGGGACCTGGCGACTATATAAGTCGGGCCTATGGGAGCCTTTGGGGCACGATCATAGACAACCTAGTATCGATTCAGACAACCTCGCACATCGAACCTATCTTTGTAACTCGGCGTATTGCCCTTATAGTGATTTATAGCAGGAGTAGGATTCCACCGCCGTTGTGGGATCTGAACCTGGGTAAGCTGTGTTACCTCGTACCCGTCAATCGTACGCCTTACCCCACGTCTCTAAACACGCACTGTGAGGACCCCTCCATGGCGTACTCGTCGGCAATACCACGACACAACCCCCGGGTTTTGAGGACCCCAAATTTGCGAACCATGTCTACAAACTCGATAAGGCGCTCTATGGCCTTAAACAAGCCCCACGTGCGTGGTATGAGCACCTTAAAGAGCTTTTGCTAGACCGTGGATTCGAAGTTGGGCAAATCGATCCCACTCTTTTTACTAAGAAGGTTAATGGGGAGCTTTTTGTATGCCAACTTTATGTAGATGACATTATTTTTGGCTCTACTAACCAAGCTTTTAACGATGAATTTTCAAAGCTTATGACTGACAGGTGTGAGATGTCCATGATGGGTAGGCTGAGGTTTTTTCTTGGATTTGAGATCAAACAACTTAGAGAGGGAAGCTTTATTAATCAAGCTAAGTACATCCAAGACATGCTCAAAAGGTTCAAGATGACGGATCTCAATGGTGTGGCTACTCTAATGCAAACAAAGTGTCATCTTGATCTCAATCCCAAGGGTAAAGACGTGGACCAAAAGGTATACCGATCCATGATCGGCTCTCTCCTTTACCTTTGTGCATCTAGGCCCGATATCGTGTTAAGTGTAGGAGTGTGTGCAAGGTACCAAGCCGCTCCTAAAGAAAGCCACTTAGTGGCGGTCAAACGAATCTTCAGATATTTGGTTCATTCCCCAAATTTTGGGTTATGGTATCCCAAGGGTTCAAGTTTCTCTCTCTATGTGGTTACACTGATTCAGATTGGGCTGGTGACAAAGATGATAGAAAATTCAGCCACAAACTCCGCCCCCTCTCTGGGGCTCGTGCACTCTTGGGAAGAGGGAGGGGCGGATTATCCGCCCCTAAAGGCAGAAACATTTCCCGGAGAGCTGTAACACTTCAACACACATTAAATAATCCTTGATATTGTTATCTAACACGCAAAACACTAGGGATTAAGAAATGTTCTTTCAAATAGCAGCAATGCCAATCTCTTAGCCAGAATACTAGACTTAATAGTATACTAGTTCTTACGTTGTTTATCTTTTATTCTTCTCAGTAAGAAGTTCTTTCTCTCTCTTTAACCTATAGTGTTCTCTGTATCTTATGTAAAGAGTGAGTTGTAACCTTTAGCCATGTATTGGACCCGCTGTGTTTCTGTTGTGCCATTCTGAGGGATGTAATACTAGTGAATGGTGTTTTATTGGTGTTATGTCAACGACTATAGTATACTACATCATGCAGTGGTATGTTGGGTCACCGAAAATACATACCCTTGAAGAATGTTAAAGCTTTACGAGGTTGGACTCGTGGATAATGTAGTCATTCGCTTGCCAATATCAAGATCGAGTAGAAGTTCGGCAGCACCGCAACTTAGCGAAGCATCCATAATCGCACACACGTCCGGTCCTCCGACAACCTCCGTGGCCTCGCTCCAGAAATGCAGTGGAAGTAGAAAATTCTCGCGCCAGACCACCGGGAACATGTATCTCGCTAAGCCGAGACCATGGAGAAATAGTACTAGAAAAAGGGACCCTCATTGATCATGTCATACATGATGTCCTCGGCATCGTTGGCCATGAAATCCTACACCCAATTTGGCCATGATAAAGCAGCGGGAGCAGTATCTGGCAATGGAAAAGAAATGCCGCGACCATACCGTGTCATCGACGGTCCACGACTCATCGGACATTTTGTCGAACAGGTTGACCGATGCCGGCATGTTCGTGGCGGAGGTGGAGCGCCGCTTCTTCGACGCCTCCAAGGCTGTGTCTGCGGTCATTGGAGTGCGGTTGAGGTTGATGGCGAGCTCTGACGCCATCGACAACGTCATGGGGGGATGGAAGAATTGGGAGAGCGAGGCCACGATCCTAGTGTGGCCTCCAAGCGAGGGTGTGTGTTGGCATGGTGTCCTGGGCTGACCTGATGGTCGGGTGCTAGGCGTGGAAGTGATAGAGATGCTAAAGGACGCGTCGGCCATGGCCAGGACGGGAAGATCGATGGCGCCATCAAAAGCGACGGTGCCACCGAAAGCGGCGGCCACCGCCTCTTGCTTCATCATGTTGACGGCGTGCTTGGCAGCATTCACTGCCACCTCATTTGTGTTGATCATGTTCTGCACGGCAAGAAAGCGCTCGTTCTCCTCCCGGTGCTCCTTCTCGAGCTTGACAACGACGAGTCGAGCTCTCGCCGCTACCCGTCGGCCAGCGCGCTTGTCTTACTCAACTTTCTGCCCCTCCATCGTCAGGTCCTTGCCAAGCTTATTCACCCGGGCCCGCTTCTTGGCGGCGGGAACGCCGGAGGGCGCAGCATCAGCCATGACGGCAGGATCCATCGCCTTCCCTCCCGCTCCTGCCAATGGAAATTTGAGAGAGAATTTTTGGAGGAAGAAGTGGAGTGGTTTGTGTGCCACTGGCGGGAGAGACTGCCAAAGGTAAAGGGAGGACGCACGAGCTAGGACAAGCGCGCTGTCCTGGCCGATCCAACCGAGACCCAAATTTGATGCATGGATGGGTTGCCTCGCTGGGCAGCCGCGCAGCTGTCCGCCATCCGCTCGGACAGGGATTGGATCGGCCCGGCGGAGATGCCCTTAAATTTGAACTATCGTTAGGTCCACCACAGTTAAAGTAGTAACATTTTATTGTTCTAATTTTACTCCATCATTTCCCCCTCTAAATTATAGGGATCCACTAGAGATGCTCTTGTAGTGCACCATGTTTCACTTATCGGATCCTCCAGATCACCTCTGTATTACCTTGAACATGGATCAATAAAGCTTCTCCGTTCCTAAAAAATAAAGAAAACAAGAGCACGGTGCCGTCGTCGGCAACCGTATCCACTTTTATGCTAAAACTACATCCGTGGTCGCCATCAGCAGTCGCTAGATTGGGACGTCACGTCATGTTGTTCGTTCCCCACAACGTAGTTAGTTATTAGACTGGTCAAATCACTAGACCGTGGCACGCGTGGACTGTATCCGTAGAAACAAACGGGGACAAACTCTTTTTGTCATGCATCATCTTGATGGTAACTAGTCACTCTCTCACGTTGCATATATGCAAGTAAATATACTTGCAAGTATAAAATTACAAAAGATCCACTCAGTTTTGCATTTTTCAAATCCTTTATCTCTTAAGACTTAACCGGATTAACATTTAGTTTTCACTCTTGGCTTTGTGCGGGACTAGATCTATAAAACTATCTATGTTAACATATTTTGACTAATTTTTTTGTTGGTAATCATCTTATTCAATACTTGGTTGTCAGATTATAATAACTTGATTGTCATATTTATGTGTTCATTATGCACCGCATGAAACAGTAGCTCCTCCCACGCTTTAGGTGTGCATTGCAATGTCTGAAATACGCAAAAAATATTATATGTGATAATCGTGGTAATTATTTGTTGCTAATATAGCAAAGGAACTGCTGTGATTTGGCATCAAGTGTTAAAAGTATTTCAAAAAAAAATAGCAACATGTGATTTAGTTTTGAAGACCTTGTCGATACTAATCCAGGGGTGTAAACCGATCGCATATCGGATTAATGATTTAGGTGATATGTAGTTTTCAATTTTCGGATTTAGCAATTTTCTAAATGAGTTGCAGTTTTTCTTAAGAAATACCGTATGTAACCAGCATATTTTTTATATTTGCTATTCTTTTTTTTTTGCTTGTTCTCGATTTCAGGCCACTACTTACACCACTGCCACTGCGAGTCCTTTGTCCTTTATTTGTTTAGAGAAATCTCCTCAAAACAAAAGACAAATACTACTCCCTCTGTTTTAAAATATAAAGTATTTTTAAAATATAAGATATTTTATTTTTAGCGAAACTAATGTATTTAGACTTTTTTTACTGTATAGTTTCAGAGTAAACTTACATAATAAAAAATGTTTAGATACATTGCTTTAAAAACTAAAACATTTTATATTTTAAAACATGGAGAAAAGTAGTAAATAAGAGAGCTTTCGGATAGGCAAAGTTGATTTTGTACACGCAAGCTGGCCTGATAGGTAGGCCAGGCAACCCACGGGGACGGGGGGATCGGGAAAGAAAGAAGCAAACTACAAAGGAAGGAAATGGGGATACTACTACGATTCCGTATTCACACGCCGTCAGCCATCGGATGAGACATGAGATGACGACAATCGACTGTTCGCCATGCCCAATTTTCTAGTAGTATTCGATTTCTCGGACTGCGGAGGTAGCGGAGTACGAGAACCGGCCATCGGCGGAAACACGGCGCGTTTCGTCGGCAACCGGCGAGCGAGGCTGAGGCTGAGGCTGACAGCGCTCACTTGGCAGCCAGAGATAGTAGTAGATGGGAAAGGAACCCCTCCCGCCAGCTCAATCGCTCGTCAAATCAATCGTCCCCACGTACGTACTCCTACGAGCCACCTGACCTGAGTGATGGATGAATCACGAGTGCACGAGGGATCCAGTTGTGTGTTTAAATAGCCCATCCCAGTCGTGATCATGATTCATCACTCATCAGGCATTCCCTCGTCTGTCCACTCATCCGCCAGCGACGACATGGCGATGGCCGCCGATGACCACGTACGAGCCCTTCAAGTCCCTCTCCAAGGACAAGCGGACGTACGGACCGCTTCCTTCCTCCACCTGGGCGGCGGCGCGGCCGGCATCGCTGCTGCTGCGCTCGAATCCCACGTGGAACTTGGCATCTGCGGGGACGGACGGGGCCGACGTGCGCCATCGATCGCAAGGAGGCCCTGCGTACGGCGAGAACACGTACGTGCCCGAAGCCCGAGCACAAGAGCTTCTTCAGCCACGTCGGCGACGCACTCAGTGTGCGCTCCTCGTTTGCGACTAGTCGCTCTCTTACATGGCATATACTATGCAAGTAGTATAAAATTACAAAAGATGCACTCGGTTTTGTATTTTTTAAACATTTTATCTATTCAAATGTTAACCCGATTATAACATTCAAATTTCACTATTGGCTTTGTGCACGACAAGATCTTTAAAACTAGCTATGTTAACACATTTTGACTACTCTTTTGCGTTGGCACAATACATAGTTGTCAGATTATAAGAACTTGGTTGTCATATTTATGTACTCCCTCCATTTCAAAATATAAAACGTTTTAGCTTTTGTAAAGCGAATGTATCTAGACGTTTTTGGTGGATAGGTTCGAAGTGAATCTACATATAAAATGAGCCTAGATATATTTGTTTCACAAATGCTAAAACATCTTATATTTTAGAACGGAGGAAGTATGTCATTGTGCATCGCATGAAATTATACCATCGCTTAGCTCCCAGAAACACTTGAACACCCATGTTCTAGGTGTGCATATCACTCTAATCTCTAAAAATGTGCAAAATATTCTCTCTGATAACCATGGTAATTATGCTGCTAATTTAGCAAAGGAACTACACTAATCTGCAGTGGCGGAGGACGGTTTAAAAGTTTGGTAGGGCGAATTCAGAATCTTATACCAAATATGATGACAAAATCCTAGAGTTATCAAACACACAAATAAGATACCGAATTATGTTTCGAAATAGAGGATGAAACCCTGTCCTTTATTATATTATATTCAACAAAAGGTCTTGCAAATGGTATATCTAAAAAAACTCAAAGGCACTACACAACACGTAACAATGTGTGAAAATATCTTATGCTAAATTATAACAACTACAATGTGTGTACTTCCTCAAGTCTATATTAAAGGTCTCAACTTTATCTAGATTTATACTTATCTAATTAATTATTTAGACTAGATGTATTCGTATCTAGACAAAATTAAAATCATTAATGGACAGAAGTGGGTACCAAAGTTTAATTTATTAAGTGATCGGCCAGATCATATGGTGGATTGGTAGTTTTCAAGGTCACGCAACTAGTAGTTGCAGGCTTCGTTCATAGATTGCATATAGTATAGATTTCCTATTAAACCTACAAAGCTATAAAACGAGCATGTGCCTTATAAGAAGAGCAGTGTAGGTCGCTGCATGCAAAGTTTTAGGTCGGGCGGACGCCATACCCTGCCCTATGGGCTCCTCCGCCACTGTAATCTGTCATCACGTGTGGTGACTTCGTCAACCTTAAGATATGCCAGCTCAGTCTCTCTGAAGGACTCATAAGGGTAGGGTGTTAGGTTGACTCTCCTGATCGAGCCCCATATCCGCGCCCTGATCAGAGGCTTCCAACCAAGTCATGGTTGGTGGGCCCCTATGACAACGCTATAAAGAGAGGGTGGGGGCCGAGGCACACATTACCAGGTTTGATGTTGTCGCCGCTCCCCCCACCTACAATCCCTTTCGATCAAGGGTTCTAGCGTTGGCTACAGGAAGTACCGCCGCCGCCACCACATAGCCCACTCTCGCCTGCTCTCGCCATCAACCCCATGGCCAACGGCTCGTCGAGCTCGGGCTCTGGATAAGGTAACACTCTCGTTTCTCTCTCTATGTGCCTCTCATATCCTAATGATTACATGTAGTACTAGTCTACTGAATTGATCTAGAGCTAGACAGAATCTATCAATGGTATCAGAGCTAGAGCTCCATAGATCTCTTTGAGTAGAAAACTTCATAGAGAGAAAAGCAAAGAAAAACAAAGCCCTAACCCTAAAAAGTTGTGCCGCCGCGAGGCCGCGCTGTCCCCCTCGATCCCTATGTGGAACGGCAAGCCGAGGCATAGAGAAGAAGGACCAACCCTGCGGGGCAAAGAACAGAAAAGAATCCCAAAGGCAAAGAAATTCCCCAGATCCCGACCTCGAATCGAATCGGAAAAGGTTCAAAAGAAAGAATCTGACCACCGCGATGTGCTGCGCCGGCAAAGGGCACTACAGCCAGGACATTTGACGGTGGCACGCTCACCGCAAGGGGAACGCGCGACCGGCGAAGGGACTGGCAACGACGCCACCGCTCTCTGCTTTGCTGACCATGCGTTGGAGGTTTAAGAGAGGAAAGAAAAAGCAAGGGGGGAGAGGCTCATGTCAGAGGGAGGGAGTGGCTCATCGCCGACCAAGCGCCGGGTGATACGTCCAAAACGTATCTACTTTTCCGAACACTTTTGCTATTGTTTCTCCTCTAATTTATGTAATTTGGATACAACTAACACTGGCTGACGCTATTTTCAGCAGAATTGCTTTGGTGTCTAGTTTTTGTGTAGGAAATCAACTTTTAGACAAAATCCTAGAAAATATCGCAAAACTCCTATTTTATCAGAAGACTCACGGAGCCAGAAGACGAGACGGAGAAGGGCCACGAGGGGCCCACACCACCTGGTGGCGAGGGCCAGACCAGGCCGCGCCAGGGGGTGGCGTGGCCACCTCGGGCACCCCCTCGACCTCTCCTTCCGCCTACATAAGCCCTATGACCTAAAAACATAGCAGGGTTCGACGTTTTTTCAGATAGAGTTTCGTTGCGCCGCCACCACCAGAAACCGCGATTCGGAACCAGAAACTCCGTTCTGGCACCCTGCCGGGACGGGGAATTGGAGGATATCATCGCCATCATCATCACCGACGCCTCTCCATCAACCATCCATGATTCCCCCATCCATGAGTGAGTAATCTCCCGCTGTAGGCCATGGGGATGGTAGGGATTGGATGAGATCTATCATGTAATCGAATAAGATTGTTAGGGCATGGTGCCTAGTATCTATTGTTAGTACTTTGACATTGTTGCAACTTTTTATGCTTAATGCTTGTCTCGAGAGTCCGAGTGCCATGATCTCAGATCTAAACGTGTTATTGCTTCATGATGATAGTATTATTTGTGATCTTACCTGCAAGTTGTTTACACGTATTATTGTCTAGAACCAAAAGTCTCGAAGTGACAGAAATCGGGATAACCGAAGGGGATGGCTGTGATATGAGGATCACGTGTGTTCACGAAGTGTTAATGTTTTGCTCTGGTACCTTGAGGTCCCGCTGCAATGGGCTGACAGGACAAAATATGTTGTGCAAGTTCTTATTGCGAGCATGTATGGCTATATATGGAACACATGCCTATGATTATTTAGTACTTGGATAAGTTATCTTATTTATCTGCAAATGCCCTAGATCTTGATATTACATGAATAATATTGTTCATGCAACGCCCGTCCATCCATCCCTATGCCTATCGCATTCAAATCCTACTGTTTGCTACTATTGTTACTACTGCCTTTATTTACTGCTGCTATTATTTTGCTATTGCTACTACAAAACTGTTGCTATTGATAAACTGCTGTGATTAAGACTATTTCCAAGTGCAGCTGAATTGACAACTCAGATTTTAAGGCTTATAAATATTCTTTGGCTCCCCTTGTGCCGAATCAATAAATTGGACTTTACTACCCTCGAAGACTGTTGCGACCCCCTATACTTGTAGGTCATCACCGGGCGGCGGAGCCTCCTCGCCGTCCCACGACAGCCGCCTCCAGAGAGCGCCGCCTGGGAGCGCGAGCCAGAGAGTCGTGGAAAATGGCCTAGGGTTTTCGCTGGGGGTGCCGCAGGGTTGTTTTAACCTCGCGAGATGCGCGACTGACCATTCGATCGGGCGAACGGCCAGGATGGGGCGGTGCCCTGCTCCTTGGGTGGTGAGAGGCCGTGTGCGGGTCGTGGGCCGATGCTAGGCCTGGAGAGTAGCGACGGCGTGCGACAGATAGCAAACGCAAGCAGGCGGCAGTGCGTTGCAAGGCGCTGCAGGCTGTGGGCCGCATGCGCGAGCATAGTGCTGCCTGTTCTGTTTTATTTATTTACAAAAGTTTTTTGACAGTTTTCTATTAGTTTTTTATATGTTTTTGCACCAGTTTTTTTATTCAAAGTTATCCAACGGAATTTTGTTTAGAAAATGGAAAAGTAACAGTAAAGTTTCTGTAAAATTTTAAAGTTTAATGAATTCTTTATTCATTTCTTCCGCTGCGATTAGTTAGAAGGGCTATCTTAAAATTTAATAAAGGTAAAAGTGAGTATTAAATTTTTGAGAGCATATTAAAGTTTTATTCTGGTCATGTTCATGTTATTTTTATAACCAACGTTGTAAATAGCATGATTAGTGTCATGTTTTAAAGTGATTAAAGTTATGTGCTTTGATTCTATGTTCTGTCCAATGATGATATAAAATTATTTGCATAAACATTTGTATGTCTTAATTTTGACCAACATTGGATTAATACATGCAATTTTTATTGTTCTTATTTCTTTGTGGTTTTCAGGAGTGTATTACTTGATGAGCTGCATCAAGGATGTCCCCATACTGAGAGGTGACAATTACTCCGAGTGGAGAAAGAAAGTGGACTTGGCGTTTAGCTGTGCTGAGGTGGATTGGGTCCTTGAGACCAAGCCACCCCCAAGCCGACAGAGCCGATCCGAGTCGATGCAGATGATGATGTTGGATGGGACAAAAAGAAAAGGGACTATGCTCCACTAGAGATGTTCTACACTTTAGAGAAGAGTAAGTGGAAAACAACCAATAAAAAGTGTATGACATTTATAAAGAACATGATTGAGCAAGCCATTGTTGGCTCAATCGCAGAGTGTTCTTTCATTGCGGAGTACTTAGAAAATATGAAGAGACAGTTCACTGGCTCTTCAAAGACATATGCAACCCAGCTGCTGGTGATAGAAAAGTACACATGAGGTTAACATGGCATCAGGGAGCACATCCTCCGGATGAGTAACATGGCTGCCAAGTTGAAGCCCATGGATGCTGATCTGGAGATAAATCCTGCTCTCCTTGTCCACTTGGTCATGGCGTCACTGCCTCAATAGTTTGACAACCTTGTTGTTAATTATAATATGGCCCTAAAAAGTGGGACACTGAAAATACCATTGCCATGTGTGCGCAAGAAAAGGAGAGTCTCAAAGTCCAGAATGGTGGTTCTTTGAACTTTGTGAAGGACAACAAGAAAAGGAACTTCACTCAAATCAACCAAGGCTCCCCTTATAAGCCACATGGTAAAGCTCTCATGCACTATCAGCATCAGCACATGCCTGCTCTCCCAGTAGACAAAGATGCTTGTCTCCACTGCGGCAAAAAGGGTATTTCAAGAAAGATTGCTATGTATTTCTAAAGAAATTAATGACAAGGAAAAGTAACAACATTGTTTCCTTTATAAATAAATACATGTATACACAGTTTTCAAAATCTACTTGGTATATTGACTCAGGGGCAACTATTCATATTGCAAAAAATTTACAGGGATTCCATTCGACGCGGACTATGAAAAGAAACGAAGAACGCGTTGAAGTCACAAATGGAGTCCAGGCGGGCGTTGAGGCTGTTGGTGACATCTCCTTGGAGCTTGTTGATGGATCGATGATCTTTCTCACATATGTCATTTCTGTTCCTTCTTTACATATAAATTTATTAAGTGTATCGTGTTTGGACAAAGTAAACTATGAGTGTCATTTTGGACATGGCCAGTGTGCTATTTATTATAATAAAGATCATGCGGGTGTTGCTTTCCATCATAATGAGCTTTATTTATTATCCACTCGTGAAAAAGTATTTTTTGTGTGTAAAATTAATGAGCATGTTTCCACGTCGGATAAAGATCCACAGAAAAGAAAGAGAATTCATGACTCGTCGAAATTATGGCACTATCGTTTAAATTATGGCACTATCGAGGGAGAGAATATAAAGACTAGTTAAAATTGATATTCTTCCTCCATTAGAGTTCTCCGACATAGAGCAATGCATCGATTGCGTTAAAAGGAAATTATGTAAAGCAAATCAAAAATGGTGCAAAACGAAGCACTGAAACACTAAAAATTATTCACACTGACATATATGGACCATTTCCAGTGAAAAGTGTGGATGATTATGACTCGTTCATAACATTCACAGATGAATACTCCCATTATGGTTATATTTATCTAATTAAAGAAATATCGGAAGCGTTGGATAAATTTAAGATATTCAAAGCTGAAGTTAAGAATCAGCACAAAAAAACAATAAAGATAGTAAGGTCCGACCGTGGAGAAAAGTACTATGGTCGTCACACCACATATGGCCAAGTCCCTGGAACTTTTGCAAAGTTCTTGCAGGAGACTGACATAGTAGCCCAGTATTCGATGCCGGGCGAGTCTCAACAAAATGGAGTAGCTGAAAGGCGCAACCGTACCATTGGAATTGTGGATGGAGGCATTAAAAACCGCCATTCATATTCTCAATAGATTACCAAGCAAGTCGCTGCCCAAAACACTGTATGAGCTATGGACAGAAAGAGTTCCCTTGCTACAGCACCTAAGGGTGTGGGGAGCCTAGCTGACGCTAAAGTATTTAATCCAAATATAGCAAAGCTTGACCCTAAAACAGTCAGTTGCCATTTCATTGGCTATCCTGAAAAGTAAGGTTTTCATTTCTACTATCCAGACAGATACATAAAGTTTGTAGAAACAAGACATGCTGTCTTCTTAGAGGACGAAATGATGAGGGGGAGCATGGTAGCTCGGAAAATTGATCTTGAGGAGAAGAGGGTGCATGCACCTAATCTGATGATTTAGGAGCCATTCTTCTCGCTACCTGTTGTTCCTGTATTGACAGCCCCAGAGGTTGTGGTGCAAGAACCTATTGCAACTCCACCCATGACAACAATGAGTGACGATCCGGAAACTGTCTGTCAGGAGCCGATTGAACCCACTGTTGAGAATGAAAGGGAGCAGCAACAGCAACCTCCAGAAGATACGCCACATGTTGAGACACATGATGAGCCAGTTCATGAGTCCCCTAGAAGGTCTAAAAGAGTTAAAAGATCAACAATTCCTAAAGATTATAAAGTCTATAACACATAAAGAGTTAAAATGGAGAATGATCCCACTTCATTTGAAGAAGTCATGAGTAGCCCTCACTCATCGAAGTGGCTAGAGGCCATGGAAGATTAGATGAGGTCGATGAGTTCCAACGAAGTTTGGGACTTAGAGGAAAATTATCAAAGGAGCTAAAACAGTAGGCTGTAAATGAGTCTACAAAATACAGTATGACTCTAGAGGGAATGTGGAGAAATACAAAGCATGACTTGTGGCAAAAGGATTTACACAAAGAGAAGAAGTATATTATAATGAGACTTTTTCTCCAATCTCATGTAAGGATTTCTTTAGAATCATAATGGCACTAGTTGCATATTTTAATTTAGAGATGCATCAAATGGATGTACAGACAACATTTCTAAACGGGGATTTAGAAAAAAGAGTCTACATGAAACAACCTAAGGGTTTTGTCATGAAAGGTAAGGAAAACATGGAATGCCACCTAAGAAAATCCATTTATAGATTAAATCAAGCTTAAAGACAGTGATATCTATAGTTTAACGAGACCATTAAGAAATTTGGATTTAAAAAGAATGTCGAGGACAACTGCATTTACGCAAAGTTTAAAAATGGGAGGTATATTTTCCTAATTATGTATGTGGATGATATCTTGCTTGCTAGTAGCGATGTCAGTCTACTACTATAAACAAAGAAGTTATTGTTCTCAAATTTTGATATGAAAGATCTTGGTGAAGCTTCATATGTTTTGGGCATATAAATTCATAGAGATAGAACAAATGGGGTTCTAGGACTGTCGCAAAAGGCATACCTAGAGAAAACTCTAAAGAAATATAGTATGCATGTGTGCAACACCACACCTCCTCCTATAGTCAATGGCGACAGTTTTGGAAAATTTCAATGTCCCAAAAGTCAATATGAGATCGATCAAATGAAATCAGTACCATATGCTTCGGCTGTTGGAAGCTTACAGTATGCATAAGTATGCACTCGTCCAGACTTAGCTTTTATCACCGGGTACTCGGTAGATATCAAGATAATTCAGACATAAAGCACTAGAAGATGGTAAAGAAAGCTTTGTGTTATGCACAAGTCTTAAAAGACCTCATGCTAACATATAGAAGATCTGATTCCCTAGAGATAAGAGGATATTCAGATGCTGATTTTGTGGGAGTTAGAGACGATAGGGTCCACGATGGGATACGTCTTCACTCTTGCAGGAGGGGATATTTCGTGGAGAAGCTCCAAACAGTCAATAGTTGCATTATCCACGATGTATGTTGAATTTATAGCATGTTATGAGGCCACGGGACAGGCGATATGGTTAAATAAATTTATACCCGACTTGAAAGTGGTAGATTGCATTGACAAGCCACTAAAGATGTACTGTGACAACGAGCCCGCGGTATTTTATGCTCACACCAAGTCAAGTAATGCTTCCAAACCGATAGAGATAAAGTATTATATTGTGAAAGATAAAATCCAGTATCACACTGTAAGACTCGAACATATAAGGATAAAGGATATGCTTGCGGATCAGCTAACGAAAGGCTTACCACCCAATGTGTTCAAGGAGCACTTACCGGCATGGGTTTAAGAGAACGCCTATGATTCCTGGATCATAAGAGGCCCAAAAGGAAACAATTTTTGGTTTCAAAACAAGAGGTATATTGTAGTTGTCTGATTCTATCGGCAATTGAGCTGTGACGATGAAACATGCTCTATGCATCGAACCGTGATGAAACAAGTAAAGTATAAAGTATAAAGTAAAGTCGAGATCAAGGGGGAGAATGTTAGGTTGACTCTCCCGATCGATCCCAATGGGTCGATCGAGCCCCTTATCCGTGCCCTGATCAGGGGCGCCCAACCAAGTCATGGTTGGTGGGCCCCTGTGGCAGCGCTATAAAGAGAGGGTGGGGGCCCGGGCACACGGTACGAGGTTCGACGCTGCCGCCGCTCCCCCACCTACAATCCCTTTCGATCTAGGTTTCTAGCACTCGCTACGGGAAGTACCACCGCCGCCACCACATAGCCCGCTCGCGCCGTCGACCCCATGGCCAACGGCTCATCGAGCTCGGGATCTGGAGAAGGTAACACTCTCGTTTCTCTTTCTCTCCCTCTCAGATCCTAATGATTACATTCGGTACTAGTCTACCGAATTGATCTAGAGCTAGAAGTGAGTGTACTTGCGTGTATATGAGCGTCTTTGATGTACTGTTTCTAAAAAAAGATTTTATCAAAGAATAGCAACCTGAGATATAGTTTTGAAGCCCTTGTCGATACTAACCCAGGGGTGTAAACCGATCGATAATCAGATTAACGATTTAGGTGATATATTATTTTGAATTTTGGATTTAGCAATTTTCGACACGAGTTACACAGTTTTTCTCAAGAAATACGTAACTAGCATGTTTTCTCAATTTCTGGCTTGTTTTTTTTTATTTCAGACTCCAGTGGATACTGCCAGTGCCAGGCAGGGCCGTCTCCGGAAATTTGAGGCCCCGGTGCGAAATAAATAACAATGGCCTAGAATTTTGAATGTGCCGTTGGACATACGAGGTACTAGCGACCTAGTTTTCGATATACTATATACTGTCTCCGCTCCAAATTTTCAGATATTTTAGCTTGTTATAAAATGTACGTATTTAGCCGTTTTTTAGTACTCCCTCCGTTCTAAAATATAAGATGTTTTAGTTTTGTGAAACAAATATATCTAGACCACTTTTAGTGTGTAGGTTCACTCTAAATCTAAATGAACCTACATACTAAAGGGGTCTAGATACATTCCCTTCACAAAGGTAAAACATCTTATATTTTAAAACGGAGGGAGTATATAGGTTCGGGGAAAAATGTGAACCTACAAGTTTTATAAAAAAGGCTAAAACATCTTATATTTTGAAAAGGAGGAGTAGAAACTAACTTTAGGATTTTTCTATTTGTTTTTCTATTTTACTCGCTGGTCATGATTAATAGGACAAAGAAAATGAAAAAAAAAATATAGACGTATGCACCTGGAGTTAAGAAACCAACACATAAGGTGGGTTTGTTTTGTTGTACTTCTATAGAGCATCGGAATATATGAGAGCTCCGCAGCCTCCACTCGATCTAATTGTGGCATTATTTTTCTTGTAATCCTTCATTAGCCAAAACACAAGTGTTAGCATACAATACACGTGCTGGATCAGAGTTTAGTTATGTACCGATGGATTTCGCAAGCGTGTACGCTATTGGGTCGCATATCGTACAATCAGTTTTCACCGAGGTGAAGCAGGCCTGGGTCGCACATGGTATCAGTTTTCTTTACATTCACAGCCCATCAGTTGGAGGAGAAAAAATGGGCATCGGTTTTTTTTTTTGAGATCAGCATCGGTTGGTTCAGCTGCAGACACGCGGTTGCACAAGTACGCAAATCCCTTACCCCTTCATTGGGTCCCACAGCACATGTCCTCCTTTCTCCTTCCGTATCTTTTCACGCACGAACAGACAAACAGTTAAACTTTTAGATCCATATCGATGCACACTAGTATACAAGATTTAGGGGCTCTTAATTTTATGGGGGCCATGTGCAGTCGCACATCTCGCACGCCCTTGTCGACGGGCCTGGTGCCAGGCCTTTGCTTTTCCTTTGTTTAGAGAAACCTCCTGAGAGATACTACACAACAAAACTTTGCGATAAGGCAAAGTTGATTTTGTGCACGCAAGATGCAACACATGGGAATCGGAAAAGAAAAAGGAAAGTGCGCAACAGAAAAACATGGATGCTTCTACGATTCACACAGGCCGGCTACAATCGGATGAGGCATAATAACATTACGACAACGACTATTCGCCCTGCCCAATTTTCTATCCGATTTCTCCGACATCGGAGTACCAGAACTGGCCATCGGCGGAGACACGGCGCGTCTCGTCGGCAAAAGGCGAGGAACCGCGCAGCCAGCTCAATCGCTCTTCAAATCAAGCGTCGCCACGTACGCGCGTACAAGTCACGCGACCCACTGGGGGGTAGGGGAGGGGAGAAGGGAGCCGTTCAATTGTGTGTTTAATTTTTTTATATAAGTAGCCCGTCCAGTGGTCATAATGATCATCACTCATCAGGCATTTCCTCCTCTGTCCACTCATCCGCCGGCGACATGGCGATCGTTATCAATGTCGCCGCCGATGACCATGAGTTCTTCAAGACCCTCGTCAAGGACAAGCGGGCCGACCGCTTCTTCCGCCTGGGCGGCGGTGCCGGCATTGCTGCTGCGCTCGACTCCCACATGGAACTTGGCATCTGCGGGGACGGCGCCGACGTGCGCCATCGCAAGGAGGCGTACGGCGAGAACACGTGCCCCAAGACCAAGCCCAGGAGCTTCTTCAGCCACGTCGGCGACGCGCTCAGCGACGTCTTGGTCATCGCGCTCCTCGTCTGCGCCACCGTCGCCCTCGGCTTCGGCATCCAGGAGCACCGCCTCAAGGACGTGCTGTACGACAGTCTGACAATCTACATCACCGTCTTCTTCGTCTCCGGCGTGGCCGCGGCCATGGCCCACACCAAGGCCAAGTTGGACGACAAGCTGGTCCGGGAGTCCGCCGACGTCGCCGTCACCGTCGTCCGCATCGGCCGCAGGCAGGAGGTCTCCGTATTCGACGTCGTCGTCGGCGACGTGGTGATACTGAAGACCGGCGACACCATGCCGGCTGATGGGGTGTTCCTGAAGGGCTACGGCTTGCAGGTGGACGAGTCGAGCATTACCTGCGAGCCGCGCCCGGTAGGCATCGACGCCGACAAGAACCCCTTCCTGGCCGCCGGCGTGAAGGTCGTACATGGCCACGGCTCGATGGTCGTCACCGCCGTCGGCAACGACACCACTTGGGGCGAGCTAATCAACAACGAGAAGAACGCCGACGAGCCGGCGCCGCTACGGGAGCGCCTCGACGTACTCACCTCGACCGTCGGCAAGATCGGCGTCGCCGTCACGGTGGTCACCTTCACCGTGCGCCACTTCACCGGCGGCACGGGGAAGCTGGCGCTATTGGACAAGGGCATCCCGCTACTGCTCGCGGTGTCACTGACGGTCACCTTCTACGTGATGCAGATGGCCAAAGATAATCTGTACAGTATGTCAGCGTTCGAGACGATGGCTTCGGTCACGGCCATCTGCGCTGACAAGACTGGGACGCTCACCGTGAACCAGATGGAGGTGGCCGAGTTCTGGGTCGGCATCGACCAGCCGAAAGCTGCCACGGCCATCGCGGACAGCGTTGCTAGCTTGCTCCGCCGGGGAGCCGGGCTCAACACCACCGGGAGCGTGTATTGGCCCAACAACGCATCGCCGGAGATCTCGGGCAGCCCGACCGAGAAGGCGCTCCTATCGTGGGCCGTGACGTACCTCGGCATGGACGCGGCCATGTTCGAGACAAGCGGCAGGGTCCTATACGTCGAGGCATTCAACCCCGCCAAGAAGCACAAGTTGCACAACCGCGCCAAGAAGCACAAGTTGCAAAACCGGCGCGGTGATCACGCACTGGAAAGGCACCACTGAGGTGGTCCTGGCGAATTGCTCAATGTACGTGGACATGCACGGGGCGGTACGCGAACTCGGCGGCGAGCAGTTGAAGAAACTTGACAAGGTCATCAACGACATGGCATTAGGTGGCCTGCAGTGCATCGCCTTCACCTACAAGCAGATCGGCGACGAGAGTCTGACATTCCTGGGCTTGGTCGGCCTGAGAGACCGGTGCCGACCAGAGGCGAAGGCTACGATTGAAGCCTGCGTGAATGCCGGCGTCGCTGTCAAGATGCTCACCGGCGACAGCATCCTCGCGGCCCGCGCGATCGCCACAGAGTGTGGCATCATATCCAGGAACGATCCCGACGACGTCGCCATCGAGGGGCGCAAGTTCCGGAAAATGCCATGGGCACAGCAACTCGAAACCGTGGACAAGATCCGCGTCATCTTCGGCGCACGGCCAGTGGACAGGCGGCTGCTGGTGAAGCTGCTGAAGCACAAGGGCCAGGTGGTGCCATGACCGGCAACGGCACCAACGACGCGCTAGCGCGCCAGGACGCCGATGTGGTGCTGTCCATGAGCGTGAAGGGCACCGATCTTACCAAAGACACCATCGTCCTCAACGATAACTTGGACACGGTGGTGACGGCCATCCGGAGGGGACGCTGCGCCTACAATTACTTCCAGAGGTTCATCCAGTTCCACCTCACCGTGAACGCCATGGCCATCCTCGTCAACTTCGTGTCGACGGTCACGACGGGCGATACTCCGCTGACAACCGCGCACATCATGTGGGTGAACCTGGTGATGGGCACCATGAGCACGCTGGCGGTGGCCGCGGACAAGCCCAACGAGGCGCTCATGGCCCGCCCGCCCATCGACCGCACGGCACCGCTCATCAGCAACACCATGCGGCTCAACGTCGCCGCGCAGGTGGCGTTCCAGACCGCCGTGTTGCTGGCGCTACAGTATCGCGGCCGCGACGTCTTCGGCACCGGCGACAAGGCCAACAACATCATGATCTTCAACATGTTCGTCCTCTTCCAAGTGTTTAACGAGTTCAACGTCCGGGACATCAAGAAGACCAACGTTTTCGCTGGGGTGTTCAAGAAGAAAGAGATGATGTTCCTCGTCTTAGTCGCTGGGACGCTCGTGCTGCAGGCGGCGACGGTAGAGGTGCTCGCGGGGTTCATCGGCACCAAGAGGCTGAGCCTGGGCTTGTGGGGCGTCTGCCTCGCGATCGCTGCAGTGTCCTGGCCCATTGGCTGGGCAGTTAAGTTCATTGCAGGAGCACGCTGCCCTGCCACTCACACGAACTGCGGTAATTTTGAGATGGAAAAACTGTAGTCGTCGCTTGAGTTATCAATTTATAATTTTATTACTTTTAGACTTTTTTGTACTGCTGTTGATGATCGTTAATACTTAGGTTGGTAAAATTTCTTCAAAATAAAAAAAATAGGCGTGTATAAAACGAGCTTCCTGTGTGATCTGGGCGAACCTTAACTTTCGACCTCCACCACGGCACATCGAAAGCAACCCCGAACGAGCTCTTTTCTTAATCTGTTCCCACCTATCAAATTCATCCTTTGCACGAAGTACACATCAAGCAATTTTACTTAGTCCTCGTGTAAGAAGAAATATTTCTTTAATTGTAGGAGATGGCCACGCCCAACTTCAGTTTGTCCCCATGCGCCCTCTCTCCCGATGACCTAATATCACTAGAACGATGCAATCTCCGCCTCCTCAACTTATCATCTCCATCGTCGATCTCCATGAGACTGCGCCTGATCTCATGCTTATAGCCAGGAGCATAATCGCTAGCGTGCCGTGATGACACGAACACTCACATGCCAAAATACTACACGAGATGCAAATCATTGCCGCCGGGAGAAAAAAGCTCAGCAGGTTACAAAATGATTAATTATTACTACTAAAATGGTGGTTTTGTGAATTCTGTTGTGCAATAGCCGAGAGGCAACAAACTCGCGTCTCGCGTCGCCCCCCGCAAGGGCGAAGGAGGAGCAATCCTAGCCCCTGCCGCCCCGTCCCCCTCCCTCCCCTCCTCCTCCTCCGTCGCCGCCGGCGAGCGCCGCCCGGCAAAGACCGAGCGGTCCAGCGGCGGCGGGACTTCCTCTCCCTGCTGCTGGGGTGCCACCGCGGGGTGGTGCTGCTGATGGCCGTGCGGCATGGCGGCGGCGATGGGCTCGTCTGGTGGCGGCGCGCCAGGCGCATGGCCCCAGCGCGGCGCGACGGCGGGGATGCTTCTGGTGGCCGGCGCCCTGCTAAGGCAGAAGAGGTTGCGGCGGCGGGGCATGTGGGCGTGGCCTGCGCGGTGGCGACGGGGGGAGGGCAGCTCGGGAAGCAGGACGACGGCGACGTGGCTGCCTGGCTGCTGCGGCAGAACCGACAGGCCAGATTTGGGCCTCATTTGGGCCTAGCCTGATCCAGGCTTGGTTGGCACCACTGCGGCGTCCGGACGGCTATCACCGTAGGTGATGAAGTGCGGTTCCCCTTCCCTAGGTGGTCGTGTGGCCAGCTTTCGGCTTCCCCGATGCCGCCTTACCTTGTCCGACCCGGCAGCTTTGCGATGTGTTGTCTGTCGGAGCCTTGGCACGAGTTCGAGGATGCCGGGGCGGCGGCCCTGGAAGGTGGACTGCACGGGCGTCTTGACGGCGGGGCGGCGTTGCGGTGGTGATGGTTTCTCTCTTTGGTCCATGCGGGTGGCAAGGAGCTGACTTCGGGGGATCCTGGTGGTGGTAGCACCCAGATCGCGGTTGGAAGCTCAACTCGAAGACTGGTGGTGGTCCGAGGGATCGTTTGTGGTGAGAGTTTTTCCAGGCGGAATCCTAGCGCTCCGGCTCCGATAACGGCGACGTCCGTGGGTGTCGTTTCCCTCTTGGGGGCGTTGTTGTGGCTACTCTCACCATATTAGGGATCCGGGTGAAAACCTTTGACCCCTGTGGTCTCGGCGGCGGCGGCGGTTGAGGCGTCGTAACCTTCTTGGAGGCGTTGTCGTGGAGTTCCGGTCTCCTTAGCTTCGTCGTCTTCGGTGGCAAGCTAGATGCTTCTTAGGCTTTTGTGTTTATCTTTTGGTCTGCTTGTAAGAGGATCCCCTCATCACCTTGTATCGGTTTGGCCGTTGGCTTTATCTAAAAAGCGGGGCGAAAGCCTATTTCGAGTTTAAATGGTGGTTTTGTCTCCAAACATGAAGATGAGACCCTCATTTAGTCTCCAAAAGCCTCCTGATCATGCTATCTGTATGCGCGCATATGTCTCGTGTCCTTGCTAAAGGAGGTGACTCGAAGCTCGGTTTTGAGGATGATGCAGCCGAGCTTCGAGTATGGTCCAGCCTGCAGCATGCTGCCCTTGGTACAATGTTGGTGCTGTCAGACATAATAAGGGCAGGTTGCTATACAACCATTTGCTTATATGCCTCTAAGCATGACCGAGCCGGAAAAATTCGAGGCTTTGTGCCAAACACAAGAATGGGGCCATATCTCACGAAATCTCCTCTACCTTAACATCCGCAACATGTGAAGTGTTCAAGCTAATTTAAATTTATTGTTTACATTTTATATTCTAGAAAGAAGGGCAGTCGTTTCTAAATTCTTCCTCCGTAGTTCTAAAGGTGCATAATAGTCCAATTCTACCTCTATAGTTCTAAAGGTGCAAAATAAAAATACCCGGCGATGATCTAAGAACCAACTAGCGAGAAGATCAAAACTGAGAAATTAGAAACAAAAGTAAAATAACCCTTTTCCATAATTCCATTGCATCGTTGCCGCTCACGCCAGCCTTGCGACCTACCGGCCGTGTAGCTGGGGGTTGCCGTCTCCTTCTGATGTCTATGGTAAGAAGCTGCCCTAGGTCTCGACACTCGGCTGCTGCAAGTATCGGACGCATGGTCCATGCAGCATGGAGGAAAAACTAGGTACTCCTGCCGTTCGAAAATATAAGACGTCCTTAAACTTCGCTAGTCAATAATATATAACTTTGACCATGATTTGTACTTATAAGATATTCATAAAATTTGTATAGTTATATATGAAATGAAAGAGTTCTGCAAGATGAGTGCGTCGATTCCATTTATACATCCTGAAACCATATCATTTCATATATATTAGTGGTCAAAGTAGTGCATCAGGGACCATAACAAAAAAATCATGCCTTATATTTTGGAAAGGACGGAGGAAGTACGTGATAATTATTCTCCTGTCTTCCAACGATAGGCTGCTGCGCTGCTATTCGAGATGGGCTAGGGAATTAGAGAGTTCGGCTTCTCGCATCGCTATTTCAGGCGCACAGGGAATCGAGGGGTCTCGCTTCGCTACTTCAGGCGCCACGTTGGCCCAGCCAAACATTTGTTTTTTGAAACGCGGCTGCTGCTGGAACTTGGAAAATTTGGGGCCCCCAAAATATTTGGACCTGTGCGGCCGCACGGGCCGTATTCCTGCCAGCTCGGGCCTACCTCTAAGGGCAGAATTGTCTTTTTAGCCACCGAGTTTACATTCTTCGGTTGTCATCATGGCAAAGTCGTAAGAATTTTCTTATATGCCACTCTGGCCAGAATTGTCTTTTTTTAGCCACAAAGTTCACATCCTTTTTTTGGTGTGTAGGTCATGGATGTTATCCTCGTAGCGTGCATATTAATTGATAATTCGTAGAGGATATGCAGCATATGGGTGGGAACCCTCAACGTCCCACGATAGTTCTGGCATCTAACGGTCTGTACCAACCATTGCCGTAATTCAATATGTGGGCATGGTGTATACCAAGGAGGCATGCGAGGTCGCGGAGGGGGCAATGATTGGCTTGGACCAACTACTAGGCCCCACATCATGGAATTATGGACGAGAAAGTACGCCCGGTTGTGCAATAAGGAGTTGATCTCTTATGGGTAAAGTAACGCACATCTGCAGAGTGTAAGAATTGTAACTTGTTACTCCCTATTCCGGGAAGGAGCTGCGAACGCGGCCGGAAAGGAACTCCATGAAAATTTTGGTCAACCTGTGAAGTCTGATGGTCATAGATTTTTATAATAAAAATCAATCTTTGAAGAAAGATGTACAAAAACTGCATAGTGCCAAGGACTTATAGTCCGAGGTGGTAGTTAGAGCATCAAACTTCCCACCTTGCATATAATGAACTTGTTGGGTAACATCCTTTCCTTTGATCCATTGCTTAGACTCTGAGGATCCCGAAGATACGCCAATGTATGCAGCTGAATGCCAAGAAGATGTGTACTACGAGGAGCCTGACCTGTTAGGAGGTGTTGAAGGAGTGGATTACGAAATCCGCTATGGTGTCGATGATAACGAGTCCAACTAAGTATCCTAGTTAGTAGTAACCGACGGAGCTGAGCAGCATGAACTCTATAGAATAAGCTGTTGAGATCAACTCCTAGTTGGAGTTGCTACTTTTAAATTTCACTGAAACACTTTATATTTTGGTTTGTAAGTTGAATCTTTTTGAAGTCTTGAACTTCTAGTATTGTAATAATAACAATGTGTGAATGTTTGTAATATGGACCCGCAATATTTCTGTTGTACCACTCTGAGGGATGTGATATTTACAGAACGGTGTTCTGTGGATGTCATGTCAACGACTATAGTGTATTACACATGCAGTGGTATGCTGGGTCACCGCAAAATCCAATCCTTGCTGCCAAACTCCGCAGCGAACGAGACGATCGCCGGAAGAGAAGTGTGGCCTGCAAAATTACAAGATCCAATGCATCCTCATCGCCAAAATGGATTTTAGAGCCACTGAACATGCTTGCTGCAGGCAGCGAGGCAATTGTCATTGTGGCACATTAGTCGTGGAATGTCCCCATTCTAGCCTAGACCTAACTCTTTCATGTCATGCCGGCAAGGTTGGTAGAGAACACTGTACGCGTATCACCCCCAACCCCATTCCTAGACAACCATCTTGCCATGGCCACAAGCACCACTACACAAGACATCAACAACAAGTGACTCACAGAGCAATGCATCTCACCTTGCAATCAGTTGGTGATAAAATGAGGCCACGAGCTTCTTGATGCCTTGATGGAGGTCATTGTCATGGAGAATAAGAAGCAAGGCATATTTATTTGACATGTTGACATCACCAAACGAATGAGGGACCCTACCTTTGTGAACACCATGGAAGAGAACACATGGATCTCCAAAGCGGAGGACGAAGGGGGCTGAAGCCGCGGCCTCGTGGCATTCGCCGAGGGGTAAGCCTTGCCTCCCAAATCTCTTTTTGTCTAGAGTGGTTGAGTGCGGGACATATTTGGGTGTTACGTAAAGATTTTCCTAAGTAGGCATTTAAGAACCGAGCGAGAAAAGGAAAGGTACAAGTTGTTCTTATGGCACGATATTTGGGCACATAGATATGCCACCTGGCGTCGAAGGCTACCGTATGTTGTCCTGCTCGGTGAATCCTTAGTCGGGCACCATTTTGGGACTACTCCAAAAATAGAGCTCCGGAGGCGGCCATTGTTTTGGCTCGGCTGACGGGTTACCGTAGGCGGGCTTCTATTTCAACTGACTCCGATGTTTCGTTTTGGGAACCGGATTTTTTTCTAGTCGGCGCCCCAATTAGTGGAGTCGTCATATTTTCCCGCCTACCTCCAAAGAATTTTACTAGAGTCAGTCGTTCTTTCAGAGGCGAGTTTTATGGTAAAACCGACCGAGTAGGCGGCATTCAGAGGTTGTTCGTTTTCCCCCAACGAGAATCGACTTGAGTCACCGTCTCGAATTCTCAGCTTTCTGCTAGTGATACCAACATTTTAGAAATAGA
Source organism: Avena insularis (assembly GCA_023614405.1). NCBI lineage: Eukaryota > Viridiplantae > Streptophyta > Magnoliopsida > Poales > Poaceae > Avena > Avena insularis. The sequence continues at coordinate 372,297,507 of CM042695.1, read as the reverse complement.
AAGGGTAGAACCTATAGCCGACATTCATGCCCATGCATGTTTGATTGATGACTAAACTTTCCTACTGTAATAACCTTATGTATGTCTTATATATTGTGCGTAGATGAAAAGAGGTGCGCGGCGAACAAAATTAATTGCCATCGCAAACAAGTGTGGCGAAAATTGGCAAAAAGTCGGAGCATATCATATGGTTTGTTGAGCATGAGTGAGGCGGGTAAGATGTGGCAATGGAACAAACACATACTACTATGTTGCCTCTGAATCCTTGCCAAGTTAGCATTAGCCGGTCCCCAACGGCATGGGACTACGCTTGCACGTGTAGGATACGTCGGCAAGAATACGTACACACTTGTGAGAACGCGTCTCATCTTGGTAGCTAGTCACCCGATCAACCCCGAGCCCCGGGTAGTAGGCTAGGAGGAGAGTCGTGCAAGCTACGGATACAACTGGAGTACTAGGTAGACATATTGTAGTAGGTACGAGCGAGACAAATCTCACCTACGTACGTACGTAACGTGACCAGCTGCCTCGGGAGGCGTCCCGTTCCCCCTGCGGAATGCGGATGGATGGAGTACACAGCACCAGTTGTACCGCACGCACGCACGCACATGGCGTATTGGGTCACATCGCATGGGAGAGCAACAAAGCAGCCCCACTCCACCTCAGATCACGCCTTCCGCTCCGCCCCCTCCCCCTCCCCCTCGCTGCGATCTGTAGATATGTGCACCCCATCCCACCGATCTGCACCAATCTGCTGCACTGCACTGTCCAGCCTATTTGTCCTCCCTTCTCCCCTCCCATAAATAAATGCATCGATCCATGAGGCGAGTGAGCACCCAGACCACACCCTTTCGATTTGCACCCTCCCCAAATCTCCAGCGCTAGCTCTCTCCCCTCGTATCGTCCATGAGGATCCGGAGGAGGCCGCAGGCGCAGGCTCAGGCTCTGGTCCCCTCCCCGCTGCTGCAGCACCCCTCAGGCTCAGATCCGTCCACCGCGCCGTCCCAGCCGCCATCACCGGCGAGCCAAGACCGTTGGCTCTCGCGGGAGGAGGGAGATTCGGAGGAGGAGGAGGAGGAGGAGAGCAAGTCGGGGGAGTTGCACCGCCCAAATGTGGATCTCGTGGGGCACGAGCCCTCCCGGCCGCCGCAGGTACGCACTGCACGTTCCAGCGGTTACACGCGTCCGTGCATGACTGTATTGTATGCACAGATGCAATTTTATTTTGGTTTCCAAATCTCTGCTCGAACCACAACACTCGAACAGAGATAGATGGATCCCTGCTTGTCAATTTCCGTTGCACCTCGTCTCATCGGGCAGGTGGGTGTCGCCGTCTCGGATGGATGCCTCCGGCCGGCCGGCCGGCCGGCCAGATTTATGCTGACCCTATCTCTCTGTCTGGCAGGGCAACAACGTGGTGGGGGGACGCAGCGGCAGCGGCAGCAGCGAGAGCAACAGCGGCCGGGGTGGTTGTACGCAACGCCAGGCCGAGGCAACAGCGGACGGCCACGGGAGGTACGTGATCCGCTAGCTGTGACGGCCAACTAAAACCGTAACATTGAGCAGAACAGGAAAGCGATCAATGGTCGTGGTAACGATAGATCAGATAGAAATGGAAAGCATACAAGGCCTCTTTCCTGTTGGACCGGGCCTGCTGGCTGCCGTTTCTACTATATTCCGCGGGTGGGCGACCAAAGTGCCAGCTCGGCGCATGACACGCACCGGTCCAACCAATTTAATACGATAGTACACCACCCTCTCCTCCTTGATCTGCTTGTCAGAGACACCCCTCGTCGGCCTCCTCCTGCAGTATAGTAGTAAGTCGTAGCCATATGCAGTGTTGAGCGCTAGTAATTCCGGTGCACTCCACTAATAATGCACAGCTAAGCCCAGTTCAGCCATGTGTCATTTTTTTCGTTCCTTCAGCCTAGCTAGTCTGCATTGTACTGTTGACGTAGGAGTACCATCTCGTCGGCGATGCCTTGTCTTCTTCCTCCCCATGATGCCCACGTTGCCTGCGTCTGCAGCCGTGGGTGCGAATGTGCATATATTGCACCCTGTCTTCGGGAGACATGCATATATATGGACCAGTGTGAGCCATTTGTTAGTATGCATCTTTGCCTTGATGCATCGTATCAGTAGTAGGCACCAGCTTTGCATCGTCCTAGTTGGGACTGTATGCACCTTGGTGCACCAATCTACTATGCTGTCTTAAAACCTTAGCACTTCGTAGTAGTACATGTTCATTCCGCTATGCTTTTACTCTCGTTAATTGAGCTACTCCCTCTGATCCCTTTCAAGCACAAGTAGTAATATGGATCGGAGGAAGTATTTAAGTAAAGTAGATCGATTGATACATGGGATATGTAATTCCTGTTGCAATGCAGGCTAGAGAATGGACATGGCGACGACCATGAGTGGCCGGCGGTCGAGGCAGCCGGAAAACAACGTCTCGCCAACGGATCCGCCCCGGCAATGCCAACGGCGGCCGTGCAGTGGAAACAAGGGATGAACAGCGACGGGGCCAAGAGGCGCCGCGGCCCGGCGATGCTGCTGGAGGGGTCCCGGTGCAGCCGCGTGAACGGGCGCGGGTGGCGCTGCAGCCAGCCCACGCTGGTCGGCTAGCTACTCCCTCTGCGAGCACCACCTCGGCAAGGGCCGCCAGTCCCGCAGCGCCAGCGCCAGCGCCAACGACGGCGGTGGTCGTAGCACCGGCGGGCCCAAGCTCGGCCGCACCGAACCGGCCAGCAGCAGGAAGAGCGCCGTTGCCATGGCCTTGGTTACCGTCGCCGCGGCGCCGGGCGCCAACGAGCCGCTGGCTCTGCGGCACATCTGAGATCGATCCATGCATGGAACCGTAGAGTGAGATTTTCCTTTTAAATCTTATTAGGGAGAATTTGGCGTGGTGACTAGCAGCTGTGAATTCCTCTTGCGTCTCTGTGATTAATAGCATTGCGGATTAGTGACCACAAATTTGTGGTACAGTTATTAGATTCTGTCTGTCGATCATTTGATTGATATACTCGCCGCTTTGACAACACAGTCAATATGACCAGCATTGCACCACAAATTATCGCCTGGAGAAAGCGGAGGCAGAAATCGGAACAAAGCCTGGTGGGAGTGGACACGAGGCTGTCCGAGACAGGGAACGTGTCAGTGTGGCACTGCCATGTCATGTCGGTGCCCAAGTACAATGAATACACTCAGTGGCAGAAATTTCTAAAAGCCTGGGCAGACATGTATACAATCCTAAATTTTTTAATAAAATTATATAAAAAAACATGAAATACAAGTCTTCGTCCGGCCGGCAAGCCCGGGCAGCTGCCAGTCTAGTGAATACACTACTGATAAGCTTTTCCTGACGAGGCCATCAGTAATCGAAGCAAGCCATCAGCATAGGATCCGTACGTATATCCGTCAGATTAATCAGAGCATATGTACAGATATACTACCTCCGTAATAAAGTGCACGCGCGTTCCAAGACAAATTTTGAACTGAAAAAAATTCAGTAACAATATCTTGATTACATTGTGCATAATTGACGATGCTAATTTTGTATCAAAATTGTTTATACATTGACGATGCTATTGGATCAGCGTCAGGATCTCTGTCCGTAAACTCCAACAATTCGCCTGTTTCCTTTTGCCTTTGTGGAAATTCATTTGAGAGGATTACAAGCTGCACAGCATCTCGTCGGGGTGTGGATAGGGATCGGGGCAAACAAGAGTTCTGAAATGGATAAAAGAGAACACGTTAACGGGCCAAGGCTGGCCTGTCCTAGGGCCGTGACCATTTTACGAGTACTCCAGATCGTAACTGGTAAGGTCCTCTAAGTTCGTAAAAAAAAAAAGATAACCTTCCCTTAATCCGTCCCTTAAAAACAGTACAGTACGTAGGTGGTAACGCCCCTCTAATAAAAAAGGAAAACAAAAAAATGTCGGTGATAACGTACGCATTTTACGCATCATGATTAATGTTTGTAACCGAAGAAATTTCACCTCTAAGTAAAGAATTTCGTTTCCGAAGACTCCCACTCTGAAGACTTTCTCTACCCAGCCGTGACAGCCCATGCCCAAACATAAAAATGGTACTGCCCTGGAGCTCTTCATGCACCGAGTCACTGACATGGATTGCTCACTAATTGCTTGCCGTACGGGTAAGCTGTGCTCGACGAGAGCATGAGGCACGATATTCGTTGCAGTAAAAATGCTTTCGTTTCACTCGACAGTAATTGTTTCCAGTTTTGAGTATACTATTGATTGATGGTGGTTACCGTTTAGTTTTTACCATTTTTAATATCTTTCTGAACACGCGAAGAGGACTGGCCTTTTTTTTTACAGTAACGGCATCATGTGAGCCAGAAAAATACAGAGTGCACACATGCTGAAAGTGCTTGACGGGCCGAGAGAAGACATGTGTCTAGGAAACTAGTCAGAAAGGACCCTAATAAAATGAAAATTAAGCATAAGTAACTAGGGTGTCAGCACACCTCGAAGCCAAACCGTTGCTGCCGAACCCCGTAGTGTCGGAAGACAAGTGTGGCCTCCAAGATTGCAAGATCCCGTCACCAAAATTGACTTTAGAGCCAATGAATAGCCCTGCTGCAGGCAACGAGGCAACTGTCGTTGTAGCACATTAGTCACGAGGAAGATCCCCATGCAGGCCTAGACCTAACTTTTTTGTGTCCCGCCGACAAGGTCGAGAAAGAACAATGTACGCGTATGACCACCATTCCCATTCCTAGACCACCATCTTGCCCTGGCCATTAGCACCAATACACAAGACATCAACAACCAATGGCTCACAGAACGATACAACTCACCTTGCGAACAGTTAGCGATAAAATGAAGCCACCGGCTTCTTGATGCCTCCATGGAGGTAGTTTCCATGGCGAGGAAGAAGCGAGGCATATTTATTTGACATGATAACATCACCAAATGAAACAACGGCCCTACCTTTGTGAACACCGTGGAAGAGAAACATGGATGCCTCACCTCCTCTAGCGGCCCGGCGACATTCACCGAGGGGTAAAACTTGCCTCCCTAATAACTTTCTGTCGGGAGCGGTTGAGGGTGGGGCATATTTGGGTGTTAGATAAATATTTTCCTATGTAGGCGTGTTATATAGTAGAGTGAGAAAAGGAAATGTACAAGCTATTCTTATGGCATCACTGACTCGGCTCGGACCCAATTTACATCATTGTGTATTTTACCTTAGCAAACATGACTCGTGATCATGAGTTTTATTTATCGCTTTCCTTGGGTTGTTGCTTTGATCTAGCAAGGATACTTGGGCAAAGTGTGACCTGTTAGCCCATAAGCTTGACCCTAAGGAGTTTTCCACCACCAATTGGGCCATGTCAGAGGTGGGAGAGTCGGACAGGATGCCCTAAACGGACGAAGATCATGGAAAAGCAATGCAACATAATTTTGGCTACCCCTCCTTTTCCGATGTTTCGTTTTTGGGTGGCGGGGTTTCTTTTTTCAGTTAGGCTCCAATTAGTGGATGCGTCAACTTTTCATGTTTAGATCCAGGAAAAGTTTAACAGAGGTTGTCATTCTCTCGTAGCCGGTTTTTGTGAGAAAACCGACCGAGAGGGCTCCCCAGAGGTTGTCATTCTTTTGTACCATTTGGAGGCGGTTTGTTTTTCCCCAGCGAGTACTAACCATTCAGTATCTCTAATTCTCAGATTTCTACTAGTGGTATCAACTTTTTTCAAAATAAAAAAAGGTAGAACGAATCGCCGACATTCATGTTCATGCATGATTTTATGAACTATATCTATTCTAGTATACATGTTTGACTGATGACTAACTTTGATATAACAACCTTTAGGTGTATGTGTGTTGAAGAAGAAAAAAGAGCGCGGGGAATAAAATTGCCATCTCAGGTGTGGTAAAAAATGGCAAAAGGTCGAGCCTCCGGCTTGTTGACCATGCGTGAGGCGGGTAAGATGTGGCAATGAAACACACACATACTCCTATATCTGAATATATTGATCGGTTGGTTGCATGACGTCCCCCGGATCTCAATGCAGGAGCAATTAGGGAGCTCCTCGAAGTGGCGGATCGAGTGGAAGAAATCACCCTCACAGAGGGGACGCAGGACGTTCTTAAGTGGAAATGGGACCCGACCAACTGCTACACGGCCTGATCCTGCTACCAGACCCTTTTTGCCGGGCGAACTTCGATGGCAGGTGCTCTTCAAATCTGGCGGTCCCGAGCCCCTGCCAGCTTCAAGGTGACACTTTGGTTAGCCGTGAGTAACAGATGCTGAACCGTCGATAGGCTCAGCCGGCGTGGCCTTCAACATCCGGCGGCCTGCCCCTTTTGTGACCAATGTGGAGAGGCCATCGATCATCTTTGCATGGGATGCGTCCTAGCCCGCAAAGTTTGGGCAGCCTGCCTAGGCTGGTGGAACAAGAGGCATTGGATGCCGGAGCATGACTCCCAATTTGTTGTTTGGCTCCAAGATAGGCAGGGTGGCAAGGGCCACGAGCGCGACCTCTGGGCAGTGATCTCTTTGGTTTGTTGGACGCTATGACGTCACCGGAACGACGTGGTCTTCGATGGGGCTTCTCCTTCTTCCGGAGAGGTCATCGAGAAAATCACCGCGGAGGCAGACCTCTAGAGGACTGCAGGCCTTTTCCGCGACTGTCTAGGGCAGGTGGATAGGTGGAGATTCTGCGAGTAGTTTCTTACGTTGCATGTGTTGTCCTTGTGCGGCGTGGAGTTGCATCCTTGGCACTTGTGCCACAGTGCGTTGTAAAACTTGGCCTCTTGGCTCTTCTTCTATGAAAACGATACGTCTTCCAAGAAGTATCCTTAAAAAAAGATTGATCGTACATCTCAATTAATACCTTGCAACGTTGTTGTTTTCTTCCAAATAAATATGGCATAATATATGGATATCTTCACTTTTTGATCATTGTCAGTCTATTTCGTCTCACTTTAGCATTAGCCAGTCCCCAACGGCATGGGCTATGCTTGCACGTATGGAATACGTCGGTACTTGTGAGACGACGCTTCTCATCATCCAGCTACGGCCTAGGAGTAAGTAATGGAGGAGGAGATTCCTGCAAGCTACGGATACAACTGAAGGAGTACGTATACATCTTGTTGTACGAGACAAATAAATCTCAGGAGGCGTTCCCCCCACGCAGACGGCGTACACAACACCAGTTGTATTGTACCGCGCACGCACGCACATGGCGTACTGGGTCGCATCGCATGGGAGAGACGAAAGACGTACGAGCGCCAGGGCAACAGACCAGCTGGCCTCACCTCAGATCACGCCTTCCGCTCCGCCCCCTCCTCTGTCATCGATCTGCACCCCCAGGCCCATCCCATCGATCTGTTGCACCAATCTGCTGCACTGCACTATTACTGTCCAGCCTACTTGTCCTCCAGTCCTCCTCCCCTCTCCTCTCCCATAAATAAATGCATCGATCCTTGAGGTGAGCCGAGGTGAGTGAGAGAGCACCCCCAGACCAGAACCTGCCCCCCCCTTCGATTTGCACCCTCCCCAAATCCCATCTCGACCCCTCTTTTCTGTCGCCTGTACGGCGATGAGGATCCGGCGGAGGCCGCAAGCGCAGGCTCTGATCCCCTCCCCGCTGCACCACCCGTCAGATCCGTCCACCGCGCCGCCACCGCCGGCCAACCAACACCATGGGCTCTCGCGGGAGGAGGAGGAGGTGGAGGCGAGGAAGTTGGGGGAGTTGCACCGCCCAAATGTGGATCTCGTGGGGGACGACCCCTCCCGGCCGCCGCAGGTACGCACGCACGCACACTACTCGAGCGGTTACACGCGTCCGTGCATGAATGTAAATCTCTGCTCCTATACTGTATTAGATTAGATTAGAGGAACAGTTGAACAGATAGATAGATGTCTGCTTGTTAATTTCCGTTGCACCTCATCTCGTCAGGGTGCGAGTCGCCGTCTCGGATGGATGCCTCCGGCCGGCCGGCCGGCCAGATCTGTGCTGACCCCATCCCTTTTCACTCTGGCAGGGCAACAACGTGGAGGGGGGACGCAGCCGCAGCGAGAGCAACCCTGGCGGTGGTGGTGGTGGTGGTGCACAACGTCAGGGAGCAGCAGACGGCCACGGGAGGTACGTACGTGATCCCGTCGTGACGACCTACTAAAATCGGAACATGAACTAAACAAGAAAGCGTCTTCTGTCATCTTCATGAACTGATAAATCAAGTAGAAATGGAAAGCATCCAAGGCCTCTTTCCCGTTGGACCGGGCCTGCTGGCTGGCAATGCTGCCGTTTCTATATGCCGTGGGCGACGCAGTGCCAGCTCGACGCATGACACGCACCGGTCCAACCAATTTAATACTCCTTGCCACCACCCGCCCTAGTACTTGGTTGTCACTCGTCAGACAAGACCCCTCCTCGACTCTACCGTGTAGGCAGTGCAACAATGCAGTGGATAGTACGTACACTAGCGGCGCGATTACACTCATCGGTCCTGCAAATCTCAAATTTCATCCGTGATATATAGGCACAATCACACTACTCTACTGCACTAGCATTAGACGAGAAAATGGAAGACTGTTCCAGTGTGCACTCCTACATCCGATTTGCATGAACGTGCGATCTCGACGGCGATCATGGCCTTACAGCCTGTCTATCTTGTTCTCACCCTTCCCATACCCACAATATTGTTCCATCTGTACTAGGTCTATGAGGTGCAACGCACCCCGTGTTTATGGGAGACATGCTGCATGGACCATGTGCGCTACCATCGACCTATTCTGTCTTCTTGCACATGCATACAAAATAGTATACTCTAGTACTACATGATTCGTAGTAGCATCGAATAATTAGGCACTAGTTAGCTTGCATCGCACCACATGCTGTACTTACTGCAGTTGGAACTTTGACGGGTCCTTCGGGGGTGATCAGATCAGGGGAGAGGAAACAGGCACTCAGTGCATTCACGTGGAATCTACTACTCTGTAGCAAGTTAGCGTCTTTGTTTTCCCGGGAGCATTTGGGTATACAATTCAATCATGCCATGATTGGTGACGCATAATGTGGTCAGTTCTCCATACTGACTGTAGATCATTGTTTTTATATTAGTAATACCATCAGCTGAAGCCAATTGACAATAAAATAACCAGATTTTTTTATTGCACTGCAGCCTAGAGAATGGGCATCGCGATGAGCACGACTGGACGGTGATCAGTGCCGGGGAAGAACGTCTCGTCAACGGAGTCATCCAGGCAATGCCCGTGCAGTCGAAAGAAGGGATGAAGAGCGACGGGGCCAAGAGGCGCCGTGGCCCGGCGGTGCTGCTGGAGGGGTCCCGGTGCAGCCGCGTGAACGGCCGCGGGTGGCGCTGCAGCCAGCCCACACTGGTCGGCTACTCCCTTTGCGAGCACCACCTCGGCAAGGGCCGTCAGTCCCGGAGCGCCAACAGTGGCGTCAGCGGTGGGCGTAGCGCCACCGGCGGGACCAAGCTCGGCCGCACCGAGAGCAGGAAGAACGCCACAGCCATGGCCATGGTCACCGTCGCCGCGGGGCCGGACGCAAAAGAGCCGCTGCGGCACATCGATCTCAGGTCGATCGATGGACCTGTACAGTGAGATGGGAGAAGTTCGCGTGCGTGGTGACTAGCTGCGGATTCCTCCTGCGTCTATGTGATTGATAGCATTGTCAGACTAGTGACCACAAAATTTTGTGGTACTTGATTAGGTTCAGTTTATCGAACGTTTCGATTGAAATATCCTGGCCGCTTCGACAACAGAGAGTCATCAGCCGCCGTTGGCCATTGCACAACCCGATCGAGGCACCACATATTTTCGCCTCGAGAAAGCCTAGTGGACATGTATCTGCCGGAGACAGTCAGACTGACAGGCAGGGAACGTGTCAGCGCGCACGGTCATGTCATGTCGGTGCTCAAGTACAACGAATACAGTATTGATAAGCTTTTCCTGACGGGGCCATGCAATCGAAGGTGTAGTGACGCTTGCCGGTGTCCTTTCTAGAGGATTTTGGGTGTATTTCTTCCCCACCTCTTATAGCGCTATCCAGGAAAATCCTAAAATTAGTCTGGGCAGTAGCTTCATCGTTGTCCCTTGTCTTTTTAGAGTTGTTGCTTGGTAGGCAACGTTTCGATGTGCTAGGAGCGGGGTGGTAATTCTCAAAGAGGCGCAGCGGTTGCGAATCCTCTTTGTTTTCGTCGAGCCACCGTTGTTGGCTTTGCTTTTCCCTTTTTTTTCTTTTTTCTTCTTCGTTTTTTTGTTATTTTGTTTGGGCGTGTTTTGTGATGTCTGCCCTAGCAGTGGTCTCGGTGTTATATCGGTTGATTGCTATATTAATATAGCTGAGAGAAAGCCTATTTCGAGGAGATCGTGACGCTGATCCAATAGGGAAAAAGGATGTGCTAGTGCCCCTTCAGTTCTTTCATCCGATTATTTTTCAATGGTAATCAACAAGAGTATAAAGAGTTCTATTAATAAAAATTATAAATAGTTCATTGGACCATCTAGTGACGACTACTAACACTAGCACAAGTCAAATACGCGCAGCCGTCCTCGCCCTTCCATCGCTGGAACCGGACAAAACTTATCGATGTAGAGCTTGTTGTAATAGACAGACGAGAAGTCGTCGTACTAAGCCCTCAAAGTTTGCTAAGCCCTCAAATTGCACCAGAGGATCAACCATCGCCAAAGATAGGAACCATAGATTTGAAGATACTGACCTCAAACAACATCAACACATACGAAAAATGACAGGATCCCAAGAGATTAGCCGAACACATAACTCCATGCGCCCTCCGTCTACCACTAGACGCACCACCAAAGCGAGGATAGGACAGGAATGACATTATTCTGACTTGAAGATGTAGATGTCGCCTTATCATCTTGAGGAAGACACTAAAAAAGACCTAAAAAGGTGACAAGAACCCACCTGCCGGCGAGGGGCCGTGGTCCGCCACCCCTCCATGGCCCCAACACCAACGGAGGCGGAGCAGACAGTCAACGTCGCCGGCGAGGAGATGAAACCCTAGATGGGTTTAGACTTTAGAGCCACCGCCTACCTGTCTGGATTGCGTTTGATACCTCGTGTTTAGCTGGGTTAATATCGCTTCTGACCGGTGGGCTCGTATTTAGGCTGACGTGGCAGAGACATACATTCGGCGGTTCTAATTTCTAGACCTTTCTGTAAATTTCATGTGGGTCCTACTTTCACCTGGCATCTTCTTTCCCCTTCTTCCTCATCTGTCTCTCTCAGGCCATGTGGCTGGTGGTGTCATCGCGGATGTTGTCGATGCTCCAAGATGCTTTCTATAGAGATTGTCGTTTATTTAATCCCCTCGTTGCTGCTACAAAAACCCAAGATCGCCACTTTTCGCCATACGCTTGCTCTTTCGCACCCAAGGCCAAAACCCTAGCCCTAGGTCACTATCTCGCCTTAATTACATATATCCGTGGACTGTGCAGGAGTCATTATGGGCATCTAGATTCCCCTGATGATCATTTGTCAGAGAAACTGACGAGGGTTCGACTCATCAATGCCATTTTTTATGGACTTGGGTTTGGAGAAGATGGGGATGCTAGAGATCACGGGACGGTTAACAGACATGCAGCAAGGGGACACGAGGTTTACCCAGGTTCAGGCCCCCGGAGGAAAAACCGTACTCCTGCTTGTCTGTTCTTGATTGATGCCGATGCCGATGATTACAGGGGTAAACAGATGCAATCTGGTGTGAGATGTGTGTATATCAGTATATATTGGGAAGATCCTCCTCGCTATGCCCTCCTGGCCTTTATTTGGGAGGTCAGGTCTCAGGTAGGTCGAGTCGTTACAAGTTAGGGTTTTATCCTTTAAGATTCTATCTACAGCTTGGCCGTTTTCTCCAAGCATTCGATCTTCTACTGGGCTTGGGCCATCCAGAGTCTCCTTGGGCTTCGCATTAATAGCAAGTCTTCGTGTGGGCCTTCACTGAACTGGACCGGGTAGGCCAACGTTATGTACTCATAGGGCATATCCATGTTAGAAATGTCTCGATTATGTCTGTAGTGTTCCAAAACCGTAGGGTAACACACTTACGGGTTCAATGACGCATTAGAGATAGTTTTGGAATCATCGGAATCACTAAAAAGGGAAAAAAGAGGGAACCAAAAATATTTTGTGTGGATTCGAAAGGTGTTCAGAGTGATTTAAAGGTGTTTTAGAGCAAAAGGAATTAAATAATATATATTAATATTAATTAATGGAATTAATATTAAAAAATACTTTTAAAATTTAATTTTAGGGGCAGTCCACCTTAATGGACCCCTCCCAGTGGGGAGCCCACCAAGGGGCCCGCCGTCCATATGGATAAGGATGGGGATAAAGGGGGCGCCCAAGGTTTTGGGGTGGGGGCCACCTAGCGCCACACCTCCACCCCCTGGCCGGTCGCCTCTTCCCCTAGGGCGCACCCCCTCCCCTATATAGGAGGGAGCACACGTGGGGGGCATCCAATTCCCCTAAGGCCATTTCCTCTTCCCCTCCCACGTGCCTCCTCTCTCTCCCTCGTTGCTTTTCGTGCTCGCGGTTCCTAAAGAACGGCGCACATGGGAAAGGACTTCACCACTACATGCCATCGTGCTGCTGGTACCCCGATCCAAAAGATCTACTTCCGCAGTCTTGGATGGATCGGAGAATCGGTTGTTGTTGTTGAGTATCGTACGTGTGCGAGATTACGGAGGTGCTGCCAACTGTGGCACCTCTTGTCGTACGAGGATCAACGCGACCTGGAGGTCGGCTACGACGTTCGACTACATCATAAACATTCATCGTGAATATTAAATGCTTTCGGTCTACAAGAGTAGGTCACAAAAACCTTGTCGTTACAACAATACTCCTAGAAAGATCTTGGCATTTGGCGTACTCTAGTTAGAAAAAATATTGTTTTTTTTGGTGAACCCCTACAAACACTTGTTGCCAAATTCTGCAGCCGACGAGACGCTCACCGAAAGAGAATCGTTGCCTCAAAGATTGCAAGATCCAGTGCAACAACATCACCCAAATGAATTTTAGAGCCAATGAACAGGCTTGTTGTAGGCAGCGAGGCAATTGTCACTGTGGCACATTAGTCATGAAACGTCCCCATGTTGTCCCGGAACTAACTCTTTTGTGTCCCTCCGGCAAGGTGTGGAGAGAACATTGTACGCGTATGGCTACGGACCCCATTACTAGACCACCATCTTGCCATGACCACTAGCACCACTACACAAGACATCAACTACCGATGACTCGCACAGAATGATAAATCTCACCTTGCGAACAATTGGTGATAAAATGAGGCCACCAGCTTCTCGATGCCGCCATGGAGGTCGTTGCCATGGTGAGGAGGAATCGAGGCATATTTATTTGACACGATGACATCACCAAACGAAACAGTGACCCTGACTTTGTGAACACCATGGAAGAAAATCAGGGTTGCCTCACCTACTCTAGCTGCATGCCAGAGCGGAGGATGAAGGGGACAAAAAGTCGTGGCATTCACGAAGGGTAAAACTTTCCTCCGAAATCACTTTTTGTCCAGAGCGGTTGAGGGCAGGACTTGTTTGGGTGTTAGATAAAGATTTTCCTATGTAGGCATGTAAGAGCGGAGCAAGAAAAGAAAATGTACAAGCTATTCTTATGGCATGATGTTACCCCATGTGCTTGGTATCGACTCGGCTCGGACCCAATTTACATCATTGTGATTTTTTACCTTAGCAAAATATGACCCGTGGCATGATGGAATACTTTAGAATACATGCATATATTTTAATACTAGGTCATGAATATTCTATGTCCCATTGCTTGAGATGTTGCTTTGATCCAGCACTCTTGATCCTAAGGAAGTTCTCCACCGTCAATTGGGTCGTGTCAGAGGTGAGACATGTAATCCTAAACGGACGAAGATCGTAAAATAGCAATACAACATAAGATAGGAGCGATCTCTAGCTAGCACCCGCTTGCATATTGTGTAGAGGCCATAGTTTCGTCATCCCCTCCTTTCTGGACGCTCTACACTTTGTTTTGCACCATACGACAATCAAAGAAGAATGTACCTTTTGGCGACATGGGACCTTTCGAATGGTGCATCACACTAAGATATTTTTGCATGTTGATATGCCAACTGGCATCAAAGGTTGCCATATGTAGGCCTGCTCGGCGAATCCTGGGTCGGGTGCCATTTCGAGCCGACTCCAAAAATAGTGCTTCAAAGGCGGCCATTGTTTTGGCCTGGCTCATGGGTTAGGTAAGTGGGCTTCTATTTTCACCTTCTCTACGTTTTGAAGGCGGGTTTTTCCAACCGATGCTCCACTTAGTGGATGCGTCAACTTTTACCGCCAAGCTAAAAAAAAAAGGTAATTAGAGGCGGTCGTTCTTTCGGAGACGGTTTTTATGAAAAGACCGACCGAGGTGGTGGCATTCGGAGGCGGTTTGTTTTTTCCAGTGAGAACCGACTCCACCCACCGTCTCTAATGCTCGGTTTTCTACTCACCAACTTTTTGAAATAAGAAAAAGGTAGAACCTATCGCCGACATTCATGTTCCACTACTGCAGAATAGTTTATTAGTGATAGGCTCAAAAGACTTATTAGTGACAGGCTCGAAAGACTCATTAGTGACTGGCAAAGCGCTTGTCACTAGTAACATGTCACTAGTAATAGGTTACTAGTGACAGGCGATCGCCTGTCACTAGTATTTGTTTACTAGCAACAGTCGTTTATTCATGCTTGTCACTAGTTAGTTTTCACAAGTAGTGAATTTACCTCATCGTTAGTGACAAACCTTTTGTTAGTGTGATAGTTTGCTCGTCATTGGTAATTATTTTGGAAATTAAAAAAATAAAATAATACATTTGCACATCAATAACACAACACGTTCACAAAAACTCATAGATAGCAAAATATAATTATAAGTACAACAAATTGGAACTAACACTGATAACACAATATCAAAAACAAGTTTTCTTTGAATTCCTAACAACTAGCACCTCAAATTCAAATCGTCCAGCTCTCATAAAACATCAAAGCTTCCACCAACTGATTCCTAAGATTCATCAGCTCAGCTGCTACCTAGAAACACTAGTGGAAACGAGGCCTTTGGTTGAGGTCGGAAATGGGCTTTAACACCGGTTCTTCTACGAACCGGTGTTAAAGGCCCTGCACCAGTGGCCCGCGCAGCCCCCCTTTAACACCGGTTCGTGGCTTAAACCAGTGTTAAAGGGGGGGCTATATAACACACCGCATCCCACACCCTCTCTTCCATTTTTTCACTCTCTCATTTTGGAGCCTAGCAAGAGGGTGAGAGGTGTGCTAGTTTGTGTTTTTTTCCTATGCACAAGAGGTGTTCGGTGAAATGTCCGAGAGCTCGAAATAAGTTTTCTCGTTGCTCTTTCCTTCTCGGTCGAGGTCGGTAACTTTATCCTTTCATGTGTCATTGATGTACTATATATAAATGGTCATCTCCCTATTAATTTTTGATATACTATATATTAATGCAGATGAAGCGGCAATGGATGTACGGTGACCGACGCACTTCCGAGTACATTACGGGCCTCCAAAATTTCATCGTTGTGGCTAATGCAAACCGTGGTCACAATGGTTTTATGTGTTGTCCGTGTGTTCACTGTCAGAACAAGAAAGACTACTCAAATACCAGAACCATTCACGCTCACCTGCTTCGATCCGGTTTCATGCCCAACTATAATTGTTGTACCAAGCACGGAGAAAAATGGGTTGTGATGGAAGACAACGAAGAAGAAGAGGATGATGACAACTATCATAATATGTATCCTGAATATGATGATACTACAACGGGGGTAGATAATGAAGATCAAGAGGCAGCAGATGGGCCCGCTGATGACGATCTTGGTCGGGCCATTACTGATGCAAAGGAAGAATGTGAAACTGAAAAGGAGAAGGAGAAGCTGGAGCAGATGTTAAAGGATCACAAAACATTGTTGTACCCAACTTGCAAAGATGGCCACAAAAAGCTAGGTACCACACTGGATTTGCTGCAATGGAAGGCAGAGAACGGTGTGACTGCGCATTTTCAAAGTTGTTGGTAAAAATGAAGAATCTGCTTTCAAGAAATAATGAGTTGCCCGACAGTACATACCGAGCAAAAAAGGTTGTCTGCCCTCTAGGATTAGACGTGCAGAAGATACATGCCTGCATTAATGACTGCATCCTCTACCGTGGTGAGAAGTACGAGAATTTGGATACATGCCCGGTATGCACTGCACTGCGGTATAAGATCGATTTAGACGATCTGGCGATGTTGAGGTGAGGCCCCTAGAAAAAGGTTCTGCCAAGGTTATGTGGTATGCTCCTATAATACCACGGTTAAAACGCTCTTCGTAAATAAAGAGCATGCCAAGTTGTTGCGATGACACATGGAAGACCGTAAGAAAGACGCGATGTTGAGACACCCCGCTGATGGGTCACAGTGGAGAAAAGTCGAGCGAGAGTACCCGGACTTCGCACGTGACACAAGGAACTTAAGATTTGGTCTAAGTACAGATGGCATGAATCCTTTTGGTGAGCAGAGCTGCAGTCACAACACCTGGCATGTGACTCTATGTATCTATAACTTTCCTCCTTGGTTGTGCATGAAGAGGAAGTTCATTATGATGTCAGTGCTCATCCAAGACCCGAGGCAACCTGGCAACGACATTGATGTGTACCTAAGGCCATTAGTTGAAGAACTTTTACAGCTGTGGGCCAAACCAGGTGTACGTATGTGGGATGAGAACAAAGGGGAGCCATTTGACCTACGAGCGTTGCTTTTTGTAACCATCAATGATTGGCCTGCTCTTAGTAACATTTCAGGGCAGACAAACAAGAGATACAATGCATACACACACTGTTTGGATGAGACTGAAAGTGTATATTTGGAGAAATGTAAGAAGGTTGTGTACCTAGGGTATCGTCAATTTCTTCCGAACCTGCATCCAGTAAGAAAGAAAGGCAAGCATTTCAAATGTCCGGCAGAACCCCGGAGGAAGCCTGTCCTCCGTACCGGTGAGGAGGTATTTGGTATGGTCAAGGACCTAGAAGTAATCTTTAGAAAAGGTCCTGGCGGTCTATACATTCGAATGACGATGTCGGACACGCCCATGTGGAAGAAGCAATCTATATTTTGGGACCTACCCTATTGGAAAGTCTTAGAGGTCCGCTTCAATCGACGTGATGCACGTGATTTAAGAATGTTTGCGTGAACCTGCTAGGCTTCCTAGGAGTGTATGGGAAGACAAAAGATACACCGGAAGCACGGCAGGACCAGCAACGTATGAAAGACTTTGAAGAGTCTATGCATCCTGAGAACGAGAAGGTAAACGATGCCACTTAACTCCTGCCAGCTACGCTCTTACCAAAGCAGAGAAGGAAATCTTTTTTGAATGCCTGAGCAGTATCAAGGTCCCGTCTGGCTTCTCGTCGAATATAAAGGGAATAATAAATATGGCAGAGAAAAAATCCAAAACCTGAAGTATCATGACTGCCACGTGATTATGACACAATTGCTTCCGATTGCATTGAGGGGGCTTCTACCTGAAAATGTTCGAGTATCCATTGTGAAGCTATGTGCATTCCTCAATGCAATATCTTAGAAGGTAATCAATCCAGAAAGCCTACCAGGGTTACAGACAGATGTGGCCCAATGTCTTGTTATCTTTGAGTTGGTGTTCCCACCATCCTTCTTCAATATTATGACGCATCTCCTGGTTCACCTAGTATAAGAGATTGCCATTCTCGGTCCTGTATTTCTACACACTATGTTCCCCTTTGAGAGGTACATGGGAGTCAAGAAATATGTTCATAACCGTGCTAGGCCAGAAGGAAGCATCTCCAAGGGCTATTTAACAGAGGAGGTCATTGAGTTCTGTGTTGATTTTATTCCTGACCTTAAGGCGATTGGTGTTCTAGAATCACGACATGAGGGGAGACTGCGTGGAAAAGGCACCCTACGATGTAAAGCAATGATATGTAGGGACGGGCATTCTCTCAATCAAGCACACTACACGGTTTTACAAAGATCTATCTTGGTTGCCCTGTATATCAATGAACACAATAATTTAATACGCCTCAAACACCCGGGACAGTCTGATGAATGGATTATAAGTGAACACAGGCGAGTTTTGGCGGCTGGCTGCAAAGACTTCTCACGAATAACACCACTGTTAGGGATCAGTTCTACTTGTTGGCCAGGACACCATCTTCGACTGTATGTACTTTCCAAGGGTACGAGATAAATGAGAATACATTTTACACGATAGGCCAAGATAAAAAGAGCACCAACCAAAACAGTGGTGTCCGCTTCGATGCAGCAGAAGACAATGGGCAAAAGACCATGTATTATGGGTTCATAGAGGAGATATGGGAACTTGACTATGGACCTAATTTTAAGGTCCCCTTGTTTCGATGCAAATGGGTCAAGCTAACAGGAGGAGGGGTTGAGGTAGACAAGAAGTACGGAATGACAACATTGGATCTCAACAATCTTATGAAGGTAGACAAGAACTTAGACGAACCATTCGTCTTAGCCAATGATGTGGCTCAGGTTTTCTATGTGAAGTACATGTCTACCAAACCGAAAAAAAGAAAAAATAAGCAAACCGATACATCACACGATGAGCCAAAGCGTCACATAGTTCTTTTAGGGAAAAGAAACATCGTGGAAGTGGAGGACAAGACAGACATGTCAGAAGATTATAATAAGTTTGATGAAATTCCGCCCTACAAAGTGAAGACTGACCCAACCATCCTGTTAAATGGTGCTGATACTCCATGGTTACGGCCGACGCAATCATAAGATTGACTATATGTATTAATTGAGCCATTTTTGGCAAACATATGTATCTCAACATGGAAATCAATGTCATATTTCTTCTGTTAAAAGTATATGTATTAAATGAGCCATTTTTCTTCCTGCCATTTATTCCCACCATTTTTCTTCCCGCTATTTTTCATCCCGCCATTTTTTCCCGCCATTTCTTCCCGCCAGTTCTTTCCGCCAGTTCTTCCCTCCAGCCATTTCTCACTATATATATATATATATGTACGGTTGGCCTCCATTGTCATTGCACATCTATAGACTCATATCTGCAACCTC
This sequence comes from Avena insularis, assembly GCA_023614405.1. Classification (NCBI taxonomy): domain Eukaryota; kingdom Viridiplantae; phylum Streptophyta; class Magnoliopsida; order Poales; family Poaceae; genus Avena; species Avena insularis. Next base: position 372,278,394 of record CM042695.1, on the reverse strand, counting down.
ATCACTCTTTCCCATGGCTTCCACCGTAACACTAACCCCCAAGGAGGTGGAGGCGCTTTGCGCCTCGAACTACCCCTGCCCGCCGGGCTACTGTGTCCCTGTCGGCTGGATGCTGAGCGCCGGTTCCTCCTGTCCCTCTAGGTGTGGCGCGCCGGATGGACATCACGAACCACTACTACATCGAGCTCACGCCGGAGCAGCGGAGAAATCCCAGATGGCATCCCGACTATTTCCCTACTTGGGAAGCCTTCTTCGGGGATCGGCGTGAGAGGGCGCTCGCCAGGCACGAGGAGGACGGTCCACCTCCTCCGAACTTCAACGAGTCCGGCCATCAGCTGTGGTGGCGCGGTCGGACTCTCCAGAGCGTCATGGCCTATGACACTGCCGCCGACTCTAACCCTCGTTTGCGCTACCATCAAGTCCAGCCCACGCGTACTCAGTCTTCAAGGTTCAATTACGGCGACCCCGACGACGACAGCGACGACGGCCGCGGTGAGTACGACGACTACAGTGGCGAGTATTACAGGTGTTGGCAGGAGCATGACTGAATCACTCCAACATTCCGAAACAAGTTCGGCCGATTGTGACTTAATCTGGCCATGTATCTTAATTTTCAGTTCTTTTATGTATCTTAATTTTCAGTCGTGCTTTATGTAACTTACTGTTAGTTGCATTATGTACTTTAATTCCAGTTCTATCATAATAAAAATATCAAACTTGGTATATTGATTATGTCTCAAAAAAACCTTCACAAAATGACCTATCTCGTTCGACGTTTCTTAGCTTTCGGGTCAAATGACCAATGTTATGGCTAGAATCAAGGCATAGTTTGTGATAATGTGGCCATATTGTGCATACATGTGCATCATGGGATGGCAAACAATGTTGCAACAGGAAGTTTTCCTTTTTGTCGCACCAAAAAGGCATTTTCCATTTTCCGAGCATAAAAAACGGACGGTTTTGTGAAGCAACCACCAAATGGCTAATTCAAAAAACTGTCACCACATTTTACAAAAATACTAGACCATCTTATATGTACAATGTACCAACAAGGGGATCTGAAACCTTTCCATCCACCTCTGGTGAAAGAGACAAATTCCTGCCGAATCGGCAGGAAGTGGGTTAGATATGAACTACAGGTACATGATACGATGCTCATGATTTTTTACAAAAATCATTTTTAGGTTGAGAATATGCTATTTTATCAAAAATCCAATGCAAGTTTAGCGAGGCTTGGCCCCGAGCTAAGAATCTTCATGCCCGTTGTTCAGCAAAGTTTGACGATAGTTTAAAACGGGGATAAAAAATTAAAAAACGATCGAAACAATGAGAAACCTTCGCGTGGTGTTATATTATGTGACATAGTTAGAAGAAAAAATATCAAACTTGGTATATTGATTATGTCTCAAAAAAACCTTCACAAAATGACCTATCTCATTCGAGGTTTCTTGGCTTTCGGGTCAAATGACCAATGTTATGGCTAGAATCAAGGCATAGTTTGTGATAATGTGGCCATATTGTGCATACATGTGCATCATGAGATGGAAAATAATATTGCAAGAGGAAGTTTTCCTTTTTGTCGCACCAAAAAGGCATTTTCCATTTTTCGAGCATAAAAAACTGACGGTTTTGTGAAGCAACCACCAAATGGGTAAATCAAAAAACTACCACCACATTTTACAAAAATACTATACCACCTTATATGGAGAATGTACCAACAGCGGGATCTGAAAACTTTCCGTCCACCTCTGGTGAAAAAGACAAATTCCTGCCGAATCGGTAGGAAGTGGGTCAGATATGAACTACATGTACATGATACGATGCTCATGATTTTTTACAAAAATCATTTTTTAGGTTCACAATATGCTATTTTATCAAAAATCCAATGCAAGTTTAGCGAGGTTTTGTAAGATTCCAAAGTATACAAAAGATGCGGCATTTAAATATCCAAACAATTCAAAAATGTTAATACAAAATAAAATATGATTTGCTCTAATAAAATAGGGTTAGTTTCCTTTTTAGATGCTTAATATTTCTTATGTTCAAAGTTTTAGGGTTTGACTATTTTATTTTTGTTTTAATTGAATAATCAAAATTTATATGTAAGTGTTTTAATCATTTTGAAAATTTTCATCTACAATAACTATAAAATGTTTTCATATGAATGGATAGATCTTATTTTTCTGAAAATTATGATATATTATTCATATTTTTCTGAGTTGAAATCAAAAATAAATGAATTTTCTAAATTCTATCCTATTTTTTGAATTAAAAATGCCCCCACCCCTTTAATGTACGATATAAATGCCCCCCCTTTAACACCGGTTCCATCCACGAACCGGTGTTAAAGGGGAGCACATTTATTTCGTTTTGCGCGCACACTCCCTACCTTTAACATCGGTTCGTGGCTGGAACCGGTGTTAAAGGGAGGGGGTGGTGCGGGTGCGAAACGAAACGAATTCCCCCCTTTAACACCGGTTCTAGCCACGAACCGGTGTTAAGGGGGGTTATAACGCGCGCCTTCCTCTTCCTTCTTCCCCCCAACCAGATCGAAAGCGCGCGCGCAGAGGAAAGCAGAGGAGAGCCGTCGCCGTCCCGTTGTCGCCGTCCAGCCGTCGCCGTCCAGCCCTCGCCGTCGCCATCCCGTGGGAGCGCCGTCGCCCCCAGCCAGATCGATCAAGCGCGTGCGAGCCGTCGCCGTCCACGTACGCCCTCACCGTCGCCGTCGCCATCCCGCGGGAGCGCTGTCGCCGGGCCGTTCCACGCCCTCACCGTATGTCCACGCCCTATCCGCCGCTCCCCCCTCGATCTCGTATACCGCGCGCCCTCGCCGTCGCTAGGAGAGGAGGCCGGACACCAGTAGAACCGCCGCTCCTCCCCAGCTCTGTCACTGTCGCCCGCCCTCCTCCAAGGCCGAGGCCTTGGCCTAGCCGTACGCCCCTCCTCCCCAGTCACTATCGCCTACCATGGCCGAGAGCTTGGCCAGGCCAGCCACCCTCCTTGCCAGCCCCGTTTTTGATACCGACAGAGCTCGCTGCACCGAAGGAAAATTTTCCTCTTATTTGTGCAGGTGCTCGTCTCCGTGCGGGCGGCGCTCCATCACGAGGTCGGCGGGCCGACATCGGGCAGCCGGTGGCGTAGGGGCGCGGGCAGTGCATGGTTGTGGGGTCGCGAGCGGACGGCAGAGAGGCGCTCCGTCGCGAGGTCGTATGTTTCCAGACCAAAGGGGTACCGGCGAATCGCAAATAAAATACCACTGGGCCAAAATTTGCAAATAAAATACCATTGAATCCAGTAGAACAAGTGGCATATGTGTATGTATATTTGTATGTGTATGTGTATGTATATATGTATATTGTATTGTATGTGTATTGTATATGCATGTGTATATTTTATGACACGCCGACGACCACCGCCACCATTATGCCGTCGACCCTGACCTCCTCTGTCCTTGCTGAGCCTACACACACGTCGAGGATGAGTCGCCCATTTTAGGTAGCCCACGTCGTGCTGGTTCGAACGCACACCCCCATGCATCCCGGCCCCGCTCTCGCCCTAGCGCCGCCACCTCTCGTTGTTAATATAGCATTATAATAACCATGCTATGTTAATCAACTTTCATGACAAGTTAATTATAAGAAGTAAATGTACTCTCTCATATGAATTTGGGGTTTCTCCGAATTAGGGATTGAAATGACCAAGCATATATTAGGGTTACATTTCAATACTTTTAACATGTCATTTCATCATCCTTGCTTGAGCATTTCAATAGATGTATTACTGATATTTATGTGATAATATTATTGTTTTAGAAACTATGGATCCACTCAGTAGAAATCTTGAAGAGGAAGAAATAATGGAGAACATGATCCATGAGGACACCTCACAATATTTGAACATGGAGGGACATCACTACGGCACACAGGCTCTTTGCCGTGTGGGCAAAAGACACGGCAAAGGCCTTTCGGAACATGGCAAAGGCTTTGTCGTGTGTATACACACGGCAAATGCCACACGGCAACATTCGCCACGGGAAAGGCCCTTTGTCGTGTGTTTTCTAAATAAGACACGTCAAAGGCTTTGCCGTGTGTCTCATGCGTAGACACGGCAAAGTAAAGTAAGATAACGGTTCCTCCGGAGATGATGGTGTCTATTCTTTGTCGTGTGTCTTCTCGAAAAGTACACGGCAAAGAAGTTGTCTTTGCCGTGTGTCTCCTTGAAAAGTACACGGCAAAGAAGCTGTCTTTGCCGTGTGTCTCGTGGAAAAAGTACACGGCACAGAAACTGCCTTTTAAAAAAAATAAAAAAAAATTTGTTTCAAAGTTTTTTGAATATTATTTACTTGATAATCTCATATAGAATATTTTAACCATTTCTATGTTAAATATTAGGTCGAATTGCACTCATAATCAAAATTTCCCTGTGATCACCCATCCTAACACTACTCTAGGCCTAGCACGCTTAACTTCTTCGTTCCTTCCAAATGAGCTACCAAGAAAGAAATCATAACTTGTTGCTAATACTTCCATATCAATGCTATTTACTCTTGGGCCATGATGTCACACATCTCAGTTTTAGATTCCAAACAATTATTTAAGTAAACAATAATGAAAAGTAATAATAATCTTGAATCCAAATAAAAAATGATTTTATTTTATTTCCTTTTTCTATTTAATATAGAATAATTCATATATTTAAATTCGTAAATCAGAATTCAACAAATAAAATGTCTAAATCGATCAGAAAAATGTGAGGAATCCAAATATGACATCCATATAATCTTGTGAAAATGGGGTGGTATCATTTTGAATTATCCATTTGGTGGTTGCTTCATAAAACCCCGGGTTTTTTGTGCCCGGAAAATAGAAAATGGCTTTTTGGTGCGAGGAAAGGAAAACTTTCTCCAGTAACATTATTCGCTATTGCATAATGCACATGCATGCACGATATGGGAACATTATCACAAAGTATGCCTTGATTCTAGCCATAATATTGGTCATTTGATCCGAAAGTCAGGAAACCTCGAATGAGATAGGTCATTTTATGAAGGTTTTTTGAGACATATTCAATATAACAAGTTTGATATTTTTCCTTGCAACCATGTCACATAATATGACACCACGCGAAGGTTTCGCATTGTTTCGATCGTTTTTGAATTTTTTATGACTCTTTAAAACTATCGACAAACTTTGTCGAACAACGGGTATGAAGATTCTTAGCTCGAAGCTGAGCCTCTCTAAACTTTCACTCGATCTCTGATAAAATAGCATATTGTGAACCTAAAAATTATTTTTGTAAAAAATCATGCCTATCAGATCATGTACCTGTAGTTCATATCTGACCCACTTCCTCTTCTTTGGCAGAATTTGTCTTTTCACAGGTGATGTAAAGGTTTGAGATCCCCCTGTTGGGACATTGTCCGTTTTAAGATGGTCTAGTATTTTGGAAAAATAGGGTGGTATCATTTTAAATTAGCCATTTGGTGGTTGCTTCATAAAATCTCTTGTTTTTTCGCTCAGAAAATGGAAAATGGCTTTTTGGTGCGACAAAAATAAAAACTTCCTCCTGCAACATTGTTCACCATTCCATGAGGCACATGCATGCACAATATGGGCAGATTATCACAAACTATGCCTTGATTCTAGCCATAACATTGGTCATTTGACCCGAAAGACAGGAAACCTCGAATGAGATAGGACATTTTGTGAAGTTTTTTTTAGACATATTAAATATAACAAGTTTGATATTTTTCCTTGCAACCATGTCACATAATATGACACCATGTGAAGGTTCCGCATTGTTTCGATCGTTTTTGAATTTTTTATGACTCTTTAAAACTATCGACAAACTTTGTCGAACGACGGGTATGAAGATTCTTAGCTCGGAGCTGAGCCTCTTTAAACTTTCACTGGATCTCTGATGAAATAGCATATTGTGAATCTAAAAATGATTTTTTTTTAAAATCATGCCCATCCGGTCATGTACCTGTAGTTCATATCTAACCCACTTCCTACCGATTCGGCAGGAATTTGTCTTTTTTACCTGGAGTGGACGGAAAGGTTTGAGATCCCCCCGTTGGGACATTGTACATTTAAGGTGATCTAGTATTTTTTGAAAAATGGGGTGGTAGAATTTTGAATTAGCCATTTGGTGGTTGTTTCATAAAATTCCCTATTTTTTACGCTCGTAAAATAGAAAATGGCTTTTTGGTGCGACGAAAAGAAAAACTTCCTCCTGCAACATTATTCGCTATTTCATGATGCACATAAATGCACAATAGGGCATATTATCACAAACTATGCCTTGATTCTAGCCATAACATTGGTCATTTGACCCGAAAGCCAGGAAACCTCGTATGGGATATGTCATTTTATGAAGGTTTTTTTGAGACATATTCAATATAACAAGTTTGATATTTTTCCTTGCAACCATGTCACATAATAGGACACCACGCTAAGGTTTCGCATTGTTTCGATCATTTTTGATTTTTTTATGACTCTTTTAAACTATCGACAAACTTTGTCGAATGACGGGTATGAAGATTCTTAGCTCGGAGCTGAGCCTCTCTAAACTTTCACTGGATCTCTGATGAAATAGCATATTGTGAACCTAAAAATGATTTTTGTAAAAAATCATGCCCATCAGATCATGTACCTGTAGTTCATATCTGACCCACTTCCTATCGTTTCGACAGGAATTTGTCTTTTTCACCTGGAGTGGGCAGAAAGGTTTGAGATCCCCCGTTGGGACATTGTCCATTTAAGGTGGTCTAGTATTTTTGAAAAATAGGGTGGTAGCATTTTAAATTATCCATTTGGTGGTTGCTTCATAAAATCTCTCGTTTTTTTCGCTCAGAAAATGGAAAATGGCTTTTTGGTGCGACGAAAATAAAAACTTCCTCCTGCAACATTGTTCACCATTCTATGAGGCACATGCATGCACAATATGGGCAGATTATCACAAACTATGCCTTGATTCTAGCCATAACATTGGTCATTTGACCCGAAAGCTAGGAAACCTCGAATGAGATAGGTCATTTTATGAAGGTTTTTTTGAGACATATTCAATATAACAAGTTTGATATTTTTTCTTCCAACCATGTCACATAATATGACACCACGCGAAGGTTTCGCATTGTTTTGATCGTTTTTAAATTTTTTATGACTCTTTAAAACTATCGACAAACTTTGTCGAACGACGAGTATGAAGATTCTTAGCTCGGAGCTGAGCCTCTCTAAACTTTCACTAGATCTCTGATGAAATAGCATATTGTGAATCTAAATATGATTTTTGTAAAAAATTATGCCCATCCGATCATGTACCTGTAGTTTATATCTGACCCACTTCCTACCGATTCGACAGGAATTTGTCTTTTTCACCTAGAGTAGACGGAAAGGTTTGATATCCCCCTGTTGGGACATTGTATATTTAAGGTGGTCTAGTATGTTTGAAAAATAGGGTGGTAGAATTTTGAATTAGCCATTTGGTGGTTGCTTCATAAAATTTCCCGTTTTTTACGCTCGTAAAATAAAAAATGGCTTTTTGGTGCGACAAAAAGGAAAACTTCCTCATGCAACATTATTCGCCATTCCATAATGCACATGCATGCACCATATGGACATATTATCACAAATTATGCCTTGATTCTAGCCACAACATTGGTCATTTGACCCGAAAGCCAGAAAACGTCGAATGAGATAGGTCATTTTGTGAAGGTTTTTTTGAGACATATTCAATATAACAAGTTTGATATTTTTCCTTGCAACCATGTCACATAATATGACACCACACGAAGGTTTCGTATTGTTTCGATCGTTTTTGAATTTTTTATGCATGTTTAAAACTATGGTCAAAACGGCGAGCATGAAGATTCTTATTCAATATAAATATCTAATTTTTTAGTGTACATAGATGGATCTTATTTTTCTGAAAATTTTGATATATTATTTGTATTTTTCTGATGTAGAATGATTTTTTTATAATTTTCCTAAGAGTAATGTGATAAAAGGAAAAAAAAAAGAAAAAAAGACTTTGCCGTGTGTACGGCGAAATACACACGGCAAAGGCCCTTTGCCGTGTGTACCACAAAATATACACGGCAAAGGGCCTTTGCCGTGTATACTGCAGAATACACACGGCAAAGGACCGGCGAGGGCACACGGTAAAGAGACCACCGTCTGCGGCCGTTAGCTCCTCCCGTTAAATGGACTTGTGGGGTCACGGGTCCCATCTCGTTGCCGTGATAACACCTATGCCGTGTGCCATTGTCAACTTTGCCAAGTGTATTTTCTTTGCCGTGTTCCTTTATGGGTCTTTGCCGTGTATATTTCTTTGCCGTGTTCTTTTTCAGAAATTTGCCGTGTTCACGTACTTTGTCGTGTATTTTCTGAGTTACACACGGCAAAGACTGTCTTTGCCGTGTTTGGGTGCGTTTGGCACACGGCAAAGACGTGTCTACACGGCAGCGATATTTTTTCCCGTAGTGCATGATGACATCTCAAGTAGTTATGGAGAAGATGACGACTCCGGTGAACGCACTTTAGTGATTACAAAGTCCGTCGAGGTATATGCATGGATTAAGCCTTTGCTGACTTGCACCGATTGATTTGTATATATATACATGTATTAATTAACGCTTCTTTTTTCTTTTAGCCCTCTAGATCGACCAGACAACAACAATCTGCTTCTACGAAAAAGAGCGAGCGAGGCGCGAGCCATCGGTTGAAAGATCGTGCAAAGTTCACGATCGAAGCAGTCCGTGTTGATGGCAGGACGATGGAGCCCAAGAATGCCGCAGACAAATTTGTACGTCAGGCTGGAGTTCTTGTTAGGGACTAAATCCCAATCATAATTGAATATTGGAATAAGCCAAAGAAGGGCGACGGTATGTTGATGAAAGATCCAAAGAAATGCTTTGGAATTCCCTGTTCGTAAATTTCACCCTTCCGCCAGAGGAGGATGAAAACAAACCGGTTGTAAAGGAAAAGGTCAAAGAGTGGACTCTAAAAAAGATGGCTGACGCTTTCCGCGACTGGAAGACAAAATTGAACAAATTTGTCAAAGCTCGCGAGACTCCATCACTGGCCCGAATTTGTGGCATACAAGGAAGGTGCTATAGCTACAAAGAGGTCAGAAACCAATACGCTAAATGCCCAGAAGAAGGAATATCACCAGAGGACGGGGCCAGGTGGCTATATTTCTCAGAGGCCTAAGTGGGAGAAAGCTGAGAAGGCCCTGCGCGATAGAGGGATCACACCCCAGACACATGGGTGGGATCTACGTGCAAAGACTTGGTTCTACGGAATCGGGGCAAGGTTGGACCCAGAAACGGGATTGTGTATCTTCCCAACCCTCCTTGCCAAACCCGTCACTGAACTCATCACGGTATACGAGGAAACAGCCGCCAGGACCTTCCATCCCGACAGAGAGAATGACCAGCTCACACGCGCCATCGGTAAAATAGAACACCCTGGACTTGCACGAGGGACAGGGGGTATGACGTGGAAGGATGGGTTTGCCGAGTGGGGCGACTCTTACAGATGGCGCGGCAGGAAAGAAAAAGAGCGTACAGAGCGGATGACACAGATAGAACATGCACTTGTGGCGCTACATGTGCAAGTGAATGCACAAAAGAGCCATCAAGCTACCGGCCCATCTCAGCGGCACGAAGAGCCTGCATTGGAAGCAGCGTGGATTCCACGGAGAAGCAGCGTGGATTCCAGACTCTGCGCGGAAAAGCAGCGTGGATTCCACGGAGAACGTGTAGCCCACGCTTGAAATGGCGGGTCCTCGATACCCCGTGGATGAGATCACGGAGAGCGAACACGCCGAGCTGCATGTGAGATTAATGGGCTTATCCATTAAGGTGGCGGTCGGCTATGCCTTACCTCCTGTAGCTGGTGGAACTTACCACTGCCGACCGATTCCAGATGGCTATGCTATTGTCGGGGTTGATGAGGTTGTGAAGGAATATGAGTAAGCACAGCTTGACCATGCTACAGGTGAAGGGGAAACTCAACTAAAATTTGCAGTAAAAACAACCATTCTTTGGAAGAAGGAACACATCGTGCTTCCAAATTGGAGGCCACTGGCACCCCCGCCATCTCCGCAGCGTCAGCAGTCTGAGCTGCCTCAGCCGTCTCCAAGTCATCAGAATACTCCCCTGTCGTCTCCGGCGCTTCAGCCATCTCCTGCGCGGCAGCCATCTCCGGCGCGCCAGCCATCTCCTACGCGTCAGCCATCTCCGGCGCTTCAGCCATCTCCTCAGCGTAAGCGGAAGAGCACTGCCACGAAGAGCATCACTAGCACTGCCACGAAGAAATCCGTAGGAAACCGTACGCCAAAGAGTTCAAGAAATTACGTCCCGCAACCTTCCGCCAAGCCATTGCCGGTTTTACCGTGGAATCGCAGCGACGAGGAGACCAATAGGATCTCGGAAGAAGAGGTCAAGAAATTCTCTGCACCTAGACGGGCCGAGCCAAAGGAGAAACTAGATCCGGCGGTGGTGGAGAAGTTTTACAATAATCTTTTCAAACCTGAAATCCCACTTGTGCCGGACTACGAGCGCTAGATTTTGAAGGGGGATGCAAGGCGGAGGGAGACTGAAAGTAGCAGTCGTGCGACACCCCAGAAAACAGTTCCAATGCTCGGAGAGCAGGAAAACCAATCATGCGCCCCGCTCCAAGTGTTCGACACACGGAATGCTCCTTCCGTAAATGATTACGAGGCAGAGCTACAAAGAAAGGCCAATGAGATGGGGATGACTTACATTGCATACTTGAACATCATGGGAGACAACTTGCCCACAGGCGATGTCAACCCCATACAGCCATGGAAGTATGGGAAGAATCTCGTCAAAAAAGAGGAGCTCAAGAATCTACCAACAAAGATGCGAAGATTGCACAAGTGGTACCTTGATTTCTGCAAGACGAGAAAGGAAGAATGGATCACGGCGCATATAAGAGATCAGATTTTCTTGTGCGAAGACGACGAGATCGCCTTCAACATTCAAGACTTGCATTTTCTATTCAATCAGAAGGAACTCGACAAAACTGCCATCAACCTTTATTGTGTGTAAGTACTATTTCTCTAATTTCTATCTCATCTTATTCAATTCATTAATTGCATGTATATATATATGCTCACCATATATGTATATACTATTATGCAGGAAAAAGGTTATGGAATGCATGAAAGGAGGCCCTTTTGACATTGGGTTCGTTGACCCAAATAGAGTTCATGAAGAAGTGGTAAGACACAGACCCGGGCAAACAGAAGATTTCTTGCTAACGTCTTTATTGAGACAAAAAAACAAAAGGGAAATAAAACAAAAGGGAAATACTATTGCCTTACAACTTCTCGTGAGTACTGTTATCCTCTCTTGTACACATTCTGTTTCGGCTTACTCGATGTTAAGTGTAACTGATGATGAGTTATACGTGCGTAGGTTTCGCTTTATTCTGCTAGTCATTCAACCTGAGTCAGGAGAAGTCCTTGTCATGGACTCGTTACGAAAATACCAAGAGCTATGGGAAGACTTTAAAGAGATGCTCCAGAGGTAATTTCAATCATATTATCGTACTAGATCGGCAACTTTCGTGACAACAAATAATTAATTACTCCTTTATCTATTTTCTTTGCCGGACAGGGTTTGAAAAAGGTTCACGGGCAGGATCGTGGGTGAATGGTCAGGAGAGCTAAAATTTGTAGACCAAAATGTAAGTAATACTAGCTAGCTAGGTCTGCGTATCTCTTTGATTTCTGCTTCCAATTCCATTATATCATGCTTTATTGATTATTATTTTGATTGAACTCTCTATTCTCGTAAAGTACACGTATCAGGGACCCGGCAATAACTTATGTGGATATCATGCTTAGAGTAAGTAAACAAAGTACACAATATTATTTTATTACCATCAATTGTGTTGAGTTTTATTCTTATATATATTGACCCCATTCTTCATATATATTTAGATCGAATGGATGCGGGACCAACTCCTACCATTTGACCGCATACGAGCCATTCAAGAGGAATTTGCGGGGTTCATACTTGATGAGGTCGTCACGCCTGACGGAGAACTCTTTAGATATCCACCAAAATGAACGTTGTATATATGCTTGAACGTGTTGGTCTTGTACTTGATGCTTCAACGTTTACGGAGAATACCACACAATGACGATGTTTGTGTATAATAATAGTTGCTTAATTATTCATGTACTCGTATGTACCGACGATGATGTATGTGTATACCGCTCCCGATCGATTCCACCTCCCTCATCCCCGTCCCCGTCGCGCCGAAGAAATACGCCCAGAACGGGGCGGGTCAGAACTCTGCCGCGGCAGATATTTAGGTCGTTTTCCTGCCGCGGCAGAACTCTGCCGCGGCAGAGATTTATCTCTTTTTCCTTCCGCGGCACATAACCTTTAACACCGGTTCGTAACACACGAACCGGTGTTAAAGGGTGGGGGCTGAGCGCCGCGGCAGCCCCACGTGCGCCACCCTTTAACACCGGTTCGTACAAGAACCGCTGTTAAAGGGGAGGGGCCTCTAACACCGAACCCCCAACAGCGGTTCCAGAACCGGTGTTAGAGGCCGCTAAGAACCGGTGTTAGAGGTCTCGTTTCCACCAGTGAAAAATCGCGCCCAAAACCTAACATGGAGTAACCACCGATTTAGGCAGCAAACCAGCACGTGTTTAGTGGCAGCCAGGTGTCATATTACTTCACATCACAGCTTGTGCACGGCAGCACGAAACTTGAGCTTTTCAACATTTATCTGCATGGGACAAAAAAAAGATAATTTTCACGTATACAGTAATAGAACACTTGGTTGCTGTCAAGTATGATAACATAAAGTCTCGGTACTATAAGAGAACACTTGAATGCTAATTTGGTACATATGACAAGATTACCAAAGCACAAGCATCTACTACTTTGCGATCAGGCCTTACTATGGCAACATATTTTACTACGGAACGTGTGGGAACAGGTAAGTAGAAACTGACTACTTTCAGCCAATTTATGCTACATCTGTTAGATATTGGTGCAGGTGTATATCTTTTTTTTACAAATATACTTGGCTTCTTATGCAAGAACAAACAAAACGGTTACTTTGTAAAATAGTGTTATACTTGCATGCTTGGCTGTGAAAAGTGTACAACAAAAAAAGACTAAAGTCAACCATTAACCAGTTGTCGACTAAGTACATGAACTTCAGTGCTTTACATTCAGATTTCAGGATGGAACTAGAATACCATCTCCAGGCTCTATATCGGAACTATTTATGTACACCCTGGCTTTGACCATTAGCCGCACAATGCTTAACCACCATGAACCAAATAACAAGTTTCATTTATAGTACTTTTAGACCAAGACGTTTAAGACTTAATGAACTATGATATTCAATATGTAGTTTAGGATTTTCTACATTTACATAACATTTTACTTCATTTCAAACAAAGGCGACAGAGAATAGATAAATGGGGATATTGACCTGTAACGTTGCCTGCTTATAATCTTACGATTTGTCAACTAAAATAGTATTAAGTATGTACCCACGTACCAAGCAATAATATTCAGAATGCAATATGTTCACACTATTCAGTAGGTGACTGTGCAAAGAGCTGTATAATAAAAATTTTAGGTAAATAAAGGTAAATGCAGTAAAGTTTTAGACTAGGGCCATTGTCTGGCAGTAGTACATTACTTTCCAAGAAGAGGCAATGTGCAGTAAGATGTTCTAATCAGGAGGCTTGTTCATATAAGCAACTAACCTTTTACTTAATCATCTGGAAGGGAATTATATGATGACTAGACAAAATTCAGTAAGTAATAATGTAATAGAGTAGGCTTTTTGGGGGATCGGTAAAAATTTCTAGTGCAGAGTAGGCTTTCATCCAAGTGCTCAAAGATTAAGTCAAAGAATGGTATAGGCTTTTATACTTGTGATACTACACTCTTCAAGAAACAACAAAAGTCACATGGAGAATCATATTATGAGAACACTCCGGTATTATACTTTTATCTTTACCTAAGAACAAATTGTGGGGAAAGTATGTAGAATCTCATGTCATGAGACTCGCTCTGCCAAAATGCAGAGAAGTAGAAAGGAAGTTATGTGATTTAGTTCCTTGTACCTTCAGCTTCAAATAAAGGATGTGGCACGAGTATGCACACAATAATCTGTTTGAATCAGAATAACTAGCCTACTCTATATCACGTACGTGCCCACGAAATGGACCGGATTATAGTAGTATAGGATTTGGGAGACGAGCTGAACTATTAGATTGAGTCGCAAATCTTTGAACATGCCACAAACCTAGGAGATTAGATAACACGAGATCCCTAAATTAGTAATTAGTTGGGTCATGCGAGAGTCACCACCGAATCGAGTTTTGCACGCTGTTGGGCCTCTCGCCGGTCCTCGCAGCCCCTGCCTTCACCGCCGCCTTGCCCGCGATGTGCCATACACTCCATCTCCTGTACCACTCGGGCACGCCTTCGTTTGGGGAATGCGGTAAGATGGTGTGGCGCCGCGTTGACAGAGGCAAGGGCGGCTGGTTCGCCAGCCAACGGTGCCTCTAAAATGGTAGACACGCCGCTCTTGTCTCTGTCAGCCTCCCAAGCCTTCGACCGCTATCCAAGACGAGGAGGAGCAGGACGCGGGAGAAGGACAAGAGAGGAGCACCCTGCTCTTCCTCATGCACTACTCCTCAGATCTGAGAATGAAGGGAAATAGAGATGGTGCTCTCCGGGCTTCGGCTGTAACATTGAGCGGTGCGCTACATGCGACAGAGGGGATAACAGAGAAAGGTACTACAAGGTACTACGCGAAGAGTGGGTGTACCATTGACCGATCTAGGACGATGCCATTATCTCGGTGAACGCCGCCGAGGAGGCAGAGAACCCAGCTGTACATAGTCCAGATCGATCTATTTTCTTTCCTCCACGATCGTGGAGTGGTTATTCATTTATTGAGTAAACGAATTCTAAGCCAAATTTAACATGAGATATTGGCTAACTCCCGCTAGTTTTCTGCCACTGTACTAGTAGTTCCAGTATTTTTCTATCTTTTTGGTATATATATACAACTAAGAACAAACATACAAATAATGAAAAATAGCATTGACAATTATATAAGTTAGTCTGTGTCGGTAGTAGGAACACCAGCGACAGGCAAGTCTACAGCCTGTCACTTGTAATATATGAAATTATTAGTGACGGGCAAGTCTACGAGACTGTCACTAGTATATTGCCGTCTGTCGCTGATTCATGTTAACAGTGACATGCAAATTTTTGCAAATCACTAATATGCTGGAGGCTATAAGCTATTCTGCAGTAGTGTTCATGCACGATTTTATGAATTATATCTATTCTATACATGTTTGATTGATGACTAACTTTGCTATAATAACTTTAGGTTATGTGTAGAAGAAAATTGCGTGGAGATGAAAGTGTCCATCACAAGTATATGGTGAAAACTGGCAAAAAAAAGAGTCAAGCCTATGGCTTCATGACCATGCGTGAGGTGAATAAGTTGTGGCAATGAGCAAACATATACTACACCCGCCCGCTTCAAAATATAAGCCCTTTTTAGCCGTATAATTTGAACTCTTAGAAAGATTTATATTACCCTCCGTCCCAAAATAGATGTCTTAACTTTTTTTAATTTTGCTATATATACTAAATAGTGTCTAGATTTATTTAAATTTTATAAATTTGAGATATCTATTTTGAAAAGGCTGGAGTAGTATATATGAAGACATTGATCGTGGCTCTCAATCCCTCATTGTCCGTAGATAAGAAATTAACAACAGGCTATTTCCTTGCCAAGTTAGCATTAGCCAGTCTCCAACGGCATGGGCTACGCTTGCACGTATAGAATACGTGGGCAACTACGCGTACACACTTGTGACAATGCGTCTGATCCATCTAGCTAGTCACCTGATCACCCCCGAGAGGTTCCAGCTATGGCCTAGGAGGAGGAGGAGGAGGAGAGTACTGCAAGCTACGGATACAAACTGGCTTGTCCAAATACGTACAGTACGTAGACAAATCTCACCTGCCTGCCTCGGGACTCGGGAGGCGTCCCGTTCCCTTCCCCTGCGGTGAAGTAGGAGTACACAACACCACTTGTATTGTATTGTACCGCGTACGCACGCACGCACATGGCGTATTGGGTCACATCGCATGCGAGAGCAACAAAGCAGCCCCACTCCACCTCAGATCACGCCTTCCGCTCCGCCCCCTCCCCCCTCTCCGATCTGTGCACCCCATCCCATCGATCTGTTGCACCAATCTGCTGTGCACTGCACTGTCCAGCCTACTTGTCCTCCCCTCTCCTCTCCCATAAATAAATGCATCGATCCACGAGGCGAGGTGAGTGAGAGAGCAGAGCAGAGCACCCCTTCGATTTGCACCCTCCCCAAATCTCCTCTCGATCCCTGCCGTCGATGAGGATCCGGCGGAGGCCGCAGGCGCAGGCTGTGATCCCCTCCCCACTGCTGCGCCCCGCCTCAGATCCGTCCACCGCGCCGTCCCAGCCGCCACCGCCGCCGTCGCCCCAACCCCATTGGCTCTCGCAGGAGGAGGTGGATGCCGGGGAGAAGAGCAAGTTGCACCGCCCAAATGCGGATCTCGGGGACGAGCCCTCCCGCTCCCGGCAGCCGCAGCCGCAGCCGCAGGTATATATGCACATATATTATTCCGGCGGTTACACGCGTGCGTGCATGCTGCACGGATGCAGTTTGATTCTAGTTTGCAAATCTCTGCTCCCATATTAGAGAGGAACAGTCGAACAGGCACAGTTAGATGGATGTCTGCAGGTTAATAATTCTCGTTGCACCTCGTCTCTCATCAGGCTGGGCGTCGCCGGCTCCGGCCAGATCTATGCTGACTGACCCCATGTCCCCATCTCGTTCTCTGTCTCTGTCTGGCAGGGCAACAACATGGTGGGGGGACGCAGCGGCAGCAGCAGCCAGAACACCCAGGCTGGTGCACAACGTCAGGGAGCAGCAGACGGCCACGGGAGGTACGTACGTGATCCCGTCGTGACGACCTACTAAAATCGGAACTCTTGAACAGGACAGGAAAGCGTCTCGTGCCACTGATCAGTGGCGATGCTAATAGCTGTGGTAACGATAATAAATCAAATAGAAATAGAAAGCATCCAAGGCCTCTTTCCCGTTCACCGGGCCTGCTGGCACTGCGCTAGCTGCTGCCGTTTCTATATGCCAGCTCAACGCATGACACGCACCAACAATTTAATACTACTACCCGCCACCACCCGCCTCGTTGGTTGTCAGTTGTCACTCGTCAGACAACAGACAAGCCCCCTCCCTAGCTTCTCGCTCGTTTATGCAGTGCAACGCAGTGAGAGCAGTACACTAGCGACGGCCCTGGCTTCTCGTGTGTAGGCAGTGCATGCAACGCTAGCGACGCGATACACTCACCAGTCCTGCAAATCTCCGATCCATCCATGATAGTAGACACAATCACACTACTCTATTGCACTAGCATTATTAGGCAAGAAAATGGAAGGTTGTTCCAGCAGTGTGCACTCGGGCATGCATCCAGTTTGCTTTGCGGGAATTATTTTCCAATGTCGAACGTGCGATCATGGCCTTACAGCAGCCTGTCTGCCTTGTTCTCATCCTTCCCGTACACACATTGTTGCATCTGTGCAACGTACCCCCTGTTTATGGGAGACATGCTGCATGGACCATGTGTTGTGCTGATCGAGCTATTCTGTCTTCTTGCACATGCTTACAAAATATATACTCTGCATGAGTGATTAGTAGCATCCACAATTAGGCACCGGCTAGCTCGCCTCGCACCACATGCTGCACTTACTGGAGCAATTGGGAGGTGGAACTGGAATTCTTCTTGGAACCATTCAGGGTGATCAGATCAGGCGAAAGGAAACATGCACTCGTGCATTCACGTGGAATCTATTACTCCTGTGTAGCAGGCTTAGCGTCCTTTTTTTTCCGGGCTGCCTTGGTATGCAATTCGATCATGCCATAATTTTTTTTTTCGAAACTGATCATGCCATAATTGGTGGTGCATAAAGTGGCAAATTCCACATATTGGCCGTAGATCATTTTTTTTATATTAGTAGTACTATCATCAGCTGAAGCCATGTGCCAATAAAATAATCAAATGTTCTTTATTTCACTGCAGCATAGAGAATGGGCATCGCGACTGGCCGCTGATCAGTGCCGGAGAAGAACGTCTCGTCAACGGATCCATGCCAGTGACGCCGCCAACGGCGGCCGTGCACGGGAAGCAGGGGATCAAGAGCGACGGGCCAAAGAGGCGGCGGAGCCCCGCGGTGCTGCTGGAGGGGTCCCGGTGCAGCCGCGTCAACGGGCGCGGGTGGCGCTGCAGCCAGCCCACGCTGGTCGGCTACTCCCTCTGTGAGCATCACCTCGGCAAAGGCCGCCAGCAGTCTCGAAGCGCCGCCAACAGTGACGGTGGAGGTGGGCGTAGCGCCGGCGGGACCAAGCTCGGCCGCACCAAGCCGGCCGGCAGCAGGAAGAGCGCCGCAGCGATGGCCCTGGTCACCGTCACCGCGGCGCCGGATGCCACCGAGCCTGCCAACGTTGCGGCATCCATGGAACCGTACAATGAGATTTTTATTTAATCTTATTAGGAAGAACTTCGCATGGTGACTATAGATGTGAATTCATCTTACGTCCCTGTGATTAATAGCATTGCGAAATAGTGACCACAAAATTTGTGGTAACTATGTACTTGATTAGGTTCAGTTATCGAACGTTTTGATTGAATATCCTGGTCGGTCCGGTCATGTCCTGGCTGCTTCGACAACGCGGAGTCATCAACCGCCATTGGCCGTTGCACCACCGGATCGAGGCACCACAGTCTATCGCCTCAAGAAAGCGGAGGCAGAAATCTATACAAAGCTTGGTTCGCGGCTGTCTGAAACAGTCAGACAGACAAACAGCAGGGAACGTGTCAGTGTCGCACTGTCATGCAATGCCGGTGCTCAAGAACAACGAATACAGTATTGATAAGATTTTCCTGACGAGGCCATGTAATCGAAGCAGGCCATCAGCATAGGATCCGTATTCTGTACGTGTATCCGTCAGATTAGCGCATGTGTACAGATACAGACATAATACGCGCATACGAGAGCTAGGCAAAAAGAAAAAGAAATAGTTCGGGTAACAGAGGATGTTTCTGTTAGGTGCTTTTGGATGCTAGCCAAGCACGTAGAGGAGATCCGGATGAGCCTGCATGTGGTGTGGTAGTTTTTGGAAATTGAATGTATCTAGGCCATTTTTAGTGTGAAGTTTACTCCAAATTTATACATTAAACGTAGTCTAAATATATTCGTTTTATAAAAGATAAAACATCGGAGTAATTTATACATTAAAAGTAGTCTAAATGCTTCTCCGCCGGGAGGTTGAAGACGCGTGGGGGTGGGACCCACCTGTCGGTGTTAAGGTGGAGACTAACATGCGGGCCTAGGCGTCGAAAAAAAAGAGACGGGAGAGGGAGTGCGGCTGCTGCTGCTGGGCCGGTCTGCTGGGCTACTGACCCCGCGAGCGGGAGGTAGAGCGTCAGCCGGTTTGGCTGGCTCAGCCGGGTAGATTAGTTTAGTTTAGGTTTTTGTCTTTCATTGGTTTTTATTCAATATATTTTGCATTACTGCTCCAAATAAGCTCAAACTTTTTTCTAAAAATTGCAAAATTTGAATATGGACTACTAGGGTACATAATCCTGTCCAAAACAAAATTTCAAACGCATATTTCCATTGACACCTTAATAGGTGAAAGTAGGGATTTGAAATAGGATTTTTGCCAAGAGGGTTTTGAAAATATTTTTTTTGCAAGATGCTCATGATGCCTTATGAATGCATAGATGCATGCCATATGTCAATAACTCAAACAAAACGCACAATGACACAAATGCCCAAAACAACAAGTTCAGTCACATAACATAAATGAACATAGTTTTTAATATCCAATGAAGATGTCATGTTATCTTCTCTCTTTTCAAGCAAGTGGTGAAAAGCATCTAGAATGGTTTCTTAAATTGAAGTAGGGACTTCAAGATTCCAATAGGGAAAATTAGAATATCACTCCACCATAATTTGGGAAAGTCATTTTATTCCCTCTCTTTAATCATTTAAGCATTGTTGGATATTTAAAGAATCCAATGGTTAAAAAGAAATGCATTCAAGTTGGATAGTCATGTTAATCCTCTCATACAAAGTTCCGATTCCAAGGTTGAAGATAATGAAATCAAAAGTTTCTTTTCTTTGAAAAATTTCAACAAAGTCAAACAATCAATCAAACTTATTTTATTAATTTCACATTCCAAAATTAGGAGAATTTTAGGATGTGACAACTAAGATATTTTTGCACGTAGATATGCCACCTGGCTTCGAAGGATACCATATGTAGGCCTGCTCTATATATCCTCAGTCGAGCGACATTTTGTGCCGACTCCAAAAATATAGCTCCTGAGGCGGTCGTTGTTTTGGCCCGGCTCACCGGTTATCGTAGCGGGCTTCTACTTTCGCCATCTCCAATGTTTCGTTTTTGGAAGACGATTTTTTTTCCAGCCGATGCTCCATTTAGTGGAGGCGTCGACTTTTCCCGCCTGGCTGCAAAAAAAGTTTACAAGAGGCGGTCATTCTTTTGGAGGCGGCTTTTACGAGAAAACCAAGTGAGGGGGCAGCATTGGGAGGAGGTTCATTCTTTTCAGCGAGAACCGACTCCGGTCACCGTTTCCAATTCTCAGTTTTCTACTAGTGATACCAACTTTTTCGGAACTAAAAAAAGTACAGTAGAACCCATCGGCGACATTCATATTCATGCACGTTTTTATGAATCATATCTATTCTATACATGTTTGATTGATGACTAAGTTTGCTATAATAACCTTAGGTATGTCGGTGTGTAGAGGAAAGAAGTGCGGTGGCGAATAAAATGGCCATGTGAAAATTGGCAAAAAGTCGGAGCATATGGTTTGTTTACCATGAGTGATGCGGGTAGGATGTGGCAATGGAACAAACACATAGATCTGAAGATATTGATATATCTTGCCTCTGAATCCTTCATCGTCCGTGGATAACAAATTAACACTAGCCTATTTCCTTGCAACTACGTACACACTTGTGTGACAAGGCTTCTCATCTAGCTAGTCACCTGATCTCCCTCCAGCTAGGGCCTAGGAGGAGGAGAATCCTGCAAGCTACGGATACAACTGGATGAGTCGTAGACAAATCTCAAGTGCCTCTCCTCTCCCATAAATAAATGCATCGATCCATGAGGCTAGGCGAGTGAGAGACAGCACCCCCTTCGATTTGCACCCTCCCCAAATCTCCTCTCGATCCCTGCCGTCGCCTGTCCAGCGATGAGGATCCGGCGGAGGCCACAGGCGCAGGCTCCGATCCCCTCCCCACTGCACCACCCGTCAGATCCGTCCACCGCACCGTCCCAGCCGCCGTCGCCTCAACCCCATTGGCTCTCGCGGGAGGAGGAAGTTGCGGCGGAGAAGAGCAAGTTGCACCGCCCGAATGTGGATCTCGGGGACGACCCCTCCCGGCCGCCGCAGCCGCAGGTACGAACGCACACTCGAGCCGTTACACCCGTGCATGAATGTACTCACGGTCATGGATGCAATTTTTGGTTTTCGAATCTCTACTCCTGTATTAATCAATCAAAGGAGGAACAGTCGAACAGACAGATAGATGTCCGCTCTGCTTGTCAATTTCAGTTGCACCTCGTGTCATCAGGGTGGGTGGGTGTCCCCGTCTCGGATGGATGCCTCCGGCTCCGGCCAGATCTATGCTGACCCCATCTCTCTGGCAGGGCAACAACGTGGTGGGGGGACGCAGCGGTAGCGAGAGCAACCCGGGTCGTGGTGGTGGTGGTGGGCAACGTCGTCCGCAGCTGTGACGGCCAACTAAAACCGGAACCTGATGAACTGGTAAATCAAATAGAAATGGAAAGCATCCAAGGCCTCTTTACCGTTCGCCCGGGCCTGCTGTCTGGCGCTGCTGCTGCCGTTTCTATATGCCAGCTCGACGCATGACACGCACCGGTCCAACCAATTTATTACCACCCGCCTCCTTGTTTGTCACTCAGCTCGTCAGACCTCCTTGATCGTGTAGGCAATGCAATACACTCATCAGTCCTCCAAATCTCCGATCCATCCATGATAGACACAGTCACACGTACTGCTCTACTGCACCAGCACTAGACGAGAAAAAAAAATGAAAGACTGTTCCAGCGTGCACTAATCAGTCCTCCAAATATCTCATTATTCATCCATGATAGACGCAATCACACTACTCTTGCAGGAACGTGCGATCTCTACGTACGGCGATCATGGCCTTACAGCCTGTCTATCTTGTTCTCATCCTTCCCATACCCACAATATTGTTCCATCTGTACTAGTCCCCTCCGATCTTCTGGGTGCAACGCATGCACCCCCTGTTTATGGGAGACATGCATGCTACATGGACCATGTGTGCTCCCCCTTGCTACCACCGAGCTATTCTGTACGTCCTCTTGCACATGCATACAAAATATATACTACTCTACATGAAAGATTAGTGTGGCATCGAAGAATTAGGCGCTAGCTAGTTTGCGTCGCACCACATGCCGTACTTACTAGAGTAATTGGGAGTTGGAACTTTGATAGATCCATTCAGGGTGATCACATATCTACAACTGTGTAGCAAGCTTAGCGTGCTTTTTTAATCCGCGGTGCCTTAGGTATGCCGTATGCAATTCGATCATGCCATAATTGGTGTTGCATAAAACGGCCAATTCACCATATATATTGACAGTAGATCTTTTTTTTCTTTGGATATTAGTACCAGCAGTATCATCAGCTTAAGCCAAGTGCCGACAATAAAATAATCAAATATTCTTTATTGCAATGCAGCCTAGAGAATGGGCAGCATCGCGACGAGCACGACCAGCCGGTGATCAGGGCCGGAGAAGAACGTCTCGCTAACGGAGTCATCCAGGCAACGCCAGCGCCAACGGCGGCTGTGCACGCGAAGGAAGGGATCAAGAGCGACAGGCCAAAGAGGCGGCGGAGCCCCGCGGTGCTGCTGGACGGGTCCAGGTGCAGCCGCGTGAACGGTCGCGGGTGGCGCTGCAGCCAGCCCACGCTGGTCGGCTACTCCCTCTGCGAGCACCACCTCGGCAAGGGCCGTCTTCAGTCCCGGAGCGCCACCAACGGTGATGGCGGAGGCGGTGGGCGTAGCGCCACCGGCGGGACCAAGCTCGGCCGCACCGAGAGCAGGAAGAACGCCGTTGGGATGGCCGTGGTCGCCGTCGCGCCCGACGCCAACGAGTTGCCGACGCTGCGGCACATCGATATGAGGTCGATCGATGGAACTATACAGTGAGATGGGAGAAGTTCGCGTGGTGACTAGCTGCGGATTCGTCTTGCGTCTCTGTGACCACAAAATTTTGTGGTATACTACTCTACTTGATTAGGTTCAGTTTATCGAACGTTTTGATTGAAATATCGTCCCTGGCCGCTTCGACAACATGGATTCATCAACCGCCGTTGGCCATTGCACCACCCGATCGAGGCACCACAGATGCTGGAGAAAACGGAGGCAGAAATCCGAACAAAGCCTGGTGGGAGTGGACACGACACGAGACTGTCCGATACAAACAGGCAGGGAACGTGTCAGCGATAAGCTTTTCCTGACAGAACCATGCAATCGAAGGACAGCGGCCATCAGCATAGAATCCGTACTGTGGCCGTCAGATTAGCGCATATGTACGGATACATACATACTAATACGCATAGGCGGATAGTCAGCGTTAGAGAAATAATTCGGGTAAAAAAGGATGCTTCTGTTAGATGCTTGCACGTAGAGGAAATCCTGATGAGCTAGCGGATCCCCAACCTGCATGTGGTCTGGTGGAGTCACTCTAGCGAAGCTGCGTCGCATAGCTAAGATCTTATTCTTTTGATTCGAGGAAAAGGAAAAAAAAATAGCAGAAATGATCGTGGGTGCTGATCCAACGGGAAAAGAAAGGATGTGCTAGTGCCCCGTTCAGTTCATTCACCCCATTCTTTTTTTAATAATTATCAAGAGGAGTATAACGAGTTTTAAAAGTAATACAAATTATAAATAGGTCGATGGACCACCTAGCGACGACTATTGGCACTAGCACGAGTCGAACGCGTGCCGCCGTCCCTTGTCCCTCTATCATTGGAGCCGGACAAAACTTGTCGATGTACAGGCGAGAAGTCGTGTGCGAAGGCGCAAAGGAAAATCGCATCAAAAGAGCAACCATCACCGAAGATGACAACCATAGATCTAAAGAGACCAACCTCAAACCACACCCACAAATATGAAAAACGACAGGATCCCAAGAGATCTGCTAGACACATGACTCCACACACCCTCCACTAGACGCAATATCGAAGCGAAGATAGGGCGAGAAGGACATTATTCTGACTTGAAGATGTAGCCTTCGCCTTATCATCCTGAAGAAGACACCGAAAAAAGACCTAAAAGTGACAAGAACCCTCCTGCTAGCGAGGGGTTGTGGTCCACCACCCCTCCATGGCCCAACGCCAACGTAGGTGGAGCGGATAGTCAGCGTCGTTGGTGAGGGGATGAAACCTTAGATGGGTTTAGACTTTAGAGCCACCGCCTACATGTCTGGATTGCGTTTGGTACCTCGTGTTTAGCTGGGTTAATACCACTTTTGACCGGTGGGCTCGTATTTACGATGACGTGGCAGGCAATAACGGTCAAAGGACATACATACGTTCGGTGGTTCTAATTTCTAGACCTTTATGTAAATTTCACATAGGGCCCACCTTTCACCCCCATCTTCTTTCCCCTTCTTCCTTCTTCCTCATCCAGTCTCTCTCATGCCATGCGGCTGGTGGTTTCGTCGCCATACCGTCGGTGATCCAAGATGCTCTCTATCGACATCGTCATCTATTTAATCCGCTCGCAACTGCGAAAACAAAAGCTCGCCACTTTTCCCCTTACGCTTGATGTCTCGTGCGCAAGGCCAAAACCCTAGCCCTAGGTCATCGTATGGCTTCACCGTTATAGACCTCCACGAGCTTAGCTGATACGTCGGAAACGTATCTATAATTTTTGATGCTCCATGCTTGTTTAGTATCTACTTTGCTTTGCTTGTCTACACTTTGAGGTACTTTTTACATGTTTTCTGGTAATAACCTATTAACAAGTTGCCACAGTGCCAGATGCCTGTTTTCTGTTGTTTTTGGTTTCAGAAAAGCTAGTAAAGAAATATTCTCGGAATTGGACGGAACAAACGTCAAAGTCAATTACTTTCCGTGGGGAACAAGAAGTCCAGAGGGGAGACGAGGAAGCGTGCCAGGGCGGCCAAACCCTCCTAGGCGCGGCCAGGGGTGGGCTCGCGCCTGGGTAGGGTTTGACCCCCCTGGTCACCTCCTCGTCCTCCCCTTCTCCTATAAGAAGTCCCCGATCAGAAACCCTAAGTACCCGATCAAATATCCACGAAACCGTCTGTAGCCGCCACCACCATCGTCCCTAGATCGGGGGGGGGGGGATCTGAAGTTCTTCTCGGCACCCTGCCGGAGGGGAGATTGTCCCGGAGGCCTTTTCTCCGGTATGTGTTGGGGTTCGTAGCATGGAAAACAAAAAAATTCTACCGCATGCACACAAACAAGCCAAGATCTATCTACTAGATTGTAGCAACGAGTCGATAGAAGCACTCACACTTGAAGATTCCAAAGCGGTTAACGAGAGTAGATTCTCGTGGATGATGTAGTCGTACACTTGCTGATCTCAAGATCGCGTAGACGATCCTTCCGCCATGCGTTCGTTAAGCGCTTCATGATCGGTCACACGTTGATTTTCGATGAAGACCTTCCTCTCCCTTGTTCCAACAAGCAGCGAAGGTTGTAGTTCTCCCCTCACGATTCCGGCAGCACGACGACGTGGTGTCGAAAGTAGAGGGAAGATCCCGCAGGGCTTCGCCTAAGCCGGTGCGAGTTATGGTGGATCTAGGGTTTCCCGATGATCTAGGGTTTAGAAGACAGGGACAAGGAGGAGGTGTCGACGGCGACTAGAGGCGTGGCCTTGGCGGCGGCGGTGGCACAGCAAGGGCAGTAGAGGCTAGGGCTTGGTGTTTTGGGACAGCCCTCCCCCTCTATTTATGAGAGGAAGGCAGCCTTGGGAGGGGTGAGTTTGAATCCACTTACAAACCCAAGTTGGAAGGACTCTTTCCTACTTCCACTAGAAAACCATTGTTCCAGTTTGACTTTTCAAACCTCCCGTTTGACTTTCAGTTTAGAGCTTTAATTCTCTCTCACAAATGACCACACCAAGTGACCTAGGCTATGATCTAATCATTCCACTTACCCATGATACATTCATGGACCATTCCCCTTCCGGACCGGTTAACCTTCTAGAACCTTCTAGAACCTCTCCGATGAAAACATCGGAATGTTTCCCGAACTCCGGAATCGAACTTTCCTTATATGAATCTTATTCTCCAGACAATTCCGGATCTCCTCGTGATATCCCGGATCCCATCCGAGACTCCGAACAACATTCGGTATTCCATATCTACTAAACAACATCGAATCCTTAAGTGTGTCTCCCTACGGTTCGTGAATTATGCGGACATGACTGAGATACTTCTCTGATCAATAACCAATAGAGGAATCTGGAAATTCATATGGCTCCCACATATTTCTACGATTATTTTGCGATCGAATGAACCATTTACATACGATACCAATTTCCCTTTGTCTCATGATAGTTTACTTATCCGAGGTTTGGATCGTCGGTATCTCTGCATACCTAGTTCAACCTCGTTACCGATAAGTACTCTTTTCTTGTTCCCATGATATGTGATCCCTTGTGAGCCAGTCACATGCTTGCAATCTAATTGGATGACATTCCACCGAGAGGGCCCCAGAGTATATCTATCCGTCATATGGATGGACAAATCCCACTCTTGATCCATGTGCCTCAACCCATACTTTCCGAACACTCAATGCCACCTTTATAGCCATCCAGTTACAGTGTGGTGTTTGATGTCATCAAAGCATCCTTCCGGTGATGGTGATTAGCATGATATCATGGTCGAAGGAATTAGGTTACTATGTATCAGAAAGCTTATAGCAAACGAACTATTAAAATGACTTGATCTTTATGCTACGCTTATCTATATTAGTATGTCCATCACACCATTCTCCTAATGATATGATCTTGTTGTTAATAACATCTCAATGTTCATGATCGAGAAACCACGATCATCTATTAACCAACAAGCTAGTATTATAAAGAGGCTTTACTAGGGACTCTAATTTAGTTTATAAATCACACAAGCATTAATGTTTCCGGTTAATACTATTATAGCATGAATGTAAACATTTATCATAAACACAAAGATATAATAATAACCACTTTTATTATTGCCTCTAGGGCATATCTTCAACAGTCTCCCACTTGCACTAGAGTCAACTAATCTAGATTACATGATAATATACCGAACACCCATGGCGGTTTGGTGCTGGTCATGTTTTGCCCTCAGGAGAGGTTTAGTCAACGGATCCGCCACATTCAGATCTGTGTGTACTTTGCAAATCTTTATGTCACCATCTTGGACATGCTCTCGAATAGCGTGAAAACGTAGCTTGATATGCTTTAGCTTCTTTTGTGACCTTGGTTCTTGCGCATTGGCTATGGCGCTCATGTTATCACAATAGATAGACATTGGGTCCAGCGCACTTGGAACCACACCGAGATCTGTAATGAACTCCTTCATCCATATCGCCTCTTGTGAAGCCTCCGAAGTAGCTATGTATTCCGATTTAGTTGAAGATCTCGCCACAACGCTTTGCTTTGCACTCCTTCAGCTAACTACTACACCATTCAAAATAAATACGTATCCAGATTGAGATTTAGAATCATCCGGATCGGTGTTCCAACTAGCATCGGTGTAACCATTAACAACGAGCTGTTCATCACCTCCATAAGAAAGAACCATATCCTTAGTTCTTCTCAAGTACTTAAGGATGTTTTTGACCGCTGTCCAATGATCCAGTCCTGGATCACTTTGATATCTGCTAGTCAAACTAACAGCATATGCAATGTCGGGTCTAGTACATAGCAAGGCATACATAAGAGATCCTATGGCTGAGGCATAGGGAGTCTTACTCATCCTTTCTCTATCTTCTGCCGTTGCAGGACTTTGAGTTTTACTCAAGGTCGTATTGGGCAACATGGGCAAGAATCCTTTCTTGCTATCTTCCATTCCAAACCTCTTTAGAACTTTGTCTAAATATGTACTCTGTGACAATGATATTAGGCGTCTCGATCTATCTCTATAAATCTTTATGCCTAATATGTAAGCTGCTTCGCCAAGGTCTTTCATTGAAAAACTATTATTTAAATAATCCTTGACACTATTAAGAAGGTCTACATCATTCCCAATCAACAATATCTCATCTACATATAGTATTAAGAATGCTACAGAGCTCCCACTCACTTTCTTGTAAATACAAGCTTCTCCATAAGTTTGTATAAAACCAAAGCTTTTGATCACCTTATCAAAACATTGATTCCAACTCTGGGATGCTTGCTTCAATCCATAAATGGACCGTTAAAGTTTGCTTACCTTGTTAGCATCTTTAGGATCGACAAAACCTTTGGGTTGTACCATATACAACTCTTCATCAATGTCTCCATTGAGGAACGCCGTTTTGACATCCATCTGCCATATCTCATAATCATAATATGAAGCGATTGCTAACATAATCCTAACAGACTTTAGCTTCGCTACCGGTGAGAATGTCTCATCGTAGTCAACTCCTTGAATTTTTTGAAACCCTTTTGCGACAAGTCGAGCTTTATAGACAGTATCATTACCATCAGCATCTGTTTTCTTCTTGAAAATCCATTTGTTCTCGACAGCCTTCCGGCCATCCGGTAAGTCCACCAAAGTCCATACTTGGTTCTCGTACATGGATCCAATCTTGGATTTCATGGCTTCATGCCATTTATTGGAATCTGGGCTCATCATCGCTTCCTCATATGTCGCAGGGTCATCGGTGTTATCCACCAACATGACATCCATAACGAGATCATACCAATCAGGAGTAGTACGAGTTCTCATTGACCTGCGAGGCTCTGTAATTACTTCAACCGAAGTTTCATGATCGACATCATTAGCTTCCTCTCTTATTGGTGTAGGCGCCACAGGAACTACTTCCGGTGTTGCGCTACTCGGAAGTTCGAGAGAAGGTTCAACAGCCTCGTCGAGTTGCACTTTCCTTCCAGTCACTTCTTTCAAGAGAAACTCCTTCTCTAGAAAGGATCCATTCTTAGCAACAAAGATTTTGCCCTCGGATCTATGATAGAAGGTATACCAAATAGTTTCCTTCCGGTATCCTATGAAGACGCATTTTTCCACTTTGGGTTCAAGCTTGTCGGGCTGTAACTTCTTTACATAAGCTTCGCAACCCCAAACTTTAAGGAACGGCAATTTAGGTTTCTTCCCAAACCATAATTCATACGGTGTCGTTTCAATGGATTTAGATGGTGCCCTATTTAAAGTGAATGCGGCTGTTTCTAATGCATAACCCCAAAATGATAGCGGTAAATCTGTAAGTGACATCATAGAATTAACCATATCTAAGAGAGTTCGATTACGACGTTCGGACACATCATTACGTTGTAGTGTTCCCGGCGGTGTCAATTATGAAAGTATTCCGCATTTCTTCAAATGCTCGCCAAACTCGTAACTTAGATATTCACCTCCACGATAAGATCGTAGAAATTTAATCCTCTTGTTACGTTGATTCTCTACCTCACTTTGAAATTCCTTAAACTTCTCGAAAGTTTCGGACTTATGTTTCATGAAATAGATATACCCATATCTACTCAAGTCATCCATGAAGGTAAGAACATAGCGATAACCACCACGCGATGCTACACTCATTGGACCACACACATCGGTATGTATGATTTCCGACAAGTCCGTAGCTCGCTCCATCATACCAGAAAATGGAGTCTTAGTCATTTTACCCATCAGACATGCTTCACATCTTTCAAGTGATTCGAAATCAAGTGATTCAAGAAATCCATCGGAATGGAGTTTCTCCATACGCTTCACTCCAATATGACCAAGACGACAGTGCCACATATAGGTCGAGTTATCACTCAATTTCAAACGTTTAGCTTCAATGTTATTAATGTGTGTATTACTACAATCGAGATTCAATAAGAATAGACCATCTATCAAAGTTGCATGTGCATAAAATATATTACTCATATAAATCGAACAACCATTATTCTCGGACTTAAACAAGTAACCGTCTTGCAATAAACATGATCCAGATATAAAGTGCATGCTCAACGCAGGCACCAAATAACAATTATTTAAGTATAAAACTAATCCCGATGGTAGATGAAGAGGTAGCGTGCCAACTGTGATCACATCAACCTTTGATCCATTTCCAACGTGCATCGTCACCTCGTTCTTCGCTAGCTTCTGTTTATTCTACAGCACCTGTTTCGAGTTACAAATATGAGCAGCTGAACCAGTATCAAATACCCAGACACTACTACGAGTACTAGTGAGATACACATCAATAACATGTATATCGGATATACCTTTCTTCTTGATTTTGCCGTTCTTCAAATCCGCCAAGTACTTAGGGCAATTTCGCTTCCAGTGACCTTCTCCCTTGCAATAAAAACACTCAGTATCAGGCTTAGGCCCAGCCTTGGTCTTCTTCGCCGGCGCGGTAACTTTCTTACCGCCCTTCTTGAAGTTTCCCTTTTTCTTAGACTTGCCTTGCTTCTTGAATTTGGTGGTCTTATTGACCAACAACACTTGGTGCTCTTTCTTGATCTCCACTTCTGCAGACTTCAACATGGAGAAGAGTTCGGACAACTACTTGTCCATGTTTTGTATATTGTAGTTCATCACAAAGTTCTTGTAACTTGGTGGTAGTGGTTGGAGGACACGGTGAATCCCCAAAGCATTAGGAATTACTATACCTAAGCTTTGAAGCTTGCTTGCGTGCCTAGAAATCTTAAGCACGTGCTCACTGACGGAGCTGCCCTCTTCCATCTTGTAGTTAAAGAACTTTTCAGAAGCCTCATAACTCTCAACTGCCGCGTGACCTCAAATATCATTTTGAGTTCACGGACAATATCATGTGGGTCATGGTTCTCAAACCTTTTCTGAAGCTCCGATTCCAAACCATACAAGATAGCACACTGAACTATGGAGTACTGATTCTTCCGAGTGAGGAAAACATTCTTTACCTCATCGGTAGCATCAACTGTAGGCGGGTCACCCAGCGGTGCATCCAACACATAGGTCAAATTACCAGCATTGAGGATAATCCACAAATTGCGGAACCAATCCGCGAAGTTGCTTCCATTGTTTTTCAACTTTTCTTTCTCTAGGAACGCATTAAAATTGATGGTAGGGGCCGCCATTGATCTACAGAATATTTGCAATAATTTAGACTAAGTTTATGACAAATTGAGTTCTAATTAATAGTTAAATTAATCTAGGTGAACTCCCACTCAAAACAATATCCCTCACACTGTTTTAGTGATCACACGAACCAAATCCACCACATCAAAACCGATCATCACGAGAGTTGATGTAGCTTCAATGGAGAACACTCAACATGTTCATCATATCTACTATATGACTCATGCTTTACCTTTCGGTGATCCGTGTTCTGAGACCATGTATGTACATGCTAGGCTCGTCAAGATCAAACCTTAGCTTCCGCATGAGCAAATCTGGCTTGCTCACGTTGTATACACTCGCAGAATCTAACACACCTAATCATCACGTGGTTCTTCGAAACAATGAGCTTTAGCAACGGTGCTTACTAAGGATGAACACTTTAAAACTTGAAATTTTTGTGCTTGAGGGATCATCTTATAATGCTACCGCCGTGAACTAAGTAATACAAGATGCATAAAAGGATTAACATCACATGTAATTCATAATATGTCATATGATATGGCCTTTCTTCTTGTGCTTCCGATCTCCATCTTCAAGCACGAACATGATCTCCATCATCACCGGTATGGCGTCAAGGTCAATGGCGCCGCTTCATGGTTGTCGTCCACCAGCATCAACTATTACAACTACTTTGAATAGACACGCATGTCTTAACGGAATTTAAAAGACAACCATACGGCTCCTGCCGGTTGCCAAATTACAATAAGGATCATTGCATACATCATATATAATCACAATCATGGCCATATCACATCACAACACACCACTGCAAAACAAAGTTAGACACCTCTAATTTTCTTTGCATATTTTACGTGGTTTGGGGCTTTCAATAAGTGTCATTCTAACTTACGAACAAGAATCACAACGTTGATGTTTGAACTATCAAGTGCCCGTTGTAAATTGAATCTATACTATGATGGGAGAGACAGACACCCGCAAAGCCACTTATGCAATACAAGTTGCCTTTTAAGCGTGGAGCAAGTCTCATGAACGATGTCATGTAAGGTTAGCCCGGACCGCTTCATCCCATCATACCGCAAGATACAAAGTACACAAAAAGTAATTGATAATAAAAGCACCACCGCCCATAATGAACATTGTGTTCAACTCGTGCAATAGATCTATATATAGACACGGCTCTGATACCACTGTTGGGGTTCGTAGCATGGAAAACAAAAAATTTCTACCGCATGCACACAAACAAGCCAAGATCTATCTACTAGATTGTAGCAACGAGTCGATAGAAGCACTCACCCTTGAATATTCCAAAGCGGTTAACGAGAGCAGATTCTCGTGGGTGATGTAGTCGTACACTTGCCGATCTCAAGATCGCATAGACGATCCTTCCGGCGCTGCGTTTTGGCAGCGCTTCCGCAGTCGGTCACACGTTCGGTCCTCGATGAATACCTTCCTCTCCCTTGTTCCAGCAGGCAGCGGAGGTTGTAGTTCTCCCCTCGCTATTCCGGCAGCACGACGGCGTGGTGTCGGAAGTAGAGGGAAGATCCTGCGGGGCTTCGCCTAAGCTGGTGCGAGTTATGGTGGATCTAGGGTTTCCCGGTAATCTAGGGTTTAGAAGACCGGTGTCACATCCCAAATTTTAGATTTGGTCTTGCATATCATTCATACCATTGCATCATACCTTTCCATACAAAACCGTCGAGTAAAAAGGTTCGGCGAAATGCTATTTACAAAACCCTATTCTATTTTGCTACGAGGCTCCTGCGGGAGGCTTTAGTAGGACTAGCGTTGACCACCCTTGTAGATTAGTGGTTTCGCTCAAACCTTGACCCTAGATTGTTCCCCTCGACTGTACAAAACCGTAGGAGCAAGAATCGCTCGATTCGAGTTCAGACGAGAAGTTCTGACCGTTTATGAAAAGATCGGAAAACGGTCCGAATTTTTGGACCGATTTCCGAGCCCGAAACCAACTCCGCGCCGAATCAGTTTAGATTTCCGCGAGAGGGCCACTTAAGGGGGACCCACCCGGCCGCGGGACCCGTGCCCACCGACCCCGCCTGCCCCCGATCGCCCCACCTCGGGATCGCCCCCACCGCCAGCGCCTCGGGACGCGTGCCCGCCTCCCCTCGCGATCGCCGCCTCCTCCCTCGGTTCCTGGACCGCGCCGCCGCCCGCCTCCTCCTCGGCCTCCGCGCCAACCCCGCCGCTCACAGCGCCGCTGCCTTGCTTCTGCTGTTCTTCTGCCGCCGCCGCTGCGCTTCTTGCGCCAGCAGCGCCGCTGCTTCTTTGCTCGCCGCCTCGCCCATTGCGCTAACACGCGCGCACACGCGACGCTGCGCACGCACACACACGCGTCGTCTTGCGTGCCGTGTTGACGATCTCAAACCATGCGCTGACCGTTCCCCTACCGCGCAGGTCACCGCCGTCGCCGGAACGATCGCCGCACCGTCCGGAGTCCGTTTCGTCGCTTGTTTCCGGTAAGACTGCAGCCACCGTCAGATTTCAGATCAGCGGTTCAGATCGTTCGTTGACTGCTCAGACTCAGGCGTTGACTAGTCAGCGCCCAGTCAGCGGACGCGTTGACCAGTCAACAGACCCAGTTGACTGGTTAATTTCGTTAATCCTTTTAGTTGACAGATTTCGGTAGAATCTTATAAATTGCGTAGAAATTAAACCGCTGGGCCAAAAATTGCAAATAAAATATGTGTAGATTAAGTGAGTCGTGTAGAATCTTGCTGTATCTTTGGTTCAGACTTTTGCAGCAAGGTTTAGTACAGTTTAATCAAACTAGTTAGTGGCCTTTTTGGAGTAATTAATTCGTAGAAAAAGATTCGTAGCTCCAAAAATCGCGTATGATATGTCCCTAGATTCAGTGGAACGAGGGGAATCTCATCGTGAATTAAAAAGATAGGATTACAGTAAAAACTTCTGCAGAAACTGTCTAGTGGCTTTCTGCAGTGTTTTAATTACTCGTGGAGTTTTATAATTCCTTTTTGAATAATTCCAGTTGGTACTGTTTCTAATCAGCGATACCCATGCGGTAGAATTTTTCCAAGATTTTACAAACAGTATACTACCGGTAGAGAATTATTTGAGTTTTAGCTCTAGTTTTGAGCATTACTTTTTGCGTAATAGTTTTCCTTGCGCTAAAACTATTTTCCATGCATGCAATCGATAGTATTATTGAATAGGATTATTTGGTGCAGCTGTAGCACCAATTCGTTTGTCTTGCATACCTTCATGCATCATATTTGTTGCATATGCTAGTGGATTGTTTGTTTATGATTGCAATTGTATCGTGTAGATTGTGACGAGTGCAACGCTTGCTCGTGTGTGGATTGTTCTTCCGACCGCTACAACCAAGGCAAGTAGATGCTACTTTGTTCATGATATCGTCCTACTATTTTCAATGCATTGTCGTGTATTTTGTAGATGCATGTGTAGGATGATACTATCGCTATGCTATGACCTATTATGTGGTAGGGCTTTCCTTGTAGATGAACCATCGTTGGTAGATGTGCTTAGCCATGCTATGATGAACGAGGGCTGGGTTACATCACTGAAAGTTGTTTCTAAATGAGTTGTTTTGCAAAAACTAAAACAACTTAATCAATGAATCTCCTGGGTGTGATGGGATTGATAATTTTTGGTGGTTTCATTGCGGAAAGGCACCCAGGTATCAAGAGAGAATGATTGGCTTCTTTATTGTGTAGCTTACGTGTACAACCATGTTCCAATAATGGAATGGGCGGTTGGTTGGACTTAGTAGGTTGTGGTGACCCGAACCCGCGTATCCAGAGATGTAGAATTTTGGTAGGTTAGACCGGTGCGCGTCGGGATTGGGGAGCTACTTCCCGAACAGTCTCATCTTGGTCTTCTCCCTATCATCACCCAAAATGAGAGTGATGGTACGAGCTGGGCTGGCCAAGTCACATGGGTAAAGTGTACTAACCTCTGCAGGGTGTATAATCTAATCGATTAGCCGTGTCCCCGGTTATGGACATCTGAGTTGCTTGATATTGACTCCATGACATGTTTCTCGCTCATTCCAATTTCATAATTGTTTTAATGTTGTTGGGTTAACTTAATTGGGATCTTTTCAAAGAAAATCAAAAACTGTTTATGAAAGTAGGACAAAGTTATTTGCAAATGCAAGCCAGACACAGCTCCACTTGCCAAATATGCATGTAGTTGTTAGTACTATTGTCTCCATTACTAGCTCTACTTGCCATACATTCCATGTATTGACCCTTCGGGGCTGCTACGTTTCATGTTGCAGGTTATTCCGATTCTGATTAATCGTTATAGGTCACGGTACTCCACTCGGCACTTGTTCACTTGTGGGCAATTTGAAGAATGGAGGATTTACTCTATTTATGTTGCTACCTGAATAATTTGAGCTAGCTTTGGGCTAAGCTTTTATTGTAATAATGGTACTCTGGATCTTCGTTATTTATGATACACGGATATTTGCTATGTTATTCATCTTACTCTAATGTGGGCCAATGAACCGATTCAGGGATTGGCATGTCGCATAGAGGCCTCGGTCTTTTCAGAACCGCGGTTGTTACAGGATGGTATCAGAGCCCGTGTGTCGACTGTAGGATCGTGACCTAGGATTGGATTAGGAAGCCATAGATTTATTAAAGCCTATATTAACTCTGTCTTTCATCTTATGCCTTTCACCCTCGTAAATTCTTACCATATGCTATTCTCACACTTTCCTCTTTTAATTGATAGATGGGAGATGTCAGGACTGAGTATGCAACCATGGAGTCACCAAGGCCCTTTGCAAGGCAGTTAGCACAGCTCTCGCAGTCATTGGGATTGCCACTGCCCATGTTCAAGGGAAGGAGGCTGTACACCTATGGATATGGAGAGGATGCATGGAAGATCACTACCTTCATATTCAGGGATGCCGCGTTGCCAAATCCAGTGCATCTGATCTACACCAAGACATACTGCAACTGGGGATTTGGAATCAACTTGGCCATGCATGAAGCTCTGTCTCGCCAGTGCCATCAAGTCCGCCACCTACTGCCAGCAGATTCACCCTACAGTGACTATGGGAGGCGTGATGAAGATGGGCACATTGTGGTTACCCCGGATGACAGGAACAACATGCCGCCCCGTCGGAGGCACATAGAGGACATGGAAAGGGAGAATGGAGCTCTAGCTGAGAAGGTGATGATGGTGAAGGAGATTGCAGATTTTGCCAGCAATACTATGGCAGCCCAAGGATAGGAAATTGACACCTTGCATGAAGCTGTGGGAGTTATGGAGAACGCCCTGATACCATAGATGCAACCATAGCTCACCTTCATGGCACTGTACAGGAGAACACCCAGAACATACAACAGCTGCAAGGGACCGTCCAGGAAAGGGATCAAACTATTGAAGCTATGGCAGCCCAGATTGCCGCTCTCCAAGCGCAGCTGAACCCACCGTCTGATGATGACAATGGAGATGGTGGCAACAATGATGATGACAGTGGGAACGATGATGATGATGGAAGCGATGATGGTGGAGGAGATGAAGCTGTTGCAGTTGCAGCAGAGAGTGAAGAAGAAGAGGAGGATCCAGAAGAGGTGGAGTTTGAGATCTCAAGTGATGATTCAGGAGAGGTGTACACTCCGCCGCCATGGTTGAACCGTGAACCGAAGCGCCAACGCATGACAGCAAATACCTACCGCAACCTCTTCAAGAAGTAGATAGAAGTCCACCAGTTAGTCCTCGTTAGGTAAAATCGTTAGGATTATTCTCGATCATTGAGAAACTTAGTTGCTGTTAGTTAAGAGTGTTTAGTTGCTTATTTGTGTACTCCAATATCCTAGGAATTATTTGTGCAAAATTTTATAAAAGAGTTATGGCAAGTTTGGTTACTATCTGTGTTATTTTCGCAGCAGTTTTTCTGCTGATACAGCAGTACTGTACGATTTTTCATATTTTTCTGGTAACTGAGAAAAATCTGAAAAAATAGGGCTGGTGCGAAACTCTCTGTACTGTATGTGCAAAAATCAGCTTATTTTTCTAACGAGTTTAAGTCAGGCGGAAAAATTCGCGAACGCTGCTGGACTGTTCTGGCAGATTTGCTGTTTTGTTGTTTAGTTGATCAAATGTTTAGCTAACCATTGCCAACTCTTGTAAAACTATTTCAGTAGTTATATACTGCTAGGATAACCCCTGGGATGTTGCTAGATCGTTTGTTTGTTGATGTGTTGCTTGCTTGTGATTGTCTGCTATTGTTTGTTGTTGATTGATCATATGCATGGGTAGAATCCTATTATCGTAGTTGATTCTTTCTAAACTTACCTGTGCTGAACCGCAGATGCCTCCCCGCCGTCAACCCACCGAGTTGGAGCAGCTCAGGCATAGCTGACCCAAGTGATGACTCAGTTCATGGCATCTCAGAACAATAACAACAACGGAAACAACCAGCCTCAGGGAGATGCTCTCACCAGATTTCTGAGGTTAAGGCCAGCTAAGTTCTCTACTGCAACTGAACCAATGGTTGCTCTCGACTGGTTGCGTTCCGTCAACAAGGATCTAGTAACTGTTGGATGCACTAATGCTGAGAAGGTGAGGTTTGCCGCTCACCTACTGGAGGGACCAGCCACTTCTTGGTGGGACACTTTTCAGATCACCCACCCGCTGGATACTGTGACTTGGGCAATGTTCGAGGAAGGTTTCAGGACCAACCACGTGTCTTCGTGGAGTTACGAGCACGAAAAGGAAGGAGTTTCGTAACTTGCGCCAAAACCAATCGCACTGGCCGAGTACATTGAGGAGTTCAACAACCTGTCCGTTATGCACCGAGGATGTTGACACCGATGCAAAAGGGAGAGATTCTGGATGGCCTCGATGAACTTTCGGTCTGACTCTTGGTGGTTTATTGCCCCACTTTCCAGGAGCTTATGGACAAGGCCAGGATTTTGGAAGGGAAGCACAAGCAGGTGGAAAGCCGCAAGAGAAAGAGTAGCAATCGCCACTCTGGTTCACATCACAAGTCTCGCACTTCATATGATGGATACTCCAAGCATGGAGGAAGTGACCATGGGATCCATGACCGCCACCACCATGGAGGCGATGGGCATCGTCATGACAACCATAGGAGCAGCCACCACAGCCACAAGGGAGGACACTCTCACCACTCTGGAGGACACGGTGGACATGACCGCAACCGTGATCGCAACTTTGTGAAGAAGGATCTGAGTGAGGTGACGTGCTTCAAGTGTAAACAGAAGGGACACTATGCTGACAACTGTCCGGAGAGGAAGGGACCGAAGCCAACCAACAACGAGAAGGCCACAGTGAACCACATGAATGTGGAGGAGATCCCAGATGAGCCTGACCTTGTGATTGGTAAGTTTCCAATCAACACTCACCCTGCACTTATACTTTTCGATACTGGTGCATCGCATTCATTCATATCAAGGGCATTCGTGGATAAGTATAAGCTACCTACGGAGTCTATGAAAGGGTCTATTAGAGTGAGTTCACCTGGAGGAGATATGATAGCTAGCGCGGGATGCCGCAACTTAACTGTGAGGATTGGAACACACAATTTCATTGCACATTTGGTAGTGTTGGAATCACAGGGATTAGACGTTATTCTGGGTATGGATTGGATGTCTATGCATGAGGGACACATAGATTGTGCACAGCGAGCTGTTTCACTCAAAACCCCGGATGGTAAGAGGATTAGATTCAAGTCAGCTGTACGACCAGGAAAGTATAAGTTGAATTCTCTTAAGGGGGTTAGCATGGATACTGTGCCAGTGATTAGAGATTACCCTGACGTGTTTCCGGAAGAGCTGCCAGGGATGCCACCTGACAGGGAAGTAGAGTTTCTTATCGACCTGATGCCGGGAACAGGACCTATAGCAAAGAGACCATATAAGATGGATGTGGATGAGCTGAAGGAATTGAAGAAGCAGCTGAAAGAGCAGTTGGACAAGGGATTCATTCAGCCTAGTTCGTCGTCATGGGGAGCACCTGTTCTGTTTGTGGAGAAGAAATATAGCAGCAAGAGATTAGTAGTGGACTATCGCTCGCTGAATGAAGTAACCATCAAGAACAAGTACCCTCTGCCGAACATAAATGATTTGTTTGATCAACTGGAAGGAGCAAAGGTGTTTAGCAAGATTGATCTGCGATCAGGCTACTTTCAATTGAAGATCCGGGAGGAGGACATACCAAAAACCGCCTTCACCACTAGGTATGGTCTATATGAGTATACGGTTATGTCTTTTGGACTAACGAATGCCCCGGCATATTTCATGACCATGATGAACAAGGTATTTATGGAGTATTTGGACAAGTTCGTGGTGGTGTTTATTGATGACATACTGATATATTCCAAGAATGATGCTGAGCATGAGAAACATCTGCGACTGATTATGGAGAAACTGAGGGAACACCAGCTGTATGCCAAATTTAGCAAGTGTGAATTCTGGCTTAACACCGTTGGGTTTCTTGGACACGTAGTGTCAGGAGAAGGAGTCGCTGTTGATCCAAGCAAAGTGACTACAGTAACTGAGTGGGAAGCACCCAAGAATGCGGGAGAGATTCAAAGCTTTTTGGGACTTGCTGGATATTACAGGAGGTTCATTGAAAACTTTTCCAAGATTGCTAAGCCGATGACTGAACTTCTGAAGAAGGAGAGAAAGTTTGAATGGACGGATGTGTGTGATGCCAGCTTCCAGGAACTGAAGCGTCGACTAGTGACCGCACCTGTTCTGTGTTTACCAGACCTTCAGAAGGATTTCCAAGTGTACTGTGATGCTTCTCGACAGGGACTTGGGAGTGTGCTGATGCAAGATGGGAGAGTGGTATCATATGCCTCGCGACAACTCAAGCACCATGAGCGGAATTACCCCACACACGACTTGGAGTTAGCGTCAGTGGTTCATGCGCTCAAAGTATGGAGGCATTACTTAATGGGAAAACACTGTGATGTATACACCGACCACAAGAGCCTGAAGTACATATTCACGCAGATGGAACTGAACATGAGACAAAGGAGATGGTTGGAACTTATCAAGGATTATGACATGAATCTACAATACCACCCAGGAAAGGCCAATGTAGTAGTAGATGCTCTGAGCCGGAAGGTTTATGCCAATGGGTTGACAGTTGGTGAATTACCCGAGGATTTGTGCAAGCAATTCAAGGACCTTAGACTGGAGGTAGTATCTGAAGGATATTTGGCTACAATGGAAGTCCAACCAACGCTACAGGATAGAATCAGGAAGGCTCAGGTAGGAGATAAGGAAATAGAGGAGATAAAGGAAAAGATGAAGGAGAATCGGGAAAAGGATATTCGCGAGGATGAGCATGGTACCTTGTGGTATGGAGATCGTTTGTGTGTGCCCAGCAACCCGGAGATAAGGGAGTTGATTCTGCAGGAAGCTCATAACTCGCCATACTCCATACATCCGGGCAACACAAAGATGTATATGGATTTGAAGAGCAGATTTTGGTGGAACAACATGAAGGGAGATATTGCCAAGCATATTGCCCTATGTGATGTGTGCAGCCGAGTGAAGGCGGAACACCAGAAGCGCCAGGATGCTACAGACCATTGCTCATGCGGATTGGAAGTGGGATAGAGTGGGAATGGACTTTATCACAGGATTGCCCAGGACCAGGTCAGGATATGACTCTATTTGGGTAGTGGTCGACCATTTGACCAAGGTAGCCCACTTTATACCGGTGAAGACGACCTATACGAGTGCAAAGTTGGCCAAGATTTACATGGACAAAATTGTGTGCCTACATGGAGTTCCCAAGAGTATCGTATCTGACAGAGGCACCCAATTTACCTCACACTTCTGGCGCCAGCTGCACGAGTCACTTGGTACTAGATTGGAGTTTAGCACAGCGTTTCACCTGGTGATGGATGACCGAGAGAGAGTGAATCAGATTTTGGATGACATGCTGAGAGCTTGCGCTTTGGCTCATGGTTCTAGTTGGGATGCGAATTTGCCGTATGCTGAGTTTTCCTACAACAACAGCTATCAAACCAGCATCAAGACGTCACCGTTCGATGTGCTGTATGGGAAACGGTGCCGAACACCATTGCTATGGGATGGAGTAGGAGAACGTCAGTTGTTTGGACCTGATTTGATCAAGGACGCTGAGGAGAAGGTCGCCTTGATTAGGGACAGGCTGAAGGTAGCACAGTCAAGACAGGAGAGCTACGCTGACGCCAAGCGTAAGGAAGTGGTGTATGAGATAGGTGATAGAGCATACCTCAGAGTGTCGCCACTTCGTGGAATCAAGAGATTTGGAATTAAGGGTAAGTTGGCACCTCGATTTATTGGACCGTATCGGGTCTTAGCACGCAAAGGAGAAGTTGCTTATCAGTTGGAGTTGCCAGAAGCTCTATCCGCTGTTCACAATGTGTTCCACGTATCCCAGCTGAAGAAGTGCCATCCGGATATGGTGGATACACCATTGAGGGACACTGTACCGCTAGAGGAGGTTTAGCTTGAGAACGACTTGACCTATGAGGAGAAACCGGTCAAGATTCTGGAGACAGCGGAGAGGACTACCTGTACCAAGACGATCAAGTTTTGCAAGGTG
This sequence comes from Avena insularis, assembly GCA_023614405.1. Classification (NCBI taxonomy): domain Eukaryota; kingdom Viridiplantae; phylum Streptophyta; class Magnoliopsida; order Poales; family Poaceae; genus Avena; species Avena insularis. The sequence continues at coordinate 372,236,328 of CM042695.1, read as the reverse complement.
CAGTGGAGCCACCACACGGAAGAGGAAGCCACTTGGGAGCGTGAGGATGACATCCGAGAGGACTACCCACACCTATTTGCTAGCCGCGCCGAATCTCGAGGACGAGATTCATCTTAAGGGGGTTAGTCTTGTCACATCCCAAATTTTAGATTTGGTCTTGCATATCATTCATATCATTGCATCATACCTTTCCATACAAAACCGTCGAGTAAAAAGGTTTGGCAAAACGCTATTTACAAAACCCTATTCTATTTTGCTACGAGGCTCCTGCGGGAGGCTTTAGTAGGACTAGCGTTGACCACCCTTGTAGATTAGTGGTTTCGCTCAAACCTTGACCCTAGATTGTTCCCCTCAACTGTACAAAACCGTAGGAGCAAGAATCGCTCGATTCGGAGCTCGTACGGAGAATTTGCGGCCGTTTTATGAAAAGATCGGAAAACGGTCCGAATTTTTGGACCGATTTCTGAGCCCGAAACCAACTCCGCGCCGAATCAGTTTAGATTTCCGCGAGAGGGCCACTTAAGGGAGACCCACCCGGCCTCGGGACCCGTGCCCACCGACCCCGCCTGCCCCCGATCGCCCCACCTCGGGATCGCCCCCGCCGCCAGCGCCTCGGGACGCGTGCCTGCCTCCCCTCGCGATCGCCGCCTCCTCCCTCGGTTCCTGGACCGCGCTGCCGCCCGCCTCCTCCTCAGCCTCCACGCTAACCCCGCCGCCATCGCCACTCGCAGCGCCGCCTGCCGCTGTCATGGCTACTGCCGCCCGCGCTGCGCTTGCTGCCAGCGCGCTATTTCTTCCGCCACGCCCTGCCCGCTTCACGTAACGCGCTTTACGCACGTCTACGCGCGACGCCTTTACCGCGCGCCGTCTTGCGCGCCGCGTTGACGATATCAAACCATGCGCTGACCGTTCCCCTACCGCGCAGGTCACCGCCATCGCCGGAACCGATCGCCGCACCGTCCGGAGTCCGTTTCGTCGCTTGTTTCCGGTAAGACTGCAGCCACCGTCAGATTTTAGATCAGCGGTTTAGATCGTTAGTTGACTGGTCAGACTCAGGCGCCTAGTCAGACGATTGACCAGTCAGCATACGCGATTGATCGGTTAATTTCGTTAATCCTTTTAGTTGACAGATTTCGGTAGAATCTTGTAAATTGCGTAGAAATTAAACCGCTGGGCCAAAAATTGCAAATAAAATATGTGTATATTTAGTGAGTCGTGTAGAATCTTGCTGTACCTTTGGTTCAGACTTTTGCAGCAAGGTTTAGTACAGTTTAATCAAACTAGTTAGTGGCCTTTCGGGAGTAATTAATTCGTAGAAAAACATTCGTAGCTCCAAAAATCGCGTATGATATGTCTCTGGATTCAGTGGAACGAGTGGAATCTCATCGTGAATTAAAAAGATAGGCTTATAGTAAAAACTTCTGCAGAAACTGTCTAGTGGCTTTCTGCAGTGTTTTAATTACTCGGGGAGTTTTATAATTCCTTTTTGAGTAATTCCAGTTGGTACTGTTTCTAATCAGCGATACCCATGCGGTAGAATTTTTCCAAGATTTTACAAATAGTATACTACCGGTAGTGAATTATTTGAGTTCTAGCTCTAGTTTTGAGCATTACTTTTTGCGTAATAGTTTTCCTTGCGCTAAAACTATTTTCCATGCATGCAATCGATAGTATTATTGAATAGGATTATGTGGTGCAGCTGTAGCACCAATTCGTTTGTCTTGCATACCTTCATGCATCATATTTGTTGCATATGCTAGTGGATTGTTTGTTTATGATTGCAATTGTATCGTGTAGATTGTGACGAGTGCAACGCTTGCTCGTGTGTGGATTGTTCTTCCGACCGCTACAACCAAGGCAAGTAGATGCTACTTTGTTCATGATATCGTCCTACTATTTTCAATGCATTGTCGTGTATTTTGTAGATGCATGTGTAGGATGATACTATCGCTATGCTATGACCTATTATGTGGTAGGGCTTTCATTGTAGATGAACCATCGTTGGTAGATGTGCTTAGCCATGCTATGATGAACGAGGGCTGGGTTACATCACTGAAAGTTGTTTCTAAATGAGTTGTTTTGCAAAAACTAAAACAACTTAATCAATGAATCTCCTGGGTGTGATGGGATTGATAATTTTTGGTGGTTTCATTGCGGAAAGGCACCCAGGTATCAAGGGAGAATGATTGACTTCTTTATTATGTAGCTTACGTGTACAACCATGTGCCAATAATGGAATGGGCGGTTGGTTGGACTTAGTAGGTTGTGGTGACCCGAACCCGCGTATCCAGATATGTAGAATTTTGGTAGGTTGGACCGGTGCGCGTCGGGATTGGGGAGCTACTTCCCGAACAGTCTCATCTTGGTCTTCTCCCTATCATCACCCAAAATGAGAGTGATGGTACGAGCTGGGCTGGCCAAGTCACATGGGTAAAGTGTACTAACCTCTACAGGGTGTATAATCTAATCGATTAGCCGTGTCCCCGGTTATGGACATCTGAGTTGCTTGATATTGACTCCATGACATGTTTCTCGCTCATTCCAATTTCATAATTGTTTTAATGTTGTTGGGTTAACTTAATTGGGATCTTTTTCAATGAAAATCAAAAACTGTTTATGAAAGTAGGACAAAGTTATTTGCAAATACAAGCCAGACACAGCTCCACTTGCCAAATATGCATGTAGTTGTTAGTACTATTGTCTCCATTACTAGCTCTACTTGCCATACATTCCATGTATTGACCCTTCGGGGCTGCTATGTTTCATGTTGCAGGTTATTCCGATTCTGATTAATCGTTATAGGCCACGGTACTCCACTCGGCACTTGTTCACTTGTGGGCAATTTGAAGAATGGAGGATTTACTCTATTTATGTTGCTACCTGAATAATTTTAGCTAGCTTTGGGCTAAGCTTTTATTGTAATAATGGTACTCTGGATCTTCGTTATTTATGATACACGGATATTTGCTATGTTATTCATCTTACTCTAATGTGGGCCAATGAACCGATCCAGGGATTGGCATGTCGCATAGAGGCCTCGGTCTTTTCAGAACCGCGGTTGTTACAACCGGGAGGAGGAGGAGGTGTCGGCAGCGACAAGTGATGACAAGGGCGGCCATTGGCGTGGCCAAGGCAGCGGCGCGTGCTGAGTAGAGGGGCTAGGGCTTGGTGTTTTGGGGCAGCCCTCCCCCTCTATTTATGAGAGGGGGCAGCCTTGGGAGGGGTGAGTTTGAATCCACTTCCAAACCTAAGTTGGAAGGACTCTTTCCTACTTCCACTAGAAAACCATTGTTCCAGTTTGACTTTTCAAACCTCCCGTTTGACTTTCAATTTAGAGCTTTAATTCTCTCTTACAAATGACCACATCAAGTGACCTAGGATATGATCTAATCATTCCACTTACCCATGACACATTCATGGACTATTCCCCTTCCGGACCGGTGAACCTTCTAGAACCTCTCCGATGAAAACATCGGAATGTTTCCCGAAGTCCGGAATCGGACTTTCCTTATATGAATCTTATTCTCCAGACAATTCCGGATCGACTCGTGATATCCCGGATCCCATCCGAGACTCCGAACAACATTCGGTATTCCATATCTACTAAACAACATCAAATCCTTAAGTGTGTCTCCCTACGGTTCGTGAATTATGCGGACATGACCGAGATACTTCTCCGATCAATAACCAATAGAGGAATCTGGAAATTTATATGGCTCCCACATATTTCTATGATTATTTTGCGATCGAATGAACCATTTACATACGATACCAATTTCCCTTTGTCTCACGATAGTTTACTTATTCGAGGTTTTGATCGTCGGTATCTCTACATATCTAGTTCAACCTCGTTACCGATAAGTACTATTTTCTCATTCATGTGATATGTGATCCCTTGTGAGCCAGTCACATGCTTGCAAGCTAATTGGATGACATTCCACCGAGAGGGCCCCAGAGTATATCTATTCGTCATATGGATGGACTGTTGGAATTATGCCCTAGAGGCAATAATAAAGATGTTATTATTATAATTCTTGTTCATGATAAAGTTTATATTCCATGCTAGAATTGTATTAAGCGGAAACATTAATACTTGTGTGGTTTGTGAACAACACCGTGTCCCTAGTATGCCTCTATGGACTAGCTCATTGATTAATGATGGTTAAGGTTTCCTAACCATAGACATGAGTTGTCGATTAATAATGAGATCATATCATTGGGAGAATGATATGATGGACATACCCAAACTAAGCGAAGCAATTAGATCGTGTCATCGTGTTCATCTTTGCGAAGCTTTTCTTATGTCAAATATTGTATTCCTTAGACCATGAGATAATACAACTCCCTGGTATTGGAAGAAAGCTTTGAGGTCATCAAACGTCATCCTATGAAAGGGTGATCATAAAGGTGTCTCTCAGGTGATCGGAAAGTACCTGTTGGGTTATATGTATCGAGATGGGATTTGTCCCTTCCAAGTCGGAGAGATATACTTCGGGCCCACTCGGTAATCGATATCAACACCGCTTGCAAGCATGTGGTTAAGGAGTTAATCGCAAAGTGATATCGGATTACGGAACGAGTAAAGTACTTCGTGAGCGAGATTGAACTAGGTATGATGCAAGCGATCGAATCTCGGGCAAATAAAATATCGCGAGACGAAGGGAATATAAATATGGGATTGATTGAATCCTGGCATCGTGGTTCATCCGATATGATCATCGATGAATGTGTGGGAGTCAATATTGGTTTCGGCCATTTGTTGATTATTGATATAAGATCATGTCTGCATGTTCTCGAACCCGAAGGGTCACACACTTAACGTGTCTCGACGCTAGGATAGATTGGATAATTGGTTTATGAGTTTTTGTTCAGAGTCTCGGATGGGATCCGGGACATCACGAGAGGTTCCGGAATGGTCCGGAGAATAAGATTCATATAAGGCAATGCAGTTTTTGGAGTTCGGAATTGTTTTGGGTTAATCGGTATTGTACCAGAAGCTTCTAGAACCTTCCGGAGGGGGACCAACGTGGCCCCACCTGTCGGGAGGGGGCATGGGCCTATGAGGGAGTGCCCTGACCGCATTGGGCCAGGGGCACAAGGCCCCATAGGGCCCAGCCGGCCAACCTAGGGCTAAACCCTAGGAAAGCTTCTAGAAGGGGGGAAACTTGCCCCCCACTCTTCCCTCCTTGGCCGTCGGCCTAGGCTTGGGGGAGGGGCTAGGGTTGGCTCCCACCCCTCTATATAAAGAGGGCTGGGGCTTCAAGGGTATGAAGATCTCATCTAATCCCTCTCGTTGTTTGCATATCCTAGATTAGATCTTGGCTTTCCCGTTCGCATCCATAGAATTTTTTTGATTTACTATGCTGCGAAACCCTTCATGGACAAATCCCACTCTTGATCCATGTGACTCAACCCATACTTTCCGAACACTCAATGCCACCTTTATAGCCACCCAGTTACGGTGTGGTGTTTGATGTCATCAAAGCATCCTTCCGGTGATGGTGATTAGCATGATCTCATGGTCGAAGGAATTAGGTTACTATGTATCAGAAAGCTTATAGCAAACGAACTATTAAAATGACTTGATCTTTATGCTATGCTTATCTATAGGAGTATGTCCATCACACCATTCTCCTAATGATATGATCTTGTTTTTAATAACATCTCAATGTTTATGATCGAGAAACCACGATCATCTATTAACCAACAAGCTAGTATTATAAAGAGGATTTACTAGGGACTTTAATTTAGTTTACAAATCACACAAGCATTAATGTTTCCGGTTAATACTATTATAGCATGAATGTAAACATTTATCATAAACACAAAGATATAATAATAACCACTTTTATTATTGCCTCTAGGGCATATCTCCAACAGTATGATGCGTGACTAGTTCCACCTTGGACTATGGGTCCATGTAGTAGCTAGATGGTTGTATCTCCTCCTTTGTGCTTTCATGTATAGATCTTGTGAGCTCCGTTCATGATCAAGATCTAATCTATTTATAATCATGCATGTTGTGTTTGCGGGGATCCGATGGATATTGAGATTATTATGTTGGTTTGATTAATGGTTTGTCTTTATGATTCTATCATGTCTGTATTGTTTGTGATCTTGCATGCTCTCCGTTGTTAGTATCTATCTTGGCCAAGTAGTTGCTTGTGACTCCAAGAGGGGGTATTTATGCTCGATAGTGGGTTCATGCCTCTAGTTTCCAAGGGAAGTGACAATAATATCTTCGGTTATAGATGTGTTGTTGCTACTAGGGAGAAAACAAAGGTCTCTTGTTCATGGAGCATGTGAACCGTTTACCTTACACACTTTGCTTAAGGTTATGCATTGCTTGCAACTTATCTTTGGAGGGGTTCGGATGATAACCTGAAGGTGGACTTCTAGTCATAGATGCAGTTGGATGGCGGTCTATGTATTTTGTTGTATTGCCCGATCGAATCTCATAGGATCTTTCTGACTAGTAATTGCATTGTTATGCCTTGCTCAGTTCCTGTCAATTTCCCTGCTGTAATTTGTTTACCCTTCATGCCATGTTGTTTATCTAAGGAGAGCACCTCTAGTGAACTATGGACCCCGGTCCAATCTTTACCATTGATACATCTTCCACTGTTACTTGTTTACTTGCTGCAAACCATTACCTTCCACACGGTATGTTTAATCCTTTGTTACAGCAAATCGGTGAGCTTGACAACCTCACTGATTCGTTGGGGCAAAGTTTTGAGTTTGTGTTGTGCAGGTCTTCGCGTTGCTTGCAATACCTGTGTGACGTTTCCTTCCTCCTTATGGTTCGATAACCTCGGTCTCTACCGAGGGAAGACTTGCTGTTGTGATCATCACACCTTGCTCTTGGGGTTTCCAACGAAGTGCTCCACGTCAGCACCATCATTTGCCAACATGTCCAGGAGCTCTGCCTCATGGTCCTCCATCGTATCCCCAAAGGAAACATGCCCGCTCGTCACCAATCGATGCTGACGAGTTCGTCCCCTCCGATACTAGCCGACGTCCGAGCCGTCGATTCCAACCTCTCTCGACCTCATCATGGCCTTGACCTGGCTCCACGTGAGCCAATTGTCCTTCTGGACACCTCACGCTCTTGCTCTCGCTCTTTAGTGTGCTCCAGCTGTGTGCCACCATGGACCTCCGCTCGGCCATATCACCGGGAAGGTTCCGGTGACCTATTTCTAGTTGAGTCGCCCCATTTAGGTTCTCCGTGCTCTCCTGCATCGAACACGTATCCACGCTTCCCTGTTCGGCTTTCTCCGTCGGTTTCATCATTGGCATGAGAGAGTGCCTTCATTGTTGACGTCCTGATGACCATGTTGACACCAACCTCTTTTTATCCTTCTCCAAAAAATATTTTTAGTATTTGTTAAAAGCCATACAAGTGGGCCCCATGTGAAATTTACAGAAAGTTCCATAAATTAATGACTATGCTTAAATGACAATGAGCCCCACCCGCGAGAAACGCCGTTAGGATAGCTAACAAGCTAATTAGTGTAATTTGAAACGAGCTGCCGGCGACCTGCGAAAACCGAGGACAGTGGTGTTATTTTTTGTAGTAGTAGTTGGCTCAAATGTGATGGTATTTTGCAATTTTCTCCCAGAGATGAGACGAGAGAGCGAGCACAAGAAACCAACCCCACCTCAGATCATGCCTTCCTTCCCGCCCCCGCCCCTCCCATCGATTTGTCTTTTTTTAACAAGGGAAAGGCCCATGAGGACTTGAATACTGCATTAATAATAAAAAGGTACGGTACATTTTACATAAAGAACCCAAAGAGTGAACAATAATACATACCGAGTCCTTACAACTTGCAAAACACACCCTCACCACTTTGCAGGAAAAGCAATCGAGTCCGCCAACACCGTCGGTGAGCTTTGGCCTCAAGCAGCGAGCACCGCCGCCAACACCATCAAGGCCACATGGAGCTGAGAAAGATAGGTACTTCGCCGCGAGACCAGAAAAGGGCCTCCGCTGGAGGTTGAGTACACCCTGGAACAACGTCGTCGCCCGTGGAGGCGTTGTCTGTCAGTGACAGGATTCAGCAGACGAACTTGTGCTGGCGATGGAACACTCCAGAGAACAGCAGTGTATCACACACTCCCCAAGCTCCTCCGCCGCCGAAGGCCACCGCCACGAGAATCCCCTCCACCGAGCCGCCATGGACAGCCAGAAGGGGGGTCGAGGACAGCGAAATTCAGCACCAAAGAGAAGCCAATAACCGCTTATTGAAAGAAGCCTCGCTAGGTCTGCCCTTGGAGCCAAGCCTCCACAATGGAAGCTCAACTGACAATGACGGTGGCAACCGCCTAGCGTCGTGAAGGAGCACCAGCTCGGGAAGCCTCCGGATGAAGTGGAAGACGACCTTATTGTCGGAGATGCCGTACTCCAATCTTCTCCCAAGCCACCACTCTTGCCACTAGAGGAGAGCATCGAGGAAGATGGAGCAGAGGACACGCCAGATCCGGCCGATGGAACCCGGCGACCTACTCCTAGTTGGCACAGGGGCACAACCACTACAACAACAACCTAGAACCTAAGCTACTGAGGCCGGCGCCTCTCCTCGGCCTCGATCGGCCGGTGACATCGCCGGCGGGACCATCATATCTGCAGGCCGGAGGGAGGAAGTCGACTCTCAAGGGGAAATGTTGGTGGAAGACAGGAGAGAGGAGAGAGGTGGCTGTTACTAGATTGGTAGCCATCGATTTGTGGATGTGTGCACCCCAACGATATCTAACCCGAATCCGAAGCCAAGCGAAACTGCACCGATGTGCTGCACTGCACGGTCTGCACTCTGCACTAGCCTACTACTTTTCATCCCCTCTGGCCGGCCTCTCCCATAAATAAATGCATCGATCCATGAGGCGAGGTGAGTAACCAACGCCCAGACCAGACCCCCTTCAGATTGCACCCTCCCCAAATCTCCAGTGGTCGATCTCTCCCCCACCCTGTCGCCCGTCCATGAGGATCCGACGGAGGCCGCAGGCGCAGGTGCCGCTGCACCACCACTCAGAATCGTCCACCGCCCCGTATCAGCCGCTGCCGCTGCCGCCGCCGCCGCCAAACGCGGCCGCAAACCAACACCGTTGGCCCCCGCGAAAGGAGGAGGAGAATCTGGCAGAGTTGCACCGCCCAAATGTGGACGAGCCTTCCCGTCCGGCGCATCCGAAGGTACGCTCGTCCTGCCTGCTCCTGTATCAGAGGAACAGATAGATAGATAGAGATCTGCTTGTTCATTTTCGTTGCACCTCATCTCATCAGGGTGGGTGCTCTCAGATCTATGCTGACCCCATCTCGTTCCATCTCTCTATCTCTGGCAGGGCAACAACGTGGTGGGGGGACGCAGCGGCAGCAACCCGGGTAGTGGTGGTGGTGCGCAACGTCGTCAGGCCGGAGCAGCAGCGGCAGACGGCCACGGGAGGTACGTGATCCATATAATTGTGACACCCAACTAAAACCGGGACATTGTACAGAACAGGAAATCTTCTTCTGTCATCTCTGATGGTCGAGTAGATGTGGTAATGGCAAAACAAGTCGAAATGGAAATCATCCAAGGCCTCTTTCCCGTTCGCTGATGGGCTTGCTGGCCTTCTGTTGTTTTTATACTCTATGATACCATGCCAGCTCGACGTATGAATATGACACGCACCGGTCCAACCAATTTACTCCCTCTGTCCCAAAATAGATGTCTCATATTTGTCAAAATTTGAATAAATCTAGACACTATTTAGTATATAGATTAATCCAAAATTTGAAAAACATAAGACATCTATTCTTGAACTAAGGGAGTAATACACTGCCAACACCCTCTGCTCTCGATCCGCTTGTCAGACACACCCCTCGGCCTCTAATAGTACAGTATAGTAAGCGTAGTCATGTGCAGTGCTGAGTGCTAGTAATTCCAGTGCACTCTACTAATGCAGTACTAGTCTATATCCTACTGTTGACGTACGAGCACGATCTCGTCGGCGATCATGGCCTTACAGCCTGTTTGCCTTGTCTTCTTCCTCTCCATGCCCACGTTGCCTGCATCTGCACTACCATGGGTGCAAATGTGCACGGAAATACAACACCACACCTATGTTGAGCCCCGGCATCATCACTACCGTTAGTTTATTCAAGATTCATGCAAACGATTTTACAGAAAGATCCTTCCTCTCAGTCTAGATTTATACTAGATTTATTAGAAATCTGAAACTGTTTTGAATCTTGCAGACACATACATGATTCGATAGCAACTATAGAACTAATAGGAAAACAATCAAATTAAGAATAGAAAAATTAGAAAAATAACCAAAATTAATAAAAATTTAAAGATACATACAAATTTCAGCAGATCTAGTCAAGAAACATACAAGTTTCACTGTCCGATGGAGCTCGAATTGTTTGCACGTTTGTGATGTCGGGGGGCCTAACTTACTTGCGGTAAATCCGCTCTCTAAATGTGCATAATATTGCACCCGCGGTCCATGTTTTGGGAGACATGCAGATGCATGGACCATGTCTGAGCCATTTGTTCATATGGGTCTTTGTCTTGCTGTATATTCATGGTTACTGCTACTAGTGATTAGTAGGCACCAATGTACTACACCTTCCGTTGTACTAAATTAAGCTGGCACTTTTTATTATGAATCCGAGAGAGTATCTTAAATTCTTAGCATCTACTCCTCTATTTAAAAATATAAAATATTTTAGGTCTGCGAAGTAAATATATTTAGACACCTTTTAGTATATATATTTATTTAAACCTATATACTAAAAGTTGTCTAGATATATTAGCTCCACTAAACTAAAATATCTTATATTTTTAGACGAAGGGAGTAGGTAGTAGATGAAGGGAGTAACTAGTAGATGTTCATTCTACTAATCTCGTTTAATTGGGCTAAGTGAAGTGTATCGATTGATGTATATGCTTTTATGTTGCACTGCAGCATAGAGAATGGAAATCACGACGACTATGAGTGGCCCGTGATCAATGCCGCCGGACAAGGTCTTGCCAACGGATCCGCCCTTGCATTGCCAGCGGCTCCGGTGCAAGCCAAGGAAGGGATCAAGAGCGACGGGCACAAGAGGCGGCGCAGCCCCGTGGTGCTGCTGGAGGGGTCCCGGTGCAGCCGCGTGAACGGGCGCGGGTGGCGCTGCAGCCAGCCCACGCTGGTCGGCTACTCCCTCTGCGAGCACCACCTTGGCAAGGGCCGCCAGTCCCGCAGCGCCGCCAACGGTGGTGGTAGCGGCGGTGGGACCAAGCTCGGCCGCACCAAGCCGGCCAGCAGCAGGAAGAACGCCGCCGCGATGGCCGTGGTCACTCTGGAGGCCAGCGTGCCGTCCACCCTGCGGCACGTCGATCTCAGGTCGATCGATGGAATTGTACAGTGAGATGGGAGAAGAGTTCGCGTGGTGACTAGCTGCGGATTCCTCTTGCTTATCTGTGATTTTTTTAATAAAACGGGCAATGTTTCTTTATTTTATTTAAAAAAGTAGAAGAGAAACGGTCTAAAACCGTTTCAGACATCCTCGCCGATTGTGATGGAACATGACCACCTCGAGGACACACATAGTCAACCCGCTACAATCATAAACCGCACACATACACCACCGAAGCGAGGACCATCGTCGAGGTTGACCATCAGTGTCATCGTCATCACTCCTCGAGCGAGCGAATCCGACTCCACCCAAGAACGATCACCTAAGAAGCCATCGCTGTAACGTCCTGGTGAAGCCCACACCAGCCTATGCCAAACAATCGACCCCTCACATATATGGCCGACAGCTCTGAATCTCATGATGAGTGCGAGACTCGCGCCGACGAAGACCTTCGCGGCCGAACCTCCCACGTAGTGAATTGTTGCCACTCGCCCGACGCAGGGCCTCCCTGCCACTAGCACAACGCGACAACAGCTCCGAATTCACAACAAAGACGGCCCAGCACGAAAATCCATCGAACACGCCGGAACAAGAGCCGACTACCAAAGTCCTGTCGCGACCAAATCTTCACTCTTCAGCATCATCGTTGTTGCACTAGTCTCCACGCAGAACTCCTGCATCGACGGCCGACCTCCTGCCAGGAACAAAACAACACCGCCTAGGCGGCTAATCTCCACCATCTTCCACAGTCCCTCTAGCAAGATCCAGCTTCAAAACATTGCCCCCTAAGAGAGAACAAGACGCAAGACTCGTCGCCAATGTCCGATCAGGAGAGCCTAGATCTAGGGTTTCCCCTGGAGAAAATCGGGTGGGTAATTGGATAGCACCATCAGGATAGAACCATCAATACCTCCATCAAGGTTGCGGCACCCACGGACGTTGCCATTGATGTCTTCGACCCCAGCCAGAGCCTGACTTTCGCCAGCATCCACGCACCCAACCCATGATCTGATTAGACCACAACAACACCAGTCGCAGCCAGCCGCACCTCGTGAAGACCACCGACGACCAACTTCGGCTGGACGCTCCAAATCCACCACGGTCAACCAGGCGCATGACTATCGGACGCTGAGCGAGCCACCCAGTCCTACCGAGCACCATGTCGGCAAAGAACAGAGGAGCACACCCTAGGCCAGGAACCACCATGGTTCCGAGTTGCTGTCAAACATCAGGCGCATGACGCGCACCACGCACGCCATCTTGGCCGCCGAGGACCAGAATCAATGAGCCAAGAGCACAGAGCCGCCCTCCGCACATTATCATCCTCCCACGCTAACCTTCCCCATCGTCGCCACCACCACAACATGCACCACTCTGCACCCTTCGGGCCGCAAATGCTCCCCGCTCTCGTAAGCTCAGATCGCCCGCCCGTGGCTTTACCAAGCAAGGCTTCAGCCTTTCGCCGTGCCCCCTGATCCATGCACGACTGCGCTCTCCCACATCCTGGACGTCGCCCGCACCGTCGCGTACCCCTGCCCCCTGTGCCGCCGTGCATGCCTGCAGCCCCGCCGACGCCCGCAATTCTCTCTGATTAAGGGAATCTCCACTGGGACAACCCAAATGACCAACCGAAATCCGTTTCTATCTATTTGGGTTGGGCCGCAGTCGCTTTTGGGTCGGGTTCTGGCATGTCTGGTCAACAGTGCCCAGCGATGCAACCCATCTGTCCGCTCTTGGCAAATAGGTCATCACCAACACCGATGTATCTTGAGTGTCTTCTTGTCGCCCGGCTGTCTCCCGTCTTTCTTTCCTGTTGCTTCTCGCCAGTTCTGGGCATTTCCCGCCGCGTCCAGGCGCAAGCATAAAAGGGGGAGGTCGCGGAGATATCTTCGACCAGACCCACACCAACCCCACCACAAAACCACCATGCATGGCCGTTCGTGTCGGCGCGACGAGATCCATGGCAACCATGGCGCCGAAGATAAGAGAAGACCGAGCGCCCGCTGCTGCCGTGGTGGCCGAACCCTTCGGTGGCACCGGACGTGTTGTCGCCTCCGATTCTAGGAGCGCCCGCAGATATACACTATCCTACTGCGGTCGTGGCACACTTACTACAACTATAACATGACCACCGGTGAGCGTTTCTCATTGGAGGTGATGAACCGCGTCTTTCTGCCAGAGAACCGGTGACGTCTAGCGCTTAGAGAAGTGCACGACGAGCTTCAGGACACGATGCAGGCCAATCCCGACGATGCTTACCTATGTTTCCACCTCGCCGAAGATGGAGAAGAGCTGCAGACGCAGCAGGTGATCTACTTCTCTCTCGAGGAAGAATGGGGTCTTATCGACCCGTCGGCGCCGCCGCCAGGCGCATAGCTAGAATGGTGTTGTAGTGTTGTTTGTAAAATATTTAAAGACTCGAATAAAACTTTTCATTGCAAATGGCCGATGCCCACATTGCTACATCATACATGGCGAGTGCATAGTCTAGCCTACCATCGAAGTCGGAGTGGTAGCAGCACCAACACATAGTGTCGTCGAAGACGCTGGCAGCGAGCCTTCCATTGACGTCGTACTTGAAGACGACGATGTTGTCCGCTTCGATCTGGTGGGCGCGGGCGAAGCACTCCCAACCGTTTGCGAGGTACAGCTGTTCGAGGTGGTCGAACTACACCTCCACCAGGTACCTGGTGGTCTTGACACTGTTCGCCCACAGAATGACAAGCGGGGGCGGTTTGTCACCGACCAGCGACGCGAATTTGGGGAGGAGCAGCTTGTACCACGCCATGCCAGAGTGGATGGCCATGGCGAACTGGATCCTAGGTCGACCTCCTCGGGCAACGATGATGTTGAGGGAGAGCATGGTGGCGCTTCCTTCACGCCTCCCTGGACGTCCCCAGCCGGGACCCGGTGCTCGTCCTAGACGCCCTTCCCTCGATCCAATGCTGTGGGCCATGCTTAGGTACCAGTAGTGGCGGACGGGAATGAGAAGGGGGAGAGTGTGCTGTGGTGTGGGAGAAGATGGTTGTGCGCGGCCAGTTAAAAAGAGCTGGCATCGGATGCCGGTGCGGAGGCCGAAGTGACGACATTGAAGTGTCCAGTAAGAAGGGCAGGCGTCGGGTGGAGCCATCAGCGGCGGTGAAGGAGAGCGTGGCGTCCAGTCAGTCAGGGTGTCATCCTATCGCTATTGATGGCGCAGGCTGTCACCGGTCAGACTTCTGCCCGAGCCTCTAAATCGCTACCACGGTTGTGTCTAAACCGTTGTTGTTGCGCATGTCTGAATCAATGTCTCGCTAAGCGGTGGCTGACAAGTGGTGGCATGAGCGGGCAGGACACGCCCTCCGTCCGTGCGCGTCCGGGCTGACCCAATTGTTGTCCAGATATGGTCGTGATGTAGGTCGACCCGGTGAGCGGGCATGGATGAATTGAGCCGGACGCGGCTGTCCTGATGGGTCGTGCCGCTGGACGCCGCGCATGTCCCGGGTGTCCGCTCGGACGGGTTAGGTCGACCCGGTGAAAATACTCTAATAGCATTGCGGACTAGTGACCACAAAATTTGTGGTACTTGATTAGGTTCAGTTTATCCAACTTCAAAAAAAAGGTTCAGTTTATCCAACTTTTGATTGATATCCTCGCCGCTTCGACAAGGCAGAGTCATCGACCGCCGTTGCCCATTCCACCAGCCGATCGAGGCACCACAGATTATCGCCTCGAGAACTCGAAACATGCATACGCCCAGCTATATAAATATAGCAACCAGTTGAGACCGCTGCTGGGCCAGGCAGCACATCGCCCAAGAGAAAACAAAAAGAAAGCACAAAAGAAAAAGAAAAAGAAAAGAAAGAAAAGCCGATAACAGCGGCTTGAAGAAAACGAGGACGACCCGCAACCGTTGTGCCCTCCAACTAAGTACCACCGCAAGCCTAGCACTACGAAGCGCCACGCACCAAGCAACACCTCAAAGAAGGAAAGCGACGATGACGACGCTGCTGCCCGGACAGGTTCTAGGGTTTCCCCCGGTGTGCACCGGGAGGTGGAGAAGAGGTACACCCGACGCCCTTCAAGAAGGACGGTGGCGCCCGCAGGCGTCACCGCGTCGGTGTCAAGAAGACAAGGATTTCTCCTGACCCCTCAGAAAACACACACTCCCGGACGCAATCGTAGTGCTCCACCAAGCTCATCGCCCATAAGTGCACGCCACCACGGTCTTGCTGTTGGAATTATGCCCTAGAGGCAATAATAAAGATGTTATTATTATAATTCTTGTTCATGATAAAGTTTATATTCCATGCTAGAATTGTATTAAGCGGAAACATTAATACTTGTGTGGTTTGTAAACAACACCGTGTCCCTAGTACGCCTCTATGGACTAGCTCATTGATTAATGATGGTTAAGGTTTCCTAACCATGGACATGAGTTGTCGATTAATAATGAGATCATATCATTGAGAGAATGATGTGATGGACAGACCCAAACTAAGCGAAGCAATTAGATCGTGTCATCGTGTTCGTCTTTGCGAAGCTTTTCTTATGTCAAATATTGTATTCCTTAGACCATGAGATAATACAACTCCCTGGTATCGGAAGAAAGCTTTGAGGTCATCAAACGTCATCCTATGAGAGGGTGATCATAAAGGTGTCCCTCAGGTGATCGAAAAGTATCTGTTGGGTTGTATGTATCGAGATGGGATTTGTCCCTCCCAAGTCGGAGAGATATACTTCGGGCCCATTCGGTAATCGATATCAATACCGCTTGCAAGCATGTGGTTAAGGAGTTAATCACAAAGTGATATCGGATTACGGAACGAGTAAAGTACTTGCTGTGAACGAGATTGAACTAGGTATGACGGTACCGACGATCGAATCTCGGGCAAGTAAAATATCGCGAGACGAAGGGAATATATATATGGGATTGATTGAATCCTGGCATCGTGGTTCATCCGATATGATCATCGATGAATGTGTGGGAGTCAATATGGGTTTCCAGACCCCGCTGTTGATTATTGATAGAAGATCATGTCTACATATTCTCGAACCCGCAGGGTCACACACTTAACGTGTCTCGACGCTAGGATAGATTGGATGATTGGTTTATGAGTTTTTGTTCAGAGTCTCGGATGGGATCCGGGACATCACGAGAGGTTCCGGAATGGTCCGGAGAATAAGATTCATATAAGGCAGTGCAATTTTTGGAGTTCGGAATTGTTCCGGGTTAATCGGTATTGTACCGGAAGCTTCTAGAACCTTCCGGAAGGGGACCAACGTGGCCACACCTTCCGGGAGGGGGCATGGGCCTATGAGGGAGTGCCCTGGCCGCATTGGGCCAGGGGCACAAGACCCCATAGGGCCCAGCCGGCCAAAGAGGGTTTAAACCCTAGATAGAGCTTCTAGAAGGGGGGGTTTCCTTGCCCCCCACTCTTCCTCCTTTGGGGCCGCCGGTTTGGCTTGGGGGAGGGGCAAGGGCAGCCGCCCACCCTAGAGGGCTGGGGGCGCACCAACCCCACACACCTTCCCCTCCAACCCTAGCTGCCCTGCTGCCCTCTTCTCTCCCTCCCGACTGCTTGTAGGCGAAGCCCTGCTGCAGAAATTCTCGACCAATTGCACCGCGCCGTCGCGTTGTAGATCCAACCCATATCTCCACCATACTTGCTGGACCAAGGAAGGAGTAGACGTCGAGGTTCTGCACGTGTGCATCTCACGGAGGCACCGCCACTTGTGGTGCTAGATCGGATCGGATCGCGAGGAGGAGAAGCGAGTACGACTACATCACCCACGTTCCGATTTAACGCTCATTGCGTAATCTTCAAGGATATGAAGATCTAATCCAATCTCTCGTTGTTTGCATCTCCTAGATTAGATCTTGGCTTTCCTCTGCTCGCATCCAGAAAATTTTGATTTACTATGCCGCCAAAACCCTTCAAAGGGTATCGAGCTAGATCTATGCGTAGATGTGATTCACGAGTAGAACGCAACATGGTTGTTGCGGTGTTGATGTTTTCTGTTGCAAGCCTCTTGTTTGTGTTCTTCTTATGACGCGGATAGTGAGATTGAAGCGTCCAGGCCAACCTTACGCGACGCCGTCATGAGACCGGCTCCGCACTTGACGTGGCTTGTTCCACACATGCGGCCGGTGGATGTCGCTTTCTCACTATAGTTATCATGGGATTAACACCGGAGTTTGGCAACCATAATATCACCGTTGTGGCTTTCCGTAGGTAAGAATCGTTCTTAGCATCTACTCCCATAAGCCACGTAAAACATGCAACAACAAAGTAGAGGCGTCTAACTTGTTTTTGCAGGGAGTGTTTTCTGTGATATGGTATGGCCCAAGATGTGATGTGTATAATGTATGCGATGATCATGTTTTGTAATGTTTCACGACTTGCATGTCGATGAGTACACAACCGGCAGGAGCCATATGGTTGTCTTTATATTTGTGTATGACCTGTGTGTCAACTTCTTATGCGCCATGTAATAGTTTCACTTTATCGCTAAGTAGTTAGCAATAGTTGTAGTTGCTATTCGTGGTGGAGGCAATCATGGTGGAGTGATGGAGATCATGCCGGTACGCACAAGATGGAGATCATTGCGCGAAGATTGGCTATACCATGTCACATTAAAGTTATATGCATGTGATGTTTATCCTTTTTTGTATCTTATTATGCTTAGATCGCGACGGTAGCATTATAAGATGATTCCTCACTTAAAGATCAAGATAAAACTGTGTTCTCCCCATGTATGCACCGTTGCGAAAGTTCTTCGTGTCCAAGCATCACGTGATGATCGGGTGCTATAGACTCTACGCTCACATACAACGGGTGCAAGCCAGTTTTGCACACGCGGAAATACTTGGGTTTGACTTGACGAGCCTAGCATGTACAGACATGGCCTCGGAACACAAGAACCAAAAGGTTAAGCATGAGTCATATGAATGATATGATCGACACTTTGTTGTCCACCATTGAAACCACATCTCTTCTCGTGATGATCGGATTAGGTGTGGTGAATTTGGATCATGTTCACTAAACAACTTGAGGGATGTTGAATTTAGTGGGAGTTCATCTAGTAATTTGATTAAGTTGAACTATTTATCATGAACATAGTCTAAATTGTACTTGCAAATACTGTAGATACAATGGCCAAGTCTAACTTCAACTTCAACGTTTTTGCTGAGAAAGAAAAGCTTAAAAACAATGGGTCTAACTTCACCAATTGGTTCCGCAATCTGAGAATCATTCTCTCTGGCGGTCAAAAGGACTATGTCCTTGAGAATGCGTTAGGTGACGCCCCTGCTGCTACTGCGCCGGCTGATGAGAAAGCTGTCTATCAGTCGTGCAAAGATGATTATGGTGTGATTAAGAGCACCATGTTGTTTGCTATGGAATCGGACCTTCAAAATCGTTTTGAAGACTATCCCGGGCCCTTTGAGATTCTCGAGGAGCTGAAAACTATGTTTCGCACTCAGCCCGCTCGAGAGATATGAGATCTCTGAGAAGTTCTTTAACTGCAAGATGGAGGAAGGGAGTTCCGTTAGTGAGCACGCCATTAAGATGTCGGGTTACACTCAACGCCTTGAGCAACTGGACTGCAAGATTCCAGAGGAGCTCAAGATTGACAGGGTTCTGCAATCACTCCCTCCCAGCTACAAGAGTTTTGTAGTGACTCACAATTAGATTGGTTCCACTGATACGATCACCGAGCTCTTCGCAAAGCTGAAGGCTGCGGAGGTGGACATCAAAAAGGATAATCATGTGTTGATGGTCAACAAGCCCTCCTTTAAGAAAGGTAAGGGAGCAAAGAAGCCCTTCAAGAAAGGCGGCGGCAAGCGCGTTGCCCCTGCTGAGAAGAAGCTCAAGTCTGGTCCCAAGCCGTACATTGAGTGCTTCTATTGCAAGGACAAGGGTCACCGAAGCGAATCGTTCAAGTACTTAGCGGACAAGAAGGCTGGCACCATCAAAGGTATATTTGATATACATGTTATTGATGTTTTCCTTACTAGCCCTCGTTGTAGTGCCTGGGTATTTGATACCAGTTTAGTTGCTAATATTTGTAACTCGAAACAGGAGCTACGGAATAGACGGCCTTATAGGGATGAGGTGACGGCGCGCTGGCAACGGATCAAGAGTTGATGTGATGGCCGGCACGCTCTCCTTAGTTTTACCTTCGGGATTAGTTTTAAACCTTAATAAGTGTTATTATGTGCTGCTGAGCATGAACATTATTTCGATCTTGTTTATTGCAAGACGGTTATTCATTTAAATCGGAGAATAATGGTTGTTCTATTTATATGAGTAACATCTTTTATGGTCATGCACCTATTGTGAATGGTTTATTTCTTCTAAATCTCGAAAGGGATGAAACACACATCCATAACATTGAGGCTAAGAGATGCAAAGTAGATAGTGATAATACTACTTATTTGTGGCACGCTGCTCAGGTCATATTGGTATAAAGCATGAAGAAACTCCATTCGATGGACTTTGGAGTCTCTTGATTTTGAATCATTTGACACATGCGAACCATGCCTCATGGGCAAGATGATCAAAACACCGTTCTCCGGTATGATGGAGCGAGCAACGGACTTGTTGGAAATCATACATACCGATGTATGCGGACCGATGAGTGTTTCGACGCGCGGTGGATATCGCTATTTTCTCACTTTTACCAATGACTTAAGTAGATATGGGTATATCTATTTAATGAAACATAAATCTGAAACATTTGAAAAGTTCAAAGAATTTCAGAATGAAGTGGAGAACCATCATAACAGAAAGATTAAGTTTCTACGATCCGATCGTGGAGGTGAATATTTGAGTTATGATTTTCTCATGCATCTTAAAGCAAGCGGAATTGTTTCGCAACTCACGCCACCCGGAACACCACAGCGCAATGGTGTGTCTGAACGCCGGAATCGAACTTTATTAGATATGGTCCGATCGATGATGTCTCTTACTGATTTGCCGTTATCATTTTGGGGTTATGCATTAGAAACCACTGCATTCACTTTAAATAGGGCTCCATCTAAATCCGTTGAGACGACACCGTATGAACTGTGGTTTGGTGCTAAACCTAAGTTGTCGCTTAAAGTTTGGGGATGCGGTTACGCCAAGAAGTTGATGCCGACAAGCTCGAACCCAAAGCGAGAAATGCGTCTTCATAGGATACCCTAAGGAAACTATTGGGTATACCTTCTATCACGTAATCAAGGCAAAGTGTTTGTCGTGAAGAACGGTTCCTTTCTTGAGAAGGAGTTTCTCTCAAAGAAGTGAGTGGAGGAAAGTAGAGATAGACGAGGTTATTGAACCTTCTCTTGAGTTGGAGAGTAGCGCAGCACCTGAAATTGTTCCAAGGTCACCGCACCAACAATAGAGGAAGCTAATGATAAGGATCATGAAGCTTGGACGATGCCATCGAACGTCGCAGGTCGACAAGGTCGCGTGCCCCTCCTGAGTGGTATGGCAACCCTGTCTTAACTGTCTTGTTAGTAGATGACAGTGAGCCTTCGAACTATGAGGAAGCGATGATGAGCCCAAACTCTGAGAAATGGCTAGAGGCCATGAAATCCGAATTGGGATCCATGAGCGAAAACCAAGTATGGACTTTGGTGGACCCTCCTAGCGACCGAAAGGCCGTTGAGTGCAAATGGATTTTTAAGAAGAAAACGGACGCGGATGGTAATGTTACCGTCTATAAAGCACGGCTTGTCACAAAAGGTTTTCGACAAGTTCAAGGTGTTGACTACGATGAGACTTTCTCTCCCGTAGCGATGTTTAAGTCCATTCGGATTTTATTAGCAATTGCTGCGTTTTATGATTATGAAATATGGCAGATGGATGTCAAGACTGCTTTCCTCAATGGCAACATTGATGAAGAGTTGTATATGATGCAACCCGAAGGTTTTGTCGATCCTAAGGATGCTGATAAAGTATGCAAACTTCAGCGTTCCATTTATGGACTGAAGCAAGCATCTCGGAGTTGGAACCTTCGTTTTGATCAAGTGATCAAGAGCTTTGGATTTGTTCCAAATTGCTACAAAGCTTGCATCTACAAGAAAGTGAGTGGGAGCTCGGTGACGTTTCTGGTACTATATATGGATGACATATTGATTATTGGAAATGATATCAACATGCTTAACGATGTGAAGAGTTATTTGAACAAGTGTTTTTCAATGAAAGACCTAGGTGAAGCTGCTTATATATTGGGCATCAAAATCTATAGAGATAGACAAAGACGCCTGATAGCTTTAAGCCGAGTACATACCTAGACAAAGTTACGAAAAGGTTCAGAATGGATAAGGCAAATAAAGGTTCAAAGGCCTATGTTGTCGTAAGATATTGAGCAAGGCTCGGTGTCCAGCTACGGTAAATGATAGGGAAACTATGAGCAAAGTGCCTTATGCCTCGCCATAGGTTCTATCATGTATGCCATCTTGTGTACTAGACCGGATGTGTCCAATGCTCTTAGTTTGACGAGATATCAAAGTGATCCAGAGTGGAACCTCGGACAGCCGTGAAGAACATCCTAAAGTACATAAATAGGACTAAAGAAATGTTCTTAGTCTATGGGGTGATGAACATTTCGTCAGAAAAGGTTACGTCGATGCTAGTTTCGACACCGACAAGGATGATTCCAAATCTCGAACGTGATACGTTTATATTTTGAATGGAGGAGCTGTGAGCTCGAGAAGTCGCAAGCAAAGCGTGATCGCGGGATCTCTGAGAAGCGGAATACATGGCTACCGCAGAGCGTCAAGTGAAGGAGTTTGGATCGAAACTTCATCATCGAAGCTTGGCGTGGTTCCAAGTGCATTGGACCCACTGGAGATATTGTGTGACAACACTGGCGCCATAGCACTCGCTAAGGAATCAAGATATCATCCAAAGACCAAGCATATCAACCGCAAGTTTCATATAATCCGAGATTATATAGCAGATGGAGATCTGAATATTAGCAAAGTACATACAGATCTGAATGTCGCAGATCCGTTGACTAAACCTCTTCCACGTGTAAAACATGATCAGCACCTCAGTGCCATGGGTGTGAGATTGTTGCCAAATGTAAACTAGATTATTGACTCTAGTGCAAGTGGGAGACTGTTGGAATTATGCCCTAGAGGCAATAATAAAGATGTTATTATTATAATTCTTGTTCATGATAAAGTTTATATTCCATGCTAGAATTGTATTAAGCGGAAACATTAATACTTGTGTGGTTTGTAAACAACACCGTGTCCCTAGTACGCCTCTATGGACTAGCTCATTGATTAATGATGGTTAAGGTTTCCTAACCATGGACATGAGTTGTCGATTAATAATGAGATCATATCATTGGGAGAATGATGTGATGGATGACCAAACTAAGCGAAGCAATTAGATCGCGTCATTGTGTTCATCTTTGCGAAGCTTTTCTCATGTCAAATATTGTATTCCTTAGACCGTGAGATAATACAACTCCCTGGTATCGGAAGAAAGCTTTGAGGTCATCAAACGTCATCCTATGAGAGGGTGATCATAAAGGTGTCTCTCAGGTGATCGGAAAGTATCTGTTGGGTTGTATGTATCGAGATGGGATTTGTCCCTCCCAAGTCGGAGAGATATACTTCGGGCCCACTCGGTAATCGATATCAATACCGCTTGCAAGCATGTGGTTAAGGAGTTAATCACAAAGTGATATCGGATTACGGAACGAGTAAAGTACTTGCTGTGAACGAGATTGAACTAGGTATGACGATACCGACGATCGAATCTCGGGCAAGTAAAATATCGCGAGACGAAGGGAATATATATATGGGATTGATTGAATCCTGGCATCGTGGTTCATCCGATATGATCATCGATGAATGTGTGGGAGTCAATATGGGTTTCCAGACCCCGCTGTTGATTATTGATAGAAGATCATGTCCGCATATTCTCGAACCCGCAGGGTCACACACTTAACGTGTCTCGACGCTAGGATAGATTGGATGATTGGTTTATGAGTTTTTGTTCGGAGTCTCGGATGGGATCCGGGACATCACGAGAGGTTCCGGAATGGTCCGGAGAATAAGATTCATATAAGGCAGTGCAGTTTTTGGAGTTCGGAATTGTTCCGGGTTAATCGGTATTGTACCGGAAGCTTCTAGAACCTTCCGGAAGGGGACCAACGTGGCCACACCTTCCGGGAGAGGGCATGGGCCTATGAGGGAGTGCCCTGGCCGCATTGGGCCAGGGGCACAAGACCCCATAGGGCCCAACCGGCCAAAGAGGGTTTAAACCCTAGATAGAGCTTCTAGAAGGGGGGGTTTCCTTGCCCCCCACTCTTCCTCCTTTGGGGCCGCCGGTTTGGCTTGGGGGAGGGGCAAGGGCAGCTGCCCACCCCTCTATATATAGAGGGCTGGGGGCGCACCAACCCCACACACCTTCCCCTCCAACCCTAGCCGCCCTGCTGCCCTCTTCTCTCCCTCCCGACTGCTTGTAGGCGAAGCCCTGCTGCAGAAATTCTCCACCAATTGCACCGCGCCATCGCGTTGTAGATCCAACCCATATCTCCACCATACTTGCTGGACCAAGGAAGGAGGAGACGTCGAGGTGCTGCACGTGTGCATCTCACGGAGGCACCGCCACTTGTGGTGCTAGATCGGATCGGATCGCGAGGAGGAGAAGCGAGTACGACTACATCACCCACGCTTTAACGCTCGGCAGGCGAATCTTCAAGGGTATGAAGATCTAATCCAATATCTGTCGTTGTTTGCATCTCCTAGATTAGATCTTGGCTTTCCCTCTGTTCGCATCCGTAGAAAATTTTGATTTACTATGCCGCGAAACCCTTCACTTGCAGCCGCCACAGCCGTCGCACCGAGACCCGCGAAGTAAGGCCGGTAGGACAGAAAAGAGCAGGCTTCGGCAGGGTTGCCAGAACAACAATACGCGGGAGGGAACTACCTCCACCACCAGAAGGTGGTAGCCGACCGGATACAGCCGCAAGGCAAACCAGGCCCACCTGGCCTGGCCGAGCCCTCGAGAGCCCGTGAAGCCCCGCAGCCACACTGCAGCAAGGGGACCGTCGTCCACGCCAACCCCACACTAGCCCCTACTGACCCGTCCACCAGGGGAACAACTGCCACCGTCGAACCCTGCCGCCAAATGGCAGCACCGTCACCACCGCGCTCACCTGGGACATCCGGACCACCATCGGTCTAAGAGGCACCATCTAGGCCCGCAAGGGCTTGGAGAGACGAGTGTGGCGGACACAGCCGCTCCATGCTGCCCACGGGACCCTGCGAGCACGGAAAATAGGAGACCACCAGACCCAGACCCGCCTGGCCCAGCTCCGGAACCCGGCCGCAGCGCAGCCCGGATGAGGTGCCTATGCTGGAGACCAAGGGGCCCGCCTGGCCCAGATCGGGCCTGGCAATGGCCACCGAGGGAGCACCCGGATCACCTCCATCTCCCTCCATGCCGGGGAGCCCGCCGCCACGCAGCCACTGGCAGGGGGGGCCTGCTGCCGTGCACCGCTCGCCGGAGAACGAGGGCCCGGCCGAATCCCGCACGGCCCATATCGGGCCTTGCAGAGCTCCCATCCAGGAGCACCTCCGTCCTCACCCGACGCGCCGCAAGTCCGCCAACCACCCCACGCCCTTGGAGCCGCCACCAACGCCACGCCACGTCCTGCAGAGCCCCACGCGAGACCGCCATGGAGCGTTGCCGTCAGAGAGGGTTCCCGCGCAACCCCTACCGCCACCGGGAGAAGGGCGCCCGCCGCCGCCGGCCCCACCCGGGCTTTTCCCGGCGGTGCGCGCCGACGGCGGCGGGGGGAGGAGGAGAGAAGGAGGTCGGGGGGAGGGAACGCGGTGGCGCTCGCCCCATCGCCTGCGGGGGGCAAGACGAGACGAGCGGTTTTTTCTCCTCGACAATACTTCCTTCTATCGCCTCGAGAAAGCCAAGGCAGAAATCCGAACAAAGCCTGGTAGGAGCGGACACGACAAGAGGCTGTCCGAGACAGTTAGACAGACAGGCCTGTCAGAGCGCACTGTCATGCAATGTCGGTGCTCAAGTACAAGGAATATAGTATTGATAAGCTTTTCCTGACGAGGCCAAGGCCTTCTATGATGTTAGCGGTGCCGCACCTCTGAAAAGTGCTCTACATATAAACTAGATATGCATATGGCCTAAGAATGCACAAGATTTTTCATTATTTATCTTTTTCCATTTCGGAAATCCGTGAATGGAGAATACATGGGAACCACCTTTTGCTAAGATATTTCTGTTGGAAACAAAGCAAATAGACAATATGCTCGATGGCTGTGTTGTGAGTACTCTAACCATGATGGGAAAAGGCTGAACCAGCTATATCGAAAGCGACGTTGATGAGTAGTGTTCTCTAGAGGAGTTCACGAGTAGTGTTATGGGGTTCAACTCGAAGCAAATTTTGTGTCGGGTTCTCTAGAAGAGTAGTGTTCAACTCGCAGCAATTAAAGAGTATTCAACTCACAAGCAAATAAAGAGTATTCAGCTATGCATTTCTATCAAAATGCCAATGCAAATAAAGAGTACCTTTTCAATATATATTGGAACTCGTCGTCTTCTTGGGTGTTGCCGAACGCCTCCCACTCTTCCTCGAGCCCCGTGTCGACGAGGTTCTGGAGGAAGGTATGGAAGTCGCTCTTGCTGCTCCGGTAGGCATCGAGCATCTTCCCGGCTATCGTCCAAAGATCGTCGTCCTTGGCCGCGAGGTGGGCCTCGTCTTTAGTGGCGTCGGAGCCGCCGAGGGTCGATAGAAGGAGGACGTGGCGGTGATGGAGGCGAGGAGGGAGCTGGAAGGGGGACCGGGAGAAGAGGGGAGAGGAGCTAAGCGTGGGTGTGAATTGGGGTTGAGGGGAGAGGAGAAGAGACTCCATCGTTGCTGAGGTCCCATGGCCAATCTGAGGGATTTTGTGGCTCATCCCTCTGCTCAGGTCCACCTTTTCTTCTCCTTGATTGTTTTTCTTTGTAATTAGTATTTATTTTTGCTTGCAACTTGTCAAGACAACGACGGAGTGTCATCATATCAAGTGAGTTCTAAAATAAGAAAACTATAGTGCACCAAATGATCTACATAATCGGGGATTATAGGCATTTTTTTGTCAAATGCTAAGGTTTTACTCCCTTTGTTTTCACAACATAAGCTTTTTTAACAAACTTACATTTGTTTCACAATGTAAGACTTTTTAGCAATCTATCTTCCTATTATGCGATTGATCATTCGATACCCTTCATGGATCCTATCTTCTCACACGCCTTCCCACCCCCAACAGAACTCCTCTCATGCTCCTCCAAACAACAACTTCACCATCGCCATTACCATATTTGACTCTAGCATAGCTTGGGCAAGCACCTTCACCATCGACAGAGCTCGTGCACTGCCATGGACGATGTGGTCCTCAAGTTTGAGCTCTTCCATCTTTACGGGCTAAAGGAAGTCGGGGGATCGAGGGGAGATGAGTTCGTGCTGACATGATCTGGTTATGGCGAGACTCCAGCGAGATAGCTTTGTTGTCTGGGTGCTCGGGCCGGGTGAGGTTGGTGCTCTAACATAACACTAGTTTTTCAAAAAAAATCATACCGTATAATTATGATCAAAATTCTACAAACTCGTATGTGAAAGGACATGTGAGAGGTTGCTACAATTATGGGCGTTTCCTAGACAGTTTGCTTTTTTCTAGATTTTTGGTGTTGCATGCATGTGTTCAAAATGCTGCAAGCACATACTTGTTTAGCTGCATTGGTATTTTCGAGATGCCTCAAATCTTTTTTGCATGTTTTCTATAACATCTTCCTAAAAAAGTATTGCATATCCACACTTTTGTTCAATTATACTATTTTCTAAATGTTGTGAGACATCTTTGAACATTGTAACATCTTTCTAAAAAATGTTGCATAACCGCCTTTTTGTTGCATAACTATTTTGAAATGTTCGAACTATTTTACACATCTTTAACCTTTTCCTAAAAAAAGGTTGCAATGATGTTGCAATAGTATGTTTTTTGCAATGCTAGTGGTTTTTTTTGTTGCAAATCATGGACGACAAAGATCTGCATGATTGAATGGCACCACTAGCGACCAATCTTTTCCTTAAATTGATCACTTGACGGCTAGGGCGCACCTTATAGTTAAAAATATATATGTTATTAGTATACTACTCCCTCCGTTTCAAGGCTTAAGTTTTTTTTTGAAAAGTCAAGCTACAAAACATTTGAGCAAACTTCTAGAATCTTTGTGTCGGGTTCAACTCGAAGCAAATTTTTTGTCGGGTTCTCTAGAAGAGTAGTGTTCAACTCGTAGCAATTAAAGAGTATTCAACTCAGAAGCAAATAAAGAGTATTCAGTTGTGCATTTATATCAAAATGCCAATGCAAATAAAGAGTACCTTTTCAATATATATTAGAACTCATCGTCTTCTTGGGTGTTTCCTAACGCCTCCAACTCTTCCACGTGCCCTGTGTCGACGAGGTTCTGGAGGAAGGTACGGAAGTCACTCTTCCTGCTCCGGTAGGCGTCGAGCATCTTCCCGGCTATCGTCCAGAGATCGTTGTCCTTGGACGCGAGGTGGGCCTCGTCTTCGGTGGCGTCGAATTCGCCGGGGGTTGAGCGAAGGCGAACGTGGCGGTGACGGAGGCGAGGAGGGAGTCAAAAGGGGGACCGAGAGAAGAGGGGAGAGGATCTGGGCATGGGGGTGAATCGGGGTTGAGGGGAGAGGAGAAGAGACCCATCGTTGCTGAGGTCCCATGGACAATCTGAGGGTTTTTGTGGCTCATCCCTCTGCTCAGGTCCACCTTTTCTTCTCCTTGATTGTTTTATTTTGTACTTAGTATTTATTCTTGCTTGCAACTTGTCAAGATAACGACAGAGTGTCATCATATCAAGTGAGTTATAAAATAATACAACTATCACGTGAGACTGAGAAAGTGCACCCAATGATCTACATAATCGGGGATTATAGGCATTTTTTGTCAAATGCTAAGGTTTTACTCCCAGTGTTTTCACAACATAAGCTTTTTTCAACAAACTTACATCTGTTTCACAATGTAAGACTTTTTAGCAATCTATCTTCTTGTTATGCAATTGATCATTCGATATCCCTGCATGGATCCTATCTTCTCACATGCCTTACCACCCCCAACAGAACTCCTCTCATGCTCCTCCAAACAACAACTTCACCATCACCCTTACCATATTTGACTCTAGCATATCTTGGGCAAGCACCTTCACCATCGACAGAGCTCACGCACTTCCATGGACAATGTGGTCCTGAAGTTTGAACTCCTCCATCATTTCGGGCTAAAGGAAGTCAGGGGATCGAGGGGAGATGAGTTCGTGCTGACATGATCTGGTTATGGTGAGACTTCAGCGAGATAGCTTTGTTGTCTGGGTGCTCGGGCCAGGTGAGGTTGGTGCTCTAAAATAACACTAGTTTTTCAAAAAAAAAATCATATCGTATAATTGTGATCAAAATTCTACAAACTCGTATGTGAAAGGACATGTGAGAGGTTGCGACAATTATGGGTGTTTCCTAGACAGTTTGGTTGTTTCTAGATTTTCGGTGTTGCATGCATGTGTTCAAAATACTGCAAGCACATACTTGTTTGGCTGCATTGGTATTTTCGAGATGCCTCAAATCTTTTTGGCATGTTTTCTATAACATCTTCCTAAAAAAAGTATTGCATATCCACACTTTTGTTCAATTATACTATTTTCTAAATGTTGTGAGACATCTTTGTACATTGTAACATCTTTCTAAAAAATGTTGCATAACCAACCTTTTGTTGCATAACTATTTTGAAATGTTGCGAAACTATTTTACACATCTTTAACATTTTCCTAAAAAAACGGTTGCAATGATGTTGCAATAGTATGTTTTTTGCAACGCTAGTGGATTTTTTGTTGCGAATAATGGACAACATAGATCTGCATGATCGAATGGCACCATTAGCGACCGATCTTTTCCCCAAATTGGTCACTTGACAGCTAGGGTGCATCTTATAGTTAAAAATATATATATTATTAGTATATTACTCCCTCCATCCCAAGACTTAAGGTTTATATTTTTTTAAAGTCAAGTTATGTAAAGTTTAACCAAACTTTTAGAAAAATCTATAAAAAAACTATGACATTATACATATATCGTGTGAATATATATTTCGTGATGTATCAAGGAGTATGTATTTCATATTATAAATATTAATATATTTCTCTAGAAACTTGGTCCAAACTTTACATAGTTTAACTTATTTTTAAAAATATAAGCCTTAAACCTTGGGAGGAGGGAGTAATAGGATTATGATGGTTAAATTCGAACAACAAAATACAGGTATCACAATTTCTTTTATGAAGGAATTACTTTTTTTTAGAATTTCTGCAGGAATTAGATTACTAGAAGAGTAGCGTTTCTGTCCTTGAAAGAACCTCGTGGGCCTTATCCGTAATGAGAAGTGGCCCATACATGTTCGATCCCGAACATCAGGAACAGTATGTATTCTTCTATGTCTGTAATCCCTTCCGAATACCAAATCGCTCCGAAGGAAAGATCCGTATATATATTGCGGCGCAAGGCCGAGACCCGACCCACCCCTGCGCACGAGAGATCCATCTAATCCGTCGGCCGGCGGCCATGGACGACGGCG
This sequence comes from Avena insularis, assembly GCA_023614405.1. Taxonomy (NCBI): domain Eukaryota; kingdom Viridiplantae; phylum Streptophyta; class Magnoliopsida; order Poales; family Poaceae; genus Avena; species Avena insularis. The sequence goes on along the minus strand of CM042695.1, from coordinate 372,206,311 downwards.
AGACGTCACCACCGGCGGCGAACATGCGGAGCGAGAAGAAGAGCACGTACATACCTCACGAGATCGTCACCTTGATCCTGACCCGGCTGCCGGTGGAGTCGCTGCTGCGGTTTAGCCGCGTCTGCAAGGCGTGGCGATCCACCATCTTCCTCGACGCGACCTTCCACCGCGCGCACCTCAGTCTCCAGAATCCGCTCCTGCTCGTCTCCCCACAGACGCTTCGGGACGGTAAGGTGCACACGGACAGTGTCATCTTGTACAGGTGGGATGACAGCCAGCAGGGCGCCGCCCTTCCGGTGGTGCACGCCACCGGCATGTCCTCGGAGGAGACACCGCACGGATTGGCGCACTGTGACGGGCTGATCCTGCTGCCGAGCGAATCCACCGTGCGCGTCCTCAACCCGGCAACGCGCCGCACCGTGACGCTACCGTGGAGCCCTGGCGCCGAGCATCCGCCCCCCGGCCCCGACGTCTCACTCTACCACCAGTCGTTCGGTTTCGGGCACGACCCTCGCTCTGGCGCCTACAAGGTGGCGCGCTTCTTCTACCGTTCTATCCACGAGCCTGGCACAGGCGACTGTCACTACACCACCGGGATGGAAGTCTTCACCGTCGGAACCGACCTGCATTGGCGCGAGACGACGGAGGACCCGCCATACCCAGTGTTGGTACGAAAAACGGCGACATTCTTCAAGGGGTCTCTGGTCTGGCCCATCGACGAGTGTGTCCTCGGCCACCTCCCGCCAGGTTTCCTCCGTTTCAGCTTGGAGGACGAGACGTTCGGGGTAATGCCGCTGCCTCCTTGCAACCGGAGGCTGTACTACGGATGGTGCCCTTTAGCCGAGCTGCGCGGGGAGCTCTGCGTGGCCGTCAAAGGGGACAACATCAACACGATGGAGATGTGGATGTGCGACAACGCCGAGAACCCGCGATGGGATCGACGCTACACCATCAATGCTACGTCATACATGCCCCCTGATTTCAACCCAATTGCTCTATTCGATGATGAGATTGTTTTCAAGGAATATTATTTCGGTACCAGACGCTACAATCTCAGAACCAAAACTTACGCAGACGAGTTCCTCATGAAGTACTTGCCGTATCACAATCCAACCACTGGCATGCTTGGATACCAAGAAAGACATTTCGCATACATTGACGTGATCCCCTACGTTCCAAGCCTCATTCATATCTAGTAGTAGAAGATTATTGGTGTTTCGTAACGAATATTCTTGCTCCGATGATGGACTGCAAAGACTCCCCACGCTACACACACTTAGTTTTACCTGTAACGATTTATCTTACTAGATGGATAAGCGCGCTTTGCCGCGCCGCCTACAATCCATTTTGACAATTCGTGGTACCCATGATATACTTGCAGATACATTTTATTTGTTTTATGCGGATAGGTAATACTGTAGTTGGTAACCAAATTGTGATCAATTTTTCATGAACTATATATCTGATACAAACATTGATTTTGTCAGGTTAGTCATAACCTTACACTGATCAGCAGAACAATACAGATGGAAGGGACAAATGCATAATGGGGATATTGCAGCAGTACATAAATAATAATGGTCTAGCTCTGATCTACTCCAGTATAAATCGCAGCACTAAATTTTCTACTCCCTCCGTCCCTAACTAGATGTCTTAGATTCGTCAAAATTTGGATGAATCTAGACACTATTTAGTATATAGATTCATCCAAATTTTGACAAATCTGAGACATCTATTTTGGGACGGAGAAGTATTTTAATATGCCCATGCTTCTTTGACTTGCCAAATCCACTATGTAATTGTCTGAAGTACATGTCGTCAAATGCCCTATGCTTGCCTGCTAGTGGAAACCTGTTATGTGGCCCATCACATCAACATGTTCAGAATACAGATGTAGCCTCTTCCTAAGCAATCTTAACACATAAAGCTAGTATGGTTGACACTGGCAAACCTTTTTATTCTCTTTCAATTCCAATCAACTTCTTTTGAAGCCAACAATTGATCCTATAATCTAAAATAGAAAATTAAACTTTAAGCAAGTACACAATTACTATTGGTCACAACAGTACTCAGGATTATCAGCTCTTCACCTCTTATTGAGGATCTCAGCAGAGCACAACAATGCACCGTAGGCATTTCCTCGTTCTTATCATCATGGTTGGAGGGTTCTTTTGCAGAGGTTTCCTATAGTAATCATGCACAAGAAGACACCGCATAACTAAAAGAGGCTTCTGTCAAGACCCCTACTGACATAACATATCTTTGTCTAGGTTGTTGAAAATCATAGGAGCGTGTTAAATACTCCCTCCATTCCAAAATTATTGACCCAGTTTTAGTTCAAATTTGAACTAAAACCACAACAAAAATTATGGAACAGAGGTAGTAATATAAATAGAAGAGCATGTGGAGATTCCAGAATAACACAAGCATTTAGCTCACCGGTTTCAGTACACTCCACAGTGGGCATGGCGAGCGCGGGGTCATCCAGCAGCTACCTTGGCGGTATAAATCCCACGTAGAACAAAATAGATTTGCGCCTTCAAGATAAAACTTTAGCACCTGAAAATAGATGTCCTAACTACGGAAGGAGTAACACAACATGGTGATATCAGCAACATATTTCCTCCCAAACATGCAGAAGGAATAACATGGGATGGCACAAACTGAAGATCAGCCACATCACACCAAAATTGGAGGACACCAACACGCACACAAAAAGGCACCCAAACAAGAAACACAAAAGGCATAACATATTCACCAAACAAGAAGAACAATGCTATAATCCGCAACCAACCAACAAAGGTACAATCCAGCAGGGATGAAGGATAGCTTACAAATACCACCTATGCAAAAAAAAGGAGTATCGTGTTTCCACAGATATTAGAACGACATGCCCATGTACTTCATCGAACAGATCACCTGCATGCACTACAGACAAAAAAAGGCACACGGTCAAGGCCAAGACTTACCGGCAATTCAATATCTCAACCGTGGGCACATACATATGAGCCAAGTACCTGGCGGCCAGCAAGGGATGCCTCGAGTGCGTCAACGCCACCAACCGGCCACCGCCGACCAGATCTGTGTCACCTCACCGAGCCTTGAGGGAAGCAGACCACTAATCTGTGAGACTAAACTGAAGATAGATGCAGTACTCCTGATTTGATTCATTATTGTGGTGCGTGGCATTGAACTACAATTTGTTAGAGCTAATTATAGTACTCAGTAAATAACATTAAAGCTTTTAAAGAAAGACGGAGATTACAACACACTTAAGAAGTTGTAATTGCACCTTCAAATGGAACACCAAAACAAAAAACAGTGCAGGCACATGTTAAGCTGTCGAAGGAATAGAGAAGTTCAGAAACAGCAGTTGTGGGGCTACTTCAATCCAAATTTGTCAGGATAATTATGGTAGCTAAATGACCTGTAATTTCTATTTATCAAACATAAGGACCCCCTTTGTCTTAACTCCTGCGCATCTATGCTGAACAAATATATAGGCATCATGCACACTCTCCACCAAATTACACATGTTTCTTTCCAGTACCAATTTGACATAGAGCACAGACACACATTACTAAACATGAAAGGAAAATTTTTGTGCCTAATACAAATTATTACTCTTTAATCAACAGGAACCTCACCCCTCTTTACATCAGGGAAATGGCACACAAAATATAGCCAGAGGAGTGTATACTTACATGTGCTAATTAATTTTCCACTGGTTACTGAATATGAGTATTTATACACTTCCATTCAAGTGGTTACATAGCTAGAGAACCTGCAATGCCAGGATGGTGGCCGGTGGTAGCACTCCGACAAACTACAATCGGCTACTCCCTCACAAGGCATATGTCGGCGAGCACAAGCACAGTGAGGTCCTGACAGCCGGCGGCCGAAGGTTAGGTTATGACAGAGAGGCCAAAGATGTGGAAGTGGAACATGGGCAGGAAGCAGACAACACGTTGGGGCCGTCATCGTGTTGGTCCTGGTCTGCCGTCACCATGAACGCGGTGATGAAGTTGCAGTGCATCAGGATGAACTGCATATGAACTGCATTTGACTTGATTAATATGCATAGGAACTGCATTTGAAGCGACATGCATCTTTCTGCACTAAGTAGTTGTCTGCATAATTATATCAATGTCCACATGACTCCTCATCGAGTTAATTCAAAATATATTGCTCTATGTATAGTTTCTCTACTAGCACTGTTCTCTTCATATCACCATCTGAAATTCTAATCATATAATAATATAAGCAAAATACAACGCCTAGCTCTTAACATGATGAATGTTAGTACTATTCCTACCAAATTTGGTATTGTGCATTTTATGTGTGCCTCTTGTCCTTTAATTACTTTATTCTTTACCATGTTTTTTTACTAATTAGTAAACCAATCCATCCTAAGTCCTAACGCTCGATCCGCATGAACTGGCTAAATAAAACCACTTGGTACTACAGACCATTCTCAACACCCTATAGCGCCTGGCAAATCTATGTAAACAGAGCACCAACAAAGGCAGGTATGATGGAGAAATACATGGTGGTGTCGCTCCAGTGCATCGCCTCGTCGCCGTCCAGGCGGTTGCCGCCCTCCCGTCCCTTCCCATCTGAAGAATCAATCTGGCGCAACTCCTCGTCGCCGTTGCCATCCAGGAAGCCACCCTCCTCCCGTCCCTTCCCATCTGAAGAATAAAAAAAAGGCTCGAATCAGCAAGCAGGAGGCGGAGGTTGGGGCGACAAAGAAGGGGCACGGGCAGACCTTTGCAGGTGCGGCGGTTGAACTGGGAATCGAGCTTGCGGCTGCACTTGGCGCCGCCCTCAGGGCCGGTCCTGAGATTTCAGAGGCCCGGGGCGAAACTAAAATTTAGGGCCCCTTGCTAATTTTTTTTATATATATATGTATAAAATGATGAAGAATAAATATTTCAAGTATACCATTTGCAATATTCATATAAAAATATCAAATTTTACATATTACCTTAAAACTTTCTCCGTGTATTCCTAAAAGCGAAGTCACAATAGAATCAATATCAATCATGTCCAATAACTTCCTCTCGATGCATAGATTTTGCCAAACCATTTAACCTCTCTTGAGACATTGAAGATCTCAAATAGTTCTTCAATAGTTTCAAATTTGAAAAGCTTCTTTGAGTCCATCAGTGATATGTTTTTGCAATTTCTAAACCCATCAGGTGCCAAAGTACTATTGTATTTGATAGAATTGAATAACTTACATGAAAAACAGGACATTTTGTCTACACTTCTTGAATAAACTAGCCATTTTCGATCACATACCTCTCCGCTGCGCATGTGTTTAGAGTAATGAGAATATGAAAAATGTCTCGAGATAGTACCATCTAAAGGAAACGTAATATTTTCTTCTCTGATAGGCCCCTTCTCCACTAATGTGTCCCTTACTTTGTTATCAATGCTAGTCCAGTTTTCTAGATCATAAATATCCACGCTAATTGGTTCCTCGTCAACACTAGTAGATTATGCAGAAGATGATCTAAATGCGGCGTCATGATCACTTACATTGTCATTACCCGCGTTGATGTCATCGTTCTCCTCTGTACTAAATATCATCCTCTAGATCAACATTATTGTTCCCCAACAAGAACTAGTGCTAACTCATATGGATTCCTCAAACTACTCGTGTTACTCTTTAAAAATTTATGAAGTGATCCTCTCTATGAGTCAATCAACTTTTGTTCTTCCTTCCTCTTTTTTCTTTTCTTAGCACTGGAATAAGGTGCCATAACCAATTAACCACACTAAAAATATGAAGAAGGACTACCGATTAGAACAAAAATTATGGACAACGTTAAACTGCAGAAGATGGGATCAGAAATTTAGAATTCGGACTTGCAGGTGCTGAACGTCCAAAGCGAGACGAGAGGCAGGCAGAGGGCGAGGGCGCAAGGCGATGGGCGACGATCGGCTGACGGCATGCTACGGGCCTTCCTACGATCGAGAGAAGGGTCGAGTCTAGGCAGGAGGCGCAGGAACTGGCCTATGGCGTGCCTTCGTTTCGTAGATTGTACGATACAAATATACTATCAAGATATCGATGTCTGATATGATCTCGCGTTAGGCACGTATTGCCCTGCCCGTGATGGACTCCTAATAATCTGAAACTTGTGTGTCTAGTGAATAAGAGGCCCAATCTGGCTCCATACGTAATTCAAAACTGCTATTTTTTAAAAAAAAATCTGAGATCTATTATAGCCCATATATGCAACACATATCTAGAGAGGGCCTCCAAAATTTTGGGCCCGGGGCGGCTGCCCCTCCAGTCCCCCCCTAGGGCCGGCCCTGGCCGCCCTGCAGATGCTTGCGCGCAAACTTGTGGGACGCGGAGGCGGCGAGAAGGTCGTGGTCGTCGCGGAAAGTCCCGAGGCCTTCGTCGCTGGGGCCGGGAAGCTCCTCCCGCTCGTAGCTTTCCTCCTCCTAGTATGCTGACGCCTCATGGACCTCCTGGACGGATCCGGCCACCATTGCCTCTATATGCCTCTACGACGCCACCGGGGACGGGCATCCCACCCCTCTTGTGTCCCTTTTCCTTCGTTAAGCCACCGCCTAATCTCTCTCCGGGACGGACCCGGTCGCCTTCCCGCCGATGCGCCACCATACCAGCTACGAATCGAGATTGGTCCGATATTTTTTTGGTCATCGATAGCGGAGCCCCGGTGTCCGTTCGTGGAACCGCACAGTCCTCTAAGCCGGCGACCCGCGACCAAGGAGTCAGTCGTGTTAGCTTTTGCCGGGACCTCTAGCGGTAGATCTAGGGGTATGGGAGATAGAGTTGCTTACCATCGGTCTTAGGAGTCGACGATGAGCTCGCCATGGAGCTTGTCGGAGTGGTGGCGGCGGAGAGGGGGTGATTCCCGCCGCTACAGCGCAAGCTGATCGGTGGCTAGGGTTTGGGGTTTTCGGTGGGGTGAGTGGGCACGACGAACCCTTGGCGTTCGTGCCCCCGCCCCCCACCTCTATTTATTGCGCTGCGTGACGGGGGCCCACCAACGATTGCGACGTTGGGCGACCCCGATCAGGCGCTGAAGTCCAGGTTTGTTCGGGTTGTCTTAACGGGAGATCAACCTAACATTCTCCCCCTTGATCTCATCTTTCACTTAACTTATACTTTAAACTTATACTTTGGTACCTATTTCATCACAGATCAACATATAGAGCATGTCTCGTCATAATGGTCAGTTACGCACCATCGATTCAACAGCCACTATACACCTCTCTATTTTGAAACAGATTCTTATACTAGGCCCTTAATATCCAGGTATCATAGGCTTTCCCTTAAACCCACGCCGGCTAAGTGTTCTCTGAACACACTGGGTGGTAAGCCTTTTGTGAGCGGATCCGCGAGCATTTCTTTTGTACTTATATGCTCTAAACTTATGGTATGATCCTGGATTCTTTCTTTCACAACATAAAACTTAATGTTAATGTGTTTGGCAGCAACACTTGACTTATTGTTGTGAGCATAGAATACTGCTGGCTCATTGTCGCAGTACATCTTGAGTGGTCTTTGAATGCTGTCCACCACTCTCAACCCGGGTATAAACTTCTTTAACCAGTTTGCCTGCCCCGTGGCCTCATAACATGCTACATACTCAGCTACCATCGTAGACGATGCCGTGATGGTTTGCTTGGAGCTTTTCCACGATATAGCTCCACCTGCGAGAGTAAATACATATCCTGACGTGGATTTTCTTTCATCTACATCTCCCGCATAGTCTGCATCTGAATACCCTTCTATCTCGAGGGAGTCAGTTCTTCTGTATGTTAGCATGAGGCCTTTTGTTCCTTTTACATAACGCAATGCCTTCTTCACCATTTTCCAGTGATCTATCCCTGGATTACTTTGGAATCTGCCAAGTACCCCGGTAACAAAGGCTAAGTCAGGGCGTGTACACACTTGAGCATACATCAAGCTTCCGACAGCAGAAGCATATGGAACCGCTTTCATTTGATCGATCTCATATTGGTTCCTGGGACACTGAAAGTTCCCAAATCTATCGCCCTTGACTATAGGAGCAGGCGTAGGATTACTCGCATGCATACTATACTTCTTCAGAATCTTCTCTAAGTATGCCTTCTGCGATAACCCTAAAACCCCTTTTTGTCTATCTCGGTGAATTTCAATTCCTAGAACGAATGAAGCTTCACCAAGATCTTTCATATCAAAGTTTGAGGACAAGAACTTCTTCGTCTCCAGTAGTAGACTAACATCACTACTAGCGAGTAGAATGTCATCCACATACAGGATAAGGAAAATGAATTTCCCATTCTTGAACTTTGCATATACGCAGTTGTCCTCCTCATTCTCATCAAACCCAAACTTCCTTATTGTTCATGGAACTTTAAGTACCATTGCCTGGAGGCCTGTTTTAATCCATAAATGGACTTTCTCAGACGACATCCCATACGCTCTTTTCCTTCCACAACAAAACCCTTGGGCTGTGCCATGTAAACATTTTATTCCAAGTCTCCATTTAGGAATGCCGTCTTTACATCCATCTGATGCAATTCTAAATTGTATTGTGCCACTAAAGCCATTATGATTCTAAAAGAATCCTTACTTGAGACTGGAGAAAATGTCTCATTGTAATCTATTCCTTCTCTTTGGGTGAAGCCCTTAGCAACAAGTCGTGCCTTATATCTTTCAATATTCCCTCTAGAGTCACATTTGGTTTTGTAGACCCATTTACAGCCTACCGTTTTGGCTCCTTTAGGAATTTCTTCTAAATCCCAGACTTTGTTGCTACTCATGGATCTCATCTCATCTTCCATGGCTTCAAGCCACTTCGATGAGTGAGGACTTTTAATGGCTTCTTCAAATGTGGTGGGATCACCCTCCATTTGAACTTCTTCACTGACATAGATCTCAAAATCATTAGGAATAGCTGGCTTTCTAGTTCTTTGAGACCTTCTAAGGGTCTCACCTTCTGGCACATTCTCGGTGTGGGGCTGTTGCGGCTCCCCCTCATCTGTGGTAACGGGGTCTTCATTTTCATTCATTGTTACCACAGGAGAACCAACAGCAGGTGTCACATCGACATTGTCATGTGTCGGTGCAGCAGCAGGTATCGAGAAAAATGGTTCCTGAATCATCGGAGTGGGTGCATGCACCCGCTTCTCCTCAAGGTTGATTTCTCGGGATACCGTGCTCCCCCTGATCATGTGATCCTCCAGAAACACAGCGTGTCTCGTTTCTACAAACTTAGTAATTCTATCTGGACAATAGAAACGATAACCTTTTGACTTGTCTGGATAGCCAATGAAATGGCAACTTACTGTCTTGGGATCTAACTTCCCAAGGCTTGGGTTGAAGAGCTTTGCCTCAGCTGGGCAACCCCACACTCGCAAATAATTGAGTGAAGGTTCGCGACTAGTCCATAACTCATATGGTGTTTTAGACACCGATTTACTTGGAACTCGATTAAGTATGTGAATGGCGGTTTTTAACGCCTGCATCCACAAACCAATCAGTAAGGTGGAGTAACTTAACATGCTTCTCACCATATCCATCAAGGTACGGTTTCTCCTTTCAGCTACTCCATTCTGCTGAGGCTCGCCCGGTGTTGAATACTGAGCGACTATACCATGTTCCTGTAGAAACCTCGCAAAGGGTCCCGGAACTTGGCCATATGGGGTATGCCGGCCGTAGTATTCACCTCCACGGTCGGACCTTACTACTTTAATCTTTAAACTATGCTGATTTTCCACTTTAGCCTTAAATATCTTGAATTTATCCAGTGCTTCTGAAAGTTCTTTAATAGGATAAATATAACCATAACGCGAATAGTCATCCGTGAATGTTATGAAAGAGTCATAGCCATCCACAGATGTCACAGGAAACGGACCGCATATATCCGTATGAATTATTTCTAGTACTCCTGTGCTTCTTTTGGCGCCTTTCTTAATGTTCTTTACAGATTTTCCTTTAATGCAATCGATGCATTGCTCTGAATTTGAAAATTCTAGAGGTGGAAGAATTGATTCTTTTACTAAGCGTTCTATTCTCCCCCTAGAAATATGGCCTAAACGAGAGTGCCATAATTTCGATGAGACTTCATCAATTCTTTTCCTCTTACTCTTTCCATTCAGGGATGAGGAGGCATTCTCATTCTCAACGCTTATTTCATTCACATTCTCACAGAGTGATAATAAATAAAGCTTGTCTTGTCTGAAGGCAAGACCAACAATCTGATTATTCAACTTGATTTTACATTGACCATCGCCAAAATGGCAAGCAAAACCACAGTCGTCTAAGCGGGACACACTTATCAAGTTTCGATGCAAAGAGGGTACATAAAGAACATCTACTAATAAAAGTACAAAGCCATTCGACAACTCTAAAGGAAGATCTCCAATGGCTTCGACTTCAGCTTGAACGCCGTCTGCTACTTTAATTCTTCTTTCTCCTCTTTGCAGGGTCCTTCTCATACGGAATCCCTGTAATGAATTAGCAACATGAACAGTCGCACCTGAGTCAATCCACCAAGTAGATTTTGCATAACTTAAAAATAAGGATTCATCAACAAAAGTAATTAAATCCTCACCGTTCTTGCATAGATACTTCAGGAAAGCCACACAGTCACTCATGTAATGGCCCTTCTGCTTGCACCACTTGCAGGTGTCCTTGTCCACTTCCTGTGTCTGGTGTTCAGGAGCCTTTCCATGTGGCCTAGAAGGAGAGGGATGCCCCTAAGGTTTCACTTGGGGCTTGGAACCCTGAAAGTTCCTCTTCTTGGTTGGGCTCAGGTAGTTCACGGAATCACCGGTCTGCCCCTTCAGCCTCTCTTCCTCCTGGACGCACATGGCCATCATCTTCTCGATGCCCCACTTTTCTGGCTGTGCATTGTAGTTCACAGCAAAATCTTCAAACTGGTTTGGCAGTGAGGCAAAGATAAGATGAATGATGAACTCATCTGGGAGCTCCATGCCCATAGGCTTAAGCTTGGAAGACATGTTGCTCATTCGCAAGATGTGGTCCCTAACACCAGCACCAGTGTATCTTGTGGTGACAAGTTTCTTGATGAGTGAGCTTGAATAGGCCTTGGAGGACCCAGTAAACTGACTCTCTACCTTTTTCAGGTACTCACTGGCTATGGTGCACTCTGGGATTGCTCCCCTTTATAGCTTCCATGATGGAGCTCTTAATGACCATTAGGCACTTCCTATTGGAAGAGTCCCACTTTGCACGGTCAAGGTCGTACTTCATTCTTATCGGAGCATGGTCACTGACCCTTTTCTTAAAGTCCTCTTCACTTTCTTTTTCGCCCATGACAGGGTCGACAGGTTCTTTAGGACATGCTTCAATCAGTGCCAAGTCGAGGTCAAGCAGAGCAAGCCCCGTCTCTACCTTCTCTCGCCATGAGCCGTAGTTCCCTCCGTTGAGGGGCTCAATGGCCGAGATAAAGCTCATAGGATTGTCTGAAAGCAAAACATCATTAAAACGAGTTAATTCAACGTTGGTCAAATTAAAACATGAAACTTCTCCATATTAATACTATATCACCGTTGGGCATAAATATGACTAATATGGATAAAACTGACTATTCATAGTGAAAATTTTACTAACAACGTTGGTTGTCAACTAAAATAAGCACTATAAAAAATTAAAAACTTACTCTATTGCATTTAAGTAATTAATTCTTGCAGCGGAATAACATGAATAAAAAACATCAACTTTACTTATTTACATAATTTTTTACTGTTACTTCACTATTTTTCTACACAAAATTTCGTTGGAAAAATTGCTATAGAAAAAAAAAGGTTAAAAAAACTATTAAAAACAGCTTCTGAAAATAAATAAACAGACAAAATTGTGCTTAAAAATGCCCTTTTGGCGAAGCGCTGCCCATGTCTGCGGCTGCTCGCTGGTCGGATCGCCCACTAAAGCAAGCAGCAGGTCGACTACCCTCCTCTTACGCACTGTGCACCGCTCAGTGGCTGGCAGCCCACAGCCCAGCTGCGCGGCCCGCTCATCCCTGTTCCCCTTGCACCGCTAGATCGTGGCCGTTGAGCGCCCAGACCCTAGATCGGACGGCTGCGCGCGACTCTAGCTAGGACAAAACCATCCACGCCACGAGCTCCCTGAAAACCCTAAGCCATTTCTCTCCCACTCTCATGCATCTTGTCTTGCTCGTGGCGGGCGGCGCATACGCCTCACGAGTAGGTGGTGAGGAGGCCACGCCGTCCGGCGCCAGGCCCCTCCCCCTCGACACGATCCCCCTTCCCCATTTCTCATCTACTGCACCGAAAGGAAACAGCGGCACAGTGGGGAGCTTGGTGGCGCCCTCTGCGAGTGGGGTGAGGTGGCTGCGCCGCGCAGCGTGACGCCGGCGGCGAGCCCCTCCCTCCTCTTGCAGCGAGCCCCCCTACTGCCCCACCTCTCCCTTTCTCTGCTAGCCCCTCCCCTTACACAAGATGCAAAGAGAGGCAGCAACAAGGAAACGACGGCGCCCCCCTGACCCCTTGCCGGCGGTGCGAGCACCTGTGGGTGAGCGCGTCACCGTCAAGTGGCCAGAGGCGGTGCCCTATCCCGGCGCACGCCGGCAAAACCCCCTTTTTCTTTTTACGGATTTCTTCTCTGTTTTTTTCTTCGGGAAGGGGATAATCGGGGCTTTTCTCTGTGGGATCTCTTTCTTCAGTTTCTATCGATTCGAGGTCGGGGGAAAAGGGATCTTGGCTTGGGGTTTTCATTCCTTTATCCCAGATGGGATCATGTTCTTCTTCCCGACCTCGGCTTGCCGATGCGTCGGGATCGAGAGGAACGGCGCGGCCTCGGGGCGGCACTTTTGGAAAACCCTAGCCCTCTACTTCTTTCTTTTGATTTGGATTTCTTCTACCTCGACTAGATCAACCAAACTAGCAGGCTCTGATATCATTGTTAGCTTTTGCTAGGACCTCTAGCGGTAGATCTAGGGGTATGCGAGATAGAGTTGCTTACCATCGGCCTTAGGAGTCGACGATGAGCTCGCCATGGAGCTTGTCGGAGTGGTGGCGGCGGAGAGGGGGTTATTCCTGCCGCTACAGTGCAAGCCGATCGGTGGCTAGGGTTTGGGGTTTTCGGTGGGGTGAGTGGGCACGAAGAACCCTTGGCGTTCGTGCCCCCGGCCCCCACCTCTATTTATTGCGCTGCGCGACGGGGGCCCACCAACGATTGCGACGTTGGGCGCCCCCGATCAGGGCGCGAGTCCAAGGTTTGTTCAGGCCGTTGGGCCCGAACGGGAGATCAACCTAACAAGTCGGAAAGAGGAACACGGTGCCCTAGGGCGAGATAGCCCCGCCGACACGCGATCCCGCCGAGCCGGAGCAGAAATCGGTGAACCAAGATGCAACCGCCGGCAAACAGAGCCAGGACACCGCCGAGGAGCCCTCTACCGCCCGAATCCAGCACGGGAGATCCAAATCGGTGTCCCTAGCCAAAGAATGGAGAAGACGAAGACCACTACCCAACCCTAGGAAACAATCTAGCGAGGCAACACGTGGGAGTCCGATGTGCACCTGGCCACCGCTCGTCCACATGCATCGGCAGCAGCGAGTTGGGCCCACAGGGCAGAGGCACAAAGGAAGCATGATGCTCCGCAAGTAGCTCCACGGCAGCAACACGCAACAGAACGTAGGCCCACGTCCATCGACATAACCAACGAAGGTCCATAGGCAGAGACATCAAACCTCAGCACGCATCGCAAGTGGCCTGAGAAGCCTCCCTGCTGCTCAGGATTAAGCAATTGAGTAACTAGTTAATTTCGTTCTTCATCATGTATAATAATTTGCTACAACTTGATAAAACTCTAGGTGTCGATTTGAACAAAATCAACCTGGACATTGACACTTCGGTGTGTTTTTTCTTACTCCAATTCCCACAGGCGAGGCAAGTTGGATTGCATGCATGATCAGAGAAATAAAAAGTCCATGGGGTATTCTTCTGGAGAAATCTCTATCGAGGGCGGATTGATCTGCTGTCCAATCTTTCTACGGGCCTTTGTAAAAAGCCCCAAAAGTAATAAGTCGACTTAGATTATATGCCACATCTATGATCTGTCGATTGAGACAATGTTGAGTGCGGATGTTTGGAGCTCGGGCTGCAGATAGCCCCTCTTTTAACCATTCAAAAAAAATGTCAGTTTGAAGTTTTAAGAAAATTTGACTAAAAAATTTAGATGTAGAAAATATCATGCTCTACCAACTTAAAAACTCTCATAATATTGTGTGGACGGTGTAAACATTCAGTCCAAACTTTGTAAGATTTTATCAGTTATGTTAAGCTTAGAATAGAAGGTATTTCAGATTGAGATATTGTGTGTTGGTATAGTACATCATTATCTACATCTAAAAATGTTTTTCAGATTTTATTGAAACTTTGAAATGGGTTTTTCAAATTTTGAGAACACCGGGCATCGTTTAGCTCGATCTCTAAAGTGAATTTCCAAACGATTCCCCCATATTCAGTGGTGGAGCCTAATTGAGCAAACCCTAGTTGGGCCAATTAAATTTCGAAGCCAGATGACAAAAACACAAGCAAAATCATATTATGCTCTTGGAGGTTAGTGAGAGGTTTGGGCACAACTTCGGTATTTGTTAGGTTGTGAAATAGTAATTTATCAATCTACATGTAGCAACAGATGGAAAGGGCCGCCATTCCAATAATTCGATGAAGATGAATTCTAGTAGCATGAAGAACGAAAATTTCATGGATATGCAAGAGGAGATCGAATCCATGTCAATCATGACCTGAGGAGAACCCCTCTCCCCCGTCTTCCACCCCCACCAGCTTGCCCTTCCTCGGCGCCACTACGGTCGGCCTCCGTCGCAGTGACATCAGACTTATAGTCGATGGTCGTGGGATCCCTGTGAGGAAACCTTGCATCACCAAGCTTCTCCTTCCCTGAGATCCAAAACCCCGCATGTGGCTATGCTAGTGCGGTGACCTAGCATACCACTGCATGATGTAGTATACTATTGTCGTTGACATAACACCAATGAAACAATGTTCCACCCATATTACATCCCTCGAAGGTACAGTAGAAACATAGCAGGTCCAAAATATAACTATAGGACACAACTTGAATCTTTACAAAAGATCCAGAGAACATCCTAGGTTATAGAGAGAGAAAGCAAATTCTAATAAATAAGAACTTGAAATAACAATTTATAACTATCATCCTAATGGACTAGTATCTAAAATATCCGGTTTGCATTTGCTACTATTGCAATGCTCTACAGAAATAGGTTCTATGGCTAGATATTATACTCCTATCTAATCAACAACTTTGTATTCACGGAAGTTGATGTAGATGTTGATTTCATTGAAGAACTTGAACTTTCGATGACGATTCCTTGCGAATACGCTGGTGTTGTTGTCGTCTTTATTGACTTCAGAATCTAGCAAGGGTTAAAAAGGTACGGTTGAGTACGAGTCTGCTCAGCAAGTTTACTAAAAAGGAGTATTTGATGCACTATCTATAGCCATAGACCATAGGTCGTAGGCTATGCAGGTTTTCGTAAACATTTTTTCAAAGGTTGCTTTTATTCTGAAAAGCTATGTCCGTCAGCCTTTACAGGTTTACCAGAACTTTCGTGGAGATCCTTTCCTGCAGTGTTCACGGCTCCTTCCCGGAACAGGGAGTGACATGTCATAGTTTTTACACTCCGTAGAGGTGCGTTGCTTTACCCACGTGAGATGTTAGCTTTGTTGCACATTCAAGTTATAGGCTCGTTCACACTTTCTTGGTATGAGGCCCAGACTAAGATCCAAGCCAATCACTGCCCTTCTCCGCGACCCCACATGCCCCCTTGGTGTACTCCATGCCCACATATCGGATTACGACAATGGGATGTACAGACCATTATAGATGCTAGAACTACCGTGGGACGTTGAGGGATCCTACCCTTATGATGTATACCCCTCTACGGATTATAACACACACTCCAAGGAGTTCAGCCATGGCCTGTGCATCCGGCGACATGCGAAAGGAATAAAATCTAGTTGACTTCTCTGTTCCATTCCAAATCTCATAGTTAACGCGTATTATACGACGCAAGAATCACTGGCGATATTGGTTGTTAAATCCTAGATGATATATTATCGTACAATATGGTTTTCATTGCCGGTCTTAATAGATTAACTGGTTACCCTAGGACAGTAACCAATAGCTCATATTGATTATGAAAATAGAGTTTTCTGACCTTTTCGAAATGTAGGTGGCGACAACATTGGATTTGCAAATATTTGATAGAAAATAATCAAAAGATATGAGCAAGTGTGAACTTGCCTTTTGTGATTGCAAGATTATGCACTCACGGTCTTCGAGACAAAAGAAGATCTAGTATCTGAAAACAGTACCATTGGTCCGGTAAGGACTAATATTTAAAGAAGCAAGGTGCTATTATGCATAAGTAATGTAATGCAATTTGATAAACTCGAATCTCCGAAATAAACGTTGATGGTCTATGATTTTGGAGACTGGAAATGGTTCCTTTAGAATGTGTTGTCCTTTTAGATTTATTTCACACTTGTTCTCCTTATTAAAGCTTGTGAGAGTGTGTGAAATGACTTACACGTGCAAAGAAGTAATATAAATTGATAAAACACTCAAGTGTGGAATGTATCCAAAGACTCTTTATATAATGATGGTTAACTAATTAGAGCCTTATTGTAAAGCTTATGAATTACTTTATATGTAACTTAAATAATAAATTTTGAAGTAAAGCTTACTTAATTAAACAAAAGCATTTAAACTTGAAGTTAACACTCTTAGGGTTTCTTACTAACTATAGTTATAAAGGAGGAAAGAATTACTTCATTTGAATAATGACCACACTAGTAGTTGAGACTTATCTATCTTGAATATTAGATGGTGTTATAATTTATTCACTTCATAATGCTTTTTAAGGTTAATTAAGAGTGGTAATACTTCTATTTGAGTAGTATTTTCTTAATATTATAATTGAATGGAGTCATTTATCTCCTTACAAATGAGTGGTTATAATTTATAACATGGAAACAACCTTACTTAATTACTTTAAGAATTATCTTTGAAGGTGTAACATATTTGTAAACTTGTGAGTTAAATAATGGTAAACGGTTTTATTAGGTCAAAAATATTATTCTTTAGGATTTTATATTTGATAAGAATCCATTTGGAAAATAATATACACTTATTTGTGAACGTTAATTCAACAAAATTTTACTTAAGATGTTTTGGACTATTTTGACTTCATACTATCAATAATTAAGACTAAAAATATTTTTAGACCTTTAATGTACAATATTAGAAGTATAGCAATTTTATATATCCTTTTATGAATTATCAATTAAGGAAATAGGTTTAATTTCAAGTTATTAGAGAATTAAATTTTTATTTACTTCAAAAGTATAATATTATATTTTTAACTTATAGGTATTATTTTTGTGATCATTTTGGTATATTACAAATATTTTTATGATTTATAAATAACAAGATATCATTTTTCTAAGGTTTATTAATTTATAATTTTTTTAATAATAATAAATATTTAGTTAAGTGATATAATAATAAGTGGTTATATTTTTAAATTGTAGTTCTTATTTTTCTAAGAATCTTTGATTTATTATTTGTATTATCCTCATTTAAAAATATTAAAATATGAATTTTCTAAGTTTTATTACTCATAAAATATTTACTAAATAGTAAATATTTAAATATATATAATATAATCATTTTTAATAATGGATTTAAATTGTAGATCTTATTTTTCTCGAAAATTTGATATATTTTACACATTTTTCTAAATTATAGAATATTAGTTATTGTATTTGAAATATTGATTATATTTTCTCAAATTAAAACAAACACTAGAAACTTTTCTCACTTATATTACTCCTAGCCATAGTCCTTGTGGTTGGCGATGAGACGGTCAAAGTGAACCCAAACAATGACGAGGTCGTGGTGACACAAGCGTGACATCACAATGACATCATATGAGGATGATCCTCACATATCGATAATCGATCGGTGGATTGGGAGCGCGCGCGGCTATAGAGGGATTCGTTGGAAATAGGAGCTTATGGTGGACCTAGTGGTGGCGGCGCCGCCCACTTTTGGTCACCGGACCAGCTCCACGGCGAGCAACTATGGCGACGGTCGAAGGTCCACAACGACAAAGTGATACATGAAGCAAAATAAGTAATGGAGGGCACTAAGAGGATCTCCAGCTCACCGGGATGCTCGAGGTAGAGTCATGGAGGCAAGGCAAGGTCAAAATCTATGATGGCGGCGGTTGTCGGCGTTGGAGACGGGGGTGGCGATTGGGGCGATACAGACCACCCCGGCTTGAGGGAGTAGGGGAAAATGAGCTTGGTGAGCAAGGAAGTCACGATGGTGACCACGAAACAACAAGGGAAGCTTCGAATCAACGGGAACCACGGCGACTGGCGGCTAGGTTTTTGAGTCACACAGAGCGAGAGAGAGAGCGAGAGAGAGAGAGAGAGGTAGAAATGGGGATTCAAACGAGAGGGAAGGTTTCCATGGCGTTCTTATCCTCCCCAGGTGACGGCGACGAGTATCACGGTGCGCAGCATCGACAGACGGCATCGGCAGTGCCACCGAGCTGCTTCCGGCTAGAGGAGGAAGACGACGACGTGACATTTTGCAGATATCCCCCTGGCATGTTTCAAGTCTCAACCCGTGGACCTTCTTCTGGTCCCACTTGTCAGCTTCTAACGACTCGATGCTTGGGCTTCTGATTGGATTTGGTAGAGTGAGCGAGGAGAGGAAAATGCAATGCTGAGCAGTGAATAAAGCAATGAGAAATGGGCCATGGGCCAGAATTGATCTGCTTCGAATTTTCTCTCCTTTTATTATTTTTTCTGTTTTCTATATTTAACCATTTAATGTTTGATTTCCAAAAAGTTTTAAATACTCAAAATTGTTGAAGAATTTCCCAAGTATCTCAGGGTTCCTTATAACTATTTGGTTTTGAATTATTTTATATATTTATACAAATCCTATTTGTTTGTGAGTTGTATATGAGAAAGGCTCATTAATGATTTAGGTTTAAGTTTTTGCTTCTTATTTAGAAATCTACTTCAAACTATGATTTTATTTATCTATTGTTAAGTGTGTTTTAAAATAACTATAAAATCATTAGAGAAGGCCTCATATAATAATTACTAAATACAGTTAATGCCTGTGGTGGTGAATAATGATTATAAGAGTCTTGGTGATGGCATTATATGAATGAATAACTATGACTAAGGTCTTAGTTAGGGTTTTGA
Organism: Avena insularis; assembly: GCA_023614405.1. Classification (NCBI taxonomy): domain Eukaryota; kingdom Viridiplantae; phylum Streptophyta; class Magnoliopsida; order Poales; family Poaceae; genus Avena; species Avena insularis. The sequence goes on along the minus strand of CM042695.1, from coordinate 372,187,020 downwards.
ATTGCAAATGTTTATTATAGGTTTTAGAGGACTTATTATACTTATGTTCTTTTATGAATATTGTTAAAGATCCAGGTTAAAGAATACTTTCTTTTTAACTGGTGGCCATGTATGATAATTCAATGTAGGTGAGATATTGAGATTGCTTTCTAATGTGGCTTATGAAAAATAGATAAAATGAATTACCTCCAAGCACACATATTTTTGTTATTTGAAGTAGCAAGGATGTGCTCAAGTGATTGGCGATAGAAAAGCATCCTTAGACACAATTATGAACTTGGATAGTTGATCAAGCATCTGGAATGGATATCAATCTTACTATAGAGCTATGGTGAAATGTTTATTAAAAATTCCTCTTTCTATGATTCATAATTCTTGATTCCTACTTAAGGAATTCCTTTCATAAATATACTACTTCTTCATATCCATCATCATGTATTGACATGATGATCTTTACTACTTATACTCTTACCAACATTTTCTCCTCCTAAATCATTTTTGAATCCAATGAGCTTGACACTAAATTTCTCTATGATCTCATTATAGACATACTCCCACCTCTAGGATACTTCTAATAAATCCAAATTCATTTGAGTACTTACTCCTTTCCTTTATGAACTACTTAGTAATCTTTCTATAAATCTCAGAAGCTTATCACTGAAGCTTTTCATAAACTCATCATAGTTATATTGTCTTATCTCTAACTACTAATGATGACTTACAATCCATAAATTAGTTTCTTTTTGACTCCACCCATAATTTCCTTTATCACCCATCACTAATATTCCTCCAATAAATGTCTATAGCAACTCCTACTTCACCTCAACCGTTTACTATTATCTAAGAGGAATGCTACTACTTCTATAACTCAATGTTTCTCTAGTATGAACTTGATCATACTATCTTAACTTTAGTTACCTTTAGTAACTCATACTCCAACTTCCTAATACACTTATGTGACTCGTCATGACTAACCTAGGTTAACATATCTATACTAGGGTTTAATCATGTTCTATCTACCAATGTCACTTAGGCATCATATAATCAATCACTCTTAGTGACTTAGGCATGATCATTATAATCCTTTGATCATTTATGGCTTAGATTTCCAGTTGGCTAATCAAGTCTTTCATTAACACAACATTATAGTTGTATTATAATTATCTTCTTAGAATTTCCTTTTAACTAAGAGGTATTATTCAGTTTCTATGTCTACTTGATCCAATGAGATTACTCCCTGGTAACTTATATCTTCAAGATTCCTTATGATCCTCTTGTTACCAACATATACCTTTATTTAAGATCACTCTTCTATTACATTCAGGGGTGAGTTAACTCCATCAATTATCATATTGATTTGATTCTCTTCAAACACTCCCATCCTATAGATGATATCTAAAACTAGCATTACTACTTACCTCTTCTTACTTGTTTCTCTAAAGGCTTTAAAATGAATGCTATGATAAGGACAAGAGTTGATAGATCAAGAATTGATAGGCTAAGAATTGATCAATCAATAGTTGATTACTCAACATTGATGTTCAGTAGATATTAGAACATGGTTAAATAGAGATGATAAGGATTAGTATGGAAAGAAGGATATATGGTGAAGGGTCTTGAGTTGGTTTTCTTCCTACTCAACATAAACCAAAGAGTTAAAGGTTTAAGAACTACCATGATGATCATGGTAGGAATGGATAAGAATAAGATAAATCAAGATTTAGTTATTGAATTCTTGTTACTTGAGTTATATGCTTAACTTGGTATCCATAAATTGTTGTAATGAATACCATTATATGATCTCTATAAGATCTGGTATTAATCATTAAGTAATTTTTGTGGTTTAGTTTTTTTACATTTGATCTACCCCTAGATCAAATCATCTTTACCCAAAATAAGGTTTTAGCAAAGGTCATGTTGAAAATTATCGCAATTAACTTGATAATCTACTTCAGTTCCATCAAGTTAATAGAAGCTTTAATCACTTTGACATGTTTTATTTAAAAGCGCGAAATTATCCAGATTTTCTATGCATGAATGCAATGCACACCCATGCTCTCAGCTTATTTCTAAGCTCTAATACTGGAATGTTACAGCTAGCCTCGCATGTCTCCAGCCGTCCCTCATCCATCTCCTTCCTGGCCTCTAGCTGGCTGGCATCCGTCTGTCGTTCCGTTCCCACCCTCTTGGAGCCAAGCCAGGGATGAGCTCCCTATTCCAGGTCCGACTATGCACGGTCGAAACTCCTACATGTGTTGCTACAGATCATTTTTGTGGCCCTTGGAGTCGAAATCGGCCCCTCCCCGATGTGCGGTGCTGAGGATCCATCGGTGCCTCTCCAGCCTGATATGTTGCTGGTCCTACAACTTTCGTCCTCTAGCAAACTGCTACTTCTCATGTGAGCAAAGTGGTGGAGCTTGTCGTCCCCTCCAGGCGCACGACATGCGGCTAACTATCGAGGTGCATATCTTGGAGAAATCCTTCCTCTAGTTGTACCAAAGTCGACCACGATGATGTTGGAATGCATCGTTTAACCTTGTTGGTGGCGTTAGAGCCACCTATTTTCAACGTCTTACTATGGTTATCGAGAAAAATCTCCGCAACGATGACGCATGTGGGTACTATTTTCCTAGTTTAAGGCGTCACAAGTGAAACTCGTGTTGCTTGTCCGATGGAGGAAGTTGGGCTAGTTTTGTGCCCTTCTTCGCTCTTGTTGGTCGTGCAAGCTTGGCTATAATCCAATGATGATGGCAACGATGTTGTCATGAGCTTCATGTTACTAGTGCGGGTCTCGGTTGGTCGCCGCATGTGGCCTCCTCACCTAGAAAGTGCTTGGGAATGTTCCTTTGGATCAGTTTGCGGTCAAGGTTTTTGGCATTGGTGGAATCTTGATCTTGCAATGCACTTCGATGGAATTCGTAGAAACTCCTCGCGGCTTTGACACTCAATTAATCGTGCTAGCTTCCTATCTGCATGTTCTCTCGACGCATCAAGGCTCTTCGCGACTATGTCAGCTTTACTCATTCATCCTCATAAGCTCATGGTTTGCCAGTTTGTGGATAGTCACATGCAACAGTTGGTAGTGTTGCAATCTGTAAGGTCTCAGGACTGTAATTCCCGTCGTTCGCATCTGTGGCACTCCTCAAGACACTGCCTATGCCCGTGTTTCTAGTCATGTTCGTTGTGCGAGCACGTCGAGCGTTTCTAAAGTGCATCGCCTATAGCTGTCCCACTCTATCCCACTCGTCTGTTGTGTGTGTTGTTTTTGTTTGATATTCCCTTGAGTTCCACTCCGTGTAAAATTCTAGTTTACTTTTTTTTGAGCATTATGACAGTAGGATCCCAATGGGACCTACTGCCTTTCGAACTATATTGATAAGACCCCCAAAAGGGGAAAGTAACTTACAACAGTTTTACAGGTTTAATCTAGTATCAGCAGCCATAAATAATTAAGAAGGAAAGAAAATTACAGAGAAGCTAGAACAGCACATAAGACAGGATGTATAGAATCCTTTGTCCTGTACATCAGTAACCCCAAGTCACTTTTGAATCTATTCTTCCAGGACAGAACCCAGGCACAATGCCATTGAAATATAAATTGTTTCTTTCCTTCCATATGCTCCATGCTGCATACATAAAAATTTCCAAGAATATTGGTTTGTTGTCTCTATTCTTAGATTCAGCAATAATGTCCAATCAATCTCCAAATTGAACCCAGGAAATATTGAGCAGTGACCAGCAGCTTCTACTAAAACTGCAATGAAAAAAAAGATGGTCTACTGTCTCCTCCAAATTATCCTGGCATAGAATACAATTATATCAATGGCATTGTGCCTGGGGTTTACTTTGAAGTTTGAACCCACCTTATAATATGTTGTAGAGTCTTATAGGCAAAATTGAATACAATTCTGGTGGAGATTCTTCTCCCTCTCGGTGATTAAAAAAAACCAGGGAGCTAGAACATATAGAAACATATACTTGCATACATACTTCTTCTGTAGAATTTTAGACCCTATTTCAATGCAAAATATTTTTTGGATATTTTCGGAGTGATCTGATTTGGAGAAAACAATGATATTAAACATTTTGAGGTGTTTAGCAGCCGCCAGGAGAGGTGACCCGAAGGAGAAAAACCCATCTAGGGTTCCACACCCCTCGCCGACGACGTCGCCAGTCCGCTCTGCATCCAGTGGCCCTAGGGCCTTGGATGCGTGGTGGACCACGACCTCTCGTCGGCGGGATGTTTTCCGTTCTTTGTTTCATCTGTTTTTATTGTCTTCTTGGCGATATTGACGCGATAGCTACGCCCCGAAGTCAGAATAAGGTCATCACTGCTCTATCCTCGCTCTGGTGGTGCATCTAGCACTAACGGAGCACGCATAGAGTCCTTTGTCCGGCGGATCTACTGGGATTCTGTCTGTTTTCGTGCTCGTCGGTTTGGTTTTAGGTCAGTCTCTTTCGTTCTAGTGCACCGGTCCATTATGACCTTAGCACAATGATTTTCCGTTTGTCTAATACAACAAATTTTCTTACAACAAGCTTTGTCTAGCTCCGGCGATGGAGGAATAAGGACGGCGGCACGTCTTTGACTCGCGCTACTGTCCACAGTCGTCGCTAGGTGGTTTAATGACCTATTTATAACTTTTATTACTTTTGAGTATTTTCATACTATTGTTTATGATTATTAAATGATTGGTGGAATTTTGAAAAAAAAAACACTTTGAGGTGTTTGGAGCGGGGGCGAGCAACAGACATGTAACAACACGTTTCGCTCTATATTCCTGTCCAAAATTATCGGTGTTTAGCATTTGGTTTCTGAAAAATCAGAAACAGAAGCGTCGCTCGTGATCGTGTACATCTTTATCTAAAAAAGTGATTATCCTGCACATACAGGAACAATAAGTCTACAAGAAATTACTACGCTAGTTTGGCCATGAAGTACTTCGTCGGCCTTATCTGTGATGGGATGTAGCCCATGTATTTCTATAGCTTAAGCGTGGTGCTCAGTCTGTGCTGTGAGGCCATCTGCCACCGATGGCTAGATGTGCAGTCGCTGTTGTTGGGCCATTTGCGTTTTGTTTTCCTACATGTGGGCCTAGGACTGGCTATGTGCGTTCTTAATTCTTTGTAATGTTATTCTGGTGGCCCCGATTGATGGGGCCCATTCAGCATAGACTCTGAGGTTGCTTATGGGTTGGTGTCTCCTTATCTATCTTGGTCACCGTACATAGAGATACGTAATTTACGGTCACCGAATACGCTAAGTGCTTCATCGGAGGCGGCTGGAGCCTGTAGAGCTCCGTATTTTGCTGACGTGGCACTGAGTTGACCGGTCTCTAGCAAAGAGATGTTTTGCAAAAAGGACCCTCCTCAATTTTGATTTCCTATTCAACACCTAAGAATAACTGGTGGATCTGACTAGTGGGGCCCATTGGTCAGGGTCACCCACCCACCTCTTTCCTCCTCTTTCTTCCTCCTCCGCACCAGTCCGCCTCGCGCCGCCCCAATCCACCATGCGCCGCCACCAATCCGCCTCGCGCCGCCCCAATTCCCACTCCCGCCGCGCCAATCCGCCTCGCACCGCCACCAACAGGCAATGTCGTCGCTGCGATAGAAGATCCATGCCACCCCCGCCCAGGAATCCACCGATCCGCCCACCCCTCCAACTACCGCACCTTCCGGATGGCTCTGCATCAACGGCAAGATGTGGTAACGACATATGGGTCGCATCAGCGTCGAGCTCCAGCTCGGGGCTGCACCTGCCCGCCTCGCCCTTCGGGGACACCACCAAAAACAAGCTCTTCGTAGGGGAGGGGGGCTCGCCTAGGAGACCACCAGCGAGAGGCTCTACCGCTTCCACGAGCCATTCAGGGACATCGTAGAGGCCGTCGTCATCTCGAACCGCCACTCTGGCCTCCACGACAAACGCGAGCTCGAGGACATCACCGGCCCGGCAGTACCTACCACAGAGAGCTCCTCCACCCCGCGTCCCAGCTGCAGCGAGCTCCTCCACCCACACCTCTGCTCCAGCCTCCATCGGGCAGAGAAGTCGACGGGGAGATCGTGTCCCTCAGATAGGCCATGGGGGAGGTCGGGAAGACCGCGGGAGGAAGAAGACAGGTCGTCGTGGTGGTAGGGATTTTTTTTTTTTGCGTTGACAATTGAGGAGGGACCTTTTTGTCTAAGTAAAATAAAATTTAGGATATTTTTGCAAAGTAAAACACAACTGAAGCCTGACATGTGGGGTTAACTCAGTGCCACATCATCAAATACGTAACTCTACAGGCTCCAGTGACCTCCGATAAAGCACTGAGCGTATTCGGTGACCGTAAATTATGTATCTCTATGTACCATGACCAAGGTGGATAAGAGGGTTTAGTTCGATGACCGCCCATGTATTTAACTCGGGGAGTTTCCTTCTCCTAGGCTTCTGCTTCTCCGTGGATTTGACCTGGAGGTTCATTTTGACTGGATTTCCGGAGGCGGTCGATGCTGCCGGCAGCTCTTCTCTAGGTGCCGTTTGGTCCTCCTGTTGGCGTTGTTTGCTGCTGCTTCATGGTGTTGTCGACGGGTGAGCGGGCCGTCTCTCCGGTGGGTGCCGCCTGTGTTTCTGCAGCCGTCTGGCCATTTGGGGATCTCAAGGTCTGTTCTTCCTGGTTGATTTTTGCCGCTGCTTTCCTGTTTAGTTCCGGGTGTTTTTATTTGTTTTGTCCTCTCTACATATGCTCTGTGATTATTTTGATTGGGCTGCTGCGTATAGGTGCCGGCGGCTGCTCATTTAAGGCCAGGTACAATCGGGCGCTTAATTGGAGGCGCTAGTGAAAAAGATCTTGCCCGTTTGCCGGTTCTCACCGAGATTCCAGGTCGTTTTTTTGGCATCGTCGCATTTTGGCTGACAATGGGTTAGTGTTTTATTTTGACATGGATGGGATAGTGTTTTCATAGTTCTTTAATTTCCCATTGTTTAGTTATTTTGCTGTCTACCATGGGTGATGTTGCGGGTGGGTCGTGGTTGCCGGGGAGGAAGCATCCTGCTACGTTTCAGTTGCTGATATTTCGATCGTTGGTGTCAAGGCAAACAAAGTGAATAAAGGTGACATCCTAACCTTCGCATGCATCAGAAACAAGGCAATGGAGCCGTTCATCTTCGGCTGTCACAGGGGTGATGGTGGACGACATTCAGTAAGTCACCTTCTTAGAGCCATGGCCTCTATGAACTGAATCATATCTTAGTTCTCCATTGACATAAGACCAGATTTGTTTTCTGATGGTAATGTTGTGCTGAATAATGGTGCCCCATCCTTGATTTTTGTCCTAAGTGGCTGGTACATACGTGATCCCGTGCGGCGTTATATTTCGATCCTGGGGGTCTTAGTTGGATGAGCGCGTTGGGACCTCGATCATTCAGGCGATGAATTGTGAAACTTCTAGTGCTTCGACAAGGGGTGAGTTTGGTTTCATGGGCTTTAGGGTGGTCATACGCATGGGTGTCTGAATAAGTAATGGATAAATTTGGTTCTAGAAATAGTAGAGAAGTTGGATATAGCTTGCTGATTTTATAGCCGCACTGACCTATAATAATAAGTACAATCTACAAGATTTCTAGAACTTGTCACACGAGTGATCTCACATATATGTTATTGTTTCTATGTACTTGATTCAGTCAATCTATCTTATATGTCTTCTTTTATTACTGCGACTTTTGGAGCTCAAACCGGTATGTAGGAATTTCTCCTGTTGAAATTCTATGTAACAAACATATCTTAATCTACAGGTGCTTGGCAAAAAATACTGACAATAATGTTTGGAGGATTGTCAGAGAAGTATTATCGAATGGCAGAGGGTACGTGGTACCCGAATCACATGAGTGATCCAGTAGCCGCGAAACGGGCCTAGAAACACCTGAACTGTATTTGATCAGGGGTAGCTTGTACTATTACCTACTACAATGGTGTGCTTGTAATTTGACATGCTTTTTTTTTCTAAGTTGTGGTTGACCTAGCAGTCAAAATTATAGTACCATGAGCAAAAGATTTTCTAAATATGTATTCCTTTGCACCTGAAGTAGCGGACTCTATTGCTTTGTTCCCCCTTTTCCAATCTTAGTTTTGGCTTTGCATCCGATTTTCACCTGCACTATTATACCCGATTATTTCATCCTTATTTCTATGTGATTGGGAATGGCTGTAATATTTCTACCTTCTATCTTTCATCCTTATTTATGACTGGGTATGGCGGAGCTCCTATTGGCGACGTTTGTCGTTCGTTGTGGATTAGAGGGTCCGAGATCTTTTTTTGTAGATACACGAGAATTCTATTGGAGGTGGATGATGGAGTGGCAAAGCTCAGTTCCATGTCAATGTGGTGTTCGACCTTGAAAGTGTCACATTGCATGATTTGATTATTGAGTTGTTACTCTCAGACCGATTTGGTACTCAGTTTTATTCTTAAATGATGCATGTGAGTTACATGGATTCTTAGAATGGTAGTGACATTCTAAAGAGGATTTTTACCATTACTTGCAAACCATGATTGGTTGTGATTTTTGATCACCATTTCTAGAACAAAAGGCTCTAGAAATCCAAGATTATGAAATTTTGTGCACTTGAAGTGTTGAAAATGCATATTCAACTGTGTAGCCATTAAATTCATAATTTTACTTCTATTTTCAGCATCCACACCAGTAGAAAATCATCAATATTCTAAAGATTTTTGTGTTAGACGTGACTATTTTGTGACTAATCTATTTTGTTTGTAGACCAAAACGTGTGCAATACTACACCACCAGGTACGCAAAAAGCAAAGTGCAGGTGGCGGGGCGAAGCCCGCTTTTCACCTAGTACGTGTTCAAGCCAGACATCACAAACAGTATGTGTTCGTCCGATAGTACAATCCGTGGCGAATACCAGATCGTTTCCGAAAGGGAAAATTTGGTAGAGGACAGTGTTATTTTTTACTAAAACACACTATTAGAATGTGGCTTTGTTCGGTATTATTATTATTATTATTATTATTATTATTATTATTATTATTATTATTATTATGTGTCAGTTTGCTAGAACACACGACACTACTCGAAACGGAAAGTTTAACGTTTCAGATTACCTTTTTATAAATATATCTAGAATTTTAATTGAAATACAAGATGTTTTAGATAGAAAAATTGTCCAGATTTTTTCTAGTTCCCTCATTGAATGATTTTTTTTCTTAACCACGATGTTGCATGCGGCCAATGACGAGGACTTGAACTGGGTGTCCTATGATTACTTTTCTCCCAAAATACTTTCCAACTTGATGTGAACTGACCATGTGTGCAAAATACTTTCCAACTTGATGTGAACTGACCATGTGTGGAAAATACTTTCCAACTTGATGTGAACTGACCATGTGTGCGTATGCTGGATTTAGTGAATTCAAATTAGAGAAAAATGTGTTCGAACCAGACGAATCCCAATAAAATTAGTTAAACTTTCCATTTGCAACATGCAATGTGTTCTAGTAAATGTGTCACGGAATTATAATGGTACTCAGCAAAGACACAACCGGCGGTATGTTTTGGGAAATGCCGAAAAATAACGGTGTCCTCTAGCAAATTTCTTCTTTTAAAAATAGGATCCATATATAACATTGCGGTGACACGCAAAGGCCAAGACCCGACTCACCCCTTCGCGTGAGAGATCATCTTTCCGGCGACCGGCCATGGACGACATCGAGATGGCAGTCCATCGGAGGAACAAGGAGAGGACCTAGATAGCACACAAGCTCATCGTGCTGATCCTGGCCCGTCTGCCGGTGCGGTTGCTGTTGCGGTTCAGCGGTGTCTGGAAGGCGTGGCGATCCACCGTATCCCGTGAAACGTATTTCTATCGCGTGCACCTTTGCCTCTAGAAGCCATTCCTACTTGTCTCCCCACATACATTGGGGGACGGTAAGGTGCACACAAACACGGTCATCTTTTACAGGTAGGATGACAGCACACCACCGACATGTTCTCCGAGGAGCTAATGCACAACCTCTCACAGTGTGACGGGCTGCTCCCGCTGCCCAGTGAGGCCATCGTGCACATCCTCAACCCAACAACATGCCACATTGTGACACTCCCGTTGAGCACTGGCATCGAGCGTAGGCCCCTAGGGCCCAAAGTCCCACTCTACCACCAGTCATTCGGTTTCGGGAACGACCCCCGCTCTCAGGCCTACAAGGTGGCGTGTTTCTTCTAGTACTGTTCTGCGGTGACCTAACATACCACTGCATGATGTAGTACACTATAGTCATTGACATAACACCAATGAAACATCATTCACTAGTATTACATTCCTCAGAGTGGTATAACAGTAACACTACAGGTCCAAGACATGGCTATAAGTTACAACTCGACTCTTTATAAAAGATCTAGTGAACATTCTAGGTTAAAGAGAGAGAAAGAAACTTCTTACAAAGAAGAATCAGAAATAATCAACTCATAACTATCGTACTAATAAATTAGTATTTAAATTATTAGTCTTGCATTGCTGCTATTGCAATACTCTATAGAATTAGGTTCTGTGGATAGAAATTATAATCCTATCCAATCAGCAACTCTGTCTTCACTTTGGTTGATGTATATGTTGACTTTGTTGAAGAACTTGAGCTTTTGATGATGATTCCCTTGAGCATAAGTTGATACAGACATTGTTTGTAGTGACTTCAGAATCTAGCAAGGGTTAAGAAGATAAGTTGAGTACGAGCATACTCAGCAAGTTCACTAAAAAAGAGTGTTTAATGCACTAGCTGCAGCCACAGACCATAGGTCGTAGGCTATGCAGATTTTCGAAAAAAAATCTTCAAAGGTTGCTTTTATTATGAAAAGCTATGTCCGTCAGCCTTCACAATTTTACCAGAACTTTCATGGAGTTCCTTTTCTGCCGCGTTCATAGCTCCTTCCCGGAACAGGGAGTAACAAGTTACAATTCTTATACTCTGAAGAGGTGCGTTACTTTACCCATGAGAGATCTTAGCTTTTTTGCACATCCGAGCTGCAAACCCGTTCACGCTTCCTTGGTATGGGGCCTAGACTAAGATTCAAGCCAATCACTTCCCTTCTTCGCGACCCCATATGTCTGCACGATCCTTTGGGGCTGACTACATCTCCGTTAAGCCCCCTTTCGGGCAAGCTACAACCCTGATGAGTTCCCGAAGACTCTATGAGCCATTGGTGCCCCAGACAAGCTCCATATAGGTCCGACTATACCTCCGGTAGCCGCTCACACATAATCTAGACACCAAAATCGTGGGGCCTAAGGGTGCCCACCCATATGCTGGATCATCGCAAGGAATCACAGTGTCATGTTCAGGTCGTCTTGCCTACATACAAAAAGAAGAAAATCCAGCTGACTTCTCCGCCCCATTCCAAATCTCATGGTTAACACGTAATATACGACCCAAGAATCACTGGCGACATTGGTTGTTAAATCCTAGATATTAGGTTCCTTTACCATCAGAATTGTATTATTAGGTTATTTCCATATGGTAAATAACCTATAATCATATCATTAAGAAAATAGTGTTTTCTGACCTCTTTGAAATGCAGGTGATGACAATATTGGATTTGCAAAATATTTGGTAGAAAATAACCAAAGTACATGAGCAAGTGTGAACTTGCCTTTTGTGATTGCAAGTTTATGCACTCACGGTCTTCGAGACAATAGAAGATCCAATATATGAGATCAACATCATTGGTCCGGTAAGGGCTAATGTTTAAAGAATCAATATGCAGTTATGCATAAGTAATGCTATGCATTTTGTCAAGCTCCCTAGATGAATCCCTAATACTTTAAGTGAGGTGAACTTAGGTGATTCCTTTAAGATTTGGTTTATCTTAAAATTTACTTCACAAGAAATACATTTATAAGGAACGTAAGTCTTAACATTCAAGATATAAAAGTAGAGTATAAAGCAATCTAAGATTGATGTTGATTGTCATCTAGTAAATATGATGAAAGTCTAGGTGTAAAGTTGTTAAGAATTGAAGGAACTATTATAGAGTTGTTATCTAAAGTGGCAAAAAGAAAAACCTTCGAAGAAAAGGATTCTTTTATAAGGTTTAAACAATCTTTATGGTTAATCGAATGTGATTGATTTCTTTTGTGTTTGCTCGATTAGTTTGGACTTGAGATGCTTTATGTTTTAATTGAAACATACCAAAGTAAACTATAAAAGAAATATAAATAGTCTTTATACATGATGTTTATAAGTTTTGAGACTAAACTTAACTATAAAATTAGAAGTGAATCTTAAGGTGTAATGTTTTTAGAACATTATCAAGTTTTAGGGTTTTGAATAATATAGTTGTTAATGTAGAATCCTTCATTTTAAGTTTGAATGAATGATGGGTTTGAAATTGGATGTGTTATTAGGAAGCTAATATGCAATTATTAATGAGAGCATAATAGATGATCTTAGTACCTTGTTAGGATTTGAAGTTATGTTAATAATGATTAAACGATAATTAATATTCACCATATTATATGTGAGTGATACACATTATTAATTTAAAAGTCGTTGGTTTTAATTTGATTTTAGGATTTTAAAAAGGTTTTATAAACTTAATGATTATACTTAAGCCTTGATTATCAATCCAAGTTATAGTTTTGATATGAGTAATTAAAAATAAAAGATTTAAGGTTTCAAAAGGAGTATTATAAACTTAATAGTTTCCACTTAAGTTTTATTTTAATTATGGATTTACACTTAGTAATTACACTTATAGTATTTAGTGTTTAATAAACAAATGTGGTTATTTCATACTTGGGAAATAATTTTAAAGAATTAATAAAATAGTTACCTCATTTTAATAGAATAGATAATAGATAAGGATTTATTATTTTCAAATCTTAAAAACCTTTCTAATGACATATTAAAGATTTTTCTAGTATAATATATTTAATCAAGATCTTAAAATGATTTTTATTTATTTTTATGTATTATTCATATGTTTATAAAATTCTATAAAGGATTAAATGTCTTTGAATACTTTCTCTTCGATTTTTTTGTAAAAGAATTGACTTGGTATTTTATAAAATAGTAAATTTATTTTATACACAAAAATGATTTTTATTGTCTTTTAGGACCTTTCCTTATTTTATGAAATTTCACTTAGAATTTAATGATGTTAATAATTATTTGCATTTTATTTAACTTAAACAAGTGATGTTAGATTTTTCCTAGTTATATATTATTTTTGTGATCATTTTGATATATCATATGTATTTTTGGTATTTTTCTACATTTTTCTAGAGTATAATTTAGATTCAGGGGTATTTTGTTCTTTTACTAAATTATTTATATTTTCTTTTTAATTTCTAGGCCAAGCCCTTTGGGCTGACCCAACCCGACCTGGCCCAACTGGGCTGGTCAAACCCATTCCCTTGAGGGGTACTAGACCGTATCGGCCTAGTACACGCCTCGCTCACTCCGTCTCACTCGTGTTTATCCTCTCGCTCGCCCCACCGCGGCGTCGTGCTGCCGCCGCCTTTGCAGCACGATTCCGGCCCCCAAGGGCCTCACCAGCTGCCACCGTAGTGCATGGCGAGGTTATCGAGGCCAGTCCATCGGCTGGTCCTATTCGATTTGACTCTAGGCTTATCTACCAGCCACGCTGTCTCTACCCCGAACCCTAGGGTTTGGTGTTCGCCGGTGATATGGTACTCTGCCGCCCTTGTGGTGTTGTGATGTTGTTCTTGTGGCCCTGTGGTGCCTCTAGGGTTGCTCTTGTTGTTGTGGCCGCCGCGTCTATACCCCGACGTGGGTTGAAGCGCCTTCGGGTGCTCCCCTACTATCGTGGACCTCATCCCCGGCCACCCTGCTTCATCTTCTATAACCTAGCGAGGACCTCGAGTAAGTCTTTCCCTTCACTCCTCTCTGCACTCTCTCTATGCACCCACAAAGAAGAACTAGGGTTCTTCCCATTACTGTGTGTAGTTGTAGATAATGAACTACTGCATGCTTACCTTCTGTGGTTAGTCTTATGGATTGATTATCTACCCTATTGTGGAATTATTGAAAGTGATTACTATCACTGTTAGTCTAATGCTTGAACCTCTCTTGCTGTCAATGTTAGTATGATGCCTTTCTGTTCATGTTGTGATTATAAACATAGCCTCTGGCTATGGTCGATGTGTTTCAGGGTTGAGGTTCATGGTTAATCCCCTGTGTAAATATCTCGGATGAATCGTGATGAACCTGTGTGGAGATATATAGATATGTATGATTCCTAAGCTATGATGTTTAGGAAGATGATTAATAACTTATGTTTTCTAAAGTTTGTTGGACTGTGAACTCTATTTTTGGGTTGCCTAGTTAGACTAGGTCTTGTGACACCCTCTCTGAGTGGCACACAAGATCTAGCCTTCTTCTAGTTTCTTCCTAAAATGTGCTCTAGATTGGCTTATATTGTGGCTTGAAGAACTTCTATTCAATACAGTGTTTTACTTGTTTAAAATACTGGCCTATGATATTGGTTTGAGGCACGCTAGCTAAAAATAGATGTTTATTACATGTTGTCTCCCTTCCCATGTGTTCCATGTATTAGTTAAGTAAATGATTCCTAATTACTATATTAGGAAGGTGATTGAATAACCTTTTGAAATAAGTTGGTTATGAAATGGTACACAAGATTGCATTCTGATACTGGGCTATTTTCTATATGTGTTCTAAAGTGGCTTGGTATTAATAAGAGTTGAAGAAAACTCTACTGGATAGATTAGCATATGATGCCTATTGATTTCATTTGGCCTGTGATGCTGGTCTGAGGCAAGACTATGTAAAAACATCAAATGTTTTTATCTGCTGCCTCCCTTCTTAAGAAATCTTTGATGGATAATCTCTAGGTATGATTCCTACAGTTCCTGGTAAATTAATTTGATAGTCCCTTATAGGCATAATATGATAGATCATTACTGTTTAAGATGCATTTATAAGATGTAATGATTTGTGAGGTGCTACTATTCAAAATATGTGCCTAGAAATATTCATTTAAGGCTGCTTGTATATTTGTTTGTAAAAATAGGGATTGTTATCAAAGATCAATG
This sequence comes from Avena insularis, assembly GCA_023614405.1. Taxonomy (NCBI): domain Eukaryota; kingdom Viridiplantae; phylum Streptophyta; class Magnoliopsida; order Poales; family Poaceae; genus Avena; species Avena insularis. Next base: position 372,171,952 of record CM042695.1, on the reverse strand, counting down.
ATGCACGGGCTGAGATCTTGGTGTGGTTTGCAAAGATTGATTACTAGCTTTGTTTATTTTCTTCTATAATGGATACACCTCACTTGGGTGTTTTTCTGAGGAGATTTCATCTGGAACAACACATGATTGATAAATTAGATAATATTTATCATGTGATGGTTTTGTATGGACTCACCACACAGTTTATTTGTTGGTGGTGTTGCTATGCTGGTTGATCTTGCTTGCTTGATCTTGGTGACTTGATCACTCCCTAGACCTTGTTCTGCACCTCCTGCTCCTGTGAGATTGTACTTGTCCTTGCTACCCTCTTGCACCACCCCCTCCTTCTATCACCATCATGTGGATGATTTGTTGGTGGATTGTGTGTCTTGGCTGGTGGATTTATTGGGGATTTGGCAAGTTGTGTGTGCTCTTGGATGTGTGCTTAGGACTGTGTTGGTGGAATGAGGTGCCCAACAGCTATGCTGCAGCAGTGTGATCCCCTTTTTTACTGATGGAGTTTTTGCTGCTGTATCGACAACACACTACATGAATTTTGGTGAATGGGCTTCTTTACTATTTGACTCATTTGGATCAGATCAAGTGAATTTGTTTTAACTTCTTATCCTTTTACTAGTTACTCTTCTGGTGAAACTTGCCCCTTTTATTGAGATATTTATGTTGATCTTGAGTTGTTTGCTTAAAAGAACAGATATTATACATTGGTGACATTTGCCCCTTTATATTGCTCAATGAGGTAATAAGAACAGTGCACTACACTCTTCTTCACTGAGAGTAAAACTAACCAATTAATAACCTATTTCTTTTTTAGTTTATTTTTCTATTTTTGTAGGAACAAGGATCTAGAAGCTCAAGTCTTAATATAGAAGTATATAGGTAGTCTATGGTTTTATTGTAATCTTTTATTTATTCTTTTGTAATGAACCTTGTAATAATATTCTTATAATTTAGTAAAGTTTCATTTTATTATAATTTATTTCCTGGAATATTTTTATTTGATGTATTTATCTCCCTTTGTATTATTGTTATGGAATAAAAGAAAAGAATTAAGATTCCATTTCTTAGTTTAATTACTTAGTTTTCTTGTCTTAAATTCTTATTATTGTTTGATATATCTTTAATATAATAAAAAAATAATCATTTTGGAAAACAATTTAACATTTTAACTTCTATTTTTTCAATATTTTCCAAATGATTTAAATTTTCAGATTGGAATTCAACTTGTTTCCCCTCAAACAAAGCAGTACAATAGAGGTCACGCCGAATTTCATGGCACCTGCCCTGATGTTTCCATCAGAACAAGAGAGATCCCGACCCCTCTATAATTTCTTTAGTTTTGCACGAAAATCCCCTGGATTTTCTTATGCATGAATGCAATGTACAAACATGTGTCCTATCTATTTCGAGGTGCTAATCCTGGGATGTTACATGTTCTATCTATGAGCCCGAGACAGGGATTGTCGCTATGCCATCATGATGGAAGTCTTCACCATTGGAATTTACCGACATTGGCGCGAGACGACGGAGGACCTGCCATACCCTGTGTTGGCACGATATACGGTGACCTTCTTCAAGGAATATTTTGTTTGGACCATCAAGACCAGAATGAACTTTTTTGCGAGGACAAGAACAAAATGAACTTGGTGTAGGGGTTCGTAGCATGGAAAACAAAAAATTTCTACCGCATGCAAACAAACAAGCCAAGATCTATCTACTAGATTGTAGCAACGAGTCGATAGAGGAACTTACCCTCAAAGATTCCAAAGCGGTTAACGAGAGCAGATTCTCGTGGGTGATGTAGTCGTACTCTTGCCGATCTCAAGATCGCGTAGACGATCCTTCCGGCCATGCTCTGCAGCGCTTCCACAATGGTCACACGCTCGATACTGATGAAGACCTTCCTCTCCCTTGTTCCAAGAAAATGAGGTTGTAGCACTCTCATGATTCCAAAGACGACGGCGTGGTACCGGAAGTAGAGGGGAGATCTCGCAGGTCTTCGCCTTAAGCCGGAGCGAGTATGGTGGACTATGAGAGAGGCCTTAGTGATCTAGGGTTTAGAGGCACCAAGGGAGGAAGCTTGGCCGGCGGCTAGGGCTTGGGGAGAGCCCCAACTCGCCGAGTTGGAGGGGAAACCCTAGACGGCGGCGGCTGCACTTGGAGGTGGAGGCGCCAAAGCTAGGGTTTGAGGTGTAGGGAAGAGGGGAACCTGTCCCTTCTTTATAGGTGGGAGGGAGGCAGCTAGGAGGAGGGAGTCCTCCAACTCCTCCTCCTTGGCCGGCGGGTGGAGGGAGTGGGACTTCCTCCCTAAGTAGGTTTCCTACTCTCCCTCCACCAAGCAAACTTGCCGTTTGACTTTCAAACTAGGATTTGATTTCTCCCTTTATTTTTGCCCAGCCATGATACCTAGTACATGATGCAATCATTCCAACTTGTTATGACACATTCATGTACCCTTCCCCTCCGGAGTGCCGGACCTTCCGGAACCTTCTAGAACATTCCCGATGAAAACACCGGAATCATTCCCGAACTCCGAAACAGGACTTTCCTTATATGAATCTTATTCTCCGAACCATTCCGGATCTCTTAGTGATATCCCGGATCCCATCCGAGACTCCGAACAACATTTGGTCTCTTACTCATCATTCCATAACTACTCAACAACATCGAATCCTTAAGTGTGTCTCCCTACGGTTCGTGAATTATGCGGACATGATCGAGACACTTCTCCGATCAATAACCAATAGAGGAATCTGGAAATTCATATGGCTCCCACATATTTCTACGATTACTTTGCGATCGAATGAACCACTTACATACGATACCAATTTCCCTTTGTCTCACGATAGTTTACTTATCCGAGGTTTTGATCGTCGGTATCTCTGCATACCTAGTTCAACCTCATTACCGATAAGTACTCTTTTCTCGTTCCCGTGATATGTGATCCCTTGTGAGCCAGTCACATGCTTGCAAGCTAATTGGATGACATTCCACCGAGAGGGCCTAGAGTATATCTATCCGTCATATGGATGGACAAATCCCACTCCTGATCCATGTGCCTCAACCCATACTTTCCGAACACTCAATGCCACCTTTATAGCCACCCAGTTACAGTGTGGTGTTTGATGTCATCAAATCATCCTTCTGGTGATGGTGATTAACATGATCTCATGGTCAAAGGAATTAGGTTACTATGTATCAAAAAGCTTATAGCAAATGAACTATATTAAATGACTTGATCTTTATGCTATGCTTAACTATAGGAGTATGTCCATCACATCATTCTCCTAATGATATGACCCTGTTGTTAATAACATGTCTATGTTCATGATCAGGAAACCATGATCATATATTAACCAACAAGCTAGTTTAACAAGAGGCTTTAGTAGGGACTCTTTTATGTTTACAAATCACACAAGTATCAATGTTTCATGTTAATACAATTATAGCATGGTATGTAAACATTTATCATAAGTATGAAGATATGATAATAACCACTTTATTATTGCCTCTTGGGCATATCTCCAACAGTCTCCCACTTGCACTAGAGTCAATAATCTAGTTTCAAACCTTTGTGTATTCAACACCTATGGCTTTCCGGTGTTGTATGTACACGATTTCTAGTGGTCAACTGATCTCCGGATCTGACACTTCCAGGTCCGTGTGTACTAGCATGTCTTTGCGTCTCTATGCATCACTCATTCTCTAATGAGATGGCTTTGTATAAATTTGGTCCTTTGGTGAGAGCTTTAGTTCTTTGGGGTTAAAACATGTTGATAATATTGTCGTACAATATATCTTCATAGTATTATCCCGCTGTGAACTACACCTAGTTTGATAACAAACTACTTGACATAAATGCCCTCTTTAGCTGCTATAATAGCAGTCATATACTTAGCCTTTTGTTGTAGTATCTGTCACAATGTCTTAACTTTGGAACTCATCCAAATCCATTATGGAACTTACTTTCCATGATATTGTGCCACCCTTAGTTTAGATTGAGATAAATTTAATTTGTACTTTGTGACAAAACTAGTATCAATGTAGTACTTTTACAATGAACTAACCATCTATTTGTCACTTCTACAAAATAATATATTCTTAGTTCTTTTACAAGATCATAAGAATATCCTTACTATCGTCCAATGATCATATTATGAATCATTTTGGTATATGCTCATAACATTTAGAGCATAGGACATATCTGGATTTGTACATATCACAATATGATTGATATAAATACTCTTTGTGATTTCATACATAAAGTATCAATCTATACTTGAATCTTTGTTTCACTTACCAAATGTCAATACACTTGAATATATCATCAATATTGAACTCATTCAATCCTTTCTGTGCGACAAGAACCTTTCTTGTAGTTTCTATATTGAACTCATTCAATATATCATCTATGTACTTTCGGCACAACCATATTAGTGTCTCAATCTATCTTATATAGATATTGATGCCAAATATTTAGGTTTTGCCTAAACCTTTCATCGGGATGAAATTCTTAACATGTGTTAATAAAAGATACATAATTTCCAATCAACAATATGTCTTCCACATAATGTATTAGAAACATGTCTTAGCGCTCCCACTTAATTTCTTGCACATGCAAGCATCTTCATCGTCTCCGACGAATTTAAACTCCTTTAACAGTTTCATCATAGTGAAGATTCCAACTCCGCAATGCTTACTTCAACAATTGAAGTTTGCATATGTTTTTAGCATCCTTTGAATTAACAAAACCCTATGGACCGTGTTATGCACATGTCCTAGGTAACAATTCTATTAAAAGAACTTGTTTTGCTTATTCAACTCCCACATAACAAAATTATATGTAGTGGTTGCTACATTAATCCGTCTAGACTAAATATCACTATGAAAGATCAAACCTTGTCATAGTCAACCTTCGAACATTGTTGTGAACTCTTTCCCAACATGTCGACTATTTCATAGATGTGCAACATCCATGTCTATTTCTTTATAGATCCAAACACAACTGTAAGGTCTTACACCTTTCTCGAGGGTCCTTCAAGTTCAAAACTTGATTTCTCGTGTATGGAACTATCACGGATTTTATGGCTTCAAGCCATTTTACGAAGTCAGGGCCCATCATCACTTCTTTGCATGTAGTCCATTCATTATTCTCAAATAATGATTCAACCCTCAAATCTTGGTATTTGATTGTTTACTCGACCTACTTGGTTCAATAGAAACTTTGACCTCCGTAACCACAACCTTTGAGGCACGTGAGCCATGAGCATTGTTGCTGCCTCCGGAACACTTTTTGGCGCTGCGCAACTTTGCACATATAGCTAAGGTTCTTTTAACCTTATCAAAGTTCTATTGTCCTCCCACTTATCTTTTCACGAAAAATTCCTTCTCAAAGAAACTTGACGTTCTAAGTGACAAACACTTTTGTCTCCGATGTTATGGAGGAATACTTAACAATTATTCGAAAGAACATACAAAGACAGGTTCATCCGACTTTGGTTGCAAACATCTTTCTTATGCATAGCATACCAATGTTTAAGAAAGGACAACTTGGGTTTTATCCCAAACCATAACTTTATATGGTGTCATATCAACGGATTATGATGGAGCTCTTTTCAGTGGAAAAATGGTAGTCTCTAAAGCTTTTAATCTTTAAAATATTATGGCAGTTTTTATGAATTACACCTTTGATTACACCTTTAATCCCAAACCATGTCAAACAAGGTTTAATTACATATCTCGAACACTTCATACTCTTATGGTGTTTCGGGACATGCAAATCCACGGAACGATTCCTTAAATCTTAGGTATTATGCTTAACTTGTAACTCAAATATCTTCCTATATGATCTTATCATAAACTATTTATATTCTTGTTACAATGATTTTGCACTTCATCTTGAAAGTCTTTGAACTTTTCAAATGTTCCATACTTCATCCTTATTAAGTAAATATTCATATATTCACTCAAATTTTCGGAGAAAGCATATGAAGTTGAAATCCATCGCTCTTGACTACACATAATGGACTTCGTACAACAATATGTACAAGTTCCAATAAGTTAGTCATTCGTTCCCTATTGGCCTATGAACGAAGTTTTAATTATCTCTAGGAAAGTTTCACAAGCGTCATTTGATCAAAAATCAAAAGACTCCAAAATTCCATCCACATGGAGTTTCTTCATGTTTTCTTTCTAATATAATTTAAACGGCGATGTCACTTCCTAAGTGATCTTTCAATCAATTTGCCTTTCGACATTTTTAGCACTAGTTTTATGGACGTGATTTCTCCAACGAGATTTGTGAATCATCCATCTTTTATGGATTACGGCAATTATTTGAACAACCCTTTTGTTCTCATAATACCTGATAAAACAAATCTTGAAGGCAAGCTTTGATGTTAATAAGCAGCACAATAAACCTTTATTTGTTCTCGATGAACATCATCACATATTCTTTTGCTAGTTACTTAGGCCATTGTAGTTCATGAATTGTGTTGTTTCATATGACGATTCACACCAACAAATTCAATATCAAATACTTAAGAACCACATTGTTTAATAAGCAAAGAATATAGTCATAACATGTATATCATCTATATACTTAAGCTGAACAATTCTAGTCTTTTCTTTTCTGCCATATATTTATGAGATTCTCTTTCAGTATTTCCTTTTCTGTTTGAAAGAATCTATCAACATCAATAGTGGATCCATATACATGACACATAGTCCAAAGCATGTATAGTTAAATACCAATGTCTTTGGACTTGCACTTTGAAGTAGATCACCATCATCAAATGTTTGGTGTTCTTTCAAATTCCTTTCTTTAGTAATCTCTTGGTGTAGTAAACATTTTACCTACATCAAATATTCACCCTTATCATGGAATTATCCATGATCAAGCTACTTTTAGCTTATAACGATGAATCGCGAGTATAATGTTGCTCTCCAAAACCTTTTGGTGGATTAGGACAACTAGTGTCTTCAAGCTTTTGCAAATTCTCATCAAATATGAGAACATGACCTTTGCCATATTATACTCTATCATGTTGCAACCAAAACTTCGTTTCAGATATCACAATATCTTCCACACATCATTGTTTCTGAAACAAATCTTTCAGATCCTAGATAACCTTGATATTAAGACAATCCTTTGAATATCAAGAATCATGGAGACAAACATAATACTCATACACTAACACTTGGAATTGTCACTCTTGATTTAATACCAATTATTAAACTTCATGGAGTAACCAGAACTTACTGAAAGTTTGCAATAGGACTTTTAAACTTTTAGATTAACACTTCAAAACAATACGATACCCTCAGAAAGTAACTAACCAGAATTCTATAGTTCTATCATCTCAATTATAACTAAGCGCAAGGTGGTAAACGGATGCCAATGACTACAACAATTATGCAAATTCACTTTGATTTAATTTATGATAAATAGTGTTCAACTTTTAATCATATTGCCGTTGAACTCCCACTCAAAACAATATCCCTCACATTGTTTTAGTGATCACACGAACCAAATCCACCACATCAAAACCTTATCATCACGAGAGTTGATGTAGCTTCAATGGCGAACAATCAACATGTTCATCATATCTACTATATGACTCATGCTTTACCTTTCGGTGATCCGTGTTCCGAGACCATGTCTGTACATGCTAGGCTCGTCAAGATCAACCTTAGCTTCCGCATGAGCAAATCTGGCTTGCTCACGTTGTATACACTCACAGAATCTAACACACCCGATCATCACGTGGTGCTTCGAAACAACGAGCTTTAGCAACGGTGCTTACTAAGGATGAACACTTTAAAACTTGAAATTGTGTGCTTGAGGGATCATCTTATAATGCTACCGTCGTGAACTAAGCAATACAAGATGCATAAAAGGATTAACATCACATTGTAACATCCCAAAAATCATGATTTCAAATTTTGCATATCATTCATGCATGCATATAGATTTTGGACCAATTTCAAACTCATTTCAGAAAAACAAAAGCACATGGTGCTATGATTTTATGTGAGCAGATTTAAATCAATGGCTATCCCCATTTGAGAGTTTGAATGATTTTAAACCTAACTTGTTTGTCTTCCTCATAGAAAGGATTGAGTGAGGTTTTGGACCAAGTTTTGCAAATTGGAAATAAATTCAAAAACCATTTCTCAAATTTTGCAAACCAAATGCCAAGTCTCTGTTATTTTGATCTCCAAGCTTAACCAAGCCCTTGCAAAGCAACCACATGATTTTATGCCTATATTTGAGACTACTGCTCACTGCATAAATCCCAAGAAAGTTTGGATTCAAATGGAACTTGAATTCATTTGAAAACCTATTCTGAAAATCGAATCAGAAAAAGAAAAAGAGCAAACAAATGAAAAGGGCCTAGCGCCACCAATCTAGCCCAGCATCTGAACAGGCCCAACTAGCCCACCCGGGCCATTTCTTTTCCTCTCAAGACGCCTAATGCACCTGCATGCACACCGACGACCAGACCCCACCTCCTCTTCAGATTTCACGCATTTAGCGGCCCTCTCCGTTGCCCTCGTCTTCCCAGATCGCGCCATGACCACGCCGCTGCTGTCAAGGCCGGTAATGGCGCGGCGTAATTAGCCATTATGCCGCAGGCGTTTCCTGTCGCGCCTGGGCCTATTTAAACCCCTCTGCACCGCGAGGTTTTCCCCCCACTCTCCTTGCTCACTCCGCCACCAGGCTGCGCCAGATTTGCTCTCAAGCCCCATGTACGACGACTCCGGCGACCGATTTCGGTGAGCCTCGACCGCCCCTCTCTCTCTGGTTCAAACGATGATGCCCAGCTTGATCTTGCGCATACACTGGCGCCTTTCTTTTGCCTGCTCGTGACCCAGGTCGTCGTCTCCATGCACGACCGAAACCACCTGCGCCGCTGATAGACTCCGACGATCAATTCAGGTAAAACCCGAGCGCCCCTTGCCCCCTCCTTCACGCGAGTTTGTTCGCCTGCGTCTTGCGCAACTTCTGATGCCTCTGGTTCGTGCTAGGGCGACGCCAAACCTGCCGCGGCGACCACGCTCAAGAAGCGACCGACGCCGCCCACAACTCCGACGAGCACCAGAGACCGTTCCCGCGCGCCCCTCGACGAACCATCGCCACCTTGAGCATCGGCAGCCTCCTGCGGTTCTGGTAAGCGCCTCCTTTCTTCCCCGGGCGACCTAGAGCGCCAGCACCGCCGCTAACCGACGCGCCGCCGCCAGCCGCCGCCGCTAGCGCCGCTCGTTTCTGGTTAGAAGATTCTTAGCCGTCAGATCCAGATCCAGCGCATAGAAATAGTTCACTTAACGAAGGGGTATGGATAGATCTGAGTGCGGCAAATGATAGTTAGATCCAACGGCGCGGAAGGGTGATCCGGTGCGAACCGGTACGCACCAATAGAAACTTGACGCGTGTCTAGGGTTAGATTCAAAATTAGAATTCAAATCAGATTTAGATCCAAATTTCAATTGGCTATAATTTTTGATTCCCACGTTAGATTTTTGCAAATTTTATACAGTTGGAATCAGTGAGACAAGCCCTTTCTGAATCTGCAATGTGTTTAACAAAAAGTTTCTGTTAAAATGACTCTGTATGCAGAAACATAATTAGGTCCTTTTTGAATATAGAATTTGTTTAGTAAATGGTTTTAGTGCTAAATAAGTTTAGTTAGCAAACTTTTTGACTTGGTTATGTTTCTGTATCATACACTTGCTTGGTGGAGTTTTCAAAAATCATCACTTAGCATTTTCTTGCATGCATGCATTCATATTTTTGTTTGTATATGAATTGTGTGTAACTTTGTGCTACAATTTTTTTTGTGTAGATTTTGCTAGTGACTGTGATTGTGAAGAGTGCTACTCTCCCCATTACCAAGGCAAGTGGTACTTCATGATATTTCATCCCTATATTTTGAATAAGCATTAGAATTATTTTTGCTAAGTCTTGCATGTTACTTTTTGCCAAATGCTATGTTGGGAAATCCTAAGTAGTTGTAGAATTGTAGAATTGCTAGGAAATTTCCTAAGTTAAGTTACTATGCCATGCTTAGCCTAGCTAGTAGAAAACAAGGGTTGGTAAAGTATGTACATGCTATAATGAAAATAATTCTAAGTCTTTTGGACTTATGCTTTTCTTAATAAAACAACTAAGTCAATGAACCTCCTGGGTGAAATGGGACTTGAATGGTGGTTTTTGGTTGAGTGGTTACACAAGGCCATGGATATGGCTTGTGTATCTCACTTGTGGTATGCCACCCAGGCACAAAGGGATTTGGAGGCCAAGTGTTGAGAAGCTTATAGTGCAACCACTTGGCAACATGGGCTCTACCATGATCATATAGGTTGCTAGAACTTAGTCATTTGGACAGTTGGTGGTAGTGGGTTGATAGGTTGGAACGCGTCCATTTGGTTAAGGGAAGGCTTCTGAAAGGTCCTGTCTTGGGAAACCAAGTCTGGTGGGGAAAGTGCACAACCTCTGCAGATGGAAAATCTAAGTACTTAGCCAAGTCCATGGCAATGGACAACTTGAGCATCAAGACATGGAAGCTACAAGAATCTCATCACTCCAACTTCTAAGTAAAACTTGTGGGTGAACAAGGGTAAAGGACCCCAATGTCTATTGGTGGTTTCTTGGGAAAGTTTTTGACAAAGAAAACTTAGTGATTTCAACTAATAGGAAAAACCTATTTTGAGCAAAGCAAGCCAAGCTAAACTTAGCCAAAATGCATATAGTAAAATAGTCCACTTAAAATTTACTAAGGTATCACTTGCCAATACTATTCCAAAGTATTGACCCACTGTGGCTGTAACTTGTGATGTTGCAGGTTACTCCGATGATGATTAGGAGTCATGAGTCTACACTCAACATGCTTGCTTGTGGCACATGAAGATGAAGACTTATGTTTAATTATTTATTCCAAAAAAAACTCTTGTATTAGGCCTATGGCCCTGAGTTGTAAAAGACTACGTTTTATCTCTGGAATGAATGTAATAAATGACCTTTGTATCTGTGTACTTCATCTTAAACTGTGGATGCTAGCAATGATCCAGGGACTAGCATTGCAATCATAGGGATCCTTTTCCTTTACAAAGGAGGGATCTTACAGATGGTATCAGAGCACTGTGTTGCCTGTAGGATTATGACCCTAGGATTGGAAACCACAAAGGAAAAAATTTCAACTACTTCTACACTTGTCTATTCTTCTCGTAAACTTTTCTAATCTTCTCATTCTCATCTCTATTTGTAGATGAACTCCATCAACGAAGCCGTGAAGAAAGGACCACTCATGACCATGACCTTGGAGTGTGAGACTGAGTTTCCCAAGATTCTCAAGGACCTCATGGTGGCAATGGAAATACATGGTGCAGCTGTGTACAAAGGCTTTCCAGTGATGGATGAGGGAGTTGAGTACTGGTGGGTGCAACTTCACTTGTACAAAAGCAAGGAAGACAACCACAAAGAAAGAGGATTCTGCATGTACACCAACACTGTGGTGCACACCGCATTCTTTGAGTCAGCAAGAGAAGCAGCTTGGAGGACTATCAAAGAACTTAGTGCTAAAGTCAAGTGCAGAATGCTCAACCTCCAAAAAGACTTAGAGAAAGAGAAGGAACATACCCAAGAGTTGGAAGCCACCAACCAAACCTTAAGAGGAGATATTATAGACTTAGTGATGGAATCATGTGAGCAAGATAGGCTGATTGCCTCTAGGAACATTGTGTTAGCCAACAGATCCAGTGAGATAGAATTGTAAACACACTTCGTTAGTTGGACTACCACCTATCACCTTACTTTCCAAAATGATACCTTAAATAAGTTGGACCTTGATTGATGTAATGGATTCTTGTATGCATGACTTGTGTGATTTTGTGTTCCAAGGATATGTATGAATGTTTGTATTGTTTTATCTTAAATGGTGTTGTCCTAACTTTTCTATCTTATAAATAGATGCCTATTACCATCAGCACTATTGAGGAGTTCCAGGTTACCCGTTTTGGTCCTCGTATCGTTGAGCTTACCACTTTGCTCAATCTCCCTCTTCCCACCATCATGGTGCATCCACTCACCAAGTTCGAGAGGAAGGACCTCTGGGGCTTCAAGGTGAACCAGCCCGGACGCCTGCACGAGCCTACTACGGAGGCCATCGTCTTCAAGCTTATGCACGATGACAGGGAGAGAGGCATGGAGGTAGTCATGCAGGACCTGATAGGACGTCTGCTAGGCCGTCACTCCCGACAGGTTAGGGGCACCCACTTCCATGTCTTCGGAAGACGTGACGATGATGGAGAGTCCATCGACTTCGAGGACGACTCGAGGGACGCAGCAGAGCCGATACGTCTCTATCTCCAGGACTTAGAGTCTCTTATTAGGCACGTGGACATGGACAGGACCAATGTCATGCTCAGTAATGACGAGCTCCAGGTGTAGCTTCGCGAGAAGGACAAGCTTTTCGCACAGCAGGACGAGATAGTCAAGGAAATGGAGGCGAAGTTCGAGACCCAGGACCGGAAGTTCAAGAGTCAGGAGAAACGCGCCTGTGATAGGAACAAGAAGATCCGGACATGATCAAGAACTGAAGTCCAAGGATTTCGAGCTAGAACAGAAGCAGATGGTGATTGAGAGGCTTGCTCCTGTAAGAGGGCCCTCAAGACCAAGATTGAGTCCTTGACCACTACCATTGAGGAGAACAAGACCGCGATGGAGAACGCAGGTCTTACTTTTGTCGAGGAGGAGATTGATGCTGATGAGTAGACTTGACTACTCGGTTATCTTTTGTTATCGTACTTGTTATTTGTGAACTTGTTATTGGACCATCCGACATGTGGATGGCTTACCACTTGTGTGTTTTACTTTGAGACTTTGTTATCTCGTTGTTGATCTTTTATCTTTGTGTTGCATGCTATGTGTTTGCTTATGTGATGTAAAGTGCATAAAAACATCTATGGGTATCTCATTCTTATCTCTATTTGAACAAACCACAGATGCCTCCCCGTCGCGCAAACCCCAACCCCAACAACATCACTCCAGAAATTCAGCAAATGATGAATGCTCAAACACAGCTTATGCAGATGATGACAACATTCATCCAAAACCAGAATAACAACAACAACCCCAATAACAACAACAACAACAACCCTCCGGGCTTTGATATGCTCACCAGATTTCTGCGTTTGAGGACAGCTAAGTTCTCGGGGACGACTGATCCCATGGTGGCCAACGATTGGCTACGTCCTGTAAACAAGGACTTAGTGACCGTGGGCTGCACGGACGCTGAAAATGTCAGATTTGCAGCACATCTGCTGGAAGGGCCAGCCACCACTTGGTGGGACAACTTCCAAATAACCACTCCTATAGATGAGGTGACTTGGGCTATCTTTGAAGATGGTTTTCGCACTGCTCATATCTCATCAGGAATGATGAGCCTGAAAAAGAAAGAGTTCCACAACTCAAGCAGCCACCAGCAGTGGCTGAATACATAGAAGAGTTCAACAATCTGGCGCGTTATGCACCGAATGAGGTTGACACAGATGCCAAAAGAAAGGAAAAGTTTCTGGAAGGCTTGAATGATGATCTGAATCTACAGCTGGCTGTGGCATATGTTCCCACTTATCACCGCCTGCGGACAAGGCTGCTATATTGAGAACAAAATGAAGCAAGTCGAGAGTAGAAAGAGGAAACACCGACAAGCACATACTGATCGTCTCACAAACGATCTCACTATGATGACAGTGGAAGCTCAGGATCCCATAAGCATGGGAAATTCAACAAGCACCACAACCACAACCGTCATGACAACAAGCATCACCGCAGTCATGACAATGACAAGTACAAGAACCACAAGAGTGGACACAAGAGCCACCACAGTGGGAATGGTAGTGGAAGTGGAAGTCACCGCAAAAGGGACATCAGTCAGGTTGAGTGCTTCAAATGCAAGAAGATGGGACACTATGCAAATGAGTGCCCCGAAAAGGAAGTTGAAGGACCTGTCAAGCCCAATTCTTTCTAGAAAGGTCAGGTGAACCACATTAATGTGGAGGAGGTCTATGAGGAACCTGACCCTGTTGCTGGTAAGTTCAGACTCAATTCCATTCCAGCATTTGTACTCTTTGATACTGGTGCATCTCATTCATTCATATCAAGAGCATTTGTTGAAAGAAATGAACTACCGGTAGAAACTATTGGGTGTCCTATAAAAGTAAGTTCTCCTGGTGGAGAAATGATAGTGAATTCAGGATGCCATGACCTAGTCATAGAATTCGGGAAGTATAAGTTTCCCGTTAACTTGATAATTTTAAACTCCCAAGGTTTGGATGTCATTCTGGGAATGGACTGGATGACTAAGTATAAAGGAGTGATAGATTGTGCCAGCCATACTGTCTCACTCACAACTCCGGATAATAAAAGGATTAGATTCAAGACCAGCTTTGGAGCAAAGAAGAGTATGCTAAATTCTCTTAAGGGGGTTAGCATGGACAAGCCAATTGTGTGAGTATCCGGATGTGTTCCCGGAAGAATTGCCAGGAATGCCACCAGATAGAGATGTGGAGTTTCTGATAGATTTGGTACCAGGTTCTGGACCAATAGCAAAGAGACCATACAAAATGTCAGTTGATGAACTGAAAGAGCTCAAGAAGCAACTAGGAGAACAGTTGCAGAAAGGATTCATTCAACCAAGTTCTTCATCTTGGGGAGCCCCAGTTTTGTTCATGCAGAAGAAGGATAGAAGCCAAAGGTTATGCATAGACTACCGTTCACTCAACGAGGTAACTATCAAGAACAAATATCCTTTGCCTAGAATCAATGACTTGTTTGATCAGCTAGAGGGAGCATGTGTGTTCTCGAAGATTGATCTCCGGTCAGGCTATTTTCAACTCAAAATAAGAGAGCAAGACATACCTAAAACAACATTCACCACAAGGTATGGATTGTATGAGTATACCGTAATGCCTTTCGGCTTAACCAATGCTCCAGCATACTTCATGAATATGATGAACAAAGTGTTCATGGAATTCCTTGACAAGTTTGTTGTCGTTTTCATCGATGACATCTTAGTCTACTCCAAGAGCAAAGAAGAGCATGAGGGACACTTGCGTTTGATACTTGAGAAGTTGAGAGAGCATAAGCTTTATGCCAAATTTAGCAAGTGTGAGTTCTGGTTAGAAGAAGTTGGTTTTCTTGGTCATGTTATGACAAAGGAAGGTGTAGCAGTTGATCCTGCTAAGGTCTCAGCTGTGACGGAATGGGAATCTCCCAAGAATGTAAAAGAGGTTCGTAGCTTCCTTGGCTTAGCAGGTTACTACAGAAGATTTATTGAGAATTTCTCTAAAGTAGCTAAGCCCATGACTGAATTGTTAAAGAAGGACAAGAAGTTTGCTTGGTCTGAAGGTTGTGAAGTCAGCTTTCAGGAATTGAAGAAGAGACTTGTGACAGCACCAGTTCTATGTCTGCCAGATTTGGAAAAAGATTTCCAAGTATATTGTGATGCGTCTCATCAAGGTTTGGGTGCCGTACTTATGCAAGACGGTAAGGTTGTGGCTTATGGCTCACGACAACTCAAAACTCATAAGGTGAACTATCCTACTCATGATTTGGAGTTAGCCTCTATCGTCCATGCACTCAAAACATGGAGGCACTACCTTTTGGGAAAGCGTTGTGAAGTGTTCACCGATCACAAGAGTTTGAAGTATATCTTCACCCAGAAGGAAATCAATATGAGACAAAGAAAATGGTTAGAGCTTATCAAGGACTATGACTTAAGTTTGCAATACCACCCCGGTAAAGCAAATGTTGTAGCAGATGCTCTAAGTCGTAAGGTATTTGTGAATGGCCTTACCAAAGGAGAATTGCCGGACGAATTGTGTGCCCAATTCAAAGAACTCAGATTGGAGATTGTGCCAGAAGGACATCTCATGTCTTTAGATGTTCAACCCACATTGTTGGACAAGATTCGGGAAGCTCAAAAGACTGATAAGGAAATTGAAGAGATTAAGGAAAAGATTAGCCAGGGGAAAGCTAAGAATTTCCATGTAGACGAACAAGGTACTTTATGGCACGGAACGATTCGTGTTCAAGAAGATCCGGAGATGCGGAAACTGATTCTGCAAGAAGCCCACAACTCTCCGTATTCTATTCACCCGGGTAACACCAAAATGTACATGGACATGAAGGAAAGATTTTGGTGGAACAATCTCAAGAGGGACATCGTCGAACATATTGCTTTGTGTGATGTGTGTAGTAGAGTAAAAGCGGAGCATCAGAAACCAGCAGGTTTACTTCAACCACTACATATTCCTGATTGGAAATGGGACAAGATTGGTATGGATTTTATTACCGGATTACCAAGGACCAGATCGGGATATGACTCCATATGGGTAGTAGTGGATCGCCTAACTAAAGTGGCTCATTTCATACCCGTGAAGACAACTTATACAAGTGCCAAGTTAGCCAAAATCTACATGAGTATAATTGTATGCCTTCACGGTGTGCCTAAGAGTATTGTGTCCGAAAGGGGAACCCAATTCACTTCCCATTTTTGGAGACAGCTACATGAGTCATTGGGAACGAGGTTGGAATTCATCGCTTTCATCCTCAAACCGATGGACAAACAGAGGACTAATCAAATCGAAGATATGTTGAGGGCATGTGCCCTAGATTATGGAGCAAGTTGGGATGAAAGTCCGCTTTACGCAGAATTTTCTTATAACAACAGCTATCAAGCCAGCATTGAGATGGCACCGCTTGAGTTTCTACGGAAGAAAATGTACCACCCCATTGTTATGGAATGGTGGGAGAAAGAAGTTTATTTGGGCCAGATCTTATCAAAGAAGTCAAGAGAAGGTCAAAGTGGTTAAGGACAGGTTGAAGATAGCACAATCCCGATGTAAAAGCTACGCAGATCCTAAGCGAGAAGTCATCTACGGTTGGTGATAGAGCCAATCTTAGAGTATCAACACAACGATGAGTGAAAAGATTCGGAGTCAAAGGAAAGTTGGCACCAAGATATGTTGGGCCATTCAAGATTCTGAGTCACAAAGGAGAAGTTGCTTATGAAATTGAACTGCCAGCATCTCTGTCAGTAGTCCATAATGTGTTTCATGTAAGTCAGCTTAAGAAATGTCACCCAGAAATGGAAGAAACTTCTTTGAAGGATACCATACCTTTGGAAGAAGTTCAACTAGAAAGTGATCTCACTTATGAAGAAAAGCCTATCAAGATACTTGAGACTGCAGAAAGAGTCACAAGGACAAAGACTATCAAGTTTTGCAAAGTGCAATGGAATCATCATTCCGAGGAGGAAGCAACATGGGAAAGAGAAGATGATCTTCGGAAAGACCACCCTCACCTATTTGCTAGCCAATCCGAATCTCGAGGGCGAGATTCACCTTAAGGGGGTTAGATTTGTAACATCCCAAAAATCATGATTTTAAATTTTGCATATCATTCATGCATGCATATAGATTTTGGACCAATTTCAAACTCATTTCAGAAAAACAGAAGCACATGGTGCTATGATTTTATGTGAGCAGATTTAAATCAATGGCTATCCCCATTTGAGAGTTTGAATGATTTTAAACCTAACTTGTTTGTCTTCCTCATAGAAAGGATTGAGTGAGGTTTTGGACCAAGTTTTGCAAATTGGAAATAAATTCAAAAACCATTTCTCAAATTTTGCAAACCAAATGCCAAGTCTCTGTTATTTTGATCTCCAAGCTTAATCAAGCCCTTGCAAAGCAACCACATGATTTTATGCCTATATTTGAGACTACTGCTCACTGCATAAATCCCAAGAAAGTTTGAATTCAAATGGAACTTGAATTCATTTGAAAACCTATTCTGAAAATCGAATCAGAAAAAGAAAAAGAGCAAACAAATGAAAAGGGCCTAGCGCCACCAATCTAGCCCAGCATCTGAACAGGCCCAACTAGCCCACCCGGGCCATTTCTTTTCCTCCCGCACGCGCCAACGCACCCAGACAGACGCTGACGACCAGACCCCACCTCCTCTTCGCGCATTTCGCTGACGAGCGGGCCCTCTCCGCGTTGCCCTCGTCTTCCCCAAACCGCGCCCGCGACCACGTCGCTGCTGCTGTCAAGGCCGGTAATGGCGCGGCGTAATTAGCCATTATGCCGCAGGCGTTTCCTGTCGCGCCTGGGCCTATTTAAACCCCTCTGCACCGCGAGCTTTTCCCCCCACTCTCCTCGCTCACTCCGCCACCAGGCTGCGCGCATTTGCTCTCGAAGCCCCGCGGTACCGACGACTCCGGCGACCGATTTCGGTGAGCCTCGACCGCCCCTCTCTCTCTGGTTCAAACGATGATGCCCAGCTTGATCTTGCGCATACACTGACGCCTTTCTTTTGCCTGCTCGTGACCCAGGTCGTCGTCTCCGTGCACGACCGAAACCACCTGCGCCGCCGATAGACTCCGACGATCAATTCAGGTAAAACCCGAGCTCCCCTTGCCCCCTCCTTCACGCGAGTTTGTTCGCCTGCGTCTTGTGCAACTTCTGATGCCTCTGGTTCGTGCTAGTGCGATGCCAAACCTCGCCAGTGACCACGTCTGCAAGCGACCGACACCGCCCGCAACTCCGACGAGCACCAGAGACCGTTCCCGCGCGCCCCTCGACGAACCATCGCCACCTTGAGCATCGGCAGCCTCCCTCGGTAAGCGCTCCTTTCTTCCCGGCGACCTAGGCGCGCGCCGCTAACCGACGCAGCCGCTTAGCCGCTGGCTAGCGCCGCTTGTTTCGTTAGAAGATTCTTAGCCACGATCCAGATCCAGTACAGTGAAATAGTTCACTTAACGAAGGGGTATGGATAGATCTGAGCCGTGCAGCGATAGTTAGATCCAACGGCGCGGAAGGGTGATCCGGTGCGAACCGGTACGCACCAATAGAAACTTGACGCGTGTCTAGGGTTAGATTCAAAATTAGAATTCAAATCAGATTTAGATCCAAATTTCAATTGGCTATAACTTTTGATTCCCACGTTAGATTTTTGCAAATTTTATACAGTTGGAATCAGTGAGACAAGCCCTTTCTGAATCTGCAATGTGTTTAACAAAAAGTTTCTGTTAAAATGACTCTGTATGCAGAAACATAATTAGGTCCTTTTTGAATATAGAATTTGTTTAGTAAATGGTTTTAGTGCTAAATAAGTTTAGTTAGCAAACTTTTTGACTTGGTTATGTTTCTGTATCATACACTTGCTTGGTGGAGTTTTCAAAAATCATCACTTAGCATTTTCTTGCATGCATGCATTCATATTTTTGTTTGTATATGAATTGTGTGTAACTTTGTGCTACAATTTTTTTTGTGTAGATTTTGCTAGTGACTGTGATTGTGAAGAGTGCTACTTTCCCCATTACCAAGGCAAGTGGTACTTCATGATATTTCATCCCTATATTTTGAATAAGCATTAGAATTATTTTTGCTAAGTCTTGCATGTTACTTTTTGCCAAATGCTATGTTGGGAAATCCTAAGTAGTTGTAGAATTGTAGAATTGCTAGGAAATTTCCTAAGTTAAGTTACTATGCCATGCTTAGCCTAGCTAGTAGAAAACAAGGGTTGGTAAAGTATGTACATGCTATGATGAAAATAATTCTAAGTCTTTTGGACTTATGCTTTTCTTAATAAAACAACTAAGTCAATGAACCTCCTGGGTGGAATGGGACTTGAATGGTGGTTTTTGGTTGAGTGGTTACACAAGGCCATGGATATGGCTTGTGTATCTCACTTGTGGTATGCCACCCAGGCACAAAGGGATTTGGAGTCCAAGTGTTGAGAAGCTTATAGTGCAACCACTTGGCAATATGGGCTCTGCCATGATCATATAGGTTGCTAGAACTTAGTCATTTGGATAGTTGGTGGTAGTGGGTTGATAGGTTGGAACGCGTCGATTTGGCTAAGGGAAGGCTTCTGAAAGGTCCTGTCTTGGGAAACCAAGTCTGGTGGGGAAAGTGCACAACCTCTGCAGATGGAAAATCTAAGTACTTAGCCAAGTCCATGGCAATGGACAACTTGAGCATCAAGACATGGAAGCTACAAGAATCTCATCACTCCAACTTCTAAGTAAAACTTGTGGGTGAACAAGGGTAAAGGACCCCAATGTCTATTGGTGGTTTCTTGGGAAAGTTTTTGACAAAGAAAACTTAGTGATTTCAACTAATAGGAAAAACCTATTTTGAGCAAAGCAAGCCAAGCTACACTTAGCCAAAATGCATATAGTAAAATAGTCCACTTAAAATTTACTAAGGTATCACTTGCCAATACTATTCCAAAGTATTGACCCACTGTGGCTGTAACTTGTGATGTTGCAGGTTACTCCGATGATGATTAGGAGTCATGAGTCTACACTCAACATGCTTGCCTGTGGCACATGAAGATGAAGACTTATGTTTAATTACTTATTCCAAAAAAAACTCTTGTATTAGGCCTATGGCCCTGAGTTGTAAAAGACTATGTTTTATCTCTGGAATGAATGTAATAAATGACCTTTGTATCTGTGTACTTCATCTTAAACTGTGGATGCTAGCAATGATCCAGGGACTAGCATTGCAATCATAGGGATCCTTTTCCTTTACAAAGGAGGGATCTTAAACACATGCAATTCATAATATGTTATATGATATGGCCTTTCTTCTTGTGCTTCCGATCTCCATCTTCAAGCACGAACATGATCATCATCACCGGTGTGGCGTCAAGGTCAATGGCGCTGCTTCATGGTTGTCTTCCACCAGCATCAACTATTACAACTATCTTGAATAATAGTCACACATGACTTAACAGATTTAAAAGACAACCATATGGCTCCTGCCGGTTGCCGACTTACAATAAGGAACATTGCATACATCATATATAATCACAATCATGGCCATATCACATCACAGCACACCCCTGCAAAACAAAGTTAGACGCCTCTAATTTTCTTTGCATGTTTTACGTGGTTTGGGGCTTTCAATAAGTGTCGTTCTAACTTACGAACAAGAACCACAACATTGATACTAGTATTGTCAATCACCCGTTGTAAATTGAATCTTAACTATGTTGGGAGAAACAGGCACCCGCAAAGCCACTTATGCAATACAAGTTGCATGTCAAGCTTGGAGCAAGTCTCATGAACGATGTCATGTAAGGTTAGCCCGGGCCGCTTCATCCCACCATCCCGCAAGATGCAATGTACACAAGAAGCAATCGACAACAAAAGCATCAACGCACACAATGACCATTGTGTTCTACTCGTGCAACAGATCTACATATAGACACGGCTCTGATACCACTGTAGGGGTTCGTAGCATGGAAAACAAAAAAATTCTACCGCATGCAAACAAACAAGCCAAGATCTATCTACTAGATTGTAGCAACGAGTCGATAGAGGAACTCACCCTCGAAGATTCCAAAGCGGTTAATGAGAGCAGATTCTCGTGGGTGATGTAGTCGTACTCTTGCCGATCTCAAGATCACAGAGAGACGATCCTTCCAGGCCATGCGTAAGCAGCGCTTCCACAATGGTCACACGCTCGCAGACTGATGAATATCTTCCTCTCCCTTGTTCCAGCAGAAATGGAGGTTGTAGCACTTCCTGCGATTCCGCAAAGACGACGGCGTGGTACCGGAAGTAGAGGGGAGATCTCGCAGGGCTTCGCCTTAAGCCGGAGAGAGTATGGTGGACTATGAGAGAGGCCTTAGTGATCTAGGGTTTAGAGGCACCAAGGGAGGAAGCTTGGCCGGCGGCTAGGGCTTGGGGAGAGCCCCAACTCGCCGAGTTGGAGGGGAAACCCTAGGCGGCGGTGGCTGCACTTGGAGGTGGAGGCGCCAAAGCTAGGGTTTGAGGTGTAGGGAAGAGGGGGCACCCCTGCCCCTTCTTTTATAGGTGGGAGGGAGGCGGCTAGGAGGAGGGAGTCCTCCTCCAACTCCTCCTTGGCCGGCGTGTGGAGGGAGTGGGACTTCCTCCCTAAGTAGGTTTCCTACTCTCCCTCCACCAAGCAAACTTGCCGTTTGACTTTCAAACTAGGATTTGATTTCTCCCTTTATTTTTGCCCAGCCATGATACCTAGTACATGCTGCAATCATTCCAACTTGTTATGACACATTCATGTACCCTTCCCCTCCGGAGTGTCGGACCTTCCGGAACCTTCTAGAACATTCCCGATGAAAACACCGGAATCATTCCCAAACTCCGAAACAGGACTTTCCTTATATGAATCTTATTCTCCGGACCATTTCGGATCTCTTCGTGATATCCCGGATCCCATCCGAGACTCCGAACAACATTCGGTCTCTTACTCATCATTCCATAACTACTCAACAACATCGAATCCTTAAGTGTGTCTCCCTACGGTTCGTGAATTATGCGGACATGATCGAGACACTTCTCCGATCAATAACCAATAGAGGAATCTGGAAATTCATATGGCTCCCACATATTTCTACAATTACTTTGCGATCGAATGAACCACTTACATACGATACCAATTTCCCTTTGTCTCACGATAGTTTACTTATCCGAGGTTTTGATTGTCGGTATCTCTGCATACCTAGTTCAACCTCGTTACCGATAAGTACTCTTTTCTCGTTCCCGTGATATGTGATCCCTTGTGAGCCAGTCACATGCTTGCAAGCTAATTGGATGACATTCCACCGAGAGGGCCCAGAGTATATCTATCCGTCATACGAATGGACAAATCCCACTCCTGATCCATGTGCCTCAACCCATACTTTCCGAACACTCAATGCCACCTTTATAGCCACCCAGTTACGGTGTGGTGTTTGATGTAATCAAAGCATCCTTCTGGTGATGGTGATTAACATGATCTCATGGTCGAAGGAATTAGGTTACTATGTATCAGAAAGCTTATAGCAAATGAACTATATTAAATGACTTGATCTTTATGCTATGCTTGACTATAGGAGTATGCCCATCACATCATTATCCTAATGATATGACCCTCTTGTTAATAACATGTCTATGTTCATGATCAGGAAACCATGATCATATATTAACCAACAAGCTAGTTTAACAAGAGGCTTTACTAGGGACTCTTTTATGTTTACAAATCACACAAGTATCAATGTTTCCTGTTAATACAATTATAGCATGGTATGTAAACATTTATCATAATTATGAAGATATGATAATAACCACTTTATTATTGCCTCTTGGGCATATCTCCAACACTTGGGCCACCCCGCCATGTTTCCTCCGTTTTAGCTTGGAAAATGAGATGTTTGGGGTAATGCCGCCACCACCTCCTTAATAATTTGTTAGCATCTGACGTCACTCTGTGAAATGGTGATCATAACGATGTGTTTGTGTATTCGGAGGGGCAGGTAGAGACATATGCGTCAAGAGCAGGATTTGTCCATCTGCGTGATGAAAGATACTCTAGGCCCACTCAGATGAGTTATATCCATAAGCTGCGCAGCATGTGACTAGGTCACGGGGATATCACTTATCAGATCGAGTAAAGAAGCTATTATCAGAAATGAGGTTGAACCCGACATGGAGATGTCGTTGATCAAGCCTCGAACAATACAAGTAACGGAGATACAAAAGGAATAAGACTCAATGTTTACAATTCAAACGACATTGTCATCATGGAATGTACATGGATCAATATGGGCATCATGGTCCCACTATTGATCATTAATGGAGATCATGTTTGTGCTATTCCCGAGCCATGGGGAAATACACTTAAGGGTACGATGAGCTAGAGATACTATGTAAGTTGGAATCATAGTAGAGAAAGCCGGAATTGTTTCGTGGAGAGAGATCCGAAGCTTTTTGAAGAAAGAAGGGAAACTAGAAAAGTTCTATGAGAGGACCAGAATTATTCTAGGGAGTTCCGAAGATGTTTAGAGGAAAACACAGAGGAACCGAAAGGTGTTACAGGTAAAATTGGATTTTGTAATATGTATTTACATATTAATTAATATTAAATATAATATTAAAAATCTGATTTGAAAGGGTACTTCACTAATGGGCCAAACTTCCTAGGGAAAAAGGGCCCATGAGGGAAACAAAAGGAGGGGAAGGGCACATGCACCTAGAGATATCCCCTCCCTTGGTCGGCGGCTAGGGTTAGGGTTTGGGAGCGCCCTAGGGATGCCCCCCTTCACTTGGCCGCTTCCCTTGCCCCCTTTGCATGCCTTAGGGTTTCCTTGATGGGGGAGGGGTAAGGGTGGCCCCACTTGGAGGAGGAAACACACAACACCAATCCCATGAGTTGGGAGCTCTCCTCCTCCTCTGTGCGCTTCCAATCTCTCTCTAGTTGTCTCCTTGCACTAGCATGGTCCTATGGTAGGACTGTTCGTGCAAGAGATGGCGCACTATGTAAGGTTCCCAACCTTTAATAAGGTAGAGATCCCTGTGTTTACAATGCGAGTCCCTGGATCAATAGCTAGCATCCATAGTTAAGATGTAATATCAAGAAACAAAGGTCATAATACAACTTTATAACCAGGAATAAAATAATTTATTACATCTTACATAGCTCATTTGGCTATCCCATTACAATGCAGCAGAATATAACAATAGCATGGGGTCCTTCATCTTCAAAGTGCCACAGGCAGACATGTTGGTTGTAGACTTGTAATCCTAATCATTACACTTCACTAATATCAAACAAACCTGCAACATAACAAGTTACAACCACAAGGGTCAATACATTTGAATTGTATTGGCAAGTGATACTATGGTAGTATAGTAGAGTCTATCATCTATATGCATTTGGCTAAGTGGAGCTTAGGCTTGCATTGCTCAAAATAGATTTTCCTTATCATTTGAAAACACTAAGTTTTTGCTTGACAAAAATCTTTCCCAAGGCATCCCCCAATAGAAATTGGTGATCCTTTAAATCCTTGTTCACCCACAAGTTTTTAACTTAGAAATTTGGATGATGAGATTCTTGATAGCTTCCATGTCTTGATGATCAAATTGTCCTTTGCCAGGGACATGGCTAAGTACTTAGATTTTACACTCTGCAGAGGTGGTGCACTTTCCCCACAAGACTTGGTTTCCCAAGACAAGATCTTTCAGAAGCCTTCCCTTAGACCAGAATGGACGCGTTCCAACCTATCAAAACCCTACCACCAACTGTCCATTTGGCTAAGTTATTGCAACCTATATGATCCAGGCAGAGCCCATAATGCCAAGTGGCTGCACTTGAAGCTTCTCAACATTTGACATCTCAAATCTCTTTGTTCCTGGGTGGCCATCCACAAGTGAGATACACAAGGTTCACCAGTCCCCTGGCCATGTGTAACCACTCAACACAAACCATTCCTTCCATTCCACCCAGGTGATTCATTAACTTAGTTGTTTTATTAAACAAAACACAAGTCTTCAGACTTAGAAATTTTTCCATAGCATGAATATATATTCCACCCTTGTTTTATACTAGCTAAGCTAAGCATGATAGTAGTAGGGATCTTAACTTAGGAAATTTCTACTAAGGTTTCATCTACTAGGATTTCCCATAGCATAGTTTATACTTAGCAAAATTCCATGCAAGACTTACTTAGAAATATCACTAATGCATAGTGAAAATAATGGGACAAAGTATGAAGCATCACTTGCCTTTTGGTAGAGAGTATAAGTTCACTCCTTGATCTTTGCAATGTTCACTCTCTTCAAATCACTACAATTCAATCAAGCAAACAACATTTCAATCTACCATTCAAGCAATTCATCACATAAAATAATAGGAACAAAACAATGCATGCAAGCATGCTAAAGATTTTTTTTATTTGTAAAAGTGGTTTCTAATGGTTCATAAACATTTGAAAACACCTAATGGTCACTTTATAAAGTGGCAAAATCATTTGTATAAGATTTTACTTCATAAACCATTTTTAGATCAAGTCATTATTTTATGTGGTGAAGAAATGCTTTTAATAAGGAAAAATTCTATAGGTTTCACAAAATATGTTTCCAAACCATAAAACCTTGTGTTTAGGGTCATAGAGTTTATTTCCAAAACATTTCTCAAAGGTTTTCTTCCAAAACCATTTTTAATGATTAAACCATATTTTTATTTGACTAGAAATGGTTTAAATCCAAAGTTTATTCTTTTGTTTCACCAAATACATTTTTGAAACCACAATTTGTTTCCTATGGTCAGTAGGTTCAAAACACACCATTTGCCAAAGATTTTATTCTCAAAATCATTTTGGAACAAATTTTATATCCTAAACATGCATACACAAGTTTCTGTAAAATCAAGCAATTTAACAGAAGCTTTTTACTAAACAAAGTGCATGGTTGGCTAGGTCTTGTCTTGCTGATTCCATTGATATAAAATTTGAAAAATTTGGACGTGTAGATTAAAAGTTATAGATTTTACAAAATCTAGCATCTAATAGATCAAATCTGTTTTAATTCAAACTAACAGAGCCACGTGGCGTGTTCTAATTCGTCGGTACCGGTTCGCGTGGATCAGCAACGTGAGGCGTTGGATCAAATTACATCGCACGGCACAGATTGCGTACCCCTTCGGCGTTAAGTGATTCTATCGCATCCATTAGATCATCATCTAACGACCATCATCACCCTGACCATGTTCTGGCGGCGCTCGACGGCTGCGCGCGGCGGCGATGCTCGGCTAGCGGCGGAGCTGGTGCTAGAGGAAGGAAGGAAGAGTAAGGAGATGCTCACCAGGTTCAGGAGATCACGGCGAAGCTCAAGGTACTCGCGGGAAGGCAAGGGCGACGAGGTTGTCGCTAATCTTCACGGAGTTCTCTCTGGCGACGGTTGCTCTCGGTTGAAGACAAAGGTGACGCTACAGTACATGCCAAAGCAAGTAAAGGATGCAGTCAGATGCGCAAGATCGCGGTGAGCACGCGTGTGTGAAAGAGAAGGAGAGGCGCGGTCGGATTTTACCTTGAATGCTCGTCGGAGTTATGGCAGACCACGGCGGCGCTCAGACGTGGACGAAGTCGAGGTTCTAGGGCACGCGCAGTCAGACGGGCGGTACTGGGAGATGTAGTGAACAATGGGGAGCACGCCCGTGTGCTCGAGGAGGCGAGGGGCGGAGGAGGCTGCCCGGAATCTTCGCCGGAGCTCGTCGGAACGGTGTGTGGTGCAGGGAAAAATTGGGCGGCCTGGGGGCACGCTAGGGTGAGGCGACAGAGGAGAAATGGAGAGGAGACGTGGGCGGTTAAGAAGGCATCGTTAGGGGGAGGTTTAACTGTGCCATTAACGCGAATTAAGTCGAGTTTTAATTGACAGCAACGGCCGGCGAGGTGAGGGCGGGGTCAGCGCGCGCGGGTGAAGACGATGCTGACGGGGCGGTGGGGTCGCATGGCAGCGAGAGAGAGAGAAGGAATGTGGGGTCCATCGGTCAGTGTCTCCGCGGGTCTGTTTCTGAGTAAGAAACGAATCGTTGCGGGGGAGAGCAGGTGGGCTGCTGATGGGCTTAGTGGGCTAGGCTAGTTGGGTTCCTCCTTTTCATTTTTTTTGTTCTGTTTCTTTTTCTTTTTCTTATTTGATTTTTCTGTTTTGATTTTGAATAAGCAATTCAAACATTCCTTTGAATTCAATCCTTTGCCAAAATTTGTGTAGGTCTAAATACTGATTAATAAAACATTCTGAAATCATTTTTATAATAATTTACTTATTTTTTAAGGTCTTTTAATTATTCAAAATAGGCTCTAGTTTTAAATCATATAAGATTTAATAATATTTCTAAACACCATTTAAATTCGAAATCTTTCCAAATCTTTTTAGTAGGTTTTTATTCACTTAATAGGGTGTCAAATAATTCATCTTGAATTATTTGGAAAGTTTTTAATATGATTTAAAAATCATTTGAATTGGGTATTTGTTTAACTCCAATGGAATTTAAATATGGTTTTGATTCCCTAAAGTTTATTTGGAAGATTTCTTTAATCTTAATTAAGTTGAATTTATCAACTTTTATTTTACTTGGGTATATTCCAAAATACTATCTTCTCATGAATTATATAATTATTCTTATTAGAGATTTGTCTTTATTAAAATAGGGATAGAATGGTTAATGCCATTTTATTTTATTTTGGAAAATTCTTTATCCTTTTATTTTTATTTGGATTTGGATTATATTCATTCCATTTGCTTTTGGATTAGTCCAAGATTTAGTTTGGTCTTTAAATATTCTTTATTTAATATTTCTTTCTTCATCTTATAAAATCCATATCTTTTTATTTAGAGATCCAAACTTGGTGATTCCAATTTGTAAAATCTTATTTAATATTTATTTATCTTTTTAAATCCCTTTAGGATTATTTGCTCACCATTTGGTATGGATTTTAGATAAGGGCTTTATTAGCTTTGGAAATTACTTTTCCTTATCTTATTAAATTCATAGGATTTTATTTATGGTTCCAAATTAAGTGAAACCAATTTCTATGGCTTTATAATATTTTTATTTGTCTCTTGATCATTTTGAAATGTTTGTTGACAAATTTTTATATGGATCAAATCCATAGGCTTGGAGATAACTTGGAAATGATTTTTATTCCATTAGGGTTTTTAGAGTTTGGATTTATTTTCCAAGTGTTTAAATTTCCAGATACATTCATTGAGGAATGCATTTCTCTTGATTTGGATTTTGTTGAATTCAAACTTTACCAAAGTTTGTTCAAGATGGGTTTTTAAGTTTCCAATTAGAAACAAAAAGTTTCTTTTCACCCTGATTTTCAACAATAATTTTATTTTGTTTATTTATTTTTCACATTACAAGATTTGGAAAATCTAGGGATGTGACAGGATACCACCCTTAAAATAAATCTCGTCCCAAGATTTGGGGAGGCTAAGGGTTACAAGTTGGCTCAAAACATCTAGGGTACTACCACCCTAAAAATTCTCCAACTAGATTACATCTTGGCTTGCTTGGGATCTTGATGAAATCTCTCTGGGCAAACATCTGCATAGTGTCCTTTGTTTCCACACTTGAAACATGTGACAAGGCTGAGATCCTTCATAGGCTTTATCTTGTGCTTCATCTTTTCTAGACAGTTGCTTGCATAATGTCCTTGGTTACCACAATTCTAGCATGTGATAAGATTGAGTTCTTCACGTATCTTCTGTGGACAAGTTGCCACATAATGGCCTAGCTCTTTTTAGTTGTTGCACCACACTTGGCTAATCTCCTTATACTTTTTATTCTCTGGACATTCACTGGCATAGTGTCCCATTTCTTTGCAATGACCACATTGCACATGGCTTTTGTCCTTCTTTTTCTTGGGTTTCTCCAAAGCTAAGAGTGCTTCTAGTTCATGTTCTTCATATGTTATCTCAAAGGTAGGAACAGTTCCTGGTCTCCTTGACCTTCTATTACTCCTTGGATAGTACATATGTCTCATCTTTGGTCCTTTAAATTGGGTCATATTGCTGGGAGGTACAAGCTGAGATTTTCCTTTGTCTTCATCCTTCTTGGTAGACTTGGCTCTCTCATGGTAATCTGCAATCAGTTGTTGCACTCCACCTTGTTTCCTTTGTTCAACTATGGAATAGATGGGGCATTGGATAGGGACATGATTATTTCCTTCACACAAGTAACAAGTAGCTTGGGATGTGGGGCATTGGTCAATTGGATGTTTCTCTTCACAATTGGGGCATTGATCTTCATGCTCCTTGTAAGTGTGATCGTTGTCTCCACAAATATTGCAAGCTTGGGTTCCTTATAGAATAACATCTTTGTCATCCTTGTTGTCATAAGCTCCTTGGGAAGAGTTTTCTCCCATGTTGATCATTTGAGTAGCCAACCCTTGCAACAATTGGGATTGAGTTTTCAAAACCTTTTGCATGGTTGGGTCTAACTCATTGTTGTTGGCTAAAAACTTAGTTGTCACTTGGTTCAACTGGGTTTGTCTTGCAAGCAGTTGGTCTCTCATGTTGACCTCTTGGTTGTTGTTGTTGTTGTC
Organism: Avena insularis; assembly: GCA_023614405.1. Lineage (NCBI taxonomy): Eukaryota > Viridiplantae > Streptophyta > Magnoliopsida > Poales > Poaceae > Avena > Avena insularis. The sequence goes on along the minus strand of CM042695.1, from coordinate 372,142,035 downwards.
ATCCTTGATGTTGGAGTCTCTTGGAAAAGTCATTTGTTTGGGTTGGATTTGGATTAGAATGGGCAAAAAGATTTCTAAGGAAATAATTCTAATCACACACATCACAATTCACACAAGCAATGTGCAAGCAACCACTAACAAACATTCCACTCAAACAACAAAGTTCAAGCACATTTTTAAGCAACCAAAAATATTTTTGTTACACCACATAGGTTGGTGGGTTTGACTTAAACTAAATATGGTGGTCCATCTATATGGTTCACTTGAAATCTTTCCATCCTTCTTAGTTGATTCTTCATGAACAAAATATTTGTATCCTTAGAGAATTTCTTGCATCTTGGTCTCAACTTCAAAGAGATGATGGTTCCTTCTAAGTTGTGTTTCCTTAGTCTTCAAGTCTTGAGAAACATTTCTTGTCTCAATTGTAGTCCTTAGTGATATCTAAGGTGTAAGTCCTTGGTGATAATGTTGAAGATGTTGAAGTCATTAGAGTTCAAGATGTTGAAGTCATTAGAGTTGATGAAGTCCTTTGCACATGATGAAGTCTTTGGCCATGGGGTAGGTTTTTCCATCAAGTTTGAAATAGAATAGATGTAGAATCAAAACCAAAATGGTTGAGGAAAGAGTTTACAAGATTGTTTGTAAATAAGTTTTGGAACAAATACAACTCCTATTTTTCTAAGGGGTTTTTGTCCAATCCTAGGTTTACAAATCCTACAGGCAACACAATGCTCTGATACCATCTGTAAGGTTCCCAACCTTTAATAAGGTAGAGATCCCTGTGTTTACAATGCTAGTCCCTGGATCAATAGCTAGCATCCACAGTTAAGATGTAATATCAAGAAACAAAGGTCATAATACAACTTTATAACCAGGAATAAAATAATTTATTACATCTTACATAGCTCATTTGGCTATCTCATTACAATGTAGCAGAATATAACAATAGCATGGGGTCCTTCATCTTCAAAGTGCCACAGGCAGACATGTTGGTTGTAGACTTGTAATCCTAATCATTACACTTCACTAATATCAAACAAACCTGCAACATAACAAGTTACAGCCATAAGGGTCAATACATTTGAATTGTATTGGCAAGTGATACTATGGTAGTATAGTAGAGTCTATCATCTATATGCATTTGGCTAAGTGGAGCTTAGGCTTGCATTGCTCAAAATAGATTTTCCTTATCATTTGAAAACACTAAGTTTTTGCTTGACAAAAATCTTTCCCAAGGCATCCCCCAATAGAAATTGGTGATCCTTTCAATCCTTGTTCACCCACAAGTTTTTAACTTAGAAATTTGGATGATGAGATTCTTGATAGCTTCCATGTCTTGATGCTCAAATTGTCCTTTGCCAGGGACATGGCTAAGTACTTAGATTTTACACTCTGCAGAGGTGGTGCACTTTCCCCACAAGACTTGGTTTCCCAAGACAAGATCTTTCAGAAGCCTTCCCTTAGACCAGAATGGACGCGTTCCAACCTATCAAACCCCTACCACCAACTGTCCATTTGGCTAAGTTATTGCAACCTATATGATCCAGGCAAAGCCCATAATGCCAAGTGGCTGCACTTGAAGCTTCTCAACATTTGACATCTCAAATCTCTTTGTTCCTGGGTGGCCATCCACAAGTGAGATACACAAGGTTCACCAGTCCCCTGGCCTTGTGTAACCACTCAACACAAACCATTCCTTCCATTCCACCCAGGTGATTCATTAACTTAGTTGTTTTATTAAACAAAACACAAGTCCTCAGACTTAGAAATTTTTCCATAGCATGAATATATATTCCACCCTTGTTTTATACTAGCTAAGCTAAGCATGATAGTAGTAGGGATCTTAACTTAGGAAATTTCTACTAAGGTTTCATCTACTAGGATTTCCCATAGCATAGTTTATACTTAGCAAAATTCCATGCAAGACTTACTTAGAAATATCACTAATGCATAGTGAAAATAATGGGACAAAGTATGAAGCATCACTTGCCTTTTGGTAGAGAGTATAAGTTCACTCCTTGATCTTTGCAATGTTCACTCTCTTCAAATCACTACAATTCAATCAAGCAAACAACATTTCAATCTACCATTCAAGCAATTCATCACATAAAATAATAGGAACAAAACAATGCATGCAAGCATGCTAAAGATTTTTTTATTTGTAAAAGTGGTTTCTAATGGTTCATAAACATTTGAAAACACCTAATGGTCCCTTTATAAAGTGGCAAAATCATTTGTATAAGATTTTACTTCATAAACCATTTTTAGATCAAGTCATTATTTTATGTGGTGAAGAAATGCTTTTAATAAGGCAAAATTATATAGGTTTCACAAAATATGTTTCCAAACCATAAAACCTTGTGTTTAGGGTCATAGAGTTTATTTCCAAAACATTTCTCAAAGGTTTTCTTGCAAAACCATTTTTAATGATTAAACCATATTTTTATTTGACTAGAAATGGTTTAAATCCAAAGTTTATTCTTTTGTTTCACCAAATACATTTTTGAAACCACAATTTGTTTCCTATGGTCAGTAGGTTCAAAACACACCATTTTCCAAAGATTTTATTCTCAAAATCATTTTGGAACAAATTTTATATCCTAAACATGCATACACAAGTTTCTGTAAAATCAAGCAATTTAACAGAAGCTTTTTACTAAACAAAGTGCATGGTTGGCTAGGGCTTGTCTTGCTGATTCCATTGATATAAAATTTGAAAAATTTGGACGTGTAGATTAAAAGTTATAGATTTTACAAAATCTAGCATCTAATAGATCAAATCTGTTTTAATTCAAACTAACAGAGCCACGTGGCGTGTTCTAATTCGTCGGTACCGGTTCGCGTGGATCAAATTACATCGCACAGCACAGATTGTGTACCCCTTCGGCGTTAAGTGATTCTATCGCATCCATTAGATCATCATCTAACGACCATCATCACCCTGACCATGTTCTGGCGGCGCTCGACGGCTGCGCGCGGAGGCGATGCTCGGCTAGCGGTGGAGCTGGCGCTAGAGGAAGCAAGGAAGAGTAAGGAAATGCTCACCAGGTTCAGGAGATCACGACGAAGCTCAAGGTACTCGCGGGAAGGCAAGGGGCGCACGAGGTTGCTGTCAATCTCTCGCCGGAGTTCTCTCTCGCGACGGTTGCTCTCGGTTGAAGACGAAGGTGACGCTATGGTACATGCCAGAGCAAGTAAAGGATGCAGTCAGATGCGCAAGATCGCGGTGAGCACGCGTGTGTGAAAGAGAAGGAGAGGCGCGATCGGATTTTACCTCGAATGCTCGTCGGAGTTATGGCAGACCACGGCGGCGCTTAGACATGGACGAAGTCGAGGTTCTAGGGCACGCGCGGTCAGACGGGCGGTACTAGGAGATGCAGTGAACAATGGGGAGCACGCTCGTGTGCTCGAGGAGGCGAGGGGTGGAGGAGGCTGGCCAAAATCTTCGCCGGAGCTCGTCGGAACAGTGTGTGGTGCAGGGAAAAATTGGGCGACCTGGGGGCGCGCTAGGGTGAGGCGACAGAGGAGAAATGGAGAGGAGACGTGGGCGGTTAAGAGGGCGTTGTCAGGGGGAGGTTTAACTGTGCCATTAACACGAATTAAGTCGAGTTTTAATTGACATCAACGACCGGCGAGGTGAGGGCGGGGTCAGCGCGCGCGGGTGAAGACGATGCTGACGGGGCGGTGGGGTCGCATGGCAGCGAGAGAGAGAAGGAATGTGGGGTCCATCGGTCAGTGTCTCTGCGGGTCAGTTTCTGAGTAAGAAACGAATCGTTGCGGGGGGGAGCAGGTGGGCTGCTGATGGGCTTAGTGGGCTAGGCTAGTTGGGTTACTCCTTTTCATTTTTTTGTTCTGTTTGTTTTTCTTTTTCTTATTTGATCTTTCTGTTTTGATTTTGAATAAGCAATTCAAACATTCCTTTGAATTCAATCCTTTGCCAAAATTTGTGTAGGTCTAAATACTGATTAATAAAACATTCTGAAATCATTTTTATAATGATTTACTTATTTTTTTAAGGTCTTTTAATTATTCAAAATAGGCTCTAGTTTTAAATCATATAAGATTTAATAATATTTCTAAACACCATTTAAATTCGAAATCTTTCCAAATCTTTTTAGTAGGTTTTTATTCACTTAATAGGGTGTCAAATAATTCATCGATTTAAAAATCATTTGAATTGGGTATTTGTTTTAATTCCAATGGAATTTAAATATGGTTTTGATTCCCTAATGTTTATTTGGAAGATTTCTTTAATCTTAATTAAGTTGAATTTATCAACTTTTATTTTTCTTGGGTATATTCCAAAATACTATCTTCTCATGAATTATATAATTATTCTTATTAGAGATTTGTCTTTATTAAAATAGGGATAGAATGGTTAATGCCATTTTATTTTATTTTGGAAAATTCTTTATCCTTTTATTTTTATTTGGATTTGGATTATATTCATTCCATTTGCTTTTGGATTAGTCCAAGATTTAGTTTGGTCTTTAAATATTCTTTATTTAATATTTCTTTCTTCATCTTATAAAATCCATATCTTTTTATTTAGAGATCCAAACTTGGTGATTCCAATTTGTAAAATCTTATTTAATATTTATTTATCTTTTTAAATCCCTTTAGGATTATTTGCTCACCATTTGGTATGGATTTTAGATAAGGGCTTTATTAGCTTTGGAAATTACTTTTCCTTATCTTATGAAATTCATAGGATTTTATTTATGGTTCCAAATTAAGTGAAACCAATTTCTATGGCTTTATAATATTTTTATTTGTCTCTTGATCATTTTGAAATGTTTGTTGACAAATTTTTATATGGATCAAATCCATAGGCTTGGAGATAACTTGGAATGATTTTTATTCCATTAGGGTTTTTAGAGTTTGGATTTATTTTCCAAGTGTTTAAATTTCCAGATACATTCATTGAGGAATGCATTTCTCTTGATTTGGATTTTGTTGAATTCAAACTTTACCAAAGTTTGTTCAAGATGGTTTTTTAAGTTTCCAATTAGAAACAAAAAGTTTCTTTTCACCCTGATTTTCAACAATAATTTTATTTTGTTTATTTATTTTTCACATTACAAGATTTGGAAAATCTTGGGATGTGACACACTAGCAGCACACTATTGCGCTCTGGAGATTCCAAGCCGGAGATCTACTTCCACACTCTTGATAGGGATCAAGGAGCCGGAGGTTGTCATCATACACCTTATGTGTAGGAAACCATGAGGGGCCACACTTGGGGCACCTTGGATGTCGTGAGCCGAACTGCTGCATGATGATAGAGCAAGGAGCGACTTGCGAGGAGCTTTGCAACCTTGAGGTTGGCTACGAGCACGACTACATCAACCACGTTCCCCTCAGAATGTTAACCGCTTTCGTACTACAAGGGTATGTATCCGAAATCTTCGGTCGTTACTTCATTACTATTAGATAGATCTTGGGCATTAGGACAATCCGTCGTAGGATTTTTTTTGTTTTTTGAACCGGAACCCCAACGGTTCTGTATGATGGAATTTCCATATCACAGTCCAATCACAGGCATGCTTGGATACAAATGTTGGAATTTTTGCCTAAATATGCCTAGCCCATTTATTACATGCCAATAAATTCCTAAAATCCTAGAGGACCACTTGGCCCATTCATGCAAGACAGTAGGTGGGACAAAAGGTTGTCCCACATTGCTAGTTGAGTGGAAGTTGGACCAGTTTATAAGGAGAGCTCTTCCACCACTTGTATGAGATTGAGAAGAGAAGACATACACAGACGCTCTCCTCCTCCTCCTTGCTCTCCTCGCCATGCCTCGTCACGACGCGCGCGCCGCGGGTTGCGGGAATCTCCCCGAGCCGAGCTTTATTTTTCTATGCATGAACGGTATATGAACAGTTGTAGAGAAGTTGAAACATTTTGCCCGGACTAAAGTTTGTTGTCGGAAGCATTATTGCCAAGTTTCCCCCGTCATGGAGGAATTTTTCTATTTCTCTAAAGCACAAGAGACAAGAGTTTTCCGGGACGGACCTCATTGGGACTCTTGATGTGGAAGAGAAGGTGAGAGAAAATGACACACGTGCTCGAGGTACAGAGGGAGGTTCTAATGCCAATATGGTACATAAAAGGAACTTACAGCCTCACAAGTTCAAGAACAAGAGCAAGTATGATGGCAAAGGGAAGTTCGATGGAAAGAACAAGGCCTCACAGTCCACCAGTTTCAAGAAGAAGACCGATAAGGAGAAAGGTGCTTGTCATGTGTGCGGTGATCCTGATCATTGGGCTCCTGCTTGTCCCAACCTCTTTGACAAGCCCCAGCATGGAAAGGGCAGCAAGACTTCTAATGTTGTCATCAGCGACGTTGAGATGAAAGATGTTGGGTATGGTATATTACCCACTATTCTTTCATTATGTCATTCTCCTGATTGGTGGATTGACACGGGTGCTAATGTACATGTCTGTTCTGATATTTCCATGTTTTCTTCATATCAGGTAAGAGGGACTCAAACCATGCTGATGGGGAACGACTCGCATGCTTCTGTTCATGGTAACGGACAATCTGAAGTTCACTTCGGGAAAGACTGTGCGCCTGAAGAATGTGCATCATGTTCCCTCAACAAATAAAAATCTTGTTAGTGGATCTCTTCTTTGTCAAGATGGCTACAAGATTGTATTTGAGTCCAATAAATTTGTAATTTCTAAGTATGGAACCTTAGTTGGTAAAGGTTATGAGTGCGGAGGCTTGTTCCGCTTATATCTATCGGACATTTGTAATAAAGTTGTTAATCATATTTTCACGAATTTTGAATCAAATGTCTGGCATTCTCGTCTTTGCCATATTAATTTTGGTTGTATGACGAGGCTAGCCAAAATGAATTTAATCCCTGATTTCACTACTTTAAGGGATCTAAGTGCCAAGTCTGCGTGCAAGCTAAACAGCCTCGCAAATCACAAATGACTGTAGAGGTAAGAAATTTAACACCACTAGAGCTCATATATTCTGATCTTTATGAGATGAATGGTGTGTTGATAAAAGGTGGAAAGAAATATTTCATGACTTTGATCGATGACTCTATGAGATACTGTTATGTGTATCTTATGAAATCAAAAGATGAGGCTTTGAGTTTCTTCAAAATCTATGAAGCTGAAGCAAAAAATCAACTTGATCGAAAGATTAAGAGGCTTAGGTCTGATCGTGGTGGACAATATTTTCCCAACGAGTTTGATTCCTTTTGTGCAGAACATGGCATAATTCATGAGAGGACGCCTCCCTACTCACCCAAGTCAAATGGAGTAACCAAAAGAAAGAACCGTACTCTAACAGATTTGGTTAACGCCATGTTAGACACATCGAGTCTCTCCAAGGAATGGTGGGGGGAGGCACTATTGACTGCGTGTCATGTCCTAAACTGAGTTCCCACAAAGAACAAAGAAATTACCCCATTCGAATAATGGGAGAAGAAAAGGTTAAAACTCTCTTATCTTACATACTTGGGGTTGTTTGGTAAAAGTTAATGTACCAATCCCTAAGAAACGCAAGCTTGGACCAAAAACCATTGATTGTGTTCTTCTGGGCTATGCTTTCCATAGCATTGGTTATAGATTCTTGATAGTAAAATCTGAAGTACCTGACATACATGTTGGTACAATCATGGAGTCAACTGATGCGATTTTATTTGAGGATATCTTTCCTATGAAAGACAAACCTAACCCATCAAATCTGGAGATAACTAGTTCATCTAATCACGAATTTGCTACAATTTTTGAACCTACCATTCCAATTGAACACTCTGAAAGTCCTAAGGAGGACGATAATGAAATTCCTAAAGGGAGCAAGGGACAGAGGACTGCAAAGTCCTTTGGTGATGATTTTGTTGTGTACCTTTTGGATGACACTCCCACTTCCATTTCAGAAGCCTATGCATCACCTGATGATGACTACTAGAAGGAAGCCATCCGTAATGAGATGGATTCCATCTTAGCTAATAGAAAATGGGAGATCACTGATTGTCCTTATGGGTGCAAACCTGTAGGATGCAAGTGGGTATTTAAGAAAAAGCTTAGGCCTGCTGGTACTATTAAGAAGTACAAGGCACGGGTTGTGGCCAAAGGTTATACTCAAAAACAAGGTGTGAAGACTTATTTGACACTTACTCACATGTTGCCAGATTGACCACCATTCGAGTAATACTTTCATTGGCTGCCTCTCATTGTGTTCTCGTTCATCAAATGGACGTTAAGACAACTTTCCTAAATGGAGAGTTGGATGAGGAAATTTACATGGATCAACCAGATGGTTTTGTGGTAAGTGGTCAAGAAGGAAAGGTGTGCAAGTTGTTGAAGTATTTATATGGCCTAAAACAAGCCCCTAAGCAGTGGCATGAGAAGTTTGAAAGAACTTTAACTACTGCAGGATTTGTTGTAAATGAAGTTGACAAATGTGTGTACCATCGCCATGGTGGGGGTGAGGGAGTCATCCTTTGTTTGTATGTTGATGACATACTGATTTTCGGAACCAACCTTAATGCAATTAAGGAAGTCAAGGATTTATTATATCGTTCTTTTGAGATGAAGGATCTGGGAGTAGCTGATGTTATCCTGAACATCAAGCTATTGAGAGATGATGATGGTGGGATTATGTTGCTTGAGCCTCACTATGTGGAAAAGGTCTTGAGTCATTTTGGGTGTAGCGACTTCAAGTCTTCTCCTACACCATATGATCCTAGTGTCTTGCTTCGAAAGAATCGAGGAAATGCTAGAGACCAACTTAGATACTCTCAAATTATTGGCTCGCTTATGTATTTAGCTAGCGCCATGAGGCCTGACATCGCCTTTTCTATAAGCAAACTCAGTCGATTTGTTTCAAATCTAGGAGATGATCGCTGCCATGCTCTTGAGAGAGTTATGCGCAATCTAAAAGGCACTACGAGCTATGGCATTCACTATACCGGGTATCCGAGGGTACTAGAGGGCTATAGTGATTCAAATTGGATATCTGATGCTAACAAGATAAAGGTCACGAGTGGATATGTATTCATACTTGGTGGTGGCACTATTTCTTAGAAGTCTTGCAAGCCGACCATCTTAACGAGGTCAACTATGGAAGCAGAACTCACAGCATTAGACACAACCATTGTTGAAGTAGAGTGGCTTCATGTACTCTTGGTGAACTTATCTATGGTTGAAAACCCAATACCAGCAATCCTTATGGACTGCGATAATCAAACTGTGATTTTCAAAGTAAATAGTTCTAAGGATAATATGAAGTCATCAAGACATGTGAAGAGTAGACTAAAATCTGTCAGGAAAATGAGTAACTCCGTAGTTATTGCATTGGATTATATCTAAACATCTAAAAACTTGGCAGATCCCTTCACAAAGGGTTTATCACTCAACATGATAGAAAATGCATCGAACGAGATGGGTATAATACACACAATATAAGTTTTCCACAGTGGTAAATCACTCTATGTGATCGGAGATCCCATGAATTAGAATTGGGAGACAAGCTGTTGGTTAGCTGAGAGGAAAGTATTCCTACTTTAATAAACACCACTCCATGAAGATGCAATAATTTCCTATTTTGCACGGCAAGTTGATTTATTATCTTAATGTGTTCTAAGTGGCTTATCTTAAGCAGAGATGTTGTCCTGCATAACATCTTTTAAAAAACACACCTATATGAGTCTGACTATTAAATGTTGCAGTCTATGAGAGTAGGGTGCTCTTTAATAAACTCATGAAAGGCCATTGAGTATGATGCATAAACTCCACCCGTGGGGAAGTCCCACTATAGCCTAGTATCGGTCAAGACTTTGTGTGAAGCTAGGTTTGCAGCAAACTTGCAATTCAAGGCATAATTCACTGTACAAGTTGCAGCCTGGTATAAATAAAGCTCTAGGTGGAAGTTCAACTTAATATTGTCCACTTCAGTACCATTATATAAACAATATTTTGGAACCAAAGGCAAACTTCATGTGCCTCTGGGATCTCAAGGGGGATTGTTGGAATTTTTGCCTAAATAGGCCCAACCCATTTATTACATGCCAATAAATTCTTGAAATCCTAGAGGCCCACTTGGCCCATTCATGCAAGGCAAGAGGTGGGACAAAAAGTTTAGTCCCACATTGCTAGTTGAGTGGAAGTTGAATCACTATACGAGCTATTCCACCACTTGTACGAGCTTGAGAAGAGAATACATACACAAGCACGCTCCTCCTCCTCCTCGCTCGCCTCGCCATGCCTCGTCATGACGCACGCGCGCGCCGCGAGTTGCGGGAATCTCACCGAGCCGAGCTTTATTTTTCCATGCATGAATGGTATATGAACAGTGATACGTCGGAAACGTTGATGACCCACAAGTATAGGGGGTGTATCATAGTACTTTCAATAAATAGGAGTGTCGATCCCAACGAGGAGCAGAAGGTGCTGAACTGTGGTATGGAGCAGGAAATCCCTGTGAATACTTAGCAAACGGATTTTTAGTGGTTTTCTGACAAGGCAACAAAACAAGGAGCAAGTAACAAAAGTAACGAACAAACAGAGCAAGTGGCCCAATACTTTATTAGCAAAGGACAAGTCGGTGGAAAACTTATAAGGACCAAACGTTCTCGAGGACACATGGGAATTCTATCAAGTGCTTTCGCTTCAAATAGCTGAGTACTCTTCTCTGCTGTTGTAAGTGTTGTGTGGGTGAACCTGTGCTAATGTACCGATCGTACTTGGACTAATACATACTTGTGATTAAACCCCCTTCAAACATACGTAACTACATTAAAGTAATTAAGATATAAATCTAACCACAGCCTTAACCTCTGAGATCCTACGCTCCTTTGTGCAAAGGTGTCCTAACGGGGGTTCAGGTTTCTGTCACTCTGGCAACCCCACAATTAGTATCCAAATACACAATGCATCCCCCTAGGCCCATAAATGGTGAAGTGTCATGTAGTCGACGTTCACATGACACCACTAGAAGAATAGCACCACAACTTAAATACTAAACCATTGAATAATAACTCATCACAGATTCACTACTAACAACATGACTTCTCTCATGTCCTCAAGAACTAAACAAACTACTCACAAGACATCATATGGATCAAGATCAAAGATGATATGATAATGGATAACAATCTGAACATTAACAATAATCCAATGGTTCCACTCACAAGCATCAACTACAATAGTAATCAACACCGGGAAAGTTTCCCCTAAGAATAAAGCAATATCCAACACAATTATTACAGCAGTCCATCCTCCAAGAATCATCCAACATGCATAAACAGATGAAAAAGCCATAACTAATACCTCATAATAAGACAAATATCAATGAATAGAGGTAAATTATGATATAGAATGGTGATGCAAATTGGGCGTATCAACTCCCCCAAGCTTAGACTTCTCTTGTCCCCAAGCAAATAATAAGCTCAGTAAACATTTTCATAGGTTTATGGAGTGAAGTGTCGATAAAAGAATACGAACAAGAAGCATCACACTTACCATTGCACAACTCATAGAAGAAAGCAACTCACCATTATAAAACTTAGCTTGCAACCAAGTACAACAATCACAATAGAGATGCATAAAGATAAATCATAATTGGAATTGGCAAACTTGTTCTTGGTCAGAGAACAACTGGCAAACAGTTTTACAAAAGCTTTTTGTAGAAGTTTCAAAATAGGAACACTCTTTGCTCAAAAAGGTTTTTCACAAGTGAAGGCTTCCAAAGTAATACTCAATAGATAAGAGTTTTGTGCAAACAAGGACAATGAAGAACATGATTGAATAAATCACCATATGAATGCTTGAAACACATCAACTCAAATGCTTGCTGGAGATAGAGAGGAAGTAGGTTTACTGACTCAACTAGTAACTAGGAGAAAGGTCCCTTCTTATAGGGTAGCAGGGATTACAAGTCATAAAGAGCTTCCAAAAGATTATGGTACTTACTAGCCTTGAGCCCTCATTGCCCCTATCATAAGCATCTTGAGATGATTAAGGTTAAAGTGAACAAAGATGGAGTATATGCTTGACGAAATATAAGTTGGCAATCTCATGTCCCTTGAATATGAGGGCCACTCCTCATGCTACTCAACTTTGGTCACAGGTAAGTTCTTGTCATTGTAAGTATTTGCATATCATTGAGAACCGCCAATGGGGTACCCCTTGCACATGGTATAGGAGCTTTCCCATTACCAAAATGACAAGGCAAGTAGACAATGAGCATCTCAGCGATCTTTTTATTTACTATGTGCATAGCTTTTTATTGAGGATGCTTCATAGATGGCTCACTATGGTGATGCTGCAAGTTTCCACCATGATTAGGCATGGCTTAGGCTAGCGGCCTAGGCGTTTCTCTAACACAGGATACAAACTCCATGGACTTACAAGTTCCCTCTTTATTTCACACTGTTGACATCCATAGACAAAAGAGCACGATATCAACTGTGTACAGAGTACAAGTGCAATGTTGAAAACGTTCCCTGTGACAGCATGGTTCTGCTAATTCCAACGTATAGATGCAAGCATATACAACTTCTATGTTCACAATGGTTCAAGTCTATTAGGGTCAAGTAAATAAGGTGTGCCATCAAGTTCGTGAGAGCTTTACTAACTAGTTTTCACATAACAAAATACTTTTTAATTCGAAAGGTAGAAGAAGCTTGAGAATTTGCTTGGAATAGCAAAAGCTACTAGGTACATATGGTGGACACAGGTGGCAAAAGTTTTGGTTCAAAGGGATTTGGAAAAATGAGAAGTATGCCTTCTCAAAACAGGTTTTTGGCTAGCAAGGCTGGGTAGCAATCAAGAGAGCTGAAAGAAACAGGCAAACATACAAGTAATAAAGCCAAACATGCAATCTTCCTTGAAGACACAAAAGAATCTTAAATAAAGAATACTAAGCTTATGAGCCAACAAGAAAGAAAACAAATGATACAAAATACATGTAAGCTTTTTTCCTTCCTTTTCTCTTTCATAGTAATGCTACTGACCAGAACTCGGTTTGCCAAAACCAATTTAGATCCACTTGATGATCCCAAAGTGGTGCCAATACTGATCAACAAGATCCATCATATAATAGAGATTGCCAACTAAAATAAGAAGTGCAAAACGTAAAAGATGAGACTTCTCATTAATATTCAATAAAGGCACTCACACCAAGGGATACATAGATAATCAACTAAAGGAGAGATACTTCCACATGCAAACCAAACTATAAGATAACCTCTCTACCACAGATATGAATCCACTAAAAAGTTAAAAGATAAAAGATAATGGTGGTGATACCACGGCACTCCCCCAAGCTTGGAACAAGCCAAGGGGGTGCCAAACCTGATGACGAATTACTCCTTCGGTGGTGGTGGTGTTCTCTTGATAAGATCTTCAATAAGTTTCTTCAAATCCTCCACATCGAAGGTCAGAGTACGAATTAACTCCGAATTATGCTCAATGCAGCCCATGATCAACTCGGACCGAGGATCCTAGTCCTTGTTATTCTTTCTCCATTCTTCCAAATTAGAGTGTTTCTTCCCTGCATGGTTAGAACAAGCAGTACTAGGAGGAAGTGTGCGTGGACCGAGGATATGATGCGGAGTTCTCCCTCCTGTAGACATCTGTGCTGTCCTCTTAAGCTTGGTAAGTCGTGCCACCAAACCAATGCTTGCGACGGTAGCGCGAGTGTCCGGTTGCTTGTCCTCCTCCATGTCACCTTCATACCCTATCGAAATCTCCTCCTCCTTGGGGACTTGAGGTTCTTCTTCCTCGGGCTACTTGCCTTTGTCATTGGCAGAGGCCATGGTGCTCTAAACTTGAGAAGATTTCCTGACAGAAACAGATTGAAATGAAAACACGACGAGAACACGATGCACGAACCTCGGGGGATCCGGGGAGTTATATATTATGAAGTTTCAATGCATAAGGAAGGTTTTGACACGGAAACGAGGTGGAGACGGAGTTCGACGGGGAACACCCCCCTCAGGCGCGGCTAGGCTGGGCCCGCGCCTAGGGTGGGTTTGTCCACACCGGGCTCCGTTTCCTCTTTAGTTTTGTCTCATAACTTCCTTTATGTATTAAAAACATCAAAAATATAAAAAGATTGGGGTTTCACGAACCTTCTGTTTTCACCACTTTTACCTATTCAAAGACGAACTCTGCACTTTCCTTTTCTCTTTCTCCTGAAAATTTCCCTCATACAAAACCCTTGCACAAACTCAATGGAAACATTAGTATAAGCAAAAACAATAACCTTTTGGCACACACTTCAACTGAAAACCCATCAAAACAAAAGCTTCTGTAAGAGGCAAATGCAAATGATGGCAGAAATCTGTCAAAACCGACCAGCAGGTAAAGATTGATTTTTTCGAGGACCTTCTGTTGCTCAAATCAAAAAGTGCAGAATTGATGAAAGTTGGGTAACAACTTGGAGAACAAGCACAAAAAATGCAGCTCCATCCGAAGTACTGAGCTTCCTCACAAATTTTTATAATGCAGCACAAAAATATGTCCTAGGACAGCCACTTTTCACAACTTCTCTACTTCACAAAAGCAGTTGAACTTGACACAAAAACCAAAACAAAAAGGATAAGGAGCGGTTATTATAGAGGTAATAACTTCCAAGACTCGACAAAACTCTTGGGTTATCTCCCAACAAGTACTTTTCTTTAATGCCTTTAAGTTAGGCTCGAAACTTCCAAAGATGCTCACATAGGATATATATATCTGGAATGAAAGAGAGCATCAAGAAGCAAATAACCAACACACTTGAGTCTAACCCACTTCCTATGCATGGGGGTATCATGAGAAAACGATTTTTTGAAACAAAAAGCCACAAGCATAGGAAGACAAAACAGATGCAACTTTAAAGCTTTCAACATAAAACAGGGAAACTTAACATCATTGAGATGCATAAAACCATGTTTCCCTCTCTCAAAATAACTTTCAGTAGCACTTTGAATAAAGTTTACAATATAACTGTCACTGGAAACAACTTTATCATCAGAATAAGCATACTTACAGTCATCAAAAAGAGGTCCAAGGTCATAAACCGGATCAATAGAAGCAAGTTGTTCCATCCTAAAATCTTTATTAGGCAAGCTATTTTCACAAGGAGCTTTAGCAAATTTGGAAAAGTTAAACTCATAAGGATCTCCATCAAACCTAGTTAAATCTTTTTCCTTCTTACAATCAATAATAGCTTCAC
Organism: Avena insularis; assembly: GCA_023614405.1. Taxonomy (NCBI): domain Eukaryota; kingdom Viridiplantae; phylum Streptophyta; class Magnoliopsida; order Poales; family Poaceae; genus Avena; species Avena insularis. The sequence goes on along the minus strand of CM042695.1, from coordinate 372,126,848 downwards.
AAGTGTTCAAGAAAGGTCTACCAAAAATGATAGGACAAGTTTTGCTAGATGCTAAATTAAGCACTAGAAAATCAGGAGGATACTTAATCTTACCACAGAGAACCTCCACATCTCTTATAATGCCAATGGGGCAAATGGTCTCCTTATTAGCAAGGTGAATAACCACATCAATTTCCTCAATCTCACAAGGACCAATATCATGCATAATTTCCCTGTAAAGCTCATAAGGAATAGCACTAGAACTGCACCAATATCACATAAACCATAATAGCAATGATCACCAATTTTAACAGAAAGCACATGAAAACTAGCTTTTCTAACTTTCTTAGGATGAGAAACAATATTAGTAGCGTCTTCACAGAAGACAATATGCTCATCCTCTATATTTCTAGTTACAAGACTTTCACAATAGCTACCACAAGTTCAATATCAATAAGCTCATCGGACCCTATAGTTTTCTTTGCGCTTTTTCTAACCACATTAGCCATAATAGAATGCTCCCTTACCTTGGAAGGAAAAGGAGTTTTCTCAACATAAGGTTCAGGCAAAATAGGATCAACAGTACAAACCTCTATGCTGGCAGGAACATGGGTAATAATGTCTTTATAAGGAGCATGGTACTTGTCCCACTCTTTCTTGGGAATTTCAATATAAGAGGCAAATGCATTAAAACATTTTGCAAGAACTTGAGGATCAAGACCGAACTCATTACTATATCACAGAAGTCATCAGTTCCCATAAAAGATTTAATGCATTCATAATCATAGTTTATACCTGACTTTCTTCCTTTGTCATTCTCCCAAGCTTCAGTGTTATCTTGAATACGGTCTAAGAGCTCCCATTTAGCTTCCTACTTCATACGTGTGAATGATCCATCACATGAAGCATCTAGTAAATCTTTATCATGAAGAGGAAGCCTAGCATAAAAGTTATTGAGAATAATATTGTTAGGGAGTTCATGAATAGGACATTTAAGCATTAGTAACTTCAATCTCCCCCAAGCTTGAGCTATACTCTATCCATCAAGAGACCAAAATTTATATATAAGATTTCTATCCTTATGAATTTCATTGGGAGGATAAAATTTAGAGTAAAAGAGAGATGTCATCTCCTCCCATTCCATGGATTGTCCATTCTTCAGCAGCTTATACCATTCTTCAGCTCTCCCTTTCAAGGATATGGAGAGTAACTTATTATTCACATGTTCAGTTGTGATATTTGCACACTTAAACAACTCGCATAATTCATGGATAAAAAGCAAGTGATCACCAGGATGGACGGTTCCATGCCCAAAATAATAATTATCCATAACACGGTTAACAATGCTTGTAGGTATCTTAAAAGGATCTATCTCAACGGGAGGTGGTCCATCTACTACCCTATCAGTGGTAGTAGTTTTCCCAAACAGAAAACCAAGTGGTTTATCCATACTAGAAACAAAGTAACAAGCAGTAACAAAAGCAATACTCACAGTAAAAGTTTCCCTTACCAGTTCCACTCTTCAATAGCGCTTCACTCCCCGGCGCCGCTAGAAAATAGTCTTGACGACCCACAAGTATAGGGGGTGTATCATAGGACTTTCGATAAATAGGAGTGTCGATCCCAATGAGGAGCAGAAGGTTTTGAACAGTGGTATGGAGCAGGAAATCCCTGTGAATACTTAGCAAACGGATTTTTTGTGGTTTTCTGACAAAGCAACAAAACAAGGAGCAAGTAATAAAGGTAACGAACAAACGGAGCAAGTGGCCCAATCCTTTCTTAGCAAAGGACAGGCCGGTGGAAATACTTATAAGGACCAAACATTCTCGAGGACACATGGGAATTCTGTCAAGTGCTTTCGCTTCAAATAGCTGAGTACTCTTCTATGGTGTTGTAAGTGTTGTGTGGGTGAACTTGTGCTAATGTACCGACCGTACTTGGACTAATACATACTTGTGATTAAACCCCCTACAAACATCCGTAACTATAGGAAAGTAATTAATATATAAATCTAACCACAACCTTCAACTCTCAGATCCTACGCTCCCTTGTGCAAAGGTTTCCTAACGGGGGTTCAGGTTTCTGTCACTCCAGCAACCCCACAATTAGTAGACAAATACACAATTCATACCCCTAGGCCCATAAATGGTGAAGTGTCATGTAGTCGACATTCACATGACACCACTAGAAGAATAGCACCACAACTTAAATACTAAACCATTTAATAATAACTCATCATAGATTCACTACTAACAAAATGACTTCTCACATGTCCTCAAGAACTAAACGAACTACTCACAAGACATCATATGGATCAAGATCAAATATGATATGATAATGGATAACAATTTGAACATAAACAATAAGCCAATGGTTCCAATCACAAGAATCAACTACAATAGTAATCAACACCGGGAAAGTTTCCCCTAAGAACTAAAGCAATATCCAACACAATTGTTACAGCGGGACGGAGTGGTGATGATGGTGCTGGTGGAGATGATGGTATGGATGATGATGATGACCCCTATGAAGCCTAGCTTGATGACGGTGTTGATGGCGACGGTCTCCCCTCTCCGGGAAGGAATTCCCTTGGTAGAAATTTGTCTGTCGGAGAGATATTTCTCTCTCGGTGTTTTCCGCCCCCCAGAGGCAGCGGAAATCTATCTGTGGTCGCTCCTCGAGGCTTAGGGTTTCGTAGGGAAGATATAGGCGAAGGGGCGGAGTCGGAGGCCGGGCAGGTGGGCCACACCTGCCCTAGGCGTGGGGTCAGGTCGTCCCGCGCCTAGGGGGGTGTGGGCCCCCTGAGGCCATTCTTCGTCCCTCCTTCTGGCTCCCTAATTATTCTGGAGAAATAATATGTTTCCATATTTTTCTGGTATTTTTCTGATCTTTGCGAAATTGCACCGATACGCCTTCTTTTCCATCAAAATCCAGACTTCGGCATTCCATCCTCCAAGAATCATGCAACATGCATAAACAGATGAAAAAGCCATAAGTAATACCTCATAATAAGACAAATATCAATGAATAGAGGTAAATTATGATATAGAATGGTGATGCAAATTGGGCGTATCAAACGTATCTATAATTTTTGATGTTCCATGCTTGTTTAGTATCTACTTTGCTTTGCTTTGTCCACACTTTGAGGTGCTTTTCATATGTTTTCTGGTACTAACCTATTAACAAGTTGCCACAGTGCCATTTGCCTATTTTCTGCTGTTTTTGGTTCTAGAAAATCTAGTAAGGAAATATTCTCGGAATTGGACGGGACAAAAGCCAAAGTCAATATTTCACCGAGGAGAACACGAAGTCCAGAGGGGAGACGGAGGGGCACCACAGGGGGGCTGCACCCACCCTCCAGGCATGGCCTAGGGTGGGCCCGAGCCTGGGCAGGGTGTGGGCCCCCTGGCTGCCTCCTAGCCTCGCCTCTTCACATATAAGAATCCCCCGATGCGTAAACCCTAAGCACCCGATCAATATTCCACAAAACCGTCTGTAGCCGCCACCATCGTCCCTAGATCAAGGGAGATCTGAATCTCTTCCCGGCACCCTGCCGTAGGGGAGATCATCCTGTAGGCCTTCTTCTACATCATGCCTCCCTCCGGTATGAAGCGTGAGTAGTTCCACCTTGCACTACAGGTCCATGTAGTAGCTAGATGGTTGTATATCCTCCTTGTGCTTTCATGTCTAGATCTTGTGAGCTCCGTTCATGATCAAGATCTCATCTATTTGTAATCATGCATGTTGTGTTTGCGGGGATTCGATGGATATTGAGATTACTATGTCAGATTGATTAATGGTTTTGCCTTATTGATTCTATCATGTCTGTGTTGTTTGTGATCTTCCATGCTCTCCGTTGTTAGTAGCTATCTTGGCCAAGTAGTTGCTAGTGACTCCAAGAGGGGGTATTTATGCTCGATAGTGGGTTCATGCCTCTATTTAATCTAGGGAAGTGGCAGAAATATCTAAGGTTGTAGATGTGTTGTTTCCACTAGGGAGAAAACAACGGTCTCTTGTTCATGGAACAAGTGGATTGTTTACCTTACAAACTTTGCTTAAAGAAGTTGTCTGTTGCTTGCAACTTAATACTGGAGGGGGTTCGGATGATAACCCAAAGGTGGACCTCTAGTCATAGATGAAGTTGGATGGCGGTCTATGTATCTTTTTGTATTGCCCAATCGAATATCATAGGATCTTTATGTCTAGTATTGCATTGTTATGCCTTGCTCAGTCCTGTCAATTGCCCTGCTGTAATTTGTTGACCCAGCATGCCATGTTTGTTTATATAATGAGAACACCTCTATTGAACTATGGACCCCGGTCCAATCTTTACCATTGATACATCTTCCACTGTTACTGTTTACTTGTGCAAACCATCATCACCTTCCACACCATACAGTTAATCCTTTGTTACAGCAACCGGTGAGATTGACAATCTCACTGTTAGTTGAGGCAAAGTCTTGAGTTTGTGTTGTGCAGGTTTCCACGGTGCTTGCAACACCTTTGAGATGTTTCCTTCCTCCTACTGGTTCGATAACCTCGGTTTCTTACTAAGGGAAAACTTCCTGTTGTGCTGCATCATACCTTGGTCTTCGGGTTTCCCGACGAAGCATCAACACACATCAAGACTTTCTGGCGCCGTTGCTGGGGAGGCTAAGTACGTCTTCACAAGAGGAGTCCTCCTCAATCTTTCTCTTTACTTTGTTTTTGGTTTGCTTAGTTTATTTTGCTTGGTTTTGTTTGCCTCTCTTTATCAAAAAATCCAAAAAAAAAATAGTTTAGTTTGGTTTGCTTTCTCTTATCAAAAACACACAAAAAATTAGTTCCTGCCCTAGTTGCTACCATGTCTGGTTTTGGTCCAATCTCTGTGACACCTATGGAAAATATATTTCTGCTTTACAAAGGGAAACTGAGCCTAAGATGAGTCTTAGCTTGGTTATTAATAGTTTCTACCACGGTATTGCTCTTTGTTATAGATATGCTTTGGATGTTGTGTAGCTTTTGATGCCATAAAGAAACTGATTATAATTTATAATATGCCTGGCAAGTCTGATTCCTCTTTTAGAGACATTTTTGCTAGGTTGAACACTCTTGAGTCCAGTACTGCTGCTTTGAACAGTTGTTATCACACACTTAGGGAGTGCCATGATTATGTTCCAATAAATTCTGAGCCTTCAAAGTGGTTTCCCACAATCAAAGTCTCTATAAATAGTGCAACTTTTGATGCTCGCTGTGATATCATGTCTGAATTTTGCCTTATGCCTAAAGATATTTATGAGTCTTTGAGCCTTTGGGGGATTTCTAAAGGAGAAGAAATATCTCTTACCAATAATGCAACTTTATTACCCATTGAAATAGCTGAAGGTGTGTTTACAAAAATCTCAGGGAAAATGGTGTCTACTGATTATCTTGTTATTGAATGTGTAGGCAAAGGACAGATTACACTTGGAAGATCCCTACTGAAACACCTTGGAGCAATAACAGATGTGGGAAAAGGCATTATGCATTTTTCTCCTCCAGTAAGCAATCATATTTCCCTAATGAGAAGAAGAAAGGTAAGAAAGGTAGGAGCAAGAGAGTTAATGCTTCTTCATTTGAAAATACTTGATTACTTGCTTCTTGTGCCTAACTTAAAGGAGTTAAAGAAAAGTAGTTGTTAGGAGATAACCCAAGAGTTTCCTTGAGTCTTGGAAGTTATTACTTTAGTAATGACCTCTCCTTATCCTTTTTTGTTTGCTTTTTGTGCCAAGAATGACCTCTAGTGAGAGGGAAGTAAGATTTAGGGAGTTGCTGTCCCGAAACAGATTTCTGTCCTCCACCATAAAAATTCGTGAGGAGCCTATGTAAAATCGGATTGAGCTGAACATTTATGAATAAATCCCCCAGTATGTTTGCTAACTTTAGTCAGTTCAACACGTTTTGATTTGAGCAACAAAAGGTCTTCGAAAAAATCGGTTTCTACCTGCTGGTCTGTTTTTACAGATTTCTGCCATTATTTGCATTTGCTTCTTATTGATTCCTTTTGGGTTCTTTTTGGGAAATTGAGATTTTTTGAAGGAGTTGCTACAGTAGCTTGTGTTTTTAGTAAAAGTTTTTCTGTTATAAAGCTAAACCCAAGGGTCTATTATCTTTTGAATACACTAATGTTGCTAATGAAGGTTGTGTGAAGTTTTGTATGAAGGAAAAATTTTAGGTGTAGAGAGAGAATGATGTAATGAGATGAAGAATGGACAAAAACTCAAGCTTGGGGATGCCACCCCGGTGTCACCCCAAGAAATATCCAAGAGTTACAAGCGCCAAAGCTTGGGGATGCCCAAGGCATCCCCTTCTTCATCAATAAAAAGCTCAGGTCTTTCTAGATACTTCGTTCTTATTGTTTCATGCACTATTGTGTTGTTCTTGGAGTGTCTTAGTTTTCGTTTGCTTTGATTAGTTTGTTTATTTTGATTGAATAAAGTAGTTTGGACCCCCCGTTCTCGCTGTGTTGTTTCAAATAAGTTGATTGGTGTTGAAAAGGAGTAGAAAGTTCTTGCTTGAAAGTGCAAGAGGAGCTTGCATTGACTGTGACTTAGACTTTAGCATGTCATGCTAGGTGTTGTTTTGACCTTATTCTTAGTGATTATTGATGTAGCATGACTTGTTCCAAACAATTGGGATTGCTTAGTGTGCCTTGAAGGAATCATGCATTGTTTTAGCATGCAAAAGCATAGTATTGTGGTATTCTCCTTTGATGTTTTGTTTGGGTTGACTTGGCACATGCTCACACCATGTTATGACTATCAACAAGTCACCATAGCCTCTATGATCATTTAGTCCTTGACTTTTATAGTACCACTATATGCTTTGATTAGTAATGTTTTGTCGCTCTGCATGATTATGGCCATTATTGCTCTCTTAGTTGGTTGCTCCCAGTATTTTGCTAGCCTCCACTTGTATGAGTAAGCTCTACTTATGCCTCCAACTCCCAAGAAACCAAGTTATTACAAAGTGTCCACTATAAATTCCTATGCATGGTGTGTTACACCATTCCAAGTATATTTTTGTTTTCATCTATCTTCCAATTAAAAAGTATTTTGTTATGTGAAAACTTAGTGACTAAAGCTCTCACGAACTTGATGGCACACTTTATATTCCTTGCCCCTAATAAACTTGAACCATTGTGTCATCTTTGTTGTATATGCTTGCACTTATACGTTGGAATTAGCAGAACCATGTTGTCATGGGTAACGTTTTCAACATTGCACTTGTACTTTGTACACATTTGATATCATGCTCTTTTGTCTATGGATGTCACCGGTGTGAAATAAAAAGGGAGCTTGTAAGTCCATGGATTTATGTATTTTGTGTTAGAGAAACTCCTGAGCCGTTAGCCTAAGCCATGCCTAATCATGGTGGAAACTTGCAGCATCACCATAATGAGCAATCTGTGAAGCATGCTCAATAAAAACCTATGCAAATAGCAAATAAAAAGATCGCTGAGATGCTCATTGTCTGCTTGCCTTGTCATTTTGGTTATGGGATAGCTCATGTACCATGTGCAAGGGGTACCCCGTTGGCGGTTCTCTATGATACACATGTACTTGCTATGACGAGAACTTACAGGTGACTAAAGTTGAGTATCATGAGGTGCGGTCCTCGTATTCAAGGGACATGAGATTGCCAACTTATACTTTGTCAAGCATATACTCCATAGTTTATTCACTTTAACCTTAATCACTTCAAGATGCTTATGATAGCGGCAATGAGGGTTGAAAGCTAACAAGTACCATAATTTTTGGAAGCTCTTTTTGAAATTTGAAATCCCTGTTTCCCTTTATGAAGGGCCTTTCTTCGACTATTATTTTGAGTCTCCACCTTCTACCTTTAGGCACCAGTTAAGAGAGAATAGTTGCCATTCTTAGTTCTATGTGGTGTCCCAAAACTTATTGATTGATGCATATTGTTGATATTGCTTGTTCTTGTGCTATTTGTATCTAGTCACTCTTATGAACTTTGAAGGTTTCCTATGCATCTATTTGCTACTCCATGAGGGACAAGCTGAATGCCACTATGCCATGTTTTCTGTATGTGAAACAAACAAACTTTTTTCAATGCATGTTATTCATGATCTTTGTTTGTAGCCTTTCTTGTTGAATGCATAGTTACTTTGTATTATTGTTAGAACTCCATCTTTCATGCACATGTTTAGAGTTCTTTGATCCCATCTTTCAATGCTTGCAAATGGTTTGATCTTGGTTTTGATGATGCACGTCACCTCAAAAATTATTCTTTTATCACTTACCTACTCGAGGACGAGCAGGACTTAAGCTTGGGGATGCTTGATACGTCAGAAACGTATCTATAATTTTTTATGTTCCAAGCTTGTTTAGTATCTACTTTGCTTTGTCCACACTTTGAGGTGCTTTTCATATGTTTTCTGGTACTAACCTATTAACAAGTTGCCACAAGGCTGCAGTTTTTTTTTGCTGTTTTTGGTTCCAGAAAAGCTAGTAAGGAAATATTCTCGGAATTGGACGGGACAAAAGCCAAAGTCAATATTTCACCGAGGAGAAAACGGAGTCCAGAGGAGATATGGAGGAGCGCCATAGGGCGGCTGCACCCCTCCCCCCCAAGCGAGTCCTAGGGTGGGACCGCGCCTAGGCAGGGTGTGGGCCCCTTGGCCGCCTCCCAGCCTATAAGAAGCCCCTGATGCATAAACCCTAAGAACCTGATCAATATTCCACGAAACCGTCTGTAGCCGCCGCCACCATCGTCCCTAGATCAGGGGAGATATGAAGCTCTTCCCGGCACCCTGCCAGAGGGGAGATCATCCCGGAGGCCTTCTTCTTCATCATGCCAGCCTCCGGTATGAAGCGTGAGTAGTTCCACCTTGGACTACGGGTCCATGTAGTATCTAGATGGTTGTATCTCCTACTTGTGCTTTCATGTCTAGATCTTGTGAGCTCCGTTCATGATCAAGATCTCATCTATTTGTAATCATGCATGTTGTGTTTGCGGGGATCCGATGGATACTAAGATTACTATGTTAGATTGATTAATGGTTTCGTCTTATTGATTTTATCATGTCTGTGTTGTTTGTGTTCTTGCATGCTCTCCGTTGTTAGTAGCTATCTTGGCCAAGTACTTGCTAGTGACTCCAAGAGGGGGTATTTATGCTCAATAGTGGGTTCATGCCTCTATTTAATCAAGGGAAGTGACAGAAATCTCTAAGGTTGTATATGTGTTGTTGCCACTAGGGAGAAAACAAGGGTCTCTTGTTCATGGAACAAGTGGATTGTTTACCTTACACACTTTACTTAAAGCAGTTGTCTGTTGCTTGCAACTTAATACTGGAGGGGGTTCGGATGATAACCCAAAGGTGGACTTCTAGTCATAGATGAAGTTGGATGGCGGTCTATGTATCTTGTTGTATTGCCCAATCGAATCTCGTAGGATCTTTATGTCTAGTATTGCATTGTTATGCCTTGCTCAGTCCTGTCAATTACCCTGCTGTAATTTGTTTACCCAGCATGCCATGTTTTTTATCTAAGGAGAACACCTCTAGTGAACTATGGACCCCGGTCCAATCTTTACCATTGATACATATTCGACTTTTACTATTTACTTGCTGCAAACCATCATCACCTTCCACACCATACAGTTAATCCTTTGTTACAGCAATCGGTGAGATTGACAACCTCACTGTTAGTCGGGGCAAAGTCTTGAGTTTGTGTTGTGCAGGTTTCCACGTTGCTTGCAACACCTTTGAGACGTTTCCTTCCTCCTACTGGTTCGGTAACCTTGGTTTCTTACTAAGGGAAAACTTACTGTTGTGCTGCATCATACCTTGCTCTTGGGTTTTCCCGACAAAGCGTCAACACGCATCAAACAGTTGCAAAAGCTAAAATGTTTTGCTCCAGTGGATTTTTAATATGAGCTAAGTGAAAATGAATGCGAACTGAGTGGAGGTTGTCCGGTTTCTGGTTGTCGCCTGTTCGCTTCAGCTTCCGCGTCTTCGTTTCATCTCCTGCGTAGCCTATTTGCCTTCCCTCTGTTCCTATGAGAGAGAGGTCACGTATCATCTTAGATAGACCATCGCACACCCCTTTGCGCCTCTAGTTTCAGAGCATCGCGTGATACGTCGTAAATGTATCTATAATTTTTGATGCTCCATGGTTGTTTTGTATCGACTTTCTTACATTTTGTCTACACTTTGAGGTATTTTTATATATTTCTGGGACTAACCTATTGACAAGATGCCGCAGTGCCAGTTGCCTGTTTTCTGTTGTTTTTTGGTTTCAGAAAAGCCAGAAAAGAAATATTATCGAAATTGGACGGGACAAAATACAAAGTCAATATTTTACCAGAGCAGACACGGAGTCTAGAGGAGAAACGAGGAGGCGCAACGAGGCGGCCACACCTAGGGGTGGCCGCGCTAGCCCCTGGTGTGGGCCCCTTGAGGCTCCACCGACCTTGCCCTTTCGCCTACATATACATCTCCCCGAGACGTAAACCCTACGCGGATTAGATCTCCACAAAAAGTTCTGCAGCGCTGCCGCCACAAAAAAGGAGATTCGGGGGGACAGAAGTCTCTGTCCCGGCACCCTGGCGGGACGGGGAATTTGCCCCGGAGCCATATCCATCGATCTCCACCACCATCTCCATTGTTGTTGCTGATTCCCATGATGAGGAGGGAGTAGTTCTTCCTCGAGGCTAAGGGCTCTATCGGTAGCTATGTGTTCATATATCTCTCTATGCGTGATCTTATTGTGGTCATGAGCTTTGTAATCAAGTAGATCTACTCTGCTACTCAAGTGCTTTAATTAATCTCCGGCTAACCCCACATGTGTGAAGGTGACAGTGTGCACACCGTGTGGCACTTAGGCTAAAGATTACAGAAATACTTATCGTGAGTTATATTTTGAGTTGGTTGTCTCTATGAAATTATGGTGTTTGTTGGAACCATCTAGCGTTCAAGGTGACAGTGTGGGGTTATCTAGATGGGGAATGCGAACTTTAAGGTGTGCTGTTATAGCCCTACCGTGGATTAGAGTTGTCCAACCGGAGAGTAGTTCAGAGTAGTATCATGAAGAGAAGATATTTATATGAGAGTGTCCACTAGTGAAAGTATGATCCCTAGGCCTTGTTTCTAAGCACTAAAACACCATTTACAACTAGACCTGGCGTCGTTGCCAGGGAGTATAGGGCCTTCAATCTCTTCCTCCCCGTCAAGCTCTTTTCTGGCGCCGTTGCTTGCTGCCATCTTTATTTCAGATTGCAATTGCCACTTATAATCATCCATATCACTTGTATTTCACTATCTCTTCGCTGAACTAGTGCACCTATACACCTGAAAAGTGCATTCGGTGTGTTGGGGACACAAGAGACTTCTTGTATCTCGACTTTCTTACGTTTTGTCTACACTTTGAGGTATTTTTATACATTTTCTGGGACTAACCTATTGAAAAGATGTCGCAGTGCCAGTTGCCTATTTTCTGCTATTTTTTGGTTTCAGAAAAGCCAGAAAAGAAATATTCTCGGAATTGGACGGGACAAAATACAAAGTCAATATTTTACCAGAGCAGACACGGAGTCCAGAGGAGAGACAAGGAGGCGCAACGAGGCGGCCACACCTAGGGGTGGCGCGGGTCCCCCTGGCCGCGCTAGCCCCTGGTATGGGACCCTCGAGGCTCCACCGACATTGCCCTTTCGCCTACATATACATCTCCCTGAGACGTAAACCCTACGTGGATCAGATCTCCACAAAAAGTTCTGTAGCACTGCCGCCACCAAAAAGGAGATTCGGGGGACAGAAGTCTCTGTCCCGGCACCCTGCCGGGACAGGGAATTGCCCCCGGAGCCATCTCCATCGATCTCCACCACCAACTCCATTGTCGTTTCTGATTCCCATGATGAGGAGGGAGTAGTTCTTCCTCGAGGCTAAGGGCTCTACCGGTAGCTATGTGTTCATATCTCTCTCTATGTGTGATCTTATTGTGGTCATGAGCTTTGTAATCAAGTAGATCTACTCTGCTACTCAAGTGCTTTAATTAATCTCTGGCTATCCCCACGTGTGTGAAGGTGACAGTGTGCACACCTTGTGGCACTTAGGCTAAAGATTACAGAAATACTTATCATGAGTTATATTTTGAGTTGGTTGTGTCTATGAAATTATGGTGTTTGTTGGAACCATCTAGTGTTCAAGGTGACAGTATGGGGTTATCTAGATGGGGAATGCGAACTTTAAGGTGTGCTATTATAGCCCTACCGTGGATTAGAGTTGTCCAACCGGAAAGTAGTTCAGAGTAGTATCATGAAGAGAAGATATTTATATGAGAGTGTCCACTAGTGGAAGTATGATACCTAGGCCTTGTTTCTAAGCACTGAAACACCGTTTACAACTCGACCTGGCGCCGTTGCCGGGGAGTATAGGGCCTTCAATCTCTTCCTCCCCGTCAAGCTCTTTTCTGGCATCATTGCTTGCTGCCATCTTTATTTCAGATTGCAATTACCACTTATAATCATCCATATCACTTGTATTTCACTATATCTTCGCCGAACTAGTGCACATATACACCTGAAAAGTGTATTGGATGCGTTGGGGACACAAGAGACTTATTGTATCTCGATGGTAGGGTTGCTTGATAGGGATACCTTTGACCACTTCCTCCCTAAGTTCGATAAACCTTGGGAAATCCACTTAAGGGAAACTTGCTGCTGTTCTACAAACCTCTGCACTTGGAGGCCCAACACGGTCTACAAGAATAGAAGCATGCGTAGACATCACCATGCTACCTAGATCTTCCCCATCCCGTCTTGCGGCGTGCACCGCGATCCGGACATTAGGCCTCCGAGACCTTGCTGCTTCGAGTCCTGTATGGGAGAAGGGCGATAAGGTTTTTGGGGAGCGCTATTGGCGCGACTACTGGCTTCATCACGGACTCCTTCACGGATAATGGCAGCGCCGACGTCTTTCCCAATGATGACTTCTTCCCCGACATCATTAACCTCTTCCTCGATGACATGGCTAATGATGGTGCCAACGCCAAAGATGGCAGTTCCTCTGCTGTGATGTACATTCTCTTTCTCAACCTTGTTCTGATCTTATCTCAAGTTTTATGCCTTGCAATCCGTTTGTATCTGTCTTAATCTGTATTCGCTAACTCGCATGATTATTTTAATTTATATTATTCTATTCTTGTTTTATCTAGCGCTTATCATGATTAATTCTCTTAGTAAATTGCTCTTTTATTCAACAACAAAGAGGGGTGTTTCGCCAACACTGACGTGATCCCTCACATTTCAAGCCTTTTTTTGCGAACACGCAATTTTGCGTGTCGATTCATTAGAAGAAAAACAAGGAAACAACAGTGTCCAAAATCAAAGGATACGGTAACAATGATGCCACAATGTTATTCACGCTAGGTTACATGGTAGGGCTACCACACCCAGCGGAAGGGACAAACAGCGTCCAAGACCTAAGCTCCTATGTCCAAATTACTCCTAGCCCAACAACTCCTAACAACTTCCAAAGCTCGACTTCATCATCGATACGCTGGCATATGGTGCGCAAGGTCTCGGCATATCGCTGGAAAACCCTGGCGTTCCACTCACATTCCAAGCCTCATCCAACTCTACCGAAAGGTTTGTGTTTCGTGGTGGATAGTGTTGCTTCCTGTGATGGACTATGAGACTCCCTATGCTACACACCGTCACTTAATGATTTATGATTTATTTTAGTAGGAGTAGTAAATTCTGTTCTTCACCATGTATTTTTTACACTTGATAAAACTCTATGTGTCGATTTGAACCAAATCAATCGTGGACATGCTAGCTTTAGTGTTTTTTTCCTCCAATCCTGACAGGCCGGCGAGCCAAGTTGGATAGCATGATCATAGAAAGAAAAAATCCATGCATGAGGTATTATGTTATAGAAATATCTGGTGAGGGTCGATTGATCATGCGCCCCATCTTTCGTCTGCCATATATGCCACATCTTTGGTCTGCCAATTGATACGATGCCCCCATGATCTCTAATTGATCTGGAGGAGCAAAGCACTAGTAGAAAATGGACCTTTGGTCCATAGCATTAGTCTCAGTTCTGGTACAAACCAGGACTAATGCCCTGGTCCCAACGGCTAGAAACCGCCGCAGGGCCCAGAAGACATTAGTCCCGGTTCGTAGGGGACCTTTAGTCCCGGTTCGTTTAACAAACCAGGACTAAAGGGTTTGGTGCTGGAAAGGGCCTACCTTGTGGACTATTATTCCCGGTTTGTGTAACAAACCGGGATTAATGTCCCGACTATATCTTCTTCCTCTCCCTGCCCGAGCCATTTCAAGCTTACACAAGCATCTCCCTCAAATATCTTCCCTCAAACTCGAGTTCTTGCCATTTTTTCTCAGGATTTGTGAAGATTTTTTTGGCTCCACATCTATCTAAGGGTCCTAAGAGGTTAGCAACTTCATCCTTTCATCTTTCATTGCTAGTTTAGCTCATTTCATGCTCTAGAAATGGAGGGATTTGTGTGGATTCTATCTCTATATATCTGGTTAATTTTGCTCATATACTCCTCGAAGTTCATTTGATTCATCGAAGCACAGCGATACATGAGTTCATCCTATCTATATATCTTGGTTTAGCACGTAGTCTCTAAATTTAGATGATTCACATATGCATCATGACACTGTCGAGCAACAAAATATCCTTCTTCTTGTACCTGTTGTCACAAAATCCATTGCAACAAAAATAAGAAGGTACAAGAAGAAGGATTAAAGGTGCATAGTTGTTAAAGATAGAGTAGAAAGTTTTTAAATCAGTGCATAGTTGTTTGATGTATACGCTGTGTGCTTTTAAAGACACCAACCGGGACTAAAGATAGAGTAGAAAGTTTTTAAATCAGTGCATAGTTGTTTGATGTATACGCTGTGTGCTTTTATTTTTAGACTAGTACTAATCTTAGCATCGTGATTTTGTTTGATGTACTTATATAATGCAGATGATATGGCAATGGATGTACGCTGACTGAATCTCTAGAGAGTTCATTAAAGGTGTGCGTTATTTTCTTGTTGTGGCAGAGGCAAACAAGCGGAATGGTTTTATGTGTTGTCCATGTGGTGAGTGTCGGAATAAGAAGGAATAATCTTCCTCAAGAGTCCTTCACGGCCATCTATTTCGGTCCGGTTTCATGTTTGGCTATAATTGTTGGACCAAGCACGGAGAAAGAGGGGTTATGATGGAAGACAACAAATATGAAGAGAATGACGATAACTATCCTATGTCCCTGAATATGGTGGAACTACAATGGAAGACAATGATGAAGAAGAAGCAGAAGAACGTGCATCATATGAGCCAGATGATGATCTTGGTCGAGCCATTGCTGATGCAAAGGGAGAATGTGATAGTGAAAGGGAGAGGTTGAAATTTGAGTAGATATTAGAGGATCACAACAAATTGTTGTATCCGAATTGCAAAGATGGCCACAAAAAGCTAGGTAGCACATTAGAATTGCTGCAATGGAAGGCAGAGATCGGTGTGCCTGATAAGGGATTGAAAAGTTGTTGAAGATAATGAAGAAGCTGCTTCCAAAGGATAACGAACTGCCCACCAGTACTTATGAAGCAAAGAAGATTGTCTGCCCTCTAGGATTAGAGGTACAGAAGATACATGCATGCATTAATGACTGCATCCTCTACCGCGGTGAGAAGTACGAGAATTCGGATGCATGCCCGGTATGCACTGCATTGCGGTATAAGATCCGACAAGATGACCTTGGTGATGTTGAGGGGGAGCGCCCCAGGAATAGGGTTCCCGCCAAGGTGATGTGGTATGCTCCTATAATACCACGGTTGAAACGTTTGTTCAGAAACGAAGAGCATGCCAAGTTGTCGCGATAGCACAAAGAAGACCGTAAGAAAGACGATATGTTGAGACACCCCGTTGATGGGTCGTAGTGGAGAAAAATTGAGAGGAACTAAATGGACTTTGCAGGTGACACGAGGAACTTATGGTTTGGTCTAAGTACAGATGGCATGAATCCTTTTGGGGAGCAGAGCTGCAGTCATAGCACGTGGCCTGTGACTCTGTGTATCTATATCCTTCCTCCTTGGTTGTGCATGAAGCAGAAGTTCATTATGATGCCTGTCGTGGTGTGGAACACGGCAGTGCCATCGGGGATGGAAAAGAAGGGACACACGGATGCATTCGGTGGCTCACGCAACGGGTTGGGCACGGTGCACTGCAAACACAGGGACGTACCCAGGTTCGGGGCCCTCTTTGGGAGGTAACACCCCTACTCCTGCAAGATGAACTATGTATGGGAGCTGATGCTCAGTACAGATGCTCCTTAAGTTGTTTCCTTAGCCACTATTGAGAGCTAGAGGAAGATGGGAACTTGATTCTAACACTTCTATCCTTCTATCGTTGCCTACCTAGAACCCTAGCTCTGCCCTCCCTTATATACTGGTCTGGGGGGTAGATTGCAGATCGGGTCCTACGGTTTACTGTTTGGATATGGGTTTACAGGACAGGGCCGGCTGCAGGGCCTAGCCGGTGGGCCAGGACCCAGTCCACCCTTCTTTTAGCGTCACCCTTCTCTTTAGTGGTCACCCGGGCTTCCTTTGGGGCGTCATCCTTGCTTTAACGGTCACCCGGACTGCTTTTGCCAGTCTAGCCGACCATCTTGATTTATCTTCGTCGGGTAGAGCCGGTCATGAAGGCATGCCAGCTTCCTTGATGACGAGGGAGAGCCAGAAGTGTACCCCACACGAAGCGTCAACCCTTCCGTGCTCTCCATTGAATCTGAGGTGAGCCGGGTGGAAACGGCCACCCGACTGGTTCTTCTGGCCACCGGCTAGACGGGCCAGCCGAGAAGATTATAAGCCCAGCCGGGTGTGTTCACCAGTCGGCTAGAGTTGTCTTTCTTGGAGGCCAGGCAACCTGCATCTTCTGGAGCCGGCTTACTTGTGCCTGGCTTTCCCCACCCGGGGGTTATCCCCTCGACACTAGTCCCCGAGCACGTATGGGATTGGCCGGTGGGCAAGATCTTCCGTGCTCCTTCTTGTCCTGAGAGAGTTGTTTTATTGCCTCTAGCTGCTGCTTTTGCTTTTGCTTTCCGGCTGGAATTAACCGGCTATGGAATCGATGGCCGTCCACTGGGTGTAAATAGCGGAGGCAGGAACCGGCTGGCGCAGCTGAAGATGAAATGTTTAGCTTGATGACGTCGTTGATGTCGCCACCCACGACTGCGGATCTGGCACATGTCGCGTCAGTTTGAATTCCGTGTCGCTGCGTCAGTTTTTGGCGACTGCGCACGCAACTTGCCGTAGCGGTTTCTCGGGGCGAGCGTGCATGCCTCGTCTCCTGATAACGCCCCCGGATCTTCTGTGGTGATTACGACGGCATAGAGGATCTGGAGCCGAAGCGTCGTGTGGCTGTGGTTCCGCAACACCTCGCGTCATGCAGAAGCCAAAGAGGCGACGGTGCCATCAGCGGAGATAAATAGAGCTCTGAGGGGGATCAGTTCCACACTTGTCCATCCTCCGGCTCATCTTCTCCTTGGACTCCAGCTCCCCTTGCCCTTGTGCGACCTCTCCTTGCCGTCGCCGGCCACTTCGTACCCATCCACTACGGCCACCTCCTCTGTCGATATGCTGTCGGAGCAACGCGACGGCTGGTGCGGGTCCTTTGTGACCGACCAGCTCATCAACAAGTACCGGCGTGGGAGGTTTCTTCCCTCGTCGATGCTTGCGAAGCACCGGCTCGCGCCGGAGGGGGAGCGGGTGTCGAACCCTCGGTCGGGGGAACGCGTCGTCTTCCTCGCGCATTTTGCCCGCGGCTTAGGCCTTCCCGTCAGCCCTTTCCTCCTCCAGGTCCTTCTCTTCTTCGACCTCGAGCTTCATCACTTGGGCGCCAACACCATTGCGCAGTTGTCGCATCATGCGGCCTGCTGCGAATCCTATCTTGGGGTGTGGCCCGAGGTGGCAAACTTTCTCAAGTTCTTCCACTTCAAGGCCCAGAACACCTCCAAGGGTGGTTCGCTGACGCAGACGGGTTGTTGCGCCATCTACCCGCGGTCCTCCTCGCCGATGCCGTGGTTCGAGCTTCCCGACACCATCAAGCTGTGGCAGCGCTCATATTTTTATGTGAGCAATGCCACAGAAATTGACTGGATCTACCTTCCGCCCTTCACCGACGTCCCTCGACGCAGAAAGGCTGGGCGACAAAGGGCATGGGCACGATGGCGGACCTCGACCGGATGGCCACCTGGCTGGAGACGATGGTGGAGACGGAGAGGCTCACCGCCCGGGACATCACCTTGTCGTGGATGGTGCATCGTGTGCTTCCGCTGCAGAAGCGGTCGCACAAGATGTGCCACATATTGACCGCCAACGATCTGACAAGGACATCGCGGAAGGATGTGCCCCAGCAGGACCTGCGGAACTAGGTCTCCATGATCTCCAAGTTCCGCATGGAGGCTACCTGGGCGTACTCCTGCCCCCCCCCCCCGTACCATCGCGGCCGCCTGCCGCCTCAGGTATGTTTTTCTCTGGTTATCTTGCGTCTCGCTCCTTGTCATTGCTAGCTTTCCTTGGGTGCCTTATGCTCCCCTTTTTGATTAGTTGTTCACGGCGCAGCTAGTTGAGGACGGCATGGGTGACTTCCCGCTTCCGTTCTTCTTGGAGGACAGGAAGCCAAAGAAGTACCCCCAGACAGAGCCCGAAGGGTTTCCCGTCCGGGAGGATGATGGCCCCTCGGATCCTCATGGTAAGTTGCTGATCGTAGCTCCTTTCTTCACCTTTGTTCTTGAGGTTGTGGTTTTGATTCCTTGCTTGTGTCGCAGTCGATGTCACCGACGAGGAGCGTGGCCGAGAGAAACCCGCGGCGAGAGCCCAGGGAAAGAGGGTGGTTCCTGTTGCCGCTCTTGGTCCAGTTGAAGCGAAAAAGACACGCCAAGGGCGTCAGGTCGTTGCTCCACCGTCCGTCGCTGGGTTAGCATCTCTCTTGCCCTTGCTTGCCGCTCTGTGGTTCTGCTGGTTCCTCCTTGACTCTTCACTTTACGCAGCGAGGCCATGCTGCTCGGCGATGGTGGTGTCACTGTCGCTGCTCCTCCACCTCCTCCACTGGTTGGAGAGGTGGCGAGGTCGCCGGCTGCGCCCGCGCCGGCTACGGCTGGGCCGGCTGCGGACGGCCACGCCGTCTCCGCCCAGGGCCCCTGAGGGCTCCCCGACCATGGGGCTGCTGCACCAGGCGCTTGCGTCTTCGCGGTTGGGGCAGCTACTTGCGGCTGCATAGGACCCGGAGACCCCCCTCCTTCGTCCCGGGGCTGGCGTGAACCCGGTCGGGAGCGATGCTCCAAGCAGCTCCGCCAGGCCCGTGATTATGGAGGTGATGGAGAAGGCTGGGGATGCGCAGGCAGCTACGGCAGATGGCAGCCAGCCGGATGGTGGCCAGCCGGCTGGGAGGGAGTTGGTGGTGGCCATGCCTTCGGGTGCGGCTGCCGATGATGACGAGGTTATCGTCACCGGCTCAAGGCTAGCTCCATCTGTGCTGACGCCGGGTGTGATCCTTTCCCAGCTCTCGGGGTTGGCACCCGTCGCACTCAGCCAGGTTCGCCACCTGGTTGAGGGAATGGAAAAGGGCCTTGGTGAGGCCAAAAATTTGTCTGTTTTGATGGAGGTAAGTCGTTTCCCTTCACATGCTTTCCGTTCTTCCATCCGGTTTGCTTCTCTGTCTCTCATTTCTTTTATTGCTGCAGAGAGCTTTTGCGGAGTCTATGAAGAACACCCGGGATCTTGGCCGTAAGATTGCTTCTTCAGATCTGTCTTGGCGATTGGCACCCTTTTCCCATTTTTTGTTGACCATCGGGTATCCTCCTACAGGCATGATCCAGTACAAGGAGAGGGAGGTGGAGCGCCTCAAAGCTGAGGTTGCCCGGATGGAAGAATCGAACAAGGCGCGACAGGCGCAGTTCGATCAACTTGCCGCGGCCAAGCATCAACTTGAGGTTAGCGTGGAGCAGGGCAAGAAGACAGCTGACATCCGGGCGGAGGCGCTAAAGAATTTTGAGACGATCTCCACCCAACAGGAGGAGACAATCAAAATTCTTCACGGCAGGGAGGGGGAGCTTACTCAGCGCCTCCAGGAAATCTCGGAGATGGTCATCAGTAAGTTCTTCAGTTTCCTTCTACCGATGTGTCGTGACTTGCTCGATCTTGTCCGTTTATTCTGCTTTGTGCTTGGCTGTAGCTCATTATCCTGAAGCGACCGAGATGGTCATGGAGAAGCTGCCCGTGGAAGAGGTTGGACGCGACCTGACTGCCCTCGACTTGGTCAAGGTGGTGTCGGAGGATAGCAATGGCCTGCGCGCCGTTGGCAACGATCTCTTCCACTACATCTAGCCGGACGCCGGCGATGTGCACGACATGGCCAGCCTGGTTGTTGCTCTGTCCAAAGGCATCGACGTGCTGGACGTGCACAAAGAGTGGGATGCTCGAGGCGGAGTGGAGATGGTGCTTGCTCTGGTGAAGTAGTGGTATCCGGGTGCCGACCTTAGCATGCTCACCCGCGGCTTCCGTCTTGGTACGAGCTACGAGGGCCTTCGCGGCAGCACTCCTGCGCTCCAGGCATGTGGGGTGAATATTGGCACCTACGTGGACTTGGAGCGTGACTTCAGTGCCCCCGGAGATCCACGGCCGTTCCACTGGGTCCCGACGCTTTGGAATCCCCTTGACGTCGCCTACAGCAGCCATCCTCTGTCCGCTGACACCGATGCCACCCCTGCTGATCCAGCTCCTGCTCCTGCTCCTTCCACTTCTTCAATCCTAGACTCTTGATCCCCGGAATGCCGGGTCTATTTGTGAAATTTGTTGTCTTGTTGGTGCTACATTTTGGCTGACTTTTGTCGCTGAACTCTGAATCTGCGTGGAGCCTTCGTGCTCCGCTTTATTACTTGGTGCCTTTTGCTTATCTTTGGTGCTTCTTTGTTTATATCTCTGCCATTTTTGCGGTCTTTTATGCTCGGGCCGGCTGCGATAGCCAACCGGGTTGGAGCTCTTTTGTCGTCCTAACTTGAGTTTGTGAGTGCGCGAGAGCGCGTCCGCTGGGTGTAGTCCCCGAGGTTCGGTCCGGTTGGGGTAGCCAGCCGGGTCGAAGCTCTTTTGGATACTTTAACTTGAGTTTGTGGGTGCGCGGGAGCGCGTCCACTGGGTGTAGTCCCCGAGGTTCGGGCCGGCTGGGGTAGCCAGCCAGGGCAAAGCTCTTTTTGGCTACCTTGACTTGAGTTTGTGGGTGCGCGGGAGCGCGTCCACTAGGTGTAGTCCCCAAGGGTTCGGGCCGGCTGGGGTAGCCAGCAGGGTCGAAGCTCTTTTGGCTACCTTGACTTGAGTTTGTGGGTGCGCGGGAGCGCGTCCACTGGGTGTAGTCCCCGAGGTTCCGGCCGACTGGGGTAGCCATCCGGGGCGAAGCTCTATTGCCACCTTGTTTCCTGCCAATTTGTGGCTCGGGTCGTGCGAGACAAAGCGTTGCTTTGGGTTAGTTTCCTTGTGCATGTGCTCATTCGTTAGTTGGTACTGATCATAGAAGGAAAATATATACGCGCCCCTTCGAGTTAAGCTGTTAGCAACTCCCCTTTTCTCAGCGAGTATTGGCCCTTCGAGCATTTTTCCTTGCTGGCTAACAACCGGGTTGCGGTCTGCAGCCGGAACCGAAGGATTGGCTATGTTGGCGTGCCTCGCGATACTTCGGTTCGCTGTTGTTGGCTTAGCTCATGTAGGGCACGGCCGGTTTGCCTGGACGCC
Organism: Avena insularis; assembly: GCA_023614405.1. Taxonomy (NCBI): domain Eukaryota; kingdom Viridiplantae; phylum Streptophyta; class Magnoliopsida; order Poales; family Poaceae; genus Avena; species Avena insularis. The sequence goes on along the minus strand of CM042695.1, from coordinate 372,105,095 downwards.
CTTGCTTTCTACGTTGGCATTTTCTTGCCGCGTGCGCTTTGAGTTTTTACTCTTGCCGGGTCTATAGCCGACATGCGTACTGAAGCCGGAACCGAAGAGGTTACTCTAGACGTCGCGCGCAATATTATGCTGCCTGTAGAAATCGTTGGGCCTAGGCCAGCCGGTACGAAAATGTAGATGGTGTACGGAATTGGGACAAAGTCCTTAGCGTTGTTCCAAGGCTTTCAATCTTGTTCATTTATTACATGAAAAGGGAAGATACATACACTTTTCTAAGTGTAAAATGGCTGGAGTAGGCTTGCATTCCATGGGTGTTCCGTCTCCTCGTCTCAGCGATCTGCCTTGTTCTTCATCGACTGCTGTGTGTCGATCAGATAGTATGAATTGTTGTGGAGCGCTCGGCTGACGATGAATGGGCCCCGGGTGCGGCGCAACAGTCCCCGGGTGTGACACGGCAGTCCCCGGGTGTGACGCGGCAGTCCCCGGGTGCGGCACAACAGTCCCCGGGTGCGATGCGGCAGTCCCTGGGTGTGCCACGGCACCGGCTGTTCCTGGGTCCGTGCTGAGCACGATGGAGTCGGACTCTGGTGAGGGGGTGATGGAGGGCTTGTGCAAGTGCTCGAGGGAGACCCCATGCGGTATGGCTTGTCTTGTTGACCCGACCCTGGCCAAGGCGTCAGCAGCTTCGTTGTTGGCTCTGGGCACATGGTGAAACTCGCATCCTTCGAAACAGGCACACAACTGCTGGACGAAGAAGCGGTAAAGGGCCATGATCGCGTCCCTGGCATCCCACTCACCGGATACTTGTTGCACCACAAAGTCCTAATCTCCGAAGCATAGCACCATCTGGATGTCTATCTACTTGGCCATCTTGAGCCCATGGATGAGTGCTTCGTACTCGGCGACGTTGTTGGAAGCTTTGAAGTGGATCTGGAGAACGTACTCCAGCCGGTCGCCTTTGGGTGAGGTTATCACAATCCTGGCTCTGAGTCCTCCCCTCATTTTCGATCCATAGAAGTGTAGCTTCCAGTAATTTGAGTCCAGCGCTGGGGGCATGTATTGTGTCTCCGCCCAATCGACGATGAAGTCAGCCAACGCTTGCGACTTGATTACGGTTCGCGGCTCGTAATGGATGTTGTGCGCGGCGAGTTCGATGGCCCATTTTGCCACGCGGCCAGTGGCGTCTTTCTTGCCAATGATTTCCATGAGTGGGGCCAATGCTACCACCCGGATGGAGTGCTCCTGGAAGTAGTGCTTGAGTTTCTTGGCGGCCATGTACACGCCGTACACCAGCTTCTGGTAGTGGGGGTAGTTCTGCTTGGATAGCGAGAGCACCTCACTTAGGTAGTATATGGGGCGCTGGACCATCTGAGCCTTTCCTTCCTCTGGTCGTTCTACTACCAATACCACGCTAACCACTCTGTTTGTGGCAGCGATATACATCCGCATGGGCTCCTTCGCTGCTGGGGCCGCCAGGACGGGTGGTGAGGTGAGCATGCGCTTGAGATCTCGGAAAGCTTCGTCCGCCTGGTCTCCCAGCCGGCTGACAAACCGGCTGAGGGAAGCAAGGCATCCGGTGAACTTCTGCACGTCGCACAGGTTCTGTGGCAGCTCCATGTGTTCGATGGCTCCGATCTTCTCTGGGTTCGCCTCGATTCCTCGCTCGGAGACGAGAAAGCCCAGGAGCTTGCCGGCTGGGACGCCGAACACGCACTTCTCCGGGTTCAGCTTGATCTGGAAACAGCAGACGTTGTTGAATGTTTCCTTCGGATCCTCAAGGAGTGTGTGCCTTTCCTTGGTCTTGATGATGACGTCATCGACGTAGGCGTGCATGTTCTTTCCAATCTACGTTTGCAGGCATTTCTGCATGCAGTGCTAATAGGTTGTGCCTGCGTTCTTCAACCCGAAGGGCATGGTGGTGTAGCAGTATGCTCCATACGGGGTTATGAATGATGTCTTTATTTGATTGGTTACATTGAGCTTGATCTGATGGTAGCCCGAGTAAGCGTCCAAAAAAGACAACAAAGCGCACCCAGCGGTGGAGTCGGTGACTTGATCAATCCGCGGCAGAGCGAAAGTATCTTTGGGGCAAGCTTTGTTGAGACTAGTATAGTCAACGCACATGCGCCATGTCTTGTTCTTCTTCAGCACCAGCACCGGATTGGCGAGCCATTCCGGGTGGAAAACTTCCATGATGAAGCCGGCAGCGAGCAGCCGTGTGATCTCCTCACCAATGGTTCTTCTTTTTTCTTCTACGAAGCTGCATAAAGATTGTTTGATCGGCTTCGCGTCTGGTCGAACATGAAGGGAGTGCTCGGCGAGTTCCCTCGGGACACCTGGCATGCCTTTGGGGCACCATGCAAAAATTTCCCGATTCTCACGGAGGAAATCGACGAGCGCGCTTTCCTATTTGTTGTCCAGGCCATCTCCGACCAGGACGAACTTGCTTGGATCTTCCTCGTTCAGCAGGATCTTCCTTGTCCCCTGCGAGGGCTTGAACTGTGATTCTCCAGCCGGTTTGGGCTCTCTAGCCGGCATATCCTTCTGCAGAGCCACTACGTTCTGCATTATGACGCGCTTCTCTTCAGCGATGATCATTGCTTCAGCCAGCTTGGAGCCATCTGAAGCGCATTCGATCGAACACTTGTAGCATCCATCAACAGTGATCACTCCCTTTGGGCCCGGCAGCTTCATTTTGAGGTATGCGTAGTGCGGTACTCCCATGAACTTGGTCAGAGCTGGGCGCCCTAGTATGGTATGGTAGGCACTGGAGAGGTTCACGACCTCGAACCAAATTGGCTCGCGGCGGAAATTGTTCTCGCTGCCAAAGATGATGTCCAGCCGGATCTTGCCGATTGAGGAGTGCGATGGTCCTGGTACTGCTCCGTGGAACGAAGTGCTCGAGGGTTGCAGCTGGGACTCGCTGATGCCTAGCCTCTCGAGGCTGCTCCGGTAAAGGAGGTTGATGCTGCTTCCTCCGTCGATCAGTACCCAAGATAAACGGCATGAGTGCTTCTTGGAGATGATGATGGGGTCCAGGACCAACGCGTAGCTGCCAGGGCTTGGCAACATGGCCGGCTGATCCTCCTTGCTCCAGGTGATCGCCTGGTCAGACCAGTGCAGGTACTGGGGGATGGGTGAGACGATTGCGTTTCCGGCTCCGCCAGGAATATGTGGTAATTACCCACCTACCGCGGGTAACCATCCTCGTCATCCTCGCGGCAGTTGCGTCATTCCCTATTATCCGGTGGGCCTCCGGCTGGTGGTGGAGGTGGTGGTGGGAGTCCACCGGCTTCGGCCATTTTCTTTGTCCAACTGCATTGGCGCGTCGTGTGATTCGCGGGCTTGTTGCCGCCACTGTGAAACTTGCATGGTCCGTCGAGCATGGACTCCATGGTGTACTTAGGCCGAGGTGGCCTATCGTCCTGCCTCTGCCTCCGGCTGCCTCCCACAGCCGGATCTTCATGCACCGTGGCTACTTGTTTAGTGTCGTACCGGCTATCCGGCTGGTCGTATCTCCTCTTCCGTGGCGGTTGTCGTGACCGTGTCGCCTGGGATGATGGTCACCCGGCTGGCGCCGCTCTGCCTGCTCGTCCGTGAATATTTGTCCTTGGTCGTCCACCACAATGGGCTTCTTCATTGCTGCGTCCGCGGTGGCGTACTTGTCCGCGATGGCCATGACCTGGGCCATGGTTTGCGGATCTGCCCGGCTGAGCTTGTGCTTTATCATGGTGCCGTCTCGACAGCTGTTGGTGAAGAAGTCTATCTCTTGGTGCTCGCGCACCCCTTCGCACGAATTGTGCATGCTGGTCCATCGGGTGAGGTAGGCGCGATCCGACTCATCCTTGCTTTGTACGCAGAGGGCAATTTCGCGAGGGCGACCCGGTCGCTTGTATGTCCCGGTGAAGTTGTGGATGAATGCTTCTTCGAAGTCCAGCCATGTGTTGATGCTGTTGTCGGGGAGGCTATTAAGCCATGTCCTTGCCGAGTCGACGAGCATGAGGGGGGTGTAGAGGACGGCCAGGCGGAGGTTGCCGTTGGCGATTCCCACTACGGTGGTGTAATTGACCAACCAATCCTCAGGCTTAACGGTTCCGTTGTACTTTGGCGTGTCCCTTGCGAGCGAAAAATCCCTTTGAAAACGGCTCGTGATGCGTGGGACGAAACATTTCGGGCCAGCTGGGCTTTCCTCCTCCAAGGTGCGTGACTGCACCAGGAGGTCTATGCGCTCCCGCACATCAGCCGGTTCTCGGGAACCGAGCCGGCTCTTCAAGCGCGACGCAGGCGGGTCCCTGTTCGCGTCTGCTTCCTCCTCCGGCGCTCGCGTCTTTTTCCCCTGGGAAGCTCCGCCTGCGCGTCTTACGCTGGAGGCGGCGGCGTCTCGGTTGTGGCGGCCGCGGTTGCCATATTCGCCAGGCGGGCGGCTGTTTTGCCCAACCCCTCCTGGAGAAGAGGCTTGCTGATGCTTGCTTCCTCCGTGCGCCGTCTGGTCCGCGCCTTTGCGGACGACGATGTCGCGGGAGTTGCCCACCTGGCTGGGGACGCCCTCGGCTTGCTGCTTGTTCGCAATGGCCACGAGGAGCTGCATGCGCTCCTGCTAGCGACGAAGTTCCTCGCCCTCAAGGTGTTTTAGCTCCACGGCTCCTGCCTCGGCTGCCCTCATGTTCTTGGCGGGAGTGTTGTAGATGGGCCGCGCCACACCTGCATGCGAGTCGGTGGCGCGGTCCAGTTTCGACGCCAGGTCGCGCCCCTGGTGCTGGATCTTCCTGGTGAAATCGTGAGCCGCGTTGTACTCGTGCACGGTGGCGTTCAGCCGATGCTGGTTAGCCGCGACCTTGGTGGCTTCCTCCAGGAGTTTTTGGCGCGTTGCTTCGAGCACTGCCACTGCAGTCGCTGGATCCGTCTCGACGACGACCAGAGTGCGCAAGTGCTGGATGGAGGCGGTGAGCGGGTCTTGCTCTTGCTCGAGCGTGAAGATTTCTCCTCCTGCCCGACGTTCTTGAGGCGATCGATGGTTTTCGCGTGTGTTTACCATCATGACTTCGACGCAACCACTCCCTATGGTTGGGACGCGGGTGAGGGGCACGTCAAGGACGGGGGTGACCACGCTGGGGAAACCCTCAGCGACAGTGGCGACGTAGACGCGGACGTCTCCAAAATGCATGATGGAACCGTCGGCGAGGAAGGTGTTTCCGACGAAGCACGCTGCATTGTCGATGACGCAGTCGAAGGTACCCATCGTGAGAACGAGGCCAGAGGCCATGCATTCGCCAACGACGAGCGGAAGTCCCGTGTGCAAGATGATCCCAGCCAAAGCGTTGTGCCCCATAGTGGGCGCCTGCTGTCGTGGTGTGGAACACGGCAGTGCCATCGGGGATGGCAAAGAAGGGACACACGGATGCATTCGGTGGCTCACGCAACGGGTTGGGCACGGTGCAATGCAAACATAGGGATGTACCCAGGTTCGGGGACCTCTTGGTGAGGTAACACCCCTACTCCTGCAAGATGAACTATGTATGGGAGTTGATGCTCAGTACAGATGCTCCTTGAGCTGTTTCCTTAGCCACTATCGAGAGCTAGAGGAAGATGGGAACTTGATGCTAACACTTCTATCCTTCTATCGTTGCCTACCTAGAACCCTAGCTCTGCCCTCCCTTATATACTGGTCTGGGGGGCAGATTGCAGATTGGGTCCTAGGGTTTACTGTTTGGATATGGGTTTACAGTACAGGGCCGGTTGCAGGTCCCAGCCGGTGGGCCAGGACCCAGTCCGCCCTTATTTTAGCGTCACCCTTCTCTTTAGTGGTCACCCGGGCTTCCTTTGGGGCGTCATCCTTGCTTTAACGGTCACCCGGACTGCTTTCGCCAGTCTAGCCGACCATCTTGCTTTATCTTTGTCGGGTAGCGCCGGTCATGACGGCATGCCAGCTTCCTTGATGACGAGGGAGAGCCAGAAGCGTACCCCGCACGAAGTGTCAGCCCTTCTGTGCTCTCCATCGAATCCGAGGTGAGCCGGGTGGAAACGGCCACCCGGCCGGTTCTTCTGGCCACCGGCTAGACGGGCCAGCCGGGTGTGTTCGCCAGTCGGCTAGAGTTATCTTTCCTGGAGGCCAGGCGGCCTGCATCTTCTGGAGCCGACCTACTTGTGCATGGCTTTCCCCACCTGGGGTTATCCCCCCGACAATGCTAGTGCTCATCCAAGGCCCGAAGCAACCCGGCAACGACATTGATGTGTACCTGAGGCCATTAGTTGAAGAACTTTTACAGATGTGGCACGGACAAGGTGTATGTGTATGGCATGAGCACAAACATGAGAAATTTAACCTACGAGCATTGTTGTTCGTAACCATCAATGATTTTCCTGCTCTTAGTAACATTTCAGGACAGACAAACAAGGGATACAATGCATGCACACACTATTTAGATGACACTGAAAGTATTTATTTGGATAAGTGTAAGAAGAATGTGTACCTAGGGAATCGTCATTTTATTCCGCCCACGCATTACCTAAGAAAGAAAGGCAAGCATTTCAATGGTGAAGCAGATCACCAGAGTAAGCCTATCCGTTGTACTGGTGATGATGCATTTGATATGGTGAAGGATTTAAAATTAATCTTTGGAAAGGGTCCTGGCGGACAGTCCGTTCCGAAGGACGCTGGCAGACACGCACCCATGTGGAAGAAGAAATCTATATTTTGGGAGCTACCCTATTAGAAAGTCTTAGAGGTCCGCTCTGCAATCGACGTGATGCACCTGACGAAGAATCTTTGCATGATACTTCTAGGATTCTTGGGCGTGTATGGAAAGAATAAAGATACACCAGAAGAACGATAGGAGCAATAATGTATGAAAGACCGATACGGCATGCATCCAGAGCAGTTTCAAGGTACTGTCAGCTATGCTCTTACCAAAAAAGAGAAGGAAATCTTTTTTGAATGCCTGAGTAGTATCAAGGTCCCCTCTGGCTTCTTGTCGAATATAAAGGGAATAATAAATATGGCAGAGAAAAAATTCCATAACATGAAGTCTCATGATTGTCACGTGCTTATGACGCAGTTGCTTCCGGTTGCATTGAGGGGGCTTCTGCCGGAAAATGTTAGAGTACCCATTGTGAAGCTATGTGTGTTCCTCAATGCAATTTCTCAGAAGGTAATTGATCCATAAAGTCTACTAGGGTTACAGAAAGAGGTTGTCCAGTGTCTTGTCAGCTTTGAGTTGGTGTTCCCACCATCCTTCTTCAACATAATGATGCACCTCCTAGTTCACCTAGTCGAAGAGATTACCATTCTCAGTCCTGTATTTCTACACAATATGTTCCCCTTTGAGAGATTCATGGGAGTCTTAAAGAAATATGTCCATAACCGTGCTAGGCCAGAAGGAAGCATCTCCAAGGGCTATGGAACAGAGGAGGTCATTGAGTTTTGTGTTGACTTTATTCCTGAACTTAAGTCGATCGGTGTACCCGAATCACAGCGTGAGGGCTGGAAAAGGCACGCTAGGAAAGAAAGGAAAGATATGTATGGACGGGCAATCTTTCACTAAAGCACACTATACAGTTCTGCAAAGTTCCACCTTGGTGGCTCCATATATCGAGGTACACAAGAATATTGTATGCTCCAGCTACCCGGGGCAGTCTAACTCTTGGATTAGAGATGAACACATGAAGACTTTCGGCAGTTGGTTGCAGACACATCTCATGAATGACACCACTATTGGAGATCAGTTGTACTTGTTGGCCAGGTCTCCATCTTCAATATATTGACTTTCCAAGGGTACGAGATAAATGGGAATATATTTTACACGTACGCCCAAGATAAAAACAGCACCAACTAAAACAGTGGTGTCCAATTTGATGCATCAGATGACAACGGGCATAAGGACACATATTATGGTTACATAGAAGACATATGGGAACTTGACTATGGTCCTAATTTTAAGGTCCCATTGTTTCGATGCAAATGGGTCAAGATGACACGAGGCAGGGTAACGGTAGACCAGCAGTACGGAATGACAATAGTGGATCTCAATAATCTTGCGTATGGAGACGAACCATTCGTCCTTGCCAATGATGTGGCTGAAGTTTTCTATGTGAAGGACATGTCTACTAGACCGAGAAAAAGGAAAGATAAGCAAAATAATACAATATCATACGATGAGCCAAAGCGCCACAAAGTTTTTTCAGGGAAAAGAAACATGGTGGGAGTTGAGGACAGCACAGACATGTCAGAAGATTATTAGCAAATTTCATAAAATTCCGCCATTCAAAGTGAAAACTGACCCAAGCATACCGTTAAATAAGGAAGATGTTCCATGGTTACGGACTAGAAGAGAACCAAAACACTAGATGTGGATGTTGGTGATGTAACAATGTCTTAAACCTTTTGTGAATTAACCCTATTTTTTTACAATTTGTGAGATTGCTGAAGGCAGGTAGAAAAAAAGCATTTGATCACTTGAGCGGACTCACAAGAATACAATAACATATTCATATTTAATCCCGGTCCAGCCACAAACCGGGACTAGCTAACACTCAAGACATTTATTAATATTAAAAAACCAGGACTATGGAATCAGGACTAAATCCGCCCCCTTTAGTCATAATCATGCCTAGTCCTATAGTACACAACTTCATGGTCGTCATCGTCATTGTCGTCGTGTCTAGGAGCACGCGGCTGGATCCTTAGCCCAGCCATGGCATATACCGAGGGCACCTGCCACTCCGTCCTCGGATTCACGACGAGCGGGAGAGGGGGCTCCTGGATAACAATGTCGCTAGCGCCATCCTTCTTGTGGCTCTGCGGAGGGTGGAAGTGTGGGCACCGTAGGCGAGGATGGTCTCCCCCGGTGATGTAGCGCATCACGCTGATGATAGTACGGTTCGCCCACCACAAACGGAAGTCGGCTTCATTGTGGTTCACCGAGGGCGGTCCATCACCCTCGTACCTGGCGAGCTCCCTTTCCTGCCGGTTAGAGAAAAAGGCATTTCAAGTGTCGTAATTGTCGGGATCCCACTAGGGATCCATCCGCTGCTCCGGCGTGAGCTCGTGGTAGAAGTGGTTCGTGATGGCCGCCTGCCGGGCGGAACCTTGAGGCACAGGAGGGATAGGAACCCCTCCAGCGCTCAGCATCTAGCCGGCGGGTGACTGGTAGCCCGACAGGCATGAGTAGCTGGAGGCGCACAGCGCCTCGGTCTCCTCGAGGGTCAGAATGGCCCAGTAGGTGTTGTCCATTGTTGTAAGAGCGGAAGGTGTCGATGTGTGGATAGTCATGGCGCGATCGGGATATATATAGATGAAAAGGGCAGGAAAACATGGCGGGAAGCGGTGGGAAATGGCGTGAAATATCTTTAGTCCCGGTTAGTGGCTACAACTGGGACTAAAAGCTCCGTTTAGAGGGAAAGGGCGGGAAAACTTGGCGGGAAGCGGTGGAAAATGGCAGGAAATATCTTTAGTCCCGGTTAGTGGCTACAAACGAGACTAAAAGCTCCGGTCAGAGGTAAATGGCGGGAAAACTTGGCGGAAAGCCCTAAACCCTAAACCCTAAACAATAAACCTTAAACCCTAAACTCTAAACCGGTTGTGAATATTTCAAGATTAATAGAATATTTCTTAAACAATAAATTAGTTTATTTACATCTGTATAACAAAGTAGGATAATAGCTTTAAATTATAGATATTTTTTCTGTAAATTTTGATATATAATAATTAATTTTCCGAATTGTCGATATTTTTTCATATTGGCGCCAAAAATACCCCTTTGGTCCCGGTTTGTAAAACAAACCGGGACTAAAGGGGTGCAGCTCGTGTGCGAAACACGGCGGCCCAAAAACCCTTTAGTCTCGCTTTGTGTTACAAACCGGTGCTAAAGGGGGTGGGAATAAATACCACGCATGTCTGCCCCGGTTCGAGCACCGAACCGAAGCACCTTCATCTTCCCTAACTCGACGTCCGTCGCTTTCTCGCCATTCGCCGCCAGCGTCACTGCTCAAGCACTGGCGTCCTCGTGCCCGCACCCAGCGACCCTCCGACCATACCTTGCCGCCCGCGTCTCCCCGTCCCACAGCTGAGCTCTCTGGCTGCCCCTATATTTAGTTTTTTGTTAATATTTATTTGTGTTAATTAGTGTAAAATAGGTATTTAGTTAGTTAGTATTTTAGGGTTAATTAGTTAGTATTTTAGGGTTATTTTAGGGTTTAGGGTTAATTAGGTAGTTAGTTTGAAGTTTAGGGTTAATTTAGTTAGTTAGTTAGTTATAATTTATTTGATGAATTTTAGTTAGTTAGTTTATTAGAGATTTTAGGAGATTTTTTATTGTAATTTTGTTTAGGGAATTTAGGAGATTTTTGTTAGTGTAATTTTGTTTAGAAATTTTAGGAGATTTTACTAATTAGGTAGTTAGTGTTTAATATAGTTTATTTTAGTTGATACTATTTACTGTCGTTATGTTTAATTAAGTGTATAGGTTTAATTTTAGTGTTTAGGATTATGCCGCGTCCTCATCGTTCACTCGGCGGGAACAACAGAGGACTACTAGGCTTTGTCGTCAGGCATCCACTGGACTAGGCTCCGCCGGGATGGCACTGGGAGGTGCTACCAGCCGGGAGGCATAGTTTGGTGAGGAATTCGGGTGTTGTCATCGACCCAGATCTTCTGTGGTGGCGGGCGAGTGGTCTAGGCGCGGCGCAGAGGGAGTCGATCCCTGACGAGGTGGTACAGCATCGTGTCAGGGACAAGGACGAGTGATACGTTGGAAACGTATCTATAATTTTTCATGTTCCATGCTTGTTTACTATCAGCTTTGCTTTGCTTTGTCTACACTTTGAGGTGTTTTTATATGTTTTCTGGTACTAACCTATTAACAAGATGCCAAAGTGTTAGTTGCATGTTTTCTTCTGTTTTTGGTTCCAGAAAGGCAGAAAATCAATATTCTTGGAATTGGATGGGACAAAAGTCAAAGTCAATATTTTACCATGGGCAACACGGGTGCATTTTGAGGAGGCTGCTTGGTGGCCCACCTCGCCTGGGGGTGCAGCCGCCCTGGTGGCGCCCCTGCCTCGCCTCTTCGCCTATAAAGTCCCCCCGATGCCAAAACCCTAGGCACCCGATCAAAATTCCACGAAACCGTCTATAGCCGCCGCCACGAAACCATCTGTAGCTCTTCCCGGAACCCTGTCGGAGGGGAGATCATCCCGGAGGCCTTCTTCTTCATCATGCCAGCCTTCGGTATGAAGCGTAAGTAGTTTCACCTTGGACTACGGGTCCATGTAGTAGCTAGATGGTTGTATCTCCTCCTTGTGCTTTCATGTATAGATCTTGTGAGCTCCGTTCATGATCAAGATCTAATCTATTTGTAATCATGCATGTTGTGTTTGGGAGGATCTAATGGATATTGAGATTACTATGTCAGATTGATTAATGGTTTTATCTTATTGATTCTATCATGTATGTGTTGTTTGTGATCTTGCATGCTCTCCGTTATTAGTAGCTATCTTGGCCAAGTAGTTGCTAGTGACTCCAAGAGGGGGTATTTATGCTCGATAGTGGGTTCATGCCTCTATTTACCAAGGGAAGTGACAGAAATCTCTTCGGTTATAGATGTGTTGTTACCACTAGGGAGAAAACAACGGTCTCTTGTTCATGGAACAAGTGCATTGTTTACCTTACACACTTTGCTTAAAGCAGTTGTCTGTTGCTTGCAACTTAATACTAGAGGGGGTTCGGATGATAACCTGAAGGTGGACTTCTAGTCATAGATGCAGTTGGATGGCGGTCTATGTATATTGTTGTATTGCCCAATCGAATCTCATAGGATCTTTTTGTCTAGTATTGCATTGTTTTGCCTTGCTTAGTCCTGTCAATTGCCCTGCTGTAATTTGTCTACCCTGCATGTCATGTTTGTTTATCTAAGGAGAGCACCTCTAGTGAACTATGGACCCCGGTTCAATCTTTACCATTGATACATCTTCCATTGTTACTGTTTACTTGCTACAATCCATCATCACCTTCTGCACCATACATTTAATCCTTTGTTACAGCAAACCGGTGATCTTGACAACCTCACTGTTCGTTGGGGCAAAGTCTTGAGTTTGTGTTGTGCAGGTTTCCATGTTGCTTGCAACACCTTTGAGACGTTTCCTTCCTCCTACTGGTTCGATAACCTCGGTTTCTTACTGAGGGAAGACTTGCTACTGTGCTCTTCACACCTTGCTCTTGGGGTTTCCAATGAAGCGCTCCCACGTCAACACCGGGCGTCATCAACGAGAACGCCCGACCTTACATGTATATTTTGGAAGTCAGGGTCTCCGCTACTTGGCAGGTTCTTCAGGCACCTTAACCAAGATATTCTCCGGTGATGGTTCCTACTCTTTGGGTGCACACCTCCCGTGGCTTAGTAGACCGGGGTCGACGTCTTGGTTGAGCTCGATGTGTAATAGGGATATACTATCTTTTATTATTGTTATACTAGCTGGATTATTCGAGATGTATTATTGTTTAATTGGTACTTTATATTTCTTCATCGCATTGTTTAATTGGTACTTTAATTTGTAATAGGGTATATTAAGCTAAATTACTTTATCTTCCTTTATTTATTGCATTATTTAAGATATGGACGGTAGAGGCGATGAAGATCACATGTACAAGTTGATAGATGCGGGTACAGGAGGTTACCATTATGATGGAGAAGACGGCTATGGAGATGATGATGGATCCCAATACCTCAACTTGGATGAAGCCGACGGCAGAGACGACTTTGATGAAGACTTTGGTGGAGACGGCGATGGACACGACGGGGAGACACCATAGCAAAGTCCGGCGAGGTATATAAAGCATTTGCTGATCACGAGCTTGTAGATGCATTAGTTGATTCATATATATACTAAAGACTGTTTCTTCTCTTAGACCTCCCCATCGGGCCAATCTTCTGCAAAGGAAACGAGGCCCGACCAAAAAGTTGGCTAATGGTGCGTTTCACTATTGATGTAGTTTCTGCGATGGGCAAACCTTTGGAGCCGACAGAGGCCGCAAGTGCATTTGTATATCAATGCGGAGTGACAGTCAGGGACACCATCCCGATCACCACTCAGAAGTGGAATAAGCCAGGAAAAAAACCGATCAAGTTGGAGCAACTTTTGTCGATGACAGAGCCAAAGAGTGTCTTTGGAATTCGCTCATGACACACTTCTCTCTACCTGAATTGGACACTCGTGAACTTAATGAGGCATTGAGGTTGATAATCAGAAAGTGGGCCCTTAAGAAGATGGGCGAACAATTCAAGGACTGGAAGAAAAGATTGTACAACAATTTTGTCCAAAAGGGCTGACTCTGCCATTCACTGGCCCGCTGGAGAAGCAGTGGGATAACTGGGCCACATTTGTGATGTACAAGGACTCAGAAGAAGCTAAGGCCAAGTCGGAAAAGAATCAGATAAATGTGGCCAAAAAGAAATATCACCATACTATGAGGACAGGTGGCTACAAGATGGTCATGCCTAAGTGGGCAAAAACTGAGAAAGCAATGTGTGATAAAGGGGTTATTCCAGCTACAAATCAGTGGCCCGTGAGGTCAAAAAATTGGTTACTTGGGCATGGTGGACCGTATGACACTAAAACTGGGGACATTATTGTTGCAAAAAAGGCCATTGTTGAATCCAAAGATGCACTTATTAAAGTGATAAAAGAGGCTCAAGGGGGAAAGTTCATTCCCGACAGAGAGAACGATGAGCTGACATATGCCCTCGGGAATCCTGAAAAAGTCAGACAAACACGAGGCTTTGGCCCATCTGTTCCATGGAAGACTGGGTTTCCCCAGGAGATTGACACTTATAGAAGCCGATCGAGAAAAACGAACTGGCAGAAGGCGGAGGAGGCAGCGCGGTTGGAGGCGGTTGAAAAAAGGAACGAGGAATTTCAAGCCATGTTCAAGCTGCAGCAGGAGCAGATTAATGAACTTAGAGTACTGGCCCGACAGCAAGATCCTGCATTCGACAGTCCGGTGGGCCCATCTCAGCAGAGAAGCAGCGTGGCTTCCACGGAGATACAAGCTAATAATCTACTGTTGATGGAGAATAATGCACTGATGATAGATGATACGGCCGATGCAACGATGGTTCTCTAACTCATGGATGAAGTCAAGGCAATGACAGCTTGTGAGCTACATGTGACACTTAAGAACATTTCTATGAAGGTGGCGCTCGGCTTTGCTTAACCTTGTCCACCAGAAGCTACCTACCACGGAAGTCAGATTCCAGCTGGCTATGCTCGTGTCGGTGTGGATGAAGTTGAACCGACATGTCGATCACTGGAGCTTGACATCCCTACAGGTGAAGGGGAGAAAACACTGGGAGAAGTGGAGGGTGGGATCATTCTTTGGAAAAAGCAACACATCGTGTTTCCAGGCTGGGCGCCAAGGCAATCTTATCCTCCGAGAAGCAATCCATCACCTCTGAGGCCACCATCACCTCCGAGTCCACCGTCTCCACCGAGAAACAATAGCCCACCCCTCCCTGAGAGGGACCACAACGCGAGTGCATCTCCATCTCCAGTGCCTCCGCCTCCGCCCACTGAATCAAAGGGAAGAAAGCGGAAGAATAGCACCGCTATGTCGAGGGATAACTGACGCAAAAAATGACAAGAGCCCCTCCCAATAGTACCGTCGTATCCTCCCAAGTTAGCTTATCACCGGACTGATGAGGAAAACAGGATGATCTCCCAAGCCGAAGTGAAGTCCCATTTTGCACCAAAACAACCTGAGCCACAGGTGCAAGTTGATCCAAAAGTCAAGAAGCACTTCAAGGAATTCCTTGCGCAACCACCCCAACATGTGTTACATAGGAAATATGACTATACACGCTGTCTTACGAAGACACTGAAGAGAAGTCATCAAGCAGTACTACAAGCGGGAGAAGATCAAAAGAAGTTCCCCAGCTCGGCAAACAGGCAAACCAATCGATCGTCCCGCTCAAGGTGTTACCCCAGCCCACTCAAGGTGCAATAGATATGGAAGAAGCTATTAAATTATCCAAGGAGTGTAACGTGCCTGTCGAACAAATTCTAGGCGGCGGAGATGTCGCCATGACACCAATAGCACAAAAAATTGTCTACAGAGAGCCTCTGGTCAGCGATGAGGTATTCGATGATTTGCCAACACATATGTGACTTTTGCATGCTTGGTACTTGAAAGTCACAAAGAAAGAATGAAAATTTATCCAATGTAAAGTTCGAGGGGAGTACTTCCGTTCAGACATGATCTCTATTGAACTTTGTGAACTATTTCAGTTATTCAACCTAGACGCTCTCGACAAGTCCCTCCTTAGCTGCTATTGTTTGTAAGTAACTAAGTCTCTAACTCAGCTCATTCAATTCATTGCCTGTAGTTATCCTCACTATATCTCCTTCTTTATGTTATTATATATGCAGAATGAAGATTCAGGAATGTAGAATAAAGTCAATCTATGGCATTGGGTTCGTTGACCCAAACAGAGTTAATGGACATACGCTAATAAATAACCCCGACGAAACGAAGGATAACTTGCTAATGTTTTTAATGGAGCAACATTACAAGATACAAATACTATTTCCTTACAACTACGGGTGAGAGTCTTCCTGTTTTGTACACATTCACTTTTTGTTTACTCGATGTTAAGTGAATATAAACATGCGCAGCTTTTACTGGATTCTTCTAAACATTGACGTTGACCGTGCAAAAATTGAAATCTCGGACTCGTTAAAGAAGCCGATGGAAGACTACCGTAGCATACTTGATATGATCCAAAAATAATTTCAAACATTATCGCACTATATCTATCTCTTTCGTTCATTCTCTAAGATGTCAAGTAATTAATAACTCATTCATTCCTTTTTTGCTCTTTCGTTCATTCTCTGAGATGTCAAGTAATTAATAACTCATTCATTTCTTTTTTGCCGGACAGGGTTTGGAAAAGGTTCACGAAAGAGGTTCAGGGTGAATGGCGTAAGGAGCTGACTTTTCGTCTGATCGACTTTTCGTCCGATCCTGCGTAAATAGTACGAGAGCTAGGTCCTCGCATCTAAATCAATTGCATGTAATGTAATGATCCACCTTGACCGCCAACCATCGTGTGCCCTCGTGGCACCTCCGTCCCCTGCTGCCGCTCAGCCGCAGTGCCCAACTGTCCTGGACCAGGAAGCCGGTGGGCTGCGTAAGGAGATCCTGAAGAAGACACAATAGGAGTAGAAGGAGGTGTGTTAGGAAAGAGAAGAAAAGAGATATCTTCCACCAGGTAGGTACCAGCGGTGGGACAAGTGAAAGGATACGGATGTCGCCTAGAGGGGGGTGAATAGGCGATTAAAACTTTTCTTAAAGTGGCTCAACAAAGGCGGAATAAAACTAGTGTTTACTTTGTTAAGCACAACCTAGAACAACTAAGGTTCACCTATGTGCACCAACAACTTATGCTAAGCAATACAAGCAACAAAGTGATAGCAAGATATATATTACTTCAAGCACGAAGGCTATCACAATGTAAAGTGCATAAGTAAAAAAGCTCGGGTATAGAGATAACCGAGGCATGCGGGGACACCGATATTTTACCGAGTTCCTCCCAACATGGAGTACGTCTCGTTTGGAGAGGGGGTGGTATCAAACCACCAACGCCACAAAAGGCCTCCCTTATTATCCGGTGAATCTCACCCCAACGGGATCGATCCACGCTTTCACTATCGGTGCACTTGTCGGTGGCAACCGGAACCTCTCACAAGGTTGGGGCACTTCTCCACAACTTAATTGGAGGCTCCCAACAAATGCCACAAAAGGCCTCAACAAATGCCACCAAGGCCACAATGCCACCAAGGCCACAAAACCGTCTAGGGTTCCAAAAACCCAAGAGGGACAAGCTCCAATGAGAAACTCAAACCAAATCCTCCGAGGAGAACTCAAACCGATGCACCAAATGCAAATGGCAAGAACACCACAAAGGTGCTCAAATCCCTCACTCTCAAGTTGCAACAAAGCTACTAAAGCTATTGGGAGAACAAGAGAGGAGGAATCAAAGAGAGACACAAAATCCCCCAAAATATAGATCCCCAAAGATACACTCACAAAGAGATGTTTTGGTTTGGTCAAAACGTAGATCTAGATCTCCTCCAACTACCCCTCGAATATATGCAAGAATCAATGGAGGGGTGAGTAGAAATCAAGATCAAAGAGTAAGCCAAATGGGGGCAAAGCTTAGATAAAAGGAGGAGGAAGAAGCCACCCTAAATGAAAATGGACAAAAGACTTATATAGGGCTAGACAAAATATGGTCGTTAGAGTGTTTTTCTGAACGGTCCGGTAGTACCGGTTAACTGCAAATGCCAGGAAAAACAAAGCAGCAGATTCTGGGGCGCTGGGGCAGATGCAACAAGATGGGGGCATGCAAGCAAGAAAAGCGTGAAGGCAGCAGCGGGCAAAGACGCGGGGCCAGCAACCGCAGCAGACGCGGCAGAAGGCGGGCTGAGAGCGGTGGAGGAGCTGCGCTAGGGGCGGGCCAACGCGGCGGGATTGGCGCAGCGAGCAACGCGACGCCATGAAGGGAACCAGCGCGCTGGGCCACAATGGGGCGGAAAACCGGGCGGCGAGGGCGAGCATAAGCAGGCAAGCGGTGCTGGGGACGCGGCAGGCAAGCCAGCGGCAAGGGGCGACGCGCGCGGGGCAAGCAGCTGGCGGTGCACAGGAGGGACGTGAGGCTCGCAAGCGAGCTGGGTCTGGAAAATATCTGGCAAACAAATCGGGCGAAAGCTGCCGGGCCGGTACTACTGCTCAAGCAGATTACGGGCCGGCCGGTAGTACCGGATTTGACTACCTAGCTAGGCAGTAAGAAATTATGGGGCCCAGGGCGGTAGTACTGCCCGCCTGGCGGTACTACCGTCATTCCCGTAAAACATAATTTGGTTTTTCCTTTTAGAATAAAATTGGCGAATATTCAAACGAACATAACTTTTGACTGGAAGCTCCGATTGACCCGATTCCAATTGCGTTGGATAGAGGACGACAAGGGCTTCCCAATAAGTGAGAGTGTATCAATTAATATTGATTATCACCAAGTGAGAGTGTATCAATTAATATAATGTGAGATACCTCACTTGGTGAGAAACCGAAAAGCCGCATAAATCAAAATCGCAACAAGATACATATGGGAGATCCGATTTTGATGAACAAGAGCTTGTTATGGAGATTACCACAAGCTCTATATCCTCACATGGATAAGACCAAATAACAACCAAATACGATGATGCAAGTATGCAAAGGTTTGAGCTCTCTCCGACCGATGTGACCGAATTACTCATTCGAGAGCCTCTCTTGATAGTACGGTTATCTATCCTAAACCCGGTCTCCTACACACAACAAGAGACCGGCAAAAGGGAAAACCCATCAAGATTATACCTTTGCCTTGAGCATTCCACTTGAGCTCGATGTAGACGGTCTTGCCCTTCTCAAGATGGAACGCCTTTCTTAATTCCTCATCATCGACCCCGCACATTGAGCTTGCACAACATATCTTCTTTGCATTTCATCGACCTTGAAGCCAACACATGCTCCAAGTAATGCCAATGGACAAATCCTACAAGTATAACTTAATACACACATTAGTCCATAAAGATTGTCATTAATTACCAAAACCACACATGGGGGCCCAACATGTTCTTTCAACAAGGATAGAAAGGACGCGTCTCATCAAAAGTAACATCACGAGAGATACGCATCCAACGACCAACGGGGTCCCAACAGCGATAGCCCTTATGCTCATCACTGTATCCAAGGAAGACACACTCAACAGACTGAGCGGTCAGTTTGGTGCGTTCGCGAGGAGCAATGAGAACATAGCAAACACAACCAAACAAGCGAAGCATGGAGTAGTCTGGAGACTATCCAGATAGGCGCTCAAGAGGAATGCCACCCTGCAGAGCGGCAGAAGGCTGAATATTGATGAGGTAAGCCGACGTAGCGACAGCCTCAGCCCAGAAATGAGGCGGAAGAGAAGAAGCAATTATCATGGCACGAGTGGTTTCAAGAAGATGGCGATGCTTACGCTCAGCAACGCCATTCTGGGCATGTGCGCCAGGACAGGAGAACTGAGCAAGGGTGCCCTGCTCAGCAAGAACACCTCGCAACATCTAGGAGATATACTCACCAGCAGAATCGGCACGAAACACGCGAATGGGGGTAGAATATTGAGTACGGACCATGGCCGCAAAACGCTGATATATGGAGAGCACTTCACTACGAGAGCGCATAAAATACAACCAAGTGTACCGAGAAAAATCATCGATAAATAAAATATAGTAGCGATGGCCCCCTTTCGAAGCGAAAAGAGTCGGACCCCAAACATCGGAATGAACTAAATCAAAAGGTCGCTGAGATACAGACGCGCTAGTAGGATAGGGAAGCTGAATCTGTTTACCCAACCTACAGCCCTGACAATGTAAAGACTCATCTCCTGAGACAGACCCCAGAAGACCACGATGAACTAATGACGACATGCGAGAGTCACAAAGGTGACCAAGACGATGAAAACACTGCTAAAAGGAGCTGGTAGCAGAGGCAACGACCAGAGAAGAACTGGCAGATGAAGTGGCAGCGGAAGGAACACGAAGCCAGTCTAACTCCCAAAGTCGTGAAGAGTCACGGCCACAGGGCCAGCCCAACCAGGCACTGTGCGACGATCCTGGACAACACAAGAATCAGCATCAAGAATGACGCGACAACCAGAGTCAGTAAGCTGGCTAGCAGAGAACAGATTTATCTTAAGAAGAGGGACATGAGAAATATCAGGAACAAAAAAAGAAGAAGTAGAAAGGGTGCCCCGACTATAAACAGGAAGAGAGGTACCATCGGCCATGAGAACACGGACAGGAGAAGGGAGAGAACGAAGAGTGGACAGAAAAGAGGACTCAGAGGTTATATGAAAAGAAGCTCCAGAATCCAGATACCATGGGGATGTACCTGACTGTGTAGAAGGTGGTGGTTGCGCAGTGCCTGAAAAATCAGTCACAGAACCACAGTGCCCGTCGAAGAAGATCCTGTAGCAGCAAGCAGACCACGAAGACTCCTGATAATGTCCTGATCAGAGAGAGCAACTGCTGAAGACCCGGAAGGAGCCGACTGCCCACGAGCCTGGTGCTGTTGACGTAAACTGGGATCCCGTGTATAACAGGTGGCCCAAGTGTGGCCATCTTTGTTGCAGTAAGAGCGGATGAAGGAACCACGAGCTGGTCGACTCGACCTCGAGGCCGTGTGACTCGGACCTCGAGGCTGCTGGTCTGAAGCCGACCACGACCGAGGAGTGGATAGTATCGGCGCAAGAGAGGACCGTGGCTGAGTCGAGGGAGCAGACGGCATAGGAGGACCACGAGTAGCAAGCACAGATGGAACCGCAAGAAGACCAGCACCACGGAGATGGGTCTGCTCAGCCCGAAGCTTAGACAACACCTCAGAGAGCGGAACACGACCACGAGCATTCAGCTGAGCACGCCGGGGCTCAAACTCCTGGCGGAGCCGAGATAGAAACTCATAGATGCGGTGAAACTCCAAATCCGAAGCATTAACTGGCAAAGAAGAGCATGTGCCACAAACAGCAGTACGGAGAGAATCAAGGTGACGCCAGATAGCAGCACTCTGAGTATAAAACTCATTAATAGTGAAATCACCCTGCTGAAGAGCATGCTCCTGACAAACCACAGACAGGTAAAGAGCATCCCCAGACGGCTGATATCGTCGACGAAGATGTGCCCACTGAGCGGCAACAGTAGGGAGACTCATGAACTCAGCAGACATCGGGCGTAACATCAAGGTGAGAACGGAAGAAGACGAGCATCCTCATCGACCCATCAGTGTAGATAAATGAGTGTGTGGCGATAGGCCTCGAGATCGAAGAGTACCGCTGAACTTCAGATCATAAGCAGCAACAAAGACTATCATCAAGACTCGAAAGCAAAGATCCTTGGCCTCCTGAGAAGCATCAGCGCCGAGAACAATCGGTGTCGGCGGAAGAGGAGCCATAGGAGCAGGGGGCACGGCGGACAGGAGACCTCGCCGGAGAGCACACCCCAAAGACGAAGACCGCGCATGTGAACGCGCATGAAGGCAGCGAAATCAGGGTAATTTGCGTCATCGAAGATCACCGGGCAGCGAGGAATCGCAACATAACCCGATGAAGAAGACATATCTCTCTCTCCCTTTTTTTAACCCGATGATGAAGGCGAGGAAGCAGCAGGTGGAGGCCTCGGTCGGCGTCACGTGCGTGGATCCTGCGCGTGGAGGAGCAGGTGGAGGCCTCGGTCGGCGTCCCGCGCGTGGAGCGTCCCGCGCGTGAAGGAGTAGGTCCCGCGCGTGGAGGTGGCCTGCCCGTGGAGGCTTGGCGGTGTCGGGGGCAGAGTACCAGGGACCGCACGGGAGCAGAGTACCAGGGAGACGGGACCGCACGGGACCCGATGGGAGCAGAGTACCAAAGGCACAGATCTCAATCTGAGCCAATTTGGAGGGCAGGAGCGACGACGGGTGGCCCGATGGGAGTTGGAGAAGAATTCCGATCTGAAACCAGATCGATCCAGATCTAAAACGAGGCAAAATGGGCGGCCGTGGCGGCGACGACAAGACGGCGGCGGCATATGACGGGGCAGTGGCGGTAAGTAGAAAGAGAGGGCTAACGAGGCTCTGATACCATGTAGGAATAGGCAACTTGTATTCCTCTGGGAGCCAAAAGCCACAATATATAGTACATATACAGATGCAAATATGCAAAAAGCCCCCTAACATATGAGGAAACTACAATATACAAGTATATACACTAACACCTGTAACCAGTCTTCTATTTTACAGCATGGTTTAACCAAGCCGAGCATTGTTCCAGCTTACAAGGTTTAATCAGACCTAGCACTGTTATCACCTCATCTGCCTACTCGTCTGACGTCAGTCATCTTCTTCCTCCTCGTCATCCTCGTAGTACTCCCACTCATCGTCGTCGTCTTCCTCCTCGTCCTCGTCTTCTACGGACGAATCCATGGCCACGGACAGCGCGCTCCAGTGCCGCACGGCGAGGTCCCACCCGACCACCGACCCCGCCTCCTCCGTGGCGTCCCACCTTGACGAGAAGAACCCGTACTGGGACCCGAGCAGGCCCGCCGCGAACAGCACGGCCGAGCCCGCTTTCCCGGACCACGCTGGCGCGTCCACCGCCGCCGCGCCGCTGTTGAGCAACGCCAGGAGCGCGGCCTCCGCCGCCACCGCCGCCGCGGGGGGTGCTAGCATCCGCCACATCATATCGCCCCTCATCTCCTCGGACAGGTCGAGGCCAAGCCCGAACGGCGTCCCGCCCGCGCGCCATTCTTGGCGGTTGTTCTTGGCCACCGACGTCGTCGTCGCTGTGGTGTCGGTGGTGACCTCGACGTTCCCGGAGCTGGACGATGGACGGAAGGTGGTTGAGGCTGCGCGGCGGAGGGGGGCGGTTGGGAGGAGACGGCGGGAGACGGTGGCTCGAGAAGGGAAGAGGAGCAATTCCATGGCGGACGGCCAGCTACTTAGTTTGGGTGGGTGTGTTGCAGAGTTGTGACCGCCGTTCGTGTGAAGACGAGAAAAGAGTGAAGGGCGCGGCGCGCGCGTGCGTTATCCCTGGAATCGCAACGGGAGATATTTTCCTGTCAGAAAATGTGAGATATTTTTGCTCTGTTTTCAGGAACCAAAAATAATGAAAACTGAAGAATTTCAACCCCCACGTGAGAGGTTTCTACAAGTGCCATTTGGTTAAGTGGCTGTGAGCTTGCTATTTTTCTTACAGCATGGATCATCATCCCGGCTCCATTGATAGAATCAACGCAAAAGTTACACCAGCTCAGGTCTGAGTTTTACACCACATTTAAATGTGTCTGAAAGGTTTCCAAAAGGCAATACGACCTAAAAAGGGTAGAACATCATCTATATACAAAGCCTCTAGGATGCATCTACACCGGCTGTCAATGCAACTGCAAACACTAGAAGCAGGGTAGCCCGGAGAGACAAGGTAGTCTCTTCTAGGGTTGTACCTCGCGTTACTGGCTTTTTGGCGACTAAATTAAAGAGGAGTTGCGATCTCCAGGGTTTGAACCCTTGTATGCTCGAGGGTTAGGGGCTGTTTGGTTTGTGCCCGTGCTAGGCCCGCCAAACATGGACGAGCCAAATAATTGGTGCACAATTCTACCGCGCCAGCAGCTCGCCAATAAGCAGAATTGAACTAAAAGAATGGGGGTAGGCTGGGCGCACCAAAAAATTGGTAGCTATCCAAACGAGAGACAAAGCATGGTCAACGACCAATATTTTGGACGGGCAGCTCCGGGCTCCAATCAAAACATACCCTTAGTCACCCACTGGTCAGCTCGAATCGAGTGTTCAGAATCTGCGAGACGTGATTGCAGAAGATTTCAACTCCCTCCACCATGTGATCCTTGAAGATCAATATCTATCTTTTTACTAAGCTTAGAGTCATTATCCAGATCTGGTACCAATAAAACCATGTTTGGCCATTAAATTATCATTCCTAAATTTCCAAAGGCACCATAAAGTAGCAGCACACAATGAAAACCACATGTTTATTGTTTGCCACCCAGAATGTGGTCTCTCAAATGTAATCATCACCAACATGAATAATAAAAAAATTGAGATGACATGCCTAATTTATTTAGCTACGGTTCACTAGAAGAATAGATGTTGTACTGATTCATCTATAACATATAAAATACATGATTCGGGTTTATTTAAATGCCTTTTCTTCATGTTATCTCTAGCCATAAGCATGTTCTGAGATAAAAGCTAGAGGAAGATATGAACTCTAGGAGATAATTTCCAAACACCGGGTATGAATATAGGCATGATTAACTATAGGATGCAAAAAAGTAGTGGAGTATATTCACCCTTATTGCCAAAAGAGTATCAGTATCAGTGGAAAAATTCTAGTGGCTATCCCTTCCAACTCCTACCAATTTTATATTAAGGGATCAGAAATTTTTTTCCTAAAAGTGAGTTTAAGATGAGTACCATCCCAAACTTGGTGAACAATTTTGAACACAACCAACATAAAGATCACAGAATTGGACCGCCAAAGGAGAGGCTCCACACCAGGCCCCCTCCCCCCAATCTAACATGGGAACCATTACCTATTTTCATCTTTAGCCAAGTCTAACACTATTAACTGCCCACATTACTCCCTTCTAGAACTAAGAAGCACCTACATTTTTGCTGCAGAAGATGTTGGAGCTTCTGAGTGTTATATTAACATCTATTAAGAATTTCTAGTTTTTACTATCATCTTTAATACTCACTATATCCTAAAATAAATGACTTTCCTTTGTCGAAATATGTATGAATCTAGTTACAAAACATGTCTAGATACGTACGTATCTAGACAAACTTGAGTCACTTATTTTGGGACTGAGGAAGTATATTTATTTATCCAAGAACTAAGAAGACAGAGAATAACATTGGCTAAATTAGGAATTTCGATGCCCCTAAATTATTATTTCTTACAAATAAGTTTACAATATGCAAGATGAACCTTTCTATGCCCCTCGAAGTCATTCGGGATGCAGTTAGCCATCTAAGTGTTTATGAGGTCCAGTGCCTTTTTTGGAAACATAAAAAGGAAAGAAGATAAACAAGGATGCTAGCTAAACATGCTTTAATCGAAGTTAGTCTAACAACATAGGAGAGCAGTTTGCCTCTACATTCAACTATTCTTTGAGAATTTATCTATGAGAGGTTGTATATCTTCTCTTCTCAGTTGCTCGTAGTGTAGGCAAATCCCTAGATAATTAACTAAAAAGTGTCAACAATACAACCTCGAATATTAACAAAAACTAGAATTTCTTCCTCTTGTAAGCAAGAGGGATAATTCACTCTTACTATAGTTAATTATCATGCAAGAAACCCTTGTGATTAGTACAATCTGTGATACTCCCTCCATCACGGTTTGGAGGGCGTCTTACAAAAGTCATGCGTTTCCATTGAGTAATTGCGTTTAATAGGGCGCCGAATAATTAATGGGCACATGTTTTGGCACAAATCTGGCCCCAATCAACGTCCACCTAGGTTCCAACAATCTCTCTAAAACACCTTCTAAACCGTGACGGAGGGAGTATTCAAATATCAAATATATTTAATGCATGCATTGCAAGATTATTATTTAACACACCGTAATTTGTAGGACACATTTGACCATGAAAATAAGAGAACAGTGAGTCAAGCGGCTAACCTTCAATTTATACTCTTGACGTTCCTACAAATTGTTTTACATACTGACACTAGATACCGCTATTGAGATATTTGTTAGATCGTACACAATAGACGTGTCCGTAAAATGTTAAAGACATTTAATTTTTAATGCAGTTGCTCAAAATAACAAGGCGCATAACTTTTAACCAATGTCTATATAGTAGACAACTAAATAGTTTTTCTTACAAAATGCATTTACGTTTTGCACGATGTTACTGTATTCTTGAATATATATATTAGAACACAATTAAAACTACAATTAATATTAATAATATTTCATATATGGTCAAATTTACTAACAACAAAATGGGAAAGATACACATATTAAGGTTGTTGCGGAATAAAAGAATTATAAACAAGTATTTAATTTAGTATAAATATATTGATTAAACTTGTCAAAATGAGTATATTCGATTGTATTTTAAGCGTAATCATCGTCCGTGTGCGGCTTCTCCCAGGTCGTGGAGGCTCTTAATATCTGTGCTAGTCATGCGGTCACTATTAAATCACCACTATGAATGCATTAAGAGTAACTAAAATACTGGTGGGAAAAATACAGCACTGCCAACTATGATTAACATGATGTGTATTTGATTGATGTGTTGTTTTTCTGCAGCCAACTACATATTTACATTCAAAAATTGAACCAATAGCATCAAAAGGCTCCAGTGTAGTAATGAAGGGATAACTCATCATAGTCTCTGAACACAGACTCGAAGTCTCGAAATGGAAATTGTAATGATACCCACCTCAACTACCATTGATCTTGCATCATTGATAATGACAGCGGACCAATGAGAAACTTTGAGAGAGATCTCAAAATGTAATAATCCTTTGCAGGTAGCTATTGTGCCTCCTTGCATCTAGTGGTGAAAGTTTCTCGTACTTCAGAAAGTTATTACATTGAAATTTCAAAGATTACTTGATTGCTAACCACACATATTTTTCTTGGCCCCATCAACTCAGCTTGCCCCCTCAAAGATGTTCATCAAGCTCATCCACTTGACGGTGTTCTAGCAGATACATATTTTAAAACAAATGTTGATGTATTAAAATAATAATTACTCATGACATTAAAATAAAATATTCACATACTCATTATGTTCAAGTATTTATCATTAAAATGTAAAAAAGTTGATAAATTCAGGAATATAGAAAAAAAATATAGGAAGAAGAGAAAAACCAATAGTAAAAGGAAAGAAAGAGAAGAAAAACAAGAAAAATAGGCGTCCATCAGTCCCACTTAAAGCGAGAGATAGGATTCACGCCTTCGACACATAATGTCGATATATCTATTGATTGTGCCTGTATGAAGCACTTATGATGACATGAAAGACTACTTGTTCCCAAACCGAAACTTTAAAAACACAAATGCATATTGTCTCTTAGGTAGATCGTTCGCTGAATAAGGGTAACCTTAGTTTTCGCAAAAAAATTTAGACTAGGGCAAATAACTGTTGTTTGGTTAGGTTCAGCTCAAGTGTTGCACTCTTGGCAGTTCGACTTGACAATGATGTAATCTATTGTGCTCAATATATCACCTTTACCCGCAAAATATACATGATGTTTCTTTTCTCAATTCAGTAAGAAAATTATGCATGTAAGTTGTTAAATAATGGGAAAAACCATATACGTAGAAAATGGCTAGGAATTTGCACCCTTGAGTTCTGCTAGAAAATATGATCATTGGAGGGTTGGTGCAACAACCACAAAATGAGTAATTATCTATCTTGTGGCTTTTGGATTTTTTTACAAATATAACCCCCCCGCAATTTCGCATAGCCAAAACTACCCCCTCTCAATGTAAAAGGCAAAACTGCCCTGGCGGGACGCTAGAAAACTGCCGCGTGTCACATCCCGCCAGGGCCAGCGGCGGGCCAGTCTTCCAGCCACAGGCGGTGGCGGGAGGTTCATACCGCCACAGTGCGGGGCGGGATGAGGTGGGGCCTTGGCGGGAGGCGCCTGCCTCCGCTGGCGGGACGTCGCATGCGAGTTTGGGACAGCGGTGGTGGCGGAATCTTTTCCCCGCCCTAGGCTGTGGCGGTTTGTGCTGCCCGGCAGCGATTCGACATGATTGCACAGTATAATTAGACTGCACAGTAATTAGACGACGCGAGCTACAGAAAATAGACCACCGAAAGAGCACCGATACAGCAAATTGATTACTGAACTTTACAGCGCACTCGCATGTCAATTTGTCCCGCTAGTAGAGGGAGAAGGCTGGCTTATAAAAGGAGTAGTATCACGCTCTTCATAGATGCATCCTTCTTCGTTTCTTCCTTTGTTTGCTATTTTCTTTGGTGGCTATGAGTTTGCCTTGCTCTGACCAAGAATACAGGCCGAGAAATATGAAGGATGCGAGTTTGCCTCCTGGTGTGGAACATCTTCGGTGTTGGTGCGGGACTCTTTGCAAGGTGAAGGAGTCCACAAATTTTTCTGATAAAATGGGCATGAAGTTTTTCATGTGTCCCAACTATCAGTATGATCCAGCTCCCTGGAGTTACAACAGGCCTCCGGTATGTTTCATCTATAACAAAATATTATATTTTTTGTTTTATGAAATATTTACTATGTTTTTATTTGTGATGCAGTCTCCTCCACCCTTGTGCATGTGGTATCGTTGGATTGACACGGAGCAGCCCGAATGGGCGCTTCGTGAGATAGAAGAGAGGAGTCGCCGTGCGTGGCAAAACTTTCATGAGGACGAGCGTCATGAGAAAGAGGCGGAAGAGCGTAGAGCGACGCAACAGGAGCAACGACGTCGGTTAGAGGAGCTACGGAGGCAGAGAGAGGAACAACGACGGCTTAGGGAGGAGGAGGAACGACAGGCTAGGGAGGCATACAGGCAGACTCTGAGAGAAAGGGCTGCTGAGGCAAGGGCAGCTGAAGAACGCGGTGATAAGACAGAGAAATGGCCACGCTGAACGCAAGACGACTAGACTTTTGTCCTAGTGTCTGAATCCACGCCTCGCATTGTATCTTAATTAAAGTACTCGTATTTTAAACTATACATTTAAATGTATCCTAATTTTTGCTGTACCGCGTGGTAATGAAAATAAGTACCTAAGTATTTTTATTTTAGTTATATCTTAAATATTTGTGAATTTTTATTTGAAATTGTTTTTTGAACAGCAAGACAAGATAATAGTAATATGTATCTCACAAATATAGAACGATACATTAATGTTCAAATAGAAACCGGCTACACCGTCGGAGGTACAATAATCGTCTCATTGTCTCGGTTGTTTCCTCGCACGTCCTCCGTATATGTGATCTGAAGGATAACTCTATGGATCCGTTGGCCTAGGATTTGTGCGGAGATTTGGCGGTGATGGTATAAAATGGTCTCTGGTTTCTGTATCTTGTTGACTGTCAGGAATTTGGCTCGTACCAACATCAGTATATAAAAAATCCATCATTGGATCATATGTTGGCTGTGATGGTCCAGGGTTGTATGAAGATTGAGGTTGATCGTATGGCTGATCATATTTGTAGTAACTGCCATGGCCTATAGATGGGTGAGGAGGTGGCATGTTGGAATTAAATCCAGCATCATCATCGTCACATGCATCGTCAGGAGTGGTCTGTATAGGAATAATAAGTATTAGAATGAGTAAAATATAATAATAAATTAGTGTGATTATAAAAATGCGTACCGGTGTTTCCTGAAATAGTTCTCTTGTAATTTCCGGGAATATTCCTCTAGGTGCTGGTTGATGCGTTGAACCGAAATCAATCTAAAAAATGGTCTCCATGTTAGAATTCAATTATTACAACAGATATGGATTAAAAAGTATCGAACTCACGCGTGGTGGTTGTCTTGAAGATTCAGGCCTAGAGGGTTCCATGGTATTCCTCGATGATGTACGCATAAGAGTAGCGTCTTGTCGTGTTCTAGTCTATCAGCGCAACAACATTATAAATAATTGTTTTTCTAAAACAGATTTTAAATATAGGAAATACGTACATTCTCACGCATAGAGGCGCTGCGTGCTGGATTTCCTAGACTTGCTCTCGCTTCACTTGGCCGCGACGAGAAAGACTCAGGCATGTTGTACTGTCGTAGCATAACATCATCCGCTCGGCCACAACTCCAGTTAGTAGCGGTATGTAAAGCATTCTGAAAAATGCTCCTCAATCTATTCTTGATGGTATTCGACATGGATCGAGGGTTCTTTCTAACTATTTCACGCACATCCGCCATTATGCTGTGCTGCCTACTTAGCTGAAAATAACGACCAATGTTATTCTCGTAAACATAGAATTATAAATACAGTGCTAAAAATATATATACCGTGTCATCACGGCGGTTCGTTGCAGTACGTTATATTCCTCTCTCTAGCTGCTCTTGACGTGTGCGGTGTGCTGGTATATCCGTTGGAGTGCGGGTGAGCTTGGAACGTGTGCTCGCGTTGTACCATGTCATATAAGCATCCCACGTACTATCGGAAAACACCCTGCATGTTCAGTGTCATAAGCATACCAATAAGAATTTAAATAATCTAAAAAAATTACCTATTTTCTGGAACTATGTTCGTAAGCTTGTTCGAATTTCATTGATCTATCCATAGCTTCTGGGTGTGCAGCCAATTATGATTCTTTTTCCCTTGATTGCTTTGCCTGAAATACGCATAACCATTGTTATAGTATTTGATAAAAAACATTGTATAAAATTACACTGATTTAAAATTGAGAACGTACTCGTGAAATGTAGACTCGACACAGTTGGGAGGCGGAGGAGGGACCTCCTGGTAGAGATCAAGTTGCCGCATCACACGCTCGGGGTTCTGCGGCTCCACCATATACAGGCACACGAGATGACAACGTGTCCACCAAATCTCCTGGTCTCGGTAGCAATCAATTGCTAAACCCCTATCCCCGGCCACGTGCTTTACATAATCTTTATGCCACGCATTCCATGTGATAGAAGAATGATGTATGGTCTCGAAATCTTCATGGTAAAGAGGATAACACTTCGAA
Organism: Avena insularis; assembly: GCA_023614405.1. NCBI lineage: Eukaryota > Viridiplantae > Streptophyta > Magnoliopsida > Poales > Poaceae > Avena > Avena insularis. The sequence continues at coordinate 372,074,860 of CM042695.1, read as the reverse complement.
GCCAAATCACGGGCCCAGCGTAATACGCCATATGTCCACCGGGTACCCATGGTCGCGCAATTAAACTGGAGGTCGTGACCACTATATGGGTGCACTGGATCTTCTATCATTGGCCGTCCGACGGGTATGTGCTCCCAAGACCACAACTGGAGGAAAATATAGCATACACATAGAATTGGGGCTACACTACTGACCTTCTTTCTCCTATATGAGGCGTCACATAACCCCCTGTAAGTCTGACATAGCACCGCCGAACCGATGATGTACTGAGTGATCTCTACATTGTCCAGAGGAAGGGCTATGTGTTCTGCTAGTCTAATAAAAATTGGGTTGACTACTTCACCATTTCCCGATGGGAACAACATGCCAAATAGGTAGAATAAGTATGCAATCAGGTGTCGACGTACTACTTTCTCAGAAACTCCGGTTGGGAAGTCAATAAAATTTACTAGCCAACTGATGGGGACACCTCGAGCTAACTTATCAGTACGAGTTCTCGGGATAAGTTGACCCATCAGTTGTTCAAAATCTTCCTTCCAGGATGCCCGTGCTGGTGGCAACACGAGAGGAATACCACAAAGTGGCAACCCAGTGATCATGGATACATCCTGAAGTGTCGGTGTCATCTCTCTCCATCGAAAGTGGAAGGTGTGTGTCTCCGGTCTCCACCGATCAACAAGTGATGTTAGAAGACAAGGGTCCAGTTTAAATAACTGAGGTGAGGATGTCATCCTAGCGAACGGAAGTAGTCCGCTACGAGAAAGATAAGGCACAAACCGCTCATCAAGAATCCATCGGTTCGATGGACCTCCACACCTGAAAGTGACCGATGACAAGAGCCTCTATGTCCCCAGGTGCCATTGCTGGCGCCACTGCTCTCACTTGACTCGGACCGCCTCCTTCATCATCATCTGACGATTCACGATCGTCGTCACCAGAATCAAGCTCGTCTGACTGTCCCTCAATCTTTCATTGAGGTCGACAATTGCCATGGAATAAGGTCCATTATTCTGGCTGGGAACAAATGCATCTTCCACATGTCTCCTCTCCACCGTCTCCGAATCTATAGCCATTGCGGAGATGGATAGTTGGAGCTCACCGGCTGCAGTGCTGCTACCAGGTATGTCGCTGGCATCAACAAACTGCACATACACCATCGGTTGCCCATACATGGCCGCACCAGGTGTGCTTGCAAATTTCATGTATGAACCCCACGAATTTTCGCCTTTAACCTGGCGAAGTGCCCACCGGTAATCTTCTCCCACTCTCTTGCAAACGATCGCTTCAACGGTCATCTTTTTTCGGGCCATCTCTGGCCCAAACTCTGCGCGGATGCGTCTTCTAATGTCCATAAAACTAGTATTCACCAATTCTTCCATTATGATATTTTTTGTCTCACAACGCGACAGATCAAGCCCCGACGGCCCATCGCGGGTGATGTCCTCACCATAAAAAACATACAAAGTGTTCATCGTACCTAAGCGCATCACATTAATATAACCATATTAATTATATATAACCATAACCATAGTTTATTAATATAATTATTTATATTAACAAAATACATTACTATGTAATTGTCTAACCCACGTGCAAGTGATATTATTACACGTCCTAAACGATCTAATTAAGTTGTATACCTAAAATATAGCTACAAGAGTCTAAATATTCCTAGGCGACGTAATTACATTGCATAACTAAAATATTACTACACCACTAAAATATCTCTATATGACCTAACTAAGATTGCATAGCTAAAATATTACTAGATGGGTTCAAATATTTCCACACGTATTAAGTTGCGTACCTACAATATTGCTAGAAGAGCACAAATATTTCTGCACAACCTAATTGCGTTGCTTAGTTTAAATATTTCTATAAGACCTAATTAGATTGCATAACTAAAATATTACTACATGACCTCAAATATTTCTACACGATATAATTAGGTTGCTTATCTAGATTATTACTATAAGAGCTCAACATTTTTCTACACGACGCTCGTATGCTATACGAAATCAAAATATTTCTACCCGAGCTAACTAAGTTGCAAAACGAATTGATAGTAAAATATGGCCTAAAAACTGACTAATATACAATATGTACAGCTTAAAAAACAATCAATGGAAAGAACTTACCTTAATCGATGAGTGTCTCTTTCCAGCCTCCGAACACTAATGCGGCCTCAAACGAATACTAATTCAGCCTCACACGATTAGAGAGAGCCTATTCACAGAGCGTGTGAGTAAACGGACCGAAATATATCACAGAGTCGCAGAGTAAGTGAACTGATCGCAGAGTGAGTAGCACCTGCGGTATCGCCGGTATTTAAAGGAACGGACGGAGCATCTATTCGAGCAGAACAAGAACAAGTTTCAAGAAAGCAAAAGTAGCTACAAGTTTCGACGAGCAGCTCGTCGGTGGTCTATTTCCTGTACAAATACTTTAGTCTAATTACTGTACATGTCTAGTCTATTCAGGAGCAGGCGTGTCGGGCAGCACAAAAGATTTCGCCACCGCCGCTGTCCCAAACCCGCATGCGTGTCCCGCCAGCGGAGGCAGGCGCCTCCCGCCAAGGCCCCACATCATCCCGCCCCGCACTGTGGCGGTATGAACCTCCCGCCGCCGCCTGTGGCTGGTAGCCCGGCCCGCCGCTGGCCCTGGCGGGATGCGACACGCGTCAGTTTTCTAGCGTCCCGCCAAGGCAGTTTTGCCTTTTACATTGAGAGGGGGTAGTTTTGGCTATGCGAAATTGCAGGGGTTATATTTGTAAAAAAATCGTGGCTTTTGCTTATGTACCCTATTTACAAGGGGATGTTTCTTGTGTGTAAGATTTTTTTCTATTTTTTCAATACTTCAAAGATACAGTTTTTACAAGGGCATGTTTCTTGTGTGTAAGCCTTGCTTAGCAACCAGGCGCTCGGCGGCGGTTAATGTTGTTTCCTGTAATCCATCCTCTCCCCCTCCTTCCCTATAAACATCTGACTGTTTGGGATCTGTTGATATAGAATACATTCAGGTATATATGTGTCCATGCTGGCAGCCCCCCCCCCCCCTCTTCTCTGTTTTTAAATGCTCAAGAAAAAAACAAAAGTTCCCTGGAAAGCAAACTTTTACTTTTACGGTTTTGCTAGTTCTCAGGAAGGTCTCAGTCGTCTCTTTCACCGTTTGATTTACCTCGTGATTCGTGCAAAGTAAAAGTTACACATGAGTTGTAACTAGGGTATAACTGAGAATTTAATGAGTTGCAACTAGGTTGCAACTCAGAATTAGTATCAGAATTAGTATAAATATTATGAGTTGCAACTAGGTTGCAACTGAAATTTTAGCAGAAATATTAGAATGACATCAGCGACTTAGACATAAGAAGTTCTCATACGCTTGAGATCTAGTCACTCCCTTACTTTTAAATTCGTATAAAATGTCTATAGAATCGGGTGAATGAACTGAACGGGGCACTAGCACATCATTTTATCCATGTTGGATCTGCGCCCACGATCCGATGCATACAACTTGCTACTCGTTCCATTTCTGCTGTTCTTTTCTTTTCCAAATCGAAAGAATAAGATGTAAACTATATGATGAGCTACACTGGAGTGAGTCCAGCACACCACATGCAGCTCAGAGATCTGCTAGCTCATCCAGATCTCCTCTACGTGTACATCAATCATGGTCCAAATATTTGCTGCAAGTTGAATAGTCTTGTAGAGAACCCGACACAAAATGTCGAGCAACCAACCACGGGCATCTGACCGAGACAATGAACTGGAGCCAACCGAGCCACAAGACTAGAAAATGCACCTCAGATTTCATAAACAAGTAATGAACATGCCCCCGTCTAAAAAAAGTACTAATGAACATGCTAAACGAAACTACGGAAAGATGGACTGTTCATCTCATTCATCATGTACAGGAGATAAGTTCCAAATCTCCAGAGCCAGGCTACAAAATAAACAAATTGGGAAACCGAAAATCTGTTAAGCCCTTGGAACACATTCGACCAAGTGCACACAAGGATTCAGGATTTCTAGCATTTTGTACTGTAGACTCCAACCAGTAGTTAGTACCCCACTTGGGCAGACTATCAACCGCTCTGTCAGGGCTGAAAAGCATAATGAGACCATGTAGGTACACGATCAGGTTCTTTCGCTCGGCCTTGATCTTTTGGCTCGCATTAGTCGCCTCTTACGTACTTCCATGCAACTTGGATACGCGCTGCAGCAATGGTCCTCCAGTAGGGCGATTCATACCTGTTGGACGCAGTTGCAGCATCAAAGATTCAAGCACATCAGTCAATACATAGTACAGAAAAAGCATATTTAGCGTACCATAATAGTAGTTCTTTCCTACGAAAAGAATAATAATCCGGCTGGGTGGCAAACTAGCAAATTTACTCATATTTTCTAAGCGGTAAAATTAATCAATACAGTAGTCTCAACATCCAACAATTCAAGTGGAACACAACTTTTTACAAATAGATAATCACTTCATAGTAAATTGGACAAGCAAATAGCTACCTGATCGCCCCCTGCACTCGTGGATTGCGTAAGAACCGTGCAAACTGTGAAGTGACTTCTTCGAGGTCACTTGCTCTAAGAACAAAAGCTTCAACGTTTGTTAAACATCTCACAGTACGAATAGCAACCAAGCGCATACCATTAAATTTGATTTTCCCGCCATCTGAAACAAGAGCAGTGCATGTGCGGTTTCAATTATGAACTGTGTAGTAGTAGAAGTGTAACTATAGGTAACTATACGCATGCAGGGAAGAAATTGTGAACCCTTTATTCGCTGAAGAGTGCTCCAAGTACCATGTGAGGAGCTCCTCTCCACATACATCTCCGTCATGTAATGGAGCCATGCTTCCATCCGCACTGATACTTTCCAACTTGCCTCTCACTATGAAATCCATTTGTCAACAGGGCCACCTTGATAAAGGATGTCACTCCCACTGATATACAAGTTTTGTCTTAATTTGTCACAGATAGCATCCAAGATTGGCCAATCCATCAAGGTGAACAATCGAACCTGCAAAATAATCACACTCAGTGGTTCTTTACGAGCTGACAGGAGGGTCATTACCAGACATGCATGGATACAAAGGCGAACCTACAACCTGAATAAATCAAGTATATACTACCTCCGTCCCAAGGAATAAGGCGTCCTCGTTTTGCTTGTTTTTTCTTTGACCAATATTTAATCTAAATATATAAAGAATGTTGGTACAAAATTAGCATAATTGGAAAGTTCATTTCAATACGAATCCAATGATACTAATTTTACACGATATAATCAAATTTTAGTTGTTCTATTCATTCGGCCAAACTTTGCTTTGGAGCGTGCGCCTTATTCCTTGAAACGGAGGTAGTACCCCTTTTCTAGGGAAAAATATTACGTCTGTAGTTGTTCATATTAGGGTCACCCATTAAGTGGACACCTCCATTTTAAATCACATTTTTTTCTTAATAGTTCCATGTCCTGTTCATCAAGAGTAAATAATGGCAACAAATTTACAACTAACCTTATTAAGGAATCTAAAAAAGTGTCGCTGTATGTCCCTTTGGATATCTTCTGGTAAATTATTTAAGAGCTCTTCTTCGTTTACTCCTTGAGTAGCTGCCCAGGTGAACCTTTCTGCATGTCTAACCCTCCTGTAAATTTGGAAACCTTCAAGGGTTACTATCTTTGAAGTGTAGAACCAAAACACCTAGTGATTATGGTAACATGAAAAAGATATTTCAAACCACATATTAAGTTCTCATTGACATTGCCATGAGATAGCATATGTCATAGGTATGGAGGTTAGCTACTTACATGCCAACTTTGTTTGCAAATTACAATAGACATTTCTTCTTCCCATGGAACAAATTAAAATAGCATTTCATGAAGTTTAAAGATAGTTTTCAATGAAACATGAGAAATTGACAAGACCAGTATTTGGCAAATTTTTATTTCTATTCGAACAGCAGAAACAATAAATATAAGTGAAAGCAACTTCATGTGGCATGTCAATCAAAAAAGCAGATTAGAAACACGTAAAAAATATATAATAAAATAACAAATGGCTGTTGTTATGGCACGACTGTACAAGTCAAGTCCTCTAAGCATGTAAAATAATAATATTTGTTTAACAGTTATGAAGAAAACCTTCTCAAATCTTCAGGCAGACGTCTGTGGCTCATCCACTGCTCAACATCACGCCGTCGAAGTTGCATTTCTAGTTTCCTACAGAAGACAAGAGAACTTCGTAAAACAAGATCCAATATTACTACAGATAATTGGATTCAACTGGTCAATATGCCATGCCACACACAGTAATGAAATAATTAGCATGAGGCTCCCGTGGATAGGCAGGGCGAGCTCAAGCAGTAAGGTGGATACTATTGCATGACAAATAAGTCCATGGTACAACCACATACCGGCTTCCAAGAGCTTGGAGAAAATTGTGCATGTTGCCAATAAGTAGTGCAAAAAGCAACAATCCCAAACCAACAATAGCCATGGTGAAGAGGACTTCTTCAAAGTAACTTGGGACAAGATTTCCAGCTAAAGTGCTTATTTGCTGAAATTAGACCATTTACATAGAAATATAAACTTTAGTCAGGGATTTCCTCTAAATTAGCACATATACAAGTAGAATGGAACACCGGATCAGAACAGTGATAAGAAAAGGTGAAGATTCAGAAGAGTATTGTGGAAGAGTTCACCTGAAACCCCCAAAATAAGGAATATATATAACGCGTAGCAGCACTGCGTTTTGTAGCCAGCTGAACAGCTTGCTGATAAATCCCATACTGGAAACTAGTGCCATCAGTGTTAAAACAAGCTGTTGAATTTGAGTCATTATACCATTGCTGCCAATTTAACCCAGTCTGCCACCCAATATCAAAGTCGCGTCCGCAGTCTCGAAAAACCTCACAAAATGGAATGTTTGATGCAGAACAAGCATTTTGTAGGCATTGGTTAACCCTCTGAAAAAAATATGACCAGAAGATAAATAATATTAACATATCTCTATTGGTCTTCATTATCGACAACAGCTGTTATGCATTAATTGTGCAAATCCATTAAATCATGATAAGGATAACTGCTGAATGCAACTGGATGTGCCTCAGGGCAACTCTTTATACCAATGACAGCGGAGGTAATATTTCCAGACTAGTAAAATACAAAGGAATAAGTCAATTGTTACGATTCTCTAAATTTGAAATTTTTCTTTTGCCAATACAAGTTATAAATATGCATGCAACAGAAATGAACTAACCTGTAATCCAAAAAGGTACCAACACGAGCCAACGACATGTCCTGCCAAAACAAACATTAGAAGGTTGTTCACAAAATTAGCCCATGCTGACTCAAATATGAATCCAGTGGCAGACTGCCTGCCACCGAGCAATGGTACAAATCTGATGATGCAGGGGACATACTGAAGCAGAACAGTGACACGCAAATAATTCTTGGCAATGTCTGCTGTTGATAACCCAACATATCTAGGAATGACTACCAATATCATTACTTTCATCAAACAACAAATAAGTTATCAACATTTGAACAATGGAATTTCAACCAGGTATGTCATAGCTAGTCTCAACAAAATTTGTGAATAGTCTTAACTCAAGTCGCCATAAAGATGATTCTAAAAGCACCGCGGAGGGCAATCCAATGCAAATAACACAAAATTGCAAGTCAACATACTAAATGGACAGTGCCTTTTTTGTATTGTAATAGTGACACAAACTTGACACCTATCTCCTCGACTTTTTATTCCGGGACTTGTTGGACTTCGGTGGTTCTGGAGCCTTTGCTGTGGTTGTGGATTGGTTTACTTTTGAAGAGGTAGCAGATGCATCATGCTTATCTTTACTCACAGAACCTTGGGCGCCTCTGACCTGAGCCCTCTTATCCTTCCTCTTCGGACGGTAACTCGACCTCTCCCTCTTGGGCAGCCATCTCTCAGGATCTGGGGGTGGCCCTGGGTTTGCTGGATCAAAGTTCTTTGGATATTTAGGCTTCCTCTTCCTCTTCTTAGCCTTTTGCTTCTTCACTTCCTCAGGAACATCCACCTTCATGGCTTGGTCTACATGCCTTGCACCCGATGTCTTCTCCAGGCTCTCTACATTAATTCCCTTGAGACCAGGCAATGGTTTCAGCTTCTTCTCATATTGCTCAGCTTTCTCCAGGTCTGTGCGTGCTGAAGTTGCCACTAACCCAGCCAACGCTTCCGTGCTCCCACAGCTCTTCACAAGTTCCTCGTACAGTTGACAGGCCTCTTCGTCACGTCCATGATTGAGCTTAAATGAAGCAGCCTCCCGCATGAACACATCTAACTTGTTATCCTCTGTCATGGCATTCTTCCACCACTGGATAGCAGAATCAAGCACAGAAGCAGCACCATTAGAGTCGCTTGTACGCTCTTTTAGAGCTACTAGTGTAGCAACTGTGGCTGGCATGTGCTGGATGTCAGATATTTTAGACAGTGAGTCGGCAGCAATCTGAAAATGGTTGGCATTGGCAGCAATCTGGGCAAGGGCAAGGAGGACTCCTTTCGAATTATCAGGATGCTTCTCAGAATAGCGGCTAAGAACTTCTTCAGCTTTCGGAACCTTCTTTTCTCTCACATGAACTGCAGCTTGAAGTAAAACAGGGAATATACTGTCTCGAAACATAGCAAGCAGTCCACTGACCAACTCCTGTGCCTGAAATAGAAATATACAATGCAGATTCACTATATGTTAGTGAAGCAAAAAAAAGAGCAATAGAACATAGGCTAAGCTAGGAAATAGTAGTGACTAAAGCATAAAACTGTCAATGAAATTATATTTGATGCCAAATGGCTTATGTTGCCCAACTGCCCAAGTATGGGTGAGTGAAAAGGATCATAGTGGTCACATTTTTCCTACGAAATGGACGGGATATTTTGTTAGCGGAATTTAATGACCCTTGCAAGGAAATCATGCAAATAAAAATGAGAACTTATGAAATATTAAGCACACTGAAATACTGTAGGGCATATTGTTGCGAACACTTAGTGAGGTACCAAGCATACCGTTTTTACTATCAGCTTTCAGTCAAATGATTATTACTCAGAGTGACCACCTACCAACTGATGTGGCTCTTACTCATGCCAGTATGCCACTAGTAACTAAAATTTAACATAACCTTACTAAAAGAAGATGCAAAGGTGTCACAAACTCACAAATACGACAAAGAAAAGTTCAACAGCAGAATGACGCCATATGAGTAATAGATTAAAACAAAACGTGTTGATGTAAAATTAGGTAAGCGGGAGATGGATCAATAATGCAAGGTAAACCTGGTCAATTTTATTTGCATGGAGGAGTAAAAGAACGCGAGCAGAATACAGGGCTTCTTTTTGCCTCGGAGATAGCTTGAATTCAAGGGTCTCAATAAGTTGCAACTGGTTCGGAGCTGTAGACTTCTCAACAAGCCGGTCAAGCTTCCTCAAGCCATCAGCAGCATCCTTTGTACCTTTTAATGAAACAAGGTTTGTTGTTGCTACAGCCAGTGATGAGGGATCTCCTGATTTCTTGTTTATCATATTAACATAGGTTTCCATAGCTTCTTGAGTCTGTCCTTGTAACTGAAAATGAAGAAACGGAAGTTAATTGCTTGTAGCTAAAGACATATAAAGTTAATAGGGTCCAATAAAGATGGGGATACAAGAAAATCAGCCAGTTTTAGGTACCTGCTGTACATAAGCAAGCTGAGCAGATACAGGAGCTAATTCATATTCAATCTCATCTTCTGCGTAATCTTCCACCATAAGCTCTTCCTTGCCGATTCTGCAAACAAAATAAGAAATTGAAGCCTAGCTAACTGTAAGAGCTTAATAGACCGGTCAATGGCATGACTAATCCAAAATTAGATACTCCCTCCGACCCATATTAGTTGACTCAATTTTGTCTAGATACGCACTAAAACTTGACTAGATACATTCGTATCTAGATGAATCTAAGTCAACTAATATGGGTCGGAGGGAGTACCTAGAATTAGGGGAAAGAGTGGAAGTGTGAAACTACTGTACCAATGAACTAATTAAATTTTTAGTGATTACCAGGCCTCTAATCTTACAAGAGATAGGGTAGTGATTGCAATATCAGTTCAATAAGCCAGGAGTATGCATTAATTTGAGATATTAGTTCACCAGCAAAATCACCTTTTTGCCAAGTCCAGCTGCTCTTTAGCTTCTGAATACTTCTTATTTTCTATCAAGGCGCAAGCAGAATTATATGCAAGCTCAAAGCTCCTAGCATCTCTGAGCGCTCTAGTGGTAAGATCAACCTTTTGCGCCTTCATGGCTGCATGTACTTCAGAAGCCCTTCCAGCAGCAACCAGAGCAGCCATGGTATTTATCTTTAGATCCATTGAGTCAATCTTAAATTTTTGAAGCTTCTCATAGCTATTCAAGCAATCATTCATTCTTGCTAGTCGGTAATAGATCTGGGATTCTAGCTGGAGACCATCAGTTGTTTCTTCTTGACCATTCAATATCTCCAGAGCTTCTTGCAGTTTGTTTTGCCTGTAGTAGCAGTATGCCTGAATATAGATAAATTTCATATTTTAGCAAAATTGCATATGTTTTTTTTAATTGCCAGTAAGTAAATGTCCTAGTCTTCAAGATTTATAAAAGCAATTCAAAGAAGAAAAAAACTTCGGCCTATGGGAAAGTAGAGATCCTAAGAAATGTCAAAGATCAGCACTTAAGTGAGACTGGAATCAAATCTTAGTTCATCACCCATTTTACTGCCATCCTGACATGATAGTGAATCCTGGTTATGCTTCAGTACTAGCTACTCCGCATCAAATAGGCTGTCTGCATTGCTGAACAAAACCTTGTTGACCTAATGCTTCTTATAAGTACAGTAGATCAAACTGACACGTAGCGAATCAAAAGAGATCACCATATTAAGATTTTTTAACTGGATTCAATTATCAATTAAGGAGTAAAAAGACTATGTTCACCCATAACAGACTGATCTAAAAAATAGTTACAGCTACTCAGTATCAGGACAGACAACGAACATAAAATTAAAATGTAAAAAATCACAAACAATTATGGACTCTTTGCATTCATTGGAACCTCAAATTCTAAATTTAAGTTAGATGAGCATAATAAAAAATGTTTCATCACAAGTATTCAACTTGTAGAGCCATAGGTTCTTGCCAGACCGCAAATAACCCTCAAATTCTTCCACTGGTTAGCCTTCCAGGACCGATGCTGGACCGCGCAGCGCCTCGAGCACCACGGCCTACAACACCACCCGCGATGCCTGCTTTGTGACCAGGCGCCAGAGTCCATGCACCATCTGCTTGTCGAGTGCCCCTTCTCGCGACAGATTTGGCATGATGCCCTAGCTTGGCTCCGCATGACCTGCAGGATCCCCGGGCCGGAGGACAGCTCCCTGATCGAATGGCTCGCCCAAGCGAAGCGCGACACGCCGAAGCCACTTCGCAGGGGCCTCGGATCAGCCGCTCTGCTTATACCTTGGATGATTTGGAAGCATAGGAACAGCTGCGTCTTTGATAGGCTACCACCCTCACGCAGCAATCTGCTAGCCGCTGTCAAGGACGAAGCTTGCTTATGGGCAAGGGCAGGGGCTCACGCTGCAAGTGGGTTGACATGCGGGAGTAACGCAAAATGCCGCCCATACCCGCATGATTAATGTGGGATTAAGCGGATAGCCTACTTAATCTATGCAGCAGTTCGCGGCGCCCGCATAAATCCACTTAAACATTAAGCTGGCAACAAAAGCGTGTACATCATAATCAGGTCACTGCCACCGGCTTGCTCGACTTGGCCGGCGACGCACGAGCCACTCCAAGGCACGTGGTAGAGGCCAGGCAGCCAGCCACTGCATGGATGGGGTTACACCATTTTGAGTACAGGACAGGTACTTATTGATTGCTTAATTGCACTGGAAAAGAAGCGATTTATTCAACCTTTCACCAACGTCGTCCAGGCATATAATCTGGGAACTCTAGTACACCATCTCTCATAAGCTTAACACAGGATCTGCGGCAATTTTCTGTAAACACAAAAAAGTTCTGCCGCAATGTTGGTAGAGTCCAACTAGGCATCAAAAGGCAACAAAAGAATTTGTGCAGTGAACCAACATAGGGGCTTTATTACCTGAAAAAATAATAGTTCTATTCACGCTGTAGCACAATAACCACTGACATCCAACATCAGGTTGTGATATGAATATATTGCAAAGATGTGCTTGGAGATCCCAATATTGAAAGAACAAATGGAAATAATGGCCATGTATGTACCATTCAATACTAAAACCAGTACTAGTGTTCTCAACTTTGTCTAGATACAGATGTATATAGTCTAAATACTTAACTAGATACATACGAATCTAAATAAAGTTGAGAACATTAATATGGACCGGAGGGAGTAGTACAAAGCTAAACGGAATTAATTGGGAACTATCCATTCTTTATTCATTATATATTCTCATGAAGAAAGTGGTTACAATTCTGATAATTCATGAAGAAAGTGGGCAACTGGAAGAGCAGAAGTACAGTAGTACGTACAAAATAGTACAATACCAGACTTTCAGTTAAGCTCAATTAAGCATATGCTCGCATTCCAATACCGCGGTCCTTGTCCATCTTCAAATCGACACTGTCAACATCGTTGTCTTGGTTCCTCACCACGCTGCAGTATAGTTGCTGCTGCTCCTGAATCGAGTCATCGAGGACCAGGTTGGAGTATTGTCATTGTTGTTCACGAGAAAAACTTGAGGGGGAAAGGGAATAGAGGGAGATGAGGAAAAACGACGTGCTAGCGTATCTTCCGCCAAATCTGGAGGAGCGGCGGCCATGGCGGAGGTAGCTGGCGGCACTCCGGCTCTGACCTATCGTCCTCGTCGTCTTCCCTCCAGATTGTGGGACTAAATGGATTTTGCGGCTATATGCGGGCCAGCCCGCATAACCCCCTTATTTTCTTACCAAAACCGTGGGCATCTGCATACACAAATAACTGGGCTTGGCAAAGCGGCGCCGCGGACGGCCCGCATCCGCTTGCAGCCTTAGCAGGGGCGCTGGGCCTTAGAGCAGTTCTACCACCAACATGGGATGTACACTGAGCGAACACCATTTGTACCGTCCTCCTAGGAGGCTTGTAACTATTCTGTCTTTCTCAAAAAAGACCGCAAATAACTCTTCACAAAGCTTTGCCTTCTCTCCCCTGGATATATTTCAGCTTGTATAGGGTCATAGGTTCATCCCAAGCTTTACCTTCCAATGCTTCATCTAAGTGCATTGCAAGTTTATGAGTGCACATGGATTTTGTTAGTGCGCAGCAGGCTAACAATTAGCTGGATTACAAATCTCAATAGCAAACTTTGCTATTCAATGTTGTTCTCTAAGACAATACTTTATATGCTGCGTTGCCAACACATTACCTTGCATCTAGCTAAGTTAAACTACTTTTGATATTGGAAGCTTCAAAGGTGCTTCACAAACTCTCTGCTGCGCCATCACACAGATCGCCCAATTTTACCTAGGGCTATAAGCACAACCAGATCTGACCACTCCTAGATCCTAAAACCGCAGCCTACTGATCTACTTAGTCATGGAAGCATGTGAATTGTGAACATAGACAGATCCAGCGCGCTGCCAAGGCTGGAAGGATTAACGTACGTCACCTTATAGTAGCTGAGATCGATGGGGAGACGCTCGGCGGCGCGGATGGCCGCGAGCGCCTTGTCTGTCGCGTCGGACTTGATGTGGGCCACCACCTTGCATCGCACCGCATCCTCGTCGCCCGGCGCCGCCGCAAGAACTGCAGGATTAGCCGCGCGGCGGTTAGGGCATGGCATCGGAAGCGCGTACGGGAGAGAGGAGGAAGGAGGTTGTGTGGTGCTTAACCTTGGTCGGCGACCTTGACGGCCTGGGGGTACTCGCCGGCCTCGATGTGACGGTGGAGAGCAGAGAAGAGGTCCTCCAAGGCGACCGGCTCCGCGGCGGCCACCGTCGCGGCCTTCGATTTGGGCGGCATCGAGCTCTCGTGCGCAGGGGTGGGTCGGGTCTCGGCCTTGCGTGCGTGTCGCCGCAATACTTCGGAACGATTTTGATATTCGCAAGGGAACGGTCTGGTCATAGTGGTCGTATCATTTTTTTTTCATAGAAGTGGGAGTATACGATACTAGCGTATGGCACTACTATGTCTCTAATATATTGTACTGTATTATGTAGTAGTACTCAGTAGTATATATTTATTGATTTGTAGTATATCTATGTAAAATATGTGTAGAAGATTTACTTATCATTATGATTTCTAATTTACGTGCTATGATACTCTAATCACCTCTCTTTTTATTAATTATGATGTCATATTAGATTTTTACCAAGTGGGCATGCATGATACACCTTATGATATTACTAGCATTAAGACCAGCCTTACAGACATAGGCGAATACATACTGTTCGTGATGTCGAGGATCGAACACGTATAGGCAATACATACTTTCAAGGCTAGAAACGCTCCCTCTCTAGTAATTCCTGCAGAAATTCCCCAAACTGACCACTCGGCAGCTAGTACGCACCTTATAATTGAAAAAATATTTTTTAGTAGTACACTAATAGTGATATGACGATTAAATTCAAACAACAAAATATAGATATCACAACCTTTTTTGACGGTTAAACGTTCAAAGATGTCTCACAACATTTAGAAAATAGTATAATTGAACAAAATGTGGATATGAAATACTTTTTTGAGGAAGATGTTCAAAAAATGTGCAAAAATGATTCGAGGCATCTCAAAAATACCAATGCAACAAAATAAATATGTGCTTGTAGCATTTTGAACACATGCATGCGACACCGAAAATCTAGAAAAAACAAACTTGTCCAGTAAACGCCCATAATCATCGCAGACTCTCACACGTTCTTTCGCAACAAAACACATACGAATTTGTGGAATTTTTATCACACTTATACTATATGAAAAAGTGAAAAACTAGCCTTATGTTAAAGCACCGACCTCACCCGTCTCGAGCACCCAGACAACAAAGCTAGCTCGCTAGAGTCTCGTTGTAACCATATCATGTTAGCACAAACTCATCTCCCCTAGATCCCCCGCCTTCCTTTGGCCCGGAATGATGAAGCAGCTCAAACTCGAGGTCCACATCGTCCATGGCGGTGTGCGAGCCGACGATGAAGGCGCTTGCGCGAGCTATGCTAGAGTTGTATATGGTAACGACGATGGTGAAGTTGTTGTTTGGAGGAACATGAGAAAAGGAGTTGTGTTGGGGTTGGGAAGGCGTGCGAGAAGAGAGGATCCATGCAGGGATACTGAACGATCAATCATTTAATAGAAAGACTGATTGCTAAAAGGTCTTATATTGTGGAACATATGGAAACTTGTTAAATCTTATATTGTGAAAACAGGATAATGTTTTCAAAATAATACATTTTTAATCAATTCCAAAAATAATACACGAAATTTGAAATTTCGAATTCTAGCGCGACTGCGACACAGACAACAACTAATCGGTACATGGTATGCCAACAACCACTAATCGGCACATGGCTAGCCGACATGACCTTTCGGTACACTATATGTCGATTAGTCGGTCGAGGCCTAGCTAAGTAAATGTGCATGCGATGTTGCTGATGTGATGTGTGCGGCCAAATGGAGCCACTAAACGGCACATGGTGTGTCATCGATAGACCAGTCGGCTCACCGTATATCGATTAGTGGTTGTTGGCATACGGTCTGCTGAAGCCGAGTTAGTTTTCGAAATTCCAAAATTTGTGTATTATTTTTGGAATTGATTAAAAATATATTATTTTAAAAAATAGCGTGAAACAAATTGAGTAAAACCATAACATTTGACACACAAAATATGCCTACAATCCCCGATTATGTAGATCATTGTGTGCACTTTCTCAGTCTCACCGTCTCACGTGATATATAGTTTTCTTATTTTGGAACTCACTTGATATGATGACACTCCATCGTTATCTTGACAAGTTGCAAGCAAGAATAAAGTAATCAAGGAGAAGAAGAGGTGGACCTGAGCAGTGGGATGAGCCACAAAATCCCTCAGATTGGCCGTGGGACCTGAGCAACGATGGAGTCTCTCCTCCTCTCCCCCCGATTCACCCCCACGCCCACCTCCTCCCCCCTCCGCCTCCGCCCCTCTCCCCAGCTCCCTCCTCGCCTCCGCCACCGCCACCGCCACGTCCGCCTTCGCTCGACCCCCGGCGGCTCCGACGCCACCGAAGATGAGGCCCGCCGCGCGGCCAACAAGGACGACGATCTCTGGACGGTAGCCGGGAAGATGCTCGACGCCTACCGGAGCAGCAACAGCGACCTGCGTATCTTCCTCCAGAACCTCGTCGACGCGGGGATCGTCGAGGAGTCGGAGGCGTTCGGCAACGCCCAAGACGACGACGAGCTCGTCCGCGCCCTCCTCAACAGCGACCTCCCCGACCTCGGCGTGCTGTGGAAGCTCCCGGCCGTCGCGGCCTTCTCCTTCGCGGGCGTCCCCGCGCTGCTCGGCTACCTCGGCGACGCCGCGGGCGTGGAGCGCGTGCCGGCCTGGATGCCCCTCGTCTACTCCCTCGCCTCGTTCCTCCTCGGGTCGCTGCTGGTGGCCGACGCGTCGATCGGCGACGAGGAATGGGAGGAGTGGGAAGGGCGGCGCGAGCGCGGGGCCGGGGGCGGCGACCTCGCGTTCCTCGAGTCGGAGGAGGTGCTGCGGCGGATGACATGGCGGGTGCCGGCGTCGGCGCTCGCGGCGACCGCGGCGGGCGAGGCGGCGCTGCGCGTGGCCGGACAGGCGACCGGGGTCCACGACCTGCAGCCGCCGGTCTGGGTGGCGTTCCTGCTGTTCGGGCTCCTGTTTGGCGTGCCGTACGGGGTGCTCTCCACCAGCTACGACCCGGCGGTGCAGGGGTCCTGGCTCGGCTGGGACGAGTTCGTGAAGAACGTCCGCGACGTCGCGCTCCGCGCCGACGACGTCGACAGCCATCGCCGCGGCCGCAAGTAGATGCAATGGCCGCCAGACAGACCTTTTTGGTTTAATCTGACGGTTTAGTGGCAGTGTTCATACTGGGTCAGTGACTTGCATCGCTCGCTCGTTGCCCATAGAAAATGTACTGTATATACATGGCTCTGATTTCGTTTTGATACTGCGGCAAAAGGCTCACAATTCCTGCTTCTGATCTGGTTCTGCTCGTCCCCAACCGCGGTGGGTGATGAACTGGTAAATTTTCTGACTGCCTGATAATTGCAGAACTTTGTAATCAAGATTCAGAACGACAAGAGCAGACATCGCATCAGTTATGCACATTGAATCCGTGTACTGGTGTACATCATAGCCCAAATACCGTCCCACGATATGTTGTGTCGACATTTCGGTTGAAATGCAAGGCTGAATACTGATTACAAGACTATTTAACTTGCAGCAAATAGAGTAAATAGTCTCTACAAGACTCGGTAGTATCCAGAGCAAGTTATTCTCTACAAGACTATTCAACTTGCAGCAAATAGTGTATTCTTCACAAAATGTCGAGCAATGGCAGCAGGCATCTGACCGAGACAATGAACTGGAGCCAACCGAGCCACAAAGTTAACAATGCACCTAGGATTTCATAAACAAAGAATGAAGATGCTAAAACGAAACTATGAACAGACTAACTGTCCATCTCATTCATTATGTACAGGAGAGTAGTTTCAAATCTCCAGAGCCAGGCTACAAAATAAGCGAACTGGGAAACCGAAAATATGTCAAGCCCACGGAAACACATTCGACCAAGTGCAGACAAGGACTCATGATTTCTAGCATTTGTATTGTAGACTCCAACCAGTAGTTAGTATCCATTTAGGCAGACCATCACCCGTTCTGTTAGTGCTGAAAAGCATAATGAGACGACCTAGGTACACGATCAGGTTCTTCGCTAGGCCTTGATCTTTCCGCTCGCTTTAGTCGCCTCTTCCGGTACCTCCAGGCAACTTGGATGCGTGCTGCAGCAATGGTCCTCCAGTAGGGCGATTCATACCTGTTGGATGCAGATGCAGCATCAAGATTCAAGCACATCAGTCAATACATGAGTACAGAAAAAGGATACTTAGCGTACCATAATACTCCCTCGGTCATAAAAATTAGTGACTTGCATTTGTCTAGATTCGCATGTATCTAGACATGTTTTAGTGTATAGATAAATACAAATCTAGACAAAGCCAAGTCACGTATTTCTTATTTCTGGATGGAGGGAGTAGTAGTTCTTTCCTACGAAAATAAATAATAATCCGGCTAGGTGGCAAACTAGCAAAGTTACTCATATTTTCTCATCCGTAAAATTAATCAATATAACAGTCTTAGCATCCAACAATTCAAGTGGAACACAGCTTTTAACAAATAGATAATCATACAATAGTAAACTGGACAAGCAAATGGCTACCTGATCGCCCCCTGCACTCGTGGATTACGTAAGAACCGTGCAAACTGTGAAGTGACTTCTTCGAGGTCGCTTGCTCTAAGAACAAAAGCTTCAACGTTCGTTAAACATCTCACAGTACGAATTGCAACCAAGCGCATACCATTAAATTTGATTTTCCCACCATCTGAAACAGGAGCAGTGCATGTGCGGTTTGAATTACAAACTGTGTAGTAGTAGTAGTATAACTACAGGCATGCAGGGAAGAAATTGTGAACCTTTATTCGCTGAAGAGTGCTCCAAGTACCATGTGAGGAGCTCCTCTCCACATACATCTCCGTCATGTAACGGAGCCCTGCTTCCATCCGCACTGATACTTTCCAACTTGCCTCTCACTATGAAAACCATTTTGTCAACAGGGCCACCTTGATAAAGGATGTCACTTCCACTGATGTACAAGTTTTGTCTTAATTTGTCACAGATAGCATCCAAGATTGGCCAATCCATCAAGGTGAACAATCGAACCTGCAAAATAATTACACACAGTGATTCTTTACGAGCTCAAAGGAGGGTCATTACCAGACAGGCATGGATACTAAGGCGAACCTACAACCTGAATAGATTAAGTATATACCTCTTTTCTAGGGAAAAATATTACCTCTATAGTTGTTCATATTGGGGTCACCCATTAGGTGGACACCTCCATTTTAAATCACATTTTTTTCTTAATAATTCCATGTCCTGTTCAGCAAGAGTAAATAATGGCAACAAATTTACAACAAACCTTATTAAGGAATCTAAAGAAATGTCGCCGTATGTCCCTTTGGATATCTTCTGGTAAATTACTTAAGAGCTCTTCTTCATTTACTCCTTGAGTAGCTGCCCAGGTGAACCTTTCTGCATGTCTAACCCTCCTGTAAATTTGGAAACCTTCAAGGGTTACTATCTTTGAAGAAGTGTATAACCAAAACACCTAATGATTATGGTAACATGAAAAAGATATTTTAAACCACATATTAAGTTCTCATTGACATTGCCATGAGATAGCACATGACATTAGCTACTTGCATGCCAACTTAGAACGCGTGTCAAACCATTGTTCTATTTCTGTTAAATCTTGTTTGCAAATTACAAAAGACATTTCTTCTTCCCACGGAACAAAATAAAATAGCATTTCATGAAGTTTAAAGATAGTTTTCAATGAAACATGAGAAATTGACAAGACCAGTATTGGGCAAGTTTTTATTTCTATTCGAACAGCAGAAACAATAAATAAAAGTGAAAGCAAGTTCGTGTAGTATGTCAAGCAAAGAAGCAGATTAGAAACAAGTCAAAAATATATAATAAAATAACAAATGGCTGTTGTTATGGCACAACTGTACAAGTCCACTAAGTATGTAAAATAATAATATTTGTTTAACAGTTACAAAGAAAACCTTCTCAAATCTTCAGGCAGACGTCTATGACTCATCCACTGCTCAACATCACGCCGTCGAAGTTGCATTTCTAGTTTCCTAGAGAAGACAAGAGAACTTCGTAAACAAGATTCAATATTACTACAGATAATTGGATTCAACTGGTCAATATTCCATGCCACACACAGTAATGAAATAATTAGCTTGAGGTTTCCGTGGATAGGCAGGGAGAGCTCAAGCTGTAAGGTGGATACTATTGCATGATAAATAAGCCCATGGTACAATCACATACCGGCTTCCAAGAGCTTGGAGAAAATTTTGCATGTTGCCAATAAGTAGTGCAAAAAGCAGCAGTCCCAAACCAACAATAGCCATGGTGAAGAGGACTTCTCCTTCAAAGTAACTTGGGACAAGATTTCCAGCTAAAGTGCTTATTTGCTGAAATTAGACCATTTACATAGAAATATAAACTTTAGCCAGGGATAAATAAAATCCTCTAAATTAACACATATACTAATAGAATGGAACACCACTGATCAGGACAGAGATAAGAAAAGGTAAAGATTCAGAAGAGTATTGTGGAAGAGTTCACCTGAAACCCCCAAAATAAGGAATATATATAACGTGTAATAGCACTGCGTTTTGTAGCCAGCATAACAGCTTGCTGATAAATCCCATACTGGAAACTAGTGCCATCAGTGTTAAAACAAGCTGTTGAATTTGGGTCATTATACCATTGCTGCCAATTTAACCCAGTCTGCCCCCCAATATCAAAGCCGCGTCCGCAGTCTCGAAAAACCTCACAAGATGGAATGTTTGATGCAGAACAAGCATTTTGTAGGCATTGGTTAACCCTCTGTGAAAAAATATGACCAGAAGAAAAATAATATTAACATATCTCTACTGGTCTTCATTATCGACAACAGCTGTCAAGTATTAATTGTGCAAATCCATTAACTCATGATAAGGATAACTACTGAAGAACATATAAATCTGAACATAGTAGAAATCAAATTGAGCAGGTCTATATGGCAGTTTCATCACATATCTTCATGTTAAAATGCAGAGCATATACTGCTGAATGCAACTGGATGTGCCTCAGGGCAACTCTTTATACTAATGACAGCCGAGGTAATATTTCCATACTAGTAAAATACAACGGAATAAGTCAATTGTTACGATTCTCTAAATTCAAAATTTGCTTCTGCCAATACAAGTTATAAATATGCATTGCAATAGAAATGAACTAACCTGTAATCCAAAAAGGTACCAACACGAGCCAACGACATGTCCCGCCATAACAAACATTAGAAGGTTGATCACAAAATTAGCCCATGCTGACTCAAATATGAATCCAGTGGCAGACTGCCTGCCACCGAGCAATGGTACAAATCTGATGATGCGGGGGACGTATTGAAGCAGAATAGTGACACGCAAATAATTCTTGGCAATGTCTGCTGTTGATAACCCAACATATCTAGGAATGACTACCAATATCATTACCTTCATCAAACAACAAAGAAAAAACTTAGCACAAATCATAAACATAGCAAGAACGTTTACAAAAATGTTCTATGCATGTGTTTGTGAATAGAACATTTTGGCACACATAACTAACATGCACAACCAAAGTCAAAATGTTCAAAACATGTATGTTCAATGTGTTTGACAACAAAATATTTTGGCACACATAACATATAGTCCTTGCTAGGAGTGAGATGAGGAAGCTTAATGTCTAAAACCACTGGTACGAATGTAGAAAGACAAAGCACTTACCTGAGGGAGTGGAAGCACAACAAAGAAATCAAGTAAAAAATGTCCACGAAGATAATGAACAGCAATTTTCTTTGGCTCGTCAACTAAATCTCCAGCTCCCACTACTCTTGACTCTGGAGCCACATAAGCCAGTCTGAACTGAAAGAGAAGTTTATCTTTATGTTCATATATTTCACCTTGTAAACAAATAAGGTAGACTTCTTAAGCTGAAAAGATATTTTTTTCATGGAAGAACTTTTAAGTGGTCAACTATTTTCTCCAAAATTTAATATATTACTAGCAGCATTCTAAACCAACTAACAAGATAATAAAAATCATTCAATCAAAGAAGTAAAATCAACAAACTATTAAGGTCAATAGTACACTCAATATGGATACCAAATTAAAATATCTCATTTACATCGTTTCATTTTGTACCTACTTGATTCATGGCTCATAAAATGTGAGGCCGTGTATCACAATTGGTCAGTCTCTTACCTGAAGAAGCATATGCAGAAAATAGATAGCATCAGAAACACTTCTCACAACGGCAAGTCCTGTAGCGAACTTCCAGTTTAACACTATGCATTTGTTATCCTGCATTGAGCCCAAATGAAAATGATAAATGAGGGTCTGTTTTGATCAAGAACAGCTAATATTAGCTGATACGGAAATATCCTCATATTGCAGATTCTTGAACCAACTAAATTAATGTGTCTATAGTATGACTTCTGAGGATGAGTGCATCCCGGAGAATGTCATAAACCTTATTGCTCCTACCTCTATCAACACAATAGATAACACCTCTTGGAGGTGAAATTATGGAGCAATACCATGCTGCAACAGGACATGTACTCTATAAATGTGACAAGCTCTCCCAAGATCAGTAACAAGCACCACAACTGAGATTTAAGATAAAGCAGCAACAGACAGCTGTGAGCATCCAAGCAAACCTACCTAATGCATTAGTTGTTTTAATAAGTACTCCATTCTTCTTTAGGTGCTATTTTGTAGTGCACAGAATCAAACTTCGTAAACTTTTAAAACTTTACCCGCTAATATACACATGAGTATTTTGATTTGCGTGTGCGGTGTTATTTCTAAACATAATCCCCCAATAGTGCATGCAAGTAGAAAAATAACGCTCAAAGGTGTGCACTGGAAAGCCTAAATCTTACAGGCGTATGATGCTTCTAAATCTACTGAACTCAAAGGCAGCACTCCTGCCATTTTCTCAGGAAAAATGTGCATATTGGAGACTGTCACTGTCCGGGACAACATGAAGAAAAAAAATGGAGTTTGTAGCTGCCGAACTTGTACAATATTACCTTTTGTACTGACAATAGGAAGAAGAACAGAGGATCGATGAAGATGGCAACCAGGCAAGATATCACAAAGAATTGATTCCAGTGTTGAACAATCTTGGCGTGTGGATTCATGATCGGAATATATGAAAGAAAGCGCTCAATGCTCTTCTTCCACCCACGATGGTGACCGTAGAGAATATTATGGAGCTTCAAAGGAGCAAAGAAGAACACACCAATACCACAGTTCAACAGCCATGACAGTCTGAAGAATTGTATGAAGAAAATCTAGCTAGACAAACAAGCTAACAACTATACCTCAATTCGAATACTCTGAGGGTATTAAACCTCTGTAATCTCAGTAACTCATAAGAAATGAAAAGAAAGTACCAATGACAGGTTGTTTTACTAAAAAAAGAACATAGTGGACTGATCTAAGCATAATAATTATCAAGCATAAAGCAAATCAAGTACAGTAACTTAGAAGACCCTTATACAAGGTAGCAGTGGAAATAAAACCACCTTATTGTCAATATGATTCGGAGCTCTCTGGAAATATCTCTTGTTTTTGCACGCAGGAGGGCATTGGACACAGTCAGGATTATCGCATTGCCCCAGAGGCCCAGACATCATCAGATGCTCGTTCTTCGGGACATCTCCAGTGTGAGACCACCTGTTCACTCCAGCCTCTTCCGGCATGACGGCATGTGGCTTGCTGACTGGCTTCACCTGCGGATGCCGCGGCGGCCTATCCGGTGTGCGTCTGCCGATAAACGGATTGCCGGCCGCCGCAGTCTGAGCCGGCGGTTGACTGGATAGAGGACCGGTGTGGGCTACATACGTGTCTTCCTCGTAGTCGTCATCCCTGACCGGCATACACATGGATGTGCTTCTGGGGAATCTTGGCAGCTCGACGTTTCTGAGCAGCATAGGGATGTCATCCCTCTCTTGGTCAGACATCTCTTAATAACCCTGCAAACAGTATTCGTTGCGTCAGCAATTCAGGCTCGATGGAACAGCTGAAATAGTGTAAATTACACCCCAGGAACGCGAAAAGATTGTACTAGTAGAAAAGATTAAGCACAGAATAAGAGGAAATCGAAACGATTCGGCTGTCCTCGGCGCACAACTCGCACACACCGAGATCTGACGGCTACTGAAGAGGCTACCGGAGCATCCCCATAAACCCCAGACCAGAAGAGAAGAGAAGAGAAGAGAAGAGGAGAAGACGGGGATGTTTAGCTGAGCGAAGATGGATTTATACGCAATCACATACCAATAAAACAGCCCCCGGAGAACCGGCTCCCCGAATCCCCAAATCTCAATCTTGGCAGCTAAAAAGGAAAGCGCTAAAAAAGGGGCAGGAGAACCGAATCCCGCCGCCACGCAAATGCTACGGAACATTCCAAAAATGATCCCCTAATCTCCAGCGACGCAGCGGCATTGCGAGTCCCCGAGAACGCGCAAAAATCACGCAACTTTTAACCCCACCGAAAAAACGCCCTAGAAGAATCAGCAATTCACCAGCTCCTCTGCAAGAAAAAACGCACAGAAAAATGGGGGGAGAAAGACGGGAAACGCACTGACCCGACGGGCTGCCTGTTCCTCGGGAGGCCGCGACGACCAGGGTGCTCCCGGTCAGCAGCAGCGGAGGCGGGGGAGAACTGGGAAGCAGCGATTCATTTCGGACAGCGAGATTTTCCTCCCTTTTTTCTCCTGATTTCGAGCCGTTTCTGTGTGGCTTCGCCGCTAAGCAGAGGTCAGACCCGCGGAGCAGGGAGTCAACAACGAGACGTCTCTTGTTCCGGGACGAGGGTTTTGGAGTCGTAGCTTGTCTCGCTGACAGGGCGGGGCGCGTGGGGCGCGCGAGGCGTTGGGCCCCCAGGTTCGGTCTGAGAAGGTTAGGTGGGGGGACGGTGCGGGGGGTCACGCGCCGCACAGTGGCTCACTACCGCGGCGCCACCTGGTGTGGGGGGTGGACCGAAGGAGCCGCCCTGCTCTGGTCTTCTCGGGAGCAGAAAAAAAAGACACTGACGACGATGATGGGAATTTCGTAGCGTGTACGTCGACTTTGGTAGTTCATGGTTAAGGGTCAATATTTTGTGATGGTCCAGTTTGATGACCAAATCCACTCACAGTAGTCGACAGATCTGCAACGATATTAACACCCTTTTTTTTAAAATGGAGATGGTGCATGGGCTTTATACATTCGATCGATACATGCAACTTTTTATTACTCCCTCCCGCCCGAATTATTGACCGCAGGGTCAGTTCAAAACCAAACTTGCAAATAAACTCAAATTTATTCAAATCGTTACAAATTTGGCTAGATTCAAAATCCAAATTTGTTGTCCGTCGTCAGCCAGCGATCCCGCGATTCCCGTCGTCAGCCCTCGCGATCATCGTCGTCCCCGAGATTCCCGTCGTCCTCGCGTGACCTCATCATTGTCCCTCAGGCGATTCTCTGTCAGACGCGTGAGATCCGTCGATGTGTGTGGAGGCGGAGGCGGACCAGCGAGATTGAGTGTCAGGAGGCGGAGGCTAATCCTCGTCTGTCCTCAAGACGCAATCCCCAAGGCCGCGCTGATCCTCGCGCCGCCACAATCCCGCCGACTCAATCCCCAGTGCCGTCCTCGGGGGAGGCGGAGGCCCCTCCCCGGCGCCGTCCCTAGAGCTCCCTCCGCCGCTCCCCGAGCCCCCATCGTCCTCCCCACCTCAGCATCTCCCTGCGCCGCTCTGCCGGCCGGCCTGCTCCGTGGCCGTTCCAGGACTAATATCACGCCTCCCTCAGTCCCTCTGCCCACCTCCGGTTGCTGCAGAATGAGGTGGCAAAATTGAAGGTAATTAACAGAGCAAACTGACATAAGCGATGAACTGACCATTTGATGTGTAGCTCAAACTGACCATGAACTGACCTCCTATCATAAGGCATGCCATCTACTGCTGTAGAAGAGAGACAAATTGTAGAGCTTCAGCATTTTAGACTGAAACAACAGATAATACGTGCATGAAAGCAATGCACTAAAATTAGCACCTGGTTCTTTCCCTAGTCCTTATCTCAGCAGACATTATTTGAAGAAATGCTTCTTGAAACAAAACAACAGAAATCCCGCAATTAACAAAAAACCTTCTTTTCCATGGCCTTTTCTTGGATGCTGATGTACACAAATATGTCCTTAACATGGCCAAAATTTCCAAATGGTCTGCGGAGGTCATCAGCCTGCACTTGTAATGAAGTAATAAACCCCTCAATTAATATAGTCACACAAGACATAAGGCGATGCATCATCAATCAGGAATCAGGAGTATTGGAAAGAAAATTGAAGTGTGTTCTGCTAAGCTTTTAAGTGAAATGTATCTAAACAATTCAACAGCTGTTTAGACATTGCTCCCTCCATTCCAAAAGAATTGAAGTTCCAAAATAACAATGGCATTTAACATTTAATAGTGTCTGGCATTTAACAAAAGGCAGGGATTACGAGGAGCCATGATATATTTCAGCAGTAATGCTGTTTTGTGAAGAGAGAAGGTATAAGCTGAATTTTACTTGAGATTTCCTGGCCTACAACTGGAATGCACATAGTTGCCGGTAGTAAGCGCGTAGGTTCCATTTGCCACAAGAAATCCATGGTCTGAAGAAGACTTTGGAAATGAGGATGCACATGCTGAACATAGAAATAAATAGCAACCATCATCACAAAAAGTTACGAAAATGCTGGTTTTTTTAAAAAAAGTTCAGATCACTGTGGAGCCACAGAAATAGTCATGGAGGGAAGTAAAACAGAAAAAACAGCGATCCACCTTGAAGAATTGAGTACTATGCATAATAATTTGCTTACTGTATCTTCATAGATACACTTTGAACCTCAAAGATTAATGGAAAGAAATAGCTGGACAGTTCATCAGACTGAACAATGTGCTCGTTAGTTATGCTGGCTTACTGAAGTGGATCTTCACATGTAAACCAAATGGTAAGCGGCTAAATTTAAAAACAGCAAGGCATAATGCAGCAAAATCTACAATGTGACCTCCAATTTATTTTGAAGTAGGTGAGTTACAACTACATTCACAAATCGCTCAGAACTTCCACAGGCAGCTATTATTATTGATAATACGCAAAATGTCCTTTAAAGTTTCAACAGGACTATAAAAAGATAAGACTATTTTCAAAAACCTTATGATGCCATATGGAAATGAATGATCATTTTTGACCTAGATTTAATATCCCCAGCGAAGATTTATGTGCTCATAAGTCATAAATAAGAAAACTCGTCCAAAACTTTTACGCTATCAATATTCAATTGTATACTCGCAAGAAGGTTGGAACATTGAGAACCTGAAACATGATTCATCCAACTCAAGGATTGAGGAACTACACTGGAGCATTTTCTCAAGGATTTAGTGGATCGCGACCCATGCCCCGAATCGTCGTCCCGGAGATGTATACTCCACATCGATCCTTGTTCGTTGAGGTAGCGACCCTCGACCCCGTTCCTCGACCCAGGCGACCCAGATTTCTAACAACTATGATTGTGACTAGGCTATCTATCCGATAGATTATTTAACAGGAGGAAAATTAGCAAGCTCACCGATCCATTTCAATATAAAACAGCTTAATTAGCAGCTAACAATGAAAAAACATTTAAACATCTAGAGGCAAAAGACAATGATCTAAACATGATAATTCTCCCACCTTACATCAGATTTCATCAAAGATTAAACACGGTAATTCTCCCACCTTACACTCATAAATTTTGATTCTTGGACTGTTCTTATTCACTTTTGACTAATAAATGCATGAAATTGAAGGATAGCTGTTTTTTTAGAAACACAATACAAACGCAAACGCTCACAATGCGTATATACACTCACCCCTATGAACACACGCACGCACACACTACCCCTATGAGCACCTCCGAGAGTCTGAGCCGGCGGGTCTTGAGATTGACGAAGTCACCGTAGGCGCCTTGCTATCGACGGGAATGTCGCCTTCCACTCAAAGAATATTCCGCCTTTACGAGAGGGGAAGGTGGTGCTGACCAACCAACGAGAGGTGCCGGACTTGCACAGGCCCCTGGAGTGGTGGCCGGAAGCTTCTGCTCGAGGAAGGCGCCGCCTTTTTCTCCGGGTGGACGCCAGTAACAGCAGCTCCACCCGCCGGTGGCAGCAGTCGCAAGCGGACGCCAGGTCGAGACAGAGCGCTGCTGCTTCTCGCCTGCCCTGCCTCGTCCTTCCTCGACTGCCTCCGTGCCTAGGCCGTCCACCACCACGAGCACGAGGAGGAGGAGGGGATCCTCTCGCGCCTCCCCTCATGCCTGATGTCCGGGAAGAACGAGTGGAGGAGGGGAGGGGCCGCGGCGCTGGTAGATCTAGATGGGAGTTGGAGAAAGAGAAGCTCGGGGGTGCAGTGGCGGGGGGAGGGGGTGGCAACATCGGCGAGCGAGCTGCTGACCGGAGAGGAACAATCAACGAGTGAGGAAGACGAGCCCGTGGAGGTTTGTCGGGAATTTTGCAAGGACTTATTTGCAAAATGACCAGCGTGAACAGTATTTTGGGTCGGAAGGAGTACTAATATCAATGGCCTATTTGATTTTTGGATTCCGTAAAGATGCAGAAAAATCAAAAAACGCATCCGCCATATATATATGGTTACAATGTCACTTTCACTCCATTTGAATCAAAGAGGTCTTAACAGTTGAATGAACATGTCCAATACATTGACTTATCCACCATGTTTTGGTCAGTCTATCTTTCACACGTGCTCCTCCAAAACCCTGGTTAGCGAGGACTCGAGGTCCTGCTTCTCTTGTCACGGTAGTACCTCCTCCGAGTGGGCAGCTTTTATCAATTTGTAAGATTCGTTCTTTTTTGGATATATCTTCGTACAAAGTGTGACACCTGTGATTGCATTGTTATCTCTTGAGAAATATACTAAACTATGGGAATTCTCTCTAATTTTGTCGTTGATTCTCAAAAAAAGTACAAACCACTTGTATTCATCAATTTGCATTAAAAGTGATACATTGCAGGTGTAAAATCAACCAAATAACGAGCTTGCTTGGAATTGTTGAATCCGCTTGCTTGGAATTTGTTGAAATCTTGCAACAAAAAAGACCCACATCACCTCTCATAGTACATAGGGTACCCAAATTCCCTAATCAGTGGTCAAATTCCTAGTTGTTGGGTAAAATAACGAGCTTCATGGATGACCTTAGCAGATCTAGCGTTATTTTCGTCGAGGCATTGTGTCGTTGCTTTTTGTCTAATGTATTGTCCGTCTATCTCTCCCTTCTCTCTGCCTCATCCGTCCGCATGTT
Source organism: Avena insularis (assembly GCA_023614405.1). NCBI lineage: Eukaryota > Viridiplantae > Streptophyta > Magnoliopsida > Poales > Poaceae > Avena > Avena insularis. Next base: position 372,045,649 of record CM042695.1, on the reverse strand, counting down.
TCTATCGTCAGCTCTACTCTAGCCATGGTCGAGAAGCAAAACTAGACACCAATTTTGGTTGCTTACCACTCCATTGCGTCATGCACACATCAGTATCTGTTGGAAATATAAGCAATAATTCATATGATTTAATCCGAATAATAAACTGATAAATCATGATCATACAAACGGTATTAAAACCAATTATACAGATCAACAAAGTAGATAAACAAATTACATCTATAGGAGATAAACCTATCACATCTACATCAAACACTAGAACAAAGAACTCTAGCATAATCCGAAAGAGAGAAATCGAGATCACGTACAGTGTAGGCTGAATAGCAGCCGCAGCGGTTGCAGCAGCGTCACCCATGTTGAGGTTGTCGAAGAGGTCACTCACGTCTGGGAAGAAGTCGTCGTTCGGGAACTCGCCGTCGGACGATGTCGTGGTTTCCAGTAGTCGCGCTTGAGCGCTCCCCAAAAACCTGATCGCCCCTCACCCGTACAGGTTCACGAGAGACGGGGTTCCGGAGACATACTGTCCTGATCTGCGGTGCACGCCGCAAGCCGGGATGGGGAAGACGAAAGCGGCGGCGCAAGGTTCTGGAGGTAGGCGCGTGTGTGGATTGATACGGTGCCGATTAGGTTTAGCCCCGAACGCTTATATAGTGCAGGTTAGGAGGATCGTGGGCTCATCCCACGTCCGAGTCGGTAACAGCCACGTCCATAAAAAACTAGAAACGACTGTAATTAACGAGTCCGTTAATGACTCATAATCAGTTTTCCTAACAAGCAAAATAAAGCTCGGCTCGGCGAGATTCCCGCAACCATGCGCCGCAGCGTCGGACGCAGGCGTGGCGTGGCGAGGCGAGGAGGAGGGCGAGGGCTACTCTTCTTGTCACACATTAGTGAGTGGTGCAACACTCTACTATATAAGATGATCCAACTCCCTTCAACTAGCAATGTAGGACTAAACTTTAGCACCACTAGCACAGCCATATGCTGCCATATACAAGTGGGCCAAAGAGAATTTCAGAATTTGTCTAATGGACCAACAGCCCAAAAACTCACCAAATTCCAACAATCCCCCACAAAGTCTCATTGGCACATCACATCACTTTTCTTCCAGAACATTGTTTTATATACCGGTATGTAGTGGAGACTTTTAAGTTGAACTTCCACGTTAAACTTCATGCTACACTAGCTAGCAACTTGAATAGTGGACTATGCCTTGAACTACAAGTTTTCTGCGCGCTAGTTTCACACAAAATCTAGACCGGTACAGGGCTACCGTCGGCTTTCCCGCGGTTTGGAGCTTATGCGTCATACTCCAGGGCCTTTCATGAGTTTATTAGAGAGCACCCAACTCTCACGGACTGCGACGTTTGACAGTCAGACTCATATAGGTGTGTTCCTCAAGAGATGTTCTGTAGGACAACATCTCCGCTTATAAAAAGCCACTTGGAACACATTAAGATAAATATCAACCTGCCATGCAGATTAAGAGAGTATTGCATCTTAATGGAGATGTAAATATAATATGGGGATACTCTCCTCTCAGCTGACCAACAGCTTGTCTCCCAGCTCTAATTCACGGGATCTCCGATCACATAGAGTGGGTTGCCACTGGGATCAACTCATAGCGTGGGTATCAAACCCATCTCCCTCGATGCATTATCTATCACATTGCGTGATAAACCCTTTATGAAGGGATCTGCCAGATTATTAGATGTTTGGATATAATCCAACGCAATAACTCCGGATTTTCTCAGTTTCCTGACAGATTTCAATCTCCTCTTCACATGCCTTGATGACTTCATATTATCCTTAGAACTGTTTACTTTGACGATCACAATTTGATTATCACAGTTCATCGGGATGGCGGGTATTGGTTTTTCAACCACAGGTAAGTCCATCAAGAGCTCACGAAGCCACTCTGCTTCAACAGTGGCTGTGTCTAATGCTGTGAGTTCTGCTTCCATTGTTGACCTCGTTAAGATGGTCTGCTTGCAAGACTTCCAGGAAACAGCGCCACCACCAAGTGTAAACAAATAACCACTTGTGGCCTTAATCTCATCAGCATCAGATATCCAGTTTGAATCACTATAACCCTCAAGTACCCGTGGATACCCAGTATAGTGAATATCATAACTCGCAGTGCCTTTCAAATAGCGCAAAACTCTTTCAAGAGCATGCCAATGATCATCTCCAGGATTTGACACAAATCGACTCAGTTTGCTTACAGCAAAGGAGATGTCAGGTCTAGTAGCGCTTGCTAAATACATGAGCGAGCCAATAATTTGAGAATATCTCAATTGATCTTTAGCAGTCCTTCGATTCTTTCGAAGTAGCACACTCGGATCATAAGGCGTTGGAGAAGAATTGCAGTCGCTATACCAAGCGGTTTACTCAATATCTTTTCCACATAGTGAGATCAGAAAGGTAATCCCACCATTGTCATCCTTTAGTAGATTGATGTTTAAAATTACATCAGCCACTCCCAAGTCCTTCATCTCAAAGCAACGAGATAGGAACTCTTTGACCTCCTCGATAACAGCGATGTTGGTCCCGAATATCAATATGTCATCAACATAGAGACACATAATAACTCCCTCGCCCCCACCATGGCGATAGTACACACATCTGTCAGCTTCGTTTACAACAAAGCCTTCAGGAGTTAAAGTTCTTTCAAACTTCTCGTGCCACTGTTTAGGAGCTTGCTTAAGATCATATAAAGATTTCACTAACTTACACACCTTTCCTTCATGACCATCTACTACAAATCCATCAGGCTGCTCCATATAAATTTCCTCATCTAGCTCTCCATTTAGAAAAGTTGTCTTAACGTCCATTTGATGAACGAGAAGACCATGTGAGGCAGCCAAGGAAAGTAGTACTCGAATAGTGGTCAACTGCTACAGTGAGTAGGTATCGAAGAAGTCTTCACCTTTCTTTTGGGTATAACCCTTAGCCACAAGACGTGCCTTGTACTTTTCAATAGTACCATCAGGTCTAAGCTTTTTCTTAAACACCCATTTATATCCTACAGGTTTACACCCATAAGGACGATCAATGATTTCCCAAGTACCATTAGCTAAGATGGAGTCCATCTCGCTTCGGACAGCTTCCTTCCAGTAGTCAGCATCTTGAGATGCATAGGCTTCTGAAATAGAAGTGGGAATATCATCCACAAGGTACACAATGAAATCATCATCAAATGACTTTGCAATCCTTTGTCTCTTGCTCCTTTTGGGAGCTTCATTGTCATCCTCCACAGGATCATTAGAGTGTTCTATCGGCATAGTGGGTTCATGAATTATAGAAAATTCCTAACTAGATGAACTAGTCATCTCCTGATTTGATGAGCTAGACATACCTTTCATAGGAAAGATGTCTTCAAAGAAATTCGCATCATTCGACTCCATAATTGTACCAACATGCATGTCGGATACCTCAGATTTTACTATCAAAAATCTATAGCCAATGCTATGAAAAGCATATCCCAGAAAAACACAATCAACGGTTTTTGGTCTAAGCTTTCGCTTCTTGGGTATTGGAATATTGACTTTCGCCAAACAACCCCAAGTTTGTAAGTAAGAGAGTTTAAGCCTTTTATTTTCCCATTCCTTAAATGGAGTCGTGGTTTTATCCTTTACAGGAACACGGTTTAGGACATGACACGCGGTCATTAGCGCCTCCCCCCACCATTCCTTGGAAAGACCCGATGTATATAACATGGCGTTAACCAAATCAGTTAGAGTGCGGTTCTTCCTTTCGGCCACCCCATTTGACTGAGGTGAGTAGGGAGGCGTCCTCTCATGTATAATACCATGTTCCGCACAGAATAAATCAAATTCATTTTAAAAGTACTCTCCACCACGATCCGACCTTAGCCGCTTGATTTTAAGATCAAGTTGGTTTTCTGCTTCGACTTTATAGATTTTGAAGTAGTTCAAAGCTTCATCTTTAGATTTCGTAAGATAAACATAGCAGTATCTAGTGGAGTCATCAATCAACGTCATAAAGTATCTTTTTCCACCTTTTGTCAACACACCATTCATCTCACAAAGATCTGAATGTATAAGTTCTAGCGGTGCTAAGTTTCTCGATTCCGCAGCTGTATGAGACTTGCGGGGTTGCTTTGCTTGCACACAAACTTGGCACTTAGAACCTTTGACAGTGGTAAATTTCGGAATTAAACTCATATTGGCTAGCCGCGTCATGCAACCAAAGTTAATATGACAGAGTCGTGAATGCCAAACATTGGACTCATTATCATTGCAAACATGATTAATAACTTTAGTACATGAGTCTGACAAAGACAAGCGGAACAGACCTCCGCACTCATAACCCTTTCCAACAAATTGTACATACTTAGAAATTACAAATTTATTAGACTCAAAAACCAACTTAAAGCCATCTCGACATAAAAGCGATCTGCTGACGAGATTCTTATTGATGGAGGGAACATGCTGCATGTTCTTGGTCAGACGGTATTCAAGTAAACTTCAGATTTACCGTACCAACACCATGAACAGAAGCACGTGAGCCGTTTCCCATTAGCACGGAAGAGGTCCTTGAGACCTGATAAAAGGAAAACATGGAAATATCAGAACATACATGTGTATTAGCACCCGTGTCTATCCACCAATCAGGAGAATGACATACTGAAAGGATAGTAGGTAAAATACCGTACCCAGCATCCTTCATCTCAGTATTGCTAATAACAACATTAGCGGCATTGCCATTGTTCCCATGTTGACGCTTGTCAAAGCGATTAGGGCAGCTAGGAGCCCAATGACCAGGATCACCACAGACGTGGCAAGAGCCTTTCCTCTTATCATTTTTCTTCTTGAAGTTGGTTGAGTGCGTGGCCTTGTTCTTGCCATCGAACTTCCCCTTTCCTTCAGTTTTGTTCTTATTCTTGAACTTGTGGGATTGGAAGTTTTTCCTCTCCACTAAATTGGCAGTAGAACTTCCCTCAAGTCCTCGAGCAGTTTTGTCCTTTGCTCTCGCCTTCTCTTCCACATGAAGAGACCCAATGAGATCCGTAACAGAAAACTCATGTCTCTTATGTTTTAAAGAAGTAGCAAAGTTCCTCCACGAAGGAGGAAGTTTGGCAATAATGCCACCAGCCACAAATTTGTCCGGTAAGGAACACTTGAACTGCTCAAGTTCTTTGGCAAGTGATTGTATCTCATGAGCTTGCTCAACGACGGAGCGCTCATCAACCATCCTGTAGTCATAGAATTGCTCCATGACATACAGCTCAGTGCCAGCATCCTAGTGACATGGTTATACCCTACGGGTACGTGACTTCGGCATACCTGGTCTAGCCCAAGGAAGGCCCACAGCAGGTATACGCTGGCCCATGAAGATTTTCGGGTGGCCAAGGCCCATGACGCCTTCGGATCCTTGGAGAGCAAGACTAGCGGAGATAGGAAATTCAAAGGGGTAAAACCCTAGAACTTGTAACCGACTAGGACTATGCCCGGGACCTGCCTAAGTCTATATAAAGGCCGGGAGGGCACGCCCTAGATCTCTCGACTCATACTCTCGCACACGCATCCACGCCAGATCCAATCTGCGCACCCTGTAACCTTCGGTTCCGCCGTAATCAAGAGCAGACAAGCAGGAGTAGGGTTTTCCCTCTGGGGGCCTGAACCTGGGTAAATCTCGTGTCCCCTGGTTGCTTGTCTGTTAACCGTGCCGCGATCTCCAGCATCCCCATCTTCTCCAAAACCCAAGTCCATAACAATGGGCATTGACGAGATTAAACCTCATCAATTGGCGCCGTCTGTGGGAATTGGGGCTGTTGATTGTGCGATCGTGACGGTTCCGACCCGATCGATCTACAACTCCGCAGCGACGGAGAATCACCTCCTCTTCGGCGCTTTCGACTTCACCACCCACTCGCCGGCCACCATGAAAGATTTCGAGTCCGTAGGCGACGAACTCGAGATCCTATTCGGGAGCTTCTGCTTCCAGGTGGGCCAAACTGGCACCCTCCGTCTCCCCGAGCGGGTGTCCGTGCCATCAATCAGGCCATGTTCATGGGCTCCACACCCTGTGCTACGCACATCACCATCAACAGATGAGTTTTACGACAACAGCAGCTGTAACTCCGATCTGTGTGATCCACCTTCGGATGAGGGAATCTACGGTTCCGGACCCGAAAGCTGCGGCAGCAGCCAACCAATCTGCGGGCGCTATCTATGTGCCGCAGTCATCCAAGGCGACGAGGAAACACCTAACCCGCCGCCCAACCGAAACGGCGGAAACGGCGAAAACAGAAGAAGCCAGTCCCCCCACCCAACAGGGAAAACAATGGCCACTTCATCCAACTTAGCAAAGAAGGATGGGTCCAGGCGCGCCGTGCCGTCGCAGGTGACATAGTCCTACCTGCGGACGCCTCACGTGACCTACTGATGGTGTACCACTACCTCCTCATCGAGGAGCACAAGAAACAAGTCAAGATGCAGGAGACGCTCGACAAACGCAAGCAAGCAGCCTCAGAGTCCAGCGCGCGACGAGCTGCGCTCTCCGCCATGGCACCCGGCTCTAGCACAAACGGAAACCAGGGAAACAAGCACCGCTCGCGGGTGGAAAACATGGATCCCAAGGAGCGGCTTGACGTGACCCGAACTCTCCACACATCGTTCATGGATATGGATGCCGACGACAACATCATCCCGAAGACGCCACAGGCTGCGATCATGGCAGCCACTGCGTATCTCGCGGCTCACCCACCTCCGGAGGGGGACCCAAAAAGGGCCATGCATAGGTTCGCACTCACCGGACTAGGACTAATCGAAGCTGCGCTCCACGAGGACGCTCCTGCGGAGCCGAAGAAGAAAGCTCCGGCCAGGCGCGACCGGAGCCCCACCCCCTCATCCGAAGAGGAAGAGGAGCACGATCTTCCTCGAAGGAAGAAGAGCTCACGTCACCATAAACGCGACTACGACGCCAGATACAAGCTTACACAGCGCAAGATCGACAAAGCACGAGCCAAACGTGCATGTTCGTCTGAATCCGAGATGGACGAAGACGAAGGAGAATTCTGCGGAGCCCGATGCTTCAGCAGATCCGTTCGACGAACGCAGATGCCACGCAATTTCAAGCTTCCTTCGGATACTCCGAAGTTCAACGGCACGCAAGATCCAAAATCATGGCTCAGCGACCATCTGTCATCCGTCAAGCTGCATGGAGGCAACAAAGAAACCGCCATGCAATGCCTTCAGCTGCAGCTGACAGGCGCGGCGCGGGTCTGGCTCAGCAGCCTAACATCAGGGTCCATCCGAAGCTGGGAGGAGCTCGCCTACAGCTTCATCCGAAATTTCAAGGGCACTAGCAAGAGGCCCGCCTCAATCGAAGAGTTGCGAGCCTGCACTCAGAGAACGGGTGAATCTATTCGCTCATACATACTACGCAGGTCTACAACCAAGAACTCCGCAGCACACATATCCGAGGAGAGGGCCATCGACGCCTTCAGGGACGGCGTCAAACGACAGGATTTCAAGGAGGAACTTGGGCGCGTAAAGCCCAAGACACTCGACCACCTCATGGAAATCGCCAACAGTTGGGCAGACGGCGAAGATTGCATCCAGCGAGCGCAATCAGATGAAGAGGACGACTACGGCCGAAGACGTGAACGCCGCAACAAGAGGAGATCGCGCGTCTACGAGGACCGCGACGGACCCGACATGGTCGCGGCCGGCTACGCCGACCGCCGTAACGACAACAGCCGCAACAGCGGAGGATACCGTGGCGGAAACTTCCGCGACAACGGACGACCAACGCAGTCGTGGCAACGCCGCGACCGCGACAACGGACCCTCAGCATTCGACAAACTTTCGGGTCCATGCACCATCCACTTCTACATCGACAAACAGGATGGCAAAAAGAAAGCCATCCACATGCTCAAGGACTGCCGCGAGTTCCAGAAACTCAGCGAAGGCATGGTGCAGATGAGGCAACAAGCCCCAATACCTGCGTTTGGAAACGCACCTGCGCCAGGTGAAATAGCACACGGAGCTCCTCCACCGCCGCCTATTCGAGGCCCAAATCAACCAGTCGCACAACAAAAACAATGCCGGGTCGCAGACCCCCACCAAAGGGAGCACTAAATATGATCCAGAAGGGACGCCCCACAAACAGGGCGCAGAAGAAAATCACCCGACAAATCAACTTGGCCGTGGCAACTCCGCCTGCAATCCCTGAGTACCTCAGCGGATCGGAATTCTGCATCACATTCACTCGCGCGGATCACCCTTGCCAGATCCCTCGCCCAGGTCATGCTGTCCTGGTGCTGGAGGCGCAGATCGGAGGCTTCGAGATGAGTCGCGTCTTCATGGACGGCGGCAGCGGCATCAACCTAATGTTCGCAAGCACTCTAGCAGCTATGCGGATACCGCAATGCAGCCTGGAACAATCAGACACAATGTTCCACGGCATTGTCCCAGGAAAGGGCATATTCCCCCTGGGCAAAATAGGGCTCGACGTCATCTTCGAAAAGCCGGACAACTTTCGGCAGGAGCGCCTAGAATTCGAAGTGGTAGACTGGCCATCGCAATACCACGCCATCCTGGGGCGTGTAGCATTCGCAAGGTTCCTGGCAGTCCCACACTACGCATACCTACTACTCAAGATGCCAGGACCAAGGGGCGTCATTACAGTCCACGGGAGCTTCACCCGATCGGACCAATGCGGCGAGGATTTCAACAAAATCGCCATCTTCGGCATGCAAGACGAGCTTGTAAGGCTACGTGGAGGTGAAGGACAATGGGCTACCTCACAAGGCGTAACGCACGACATGTCCTTCGACTCCACCGTCAACACCAACAAAGTGCAGGTCCATCCGACGGACGCCTCAAGACGGGCGCTGACCTCGGCGCCACATAGGAAAGCGCTCGTCAATTCCTCCGTGAGCGCTGAAATCTTTGCTTGGTGTCCCGCGGACATGTCGAGTTCTGTGGAATTCGCCGAGCACGCACTCAACGTCTTTCCGGACACCAAGCCATCAAGCAGTCCATCCGAAGACGCCAGAGCCTGGGCGAAGCTATCGGCAAGAAATCAACAGATTACTCGCAGACTTCATTCGGGAAATCAAGGAAGCGAGTGGTGGCAAACACGGTGATGGTCGAAGAAGGACACGGACATCCTGCGGATGTGCGTGGACTTCGTCACTAAATAAGCATTGCCCAAAGGACCACTTCCCTCTTCCACGGATCGACCGGATCATCGATTACTGCAGGTTGCGAAACTCTCCTTCCTCGGCGCCTACTCAAGCTATAACCAGATTCGACTCAAGGTCGAAGATCAAGAAAACGGCGTTTATCACACCGCTCGAGTATTCTGTTACAACACAATGCCCTTCGGGCTAAGAACACGGTGCCACGCATTACCCGGCGATGCATGCAGCTGCCTCAAAGACCAGATCGGTGCATAGCGTCCAAGTCTATGTCGACGACATAGTAATAAAAACCAAGGAGGCAAGGACACTTATCGACGATCTCCACGAGACGTTCGACAACCTTGATCGCTACAGGATCAAGCTCAATCCAGAAAAGTGCGCCTTCGGCGTCCCTCGGTCATTTGCCGGGTACTTCATCTCTCAACGAGGATTGAGGCGAACCGAAGAAAATCGAGCCATTATGACAATGGAGAAGCGAAAAACCTCAAGGCGTTCAGCGGCTCGCGGAGTAAGCGGCACTAAGCAGTTCATCGGCCGCATGGGCGAAGGCCCTACCATTCTACCAAATGCGCCAAAGCGAGACAAGTTGAGTGGACACGAAATAGCAACGACGATTGAAAGCCTCAAGCGGCTCCTCTCCACCTCGCCAGTTTTGGTTACGCCAAAGGAGCGCGAACCCCTGCTGCTGTACATAGCAGCCACACACCAGGTGGTCAACACAGTACTCGTGGTCGAACGACCCAAAGAAGGCAAGACCCACGGGGTCCAGCGCCCAACCTACTACCTCAGCGAGGTTCTCACCCCAACAAAGCAGAGGTACCCTCACTACCAAAAGCTAGCCTACGGCGTGTTCATGACGGCTCGACGGTTGAGCCATTACTTCCAGGAGCACCAAGTGATGGTCGTCAACGAGGCACCCCTGAACAGCATCCTGAATAATCCAGAGGCAACAGGACGGGTTGCCCTGTGGGGCATCGAACTATCACCCTTGGACATCGTCTCACGAAGCGACACAATCAAATCTCAAGTCCTTCCGGACTTCTGGTACCTTGGATGGAGCTGCAGCTGCAGACACCCAGACATGTCGCAATCTGGACAATGCATTTGACGGCTCCAAGCGCGAAGCGAGGCAGGAGTCATCTTGACCTCCCGCAAGGTGACAAGATGAAGTACGTTCTTGGATGAAATTGAGCCTCCAACAACGAAGCGAATCTGAGCCCTCATCCATAGCATGAGGATGGCAAAGATATGCGGCGCAACGCGCCTGGTCATCTACGGTGACTCCAACCTCGTCGTCCAGCAGACGATGAATGAGTGCGATGCACACGCGGAAAACATGATCGCGTACCGCGCGCTCTACAACGCACTCGAAGGAGAATTCGACGGCTGCGATCTTCGACACGTCGGAAGGGAAAGCAACGAGGAAGCCGGCAGACTCGCCAATATCGTCTCCACTTGTGCAAAGGTGCCACCAGGTGTGTTCCTCGAACAGATCTGCGTGCTATCCATCAAGCGGAAATTCCCCAAGGGATCACCCGAAGAAGCAGAACACTCGAGGGTTACGCTACCCGAAGGTCATGAAGGACCCGAAAAGTTGGACACCGAAGTTGCCATGGTCAACCTAATGCAGGTCATGGCAGTCGAAGAAACCTGGACACGCCCATACCTCCAGTTCCTGATAAACAGAGAATTGCCTGACAGCCCGACAGATGCCCGGCGCATATCTCGTCGGTCAAAAGCCTTCACCATCATCAACAGCGAACTGTACAAACGCAACATCACGGGTGTACTACAACGGTGCGTCACCATCGACGGCAAGCCATACTCAAGACATCCATGAGGGCATCTGCGGCCACCACGCAGCTCCCTTCTCGCCAAAGCTCTACGAAAAGGGATTCTCTTGGCCAATGGCCATGAGCATAAAGGACATCGTCCGAAGATGCAACTGCCAACGGTTCGCCGACAAACCGACGCACTGGTCGAACCGACCCATACCCATAGCTTGGCCTTTCGCCCAATGGGGCCTCGACATGATCGGCAAACTGCCAAAGTCCTCGAAAGGGGGACACGTCTTCCTCCTGGTCGCAGTCGACAAATTCACCAAGTGGATCGAGGCCATGCCAGTCACCAACCAGAAGGGCAAAACGCCGTCAAATTCTTCGAATCCATTGTCTACAGGTTCGGCGTACCACACAACATCATCACCGACAACGAATCAAACTTCATCTCCGAAGAATTCCAGGACTTCTGCGAAGGTCTCGGGATCAACATCACGTACGCCTCAGTGGCACACTCGCAAACAAACGGGCAAGTGGAAAAGGCCAACGGCCTAATTGGCGTCGGCATCAAGAAGCGCCTCATGAGCTCACTCGAGCAAAAAGCTGGAAACTGGACGAAAGAGCTACCGTCCGTCTTGTGGAGCTTACGGACTACGCCAAACAGCTCCACCGGCTACACACCGTTCTTCATGGTGCACGGAGCTGAGGCCGTGCTACCAGCCGAAGTGCGCCACCAGGCTCCAGTCGTCAAACACAAAAGCCGAATCCACGGCTGCACTCGAAGATGCCGTCGACACACTCGACGAAGCACGGGATATAGCAGCAGCTTGATCAGCGGTGTACCAGCAAAGTCTCCGCAACTATCACAGCCGCCGGCTGCGCCCAAGGTCCTTCGTCGAAGGAGACCTCGTCTTGCGACTCAAGCAAAAGCGATCGAATAAATTCGAGTCACCGTGGGAAGGACCCTACATCATCACCGAAGTCATCCCAGGTGGCGCCTATCGCCTCAAGCATGTGGAGTCTGGAGTCGCATACTCCAATCCATGGAATATCTCGCACCTGCGACGATTCTACACGTAGCAACCTACCCCCTTTTACTTTCAATAAGGCTTTCAGCCAAGGCTACTCAGCCGAACAATGTACTTCCTCCATTACGATATAAATGAAGATAAGTGTCTCGCCCCAAAACTTCGGTTCATTATTTCCTGCATATTTACTATATGCTACAAACGCGCTCGGAGGCTCCCCCCACCTCACGATTTCATCGACTGAGGACAACAACGCGCTCGGGGGCTACCCCCACCTCACGATTTCATCGATTGAGGACAACAACACGCTCGGGGGCTCCCCCCACCTCACGATTTCATCGACTGAGGACTACAACGCGCTCGGGGGCTCCCCCCACCTCACGACTTCATCGACTGAAAACCAAACATGTACACCTGAGTAGCTGACAACGTCAGACAAACGAAAAGGACACGCACTCGATCAAAGCACTGCGTGCTCACAAACAAACCTTTACAACAAAGGGCACAACGTGCCCAGCCGAAATATACAAATTTTACATCCCTCTCTTTTTACAGGAACTACCTATGTTGAAGAATAACCTGAGCACGCTGCTCAAACAAATCTACAATCTGTTCGGCATACTGCCTTACAGCCGCGTAATACGGACGCATGTCCAACTCGCCACCATCCGGTCGAAGAGGTGGCCTAGCTGCCACAACAGCCAAATCTATGTCAGGGCGGTGCACCCTCACAAGAGACAAAGCAGCCTTCACTCCTGCGACGAGCTGCTGCCGCACCAGCTCCTTGACATTGCTGGCACTCCAAAACTTCGACAGAAGACCTGCAAGGGTCGTCGGCACGGCATCCAAAGGAAACATGACGTGCAGCACCGAGGAAAGTGATGTCTGCACCTGGTGGAGCACCCGCGAAACCTGATAAACACGATCCTGCATCGTCGCCAGAACCATGGCGCGATCGCGATCCATCCAGAAGAAGCCGCCGGCCTCCATGTCCTGTTGAGTCAAGCAATTGACCCGATCAGCGACACGCTCTTTTTCTTCCCTCGGAGCAAGATTCGCACCTGCGACAACAGCACAAAACAAGAATAAGGTCAGCAGGCTCACCCGAAGAACTGAGCTACAGCCCGAAACAAGGATCAACTTACATTGCAGCTGCTCGGACAGCCGACCCAACTCCGCCATCAAGTACTCCTCTCTGGCTGCACCACGATCCGCCTTGGATTTCCAAACGTCGGCGCGACCACGTAACCCGAGCAATTCCCTCTCCAAGCTGCGCACGCGATCTCGAAGGAAAGCGAGCTGCAAGGAATCATCCAACGATGGTCGCAAGGGCTTTGCGGATGAAGTGTCAACTGGGTCAGCACCCGAAGGAACCTATAGCAGCGGAAAAAAGAAGGCGCACAGACATTCAGCCAAGGATAGAGCAAAACTCGGAGGAATTCATTAAATATATAAGGCCACTACGTGGCACAAGGATGGTATCCCTCAAGATATTTACAACAAAAGTAGACTACAAACTACCCTACGCCTACTATGCCTAAGGTGCAGGACACTGAGTCGCCTCAGAGCCAGACTGCCTAGCTTTGGCCTCGCCTTTGCCCATGATGCGTACTCGAACAACAAGTCAATGAGCTTGGGCCCATATAAATGCAATGGCGGAGTAGGCAGCGAAGGCTACCTCAGATCCATCCGCAGTCGTCGACATCCGAGAAGTGATCTGGGGCAAGTCCAGCTCTGCTCCAGCCGCCAAGGCCATCGCCAGCCCGACGGACGCGTCGATGCCCTTACGCTGCGCTTATGCGCGCAGCGCTGCCACCGACAGTGAGCCTCTGCCAGGGCATCCACATCTTCAAGGGTTGCACTCTTCGAGAAGAGCTCCTGGTAGAAGCGACCAAGGACCTCTTTCGCCTTGGCAAGGGAGTTGGCAGCGGTCTTGCGGCGTCTTCGACCGCCACAGTGGCATCATCTAGAGCACTCCCGTGCTCCAGAGCACCGCGGTCGAACTCGATGCCTGCGTCATCTGAGACAAAAATGAAGAAAAGCATGAAGAAAGGCAACATAGAAGAAGACCCGTAGAAATAGAAACAAGTTCAAAAAACTAGCACTCGCCCGAAATAGCCTTGGCAGCAGCCATGAGCTTCGCCGCCACCCCTCTTTCACGAGCAGCCGCAACGGTGGCCAGCTGCTCCTCACGATCTGCGGCCTCCTGCTGTAGACGCTCCTTCGCTTCGGCTGCCTTTGACAGCTCTAGCTCAAGGCGCTCTTTCGCGCCGACGGCGGCTTCAGCTTTCTGCTCCGATTGGCCAAGGCTCTTTTTAAGAGCGTCGACCTCACGAAGAGAGTCGTTATGCTCATCTGCATTTAAGACAAGCAAGTGTCAAAGAACAGAACCAGGATAAAACAAGAGAGGTATTAAAAGGCAGACAGATACCTTGAAGCTGCCGAAGTTTTGCCTCCAGCGCCAGGCGCTCCCCCACTAGCCGCTTGGCCTCCTGTACAAAAGGCTGCAGAAAAAAGGAAATAGCAGTAAGAAAAGGACTTGGGGGATACGCCCAACACAAAGGAGTAAAAACAACATTAGCACACGAAGACACTCGGGGGCTTCCCCCGTGACATGAGGCAGAAAACTTACATGCTCCGATGGCGACCCCGAAGCCCCGCCTGCGAAATTCTGAGGCGCAACCACCAGCACCTCCCGCACAGGAGGATCTGGAGCGGCGCCGCCCGAAGTCACCACCGTCTGAGGAGGAGGCGACGCAATGTTCGACTCCCCCATCATCTCCCGCGCATCATCACTAGAGTCGTGGGAGGATTGCCTGCATACGAACCAATCAACATAGGTGCAAAAATCATGAAGGGAAAAGGACAACAGTACAACAAGAAAACTTACGAGCCCAATGCGCTCAGGTCGAAGATAGGAGAAGCCCTTCGGGCCCTCTTCTCCTCTTTCTTCTCTTCCTTCTTCTCCTCCTTCTTTTCTTCCTTCTTCCGCTTTGCTGGCGGGTGCGGCGCAACAGCCCGCACAGGAATGGCAGGAAGGGGAGAGGAAGAACCTCCATGACCATCACTATGACGCTCAAGGCCCAGAGGATTTCTGGGAGTCGGAGGAGTCGAGGCATCCGAAGACTCGCTGGAGCTCCATGATCGCTTGCGCGTATGGTCCTCACTCGACTCGTCGGCATCCTCACGGAGATCGGCACTAAGGAGGCTTCGGACACGGAATCAACCACTTCATTATCCGGGGCATTCGGATACCTTTCGGGCAATGGTGGTACCATGCCCGGCACTTTGAAGCTCTACAAGATGAGAAGGAACTTTGTTAGCAAACAAAGGAAACAAATACACACCCAACAAAAAAAAGGGGGAGCACTACGTGCACAAATCTACACCTTTGGCACGGCCAACGTCGAAGAAAAGGGAGGAGTCAGCGACTTCCCCGGGATTTTTTCTCCGGCCTTGAACTTCAGCAGCGCGCGAAGATCCCTGTCAAGATTCCCCTCGGAGATTTTCTCACTCGAAACCCTCGTCGGATCACGGCGCCCAGAACAAAGAAACATCGGGTGCGCCCTCGCTTGGAGAGGCTCCACCCGACGCTCTAGAAACGTCCGGATGATATCCACGCCGTTCACCTCTTTCTCCGGAATCAATTGGAGATCCTCCACCCGACGATAAAGGGCCTCTATCTCCGCCACTTCACCGTCCAGGATTTGGTTTTTCCAGGATCTTTTCTTCTCAATCAATTGGGAGGGGTCAAAGGGAACAAGACCAAAATCTTGCCCGGGCAATACGGAGTCACGGATGTAAAACCATCGCCTCCGCCCGTACTGGACAGATTCGGACATGGAAAAGGAAAAGAATTGCAGATTGGGACTAAGGGAGATGATGAAACCCCCAATGGGACACACACCATCCGAACTAGACTGCCTCTTCACGGAATAAAGCTTCCGGAAGAGGCCAAAGTGCGGCTCAATGCCAAGCCAACACTCGCAAAATGTGATAAAACACGCAATGTGGAGAAGAGAATTGGGAGACAGATGATGAAGCTGAACCCCATAGAAGAAGAGCAGTCCACGGAGGAAGTCGTGGACCGGATAAGAAAACCCGCGCATCACGAAGGCCAGAAACATAACCCGGTACCCAGATGGGGGACGGGGGATTACCTCATTGCCAGGAAGTTTGATGGCCGTCATATCTTGCGGGATCAGGCCCCGCTCGTGCAGTTTGCGGAGATCGCTCTCCCGCGTCTCTAATCGCCGCCAGCCACCATCGGTGACGCGAGCAGCGGTGGTGCCCTTCTTGCCTCCGGCGGCGCTGGTCCCAACCGCAGATGAAGACTTCTTTGTTTTCCCCATTGCGGTACAGAGGTGGTGGCGATGTCAACACAGAAAAAACGAAGGAAATGTGGAAGGAAATCAAACCACGGTCTCCCCCAATGATTATAACAGCGAAGATGACGCACGGCAGCCGTCCATCCAGAAAACCTAACGCCAACGGCAGATCTGGCCGTACACGTGTCAACATCACAACGAACCGTCGTTACCACGCCGTCCACTACGCGCGGAAATCGAGGAGACGCCGTAATTATCTCCACGCCGCGCGTGACCGGTCAATTCAAAGTCAGCAAGTGGGACCCGCGCTTCGTCCAGTCAAGTCATATCTAGCGTAGCAGACGCTTGAGGTCATCGGTCGTCAGCACTGACGTCATCAAAAGCTATACTAGCACCAACTTTGGCTCACAGCTAAGAGTACTCACTCGAATCTTCGATTCGACTAAATACTCGGAGGCTACTCCTATCAGGAGCGCTGGCCGCGCACCCGACAAAAAAATGTGGACAAGTTACTTCTCTGAGTCCTATGTCGAGTCTACGACTCCACTACGGACTCGGGGGCTACTCCCATAGGGAGGATGGATTTAAGCATCCGAAAATTTTCGAGTCCTGCGGACTTAGCGACTGAAGCAATGCTTGAACTAAAGTCTCCGTTCGAGTCTACGACTCGAACAGACACTTGGGGGCTACTCCCATGGGGAGCGCTGGTCGCGCACCCTATGAAATCTTCGACTGCGATCTTTCGGATCAGCACGCAAAAACTTTTTGGCAACTTTGCCCCAACAAAACGGCCGAGTGAGTGACAATCTCCTAGGCCACCCGAAGCACCTCCGTGGTGATAAATGTTCGGATGCTGCATCTGCGACGCAAAGATAAGACCTACAGATATCATCTGATGGCCTGGCAACGCCTTTTGTTGCGCTCTGCTAGTATAAATCCGTACCAGCAGGTACGATGAAAAATCCCGACGGACGCGTTGGGTACACCAATTAAAATCACTGGAATTCCACTCCTGTAAGTCCTCCGCGGCCTGAGTCGAATTACGCCAGCATATGTTCTAGGTCCGGGTTGAGGGACTCGAACCTAAAGAAGATCGTGTTGTTTCGTCCTAAGACAGTTAACTGACCCTGATCCGTCGGGTGAGTCAGGCACACGCATCAACAATACCTACACACATATACTATTAAAATATAGTTGCACCCGAAGGATGGAAGAGTCCTCAGTCGAATCTACGATTCGACTGATCACTCGGGGGCTACTGACATGGTTATACCCTACGGGTACGTGACTTCGGCATACCTGGTCCAGCCCAAGGAAGGCCCACAGCAGGTATACGCTGGCCCATGAAGATTTTCGGGTGGCCAAGGCCCATGACGCCTTCAGATCCTTGGAGAGCAAGACTAGCGGAGATAGGAAATTCAAAGGGGTAAAACCCTAGAACTTGTAACCGACTAGGACTATGCCCGGGACCTGCCTAAGTATATATAAAGGCCAGGAGGGCACGCCCTAGATCTCTCGACTCATACTCTCGCACACGCATCCACGCCAGATCGAATCTACGCACCCTATAACCTTCAGTTCCACCGTAATCAAGAGCAGACAAGCAGGAGTAGGGTTTTCCCTCCGGGGGCCTGAACCTGGGTAAATCTCGTGTCCCCTGGTTGTTTGTCTGTTAACCGTGCCGCGATCTCCAGCATCCCCATCTTCTCCAAAACCCAAGTCCATAACAATGGGCATTGACGAGATTAAACCTCGTCACCTAGACCCCAAACTTGGCCTCGAGTGCTTCCCACGCGTCCTTGCCATTATCAAATGACATATAAGGATCAACAATGTTGTCTCCAAGAACACTGAACAAAGCTGCCATAAACATGGTATTGGCTTTCTTAAAGTTCGCTTTCTGCTCAGCAGAAAGATCTTCTTCAGGCTTGCCAAGAGTGGCGCTATAGCAGTTTAGATTTTTAAACCAGAGAATTGCTCTCTTACGCCATCTCTTATAGTGCATGCCATCAAAAGGAGGCGGCCTAGTAGCCGCGGCTACACCAGTGGAATTCAGTTGCCTATAATCAGGTTTTTGAATTGTTAGAAATATAAGCAATAATCCATATGATTTAATCCGAATAATAAACTGATAAATCATGATCATACAAACGGTACTAAAACCAATTATGAAGATCAACAAAGTAGATGAACAGATTACATCTATAGGAGATAAACCTATCACATCTATACCAAATGCTAGAACAAAGAACTCTAGAATAATTCGAAAGAGAGAAATCGAGATCACGTACAGTGTAGGCTGAATAGCAGCCGCAGCGGTTGCAGCAGCGTTACCCATGTTGAGGTTGTCGAAGAGGTCACTCACGTCCGGGAAGAAGTCGTCGTTCGGGAACTCGCCGTCGGACGACGTCGTGGTTGCCAGTAGTCGCGCTTGAGCGCTCTCAAAAAACCTGATAGCCCCTCACCCGTACAGGTTCACGAGAGGCGGGGTTCCGGAGGCCTACTGTCCCGATCTGCGATGCACGCCGCAAGCCGGGATGGGGAAGACGAAAGCGGCGGCGCAAGGTTCTGGAGGTAGGCGCGTGTGTGGATTGATACGGTGCCGATTAGGTTTAGCCCCGGAAGCTTATATAGTGCAGGTTAGGAGGATCGTGGCTCAGCCCACGTCCGAGTCGGTAACAGCCACGTCCATAAAAAACTGGAAACAGCTGTAATTAACGCGTCCATTAATGACTCATAATCAGTTTTCCCAACAAGCAAAATAAAGCTTGGCTCAGCGAGATTTCCGCAACCCGCGGCGCGCGCGCGTCGTGACGAGGCGAGGCGTGGCGTGGCGAGGCGAGGCGGGCGGCGTCAGAGGAGGAGTGCGCGAGGACTACTCTTCTTGTCACACCTTAGTGAGTGGTGCAATATTCTACTATATAAGATGGTCCAACTCCCCTTCAACTAGCAATGTAGGACCAAACTTTAGCACCATTAGCACAACCATATACTGTCATATACAAGTGGGTCAAAGAGAATTTCAGAATTTGACTAATGGGCCAACAACCCCAAAACTCAACAAATTCCAATAGTAGCTTGGCTTGGTTGATTTGGACTTGTGGTGTAACACTTAGACAATATAAATTGACTAATTTTAGCAGTTCATAAATTGATGTGCTAAACTCAACATCCCTGACAAGCTTATGTACCAACCATGCATTTCACTCTTTCTTTTGTGAATCACCATGTATTCTCTTTAATAATATGGTTACTCCTTTGAACATCTCGGGATGGAAGAATCCTCACCTGCTCTTATTACAAGGATTTTGTTTTGCGAAGTTCTACATATCCATTAATAATCATCAACACTAGTACAAAGAGTTCTAAATGTATTTTTTTTACAAATAGGTCAATAGACCACCTAGGAAAGACTACTAACACTAGCATAAGCCGAAGACATGCCATCGTCCTCGCCCCTCCATCACTGGAGTCGGACAAAGCTTGCCGAAGTAGAGCTTGTTATAATAGACAGACTGGAAGTCGTCGTGCTAAGACCCCAAAAGACAAACACATTAGAGGAGCAACCATCGCCGAAGATGATAATCGTAGAACTGAAGAGACTGACCATAAACCACACCAACAAATAAGAAAAACGACAGGATCCCAAAAGATCCGTCAGACGTACGACTTCACGCCCCTCCACCAGCACTAGACACGCCAGTGGAGGGAGGATAGGGCGAGGAGGATATTATTCTATCTTCGCCTCATCATCCCGAAGAAGACACCAGAAAAATACCTAAAAAAGAAACAAGGACCCTCTCGTCGGCAAGGTGTTGTGGTCTGCCACCGCTCCATGGCCCCAAGGCCAACAGAGGAGGAGCGGACCGCCGGCGAGGGGACGGAACCCTAGATGGGCTTTTGTATTACAAGGAAAATTGATGGCTATTATAATTCAACAGGGTGATTTTCACATGTCGCCGGTTATCATTCGGTTGTTTTGCACTAGCCGTGAAGTTCATATTTCTACAACTTTTTTGCGGGATATTCTACAACTTTGATAATTACGATTTAGTATTTGCCCGATGGTTGAGTTTTAGGATTAATAGTCAAGAGATCAAAAAAAGTGTTCTAAAAAGGGATCAAAAGAAATTTGGTCTAAAAGAGATCAAAAGTAATTTCTTTCGAAAAAATAATGGGTCAAATATTTTGGTGTGGTAGACACGAAGGGACAGTTATGTAATGTTGGAAGTTTAGTGAACGCATTTTTTCATTGTGCATGTAAATAGTGAATAGCCAAAGGAGGACATTGTTCTCCTTGTACTACAAATCAATGGTGAATTCCAGTTTTTACCCTACCATTATGTTTTTAGAAGAATTACCCCAATTAGCAGTTTTTCATCTAGATTATCCCATTTAATAAAATGTTTGTCATTTTTACCCTTATAAGAGTCTCTATGTGTTTTGATAGATGGGGCACCGTGATCAGGCATATATGATGTGACACATCGTGGATTTTTTTCCTGAACCAGTTTTCATGGCAGATCGATGTATGCCATCTTCCTTGTATATGCACTGGCATATAGATGTACAAACGATGCTCCTGCAGAAGCAGATAGTTCTTCTGGGGGTTAGATTTTCATTAGTAGGAAAAGTCTTATAGTAGTTATTTGTCTAGTGACATCTAAAACAAATTGGGTGCCATTATTGGAAGGCAAAATAGTAGTGGTGCCTCAAATGAACAGAATGTCAGTACTATTCGTTAACGGTGACGTTTAGTATACTGCGGACACCACTACTAAAGCGGACCCACAGGTGGAATCGGACGAGATTTAGTGGTGGCGTTTGGAATTTGCAAACGCCACCAATTTAGACGACATTTTCAACTCGCGCTGCCTCGCGAACCACATCTCCCGCAATTACCCTTTCTCACTCTCCCTCTCATTCCCCAACTCCCTCTCCCAACCGCATCAGACACTGTTGTGCCCCTGCCTCGTCCCCATCTCATCATCGCCACCTCGATCGCCCCGCCTCGTCCCCGCCGCCACCCCCGCCTCAACCGCATCGGCCGCCGCCGCCTCGTCCCCATCTCGTCATTGCTGCCTCATCACATCTCCCCGCCGCCGCGCGCCGACATCCGACGGCTCGAGATCACCGTGAAACTTGTTGGGGGAGACCCCAAGAGGAAGATATGATGAGTACAACAACAAGTTTTTCCTTCAGTAAGAAACCAAGGTTATCGAACCAGTAGAAGGAAGGAAACGACTCAAAGATGTTGCTAGCAACTGAAACCTGCACAACACAAACTCAAGACTTTGCCCCAACAAACAGTGAGGTTGTCAATCTCACCGGTTTGCTGAAAACAAAGGATTAACTGTATGGTGTGGAAGGTAATAGTGGTTTGTAAAAAGTAAACAGTAACAGTAGAAGATGTATCAATGGTAAAGAATGGACCGGGGTCCATAGTTTACTAGAGGTGTTCTCCTTAAGATAAACAACATGACATGCCGGGTAAACAAATTACAGCAGGGCAATTGACAGGACAGAGCAAGGCATAACAATGCAATACTATACATTCATGATCCTATAAGATCTGACTAGGCGATACAACAAGATACATAGACCGCCATCCAACTGTATCTATGACTAGTAATCCATCTTCAGGTTATCATCCGAACCTCCTCCAGTATTAAGTTGCAAGCAACGGATAACTGCTTTAAGCAAGTGTATAAGGTAAACAATCCACTTGTTCCATGAACAAGAGTCTGTTGTTTTCTCCCTAGTAGCAACAACACATCTACAACTTTAGAGATTTCTGTCACTTCCCCAGATTAAATAGAGGCATGGACCTACTATCGATCATAAATACCCCCTCTTGGAGTCACTAGCATCTACTTGGCCAAGATAGCTACTAGAAACGAAGAGCATGCAAGATCACAAACAACACAAACATGATAGAATCAATAAGATAGACCATTAATTAATCTGACATAGTAATCTCAATATCCATTGGATCCCCGCAAACACAACATGCATGATTACAAATAGATGATCTTGATCATGAACGAAGCTCACAAGATCTAAACATGGTAGCACAAAGGAAGAGAGACAACCATCTAGCTACTACATGGACCCATAGTCCAAGGTGGAACTACTCACGCTTCATACCGGAGGCTGGCATGATGATGAAGAAGGCCTCTGGAATAATCTCTCTTCTCCGGCAGGGTGCCAGGAAGAACTTTAGATTCCCCCGACCTAGGGACGATGGTGGCGGCGGCTACGGACTGTTTCGTGGAAGATTGATCGGATACTTAGGGTTTAGGTATCAGGGTCTTCTTATAGGCGAAGAAGCGAGGCAGGGGGCACCCAGGGTGGCCGCACCCCTCCCAGGCGCGGGCCAGGCCTGGCCGCACGACCAGGGGGTGTGCCTCCTGATGGCTCTTCTGGCTCCGCCCCCACAGTAAAATATTGAATTTGGCTTTTGTCCCGTTCAATTCCGAGAATATTGTTTTTTTGCCTTTTCTGAAACCAAAAACAGAAGAAAACAGTCAACTGGCACTGTGGCATCTTGTTAATAGGTTAGTCATAGAAAACATATAAAAATATCTCAAAATATAGATAAAGCAAAACAAAGTAGATATTAAACAAGCATAGAACATCAAAAATTATAGATACGTTTCTGACGTATCAACCGCCACCTCGTCCCATCTCGCCGTCGCCGCCTGTGAGCCCCTCTTTCCCCCCTTTTTATTTGTTTTAGTGTTGATTGATGATTGTAGATTATTTAGTTTAGATGATTTAGTGTAGATGATTTTAGAAGTGTAGATGATTTAGGGTAGATGATTTTAGAGTATATGATTTAGTGTAGATGATTTTAGTGTAGATGATTTAGTGTTGATGGTTTAATGTATATGATTTAATATACATATATATTTATTTATTATATGTTGACTAACTATTATATGAACATGTTGACGCGGGAGCCAAGGTTTCGTGATGTTCACCGAAAACCCACGAGGATCCCGACTTGGACAACTCACCTCACAGTGGACAACCAACAGGAAGTAGGTACCTTTAGGTGCCGATAGCATGCGGTGTGCGCCTACGACTACGTCATGGTCTAGCACTTAGGGGCGAGAGCGGTCCTCAACTTTGAGGAGGACCGTCGCGTGGCGCATCTATTAGTGCCAGAGGGCATGGGGATCACCAAGTGGACCGAGGAGAAGGAGCACGGGCAGGCAGATAGATAGCTGGCACTCCACCGTCGCGAGGAGGATGACCCCGTGGTCAGAGATCTCCTACTTGACCCCCAGATGATGACGGTCTAGTAAGAGGTCCTTAGCAAGAGCCGGTAGCGGCAGCAGCGCGGACAGGACGAGGCATATTTATGAGTTCCAGGAAATTCTAAAAGTAAATCAGGATGTGGTCAAAGATGTATACCCCAGAGGTGCAAAATATTAATTTAAAATAATATGTATTTTGAGCTACACAAAAATGAAAAAATTCTAACTCTGAGTATATAGTAATTTCAAATCAAAAAACAATAAGACTTTATCATTTTGGTGTAGGTTAAAATATAAAATATTTGAATTGGGATTTTACACGTTGGTTTGATACGTCATTAGGTCCTTTTAGAAATTTATTTAAGATTTTCCTAAACTTATAAATACAGTTTTTTAATATGTAGGGAGCACTTAGCTCGGGAGCCAAAAGGACTTTGTGGGCACGTTTGACCTAAGTTTACTACTCCCTCTGACCCATATTATTTGACTTAGATTGTCTAGATTTGGATGAATCTATATACTAGATTCATTCAAATTTTAACAAATCCAAGTTAACTAATATGGATTGGAGGGAGTACTACTAGTATTCTGCTAACTACTTTTTATTCTTATATATATTTCTACAACAAATTATATCAAATAAAAGTTCATAGATCTAAAAAAAAATTCATATATTTTCGAAAAAGAATAAGTTCGTACTATTACCTCAGATTATCAGTCGCCAACTGACCCTGACACGTGTGCGGCGTAGGGGTTGGTGCGGCCGCCTTTCGCCGGCGAGTGCGTGTGAATCGGCCAATTCCCCTATGCTCCCCAGGCCGGCACTTCCCGTCGCCCTCACTTCCACTCTCCCACTCTTCTCCCCCCTCGCCACCGTCCGCCGTCGAAGCTCGGTCGCGGCTGCCGGCATGGCAGGGGTCTCCGCCGCCCCTCCCGCCGCATCACAGATCGGCAGCTTCCTCTCCAAGAAGCCCTACGCGCCGCCGTCCTGGGCCTCGCACCTCTCCCTCGCCCCATCCCACATCTTCTCACTCGGCCAAGTAAGCTTCATCGTCTCTACCGCTGGACCTCTACTTGCTCCGATGACTAATCGTCGACTTCAAAGCAATTTAGATTGATTAACCGCTGACTTCGATGTACTAGTTAAATTTTACTCCTACCAGAGATCGTGTGTAAAATGATCACTCGCGTGTAGTAACTCTTAGCTTTGTTTTCGTATCTAAAACAGTTCCCGACCCCAATACACAAGTGGAATCTGCCAAACCTGCCAGAAGGCACGGAAGTATGGATCAAGGTGCTGCACGAACCACATTCCTTTTCATTTTCTAGTGCTGTACTATAATCCTAGAACATAAAATGCTTAGTGATATATGTATTCTGACGACACGGGAGCTTTGGTGATATTGTAGAGAGACGACCTGTCCGGTATGCAGCTCAGCGGGAACAAGGTCCGGAAGCTAGAGTTTCTGTTGTCAGATGCCGTCGCGCAGGGTGCCGACTGCGTTATCACTGTCGGTGGTATCCAGAGCAACCATTGCCGTGCGACGGCTGTGGCTGCCAAGTATCTCAATCTTGATTGCTACCTGATATTACGTACTTCCAAGGTGATCTTTGTGTGCCTGTGAGGTGAAATTGATAGATTGATGTGTGGTAATGCAGCTGGTTTGACCTGGTTTTGGTGGGACATTTTCAGCTTCTTGTGGATAAGGACCCTGGTTTGGTTGGCAATCTCCTTGTGGAGAGACTGCTGGGAGCACACATTGATCTTGTCTCAAAAGAAGAATATGGGAAAATCGGCAGTGTGGTATGCTCTTCCCCATGATGTTTTCTGTTACTGCTTTGAGTTTTTCATAGTTCTATCAGCGCATGTGTAGCCAAAACCTTTGTTCGTGCGTGAATGCTACTCATTATCCACGCTTCATTAGTTATTTATGTTGGTAAAATACCGTGTGTTTTTCTTCTGATCATAAATCATAATAGTATTTAGTACTTTCATCTTTTCCCTTCATTGTAGTTGTTGATTTTTCTGCCTATTCTCTGGCTACATGTTAATAAAGTGTTCTGTGCTACTGCTTATTAATACTTACTCACTTATTGTTTTTCCTTTCCAATTTTTTTATCATGCTTCAAACTTGTGTATTCCTTAAGAAGTTCATAACCAAAGTATCAATTTGTTTGTTATAGGCTTTAGCTGAATTGCTTAAAAAGAGGCTTTTGGAAGAAGGACGGAAGCCATATGTGATTCCCGTTGGTGGATCGAACTCGCTTGGAACTTGGTATTATCATAAATATCTGATGCTAAGTGTTATGCTGCAATTAAATGTTTCTGATGCCATGTTTACAGCATAGTTTGACTTTCCTTAATTAATATCATTCCTGGATCAGGGTGTGTCTCAGTCCATCAGAAAAGTAGTGGTTACTGCAATTTTTTCAAATGGATGTCAGTGTCCAATTTTGGTGTGTCTGTGAGTTGTCTAGGCACTGAACATACCGGATCTCATATAAGCAAGAGAAGATCTGGGCAGTATATCATACCGTGGTTAACCAGTGGAGCAAAGAATACTAAGAGTTGTGCCTCACTGTGTTCAATATGTAAACATAGGCTGAAGAAAATATAGGGTATATTCACGCTATGTTATAGAGAATGGTTATGAATGTAAAATTATGCGATTCAAAGAAAAAGAATATAAGGTTATGTGCTGTAAAGAGAAGTGTTGGAGCTCAAATAGGTCTCATGCTGTGACTTGCTGTTATATAGGGGATATGTTGAAGCAGTAAGGGAAATTGAGCAGCAAATTCAATTATCTGGTGATGTTCAGTTTGATGATATCGTTGTTGCCTGTGGCAGGTATTTCATTAACACTTCCTTACTCGTCATGGGATAGTTATGTGCATGCACTTAGTTATTATGTCATGCCTGCATCCTGAATGTTGTGACATTGTATCTTTATGGCTTGATGAATATTGTACTTTGTGCAGTGGTGGAACCATTGCTGGTCTTGCTTTAGGATCAAAATTGAGTAGCCTAAAGGCAAAAGTATGTGCCTTCTTTGGTATTTTCTTATCCCGCTGAAGTTTCCATACTAATCATCCTCTTGTAGGATAGGTCCATGCGTTCTCTGTTTGTGACGACCCTCAATACTTCTATGACTATGTTCAAGGCCTAATTGATGGACTTCAATCTGGCTTGAATTCACGTGATATAGTCACCATTGAGGATGTGAGTATAATTTATCTCATTACTTAATAGTACTTTTTTTTTGCAAACTAAGTAAAAATATTTGACCATAGACTCCACAGTTAAGTTGGCAGTCTGTTGATGGATATCAACACATTCTGTACCATGTTTATATGTGCACATGATATGGGTTTTCTGCCTGTTGTTCATTTCACAGTTCACCTTTTTGTCCAACTCTAACTAGATTCATCACATTCATGTAAATTGGTCGGATTTGAATATTTTGGTGCTCAACTGCAACTTCTTGA
This sequence comes from Avena insularis, assembly GCA_023614405.1. Lineage (NCBI taxonomy): Eukaryota > Viridiplantae > Streptophyta > Magnoliopsida > Poales > Poaceae > Avena > Avena insularis. Next base: position 372,018,592 of record CM042695.1, on the reverse strand, counting down.
CAGGCTAAGGGCTTAGGTTATGCCATGAACACAACCGATGAGCTTAAGTTCGTGAAAGATATAGCAACAGCAACAGGCATTGTGCTTGATCCAGTGTACAGGTGCAATACTTTCCTTTTGTATGTGATGTGATATTTGATTTGATATCCTGTCTGGTTAAATAAAAAAGCATGAAATGTTTTTCTCCATGAACATAAGCTAATACAAAGGATCCTTCTGGCAAGTTCATGAAGAATTTAACGTTTATCTTGCTTTTCTTGTGATTACCATTTATTTTTCGTAATGAAGACATTCAATTTGTTATTCTGCAGTGGGAAGGGAGTATATGGAATGCTGAAAGACATGTCTAGCAATCCAGCCAAGTGGAAAGGGCGAAAAGTCCTCTTTGTCCATACAGGTGGTCTTCTTGGATTGTATGATAAGGTTGATCAGCTGTCATCTTTGGCTGGGAATTGGCGCAGAATGGATCTTGAAGAATCTATCCCACGCAAAGATGGCACTGGTAAGATGTTCTGATTTATATGCTCCAGAGAAATCTTGTACTATCTCTGAGTTGCAGACTTTTTATTTGTTTTAAGAGAATTTGGATGTATACTGCTGATATAATCTAAGAATAAAGAGCATGTATCTGCAATTAGGAAATGAAGCTTCATGTATTGATGTTTATATGCCTTTTTTCTTACTTTTTTGTCTCAATTTTTTCAGTTATAAAAAAAATACCTGGTCTTGAATATTCCATTCTCGTACAGAGAGTTGCCACAGAGGCAGTTTATTTTCATTCATTCTACATATCAAGTGCCAACTAATAAAAGGTCCCATGTTCTGCTGGGTTTCGTTGACAAGCAGCCAAAACAATTTTGCATATAAACGAATATGCACCAGTGAACAATGTAGGCAACTTTGTACATATAGTTGTAAGGAACTGCTGAAGTTTAGCAGTAGGAGATACAGAGAAAAACACACTGAAATTGCACTATGACAAGTTGACAACTATTACCAAGAATCTGAAAAAGCAAACTGCCATAGCCAAATATCACTCTCCCATTATATAACATCGTGCGAGAAACTTGGATACTGGAGCAACGCTAAGAGACCAATGAACAGGACACAGAGACTAGCCCACCATTCCAGAAGTGATATCGGTAAGCAAAAGCATTGTGGTTTTGATCAAGCTGGTCCCCGCACCACCGTAACTGGGCAGGTTGCATTGTTGACGACATAATTGCTAACGCTTCCAAGGAGGGCCCTGCATTGAGGTCCAAGGAGATGTAGACATATGAGAAAACTCTGATTAGCCAGGAACTAGTTACTCATAGGTTTACTGAGATGAGGTTCAGATTTACCTTTTTAAGGGCCCTAAGCCCCTGCAACCAAGCACAACAGAGTCCACCTTGAGATCATCTACGGCCTCGCAAAGTTTCTCCCTTGCATCACCCCAGTATATTTTTGCCAGTACTTCCACCTGATCCAGCCAGCATGAAATCGATGTTTCAGTTAGCAGCACATTCTGATAGAACATCATTTTTCTAGAAAGTGGGAGCCACGCAGGCAGGGACCATGAACTGTGTAATGTATATAACCTCAGGAAAATGTGAAGGAAGCACAATTTAGTTATATGTTGTGCAGATAATTTCTTATCTACTGCTGCTTTGTTTTTTTTTTAATCAGAAGGTAGTTGGCCAACATTTGGTTTGTGAATTCAGGTTTTCTTTACTCCCTCCAATCCAAATTAGTTGACTCAAATTTGTTAAGATATGGATGAATCTAATACTAAATCACGTCTAGATACAATCGAATCTAGACGAATCTAAGTCAACTAATTTGGGCCGGAGGGAGTAGATGAAATGTAGAATTTTTGATGTTAAAGAGTGCTGAGGTAGTACTAATTTCTTGCCTTCTTATTTAAGGACTTCCTGCGATCTAGTTAGGCCTGTGCAAAAGTTATAGGAGAAAGTAACGTAAAATGTTTCTTTTGAAGTGTGAGGTTTAGGCAAGCCATACTGCAAATAAGTCATATGAACAATTCTACTACCCCTGTTCCAAAATATAAGATGTTTTTGGTAGGCTAAAATAGTCTACCAAAACGTCTTATACTTTGTAACAGAGGTACTAGTAGAAATGTACTAGATTGTTTGCTGAACTGGGAGAGTGACAATTCTATGAACAATTATTCAGTGGTTGTCGTAGAGCTACTACCTGCTTGGACTTGGACTCGGCCTGCAGGATCTCCAGCACCTCCTTGTCAGGGTTGACCCCGTACCTCGCCTGCACGTTCATCTCCATGAACTCCAGCAGAGGGATCAGAGCTACAGTGCCACAAAAAACAGTTGTAAGTTGCAATCTTTGTGAAAGAGAAGCTACATAACAGAACCGAGAATTCTTCAGTGTTTTGTTACATACGTGAACCGGTGCTCTTCCAGAGCCCCTTGTGGCTGGCGTCCGCTCCCTTGGGGAGGACGTGGATGAGGATGATCCGGTCGCCGGGCCTCACCAGGTTGCTGGCCACCCACTTGGTCGCGGCCTTGCTCGACGACGAGTAGTCCATCGCCAGGCCGATGGTGCGCTGCTTCTCGGCCGCCATGTCTGTATGTCTGTCTCTCTCTGGCTGCCCTGTGAGTGAGTTTCCAAGGAAAAGCTGGACGAAGGTGTTGAAGCTGGGAGGGAAGAAGGGACGCTGGGTGCTATTTCTGGGCTACTACTACCAGGATTGCGCCCCAAGCAGCGGTATTTAAGGTGGTTGGATTCCAGCGAAATAGCCCCCTGTTGATTGATTGCCAAGCGGTAGACTAGGTTGGCTTTATTCCTTTTTTTTCCTTTACAGACGGATGTCTTTGTTCCTTGAACGAACTGTTTTTGAGATTCTTTCCTTTTCCATGGCCGCTGGGTCCTCGCCAGATGGGCAGGCTATCATGGTAGATGGACGTCCAGAAGGCTCTCCGCCTCTCTCGAAAGCTCAGGAACCGCCTCCGGCAGCCATAATGCTTATATCAGCTGTGGTTTTTCGGCGGTTTTAATGTGACGTGGCTGACGAGTTCTCGGTTAGGGGAGGTTCGATTACTAGAGTTAGAGTGGCTGTAGAAATTTTACTGCTAGCGGTTTATAGTTTGGAAAGAAATCTGTGGGCTTGGCCGGGTGGTTTTGCAGCTTGATTTCTCTTTTGATTAGAGTGGCTGTAGGGAGGGGAATCGTGTTCTCGGTTTTGTTCTTTTTTTTTTACTCTAGCTTAGCTTGCCATCTTGCTTGATTTCCCTCTTGAAGCGTATATGCTTCGGCCAAGTGGAAAGGGCAGTAGCTTGAAAAGATCAAATGTACGTGAGTGCGACTGGGACGGTGTACTGCTTCCTGTTGCCAGACTGCGAAATCCTCGGCAAAACAGGCACAGTCTAGAGCTTTTTTTTTTTGAGGAATCAAAGTCTACGGTCTGTGGCCGTGCTCTGCCGCCACCCAAGCACGGCCCAGACCAAAGTTTCCAGATTACGGCCCATTCCATGATAGGCTTGTATTCTCCCAGGTTTTCAATTTTTTTTATGACTGCTTTTCAAATAGTATGTTTTATTTTTTGAGTTTGCAAACTTGTTTTATTTTTACGATAAAAAAATTTGTTTTTTTTTTGAGGGTTAGATGGAGAGAGCTTTATTACATTATTTTGAGGGTTAGATGGAGAAGCTCGTGGATACATGCTCTGAGAACAAGTTTGGTAGCCTGCATGAGGCTTGGTAGCGTTACAATACACAATTGCATTACTCTCGAAAAGAGGCCCGAGATTGGATGCACACATGCAAAACTGGGCTGTGCTCACACGGACATTAAGACAGTCCGCAGCCAGGCCCAACAACAACATTATATTTGGACGTTTTCAAGGAGGCACACTCGTCGTGGGATGCAAAAAAGCGGCGCTCCGGCAAGAGGGTGCCCGACGATGGAGCCGGCGAGAGATTTCCCACTGGAGTGAAAAAGGGGCAGGAGACATCTGCTCACCTCTCGCTGAAACCCTTACCTATTTATACCCTACTCGCTCACCGCCGAAACTCAACCCGCCATTTTCCCTGCATGAGATCCATTCCTCGGCTGGTCTACGGCAGGTAAGAAGCTTCCTCATCTTCGGTCATCAGCGGTGGCAACGACGACTTGAAGACTACTTCCTCCTCTTCCTGGAGCTATCAGCTTTGTCGTCCACCTCCAGCAATGACGGTCATCACCTCTGTCGCTGCAAAAGTGGCAGCAAAGTTGCAAACACGCATAATAAGGCGCAGATGAAGGGGACCATGAAATGGCTCCCGCATATGTCCACCTTTGTTCTCAACAAGATGCGTGAGATTTTGAAGAGCAGTGTCTGGACTGAAAAGGAATTCAAGGAGATCCATCTGAATGACTGTACCAAAAGCTCTATTCGAGCACTGTGGCGCCGAGTTTTAGGAACTCAGGTGTACAACCACCTGAGGAAGTGGAGGGTGTATTGAATCTAGATAAACAAGCCGAGAGACAACAGCAGTGCACAAATGGTATGAGGACATCTTCACGATTCTTCTGTCTCAAGAGCACTACTAGGGACATGTGCATGTTAGCACACGTGATCACGGACGGAACGACGAGCAAAGCACGGAGAGGGTCGATGGTAGTGGCGGTGACAACGCTAGGGCTCGTTGGGAGAGGTTGTCAGATGCGTCACTCCGTAGGAACGCCCAGATGCTATTTCCTTTCCTATCGGACCATGATATGTAGCGTTTACCTAAATATAAAGTTTATCAGAGTATATTTACACATTCGACTACAACAAATAATCTTCCTCTACTAATGCTAGGAATGACCATCAACTAAGAACAACTCTAACAGATGCGCTAAAATGCGCTTAATAAAAACCGCCAATTTAGCGCACAGCTGATTTGCACGAGAACATGTGCTATATATTTTTAGTGCACAGCATTTTGCACTATCACGAGCGTATATTTGGCGTTCGGGCTACAACACGCTGGAAAAGTCGACGTTGCGCACACAACACAACTACCACCCTAAAAAATCCGCGTGCGAGCGCGTCGGCTGCTCAATTTCCTCCACCCACTCCGGTGTTGCCGCTACGCTACGGCACCGCCGACGCTCAATGTGGTAGATCTGCTGGCGCCCCTTGTCCTCCATGAATTTTTGGGCGCTCCCCTAGTTCTGGGAGACATCGTCGTTCCCCTAGTTCTGATTCGAGGTCCTGTGAGCACCTCCACTCGCCGCCGCCAGCGCTTCGATGTGGAGTTTGTAGCAAATGGTCGCACATACACCTGCGGGTACTACCTTGCCGATGACATCTACCCAAAGTGGCAAATCTTTGTGAAAACTATGAAAAAGATCAAAAAGTAAGAAATCACTTGGTTTTCATAATGCTCAAGCGGCGGCTAGAAAATATGTGGAGCGAGCATTTGAAATTTTGCAAACTCAATTTGCTATTGTGAGAGGACAGTAGATTTTGGAATCAAGAGATCCGTTGGTATATCATGACCGCTTGTGTCATCTTGTATAACATGATCATCGAGGATGAATATGGCTAGGATTTAGACTACTCCTATTATGACTTAGCCGATTTATTGCCTCATACCATTCCATTAGACAAAAATGTGCACGATGAGCTTCAACTTGATCTCATCGAGGACATGAGCGATGGAGATGGAATGGGCAACAAAACAATTAGCTTCATCTTGTATGTTTGTTGTACTATTCATGAACTATTTGTTGTATTCGTGTGAACTATTTGATGAACAGATTGTTGTATTGGTTGAATTAATCTATTTATTAGTGATTTATTTGTGTCTTGGAGCTTCTATCTTGCATATGTCTGTGTTTTGTGTTTTTTGCTGCCTCAGGCACACTGCATTTTACAGCGTCTGGTGGAGTTGTCTGCTGTGCGTGCCATTTTACAACGTTCGGTGAAGTGACAGACAGCAGCTTCACGCGCTGGATTTTGCAACGTCCATTGGAGTTGCTCTAAGCAAGGCAAGCAATAACAGCTTCATGCAATGGGAATCAGTTATGTGGCCTTTATGGTGAGAGAAACTATAACACCCAACTAATTCATCTAGAACTCAGGTGACAACATCAAGTTGTATATGGTTCAGGCAGGGCTAACTAGCTTTACTCTTCAGCCATTTACATATGAGAACTCAATAGAATATGCATCATGTAATAACGCCAATGCCTACTTACACAATTCAATGAAATATATCCAATTTACGCCCGGGAGGCTGTCAAACTCCAAAAGAAGCAAACTTTAACCTAGCAAAGATTAAAACAGTCCAATGATATATCCATTTTTGACAGAAACCGTGTTACCAAGAGGTAACACAGACACAATATATATACAACTCCCACGCTACATTTGAAGTTCACAGCCACTGCATGATACTACAAGTCTACAACTAGCACATGTGCCAAAGATTCAGCAACTAATTCCACCTTGGCATGATCAACAAGAAGGTCAAGGCCATACATTACAATTATTTCAAGGGTAAACACTGAATCATCAGAACAATGATGTTTACACAGTTCACGTCTACAATAGGTACAATTGTTGCACTTGACGAAATGCGGTGGGGATAGCAATGGCAAGAGCCAGTGAGATTATGTTCTTGAGCTAAGCTTATTCAATCAGTGTGAATTCCACCCATGAAGGTCCTTGGGTCAGGGCAGGTACCACTGAACTGAGCCTGCGAGAAGTCAAACCCTGGATTCTGCATGCACATAACATACGATGTAATGGCAACACTTGCACATATGCCATAAATAACTCAAAATACAGTCTCTCCATCCATATTTAAGTTGGTCTTTGCCTATTCACAGTCTACAATGCAAAGACTTCCATTGACATAATACATAGTACTAAAGTATTTTTGCAACCTAGTAATCAAATGGCACAATTTATTTAGTAAATATATAGTTTATCATATTAACAGGAAAAAAGCTGCAAAAGATTTATAGCACTGATCCCATGGTTACTTATATTTATTGGATGGATAACACTATTATAAACCCATGATAGTATGGTTCATGACTTCATGTCATTCCAGTTTACAAAAATAACCCTACAACATTGTTAGTAGTTTCAACTCACAACTACACTTCTTGAAAGATTATGATAACTTTTTTCAGACCTCTTTATGTTTTCCATATTGTGACAAGTACACAATAAATCCTAGGTGTTCAGTTTCTAAAATGTGTGGCAAAATGGGTGATGAACTTATCAAACTATAAGTGAGATGCATATTAGAAATTGCTTATTTGTGATACAACATGGATGGAAGAAAAGCAAGATTGCCCACACAACCAACACATGCTATCCTATAGGCAGCTCATTCTGGTCATTTCCAAACCTTACAGTTGCTATATTTGCAGGGAAGGAGTGGGGAATCAATGTACAGTGTACACATTAGGACCAAAACAGGTTTCCTGCTGTAAGCATTTTCAGTCAAGACCCAAGAGGTATGTGAATCATGCATCCTAATTCCTAACTCCTAAGGACCTATCTGGCTCTCAATTTGCCCGTTTGAGTACCAATAGCCAGTCAGGCCTGGTACAGTTCCAGCGAAACTAGCTAGGCTCCTAATTCCATGACCCTGAATAACATTGCAACATGTTGGCAATATTTTGGATAATTGGATTATCCTACTCTGGTGTAAGCATCTCATGTACGCATCACAGTAATTTTGCAGGTTAACTCACTAATATGGCTTTTTACATAGGATGTACCAATGTAGTTTGAATAACAAAGCTAAGCTTGGCAAATGAGTTCTTTCAACAATTTCTGTAATTTCACTCGAGGCATTAGTGCATTGCAGTACCAACAATTATCAAATTGACAACGGGTACTGTTTCATATCACATACTAGTATACTACTGATAAGGCAATAAGCATGTGCAAAATTGAGAAGAAAAGCTGTTCAGGCACTGCGATCCAAGAGTGAGGCAGAATTGACTGCACGTAAAAGGGAATACAGAGTAAACAGAAAGGAAACTATGCATGCACAGTAAATTGGTTATACCTCTTCTTGGAACCTTTGCAGCATGAGACGTTTTTGTTCCTGGTCTGCAGCATACGGATCTAAGCTACCTTGACCCTGTATTGGAGATGCCCATGTTTTTCCCTTTTCCCTTTTTTGCAGAGTGATATGCAATTCACCGTCCTCTGTAGTGTAGACACCACCGTTCATATTAAAAAAAAATAGAACAGCAGAATGCGCTAATGACTTAAATGTCAATATAGATATCTCCCTAATGCTAATCCTAGTATGAGTGACTTCTATCCTTGACAGCATGCCCTTATGCAATTATACCAGATCAACAATCTTATATTATCAGTTTATCGCTAGCAAACAAGTTAATAGCAATGCACAAATTCACAGCACTACATGGATGCATTACATAAATCTAGCGCAGCTTTCCATATGGCAGTTGTTGGGATATTTTGTAGATGGATCAGAGAAAAGGGTTTTCGTATGCCACTGAATATGCCACTGCAGGAGAGCCAACTCCAGTAAAAAAGCTCATATGCAAGTTGCCAATAAGCTGATTATACTTTCTAGTTCTGCACTAACCCAAACTAATAGATAAAATTCGCCAATGATTCAAAGTACTTTTCAGCAGCTACCTGTCCCAAAGCAAAAGGGGACTCAGTAGGATAGTGCGTGTGATGTCAGAAATTCCAATCAATGAATGCTGCTGCGAGTATGGAAAATTAGCAAATCTACCAGGAAGAATACTCCACAACTCGGAAATGAGGCAACAAGTTGAGACCATATTTATGAATCTTATTCCAAAAATGCAGGCCACAGTATGCCACATAATTTACAGGAGAGACAGTGTGAAGACCAAGAATTGCAGGTGGTAGAGAATTGAGACATATACCTATCGTCCAGAAAGATGAATCGGTCTTCACAGGGAGCATAAGGTCATGCTGCAAAACCCACCCACATATCAAATCTTTCACATACACAAACAGAATAATAAGAAAATTCTTAATATTTAACACAGACTCGAGCGGAATCGAATTGGAAGAGAGAGTGAACCACGGACATTGAGGTAGGGTGGGTTGCCGTGGATGCCGACCTCGACATGGCCGGCCTTGATCACACAATGAATCAGTTTGGTGGGCACGTTCTTGGGGAGCTCGATGTACATGTTCACCTCCTCCAGTGTCTGGTCCCATTCGAAAACCTTCTGCCCTGCGCCCTCATCCAGTCCAGGGAAGAGGAAAGGAGAGCTAGGTGAGGCAGGCTCTAGAACGCTCTAGAAGAACGTGGAGGCTCAAATGGGGAGGCTTACCGTTGTGAACGAAGGCATGGGGCTTCTCAGGAGCCAGCTTCTCCGCCATGGCCGGGGGATTTCGCTGCTCGCGACGCTTCTAGAAGATTCTGTATCGGATGTTTTGAGCGAGGAACGCGAAGGTTGAGGGGGAGGCGGAAGACGAACCACCACAGGAGCGCACGCCGACGAGGAGGGCGATGACTAGGGTTTGGTGGTGGCGTCGATGCACGTGGGGAAGTGCTGGAAGCAGAGCAACCGAGTGCAGCGGATTCGTGGAGCAGGTTGAGATGACCACGTAGATGCAGCTAGTGGCGTAGGGGGCTGCCGGAGCCGTCAGAATCGGCGGGCGGCGAAGGCGGTCCGCTTCTGCCAGCAGCGGGAGAACGTCAGGTTGTTCCGATTGGGAGAGATGACGTACCAATTCCTAAATGCTGTGTTTGGATGTCTGAATTTTAGCTCAGAATTGAAATTCTAAATCCAAGATGGAAAGGACATGTCCTCCATTTCCAATTCCGTTGTTTGGATGTGCATGGAATTTGTTGTTGGAATCAAAGGGTAGCACCCAATGCCAAATCCTGTTTGGATGTTCAAATCATGAAACTGAATGTTTTGTTGAGTTTTGACAATATAAACTTGTGTACATGTATTAAAATAGTTATGTATATTTGATGACATCTCGAAAATACTTCTTGGTCAAAAATATCCTTTTCCTTTTTCTTCTTATTTGAATGTAAGCAACCAACATTTTACATGAAGCAACAACACGTGCATATATTAGAAATTTATATGCACACAACATACTACTAGGAGTAGAGAATACGAAATTTATACCTTAAATTCGACTCAGGTCCTACTAATTTTCCTGAAATTTGCAGTTCAAACAGATGAAGCATTAGTAGGCAAGAAAAAGAATGGAGAAATATGCTGGAATAAGAGGTACAGAAGGGGGGGGGAGAAGGGACAGGGAGAGCTGCTTGGGGAGGGCCGGGGAGCCTCCGTCGTCCCCCATCCCGCGGCCGTTTCCCCTGCCGCCGCCGCTCCCCATCCCGCCCGGATTCTCTAGGGTTTGGGGGCGCGGGGTCGTGGAGGGGACAGAGAGGGAGGAGGGCGGGGACTGGGACGGAGAGAGGGGAAGGGGAAGGGAGAAGGGGGAGGTAGCTCACCGGAGCCGCCGCCGGCTGCCTCCTGGTCGCGCGCGTCGAGAGGGACTGAGGGAGTAGCGACCTCTGTTTCGCTCGCCTCTGGGTCCTTGCAGATGGCGCCTATACCGGAAATGTCAGCATGATTTCCCTTTTAAAGTTCTGAAAGCATATATGCTTCGGCCAAGTCGAAAGGGCAGAGGAAATTGCAGGTTACACCAGGTTTTGGTTCAAGCATTATGCATTTCACTAGGTCGACGTCTCTTTTGCAGCGTTCACTAGGTTTCCGTCTAATACGTTGCACATTGGTCTAAATGAACAATTAGTCTGCCATTGACACACAATTTGACACTGGGCCTCACACAACTGAATTATTTTGACACGATGTATCCGTATAAATGACAGATTATTTTTGACAATCTATTGTCAATCTATACCTAATAATAAAGCACGAAGTGTTTCTCCCGGTCCAACACTTTTTGTCATGGTGGTGGCACGGCAGATGCCATGGGTAGGCTAAAGTTAGGGGCCAATGGATGCTAGTGGGATCCGGGGAGGGAAGATGTAGTGGATTCTACACACAGAAAGCTAACGCAAAGATCTGTATTTCTCCTTCTTTGAGTTACAAGTGCTCCTTAAGCTGTATACAAGGAGAAGAAGAGAACTTTACTAGCCTAACGGTCCCAAGAATCAGTCGATCCCCTCCTTAGGGTCCAAGTATGCCCTTATAAAGGAGAGCCTTGGGTTCCTTTAGGGCTGATGTGGCATATGCTTGTTCCAATATAGTAGTTCGGCGCCCCCCTTTCCCTGTCGCTCCCCTAATGACGGCAAGGTTCCAGAGGGGCCCTCCTGTGTGCCTCGGGCTTTAGGACTGTCACCTCCGTGACCTCCTTCGGTCTCTCTGTCGCTCTGCACCTTTGTCCCTAGTGCTTGGCTTCGCTCAGATTCTTCCTAGCCTGCTACTAGAGTTTGACTTTAGGCTTCTCCTTCTCCTGCAAGCTATATTTAAAATAAATAAAAAAATATTTTTTTAAGAAAAATAGCCAAACCGTAGACGTATATTTTCATGCACGGCTGCTTTCAATTTGTTTTCTACATGGGCTCATGCACATGGGCAGAAACATAATTTACCTAGGGTTAGCAGTATCCATGACAAGCACCTATTGGTAAATTAGAAGAAAAATCCGGTAGTAAAATTAATCAAAAATATAAATTAAAATTACCCGTAGTAACGTACGGGCACGTATACTAGTTATATAAAAAAATATAAAAGTGTCTTTTGAGGCGCATAGTTGATCCACCTAGCCTAAATTTATATTCTCCTTTGATCCTAAATTTAAAGGCTGAGATTAACAATTAAGTAGTGTTATACTTAGAAAATACGCATACGAAAGAGGTCCTATGTCACGATAATTGGCCAGGTAGCTTAGGCACAATTTGAGAATAAGGTAATCTTCACCGGCTTGATCCAACCCGTCTGAGCGCGTGCAAATCCGTCTGTACGAGACGTGCGCGGCGTCTTAGCGACATGACCCATCTGGACAGACGCGCCCGGCTTGATCCATCAGTGTACCAAAATTTGGGCAACTGTTGCGTCAGCCTGAACGCGGGGGATCGAGGGCGTGTCCTGCCCGCATATCCACTGGCCCACCCGTCAGACACTGCGCGGTAGTGATTTAGACACGTGCAGCGGCACAGATTCAGACGCAAGCACGACACCGGGCGGAAGGCTGGCCGGCGATAGCCTGCGCAATCAATAGTGACGGGACGCCGCCTGCGTTCGACATTGATAGCGAAGGAACGGGAACCTGCGCGTGTTCGCGGGTAAAGAGGCTATTTAACCATACGTCCGCTCTCCACCTCTCGCCATCGCAACCCTAGCAGTAGCCGTCGCCAATGATGAAGACACGAGGATGGCTCAAGAAGGGCAGGAACGACCATGAGGCGACCTACTCCGGCTCTAGCAGCCAGCACTCCCGCCTGCCGGCCTTCCTCCACAGCTAGAGGAGTACAGAAACCACCCCGTGGGGGACTACCCGCCACCGCGGGACCACCGCCGCTACATCGTTATATGTGTTCATAACAACTCAAAATAATCACATTGAAAAACAAAGAAATAGATAATTGGTCAATAAAATCTCATGGCAATCCAATACATTCAATCACATGATGCGAACCAGTAGTTCTGCATAGATTTATAGATCTCTTCGCTCTTATTAGTAATAGAGATGAACCGTTATATCTTCATAATTGTAGATGACATCATCTGGCCACCAATACGGATGCATCATGTCAAAGTAATTCAGCTGTGTGAGGCCTAGTGTCAGATTGCCTGTTAACGGAAGACTAATAGCTTATTTAGACCAATGTGCAACTTATTAGACGGAAAACTGGTGAACACTGCAAAAAGGACGTCGACCCAGTGAAATACGCAACGCTAGTACCAAAACCTGGTGGAACCTGCAATTTCCTCCGAAAGGGCACTAGCTTGAAAAGATCAATGTGTGTGACTGGGACGGTGTCCTGACTGGGAATCCAATTCGGCTCGGTGCAACTGAATCCATTATTTGAATTTTGAAACCACATTTTGAAATGTCAAAAATTTCAGCAAAAACACGCATCCCTCAAAAATCCTCCTTTTGCTACGTTAGTCATGATTTTGCTACATACAGTTCCACAATGGGTACATTGTATTAAAAAAGGTTTGGCTCAGAAAAAAAAAAGACTGTCCTCACCCAAGAACTCGCCGAAGACTTTGTAACCAAAAAAATGCTAATATAGCAAAACTAAATTTGTCATAGACCTCATAGCAAATATTTTATACATTATAGCAGAAACATAAAACAGTTGGAGCAAAACAATTGTGCTATCGTAGCAAAAAGAAAATTCTACTCTAGCAAAATCCAACTTGGCAGAAGATATTATAGCAAAAACGTTGCACTATTCTAGCAAAACCACAAACGAATATAGCAAAAGATTGTACTATTGTAAACACGACCCGTTTGCCACACATTTTTATTGACCAGATTGTCATATTCAAAATGTGTTTGCCACACATTTTCATGCTACTAACCACGTGTACGTCGCTGGGCTTTGACCTCTGACTTACATAGTTCTGTGAGCACATAGCACTGATCAGATTCCGCTGAACTTATATGCCTCACTCGAGAGAAGGCAAACATCTGCAAGAACTCGAAATTTGCAAATGAACGGTCAAGCCTCACTTTAACATTTGCCTCTCCTAGTTGTTTGTTATCCCATGTAAAAGGAATACCCGGATAACCTAAATCTTGAAAGGAACATTCATCAATGGCCTCTCAAAATTCCCTCATCTGTCACTCCGGTCTGGCATTTGTACTTCAGTGTTCATCTCCAAACAAAGTTTCGTTAAAATTCCCCGCACATAACCATGCCTTCTGTCGGGAAGTATGCAACATACGCAAACCTCTAGTTGTGATGGCGATTTTCACTCTAGGTTTTCCATAAAAGCCTATGAAATGCCATGAAGGCATTCCACCATCAACCATCGTTTCGTCCACATCAATGTGGCCTTCACTCTGGCTTTTAAATCCACTTCAACGACACTTGACCAAAAAAGGCTAATGCCACCACTCAAGCCATTACTATCAACTGCAATACACCCTCGGAAACCAAGGGTATTTTTCATTCTACTCTTCTCCTCCTTATCTTTGTTTATATTATGAAAAGGAGGATGGAAACTTCCTGCTTCAATATGTTGCGAAGCTCTCGAACTGTCCTAGAGTTACCAATCCCTCGGTAGTTCATACTTAGGCAACTCAGTGCTCCAGGCGGGACTGCAAAGAGGCCTCCACCAATTCTTCTTCTCCTGTAGCGCATGTGTGAGCATTCATATCTACACGTTCAGTTAACATCTCATCATCTCCTACTGATTTTTTCTTCAAATCTATGGCATCACTATCAATTTTGCTAGGTGAATTCATCAATGCAGTGCGCTTTGTCCCTTGCCCATCGGATTCAAGAGCTGATCCCACATGGTTCTTTGGCACATATTGTTGGCCTAGCTCCGATCACCGAGTGCAGTCCGACGTAACGATGGCGAAGTATTCCGGCGATTTTACGCGCACGTGCAAGAAGCAGCCAAGAACAATCAGCTAGCTAACCAGCCAACAGAACAGCTAGCTTACTCTCCAACTCACGTCACGTGAAAAAACAATGTATGGCTACAGGGCCTCTCGGTCCTGCTGGTTGTATTGAATCTCACGGTGTCTTACAAGGCTATTACATAAGCGTATATATACCCGGCAAGACGACGCAGCGTCAATACGAATCGGTGTTGGACTACTAGTCCTAGTCGGCTAACTACACGGAACACACACAAACGAGACACACACACGCACACGACAACGTACCGGTGTCCTAGTGATTATCGATTCTAACAATCACCCCCCTAAGCACGATGTGCCCGTCTTCACAGCTTGAACGCCGATCCTTCCTCGCATCTCCACGAACTTTAGTCGTCCCAAAGATTTAGTTAGGATATCCGCAAGCTGATCATTGATGCAAACATAGTTGACTTCAATCTTGCTTTCTTCTATGCACTGCCGTATGTAGTGATACTTCGTATCAATGTGCTTACTCCTGTCATGGTGCACCGCATTCTTGCATAAAGAAATTACAGACTTGTTGTCAATATTGAACACCAGTCGTTCCGCCTCTCGATTGGTGAGATCACTGAGTAGACTCCTTAGCCACACACCTTGACACGCCGCAGTTGCACCGTAATATACTCAGCTTCACAGGATGACCGTGCCATCACTTTTTGCTTTTGTGATAGCCAACTTACTATGCTTCTTCACAAGAAATATGCCACGCCCAAGGTACTCTTACGATCGTCTATATCTCCTGCCAATGTCGCTATCACTGTAGCCAAGTAGCTTCACCTCCTCCTTATCTTTCGAGTAGACAATACCAAAGTTTATAGTACCTTTGATATACCTGAGTATATGCTTCACGGCTGTCCAATGCTCCATTGTGGGTGCTTCCATGAAGCGACTCACATAGCCAACATAATAGGCCAAGTCCGGTCTTGTGTTGATGAGATACCTCAAACTTCTGACCACACTCCTATACTCCGTTGCATCAACCGCGGGTACTTCACTCCTTTTGCTCAGTTTAAGACGAGGTTCCATCGGAACATGAGTTGGATTGCATTCTTCCATGCCACACTTCTCGAGTATCTTCTTTGCATATGCCTCTTGGCATAGCGTGATCTCACCCAGCTTTTGATGTACCTCGATCCCAAGGTAGTAGCTCAACAAGCCTAGATCACTCATCTTGAATAACTCCTTCATTTGTAGCTTGAACTTTGCAATCTCCTTCTCATCCGCTCCAGTTATCAATAGATCATCAACATAGATGCCAACTAGTAGATGATCCCTTCCTTTACCTCGCTTATACATCGCATGCTCCAGTGGGCTCTTCTCGAATCAGAGAGAGATCAATGTACGATCAAGCTTGATGTTCCACGCCCGAGGGGCTTGCCGTAGCCCGTACAACGCCTTATGTAGCTTCAAAATCTTGTGTTCTTCTCCCTCTTTGATGTATCCCGGTGGTTGCTTCACATAAACTTCTTCTTCTAACTCCCCATTCAAAAACGCGGATTTCACATCCATGTGATGCAATTTTCAAGATTCTTGAGCCGCGAGAGCGATAAGTAATCTCACCGATTCCATCCTTGCAATGGGAGCGAACACTTTTTCAAAATCCACACCTTGCTCTTGCACATACCCCTTGGTAACTAGCCGAGCTTTGTGTTTCACCAACTTCCCTTTGGCATCCTTCTTGATCTTGTACACCCACTTGAGTCCTATGGCCTTGTGATTGTTGGGTAGATCGACAAGCTCCCATGTATCGTTGTCTTTGATCGATCCCAACTCCTCATCCATAGCACGACGCCAACACTCCCCCGTATTAGCGTCCTCGAATTTCGTCGGCTCCTCGATGAGTAAACACCGACCTTGTCCTCTCCCTCGCGCATGCGCTGTACGAAGGGTCTCTGGCGGATACAATTCCAGTACACTTCGGAATTTTTCTGGAGTAGGCGTCCGTCTCCTTTCTTCCTGTGCACTTGGAGGAGACGCGGAAGCTGACGTAGTACTTGTTTCAGCGTCTACTGAATTTTCTGCAGTTTCTGTCGGTGTACTGCGTGTTGGCGACGTGACATCGTCGCCCGCGTCCACTTCTAGACTGCCGCTAGTCCCTCCTGGATGGGAGTGTGCAGCTGATGAGCCACTTGCGCCAGGGCTCTCGTCCACGCGTGGACTGGATGGCGACGCCGAGCCTCCAGGTGCAGCGCGTGAGCTGCTGCTCGTGCCGGGACTCCCACGCGGAGAGACGTCTCCAGGTGTAGCGCTGCTGCTGCTCGCTTCCGGACCTCCATCTTCTGAACCAGCGCCTAAATCCGTAATGCCACGGGACGTTGTTTCTTGATCATCTGCATGCGAATCACTGTAGACTACAGTAAATATTTCATCAGAAATTGATTATACCGGTTCCGTGGAACCCTAATTCCATGATTTTTCCTCCTCGAAGACGACGTCGCGTGTCACCACCAACTATTTTTTCACTGGATTGTACGCGCGATACGCCTTCAAACCGGCTTCATAGCCGATCATGACCATTGGAGTACTTTGATCCGCCAACTTGCTAGTATGCCCGGTCACCGTCTTCACATGCGCCACGCACCCGAAAGTGCGAAGATGATCAACCGAGGTCTTGCGTTCGTACCATGCTTCGTACGGTGTCATACCAACCACACTTTTAGTTGGTGCCCTATTCAGCAAATAGACGGTCGTCGTGGCCGCCTCGCCCCAAAACCTGCCCGGCACAGTCTTTGCTTTTCATCATGCCACGTTCCATGGCCACCACGGTTTGGTTCCTTCTCTCCACAACACCGTTTTGCTATGGTGAATATGGCGCGGTAAGGTACCGCTGGATCCCATGAGCTTCGCAAAATGCCTTGAATTAATTGGATTTGAACTCCCCACCCCGATCGGTACGGAGGGCCTTCAACTTTGCCTCGGACTCCACCTCGGCTGCCATCTTCACAATCCTTAACGCTTGCAAAGCTTGATCCTTACTCTTCAGCAACACAGCCCACATGTATCTACTGAAATCGTCGACGATGAGCAAAAAGTACTTGTTCCTGGCGGTGGTCGCCGGCGTGATTGGTCCGCATAAGTCTCCATGCACCAACTCAACAACCTTACTTGCTCGATATTGTCCCTCCCTTGGAAACGGGGCTCGCCTTTGCTTCCCAATGAGACAATCGTCGCACACCTGCTCAACATGATCAACACACGGTAGGCCATGTACCATCTCCTTCTGTCCAAGTTGTCATAGAGCCTGGAAATTAAGATGTCTGTAGCGTGCATGCCACTTCCACGCCGAGTCTTCCATGCTTGTCATCAAACATACTGGATCCGCTCGATTGAGATTGAGCATGTAGAGTCTATTCTTCGACCTCTCCACCTTCATGATGAGCTGTCTTTGGCGGTCATATCCCCACAGGAACTCGTCCTCCAACACGATCTTGCATCCAGACTCCGCGAGCTGACTAAGACTGATAATGTTGGTCTTAAGCTTGGTAATATAGTACACGTCAGTGAGTACCTTGTGACCTCCATCCTTCAACTAAAACAGGACAGTGCCTCGTCCTGCAATCTCCACCTTTGACCCATCACCGAATCGAACGGAGCCTCCAACCGTGAGGTTCAACTCAGAAAACTGAGCCTTGTCGCCGGTCATGTGGTTGCTAGCGCCTGTGTCGAGGTACCAAACGTCGTGAGCCGTCCGCATCCTCCGCGGGAAGACCTTCTCTTCCACGAGCGTGATGATCTCTGTAGCGGACTCCTGAGGAGTTGATTCCTTGGTGGTCATTAACTCGCAAGATTCGAGCATGAGCATCATCGGTCCATCATCTCCTTCCTTCGCCATGAGAGCCTTCTCCTTTGAACGGTTGGGACACTCCAATTTGAAGTTCCCGAGCTGATTGCACTTATGGCAACAAAGATTCTTCTTGTCGAATTTCTTCTTTGGCTTCTTCGGCTTGCTGTCCGACTTCTTCGCTGGGACCGAACCATCGCCACTGCCAAATGCTTTATCGCTCCTCTCCTTGGCGACCATTGCTTGCCACTGGGCACGCGTAAGCATGAGGTGCTCATCTTGATTCGCGTCACCGTAGGTGATTTTCATCCGCTCGTCATGCGCCTTGAACCGTCCAACCAGGTCATCCATCGTGAGGGTGGTGAGATCAACGCATTGATCGATTGCTGACACCACATATATGTACCACGACGGCGCCGCGCGTAGGAAACGCATTACGACTAAGATCTCTTCAAGCTTCTCACCTTGCACGCGAATCCCGTTGACAACTGTGGCTACCCTCGAGGCAAAAGCGTCCAGCGTCTCATCTCCTCCCATCTCCAGGTTCTCGTACTTCTTCTGAAAGATTTGTAGGGTTGCCCTGCGGACGCGCTCGTGCCCAAGATTCAACGTCTTGAGTGTCTCCCACGCCTCCTTTGCAGAGACCTTCGAGATCAGGTGTTGCATCACGTTCGCCGGCACCACGGAGCCGATGGCCGTGAGTGCCTGTCGGTCCTTGCGGTACTTCGACGCGCCCTTCTTAAACTCGTCGCCGCCGGGATCAACAGCCTCCCAGATGTCGTTGCCCTCCATGGCCCACTCCATCCATTTCGCCTATGTCGTGTAGTTGCCGCGATCATACCGCGGGTACCGCGACGACACCGGTGCACCCGCAGCCGCACCGGAGTACTCACCCACCTCCTTCGATGTCATGACCTCCCTTACTAGGAGATCCTCCTCGAGGCTCTGATACCAATTGTTGGCCCAGCCCTGATAACTGAGTGCTGTCCGGCGTGACGACGGTGAAGTATTCCAGCAAGTTTACGCGCACGTACAAGAAGCAACTAAGAACAATCAGCTAGCTAACCAGCCAATTGATCAGAACAACTAGCTTACTCTCCAACTCACGTCACGTGAAAAAACAATGTATGGCTACAGGGCCCTCTTAGTCCTGCTGGTTGTATTAAATCTCACGGTGTCTTACAAGGCTATTACATGGGCGTATATATACCCGGCAAGACAACGCAGCGTCAATATGAATGGGTGTTGGAGTAGTAGTCCTAGTCGGCTAGCTACACGGAACGCACACAAATGAGACACACACACGCACACGACGCCGTACTAGTGTCCTAGTGATTATCGATTCTAACACATATGTGTGGATTAAAGCCAATTGGCTTTGTGCCAAAGGTTTAGTTCTGTTAGATAGATCTCTCCCACGTTTGGGCCCAACGGCCCGAACGGAGTCCCTCAATACGCCCTAATCGGGGGCACCCAACCTTATCATGGTTGGTGGGCCCCTGTCGCCAGCGCGCATATAAAGAGGTGGGGGGCTGGATGCACACTGTACGAGGTTCACCGTGCGCCGCAGCCCCCCACCGACACACCCACCGATTAGGGTTTTGCGCTTGGCCGACGGGAAGTGCCGCCACCACCGCACACCCATGCCGTCGACCTTTTCCCATGGCTAACGACGGCGGATCTAGATCCGATACTAGCTCCAACATCCCCTCTGGCCCATGCTTGTCGAGCTAGGGAGCAGGTGGTACTCTATCTCTCTCTCGCTCACCCTTTGATCTACTAGATCCATACAGTATAGGTTCTACCGAGACTAGACTAAGTACAACAATGGTATCAGAGCGTCTGTTCCTAGTTCCTTTCGGTAGAAACAGAAATCAAAGTAAAGGAGAAAGAAAAGCCTAGATCTAAAAAGTGCACCTGCCCTACGGCCGTGCCGTTCCTCTCGATCTAGATGAGCATCAGTATGAGGCATCTAAACGAAGAACAACCCCCCTTCGGGGGGCAAAGCAAAACTCTAGATCTAAGCCCCAAAAGAAACCCCAAAGAGAAAAATCCCTCCCCAGATCCCGAGCAGAGATGAACTGCTAACCCTAGATCCATCCCCAGATCCCGAACCAAAACAAAGAATCAAAACCCCCGTTTTCCCCAGATCCTGCAAGAAAGGGCAAAGAAAATCCCCAAAGTACTCCAAATCCCCAAAGCCCCGAATTCCCCATAGAGAAAAACCGAATCGAAAAGGGGTCACCGGCCGTTGCCGGCAATGGGCGTCGCCACTGCGTCGCTTGACAATGGTGTGCGCACCCTCGGGTGGACACACCGTTGCCAAGGGGGGCAGGGGCGTTGTGCATCCGCCGTCCTCCTCTCTGCTCTGCTTCTCACGGGGTGGGGGAGGGGTGCTGGACAAAGAGAACAGAGAAAGGGGAAGAGGGAGTGGGAGAGAGGGAGGGGCTCGCCGCCGTCGGTATCTTTGCCGCGCGGGGCGGCCACCTCGCCTCGTCTCCACTCAAGGGGGCACGGGATGGCAAGTGGGAAGGGAGGAGCTGCAGCGTGCTGGGAGAGGGAGGGGACCGCCGGCGGTGCCGGGCGGCGCCGCCTCGCCTCGCGCCAGGCAACGCAGCCGCTAGACAGGAGCCGGGGAGCTCGCGGGAGGGAGTGGGGGAAAAAGTGGTCTAGGGTTTCCAGGGGGCGCGGGGGGGGGGGGAGGGGTGTTCTGGAGAACGGCGCGCGGGGCCATCCAATCTAGGGTAGCGCAATCGTGCGGTCAGGATTGAGCTGGCTGGCGATCGCCAACAGAGGCCAAGTGGGCCAACTAGCTGCCAGTTGGGTTTAGCTAGCTGGCGGCGGTCAACAGCAATGAAGAAGGTAAAAAAGGCAGCATGGGCAGTCGTGGGCCACCGGTAAAGACCAATAGGGCATAGTAGAGCAGTTTTTCTATTTTTTAATTTAGAAGCTGTTTTTTGATATTTTTTTATCATTTTTTGATGATTTTTGCAAAGTTTCCTCTATTCATTTTATTTATGTGAATATCTTGATTAGAGAATATAAAAGTGACAAAGTTTTTTCCATAAAGTCTAAAGTTTATGAATAGTGTAATAATTGCTTCCGCTGCAAATAGTTGATTTAAATTGCTAGAATGCAATAAAAGTGTGTTAAATTTTGTTTTAAAAGATGTGATAAAGTAATTTAAAGTTGATTATGCTCCATGTTATTAATTGACCAACGTTATTAATAAACATGATCATGATCCCTTTCATTAAGTATTAAAGGTGTATTTAATTTTATCTTTACCCAACGGTGATATAACTTTAAATGGCACAAACAATTGCATGCTTAATTTATACCAACGTTGGATTAATGCATACGGTTGTTTTTGGTTATCTCACATCTTTTGTGGTTTTCAGGAGGTCTCAACCTCATGAGATGCCTGAAGGATATCCCACTGCTTAGAGGGGATAACTATTTCGAATGGAGGAAAAAGGTTGATCTGGCCTTTGTCTGCGCCGAGGTGGACTGGGTTGTTGATACTAAACAGCTAGTCAAGCCTGAGGACCCAGTGAGGGGTGATGCTGAAGAAAGTGCTGCATTTGAAAAGAGAAAGAGAGACCATGCTCCTTTGGAGCTGGCCTACTCAATGGATAACCAAAAGTGGGTCAATGCAAACAAGAAGTGCTTGGATTTTGTCAAGAACACAATTGAGAACGCAATAGTGGGCTCAATTGAAGAGTGTGCCTCTGTTGGTGAGTACCTTGCAAAGATAAAGAGCAGCCATCGCTCTTCAAAGATGGGATGCAACCCACTGCTAAAACAGTGGTGATGTAAAAGTATACGGGAGGGCCACATGGCATTAGAGAGCACATCTTGAGGATGTCCAATATGGCGGCTAAGTTAAAGCCCATGGATGCGGACCTCGAGCTCAAGCCTGCTCTTCTGGTGCACCTTGTCATGGCCTCTCTTTCCCAACAGTTCGAGAACTTCGTCATCAACTATAACATGTCCCCTGAAAAGTGGGACATTGAAAAGACCATAGGGATGTGTTCTCAAGAGGAAGAAAGTCTTAAGTCCATTCACGGTGGTTCCTTGAACTACGTGAAGGACAATAGGAAGAGGAACTTCACCAACAACAACCATGGTGGCTCACCTTCCAAGCCACATGGCAAGGGCCCCCACAAAGACCAAAGATCGTGCAGTCTACCCCTGAGGACAAAGACCAGTGCCACCATTGCAAAAAGGTTGGCCACTACAAAAAGATTGCCCAATATGGCTAAAGTCCATAATGGCGAAAAACAGTAAAGACATAGTATCTTTTGTAAATGAATACTTGTATGAAAAGTTTTCTAAATCTACTTGGTGGATTGACTCTGGTGCAACTGTTCATGTTGCCAACTCTTTACAGGGGTTCCATTCGACAAGGATTTTGCCAAAAAGAGAAAGACTCATTGAAGTGGCGAATGGGATTCAAGCAGAAGTGGAGGCTGTTGGCGACATTCCTCTGGAGCTGGCTGATGGCTTTACTCTTTTGCTTAAGGATGTTTTATTTGTTCCTTCCATCCATAGAAATTTAATAAGTGTGTCGTTCTTGGACAAAGACTTGTATGAGTGTTATTTTGGACATGGCAAATGTGCCATTTGGTTGAAAGGTACTTGTGTGGGTGTTGCTTCACTACATGACAAGCTTTATTTATTATCTTTGCATGAGAAAGTATTTTCTGTGTGTGATGTGAATGAACAAGTTCCCCTGTCGAACAAAGAACAAAGGAAAAGAAAGCGAACTCTTGACTCATCGAAGTTATGGCACTGCAGATTAGGCCATATTTCGAGGGGAAGAATAGAAAGCCTCGTTAAAAATGACATTCTTCCTCCGTTAGAGTTCTCAGGCATCGAGCAATGCATAGATTGCATTAAAGGAAAGTATGTAAAACAAATTAAAAAGGATACAAACCGAAGTATAGCTACACTAGAAATAATCCATACTGATATTTGTGGAACATTTCCGGTGAAAAGTGTGGATGACTATGATTCATTCATAACATTCACGGATGATCACTCCCGGTATGGTTATATTTATCCAATTAAAGAAAGATCTGAAGCATTGGATAAATTTAAAATTTTCAAAGCTAAAGTAGAAAATTAGCATGATAAAAGAATTAAGATAGTCCGGTCCAATCGTGGGGGGGGGGGGGGAGTACTACGGTCGGCATACTCCATATGGTCAAGTACCAGGACCCTTTGCAAGGTTCGTACAGGAAAATGGAATAGTCGCCCAGTATTCTATGCCGGGCGAACCTCAACAAAACGGAGTAGCTGAAAGGCGTAACCGTACCCTTATAGATATGGTGCGCAGCATGATGAGCTATTCCACCCTCCCATTGGGATTGTGGATGGAGGCGCTTAAAACCGCCATTCACATTCTCAACAGAGTACCAAGTAAGTCGGTGCCCAAAACGCCGTATGAATTGTGGACAGGCAGAGTCCCCTCTCTGCACCACTTGAGGGTCTGGGGGAGCCCAGCTGAGGCAAAAGTTTTCAATCCAAACATTGCAAAGTTAGACCCTAAAATAGTATCTTGCCACTTCATTGGCTATCCAGATAAATCAAAAGGCTATCGTTTCTACTGTCCTGACAGATACACAAAGTTTGTAGAAACGAGACATGCTGTCTTCTTGGAGGACGAATTGATGAGGGGGAGCACGGTAGCTCGGGAAATTGATCTTGGGGAGAAGAGGGTGCATGCACCTAATCCGATGACTCAGGAGCCATTTTTCTCGCTACCTGTTGTGCCACCATCTACAACCCCTAAGGTTGTGGTGTCGGCACCTATTGTGACTCCACATGTGACAACAATGGGAGAAAGTTCGGAACCTGTCCATCAGGAGCCACCTGAACCCACTGTTGAGCACGAAAGGGAGCCAGAACAGCCACATACTAAAAACGTGCCAGAACCTGAGGCACGAAATGAGCAAGAGTCTGATGAACTCAAAAGGTCTAAAAGAGAACGAAGACCAGCCATTTCCAAAAAAATTTACAAAGTCTACAACACAGAAACAATTCATATGGAGGGCGATCCTACCTCATATGAAGAAGCCATGGGAAGCCCTCACTCAGCCAAGTGGGTGGAGGCAATGGAAGATGAAATGAAATCGATGAGTTCCAACAATGTTTGGGACTTAGAGGAAATTCCTAAAGGAGCCAAAACAGTAGGATGCAAATGGGTCTACAAAACAAAGTATGACTTCAATGGGAATGTAGAAAAGTACAAAGCTAGACTTGTGGCAAAAGTATTTACGCAAAGAGAAGGGGTAGATTACAATGAGACTTTTTCTCTGGTCTCATGTAAGGACTCCTTCAGAATCATAATGGCACTAGTTGCACATTTTGATTTAGAGTTACATCAAATGGATGTTAAGACGGCATTTCTAAATGGAGATTTAGAAGAAAATGTTTACATGAAACAACCCAAGGGTTTTTTCATGGAGGGGAAGGAACATATGGGATGCCGCCTAGAGAAATCCATTTATGGGTTAAAACAAGCCTCTAGACAGTGGTATTTAAAGTTCAATGATACAATTAAAAGATTTGGATTTAAAGAGAATGTTGAGGACAACTGCATTTATGCAAAGTTCAAAAGTGGGAAATATATTTTCCTAATTCCGTATGTGGATGACATCTTGCTTGCTAGCAGTGATGTCAGTCTACTACTAGAGACAAAGAAGTTCTTGTCATCAAATTTTGACATGAAAGACCTTGGTGAAGCTTCTTATGTTTTGGGCATAGAAATTCACCGAGATAGAAAGAATGGAGTGTTAGGACTGTCGCAGAAAGCATATTGTGAAAAGATTCTAAAGAAATACAATATGCATGCGAGTAATGCAACACCTGCTCTCATAGTCAAGGGCGATAGTTTTGGGAAATCCCAATGTCCAAAGTACCAATATGAGATCAATCAAATGAAGTCAGTACCATATGCTTCGGCTGTTGGAAGCTTACAGTATGCACAAGTGTGCACTTTCATACGACTTAGCTTTTATCACCGGGGTACTCGGTAGATATCAAGAGAATCCAGGCATAGAGCACTGGAAGATGGTAAAGAAAGCTTTGCGTTATGTGCAAGGCACAAAAGGCCTCATGCTACATATAAAAGATCTGATTCCCTAGAGATAAAAGGGTATTCAGATGCGGATTTTGCGGGAGACAAAGACGGCAGAAAGTCCACGACAGGATACGTCTTTACTCTCGCAGGACATGCTATTTCGTGGAGAAGCGCCAAACAGTCGATAGTTGCATCATCTACGATGTATGCAGAGTTTATAGCATGTTATGAGGCCATGGGACATGCGTTATGGTTAAAGAAATTTCTACCTGACTTAAAAGTGGTTGACTGCATCAGCAGGCCACTAAAGATGTACTGTGACAACGAGCCCGCAGTATTATATGCTCACAACAACAAGTCGAGTAATGCTACAAAGTCTATATATATAAAGTACTATGTTGTGAAGGACAAAGTCCAGGATCAAACTATAAGACTCGAGCATATAAGGACAAAGGATATGCTTGCGGATCCGCTAACGAAAGGCTTACCACCCAATGTATTCAAGGAACACATAGCCGGCATGGGTTTAATGGAAAGCCTATGACTCCTGGACTACAGAGGCCCAAAAGTAACAGGATTTGTTTCAAAATAGAAAAGTATGTAGTGGCTATCTGATTCTATCGGCAATTGAGCTGAGACGATGAAACATGCTCTATGTATCGATCTGTGATGAAACGAGTAAAGTACAAAGTTAAAAGTAAAGTCGAGATCTAGGGGGAGAATGTTAGATAGATCTCTCCCATGTTCGGGCCCAACGGCCCGAACGGAGTCCCTCAACGCGCCCTAATCGGGGGCGCCCAACCTTATCATGGTTGGTGGGCCCCTATCGCCAGCGCGCATATAAAGAGGTGGGGGGGCTGGACACACACTGCACGAGGTTCACCATGCGCCATAGCCCCCCACCGACACACCCACCGATTAGGGTTTTGCGCTAGGCCGACGGGAAGCGCCGCCAACATCGCACACCCACGCCTTCGACCTTTTCCCATGGCTAACGACGGCGGATCTAGCTCCGGGACTAGCTCCGGCATCCCCTCTGGCTCGTGCTTGTCGAGCCAGGGCGCAAGTGATACTCTCTCTCTCTCACCCTCTGATCTACTAGATCCATACAGTATAGGTTCTACCGAGACTAGACTAGGTACAACAAGTTCCTCCTCGACCCTTTCCACGAGCAATAAACTACATCGCAACCTGGTTACCAGAGCTAGAGACCCCTTCATTCATCACTCGAGCGAACGGATTAACCAGTTGGCTCCGAGACTTGAACTAAGGATGTCTATTAGCCCCATCACAACCACCCTACCTCCTGGAGGCAAACTTGTTTCCTTCTTGATTTTCCACGGTGCAACACTAATGAATCATACGGCTAGTTATCGTCTTCATCCCTTTCTACCGGTGTGGGACATAACGAAGCTGAGTGTCCCAACAACCCACAAGAGAAACAAAAATACGGCAGCTTCTTATGCAGAATAGGGCAATGAATCAGCTCCTTATGCTTCAGTGAATTAATGAGAATACGATGATGGATAGGTTCTTCCACATTTAGTAAAATCCCTGCTCGTAGGCTCTATCCCCATCCTCTACTATTTCACATTGTATCAAGTTTAATGAACTCCCCAATCTGATCAAGAAATTGCATCCATATCGGAATTCTACTAAACCGGACCTCCAAAGGGCGCATACTGGTTTCAAATCATCCAAAACCACAATGTGATTACCAACCATCCTAGGCGCCCCATCCCAGATTCTTTTCCGATCTTTCTCTTTTTCTAGGTTTGCCACAAAGACATTGTCACCCATTGCCTGGAACTTCATCCCCCTAGGGTTACCCCATTGAGGCCGAAGCGCGCCCTTGATGGTATCTATATGAAACTTTGATGGCGCCAAGACCTACCCCACCACAGCGATCTTTGTTCCATCATCATCAAGAAGATCATCCATATCCAGAACCTTTTTCTCCTTCTCGGTAAGAGCCAGTTTCTTGAACTTCTCTGCAAAACCACCTTCTGCCATGGCCTTTTTCTTCCCAGCTGCAAGGGAGTGCCGTTACCCGACTCCGAGCTCACCATCCTGAAGGGCAGGGGCCCAGCCAGAGAGAGATTTCCAAGGAAGGTTGGAGAAGCGTCGTGGAGATCGAAGATCACCACATGCCGCCAGTTGCCACTCCAAAATCCCAGAAAACATTTTAGGAGCTCTCACTCTACCATCCCTAACGGATCAAGTATGTTAACAGAATAGTAATAAGGCGGGTCGCCGGCTCAGTCTTTCGGAGGTGCTCATAGGGATAGGATGTGCGTGCGTGTATTCATAGGGATGTGCATGTGTATGTTCATAGGGATCATATATGCAACCACTGAAAAGAAGAAAAAAACAGAGAAAACCTTCTAGTTGTATCTCACAAGCCCAAGCTGACGGTGCCCTAAGTTATCGAAAACAGATGGAGAAATAAAATTCACAGTTGAACACCGTACAAACCTCAAAACTAGATTAATTTTTTGCTGGGGCATTCAGGTGACGGCACTTTTCAATTACAGATAAAAAATACAGGCATCAATAGTCAGTACGTGTACACGTGCTGTCCCTAGGAATTGAGATAATCAGCCATCGAGAAAAGCCTTTATCGACTAAGAGCAATGTATGTACGTAGCTGTATATGAGTCTATGACTACCACCGGCAGTTCACCTACCGAAAAATCAAAAAATCTTCTATCACCAGCACATGCAACTAGTCTTCTATGCTCACCATTGCTCTATTGCTTCTCTTCTAGCTCTAGGCATACTCTGTTTCTCTGCTGTGATGATCTTGAAACATATTCAGAGCTGACCCCTCACATTTAGCTGGTTCAAGCATCTACTTTCTACAGATTCAGAGTCCAAATTTGGTCACCTAGAGCTACAGACATCCCAATCAGCAACTGTCGATGTTTGGGTGCAACGATGCGTACCCTCTCGGGGCATCGGCTGCATGTTAATATAGTAGGGAAAAGCCCCCTACATGGCTGTGTACAACTTGTATACGTGTCCATGCGGAGTACTACTCCATAACGTATAGTATAGACATAGACAGCATACATACGATAACATCTCCCCTCAATCTAAACTATGAGAGAGGTTTAGATTGTGCTTAAACTCATCTAGTTCCTTCACACAAAGAGCCTTGGTAAATCCATCGGCAAATTGATCCTTTGTAGAAATGAACTTGATATCAAGACGATTCTCAGCAACACGTTCACGAACAAAATGATAGTCAATCTCCATGTGTTTTGTACGAGCATGAAAAATTGGATTTGCAGAGAGAAAAGTGGCTCCCAGATTATCACACCATAAGCATGGTCTCTCATAAAGCTTCACACCAAGCTCAGTAAGCACAACTTCAACCCATATCAATTTAGTAGTTGCATTTGCAAGAGCCTTGTACTCAGCCTCAGTGCTAGAACGAGACACAGTGGCTTTTTTCCTAGCACTCCAGGAAATCAGGTTTGGACCTAGAAAGATAGCAAAACCTCCTGTAGAACGTCTGTCCTCAAGACAGCCTGCCCAGTCAGCATCTGAAAAATCACTGAGTAATGTGGAAGAGGACTTCCGAAAGGTAATACCAAGAGAGGATGTATCCTTGACATAGCGTAGAATACGTTTGGCAGCCGTTCAATGAGCAGTAGTGGGAGCATGAAGATATTGACAGACTTTATTAACAGAAAACGACAAGTCTGGCCGAGTAAGTGTAAGATACTGTAATCCTCCAACAATACTACGATACTGAGTGCTGTCATCAGGACCTAGAGATGTACCTTCATGGAGAGAGAGAGAGAGACTCTGATGAAGATAAAGGTGTAGGAGCAGCCTTGCAATCCAGCATATCCACACGTGTAAGAATATCTTGAGCATACTTTTCTTGAGTGAGAATAAGACCATCATCGGTTCTTTTAACTTCCATACCAAGAAAATAATGAAGATCTCCCAAATCTTTAATGGCAAAATAAGTGTTCAGATCCTTAAGCAAAACTGAGATAGCATGATCTGATGAGCTGGTCACAATAATATCGTCAACATATATGAGAACAAAAATAGTAACACCATGCTTATCATAGAGAAATAGAGATGTATTAGCTTTAGAAGCAGAAAAACCAAATTCATGTAATTTAGAGCTTAACCGAGAGTACCAGGCCCGTGGGGCTTGTTTCAAGCCATAGAGAGCTTTGTCAAGTTTGTAGATATGATGAGGTGCATCAGGATGTTCAAACCCAAGTGGTTATTTCATATAAACCTCCTCTTTCAGAACACCATGGAGGAACGCGTTCAACATACATTTTTTTTTGTATAGACAAGAAATAACCAACAACAGTAGAGGAGGAAGATTAAACAAGCAAACCAGAGGTCCGAATAGGGTTCGGTCTTTCCCAAAATATTTAGATAGCACTACAAGAGAGAGTCGTTCAACAAACACAAATAATCTAGTAAATCAAGTTGTCGAGTAGTGAGCTCTCTCATCTAAGGGTACGGTTTCGGAAAGTCAAAGCCACATTACAGAACCATAGATGAAGTAGCCACGGCATGGCTCGAGAGCTATGGCTCCACTTCCGACTCAGCGGATCAGATGGACCGTCATCGTGAGGCTCGTGCTGTTCCTGCTTGACACCTCGAAGAGGCAGATGTCTCCCGCCTTCAGCTGGTTGTCCATGGTGAACTCCTTCCAGCCGTAGTAAACCCGCCTCATGTTGCGACACGCGACGCTCAATGTGGCAGGCCACTGCTTCTTCCTACCCTCCAGCTGAAGTAGGAGAGGCTGTGTCTTGTCCGGGAGACATGCAGAAGCATACACCATGCCGAAAACCTACCCAAAAAAGTGTCAGCACAACTGATGAATTCTTGTTGAAATTCAGATCGATGGTAATAAATTCACGGGAAAATATAACACCCATGCCGGCCTCAAAATTTTCATTACAGAATCAGCAAAATTAAAAAAAACCTACATCCCATTCATTCATATTTGCAGATGTAGGTAAGAGAGTATGTAGGTGGCCTCACCATTTCACCTGGGCTGTGGGAAGCGCCACCAATATTTGTAGCGGTCATCACTTTCACAAAAATTGGAAGTTCAGATCCAATCGCTTGGACTTTCTCCTCAACTTTCCTCTTGACTTGCATAGTTAGAATTGTCATCTTGGATAGAATGTAGGGCCGCCGGAAAGGCTCTGAACCGACTTCAGGCTTCAGAGCTCCATATCCTTAAAACCGCACCATACTCTCTTAGGGTGAGCATAGAGTGACCAGAATTCATTTGAAACACAGAAATATAAAGAAGAACGCAAAGGCAGCAATAATAACCATTACCTGATTTAGTAGAAGGGGAGGAGATTGAGGCCATCTTCCGAGTTTTTGCACAACCACGTGCCCGCTTTTGCGCCCTGCAGGATCCTCTGGCGCCTTCTCTCACAGTGTCATCATCATCATCAGAACTGGAAATGCCAATAATCCGAGATGGGGATGGACCACCAATTTGAGAACAAGGAGGAACTGCTCCAAAAGCCCCGGAAGGTGGTTGAGAACATGAAGACTTCTCATCACCGGATGAGTCGAAAATATGAACCTTTAATCTAGAATTCCCTCGGCACACAAAGAGAATGGAGTCATTTTCTTCTATGTGGTTTGCACTCACGAACTCCTTCCATCCATGCCTAAAAACTATATGGCCAAACTCCCCTTCAGCTTGAACAGGATATGTTGCACGGCCGTTGGCAAGTTGTAGGCTGACAGGCTCAGATAGAGAGATCAGATTCCTAAGACGGCTCGCAACCGCCCGCTGTATGCGCTGTCGAAGGTTAAGAAAGAAGATACACATTGGTTAGAGTCGTGAGTTTCACCGTTTCTAGGCATTGAGCTTCATGCTTTTTTTTTGCAGGAAATGCAGACACAGTTCAGATGGCATGACTACCAGAGGACAATCGAGAAGTGATTACAGTATGGCATGGAATAACTTGTTATACATTAGGCAGACAAATACCATGCTTTTGAGAAAGCTGATAGTAACCTATTCCAGTATTGGGAAAGGAATCTTTCCTGAGAAAATTTCATCACTTCGCACCTGATTCTTTACTGGAGGTATTGCAGTATTGGATATTATTACTTCAAACTAGTAACAGAAAAGGTCTAGTGTATACGTATGAATATTTATGACTTCAACATGGAAAGTAGTGTGGATATATACAGTGGAACCTATTTGTGGGGGTACTGAATGTTCTGGCAAAGAAAATGGGGTAAATTAACAATTTCGCTGTGGACACACACACATGAAAGAGTTGGTTTAAGAGAAGGAGGAATGAAAAAAAAACAGAGCAGGGAACAGAGTACTGGTTTCGCTATGGATATACATGAGTTGAGACCCACTCTCCTCACACACGGTCGATGAACCCTAAACCCCCAAAATTCCAGGAGCAGCATCGCCGGGAGCACCGCTAACTGAGAAAGAAATCGTTGGAATCAATGCGGGAGGAAAGGGGGTTAGCTCTCACCAAATTGTCTCTGAACTCGTCGGAAGCCACGACCAAGAACCGCTTCATACCATAGAAGTGCTGCCGCTGCATCGCGCAATCCTCGCAAGCTCCCTCCTCGTCCATCTCGCGACCTCCTCCTCCTCCTTCTTCTCCGCAGCAGACGCAGACTGACGATCGTCCCGGCGACCAGAAGTAGCGGTCAGAAATCAGGAAATGGAGACTGCTGTTTCTCACCAGGAACCAAGAAAGATTTAGGTCGTGGTTTACCTGGGTGGTTAGAGCCGTCCATCGATCGCCGCCGCGTCGGTGCCCAGTCCGCCGCCCGCCGCCTGCGTCGCCGTGGAGAGCCGTGGAGTGGGGGAGTGTGCGAGGGGAGAGAGAGAGAGAGAGCCTGTGACTGTGAACACACCCAATGTGGGTTCCTTTGTGGTTTTGAGCAAGGTGGTGGGTGGGGAAGGTGCTAAGCTCCCATGCCAAAAGAGGAAATGTTTGCAGCTCGACTTGCTCGTGACAGTAAACGCCCTACTATTCACTCTCATCAATTATTTACCCACCGTGTGTTTGAAAATATCTAGAAACAAATGAACTATGAAAGAAGGTAGTACTCCCTCTATCTCAAAATAACTGATTTAGATTCTCTAGATTCGAATGCACCTAGACTCATTTAATATGTAAATACATGCGAATCTAGCCAAATCCAAGTCATTTATTTTGGCACGGAAAAAGTACTCCCTCCGTCTTAAAATAAATATCTTAGGTTTTTCAAAATTTAGATAAATTTATATACTAAATAGTGTCTAGATTTATCTAACTTTTAAAAATTTGAGACATCTATTTTAAGACGAAGGGAGTATATAATATGCAATTAAAACTAAAGAGTAAATTATACCGAAGGTCACAAAACTGCTATGGACCATGGCATCATGAAAATGGTTAATTTCTAAATCATTTTACAAATATGTTTATATTATGGTGAAGTTTCTAAAGTACGTTAGTACCTTTTTACTCGGGCCCAGGGAGATCTATGGTGGCCGTTTGTACGTGTCGGAACTGTGTGTGACGATTCACACCCTTAGTGTGACATATAGTAGTATACTGTTACCATAGAAATGAAAACGTAAACACGCAATAATGCATGTCATTGATTTACTTCGTAGTTGAAAAAATAATTCCAAGAGAAACATAAACACGCGGGACTGAAAAGGGTTTGTTATCCATTTGTGATGGCTGAAACTTTAGAATGCGGAGTTCTTATAAAGCCAGCAACACATCAATAAAATCGAGCAAATGATATACGATGTGGATAAACCACTTGATCGGGAAAAATCCCGAAATTAAATAAAAAGTGCTAGAGAAATCCAGAGATAGAACTCCGGTAAATTTAAGAACACACATTGAAACTACAAATGGAAAGTGTTGTTGATCGATGGGGAAGCATGTGATTAAGTATGATTGGTAATGCCACATTTTTCAAAAAAAAAATAGGGGTTTCAAAACCTCCCTGGATCAGGGCGTAATGAATTTCAAAGTTAATTTGGAAATAGGGTTATATTATGCTGAAATTTTGAAAAGAGGTCAACGGTACCTTTTTCACTCAGCTAGAGGAGAATTATGGCAGAGTTTCTACAAGTGTCCAAATTACGAGACGATTCATGCCCTTAGTGTGACATGTAGTAGTATACTGTTACCGTAGAAATGAAATGCAAAATAAACAATAACATGTGCCATTGATCCAATTAGTAATTGGACAAATAATTTTAAGAGAAATATAATTAAACTCGCAGGAGTGAAGAACATCGAGCCATCCATTTGTGATCATGCTAAAACTTTGGAACGAAGCACACTAAGAAACTAACAACGAATCAATAAAATGGTTGAATGATATGAATAAACCAATTGTTTTATCATCATATTTTATAATTATATTATTGGGAGAAATACCTACTATATACTATAAAAATAAATGAATGATGCGCTAAAGATGGTGACGCAAGTATTAAAACCGTAGATGGGAAGCATCTTTGATAGATGATGAAGCAGGTAATTAAGTTTTATGTGTAACTAGACCATGAATGTGCGCGTTGCCACACCCGTCTATCTCTAGGAAGGTTGATAGAGTTTTGCGAAAATAGGATGATATAGATACGGAAGAAATTTGAACATAACTACTCCACAAATATGTTAGCAACATCGTGCATGAAATATACACTGATAATATGAATTTTTTTATAGTACATAATATGAAAGCACATTATGATTTTATAAAAAAAATCTTAGCATGGACAATATATGCTCTAATAATGCATTTGTTAATCCTAGATATTAAATAAATTATTACTTTGATCAACACATGGAAGGATGATCCTTCAAGTACATACAAATCATCACAATACTTCAAAATTACAATGTCAAGACGTAATAAACCCCCATAAACTCCATTGAGGTAGTGGACGTTCACCGATCTCAGTATTATAGTTGAGCATCTCAACACACATAAACGACCATTTTTATGGCTTGCAGAATGACTTGCAATGCAGTAGGATGTCCTTTTAATCTACCTTTCACTTTTACTCATGTGTCTCAGGATGCATGATGATCCCATAGCCATCCTCCTGGATGAAGCTGTTGGCGATAAGGTGTGCACAGGAGAAAACGGTTTCAGATTTTACATTATTGGAGAAGGGCATGCTGCATACCGCACCAGTAGGAGATATTTTACGAAGGGTCCTAATTTTTTGCCGGCAAACCTAGTTGTTAATGATTCACAATGCTTTTCTACAATTTTCAGCCTGCATAAACGAGACCAATATTTTACCAGATCATATTGAGAACCAAAATAACGTAGATCTAAGAAGGCTACCAAGTACAAAGAAAGTAAAGTGAAGGAAGCATAAAATTATTTGTTATCATCCTATCTTTTAGAGCTTTAGCTGATGGTTGCGCCTCAACCTTCTCAAGTACATAAATCATTATCTCCATTGATGAATACATGAAAATGCAAAATGTTGCACTTTAGTGAGATGAGATGTTAGCACTTTGCAAAGAAGTTGTCAATTACTACAACTTGAATGTGAGATATTAAAAGTAGATACAACCTCTTTATGTGTGATGCCACATGGAAAGCTGGAAACGATCACACTCATTCAACAACACTAATGGATGAGAAGTTGTTGCTCTTCGCAAAGCGCCCATGAGGCCATGCGAGGTAGTGGCCATCAAAGACGGTTGCAGAAGCTCTAGTGTTGTAGAGCTTGTGTCACCTCCACAAAGTTGTAAGATCACAATGTGCTGGTATTCTTAATTTTCCAAACAACATAGAAGAATGATTTATTTCCTAACTATTGTTGAGAAGGGTAATTATTGATCCAATGCATGGCCTGAAACAACTCCCCAAGGTCCACTCCTTGTAGTCCATGCTGGACACCATCCATGAACACAATGACCCAGCAAGGTCTAAGGTCTTGTTCTTGAGAAGGTACAGTTCAACCAATGCAGCTTGATATATGTTAATCCAAAATAGGTAGAAGTTAAACTCAAGATAACAAAGGGTCAACTTCAATTTCCAGCCTCCATAATATGAAAAATATGAAAAACATATATTTTAGAATAGTACTCAACATGATAGGATATTGATATATATCGTATCCTTCCTGATCATGATAAAATGAATAGATCAAACGTTGCAGGCATATTATAATCAGTGGGTTACTGGTAGAACTTTTATATGAAGTGGTACATAACTACACATCTGCAACAAGTTGTAATACTTAACCTTTTTTTATCATGTTGATAGAATTTGCATCATCATTTACATATTCAGGTGGTAGTTATGCGATGGTAGATTTGTAATGCTTGTTGAGGTTCCTTGAGGCTAACATAATAAATAGATAATGGATGTACATACAATAAAGGTGAACATAGGGGCTTTTCTTAGATGCTGCAAACTAAGAATGTGCACCCTGGTACTTAAATATGCCATCAAATAATTCAATGTACATATTACCATCACTAAATATTTTAAGCATAACTAATAAATAAATGACTCACATAATCAGTTACTTGCAACTCAAAACAATATATATAAATAACAAGCATCGACCACTAAAGACTAAAGACTAAGAAAGTAGTCTTATGTACAATAAGAAGGTTGAATTGGCACCTTAATAGCTGATCATAGAGGAAAAATTGTACATACCCGAAGTGTCACGTAAGATATGTAAAATTCCATTATCACTGAAAAAAGAAAAACCACAATTAAATAGACTAATCAGATTCGGATCCAGATAGGAAAAAAGCATAATGTTGCATCTCTACAAACAATAAAGAAGGTTTTTATGAAATAATTCAACATACATATTAAGCCTTCTTGCAGAAAGAGTAAAACTACTTCGAGCTTACCGGATCAGTAAGTAAGTAAGGGGCCGGACATACCATTTGACACCTAAATTCGGTAGGTGGTTTGAAGCTACGACCCTTCTTGTTCCAAACATGCAGACAGAAGTTCAAAATAATTTGATTAAATTAGTAAATAGTGCACACCTTATCCTTAATTGTTCATGACTCGGATTATTATTTTGTTGTAAGTTACAAATGCCTTTTCACTTGAACCAGTATCGCTATCAACCTTAACGACAAGTGACATGGGTATGACCTATCGGGTTCATACGATTAGTTACCCTAGGCGCATAAAAGCCTACGGCTCATGAAGCCCAAAGAAGTCCAAGAAGCATCCGACAAATAGAAACTTGTCTTGCCAAACAAGAAAAGACTACGAACCGACGTAAATTTTATATCGTAATTGTAAACAAGTAACCTCTCCGAATACGGTTTCAGAACCCATCCTCTCATATAAAGGCTGGGAGGACCCGACGGAGAGATCGCCTTAGTTTTCCAGCAGTCCGTCAAGAGCTAGATCGAAACTAGCAGACCAACGACTTTGTAATTGTGTTTCCACCATAATCATACTACATCGACTCCCTTGTTTGTCCGATCAGCCGATGAAATCCCTAGCGTTCTCTTTTACACAAAACCCTAAGTCCATAACCATGAGCATTGCAGAGGTTACCCGTCATCTATTGACGCCGTCTGTGGGAAATCTGAGCGCTGGAGTCACGGATTTGGCAGCTTCCTCTCCACCAAGTAGTAACCCGACGATGGAGGTCGGTGAGGTGATCCATGCTCGCCCACCCTTTTATTGGCTCCCATCGATTTCGACCAGGAGACCGATCTCATGATCCGAAGTTTCCACTTTAGCGTGGAAGAATCTGAGAACCACTACCTCTCGGCTCCGATCTACTCGGATATGTCGGCCACACCCGCATCGCCTACGGCGACACCTACATTCTCCATAGGCTCCACTAGAAAGGCCGCGACCAATTCGACAAACGTCGATAAAAACTGCGGAAACCCCGCAGGTCTGGAAGATCTGGCTGATCTGTATGACGGCTTCTATTTTGAATCAGACTCACAATCGACACTGCTTTGCAAGTTCATCAAGCATCGTTCCCGATAAATTTGAAGAAAGCGTCGACTCTGGAATCCAGAAGGCCGAATCCTATCAGAGCAAGACCCCTGGGACTTCACTGGTTCGCAAAACAGTGTCTCCTATGGGTATGGCAGTGACGACATCCGATCATACATCATGCATCACCAAGTGTGCGCGGTCTTGGGAGAAGAAGGAACCTCAACACTTATAGACTCCAACGGTAACCCGATTTTTAACCTCGATGACATTTTGTCGGATGATAACACAGGACGTCGCGAGGATAGGGAGGACTCGCCAACAAATGACCATCGTCAACAAGGCCTTCTAATATGGTCAAGGGTCTTGGGGGCATAGGGATTCTCGACTCTCGCCGCTTTAACGTGGCCCTGATGCTCAAGTGGGTTTGGCGCATCCTCAGGGACGACGGCGGTCTCTGGCTTCAGCTGATCAAGGCCAAATACCTCCGGGGACGCACCCTTTTGGCGTGCGAGAGAAGGGAGGGCTACCAATTCTAGCGAGCCATCCAGGAGATCAAGCACTTCATTGGCTTGGGCCTATCCTTCGCGGCGGGCTGCGGGCGTGGGGTGCGGTTCTGGCTAGACCCGTGGCTATTCCCGATCCCGCTGGGGGTGCATTTCTCTGGTCTCTTCGCCATTTCCTCCGAGCCGGCTGCCCTCGTTGCTGAGACTTTTTGTGAGGGCCGTTGGAACATCTTGTTCCGACGCTTCCTTAGCGAGGCAGAAGCCGAGGACCTCTAGCAGCTCCTTGGTTCTCTCCCAGTCTCCTTATCTGAGGCCCCGGATCTGGCATCCTGGCAGCTCCATCCCTCGGGGGAGTTCTCGGTGAGCTTGGCCTATCAGGCCCTTTT
The DNA here is from genome assembly GCA_023614405.1 of Avena insularis. Classification (NCBI taxonomy): domain Eukaryota; kingdom Viridiplantae; phylum Streptophyta; class Magnoliopsida; order Poales; family Poaceae; genus Avena; species Avena insularis. The sequence continues at coordinate 371,980,317 of CM042695.1, read as the reverse complement.
CCAGGGCCCGGAGCTGCGCTGGACTACGCCCTTGTGGAAGGCCCCCTTGCCGCTTAGTATTCGCATCTTCGTATGGCAACTCCTTCGCGACCGTCTCCCGTCGGGGATTGAGGTGGCCAAGCGCAACAGCCCAGGCAACAGCTTGTGTCCCCTATGTGGGACTCCGGAGTCGTGTGCCCATATTATGTTTTCTTGTTCGGCTGCTCGCGCACTCTGGGGCTTTGTCCGAGAGGCGCTGGGGCCTGTCTGGCAGGCGCAGGAGCTTGGGGAGTTCCTGCAGGTCCAGGCAAACAGGGACGGGGGGGGGGGGATCCTCTTTTGGCTAGTGTTTGCGGCTCTCTCGTGGACCCTGTGGAACGTGCGGAACAAAATGGTGATTGAGAAGGTCTTTCCTTCCTGCATTTCTGACCCTGTTTTTTTCCTTTATTGCCTTTCTTCAGCAGTGGTCTCCCCTGGTGCGGCAGCGTGACCGGGCGGCGTTTGACGACACTCTACGGGCCTTGAGGACGGAGGTGCTCCCTCTCTCGGCTCCGGCTACACCTTCCTCGGCGGTGGCTTGAGTGTCCTCTTTGTCGCTCCGTTTTGCTTTTTAGTTCTTTGTTGGGCGTGCTTGTGCTGTGGCCCCAGCTGTATGTCGTACCCTCTTGTTTTTGAGTTTTGGCTTCGGCCGTCTTGGATGTTGTCTGAACTCTGTATGTGGATGTTGCTTTATTTATAAAGCGGGGCGAAAGCCTATTTCGAGAGAATATGGTCAAGGGAAGCACAACAAGGCATTCTAATATGTCCTTCTCACATGACATTACAGGGAAGCAACACCGTAAGAAAAGCAAGCACGAATAAGGATCAATCTTCTTACCTGCCCGTGAGTCATATCTCTACTTTGCATTTTGCACGGAACAGTTCAGGCAAACACTTGTTCCTAATGATCTCGGCAATGAAATTATAGGAAATAAGCAGGATGGCAGGCAAGCAGAAAGTCAAACATAAGCAATGAGCATCTCTGATGAGAATGCAAAAAGACCACATTCGACACATTTATATCAAGGAAAGAAGAGAACTGACTATAGAGATGAGATTAATAATCACCATAATTACAGGAAGGAGTGGGTCGAAGTTATCACCATGATTATGGTGTCGGCGGTTTCAGTTTGCGTGCCGCCCACACGAACAGAAGGAGAGGCATTCCTCGATTCTTCGGCCGGTTCCACCGAAGGATCGAGGAATCCTAGGCCCATATGAAGGTAACCCACTCTGCGGCCTATCCACCATCCAAATTTTGCCGACGCCGTCACCAGAAAAGAAATCAAATAAGTGGTCTGACTCTTGTAAATCCAGGCCAAGTAGAAGGAAATTGGAAAGCCGCAAGCGTTGATACCCTTGCCTCGCTTTTTTCTCCACGGGTGGAAGTTGCCTAGACAGGGTTTCGGTCCTTTGGCTCGCTGCCCATCAACAATGCAATGTCTATGTGCTTGCTCGCACAGCTCCAAAAATGCCTCCTACCTCCTCAAACCTCATATCTCCAAGTCAAGTTTTTGTAATGGCATATCTCCAAGTGGTTAAAATTGGAGTGGTGCAGGTAACCCCGCGCGGTCTCCGGGCTGATCTCCCTCCTCCTGCCACCCTCGCCGCCTCCGAGGCTAGTTCTAGAACCGCCGCCGCGTCCTCTCTCCTTCCCCCTCGAATCCGGCCACGGTCATTGCTGGAATAGCCAAGGCCGAGCTCTTCTTCCTCCGATGTGATGGCCTGCGACTGTACTTGCCCAAGGAGACGGGCCGCCTGGGCAGCCCGCGCCCCCACGAAGGTGGCTTCCCCATCACCGCCGTCCATTCCGGGCGCCGCTGCCGGGCCCCTGCAGCTGCTGCCGTTGGCGCCGCAGATCCCCGCAGGTTTGCACCCGGTGGTCTTCGACTTCTCGGGGCCGTGCGCGCCCGTGGTCTCGCTGGCCGCCATAGCTGGTCTGCCTGGGCATGCTGGACGATGAGGACGACACTGCCTCGTCGCCGCAGCTGATTCGCCTGGTCTCGGGCCGCTCCAGGAGCCATGATGGTGGTCGGTGAAGGGCCGTTAGCCTCGTCCCTGACGACCCAAGCCACATGGTTGGTGGCGGTCGAAGCGAGGCTATGCTGAAGCCTGTCACCGCTACACCAAATGCCGTCGTTGCAGCTGTTTCTACTAGCAGTTGCATTGAATAGGAAGGGAATAAGGATTCAGAGGGTAAGGAGCTGGCTGCCGCGTCCTGGTTCGGGGCCTCTAATGTAGCCGATGGTGATGAAGACAAAGACGAAACATAATCGCCCCCAAATGCCGCGACATGCTGCTATCAACGGTGAGGCGTTGCCCCTTTCTGCAACGCCATGACCTGCATCTTGGACGTCCGCTGCGGACAACAATGACGAGGACGGCGAAGAGGAGCTGGTCCCCTAGACACCGCCGCCAGCTGCCTCGGTTGATGTTGACAAGGTTGATGGCTCTGTGGTGGAGTTTTCCATGCGGTCACTTCTACCTCCATCGAGTGGCCTTGGCTCCGATGGGATGCCCCCATCTGTCGTCGTCGTCCCGAGTGCATGTTTTCAGGAAGCCGAGGGCACGTGCTTCGCTTCGGCCGATTGCCCGACTGTGGAACATGAGGCAGGTGTGCATGAGAGATGGCAGGAGGTTATGCCGCGGAGCCGTCCGCGCCACCCGGACCTGCTAGTCCAGCAAGTTGCTCGTCGTACTGTCCCTGCTTGGCTCAAGGGAAGGTGTTGTAGGTGCCTAGCTCCTAGTCACCGTGCAGCTGTTTGTAGTGATCCTTTCAGATGCTCTCGTTGCCTTGAGAGTTGTCATTAGGCATATGATTGCTATAACGCTTGGCGATCCTCAGCTCGTTGGCAAGCCCTATCGCGTCGTCGCACCGCTTCGCTGCTGAGTCTTGTCAAGTGCATGCTCCTTGGCGAGCCCAGGTTGAGGTCTCGCTCCCGTCCAAGGTGCCTCGTCGTGGGACTTGGGCGTCTGTTGTTTCCGCTCCTGCTGTCTCTTTGACCTCAATGGATATGTCATCGCAATCCTCTATGGAGGAGCAAGTTGAGTTGCTATGCTCACAGCTAGTTAATGTGGCTTCTGAAGGGAATATGCCCGAGAGGCAATAATAAAGTGGTTATTATCATATTCCTTATTTATGATAAATGTTTATTTTACATATTATAATTGTATTAATACGGAAACGTTAATACATGTGTGTTTAATAAACAAAAAGGAAGTTCCTAGTTATGCCTCTCTCATAAACTAGCTCGTTGATTAACAAGATGATTAAGGTTTCCTGATCATAGACATTGAATGTTGTTAATAATGAGGTCACAACATTAGTGTAATGATGTGATGAACATTCATCCGAAGTATAGCATTACAATCAAAGTCATTGAGTTTATATTGCTATAACAACTTACGAAGTGATCCTAATCCTTAGACCATGAGATCATGTCAATCACTAACACTGAAAGAGTTTCTTGATAACATCAAACGTCACACCGTAACAGGGTGATTATAAAGATGGATTCAGAACTAATAAAGTGTTATGTTGAGGCCCATGGATCGAGAGTGGAATTTGTTCATCCCGATGACGGATAGATATGCTCTGGGCCCTCTCGGTGATATCACATTGGTTAGCTTGCAAGCAAGTGATTTGATCACTAGAATGTTATATCACGGGAACGAGAAAAGAGTGCATGTCGATGTGAGATCAAACTAGGTATGGAGATACCGATGATCGAATCTCGGACATGTAATATATCGTGAAACAAAGGGATTAAGATACTAGCGTAAAAGGTTCCGATCACAAGAAAGTCATCGTTGAATGTGTGGGAGTCGATTATGGGTCTCGGATCCGCTTACGATTATTGATTTGAGAGGGTCTCGATCATGTCCGTATTATTCGCGAACCGTAGGGTGACACACTTAAGAGACACCGACATCCATCTGGAGCAAAAGTTTCATGCCAGAAAGAATAACAAGCGCAGGAATTTATTTCACTAGATACCGAAAGCGGGTTTTCGGGTGAAATTGAAAGTGTTTACGCATGTGAAATGAAATACTAGCAAGGGGTTATATGCGAATGTTTGTCATTAAAGTAATTGACAAAATTCTGAATAAATAAAAGGAGTTTTATTTAATGAGAGTTTGCATTAAATTTGGTGGAAATTTAATGGGAATTTGAGTGGAGAATATTGAAGGGCCATTTTGTGAGTGGAGTGTCCACCCACATGAATGAGGGAGAGGTGGGAGAACCCTCCATGGCCGGCGGCCATGCCCCCTTGGGCTGCCCCTCCCCTATATAAGGAGCCCCTCCTCTCACTTCTCACTCACACCTCCTCGTGAAGGATCTCTCTCCCCCTCTAGTATTTATCCCCCATGGTCTCGGACTAGCGAGATACATGTTCCCGGTGGCTATTCGGCAAGAAAGAGTTGTGCTTCCGCTGCATCGCTGGAGCGAGGAGGCGGAGGTTGCTCGGTGCCTCGAACGTGTGTGCGAGCACGGATGCGCTGCTGTTTTGCGGCGCTAGGACTTCCTCTCGATCTTGAGATCGGCAAGAGATCGTCAACATCAACCACGAGTTTGGACTCGTTAAGCTTTGTCGGTCTTCAAGGGTATGTTCTCTACGGATATACATCCGCCCGTTGTTTGTATCTAGTAGATAGATCTTGGTACATAGTTGTTCCCATCATAGGAATTTTTTTGTTTTCTATGCTGCGAACCCTACAGTGGTATCAGAGCCGGATCTATGCGTAGATGCTTTGCACGGGTAGTACACATATGAGTATGTGGGCGATGATGATCATTTTATTGCTTCTTAGTTGTACTTTGGATATTGGTGGCATAGTGGGATGAAGCGGCCCGGACAAACTTTACATGTCCTCGCACATGAGACCTGTTCCACGCTTGACATGCAACTAGTTTTGCATAAGTGGCTAGCGGGTGTCTGTCTCTCCTACTATAGTCAATATCTAATTTGCAATGAGTTGTCAACAATTTGGTTATCCTCGTTGTGGTTCATGTTCGTAGGTAAGAACTGTTCTATCTTCGAAAGCCCTAAGCCACGTAAAATTTGCAATGGATAAATTAGTGGCGTCTAGTTTAGATTGTTGCTGGGCTAGTGATATGATATGGTGATGTTGTAAGTAGAAGTATGAGATGATACTCTTACAACACACATAACGTGTAATCTCCATAGACCTTGGACTTACACATATAGGTATGATAGTGATCATACCACGGTGCACATGATAGAGATCATATACGGGAACCATATCATTCCACTAATAAACATGTGATGTTTGATTGCATATTATATTGCTTGTTTGGCGTTTTATTAGCATAATAAGATGATCCCTCATTTAGATATCAAGATAAGAATGTGTTCTTCCTTAAGTATGCACCGACAATGTTTCGTCGCTTCAAGACATCACGTGATGATCGGGTGTACTTGAATCCATGAGCATATCTCGGGTGTAAGACAGTTACACACACGAATACTAAGGTTCTTATTTGGCAAGCCTAGCATGTACAGACATGGCCTCGGAACACGGACCGAAAGGTTAAGCATGAGTCATATGTTTTGATATGATGACCATATGGATGCTCGCATTTGAAGCTACACCGACTCACGTGATGATCGGACTTGGTGTAGTGGATTTGGTTCATGTAATCACCAAAAAGACACGAGGGATGTCGTTTTTGAGTGGGAGTTAATTTCTAATTTAGATTAGTAGAACTCAATTTATCATAAATTAAATCAAAGTGAATTTGCATAATTTGTTGTAGTCATTGGCATTTGTTCACCACCTTATGCATAGTTGTAATTGAGATAATAGAACTATAGAATTCTGGATATATACTTTACGAACTGGTATCGTATTGTGTTGAGTGTCAATCTAAAGTTTAAAGTCATATTGCAAACTTTCAGCAAACTCTATTTACTCCGTGAAATTTAATAATTGGTATTAAATCGAGAGTAACAATTCCAGTGTTAGTATCTTAAGTATCATGTTTGCCTCCATGATTCTTGATTGTTTTAATATCAAGTTTATCGAGGAGCTGAAAGAATTATTTCAGAAATCATCATTTGTGGCAGATATAACGATATCTGAAACAATGTTTTGGTTGCAATATGATAGATTATAATATATGTTCTCATATTGGATGAGAATTTATGAAGGTTGGAGATGCTAGACATCCTAATCATCCAAAAGGGTTTTGGAAAGGAATGTTATACTCACGATTCACCTTTATAAGCTACAGTAGCTTGATCATGAAAGTCGTCATGATAAGGATAAATAGAATATATATGTAAAGTGTTTACTACACTAAAAAATTACTAAAGAATGGTTTTTGAAAGAATACCGATCATTTTGATGATGGTGATCTACTTCAAAGTGCAGGTCCAAAGGTATTATTATTTGAATATACACGCTTTGGACTATGTGTCATGTATATGGCGCCCCTTTTGATGTTGATAGATTATTTTAAAAAGGAAAAGGAAATGCTGAAAGAGAATCTATAAAATATATTTGGCAGAAAAGAAAAGATTGGAAATATCCAATTTAGGTATATGGATGATATACATGTTATGGTTGTATTCTTTGCTTGTTAAACAATGTGGTTCTTGGGTATTGGATACCGAATTGGTTGGTATGAAATGTCATACAGAATGACGCAATTCATGAACTACAATGGCCTAAGTAACTAGCAAGAGAATATGTGATGATGTTCATCAAAAACAAACAAACCGTTGTTTGTATTTCTCGTTGACATCAAAGCTTGACTTCAAGATTTGTTTTAATAATTGTTATTTAAATCAGGTATTATGAGAACAAAGGTTGTTCAAATAATTACCGTATTCCATATAAGATGGATGATTTACAAATCTAGTTGGAGAAATCACATCCATAAAGCCTAATGCTAAAATGTCGCAAGACAAATGATTGAAAGATCACTTATGAAGTGACATCGCTGTTTAAATTATATTGGAAATAAAACATGAAGAAACTCCATTTTCATGGATTTTTGGAGTCTTTGATTTGATCAAGTGACGCTTGTGAGACTTTCCTAGGGATAATTAAAACTTCGTTCAAAAGCCAAAGAAGAACGAACGACTAAAACATTGGAATTTATACATATCGATGTATGTAGTCCATTATGTATAGTCGTAAGCGATGGATTTCAACTTCATATAATTTCTCCAGAAATTTGAGTGAATATTCACTTAATGAGAAATAAGTATGAAATATTTGAAAAACGTTTCAAAGACTTTTAAGATGAAGTGAAAATCATTGTGACAAGAAAATAAATGGTTTATGATTTTATCATAAGGGATTTATTTGAGTTACAAGTGTAACAAGAAAAATAAATGAATTATGATTTTATCATAAAGGGATTTATTTGAGTTACAAGTTTAGCAAAAACACCTAGATTTACATCTCCCGAAACACCATAGGAGTATAGAGTGTTTGAGATTTGTAATGAAACCTTGTGTGACATGGTTTGATCAAAGGTATTATTTATAAAACTGCCATTATGTTTTAAAAGATTAAAGCTTTAGAGACTACCGCTTTTACACTGAAAAGAGCTCCATCTAGATCCGTTGAAATGACACCATGGAAGTTATGCTTTGGGGTAAAACCCAAGTTGTCATTTCTTAAATTTTGATATGCTAAACATAAGTAAGATGTTTACAACCAAAGTCGGATGAGCATGTCTTTGTAGGTTATTTCGAATAACAATTGGTTATTCCTCCATAACACCGAGGACAAAAGGGTTTGTCGCTTGAAATGTGAATTTTCTTGAAAAAGAAATTTTTCATAAAAGTTAAGTGGGAGGACAATAGATCTTTGATAAGGTTAACAAACCTTAGCTAAATGTGCTGAGTTGCGCAGCGCCGGAAATCGTTCCGAAGGCTGCCATAATGCTCATAGCTTATGTGCCTCAAAAGTTGTGGTCACGGAGGTCTAAGTTCTTATTGAACCAAGTCGGTCGGATAAACAATCAAATACTGAGATTTGAGAGTAAATCATTATTGTTTGACAATGATGAACCGACTACATGCAAAGAAGCGATGATGGGCCCTAACTCCGTCAAATGGCTTGAAGCCATAAAATTCGTGATAGTTCCATACACGAGAAATCAAGTTTTGAACTTGGAAGACCCTCCAGAAAGGTTTAAAAACCTATCGGTCGTATTTGGATCTATAAAGAAACAGACATGGATGTTTCACATCTATGAAATAGTCGACATGTCGTAAATTATTATACGACGATGTTCAAGGAGTTGACTATGATAAGATTTGATCTTTCATAGCGATATTTAGTCTGGACGGATTAAAATAGCAACCACTACATATAATTTGGTATATGGTAGATGAATAAACAAAACAAAATTCTTCTAATAGAATGGTTACCTAGGACATGTACAAGACACAGTCCAAAGGGTTTTGTTAAAATTCAAAGGATGCTAAAAGGGCATGCAAACTTCAATGGTTGAAGTAAGCATCGAGGAGTTGGAATCTTCACCTTAATGAAAAGGAGTTTTCATCAGGAGACGATGAAGATGCTTGCATTTGCAAGAAATTAAGTGGGAGCGCTGAGACATATTTCTAATACATTATGTGGAGGACATCTTGTTGATTAGAAATGATGTATATTTTATTGACAAAGGTTAGGAATTTCATTTCGATGAAATACTTAGGCAAAACCCGAATATTTAGCATGAATATCTATAGTGGATAGACTGTGATGCTAATATGGTTGTGCCAAACGTACATATATGAGATATTGAAGGAGTTCAATATAGAAACGACAAGAAACGGTTCTTGTCGCATGAAAAGTAATTGAATCAAGATTCAAGTGTATCGACACTTGATAAGTGAAACAAGATTCAAGTGCTTTGACACTTGATGAGTAAAATCACAAGGATGTTTTGATCAATCGTACCATGATATGTACACATCCAGGTATGTCCTATGCTCTAAATGTTATGAGCATATACCAGAATGAATCATAAAATGATCATTGGACAATAGTAAGGAAATTCTTATGATCTTTTGGAAGAACTAAGAATATATTTGTGTAGAGGTGACAAACAATTACAAATAGTTCATTGTAAAGCGTTACATTGATACTAGTTTTGTCACAAGATACAAATTAAGTTTATCTCAATTTAAACTATGGGTGGCACAATGTAATGGAAAGGAGATTCCATGATGGATTTGGATGAAATCCATAGTTAAGACATTGTGACGAATACTACAACAAAAAAGCTAAGTATATGACTGCTATAGTAGCAGCAAAGGAGGGAATTTGTGTCAAAGAGTTTGTTATCAAACTAAGGTGTGGTTCGCAACAGGATAACACTAAAAGATATATTGTATGACAATAGTATCGACGTGATTTAACCCCAAGGAACTAAAGGTCTCACCAAAAAACCAAATTTATACAATGCCATCTCATTAGAGAATGAGTGATGCGTGGAGACGCAAAGACATGTAAATACACATGGACCTGAAGCGTCAGATCCGTAGATTATGTTAACCACTTGCAATTGCGTATATGGAACACCAGAAAGCCATAAGTGTTCAATACGCAAAGTTTTCAAACTAGATTATTGTCTCTAGTGCAAGTGGGAGACTGAAGGGAATATGCCCGAGAGGCAATAATAAAGTGGTTATTATCGTATTCCTTATTTATGATAAATGTTTATTTTATATGCTATAATTGTATTAATACGGAAACGTTAATATATGTGTGTTTAATAAACAAAAAGTAAGTTCCTAGTTATGTCTCTCTCATAAACTAGCTCGTTGATTAACAAGATGATTAAGGTTTCCTGATTATAGACATTGAATGTTGTTAATAACGAGGTCACAAAATTAGTGTAATGATGTGATGAACATTCATCCGAAGTATAGCATTACGATCAAAGTCATTGAGTTTATATTGCTATAAGAACTTATGAAGTGATCCTAATCCTTAGACCATGAGATCATGTCAATCACTAACACTGAAAGAGTTTCTTGATAACATCAAACGTCACATCATAGCAGGGTGATTATAAAGATGGATTCAGAACTAATATAGTGTTATGTTGAGGCCCATGGATCGAGAGTGGAATTTGTTCATCCCGATGACGGATAGATATGCTCTGGGCCCTCTCGGTGATATCACATTGGTTAGCTTGCAAGCAAGTGATTTGATCACTAGAATGTTATATCACGGGAACGAGAAAAGAGTGCATGTCAATAACGAGATCAAACTAGGTATGGAGATATCGATGATCGAATCTCGGACATGTAATATATCGTGAAACAAAGGGATTAAGATACTAGCGTAAAAGGTTCCGACGATCACAAGAAAGTCATCGTTGAATGTGTGGGAGTCAGTATGGGTCTCCAGATCCCGCTTCTGATTATTGATCTGAGAGGGGTCTCGATCATGTCCGCATTATTCGCGAACCGTAGGGTGACACACTTAAGAGACACCGATATCCATTTGGAGCAAAAGTTTCATGCCGGAAAGAATAACAAGCGCAGGAATTTATTTCACTAGATACCGAAACGGGTTTTCGGGTGAAATTGCAGAAAGTGTTTCTGGATGTGAAATGACATACTAGCAAGGGGTTATATGTGAATGTTTGTCATTAAAGTAATTGACAAAATTCTGAATAAATAAAAGGAGTTTTATTTAATGAGAGTTTGCATTAAATTTGGTGGAAATTTAATGGGAATTTGAGTGGGTTTTTGAGTGGAGAAAATTGAAGGGCCATTTTGTGAGTGGAGTGTCCACCCACATGAATGAGGGAGAGGTGGGGGAACCATCCATGGCCGGCGGCCATGCCTCCTTGGGCTGCGCCCCTCCCCTATATAAGGAGACCCTCCTCTCACTTCTCACTCACACCTCCTCGTGAAGGATCTCTCTCCCCCTCTAGTATTTATCCCCCATGGTCTCGGACTAGCGAGATACATGTTCCCGATGGCTATTCGGCAAGAAAGAGTTGTGCTTCCGCTGCATCACTGGAGCGAGGAGGCGGAGGTTGCTCGGTGCCTCGAACGTGTGTGCGAGCACGGATGCGCTGCTGTTTTGCGGCACTAGGACTTCCTCTCGATCTTGAGATCGGCAAGAGATCGTGTACATCAACCACGAGTTTGGACTCGTTAAGCTTTGTCGGTCTTCAAGGGTATGTTCTCTACGGATATACATCCGCCCGTTGTTTGTATCTAGTAGATAGATCTTGGTACATAGTTGTTCCCATCGTAGGAAATTTTTTGTTTTCTATGCTGCGAACCCTACAGCTTCCCTTCGGCTTGAGGAGTCCGTACGTCCTCTTCACGAGTTTGTCCACTCCTTGCATGGTTGGCTGCTTGCGATTGGGGGCTTTCTAGAGCGGGCGGAAGCTGTGTTGGGTAGACTCTCCCGAGTGCCTGACGATCCTTTGGTTGGGCCAGATGTTGGCAAAGTGGGCGCGAGAGGAACGGGCCTTTATGGTTGTTTCTCTCCTTGTGCTACATCGAGCTCGGTGGTTGCGGCTCCGGTCATACAAATCATGTTTGAGCTTCTGGAGCTATGTGGTGGTATGGTTCTTCCTTCTTCCATCGAGGAAGTGAAGTCTGACTCGCGTGAAATATCGTCCGTGGCTTCTTTGGCGAGTCAGGCGCCTGGCTTTGTAGAGAGTTGTGATGTCTCTCCCTCGCCTGACTTCGGCAGCCATGTGGTTCCTAGAGGTGATGGGGTTGCTAAGTCAGGATTGTTGGCACCGGTTCCAGGGGCTGTCGTCACTAGAGAGGTTTGCGAATTTGTCGCCACCTTGGCTGCTGCCTATCCTGGATCCAATACTATGGCATCTTGAGTTGCTTGATGGGGCTCTCCAAAGTCATGCGTTGTCTTTGTGGGCGCCGTAGGGGTGTCTTTTTTGGGGTGATCATTCGTGTTGATTTGTGGTCTCTTGTGTTCGCTAGAGTGGGTGTGGCTTCGTGGTTTCGTGTTGCTTTAGTGTGTGTACTATTGTCTATGGCCTATTAGGGTTGGTTGTGGTGGTGTGGGAGTGCTGTTTGTGGGGACTTGGCCCTATCGTTGTAGGTTTTCGCCTAGTTTTCTCCTAAAAACTGGGCACTCTCTTCTTAATAAATAGTCGAGGCAAAACTTTTCCCTCATGTTTCAATTTTTTTTGGAGTGGCATACATTCAATTAACCCTATATGCAATTACCCCTGCTTGGAAGATTCGAAGAAACATGGCACAACCGCATTTGCACAATCAAATTTTTAGAAATCCCCCCTTGGTAACAACTAACTATCCATCCAGTAAACCAAAAGAAACAAGTTGACGTATAGCATCTAAAGAGGACAGTGACAGGGAACAAATTAGATCAATCACATACCCGGGGCATGGAAAAATATAAGATCAGGGAGTGTTGAACAACTTCCCACCTCTACCTCTCCCTCTCGTAACCCACCTCTTCCTCCTGTAATACAAATCACGCCGCCGCCGGGCAAAGCCCGGACGGCGTGGCGGTGGCAGCGGCCTCCCTCGGTCGTCGTTGGCCTCTCCCTGGAGATGTGGTCTGTCCCTACCCATGGCATCTTGTCCCTCCCCCTGGCGGCACGAATCCTCCCCATGGCAACACCTCTCTTGCCCCAACGGAGTGGCCATGGCGGACCTCCCGCACCGGTAGTGCTGGCGGCACCCTCAATGGCGGTGCGACCTTGTGTTGTCCAGGAGGAGGCAGTGGCTTCGGAGGCTATAGGCAACCGCGAGATCCTGGTGTTTCAATGGTGGCACGCTGTAGGGAGTGTGGCAGCCCGGTGACCTCCTGCTGCGCGACGACACGAGACATCGGGAGGATGATGGTGGAGGTGGCTTTCTTCTTCGCCGGAGGTAGTCGGCCTGAGGCTGGTTTGACGGATCTTGGAATCTATCATCTACTCCCGGCAGCGAGGCATCGAGTCATAATTTGGGACTTCTCAATATTCACATAAAATCAGTATAATTAGAGTATCAACCGACATGGTTCTCACATATCAACCAAATCACATTTCTTAAATTTCTAATTCCGACACAAATGTTATGACTCGTTAACTCCAGCTATTCACTATTTTTCTTACAAATAAGTAAATATCTGAGCAAGAAAAATTCATGAAAAACAATAACTGAAGTGCCCTAAGTAAAAACGGTGGCAGACTAAAGTCCGGAATCTCCACATATTTATACTAATTTATTTTACTTATTCTAACTCAGTTATCATTAAAAACATATCGACTTACAGGGATACAACCTTGGTATATAGTCTTATCATTTTAATCTATAATTAGTTAGAGTTAAATATAATAATTATTAAGTATACTATTTTGAAGTCTACAAAAGTTAATGTTCTTTTACACTTCTTATGCTAAACTAAGATAGTATTTTAAGAGGAAATTATGTTTCTTTATTAATTATATTTTGAGATATTTGGCAAAAGAATTCATGGACTAAATTCCTCCTAAATCTACACATTCATGATTCCTCCTAAATGGAACCAAATAGGAAAATAGGGATTATGACCCTCTACATTCATTTGTATTAATTAGCGGGTCTCTGTCTTGTGTCCATTTCAACATTTTTCAATATCTTTCTGAAGGGTTCTAGCTAGAGTGTATGAATATGACAAATATCTTGATATAAGTTTCCAGATTGTACAACTATCAAGCTTATTTATACCTAAGTAAACAAATCATAGTTTTTGTTCTTTGCTGAGAAGCTTAAGCTCATATAGTATAGTGGAGTAGGCCTTGTAAAGTTCTAGTGGTACAAAACCCACTTCATTATCAAAGCATCCCACTTGTGCAAAATCCATAGGTCGATACAAACCTAACCCAAAAAATTTGTTAGAAATAAAAAGCGCCTAATCAAGGGAAAAAATATGCCTATGACAACCACTACTAGGAACCCAGCTATAGATAGACAAATCTTCTGTGGCGCATACGTGTAACCATGCGCCACAGATAAACTCCAGTGGCGCATTTCAGGCAATGCGCCACAGAAATCTTCACATTTCTGTTGCTGATACAGGGAAACAATACGCCACAGAAGTTTGGTGGACCCGCCACCGGCGTTGGGCTCCCTCACTTTCTGTGGCGTATATGAGAAGTTGGAACTTCTGTGGCGCATATGGACATATGCGCCACAGATAGTGAGGATAGGCCCCACCACAGAATTCAGTTGACCAATGTTCTGTGGCGCATACCTATATATGGGCTACAGAAGTTGTAACTTCTGTGGCGCATATAGATGTATGCGCCATAGAATGTTGAAAACAGATCGCACCCCTCCTTGGATCGCCTTTTAACTTTTGTAAAAAATAAATGAAAATGATAAAAAAATTCAAAAAATAATTCCTTTAAGATCTAGTTATATTTTGGGGTACAGTTGTAGGGAAAATTAAAAACATGAATTTCGATGTATTTTGTAAAAAAAGTTCATGGGACAGTAAAACAGCCATAACTTTTGCATACGATGTCAGAAAAAAGTTTAATATACCAAAATGATCGTCTCGAAGTTTCCTACTTGATTTCAAGCTAAAAGCCGTTAAAGTTTTATAGACTCCCCAAATTCGAAAAGAGTAAAAAGTTACGGCAGAAAGAAAAAAATTTCCTGCAAAAAAATAAAAAAGGGGAAGAAACGCCACAGAAGTCTTGGGCGGGATTCGAAATTTGAATCCTGCCGCCCCTTCTCCCTCTCTTATCCTCTTCCACTCCTCCACCATTCTCCTTCTCCACTTCTTCTCTCCTTCTCCTCCCCTTCTTTCTCACCTTCTCCTCCTCCACCCCGGTGAGCTCCTCCTCCTCCTCCTCCTCCACCCCGGTGAGCTCCTCCTCCTCCTCCTCCCTCCTCCCTCCCAGTGAGCTCCTCCTCCTCCCTCCTCTTCCACCCCGGTGAGCACCTTCTCCGGCGGCCTCCTCCTCTCGTCCAACGGCGACCTCCACCTCCTCCTCCGGCGAGCCCCTCCTCTCCTCCAACAGCGACCTCCTCCTCTCCCCCTCCTCCTCCTTCTCCGGCCACCATCGACCTCCTTTTCCTCTGGCCACCATCGGCCCCCACCTCCGGCCAGATCTGGCCGTTTTTTTTTGAAATTTGAAAAAAAATCTATGACACATATTGGCAATATGCGCCACAAAAAGTTTGAGATCTGGTTGGGGATCGACTTCTGTGGTGCATATTGGCAATATGCGCCACAAAAGTTTTTAAGACTTCTGTGGCGCATTTCAATATGCGCCACAGAACTACACTTTAGTGACGTGATAACAGTGACGTATCCCATATGCGCCACAGAAGTTAAAAAATGGTGCTCCACTGATGAGATTTTTCCTATTAGTGAACTATGGAGAAAGTCTAAGGCCCGATAACAAAAAAACCACACACCATACACTCTTATTGAGAAATGCCAATACATCATAAAGATAATCTATGCAGTATAGCTGGCAGTAACAATTGGGAGACCTGCGCGCATGCATATGTTCGAGCCCGAGCGCGTACAACTACAGTACACGCGTGCATTCGAGTTTATTTTTTCTGTCTGAACAGCCGTGGTGCACAAGGGAGAGCCAACAGTGTGTGTAACGGTGGGACATGCCCCACCCTAAGATTTTGGATTTTAACCAGTATTTTCTACATGTACTAGTACTCTCCTTTCAAAAAAATACTGAAGTCTAAATGTTGAAGGCTAATATCTATACTTCGTATTCTTTTTCTCCACCTTCCCGGGCATTAGTTGCATTGCCATTGCGTAATTTCATTAGCGCAATGGCATGCTTCTAATTGCTTTGACACGTGTTCATATTATTCAATGTTAGCTTCCATCTAATTTTGTATTTTGTGGAAGTATGTTACTTGACATTTTTCCTTCGTTGCTACACATGGCATGTTCTCAAAGGGGAGTCAAATTGGTACATTTTATTTTCATTACACATGCTATTTTTATTTTCATTGTCGGTTGTACCCATTGCTTTTATATTTTTTTCCATTCTTCATGACATTGCAATCTTGAGGGACTACTATGTACAATAACATTCAAGGGCACAGCTAGGCCCGAACTATGACTAGGCCACGTGTACGGTGAGTATACGTATAAGAGGACCATATATACTTCGGATGAGTTTGTACGGTACTTTAAACAATCGGTATCGAGTTTTTGTTTGTCAAAGTTTGAAAAGAAGGAGGAAGGAGGGGGGACCGAAGCAAAAGTGTATACACAGTGCTAGCTAGTCCTTCTCATGCATATTTACATCACCTAATCAATCTGGCAAGCAAACGAACTAAATAGTCATACTTGACCTGCATGTATGAAATTCTTGACGTAATGGACTCGTTCCATGCAGCGTGACTATACCAAAGAGGACTTTGGCCGGTGTGAATTAACTCAGCTAATTGCTTGACTAGCAAGTATATATCACTGAAGTTTTCCACAAGTGGACCACATTTCGAGTTCAAGTTCAAGTTCTGGACTTGTTCAGTCCTTCTTCACAGAATATTCATGGGAGTCTCACTTACCTTTTCCCAGTAATGTCTGATACTTCCAAGGCATGCAAATCCTAGGACTCAGTGACCAATATGCTCCTTTTGTGACACCTATAAATAGAGCGACATGGCTTTCCATCTTTGCATTAGAGGAACCGATCGTGTGTAGCTTCGTTCAAGACGAACTTCCAAGGTATCTTCTTTCCCTTACACAGTA
This sequence comes from Avena insularis, assembly GCA_023614405.1. NCBI lineage: Eukaryota > Viridiplantae > Streptophyta > Magnoliopsida > Poales > Poaceae > Avena > Avena insularis. The sequence goes on along the minus strand of CM042695.1, from coordinate 371,963,586 downwards.
GTAAGAATACTACCCTTAATTATTTTACATGTTCATTCATGCTACGCAGTACATAGTAGAGTAGTTATTTTGGCAATTCTTTGTGTAGAGTTAACTAGCTAGCTCATAACTTGTTACTCTACTATTTCCAGGATTATCTTCCCAAGCACTTCTTCATCTGACGCTCAAAGATCTCTCGAAGAACAAATGGGAAAATCCAACCGTAACAGCGTCAAGAAGAGCATCTGGCAGGTCCTATGTGGCTGCTTATCGCCTAAGACCAAGGGCTAATAATTTAGATCTTATGGCTTATGTCATGGGCCTAACACCACATAAGCGAACTTCTTTCATACATGTGGACTGCCGGAAGTAGAGTTTAATTAAGTTATGGGTGTGAGTAAATGTCAGAATGTGTTTGCTAAGTTGATTGGTTCAATTGGTTTGTAGTCGTGTCATTTTGTCGGGCTAGTTCCCCCTCAGCAGTGAGGGAAATGTGAAAAAGTGCCATGTAACCATGTGTTGAAATAAATCTCATGTACTTCGCTCTTTGTTACTTACTTGTGAATCAGGATGATATATATTGTGCAGTTTTTTTGAATAACATATGATGCATTTGTCGTCAATATACAAGATTACTTATCAAAAGGTTGGTTTCCTAAACGTGTAAGGTAACTTTATTGTGCAAAGAAAAGAAAAAAGATTGCCGCAACTTCGAAATATGGGGCAACAAGTCCTATATACATTCACTTTCCTCTTATTTTGGTCAAGTGGATGCTGTAAGAAGAGTTGATTTTCTATGATCTTCTTAATAAAATACTCCCTCCGTTCCAAATTATGAAATGGTTTAGCCTTTTTTGAAACACATGTAAAAATCTTTTAATATGTATAGGTTTGAAGCAAAATGAGTGAACATACGAACTAAGATGTCTAGATACATGTTTAGAAAAAGACTAATTTTTGTGTGTGTTTTGAACCGGAAAATACTTTCCTTACTTTGTTTGGATTTCTCTTGAAGTAGCTGCATACGCAACATGTGGCACTATGTATTACTACTATACATACACCCGCACAGAACACACATAAATAATCAACGCCTAGGAACAAATGTAAACGCGTGAATTGCAACCTGCCATGCTTTGGCAGTAGTTGAAACGTTCCAGCACATATAGGTCAACAGTCCATGTATGCTTCAGCAGTCAGCTAGCCAGAACGGTCATCTGGTCTTCATTTACGCGGACCATATGTAATTGAACACTGCTATACGTACGATAGAAATTGTACGATTTATGTACGATACAGACTTGTAGCCGTTGTATCTATGCTGACCAACAAACCGCCGAATGATGGAATATTAAATGCATCAAACCTCGGAGCATATTAAAGCTTTAAAGTATAGCCTCGCACTCAAGACAGATATGCTCACACACAGTCACACTCACTGACTCGCCGTCAGAATCACAGAAAATATTTTTCTGCATTTTCTTACTCGAGAGACCGGTCGTTCCTGGTGTTGGTGTATTGTAGCTAGCGACATATAACTTCCAAGGAGGTTTACCTCACAAGTATAAATGTATATTCTGCAAAGCTGACGAGGAGACAGCTCAGCACCTGTATCAGGGATGTGTGGCCGTCAATATAATCTCAGTTTTGAATTGGGCTCCAATGACTTAAGTCTCATGTCGTGGTGGTTGCAGGTTAAGGACACTCTTCAGAAGCTAGAAAAATAATTTCAACCCACTGGGGTGATGCTCACGGCCTAGACGATTTGTTGCGAACAGAATGGACACATCTTCAGAAATAAGCAGTGGCGGAGCTAGGGGAGGAGCAGGGGCCTTGGCCCTCGTATTGCATGCTACAACAAGCTAAATAGCAGTGTTTAACACTGATTCAAGGAAAGATTTAGAGAAAAATTGCCTAATTGGCCCCTCTAATTGAGAATTAGCACGCCTGGCCCCCGTTAAGTCAGTATCCTGCCTCCGCCACTGGAATGAGCACAAGACAATACAACAGATCATCACAAATATCAAATCAGAAGTGTCTCTTTGGAGTCGAGCTAGCGAGGTCGTTGGGTTGCGTGAGTCTGGTTTTGATGTTTTATTCGGTAGGAGCATGTGAGATTTAAGACTTCTAGTTTTCTTGCGTGTTTCTGTCTTTCTCTATTTGTTGCGTGTAGTGTTTTTAGTCTGGTCGTTTGAGTTGTACTGGTCGTATGGGTGGATGGTTACACGAACCGGTAGGGATCGGAAAAGGCGCTGGTGATTGCAGCCGACGGCTCCAAACCTAGGGTTCTGCCTTTTTTATGTCTTTTTCAGTGCCTTCTTTAGGATGGTGAGATGGTGACTATATGTTAAAGTCAGAGTAATGTTCTCTCTACCCTATCCTCGTTCTGATGGTGTGTCTGGTGCTAGCGAAGGACAAGTGGAGTCGTGTGAGTCCGGTGGATCTCATGGGACCCTGTCTTTTTCGTATTTATTGGTGTGGTTTGAGGTCAGTCTCTTCAGATCTACGCTAGTCATCTTTGACGATGGTTGCTGCTCTGATGTGTTGTTCTTTTGAAACCTTAGCACGATGACTTCCGTATGTCTAATGCAAAAACTCTACTACGACGAGATTTACCCGACTCCAATGATGGAGGGGTGACGATGGCGGCACGCCTTCGCCTCGTGCTAGTGTCAGTAGTTGTCTCTAGGTGGTCAAATGACTTTGTAATTTTAGAACTCTTTGTACTATTTTTAATGATTATTAATAGATCGATGAAATTTCACAAAAAAGAGAGTTGTACTGGTCATATACCTCACCCTTAGGACTCTCTTTCTCTCTATATCTACAATCACATGCGGCCCTCATGCATGGTTCAAAAATAAATACTCTGCACAAAATGAATCCCATGCATGAAAAATTATTCTGGGTTTGTCTAAGAGCAATTTCACTTGTTAATTGCTCTAAATAGAATTAATTGGTTACAACCATGAATTTGATGATGCAAATAGATGGACTGATGAATTATTGGGAGCTTGGCGACCTTTGACACACGACTACTTGTGGATAGATACAAAGGAAGGAGGTAGGGTTATTTCTTCTCAAGTGAAAAAGTGAAGAAAAATCAAGGGGTACTATTTTTTGAAGTGTTTAGTTTAGAATAATTCAGTTCCTAGTAGCATGAGGAAGGGTTTTGAGGACAAGCTATTTGTCAATACACCATACACTCTAGAATCTTGAATTTTAGGTTATACCTAAGCTAGACAATCATATAATCTAGAAACCTACATCAAGATAATTATTTGTACATGTTGTCTAGCTAGCACACACCTCACTGAAAACCAAGGAAAATAGTAGATATATATGAATCCATATAAACTCACTCTAACACTTTACATGAAACCGACACATAAATTCGTGGATGAATAATACTATTCCTTTTATTTTGTGATTCAAAGGGAATTTAGCTAAACAGAATATTTGGAAAAATTCCCTATATAAATTATCAAAAAATAAATTAATATCCTTGATTAAATGTGACTTACTTATGCATGAACAATGTATTAACAATGACAAAAATTAAGAAAAAGTATATCAAATAACATCATACTTTAATATATTTTATATTCAACTCTACTACTTATACTTAAGATTACAACATAAAAGTAGTCTTACTAAAAACTGATGATGCTTGTCACAAAATGAGTTATAAACAAGTAAAAATATTTAGTATAAATGTTTTAGGACTATTAGTTGTAACAAGATCCATGGGTACAATTTCTAAAATTTATTGAGGATGGAATGGAAATACAAAACAATATAAGTCGATGATGCGTCGTGAAGTCATAGCAATGAGAATGACTTATATAAATATCAATATTTGATTTGTACTAATGAATTTTTTTTCGTTGCTAAACAGCGATGGTTCTAATTTCAAAATATATCAAATAATTAACTACATCCCTTTATTAAATTTATTGGCATAATGCATGAGGCTTTTCTCGGTGACTTTAAACATCTTCGGATTAGAAATATGATTTACCACATTGCAAATGGTTAGCTTAAAATACCTATTGCCATAGAGGTACACATCCCATGCACATGAACATATGAAATTGTTCGTGGCTGACATGGCCTAGCGAGGTCGGTAACGATAATATATTATGGACAATATGCCAATGTGGGTCAATCCGCACTCACATTTCTTGCGTGTCTTATCACGAACATGATTTTTTTAATTGTGTTCTTTGTGATGCTCGTTACCATGTGGGGTGTCCCTAAGGTCACTTTGTACTACTGCAAGCAATGATTTGGTAGGACTTGAATTCAACCTTGCCAACTTTGTTGATGATATGAGAAAATATGATAGATCATATGCTTAATGAATCTTCATGGTCTCTCTATTAAGCTTGTTGAAACACAAAACTTGTTAGAATAATTGACTATTTGGCCGGCCCATTTATCTTTATTTAAATAATTTTTATAATAAATCTCAAAGGTCCATGTTTCCCATTCATGTTGTGCAAGAGGTGGGGAGTAAAGTTTAGTCCCACACTGGTTGGGAGGAAGATGCATCAATGTACTCCATCCGGTTCATATTAATGACCTCAATTTTATCTAGATTTGTATGTATCTAATTAAGTATTTAGACTAGATGTATTTATATTTAGATAAAGTTGATGTCATTAATATGGACCGAAGGGAGTATAAGGTTTGCTCTTCTATCGCTAGTAACTAGTAAGAACATGAGAAGTCGAAACATACACATGGGATCCTCCTTTGTCGCCTGCCTTATGCCACACTTGTCATGTTTCGTGAATGAGATGAGTTAGGACCTATGCCACGTGAACGTACTATCTTATTTTGCCAGACATGACTGAAGTTTCAACATTTTAGGAGATGAATCCAAACAGTTAAAACATTATGTGGAAGACGAAGCTAAAAGGTTTCTTAGACTATTTGGCTTCAGCTTCTCTTAAACAGTCCATCTCCTCACATGTCTATAAAAAGGTCGCTCCTCAACATACATGCAACACAGACACGCGTGAGACCTCCTCCCTATGCTTTGCGTCGTCGCTCATGCCTTCCCCATCATGCCTCCCGCATGCATCACGAGACGGTACAGTAAACCTTTGGAACCCCACCTCTTGTGATCATGTATGAGAGAGGGCCGATCTGGTTTTTAGAGAGCACTCCCACACAACTATTGCCATATTTTCTAAGACAACAATAAAGTACTACTTCTCAAATGAAGACTAGTTTCCCCGATGTTAGACAAATTATTTGTTGAGATGGCTACTACTGAGAACCATAGGGTGTGTTTGTTAGCTCGGTCCAACCCAGAAAATCTCGTCTCAACCAAGTTTTAGGTGTTTGTTAGCCCGGGTTTCTTTCCTCCGCCCTGCCCACCTCGCACGAAAACGCCCTCTCAGCCCTGCCCGGTTGCGAAGCTGAAAACGAGCTTCGCATGTGGGCAGGGCTGACCTCGCGCCCCGTGCCCGAAAATCCTCCCCCGTGCCCCGCGCCTGGACCGAATCCAGCAGGGGTCAAGCACCCGACCCCCAGTTCCCCCTCCCGAACCGCTCTGCATCGCAACCGCCTGCCCCGCGCCTCCTCGCTTCCTCCACGGCGGCCGCCCTTGGCTCTCCTCTCCCCCGCGTCGGCCTAGCAGGAGCAAGGGATGCTGGGCCCCGCTGCCGCCGCCGAAGCTCCTCTTCCCGCGTCGGCCCTCCTTTCTCTCCTCTCCCGCGCCACCGAAGCAGCAGTAGGTCGCGCCGCCGCGAAGCTCCTCCTCCCGCGTCGGCCCCTCTCCCGCGCCGCCACGAAGCTCCTCCTCCCGCGTCACCATAAAAGGGTCTTCTTTCTATACATCATGCCTGCTAGTTCTACAGATCAATTAATGGGGACATGTTGTTTCTATATTTATTAGATATCTTGTAAGTTTCATGAGCATTTTGTTTTATTCAATTGAAAATTATGATTATCATGTGTTATCCTACATATTTTTAGATTATATCATATGATTTTTTTAATATGTTCAAAACTTTTTTATGTACGAGCAGCCCAAGGTTATCTGGTTGTGTGACAGTGGACATGTTTGCATAGCACTGGAGCCACTTGCTGAATTTTATTGTTGTTTACTTCCATTTAGATTCGTTTTATTTCAAGAAAATACAAAAGATTCGCCTCTATGTCGATTTAATTCATGAGGATCAAACATAGAACTGACCTTTGCCAAAACAAAAAAAAATCAGGTTATCAGAAATAGACAAAGAGATAATTGTCGCTAAGTGTTTAAGTCTTGCAAGGGAACATGCCATTCTTTTGTCATCAACCTATGTGTACACACTAAAAGATGTCTTGATGTTTCAGCAATAAGCTAAAACATCTTATATTTGGTAACAGAGGGAGGGCTTCAGGGCTTACTGATTTAGATACCGAGAAGCAAGCATGTTGCAGTATATTACAATTTACATACCGCGAGGTGCATCCCTGCGGCGATGACGTCTCTCGTCGTGCTGCCAATGCCTCCTCCCTTCCCCTCTAGTCTCAACATCCTTCCTGCGGTGAGTCCTCTGCCTCTTCCTACTCTTCCCGTGCCTCTTCCTATCGGAGCCACTCTCACTATCCTGATCTGACATCTCATGCTTCTTCCGCCTATCCTTGGTTCTCTCCTCTTCCGAGTCATCTTCGCTGTTGCTCTTCCTGCTCCTCCTCCTCCTGTGTTTTGATCTTCCCCTGCTGCTGCTCCTATGGCGGCTCGTCTTCTTGTCATCCTCCTCGGACTGCTTCCACCGGCGACTCTTGCCACGCTCCCGCTCAGCAATGATCTTCTCCAGCACGGGATCAATATCTGAATCCGAGGAATCGCTGTCAATGTCGTCATCACTAGAACCCTCCTCGTGAGCGTCAAAGGCTTTATTCTTGGTCTCGGCGAGCTTGGCCTGCGCCTCGGCCTCATTGCTGGCCTGCAGGGCTTCGTCTTCTATGCCGATCGTCTTCATGGAGAGGAAGTTGCGGCACTGGTAGGTAAGGTGACCGACGCGACCGCACTTCTTGCAGGCGCCCCGGGTCTCGTCGGAGTTGGAGCTGATGCGGGCGATATGAAGGAGGGCCTGGAAGCTTTTGTAGGCGTTCACCGAGGAGGAGGCGGCGGCTTCACTGGCGGCTGCGGCTGCGGCGTTGGCGGAGACGGAGGAGGCGGGAGCCTGGTGCTTGCTGTCCTCGGGAGCGTAGGGGTCGTAGCCGATGGTGCTCTGCCAGATGCCGTGCGTCTGCAACGCCGCGCTGCTGTGCACGCGGTTGTTCGCCGGCATGCGGACGCGCCCCGCCGTCGCCGGCATCTTCGCTAGCCGCGGTTAGGGTTAGGGCTTGGTGGGTGGGTGGGTTGTATAGGGATCGGGATCGGGAGAAGATTTAATTTCTGTTGACCTCTTTTTTTTGCGAACTTTTTCTGTTGACCTTCTTTTTTTTGCGAACTTTTTCTCTTGACCTTCACCGCGCTGGCTTTTTTTTTTTGAACGGCGCTGGCTATACTTGTGTTTGGCCTTTTTTCTGTTCTAGCGGTATATTCTATAATACGTGTTCGTCTTTTTTTTTCCTTTCGGGTGAGACGTCCATACGGTCGGTTGTAAGGTGGCTTCTCTCGGTGCAATCACTGAATATGTCTTGGTAAAGACCTTTTCGCCCCATCTGGTTTGTCAAAGCAGGAGATTTATGTAAGAGCGTCAGTAGATTTATCATCTAGTAGGAGATGATAGCCTCTTCCGGTAGAGATATAAAACTCGTCCATTCGTTTCTATATGAATTTACAAATTCTTCATCAACTAGTTACAAATATCAGGGTTTACAATGTGGCGAAAAGTATGTTGTTTGTTTGGGCCTTTTGACTGTTTATATTGTGTATATATTAACTCTACCCCCACCCCCCTCTCTTAGGCCTCGTTTGGTAAGAGTGGATTCCGGTGTTTTTTAGCGTAAGATCCATTGTGTTTTGGGTGAATATATATCTGTAACCTAATCCTGAGCGTAAAACACGCGAGGTGAATCTCGCGTTGGAAAAACTCTTCAATCCGACGTGTTTGTTGGTTTTTACCCGGGTTTACACAACGCTAAACCAGTCTGCCAAATGGCCTGCTAAGTGTATTTCCGAGTAACATTCTGGGCTGGTAAAATACACGTGGTTACACTTGTATACCATGCTGCAAAAGAAGACCTTAAGGAACTATGGCAAAGTATCACACGAAACCGGTAATTGAGGAGCTCTTAGGATTCGTGGCGGTGGCCGACTAAAAACCCATCTAGGGCTTCCCATTTCTCTCGCCGAAGACGCCACCTGTCCGCTCCGTCTCCGGTGGCATTGGGGCCTCGGAGGTGTGGCGGACCACGGTCTCTCGCCGGCGGGAGGGTTTTCATTTTCTTTGCTTAGACTGCTTTTCGTGTCTTTTTCGGTATGTTGAGGCGTCAACTACATTCTGTAATTAGAATAAATTCCTCTCCATCTTATCCTCACTTAGGTAGTGCATTTAGCACTCGCGGAGGGCGCCTGGAGTCGTTTGTCCGACTGATCTCCAGGGATCCGGTCGTTTTTAATGTTCATTGGTGTGGTTTTAGTTCAGTCTCTTCTAATCTACGATTGTCATTATTGGCGATGGTTGTTGTTCTTATGCGTCAGTACTTTGAGGCCTTAGCACGATGATTGTCTGTCTACTACAACAAGCTCTACTATAGTAAGCTTTGCCCGGCTCCGGTGATGGAGGGGTAAAGATAGCGGCGCGCCTTCAGCTCGCGTTAGTGTCTGTAGTCATCGCAAGGTGGTCCATGAATCCATTTATAATTTTTTATTGCTTTTAGACCACTTTGTACTGTTGTTGTTGATGATTATTAATAGATCGGTAGAATTTTCATGAAAAAAAGGAACTATGGAAAAACTTTTGTCCATCTCATTCGATAAAAAAGCACCTGAAACTCATATTCCTTGTGAAGAAAATGTACTTTATTTTTACATGATTATTTTGGTATGTCCATATCCACACAAGATGAACTAAAAATCGAGCATATGTCTTGATTGTTCCGCATATACAAGGCAAATATATACCCAAAACATCCAACTCTAATGTGATTGGTACAGTCTTCCAAGTTGATTGTCATGTTCTTACTTCATGGTCATAGCATAGCAGCAATGTTGCACCTATGAGAAGTAGGAAGCTAAAATTGAACACGACATACTGTAGATAAAGAAACATATTCTCCAAACATTTCAAAAAAAAAAACTTGTGTGCAATATCCATCACCCAAAGCAATATAATATCGACCATATCATTTGCAACGATCTAGAATAATGATTATTGTAACTACCTAATTTTTTCATGTGTCACTTACCGAACTATTGAACCCTCAAGTAAATGTTTGATAACGTTCAAATATCTCAGTGTAATTTGTATTTAAAATATTAAATGGAGCATATTTGCATACACAACTTAATATGTAGTATAATGTTGGTGACAATGTAATTGTTAGAACAACTCATTGTTACAGCAATGGGATATTCCTATAGTAGTTCGAGTCAGATGATGTGCATGTTTTTCTTTAGGAATGGCTTTAGAATTTTTATTAGGCACAAAAGTAAAAAATGTACAAAATGGAAGAAACAACTATGTAATCTTAGGTTAGCTTCATTATCTAATCAGATATGTGGTTTCTCCCTTCTATGTAGTTCAGATAAATCACATTTGCCATTTCAATTTGTACTATCTAGTTACTTCACTTATAGAGGTTAGAAATAAGATTTACTAGCTAATAATATTCTTTGCCCTCTTTACATGAGTAATTTACGATAAATTCACTAATTGTTTTGATGAGACTCATCAGAAATCCACATAGCACCACCCACTACTACAAAACCGTTTTGCTCAAACTGTTTTCCACCATTGGCCGGTGATGTTTTTGTTTTCGCCTCCAAGGGATAGTTGCTAATAAAAAAATGATTTTGTGGAGGCAGTTTATACAACTGACTTGAAAATGTAGGGTTTCGTAGCATGGAAAACAAAAAATTTCTACCGCATACAAACAAACAAGCCAAGATCTATCTACTAGATTGTAGCAACGAGTCGATGGAATAACTCACCCTCGAAGATTCCAAAGTGTTTAACGAGAGCGGATTCTCTTGGGTGATGTAGTCGTACTCTTCCCGATCTCAAGATCGCGTAGACGATCCTTCCGGCGCTGCGTTCCGGCAGCGCTCCATGTCAGTCACACATTCGGTTCGGACGAAGACCTTCCTCTCCTTGTTCCAGCAGGCAGCGGACGAAGTAGCACTCACCACGTGATTCCGCAGCTGTGGCGTGGTGCAGGAAGTAGAGGGAGATCTCGAGGCTTCGCCTTAAGCCGGAGCGAGTATGGTGGAGTATGAGAGAGCTCCTCGGCGATCTAGGTTTTAGACACACCAAGGAGGAGGTGCTGGAGCCGGCGGCTAGGGTTTGGGGCACCCCAAGTCGGCGGCTAGGGCAACCCTAGGAGGCGGCGGCAGCTGCAGGAGGTGGTGGCGCCAAGCTAGGGTTTGAGGAGAGGTACTTGTGTGTACTAGGAGGGAGCCCTGCCCCTCCTTATATAGGTGGAGGGGCCGGCGGCCAAGGGGAGGGAGTGGAGTCCCTCCCCAACTCGGCTTGGGTGGTGCGCCGGCTTGGGAAGGAGGGACTCCCTCCCCAACTCGGTTTCCCCTTCTCCCTCTTTTCCACTTTCCAAATTTAGCCGTTTGACTTTTCAATTTAGCTATTTGACTTTTCAAACTAGGATTTGAATTAATCCTTTATTTGGAACAGCGATGACACTTAGTACATGATGCAATCATACCAACTTGATACAACACATTCATGTACCCCTCCCCTCCGGAGTGCCGGACATTCCGGAACATTCTAGAACATTCCCGATGAAAACACCGGAACCATTCCCCAACTCAGCAGGACTTTCCTTATATGAATCTTATTCTCCGGACCATTCCGGATCTCCTCGTGATATCCCGGATCCCATCCGGGACTCCGAACAACATTCGGTCTCTTTCTCATCATTCCATAACTACTCAAACAACGTCGAATCCTTAAGTGTGTCTCCCTACGGTTCGTGAATTATGCGGACATGATCGAGACACTTCTCCGAACAATAACCAATAGAGGAATCTGGAAATTCATATGGCTCCCACATATTTCTACGATTACTTTGCGATCGAATGAACCACTTACATACGATATCAATTTCCCTTTGTCTCACGGTAGTTTACTTATCCGAGGTTATGATCGTCGGTATCTCTGCATACCTAGTTCAACCTCGTTACCGATAAGTACTCTTTTCTCGTTCCCGTGATATGTGATCCCTTATGAGCCAGTCACATGCTTGCAAGCTAATTGGATGACATTTCACCGAGAGGGCCCAGAGTATATCTATCCGTCATATGGATGGACAAATCCCACTCTTGATCCATGTGTTTCAACCAATACTTTCCGAACACTCAATGCCACCTTTATAGCCACCCAGTTACGGTGTGGTGTTTGATGTCATCAAAGCATCCATCCGGTAAAGGTGATATGCATGATCTCATGGTCAAAGGAATTAGATTACTATGTATCAGAAAGCATATAGCAATTGAACTATTAAAATGACTTGATCTTTATGCTACGCTTATCTATAGGAATATGTCCATCATATCATTCTCCTAACGATATGATCTTGTTGTTAATAACATCTCAATGTTCATGATAGGGAAACCACAATCATCTATTAACCAACAAGCTAGTATTATATAGAGGCTTTACTAGGGACTTCAAATTAAGTTTACAAATCACACAAGTATTAATGTTTCCTTGTTAATACTATTATAGCATGAATGTAAACATTTATCATAAACACAAAGATATAATAATAACTTCTTTTATTATTGCCTCTAGGGCATATCTCCAACAGAAAAATATACCCTTAAACAAGGGCCTCCAATAATATAATATTTAGAGATGATCGTATTAATTAACTCATGCTATCCTAGGATATGGCTCAACATACAAACTGGCTCTAGTAGTCTGGTCGTCCGGGTTTCGCTAGATGACCCGATAAGCATGGAGACGGTTTCTGGAACGAATCTACCCAATGGTTAGACACGGTTAAAAATAACGGCAGCTGCAATGAGATTGGGACGTATAATTTTGTCCGGTTCGAAAGAAACTATATGCTTCAAACAAAAATACTTAATAAGCTTTTGATTCTTTATTTAGTTACCTTGTAAGGCAAGTGGATTTAGAATCACAATGATTTGCTTATCTGCATCGGTACATTCATAGTTAGTAAAATATATCTCAACGTACATATGTCAATATAAAATATTGTAGACAAAGACTATATATACTAACCTGGCTCATTGATATTTTTTTATTTTCCCTTTTTTCAAATACAATAGCACTATAGAATTCTTGGTCACCATCTAAGGGTGTGTTCGGTTCTAGAACGAGAGGGAATGGAACGGAGTGAGTCCATTCCGAGGGCATGAGACGGTTCCGACCCTGTGTTCGGTTCGAAAAAGAATGAGGAACGGAATGGTTCCATATTGTGTTCGGTTTGGAGAATTGGGACCGGAACAGAATAGCTATAATGATGCTTAAAAATTCTAATAATTTGAGCTTAAATTTAACAATTGTAAATTATCGGTAGAAAATATATTTTTTATCTTAAAATCTTTGCTAAAAGTATCAAATCATAGAAATCTTTTTGTTTCAAAATCTTTGCAAAATATACTCAAATTAGAGGCCGCATGTTTTTGCAAGATTTTGTCGCTAATCATCTCAGCTAATCATCGTCACAGCTAAAAATCCCCGCTGATTCGGTAATTAATCATTTTAGCTGGGTTAGTTCGCAAATTAGCGAGTCGTTCCGCGCGATCCGACCGATTTGGTCGGACGACCTCGTTCCGCATATTAGAGGAATATTCCGTTCTGAGGAACTACCTGGTTCCATTCCTTTCTTCCAACCGAACACACGAACGAACTCTAGGCGCGGAACGGACCGGTTCCGTCCCACCGAATTCCAGAACCGAACACACCCTAAATTCACCACAATCTGATCGTAAAAGTACATACCGTAGTGCGTGATAAGTTTGTCTCGGTGTTCACCTCGTATCATTGCCATTTCATTTTCTTTCTACATATTAAGTTCATACAGATAGCCATTGGCGTCACGATGTTCATGTGTCACGAGCTATAATTTTATTTAACTGCTTTGTGATATGGAAAGGAACATACTACAAAACAATACTCATTTCTTTTACACAATGCAACAATTCTTTTTTATAGAAATGCATTGATAGCAAGGTGTTGATCTAATAAATGACACACTACATGTTTTGCAAATTTCTTTGTATCCTATCTATAGTAATACTACATTTAACTCTAGACAATGTATATAACACACATGCCATCCTATCTTCGTTCCTCACGTGAACATTTAGTAATAAACATGAGATAGGTTTATTCTTCACTCTGTGTGGTCCCTCAGTGTGCAGGCACATTAGGCAACAAGGAGGCTGAAAAGATCATGCTAACTTAATTATTTGAAAAATCTAGCTATAACATGGAAATAAGTCTTGGGGAACCTAGATGTTTATTTTAGTAAATAAGATAGAACTCTTTAAATACAAAGTGTCGTAAGTAGTATCATGCAGCCATGTGGGATACTAGCTACGATACTTCCACTATGAATAACCGAACCGGTATACACTATTATCGTACAAATATGATACTAGTGTATGCACTTCCTCTATCTTTTACTAGGCTGTAGTCATAATGGGAGTGTCATCACTAGTTTCATACACATGATGCTAGTGTATGAACTTCCCACCATGACCAACCTATGTGATGGTCTCTATGTTATCACACCCATGACACTACCCATTTATAGAGATCATTGTAAGGTTGGTCATAGTGGGAAGTAAGTTGTGTGTTTGCGTCAGTGGCTATCCCCTATATGGTAAGAGATAGCCACTTTTTTGTGCATGCCTCCTGTTTGGTTTGGAGGATGAGATGGATGAGGATAGCCAGATTCTGGGTATATTGCCTTGAAAATTTGGTTGAGCTAATCTGCCTAAATCTATCGCTCACCTATGAAGGATTTTTTCTCACCTCCTCCTCGAAAGAAGCAAAATCCCCTCTTCATCTCTGTGAGATTTGGTGGGATCTTCAAATCGAGGCGACCATGGCGGCACATCAAGGGCAACGGTGGCAGGACGACCAATCCATTCCTCCCATATTTTCCCCTTCCGACATTCCACCTGATCGAGGCAGCGAAGGTGCATCAAGGATTGCGATAACCAAGTGTTTGATGCTCTTGTGGTGGCAAGGTGTCAGATAGTCAACGAAACAGAGCCATATTCCCGAGAAGGCCGCCACACAGATAATACCAACCTCTCATTGGCTCAGTTATGGTGGTACCAGTACGACGTCCTCTCATCGGGCCCATACATGCAAATCAACGAGTACATAGTCCCACTTGCAGATTCGGTTTGAACATGGGTAGCCTTGCATGTAATCATGTAGCATGATATTCCAACATTTGATTTTAGCATATTAGTGCACACCGCTTTGTATTTTGGAATATCTAGTTGTATCAGACGTTCATGTAGACAAATTGGTTTTAATATTAATTTTGAAAACTATCTGAAAAATAGACAATAGCTAGAGACATTAAACCGGGTTAAGTTTTGTTTGTGATTTGTGGAAAACTAGCGAGTAAATATATATATATATATATATATATATATATATATATATATATATATTTGGGAGATTTTACGGTGCATTTTACTACACATTCTAGGTCTAGTATTTGTGGTGATTCGGCGGCTAAGGTTGATCCCGGTCCAGGGGCAACTCAATAAGTGCCTAAACTTTTTAATAGTATTATTGGAGTATTACTTAAATTCTAATGGTTATATACTGCATATCTTAATGCGTAGAAGTGTAGACCATTTAACCTAAAATTCTATTTACTCATTTATATCAGTTTGGTCTCCTTTTCATATAATTTCTACCACCCCACTGACGGTGTTCCCTAATGATAAAACCTAACACTAGCGTCGCACCACATGACGAGGTGGTCCGATTCAATTCCTCAGTGATGTTTGTGCCGCCGCCGGTGATCTAGATCATGTCACAACAACTGGTTGATATGTATTTACTGCCTTCACTTATTTATACTAAATTTTTTTACTTATTTATAGATCATTTTTATTAAACATATGTTAAATTTTATACAATCATTGTTACAAAATATTAATTAGTATTCTGAACCATATTTAGCCGATCTTTTGACAGCATATATTTTGATATAATATGCTTTATTAAATGATTTTTAATGACCGTTGTTATCAATGAAAACTTTATGCTAAAGTGAAGCATCAATTACATATTGTGATATTTGACGAAATATTTTGTCGAACAAAACATCATCTAGATCTAACAAAATGAAAATTGAGTAAGGAAAAAAGATGTTCCTGAGTTTATGTATTATATTTGGTTTATATGTGTTCATGTACGTTTTAGTCTTCTTTAGTTTCTCAACAAAAGGCACCATCTTAAGTGAAAAGAATATAACAAATATAAATGGATAGGTTTCTGTAGTGTGTAAGTCTCCAGCTTATAGGTATCTAAATAAATAAGTCTAGAGTGTATGAGCTGTAGACAATTGGTTTGTTCTCAAACTTCATGTCTCACTTTTTTTTTATTTCCATTACTTGCCTTTTTTTTGCTTATTTCTTGTCAGACATTATTCACGTACATGGCAAACAAATAAATGTGCTTCATACCTAATATGACCAGCATAGGGATGACAAAATTACCACCGTGAGCGCCGCAAAGACCGCTCTTGGGCAGGGAGGCTCTTTCGTAACCGCTCCACAGCTCCAAGAGAGGAGGACCATGGCCGCGATGATTGGAGAGGGGAGCAAATCCACAACGACGGAACAGATGGCACGCGCCACCACCGGGACATTGAAACTGCACACTCTATGGACCCGAGGAGCGTGCAACTCCTCAACAAAAGCTTAGTCACTCATGTCCCAGGGAGAAGGATGGGGCCTTCTCCTTTCCCTCATAGACGTCATGGATGCGGCTCTGCGCCCGTCGCTAGATCACGCCCGTGCTCACCCACTTCTTCACCATCGGTAACTTTCGGAGCCAACCGGACCGGGTTCTTCACCATCGGTAACTTTCGGAGCCAACCGGACCGGGTTCCACAGCATGTGTTGCATGCCGTGCATCACTCCTGCAGGGCTCTCGGCGGGTCTGCACGTGCTGCCTTCTCCGCTACCACTGCCATCATCACCGCCTCATGTTAACAATATTGTTTTATACCTGTATATCTGTTTTATACGTGCTGCATCGTATGGAGTAGTACTTCAACTGTTTCACGTCTCCTTTGTACAATCCATCAATGGGGTGTTTCCCCTCGACATATTAACATGGAACCGATGCAGAGAACAATGCACCGTTATCAGAGCTATCTCTTCCCTAGTCTAGCCGCCGAATACGCACATCGCCGCCGCTGAATACCAACATCGCCGCCGCCAGGTCCTGTTTGTGCTGCCGCGTCATTTCCGCTTTGAAGCTTCAAGTCGTCGACGCAAAAACCCAAAACTAGGAAAACTACAATCATTGCCGCCGCTCCCTTTAGTCGCCGCCTACAACCAAACCACAAGCCAAAACCTTCCTACCGTTGCCACAATTCTTGCCGCCGCCGCAGCCTGTTCATCATGTCTTCTTCAACATCGTCCATCACTTCGCTGGCTGCAGCCCTGGGCGCGCCGCCATCCCAGCTTTTCACTCGCAAAAGCTCCCTCGTGTGGAAAGCCCTAGTCGTTCCTGCTCTACGCGGCGCCCAGGTCCTAAATCTGGTAAAGGGACTTGAGCCCGCCACTAGTAGGGAAAACCTTATAGCTAGATTCCTTACCACAGGCGAAGTGGGCACGAGTGTCGCCGACGGTAAAGCCATCCAGGCCTTCCTCGCGTTACCACCGGCGAAAGCACACATGCAGCTCCTAGGCTAGTCCAATTACCACCGGCGAATAGGGCTGGCGCGTGCCAGGGCTGTGGTGGGCTGCGTGCCCCCGGATGGGCTGACCTTTAGCACCGACGAAAGGGGACCTGTTCGCCGGGGATATGGTGGGTTGGATGGGCCACCCGGGCCAAAAAACAATTATCCCCGGCGAATACAGCCTTTAGGCGCCAGGGATAAGTGGGCCGCGGGTCCACCTTTAAGGGCTCCCCGTCTCATCTAACCCATCGCGATGCGCCCCGACGAAAATCCCCAATTCTCGCAACCCTAGCCGTGCCCCCTCGCTCCACCGTCGCCGTCGCGCATCCCCCTCGCCGATGTTGTCCCGCGTCCGCCGAAGGGAAGGAGGAGCAGGCCGTGGAGGAGCCCATCCCACCCACGACCTAGAAGGATGAGGCCAGTCCCGCGTCCGTCCCGCAGCAGGAGCACCGCGCCGCCACCTCGTCGACGACCACCTCCCCCATCCGCAGGTACACCGCTGTCACACCCTGCCCCCTTGCCGGTATGATTGCCTTGTTCGTGTTAGCCTCGGTCTGATTGCACACAAACAATTGCATCCTTTTTTAGCTAAAGGTTATGCTACTTTGATGTTTATTTGCATCGGTTTCGTTGAAACAAGATATCACATGCCGTTCCATCTTGCACATATTTGTGAATGATTGGCCCCTTTTAGAGGAATGAAAAAATATTAGACATTATTTGTTAGTAAGCACCACTTCAGCTATAGCTTTAAGTCACTGTGATTCTGGACCATGATGATCATGCGCTCAAATCACATTGCAATGAAACTTTAGCACTTTTATTTACTCACAAAATGCGTGCAAAAATTATTCACCCATTTATGCTCTGTTAGGGAAACATTAGCAACATTAATTCTAATACAACATGCAGATCATCTTGATACATATCTAGGTTGGTGGAGTATCTTGTTGCCAATTCTAATGCAGCTGGACTTGTATATTCTACTGCTAATTGAAAGATTTACTTTTCGCGACTCTCTGCTATCTGCCTAGCTACCGCTACATGCTTGTATATTGGAGCTGTTATGGAAAACAAACTAGATGTTGTTGTCATCTAGTCATTGAAACAACCAGTACAGAGTGAATGAATCACTAGGTCGGTGCGTACCTTTTGCGTGGGGGATCTAGCAGGCTTATTTATACTTGTACAAGATCCAGGACGGCTTATTTATACTTGTACATGCGTTATACTGAATAATATGCTTATAATCTGCTGCGCATAATCTAGGAGGCTTATTTACCCGGATCGGATGATGGCTATTTACGTGTCATCAACCCGGCCGTAAGGCCATCATTTTTGGAGACATACATCGGCTGGACGGACGTGTGTATGGCTTCGGTGGCTGGGCGCTGGTGTCCATGTGCTTCTCGCGTGGGGACCAAGGTGGAGTGGTCTGGCATCTGCCATTGTACAATGGCGAGTCTTGGCATGGTGCATCGGGGTCTTAGTGGCGAACATGGGATGATGGATGCAGAAGGTGGCGCCATTTTCCATCGTGGCTACGTCAACGACAAACCTGGCAAGTTCAATACTTTGATCCCTCTTGGAGATCGGTTCGTAGAAGACGAGGATAGCGACTTCTATGGTGTGTGTACATGTGGGCGTTGAGGGTCTGCTGTACCGGTTGTGCACCTTGCGCACCGATATGTAGCCTGATGAGGCCTTCGATTTTTAGATGATGTGCGCATGCGTGACGTCTGGGCACATATGGTCATGTTCATGGGCACCCCTTTATCAGTTTTATAGGTGTAGCGAGTTGTCGCTACGATGGTGGCTTCAAGTTAATCTTTGTATTTTTTTATAAGACTTTGTTGAATAATCTAATAAAAAAGCCTATGTGCATCTTTTTAATGCAAAGGCCCGGAGCATCAACCTCTATTTCGGAAAAAAAGACCAATTCCTCGTATCCTTGACTTCTCACTGATATTGCCTCTAATCCATTGCTTCTGATAGTTTGCCTCCTCAGAGCTCAATTGTTGCTTCTTCTTACATCGAGAGTCCCTTCTGTTAGATGTATATATTTGTATATTGTATTTTCCCCATATGTTAGGGGGCTTCCTGCATATTTGCACATGTACCTGTATTATATATTGTGGCCTTTGGCCCCCAGAGAAATACAAGTTGTCTATTCCTAACATGGTATCAGAGCCACGTTAGACCCGTCCTCTTTTTCGCAACTTCATCGGCCGCCACCGTCCCTGTCGTCGCCGGCTTTGCCGTCGTCGTCGCCGCCGGTCGCCGCATTTGGATCGATTTGGGTTTGTCTGACCGATCGAGATCCAAATCAAGATCTATTCCTGTCTTCACGGCTGCCCCGTCTTCACGGCTGTCAGATCGGCCCCGTCTTCGTCGGTTGGACCGATCTTCACGAGCTGCCTCGTCTTCACCGCCGCACGCCACGAGCTGCCTCGTCTTCACCACCGCACGCCGCCCCGCCTCGCGTCGCATGCGCGGGCACTGCCTGCCCCGTCTTCACCGACCACACGCCACCCCGTCTTCCCTGGACGTCACCTCGCGCCACGCGCGGGCCCTGCACTGCTGCCACGGACGCATGCCAGGGGACGCACGCCCTGTCTGCCCTGCACGACCATGTCTGCTCTGCGGCCTGCCTGCTCCGTCCGTCTCCATTGGATCTGACGGTTGGTTTTCGTCGGATCTGACAGTTGGTTTTCGCCGGTTCCCGATTGGATCTGAGAGTTGACAAAAAAAATTGAGAGAGAGATGTCTTCTGCATCGGGCTATGTTGCGATTCCTCGCTGCCCGGTGATCTTCGATGGCGCGAATTATCCTGATTTCGCTGCCTTCATGCGCTTTCACATGCGTGGTCTCCGTCTTTGGGGTGTGCTCTCTGGCGAGGTCTCCTGTCCGCTGTGCGCCCTGCTCCTGTGGCTCCTCTTCCCCCGACGCCGATTGTTCTTGGTGCTGATGCTTCTCAGGAGGCCAAGGATGCTGCTCAGAGTGCCGATGATAGTGCTATTGCTGCTTATGACCTGAAGTTCAAACAGTACTCTGCTGATCTAGAGACCTATCGCCACGCTCTGACTGCCTACACTCAGTGGGTCGATGAGGATGCTCGTGCTGCTGCTGTTCTCACCTCCAGTGTTCTGCCCCAGTATGTTGCTGAGTTCATGAGTCTTCCTACTATTGCCGCTCAGTGGGCACATCTTCGTCAGCGCTATCAGCCGTCTGGAGATGCTCTTTACCTATCCGTGGTTCGCCAGGAGCATGCTCTTCAGCATGGTGATTCCACTATTGATGAGTTCTATACTCAGAGTGCTGCTATCTGGCGTCAGCTTGATTCTCTCTGTACTGCTGTTTGTGGCACATGCTCGTGCTGCCAGATTGTGCACTCGGATTTGGAGTTTTGCCGCATCTATGAGTTTCATTCTCGGCTTCGCCAGGAGTTTGAGCCCTGGCGTGCTCAGCTGAATGCTCGTGGTCGTGTTTTGCTCTCTGAGGTGTTGTCTGAGCTTCGGGCTGAGGAGACCCGTCTCCGTGGTGCTGGTCTTCTTGCGGTTCCGTCTGTGCTTGCTACTCGTGGTGCTCCTTTGCCGTTTGCTCCCTCGACTCAGCCGCGGTCCCCTGTGCCGCCACCGCCGATACTACCCACTCCTCCAGGTCAGGGCCAGGGTCAGCTTCATCACCAGCAGCCTCAGGGTCAGAGTCATCACCAGCAGGCTCGTGGTCAGGGTCGCCGTGGTTCTCTTCACATCGCTTCTTGCAACAGGGATGGCCACACTTGGGCCAATTATACAGGACCCCAGTTTACGTCAGTGACACCAGGCTCGTGGGCGTTCGGCTCCTTCCGGTCTTCAGCATTGCTCTCTCCGATCAGACATTATCGAGTCTTCGCGTCCGCTTGCTTTTCTGTGCTCTTCTTCGACGGGCACTGTTGGTTCTGTGACTGATTCTTCAGGCACCGTGCGACCATCACCTTCTACATAGTCAGGTACGTCTCCGTGGTATCTGAATTCTGGAGCTTCCTTTCATATGACCTCTGAGTCTTCTTTTCTGTCTGCTCTTCGTTCTCTCCCTTCTCCTGTCCGTGTTTTTACGGCTGATGGTACCTCTCTTCCTGTTTTTAGTCAGGGCATCCTTTCTACTTTTTTTTTCTGTTCCTGATATTTCTGATTTCCCTCTTCTTAAGATGAATCTGTTCTCTGCTAGCCAGCTTACTGACTCTGGTTGTCGCGTCATTCTTGATGCTGATTCTTGTGTTGTCCAGGACCGTCGCACACAGGCCCTGGTTGAAGCTGGCCTGTAATGCCCAAGAAAATATTCTGAAATAAAATTGCCTGTTATTTTCTTTTTCGCATCATCATGACATTATCATGCATATTTTGCCTCTAAATCTTTTCACTAAAAGGCTATTTTGTTTTCTAATTAGTCCTCTATTTTAATTTTAAATTAAAACCCTGATCTTTTCCGGACCTTTTATTTATCTAAAAACTATTTATACAAGTCTATTTAAAAATAAAATAAATAAATTTTTAGGGGAGGCAGCCGGCCGGACCAAGCGGCCCAGCTAGCCGCCTACGACCCTGTAACAAAACCAAAACTAAACCCTAACCCTAACTCCTCTTCCCACACCCCGCCGCCACCAGACCCAACACACACATCGTCGCAAGCCACACCCGCGCGCAGCTCCCTGCACACACAACGCACACCACGCACTGAACCTCATGCACGCATGCACACACCACGCGGCCCACTGCCCGCACGACCCCACACCACACGCACAACACGTACGCACCCTCCCACGTCACCCTATCGCTAACCACCCATCCCCACGTGAGGGCGTCGCCTCCCCTGCCGCGTCTTCCTCCTTGCAGTGGCGCCGCCGCCGAGCTCCCTCCAGGCCGTTGTCCGAGTTCCCGCCGCCGCGGCATCGCCCCGAGCACGTGGCTCCCTCTCCTCGCCCCGTATCGCCCTCCTCAACCTCCGCCGTTTGCCATGCTCGCGCTCGCCTTTACGCTTCGAGTCTCTCCTCGCCGCGGTCGGCCGCCGTCGCCTCGCCCTCTTCCCCGCAGAATCTCGTTTCCGCCCGAGGCCGTCCGTCCTCGGCCGCTCCAGCTCCTCCTCCTCCTGGACGCACAGCGACGTCTCCCTCTGAACCCCGCCGCCAAGTCTCGAGCAGAGCTGCCTCGCTGCCAGGGAGCCTTCCCGTCGCCTTCCTCGCCGCGCGCCCTCCTTCCGTTGTGGGTTCCCCGAGTTGCCGTCACCCGGTCGACGTCGCCCGCACTCCGTCGTCACTGCGTCCGCCCCCGTCGCCATGCCTGTTCGTCTCCTCTGGCCATGACCTCGCCTACGTGATGCGGTTTTCCGATGGTCACTGTACGCCGTGAGCTCAAGCGCCTTCTCTAGCATGTTGTGCTACTTGGCCTCTGTTTGGTGTGATTACATTGTAGGTATGTATGTGCCTCCTCGTGTGTTGATGTGCATGCAACAACCTAACCCGATGGATATTTCTAACACCTTTAATTCTAGACTCCATTCATTTGAGCAACCTCGAATCCACGAGATCTCTCCGGAGTTATTTATTCTACCGTCAACGCAAGATCAATGTTCAGTGAATCCCCTTCTAGAGGTGTGGAGATAAACCCGAAGGACTACGTCTTCGATACGGAGCGCCAAGATCGCCTCACGGATTCCAAAGACCGATCTCGGCGAGACCGAACCCGAACCCCTCGGAACATCAAGATCGCCGAAGCCCATGTGTGATCCCTTTCCGATACCCTATTTTTATAAATATAATATAACTCGTGCATATTAAATTATCCATGCTTGCATACATATCGTTGTTCGGGGTTAAATAATGATTCATCCAATAAATAAATATGGAATATATGGGAATGTTATTTGCCTCGTCCCGGTTCCATTTAAAATTGAGTAGAGAACCGATGCCATGATTTATCTTGTTAAGTCAACATTTAAATTGCGGGGTAGCTAAATAACTTGAACCTAATAATAAATGTCGGGATCCCGATTCCGCTTAATATTGCTAAGTGGGACCGCATATTGCCATGCCATGCATCATATCATAAACATGCCGGATCTTCCGCTGTATTATTAAATATTGCATCGGTTGCTCTTTCTAGTGTTTGCTTCTTCATCGGATATGACGATGAGTCGATGTGAGATACGACGAGCCTTCAGATGATCTTCTCAGGCGAGCATTCTCCCCCTTCTACCTATTTTGCATTTATAGTCTTTACTTCCTTCCTTTGATCTATTGCTACCCTTATTGTCGATGCTATAGTATCGTTCCTTTATTTACCTGCTCCACTATATTGCCTTGGTTATCCTATTGCCTTGTTTGATTAGCGCTTCGTCCTTGTGAGTCGTAGGCATGCTTAGTACCGCTCTCATACAGGTGGAACATGATACTCGGATATGGTTGGTGATAAAATAATTAATTTGATGTTATTGTTTATGGTTATGGCTATGATTTCACCTAATGATAAGGCCCCGGTAGGGACCACCTTTGGGAACTGCTTGAGCCGACCTAGGACCCGTTGCTAACCAAACGTGGGGGCCTCTGGGATCCCCCCTCAACTACCGGCGCTATTCGTATATCCAGAGGGTTACAAAATTGGTTTTCCATTTGGTGCATACGCATTATATGTCCTCGGACATGGGTGAGTTGATATGTCTTCGGACTTGATGTTTTGGTGGACTGCCATGGCTTGCATTGCATAAATCTGGGATATCGTGTCAGAGGTGGGATGGAGCTCTACAAGTTATCTTCCGACCATCGCCCGGCCGTAGACTCAAACGCTGTGCCACCTGGAGAATCAGCTGTATCTCTTGTGTGGGTAAAACACAGTAGGTGATGCCTCTGGATATGCACGTAGTTATGGGACAATTCTTGTTGTGAGATTCGGAAGGCACGCGTGATTTGTTGCCTGAAGGGTTGAGCATGCGTTTGGGTACGATGGTGCACCGCAGGTAAATCTTTTCGAGAAGCCGTGTGTCCACGGTTATGGGCGCCACAGGAGTACGGTGTCATGATCATAGACAACGCCACTAATGTTTTGCCTCTTTAATAATATGAATAGTAATTAGCCTTATCAACTAAACACCTGCTTAATTAAAATTGCCACCGTGTGTGTTCCGCTAGAGGACTTCCTCGACTGGTCTTCGAGGGAGAAATCTTCGGATGGGTTATGTTTGGTGTTATATTATTGTTACCGCATAGCGCTCTCTTATCTCGCTCTAATAGCCGAAGTTGTAGTGTGTATCTATAAGTTAGATAGTGCAAGCTTTGTTGCCGCTGAGCCCATCATACCTATGTAGGCGAGGACCGCCGAATTCTAGTCTCGCCGTGTACTGGCCTCAGTACTGACAGCTCTCTTTCTGTTTTTTCTTTGCCCTTTGTCGGCACACTTTTGGCTTGACAGGTATGTGATTGACGACGTTAGCAAGGTTACCCTTCCGGCTTGGCCTGGGCAGGGTTTATGGACACCGCTTGGTTATTCTTCAGGGCTCTTAGTCCCATTTGGATCTTGTCCGTACTCAGATACTATTTGGCTTTCTTTATGATCTGTATCATTTGTATTCTTGACTCGTGGAGTCGTTGTTGCATATGTAAGTTCTTGTGGACTCTGTGGTAAACTACTACGATGTAACTACTTGTATTCAAATCTCACCCACACGAAAGTGTCTGGTGGGCGTCTTTGAATCGCTTCTATGCGGATTTTGGCGGGAAATGCTGAGATCTACATAGACCCGATTCGGGGGCATTACATGGCCCTCGCAACCGTGACTCTTCAGGACTTTGGGAGTTAGACTGGCTTCGTGTTCCTTCCGCTGCCACTTCATCTGCCAGTTCTTCTCCGGTCGTCGCCTTTGCTACCAGCTCCTTTCAGCAGTGGCATCATCGTCTTGGTCACCTTTGTGACTCCCGCCTGTCGTCATTAGTTCATCGTGGTCTTCTGGGGTCTGTCTCAGGAGATGGGTCTTTACATTGTCAGGGTTGTAGGTTGGGTAAACAGATTCAACTTCCCTATCCTACTAGCGCGTCTGTATCTCAGCGACCTCCGTCCTCCTCTGCTCCGTCTAGTTCTCCTAGTTCTCCTCGTTCTTCGGATTCTTCCTCTGCTATTCCTTCTTCTTCATCGTCGTCTTCTATGTCGTCTTCCTCTGATGAGCTTCCCTCTACTCGTCCTGTTCGTCAGCGTCGTGCCCCCAACCGTTACTCTCCTAGTCAGTATGGTCTTTCTGTTGTCTCCGAGCCGACTTCTTATCGGGATGCTGAGCATCATCCTGAATGGCAGCTGGCCATGGCTGAGGAGATTGCTGCGCTTGAGCGCACTGGCACCTAGGATCTTGTTTCTCCCCCCTCCCGGTGTTCGTCCTATCACGTGTAAGTGGGTCTATCAGATTAAGACCCGCTCTGATGGATCTCTTGAGCGCTATAAAACGCGTCTTCTGGCTCGTGGTTTTCAGCAGGAGCATGGTCATGACTATGATGAGACCTTTGCTCCTGTGGCTCATATGACCACTGTGCGTACTATTCTTGTTGTTGCTTCTGTTCGTCACTGGTCTGTGTCCCAGCTTGATGTTCAGAACGCCTTTCTCAATGGTAAGTTGAGTGAGGAGGTTTATATGCAGCCTCCTCCTGGGTATTCTGTTCCCGAGGGGATGGTTTGTCGTCTTCGACGTTCTCTTTATGGTCTCAAACAGGCCCCCCGTGCCTGGTTTGAGCGCTTCGCTTCTGTAGTGACTGCTGCTGGTTTCTCTCCTAGTGCTCATGATCCAGCGCTGTTTGTTCACACTTCTCCTCGTGGACGCACTCTTCTTCTTCTCTATGTTGATGATATGATCATTACTGGTGATGATTCTGAGTATATCGCCTTTGTTAAGGCTCGTCTTCGTGATCAGTTTCTTATGACTAATCTTGGTCCTCTTCGATACTTTCTTGGGATTGAGGTTTTCTCCACTTCTGATGGCTTTTACATCTCACGGGAAAAGTATATTCAGGATCTTCTTACTCGTGCTGCGCTTGGGGATGAGCACACTGTTGAGACCCCTATAGAGCTTAATGTTAAGCTTCAACCTACTGATGGTGATCCTCTTACTGATCCGACGCGTTATCGTCATCTTGTTGGGAGTCTTGTTTATCTTGCTGTCACTCGTCCTGACATCTCTTATCCTGTTCATATTCTGAGTCAGTTTGTTTCTGCTCCCACCACTGTTCACTATAGTCATCTTCTCCGTGTTCTTCGTTATCTTCGGGGTACGATCACTCGTCGCCTTTTCTTTCCTCGTTCCAGCTCCCTCCAGCTCCAGTGCTATTCGGACACTACGTGGGCGAGTGATCCTTCGGATCGCCGTTCACTTTCTACTTACTGTGTGTTTCTTGGTGGTTCGCTCATTGCTTGGAAGACGAAGAACATGCTGAGTTGCGTGCTATGGCCTTGTTGACTGCTGAGGTGACCTAGTTATGGTGGTTACTTGCGGATTTTGGGGTCTCTATTACCACACCCACTCTGGTTTTGTCTAACAGTATAGGTGCTATTAGTGTTGCACGTGATCCGGTTAAGCATGAGCTTATCAAGCATATTGCTGTTGATGCTTTCTATACACGTGCTCAGGTGCAGGCTCGGGTTATTGCGCTTCAGTATGTGCCTTCAGATTTACAGTTGGCGGATTTTTTTACGAAGGCACAGACCAGAGCGCAGCATGATTTCTTACTCTCCAAACTCAGTGTTGTGGATCCACCATGAGTTTGAGGGGGGGGTATTAGATGTATATATTTGTATATTGTATTTTTCCCATATGTTAGGGGGTTTCCTGCATATTTGCATCTGTACCTGTATTATATATTGTGGTCTTTGGCCCCCAGAAAAATACAAGTTGTCTATTTCTAACACCTTCTTCTTGCCGACCGTACTTATCTCATAAAAGCCGACCAAGGGACAGTTGAATGATTCAACGTTGAAGGCATCGAACCTTGGAGGAAGTTAAATTTAACATCGTAGTCAACCTACGCTGACAGCATCGCATACAACAAACTTCAGGTCAGGTCAACTGCTCAAGTCACGCATGCCGGCCATTTTCCGGTAGTTTTCACTTGCTTGACTTCCTTTTGTTGGAAGAAAACTAGTACAGACTGGCCGAGTAGACGAGTAGTATGTACAAGCAGCAAAGTCTAACTTGCATTGCAAGCAAGCTTATTTTTGCACTTGTCATGATTTTACAAGTATCTTTCACCGAACATTCTCCGACAAGCTCAATCTACTAAAGTGTGTACCTATGACCAGTGACCTGGTCTGAAATTAGTGTCACAGTTTTGTGATTACTCGTGTGTACTTTTCTAGGTATGTGCAACTGAATTTGCTATGTGGGTCCACACCTTTTGCTATATTGGTATCCTAATGTTCATGGTTAAACAATTAACATTACTAAAATCCATCTTCCAAAAAAAATATAGAACTTAATAACTACTCCGGAACATTTGCCGACTCTGAAACATTTTGTTTGGAGATCCGAGAATTATTCTACGCGCGCTGGGCATGTTGGCCAGCGTTAATTAAGCTAGAGATGATCTTTAAGCTATAACCAGACTAGCTAGCAGTATGACTGAATTTTCAGCAGGTGGTCCAAATTTCAAGTTCCGGACTTGTTCTATCATTCTTCAATGAATATTCCCGCCGATGTCCAGTAAATTTTTCTAGTGATGACTGACACCATAATGCTGACCATGAAATTGCTACTTGGGTAATGCCTATAAATAGGACCAGCAGGCTGCACCAGACGTACCGAGCCTGTCTATCTGAATCAGTTTCAGGGTTGTTATTTTGAGGTACTGTACTAGGTTTAACTTGGGGAAATTGTACAGTTGCCTAAGCTTTTGGCTAACGGTGGCTCATGTTTACCTATCTTACTTTTCAGGGTTGTCATCTTGGAGCGTTTCAGTTTGTCGAGCTCGAAGATCTCTGGAAGAAGAATGGGGAAACCTGACCGCAACAGCGTCAAGAAGAGCATCTGGCAGCTCATCTTTGGCTGCGGGTCGCCTCAGAACAGCAACTAAGATCAGGATACTATGCACGACAGAGCGAGAGGTTAAGTGTCTAGTAGTTTGTCATATGTGAAATCCTTCCATATAGGTCGCCAGAAGTTGCTTCATGCTGATGTTGCTAAGTTGTATGGTTGAATTTGTTTGTAGTCTCGTGGTTGTACCGAGCTAGCTTCTCCCGCAGCAAGGTACATGTAAAAAGTGTCATGTAACCATATTCGGAAATAAATATCACTTATCTGTTTGTTCTCTTGTCATGCATGTGAATCTTGCTAGTCACCTGGAAAATTTCGTAAGAGTGAATATCTAGAGTTTTTCCCTGGATTCTAAGCATCCAGAATCGCACGAGGCTTTGAGCCCTGTCGGGGTCAAAAAACACGTTTAGATATATATACGAATCTAGAAAAATCTCTGATATTTATTTCAAAACGGAGGGAGTACAACCGATCAAGAGGTGGAGGTTTGTGTGCTACTGCTACGTCACTAAAAAAC
Source organism: Avena insularis (assembly GCA_023614405.1). NCBI lineage: Eukaryota > Viridiplantae > Streptophyta > Magnoliopsida > Poales > Poaceae > Avena > Avena insularis. The sequence goes on along the minus strand of CM042695.1, from coordinate 371,935,010 downwards.
CCAAACTTTGTATTACCGGATATCGAAATCTTGTGGTTTCTCGCCGGATAATATACAAAACCATGTTAAGAACAACCATCGATCCACAAACTCTTTCCTGGCATTAAAAGGGTTTTCTTTTCTTTTCTGAATAAAACTACATATGTACAGTACTTTATGTCTCTACCATGGTGCATCTTCCATCTTGCAGGCACACCACACAAGCTTACGTTATGTGAATAGGTGAACTACGTCAGGTTTTCTTATGGAGGGGTTTTCCGTGTGATTTCTATGACGCCCTCCTGTTTGTGGCGAAGAAATTTCCTGTCAAAAGTAACAAAGTGTTTTGAGTTTTGACAGTATAAAGGTTGTTAGCCGCACTACAATTAATTACCATAACATGTATCACTAGTAGAAATTGAACTGAACCATCCTATGCAACTTCAGTCAAGCGATCTTACTAAGCTGTAGCTTTCAGCAGACAGCCAGAGAGAGACATGGGTCGTTAATTCAATCAGTTTACGCGTACCATCAGGTTCTATGTAACCTAACCGAATGTGTTGCTTGCATGCCGACCCGAAAACTCTTTGAATGATTGAAAATTGAAGGCATCAAACCTCGAAGCTTGTTAAACGAACCTCGCAGTCCAAGTTACGCACTCACGCTGACCGACAGGAACACACAGAACGTCAGAAGTCTCAAAAGGAAAGGGTCGGGTCAGCCAAGTCATTCTGGTCGCTTTCAGTTCTACTTGGCAAGATTTAGCAAGTATCTTTCACTGAACATTCTATGACAAGTGAAAACTTAGCTATTCTGCCGGAGTGCAGAAATTAATTTTTTCACTTGCAAGGCATCTTTCTGGCACAAAACTAGTACAGATTGGCTGAGTAGACTAGTAGTAGCAGCGAATGTATAACTTGCATTTTAACCACTTTTTGAGAATTTGCAAGTATCTTGCACTGAACATTCTCCGAAAAGCTCAAACTTCTGTATACCCATGACCAGTGACCTGGTCTGAAATAAATGTCACTCTTCTGTGATTACTCGTGTAATTTTCTAGGTATGTGCACCGAATTTGCTGTCTAGATTCACTTTTTAGTTTCAGAAGCAACACCCCCGATACATACACATCGGCTTCCTTTGTTTTTATTTGCTGGTACATGTATCCGCAACAAAGATCCATCAAGTTTGTGTAACTCACTAGTCAATTACAATTGTTCTTAAAATTCATGGTTAAACGATTAAACATTACTTAAAGCCTTTTTAAGACAGAATATAGAAATTAAATCCATAAAACTTACCTTACGCAAACATGTGCTGACTTCGAAACATTATGTTTGGAGATCGAGAATCGTTATATGCCGGGCACGTTGCTAAACATTAATTAAGAAAGTGATCACATTAAGCTATAACCGCTGGAAAGTGTGACCGGAGTTTCTGCAAGTGGTCCACATTTTAAGTTCATGTTTTGGACTCATTCAGTCATTCTTCACTGAATATTCATGTGGATTTCTACTAAGTTTTCCTGGTAAACGACTGGCACCATTCCAAAGGCATGTCTTACACGACTGACCATGAATTTGCTACTTGCGTAATGCCTATAAATAGGACTAGCCTGCCTGCATCAGAGACACCAAGCTTGAGTATAAACTTCAGGGTTGTTATTTTCAGGTATTTCACTAGGTTCAGAGTGGGATGTACAGTTTCCTGAGATTTTTGGCCATTAATGGCTTATATTTACCATGTTAATTACTCTTATTTTCCAGGGTTCTCATTTTGGAGCATTTCAGCTTGTGGCGCCCGGAGATCTTGAAGAAGAATGGGAAAACCTGACCGCAACAGTGTCAAGAAGAGCATCTGGCAGCTCATCTTTGGCTGCGGGTCGCCTCAGAACAGCAACTAAAATCAGGACATTATGGAGGACAGGCAAGAGGTTAAGTCTTAAGTGTCTAATAGTTAGCCATAGGTGAAATCCTTCCGTATAGGTCTCCAGAAGTTGCTTCATGCTGAACTAAAAAAGTGGATGTGTATGGTTGAATTGGTCTGTAGTATATTATTGCTAAGTTGTATGGTTGAATTGGTGTGTAGTATTGTGGTTATATCGGAGTAGCTTCTCCTGCAGCAAGGAATGTGTAAGCAAGTTTTATGTAACAATATTCAGAAATAAATCCACCATATTTGTCAAGTTTTCTTTTCATGCATATATGAATGAAAGATGTTACACGCACGACGAAAACTGTCTGAAATCTGTAGAACGAGTCATGAGAGCCCTCCATCACGCCGGCTGCATGTAGCACGATAGCCGGATCAGTCGTCGTACACAGATTGGATTGAAATTCACCGTATGCGTAGTAGTTTTGCCAGTGAATGAGCTAAACTGTAAAGTTTTTTTTATCGGGCATGGTGGCCTCAATTACAAGCTTCAATAATAAATATCCATCGAATCAAGAGAAACACGACTTTGAGCCGTGCGAAGAGAGTAGGTATTTTTGCTTTTCAGCGGATGCTGGGCTATTTGTATGGAGGGCCTTATGTGAATACGTCTGTCTTTTCTGTGGAGGGGTTTCCCCTGTGATTTCTATAACGGCGTCTAGTTTGTGCCAAAGAAACTTCCAGCGAAAAGTAACAAAGTTTTGATCCGCGTCCATATTAGCGTTAGACATTATAATTTGCATAGCGTCTACCACTAGTAGCAGTTGAGCTGACCAAGCGATCTAGTTCTATGCATCTTCAGTCAAGCGATCTTACCAAGCTGTAGCTTTCGTTAATTCAATCCGTTTACGCGTACCATCATGTTCTATGGATTACCGGATATCAAAATCTTATAGTTTCTCGCTAGTTAATTTTGTGTATACAAAACCATGTTAATAAACTTCCAGTCAAAAGTAAAAAAGTGTTTTTGAGTTTTGACAGTGTAAAGGTGGTCAGTTGCATACATACTACTACTATACCATAACGTGTATCACAAGCAGCAGTAGAACTGAACCGTTCTATGCATCTTCAGTCAAGCGAGCTTACTAAGCCGTAGCTTTCAGCAGACAGCCAGAGAGAGATATGGGTGGTTAATTCAATCAGTTTACGCATACCATCATGTTATATGTAACCTAACCGAATATGTTTCTTGCATGCCGACCAGAAAACCCTTTGAATGACTAAAAATTGAAGGCATCAAACCTCGGAGCTTGTTAAACTAACCTTGCAGTCAAAGTCACGAGCTCACGCTGGTTGACTGCCAGGAACACACAAAACGTCAGAGTTCTCAAAAGGAAAAGATCCTTTCAGTTATAAGACTGGTCAGTGGTCAAATAGCAGCATATACACACATTACAAGCAACCTCCTTTTCTGATTGGCAAGATTTAGCAAGTGTCTTTCCGGAAAGTGCAGAGATTAACTATGACCAGCGACCTGGTCTATATTGAGCTTTTTTTTATGGGTGAGTGAGTATTCTTGTTCTTTTCGATGTACGTACAACCCAAGTTTCCCTGGTTATGTGAGACTTGGAGTGCTATAAGAAGAATATATCACGAGGCATGGCTTCTTCTTCACTGAATTTGCATGTGTTTTTTCAGGCTATGTTCCTAGTAACTTCCATGTAGACTAGGAATGCTAGTGATTACAGTGAAGTTCAAGTTCTACTGAGAGTGTGTGGCCTCTATAAATAGGTCCTCGGGAGCGCTCCTTGTTACATCAATCAGTCCTGTCTTTAATTTGCTTAATTAGCTCAAGCAGTTGCTACTTCCAGGTAATTATTCTGCCTTTGGACATGATACCTGTTACACTCTGTTTTTTGTATAATTATTTTTCATCTCTGTTATATACTTATGGTACTCCCTCCGTTCTATAATATAAGATGTTTTAACTTTTGTAAAACAAATGTATTTAGACATCTTTTAGTGTGTAGGTTCAAAGTAAACTTACACACTAAAAGGCGTCTAGATACATTCTTTTCACAAAAGATATAACATCTTATATTTTAAAACGGGGGAGGTAGTATTTTAGTGCTGGCTCTGCTGGTATATTTATAGGTAAACTTATAGTGCTAGAGAGGCCCGCCGTGATCTTTGGTCTTGAAAATGATAAGTCGTTAACTTAAGTCACCAACTTTGATGTTTCAGGAACGAATTGTTGGAGCATTTCGGCCTGTGGAGCTAGAAAAATAAGTCGCGAGGAAGCTACCTAGGAGAAAAATGGCTGGTCGCAACGGCGTTAAGAGGAGCATCTGGCAGAGACTCTGTGGATGCTCGTCTTCTAGCACGGAAGAATAGCTACAGGAAAATGCAAACAAGATTTCAAAAGGGTGTAACGTCTCCAAGAACTTAGATAAACATGTGTCTCGCTAGTAATTGATATGTGTGTGTGGTTAGATGTCAGGTGTAAGGTGGTGGTTAATCGTTTGGTTCGTTGGTAAGTAGTGTTGTCGTTGCAAGTGTCATGCATGTACATAGCCAGGTTTGGAAATAAAGGTAATTTTTGTTACGTATTCCAAGCATCATTATGGAGGGGTTTCCCCTGTGTGATTTCTACGTCAAAAGTAAAAAAAAGTGTTTTGAGTTTTGACAGTGTAAAGGTGGTCAGTCGCGTAAATACTACTAATATTAATTACCATAACGTGTATCACTACCAGCAGTAGAACTGAACCATTCTGTGTATCTTCAGTCAAGCCAAGCGAGCTTACTAAGTTGTAGCTTTCAGCAGACAGCCAGAGAGATATGGGTGGTTAATTCAATCAGTTTACGCGTACCATCATGTTCTATGTAACCTAACCAAATGTGGTGCTTGCATGCCAACCATAAAACTCTTTGAATGATTGAAAATTGAAGGCATCAAACCGCGGAGCTTGTTAAACGAACCTCGCAGTCCAAGTCACGCGCTCACGCTGACCGACAGGAAAACACGGAACGTCAGAAGTCTCAAAAGGAAAGGGTCAGGTCAGCCCAAGTCATTCTGGTCGCTTTCAGTTCTACTTGGCAGGATTTAGCAAGTATCTTTCACTGAACATTCTATGACAAGTGAAAACTAAGCTATTCTGCCGGAGTGCAGAATTAACTTTTTCACTTGCAAGATATCTTTCTGGAACAAAACTAGTACAGATAGACTGACCGAGTAGACCACTTTTTGAGAATGTGCAAGTATCTTGCACTGAACATTCTCTGCCAAGCTCAAACTTGTCTGAAATAAATCTCACTCTTCTGTGATTACTCGTGTAATTTTCAAGGAATGTGCACCGAATTTACTGTGTAGATTCACCTTTTAGCTTCAGAAGCAACACCCCGGCACACACATCGGCTTTCTTTGTTTTTATTTGCTGGTACACGTATCCACAACAAAGATCCATCAAGTTTGTGTAACTCACTAGTCAAATACAATTGTTCTTCAAATTCATGGTTAAACGATTAAACATTACTTAAAGCCTTTTAAGATAGAATATAGAAATTAAATACTCTTTCCGACCCATATTAGTTGACTCAACTTTGTCTAAATTCCTATGTATCCGTATTTAGACAAAGTTGAGTCAACTAATATGGGTCGGAGGGAGTACATGAAACTTACCTTACACAAACATGTGCTGACTCCGAAACATTCTGTTTGGAGAACAAGAATCGTTCTATTCAGGGAACGCTGCGCTAAACATTAATTAAGCAAGTGATCACATTAAGCTATAACAGCTGGCAAGTGTGACTGAAGTTTCTGTAGGTGGTCCACATTTCAAGTTCATGTTTTGGACTCATTCGGTCATTCTTCACTGAATATTCATGTGGATTTCGACTAAGTTTTCCTGGTAAACGACTGGCACTATTCCAAAGGCTTGTCTTACGCGACTGACCATGAATTTTCTACTGGCGTAATGCCTATAAATAGGACTAGCCTGCCTGCACCAGAGACACCAGGCTTGTGTATAAACTTCAGGGTTGTTATTTTGAGGTATTTCACTAGGTTCAGAGTGGGAGATTGTACAGTTTCCTGAGATTTTTGGCCATTAATGGCTTATATTTACCATGTTAATTACTGTTATTTTTCAGGGTTCTCATCTTGGAGCATTTCAGCTTGTGGCCTCAGAGATCTCGAAGAAGAATGGGAAAACCTGACCGCAACAACGTCAAGAAGAGCATTTGGCAGCTCATCTTTGGCTGCGGGTCGCCTCAGAACATCAACTAAAATCAGGATATTATGCAGGACAGGCTGGAGGTTAAGTGTATAATAGTTTGCCATAGGTGAAATCCTTCCGTATAGGTCGCCAGAAGTTGCTTCAAGCTGAACTAAAACAGTGGATGTGTATGGTTGAATTGGTCTGTAGTATACTATTGCTAAGTTGTATGGTTGAATTGGTCTGTAGTATTGTGGTTGTATCGGGGTAGCTTCTCCTGCAGCGAGGAATATGTAAACAAGTATCATGTAACAATATTCAGAAATAAATCTACCATATTTGTCAAGTTTTCTTTTCATGCATATGAATGAAAGATGCTTCGCGCACGTCGAGAACTGTCTGAAATCTGTAGAACGAGTCATGAGAGCCCTCCATTGCGCCGGCTGCATGTAGTACGATGGCCGTATCAGTCGTCCTACACAGATCGAATTGAAATTCATCGCACACGTAGCAGTTTTGCCAGTGAATCATGCTATTTTGTTGGAAACTTTGGAATGGGCTAAACTGTAAAGTTTTTTTCCCGCATGGTGGCCTCAATTCCAAGCTTTATTAATAAATATCCATCGAATGAAGAGAAACACGACTTTGAGCCGTCCGAAGAGAGTAAGTATTTTCTGTTTTCTTTTCAGCGCATACTGGGCCATTTGTATGGAGGGCCTTATGTAAATACGTGAACTACGTCAGTCTTTTCTATGGAGGGATTTTCCCCTGTGATTTCTATGACGCCGTCTAATTTGTGCCAAAAAACTTCTAGCGAAAAGTAACAAAGTTTTGATCTAGTTCTATGCATGTTCAGTCAAATGATCTTATCAAGCTGTAGTTTTCGTTAATTCAATCCGTTTACGTGTACCATCATGTTCTATGTAACCTAACCGAATGTGTTTTCTGCATGCCGACAAAAAAACCCTTTGAAAGATTTGAAATTGAAGACATCAAACCTCGGAACTTGTTAAACTAACCTCGCAGTCAAACTCATAAGCTCACGCCGACTGACAGGAACACACAAAACGTCAGAGTTCTGAAAAGGAAAATATCCTTTCAGTTCTAAGACTGGTCAGTGGTCAAATAGCAACCTCCTTTTCTGCTTGGCAAGATTTAGCAAGTATCTTTCTGGAAAGTGCAGAGATTAACTATGACCAGCGACCTGGTCTATGTTGAGCTCTTTTTTTGGGTGATTATTCACTGAATTTGCATGTGTCTTCTCAGGCTCTGTTCCTAGTAAATTTCATGTGGACTAGGAATGCTACTAATTACAGTGAACTGCTTGTGCGATCGATTACTAGTGAGAGTGTGTGGCCTTCATAAATAGGTCTTTTCTGTTTTTTTCGAAAAGGTCTTTTCTGTTGGTGAGGTTTTCTCTGTGATTTCTATGACGCCGTCCAGTTTGTGCCAAAGAAATTTCCAGCCAAAAGTAACAAACTATTTTGACAGTGTAAAGGTGATCCACGTCCCTATTAACGTTGAATATTAATTCTTCCCCCCCAAAAAGTTAAATACTAATTTCCATAACGTCTATCACTAGCAGCAGTTGAACTGAACTGTTAAATGCATCATCTTCAGTTAAGCGAGTTTACTAAGCTCATGCTAAGCTATAGCTTTCAACGCTAGAGCGAGAGATCGGTCGTAAATTCAATCTGTTTACACGTATAATAGTAACCGATTGTGTTTCTTGCATGCCGAACAGAAAATACTTTGAATGATTGAGCATTGAAGGCATCAAACCACGGAGCTTGTTAAACTAAGCTCGCAGTCAAAGTCACGCGCTCACTGACTGACAGGAACACACAAAGCGTCAGAGTTCTCAAACTGAATAGGTCATTCTTCAAGAGTAATAAAACTGGTCAGTGGTAAAAAACAAACGGAGGCAGGATAGCAACAGGATATACACACATTACAAACAACCTCCTTTTCTGCTTGGCAACATTTAGCAAGTAAACATTCTATGGCAAGTGCAGAGTAAGCCATACTGTCCAAGTTCAGACATTAACTATGACCAGCGACCTGGTCTATATTGAGCTTTTCTTTTTGGTGATTGTTCTTGTACTTTTCCATGTACGTGCAACCCAAGATTCCCTGGTTATATGAGATTTGGAGTGCTACATTTTTATGTGCGACTTGGAGTGCTATAAGCTGAATATCACATGGCATGGCTTCTTCTTCACTGAATATCCATGTGTTTTTTCAGGCTCTGTTCCTAGTAACTTCCATGTAGACTAGGAATGCTAGTGATTACAGTGAACTGCTTGTGCGATCGAGTACTAGTGAGACTGTGTGGCCTCTATAAATAGGTCTTTGGGGGTTCTTCTTGTTGCATCAATCAGTCATTCAGTCCTGTCTTTGCTTAATTAGCTCAAGCAGTTGCTACTTCCAGGTAATTTTTCTGCCTTTGGAGATGATGCCTGTTACACTTTGGTTTAACGTATATTTCTTTTTCATCTCTATTATAGACTTGTGGTAGTACTTTAGTGCTGGCTCTGCTGGTATATTTCTAGGTAAATTTATATTGCTAGAGAGGTCTGTGATCTTTATTTGATTATGAAAATGATAAGCCGTTAACATAAGTCACGAACTTTGATGTTTCAGGAACGAATTGTTGGAGCATAACGGCCCGTGGAGCTAGAAAATAAATCGTGAGGAAGCTACCTAGGAGAAAAATGGCTGGTCGCAACGGTGTTAAGAGGAGCATCTGGCAGATACTCTGCGGCTGCTCATCGTCCAGCACGAAAGAATAATAAACTACAAGAAAATGCAAACAAGATCTCAAAAGGGTGTAATGTTTCCAAGAACTTAGATAAGCGTGTGTCTCGCTAGTATCGCAAGTAATTGATGTGTGTGTGGTTAGATGTCAGGTGTAAAGTGGTGGTCAATCGTTTGGTTCGTTGGTAAGTAGTGTTGTCAGTGCAAGTGTCATGTATAGCCAGGTTTGGAAATAAAAGTATTTTTTGTTATTTCTATATGATTTGTGCCATTGAGTATTATTTTGCCTTTAGTGAGATGTTCTATCACGGCATGCATGTTTTGTGCATATGGAAGGTAACATATGCCTAATTAAACTTAGGGTAAAACTACAGGCAACATATTCTGTATCTACTGAAATGGCTGGAATTTCTGAAATGTCGGTGAAATTTCATTGAAAGTCAATGCCGAAGAACAAGGATGGACTCGGCAGACGCTTTGTGAACCACGGGAGAATTAAAAAGGCTAAGTGCAGCGCATACCAAGAATGTCCCCTTTGTAGAAAATACAAACATTTGTAGTACATAGTTAATAAAATTCTGTCAAAATTTTGATCAATTAGCCATCTATTATACAACAAGTTTCAATGTAAATTCAATGAACACATTGAGAAAAAAATAGTAGACAACTCAAAAATGTTGCGAGGTAGTAATCTAGCTACTATTCATGGCATGGTTTGTTTGTTTTATCTCACGAAATATAGATCGAATTTGTGAGTTTCAAGATCAAAATCTGCTTGATTATTCTTTCTTGAGAAAAACTTGATTAGTTAGGCCGATCCCGTAAGAAAAAAAAACTTGACTAGGTCGAACTGTTGTGGTCATTAAGAATGTTGTGGTTCAAAGGCTAACGGTGCTTCATGTTACCCGTCATGTTTCCTTTTGAAGAAAATTACTCACATTCATATGAACAAGAGAACGTACCTTTTGTAGAAAATATTTTTTTTACTAGATATTCATTAAAATGTGGTCAAATTTTGGAACAATAATATCATAGCTATGTATACTACATATTTCAAATATAAATTCAATCAATACACCAAGAAATAGAATATTTCATAATTCAATAATTGTTGTGAATGTAAAAATCTAAGATATCATTTGTAGCATGATTTATCTTTTTGTACTATCTAAGAAATATATTGAATTTATGTGTTTCAACATCACAAGAGAAATAAATGCCACCAACTCTTTCCTGGCATTACAAGGGATTTTTGTTTCTCTCTTTTGAAGAAAGCAACATGTACATTGCTTTGTCTACGAGTGTTGTGTGTGCCATCATGCATGCAGACCACACAAGCTTGGAGGATTTGCAAATTTGTCACATTTTATTTTGCAACTTGTATATATGCCATTTTGTAAGCTTACGCACGAAAATCAAGGGTGTAAGTCATAACTTGGAGAACAACGTCAGTTCTTTTTTATGGAGGGGTTTTCCGTGTTGTGATTTCTGGCAAAGAATCTTCCACTTAAAATTAAAAGTTTTTTGACAGTGTAAAAGGTGAGCCGCGTCAATATCACTAGCAGCGATTTGAACCGAACCATTTTATGCACATCTTGTCAAGAGATCTTACCAAGCTGTAGCTTTCAACAGGCAGACAGAGAGAGATGTGGGTCGTTATTCAATCCGTTTACGCATAATCGGAGTACAACCTAACCGATTATGCTGCTTGTATGCCGACCAGAAAACCCTTTGAATGATTGAACACCGAAGGCATCGCATCAAACCTCGGAGCAAAGCTTGTTAAACTAACGTCGCAGTCCTCGGCAGTCAAAGTCACGCGCTCACATGAAAATAAAACATGCCAGATTCTCAAAAGGAAAAGGCTGATTAATTAGTTAGGCCAAACTGTTGTGGTCACTAAAAAGGCTGTTAGTCGTCAGAGGATAACGGTGTTTCAGTCATCAGCGTTAATAGTACTGCACGCCACTCGCAACAATGACCTTTTGACAAAAAATTACTCGCCATTGATCTGACCACAGAATCCAGCTCCACCATGAACATACGCGTACGGGCACTAATGCTAACCACCATATTCCCTCCAGCTTGTAACACACGAGATCGATGGAATGACATCAAGTTAACTGCTCCAATTTCGGGGGAGAAGGAGGTGTTGTAGTGGGTGTGGCGACATCTTGAATTTCTTATGGTTTGAAATTTTGATTTCGAAAATATTTTTAAATTTATTTTATTAAATTCACAATTTCACTTGTTGTGATTTCTATTTGGGCCAAACGACGAAATTATGAAAAATTTGGCCAAATCCTAAGGAATTTTGAGAATCATTTTGAAATGTATTACAATTTGTGTCAATAATTTTAACAGTTTAAACATTTTAAATGGAAGAAAATATTCAGTATCTACTGAAATGGCTGAAATTTTTGAAATGTCGGTGAAATTTCATTGAAAGTCAACGCCAAAGAATGAGGATGGGTTCGGCAGCCGCTTTGTGAACCACGGGAGAATTAAAAAGGCTAAGGGCAGCGCATACGAAGAATGTCCCCTTTGTAGAAAATACAAACATCTGTAGTACATAGTTAATAAAATTCGGTCAAAAATTTGATCAATTACATCATAGCCATCTATATTATACAAAACGTTTCAAATGTAAATTCAATGTACACATTGAGAAAAAAAAATAGTAGACAACTCAAAAATGTTGCGAGGCAGTAATCTAGCTACTATTCGTGGCATGGTTTGTTTGTTTTATCTCATGAAATGTAGATCAAATTTGTGAGTTTCAAGATAAAAAATCTGCTTGATTATTCTTTCTTGAGAAAAAATTAATTAGTTAGGCCGATCCCGGAAGAAAAAAACTTGACTAGGTCGAACTGTTGTGATCATTAAGAATGTTGTGGTTCAAAGGCTACCGGTGCTTCATGTTACTCGTCATGTTTCCTTTTGAAGAAAATTACTCGCATTCATATGAACAAGAGAGCGTACCTTTTGTAGAAAATAGAAATTTTATTTGTACCGGATATCCATTAAAATGTGGTCAAATTTGGAACAATAATATCATAGCTATGTATACTACGTATTTCAAATATAAATTCAATCAATACACCAAGAAATAGAATAGTTCATAATTCAACAACTGTTGTGAATGTAGAAATCTAAGATACTATTTGTAGCATGATTTATCTTTATTATAGCATTACAAGGGATTTTTGTTTCTCTCTTTTTGAAGAAACCAACATGTACAGTACTTTGTATCTCTACGAGTGTTGTGCGTCTGCCATCATGCATGCACACCACACAAGCTTACACACGAAAATTAAGGCCGTAAGTCACGTCAGTTTTTTTATGGAGGGTTTCTCCGTGTGATTTCTGGCAAACAATCTCCCAGTCAAAATTAAAAGTATTTTGACAGTGTAAAAGGTGAGCCGTGTTTCTATCACTAGCAGCGGTTTGAACCGAACCATTCTATGCGCATCTTGTCAAGCGATCTTACCAAGCAGTAGCTTTCAACGGACAGCCAGAGAGAGATGTGGGTCGTTATTCAATCCGTTTACGCATAATCGGAGTACAACCTAACGGATTATGTTGCTTGTATGCTGACCAGAAAACCCTTCGAATGATTGAACATCGAAGGCATCACATCAAACCTCTGAGCAAAGCTTGTTAAACTAACGTCGCAGTCGTCGGCAGTCAAAGTCACGCGCTCACATGAAAATAAAACATTCCAGATTCTCAAAAGGAAAAGGCTGATTAATTAGTTAGGCCAAACTGTTGTGGTCACTAAAAAGGCTGTTAGTCGTCAGAGCCTAACGGTGCTTCAGTCAGCGTTAATAGTACTGCTCGCTACTCACCACAAAAATTACTCGCCATTGATTTGACCACAGAATCCAGCTCCACCATGAGCATACGCGTACGGGCACTAATTAATGCTAACCACCATATTCCCTCCAGCTTGTAACACACGAGATCGATGGAATGGCATCAAGTTAACTGCTCCAATTTAACAGTTGAGAACGTTTACTCGAAGGTTCAGGTCAGAAGTCGAACGCCTCCAGAATTCACACTTGAGAATGTTTACACTGTCACACTCTCGTAAAGGACACACTCAAGTCATTTCTTACTCTTTCAAGTCATTTGCTACTTGCTAGGAGCTGTTCTTTGGACTACTCGCAAGCAGGCTACCCAGCCAAGTTGCGGTAGTAGTATAAATAGGACATTGGAGAGCGTTGATCGCACCAAACACACAACTCTCCCCATTGCTCATCAGTTTTTTCATCTGCGAGCTAGAGGATCATCAGTCCGGAGGATCCATGGCTGACCACAACGGAGTGAAGAAGAGCATTTTCGAGCTCCTCTGCGGCTGCTTCTCCTCGTCCAGCACCAAAGATTGATCGAGATCAGGATGGATCGACAAACCGTGGCTTTATTATGATCAAAGTGTTTTTTTGTTTGTGTAACGTGGTTGGTTGTACGTGCGTGAGGTAGCCATACCTGCGTGTAGTTTCTGGTGCGTATGTGTGTTCCAGTCGATTTGCAAAATTTGAGCTAGCCAATAGGTACTCCATAAGCCCTATATAGATGTGTTGTTTTGTTAGGTGGATCTCTTGTTTGTCGGGTTCTGTTCGTGTCATGTATTCACTCGGTTTATATGTAAGAAATTCGTTCTAGCATTTGCTTCGTTCGGGTGTTAAACATCATTTTTTAATATGTACGTGCTTCAGTCAAAGTAGTTTAGCTAAGCTAGCTTCCAACAGACAGATAGCAAGATGGATCGTTTGGTGTCAGTTTATGCGTACCATATGTACCGGCTGTCCGCTTTATTGGATCGATGTACTAGCCAACTATCCAGAAAATCCGAAGGGGTGAAAGGCAATATGTTGTATTCTCAACACTCTTATCATGTCTATGCTATTTTGTTCCTTAAAGGGCTATTGAAAATGGACATAGTGTTTTGTCTCACGGATCTAGATGCACCCATTATAAAAAAATGTATTTTAATGAAAATGTTAAAAAAATTGGAAAAAATTTCTAAATGTACATCCGGATATTTTATGCTCACACATAAAGTTTGGCTAAAAGTACATTTTATGTGTCATGTGTAAAAACATAAAATAACTTGTGAAAAGTCATGTTCAAACATCGAAATTTGTCTTTTTAGAATGTCTGGATGTATGCGCAATTTTTTTTTTCTGATTTTCCAAATATTTTAAAATAATGTGTTTATATGCACCCATGAGGTGAACTGGATTTCCGATTGAAGGTGTTGCTTCTTCGCATCAACCGTTAGCATTAGACCCAAATCGTGGAGCAGTGCTTCCAATGAGTATTGGAATATGTAAGTCAGTCATGCAATTTGTTGTGTGTCCTAAGTTTGTTATTCCCATGAGTAAAGAAAGATCCAAAAGTGTCGTCTAATTAACCTTGTGGAGTGAAGTTGACTATTAAATATTTATTCCTTTGTACATATGGATTTCTCGGGATTGTTGGACATTTAGAAATATGATTTAATTTTTGTTCAGATGCAAATATCATAACTTGTACACGCCTAATAAAAAACATGATTTTACGATACTACGCCCTTCATTTAGAAATATAAGAAGTTTTAGCTTTGTAAATTAAATGTATCTAGACGTCTTTTACTGTATAGATTCGTAGAGTTTCGAATCTAATCTATACACTGAAAAAGTCTAGATACATTTATTTAACAAACCTAAAATGTCTTATATTTCTGAACAAGGGAGTAGTATGTACTTGTCATTTCTCATGTTACGTGCAAGCAATTCGCAAAACAAAAATCTTACCGGCAATTCAAAAAGACCAGAAAGTGTTGATTGCATGCAAGGAATGTCGCCCGTCCGCTTTCATTATTTTTTGTATCCATTTGAATCTTCAAGTTGAGATGGACCTACTCTTCCGAGGTTAAGCAGTTGAACTGACTAAGCGATCTAGTTCTATGCATCTTTGGTCAAGCGATCTTACCGAGCTGTAGCTTTCGTTAATTCAACCCGTTTACGCGTACCATCATGTTCTATGTAACCTAACTGAACGTGTTACTTGCATGCCGACCAGAAAACCCTTTGAATGATTGAAAACTGAAGGCATTAAACCTTGGAGCCTGTTAAACTAACCTCGCAGTCCAAGTCAGGAGCTCACGCTGACTGACAGGAACGCACAAAACGTCAGAGTTCTCAAAAGGAAAAGATCCTTTCGGTTCTAAGACTGGTCAGTACTCAGTAGTACTCAAATAGCAGCATATACACACATTACAAGTAACCTCCTTTTCTGCTTGGCAAGATTTAGCAAGTAACTTTCCGAAAATACAGAGATTAACTATGACCAGAGACCTGGTCTATATTGAGCTCTTTTTTATGGATGATCATTCTTGTACTTCTTCTTCACTGAATTTGCATGTGTCTTTTCAGGCTCTGTTCCTAGTAACTTCCATGTAGACTAGGAATGCTAGTGATTACAGTGAACTGCTTGTGCGAATACTACTGAGAGTGTATGGCCTCTATAAATAGGTCTTTGGGAGTGCTGCTTGTTGCATCAATCGGTCCTGTCTTTGCTTAATTAGTTCAAGCAGTTGCTACTTCCAGGTAATTTTTCTGCCTTCTGGAGATGATAACTGTTACACTTTGTCTTTAAAGTATATATGTCTTTTTCATTTCTGTTATAGACTTTAACTGCTTGTATGCCGACCGGAGAACCCTTCGAATGATTGAACACTAAAGGCATCGCATCAAACCTCGGAGAGAGCTTGCTAAACTAACGTCGCAGTCGTCGGCAGTCAAAGTCACGCGCTCACATGGACTGGCAGGATCACAAAACATGTCAGATTCTCAAAAGGAAAAGGGAAATGATTCAGATCACCTGGCCCCCATTGTCATGCTTTTCCGTGCGGACATGTGTCCATTTGCTGCAAAACATCCCGCGTTTGCTATATCTGTTCCCGCTTTTGCTTCCGAAGCAAAAAAAAAACGGTTCGTTTCAGAAATAGAACGTCTTGACGGCGATCTCACCGGCGAAGTCTCCGGCGATGTATCCGGCGAAGTCAGTTTTTTGCTACATTAGAAGAACTTTTTAGCTACAATCGTCTTGTGGTTTTGCTACAACAATGCCAAGTATTTGCTACAAGGTCTCCGGCGAGAAGTCACCGACGAATTTTTTCCGACAATGTTTCCAGCAAAGTCGGTTTTGCTGCATTAGCACAATTTTTTTGCTGCATGGTCTCCGGCGAGGTCTCCGGCGAGGCGTTCTATTTCTGAAACGAACCGTTTTTTTGCTTCCGAAGCAAAAAAGGGTACATATGTAGCAAAAGCGGGCCGTTTTGCAGAAAAAGGGATTTGGACAGTTTTTAGTGAACATGTGGCAGCAGCTGGATCGCCGATGGGGGCTCTCCCACCGTCCTAGGGACGCGTAGGGCTTCAGATCACCCGGACGATGGGGAGCACCCATCGTCCTGCTTTCCCGTGCCGACATGTGTCCATTTGCTGCAAAACATCCCGTGTTTGCTACATATGTTCCCGCTTTTGCTTCCGAAGAAAAAAAAAAGGTTCGTTTCAGAAATAGAACGTCTCGACAGAGACCTCACCGGCGAATTCTCCGGCGATGTATCCGGCGAAGTCAGTTTTTTGATACATTAGAAGAACTTTTTAGCTACAATCGTCTTGTGGTTTTGCTACAACAGTGCCAAGTATTTGATACAAGGTCTCCGGCGAGAGTCACCGGTGAATTTTTTCCGACGATGTTTCCGACGAAATCGGTTTTGCTGCATTAGCACAATTTTTTTATTGCATGGTCTCCGGCGAGGTCTCCGACGAGACGTTCTATTTCTGAAACGAACCGTTTTTTTGCTTCCGAAGCAAAAACGGATATATATATATATATAGCAAAAGCGGATCGTTTTACAGAAAAAACAGAATTTAAACCATTTTTACTAGACACGTGGCAGCAGCTGAAGCAGGACGATGGGGCTCTCCCATCGCTCGGAGGATATAGGGCTTTTCTTGGAAATGATTGAACACTAAAGGCATCGCATCAAACCTGGGAGAGAGCTTGCTAAACTAACGTCGCAGTCGTCGGCAGTTAAAGTCACGCGCTCACATGGACTGGCAGGATCACAAAATATGTCAGATTCTCAAAAGGAAAAGTCCGGGTAGGCCACAGTCATTCAAGACTGAAAACCAAGCTCGATTACCCGACTATTATTTCTTGAGTAGAACCCGATTAATTAGTTAATTAGTTAGGCCAAACTGTTGTGGTCATTAAAAAGGCTGTTAGAGTATCTCCACTCGCCTACTCAGGAGGCTGATCTGGGCGCCGAATTTCGGTCCAAACGTCAAAAATTGGCCCGGGAACGCCGGATTTCGTCCGGATTTCGGCGTGTTTTGGTCCAGCCTACCCAGGCCGAACCCAGGATCCTGGATACGCACTGGGAACGCCGGACGAAGCGAATTCGGTGAGTGGACCTGCCTAGTCAGCATATATTCGCCCTTATTCATCCAAAGTTCGCCCAAAGTTCGCCCATTGCCCATATTCGCCCAAAGTTCGTCCATATAGACCATATTTGTCCAAAGTTCGTCCATGTAGTACATATTCGCCCAAATTTCGCCCAAAATTCGGGCATATTCGTCCAAAGTTCGTCCGTGTCGTCCATATTCGTCCAAATTTCGCCCAAAGTTGTTCATATAGACCAGATTCGCCCAAAGTTCGCCCAAAATTCGGGCATATTCGCCTAAAGTTGGTCCGTATCAACCATATTCGTCCAAATTTCGCTCATATAATAACCAGATTCGCCCAAAGTTCGCCCAAAATTCGGCCATATTTGCTCAAAGTTCATCTGTATCGTCCATATTCGCCCAAAGTTCGCCCATAGTTCATCCATATCGTATATATTCGCCCAAAGTTCGTCCGTATCGACCATATTCGCCCAAAGTTCGCTCATATTCGTCCAAAGTTCGCTCATATTTGCCCAAAAGCGCTTATATTCGCCCAAAACCGCTTATATTCGTCCAAAGTTTACAAAAATTTGTTAAATTTTAGCCAAACACGGGAACTCGGCTGGGTACGCGAGTGGGAAACTGAGCGTATCCAGGCTAAAATCAAGCTTCGTCCGGTCAAAAAAAATCCGAATTTCGGCCTAAATTCGCCCAACGAGTGGAGATGCTCTTAGTCGTCGGAGCCTAACGGTGCTTCAGTCAGCGTCAAAAGCACCGCACGACTACTCGTCACAATGACCTTTTGACAACAAATTACTCGCCATTGATCTGACCACAGAATCCAGCTCCACCATGAGCATACGCGTACGGCACTAAAGCTAGCTTGTAGCACACGATCGATGGAATGGGGAATGGCATCAAGTTAACTGCTCCAAATTCACAGTTGAGAACGTTTACTCGAAAGTTCAGGTCAGATGTCGAACGCCTCCAAACTTCACACTTGAGAATGTTTACACTGACACACTCTCGTAAAGGACACACTGAAGTCATTTTTTACTCTTTCAAGTCAGTTGAACTGTCCTTTTTTTTTTTGAGGTACAGTTGAACTGTCCCTTGCTACTTGCTAGGAGCTGTTCTCGGTTCACTCAACCTCACTTTGGACTACTCGCAAGGCTACCCAGCCAAGTTGCGGTAGTAGTATAAATAGGACAATGGAGAGCTTTGCTCACGCACCAAACACCAAACTCTCCCGATTGCTAATTAGTTCAGCAGTGAACTGAATTTCATCTGCGAGCTAGAGGATCCATGGCTGACCACAACGGAGTGAAGAAGAGCATTCTGGAGCTCCTCTGCGGCTGCTTCTGCTTCTCCTCGTCCAGCACCAAAGAATAATCGAGATCAGGATGGATCGACAAAAGCGTGGTTTTATTATGATCAAAGTGTTTTTTTTTGTTTATGTAACGTAGTTGGTCGTACGTGAGGTAGCCATACCGGCGTGTAGTTTCTGTTTCTGTTCCAGTCGATTTGCAAAATTTGAGCTAGCCAATAAGTACTCCGTAAGCCCTATAGATGTGTTGTTTTGTTAGGTGAATCTCTTGTTCGTCGGGTTCTGTTCGTATCATGTATTCACTCGGTTTATATGTAAGAAATTCCGTTCTAGTATTTGCTTTGTTTGGGTGTTAAACATCATTTTTAATTACGTACATTCTTCGGTCAAAGTATAGCTTAGCTAAGCTAGCTTCTAACAGACAGATAGCAAGATGGATCATTACTAGCCTCCGAAAAATCTGAAGTGATGGAAATGACAACTTGACAAGGCTATATGTTGTATTCTCGACACTCTTCTCATATCTAGACTATTTTTCCTTAACATATATTTGATTTAGGCAGCAGAATAATTTTTTAATATTGCGTGAGCAGTGCCCTAGATTTGAGACCTTATTTTGTTGACCAAACATATGGCATAATTTTAGTCATATATAATTCATATTTTCTTGACCAAATGTATGAACAATATTTTTTTCTTAAACTACGTACTACACCAAGACCGGCCCTCTAGGGTAGGGGCACTAATTACCTGCTTGTGTCAGTGTAAGAACTAAAGGCTGGGAAGACTAATAGTTCGTGTTTTCTTGATGGGAAAAAAGGCCTCTTGCGTCCCTCGTGCGGCGACTCCAGGGGCGATTCGATCAACGCCGCCAATAACCCTCTTTCTCTCTATGTGTGACTTCCTGGCTGCTGCCACCGCCGATGGTGGTGACGGCGCCCGGCCAACGAAGGCGGCGGGGCAACAGCGGCGCACCCCTCTCCCTCCTTTACGCGCCTGGACGCGGCTGTGGTGTGTCGCGCGCGGGTATGGCGCGGTGGCTGCTCATGGCGTGGTGACGGGGCGGCGTTTGGAGAGGAGCAATGATGTGGCGACATGCTGAGGCGTGGTTGCGGGCACGGCGGCCCATCTGGGCCCGATCTGGGCCGGTAGGCTGTGGGTTGCATGGGCGGTTTTCCTGTCGTATGCTCGATATGCCCTATCAGTGCCCCCTCATGTCTGGTCTCCACCTGCAGTGCTGCCTCCTCATCGTGCTTGCAGTCGTGGTGGCCTGTGTCACCGTTGATCTGACGGCCTAGTTCCAGTGGGTCTGGTGGCCAGTGAAGGCCGGTGGAGTGGGGCGTACTGGTCTGGCTTCGAATAAAGGGGGTCTGGTCCTAGGATCCCTCTCATGCCAAGAAGAAGATCTACTTGTTGCCCATCTTCCTCGATCTGGCCGGAGCGTTGTGTTCCGAAAGGCTCCACTGGTGCACTCCGATGGATGACATGCCGGAGTTCGTTGGATTGGAAGGGATTCGGTCGCACGCAACCATGTTTTTATCTGGCCGTTTGATTTCATAGGGAACGATGCGAAGTTTTGCAGTCGGTTGCCATCAAGGACATGCCTTTAGTCCCATGGTGAAGTCAGTCGCGGAGAATGACATGGAAGCAGAGTTCTAGGGACTGGTAATGGTGGATTGAATCTCGGTGCCGATGAGGTTTTGGCTTGGTGATATGGGTCTTGGAGCAGCGGCATCGAAAAGTGGGTGCGACAGTACAGGGGAATTCCAGAGTTCAAACTTATAGGATGAAAGCCTAAGGTGTGGCCTTAATTGGCTGTGTCTGACAATGGACTTTGTTGAAGGCATTGTTTTGTGAGCGTGAATTTTCTCCGGGGTGAAAACCTATGATCGGGATCAATGCGATAATGGCGCTTGTGCATTGTTCCCTTCCTGGAGGCACTGATTTTGGAGATGATGAATTTCTGATGATGTCTTGGTAGTGTTTGGTCCGTTGTTGTAAGGTATAGATCGTTGTAACGGGGCTTTTCTTTTTCTATATTTCTTCTTTCTTTTTTGGTTGTGCCTATCCATATTGTCATTAGGGTATTGCATTGTTACAGAGGCTGAGTGTAACTGGTATTTTTATGATATTAATATATGCTCCTTTTCAAAGAAAAAACTAAAAGTCTCACGTGTCTAGATGCATCCATTATAAAAATGTATTTAATTGCATTTCAAAATGTTTAAAAAAGGGGGAAAAACTAGAAGTAAATCTAGATATTTTATGTTTAGACACAAAGTTTGGCAAAAAAAATACATTTTATGTGTCCTATATAAAAAACAAAAAATATATCGTGAAAAGTCATGTTCGAACATCAAAATTTGTCTTTTTATACGTGGCACAAAAGTATTTATTTTATTTAAAAACTTGTGTTCAAACCTCAAATATCCATGAGGTGAACTGGATTTCCGATTGAAGGTGTTGCTGCTTCGCATCAACCGTTAGCATTAGACCTATCACTCATGCAATTTGTTGTGTCCTAAGTTCGTTATTCCCATGAGTAAAGCGAGTTGCAAAAGTGTCGTGTAATTATCTCGTTAAGAACATTAATATGGACCGTGGAAGTATTAAATAGTCATTCCTTTGTACAAATGGATTTTCTCGCAATTGCTGGATATTCAAAAAATACTATACATTATTTTTTGTTCAGCTACAAATATCATAACTTGTACGCGCTTAATAAACAAACATGATTTTACGATACTGCTTGTATTTACTCCCTTCGTTTTAAAATATAAGATGTTTTAGGTTTTTGAAGAAAATGAATTTAGACTTTTTTAGTACGTAGATTCATTTCAAAGTTGAGTGAACCTACATACTAAAACAAGTCTAGATTCATCTTCTTTATAAACCTAAAACATCTTATATTTTGAAACGGAGGGAGTACTTCTCATTTCTCATACTACGTGCAATTAGGCAATTCGCAAAACAAAGATCTTACCGGCATCAAAAAGACCAGAAAGTGTCGACTGCATGCAAGGAATTTCGCGCGGTCGCTTTCATTATTTTTCAAAAGACTGACGCAACATGCATTAGAATCTTCAAGTTGAGATGGACCTACTCTTCCGAGGCTAAGCTGTCGCGAATCTTTCCATCTCATGAACAGGTCCGGGTGAACCGGACGCGTTTATTTTGGAAGGTTATACTAGTAATTAGCACGTGATTCCTCGTCCCCAAACAACACACGGAAATGTTGTCACTGTCACGACAGAACAATCAACCAGGGCTACGATCAACCGCTTTAATTTCTTTTGTTACAAAAGATAAGGGAATGCCTTTGTTTTTTGCCAAACCCATACAGATGCTCACAAATCCATAAGAATGTACATACGCACATTTTATCCCTACAATCATCTCCAAAACACCGAGACTGAGAGACTGGTTGGTGGATGTTGAGATTGACAAAGTCACTATAGATATATCTCTATCAAAGCGAACGTCACCTTTCACTAAAGAATATTTCGTCTTTTATGGGACAACAAATCATCAAACCTGAAGTTTGAATTCTGGCGGGCTGAAGGTGGCACTGCCCTCCGAACCATGTAACCACGGATTGGTTCTTACGATACGCGTCTTTAATCATGCACTAGATCTAATTAGATCGGTAATAGCACACATCATCGAAAGTGCATGTTAGGTCAAAATGTAAATATTTTAAGAGATTAAATTTGTTTTTGGCCTATCTCGTAAAGTTGACCCTGTTTTTTTCGCGGGAAATAAGATCCGAATCTATTCCATAAGCTTACAATAAGTACAAAGCACTCAAACATAATTAAATTACATCGAAGTCCTGGAACCACCTAACGACCACTATTGCCACCAGAGCGATCCGCCGACATGTCGTTTATTTACGGGAGCCGTCCTAACATTGTTGATGACAGTCTAATAGTCTTTGTGCACGTGTTCCTAAGGACCAACGTTCCAACACCGAATCATTGTCGTTAAACCCTTGAATTGATTGGAATCATCTAACACCAAACCTCTAACACATGTAGACTGGACGACATCCATCACTCCATGGAAACGATGACCATACGAATTCCTTCCTTTCTCAACGCCATCAGCGAGATCATCGTCGACGAGGTGGACGAGAAGGCAGGTATACTTTATTCTTGTCCCATACAACACCGCTATAATCACCATAATGAAGATGCGGTTGACCAAACTCTAACTTTAGGACCTTTCTACAGTGCTGAACGCAGGTCCGAGGTCCCGTATTGCCGAGGAGAGTATAAAATTATCTTTGTCAAGATCATGCATTTTCCTAATGTGCCAAACATGTCAAGTGTTGAGATTGATCATGATTGGTAAGTTTGGTGTGCTGGTTTCAGAAATTAAAATTCATGGTTCAGTTGTCGTATGAGTATAAGATCTATAGTGAACTTACCCATCAAGAAACCTTAAGCTGATGTAAAGCCAAGCTTGCATTAATTAGGCATGTTGGCTCTCGAGACAGAGACAAGGCAAGTTGTTCTAACACTAGTGTTGAGTTAATTAGTACTACTACCTAGGGTTTACTTTATTCCACCTCCACCCTAGGGTTTACTTTAAATATGTTTTCATTTTCTACTAATATGTCAATTACGTAATATATCTAAGTTTTCATTTTACTTTGCTCGTTTTTATATGTCGTGTGGAAAAAGTGGGTCACATCCGCTGGGGCACCTGACCCAAACGGACGGACTGGGATTCAGTAACATTTCTATAGCAGGGCACACGTGCCATTCCCTCTCCCATCCACCCTCCACCACACATCTAACAGCTCACAGCAAAGCAAGGAAAAAATAGAAGCATGCTCAGTAACTCGGTTGTTTTGCATGTGGTTGAAGATCCTGAAAGTTGTTCTTCGTGTTGTTGCTATTGCAATGTGCTTATCTAATCTAGACCAAAGTACAATCAGTATGTCATCGATCGTTCTTGTAGAATTACTAAAGCAAAGAACACTAAACAACTTGATTAAAATAAGGAGAGCATACACATTCAGATTATAGCTCTAAGACCAAGGACAGAATATCCTAGCAGTGGAAGCAGGTATTTCTCTGGCGATATAGTCTAGTTAGACCCGACCGAGGTCCTGAGAATAAAGTACAACTTGCTTCGGTTAGGCTCGGCTGTGGAACCTGACATGAACATGCCATGTCGGACTGAGAGTGGGACCCATCAGTTAGGACGGAAGAAAGTTGGTTAAATGAGGTAGTTTTTAGGAATTATTGTTAAATTGGGTAAAAAGTGGCACAAAGTTGATCTTAAAGGGGTAAAAAGTGAAATTCAACATTTCTAAACCATGATATCTATCCCCAATGATACATAGGAAACGTATCTATAATCTTTTATGCTCCATGCTTGTTTAGTATCTACTTTGCTTTGCTTGTCTACACTTTGAGATGCTTTTTATATGTTTTCTGATACTAACCTATTAACAAGTTGCCACTGTGACAGTTGTCTGTTTTCTGCTGTTTTTTGTTCCGGAAAAATTAGTAAAGAAATATTCTCAGGATTGGATAGGACAAACGTCAAAGTCAATTACTTTCCGTGGGGAACAAGAAGTCCAGAGGGGAGACGGAGAACGCGGGCGGACCCCTAGGCGCGGCTGTGGGCCACGCCTAGGAGGGGTGTGGCCCCTCTGGTCGCCTCCTCGGCATCCCCCTTTGCCTATAAGAAGCCCCCGATGCAGAAACCTTAAGTACCCGATAAAATCTTCACAGAACCGTTTGTAGCCGCCGCCACCATTGTCCCTAGATCGGGGGGATCTGAAGTTCTTCCCGGCACCCTGCCGGAGGGGAGATCATCCCGGAGGCCTTCTCTCCGGTATGATGCGTGAGTAGTTCCACCTTGGACTATGGGTCCATGTAGTAGCTAGATGGTTGTATCTCCTCCCTTGTTCTTTCATGTATAGATCTTGTGAGCTCCGTTCATGATCAAGATCTAATCTATTTGTAATCATGCATTTTGTGTTTGCGGGGATCGAATGGATATTGAGATTATTATGTTGGTTTGATTAATGATTTTGTCTTTATGATTCTATCATATCTATGTTGGTTGTGATCTTGCATGCTCTCCATTGTTAGTAGCTATCTTGGCCAAGTAGTTGCTAGTGACTCCAAGAGGGAGTATTTATGCTCGATAGTGGGTTCATGCCTCTAGTTTCCAAAGGAAGTGACAATAATCTCTTCGGTCATAGATGTTCTATTGCTACTAGGGAGAAAACAACGGTCTCTTGTTCATGGAACATGTGGACTGTTTACCTTACACACTTTGCTTAAAGTAGTTGTCTGTTGCTTGCAACTTAATACTGGAGGGGGTTCGGATGATAACCTGAAGGTGGACTTCTAGTCATAGATGCAGTTGGATGGCGGTCTATGTATCTTGTTGTATTGCCCAATAAAATCTCATAGGATCTTTCTGACTAGTAATTGCATTGTTATGCCTTGCTCAGTTCCTGTCAATTGTCCTGCAATAATTTGTTTACCCTTCATGCCATGTTGTTTATCTAAGGAGAGGACCTCTAGTGAACTATGGACCCCAGTCCAATCTTTACCATTGATACATCTTCCACTGTTACTTGTTTACTTTCTGCAAACCATTACATTCCACACCATACATTTAATCCTTTGTTACAGCAAACCGGTGAGCTTGAGAAGCTCACTGATTCATAGGAGCAAAGTCTTGAGTTTGTGTTGTGCAGGTCTCCGCGTTGCTTGCAACACCTGTGTGACGTTTCCTTCCTCCTACTGGTTCGATAACCTCGGTTTCTTACTGAGGTAAACTTGTTGTTGTGCTGCTTCATACCTTGCTCTTGGGTTTCTAACGAAGCGTCCCATGACAAGTGCTGGGCGCCATCAAGCTATTTTCTGGTGCCGTTGCCGGGGAGGCTAAGGACGTCTTCACAAGGGGAGTCCTCCACTTCCTTTCTCTTTACTTTGTTTTTAGTTTGCTTTGTTTCTTTTGCTTGGTTTTGTTTGCCTCTTTCCAAAAAACCCAAAAAAATTAATCTAGTTTGGTTTGCTTTCTTTATTCAAAAACACACAAAAATTAGTCCTACTCTAGTTGCCACCTTGCTCTAGCTCACCATGTTGCTCCCCAAGTTCGCCCTGAAAGATCTTGCAATAGGTAGTGGCTCCATAATTAGGAAAGATAATATTTAAGAATTCTTTAATCATGTTAGCAAGCATGAGGATATTGAGGATAAATCTTTAGCAGAGCTTGCTTCTAATTATGAGATTGCTGTAGCTTATTTAGTTCATATGTTGGAGACTAGGTTTGTTAGCCTTAACCCCTTCATACAATTCTTGTTCCTAAAACTAAAAGAAGAAAAGAATGCTAAAAAAGAGAATTCATCCTTAAAACTTTATTAAAAGAATTTCATGATGTTGCTAGGGAAGCCAAAAAGGTATTTGAGCATTTCAATATGCTAGGCTCAAGTGTAGATGTTGTGGATACTTCTGATAAGACTAAGCCTAGAGAGGAATTTAAAATACCCATACCCTTTAAGCTTGTTGGAATGCATGAAGCCTTTGAAAAGAATTTTGATTGGATTGCTCCTGAAAATCTTTTTGATGAAAGTAGTAGACCAAAGAGATATGATAAGGGATACTCCAAAACCCATTTGGATGAGATACCTTTCATAGTTGAAGACTTTGCAAGTATTGATGTTAATGCTTCTTCATTTGAAAATACTTGATTCTTCTTGCTTTTTGTGCCTAACTTAAAGGCGTTAAAGAAAAGTACTTGTTGGGAGATAACCCAAGAGTTTCCTTGAGTCTTGAAAGTTATTACTTCAGTAATGACCTCTCCTTATCCTTTTTGTTTGCCTTTTGTGCCAAGAATGACCTCTAATGAGGGGGAAGTAAGATTTGGGGAGTTGCTGTTCCGAAACAGATTTCTGTCTTCCACCAAAAAAAATCGTGAGGAGTCTCTGTAACTCGGATTGATCTCAAAATTTACGAATAAATCCCCCACTATGTTAGATAACTTTCGTGAGTTCAACACTTTTTGATTTGAGCAACATAAGATGTTCTAAAAAATAGGTTTCTACCCGTTGGTCTGTTTTGACAGATTTCTGCCATTATTTGCATTTGCATCTTATTGATTCCTTTTTGAGTTCTCTTTAGGTGAATTGAGATTTTTGAAGGAGTTATTACAGTAGCTTGTGTTTTTATTTAAAAGCCTTTCTGTTTCAAAGCTTTGCCAGAGGTCTAATATCTTTTGAATAAACTAATGTTGCTAATGAAGATTGTGTGAAGGAAAAAAATTCAGGTGTAGAGAGAGAATGATGCAATGAGATGAAGAGTGGACAAAAACTCAAGCTTGGGGATTCCACCATGGTGTCACCCCAAGAAATATCCAAGAGGTACAAGCATCAAAGCTCGAGGATGCCCAAGGCACCCCCTTCTTCATCAATAAAAAAGCTCAGATCTGTCTAGACACTTCGTTTTTATTGTTTCATGCACAGTTGTGTTGTTCTTGGAGAGTCTTAGTTTTTGATTGTTTTGCTTAGTTTGTTTAGTTTGCTTGAGTAGTTTGGACCCCTGTTCTCGCTATGTTGTTTTGCAAATAAGTTGCTTGGTGTTGGAAAGGAGTAGTAAGTTCTTGCTTGAAGTGCAAGAGGAGCTTGCATTGACGGTGACTTAGTGACATGCTAGGTGTTGTTTTGACCTTATGCTTAGTGATTATTGTTGTAGCATGTCTTGTTCCAAACAATTGGGATTTCTTAGTGTGCCTTGAAGAAATTATGCATTGTTTTAGCATGCAAAAGCATAGTATTGTGGTATTCTCCTTTGATGCTTTGTTTGGGTTGACTTGGCACATGCTCACACCATGTTATGACTCTGACAAGTCACCAGTAGCCTCTATGATCATTTAGTCCTTGACTTGTAGTACCACTCTTTGCTTTGATTAGTAATGCTTTGTAGCTCTGCATGATTATGGCCATTATGCTCTCTTAGTTGGTTGCTCCCAGTCTTTTGCTAGCCTCCACTTGTATGAGTAAGTTCTACTCATGCTTCCAACTCCCAAGAAACCAAGTTATTCCAAAGTGTCCACTATAAACTCCTATGCATGGTGTGTTACACCATTCCAAGTATATTCTTGTTTTCAGCTATCTTCCAATTAAAAACTATTTTGTTATGTGAAAACTTAGTGATTAAAGCCCTCACAAACTTGATGGCACATTTTATATTCTTTTCCCCTAATAAACTTGAACAATTGTGTCATCTTTGTTCTATATACTTGCACTTATACGTTGGAATTAGCAGAACTGTGTTGTCACGGGGAATGTTTTCAACATTGCACTTGTACTTTGTACTCAATTGATATCATGCTCTTTTGTCTATGGATGTCACCGGTGTGAAATAAAGAGGGAACTTGTAAGTCCATGGAGTTTATATCCTGTGTTAGAGAAACGTCTGGGCCGCTAGCCTAATCCATGCCTAATCATGGTGGAAACTTGTAGCATCACCATAATGAGCTATCTATGAAGCATCCTCAATAAAAAGCTATGCATATGGTAAATAAAAAGATTGCTGAGATGCTCATTGTCTGCTTGCCTTGTCATTTTGGTTATGGGAATTCTCCTGTACCATGTTGTAACATCCCAGCATTTAGGAACTAACGAAGGGTAGATTTAGGAATTTGGAATGTTACATGCATTCATTTGTAAAAATGTGGGTAAATTTTTCGCCAAATAAAAACCTAAAGTGATCAAGGTTTCTCTCATACTTTGAGATTAGGTTTAGTCTTAAAATATGATTGCTATAGACTTTGATATGATCTTTGTTGATTTATGTGTTTTGGGAAATGAAATTTGAATTTTTAAAAACTTGAGTGTTTGAATTATAATTCAAATGATTTCTTTTAATAATGTTTGAATATGTGATTCAATTAAAAGTTAACCAATAATAACTCAAACTTTATACAAAGAAAGTAATTAAAAATATCCATTACATAATTTTATTCAATAAATAAGTTACAAAAAATGTAACTTATAGAAATCAATCACAAATTTTACAATAGCCAATAAATAAAGAATAATATTTCTTTATTGATCATAGTATACTCTTTATTACAAAATAATAAAATGAAGCTTACAAAAGAATAAAACTAAAATTACAAAAGGATAAGAATATTACATTTGACTATTCTATAAATAAATAAGAAAACCTAAACTAGAATCTTGAATTCCCAAGTCTCGTACCTACAAAACAAACATAAATAAAAAATAAAGAAGGTTAGGGTTAGTAATGTTTTACTCTCAGACTTGTCAGTGAAGTGCACTGATCAAGATTCATCATTGAGTAATTCTATTAAAAGGGGCAAGTTTCACCAATATGAAAGAATGTATCTTTCATACTTTTAAGCCAAAAGTCAAATGATAGCAAAGAGGGGCAAGTTTCACCATCCAGGTAAAAGTAACCAGATAATAGTCAATTTCATAATTTTGAACATATCCACAAGTGCACAGCAAGCACACAGGCAGGACACACACCAGGTTGCATGTGGTGTGCTGTCAACACCACAGCAACTGCACAATTAAACAAAAATCCCAACACAGCCGTGGGAAAGCACCACAATTTCATCTTCTTGTTCTACACATCAAGCACAGCAACCAGCAGCTAAACCAAGCACAGCAGCCAGCAGCCAAACCAACCAAATCCCAAGACCACATCACCAGGATGGTGACATAAGGAGGGGAAGATCAGGTGGATAGAAAGACCAAGGACAAGCCATCAAGATCAGGAGATGATGGGTTAGATCAAGGACAAGCCAGGAGCTAAATATACCAGGGAAGCACAAGATCAACCACAAGATCAAGCTACAACAAGATCCACCACTAGCAACCACAACATCAAGTGAAAGTGGTGAGTACATAGACCATCACATGATCTATCTGTCTAAGACTATACAAGCATACATGATTTGTATCACATTCAAACTCTCAGAATGCACCCAAGTGGGGTGAATCCATCACTGAGGTTTTAAACTCTAAAAGCAAACAGCAAAGTACAAATATCCAACCAAAACTTAGAACAACATCATTGATTTGGCAACCAAGCTATATTCCAATAAATATAGCTAAGATTTAATTTCTAGGCACATCCCTAAAGATACTGGTAGCACCTTAGAAGTTAATCTTTTGGATCCATATAAGTGATCAAGCCTACTATCATTTTTTCCAATCTTTGATTCAAGAAATGATGGTACCACTACGAACTAACCATATGAATCAACTAGATATAGCCTAATCCTAAGCCTCGGACCAACAAAGATTGGTCTTAGGGATTTCACAAAAGAGCATTTCTACTTATCTTTTAAAGCCAAAATGGTCTTAAGCTTAAACCAACCCAAAACAGTGGATTGGAATCAATCTTGTGTGCCATACAAAGATGGTGTCACAAGAACAATTCTACCTGAACCAGAATAAGCATTCCATTTTCACAGATTTAATCAATCAATCTACCAATCATTTTCCTGTCATTACAGGAATCATAATTAGGACATTCCTATGTAAATCTTCACTGTCTAAGATCATTGTGATATCAAACCACACATGAATTCTCAAGCCAACAGCATTAGGACAGTGATTACATCACACCATACTCATTATCATTAATCAAGTAAGGACAATGGTAAGTTATCCAACCCACTGACTATACCAAGCATTGATTTCAGAACAACTATATCATCTGAATCACA
Source organism: Avena insularis (assembly GCA_023614405.1). NCBI lineage: Eukaryota > Viridiplantae > Streptophyta > Magnoliopsida > Poales > Poaceae > Avena > Avena insularis. The sequence goes on along the minus strand of CM042695.1, from coordinate 371,904,693 downwards.
TGAAATCTAAGCATAAAATCATCTGATAATCCACCAGAACTATTATAGTTCATCTTAAGCAGCAAGCCTCAGGATAATAATCATTTAGCATGCTTATAAGTCATCCACACATGATCTAATTCATCCAGTATATGATCAACCACAAGATATGAACCCTAAATGGAATAAATCATCTTAATCAGGACAAGACAGTAACCAGAGAGGTCACTGCCAACATCCAGCATAGGATGAGAAAGCATAGAGAACATAAGGGGAGAGGAAAATAACTCACCAAAGGTCCTCGCTGAAGATTAGAAGAGGAAGCAGGGGTGGCCGACGACCATGGCGGCACGGGGAGCACCCCTAGGGGGCGCTGCGACCCATATAGCGCCATGACGGCGACCATGGCCACGCCTAGTGGCAAGATGAATCACCACGATGCACGGCGGCAGCGGCAGCGCCAAGATCCACACTAACCCCCAAACCCTAGGGTTCAGGACGACATCGATCTGTCGCAGGAGAGCTCCATGCTCAAATCCTGCTGGACAGGAAGGACGGGCGTAGTCGATAACCTCCTTCGCACTACAGCGAACTGTAATGGCCCACGATGGCGGAATCGCTACGGCGACATCACCGATCATGCTGGCCTGGGAGAGAGGAGGAAAGGAGTGAGCTCGAGGATGAGAGGCAGCGAGGGAGTGGGCCGAGTTGGGCCAAAACCCTTAGGGGTGGCTATTTTGGCTATGTCTAATGGGCCACAAGGGCCCAACAAGATTAAGCCAGCCCAAAGAACCTTAAGGCATGTTTTTAATTAATAGAAAAGACCAAAATGCCCCTGAACTTAATTAAATTCTAGAAAATAAAATAAAAATCCAAGAATTATAAATAAAATACTCTTGGATTCACAAAAATCCAAACTATCCAAATAAATTAATATATAAAATTTTATACATATAAATTTTATTAAGAATTTTGTAATTTATATATTATTCCTTATGGAATTTTAAAAAATTATTGAAAGATGATAAAAATAAACAAAATCACTTTCATTATATATTAATATTGTAGTATTTTTTAAAAATACTAAATAAATATTTAATAACAATTTTTAATATTTAAGTGATAATTCCTAAAAGAATTATTAAATCAATAAAAGTCAAATAAAAGGGAAATAAATAAAATAATTCAATATATGTTATAAATATTAAAAGATAATATTTATAAATCCTTTATTATTAAAAAATAATTTTTATGGGGAAAATGCATATCAAGTTAAAAGATGTATTACATTACTTTGCATAATCATTTTGCTTCTTTAAATATTGTCCTTACCGGGCAATAATGATGTTTTTGTAGACATAGAAGCTCAAGGTCAAGTGCAAGCATCAGACTTCACTACCTTGCCATCACAAGGCAAGTTCATCTCTTGCTCATGTCCTTTGAAGAGTCTTTATCAAAGTATTTGCAAATTGTGTGTTATCATTTATACTATAGTAAAAGAAAACACTATTTTCTCAAGATACTAAACTTTAGATATCATCCTAAGTGATGATATGATGAAGCAATAGAACTTAAGGTTCTAATTGCAATAATGATGAACAAATAGGGACTAATTGTTGGAGATATGCCCTAGAGGCAATAATAAATGTAGTTATTATTATATCTTTGTGTTTATGATAAATGTTTACATTCATGCTATAACAGTATTAACCGGAAACATTAATACTTGTGTGATTTGTAAACTAAATTAGAGTCCCTAGTAAAGCCTCTTCATAATACTAGCTTGTTGGTTAATAGATAATTGTGGTTTCCCTATCATGAACATTAAGATGTTATTAACAACAAGATCATATCATTAGGAGAATGGTATGATGGACATACTCCTATAGATAAGCGTAGCATAAAGATCAAGTCGTTTTAATAGTTCAATTGCTATAAGCTTTCTGATACATAGTAACCTAATTCCTTCGACCATGAGATCATGCTTATCACCATCACCGGAAGGATGCTTTGATGACATCAAACACCACATCGTAACTGGGTGGCTATAAAGATGGCATTGAGTGTTCGGAAAGTATGGGTTGAGACACATGGATCAAGAGTGGGATTTGTCCATGCATATGATGGATAGATATAGTCTGGGCCCTCTCGGTGGAATGTCATCCAATTAGCTTGCAAGCATGTGACTGGCTCACAAGGGATCACATACCACGGGAACAAGAAAAGAGTACTTATCAGTAACGAGGTTGAACTAGGTATGCAGAGATACCGATGATCAAAACCTCGGATAAGTAAACTATCGTGAGACAAAGGGAAATTGGTATCGTATGTAAGTGGTTCATTCAATCGCAAAGTAATCGTAGAAATATGTGGGAGCCATATGAATTTCCAGATTCCTCTATTGGTTATTGATCGGAGAAGTGTCTCGATCATGTCCGCATAATTCACGAAACCGTAGGGAGACACACTTAAGGATTCGATGTTGTAGAGTAGTTATGGAATGATGAGTAAGAGACCGAATGTTGTTCGGAATCTCAGGTGGGATCCGGTATATCCCGAGGAGATCCGGAATGGTCCGGAGAATAAGATTCATATAAGGAAAGTCCTGTTTCAGAGTTCGGGAATGATTCCGGTTTTTTCACCAGGAATGTTCTAGAAGGGTCTGGAAGGTCGGGCACTCTGGAGGGGAAGGGTACATGGATGTGTCATGACAATGTGGAATGGTTGCATCATGTACTAGGTCACTTGGCTGGGCAATATGGAGAGAGAAATCAAATCCAAGTTTGAAAGTCAAACGCCAATTTGAAAAGTCAAATCTGAAGTTTGCTTGGTGGAGGGAGAGTAGGAAACCTACTTAGGGAGGAAGTCCTACTCCCTCCACCCGCCGGCCAAGGAGGAGGAGTTGGAGGAGGACTCCCTCCTCCCAACCGCTTCCCTCCCACCTATATAAGGAGGGGTAGGGCGCCCCTACCCCTCACACACCCAAAACCCTAGCCCCAAGCCGCCGGCCTCCTCCAAGTCGCCGCTGCCTAGGGCCTCCTCTAACTCGGCGAGTTAGGGTTTCCCCAAACCCTATCCGCCGGCCAAGCCCTCCCCTTGGTGCCCTCTAAACCCTAGATCACCAAGGCCTCTCTCATACTCCACCATACTCGCTCCGGCTTAAGGCGAAGCCCTGCGAGATCTCCCCTCTACCTCCGACACCACGCCGTCGTGCTGCCGGAATCGCGAGGAGAGAGCTACAACCTCCGCTGCCTGCTGTAACAAGGGAGAGGAATGTCTTCATCGAGTTTAACGATGTGATCGATCGGAAGCGCTGCGGAGCCTTGCAGCGGGAAGGATCGCTTCACGCGATCTTGAGATCGGCAAGAGTACGACTACATCATCCACGAGAATCTGCTCTCGTTAATCGCTTTGGAATCTTCGAGGGTGAGTTCCTCTATCGACTCGTTGCTACAATCTAGTAGATAGATCTTGCCTTGTTTGTTTGCATGCGGTAGAAATTTTTTGTTTTCCATGCTACGAACCCCTACATTAATAACCCATGACACCAGTGATTCTAGCGCCGTATATTACGCGTTAACCATGAGATTTGGAATGGAACGAAGAAGTTAGCTGTATCCTTTTCCTCTTGTATGGAGGCAAGACGACCTTAACGTGACGTTGTGATTCCTTGTGTGGATCCAACATATGGGTGGGCACCCTTAATCCCCACACTTTTGGTGTCTAGATTATCTATGAATGGTGTTTAGGGAGATAGTCAATGTAAATGGTACTAATCCGGGCATCACTAGGTCATATAGTCTTCGGAAACTCATCAGGGTTTTAGCCTGCCTGAAAGGGGGCTTAACGAAGGTGAGCTAGCCGAAGGATCGTGTAGACATATGAGGTGGCGGAGAGGGCAGTGATTGGCTTGGACCAACTACTGGGCCCCACATCATGGAATTGTGGACGGGAAAGTACGCCATGTTGTGCAATAAGGAGTTGATCTCTCATGGGAAAAGTAACGCACCTCTGCAGAGTGTAAGAACTGTAACTTGTTACTCCCTGTTCCGGGAAGGAGCTACGAACGCGGCAGGAAAGGAACTCCATGAAAGTTTCTGTGAAGGCTGATGGTCATAGATTTTTTATAATAAAAACAATCTTTAAAGAAAGATTTACAAAAATTGCATAATACCGAAGACTGATAGTCCAAGGTGGTAGATAGAGCATCAAACTTACTACCTTGCATATAATGAACTTGTTGGGTAACGCTGTTACTCATCCTTTCCTTTGAATCCTTGCTTAGACTCTGAGAATCCCGAAGGTACTCCAATGTACGCATCTGAGAATCAAGAGGAGGTCTTCTATGAAGAGCCCAACTTGTATGGAGCCGTAGAAGGGGAGGATTACGATATCGTCTACGGAGGAGAGTTCCAGGAGTCAGACTAATTACTATAGTTTTTAGTAGCCACTTGAGCCGAGCAACATGAACCTTATATAACAATAAGTTGTTGAGCTCAATTTGGAGTTTAAGTTTTAAATTTGAAACTTCCGCTGAAACACTTATATTTTGGTTTGTAAGTTGAATCTTTTGGAAGTCTTGAACTTCCGGTATTGTAATTATAATAATGTGTGTATGTTTGTAATATGGACCCGCAATGTTTCTGTTGTACCACTCTGAGGGATGTGATATTTATGGAACGGAGTTCTGTGGATGTCATGTCAATGACTATAGTGTACTACACGTGCAGTGGTATGCTGGGTCACCATAGTTGGTATCAGAGCAAATTGCTTTGACCTTAGGTCGGAAACCTAGTAAAGGGTATTACCTGTAGGTATGTAGCAACGATAAATAATTCTCTAAAAGTAATATAATGGGTATTCAAATGAGAATATTCCGTTATATGTTTTAGTGCGTTAATTCTTTGTTATGATGCAATATATTATTGGATACTAATCAAAACTATTTTTCTATACAGAGTTATGGCACCAAAGTTTCCAAAACAGACTTTGGTAAGGAAAGAGGAAACTCTTAACGATTATCAAGGATCATTCACAGACCAACTTCGTCAACTTTTAAAGATCTTTAGTTGTCCAACTAGAATTCCAGTAAACATTATCACTTACCTTGATGGCCGGATGTTATCCAAGTATCGTGTGAGTATCCAACTTCCAGAGGAGCTTGGATTATATCACGATCTACCTATAGGTGAAGATAGGAGTCATTTAGCAGCATATCATGTTGCGGTTGTGGAGGCGATAGCTAATATCCGGGAGCATAAAGCCAAAGAGTTAGAAGGTAGCACATTTTCTGTGATACCTCATGATTCTATAGACTCGGAGCCTATACCGGATCATCTTACTTTGGTTAAGAAGCATCCTAAGTTAGCTTCCAAGTTTATGGATAGATATTAAACACTCGTTGCGCTTTTTTACAAGACACCTCAAGTGATTGTTGAAGATAAAAATGATATGTTAGAGGATCTAACTGATCCGGAAAGGAGGAAGCATATAGCATTCTAGTTAGAAAAGGAAGCAGGTAGTAGCGCAACACCTATCTTTAAGGATATACCTATAGATCCTGAATCTTTTATACCATATCCTTATTCACCAAGACCTGAACCTATACATGATCCTACTATGGATATGAGGTATGCAGTACCACAGGGCTCAGAGGATGGTTCTGACTCAGAACTTCCTATTGAGAATTCGGATGGTTGTAGAATGGGATCATATGAAGTATCTCACGAACACCAGAGGTCCACAGATGGTTCCGACAGAAATGTTGGAAAATCTAGCTGGATGGGTGCAAGAATTAACCCTAGTAACAGTAGTAGAAACACCATGTCAATAGATAATCAGGATGAAGAAGAAGATCCTAAGGAGAGAGTGTTTGAATCATCAACATCTTCTCAAAACCAAGGGAATATACACTATCCAGTGTTTAACTATCTTGCCCAAGGGAGCACCTGGGAAGCAGCAGGATCTGCGTATCCTGTTGACAACTCAAGGAATGAAGCTTAGGAGATGCAGGCGGGAGATAATGTTGAATATGTTTCTGAAGACTTTTCAGCTGAGCTGGAGGGAGTCAATGCGCTCAGGTTGAGTAATGACTCAAGTCCTGACACTTTAGATACAGAGTATGTTCCTTCTGGAAGGCCATTTGTTCCACAAACTATGCGACGAACAACACGTCATCACGGTTGGACATCAGGCATGTATAAGGAGCGTAGTTACTACTAGAAGGAGGCAACTAGTTAGTGATATCAAGTACCGTGTATTGTACTCCAAGAAATAAGATAGTGAGATGAATAAGGTAGTTTTGTGATTATACCTATATGGTATATGTTGTAATGACTTTGTATTATTATGATATTATGTATCATATGTGAAATGCACATTTGGATTTTATTTGGATCTTCATTGTGTGACTAGTTCTGTGCGTAAAGTCGAGCTCAGAACACATGTGCATGATGTAATTATGAGCATTCGCTTTATGTTGCAGGACTAGAGGGTCATGGATATGGGTGTAGAAATGGAAACTGAGAAGCAGCGGATGGAGCAAGAGGCCAAAGAGAAGGCCGATGCAGATGCAGCAAATCAAGGATCATTACCACCACCACCACCAATGAGGCCGTTAATGGAGCATAACTTTATGCAATGCATGCAAATGATGCAAGAGACCCAGAACAAGTTCATGGAATAGTTGCTGGGACGAGCAAATCAGAGGGCACCTGAAGGTGGAGGAGTGAGTCTATCTGACTTCTAATGCAAGGTCACATTTTTGCATCAGCTCCTGAACCAATGGATGCAGAAGATTGGCTAGCAGATACTGAAAGGAAGTTGAAGACTGTAGGTTGCAATGAGTTGGAGAAATTGAGGTGTAACATCCCAAAAATATTAAACTTGGATCATCAAACTCTAATCATCAAAATTAGGGTTAACAAAAACTTTTCCAATTAAAAATACAAAGGCATTCATATGTGTGTGTATTAAAATTTGGATTCTTTTGAATTGCCTTGATTCTGTGTTTCTTTGCTTGTAAAATGACTCTTAGGTGAATTAAACATCATCTAAATAATCCCCACACTTTTCCCAAAGACAAACAAATCAAAAAAAACAAATTAAGTGAATGGTCACTTTGGCCAAATTAACTCCCATGCCTACTTTGGCTATCTCTAACTTTCAGAACTTAACAGAAACATGTTTGGATCTTTGCACCCCTTGATAGTACTCATAAGAAGGTACCAAGGCCCACTTTGTGATCATCCAAAAACATTTTAATGCATAGTTTAAATAACAGTTTAAAATTGAATCTATTTCATATGGGAAGATCCCACTATTTCAAAAACCACTCAAACAAGCTCAATTTTCAAAACCCAAGCATCCACAGAATCCTCAATACATGCCTAGCACACCCACCAAAAATCTTTTCAAAATTCAAAACTCAAGTTCTTGCGGCCATTTCATCAAACACTTGGAGACAACAAATCAAACTGGCCAAACTTTACTGTTTTGAGCAGTAATTTGGCTAGGCTTTGTTCACCATTGATCACACTTGTCTCCCCCAGTGCTAACCAGTGCCTTGACCACCCCTATCCCCTACCCTTTGCACCATGCCATGCCAACCCGAAGGAACCCTTGCCAGCCTACCATGGCTAGCTAGCCAGAGCAAGCACCAAGCCTAAACACCATGTCTAGGACACAGGCCACCGTCCACCGCCACCCCCTGTCCAGCGCTCAAACCCTGTCAGCCACTGGACCACACGCCCAAGCCATGCCAAGCTTCTCTAAGAGCATGCCGAGAGCGCGCCAGAGCGCCACCCTCGACACATGCCCACAGACCGCGCGCCGCCCTTGCCGTGTGCACGCGTGATCACCACCGCCCCAGCAACCCCGCAGACACCCCCGTTCGCCGCCCCATGCCTCACAGCCACCGCTCGCCGTCGAAGATGTCGCCTCTGCCGTGCAGAGCACCGCACGTTCCCGACCATTTGCCACCGCCCCTACGCGCATTAAAGCTCTAGAGCATTGCCAGGAGACCACCCATCGAACGCCAACCCTGGCCATGCCCCTAGCTGCCCGTAGCCGTGTTGCCACCATCGCCCACTCGTTTGAATTTAGATTTTTCTATTTTCATTTAAACTCTGTTATGTACCTAGTTTCAAAAATCAACCCACCTCGATTCAGTGAACCAAATTGCATGAAACCAATTTTGTTAGAAAGGTATTGAAATGCTTAATCCAAGACCGTTGGATTCAAATCATTTGGATCTGTAGATCAACCTTGGTAAAAATAACAAGTCAGAAGCTTTTCTGCATTCAAACATTTTTCAAATTTAAACCATAATAGCTTTTGAGTTGATTCCAACTCTCAAAAATCACATTTGATCATACCTTTCAGAATATATAAAAATATATGGGGTTACTTACAGAAATAATGTCCAAGTAATAAAAGGATGCCACTTAGGCATTTCTAGTCACTTTATTCTATTTAAAATAAATGGTTAACCCTTATTAAATTGTGACACCACTTTAAATCACATTCCCATGGACTAAAATATGTGGTGATGACATGTGTCAATATGATCCCATGTTTGGTTTGGAGAATATTAAATCTTAAGTAGTTTTTCAATGAGTAGAAATTACTTTTTTAAAAATAAATAAATAAGGCAAAGGCTTTAGTCTTGTAATGTTAGTGATGATGCTAGATCATCTAGAGAACCTTTGTGTGTGATGATTGAAAATAGTTAAGTATTGTTTGGTGATTGTGTACCTCGTATTTATTCATAGACGCTAGTACCGACCAAGGATACGAGGAGGAAGGAGGATACTAAGAAGAAGCCGAGGAGAACTTCAACCATCGCTTCGCACAAGGCAAGCCAATACTTGCAAGCTATTAACTTAGCAAGCTTATACTGATACTTGTGCAAGCCATTTAATCAAGTTGACCTATGCAAGCTAATACTTGCTTGTTACCATGCCAACTAAATGCCTTAAGCATATGTGATCATACCCACTTGATAACTCAATCCTAGTTTTACTTGCAAGCTTTTTAATTTATTCCTTTATTAAAGCTTTCTCTTAGAGTTTACTTAAAGTGACTTGTAGAGTCTAGGAAGATAATTGAAGGTTGCATAAAGAGCATTAAATTTGGCCGAAGCTAGATAATCCTGATGTCATCCTAAGGCATGAGATTGAACTTAATTAATCCCCACTTGTTTACCACCCCTCATTAGTACTCACCTCACTTGTAGATGCTAGTGCTAAGCATAAAACTTGATCAACTTTATGTAGCATCCCAATTGTCTAACAATTGTAATGCTACTTGGTCTAGTAATATAATGGCTACTTCAAACATATAATTGTTGCATCATCATTACATCATGCTCATGTCATCATGCCACCTTGCATTTGAGCATCATATAAAACCCTTTTTCATTTGGTTCTTCTCTCATATGCATTATTAATTGTATTTGCCTCTTGATATTGTATTTGGTTGTTGATATATTGTTTAAATGCCCAAGTTGAGTTGGGGGCATATCTTTTATTTAACTCCACCACCTTTCTTTCACCACCTTATAATTCCACCATCCAACTAAATGTGAGCTTTGCATTTTATTTGGGTTTTACCTCTAGATCATGTGGGTTGGGATGGATCCAATTCTTTTCCACCTGCTCTCATCTTGGCATCATGATGTTTTCACATTAGTGATATATGAGAGCCACATGGCCACCTTTGCATGCCTTGTGAGTGGGACCTTTTTCTCCATAGCTTCCATATGGATTATTATGGAATTAGGCTCATGTTGGGATATTTTTGGGACTAGTAATCATCTAGTGGAACATACACACTAGCATGTCCCATTTTATTTCAAACATGGCCATCTCCAACTACTCCACATGGGGCATCCTTTCATTCCTTTTGCTTGGCTTTATTCCACCTTTGGAAATGCAAATGAACAATGCCATGTTTAATATTATTGTTTTCACAAGAATAACATGGCATTAAATTAGTTTTGTATGGGCCATGCAAGTACCACCATAATTCTAGTCTTTGGATTTTATTTGAATTTTTGGGTGAACCATCTCATATCTCATCTATCTCTCCCTCTCTTTTGGCTTGATCTAGTTTAATCTTGCTTAAACCACATCACCACCCACCTCTCCCTCTTTTTGGTCTAGCTTTGGTTTGATCTTGTTCTTGCTTGAGCTTGCCAAAAGGAAAACCCTCTCTCACTCCCTCATCTAACCCTAAACCTACCATTCCACTCATCTCTCTTAACCTCCCCCTCTCTCCTAAACCCTAGTCCCTCTCTAATCTAAACCATACACCCCATCTAAACCAAAACCCTAAGCTACCACCCCTCTCTCTCGGCCTCTAGAGAAGAAGGGAGCCGTTGATTTCGTCCACCCCTAGAGCTGCCGTGATCACCCCTGAGTTCGCCGTCGTCGACTTCGTCATTTGCCCGCCTCACCGTCGTCACTGGAGCCCCGGTATGCCCCTACGCACCCCCACCGAGCCGCTAGGGTTCGAGCTCGCCGGTGACCTGTTCATCGTCAACGACGACCCTCAGCCGTTGATCTCGCTTCTAATCCAACACACCACGTCGCCCCGTACCGCTTCGCGTTTAATGAGCCACTGACCAGTAGACCCCCCCTGTCAATTGCGCCCCGTGCTGGGAGTGACACTGGGCCAGCCCATTAAACCTTCCCGCGTAGCCCACTCGTTTGAATTTAGATTTTTCTATTTTCATTTAAACTCTGTTATGTACCTAGTTTCAAAAATCAACCCACCTCGATTCCGTGAACCAAATTGCATGAAACCAATTTTGTTAGAAAGGTATTGAAATGCTTAATCCAAGGCCGTTGGATTCAAATCATTTGGATCTGTAGATCAACCTTGGTAAAAATAACAAGTCAGAAGCTTTTCTGCATTCAAACATTTTTCAAATTTAAACCATAATAGCTTTTGAGTTGATTCCAACTCTCAAAAATCACATTTGATCATACCTTTCAGAATATATAAAAATATATGGGGTTACTTACAGAAATAATGTCCAAGTAATAAAAGGATGCCACTTAGGCATTTCTAGTCACTTTATTCTATTTAAAATAAATGGTTAACCCTTATTAAATTGTGACACCACTTTAAATCACATTCCCATGGACTAAAATATGTGGTGATGACATGTGTCAATATGATCCCATGTTTGGTTTGGAGAATATTAAATCTTAAGTAGTTTCTCAATGAGTAGAAATTACTTTTTTAAAAATAAATAAATAAGGCAAAGGCTTTAGTCTTGTAATGTTAGTGATGATGCTAGATCATCTAGAGAACCTTTGTGTGTGATGATTGAAAATAGTTAAGTATTGTTTGGTGATTGTGTACCTCGTATTTATTCATAGACGCTAGTACCGACCAAGGATACGAGGAGGAAGGAGGATACTACGAAGAAGAAGCCGAGGAGAACTTCAACCACTGCTCTGCACAAGGCAAGCCAATACTTGCAAGCTATTAACTTAGCAAGCTTATACTGATACTTGTGCAAGCCGTACTAATCAAGTTGACCTATGCAAGCTAATACTTGCTTGTTACCATGCCAACTAAATGCCTTAAGCATATGTGATCATACCCACTTGATAACTCAATCCTAGTTTTACTTGCAAGCTTTTTAATTTATTCCTTTATTAAAGCTTTCTCTTAGAGTTTACTTAAAGTGACTTGTAGAGTCTAGGAAGATAATTGAAGGTTGCATAAAGAGCATTAAATTTGGCCGAAGCTAGATAATCCTGATGTCATCCTAAGGCATGAGATTGAACTTAATTAATCCCCACTTGTTTACCACCCCTCATTAGTACTCACCTCACTTGTAGATGCTAGTGCTAAGCATAAAACTTGATCAACTTTATGTAGCATCCCAATTGTCTAACAATTGTAATGCTACTTGGTCTAGTAATATAATGGCTACTTCAAACATATAATTGTTGCATCATCATTACATCATGCTCATGTCATCATGCCACCTTGCATTTGAGCATCATATAAAACCCTTTTTCATTTGGTTCTTCTCTCATATGCATTATTAATTGTATTTGCCTCTTGATATTGTATTTGGTTGTTGATATATTGTTTAAATGCCCAAGTTGAGTTGGGGGCATATCTTTTATTTAACTCCACCACCTTTCTTTCACCACCTTATAATTCCACCATCCAACTAAATGTGAGCTTTGCATTTTATTTGGGTTTTACCTCTAGATCATGTGGGTTGGGATGGATCCAATTCTTTTCCACCTGCTCTCATCTTGGCATCATGATGTTTTCACATTAGTGATATATGAGAGCCACATGGCCACCTTTGCATGCCTTGTGAGTGGGACCTTTTTCTCCATAGCTTCCATATGGATTATTATGGAATTAGGCTCATGTTGGGATATTTTTGGGACTAGTAATCATCTAGTGGAACATACACACTAGCATGTCCCATTTTATTTCAAACATGGCCATCTCCAACTACTCCACATGGGGCATCCTTTCATTCCTTTTGCTTGGCTTTATTCCACCTTTGGAAATGCAAATGAACAATGCCATGTTTAATATTATTGTTTTCACAAGAATAACATGGCATTAAATTAGTTTTGTATGGGCCATGCAAGTACCACCATAATTCTAGTCTTTGGATTTTATTTGAATTTTTGGGTGAACCATCTCATCTCTCATCTATCTCTCCCTCTCTTTTGGCTTGATCTAGTTTAATCTTGCTTAAACCACATCACCACCCACCTCTCCCTCTTTTTGGTCTAGCTTTGGTTTGATCTTGTTCTTGCTTGAGCTTGCCAAAAGGAAAACCCTCTCTCACTCCCTCATCTAACCCTAAACCTACCATTCCACTCATCTCTCTTAACCTCCCCCTCTCTCCTAAACCCTAGTCCCTCTCTAATCTAAACCATACACCCCATCTAAACCAAAACCCTAAGCTACCACCCCTCTCTCTCGGCCTCTCTCTTCTCTCTCCTAGCTGGCCCCACCTGGCCACCCTGGCCCACCTAGCTACCCCAACCCTAGAACCAAACCCTACCCGAGCCATACCTCCTCTCTCTCCTACCCTAGCTCCAACCGTAGCTACACCCGAGCCACCTCTCTCTCTCTCTAGCTCTCTCTCTCTCTGCCTAGAGGACCCCAGCCCGAGCACCACCTCTCTGGCCTCACCCTGACCCCACCTGGAAGCCACCACCTGCCCTGCCCTGGTCCTGCCCGGCCACAAGCACGTGAGGAGGAGGAGAGAAAGGTGGCACCGAGCCACCTTTAACCCTACCTGCTCCCACGGCACCTCCCCCTCTCTCTGCTACCTACCACTATCCCCTGGCTCTCCTCTGTCCCCCAGATTCGCCAAAGACCTCGCCTCTTCTCTCCTTCCTCTCCCACCATCTACCCCCCATCGCCAAAACCTGGTCTCCACCGATTCCCTCTTCCAGCCATGCTGGTGATCATTGGTGTCGAGGAAGGCCACGCAGTGCTCTGCATCACCTCAGACTCGCTGGCCGAGAAGGAGAAGGACCGAGCCGAAGGACCTCGCGACGCCGACCAAACCCTAGTTCGCTCGGCCTCAGATCATCACCCTGCTGCTCCGCCTGATCCATCACCACCGAGACCCGCTGGTGAGCCTGCGCCTCTCGACATCCTCTCAAGGCTTCGCTCAGTGCTCGGGACCTTCGTCCGAGCGGCCTCTGTCGCGGCGGCACGCCAGATTCGCTCGATGCGCCATGAAGATACACCTAGTCGTGCCCCGCTTAACCTACATCAACCCTCCGTAGCCCAGTGATGCCATTGCCGCTACCGCTGTGTCCCTGATCGATTCCCACAAGGCTCGGCATCGGCAAGATCGATCGCTGCCGACGGTTTCAGAAGAGAACAAAGGTGCTCGATCCCTTTGCAGATAACCCCGATCTTTTGTTTTCGAACCAGACTCCGCCGGCCCGTATGTCATCGGCTGAGGTAGTTTTATAAAAGGCTCCTCCAAAACCCTATGCTCAACCCGCTCCTCAGGCTTGGACTCGTGGCTGTGTCCACTTCACGCCGCACGTGGACTCCGCCAGTGGTCTCCCACGGCTTCGGTGATCGCGGTTGGGTAAGCTCATGATGAGAAAAAGCTTTTACACAGAGCGCCCAACAGTTGGTCCCACCTGGCTGTGTCTGTGGCTAGGTTAGAGCGAGTAACAAAAGTATTTTCTGTTTTTCTGTTTTAATTCAAATCTTTTTCAAATTAAATCAAATTTAAATTTAAATCTGTTTTTAAATAACTTTTGAAATATAAATCCAAATAATATAAATAATATATGTTTTCAAATCAGAAAAATGTGAGGATTTTAAATATGCCATTCAAAATATATTTTGAACATGTAAAATTCCAAGTTGTTTTAAATTACATTAAAATGCCCTTTTGTCTTAATTAATTAATAACTTTTGTTTTATAACTCCAAATTTAACAAATAATATGTCTAAAATGATTAGCTCGACGAGACCTTTCTGTTTATGCATTCCATGTTCTGTTTTGCAGCATGCATCATATAAATATAATGTGTACAGCAACTAATTTGAGTATAAAATATGATTAAAACCCCATAAAATGATTTAACCTTGTACTTCACACCTCACCCATGCCATGCTACTTTAATGCCATGCAAATTGTGCATCATTCATCATGGCATGATTGTTTGCTTGATGCATTTTATTCATATGCTTGTGCACTTTATTTATGTTGGCCCTTGTTTGTTTGGTTCTTCTCCGAATAGACGCTGAGCAGGGGATATATCAAGAGAACCAGGAGCACTACCCAGATCCATCCCTTGCTTCAACTGAGCTGCCAGGCAAGCACTACCACATGCTTGCATACATATAGTACCTATTGCCTCTATCTTACTCTTGCATCATTGAGTCGCGATTGCATTAAACTGATTCCCAAGTATTGCATAGCCTTTACTTTTAAACCCCACCGAAGCTTGTTCCTCCATCCCATGAGCCCTTACTACAGGAGTTGTTTGAGCCATGCGAGTCGTAGAACAGCATGTGTAGGGTATGTGAGAGTCTGATGGATAACGAGGTACCCAAACAACTTAACCCGAGTAGTAATGGGATAACTAATGAAAGTGGCACCGGTGAGCCATATCTGTTATTTGGTTTTTCAGGCTCACTTGTGTCCCGTAGGACCCCGAGTACTTGATTCCTGTTCCTTGAATATTCGCGCTATCCACATCCGGGAGGCTTATGAACCCCCGAGCCGAGCTTGATTCATTCTTATTTCTTGGGGCCACAAACTAGTTTGAGGTTTTATTTACTATCATGTACTTATGCCATGCTTTCGCTTAATTTAAATTGTGCGAGGTAATGCACATCGCATCGCTTAGGTTCGTGACCTGCTGTATCGACAAGCCCACCACACTTCGGGTTCCCATCGTTACGTACGGCTCCACAAACCTTGAGGCCGTCTCGAGTCAGCTAACTTGCTATGGGTAGCTCAATGGGGTGGCCCCTGAAATATTTCTGAATCCTGTGATCGCTTTGTCGGATCGCCTCGTTGGTTTTGATTTGGTTTTTCCGAGGCATATCGAGTGTGTGTTATTTGTGCACCCCTCAGTGGTAAAACTTTCAAAGCCGTGTCCGCGGTTATGGACGACTTGGAGCACGCTTTCGATCATAGACAAGCATAACTAAAGTACCACTTTTAATTTGACTAGACTAGGTACCTGACTAGTAAATAGTACAACACTCATGGAATGGATAATAAAACTGCCAACGGATGTGGGGGGTTGTTCGTCTTCCTCGTCAAGAAGTTTAGGAGGAGGATGGATCTGTGGACATTACCATTATAAATGTTGTTATTAATTCACGGACATCCGTCTATCTCTGGTTAGGCGGATGGTTAGCGAGTATCTCTAGAATTGTTAGGGTTTATCTTTTGCTGCAATTGTGTCATCCCAGGTTGTGTCCCCTTTAGAGGCATAAAGACTTGCTGAGTACCCCTAGGGTCTCACACGATAAATTATTGGTTCAGATGAACAGGTAAACTCGCAAGATGGATACTGGGTGGAGGAGACGGACGATGTGGGCAACGATCATTCGGTGTAGAGATTCCGGGAACGGGGATCCGTGAGATCTGTGGGCGGGATGTGCTTATTTATGGGGCATCTTATGCCGATTTGCTTCTTATCCGTACTCGGATTTTGTCTTCCGCCCTTGATACTCGATGTTTGATGTATGAGGAGATATCCTAAACTATTATATCTATCTAGGATATTTGGATCTTGCCGTATGGGCGTATATATTCCTTTCTTTTTAGATGGAATGGCTCTGATGTACTATTGTATGGTGGCTTGCATACATACTCATTTGTGTATGTAGTTGATCCCTTCGCCTGCCGATTACGCCGCCCGTTCTTGTCCCGATGTTTGGAAATGGTTGGGACGGCCGAAAGGTCTACCTGTGAGTGACATTTGGGCCCCACCGTACTATTTCAACCATTTCTGCTCATCCAGGCTTGCAACTAGGAGCGTAATTCACCGAGGTAGTTACAATTGGTATCAGAGCCATCCCGACCTTCAGGGTCTCAGCCAAATGGTCGTTGTCAGTCTAGCAAATATTTTTTGGTAGCTATGTATACTAGGTAAAAACAAAACGTGAGAGTAGGACTGCTTCCACTTTTCTTCTTACCCACCCACCCACCCTTTTCTGGTAAGGAAGTGTAACGTTTTCAATCCTCTTCTTAAATTCAAACTAGGATTCACGTGCTCTGGGTTTCCGTAGTACCATAGGTTGTGTGTGTGTGTGTGTGTAATTCCTTGTCTATCTGTTGCATCCAAGTTGTTATCTTTATCGGCCTTTTGGTTATCAACTGTTGGTACATTCCATACCGACAGGCTTTTGCAAACCGATGCGATCTATCTGATTCGTTGTATACCGACGCGATCTGTCTTACTCTTTGATATCCGACGTTATCTTGCTTGGGGTGTTCGTTTCCGTAGTTACTAATCTTTAGGTTCATCGTGAAAAGAAGGGGTTGGGATATGTGTTCTATTTATTCATGTGCGGAGTAATGATTTGAGTGCGGGATGGAGTCGCGACCATACCACTACTTTTATCATTCGCTCTTGTATATTGAATTGGTAGAGGCACTAATCTTGATTCGTTAAGTGATTTTGCGCATCTATTGGTATCTTAATGCCGAAATTTGTGGAAAAAATTTCTTTGATATATTTGTGTACCACACTCCTTTTCAGTCGTGTGCGATATGCTTAATATCTTCTAGGTGCTTGGAACTTCGTTGATATTTTAATATCATCTTAGTAAATTGTATCCTTTAATCTTGATTAATTCCATCTTGGTACTATTTTGGATTATTATTATTCTCCATCATAGTACTGACTTGTGTTTTATATCAATAACAGGATGGCACCACCACGCCGTTCTGAGGAGGACATACAACCTGAACTGGGGGCAGTGTTGTCAAGCATCGCCAATGCCTTGGCAGCAATGCAGCAGAACCAGCAACGCTTTGAAGAAAGTGTCAGGAGGAATGAGTTTGCTCCGCTACCTCCACCTCCCAAGCGAGGAGACATCAAAAGCTTTCTGAAGTTCAACCCACGCCAGTTTGATGTTTCTGATCAACCACTTGATGCTGATGATTGGTTGTGAGA
Source organism: Avena insularis (assembly GCA_023614405.1). Lineage (NCBI taxonomy): Eukaryota > Viridiplantae > Streptophyta > Magnoliopsida > Poales > Poaceae > Avena > Avena insularis. Next base: position 371,887,045 of record CM042695.1, on the reverse strand, counting down.
GATGTCAAGGTTACTGGCAACTGCTGATGTTCCTGAGCAAGAATGGGTAAAGTGTGCTACTCACCTTCTGAAGGGAGATGCAGCTCTCTGGTGGGAGAATTACCTGAAGGCAAACCGACCGGTTTTCAGCCTACTTGGGGATAGTTCACGAGCTTTCAAAGAGCAAGATTCTGTCGAAATTGTCATGGAGAGGATGAAGGAAGTGTTTCAACCTCAAGTGGCAATGATAATGTCAATACCTACATCAGAAACTTCATGAACCTTTCTCGTTATGGTGGCGATGAGATCTCTGATGACAAGAAGAAGCAAAAGAGGTTCAGGCAAGGGCTCAATGCATCGATTAAATATGCAATCACACATGCAAGGCCGGCGTCTTTTCTGGAACTTCAGCATACAGCTCTGCAGGAAGAGGCAAGTAGGCAAGTGTTTGAGGAGTCAAAAACACAGCCGTGATGCAGCAGGCTCTTCAGCTATGTCAGCTCCTTCTAAGCGTCGTGTCTGGGTTCCTAACACCCCACCGTCGCTCCCGGCTCCACCAAGACCTTCAAGCTACGCGGCAAGGCCACCAAACTTCCTCACTGCTGCTCCCAGGGGCTACAACCACCACTACCCTGGAGCGCCTGGCGGAGTCCCTGGCTACGTTGCTCCACGTCCACCTAGTGCTTGTTACATGTGTGGAAACACTGGGCATCAGAACTGGAACTGTCCGTTGAAGAACAAGACTCTTCCTCCACCACCTCCAAGATCTGCGGCAAGCTCTCCTTTGGTTCGTGCACCACCACCTCGGGCTCTCAACATCAACACCAAGCCCGGTCATCGCTGTTTCGTGCTAATCGTGGTCAACGCCGCTCAAGCTGAGCATGCACCTAGAGTGTGATGGGTATGCTTCCCATTAACTCAGTTCCTGCAAGAGTGTTGTTTGATTCTGGTGCTTCGCATTCTTTTGTTCCGCATAAGTTTGCGCAAGAGCATGATCTGGATAAGGTTCCTTTATCACATCGTCTGGTGGTACAATCTCCGGGGTCAAACATGAGGGCTGCTCATATCAGCCATGGCAATCAAATTGAGATTGGTGGCTCTTCGTTCTCGGCGTCCTTAATCCTTCTGGGCAATTCTGACATTGATGTCATCTTGGGCATGGATTGGTTGACAGCAAATGCAGCTGTGATTGATTGTGTTGAACGCTCGGTTTCTCTGAAGATTCCTGAAGGCCATATAGTCTATTCTCCAAGTCAGATTCCTGCTATCCAGCTTTTCTCTTTGGCGACTCTGAATGTTGATGCTATGGAAGCTATTCAGTGTTCCGTGGTCTGTGAGTTCCTGGATGTCTTTCCCAAGAGTTGCTGTATGCCTCCGAATCGTGAGGTTGAGTTTGTAGTTGATCTTGAACCTGGTACCGCTCCTATCTCTAAGCGGCCTTATAAAATGGGTCCTGCTGAGTTGGCTGAACTCAAACGTCAACTTGATGAACAAGAGAAGTTGGGTTTCATTCAACACAGTACTTCTTCTTGGGGTAGCCGAACAATCTTTGTGAAGAAGCGAGACCAGACTGATAGACTTTGTGTTGACTATCGGGCTCTCAATGCTAAAACCATCAAGAATAAATATCCCCTTCCACGGATTAATGATCTCTTTGATCAGCTAGCTGGAGCTGTGGTATTCTCTAAGCTTGACTTGAGAAGTGGTTATCACCAAATCAGGATTCGCAAGGAAGATGTTCCTAAGACAGCTTTCACCACCCGCTATGGCCTGTATGAGTACACGGTCATGTCTTTCGGTCTCACCAACGCACCTGCCACCTTCTCGAGGCTCATGAACTCGGTTTTCATGGAGTATCTTGATAAGTTCGTTGTGGTCTACCTGGATGACATCCTAGTCTATTCTAAGTCATAGAAAGAGCATGAAGAACACCTTCGGTGTGTCCTAAACAAGCTTCGTGAGAACCGCTTGTATGCAAAGTTCTCCAAGTGTGAGTTTTGGCTGCCTCAAGTAACCTATCTTGGTCACGTCATCTCTGCCAAGGGCATTGCAGTCAATCCGGAAACTGTGAAGACAATTGTTGAATGGCTTCCTCCTGTTAATGGCAAAGAAGTGCGGAGTTTCCTTGGTTTGGCTAGTTATTGCCGTCGCTTCGTTCAGAACTTTTCGAAGATCGCGAAGCCTCTTACCGATCTCCTTAAGAAAGGCAAGAAATACCTTTGGACTCCTGCATGTCAAGCAAGCTTTGAGACACTCAAAGAGAAGCTCACTTCCACACCAGTCTTGGTTCCTCCGGATACATCCAAGCCTTTCCAGATATTCTGTGACGCCTCTTTGCACGGATTGGGTGCGGTCCTTATGCAAGAAAAACAAGTTGTTGCTTATGCCTCTCGTCAGTTGAAGACGCATGAGATCAACTATCCTACACATGACCTCGAGCTCGCAGCAGTTGTCTTTGCTTTGAAAGTATGGAGGCACTACTTGCTTGTCAACCGCTAGTGAAATCTTTTACGATCACAAGAGTTTGAAGTATATCTTCACACAGCCTGATCTCAACCTTCGGCAGAGGAGATGGATTGAAGCAATCAATGATTTTGATTTGACCATCAACTACACTCCGGGAAAAGCTAATGTCATGGCCGATGCTCTCAGCCGCAAAGCTTATGTCAACAACCTCATGATGGAAGAACAACAGCCTCTCTTGTGCGAGGAATTCCGTCAGCTCAACCTTGAAATTGTGGAACAAGGGTATCTTCTGAACCTTCTAGCAACCCCTCTCTTGGAAGAAAAGGTTCGCTCCTTTCAGCTTGGTGATCCGTACACAAGAAAGGTCATCTCCAACATCCAGCTTCCGAAGTATGAGTCCTTCCACGTCGATGATCAAGGCACGCTTTTCTTTGAACACCGGATGTTTGTTCCGAACTACCCGGGTTTGAGAGAGCAAGTTCTCAAGGAGGCGCATGATTCTGTTCTTTCTATCCACCCTGGCAGCACAAAGATGTACATGGACTTGAAAACACAATATTGGTGGCCTGGTTTGAAACGATATTGTGCCAAGTATGTCTCGGAGTGTGATGTCTGCCGCAGAGTGAAAGCTGTCCATCAGAAACCTTCCGGTCTTCTACAGCCATTGAAACCCTCGGAATGGAAATGGGAGAAAGTAGAGATGGACTTCATCACTGGTTTTCCAAGGTCGCAGAAGGGCAACAATGCAATCTTTGTTGTCATTGACAGGCTTTCTAAAGTGGCTCACTTCTTCCCCGTCAAGGAAACCATTTCTACAATTCAGTTGGCTGAGCTCTATATCAACAGAATTGTCTCTCTGTATGGGGTTCCGCTTGAGATCAGTTCAGACCGTGGAAGCATCTTCACTTCCAAGTTCTGGGAAAGTTTCCAAAATGCTTTGGGAACAAAGTTGAACTTCAGCACAGCTTACCACCCTCAGTCGCAAGGACAAGTTGAAAGGATCAATCAGATTCTGGAGGATATGCTCCGTGCTTGCGTCATCTCGTTCGGCATGAAGTGGGAAGAATGTCTTCCTTATGCTGAATTCTCTCACAACAACAGCTTCTAGAAAAGTCTAAAGATGGCACCATTTGAGGCTCTCTATGGTCGCAAGTGCAGAACTCCGATTGGTTGGTCAGGTGCAGGAGAAAGAATATTGTTTGGCCCTGACATTGTGACTCAAGCGGAGGAGAAAGTTCATATCATTCTTGAAAATCTGAGGATTGCTCAAAGTCGCTAGAAGAGAAATTATGACAGGAAGCACACGGACATGGAGTATGTCCCTGGTGATCTCGTTTACCTTCGTGTCACTCCCATGAGAGGCACGCACCGCTTTGGTATCAAAGGAAAGCTGGCTCCTAGATACATCGGTCCTTTCAAAATTCGTGGAAGAAGAGGAGAAGTTGCTTATGCTCTTGAGCTCCCGGAAAAACTCAAGGTCCATGATGTTTTCCACATCTCTCAGCTCAAGAAGTGCTTCAAGGATCCCGGCAGGACCGTGGACCATGAGCTTATCAATCTCCAAGAAGACCTGTCTTATCAAGAACACCCCACAAAAATCCTTGAAGTCGCAGAAAGAAGGACTCGCAACAAGTCCATCAAGTTCTGCAAGGTGCAGTGGTCGCACCATTCCGTTGACGAAGCCACTTGGGAACATGAAGATGAGCTCCGTGCCAAGTATCCTACCCTCTTTGTGCCTTCTTCTTCATCCTAGAATCTCGGGGCGAGATTCCTGTTTAGTGGGGGAGAGTTGTAGCATCCCAATTGTCTAACAATTGTAATGCTACTTGGTCTAGTAATATAATGGCTACTTCAAACATATAATTGTTGCATCATCATTACATCATGCTCATGTCATCATGCCACCTTGCATTTGAGCATCATATAAAACCCTTTTTCATTTGGTTCTTCTCTCATATGCATTATTAATTGTATTTGCCTCTTGATATTGTATTTGGTTGTTGATATATTGTTTAAATGCCTAAGTTGAGTTGGGGGCATATCTTTTATTTAACTCCACCACCTTTCTTTCACCACCTTATAATTCCACCATCCAACTAAATGTGAGCTTTGCATTTTATTTGGGTTTTACCTCTAGCTCATGTGGGTTGGGATGGATCCAATTCTTTTCCACCTGCTCTCATCTTGGCATCATGATGTTTTCACATTAGTGATATATGAGAGCCACATGGCCACCTTTGCATGCCTTGTGAGTGGGACCTTTTTCTCCATAGCTTCCATATGGATTATTATGGAATTAGGCTCATGTTGGGATATTTTTGGGACTAGTAATCATCTAGTGGAACATACACACTAGCATGTCCCATTTTATTTCAAACATGGCCATCTCCAACTACTCCACATGGGGCATCCTTTCATTCCTTTTGCTTGGCTTTATTCCACCTTTGGAAATGCAAATGAACAATGCCATGTTTAATATTATTGTTTTCACAAGAATAACATGGCATTAAATTAGTTTTGTATGGGCCATGCAAGTACCACCATAATTCTAGTCTTTGGATTTTATTTGAATTTTTGGGTGAACCATCTCATCTCTCATCTATCTCTCCCTCTCTTTTGGCTTGATCTAGTTTCATCTTGCTTAAACCACATCACCACCCACCTCTCCCTCTTTTTGGTCTAGCTTTGGTTTGATCTTGTTCTTGCTTGAGCTTGCCAAAAGGAAAACCCTCTCTCACTCCCTCATCTAACCCTAAACCTACCATTCCACTCATCTCTCTTAACCTCCCCCTCTCTCCTAAACCCTAGTCCCTCTCTAATCTAAACCATACACCCCATCTAAACCAAAACCCTAAGCTACCACCCCTCTCTCTCGGCCTCTAGAGAAGAAGGGAGCCGTTGATTTCGTCCACCCCTAGAGCTGCCGTGATCACCCCTGAGTTCGCCGTCGTCGACTTCGTCATTTGCCCGCCTCACCGTCGTCACTGGAGCCCCGGTATGCCCCTACGCACCCCCACCGAGCCGCTAGGGTTCGAGCTCACGGTGACTGCATTCATCGTCGACGACGACCCTCAGCCGTTGATCTCGCTTCTAATCCAACGCACCACATCGCCCCGTACCGCTTCGCGTTTAAAGAGCCACTGACCAGTAGACCCCCCTGTCAGTTGCGCCCCGCGCTGCGGAGTGACACTGGGCCGGCCCATTAAACCTTCCCGCGCAGCCCACTCGTTTGAATTTAGCTTTTTCTATTTTCATTTAAACTCTGTTATGTACCTAGTTTCAAAAATCAACCCACCTCGATTCCGTGAACCAAATTGCATGAAACCAATTTTGTTAGAAAGGTATTGAAATGCTTAATCCAAGACCGTTAGATTCAAATCATTTGGATCTGTAGATCAACCTTGGTAAAAATAACAATTCAGAAGCTTTTCTGCATTCAAACATTTTTCAAATTTAAAACATAATAGCTTTTGAGTTGATTCCAACTCTCAAAAATCACATTTGATCATACCTTTCAGAATATATAAAAATATATGGGGTTACTTACAGAAATAATGTCCAAGTAATAAAAGGATGCCACTTAGGCATTTCTAGTCACTTTATTCTATTTAAAATAAATGGTTAACCCTTATTAAATTGTGACACCACTTTAAATCACATTCCCATGGACTAAAATATGTGGTGATGACATGTGTCAATATGATCCCATGTTTGGTTTGGAGAATATTAAATCTTAAGTAGTTTCTCAATGAGTAGAAATTACTTTTTTAAAAATAAATAAATAAGGCAAAGGCTTTAGTCTTGTAATGTTAGTGATGATGCTAGATCATCTAGAGAACCTTTGTGTGTGATGATTGAAAATAGTTAAGTATTGTTTGGTGATTGTGTACCTCGTATTTATTCATAGACGCTAGTACCGACCAAGGATACGAGGAGGAAGGAGGATACTACGAAGAAGAAGCCGAGGAGAACTTCAACCACTACTCTGCACAAGGCAAGCCAATACTTGCAAGCTATTAACTTAGCAAGCTTATACTGATACTTGTGCAAGCCGTACTAATCAAGTTGACCTATGCAAGCTAATACTTGCTTGTTACCATGCCAACTAAATGCCTTAAGCATATGTGATCATACCCACTTGATAACTCAATCCTAGTTTTACTTGCAAGCTTTTTAATTTATTCCTTTATTAAAGCTTTCTCTTAGAGTTTACTTAAAGTGACTTGTAGAGTCTAGGAAGATAATTGAAGGTTGCATAAAGAGCATTAAATTTGGCTGAAGCTAGATAATCCTGATGTCATCCTAAGGCATGAGATTGAACTTAATTAATCCCCACTTGTTTACCACCCCTCATTAGTACTCACCTCACTTGTAGATGCTAGTGCTAAGCATAAAACTTGATCAACTTTAGATGGGAATACTTGGTGGAAAATGGTTATGAAAACCTTAGAATGATGAGTCATTCTACTGAGATGTTTTGACATGTGTTTCCGAACACCAGATGATTTGGATGATGAAAATGTTAAGGCATGAGCCTTAGCCCTTTATAAAACTGATGGTTGTCTGGATGCGATACCATTCCAATTTTACCATACAACCACAATACCCGAAATTTGGGTAGGTCTTGACTGGAAACTTATATACCTTAGTATGGGTTCCCTCACGGCCAAGGTCTGAGCTGAGGCTACCTTGTGAAGATTGTCCACCTGTGCAGTACCCAAGATGACAGTTGGTCATGGTTGGGAGGCCAAACTCACGGGAGAGGTGCCTATACTAGGGCGTGTAATTGAAAAGTTAGGATTGATTATCCACATACTGAGTATGATGAATTCAGGATTTGTTCCTGACGGATGTATCGAATGTTGTGGTGAAAGTGTACAATCTCTGCAGAGTGTCAAACTATTCGAATAGCCGCGTCCACGGTTATGGACAGTTGGAGTGGCCGTACTGTTCCCCCATCAGATGTTTTCAAAATGACTTGTGAAATGAATTGATATTTTGACTTGACCACAACAGGGTTGTGATATGAAATGCAAGTTCCCACTTAGGTGATATAAAATCTTCAAATAGCATTCTTTGCTCCAGAACTTAGTAGAGGTAAATCTGGCTTTTTGCAAAATAACCCTAGAGCTTAGTGTCCTACTACAAAAACCCCTTTAACTTGTTAGTATTAGTTTGCGAGTACTTAAAGAGTACTCATGGCTTTGTCCCTGGCTATTCCCATGGACAGACTATGAAGAAGAGTACCAGGATGATGGACCCCAGGAAGGTTACGACAACTAGGATCATCTCCCATCGTCAGCATTGCCTGTGACCCCGAAGATGGAGCTTCGCCTACGCTACCTTTATTATTACGTAATTCCGCTGCTTGAGTTGTATTAAGAACTGGATCATGAGATCCTTATTTGTGTAATACCTTATGTATGGTTTGTAATGGATGATGTACTGTGGTATCCAATTCTGTTATGTCTCGCAAAAATGGTAAAACTGGGATTGCGATGTATGGCATAAAAGGCATCTGGGATTAAAAATCCGGGTGTTGACATGAGGTATGCAACTCATCTTCTGACTGGACCTGCAGCATCATGGTGGGAAAATCAGTTGGCTATGCAACAACCAGGGAGGGAGTATACCTGGGAGTATCCGTGAATATCATATTCTGGAGAGTGTTATGGAATTGAAACGGAGAGAATTTGAGGAGCTGCAGCAGGGATATACAAGTGTTATGAAGTATATCCGAGAGTTTAGTCAACTATCTCGTTATGCTGAGGAAGAGGTTAACACAGAGGAAAAGAGGGAGAAGCATTTCCTGCATGGATTAAATCCATTTGTGAAGATGCAGTTGAGGTTGGCTAATAAGCAAACTTATCAGCAATTGCTAGATGCAGCTATTACCTTTGAAGATGACTACACTAATGTCCAAGAGGATAGAAGGAAGAGAGCTAAGAAGGAAACCAAGAGGATACAAGCGAGCAAGCCCAAGACCAATTTGGAATTCAAACCAAGAAATAGGCCCTATAACAAAAACAATCCCAATCGGAGTGCAAATCCAAATGCAAAGAATATTATATGTCATAATTGCAAACTCCCAGGGTATATTGGTAGGGATTGCCCAAAACCAGTAATTGTATGTCACGCTTGTGGTCAGAGAGGTCACATTAAGCCCAATTGTCCAAGAAAACCACAAGGTGGTTGGCCGGCTCGAGATGGAAGGCAAGCCAGTGGAGGAAATGGACAGCCCAATAAAGGAGGAAATAATGGCAATAACAACAATGGAAAGAGGAACAAACCTACCGGGAAACTGAACTGTGCAACCCTCGAGGAGGTGGATAATTCGGAGCATGCAGTGATAGGTACGCTCAATATCCTTACCAACCCCGACAAAGTTCTATTTGATACTAGTGCAACTACTTCATTCATTTCTGAAGAATTTTGTGATAAGTTCGGGATTAGAAGGGCAATGTTAGAGAACCCTATGACCGTAGTTACGGCAAGGGGAAATGTGATTGTACGCCACATAAAACAACATCAGGTTATCTCGATCTGTGGTTGTACATATTTCACAGACCTTTATGTGATTCCTTTGAAGGGGATTGCAGTAGTGCTGGGAATGGATTGGATGATGGAACACGGAACTCGGATAAATTGTGAGGAGAAAACTGTCTCAATCATGGTGGATTGTGAGGAGAAAACTGTCCCAAGTGGAGCAAGGATAGTTTACCAAGCAGATAAGCATAGTCATATCATGGTGGATATGCAGTTGAACTCAATGAAAGAGGTCAAATTGGAAGATATTCCTATAGTAAATGAATTTCAAGATGTTTTTCCAGCAGAGCTACCGGGAATGCCACCAGACCGGGAGATAGAGTTCACTATTGACCTAATTCCTGGTAAAGCACCAATAGCTCAAGAACCATATAAAATGGGACCCAAAGAGTTAAAAGAACTCAAAGAGCAAATTGATGAGTTAGCCAGAAAAGGATTTATTCAGGAAAGTGTATCTCCATGGGGAACACCAGTAATCTTTGTGGATAAGAGAGATGGTGGAACAAGGATGTGTGGAGATTATAGAAATCTGAACAACGTTACTATCAAGAATAAGTATCCTTTACCAAGAATTCAAGATTTGTTCGATCAAGTGAAAGGAGCCGAAGTATTTTCAAAGATCGATTTAAGATCTGGATACCATCAAATAAAAATCAAACATGAAGATGTTCCAAACATAGCATTTGTCTCAAGATATGGACACCATGAGTATCTGGTAGTACCATTTGGTTTGATTAATGCACCGGCAATATTCATGAATCTAATGAACAAGATCTTCACGCCATATTTGGACAAGTTCGTCATAGTTTTTATTGATGATATTCTGATATATTCCAAGGATAAAGAAGAGCATGCTGATCATTTGAGGATAGCATTGCAGACTCTGAGGGAGCATAAACTTTATGCTAAGTTCAGTAAGTGTGAATTTTGGCTATATGAGGTAGAATTCCTCGGTCATGTGATCAGTAAGGATGGAATTTCTGTTAATCCATCTAAAATTCAATCAGTATTAGAATGGACTGCAAACCAACCTATGGTTGGATGGTTAGGAGGGTGGTTGTACCCCCAGCCCACCAGAGTTCAAACCCCAGGTTTGACACTGTGTGTTGCATAAAAGGCGGAATATTCTTTTCGATGGGAGGCGCGTTCCGTCGGCGACAAGCGCCCGTGGTGACTTCGTCAATCTCAAGACCCGATCCGCCGGCTCGGTTTCTCGGAGGTGCTCATAGGGGTAGGGTGTGCGTGTGTGCGTTCATAGGGGTGGGTGCATGTATGTGTTGTGAGGGTCTTCGATTGTACTGTGTTTCTCAAAAAAAGTATTAGAACGGACTGCACCAACCAATGTGAAGCAAATTCGAGGTTTCTTAGGAATGGCTGGTTATTATCAGAGATTCAATGAAGGTTTCTCCAAAATATCCGGACCAATGACCAAATTGTTAAGAAAGAATACACCATTCAATTGGGATGAGAAGTGTGAAGCACGTTTTCAAGAGTTGAAGACTAGATTAACCACAACTCCAATTCTAGCAGTTCTAGAAACTGAGAAGGACTTCACAGTATATTGTGATGCATCTAAAGAAGGTTTGGGCTGTGTATTAATGCAAGATTGGAAAGTCATTGCTTATGGCTCAAGACAACTGAAACCACATGAAGTCAACTATCCAACTCATGATTTGGAGTTAGCTGTCGTAGTTTTTGCGCTAAAAGGATGGAGGCATTTCCTATATGGAGCCAGATGTGAGTTATACACTGACCATAAAAGTCTCAAATATTTCTTCACTCAAAAGGAATTAAATATGAGACAGAAGCGTTGGTTGGAACTAATCAAATATTATGATTTAACAATCAACTATACTCCAGGGAAAGCAAATGTTGTAGCTGATGCTTTAAGCAGAAAGAGTGCAGATATTCAGCCTAACAATAGGGAGCTACCAAAGGAGTTACAAATGGACTTGGAAAGATTAGAGCTTCAATTCATCAGAACAGAGGTTCTTGGAGGTCTACCTACTATGCATGTAGTTGCAGAGCAGGACAGTGATCTTAAGCAAGAAATTTTAAAACATCAAGCAGAAGATATTTTTATTGCTGAGGAAATTTGGAGGATATCTCAAGAGCAAAAATCAGTTTTTTTCCTTGGATAATATGAGTCCTTATGGTTTCAAGACCATCTTTGTGTTCCAGATGTGACTGAGATTAGAAATGTCATACTCAGAGAAGCACATGAAACACCGTATTCTATACATCCAGGAAGTACCTGTAGGGGTTCGTAGCATGGAAAACAAAAAAATTCTACCGCATGAACACACAATCAAGATCTAATCTATGATCAAGCCAAGATCTATCTACTAGATCGGTGCAACAAGTTGATAGAGTACTAACCCTCGAAGATCCAAAGTGGTTAACGAGAGCAGATTCTCGTGGGTGATGTAGTCGTACACTTGCCGATCTCAAGATCGCGTAGATGATCCATCCGGCGCTGCGTTCTGGCAGCGCTTCCGCAGTCGGTCACACATTCGGTACTCGATGAAGACCTTCCTCTCCCTTGTTCCAACAGGCAGCGGAGGTTGTAGTTCTCCCTTCGTGATTCCGGCAGCATGACGGCGTGGTGTCAGAGGTAGAGGGAAGATCCCGCAGGGCTTCGCCTAAACCGGAGCAAGTATGGTGGAGTAAGAGAGAGCCTTGGCGATCTACGGATTAGAGGCACCAAGTGGGGTGGCTTGGCCGGCGGCTAGGGTTTTGGGGAAACCCTAATTCGGCGGCTAGGAGGAGATCTAGGCGGCGACAACACTTGGAGGTGATGGCGCCTAGGGCTAGGGTTTTTGGGTGTAGGGAGAGGGGGCGCCCTACCCCTCCTTATATAGTAGGGGAGAGGCGGTTTGGGGAGGAGGGAGTCCTCCCCAAACTCCTCTTCATGGCTGGCGGGTGGGAGGGAGAAATATCCCTACCCCAAGTAGGATTCCTACTCTCCCTCCACCAAGCAATGTTCGGATTTGACTTTTCAAATTGGCGTTTGACTTTCAAACTTGAATTTGATTTATCTCTTCATATTGCCCAGCCAAGTGACCTAGTACATGATGCAACCATTCCACATTGTCATGACACATCCATGTACCCTTCCCATTCGGAGTGCCGGACCTTCTAGACCCTTCTAGAACATTCCCAGTGAAAACACCGGAATCATTTCCAAACTCTAAAATAGGACTTTCCTTATATGAATCTTATTCTCCGGACCATTCCGGATCTCCTCCTGATATCCCGGATCCCATCCGAGACTCCGAACAACATTCGGTCTCTTACTCATCATTCCATATCTACTAAACAACATCGAATCCTTAAGTGTGTCTCCCTACGGTTCGTGAATTATGCGGACATGACCGAGACACTTATTATATCAATAACCAATAGAGGAATCTGGAAATTTATATGGCTCCCACATATTTCTACGATTACTTTGTGATCGAATGAACCATTTACATACGATACCAATTTCCCTTTGTCTCACGATAGTTTACTTATCCGAGGTTTTGATCGTCGGTATCTCTGCATACCTAGTTCAACCTCGTACTGATAAGTACTATTTTCTCGTTCCCATGAAATGTGATCCCTTGTGAGCCAGTCACATGCTTGCAAGATAATTGGATGACATTCCACCGAGAAGGCCCAGAGTATATCTATCCGTCATATGGATGGACAAATCCCACTCTTGATCCATGTGCCTCAACCCATACTTTCCGAACACTCAATGCCACCTTTATAGCCACCCAGTTACGGTGTGGTGCTTGATGTCATCAAAACATCCTTCCGGTGATGGTGATTAGCATGATCTCATGGTCGAAGGAATTAGGTTACTATGTATCAGAAAGCTTATAGCAAATGAACTATATTAAATGACTTGATCTTTATGCTATGCTTAACTATAGGAGTATGTCCATCACATCATTCTCCTAATGATATGACCCTGTTGTTAATAACATCTTTATGTTCATGATCAGGAAATCATGATCATATATTAACCAACAAGCTAGTTTAACAAGAGGCTTTACTAGGTACTCTTTTATGTTTACAAATCACACAAGTATTAATGTTTCTGATTAATACAATTATAGCATGGTATGTAAACATTTATCATAAGTATGAAGATATGATAATAACCACTTTATTATTGCCTCTTGGGCATATCTCCAACAGTACCAAGATGTATATGGATTTGAAAGAACTATTCTGGTGGAATAACATGAAAAGGGATATTGCTAAATATGTATCTGAATGCCTTACTTGCCAAAGGGTGAAGGATGAACATCAAAACCCAGCAGGACCATTACAACCTTTAGAAATTCCCGAATGGAAGTGGGAAGAAATAGATATGGACTCCATCACAGGATTGCCCATGACACCAAAAAGGAAGGATATGATATGGGTAATTGTAGACAGACTCACTAAGAGTGCACATTTTATTCCGGTGAATCAAAAAGATAATGCCGAAAAGTTAGTTGAAGTATATGTCAAAGAGATCGTAAGTAAGCATGGAGTACCCAAAAAGATCGTAACTGATAGGGGATCAGTGTTTACTTCAGCATTTTGGAAGCAATTGCATGAAGCGCTTGGTTCAAAGTTAGATTTCAGCACATCATATCATCCTAAGACATGAGGTCAAACTGAAAGAACAAATCAAATACTAGAAGACATGTTAAGAGCTTGTGCACTAGATTTTGGAGGAACATGGGAAGATCATGTACCATTGGCAGAATTTTCTTATAACAATAGCTATCAGAGTAGTCTGAAGGCAGCTCCATACCAAGTTCTTTATGGAAGAAAGTGTAGATCACCAATATGTTGGTATGAGCCTAGAAGCAGCAAAGAATTTGTGCCAGATTATATTAAGGAAAGACAAGATATCATTGATAAGATCAGGGATAGACTGAAAATAGACCAGAGTAGGCAGAAAAGTTATGCGGATCAAAGTCGAAGATCATGGCATCCAGAAGTGGGAGATATGGTATATTTGAAAGTAAGTCCAATGAAAGGGGTGAAAAGGTTCAGAGTTAAAGGAAAATTGAGTCCAAGATACATCAGACCATTCAATATATTGAGTCAGAACAGAACTATAGCTTATGCTTTAGAGTTACCATCAAGATTGGATCAAGTGCACAATGTTTTCCATGTGTCACAGCTTCGTAAATGTTTGAAAGTTCTGGATGATGCAATCACACATCAGGAAATAGAACTACAAGCAGACTTGACTTATATTGAAAAGCCCTGTAAGATTCTGGAAGAAAACTGGAAAAGATTGAGGAACAGAGCAATCAAGTATTGCAAAGTACAATGGGAACATCACCCTGAAAGAGAAGCTACGTGGGAAAAAGAGGAGGACTTAAGAAAAACCTATCCAGAACTATTCAGGTACATCTCCACAAACTTCGGGACGAAGTTTAATTTAAGGGGGGAAGTGTGTAACATCCCAGCATTTAGGACCTAACAAAGGGTAATTTAGGAATTTGGAATGTTACATGCATTCATTTGTAAAAATGTGGGTAAATTTTTCGCCAAATAAAAACCTAAAGTGATCAAGGTTTCTCTCATACTTTGAGATTAGGTTTAGTCTTAAAAGATGATTGCTATAGACTTTGATATGATCTTTGTTTATTTATGTATTTTGGGAAATGGAATTTGAATTTTTAAAAACTTGAGTGTTTGAATTATAATTCAAATGATTTTTTTGAATAATGTTTGAATATGTGATTCAATTAAAAGTTAAACAATAATAACTCAAACTTTATATAAGGAAAGTAATTAAGATTATGAATATCCATTACATAATTTTATTCAATAAATAAGTTACAAAAAAATGTAACTTATGGAAATCAATCACAAATTTTAGAATATCCAATAAATAAAGAATAATATTTCTTTATTGATCATAGTATACTCTTTATTACAAAATAATAAAATGAAGCTTACAAGAGAATAAAACTAAAATTACAAAAGGATAAGAATATTACATTTGACTATTCTATAAATAAATAAGAAAACCTAAACTAGAATCTTGAATTCCCAAGTCTGGTACCTGCAAAACAAACATAAATAAAAAATTAAAGAAGGTTAGGGTTAGTAATGTTTTACTCTCAGACTTGTCAGTGAAGTGCACTAATCAAGATTCATCATTGAGTAATTCTATTAAAAGGGGCAAGTTTCACCAATATGAAAGAATGTATCTTCCATACTTTTAAGCCAAAAGTCAAATGACAGCAAAGAGGGGCAAGTTTCACCAGCCAGGTAAAATTAACCAGATAACAGTCAATTTCAGAATTCTGAACATATCCACAAGTTGCATGTGGTGTGCTATCAACACCACATCAACCGCACAATCAAACAAAACTCCCAACACAGCCATGGGCAAGCACCACAATTTGATCTTCTTGTTCTACACATCAAGCACAGCAGCCAGTAGCTAAACCAAGCACAACAGCCAGCAGCCAAACCAACCAAAGCCCAAGAACACATCACCAGGATGGTGACATAAGGAGGGGGAAGATCAGGTGGATAGAAAGACCAAGGACAATCCATCAAGATCAGGAGATGATGGGTTAGATCAAGGACAAGCCAGGAGCTAAATATACCAGGGGAGCACAAGATCAACCACAAGATCAAGCTACAACAAGATCCACCACTAGCAACCACAACATCAAGTGAAAGTGGTGAGTACATAGACCATCACATGATCTATCTATCTAAGACTATACAAGCATACATGATTTGTATCACATTCAAACTCTCAGAATGCACCCAAGTGGGGTGAATCCATCACTGAGGTTTTAAACTCTAAAAGCAAACAGCAAAGTACAAATATCCAACCAAAACTTAGAACAACATCATTGATTTGGCAACCAAGCTATATTCCAATAAATATAGCTAATATTTAATTTCTAGGCACATCCCTAAAGATACTGGTAGCACCTTAGAAGTTAATCTTTTGGATCCATATAAGTGATCAAGCCTACTATCATTTTTTCCAATCTTTGATTCAAGAAACAGTAGCTGGTACCACTACCAGAACTAACCATATGAATCAACTAGATATAGCCTAATCCCTAAGCCTCAGACCAACAGCATTGGTCTTAGGGATTTCACAAAAGAGCATTTCTACTTATCTTTTAAAGCCAAAATGGTCTTAAGCTTAAACCAACCCAAAACAGTGGATTGGAATCAATCTTGTGTGCCATACAAAGATGGTGTCACAAGAACAATTCTACCTGAACCAGAATAAGCATTCCATTTTCACAGATTTAATCAATCAATCTACCAATCATTTTCCTGTCATTACAGGAATCATAATTAGGACATTCCTATGTAAATCTTCACTGTCTAAGATCATTGTGATCTCAAACCACACATGAATTCTCAAGCCAACAGCATTAGGACAGTGATTACATCACACCATACTCATTATCATTAATCAAGTAAGGACAATGGTAAGTTATCAAACCCACTAACTATTCCAAGCATTGATTTTAGAACAACTATATCATCTGAATCACATGAAATCTAATCATAAAATCATCTGATAAGCCAGCAGAACCATTATAGTTCATCTTAAGCAGCAAGCCTCGGGCTAATAATCATTTAGCATGCTTACAAGTCATCCAGACATGATCTAATTCATCCAGTATATGATCAACCACAGGATATGAACCCTCAATGGAATAAATCATCTTAATCAGGACAAGACAGTAACCAGAGAGGTCACTGCCAATATCCAGCATAGGATGAGCAAGCACCTAGAACACAAGGGGAGAGGAAAAGAACTCACCAAAGGTCCTCGCTGAAGATTAGAAGAGGAAGCAGGGGTGGCCGACGACCATGGCAGCACGGGGAGCACCCCCAGGGGGGCGCTACGACCCATACAGCGCCACAGCGGCGACCATGGCCACGCCTAGTGGCAAGATGAATCACCACGACGCACAACGGCAGCGCCAAGATCCACGCCAACCCCCAAACCCTAGGGTTCGGGACGGCATCGATCTATCGCAGGAGAGCTCCATGCTCAAATCCTGCTGGACGGGAAGGGCGGGCGTAGTCGACAACCTCCTTCTGCACCACGGCGGCAACCAGAACGGCCCATGACGACAGGAATCGTCGGCGGCGACATCACCGACCGCGGGGTCGGGGAGAGAGGAGGAGAGGAGTGAGCTCGAGGATGAGAGGCAGCAAGGGACTGGGCTAAGTTGGGCCAGAACCCTTCGGGGTTGCTATTTTGGCTATGTCTAATGGGCCACAAGGGCCCAACAAGATTAAGCCAGCCCAAAGAACCTTAAGGCCTGTTTTTAATTAATAACCAAAATGCCGCTAAACTTAATTAAATTCTTGAAAATAAAATAAAAATCCAAAAATTATAAATAAAATACTCTTGGATTAACAAAAATCCAAACTATCCAAATAAATTAAGATATAAAATTTTAGACAAATAAATTTTATTAATAATTTTGTAATTTATATATTCCTTATGGAATTTTACAAAATTATTGAAAGATGATAAAAATAAATAAAAATCACTTTCATTATATATTAATATTGTAGTATTTTCGAAAAATACTAAATAAATATTTAATAACAATTTATAATATTTAAGTGATAATTCCTAAAAGAATTATTAAATCAATAAAAGTCAAATAAAAGGGAAATAAAAATAATAATTCAATATATGTTATAAATATTAAAAGATCCTTTATTATTAAATAATATTTTTTATGGGAAAATGCATATCAAGTTAAAAGATGCATTACATTACTTTGCATAATCATTTTGCTTCTTTAAATATTGTCCTTACCGAGCAATAATGATGTTTTTGTATACATAGAAGCTCAAGGTCAAGTGCAAGCATCAGACTTCACTACCTTGCCATCACAAGGCAAGTTCATCTCTTGCTCATGTCCTTTGAAGGGTCTTTATCAAAGTATTTGCAAATTGTGTGTTATCATTTATACTATAGTAAAAGAAAACACTATTTTCTCAAGATACTAAACTTTAGATATAATCCTAAGTGATGATATGATGAAGCAATAGAACTTAGGGTTCTAATTGCAATAATGATGAACAAATAGGGATTAATAACCCATGACATCATTGATTCTAGCGTCGTATATTACGCGTTAACCATGAGATTTGGAATGGGACGGAGAAGTCAGCTGTATCCTTTTCCTCCTGTATGGAGGACAGACGACCTTAACGTGATGTTGTGATTCCTTGTGTGGATCCAACATATGGGTGGGCACCCTTACGCCCCACACTTTTGGTGTCTAGATTATATATGAATGGTGTTTAGGGAGATAGTCCATGTAAATGGTACTAATCCGGGCATCACTAGGTCATAGAATCTTCGAAAACTCATCAGGGTTTTAGCCTGCCCGAAAGGGGGCTTAACGAAGGTGAGCTAGCCGAAGGATCGTGCAGACATATGAGGTCGCGAAGAGGGCAGTGATTGGCTTGGACCAACTACTAGGCCCCACATCATGGAATTGTGGACGGGAAAGTACGCCCGGTTGTGCAACAAGGAGTTGATCTCTCATGGAAAAAGTAACGCACCTCTGCAGAGTGTAAGAACTGTAACTTGTTACTCTCTGTTCCGGGAAGGAGCTACGAACGCGGCAGGAAAGGAACTCCATGAAAGTTCTGGTCAACCTGTGAAGGTTGATGGTCATAGATTTTTTTATAATAAAAACAATCTTTAAAGAAAGATTTACGAAAATTGCATAATACCAAAGACTAATAGTCCGAGGTGGTAGATAGAGCATCAAACTTCCTACCTTGCATATAATGAACTTGTTGGGTAATGCTATTACTCATCCTTTCCTTTGAATCCTTGCTTAGACTCTGAGAATCCCGAAGGTACTCCAATGTACGCATCTGAGAATCAAGAGGAGGTCTTCTATGAAGAGCCCAATTTGTATGGAGCCGTAGAAGGAGAGGATTACGACATCGTCTACGGAGGAGAGTTCCAGGAGTCAGACTAATTACTATAGTTTTTAGTAGCCACTTGAGCCGAGCAACATGAACCTTATATAACAATAAGTTGTTGAGCTCAATTTGGAGTTTAAGTTTTAAATTTGAAACTTCTGCTGAAACACTTATATTTTGGTTTGTAAGTTGAATCTTTTGGAAGTCTTGAACTTCCGGTATTGTAATTATAAAAACGTGTGTATGTTTGTAATATGGACCCGCAATGTTTCTATTGTACCACTCTGAGGGATGTGATATTTACAGAACGGTATTCTGTGGATGTCATGTCAACGACTATAGTGTACTACACATGCAGTGGTATGCTGGGTCATCGCACATGTGCAACGGGTACCCCATTGGCGATTCTCTATGATATGCAAATACTTACAATCACAAGAACATACCTGGGCCCAAAGTTGAGTATGCATGAGGTGTGGCCCTTGTATTCAAGGGACTTGAGATTGCCAACTTATACTTCGTCAAGCATATACTCCATATTTGTTCACTTTAACCTTAACAACTTCAAGATGCTTATGATAGGGGCAATGAGGGCTGAAAGCTAATAAGTAGCATAATTTTTGGAAGCTCTTTTTGAAACTTTAAATCCCTGCTTCCTTTATAAAAGGCCTTTCTTCCACCATTATTTGAGTCTCCACCTTCTACCTTTAGGCACCATTAAGAGAGCATAGTTGTCATTCTGTGTGCAGTGTTCCAAAGCTTATTGATTGATGCATATTCTGATATTACTTATTCTTGTGCTATTTTTTCCTAGTCATCCTTGTGAACTTTGAAGGTGTCCTATGCATCTATTTGCTACTCTATGAGGGACAAGCTGATTGCCACTATGCTATGTTTTCTGTATGTGAAACAAACAAACGTTTTTCAATGCATGTTATTCATGATATTTGTTTGTAGCTTGTAATGTTGCATGCATAGTTACTATGTCCTATTGTTAGAACTCTATCTTTCACGCACATGTTTAGAGTTCTTTGATCCCAGCTTTCATGTTTAGAGTACCCAATAAAATCTCCACGAAACCGTCTGTAGTTGCAGCCACCATCGTCTCTAGATCGAGGGGGATCTGAAGTTCTTCTCGACACCCTGCCGGAGGGTAGATTATCCCGGAGGCCTTCTCTCCGGTATGATGCGTGAGTAGTTCCACCTTGGACTATGGGTCCATGTAGTAGCTAGATGGTTGTATCTCCTCCCTTGTGCTTTCATGTATAGATCTTGTGAGCTCCGTTCATGATCAAGATCTATTCTATTTGTAATCATGCATGTTGTGTTTGCGGGGATCCGATGGATATTGAGATTATTATGTTGGTTTGATTAATGGTTTTGTCTAAATGATTCTATCATGTCTGTGTTGTTTGTAATCTTGCATGATCTCCGTTGTTAGTAGCTATCTTGGACAAGTAGTTGCTAGTGACTCCAAGAGGGAGTATTTATGCTCGATAGTGGGTTCATGCCTCTAATTTCCAAGGGAAGTGACAATAATCTCTTTGGTTTTAGATGTGTTGTTGCTACTAGGGAGAAAACAACGCTCTCTTGTTCATGGAACATGTGGAATGTTTACCTTACACACTTTGCTTAAAGCAGTTGTCTGTTGCTTGCAACTTAATACTGTAGGGGGTTCGGATGATAACCTGAAGGTGGACTTCTAGTTATAGTTGCAGTTGGATGGCGGTCTATGTATCTTGTTGTATTGTCCAATCGAATCTCATAGGATCTTTCTAACTAGTAATTGCATTATTATGCCTTGCCCAGTTCCTGTCAATTGCCCTGCTGTAATTTGTTTACCCTTTATGCCATGTTGTTTATCTAAGGAGAGCACATCTAGTAAACTATAGACCCCGGTTCAATCTTTACCATTGATACATCTTCCACTGTTACTTGTTTACTTGCTGCAAACAGTTACCTTTCACACCATACGTTTAATGCTTTGTTACAGTAAACTGGTGAGCTTGACAACCCCACTGATTCATTGGGACAAAGTTTTGAGTTTGTGTTGTGCAGGTCTTCGCGTTGCTTGCAACACCTGTGTGATGTTTCCTTTCTCCTACTGGTTCGATAACCTCGGTTTCTTACTGAGGAAAACTTGTTACTGTGTTGCTTCATACCTTGCTCTTGGGATTTCCAACGAAGTGTCCCACGAAAAGTGTTGGGCGCCATCACCGAATACCACAAAATGATGATAGTAGAACGACACATTTTGCATAACAGGTAGATTACTAGTTAGTGGATTCCATGTGTATATTTTTCTTACAATATATAATTCATTGTGAACATTGTACTTTTATTACTAATGAAATATATTTTTATAGATTATTTTACAAACAGGGTCTAAATTGTTTCTTTCACACAAACCATTTTGTGACTATATGGCTTAGTTCTACCTAAATATGGGTTCTAGAGCATACAATGTCCAAACAAATGGTTTGTCTTAAAACTCGCCTTACCCATTCGAAATGATTGTTTCTTTTTCAGTTATTTAATTCTTTTTTGGAAAAAACTCCTTTACTAACAAAATTTAGTGTATTACTATTGTTGTCATATAAATTAAGGAATAATATCAAATAAACATTTCACTTTTACTTTGTGGCAGCTCCTCAATTTCATGTTAACGAATGATGATTTTATAATCAAAGGACCTGGCTAATTCATACTAAATAGTTTTACTTGTAATAAATTATTTAGTCACAGACATATATTAATTTCTAGTCACACAAAATTTGGTATTATAATACTAAATAAAGAATAATTTTAAAGTTATATTTCACAAAAAAATATGATAATAAATATTATGATGCTCCTTTATTATTCAATTTTTTTTATAATACACTATTTATGGAACACTAAGATTCTTTTAGTCGAGAAAAATGTTTTTATGTTATAGATGACATTGAGTGAAATAGTTGAGTTGAATTCTTTCTAAATATACCAAAAAACGATTTTCCATCCAATTTAGTGTGTTAGTTTCACAGAATATATATTAACTGTATATGTTTTCATGTTTATGTAAATGTCTTTTGATTTTTTTAATTTTGATCTTGAGTGCATAAATCTCATAGATATTTGATGTTGATTTATGGATTTTGTAACTGTATGGCTTAGTTGTATTTGTATGTCCTTGGAGGGCTAGCTCGATCTGCTCCATTCTGGTGCTCACCCACCTTTGATGTTGCGGTAAGTGTGGCAAGCCGGCAAACTAGATCGCAAGATAACATGGCGGGGAGGAGGAAAGTCACTATGGTGGAAAGGAAAAAAACAAGCGAATACTCCCCGTCGCCATCGGACGGCCTCCTTCGATTGCGGCGAGGTGAATGGGTCGTGGGAAAGGACCTTTGTCAGTGGTAGTGGGTTTTTGCGATGTCGCCTCAAGCGACCTAATAGCGGTCTATAACCAAAAAAAATTAGCTTCAGTTCTTGCACTGACACCAAAAATAAATTAGCTTCAGTTCTTGCATCGACATCAAAAATAAATTAGCGGTCTATAACCAAAAATAAAATTTACTTCCTCTATTTCTCAGGTTAAGGCATTTTTTGCACGATCAAAATTTTCTTAAATTTCTATCTCATTATTTAAGGAAGCATGCGCGATAAGCTGGGAAACAGAGGAAGTACCCACCTAACTTGTTGCACAAGATTGAGAGAAGTGTATCAAACTGAAGTTGGAAGGGCATTTTCGGCATCAATAGAAAAAGAATATTTCGATGTGTAGATTGACCTTATACAAAACTAAAAAGACAAGAATAGTCAGGATTGGCTCAATGCCCCTTCGGTTCGGATGTAAAAAATTGGTATCGCTCAATCTTGAGCGTCCTTATGTTTTCAGTCCGAAATGGGGGAGACACCGAAGCATACCCATGACAAAAGTCATTAACCAATTTCGAAACGGCGGGACTATACAAACCTGATTTTTCGTAGAGCTTTGATGGTAAACAACGCGAGAAACAATATGTAAGGCGAGCAAGATCGATGTTCTGCACTTTGTGTTGGAGTCGTTTTTTATTCTTCCACAAGTCAACGCTCCCGTTGAACTGTCCAGACTAGTGGATTCCCTGGACCTTTCTGTGGTCAACCATGCATGCGCTTTCACCACCACATGCAGAGCGATTATTCTTCTTCCTGTTTTGAGTCAGCGCGTTGAGACCGATTATAAATACGGCGCCGGAGAGGTTTGCTGAAGCACGACAATCTAAGCATCCAGTTCTTCTTCTCGCCGTTCAATCTTAGTCGTTTCACTTCAGAGCTCAAGTGTTCACCTCCGGCCGTAGCGCCGATCATCCATCGGAAGGAGGAGGATCATGGCTGACCACAACGGGGTGAAGAAGAGCATGCTGGAGCTCATCTTCGGCTGCTTCTCCTCGTCCAGGACCAGAGATTGATGGAGATCCAACGGTGCGGCAGATCCGTGTGACGTAGTTGACCGTCATCAGGTAGGCCTAGTAATTCGCCGGTGAGAATCTGTGTTCCAGGAGATTGGTGGTCTTTGCTTGGAGGACTTGCAGGTGTATTGTTTAGGTTAATCTTCTCATCCACTG
The DNA here is from genome assembly GCA_023614405.1 of Avena insularis. NCBI lineage: Eukaryota > Viridiplantae > Streptophyta > Magnoliopsida > Poales > Poaceae > Avena > Avena insularis. Next base: position 371,863,517 of record CM042695.1, on the reverse strand, counting down.
TCTGTAACTTTGTGTCATGTATTAGTTCACTCAGTCTACGAAACCTGTTCATGTGTTTGATTCTCGTTTTGAATGCTAGAGCATCGCCGCCTTTTTATGAGAAAAATGCCAATTTGGTCTATGAATTTGTCATGATTGAGAGCATTGGTCACGAACAATGCAAATCGTAAACTGTGGCTCATGAAGTTGCCTCGCGCGAGCGTTTTGGTCACTGCGTGATGGCTACCGTTAGTTTTCTAACATGGCAGATAGTTTTTTGCGAATAGCACCCTAAATTTTTTTTCTTCATTCTACGAGCTAGGGATTATATTAAGAAGGTTATGCTACCCTTGATCCCCTGCTCTCCCCGCTCACTCGCCACCGGCCGTGGCCCCCTTCTTTTCCCGCCGCGAGGCAGCAAGCGTCGTTGCCCCGGTCCCTCTCCTTTGCCTCACCCGGGCTTTCTTCTCCTTGCCGGCTGCAGACAACACGCAACCATGCTACTTAGCTCGAGCTCTGTGAGTACCCAACTCAGCGATAGCAACACAAATTTCTCAAGCTCATGTTTATAGTCGTGCCCATGAACTGGACGGCCTCGCCACAGCGCTGTGAGGATAGGAAAGTGAAATTGGGGATAGAACACGACTTATACATACAACGAGCTAAACATTTTTTGCCGCCATGCTGGTCGCTGCCCTCACAGCATGTTAAGGTCAGTGTGACATGTGTCGTCATTCCCCATGGCAAGGTGGTCGGGCTAAGCGAAGGCCACAACCACGGGAACACAGAGCATGCCGGCGGCTGCGTGAACTGATAGCCCACCTGAAGGAGAGAGGAGCCGTGCCGACAAACAGTGCAGGACGATGGCAGCCACGGCGTGCTTCACCGCCCGGGTACGACGAGAGCCCATCTCAGACACCGCGATGAGGATCAACATAGATGAATAATGAGAAGGAACAAACATTCAAGATGTTATTTGCAATAAAAACTGTCTATCATGTCACAAAACTATGTGACCAAAACACTCGCTCGGAGCATCTTCGTGACCCACGGTTTGCAATTTGGGCAACTTTGTGACCCATAGTTTGCAATTTACAAGTTTGTGACCATTTCTCTCGATCGTGGCAAGTTTATAGACTAAATTAGCGTTATTCTCCCTTTTTATCTTTTACATACATCGTACTTGCTTCTTCAACTTAACTCAAATTCCCGTTAGACACTTCTCGATTTGGATTGCGGTTTACTCACTCGTGATGATAAGGAAGAGTAATGAATGGTGGAAGAAGCGCCACACCGATTTGGACGAACCTTTCCGAGCCGCCGCCGTGAACCATCAGATCAGTCTTCAAGATTCGTGCAAGTGCAAAAGCAAAGAGAATACTACTTCCAAGTCGATAGAGCCATACCCACGGAAAGAAAAGAAACACTTATTGTTTGCACTCATGAATCATAATCACCGAGATATAAACGCCACAAACCTCTATAATCACCGATGGGTCATTAAGGTACGCAACGCGAGAAACAATATGTAATCGATGTTTTGCACTTTGTGTTGGAATCGTTTTTTATTCTTTCAAGTCAACGCTCCCCGTTGAACTGTCCACGCCAGTCGATTCCCAGGACCTTTCTGTGGTCAACCATGCATGCGCTTCATAACTACTACTAGTACTACTATTTGCAGAGCGATTATTCTTCTTTCTATTTTGAGTCAGCGAGTTGACGCATTATAAATACGGCTCCGGAGAGGTTTGCTGAAGGCTGAAGCACATCCAGTTCTTCTTCTCGCCGTTCAATCTTAGTCGTTTCGCTTCATATCGAGCTCAAGTTCATCTCGGGCGGCGCCGATCATCCATCAGAAGGAGCCAGGATCATGGCTGACCACAACGGGGTGAAGAAGAGCATGCTGGAGCTCATCTTCGGCTGCTTCTCCTCGTCCAGGACCAGAGATTGATCGAGATCCAATGGTGCGGAGAACATCGTGTTCCAGTAAATTGGTGATCTTTGCTTGCAGCTCATGCAGCTGCGTCATTTTGGTTAATCTTCTCATCTTCTGTTTGTAACTTCGTGTCATGTATTAGTTCACTCAGTCTATGAAACCTGTTCCTGTGTTTGATTCGTTCTGAATGCTATAGCATCGCCGCCTTTTGTTTTTTACATGTACTTGCTTCTTCAATTCATCTCAAATTCTTGATAGACACGTCTCGATTTGGATCATGGTTTGGTTTACTCACTCGTGATGATAAGGGAGAGCAATGAATGGTGGAAGAAGCGCCACAACGTTTTGGATGAACATTTCTAGAGCCGCCACCGGGAACCATCGGATCAGACTTTGAGGTTCGAGCAAGTGCAAAAGCAAAGAAAATACTTCGAAGTTGACAGATCCATAAGGCACCAAGAGAAGAGAAACAATTATTGGTTGTTCTCATGAATCATAAGCACCGAGATGTCCCTTCAAAAAAAAAGGGAGTGCCTAGATCTCAGGCGCCTGAGATCTTGTTATGTCTAAGTCGCTGATGTCATCTTAATATTTGTGCTAATTCTCAATTGCAACCTAGTTGTAACTTATAATATTTGTACTAGTTTTTAGTTATAACCTAGTTGCAACTCGTTAAATTCTCAGTTACACCCAAGTTGCAACTCATATGTAACTTCTATTTGCACGAATCACGAGGTAAATCAAACGGTGAAAGAGACGACCGAGACTTAAGAATTTCTCAGACGCCTAAGAACTAGCAAATTCGAAAAAAAAAGCACCGAGATGTATACGCGAGAAACCGCCTATGTCCGATTTCATCGGGCAACACCGTGGATGTGTTGCACGCGTATGGTGAGGTGTAGCCTTTGATCATCAGCCCACACACACACGTTAGTGCCAAAGCCTCTCGGCCGAACAGGAATTCATTATGATATCTCTCTTAACTTGGTGAAAAATCATGTCTACAAGTTTTAAAAATTGCGAGAAAATCAAACATATAAAAGATCCTCAATAATGATGAGTAGACTCGTATGCATGAAATTTGGTAGCATATAATATGATTTCTGGTCGGAGTGTTTTGTTCCGGAAGATTCCGTTGGTGAACTCCAATGGACGACATAATGGAGTTTGCTAGATTGGATGGATCTCGGTCGCGCGCAACCATGTTTTATCTGACCGTTTGGTCTTAGATCGGAGTGTTGTGTTTTGGAAGATTCCGCTGGTGAACTACAATGGACGACATACCAGAGTTTGCTAGATTGGATGGATCTCGGTCGCGCGCAACCATGTTTTATCTGACCGTTTGGTCTTAGAGAGAGTGCTGTGAAGCTTTACAAACTGCTGCCATCAAGGACATATGCCATTAGTCCCATGGTAAAGTCAGTCGTGGAGAATGGCATGAAAGCCAAGGTCTGAAGAATTCTAATGGTGGTGTGAATCATGTTTGCGATGAGGTTTTGGCTTGGTGTTTTAGGTCTTGGAGCAGCGGCATTCGAAAGTGGGGGCGACAGTACAGGGGATTTCCAGAGTTCAAGCTGCAGGATGAAAATCCAAGGTCTGTTCTTAATTGGTTGTGTCTGGCAATGACCTTGTTGAAGGCATTGTTTTGTTAGCGCGGACTTTCTCCAGGGTGAAAACCTATGATCGATGATAGGGCGATGACAGCGCTAATATACCGTTCCCTTCTTGGAGGCGTCGCTTTTGAAGAGGATGGATTTCTGGTGCTGCCTTAGTGGTGTTTGGTCGTTGTTGTAGGGCATTGATAGACTTTCTATGCTGCGAAAAAAATAACGAATTGAGTTACAGTATACATACACAGTAATATGGTAAACGAGAAGTTCCCCAAGTACAGCAACTACTGGTCGAAAATGATCGGTATCTCAATCAGGGAACCAAACCTGTCGGATATCCGTTTTGTACTTTCTCAGTCTCAGATGAATAAACCATATTGGCGAGTAGTTTCCATGCAACCGAGCCATGTTTCCGGCTGTTTTCCAGTTGCAGTCACGCAGGAAAATTGGCACCTCTTCCGTGTTACACTTTCGGCGTGACTTGGATCCACCATGGAGAGTCGGCCGGCCTGAATATTCCGTGGGTATACCTTGATAGGCGGCAAGGGTCCTAGATGCACGCATTTTCCAGGAAAAGTCGCACACTTGCACAGTTGGCAAGCTCGCCAGTGTCCTACTCAGTAGTGCAGTATTTTTGTTGCCAGACGACCATCCGACCAAGCAAGAACAACACACGCAGGAGGGCATTTCCTTGTAAGAGGGGGCACGTACGTCCGTCCTACACAAGCAAGCGCCCAGTCGCTCACACGCACTAGCACTTACAGTGAGTTTTCCTCAACTTACCCCCGAAAATGGCGTGCAAGTGTCTCACCCGGCCTAGAGGCCTATTTATACATCGGCCTGCCCAATGCTGGTGCCGTGAAAGTGTGGAGTGCTTGTTAGCTACGTATGCTACTAAGCTAGTCCTCCTCTGCAGAGCCTTCAGTCTAGCCAGGAGTATTAGTGAAACATTTTTAGCCCTCCGATCTCCATGGAGAACGGGAAGCAGAGCAAGCCGCTGCCGAGGCGTGGCGGCATCATGAAGCGCCTGGTGAAGCTCATCTGCTTTTGCGGTGCGTCCCCAGCCCAAGGCTAGCGGCCCTTCCTCGATCCTCTCGATGCTTAATTAAGTGGGCATTTTAAATGTGTGTGTGTGTGAGTATTTTTTTTTAACAATGAATGTGTGTGTGTAGTATGTGTGCGCCTCAAGAATCAAGATCGAGCGTGTTTGTGCATTGGTGTTGTTGTTGTTGTTGTTGTTGTTGTTGTTGTTGTTGTTATTATTGAAGTACCATGCATTGGTAGCATGTGGGTCACCAATGTGTTCAGGTTATGTGTAATTTGTGTTTGTGTAACCGACGTGTGTACTTCTTTCCATTTTTACGCATGATTCCAAACAGCAGTGGCAATGTATTGGTTCTCATTTCTGTAACACAATTGTGCTGAAATATGTTGCTATTTACACTAAGTTCTACCTGAGCGTCATCTCGCATGTCTGTCTCTCGGTTGCTTGGTCAAAAGAGGACGGATTTAGCAGTACACTGTTTCTAGTTGGCCGACGGTCATTCTAGATGGATAGCATGTCACCTCCTGCCGCCTTCGCACCAAAATTCCCGAGTAAATGGCAGCTGACATGGTTATACCCCACGGGTACATGATCTCAGCATACCTGGTCCAGCCCAAGGAAGGCCCACGGCAACTATACGCCGGTCCATGAAGATTTTCGGGTGGCCAAGGCCCATGACGTTTTCGGATCCTTGGAGAGCAAGACTAGAGTAGATAGGAAATTCAAAGGGGTAAAACCCTAAAACCTGTAACCGACTAGGTTTATGCCCGGGACCTGCCTGAGTCTATATAAAGGCTAGGAGGGCACGACCTAGATCCCTCCTCATACTTTCGCATACACACCTCCACGCCAGATTGGATCTGCGCACCCCTGTAACCTTCGGTTCCGCCGTAATCAAGAGCAGACAAGCAGGAGTAGGGTTTTCCCTCCGGGGGCCTGAACCTGGGTAAACCTTGTGTCCCCGTGTTGCTTGTTTGCTAACCGTTCCATGATCTCCAGCATCCCCACCTTCTCCAAAACCCAAGTCCATAACAATGGGCATTGATGAGATTAAACCTCGTCAATTGGCGCCGTCTGTGGGAACTGGGGGCGCTGATTGTGCGATCGTAACGGTCGCAACCCGATCGATCTACAACTCTGCGGCGACGGAGAGTCACCTCCTCTTCGGCGCTTTCGACTTCACCGCCCACTCACCGGCCACCATGAAGGACTTCGAGCCTGTAGGCGACGGACTCGAGATTCTGTTCGGGAGCTTACCTGTGGGGCAACCGGCACCTCCGCTTTCTGAGCGGGTGCCCCTACCATCAATCAGGCCCGCTTCATGGACCCCGCACCCCGTGCTACGCACAACATCATCAACAGATGATTCCTACGACAGCAGCAGCTGCAACTCCGACCTGTGCGATCCGCCATCGGATGAAGGGACCTACGGTTCCGGATCCGAAAGTTGCGGCAGCAGCAGACCAATCTACGAGCGCTACCAAAGCGTCGTAGTCATCCAGAGCGACGTGGACCAGCAGGCGCCCAACCCGCCGCCCAACCCAACACCTAACCCGCCAGATCAAAACGGCGGGAATAGAAGAAGCCAGTCCCCCCCACCCGAAGGGGAAAACAACGGCCATGTCATCCGCCTTAGCAAAGAAGGATGGGCCCAGGCACGCAACGCCGTGGCAGGCAACATAGTCCTGCCTGCAGACTCCTCCCGGGATCTGCTGATGGCCTACCATCTGCTCCTGATCGAGGAGCACAAGAAGCAGGTCAAGATGCAGGAGGTGCTTGACAAACGCAAGCAGGCAGCCTCAGAGTCCAGCGCGCGACGAGCCGCGCTCTCCGCCATGGGCATCGGCTCCAGCTCGAACGGCAACCAAGGCAACAAGCACCGCTCTCCGATGGAGAACATGGATCCCAAGGAGCGCCGTGAGGTGACCCGAACCCTCCACACATCCTTCATGGAGATGGACGCCGACGGCAACATCATCCCTAAAACGCCGCAGGCTGCGATCATGGCAGCCACTGCGTACCTCGCGGCCCACCCACCACCGTAGGGCGACCCAAAAAGAGCCATGCACAAGTCCGCACTTACCGGACTCGGACTCGTCGGAGCCGCGCTCCACCAGGAAGCTCCTACGGAGCCCAAAAAGAAAGCTCCGGTCAGGTTCGACCGTAGCCCCACCTCTTCATCCGAAGAAGAGGACCACGACCTTCCTCGAAGGAACAAGAGTTCGCGTCACCGCAACCGCGATTACGACGCCAGGGACGCGCTCACACAGCGCAAAATTGACAAAGCGCGAGCCAAGCGCGCATGCTCGTCTGAATCCGAGATGGACGAAGACGAAGGAGAACTCTGCGGAGCCCGATGCTTCAGCAGATCTGTTCGACGAACAAAGATGTCGCGCAATTTCAAGCTTCCTTCGGATACTCCGAAGTTCGACGGCACACAAGACCCAAAGGCGTGGCTCAGCGATCACCTGTCATCCGTCAAATTGCACGGGGGAAACAAGGAAACCGCCATGCAATGCCTTCAGCTGCAGCTGACAGGAGCGGACCGGATCTGGCTCAGCAGCCTATCTTTAGGGTCCATCCGAAGTTGGGATGATCTAGCCTACAGCTTCATCCGAAACTTCAAGGGCACCAGCAAGAGGCCCGCCTCAATCGAAGAGTTGCGGGCCTGCACTCAACGAACGGGCGAATCCATTCGCTCGTACATACTACGCTGGTCCAACACCAAGAACTCCGCAGCACACATCTCCGAAGAGAGGGCCATCGACACCTTCAGGGACGGCGTCAAGCGCCAAGACTTCAAGGAGGAACTCGGGCGCGTCAAGCCCAAAACACTCGACCACCTCATGGACATCGCCAACAGGTGGGCTGACGGCGAAGACTCCATCCACCGAGCACAATCAGAAGAAGAGGACGACTACGGCCAACGACGAGAGCGCCGTAGCAAGAGAAGATCGCGCGTCTATGACGATCGCGACGGACCCGACATGGTCGCGGCCGGCTACGCCGATCGCCGCAACGACGCCAACCGCAACAGTGGAGGATACCGCGGAGGAAACTTCCGCGACGGAGGACGCCCAACACAGTCGTGGCAGCGCCACGACCGCGATAACGGACCCTCAGCATACGAAAAACTTTCGGGTCCATGCACCAACCACTTCTACATCGACAAACAGGATGGCAATAAGAAGGCAAGCCACATGCTCAAGGACTGCCGCGAGTTCCAGAAACTCAACGAAAGCATGGTCCAGATGAGGCAGCAAGCTCCACTTCCTGGATTCGGGAACGCACCCGCGCCAGGTGAGATAGCGCATGGAGATCCTCCACCGCCACCTGTAGGAGGCCCGAACCAACCAGTCGCACCAGCACAGAACAACGCTGGGAACGGGTATCCCCCGCCGAAAGGAGCACTGATGATCCAGAAGGGGCGCCCCATGAATAGGGTGCAGAAGAAAATCACCCGACAGATCAACCTGGCCGTGGCAACTCCACCCGCCATCCCTGAGTACCTCAGCGGATCGGAGTCCTGCATCACGTTCTCGCCGGATCACCTTGCGGATCCTCGACCAGGTCATGCTGCCCTGGTGCGGGAGGCGCAGATCGGAGGTTTCGAGATGAGCCGCGTCTTCATGGACGGCGGCAGCGGCATCAACCTGATGTTCGCAAGTACTCTAGTAGCAATGCGGATCCCGCAGTGCAGCCTGGAACAGTCAGACACAACGTTCCACGGCATCGTCCTAGGAAAGGGCATATTCCCCCTGGGCAAAATATGGCTTGACGTCATCTTCGGCAAGCCGGACAACTTCCGACTCGAGCGACTCGAATTCGAAGTGGTGGACTGGCCATCACAATACCACGCCATCCTCGGGCGTGTAGCATTCGCAAGGTTCTTGGCTGTCCCACACTACGCATACCTGCTACTTAAGATGACAGGACCAAAGGGCGTCATCACAATCCACGGGAGCTTCACCCGATCGGACCAATGCGACAGGGATTTCAACAGAATCTCCCAATCATTCGGCATGCAGGAGGAGCTCGTAAGGCTCCGCGAGGTGACGGACAATGGGGCACCCCCAGTCGCACGACAAAACGCACCTGACATGTCCTTCGACTCCACCGTCAACACAAAGAAGGTGCAAGTCCATCCGACGGATGCCTCAAGACGGCGCTGATCGCCAACGAGCTCAGCCCCGCATAGGAAAGCGCGCTCGTCGAATTCCTCCGTGAGCGCTGGGAAATCTTCGCCTGTTGTCCTGCGGACATGCCAGGAGTTCCCAGGGAATTCGCCGAGCATGCACTCAACGTCTTTCCAGACAACAAGCCCGTCAAGCAGTCCATCCCAAGACTGTCCGAGCCACGGGCCGAAGCCATCGGGAAGGAAATAAACAGGCTACTCGTCGCAGACTTCATCAGGGAGATCAAATAAAGCGAGTGGCTCACAAATACAGTGATGGTTCCCAAGAAGGATACGGATATCCTGCGGATGTGCGTGGACTTCACGTCGCTGAACAAGCACTGCCCAAAGGACCACTTCCCTCTTCCTCGGATCGACCAGATCATCGATTCGATCGCAGGATGTGAGAAACTCTCCTTCCTCGACGCCTACTCAGGCTACAACCAGATTCGACTCAAGGTCGAAGATCAAGAGAAAACGGCATTTATCACACCGTTCAGAGTGTTCTGCTACAACACAATACCCTTCGGGCTAAAGAACGCAGGTGCCACGTACCAGCGATGCATGCAGGCATGCCTCAAGGACCAGATCGGTCGCAACGTCCAAGTCTATGTCGACGACATAGTCATCAAAACCAGGGAGGCGAGAACGCTCATCGACGATCTCTGCGAGACGTTCGATAACCTCGATCGCTACAGGATCAAGCTCAACCCCGAAAAGTGCGCCTTCGGCGTCCCATCCGGTCAGCTGCTTGGGTACTTCATCTCTTGGCGAGGGATTGAGGCAAACCCAAAGAAAATCAGGGCCATCATGGCGATGGAGAAGCCGAAAAAACTCAAGGGTGTCCAGCAGCTCGCAGGAAAAATAGCGGCGTTGAGCAGATTCATCAGCCGCATGGGCGAGAAGGCCCTGCCATTCTACCAGCTGCTACGCAAGGCAGATAAATTCGAGTGGACGCCCGAAGCCGACGATGCGTTCGAAAGCCTTAAACGGCTACTCTCCACCTCGCCCGTTTTGGTCACGCCAAAGGAGCGCGAGCCTCTGCTGCTGTACATAGCAGCCACCCACCAGGTGGTCAGCACCGTGCTAGTGGTCGAACGACCCGAAGAAGGCAAGACCCATGGGGTCCAACGCCCAATCTACTACCTCAGCGAGGTACTGACGCCAACAAAACAGAGGTACCCTCACTACCAGAAACTCGCCTACGGCGTGTTCATGACGGCTCGACGGCTGAGCCATTATTTCCAGGAGCACCAGGTGATGGTCACAACGGCACCTCGAACAAAGATCCTGAATAACCCAGAGGCCATAGGACGCGTGGTCCTGTGGGGCATCGAGCTGTCACCCCTGGACATCGTCTACGAGAAGCGACTCACAATCAAGTCTCAAGTCCTCTCGGACTTCCTTGTACATTGGATGGAGCTACAGCTGCAGACACCCCAGACATGTCGCAGTCATGGACGATGCACTTCGACGGCTCCAAGCGTGAAGCTGGAGCAGGATCCGGGGTCATACTGACCTCCCCGCAGGGCGACCAGATGAAGTACGTCCTCCGGATGAAATTCCGAGCTTCCAACAACGAGTCCGAATACGAAGCCCTCATCCACGGCATGAGGATGGCAAGGATCTGCGGTGCAACGCGCCTGGTCATCTACGGTGACTCCAACCTCGTCGTCCAGCAGACGATGAACGAGTGCGACGCACACGCTGAAAACATGATCGCATCGCAAGACTCTACAACGCACTCGAAGGAGAATTCGACGGCTGCGAGCTTCGGCACGTTGGAAGAGAAAGCAACGAGGAAGCCGACAAACTTGCCAACATCGGCTCCACCTGCGCAAAGGTGCCACCGGGTGTGTTCCTCGAACAGATCTGCGTGCCATCCATCAAGCAGAAATTCCCCAAAGGATCACCCGAAGAAGCAGAACACTCGGGGGCTACGCTGCCCGAAGGACACGAAGGACCCGAGAAACTGGACACAGAGGTCGCTATGGTCAACTTGATGCAGGTCATGGCAGTCGAAGAAATTTGGACGCGGCCGTACCTCCATTTCTTGATAAACGGAGAGCTGCCTGACAGCCCGACGGATGCCCGACGCATATCTCGTCGGTCAAAAGCTTTCACCATCATCAATGGCGAGTTGTACAAGCGCAGTATTACAGGTGTACTACAAAGGTGCGTCACCATCGGTGACGGGAAAACCATCCTCCAAGACATCCACGAGGGCATCTGCGGCCATCATGCAGGCAGCCGCTCCCTTGTCGCCAAAGCTCTACGAGCTGGATTCTACTGGCCAACGGCCATGAGCGATGCAAAGGACATCGTCCGAAGATGCAACGGGTGCCAAAGGTTCGCCGACAAACCGCACACACCCGGGTCAGAGCTCAGACCCATACCTATAGCCTGGCCCTTCGCTCAATGGGGCCTCGACATGATCGGCAAACTGCCAAAGTCCTCGAAAGGAGGGCACGTTTACCTCCTGGTCGCAGTCGATAAATTCACCAAGTGGGTCGAAGCCATGCCGGTTACCAACCAAAAGGGCAAGACCGCCGTCAAGTTCTTCGAATCCATTGTCTACAGATTCGGCGTATCGCATAGCATCATCACCGACAATGGATCTAAATTCATCTCCAAAGAATTCCAAGACTTCTGCGAAGGCCTCGGGATCAACATCACATACGCCTCAGTGGCTCACCCGCAAATGAATGGGCAGGTCGAAAAAGCCAACGGCCTAATCGGCGCGGGCATCAAGAAGCGCCTCATGATCCCACTCGAACAAAAGGCCGGAGCCTGGACGGAAGAGCTACCATCCGTCCTATGGAGTTTACGCACCATGCCAAACAGCTCCACCGGCTACACGTCGTTCTTCATGGTGCACGGAGCCAAAGCCGTGCTACCAGCCGAAGTACGCCACCAGGCCCCCCGGGTCGTCGCTTACAGCGAAGCCGAATCCACGGCTGCACTCGAAGACACCGTCGACACACTCGACGAGGCAAGAGATGTAGCAGCAGCTCGATCAGAGTGTACCAGCAGAGTCTCAGCAACTACCACAGACGTCGGCTGCGCCCAAGGTCCTTCGTCAAAAGAGACCTCGTCTTGCGACTCAAGCAAGAGCGACCGAAGAAATTCGAGTCACCATGGAAAGGCCCTACATCATCACCGAAGTCATCCCAGGTGGCGCCTATCGCCTCAAACACGTGGAGTCTGGAGTCGCATACTCCAACCCATGGAACATCGCACACTTGTGACGATTCTACCCCTAGCTACCTACCTCTTTACTTTCAATAAGGCTTTTCAGCCAAGGCTATTCAGCCGAACAATGTACTTCCTCCATTACGATATAAATAAAGCTAAGTGTCTCGCCCCAAAATTTCGTTCGATATTTGCAACTTTACTTCATGCTACACACGCACTCGGGGGCTCCCCCCACCTCACGATTTCATCGACTGAGGATAACACGTGTACACCTGAGTAGCTGACAACGTCAGACTAACGAAAAGGACACGTACTCGCACAAAGCACTGCGTGCTCAAACAATAACCAAACCTTTATAACAAAGGGCACAACATGCCCAGTCGAAATATAAAAAATTTATATCTATATCTTTTACAGGTACTACCTATTCTGAAGAATAACTTGAGCACGCTGCTCAAACAAATCTACGACCTGTTTGGCATACTGCCTTATAGCCGCGTAATGCGGACGCATATCCCACTCGCCACCATCCGGCCGAAGAGGTGGCCCAGCCGCTACAGCAGACAGATCTACATCAGGACGATGCAGCCTAACAAGGGACAACGCAGCCTTCACCCCTGCGACGAGCTGCTGCCTCACCAATTCCTGGACACGAGTCACGCTCCGAAATCTAGACAGAAGACCGGACAGGGTTGTTGGCACAGCATTCAGGGGAAACATCACATGCAGAATCGACGAGAGTGAAGTCTGCACTTGACAAAGCACCCGCGATACTTGGTGAACGGGATCCTGCACCGTTGCTAGAGCCATGGCACGGTCGCGATCCATCCAGAAGAACCTGCCAGCTTTCATGTCCTGTTGAGTCAAACAATTGACCCGAACAGCAATACGCTCTTTCTCCTCCCTTGGCGCAAGGTTAGCACCTGCGATGCATGCACACAAGTAAGAAGCAAGCAAAGCATACGCATCCGAAGAAATGAGCTGGAGCTCGAAAACAAAGAACAACTTACATTGTAGCTACTCAGACAGTTGAAGCAGTTCCGCCATCAAATACTCCTCTCTGGCTGCACCGCGATCTGCCTTGGACTTCCAAACATCGGCGTGACCACGCACCCCAAGCAACTCCTTCTCAAGACTACGAACACGGTCTCGAACAAAAGCAAGTTGTGACGAATCATCCAAAGATGGCCGCAGCCGCGCTGCAGGCGAGGTGTCAATAGGATCAGCACCCGAAGGAACCTAGAGCAGCAGAAAAGAAAATGACATAAACACTCAGATGGCGAAGAACACAACTCAACAAAATTCATTAAGTGGATAAATGCCACTACGTGGCACCGGGATTTTGTTTCCTCAACATAATTATAGCAAAAGAAAATTACAAACTATCCTACAGCTACAACGCCTAAGACGCGGCGCCCTAAGTCGCCTCAGAGCCGGATTGCCTCGCCTTGGCTTCCCCTGCTGCCGTAGCGTGTACTCGGCCAGCAGATCAATCAGCTTGGGCCCATATCGCTTGCAGCGAGCATAATAGTTAGCTAAGGCTACCTCGGATCCATCCGCGGTCGTCGGCATTCGGGAGGTGATCTGGGGAAGGTCCAGCTCCGCTCCAGCCGCCAAGGCCATCGCCATCCCGACAGACGCACCGATGTTCTTCGCGCTTAGCGCCATGCGCAGCGCCGGTGACAATGCCTCCGCCAAGGCGTCAACATCATCAAGAGCCGCGCCCTTGGGGACAAGCTCCTTGTAGAAGCGGCCAAGGACCTCCTTGGCCTTGGCAAGTGAGCTGACGATGGTGCTGCAGCGATCTTCGACCGCTGCAGTAGCATCATCTAGAGCACTCCCGTGCTCCAGAGCGCTGCGGTAAAATTTGATGCCTGCGGCATCTGAGACAATAAAGAAAAGGAATGAAGAAATCACCCAGAAGAAAGACAAGAAAAAAAAAGGGGGAAAACAAGATACTCACCCGAAACAGCCTTGGCAGCAGCCATGAGCTTGCCCGCCACCTCTCTTTCACGCGCAGCCGCAGCAGTAGCAAGCTGCTCCTCGCGGTCTGTGGCCTCCTGCTGCAGGCGCTCCTTAGCCTCGGCCGCAGTAGCCAGCTCCAGCTCTAGGCGCTCCTTCGCACCAACGGCGACCTCGGCCTTCTTCTCCACTTGACCAAGGCTCTTCTTGAGAGCATCAATCTCACGGAGGGAAGTGTTATGCTCCTCTGCACCCAAACAATACAAGCGTCAGACAACAAGACAATAATACAAAAGGAAAGAAACATCAAAGGCAGAATGGTACCTTGAAGCTGTTTGAGGCTGGCCTCCAGCACCAGGTGCTCCTGCACCAGTCGCTTGGCATCCTGCACAAAAAGCTGCAGGAAGAAGACCTACCAGTTAGAAAAAGGACTCGGGGGCTACGCCCAACAGAGAAGAACAGAAGCAAAATACACACACAAAAACGCTCAGGGGCTCCCCCCGAGACTCAAAAAACACAACAAGAAAACTCTTTTACAGATGCTCGGGGGCTCCCCCCGTGGCAGGAGACAGAAATACTTACATGATCCGATGGCGACGTCGAAGGTCCGCTAGCAAAATTCTGAGGCGCAACCACCTGAACCTCCTGCGGAGGAGGGTTCGGAGCAGCGCCCTTAGAAGTTGCCACCATCTGAGGAGGAGGAGAAGCGACTTTCGACTCCCCCATCATCTCCCGAGCACCATCGCTAGAGGAGTCGTTGGAAGAGTGCCTGGACACGAACAAATTAGTACAAGAACAAAGTAAAAAGAAAATAAAACGCAGTGCAGAGGAAACTTACGAGTCAAGCTCGCTCAGGTTGAAGACAGGAGGGGTTCTTCGGACCCTCTTCTCCTCTCTCTTCTCCTCTTTCTTCTCTTCCTTCTTTTCTTCCTTCTTCCGCTTCGCTGGCGGGTGCGGCGCTATAGCCCGCACAGGAAGAGCAGGAATAGGGGAGGAAGAGCCTCCATGCCCATCACTATGGCGCTCAAGACACAGAGGATTCCTAGGAGTCGGAGGAGTCGAAGCATCCGAAGACTCGTTGGAGCTCCGCGATTGTTTGCGAGTGTGGTCCTCGCTTGACTCGTTGGCATCTTCAGCCGGAGATCGCGCCGATGGCAGCTCGGACATGGAATCCACCAAATCATTATCCGGAGCATCCGGATATACTTCGGGTAATGGAGGCGACATAACCGGCACTTTGAAGCTCTGCACAGGAGAAGAACAATTTGTTAGCAAACAAACACAAAACAATGCAGTCGAAAAATAGCGCTACGCGCACGGATCTACACCTGTGGAACAGGAAGCGAAGAAGAAAACGGAGGAGTCAGCGACTTCCCCGGGATATCCTCTCCGGCCTTGAACTTTAGCAGCAAGCGAAGGGCCCTGTCGAGATCTCCCTGGGAGATTTTCTCAGCCGAAACCCTCGTCGGATCACGCCGGCCAGCATAAAGGAACATCGGGTGCGCCCTAGCCTAGAGTGGCTGCACCCGACGCTCGAGAAAGGTGCGGATGATATCCACACCGTTCACTTCCTTCTCCGGAATCAACTGGAGATCCTCTACCCGACGATATAGAGCCTCTATCTCCGCCACCTCACCATCCAAGATCTTGTTTTTCCAAGACCTTTTCGGCTCAATCTCCTAGGAGGGGTTGAAAGGAACAAGACCAAAATCTTGCCCAGGTACTACGGAGTCGCGGATATAAAACCATTGCCTCCGCCAGTACTGGATAGATTCGGACATGGAAAAAGAAAAGAAAAGCAGATTGGGCCTGAGGGAAATGATGCAACCCCCAATGGGATAAACACCATCCGAACCAGATTGCCTCTTTACGGAATAAAGTTTCCGTAAGAGGCCAAAGTGCGGCTCAATACCGAGCCAGCACTCACAGAAAGTGATAAAACAAGCAATGTGAAGAAGAGAATTGGGGTAAAGATGGTGCAATTGGACACCGTACAGAAAAAGGAGTCCACGAAGGAAGTCGTGGACTGGGAAGGAAAATCCGCGCAAGACAAAGGCAAGGAACATAACCCGATTCCCAACGGGGGGACGGGGGATTACCTCATTGCCTGGGAGTTTAACGGCCTCCCTATCCTGCGGATCGGTCCCGCTCATGGCTTCGCGGGATCACTCTCCGCTCTCTCCGCCGCCACTTGGTGACACGGGTAGCGGCGACACTTTTCTTCCCTCCAGCGGCGCTGGTGCCAACCGCAGATGAGGACTTCTTCGGTTTCCCCATCGCGGTACGGCGGCGCCGGCGGCGAGAGCGCAGGATGGAAGAAGGAAATGTGAAGGAATATTCCAGCGCGTCGCAAGAGCTCTCAGAACACAAGGAAGCAGTGAAAGCAAGAATCGATGCGGTGAAAACAAACTGAGGTTTTCCCCAATGATTATAAAGACAAAGACGATGCATGACAGCCGTCCATCGAGAAGACCTAACGCCAACGGCAGGATCTGGCCATACACGTGTCAGCATCACAACGAACCGTCGCTAACACGCCGTCCACTACGCACGAAAATCGAGGCGATGCCGTAATTATCTCCACGCCACGCATGACCGGTCAATTCAAGGTCAGACAGTGGGACCCATGTTCGTCCAGTCAAGTCATCTCTGGCGCAGCAGACGCTTGAGGTCATCGATCATCAGCACTGACGTCATCAAAAGCTATACTGGCAACATCTGCAATTTCTTCGGCTTCAAAGCAAAGAGTACTCACTCGAATCTACGATTCGACCAATTACTCGGGGGCTACTCCTATCAGGAGCGCTGGTCGCGCACCCGAAAGATGAATAGAAGCGAACTACTACTTCGAGTCCTCCGTCGAGTCTACGACTCTACTACGGACTCGGGGGCTACTCCCATAGGGAGTACGAATTTAATCATCCGAAAAAATTTCGTGTCCTACGGACTTACAACTGAACAACGTCTGAATTAAAGTCTCCGCTCGAGTCTACGACTCGAACAGACACTCGGGGGCTACTCCCATAGGGAGCGCTGGTCACGCACCCTATGAATTCTTCGACTGTGATCCTCGGATCAACATGCAAAAACTTTTCGGCAACTCTGCCCTAATTAACGCTAAGTGAGCAACGTCCTCCTTGGCTACCCGAAACACCTCCGCGGTGATAAACATTCGGATGTTGTGTCTGCGACACAAAGATAAGACCTACAGATATCATCTGATGGCCTGGCAACGCACACGACTGCGTTCTGCTAGTAAAAACCCGTGCTAACAAGTGCGATGAAAAATCCCGACGGACGCGTTGGGTACATCAGTTAAATTCACTGGAATTCCACTCCTGTAAGTCCTCCGCGGCCTGAGTCGAATTACGCCAGCATATGTTCCAGGTTCGAGTTGAGGGACTCGAACCTGAAGAAGATCGTGTTGTTTCGTCCTAAGACAGTTAACTGGCTCTGATCCGTCGGGTGAGTCAGGCACGCCCATCAACAATCCCTACACATGAACTATTGAAATACATAGTTGCACCCGAAAGATTGCAGAGTCCTCAGCCGAATCTACGATTCGACTGAACACTCGGGGGCTACTGACATGGTTATACCCCACGGGTACATGATCTCAGCATACCTTGTCCAGCCCAAGGAAGACCCACGGCAACTATACGCCGGCCCATGAAGATTTTCGGGTGGCCAAGGCCCATGACGCTTTCGGATCCTTGGAGAGCAAGACTAAAGTAGATAGGAAATTCAAAGGGGTAAAACCCTAGAACCTGTAACCGACTAGGTTTATGCCCGGGACCTGCCTGAGTCTATATAAAGGCTAGGAGGGCACGACCTAGATCCCTCCTCATACTTTCGCATACACAACTCCACGTCAGATTGCATCTGCGCACCCCTGTAACCTTCGGTTCCGCCGTAATCAAAAGCAGACAAGCAGGAGTACGGTTTTCCCTCCGGGGGCCTGAACCTGGGTAAACCTTGTGTCCCCGTGTTGCTTGTTTGCTAACCATTCCACGATCTCCAGCATCCTCACCTTCTCCAAAACCCAAGTCCATAACAATAGGCATTGATGAGATTAAACCTCGTCAGCAGCGGTGATCATTGGAATTGTCATGTATGTGCACTTAAGTCACGGGAACTTGCAAACAAGTTTGAAGCTAGAAAAAAATGACACGGCATCACTATAATCTCTCAATTACAGTGTGATCATCCTCTATAGATTAACACCAGCTAATACTATTTGGCGAAAGATTTTGCATTTTGTTATGGGGTGGCCTCAAGGCAGCTCCGTCCCTGTTTGCAAAATGAACTAATCAATCACAAGAGTTGGAATCGTGTGTGCACCGGTGGTCACTGCCTAGTCTGCTGGCCGGTTTGGGCAGGCAGATATTTTCCAAAAACCGTCCTACATTTCTGTTTTGTTATATATCGATTCAATCTGCATGTGCTGAAAATTTGTAATAAATTCTCTTAATAATTTTAATAAAGAAATAAAGGCCATATGCATCAGTCGATGCAGAGGCCGGGGTGATATCCCCATTTCGAAAAAAAAATCTGCATGTGCTTGATTCTTCAACATATCTCAGTCTTGTTAGACAAGTCTAGATTTTGATCGCGGACCCGCGGTTTACTCACTCGTGGTGATAAGAGAGATCAATGTATGGTGGAAGAAGCGCCTCAGCATTTTAGATGAACATTTCTGAGACGCCATCATGAACCATCAGATCAGAGTTTTAGCATTCGTTTAAGTTCAAAAGCAGAGATAATACTTCCAAGTCGACTGACCCATAACACACAAAAGACAAGGAACACTTATTGGTTGTTCTCATGACTCATAATCACTGATGTATTCGCCAGAAACCGCCGGTGGCCGATCTTGTCGGACAACACCGTGGATGTTCTGCACGCGTGTGGTGAGTACCTAGCATCTGATCACCAGCCCACAAATATTAGCGCTAGAGCCTCGGCTGAACAGGAATTTCTTATTCTATGATCTCACATTATGATATCTTAACTTGGTGAAAAATCATGTCTACAAGTTCCATGGGACACATCTACGCCTAGATTTCCGTGGTATTGATAAAAGCGGAGAATGTCATGACGGTTGCGATTGGAGAACCTGAAAGTGATGGCAGAGGCAAGGCCTTGGATGTGATACAGATTTTGCTTCATAGGATGTTGTATGGGCATGGCTTGCAGGACGATGATCTCGTCCACACCCATCACGTGATACATGTGAGCCCGGTCTTTGGTGACATGTAGTAGCGGCATCGGCAAGCGGGGACGGCAGCACTTGAGGGCTTCATTGTTAGTGATACTCCTTGAAAATCGGATTTCAATTCTTAAGGTGAAAGACCAAGGTCCGATCTTTGTTGGTTATACCTGGCAATAGTCCTATAGAAGACATTATTTTGAGAACTCGGACTATCTTTAGGGTGAAAACCTAAAATCAGTTGATCAGGCGATGAGGGTGCTTATACACTATTCCCTACTTAAAGGCGTTGCTTTTGGAGAACTTCGTTTTTAGTCTAGGTGTTGTCTTTGGTGGTGGTTTGTGGACTGTTGCTTTCCCTACTTGAAGGCTTTGCTTTTGGAGAACTTCGTTTTTAGTCTGGGTGTTGTCTTTGGTGGTGGTTTGTGGACTGCTGCTTTGAGTGATTATTCACTATGGCAGGGCTTTTTTCTGTCTTCTTTTTTTCTTTAGGAGGATGTGTGCAATCTTAATGTCTAGTTGGCATTTTGTTGGTGCAAATGCTAGGTGTAAATTTGTATTTTCACGATATTAATATATTCCCCTTGTTGATTGTTTTAAAATTCAAACATATAAAGGATCCTCATAAAAGATGTGTATACGCCTATGCATGTAAATTTGGTAACATAAAATTATTTCCAAGATTCCAAAAAAATAAAGAATTGAGTTATAGTACATAGACAATATTATTAATAGATCGGTGGAATTTCGTAAAAAGAATATAGTACATAGACAGTAATATGGTAAACAAGAAGTATCCAATTACAACAACTACCGGTGGAAAATGATCATACTATTTGACCAAAATTCACATGTATATGGTCCTATCCGTTTTCTATACGCATGGATTTTTGCTATAACTTCATAAATTTATAAATGTGATTTTCTGACTATTTATACTTTCTTCGTCCTAAAATAAGCGACTTGAGTTTGTCTAAATTCTCACATAGCGTGTCTAGATTTAGATCTAGACTAACCCAAGTCATTTATTTTGGAAGGAGGAAGTATAGTATGATCCTTGGTGGTACCGAGCGGGTACTAGCAGCTGAATATTCCGTACTCACACCTTGCTTGTACGGAGCGGGTACTAGCAGCTGAACTTGAAGTGAACTGGCCCGTGACGTCACGATTAGCCGGCGGCAATGGCCTGTGAATTGCGATCCTTAACTTTTACCGACGCACAGAAAAGAAGAGGCGAACTGGACACGCCTCACGCGTTTTCCCCGGAAAAGACAGAGTACGCGAGCTATTTTTGTTGCCAGACGACCATCCGAGCAGCAAGAACAACGCAGGCAGGCGTTTCCTTTTAAGAGGGGGCACGTCCGTCCTACACAAGCAAGCGCCCAGACACTCACATGGTAGTTGTACTTACAGTGAGTTTTCCAGATATTACCCCCGAAAATGGCATGCAAATGTCTCACTCGATCGGCCCCCTATTTATACATCGTCCTGCCCAATGCCAGTGCCATCAAAGTGTGAAGTGCCTGCTGGAGAGTAGCTAGCTACTCCTCCAGTCCTCATCTGCCGAGCCTTCCGTGTCTAGCTAGGAGTACTTAGTGAGAATTTTCTGGAACTCCGATCTCCATGGAGAACGGGAAGCAGAGCAAGCCGCTGCCGAGCCGTGGCGGCGTCATGAAGCGCCTGATGAAGCTCCTCTGCTTTTGTGGTGCGCCCCCGGCGGAAGGCTAGCGGCCCTTCTTCGATCTGACGGCTCTCGGTGCTTAATTAGAAGGCCATATTTGGTGTACGTCGGAGGCATTTTGAATGTGCGTGTGTGTATGTGAGAGAGAGTATTTTTTTTTTGAAACAGTGAATGTATGTGTATAGGATGTGTGCCCCTCAAGAATCAAGGTCGGCGTGTTTGTGCATCTGTTGGTGTTGTTGTCGTTGATAATGTAAATTAGATCTGGTACTATGTATTGGTTAGGTTATGTGTACTTTGTGTCCGTGTAACCGATGTGTACTTCTTTCCATTTCCACGCATGATTCCAAACAGCAGTAGCAATCTACTAGTTCGTCATTTCTCTAACACGGTTGTACTTTTAATTAGGTTGCTCTTTACACTGAGTCCTCCATGCGCGTCATGTCGCCTCTCTGTCTCCCGGTTGCTTGGTTAAAAGAGGATCGATTTAGCAGTACATTGTTTCTAATTGACCCACAGTCATTGCTAGATTGAGATCGGACAACATCGCACTTCTGGCCGCCTTCGCACCAAAAATCACCGGTGATCACTGAACTTGTCATGTAGTGCACTTAAGTCACCCAGCTTGCAATTGCAAAACAAACTAATCGATCACTACTTACAATTGTGTGCGCCTGTGGTCACTGCCTAGTCTGCTGGACGGTTTGGGCAGCCAGATATTTTGGGGTTTCTGTTTTGTTACATACCGATTCAATCATATAAAATTTCAAAAAGTTACCACAATTTAAGCTAGGGTTTCAAAAAACTACCACTTTCAGAAAAGAGACAAAAAAATACTAGTCCTTGACCCGATTGTCGCAAAAAACTCTAACCGGTCATCTTAAGTTGTTTGACGCCGTTTCTGACAAGACCAGCCCACTGTAAGGTTAACGTTACACTATTTAACTATTCGAGGAGACACACGGTAAACTGTTCACATATCCTAGGATTTTTTGTCGAACTTTGAGGGACCTACTTGTCAGATCCCCTCTCGCCTCTCTCTTTCTCTCTGCCAAGTGGAGCCCACCTGTGAGGTTATCCAAACCTACAGGCTACGGCCCCACACGGAAGTATTTTTTCCCCGCCGCCGTCCGCCCTGCCTCCTAGGTCGGTGGCCATGGTATGCCCCGCAGCTGCTCGCCCGACGTAGACTGCGATGAGCCCATGCACGGTCCTCCTCCAACTCGAGCACGGAGGCCGGCGAGCTGTTGCACGCAGCTGCTCAAGCGCAGGGCTACAAGCGGGGCCGTCGGCGAGTGCGCCGGCAAGCGCAACAGTCGGTGAGCGCACCGACGAGTGCAGCAGTCGACAAGTGCAACATCCTACTCACTCACAGCCGCCTCCGGCCTGAATTGGTAAAGGCAGTGAGAAATAGGAATATAAGAAATAAAAGTACTCCATCACATCCATAATAAGTATAGGTGATTTAGTATTGTTTTAGTACAAAGTTTGTACTCCCTCTGTTTCAAATTACTCCGCCGGCACGCTTATGTAGGTGGGCTATTACTCCCTCATTTTTCATTCAAAAAAATCCTGAGATTTTTGAAATAGATAGTATGAAATGTGTACTACGTATACCAAAAATCCAGAATTTTTTTTGGATGAAAAATAAGAGAGTACTAGTCCACCTAGGTAAGCGTGCGCGCGGAGTAATTTGAAACAGAGGGAGTACTACATCTTGACACTTATTTTGGATCGGAGAGATTTGAAACCGAAGAAATGGATCATGGGTCAGCGAAGGTTGAGACAGGTATCAACCAACGAAAAATGGAAAGCAAACATAAGCTAGCCATTTGGAAGTCTACTGGTGTGCCATCACTTGGTAGTCTGGAAATAAAAGTCTTATGCAACCATAAGCATTCGGTTACATCCAATATCAATATGCTCCCGCTGATCCGTCGGGAGAAGGTAGGACCATAGTTGGGTCTAGTGGGTAGCTCGTCAAATAACCTGCAAAAATTAGTACCCGTATGTTTTTCAAAAATAAAGTTATTTCTTGTAGTGCATATTGGCGAACATAAAGCTGATACACCAATGGTACTCTAGCTTTATCATGCTTACGCATGTCATTCAACCAATTACCAAACATATTAGCAATATTTATAGGTGATGGTATGTTATACGTGAAATAAACCATTCGCCAAATAATGTATGCAAAAGAACATGAGAGAAATAAGTGTTCCATAGTCTCCATTGCGTCACAAAAACAACACTGGTTACATCCATTCCATTTTTCTTTGACAAGGTTATCCTTTGTTAGAGTACTTTATTGTTTAGGAACCACATACATATTTTAATTTTTAGGGGGATTTTCAACTTCCATAGATATTTGCATAGGAATCTCGTGTGACCATGCACTAGGTCCATATACATAGATTTTACTATAAATAATCTGTTAGAATTGAGCTTCCAAACAAACTTGTCCTGATCCTGAGAAAGTTGTACTACCATTAGGGTGTGTTCGGTTCTGGAATATGGTGGAATGGAACGTTTCGCGCCTAGCGTCCATTCGTGTGTTTGGTTGGAACTTGGAAGAAAGGAACAGAACCAGTTAGTTTCTCGGAACGGAATATTCCTCTAATATGGAGAACGAGGTCGTGCGACCGAATTGGTCGGATCGCCCGGAACGGCTTGCTGATTAGCGAACTAATCCAGCTAAGATGATTAACCAACGGGTTTTTTTGTTGTTCAGACCGAACACGCGGCGACGTGAGCAGAAACACGGCCGCGGTCGGCAAGCACAGCGATGACGACGGGCAAGGAGGCGAGCGGCGGAGCGGGCAAGCTCGGCCCTCCACGCATCCGGGCGGCAGCGGTGCGGGCAAGCTCGACCCTCCGCGCATCCGGGCGACAACATCGCGGGCAAGCTCAGTGGTGGGCAAGCAGGCGGGCGGCGGCGCGAGCACCCGGGTGGCGATGGCGCGGGCAAGCAGGTCGGCGGCGTTGGCAAGCAGGCAGGCGGCGGCGCTAGCAAGCAGGAGGACGGCAACGCGAGCAGATGGGCGGACGATTTTAAGAAAAAAATATTAAGATAAAAAGTATTTGCTACTATTAATTATAATTATTAATTTTAAGTTCAAATTATTAGAATTTTAAGTATTATTAAAGCTATTCTGTTCCGGTCCCAATTCTTCCAACCGAACACAATATGGAACCATTCTGTTTCTTATTTTTTTCCGAACCGAACATGGGATCGGAACCGTCCCATACCCTCGGAATGGACTCACTCTATTCCATTCCTTCTTGTTCTGAACCGAACGCACCCTTAGTCTTTCACATAAATGTAACAACTCGTTCCACTTATTGCCGGTTATTGTTCTCCTGAAACCAATATCCAGATGAGTTTTTACTAGCATATTTGCAACTAGAACATTCTTTCTTTATGCAATGTTATATAAAGACGGATACTGTTGAGCTAAGGATGTATTTTCTAGCCAGATATCTTTCATGAATCGAACCAATCAAACCATTTCCAATTCGGAAGAAACCTCTATCAAAGAAGTCTTGTTTCGCCCTCATAAGGCCCTTCCAAAATGGGGAGTATGTGGGTTTTGCTTCCACTTGCGATAAGGTTTTAGTAGAGAGGTACTTTTTAGGAAAATCCATTTGCTTAGCAAATATTTATTCTTTAACTCCGGTACCTTAATACATAAACCCCCTCATCCTTTGGTCGACAAAAAATATTCCATTTTGTTAATCTATATTTCTTTATCTTCTCATCGTTTTGCCAAAAATATTGACCTGAAAAAGCCTAGTTGCTTTTCAACCCCTTTAGGGGTTCAAGAAAAGAGAGCATAAACATTGGTAGACTGATAAAAACCAAGTTAATGAGCACAAGTAGGTCACCATAGGGAAGTAGCTTTTCTTGTCAGCATCCTAGCATAGTCATAAATCGACTTCCCACTAGATTCCATTCTTAATTGCATAATTTTCTATTATCTATAGGTACACGAAGGTACCGAAGGGTAAAGAACCAGAGTTGCATCCAAAGATTTTCTTTTACTGTTGTTCCATATCCTTCGCTTTTTCACAACAGAAAAGTTCACTTTTGTGAAAGTTAATTTTGAGGCCAAAAGTTGGTCAAACATGCAAAGAATGAGATTCATGTAATGGGTTTTTCTAGGTCATCCTCCACGAATAATATTGTATCATCAGAATATTGTAATATAGATACCGCTCCTTCGACCAAGTGAGGTATGAGGCCCTCAACTTGGCCATCTTCCCTCGCTCTTGCGCTGATGATTACCAACATATCTACGATAGTGTTAAACAGTATGGGTGACGAAGGATCATCTTGTCTTAATCCTTTTCTCGTTTGGAAATAATAACCAATATTATCATTGATCCTTATTCCAACAATACCGTCTTGCACAAAGTGTTTAATCCGTTCAAGTGTTTAATCCGTTCACATCATATAGGACCAAAACCCTTCGTGCATAAAGCTTGTTGCAAAAATGGCAACTGAAGCTTATCATGGGCCTCTCGATTTTGAAAAGGATCCCATCCAACCTTTTCTGATGGATCTCATCAATGGTTTCATGTAAGGCGATCACACCTTTCGAGATGTTTCGCCCTGGCATGAAAGCAGTCTGAATGGGCTGAACCATGGATACCAGTATCTTTTTTGTATTTTCTCAATCTCATATGACTAAACCATATTGGAGACAGTTCCCGCGAGGCTACAATTGAGCCCTGTTTCCGGTTGTTTTGCATTGGAAGCCATGTTCCCAAGACTGGGAACGCCTAGTAGTTTTTGGCATGGGAATGCCTAATTTTCCACTCGCGTTCCTATGCCGAATTCCCAGGCGGCGCCAACTTGCCGTGTTTTCGTCCAAATTCGGCACAAATTTAACCAGTTTTCAGCATAGTTCATCATAATATGAATATAGAGTGTTGTTCGGCATAGTTTGCTATGAATTTAAACATAGTTTGGCATGAAATTAAACATAGTTCGGCATATAATAAAAATACAATATATTTCGGACTAGTTTGACCAGTTCATGTTCGACATCTATGTGTTGTCCCTCTGTATCTATATGTGCTCAACCAAATCATCCTGTAGATGTTGATGCACTACCGGGTCTCGGATCTCCTGACACATGGCAATAAAGGCAGCCCAGGTTGGCGGCACCTGATGATCATGATCTGTAAGAGGTCTCTATCTGTAGTATGGCTCATTCTGCCCGACCAAACTCACTGGGTCCTTCCTCTCATCCTCAATGATCATGTTGTGCAAGGTCACACAACAGTTCATCACTTTCCACATCTGATCTTTCGACCAGGTCATAGAAGGAAACCGGACAACTACAAACCTCTGTTGGAGCACACCAAACGCACGCTCCACGTCCTTCCTGCAAGCTTCTTGTTTCTTGGAAAACTAAGCATGCTTGGGAGCATCGGGTTTGAGATAGTCTTCACAGATGTTGCCTATCTTGGATAGATGTCATCTGCAAGATAGTATCCCTTGTTGTAGTGGTGTCCATTGATCTCAAACTCCACACGGGTAGCATGACCCTCAACAATCTTGGCAAAGGCATTTGTGGACTGGAGGACGTTGATGTTGTTGTTCGTTCCTGTCATGCCAAAGAAGGAGTGTCAGATCCAAAGATCATGTGTATCTACTGTCTCGAGTATCACAGTGCAACCTCTTTTGTGGCCTTTGTACATTCCTTGCCATTCAAATGGACAGTTTTTCCATTGTGAATGCATGCAGTCTATGCTTTCAAGCATCTCAGGAAATCCTCTACTTTCATTGGCTGCGAGGATCCGAGAAGTGTCTTCAGCAGTGAGTGTTCTCAAGTACTGTGGCCCAAACACTGCAATCACTACCCTACAAAACTTGTACAAGCAATCGATGGCGGTGGACTCGGCCATGCAGAGATAGTCATCAGCATTGTCACCCGGTGCTCCGTATGCAAGCAACGTCATCGCCAATATGCACTTTTGCAGTGAGGAAAACCCATTCTTCTTGCACACGAAATAGGGGTCGAACTCCCGGATAGCATGCACGATCTCGAGGAAGAGCTTCCGGCTCATCCTGAAACGGCGCCGAAACACGGCCTCTTCGTGTAGAAGTTCGACGGCGAAGTAGTCGGCATACATCATGCAGTAGCCCTCCATCCTATGCCTTGTTTTGCACTTCCGGCGACCCTTCGCCGAGTCACCACGCTTCTGCGTTGCTGTCTGCATGTACAGCTGGACCAGAGGCGAGGATCTGCACGTGCTCTGCATCTTTGGCGGCTGCGGCGTTCTCTTCCTCCAGCAGCACGGCGAACATCTCCTCCTCGTCGGAGTCCATGATCGAACGGGCAAAACACCGAACACTTGGCGGGCGAGGTGGCGGGAGCTCGAAGCGAAGCCGGGCTACGGTGAACGATGGGCGGCAAAAGGTGGCCTAGGTCGAGGGGAAAGGGTGCGGCGACGGCGGCGGACCTATCTACAGGTGTGACTTCGGCTTGGAGTGGTGGAGCTTCGCCGGCGAAGGCATGGCGACAGGGACAGCCGAGGAAAGCTCTTCGCCACGGGAGAGGCGAGTGGTAGTGGGAAATGGGGTTGTCTCGCTGACAGGGTTAGGCCACGCGCGTTTTCGCTTCGTCCAGCGTTCCCGGCTCCCTGAGATCGGCCTAGAAATGCCGGACGAAACCACATACTGGGAACACGACTAGCCATTTTTCAGCATCCGGATGAAAAATCGCCTTGGGAACGTTTTCCTAAAAACCCTAGTGGAGATGCTCTGAATATTCTGTATGTATACCTTGCTCGTACCTAGCGGATACTAGCAGCTGAAATGGAAGTGAACCGGCGGGTGATATTCCCAGCTAGAACGATTAGCCGGCGGTAAGGGTCGCGTGAATTGCGTTGCACATAAAAGGATCTCAAGCGTTTTCCGGGAAAAGACACAGCTACACAGTATGCAAGCTCGCCGGTGTCCTACTCACTAGTCAGAATTTTTGTTGCCAGACGACCATCCGACCAAGCAAGAACAACACACGCAGGAGGGCGTTTCCTCCTAGGAGGGGGCACGTACGTCCTACACCAGCACCCAGTCACTCACACGTACTATACTAGTACTTACAGTGAGTTTTCCTCAACTTATCCCCGAAAATGGCGAGCAAATGGCTGACCAGGCCTAGAGTTGTAATCCACGTAGCAGACCCTATTTATACATCGCACTGCCCAATGCTACTCCTCCAGTTCTCTTCTTCCAAGCCTTCTGTGTTTAGCTTGGAGTACTAGTAATTTTTTGGCTCTCGAAGCACCATGGAGAACGGGAAGCAGAGCAAGCCGCTGCCGAGGCGTGGCAGCGTCATGAAGCGCCTCATCAAGCTCCTCTGCTTTTGCGGTGCGCCGCCCGCGGAAGGCTAGCCGCCGTTCTTGGATCCGACGGCTCCCGGTGCTTAAATAAAGGTCACATTCGGTACGTACGACGGGAGCATTTTCAGTGTGCATGTTGTGTAGTAGTTTTTCTGTTTTTTTGAAACGCGTGTGCATGCATGTGTGTAGTATGTGAAGTAGTAGTACTGCGTATGTGTGTTTTCCTCAAGACGTGCTACGTGCTTGTGCATCGGTTTTGTTGTCAAGCGATGTAAAATCAGATCTGGTAGTACCCGTGTGTTCTCGTCGCTGTGTTCAGATTACGTGTACGTCGTGTCCGTGTGTAACCAATGGTGTAGTGTACGTTTTCTTCCCTGCCTCAAAAAAAAAAAAACGGTGTACTTCTTTCCATTCCACGCCATGTAATCCAAACAGCATCGGTAAAACCTAAAATGGTCTGTCATTCCCGTAACACTGCTGTTGCTTAAGTTGCTCGAATACGGTTTCTGGCCTCCGCCGGACGAACATGTACATGGTGGGTCGGGCTAATTAAACTGACGATGTGGTAGGTCCCTTCCTTGATCGCCGACTCTGTAACCGAACTTCCCAAAAGAGGAGCGTTGTCACTCATTATTCACCCATGACTGTTTCCTGGAATTAGGCTCGAAGTGGGACGATTGTTAGCGTTTTCCTGAACTAGCTGTTGAACTTGAAGCGAGCAGGTGAGATAATGGTTAGCCGGCGGCAAGGGCCATGTACATTGCGCCCTAGATGCACTAGGATTCGTTTACTGACGCACAAGCCGCACAGCTGAAACGGAGAAGCAAACACACACCTTATATATTTACGCGTTTTCCAGGAAAAGACAAGCTGCACCACCGTGTGAAAAGCTCGCGATTGTCCTACTCGGTATTTTTTGTTGCCAAACCGACCGTCGAAACGTTACTTGCATACAATTGGGCGGGTGTTTCCTTCCTTCCAAGAGGAGGGACACGTCCGTCCTACTCCCACACCAGCGCGCACTACGCCGTCACATGTACTACTCGGTACTTACACCGCGTCTTCCCGAGCTTACCCCTGAAATCACCGTCACCGCAAGAAACCATAACTTCCAAGAAAAGAATGTTTTCTAACATTCGTTTGGTGCTACGTAGCACTCGCAAGCCATTCAACATTGTGCATACATACATGTATGCCTTCCTACCATGGAAAAGTTCTGAAAAATGAAATCAACAAATAGAAACCGCGAGGTGTTTTCCCACAGGAGCACATGGCGTGAGCGGCTGAACCTAGAACCAAAACATCCACCTATTCTTTGTCGAGAAAAGAATGAACCAACTCCTAATTAAAGCAGATGCCATGTTACTTCGTCTGATCCATTTGGCATCAGCAACGCGCTGAACTGTAAGTTTGCAAGAAGTTCACCCACACAGGGCACCAATATTAGACGCCACGAAAAGGCTAGCAACAAGGTAGCAGAGAACAATACTTTAGCCTGAAGTCGATCTGAAAATGATGTACAGACCCATTCATTGTTACAAGTATCTGCCAAATGCTAACAAAATAGAGAAATTTCTGGTCTTTGATTCTGTAAGATATACCTTAACGTCTGGGGAAAAAAAGAAAATTAGAAACCAATAGCTAAAGATCATTTGTAAGAAGGGAGAAAAAGGCCAGAGGGTATGCCAACACCACATGCTTGGGCAAGTATTTCTCATCATCCTTAAAGGGGCAAAGTATGGCCGCAAGTTATAACTGAAAGGATTATGTTGATACAGCTAGTTCTAAAAAAAAGAGAATCATGTGCACATAGACAAATCTAACGTAAATTAAATGTTAGTTCCAAGTATTAGAATCAGAGAAGATAAAATGTTCCATAAAAAATGTACCCCCAAAGAAATAGGAAAGAAATATTATAACTGGAAAAAAATCGGTTCAAACAGTGTTTAAATTACGAAAGGCTGATGGGAGCCGCTCAACTAACTCGATAACAAAGTCAGTCTATTGCTTTAGCAATATAACCACCAGCATAAGCTGAAGTATTAGTTCACTAATTCTGTATGCAACAACAAAAGCTCGGACGGTATGATTGTTTGGCCTATCATTAGGAACACATCCATAATATGTATATATAGAAAAGTTGCCCATCGTGCATGTATGGCGAAAAAATGGGTATTCTTAGACCTTAGTAACCTCCTGCTACACTGTCTAGAAGAGACAGTGAAGCAACAATGTTATAAAGCAATCAGGCCATTATGTCTTCAACTCACTATTTGATCAAACGTATATGAAATGTGGTATTTCAAACTGCCCATCACAGGATGCATCAAAATTATGAAGTGGCAAGACACCGCCTTGAGCCAATAGTACTCACCTCCTTGCAATCAGCTAAGCAAAATGATTAGCAGACTAACTATTTGAAGCACTCAAATCAATATCCAAGCAAGAAAAATCCAACATGACCATCAACTGCAAATTAGAAAAACCCAAACCAAATGAGAAAATTAACATGGAAACCGGAGTCCTGATGGCAATAATCAATCGCATGATAACAAGTGTGCCAATTCAATACCAGCAATCGATACGTAGAGATCTGTTCTTACCTTTGTAAGGGGAATACTTCACAAGAAAAACCATATCCTCCCAATAGCTGCAAGGACAACATTATTGGAAGAAGGGTGTGGGATTACCTGCGAGTTAGGACAAAATGATGACCAATTAAAAACAGCCGCTAGATCAGACTATACAAAGCCTCTGGGGTCATGGCGTAGATCGCCCCCATTATATTGTTTAAAAATCATATCCTCTCAATAGCTGCAAACCTCCTGAAGAGATGAGGACAACATGTTGGAATGATGGTGTGGCATTGCCTGCGAGTAAGAACAAAATGATAGTATGATACCCAATTAAAAACAGCAGCGAGGGTGTGGCATTGCCTGCGAGTAAGAACAAAATGATACCCAATTAAAAAACAACAGGTAGATTAGATTAACATAGACTCTAGGGTGGTGGCATAGACCTCGACCATTATATTGTTTCATGCTAACCTTGTGATCTGCTAGGCCTTCGAAGCATGCATAGGAAGGACATCGGAGTTAAACTAAGCAATGGGGCCTCATCTTCTTATTCTAACTTTTGAAGGCACGCACAGAGAAAGCCCCGATCCACTGATAACAACCTAGCATATAGATTGACAATTTTTTTGCAGAACTCGAAGGTAGGCCCGAGACTTAGGGAGCTTACCTAATAAATCGCCCATGACCGTCACACACTCATCGGCGGTCGAGCTCGCACACAAAGCCCTGCAGCGATGAGCAGAGGCAGCACCATGAGTGACTCAAAAGATTATTTGGAAAGCCATATGCTACATCATGAGTACACATCCTTTCACAATCAGCTGGAAAAAACAACAATCAAATGAAGTTTCCAATCCAAACATAGAGTAAATCCAAATTATTATTTAATGGACTAATCAAAACTCATCCGTACGACAAGGAAGTCGTGTTTTCGTAAGTTCATAAATTGAAAGCGAGTAAAGAACAATATATATTTAGGAATATGCTAGGACAAGAATTTTTGTAAAATAAGTACCAGGTATGGTTTAGCAAGCTAGCTTGTAAGTAGATTACAACTAGAGTTGAACTGTAAGAGATTATATCAAAGTTGTAGAACGATTTGAACCTAAACTTTTCTATTTTATTACACCCTGTACTGCAGGAAATAATAAAATAGTCTTATACATTTGGTGGTGATAATGTGCAGTCATTTTTTTCAATGGTATGTACTGGCCAAAGCTGATTAACACATGAACTGCATTGCTATCCCAAAAGTACATTGGCCACATGCCAATTTTGAAAGAATGGGGCGTACTGGCCAAATCTATTAACACATGAACTGCATTGCTATCCAAAAGTACATTGGCCGCATGCCAATTTAGAAAGAATGGGGCACGGCTGGGTTTTTCATGTACTGCCATATCTTGGAGCATTTGTGCTGCATTTGATGCCACCGAGAGTACTATGACCTACACAACCATTTAAAAAAAATATAGATCCCATTGCCCATGTGATTATCTCGAGAAAAAGCAAAGGTCCAAGTTCTCAACCATGTCCTCAACTCAACAGGGAAAAGAGAAATGTGTTTCTACCGTGCACAGTAAATAGCATGCACTGTTTCACTGTGTCGTGTAGTTTTCATGCAGGTTTCTGAAATGCGACAAAACTTTATGAACATTTCAGCACGACATGCACAGTATATACCGTGCCGGAAAAAGTCTAGCACGGCTCACATACGTCAAACGTGACAGCTCCGGCAAATAAGTTCTCCTAAACTCCGGTCCTTTCAGTTTTAGCCGTGTTCCACCTTCGATCTCTATAAATTGAGCCTGATCAACCTCAATCTCCTGGCAGCCATCAGATAAAAAAGATGGCACTCCTGATCCTGCATGAACAACTCCTCTCAGCACTACTTGTCATCATAGTTATTCCCGTGTGCTTCTTCATCACCAGATCCAGGAGATCAAGTAATCCATTTCTACCAACAGATTGGCCCATCGTGGGCATGCTCCCTGGCCTCATCGCCAACCGGCACGGCCTCCACGACTACGCCGCAACCATCCTGGCCGCCTCCGGGCACAACTTCAAGCTGCACGGCCCTCCGGCCACCAGCGTGCGGTACCTCCTCACCAGCAGCCCGGCCAACGTTCGCCACATCTTCACCACGAACTTCGCCAACTACATCAAGGGCGACGAGCTCACGGCCGTGCTCGGCATACTGGGTGGCACCATAGTCGCCGCCGACGGCGACTCCTGGCGCCGGCAGCGCGAGACGATCCACCATGTCCTGACCAGGCCACGGCTGTTGGACTCCTTGTCTCGACGTTGCCACAACAAGGTGGCGCTGGACCTCGTGCCCTTGTTAAGCCACATGGCAAGCACACATGCCACATTCGACATGGAGGACCTCCTAGGCAGGCTAGTGTTCGACGTCACTGTCATGGCGGTCTTCGGAACGGACCCGTTCAGCTTGGCTGCCGACATGCCTCCCGTGCATGTTGCCGCAGCCTTGGACACCCTGATGGAGGTGGCCTTGCAACGGATGAGTTTGCCTGTGACCTGCTGGAAAACGCTGAGATGGCTCAACGTTGGCCAGGAGAGGAGGCTCGCCCAGGCAGAATCGGTGCTATACAGCTTTGTGGCGGAGAGTATCCAGAGAAGTATGGCTGCCGGCGACAAGGCCGCCGCTATCAATGCTGGGTCCGATATCCTGTCCTATTATGTCAGTGGTGACTCAAACCCAGACTTTCTTGACCAGAACAGGGAGCCCACCGACTTCCTGCACAGGACGTTCATCAACTTCATGGTCGCGGTGCGTGACCCGATGGGCTCGACACTGTCGTGTCTCATCTACAACCTCGCCACGAACCCGCATGCCGTATTCGGCATCCGCAAGGAACTGGCGCCAATCGCTGCGTGCAAATAAAGCGGCTCCACGGCCGATGAGGTCGTGTTTGAGCCGGACGAGACCAAAGACCTTGTGTACACCCAAGCAGCCATGTTCGAGTCCCTGAGGATGTACCCGATCGCCCCCCTCGAGCGAAAGGCGGCTGTCACCGACGACGTGCTGCCGAGCGGCCACAAGGTGCGCGCGGGGGACACCGTCTTGATCTCCACCTACAGCATGGGGAGACTGGAGCAAGTGTGGGGGGAGAACTGCCAGGAGTACAGGCCAGAGAGGTGGCTGTCAAGGGACGGCGACAAGCTGCGGCACGTGCCGTCTCACGAGTTCATCGCGTTCAACACGGGGTCTGGGGCGTGCCTCGGCAAGAACATCTCGGTGGCGCTGGTGACATCCATCACTGCCACAGTAGTGTGGAACTTCGACGTGGAGGTGCTGGAGAGCGATGCTGTCAAGCCCAAACTGTCGCTTATCCTGCAGATGAAGAACGGACTCATGGCCAAAGTTAAGAAGAGATCACAGGGGGAAGTACCACGCGAATAAGAACGCTAAGCCATCAGGTCCAAACATATGGACGCGAATAAGAGCATGCAGCAACATAATCTTGATCTGACGCTTATCCCCCACAATCCATTCAAAAGCTAATACTCATCCTGGAAACCTCATCCTACTCGACCACCATCTAGATATTGTGGCTTGTGCTCATTGTTATGCTTAGTTGATAATTGATATATGAATAAAATGAATGAACCGATGTGTTAGGGGATCACCAATGGTCATCGTTTCATGGTTGGACCAGAATGAAAAAAAAACTACAAAGATCGTCTGCTTTTATTGTCTAGCCAAAGCATCCGACATCTCTGCATTGCAAAATTTAATTCTGATCCCAATGCGGTGCTGTCAGTCTTCGATTTACTACTGACAAGTGATTTTTTTACAGCTACTACTAACAGCTGTTAATACACTAGCTGAATGACAAACTTGGGACTGTGTATTGGGCGCACACACATAAAAAGAACTCGTTGCTTCTCAAAACAAAGCTACTGCATGTGGAAAACCTGGAAATATAAATTAACATGGATTTCAATATACATAATATCACAAAACACATGGTACTTTTACCTTTTCGCTGAGACTTCTTTGCGTCAATGTGGTTAATCACATGGGAACTGAAATGTTGTGTACATACAGGAGACAAAAAATGTAAGGCCATATGTATCTGTCGATGCAGAGGCCGGGGTCTTATCCCCATTTCGAAAAAAAACAGGAGACAAAATGTCCCAGTAACGTTTTGTAGAAAAAACCTTCCTCTTTAGACATAAATATTGACTTTGGTGCACAATAGTTTGTTTAGAAACATGCAATCTTGAACTTACAATGAAAAGCTAGCAAGTGACAACAATGCAGTATCATGCAAATCAATCAGTGCAAAAAAAAGAACAGCTGCTCACATTTTACTGTGCCTGCTACTGGATCCGCTCCTTTCGGTGTCGATGACTGCTGCTGCAGAGCGTACTCGTGAACCCTGCTGCTGCTAGAAGGAATAGCCTTCAGAATATTCTACAGACTTTCACACAACTGATGAACAATGAGCACCAAAACATTTTGTAATGTTACCAACCCTGGAATAGCATGATTAAAAGAGATGACGGCACTACAGATGCAAGAGCATACTAAATCTTCGGTATAAGTACCACAGCTTTGCATTTTACACCGTCTGTCAGCAAAACTACTGGAAAATGTGACATCCGGTGGATGTCTTCATGGCAAATTTTCAGTGCGAAGACCAGTGAGGGGCAAGGATATCATATGCTCCAACTATACCTGGTTGTGCTCCTACAGACCTAAAGTACAAGTCATGCTACCATCTTCCTATAGACTAGCGTCATCTCTGATTCGGGTGAAGATTGTTGTATCATGCACGAAATCAATCTAACTCAAGAACAATGTACATGTCTACAAACCCGACCATACCAAGCATGTTAATTTTATGGCTACGTCTTGCAGAAAGTGGCATTTATTCAGCCATTTAAGTTTTTTCAGACAATAACTAATGAGTCTACATGTCAGTTTGAATATTGTTCTCACGCCATCTGAAGCCACACAAGCCTTTCAAAACTTGAAACCAACTCAATCATCAGCCTCACATTTAAAAACATGCCCCACAAAATCATTAGAATGATGAGTGAACTCATATCAGCTGAATGGTCGCAGCTGCTCAAAGATATGGCAGTGTGGGGGATGCATCCAAACTGAGAACAAAAGTAGATGCATCCTCCCATGAACAAAATTCTGTTGCTAAATATAAGAAGTGTGGGGGAGAAGATCATTTCAACTATTTAACCTTATTTATTAAGTACTACTTGAATTGAACAATTACTAGCAAACACCTATCATCTAGTAATCCACGCAAGATTCACCATATTACACTGAAAAAAAATCTGTAGACACGTCCTCCCCATGGAAAAACAAAAAAGATGCCAATCCCTCTCTGAACACAGTTGATTTCAATTTCTATTATTAGTACTACTCCCTCTGCATCTGGCAAACCATTAGTACTTCATACTTAGTTACTTAGAATTGAACGGCAACCTATGAAAGGCTAAGTAATGTGTGGCAAACAGGCAAATCTCCCTCTGCATCTTACCGTCCAATGGGAGTAGTCGCCCATTGTTGCTTCCTCCGGGACATACAAATGGGGGAAAATGCGCCTTCGGGACCGAACATCGGCAAAACCCGAACACACTGATCTCTGTGAAATACCTGGAGGATCACTCCGGCGAACTACTAAGGAAATCTGGCGTTGAGCTCTGAAGCAAAAGATTTGGTGTCAGAAGTGGGGTTCGAACCCACGCCCTCGTTAGAGGACCAGAACTTGAATCTGGCGCCTTAGACCACTCGGCCATCCTGACTTGCCATATAGTGCCTGAGGCTGACCCTTATAAACCGGCGGTAATCCCGCTAAATTCCCGATGTGGGACTAAACTGTCGAGGATTTATGCAGCTTACCCGTAGCAGCCGGCCGGCGTGTCCACTGCGAGTGCCGAGGCCTCCCGCCGTGGGGCGAAGGACGGATTTGTGCCGACGCTCGACCCCCTCCCTCTGCTCGACGAAGCGCGCGCTGGCCGCCGCCGACCTCGAACGAAGACCTCGACCGTGGTCGCGACGAGGTTGGACGGAGGAGGAGAGAGCCGCTACATTCTCACGGGAGGAAGGTCACGCCGGCGGAGGCGGCTGCAGTCCGGCGTGGATAGATGGATACGAACGGAGGAGGGGAGATGAGAAGAGACGAGATGGGAACGACAGTGGCGGTCAACGGCTTAGCCAGAACATTTTCTCCTATGCAATGCGGATGTTTTAACCGGCCCAAGAGGCCCTCTCGATGCCGGCCCAGCCGCCCAGGTTAGAGATAGCACGGGCTAGAAAAAAACTACAAAGATCGTCTGCTACCCTCAAAAAAAAAAAGATCGTCTGCTTTTATTGTCTAGCCAAAGCATTCGACATCTCTGCATTGCAAAATTAAATCTGGTCCCAATACAGTATTGTGGGTCTTCGATTTACTACTGACAAGTGATTTTTTTACAGGTACTACTAACAACTGTTAACACACTAGCTCAATGACAAATTTGGGACTGTGTATTGAGCGCACACAAAAAAAAATATTCATTGCTTCTCAAACCAAAGCTAGTGCATGTGGAAAACCTGGAAATATAAATTGTCATGGACTTCAATATACATAATATCACAAACACATGATACATTTACCTTTTCGCTGAGACTTCTTTGCGTCAAAGTGGTAAATCACATGGGAACTGAAATGTTGTGTACACACAGGAGACAAAGTGTCCCAGTAACGTTCTGTAGAAAACAACTTCCTCTTTTTAGACATAAATATGAACTTTGGTGCAGAATAGTTTGCCTAGAAACATGTAGAATTTTATCTGCCCTGACTCGGCTTGCAATTCTGAACTTCCAATGAAAAGCTAGCAAGTCACAACGATGCACTATCATGCAAATCGATCAGCACAAAAAAAAAAACAGCTGCTCACATTTTACTGCGACTGCTACTGGATCTGCTCCTCTCAGTGTCGATGGCCGCTGCTGCAGAGCGTACTCATGCACCCTGCTGCTGCTAGCTGGAATAGCCTTCGGAATCTTCTACAGACTTTCACACAACTGTTGATGAACAATGAGCACTAAAACATTTTGTAATGTTACCAACCCTGGAATAGCATGATTAAAAGAGATGGCGGCCACTACAGATGCAAGAGCATACTAAATCTTCCGTATAAGTACCGCAGCTTTGCATTTTACACTGCCCGTCAGCAAAACTACTGAAAAATGTGATATCCGGTAGATGTATTCATGGAAAATTTTCAGTGCGAGATATGCTCCAACTATACCTTGTTGTTCTCCTACAGACCTAAAGTACAAGTCATCTTACCGTCTTCCTCTAGACTAGCACCATCTCCAATTCGGGCGAAGATTGTTGTACCATGCACAAAATCTATCTAACTCAACAACAATGTACATGTCTACAAACCCGGCCATACCAAGCATGTTAATTTTATGGCTACTTCTTCCAGGAAGTGGCATTTATTCAGCCATTTAAGTTTTTTCAGACAATAACTAATGAGTCTAAATGCAAGTTTGAATATTGTTCTCGCGCCATATGAAGCCACATAAGCCTTTCAAAAGTTGAAACCAAACCCACAAAAACTCAATCATCAGCCTCACATTTAAAAACATGCCCCCACAAAATCATTAGAATGATGAGCGAACTCATGTCAGCTGAATGGTCACATCTGGTCAAAGATCCAGACTTGTTGTTTGCACAATACCATCCGAAGCAACTTAAAACCAAGCTAAAGAGTGATCTCCAAACAGATGGTTGCACACCTCACATGCTGGCATGCTTAATTGGTGATTATAGATCTGAATCAACAAGAAACCAGATGGTTGCACACTCTAACATTGCTTGATCATATCTACGGTTCATGGCAAATAATCAAATTTACCCCTACCTTGGGAAACTCTTGATGCACGGGCAATGCAATGGTGAATTAGCAATGCATGGTCCACTTTAACCAAACAATTACTGGCAAACACCTATCATCCAGAGAACAAAATTTTCAGTAGATGCATCCTCCCATGAAAAAACCCTATGAACAAAATTCCATTGCTAATATAAAAAGTGTGGGGGAGAAGATCATTTCAACTATTTAACCCTTATTTATTAAGTACGACCAATCAGTCACCGGCAAGAACGTGTTAATCCGGTACTCGGCCCCGGTGGTGGTATCGACAGCAACCTCGCGCTCCAGGTTTCTCCTCGCATCATCTGGAACACTACACAACCACGCTAGCTCCGGCGAACTACCAACGAATGTGGCGTTGAGCTCTAAACCAAAAGATTTAGTGTCAGAAGTCTGTGAACCAAAAGTTTTGTTGTCAGAAGTGGGGTTCGAACCCACGCCCTCGTTAGAGGACCAGAACTTGAATCTGGCGCCTTAGACCACTCGGCCATCCTGACTTGCGATAGTGCCTAAGGGTGACCCTTATAAACCGGCGGAAATCCCCCTAAATTCCCGATGTGGGACTAAATTTCGAGGTTGTATGCAGCTTACCCGTACCATCCGGCCGGCGTGTCCACCGCGAGTGCCGAG
This sequence comes from Avena insularis, assembly GCA_023614405.1. Classification (NCBI taxonomy): domain Eukaryota; kingdom Viridiplantae; phylum Streptophyta; class Magnoliopsida; order Poales; family Poaceae; genus Avena; species Avena insularis. The sequence continues at coordinate 371,824,250 of CM042695.1, read as the reverse complement.
GCCTCCCGCCGTGGGGCGAACGACGGATTTGTGCCGACGCTCGACCCCCTCCCCGTGCTCGACGAAGCGCGCGGTGGCGGCGCCGGCCTCGAACGAAGACCTCGCTGTGGTCGTGACGAGGTTGGACGGAGGAGGAGTGAGCCGCTACATTCTCACGGGAGGAAGGTCACGGCGGCGGAGGCGGCTGCACTCCGGTGGGAGATGGATACGAACAAGGGAGGGGAGAGGAGAAGAGACGAGATGGGCTCGGCAGTTGCGGTCAACGGCGTAGCCAGAACATTCTCTCCTACGCATCGTGGATGTAGGTACCGGCCCAACAAGCCCTCTCGATGCGTAGATGCCCAACAAGCCCTGTGCTGTGCAGCACACGGCGAGCTCTACGTACGGTCCCATGATGTAACCTCAGTCAGATTCTCGGTTAAAGTAAATGGGGAATTTCTCTCTTTCTTCACACCCTCTCGAGGTTTGAGATAGGGAGACCCAATGTTCCCATATTTATTTTTGATGTGTTCGGAAGGACTGGCAACACTCTTGAATAATTTCGGTGGAGCGTATGTGGACAGGGGAGTTTGAGTAAGCGTGAACTCACCGTGGATTAACCACCTGCTCTTTGCGGATGATTGTCTAATTTTTATGAATGCAAAGATACAGAGTGGTGAGCGTTTGAATGAAATTCTTCGGATTTATGCTGACTGCTCGGGTCAGGCAGTTAACCGGGAGAAGAGGCGCTTCCGTCACGCGCCGGCCATTGTCACCGTTTCCTCCCGAGCCCTCCCAAACCCCGCCGCCTGCGCTTTCTTCCTCCCGTGGCCGCTCTCCTCCCCCGTTCCCGCCCTGCAGCTCGATCTCGATCTGGTTTGGGCTCTCCTCCATCTCCCCCTCCACCTCCGAGGTCACCTCAAGCGCCTTGCTCGTGTGGAGATGGCAGCGGCCGACCGGAAGTTGGAACGGCAACAATAGGGATGCCGGAGCAGTGCAGCGTGCTGCAACCGGAGGAGTGGTTGGTGGCCGCAGAAGCAGAGTGTCGTGCCATCACCGGAGGAGCGGCTGGTGGCTGGTAGGAGCAGCACAGCGCGCCAAACGCTGTGCCATCACCGGGAGGAGCGGCTCGACGGTGGAGCTCCGCCCCTCATGCACCTCTTCGTTGCGCGGTGCGGGACTGCCTGCGACTCCTCCGCCTCTTCATCATCCACAAGGATGCTACCCAACAACGTAATAGTGGCCCTCCTCCCAGGTTATGTTTCTATCTGGATCAACCTCGCTAGATGAAGTTCTATAGAGGATTACGCCCTAATATATTGGTCCAGAGTTCTAATTTCTCTCTATTCTTTTGGTTCCAGGTGTGTTATGGAAGAAGATGAAGTTGTATAGAATATTAGGCCATAATTTTGATGTTCTACAAGTACCTGTCTGAATTTTGGTTCAGGTTTATCATCAGGTTGCAGCACCACTAGTCTGAATTTTTTTAGCAATGTACTTCTATCTCGTGAAGGTTGAATTATATTTATATTTTGTGTTGGATATTTCGGTGCTAGGTGCAAGCTTAATGTACTAAGGAGGAAATGAGAGGAGGCAGTGTTTTAGTTTTCAAGGAAAAGATCGGAACTGAATTGTAACACATATATCAGGCGAGACAAGTTTCTTTGGCCAATTCTTTTTATCTATTTGAAGGTTTTCCAGATTTATGTGATGCATCATGTTTGTATAAGTAAGTATTCTTATGTAATGAAACAATGAACGCAATAGGCCTTAATGTTTTAAATCATCAGTACATGTAGTCTAACTTGCAGCTAAGAAGTTTATACCATTGTCATGCATTGGATATGTTCCTTTCTTGAACGCATAAAATGCTTTCATATTTTTTGTGCCATTGTTATATTATTCCCATTTTCTTTCAGGTTACCTTTTTGTTCGTGGAATCAAGGTTGTTGTTGGATGCTCGGACTCCCTCCCTACTATGGAAATTGTGCTCTTCGTATATCTCTATTTCTGAAAAATATCAGATCTCACTTTTTCTTTTATTCTGCCATGTTTACCTATGCACACTTATATAGCCTGGAATTTACACCTTGTTTAAGTCAGAAACTCTCTATAGTTTTGATTTAGCCTTTATCATACCTTGTTGTTTCTTTTTGTCTGCCATGCTTTTCTGCCGCATACTATGATCGTTTATCACATCTCGCTGTTTCTTTTTATTTTATTTCTTATTTTTTCTAGAAATTTCATCTCGGGCATGAAGGACAGAAAAATCTCTTGTATTATGAATTTACAATATGGTGTTTCTTTAGTTCATATTTCTAGGAATTTCAGCAAGGCATGAAAGACAGAAAAGCTTGCGCAAACAATTCACTCACACCTGCCCCCAACGTCGTCCATCAAGCATGTAGCTATTGCCTTGAAGATCAACGCCTGACCTACAGAAGCAAGGTGAGCCCTCCACTCCACTTATTTCGTCACACCTTGCAGCAACCCTATCCTCAATTTTTACATCATCTCTGGAATATAAATCTGATGCTACAACCCCTTCTGACACTAATACATGGTGCTTGCAACATTTATTCAGTTTTGATAAGGTTTTGTTGATTTTTATTCTTCTACATACTTGTTGTTCATAGGTCACTAATGCAGAAGTTGTACATAGCTTTTCACGTAATGTTGCTTTGTTATGTACGATGAAAATTATTAGTTTCTATGGTGAAGTCTTTATCATTTAAAACATCCAAACTACAAGCCTGACATTGAGCATGAGCAAATATTCTTTTATTGCTTATCCTTTGTATATGTTGAGATGTGACCTTGAATGCTTGTGTTTGGGTGGGAGGGAATTTTATACAGGCAGCAACAATAACCAGCTTCCTGAATTGAAGATAATTGTGAATTGAAGATAATTGTATATTGCATGATATCCTCTATTATTCCTTATGAGTTTCACTAATTTTAAGAATATAGTGTTGTGTTTGGCTTCCAGGAGATTTTAGACCGGCAACAGATTTTAGACCGGCAGCGACAACGACCAACGGTCTGAATTGCAGGTAATTGTTATACTGCATGATATTCTCTATATTCCTTACAAGTTCCACTAATTTTTAGAATACAGTGATTTCCTCCAGCAGTCTAGCTAGCACACTCATTCATCGTTTAGTTTTGATCTCTTGTAGTTTGGTGTCCAAGTTGACACTACAGATGCTGGACTATTTATATTGTACCATGTGTATCAAACGGGTTAAAAAGATGAAGCCTGGTGTCGTACTTGGACTATCTGCTGTGGGTGGTTTCTTCTCAACGGTGTATGACATCTTACAATAATTGCATGGCAATTTATGTTCAACATTGACTCCGCGATTTCTGTTGGTCATTGCTTACCATGCTCCGTACTTTTAACTTTTATTTGTATTAATTGATGTTATTTCCAACATATGATCTACGTAGATGTCATTTCTGATACTATTGGTGTCCCTGAGCTTTCTGCAAACAATACTAGGAATTGTAATTGAGTACTGATTTGAATAGCTATTAGTACATATGTATTGGCTTCTTATAGGAGGTACCACATTCAATTTTCCATAGGTGGAGAATTCCGGCATTGGAGTCTCCAGGCCTACTAATTTTATGTCCATCTGGAGTATGTTGATTAGATACTTTAGTATATTTGTGTTGCTGATCATTTTCTAGAGCAGATTCTTTGTGATATCAGTCCACTTCTATTATCTCTAGCGGTTGCAGCACATATGCACGTATTTATGAACTAATTTAGTCTAACACTTGGCATGTTTATTAGTCATTAATTAGCAACTTAGTATGGAGTATTGTCTTTCCTGCCAATAAATATGTGGATCGCTAAAGTATCAGCACTATTCATTTTTTCGCGTGGTGTGTGGATTGGACTTAATTTGGTGTATCAAAATAGACCACCCATTCAAATACGTTTTTATGTGTGTTATAAAAGTAGGCAGCTACATTCGATTGGTATGTTGTTTCAGCGAGCAGGGATTTATTTATAACGAGTAAATTATGCGCATTGTATATAGCATTTCTGCCTACCATCTAAAACTGAGCACCCTTTTTTTTGTAGAAAATGATTTTTGTGGTGTCCATCCACTTGCATGCCCGGTCTCCTAGACTCCCAGTACCCCCTTATCGTCGGTTTACTCCCAGCTGCCGCATCACCATCCTTGATGTCATCACGCCATAGCTGCTTATGTTTCTGAAGATAAAATATAGAAGACTACAATACAAAGATCTTATGTTTCTGAAGTTCTTGGTTTTGGGCTGCTTTCCTTTTTTTGGTTTCCCCCTGCTTAGTTCTTCGTTCTGCGATTTCTCTCCTTTTTCCCTTATTTTTGTCATTCTACTTACTTGCTTCTTCGCTTTTCTGTTTCTTTTTGCAGGTCGTTGTATTGCTGAAAGTCGTCCTATGGTCGTTGTTTCTACTTTCCTAGATTCAAGGCCCTACTGTTTTCGAGGTAAGCTAAATCCCTAGAATTTTGGTTTGGTGGTTGTGCATAATCGTCTTGCTGTTGTTTGTGCTTTGGTAGAAGATTCATACGTGAGGCAGATAAATAATTTGGTGGCCTGCTGCATGTTACAATAAGAGTACATTTGTTTTTGTCAGGTCCAGGGAGTTGGTTAGTCACGTTTTTGTAGAGGTTGTTGTAAATTTGCAGCGGTTGCTTATATTACTGACTATCTGCTCTAGGATTTGATTGTTTGTAATATAAGATTGTTGTTGCTACAACTGGTTTTATAACTTGGGTAGTATGCTTCTATTTAATTGCCATCCATAATTTCAACCTTGAATCGGTTTGCATTTTTCCTTATATTATAGTCTTACCTTCTATTTAGATCGGTACAGGGAAATGATTATTTAGTCAGATTTGGATTTGTCCTATTTTTATTGTGCTATTTCATATTGACATCTTTTGATTTTCATGAAATTTACTAGAATAATTAGTTAACAGACATAAAGAAGTACCAGAGTTTAAGCATATTTTCAGGTTTTACTGCTTATATGAATAAGATCATCCACCTTAGTTATTTTGACGCTGACATGCTTCAGGGTACATTATACTTTGTTGGTTAGAAAGATTTAGGACATTTTGTGCAATATTATGTCATATTTAGCTAGCTTTTGTATCCCTGTAGTGTTGAACATTTCAACTCTATCATTCCAGTTCAATTCTTGCAATGATTCTATTAGATGAAGCACTAATTTTCTCCTTTTCCCATTAAATGGGGTGACCAAGATATAGTGGTGCCATGTTAGGTTGTAGGATAAAATCCTTTTAGACCATTTCACTTCCAAATTTATTATGTTGAATATATTCTGGATAATCAGTTTGGAAGTGAAATTTGCTCACCACTAAGTGGAAAGGAAGAATATACTTTGAACAAGTGTATGTAAGTTGCTTTCTTTGTTTTTCAAACATTTTTATACTTCCTTTCTTTGTTTTTCACAAGTGTATGTAAGTTGTTGAAACAAAAATTAGCTCACTTCTAGCTTAGATTGCGCATGTATGTAAAACTCAGCTGATTCAAACCTTTTAATATTATAGCAGGAAATGGATGGCGTCATTGAAGGCTCAGTCAGCTCATGCGGATGCACAACCCAAGCAGAACAAACGCTGAATCAGGAACATGTATAATATTATGTGTAGTTTCCATACATGTACTTGGATTTGTTCTTCTATATTCTTGCAAACCTGAGTGAGATTTGCTTTTTATAGAAGTAGATGCTATCATATGCTCTTTGTTGTCTATTTGTTTGAGTTCTCAATTTGTCACTTAATAATCTATGCTTTCATTTCAGGAGTACATGTCTTTTGGTGCCATAAATCATTAGTAGTTGTTTAAACCCTACTATCTATATCCTGTACGCACTAAGGATCGCCTTCCATCTCTTTTGTTCTTGGGCATGTAAATATAGACTAAAGCCTAGCGCAACAGTCCCTTGTGCCTCTTGCCTGGATGATGGTTCTGTCCATCGCCGATGCTCGTCCTATGCAATTGCTTTTCACTCGTTATGCTACACCTACTAGCCTATTCAGTCTGTTCTATTTTTCAGTGCCTTACTCACCATAAAGGCTTTTGTCACTCCCTAATTTAGTATCGTTCTGCACTTCCTACCATGTACTTCTTTCTAGCCTACCATTGTTTTAGCGGTATTATGACTGTCGTGAGCTCGAGGTTTGGAGCCTCTGGTTAACTACGTCTCTCGAGGAACAAGACTGTTCTGGTGTATGCCTTTGTGGCATTGCTTGTTTCTCCCCGTTCGCTGTTACATATCTCCATGCCTGCTAGCTACTTAACCTATGAATTATACACTAGCATATATTACAAGAAAATAACATGCGGCTACTTTAGTAATTATAATTTTAGCAGCAAATAAATATGAGTATAGCGGGATGGTGCGCCAAGGCGCACCCCTAAATCTAGTTATTTAATTTGGCGCTCCTTGGTAAGCAAGGATGGTGACTGCAGATGGACTCGACCTCCCTGTGCGCAAGAGTTTTGAAGGGTAAGTATTTCCAGCAAACAGACTTCATGCATGCAACAACACCGAAAAAGTCTTCAGCTACATGGAGAACTATTATAGCTGGGAGGAGGGCATTACAAACGGGCATGATTAAGCGTGTGGGGAATAGGAGGTCTATTTCCACATGGAGTGATAAATGGATTCCCAACACAGCCACGATGGCACCAATAGGCAGAAAAGGAGAAGCTGTACTAGACAATGTAGCAAGTCTCATTGATACTGATAGCTAGACCTGGAAAGTGGCAGTGGTTAGAAATAATTTCCTAGCACCCGATACCGATGCAATTCTCAATATACCGCTGAGATCAGGTGGAGGGGAGGATTATATGGCTTGGGCGTTCGAGAAATCGGGTAACTACTCTGTTAAAACAGCATACCGTGCTCTGGTGACTCAAAACGAGCTTCGAGCTCTAGAGGAAGGGACGGTCATGGGATCTTCAACTTTGGAAGAACAGATGTGGAATTCTCTATGGAAATTGAACGTCATGCCAAAGATTCGTGTGTTTTGGTGGAGAGTACTTCGAGGAATTCTTCCAGATTCAGTTACTCTCGACTATAGACACATCAAAGAAAATGGCACATGTGATATATGTGGGGCCATGGAGGAAGACCTGATGCATGCGTTAGTACACTGCTCGCATGCACAGAATTTTTGGGCTGCAGCGGGGGAAGTTTTTCACCTCAAACTACCTCGGCTACATCCAAGAACATGGAACAGAAATATACTCTGTGACCAAATGTTTACCGAGAGAGAACGATGCCAGATTATAACGATAATGTGGTCAATCTGGACGTCTCGAAATCGTTGGACACATGATAAAGAGGCTTATGATCCTGTGGTTTCTATGAAAAAAAAAAACCTTGGCACTGTTGGAAGTTCCTGTTAAACAGATGGCAATCCGAGATGGTCAGTGCTGGCGGCCACCGGACCCAGGCTGGGTGAAGATAAACACCGATGGTGCTGTCTCAGCTCAAGAACTCAAAGGAGGGGGAAGTGGTGTTGCAAGATCACATACAACCTTTTTGGGAGCTTGGAGCAAACCCTATGATGGGGTTAGTGATCCTCTCATCGTGGAAGTGTTGTCCCTTCGTGATGGTGTTATCTTTGCAAGGCTAAAGGGATTTTCGCATTTGGTGATCGAGACGGACTGTCTAGAAGTGGTGGATCTCTAGACCTCACGCTACAACTTGCGTTCTGTTGTGGCGCCAATCCTAGAAGAAATTGGATATATGGTGAGCCAGTTCTCTTCGTTTTCAATAAAGCATGTTATGAGCGAATTACTCGGCTCATTTGTGTGCGAAGCTTGCTAGTACACTAGGGGTGACGAGCAGCTGGCTTAGCGAGAGCCCTGCATTTCTTGTGAGTAGTCTGATGACTGATTGTAAGCTGAACTCTTTGAAATAATAAACTCCAGAGCTTCTATGCAAAAAAAAGATTGGCACGTCTCGTCAACCACGAATTCAACAGAAATGGCAGTGCAGAAAGCAGCCCAGCACAAACTGCCGATCCAAAAGAGTCATGAGAAGGGCTTGACGAACTTCCACGCGAAGCCAGTCGCTTTGCTCATCTTTACTACTCCGTCCGTCATACAAAAGATGTCACAGCCCTCTCCAATTCTAGTTCATTTTAATTTTTGCAAAAATATTCCTAGTAATACATTCATAATGTTTGAAATTTGGGCTTCAAAATCGAAATCCAAACTGAAATATTTCCTATCGCGCTGCATCCGTCGCCGTCCCGCTGCCCTCGCGTTGTCTCTGTTGCCGTCCCGCTATCCTCGTGCAGCTGGAGTCAAGCAGAGATCCTGCCGGAATCGGCAGTCCGAGTTCGCAGACGCGCAGGAGATCGATCACGGCACATAGGAGCTCGCGGATGCCGGACTAGGAGTCTCGACCTAGCGGGCGGTCCACCCGCTAGCCCATCTCCTTCCTACGGGCGTGCCCCTCCCTTCGTCGTTCTCCCCCACCTACGTAACTCCCTCACCGTCCGCCGCCGCTCCACTGAGGAAGTCCCGGTGCGACAAGGTCTGGCAATCTTCAACCTCGTGGAGCGGCGAGGCTCTGCAGGACGCTCATGGTGATGGCTCCCCTAGGCAGAAAAGGGTTCCCATAGTCTTTCCTCTCATGTATCAGCACTTGAGATCAATATTCTGAAACCTTCAATTATGCACGGAGTGGTCACACTTTCTATCCTTGAAACAAAAATATTCAGAGAAGGATACCCGAGGCAGCCAACGACGACAAAGATGAATCCCGTGGCGAGGTCCGGCATTGCGGAGGCCATGCATGGGGTGTCTTGTTCATGCCATGCAACATGAGGGCTTTGGAACAGTCACCCTGTAAAACATACACTCATGATTGGGGTGGAAGATCTTGTTCGAAGATAGAAGGCACTTGCATTTTGTTCATGAATGTGATTAATCGTTTGCTTAGTTTCTTACCTGCCGAGAGCCAGCAAGACAAACTGAAGGATCAACCGGTTGCTCAGCTCAGACGGCCATTTGTTCATGCCACACAAGAAACGGATAGTCAGCAGATGAGTTAGCATTGGATTCTTCGATGGATGCATGCGGTATATCTCATACCTCCTGGGTGAGGTGCTCGTGCTCCTGGCCGTGTCCAACTCATCAGTGTCCGTGTACCTAAAGATGCAATTGAGAAATGTTCTGATTAAATTGATTTGTACAGTCAAATTAATCTGAAATATATAGGTTCAGTTGTATTATCTGAATCTATCAAGTGCTCATTAAGGAAAATGGAAATTTATCTGAAATGTATAGGGAGAGAATACTAACTTCTTTGCACCAGCAATAATGAAAGCTTCCATTGTCCAATTGGATAGCACAACCCATCAAAAAATGTGAGATTTTTGCATCGGTGCCAACCAGGACCAATGCCACATGTAGCAATGCAGAACACTGCAGGAACAAAGCTCGTAAAGCCAAATCACCTCCTCTCAGTGGATTTTTAATATCATGACAAAGTTTTGACCAAATAAATGTTGAGAGGAAGATAATAGCTACAACACTGATGTATCATGCACGAAATCAATCTAACTCAAGAACAATGGACATGCCTACAAACCCGGCCATACCAAGCATGTTAATTTTATGGCTATGTCTTGCAGAAAGTGGCATTTATTCAGCCATTTAAGTTTTTTCAGAAAATAACTAATGAGTCTAAATGTTAGTTTGAATATTGTTCTCACGCCATCTGAAGCCACATAAGCCTTCCAAAAGTTGAAACCAAAACCACAAAAACTCAATCATCAACCTCATATTTAAAAACATGCCCCCACAAAATAATTAGAATGATGAGCGAACTTATATCAGCCGAATGGTGACAGCTTCTCAAAGATATGGCAGTTGAAATATTCAGACTCGTTGTTTGCACAATACCATCAGAAGCAACATAAAACCAAGCTAAAGAGTGATCTCCGAATAGATGGTTGCACACCTCACATGCTGGCATGCTTAATTGATGATTATAGGTCGGAATCAACAAGAAACCTAGGTAAATCGTAGCACAAATGAACAGATGGTTGCACACTCTAGCACTGCTTGATCATATCTATGGTTCATGGCAAATAATCGAATTTACCCCTACATACGGGAAACTCTTGATGCATGGGCAATGCAATGGTGAATTAGCAATGCATGGTCCACTTTAACCAAACAATTACTAGCAAACACCTATCATCCAGAGAACAAAAGTAGATGCATCCTCCCATGAACAAAATTCCATTGCTAAATATAAGAAGTGTGAGGGAGAAGATCATTTCAACTATTTAACCTTATTTATTAAGTACTATACTTGAATTGAACAATTACTAGCAAACACCTATCATCTAGTAATCAACGCAAGATTCACCATATTACACTGAAAAAAATATCTGTAGACACGTCCTCCCCATGGAAAAACAAAAAAGATGCCAATCCCTCTCTAAACATAGTTGATTTCAACTTCTATTACTAGTACTACTTCATACTTAGTTACTTAGAATTGAACGGCAACCTATGAAAGGCTAAGTAATGTGTGGCAAATCTCCCGGAAAATGCGCCTTCGGGACCGAACCTCGGCAAAACCGGAACACACTGATCTCTCTGAAATACCTGGAGGATCACTCCACAACCACCCTCGCTCCCGCGAACAACCAACCAATGTGGCGTTGAGCTCTGAACCAAAAGATGTTGTTTGTCAGAAGTGGGGTTCGAACCCACGTCCTCGTTAGAGGACCAGAACTTGAATCTGGCGCCTTAGACCACTCGGCCATCCTGACTTGCGATGTGCCTGAGGCTGACCCTTATAAACCGGCGGAAATCCCCCTAAATTCCCGATGTGGGACTAAACTGTCGAGGATTTATGCAGCTTACCTGCAGCAGCCGGCCGGCGTGTCCACAGCGAGTGCCGAGGCCTCCCGCCGTGGGGCGAACGACGGATTTGTGCCGACGCTCGACCCCCTCCCTCTGCTCGACGAAGCGCGTGCTGGCCGCCGCCGATCTCAAACGAAGAACTCGCCGGTGGTATCGCGACAAGGTTGGACAGAGGAGGAGAGAGCATCTACATTCTCACGGGAGGAAGGTCACGCCGGCGGAGGCGGCTGCAGTCCGGCGTGGATTGGATACGAACAGAGGAGAAAAGACGAGATGGGATGGGGTTGATAGTTGCGGTCAACGGCATAGCCAGAATAGTTTCTCCTACGTAGCATCGCCGATGTAGGTACCGGCCCAAGAGGCCCTCTCGATGCCGGCCCAGGTTGGACACAGCGCGGGCCAGAAAGCCTTAGAGTGGCGGGCCTACACTTCTGCACATACTGAACTGCTCCGTCAGGTGCGTTCGTCTCAAGTTCTCAAAAAAACAAAAGGTGTGATCTCAAAAAAACAAAAGGTGCGTTCGTCTCTCATTTTGGGTTTATAAATACATGCAAATGTAAAGAAACTCAGGTCACTCATTTTAGGACAGTGGGAGTAGAATACTAAAATTATATCTATCTTACTTTCTTATTGAACTATAAATGATGTATTTGAAGCAAAAACAAATCGACTTTTCTAGATTTGTGTTGAACTTATTTCTGTAAATAAGCACCAGGAACGCTAGCTAATTATCCTATATAACTAAACTAGATCCTGATGACGCGCTTTGCCGTGTCCATCCATTTACAAAATATGACAATGAGAATCTTGTAAAATATATTGATAAAATAATTTTTTGATAAACCAACTCAAGTAATTGAAATATGGGTATTGAACTGGAGGCATGCACAAAAAAGAGTACACGTTATGCACTCACCTAAATGATTTCTTATTTCTAAATTTATCTCCGTCGCGAGATGAAAAGGAAAAAAAATGCAAGACCGAACATAATATATATGTTTTAATCAATTATAAATGAACCCTTTGGTGAAGGGAGATATTTAACATCAGCTAGGATAAAGAGCATAAATTGTTAGGAAATTCAGAGCTAATTCGGTTGGTGATGAAACTATCTCGAGTCTTGTTGTAGTTTTGATGAAAATTAAGGGACATTTTTTTTTGCGAAAATTTCACCGATCTATTAATAATCATCAACGGTAGTACAAACATGTCTAAAAATAATAAAAATTACAAATAGGTCGATGGAACACTTAGCGAAGACTACAAACACGCTCCTCCATCACCGGAGCCGGTCAAAGCTTGTCGTAGTAGAGCTTGTTGTAGTAGACAGACGGGAAGTTACCTGAGAGGGATCGTCTCCTCTTCCTGTTCACTTCGTCTCTCCTTTCAGTTTCCTTCTCTCGTAGATAGATGATTCCAGAATTTTCTTCCGACTTCCTATATATTTACGACACTGCGAGCTTACTTAGTCGCTGTGCCATGGGCCACTCAAACATCAGGTTAGTTCGTGTCGCACGAGCGACGCTGCTCACGGTAACAAAAGTTCTCTTTCCTCAGCCATAATACACTATTCATATGGTTTCGTGATGTAAACAAACACACTCGGTGTGGCCTGAACAGGCGGGTAGACAATCCGGCTTAAGCCGATTAATTAATAGTTTGACATTACGATCTTAGACAACGTGCTTTTTAAACTACTCTCTCCATCTAAAAAGGATGTCTCAAATTTATTTGAATTTAGATATATCTATATACTAAATAGTGTCTAGATATATTTAAGTTTATACAAACTTGAGACATCCTTTTTAGTACTACGGAGAGAGTATTTTTTATTAGCATTTAACGATAATAAACATCAACATATGATGGTCCGTTGTTACCCAATTACTAGTTTTGTCTCTACTATTGCACTATTCATAGAATCTAACCTGCTTTTTGTTGGGGTAACATTGTTAATTTTTAATTTGGTTGGGGTATTGGCCAAAATATCATGTTGAGCCACATTACTTCTAAATTTAACAAGCTATAAATAATAAGACCTTTTTACCATAGATAAGTGTATCACTCTCACCTATAGTATCACTTCGGGTGTATATATCTTCGCGGCCATTTTAATATTTATACTCCCTGGTGAAGTGTTATACATATCTTGGCGTAGGTTTCCAAATTGTATGACCTAGATGGACCTAGATTTGGAATTCTAGAATATATGAGGCTGTACACAAACTATTTATCTCAAAAACCCTTTCTCTGAGAGCATCGCCACCGGGCCGATCCAAACGGGCAACCCAAAATGCCCGCTTATGTCCTTTTGGGTTGGACCACGGTTACTTTTGGTCGTGGTCCAGCCTGTCCGGCCAGGCACGTTCAGGGGCGTGACTCATTTGTCCGCGCTTGACCAACATGGACACACTGTTTTTTAAAATTCAACAGAGACAATTCGCGCTAAAACTAGCTAAGTTTATACATATTCATACGGTGGTTTACGTTTAAAATATAAAAGACAAAATTTAAACTAGCCCTAGCCCTAGCTACCGATCTTTGCGCGTCGGTGCCTTCACGTCCATCTAGGGGTCGAGGTCGATGTACTCCGATGGCGTCTAGAGGTTGGCCGATGGTAGGGCCAGAGCGGGCGCGGGCGGTTCGATCACCTGCCGAGGCCACACTGCCGGTGGAGCCATGCGCAAGTGGAGGTGCGCCAGCTCCATCCCCTCCTCCGGATCGATTGGTGGTGCCCACCCTAGCAGCGGTGCACTGGAGGAAGCTGCGTGTCGTCGCAGTCGAGCTTGTCGTCGGAGTGGTTGATGGCGCCATCGTTGCCGGGGTTGAAGACGGCGATGTCGTAGACCTGCCATGGCTGGAAATCATTGGGGAAGGTGCTCGCGCGTCGCGTCGTGTGCTCCCAGTCATGAATTATTTCCAGAAGTGGAAGGTGCTCTGGTAACCGCGCTCCCACCAGAGGGCCGGCAGGAGGTTGCGGATGCGGTGGCGGATCTCCTCCTCTAGTCCTTTGCCCTTCTTGGGCATAGGCAGCACCGGGACCTGATGACCCACAAGTATAGGGGGTGTATCGTAGTACTTTCGATAAATAGGAGTGTCGATCCCAACAAGGAGCGGAAGGTGCTAAACAGTGGTATGGAGCAGGAAATTCCTGTGAATACTTAGCAAACAGATTTTCAGTGGTTTTCTGACAAGGCAACAAAACAAAGAGCAAGTAACAAAGGTAACGAACAAATGGAGCAAGTGGCCCAATCCTTTCTTAGCAAAGGACAAACCGGTGGAAATACTTATAAGGACCAAACGTTCTTGGGGACACATGAGAATTCTGTCAAGTACTTTCGCTTCAAATAGCGGAGTACTCTTCTTTGGTGTTCGTAAGTGTTGTGTGGGTGAACCTGTGCTAACATACCGCCCTTCCTAGGACTAATACATACTTGTGATTAAATCCCCTGCAAACATTCGTAACTACAGGAAAGTAATTAAGATATAAATCTAACCATAGCCTTAAACTCTGAGATCCTACACTCTCTTGTGCAAAGGTCTCCTAACAGGGGTTCAGGTTTCTATCACTTCGGCAACCCTATAATTAGTAGCCAAATACACAATGCATCCTCCTAAGCCCATAAATGGTGAAGTGTCATGTAGTCGACGTTTACATGACACCACTAGAAGAATAGCACCACAACTTAAATACTAAACCATTAAATAATAACTCAACACAGATTCACTACTAACAACATGACTTCTCCCATGTCCTCAAGAACACAACGAACTACTCACAAGACATCATATGGATCAAGATCAAAGATGATATGATAATGGATAACAATCTGAACATAAACAATAATCCAATGGTTCCACCACTCACAAGCATCAACTACAATAGTAATTAACACCGGGAAAGTTTCGCCTAAGAACTAAAGCAATATCCAACACAATTGTTACAGCGAGATGGAGTGGTGATGATGGTGCTGGTGGACATGATGGTGTGGATGATGATGATGATCCCGATGAAGCCTAGCTTGATGATGGTGTTGATGACGATAGTCTCCCCTCTCCGGGAAGGAATTCCCCCAGCAGAAATCTGTCTGTCGGATAGATCTTTCTCTCTCGGTGTTTTTCGTCCCCCAGAGGCGACGGAAACCTATATGTGGTCGCCCCCCGAGGCTTAGGGTTCCGTAGGGAAGATATAGGCGAAGGGGAAGAGTCGAAGGCCGGGCAGGTGGGCCACACCTGCCCTAGGCGCGGGGTCATATGGGCCCGCGCCTAGGAGGGTGTGGTCCCCCTGAGGCCCCCCTTCGCTCCTCCTTCTGGCTTCCTTCGTCATCTTGTAAAATAATATGTTTCCATATTTTTCTGATCTTCGCGAAATTGCACCGAAACGCCTTCTTTTCCATCAGAATCTAGACTCTAGCAGTCCATCCTCCAAGAATCATCCAACATGCATAAACAGATGAAAAGCCATAAGTAATACCTCATAATAAGACAAATATCAATGAATAGAGGTAAATTATGATATAGAATGGTGATACAAATTGGGCGTATCAGTACCCGCTCTTGGTTGAGGTGCTAGCCCATGGGAAGGGAGATATCGTGGTGGTTGATGCCGACTCCCTCCATCCATCGCCGCTCGCACTCTTCCACGCGGAAGTAGCTGTGGTCGTGGCGGGGCTCCTCCACCAGCGGGCGCACGACAGGTCGGTGGGTGTAGTCCTGGGGCCGCAACGGCATCGACACAACGCCATGAAGTAAGGCCGGCAGCTCGATCCGGATCCGCCGCCGTGGTTATTCTCGCCTTGAACCATCTCAATGCCTTCATCGCTAAGTATGACACTGGCATGTTCCGGGTCAGGCCGGGCTTGGGCCGGGCCTGACAAAGCCCGCCCGTTCAAACCCCAGACCCGAGCCCGGCCTGGCTATCGGGCCTGAAAATTGAGCCCAAGCCCGGCTCGTGGTACACATATTTCTTCGGGTCGTCGGGCCGTGGGCCGGGTTTCTCCCTATTTTTCACTTTTCTCTGGCCCAAGCCCGGCCCATACATCCTTCGGGCCGCAGTTGTGAAGGCCAGGTCCGGCCCGTGGGCCTTAAAAGCCGGCCCGCTGGGCTTTTTTTGGGTCGGGCCGACCGGGCCGGGCTTCCCATGCCCAGGTATAAGTGGCGACGACGACAGTGCTAGGGTCAGATAGACGATGGTGAGAAGTGAAGGCGACCGATGCAGGCATAGGGTTAGGTAACCCTGCGCCCATCGGTGCCGCACTTCCCACCTCTCACCATCAATGCCGACGCAGGAACTCAGGCGGGCGTCCCGTCAGTCAGGGTTCTGTCTTGTCGGCATTGATGGCGTAGGCTGCTGCTGGAGCCTCTGAATCGTTGTCTCTGTTGCATCAGAATGAGTGCCGCTGCACATCTGAATCATTGCCGTGCTAAGCGCTGGCTGACGGGTGGGCTAGTGGCACACGCGGGAGGACACACCCTCCGTCTGCCCGCGTTTGGGCACTAGTAGAAAACGGGTCTATAGTCTCGGTTTGTAAGGGCCTTTAGTCCCGGTTGTGCAACCAGGACTACGAAAGCGGGACTAAAGGTCCCCCTTTAATCCCGGTCAGGCCACAAACCGAGACTAAAGGCCCTCCCAGGGGCGCGGTAGAGTGCGAGAACCTTTAGTCCTGGTTTGTATTATAAACTGGGACTAGATTTATTTTTTCCATTTTTTTTCCTTTTTTTTGATTTTTTTCCATTTTTTTTAAACTTTTGAATAGTTTTACTCGCTAACATCTCTCTCTCTCTCTTAGAACATTTTTAACACTAACTATACTTAATCTTAGGTCAAATCATATTCATAGTCAAACTTTCCGGTTGGTCACCCATCCTAGCACCACTCCATCCTCAACACGCTTAACTTCTCCATTTCATCAGGATGTCTTCGCGCGAAGGCCATTTATACCTTGTTGTCAACACTAACATATCAATCCTATTAGCTCATATCAATGTGTCACACATATTTATTTTTCAAAATTACAAACAACTATTTAAGTAAACAACAATAAATAAGTAATAATAATATTTTAATCCAATGAAAGTAAAAAACTTATTAAAATAATATTTTATTATTTTTTTGCCATTTATTCATTTAATATGGCATAAATAATATCTTTAAATCTGTAAATCGAAATTCGACAAATAATATATCCATAATTATCAGAAAAATGTGAGGAATCCTAATATGACATAAAAAAGTTTTGAATTTTTTTCCTTTTCGAATTTTTAAAATCTAAAAGAATCCAAAACGGCCTAAGGTAAGACCCCATTCTTCCTCGAGAGAGCGGTAGATCACCTGCTGCGTTTGTAGCTCTTCTTCAGCTTGGGCGAGGTGGAAACGCAGGTAAGGGTCATCGGGATTGGCCTGCACCACATCCCGGAGCTCTTCGCGCAGTTCTCTAAGTGCTAGACACCGCCAGTATTCCGCAGAAAGGCGCGGTTCATCACCTCCAACGAGAACCGCTCGCCGCTCGCTGGTGGTCATGTTATAGTTGTAGTGAGTGTGTCGCGATCGTAGTGGAATAGTGTATATCTACGGGTGCCCCGGAATCGTAGGCGGCAACACGTCAGGTGCCACCGGTGGGTTCGGCCACCACGACGGCAGCGGACGCTCGGGCTGCTCTTCTCTGCCGGAGTCGGGGTTGCCACGGAGGCCAGTGCACCGACGCAGATGGCCAGAAATGGTGGTTTGTGGTGGGGGTGGTGCAGGTCTGGTCGAAGATATCTCGGCGACCTCCCATTTTTACGATTGCGCCTTGACGCGGCGAAAAAAGCCCAGAACTGACAGAAAACGGCAGAAAATAAAGTTAGGAGACGGCGGGGCGACGGAATGACACTGAAAATACGCTAGCATTGACGATAATCGAACGTGCACAGATGGATCGTATCGCTGGATACGGGCGACCGAATAGACTGGACCACGACCCAAATGACCGCGATCAGACCAACCCAACCCGAAGATGGCTGCCAGCTAGCACCAACAAAACAAGGTCTATCGAACTCGCGGAGAACTGGGCCGGGCCAAAAAAAAACAGAGACCGAGAGCGAGAGGGTAAGAGCATGTCCACTCGCCTACCTAGGACGCCGATCCGGACGCCGAAATTCATTGCGGACACCAAAAATCGGCCCAGTCGCGTACCCAGGGACCTGTTTTCGTCCGGATTTCGGCGTGTTTTGGTCCGGCCTACCCAGGCCAAACCCAGGTTCCCGGGTACGCCCTAGGGACGCCGGACGCCGCAAAAAAGGGCGTGGGACAGCTCTGTCGGCGAGACAGTCCCATTCCCACCCACTCCACTCGCCTAGACTGCCGCGAAGAGCTCTGTCGCCATGACTTCGCCGGCGGAGGTCCCCCGCGCCGAGACATGCCCACGCCTCTAGCTACGCTCGCCGTTGTTGCCGCCCAACTCCACGCCTTCTCCTCCGCCGCTTTCGCCGACCTATCCTCGCCGTAGCTGTGCTTCGGCTCCATGCGCCCACCACCACGCTCGCCAGGTGTTCTACATTGGGCCGGATTCGGCCATGGACTCCGACGGCGACGAGGTACTGTCCACTAACTCTGACGAGGGCGAGATACTCTCCATGGATTCCAACGATGAGAAGTTACTCGTCGTACTCCTGGAGGAGGAGAGCGCTGAGGTCGTTGAAAGTGAAGAGAACTTGCAGATCCTCGCATCGCTCGCCCAGCTGTACATGCAGATGGCGAAGCCGAAGCGTGGTGGTTCGGCGCCAGGTCGCATGAAGTGCAAGGCGAGATAGAGGATAGAGGGCTATTGCATGTTGTACGCCGACTACTTCGCCAACCAGCCACTCCATGGAGAGGACGTGTTTCGCTGCCGTTTCAGGATGATCCGGAAGCTCTTCCTCAAGATCGTGCATGCCATCCGGGAGTTCGACCCATATTTCCTTTGCAAGAAGGACTGCACCAGCTTGGTTGGGTTTTCCTCGCTTCAGAAGTGCACTGTGGCGATGAGGTTGCTTGCATATGGAGCGCCGGCTGATGCTGCCAATGACTATCTCCGCATCGCCGAGTCCATCGCCCTTGATTGCTAGTACAGGTTCTGCAGGGCAGTGATTGCAGTGTTCGGGGAAGAGTACTTGAGATCACCCACTGCTGAAGACACTGCTCGGATCCTCGCAGTCAATGAAAGTAGAGGATTTCCTGGTATGCTTGGAAGCATAGATTGCATGCATTGGGAGTGGAAGAACTGTCCATTTGAATGGCAAGGAATGTACAAAGGCCACAAAGGAGGATGCACTGTGATACTTGAGGCAGTTGCTACACATGATCTTTGGATCTGGCACTCCTTCTTTGGCATGGCAGGATCGAACAACGACATCAACGTCCTCAACTCCTCAACTGTCTTTTCCAAGCTTGTTGAGGGTCGTGCTCCCCCTGTGGAATTTGAGATCTGTGGGCACCACTACAGCAAGGGATACTATCTAGCAGATGGCATCTATCCAAGATGGCCAACATTTGTGAAGACTATCTCAAGCCCAATGCTCCCCAAGCATTCTCACTTTGCCATGGAATAGGAAGCTTGCAGGAAGGACGTGGAGCGGGCATTTGGTGTGCTCCAGCAGAGGTTTGCAGTTGTCTGGTTCCCTGCTATGACCTGGTCGAAAGAACAGATGTGGGAAGTGATGAACTGTTGTGTGACCTTGCACAACATGATCATTGAGTATGAGAGGAAGGATCAGTTTGCTCGAGGAGGACGAGCCATATTATCTACAGGGTCCTCTTGCCGAGCCTGATCATCAGGTGGCTCCAATATAGGCCGCATTCATCGCAATGCGTCAGGAGATCCGAGATCCGACGATGCATCAACAGCTGCAGGATGATCTTGTCGAGCACCTATGGATACACAGGGGCAACACGACGTAGATGCTGAGCATGAACTGACTGAACTTGGCCGAAATATGTTGTAATTTTATTGCATGCCGATGTTTACCAGATTCTGGGCTTATTTTCTGGATGGCTGGTTTAGCTCTTTACTGCTAGGTTTGAACCGTGGACTTTTTCTGTATGTGAGTTGTACACATCTAATTCAGGCTGTAAGCCCGTACTGCACTCTTACAAGTTTTCTTAGTGCGATATAGAACTAGGAGGGCTGCCCCCCTCTTTTCCCGGGCTGCGATTATTAACATTAGAGTTTTCAGGAAAATTTTGCAATCTGCTCGGTGTAAATGAACTGGTGGAACATAAATATGACAACTGATCTATGCTCATATGCCTGAAACTCCGAATAGAGATGTTTAGGCATTCTTATCACTGGTAATGTGGTACCTTAAAGAATGACGATAAATAAACTCCAAATTGCACGGACCATTGTTAGCAATGTAATTTTTAAGCACGATGCAAGCGTACGATTGCTGATTTACAGAGTTAAATTGTGAGAGAGAGGAAATATAGTTTGTCATTTATGCATCGATAGGGGAGTTCTACTTCCCATTTCAGGTGTGGAATGCCAATGTTCACTGGCTTCAGCTGCACTATAGTTGGTACGAGTGAATCTGAAACCATATGTGTAGGCGCACCCATGCTCTGACAAAAATAGTTTCTGTTGAAATAATTAGCAGTTTTAGCATTAATTTAATTCAAGTATAAATCATGACAAAACAATTTTCAAGACTAACTAGCATACGCATAGTAGATATGCACCATACATGCAAGTGAAAATCTAGCACATCTACGCATACTGCAATACTAGTGATCATCATAGGAAATAGCAGGAGGACAAAGAACACGTACGAGTTCGTCGATGGTATGACCAACGGCGCAACAGAAGTGGAGCCACCACCAGCAGCAGCGTCGTCAGACATGGCGATGAAGTCGAGGAAGAGCTTGAGCAGTCGCGTCTAGACGCTCCCCAAAAACCTTATCGCCTCTCTCCCGGTGCAGGATCAGAGAGACGGGGTTCCGGAGGCCTGCTCTCCCGGACGACCGTGCATGGAGTAGCAGAGGGAAGCATAGAGAGATGGAACGGCGATGCGCAGGTAGGCAGATGCAATCTAATTGCTGGTGACTGCTACGGTTTGCGTCCGCCTGCTATATAGTGCGGGTCGGGTAGGACGCGGGGCAACAGTCCACGACCGAGTCAGTGCCAGCCCATGATATGGAAACGGCCGGTTAATTAACGCGTCCGTAATGACGCATTAATGACTCATAATTAATACACAATTAATTTTCCCAACGAGCAAAATAAAGCTCGGCTCGGCGAGATTCCCGCAACCCGGGGCGCGCGCGTCGTGACGAGGCGAGGCGAGGCGAGGCGTGGCGAGGCGGGCGGCGTCGGAGGAGGAGTGCGCGAGGGCTTCTCTTCTTCTCACACCTTAGTGAGTGGTGCAACACTCTACTATATAAGGTGGTTTAACTCCCCTTCCACTAGCAATGTGGGACTAAACTTTGGCACTACTAGCACACACATGAGCTGCCATGATAATGGGCCAAAGAGAATTTCAGAATTTGTATTTGTTATGGGCCAAAAGCCCAACATCAAATATGCCTCAAATTCCAACAATCCCCCACAAAGTCTCATTGGCACATCACACCATTCTGTTCCAAATCACTGTTTTGATATACCAGCGTTTTTCAGTGGAGACTGTTAAGTTGAACTTCCACCTAGAGCATTAGACTACGCTCATCAACAACTGTCAATGGACTAAGCCTTGAATTGCCAGTTTTGTGTAAATGAGTTTCACCTAATGTCATACTGATACTAGGCTGCCGAAGGCTACCCCTCGGGTGGAGCATATAAGTCACACTCCTGGCCTTTTTCATGAGCTTCCTAGAGATTACCCTATCTTATAGAATGTGACCAGCAGTCGGGCTCACATAGGTGCGTTCTTTCAAGACTGCTCTGCAGGATAGCATCTTGGCTTATACAAGCCTATGAACACATTAAGAATAAGTCAACCTGCCATACAGATCGTGAGAGTAATGCATCTTCAGCGGAGTGGGTTAATAAAAGTTACTCTCCTCCAGTTAGCCACTCGCTTGTTTCCCCAGGTCCTAATTCACGGGATCTCCGATCACATAGGTTGGATTACTACCATGGTAACTCATGTGGGTCTCAAAACCATCTCCTTTGATGCAATATCTATCATATTTCTTGATAGACCTTTTGTGAAAGGATCTGGTAGATTCTTAGTTGTTTGGATATAATCCAATGCTATTACTCTGGAGTTTCTCATTTTCCTAACAGATGCCAATCTTCTCTTTATATGTCTTGATGACTTCATATTATCCTTTGAACTACTCACTTTGACGATCACAGTTTGATTGTCGCAGTTCATAAGAATAGCCGGCATAGGTTTATCAACAACCGGCAAGTCAATCAAGAGTTCACGAAGCCAATCTGCTTCGACAGTAGTTGTATCTAGTGCTGTGAGTTCTGCTTCCATTGTTGACCTCGTTAAGATGGTCTGCTTGCAAGACTTCCATGAAACAGCGCCACCACCATGAGTGAATACATATCCACTTGTGGCTTTCAACTCATCAGCATCAGAAATCCAATTTGAGTCACTATACCCTTCAAGTACCGCAGGGTCTCCGGTATAGTGAATACCATAACTCGATGTACCCTTTAGATAGCGCATTACTCTCTCAAGAGCATGCCAATGATCATCTCCTGGATTGGAAACAAACCGGCTAAGTTTGCTCACAGCAAACGCGATGTCAGGCCTTGTTGCGCTAGCTAAATACATTAACGAGCCAATTATCTGAGAGTATCTCAGCTGATCTCTAGTTGTTCTTTCGAAGCATCTTACTAGGATCATGTGGTGTCGGTGAAGGAGTACAATCTGAGTGGCCAAAGCGACTCAACACCTTCTCCACATAGTGAGATTGCAGAAGTGTAATTCCGCCATTCTCATCTTTCAGCAGCTTAATGTTTAGAATAACATCAGCTTCTCCAAGGTCTTTCATGTCAAAACTTTGAGACAAGAAACTCTTGACCTGTTCGATGACAATCATATTTGTCCCAAAAATCAGTATGTCATCAACATACAAACAAAGTATAACTCCTTCGCCCCCACCATGGCGATAGTATACACATTTGTCTGTTGGGGTTCGTAGCATGGAAAACAAAAAATTTCTACCGCATGAACACACAATCAAGATCTAATCTATGATCAAGCCAAGATCTATCTACTAGATTGTAGCAACGAGTCGATAGAATACTAACCCTCGAAGATCCAGCGATTAACGAGCAGATTCGTGGGTGATGTAGTCGTACACTTCCGATCTCAAGATCGCAGAGCGATCCTTCCAGCTGCGTTAAAGCGCTTCCGCAGTCGGTCACACATTCGGTACTCGATGAAGACCTTCCTCTCCCTTGTTCCAGCAGGCAGCGGAGGTTGTAGCACTCTCCTCGCGATTCCGGCAGCACGACGGCGTGGTACCGGAAGTAGAGGGGAGATCTCGCAGGGCTTCGCCTTAAGCCGAAGCGAGTATAGTGGAGTATGAGAGAGTCCTTGGCGATCTACAGTTTAGAGGGCACCAAGGGGAGGGCTTAGTCGGCGGCTAGGGTTTGGGGAAACCCTAACTCGCCGAGTTTAAAGGAGGCCCTAGGCGGTGGCTTGGAGGTGGCCGACGACTTAGAGGCTAGGGTTTTCGTGTGTAAGGGTAGGGGCGCCCTACCCCTTCTTTTATAGGTGGGAGGGAGGCGGCTAGGAGGAGTGAGTCCTCCTCCAACTCCTCCTCCTTGGCTGGCGGGTGGAGGGAGTGGGACTTCCTCCCCAAGTAGGTATCCTACTCTCCCTCCACCAAGCAAACTTGCCGTTTGACTTTTCAAATTGGTGTTTGACTTTCAAACTAGGATCTGATTTCTCCCTTTATTTTGCCCAGCCAAGTGACCTAGTACATGATGCAACCATTCCACATTGTCATGACACATTCATGTACCCTTCCCCTCCGGAGTGCCGGACCTTCTAGAACTTTCTAGAACATTCCCGATGAAAACACCGGAATCATTCCCCAACTCCGAAACAGGACTTTCCTTATATGAATCATATTCTCCGGACCATTCCGGATCTCCTCGTGATATCCCGGATCCCATCCGAGACTCCGAACAACATTCGGTCTCTTACTCATCATTCCATAACTACTCAACAACATTGAATCCTTAAGTGTGTCTCCCTACGGTTCGTGAATTATGCGGACATGACCGAGACACTTCTCCGATCAATAACCAATAGAGGAATCTGGAAATTCATATGGCTCCCACATATTTCTACGATTACTTTGCGATCGAATGAACCACTTATATACGATACCAATTTCCCTTTGTCTCATGATAGTTTACTTATCCGAGGTTTTGATCGTTGGTATCTCTACATACCTAGTTCAACCTCGTTACCGATAAGTACTCTTTTCTCGTTCCCATGATATGTGATCCCTTGTGAGATAGTCACATGCTTGCAAGCTAATTGGATGACATTCCACCGAGAGGGCCCAGAGTATATCTATCCGTCATATGGATGGACAAATCCCACTCTTGATCCATGAGCCTCAACCCATACTTTCCGAACACTCAATGCCACCTTTATAGCCACCCAGTTACGGTGTGGTGTTTGATGTCATCAAACCATCCTTCCGGTGATGGTGATTAACATGATCTCATGGTCGAAGGAATTAGGTTACTATGTATCAGAAAGCTTATAGCAAATGAACTATATTAAATGATTTGATCTTTATGCTACGCTTAACTCTAGGAGTATGTCCATCACATCATTCTCCTAATGATATGACCCTGTTGTTAATAACATCTCTATGTTCATGATCAGGAAACCATGATCATATATTAACCAACAAGCTAGTTTAACAAGAGGCTTTACTAGGGACTCTTTTATCTTTACAAATCACACAAGTATTAATGTTTACTGTTAATACAATTATAGCATGGTATGTAAACATTTATCATAAGTATGAAGATATGATAATAACCTACTTTATTATTGCCTCTTGGGCATATCTCCAACAGTCTCCCACTTGCACTAGAGTCAATAATCTAGTTTCAAACCTTTGTGTGTTCAACACCTATGGCTTTCCGGTGTTGTAAGTACATGATTGCTAGTGGTCAACTGATCTCCGGATCTGACACTTCCAGGTCCGTGTGTAATTGCATGTCTTTGTGTCTCTACGCATCACTCATTCTCTAATGAGATGGCTTTGTATAAATTTGGTCCTTTGGTGAGACCTTTAGTTCTTTGGGGTTAAAACATGTTGATAATATTGTCATACAATATATCTTCATAGTATTATCCCGCTGTGAACTACACCTAGTTTGATAACAAACTACTTGACACAAATGCCCTCTTTAGCTGCTATAATAGCAGTCATATACTCAGCCTTTTGTTGTAGTATCTGTCACAATGTCTTAACTTTGTAACTTATCCAAATCCATTATGGAACTTACTTTCCATTACATTGTGCCACCCTTAGTTCAGATTGAGATAAACTTAATTTGTACTTTGTGACAAAACTAGTAACAATGTAGTACTTTTACAATGAACTAACCATCTATTTGCCACTTCTACAAAATAATATACTCTTAGTTCTTCCAAAAGATCATATGAATATCCTTACTATCGTCCAATGATCATCTTATAAATCATTCTGGTATATGCTCATAGCATTTAGAGCATAGGACATATCTGGATTTGTACATATCACAGTATGATTGATATAAATACTCTTTGTGATTTCATACATCAAGTATCAATCTATACTTGAATCTTTGTTTCACTTACCAAGTGTCAATACACTTGAATATATCATCAATATTGAACTCATTCAATCCTTTCTGTGTGACAAGAACCTTTCTTGTAGTTTGTATATTGAACTCATTCAATACATCATCTATGTACTTTCGGCACAACCATATTAGCGTCTATTGATGCCAAATATTTGGGTTTTGCCTAAGTCTTTCATCGGGATGAAATTCTTAATATGTGTTAATAAAGATACATCATTTCCAATCAACAATATGTCTTCCACATAATGTATTAGAAACATGTCTTAGCGCTCCCACTTAATTTCTTGCAAATGCAAGCATCTTCATCGTCTCTGATGAATTTAAACTCCTTTAACAGTTTCATCATAGTGAAGATTCCAACTCCGCAATGCTTACTTCAACAATTGAAGTTTGCATATGCTTTTAGCATCCTTTGAATTAACAAAACCCTATGGACCGTGTTATGCACATGTCCTAGGTAACAATTCTATTAGAAGAACTTGTTTTGCTTATTCAACTACCACATAACAAAATTATATGTAGTGGTTGCTATATTAATCCGTCTAGACTAAATATCGCTTATGAAAGATCAAATCTTGTCCTAGTCAACCTTTGAACATTGTTGTGAACTCTTTCCCAACATGTCGACTATTTCATAGATGTGAAACATCCATGTCTATTTCTTTATAGATCCAAACACAACTGTAAGGTCTTACACCTTTCTCGAGGGTCCTTCAAGTTGAAAACTTGATTTCTCGTGTATGGAACTATCACGGATTTTATGGCTTCAAGCCATTTTACGGAGTCAGGTCCCATCATCGCTTCTTTGCATGTAGTTCGTTCATTATTCTCAAATAATGATTCAACCCTCAAATCTTGGTATTTGATTGTTTACCCGACCTACTTGGTTCAATAGAAACTTTGACCTTCGTAACAACAACCTTTGAGGTATGTGAGCCATGAGCATTGTTGCTGCCTTCGGAACACTTTTTTGGCGCTGTGCAACTTTGCACATATAGCTAAGGTTCTTTTAACCTTATCAAAGTTCTATTGTCCTCCCACTTATCTTTTCATGAAAAATTCCTTCTCAAAGAAACTTGACGTTCTAAGTGACAAACACTTTTGTCTCTGATGTTATGGAGGAATACTTAACAGTTATTCGAAATAACCTACAAAGATAGGTTCATCCGACTTTGGTTTCAAACATCTTTCTTATGCATAGCATACCAATGTTTAAGAAAGGACAACCTGGGTTTTATCCCAAACCATAACTTTATATGGTGTCATTTCAACGGATTATGATGGAGCTCTTTTCAGTGGAAAAACGGTAGTCTCTAAAGCTTTTAATCTTTAAAATATAATGGCAGTTTTATGAATTACACCTTTGATTTTACCATGTCAAACAAGGTTTTAATTACATATCTCGAATGCTCCATACTCTAATGGTGTTTCGGGAAATGCAAATCCACGGAACGATTCCTTAAATCTTAGGTATTATGCTAAACTTTGTAACTCAAATATCTTCCTTTATGATCTTATCATAAACTATTTATATTCTTGTTACAATGATTTTGTACTTCATCTTGAAAGTCTTTGAACCTTTCAAATGTTTCATACTTCATCCTTATTAAGTAAATATTCATATATTCACTCAAATTTTTCGGAAAAAGCATATGAAGTTGAAATCCATCGCTCTTGACTACACATAATGGACTTCATACAACAATATGTACACGTTCCAATAAGCTAGTCATTCGTTCCCTTTTGGCCTATGAACGAAGTTTTAATTATCTCTAGGAAAGTGTCAAAAGCGTCATTTGATCAAAAATCAAAAGACTCCAAAATTCCATCCACATGGAGTTTCTTCATGTTTTCTTTCCAATATAATTTAAACGGCGATGTCACTTCCAAAGTGATCTTTCAATCAATTTGTCTTTCGACATTTTTAGCACTAGTTTTATGGATGTGATTTCACCAACGAGATTTGTGAATCATCCATCTTTTATGGATTACGACAATTATTTGAACAATCCTTTTGTTCTCATAATACCTGATAAAAAAACTTGAAGGCAAGCTTTGATGTTTAACGAGCAACACAATAACCCTTTATTTGTTCTCGATGAACATCATCACATATTATTTTGCTAGTTACTTAGGCCATTGTAGTTCATGAATTCTGTTGTTTCGTATGACGATTCATACCAACAAATTCAGTATCCAATACTTAAGAACCACATTATTTAACAAGCAAAGAATAGAACCATAACGCGTATATCCTCTATATACCTAAGCTGAACAATTCTAGTTTTTTCTTTTCTGCCATATATTTATGAGATTCTCTTTTAGTATTTCTTTTTTCTGTTTGAAAGAATCTATCAACATCAATAGTGGAGCCATATACATGACACATAGTCCAAAGCATGTATAGTTAAATACCAATGTCTTTGGACTTGCACTTTGAAGTAGATCACCATCATCAAATGTTTGGTGTTCTCTTTCAAATTCCTTTCTTTAGTAATCTCTCGGTGTAGTAAACATTTTACCTACATCAGATATTCATCCTTATCATGGAATTATCCATGATCAAGCTACTTTTAGCTTATAGCGGTGAATCGCGAGTATAATGTTGCTCTCCAAAACCCTTTTGGAGGATTAGGACAACTAGTGTATCCAACCTTTTGTAAATTCTCATCAAATATGAGAACATGACTTTTGCCATATTATACTCTATCATGTTACAACCAAAACTTCGTTTCAGATATCACAATATCTTCCACACATCATGGTTTCTGAAACAACTCTTTCAGATCCTAGATAACCTTGATATTAAGACAATCCTTTGAATATCAAGAATCATGGAGATAAACATGATACTTATATACTAACACTGGAATTGTTACTCTTGATTTAATACCAACTATTAAACTTCATGGAGTAACCGGAACTTACTGAAAGTTTGCAATGGGACTTTTAAACTTTAGATTAACACTTCAAAACAATATGATACCAGTTCGTAAAGTAACTAACCAGAATTCTATAGTTCTATCATCTCAATTATAACTAAGTGCAAGGTGGTAAACGGATGCCAATGACTACAACAACTATGCAAATTCACTTTGATTTAATTTATGATAAATAGTGTTCAACTTTTAATCATATTGTTGTTGAACTCCCACTCAAAACAATATCCCTCACATTGTTTTAGTGATCACACAAACCAAATCCACCACATCAAAACCGATCATCACGAGAGTTGATGTAGCTTCAATGGCGAACAATCAACATGTTCATCATATCTACTATATGACTCATGCTTTACCTTTCGGTGATCCGTGTTTCGAGACCATGTCTGTACATGCTAGGCTCGTCAAGATCAAACCTTAGCTTCCGCATGAGCAAATCTGGCTTGCTCACGTTGTATATACTTGCAGAATCTAACACACCTGATCATCACGTGGTGCTTTGAAACAACAAGCTTTAGCAACGGTGCTTACTAAGGATGAACACTTTAAAATTTGAAATTTATGTGCATGAGGGATCATCTTATAATGCTACCGTTGTTAACTAAGCAATACAAGATGCATAAAGGATTAACATCACATGCAATTCATAATATGTGATATGATATGGCCTTTCTTCTTTGTGTTTCCGATCTCCATCTTCAAGCACGAACATGATCTCCATCATCACCGACATTGCATCAAGGTCAATGACGCCGCTCCATGGTTGTCGTCGACCAGCTTCAACTATTACAACTACTTTGAATAGACACGCGGGTCTTAACAGAAATTAAAGACAACCATATGGCTCCTACCGGTTGCCAACTTATAATAAGGATCATTGCATACATCAAATATAATCACAATCATGGCCATATCACATCACAGCACACCCCTGCAAAACAAAGTTAGACGCCTCTAATTTTCTTTGCATGTTTTACGTGGTTTGGGGCTTTTAATAAGTGTCGTTCTAACTTATGAACAAGAACCACAACATTGATACTAGTATTGTCAATCACCCGTTGTAAATTGAATCTTAACTATGTTGGGAGAAACATGCACCCGCAAAGCCACTTATGCAATACAAGTTGCATGTCAAGCGTGGAGCAAGTCTCATGAACGATGTCATGTAAGGTTAGCCCGGGCCGCTTCATCCCACCATCCCGCAAGATGCAAAGTACACAAGAAGAAATCGACAACAAAAGCATCAACGTCCACAATGACCATTGTGTTCTACTCGTCTGTGATCTACATATAGACATGGCTCGATACCCTTTGGGGGTTCAGTAGAATGGAAAACAAAAAATTTCTACCACATGAACACACAATCAAGATCTAATCTATGATCAAGCCAAGATCTATCTACTAGATTGTAGCAACGAGTCGATAGAATACTAACCCTCGAAGATCCAAAGCGGTTAACGAGAGCAGATTCTCGTGGGTGATGTAGTCATACACTTCCGATCTCAAGATCGCGTAGACGATCCTTCCGGCGTTGCGTTCCGGCAGCACTTCCGCAGTCGGTCACACGTTCGTTACTCGATGAAGAACTTCCTCTCCCTTGTTCCAGCAGGCAGCGGAGGTTGTAGCACTCTCCTCGCGATTCTAGCAGCACGACGGCGTGGTACCGGAAGTAGAGGGGAGATCTCGCAGGGCTTCGCCTTAAGCCGGAGCGAGTATAGTGGAGTATGAGAGAGGCCTTGGCGATCTACGGTTTAGAGGGCACCAAGGGGAGGGCTTAGTCGGCGGCTAGGGTTTGGGGAAACCCTAACTCGCCGAGTTTAAAGGAGGCCCTAGGCGGCGGCTTGGAGGTGGCCGGCGACTTAGAGGCTAGGGTTTTGGTGTGTAAGGGTAGGGACGCCCTACCCCTTCTTTTATAGGTGGGAGGGAGGCGGCTAGGAGGAGGGAGTCCTCCTCCAACTCCTCCTCCTTGGCCAGCGGGTGGAGGGAGTGGGACTTCCTCCCCAAGTAGGTTTCCTACTCTCCCTCCACCAAGCAAACTTGTCGTTTGAGTTTTCAAATTGGCGTTTGACTTTCAAACTAGGATTTGGGGAAACCCTAACTCGCCGAGTTTAAATAGGGTCGCCCTACCCCTTCTTTTATAGGTGGGAGGGAGGCGGCTAGGAGGAGGGAGTCCTCCTCCAACTCCTCCTCCTTGGCCGGCGAGTGGAGGGAGTGGGACTTCCTCCCCAGGTAGGTTTCCTACTCTCCCTCCACCAAGCAAACTTGTCGTTTGACTTTTCAAATTGGCGTTTGACTTTCAAACTAGGATTTGATTTCTCCCTTTATTTTGCCCAGCCAAGTGACCTAGTACATGATGCAACCATTCCACATTATCATGACACATTCATGTACCCTTCCCCTCCGGAGTGCCGGACCTTCCAGAACTTTCTAGAACATTCCCGATGAAAACACCGGAATCATTCCCCAACTCCGAAACAGGACTTTCCTTCTATGAATCTTATTCTCCGAACCATTCCGGATCTCCTCGTGATATCCCGGATCCCATCCGAGACTCCGAACAACATTTGGTCTCTTACTCATCATTCCATAACTACTCAACAACATCGAATCCTTAAGTGTGTCTCCCTACGGTTCGTGAATTATGCGGACATGACCGAGACACTTCTCCGATCAATAACCAATAGAGGAATCTAGAAATTCATATGGCTCCCACATATTTCTACGATTACTTTGCGATCGAATGAACCACTTACATAGGATACCAATTTCCCTTTGTCTCACGATAGTTTACTTCTCCGAGGTTTTGATCGTCGGTATCTCTGCATACCTAGTTCAACCTCGTTACTGATAAGTACTCTTTTCTCGTTCCCGTGATATGTGATCCCTTGTGAGCCAGTCACATGCTTGCAAGCTAATTGGATGACATTCCACCGAGAGGGCCCAGAGTATATCTATCCGTCATATGGATGGACAAATCCTACTCTTGATCCATGAGCCTCAACCCATACTTTCCGAACACTCAATGCCACCTTTATAGCCACCCAGTTACGATGTGGTGTTTAATGTCATCAAAGCATCCTTCCGGTGATGGTGATTAACATGATCACATGGTCGAAGGAATTAGGTTACTATGTATCAGAAAGCTTATAGAAAATGAACTATATTAAATGACTTGATCTTTATGCTACGCTTAACTATAGGAGTATGTCCATCACATCATTCTCCTAATGATATGACCCTGTTGTTAATAACATCTCTATGTTCATGATCAAGAAACCATGATCATATATTAACCAACAAGCTAGTTTAACAAGAGGCTTTACTAGGGACTCTTTTATGTTTACAAATCACACAAGTATTAATGTTTCCTGTTAATACAATTATAGCATGGTATGTAAACATTTATCATAAGTATGAAGATATGATAATAACCTACTTTATTATTACCTCTTGGGCATATCTCCAACATTGTCGGCTTCATTTACAACAAAGCCAACATATGTTAAAGTTTGATAAAACTTCTCATGCCATTGCTTAGGTGCTTGTTTTAGTTCATACAAAGACTTCAATAGCTTGCACACCTTGCCTTCTTGACCATCTACTACAAAACCATCTGGCTGATCCATATAAATTTCCTCATC
This sequence comes from Avena insularis, assembly GCA_023614405.1. Classification (NCBI taxonomy): domain Eukaryota; kingdom Viridiplantae; phylum Streptophyta; class Magnoliopsida; order Poales; family Poaceae; genus Avena; species Avena insularis. Next base: position 371,791,973 of record CM042695.1, on the reverse strand, counting down.
CAACTCTCCATTAAGGAAAGCTGTCTTGACGTCCATTTGATGAACGATAAGACCATGTGAGGCAGCCAATGAGAGTAGAACTCAAATAGTGGTCAATCTAGCCACAGGCGAATAAGTATCAAAGAAGTCTTCGCCTTCTTTTTGGTATAACCCTTGGCAACAAGCCGAGCCTTGTACTTTTCAATCGTACCACCAGGCCTAATCTTCTTTTTGAACACCCACTTACATCCTACAGGTTTGCACCCATAAGGACGATCAGTGATCTCCCAAGTTTCGTTTGCCATGATGGAATCCATCTTGCTACGAACAACCTCTTTCCAGTAGTCTGCATCAGGGGATGCATAAGCCTCTGAAATAGAGGTGGGAGTATCATCCACGAGATAGACAATGCAATCATCACCAAAGGACTTTGCAATCCTCTGTCTCTTGTTCCTTATAGGAACTTCATTGTCTACCTCCTCAGGAATTTCATCATGTGCTCGTTCATAATATTCTATGGGAATAGCAGGTTTAGGAGTTTCAACAGATTCCTGTCTAGATGTAAATAGGAAAATCTTTCATCGGAAAAATATCCTCAAAGAATGTAGCATCCTTAGACTCCATAATTGTACCGACCTTCATGTCAGGTACCTCAGATTTCACCACTAGAAATTTGTATCCAACGCTATGATGAGCATAGCCAAGAAAGACACAGTCTACGGTCTTTGGTCCAAGTTTACGCTTTTTGGGAATTGGCAAATTCACCTTTGCCAAACAGCCCCAAGTACGTAAGTACAAGAGTGTTAGTTTTCTCTTCTCCCATAATTTATAGGGAGCAGTTTCATTGTCTTTTGTGGGAACTTTATTCAGGACATGACATGATGTCAATATCGCCTCCCCCCACCATGCCTTGGATAAACCCGAAGTACCTAACATGGCGTTAACCAAGTCTGTTAGAGTACGGTTTTTCCTTTCGGCAACTCCGTTAGATTGGGGAGAATGGGGAGGCGTCCTCTCATGAATAATGCCATGTTCCGCACAAAATAAATCAAACTCATTAGAGAAATACTCTCCACCACGATCTGACCGGACTCTCTTAATCTTTCTCTCAAGTTGATTTTCAACTTCTGCCTTATAGTTTTTAAAGTGGTGTAGAGCCTCATCTTTAGTTTTCAAAAGATATACATAGCAAAATCTAGTAGAATTATCGATCAACGTCATGAAGTATTTCTTTCCACCTTTGGTCAACACACCATTCATCTCGCATAGATCTGAATGTATAAGCTCTAGTGGTGCCAAGTTTCTTGCTTCCTGCACAGGCTTGTGAGGCTTGCACGGTTGCTTAGCTTGAACACACTCTTGACATTTAGAGCCTTTGGCTAAAGTGGAACTCGGAATTAAATTCATATTAGCTAGCCGCGTCATACAACCAAAATTAATGTGACAAAGTCGTGAATGCCAAATATCGGTATCATTATCAGGGGCACAAATATGGTTCACAACCTTATTACAAAAATCTGATAGGGAAAGACGGAACAAACCGCCACACTCATAACCTTTACCAATAAATTATCCATACTTAGAGATGACTATTTTATTGGACTCAAATACCAACTTAAAACCTTCTTTGCAAAGAAGGGAACCACTAACGAGATTCTTATTTATTGAGGGCACATGCTGCACGTTCTTCAGCTGCACGATCTTTCCCGAAGTAAACTTCAGATCCACCGTGCCAACACCACGAACAGAAGCATGCGATCCGTTTCCCATCAAGACGGAGAGATCTCTTGTGATCTGATAAGAAGAAAACAAAGAGATATCAGCACACACATGAATATTAGCACCGGTGTCGATCCACCAATCTGTAGATTGGCAAATTGACAAAATAGTAGGTAAATTACCATACCCGGATGCACCCTTATCATTGTTTCTCATAGTCACATTGACAGACTTAGAGTTCTGTCTATTTGGATTCTTCCTTCCTTTGCGCTGCTTGCAGTTTGGAGCCCAATGTCCAACCTCGACGCACACAAAGCAGGGATCCTGTGACTTGTCCTTCTTATTCTTTTTGAAGTTGGTAGTACGAACGACCTTGGTCTTCCCCTTGAACTTGTTGTGGAAGTTCTTCTGCACCACATTGGCGCTTGGTGGGTGCCTCGGCTCCCCTTTGGGTGTGCGTCTTTTGCCTTTGCCTTTTCCTCAAGGTCCGTAAACCCAATGAGATTCTCAATGACATCTCTTGCCTCAGTGTTTAAGGTTAGTGGCAACACTCCTCCGATTGAGGAAGCTTTGCAATGATGCATCCATAACAAATTTGCCGGGCAACGCATACACTTGAGCTCAAGTTCTTTTGCAATGCACTGAATCTCATGAGCACATGTTCAATGACGTAACGGTTTTCAACCATCCTATAGTCATGAAACTGCTCCATGGCATACGATTCATCGCCAAACATCGAGAGCACTGAATTTTGCTTCGAGTGCATCCCACAGTTCTTTGGCATTGCGCATATGTAAATATGCATCCACCAACTTGTTCCCAATGACGCTTATGACATAGCCCACAAAGAATATGGTGGTCTCCTTGAACGTCTTCTCCTGTTCAGGAGTGATCGTTCCTTCAGGATTACCAGCCGATACCCAGAAGGCGTCCATAGCCATCAGCCAGAGGGTACACTTGGTTTGCCAGCGCTTAAAGTGCGCACCCGTAAACGGGTTCGGTTTCAGACAAGCGGCAAAGCCTTGACGCGAAAACAGCCTAAAATAAGGTTTTTGGATTGTTGAAATAATTAGCAGTTTTCGCATTAATTTAATCCAAGTATAAATCATGATAAAACAATTTCCAAGACTAACTAGCATACGCATAGTAGATATACACCATACAGACAAGTGAAAATCTAGCACATCTACGCATACTGCAATACTAGTGATCATCATAGGAAATAGCAGGAGGGCAAAGAGCACGTACGAGTTCGTCGATGGTATGACCAACGGCGCAACAGAAGTGGAGCCACCACCAGCAGCAGCGTCGTCAGACATGGCGATGAAGTCGAGGAAGAGCTTGAGCAGTCGCGTCTAGACGCTCCCCAAAAATCTTATCGCCTCTCTCCCGGTGCAGGATCAGAGAGACGGGGTTCCGGAGGCCTGCTCTCCCGGACGACCGTGCATGGAGTAGCATAGGGCAGCACAGAGAGATGGAACGACGATGCGCAGGTAGGCAGATGCAATCTAATTGCTGGTGACTACTACGGTTTGCATCCGCCTGCTATATAGTGCGGGTCGGGTAGGACGTGGGGCAACAGTTCACGACCGAGTCAGTGCCAGCCCACGATATGGAAACGGCCGGTTAATATGACGCATTAATGACTCATAATTAATTTTCCCAACGAGCAAAATAAAGCTCAGCTCGGCGAGATTCCCGCAACCCGCGGCGCGCGCGCGTCGTGACGAGGCGAGGCGTGGCGTGGCGTGGCGTGGCGAGGCGGGCGGCGTCGGAGGAGGAGTGCGCGAGGGCTTCTCTTCTTCTCACACCTTAGTGAGTGGTGCAACATTCTACTATATAAGGTGGTTCAACTCTCCTTCCACTAGCAATGTGTGACTAAATTTTGGTACCACTAGCACACACATGAGCTGCCATAATAATGGGCCAAAGAGAATTTCAGAATTTGTATTTGTTATGGGCCAAAAGCCCAACATCAAATATGCCTCAAATTCCAACAGTTTCTATTGAATTAAGTTCCAAATTTATGATTTGAACTCTTACACCCCCCTCTTCGCTGATGCAATGTGGTGTTGTTTAAATTTTACATAGTCGTATTCTCTTGCATCCCCCAGTTAATTCATTTGTTTTTATTGTTGAGTTGACTGAATCTGTGATTGATGGTTAGGAGAATTGGTCCATACTCATTTGATGGCTGTTGGCTACCTTTTGGTGATCTGGTTGTTCAGTTCCTTTTTGAGGTCCTATCAAGTATGGACAATGGTTAACACATGAGACAGCCATGGCCAGGAGCTCACTATTGTTTTCTCCATTCATTGTTTGTTTGTTTGTTTCCTAATTTTGTAAATTTTAATTTTCTTCTTTGTGCGGCTTTGTTACTGTTGACTGATTATGAAAATTATTGTACTCTTTTGTTGTAGGATCCTGAGTTCTATCAATTTCTAGAAGAGTGTGATAAAGATCTCCTGGAGTTCAATGACGATGACATTGATGTAAGATATAGTACAAACTTTTTAGTTGTAGTAATTTCCCTTTCACCCTCTGGAGTATCTGCAGTGTCCTCACCATAATGGCAGGCTCTCCTGAAGGCTTGAAGAATAGACCGGATAGAACCTATCTTCCCATCTTCTGCACCGTCGCACCAGGAATCCACCATATCCATCGTAATAAGTTTAACATTTTCTTTGGTTCCTCCTTAGGTACAGATGTAGGTTCCTCCTCACTTTCTTGATCATCCTAAATACAAAGCAACCAGATCATATAATCCAGCACCAAAATTCAGTGTCATGTCCGGCAGTGTATTGGATAAAGTCATGCACTTTGTTTTAAAGAACATGGATAGCATTCTTCGCTGTAGAAGGGAATTGGAGAATGCACAACACCAATTGGACCGGCTGCTCATGTATATATAGACGGACACATGTACAATTATAGGTACAACCCTGGCAAAACACGGGGACCTATACCTAGTACAATATGTTACTCAACACCCCCCCGCAGTCGAAGGGTCGGCACCGACACATAGACTGGAGCGAAACTCAGGAAAAGTCGTGGACGGCAATCCCTTCGTCATGATATCGGCAAACTGCTGAGACGTCGGTACGTGAAGAACTCGAACGTGACCGAGAGAAACTTGCTCATGAACAAAGTGGATGTCCAACTCGATGTGCTTGGTGCGCCGATGATGAACGGGGTTGGCGGAGAGGTAGACAGCCGACACGTTGTCGCAGAAGACCACCGTAGCCTTGTCAACGGGACAAGAGAGCTCGGAGAGAAGCTGGCGAAGCCACATGCACTCGGCCATAGCGTTAGCCACGGCGCAGTACTCGGCCTCAGCACTGGAGCAAGACACGGTGGGCTGCCTCTTGGAGGACCAAGAGACGAGCGACGAGCCGAGGTAGACACAGTAGCCGCTGGTGGAGCGCCGCGTGTCCGGGCAGCCCGCCCAGTCCGCGTCCGAGTAGGCGACGAGGTCGGTCGACGTCGAGGGCGAAGCATGCAGCGATAGGCCGTAGCCCATGGTGCCACAGATGTAGCGGAGAATCCGCTTCACCGCGGCCCAATGGGCATCCCGAGGAGCATGCATATGCAAGCACACCTGCTGCACATCGTACTGGAGCTCCGGACGTGTCAACGTCAAGTACTGGAGGGCACCTACGATGGAGCGGTATAACGACGCGTCGGAGGTCAGCGACCCATCACTGGACAAAAGCTTGGCCTTCGTGTCGACAGGAGTAGGCGCAGGGTTGCAGTTAAGCATCCCTGCACGCTCGAGAAGCTCGCCGGCATACTTCTGCTGATGAAGAAAGAACCCGTCCGCACGCCGGACAACCTCGATGCCGAGGAAGTAGTGGAGCGGGCCGAGGTCCTTCAACACGAACTCAGCGCGAAGACTATCGGTGAGCTGTCGAAGAAGACCAGCGGTGGAGGCCGTTAAGATGATGTCATCGACATACAACAGCAGGTAGGCCATGTCGTTGCCGGTCTGGTAGACGAACAACGACGCATCGAAACGCGTGGAGCGAAAGCCGAGCTGATGCAGAAACGCGGCGATGCGCTGGTACCAGGCGCGAGGCGCCTGCTTCAGTCCATACAAGGACCGAGAGAGCAAGCACACGTCATCGGGGCACTTGGCGTCGACGAAGCCGATGGGCTGCTGACAGTATACCTGCTCCGACAGATGGCCATGGAGGAAGGCGTTGGAGACGTCCATCTGATGCACCGGCCACGCGCGAGAAGCGGCGAGGTGCAACACCGTGCGGATCATGTTCGGTTTGACAACCGGGGCAAACGTATCCGTGAAGTCGACACCAGCGCGTTGCCGAAAGCCGCGCACGACCCAGCGCGCCTTGTAGCGCTCGAGAGTACCATCGGAGCCGAGCTTGTGCTTGAAGACCCATTTGCCGGTGATGACGTTAGCACGAGGGGGCCAGGGAACCATCTCCCAGGTCCGGTTATGCTGCAGCGCGCCATACTCCTCCTGCATGGCGGAGCGCCAATGCGGGTCGCGCAAGGCGGCGCGAGCCGAGGTGGGCACCGGCGAGAGGGCGGGAGGGCGCCTCGCTGGACGAAGGCACCCCGCCGCTGGCGCGGCAGATTACCGCCGCTGGCCCAGAAGGCAGACGCGGCGGTCGGGGACGCCGTGCAGACGTACTGGTCGGCGGGGTATCGCGTAGACGGCCGCCGCACGCCCGCACGTGCTCGGGTGAGCATGGGCGCAGGAGCCGCAGCGACGGGCGGCGAGGCGAGGGCCGATGAAGCGGGCGATGAAGAGGCGTTCAGGCTGGTCGACGGCGCCGGAGGCGTCGCAAGAGCGGGCGACCAGCGGGCCGGGCGCGGCAGCCGGTCATCGGCGCTGGTTCGCCACAAGGGGGCCAGCGGGCGCCGGGGGCATCGTCGAAGGCGTCGCCAAGAGTCCCTGCTGAAACGGAAAAACCAACTCGTCAAAGTACACATGCCGGGAGGTGAGGACGCGATGTGAGACCGGGTCGTAGCAGCGGTAGCCCTTGGTGTTGGCGGGGTAGCCGAGAAACACACAAGGGAGAGAGCGGGGCGCAAGCTTGTGCGCGGCGGTGGCAGCAGTGTTAGGATAACACTTGCAGCCGAAGATGCGGAGGTCATCATAGGCGGGCGGCGCACCGTAGAGTAGGTGATGCGGCGTGTAAGACCAACGCACACGACACGGGCGGATGTTGACAAGGAGAGTCGCCATGGCAAGGGCATCCGGCCAGAACCGTGGGGGCATGTGTGCGTGGAACAGAAGGGTGCAGACACAGTCGTTGAGAGTACGAAGCATCCGTTCAGTGGAGAAGTGTAGGGACATGTGAGGCGGAAGACGACGCCATGGACGGCGAGAAATGAGCGAATAGTGATGTTGTCGAACTCTTTGCCGTTGTCTGTTTGTAAGGCGTGAATGGGGCGACCGAATTGAGTGGAAATGAAGGCGAAAAACGCGGTGAGGGTGGCGGCAACGTCGGATTTACGACGAAGAGGAAAAGTCCATACAAAATGCGAGTGATCATCCAAAATCACTAGATAATAATTATAATCAGAATTACTTGGAACAGGCGAGGTCCGAACATCACTATGAATAAGTTGAAACGGAAAAGACGCGACTGTGGAGGAGGAACTAAACGGGAGGCGAACATGTTTGCCTAGACGACATGCTTCACAAGAGTGGGCATCCGTTTTATTACAAGTAAAGGAAAAGCCTTGCATTATTTGACGCAGAGCGGCGGAGCTAGGATGGCCGAGGCGAGCGTGCCAGAGATCGACACCGGCAGAGAGGGCGAGTGGGCTGCTGGCGGTGGTGGAGGCCAAACCAACAGGGTACAGATCGCCAGGGCTGTCACATCGGTGGAGGAGCATCCGAGTATGACCATCCTTGACAGAGAAACCAAAGGCGTCAAATTCCACAGTCACAGGATTATCACGACAGAAAGATTTAACGGAAACAAGATTTTTAATCAAGGTAGGAGAAACAAGAACATTATTTAGAGAGAGAGGAGTGGAAGGAAAAGAGACGGAACCGGTGTGAGTAATGGGGAGAGCTTGACCGTTGCCAACGATGATGCGAGAAGAGGTGGAGGCGGGTGTAGAAGAAGAGAGGTTACCGGGGTGCGCGGCCATATGCGCGGAGGCGCCGGTGTCCATGAACCAGTCGCCACCGCCACCATACGCCCCAGCGGTGGGGGCGCTCTGGAGGGAGGTCAGGAGTGTGGGGTCCCACGAGGCCGAGCTTGGGGGCGGCGTAAGCCGGGGCGGAGTAGGCCGTGGCACCGTAGCCCGGGGCGGCGGCGTAGCTCGGCGTGGCTGCGAGTTGGGGCGCCGCGTAGAAGGCCTGGTGGGTGGCCGGACGCGGCCCCATGATGCCCGGGTAGGGAGCGCGTGGCACGGGCATGGAGTAGGCATGAACGACACTGGTCCACGGATTGTGACCCACGATCCACGGCGGAGTGGGGGCGGTGTACTGAGGTGGACGAGGCGCGGGGGCGGTGGCGTTGGCGCCACCATTGCCACCGCCATTGCCACCACCGCCACGGCGACGACGCCCACGGCGACCACCGCCATTACCACCACCGCCGGTGGCGGGAGCGGGGGCGCGAGGCGCGGGTGCCGGGGCACCGCGTGAGAGGCCAGCGATGAAGGCGGTGTGGGCTGCCCGAGCCTGGAGATGCTTGAGGCGGCGCTCCTCGAGGCGCAGGTAGGACACGGCCTGCTCAAAGGAGGGTATGGTGAGGAGCGTGAGGTTGGAGGTAGCGTTGCTGAGATCCTCGCCGAGACCCGTCGACGGGGTGGAGAGCCTGATCTTGTCGTCGATCGGAAACTCCAAGTTGCGAAGCTCGTCGGAGAGGCTCTTCAGCTTGAGGACGTACTCGTCGAGAGAGTGGTCGTTCTGGTGGGTGCCGAAGAACTCCTGCTGGAGGAAGGTGACCCGCTGGATCTTGTTGTCGGTGAAGAGGCCGGTGATTTTATCCCAAACCGTGTGCGCGGAGTCGCCGTCCCGGACGACGGTGCGGAAGATGTCGTTGGAGACGGTCTGGTAAAACCAGTGGATGATGGTGGCGTCGATCGCGAGCCACTCGGGGTCGTGCGGCATGGCAAGGAGGTCGATGGTGCCGTCGACATGGTCGAGGAGATCGTACTCGCGGAAGAGCAGCCCGAAGTATGTCTTCCACGGGAAGAAGTTGGCAGCGGTGGTGGAGAGCGTCACCGGCACGCGCTCGGCGATAGGGATGTCGCGGATGACGGCGACGAGGGGCCGGCGAAGGGGTTGCTGCTACCGGAGCGGGAGGAGTTGAAGGGGTCGGAGGGGCCGGAGGAGAAAAAACCGGCCATGGCGGAAGCGGTGGTGGTGGTGGTGGGAGGCGGAAGCGGTGGGCGGCGGCTAGGGTTGGGAGAAGAGGATCTGCGGCCCCGTGGAGAGGGCGGCGGCTAGGGAGAGGGGCCGGCGGTGCCCAGGGGTAGGGAGAGGGCGGCGGCTAGGTCAGGGAGGGAGAGGGGCCGGTGGCTAGGTTAGGGAGGGATAGGGGCCGGCGACTAGGTCAGGGAGGGATAGGGGCCGGCGACTAGGTCAGAGACCAGAGGGTCTCTGATACCATGTAGAAGGGAATTGGAGAATGCACAGCACCAATTGGGCCGGCTGCTCATGTATATATAGACGGACACATGTACAATTACAGGTACAACCCTGACAAAACACGGGGACATATACCTAGTACAATATGTTACTCAACATTCGCCAATTACTAAATGCCCCTAGCTCTCAAGGGAAGAAAGAGAAAATCAGTTTGCAATCTGCTCGGTGTAAATGAACTGGTGGAACATAAATATGACAACTGATATATGCTCATATGCCTGAAACTCCGAATAGAGATGTTTAGGCATTCTTATCACCGGTAATGTGGTACCTTAAAAAATGACGATAAATAAACTTCAAATTGCACGGACCATTGTAAGCAATGTAATTTTTAAGCACAATGCAAGCGTACGATTGCTGACTTACAGAGTTAAATTGTGAGAGATATGAAATATAGTTTGTCGTTTATGCATCGATAGGGGAGTTCTACTTCTTTCACTGGCTTCAACCGGGACTATATTTTTTTCCGATTATTTTTTCAAATTTTTTTTTTAAACTTTTGAATTGTTTGACTCACTAACACCTCTCTCTCTTGAAACATTTTTAACACTAAATATACTTAATCTTAGGTTAAATCGTATTCATGGTCAAACTTCTCGGTTGGTCACCAATTCTAGCACTACTCCATCCCCAGCACGCTTAGGCCCCGTTTGGTATGAAAGTATTTTTAAAGTATTAAGAGAATACTTTGGTTTTTGAAAAAACTGAAGTATTAAATACTTTGAGGTGTTTTGATCCAACAAATAATATGGTTTTAAATCTGAAGTATCCTCCAAAACTTTGGTTTTTTTAAGTATTTGAGAAAAAGGTTAGACCCTCTTTTTTCTAAAACTGAGAAAAACTGAAGTATTGCTTTGCTAGGCACTAAAATATTATGGTATTGATATACTTTAGTTTTAAAAAAACTTTGTTGCCAAACTAGGCCTTAACTTCTCCGTTCCATCAGGATATCCTCGCGCGAAGCCCATTTATATCTTGTTGTCAAGACTATCATATCAATCATATTAGCTCATATCAATATGTTACATGTATTTATTTTTCAAAATTACAAACAACTATTTAAGTAAACAACAATAAATAAGTAATAATAATATTTTAATCCAATGAAAGTAAAAAAAACTTATTAAAATAATATTTTATTATTTTTTTGTCATTTATTCATTTAATATGGTATAAATAATATCTTTAAATTTATAAATCGAAATTCGAAAAATAATATATCTATAATTATCATAAAAATGTGAGGAATCCAAATATGACACAAAAAATTGCAATTTTTTTAATTTTTTAAATAAGTTTTTCCTTTTTGAATTTTAAAAATCTAAACAATCCAAAATGGCCTAAGGCTTTTGAAATCATACTCAATTTTTTTTCCGCACATTTTGATAGGTTATATGTTTTTTTCCGACATCATACGCAAAAGTTATAGCCATTTGAAGTTTTCATAACATTTTTTGGTAAAATATGTCAAAATTCGTGTTTGTTAATTTTCGTAACAACTAAATCGCTTAATATATAACTACCATTTGAAGGATTTTATTTTTGGATTTTTTTTATAATTTTGTGGCATGCTTTTGAAACTAAAAAAGGCGATCTCTGGGGTGGGGGGGAGGGGGTGGACAGAAATGTCGTGTCGTGGCAGGATTTTTGCCAATTTTCCTGCCGTGGCAGAACCCATCAAAGTTTTCTTGCCAAATTTTTTTAGTCCTGATTAAAGTTTTAAACCGGGACTAAAGGTCTATTTTTAGTCCCTGTCGAAGACACAACCATAACTAAAGGGTGTTGCCCACGACCGCACCCACCTCCATCCCTTTAGTTCCGGTTTGTAATACGAACCGAGATCAAGGGGCCGTTTGAACCGGGACTAAAGGTTATTGGCGTCCTAGCTGTTGAAACCGGGACTAATGCTAACACATCCGGAACTAATGCTCCGGAGGGCTCTGGACGAAAGTCCTATTTTCTACTAGTGGGGCCGATGCAACCGTTGCCCAAATTTGATGCACGGACACGTCGATCCGGATGGATCCTGCCACTGGAGAGGCCATGCAAGTTCCGCACGTCCGCGCGGACATGTTTGGATTGTTTGGGTCGGCATGATGAAGATGCCCTAAGCTTTGCTCATTGAATTTTCTTATTCCTTAGTTAGCCAGACCTTTATTTCCCGCCTTGATGTTAAGCAACCCACAAATGCACCATGTATTCATAGTTCTACAACACGTAACAGATTTAGAACAAAACCTGCGGTAACATTGTTGTTATATATTTCATACTGCATATGTTGGTTAGGTTGGAGACTTGGAGTCTTACCGCCTAATAGTGGCCTAGCAGTAGCCTGAAATCACCGAGGATGATGAGGCACTTAAGATCGTCAGGAGGAGCGGCAATTGGTTCATAAAAACTAACCTCTTCTCTGCATCCAGTGTTGTGCCACAAATTGTTGTGCGGACTTTTTTTTGGATCGCTTCTGGTTTTGTCTAGCCGAATCTACGTTGCTTCCTAAGAAATAAAAAAGTTTGCGACACTGGTGTATCTCAATAACCAAATAAAGGTCTCCTTGATTCGCCAGATTTTCTTTCGAATTAGGCTTTCGCCCCGCTTTATAAATAAGCAACATCCAGATACAACGTACCATAAGCATCCACCATGGCCTGGGCCAAACGGAAAAATAAAAAGGGGTTCACACGCCTGCTGGGGCCACAGCACAAGTACGCCCAAAAGGAAACTAAAAACGCAGCGAGAGGGCGGGGAAGACACTCAGGCCGCCGGGGAGGGTGAGGCCAGAGCTGAGAGGGTGAGCGCCACCGTCCTCAAGGCCCACAAAGAGCCGTCAAAAGCCGCCCGATCACGCTGCCGCACCAGGGGGGCCACTGCTGGAGAAATGCAAGAAAGGAAAAAACAGGGTCAAACACACGGGAAGGATAAACCTTCTCAATCACCATTTTATTCCGCACGTTCCATAGAGCCCACGATATGGCCGCAAACACAAGCCAGAAGAGGCGGCGTCCTCCTCCGGCCCTGTTAGCCTGGGTCTACAGGAACCCCCAAGCTCCTGCGCGTCCCAGTCGGGCCCTAGCGCCTCTCTGACAAAGCTCCAAAGAGCCCGAGCCGCCGAACAATAAAACATAATATGGGCGCAGGTCTCCGGAGTTCCACATAGGGGACACCGGCCATTGCCCGTGCCATTACGCTTGGACACCTCCACCCCTGAGGGTAACCGATCACGCAGAAGCTGCCAGACGAAGATGCGAATACTAAGCGGGAGGGGGGCCTTCCACAAGGGAGACGTCCAGCTCATCTCCGGGCCCTGGAACAAGGCGCGATAAGCCGAGTTCACCGTGAAATCACCCGACGGATGCAGCTGCCAGGCTGCCGAGTCTGGGGCTTCGGATAAGGCCTCGGGGAGGGAACCACGTAGCTGCTGGAGGTCCATGGCTTCCGCCGCGCTCAGATGCCGATGGAACAAGACATTCCAGTGACCCTCTAAGAAGGCCTCATTCACCAGGGCCTCGGGGGAGGCGGAGATAGCGAATAGGCTGGGGTACTGGATCCCCAGTGGGATCGGGAGCAGCCAGGGATCAAGCCAAAACCGAATCCCCTGACCGCAGCCAGCCGCAAAGGAGATGCCCAACCCAATGAAGTGCTTGATCTCCTGGAGGGCTCTCCAGAACTGAGAGCCCTCCCTCCGCTCACAAGCCAGAAGGGGGCAACCCCGGAGATATTTGGCTTTGATAAGCTGAAGCCAAAGCCCTCCGTCGTCCCGGAGTATGCGCCAGACCCATTTCAGCATCAACGCCACATTAAAGCGGCGAGAGTCAAGGATACCTATGCCCCCAAAGCTCTTGGGGGCGCAGACGTCTGCCCATTTGGCCATGTGGTATTTCTGATGGCCATCCCTCGCCACCCAAAAGAACCTAGACAACTCCTTCGCGAAGTCAGCATGAGTGCCTTCGGGCAGAAGGTACAGCCCCATCTGGTACATGGGGAGACTCGAGAGACACGAGTTAATCAGAACCGACTTGCTTTCCTTAGACGTAAGGCGCGCTCGCCAGGGTTCCGCCCTCAAGCGCACCCTCGTAACCAGAGGGGCCAAGTCTCTGATCAGCACTCATGTCTCCCTGATGGGCATCCCTAGATACGTAATAGGGAAGTCCGCGAGCTTACAATTCAGCCCATCCGCAATCCGCTGACGCTCCTCCTCGGGGTACCCGAGGACCATAACCTTGCTCTTGTCAAAATTGATCGTCAGTCCCGACATGGACTCAAAGCAAAGAAGCAGGAACTTCAGGTTAATGATGTCAAGGTCCGAACCATGTACCATGATCATGGTATCATCTGCATACTGGAGGTGCGAGATCCCACCCCTAGGGATCAGATGCCCCACCACCCCCGAGATGTGCCCAAAGCGTTGAGCTCTATCTAGAATCTCCGCCAAGGCATCCACCGCGGCGTTAAACAATATAGGGGAGATCGGGTCCCCTTGTCTAACCCTGCAGGACGGAGTAAAGTAGGGGACGATCTCCCCATTGATATTGATCGCCGTCCTACCACTCCTCACGAACTGCATAATCCAGCATATCATGCGATTGTCAAACCCCCTCCTCTCCAGAACGAGCCTCAGGAAGGCCCAATCCAAGCGATCGTAGGCCTTCTGAAAGTCCAGCTTAAGGAACACTCCTTTCTGACGTTGAACCTTGACTTCATGGATAATTTCATGAAGTGCCAGGACATCGTCATGAATGAGGCATCCTTTGAGGAAGGCGAACTGGAGAGGGTGAGTGAGTCGCTCCATCACTGGAGCAAGACGAAGGGCACAGACCTTGGAGAATAGACGTTGTATGACATTAATCACCGTGATAGGACAGAACTGACGGATGTCCGTGGCCCCCACTACCTTGGAAATCAGGGTAATGACGCCAAGGTTCAACCGAGGCATCACCAGGGTACCCGAGTATAACTCCTGGAAGAGCTGCAAGATCAAAGGCTGGAGCTGAGCCCAAAACGTCTGGAAGAAGCAAACCGGTAGCCCATCCGGGCCCGGTGCCGAACTAGACTTCATGGACTTCAAGGCAGCCTCCACCTCCCCTCCTAAGAAGGGGAGAGTGAGCCTAGCGTTCTCCTCGAGGGAGACTAACGCCTCACCGGACCAGAAGTCAGGCGTCAGCGAAACTCCCGACTGTGGCGAGGCGGAGAAGAGACCCCGGTAGAAGGCATAAATATGGGAGGAGAGTGCCTGAGGGGACTCCAGCAGCGACTCCTCCTCCCAGAGGCAGGGAATCGAACACTTCTTCCTCCTACCATTGGCAATGGCATGGAAGTAAGCCGTGTTTGATTCCCCCTGGACAGTCCAGTTCTGGCGACTCCGTTGACGCCATAACGCCTCCTCTCCCTTGTAGATCTCCAAAATGGAGGACTCAAGGGAGTACCTATGGGACCAAGCCTCCGCCAAAAGGCCATGCAGGTCGGCCTCCCGGTCTAAGGCCTGGATCTCCCGCAGAATGGATTCCTTCTGATTCCTGAGGTCAACCCCCAAATTCGCCCCCACCCTCTCATGAAATGACGAGATAATTTGGCACAATGGTGCTAGATATCCATGGCGCAGTACACCCGAGGGGTAGAAGCGGCCGCTGCCAACCACCTCGACCGAACCGCCTCCATGAATCCTTGTTTTTGAAGCCAAAACAATTCAAAGTGGAAACGGTTCAGTCGAGGGGGGAGGCCTCCTCCCGAGGAGAGGAGGAGAGGGGTATGGTCAGACCCTATCCTAGTGACCGCCCGCAGCGAGCAAAGCGGGAAGGCCACCTCCCACTCAACAGAAACAAAGACGCGACCGAGGACACTGAGGATCGGATTCAGCTGCTTATTTTTCCAATTATATCTAGCGCCCACACGCCGAAGCTCGCGGAGAGCCAGCTCAGCAATGCAGTCGTTAAACATACGCATCCTAGGGAGGTCCACATTTGCCGAGCTCTTATCATCGGCAGATCGGATCAGGTTAAAATCCCCGACGACCACCACTGGGATAACCGTCCGTTACGTTCCACTTTCGATTTGAGCTCAAGCAAGAAGTCAGCGGACCTCCTATGGTCCGCGGGGCCATAGACAATGATCATCTCCCACCTGAAGCGTGATTGTCTATGGGTAAGCGCCATGCTCACAAAGAATTCCCTACGGTCCATATCATCCACCTCGAAGGTATCCTCCTTCATGCCCAGGAGGATCCCCCCGAGTGACCGGACGCAGGAAGCCAGGACCAGGAGAACTTGAAGCGGCTCAAAGCTTCCAATTCAGCAATGGAGAAGTCCTGGCTAATTGTCTCCTAAAGGCCGACAATATCCGGCGCTTCCAAGCGAATAAACTCCTTGATCTGGCGGCGGCAGCCCTCGTGACCGAACCCCCGGATGTTCCAAACTAACGCCCGGATGGCCCGGAGGATGTCCATATTGGAACCTCAAGCCGGGGGGGTCCCCTGCGCGGGGACTGAACGAGGGCGGGGTGAAGAGGAGTGGATCACAGCAGTCTTGGGAGGTCTCCCACGAGGCCTGCCCGAGGGGGTCGGCTTGTGGGTGGTCTCCCGCGCATCAGGCGCAGGCTGGGTCTCCCTGCTAGAGCCAGCCTCAGCAAGGATCCGGGAGCGTTCCCGCTCCCGGGCATCATGTGCCCGGGCAGCAACAATCGCTCCTGCATACCCCTCCCACGCCTTAATGGCCGCAATATGCTCGAGCTTCGACCCCTTCTCGCCACGGAAGACAATACCACAAGCATCAGCCACCTCACCTAGGTGGGCCAAGGACAGCTCGGAGAGAACACAAAAAGGCGAACTAGGCAAACCAGAAGGACCAGGGTCAGGAGGAACAGGGGTGGAAGCAGTACCTGAAAACTCGTCGCGCGCAGCAACCCGGCGGGAGGCCCTCTCAGCCACCGTCGGCTCGGGCCCAGACAAGCCTGTCCGAGAGTCGGCGAGGCGAACACTGTGGCGGGAGGGTGGAGGGGGAGGCAGCCTAGGAGCCCTGGACCGGCGCAGCTTGGCTACCGCCACTGGGGTGATGGGGTCCCCGGCGGTGGCAAACAGCACGGGCGGGTCCAGGGTGTCCGGGGCGAGGGCATAGCACACCACCCCAGGGGAGCGCGGGGACTGGTGGGCACACACCTCCAGCCCCACACTCCCCGAGGTCTCCTGTTCCGGGGACGACAGGACGGGAGGGGGGCCCGTGAGAGGCGACGGGCCCCGGTCGAGGTAGAAGCCGTACTGCGTGATGTCGAGGCCGATGGAGACAGTAGGGTCAGGACGGTAACGGCGGGGGAGGTCCACCGAGGCCAGCTTGGCCGGCGCGCTCAATAACATGGGGCGCCTCCCGGGGAAGAAGGGACCCCCTCCAGAGAGCCCAGCAGCCGGGGGAGGGGCCGCCGTGCCCCCGGAGGACTCCTGAGGCGGACGCGACGGGGAAGGCGACACGTCAGTGGCGAGCGGCGACTTTTTCAAATACAGGAATATAGAAGTTACAGGATTAGAATATAACTAGATGAACATCGCTCTTTGTCACTCTGTTTCCAGCTATAAGCTTTTTTTTCTTATTTGATATATGTATACTTTGTTTCGCTTGGTTTTACTTGGATCTTTTGCTGGGTTGTGTTGCGGGGATTTTTGTCATGCGAGACAGCGTGAAGAGATAGCATTCGTTATACTCGGGCATATGAATGTTACTCAAGCATGTGTGACACGCCTTGCGTTTGCCTCTACAAAGGTGGACACTGCCTAGGTTGTTGCTTTTTCTTATATTCCCTTCATACCTAAATATAAGGAGTTGTGAGAGTTCAAAATGGCCTCCCAAGAGGTCTTATATTTAGAATTAGAAATAGTGGTATTACATCGTTTATTCTCCATGTCCTTCCTTGCATCCGCTAGTGCTAACGGCTATTTCTTTTGAATCAAGGAATTTTTGCTCATAAAACAAGCACCAAAGGAAACTATTTTCTATGTGGATTCACCTGAGTTAGGAGAAGATGAATGAGTCGCGTGGTCGTAAGGCAAATATCGCTGCTGCTGATATACTGAGTACTGCATTTCAGAATAGTTCCGTCCATGCAACAAACTAATCTGAAAATCAATGCACTTACCAGAAGAAGAATTTTCTCCCCTTGCTTTCGATGATTCAGTGGCTACTGAGAATTATTCAGCATATTTCTGTGTATATCCACGTGTATCTAGATAAAATTGAGTTAAATTAGTTTGGGGCGGAGGAAAAACTGACAACACATCCTATTATGGAAAGGGAACATGTGTATATAAACCCTCCTTATACAACCTGACAAGAGCTCGATCTATTATGGAAAGGGAACACATTCTATTATGGAAAGGGAACATTTGGAAAACAATTATAGAGATTCAGTTTGTTCTCTGGCTTGATCTAAGAGGATTGCATTGTGTGCTTGAAGGAAAGATGAATCAATAGCAGCACTCGCAAGAAGTATATTATTATAGTCACGGTCGTCTCTAGTTTATTTTATATGTTGCTTCATCATAGACAGATAACGTGAAGCTTGTAGCAACATTTTCAATGGTTTACCAAGAGAAAGCCATTCAACACTTAGCTTGCAAGACATTTAACAATTAATGCTTCAAAAATTCTATAAATGATTCAGTGTAATTTACATAACAGTAGGCTTGTCCAAGATCTTTTATATCAATCACACATCATCTAACATTTGCACAAACACAGAAACACACATAACAATTGTTTTTTGTGTAACTTCTTCTAACTTGTTTCTTCACTTATCACTTGTTTGCTTGCTTCTTGTTCAGTTGTTGCTTGCTTCTCATTAATCACTTGTTTGCTTGCTTCTTGTTCATTTGCTGCTTGCTTCTCGTTCCGCTACTGCTGGCTTCTTTTTTGTTTGCCTCTTGTTCACTTGCTTCTTCTCACTTGTTGCTTGATCCTTTGCTTCTTGTTCAATTGCTTCTTGTAGGATTTGTTTAGCATTTGCATAAACTTCTGCTGGAACTTTAAGCCTTTTAGGTAGGAGATCCAACTTTATCAATCTATCTTTGTTCACATGAAGGGGCTTGTACCCATTTCCTCCTCCATGGTTCATGACTTCTATCATGCAGGTTTGTAGACTTAGGAATATCTTAGAGTAAATGGCACATGTGGTCATATAACTTGTCCCGCGTGTGCACATAAGTCATACTTCTTATAAAATAGACAAACTAGTCACACTATTTGTCAAACGCGTGCACCGCAGGTCACAAACAGGTCAACCGACCGGTTTTTGACAAAAAAGACACGGGTACGTCTCACATGAGTATTTCAGGGTAGTCAATATATTATAGAAACCTTCTAGTATTGCTAAATATTTTTAGATCTAGTTTAATTAATTTTTCATCTGGTCGGATTTAACCAGGTCGCTACTATATCTCTGAATCGACAATTGGTTAGTTAATTTCCAATTTAAAGTTGCAATATACAACAACAATTGACTACTTGACCATATATATTTTGATAGGAACTCGTATTCTAACTAGCCAATTGTCAATTCAGATACGCACGTAGCGACCTGGTTAAACCCAACCAGATGCAAAATTGATTTAAACCCTATCTGAAAATATTTGACAATACCCGTAAGATATTAACTGCCTTGAGATGCTCACGTGAGACACACATGCCTTTTTTGCCAAAAATCGGCTGTTTGACATGTTTGTGACCTGCAATGCACGTGTTTGACAAGTAACATGACCGGTTTGTCTATTTTACAAGAAGTGTGACTTATCTGCACACGTAGAACAAGTTGTATGACCCCTGGTGCCATTTACTCGAATATCTTATTAAGAATATCAGTCTCGTATTTATCAAACTCTTGCTCCACATCTTGAATGAAATCTTGTAGAGTTTTAGTGCTTAGGGTATCAGTACGAGACTGTAGAGACCTGAAAACCCCAAGATCAAGCACATTCAAATCTGGGTTGTTTGCTGGTTGTTGAATCAGCTTTATGGTCAGTCCAGTTTTGGCTGCAATTTCTGCCACTACTTCTTTGAATGCTTGGTCACTTGGGAGAATATGAGGCGTTGCATTGTCTTGTTGGATCAGAATTGTCTGCCCAACATCTTCTGCAGGCCAAGCAGCTATGATAGCAGGAAGTACCTTCTGACATGGTTATACCCTACGGGTACGTAACTTCAGCATACCTAGTCCAGCCTAAGGAAGGCCCACGGCAGACATACACTGGCCCATGAAGATTTTCGGGTGGAAAAGGCCCATGACGTCTTCAGATCCTTGGAGAGCAAGACTAGAGGAGATAGGAAATTCAAAGGGGTAAAACCCTAAAACTTGTAACCGACTAGGACTACGCCCGGGACCTGCCTAAGTCTATATAAAGGCCAGGAGGGCACGTCCTAGACAACTCTCTCGACTCATACTTTCGCACACGCATCCACGCCAGATCGAATCTGCGCACCCTGTAACCTTCGGTTCCGCCGTAATCAAAGAGCAGACAAGCAGGAGTAGGGTTTTCCCTCCGGGGGCCTGAACCTGGGTAAATCTCGTGTCCCCTGGTTGCTTGTCTGTTAACCGTGCCACGATCTCCAGCATCCCCATCTTCTCCAAAACCCAAGTCCATAACAATGGGCATTGACGAGATCAAACCTCGTCAATTGGCGCCGTCTGTGGGAATTGGGGCTGCTGATTGTGCGGTCGTGACGGTTCCGACCCGATCGATCTACAACTCCGCAGCGGCGGAGAATCACGTCCTCTTCGGCGCTTTCGACTTCACCGCCCACTCGCCGGATACCATGAAGGATTTCGAGCCCGTAGGCGACGGACTCGAAATCTTGTTCGGGAGCTTCTACTTCTAGGTGGGACAAACTGGCACCCTCCGCCTCCCTGAGCGGGTGCCCGTGCCGTCAATCAGGCCCGCTTCGTGGGCTCCACACCCGTGCTACGACGCGTCACCATCAACAGATGAGTTCCACAGCAGCAGCGCAACTCCGATCTGTGCGATCCACCTTCGGATGAAGGGACCTACAGTTCCGGATCCGAAAGCTGCGGCAGCAATAACCAATCTGCGGCGCTATCATGCGCGCGATCATCAAACCGACGAGGAACGCCTAACCCGCCGCCCAACCCCAACCCGCAGGACGTAAACGGCGAAACGGTGGAAGCAGCAACGGGAAAACAGGGGCCACCTCATCCAACTTAGCAAAGAAGGATGGGTCGAAGCACGCCAGCGCCGTTCTGCGGAAATAGTCCTACCTCTGGACTCCCACGTGATCTGCTGAGGGCATACCACTACCTCCTCATCGAGGAGCACAAGAAGCAAGTCAAGATGCAGGAGACGCTCGATAAGCATAAGCGAGCAGCCTCGAGTCCAGTCTTGTGCGCTCTCCGCCATGGGACCCGGCTCTAGCACAAGCGGAAATCAGGAAACAAGCACCGCTCTCGGGTGGAAAACATGGACCCCAAGGAGGCGTGGCGTGACCGAACTCTCCACACATCGTTCATGGATATGGGCCGACGGCAACATCATCCCGAAGACGCCACAAGCTGCGATCATGGCAGCCACTGCGTGTTCGCGGCTCACCCACCTCGGAGGGACCCGAAAAGGGCCATGCATAGGTCCGCACTCACGGACTAGGACTAATCGAGCTGCGCTCCACGAAGACGCTCATCTGGGCGAAGAAGAAAGCTCCGGCCAAAGCGGCGACCCCACTCCCTCATCCGAAGATGAAGAGGAACACGATCTTCCTCGAAGGAAGAAGAGCTCGCACCGCCATAAACGCGACTACGACGCCAGAGACAAGCTTACGCAGCGCAAGATCGACAAAGCACGCACCAAACGCGCATGCTCATCTGAATCTGAGATGGATGAAGACGAAGGAGAACTCTGCGGGGCTCGATGCTTCAGCAGATCAGTCCGGCGAACACAGATGCCGTGCAACTTCAAGCTTCCTTCGGATACTCCGAAGTTCAACGGCACGCAAGATCCAAAGTCCTGGCTCAGTGACCATCTGTCATCCGTCAAGCTTCACGGAGGCAACAAAGAAACCGCCATGCAATGCCTTCAGCTGCAGCTGACGGTATGGGTCCGCTTAGCAGCCGAGGATCCATCCGAAGCTGGGAGAAGCTCGCTTATAGCTTCATCCGAAATTTCAAAGGCACCAGCAAAAGGCCCGCCTCAATCGAAGAGTTGCGAGCCTGCACTTAGAGAACGGGTGAATCTATTCGCTCGTACATACTACGCTGGTCTACAACCAAGAACTCCAGCACATCTCGAAGAAAGGGCCATCGGCGCCTTGGGGCGGCGTCAGCGCCCAGACTTCAAGGAGGAACTTGGGCGTGTAAAGCCCAAGACACTCGATCACCTCATGGAAATCGCCAACAGTTGGGCAGACGGCGAAGATTGCATCCAGCGGGCGCAATCAGATGAAGAGGACGACTACGGCCGAAGACGCGAACGCCGCAGCAAGAGGAGATCGCGCGTCTACGAGGACCGCGACGGACCCGACATGGTCGCAGCCGGCTACGCCGACCGCCGTAACGACAACAGCCGCAACAACGGAGGATACCGCAGCGGAAACTTCCGCGACAACGGACGACCAACGCAGTCGTGGCAATGCCACGACCGCGAGAACGGACCCTCAGCATTCGACAAACTTTCGGGTCCATGCACCATCCACTTCTACATCGACAAACAAGATGGCAAAAAGAAAGCTAGCCACATGCTCAAGGACTGCCGCGAGTTCCAGAAACTCAGCGAAGGCATGATGCAGATGAGGCAACAAGCTTCAATCCCTGCGTTTAGAAACGCACCTGCGCCAGGAGAAATAGCACACGGAGCTCCTCCACCGCCGCCTATTGGAGGCCCAAATCAACCAGTCGCACTAGCGCAAAACAACGCCGGGGTCGCATACCCCCCACCAAAAGGAGCACTCAATATGATACAGAAGGGATGCCCCACAAATAGGGTGCAGAAGAAAATCACCCGACAAATCAACTTGGCCGTGGCAACTCCGCCTGCAATCCCTGAGTACCTCAGCGGATCGGAGTCCTGCATCACATTCACTCGCGCGGATCACCCTTGCGGATCCTCGCCCGGTCATGCTGCCACGGTCTTTGAGGCGCAGATCGGAGGCTTCGAGATGAGTCGCGTCTTCATGGACGGCGGCAGCGGCATCAACCTAATGTTCGCAAGCACTCTAGTAGCTATGCGGATCCCGCAATGCAGCCTGGAACAATCAGACATAACGTTCCATGGCATTGTCCCAGGGAAGGGCATCTTCTCCCTGGGCAAAATAGGGCTCGACGTCATCTTCGGGAAGCCGGACAACTTTCGGCAGGAGCGCCTAGAATTCGAGGTGGTAGACTGGCCATCGCAATACCATGCCATCCTGGGACGTATAGCATTCGCAAGGTTCCTGGCCGTCCCACACTACGCATACCTACTACTCAAGATGCAGGACCAAGGGGCGTCATCACAGTCCACGGGAGCTTCACCCGATCGGACCAATGCGACAGGGATTTCAACAAAATCTCCCAGTCTTTCGGCATACAAGACGAGCTTGTAAGGCTCCGCGAGGTGACGGACAATGGGCTACCCCCAGTCACAAAGCAGAACGCACCTGACATGTCTTTCGACTCCACCATCAACACCAAGAAGGTGCAGGTCCATCCAACGGATGCCTCCAAGACGGCGCTGATCGCCAACGACCTCAGCACCGCATAGGAAGGCGCGCTCGTCGAATTCCTCCGTGAGCGCTGGGAAATCTTCGCCTGGTGTCCCGCGGACATGCCAGGAGTTCCCAGGGAATTCGCCGAGCACGCACTCAATGTCTTCCCAGACAGCAAGCCAGTCAAGCTGTCCATCCGAAGACTGTCGGAGCCACGAGCCGAAGCTATCGGCAAGGAGATCAGCAGATTACTCGCAGCAGACTTCATCCGGGAAATCAAGGAAAGCGAGTGGCTGGCAAACACGGTGATGGTCCCGAAGAAGGACACGGACATCCTCCGGATGTGCGTGGACTTCATGTCACTAAATAAACACTACCCTAAGGACCACTTCCCTCTTCCTCGGATCGACCAGATCATCGATTCGACTGCAGGTTGTGAGAAACTCTCCTTCCTCGACACCTACTCAGGCTATAACCAGATTCGACTCAAGGTCGAAGATCAAGAGAAAACGGCGTTCACCACACCGTTCGGAGTATACTGCTACAACACAATGCCCTTCGGGCTAAAGAACCTTGGTGCCACGTACCAGCGATGCATGCAGCCTGCCTCAAGGACCAGATCGGTCGCATAGCGTCCAAGTCTATGTCGGCGACATAGTCATAAAAACCAAGGAGGCAAGAACACTTATCGACGATCTCCGCGAGACATTCGACAACCTTGATCGCCACGGATCAAGCTCAATCGAAAAAGTCGCCTTGGCGTCCCCTCGGTCAGCTGCTCGGTACTTCATCTCTCAACGAGGATCGGCGAACCGAAGAAAATCAAAGCTATCATGACAATGGAGAAGCGAAAAACCTCAAGGGCGTTCAGCATCGCTAGGCGAATAGCGGCACTAAGCGAGTTCATCGGCCGCATGGGCGAGAAGGCCCTACCATTTACCACTTGCGCCAAGCGATCAAGTTCGAGTGGACACGAAGCCAACGACGCATTCGAAAGCCTCAGCGGCTCCTCTCCACCTCGCCCGTTTGGTCACGCCAAAAGCGCGAGCCCCTGATTCTGTACATAGCAGCCACACACGGTGGTCACCAGTACTCGTGGTCGAATGACCGAAGAAGGCAAGACCCACGGGTACAACGCCCAATTTACTACCTCAGCGAGTTCTCACTCCAACTAAACAGCGGTACCGCTTTTACGAAGCTGGCCTCTGGCGTGCTCATGGCGGCTCGACGACCGAGCCACTACTTCCAGGAGCATCGGTGATGGTCGTCAGCGAGGCACCCTAAACAGCATCTGAATAACCCGGAGGCCACAGGACGCGTGGCCTGTGGGGCATTGAACTATCACCCCTGGACATCATCTACGAGAAGCGACATAATCAAATCTCAAGTCCTTCCGGACTTCTGGTGCCTTGGATGGAGCTGCGGCTCGACACCCAGACATGTCGCGATCTGGACAATGCATTTTGCGGCTCCAAGCGAAGCCGGCGGGCAGGAAGTCATCTTGACCTCCCGCAAGGTGACAAGATGAAATCGTCCTTGGATAAAATTCAGAGCCTCCAACAACGAGGCGAATCTGAAGCCCTCATCCACGGCATGAAGATGGCAAAAATATGTGGCGCAACGCGCCTGGTCATCTACGGCAACTCCAACCTTGTCGTACAGCAGATGATGAATGAGTGCGACGCACACGTCGAAAACATGATCGCGTACCGCGCGCTATACAACGCACTCGAAGGATAATTCGACGGCTGCGAACTTCGGCATGTTGGAAGAGAGAGCAATGAGGAGGCCGATAGACTCGCCAACATCGGCTCCACTTGCGCACAGGTACCACCAGGTGTGTTCCTCGAACAGATCTGCGTGCCATCCATCAAGCGAAAATTCCCCAAAGGATCACCCGAAGAAGCAGAACACTCGGGGGCTACGCTACCCGAAGGTCATGAAGGACCCGAAAAGTTGGATACCGAAGTCGCCATGGTCAACCTGATGCAGGTCATGGCAGTCGAAGAAACTTGGACACGTCCATACCTCCAGTTCCTGATAAACGGAGAATTGCCAGACAACCCGACAGATGCCCGGCGCGTATCTCGTCGGTCAAAAGCCTTCACCATCATCAACGGCGAGCTGTACAAACGCAGCATTACGGGCGTACTACAACGGTGCGTCACCATCAACGACGGCAAGGCCATACTCCAAGATATCCACGAGGGCATCTGCGGCCACCATGCAGGCAGTCGCTCCCTCGTCGCCAAAGCTCTGCGAGCAGGATTCTACTGGCCAACGGCCATGAGCGACGCGAAAGACATCGTCCGAAGATGCAACGGGTGCCAACGGTTCGCCGACAAACCGCACGCACCTGGGTCCGAACTTCGACACATACCCATAGCCTGGCCTTTTGCCCAATGGGGCCTTGACATGATCGGCAAACTGCCAAAATGCTCGAAGGGAGGACACGTCTTCCTCCTGGTCGCAGTCGACAAATTCACCAAGTGGATCGAAGCCATGCCAGTCACCAACCAGAAGGGCAAAACCGCCGTCAAGTTCTTCGAATCCATTGTCTACAGGTTTGGCGTACCGCACAGCATCATCACCGACAACGGATCGAACTTCATCTCCGAAGAATTCCAGGACTTCTGCGAAGGCCTCGGGATCAATATCACGTATGCCTCAGTGGCACACCCGCAAACAAACGGGCAAGTGGAAAAGGCCAACGGCCTAATCGGCGCCGGCATCAAGAAGCGCCTCATGAGCTCACTCGAGCACAAAGCTGGAAACTGGACGAAAGAGCTACCGTCTGTCCTGTGGAGCTTATGGACTACGCCAAACAGCTCCACCGGCTACACACCATTCTTCATGGTACACGGAGCCGAGGCAGTGCTACCAGCCGAAGTACGCCATCAGGCTCCACGAGTCGTCGCGTACAGCGAAGCCGAATCCACGGCTGCACTCGAAGACGCCGTCGACACACTCGATGAAGCGCGGGATATAGCAGCCGCTCGATCAGCGGTGTACCAGCAGAGTCTCCGCAACTATCACAGCCGCCGGCTGCGCCCAAGGTCCTTCGTCGAAGGAGACCTCGTCTTGCGACTCAAGCAAAAGCGACCGAACAAACTCGATTCACCATGGGAAGGACCCTATGTCATCACCGAAGTCATCCCAGGTGGCGCCTATCGCCTCAAGCACGTGGAGTCTGGAGTCGCATACTCCAACCCGTGGAACGTCTCGCACCTGCGACGATTCTACCCGTAGCAACCTACCCCCCTTTTTACTCTCAATAAGGCTTTCAGCCAAGGCTACTCAGCCGAATCATGTACCTCCTCCATTACGATATAAATAAAGCTAAGTACCCCGCCCCCAACCCTCGGTTGACTATTTTCTGCAACTTTACTACATGCTACATACGCACTCGGGGGCTCCCCCCACCTCACGATTTCATCGACTGAGGACAAAACGTGTACACCTGAGTAGCTGACCACGTCAGACAAACGAAAAGGGCACGTACTAAATCAAAGCACTGCGTGCTAGCAAACAAGCAAACCTTTACAACAAAGGGCACATACACGCCCAGCCGCAATATACAAATTTTACATCTATCTGTTTATTTTCAGGTCCTACCTATTCTGAAGAATAACCTGAGCACGCTGCTCAAACAAATCTACAATCTGTTTGGCATACTGCCTTACAACCGCGTAATGCGGACGCATATTCCAATCGCCACCATCTGGTCGAGGAGGTGGCCCAGTCGCCACAGCAGCCAAATCTACATCAGGGCGGTGCACCCTCACAAGAGACAAGGCAGCCTTCACCCCTGCGACGAGCTGCTGCCGCACCAGCTCCTTGACATTGCTGGCACTCCGAAACTTCGTCAGAAGACCTGCAAGGGTCGTTGGCACGGCATCCAACGGAAACATGACGTGCAGCACCGAGGAAAGCGATGTCTGCACCTGGCGGAGCACCCGCGAAACCTGGAAGACACGATCCTGCACCGTCGCCAGAACTATGGCGCGATCGCGATCCATCCAGAAGAAGCCGCCGGCCTCCATATCCTATTGAGTCAAGCAATTGACTCGAACAGCAATACGCTCATTTTCTTCCCTCGGAGCAAGATTGGAACCTGCGACAACCGCACAAAACAAGAGTAAGGCCAGCAGGCTCACCCGAAGAACTAAGCTACAGCCCGAAAGAAGGATCAACTTACATTGCAGCTGCTCGGACAGCCGACCCAGCTCCGCCATCAAATACTCCTCTCTGGCTGCTGGCGGTGCGCTGGATTTCCAAGCGTCGGTAGCGACCGCGTAACCCAAGCAAATCTCTCTCCAAGCTGCGCACGCGATCTCGAAGAAAAGCGAGCTGCGAGGAATCATCCAATGATGCTTGCAAGGGCCTTTCGGATGAAGTGTCAACTGGGTCAGCACCCGAAGGAACCTATAGCAGCAGAAAAAAGAAGGCACATAGACATTCAGCCAAGGATAGAGCACAACCCGGAGGAATTCATTAAAGTATATAAGGCCACTACGTGGCACAAGGATGGTACTACAAAAGATATTTATAACAAAATAGACTACAAACTACCCTACGTCTACTATGCCTAAGGCGGAGGACACTGAGTCGCCTCAGAACCAGACTGCCTAGCTTTGGCCTCGCCCTGCTGCCGCAATGCATACTCAGACAGCAAGTCAATGAGCTTGGGCCCATATCGTCTGCAGCGAGCGGAGTAGGCGGCGAAGGCTACCTCGGATCCATCCGCAGCTGTAGGCATCCGAGAAGTAATCTGGGGCAGGTCCAGCTCCGCCCCAGCCGCCATGGCCATCGCCAGCCCGACGGACGCGCCGATGCCCTTCTGCTTGCGCTTATACGCTGCAGGCGCTTGGTGTGAGCCTCTGCCAGGGCATTCACATCTTCAAGGGATGCGCCCTTCGGGAAGAGCTCCTGGTAGAAGCGACCAAGGACCTCTTTCGCCTTGGCGAGGGAGTTGACGACGGTGCTGCAGCGGTCTTCGACCGCTACAGTGGCATCATCTAGAGCACTCCCGTGCTCCAGAGCACCGCGGTCGAACTCGATGCCTGCGGCATCTGAGACAAAAAGAAGAAAACATGAAGAAAGGCAACATAGAAGAAGATCCGCAGAAAAAGGAGCAAGTACAAAAGCTAACGCTCACCCGAAATAGCCTTGGCAGCAGCCATGAGCTTCTCCGCCACCCCTTTTTCACGAGCAGCCGCAACGGTGGCCAGCTGCTCCTCACGATCTGCGGCCTCCTGCTGCAGACGCTTTTTCGCTTCGGCTGCCTTCGTCAGCTCCAGCTCAAGGCGCTCTCTCGCATCAGCGGCAGCTTCGGCCTTCTGCTCCGATTGGCCAAGGCTCTTCTTCAGAGCATCGACCTCACGGAGAGAGTCGTTATGCTCCTCTGCATTTACAACAAGCAAGTGTCAACGAACAGGACCAGGATAAGCAAGAGAAGTACTACAAGGCAGACGAATACCTTGAAGCTGCCGCAGTTTCGCCTCCAGCGTCAGGCGTTCCTCCACCAGCCGCTTGGCCTCTTGGACAAAAGGCTGCAGCAACAGGCAATAGTAGTAAGAGCAGGACTTGGGGGCTACGCCCAACACAAAGAAGCATTAAACAACATCAGCATACGAAGACACTCGGGGGCTCCCCCCGTAACATCAAGCAGAAAAACTTACGTGCTCCGAAGGCGAACCCATGAGCCCGCTGCGAAATTACAGCGCAACCACCAGCCTCTCCTGCACAGGAGGAACTGGCGCAGCGTCACCAGAAGTCGCCACCGTCTGAGGAGGAGGCGACGCAATGTTCGACTCCCCCATCATCTCGCGCGCACCATCACTAGAGCCGTCGGAGGATTGCCTGCATACGAACCAATCAAAACAGGTGCAAAAATAACAAGGGAACAAAGGACAACAGTGGCAACAAGAAAACTTACGAGCCCAACGCGCTCAGGTCGAAGACAGGAGAAGCCCTTCGGGCCCTCTTCTCCTCCTTCTTTTCTTCCTTCTTCTCCTCCTTCTTTTCTTCCTTCTTCCGCTTTGCTGGCGGGTGCGGAGCAACAGCCCGCACAGGAATGGCAGGAAGGGGAGAGGAAGAACCCCCATGAACATCATCACGACGCTCAAGGCCCAGAGGATTTCTGGGAGTCGGAGGAGTCGAGGCATCTGACGACTCGCTAGAGCTCCGTGATCGCTTGCGCGAATGGTCCTCGCTCGATTCGTCGGCATCCTCCGCTGGGGTTCGCGCTGACGGTAGCTCGGACACGGAATCCACCACTTCATTATCCGGGGCATTCGGATACCTTTCGGGCAACGGTGGTGCCATGCTCGGCACTTTGAAGCTCTGCAAAAGGAAAATGAACTTTGTTAGCAAACAAAGGAAAAAGTACACAGCTGATAAAAACAAAAGGGGAGCACTACGTGCGCAAATCTATACCTTCGGTACGACCAACATCGAAGAAAAGGGAGGAGTCAGCGACTTCCCCAGGATTTCTTCGTCGGCCTTGAACTTCAACAACGCGCGCAGAGCCTTGTCAAGTTCCACCTCGGAGATTTTCTCACTCGAAACCCTCGTCGGATCACGGCGCCCAGAGTAAAGGAACATCGGGTGCGCCCTCGCTTGGAGAGGCTGCACCCGACGCTCAAGAAACGTCCGGATGATGTCGACACCGTTCACCTCCTTCTCAGGAATCAGTTGGAGATCCTCCACACGACAGTACAGGGCCTCTATCTCCGCCACCTCACCGTCTAAGATTTGATTTTTCCAGGATCTTTTCTTCTCAATCAATTGGGAGGGGTCAAAAGGAACGAGACCAAAATCTTGCCCAGAGCGATGGAGTCACGGATGTAAAACCATTTCCTCCAAGATCTTGGACAGTTTCGGACATGGAAAAGGAAAAGAATTGCACATTGGGACCGAGGAGATGATGAAACCCCAATGGGATACACACCATCCGAACATGCCTCTTCACGGAATAAAGCTTAGGAAGAGGCCAAAGTGGCTCAATGCCAAGCCAACACTCGCAAAGTGTGATAAAACACGCAATGTGGAGAAGGGAGTTGGGAGACAGATGATGGAGTTGAACCCCATAGAAAAAGAGCAGTCCACGAAGGAAGTCATGGACTGTAAAAGAAAACCCGCGAATCATGAAGGCAACAAACATAACCCGATACCCAGATGGGGGACGGGGGATTACCTCATTGCCGGGGAGTCGCACGGCCGTCGTGTCTTGCGGGATCAGGCTCCGCTCGCGCAGTTTGTGGAGATCGCTCTCCCGCATTTCTGATCGCCGCCAGCCACCGTCGGTGACGCGAGCAGTGGCGGTGCCCTTCTTGCCTCCGACGGCGCTGGTCCCAACTGCAGATGAGGACTTCTTTGTTTTCCTCATGGCGCTACGGCGGTGGTGGCGTTGCCAACGAAGAAAGACAAAGGCAATGTGGAGGAAACTCTCAGCGCGCAGCAAGAATAGCTCAAGAACGAGGGGGCAGTGAATAGATGAACTGCTGCGGTGAAAAACAAACCACGATTTCACCAGGGATTATAACAGCGAAGACGACGCACGCTGGCCGTCCATCGAGAAGACCTAACGCCAACGGTAGATCTGGCCGTACACGTGTCAGCACCAAAATGAACCGTCGATACCACGCCGTCCACTACGTGCGGAAATCGAGGAGACGCCGTAATCATCTCCACGCCGCGCGTGACCGGTCAATTCAAAGTCAGCAAGTGGGACCCACGCTTCGTCCAGTCAAGTCATCTCTGGCGTAGCGAGCGGCAGGTCATCAATCGTAAGCACTGACGTCATCAAAAGCTATACTAGCACCATTTTGGCTCCACAGCTAAAAATACTCACTCGAATCTACGATTCGACTAAATACTTGGGGGCTACTCCTATCAGGAGCGCTGGCCGCGCACCCGACAGACAAATGAGGACAAAATTATTTCTCTGAGTCCTACGTCGAGTTTACGACTCCACTACGGACTCGGGGGCTACTCCCATAGGGAGGATGGATTTAAGCATCCGAAAATTTTCGAGTCCTGCGGACCTAATGATTGAAACAATGCTTGAACTAAAAGTCTCCGTTCGAGTCTACGACTCGAGCAGACACTTGGGGGCTACTCCCATAGGGAGCGCTGGTCGCGCACCCTATGAAATCTTCGACTGCGATCTTTCGGATCAGCACGCAAAAACTTTTTGGCAACTCTGCCCCAACAAAACGCTGAGTGAGCGACAATCTCCTTGGCCACCCGAAGCACCTCCGAGGTGATAAATGTTCGGATGCTGCGTCTGCGAAAGATAAGACCTACAGATATCATCGATGGCACAACGCTTTTGGTGCTCTGCTAGTATGAATCCGTACCAGCAGGTACGATGAAAAATCCCGACGGACGCGTTGGGTACACCAATTAAAATCACTGGAATTCCACTCTTATAAGTCCTCCGCGGCCTGAGTTGAATTACGCCAGCATATGTTCCAGGCCCGGGTTAAGGGACCCGAACCTGAAGAAGATCGTGTTGTTTCGTCCTAAGACAGTTAAGCGACCCAGATCTGTCGGGTGAGTCAGGCACACGCATCAACAATCCCTACACACATATACTATTAACATATAGCTGCTCCCGAAGGATGGAAGAGTCCTCAGCCGAATCTACGATTCGACTGATCACTCGGGGGCTACTGACATGGTTATACCCTACGGGTACGTAACTTCAGCATACCTAGTCCAGCCCAAGGAAGGCCCACGGCAGACATACACTGGCCCATGAAGATTTTCGGGTGGAAAAGGCCCATGACGTCTTCGGATCCTTGGAGAGCAAGACTAGAGGAGATAGGAAATTCAAAGGGGTAAAACCCTAGAACTTGTAACCAACTAGGACTACGCCCGGGACCTGCCTAAGTCTATATAAAGGCCAGGAGGGCACGTCCTAGACAACTCTCTCGACTCATACTTTCGCACACGCATCCACGCCAGATCGAATCTGCGCACCCTGTAACCTTCGGTTCCACCGTAATCAAAGAGCAGACAAGCAGGAGTAGGGTTTTCCCTCCGGGGGCCTGAACCTGGATAAATCTCGTGTCCCCTGGTTGCTTGTCTGTTAACCGTGCCACGATCTCCAGCATCCCCATCTTCTCAATTAGGAACTCCCTCATCACCTCCCTATTGACTTTGATTGACTTTATCTCTAATGTCCCTTTCGGTCTGTTGTCGCTTCTTCTTGCTGCTGGTATTTCCTTAACAAATGGCCAAATACCTATTTTCCCCGAAAATGTGACATTGTGTGCATGGTCAAACCTTGTCCTAGTAACAACGGTTAGGAACATGACTTTTCCTATGCAGTTTTTGCTTTGCACAGCTCTTGTAGGGTCTGGTTCATCTGGTAGCAAGTAGTAATTCCTGTTTTTCTTGGTCATGTAGAACCACTTCTCATCAATATGCACAATATTGTGCATATTGATGAATTTTGGAGTTGCATGTGTTGTGGTTGCTTCATCAATCATCGACATGCAAAACTTTATCATGTCCTTCATATTCTTTTCTTTTAGTAATGGCTTCAATCAATTTGAATGCCTTCTTATGTGCTTCATCTTAAATCTTCGCTATAATGTGCTAGGGTTTACTCCTAAATGCCAAGCAAGGCACCTGATAGTTGATCTTTTGTTTAGCGCGATAGTGGGCATCATGGATAGATCAACATGTATTGATTTTCTTCCACATCTTCCTTTCTTTTTGCTAGAAACATCCACCTCCAAACCCTCAGCGATTTGTCTCATCGCAGTTTTCCATATTCTTTGTATCTGCTGGATATCTACTTGAAAAAATGCTCCTATGTCTTTCTTGTCATGTTTTTTGAACTTGCCACCATTTCGCATACACAGTGCGTGCATTGCTACATAAGCAGCATATCTCAGCTGGTCATTGAGTGATTTTCTCTGTCTCACTACCTGTTGACCACTTGCATCTTGTTCATCCATTTTTGCATCTTGTTCATCCATTTCTGCATCTGTTAGTGCAAAAATATGTTAGTTTAAATGAGAAACACTAAATTACTATGCATATTTTAATAATGGAATATTTTGTCCTTGCAGATATCATGTTGCATTATATTACTACTCCATGGAGTACAAAAGATATGCAAGCAAAGGTAACATGGCAACATATAGTGAATGATCAAGGTTATAACACATGATAGATAGCCTGCTAGTGCTGACTTCCTTCCATGCTTACTATTGTTAGACTTTGGATAATTCTGCATATGTAGAAAGGGTCTATGTTGAGACATGTTTTTAATGCTTGACTTCCGAGACTTAGATGAATTGCTAAAATTTTGTTGCACTGAATTTCTGTGGCAATACCCATAGCACTGCCAACACCCATAACACTGTCAATATTTTTTTTTTATATGGAGTATTTAGTGAACAAGTTGATAATGCATGTCTATGTACTCCAAGTACCAAGTGCAAAAAGAAGTAATATGCAGTTTCTAGTTGACTTGCATGTTTTTGTACTAGAATTTGAGTATCCCTCTCTGTACGAGTAGCAATGTTCAGTTAGTCTTTATTTCATGCTCTCTGTATGATTACATGCACATGCTAATTACTGTAAAAAAAATCAGAGATGGTACATCAAAGGAAATGAGTACTCCAGGAGTAATTGCAAGATACATTAAACAAGAGATTAAGGTTGTTCAGTATTTATACCTCTAGCATCTTGTTCATCATCTTGCTCACCACCTCCAGCATCTTCTTCTTCTTCCATTTCTTGATATACTCCAACATCTTGTTCATCAGGTGGAGTACAGTTAAGGTCCGGGAGTACCATGCCGATGTGGGCTGCCACTTGTTGTAGGGCCGGCGGAGGTGACTGGCGGGAACTAGGCGCGCTGGATGCCAACGCGCTACTGGGTATGAGCCAGCATGCTGCAGCTGCTTGGGGCCGGCCGACGGCTTCCGGAGGTTTTGCTGGGCGACGTGCACCTGCCGGCGAGCTGGGCACTGGCGAAGCAGGCGTGGATGGATTTGGAGCTGGCCGGCGGCTTCCCGGAGGTGCTGCTGGGCAATGTGGACCTTCCGGCGAGCTAGGCGCTGGCGACGCAGGCGTGGATGGATTTGGGGCCGGCCAACGGCTTCCCGGCGGAGGTTCTGCTGGGCGACGTGCTCGCCGGTGAGCTAGGCGCTGGCGATGCGGGCGTGGATGGATTTGGGGCTGGCCAGCGGCTTCCCGGAGCTGCTGCTGGGCGACGTGCTCGCCGGCAAGGCGGCGTGGATGGATTTGGGGGCGGCCAGCGGCTTCCCGGAGCTGCTGCTGGGCGACGTGCTCGCCGGCGAGGCGGCGTGGATGGATCCTAGTGAGCTGGACGTCTCGCGCGGATGGATTCCCGCGAGCTGGGCGTCTAGCACGGATTGATTCCCGAGCTGGACGCACCTGCAGCTGCTTGGATCGATTCCGAGGACAATCCGAGGTGGATGCCTACGAGCTAGACGCGCCGGCAGCTACGAGCTGGGCGCTTGCTTGGATCGATTGCGCGCGCGTGTGGATTGATCGATTGGCGAGCTGGACCAGCAACGCACGTGGATCCTATCCCTTCCGCGCGTGGCTTGGTTCCTGCCGGCGAGCTCGATGGATCGATTCCGAGGTGAAGACGTGGGCAACAATCTCAGCTACCCAATTTGAAATTCAAATTAGCGATAGCCTGGTTTCCGACAGTTGATAGGGGTATTTTGGTATAATTCGTTGGATTTAGGTATTGTCTGGAAATGCTAAAACGTCTTATATTTTGATACGGAGGGAGTACAACTTTAATCCCTCATCCATTTTTAAAACAATTATAGAGATCAGGACAAGGAATTCAAAAGTAAAAAAAAAGAGCTCGATGTTGCTTTCCGTAACTATAGCAATGTAGGACTTGGAACCGGACTATGTTTTGTGTAACCAATCTAACGAGGCTCCAGGTAGATCTAATTGACTCACAATGTTACCACCATAAGTATATTTCCAGTTGCGGACCTACTAAAATGACGAGTAAAACATTCAATTAGGAATTGAGAAAATGAATCCAAAAAATAAAGAAGGGACCACTTGAATTGTCCTAAATCAACAAATTGTCTAGATAAATTAGGATAACAGGGCAATTCATTTCATGACAATGTAAATTTTCGTTTCCTCATTGGTACACAAGCTACCTTTGTTTAGCATTCAAAAATTGTATAGGTATATAGAGAGCATCCACTTGAATTGGACAAAATTAATAATAGACCACTAAATAAAATAAAAATCACTTAGCAACATGATTATTTACTATGTTAACAAACACAAGTAGAAAAAAGGCCTTTCGTCCGGAGCATTAGTCCTGGCCGTGATTGGGCCCGGAACTAATGTAGCATTAGTCTCGGTTCCAACGGCTAGTATCGTCTGCAGGGGCACAACCAGCTCTAGTCCCGGGCCAAACGGGACCTTTAGTCCCGGTTGTCCTTCCTATATCATCTTCCTCCCAGTCTCTAGCCATAGCTGCTTTATCCTCTCTATTTTCTTCCTGAGCTCGAGTTCATCCTCATTTTTTCATACGATTTGTCAAGATTTGGTGGCTCCCCATCTATCCAAGTGTTCTAAAAGATTAGCATCTTCATCGTTTCATCTTTCATTGCTAGTTTAGCTCATTTCATGCTCTAGAAATAGAGGGATTTGTGGGTTTTGTTTAGAAGTAATTTTTGTAATAATAACATCTGGTCACTACTTTACTTTGGTTTTAATTTGACGAACTTGTATTATCTCTATTCATGATGTTGTGGAATGATTTTTGATATACTTATATAATGCATATTTGGCCACTCCTTCAAGAGCTCGAGTCCATCCCCATTTTTTCACACAAGTTATCAAGATTTGGCGGCTCCCCATCTATCCAAATGTTCTAAAAGGTTAGCAACTCTATCCTTTCATCTGTCATTGCTACTTTAGCTCATTTCATTCTCTAGAAGTAGAGAGATTTGTAACCACTGCATCTTCAAATTCCGGATGGATATAAACACAATAACATCATTATTATGCATAGACATATATATGTACCATAGTAAACAATAATAATCACAAAATTGTAACAAAATAGGTTTAATTCAAAAAAGCTTCATAAGAAGACACACTAGAAAAAACCATAAACTTTCTCATTAGATCAATACATCTTCAAGAAGCTCCTCGAGATCAATATATAAGAGTGCCTCATGACGAGCTCCTCAAAGATGTCTGACGATGAGATCCTAAGACATCTTCGAGAAGCTCTACCATAGTGGTGTCCCTCTCGCACCATCTTGCAGTTTATGACGTATGTAGATCAATACGCCCAGGAGCTAAAAAAATTCACATATATGGGAGTGCCCCTACGACGAGCTCCTCGAAGATGTCTGAGGACGGTGTTGGATTATTAGGCATAATTTCCACGATTAATTCTAGAATATAAATCATGACAAAACCAGCTACTAGCTCATGTAACTCGAACATACTAGATGTACTAAACAATAGGATGATCAGAAACAAGCAGCAGCTTAACATGTACTCGCAGAACATGATGAATAACCAAACAAAAGCATGTAGCACGTACCATCTGGGGAAGACTGATCGAAGCAGATGGCGTTGAAGACGGAGGTAGGCAGCACCATCTGACTTGGATGGAAGACGACCCGTGATGGAGAACTCGAGCAGTCGCGCGGAGCGCTCCCCAAAAACCTTATTCGCCCTCTCCCATACAGGATCACAAGGGCGAATGGTTCCGGAGACCTGCTCTCCCGTCCGCCGGTGCATGCCGGTAAGCGTGATGGAGTAGACTACGGTGACGGCGCAAGTAGAGAGAATGGCAAAACCCTAGATTGGTTTTCGGTGGTGTTGTGGCGGTAGCCGCGCAGGACTTTATATAGAGCAGCTCAGGAAACCCTAACGGAGGCGAACGTGGGCCGAGTCCACGTTGCGCATGTTCGGGTCGGTTACAGTAGCCCACGATCCGGGAGCGACCCGAATAAGCTAACTGTTTGACATGTCTGTCAAAAACTCACAGTTTTCCTGAGTAGCAAAATAAAGTTCGGCTCGGCGAGATTCCCATAACCAGCAGCTGTGCTGTCGTGGCAGACGAAGACGGGCATCTTTGGCGTCGCGTCGTATGCGGCGGCATCGTCGGAGGAGGAGCACGCGCGTGTATCTCTCTTATTGCCACTCACTTACAAAGTGGTGCAACGCTCCACCTTATAAGGTGGTGCAACTCTCCTCCAACTTTCCATGTGGGACTAAATTTGAGCTCCCACTCCACTTCCATGTGAGCTGCCACAAACATGGGCTCAAACACATATGGGCTGCCACAAATTTAGGCTTTAAGATTTAGGGAAAATCTGAAATGCACATGGGCCTAAAGGAATTGGCCCATTATTTCTAACAATCCCCCACCAGATCTTAAATGCCCATTTGAAGATTTGTCAATCCTCGCTACTTGTTTATATACCAGTGTTTCAGCAGAGACTGTTAAGTTTAACTTCCGCCTAGAATCTTGAACTAAGTCTATCAACAACTTGAACAATGGGCGAACCTTGAATTGCAAGTTTGGTGCCAATAGATTTCACTCAAAATCATAACTAGTACCTGGCTGCCAGTAGCCTACCCCGCGGGTTGGAGCATATGCATCATACTCCCTAGTATCTTCATGAGTTTACTAGAGATCACCCAAGTCTCATAGACCGCGACGTTTACAGTCGAGCTCATATAGGTGTGTTCTTTCAAGAATGCCCTGTAGGACGACATCTTTTCTAATTAAAGCCAACAGAAACACATTAAGGCATGTTGCCAACCTGCCTTACAGATTATGAGAGTTATGCATCTTCACATAGAGAGGGTTATAAAATACTCTCTTTCGTCAAACCACTAGCTTGTTCTTCCCAGGTCCTAATTCACGGGATCTCCGATCACATAGGTTAGGTTACCACTAAGGTGTGACATCCATGGGTCTCAACCCCATCTCCCATGATGCACTTTCTATCACATTTCGTGATAGTCCCTTTGTAAAGGGATCTGCCAGGTTTTTTTCTGTTTGAATATACGTAACAGTTATTACTCCGGGTATAGCAGGGTTTCCTGAATAGTACAACAGGGTTCCCTGAATAGTGAATCCCATAGCTCATTGTACCACATAGATAGTGCATGACCCTTTCAAGTGTATGCCAATGATCAATACCCGGGTTAGACATGAACCTACTCAACTTTCTCACAACAAAAGAGATATCGGGTCTTGTAGCGCTTGCTAAGTACATGAGAGAACCAACAATTGTGAATATTTCAGCTGATCTGTTGGTTCCTTCTTATTCTTTCGTAATGTCAAACTGGGATCATAAGGTGTTGAAGAAGTCTTGCCATCATTAAAGCCAAATCCGCTCAAGACCTTCTCAACATAATGAGATTGCGTTAAAGTAATCTCATTCTTGTTCTTAATAAGCTTGATGTTCAGAATGACATCAGCCTCTCCCAGATCTTTCATATCAAAACTCTTTGACAGGAAAGACTTGACTTCATTTATCACTTTCATGTTTGTACCAAAGATCAGAATATCATCCACGTACAAACATAATATAACTCTATCGCCCCCACCATGGCGATAGTAAATACACCTATCAGCCTCATTAATGACAAAGCCAGTAGAAAGTAGAGTTCTGTAAACTTTTCATGCCATTGCTTAGCTGCTTGTTTCAGACCATATAAAGATTTCAATAACTTGCACACCTTTGTCTCTTCACCTTTTGCCACAAACCCATCCGGCTGATCCATATAGATCTCCTCTTCCAACTCTCCATTAAGGAAAGTTGTCTTCACGTCCATTTGATGAACGAGGACCATAAGAGGCAGCCAGGGATAGTAGTACTCGAATGGTGGTCAGTCTAGCGACAGGTGGATAGGTGTCAAAGTAATCTTTGCCTTCTTTCTGTGTGTAGCCCTTAGCTACAAGACGCGCCTTGTACTTCTCAATAGTACCATCAGGCCTTAGCTTCTTCTTGAACACCCACTTACATCCCACAGGTTTACAACCATAGGGTCGTTCTGATAATTCCCAAGTTCCATTAGAAAGAATCGAGTCCATCTCATTTTGGACAGCTTCTTTCCAATCATCTGCATCACGAGATGCATATGCCTCAGTAATGGATCTGGGAGTATCATCCACAAGGTACACGATGAAGTCATTACCAAAGGATTTTGCAACCCTCTGTCTCTTACTCCTCGTGAGAGGTTCATCGTCATCCTTCTCAAGAAATTCCTCATGTGGTTGTTCAGAATTCTCAATAGATGCACTAGATTCAGGAAGTATTTCAGAAGAAATCCTACCAATGCTATGCATATATTTCATAGGAAAAATATTCTCAAAGAATGTTGCATCACGAGATTCCATTATAGTATCAACATGCATATCAGGTACCTCAGATTTAACCATTAGAAATATATATCCTACACTCCGTGGAGCATATCCTACAAAGATGCAATCCACTGTCTTGGGTCCGAGCTTGCGTTTCTTGGGAATCGGTATGTATGACCTGTGCCAAACACCGCCAAGTGCGCAGATACGAAAGTGATGGTTTTCTCCCAACCCACTCCTCATAAGGGGTCTTTTCTTTATTCTTGTTAGGGACTCTATTCAGTACATGACATGAAGTCAACAAAGCCTCCCCCCACCATGCCTTTGATAAACCAGCAATGGCTAACATGGAATTCACCAAGTCAGTCAGCGTGCGGTTTTTCCTCTCGGCAACCCCGTTTGATTAGGGCGAGTAGGGAGGCGTCCTCTCATGAATAATTCCGTGTTCCTGATAGAATTCGTCAAATATTTTGGGAAAATACTCACCACCACGATCCGACCTAAGACGCTTGATCTTTCTCTCTAGTTGATTTTCAACTTCGGCCTTATAGATTTTAAAGTAGTCTAAAGCCTCATCTTTAGTTTGGAACAACTAAACATAGCAGAATTTTGTAGCATCATCTATCAACGTCATGAAATATCTCTTTTCACCTTTTGTCAACACACCATTCATCTCGCATAGATCAGAATGTATGAGTTCTAGAGGTGCCAAGTTTCTCTCCTCGGCAGCCTTGTGAGGCTTTTGAGGTTGCTTTCATTGCACACAACTATGGCACTTAGAACCTTTGGCAATAGTGAAATTCGGAATTAAAATCATACTGGACATCCGAGATATCAAACCAAAATTAATGTGACATAAACGAGAATGCCAAATACTGGTATCATCATTAACACCACCACAAATATGATTCACAGATTTATTACAAAACTCTGAAAGTGAAAACTGGAACAAGCCTCCGAATTCATAACCTTTACCAATAAATTGTCCATGTTTCAAAACAATGACTTTATTAGACTCTAAGACAACCTTAAACCCATCTCTGCAAAGAAGGGAGCCACTAACGAGATTCTTGTTCATAGTAGGGACATGCTGCACGTTCCTCAGTTGCACGATCTTTTCGGAAGTAAACTTCAGATCCACCGTGCCAACACCACGAACAGAAGAATGTGATTCATTCCCCATTAGGACGGATGAATCCCGAGTGACCTCATAAGAAGTGAGTATAAAGATGTCAGCACACACATGAACATTAGCACTCGTATCAAGCCACCAACACGGTGATTGAAATACTGAAAGAACAGTAAATAAATTACCATACCCATCAGTATTGCTAGCGGTCACGACATTGACAGTCTTGGCCTTTTTCCCTCTGCGGTCTGCGCGTTCTAGACAGTCCTTGGAAAGTGGTCGGGCTCTCCATAAGTGTAACAAGACAGTTCACTCTTGTCCATGTTCGTCTTCTTCTTCTTGAAGGTTGTAGTCTTTACATGCTTGTTAAAGGAGGGTTTGAAGTTCCCTTTGTTCTTGCCTACAGATTTGCCTTTTTGCACAAAGTTGGCAGTAGCATGACTCTCTTCTTTCTCAGTAGTGTCCTTAGCCCGAGCCTTCTCCTCAACATCAAGGGACGCTGTCAGATTTTCAACTGATATATCTTGTCTCTTGTGTTTGAGAGCTGTGGCAAAGTTCCTCCATGAAGGGGGCAACTTAGCAATAATGCAACCCGCCACAAACTTGTCAGGTAAGGCACACTTAAGGAGTTCGAGCTCTTTGGCAATGCACTGTATCTCATGAGCTTGTTGAACCACAGGAAGGTCCTTTGTCATATTAAAATCATGAAAGCTCTCCATGATGTACAGTTCACTGCCAGCATCTGCAGCACCAAACTTTGCGTCCAGTGCGTCCCAGAGCTCTTTCCCGTCTTTTATGTGCATAAACACATCACACAGACGGTCGGCAAGAATGCTCAGAATGCCTTCCTCGAACTTCCTCTGATCCTCGTCAGACATAGTTCCTTCAGGTTTGCCTTTACTAATCTGAAACACTTTCATCGTGGTCAGCCAAAGCTCAGCCTTGTACTGCCACCTCTTAAAGTGCACACCGGTAAACTTATCCGGCCTCAGTGCATCGGTAAAACCAGCCATTGTTAATTTAGGAAATTGTCTACAATAAAGTTTTTGGATTGTTGGATTATTAGGCATAATTTCCACGATTAATTCCAGAATATAAATCATGACAAAACCAGCTACTAGCTCATGTAACTCGAACATACTAGATGTACTAAACAACAGGATGATCGGAAAAAAACATCATCTTAACATGTACTCGCAGAACATGATGAATAACCAAACAGAAGCACGTAGCATGTACCGTTCGGTTGTCGTAGTAGAAACTTTGGAAAAGACTAATCGAAGTAGATGGTGACGAAGACGGCGGTAGGCAGCACCACCTTACTTGGATGGAAGACGACCCGTGATGGAGAGCTCGAGCAGTCGCGCGGAGCGCTTCCCAAAAACCTTATTCGTCCTCTCCCGTACAGGATCACAAGGGCGAGTGGTTCCGGAGACCTGCTCTCCCGTCCGTCGGCAAGCGGGATGGAGTAGACTACGGTGACGGCGCAAGTAGAGAGGATGGCAAAACCCTAGATTGGTTTTCGGTGGTGTTGTGGCGGTAGCCGCGCAAGACTTTATATAGAGCAGCTCAAGAAACCCTAACGGAGGCGAACGTGGGCCGAGTCCATGTTGCGCATATTCGGGTCGGTTACAGTAGCCCACGATCCGGGAGCGACCCGAATAAGCTAACTGTTTGACACGTCTGTTAAAACCTCACAGTTTAAGTAAAGCTCGACTCGGCGAGATTCCCGCAATCAGCAGCGCGCACGCGTCGTGACGAGATGGGCGGGCGGGCGAGCGGCGTCATCGTCATCGGAGGAGCGCGCGCGTGTATCTTTCTTATTGCCACTCACTTACAAAGTGGTGCAACACTCCACCTTATAAGGTGGTGCAACTCTCCTCCAACTTTCCATGTAGGACTAAACTTGAGCTCCCACTCCACTTCCATGTGAGCTGCCACAAATTTGGGCTTTGAGATTTAGGGAAAATCTGAAATGCACATGGGCCTAAAGGAATTGGCCCATTATTTCTAACAAACGAAATCCTAAGACATCTTAGAGAAGCTACACCGTAGTGGTGTCCCTCTCGCACCATCTTGCCATTTATAAGAATGCATCTTTCCTATTTATAGATTACGTGTCACAATATTTGTGATGCCACCCCGAAAGCATAGTGCTACCACTAACTATGAAATAGTGTCTCCACCCATCGAATAGTATCGCTAGTCATGGCATAGTGTCACCACCCACCGAATAGAGTCGCCACTCACGGCATAGTGCCGCCACTCAGCCATGACATAGTGTCGCCACCTACCAAATAGTGTCACCACCCACGATTAAATAAATCTAAACGTTTAGTCTCAGTTGGTGTCTCCAGTCGGAACTAAAGATTGAATAGATAGTTTTTAAATCAGTGTATAGTTTTTTATTTTTACAATAATAACATTTGGTCACTACTCTGCTTTGGTTTCAATGTAGATGACCTGGCAATGGATGTACGATGAGCGACGCTCTGCCGAGTTCAATAAGGGCGTGCATTATTTTATCAGTGTAACTGAGGCAAACAAGCGAAATGGCTTTATTTGTTGTCCTTGTAGTCTTTATAATAATAATAAGGATTACTCTTCCTGAACAATCCTTCACATCCACATGTTTCGGTACGGTTTCATGACCAGCTATAATTGTTAGACCAAGCACGGAGAAACAGAGGTTATAATAGAAGACAATGAAGAAGACGGGTAGGATGATGGCAACTATCCTAGGTTCCCTGAATACGGTGATACTACAATGGGGGAGCTGAAGAAGAGGCACCAAATAAGCCCGCTGATGATTTTGGTCGGGCCATTGTTGATGCATAGAGAGACTAAAAAATTGAAAAGGAGAAGTTGAAATTTGAGTGCATGTCAGAGGATTACAACAAATGTTGTATCCAAATTGCGAAAATGGCCAGAAAAAGCTAGATAGCACACTAGAATTGCTGTAATGAAAGACACTGAATGGTCTATCTGACAATGAAAAGCTGCTAAAAATTATAAAGAAGCTGCTTCGAAAGAATAAAGAATTGTCTGTCAGTACGTACGAAGAAAACAAGTCTATCTGCCCTCTAGGATTGGAGGTGCAAAAGATACATGCATGCCCTAATAAATGCATCCTCTAACACAATGATGAGTACGAGAATTTGAATACATGTTCCGTTTTGCATCAACCACTCGACGCGCTAATTGTCGTGCGCGTGCCGGGTCTGTGTTTTGCGTCAGCCACTCGATGTATCATAAATTTACAACAGGAGGGGGCCCTTTTTAGGGCATGACCAAAAAAAAATTAGGACCTTCCACTTGAGACATTTTTTGGACTCAGCTAGTACCCTGAATACCGTGGTGTTTGACATCATTCATTAGAGTTGTTCTTAAGAGTGTTAACTCATAAAGAAAAAAAAGGAAGCATTGACTTTCTATTCAAAAAATATTTATTGATTCAATTAAAAAAACTTGCTAATAACGTGAGGTTTGAGCTGATGTTTTTTTTTTTCAAAACATAGGACAGTGCAATCATTTTGGAAAAATCCCGCTTCATTTCCAAGTATAGGAAAACTGCCCCAGGATGAAAGTCGTACCGAGCTTAAATATTCATTTAATTCAAAGGAGCTTAAATGTGGAGGAGCGCACCGGATCGATTGGGTGCGCGTTCACGGGGAACCTCAACGACTGCTAGAGGCCGAACTGACGCTGTGACTTCTGCGCCCGCGCGCTGTCACCGCGGCGTTTGGAATCGAAGCACTTAGGCTGGTCTTAGTGTCAGTATCATAACGTGTAAGCATGCCAATTTGGCAAAAATCTGATATGACGTCTTAATTAATAAAGAGAGAGGTAGTTAGTGTATCATAGGTAGATACCGTATCATAGCACGTAAAGCTAGAAATCATAATGACAAGTAAATCTTGTACACACATGTTACATAGAAATTCTACAAATTAATAAATATATGATACGATGCACTAGAGAAATA
The DNA here is from genome assembly GCA_023614405.1 of Avena insularis. Taxonomy (NCBI): domain Eukaryota; kingdom Viridiplantae; phylum Streptophyta; class Magnoliopsida; order Poales; family Poaceae; genus Avena; species Avena insularis. Next base: position 371,747,492 of record CM042695.1, on the reverse strand, counting down.
GTATCATACACTGGTATCATATACATGATACTAGTATTATGATACTCCCACTAGGCCAGCCTTAAATCGTCCAAATTAACCACCGTGATCGGGACGATACGCATGCGAAGCAGCTATAGTGCCCGTTGAGGTTCTACAAGCTCAACTCCGCGTATAAATACTACTCCCGCCTGTTCTAGTATTGCGCCGCAGCCATAGTACTCCTGCTATAGTGCTAGTACTATTTGAAACCAGCTTGCTGATGCCAGAAACAAAGAAAACAAAAGCTAGCTCACGACGCCGTCGCGTTGCGCGCACAGCGACAGCGACAGCGGACTGGGCATCGCTCCCCCGCGACCTCGTCAATCGGGTGGCCGACGTCTTCCTCGCCACCAGCGACATCGACTACTATATGAGCCTCCGCGCCGTGTGCCACAACTGGCGGGCCGCCACCGCCCAACCCCGCGGCATGGCCAGCCGTTTCCGTCCCCGCCACTGGATCATGCTCGACGCGCACAACGACTGGGAAGTGGACTCCCGCCTGTTCCTCAACCTCGCCACCGGGCGTTTCCTGATGATCGACATCCCCCCGCTCAAGCACCACTGCTACTTCTTCGCCTCGTCCGACGGCCTGCTCGTCCTAGAAGAATTCAGCGACGCCTCGTTCATCCGCGTCATCAACCCCTTCACGCGCTTCGTGGTCCAATTCCTGATTACTCTTCCATCCTGCCCCATAAGCATTGCCGTGGCCGGCTCGTCGAAGCCCGCGCTGTTCATCTTCTTCGACCAATCCCGCGGAACATGCGCTCATGGGAATGCCGGTGTCTTCTGGAAAGATCCCACGATGCAGTTCAAGGCAGAGCCGATCCTTTGCAAGTTCGCCGCCGTGGAAACCTTCCAAGGCCGTGTGTACACAGCTGACACCGCAGGAACGGTGGCGGTTGTACATGTGGAGTCCTCAACGCCGTTCTACTACACGGACCCCCGGCCTACTGCCATCGTCGCCGGCTGCTGGGAGACAGAGCAAGCGCCCACGTTCCTCGTTGGCAGCGCTGGGGAGCTTCTGCTTGTGCGCGCTCCGCCATCCAGGCGCATGAATGTTTTCAGGGTTGACCTCGTGAGGAAGGCACTGGAGCCCATGAGGAGCATCGGCGGCCGCGCTCTCTTCCTTGGTAAGGAATGCCTGTCTGTCGACACCCGTAATCTTCCTTCGATTGAAGCCAACTGCGTCTACTACGGTAACGGTCTATTAGGGAGTACCAACCATCGGATGTTCGTCCATCACCTCGACGATGGCAGAGTGGAGATGCTCACTGACCCCCTCCTGCACACGTGGGATTTTATGGATCTTATAGACCGTCCGGGTCCGATGATCTTAGCCAAATATATCCTAAACAGGAATTATAATATTCACTTTAGGGCTGTTTTGCTTTCTTTTCGCTTAAAAGTAAAGCGCGACTTCATCGTCAGCAGTTCTTTCTCAGTGCTAGGCTAGAGGCTACTGCGTTTCCCACCATATTTGCCCACATGTCAGCTTGATTAATTCTTGTGGTATTCGCTACTTTGGTTATCGTGATTAAGGTCTGCATCCTCAAGTCACTGTAACTCAGAATCCATATTTTATCTTCGTTGGTCTGTATGAAATCTTGAAATGATCATCGTTTAAAATTAAGGACATATGCTAATAATGTATTTAAGTTTTTATAGGGTGGAAGAGAATTTTTCGTATGTAATTACTATATTACTATCCGCGGTGGCCACGGGTGGATCCAGGCCTAGGGCAACCTAGGTCATGGTCCGGGGCGCAGCGAAACCCCCCTTACCATATACTAATAAAAAGAAATTTGGCCCTTGGTGTAGCCCAGGACTGGCCCATCTTAACAGTTCGCTCGACCCTTAATCCGTGAGAAGCCTTAAAGCTGAACTCCCTCACGTCGCGACCAGCTCGCCCCTCTATTGCTATAGGAAACGTGTCGCCACCGGTCAGGCCGCCAGGGGCCAAGGCCATGCCGGCAGGCTGTTTGCCACTCGTCCCCTGGCCTGCCGTGCTCCCCAGACCTCGTCTTCTGACTCTCCGCCCTGATCCATCGCGAGGCTAAGTTCCTGACAGGCGCTGCGAGGCTAAGATCCTGCCAGGCTGTGACCCTGCCTGTCCGCCGTGGTCGGGTGCCGCCAATCTTTCACACATGGCCGACCGCCCTTGCTTGCCGCCGCCTTCGGTAGTCTCGTTCCTTTTCTGCAGCTACTGCCTACCCTCCTCCGGATGCTCTGCCTCCTCAGCTCGATCGACTCCTGCTAGGTAAATTTTCATTTGCTAGGTAAATTTCACTAGCGATTTCAATGGTAAATTGGATGTGCCGATAACTGATTGGAATTCGCAGTCCTTAGAATTTGGGTAGTTGGATTTATTTTTTTGTAATTGATTTAATGTTGCGGGAAAACAAGATGAAGAGATTTGGTAATGTTTTTCGTATTTCATATTACTATTTCTTGTTTTTTCCCATCTCTTACATACATTCTTTGATCGTTAAAGATGGGTTGAATATATGTTTGTTGTTTGCTGTCATTGATAGTTTGAGAGAATAATGACTTGTATTAATATAAAGCCAATGGTTTGAATAAAAGTAGCAAAACATTGAAACCAGACACGAGGAGCCTGTTTGAGACCATAAAGAGATTTTTTAAGTAAACAAACAAGATTTGGAGAAGAGGGATGCTCAAAACCAAAGGGTTGCTTACAATAGACAGTTTCATTAAGAGTACCATGGAGAAAAGCATTTTTAATATCAAGTTGATGAATCGACCATGAAGAAGAAACAGCAAGACTAAGAACAACGTGAATAGTGTTTGGTTTGACAACAGGGGAGAAAGTCTCATCGAAATCAATGTCATGTTGTTGTGAAAAACCGCGACAAACCCAATGAGCTTTGTAACGAGCAAGAGTGCCATCAGAATGAAATTTGTGTCAAAAAACCCATTTGCCAGAAACAACATTAACGCCAGAAGGTTTGGGAACGAGAATCCATGTATTGTTTTGTTAAAGAGCATCAAATTCATCACGCATAGCCGAGAACCAAAGAGGATCAAGAAGAGCACGTTTGTAGGATGTGGGTACAGGGAAATTGTGGTTGTGGCTGTGAGATTGAGACGTTTAGAAGGGAGAAGAAAGCCACGTTTGCCACGAGTGCACATGACGTGATCATTTGTAGGTGGTTGAATAGGAACAACATTAGGTGGTAATGGGGGTGTGGAGGAAGACTCGATAGTAGGTGTTGGTGATTCGGGTGATTGGGTAGATGGTTCGGTGGTAAGGGTAGGGGAAGTGGTGCAACGAGGGGTGGACACGACAGTGGTGGGGGTGGTGACCGGTTCCTGCTGTGGCAGAGAATTAGGTGAAAGTTCCAACGTGGCAGGCTGCCGCGGCAGAGAAACATGCGAAAAGTCTGTTGCGGCAGAGAAACCGGTGAAAATCCTGCCATGAGAGAACGGGCAAAAAACGCTGAAGGCGATGGGTTGAACGAAGGGTGTTTTGGTAGTGGTAGGGACTGACAGTTTTGTTTGGGGAGTGAGTTTGGTGGCAACATAAGGAAAGGTATTTTCATCAAAAGTAACATGGCGAGAAACAATAACACGGCCAGAAGAGGGATCAAAACAACGATATCCTTTGTGATCATCAGAAAGGCCAAGATGAATGGAAGGTAGGTAACGTGGTTCGAGTTTATTGGAGGCTGTAGAGGCAATGTTTGGAAAATGAAGGCAACCAAAAACACGCAAGAAAGAATAGTCTGGGTGAGATAAAAACAAAGACTGAAAGGGTGAATAAAGAGGACATGTTTTGGTAGGGCAAACATTGATGAGTAATGTGGGAGTGCGAAGATCTTCAGCCTAGAAACGAGAAGGAAGAGAGGCTTGCAAAAGTAAAGTGCGAAGAATGTCATTTATAGAACGAAGAGAACGTTCAGCTTTACCATTTTGAGAAGAAGTGTAAGGGCATGAAAAACGGAGAAGAATTCCTTGAGAAAGAAAGAAACTGCGGTTTTGAGTGTTGTCAAATTCTCATCCATTATCACATTGAATAAAGCGAATAGGCAAGCCAAAGTGAGTAAGGACATACTGCCAAAAATTTATGAAAATTATATGCGCATCATATTTTGCACGAAGAGGAAAAGTCCAAATATAGTGAGAGTAGTCATCCAGTATCACAAGATAATATTTATAACCAGAAACACTAGGAACTGGAGAGGTCCATAAATCACAATGAAGAAGCTCAAACGGAAAAGTACTAATAGTAGTTGAGGTACCAAAAGGTAATCTAACATGTTTGCCGCATTGACAGGCATTACAGAGAGAGGGATTATGAGAGGAACTAGAACTAGGTATACAAAATTCTTGAAGCAAAGACGATAGAGTGGTTTTATTGGGGTGACCTAGACGACGATGCCATAAATCAACGGATGCAAGCATGGCACGGGGGGTTGATGTGGGCGCGCCATGAAGTGGATAAGATCGACCATGCTATTGTACCGAGCGAGAACCTCCCCCGTTTTCAGATCCTTCACAGACAAACCAAGAGGATCAAAAGCCAGAATAACTTTGTTGTCAATACAGAATTGTCGAGCAGAAATAAGATTTTTGATTAAGGATGGAACAACAAGAATATTACGTAGAAGAAAATTAGCATAAGATGAAGAGATGTGAGAATTTCCGGCGCAAGAGACAGGAATTGTGGAGCCATCGCCAATAGTGATTGTGGAAAAATCAGAGGGGAAACAAGTTGACAGCAAATTCATATTTGAAGACATATGCGAGGATGCACCAAAATCGAAAATCCAATTCGTACCTTCGTTATTTAGTGTAAAGTTGTTCATGGCGTTGATGAAGGCGGCTTGGTCCCAGGTCGGCTGCTGGGGAGGAGCAGAGGAGCCCGAAGCTGGCATGTTGACGTAGGGGAGGGATGGTAGCTGGTTGTACACGTACGGAGCTTGCATGGTGCCGTAGGAGGCCGAAATGTGGTAGTTAGGCGCGCCGGATGGTGGTGTAGGAGTCGCGGTGTAGACATGAGCCGGCGACCGAGGGCCGAGGAGGCTGGGAGAGCCCGTGGTTGGACGAAGACCGGGACTCCATGCGCCCGTGTATGTAGGAGGGGCGCCATACACTAGTAGAAAATGGGCCTTTGGTCCAGAGCATTAGTACTGGTTCTGGTACAAACCGGGAATAATTGAAGGGTTTCGCAGCATAGTAAATCAAAAAAAATTCTACGGATGCGAACAAGAAAGCCAAGATCTAATCTAGGAGATGTAATCAACGAGAGATATTGATGAGATCTTCATACCTTGAAGAAATCACACAGCAGAAACGTTCAACAGAACGTGGTTGACGTAGTCGTACTCGCCGTCTCCTCCTCGCGATCCGATCCGATCCTGCACCGCAAGTGGCGGCGCCTCCGAGAGATGCACACGTACGGTGCAACGACGTCTCCTCCTTTCCTTGGTCCAGCAAGTATGATGAAGAGATAGATTGGATCTGCAGCACGACGGCGTGGTGCTTATGGTGGAGAGTTTCTGCGGCAGGGCTTCGCCTACGGGCAGTCGGGAGAGAGAGGTGGAGGGGCAGCAGTAGGACGGCGGCTAGGGTTTCGTAGCAATTTGGAACAAATCCAAAGCTCTTGATCACTTGATCAAAACGAAGGTTCCAACTCCGAGATGCTTGCTTCAGTCCATAAATGGAACGCTGATGTTTGCACACCTTATTAGCATCCTTAGGATCGACAAAACCTTCGGGCTGCATCATATAAAACTCTTCATCAATGTCGCCATTGAGGAACGCAGTCTTGACATCCATCTGCCATATTTCATAAGCATGAAATGCAGCAATTGCTAATAAAATCCGAAGGGACTTAAACATCGCTACGGGAGAGAAAGTCTCATCGTAGTCAACACCTTGAACTTGTCGAAACCCTTTTGCGACAAGCCGAGCTTTATAGACAGTAACATTACCATCCGCGTCCGTTTTCTTCTTGAAAATACATTTGCACTCAATGGCCTTACGGTCGCTAGGAGGGTCCACCAAAGTCCATACTTGGTTTTCACTCATGGATCCCAATTCGGATTTCATGGCCTCTAGCCATTTCTTAGAGTCTGGGCTCATCATTGCTTCCTCATAATTCGTAGGTTCACTGTTGTCTAACAAAAAGATGGTTGAGACAGGGTTGCCGTACCATTCAGGAGTGGTATGTGACCTTGTCGACCTCCGAAGTTCAGTAGTAGCATCGTTCGAAGTTTCATGATCCTCGTCATTAGCTTCCTCTCTTGTTGGTGCAGACGACTGTCGGGGATATAACCCCAGGTACCCCAGAGCTGGTCTATAAATAAACTAGTAAGAGACAATGGATAAAGGAAAAGATATTAGATAAGAAAATATTTAAACAGAAAAGAGAAAAGGCAAAGAAAAAGCGTGGCCGAGTAAGGGCAATCTCGGTGATCCTTACTCTACCTGGCCGAATTAAGTCAAGGTAAATAACCCCGGGTGGGCCGACCTAAGCCTAAGTCGGCCCACCACGGGCCTACTGCATCGACCAACCCCAGCGCCAAACCGTCTTCCCGCGACCCCGCCAGCATCACCTCTCCCGCCGAATCCCGCCAGCGCCAAACCGCCTCCTCCTCGCGCCGAAGTACCCGCGTGCATCGATCCACCCTGCCTCACTTGCTTCCCCCGGGTGGGCCGGGTACGGCCCACCGCGGGGAACCTTCTGCTCCACGCCGGCGGACTCCACCAGCCCAAGCGCCTCCCCCGGGTGGGCCGACCTCGGTCATCTCGGCCCACCGCGGGCTCTCCCCTCCAATTCGGACAAGCACAACCCCGGCTGGGCCGCTACTCAACCCGGCTGGGCCATGGTTTAGCTCGGCAGGGAGGAGGTTTGACCCAGATCAGGCCCAGGCCGAATTAACTCCCTGCCAGGCCGAATTACCACTAACTCCAGGACGTTTTGGGCCGAGATATAAGGACCCAAACACCCCCTTATTCACCTCCAGATGACTTCACGCCATCTACAACGACTCAACATCAACCCAGGACAAGACAAACAAGCCTCGTGCCAGTCTTGGGACGCCCATGGCTCAGACTAGCACATGGCCCTATGGTATATGCCCTTGGCATCAATAAGATGCTAGGGAATATGCCCTTGGCACCAAGGATATGCTAAGGAATATGCCATGGCATCTCCGAAGATGCCAAGGCATATGCTGAGCGTCTAGGAAGATGCCGGGAATATGCTACATAGATGCCAAGCGTAGGGAACAAGTCTTGTCCCCTGGGCTCCCCTTTATAAGGAACACCAGGGGGATCGTTCTAAGAGAGGCCCCAAAAGGGCTCCTCTCCTTTCTGCTCACTGGGAGCTCTCCTTCTTCCTCTTCCTCCACTCTCACAGAGAGCTTAGATAGAAGCATAGGGGAAACAGCTCAAGGAGCATGATTGTAGCCACAAGCATGGCAAGATAATAAGGGATTAGATGTATAGAATGGGGTGTTATCTCCACTTGAGAACTTCAATCCAATATACATTGTATTTCTCTTTGTTCATATGAGTGCGGTCTTCACCGCATCATCCCTCCCCGGATTCCTCCACGTCCATCGGCCCCAACTTTAGCCTACCCATGGCATATGCCGTGATACCACCATGACATTTGGCGCCCACCGTGGGGCTCTTAGTGGCGTTGGTTGGGTTTCCATCCGGACGGGAACGTCTTCATCAACTTCTTCCTCATAGGGCTCATTCACCTTCACCAAGCGAACAGAGAACAAAGAGGTAAGCACAAATGGTCTCCAAGTCTGACTCAACAAAAGAGGTAAGACTCAGCAAGAAGGACTCAAGCACTACTCCAAACCTACTGTAAGTACCAAATAATTCAGCAAAGCACGTATGACTTAGAAAGACTCACTGAAACACTTCCTCAAGTATACTGTAAGTGCCAGATAACTCAGTCACCTACACTCAATCCTTCACCCCGGGGAGAAAAGAACTTAACCCGGGGACTAGCCGATTTACCCTTATAGTCACCTTTGGATTAAGAGAACATCATGTTGATTTAGATCTGTACACCAGCCAGCTTATCTGTTAACTCGGCCATAAGTTGAATCAGCTTTTTTGTGATTCAAATAGATTTTGAGTCAGTTAGTTTATGTTTTGGATTGTCCTTTAACTCGGCTCCCCAGCCAGCTTATTTATAACTCGGACAGAATTTGAATCAACTTATTTATGATCCAGATAGAATTTGAGTCAGCTTACTTATGAGTCGGATATAGTTTGAGTCAGTTTATTTATGCTTTGGATTATCCTTTAACTCAGCTTACCGGCCAGCTTATTGATGATTCGGATTTAACTTGGAGTCAATTCGTTTATGCTTCGAATTAACCTTTAACTCAGCTCAGTAGAATGTCTCTGATTCGGACTAACATTTGATTCGGCTTGCCAGGGTATACTATAATTCGGATTGGTATTTAGACTCAGCGTACTAATCATATCTCTGATTCAGGCCGAAGCTTTATTCAGTTCACCAGATTGCCAGGTTATGTTATGACTCGGATTGATATCTCACCATCTTGCCAGGTTATCCCATATCTCGGGTGGCTATTGGCCATCTTATCATATCTCGAATCTATATCTCATATCTACATCTCAAATCAGATCACTCAGCGGTTAGCCCTATTATCATAACCCAAAGCTTAATCTCGAATCTATATCTCGGATCCATATCAAAGGCAAATTATCATCATCACGCCAAATCAAGTTATATCGTGGCAAACATATAACTCGGATTTGAGTCATATAACTCGGATTTGAGTCAGGTGACTCAGACATTAAGACATAAAGTCAATTTTGAGTAAAGTAACTCGGATTTAGGATGAGTTAACTCGGATTTGAGTCATATAACTCGGATTTGAGTCAGGTGACTCAGACATTAAGACATAAAGTCAGTTTTAAGTAAAGTAACTCGGATTTAGGATGAGTTAACTCGGATTTGAGTCATATAACTCGGATTTGAGTCAGGTGACTCAGACATTAAGACATAAAGTCAATTTTGAGTAAAGTAACTCGGATTTAGGATGAGTTAACTCGGATTTGAGTCATATAACTCGGATTTGAGTCGGGTGACTCAGACATCAAGACATAAAGACAATTTTGAGTAAAGTAACTCGGATTAGGGATGAGTTAACTCGGATTTGAGTCATATAACTCGGATTTGAGTCAGATGACTCAGACATCAAGACATAAAGTCAGTGTTGAGTAAAGTAACTCGGATTAGGGATGCGTTAACTCGGATTTGAGTCATATAACTCGAATTTGAGTCAGATGACTCAGACTTAAGACATAAAGTCAGTTTTGAGTAAAGTAACTCGGATTTGGAAACAGATGAATCAGATAATAACTTACACAACGAGGTTAAAAGAGCAATGCCAAAGAAGGCAAGAACTTATGTCATACCCAATGAGGTTAAAAGAGCAATGCCAAAAAAGGCAAGAACTTATAACTTACCCAAAGAGGTTAAAAGAGCAGTACCAAAGAAGGTCAGAACTCATAACTTACCCAAGGAGGTTAAAAGAGCAATGCCAAAGAAGGCAAGAACTTATGTCTTACCCAATGAGGTTAAAAGAGCAATGCCAAAAAAGGCAAGAACTTATAACTTACCCAAAGAGGTTAAAAGAGCAGTACCAAAGAAGGTCAGAACTCATAACTTACCCAACGAGGTTAAAAGAGCAATGCCAAAGAAGGCAAGAACTTATGTCTTACCCAATGAGGTTAAAAGAGCAATGCCAAAAAAGGCAAGAACTTATAACTTACCCAAAGAGGTTAAAAGAGCAGTGCCCAAGAAGGCCAGAACTTATAACTTACCCAAAGAGGTTAAAAGAGCAGTGCCCAAGAAGGTCAAAACTCATAACTTACCCAACGAAGTTAAAAGAGCAATGCCAAAGAAGGCAAGAACTTATGTCTTACCCAACGAGGTTAAAAGAGCAATGCCAAAGAAGGCAAGAACTTATAACTTACCCGATGAGGTTAAAAGAGCAATGCCCAAGAAGGCAGGAACTCATCACTTACCCAATGGGATTAGAGAAGCAATACCCAAGAAGGCAAGAACTCATAGCTTACCCCATGGGGTTAAAAGAGCAAAGCCCAAGAAGGCAAGAACTCATAACTTACCCAAAGGGGTTATGACCTGAGCCCACGAAGGCCAGAAGTCTAGAAACTTACTCAAAGGGGTTATGACCTGAGCCCACGAAGACTATAAGTCAAGAAACTTACCCATAGAGGTTATGACGAGAGCCCAAGAAGGCCAGGAGTCAAAAAACTATCCCAGAAGGGTTATGAGCAGAGCCCAAGAAGGCTGAAGTCACGAACTTACCCAAAAGGATTATGCGAACAAGGAATGTATGACAAAGAAGTTGTATGTGAGAAAACAACTCTGGGGATATTTTAGATATAAATCCCATGAGCGATTCTACGAATCCCGCATGGCCTCGGGGACTAATGTCGGGGATATAACCCCAGGTACCCCAGAGCTGGTCTATAAATAAACTAGTAAGAGACAATGGATAAAGGAAAAGATATTAGATAAGAAAATATTTAAACAGAAAAGAGAAAAGGCAAAGAAAAAGCGACTGGGCCGAGTAAGGGCAATCTCGGCCCAGTCCTTACTCTACCTGGCCGAATTAAGTCAAGGTAAATAACCCCGGGTGGGCTGACCTAAGCCTAAGTCGGCCCACCACGGACCTACTGCATCGACCAACCCAGCTAAACCGTCTTCCCGACCCCTTGCCAAAGATCACCTCTCCCATGAATCCCGCCAAACCGCCTGCTCCTCGCGCGAAGTACCCGCGTGCATCGATCCACCCTGCCTCACTTGCTTCCCCCGGGTGGGCTGGGTACGGCCCACCGCGGGGAACCTTCTGCTCCACGCCGGCGGACTCCACCAGCCCAAGCGCCTCCCCCGGGTGGGCCGACCTCGGTCATCTCGGCCCACCGCGGGCTCTCCCCTCCAATTCGGACAAGCACAACCCCGATTGGGCCGCTACTCAACCCGGCTGGGCCATGGTTTAGCTCGGTAGGGAGGAGGTTTGACCCAGATCGTGCCAGGCAATTAACTCCTCGCCGGCCGAATTACCACTAACTCCAGGACGTTTTGGGCCGAGATATAAGGACCCAAACACCCCCTTATTCACCTCCAGATGACTTCACGCCATCTACAACGACTCAACATCAACCCAGGACAAGACAAACAAGCCTCGTGCCAGTCTTGGGACGCCCATGGCTCAGACTAGCACATGGCCCTATGGTATGCCCTTGGCATCAAGAAGATGCTAGGGAATATGCCCTTGGCACCAAGGATATGCTAAGGAATATGCCATGGCATCTCCGAAGATGCCAAGGCATATGCTGAGCGTCTAGGAAGATGCCAGGAATATGCTACATAGATGCCAAGCGTAGGGAACAAGTCTTGTCCCCTGGGCTCCCCTTTATAAGGAGCACCAGGGGGATCGTTCTAAGAGAGGCCCCAAAAGGGCTCCTCTCCTTTCTGCTCACTGGTAGCTCTCCTTCTTCCTCTTCCTCCACTCTCACAGAGAGCTTAGATAGAAGCATAGGGGAAACAGCTCAAGGAGCATGATTGTAGCCACAAGCATGGCAAGATAATAAGGGATTAGATGTATAGAATGGGGTGTTATCTCCACTTGAGAACTTCAATCCAATATACATTGTATTTCTCTTTGTTCATATGAGTGCGGTCTTCACCGCATCATCCCTCCCCGGATTCCTCCACGTCCATCGGCCCCAACTTTAGCCTACCCATGGCATATGCCGTGATACCACCACGACATGGTTGAGACAGGGTTGCCGTACCATTCAGGAGTGGTATGTGACCTTGTCAACCTCCGAAGTTCAGTAGTAGCATCGTTCGAAGTTTCATGATCCTCGTCATTAGCTTCCTCTCTTGTTGGTGCAGACGACACTGGAACAATTTCAGGTGCTGCGCTACACTCCAACTCGAGAGAAGGTTCAATAACCTCGTCTAGCTCTACCTTCCTCCCACCCACTTCTTTCGAGAGAAACTCCTTCTCAAGAAAGGATCCGTTTTTTGCAACAAACACTTTGCCTTCGGATCTGTGGTAGAAGGTATACCCAATCGTTTCCTTAGGGTATCCTATGAAGATGCATTTCTCCGCTTTGGGTTCGAGCTTGTTCGGCATCAACTTCTTGACGTAAGCTTCGCATCCCCAAACTTTAAGAAACGACAACTTAGGTTTAGCACCAAACCATAGTTCATACAGTGTCGTCTCAACGGATTTAGATGGTGCCCTATTTAAAGTGAATGCAGCGGTTTCTAATGCATAACCCCAAAATGATAACGGCAAATCTGTAGGAGACATCATTGATCGCACCATATCTAATAGAGTTCGATTCCGGCGTTCAGACACACCATTGCGCTGTGGTGTTCCGGGTGGCGTGAGTTATCTCATGGTCTAAGGAATACAATACTTGACATAAGAAAAAGCTTCGCAAAGATGAACACGATGACACGATCTAATTGCTCTGCTTAATTTGAGTCTGTCCATCATATCATTCTCCTAATGACATGATCTCATTATTAATAGACAACTCATGTCTATGGTTAGGAAACCTTAACCATCATTAATCAATGAGATAGTCCATAGAGGCGTACTAGGGACACGGTGTTGTTCATAAACCACACAAGTATCAAAGTTTTCGCTTAATACAATTCTAGCATGGAATATAAACTTTATCATGAACAAGAATTATAATAATAACATCTTTATTATTGCTTCTAGGGCATAATTCCAACACTAATGCCCTGGTCTCAACGGCTAGAAATGGCCGCATGCCCCAGAAGACATTAGCCCCGGTTCGTATGGGACCTTTAGTCCCGGTTCGTTTAACAAACCGAGGCTAAAGGGTCTGGCGCTGGAAAAGAGAAGATGCGTGGACCTTTAGCCCCGGTTTGTTTCTAAAACCGGGACTAAAGTCCCCGACTATATCTTCTTCCCCTTCCCAGCCCGAGCCATTTCAAGCTCACACAAGCATCTCTCTCAAATTTTTCCCCTCAAGCTCGAGTTCTTCCCAATTTTTCTCAAGATTTGTGAAGATTGTTTGGCTCCACATCTATCAAGGGTCCTAAGAGGTTAGCAACTTCATCATTTCATCTTTCATTGCTTGTTTGAGCTCATTTCATGCTCTAGAAATGGATTGATTTGTGTGGATTCTATCTCTATATATCTGGTTAATTTGGCATATATAGTTCTCAAAATTCATTTGATTCATCGAAGCACATAGATACATGAGTTCATCCTATCTACATATCTTGGTTTGACACGTTGTCTTGAAATCCAGATGGTTCACAATGCATCATGTCACCGTCGAGCAATAAAATATTCTTATTTCTTCTACCTGTCATCACAAAATCCATTGGAACAAAAATAAGTACCAAAACTATGAAGGCACACATATATATAGTGACGCCCTAGCATTTTAGTTAATCATTGGTTAGTTAAGCAAGAAAGAACAAAAACATGAACACGCCAAGGAGCTACCAAATTAAATTAGGGAGTGCCTCTATGGCGAGCTCCTCGAAGATGTCTGAGGACAAGGCATCCTAAGACATCTTCGAGAAGCTTTGCCTTAGTGGTGTCCCTGCTCCCGCACACAATCTTTCAGTTCATATCTTTTCTAGCTAAATTAGTATGCTGGTGGAGCTAACTAATTTCACATATTAGGGAGTGCCTCTACGGCGAGCTCCTCGAAGATGTCTGAGGACGAGGTCCTAAGACATCTTCGAGAAGCTCCACCGTAGTGGTGTCCCTGGTCTCTTACACGATCTTCCTTGCAGTTAATAGTTCACAAGGAAGCCTATTTATAGATTAAGCAGCACAACATAGTGTCGACACTCACGACATAATGTTGACACTCACCCCTGTCATAGTGTCGCCACTCACTGGCATAGTGTCTCCACTCATGACATATAGTGTCGTCGCCCACTTTTAGTCCCGATTGGAGTGTCCTTTAGTCCCGGTTGGAGACACCATTCGGGACTAAACGGGCTCAGGTCGGCCCTAGCCTTCCGCAACCCCTTTAGTCCCGGTTGGTGTGTCCAACCGGGACTAAAGATGTAGTAGAAAGTTTTTAATCAGTGCATAGTTGTTTGATGTATACGATGTGTTCTTTTATTTTTAGACTAGTACTACTCTTAGCATCATGATTTTGTTTGATGAACTTATATAATGCAGATTTTGGCAATGGATGTACGCTGACCGAATCTATGACGAGTTCATTAAAGGCGTGCGTTCTTTTCTCGTTGTGGCAAAGGAAAACAAGCGGAATGGTTTTATGTGTTGTCCATGTGGTGAGTGTCGGAATCAGAAGGAATACTCTTCCTCAAGAGTCCTTCATGGCCATTTGTTTCGGTCCGGTTTCATGTCTAGCTATAATTGTTGGACCAAGCATGGAGAAAGAGGGGTTATGATGGAAGACAATGAAGATGAAGAGAATGATGACAGCTATCTTATATCCCCTGAATACGGTGGTACTACAATGGAAGACAATGATGAAGAAGAAGCAGAAGAATGTGCATCATATGAGCTAGATGATGATCTTGGTCGGGCCATTGCTAATGCAAAGGGAGAATGTGATAGCAAAAGGGAGAGGTTGAAATTTGAGCAGATGTTAGAGGCTCACAACAAATTGTTGTACCCGAATTGTGAAGATGGCCACAAAAATCTAGGCAGCACACTGGAATTGCTGCAATGGAAGGCAGAGGTCGGTGTGCCTGACAAGGGATTTTAAAAGTTGTTGAAGATAATGAAGAAGTTGCTTCCAAAGGGTAACGAACTGCCCGCCAGTAGTTACGAAGCAAAGAAGGTTGTCTGCCCTCTAAGATTAGAGGTACAGAAGATACATGCATGCATTAATGACTGCATCCTCTATCACGGTGAGCAGTACGAGAATTTGGATGCATGCCCGGTATGCACTAAATTGCGGTATAAGATCTGACGAGATGACCCTGGTGATGTTGAGGGGGAGCGCCCCAGGAAGAGGGTTCGCACCAAGGTGATGTAGTATGCTCCTATAATACCACGGCTGAAACGTTTGTTCAGAAACGTAGAGCATGCCAAATTGTTGTGATGGCATAAAGAAGACCGTAAGAAAGACGAGATGTTGAGACACCCCGCTGATGGGTCGTAGTGGAGAAAAATTGAGAGGAAGTACCCGGACTTTGCAGGTGACGCGAGAAACTTATGGTTTGGTCTAAGTACGGATGGCATGAATCCCTTTGGGGAGCGGAGCTGCAGTCATAGCACATGTCCTGTGACTTTGTGTATCTATAACCTTCCTCCTTGGTTGTGCATGAAGCGGAAGTTCATTATGATGACAGTGCTCATCCAAGGCCCGAAGCAACCCGGCAATGACATTGATGTGTACCTAAGGCCATTAGTTGAAGAACTTTTACAGCTGTGGCACGGACAAGGTGTATGTGTGTGGGATGAGCACAAACGTGAGGAATTTAACCTACGGGCATTGTTGTTCGTAACCATCAATGATTGGCCTACTCTTAGTAATATTTCAGGACAGACAAACAAGGGATACAATGGATGCACACACTGTTTAGATGACACTGAAAGTATTTATTTGGATAAGTGCAAGAAGAATGTGTACCTAGGGAATCGTCATTTTCTTCCGCCCATGCATTCCCTAAGAAGGAAAGGCAAGCATTTCAATGGTGAAGCAGATCACCGGAGTAAGCCTATCTGTCGTACTGGTGATGTTGTATTTGATATGGTGAAGGATTTAAAAGTAATCTTTGGAAAGGGTCCTGGCGGACAGTCCGTTCCTAAGGACGCTGGCGGACATGCACCCATGTGGAAGAAGAAATCTATATTTTGGTAGCTACCCTATTGGAAAGTCTTAGAGATCCGCTCTGCAATCGACATGATGCACCTGACGAAGAATGTTTGCGTGATACTGCTAGGCTTCTTGGGCGTGTATGGAAAGAATAAAGATACACCAGAAGCACGGCAGGACCAACAATGTATGAAAGACCGAGAAGGCAGGCATCCAAAGCTGTTTCAAGGTACTACCAGCTACACTCTTACCAAGGAAGAGAAGGAAATCTTTTTTGAATGCCTAAGTAGTATCAAGGTCCCTTCTGGCTTCTTGTCCAATATAAAGAGAATAATAAATATGGCAGAGAAAAAAATCCAGAACCTGAAGTCTCATGACTGCCACGTGCTTATGACGCAGTTGCTTCCGGTTGCTTTGAGGGGGCTTCTGCCAGAAAATGTTAGAGTACCCATTGTGAAGCTATGTTCGTTCCTCAATGCAATTTCTCAGAAGGTAATCGATCCAAAAAGTCTACCTGGGTTACAGAAAGATGTGGTCCAGTGTCTTGTCAGCTTTGAGTTGGTGTTCCCACCATCCTTCTTCAACATAATGACACACCTTCTAGTTCACCTGGTCGAAGAGATTACCATTCTCGGTCCTGTATTTCTACACAATATGTTCCCCTTTGAGAGATTAATGGGAGTCCTAAAGAAATATGTCCATAACCATGCGAGGCTAGAAGGAAGCATCTCCAAGGGCTATGGAACAGAGGAGGTCATTGAGTTTTGTGTTGACTTTATTGCTGACCTTAAGCCGATCGGTGTACCTGAATCACGACATGAGGGGAGACTTAGTGGAAAAGGCACGCTAGGAAAATATATGTATGGACGGATATTCTTTCACTAAAGCACACTATACAATTCTGCAAAGTTCCACCTTGGTGGCTCCGTATATCGAGGTACACAAGAATATTGTATGCTCGAACTACCCGGGGCAGTCTGACAGGTTGATTAGAGATGAACACGTGAAGATTTTCGGTGGTTGGTTGCAGAGACATCTCATGAATGACACCACTGTTGGAGATCAGTTGTACTTGTTGGCCAGGTCTCCATCTTCAACTATATTGACTTTCCAAGGTTACGAGATAAATGGGAATATATTTTACACGCACGTCCAAGATAAAAAGAGCACCAACCAAAACAGTGGTGTCCGATTTGATGCAACAGACGAGAATGGTTAAAAGGACACATATTATGGTTACATAGAGGACATATGGGAACTTGACTATGGTCCTAATTTCAAGGTCCCATTGTTTTGATGCAAATGGGTCAAGATGACAGGAGGTGGGGTAACGGTAGACCATCAGTACAGAATGACAATAGTGGATCTCAATAATATTGCGTACAGAGACGAACCATTCGTTCTTGCCAATGATGTGGCTCAAGTTTTCTATGTGAAGGACATGTCTACTAGACCGACAAAAAGGAAAGATAAGCAAAAGAATACAATATCATACGATGAGCCAAAGCGCCACATAGTTCTTTCAGGAAAAAGAAACATGGTGGGAGTTGAGGACAGGACAGACATGTCATAAGATTATGACAAATTTCATGAAATTCCGCCATTCAAAGTGAAAACTGACCTAAGCATACCGCTAAATAAAGAAGATGCTCCATGGTTACGGACTAGAAGAGAACCAAAATACTAGATGTGGATGTTGGTGATGTAATAATGTATTAAACCTTTTGTGAATTAATCCTATTTTTCATTGTCGTCGTCATTTATTAATATTAAAAACCGGGACAAACAGGAATTTCTGAGATTGTTGTAGGCAGGTACCAAAACACTAGAGTAGGTAACACTCAAGACATTTATTAATATTAAAAACTAGGACAAACCGGGACTAGCTAACACTAAGGACTAAAGCCACCCCCTTTAGTCATAATCATGCCTAGTCCTATAGTACGCAGCTTTAGGGTCTTCTTCGTCATCGTCATCATCATCGTCATCGTCACCTGCCACTCCGGGGATCCTCAGCCTAGCCATGGCATATACCGGGGGCACCTGCCACTCCGGCCTCGGATTCACGACAGGCGGGAGAGGGGTCTCCTGGAAGACGATGCCGCTACCGCCGGGCGGGGGAGGGGCCTTCTTGTGGCTCTATGGCGGGTGGACTTGTGGGCACCGCAGGCGAGGATGGTCTCCCCCGGCGATGTAGCGTATCACGCCGATGATAGTACGGTTCGCCCACCACAGACGCCGGCCGGCTTCGTTGTGGTTCACCGGGGGCGGGCCATCACCCTAGTACCTGGCGAGCTCCCTTTCCCGCCAGTTAGCGAAGAAGGCATTCCAGGTGTCATAGTTGTCGGGATCCCACTGGGATCCATCCGCTGCTCTGGCGTGAGCTCGTGGTAGAAGTGGTTCATGATGGCCGCCTATCGGGAGGAGGCTTGAGGCACAGGAGGGACATGAATCCCTCCAGCGCTCACCATCTAGCTGGCGGGCAGCCGGTAGCCCAGCGGGCAAGGGTAGTTGGAGGCGAACAACGCCTCGGTCTCCTCTAGGGTCAGAATGGCCCAGTAGGCACTGTCCATTATTGCGAGAGAGGAAGGTGTGGATGTATGGATAGCCATGGCGTGGTAGGCCTATATATAGATGGAAAGGGCGGGAAAACATGGCGGCAAGCGGTGGGAAATGGTGGAATATATTTAGTCCCGGTTAGTGGCTACAACCGCGACTAAAATCACCGTTCAGAGGGAAAGGGCGGGAAAACATGGCGGGAAACGGTGGGATATGGCGGGAAATATCTTTAGTCCCTGTTAGTGGCTACAACCGGGACTAAAAGCACCGTTCAGAGGGAAAGGACGGGAAAACATGGTGGGAAGAGGTTTGGATATGGCAGGAAAAATTCGAAACGGGCATGTTTGTGTGTTGAATCGCGGCATAGTTTGTGATACGGTGCCCATATTGTGCATGCATGTGTATATTGGGATGGCAAACAATGTTGCAGGAGGAAGTTTTCCTTTTCGTCGCTCGGAAAAGCCATTTTCCATTTTCCGAGCGCAAAAAGATGGGTCGTTTTGTGAAGCAGCCACCAAAATGCAGTTATAGAATGCTACCATCCCATTTTTTAAAAATACTAGACCACATTACATGAACTATCTCCCAACCGGGGGATCTCAAACCTTTTTGTCCTTCCCCGGTGAAAAAGACAAATGTCTGCCAAAGCGGTAGGAAGTGGGTCCGGTTTGAACTACAGGTACATGATCTAACGCCCGTGATTTTTTGAAAGAGTCATTTTTAGACTCACAATATGTTGTTTATTCAGAGATCCAATGTAATTTCTAACATTCTCATCCCCTATCTTCACGCGCCGTTTTGACCAAAGTTCGAAACGACAAAAGATTCAAAACGGGCATAAAAATTCAAAAAAGGTCCGAACAATGTAAATCCTTCGCGTGGTGTGATATTATGTGACATAGTTGTAAGGAAAAATATCAAACTTGGTATACTGATTATGTCTCGAAAAAACCTTCACAAAATGACCTATCATGTTCGAGGTTTCATGGCTTTCGGTTCAAGAGACGGATGTTATGTGTTGAATCGCGACATAGTTTGTGATACGGTGCCCATATTGTGCATGCATGTGTATATTGGGATGGCGAACAATGTTGCAGTTGGAAGTTTTCCTTTTCGTCACTCGGAAAAGCCATTTTCCATTTTTCGAGCGCAAAAAGACAGGTCGTTTTGTGAAGCAGCCACCAAAATGCAGTTACAGAATACTATCATCCTATTTTTCTAAAATATTAGACCACCTGCATGAACTATCTCCCAACCGGGGGATCTCAAACCTTTCTGTCCTTCCCGGGTGAAAAATAAAAATGTCTGCCGAAGCGGTAGGAAGTGGGTCTAGTTTGAACTACACGTACATGATCTAACGCCCGTGATTTTTTTGAAAAAATCATTTTTAGACTCACAATATGTTATTTCTTCAGAGATCCAATGCAAGTTCTAACATTCTCATCCCCTATCTTCACGCACGCCGTTTTGACCTAAGTTCGAAACGGCAAAAAAATTCAAAACGGGCATAAAAATTTAAAAAAGGTCTGAACAATTTAAATCTTGAGAACAATTATTTTATTTATATCTATATAACAGAGTAGATGTAAATTTTGATATATAATAATTGATTTTCCTAAACCCTAAACCCACAATTCTTTTTTTGTTTTTAAAAAGGTTTGAAAAAGGGACCTTTAGCCCCGGTTTGTACTACCAACCGGGGCTAAAGGGTGCGGGGCTGCGCATGAAATGCGGCACGCCGAAAACCTTTTAGCCCTGGTTGGTAGTATAAACCGGGGCTACGCATGAAACGCGGCAGCGAACCAGAGCAGGCCTTCTTCCTCCTCGTGATCCAGCAAACGCCCTAGCGCCGCTGCCCCCGTGCCGTCCACCGCGCCCGTGCCGCCCCGCGGCGACCACTGCCGCCTCTCCCCGCGCCGCCCTGCGCCTCTGCCGCCTCGGCGGCCGTCGCGCCTCCCGCACCACCGCCCAGGTGTGCCTCCCGCGCCCGTGGCGCCGCCCCTCCCGGTCATTTTCTTAGTTTAATTTCTTAGTGTAGTTTGTTAATTTGTTAGTGTAGTTTGTTAATTTTTTAGTGTAATTTCTTAGTGTAATTTGTTAATGTTAATTAGTGTAATTTTGTTAGTGTATTTTGTTGTGTAATTTTGCTAGTGTTATTAGTGTTAATATAGTTTAGTTAGTGTAATTTTGGATAGTGTAGTTTAGTTAGTGTTTAATATTGTTTATTTTAGTTGATACTATTTATTTTCATCATGGCTAAAGTATATAGGTTTAATTTTAGTGTTTAGGAAATTATGCCGATTCCTCATCCTCGTTCACTCGGCGTGAACAAGGAGCACTACTAGAAAGTGTCGCCGGGCATCCACGGAAGGCTCAGCTGGCAGCCTTTGGAGGTGCTACCAGCCGGGGGACGTGGTCTGGTGAGGAATCCGGGTGTCGTCGTCGACCCGGATCTTCTATGGTGGAGGCGGAGTGGTCGAGGTGCGGTGCAAAGGGAGCCGACCCCCGACGAGGTGGTATAACATCGTGTCAGGGAGGAGGACGAGCACGTCCGACGCTACATGTACATTTTACAAGTCCGAGTCGCCAATACCTGGCAGCTTCTTCAGGCACCTTACCCGAGATATTCTCCGATGATGGTTTTTACTCTTTGGGTGCACAACTCCCGCGGCTCAGTAGACGGGGCTCGACGTCTTCGCTGAGCTAGATGTGTAATAGGGTACCATCTTTTATTCGAGATGTATTGTTGTTTAATTGGTACTTTATTTTTATACTAGATGGATTATTCGAGATGTATTGTTGTTTAATTGGTACTTTATCTTTCTTTATCGCATTGTTTAAGCTGAATTACTTTATCTTCCTTTATTTTATTGCATTAAGCATAATGGTTTTATCTTTGTTCTGTATTAGTTAAGTTATGGACGGTAGAGACAACGAAACATGAAGGGGCTGACTCCGCCATTCACTGGTCCGCTGGAGAAGCAGCGGGATAACTAGGCCCCATTTGTGACAGGCAAGGAATCAGAAGCAGCTACGGCCAAGTCCGAAAATAATAAGTTAAATGCGGTCAAAAAGAAATATCACCATACTATGGGGACAGGTGGCTACAAGACGGCCGCGCCTAAGTGGGCAAAAACCGAGAAAGAAATGCGTTAAAAAGGGGTCACGCCAACTACAAATCAGTGGCCCGTGAGGTCAAAAAATTGGCTCCTTGGGCATGGGGGGTTGTATGACACTTAAACCGGGGAGATTATTGATACAAAGAAGTCCATTACTAAACCCAAAGATGAACTTGTTAAAGTGATACAACTGAGAAAAGATGGAAAGTTCATTCCCGACAGAGAGAACGATGAGCTGACATATGCCCTCGGGAATCCTGAAAAAGTCGGACGAGCACGAGGCTTTGTCCCATCTGTTCCATGGAAGACAGGGTTTCCTGATGACATCGACACTTATAGAAGCCGATCTAGAAAAACGAACCGGCAGAAGGCGGAGGAGGCAATGCGGTTGGAGGCGATTGAAAAAAGAAACGAGTAATTTCAAGCCATGTTCAAGCTGCAGCAGGAACAGATTAATGAACTTAGAGTACTGGCCCGACAGCAAGATCCTGCATTAGACAGTCCGGTGTGCCCATCTCAGTGGAGAAGCAGCATGGCTTCCACGGAGGTACAAGCTAATAATCTAATGCTGATGGAGAATAATGCACCGGTGATAGATGATACGGCCGATGCAACGATGGTTCGCTATCCCGTGGATGAAGTCAAGGCAAGGACAGCTTGTGAGCTACATGTCACATTGAATAACATTTCTATGGAGGTGGCGCTCGGCTTTGCTTTACCTTGTCCACCGGAAGCGACCTACCATGGAAGTCAGATTCTAGCTGGCTATGCTCATGTCGGTGTGGATGAAGTTGAACCGACATGTCAATCACTTGAGCTTGACATCCTTGCAGGGGAAGGGGAGAAAACACTGGGAGAAGTGGAGGGTGTGATCATTCTTTGGAAAAAAACAGCACATCGTGTTTCCAGGCTGGGCGCCAAGGCAATCTTCTCCTCCGAGAAGCAATCCATCACCTCCGAGGCCACCATCACCTCCGAGTCCACCGTCTCCACCGAGAAACAATAGTCCACCCCTTCCTGAGAGGGATTGCAGCGCGACTGCATCTCCATCTCCGGCGCCTCCGCCTCCGCCCACTGAATCAAAGGGAAGAAAGCGGAAGAATAACACCACTACGTCGAGGGAGACCCGACGCCAAAAATGACAAGATCCCCTCCCAAGAGTACCGCCATATCCTCCCAAGTTAGCTTATCACCGGACTGATGAGGAAAGCGCGGTGATCTCCCGGGCCGAAGTGAAGGCCCATTTTGCACCAAAACAACCTGAGCCATAGGTGCAAGTTGATCCAAAAGTCAAGAAGCACTTCAAGGCATTCCTTGAGCAACCACCCCAACATGTGTTAAATAGGAAAGATGACTATACACGCTGTCTTATGAAGACACTAAAAGAGAAGTCATCAAGCAGTACTGCAAATGGGAGAAAATCAAAAGAAGTTGCCCAGCTCGGCAAACAGGCAAAACAATCCATCGCCCCGCTCAAGGTGTTACCCCATCCCACACAAGGTGGAATAGATATGGAATTAGATATTAAATTAGCCAAGGAGTGTAACGTGCCCCTCGAAGCACTTCTAGCCGGTGGAGATAATGTCGCCAAGGGACCAATAGCACGGAAATTTTTCTACGGGGAACCTCTGGTCAGCGGTGAGGTATTCGATGATCTGCCAACACATATGCGACTGTTGCATATCTGGTACTTGAAAGTCACAAAGGAAGGGCGACAATTTCTCGTATGTAAAGTTGGAGAGGAGTACTTCCGTCCAGACGAGATCTCCATTGAACTTTGTGAACTATTTCAGTTATTCAACCTAGACACCCTCGACAAGTCCCTCCTCAGCTGCTATTGTCTGTAAGTAATTAAGTCACTAACTCAGCTCGTTCAATTCATTTGATGTCGTTATCCTCACTATATCTCCTTCTGTATGCTATTATACATGCAGAATAAAGATTCAAGAATGTAGAAGAAAGTCAATCTACAACATCGGGTTCGTTGACCCAAACAAAGTTAATGGACATACGCTAATAAATAACCTCGAGGAAATGAAGGATAACTTGCTAATGTTTTTAATGGAGCAACATTACAAGACGCAAATACTATTTCCTTACAACTATGGGTAAGAGTCTTACTATCTTGTACATATTCAATTTTTTTTAGTAGATGTTAAGTGTATATAAACGTGCACAGCTACCACTAGATTCTTCTAAACACTGACGTTGACCGGGCAAAAGTGGAAATCTCAAACTCGTTAAAGAAGCCGATGGAAGACTACCGCAGCATATTGATTGCCTCCAAAAGTAATTTCAATCATTATTGTATTATATCTGTCTCTTTCGTTCATTCTCTGAGATGTAAACTAATTAATAACTCATTCATTTCTTTTTTGCCAGACAGGGTTTGGAAAAGGTTCACAAAGGAGGTTCGGGGTGAATGGCGTGAGGAGCTCACTTTTCGTACGGTCCCGATAAGTAGTACGAGAGCTAGGTCCTCGCATCTCTTCAACTCTAGTCTCCATATAATTATCATGCTTGATTATTATTTGATTGAATTATATTCTCGATCGAAAAGTGTGCGACGCAGCCACAGGGGACTAATTTATGTGGATATTACGTATGCGAGTTCATTCGTGGATGTATGGAGTAGGGCACAGACTTTCTTCGAGCACGTAAACAATATATTCGCAATTTATTCTATACCATAGTTTTTGTTGAGTTCCATTCATAATGATCTACTTCTTTATATATAGTTGGATGGGATGCGGGATAAACTCCTACCACATGAACGCCTACTAGCAATTCAAGAGGAGTAGTCGGTATTTTTGCTCATGGACATCATAAACACAAAAGGAGAGTACAACATGGATAGACCTTCGTGTAATCGTGGATAGACACAAAAGGACAGTATCCGTTGTAATGATCTTCGTGTAAATCAATTAGACGAGATCTAGTCTCGGTTGTGTATATATTTATATGTCTTTATGTAATCATGAGAGAAATTATATTATATATGCATCAATGTATATATCATGTAGTAGCGTAGAATAATATGTATATGAAAACACAAAATGAAAAATAATCAAACACAAAAAAAGAAAACCCTAAAACCCCATCTCCTGCCGCGGCAGCAGTTTGGTGCAAAACGCTGTCGCGGGACTAAAGATCCTCCAGCCCAGCGCGCGCAGCAGGGCCACGTAGAGATATTCTAGTCTCAGTTTGTAACAGAATCGGGACTAAATGCCTAACCTTTAGTCCCGACACGTTAGTCCCGGATTGCAATCCGGGACTAAAGCCTCTTACAAACCGGGACTAGTGTCCTGTTTTCTAATAGTGATATGGAGACGGGGCCGACCATGGCATCGACCAAGCCTGCACAAGGCCAGCCCAAGGGTCGTGCTGAGGAGGCCAGGACGGTGGCGCGTGCAGCGAAGAAGCAGGCGATGATGAAGCGGGTGCAGGGCCGGAGGAGCGTGTCAAGGGAGGCCTGTAGGTCGGGTTATTGCCCCTGTAATTAGGGCTCGGGCGCCATCCAGGAGGCGGGGTCGGGGCCGCGGCTGGTGCGGCAGGAGGTGGTTGCGCGGGCGGCTGCTGCGGCAGCCCAAAGGGCGGATTCCCTGCCGCGGCAGGGGCGGCGGCGTGGAAGACATGCGGCGACCGTTGTGCCTTGCGAGCGTGATTATTATCTTCTTGCTGGAGGAGGGAACGCACCTCCTTGAAGGTGGGGTAGGGCTTCAGCATGGGGATGAAGGACTGCTGCTTCTCAAACTGATCTCCGAGGCCGACGAGGAGGGCATTGATGAGGGTACGGTCATCGACGTGATCACCAAGCTCACGTAGTTCATTGCCGATGGCCTTGATCCGCTAGCAGAAGACGGTGACCGGGGCGTCTCCCTGGGTGGTCGTGCGAAGCTCCGTGTTGAGCGTGTTGATGCGCACGTCGGAGTTGTCCTGGGACAGCTGCTGGAGAGAGGCCCATAGATCGGCGACGGTGGCGTCATCGGAGGAGACCAGATTGAAGAGCTCCGTGGAGATGTGGTGTAGATCCACTGGATGATGGCGAGATCATCTTTGACCCAGCGGTGATCGGCGGGCTACGGAGGGTGGGAGGGATCTATATGGTGACAGAGGCCGCAGCGACCGAGGTGGATGGTAAAGAGGTGGCGCCAGTGGTAATAGTTGTGGGCGCCGAGGTCGAGCGAGATCGGTATGAAGGGGAGACATCGGCGATGGTGTCGGCTAGAGAGATCATCGGAATCTGGGGAGGTGGTGGATGTGTGGTTGAAGTTGTAGAGGAGGAAAAGGGGGGAGGGAGGGACACCAACAACACGGAACTCGGCCATGGAGAAGAGGGGCTGATCTAGGAGCGGCGGCGGCTTTGGCGGCGCAGGTGGAGGCGCCATCCCAGGTGCGGAAAACCTAGGCGTCTGATACCATGATAGTTTGAGAGAATAATGACTTGTATTGATTTTAGCCACGGTGGGCTCTATATATAGATTACAACTGACTTGGACTCCAAGACTAATAGAGATAGAGTTACAATCCGAATAGGAAGGGGAGAGGCGGCCGGTGCCCTAGCCGCACCGACCTATACTCCAATAGTCGTAAGAAACTTTCTATGCTAAAGTTTTTTAGCTGTTTTTTCTACACTTAGGTTTTGGCCCGGATCTTACTCCAATCTTGGATCCGCCACGCCGGTAGCCCTAAGACTCAACTTTTTCGTATGGAATTACTATCGGTAGCCCGACCAGCTCTCGTGTCGCTCATGCTCTTATCCTCTCTCTACTGCAATGTCTATAGTAAGTTGCAGTAATAATGTAATATGGTGAGCAGGAAGTTCCTAAGTTACTACACAACTATTGGTAAAAAATTATCATATTATTTAACCACAATTCTCATGTACATGCTTCTAACGTTTTTTACATGCATTTTTTGTTTGTTCGTTTGAGCTAGCTTATCACTTGTACCGCATGACTAATAACATGCATGTATTTTTGCTATATAATTCTAGAAACTTATGAATATGAGTACTGTTGGGCTATGCTTATGAACTTATTGATAGTTTGAGAGAATAATGACTTGTATTTATTTCAACCACGGTGGGCTGTTTATATAGATTACAACTGACTTGGACTCCAAGACTAATAGATATAGAGTTACAATCCAAATAGGGTGAGGCGGTCGGTGCCCTAGCCGACCTATACTCTAATATCCCCCCGCAGTCTCAACATCAGGGGTAACGATGTTGAGACTGGAGAGAATGTCTGTAAATGATGAAGTAGGGAGTCCTTTAGTAAAAATATCAGCAAATTGTGCACTAGTAGGAACATGAGGAACTCGAACGTCGCCAAGAGCCACCTTCTCATGAACAAAGTGAATGTCAATCTCAATATGCTCCATGCGCCGATGCTGAACGGGATTGGAAGCCATGTAGACTGCAGAAATATTATCACAATAATCAATGGTGGCTCGCTCCAGGGGACGATGAAGCTCGACGAGTAGCTGACGCAGCCACACTGCCTCCGCCACGGCATGGGCAATCGGCCTATACTCAGCCTCAGCAGAAGACCTGGAAACTATTACCTGCCTTTTAGAACACCAATAAACAAGATTATCTCCTAAATAAACGCAAAATCCGGATGTGGACCGTCAAGTATCTGGACAACCTGTCCAGTCTGCATCAAAATAAACTGTCAAGCTTGTAGGATAAGAAGAGTTTAGAAGAATACCGTGATCAAGAGTGCCTTTTAAATATCGAAGAATCCGTTTTACACGAGCAAGGTGAGGAGCACGAGGATCATGCATGAAAATACAGGCTTGCTGAACTGAATAAGAAATGTCAGGACGAGTGAGAGTGGCGTACTGAAGAGCACCAGTGATGCTATAGTAAAATGTGGGATCAGAAACAGGATCACCCTCGGCCGACAGTTTGGCACCTATATCAGCCGGAGTGCGAGAGGGTTGACAATCGGACATACCAACCCGTGAAAGCAAATCCAAAAGATATTGTCGCTGGGAAATAAAAAGAGAGGACTTTGTGCAAGAAACATTAATACCAAGAAAATGATGAAGAGGTCCTAAATCAGTCATGGAAAATTCACGATGAAGTGAAGAAATAATATGTTGAAGAAAAGAGTCAGAGCTAGCAGTAAGAATAATGTCATCAACATAAAGAAGAAGATATGCAGTATGTTCGGAGGAACGAAAAATGAATAGGGAAGAATCAAATTTAGAAGGGATAAAGCCAATGGTTTGAATGAAAGTAGAAAAACGTTGAAACCAAGCACGAGGAGCCTGTTTGAGACCATAAAGAGATTTTTTGAGTGACCAAACAAGATTGGGAGAATAGGGATGCTCAAAACCAGAGGGTTGCTGACGGTAGACAGTTTTATTAAGAGTACCATCAAGAAAAGCATTTTTAACATCAAGTTGATGAATCAGCCATGAAGAAGAAACGACAAGACTAAGTACGACGCGAATAGTGCTTGGTTTGACAACGGGGGAAAAGGTCTCATCAAAATCAATGCCATATTGTTGTGAAAAACCGCGACAAACCCAACGAGCTTTGTAATGAGCAAGAGAGCCATCAAAGTTAAATTTGTGTCGAAAAACCCATTTACCAGAAACAACATTAACACAAGAAGGTTTTGGAACGAGAACCCATGTATTGTTTTGTTGAAGAGCATCAAATTCATCACGCATAGCTGAAAACCAAAGAGGATCAAGAAGAGCACGTTTGTAGGATGTGGGTATAGGGAAAATTGTGGTTGTGGCAGTGAGATTGAGACGTTTAGAAGGGAGAAGAAAGCCACGTTTGCCACGAGTGCATATGACGTGATCATTTGTAGGTGATTGAATAGGAACGACATTAGGTGGTAAGGTGGGTGTGGAGGAAGACTCGACAATAGGTGTTGGTGGATCGAGTGATGAGGTCGATGGTTCGGTGGTAGGAGTAGGGGAAGTGGTGCTACGAGGGGTGGTCACGACAGTGGTGGGGTGGGTGACAGGTTCCTGCCGTGGCAAAGAATTGGGTGAAAGTTCTGCCATGGCAAGCTGCCGCGGCAGAGAAACAGGCGAAAGGTCTGCCACTGCAGGCTGCCGCGGCAGAGAAACGGGCGAAAATCCTGCCACGGCACGCTACCACGGTAGAGAAACAGGGCAAAAATCTGCCGCACCAGGGGCGACAGTGGGTTGAACGAAGGGTGTTTTGGTAGTGGTAGGGACTGATGGTTCGGTTTGGGGAGTGAGTTTTGTGGCAGCATATGGAAAAGTATTTTCATCAAAGGTAACATGGCGAGAAACAATAACATGGCCAGAAGAAGGATCAAAACAACGATATCCTTTGTGATCATCAGAAAGTCCAAGATGAATTCAAGGTAGGGAACATGGTTCGAGTTTATTGGATGTTGTAGAGGCAATGTTTGGAAAACAAAGGCAACCAAAAACACGCAAGAAAGAATAGCCTGGGTGAGATAAAAATAAATATTGAGAGGGTGAATAAAGAGGACACGTTTTGGTGGGGCGAACATTGATGAGGAAAGTGGCAGTGCGAAGAGCTTCATCCCAGAAACGAGAAGGAAGAGAGGCTTGCAAAACTAAAGTGCGTAGAATGTCATTTATAGAATGAAGAGAACGTTCGGCTTTACCGTTTTGGGGAGAAGTATAAGGACAGGAGAAACGAAGAAGGATTCCTTGAGAAAGAAAGAAACTGCGGTTTGTAGTGTTGTCAAATTCTTGTCCATTATCACACTGGATAAATCGGATAGGTAAGCCAAAGTGAGTAAGAACATACTGCCGAAAATTTATGAAAATTGTATGCACATCAGATTTTGCACGAAGAGGAAAAGTCCAAATATAATGAGAGTAGTCATCCAGGATCACAAGATAATATTTATAACCAGAAACACTAGGGACTGGAGATGTCCATAAATCACAATGAAGAAGCTCAAATGGAAAGGTACTAACAGTAGTTGAGGTGCCAAAAGGTAATCTAACATGTTTGTCGCATTGACAAGCATTACAAAGAGAGGGATTGTGAGAGGAACTAGAGCTAGGGATACAAAAATCTTGAAGCAAAGACGACAGAGTAGTTTTATTTGGGCGACCTAGACGACGATGCCATAAATCAACAGATGCAAGCATGGCGCGGGGGGTGGATATGGGTGCGCCATGAAGTGTATAAAGATCGCCCGTGCTATTGTACCGAGCGAGAACCTCCTCCGTTTTCATATCCTTCACGGACAAACCAAAAGGGTCAAAAGCCAAAATAACTTTGTTGTCAATATAGAATTGTCGAATAGAAATAAGATTTTTGATTAGGGAAGGAACAGCAAGAATATTACGTAAAAGAAAATTAGCATAAGATGAAGAGATGTGAGAATTTCCGGTGCAAGAGACAGGAACTGTGGAGCCATCGCCAATAGTGATTGTGGAAAAGGGGGAGGGGAAACAAGCTGACAGCAAATTCATATTTGAAGACATATGCGAGGATGCACCGGAATCGAAAATCCAATCCGTACCTTCGTTATTTAGTGTAAAGTTGTTCATGGCGTTGATGAAGGCGGCTTGGTCCCAGTTCGGCTGCAGGGGAGGAGCAGAGGAGCCGGGAGCTTGCATGTTGACGTAGGGGAGGGGCGGTAGCTGGTTGTACGCGTACGGAGCTTGCATGGTGCCGTAGGAGCCCGGGATGTGGTAGTAGGGAACGCCGGATGGTGGTGTAGCCGTCGCGGTGTAGACCTGATGAAAGGATACGGATGTCCCCTAGAGGGGGGGTGAATAGGCGATTAAAACTTTTCATAGAGTGGCTCAACAAAGGCGTAATAAAACTAGTGTTTACTTTGTTAAGCACAACCTAGAACAACTAAGGTTCACCTATGTGCACCAACAACTTATGCTAAGCAATACAAGCAACAAAGTGATAACAAGATATATATATTACTTCAAGCACGAAGGCTATCACAATGTAAAGTGCATAAGTAAAGAGCTCGGGTATAGAGATAACCGAGGCACGCGGGAACACCGATATTTTACCGAGTTTCTCCCAACATGGAGTACGTCTCGTTTGGAGAGGGGGTGGTATCAAACCACCAACGCCACAAAAGGCCTCCCTTATTCTCCGGTGAATCTCACCCCAACGGGATCGATCCACACTTCCACTATCAGTGCACTTGTCGGTGGCAACCGGAACCTCTCACAAGGTTGGGGCACTTCTCCACAACTTAATTGTAGGCTCCCAACAAATGCCACAAAAGGCCACAAGGTTGGGACACTTCTCCACAACTTAATTGGAGGCTCCCAACAAACGCCACTAAGGCCTCAACCTGCAACACAACAAACCATCTAGGGTTCCAAGAACCCAAGAGTAAAAAGCTTCTCAACTTTCACTCACCAAATCCTCCGGGGAGAACTCAAACCGATGCACCGAATGCAAATGGCAAGAACACCACAAAGGTGCTCGAATCCATCACTCTCAAGTTCCAACAAAGCTACTAAAGCTATTGGGGGAACAAGAGAGGAGGAATCAAAGAGGAACCCAAAATCCCCCAAAATCTAGATCCCAAGGATACACTCACAAAGAGATGTTTTGGTTTGGTCAAAATGTGGATCTAGATCTCCTCTCTCTTCCACTCAAATATGGGCAAGAATCATTGGAGGGATTGAGAGATAGCAAGCTTTGGAAGGTCAACAATGGAGGAGAAAACCTGCAAGAATAGTTGGGGATCCATTGGGGAAGAAGGCCCCTTAAATAGGTCCCCCCCAAAATCCAACCATTGAAGCCCAAAAACGCGAATCCCGGTACTACCGGACTTTTTCCCGGTACTACCGGACATTCCCGGTACTACCGGACATTCCCTGGGGATCCCAGGTCGCCAAACGCACCTTATTCAGTACTGACCGGTACTAAGGGGCGGTACTACCGGACCTCCGGTACTACCGGACCCTGGTCCGGTACTACCGGTCATCCCTGAACAAAAACGGCCATAACTTTTGCATCCGGACTCCGATTTTGATGATCTTGGGCTCGTTTCGAAGAGGACAACAAGCTCTAAAAGATCATGCAAAGAAACATTATAGTACAGCAAGGTAGGATAGATGAAAATGACGAAAGGTTTAACCTCTATCAAAAAGACGAACCGATAAAACCTCCAACATAAAAAACGTAATAGAAAATGCATATGAAATCCGTTTTCGATGAACTAGAGCTTGTCATGGAGATTAACACAAGCTCTAAATCCTCAAATGAGTAAGAACCAAATAATGGAAGGTTTTACCTATCTCTAAAATACAAACCGGTAAAATCTCCAAGATCAAAACGCAATAAGATATAAAAGGGAAATCCGTTTTTGATGAACTAGAGCTTGTTATGAAGATTACCACAAGCTCTATATCCTCACATGGATAAGACCAAATAACAACCAAATATGATGATGAAAGTATGCAAAGGTTTGATCTCTCTCCGAACGATGTGACCGAGTTACTCATTCGAGAGCCCCTCTTGATAGTACGGTTATCTATCCTAAACCCGGTCTCCCAACAAACATGAGACCGGCAAAAGGGAAACCTATCAATATTATACCTTTGCCTTGAGCAATCCATTTGAGTTCGATGTAGACGATCTTGTCCTTCTCAAGATGGACACCTTTCTTGATTCCTCATCATCGATCCATGATCACCGAGGATGGCAAGCATCAAACATGAGATCTTCTATAGATGGCGCATTTTGAGATTGCACAACACATCTTCTCATTTCATCTATCTTGAAGTCAACACATGCTCCAAGCAATGACAATGGACAATTCCTAAAAGTACAACTTAATACACACACTAGTCCATAAAGATTGTCATTAATTACCAAAACCACACATGGGGGCCCAACATGTTCTTTCAATCTCCCCCATTTTGGTAATTGATGACAATCCCCTTAAGAGGGTTTATATAAGGAATATTATTGAATGAAATGGTAATACCAATATCAAATACTACAAAAGTATGTGATATTGGTACCACCACCATATATACAGCAAACTCCCCCACAATCTATGCATGTGTGATGAACTTGAATTTCATTGCATATATTGCCAATCATTATCATTGGTGGAGTTTCCTCTATATATACCACATGCTAAGCATTAACAAAGATGCAAGAGCATGAGAGGAAAATGCACAAGAACAAACTCAATGCATAAACCAACTTCCCTTAAACCCTCTAAAACTTCTCCCCCATTGGCATCGATTGCCGAAATGGGTGACAAGTTCTAGAAGGCAAATATAGTAATAATTCCTCCAAAAGTGTGCCTTCGCACATATCCAATGATGAATACTTGGGAGGGAGTAGAACTATATCGAGGATCCGAAGATTTCCAAAATAAAGTCAAATGATGCAAGCAATTTACAAGATCCGACAAACCAAATGAAAACAACGAATGAGTCCAAATGGAAACAACAAGATGTTATGAAATGAGCAAAAGAGTGCTTCAAATAACAAATAGAGAAGCTCCCCAAGATTTGTGCATACTTTATAATCATTGTATTTCAATACAAAAATGCACAAATATGGAATCCTCACTCCTCCATAAACATTTAAGGCACAATAAATGAGAAAGAAGACAAATGAGCATTATTAAATGAATTAGATGAGCTCCACAAAAATAATGCACCAATTATGATAATTATATTCGGAAACAAGGTGCATAATCATGGAATCCTTACTCATCCAAATTCATTTAACAATACAAGGCATGAGAGAACAAGTAAGAGTGCCTGAAGATGCAAACAAGAGGAACAAGCACTCATAGGAAAATAAATTTGGAAGCCACCGAAAAATCAAAAGGAATAAAAGGTGGTATCCAAGGAATAAGATTCAACTAAAATTATCTTCTCATATGTGCATATGTCTCTAAGTGGAAAACATCACAAAGACATATGCCAACAAAGACATATGCACACATAAATAAGATATACAAGAAATCACATGAAAGCACAAATGAAGTCTTAACATATACCAATAAGATTTTTGCTTCAAAGCACGGCCAAAGGCTCAAATATATATTATTGTACATTAATGAGCTTCAAATACCAACACACTCCATATATTACAACTATCACCAAGGGAAAAGGAGAAAGTTGGAATATATGGAGAAAGGCAACAAGTATCATAAGATAAAATAGACTAGCAAAAATCTCACTATTGCACATGAGAGAAGTTGATGAAATGATAGGCAATAAAATTGCTAGATTGACATATTTGGGATTGGAGGATCATATGCATGATTTTGTATAGTCCCAATTATATGCACTCATCTCAACTTAAACACATATACAATATAGAGTCCTCTTAAAACCATGGCTAGAACTACAACAATTACAAATACACTAATTCATGCTAGAAGGCAACCGACAAACGGTTGGAATCAAGATATATGAGCATGAGAAAGAGATACTTGTTACCGAGATATAACTGGTAGGATGTAGAGGATATGAATTCATTGATCATCCTATATCTTGTCTCAAATTTTCATGTATGCACCACTTCTTCAAAATTGAGAGACAAGCATCCAATATATCTCCAATGTACGTAAAACACAATTAAGTACAAGATGGTCCCCAAACATATTGGGTCCAAAGTAGTTACTGCAACTACAATACATAGGAGAGACTCCACATAATTATGTGCATATTGATATGAAATTGAATTTCATGAACAACTTAGCCGATGGGAATTGGTGGAGTTTCCCCTATATATTGGATCAAAGAAAGCAAGCATGCCATAATATAAACATATAGTAAATATGCATGCATAAAGATTTCAAGAACCAAAAAGGAGATACAATTTGAACAAAAACACCAAGTAAATCGAGATTGCACACACATGAGTGTGACATGAAAAACGATGTCCAAATTGTATCAAAGAACCAATTCAACACATGAAAGATCACAAGTTCAACCAATGAACTAGGCTAAAGCCAAAGAGCAAAAGATAGATAGAAATAAAAAAGCTCAATGATTTATCTCATTCTAAAAGGTTCAAAATGTGAAATAAGGAATGAGACAAAACAAACTCCCAAGAAGAGCAAGGTTCCAACAAGAAACCAAACTCCCCAAACTTTTCATGATGGCACAAAATACCAAAACTAAAAGATTGAGCATCTAAGCACATAAAACTCGATATGGATCAAACAAAGAAGCATAAAAGGATTGTTCTAGATAATATAGGAGAGCTCATCCATAAGTAGTACATTATGTAGAATTTTTGCTTTTGAATGCAAAATGCACACAAATGAGATCATCACTACTACCTACATTAAATAAAACACAGGAAGATACCAATAAAAATAAAAGGATCCAAAAGTAGCAAGGAATACATGGGAGCACACAAAACATTTACTTGGCCAAAGATAGGACAATATTAATCAAAGGCCAAAGTGAATATGATCAATAAATTCTACCATAAGTTGGGTACTCATTGTCCAAGGACAAGAAATAGAATAATTTTCCATAAGGTAGCTTGCATGGATATCCAAGATCATAGACACAACAAGAAGCATATAACTAAATATAAGAAATTAAGCATGATACTTCGAACAAGATTCTTGGTAGCTTCCAATAGTCACACAATCACTAGTGATTAGAGTAACTTGAAGCAAATGGTTTCCATGAGGATATATATATATCTAAATATGAGGAAACACATACCAAGAACCACTCTCATATACAAGATCCAAAATAAGATCAATAAAGCCATTAAGGAAATTGGAACTTGTATGAGCAAATGTGTCACATAGGCGCTAGATAATTATCAATATCAATTCTAAGTGACACAACCTCAAATATTCACATTTTCTAGGATTGTAATATGCACTAAGCGTATGACTCCCCCATAATGTGATACTACCATAAAACCAACACGAGGCAAAAGGATACAAATAGAGATAATTAATGGACATTATAAAACTTAAATTTCTCATGAGAATTATACCACATAGAGATTAGACAATAATCCAATATAAATACTTAGGTGGTATTCCTCATGTACACACAATTTTAGGATTGTGGAATGCCCAAGCATAACACTCCCCCAAAATGGGATAATCCATTAATCTCTCACAAGAGCCAAATAAGATATCAAATATAATCAATTAAGGATTCAATACAAGAAACACACATACATGGTGTGTCACCTAATAATATACAAATATACTTTATACCTCAAGATAATTAAGTGTAAATAACAACATGTACAAAAGCATGGAAAATACAAAACCAACACATGCACAAGGGGGCGAGTAACTTTCAATGTAAAGAGTTTAGCATATGTTACCGCAAGGAGGAACATTGGAAATATAATATAATCATGATAATCCAAATGGCTTGACTTGACAATAATAATTGATGAAGATCCCTCAATTCTTCATAATGTAGCCAAGACTCCAATGCCCTCCAAAACACACCTATTGATCAAGTTTTGGCTTGTTGGTCCCCAACCAAGTTGGGTCCTAAGAGGTTAGTCACAATAGGCTTGTCAACCCAAATGGTTCTTTTCTTGACACCACATTGAGCACCAACAAATTTGGCAAACACATTGCCAACCTCATCCTTACGAAGTGAATAAGCATCATCAATCAAGATAGGATGGGATGAGGAGATACCAATAGTGCATGAGGAAGAAATATGCCCCTTCTCGCGGCATATGTAGCAAGTTCTACTCTTGCCATCTTTCTTTTTGGATGAAGAAACAACTTGAGGAAGAGCTTGAGTCTTCTTGGGAGGAGACCCATTTCTAACAAGATGTAGAGCTTGAGGTGGAACTTGAGGCCGCTTCCCTTGATGCTTCACACTAAGAGGCTTTTTCTTCAATGGGCAAGATCTAACATGGTGCCCTTCTTCCTTGCACTTGAAGCAAACAATGTTGGCTGGATTCTTGACTTGATCTTGGCCATTCTTCTTGTTGTCCTTGTGCTTCAACTTGATAGCGGACTTGTTCTTGACATTGGAGTTGAATCCAAGCCCACACTTGTCATTGGGGGATTTTTGCACACTCAAGATTTTGTTGAGTGCGGCCTTCCCTTGATGACCCCTTTTCAAGTCATTCTTCAAAGAAGTGACTTGAGCCTTGAGCTCTTTGATTTCCTCTACATGGTTAGGTTCAACAAAAGTACTAGAGGAAGTAGATGCTACATTGTTAGAGCAACAAGGCACGAAATGTAATTCATCACGAGATATAGCATGGTTGTGAGAGGATGAATTACAAGGACTAGCACATGTCACTATAACATTTGGAGTAGATGTAGTGCTAATGTCCACATGAGGCCCACTAGATGTTACCTTTGACATGATGGCCTCATGAGCTAACTTTAGCCTACCATGGGAGACTAGAAGATCCTCATGTGAGCTTGAGAGCTTAACATGACTTTCTTCTAATTTCCCATAGTTGCTAGTTAGCAAAGCAAGTTGAGATTTTAGCTCAACATTCTCCTTCGAAATAGATGCTTCACAATAACTGAAGTTAGTAGCACAAGCATCATCATTATTAGCAAGAGGTGAGGTCAACTTGGTAATCTCTTTTGAATATGAAGCTTTAAGTTGCTCATGTGACTCGGTGAGTTTGATGAGCTCACCCTTGATGACCCTAGAGCCATTTTTGAGGTGCTCAAAATCCTCAAGGATTTTAGCATAAGCAACTTCAAGTTCATCATTTTTAATCTTGAAGGAGTTTTCCACCGCAAGTTCTCTATCATGGTGTTCCTTTACTCTAGATAATTCTAGAGTAAAAGTCTCCTCAAGAGATTCTTTGGTGGTTTGTTCTTCTTCAAGGGAGTCCTTTAGTTGTGCAACTTCATTAGCATACTCTCGCTCAAGTGCAAACTTTTCATCAATTAAGTTTTCTTGCTCCTCAATAAGATCATTGCCTTCTATGGCACAATTCAAGATTTCAATAAAGTTGGAGGAAGCAATTTTATTTTTGAAGAGAGCTCTATAGACAACCTCTCCCATTTTCTTAATAGAGGTAATATCATACTTACTTCTATAATCATCATTATCATTCTCAACCTCATCATCATCATCATGAGATACAATGGGATTCAAAGAGGTTACCTTTTTTCCCTTAGCCATAAGGCACATGTGAGAACCAGAGGAAGGTGATGATGAGATTGCACTTGTAGCTCTCTTCAAGACCTTGTTTTGGCACATAGAATCTTTATTTTCCTCTACATGGTTAGCAACACAAGCACTAGAGGAAATGGAAGAATTTTTATCATGGCAACAAGACAACACAAGCATATCATCATGAGATTTATTCAAGTCATTTCTACATGATATGCAAGGACTATTAACACAAGCATGTAAGGAGTTTTGAGTGCTAGAAGTGTTAAGGTCCAAAGATAGATCATTGCAACTAGATAGGGATGAAGGATTACAAGTAGTAATATCACTACCCATATTGCAATTTCTATCACCACTCACCATATCATTACCTTGTGAAAAGTCACATGTTGGTGAAGTGGTAGAGGATGAGAACTCATCTCGACCGGAAGTGGAAGCAACACAATCATCCTCAATAATGTTGGACACAACATATTTATGTTGAAGTTTTGTCCATAACTCATGAGCGCTCCAAAAAGGAATGATTGAAGATGTAACTACATAGCTCAAAGCATTAACAAGCACATTAGAAGCTTGAGCATCGAGATATAAGTTTTTCTCATCCTCACTAGATAGATTTTTGAAATCCATTGGAGGAGAAAAACCTATATCTACAATACGCTCCAAATTTGGGTCCATGTCCTGAAAATGAATGAGCATGCGATTTTTCCATATATCATAATTTGTGCCATCGAATGTGAACATGTCATTGTGCACTAATCCTCTAGCCGACATCTTTACTCTTAAGGCGGTGAAGCCTAAAATGAGAGACCGGGCTCTGAACCAATTGAAAGGATACGGATGTCACCTAGAGGGGGTGAATAGGCGATTAAATTTTTTCCTAGAGTGGCTCAACAAAGGCGGAATAAAACTAGTGTTTACTTTGTTAAGCACAACCTAGAACAACTAAGGTTCACCTATGTGCACCAACAACTTATGCTAAGAAATACAAGCGACAAAGTGATAGCAAGATATATATTACTTCAAGCACGAAGGCTATCACAATGTAAAGTGCATAAGTAAAGAGCTCGGGTATAGAGATAACCGAGGCATGCGGGAACACCGATATTTTACCGAGTTCCTCCCAACATGGAGTACGTCTCGTTTGGAGAGGGGGTGGTATCAAACCACCAACGCCACAAAAGGCCTACCTTATTCTCCGGTGAATCTCACCCCAACGGGATCGATCCACACTTCCACTATCGGTGCACTTGTCGGTGGCAACCGGAACCTCTCACAAGGTTGGGGCACTTCTCCACAACTTTATTGGAGGCTCCAAACAAATGCCACAAAAGGCCACAAGGTTGGGACACTTCTCCACAACTTAATTGGAGGCTCCCAAAAAACGCCACTAAGGCCTCAACCTGCAACACAACAAACCGTCTAGGGTTCCAAGAACCCAAGAGTAAAAAGCTTCTCAACTTTCACTCACCAAATCCTCCGGGGAGAACTCAAATCGATGCACCGAATGCAAATGGCAAGAACACCACAAAGGTGCTCGAATCCCTCACTCTCAAGTTCCAACAAAGCTACTAAAGCTATTGGGGGAACAAGAGAGGAGGAATCAAAGAGGAACCCAAAATCCCCCAAAATCTAGATCCCAAGGATACACTCACAAAGAGATGTTTTGGTTTGGTCAAAATGTGGATCTAGATCTCCTCTCTCTTCCACTCAAATATGGGCAAGAATCATTGGAGGGATTGAGAGATAGCAAGCTTTGGAAGGTCAACAATGGAGGAGAAAACTTGCAAGAATAGTTGGGGATCCATTGGGGAAGAAGGCCCCTTAAATAGGTCCCCCCCAAAATCCAACCGTTGAAGCCCAAAAACGCGAATCCCGGTACTACCGGACTTTTTCCCGGTACTACCGGACATTCCCGGTACTACCGGACATTCCCTGGGGATCCCAGGTCGCCAAACGCACCTTATTCCGTACCGACCGGTACTACCGGACCTCCGGTACTACCGGACCCTGGTCTGGTACTACCGGTCATCCCTAAGCAAAAAACGATAATAACTTTTGCATCCGGACTCCGATTTTGATGATCTTGGGCTCGTTTAGAAGAGGACAACAAGCTCTAAAAGATCATGCAAAGAAACATTATATTACAGCAAGGTAGGATAGATCCAAATGACGAAAGTTTTAACCTCTATCAAAAAGACGAACCGATAAAACCTCCAACATCAAAAACGTAATAGAAAATGCATATGAAATCCGTTTTTGATGAACTAGAGCTTGTCATGGAGATTAACACAAGCTCTAAATCCTCACATGAGTAAGAACCAAATAATGGAAGGTTTTACCTATCTCTAAAATACAAACCGGTAAAACCTCCAAGATTAAAACGCAATAAGATGTAAAAGGGAAATCCGTTTTTGATGAACTAGAGCTTGTTATGAAGATTACCACAAGCTCTATATCCTCACATGGATAAGACCAAATAACAACCAAATATGATGATGAAAGTATGCAAAGGTTTGATCTCTCTCCGAACGATGTGACCGAGTTACTCATTCGAGAGCCCCTCTTGATAGTACGGTTATCTTTTCTAAACCCAGTCTCCCAACAAACATGAGACCGGCAAAAGGAAAAACCTATCAATATTATACCTTTGCCTTGAGCAATCCATTTGAGCTCGATGTAGACGATCTTGTCCTTCTCAAGATGGACACCTTTCTTGATTCCTCATCATTGATCCATGATCACCGAGGATGGCAAGCATCAAACATGAGATCTTCTATAGATGGCACATTTTGAGCTTGCACAACACATCTTCTTCTCATTTCATCTATCTTGAAGTCAACACATGCTCCAAGCAATGCCAATGGACAATTCCTACAAGTACAACTTAATACACACATTAGTCCATAAAGATTGTCATTAATTACCAAAACCACACATGGGGGCCCAACATGTTCTTTCACGTGAGCCGGCGGCCGAGGGCCGAGGAGGCCGGGAGAGCCCGTGGCTGGACAAAGACCGAGACTCCATGCGCCTGTGTATGTAGGAGGGGCGCCATATGGAAACGGGGCCGACCATGGCATCTACCAAGCCTTCACAAGGCCAGTCCAAGGGTCATGAGGAGGGCCGAACGGTGGCGCAAACGATGAAGAGGCAGTTGATGACGAAGCAGGTGCAGGGCCGGAGGAGTGCGCCATGGGAGGCCTGTATGTCGGGTTCTTGCCCCTGTAATTAGGGCTCGGGCGCCATCCAGGAGGCGTGGGCACCACAGTGGCGCGGGCAGAGGCGTGGGTGGCTGCATGGCAGCAGGGTGGATTCCCTACCGTGGCAGGAGCGGTGGCGTGGAAGACGTGTGGCGCCCCTTGTGCCTTGCGAGCTTGATTCTTTTCTTCTT
The DNA here is from genome assembly GCA_023614405.1 of Avena insularis. Classification (NCBI taxonomy): domain Eukaryota; kingdom Viridiplantae; phylum Streptophyta; class Magnoliopsida; order Poales; family Poaceae; genus Avena; species Avena insularis. The sequence continues at coordinate 371,706,455 of CM042695.1, read as the reverse complement.
GCTGGAGAAGGGAACGCACCTCCTTGAAGGTGGGGTAGGGCTTCAGCATGGGGATGAAGGACTGCTGTTTCTCGAACTGATCTCCGAGGCCGACGAGGAGAGCGTTGATGAGGGAACGGTCGTCGACGTGATCACCAAGCTCACGGAGTTCTTCGCCGATGGCCTTGATCCACTGACAAAAGACGGTGACTGGGGCATCTCCCTGGGTGGTCGTGCGAAGCTCCGTGTTGAGCGCGTTGATGCGCGCGTCGGAGTTGTCCTGGAACAGCTGCCGGAGAGAGGCCCATAGATCGACGGCGGTGGCATCATCGGAGGAGACCAGGTTGAAGAGCTTCGTGGAGATGCGGGTGTAGATCCACTGGATGATGGCGAGATCATCTTTGATCCAGCGGGGATCGGCAGACTGTGGAGGGTAGGACGGATCTATATGATGACGGAGGCCGCAGCGGCCGAGGTGGATGGTGAAGAGGTGGCACCAGTGGCAGTAGTTGTGGGCGCCGAGGTCAAGCGAGATCGGTATGAAGGGGGAGACATCGGCGATGGTGTCGGCTGGAGACTTTCCCTACATTTGAGTCTGTTTCCGGTTATTTTGTAAGGGCATCTCCACCAAGCTGACCCATTTCGGACGAGGAATGTGTTCGAATCGGTCCATATGGGTTGATCCATTTCAGCAAGGGATGGGTTGATCCATTTCAGCAAGGGTGCCCAGCGGCATGACTCATTTGGTCTGGACAAGCTAGTTTGGCCAGTTTTTCCAAAATGGCAACATTTGGATGAAAAGTCAAACACAAAAAGAAATTCACTAGCAACATATGGAGTAGTAAGTAGCATCACTAAGTTTACATGACATAGTACGGAATCATAGTGCAAAATAACACAATCTTGAGCTGAATCGGCTTGCAATCATGCAAATCATTTTGAATCAATAAACTTTCGTGCACAATCTTGAGCTTCCAATAAAAAGCTAGCAAGTGACAACGATGCACTATCATCCAAATCAATCAGCGCAAAAAAAACACCTGCTCACATTTTACTGCGCCTGCTACTAGATTCGCTCCTCATGTTGTCGGCGACCGCTGCTACAGAGCGTACTTCGCCGTGGGTGCAGCCTGCTGCTACTAGCTGGAATAGCTACGTCTTGTAGAAAGTAGCATTTATTCAGCCATTTAAGTTTTTTCAGACAATAACTAATGAGTCTAAATGTCAGTTTGAATATTGTTGTCACGCCATCTGAAGGCACACAAGCCTTTAAAAAGTTGAAACCAAAACCACAAAAACTCAACCATCAGCCTCAAATTTGCTAGTTCTCAGGCGCCCGAGAACTTTTTAAGTCTTAGTCGCCTCTTTCACCGTTCGATTTACCTCGTGATTCGTGCAAAGTGAAATACACATGAGTTGTAACTCGGATGTAACTGAGAATTTAATGAACCGAGAATTAGTACAAATCTTATGAGTTGCAACTAGGTTGCAACTGAGAACATAAATATTAAAATGACATCAGCGACTTAGACATAAGTTTTCAGGCGCCTGAGATCTATACACTCCCCAAATACATGTCCCCACAAAATAATTAGAATGATGAGCGAACTTATATCAGTTGAATGGTGACAGCTGCTCAAAGATATGGCATTCAAAATATCCAGACTTGCTGTTTGCACAATACCATCATAAGCAATATAAAACCAAGCTAAACATAGATGGTTGCACACCTCACATGCTGGCATGCTTAATTGATGGTTATAGATCGGAATCAACAAGAAACCTAGCTAAAACGTAGTTGCGAATGAACAGATGGTTGTACACTCTAGGACTGCTTGATCATCTTTACGGTTCATGGCAAATAATCTCTTGATGCATGGGCAATGCAATGGTGAATGAGCAATGCATGGTCCACTTTAACCAAACAATTACTAGCAAACACTTATCATTCAGAGAACAAAATTTTTAGTAGATGCATCCTCCCATGAACAAAATTCCGTTGCTAAATATAGTAAGTGTGGGGGAGAAGATCATTTCAGCTAGAGTATAAAAAATGCCAATCCCTCTCCGAACACACTTGATTTGAACTTTTTATTATTAGTTCTACTTTATAGTTAGGTTACTTAGAATTGAACGGCAACCTATGAAAGGCTAAGTAATGTGTGGCAAATGGTTAAAGGTCAAAGTAATGTGTGGCAAGTAATGTGTGGCAAATGGTTAAAGGTCAAAGTAATGTGTGGCAAGTAATGTGTGGCAAATGGTTAAAGGTCAAAGTAATGTGTGGCAAAATAGGCAAATCTCCCTCTGGTTCTTGTTCTGACCTTCCAATGGGAGTAGCTGTAAAGCTCAGCCACTCCTTCTGCTCCACCGGTAATTCTGAATACTCCCCACCTCGCACTGCTTTTGCTTCAGGCAGCTTCTCCTGTGCCCTTCAATAGTCAGTCGCCGGTAAGAACGTGTTAATCCGCACCCTCGCTCCGGCGAACAACCACCGAATGTGGCGTTGAGCTCTGAAGCAGAAGATGTTGTTTGTCAGAAGTGGGGTTCGAACCCACGCCCTCGTTAGAGGATCAGAACTTGAATCTGGCGCCTTAGACCACTCGGCCATCCTGACTTGCGATATACTGCGTGAGGCTGGCCCTTATAAACCGGCGGAAATCCCGCTAAATTCCCGATGTGGGACTAAACTGTCGAGGATTTATGCAGCTTACCCGTAGCAGCCGGCCGGCGAGTGCCGAGGCCTCCCGTCGTCGTACATATCCGCCGTGGGGCGAACGACGGATTTGCGCCGACGCTCGATCCCTCCCCATGCTCGACGAAGCGCGTGGTGGGAGATCGATGCGAACAGAGAGGTGACGGAGACGAGATGGGGCTCGACAGTTGCAGCCAACGGCGTACGTAGCCAGAACATAACATTTTCTCCTACGCTTCGTGGATGTAGGTACGGGCCCAAGAGGCCCTCGGGATGCCGGCCCATATTACGTCTTGGCATACTGAACTGCTCCGTCAGTCAGGTGCATTCGTCGCGCGCGCCTGCTCGTCCAATTCATTCTTCCCACTCTCCAATGCAACCACCGGCTGCTTTTGCTTCCTGGAGGGAAGGGCTTGATAGAACCACTGAATCATGGGCGCCGGCTGTGACGACGGCACACGGCGAGCTCTACGTACGGCCGTCCCATGTAGATTGGCACGTCTCGTCAACCACGATCGAATTCAACAGAAATCAGCCCAGCACAAAGTGCCGATCGAAAAGAGTCATGAGAAGGGCTTGGCGACTTCCAGTCGCTTTGCTCATCTTTACTACTCCCTTCGTTTCAGGGCTTAAGGCGTCTTCATTTTGCGTGTTTTTTCTTTAACCAAAAATTATTTTAAATATATAAAGAGTTTTGGTATAAAATTAGTATCACTGGAATGTACGGTACTAATTATGTATAATATAATCAAGATTTTGTTGTTCAATTTTTTCCATCAAACTTTGCTTTGAAAAACGTGTGCGCCTTAAGCCCTAAAACGGAGGCAGTAGTCGTCTTTGCCAAAGAATTTCTAGGGATCTACTACAAACAACACACTTCATCCTCCAATCAACCTTTGCGGAAAAGAAGTCGCCATCCCATGGCATGCCGATACGGCATGCATGTGTATTTGTCTGGGGTCAAAAGGTACGATTAGATTTGAACCGCATGCTAGGGAGCAAGGATCCCGGTCCAAACTCCAAGTTGAGCTTTTAAAAAAAAAGGAAAGCGAAGGCCGGCCTATGCATCAAGTGATGCATACGGCCTTTACTCATTATTCACTCATTATTGGAATCACAGTGTCTGATAAAAGCTATTACAAAGATCATATAAACTAGAATCATTAAAATAAAACACCAAGAAAAAAAATAGCCATATCGTCACCTCCCGACGAGATATAGTAAACCCCAAGCTGCCTCTTTTGACCCCACCTCATGGTCACTCGTAGCGACTAATCAAGAGAAGATGAAGTGCCTGAGCGCGAAGGGTCAAACTCATGCAAAAGGAGCCCTAATCCGCCCAGGCTATCAACGGAGCAGCGCCCACGCACACGCTCCGGATGTCGCCGCCCCCACTATCTTCGACCAACCCGTCTCGAGCTTGTAGATCGATGCTCAGACTCTATCTGTAGGGTTCGCAACATAGAAAACAAAAAATTTCTACGATGGAAACAACTATGTACCAAGATCTATCTACTAGATACAAACAACGGGCGGATGTATATCCGTAGAGAACATACCCTTGAAGACCGACAAAGCTTAACGAGTCCAAACTCGTGGTTGATGTAGACGATCTCTTGCCGATCTCAAGATCGAGAGGAAGTCCTAGCACCGCAAAACAGAAGCGCATCCGTGCTCGCACACACGTTCGAGGCACCGAGCAACCTCCGCCTCCTCGCTCCAGCGATGCAGGGGAAGCACAACTCTTTCTTGCCGAATAGCCACCGGAAACATGTATCTCGCTAGTTCGAGACCATGGGGGATAAATTCTAGAGGGGGAGAGAGATCCTTCACGAGGAGGTGTGAGTGAGAAGTGAGAGGAGATGCTCCTTATATAGGAGAGGTGGGGCAGCCCAAGGGGGCATGGCCGCCGACCATGGAGGGTGCCCCCACCTCTCCCTCATTCATGTGGGTGGACACTCCACTCACAAAATGGCCCTTCAATTTTCTCCACTCAAAAACCCACTCAAATTCCCATTAAATTTCCACCAAATTTAATGCAAACTCTCATTAAATAAAACTCTTTTATTTTATTCAGAATTTTGTCAATTACTTTAATGACAAGCATTCACAAATAACCTCTTGCTAGAATTCTATTTCACATGCATAACCACTTTATGCAATTTCACCCGAAAACCTGTTTCGGTATCTAGTGAAATAAATCCCTGCGCTTGTTCATTCTTTCGGCATGAAACTTTTGCTCTAAATGGATGTCGGTGTCTCTTAAGTGTGTCACCCTACGGTTCGTGAATAATGCGGACATGATCGAGACCCCTCTCAGATCAATAATCAGAAGCGGGATCTGGATACCCATACTGACTCCCACACATTCAACGATGACTTTCTTGTGATCGTCGGAACCTTTTACACTAGTATCTTAATCCCTTTGTTTCACGATATATTACATGTCCGAGATTCGATCATCGGTATCTCCATACCTAGTTTGATCTCGTTACTAACATGCACTCTTTTCTTGTTCCCGTGATATAACATTCTAGTGATCAAATCACTTGCTTGCAAGCTAATCAATGTGATATCACCGAGAGGGCCCAGAGTATATCTATCCGTCATCGGGATGAACAAATTCCACTCTCGATCCATGGGCCTCAACATAACACTTTATTAGTTCTGAATCCATCTTTATGATCACCCTGTTACGGTGTGACGTTTGATGTTATCAAGAAACTCTTCCGGTGTTAGTGATTGACATGATCTCATGGTCTAAGGATTAGGATCACTTCGTAAGTTGTTATAGCAATATAAACTCAATGACTTTGATCGTAATGCTATACTTCTGATGAATGTTCATCACACCATTATACTAATGTTGTGATCTCGTTATTAACAACATCCAATGTCCATGATCAGGAAACCTATGATCATCTTGTTAATCAACGAGCTAGTTTATAAGAGAGGCATAACTAGGAACTTCCTTTTTGTTTATTAAACACACATGTATTAACGTTTCCGTATTAATATAATTATAGCATGTAAAATAAACATTTATCATAAATAAGGAATACGGTAATAACCACTTTATTATTGTCTCTCGGGCATATTCTCTTCAGTCTCCCACTTGCACTAGAGACAATAATCTAGTTTGAAAACTTTGCGTATTGAACATCTATGGCTTTCTGGTGTTCCATATACGCAATTGCAAGTGGTTAACATAATCTATGGATCTGACGCTTTCAGGTCCGTGTGTATTTGCATGTCTTTGCGTCTTCACGCATCACTCATTCTCCAATGAGATGGCATTGTATAAATTTGGTCTTTTGGTGAGACCTTTAGTTCCTTGGGGTTAAAACATGTCGATACTATTGTCATACAATATATCTTTAGTGTTAGCCCGTTGTGAACCACACCTTAGTTTGATAACAAACTACTTGACACAAATTCCCTCCTTTGCTGCTACTACAACAGTCATATACTTAGCCTTTTGTTGTAGTATTCGTCACAATGTCTTAACTTTGGAACTCTTCCAAATCCATCATGGAAACTCCTTTCCATTACATTGTGCCACCCATAGTTTAAATTGAGATAAACTTAATTTGTATCTTGTGACAAAACTAGTATCAATGTAACGCTTTACAATGAACTATTTGTAATTGTTTGTCATCTCTACACAAATATATTCTTAGTTCTTTCAAAAAGATCATAAGAATATCCTCACTATCGTCCAATGATCATTTTATGATTCATTCTGGTATATGCTCATAACACTTAGAGCATAGGACATATCTGGATGTGTACATATCATGGTATGATTGATCAAAACATTCTCGTGATTTCACTCATCAAGTGTCAAAACACTTGAATCTTGTTTCACTTATCAAGTGTCGATACACTTGAATCTTGATTCAATTCCTTTCCATGCGACAAGAACCGTTTCTTGTTGTTTCTATATTGAACTCCTTCAATATCTCATATATGTACGTTTGGCACAACCATATTAGTGTCACAATCTATCCACTATAGACATTCATGCTAAATATTTGGGTTTTGCCTAAGCTTTTCATCGAAATGAAATTCTTAAACTTTGTCAATAAAAGATACATCATTTCCAATCACCAAGATGTCCTTCACATAATGTATTAGAAATATGTCTCAGCGCTCCCACTTAATTTCTTGCAAATGCAAGCAACTTCATCGTCTCCTGATGAAAACTCATTTTCATCACGGTGAAGATTCCAACTCCGCAATGCTTACTTCAACTATTGAAGTTTGCATGCCCTTTTTAGCATCCTTTGAATTTTAACAAAACCCTTTGGACCATGTCATGTACACGTCCTAGGTAACTATTCTATTAGAAGAATTTTGTTTTGTTTATTCATCTACCATATACCAAATTATATGTAGTGGTTGCTACTTTAATCCATCCAGACTAAATATCGCTATGAAAGATCAAATCTTGTCATAGTCAACTCCTTGAACATTGTCGTAAAATACTTTACCGACATGTCGACTATTTCATAGATGTGAAACATCCATGTCTGTTTCTTTATAGATCCAAATACGACCGATAGGTTTTTACACCTTTCCGGAGGGTCTTCCAAGTTTAAAACTTGATTTCTCGTGTGTGGAACTATTACGGATTTTATGGCTTCAAGCCATTTGGCGGAGTCAGGGCCCATCATCGCTTCTTTGTAGTCGGTTCATCATTGTCAAACAATAATGATTTACTCTCAAATCTTAGTATTTGATTGTTTATCCGACCTACTTGGTTCAATAGGAACTTAGATCTCTATGACCACATCCTTTGAGGCACATACGCTATGAGCATTATGGCTGCCTCCGGAACAATTTCCGGTGCTGCGCAACTCAGCACATTTAGCTAAGGTTCGTTAACCTTATCAAAGTTCTATTGTCCTCCCACTTAAATTTTACGAAAAATTCCTTCTTCAAGAAACTTCACGTTTCAAGCGACAAACCCTTTTGTCCTTGGTGTTATGGAGGAATAACCAATTGTTATTCGAAATAACCTACAAAGACATGCTCATCCGACTTCGGTTGTAAACATCTTACTTATGTTTAGCATACCAAAATTTAAGAAATGTCAACTTGGGTTTTACCCCAAACCATAACTTCCATGGTGTCATTTCAACGGATTAAGATGGAGCTCTTTTCAGTGTAAAAGCGGTAGTCTCTAAAGCTTTAATCTTTTTAAAACATAATGACAGTTTTATAAATAACACCTTTGATCCAACCATGTCAAACAAGGTTTTATTACAAATCTCAAACACTCCATACTCCTATGGTGTTTCCGGAGATGTAAATCTAGGTGTTTTCCTAAACTTGCAACTCAAATAAATCCCTTTATGATAAAATCATAATTCATTTATTTTCTTGTTACACTTGTAACTCAAATAAATCCCTTATGATAAAATCAGAAACCATTTATTTTCTTGTTACAATGATTTTCACTTCATCTTGAAAGTCTTTGAACGTTTTCAAATATTTCATACTTCTTTCTCATTAAGTGAACATTTACTCAAAATTTCCGGAGAAAGCATATGAAGTTGAAATTCATCGCTTACGACTATACATAATGGACTACATACATCGATATGTATAAATTCCAATATTTTATTCGTTCGTTCTTCTTTGGCCTTTGAACGATGTTTTAATTATCCCGAGGAAAGTCTCACAAGCGTCACTTGATCAAATCAAAGACTCCAAAAATCCATGAAAATTGAGATTCTTCATGTTTCTTTCCGATATAATTTAAACGGCGATGTCACTTCGTAAGTGATCTTTCAATCATTTGTCTTGCGACATTTTAGCATTAGGCTTTATGGATGTGATTTCTCCAACTAGATTTGTAAATCATCCATCTTATATGGAATACGGTAATTATTTGAACAACCTTTGTTCTCATAATACCTGATTCAAATAACAATTATTAAAACAAATCTTGAAGTCAAGCTTTGATGTCAACGAGAAATACAAACAACGGTTTGTTTGTTTTCGATGAACATCATCACATATTCTCTTGCTAGTTACTTAGGCCATTGTGGTTCATGAATTGCGTCGTTCTGTATGAAATTTCATACCAACCAATTTGGTATCCAATACCCAAGAACCACATTGTTTAACAAGCAAAGAATACAACCATAAAATGTATATCATCCATATACCAAAATTGGATATTTCCAATCTTTTCTTTTCTGCCAAATATATTTTATAGATTTTCTTTCAGCATTTCCTTTTCCTTTTTAAAAGAATCTATCAACATCAAAAGTGGCGCCATATACATGACACATAGTCCAAAGCGTGTATATTCAAATAATAATACCTTTGGACTTGCACTTTGAAGTAGATCACCATCATCAAAATGGTCGGTATTCTTTCAAAATCCATTTTTTAGTAATCTTTTAGTGTATTAAACATTTTACATACATCTTCTTATTCATCCTTATCATGACGACTTTCATGATCAAGCTACTGTAGCTTATAAAGGTGAATCGTGAATATAACATTACTTTCCAAAACTCTTTTGGATGATTAGGATGTCTAGCATCTCCAACCTTCGTAAATTCTCATCCAATATGAGAACATAAATTATACTCTATCATACTGCAACCAAAACATTGTTTCAGATATCGTTATATCTGCCACACATGATGGTTTCTGAAACAATTCTTTCAGCTCCTAGATAAACTTGATATAAAAAACAATCAAGAATCATGGAGGCAAACATGATACTTAAGATACTAACACTGGAATTGTTACTCTCGATTTAATACCAACTATTAAATTTCACGGAGTGAACAGAGTTTGCTGAAAGTTTGCAATAGGACTTTAAACTTTAGATTGACACTCAACACAATACGATACCAATTCGTAAAGTATATATCCAGAATTCTATAGTTCTATTATCTCAATTACAACTATGCATAAGGTGGTGAACGAATGCCAATGACTACAACAAATTATGCAAATTCACTTTGATTTAATTTATGATAAATTGAGTTCTAGTAATCCAAATTAGAAATGAACTCCCACTCAAAAATGACATCCCTCGTGTCTTTTTGGTGATTACATGAACCAAATCCACTACACCAAGTCCGATCATCACGTGAGTCGGTGTAGCTTCAAAGGCGAGCATCAAATGGGCATCATATCTACTATATGACTCATGCTTAACCTTTCGGTCCGTGTTCCGAGGCCATGTCTGTACATGCTAGGCTCGCCAAGTAAGAACCTTAGTATTCGCGTGTAATCTTTTACACCGAAATATGGTCGTGGATCCAAAAACACCCGATCATCACGTGATGTCTTGGAGCATTTAGAACATAATCGGTGCATACTAAAGGAAGAACACATTCTTATCTTGATATTTAAATGAGGGATCATCTTATTATGCTAATAAAATGCCAAACAAGCAATATAAGATGCTATCAAACATCACATGTTTATTAGTGGAATGATATGGTTCCCGCATATGATCTCTATCATGTGCACCGTGGTATGATCACTATCATACCTATATGTGTAAGTCCAAGGTCTATGGAGATTACACGTTATGTGTGTTTTAAGAGTATCATCTCATACTTCTACTTACAACATCACCATATCATATCACTAGCCCAGCAACAATCTAAACTAGACGCCTCTAATTTATCCATTGCAAATTTTACGTGGCTTAGGGCTTTCAAAGATAGAACCGTTCTTACCTACGAACATGAACCACAACGAGGATAACCAAATTGTTGACAACTCGTTGCAAATTAGATATTGACTATAGTAGGAGAGACAGACACCCGCTAGCCACTTATGCAAAACTAGTTGCATGTCAAGCGTGGAACAGGTCTCATGTGCGAGGACATGTAAAGTTTGTCCGGGCCGCTTCATCCCACTATGCCACCAATATCCAAAGTACAACTAAGAAGCAATAAAATGATCATCATCGCCCACATAATCATATGTGTACTACCCGTGCAAAGTATCTACGAATAGATCCGGCTCTGATACCACTATAGGGTTCGCAACATAGAAAACAAAAAATTTCCTACGATGGGAACAACTATGTACCAAGATCTATCTACTAGATACAAACAACGGGCGGATGTATATCCGTAGAGAACATACCCTTAAAGACCGACAAAGCTTAACGAGTCCAAACTCGTGGTTGATGTAGACGATCTCTTGCCGATCTCAAGATCGAGAGGAAGTCCTAGCGCCGCAAAAAAGCAGCGCATCCGTGCTCGCACACATGTTCGAGGCACCGAGCAACCTCCGCCTCCTCGCTCCAGCGATGCAGCGGAAGCACAATTCTTTCTTGCCGAATAGCCACCGGGAACATGTATCTCGCTAGTCCGAGACCATGGGGGATAAATTCTAGAGGGGGAGAGAGATCCTTCACGAGGAGGTGTGAGTGAGAAGTGAGAGGAGGGCTTTTATAGGGGAGGGGGCAGCCCACGGGGGCATGGCCGCCGGCCATGGAGGGTGCCCCCACCTCTCCCTCATTCATGTGGGTGGACACTCCACTCACAAAATGGCCCTTCAATTTTCTCCACTCAAAAACCCACTCAAATTCCCATTAAATTTCCACCAAATTTAATGCAAACTCTCATTAAATAAAACTCTTTTATTTTATTCAGAATTTTGTCAATTACTTTAATGCCAAAAATTCACAAATAACCCCTTGCTAGAATTCTATGTCACATGCATAACCACTTTATGCAATTTCACCCGAAAACCTGTTTCGGTATCTAGTGAAATAAATTCCTATGCTTGTTTATTCTTTTGGCATGAAACTTTTGCTCCAAATGGATGTCGGTGTCTCTTAAGTGTGTCACCCTACGGTTCGTGAATAATGCGGACATGATCGAGACCCCTCTCAGATCAATAATCGAAGCGGATCTGAGACCCATAACGACTCCACACATTCAACGATGACTTTCTTGTGATCGTCAAACCTTTACACTAGTATCTTAATCCTTTGTTTCACGATATATTACATGTCCGAGATTTGATCATCGGTATCTCCATACCTAGTTTGATCTCACATCGACATGCACTCTTTTCGCTCCGTGATATAACATTCTAGTGATCAAATCACTTGCTTGCAAGCTAATCAATGTGATATCACCGAGAGGGCCCAGAGTATATCTATCCGTCATCGGGATGAACAAATTCCACTCTCGATCCATGGGCCTCAACATAACACTTTATTAGTTCTGAATCCATCTTTATAATCACCCTGTTACGGTGTGACGTTTGATGTTATCAAGAAACTCTTCCGGTGTTAGTGATTGACATGATCTCATGGTCTAAGGATTAGGATCACTTCGTAAGTTGTTATAGCAATATAAACTCAATGACTTTGATCGTAATGCTATACTTCGGATGAATGTTCATCACACCATTACACTAATGTTGTGATCTCGTTATTAACAACATCCAATGTCCATGATCAGGAAACCTATGATCATCTTGTTAATCAACGAGCCAGTTTATAAGAGAGGCATAACTAGGAACTTCCTTTTTGTTTATTAAACACACATGTATTAACGTTTCCGTATTAATACAATTATAGCATGTAAAATAAACATTTATCATAAATAAGGAATACGATAATAACCACTTTATTATTGCCTCTCGGGCATATTCCCTTCACTATCCATACCATCCACCGACACCAGCGCGGTGTCAAGTAACACCATCACCATGCGCGCTAGCCGCTCCACCTCTCCTTCCGCTTCCATCCAGCAATATGCTCCACAGACGATGCTCCAAAGAGAGAACACGACACTGCAGCGGCGCCATCGCCTGATCCAAAGATCTAAGGGTTTCTCCTGTTGGAATTATGCCCTAGAGGCAATAATAAAGATGTTATTATTATAATTCTTGTTCATGATAAAGTTTATATTCCATGCTAGAATTGTATTAAGCGGAAACATTAATACTTGTGTGGTTTGTGAACAACACCGTGTCCCTAGTACGCCTCTATGGACTAGCTCATTGATCAATGATGGTTAAGGTTTCCTAACCATAGACATGAGTTGTCAATTGATAATGAGATCATATCATTGGGAGAATGATATGGTGGACAGACCCAAACTAAGCAGAGCAATTAGATCGTGTCATCGTGTTCATCTTTGCGAAGCTTTTCTTATGTCAAATATTGTATTTCTTAGACCATGAGATAATACAACTCCCTGGTATTGGAAGAAAGCTTTGAGGTCATCAAACGTCATCCTATGAGAGGGTGATCATAAAGGTGTCTCTCAGGTGATCGGAAAGTATCATTGGGTTGTATGTATCGAGATGGGATTTGTCCTCCCAAGTCGGAGAGATATACTTCAGCCCACTCGTAATCGATATCAACACCGCTTGCAAGCATGTGGTTAAGGAGTTAATCACAAAGTGATATCGGATTACGAACGAGTAAAGTACTAACGTGAACGAGATTGAACTAGGTATGATGCATCGACGATCAAATCTCGGCAAGTAAAATATCGCGAGACGAAGGGAATATATATGGGATTGATTGAATCCTGGCATCGTGGTTCATCCGATATGATCATCGATGAATGTGTGGAGTCAATATGGGTTTCACCCGCTGTTGATTATTGATAGAAGATCATGTCTGCATATTCTCGAACCCGCAGGGTCACACACTTAACGTGTCTCGACGCTAGGATAGATTGGATAATTGGTTTATGAGTTTTTGTTCGGAGTCTCGGATGGGATCCCGGACATCACGAGAGGTTCCGGAGTGGTCCAGAGAATAAGATTCATATAAGGCAGTGCAGTTTTTGGAGTTCGGAATTGTTCCGGGTTAATCGGTATTGTACCAGAAGCTTCTAGAACCTTCCGGAAGGGGACCAACGTGGCCCCACCTTCCGGGAGGGGGCTTGGGCCTATGAGGGAGTGCCCTGGCCGCATTGGGCCAGGGGCTCAAGGCCCCATAGGGCCCAGCCGGCCTAGAGGGGTTTAAACCCTAGATAGACCTTCTAGAAGGGGGGGTTTCCTTGCCCCCACTCCTCCTCCTTGGGGCCGCCAGTTCGGACTTGGGGGAGGGGCTAGGGCTGCGCCCCCCCTCTATATAAAGAGGGGTGGGGGAGAACCACCCCCCCACACCTTCCCCTCCAACCCTAGCCGCCCTGCTGCCCCTCCTCTCTCCCTCCCGACTGCTTATAGGCGAAGCCCTGCTGCAGAAATTCTCCACCAATTGCACCACGCCGTCGCGTTGTAGATCCAACCCATCTCTCCACCATACTTGTTGTACCAAGGAAGAAGGAGACGTCGAGGTGCCGCACGTGTGCATCTCACGGAGGCATCGCCACTTGTGGTGCTAGATCGGATCGGATCGCGAGGAGGAGAAGCGAGTACGACTACATCACCCACGTTCCGACGAACGTTCCGCTGTGCGAATCTTCAAGGGTATGAAGATCTAATCCAATCTCTCTTGTTGTTTGCATCTCCTAGATTAGATCTTGGCTTCCCTCTATTCGCATCCGTAGAAAATTTTGATTTACTATGCCGCGAATCCCTTCAGTGGTATCAGAGCTAGATCTATGCATAGATGTGATTCACGAGTAGAACGCAACATGGTTGTTGCGGGCGTTGATGTTTTCTATTGCAAGCCTCTTGTTTGTGTTCTTCTTATGACGCGGGATAGTGAGATTGAAGCGGTCCAGGCCAAACTTACGCGACGTCGTTCGCGAGACCGGCTCCGCACTTGACGTGTGGCTTGTTCCACACATGCGGCTGGTGGATGCCTGTTTCTCTCACTATAGTTGTCATAGGATCTACACCGGAGTTTAGCAACCATAATATCACCGTTGTGGCTTTCCGTAGGTAAGAATCGTTCTTAGCATCTACTCCCATAAGCCACGTAAAACATGCAACAACAAAGTAGAGGCGTCTAACTTGTTTTTGCAGGGAGTGTTTTCTGTGATATGGTATGGCCCAAGATGTGATATGTATATTGTATGCGATGATCATGTTTTGTAATGTTTCGCGACTTGCATGTCGATGAGTACACAACCGGCAGGAGCCATATGGTTGTCTTTATAATTGTGTATGACCTGCGAGTCAACTTCTTATACGCCATGTAATAGCTTTACTTTATCGCTAAGTAGTTAGCAATAGTTGTAGTTGCTATTCATGGTGGAGGCAATCATGGTGGAGTGATGGAGATCATGCCGGCACGCATAAGATGGAGATCATTCTTAAGATTGGCTATACCATGTCACATAAAGTTATATGCATGTGATGTTTATCCTTTTATGTATCTTATTATGCTTAGATCACGACGGTAGCATTATAAGATGATTCCTCACTTAAAGATCAAGATAAAACTGTGTTCTCCCCATGTATGCACCGCTATGAAGTTCGTCGTGTCCAAGCATCACGTGATGATCGGGTGCTATAGACTCACGCCACATACAACGGGTGCAAGCCAGTTTTGCACACGCGGAAATACTTGGGTTTGACTTGACGAGCCTAGCATGTATAGACATGGCCTCGGAACACATGAACCGAAAGGTTAAGCATGAGTCATATGAATGATATGATCGACACTTCGTTGTCCACCATTGAAACCACATCTCTTCTCGTGATGATCGGATTAGGTGTGGTGAATTTGGATCATGTTCACTAAACAACTTGAGGGATGTTGAATTTAGTGGGAGTTCATCTAGTAATTTGATTAAAAGTTGAACTAGTTATCATGAACATAGTCTAATCTGTACTTGCAAATACTGTAGATCACATGGCTAAATCCAACTTCAACTTCAACATTTTCGCTGAGAAGGAAAAGCTTAGAAACAATGGGTCTAACTTCACCAATTGGTTCCACAATCTAAGAATCATTCTCTCTGGCGGTCAAAAGGACTATGTCCTTGGGAAAGCGTTAGGTGACCCCCCTGTCAAGCTGCCGGTGATGAGAAAGTTGTCTATCGTCACAAGAAAGATGATTATGGTGTGATTAAGAGCACCAT
The DNA here is from genome assembly GCA_023614405.1 of Avena insularis. Lineage (NCBI taxonomy): Eukaryota > Viridiplantae > Streptophyta > Magnoliopsida > Poales > Poaceae > Avena > Avena insularis. The sequence continues at coordinate 371,690,792 of CM042695.1, read as the reverse complement.
GTTGTTTGCTATGGAATCGGACCTTCAAAATCGTTTTGAAGACTATCTCGGGCCCTTTGAGATTCTCGAAGAGCTGAAAACCATGTTTCAGACTCAGGCCCGTTCTGAGAGATATGAGATCTCTGAGAAGTTCTTTAACTGCAAGATGGAGGAAGGGAGTTCCGTTAGTGAGCACGCCATTAAGATGACGGGCTACACTCAACGCCTTGAGCAATTAGAATGCACGATTCCAGAGGAGCTCAAGATTGACAGGGTTCTACAATCACTCCCTCCCAGCTACAAAAGTTTTGTAGTGACTCATAATCAGATTGGTTCCATCGACACGATCACCGAAGCTCTTCGCAAAGTGAAGGCCGCGAAGTGGACATCAAAAGGATAATCATGTGTTGATGGTCAACAAGCCCACCTTCAAGAAAGGTAAGGGTGCAAAGAAGCCCTTCAAGAAAGGCGGCTGAGAGGAAGCTTCAGTCCGGTCAAGCGGACATCGAGTGCTTCTATTGCAAGGACAAGGGTCCTGGAAGCATAATCGTCCAAGTACTTAGCGGACAAGAAGGCTGGCACCATCAAAGGTATATTGATATACATGTTATTGATGTTTTCCTTACTAGCCCTCGTTGTAGTGCACGGGTATTTGATACCGGTTCGGTTGCTAATATTTGTAACTCAAACAGAGCTACGGAATAGACGGCGAGGGATGAGATGACGATGCGCGTTGGCAACGGATCAAGAGTTGATGTGATGGCCGTCGGCATGCTCTCCTTAGTTTTACCTTCGGGATTAGTTTTAAACCTTAATAAATGTTATTATGTGCCTGCGTTGAGCATGAACATTATTTCTGGATCATGTTTATTGCAAGACGGTTATTCATTTAAATCGGAGAATAATGGTTGTTCTATTTATATGAGTAACATCTTTTATGGTCATGCACCTCTTGTGAATGGTTTATTTCTTCTAAATCTCGAAAGGGATGAAACACACATCCATAACATTGAGGCTAAGAGATGCAAAGTAGATAGTGATAATACTACTTATTTGTGGCAATCATTGCTCAGGTCATATTGGTGTAAAGCGCATGAAGAAACTCCATTCTGATGGACTTTTGGAGTCTCTTGATTTTGAATCATTTGACACATGCGAACCATGCCTCATGGGCAAGATGATCAAAACCCCGTTCTCCAGAATGATGGAGCGAGCAACGGACTTGTTGGAAATCATACATACCGATGTATGTGGACCGATGAGTGTTTCGACGCGCGGTGGATATCGCTATTTTCTCACTTTTACCGATGACTTAAGTAGATATGGGTATATCTATTTAATGAAACATAAATCTGAAACATTTGAAAAGTTCAAGGAATTTCAGAATGAAGTGGAGAACCATCATAATAGAAAGATCAAGTTCCTACGATCCGATCGTGGGGGCGAGTATTTGAGTTATGATTTTCTCACGCATCTTAAAGCAAGCGGAATTGTTTCGCAACTCACGCCACCCGGAACACCACAGCGCAATGGTGTGTCTGAACGCCGGAATCGAACTTTATTAGATATGGTCTGATCGATGATGTCTCTTACTGATTTGCCGTTATCATTTTGGGGTTATGCATTAGAAACCGCTGCATTCACTTTAAATAGGGCACCATCTAAATCCGTTAAGACGACACCGTATGAACTGTGGTTTGGTGCTAAACCTAAGTTGTCGTTTCTTAAAGTTTGGGGATGTGAAGCTTACGTCAAGAAGTTGATGCCGGACAAGCTCGAACCCAAAGCGGAGAAATGTGTCTTCATAGGATACCCTAAGGAAACTATTGGGTATACCTTCTATCACAGAACCGAAGGCAAAGTGTTTGTCGCAAAGAACGGTTCCTTCCTTGAGAAGGAGTTTCTCTCGAAAGAAGTGAGTGGGAGGAAAGTAGAGCTAGACGAGGTTATTGAACCTTCTCTTGAATTGGAGAGTAGCGCAGCACCTGAAATTGTTCTAGTGCCGCCTGCACCAATAATAGAGGAAGCTAATGATAAGGATCATGAAGCTTCGGACGATGCTGCTACTGAACGTCGCGGGTCGACAAGGTCGCGTGCCCCTCCTGAGTGGTACGGCAACCCTGTCTTAACTGTCTTGTTAGTAGAAGACAGTGAACCTACGAACTATGAGGAAGCGATGATGAGCCCAGACTCTGAAAAATGGCTAGAGGCCATGAAATCCGAATTAGGATCCATGAGCGAAAACCAAGTGTGGACTTTGGTGGACCCTCCTATCGACCGAAAGTCTGTTGAGTGCAAATGGATTTTCAAGAAGAAAACGGACGCGGATGGTAATGTTACCGTCTATAAAGCACGGCTTGTCGCGAAAGGTTTTCGACAAGTTCAAGGTGTTGACTACGATGAGACTTTCTCTCCCGTAGCGATGTTTAAGTCTATTCGGATTTTATTAGCAATTGCTGCGTTTCATGATTATGAAATATGGCAGATGGATGTCAAGACTGCGTTCCTCAATGGCAACATTGATGAAGAGTTGTATATGATGCAACCCGAAGGTTTTGTCGATCCTAAGGATGCTGATAAAGTATGCAAGCTTGAGCGTTCCATTTATGGACTGAAGCAAGCATCTCGGAGTTGGAACCTTCGTTTTGATCAAGTGATCAAGAGCTTTGGATTTGTTCCAAATTGCTATGAAGCTTGTATCTACAAGAAAGTGAGTGGGAGCTCGGTGACATTTCTGGTACTATATGTGGATGACATATTGATTATTGGAAATGACATTAACATGCTTAACGATGTGAAGAGTTATTTGAACAAGTGTTTTTCAATGAAAGACCTAGGTGAAGCTGCTTATATATTGGGCATCAAAATCTATAGAGATAGACAAAGACGCCTGATAGCTTTAAGCCAGAGTACATACCTAGACAAAGTTCTGAAAAGGTTCAGAATGGATAAGGCAAAGAAAGGTTCAAAGGCCTATGTTGTCGTAAGATATTGAGCAAGGCTCAGTGTCCAGCTACGGTAAATGATAGGGAAGCTATGAGCAAAGTGCCTTATGCCTCGGCCATAGGTTCTATCATGTATGCCATGCTGTGTACTAGACCGGATGTGTCCAATGCTCTTAGTTTGACGAGCAGATATCAAAGTGATCCAGGAGTGGAACACTGGACAGCCGTGAAGAACATCCTAAAGTACCTAAATAGGACTAAAGAAATGTTCTTAGTCTATGGGGGTGATGAACAGCTCGTCGTAAAAGGTTACGTCGATGCTAGTTTCGACACCGACAAGGATGATTCTAAATCTCAGACAGGATACGTTTATATTTTGAATGGAGGAGCTGTGAGCTAGAGAAGCTGCAAGCAAAGCGTGATCGCGGGATCTACAGTAGAAGCGGAATACATGGCTGCTGCAGAAGCGTCAAGTGAAGGAGTTTGGATCAGAAACTTCATCACTGAGCTTGGCGTGGTTCCAAGTGCATTGGACCCACTAGAGATATTGTGTGACAACACTGGCGCCATAGCACTCGCTAAGGAACCAAGATATCATCCAAAGACCAAGCATATCAACCGCAAGTTTCATATAATCCGAGATTATATAGCAGATGGAGATCTGAAGATTAGCAAAGTACATACAGATCTGAATGTCACAGATCCATTGACTAAACCTCTTCCACGTGTAAAACATGATCAGCACCTCAGTGCCATGGGTGTGAGATTGTTGCCAAATGTAAACTAGATTATTGACTCTAGTGCAAGTGGGAGACTATTGGAATTATGCCCTAGAGGCAATAATAAAGATGTTATTATTATAATTCTTGTTCATGATAAAGTTTATATTCCATGCTAGAATTGTATTAAGCGGAAACATTAATACTTGTGTGGTTTGTGAACAACACCGTGTCCCTAGTACACCTCTATGGACTAGCTCATTGATCAATGATGGTTAAGGTTTCCTAACCATAGACATGAGTTGTCAATTGATAATGAGATCATATCATTGGGAGAATGATATGGTGGACAAACCCAAACTAAGCAGAGCAATTAGATCGTGTCATCGTGTTCATCTTTGCGAAGCTTTTCTTATGTCAAATATTGTATTCCTTAGACCATGAGATAATACAACTCCCTGGTATCGGAAGAAAGCTTTGAGGTCATCAAATGTCATCCTATGAGAGGGTGATCATAAAGGTGTCTCTCAGGTGATCGGAAAGTATCTGTTGGGTTGTATGTATCGAGATGGGATTTGTCCCTCCCAAGTCGGAGAGATATACTTCGGGCCCACTCGGTAATCGATATCAACACTGGTTGCAAGCATGTGGTTAAGGAGTTAATCACAAAGTGATATCGGATTACGGAACGAGTAAAGTACTTGCTGTGAACGAGATTGAACTAGGTATGACGGTACCGACGATCAAATCTCGGGCAAGTAAAATATCGCGAGACGAAGGGAATATATATATGGGATTGATTGAATCCTGGCATCGTGGTTCATCCGATATGATCATCGATGAATGTGTGGAAGTCAATATGGGTTTCCAGACCCCGCTGTTGATTATTGATAGAAGATCATGTCTGCATATTCTCGAACCCGCAGGATCACACACTTAACGTGTCTCGACGCTAGGATAGATTGGATAATTGGTTTATGAGTTTTTGTTCGGAGTCTCGGATGGGATCCGGGACATCACGAGATGTTCCGGAGTGGTCCAGAGAATAAGATTCATATAAGGCAGTGCAGTTTTTGGAGTTCGAAATTGTTCCGGGTTAATCGGTATTGTACCGGAAGCTTCTAGAACCTTCCGGAAGGGGACCAACGTGGCCCCACCTTCCGGGAGGGGGCTTGGGCCTATGAGGGAGTGCCCTGGCCGCATTGGGCCAGGGGCACAAGGCCCCATAGGGCCCAGCCGGCCTAGAGGGGTTTAAACCCTAGATAGACCTTCTAGAAGGGGGGGTTTCCTTGCCCCCCACTCCTCCTCCTTGGGGCCGCCGGTTTGGACTTGGGGGAGGGGCTAGGGCTGCGCCCCCCCTCTATATAAAGAGGGGTGGGGGCGCACCCCCCCACACACCTTCCCCTCCAACCCTAGCCGCCCTGCTGCCCCTCCTCTCTCCCTCCCGACTGCTTGTAGGCGAAGCCCTGCTGCAGAAATTCTCCACCAATTGCACCGCGCCGTCGCGTTGTAGATCCAACCCATCTCTCCACCATACTTGCTGGACCAAGGAAGAAGGAGACGTCGAGGTGCCGCACGGAGGCATCGCCACTTGTGGTGCTAGATCGGATCGGATCGCGAGGAGGAGAAGCGAGTACGACTACATCACCCACGTTCCGAAGAACGTTCCGCTGTGCGAATCTTCAAGGGTATGAAGATCTAATCCAATCTCTCTTGTTGTTTGCATCTCCTAGATTAGATCTTGGCTTCCCTCTGTTCGCATCCGTAGAAAATTTTGATTTACTATGCCGCGAATCCCTTCATCTCCCAGGGCAGCATGAGTGAGGTCGACACTAGTTGCACGGTGATGCCTTCATCGAGGTCACGACGAGGTAACATCGCCATCACCCACCAATCGGCACGGTTTTCACTGGCACCTAGGTCGCCTCGCAGCCGGGACTAGATGACGGATCCTGGGGTATGTCAACGTAGCCTTAGGCCGACCATCTCCGACGGAGAAAATGACCACCACCACCCAGCCCAGGGCCAACGCCCTAGGCATCCTCATGATGCGAAGCAGTCCCCAGATGGCCTCCGCGCGATTTCACCGGTCCATGACGAGACGGCAAAATTTGAAGGCGATCAATCCTAATCCAAGATCAACCACCATCGTCTCCAGCCATCCCCGCCACTTGCAGATCTGTCGATGTTGCACACCGGCCGCCGCTGCTTTGCCCTCACCGCCAGAGATCAAGGGCTGGCCGCCGCCGCCATGGATCTTGGGCCGCCGCGCCGCAGAGGCTTTGCCCAGCGGCGGTGGAGGGAAATAGGTGGGAGGGAGGACGGGGAGGGAGTGCGGTGGTCCGCCCGGTGCGGCCGGCGGCGCCGCATGGGGACGGGGAGTTGAGCTTGCTTGGACACTTGGATCCATCAATTCATTCGACCGGCGAGCTCTTGCCAACAATTGACTTGCACGCGTTTGCACCGCGCGCGCGATATATAGCAAAAAACGAGTTTTGAAATTCTACACCGGTGCAGTGCAATGTAGTGCAGTAGAGTTCCCAACGCACATTCTATTGGAGTTACCTACTTGAAGTGGTTTTGATTATCGGAGCCTGAAACTTAGGGTGGGTGCTCTCAATTGTTTGATACACATTTTCTGATTGATCTAAGACAAGCATCACTATACGTCTATACCTGTGTGTGTATCATGGCGATTTGATTTGATACACATTATCTCTTCTTGAGCAAGGTGACACAAATTACGATGCATGGAACCGAACGAACAACAGCTCAGCATTGCCGCAACACAATAGTACAACACACTTTCTGTTTAAAGTCTAACAAACCCATTACATGATCTTGTCAAACTAAACTTGCAAAATTGCTGATCCTAGAATCAATGACCAAGTAAATGCATTCAAGTAAGTTTTTATGATTCGATCTTTTCATTATTTCCTTTTAAACCTAGCACCGTGTTATAATTAGGAATTATAATTAGGAAACAATTTTGTTGGTTTTCTTAAATGCTTGAGATTTGTTGCATGATTTAAGAGTTCATTTGGTTCCGGATAAAATCTGCATTATTCCGCATGCATCCTATTCGGTCTATATCTCTTTTCGACAATATTTATTTCTGTTTTTATTTCCAGGGTTTATGTATTTGTTTCCGTTTCTACAATAAAATAAAATAAATATGACACCACTCAGTTCCGTCGGTTTTCATTCCTACGACACAGTAATGATAGGGGATGTCTAATTACTGAGGTTAGTAATAGTGTCTGTTGGTGGAGATGGCGAGAACTAGCTAGAAGCTAGCTATAGCTAGGCCGTTAGGCGACACACAGTTCTTACGGCTAGTGTCATGTAGTGTGACTGCGTGAGTGCCTCAAAAGTCACGCGCTCTACTGCTGCATGCTTATGCGAAAGCACCGGGAGGTGAAAGTTACCAATATTTTCGCACCGGGATTTCTACTGATCCCCCAATACCCCTAGCTGGAGTATGTAAATCTCTTCTGGCTCTTAAATCCACCAATTAAGTATTCCCTCTATCCTAAGGCTTAAGACATATAACTTTTTTAAAAAGTCAAGTCATATAAAATTGGGTACCTAACTTTTAGAAAAATCTATCAAGAACTATTATATTATAGAGATACCATGTAAAAATGTGTTTCATGATGTATAAAAGGGTATGGATTACGTATTATAATATAAATATTTTTCTTTAAAAACTTAGTTAAACTTTAACTGGTTTGACTTTTGAAAAAAAAAATGCCTTAAGCCTTGGACGAGGTAGTACTATCGGTAAACATATCGTATGTGTTTCAGCGACGCCGACATCCATTAGATTGGGATTGGTGAGAGCTGTGACTCCAAGATCAATTATCAGTGCCTTCCTAAAATCAACAAAATAAAGGCACCTCATTTAGTATGGTTTGGAGTAGCTATATTTATAAATGACAATTACATGATCACTATGATGGCTTATCAGCCACATGGGAGGGGGACAACGTACTTAGAACGTCTTTTCCCCAGCCGTGCTACTGTCGCCCCTTCTCCACATAGGACCTCACTAGTCTAGTACCAACATAACACGACGTCTCACCCAATCATGAACGGAGCAGGTAAAACACATCGCCAGAGTCGAAAAAAGGACAGGGTAAAAAATAACACGGTAAAACAGGTCGCCAAAGTCGCGAGAAAGACTGGTAGAAAAAGCGCACTAGCAGCAAAGGAGCAACGTTTTCCTTGAGGGGCACATATTGACTGACTTTATGGACTCTAAGTTAGCTGACTTTGAGTCACGGACAGGTAGACCACATCATATGCAGAGTCCTTATGTCAGTGACTCAAAGTCAGCCACCACAAAGTCAGCTAATCCTAGCGGTTCCTCGAGACGCAAACGCGGCATGGAGCTTTGCAGCACACAAGACTAGATATGTTGTCGGGACTATTTGGTTCTATGTCATACCTTGCCAAACCAAAATTTAGCAGCCATATTTTAGTTGTCATTTTTTGGTTTTTGTCGTACTTTGACTTACCATACTTTATTGTTTTTATGATTTATTTACTTGTCATAGTCATTTTTTGTTCACTTCTGCTAAAGTTTGGCTTGAAAAAATTTCAAATTTTCCTACCACACTTCTTGTTGCTGTCACACTTTGGCTTGGTAAAATGTGGCTCTGAAACAAACAGCCCCGTCGTCGGTCATCACGGCGGCCGAGCTAGCGATTCTGGCGACTTGTTTGAGATGACTGATAAGTAGTGGAAGCTGCTGGCCTAGTGTGCACATTCAGGGGCGGAGTTAGGTGCTAATATTAGTTTAGTGATGCTAATTAACTAAGATTTTCATGTTTATAGCGTTGAATCTCCGCTCCATTGCACATTGACAGCTCAGCTCCGCCCCTGTGCACATTGACGAGCTCTCCCTAAACTGACGCGGGTTTCACACGGGGGAAAAGTGAGCTTAGGCGCCTACGGAAGGATGTCAGGGCTAAGTACTGTTTTGGTCCCATTTCTTGACCTTTCTCGCTCTGTTCAAGGATGGTTTGATCTTGATCACACTTTTGGTTTTGGACCGCGAGCGCGCTTTATCGATGCATGTCTGGTTGAGACTTCGGACCAGACAGTTCTTTTGATCGCTTTCCTCGTTGCGATAGATTGACTGATCATGACAGACACAGTCAATTGATCTTTAAAGTGGAAATGAGTCTGCAATGGCAGAGAAGGTCAATATATATTCTGGGTGGCTACTAAACCTCGCTTAAATCTGAACTCTTTGAACCTACTTTTGCAGAAGCAATTTGCGCTGAAAAGACCGAAAGATCTTGCTCGTGTTTTTTGTTAGATTCAGGAACATTGTAATCTGATAGTACGTACTACTTTGCAACTATTGCAATGCTTGAAACCATTATTGTTAGTACTGGTGATTTTTCGTATGTTGTCACTTTTGAGTGGTTATCTGGTCATTATTGGTGATGGATGAAGACCCACACGGGCAAGATCGCAGTTCTACATACTAGGATCGCAGCATACCTTAAACTTATCTTGGATTCTCCCTGCAAAAAAAAAACTTATTTTGGATTAGAGAGGAGAGAAAAAAAAATATGAAACACAAATCCTTGGCCCTGCCTAAAGATTAATAGAAGGATATCGTGCGAGGGCGACCAATTTTAGACAGCAAGTGTCTCCGAAATGGTCCGTTTGGATCGAGCCAAGGACATAAAATGAGTCATTGTCCAGCATGTCAAACCTGTGTGCCAAGCGGTCAGATCCAAACGATCCGAGATGGCCATTTTAGCCAGACGCTTTAATTTTTTCTCACGCATTTTCATTACTTTCAAGCATGATGTACAATATAATAATAAAAATGATAAAGTAGCTACAACTCTAGCTGCCGGCAAATCCTGGGAGAGGTCGATGAAGGGTGATGTCGTGGGAATGACCACGGCAGACGCTGCAATCGGCAGCGAGTAGTAGAACATGGGACAAGAGCGGCCAGCCATCTGCGGTGCGAGATGAGGGCGGAGACACAAGGATTTACCCAGGTTTGGCCCCCCGGAGGGTAAAGACCTACTTCTGCTAGATTGTATTATGGTGAGAGTACAATGGGGCGAGCTCGACGACTAGGCGGCGAGTCGCTTGGGTGTATGATGGAACGTATCCCCTATGTGTCCTCTAGGAAGGTTTATATAGGCTCACCTCGCTAGGGTTTACAGATTACAACCGAATTAGTTAAGGATTCGGAGGTTCTATGACCTAGTCCGACTGGGTCTAGCTACGCTTCTGGGCCTTCAGCTTCCAGTCGCCTGAGTCCACGCCAAGTCTCGATCCAGTCGCCGTCCTGCAGGCCCACTCGCCGACGACTTGGGCCAGTAGGAAACGTCATGCTCGGTATACCCCGGTAGGCATATCCCCATCAGTAGTCCCCGAGGCCGTCGTTGATTTGTCGCAGGTGTTTGCTGGCAGTCGGAGTATGCGGGTCCAATGCGGACGCCTAGTCGAATCGGCGGCGGACTCCTGAACAAGGAAAAGAACTAGTCATTTTAGTCGCAATAACGGCGACCAATCATGTCGCATCTCGGCGAGTACTTAGTCACTGTTGTAGTGATCGGGTCAGAGAATCGTCGAGTCGCTGGGAGCGACGAGTCGAGTAGATGAAGTTGGACCGTCAGTTGTGGTCAAACTAGCCGTTGGGTAACCCAACGGTAACTTTGGCATAATTACCGCGTAGTAACGGCTCCCGAAAATGGCGGGTAACAACCGCTATATAAGGGGAGTGAAGGGCGAACAGGAAAACGCTTCCTTCACTTCCTCCGATCTCGTGCATCCCTGTTTCTCCATTCCGCGCAGCGACCAGAGCGATCCAGAGAGTTTCTACCCCCACGATCCTCCAACCGATGGCCCCCTCCACCGAGCCATGGGGTAGATCCAAGTGCACGAAGGCACTGTTGGCATCTTTCGAGGAGGCGGGGATTCTCCGCGCCGGGAGATGGCGCATCCCTGTGGCCGGAGAAGTGATTTCGGATCCGCGCGAGGGGGAGTTCATCTACTTCACCAGCCACCTGGAGCGGGGGCTTGGCTTTCCAACCTCTCTCTTCTTCCGACGTTTCTGTGCCTACTACCGAATCCAGCCATCAGATCTGGGTCCGCACAGTACCGAGCAACTCTCCATTTTCGTGGCGTTCTGCGAGTGCTATCTGAGATGCCGGCCCTACTTCCCCCTGTGGCAAGACTTATTCCGCGGGAGAATCAGCCACGAAGAAATAGGCGGTCCGATGCTAGCCGCGGGCGGCCTGACGTTCCAGCTGAAGTCAAAGGCATGGTTCTTTGATTTGATGCTGCCCGCCAAAGCGGCGAACGAGTGGAGAAAGTTCTGGTTCTACATCACCGAGTCGACTCCAGGCGACAAAGTGGCGCTCCCAAGGTACTCCGCCGACCGGCCCGAGCCGCGTCGACTCCAGGTCATCAAACTCCCGACGGATTAGCGGATGGTTGTTGACGAAATGTTACAAACCATTCGCGGCCTGAAGAAGAAAGGCCTCCAGACCATCAACCTCTACAACTGCTGGCTCGGGCGGCGGCTCGTGCCCCTGGCCAGCCGTGACCATTACATGTACGAGTATACGGGTAAGGATGACCCGACGAAATCCTGCCTCGCTGAGTGGAGACTCAACGATTATACACTGGCTCTGAAGAAGATCACCCAGACAGTGTATCTCGACGCGAAGGCCGGGGTCGCGCCTTATACCGCGAGGTGCCTAGCTCCAACGGTAAGCCGTTATTCCGTTTGCACTCGTAGTCGCAGTTTGTGCATTCGCGGTCGTGCTAACGTCGTTTGTTCTTTGTGTAGTTGTTTCAAGTGGTGGAAGGATGGCTTCCTCCCGCAGACGACGAGAACTCGATCTCGTCCGTCCAGGACGGGAGCGAGTCATCGCCAACCAAAGGCAACGCCGAGAGCAACGGAGGTGATGGCGACGATGGTGAAGACGACGACCCCATGGAAGTTTCTGCCCCCACAGCTCGCAAAACTCGCGGGCAGCACCAGCGTGAACTCGAGGCCATCAAGAGCCTCGAACCCCATGATGACAACGACGACGAGCTCCCTGAGGACACCTCACATCGCGAGGCCACGCCGTCGAAGAAGAAGAAGACGAAGCCAGCGAAGCCGATATCCCTGCCCCGATCTGCGAGCAGCTCCGATGCCACCAGCTCGGCTGAGGACGCAACAGCGCACGTGGCCGTGGCAGCTGGCGCCGCCGCCACAAGGGACGAGGTGCCACTGGCGTCATTGCCACCGCCATTCGCCCTAGTCGCTAGCTTGGGGGTCGTCCCAGCCGCAGGGGCCTCGCCACCAAGGGGGGTTCCCGCAGTAATTGCCACGATGGCTCCCGCCGCGGCTTCATCTTCAAAGAAGCCGTCGGTGTCTTGGGCACACAATGTGTTTGAGGCGGGCCTCACTCGGAAGCTAGGGCCTGAACTGGAGAAATCGGACAGGATCCGCACCGGTCTACGATTCCTTCCAGTCGCTAAGTGAGTGCTCCTCTGCCCTTTACTCATCTGCTTGCTTTGTGTTTCAATCGGAATGTTTCATTGATAGATCTGTTTCACATGACTGGCGTTAAGAAGATAGGCCATCCTTCTGTGGCCAAGGTTCCGCCAGTCGCCACAAAGGTGCCAGCAGATTCCTCACGAAAGAGGAAGGGCAACGAGGTCGTTGCTCCCGCCGAAGGCATCAAAAGGGCGAAAGGCGACAAAGTCGTCATGATCTCTGATGATCAGGTGGTTGCTCCGAGCGAACCTCCAACCGCAGCGGAAGCGGCTTCGAAGGCCAAGGAAGGTGTCGGGTCGCAGCATATGGTGCTTGCGGACTCACCCGATGTGACCGAGCCGAGCCCGAGTGGCGCAGCGGCTGCTACAACGACTTTCCCTCGCTTCGTGGCGAAGGCGGCCGCAGCGAGTGCCTTGGTACCATCAAGCCTGCTTCCCGGGGCCGCCGAGACGGAAGTTGAGCAGCATCGTGGCCTCACTCCGGTCGTGCTTGCGTCGGTGGATGCGCTGGAGCTTCATGGCATGCTAGGCGCTACTATCCAGGTATGTCCAGTCCCCGAGGATCTGGCCACTGAATCTCAATGGTCGGATTCTTAATGTTTTTTATGTTATCTAGTCCCCGAGTGCCTAGTCGCTGAATTTCAGCGGGTGGGCACTGAGTAATTTCATTGTCCAGTCCCCGAGTGCCTAGTCGCTGAATTTCAGCGGGTGGGCACTTATGAATTGTTTGTTGTTGACACTGTATTTTGTGCGCAGGGCCTGCAGCACGAGTCAGCCGAACGGCTTGCTGCGAAGTGTCGCTTGGAGAAGGAGCTTGTTACCGTCTAGGAGACGAACAAGGAGCTTCAAGCAGCCGCGGCCAAGGTGAAGTAGGCCCTCCAAGGCCTTGTCCCGGTGGGTGACTTGAAGGCGGATCAATCCGCTTTGAGCGCGGCCGAACAGCGAGTCGCCGACCTGGAGCGTGAGCTCAAGGAGGCGAAGGCGGAAGCGAGTTCAGCGGAAGGACGAGCCAAGGCTGTCGTTACTTCTGCCGCTGAAGAGCGGAAAGTATCTGATGCACTAGTTGCTGGGTTGCAGAATGCCCTTGTCTTCTCTTCAAAGTTTCATCACGAACCTCTGCCGCCCGCTAATTGGTAAACTCTCCTTCAACCAGCTTCCAACTGCACTAACTGTATTGTGATGCTTACTTCTTGTTTCTGTGCTGCAGGCCGGATCACTGATAACACGGAAGAGGCGCAGTCGTACGACGCGCGGCAATGTGTGACCACCCTGGTCGACTCAGCCGCGTTGTCAGCGACTTGCCTTCGTGCATATCTTCAAGAGATATCACCCACAGAGGTGATCCCAGTGACCTTGTCGAGGTATGGCGCTACCTGGAGAAGGCTCCGTCGGTCGTGGAGTTCATGACGCGGTTGACCTTCCGTCGTTGGGCGGCGACGGCGCTCAGCCTTGGGCTCGCCCACTTCCCAGATGACTTCGACCTCGACGATGTCACGAGAGGTTACCCCTCATCGACAAGCTCGGTGGAGATCGCCGAGGTGTTGAAGCTGACGGACCGGGCCGCGGTGTACTCCGATCGCGTTTGGGCGATGGGCGACCTCATCCCCTATCAGGAGACGATTGTTGCTCCCAATGATCCTGAACCGAAGCATCGGGACTTCAAGGTTGAACAACCATTCCGTGCAGCGATGGCCGGCGAGCTGACGACGTACCCGTCGAACCCGTACGAGTCCTTCATCCGCAGCCGCAGGGACGGTGGCGCGTCTTCAACGAAACCTACGGAGTAAAAGTATTTTGCCATTTGGCATTAGTATGGAATAACTATGTACCTTTCCTTGTATGCAAAACAAATTGTGCTGCTATGAAGGAATGCTTGTGTTATTTTGTCAGTCGTTTTGCGATTTTGGATGTTGATTGTGCGAGTCCCCGAGCGCGTCCGCCCTTTTTATGGGATTTACCTCGTTTTAATGTGTTTTGTGTACTGTTAGTTAGTTGGGGTCGACTCACCATGGCTCGAAAAGCCAGTCGCATGGCGACTCCCAGGGGTGCTCTTTACTTGACCGTTTTCCCGGGCGCGGACGGGGTCGGGTTGCCGAGTCCCCGAGCGTGGTACTTGGCCGTTCTAGTCGCAGGCCAAGGGTAGGTGAGGACTAAGCGCGTCACTCCTGCCTGATCCGGAAAATCAGTCGCGTGGCGAGTCCTGGGCACACTCTCATACTTGGCGTTTTTCCCTAGCCGCTCGTATTTGATCGGGTTTCAGTCCCCGAGCGTGGTACTTGGCCATTCGAGTCGCTGCGCCGAGGATGCGGAGGACTCGGTCGCTGTGAAGAGCGAGTGCAGTTGTCTTGGCTCGGGGAGCCAGTCGAGCTAGGCGACTCCAATGGGGCTCCGGGTTAGCGTTTTTCGTGGACGTTACGAGGCCTGAGTTTTCTCAGTGCCCTCGTACCGCACTACTTGGCCGTGCCGGTCGCTTTGCCAAAGGTTGACTTCTACGAATAGCGTAACGCTATTATTACGAGTGCGAGTGGCACAAGACACGGAGAGTAGACACAATTTTGCGGTAACCAATCTGTTTTATTTCATAGCGGGTGGGGAGTACATGTCTGGAGTTCTAGGAGTAGAACTTCCGTAGGAGGTTTACATTCCATGGCCGCTTGACGTCGAGTTTTCCGTCTCCTCGGACGTCGGTGAGGTAGTAGGCGTCATTGCCCAGGACTCGCCTGATGGCGAATGGTCCCTCCCAAGGGGGAGGAGAGCTTGTGCATGCCTTTCTTGTCCTGGATTAGGCGCAGTACCAGGTCGCCTTCCTGGAAAGTGTGAGTCCGCACTCGCCGACTATGGTAGCGGCGGAGCCCTTGCTGGTAGATGGCGGTGCGGGAGTGAGCTAGGTCTCGTGCTTCGTCCAGCTGGTCGAATCCGTCTTGGCATGCGAGCTCGTTTGTGGCCTCCGTGTAGTTGACCACCCTTGGTGAGTCGTGCTCGAGGCCGGTTGGCATGACTGCCTCGGCGCCGTAAACCATGAAGAAGGGGGTGAACCGTGTCGACCTGTTGACGGAGGTGTGGATGCCCCAGATGACGGAGGGGAGTTCCTCGACCCAGCACCCGGCGATGCGCTCGAGTGGGACTTGTAGTCATGGCTTCAGGCCATGGAGGATGCTCTGATTGGAACGTTCTGCCTGGCCATTGGACTCTGGGTGGGTGAATGAGGCGAGGTCGAGTTGGATGTGGTGCTCCTCGCAGAACTCGACCATGGCTCCTTTGGCGAAGTTGGTGCCGTTGTCCGTGATGATGCTGTTTGGGAACCCGTAGCGATAGATGAGCTCGCGTAGGAACTTGGTGGCGGTCTTCCCGTCGCACTTGCGGACTGGCTTGGCCTCCACCCATTTTGTGAATTTGTCGACTGCGACTAGGAGGTGGGTGAAGCTAGAAGGGGCCTTCTTGAAGGGCCCTACCATGTCCATGCCACACACGGCGAACGGCCAGGTGATGGGGATTGTCTTGAGCGCCGAGCTCGACACGTGAGTCTGGTTGGCGTATTTCTGGCATCCGACGCACCGCTGGACAATGTCGACAGCGTCTGCGTGTGCGGTGAGCCAGCAGAAGCCGCGCCGCATGGCCTTTGCGACCAGAGAGCGGGCGCCGGCGTGGTGGCCGCAGTCGCCGGAGTGGATGTCCTGGAGGATTTTGCGTCCTTCAGCGGGTTGGACGCAGTGTTGGAACACGCCGGTCATGCTGCGCTTGTGGACCTCGCCGTTGATGATGACGAAGGACTTGCAGCGGCATGCTATCATCCGTGCCTCTGTTTCGTCAGCGGGGAGGGTGCCTCCCTCCAGATAAGCGACGTATGGTGCGGTCTAGTCGCTTGGCTTGGCGATTAGTGCGACCAGGGCTGCTTCTGGTTGCAGCGGGATTCCGATGTCGATCTCCCTTGGGGGAGAGACGGAAGGTTTGGTGATGGTGTTGAGGAAGACGCCAGCGGGTGGTGCGAGTCGGGCCGAGCCGATGCGAGAGAGTGCGTCGGCCTCCTCATTCTTCCGCCTATCGATCCACTCGATGGAGTAGCCTGCGAAGTGTCCACCCAACTGGTCCACTGCTTGGCGGTATGCCGCCATGGTGTGGGAGATGGCGTCGCAGGTGCCGACGACTTGCCCGACGACAAGGTCGGAGTCTCCGTAGTAGCGCAGACGATTGATGTTCATCTCCTTGGCCGCTCGCATGCCGTGGAGTAGCGCCTCGTACTCGGCCATGTTGTTGGTGCAGGGGGTGAAGTCAAGGTAGAGGACGTAGCGGAGCTTGTCGCCCTTCGGAGATGTCAGTACGATCCCCGCTCCTGCACCGTCTGCATTCTTGGAGCCTTCAAAGTGTAGGCTCCAGTAATGGAGGTAGGGCAGCTTCTCTGGCTGTTGGGCCTCCTCCCAATCGGTGAGGAAGTCTGCGAGAGCCTGCGACTTGATCGCCTTGCGTGGCTCGTACTTGTTGTTGTGGAAGCCGATCTCGACGGCCCACTTGGCGACTCGTCCGGTCGCCTCGCGGTTGCGGATGATGTCCTGCAACGGTGCTGAGGAGACAACCGTTATTGGGTGCTCCTGGAAGTAGTGCGGCAATCGCCGTTGTGCTCTGAAGACCGCGTATACCAATTTCTGGTACTGCGGGTAGCGCTGGCACGACTCGGTGAGGACTTCGCTGATGTAGTACACGGGTCGCTGCACCGGGCGCTCCTTCCCTTCCTCTGGCCGTTCGACAACCATGACGGCGCTGACGACGCGCTCGGAAGCCGTAACGTAGACCAACATGGGTTCCTTGTCGACAAGGGCGGCGAGTAACGGTGCTGCGAGTAGCACCTCCTTGAGAGCGTGGAGCGTGTCGTCTGCCTCCTTGTCCCACTGGAAGGTGGGGTTATTGCGCATTAGGCGATAAAGGGGCATCGCCTTTTCGCCTAGTCGGGGGATGAAGCGGCTGAGAGCCGCGACTCGCCCGACCAGCTTCTGGACGTCGCGCAGGCACTCGGGTCTGCCGAGTCGAGCGATCGTGTTGATCTTGGAGGGATTCGCCTCGATTCCGCGCTTGGAGACGATGTATCCCAGTAGCTATCTAGTTGGTACACCGAAGGTGCACTTTCCTGGGTTTAGCTTTATCTTGTACCTTGGGTTGGTTGGAAGTTTCCGCAGTCGGCCGAGTAGATCGCCTCAAGTAGTGGATTTTACCACCACGTCGTCGATGTAGACGTGGATATTGCGGCCAATTTGGCTCGCAAGGCACTCCTGCATGCACCACTGGTAGGTCGCTCCGGCGTTTTTGAGGCCGAAGGTCATGGCAGTGTAGCAGAAGGCTCCGAATGGCGTGATGAACGCCTGAAATGGATCGTATGGGCACCTAGAGGGGGGGTGAATAGGTGCTAACCAATTTTTAATACTTTTTCAATTTTAGGCTTGACACAAAGTAAATTCTCTAGATATGCAACTACGAGAATTTCCCTATATGCAACCCTAACTACTAAGCATGTAAAGAGAGGAGCGAATGAACCGTAGTGGAGCACGTGGAGACACAGGGATTTGTTTTACCGCAGTTACTTCCTTGTTAAGGGAAGTACATCTACGTTGGAGGGGTGGGCGGTTCTAAGACCACCACGCCACAATAGGCCTCACCCTATTCTCCGATGGATCTCGCCACGAGAGGCCTGGTCCACCTTCTCCACTATTGGATCCCTTCGAGGCGGGAACCGGTGCCTTTTACAACACTATCGGGGCACACACCCACAACCGAATTGGGGGCTCCCGAGATGACAACAAGCTGCCACAAGAACAAGGTTTATCAATATAAACAAAAACAAGGATCTAGGTATTTGCAAGAAATACTAGATCGGTGGTTCTCCAAATGAATGGAGAGGAGATGAAGCGCTTGATTGTAGTTGATGATGATCGAGTCCTCCTCCTTTGATTCCCCAATGGACGGAGCCTTTGAGTGGATCTAGGTGGAGTTCTCTTGGATGAAGGTTGCAGGTCAGGTCTTTTCTTTTTCAAATCAATCAAGAGTTCCGGACAGAGGGGGAAGACGGGCTTAAATACCCCCTGCCCAGAACAAGCCGTTGGAGAAATTTGGGGGCGGATTATCCGCCCCCCTTTGGGGCGGACTATCCGCCCTGGGGAGAAAATCCGCCCCTAGGACGGAAACTCAGGCCCCCTTACAGAGAGCAACGCAGCCTTGACTTGAAGAAAAATCCTAAGGGGGCGGATTATCCGCCCCTGCCGGGGACGGACTATCCGCCCTTGGGAGAAAGCCCGCCCAAGGACAGGAAAGTCCGAGGGAAACTCTGCCCCCCATACAGAGAGCGGCGCAGGCTTGGCTTGAAGGAAATCCTCGAGGGGGCGGACTGTCCGCCCCCAAGGGGCAGACTATCCGGCGTGGCCGGAAAATCCGGCCACAAACTCCGCCCCCTCTCTGGGGCTCGCGCACTCTTGGGAAGAGGGAGGGACGGATTATCCGCCCCCCAAAGGCAGATACTTTTCCCTTTTTCTTAGAGAGAGCTGCAACACTTCAACACACGTTAAATAATCCTTGATATTGTTATCTAACACACAAAACACTAGGAATTAAGAAATGTTCTTTCAATCTCCCCCTTTTTGGTGTTAGATGACAATACTAGGATTTGCAATGAAACCGGCTAACACCACCTTAAAAATGAAAGACGCTCCCCCTAGATGTGTGCATATTTAAAATTTGCATTTGAATACAAATACACACACTAGAGAGAGCACACCTTTCATAGCAAAGATAATTGAAACAAGGTGGGTCGGGAAACAAGGTCATACCACCGGGATGTGATTATAGCCAAAGAAAATAATTAGCTTGATAGCCTCCAAGCACATCCCAACAATATTGATGCATACATTAGATAATCCCATGATTCCATATGCCATCAAATATGCTCCATAGTTAAATCCAGAATTCCATGAGATCCACAATAGATAAATCCAAACTTCCATGAATACCAAACATAGTACCAAACATAGTGGAGCACGACATAGTCTTACATAAGACAAGCACAAATAGCAAATAAGTTCACGCTAAAAAGAGCACAAGCAAGAAAATAAAAACAACGAAAAGATAATTGCTTGTGCCTGACCCTTGCAAATCCACGAGACCTAATAGAACTACTTCTCCCCCTTTGGCATCGAAACGCCAAAAAGGAATAAGAGCGATGCTAACGCCCCTGAAGATGATATGCAAGAAAATCCAAAGAGAACCATTGGAAACCAACTCTTCTCCAGGAAGAGGGCGGTGGCCGAAGCCACCATGTTGGAGCGCATGGCATGACACCGCGAAGATGTATCTTGAGTTCAAAACCAATGCTCATCGATGACCCACATATCACAAAATGATATTAAGGGAAATGATTTTACTTGCTTTCGGCATTATGGGGGGAGGGTTGGCCCAATCAATTAGGACCATACTCCCCCTATGTCTATGCCCGCATCGAAACCAAATACATGAAAAAGAGTAAGTGAGTGTGCAAGAGTAGTCAAGCCAAGCTCCTTGAATCTATGATATTTAGTTCATTCCTCAAATAACAAAATCTTGCTTCGTCAAGGGGCTTCGTGAAAGTATCAGCAAGTTTTTCTTCGTGCTCACAAAGGATAGGGCAATATCACCACGAGCAACATGATCCCGAATGAAGTGGTTGCGAATCTCTATATGTTTTGTTCTTGTATGCTGCACAGGATTGTAAGCAATCTTGATAGCACTTTCATTGTCACATAATAGAGGCACTTTGTCACAATTGACACCATATTCCTTTAAAGTTTGCTTCATCCATAACAATTGTGTACAAGCACTTGCAGCAGCAACATATTCAGCTTCGGCTGTTGAGAGTGAAATACAATTCTGTTTCTTTGAAGACCAACACACTAGAGACCTGCCCAAGAATTGACACGCACCAGAGGTTGATTTCCTATCATATTTGTCACCAGCCCAATCTGAATCAGTGTAACCACATAGAGAGAAACTTGAACCCTTGGGATACCATAACCCAAAATTTGGGGAATGAACCAAATATCTGAAGATTCGTTTGACCGCCACTAAGTGGCTTTATTTAGGAGCGGCTTGGTACCTTGCACACACTCCTACACTTAACACGATATCGGGCCTAGATGCACAAAGGTAAAGGAGAGAGCCGATTATGGATCGGTATACCTTTTGGTCCACGTCTTTACCCTTGGGATTGAGCTCAAGATGACACTTTGTTTGCATTGGAGTAGCCACACCGTTGAGATCCGTCATCTTGAACCTTTTGAGCATGTCTTGGATGTACTTAGCTTGATTAATAAAGGTTCCCTATCTAAGTTGTTTGATCTCAAATCCAAGAAAGAACCGCAGCTCACCCATCATGGACATCTCAAACCTGTCAGTCATAAGCTTTGAAAATTCATCGTTAAAAGCTTGGTTAGTAGAACCAAAAATAATGTCATCTACATAAAGTTGGCATACAAAAAGCTCCCCATTAACCTTCTTAGTAAAAAGAGTGGGATTGATTTGCCCAACTTCGAATCCACGGTCTAGCAAAATCTCTTTAAGGTGCTCATACCATGCACGTGGGGCTTGTTTAAGGCCATAGAGCGCCTTATCGAGTTTGTAGACATGGTTCGGAAATTTGGGGTCCTCAAAACCCGGGGGCTGCTTGACGTATACTAACTCATGTAGAGGACCATTAAGAAACGCACTCTTAACATCCATTTGCTGTAATTTAAAATTATGATGGGCTGCATAGGCAAGAAGGATCCAGATGGACGCAAGACGAGCCACAGGAGCATAAGTCTCGCCAAAATCAATTCCTTTCACTTGAGAGAATCCTTGAGCCACGAGTTTTGCTCTATTCCTCACAACAATGCCATTTTCATCTTGTTTGTTCTTGAAGATCCACTTGGTGCCGATAACATTGCGGCAATCCTTTGGTTTCTCTACGAGCTTCCAAACTTTGTTGCGTTCGAAGTTACTTAATTCTTCATGCATTTGCAACAACCCAATCGGGGTCTTCAAGAGCATCAAAGACCTTCTTCGGTTCAACCATGGTAATGTGAGCTTGATGATCACAGAAGCTTGCAAGTTCTCTTCTAGTAGATACCCTTCGTCGGAGATCACCAACAACCTTGTTAAGAGTGTGACCCCTTAGTTCAAGGTTCCGATCAGCACGGGCCTTGCGACGAGCTCAATGTCCTTATTGTTTCTAGAAGGAGTAGATTCAGTATTTGTATCCTTGTCTTGACCACTGCCTTGCCCTTGATCTTGGTCTGAGATAACACCAGGAGGTTGCTGCAGAGCTTGTTCTTCAGGGACGGATAATCCGCCCCTTGGAGGGGACGGACTATCCGGCCTGGGAGATGAACCATTAGTGACTTCTTCATGAGCATGCCTGACAGGACTTGGAGAGACAGGGCCGGATAATCCGCCCTCGAGGGCCAAAGAATCCGGCCTGGGAGTTTCTTGGCTGTTGTTTATCCTTCGGATCCCCTGGAACGAGTTGGAGTGCCAGGGGCGGATTGTCCGCCCCTTGGAGGGGGCGGATAGTCCGCCCTGGGACTACCAACTTGTCCAGGAGACAGATGATCTTCAGCAGGTTGCGGTGTTGGTGCAGAGTTTTCTCCAATAGTAGGAGATTGTTGATCTTGTGTAGATGAGGGCTCCACTTGAGTGGAGCATTGTCCTTCCCGATCTGCCACAAGGGGTTCCTCAATGGGGCGGAAAAATCCCACGCCCATTCTTCTTATGGCATCTTGGGGTATTTCAACATCTGCATCACAAACATCAACTTGCCCTACAAAGGAGCCGTTATTTTCATCGAACTCCACACTACAAGATTCTACAACAATCCCAGTGAGCTTGTTGTAGACTCTATAAGTGTGGGATTCGGCACCGTAACCAACAAAAACACCTTCTAAAGCCTTGGACTCAAATTTTGACAAACGGACACCTTTAATAAGAAAGAAACACTTACACCCGAATACCCCGAAGTATGAGATGTTGGGCTTGTTACCGGTAAGTATTTCATATGGAGTTTTGTCTAAAATATTTTGGAGGTAGAGCCGGTTTGATGAGTGACAAGCAGTGGATATGGCTTCAGCCCAAAAATTATAAGGAGACTTGAATTCAGCCAACATTGATCTTGCCATATCCATCAAAGTCCGGTTCTTCCTCTCGGCTACACCATTTTGTTGAGGGGTGTACGCAGCGGAATATTGATGTCTAATCCCCTCTTCGCTTAGAAACTCATTCAAGGTGTAGTTTTTGAATTCAGAGCCGTTGTCACTCCTTATTGCCAAGATAGGAACATTGTGTTGACGTTGAACTTCATTGGCAAAGTCAATGACAGTTTGTTGAGTCTCACTCTTTAGTTTGAAGAAATAGACCCATGTATATC
This sequence comes from Avena insularis, assembly GCA_023614405.1. Lineage (NCBI taxonomy): Eukaryota > Viridiplantae > Streptophyta > Magnoliopsida > Poales > Poaceae > Avena > Avena insularis. The sequence goes on along the minus strand of CM042695.1, from coordinate 371,668,209 downwards.
TTGAGTAATCATCAACAATGACCAAGCAATATTTCTTCCCACCAAGACTTGCATGAGAAGGAGGACCAAATAAATCCACATGAAGTAATTCCAAGATCCTCTTTGAAGACACAATAGTCTTCCTCTTGTGGGGAGAGTCGTGCATTTTGCCTTCAACACAAGCCCTGCAAACACGATCTTTGGCAAAGGAGACATTGTATTTTAGTCCAAGGATGTGGCCACCCTTGTGGAGACTTTGCAAAGTTCTCATGTTGACATGGGCTAAACGGCGATGCCATAGCCAGCCCACGTCGGCCTTTCCGAATAGACACATCGGACCCGAAGTGGTTTTCCCCGAAAAGTCCACCACATACAGGTCATTTTCGACGTACCCAACGAAAGCGACCTTTAGAGACTTGCTCCACAAGAGTACCACCAAATCATCATCGATAAAAACAGCAAAGCCCATCTTGCCAAGGGCACGAACATAAAGAAGGTTGTAACCGAGGGTCTCAACAAGCATGACGTCCATGAGAGAGATATCGTGGGCAACCACAACCTTGCCAAGACCTAATACCTGAGATTTAGACTTATCACCATAGGAGACTGTGATATTATCATGATTTGGATGCATCTCCGTGATGATATCCTTGCTTCCGGTCATATGACTAGTGCATCCACTATCCAGCACCCATTTCGACCCACCGGAAGCATAGCCCTGCAAGAGAATTACTTCTTGGTTTTAGGTACCCATTTTCAATGGGTCCTTTCATGTTAGTAACAAGGGTCTTTGGGACCCAAATAGACCAAGCAATATATTCATCAAAGGGACCAACATAATAAGCATAAACATCACCATAATCATCACAAAAGAGTTCATAGTTTGGATTGTGAGACCCTGCAAAACCAATATTGTTAGTCTTGTCTTTTGTGACATTCTTCTCAACAGTGCTTGTCTTTGATTGCACATTCTTGGTCTTGTTCTTCTTGTTTTTCTTTTTCTTGGACTTGGTGACATACCCAAGTCCCTCTTTACCATGATTTGACCTTTGCTTGCCAAGAACTTCATCAAGCACACCCTTATCCTTGGGAGTGATGTCCTTGACCACTTCTTTTTCCACACTAGCATTTTCCTTGTGACTATATGTTGAGTTGGATGAGCTAGGAACATCATATTTGGCCAATCGACTTTGAAGCTGATCATGTGACTCATTGAGAATGGAGAAATCATTTTTCAATGCCTTGTGAGCATTGTCAAGTTTTTCCAATTCCTCGGAGAGTCTATCATGAGCAGCCCCAAAGTCAATCGTTTCCTTCTTTAACTTCTTTGCTTTGGTGACTGCATTGTCACGTTCCTTAACAAGTTTAGCCACAATTTCTTCATGTGACTCTTCAATGGACTCAAGCCTCTCTTCAAGAGAGACCCGAGCTTCTTCTTCTTCCTCAAGGGCATTTTTAAGGATGCAATTTCCATTGCATCCTCCCTTTCAATTCTGCATCCTCCCTTTCAATTCTGCCCTTTTCTTCGAGAAGAGCTTCGTTTTGGGCCAACTGATCCATAAGAGCTTCAAAACGAACTTTGTGCTCACCTTGCAAGTTAGTGTAGAAGTAATCCAAAGCAATAATCTCTTCTTTAACCTTAAGACTAGTAGGATCATCCATGTCAATCATAGCCTTAGAAAAAGAAGAGTTAGAAGTCGTTACCTCGGAGCTTCTTGCCATGATACAAGTAGCATTCTTGTTGATGATGTTTTCATTCGGAGAGTCGAAGAGAGATGTTGATGTAGATGTGGTGGCTATAGCAGCCACCTCTTGAGAGCTATCGTCCTCATCCTCATCTTCACTTCCCGATGAATATTCTTCTTGAGCTACAAGAACAATCTTTGGTTGCTTCTTGAAGGGAGCATTCTTCTTTACAAACTGTTTCTTGCGTGGAGCCTTTGACTTGTCCTTGAAAATAAGTCTTCCTCCATTATTTTCCCTACTTTGATATGGACACTCAGCTACAAAGTGCAGCCGATCACCACAGTTGAAACATGTTCTCAGCTTGGGACCATTTTCTTTTCTTCCATAGGCTCCACTCTTGCGTTCTAGTTCAGCTTTAGCCTTGGCTGGATCTTTCCAAAAGTTTCTAGCATAAAGAGCCAAGTATTGTCCGTGGATCCTTTTTATATCCTCGGGACAGTCCAGACCTTCTATGACATATTCATCATGATCAATCACACTAGTCTTCAAGGCCACGTTGACCCCCTTTTGCATCCCCATAGCTCAAGCACGAGCATCTTCAGCATTCTTGACAGCCACTTTGAAAGCGGCCATTTCTTGCATTACCTCATTGGTTGTCATGAGGTGATAGTTATGCCTACCTTGGAGACTTTTCAAATCCGTGGGCTCAAATGGCATAAGAGCACTGACATACTTGCGCTTGATCCATGCATCATCAACATGAGCGGCACCATGATTTCTGAAATTTGTGGCTATTGCCCTAAGCCTCCTATACATGTCTTCATGGTCTTCTCCATCCAACATATAGAATCCTTCAGCTTCGTTTCTCAATGCATCATATCTATTCCTTTTCATACTTTCATTTCCGATGAATAGCTCGGTGAGAGCATCCCAAGCTTCCTTAGCTGTACTAAGAAGCTGAATGTGTGGAATATCTTTGTCACCCACACCAAGCTGTATCATGTGTAGAGCTGTAGCGTTGAGTTGGCTATCGACAACTTCTCTTCTTGTAAGATTGTTGGGATTTCCAACATGAAGACCATTTTCGATGATCTTCCACAACTCTATGGAGGAACTGCACACATGAGATTTCATCAAAAATTGCCATTGAGTAAAGGTAGATGCTGAAAGTTTGGGTGGATCAACCCTATTATGTATATGTGGGTGAGGGATAGGTGCATCAGGGGAATACACATGAGAAACCTCATTGTATCCATCCTTACCGCTATCCTTTTTCGAGGAGGAGCTCTTGCTAGTGTCATCACCAACCACTTCGTTATCTTTGGAAACAGTTTTACCTATTTCCTTGGATTGCGGAGTGGTATCCTCAGAGTTAGATGGAGGTGATGCTGCGGATGTGGAGAGACGCATTATCAATTGACGCATATCTTCCATCTTAGCCTCCATTGAACTCACCAAGGTTGTTTCCAACGTCTTGAGATCGTTCATGGTGACTACCTCCGGAGCATCACTCCCATCTACCTTGGAACCCATACTTCTCTTAGGCGGTTAAGCCCGAAATAAGAGCCGGGGCTCTGATACCAATTGAAATGGATCGTATGGGAACCTAGAGGGGGGGTGAATAGGTGCTAACCAATTTTTAATACTTTTTCAATTTTAGGCTTGACACAAAGTAAATTCTCTAGATATGCAACTACGAGAATTTCCCTATATGCAACCTTAACTACTAAGCACGTAAAGAGAGGAGCGAAGGAACCGTAGTGGAGCACGTGGAGACACAAGGATTTGTTTTACCGCAGTTCCTTCCTTGTTAAGGGAAGTACATCTGCGTTGGAGGGGTGGGCGGTTCTAAGACCACCACGCCACAATAGGCCTCACCCTATTCTCCGATGGATCTCGCCACGAGAGTCCCGATCCACCTTCTCCACTATTGGATCCCTTCGAGGCGGGAACCAGTGCCTTTTACAACATTATCAGGGCACACACCCACAACCGAATTGGGGGCTCCCGAGATGACAACAAGCTGCCACAAGAACAAGGTTTATCAATATAAACAAAAACAAGGATCTAGGTATTTGCAAGAAATACTAGATCGGTGGTTCTCCAAATGAATGGAGAGGAGATGAAGCGCTTGATTGTAGTTGATGGTGATCGAGTCCTTCTCTTTTGATTCCCCAATGGACAGAGCCTTTGAGTGGATCTAGGTGGAGTTCTCTTGGATGAAGGTTGCAGGTCAGGTCTTTTCTTTTTCGAATCAATCAAGAGTTCCGGACAGAGGGGGAAGGCGGGCTTAAATACCCCCTGCCCAGAACAAGCCGTTGGAGAAATTTGGGGGCGGATTATCCGCCCCCTTTGGGGCGGACTATCCGCCCTGGGAGAAAATCCGCCCCCCGGGACGGAAACTCCGAGGAAAACTCCGCCCCCCATACAGAGAGCGACGCAGCCTTGACTTGAAGAAAAATCCCGAGGGGGCGGATTATCCACCCCTGCCGGGGGCGGACTATCCGCCCTTGGGAGAAAGTCCGCCCAAGGACTGGAAAGTCCGAGGGAAACTCTGCCCCCCATACAGAGAGCGATGCAGGATTGGCTTGAAGGAAATCCTCAGAAGTGATATCCGCCCAAGGCGGACTATCCGGCGTGGCCGGAAAATCCGGCCACAAACTCCGCCCCCTCTCTGGGGCTCGCGCACTCTTGGGAAGAGGGAGGGGCGGATTATCCGCCCCACAAAGGCAGATACTTTTCCCTTTTTCTTAGAGAGAGCTGCAACACTTCAACACACGTTAAATAATCCTTGATATTGTTATCTAACACACAAAACACTAGGGATTAAGAAATATTCTTTCAACGACGTCTTCTCTTCGTCCTCGACGGCCATTTTGATCTTGTTGTATCCAGAATAGGCGTTGAGGAAACATGGCGCCTCCAAGCCGGCGGTGGAGTCGATGATTTGGTCGATCCGTGGGAGGACGAATTGCTCCTTCGTGCAGGCGCTGTTTAGATTTGTGTAAGCGATACACATTCGCCAAGTGCCATTTTTCTTCTCGACCAGGACCGGGTTTGCCAGCCACTTGGAGTATTTGATTGTCCGAATGAAGCCTGCAGCGAGTAGACGCAGCACCTCCTCGACGATTGCCCGGCGGCGCTCTTCATTGAAGGGCCGCAGCGACTGCTTGACAGGTCGCACTTTGGGGTCAGCGTTGAGTTTGTGCTCAGCGAGTTCCCTCGGGACACCACGCATGTCGGATGGCTTCCATGCGAAGATGTCCCTATTCTCACGAAGGAACTTGATGAGTGCGCCTTCCTATGATGGGCTCATGCCCGTTCCGATCGTCACCGTCTGGCTGGAGTCGCCTGGGACCAACTCGATGGTGCGGGTGTGTGTCGTTGCCTCGAAGGTGGTGGAGTTGCCACCCTCCGAATTGGGCTTCTTGAGTATGGTGGGGTCGTCGCTGTTGACCCCGCTCGCGTACTTGGCGAGCTCCTCGGCGTGTTGGCCTCTGCCGTGATGACGGCGTCAGCGAGTTCGGCCCCTTTGGCCTCGCATTCTACGGCCATGTCGGGGTCGCCATGGATAGTGATGATGCCGCACGACCCAGGTAGCTTCATCGTGTTGTACGCGTAATGGGGCGCTGCCATGAATTTGGCAAACGCCTGGCTCCCCAGGACGCAGTGGTAGGGGCTGTTGAAGGGCACCAACTCGAAGACGATCTGCTCAGTGCGGAAGTTTGCTGGTGTGCCGAAGGTGACTGGCAGCGTCACCTTGCCGATCGGGTACGCCTTCCGACCGGGGACGATGCCATGGAAGGTGGTGTAGGTCGTCTCGATCATCGACTGCGGGAGCCGTAGTCGCCTGAATGTGTCCAGGTACAAGATGTTGATGGAGCTACCACCGTCCATCAGCGTTTTGGGGAGCTTGGGCTTGACCACTAGGGCGACTCGGCCCGGATATTCGATCCGTGGCGAGTGGTCCTCACGACTCCAGGTGATTGGCTGCTCAGACCAGTTGAGGAACTGGGGGATGTCTATCCGGGACACCACGTTGACAGCGACGGCGCGGGCGATGACCTTCTTCTCGCGCTTCGTGTTGAAGCCTGTGAAGGTGTGGAGCGAGTTGGCGATGCTGCCGAACTTTCCGCCATTTGGCGGGTTGTTGTCGGGGTCTTCCCGCGCGCGCCGTGCCTTCTCGATCTCCTTGAGAGAGTGGCAGTTGGCGGTCGTGTGCATGGCGGGCTTTCCTTCCCTGCTATGAAACACACAGGGTTGGTTGAGAAGGGCCGTGGGATCGAACCTCGGCTTTGCCTTGTAGTTGCCACCGTCGCGGCGCTGTCCTCCATCGCGGCGGAAGCTCTTGGGCTCGCGCGGCTCGTATCCGGCGTTGGCGATGAAGTCGACTCGCCCGTCACCGCGGCGTTTGCCGGTGAGGCGGGTGTTTCTATAGCGTAGCTCATGTCGCCTCCCGTTGTCGTGGCCGCTCGTGCGGCAATGTCCCCCCTACTCGTCGTTGGTTTCTTGGTTTGGGTCCTCCTCCGCATACTTCTTTGCGATTTCCACGAGGTCCTGTATGTTGTCGAGTGTGCGGTACACTCGCTTGAGCTTGGTGACCAGGGGCTCGTAGCGGCACGAGGTCTTGAAGTAGTGGATCGCGGTGTCCGGGTGGATTCCGGCCGCGTTATACCACAGGTCTTGCCACCGTTGGATCCAACTACGGGTCGACTCGCGGGGTCCCTGGACGCATCGCTCCAGGTCCTCGATGGTGGTGGCGTGGGTGTATGAGCCCTCGAAGTGCCTGACGAAGGCATCACGCATTTCCTCCCAGGAGTCGATGCTATCCGCGGGGAGGGTGTTAATCCACTGCCTGCATGCTCCCTCCATCATCAGGGGGAGGTAGCGAGCGGTAATCCCCATTGCCATGAGGTAGGTATCCAGCCACACGGAGGGATCGTACGAGGGGTCGTACTTCTCTATTTCCTTCGGCGCTTTGAAGTTCGCCGGGTATCTTTCGCCTCGGATCATTGGTCCGAAGCACTAGGGTCCGACTCGGCTCAGCGATCCCCTTGGTTCGTCGTCGTGGCGATTGGTGAGGGTGTGCCGCAGGTCTTCAGGCTGGCGTGTACGCCAACTCTGGTTGTTGATGATGTGGGTGCGTGCGCCGACGGGCTGCCCGTTGGCGGCGACGAAGTTGTTCGTCGGCCGCGGGTCATTGGTGGAGAGTGTCGCGTTCGTGTGTCAGTGTTGGAGCTGCAGGGGCTCGGGTGGAGGGCAGTTGAGGGTATTCGCCACCATGGGGCGGCCGCTCGAGGACGCCCTACTGGCCGATGAACGCGAGTACATCCTACCCTGTGAGTCGGCGCCCGCATTTTGTTGCTCAACTGCTTTGGTGAGTAGAGCCTTGGCGTACTGGATCTGCAGGGCACCTTCACCGGTTACTTGGATGTTGTCGACCGCAGCTCGGCTTGCCACGACGTTGTCCATTGGGGTGGAGAACAGCAGGAGGCCGTTCGCGTCTCGCTCTCGTGAGGAGACCATGATCCTTGGTTGGTCCCTGGGGGGCGCGCGGTTGGGTGGTGGTGGGGCGCCGTTGGCCGTCGCCTCTGGTGGGGGTCGAGCGCTTCCGACTGGCGGCGCGTTCTCGCAGATCGCGCGCTCGGCCACGCGATCCAGGTCGTTTTCGTCTTCGAAGTTCAGGGCACGCCCCTAGATGGTGGGGTTCAGGCGCGACCTGATTCGAAGTTGGTGATAGCGCGACAGCTCCTGCGCTGTTGCCTGCTCGAGGCGAAATTTTTCGCTCTCGGCTTGCTCCTTGCGGACTGCCTCCGCCAGCTTCAGGCGGAGTTCCTCGACCTCCGTTGCCGTCGCGTTTGGTGGGATCGGCGTGGAGAAGGGGTCTTCTGGCGGGTCGGTGCCGGTCGCCATGTAGGTCACGGCGTGGCGACCGGTTCCGTCATGGAGGTCGGCGGAGTTCTCGGACCCGGAGTCGAAGTCAAAGATCCCAAGGATGGAGGGGTCCTCGAAGTCTCCGACGTTGGAGACCTGGGTGATGGAGCCTGCGGGCGATGCGGCAACAATGGATTCGGCGGCCGACGCCGAGGTCGCCGAATCGGCGTCGTCGTTGAGGGCCGCGTTGTCCGCAGCCGCAGTGGTTTCGGCCACGTTGCTGTCGGCCGAGTCGTACTCGGAGGCGAGGCGGTGGATCGTGCGGACCTGTCTCTCAGAGATCCGGTCGCGTGGCCGACTCGCGGATGCGAGCCGAGTCCTCCGAGATATGATGAAGTCGGTGAGTCCGACGAAGAGGCTGATCCTGCCGACCGGCAGGATCACGCTGTGTGTGACGGGTCATGCCGCCGGGATGTAGCTTCTCGGCAAGATCTGGAGCATCTCGCCGATCGCAATCATGCGGCCGATGGCGATCGACTCATTGATGGGCAGATTGGATCTTGCTGCAGAACACCGGCCTGACCGGCCAGGCCCCATGGTGGGCGCCACTGTCGTGGGAATGACCACGGCAGACGCTGCAATCAGCAGCGAGTAGTAGAACATGGGGCTAGGGCGGCCATCCATCTGCGGTGCGAGATGAGGGCGGAGACACAAGGATTTACCCAGGTTCGGCCCCCCAGAGGGTAAAGACCTACTCCTGCTAGATTGTATTATGGTGAGAGTACAATGGGGCGAGCTCGACGACTAGACGGCGAGTCGCTTGGGTGTATGATGGAACGATCCCCTATGCGTCCCCTAGGGAGGTTTATATAGGCTCACCTCGCTAGGGTTTACAGATTACAACCGAATTAGTTAAGGATTCGGAGGTTCTATGACCTAGTCCGACTGGGCCTAGCTACGCTTCTGGGCCTTCAGCTTCCAGTCGCCTGAGTCCACGCCAAGTCTCGATCCAGTCGGCATCCTGCAGGCCCACTCGCTGATGGCTTGGGCCAGTAGGAAACGTCCTGCTGGGTATACCCCGGTAGGCATATCCCCATCAGGTGATATCATCATCATCCTGGGAGAGGCGGCAGCGACATCTCCTATCTAGGCCATGTAGGCCACGCGACAAGTGCCATAGGTGGCAGCAGAATCTCCTACCTGTAGGGGTTCGTAGCATGGAAAACAAAAAAAATCTATCGCGTGAAGCCAAGATATAATCTACTGTCAACACCCGGATTTTTCAATCCTAGATGCCTGTTATGCCATACATCGCAATCCCAGGATTACCATTTTTGCGAGACATAACAGAATTGGATATCATAGTACATCATCCATTACAAACGATACATAAGTTCTTACACAAATAGGGATCTCATGATCCAGTTCTTAATACAACATCAAGCAGCGGAATACGTAATAATAACGGTAGCATAGGCGAAGCTCCATCTTCGGGGTCAAAGGCAATGCTGACGATGGGAGATGATCCTAGTTGTCGTAACCTTCCCGGGGTCCATCCTCAAGGTACTCCTCTTCATAGTCTGGCCATGGGAATAGCCAGGGACAAAGACATGAGTACTCTTTAAGTACTCGCAAGCTAATACTAACAGGTAAAGGGGTTTTTGGATAATAGGACACTAGGCTCTAGGGTTGTTTTGCAAAAGCCTGATTTATCTCCAACTGTCCATAACCGCGGACGCGGCTATTCGAATAGTTTGACACTCTGCAGAGATTGTACACTTTCACCACAACATTCGATACATCCGTCAGGAACAAATCCTGAATTAACCATACTCACTATGCGGATAATCAATCCTAACCTTTCAATTACACGCCCTAGTATAAGCACCTCTCCTGTGAGTTTGGCCTCCCAACCATAATCAACTGTCATCTTGGGTACTGCACAGGTGGACAATCTTCACAAGGTAGCCTCAGCTCAGACCTTGGTCGTGAGGGAACTAATACTAAGGTATATAAGTTTCTAGTCAAGCCCTACCCAAATCTTCGGGTATTGTGGTTGTACGATAAAATTGGAATGGTACCGCATCCAGACAACCATCAATTTTATAAAGGGCTAAGGCTCATGCCTCAACATTTTCATCACCCAAAATCATCAAGTGTTCGGAAACACATGTCCAAAACATTTCAATATAATGATCCATCATTCCAAGGTTTTCATAACCCTTTTTCCACCAAGTAAACCCATCTAAAGTTGATCAAGTTTTATGCTTAGCACTAGCATCTACATGTGGGGGTAGTACTAATGAGGGGTGGTAAACTAGTGGAGTTTCAACTAAGTACAACATTATATCTTAGGATGATATCAAGGTTTCTAACTTAGGCCAAATTTGATGCTCTTTATGCAACCTTCATAATCTTTCTAGTATCTACAAGTCACTTAAGTCAACTCTAAGTTAAAGCTTTGATAAAGAAAAAAAGTAAGAAGCTTGCAAATAAAACTAGGATTGGTTTATCAAGTGGGTATGATCACATATGCTTAAGGCATATAGTAGGCATAGTAACAAGCAAGTATTTGCTTGCACAATATCAGTATAAGCTTGCTAAATTGCAAGTGTTATCTTGCATAGGTAAACTTGATTAGTAAGGCTTGCCTTGTGCAGAGCAGTGGTTGAAGTTCTCCTCGGCTTCTTCTTCGTAGTATCCTCCTTCCTCCTCGTATCCTTGGTCGGTACTAGCGTCTATGAATAAATACGAGGTACACAATCACCAAACAATACTTAACTACTTGAAATCATCACACACAAGGGTCCTATAGATGATCTAGCATCATATCTAACATTACAAGGTTAAGGCTTGATTTAATTCCTTTTATTTTTAGAAAAGTAATTTCTACTCATTGAAAAACTACTTAAGATTTAATATTCTCCAAACCAAACATGGGATCATGTTGACATATGTCATCACCACATATTGTAGTCCAATGGAATGTGATTTAAAGTGGTGTCACAATTTAATAAGGTTTTACCCTTTTATTTTAATTAATTAAACTGGCTAGAAATGCTTATGTAGCATTATTTTATTACTTGAACATTATTCCGGCAAGTAAACCTATATATTTTTATATATTCTGAAAGGTATGGTTAAATGTGATTTTTGAGAGTTGGAATCAACTCAAAAGCTATTATGGTTTAAATTTGAAAAATGTTTGAATGCGGAAAAGCTTTTGCCTTTTTATTTTTACCATGGGTGATTTATAGATCCAAATGACTTGAATCCAATGGGCTTGGATTCAGCATTCACAGACCTTTCCAAAAAAATTGGTTTCATTCAAATTGGTGCACTGAATCGACCTGGATTGATTTTTGAAAATGGGTACAGAAGTGTGTTTGAATTAAAATAGAAAAGATTTAATTCAAATCACTGGGCTGCGGGGGAAAAGTTAACGGGCCGGCCTGCTAAGCGCGGTGCTCCCGCGGGCTGCTTAAGTGGGTGTCCCCACTCGTCAGTGACACGGGGTTGGGCGAAGCGGTATGGGGTAATGTGGGTCGTTCGATCTGATTCTAATCCAATGGCTGGTAGTCATCGTCGACGCGAGACAACGCCAGTGGGGGGTGCTGGGGACTCACCGGGGTGCTGGCGAGGGTCGGCGAGGCGGGCGAACGACGAAGTCGATGACGGCGAACTCAGGGGTGGTCGCGGCAGCTCCTGGGGTGGACAAAATCGATGGCTCCCTTCTTCTCCAGAGGCGGCGGCTCGGTGAAATTCGCGGGTGGTGCTCGCCTTGCTCTGATAACGGTGTGGCACGATCAGTGAGGAGAGGGGAGTGAGATGGTGTGAAGAAATCGAGCGGGGGTGGCCTCTATTTATAGTCGAGCGAGGGGACCGACGGGGCGCACGGTGAGCTCGTCGAGGGCGGTGTTACACGCGGCTACTGGCATGGGCGATGGTAGGGGACGGTGTGGTGTCTCCTGGCGATGCTCAACGACATGGTTTCGAGGCATGGGGCGGTGCGCTTATGCGGAACATGACGCCTGGCTGTAGGCGGCGTCTTCGACGGGAAGCGGTGGCTTGCGGCACGAGGCGGCGAACGGGATGTCCGGCGGTCTCTGGTCGGTGGTGATCGTGTGTGTGCTGGCGAAAGCAGGGCTGGCGTCTGTGGGCGCTGGTCGAGGGTGCCGCTCTAGCGCACGCTCGGCATGGTCGCTGGCGAGGTTGGCATGGTCCGTGCGTGTGGTCCAGGGCTTGGCAATGCTCGCGGCTGGGACAGTGAGTGGCGGTGGACGGTGGGCTGCCTCCCAGACATGCTGGATAGGCTTGTTGCTGCTCCTAGCTTGCTGTCGATTATGGGGTGGCAAGGGTGTGCTCGGCTGTTCACCATTGATGGCAATGGCAAGCTCACAGTGGTGCTAGTGGTTAGTTAATCTTCCTAGATGATCTACTGAGCTGGTTGTGAGCTAAATGGGGAACCAGTAAGGCAAGAATCACTGCTCACAATAGTGTTTGATGTTTGTTTGATTTGTGTCTGCAACCTATTTGATGAAATGGCCGCATGAAATCAAGTTTTAAATTTTGAAAATATTTTTGGTGGATTTGCTAGATTGGTGCTGGTGAGTCTGCAGATGCTTGGGTTTTGCAAGTTAAGCTTGTTTGAGTGGTTTTTGAATAAGTGGGATCTTCCCATATGATAAAGATTCAATTTTGAATTGTCATTTAAACTATGCATTTGAAAGTTTCTGGATGATCACAAAGTGGGCCTTGATACTTTGTTATGAGTACATTCAAGGGGTGCAAAGATCCAGAAAAGTTTCTGTTAGGTTCTGAAAGTTTGAGACAGCCAAAGTAGGCATGGGAGTTAAATTGGTCAAAATGACCATTCCCTTAATATATGTGTTTTGATTTACTTGTCTTTAGGAAAAGTGTGGGAAATGTTTTAGATGATTTTTATTTCATGTAAGAAACAATTTACAAGAAATGAAACAAACAAACAAGGTGGTTCAAAAGAATTTCAAATTAAATGCATACACATATGCATGCCTTCATAATTTTAATTAGCAAAGTTTTTGTTAACCCTAATTTTGATGATTAGAAAATGGATGATCCAAGTTTAGTATTTTTGGGATGTTACAAACCTTCCCCCCTTAAACAAAATCTCGTCCCGAGATTTGAAAAAGGACGAAAAGATTACCTAGGATTTGAAGAGATCGGGAAACTCCGTCCTGATGTGATCTTCGCTCCGTGTAGCTTCCTCTTCTGTGTGGTTGCTCCACTGAATCTTGAGAAACTTGATGCTTCGGGTTCGGGTAGTTCGAAAAGCTTCTTCCAAAATGCGGATGGGTACTTCAGGATAGGTCAGGTCATCGTTGATCTCTATGGTCTGATGATCGATATTCTTGAACACTTCGGTCTTCTCGGGGACTTCGAGACACTTGCGAAGTAACGATATATGGAACACATTGTGCACGGCTGACATCTCTTCGGGTAGTTCCAATTGATATGATACTTCTCCTCGACGGTTCAGAATCTGGAAAGGTCCGATATATCTGGGGGCTAACTTTCCTTTGAGTTGGAAACGCTGCATTCCCTTCAATGGCGACACTTTCAGATAAACAAAATCTCCTATGTTGAAGGCAAGGTCTCGACGTCTCTTGCCGGCGTAACTCTTCTGTCGGGATTGGGCAGTCTTGAGGTGCTCACGAATCTTGTGAACGTTCTCTTCTGCTTCTCGTAGGATGTCGGGTCCAAAAATCTGACTCTCTCCTACTTCCGACCACTTCAAAGGGGTGCGACACTTTCTTCCGTACATGAATTCCAATGGGGCCATTTGCAAACTGGCTTGGTAACTGTTGTTGTAGGAAAATTCTGCAAACGGCAGATAGTCTTCCCACTTGGATCCATATTCTAACACATAGGCTCTCAGCATATCTTCAAGTATTTGATTTACTCGCTCCGTTTGTCCATCGGTCTGAGGGTGATACGCGGTACTGAAATCTAGGCGGGTTCCTAAACCTTCTTGAACTTTCTTCCAGAATCTCGAGGTAAACTGAGTTCCTCGATCCGAGACTATGTTCTTAGGGACTCCGTGCAAACTAACTATTCTAGCGATGTATAACTCCGCTAGTTTCGAACTCTGTTATGTGGTTTTGACAGGCAAGAAATGGGCGACTTTGGACAATCCGTCCACTATGAACCAGATAGAGTCATTTCCCCTACTAGAAGTAGGTAGTCCAGTGATAAAGTCCATTCCTACATAATCCCATTTCCATTCCAGAATCTGCAAAGGTTGCAACAATCCAGCGGGTCTTTGATGTCCTGCCTTGACTCGCTGACATATATCACACTTGGCGATATAGCTTCCGATTTCTCTCTTCATCTTATGCCACCAAAATTGCTCCTTTAAATCTTGATACATCTTAGTTCCTCCGGGATGGATAGAATAAAGAGTATCATGAGCCTCCTTCAAGATAACTTCTTTCAACTCCGAATCTGCTGGTACACAAAGGCGTCCTTTGTACCACAAAACTCCTTCTTCGTCCTCGGTGAATCTGGGTACTTTGCTTGTACCGATACGACGCTTGATTCCGTCGATACTAGCATTTTCCTTTTGCGCCTCCTTAATCTGACTGATCAAAGTGGGCTGGAGTTCTATGCTAGCCAAAATTCCTTCACTTACTAATTCCATTCTAAAATCTTCTAGCTCCTTGTGCAGACTTGGTTGCTCCTTCAAAATCATGGAGTTCAAGCGGCACGGCAATCTGCTAAGGGCATCGGCTACCACGTTGGCTTTACCAGGGTGATAGTGAATGTCCAGGTCCTAATCCTTGATTAGCTCAATCCATCTTCTCTGCCTCATATTCAGCTCCTTCTGAGTGAATATATACTTTAGGCTCTTGTGATCCGAATGAATCTCACAACGGTTTCCCATCAGGTAATGTCTCCATGTCTTCAGGGCTAGAACTACGGCTGCAAGTTCGAGGTCATGGGTTGGGTAATTTTGCTCATGTTGCTTCAATTGTCGAGATAGATAGGATATAACTTTTCCTTCTTGCATTAGCACACATCCAAGACCAATCTTGGATGCGTCACAATACACATCGAAGGGCTTCGTGATATCCGGCATGATCAATATTGGGGCTGAAATCAATCTCCTTTTGAGTTCTTGAAAACTCGCTTCACATTTGTCGGTCCATTCAAACTTCTTTTCCTTCTTCAGCAATTGGGTCATGGGTCTGGCGATACTCGAGAATCCTTCTACGAATTTGCGGTAATATCCCGCCAATCCGAGGAAAGCACGAACTTGTGTTTGAGTGGCTGGGGCTTGCCAATCTTCTACATCTTTCACTTTGGCAGGGTCAACGGCAATTCCTCCGGCTCATACAATGTGACCGAGGAATCCTACCTCCTGTAACCATAATTCACATTTGCTAAACTTTGCATACAGCTGATGCTCTCTAAGGGTTCCAAGAATGGTCCTTAGGTGTAGCTCATGTTCCTCTTCTGATTTGGAATAAATCAGAATGTCATCGATGAAAACAACGACAAACTTATCCAGGAAGTCCATAAAAATCTTATTCATGAGGTTCATGAAATAAGCGGGGGCATTGGTTAATCCAAAAGACATGACTGTATACTCATACAATCCATATCTGGTGGTAAAGGCAGTCTTTGGAATATCCTCTGCACGAATTTTGAGTTGATGATAACCAGTTCTAAGATCAATCTTCGAAAACACTTTGGCACCGGTCAACTGATCAAACAAATCTTCTATCTTGGGCAAGGGGTACTTGTTCTTGATGGTGACATCATTCAACTTCCGATAATCCGTACACAAACGGTTACCTCCATCCTTCTTGTCCACAAACAAGACAGATGATCTCCATGGTGATGCACTTGGTTGAATCAATCCAATTTCCAGCATGGAATCCAGTTGCTTCTTCAGTTCTGCTAGCTCTCACGGGTTCATACTATAGGGTCTCTGGGTTATGGGTCTAGTTCCGGGGATTAGTTCAATGATAAACTCGATATCCCGATATGGGGGCATACCGGGCAAAACATCTGGAAATACATCGGGGTATTCACAGACTAGCCGGACTTGGTCAATGGTAGGCTGGGCTATACTCTTGTTGCATTTGAATTGGCGAGGTAAGGTTTCAGATATATGTTCGACTGATATTCCGGCTGTACTGGTCATGGTGATGGCTTTCTTGGCACAGTCAATCAATCCTTTATGTTTGGACATCCAATCCATTCCTGGTACTACTTCCAAACCTTTAGTTCCGAGTACTATCAGATTTGCATAAAAATCTATGCCATGGATTCAGATAGGGACGGCTTTGCAATTTGCCTAGCCTTGGTGGTTGATCCGGGAATTTGAACAATCATAACATGCTTCAGTTTGGTTGGTTGAATTTTACTAGTGCATGCAAATTCTTCGGTGACAAATGAATGCGATGCACCAGAATCAAACAACACTCTTGCAAGTACTGAATTAACAGAAAACATACCCAGCACGACGTCTGGCGCTTCCTAAGCTTCTTCAGCATGCATGAGAAACAGACGGCCATTGCGGTTGAGTGAATTCCCTGGGGCAAATCTTCTCCCTGGCTGAACACGACGCTGTTGCTGAGCTGGGGCATTGGCATTGGGGGCTGTAGCATTCTTCTTGTTGGGGCACTCATTGGAATAGTGGCCTTTATTTCCACAGTCATAACAAGTCACTTGCGACTTGTCCTTGGCTGCGACAGGCACAACATTGCTTCCAGTCCTCGAGGCAGTGTTGGTGTTGGCGATAGCATTGTTGGTGTTGAACTTGGGTGGGGCACGGGTGAAATTTCTAGAGTTACCGGGGTTGTTGTGATTTCCTCCGGGTCTAGGGTTTCCACGGTTGGGATAGGTCGGACGGTTCATCGGGAGTCTGTTGGTCCTTGGGGCAAATCCTGGAGATGGGTTGGGGCGATACTTTGGGGTCTGATGGGTTCCTAGTTGGTGCATCATGCGACGCTTGCGGTTCTCATTGGCTTGGTTGATCTTTCCTTCCATATGGATGGCAGAGTCGACAAGGGCTTCAATATCCGCAAAGGGGATATTGACTAACACCGTCTGCATGTCGTCATGCAGACCATTCAGGAACCTCTCCTTCTTCTTGGCTTCCGTGTCTATCTCGTCCGGGGCATACCTAGCTAATGACAAAAATTTGTCACGGTATTCCACTACAGTCATCCTTCCTTGCTTCAGCTCTCTGAACTCGTCTCTCATTCTCTTGATCAAACCCGGTGGCACATGGGTTCTGCTGAACTTGACCTTGAATTCCTCCCAGGTCATCATCTGGCCTAGGGTCATTGCGCGAACACTGTTCCACCATGCCCTGGCATCTTCGGCTAGATAATGGGTGGCAAACAGAACTTTCTCGTTGGCTTCTACTCCAGCGACTTCTAAGTTATTTTCCATGGTTTGCAGCCAATCATCGGCGTCTAGGGGTTCTTCTGACTTAGTGAAAACAGGTGGGTTGGTATTCTGGAAATTCTTGAGCTTAGATCCATGGTTGTCCTGATTTCCGTGGCCTTGGTTGTTATGGGCTAGCTGGGCTGCATTTGAGTGGCTAGGTTGGCTTGACGTTCCGCTCTTTCAGCTTCGCGGTCAGAAGTCAACATTTGCAGGATCTACAACATCGAGTCCGGGGCTGAACCACTTCCTCCACGTGGCATCTGAAGATTTAGATAGATCATGAGAAAAGAGGGAAATTTCTAAGGTTTTGGGGACTTTGAAAATTTTTAAAGGTTTGACTCAGATTTTTCTAGCAACTTGCTTTTTCATTCATTCATTCATAGCACACAGTACAACACACACCACAACAAAGAAAAACAGATGGTTTTAAGAACCATTCTGAGAACTACGATACAGTGGGACCGAATACTACTCACTATGCTAGTGCTCAAGTGCTACTACTCCTCGGAGTCTGTGGCTTCATCATCTTCATCATCATTGATGAAGGCGAAATCGTCCTCATCGGTGAAGACGTCCATGGCCTGATCCTCCAGAAAATCGTCATCATCGCTGAGATAGGAGTAAGGGTCTCCACGAAGATCCTCTCCGGCATTCTCCCTTTCCTCCAACTGCATGTCTCTCTCGTGGATGGTCTCCTCCAAAGATGAGATGTGGTGGCAAAGACGGGTAATAATGCGCTCCTTCTTGTCGAGCTGACGGCGGCGAGACTTGCGATCCTTTGCTAGCATGGCGATGGTCTAATCCTTCGTCTTGATGATGGCAGACTTGTGGTTGCAGTAGTCACGGCAGTTGTCCAACTCCTGCTGACGATCATACATCATGAAGCTAAGGTGGTACAATTGAGTCTTCAGCTCGGGGTGGTATGGGGCTTCAAGTGGTTGTCCATTTGCATCACGCCTTGGGCAAAACTCAAATCGAGTACCCTTGATATGATTGATGCTCTGCCCACACAGACAGGAAAGAGCTTCCTCCATTGCTCTGGCAAGTCCATCGAGCCAGTTGTTTTCCCTCAAGGTAAACTGAATTCCCTCCGCAGTGGGAGGTTCAATTTTTTCCTCGGAGACTTGCAACAATTAGCCACTGCAGATCTTCTCCTCCTTGATCATTGAGCTGAGCTCCGAAGAACTCAAAGTGGACGCTCCTAAGTTCCGAAAGCTGGTCCAAATCCCTCTCAAAGATAAGGTCTCCTCCATTCCCCAGTTGGTAAAACTTGCTGTACTTCACGTCCATCTATAAGAATAGAGGATGAGTAGATTAGCAGGGTGATCAAGTGTGTCATAATTTTATGTATTTTGCAAGAGTTTTTGAGGAACATGAATTTTTATGAAAGAATAAAAGGGATAAGAATGAGAATAAGTTTTTGTAAATATTTGATTTCTTTGGTTTTGAAACTAAGTTTTTGATGCAACGTCCAGTCTAACTAGGGTCTCCTATGGTCAGGATGGCTCTGATACCAACTTGTCAACACCCGAATTTTTCAATCCTAGATGCCTGTTATGCCATACATCGCAATCCCAGGATTACCATTTTTGCGAGATATAACAGAATTGGATACCATAGTACATCATCCATTACAAACGATACATAAGTTCTTACACAAATAGGGATCTCATGATCCAGTTCTTAATACAACATCAAGCAGCGGAATACGTAATAATAACGGTAGCGTAGGCGAAGCTCCATATTTGGGGTCAAAGGCAATGCTGACGATGGGAGATGATCCTAGTTGTCGTAACCTTCCTAGGGTCCATCCTCAAGGTACTCCTCTTCATAGTCCGGCCATGGGAATAGCCAGGGACAAAGACATGAGTACTCTTTAAGTACTCGCAAGCTAATACTAACAAGTAAAGGGGTTTTTGGATAATAGGACACTAGGCTCTAGGGTTGTTTTGCAAAAGCCAGATTTATCTCTACTAAGTTCCGAAGCTAGTCACAATTTTATAACTCCTAGGTGGGATCTTGTAACTCAGGTCACAACTCTGTTGTGGTCAAGTCAAAGTCCCAATTCATTTCACAAGTCATTTTGAAAAGTCTGACGGGGGAACAGTATGGCCACTCCAACTATCCATAACCGTGGACGCGGCTATTCGAATAGTTTGACAATCTGCAGAGATTGTACACTTTCACCACAACATTCGATACATCCGTCAGGAACAAATCCTGAATTCACCATACTCAGTATGCGGATAATCAATCCTAACCTTTCAATTACACGCCCTAGTATAAGCACCTCTCCTGTGAGTTTGGCCTCCCAACCATGACCAACTGTCATCTTGGGTACTGCACAGGTGGACAATCTTCACAAGGTAGCCTCAGCTCAGACCTTGGCCGTGAGGGAACTAATACTAAGGTATATAAGTTTCTAGTCAAGACCTACCCAAATCTTCGGGTATTGTGGTTGTACGATAAAATTGGAATGGTATCGCATCCAGACAACCATCAGTTTTATAAAGGGCTAAGGCTCATGCCTCAACATTTTCATCACCCAAAATCATCAAGTGTTCGGAAACACATGTCCAAAACATTTCAATAGAATGATCCATCATTCCAAGGTTTTCATAGCCCTTTTTCCACCAAGTAAACCCATCTAAAGTTGATCAAGTTTTATGCTTAGCACTAGCATCTACATGTGGGGGTAGTACTAATGAGGGGTGGTAAACTAGTGGAGTTTCAACTAAGTACAACATTATATCTTAGGATGATATCAAGGTTTCTAACTTAGGCCAAATTTGATGATCTTTATGCAACCTTCAGAATCTTTCTAGTATCTACAAGTCACTTAAGTCAACTCTAAGTTAAAGCTTTGATAAAGAAAAAAAGTAAGAAGCTTGCAAATAAAACTAGGATTGGTTTATCAAGTGGGTATGATCACATATGCTTAAGGCATATAGTAGGCATAGTAACAAGCAAGTATTTGCTTGCACAATATCAGTATAAGCTTGCTAAATTGCAAGTGTTAGCTTGCATAGGTCAACTTGATTAGTAAGGCTTGCCTTGTGCAGAGCAGTGGTTGAAGGTCTCCTTGGCTTCTTCTTCGTAGTATCCTCCTTCCTCCTCGTATCCTTGGTCGGTACTAGCGTCTATGAATAAATACGAGGTACACAATCACCAAACAATAATTAACTACTTGCAATCATCACACACAAGGGTCCTCTAGATGATCTAGCATCATCTCTAACATTACAAGGTTAAGGCTTGATTTAATTCCTTTTATTTTTAGAAAAGTAATTTCTACTCATTGAAAAACTACTTAAGATTTAATATTCTCCAAACCAAACATGGGATCATGTTGACACATGTCATCACCACATATTGTAGTCCAAGAGAATGTGATTTAAAGTGGTGTCACAATTTAATAAGGATTTACCCTTTTATTTTAATTAATTAAACTGGCTAGAAATGCTTATGTAGCATTCTTTTATTACTTGAACATTATTCCTGCAAGTAAACCTATATATTTTTATATATTCTAAAAGGTATGGTTAAATGTGATTTTTGAGAGTTGGAATCAACTCAAAAGCTATTATTGTTTAAATTTGAAAAATGTTTGAATGCAGAAAAGCTTCTGCCTTGTTATTTTTACCATGGGTGATTTATAGATCCAAATGACTTGAATCCAACGGTCTTGGATTCAGCATTCATAGTCCTTTCCAACAAAATTGGTTTCATTCAAATTGGTGCAATGAATCGACCTGGATTGATTTTTGAAAATGGGTACAGAAGTGTGTTTGAATTAAAATAGAAAAGATTCAATTCAAATCACTGGGCTGCGCGGGAAAAGTTAACGGGCCGGCCTGCTAAGCGCGGTGCTCCTGCGGGCTGCTTAAGTGGGTGTCCCCACTCGTCAGTGACACGGGGCTGGGCGAAGCGGTATGGGGCAACGTGAGTCGTTCGATCTGATTCTAATCCAACGGCTGGGAGTCATCGTCGACGCGAGACAACACCGGTGAGAAAGAAACCTAGCGTGGCCAGTGGGGGGGTGCTAGGGAATCACCAGGGTGCTGGCGAGGGTCGGCGAGGCGGGCGAACGACAAATTCGATGACGGCGAACTCAGGAGTGGTCGCGGTAGCTCCTGGGGTGGACGAAATCGATGGCTCCCTTCTTCTCCAGAGGCGGCGGGCTCCGGTGAAATTCCGGCGGGGTGGTGCTCGCCTTGCTCTGAGAATGGTGTGGCACGATCAGTGAGGAGAGGGGAGTGAGATGGTGTGAAGAAATCGAGCGGGGGTGGCCTCTATTTATAGTCGAGCGAGGGGACCGACGGGGCGCACGGTGAGCTCGCTGGGGCGTGTCTGTGACTCTTGGCATGGGCGACGGTAGGGGACGGTGTCGTGTCTCCTGGCGATTCTCAACGACATGGTTTCGAGGCATGGGGCGGTGCGGCTTGGTCTGGAACATGCGACGCTCTGCGCGGCAGAGGCGGCGTCTTCGACGGCGAGCGGTGGCTGTGCGGCACGGGGCGACGAACGGGGATGTCTGGCGGTCTCCTGGGTCGGTGGTGATCGTGTGTGCACGCGGCGAGGGCGACGCGCGGTCTGTGGGCGCTGGTCGAGGGTGGCTCTCTGGAGCACGCTCGGCATGGTCGCTGGCGAGGTTGGCATGGTCCGTGCATGTGGTCCAGGGCTTGGCAATGCTCGCGGCTGGGACAGTGAGTGGCAGTGGACGGTGGGCTGCCTCCCAGACATGCTGGCTAGGCTTGCTGCTGCTCCTAGCTTGTTGTCGACTATGGGGTGGCAAGGGTGTTCTCGGCTGTTCACCATTGATGGCAATGGCAAGCTCACAGTGGTTCTAGTGGTTAGTTAATCTTCCTAGATGATCTACTGAGCTGGTTGTGAGCTAAATGGGGAACCAGTTAGGCAAGAATCACTGCTCACAATAGTGTTTGATGTTTGTTTGATTTGTGTCTGCAACCTGTTTGATGAAATGGCTGCATGAAATCAAGTTTTAAATTTTGAAAAGATTTTTGGTGGGTTTGCTAGATTGGTGCTGGTGAGTCTGCAGATGCTTGGGTTTTGCAAGTTGAGCTTGTTTGAGTGGTTTTTGAATAAGTGGGATCTTCCCATATGATAAAGATTCAATTTTGAATTGTCATTTAAACTATGCATTTGAAAGTTTCTAGATGATCACAAAGTGGGCCTTGATACTTTGTTATGAGTACATTCAAGGGGTGCAAAGATCCAGAAAAGTTTCTGTTAGGTTCTGAAAGTTTGAGACAGCCAAAGTAGGCATGGGAGTTAAATTGGTCAAAATGACCATTCCCTTAATATATGTGTTTTGATTTACTTGTCTTTAGGAAAAGTGTCGGAAATGTTTTAGATGATGTTTATTTCATCTAAGAAACATTTTATAAGCAATGAAACAAACAAACAAGGTGGTTCAAAAGAATTTCAAATTAAATGCATACACATATGCATGCCTTCATAATTTTAATTAGCAAAGTTTTTGTTAACCCTAATTTTGATGATTAGAAAATGGATGATCCAAGTTTAGTATTTTTGGGATGTTACATCTACTACATCGGTGAAACGAGATTGTAGAGAACTAACCCTCGTAGATCCAAAGCGTTTAACGAGATCAGATTCTCGTGGTTGATGTAGTCGATTACTTTTCGATGTCAAGATCGTGTAGACGATCCTTCCAGCGCCATGTTCCGGCAGCGCTTTCGTAGTAGGTCACACCTACGGTACTCGATGAATACCTTCCTCTCCCTTCTTCCAGCAGGCAGTGGAGGTTGTAGATCCTCCTCGCGATTCCAACAGCACGACGGTGTGGTGGTAGAAGTAGAGGAGAGATCCCACAGGGCTTCGCCTAAGCCGGAGCGGGTATGGTGGAGTAGAGAGAGAGCCTCGGCAACTAGGGTTTAGAGGCCGATGGGTGGAGGTGGCCGACGGCTAGGGTTTAGCTAGACGGCGGTGGTTTAGAGGACCTCTAGGCGGCGGCGACTTGGGAGGGGCGACAGCCGACCTAGGGTTTTGGGGTAAGGCTCCAAGGGGGCGCCCTACCCCTCCTTTTATAGGTGGGAGGGGCAGATAGGGGAGGGGAGTACTCCCCAAATTCCCCTTGGTGGTCGACGTCAAGGGCGGGAGGGAAACCTTCCTCCACTAGGTTTCCTCTCCTCCCTCCCACTAGGCAATCATGTTGGGATTTGACTTTTTCAAACTGGCGTTTGACTATTCAAACTAGAGTTTGATTTCTCTTTTCCCATTGCCCAGCCAAGTGACCTAGGACATGATGCAACAATACCACATTTGTATGACACATTCATGTACCCTTCCCTCTCCGGAGTGCTGGACCTTCTAGACCCTAATAGAAGCTTCCGGTGAAAACACCGAAAACATTTCTGAACCCCGGAATTGGACTTAACTTATATGAATTTTATTCTCCGGACCATTCCGGATCTCCTCGTGATGTCCTGGATCCTATCCAAGACTCCGAACAACATTCAGTCTCTTACTCATATTCCATATCTACTAAACAACATTGAATCCTTAAGTGTGTCTCCCTACGGTTCGTGAATTATGCAGACATGACTCTTCTCCGATCAATAACCAATAGAGGAATCTGAAAATTCATATGGCTCCCACATATTTCTACGATGACTTCGTGATCAAATGAACCATTTACATACGATACCAATTTCCCTTTGTCTCGCGATACTTTACTTATCCGAGGTTTGATCATCGGTATCTCTGCATACCTAGTTCAACCTCGTTACCGATAAGTACTCTTTACTCGTTCCTATGATATGTGATCCCTTATGAGCCAGTCACATCCTTGTAAGCCAATTGGATGACATTCCACCAAGAGGTCCACAGTATATCTATCCGTCATATGGATTGACAAATCCCACTCTTGATCCATGTGCCTCAGCACATACTTTCAGAATACTCAATGCCACCTTTATAACCACCCAGATATGAAGTGGTGTTTTATGTCATCAAAGCATCCATCCGGTGATGGTTATTAAGATGATCTCATGGTTGAAGGATTTAGGTTACTATCTATTTGAAAGTTTATAGCAAGTGAACTATTTAAATGACTTGATATTATGCTACGCTTAACTACATGAGTGTGTCCATCACATCATTCTTCTAATGATATGACCTTGTTATTAATAACATCAAATGTTAATGATTGGGAAACCATGATCATCAATTAATCAACAAGCTAGTTTAACAAGAGACTTCACTAGGGACTCTTTTATGTTTACAAATTAGACAAGTATTAAAGTTTCCGATTAATACAATTATAGCATGGGATGTAAACATTTATCATAAACATAAAGATATGATAATAACCACTTTATTATTGCCTCTTGGGCATATCTCCAAGAGTCTCCCACTTGCACTTGAGTCACTATTCTACTTCCAAACCTTTGTGCATTCAACACCTATGTCTTTCCGGTGTCGTATATACACGATTGCTAGTGGTTAACTAATCTTCAGATCCGACACTTTCAGGTCCGTGTGTAATTGCATGTCTTTGTGTCTCTACGCATCACTCATTCTCTAATGAGATGGCTTTATAGAAATTTGGTCCTTTGGTGAGACCTTTAGTTCCCTTGGGATTAAACTATGTCGATAATTGTTGTACAATATATCTTCATAGTACTATCCTGCTGTGAACCACACCTAGTTTCATAACAAACTATTTGACACAAATACCCTCTTTTGCTGGTACAATAGTAGTCATATACTTAGCCTTTTGTTATAGTATCGGTCATAATGTATTAACTTTGGAACTCATATTAATCCATTGTGGAATCTCCTTTCCATTACATTGTGCCACCCATAGTTTAAATTGAGATAAACTTAATTTGTACTTTGTGATAAACTAGTATCAATGTAATACTTTACAATGAGCTATCTATCTATTTGTCACCTCTACAAAAATAACATATTCTTAGTTCTTCCAAAAGATCATAATAATATCCTTACTATTGTCTAATGATCATCTTTATGAATCATTCTGGTATATGCTCATAACATTTAGAGTATAGGACATATATGGATGTGTACATATCACAGTATGAGTAAAAAATACTCTTTGTGATTTCATTCATCAAGTATCAAAAATACTTGAATCTTTGTTTCACTTACCAAGTGTCGATGCACTTGAATTTCGATTTAATCCTTTCTGTGTGGCAAGAACCTTTCTTGTCATTTCCATATTGAACTTATTCAATATCTCATCTATGTACATTTGGCACAACCATATTAGCATCTCAATCTATCCATATAGATATTGATGCCAAACATTCGGATTTTTCCTAAGTCTTTCATCGAGATGAAATTCTTAATCTTGTGTCAATAAAAAATACATCATTTCCAATCAACAATATGTCTTTCACATAATGCATTATAAATATGTCTTAGCGCTCCCACTTAATTTCTTGCAATACAAGCATCTTTATCGTCTCTGATGAAATTAAACCTTTTAACAGTCTCATCACGGTGAAGATTCCAACTTCGTGATGCTTACTTCAACCATTGAAGTATGCATGCTCTTTTAGCATCCTTTGAATCAACAAAACCCTTTGGATCGTGTAATGTACACGTCCTAGGTAATAATTCTACTAGAAGAACTTTGTTTTATTTGTTCAACAACCATATAACAAAATTATATGTAGTGGTTGCAACATTAATCCGTCTAGACTAAATATCACTATGAAAGATCAAATCTTGTCATAGTCAACCTTTTGAACGTTGTCGTAAACTCTTTTTCCAACATGTCGTCTATTTCATAGATGTGAAACATCCATGTCTATTTTTAAATCCATATACGGCCGATAGGTTTTACACCTTTCTGGAGGGTCTTCCAAGTTCAAAGTTTGATTTCTCGTGTATGGAGCTATCATGAATTTTATGGATTCAAGCCATTTTGACGGAGTCAGGGCCCATCATCGCTTCTTTGCATGAAGTCGGTTCATCATTGTCAAATAATGATTTAACTCTCAAATCTTGGTATTTGTTTTTTACCCGACCTACTTGGTTCAATAGGAACATAGACCTCCGTGACCACAACCTTTGAGGCACGTGATCCATGAGCATTGTTACTACCTCCGGGACACTTTGCGGTGCTATGCAAATCAGCACATATAGCTAAGGTTCTTTTAACCTTATCAAAGTTCTATTGTCCTCCCACTTAACTTTTCACGAGAAATTCCTTCTTAAGAAACTTGATGTTCTAAGCGACAAACATTTTTGTCTACGGTGTTATGGAGGAATATTCAACGGTTATCCTAAATAACCTACAAAGGCATGCTCATCCGACTCTGGTTGTAAATATTTACTTACACATAGCATACCAATGTTTAAGAAAGGACAACTTGGGTTTTACCCCAAACCATAACTTTATATGGTGTCATTTCAATGGATCACGATGGAGCTATTTTAAGTGTAAAACCGCTAGTCCCTAAAGTTTTAATCTTTAAAATAAAATAGCAGTTTTATAAATTACACCTTTGACCTTACCATGTTTAATCAAGGTTTCATTATATATCTCGAACACTCCATACTACTTTGGTGTTATCAGGAAACATAAATCTATGGAACGATTCATCAAATCTTTAGGTGTTTTGCTAAACTTGTAACTCAAATATCTTCCTTTATGATCCTATCATAAATTCTTTATTTCTTGTTACAATGATTTTCCACTTCATCTTGAAAGTCTTTGAATAATTTCAAATATTTCATACTTAATCCTTATTAAGTAAATATACATATATTCACTCAAATTTTCGAAGAAAGCATATGAAGTTGAAATCAATCGCTCTCGAATACACATAATGGACTTCATACATCAATATGTACAAATTCCAATAAGCTAGTCATTCGTTCCCTTTTGGCCTATGAACGGAGTTTTAATTATCTCTAGGAAAGTTTCACAAGCGTCATTTGATCAAAAATCAAAAGACTCCAAAATTTCATCAACATGGAGTTTCTTCATGTTTTCTTTCCAATATAACTTAAACGGTGATGTCACTTCCTAAGTGATCTTTCAATAATTTTTCATTTGAAATTTTTAGCATTAGTTTTATGGATGTGATTTCTCCAACTCGACTTGTATATCGTCCATCTATTATGGAGAACGGAAATTATTTCAACAACCTTTTGTTCTCATAATACCTGATTAAAACAAATTTTGAAGGCAAGCTTTGATGTCAACGAGAAACACATCTTTATTTGTTCTCAATGAATTCTCTTGCTAGTTACTTAGGCCATTGTAGTTCATGAATTGTGTTGTTTCATATGATAATTCGAACCAACAAATTCGGTATCCAGTACTTAAGAACCACATCGTTTAACAAGCAAGGAATACAACCATAACATGTATATAATCTATATACCTAAGATGAACAATTCTAGTCTTTTCTTTTCTGCCAAATATTTCTTAGATTTCTCTTTCAGCATTTTCCTTTTCCTTTTAAAAGAATCTATCGGCATCAATAGTGGAGCCATACACATGACACATAGTCCAAAGCATGTATATTTAAATACCAATGTCTTTGGACTTGCACTTTGAAGTAGATCACCATCATCAAATGTTTGGTGTTCTTTCAGATTCCATTCTTTAGTAATATTTTAGTGTAGTAATTTTTTACCTACATATTATATTTAGCCTTATCATGGAAGTATTCATGATTGTCGTGGTGGTGGCACGGCATATGCCATGGGTAGGCTAAAGTATGGGGCCAATGGATGCTAGAGGGATCTGGGGAGGGAAGATGTAGTTGATTCTACACACAAAGACTAAGGTAAAGATATTTATTTCTCCTTCCTTGGGCTACAAGTGCTCCTTGAGCTGTGTACAAGAAGAAAGAGAGAAGTTTACCAGCCTAACGGTACTAAATGAGCCGATGCCCTTCTCAGGCTCCAAGCCTCCCCTTATAAAGGAGAACCATGGGTTCCTCTAGGGCTGACGTGGCAAGCATATTCGAGGAATATGCTTGTCCCAATATAGTAACTCGACGGCCTCCTTTCCGTGTCGCCCTTCTAATGACGGCAAGGTTCCAGAGGGCCCCTCCTGCGTGCCTCGGGCTTCAGGACTGTCACCTCCGTGACCTCCTTCTGCCCCTCTGTCGCTCTGCGCCTTTGTCCTTTGTGCTTGGCTCCGCTCAGATTCTCCCTAGCCTGTGACTAGAGTTTGACTTTAGGCTTCTCCTGCAAGCTCCGTATCATTCGGCCCTATCTCGCATAACTCGGCTTGGCCTTCACCTGCAGTAAGATTATTCGGGCTGACCCGGCCGACTTACGCAGTATCCCGGCCGGGTAAGGCCTTGCTATTATCATATGGTCCTACTCATTCATACCTCGACTGACCTTTACAGGATTCGGCCGATTTAGAGCGTAACTCGGAAACTGGACGGGGAATCTCCTTTCGTCTTTACCCCGTCCTTACCCTATCCGGGGTCACCTCCCCAACATTAGTCCCTGAAGCTGGTACGGTCCTGCCCATAACTTCGGCCGGGCCGTATCAGTTTCATGATATTTGTTTCCCATTGTTTCCGAGCTACCTTTTTCTCGTTCGAGATATCCGCGTTTCTTCTCGCGTACGCCTCGTCCTACGTGTCATATTCATCATTGTTTCTCTAGTTTTTTGTTCCTCTATTTCTTGACAGTCTTGACTGATTATTGCGCTGTCGCGTCGGGCCGCTGACGCCTCGCGGACGCTTCGCATCGGGATCTTGGCCTTCTATTTCATCGTGTGGTCGTCGGTGTGGTTCAACTAAGCGGCGTGCGGTCGTGCCGCGTACACGATCTACACAGATAACCGCCACACCCACGATCCCACTACCTCTCAAGCGGCGCGGTTATAAAGAGGGGCGCGGGGCTAGGGGATTCACTTTCCTCCTCCGCTTACTGGTGCCCTTCTTCTTCCTCTTGCCTCCGCGCCCGTTCGTGCCTCCGCCTCCGTGCGCCCATCTGGGTCTTCGACGGCAAGGCTTCCGCCGCACTGCTCCGTCGACCCTTTCCCCGTTCGCTCGCTCCGGCGTCGTCGCCGATGAGTTTATCCGGTCTTAACGCCTAGGCTTTCCTCTAGACATCCCTATTTTTATTTAGTTCTGGCGCGGTGGTTCCTTCTCTGCTCCACCGCTGTTTTTGCGTAGAACCACGACGGGGCCTTGCAGTTCTAGGTTTCCCTCCGCCGCTATTTCTTCCTCTGTAAGTTCTTCCGGCGACCTTATGTCGAGCTCCGTCAGTGGTGCGCTCGTTGAGGACGATGATGCTGCGTCTGGGCCCGAGCGGGGATCGTGGCAGGGCTCTTCCGTCACTCGCCGAGAGGTTGAGTGTCTAATCCCAACTCGCCGGATTCCTGCTGAGGTAGCCTATCGCTTACCCGGCAGCGAATTGTCTCTAGTTCTTAGGGAGGGCGAGTACGTTGTCTTCATGTCACATTTCGCTCGCGGGTTTGGTCTCCCCCTCAGTGATTTTGCTAGGGAATTCCTTGATTACTTCGGCCTGCAGCCGCATCACCTGCCTGCTAATGCCATTGCCTCTCTTTCTGCCTTCATCTGTGCCTCGGAGGGATACTTCGGCCTATGGCCGTCTATGCACGTTTGGTCAAAGTTTTTCCAGATTCGATCCAACGTTGTTCCAGACAAATCTCTTCATCCCTCCGAGAAGCTGCTTACCCAATGTGGTGCCGCGTCAATCACACCTCGGAGGAAATCCGAATTTCCTCGCGTCACAGGTTTAGAATCATGCAAGAAGTGGCATAAGTCGTTCTTTTATGTCAAGAACTCTGGGAATGAGGATAGGGTTCGGCTTCCTGCTTTTTCCATTGGCACCCCTTCCAAGAAGAACTGGACCTATAATCCGAGGAAGAGTCATGCTCTGGCCGAGGCTTTTGAGATTCGGCTGAAGGAACTGATCCGCTCCGGGCTACACGGTGAGGATCTGATGACTACCTTCATCAGCAGCCGGATCTGCCCCTTCCAGAAACGCACACACAAGCTCTGCTACGTGAGCGGTCCCCTCGATCCCAACCAAGTCTCGATGGTGGAGATGGACAACTACCTCATCTTCAAACGTGTCTGGGCTATCTTTAAGACAGAGATGCCGGAGGACTGGGCCTGGGGATTGAAGCCATTCACCCGCGAGCATCCCCCTCCCGAGGTTAGGTTACGCCTTTGTGTTTTGCTTCCTAATCGCGTCCGTGACTGTTTTTGCTAATTTTTCTCTTTCTTGTCCTGCAGAGGTTTGAGGAGCAGAAGGTCGAGGATGCCGAGGTTTTGTCCCTCCCATGGCCCGTGGACCAGAACACTCCGGACAACGGGGAGCCTGACTCGGAGGAGTTCGTCCCCAAGTCGGATCTTGCTCCGGCTCGTGCCCGCGGCAAGACCACGGTCTACGAGGAGGAAGGTGATTCGGACGAGGTCCAAGTTCTAGAGGTAGTTGCCGCAATGCCAATTTCTTATGCATTTCCGGCTTCTACTTTCTCAGCTAATCCGGCCGGTCAGGTTCACAACGCCGAGCCTCCTACCTCGCGGCCTCCTGTTACCTCGGGGAAGCGCAGTGCTCCAGCTGGTGCCTCAAAAGCGGCTCCCAGAAAACGAATAAAGAAGTCAGCCCAGCATCCTCCAAAGCACAAAACTATGCCCGGGGTTACTGGGTGAGTTGCTTTTGTTTGTATTTCTTGTTTCTCTCTTTCTGCTTTTTGACCTGATCTTCTTGTCTTTGCAGGGCTCCTCTTTCTGTTAAGCCCAGTGGTCCCATCATGACGAGTTGTACGACTCGGCCGCCTTCTCCTCCGCCTCCTGAGGATACCAGAGTTCCGAGTCCTGCTCGCGCTGGTTCTCCTCCTACTCCGAATCAGACGCCACCTCGCCAGGATACGCCTGAGATTTCTGCTGTTGATGCCGATACAACTCGGCCAGCAGACATCTCTACTGAGCCTGCTGCCTCCTGCGTGAACCCTAAAGTTTCGCCTGAGGTCCCTTTGACCCCCACAGCCCCTGCTACTACTCCGACTTCGGCCGAGAACACCAATATCTCGGCGCCTTCGGGTACCGTAGTCCCTCCGGCTCCTAAAGACATCATTCCAAGTGCCGAGGTAACGGCTCATGCCGACGCCGCTCCTAAGGCAAGAAAGATCGTTGTTACCAAGCCTTCGTCCTCTCAAAAAGGACTTGCCAGCTCATCTCAGCCTACAATTGCTGATGCGCTGCGCAAGGGGGCTTCCTCTGCCAAGAGCATTTATTCCCGGCGCGATACAGCTTACTCTCCACAAGAGTCCCGCGGTGGCGGTGGTTACCCAACATGTCCGAGGTAAAGTTCTGACTCGCACGGAAAGTGGGAACAGTCTCGGCTCGTTGGTCGAGTATGCCAACAATTGGAACGCTGCCGATCAGCTCGAGGGCAATCCAAGCAATCAGCCGTTTCAACTCTCCGATATCAGCAGCCGCCTACATCAGGCTGCCAAGATCGTTCTTGAAAGTGACAAGATGAATGAGGTAATTGTTTTTAAGGAGTTTTGATTAGTCCTCTGAATGCTATTATATATACTCTAGTCCCCGAAGCTTGCAACCGAATAACTTGTTATTCGTTTGGAAGTTTTATAATGCTTTACTCAGTTCAGTTTTTGTTATATTTCGAATATCCAGCCACCTAGATCCGAATTGAGCCTTGCTTGATTCGGATCTGCCTAAGGTTCGAATATTCAGCCACCTAGATCTTAATTAAGCTTTGCTTGATTCGGATCTGTCTGAGCTTTGAATATCCAGCCACCTAGATCTTAATTAAGCTTTGCTTGATTCGGATCTATCTGAGCTTTGAATATCCAGCCACCTAGATCCGAATTAAGCTTTGCTTGATTCGGATCTGTCTGAGCTTTGAATATCCAGCCACCTAGATCCGAATTAAGCTTTGCTTGATTCAGATCTGCCTGAGGTTCGAATATCCAGCCACCTAGATCCGAATTGAGCTTTGCTTAATTCGGATCTGTCGTATGTTCGAATATCTTATTGCTATTTGTTCTGTTGGTTAGGTTGCGCATGATCAGCGTACCGCCGAATTCCAAAGGCTGCTCTTTGCTCATAAAAAGTTGCAAGAGAAGTACGAGAAGGTCATTCCCGTGGTGAAGAAGGCTGGTAAGTTAACGAGCTTTCGCATTATTCTCGAAATTCTTATTGCTTTTGAAGTGGGGTGTTAGCTGACATTGCTGGTGCATAGGTAATATCAACAACCTTAATATCCGTCTTGAAAAGAAAGTCAAGGCCCTGGAAGGTTAGTTACTCTTTTTCTTTTGTGCATATCTATGTGAAATATGTGCCGGGTTTCTCTTAACCGCTCTGGCTTCGGTATAGCCGAGTTACAAACTTTTGCAGTGTCACACCAAGAATGCATACCCATGCCTGATATGATGCTACATTTTTTAGAACAAGCCGCCAACGGCGCAGCTGAAAGACAAACATGACGAGATAACTCGCTTGCGCGCCGAGGTGGAGTCCCTCAAGCTTTCTCAGAAGTCTGATTTAGAAAAAGTCGACCAGGAGTTCTCCGAGGAGAAGAATCGGCTAGCTCTGCAATTGCAGAAAAATAAAGAGCTCCTCGAGGCTGCCGAACTAAAGACACGGGGGATGAGCGAGGAGATCACTCGCTTTGAGAAAAGCAAGAGTTACTGGGCTAAAGATCTTCAGATAATGCTGAGCTATATTCATGGTAAGCTTCTGACAGCGGCCGAGTTATCTTTTTCCCTTTCTTACTGCTGACTGACGCACTTGTGTTTTGCACAGACCATTTTCCAGAAGCTAATCCCGTGAGCTCTAAAGCGGTGATTAGTGCTCGTGTGCGCCGAGGTGTTCCTGCTGATGCGGACTCAGAGTACTCGATGGAAGATTTCTTGGTTGCTGTTGGTCCGATGAAGATTATGGGCAGGGACTTGGTGCAGGCAGCTATCCGGGCCTACCATGTTCTCTGGCCGAATACTTCTGGGACTCCTGATATTGATGAGGTCAAAGTATTGGTGGAAAGATTGATGGCATCTGAGAGACAGCTAAGCCTTTGGAGGGAATCCGCCGGACGAGCTGGCGCTGATATGGCTCTCACAGTCATTATGTCATGGTATGAGGATA
Source organism: Avena insularis (assembly GCA_023614405.1). NCBI lineage: Eukaryota > Viridiplantae > Streptophyta > Magnoliopsida > Poales > Poaceae > Avena > Avena insularis. The sequence continues at coordinate 371,635,096 of CM042695.1, read as the reverse complement.
TCTCCATTGATACCCTGATAAATTTGTGCACTGGTTCCCGTTGGGTGGAGGACCCAGACTTCGTCGCTCTCCGGCAAGCTCGTGCCTTTCAGCTTGTTGAGTATGCAGACGTGCATAACTGGAATGAAGGGCCGAGTTTTCTTCCTAACCCGGAAGACGAGGTCGAAGTTGAGGATGTCTCTGATGATAACTCAGCCGAACAGGGCGAAGATGAGGGTGACTCGGCTACTTCTGGTGATTCCAATTCGAGCTCGGATGGTAATGGAGACACGCGATCCTCCTCCAAAGGCACTGGGCATTCCACAATGCAAGCTGACGTTTCTCAATAGCCTCGGGCTTCCCCCGAAGTTGCTCCTGGATCTGTGGAGGGCGAGGCGACTTCGGCCGAAGTGCCACCTACCTCGGAGTACCCAGTTCCTGACCAAGTCACTGCCTCTCCAGTTAAAAAACTCTAAGTCATTTCTTATCCCTGGTATGCCAGGCGTATGATGTACGTCAAACATTTGTCCGTCTTTTGCGCGGTATAAACCTCTTTTGCCTTGTGCCGCTGAGGCACATGTGGTTGTAATCGTCCTCACTTTGTTTAAACTGGTCCTGTTTGTCCAAATCCTTGCTTTGGCAGCTTTCAATTTCTTGAGTTTGGAGTGTATATTTGCCTTTGCTCTACCGTAGTTCGGCGTTCAATACTGCCTGACTTTGATAAGCTTCATAGCGTGACCGCTGTGTTCTGGACTATTAATCTGGGTGTAAATCTCGAAGGCTGTATTTGGGGAGAGTGAAATAGCATCACTTTGGGTGCCGAAGTTTGGTACTCACTCGTGTAACACGGGATGCCCATACTTAGAAATAATATGGGGTAGTCCCCGAGCCACTGCTTAAGGCATCGAGTTTTAATACATAAACCAAACTTAGGAACAATATAGGGCAGTCCCCGAGTCACTGCTCAAGGCGCCGAGGTTTAATACATAACACAAAATTAAAAACAATATATGGCAGTCCCCGAGCCACTATTCTGGGCGCCGAGGTTCGATACATAAACCAAACTTATAAACAATATAGGGCAGCCCCTGAGTCACTGCTCAAGGTGCCGAGGTTTGATACATAGCACAAAACCACAAACAACATATGGCAAGCCCCGAGCCACTGCTCAAGGTACCGAGGTTTAATACATAAACCGAACTTAGAAACAATACAGGGCAGTCCCCGAGTCACTGCTCAAGGTGCCGAGGTTTAATACATAATGCAAAATCAAAAAACAACATATGGCAAGCCTCGAGCCACTTCTCAAGGTACCGAGGTTTAATACATAAACCAAACTTAGAAACAATACAAGGCGGTCCCCGAGTCACTGCTCAAGGTGCCGAGGTTTAATACATAACGCAAAATCAAAAAACAACATATGGCAGTCCCTGAGCCACTGCTCTGGGCGCCGAGGTTCAATATATAGCTGATGCTCCGTCCTGAAGCGTCACTTTATGATGTGTGGTAGATGACTCCTATGAGTAAAATGGACGAAGTAAAGCTACGTTCCATGGTCTTTTCGATTCTTCGCCGGCTTTGTCTGCCTTGTTCTTTTCTGGTGACTGAGCATCGATTAGGTAATACGCATCATTGTGCAATGCCTTGCTCACGATAATGGTCCTTCCCATGGGGGCAACAGTTCGTGCATGCCGGCCGTGCGTTGCACCAGCCGGAGAACCAAATCTCCTTCTTTAAACACTCTTGGATTCACCCTCTTGTTGTGATATCGTCGCAAGTCCTGCTAATAGATAGCTGATCTTGATAGCGCCAGCTCTCTGGCTTCTTCTAGCAGATCGACATCATCTTGCCGAGCTACTTCATTTACTTCAGCTGTTGTATACTGGATAACCTTTGGCGAGTCATGTATTATGTCGGCCGGAAGCACAGCTTCTGCCCCATATACTAGAAAAAATGGTGTATAACCTGTTGATCTGTTTGGGGTAGTCCTGAGGCTCCATAGTACTGCTGGTAGTTCCTCAATCCAACATCTTGTCGACCTTTGCAGCGGTTCGACGAGTCGTGGTTTTATTCCGGACAATACTAGTCCATTAGATCTTTCTACTTTCCCATTGGATGCTGGGTGAGCCACAGAGGCGACATCTAGTCTTATGTGCTTTTCTTAACAGAATCTAGCGAAAGCTCCTTCTGCAAAGTTTGTACCGTTGTCTGTAATAACACTGTGTGGGTAGCCATATCTCAAGATAATATCTTTGAGGAATTTCACTGTTGTTGGCCCATCACACTTCTTTATTGGTTTTACCTCAATCCATTTTGTGAATTTGTCCACCATGACTAAGATGTGGGTCATCCCGCCTCGGGCCGGCTTAAATGGTCCCACCATATCTAAGCACCATACAGAGAATGGCCAAGTAATTGGTATCGTTTTTAACTCGGACGATGGCATATGTATCTTGCTGGCATATCTCTGGCAACCATTACATTTTTCGACCAGTTCTTTGGCCTCTTTCAATGTTGTTGGCCAATAAAACCCATGCCTGAATGCTTTGGCCACTAAAGCTCTGGATGAGGTGTGATGACCGCATTCGCCTTGATGTATATCTAGGAGGATCTCCTGGCCTTCCGCCGAGCTCACACATTTTTGCAACACGCTTGTGACGCTCCTTTTATACAGCTCATTGTTTATGATTGTATAAGCTTTAGCTCTTCTCAGTGTCTGTCTTGCTAGTACCTCGTCATTCGGCAAAATCGCGTCTCTGAGGAAAGAAAATATGGGTTGCGCCCATGTTGGTATGATTTTTTCTGGGGTAATCTCGCTATCTATTTCCATATTTTCCACTGACATAATTACCTCGGATTTCCTCATATCCGTCCTTACATCGGTCGGGTTCATTTTTGGAAATTCCGGGTTACATTCCTTGTCAACTTCCATCGGCACACTATCTTCTCTTGATTTTGCCGGAATAAAAATAGATTCATACTCTGGTGATGGTGTTATTGATGGTTTCCTCAGGTGCTCTAGGGCGATACCTGGGGGGAATCGATTGTCTGGTTGATCCGAGTTTCGACAATGTGTCCGCGGCGTCGTTTTCCGCCCGAGGTACATGATGAAATTCACATCCATCAAAGTATCCACTGAGTTTTTGCACATGAAATCTATATAAGGCCATATTGGCATCTAACGCATCCCAATTGCCTGAGACTTGTTGCACCACTAGATCTGAGTCTCCGTAACACAAGATTCGGCGTATGCCAATCTCTTTTGCCACCTTCAATCCATGGACGAGTGCTTCATATTCGGCGACATTGTTTGACGCGGCAAAATGTATTTGCAACACATATCTCAGCTGGTCTCTCTTTGGCGAGGTTAACACTATTCCTGCCCCAAACCATTTCTTAGTTTGGAACCGTCAAAGTGCATCGTCCAATAATTCGGATCTGGTAATGGTGGCTCATATTGTACCTCGGCCCAATCCACGAAGAAGTCGGCCACAGCCTGAGATTTGACTGCATCTCGCCTATCGAATTGCGGAGCATAAGGTGATAATTCAATTGCCCATTTTGCTATTCAGCCACTTGCATCTTTGTTGCTCAATATGTCGGCTATGGGTGCTTCACAAATTACCTTGATGGGGTGCTCTTCGTAGTAATGTTTAAGTTTCTTTGCTGACATGTACACCCCATATGACATCTTCTGATAATGTGGGTAATTTTGTTTTGAGGCTGATAGTACCTCGCTTAGGTAATACACCGGCCTTTGTACAGATTTATCATCTTCAATTCATTCCACCACGATCACAGCGCTTACTACTCTGTTCGTGGCTGCTATGTAAAGTAACATAGGCTCTTTCGACAATGGAGAATCCAAGACTGGCGATGTGACCAACATCTTTTTCAATTCATGGAATGCATTGTCTGCTTGTGATGTCCAAATGAACTTATCAGATTTTTTCATCAACTGATATAGTGGTAGTGCTTTCTCTCCCAGCCGACATACAAATCGGCTGAGCGAGGCTAAGCAACCTGTGAACTTCTGTACGTTGTTTAGACATCTCGGCAATTCCATCCTTTCCACTGCTTTTATCTTGGTTGGGTTGGCCTCTATACCTCGGCTAGATACGAGAAAACCAAGCAGTTTTGCCGCAGGCACACCGAAAGTGCATTTTTCCGGGTTAAGTTTCATTCGGAATCTTCTTAGGTTTGTGAAAGTCTACCGTATATCATCTAGTAGCATTCTGCTTTCTTTGGTTTTGATAACCACATCATCTACATACACTTGTACATTTTTTCCTATCTGGTCATGTAGACATTTTTGCATACATCTCTGATACGTTGCCCCTGCATTACATAGGCTGAATGGCATGGTGCGATAGCAATAAGCCCCGTACGGGGTAATAAACGCAGTCTTTATTTGATATGCCAGATTTAACGGTATCTGGTGGAAATCAGAATACGCGTCTACAAATGACAATAGCTCACAACCAGCGGTCGGATCAATGACTTGGTCTATTCTAGGTAAGGGAAAAGGATCTTTTGGACACGCCTTGTTCAGGTTCGTGTAATCGATACACATTCGCCATACAATGGCTATATTTGGATCATCCTTCTTCTTTTCCACTAGCACCGGGTTCGATAGCCAATCCGGATACAACACCTCCATGATGAACCCGGTCGCAAGGAGCCAAGCTATTTCATCCCCTGTTATTTTTCTCCTGTCCTCGGCGAAGCGGCGGAGAGGTTGCTTCACCGGCCTTGCTCCTGGCCTTACATTCAGAGAGTGCTCAGCCAACTCCCTCGGCACACCTTGCAGATCCTGAGTTGACCATGCAAAGATATCCCGATTCTCACGGAGGAAGTTGGTGAGCTCGCTTTCCTATTTGGCATCTAGGCCGGCACCAATGGTGATGGTGCGCTCTGGGAACTGCTCATCTATCTGGAACTTTTTTGTTTCTTTAGTCGGCTGAAAGGAGACACTTCCATGCGGGTTGGCTAACGTCGGCATATTCAGTTGTGCCGACTGAGCGAGGGCCGCTACCTCCTGAATCCTTCTTTTTTCTCTTGCTATTACCAATGATTCGGCCAGATTTGATCCGGCTGAAGAACATTCCATTGACTTCCTGTAATCTCCTGCTACTGTTATCACCACTTGTGGTCCGGGTAACTTCATTTTCAGGTAAGTTATGTGGCAGCTGCCCATGAATTTGGCCAATGTTGGCCGTCCGAGTAGAGCATGATAGCAACTCTCTAGATCCACCACTTCAAACTCTAAATTCTCTGCTCTGCAGTTATCTCTTGTGCCGAATAACACATCCACTTGAACCTTTCCAATGGGTTCGCACGAAAGCCCTGGTACTATTCCATGGAATGTGGTCCTCGTGGATTGCAGCATGTTCTGCGATATTCCGAGTTTATGCATTGTATCTTTGTACATGATATTGATATTGCTCCCATTGTCAATGAGTACTTTTGAAAATTTCACATTAATGCTTGGTCCGACAAATGTCGGATCTAACACGAGTGCATACGACCCCGGGCTCGGCATTATCTTGGGGTGATCCTTTATGCTCCAAGTTATTTCTTGGTCCGACCAAGGCACATATCTTGGTACTGCCGGCATAACTGCATTTACTTCCATATGCCGGTGTTGTACACTCTGCTTGTCTTGCTGCTCTGTTGTGAACACACAATATGATTGATGATGTTCTCTGTAATCATTGCATCCATTACTTCCTGGATTTGTCCTTCCCTCCGGACCTTGGTTTATCACTTGATGCACTGCATCTCTCCGGTCCGAGTTTTCATACCTCGGGGGAGGAGGTGGTAACATCGCTGTCGTGCATTGGCTCCGGAGAGGCGCTGTCTGTATGCCCGCGGGGTTACCCATTGCATTTTTCATCCATGCACATTGGCAGGTTGTATGGTTGGCCGGCCTGGCCGGGTTTGACGTGTGAAATTTACACGGCTGATCTAACATAGATTTAAACGTGTACTTCGGCCTCTCCTGCCATTGCCTCTTTTGCTCTGGTGTCCACTGTTTTTTCCCTTCATTCCTTAGTGTCCATTACTGAGGACCATTCTTTTGCCGCTGACTATTTCCGTGACTCGGCTGATCTTGCACTATTGCTGCCACCTGAGTTGAACCATATCTATAATCTGGTCTTTCAACTCTTCTTCTTCCTCTGAAGTCATTGCGCCTGGATGACCCGGCCACATCTCTTGCATATTGATCTTGATGTTCCCGATGATCCGCCGACATTAATTCTGGTTGCGTCGGATCTCCCAATGCATAGGAGTCCGCTATCCTGATGGTTTCTGCCAAAGTGGTTGGCATATCTCTTTGCAGTCGCTGCCATAATACACTGGCGTAGCGGCATCCTTGAGCGAACCAAGCTATTGCCTGTGATTCTATAACTCCCTCACACGAATTTCTCAGGTTACACCACCGAGTTAAGAACTCTCTGTCTGTCTCATTCGGTCTTTGCTTGCACATGGCTAGATGCTGCGGCCTGTTTGGCCTCTTGTAAGTACTAGTGAAGTTGCTAACGAACATTTCTTCAAAGTCCAACCAACAGTTGATGCTGCCTGCCGGCAGGTTATTTAACCATACTCTAGCTGGTCCTTCCAACATTTGTGAGACGTATCGTACTGCCCATCGTAAGTTTCCACCTGCTATTTTTACAGTAGTGGCATAATCGATCAACCAATCTTGTGGTTTGGTGCTCCCATTATATGTTTTTGTGCCTCTTGCCAGCTGAAAGTTTAGCACAGGCGGTTCGCTCATGATCCGTGGTCCGAAGCATGTCGGACCCGGTGGACCCTGTTCTTCTAGCAACTCGGATCGGTATAGCCGGTCTAGCTTTACTCTGGCATCATTTGACGGCAAATCTCTGTACAGAACTCTCTCCTGCATTCCATAGTGGTTATTTCCACCATGGATCGCATATTCCATCTCGGAATAATCATCAATGTACCTTTCATTCACCTGATTGTGGCGAGCTGGTCTCGCTTCTCTTTCCTGCCGAGGTTCATGTCTCGGCTGCGGGTTGGGCGGTGGTTCTCTCCTTCCTTCGATCGGGATATTGCTCTCGTGATTTCTTCTTCCGAGTTCTCCTCTGTCGAGATCTCCATTGCCTCGGCTTCCGCCGCCTTTCTCAGCACGGCCGGGATTTCTCTCGCCACTGTTACCTCGGCTTCCAATGCCTCTGTTCTCATTTGCTTTTCCGGCTATCGCCGGATCATATGGAACAATTTGCTTATTTCTTTTTCCCGAAGTTACTGCTCTGTCCTTTCGTGCATTATTTCTGGGCGAAGATGCTGCTGCCACAGATAAGGCAGGTGCTGCACCAGCCGAGTGAACCATTCGCGAGGCACCTGGCCTCACCGGGTCTGCTCTGAGCATTTCTTCATTCTGCTGGTTCGCAATGCGCACCAGCTCATTCACTCTTTCTTGCTGTTTCTGCCGGGCTTCGCCGGTCAATCCTTCTAACTCTAATGCTGCGGCATTTGCCGCTCTCAGGTTCTTTGTCGAGTCTCGTACCTCAGCAAGCCTAGATCAACTGACTCTGCCCTATGAGCATCATGCTCCTTATTGATATCATCTATGAGGTTTTTTCCTCTTAATCTCAACTCGTCAACCCGCTCGGGGGCGACGTCAAGCTTGTTTGCCTTGGCATATTCTCTCAGGGTCCTGTTTAAGGACTCCCGCAAGGCCGACACCATTTTTGCCTCTACCAGCACTTTCTGCCTGGTCTCTTCCAATTCTGCCTGAGCATTAGCCGGATCAAGTATCAGCGCTACAGGTGTAGTCAGGTTATCTATAGTTGCCTGAAGAATGTTTTCGGGTTTTTCCAGAGGTGGCCCTCTTACCCTTGGTGCCTTTGGGGTTGTCTCCTGCGTCTCGGCCTGGTTGGCCGCTGAAGGAATTACCTCGGTGGGATGTGGAGCTGTCTGCTTGGGAGCCACCTGCAGACCCGTCGTCGGATCCCTGCTTGATCCGGCGCCCGCTGCTCCTGCCTGCACCACGGCCGCGACCATCACCTCGACGCTGCTGACAGGGCGCTCTCCGCGCGGACTGTTTGCGGCACTGAGGGGAGGTTCTCCTGCAACAACAACCTGGTGAGGATAAACGCCGGAGACGTCGATGCCGACGTAGATCTGATGCATGCCCAAGTTGATGAAGACGCCGTTGCGCGGAGGGGTTTTCCCTTGAAGCTGCCTGCGTTGTCGCTGACGTAATCACAGAGATCAAGTCTCCGGACTAAGCCAGAGACAATGCGCTCGCCAGTGTTGATGAAGTTTCCCGTCCGGATCATGACTCTAGCTAGCACCGCTGGCCCACGGCATGCCCAACTGTGGTGGTGGCACGGCAGATGCCATGGGTAGGCTAAAGTATGGGGCCAATGGATGCTAGAGGGATCTGGGGAGGGAAGATGTAGTTGATTCTACACACAAAAGACTAAGGTAAAGATCTTTATTTCTCCTTCCTTGGGCTACAAGTGCTCCTTGAGTTGTGTACAAGAAGAAAGAGAGAAGTTTACCAGCCTAACGGTACTAAATGAGCCGATGCCCTTCTCAGGCTCCAAGCCTCCCCTTATAAAGGAGAACCATGGGTTCCTCTAGGGCTGACGTGGCAAGCATATTCGAGGAATATGCTTGTCCCAATATAATAACTCGGCGGCCTCCTTTCCGTGTCGCCCTTCTAATGACGGCAAGATTCCAGAGGGCCCCTCCTGCGTGCCTCGGGCTTCAGGACTGTCACCTCCGTGACCTCCTTCTGCCCCTCTGTCGCTCTGCGCCTTTGTCCTTTGTGCTTGGCTCCGCTCAGATTCTCCCTAGCCTGTGACTAGAGTTTGACTTTAGGCATCTCCTTCTCCTGCAAGCTCCGTATCATTCGGCCCTGTCTCACATAACTCGGCTTGGCCTTCACCTGTAGTAAGATTATTCGGGCTGACCCGGCCGACTTACGCAGTATCCCGGCCGGGTAAGGCCTTGCTATTATCATATGGTCCTACTCATTCATACCTCGGCCGACCTTTACAGGATTCGGCCGATTTAGAGCGTCACTCGAAAACTGGACGGGGAATCTCCTTTCGTCTTTACCCCGTCCTTACCCTATCCGGGGTCACCTCCCCAACAATGATTAAGCTGCTTTAGCTTACAACGGTGAATCACGAGTATAATGTTGCTCTCCAAAACCTTTTGGAGGATTAGGATGACTAGTGTCTCCAACCTTTTGCAAATTCTCATCAAATATGAGAACATAAATTTTGCCATATTATACTCTATAATGTTGCAAACAAAACTTCATTTCAGATATCTCAATATCTTCCACATATGATGGTTTCTAAAAAATACTTTTAGCCCCTAAATAACCTTGATATTAAAACAATCTTTTGAATATCAAGAATCATGGAGACAAACATGTTGCTTAGATACTAACACTGGAGTTGTTACTCTTGATTTAATACCAATTATTAAACTTCACGGAGTAATACGGAGTTTGCTAAAAGTTTGCAATAGAACTTTTAAACTTTAGATTAACACTTAAAAACAATACAATACCAGTTCGTAAAGTAACTATCCAGAATTCTATAGTTCTGTTATCTCAATCATAACTAAGCGTAAGGTGGTAAACGGATGTTAATGACTACAACAACTATGCAAATTCACTTTGATTTAATTTATGATAAATAGTGTTCAACTTTTAATCATATTACTGTTGAACTCCTGATGGCTCTTTGTTGACTGTATACTTCGTTGGGAAACCCCAAGTAGAAGATATGATGAGCACAACAATGAGTCTTCCCTCAGTATGAAACCAAGGTTATCGGACGAGTAGGAGGAAGGAAATGACTCAAAGGTGTTGCTAGCAACTTGGAAACCTACACAACACAAACTCAAGACTTTGCCCCAACGAACAGTGAGGTTGTTAATCTCACCGGTTTGCTGAAAACAAAGGATTAAACGTATGGTGTGGAAGGTAATGGTGGCTTGCAGAAAGTAAACAGTAACAATGGAAGATGTATTAATGGTAAAGATTGGACTGGGGTCCATAGTTCACTAGAGGTGTTATCCTTAAGATAGATAACAAAACATGCTGGGTAAACAAATTATAGCGGGGCAATTGACAGGACTGAGCAAGGCATAACAATGCAATACTAGACATTCATGATCCTATGATATTCGATTGGGCATTACAACAATATACATAGACCGCCATCCAACCGCATCTATGACTAGTAATACACCTTCAGGTTATCATCCGAACCCCTTACATTATTAAGTTGCAAGCAATGGATAACTGCTTTAAGCAAAGTGTGTAAAGTAAACAATACAATTGTTCCATGAACAAAAGATCGTTGTTTCTCCCTAGTAGCAACAACACATCTACAATCTTAGAGATTTCTGTCACTTCCCAAGATTCAATAGAGGCATGAACCCACTATCGAGCATAAATACTCCCTCTTGGAGTCACTAGCATCTCCTTGTCCAAGATAGCTACTACAAACGGAGAGCATGCAAGATCTCAAAAAATACAGACATGATAGAATCAATAAGATAAAACCATTAACCAATCTGACATAATAATCTCAATATCCATCGGATCCCCACAAACACAACATGCATGATTACAACTAGATGATCTTGATCATGACCGGAGCTCACAAGATCTAAACATGGTGATGAAGAAGGTGGAACTACTCACGCATAGTACAAGGTGGAACTACTCACACATCATACCGGAGGCTGGCATGGTGATGAAGAAGGCCTCCAGGATGATCTCTCCCCTCCGGTAGGGTGCCGGGAAGAGCTTCAGATCCCCCGATCTAGGGACTATGGTGGCGGCGGCTACAGACTATTTCATGAAAGATTGATCGGGTCCTTAGGGTTTAGGTATCGGGGGCTTCTTATAGGCGAAGAGGAAGACCGAGGGGGTGCTCGAGGCGGCTGCACCCCCCAGGTGCGGGCTAGGCCTGGCCGTGCGGCCAGGGGTGTGGCCCCCTCGAGGACCTCTTCTGTCTCGTCTTCTGGCTCCGTGTTCCCCTCGATGAAATATTGACTTTGGCTTTTGTTCCATCCAATTCCGAGAATATTCATTTTCTGCCTTTTCTGGAACCAAAAACAGAATAAAACATGCAATTGGCAGTGTGGCATCTTGTTAATAGGTTAGTTCCGGAAAACATATAAAAACACCTCAAAGTGTAGACAAAGCAAAGCAAAGTAGATACTAAACAAGCATGGAACATAAAAAATTACATATACGTTTACGACGTATCAAGCATCCCCAAGCTTAACTCCTGCTCGTCCTCGAGTAGGTAAGTGATACAAAGAACAATGTTTGCGGTGACATGCACCATTAAAATCAAGATCAAACCATTTTCAAGCATTGAAAGCTGGGATGAAAGGACTCTAAACATGAGCATGAAAGATGAAGTTCTAACAATAAGACATAGCAATTATTGTTGCAACATGAATGGATACAAACAAAGATCATGAATAAAAATGCATTGATGGACGTTTGTTTGTTTCACATATAGAAAACATAGCATAGTGGCATTCAGCTTGTCCCTCATGGATTATCAAAACATAAATGCACAGGACACCTTCAAAGTTTATAAGAGTGACTAGATACAAATAGTTCAAGAGCAAGCAATATCAACAATATGAATCAATCAATAAGTTTTGGGATAATGCACATAGAACTAAGAATGGAAACTCTGCTCTGTTAATTGGTGCCTAAGTATAGAAGGTGGAGACTCAATATAATAGTGGAAGAAAGGCCCTTCAAAGGGAAGCAGGGATTTCAAGTCTCATAAAGAGCTTCCAAAAATTATGGTACTTGTTAGCTTTCAGCTCTCATTGCCCCTATCATAAGCATCTTGAAGTGATTAAGGTTAAAGTGAACAAAAATGGAGTATATGCTTGACAAAGTATAAGTTGGCAATCTCATGTCCCTTGAGTACGAGGGACGCTCCTCATGCTAATCAACCTTAGTTACCGGTAAGTTCTTGTCATAGTAAGTACATGTCTATCACAGAGAACCGACAACGGGGTACCCCTTTCCCAATGATACAGGAGCTACCCCATAACAAAATGACAAGGCAAGCAGACAATGAGCATTTCAGCCAATGGTGTTTTTTCTCTCTTTCCTCTTTTCAATATCTCTCTTTTTTATATAAGAATAAAACTTCATAGATTGCTCATTATGGTGATGCTGCAAGTTTCCACCATGATTAGGCATGGCTTAGGCTAGCGGCCCAGGTGTTTCTCTAATACACATACATAACTCCATGGACTTACAAGCTCCCCTTTTATTTCACACCAACGGCATCCATACACAAAAGAGCATGATATCAACTGGGTAAATATTTACAAGTGTTGAAAGCGTTCCCCGTGACAGCACGGTTCTGCTAATCCCAACTTATAAGTGCAAGCATATACAACATAGATGACACAATGGTTCAAGCTTATTAGGGGCAAGAAAAATAAAGTGTGCCATCAAGTTTGTGAGATCTTTAATCACTAATTTTTCACATAACAAAATGACTTTTTAATTGGAAGGTAGATAAAACAAGAATATACTTGAAATGGTGTAACACACCATGCATAGGAATTTATAGTGGACACTTTGGAATAACTTGGTTTCTTGGGAGTTGGGTGTATGAGTAGAGCTCAGCTTACTCAATACAAGTGAAGGCTAGCAAAAGACTGGGACCGGCCAACTAAGAGAGCAATAATGGTCATAATCATGCAGAGCGACAAAACATTACTAACTAAAGAATAAAGTGGTATCACAAGTCAACAACTAAATGATCATAGAGGCTATGGTGACTGGTTCATAGTCATAACATTGTGTGAGCATGTGCCAATTCAACCCAAACAAAGCATCGGAGGAGAATACCACAATACTATGCTTTTGTATGCTAAAACAACGCATGGTTCTTTCAAGGCACACTAAGCAATCTCAATTGTTTGGAGCAAGTCATGCTATAGCAATAATCACTAAGAATAAGGTCAAAACAACATCTAGCGTGACATGATAAAGTCTAAGTCATAGTCAAAGCAAGCTCCTCTTGTACTTACTAAAGCAAGAACTTCCTACTCATTTCCAACACCAATCAACTTATTTGAAACAACACGGCAAAGACGGGGGTACAAATACTTTATTCAAGCAAACTAAACAAACAAAAAACCTCAAAAAACTAAAACTAAGACACTCCAAGAATAACACAATTGTGCATGAAACAATAAAAACGAAGTGTCTAGAAAGACGTGAGATTTTTATTGATGAAGAAAGGGATGCCTTGGGCATCCCCAAGCTTTGATGCTTGTACCTTTTGAATATTTCTTGGAGTGACACGGGGTGGCATCCCCAAGCTTGATATTTTTTCCATTCTTCATCTCATTACATCATTCTTCCCTTACACCTGAAAATTTTCCTTCATACAAAACTTCACACAATCTTCATTAGCAACATTAGTGCATTCAAAAGATAATAGACCTTTGGGTTTAGTTTCAAAACAGGAAAACTTTCACTAAAGACACAAGCTAATGAAGCAACCTCCTTTAAAAATCTCAATTTACCAAAAATAACTCAAAAGGAAATCGATAAGAAGCAAATGCAAATAATGGCAGAAATGTGTCAAAACAGACCAGCAGGTGAAAAACGATTTTTTCTAAATCCTTCTATTGCTCAAATAAAAAAGTATTGAACTGATGAAAGTTATCTAACAACTTGAGGGATTTATTCAGAAAATTACAGATCAAACCGACTTACACAGATTTTTCTCGAATTTTTACAGTGAAGCACATAAATCTGTTTTGGGACAACAACTTCCCCAAATCTTATTTCACACTCATTAGAGGTTACTCTTGGCACAAAAAGCAAATAAAAAGGATAAGAGAGGTTATTACAGAATTAATAACTTCCAAGACTCAACTAAAACTTTTGGGTTGTCTCCCAATAAGTAATTTTATTTAACGCCTTTAAGTTAGGCACAAGAAGCAAGAATCAAGTATTTTCAAATGAAGAAGCATTAACATCAAATTTTGCTCTCAAAGGAGAAGCAAAAGGTAACTTCTATCTCCTCATAGGGAAGTGTTCAATACCTTTCTTGAATGGAAATTGATATTTAATGGTGCCTTCTTTCATATCAATGATGGCACCAACAGTTCTAAGAAAAGGTCTTCCCAAAGTAATAGGACAAGAAGCATTGTATTCAACATCCAAAATATAGAAATCAACAGGGACATAAGCATTGTTAACCATAGTAAGAACATCATTAACACTCCCTATGAGTTTCTTCTTAGCATTATCATCAAGTGGGACATCTAAATAGCAATCTTCCAAAGGTGGCAAATCAAGCATTTCATAAATCTTTCTAGGCATAATAGAGACACTAGAACCAAGGTCACATGAAGATTTGAAATCAAAGTCATTCACTTGCATATTAATGATGGTTTCCCAACTATCTTCTACTTTTCTAGAAATAGAAGCTTTGTGTTTCAATTTTTCTTCCTTAATTTTAATGAGAGCATATGTAATGTGTTTGGTGAAAGCCACATTCATGTCACTAGCATTAGGACTTCTAGCAAGCTTTTGTAGGAACATAATCACTTTAGAAATATTGCAATCATCAAGATCAAAATCAAACTTAGCATCACATGTAGTAGACTTATTGGGTTTAGGCATTGTTGTAGGAGGAATAGGGACTTCTTGTGGTTTGGTAACATCCATATTAGTGGTGGTAATAGTACACACACTATTATTTCTAGAAATTTCTTCTTATCTTTCCCACTTAGCATGTAGTTTAGCTAACGGTCTAACATTTTCATCAACAGTAACTTGTATGGCATGAGTAGCAGCAAAGGTACTTTCCAAGGTTTCAGGTTTAGCAACCATCTTATTAATCAAAGAGGATTGAGCTTCAGACAAACATGAAATATTTTTCTCAACATTCAAAAGCTTTTCTTCCATAGTCTTGTTGAAAGTGGTTTGTTTACTAATAAAGTCTTTAAGCATGACTTCAAGTTCAGAGGGAGCACTTCTATTGTTGTTGTAGGAATTTCCATAAGTATTACCATTATTGGGAGGATAAGGCCTATAGTTATTACTACCAAAATTATTTCTATAGGCACTGTTGTTGAAATTGTTTTTTCTAATGAAGTTCACATCAACTTGCTCTTCTTGAGCAACCAAAGAGGCTGAAGTAACATTATTTGGATCAATATGAGCTTTTCCATTAACAAGCATAGCCATGATAACATCAATCTTATCACTCAAGGAGGAGGTTTCTTCAATAGAATTTACCTTCTTACCATGTGGAGCTCTCTTAGTGTGCCATTCAGAATAGTTGACCATCATATTATCAAGGAGCTTTGTTGCAGCACCCAAAGTAATGGTCATAAAGGTACCTCCAGCAGCAGAATCCAATAGGTTTCTTGAAGAGAAGTTTAAACCTGCATAAAAAGTCTGGATAATCATCCAAGTAGTCAGTCCATGAGTGGGACAATTATTTACCAAAGATTTCATTCTTTCCCAAGCTTGAGAAACATGTTCATTATCAAGTTGTTTAAATTTCATTATCTCACTTCCCATAGATATAATCTTAGCAGGAGGATAGTATTTTCCAATAAAAGCATCTTTGCATTTAATCCAATAATCAATACTATTTCTAGGCAAGGACAACATCCATTCTTTAGCTTTTCCTCTCAAGGAGAAAGGAAACATTTTGAGCTTAACAATATCTCCATCTATATCCTTAAATTTTTGTATCTCACAAATTTCAATAAAGCTATTAAGGTGGGCAGCATCATCATCAGAATTAACACCAGAAAATTGCTCTTTCATAACAAGATTCAATAAAGCAGGTTTAATTTCATAAAAGGTAGCATCAGGAACAGGTGGAGAAATAGGTGTACTCAGGAAATCATTGTTGTTTGTGCTAGTGAAGTCACACAACTTGGTGTTCTTAGAAGAATTCATTTTTTGCAAAAGTGGAGCAAACCAACAACAACAACAACAACTAGAGTAGGAACTAATTTTTTTGTGTGTTTTTTATAAGAAAAAGCAAAACCAAGGAAACTATTTTTTTTTGGTATTTTTTGATAAAAGAGGCAAACAAAACAAGGCAAAATCAAAACAAAAACAAAGTAAAGAGAAAGGTTGTGAAGGACTCCCCTTGTGAAGCCATCCTTAGCCTCCCCGGCAACGGTGCCAGAAAAACTCTTGATGGCTTTTTGTTGACTGTAGAGCTTCGTTGTTAAACCCCAAGTGGAAAGTATGATGAGAACAACAATAAGTATTCCCTCAGTATGAAACCAAGGTTATCGAACCAGTAGGAGGAAGGAAACGACTCAAAGATGTTGCTAGCAACTTGGAAACCTGCACAACACAAACTAAAGACTTTGCCCTAACGAACAGTGAGGTTGTCAATCTCACCGGTTTGCTGAAAACAAAGGATTAAATATATGGTGTGGAAGGTAATGGTGGCTTGTAGAAAGTAAACAGTAACAGTGGAAGATGTATTAATGGTAAAGATTGGACCGGGGTCCACAGTTCAATAGAGGTGTTCTCCTTAAGATAGATAACAAAACATGCTTGGTAAACAAATTACAGCGGGGCAATTGACATGACTGAGCAAGGCATATCAATGCAATACTAGACATTAATGATCCTATGAGATTCGATTGGGCATTACAACAATATACATAGACCGCCATCCAACTGCATCTATGACTAGTAATCCACCTTCAGGTTATCATCCGAACCCCTTACAATATTAAGTTGCAAGCAACGGATAACTGTTTTAAGCAAAGTGTGTAAAGTAAACAATACAATTGTTCCATGAACAAAAGATCGTTGTTTTATCCCTAGTAGCAACAACACATCTACAACCTTAGAGATTTCTGTCACTTCCCCAGATTCAATAGAGGCATGAACCCACTATCGAGCATAAATACTCCCTCTTGGAGTCACTAGCATCTACTTGGCCAAGATAGCTACTAGAAACGAAGAGCATGGAAGATCTCAAACAACACAGACATGATAGAATCAATAAGATAAAACCATTAACCAATCTGACATAGTAATCTCAATATCCATCGGATCCCCGCAAACACAACATGCATGATTACAAATAGATGATCTTGATCATGAACGGAGCTCACAAGATCTAAACATGGTAGCACAAAGGAGGAGAAACAACCATCTAGATACTATATGGACCCATAGTCCAAGGTGGAAATACTCACACATCATACCGAAGGCTGGCATGGTGATGAATAAGGCTGTCGGGATGATCTCTCCCCTCCGGCAGGGTGCCGGGAAGAGCTTCAGATCCCCCGATCTAGGGACAATGGTGGCGGCGGCTACTGACTGTTTCATGGAATATTGGTCGGGTCCTTAGGGTTTAGGTATCGGGGGCTTCTTATAGGAGAAGCGGGAGGCCGAGGGGGTGCCCGAGGCGGCTGCACCCCCTAGGCGTGGGCCAGGCCTGGCCACACGGACATGGGGTGTGGCCCCCTCGAGGCCCTCCCTCCGTCTCGTCTTATGGCTCCGTGTTCCCCTCGGTGAAATATTGACTTTGGCTTTTGTCCCATACAATTTCGAGAATATTCATTTTCTGCCTTTTCTGGAACCAAAAACAAAAGAAAACAAGCAACTGGCATTGTGGCATCTTGTTAATAGGTTAGTTTTGGAAAACATATAAAAACACCTCAAAGTGTAGACAAAGCAAAGCAAAGTAGATACTAAACAAGCATGGAACATCAAAACTTATAGATACGTTTACAACGTATCAACTTCCACTCAAAACAACATCTCTCACATTGTTTTAGTGATCACACGAACCAAATCCACTACACCAAGTCCGATCATCACGAGATATGATGTAGTTTCAAAGGCGAACAATCAACATGTTCATCATATCATATATATGACTCATGCTTTACCTTTCGGTATTCCGTGTTCCAAGACCATATATGTACATGCTAGGCTCATCAAGGTTAACCTTAGTATCCGCATGTGTAAATCTGGCTTGCACCCGTTGTATGCACACGTAGAATCTATCACACCGATCATCATGTGGTGCTTCTAAATGACGAGTCTTAGCAACGGTGCCTACTAAGGACGAACACTTTATTACTTGATATTTAGTGAGAGGGATCATCTTATAATGCTACCGTCACGATCTAAGCAATACAAGATGCATAAAAAGGATTAACATCACATGCAATTCATAATATGTGATATGATATGTCCTTTCTTCTTGTGCCTTCGATCTCCATCTCCAAGCACGAACATGGTATCCATCATCACCGGTGTGGCATCAAGGTCAATGGCGCCGCTCCATGGTTGTCGTCCACCAGCATCAACTATTAAAACTACTTTGAATAATAGACACGCGGGTCTTAAACGAAATTTAAAGACAACCATAAGGATCCTGCCGATTGCCAACTTACAACAAGGATCACTGCATATATCATATATAATCACAATCATGGCCATATCACATCACAACACAAGCCCTACAAAAACAAGTTAGACGCGTCTAATATTTCTTTGCATGCTTTATGTGGCTGGAGCTTTCGCATAAGAACTGTTCTAACTTACGAACATGAACCACAACGTTGATACTAGTATTGTCAATCGCCCGTTGTAAATTGAATCTTCACTATGGTGGGAGAGACAGACACCCGCGAAGTCCGTTGTAATTTTATTCGCATGTTTTACGTGGTTTGGGGCTTTCAATAAGTGTCGTTCTAACTTACAAACAAGAACCACAACGTTGATACTAGTATTGTCAATTACCCGTTGTAAATTGAATCTTCACTATGTTGGGAGAAACAGGCACCCGCAAAGCCACTTATGCAATACAAGTTGCATGTCAAGCATGGAGCAAGTCTCATGAACGATGTCATGTAAGGTTAGCCCAGGCCGCTTCATCCCACCATACCGCAAGATGCAATACACAAAAGCAATCGACAACAAAAATATCAACGTCCACAACAACCATTGTGTTCTACTCGTGCAACAGATCTACGCATAGGCATGGCTCTGATACCACCATAGGGGTTCGTAGCATGAAAAACAAAAAAATTCTATCGCATAAACACACACAAGCCAATATCTAATCTACTAGATCGGTGTAACGAGATTATAGAGAACTAACCCTCGTAGATCCAAAGCGTATAACGAGATCAGATTCTCGTGGTTGATGTAGTCGATCACTTTCTGATCTCAAGTTCGTGTAAAAGATCCTTTCGGCGCCACGTTCCGGAAGCGCTTCCGCAGTCGGTCACACGTACGATACTCTATGAAGACCTTTCTATCTCTTGTTCTAGCAGGCAACGGAGATTGTATATCCTCTTCGCGATTCCAACAGCACGACAGTGTGGTGGTAGAAGTAGAGGAGAGATCCCGCAAGGCTTCGCCTAAGCCGGAGTGGGTATGGTGGAGTAGATAGAGAGCCTCTGCAACTAGGGTTTAGAGGTCGAGGGGTGGAGGTGGCCGACGTCTAAGGTTTAGCTAGACGGTGGCGGTTTAGAGGAGCTCTAGGCGACAGCGACTTGGGAGGGGGCGACGGTCAGCCTAGGGTTTTGGGGTAAGGCTCCAAGGGGGCACCCTACCCCTCCTTTTATAGGTGGGAGGGGCGGCTAGGGGAGGGGAGTCCACCCCAAAATCCCCTGGGTGGCCGGAGGCAAGGGAGGGAAACCTTCCTCCACTAGGTTTCCTCTCCTTCCTCCACTAGGCAATCTTGTTGGGATTTGACTTTTTTAAACTAGCGTTTGACTATTCAAACTAGAGTTTGATTTCTCTCTTCCCATTGCCTAGCCAAGTGACCTAGGACATGATGCAACCATACCACATTTGTATGACACATTCATGTACCCTTCCCTCTTCGGAGTGGTAGACCTTCTAGACCCTTCTAGAAGCTTTCGGTGAAAACACCGAAACACGTTTCCGAACCCTAGAATTGGACTTACCTTATATGAATGTTATTATCCGGACCATTCCGGGATCTCCTTGTGATGTCGTGGATCGTATCTGAGACTCCGAATAATATTCGATCCCTTACTCATATTCCATGTCTACTAAACAACATCAAATCCTTAAGTGTGTCTCCCTACGGTTCGTGAATTATACATACATGATTGAGACTCTTCTCCGATCAATAACCAATAGAGGAATCTGGAATTCATATGGCTCCCACATATTTCTACGATAATTTCGTGATCGAATGAACCATTTACATACGATACCAATTTTCCTTTGTCTCGTGATACTTTACTTATCTGAGGTTTGATCGTCGGTATCTCTGCATACCTAGATCCTTCCGAGGTACGCGCGCTTGTGCCGCAGCGCCCGCGGGAGCAGTGCGCGGCGGCATGTGATCCATGCGTCCAACACAGACCTGTCTGTCGGTGCGGGCGGCACCAGAACCCACGCCATATTGATATGCGAGCCGCTAGGGAGGATGACATCAATTGTGGTTGTAGGGATCCCCTCTTCCCACCGCCGCTTGCACTCGGCCACCGGGATGTACAGGCAGTCACGACGTCGAGGGGATGCTCCAACACGTGCAGTGGGCGTAGCTACATTTATTTTACACGTGATGCGTGTCGAGGGAACACCGCAACATCATGAGGAAGGTTGAATATTTATTTCTCTTTTATCCTTTTGCACGTTTTTGATATGACGCACGTATAACATTCTGCCCTCCAACTAATGTCACTAATATGTTTAGAAATGGGACGAATGAGATTGATAAAAGAAAGAAGGCTAGTATACGAATTGGCATATGTGGTTTATGTTGGGCTATTTGAAATTGCAAAAATGATATAATCATTATCTGAAAAAAATACTACAAATCTTTTACAGGTTATTCGCTTAACTACTTATTTTATGATCCAATCCGCTTATGTAGCACCAGCGAGAAAGCATGGCTACTGGGTGCAGCCGCTTCTCTAGATTGCATGGGACTTCTATTACCTTGCTATTAGGCGGCGTTGCACTAGAATGCGATATGTGTAGCCCGTTTATGATTGTAATTTAAAGGTGGCTGATACATAATATATGTCTTAACCCTTTAGATCCGTGATTGTAACGTACCGATTCCGATTCTACGTCTTTGGCAATAAAAAGATCGTGTGCATCATCATATGATGCATATGCCGGGGCTGTGTTTCCCGTTTCAAAAAAGAGAGGGACTGTACTTAAGCGGAATCCTATCTTCTTTTTTTAGGGAAAGCAGAATCCCTGTCTGACTAATCAAAAATCGCGGTGCAGAAAGCAGGCCAGCGTAAACTGCCGATCCAAAAAAAAGCCGTCCTGGGCCCAACAACGGCTTGAGGCATGGCGACTTCCTCGCGAAGCCACGTCCTTTGCTCATCGTCTTTACCCACAGAATTTCTAGGGATCTACAAGTACTCATCCTCCCATCTTTGCGAAAAAGACGTGCCAATACGGCATGCGGCATGTATATCAGTGGGGTCAAAAAAAAAAAAGAACAGTAAGATTTGAACTGCATAAACCCGGTCCAAACTCCAAATTTCAGTCTCTTTCTCAAGTTCGTACTTCTTTGTCTAGAAATAAATCTCTTTCTCAAGTTTGTATATTCGCTTGTCCAGAAATAAGTGATTTATGTTTGTCTAAATTTATATATATCTAGATAATTTTAATATATAGATACATGTAAATCTAAAGAAAGTCAAGTTACTAATTTCTGAATGGAAAGAGTAGTACCCTCTCCGACCCATATTAGTTGACTTGGATTTGTCTAGATTTGGATGAATCTAGACACTATTTAGTATATAGGTTCATCTAAATTTTGAAAAATCCAAGTCAACTAGTATGGGTGGGTCGGAGGGAGTAATATATTTTCTCTAAAATACCGGCTCAGTCTTGACCATGGAGCAATGCCTGTCTGTAGAAACCGTTCGGCGGTCTGCAGGTTCAGTTTTTCGAGCTCAGACAGATCCTCTCGACATGGGGATCCAGCGCAAAATTTCACCGTGCGACTGGCGCTGCCGCTCGCCATCCGCAGCAGCGGCCGCGGTGGCAACCTACGCGCGTCGTACTCGTACACTGGCCACTGCTGCATCGATCGCCTTTGGCGTCAATGCGGTTTACCGACGCGCAGCTGGTTGGAACAGCTCGATCGCTCGATCGGCAGCATAGCTCGACAGAGATCGAAAAGGAAACCGGCGATGGCGCCCATGTGTCGGCTCATAGCCGTGCAGCGTCCCCTGTTGTTGTCTGTTGAGCGATGTATTGACTATTGAGTAGAGGTAGAGGGGACACTGTGGAGTGTTGGGAGAGGGGCACGCACGGATTGCGCCAATCATTGTAAGGATGCCGATCGATAGCGAAGAAGAAGAAGAGAAGGTTTCGAAAATATCCCCAAACCTCCTAGCTAGGACGCTTGCAGAGCTAGGGGATCGGAGTGGAGCGGATTAAACATTTCAGGGTATTGACAGGGTGCGTGGTAGCCAAAAAAATTACTTAGCTGCTATTACTTGGACTCTACGATTGCATTGGGGCGTTGCTAAACCTGTGGAGATGTAGGATTTGTGGTGGTATCAGTTCGATTCTTATTCTCTGCTTTCCTACTTTTTTTTTTTTTGCGGGTATGTTTTCCTACTTTTCACTTGGCTGCGGCCTCCTACTTTTCTCTACAGTACTTATTTCTATGTGTAAAACTCTATGTTTTGTTGATGATGAAGCATGCCGAAAATCCTTTTTCGCCAAAAAAAAAAAAACGTTAGGCGACAACAGGAGTGGTAGGGAATGTCTAATTACTGATCTTACTAGTGTCTGCTGGTGGTGGAGAAGGTGAGGACTAGCTAGAGGCTTAGGCCGTTAGGCGACACTGTTCTTTCAGGCTACTTTCCATATTGTCACACTATGCTGAATGTCTGGAAAGTCGCGCGTCCTACTGCTCATGGCGAAAGCACCGGGAGGTGAAAGTCGCCGATAATTTCATAAGAGGATCTTCCAGCACCTCGGTAATAAATAACCTCACTCATCTGGCTATTAACCCCAGTAATTATCAGTATCATAGGAGCAGGGCACATCTACCATCCCTTCAGCCCGGGCAGTCACCCAGGCTTGCCGACACGCGACATTCTTATACCGGCGCCAACGTTCTTTAAGTTGGGATTTGCAAGCTATGACTCCAAGATCAACTGTTAGTGGCTTCCTAACATCAACTCAAAAAGGCACCACATCTGTGGTAGTATGATCAATGTGGCTCATCAAGCACATGGGAGGGCGACAATGTATTACTAGGACACAAGTACGTGCATCGCCGAGCAAGCGCACAGGGCGCAAGAACGCCTTTTCTCCCAGCCGCGCTACTGTTGCCCCTTCTTCACATAGGACGTCACTAGTACCAAGGCAACATGACGCGTCACCCAATCATCAACGGAGCAGGTAAGTTAGGGCTAGTACTACTAGGGTAAAAAGAGTACGTACCACAAGTCAGAAAATAAATAACATGATAAAGTGCCAAAGTCACGAAAGGAACAGATAAGAAAAGAGCAACGTTTTCCTCGAGACGCATACCTACGTGGCACGGACAGTTTTGCAGAAGCATAGAGTCACGGCAACCGAGCTAGATAGACGCCGCGAGGGCATGTGCACCAGGCCGACCTAAACTATCGAATAAAATGGTCATTTTTTGTTTATTTGGGTTAGACCACGATAACTTTTGGGTCGTGCTTCGGTCTATCTAGCCAGCCATGGCCAGCCACGTCCAGCGACACGATTCATCTGTCCGTCCTGCCGTTTCTTGGCATTATCGTTGACCAAGTCTTTGGCAATCAGCTCAAACACTCAAATTGATAAGCAAATAACATACAAATTGACTATCAAATAACATATAGCAGACATGTGCCATCGCCATTTGAGTATCGCCAACAAGTGGCAATGGATTTGAAATGTGCAAAATGGGGCAATATCATACATAATATCCAAAAAATGCAGCTTCTGCCCAAAAAGTAGCATTCACCGTCGTGATTGCCGTTCAAGCATCGTGAGCCTGGATGGTCTACCGCCTCCTCGCGACCCAAGCCCTGCGATCAGGGTTGGCGATGGTATCCAGGTCGGTGAGCATGATGGCATTCTTCTTGGACATGATCTTGACTTCGGCCTCCTTTCCTTGGCCTCTGCATCCAACACCCTAGGCCTAGCCTCGGCCTCCTTGGCCTTGGCTTAGGCCTCCTTGGCCTTTTCCTTGGCCTCGATCTCCATTAGCCTAGCCTTGGCGTTGGCCTCCTCCACCTTGATATACCTCGTCTGGAGCTCGACAAAGGTCTTGGTGGTGGCCTCTTTCTCTTTGCACCCCTCTCTTCCTTCTCGGGGATGGCCTCTTCCTTCTTCTCTATGAACTTTCTCAAGGTCTCCTAGAATGCCAAGGAACCGACCTGGCGGGCGATGTCGGCCTTCGTAGCCTTGTGGCCTCCAGGCCGACGGGCACGGACGTTAATCCCGTCGCCTGTAGGGTTGACAAAGCATTCGTCATTGTCTTCGTCTAGGTCGACGACACTGCCCGTCGAACCATTGCTCTTGCCCTTATTCTTGTTGTCAAGTTCTTTCCAAAGGGTATAGCTAGTCTCTCATTGTTTGCAGCCCTTTGATGGCGCCCAGTACTTATCGTGGGACGCTTCGTTGGAAACCCCAAGAGCAAGGTATGAAGCAGCACAGCAGCAAGTTTCTCTCAGTAAGAAACTGAGGTTATCAAACCAGTAGGAGGAAGGAAACGTCACACAGGTGTTGCAATCAACGCAGAGACCTGCACAACACAAACTCAAGACTTTGCCCCAACGAATCAGTGAGGTTGTCAAGCTCACCGGTTTGCTGTAACAAAGGATTAAACGTGTGGAAGGTAATGGTGGTTTGCAGCAAGTAAACAGGTAACAGTGGAAGATGTATCAATGGTAAAGATTGGACCGGGGTCCTTAGTTCACTAGAGGTGCTCTCTTTAGATAAACAACATGGCATGAAGGGTAAACAAATTACAGCGGGGCAATTGACAGGAACTGAGTAAGGCATAACAATACAATTAGTAGTCAGAAAGATCCTATGAGGCTGATTGGGCAATACAACAATATACATAGACCGCCATCCAACTGCATCTATGACTAGAAGTCCACCTTCAGGTTATCATCCGAACCCCCTCCAGTATTAAGTTACAAGCAACAGACAACTGCTTTAAGCAAAGTGTGTAAGGTAAACAGTCCACATGTTCCATGAACAAGAGACCGTTGTTTTATCTCTAGTAGCAACAACACATCTACAACCGAAGAGATTTCTGTCACTTTCCTTGGAAACTAGAGGCATGAACCCACTATCGAGCATAAATATCCCCTCTTGGAGTCACTAGCAACTACTTGGCCGAGATAATCACTAGCAACAGAGAGCATGCAAGATCACAAACAACATAGACATGATAGAATCATAAAGATAAAACCATTAATCAAACCAACATAATAATCTCAATATCTTTAACATCCCAGCATTAGAGCTTAGAAATATGCTGAACACAGATGTGTGCATTGCATTCATGCATAGAAAATCCAAATAATTTTCGCGTTTTTGAACAAAACTTGTCAAAGTGATTGAAGCTTCTCTCAACTTGATGGAATTGAAGTAGATCATCAAGTTGACTGAGATAAGTTTCAATATGACCTTTGCTAAAACCTTATTTTGTGTAAGGGAGATTTGATCTAAGGGTAGAGCAAATGTAATAAAAGTTAAAACCCTAATACATTACTTAATGGTTATATTTGATCCTTAGTTGATCATATCCTAGTATTCATTATAATAACTCATGAGTACCAAGTTAAGGATATTACATAAATAATAAGAGTGTAGCAGCTGTATCTTAATCTCATCTGCTTATACCATGAGTATCAAGGTAATACTTAACCCTACCTCTTTAGTGAGATTGAGTAGGAAGGAAACCAAATCAAGATCATTCACCATATATCTTTCTTTCCATATTAATCATTATCATCTCTATTGAATCCTATCCTTATATTTGTTGTACATCAATGTTGAGTAATCAACTATTGATTCACCAATTCTTAGCCTATCAACAATTGACCTATCCACTCTTGTCCTTATCATAGCATTCACTTCATACCTTTAGATAAGAAGTAGGAAGAGGTAAATAATAATGCTAGATTTGTATATCATTTTTGGGATGAGAGTGTTGGAAGATAATGAAATCAATATGATAATTGATGGAGTTAAAAGTCACTCCTAAAATGAAAGAAGAGTTATATGGAATATATAAGTATTTGGTGATAGAGAAGATTACAAGGATGAACCCTGAAGATAGTTACCAGGAGCAGTCATATTGGATCAAGTAGGTATAGTCAATGAATTATATCTCTTAATCAAATAGAGCTAAACAGAAGATAATTATAATACAACTGTAGTATTGTATGGATGGAATCCTTGATTAGCCAACTGGAAACCTAAGCCATAAATGATCAAAGGATTATAATGGACCATGCTTTAGTCACCAAGATTGAATGCTTATATCATGTATAAGTGACATTGGTGGATAAAACATGATTGAATCCTACTATAGATATGTTATTCTAGGTTAGCCATGACAAGTCACCATGATATGATGTGAAGTTTTAATATGAATTATTAGAGTCAAGTAGAGACAAGATAGTATGATTAAGATGATGTTAGAGCAACATTGGATTAAAGAAGTAGTATTTTTCTCTTTGGAAATACTAAGCACTTAAAGTGAAGTAGGAGTTGATGTATACATCTATTGAAGTGATATTCGTGAAGGATGATTAAGAAAGAGTATGAAAGTAGTTGGAAGTAACCACTTGTTGGATTGGAGGTTATCAGCAGCAGAGTGGTTGATATAACCAAGTATGGATATAAAAAGATTATGAAAGATTTAGTGTCAAGCTCATTGGATTTATAAATAGATTTAAAAAGAATAAAGGTGGATAAGATTATTCATGTGAAGTAAAGCTCATCATGTTAACACATGATGATGGATAGGAAGAAGTAAAATATCTAGGAAAGTAATTCCTTAATCAGAAGTCCAGGATTGTGAATTATGGAAGATAGGAATTCTTGGTAAACACCCAACTTTAAATCCTTAACCAAACATAATATCCACTTTCTATGAATGATCTATCATCTTATTTCTATAATGGCTTATAGGAATATTTTCCTATAGCAAATCACTTAAGCACATATTTCTCATTTCCAATTATCATAACCATATGTGCTTAGGAGTTATCTTTATCAATTCCTTCTCATAAGTTAGCCTAGAAAACAATTCCACTACCTTACTTTAAATGGTGATATCATTAAAAAAATCACAAACATAAAGACAATGTGTTTAACCATTAATCTTTATTCACATCAACAAAAGAATATAAGTATATTAAGAACCCTAAAACCTAGGGTAAGCATTTACAATTCAAACCCTAACTTCTATATTAGTTATAATAAAATATTTATATTGCTATTTCCTAAATTTATGAGAATAATATTAACCATATTAAATTACTCAAAACTTTATGTGTCCAATAATAATGAAGGATCTATATATATAAAAGTTTCTTTAATATTATAAATCAATAAGACACAAAACTCATGGATTAAATAGTAATAAATTCTTTAATAAGTTTATGGATATGATATAAATTAAATTCATCTCAAAATACCCTACAAATACAAAAAAGAAAAATATATATAAAGAAAATAAAGAAGTGATAATATTATAAAATAAAAATTCACAAAATGAATCTGAATACACTTCATTAGTGTTGCAGCTATTTATTTAATAATGTCTATAAAAAAATTTGCAAACAATTGTGTAGATATAAATTTAGAAATGAAAACAGGAAATAGAAAAGGTGTAATTAAAAAGAAAAATGAAACCAGGCTTCAGCCCATTTCTTATTTACCGCTCACGAGCTGCAACAGGCGTTGCTTTGGTCGATTCTCCCAGCCCAACATCAGCCCACACAGCCCAAGACCGGCCCAGTACCCCTTCATTTCTTTTCCTCCTTTCTTCTTTGTTCGCATGTAAGGACGTCAGGAGCAAGAATGGCGCGCCGCTGGCCGTCCGTCAGCCGTGATGACCGTCGTGCCCTAAGATGCGAGCCACCGCTCTCTGAGCCTATAAGGATCCCGTACCCGCAGAGAACAAAACCCAATTCCTTTTCTCCCTCGTTTTCCCTTATCCTCTATAAACCGAGCTCGCCGGAGATCACCTCCCTCGTTGTTCCCGACCACCCTAGGACCAACGGAGGACACCAGCATGCTCGCCGTATTTGACTTGTTCATATTAGAAAAATCACACAAGCCGGCGCAACCCCAATCGACGGGATCGAAGTGTCTACCGCCGCCGGACGTCGCCGTTCATCGTCGATTGCCACCGTCACAGACCTCCTCCGACCTCTTCGACACGCTCTTCCGATTCCTGGTGAGCTACCGATACTCGTGGACCTCTCCGATTCGATCATAACCCTCTCTATCTCCCTCGCCACTGTGGTGTTTTCTCACCACCCTCGGCGCTCGTCGGAGCTTAGTCTCCGATGACCATTTTAGAGTCAGTAACAAATGCATTTATTAACCTGAGAGTGTGAGGTGGCTATTGGCCCACTGGTCAGTGACCTTGGGTAGGTTCTGTATTGGTATAAAAAAGATGTTCTCTGTTTAGAAATTAGATAAAACATTATAAAATCAAATACAAATATTTCCTGAAATGTAATAAAGTGATTAAAACTTGTTTAATTAATAACTTTTGATTTATAATTCAGAAAAATGTGTATAATATATGGAAATTTGTAGAAAAATAAGATCTATAACTTAAAAATATTATCAAACATTATTATGTTAACAATTTAAATAATAATTATTTAATAAATATTTTATAAGTTTTAATACTTTGATAAATCATATTTTAATATTAGTAAATGTTAAAAATATAAATAAAATACCAAAAATCTTAGAAAAATAAGAACTATAATTTAAGACTATAATCAAGCATTATTATTTCACTTAATTAAATATTTATTATTTATTAAGTATTTATAAAAGTAATAAACCTTGTAAAAAATCATATCTTATTATTTATAAGTCACAAAAATAAATGTAATATACCAAAATGATCATAAAAATAATACCTACATGTTAAAAATATAATATTCCACTTTTGAGTTAAATAAAAATTTAAATACCTTAATAACTTGAATTTAAACCTATTTCCTTAATTGATAATTCATATCAGGGTAAATAAAATTTGCTAATATTTTAAAATTTATCAATTGAGTCTAATAAATAATATTAGTCTTGAACATTGATATTTGGAAGTCAAAATGGTTTAACACATTTTAAATACAAGTTGATTGAATTATCATTAATCCATAAGTGTAGATTATTCCTTAAAAAGATTCTTATCCAATATAAAATCTCCAAGAATAATTTTGTAGTGAAATAAAACCTACTCCAATACCTCAACTACAAGTCATAAACAAACCAAAACACTATATTAAATCCATAAATAGTTAAGTAACATTACTTTCTTGTTTCCAAACCATAACCACTCATTTATAAAAGCATAAATGCTTCTGAAAGGATCGTATGGGCACCTAGAGGGAGGGTGAATAGGTGCTACTTCAAATTTTCTTATTTTTCAAATTAAGGTTTGACCAAAAGGTAAATTCTCTAGATAATGCAACTAAGGTGAATTTACCTATATGACAATTATGCAAGAGCAACCACAACACAAAGTAGGTAAAGTGCGGTAAAGGATAGAAGTAACCAAAGTGGTGGACGCGGAGACACAAGGATTTGTTTCCCGTAGTTCCTTCCTTTTGAGGGGAAGTACGTCTACGTTTGGAGAGGGGGTGGTTTCAAACCACCAACGCCACGAAAGGCCTCCCTTGTTCTTCGATGAATCTCACCCCAACGGGATCGATTCACCTTCCACTATATCGGCAACCTTCAAGGTGGAAGCCGGCACCTTTACAAGTTTGGGGCACACATCCACAACTTAATCGGAGGCTCCCAAATACAAGCAAGCTGTTAAAGCAATCAAAGACAAGCTTGTAAGAACCAAAACAAGAACTAGGGTTTCCAAGAAAACACTAGAGCAAAGGGGCCCTCAATGAAATGAGGGGGAAATGAAGATCTCTTTTGGTAAAGTAGTAGATCGGGGCCTTCTCCTTCGATTCCCCAAAGATCAAAGACTTTGGATGGTGGAATGAGGATATCTTGAAGATTTGGTGGCTCCAATGGTGGTCTTGAATTTAATGTGGATGAGCATCTTGTCCCAAGGTAGGTGTTGGGGTATTTATACCCCTCCAAGAAATCTGGCTGTTGGAGCCTTTAATGTAGCGATAGTACCGGAAGTTCAAGCGGTACTACCGGAGAACTCCGGTACTACCGGACCTGGTACCAGACTTGGTACCGGAAGACCAATATTCAAACTTCATAAGCCCTGGCCACAGCGGTACCACACTTGGTGCTACCGTAAAGCGGTAGTACCGCAAGTGGCAACCGGTACTACCGGAGTCGCAGTGGAATCAACAACTTGGTCAAGAAAACTCTCTGTCACGCTAGGTAGCAAAATGCGGTAGCCAGTGGATTTTGCCAACATACAAAAGGCTACTGCCACGCCAGGTAGTAAAATGCGGTACTACCGCATTTTAGTACCGGGGTGAGCAGTGGCCTTTTATAGGTTGGAAAAGGGGGTTCTGCTGCGCACGGTACTAAAATCCGGTACTATCGCATTTTAGTACGAGCGATAAGCTTTTGACAAGTGGTTAAAGTTATCGTCGCTAGGTACTAAAATGCGGTACTACCGCTTTTTAGTACCTAGCCCGGCAGTGGCTTTTTAGCAACTGATCACAATCTACTGCCGTGTCCGGTAGCAAAAAGCGGTACTACCGCTTTTTGGTACCGTACGAGGCAGAAAGTTTCTGGACGGTTGTTAAACCATTACCAAGCCTTTTTCAATGCACCTGCGATACACTCGACAAATAATTAGTCAGAAATGTGTGTTGTTATAAAACACCAAAATCACTAGGGATAGGAAATGCTCTTTCAATCTCCCCCTTTTTGGTGTTTGATGACAACACAAATTTTGCAGGGTAATCCATTGACTATAAGATAGAGATGGGGCTCCCCTGGATACGTAGAATCAAGCCACATACTATCAATAAGTTACCTGGGAGTAGAAGTCGCACATACCTTTGCTAAATAACATGTGATGACCAATATTGATTAGGAATGGGGAAGGTCGTCACATACACCACATAAGATGGATCCAAATGAGAATAGCCATATTACACAAGATGGATCCATATGATAACCACACAGTCTCACCATACATAGCACAAATAGTTAGTTCACACATAATAAGAGGCAAGTAAATAAAGTTCACAAGCGACTAAGAATCAATGGCAAAAATGTGCTTGTGACTTTTCCCTCGCAAATCCCGCATACCTAATGTGCAACTTCTCCCCCTTTGGCATCAAGACGCCAAAAAGGGGACAAGAGCAACACTAACGTCCCGGGGATCATTCATCCTCATAATCCTCCCATGCATCATCATGAGTTGGCGGGGCACGGAAGGAGGAGGTGGCATCATCATCCCAGTGGATGTGCTTGGAGATCCATTGGTCTTCTGGGGTAATGTTGTTCTCGGAGCCCTTGGAGACGGTCAAGCCTTGAGCCTCCATCATTTCCTTCTGACGAGCAACTGACTTCTTGGCATAGACATGTGCCTCGTACATGCGTTTCTGATTGTCCACTTGGAGGCAGAATATCTTCTTGAGTTTGGCCTCAAATCTCTTGGCCCAAGATGGTTGAGCGGGCTTGCGACGTGAGACCACATAGTCAGTATCCTGCTGGGCATCATCAGCATCACCGGATTCCTCCACAACAGGGTTCCCATCCTCATCAACAATCTGACCATCGGCATTGCGTGGTTTGAGATGGGTCTTGATCAACAGATTCTTGTGGCGGTGAGTGACAAGGCGAAGAGAAGGCAAGTCACGGGCAATCACAGGGCACTTGCTAATAATGAGAGCCATGATGTACGGAGCAAAAGGAGGCACCCTCCTTTGAAAAGTGGCACATATCATTTCATTCCAAATAACATCCATCACATCCATAGGTAGGCCAGAGTCACGGTGGTGAAAGGTGGCGAGCATAATATCCACCATGAAGGCATGTATCTCATCAACATTCCCAGCACGGGGGCGATGGTCT
Source organism: Avena insularis (assembly GCA_023614405.1). Taxonomy (NCBI): domain Eukaryota; kingdom Viridiplantae; phylum Streptophyta; class Magnoliopsida; order Poales; family Poaceae; genus Avena; species Avena insularis. The sequence goes on along the minus strand of CM042695.1, from coordinate 371,602,848 downwards.
CACGGAAGATGTGATGCAAGATGTCATATGTAGGTAGAAGCCCTTTGATCTTTCCAGGGATGCCGCGCCCCCTGATGTACAGTGGTGCAAGAGCATCCTTCTTCTTGGGGCGATCATTGTCATGACACCGAAATCCAACGGGAGTGTCTTTGCCACAGTCTTCGTACCCGAGAATAGCCGCGAACTCAGCCAACGTTGCTTGCTTGACAACACCCTCGGTCATCCAGGTGAGAGTCCGAGTCTGATTCTTGGCAAAGTGAACGGTTGCATAGAACTGAGTAATGAGCATTGGGTCATAGTTGCACCGGAACTCCATAATGGGAAGCAAGCCAATGTTGGTGCAAATCTCAAGAGCTTCACCAAAGTAGTTCAGGTGTTTCCTCACATGATTCATCTCGATCCACTTTTGTGGAACCACCATTTTGTCATCTTTCATGAGGATCTCATGGAACACCCGCTCTTGGAAGTCCGTATAGAAGAGGCTACCTTCCCGAGCATGAGAGCGAGCAGCCACATAGGGATTGACAACACGCAGGTCATGAAACTTTGTCTTAGACAAATCAGATAGCAGCTTTGGCCTAGATGGCCCTGAATTGTGGCTCTTGCGAGGACCGGAGGGAGGAGGAGATGGAGGATCTTTACCACGACCAGCACTTTGCTTGACCCCCCACCCCGACGACCACGAGTTGCTTGCAGTTTTAGACGGGCGCTAGGTTGAGGCATGACCTCCTCTTCTGACTCAATCTCTGACTCATAGTCCTCGATCTCATGGTGAGCTTTGGAGCGTCTACGTGATCCCCGAGAACCCCCTGCACCTGTGAAAGAACGAGGGAGATAGCATAGGGGTAAGGGCACAAGAACCCGAGACAAACCGAGGATGGAACTCTTGGTATTAAAAAAAATTGTAGTCATTACAGGGCGGTAGTACCGGAAAAAGATTCCTGGTACTACCGGCCCGCGACCACAGGGCAGATCTGAGACGGAGATCCATGTACGGACAGTAAATTTGTTGTAAAACAAGAATTCCATCGGACAAAGTGGTAGATCTGGTAGATAGCACACGGTACAACCTCAAGAATACGTGTTTTAGCCAAGAATCAAAGTTTCCCTAGATTCAATGGATAAAACAAGTGAGAAGAGGAGGAGAGCGGTAGTACCGGTGTCCATGGCGGTGGAGAATGAGGAGGAGCCCGCGAGGAGGCCGCGGTGTGGATTCAGGAAAAGGAGAAGGGGGCAGGGCTCCGGCGGCGTGCTCGTGCTCCTGGGCGACGCTGGTGAGGAGTGGAGACGAAGAACTAATGAGGCACTGAGAGGTGCCTCTCCCACGTCTCCAATCTTAACCGAAACACACAAGCGGTAGTACTGGAGCCACGAGCGGTAGTACCGCTATGCGGTAGTACCGTAGACAACTACCGGTAGTACCGCACCTGGGAAGTTGCCAGACAGGGCCCTGGAACCTGATCCAGGAGCGGTAGTGCCGCTAGTAATTTCCGGTAGTACCGTTTGGCGGTAGTACCGCCAGTGAGAACCGGTAGTACCGTAGCCATCAGGACAGAGAGCCAAGATACATAAAATGGAGGGTCCTTGTGCAGAGTAGATGAGTTTTGTCGGGGGATAAGAATGGCATGGGTTTAGAGAGTCACACTGATATGGGCCAATGCACTCAAAAATTACTAAAAACATATGGAGAGCCAAATGTGAGTGCACGACCAAAAGAACAAAACTAACTAGAGGATGACAAACATGAGTAAGCACAACAACCTCTCAATTGAGAGGGGGCGGTGGCCTAGGCCACCATGTTTGAGTATACTCGGCTTGGCACCACGAAGATATATCTTGGGTCCATTACCGAAACTCGTCATTAAGCTCACATATCACAAAATGATATTAAGAGGAATGATTTTGTTTACTTTGCGGAAAATGGGGGGAGGGGTGGTCCAATCAATTAGGACCGCACTCTCCCTATGTCCATGCCTACACCTAAACCAAATATGGGTCGAGTATTAGGTGAGAGTGCAAGATAATCAAGTCAAGCTCCTTGAATCTGCGATATTTAGTTCATTCCTCAAGTAGCAAAACCTTGCTTCATCAAGTGGCTTCGTGAAGATATCGGCAAGTTGATCTTTGGTTGATACATAGGATAGATCAATATCACCTCGAGCAACATGATCTCTAATAAAGTGATGACGAATCTCAATATGCTTTGTCCTTGTGTGATCCACCGGGTTGTATGCAATTTTGATGGCACTTTCATTGTCACATAGAAGAGGCACTTTGTCACAATGGACACCGTATTCCTTTAAAGTTTGCCTCATCCATAGCAATTGAGTGCAAGCACTAGCGGCAGCAACATACTCGGCTTCGGCGGTAGAGAGAGATATACAATTTTGCTTCTTAGAAGACCAACATACCAACGACCTACCAAGAAATTGGCAAGCCCCGGATGTTGATTTTCTATCGTCCTTATCACCCGCCCAATCCGAATCCGCGTGTCCACAAAGAGCAAATGTTGAGCCTCGAGGATACCAAAGACCATAAAATGGGGTATGAACTAAATATCTAAAGATTCTCTTGACCGCCATTAAATGGCTTTCCTTAGAAGCCGCTTGATATCTTGAACACACACCTACACTCAACACAATATCGGGTCTAGATGCACAAAGGTAAAGCAAAGAACCAATCATGGACCGGTATACCTTTTGATCCACATCTCTACCATTTGGATTTTGTTCTAGATGAGTCTTTGTCGCCATGGGAGTAGGAGCTCCATTAAATCTTGCATTTTGAATCTCTTGAGCATATCTTGAGTATACTTGGCTTGATTGAAGAATGTCCCTCCTCTAACTTGCTTGATCTCAAAGCCAAGAAATACTCTCAACTCTCCCATCAAAGACATCCGGAACCTACTAGTCATAAGCTTTGAGAATTCATCATTAAAAGCTTTGTTAGATGAGCCAAAGATAATATCATCAACATATATTTGGCATACAAAAAGCTCCCCATTGACCCTCTTAGTAAAAAGAGTGGGATCGATTTTCCCAACCTCAAATCCACGGTCAAACAATAATTCTCTAAGGTGCTCATACCACGTGCGTGGGGCTTGCTTGAGCCCATAGAGCGCCTTATCAAGTTTGTAGACATGGTTTGGGAGGTGGGGGTCCTCAAAACCCGGGGGTTGCTTAACATATACTAATTCATTTAATGGACCATAAATAAATGCACTTTCTACATCCATTTGTTGCAACTTAAAGTTATGATGTGCCGCATAAGCAAGAAGGATACGGATGGACTCAAGGCGAGCCACGGGTGCATATGTCTCTCCATAGTCAATGCCTTCAATTTGAGAGAAGCCTTGTGCAACCAATCTATCCTTGTTTCTTACTATGATTCCATGCTCATCTTGCTTGTTCTTGAATATCCACTTTGTTCCAATAACATTGCGGCAATCCTTTGGCTTCTCAACTAACTTCCATACTTTGTTTCTCTCAAAGTTGTTGAGTTCTTTGTGCATAGCTTCTAACCAATCCGAATCTTCAAGAGCTTCCCACACTTTCATTGGTTCAATCATGGAGATGTGTGCTTGGTGTTCACTGAACCTCTTCAATTGTGCTCTTGTGGAGATACCTTTCCTTAGATCACCAACAACATTTTGGAGGGAGTGGTCTCTTAATTCCAACATTCTTTCCTTTCTAGCTTCGCGACAAGCGTGGATCTCCGTATTGTTTCTAGGAGGACCCTCTTCATCATTTTGATCCTCGTCTTGACCATCATCTTGACCTTGATAATCATTGGAATCATCCTCTATATTGGGATGCAAAGATTGACCTTGGTCTTGATCAAGTGCTCTTCTAGCATCAATTTGAGCTTGTCTCAAAGCAGTTTGTACGGATCTTCCTTGAGAAATTGACTTGGCACCACTTGACAACCTGGCGAATGGATCAAGCTCCCCTTGACTAGAGTTGCCACTTTGATCATCATGTTGAGGGTCCACATCTTGTCTTTGGCTTGAGTCAATGTCCTCTTCGGTGGATGGAGCTTGTTGAGGTTGTGAAGATGAGGGCTCCACTTGAGTGGAGCATAGTTCTTCTCGATCCGCCATAAGGGGTTCCTCAACGGGGCGGATAAATCCCACACCCATTCTTCCTATGGCATCCTGAGGCATTTCATCATCTGCACCACAAGCATCAACACGCCCCCCTTGGGGACCATCATATTCTTCGAAGGTCACACTACAAGATTCTATGACGGCTCCGGAGAGCTTATCATAGATTCTATAAGTGTGAGATTCGAGACCATAGCCAACAAAAATACCCTCTAATGCTTTAGACTCGAATTTAGACAAACAAACACCTTTTATGAGATAGAAACACTCACAACCGAACACCCGGAAGTAAGATATGTTGGGCTTGTTACTGGTAAGAATTTCATATGGAGTCTTGTTGATTTCTTTGCGGAGGTAGAGCTGGTTTGAACCATGACAAGCGGTAGGGGTGGCTTCGGCCCAAAAGTTGTATGGAGATTTAAACTCCGCCAACATGGTCCTAGCCATCTCAATAAGAGTCCGGTTCTTCCTTTCGGCCACACCATTTTGTTGAGGGGTGTATGCAGCAGAATATTGATGTTTAATCCCCTCATCACTAAGGAAATCATTCAAGGTGTAGTTCTTGAACTCGGTGCCATTGTCGCTTCTTATAATCAACACGAGAACATTGTATTGCCGTTGAACCAAGTTGATGAAGTCAATAAAGGTCTCTTGAGTCTCACTCTTCAACTTTAAGAAATAAACCCAAGAGTATCTTGAAAAGTCGTCAACAATCACCAAACAATATTTCTTCCCACCAAGACTTGCATGAGATGGAGGACCAAATAGGTCCACATGGAGGAGTTCCAAGATCTTGGTAGACTTGATTTGATTCTTAGGCTTGTGAGGAGTGTCATGCATTTTTCCTAGAACACATGCCCTGCAAACACGATCTTTGGAAAAGGAAACATTTTCTTTTAGTCCAACAATATGGCCCTCCTTATGAAGACTTTGCAAAGTTCTCATATTGACATGGGCTAGTCGGCGATGCCATAGCCAACCCACATCAGCCTTTCCGAATAAGCACATCGGACCTGTAGTGGCTTGCTCCGAAAAGTCCACCACATACAAGTCATGTTCGACGTACCCAACAAAAGAGACCTTGAGAGACTTTCTCCACAAGAGGACCACAATATCAACATCAATAAAGACGGCAAAGCCCATATTTCCAAGAGCAAGGACTGAAAGTAAGTTGTATCCAAGGGTCTCAACAAGCATGACGTTCACGAGTGTAATGTCATGAGCAACCACTACCTTGCTGAAACCCATTACCTTAGACTTTGATCTGTCGGCATATGTCACGGTGATTTGATCATTATTTGTCTTTAGGTCCTTAACAATAGACGAGCTTTCGGTCATATGACTAGTGCAACCACTATCAAGCACCCACTTTGAACCTCCGGAAGCATATGTCTACAAAAGATCAAACTAATTCTTTAGGTACCAATTTTTCAATGGGTCCTCTTTTGTTAGCAACAAGGGTCTTGGGAACCCAAATAGACCAAGCAATATAACCATCATAAGGCCCAACATATTGTGCATACACATCACCATAATAATCACGCATTAGAACATAGTGAGGGTTAGCACTTCCCGCAAAGTCATCATGAGACATAGTTTTACCACTTGTGGTCTTACTATACACAAAGGTCTTGTTGGTCTCTTGTGCGGGCTTGGACTTCTTCTTCTTATTGTTCTTCTTCTTGGTTTTGGAAACAAAAACAATGCCCCCTTTATCACCACTACGCCTTTGCTTGCTCAAAAGATCATCAATGGACTCGTTGCCTTGTGGAAATGTGGCCTTAGCAAGCTCCCCCTTCAACCTAGCATTCTCTTCAAGAATAGTTGTGCTACTAGATGGAATGAAGTTACTAGGGGAAGGAATATTGGCCAATTGAGTTTGAAGCGTTTCATGGGACTTTGTGAGTGACAAGAGTTCACTCTCCAAGGCCTTGTGAGCCTTGTTAAGCAAACTAAAGTCCTCGGCAAGTTTTTCATGAACCACACCAAACTCAATCTTGTCCTTTTTAGCCCGTTTGTATTTAGCAATAGCATGATCACGCTCTTTGATGAGTTTGTTAACAATAGTGTCATTGGCCTCATCAAGCCCTTCAAGTTTTAATTCAAGTGACAACCTAGTTTCTTGTTATTCTTCTAGAGCATTGTTTAAAGCCTCTAGCTCAATCATATGTTCATGCCCAAGTTTACATCTTACATCTAGAAGCTCTTGAGTATGTGAGAGTTGATCTAAGATGTTCCCAAAATGTAACTTAGCATCTCCTTCTAGGTTAGTCATAAACTCATCAAAGGCAATTAATTCCTTTTTAAAATCAAGAGACATCTCATCATCAATTTCATCATTATCTAAGGGAGTAGAGCAGGATGATGAGGATACCTCTGTTCCTCTTGCCATAAGGCAAGTGACGTTCTTGGTGGAGGAGTTCTCATTTGGAGAATCGAAGAGTGAGAATGTTGGAGTAGAAGTGGTGGCTAACGTAACCACACCATTAGAAGTTTCCTCTTCCTCATCTTCATCATCTTCATTTCCGGAGGATTATTCTATGAGTGATTAAGACAATTTCTCCCGAATTCTTATTGATGGGATTCTTCTTGATGAAAGGTTTCTTGTAAGGTTCCTTGAGAGTCTTCTTCAACACAAGTTTACCACCATGATCTTCTCTCTTCTCATAGGGGCAACTTGCCACAAAGTGATAGCGGTCACCACAATTGAAGCAAGTTCTCAACCTAGTGGTATTCTCTCTTTTCCCATTTGGGTTGCTTATCCGTTGCATTTCCATCTTGGCCTTGGCGGGGTTCTTCCAAAATTTCTTTGCATAGAAAGCCATATATTGACCATGAGCAATCTTGACTTCATCGGGACGGTCCATGGAAAGTACTTCATCACTATCATCTTCATCCCCATGATCCACAACTTTGGCCTTCAAAGAAACATTGACAACATTGCTCATACCAAGGGCATGAGCACGTGCGTCTTTGGCATTCTTAGCGGCAACCTTGAAAGCGGCCATCTCTTGCATAACTTCATTGGAGGTCATGAGATGGTAGTTGTGTCTACCTTGCAAGCTCTTCAAGTACGTGGGCTCAAAGGGCATGAGTGCGCTCACATATTTCCTTTTTATCCATGCATCATCCACATGTGAGGCCCCCACATTTCTAAAAGCGGTGGTGGTGGTTTTGAGCCTTCGGTACATGTCTTCGTGATCTTCACCTTCTTTCATGTAGAAGCTTTCGGCTTCATTGCTTAGAGCATCATATCGGTTCCTCCTCATACTCTCATTTCCAACAAACAATACGGTGAGGGCATCCCAAGCATCCTTGGCAATGCTCAAGTGCTCAATGTGTCGATAATCCTTTGTCCCCAATCCTTGTTGAATCATATGCAAAGCAGTGGCATTGAGTTGACTATTGACAACCTCTCTTCTTGTCATGTTGTTTGGATCCCCAATAAAGAGTCCATGCTCGATGATGTTCCATAGTTCAATGCAAGAGCTGCGCACATGAGTTCTCATTAGTGATTGCCATTGAGCAAAAGTAGCCGAATCTTCAAGCTTAGGTGGTCACCCCTATTGTACACATGAGGGTGAGGGATGGGAGGATCGGGAGAGTACCAAGAATCACGATGCTCACCCTTCCCCCCATCAAGTTGTGTGGAGGAATTAGTGTTGTCTTGTTTACCCCCCACCATCATACCCTCGGGGGATACCGACGTATTCCCTTTAGGTAAAATGGATGGTTGATCCTCTTGAGGATATGGGGGTGATGAGCCTTCTTTGTCTTTAGATGTTGCTCAAGCATCTTCTTGACTTTGTTGACCAAGGAAGAGCTCAATCTTGTTTCCAAGTTTTTGAGATCTTCCATGGTCACCGGGGGTCGGCTCACTACCACCATCCCCTTTGTCGCTACCCATATTCTCTTAGGTGGTAAAGCCCAAATAAAGAGCCGAGGCTCTGATACCAATTGAAAGGATCGTATGGGCACCTAGAGGGGGGGTGAATAGGTGCTACTTCAAGTTTTCTTCTTTTTCAAATTAAGGTTTGACCAAAAGGTAAATTCTTTAGATAATGCAACTAAGGTGAATTTACCTATATGAAAATTATGCAAGAGCAACCACAACACAAAGTAGGTAAAGTGCGGTAAAGGATAGAAGTAACCAAAGTGGTGGACACGGAGACACAAGGATTTATTTCCCGTAGTTCCTTCCTTTTGAGGGGAAGTACGTCTACGTTTGGAGAGGGGGTGGTGTCAAACCACCAACGCCACGGAAGGCCTCCCTTGTTCTCCGATGAATCTCACCCCAATGGGATTGATTCACCTTCCACTATATCGACAACCTTCAAGGTGGAAGCCGGCACCTTTACAAGTTTGGGGCACACATCCACAACTTAATCGGAGGCTCCCAAATACAGGCAAGCTGTCAAAGCAATCAAAGACAAGCTTGTAAGAACCAAAACAAGAACTAGGGTTTCCAAGAAAACACTAGAGCAAAGGGGCCCTCAATGAAATGAGGGGGAAATGAAGATCTCTTTTGGTGAAGTAGTAGATCGGGGCCTCCTCCTTCGATTCCCCAAAGATCAAAGACTTTGGGTGGTGGAATGAGGAGATCTTGAAGATTTGGTGGCTCCAATGGTGGTCTTGACTTTAATGTGGATGAGCATCTTGTCCCAAGGTAGGTGGAGGGGTATTTATACCCCTCCAAGAAATCTGGCTTTTGGAGCCTTTAATGTAGCTGTAGTACCGGAAGTTCAAGCGGTACTACCGGAGAACTCCGGTACTACCGGACCTGGTACCGGACTTGGTACCGGAAGACCAATATTCAAACTTCATAAGCCCTGGCCACAGCGGTACCACACTTGGTGCTACCGTAAAGCGGTATTACCGCAAGTGGCAACCGGAGGCGCAGTGGAATCAGCAACTTGGTCGAGAAAACTCTCTGTCACGCTAGGTAGCAAAATGCGGTAGTAACGCATTTTGCTACCTAGGAAGTTAGTGGCTTTTGCCAACATACAAAAGGCTACTGCCACGCCAGGTAGTAAAATGCGGTACTACCGCATTTTAGTACCGGGGTGAGCAGTGGCCTTTTATAGGTTGGAAAAGGGGTTCTACTGCGCATGGTACTAAAATCCGGTACTACCGCATTTTAGTACCGGAGCGGGCAGTAGCTTTTGACAAGTGGTTAAAAAGCTACTGTCGCACTAGGTACTAAAATGCGGTACTACCGCTTTTTAGTACCTAGCCCGGCAGTATTACCGCTTTAAAAGCAGCGGTATTACCGCTTTTTGGTACCGTACCAGGCAGAAAGTTTCTGGACGGTTGTTAAACCATTGCCAAGCCTTTTTCAATGCACCTACGATACACTCGACAAATAATTAGTCCGAAATGTGTGTTGTTATAAAACACCAAAATCACTAGGGATAGGAAATGCTCTTTCAGTTTCTATTCCATTATAATGTTAGGAAACCACTATTCGAATAGAAGTAATGCCATTCTTAAATAACTTTAAGGTAATATTATAAGATGAGCAAATATAATATCATAAGCATTACACTTTCAAACCATCTATGTCTTTAAAGTTACCTTTAGTCTACAAGACTTTAAATATAATGCTAAAGACTTTATTATATGCTTTATAGTTAACTTTGGTCTGTTATAATTAAGTACAAAGCATCTCAAGTCCATACTATTCAAGCAAGCATAAAAAATATCAATCACATTCTATCAACCATATTCTAAAAGCTATCAGGATTGATCAAACCTTAATAAGGAAATTTTTTCTTCAAAAGTTATTCGTTTTGCCACTTAAGTCAACAGATGACAATTAATCATAATCACATTACTTTATATTCTACTTATATACTTAGGATCGATAACACTTAAGTTCTTTATAAGTGACATTACTTGTAAAGTAAAACTTGAAGATAAACAATTAAGGTGTAAGCAACCTTGAGTAACATTCCATATGTGTGTATCTTATTGTTGTATAGATACACATTGTTTCACACACACTCACAAGCCTTAATAAGAAGCACAAGTGTGAAATTTATCTAAAAGGACAACACATTCTAAAGAAACCATTTCTGGTATCCAAACCCTAGAACAACATTAACCCCGGGATTCGAGTTTACGAAATTGCATTACATTGCTTATGCATAATAGCATATTGCTTCTTTAAACATTAGTCCTTACCGGACCAATGATACTGATTTTAGATATTGGATCTTATATTGTCTTGAAGACCGTGAGTGCATAATCTTGCAATCACAAAAGGCAAGTTCACACTTGCTCATGTCCTTTGATTATTTTATGTAAAGTATTTTGCAAATCCAGTGTTGTCATCACCTGCATTTGAAAAAGAACAGAAAACACTATTTTCATAATAAGGTGATTATAGGTTATTTACCATGAGGTAATAACCTACTATAAGAGTTCCGGTGGTAAAGGAACATATTATCTAGGACTTAACAACCAATGTCGCCAGTGATTCTTGCGCCGCATATTACGCGTTGATCATGAGATTTGGAATGGGACAGAGAAGTCAGCTGTATCTTTTCCCTCTCGCATGGAGCCGGATGTGCGGGTCATGGCTATTATCACTCGTAGCGTGCATATTAATTGGTAATTCGTAGAGGATATGCAACATATGGGTGGGATCCCTCAACGTCCCACGATAGTTCCGGCATCTGAATGGTCTGTACTGCCAATAGCCGTAATTCAATAGGTGGGCTGGCGTACACCAAGGAGACATGCGGGGCCACGGAGAAGGTAGTGATTGGCTTGGATATTAGTCTGGGCCTCACACCAAGGAAGTGTGAACGAACCTGCAATTCGGATGTGCAACAAAGCTAAGAACTCTCATGGGTAAAGTAACGCACCTCTATAGAGTGTAAGAACTATAACTTGTTACTCCCTGTTCCGGGAAGGAGCTGCGAACGCGGCGGGAAAGTAACTCCATGAAAGTTCTGGTAAACCCGTGAAGGCTGACGGACATAGCTTTTCAGAATAAAAGCAACCTTTGAAGAAATGTTTACGAAAACCTGCATTGCCTACGACCTACGGTCTGTGGCTGTAGATATAGTACATCAAACACTCCTTTTATAGTGAACTTGCTGAGTACACTCGTACTCAAAGTATCTTCTTAACCCTTGCTAGGTTCTAAAGCCAGTACAGACGATGTATACATCAAGTTATGCTCCAGGAATCATCATCAGAAGCTAAAGTTCTTCAATAAAGTCAAGGAAGTCAACATATACATCATCTCAAGTGAAGACGAAGTTATTGATTAGATAGGAATACGATCTCTAGCCATAGAACCCATTTCTGTAGCATATTGCAATAACAGCAATGCAAGCCTCAATAGTTTAGAAACTAGTATTACTAGTATGATAGTTTTTGAGTTGTTTATTTCTGATTCTTCTTTGTAAGAAGTTTCTTTCTCTCTCTTTAACCTAGAGTGCTCTCTGGATATTGTGTAAAGAGTTGAGTTGTAACCTATAGTCATGTCTTGGACCTGCTGTGTTTTTGTTGTACCACTCTGAGGGATGTAATACTAGTGAACGGTGTTTCATTGGTGTTATGTCAATGACTATAGTGTACTACATCATGCAGTGGTATGCTGGGTCACCACAATATCCATCGGATCCCCGCAAACACAACATGCATGATTACAAATAGATTAGATCTTGATCATGAACGGAGCTCACAAGATCTATACATGAAAGCATAAAGGAGGAGATACAACCATCTAGCTACTACATGGACCCATAGTCCAAGGTGGACCTACTCACGCATAATACTGGAGAGAAGGCCTCCGGGATGATCTCCCCTCCGGCAGGGTGCCGGGAAGAACTTCAGATCCCCCGATCTAGGGACGATGGTGGTGGCGGCTACAGACGGTTTCGTAGATTTCTGATCGGGTACCCAGGGTTTCTGCATCAGGGGCTTCTTATAGGCGAAGGGGCGAGACTGGGAGGCGGCCAGGGCCACCAAACCCTAGCCAGGAACGGGCCCACCAGTCCCCGTGCCTGGGGTGGGTCTGCCCCCCTGGTTGGCCCCTCCGGCTCTCCTCTGGACTTCTTGTTCCCCACGGAAAGTAGTTGACTTTATCCTTTGTCCCGTCCAATTCCGAGAATATTTCTTTACTAACTTTTTTGAAACCAAAAATAACAGAAAACATGCATCTGGCACTGTTGCAACTTGTTAATAGGTTAGTACCAGGAAACATATAAAAATCACCTCAAAATGTGGACAAGTAAAGTAAAGTAGATACAAAACAAGCATGGAGCATCAAAAATTATAGATACGTTTCCAACGTATCAACATCCCCAAGCTCAACTCCTGCCCGTCCTCGAGTAGGTAAGTGATAAAAATAATAATTTTTGAGATGACATGCACCCTCACAATAAAGATCCAACCATTTGCAAGCATTGAAAGCTAGGATCAAAGAACTCTAAACATGTGCATGAAAGATGGAGTTCTAACAATAGGACATAGTAACTATGCATGCAACATGGCAAGCTACAAACAAAGATCATGAATAACATGCATTGAAAAATGTTTGTTTGTTTCACATGCAGAAAGCATAGCATAGTGGCAATCAGCTTGTCCCTCATAGAGTAGCAATATAATGCATATGACACCTGCAAAGTTCACAAGGGTGACTAGAAACAAGTAGCACAAGAGCAAATAATAACACAATATGCATCAATTAATAAGCTTTGGAACACTGCACATAGAATGGCAACTATGCTCTCTTAATGGTGCCTAAAGGTAGAAGGTGGAGACTCAATAATGGTGGAAGAAAGGCCTTTTTTGTAAAGGAAGCAGGAATTACAAGTTTCAAAAAGAGCTTCCGAAAATTATGGTACTTGTTAGCTTTCAGCCCTCATTTCCCCTATCATAAGCATCTTGAAGTGGTTAAGGTTAAAGTGGCAAAGCTGGAGTATATGCTTGACTAAGTATAAGTTGCCAATCTCATGTCCCTTGAATACGAGGGCCACACCTCATGCATACTCAACTTTGGGTCCAGGTAAGTTCTTGTCACTGTAAGTATTTGCATATCATTGAGAACCGACAACAGGGTACCCCTTGCACATGGTACATGATCTTTCCCATAACCAAAATGACAAGGCAAGCAGACAATGAGCATCTCAGCAATCTTCTTATTTACCATGGGAATATGGTGCTTTTTTCTCTCTTTCCTCTTTTCTCAATGTGTCTCTTTTTTTATAAGAAGAATGCTTCATAGATGTCACTATGGTGATGCTGCAAGTTTCCACCATGATTAGGCATGGCTTAGGCTAGCCCAGCGCTTTCTAACACAGGATACAAACTCCATGGACTTACAAGTTCCCTCTTTATTTCACACCGGTGACATCCATAGACAAAAGAACATGATATCAACTGAGTACAACAAGGTACAAGTGCAATGTTGAAAACGTTCCCCGTGACAACACGGTTCTGCTAATTCCAACTTATAAGTGCAAGCATATACAACAAAGTTGTCACAATGGTTCAAGTTTATTAGGGGCAAAGAATAAAGTGTGCCATCAAGTTCGTGAGGGCTTTAATCACTAAGTTTTCACATAACAAAGTAGTTTTTAATTAGAAGATAGTTGAAAACAAGAATATACTTGGAATGGTGTAACACACCATGCATAGGAGTTTATAGTGGACACTTTGGAATAACTTGGTTTCTTGGAAGTTGGAAGCATGAGAAGGACTTACTCATACAAGTGGAGGCTAGCAAAAGACTGGGAGCAACCAACTAAGAGAGCAATAATGGCCATAATCATGCAATGCAACAAAGAAAACTAATCAAAGCAAAGAGTGGTACTACAAGTCAAGGAATAAATGATCATAGAGGCTATGGTGACTTGTTCATAGTCATAACATGGTGTGAGCATGTGCCAAGTCAACCCAAACAAAACATCAAAGGAGACTACCACAATACTATGCTTTTGCATGCTAAAACAACGCATAATTTCTTCAAGGAACACTAAGCAATCCCAATTGTTTGGAACAAGACATGCTACAACAATAATCAGTAAGTATAAGGCTAAAACAACATCTAGCATGCCATGCTAAAGTCTAAGTCACAGTCAATGCAAGCTCCTCTTGCACTTCAAGCAAGAACTTACTACTCCTTTCCAAACACCAAGCAAACTTATTTGCAAAACAACACAGCGAGAACGGGGGTCCAAACTCCTTTAGGAAACTAAACAAACTAAGCAAAGCAAACGAAAACTAAGACGCTCCAAGAACAACACAACTGTGCATGAAACAATAAAAACGAAGTGTCTAGACAGACCTGAGCTTTTTATTGATGAAGAAGGGGATGCCTTGGGAATCCCCAAGCTTTGATGCTTATACATCTTGGATATTTCTTAGGGTGACACCATGGTGGACTCAAAAAGGAATCAATAAGAAGCAAATGCAAATAATGACAGAAATATGTCAAAACAGACCAGCGGGTATAAACAATTTTTTTCAAACATCTTCTGTTGCTCAAATCAAAAAGTGCTGAACTAATGAAAGTTAGAAAACATACTGGGGGATTTACTCGTAAATATTTAGATCAATCCGAGTTACAGATCCTCCTAACGAATTTTTTTGGTGGAGGACAGAAATCTGTTTCAGGACAGCAACTCCCCAAATCTTACTTCCCTCTCATTAGAGGTCATTCTTGGAACAAAAAGCAAACAAAAAGGATAAGGAGAGGTTATTACAGAAGTAATAACTTCCAAGATTCAAGGAAACTCTTGGTTTATCTCCCAACAAGTACTTTTCTTTAACGTCTTTAAGTTAGGCACAAGAAGCAAGAAGAATCAAGTATTTTCAAATGAGGAATTGCCCCTCTTGTTCCTTCTTTTCTTACCTTTCTTTTTCTTCTTAGGGAAGATATGATTGCTTACCGGGGGAGTAAAGTGCATGATGCCTTCTCCCACATCTATTACTATCCCAAGGTGTTTCAGTAGAGATATTCCAAGTGTGATCTGTACTTTGCCTACACATTCAATAACAAGATAATCAGTAGACACCATTTTCCCTGAGATTTTTGAAAACACACCTTCAGCTATTCCAATGGGCAATATAGTGGCATTGTCGGTAAGAGAGATTTCTACCATAGGGAAAATAAAGGCAGGCCCCAACATGGCAGCAACTAGAGCAGGAACTATTTTTTTTTGTGTTTTTGAATAAGGCAAGCAAACAAAACTAGACTAATTTTTTTGGGTTTTTTGAAAAGAGGCAAACAAAACCAAGCAAAATAAACAAAGCAAACCAAAAACAAAGTAAAGAGAAAGGAAGTGAAGGACTCCCCTAGTGAATACGTCCTTGGCCTCCCCGGCAACGACGCCAGAAATTAGCTTGATGGCGCCCAGTACTTGTCATGGGACGCTTCGTTGGAAACCCCAAGAGCAAGGTATGAAGCAGCACAACAGCAAGTTTCCCTCAGTAAGAAATCGAGGTTATCGAACCAGTAGGAGGAATAAAACATCACAAAGGTGTTGCAAGCAACGCGGAGACCTGCACAACACAAACTCAAAACTTTGCCCCAACGAATCAGTGAGGTTGTCAAGCTCACCGGTTTGCTATAACAAATGATTAAACATGTGGAAGGTAATGGTGGTTTGCAGCAAGTAAACAGGTAACAGTGGAAGATGTATAAATGGTAAAGATTGGACCGGGGTCCATAGTTCACTAGAGGTGCTCTCCTTAGATAAACAACATGGCATGAAGGGTAAACAAATTACAGCGAGGCAATTGGCAGGAACTGAGCAAGGCATAACAATGCAATTACTAGTCAGAAAGATCCTATGAGGCTGATTGGGCAATACAACAATATACATAGACCGCCATCCAACTACATCTATGACTAGAAGTCCACCTTCAGGTTATCATCCGAACCCCCTCCAGTATTAAGTTGCAAGCAATAGACAACTGCTTTAAGCAAAGTGTGTAAGGTAAACAGTCCACATGTTCCATGAACAAGAGACCGTTGTTTTCTCCCTAGTAGCAACAACACATCTACAACCGAAGAGATTTCTGTCACTTCCCTTGGAAACTCGAGGCATGAACCCACTATCGAGCATAAATAACCCCTCTTGGAGTCACTAGCAACTACTTGGCCAAGATAACCACTAGCAATGGAGAGCATGCAAGATCACAAACAACACATACATGATAGAATCATAAAGATAAAACCATTAATCAAACCAACATAATAATCTCAATATCCATCGGATCCCCGCAAACACAACATGCATAATTACAAATAGATTAGATCTTGATCATGAATGGAGCTCACAAGTGTTGGAGATATGCCCAAGAGGCAATAATAAAGTGGTTATTATCATATCTTCATACTTATGATAAATGTTTACATACCATGCTATAATTGCATTAACCGGAAACATTAATACTTGTGTGATTTGTAAACATAAAAGAGTCCCTAGTAAAGCCTCTTGTTAAACTAGCTTGTTGGTTAATATATGATCATGGTTTCCTGATCATAAACATAGAGATATTATTAACAACAGGGTCATATCATTAGGAGAATGATGTGATGGACATACTCCTATAGTTAAGCATAGCATAAAGATTAAGTAATTTAATATAGTTCATTTGCTATAAGCTTTCTGATACATAGTAACCTAATTCCTTCGACCATGAGATCATGCTAATCACCATCACCGGAAGGATGCTTTGATGACATCAAATACCACACCGTAATTGGGTGGTTATAAAGGTGGCATTGAGTGTTCGGAAAGTATGTGTTGAGGCACATGGATCAAGAGTGGGATTTGTCCATCCATATGACGGATAGATATACTCTAGGCCCTCTCGGTGGAATGTCATCCAATTAGCTTGCAAGCATGTGACTGGCTCACATGGGATCACATATCACGGGAACGAGAAAAGAGTACTTATCGGTAACGAGGTTGAACTAGGTATGCAGAGATACCAACGATCAAACCTCGGATAAGTAAACTATCGCGAGACAAAGAGAAATTGGTATCGTATGTAAGTGGTTCATTCGATCGCAAAGTAATCGTAGAAATATGTGGGAACCATATGAATTTCTAGATTCCTCTATTGGTTATTGATCGGAGAAGTGTCTCGGTCATGTCCGCATAATTCACGAACCATAGGGTGACACACTTAAGGATTCAATGTTGTTTAGTAGATATGGAATGTAAGTAGGGACATCGAATGTTGTTCGGAGTCTCGAATGGGATCCGGCATATCACGAGGAGATCCGGAATGGTCCGGAGAATAATATTCATATAAGGAAAGTCCGATTCCGGAGTTCGGGAAAGATTCCGATGTTTTCATCGAAGAGGTTCTATAAGGTTCTAGAAGGTTCACCAGACCGGAAGGGGAATGGTCCATGAATGTGTCATGGGTAAGTGGAATGATTGGATCATATCCTAGGTCACTTGGTTTGGGCATATGCGAGAGAGAACTAAAGCTCTAAATTGAAAGTCAAACGGGAGGTTTGAAAAGTCAAACTGGAACAATAGTTTCCTAGTGGAAGAAGGAAAGAGTCATTCCTTTAATCCAACTTGGGTTTGGGTTTGGATTCAAACCCTTCCCTCCCAAGGCTGTCCTTCCCTCTCATAAATAGAAGGGGAGGGCTGCCCCAAACACACAAGTGCCAACCCTCCCACCTAAGCCGCCGCCGCCGCACGCCGCCGCCGGCTCATCGCCGTTGCCCTAGCCGTCGCCGACACCACCTCTTCCTCTCCATCCTTCTAAACCTAGATCGTCGGAAACCCTAGATCCACCAAAGCTCGCACCGGCTTAGGCGAAGCCCTGTGGGATCTTCCCTCTACTTTCGACACCACGCCGTCGTGCTGCCGGAATCACGAGGGGAGAACTACAACCTCCGCTGCCTACTGGAACAAGGGAGAGGAAGGTCTTCATCGAGTACCGTACGTGTGACCGACTATAGAAGCGCTGCCGGAACACAGCGCCGGAAAGGATCGTCTACGCGATCTTGAGATCGGCAAGTGTACGACTACATCACCCACGAGAATCTGCTCTCGTTAACCGCTTTGGAATCTTCGAGGGTGAGTGCTTCTATCGACTTGTTGCTACAATCTAGTAGATAGATCTTGGTTTGTTTGTGTGCATGCGGTAGAATTTTTTTGTTTTCCATGCTACGAACCCCTACAACAAGATCTATACATGAAAGCACAAAGGAGGAGATACAACCATCTAGCTACTACATGGACTCATAGTCCAATGTGGAACTACTCACGCATCATACCGGAGAGAATGCCTCTAGGATGATCTCCCCTCCGGCAGGGTGCCGGGAAGAACTTCAGATCCCCCGATCTAGGGACGATGGTGGTGGTGGCTATAGACTGTTTCGTGGATTTCTGATCGGGTACCCGGGGTTTCTACACCGGGGGCTTCTTATAGGCGAAGGGGCGAGACCGGGAGGCGGCCAGGGCCACCAAACCCTAGCCAAGCACGGGCCCACCTATCCCCGTGCCTGGGGTGGGTATGGTCCCCCTGGCTGGCCCCTCCGGCTCTTCTCTGGACTTCTTGTTCCCCATGGAAAGTAATTGACTTTGTCCTTTGTCCCGTCCAATTCCGAGAATATTTCTTTACTAACTTTTCTGAAACCAAAAACAGCAGAAACAGCATCCGCACTATTGCAACTTGTTAATAGGTTAGTACCAGAAAACATGTAAAAAGCACCTCAAAGTGTGGACAAGTAAAGCAAAGTAGATACAAAACAAGCATGGAGCATCAAAAATTATAGATATGTTTCCAACGTATCACCCTTGATCAACCTCCAACAATGGGACAACGTGAAAGCCTTGTTATCATTCACCTTCTTGAAATTCTCCATTGCTTTAATGACCTACATATATGGATGCCAAAAATGGCTCAATGCATATGCAAGACATCGACAAAGAGAGGAAGATGTTTTACCATGTCAACCGCCATCATGCCGCTTATTTTCCTTTTCGTCACCATATCATAGGAGCCCTGGAACTTGCTACACTCGGCATGGATGGTGTCCCATCGCTTGGAGAGGGAGAGATCATTTTGATCACTATAGAAGTCGTCCTTTCCGAATTTTCTATGCTCATGGAAGAACTTGCCCACCTTCTTCCAATAGGCAAAGCCATTTTTCTAGGCGCCGCATAGTGGATCTTGTGAAATCTCCATTCATGCCTTGCATAGGATCTTGTCCTCCTTGATGTTGTAGCTCGAGGTTCGTTGACTCAACTTCTTGCTTTCGATAAGTGACGCCGCAAGTGAAGTGGCCAACGACGCGGCCATGACCCCCTCTCCCATGGAAGTGCCATCGTTTCCAAACAATGACTCGTCTGCAATGTTGTAGGCATCTTATTGAGTGTCTTGATGGGTCTCTTGCTAGGCCACGAAATCCTACACCTAATTTGGCCATGATAAAGTTGTGGGAGAAGTACACTGGCAATGGCAAAGAAATGTCGCGACCATATCGTGTCGTTGGTGGTCGGCAGCTTGTCGGACATTCCGTCGAACAGGTTGACTGGAGCCGGCATGTCCGTTACAGCGATGGACCGCCGCTTCTTTGATGACTCCGGGGTTTTGTATGTGGCTGTTGGAGTGCGGTTGAGGTGGATGGCGAGCTCTCACGCCTCCGACGACGCTGTGCGGGGATGGACAAACCGGGAGAGCGAGGTCATGATCCTACTGTGGCCTCCAAGCAAAGGTGTGTGCGGGCCTAGCGTCCTGGGATGACCTAGTGGCTGGCCGCTAGGCGTGGAAGTGACGGAGCCGGTATAGGACGCGCGACCATGGCCAGGCGGGGAAAAGCGACGGTGCCACAGAAAGCCCGGTCAGCGCCTCCTGGGTCATCATGTTGACAGCATGCTTGGTGGCATTCATTGCCAACTCGTCGGTGTTGACCCTGTTATGCGTGGCGAGGGAGTGCTTGTTCTCCTCCCGGCGCTCTGCGTCGAGCTCTCGCCACTACCTGCCGGCCAGTGCGCTTGTCCGACTCAATTTTTCACTACTCCGCCGTGAGGTCCTTTATGGCTTCTTTGGTCGGCTGCGCTTCTTGGCGGCGGGATCCATCGCTTCCGCTCCTGCTCCCGTCAGTGGAAATATGGAAGAGGGTTTTTGGAGGGAGAAGTGGAGTGATTTGTGTGCCACTTGCGGGAAGGGACCGCCAAAGGTGAATGGAGGGTGCGCGAGGACAATCGTGCTGTTTGGACCGACCTAACCGAACCCAAATTTGATGCATAGATGGATCGGCCGCACGAGTTTGTCCGGATGGATCGCCTTCCTGAATCGACAGTCCACTAGTCTATTTAGACAAGTTTGGACGCGTTGGATCGGCCGGGTGGAGATGCCGTGACTGCTGCCAGTGGCAACACCGTTTGAGACGAGTGACGAGTAGTGGAAGCTGCTCCCAAGGAAAAAAGACGAGGAACAAGTAAACTGAAGCGGGTTTTTACACGAGGGAAAAGTAAGCTTAGCTTAGAGAAGGGTGTCTGTCAGGGCTAAGTACTGTTTTGGTCCCATTTCGTGACCTCCTTTAGGGAGCTCTCGACCTCTCGTTCTGTTCCAGGATTTCGGTCTTTTGTTTTGGACTGCGAGCGCTTTAGCGATCCATAAGTCTGGTTTGATCTCGAGGCAACATACACTAAGCACTTCAGACTTCAGACTAGTGGTACTTTAAATTAATTGACTTAACTTTCATAAGATTTGCATGCATTTTACACTAAAATGTGTCTAGATTAATACATATGTAGACAAATTTAACTCAAATTTGGATCCAAGAGAGTAGTTCTTTTGATTGTTTCCTCGTTGCAATAGATTGACTGATCATAAACACAACACATCCGGTCGCACTTTAAAGTGGATTGCATCTGCAATGACAGAAGGGCAATCTTTTGGTGGCTCCTAAAACTCTTTTCACTCGGAACTATCTTGCGTTGACAAAGCCATTAACATACCAAATGACCTTTCTTGATTCAAGTCATTTGAAATGAAAGGTGTCCCTTCCGAATGGATAAAGTATGGTCATGAAAGTAGCAACAAATGGGGTAGGACCCTATTTTTCTACACGTCAAAAGTTGGGGCAAGGTGATCCCCTTTCACCCTTGTATTGTGACATCGTTGTTGATGTCCTAACTATCTACATTGAAAGAGATGACAGACAAGGTTTTGTTTGGACTATCTTCAAATCTGGTGGAAGGAGGTGACACTATGCTTCTGTTGGATAATGATAAATTTCATTTGTTGCCTTTTTGAACAAATGTTAGAGCTCAGAATCAATTTTCACAAAAGGAGTATCTATTGCAATGGTCAAGCTACTGAAAACTCTACTGCTTTTGAGAAAACCTCGACTTGCATCTACATAACCTTCCCATGAATCATCTAGGAGTTTTGGTTGATAAAATTTTTATTTAGACAAATCTGTGACATCTAGTTCGAGATAAAGAGAGTAGTACTAAAATCACAAAAAAGTACAGTAGGAAAAGAGCAACGTTTTCCTCGAGACGCATACGTGGCACGGGCAGCTTTGCAGAAGCGTAGAGTCACGAGACAGCCGTTGTTTGCAGCGTGCACAAAGGCGAGTCGACGCGATAGATACGGAGAGCAAGTAAAGAAGAGTTTTAGGATGAGCAAGTAAAGAGGAGTTTTAGGATGGGAAAAGTGAGCTTATCTTATGGAAGGATGTCAGGGCTAAGTACCGTTTCGGCCCCATCTCTTGACCTACTTTAGGGAGCTCTCCTTCTGTTCAGGCATGGTTAATTTTGATCACTCATTCAAGCTTTTCGTTTCAGACCGCGAGCGCTTTATCGATCAACAAGTCTGGCTGATCTCGATGCAAGATACGCTAAGCAGTTCAGAGTTCAGACTAGTGGTAGTTCTTTTGATCATTTCGATAGATTGACTGACCGTGATGAACACAATCAAACCGTCTTTAATAAAGTAAAAAAAAACTAGAACGGCAGAAGGCCAATCTGAGGAAGACTGAATGTGATGGTAGTACTTACTTCGGAACTACGTCAGTATTTCAAATCATCCAAGATACTATTTATTTTAAGATTTGAGAGATTGCAACAAGATTCTCAAATTATTACCATGATGGGCAGGTTTTGCTATGTTTTGATGTTGTCTAAATGATTCCGTTGGCGCCGCTAAACCCTTGTAAGTTGGCCTCTTCCCCTGGTTCCTCCTACTCCCTGTTTCAACATAATTTTAGCTATGTCTTGTTTCTTATGTAAGTAGTTCTCACTGCGAGACTCTTTTTTCCGAAATGGGGAACACTGCCCTGGCCTCTGCATCGCAAGATGCACACAACCAACTTTATTGCCATAGTTCAGAATTATTGACACATGTATCAACCATCAAAAAAGTAGAAGCACCGTGGATCTATCCATTTTGATAGTCTGGATCTTCTGTGTTAGTGGTTTCAGATTTGTTCTTAGTTAAAAGTTAGGGAAAATTTTCTATAGGATACCGTTATTTTCTGATGTTTGCTAAAACACACCACAAAATTATGTATTTTCCAGGTATCATTATAATTTTGTTGCGCATTTATAAGAACACACCGCACAGCCAAAAAGGAAAGTTTGGCAAATTTTCTTCAAACCCGGCCATAACATGGTCACCGGGGTAAAAGTGTTAGAACTTTGCACTTTTTGCCAAGTGGTGTGTTCTGGCAAATGTGACATAAAATTATAATGTTACCTAGCAAATACATAATTGGACGGTGTGTTTTAGCAAATGATAGAAAATAACGGTATCATGTAGAATTTTTTTCCTAAAAGTTATCTGTGTGGTATATTGGTTGATATTAACATAAGCTCACAATAATAAAGAATATAATTTTGTGTGTGTGGGTGGGGGAGGAGGAGGCATATCCCCCCATAATTTATTTTCATAATTTACATTATATATTCTAAATATGTGAATTCCTATATCTATATTTTAGCATAAATAAACATAAATGGGCACGAAGAAAACTACACTAATCAGTAAGCGAGTTTATGTATTTTCCTCAAATTTGCAGAGTGCTATCCCGCCGAAGAAACACACAACGAGCACGAATAAGATTTTAGTCGACCTTTCGTCATGAATGTTTGAATAAAAAATCCATAAATTTATGTATCCAACAGTATTCTTAATAACTACAATACAAACTGATTTTTTTCTTTACTTCTCGCAAGATTATCCATTTGTCCAAAAGATCATTTTAGTGGATAAACTTCTTGTGCATGACACGGAGAACATGCTCCTACGACGGATGCATAAAGTGCTCGTAGATAACCTTCTCCAGTCTCAGTATAATTTATCCTTAGTGTGGTCTACACCACTTGAATAACAAATTAGGAGTTTCTTTTAGGTGGTCAACCTACTAGTGTTACTACCTTGTTCGAGAAGAAAAATGTGTGTTTTCTGTACGAGTCACACAACATCTTGATACATATTGCAATTGTTATCTTAATCACTTTACTGTCATTTATGTCCCTAGTTAGAAACCGACAAAATGCAATTTATATTGACACCATGATTTGGTGCCCCATCAAAATCATCCATTTCACTAAATCACATTTCTCTCTCGAACGAGGTAGTAACATTGATTGTTTTAGGAAATCATAGTCTCCAGTACTCCCGCTAGTCTTCACACGGTCTATTCGAGCATAGTACAATGGTTTGTCCATCCAAGCAAGCATTTGTAATCTACAAAATTAAGGATCTTGTGATTCGTTTCCTTTGGAGAAGTTGTCATGCAAGTACAGGCTTTTAGTCATCGCCGTCATCATTTTTTTGACGGTAGTTAGCCTACGTCTATGGCATTTAGCTCCTTTGTTTAGTTACTCGGCGGTAATTTTTTGACATATATTTTCCCTTGGGGAGAGAGGGGAGGGTATATGCACCCCCATAATTTATACTATATATATTCTAAATATGTGAATTCATACGCCTATATTTTGGCACAAATAAATTTTAAATGGGCATGAAGAAAACCGCACTAATCGGTAAGCAAGTTTATGTATTTTCTTCAATTTTGTAGAGTGACCGGTCAATATATTGCATTGTCTGGCAAAGGAACACACAACAAGTGCGAAGAAGAGTTTAGTCGACCTTTTGTCATGAATGTTTGAATATAAAATCCATAAATGTATGTTTCCACCAGCATTCTTAATAATACAATAGAAACTAAATCTTGTCTTTACTGCTAGCAAGATGATCCCTTTGTCCAGAAGATCATTTTAGCGGATAAACTTCTTGTTCATGACATGGAAATCATGCTCCTGCAATGGATGCATAACGTGCTCCTAGATATACTTTTCCAGTCTGAGTATAATTTATTCTCAATGTGGTCTACACCACTCGAATAACGAATTAGGAGTTTCTTTTAGGTTGTCAACCAACTAGTGTTACTACCTTCAACCAACCGGTGTTACTACCTTGTCTGAGAAGAAAAATGTGTGCTTTCTGCACGCATCACACAACACCTCGATACGTATTCACTTGTTATTTTTTTTTGCGGGTAGTATTCACTTGTTATCTTGATCTCTGTAGTGTCATTTTCCATCTCTAGTTAGAAACCAGCGAACAAAGGAATGCAGTTTATATTGGTACCATGATTTGGAGCCCATCAAAAACATATTCACAATAATTTCTTCACTTATCAGAATAATTCACATTTTTCTATCGAAACGTGGTACTAACATTGATTGTTTTGAGAAATCATAGTCTCGAGTACGCCCGCTAGTCTGCACACACGGTCCATTCGAGCGTAGTACAATGGTTTGTGCATCCGAGCAAGCATTTGTAATCTATGAAATGAAGGAGCTTGTGATTCTTTTCCCTTTGGAGAAAGTGTCATGCATGTGCTGGGTTTTAGCGATCGCCGTCATCATTTTTCGGCGGTAGTTAGACTATGTATACAATATTTAGCTCCTTTGTTTAACTACTCTATTGTAATTCTCTGATAGAGCTTTTCGGCCGTAATTTTCCGCAGGTGGCTACCCACAGTAACTTCTTGATGGTGAATAATTCTCTAACTATATTTCATTTGCTATTTTTTTAGGTTCCTTTCCTATTCTTTTGCAGTGTTTTTTCGTCACCCTTCTCCAGCCATGATTTCCACACGATAACTACCATTAGGTAAATTTTGGTGGATGAGTAATTTTTATTTGTTGAGACAAATTTCACCATTTGCCACCTCTTTTGTTTGAAAAAAAAATACTACAGTTGTCTTCTGCATTAACTTAAAACAACAATATTATACTACATATGACGTAATATTGAGCAATACTTTTAACCGATTATTCGACGACATTATTCCATCACGGATGTGATGTTATGATTTGATAGCACGCCATCCTGAATCAGCGTCAATTAATTTAGAACCCATGTAGTACTTTGCAATAACTGTTACAATGTTTCAAACATTATAGTTGGTACTGGTAATTTCTCATATCTTGACACTTTTGAGTGGTCCTCTGGTCATTATTGATACATGAAGACCCACACGAGTCGCTGTACTACCAAGTACATAGAGCCATGATAAGCTCGCAGTTCGACGTACTAGGATCGCAGCAGACCTCGAACTTATCTTGGATTAGAGAGGAGATAGAAAAAACATGAAACACAAATCCTTGGCATGGTCCAAAGATTTTCGTGGAAGGATGCTAAAGCTACTGTGGCTGGCTGTGCCCGTCTGCTGCAGCACAAGGATACGACCAAAACGCCCACAGTGTACGTGCTAGCAACTTTCCCTTCTTTTAACCCCTTCCCAGCAAAATTAACTCCACACTCACGCTGAACAGTTTCAACCAGCCACCGCATCACAAGCATGGTGAACCTGGAAAGTCCATTAAAGAGCCCGTATGCATGCACGCTGCTAGAAAAAAATAATATCAATAGAATTTGAAAATAATTATAGGCACACATGTCCACGTATTATGTGGACATTGGATCTTTTTATAAAATACAACATTCGTTTTGGCATGTGAAAAAAATATTTTGGTGCGAAAACTAGTTCATACATTTTTATAAGAACACCACATATATTTTTTTTTAATTGGAAATACTGACACGCAAAAGGCATCAACATATAGATTATTAAAAAAATGATTTTCATCCAATCTGTAAACATTTCCCCCATTTTACGGTTCACACCCGGGTTGCATGCAATGTTCGCATTAATGAGCAGCATCTTAAGAGGCAGAAATCTAATCAAATGTCTTGATTAGTGTTAGTAGTAGGATTGAAAACGGTAAGAAAACTTTCTGTTCGTTTTTGGAGAAAAAAGAAACAAAGAGTTAAAAAGGAAACGAAAATGGCATTTTGCGGAAAAACGGAAATGAAAAAGAAAACGAGGGAGCCATTTCCTATAAAAACGAAAACAGTAAGGAAATTCCCGATAAACAAATTCGGAAACTTTTTGGAAATATAACCAGCTATACGAAATAGTACTCCCTCCATTTTAAAATATAAGATGTTTTAGTTTTATGAAGCCAATGAATCTAGACCCCTTATAGTATGTAGGTTCACTCCGAACCTCTTCGAACCTACATATTAAAAGCGGTCTAGATACATTAGCTTCGCAAAGCTAAAACATCTTATATTTTGAAACGGATGGAGTACTTTGCATCAATTATTTCCGTTGCTCTTGTTGGGCCATATAATATATGCAAGGTCTACGTAATAGTAGAACATACAACCGGTCCAGACTACATACTAATCAAGTGAGTGTCTTAGTGTTTATGAAACTATTTATGCAAACTAATGTAATAATCAAAGTGTTAAATTATGTGTGTTACTTTATGTTCAATTGTCGTTTGTCGAAGTTGTGAGTCATTCTTTATATGTTATATGTTTCTTTTAGTGTAGGAACCATGATATTATGTCACTATTATATTCTGACAAATGTCCATTTTCATATCGTATCCGTTCTATGTCCTTTCCATATCCATAGATGATTTCCGATTACGAGTTCTTTTGCGGAGTTTCCCGCCGCCTTTGCGACACATGCAGTAGGGCCACACCGTCGAGTTCACCGTGCACCGTTGCCTTGCAAGGCCTGCAGCAGGGCCATGTTCAACCCGAACTATGGTGCGCCGTCGTGGAGCTCCGACGGCGCATCGTTGCACACAACACACTCCTCCACCTATAGCGGCGTCTCGCCAACCTCCACGCGGCTCAGCAATCCGCAACGCCTCCGTCGCTGGCGGGCTCATCCTGGAGTGCGTCGGCGTCGGGGTTGACCGACATCGGCCCTGACAGCAGTAGGCGGCAGCGCGGCCGCATCGCCAAGAGGTTACCTGACAGGGAAGGGGACAACATTTTTGCAAAAACGTCCTCCTCTAGGTGCCTATTTCTTATCTCGTGTTAAGTTGCCTGACATTGTATCCCCAGCTCGTCACGTAAGCAAATACGACGATACAGCGAGAGTGGTGACCTGTGTGAAGCTCTGACGCATATTCAGTGAATATAAATTTGTATTTTCAATATACAATGACTGTATTGAATATGTTGGATAAGTTCATACTACCGATGAATTTAACTCATACATTTTTGATAGAGAGCTTACATAGAAAAATGGAGGCATAGACCACTCTTAACTTACAGTACATTCAAAATTTAAGCTCTTTCTAATTGAAAACTCTTTCCTCTTCCAACGAGTTCAAACCCTTTTGTACGTACTTGAAGATGATGGAAAGGAGAGGGAGGGCGATGAAACACAACGAATCACGAGGAAAGTGGGTGGTACATGCAGCTACTAGCAACCCCAGCTTTTGGCCTTTGCCCTTTTGTTCCCTTGCTTATTCCTTCTTTTCCCATTGACCGCCCGGTCGCCTCATTCTCCCCTAGAAAAAACTCTATCACACTCGTAGTGTTACTTTCTCAAGGGAGAAAAATCTACCGCACCTCACTCAACGGCGGCAGCGCAGCAGCCATTTCCACCCAGCTCGAACCCGACACGGCTTTTGGCGCGTGCCACGAAGCCCATAGAAAAGCGGCCCCTATTTAAGACCCATGCTCAGGTCAGGGAGGGAGAGCGAGAGCGGCCACGCCACATCACTTCAATCACTCTCGTCACCTCGCGCAGACGCCGCCCATGGCGCTCCAGAGCTGCCACTCCGACGACTTGTGCGTGCAACTCCCTCCCCCTCCTCTCCCGAACTGGGACTGGGAGTGGGAGTGGGAGGTACGCTGCACGCTCGGCGGAGACGACGCCGCTGCCGCCCGAGCCCGAGGACTGGAAGGTGGCATTCATGACGCCTTCGCGGCTTTGCCCTCGTGTAAGAAACCTACCGCTCGCTGCATGCCTACCGGTCTAGACTAGTCTACTGCGTACACGCGTACGTGCGAGCGTGCTGACCGTGTCTGGCCCATCGTGTGTGGGTGTGTGTCTAGCAAGCAAGATAGCTAGAGGCATTTGTGTGTGTAGCAAGCTACAGGCATTGCCCATATTTACTGAGCTTCGTTTTGGGGGTGGCAACAGGTGGGGAGTCGCCGGTGTCTTCGTTATCGTCGGAGGCGTCGAGCGGCTGCGGCGGCGGCTACCTGGAGGACGCCGTCGCGCACTGGAGCGACCGGTGCAAGCGGCAGAGGACGGCGGCGGCGGAGAAGGAGGAGGAGGAGGTTCCGCCGCGGTGCCCGGCCATGGCGAGCGAAGACCTGCAGTCTCTTCTTCAGGTAAAGCTCTATCTATGCTCGGAGCAGAGGACCGAGGAACCGATGGTGATTTGTAGAGATTAGGGATGTAGTAGTAAGAACATTTGCATGGATAGTATCATCATCGGGTAGCTTGGCGCTGGAGCTGCTTTAGTATTACTAAAAACTGTAGCATCATCATCGGGTAGATAGAAATTAGAACCCATGTGTCCAACACTTGCTCTAGCCTAGCCTCTAGGCGCCTGTTCTCTCGTCAACGAGAGCATATATTCTCTAATTATTACTAATTCTAGGTAATAGTTTGTTTAATACACAAAGTATATTCTTTAAGGTGTATGTTCTTTTGTCAACGCGAGTATATTACTTGATTATTAATTCTACATAGTATACCCTTAATACGCATAGGCTTAAAGGTGTAACCTCATTGTCACGCTAATGGACGAAAAAAAAGAAAGGACTAGTGGTACTCCAGCAGCTACCAGTCGCGTCCGAGTGTCTCCTAGCAGCGCTGCATGCACGTTGTCTTCTTCCCACACTTTTTCTAACTCGTCGCCTTGTGGTTGTCTCTTGTGAATTTCTTTCCTTGCCCCGTCCGCGACGCAAACGTGCAGAGCTTCTGGGATCCTGCTAGCAGCGGCGAGGCAGGAGATCTCCTCCTCCGTGATTTGAATGCCATGGCCCGGCCGGGTTCCACCGGCAGCACCAGCTTTGTCTCAGGTGATTCGATGCTCCCACAGCCTCATTTCCCACATGTAATAATCCGAAATTTAACAAATCCGCGACGTCTATTTTGGAGACGGAGACGGAGGTAATAGTATTTTATTTGATTTGAGAATAGTAGTATATAAATTTGAAACCAAAATCTGTTTCATTAGCACTAGTAGTATAAAGTAAAAAATAAACAGGTAAGCAGGTTGTGTAAGAGCATTGATGAATCACTGAGCAGCTGCTTTGCTCTGGAGATCGGTAGGGCTATCGACACGACGGCAGTACGTCGTGTATTTAATAACTAAAATGGAGCGACGTTGTTTTTTTTGGCAGAGCAGGGCGACGCATCGGGCGAGCAGACGGAGGGGGCCCCGACCCCGAGCGCGGCAGCAGCGGGGCAGGGCGAGGGAGAAGCCGATGAAGCGGCGGCAGCGGCAGCAGGGCCCCCTCCTCGTCCTCCCTTCCCCGCCACCACCGGAGCTCTTCCTCCACTGCCGCGGCTGCAAAAGGCAACTACAGGGCGTGGCAGCAATTACTGCGACCCGGCGTCCTCCTCGTCCTCTCCGTCGCTGCCAGCGGCAGGTGTGCAATTAGTACCCGCGCATGTGTGCGCTCGCTCAACTCTTGCAGTGTCAGGGGGGATCGGTGATAGTAGGACCAGCTCCTAGGATAGGGCTCTTGTTTTGTTTCGACGTGTGTGTGACAGGATTTGGTATCTGGCTCGCATCGCAGGGAAGAGAGGCGGAAGAGTGGTGTACCCGTTCGCCGTCGTGAAGCCGCTGGGGCTGGACGACGGCGGCACGCTGAGCGACGTCAACCGGCGGATCCTCAAGCGGCCGGCGAGGCCCGTGCGGCACCCCGTCGGCCAGTTCGCGTGCAGCCCCGTTGTGTCGTCGCCGCACGGGCCTGGTCTGTCCGGCAAAGCGGTCGTCAGCCTCACCAGGATCAGAACCGGAGGGAAGGGCACCATAACCATCATCAGAACAAGAGGCTGAACAAATAGCTACCAAGTCTTCTACTAGTAGTCTGGACACATGAATTTAGTACGTAATAACCCTTGTATATGCATAGGCTCTAATAACTCCTTGTTGTGACAAGCTTAATCACCACTCTGGAAATAAACATCACCCTCTTGTCTTGGTGATGGACGTGATTGGAGCCTCCAGCTTGCATGTGGAGACTACATTAACTGTCAGTGTACCACTGTCCCTGTATGTCTTCATCATCATTGTATAAAGCGCCAACCTGACACGGATTGAGAGTTCGTATACAACATTTGCTGGGTGCACAGCGACAGCAGGATCGGACCCATGGTCTGTCTGACAAAGATGATTGAACTGTGCTGGATCATCAACTAGGCGGCACGCCCAGGTGAGTAATAACAAGCCCAACAACCCTGCGTACTCAACTTCTGATGCCACTGTATATAACCGGGACCAGCAGATAGGACTGTATCTGGCTACCACATATGAACAGCTGAGACCTCAGACCACGGCCTCCAGACAGCGGTGTTACCACATGGTCTGGTGCATACAACTTTATCTCATGCATGCAAAACAACACTGGGTAAGTTGGCAAGCAGTAATAACCTACGACAACACAGCACACAACTTAACTAAATTACTGAAGTACTTCCTCCGTTTCAAAATATAAGATGTTTTAGCTTTGTGAAGCAAATGTATCTAAACTACTTTTAGTATATAGGTTCACTCATGTTTGGAGTGAACACTAAAACAAGTCTAGATACATTCTCTTCACAAACCTAAAACATCTTATATTTTGAAACAGAGGGAGTAGTTGATACACTTAACAATCCTGAAAACACAATTCTGAAGGGATGCCACTAGTTTCCTTCATCCTAAAGGTCCAATTTACTGGATCAGTTTAGTCACTATAGTGTGGGTTGTTAGCATTCTACTCAGTGCCCTTCATTTTAATTCGACCAAGGGACGATTATATTCAGTGCAAAGCTAGTGATTTTACAAACTTGCAGACAGACATTTACAAGCCTTCAATAAACCAAGCTTTTCATTCAACAGCCAAGAGAGACCAGGATACTGCACAAAGCCCGCCAACCTGATTCACCACAAGAACCATGAGGAAGAAGTAAAACATAGAGACAGAAGAGAAACAAGAAACCGTGCTTCCTGCAAAATACTGTACATGATTCGCTTGCCTGAGGTCGCGGCAACTTTGCACTTTGTTTACATGAATCTCCAACAGCTTTTGTTGCTCCACATTCTTTCAAAACGATCTCAAGGTCAAATTTATGTTTCACTGCTCTTATAATTGCCTTCAGTAGTTGCCATAAGAACTTCTCAGACTGATTTTGCCCTGCGGATGAAGAAGCCTAGTGAAACCATTGTGTGTGCCTTCAATAACCAGGGATCAAACGTGAGAACTGAAATGGGAGCAAACCTGACAAAAATGTCTTGGAAGGAACAGAAAAGAAAGGGATAGTTACGATAGGCAATATTGACAATCCAAGGATTGTAACCATTTACAAGATGCATGCAGACCTCATTGGATGTATTATGAGCTCAACACTGCAAGGTAGCAGTGACTTTTGGTAGTCGGTTGTTATCATGTAAACTAACAGCCTACACAATTGCCATGTGGAACAGATCTGGAATTTTGAATACACATCTAGTCATCTTCAGCTTCATCTTGTAACAGTATCTCATAAATATCAGTGCGAACAAACAATTCCTTGCCATTCATCACTTCCTGGAGATCTGATAACTCTTTCATAGTCAGAACTGAGCTCAATTTTTGGAACCCATCCAACCATAATCGTTTAGACCTGTGGAATGTGATTGTTAAATGACAAACACAATCATCCATAGCAACAAAATTAAAACAGCACAAGCCTGTTTGAGCCCCAAAAGAGAGAATAAAATCTACAGTTTACGTAATGGGATCCTAACAAAAATACGAAAGAATGCAGTTGGAATTAAAACCACTCAGGTATTCACATAACGAAGCAAAGAAGGGAAAGCAGAAGCTGCTAACATTTAACAAAATACTCAAATTTGTGACATCACCAATCAATGTAGAAACACTGCTTCTGTAAGCATGCTCGCTATTCTCACAGTATTAATATATAAGGAGTTGAGTAGATCGCAATAAGTAAAATGACATTATTAAGTTCTGATGTCAATATTTAATGTGACTGACGTACCATGGGCAAGCATGTATAGCTCTGAAGAACACACGCCGTGCCACAGAAGCATTACAGGCAATCTCCGCCTCATAAGCTAGATAACAGCGCCACAATAGAACAGACTTCTGTAACTTATCATCAGCTAGAGCTCTCTCAAACAGACCATGTATTCTATTGTAAGATCCTTCTTTACTCAATTCAAAGGACAAAGCAAACAGCAAGGCAATTATAGAAGGGTCCCTGTTGCAAAATAAGAAGTCAATAGAACGAAGGCCATCTAACACAAACAGTCATACATGCTTGCAACAAAATTGCATGAAGACGATAAAGCTCATTTACATATTGTGTGTCGAAAGCGCACAGGCTAAATACATATTTCCATCTTTAAACACCGTCTATGTGTACAAACAACAGAGTATTGTAGAGGACCCACATTAAAAGAGAACTAGACAGACAGTTCCTTAGAAGTTCTTATATCACATTATACTAGATATACAATTGATTTTTAGAGTTCAGATGGAAATAAGGAACCCTTACCTTTTACTACATTTGTCAAGTGTGAGACGCAGATTATTGGGAACACTGTAAAGACAGCCCAGAGTTAACATGGATGCATATGATTTTGGATTGTACGGATATGTTTGTACTCCTTTCAATATGCTTGGCCAAACCCTAGAGAGACGCAACTGGTTCAGATTTTTGTGAAGCAGTTTGATGTAATACATCCACAACTCTTCAAATTCCAAGGTATGGTCGCTGTCTGAAAAAAATCATGTTCACGCAATAATAGAATGCTTTATTGATTGTAAATTTGATAAAAGAACAATTACAATTTTTAAAAGCATTGCAGAACAAAAGTTAAAAGAGTTGATCTGATTCAAAAGAACAGCAGAATAGAAATGCAAAAGTTAAACATTAAGGTAGGTTCAACAGTAAAATACAACAAGGTACTCCCTAATCCCACTGATCCATAATAAGTGTCGTTGATTTAGTACAAAGTTGTTGTACTAAATCAACGATACTTATTATGGATCGGAAGGAGTAATTTTAACTTGTTGTGAAAACTGAAAAGGACCCTTGAGAGCAGTCAAATGGATCCGCCCATCTTGACCCTTGAGAACAGTCAAAGTAATTTGTTACTTCCAGAGTTCCAGTACAAAAACAGTATGGATATCTTTTTTGTGTATAAGCTGTACAGTTAGAAATTTTATATCACAAATATCTAGTCTGATTTAAAATAATAAAAATTTCCAATAAGCATGTAATTATTCGTTTTTCTTTATAGTTAGTAAAGGATTATTCTTTTTTATAACAAAAAAGAAAAGAAAAATACGAATTTAGTAATCAGTAATTGTTCTTGAATGCGAGGATTTATCTTCCTCTATTTTACTTTAGTCGAATTTCTAATTGTTTGAATTGTGTAATCTTCCATTATGGAGCTCGGTAACCAACTTAAAGCAACTTGATTGTAATTCAATTCATGATGATCATAAGTAGAAAGTTCATACTCTCCCGTCATTGATAAACAGCTTGTCGGGCAATACTCAACACAACTGCCACAAAATATACAAACTCCGAAATCAATACTATAATTAAGCAATTGTTTTCTGAACCTAGATAAATACATCTGATACAATTTATTATTTGACAAATAACAACTGATAAAATTGTAAAATAGCACTAATGGAGAGCCCTAAATACAAGCACATTTTTCGGTATCAATAGTTAACAAGGGAGGATAGCTATACATAAGAAGAAGGAATAGAAAATAGCGTTCATGGCATATAGGGCCATGCTGGTATTTATTATGTTGGTTGCGTCAATCAGCAGTTTTGACCAACAGTAATTGACAAAGTAGCAGGCAAACAAATTACAAGCATAACTGCCATTTCAAATAATGAAAGAATTACGAAGTAAAGCCACTTCAGACAGGAGAAAAAAAAGCAATGACTTGAAATGATATCACCAAATATATCCAGAATGAGAGAGGGAAGAACCTGAAAATGGAAAGGCCTCCTCTATCACTTCAAGACCAGAAGAATAACCAGAAGTCATACTCTCGAACAAGGATGCTGAGCAAATCAAAGCAACTGATTCTTCTTTCAAAGAACCACATGCAAATGCAGATCGCAAGCTTCTAATCTGCTCTTTAAATCCTTGACGAGCCCTTAATACAAGTGGGCGTGATATAGGACCACCGAAAGACGTATACTTGATGTTGCTCCCCAAGCAGGAAAGAATGTAAATTGCACGATGCACCGATTCAGAATCGTTTGTTGAAGTAGAAATTGATATCTCCATCTCAGCATACCAAAAATAAACAATAGGAACTTTCCTGACGAGATCCTGCTAACAACAGCAACAAACCAGCAGAACCTTAACAGCAGAAACCTGGTTTCTTAGTTCTTACCACATCCGTTCAATATAGAAGTCATGCTTAAATGCATGCAATAAAAATTTAAGAGGTTGACCACAAACTGTAAGTAAGTAAAATTTCATATGGATATTATCTCATAAGAATGACTGTCATCAAACTTATTTCCAAATTGTTAGTTTCTAATATTGTTGACTAATATACACTCAAACAATAGTGGGCAACACATTGGAGATCATGCCGATGTCTAAAGACATCTATTTTAGAACGGAGATGACAACATGCATTCAAGAGACAGATCAACGTTTATGTACACACAAAAGATATTAGGACAGCAGCATTACGCAACTACACAGCAAATAACACTGATCGGATCGGAACTAAATATACAAGCTTTCATAAAATACATTTATTTTCTGGTCATAAGGTACCTGTGTAGCTCCTTCCGTAGATAGCAGTGCCATGTCAAATATCTTTCTTGCTTGGTCAATGTTCCCATGCCTAGCCTCGATTCGACCATATATTCCACAAAGCAAAACATCCTGACCACAAGAAAAAATACATTTCTTCTAAGAAAATGCAATGTTCCAAGCTACATATGGTATTATGGTTAAGACTCGTTACTGCTACATGTAGGTTTTGCTAAACAAAATGTAGATTATGCGCAAAAAGGAAAGCATGGATATGGAGGATTCTCAGAATACAATACTTAAAGCAAGATAATCGATGGAGTATTAAACTAGTTACTAGAAAGTATGAATAGCTGCTATTGAACTGAGGACTAATGCTACAATCTCTTATTGCCTTTGCTTGATTTTGGTTCCATAACAGATGTGCTTAGTCTACTAATTGATGCAGATTACATCAGTGATATACTGATATCACTTGGCAAAACTGCATCACGCGAACTAGGTGGCTAAAAAATACAAGAGCAAACTTTTTTCTTTGGTTTACTGCACAACTAGCTGGTTGCTCATAACCAAATTGATGTACAAAAAAAAGAGCATAAAGCATACCTGTCTGTCTTTCTTCAGCAGACTTTTGGCCAAAGCCCGTGATGCCTTAGCAGGAGCAGACAAAGTGTTTTCTTGCGCGGTATACATTTGGGTGGTAACAAGGACGGCTTCCTCCAAGATATGATTACGAGGGAATACATCAAGGGAAAGCAATATTGCATTTTGCAGAAATTTCACCAGTCCGGGTCTTTGAGAAAGATCGTGTGTACTCCCTAATAACGACTCCAATTTATAATGACTTGAATTTTGAGTCTTGTTTACAAGGTCAGATACGGTGCTAAGATCTTCAAAAATATCATTTGATACCATCTCAAGGCTCATAATTCTATCAAGCCAACTTGAACTGTTGCTGGACGTCCTGGAATTAAAGAATATCGGTTAACACTGAAAGATAAGTCCTGGAATTTAGGAATATACGGTAGTCAACACAGATATCAAAATAGCTATTCAAGTGTAACTCAGTGGCAAGTGCACTTCTTACTGATGTAGGTTTTCAGGACTGAACAAATTGGCATAAGCTCCTTATAACTAGGATAAAATTCAAATCACCCAGCTGTCGACTTGGAATTCAATCTAGATACTGAAATGTTCGCGATGAACAAAAATTAATAGACTAACACGCTACATGACCAAATTAATAAGGAAATTTGTCAGGATAGCTGCAGCTATAGCCATGCATCTCATACTTTCCAGTTTCCATTATATAGTCACAGATTTGATTGCATTGTATTTTAGCCTCGTAGCGCTATCAATGTTATTTTTTTCAGGAACAAATGCAGTTTTAAGGGGTTGCACAGACCAATACAAATTTAAACAATTTATAAGGCAATAAAAATATATCATTTACTGGTTATGTTTATATAAAGAGAATGACCACAGCTTATCAGGTAGAACTAAGGGAATTTACCATCTAGAAATTTTGCCACCATAGAAATCAATGAATTGGC
This sequence comes from Avena insularis, assembly GCA_023614405.1. Classification (NCBI taxonomy): domain Eukaryota; kingdom Viridiplantae; phylum Streptophyta; class Magnoliopsida; order Poales; family Poaceae; genus Avena; species Avena insularis. The sequence goes on along the minus strand of CM042695.1, from coordinate 371,565,890 downwards.
ATATCAAAGCAAAACGAGCCTCTTCCGAAGTTAAAGAGAACAAAAACTCTGTTACATCCTCAAACAAGATTACTCGGGAAAGCTGCTCATTGACTTCTCCAGATGAAGCATCATCAGAACAACTTGGTCCTACTCCTGAAAATAGCATCTAGTGTTACCATTGAGTATAATAAACAACTTACAAAGTCACTTATCAATCTACCAATACAAGGGAAAATAGGATGTACCAGACTTCTCATGAACAGGCATCCATTGTTCATTGTCCCTCGACAACTCCATTGCGGACCATCTATTCCATGTTTTCGCGTCTTTAACTTCGCTACTGTACTCGGCGTCTACATCAATGCCAAGCTTTTTTAGCAAAGATTCAACATCATCTTGTGCAGGTATGTCCTCAGCATCAGGGTCTTCTGGATTAATTCCATCAGCGGCCGATGGTTCTATTGATTCGTTAGGCATATCATTTGTTTCAGCATTTTCTCTAGAGGGATCAAACCAACCACTCCAGCCTCCACCTTCAGGCTCTTGGGGATTTTCTTGCATAACCATGTTTTGTCGACTCTCCTCATCCTTTGCTAACCAGGTAGACCATCCAAGAGCCCCATCTTCTCCAATTCTGGCACCACCACTATTCCAGAAGTGCTCAAAGAGCCTCTGCTTACTGCTTGTGGACAGGGAAAGGGGAGGGGAGAATAAGCTAAACTCAATTTGAGCTTGAAATAGACCGGTTGCTAATTCTCGATGTCCTGTCTGCCATTCGAACCGGCAGAGATTCACAAATATATCCACTAAACCAAGTTCAAGCTGAACTAAGGAAGGTTGTGCCTTGAGATCAGCATTTTGGCTATCCTGTCAAAAATTTCAGAATAAAAAATTTAAAGACTACAACACATTCATGCAAAGAGAAGGAGAGAAGGGGGTATGTAACAGATATATGCTGAAATATGTACAACGAAACACTAAACCTGCCTACATAGCTTGGTGCAAGCTGCAGATATCGCCTCTATTGCATATGTATAAGACTTCCGCGTATCAGATACTTTGAATCTGGAGAACTCCCCTTGGCAAAGAATTAGATATTGTTTCCACAGCTTACAACTGTCAGGGTGTTCCATAAGAATTTTCTCCCATTTACCAAAGAGACTCTCAGTGCTATCTCTCTCACCAAATGACTTCAGAAGGCAAAGCAACAATTCCTCGTTATCTGGATTGAGCTCCAAAGCCTTCTCCAATATACTAATCTTTCTTTCAGTTGTTTGCAAACGTGCAGCTTTTTGTGGTTGAGTACTGGCGACTTTGTCCTGCAATTCCGAGCAGAGGAAATCTCTTCAGTAGACTTCTTAGTTATTAAGGCAGAAGAGAGAAAGTTGGCTGAAGTAAAACTCTAGTCAAAAGTTGATAGCATAAATTCTGTTTGTAACTTAATCATATGATTTAGAAACTATCAACAATGCAGTACGCAATGTATAGCCTGGCGAAAGATATATTATTATAAAACTGTAATACCTGAAACTGAGCAAAGGCCAACCAAATTTTTTCATCATGGGGAGATTCTCGTGTCATCTTATTGAATTCTTTTGTCCTTCTAAGTATTTCATCTTCCCAAGATTCCTCAAGCTCCTGTTGCACGGTTGTGCTTTTCGCAGGAACCGATGATGTCTCTACGGGGATAAAATCTTCAGGGAGGATTGCATTATCTCTTTTCAACACTTTCAGGTGTTTGAAACCCTTGTTTCTTTCTAAAACGGCATGTTTTGCTGAGAAGTAACGACCTCCAACTTTTATTTTGCTATCCAGTCCATCTAAATCTGAATCTAGATCCATATATGATGAAGCATGTCCATGATTATAGAAACGTCGATTCAGACCACGAGCATCCAGTGTGCTTTGAGGCTTGTAGCGTGCAATGTCCATTCTGCATATTACCATATGGTGTTAGACTTAAATAGAACAAAACCAGCAGGCTTGATAAGTTTGGCTAACCAAAATGAAGTTTCTGCCCCAGGTAAAAACTAAAAACTGGAAAATTCAACATCTTACTAAGCATTGACATTCTACCCAAAGAGACTACATAAAAAGATTCCAGCTTGATGATAATCTAATTCCATATATTGTTACATTGACCATATCAGCCAAATTGTTCTGCAGAACAAGCTTCCATTAGCACTGGTGTTGTACACCCTCTTTGGATACAACAATTGAATTGGATAAGACAATCAAATTCCACAGTTCACACCCTGATAAGGGATATTTTTTTATGCATTAGTTTCGATGTAGCAGCTCCCGAGTTTGGTCATAACCAGACAAGACTTGAGAGATAAAGTTGTTAAAATTACAGAAAACAAATAGTAATATACTAACTAATAGAGGGTCTTGTGCATCATTTGCAGATAGCAGCTACAGGTTCAATTCCTTGTGTCCGAAGTTACAGATGCTGGTAACTAAGTCTATGCTTGTTTGCTCACATTTATACAAGTACAATACTGAACTGGTAATCACTCATCACAAGACACCACAGAATAGTAAACTACACGCTGTAGTTGGTAAAAAGAAGATCTATACAGTGACTGCATAGATTATTCTACGATGTTTTAAAATAGCCTGATTTTAGTAACTTCCAAAATGTAGCAAGTCCCAGAAGATAAATGGCCAACTATAAAAAATTGAGAGTTCCATTGTAGGTATATTATAATATAAGATAAGGTTTTCCTGTTTGACAGAATGATTTGATTTTGTAAAAAATAAAATTGTACCAACCAAGCGTTTAAGTTGGCATGGTATCTACACTGGGTTTAAGTTTAAACTATCACTTCCATGACCATCACTATCATTAACTCAGTGCCGTAATTTATAGTGCTCTGGGAAATTAAACAAAAATGAGTTTATGCGTGTAGTTTTGCATCTAGGAAATCACACTTGATGCCAGTAACTTTGATAAGACGCTAAACATAAGCAGCCCTACACAACCTCTCACACAGCCCTCTGGCACACACCTGCATCTAATTGCAAAAATAAACAGAAACTCTAATAGTTTCCTACTAGAGCAAATACTGCAACAATGAAATGTAGCTACGTAGAATAACTTCATAGGCAAATATAACCATGAATTCAACACAAAAGCTTCACTATGCAACAATCCATAGTATAGCTACATACAACAGTACATAAGCAAACTCCTACCTGTAGATGGATCCAAACGCCAAGTTATCCTGGTCGCCCTTGGCGTCGAAGTAGTAATCCTTGACCAGCTTGGTCTCCGACCCGGCCCAGGCGCGAACGCCCGGCTTCCGCGAAGCAGCCGCCCCATCGTACCGCTCATGGTCCCTCCTCCGCTTCCTCCTCTTCCTGTCTTTCCGCCTCGACCCCCTCTCGTCGTCGGAGGTCGGAGGCGATGGTGAGGAGGGTACCAGGTCGTACTTCGCTGGCGCGGGCTTCGGCGCGGGCTCCTCGTCCGACGAAGGGCTCAGCGGCGGCGGGAGGGACGAGGAGTCAGTGGGTGGGATGTTGAGGGAGGAAGCGTCGAAGGAGAAGCTAGGGTTCGGGAGAGACTGGGACACCTCGGTGGGAGCGGAGAGCGGGAATAGGGGGAAGAGCGAGGAGGAGTTGGTGGGAGGGCATGGCTCACATCCTCCTCCAGCGGAGAAGTCGGCGGCGGGGGTGGCGGTCGGCGGCGAATACTCCGGCGAGAGCTCCATGACGACGTGCGAGAACCGGGAGCGGGTGTTGGGCACAAAGCGCTTGGACGAAAGAGGGCCCGCGGTGGGTTTTGGAAGTACGGCCCCAAGAAAATTGAGATTTTGTGAGTTGCGGGCTTGCGGCCTGAGAGCCTGTGACCCAATTCATATTCATACTTACAAAAAATGTACGGCCTGTGGAAGGTGCCAGGAGCCCAGAATAAAGTTTGAAACCCAACCCAATAAGGCGCAAAATATACTTGACGTAGACGACGTGCAGCCCGTGTAGTGCGCTACAAGTCCAGAACCAACCCTACACTGTTTTTTCCCTCAAAAAAAAAACCCTACCGTCCCGCTTATTTTCCTGTATTTTAGCTAAAAAGGGTCTAAATATTACAGATCAATAGAGATCCCGCTAAAACCTGCGCATACTTCGTAACATTCAGACCTGACCGGTATATTAAACAATGAAACAAGCGAGGCCTACACTGTTTTGCTTTTGTTTTTGGGAAAATCTTATTACCACACTAAGCAAATTAGTTTCTGCGGGGTTACGCCTATTTGATGCATTTTATTTCTACCAAGATGGCACACACATGTATGCAGAACTTGCTTTCCTCCATTGTTGGATGGTATAACTTAAAATGATTTATCTTCTAAATTGGTAATCAATTATCTGTATACATTGAGTTCTTACATAACTAGAACCCATACGGACAAGTTCAAATCCTGTCTCGAAGCCCATAGCTCTGGCATGGGGCGATCTGGGCGGCCTCCTATCTTTTACAAGTGACTTAGTTGTCATCCTTCTCTCCGTTAGCAGGATCGGCGCCATGGCCTAGAGCGAGGGGGCATGAGACATTCTCCAGCGACAATTTCATTGGTGCAAGCAGCGATACCCGATGGTTTTCGAAGGAGGCGTGGTGTCACCTCTAGTTAGTAGTCTCCAGTGCATCTTGGGGTTGTAGCTAGTCCAGTACTTTTACTTTATCTTTGATCTACTTTGTAATAGGATTCCATCATCACCCCTTGTATTGGTTCGGCCATGTGGATTTCTATATAAAGTAGGGAAAAGCCTATTTCAAGAAAGTGGATCGTCAATCTAGCTGGTTCATGGTTTGAGATGTTTCAAGAAAGTGGACTGTTATACGCGAAGGAGGTGGTAGGTATGTAGATGGTGGCGAGATACCAATAAGATGAAAGTTTGGGATAAAACGACCTTAAGATAGGACAACATATCATCTATCTTCCATTTTATCAAAAGATGCCTTAGAGGTGGAGTATAGCACTGATTGCAATTTACGAATACACACATAATAGAAGATGTCGTCATCAGCATATGTAGTTGGTGACAGCAACGAACAAGTATGTAGTGCATATATCCGTTTGCCTAGAGTTGATTCGGGGCAAAAAAATACTAGTATTCCAAAATAGAGTTGCGATGCATCATAACGCTATGTCGACTCACAAACATAGACAGTTACGCAACGTAATTCTCAACTTAGGAAAGGCCAATATCATGATGATATTATTATCCAAATTAATTATTCATCGGCGCGCAATCCTTGGATAGCTATGGGATCAGATTAGATAGCAGGCGATGGTGCAAGAGTCATCGCCGCCGCTGGGTCTAGGAGAGAAATCTTGCCACATTTAGCATTGCACTCATCGACCGATGTATAGCACTGGCTGTTCAGTAAACAACGGTAGATGCAGAACGGTAGGTCCCCGCACACGCTGTCACGCTTACACAGTCCGTTAGGTATGTTGATCTTAGCGCTTTGCACGTCTTCCAGTGATCTGCATGTGGAACAGAAAATTAATTGCTATTCATATTAGTCTCTGTTTATTTATAAACTATGAGTAGTTCATACAACAAACAAACAAACAAACAAATCCACGTACAATCACTCAGAAAAATCTGTAAACACTTTCCTGTAAATAGAAATCAACGTACAATGCACATTGGTAGCGAAGCACGTGAGAAGAAGCGTCGTCAGTATGATTGGTGTGAGGCAACGGTTCCTATACTTGTCCATGAAGAAATTGCTTGGTGGGCTTGTTTGGTCCTCGTCTATGGCAGAGTAGGTTTTCCGTAAAACAATGACAGGTAGTATCTTCCTTGGGCGTCCTAATATATATGCCCAGGTATCTATTTGGAGGTTGATAGTATGGAGGCTGTTGCTATGATCAAGTCTGCAAAAGATGATAGATCGTAGGTTACGTTTATGCTAAAGAAGATTGACCGCTTGGTATCTGAGAGATTAGGGTCTAAGGTAGAGAGTATTAGGCGCGAGCAGAATTCTGTGAGTGAGGCTCTAGCTAAGATGGGTCGATCTAATGCCAGAACCGCTGTTTGGCTTCGTTCGGCGCCGCATGATATACCTAGACTCTGTATAGAGGATTGTAAGGTGGGTGATTGAGTAATATAAATCACCGTATTTTCGCAAAAAAAAAAAGGTATTCCAAGGCAAAGAAATAAAGCGTGCAATCTAAACAGATCGCTAAAATCACGGTTATTTCTATTTTTGCATGATAGCTCGATCTCAGGTAATCCTAAACAGATCGCTAAAATCATGGTATTTGATCTATTTTTGCAAAGGTATCGTCCCTGCTAATCTTTGTATTTATATATGTGATACAATTCGACATTCCTTATACAAGGTCTAGTAATCTATTCTTGGGCTAAACTAAAACATCTGTTGCAGGACTACTCGGTGCGATTTCAATACTGCTGACTAGTACTATCAAGTGCGGCTCCACAATGATTTGTGAGGATCTGCATTTACCCCATCATAAACAAACTACACATTTTTCTCTCACACTGAGGCCTGCAGAGGTTCTGGTACATGGGCTTAAATTAACAGCATTGAAGCCCAGCGGGCATACTGCACTATGAATGCCTCTATTTACTATAGGACCAAACGCCGCATGTTCAACCTATAAGATGGAAGCGTTCCTACACGATATCATAGTTTTAAAAACCGGACCGGTTTACTGATTAAACTGGAAAAAACCGGAACCAGAGGCCTCATCGGCTTTTTAACCGCACTGGACCATCCAGCTAACGAACCAGGAAAACCAGACAAAAAGCAGTTGAACCAGTGGTTTAGTGGAAAACCAGTCGGCGGTCCGACCAGTAGAAAACCGTCCACGGAAGAAAATATGGCGCTGCGATCGGGATTCGATCCCAAGACCTTCTAGCTCCCGCTAAAAAATACTTCAATGGGCTAGCCAACTAGGTAGACCAATGTTTGAATCAGATTACTTCATGTATATTCTAAATATGTTTCTATTTTCTAACATATTAGTATTTTTCCATTCATATTATTTTCCTTAATAAACCAGCACCGAATCAGTTTGAACCAGCGGTCCAACCAGTGAACCGCGAACCGAGGACCTCATCGGTTCGATCGCTGGTCCAGTTTTTTGAACTATGTCTGATATACAATCGAGCCCCAGGTGTATATATATGGAGGGTGTTGCGTGCATCAGGTTATCTTGTACAGATCCAATCTCTAATACCCTCCCATAATCACCAGATAAACAAGTTGTAATTAGTCTTGAATTGTTCAAAAGCTTGAATAGGAAGTGCCTTGGTCAAACCATCTGCCACTCGATCTCTTGAAGAAATAAACCTGATCTTTAGCTTCTTGGCTGCTACCCTTTCTCTTACAAAGTGAAAATTTATTTCAATGTGTTTAGTTCTAGCATGAAAAACAGGGTTAGCAGAAAACTATGTTGCACCTAGATTTTCACACCATAAATGCAGAGCTTCACGAAGTTTTATTCCAAGTTCTTCGAAGAAAAACTCCATGCTTGTTTCTTTTTGCACTCCAAGAGGGTCCAAGTAGGAAAACCTCTAGTAAATCACATGTCCCCTAAACAACCGGCCTAGTCAACATCTGAGATTGCACTCAAGAGTGTAGACTTTGATCTCAAACTTGTTAGTCCAAAACTCATAGTATTTTTTTTTGAACATATCTCAAGATCCTTTTAGCAGTAGTCCAATGAATTATAGTAGGACTATGCAGATATTGATAAACCTTATTAACTGCAAAATATCTAGTCTCGTGAGTGTTAAATATTGAAGAGCCAACTATACTTATGTATCTAGTGCTACCATTTGGCCCTAGAGGATCTCCTTCATGGACCTATTTTTTCAGAAGATGTCAATGGCATGAGAAAAGGAGTACACTTCTTCATCCAAACACGGGCAAGTAACCCAACAGCATATTTTGCTTGATTCAGCACAATACAATTAGGAACTCTCTGTACTTCAATACCCAAAAATAAATCCAATTCACCTAGATCTTTAAGTGCAAATTATATACACAAATCGTTTAGAAGAGCACTAGTAGCATCCATGGAGGAACTTACTACTATGATATCATAAACATAAATAAGCATGAAGATGTCAAATTTTGACTTGTTATAGATAAATAATGAAGTATCTGCCTTGAACAAACAAAACCCAAGAGAGAGTAATTTGTAGGTTTAAACGAGAATACCATGCTCGAGGTGCCTATTTCCGTCTATATGGTGCCTTGTCCAATTTGCACACAGAAAGATATTGTCCCGGCTAATCTTTGTATTTAATGTGATACAATTGGATATTCCTTATACAATCTCTAGTCCGGTGCTAATAAGACCGCGATACGGACTATATATAACTCACATTTTGTTTCTGAAATCAAGTTATTATTTAATAATTTATTCTTGGAGTAGTAGACTCTAACATCCACAACATCTGTTGCAGGACTACGTAAGTGCGATTTCAGTGCTGCTGTCTACATTAACGTAAACATCAAGCAGTGCGGCTCCACAATGATTTGTGAGGATCTGCATGCATTTACCCCATCATAAACAAACTGCGCGCGTTTTCCTCTCACGCTGAGAGACCTGCAGTGGTTCTGGTAGTAACATGGGCTTAAATTAACGGCATTGAAGCCCCCGCGAGCATATGGGACTATGAATGCCTCTGTTTACTACTAGACGCAGTGCGAGCTATTTTCCCAACCCTGTTTCACATCACATGGCTAGTTCAGTTACCCCTGCCGACGACTGCCAGTACTACTACCGAGTTTTGATTGTTCGTGCAGTCGATCAGACAGCGTCGACTGAATGCATTAAGCAGCTAGCGCCATTAACGCAAACACAGTGCACCTTAAAACCACACACTGCTAGGGGAGTAGCATCATGGGGTAATCAATCGCGATCGAGGACCAGGCCAGCGCTACGGCACCTTTGCAATGAAGTTTTGGCGACGCGCGCGGACCTGAAGATATAGAGATCGATCGAGGACGATGGAGTAGCTAGCTCCAGTTAATTTTAGCAGCTCGACTCATTCAACATTCATGGGTTCGATCGGCCGGCCAGCTGGGCGCGGAGTTAAGGGATTTGCATGTTACTTACGCATGCATGCATGCAGATGCATTGCATGGCCAAAGACCCTGGTGATGATTAAGTACGTAAGTACTCCCTCTGTTTCAAAATATAAGATGTTTTAGTTTTGTGAAGCCAATGTATCTAGACTACTTTTAGTATTTAGGTTTACTCGAGTTTAGAGTGAATCTATACACTAAAAGAAGTCTAGATACATTTTCTTCACAAAGCTAAAACATCTTATATTTTGAAACGGAGGGAGTAGGTACGAATAATAGGGTTTCGAATTTCGGTTGGAATACTAGAAAAATTCGGAACTGACAAAGAACTTTGTGAAATTTCCGTATTTCTTTCAGAACAATTTAGAGAAAATTCCATTGAACTTTGATGCATTTTGCCTAAATTTGGATGTTGTTTGAATCTAGTCTAAATTTATCAATAAATAAATAAAATCGAATTGGACCTGAATTATCTCTCCTATGTACATGCTTGGTTTGAGAACAGATGTGTTCACAGGATTATGAACTGGGAACTTGTGTTAGGGTTGAATTTTCCTTTTTTTACTTTAATCACTTTTAATTGGTTTGTTCAACCTTCATGCAGGAACCAATATTTCCCTCTTGTTTTCACCCATTACTCAACCTTCACCCAAAAGCCCCTATTATTACCATCCTACCTATATTTCTCACGACTCTGATATCTTCCTTGTCTCTGGCAACTGGAACTTCACCTAGCCAACTTGTCCTTTATTGACCACGTCCATTTGTTGAATGTCTCCGTTCCCTATTTGGTCTTGCTCTTGCCCCATTGTAGGTGATTCCTCTAGCCACAATTGTGCACAGTTCTTCTCCAACACTGGTGAAAGGATTGTATGGGCACCTAGAGGGGGGGGGGGGGTAAATAGGTGCTACTTTAAATTTTCTTCTTTTTTAAATTAGGGTTTGACAAGAAAGGTAAATTCTCTAGATCATGCAACTAAGGTAAATTTACCTACATGTCAACTAGCACCAACAAGCACAACACTAAGCTAGAACAAGTAATGTAAAGTGCGGTAAAGGATAGAACTAACCAAAGTGATGGATGCGGAGACACAAGGATTTATTTCTCATAGTTCCTTTCTTTTGAGGGGAAGTACGTCTACGTTTGGAGATGGGGTGGTTTCAAACCACCAACGCCACGAGAGAAATCCCTTGTTCTCTGATGAACCTCACCCTAAAGGGTTCGATTCGCCTCTTACACTATATTGGCAACCTTCGAGGTGGAAGCCGACACCTTTACAACAAGTTCGGGACACACATCCATAACCTAACACTAGTAGAAAAGGGGTCTTCGGTTCAATCTAGAGTCTAACACTAGTCCCGATTTGTTCCGGGCCGGGACTAGTATGAGCACTAGTCCCGGTTCGTACCGTTTTCGGTGGCTAGGAGTCCGAGAAAACTCTAGTCCTGGGTCGTTTCGGACCTTTAGTCCCGGGTCGTGAGGGGTTCGGGAACGGGCAATACCCTTTAGTCCGAGAAAACTAAAGACCCTTACAAACCGGGACTATAGTCCCTTTTTCTACTAGTGTAATTGGAGGCTCCCAAATACAAGCAACTGTCAAACAATCAAAGACAAGCTTGTAATAACCAAATCAAAGGTAGGGTTTTCAAAGAAACACTAGAGCAAGGGGCCCTCAAACGAAGGAGGGGTAAATTAAGATCTCTCTTGGTGAAGCTATAGATCAAGGCCTCCTCCTTCGATTCTCCAAAGATCAAGGACTTTGGATGTGTGAGTTAAGAGATCTTGTGGTTTTGGTGGCACAAAATGTGCTGCTGTTCTTGAACTGGACGAGCAGGTTCCAAGGTAGAAGAAGGGGTCCTTTTATAGGGGCCCAGAAATTAGAGTCGTTGGAGCCACTTAACCCGGACAGTCCGGCCTGTATGAGCCGGACAGTCCGGGTCAGCTTGACATTCCGTGTGTCACCGACACTGCCTAGCCAAGTTTCGCCGAGTCCCAAGGTCCGGGTAGTGTCCGAGGGGTCTCTCTGAGTGTCCACACCTGGGGAGAAAATCTGGCGAATTTCCATGGCCGAACACTCCGGATTGGCCGGACAGTCCGACGCACATCAGCCGGACAGTCCGGCCAGATACTGATTTTTGCCCCCTGTTTTTGTTCATGTCAAGCCCTTTTTCCATGTGTATAAACTACCAATAAAGAAATGATATTTCCTGAAACATTCAGCAATGCATTAAACCTATCCAAGTGTTGTCAACAAACATCAAAACAATATGAAAGGCATAAATGCCATTTCAACTGGTAGTCCCATCCCAAGCATCGAAACCCTAGTCCTCTAGCATCGCCGAAATTTACACTTACGCCCTGCCTCCACCTCGGGTACGACCTTACAGTTGTCGTCGTCGATCCGCAATAGCTGCTAGCTTCGATCAAGTCGACCCACAATACATCATTGCACACTCACTGCTCCATGTCGTGGCCACCTCCGCCTCATATCGCGTTGTCGTCATCTCTACCTCGCAATAATCGAATTTAGCTCTAAAAAGATTCAAGGAACCAAAAAAAAAACAAGCGCGTTGGGGATATGGGACCATGTGAATCACATCCCAACATTTGGGGCCATGAACTGGATGCACACGGGGCCCAAACTAGCTCTATCTAGCTAGCTAGCTCGTTTGTTGCTAAATGCTAAAATATGGCTAGCTTAATTGTCCTTGGTGTACGTCGAGAGTGGAGCAGGATCTCTCATGCATCTATGGATGTATCCAGCCAACACGCATGTTTCGCGGATATATAGGGACCATATGTACGTTGCGCCGTTGCGTCCGTGCATGAGCAAATTTCTCTATCACACCCTGATATATGATCAAGCCCTTGGAACCGCATTTGACGCGAATCATGCACACATGTTTTGTACGTACCCATATATGTGTCCTGCCTGACCAAGTGCTAATTAGGCTAGTCATAGTGGAAGTAACTTAGGTAGTAACATAGTCCTACATGTATTGCCAAGTAAGCATTTAGATGATATGATATGCAATTAAATGATAAGAGAAAGGCTTGTGGTAACTAGCTATGTTACATCACACATTTCTAGACAAAATGAGTCTATATTATAATAAATGAGTTTACATGATACCATACCTATGTTATTTTGCACTATAAAGATAGTAACTTAGACTAATAACATATACATGTTACTACTCTAAGTTACTCCCGGCTATGACCAGCCTTAGGCTTTCTTAAGACGTAGTACGGCCCAATGACAATTTCTGAAGCTGAAACGACAGCGAAACCGCAATTACAAGCTCTACGCTGTCGCAGCACAAGTAGCTAAGTACACTATGGGGAATTAATTGCCACTCCCCCAATTATTCAATACCGCCGTACAAAAGCTGCCTAAGGCATACACACGCAGCTGTCTCCAAGCAACACGCGACACACGTTACGTATCCACGGTGCCACAGAGAGTAGTCAAAGGACGATGATAATTTGCATGGAATTGGCTAGGAATCTGGACTCAAGATCCTGTTTGCTTAATTTTTCTCTGAAAGAAAGATGTTGTCTCCGGCCTGAAACACAGATGGAGCTAGGGCATGTTTGGTTGTCCACTTTTCTCTACTTCAATGGGACAAAAAACTTGCGTTTAGCATCCTACATGGCCTCTAAATCTCGGCCTGCAATGTTCTTAAAGCAGTTTTCGTCATGCACGCAGAGGAACCCCCATTTCAGTGGTTTCTATAGATGTTCGACGTGACCAAGAAGGGGGAAAGTTGTGTCGTGCTCGTGCAAAGGCGGATATGGCGCGGCCGCGCAAGCTAGTCGACGGGAGAAATTTCGCCACCTCCCGCCTATTTGCACATCTATTTATCATTGCTAGGCCCAGCGCCAAATTGCACGCCACCATTTCCTTCCTTTCGTTCTCTTCGTCCTGGCAAGGAGCTTCACCTACGAGCAGGTAAGCAACGCCGTCTACCTGGGTCGGTGTTGGAAAACATCCGCTAGCGGTCTTCCTCCTCTTCTCCAAGATCTCCACTGCCTTCTCCGATTCTCTGATGGCAGTGAGTACTAGAAGGCCCTAGTCCTGGTAGCCAGATCCTAGAGCATGTGGTAGATCTGAGTACATTAAAAAGTAGATATGTGGCCTTGTGGTTGATTTTGCTAATCAGTAGTGCATGATATGCATGTTGTAGTGATATATAAAAGGCTTTGTGGCCTTATGGAAGGTTATCAAAGTTTTACTGTTGCTACTGTTTGATATGTGTAGGTTTAATACTTCAATCTTGCTCGTCTGTAGTATGTGTAGGTTTGGTTCTTCAACCTTGCTTGTGTGTAGTATGTGTAGGTTTGGTTCTTGAATACATTGATCTTATTTCATAGATCTTGTTGTAACTTTGCATTGATCTAGTCCTAATGTTGACCAATGTAGGCCATGGCATGTGAAGAGTTTAGCCAGACCCTTATTGAAACCCAGGATCTGTCCTCTTTCGTTGAGGAGACAGAACTCACTTGTCCACAAAATGCAGAGATGTTATCTGGTCCTGTCAGCATGTGTTCTATCGTGGTGGAGCAGGTTGAGAATGTTGTTGCCATCCTAGCTAGGAGGAAGACGGTCAAAGCTAGTAAGGCACACAACACTAGGTTAATAAGGGGGTTACAATGAAGTGGACTCATTTCCTTTCCACCTTCGTCCTCAATAGGATGTGTGATCTCATCAAGAGTGGGATGATGACTGAAAATGGGTTTAAGGAGGTGACCTGAACACTGTAGCCAAGAAGCTGTTTGAGTTCTGTGGTGCGAAGGTGTCCTCATAGCATGTGTACAATCATCTTAGGAAGAGAACCATGTGGATCAAAGTATCCAAGCTTAGAGACCTAAGCGGTGCACAACAAAATGTGTAGACCGAGACCATTGTCTAGTAGGGTGAGCACTAGAGAGGCCACGTCTCATTACTAACTACTCTTTCAGTTCATCTACCCTACCTAATTTACTAGTTCATGATCGACGCCATCAGGGACACTTATCCTCCCAATGTGCACCCTGCCCTCTACGACATTGTCATGCGAGCTAATGGTGGGTTCAGTCCCAAGGCTCGGATGGTGGCTCTAAGCCATCTTATCAATAACATGGATCAAGGTAATGGCGCCATTTAGATGGCATGCATAGGAACACATGGATATCTGGCTTAGGACCTTCCTAGCTAAGCGTTACTACATGTAGTGCTCCCTGGTGGTGGTGATGTAGGGGTTCGCAACATGGAAAACAAAAAAAAATCTATCACGGGAACACACGAAAGCTAAGATCTAATCTACGAGATCGGTGCAACGAGTTTGTAGAGAACTAACCCTCGTAGATCCAAAGCGTTTAACGAGATCAGATTCTCGTGGTTGATGTAGTCGATCACTTGCCGATCTCAAGATCGCTGGTATCCTTCCGGCCGTGTTCAGCAGCGCCTGCAATCGGGTCACACGTGACGGATTTCGATGAAGACCTTCCTCTCCCTTGTTGCAGTAGGCAGTGAAGGTTGTAGATCTCCCCGCGATTCCAGCAGCACAACGGTGTGGTGGTGGAGGTGGAGGAGTAGATCCTGCAGGGCTTTTCCTAAGCCGGGGCATGTATGGTGGAGGAGAGAGGGCCTCAGTGGCTAGGGTTTAGGCACCGAGGAGAGGGAGGCGCCAACGGCTAGGGTATAGGAGGCGGCAATTTAGAGAGGGGTGATACGTCGGAAACGTATCTATAATTTTTGATGCTCCATGCTTGTTTTGTATCTACTTTGCTTTACTTGTCTACACTTTGAGGTACTTTTTACATGTTTTCTGGTACAAACCTATTAACAAGTTGCCACAGCGCCAGTTGCCTATTTTCTGCTGTTTTTGGTTTCAGAAAAGTTAGTAAAGAAATATTCTCGGAATTGGACGGGACAAATGTCAAAGTCAATTACTTTCTGTGGGGAACAAGAAGTCTAGAGGGGAGCCGGAGAGGCCAGCCAGACCCACCCTAGGCGTGGGTGGGCCCTACCCCGTGCATGGGTAGGGTTTGGCCCTCTAGCCGCCTCCTCAGCCTCCCCCTTCGCCTATAAGAAGCCCCCGATGTAGAAACCCTAAGTACCCGATCGAATCTCCACGAAACCTTCTATAGCCGCCGCCGTCCTCCCTAGATCGGGGGGATCTGAAGTTCTTCCCGGCACCCTGCCGGAGGGGAGTTTATCTCAGAGGCCTTCTCTCTGGTATGATGTGTGAGTAGTTCCACCTTGGACTATGGGTCCATGTAGTAGCTAGATGGTTGTATCTCCTCCTTTGTGCTTTCATGTATAGATCTTGTGAGCTCTGTTCATGATCAAGATCTAATCTATTTGTAATCATGCATGTTGTGTTTGCGGAGATCCGATGGATATTGAGATTATTATGTTGGTTTGATTAATGGTTTTGTCTTTATGATTCTATCATGTCTGTGTTGTTTGTGATCTTGCATGCTCTCCGTTGTTAGTAGCTATCTTGTCCAAGTAGTTGCTAGTGACTCCAAGAGGGGTTATTTATGCTAGATAGTGGGTTCATGCATCTAGTTTCCAAGGGAAGTGACAATAATCTCTTCGGTTGTAGATGTGTTGTTGCTACTAGGGAGAAAACAATGGTCTCTTGTTCATGGAACATGTGGAATGTTTTTACCTTACACACTTTGCTTAAAGCAGCTGTCTGTTGCTTGCAACTTAATACTAGGGGGGTTCGAATGATAACCTGAAGGTGGACTTCTAGTCATAGATGTAGTTGGATGGCGGTCTATGTATGTTGTTGTATTGCCCAAACGAATCTCATAGGATCATTCTGACTGGTATTTGCATTGTTATGCCGTGTTCAGTTCCTGTCAATTGCCATGTTATAATTTTTTACCCTTCATGACATGTCGTTTATGTAAGGTGAGCACCTCTAGTGAACTATGGACCCCGGTCCAATCTTTACCATTGATACATCTTCCACTATTACTTGTTTACTTGCTGCAAACCATTACCTTCCACACCATACATTTAATCCTTTGTTACAGCAAACCGGTGAGCTTGACAACCTCACTGATTCGTTGGGCAAAGTCTTGAGTTTGTATTGTGCAGGTCTCCGCGTTGCTTGCAACACTTGTGTGATGTTTCCTTCCTCCTTATGGTTCGATAACCTCGGTCTCAACTGAGGGAAAACTTGCTGCTTGCTCTTCACACCCTACGCTTGGGGTTACCAACGAAGTGCCGCGTCGAGCATCATCAAGGCTTTTCTGGCGCCGTTGCGGGGGAGGCTAAGGACGTCTTCACAAGGGGAGTCCTTCACTTCCTTTCTCTTTACTTTGTTTTTAGTTTGCTTTGTTTCTTTTGCTTGGTTTTGTTTGCCTCTTTCCAAAAAAAAACCAAAAAAAATTAGTCTAGTTTGGTTTGCTTTCTTTATTCAAAAACACAAAAAAATAGTTCCTACTCTAGTTGCTACCATGTCTGGTTTTGGACCAACCTTTATTTCCCCTATGGTAGAAATCTCCACTTTTAAGCAAAAAAGTGAAGAAAGTTTTATAGAAGCTTGGTCCAGAATCTCTGCTTTACAAAGGGAAACTGAGCCTAACGTGAGCCTTAGCTTGGTTATTGATAGTTTCTACCATAGTATTGCTCTTCGTTATAGATATGCTCTGGATGTTGTGGCTGAGAAAGATATTTTTCTATGTACCGAGAATAAAGCCTTTGATGCCATAAAAAATTAATCATGATTTATGGTACACCTGCCAAGTCTGATTCCTCTTTCACAAATATTTTTGCTAGGTTAAACACTCTTGAGACTAGTATTGCTGCTATGAATAGTTGCTATCACACGCTTATGGATTATCATGATTATGTCCCCATAAATTTTGATCCTTCAGAGTGGTTTCCCACAATCAAAGTCTCTATAAATACTACACATTTTTATGCTCGCTGTGATATCATGTCTGAATTTTGTCTCATGCCTAAAGATATTTATGATTCCTTGAGTCTTTGGGAGCTTACTGAAGGGGGAGAGGAAATCTCTCTTACCAACAATGCCACTATATTACCCATTGGAATAGCTGAAGGTGTGTTTTCAAAAATCTCAGAGAAAATGGTGTCTACTAATTATCTTGTTATTGAATGTGTAGGCAAGGGACAGATTACACTTGGAAGATTCCTACTAAAACACCTTGGAGCAGTAGTAGATGTGGGAAAAGGTATTATGCACTTTGATCCTTCGGTAAGCAAACATATCTTCCCTAAAGAGAACAAAGAAAGGTAAGAAAGGAAAGAACAAGAGGGGCAATTCATCATTTGAAGTACTTGTTGGGAGATAACCCAAGAGTTTCCTTGAGTCTTGGAAGTTATTACTTCAGTAATGACCTATCCTTATCCTTTTTGTTTGCTTTTTGTGCCAATAATGACCTCTAATGAGAGGGAAGTAAGATTTGGGGAGTTGCTGTCCCAAAACAGATTTCTGTACTCCACCAAAAAAAACCGTGAGGAGTCTATGTAACACGTATTGAGCTGAAAATTTATGAATAAATCCCTCAGTATGTTAGCTAACTTTTGTTAGTTGAACACTTTATGATTTGAGCAACAGAAGATGTTCGAAAAAATCGGTTTCAACCTGCTGGTCTGTTTTGACAGATTTCTGCCATTATTTGCATTTGCTTCTTATTGATTCCTTTTTTAGTTCTATTTAGGTGAATTGAGATTTTTGAAGGAGTTACTACAGTAGCTTGTGTTTTTAATGAAAATCCTTGTTGTTTCAAAGCTTTGCTAGAGGTCTAATATCTTTTGAATAAGCTAATGTTGCTAATGAAGATTGTGTGAAGTTTTATATGAAGGAAAAAATTTCAGGTGTAGAGAGAGAATGATGCAATGAGATGAAGAATGGACAAAAGCTCAAGCTTGGGGATGCCACCATGGTGTCACCCCAAAAATATCCAAGAGGTACAAGCGTCAAAGCTTGGGGATGCCCAAGGCACCCCCTTCTTCGTCAATAAAAAGCTCAAGTCTGTCTAGACACTTCATTTTTATTGTTTCATGCACAGTTGTGTTGTTCTTGGAGCATCTTAGTTTTTGTTTGGTTTGCTTAGTTTGTTTAGTTTGCTTGAGTAGTTTGGACCCCCGTTCTCACTGTGCTGTTTTGCAAATAAGTTGCTTGGTGTTGGAAAGGAGTAGTAAGTTCTTGCTCGTAAGTGCAAGAGGAGCATGCATTGACTGTGACTTAGACTTTAGCATGACATGCTAGGTGTTGTTTTGACCTTATGCTTAATAATTATTGCTGTAGCATGTCTTGTTCCAAACAATTGGGATTGCTTAGTGTGCCTTGAAGAAATTATGCGTTGTTTTAGCATGCAAAAGCATAGTATTGTGGTATTCTCCTTTCATGTTTTGCTTGGGTTGACTTGGCACATGCTCATACCATGTTATGACTATGACAAGTCACCATTAGCCTCTACGATCATTTAGTCATTGACTTGTAGTACCACTCTTTGCTTTGATTAGTATGCTTTGTTGCAATGCATGATTATGGCCATTATGCTCTCTTAGTTGGTTGCTCCCAGTCTTTTGCTAGCCTCCACTTGTATGAGTAAGCTCTACTCATGCTTCCAACCCCCAAGAAACCAAGTTATTCCAAAGTGTCCACTATAAACTCCTATGCATGGTGTGTTACACCATTCCAAGTATATTCTTGTTTTCAACTATCTTCCAATTAAAAAACCATTTTGTTATGTGAAAACTTAGTGATTAAAGCCCTCACGAACTTGATGGCACACTTTATATTCTTTGCCCCTAATAAACTTGAAACATTGTGACAACTTTGTTGTATATGCTTGCACTTATACGTTGGAATTAGCACAACCGTGCTGTCACAGAGAACGCTTTCAACATTGCACTTGCACTTTGTACTCAGTTGATATCATGGTCTTTTGTCTATGGATGTCACCAGTGTGAAATAAAGAGGGAACTTGTAAGTCCATGGAGTTTGTATTCTGTGTTAGAGAAATGCCTAGGCCGCTAGCCTAAGCCATGCCTAATCATGGTGGAAACTTGCAGCATCACCATAGTGAGCTATCTATGAAGCATCCTCAATAAAAAGCTATGCATATGGTAAATAAATAGATTACTGAGATGCTCATTGTCTGCTTGCCTTGTCATTTTGGTTATGGGAAAGCTCCTGTACCATGTGCAAGGGGTACCCCGTTGGCGGTTCTCAATGATATGCAAATACTTACAATGACAAGAACTTACATGGGCCCAAAGTTGAGTATGCATGAGGTGTGGCCCTCGTATTCAAGAGACTTGAGATTGCCAACTTATACTTCGTCAAGCATATACTCCATCTTTGACACTTTAACCTTAATCACTTCAAGATGCTTATGATAGGGGCAATGAGGGCTGAAAGCTAACAAGTACCATAATTTTTGGAAGCTCTTTTTGAAATTTGTAATCCCTGCTTCCTTTACAAAAAAGGCTTTTCTTCCACCATTATTGAGTCTCCACCTTCTACCTTTAGGCACCATTAGGAGAGCATAGTTGTCATTCTGTGTGCAGTGTTCCAAAGCTTATTGATTGATGCTGACATGGTTATACCCTACGGGTACACGACATTAGCATACCTGGTCCAGCCCAAGGAAGGCCCACAATAATATACGCGGCCTGCGGAGATTTTCAGGTGGCCCAAGCCCATGACATCTTTGGATCCTTGGAGAGCAAGACTAGAACACATAGAATATTTAAAGGGGCAAACCCTAAACTTGTAACCGACACGATCTATGCGCGAGACCTGCCTAACTCTATATAAAGGCTAGGAGGGCACGGCGAGAAGGGCCGATCTCTTTCCACCGCATACACACCTCCACGCCAGATTGCATCTGCGCACCCCTGTAACCTTCGGTTCCGCCGTAATCAAGAGCAGACAAGCAGGAGTAGGGTTTTCCCTCCCGGGGCCTGAACCTGGGTAAATCTCGTGTCCCCTAGTTGCTTGTCTGTTAACCGTTCCGCGATCTCCAGCACCCCCATCTTCTCCAAAACACAAGCTCATAACAATGGGAATTAACGAGTCGAAACCTCGTCAATTGGCGCCGTCTGTGGGAATCGGAGGCGCTGATTGTGCGATCGTGACGGTCCCGACCAAAGCGATCTACTACTCCTCGGTAATGGAGAGCCATCTCCTCTTCGGTGCTTTCGACTTCACCGCCCACTCGCCAGCCACCATGAAGGACTTTGAGCCCGTAGGCGATGGGCTCGAGATCCTGTTCGGGAGCTTCTGCTTCTAGGTGGGACAGACCGGCACTCTCTGCCTCCCAGAGCGGGTGCCACTGCCATTGATTAGGCCCGCCTCGTGGGCCCAGCATCCCAGCGTGTTACGCACGTCAACATCGACAGATGAGTCATACGACAGCAGCTGTTGCAACTCAGATCTATGCGACCCCCTGTCGGATGAAGGAACTTACGGTTCCGAATCCGAAAGCTGCGGCAGCAGCGATCCAATCCGCGAGCGCTACCAGTGCGCTGTGGTCATCCAAAGCGACGTGGAACAACCACCAGGTTCGAGTGCCCATGTGACGCCGCCCAACCCACAGGGTAGGAACGGATAAAACATGAGGCAACCATCCCCCCACCCAATGAGGATGACCCCGATGCCAATCGAATAATCCACCTCAGCGAGGAAGGATGGAACCAGGCACGCGAAGCCGTGGCGTGCAACAAAATCCTGCCCGTGGGTGCCTCACGGGACCTGCTGATGGCATACCACCTGCTCCTCATCGAAGAGCACAAAAAGCAGGTGAAGATGCAAGAGGTACTCGATAAACGCAAGCAAGCGGCCTCGGAGTCTAGTGCGCGGCGAGCTGCGCTCTTCGTCGCTGGCGGCTCCATCTCGCACGGCAATCAAGCTAACAAGCATCGCTCTCGCACGGATAACATGGATCCCGCTGCATGTCGCGAGGTGACTCGAACCCTCAACACGTCCTTCATGGATATGGACGCCAACGGCAACGTCATCCCAAAGTTGCCACAAGCTGCGATCATGGCAGCCACCACATATCTCGCGTCCCATCCACCTCCGGTGGGGGACCCGAAGAGAGCTATGCACAAGTCCGCACTAGCCGGACTCGGACTCGTTGGAGCTACGCTCCACGAGGAGGCTCCTGTGGAGCCAAAAAAGAAAGTTGCGGTCAGATTCAACCGTAGCCCCACACCCTCATCTGACGAGGACGAACATGACTTACCTCGATGATGCAAGAGCCCACGACATCGCAGCCGTGACTACGACGCTCGAAGCTACCTCGCTCAGCGCAAGGTTGACATGGCACGCGCCAAACGCGTATGCTCATCCGAATCCGAAGAAGATGATGACGGAGAACTCTGTGGAGCTCGATGCTTTAGCAGATCTGTTCGGCGGACACGGATGCCGAGAAACTTCAAGCTTCCTTAGGACACTCCAAAGTTCGACGGCACGCAGGACCCTAAGGCGTGGCTCAACGACCACCTATCATCCGTCAAGCTGCACGGCGGAAACAAAAACACTGCTCTGTAGTGCCTTTAGCTGTAGCTGACAGGCACAGCCCGGATCTGGCTCAGCAGCCTATCCTCGGGTTCCATCCGAAGCTGGGAGGAACTAGCGTACAGTTTCATCCGAAACTTTAAGGGTACCAGCAAGAGGCCAGCCTTGATCGAGGAGCTGCGGACCTGCACTCAACGAACGGGTGAATCCATTCGCTCGTACATACTACGCTGGTCCAACATCAAGAACTCCCCGGCACACATCTCTGAGGAGAGAACGATCGATGCCTTCAAAGATGGCGTCAAAATCCAGGACTTCAAGGAAGAACTTGGGCAAGTCAAACCCAATACGCTCGACCACCTCATGGACAACGCCAACAGGTGGGTAGATGGCGAAGATTCTGTCCACCGAGCACATTCAGACGAGGAAGATGACTACAGCCGCAGACGCGAGCGCCGTAGCAAGCGAAGATCGCGCGTATACGACGATCGCGATGGACCCTACATGGTTGCGGCTGGCTACACCGAGTGCCGCAACAAAATAACCGCAACAGCGGCGGATACCATGGAAACAACTTCCGTGATGGAGGACGCCCAACGCAAACGTGGCATCGCCGCGGTCGCAATGACGAGCCCTCGGCATACGACAAGTTGTCGGGCCCATGCACCATCAAATTCTACATTGACAAGCAGGATGGCAAAAAGAAGGCCAGCCACATGCTCAAGGACTGCCACGAGTTCCAAAAACTCAGCGAGGTCTTCGCCCAGATGAGACAGCAGATCCCGAACCCTGGGTTCGGACACGCACCTCCACCAGGCGACATCGCCCACGGAGCTCCTCCACCACCACCCGTGGGACCTTCGAATCACCCGATCGCACCCATGAAGAACAACGGTGTAAATGGGTACCCTGCGCCGAAAGGGTCATTGATGCTCCAAAAGGGGCGCCCAACAAACAGGGTGCAAAAGAAGATCACCTGTCAGGTCAGCTTGGCTGTGACCGCTCCACCCGCCATCCGTGAGTACCTTAGCGGTTCGGAGTCCTGCATCACATTCAGTCGTTCGGATCACCCCTGCCAGATCCCTTGCCCAGGTGATGCTGCCCTGGTGCTCGAGGCGCAGATCGAAAGTTTTGAGATGAGCCGCGTCTTCATGGATGGCGGCAGAAGCATTAACCTGATGTTCGCTAGCACCCTAGAAGCAATGCGGATCCCGCTGTGCAGCCTGGAACAATCCGACACAACGTTCCACGGCATAGTCCTAGGGAAGGGCATATTTCCCCTGGGAAAAATATGGCTCGATGTCATCTTCGGCAAACCCGACAACTTTCGGTGTGAGCGGCTCGAGTTCGAAGTGGTGGATTGGCCATCACAATACCACGCCATCCTCGGGCGCGTGGCATTCGCAAGGTTCCTGACAGTACCGCACTATGCGTACCTGCTACTCAAGATGCTAGGACCTAGCGGCATTATCATGGTCCATGGCAGCTTCACCCGATCCGACCACTGCGAGAGGGACTTCAACAGAATATCCCAGTCATTCGGCATGCAGGAGGAGCTCACAAGGCTTCGAGAAGTGACAGACAACGGGGCACCCCCAGTCTCCAGGAAAAACGCACCCGACATGTCATTCGACTCAACAATCAACACGAAAAAGGTGCAGGTCCACCCGACGGACGCCTCCAAGCCGGCGCTGATCGCCAACGATCTCAGCCCCGCATAGGAAAACGTGGTCGTCGAATTCCTCCGTGAGCGCTAGGAAATCTTCGTCTGGTGCCCTGCGGACATGCCAGGAGTTCCTAGGGAATTCGCCGAGCATTCACTCAATGTGTTTCCAGACGCCAAGCCCGTCAAATAGTCCATTCGATGATTGTCCGAGCCACGGGCCGAAGCCGTCACAGTCGAAGTCAATATACTACTCGACGCCAACTTCATCCGGGAGATCAAGGAGAGCGAATGGCTCGCCAACACTGTACTGATCCCTAAAAAGGACACGGACATCCTGCGGATGTGCGTGGACTTCACATCGCTCAACAAGCACTGCCCGAAGGATCATTTCCCTCTCCCTCGGATCGATCAGATCATCAATTCGACTGCAGGATGCAAGAAACTCTCCTTCCTCGACGCCTACTCAGGCTACAATCAGATTCGACTGAAGGTCGAAGATTAGGAAAAATGGCGTTCATCACGCCGTTCGGAGTATTCTGCTACAACACAATGCCCTTCGGGCTGAAGAACGCAGGTGCCACATACCAGCGGTGCATACATGCATGCTTGAAGAGCCAGATCAGCCACAACATATAGGTCTATGTTGACGACATAGTAGTCAAGACAAGGGAGGCCAAGACACTGATCGACGATCTCCGCGAGACGTTCGACAACCTCGATCACTACAAGATCAAGCTGAACCCAGAAAAGTGCGCCTTCGGCGTCCCATCTGGCCAACTGCTTGGCTACTTCATCTCTCAGAGAGGGATTGAGGCGAACCCGAAGAAAATATGGGCCATACTAGCGATGGAGAAGCCGAAGAACCTCAAAGGTGTCCAGCAGCTCGCTGGACGCATCGTGGCGTTGAGAAGATTCATCAGCCGCATGGGTGAGAAGGCCCTGGCTTTCTACCATCTGATACGCAAGGCAGAAAAATTCGAATGGACACCTGAAGCAGACGACGCATTCGAAGATCTAAAGCGACTGCTCTCCACCTCGCTCGTCCTGGTCACACCAAAGGAACGCGAGCCTCTGCTGCTATACATAGCAGCCACGCATCAGGTGGTCAGCACCGTGCTCATGGTCAAACGACCCGAAGTGGCAAGACCCATGGGGTCCAACGCCCAATATACTACCTCAGCAAGGTATTGACACCAACAAAACAGAGGTACCCTCACTACCAGAAACTCGCCTACGGCGTGTTCATGACGGCTCGTCGGCTTAGCCACTACTTCTAGGAGCATCAGGTAATGGTCGTCAATGAGGCGCCACTGAACAACATCCTGAACAACCCCGAAGCTATAGGACGTGTAGCCCTGTGGGGCATTGAGCTGTCCCCTGTAGACATAGTCTACGAGAAGCGTCATGCGATCAAATCTCAGGTCCTCCCGGACTTCCTCGTCCACTGGATGGAGCTACAGCTGTCGGATACAATCATGGACGATGCACTTTGACGGCTCCAAGCGCGAGGTTGGAGCAGGGGCCGGCATCATACTGACGTCCCCGCAAGGTGACAGGATGAAATACGTCCTCCGGATGAAATTTCGAGCCTCCAACAACGAAGCCGAATACGAGGCCCTCATCCACGGCATGAAGATGGCCAAGGTCTGCGGCACAACGCGCCTAGTCATATACGGTGACTCGAACCTCGTCGTCCAGTAGACAATGAATGAGTGCGACGCACACGCCGCCAACATGATCGCGTACCGTGCACTCTACAACTCACTTGAAGAAGACTTTGACGGCTGCGAGCTTCGGCACGTTGGAAGAGAAAGAAATGAACAAGCTGATAGACTCGCCAACATCGGCTCCACCTGCGCACGGGTGCCACCAGGTGTGTTCCTCGAACAAATCTGCGTGCCTTCCATCAAAAGGAAATTCCCTAAGGGATTACCCGAAGAAGCAGAGCACTCGGGGGCTGCGCTACCCGAAGGACAGGAAGGACCCGAAAAACTCGACACGGAGGTCGCGTTGTTCAACCTGATGCAGGTCATGGCAATCGAGGAAACATGGACACAACCGTACCTACAGTACCTGATAAACAGGGAACTGCCTGACGACCCAACAGATGCCCGACGCATATCTCGCCGATCAAAGGCCTTCACCATCATCAATGGCGAGCTATACAAGCGCAACATTTCGAGTGTACTCCAAAGGTGCGTCACCATCGGCGATGGCAAAACCATCCTCCAAGACATCCATGAGGGAATCTGTGGCCATCACGCGGGAAGTCGTGCCCTTGTCGCCAAAGCTCTACGAGCTGGGTTCTATTGGCCAATGGCCATGAACGATGCCAAGGACATCGTCCGAAGGTGCAACGACTGCCAAAGATTTCCCAATAAACCGCACGCACCAGGATCGGAGCTCAGGCCCATACCCTTGGCCTGGCCCTTCTCCCAATGCGGCCTCGACATGATCGGCAAACTGCCCAAATCCTTGAAAGGAGGCCATGTATACCTCCTGGAAGGAGTCGACAAGTTCACCAAATGGATCGAAGTCATGCCCGTTACCAACCAAAAAGGAAAAACGGCTGTGAAGTTCTTCGAGTCCATAGTCTACAGGTTCGGCGTGTCGCACAACATCATCACGGACAATGGGTCGAACTTCATCTCCAAAGAATTCTAGGACTTATGCGAAGGCCTCGGGATCAACATATCATATACCTCTGTGGTGCACCTGCAAACCAATGGGCAGGTCGAAAAGGCCAACGGCCTCGTAGGCGGCGGCATCAAGAAACTCCTACTCAGCCCACTCGAACGGCTTGCGGGAGCCTAGGCAGAAGAGCTACCCTTCGTCCTTTGGAGCTTGCGCACAATGCCAAACAACACAACTGGCTACACGCCTTTCTTCATGGTGCACGAAGCCGAAGCCGTGTTACCTGTAGAAGTACACCATAAGGCCCCACGGGTTGTCACCTACAGCGAATCTGAATCAACGAACGCACTCGAAGACGCCATCGACACACTCGACGAGGCACGTGACATCGCCGCGGCTCGCTCTGTGGTCTACCAGCAGAGCCTCCGCAACTATCACAGCTGTCGGCTGCGCCCAAGGTCCTTCGTCGAAGGAGACCTCGTCTTACAACTCAAGCAAGAGCGGTCAAAAAAGCTCGAGTCACCCTGGGAAGGACCCTATGTCATAACCGAAGTCATCCTAGGTGGCGCCTAATGCCTCAAGCACGTGGAGTCTGGGGTCGCATACTCCAACCCATGGAACACAATTGCAACGCTTCTACCCCTAGCTATCCCTCTTTACTTTCAATAAGGCTACTCAGCCAAACAATGTACCTCCTCGTTATGATATGAATAAAAGCTAAGTGTCTCGCCCAAAAATTTATCCCTTTTTTATCATACTACTTTCTGTTGCAACACACTCGGGGTCTCCGCCTCACCTCACGACTTCGTCGACTGAGCATAACGCATGAAAACCTGAGTAGCTGGCCACGTCAGGCTAACGAAAAGGGCATGCATAAAATCAAGCACCACGTTCTCATACAAATAACCTTTACAACAAAGGGAATAACACGCCCACTTGAAGTATATACAAGTTTTACATCTATCTTTTTTACAGGGCCTACCTATTCTGAAGGATCGCATGCGCCCGCTGCTCAAAAAGATCTACAATATCTTCGGCATACTGCCTAACAGCCGCGTAATGAGGGGGGGGGGGTGGTCCAGCGGCCACCACCGCAAGATCAACATCTGTGCGACACATACGAACAAGCCACAGTGCGGCCTTCACCCCTGCAACCAACTGGTGCCGCACCAGCTCCCTGACGTGACCCACGTCCCGAAACTTTGCCAGCAAAACCCCATAGAGTCGAAGGCGCCTCATCAAGGGGGAACATGGCATGCAGAATTGACGCCAGGTAAATCTTCACCTGCCGCAGCACCCATGACACCTGGTGAGCGCGGTCCTACACAGTCACAAGGACCGTGGCCCGGTCGCGGTCCATGCAGAAAAAGCCTCCGACTTCCATATCCTGCTGGGTCAAGCAGTTGATCCGAACTGCAACACGGTCCTTCTCCTCCCTCAGAACAAGGTTGGCACCTGCCGAAAATACAGAGTAAGATGACACTCAAAGAAAAGGAGCATCCAAAAACGAGCAGTAGCTCAAGAAAACTCATACTGTAGCCGCTCGGCCAACTGTCGCAACTCCTCCATCAGATACTCCTCTCTGGCGTTAGCCCGCTCTGCCTTCGACTTCCACACATCCGCATGACCTCGGACACCAAGTATCTCCTTCTCAAGGCTCTGGACGCGGTCACGAAGAAAAACAAGCTGCGACGCATCATCCAAAGATGGTCGCGGCTGAGAGGCAGATGAAGTATCAACGGGATCCTCACCCGAAGGTCCCTAAAGGAAAATAGGCAAGAGTATGAACAACACATGACTGAGCAGCAGCTCGAAGCATCATTTATATACAACAAAAGGCCACTGCATGGCACAAGGAAACTGTTCGATAAATATTACAGCAAAAGAAGAAGACAACTATCCTAACGCTACAACGACAAAGCCTACACAGTCGCATCTGGGGTGGCCTCAGAACCAGAGTGCCTGCTCTTGACCTCCTCCTGCTGCTTCGCCGCATACTTCGCCAGAAGGTCAATGAGCTTCGGCCCATAGCGCCTACAGTGAGAAGCGTAGAGAGCGAAGGCTACCTCAGAACCGTCAGGAGCTGTTGGCATCTGGGAAGTGACCTGATGAAGATCCAGCTCCACCCCGGACGCCATGGCCATAGCCAGCCCCATGGAAGCGCCGATGCCCTTCTGCTTGCGCTTGTAGGCCGCAGGCGCATCCGCTAACAGCGGATCCGCCAAAGAATCCACATACTCAACGGCAGCGCCCTTGGGAACGATCTCCTTGTAGAAGCGCCCGAGGATCTCCTTGGCCTTAGCAAGGGAGCCAGCAGTAGTACCACAACGGTCTTCGACCGCCGCGGCGGCATCATCCAGAGCACTCCTGTGCTCCAAGGCACCGCGGTCGAACTCAATGCCCGAGGCATCTGGAGCAAAAGAAAAAGACAAAACAAGAATCGAATAAGGGCAGGAAGACAGAGTAGCCGAAAAATCAAACACAGGCAAAAGCACTCACCGGAAACGACCTTCGCAGCAGCCATCAGCTTCTCGGCCACCTCCTTCTCGCATGCATCTGCAACTGTGGCAAGCTGCTCCTCGCAATCCAAAGCTTCCCGCTGAAGGCGCTCCTTCGCCCCCATGGCATCTTCAGCCTTCTTCTCCGCTTGCCCAAGGATCTTTTTGAGAGCATCAAGCTCGCGGAGGGCAGCATTATTCTCATCTGCAAAAGCAACAAATAACATACATAAGCAAAACAAGCTGCAGACAAGCGAGCAGACAAAAAGAAAAAGATCAATTCAGCATGTACCTCGAAGTTGCCGCATGGTGGCCTCCAGCGCCAAATGCTGCTGCACAAGCAGATTCGCACTATGAACAAAGGGCTACGAAAGGAAGAAGAACAAAAACAATCAAGAAAAGGACTCGGGGGCTGTGCCCCGCAACGAGCACAACATCGAGCAAAAACGACACAACAAATACTCGGGGGCTCCCCCAGGACAAAAGGGAAAAACAACTTACATGCTCAGACGGAGACTCCGAAGGTCCCGGTGTAGTCTTCTAGGAGAGGATCACTCGAGCCTCCTGCGGAGAAGGCTTCGGAGCATCACCCCCAGAGGTGGCCACCGTCTATGAGGGAGGAGGCGTCAGTTTCGACTCCCCTACTGCCTCCTGAGTGGCCTCACTAAAAGAGCCCTCAGAAGAGTGGCTGCAAGGAAAACACCAATCAAAAGCAAGAAGACAAGAAGATAAGATGACAAGAAAGTAACGAATAGCATCCAAAGATACTTACGAGTCCATGTCGCTCAAGTTAAAAACGGGCAGCGCCCTCTTCTCTCTCTTCTCTTCCTTCTTCCTCTTGGCCGACGGCTGCGGTGCTATAGCCCGCACATGCACGGCTAGGATAAGCGAGGAAGAAGCATCGTCACCTCCATTGTGGCGGAAAAGGAATGACGGGTACCTAGGCGTCGGCGGAGTCGAGGCATCCGAAGATTCGCTCGAGCTCCGTGCCCGCTTTCGGGTCTTCCCCTCGCTCACCTCGGGGGCTCCCTCAGTCGGCGACTGTGCCAGCGGAAGATCGGACTCGGAGTCCACAACTTCGTTGTCCGGCGCATTCGGAAACCTCTCGGGTAGTGGAGGCATCATGCTAGCCACCTTGAGCTCCTGCACAATGAAGACATAAAACGTTCAGTACAAGTAATCACAAGGAAAAGCACTCGAAAAAAGGCGCTACACGCACGTCGCAAATCTACACCTGCGGAACTGGTCTCGCGACACTGAACGGGTGCGTCAGCGACTTCCCCGGAAGGTCCACGTCGGACTTGTACTTCAGCAGTGGCCAAAGAACTCTGTCGAGGCCCCCCCTAGAGTGCTCCTCAGCCAAAACTCTCGTCGGGTCGTGGCGGCCAGAGTAAAGAAACATCGGATGCGCCCTAGCCTGGAGTGGCTGCACCCTACGTTTGAGCAAGGTGTGGATTATATCCACACCGTTCACCTCCTTCTTCGCAACCACCTGGAGGTCCTCCACCTGATGGTAGAGCTCCTCTATATCCTCCACCTCGCCCTCCAGGATATGGTTCTTCCAGGATCTTTTCTTCAAGATCTCCTGGGTGGAATCGAAAGGGGCAAGGCCGAAGTTTTGCCCGTCCACTGTGGAGTCGCGGATATAAAACCACTTCCTCCGCCAGTATTGGACAGACTCAGACATAGAAAAAGAGAAGAAAAGAACAGTAGATCAAAGAGAAATGATGCAGCCGCCAATCGGATAAACTCTATCGGAGCCGGACTGTCTCTTCACGGAATAGAGCTTCCGGAAGAGGCCAAAGTGCAGCTCGATATCGAGCCAGCACTCACAAAAAGCAATGAAGTAGGCGATGTGGAGAAGAGAATTGAGAGAAAGATGATGGAGTTGTATGCCATAGAAAAACAACAGTCCACTAAGAAAATCATGGACTGGGAGCGAGAGGCCGCGAAGAACAAAAGCGACAAACATCACCCGAAACCCTGTGGGTGGACGGGGAGTTACCTCATCGCCTGGGATCTTGACGGCCTCCTTGTCCTGCGGGATTAAACCCTCTTCACAAAGCTTGCGCAGGTCACCCTTGCGCGTCTCCGTACGCCGCCATCCACCTTCGGTGATATGAGCGGCGGTTGTGCCCTTCTTGCCGCCGGCAGCAGTACTGGTGCCCGCTCTGGTGGAGGTCTTCTTTGATTTACCCATCGTGGCGCGTCGACGGTGACGGTGTGCGTGCAAGAATGAGGAAGGAAACGATCGGAGAACATCCAGCGCGCAAAGGGAAAAGCTCATGAAATGGCGGCAGTGAAAAGCAAATGGCTAAGTGTGAAAACAAACTACAGTTTTCTCCACAGTTATAAGGATGAAGACGATGAACAGGGACCATTCATCTGGAAGCCCTAATGCCAGGATCAAATCCAACCGTCCATGTGTCAACACAGTAGAAAACCGTCGCTCGTACGACGTCCACTACGCATGGAAACCGAGGAGATGCCGTAATTCTTGCCACGTCGCGCATGACCAGTCAACTCCAAGTCAGAAAGTGGGACCCACATTCGTCCGATCACGTCACCTCTGGCGCCGCAGATGGTTGAGGTCACCGATCGTCAGCACTGACGTCATCAAACCACACTAGCAACGGTTAGAAATCTTCGGCTAACAGCTAAAAGTACTCACTCGAATCTACGATTCAAACAACTACTCGGGGGCTACTCCTATCAGGAGCGTTGGCCGCGCACCTGAGGCATGATTAAGGTACTAGACCAGTAGTGATTCTTCGAGTCCTACGTCAAGTCTACGACTCCACTATGGACTCGGGGGCAACTCCCATAGGGAGGATTGGTTCAAGCATCCGAAAAAATTGTGTCCTACGGACCTGAAGCCAACAACGGCTGAATTGAAGTCTCTGCTCGATTCTGCGACTCGAACAAACACTCGGGGGCTACTCCCGTAGGGAGCGCTGGTCGCGCACCCTATGAATTCTTTGACTATGATCCTACGGATCCAAATGCAAAAACCTTTTTGGCAACTTTGCCCCAATCAATGCTAAGTGAGTAACATCCTCCTTGGCCACCCGAAACACCTCCACGGTGATAAAATTTCTGATGTTGTGTCTGCGACGCAAAGATAAGACCTACAGACACCATCTGATGGCCTGGTAACGCACCTGACTGCACTCTGCTAGTAAAAATACGTGCCAATAGGCGCGATGAAAATCCCGACGGACACGTTGGGTACATCATCCGAAAATTACTGGGATTCGACTCCTATAAGACCTCAACGGGCTAAGTCGAATTACACCAGCATCTGTTCCAGGTTCGAGTCTAGGGACTCGAATATGAAGAAGATCGTGTTGTTTTGTCCTAAGACAGTTAACTGACCCTGATCCGTCAGGAGAGTCAGGCACACGCATCAACAATCCCTACACACTAAAATCATTCTTTTCTCTGATGAACAGAAACATCGGCACCTGAAAGATTGAAGAGTCCTCAGCCAAATCTGCAATTCGACTAAACACTCAGGGGCTACTGACATGGTTATACCCTACAGGTACACGACATTAGCATACCTGGTCCATCCCAAGGAAGGCCCACAAGAATATACGTGGCCTGCGGAGATTTTTGGGTGGCCCAAGCCCATGGCATCTTCGGATCCTTGGAGAGCAAGACTAGAACAAATAGAATATTCAAAGGGGCAAACCCTAAACTTGTAACTGACTCGATCTATGCTCGAGACCTGCCTAACTCTATATAAAGGCTAGGAGGGCACAACGAGAAGGGCCGATCTCTTTCCACCGCATACACACCTCCATGCCAGATTGCATCTGTGCACCCCTGTAACCTTCGGTTCCGCCGTAATCAAGAGCAGACAAGCATGAGTAGGGTTTTCCCTCCGGGGTCCTAAACCTGGGTAAATCTCGTGTCCCCTGGTTGCTTGTCTATTAACCGTTCCGTGATCTCCAGCACCCCCATCTTCTCCAAAACCCAAGCTCATAACAATGGGCATTGACGAGTCGAAACCTCGGTAGATGCATATTGTGATATTACTTGTTATTGTGCTATTTGTTTCTAGTCACCCTTGTGAACTTTCAAGGTGTCCTATGCATCTATTTGCTACTCTATGAGGGACAAGCTGATTGCCGCTATGCTATGTTTTTTGTATGTGAAACAAACAAACGTTTTTCAATGCATGTTATTCATGATATTTGTTTGTAGCTTGTCATGTTGCATGCATAGTTACTATGTCCTATTGTTAGAACTCCATCTTTCATGCACATGTTTAGAGTTCTTTGATCCCAACTTTCAATGCTTGCAAATGGTTAGATCTTTATTGTGAGGGTGCATGTCACCTCAAAAATTATTCCTTTATCACTTACCTACTCGAGGACGAGCAGGAGTTAAGCCTTGGGATGTTGATACGTCGGAAACGTTTCTATAATTTTTGATGCTCCATGCTTGTTTTGTATCTACTTTGCTTTACTTGTCTACACTTTGAGGTACTTTTTACATGTTTTATGGTACTAACCTATTAACAAGTTGCCACAGTGCCAGTTGCCTGTTTTTTGCTGTTTTTGGTTTCAGAAAAGTTAGTAAAGAAATATTCTCAGAATTGGACGGGACAAACGTGAAAGTCAATTACTTTCCGGGGGAACAAGAAGTCCAGAGGGGAGCTGGAGAGGCCATCCAGGGAGGCCAGACCCACCCTAGGCGTGGGTGGGCCCTACCCCGCACCTGGGTAGGGTTAGGCCCCTCTGGCCGCCTCCTCGGCCTCCCCCTTCGCCTAAAAGAAGCCCCTAATGCAGAAACCCTAAGTACCCGATCAAATCTCCACGAAACCTTCTGTATCCGCCGCCACCGTTGTCCCTAGATCGGGGGGGATCTGAAGTTCTTCCCGGCAGCCTGCCGGAGGGGAGATCATCTCGTAGGCCTTCTCTCCGGTATGATGCGTGAGTAGTTCCACCTTGGACTATGGGTCCATGTAGTAGCTAGATGGTTGTATCTCCTCCTTTGTGCTTTCATGTATAGATCTTGTGAGCACCGTTCATGATCAAGATCTAATCTATTTGTAATCATGCATGTTGCGTTTGCGGGGATCCGGTGGATATTGAGATTATTATGTTGGTTTGATTAATGGTTTTGTCTTTATGATTCTATCATGTCTGTGTTGTTTGTGATCTTGCATGCTCTCTGTTGTTAGTATCTATCTTGTCCAAGTAGTTGCTAGTGACTCCAAGAGGGGGTATTTATGCTAGATAGTGGGTTCATGCCTCTAGTTTCCAAGGGAAGTGACAATAATCTCTTCGGTTGTAGATGTGATGTTTCTACTAGGGAGAAAACAACGGTCTCTTGTTCATGGAACATGCGGACTGTTTACCTTACACACTTTGCTTAAAGCAGTTGTCTGTTGCTTGCAACTTAATACTGGAGGGGGTTCGGATGATAACCTGAAGGTGGACTTCTAGTCATAGATGTATTTGGATGGCGGTCTATGTATCTTGTTGTATTGCCCAAACGAATCTCATAGGATCTTTCTGACTAGTAATTGAATTGTTATGCCTTGCTCAGTTCCTGTCAATTGCCCTGCTGTAATTTGTTTATCCTTCATGCCATGTTGTTTATCTAAGGAGAGCACCTCTAGTGAACTATGGACCCCGGTCCAATCTTTACCATTGATACATCTTCCACTGTTACTTGTTTACTTGCTGCAAACCATTACCTTCCACACCATACGTTTAATCCTTTGTTACAGCAAACCGGTGAGCTTGACAACCTCACTGATTCGTTGGGCAAAGTCTTGAGTTTGAATTGTGCAGGTCTCCGCGTTGCTTGCAACACCTGTGTGACGTTTCCTTCCTCCTCTGGTTTGATAATCTCGGTCTCAACTGAGGGAAAACTTGTTGCTTGCTCTTCACACCCTATGCTTGGGGTTACCAACGAAGTGCCGCGTCGAGCATCATCAAGGGGCTAGGGCTCTGGTGGATTGGGGAGACAACGACGGCCTAGGGTTGGGGTGAGGGCCAAGGGGCGCCCCACCCCTACTTATATGGGAGGGGGAGGGGGCAAGGGGAGGTCGAGTCCTCCCCCAACTCCCTCATTTCCAACGGCTTGGGGAGGGAGAGGGAAACCTCTCCCTTCTAGGTTTCCTTTCCTCCCTCCACAAAGACTTTGACTTTTCAAATTGGGATTTGACTTTTCAAACTAGAGTTTGACTATTCAAACTAGAGTTTGACTATTCAAACTAGAGTTTGATTATCTCTTCCATATCCTTGGCCAACTTGACCTACTGGTATATGCTCCTACCCCATTAGGGTATGGTGCATTGCAAGTACCCCTCCAGGGTGGTGGACCTTGCAGAACATTCTAGAAGCTTTCGGTCAAAACACCAAAAACATTTCCGAACCCCAGAATTTGACTTTCCTTATATGAATCTTATTCTCTGAACCATTCTGGAACTCCTTGTGATGTCCTGGATCCAATCCGAGACTCCGAACAACATTCGGTCTCCAACTCATATTCCATATCTACTAAACAACATCGAATCCTGTCGGGGGATAACCCCCGATAGGGTCACAAGGGGTGAAACACAGCCCAGCTAGGCTTGCTCCAAGTAAAGAAAGAACCAGGCCGAGTAAGTACGACTGGCATAAAGAATCGTATGTGGCCGACATAGGAACTATGTCGGCCCGTATAAGACATAGTTGCTAATCTTGCAGGAACCAACGAGCCGAGTCTCCCGTGGAAGGTCCAAGTCAGATAGGACGCGTGGCACCTTTCCGAGTGAGGTTCAGGAGGGACCATGGAAAAGCATGGTCAAAAGAGAAGGGCGACGCCGGGTGACACAAAAGGAGTCGGGTGACGCCCAAATAAAGGGCTAACGTACAAAGTTACTGCGTGACGCCAAAAGGAACAGGAGGCGACGTACCAGCAGACCGTTAGCTGTCAAGCTTTATGGACTGGGCCATTGGGCTTAGGGCAAGCCCATGACCCGACCCGCATAGTAGGGACCAGGATCCAAACAGTAACCCTAGAACCCTAAGGGGTGTAACCTAGCTAGCACCACCTATATAAGGAGGGGCATAGCAGTAGTAGGAGGAGGTTGGACCAAGTAGGGAACTAGTGCCTAGAACACTAGTTCATACTGCTCTAGGAGCACTTGTAAATATCAAGTGTCAAATAAATTCCTAAGTGTGGAGAGTTCATCTTGTTCTTCATGCATGGCAAGACCATGCACTCCCTCCCCGGCGACCACAAGCACCCATTCGGCCCCCAACTTAAGCCTACCCATCGCATCTGCCGTGACACCACCACGACAGTTGGCGCCCACCGTGGGGCTGAAGCAGGTGCTTGATGGAGTCTTCATCCGGACGGGCAACATCATCGCCAAGACTGGCGAGCGTGTCTACTTCGGCCTCATCCAGAGGTTTGGAGTGCTCAACTTCGTCAGCGACAACGCGGGGTGTTTCGGGACCAAACCATTCCCTAGGGGAGGTCGCTTCATCAAGTTCGGCGAGCACCAGGTCTACGTTGCCATACGCGTGGAGCGCGCATATCCGGAGCGCGTCATCCTGGCATCGGATCCGCCAGCGGTTCCTGTCGCTGGGAAGCTTTACCAACTCGTCTCCGTTGAGGTAATGATGACAGCTCCTAACCCAGCAGCTCCACTAGTAGCTCCAGTAGTGAATGAGAATGCTGAGGGAGGAAATCATGAGGAGACACCAAAGGCTGCGAGAACAACAAAAGCACGGCTAGAAAATCTAGAAAACATAGCCAGGAGTAAAAGAGCTAAGGAGCTGCAAGATGCAATAGACAAGTTGGCAGAGCCAGTTGTGCAAGCAACTGATCTAGCACGTGTGCAGGCCGAGTTAGAGGAGGCTAGGATAAAGGTTCTGTAGAAAGCCAAGGAGTTAGCACAGTTACAGCAAGATGTGGATATCACAATCCGAGAGCTCAACTCGGCAAACCGAGTCAAGGGCGCAAAGACCTGGCTTGATGCAACTAGGTTGAGAGGAAGAAACCTCAATGAGGAGCTGGCGGATGCAACGTCGAAAATAACACCAGAGAACAGGAACGAAACAACCATGCGTCCGACATACAACACAGCAGCAGCTAACCTGCGAGCCGCAGAAGCAGCAATGGCAGAATTACCCCATCTGACAGGGGAAGCAAAGAAAAGACAACAAGAGCGAGTCAATGAACTGGAAAGAGCAGCTAGCACGCTAAATGAAGCATATTATAGGGAGAATCCGGGTATAGCAGGGAGGTCGCAGCTGGTTCACTCGGCGACTCATGTCCCGGCAAGATCAGCAGGTCACACGGCATCCTCACCCGGAGCGGCGCCAAGACCAAGAAAATAAAAGAGTGTGGATTCAGGGAGGAACAAGAAGATGATCACTTATGACCCGGCGAAGGCTCAGGGAAACCCAGCGCATGCATAGGGAACAAGAAGGAATAATGTCCAAGGAAATGAGAACCAGGAAAATGCAGGCCGAGAAAGGCAAGTAGGGAAAGGAAACGACAATGGAGGGCAAAATTTTGCGCCTCAACCTAGGCGTGGAGCTCACTCGGCAGGAGGAGGAAATCAAGCGCCGAATAACGCACCAGCTCAACCCGAAAGAAGACAGCAGAGCGCGGGAAAAGCAGCACAACAGCCTGTTGATCCGAACGCAAACATGTACAATGATGGTTACCCAGTGATGGTAAACGACGGGTATGAACTGCCGGAACACGCATATCAAACGATGGGAGATAGACTCGGAGGCAGGAACCTTCAGCCGGATGATGCAAGGCTGAAGCTTGACCGAATAAAGATGGCAGAACTAATTGAGTCGCAAGGTCCATAGGGACCACCATGCTTTGGCCCAAGGATCATGAAGGAGCCACCTGTACCAAATTTCTAGCTGGCCAGAGGAACAAAAACATATGATGGAAGCACAAAGCTAGAGGATTGGCTCATAGATTATGGAACTGCTGTGAAAATCGCGCAGGGGAATTTGAGATGGGAAGTATGATGTACCGCAAATGCTAGAAAGACCAGCACGGGTATGGCTGAACAATTTGCCACCTGGAAGCATCAACAGCTGGATCGATTTTCAGGACTCTTTTGTGAGCAATTTCACAAGCACCTACAAGAGGCCGAATCACCCACAACAGTTAGCAATGTGCAAGCAAATACCGAATGAGACAGATAGAGAATTCCTCATAAGATGGTGCACAATGCGCAATTCTTGCGAAGGGGTAATCGAGTCACATGCAATCGCTTGGTTCGCCCAAGGTTGCAGACACGAAAGTGTGTGGTGGCAAAGGTTACAGAGAGATATGTCGGCAAGCCTAGCAGAAACAATAAGGATTGCTGACTCGTATGCGTTGGGAGATCCGACTTAGCCTCTTCTCACGTCGGTAGATGGGATGACTGAGACTCAGATCTATGACGCTGCCGGGTCACAGAGGCGCCAGGAAAGATCCGAATACAAAAGCAAAAGAAGAGATGAAAGGCCAGACTATAGGTATGGTTCGACTCAGGTTGTGGCTGTGAGTTAGGATCATACAGATGCTGGAAATAGCCAACGTCAAAGGACAAATGGACAACAACACTGGGTGCCAAAGAATGATGGCAAAAGGCCATATGAACAAAGGAAGCAATATCAGGACCAGCAGAAGTACACCTATGAGATGATGTTGGACCAGCCGTGTAAATTTCATACGCTGAGTCCAAGTAAGCCAGCAAATCACACAACAAGACAATGCACTTGGTTTCAGAAAGGAGATAGAGTGGATTCACCGAGTAAACAACTACCACCACCTCCCCCTCCACCACTTACAGGAGGAAATGCTCAGGCTGTGGGAACAAATAACAGATACGAAAACAGGCAGCCAAGGTATCATAATCAAGAGAGAAGAGAAAATATGCACCATGTTCACAATCCAAGAGGTGACGATGCTCATGTCGGCCATGGAACTAGAAATGAGTACATAGAACATCACCAAAGCTATGTCGTCTTCGTCACAGAGCCGAATGACAAAAAGAGTCAGCAGCGACGGATGATGGAGGTGAATGCCACAGTGCCGGCAATTCCCAAATACATGCATTGGTCTGAGCAAGAAATAACTTGGAGCATAAAGGATCACCCCAAGGTCATGCCAACCCCAGGGCTCGAATATCAATGTAAAGTTTTCCAAGGTACTAATCGACGATGACAGTAGCATTAACATCATGTATAAGGATACCATGCTCAAGTTGGGCATTACCATGAACATGCTGGATCCGACTAAGACAACTTTCCATGGCATTGTGCCGGGATTATCCAGTGAGCCAATTGGCAAGATCTAGGTCGACGTCTTATTCGGCAACAGAGAGAATTGTCGCACTGAAGCCATAGAGTTCGAGGTGGTTGATTTGGTCAGCTCGTATCACGCCTTACTCGGCAGGCCAGCTATGGCAAAGTTTATGGCTACTCCTCACATTGCTTACTTGAAGATGAAGCTGCCAGGCCCATGTGGGGTGATCACAGTTGAGGGAGATTACAAAAGGTCCATTGCTTGTGCCTCAGTCGGATCCTCATTGGCCGAGTCACTGGTCATAGCGCAGGAAAAGCATAAAATGTTGGAGGTGGCAGCATTGGCCAAAGCAGCACAAATGTCTATGCCGGCACTCACTAACCCGCATGGCAATGTATCATATCAAGCTACCAAAGAGACTAAGAAGGTATAGGTGGATGAGACTTTCCCAGAGCGTACAGTTACCATTGGGGCTAGCCTCACTGAAAAATAGGAAAGCGAGCTCACCAGCTTCCTCCATGAGAATCGGGATATCTTTGCATGGTCCACACAGGATTTGCAAGGAGTTCCGAGGGATCTGGCTGAGCACTCTCTTCATGTAAGGCCAGATGCCAAGCCGGTGAAGCAACCCCTCGGCCTCTTCGCCGAAGATAGGAGGAAAGTAATAGCTGCCGAGATTGCCAGGATCTTAGCTGCTGGATTCATCATGGAGGTACTACACCCGGATTGGTTATCAAATCCAGTCTTGGTCGAGAAGAAAAAGGATGACCCGAACGTGGCAGTGGTATGGCGCATGTGTATTGATTACACGAACCTCAATAAAGCGTGTCCGAAAGATCCATTTCCCCTGCCACAGATCGACCAAGTCATAGATTCTACTGCCGGGTGTGAGTTGTTGTCATTTGTGGACGCGTACTCCGGATTCCACCAGATACCACTGAATCCAAATGATCAAATAAAGACAACTTTTATCACCCCGTACGGGGCTTATTGCTATCGTACCATGCCATTTGGACTGAGAAATGCATCAAAAATGCATGCAAAAATGCTTGCAATATCAATTGGACAAAAATGTTCAAGTATACGTCGATGATGTGGTGATAAAAACCAAGCAAAGTCATACTCTAATTGAGGACCTGCGTCAAACATTCGCAAACTTAAGAAGATTCCGGATGAAACTTAACCCGGAAAAATGCACATTCGGCATCCCGGCTGGCAAATTACTCGGATTTCTTATATCCAGCTGAGGAATTGAGGCTAACCCGAAAAATATCAGCGCCATCGAAAGAATGGAATTGCCAAAAACCCTCAACGATGTCCAGAAGTTCATAGGGTGCCTGGCCTCGTTGAGAAGATTTAATAGTCGGCTAGGTGAAAAAGCCCTACCACTATATCAACTGATGAAAAATTAGACAAATTCACATGGACATAACAAGATGATAGCGCCTTCCATGAATTAAAGAAAATGTTGGCAGCAACACCAATATTAGCATCACCATTGTCCAAAGAGCCAATGTTGCTCTATGTCGTGGCAACCAAAAGAGTTGTAAGTGCAGTAACAAAAGTTGAACGTGAAGAAGAGGGCAAATCAGTCCAAAAGCCAGTTTATTACATGAGCGAAGTGCTCTCTTTATCAAAGCAGAATTACCCTCATTGTCAGAAAATGACATATGGGGTATATATGGCAGCAAATAAGCTGAAACATTATTTTCAAGAACACCCAATCCGGGTAATATGCGAGGCGCCTATCTCGGATATATTAGGCAGCAAAGATGCCAGTGGCCGAGACGCAAAATGGGCCAGAGAGCTAGCACCATATACTCCACAGTATGATAGGCGAGATGCAATTAAATCTCAAGATATTGCAGATTTCTTCATAGATTGGATGAAAATGCAGTACGAACCACCACTGCCAGACCCGAATTACTGGAAAATGAATTTTGACGGGTCCAAGACGAAAATGGGTCTGGGCGCCGGGATAGTGCTCACATCGCCAAAGAGGGATCAACTCAAGTATGTGTTACAAATTCATTTCGCTGCTTCCAATAACATTGCCGAGTATGAAGCACTTGTCCACGATATCAAAGTGGCCAAAGAGATCGGCAT
Organism: Avena insularis; assembly: GCA_023614405.1. Taxonomy (NCBI): domain Eukaryota; kingdom Viridiplantae; phylum Streptophyta; class Magnoliopsida; order Poales; family Poaceae; genus Avena; species Avena insularis. Next base: position 371,525,158 of record CM042695.1, on the reverse strand, counting down.
CAAAAGGATCATGTGCTTTGGTGATTCAGCAAGTGTCTGTACATTGGGACGCGTTGGACGCAAACATGGCGTTATATCGCTTACATGTCCAACAAATTTCGGGATACTTTGATGGGTGTCAATTCCACCACGTCCCAAGAGCAGAGAATGAAGCAGCAGATGTATTATCCAAGCTAGGCTCATCTCGGCAAGCAATACCACCAGGAATAGCATTGGAACATCTCAGAAAACCGTCGATCAAGCCCTCGCCAGAGTCCGAGTCAATATTCATCCTGGCAATAGAAGAGTCAGACGTTGCACCAATGGACATTGACTCAGGGGCAAGTTCGAGTCACTCGGGGACTGACTCCCTCACTTTAGGGGTTGCCGAATCACACTCGGGGACTCCTCAGGTCATGTCGGCAGAACATATGTCGACTGAGCCGATGGAAATTTATGGGGAAGCAGACCCGGAGCCACTAATACCAACATGGGCCCAACCAATATTCAACTACTTAAATGATGGAACTTTGCTGAATGATGAGATATTGGAAAGGCAAACAGAAAGAAGAGCAAAAGCATACACCATAATCAACAAGGAGATGTACAAGAGAAGTGTAACGAGTGTGCTGCAGCGTTGTATCAGTTCAGAGAAAGGCCAAGCAATTTTATTGGATATTCACCAAGGAGAATGTGGGCACCACGCATCATCAAGAGCATTGGTGGCTAAGGTGTTCCGACATGGATTTTATTGGCCAAGTGCACTAGTAGAGGCACAAGAGCTAGTCGAAAAATGCCATGGTTGCCAACATTATGCATCCAAGTCACACTTACCATCGTCTGAACTAAAGACTATACCAATCACTTGGCCATTCGCAGTATGGTGCCTATATATGGTAGGACCATTCAAACCAGCAAGGGGAGGCATGACTCATATATTGGTGATGATTGATAAATTCACCAAATGGATAGAAGTAAAGCCCATCAAAAAATTGGACGGTAAAACAGCTGTCACATTCTTAAGGGACATAATACTGAGATATGGTTACCCACACAGTGTAATCACAGACAATGGCACAAACTTTCCGAAGGAGCTTTTGCTCGATTCTATGGAAAAAACCGAATAAGACTCGATGTAGCATCAGTCGCTCATCCAGAATCAAATGGACAAGTTGAACGAGCTAACGGCTTAGTTCTATTCGGGATAAAACCTCGCTTGATGGAACCACTCCAGAGATCGCCTGGGTGTTGGATAAAGGAACTACCCTCAGTGCTATGGAGTCTAAGGACAACTCCGAATCGGTCAACAGGCTATATGCCATTTTTCCTTGTGTATGGGGTAGAAGCAGTTTTGCCTGCCAACATAGAGTATGACTCGCCAAGAATAAGGCAATACTAGAAAGCCGAGGTAAAAGAGGCCCGAGAAGATGGAGTTGACTTACTCAAAGAAGCAAGGGAACTGGCATTATCCAGATCCGCTATATATCAGCAAAATCTCTGACGCTACCATAGCCGGAAAGTTCAACCGCGTGTTTTTCGAGAAGGGGATATGGTGCTAAGGCTAGTGCAACGCATAGCTGGAATGCATAAGTTATCACCCCCATGGGAAGGTCCATTCATTGTAAGAAAAGCATTGCACAATGATTCATATTATCTCATAGATGCTCGTGAAGCGCAAAAGAACAAGGCGGACAGATCAGGGGATGAGACCAAAAGGCCATGGAATGTGGCACTGCTTCGCCCTTTCTACACTTAGGAGAAGTAGTGCATGTATCACTCGAACTATCATATGTCGGACATTTGTGCCGACTGTGTGCTGATGATAAAATGGTATGACTCGAATAAACTGACTCGGGGACTGCCCCTTATGTTTTCTCTTTCAAATTATTTTATGTCGGCTGGCGTGATACCCAAAGATTATCTCGGAACAAGTAGTGTTTACTTGGAAAAAATCAACTCTTCGACTATGTTGTTGTCCGAAAACACGGCTTCATGGCAAGCAAGAGGAAAGGATGCATGACGAGTAAACACGAACGCCGGATAAGTATAAGGAGAAACGTGAGTCAACCCTATGTCTTTTACCTAACCCACTGCAGGTTATATTGCATTGTGTGTTGAATGATCCTCGGCCAAGTGATCTAAGTTTCATACCTGCTAACTATATCCTTAGTACTTTGAGACTCTAATGTCGAACGCCAAAAAATGTAGACAAGAGCCAAAGTCAAGGAAAGGGGAAACGACAAAATGAGACTCGGGGACTTGCCCTTGGATGATTCACACTCAGAACATAACATGATATTTAAAGCCTTATCAAAAGGCACACAACCGAACATAAGTGCAATGTATATTACATTTGTACCCGGCATACCGGGGATCTAATCAAAGTTCAAGTATTTGTCCTACCCAGTCTAAGAAGCAGCAGGACTCGGAGGAGCAGTCTTGGAGCTAGGAGCATCGCTTGGAGCATCTGCCGAGTCAGGGGCATCAATAGACAGGTCTTCAGGGTTGTCCGACTCAGTGGCCTCACTGTCAGCACCCTCCTCGTCAGCAACTTCGGTGAGTGGGTCGCCAAGGTCGAGGAAGCTGGGACTGTCGCACCAAGCGTGTACCATGGTGTACTCGACCATGGCGTAGGCTCGCTCCTGGCGTCTCTTGATCAACTCAGGATCATTCAACCACTTCCCGTCCCCCCTTATGCGTGCAAGCACATCAAGATTGATGTCCTCGTACCAGGAGAGCACGAAATAAAGGGCCTTATCCGCTGTAGCTCGGCCAGCCGACTCTCGCCACTGATCCAGCTTGTCCTTGGTCTCAAGGAGCCTTTCAGCAAGGGGCTCGATGAGTGCAGGTACATATTCATCTGGCAAGAGCATGCAGAACGCATGAATAGACGATTTGAGAAAGTCCACGCCGCAGGACTTGAGGGTTTTGACGCACTCCCATGGTGCTTCAAGATGCTCATCGTTACTCACCTCGCCGTCAGCTGGGTCACCAGACTCGGCTCTCACCTTCTTCATGGCCCGGATGGCAAACAAATTTGCCTCAGGAAAATTCTCTGCAAGCAAAAGATAATCTTCGCAAAGTAACAAACAAAGATGACAAAGTCAAGAACAAGAATACACAGTGCAAAAAAGAGTAAGAACTCACTACCGAGAAAAGAGTTGATGGTGCTGAGTTTGGTTTGCCAAGCCTTGTCCTTAGCTTGGAGTGCGTCCAGATCCAAGTTCGCCGACTCAACCGCCGACTTGGCCTCTTTGAGCAGTTCCCTGGTTTTCTCGGTGCCGGTGGCATGTTGGCCATCTTTCTCGGCAAGCTCTTCCTTCAGCCCCTTCACCTCGGCCGAGTGCTTCTGCTCCATGTTGGCCATCAGCTTTTTCAGTCGAGTCACCTCGTCTCGCTCCTTTTGGAGTTCGGTTTGGTGCTTCTCTGCTTATCCGGAAAAAATTACTCGTCAGCAGCATCGGAAATATCTTGACCCATCAGGATAATAAGGCAAGAGAATGGCATGAACACCAAAAAGCGCGAGGAAGGCAAAAAACTTGCTCTCCGTCTCGCTGATCTGCGAGTGGAGTGCCTCGATGGTGGACTGGGCAGAAGCTGTGGGAAAAGAGCAAGAAAAGACTAAGAAAGTGAAGCAAAGAAAGTTACACCGAATGAAGTGATGGCGGGTAAGAATATTACCTTGGCCTTGGGTGTCGATCTGCAGTTTATCATAGGCAAGTTCGAGCTTGCGATGCTCCAGGAAGAGATCCTAATGCACCTTGGTGCGCTCATTATGCGTGAGCTGCACAAGGAAAAAGGACAATCAATAAATGGAAAAGTCAAGCTTCCAGCCGGATAAAGGGTGACTCCTACCTTAGAGCTTACAGCCAAATAAGCTTCTCATTCGGCAGTAACCTTGGGGACTAGGGATCGAAAGTCTAACATGCAAGTTTGGCATAAGGAAATAAAAACTAAGTTATTGCTTAAGAGCTTATAGCCGAGTAAGTGTCTCACCCGGCTGTAACCTCAGGGACTAGGTGATATGTATAACAGAAATACTCATCGACACAAAAGAGTAGAAAAAATCATTTACCTCATTCACTTCGTCCGCGTGGGACATTAAGGCGATGGCTTGCTGGGTCATATCAGAGATGGCCTTGGGGCCCAGTATCAGCTTCTTGCCACCACGGGTACTGACCTCTTGCTCGCCAGCTGCATTCCACGCCAAAGCATAAGGCTTAGACAAACCAAGGCCATTCCCGCTGAGCGTCCGAGTGAGAACTTGCCCCATTTTCAGGGTAATTCCCACATTGGCGCGGGTGGCAGCAACACTAGTGTGAAGGGCAACATCTTTAGAGCCATCACCTGACCCGGCAGCCGCGGACCCTCCCGGTTTACCCGTTGACGCAAGCATTGTTGCCAGCATTGGGGGCCGGATCTGAGGAGCGGTACCCGGAGCGCAAATCAAAGTTGTTTGCTTGGTGGAGGTGGTCATGTCGTATGAAGTGTGAGCCGGACCAGGAGTCATAGGCCGGGTCTGGCTCTTTGACAGAAGAGGAGAGTGAGCAGATTTATTTGGAGAAGTAAGGGGAGCCGACTGACTGGGCTCAGCAATTTTGCCGGCACCAAGATCAGAAAGTTGTTCATTTGCACCAGCTGGAGGGCTGATGCCAGAGGAACTGGTGGCGGAGGTTTTCTCGGCGCCAACATCGCTGGCACCAAGATCAGGAAGTTGTTCCTGACCAGCGCCAGGGGTGCTGGGCCGAGTCTCCTTCGCCGGGTGCGCCACCGGGTCTGACTGACACTGAGAGGCGTGAGCCTCAACAGTGGGATCCTCGACTCGGACTGGGTTCTGCGCCGAAGAATCAGTCGGAGAAGGTGCATGCCTGGGCGGTGAGGCGATGCTAGGAGCAGCCTGGTTAGCCGACAGAGGCGGAACGCTGAAAACAACAAGACATGCATAAGAAAACTGTAGCAACGTATAAGAAGGAAAACACAATGTAGGCAGAACACAAAAGCTTACCCAGTGACGACCTGGTCGCGCGGTGGGCGACGCGAGATTCGGCGCCCAGCAGCTTTCCGGGTCTCAGCCAGCGTGGCAGCAGCAGGAGCAGCATGAGTGGCCTTGCTCTTCTTGGCTGGCTGAGTACTGGAGGAGGCCCCGTGTCGCTTATTTAGCTTGGCAACGGGGATCTTACCGACTCCGCCCACGGCGAGAGGAGGAGTGTCATGTACCTGGCCAGCTGCATAAGTAAATGACGGGCTTACTCGAATAAGTTAGAAGGCTAAGGTCGCAAGGCAAGTACCTCCAAAATCGTACAATCATTATCCTCATCATCGTCAGACCAATCTTGTAAGGGGTTTCGAGATTGTCTCTTACCCGAAGCTGAAGCAGCCGTATGCGGGATGGGCATGAAGCACTCCAAGTCATACTCTACTTTGTTAGAGTCGGAGCGATCCTCGTTGTAAGCGCTAGGAGGGACAGTACTGTCATCAACCTGGTGAACAAGGTTCTACAAAAGACAAACAGAATAAGTAACGAAAACTGGACAGAGAGTAGCAAACAAGCTAAAGCTAACTCGGGCGAGCTAATGACCCAGAAACTTACCGAGGGGACAGGCTTGACCCGACTAAACGGGGGGAAACTCCAAGCCCAATTAACCGCCAAGTTCAGTTTGAAGATCGAGTTCACTCGGCGAGCCACGGAGTCGTGGGTAATCTCCTTCGTGGAGTGCCGAGTAGGGTCATGGGAACCACTCATGAAGCACATCTTGTGGCTCCTATCTTGGATAGGGCTTACCCGGCGTGAGATGAAGGTGCACATGAGGTCCCTGTCAGCGAGATGAAAGTGCTCATCCGGCGACAACAACCTTTCCAGGATCACATTGGCCTCATTCACTGCAGCGTCTTGATCGTGCGGGTCAAGCTTCCAGAGCTTCTTGCTGGGAACCTCGTCCGAGAAAGGGGGAGTCGGATGTTATCGGTGGTCCCACTGTTTTTGACATAGAAGAAAGTTCTATGCCATTTCTTGCAAGAATCAAGGCCGGTAACCCAAGGGAAGATGGAGTCTCTCCTGGGTGTGATGCTAGCGGCACCGCACCGAGTCAGTTTCTTCTCGCCTCGGGGGGCGCCATACTGAGGAACGACTTGCACCCTAAAGCTAAAATATTTGGACCACAGAAGAAATGTAGGCCAAATGCCAAAATAGGCCTCGCAAGCGGAAATAAAGCAGGAAAGGGAGCCAATCGCGTTGGCAGGAAGATGATGGGTCTGAAGATGGAAAGTGGAAAGAAACGAGGAAAAGAAGGTTCTCACTGGCAGATCAAAACCTCGCTCAAAATGAGAAAGGAAGACCACCCGCTCATTGGCATCGGGTTTGGGAGAGATCTCACTGGCGGGAAGATGACAATCGACCTGCAGCGGGATGCGCCTGGTGGAGCGGAGCCATTCGACCTCCTCGTTGGAGACCTCTGAGCCCTCCTAGCCTCCGCGCTCGCCGGCGGGAACCTCCTGTTCCTTGGCCCCATTAGCACTGTCGCGTGCGTCCATGATCCTCCTGCACTCAATCTCCTCCGCCGTTGGAAGAGGTTTGGAAGAACAAGGACCCGTAATGGAATAGGAAGAGGAAAAGGGCAATCACAAGGCAAGAACAAAGAGTAGGAAGAACCGCAAAGGGGAAAGTTTGATTTTGCAGGCACAAGGAAGAAGAAGAGGCAGGGGGAAACTGAACGGGCAAGGGAAGTGGTAACCCCCTCACCCCTACTTAAGGGCAATAAAAAACCCAATCGTGGGATCCCCCCGCGTTGTGCGGCCAGTGTGTGGCCATGTATCCGGCCGAGTAAGCCAATCAGCGGGTGCCACGTGGCAACAATACACGAAAAATCCGCTGCCACGTCACGAAAGGAAGGACAAGGGGCACAGACCAATGGGACAGCCATAGTGACGGGGAATAACTGCGCAGCCATCACTGTGTCGCCAGAGCTTGGAACAAAATTTGAGGCAAGTTACCATGATTACCAGCTGTCAGTGACTGAGGCATGCCAAAAATGATTCGGAATTGGCCAAAATAACTCGGCACGACGCAAAAAACGAGCAAGAAAATCAAAGAATTGACCCGGAAACTATCAGACAGACTCGGCAGAATGTGAAATCGCGCCGAATAGTGCGCCATAAGCGAAGAATAAGGCCAAATAATAAGTTCCAACTACATCAAAGGAACCTGGAGACGCCTAACAGCTAGAACTGCTAGACCTCACCAGCTTCGGGGACTAATGTCGGGGGTATAACCCCCGCTGGGTCACAAGGGGTGAAACATAGCCCAGCTAGGCTTGCTCCGAGTAAAGAAAGAACCAGACCGAGTAAGTACGGCCAGGAGAAAGAATCGTATGCGACCAACATAGGAACTATGTCGGCCCGTATAAGACAAAGTTGTTAATCTTGCAGGAACTAGGGGTGGGCGTTCGATCATGACCGAAAATTCGGTCTTTGCATATCGGTCTATTTTGAAATCGGTCTTCAAAAAGTAAAGACCGAAATTTACTTGTTATATTTACTAACCGAAAAATTCGGTTACCCAATAATTCGGGTTCGGTTTTGGTCATGACCGAATTATGTGGTAGATATTATCAAGTACAAAAGTTGAATAATATTTGGTAAACCATCTGGTACTATTTCAGCTATAATTTGAATATAAAATACACTTCATATAGTCATATTAATTGGCAGAAATTAACATTCAATAATACTAAATTTGTCTTAGTTGAGGAAGATAAATCTATAGTTATGGGCAATTAGGGCTTTGGAAGTATGACATTCTCACCTAAAGTTCGGTCAGTTCGGTCCATTCGGTTACTAAAAATTAATGACCGAATTAAGCAAACTAAATTCGGTCTACAAAATTTGCTACCCAATTTTTTGATCGATCCTTTCGGTCTCGGTCTATTCGGTTTCGGTCTCGGGTTTTTTGGGTTTGGTTTTCAGTTATCGGTTTTTCTGCCCACCCCTAGCAGGAACCAACGAGCCGAGTCTCCCGAGGAAGGTCCGAGTCAGATAGGACACGTGGCACCTTTCTGAGTGATGTTCAGGACCATGGAAAATCGTGGTCAAAAGAGAAGGACGACGCCGGGTGACACAAAAGGAGTCGGGTGACGCCCAAAGCAAGGGCTAACATACAAAGTTACTGCGTGACGCCAAAAGGAACAGGAGGCGACGTACCAGAAGACCGTTAGCTATTAAGCTTTATGGACTGGGCCATTGGGCTTAGGGCAAGCCCATGACCTGACCCGCATAGTAGGGACCAGGATCCAAACAGTAACCCTAGAAACCTAAGGGGTGTAACCTAGCTAGCACCACCTATATAAGGAGGGGCATAGCATTAGTAGGAGGAGGTTGGACCAAGTAGGGAACTAGTGCCTAGAACACTAGTTCATAAAGCTCTAGGAGCACTTGTAAATATCAAGTGTCAAATAAATTCCTAAGTGTGGAGAGTTCATCTTGTTCTTCGTGCATGGCAAGACCATGCACTCCCTCCTCGGCGACCACAAGCACCCATTCGGCCCCCAACTTAAGCCTACCCATGGCATCTGCCGTGACACCACCACGACAAATCCTTAAGTGTGTCTCCTTACGGTTCGTGAATTATGTAGACATGATCGAGATAACTCTCCGATCAATAACCATTAGAGAAATCTGGAAATCCATTACGGCTCCCACATATTTCTACGATTACATTATGATCGAATGAACCATTTACATACGATACTGATTCACTTTGTCACGTGGTACTTTACTTATCCGAGGTTTGATCGTCGGTATCTATATACCTAGTTCAAACTTGTTACCGATAAGTGCTCTTTACTCGTTCCGTGATATGACATCCCTTGTGACCTAGTCACATGCTTGTAAGCCAATTGAATGACATTCCATAGAGAGGGCACAGAGTATATCTATCCGTCATATGGATGGACAAATCCCACTCTTGATCCATGTGCTTCAACACATACTTTCAGAACACATAATGCCACCTTATAACCACCCCGTTACGGAAGTGGTGTTTGATGTCATCAAAGTATCCATACGGTGATGGTGATTAACATGATCTCATGGTCGAAGGATTAGGTTACTATGTATTTGAAAGCTTATAGCAAACAAACTCTGAATGACTTGATCTTATGCTATGTTAACTATAGGAGTGTGTCCATCACATCATTCTTCTAATGATATGACCTTGTTATCAATAACATCCAATGTTCATGATGAGGAAACCATGATCATCTATTAATCAACAAGCTAGTTTAACAAGAGGATTACTAAGGACTCTTTTATGTTTACAAAAGACAAGTATTAATGTTTCCGGTTAATATAATTATAGCATGTTATGCAAACATTTATCATAAACACAAAGATACAATAATAAATATTTTTTATTATTGCCTCTTGGGCATATCTCACATTTCCTAGTTAATAGATGAACTTGTGATGCCTTTTCCTATATGAATCATGCATGCTTATGTTACATATCTTCTGCTATGTACTTCATTTTCTTGGATGTTCAATTAGTTTTGTTCTTATGTCTTGGTAGAGCAAGAAGTGTTAGGAGGTGTATGACAGGAGGGTTCTAGGAGTGTATGGTTCAAGGAAGAAGTGCCATGCACAAGCGATTGGTTACAAGAATAATGCTCATTGAGGGTTTAAGACTAGACAAGAGGCACACCAAGATTACGAGGATTTCTTGTAGCAACAAGTGGGCAATTTTGCAGTTCTGGTGGATGCACCTCAGACCGGGGTTTAGTACTGAAGGAGACCATCATCATCATCATGCTCATGGTGTTTGTGTATTTGTATCTTATGTAGTCCTAGGTGACATGTAACATGCAATATGCAATGACCGATGAACTGCTATATGGTAAACTTACCACATAGGGGTGCAAGGTTATTGTAGCGACACTAATACTTGCTACCAAACATTGTGCTTTGCATCAACCCACAAAACCTGAATCAAGAAAACCAAACAATGTGGCTATAAATGGTGCCCTCATGCAGCCAGGGACTTGGTGGGCAACCAAACGAATTTGCACACAAAAACGCTCTCTCTCGAAACAGGATTTTGCCCTGCTTCCATACAAAGTTCACAGGATAAGATCAAAACAAAGAGAAATATCTTTTGGGGCACCATCACAAATATGTCCAAATCGAGAGAACAAGGGGAGCTCTCTGGACGAGGTGGAGAGCCGGCTAGCCATGCAATCTCTACCGAGCCAAAACTGAAAAAACTTGAAATTTTAGTGCGAGCAACCAAACAAACCCCTGGTGCACCTACATGTATTGATCCATCGACCGAACTGAAGATCGAGCTGCCCCCCTCAACGGGTAGAGTATCACTACATGAATGGATGGCTACGCCGACGGTTGGACGCTACACCGATGGACAAACGTCAGGACCATTGGCGTAGACCTTGATCAGGCCAGCCCCCCAAGCAGCGATCGGCATAGAATTGCCCTCGACGTAGCCTACACAACACCGACGGCTTCCCTCGGCGTAGCTATTTTTCCTTTTACCTCATTAAACTTTGAAAAATCATAACTAAATCATTCGAATTCAGAAAAATACAAAGAATATATCAAAATTTGCAAACAAATAAGATCTATTTATCTACACTCAAATATTACACATTTGTAAATAAAAATTAAGTGAAACATAAAACATTATATATAGTTTAAAATGAGCATAAGAAATTCAAAAACGATCCAAACAATACGAAACCTTCGCGTGGTGTCATATTTTGTGACATAGTTACAAGGAAAAATAACAAACTTGGTATATTGATTATGTCTCAAAAAACCTTCACAAAATGACCTATCTCATTTGAGGTTTCTTGGCTTTCGGGTCAAATGACCAATGTTATGGCTAGAATCAAGGCATAGTTTGTGATAACGTGTCCATATTGTGCATACATATGCATAATGGTATGCCGAACAATGTTGCAGGAGGAAGTTTTCCTTTCCGTTGCACCAAAAATCCATTTTCCATTTTCCGAGTGCAAAAAACTGGCGGTTTTGTGAAGTAACCACCAAATGGATAATTCAAAATGCTGCCACTACATTTTTCCAAAATACCAGACCACCTAACATGGAAAATTTGCTAACAGGGGGGTCTCAAACCTTTCCGTCTATCCATGGTGAAAAAGATAAATTCCCGCTGAATGGGTAGGAAGTGCGTCAGATATGAACTATAGGTACATGATATGGTGCTCATGATTTTTTACAAAAATCATTTTTAGATTCACAATATGATATTTAATTAGAGATCTGCTTCAAGTTTATCGAGGCTCGGCACCGAGCTAAGAGTCTTCATGCCCGCCGTTCGACAAAGTTTGACGATTGTTTAAAACGGACATAAGAAATTCAAAAATGATCCAAACAATATGAAACATTCGCGTGGTGTCATATTATGTGACATGGTTACAAGGAAAAATATCAAACTTGATATATTGATTATGTATCAAAAAAACCTTCACAAAATGACCTATCTCATTCGAGGTTTCCTGGCTTTCGGGCCAAATGACTAATGTTATGGCTAGAATAAATGCATAGTTTGTGATAATATGTCCATATTGTGAATACAAGTGCATAATGGGATGACGAACAATATTTCAGGAGAAAGTTTTCCTTTTCGTCGCACCAAACAACCATTTTCTATTTTTCGAGTGCAAAAAACAGACGGTTTTGTGAAGCAACCACCAAATGGATAATTCAAAATGCTGCCACCATATTTTTCCAAAATACCAGACCACCTTACATGGACAATGTCCTAACAGGGGGATTTCAAACATTTCTGTCTATCCCTGGCAAAAAATACAAATTCCTGCTGAATCTGTAGCAAGTGGGTCAGATATGAACTAAAGGTACATGATATGATGCTCATGATTTTTTACAAAAATCACTTTTAGGTTCACAATATGTTATTTCATCATATATCCGCTTCAAGTTTATCGAGGCTCAGCCCCGAGCTAAGAATCTCCATGTCGTTTGACAAAGTTTGACGATAGTTTAAAACGGGCATAAGAAATTCAAAAATGATCAAATCAATGCAAAACCTTTGCATGGTGTCATATTATGTGATATAGTTACAAGGAAAAATATCAAACTTGGTATATTGATTATGTCTCAAAAAACCTTTACAAAATGATCTATCTTGTTCGAGGTTTCCTGGCTTTCAGGTCAAATGACCAATGTTATGGCTAGAATTAAGGCATAGTTTGTGATAATGTGTCCACATTGTGTATACATGTGCATCATGGGATGGCGAATAATGTTTCAGGAGGAAGTTTTCCTTTTCGTCGCACAAAAAAGCCATTTTCCATTTTCTTAGTGCAAAAAATGGACGATTTTGTGAAGGAACCACCAAATGGATAATTCAAAATGCTACTATCATATTTTTCAAAAATACTAGACCACCTTACATGTACAATGTACTAACAGGGGGTTGTCAAACCTTTCCGTCTATCCCAGATAAAAAAGACAAATTCCTGCTGAATCGGTAGGAAGTGGGTCAGATCTGAACTATAGGTACATTATATGATGCTCATGATTTTTTACAAAAATCATTTTAAGGTTCACAATATGCTATTTCATTAGAGATCCACTTCAAGTTTATCGAGTCTTAGCCCCGAGCTAAGAATCTTCATGCCCGCCGTTCAACAAAGTTTGACGATAGTTTAAAACGGGCATAAGAAATTTAAATGCGATCCAAACAATGTGAAACCTTCACGTGGTGTCATATTATGTGACATAGTTATAAGAAAAAATATCAAACTTGGTATATTGATTATGTCTCAAAAAAAACTTCACAAAATGACCTATCTTATTCGAGGTTTCCTGACTTTCGGGGCAAATGACCAATGTTATGGCTAGAATCAAGGGCATAGTTTGTGATAATATATCCATATTGTGCATACATGTGCATCATGGGATGGTGAACAATGTTGCAGGAGGAAGTTTTTCTTTTTGTCGCACCAAAAAACCATTTTCCATATTCTGAGTGCAAAAAAGGACGGTTTTGTGAAGCAACCACCAAATGGATAATTCAAAATGCTGCCACCACATATTTCCAAAATACTAGACCACCTTACATGGATAATGTCCTAACAGGGGGATGTCAAACCTTTCCGTCTATCCCTAGCGAAAAATACAAATTCCTGTCAAATCGGTAGGAAGTGGGTCAGATATGAACTATAGGTACATGATATGATGCTCATGATTTTTGACAAAAATCATTTTTAGGTTCACAATATGCTATTTTATCAAAGATCCAATGCAAGTTTAGCTTGGCTCGGCCCCGAGCTAAGAATCTTCATGCCCGGCGTTCAACAAAGTTTGACGATAGTTTAAAACGGGTATAAAAAATTAAAAACGATTGAAACAATGCGGAACCTTCGCGTGGTGTCATATTATGTGACATAGTTATAAGGAAAAATATCAAACCTTCTATATTGATTATGTCTCAAAAAACCTTCATAAAATGACCTATCTCATTCGAGGTTTCGTGGCTTTCGGGTCAAATGACCAATGTTATGGCTAGAATCAAGGCATAGTTTGTGATAATGTACCCATATTATGCATGCATGTGCATAATGGGATGATGAACAATATTGTAGGAGGAAGTTTTCCTTTTCTTCGCACCAAAAAGCCATTTTCCATTTTCCGAGCGCAAAAAGGGGAATTTTATAAAGCAACCACCAAATAGCTAATTCAAAAACGGGGGGTTTGTGATAAGTTGATGTGGATATCATATTTAGATTCCTTTCATTTTTCTGATCAATTTAGACATATTATTTATCGAATTCCGATTTACGGATTTAAAGATATTAATTATTCCATATTAAATGGAAAAATACAAAAAAGTAAAATTATTATATTTTTATTTGAATTCAGTAATATTTTTACTTATTCATTGTTGTTTACTTAAATAAGTGTGTAGTTTCAAAAAATAAAAACATGTGACATAATGATATAAGAGTTAATAGGATTGATATCATAGTATTGACAACTCTGTACAAATTGCTTAGCGGAAATTGATTTGGAAGGAATCGGGATGTTAAGCGTGCTGAAGGTGGAGTAGTGTTAGGATGGGTGCCCTACCGGAAAGCTTGATAAAGACTGCAATTTAATCAAAGAGTAAGTGTAATTAGTGTTAAAAATATTCCAGGTGAGAGATTAACAATTCAAACAATTTGAAGATTTTAAAAAGTTAAGGAAAAATTCAAAAAAAAAATAAAAAAAAATTGAATTTCTTTTGGATTGTTTACGACCTGCCTTTATTATGCCGACAGGACTACGCCGAGGGCAAAGCCGTAAACGTAGCCTACGCCGACGGCCAAAAGTGCCTCCGCCAAGGAAGGTCGATGCTACGCCAAGGGCAACCATTAGCGTAGACTACACCAACGGGGATTGAGGCTACGCCGACGGCTTTTGGCTATCGGCGTAGCGTGCCATTTGGGTAGCATTTGCTTCGGCCATGGCGACTCAATCCAACCACAACCACCACTATTAATATGGCAAGTTGAAAGGGACGCCATGCTATGCCATGCAAACGCTGCAACGCATTGCATTGGTGGCCCCCGCTTACAGCCTGCGCTCTGCGAGCTCGCCTTCAAGTTGGAACACCACACCACAACGTACGTCCGTCGTCTCTCCCTGCACGCACGCGAGGTCGGACAGAAACTACTAACTGCCACCACTGTAGTACTAGTACACATCAAGAGTAATAAGCAGGTCACATAAGCAATGATGAAACAAGAGCTCAGAAACTTTCTCGTCTTGGCGTGGAAAGAAATTGAATGTTCCATTAATAAGTGATCTGTGAAACGCTTTTACATTGATGGACAGAAGTCAATACCCGAACCATTCATCCTCTGCTGCAACTACAACAAGAAGCTAGTAGTAGTACTGGGGTGGAGTGGAGTGGAGTGGAGTGGGATAGAGATGGAGGAAAATGATGGATGGATAGAGAGAGGCGGCAGCGAGAGGAAACGGGACAAGCATGGTGCGTTCTTGACTCCTTCGGGCTCAAGCAAAAGCCTCCACTTCGATCGAGACTATCACACGTGCACATGCATTTCCATGCACGAGCATGCGAGCGAGAGCTCCAAACGCAACGACGAGGAAGAAGACGGAGTAGGTAGGTAGGCGGGCTGCGTGCGTGCATGCAAGGGCGACCGGACGGCGCGGCGACAGCGGCGGAGCCAGCAGACGAACTGAACCCCGACCCAGCGACACCGCCACCACGACGGCCTGCTGCTAGCTAGCTCCTCCATGAATGCAGCATTCAAGGACCCCAACCAACCAAAGAACTCGGGCCGATCGACCGCCTTGAATGAACGAATGAGTGAGGAGGGGGAATCGAATTCACTCCCCGAGCACCCGCCCGCTGACGGAGGCCGGGCGGGCCGGGCAGGGCGCCATCAATGGCCGCAATTCAAGGCCGCCTTGATCTGCTCCACGGTGGTGCTGATCAGGCTGTTCACCGTCGCCACCGACTCCGCGTTCAGCCGCGACGACGGCAGGCTGCTCACAAGGATCTGAAACGCCACTGTCACCACAGACCCCGACGATGACCCCGTGGTGGGCGACGGCGCGCGGCCGTCGGGCACGATGGTGAACCCGGACGGCAGCAGCGGGATCGCCGACGGGTCCTCGCCGCTCATCACCACGTTCGCCGCCGGGAGGTCGATCGGCGCGTACACCACCAGCGAGCCCGTGGAGTCCGCGCAGCTCTCCTGCAGGATCAGCATGCTGTTCTGGCTCGCGTTCAGGCCCTGCACGCATTCCATCCAACACCAGCGTTAACACGACACGTAAGCCATTACTGGCGAAGCTATGACGATGAGACCGATCAATGGTGTGCTTACTCTGAGCAAGGAGATGGAGTTGCCGGGGTGGGAGCCGTTGGGGATGCGCGAGACCTCCTGGACCGGATTGCCGTGGGACAGCACGTCCCACTGGGACCGCGTGTTCTCGTCGCGGACGAAGGCGAACACGCGCTCGCACGACACGGGGAGCCAGATGGAGGTGGCGGCGCTGAGCACCACACCGCTGGGCTGCCCCGGGTCCGTGCTGCGGTGCACCATGACGCGCACGCCGGCCGCGTCGTCCGACGACCCCGCCGCGCCCGGGCCCGACAGCGTCGTCCACCGGTGCATCTGCGACGCGCTCAGGCTCGCGCAGAAGCTGCCCACCATCCGCTGCGACAGCCTCATCATGCTCCTCCTGCCCTCCGCCGTCACCCCCGCCACGGCGATGTCCCGCCCGTGCGGCGGCGTCACCAGGCACGAGTGCCGCTCGCAGGCCCTCTGCAGCGCGGCCAGCCACCGGTGCGCCCCGAACGCGGCGCCGCTACCGACCAGGTCGCGATACAGCATGTTGATGGGGACCTTGTCCTCCGTCTCCGTGTGTTCGACCCAGGTCACCTTGGAGTATCCGTTGGACATGTCGGCGATCAGGCAGCCGGACGGGAGGCGGCGTGAGCGTGGCGGCGGCGCGCCGTAGCGCGCGTCGCGCTGCAGGTCCACGGACACGTCGGCGATCGCCCACAGGCCCTGCTCGATCTGCCGGCAGTAGCGGAGGAAGCAGAGCTCGCGCGTCGGCACCACCGGCGTCATCACGTGCAGCTCCTCGTACATCTGCGTCGTGGAACAAAAATAGCATCAGAACAATGCTCCATTGATCGATCGAATAAGTGATGGACACGGTGGTGGTCTTGTCTTACCAGCACCAGAGACTCGCTCCGGCCAGCCATGCCGTTCACGAGGACGTCCACCGTGCGCGCCCTGGTGACGATGGTAGGGAAGAACTCCGCCCACGTGTTCTGCAAGAACAATGTCCAATAATGCACGTGGCCGGTGATGAGTAGGCGAACCATCGATTCCCTGGACCGATCGAAGTAACAAAAAAGAGGCAAAGGAAACCTGACTACTCACCGGGTCCATGAAGACGTCGACGAGGCCGACGGCGCTGGTGAGCACGAGGCAGGAGTCGCGGGATCCCTCGACGTGCACGTCGGGGCCGCGGAAGGAGCTGCTCATCCCGGGCTTACCGAAGATGCTGTCGTACGTGTCTGCATTGAGCACCTCCCGCCCGCCGGGCGCCTTGGCCCAGAGGTGCTCGCCGGCCTGCGCCAGCCTGATGAGCTCGTCCATGGCCCGCGTGGCCATCTCGGCCATCATGGGCCGCTCCATCTCCGAGACGGGAGCCGGGAGCTGGAACGCCGACGAGCCGCCGCTGCCGCCGCTGAACGGGTCGAGGTCGAGCGAGGGGCCGAGCGCCGAGACGGGGCTGCCGAGGCCGCCGACGGAGAGCTCGAGCGAGGACATGGAGAGCGGCTGGTGCATGGACGGGAGCTGCGTGATGGGCCGCCCCAGGTACTTGGACGTGAGGCTGGACACGCGGTCAAGCTGCAAAAATCACCATGCCGATCGACCGATCGTGTCAGTGCCATTTCAATTGCCACCAAGGTGTGGATAGAGACGGCCAAATGCGGGACAAGGTAAACGAAGCTTGCCTCTTCCTTGAGGTGGGCGTTCTCCATGCGCAGCTTGTGCTCGTCGAAGTAGTCGTCGGCGGCGCCGGAGTGCGGTCCGCCGCATGTGGGGCAGATGACGTTCTTGAGCGCCTCGCGCATGGCGATGTTCTCGCATCGGATCTTGTCGTTCTCCGCGCGCAGGAAGCAGTTGTCGGCGCGCTCGTGCTGCGCCTTCATCTGCGTCCTTCGGTTCTGGAACCAGAACTTGATCTGCCTGGGCTCCAGCGCCAGCTCCCGGCTGAGGTGCATCCTCTGGTTCTCGTCCGGGTGCGGGCACTCCTTGAACATCCTGCAACACAACGCACCGTCCATCAGAGACCAACCAAACAATTCTTTCGCTCATTCAGACAGACAGAAATCAAAAAAGAAAAAAGCAATGGGAGAAACAAGATTAGTTGGCGGGCGGAACGTACGCCTCGAGCTGCTGAATCTGGCGCGGGGTGTGGCGGTGGTAGCGCTTCTTCCGGCGGTGGGCGTCGGAGCCCGGCATGAGGTCGTCGCCGAATTCCATCGCGATCTCGGCGCACGAACGGCACGCGCTGATCGGCCGTTACCCTGGAGCGGTGCGTGTAATCCGGTGAGGAATAGAAGACTCCGGCAAGTAAGTAAGAAGTGCTACGATCGAGGTCTACCGCCTAGTACTACCCAGCTATATAGAACGCCTCGCGCCTACGCTGGCATGGAAGAAGAGAAGGGAAGAGAAGAGACGACAGCGAGCAGTAATCTCTCTGGTCCCGGCGAAGCAGAAGCAGTAAACGTAGGCACAGCTAGCTCATGGGGAGGAGAGGAGGTGAGCTACAGAGAAGTTCTGGGATTCAGCGACCAGCAGGCCTCCCCCATTGCTGCTCCTTCCTTAACTCCCTCCCTCACCTCTCTCTCTCTCCTCTAGTCTAGGCTAACGCACGCACGCATGGCATGGGCATGGGCAGCGGCAGCGGCAGCGCGGCGCACCGGCTCAAACGGGGAGAAATCTATGGAACGGAGACCCCGCCCGCTCCCCTGGATTCGAGTACTCGTATCGTATTTGCCCAAGTTTTCTCCGTCGTCGTTCTGTATACGGAAGGGGGGAGGAGGGTGGTACACTGGAGCAGTGTTTGAGGGAGGGAGGAGCAATAACCGATGCGAATTAAGAGCCGGAGTATTTAAAAGGGCCCCTCCCTCCCTCCCGCGCCCTACTCGCCCTCCCCCTCGGGCTCGGGTGGGAACAGCTGGAGCCATTTAAGGCCCCCTAACGGGTCGGGTTGAGCATGTTGACTTTTCCGCTCGCCCGCAAGACACTCCACTGTTGCTGTTGCGCTATGCTTCACAGTACTGCTACCTAGTACTCCTCCAGTACTTGTATACTACTACTACCAATTTTTTTTTTAAATAGTCGAATCATTTTAGATCAATTTCGGACTTTTTTTTTCTCTCTTTTCGCACTGTCTTCAGTCAGTGAGTATGGTGCGTGCGACCATAATCTTGGCTCTTTTGGGTGGGCCGGGTGGTGCAGCGGCCGCGGGATGCATGGATCCGAGGCCAGCCGGCCGGCCTGAAACCTGGAAGGAAACGGAACCGACATTAAATTGTCGCGCTGTCCCAAACGGTATCGGGATCCGAAACCCAAAGATCGAACTCGTCACTTCCTTCTATTCGTCGTCGTCGTCTACATCGATCCCGTCACCGGCTGACCAGCAGTACCCAGTACTGTACGTACGTACGTTGCCAACTTGCCATTTCCAGTTTTTCTCCACGGTCGCACCACCCACCACTGATCACGTTTTGCAAAGACCCAGGTGCCTCCAAACCTAAGATTCCGTGATCTCGGCCGGGGGCGTAGCGTAGCTAGGCCACCTGTAAACTACTAATACTAGTCAAATGCTTCCAGGTCAAATGCTTCCAGGTCAGCCGTCGAACAGGTAGTACCTGGCATAACAATAACAGTCCATCTTAATTTCTGGAACTTAATAATCCGGTACTCCCTCCGTTTGGGATTATAAGTCCCGCACGAATAACTAAGTTGTTAATTTGAATAACAAAATATAAATATTATAGCATAAAAATTATACCATTAGAAACTTTAGAGGTTATATTTTCTAATGATATAACTTTGATGATATATAAGTTATATTTTATTGGTCAAATTAACAACCTAGTTATCCGCGTAGGACCTATAATCCCGAACAGAGGAAGTACTAGTCAAGTTATTCCACGTATATATGGCTGCGTGTGCTCCCCATACGGGAGGTGTGCTGGATTGACGGCTCGTTCGGCCGGAGTGTCCCTTGTGCCGTGGCGTGAAGTGCACACACTCTCACTCACGGTCGAGGAGGAGAAAGGAAACTGCATGCGATGATGATGTGATGCGCATTGACTCTCGTACGCGCGCAAACAGTTGCCACTGTTAGCAGTAGTACGCCATGACTAGATCCTGTCACTTGGACAAAGTATAGTGGGTACTACGAGTTTTGGACGATTGAACTATTATTTGAGAGGATGAACGAACTTTTCATCTCCGATCGATCGAGGTGCTCAGAACTAATCATAGAAGATGGTGGACTAAATGGGTTCAGTACTCGCACACTCTTAATTTCATTTTTTCCAGGTAGGTTCGGTATGGTACTCACCGTGTTATCGTTTACTCGTGACTCACCACGGAAAATAAGTTCTCAAAACAGACTCTCGCAATGCTAATATAGCAACCCCCACAGTACGACCAACAAGTATGCTCTTGTTGCAGCACAACCAAACCCCTCCAAAAATAGAGAGAGAAAAAATGCCAACGCCGACCGGTCGACAAAGCAAAAATAATGATCCGCAACCACAACGTTTTCAGTGTAGAAAAGTTGTCAGAATCGTGATTCTATCATACGATTCTATGAATTTACGATCCAAATTGAGTGGATCGATTCTACTAAGGAGAATCTATGATTTCACGATTTTAAAAGTTATGATCCTACGATGAGTGATCTTACCATAGAGATTCCGATCTGATTCAGGAGTCACCGCATCGGTGCCGGATGATCCGACATGGATTTCTCCCGAACTTCAAAAAACCATAACACTGGACGATCTATAGCACTCCACCAAACTTATCGCCCACCAACACGCGCCAACACGTTCTTGCAATCACCATCATCGTCTCACCGTGGACAATGTTGCGAGGCTGGCAAAGACCGAGATGAAAAACAGCCGAAAATGAGGGCGGCAGCACCACAACCACAAGAGAATGAGCGACCTCTACCTTCGCCACGAGGGACGCAATAGGGAAAATCTGACCCGCGTAGGCCCGACCGGGCCCAAAATCGGGGTTGTAAAGCCCTCGCCGACACAATGTAGTAGGTACGCCGTGTTGCTTCCTCCGCGGCCCGCACGAGTTGCATTACCTCTTCCTTCTGCCGGGGGCATCGCATTCGATCCTGAGCCAACCCTCCTAGACCCATATGGGACCCAAAGGGCCCATATCTAGGCCGAGAGGGCATCGTCAGCCGCTCTCCTGCCACCGCACTGCCCGCCACCAACTGGAGTGCCAGCACATCCCTACCACCTGGAGCATCGCCGCTGCCAAGACGCTATCTCGCGATCAGAGTCACCCACATGCGGTGAGAGGAGAACCCGTCGTTGCCAACGCCGGCACGAGGGGGAGGGCAGAGAAGGGCTCGAGGAGGAGGAGGTGGGAGATGGGGACGCCATGGTTGCCTCGCTCGGGGAGGCGACGCCGGAGGGTCCGGGGGAAAAACGTTGCCAGTTGAATGGCAACTTAAGTTGGTCTGAATCACGACGGAAAATAAGTTTGGTTACCCCAAATTAAATTCTGTGTTGCTCTATAAGAAAGAAAAGGAGTTTATGTAGCCTGAATCGATGCAGAGTGACGAGGGTACCGTTTCTGGACGCATTGAATTATTATTTGAATGAATTGTTTTGAGAGAATGAACGAACTTTTCATCTCCGAGGCGTAGTAGTACTCCGGAACTAATCATAGAAGACGCATGGAGGCCTAAATGGATTCAGTACTCACACTCTTAAATTTCTTTATTTCTTGCAGGGAGGCTCGGTACTCAGTCTTACATTCTCCATCACGGTTTGAAGGGCATTTTAGAGAGATTGTTAGGATTTAGGTGGGAGCTGATTGGGACAAGATTTGTGCTAAAACATGCGTCCATTAATTATTCGGCGCCCTATTAAACGTAATTACTCAATTTTTCGATAAATTACTCAATAAAAACGAGGAGTTTAGACGCATACATTGGTGGAATTGCATGCAAGAATTAATTCCTGGCTACATGGAGTAGAAAGTGGGGAGGAAAAATAAGGCATTAATTTTGTAATTAAGTCTAACGCGCCTACGAGGAGAGGAGTTTTGAAAACGCATGTCTTTTGTAAGACGCCCTCCAAACCGTGACGAAGGGAATATCATGTATGTAGTCCGCTCATAACTCATGAGGGGAAAATAAGTTGGGTTTCCCCAAATTATCTTGGTGTGAAAGAACTGTAATGTACTCCACAAACAGTAGTTTTGACTTGGCGTACAGGAGTATACAGTTTGCTAAAGGAAAATACATACAGTTAATGAATGGATCGCTGGGTTGATTGCGATGGCGTCTGATGTGGTGGTACTAGAGCTATTCCAGGTTTCCATTTACTCCTCCAATTCATTGCTGGCGCGCCCCTTCATTATTTCTCTTAAATGTTCATATACTATCCTGTGCACGTCAATTGAATTCATTTGGCCGAGTTCCCGGTGGATGGACGTATTTATCGTCATCATGGAAGAGTAGGAGGAGTAATCTCCTCCTGCGACTGCAACCATATCAACATGGAGTAGTAAAGTCGTAGTCTGCAGCTGATGATGAATATATATTGGCATCATACACTTGAAAGAGACGATGTAATAAGTTCTCTCTCTTTTTTTAGCAGGAAAGTGACGAGGGTTAGCCTACTTTTAGGCATTCAACATCTGCCTTGATCATGTGCTTATCATGCATCACCAGGAATGAAAGGTGCATGCATATCTGTGGCAAGTGGCACACCTTAACTTAACAACGTATACATTGAAGAACGTCGTTCATGTAAGAATTGGTCGCGATCACGGCGATGGAGCCATCACAGATCGGGCAGTTTGCGAGGTTGGGAGCTCCGGATTTGCACGACGGGACAGGTGCGGCCAGGTTGAGGAGACAGCGAGGGTCAGTGTTCTTACCATTTCCAGTTGTTGCCCATCCCCTGCCTGGCTGGCTGTCCCCTCGACGAGGAACGTTCATCAGTACAGTACAGTACATGACATCCCCAATACGTCATCACAACTGAAAAGAAATGTCGAGGTTAATTTAATTAGCATCAGTCGTGTCTGTACTCTGGACTGTGCGATGATTGTCGAGACCGGATTAGCATACGGCGACGTCGGGCAGTTATTAAGGTGAGGTAAGGGTCAAAGATGGAACGTGGATTCGAAGGGAGAGAGTGTACCACTGAGTGACTGAGGAGACTGACGTACGGTTCCCGTCGTGGCCGGCCGCACTAAATCTGCAGAGCTAGCTCGATCCGGAGATGAAATACACCCGAGCAACCAGCCGCAGCGGAGCGTAAAGAGACGAAGTTATGGACCCTGTACTCGGGCGTGTGGTGTGTGGTACGCGCCACATAATGGCGGTGGACGGAATGCCTCCTGGTCCGGTCCTCGTCGTCGTCGGCGATGCTCCGGCTCCGGCCCAGAGTACGCGCGGGCGCCGCTGGAACAACCGGCGGCACCTGCCCTGTGTAGTGGGTAGGGCGGAAGAGGAAGAGGAAGCCTGATGGGATCACCAAACGAAGTAGGCGGAACGTTGATTCTCTATCGCACAGCCTACATCGAACCAAACGGTCATCTTCATCGGCAACAACCCACCTTTATCTGTTTTATTTAAGCTATATATTGGGGTATGACTACACTATGGAATACATAAAGGGAAAGAAAAATAAGGTAGCTAACGCCTTGTCAAGAGTAAAATAGAAAGTGTAAGCGCTACTTGCCACGAGATGGTATTGGATCCTCGCTACCACGCCTACTTTTACCTTCGTTATCTTCATTGCCACGCTCCTCGCCGTTGTCTGGACGAGCCCCTCGGGTCATCGGCGTGAGCAGGCGAATCCCCACGGCGGTTGGGCGACCTTTCCCTCCACCGCGGTGGCGCCAATCTTCCCGATGGATAGTGTATCTCACTATTTTGGTTATACCCGGGCCAACTATTCTCTTGGTTATACCCGCGGAGCTGTTGCTAGAGGATGTCTGGACGTGCATTTGCCCACATTTGGTGGAGTGTGGGTGAGGAACTCTGGTGGTTCCAAACTCCTCGACCCATTTCTCCAGCTCCGCGGCAGCCCGAGACGTGACTCGATATGCTTCTTTGACTTTGGTGTCGATGCTGGCCTTTTGCGCATCGGCTAGTTGCTGCTCGAGCTCCTGGATTTGGGTGAGACGTCGAGATGATTCCCTGGCGGCCGTGCCTATGGGATGGGGAGATTTTACAATTTTCCACATTGTACTTTTTAGTTTTATTATTTTCCACACCATGTGTCTCTGACATGTGGTGGTCAATATGAAAAATAATAAATTTTCAAAGTAAAGTGTGGCAAATGATAAAATATCCCGGGTTAGGGTACGGAACCAGCGGAACATTCATATGTCCATGATCCCAACGGCCCGTGGATGGTAGGTTGCGGTATTTGCCTATGATGACCTGATTTTCAATGAGTACTACAAGAGAAGTGGCATGTAGATGCACTATATTGGTCAGTGCTCTTACATAGTTTTAGAAGCACTTTTTCCATATTGTCTCAAAAGCGTCATTAGGGGTAGTGTGTTTATGTGTTAAAACAGTAGTAATAATGTCTATACATCTTACAAGACACAAAAAAAGAGGCACTATATTATGTCTCTATAGGTATAGTAAAAAATACAATGCAAAATATGTCAAAAGAAATCCTTAAACTCTTTACCTTATATAATTATAAAAACTCATTCGTCTAACCATCTCAGCCTTACAGAAGATCATGTTTATATCTGGAATGAATTTCTCTTGAGTATTGTCTAACAGGACTAAAGTTTTAAAAAAGTCTCTAGATAACAAGCAAAATGTCTCAAATAGTGTCTTTATATAGAATGTAATGACATTGGAGAAAGTATCCTCAACGATTGCCCACATATAACTTTTTGTGACAATTTTGAATGCCTCAAAAGTTGTCTCCGCGTGAAAATTCCACTCCATTAGAAAAATTTCTTAATCAATGTCTCTATATTTGAGGCACGTCCTTAAGTTTCTCAAAAGAAATCTCTACGGGATGTGAAATGTCTCTATGTGATTTTTAAAGAGTCAAAATAAAGTGTCAAGGAGAATGTCTGTTTGGTAGGTTTTTATTGTAGTGGAGGCTCCATACGAGATGGGACATGTTCCTCTACATAGTAACCTGCACCACAACTTTGGACGGGGCTGGTTACGTAACCTGATGGGACAACGTTAGAGTAACCTGCGTAGACAATTGGTGAAGGTTCGCTGATGCATTTCGTCGTGGGGGTGTAGATGAGTTCGGGGGTGGTACACCCATACGGGGAGACCATGTACCACTGATAGGCGAGGTAGGGTGGAGCCAAGAGGCTAGGGTTGAAGTAGTCAGGTTCTCGCGCCGCGTGATGGGCCTTGGGGTAGCATCGGTACGCTGCCCCAAAAATTTCTTCAATGTTGTCGAAGTATCCCCTGGCCACGTAGGTATTCTCCGTGTTCGCTAACCCCCGAGGTTGGAGAAAGAGGCAAATCGTGGGCGAGCTTCGACGGCGTTGGAGTTGATCTGATATGCATGGCGCGCGCACCCGTGCCTAGTGCGCCAACTGACAAAAGATTTTTTTCACGATATCAGGGCATTCTCACTTCCCAAGTTCGAAAGAGACTTTATTTGTTCGGCAAACGGTTTGGATCAAAGAGACGATAATAATTGTAATGGAGTTTCCTTAGACTTTATTCATGATGTGATCGAAAGATTGTAAAAGTGTTTACAAGATGGATCTTGACGGGCTTATAAAGATCCCTACGAGAGTATATGAATCTAGGGTTTATGACCTAGACACTAGAACTATGGCTAAAGCTACGGTGTAGACGTAGATAGCGTGTACTCTTCAGGTGAATGGTCTTTGATATAGACGCCGCATGTCTCGTGAGGTCTCCATGCATCTTGCCTTGTACTTCCTCCGTCTTGGTTTATAAGACTTACGCGTATTTCTAGGTTGACAAATTAACCAACTTAGCATGAGGTACATAAGATAAAAACTATATTATTAGAAACTTCAAATGTTATATTTTCTAATGATATAATTTTTATATTATATAATTTATATTATATAGCTCATGCGGACGACCTAGGTATACGCGTAAGTCTTATAAACTGGGATAGAGAGAGTACGAGTCAAGTTGATCTTCAATCTCCCTTTAATGTACGTATGGTCTTTGGGATTCTCCAGGATATCCTTTTGCAACGTGATACGTCGTGTCAGTTGAGAGCTTTTAGATGCGGATCTCCAAGTAACAGACGTTGAGATCATCGTGGGTAGGAAAATGGGATAAGGAATGTGTAATGTCACCTTAATTCACTTAACACCGACATATGTATTGTAACTCTGCCTTAGCTAACAAATAAAATATGAGATGGGTTTGTCTTTTTCTAAAACACATGTATCTAAACTCTTTTTAGTATTAGACACTAACGGAGCTACTCAGGGGCCGAACTGGGCCGTGGCCGGCCCAACATTTGTGCAAAAGTATCTATACCGTAGCATCAGCGGCCCAGTTCATTGGCACTAGCAGAACAAAGTAGCTAACGACAAGCAGGCCGACAACTTCTACGTAGTCACAAGCCCCAGTAAAATAGGCCGAGACAACCGAAGCTAAAAAAAAAAAAGTAAAATAAGCTGAGACACGGCACATTGCTTTGACTGCTCGTTGGTTTCTCTCAAATAAAACTATTGATTCTAGCGGAGTAGGTAGCCGAAAATACCCACTGAAATATAGGTATAGGCATACCTGTTTTTCAAAATTCAAAGATGCTATTTGAAAGTTTCAAAAAATTAAATAAACTGGGTTTGTAGATATTATCTTGACACTTACTCGTGCAAAATGTCAAAATAATAATAACATAATTGTATGTCGCCCACAAGAAAACGACAAAATGTCCAAGTAGCACCATAATGATTGGATACTTACCGTTCAACAAAATACAAATTTCCGTTTTCTATTTTTTGTGTAGGTCACACGGTCGTATTTACGTTGAAAATTTGCACGAGTAAGTATGCAAAAAAAAGTAATATATACATGAGTGAATCATTCAAAATTTTCTAAAACTTTTAAATGGCATTTTTTCGATTTACAAATTAATGGGTACGGTACACCCGTGTTCACAAAATTAATCCAGAAAAGTAGATAGCTATCTTGATTAGTCAATTCTCAACAAAAAAAAAAGCTAGCCTTATTAGTCAGATCATCTATCTTTTTATTTCTTTCAAATGTTCAGTTACCTTGTATTTGATAGCATGATTGATACGTTCACTCTATTTTCTCCTAAAATTCTTAGCTAGTCAATAAAAAGATTCAGTGCTATTCTTAGGTTGGCCCACCCAGCTATTTCCTTCAAGCTCCGCCACTGTGTGTAGGTTTACTCATTTTTTTCCGAACCTATACACTAAAAGATGTCTAGATACATATATTTTAAAAAAGGGCTAAATCATCTTATATTTTGAAAAGAAGGGAGTATTTATGAATTTTCTTACCAAACTAGGTTGTGGAGAGAGCAAGGGTTGTCATGATCTTTTTATCTTGTTTCATGTAACAACATAATAATTCAGCGGGTTTTGGAAGTCCATGTGGGGTCGATGCATGCATTAAACCGAACCCCTCCTCCATTATAAAAGGAACAGACTGTGAAGTGTGTATACAAGATGGACCTAGAACGACATTTAAGCTTCTCATGTTGAGAAGACAAAATAGTTACAACGAATTAGTAGGTGTGAGAGGCATGAAGAACATAGCAATCGTCAGACTCGGATCCATTTTACGTCCAAGTACTCAGCGTTGACGTATTTATTTTCTAAGTTGGCATCTATATGTTGCCATATTGGTGATGTGATTTTCCCATGTTAGTCACGAGCAGGAGATCACTATCTTGTTTTTAAGCCATTCAACGTTGATTTTTTTGGGAAAAATATATATATTAATATCACAGGGATACCAATTACACCCACCATCTGCAACAACGCATGTCCTAGCCGTCCTACGGGTACACACAACCCAGAAAAAAAAGAAGAATTACAAAAAAGTAAAGTCCCGCTACAGAGAACTAATCCTCAAAGCAACGACACTGACACCAATCAGAACAACACCAGTGGTCCTCCACTCCAATAACAACGCCTTCAAGAAGGAAACAGTGCCCAAGCGTCGTCGTTGTCCGATCAAAGATCATAGGTTTTCACCTTGGAGAAAGTTCTCGCTCACAAAACAATGCCTTTAACAAGGTCATTGCCAGGCACAACCAGTTAAAGCCAGACCTTGGATTTTCACCCTGCAAGGTAAGCCTGAGAACTCCTCCTGTGTTGTCTTCCCGCACCAACAGTCGCTACTACGAGTCCCAGATCACGCAGCCAGTTATCCGTCGCCACAAAAACTAAAATCACCATCACTACCCTCATATTTCCGTCTCCTGACATTCTCCGCATCTGACTTCACCATGGCTCGATGAATGACACTTGGTGGGAACAAACAACAGAGCTTCGCAACGCTCCCGCTGAAACTAAACGGCCAGAAAAACAAGGTATGCACGACCGAATACCTTCCGATCCAGCAATCTCCAGACATGATACGCACATGGGAGTTCGCTGACGGAGTCTTCCGGAACTCGCCACTCCAGTCCAGATCAACGAGGGCAGACATCAATCAGATCTTCGTCTTTGTGCAACAGAAACCAAAGGACCACCTCCTATTGGACATATGCCCAAGAGGCAATAATAAAGTGGTTATTATCATATCTTCATGCTTATGATAAATGTTTACATACCATGCTATAATTGTATTAACCGGAAACATTAATACTTGTGTGATTTGTAAACATAAAAGAGTCCCTAGTAAAGCCTCTTGTTAAACTAGCTTGTTGGTTTATATATGATCATGGTTTCCTGATCATGAACATAGAGATGTTATTAACAACAGGGTCATATCATTAGGATAATGATGTGATGGACATACTCCTATAGTTAAGCGTAGCATAAAGATCAAGTCATTTAATATAGTTCATTTGCTATAAGCTTTCTGATACATAGTAACCTAATTCCTTCGACCATGAGATCATGCTAATCACCATCACCGGAAGGATGCTTTGATGACATCAAACACCACACCGTAACTGGGTGGCTATAAAGGTGGCATTGAGTGTTCGGTAAGTATGTGTTGAGGCACATGGATCAAGAGTGGGATTTGACCATCCATATGACGGATAGATATACTCTGGGCCCTCTCGGTGGAATGTCATCCAATTAGCTTGCAAGCATGTGACTGGCTCACAAGGGATCACATATCACGGGAACGAGAAAAGATTACTTATCGGTAACGAGGTTGAACTAGGTATGCAGAGATACCGACGATCAGACCTCGAATAAGTAAACTACCGCGAGACAAAGGGAAATTGGTATAGTATGTAAATTGTTCATTCGATCACGAAGTAATCATAGAAATATGTGAGAGCCATATGAATTTCCAGATTCCTCTATTGGTTATTGATCGGAGAAGAGTCTCGATCATGTGTGCATAATTCACGAACCGTAGGGAGACACACTTAAGGATTCGATGTTGTTTAGTAGATATGAAATGTGAGTAAAGAGACCGAATGTTGTTCGGAGTCTCAAATGGGATCTGGGATATCACGAGGAGATCCGGAATAGTCTGGATAATAAGATTCATATAAGGAATGTCCAATTTCGGAGTTCGGGAATGATTCCGGTGTTTTCACCGGAATGTTCTAGAAGGGTCTAGAAGGTTCACCGATCCAGAAGGGGAAGGGTACATGGATGTTTCATGACAAAGTGTAATGGTCGCATCATGTCCTAGATCACTTGGCTGGACACTTGGAAGAGAGAAATCAAACTCTAATTTGAAAGTCAAAAAGGCGGTTTGAAAAAGTCAAATCCCAACATGGTTTCCGAGTTAGGTAGGGTTTCTGAGTTAGGGAGGATTTCCACCTGGGTTGGGAACACCCTTGGACGCCCCCACCTATATAAGGAGGGGTAGGGGCACACCCCAAGGTATCCCCCTTGCCCTAGGCGCCCAAGAAACCCTAGGTTGGCCGCCGCCCCCTCTCTAGTTGCGACCAATCTAGATCTCCTCTAAACCGCTACCGACTAGCTAAACTCTAGTTGCTAGCTACCTCTAAACCTCGGCCCTCTAAACCCTAGATTGTCTGGGATCCCTCTACTCCACCATACTCGCTCCGGCTTAGGCGAAGCCCTGCGGGATCTCCCATCTACTTTTGACACCACGATGTCGTGCTGCTGGAATCGCGAGAAGAGAGCTACAACCTTTGCTGCCTGCTGGAACAAGGGAGAGAAAGGTCTTCATCGAGTATCGTACGTGTGACTGACCGCGGGAGCGCTGCCGGAACACGGCGCCGGAAGGATCGTCTACGCGATCTTGAGATCGGCAAGTGAACGACTACATCACCCACGAGAATCTGCTCTCGTTAACCGCTTTGGATCTTCGAGGGTTAGTACTCTATCAACTTATTGAATCGATCTAGTAGATATATCTTGGCTTGATCATAGATTAGATCTTGATTGTGTGTTCATGCGGTAGAATTTTTTTGTTTTCCATGCTACGAACCCCTATAGTGGTATCAGAGTCGTGTCTATATGTAGATCTATTACACAAGTAGAACACAATGGTCATTATGGGCATTGATGCTTTTATTGTCGATTGCTTCTTGTGTACTTTGCATCTTGTGGGATGGTGGGATGAAGCGGCCCGGGCTAACCTTACATGACATCGTTCATGAGACTTGCTCCACGCTTGACATGCAACTAGTATTGCATAAGTGGCTTTGCGGATGCCTGTTTCTCCTAACATAGTAAAGATTCAATTTACAACGGGTGATTGACAATACTAGTATCAACGTTGTGGTTCTTGTTCGTAAGTTAGAACGACACTTGATGAAAGCCCCAAACCACGTAAAACATGCAAAGAAAATTAGAGGCGTCTAACTTTGTTTTGCAGGGGTATGCTGTGATGTGATATGGCCATGATTGTGATTATATATGATGTATGCAATGTTCCTTATTGTAAGTCGGCAACCGGAAGGAGCCATATGGTTGTCTTTTAATTTCGTCTAGACCTGCGTGTTTATTATTCAAAGCAGTTGTAATAGTTGATGCTGGTGGATGACAACCATGGAGCGGCGCCATTGACCTTGATGCCATGCCAGTGATGATGGAGATTATGTTCGTGCTTGAAGATGGAGATCGGAAGCACAAGAAGAAAGGCTATATCATATCACATATTTTGAATTGCATGTGATGTTAATCCTTTTATGCATCTTGTATTGCTTAGTTCGCGATGGTAGCATTATAAGATGATCCCTCTCACAAAATATCAAGTTATAGAGTGTTTGTCCTTAGTAGGCACCATTGCCAAAGCTCGTTGTTTCAAAGCACCACGTGATGATCGGGTGTGTTAGATTCTGCGAGTGTATACAATGGGAGCAAGCCAGATTTTCTCATGTGGAAGCTAAGGTTTGATCTTGACGAGCCTAGCATGTACAGACATGGTCTCGGAACACGGAATATCGAAAGGTAAAGCATGAGTCATATAGATGATATGATAAACATGATGATTGTTTGCCTTTGAAACTATATCATGTCACGTGATGATCGGACTTGGTGTAGTGAATTTGGTTCATGTAATCACTAAAATAATGTGAGGGATATTGTTTTGAGTGGGAGTTTAATAGCAATATGATTAAAAGTTGAACACTATTTATCATACATTAAATCAAAGTAAATTTTCATAGTTGTTGTAGTCATTGGCATCCGTTTACCACCTTGCGCTTAGTTATAATTGAGATAATAGAACTATAGAATTCTCGTTAGTTACTTTCAGTAAGTTCCGGTTACTCCGTGAAGTTTAATAATTGGTATTAAATCAAGAGTGACAATTCTAGTGTTAGTATATAAGTATCATGTTTGTCTCCATGATTCTTGATATTCAAAAGATTGTTTTAATATCAAGGTTATCTAGGATCTGAAAGAGTTGTTTCAGAAACCATGATGTGTGGAAAATATTGCGATATCTGAAATGATGTTTTGGTTGCAACATGAGAGAGAGTATAAAATGGCAAAGTTTATGTTCTCATATTTGATGAGAATTTGAAAAAGGTTGGAGACGCTTGTCGTCCTAATCCTCCAAAAGGTTTTAGAGAGCAACATTATACTCGCGATTCACCATAATAAGATAAAGTGGCTTGATCATGAATAGTTCCATGATAATGATGAATATTTGATGTAGGTAAAATATTTGCTACACTAAAAGATTACTAAAGAATGGAATTTGAAAGAACACCAAACATTTGATGATGGTGATCTGCTTCAAAGTGCAAGTCCAAAGACATTGGTATTTAACTATACACGCTTTGGACTATGTGTCATGTGTATGGATCCACTATTGATGTTGATAGATTCTTTCAAACATAAAAGGAAATACTGAAAGAGAATCTCATAAATATATGACAGAAAAGAAAAGACTAGAATTGTTCAGCTTAGGTATATAGAGGATATACGTGTTATGGCTGTATTCTTTGCTTGTTAAATAATGTGGTTCTTAAGTATTAGATACTGAATTTGTTGGTGTGAATCGTCATACGAAACAACACAATTCATGAACTACAATAGCCCAAGTAACTAGCAAGAAAATATGTGATGATGTTCATCAAGAACAAATAAAGTGTTGATGTGTTTCTCGTTAACATCAAAGCTTTCCTTCAAGATTTGTTTTATCAGGTATTATGAGAACAAAAGGGTTGTTCAAATAATTGTCGTAATCCATAAAAGATGGACGATTTACAAATCTCGTTGGATAAATCACATCCATAAAACAAGTGCTAAAAATTTCAAAAGACAATTGATTGAAAGATCACTTAGAAAGTGACATCGCCGTTTAAATTATATTAGAAAGAAAACATGAAGAAACTCCATGTGGATGGAATTTTGGAGTCTTTTGATTTTTGATCAAATGACGCTTGTGAAACTTTCCTAGAGATAATTAAAACTCCGTTCATAGGCCAAAGGGAACGGATGACTAGCTTATTGAAACTTGTACATAATGTTGTATGAAGTCCATTATGTATAGTCAAGAGCGATGGATTTCAACTTCATATGCTTTCTCCGAAAATTTGAGTGAATATATGCATATTTTCTTAATGAGGATAAAGTGTGAAGCATTTGAAAATGTTCGAAGACTTTCAAGATGAAGTGCAAAATCAATGTAACAAGAAAATAAAGAATTTATGATAGGATCATAAAGGAAGATTTTTTGTTGCAAGTTTAGCATAACAACTAAGATTTGAGGAATCGTTCCATAGTTTTATGTTTCTCGAAAAACACCATAGTAGTATGGAGTGATCGAGATATGTAATAAAACCTTGTTTGACATGGTAAGATCAAATGTGTCATTTATAAAACTGCCATTATATTTTAAAGATTAAAAGCTTTAGAGACTACCGTTTTCCACTGAAAAGAGCTCCATCATAATTCATTGAAATGACACCATATAAAGTTATGGTTTGGGATAAAACCCAAGTTGTCCTTTCTTAAACATTGGTATGCTATGTATAAGAAAGATGTTTGCAACCAAAATCGGATGAACATACCTTTGTATGTTATTTCGAATAATCGTTGAGTATTCCTCCATAACACCAAAGACAAAAAATGTTTGTCGCTTAGAACGTCAAGTTTATTTGAGAAGGAATTTTCCGTGAAAAGTTAAGTGGGAGGACAATAGAACTTTGATAAGGTTAAAAGAACCTTAGCTATATGTGCAAAGTTGCGCAGCGTCGAAAAGTGTTCCGGAGGCAACAACAATGCTCATGGCTCACGTGCCTCAAAGGTTGTGGTCACGGAGGTCTAAGTTCCTGTTGAAACAAGTAGGTCAGGTAACCAATCAAATACCAAGATTTGAGAGTTAAATCATTATTTGACAATAATGATCCGACTATATGGAAAGAAGCGATGATGGTCCCTAACTCTATCAAATGGTTTGAAGCCTGGTAGTTCTATATACGAGAGATCAAGCTTTGAACTTGAAAGACCCTCTGAAAAGGTTCAAGATCTTACAGTCGTATTTGGATCTATAAAGAAATAGACATGGATGCTTCACATCTATGAAATTATCGACATGTCGGGAAAGAGTTCACGACAATGTTCAAAGAGTTGACTATGACAAGATCTGATCTTTCATTAAGCGATATTTAGTCTAGACGGATTAATGTAGCAACCACTATATATAATTTTGTTATGTGGTAGTTGAATAAACAAAACAAGTTCTTCTAATAGAATGGTTACCTAGGACATGTGCATGACACGGTCCAAAGGGTTTTGTTAATTTAAAGGATGCTAAAAGCATATGCAAACTTTAATGGTTGAAGTAAGCATCGCGGAGTTGGAATCTTCACTACGATGAAACTGTTAAAAGAGTTTAATTTCATCGGAGACAATGAAGATGCTTGCATTTGCAAGAAATTAAGTGGGAGCGCTAAGACATGTTTCTAATACATTATGTGGAAGACATATTGTTGATTGGAAATGTTGTATCTTTTTATTGACACAGGTTAAGAATTCATCTCGATGAAAGGCTTAAGCAGAACCCGAATATTTGGCATCAATGTCTATATGGATAAATTGAGACGCTAATATGGTTATGCCAGAAGT
Source organism: Avena insularis (assembly GCA_023614405.1). NCBI lineage: Eukaryota > Viridiplantae > Streptophyta > Magnoliopsida > Poales > Poaceae > Avena > Avena insularis. The sequence goes on along the minus strand of CM042695.1, from coordinate 371,490,662 downwards.
ACATAGATAAGATATTGAATGGGTTCAATATAGAAACTACAAGAAATGTTCTTGTTGCATAGGAAGGATTGAATAAAGATTCAAGTATTTTTGATACTTGATATATAAAATCACAAAGAGTACTTTATCAATCATGATGTGATGTGTACAAATCCAGATATGTCCTATGCTCTAAATGTTATGAGCGTATACCAGAATGATTCATAAGATGATTATTGGACGATAGTAAAGATATTCTTATGATCTTTTAGAAGAACTAAGAATATATTATTTTGTAGAAGTGACAAATAGATGGTTAGTTCATTGAAAAAGTATTACATTGATACTAGTTTTGTCACAAAGTACAAATTAAGTTTATCTCTATCTAAACTAAGGGTGGCACAATATGATGGAATAAGTTCCATAATGGATTTGGATGAGTTCCAAAGTTAAGACATTGTGACAGATACTACAACAAAAGGCTAAGTATATGACTGCTATAATAGCAGCAAAAGAGGGCATTTGTGTCAAGTAGTTTGTTATCAAACTAGGTGTGGTTCATAGCGGGATAGTACTATGAAGATATATTGTACGACAACATTATCAACATGTTTTAACCCCAAGGAACTAAAGGTCTCACCAAAGGACCAAATTTATACAAAGCCATCTCATTAGAGAATGAGTGATGCGTAGAGACGCAAAGACATGCAATTCCACACGGACCTGAAAGTGTCGGATCCGGAGATCAGTTGACCACTAGCAATCATGTAAATACAACACCGGAAAGCCATAGGTGTTGAATGCACAAAGGTTTGAAACTAGATATTATTGACTCTAGTGCAAGTGGGAGACTGTTGGAGATATGTCCAAGAGGCAATAATAAAGTGGTTATTATCATATCTTCATGCTTATGATAAATGTTGACATACCATGCTATAATTGTATTAACCGAAAACATTAATACTTGTGTGATTTGTAAACATAAAAGAGTCCCTAGTAAAGCCTCTTGTTAAACTATCTTGTTGGTTAATATATGATCATGGTTTCCTGATCATGAACATAGAGATGTTATTAACAAAAGGGTCATATCATTAGGAGAATGATGTGATGTACATACTCCTATAGTTAAGCGTAGCATAAAGATCAAGTCATTTAATATAGTTCATTTGCTATAAGCTTTCTGATACATAGTAACCTAATTCCTTCGACCATGAGATCATGCTAATCACCATCACCGGAAGGATGTTTTGATGACATCAAACACCACACCGTAACTGGGTGGCTATAAAGGTGGCATTGAGTGTTCGGAAAGTATGTGTTGAGGCACATGGATCAAGAGTGGGATTTGTCCATCCATATGACGGATAGATATACTCTGGGCCCTCTCGGTGGAATGTCATCCAATTAGCTTGCAAGCATGTGTCTGGATCACAAGGGATCACATATCACGGGAACGAGAAAAGAGTACTTATCGGTAACGAGGTTGAATTAGGTATGCAGAGATACCGAATATCAGACCTTGGATAAGTAAACTATCGCGAGACAAAGGTAAATTGGTATCGTATGTAAATGGTTCATTCGATCATGAAGTAATCATAGAAATATGTTGGAGCATTATGAATTTCCAGATTCCTCTATTGGTTATTGATCGGAGAAGAGTCTCGATCATGTCTGCATAATTCACGAACCGTAGGGAGACACACTTAAGGATTCGATGTTGTTTAGTAGATATGGAATGTGAGTAAAGATATCGAATGTTGTTCGGAGTCTCAGATGGGATCCGGGATATCACGAGGAGATCCGGTATGGTCCGGAGAATAAGATTCATATAAGGAAAGTCTAATTTCGGAGTTCGGGAATGATTCCGGTGTTTTCACCGGAATGTTCTAGAAGGGTCTAGAAGGTTCACCGATCCGGAAGGGGAAGGGTACATGGATGTGTCATGACAAAGTGTAATGGTTGCATCATGTCCTAGGTCACTTGGCTGGACACTTGGAAGAGAGAAATCAAACTCTAATTTGAAAGTCAAAAAGGCGGTTTGAAAAAGTCAAATCCCAACATGGTTTCCGAGTTAGGGAGGGTTTCTGAGTTAGGGAGGGTTTCCACCTGGGTTGGGAACAACCTTGGACACCCCCACCTATATAAGGAGGGGTAGGGGCACACCCCAAGGTATCCCCCTTGCCCTAGGCGCCCAAGAAACCCTAGGTTGGCCGCCGCCCCCCTCTCTAGTTGCGACCAATCTAGATCTTCTCTAAACCGCTACCGACTAGCTAAACTCTAGTTGCTAGCTACCTCTAAACCTCGGCCCTCTAAACCCTAGATTGCCGGGGCTCCCTCTACTCCACCATACTCGCTCCGGCTTAGGCGAAGCCCTGCGGGATCTCCCCTCTACTTCTGACACCACGCCGTCGTGTTGCCGGAATCGCGAGGAGAGAGATACAACCTCTGCTGCCTGCTGGAACAAGGGAGAGGAAGGTATTCAACGAGTACCGTACGTGTGACCGACTGCGGGAGCGCTGCCGGAACGCAGCGCCAGAAGGATCGTCTATGCGATCTTGAGATCGGCAAGTGAACGACTACATCACCCACGAGAATCTGCTCTCGTTAACCGCTTTGGATCTTAGAGGGTTAGTACTCTATCAACTTGTTGCACCAATCTAGTAGACATATCTTGGCTTGATCATAGATTAGATCTTGATTGTGTGTTCATGCGGTAGATTTTTTTTGTTTTCCATGCTACGAACCCCTACACCTCCTTTATTAGAGCTGACACAGCGATCCCCACACCGCCGGCCGGTTTCCGGTGAACGGATCGAGCAGGCCGACCTTCGGCGTCGATGAGCACGTAGGCTGAGCAACGCTGCTAAGGGCACGCCTTCGCCTCCATCACGCAGCACCGTGTCCGCCGCTTCCCCCAGATCCCGGCCAACGCCGCCCCGGCCCAGCAGTCGCTAGCCCCGAGCACGAAAAGCACCGCTCCACGCAGCCCTCCTCGCCATAGCAGGGTGACGCCACCGTGCCGAGCCGCGCCACCTAGCCGAACGCCTCCGCGCCCCGCGCACGCGCCGCCCCGCTGGTTGTCGATCTTGGCCCGCGCCGAGATCTGGCGAACCAGGGGGAGAAGAGGAGCCCCTCCGCCACCGATGCCGAGTGGCTTTGCCGCCGGCGCGTCCCGGCAGCAGCGAGGAGGAGGGAGGGGTGGTGGCGCTAGGTTCCCCCCCGGTCGCTCGCGGGAGCGACGCGTGAGGGTACCGGTATCATGATGGAAGATCCCATTCATCATTGATACCTCGATAAATCTTGGCGTGGAGGATGCCTAAGTTGTGTGTTTGATCGATCACGTTGTGTTCCGCTCACCTAGATAACGAATCTGTGAGTTCAAACTTAATAATATAGCTTTGCATGTTTCCTCTAAAGAACCTATCATGGTGTCTGTTAAAGAATTTTCTCATTACACTAATGTACGACTAAGTAAGCAATTAAGATCGACGAGAGTCAGAGCATGAAGAACCCTATATACGGTTGGCATTTCTTTTGTAAAAGGCAATATATTAAAACCAAAATGATATGAACAGCTGATCATTTCTTTTATAAAGGGCAACATATTAATACCAAGATGATACGAACCACACCTAACATCTGCAAAAAAGAAAAGAAAAAGACCCCGCAAATCGATCAACATAAAAAAGGGGAAATAACCACCACCAATGGCAACATCTAGACCACCAAAGAGGTTCTCCAATAGCATCACCTTTAGAAAAGGAACAATGTATAAGCGCCGTTGTCGCTCGATCCAATCACTTCGAGCAATCTCTAGAGAATACCTTTAACAAGGAAAATGATAGAAGCCCTCCACTGCCAGACACAACTAGTGAAGGTCAAACTCGGTACTCAAAGAGAACTCGAAGGCATGCGATAACTTCCAAACCGCTACATGTTGCTATATATCTAGTCTTAGAGCCCTTCCCTCTAGGCAGCCTTACGTTCAGTGTTTTGGCATTGTTCTTATTACGGGACATGCTACCTACTAATAGTCTAGCATTACAATATATCAGATAACCACAAACATCATTGCCATTAGTTACTAGTCAAAGATTATATGCTTGTTAGCGGGAATCAAATCAATATTTTCTACAAACATATCCCTTTTACTTGGGTTTAAGCCTCCAACACTCCTTGTATTAGTTGTCCATTGTGCCATCCTTCAAACTACAACCTATCAGTACAAACATATCAAATATTGAGATGAAGTACCATTATAGTTAGAAGAAATTGTAATTGTGGTCGTCACCACTCGCTTGAACATTTTTCATTGAGGTTTAGATATTTTTGTTGAAACACTAAAATATTTGAACTTGTAGTTTTTCTATAATGTGCAACATGCCATATTAGTAACTATATTTAGTCAAGTGTTGCACTATATGATATAACCACAATTGTGATAATTTCTTCAATATAATATCTAACAATTTATTCTGACATCAAATTTCTTTTCATCACCCATTGATGGGACATCTTTCCATAATTTGAGTCTTTTATTCGCACACCCTAATGTTTTACACTACATTGCCATAAACGAGGCTACCAACTAGTACTATAATGCAGTGTTATGACATACTCCCTCCGTTTGGGATTATAAGTTCCACGCGGATAACTAGGTTGCTAATTTGAACAACAAAATATAAATAATATAGTATAAAAAATATACCATTAAAAACTTTAGAGGTTATATTTTTTAATGATATAAATTTTGTGATATATAAGTTATATTTTGTTGATCAAATTAACAACCTAGGTATGCGCATAGGACCTATAATCCCAAACAGAGGAAGTATTAGATAAGCATGATCATGATTGCTTCTTTTTTACTTTCACCTTTTTAAGAAAACATAACTACACTAGTCATTGACCATCAAATTTACATTCGGATCCATATCAATAGGTCTCGATACCGCTCCGGGACGCACGCGACCAACAGGTACGCACGCGCACGCCTCTCGGGGGAGGCGGCACATGCGGAGTCCTCATCCGCCGCCGTCCCTGACTCCTCCTCCCACCTCTCCCCCGCTGCCACCGGAGGACGCCGACGGACAAAGTCCGGCCGACCGACGGTGGCAGTGGTGCTGCTTCCTCGCCCGGTGGCCTCTCCCCCGTAGGGAGCCCCTTGGACGCTCGAAGGTTATCGCCCCGACGGCGATCTGATGGCGGCGGGGTCTAGAAGCCGGGGCGGCGGCCTCAAGCTTTGATGGAGGTTCTCCCTCGACGGATGGCGGTGCGGGTCGCATCTACTGCCAGGGGCGAACTCCTAGGGTTTCTCTCACGCCAAGACGAAAATCTAACTTCAGCCTGTTTTCATTGATCTGGTGGTAGTGTCGTGTTCCGGAAGGCTCCGTCGGCAAACTCCCATGGGAGATTCATGCCTGGAGGTTCCTGGAACGGATGGGATTTGGTCGCACGCAACCAGTTTTTCTGACTGTTTGGTTTCAGAGGGAGCGAGGCGAATCTCTGCAGTCTGTTGCCATCGTGGAACATGTCTTTAGTTCCATGGTAAAGTCAGTGTGCAGAGAATGTCATGGAAGCCAAGATTGGTGGAATAGCTATGATGGATTGAGTCCTGGTGGCGATGCGGAATTGTCTTGGTGATTCGTGAATTGTAGCAGCGGCATCGGAAGGTGGGGGCGGCAGCACGGGAGGAGTTCATAGTCTTACCTTGCATGGTGAAAATCCAAGGTCTGGCCTTAATTGGTTGTGCCTGGCAATGACCTTGTTGAAGGCATTGTTTTGTGAGCGGGGACTTTCTCCAGGGTGAAAACCTATGATCTTTGATCGGGTGACGACGGTGCTTGTAACACCCTCCGGATCGGCCCTATGCAAGTTTTAGCGAATCCCGCCAAACCCGCATAGAAACGATTCAAAGGTGCCCAACAGGCACTTTCGTGCAGGTGGAAAACGAAGTAATATCATTACACAATAGTCCACCATGGAACCCATAGAACATATATATACAACAACGACTCCATGAGTCAAGAATATAGATATATAGTACAAAGATCCAAATCACCTTGAAAACAATACAACGCCCGAGTACGGACAAGATGCAAATTGGGCTAAGAGCCCTGAAGAATAACCAATGGCGTCCATAACCCTGCCCAGGCCAAGCCGGAAGGGTAACCCTGCTAACGACGTCGGTCTCAAAACCTGCTTAACAAAAGGGGCGCCGACAAAGGGCGAAGGAAAAAGAGAGTGGCCAGTACTGAGGCCAGTACACGGCGAGACTAGAATTCGGCGGTCCTCGCCTACATAGGTATGGTGGACTGAAGCGGCAGCGCAGCATGCACTAAACAACCTATAGAGACTCGATATAACTGTCGGCTATCAGAGAGGGATACGAAAGACCTATTCGGAACCAACCTGATACTACCACCAAACATACCCATCCTGGTATTTCTCTCTCGAGACCAAACGAGGAAGTGAACCAAGGAACTCACACAGTTGGCAGTTTTATTTATTCAGTTATCATTGCAGCAATTACTAGTCAGGTATAGATAGTCATCCTGATATAATAAGCAGTGGGCACTTTTAGTTAACCATTTCGTTGTAGTTGCGACACTTACTAGTCAGATACAATTAGCATGAGATATCCCAAACCCAGCAGTTGTTGGTACGTTTATTTAGCCATTCCATTGTAGTGAAGCTGATTACTAGTCATATCGGATACAAGTCAAATTATAACAGTAAAATTTAGTTATAGTTGTCTATGATCGAGAACTGTGCTCCAAGTCGTCCATAACCGCGGACACGGCTTCTCGAAAAGATTTAACCCTGCAGGGGTGCACCAAAGTTTCCACACGCACCTACATCCTTGTTGTCAGATCAGGTAGGTACAAGATCACAAAACATACACCCAACGGTATGTCGACGGGGTTTCGGACACGATGTTTCCCAGACCCAAAGCAAGCACAAGGGACCACCCCACTAAGCTACCCGTAACAAAGTCGGCCGGCCTCCGAGACGGACCCAGGGTTTGTGTCGATGGCTGTAAATGACTGGGAACCCGAAAGTGTGACTGGGCTTGTCGACAAATAAAACGTATCACGGGTTCCTAACAAAGACAAGGCCCACGCAATCGTAAATAAAGCAGTAAAGCATGGCATAAGTACATGATAGTAATAAATCCCCAAACTACTTTGTGGCCCCTAGTACAGTACTTTGAAATCAGGTACTAAATCGATGGGGGTGCCCACACACCCCACCTGTGGTTAGCGCTACCGATCTCTAACAGTGTGTCAAGAACTCGGGTCCCACGGGACACCAAAGGAGCGTTAAAATCAAATATTGTCTATTACCCACCGGTGCCTCTGCATTTACCTAATTTCAGTTTTAGTTATTAAACAGTAATTAAATCCGTGATCATCTCCACCATAAAGCATATGGAAGCCTTCCAACAACTGTGGTACTGGACGATATGCAACAGCACTTGAGCAAACGACTACGACGCGCAAGTCCAACTATCTACCAAACAACAGGTAATAGGATGTGTCCAAGACAATATAAGGCTACAAGGGATATCACGGGTACGAAAACTAGAGCATCGCAACACAGATAGCAATAGATCAATAGGAGGGAATAAACACTATAAAAGTAAGATAGGTAGAAAGGGGGAGATTGCTCGCCTAAAAACATTGTCGAAGATCCATCCGAAGATCGGGTCGACACTCGCATCAACTCATCGGCCTAATCCGTGAAGAAGCAAAACACTAGCAGAAACACCGGATGCAATATTTAATACTACGGCAGAAGATCGGGCATGATGCATATATGATGTATGAGATGGCAGGGATGTAATGCGATTAGGCCATATTAAGCGAAACCGGGGTCCCGACAATTATTTAGGTGGTTCATGTCATTTAGATACCCCGCAATTTAAATGTTGTTTTAGCAAGACAAAATATATCACTGGTTCGATACACAAATTTAAATGGGACCAATATTAGACTAGATTCGCCCGGATATGGTTTCCATATTTAATTAGGTGAATCGGCATAAGGCCCCAAAACCACAAAAATATGTATGCAAGCATGAATAACTGTATGCAACAAGTAAAATATTTCAATTTATAAAATAAGGGCTCGGGAGGGGTCACACATCGAGGTTCGGCGATCTTGGTGGCTCCAGGGGTTCGGGGATCGGTCTTGGAGTCTTCGGATCCGGGAACAGTCTTCAGTTCCATGAAGAAGAGCTCAGGGTTTTAGGAAGCACTTGAGTGGCGTCGCCTTCGGCTTCCATGAAGGAGATGTCTCCAGGGCCTCGATCATCGAATTCCAGGCATCGATCTTGACTTGTCGGGGTTGTTCGAGGAAGTCTTCGTCATTGGAACACTCGACGTCGATGGTCTTCGGAAGGTCTCGATTAAACGGGTGATGGCACAGACGATCGTGTGCTTGAAGGAGAGCACGGACGCGCTGGAACAAGAGATACACCACACGACCAGGAATAAACATAGGACCAACACAGCTGTGGCAACGGGAAAACAAAACAAGCCGACGACCACTAAAACATGTTGTGTTGCAGCAGGGGACATGCCTGGCCAAGGACAAGCAGCAGCGCGCGCTGGGCGGACGAGATCGACAGGGACAGGCGGCTGCCAGCGGCGTAGGCGTCGCTTCGTTGATAGGAGGAAGGCCGCCAGGAAGGGAGCACGGCCGGAGGTGCTGCGGAAGAAGGGCGCAAGGCTCTTCTACGGGCGCGTCTGGCAAAGGGAGGGAGCAGGGGACACGGCCGGGACGAGGTTGTAGGGCGGCTGCGGCGGAGGCGCAGCCAGGGGAGGCCGGCGGTAACGAACGGAGCTCAGGGTCAGGGTCCCGGCGAGGCAGTCTTGGCGGCAGGGCGTCCCTGCAGCCGGGAGAGGAGGCGTACGCGACCGGCGGAAGAACTCGCAGCGGTAGGAGCCAAAGCAGGCGATGCGAGAGGACGGACGACGGGGAGGCGATGGTGGATCTTGGCGGAGGCATAGATGCGGTCGAGAGGGGGCCAACACCAGGGCGGCGAGAACGGAGCGGCGCAGAGGGGCGACGGCGATCTCGGGGGATGGAGCGGAAGAGGAGCAGGGTCGAGAGGTGTCGGGGACGGGGTCGGCGTGCGGTAGCGAGGAAGGTAGGGAGTGGGGATCGAACAGGGGAGGGGAGACCGCGGCGGGGTTCACGAGGTGGGCCAGGATGCGAGCGGAAATCCCGAGGGAGGGGATTACGACAAGGGAAGCGTGCGAGTTGCGTGAGTGGAACGGGTCACGGCCAGGCTGACTGTGTCCGAGGAGCAAGCGGCGAGGGGAAATGGGGTGAGGTCTAGGGTTTGGGAAGGGTAGGGATTAGGGTTTGGTAGACGGGTGGTAGGCTGGCGGCTGGCTGGGCCTTTTGGGCCTGGCCGGCGGCTGCCTTCCCCGATAAAACGAGTTTTAATATTATTTTCTTTCTTTCAAAACAAAACATTTGAAAAAGTGTTTTAGATAAATAAAAGATTCGGACGGATCTAGGTTTTCGATTTGAACAAAGAGGGGAATCTCTAGAAAACAAATTAGGCTTTTAGCAAGATAGTTTTTAAACAAACAATATGCATGTAGATGTCATGATTATGCACAAAGTATTATTTAGCACGCGATTTTCTAGTAGTGGATTTACCCGGGGTGCTACAATTCGACACCACTAACAATGGATCTCGCCCTCGAGATCCGCCTCCTGGTACGGGGAAGAAGGCCGACGATCAAAATCTTCTCGCTTCGTGTAGATCCTTGCGACACCACTAACGAGGGTTCTTTCTTCGTCTTGAACTTGGCGACACCACCAACAAGGTCTTTTCTCATGTTCGTCGAGAGAACTCTCCGGGGAAACAAAGCCGAAAGGTAAAGGTATCAAAAGATAAGGCCACCTCTAACTTCTGTGGAAGGGGTAAAATTGCTTGATCCACTAATTCAATGTACAAGAGCGAATGATAAGAGTAGTGGTATGGTCGCGACTCCATCCCGCACTCAAAGCATTACTCTGTACATGAACAGACGGATTATGCATCAAACCCTCAGATTTTAGACTGAAGATCTTGACAAACGAGGTTCGGAAGCAAAGAAGTGATGTAGAGTCTTTATCGGATATGATGGATATGTGGTCGTCGCATTGAAAAACATCGGAAGATACAAAGAAAAAATTTAGTGAATTTTTGGTCCACTGAAGGTACATAGAGGGAGATTACTCAGATGGCATGAAGATAAAATGTCAAAGCACCATTACAAGAGGAAGCGAAACCCTGAAGGTACGACAGAATCCCAACCACGAGAATTCCTAGACTCGAAGAAAAGATAAGGGGTAGATTCAAAACACGCAAAGGTAAGAGGAGAATATCATAGGGGTAAGGAGTAAAAACAGACCTAATCAGATCTATCCAACCGATCTTCCAAAATAGTTTTGACACTCTACATCGGCCGTTAGCTAGGTTATCCTACAGGCTGGACCAGTGGGTATCGTAACTGCTGAGCTCTGATACCACTCTGTAACACCCTCCGGATCGGCCCTATGCAAGTTTTAGCGAATCCCGCCAAACCCGCATAGAAACGATTCAAAGGTGCCCACCAGGCACTTTCGTGCGGGTGGAAAACGAAGTAATATCATTACACAATAGTCCACAATGGAACCCATAGAATATATATATATATACAACAACGAATCCATGAGTCAAAAATATAGATATATAGTACAAAGATCCAAATCACCTTGAAAACAATACAACACCCGAGTACAGACAAGATGCAAATTGGGCTAAGAGCCCTGAAGAATAACCAATGGCGTCCATAACCCTTCCCAGGCCAAGCCGGAAGGGTAACCCTGCTAACGACGTCGGTCTCAAAACCTGCTTAACAAAAGGGGTGACGACAAAGGGCGAAGGAAAAAGAGAGCGGTCAGTATTGAGGCCAGTACACGGCAAGACTAGAATTCGGCGGTCCTCGCCTACATAGGTATGGTGGACTGAAGCGGCAGCGTAGCATGCACTAAACAACCTATAGAGACTCGATATAATTGTCGGCTATCATAGAGGGATACGAAAGACCTATTCGGAACCAACCTGATACTACCACCAAACATACCCATCCTGGTATTTCCCCTTCGAGACCAAACAAGGAAGTGAACCGAGGAACTCACATAGTTGGCAGTTTTATTTATTAAGTTATCGTTGCAGCAATTACTAGTCAGGTATAGATAGTCATCCTGATATAATAAGCAGTGGGCACTTTTAGTTAACCATTTCGTTGTAGTTGCCACACTTACTAGTCAGATACAATTAGCATGAGATATCCCAAACCCAGCAGTTGTTGGTACTTTTATTTAGCCGTTCTGTTGTAGTGAAGCTGGTTACTAGTCATATCGGATACAAGTCAAATTATAACAGTAAACTTTAGTTATAGTTGTCTATGATCGAGAACTGTGCTCCAAGTCGTCCATAACCGCGGACACGGCTTCTCGAAAATATTTAACCCTGCAGGGGTGCACCAAAGTTTCCACACGCACCTACACCCTTGTTGTCAGATCAGGTAGGTACAAGATCACAAAACATACACCCAACGGTATGTCGACGGGGTTTCAGACACGATGTTTCCCAGACCCAAAACAAGCACAGGGGGCCACCCCACTAAGCTACCCGTAACGAAGTCGGCCGGTCTCCGAGACGGACCCAGGGTTTGTGTCGATGGCTGTAAACGACTAGGAACCCGAAAGTGTGACTAGGCTTGTCGATACAACGAAAACGTATCACGGGGTTCCTAAACAGTACAGGCGCTCCACGCGCAATCGTAAATAAAGCAGTAAAGCATGGCATAAGTCAGGATAGTAATAAAGCCCCAAACTACTTTGTGGCCCCCAGTACAGCACTTTGAAATCAGGTACTAAATCGATGGGGGTGCCCACACACCCCACCTGTGGTTAGCGCGCTCGATCTCGGAACAAGTGTCAAGAACTCGGGGTCCCACGGACACCAAAGGAGCGGTTAAAAATCAAATATTGTCTATTACCCACCGGTGCCTCTGCATTTACCTAATTTCAATTTTAGTTATTAAACAGTAATTAAATCCATGATCATCTCCACCATAAAGCATATGGCAGCCTTCCAACAACTGTGGTACTGGACGATATGCAACAGCACTTGAGCAAGCGACTACGACGCGCAAGTCCAACTATCAACCAAATAATAGGTAATAGGATGTGTCCAAGGCAATATAAGGCTGCAAGGGATATCATGGGTACGAAAACTAGAGCATCACAACACAGATAGCAATAGATTAATAGGAAGGAATAAACACTATAAAAGTAAGATAGGTAGAAAGAGGGAGATTGCTCGCCTAAAAACATTGTCGAAGATCCATCCGAAGATCGGGTCGACACTCGCATCAACTCATCGGCCTAATCCGTGAAGAAGCAAAGCACTAGCAGAAACACCGGATGCAATATTTAATGCTACGGCAGAAGATCGGACATGATGCATATATGATGTATGACATGGCAAGGATGCAATGCGATTAGGCCATATTAAGCGGAACCGGGGTCCCGACAATTATTTAGGTGGTTCATGTCATTTAGATACCCCGCAATTTAAATGTTGTTTTAGCAAGACAAAATATATCACCGGTTCGATGCACAAATTTAAATGGGACCAATATTAGACTAGATTCGCCCGGATATGGTCTCCATATTTAATTAGGTGAATCGGCATAAGGCCCCAAAACCACACAAATATGTATGCAAGCATGAATGTAAAATATTTCAATTTATAAAATAAGGGCTCGGGAGGGGTCACACATCGAGGTTCGGCGATCTTGGTGGCTCCGGGGGTTCGGGGATCGGTCTTGGAGTCTTCGGATCCAGGAACAGTCTTCGGTTCCATGAAGAAGAGCTCAGGGTTTTAGGAAGCACTTGAGTGGCGTCGCCTTCGGCTTCCATGAAGGAGATGTCTCCAGGGCCTCGATCATCGAATTCCGGGCATCGATCTTGACTTGTCGGGGTTGTTCGAGGAAGTCTTCGTCATTGGAACACTCGACGTCGATGGTCTTCGGAAGGTCTCGATTAAACGGGTGATGGCACAGACGTTCGTGTGCTTGAAGGAGAGCACGGACGCGCTGGAACAAGAGATACACCACACGACCAGGAATAAACATAGGACCAACACAGCTGTGGCAACGGGAAAACAAAACAAGCCGACGACCACTAAAACATGTTGTGCTGCAGCAGGGGACATGCCTGGCCAAGGACAAGCAAGAGACGCTGGCCGGGCCAGATCGACAGGGACAAAGGCTGCCGGCCAGGCGAGGCGTCGCTTCCGTCGAGAGGAGGAAGGCCGCCAGAAGGGCACGCCGAGGCGGCGCGGAAGAAGGGCGCAAGGCTCGCGCTGGCCGGGCAAAGGAGGAGCAGGGACACGGCCGACGGGGAGGTTGTAGGGCGGAGGCGCAGCCAGGGGAGGCCGGCGGTAACGAACGGCAGTGGTCGTGGTCCCGGAAAGCGATCTTACAGCGGCCCCGCAGCCGAGAGGAGGCGACGCGGCAGCGGAAGAGCTCAGGTAGAGGAGCCAAAGCAGGCGACGCGGGAGGACGGACGACGGGGAGGCGACGGTGGATCTTGGCGGAGGCAGAGATGCGGCCGAGAGGGGGCCAACACCAGGGCGGCGAGAACGGAGCGGCGCAGAGGGGCGACGGCGATCTCGGGGGATGGAGCGGAAGAGGAGCAGGGTCGGGAGGTGTCGGGGACGGGGTCGGCGTGCGGTAGCGAGGAAGGTAGGGAGTGGGGATCGAACAGGGGAGGGGAGACCGCGGCGGGGTTCACGAGGTGGGCCAGGATGCGAGCGGAAATCCCGAGGGAGGGGATTACGACAAGGGGAGCATGCAAGTTGCGTGAGTGGAACGGGTCACGGCGCGCGGCTGCTGTGTGCTGAGGGAGTGGTGGCGGCGGGGAGGGAAAATGGGGTGAGGTCTAGGGTTTGGGAAGGGTAGGGATTAGGGTTTCGTAGAGGGGTGGTAAGCTGGCGGCTGGCTGGGCCTTTTGGGCCTGGCCGGCGGCTACCTTCCCCGATAAAACGAGTTTTAATATTATTTTCTTTCTTTCAAAACAAAACATTTGAAAAAGGGTATTAGATAAATAAAAGATTCGGACGGATCTAGGTTTTCGATTTGAACAAATAGGGGAATCTCTAGAAAACAAATTAGGCTTTTAGCAAGATAGTTTTTAAACAAACAATATGCATGCAGATGTCATGATTATGCACAAAGTATTATTTAGCACGCGATTTTCTAGTAGTGGATTTACCCGGGGTGCTACAGTGCTTGTGCTCTATTTCCTTTTTGAAGGCGTCGCTATTGGAGGTATTGGGCTTCTGGTGTTGTTCTGGTGGGGTTAGTGTCACTGCTACTAAGGATCTTATCGCCGCAGCGGGACTTTTCTTTTTTGTAATTCTTTCTTTTGGTTGTGTGCATCCGTAATGCCAATAGGGTAATGCGTTGTTGCAGAGGCTGGGTGTAATTGGTATCATCGCGATATTAATATATGCTCTTTTCCAAAAAAATCAAATTTACATTCTGCTGCTCCTTTTTATTTGATTTGATTCAGGTCTCTTGCTTGGAGCCTCCAACGTCTAAAACACTATGTTGTGCATTTACTTGACATATAGGCCCGAATATCATTAAAATTCTTTCTTTCCTAAGGAAAAGGAACTTTTGGAACTAACCAATAGCATCGGCAAGATAGGTTTTAGCAAACTAGGGACATGAAACCATCTCAAAAGCAATTAGCCGGCCATTAGGACCTCTGCTTAGGTGTAGAGGCTGGTGCTGCTGTCACGGTTACTTCCTTCGCAGGGCGGACGGCCTGAGAAGGTGAGCACCTCACTGGGGTACTCCTCAGAGATGGAGACACCAAAGTGGATAATGGAGCCGTCCTCGAGGAAGGCGCTGTTCACGAAGCACGTGGCGTTGTCGATGACGCAGTCGAACCCGCCGAGCGTCAGTACGAGGCCTAAGACGACGTGCTCGCCAGAAGTAGTATGTAATTCCGTATTGAATGTGACTCTGGTCGCCGCGATCTTTCCCATAGTGGGCGCCAGCTGTCATGGTTTGTTACAAGGTAGTGCCATACTAGATGGCTTTAGAGGTGTGAGGCCAAAGGGGCGAGCTACGGCGTCCAAAGGCGGAATTGGATATGAGCACTGACATAGAGACGTACCCAGTTTCAAGGCTCTCGATGAGGTAAAACCTCTACTCCTACATGAATTCGATTGCACTGGGATCGGTACAGAGTACAAGATTGCTCTTAGAGTTGTATTGGTGTTGCTTCTCTTCTCTCTACGAGTGAGTGGTGGTGTCTAATGTGAGCCAATCGACCAACCCCTCTCCAGGAGCCTCCGGTGCCCCTTATATACACGGTCGAGCACTGCCTGTCGACTGTTCATCCATAGTGCATCACCGGATGTGGTGATGATGGCACCATGGCACGACCGCGTTGGGAGCGTCAAAACAAAAAAATAGAAAAAGGAAAAGAAAAAAGAAAAAAAACAATGCAAGACAACACAGCTGTCGGCGTCAAAAATACCGAGCCAAAACTAGCGACCGTGAAAAAAAGGGCGATTAACTGAGACAGACAGGACCAACACCAATGAAAGGCCCATTGACCAACTTGATGGACCAAAACACGGGCCAACACAAACAAACGTGGGAGAAACATGACCTACACCAATCTTGTCATGACAAACCAAATCAACGACCGAGAACGTGACTATGACCTAAGATTCGTGTCAACTAGCTATGACTTAGCAATTCTGTTTATTCTTACATTAAATTTCTTTTCATCACCCATTGATGGGACATCTTTCCATAATTTGAGTCTTTTGTTCGCACACCCTAATGTTTTACACTACATTGCCATATAGAGGCTACCAACTACTATAATGTAGTGTTACGACATATTAGGCAAGCATGACCATGATTGATTCTTTTTACTTTTACCTTTTTAAGAAAACATAACTGCACTAGTCATTGACCACCAAATTTACATTCTGTAGCTCCTTTTTATTGACTCAGGTCTCTTGCTTGGAGCCTCCAGCGTCTAAAACACTATGTTGTGCATTTACTTGACAAGCGTAGGCCTGAATATCATTAAAATTCTTTCTTTCCTAAGAAAAAAGTTAAAATTCTTTCTTTCCTAAGAAAAAAGGAGCTTTTGGAACTAACCAACATCATCAGCAAGATAGGTTTTAACAAACTAGGGACACAAAACCATCTCGAAAGCAATTTAGCCGTGGCAGGAACCAGGTGCCTCTAGTTGCTGGATTCATATATGAACAACCACCACCACCACCACCGCCGCCGCAAGAAACCTCGAGCGTGTTGCTTTGGCACTGGCAGTTGACGCCAAGCATTTGCGCAAGAAAATCGCACATGCATGCGTTACTGCTCTCATGGCACCGTGCCGCCCCATGCATCCTCCAATTACTTTCTGCTTCCTTTGGCAATGCCTATCTTTTCAATATCATTTATTCGCATCCAAAAGATAACTGGAGCATCCTATAAATCCTTGTACCTTGATCAGGAGATGGATCCAAGTCATTATCCTCAGGTTGGTAAGAAGTCAATAGAGAGGTGAAGTAAGAGTGGATGAGAGCGGAGAGTACCGAGTGAGAGGATGTCGGCGAGCAGCGGTAGTAGCAAGACGCCCTTGGTCATGATCCACCGGAGCATGATCACCGGCGCAGACGAGGGCTGCCATGTCGTCTGCGTCGAATTCAAGCAGGCCAGGTACCCTTTCAAGTGGAGAAAGTACATGTGTGCGAGGTGCGGGGCACTCCGAGGCGAGCACCGCGCGGGCAAGATCAGGGAGGAGCACCTGCCAGCCAGGGAGAAGGACAAGGAGGACAGGGAGTTGGAGGAAGGGGAGATCAGCTGGAGTCCCGGCGTGACGACTACCAAGGGGAAGAGAGCCCCGAGGAGAAGGCGTGCCTGAACTGTATGTGACTATGTGCCATTCCTCCCCCAGTCTCTCTGCATCACCTGCCTGAGTTCCTGTCAAGTGAGCGCGGAACTCGTATGAAGTGTCAATCTGAATCTCTTCAGCTATGTGGAAAAAACCTGTGCGTCCGACGCACACACTTGTATTGCTTCTTTCAGGATAGCTCTGAGACTCCAGCATGCACCGGTGCGCATATACAGTAGGTTCAGACAAATACTAAGTTTCTGCCCAAATACCAGGTGGAAATCATGCTGAAATTTTGCAACCAAAACCAGGGGCGAACACAGTGGTTACCCCTGTTTTTCTCAAGTTTGGCCCCACAAGTTAAACAGTCAGGCAAAGAATACTGAAAACACAACATAACCAAATATTTGCCGAAACCAAAAAACCTAACCAAATAATTGCCATCATAGCTAATGGTAGGCAGATATGCTCAAGAGTTTTCAGCGGAACAAAAGATTCCAAATTTGGTGGCTCCGAGAGCATGGAACTTGGCACATCTTGGCACTCAAAGAAACGAAACCAAACATCCCGTTGGAGTAAATCACAATAACGTGGACCGGCCGCATCCTACCAGAGCTTGTCATGCAACCATAGAAGTAGAACCAACAACAGTACTGCACTCCCACCAGGCATTAGTTGCCTTCCTGCACATTTCCCAATGATGCACATTCATTAGCTGGGATACAAGATCCATATGCAGTAGAAGTGTAGAACTGTAGAAATGCGTCTATTGAATATCTCAAAACTTGATCAGTAGCAGATCGCAAGGAATCCTACTACACTACACGGTCACACGTAACAGGTTTTATAATAGATAGTACAAACTAAGTGAACCTGTAGTGTAGGACAAAAGAGGAACAACACAGCAAATTCATAATTAATCTAGCGAGTACTGATAACATCAGTGACACGTAGATAATCAGAATCAGTAGCCTTAGAAGGTTAGCAGTGAATTTATGCAATACCAAACATGCTACACACCTCCAATTTGCACTTGGTTTCAGCTTCAAATGTCTTGCACAGAATCTCATAGCTTTTACCAATTCCAATCTGCGAAAAATGAAGGGGGTCAACAACACAAATGTCTTGTCCTTGTGGAGACCTAGTTTCAGGGTAAAATAATACCAGTGGATCCACTCGTGATGGTGAGGTGCTGGATATTACATATCTGCGAGACAGAACAATTAAATTCAAATGTTGCAGCAGATCTGAAGTAGAAACCATAAAATTAACCAACAACCAGAAGGTACACCCATTCGGTGCACTCAAAAGATAAGTTGTTCACAAATTTCAAGTTTGCCAGTTTACCTCAACTTATTGTAGAAAGCCATTGCTCCCGTATTAGACTTTTGAACTGTTAGCATCACGGCTCCCATTTGGCTCTGCATATACATATGCATTCTGGATCAATTTTATGATCATTCAAACCAAGATTTTGACAGAATTGCAACCGGGCAGGCATAAACCAGAAGAACTGCCATGATAGCCTCTATCTTAACATAATACTCAGAACAATAGAATAATAAACTACAGCTGCTTAAGAAGATAGATCACCTTGCGAGCTATAAGTTCAATCAACTGCATTAGAAACTTCCCCAACCCCTTCCCTTGAGCAGTAGACTCCAACTGTAGCTCATACACATAAACAACAGGCACATCCTCTTCAACAACAAACCTGTAGTGTACAAAACCAAGCAAGCAATCTCCGGTAGATGCTCCATCTGTACATTCTACCCCTTCATCTTGCTTCCTAGGATTTTGTGGAATACAATCATTTGCAAATTGCGAGACAAGGATATATTGTGCTTCTGGCACAACCATTTCCCGGCGCTTAATTTTCTCTTCTGAAGGCCATTCTGATCCATAAGGTCCCTCCATGTTAACCTAAATTATTGTTTACCAGTGTTACATTCAGTATTCATGGTGAAGTTGTGAAACATGCATATGAGAACATCCTGGAGCACACTAGACGGAGGTAAGGCATGTGACCTTGAGAAGATTTTGGATGTACTTCCTCGTTGGCAACGGAAGCTGATCACCATGTGCAGACTCAAAATACACCGAAATACCTAAATATAAAAAAAAACCGAGGTCGTTCAAAGCAATAACCATTGTGCATTCAGTTCCCTTTTGTTGAAGTTCTAAAGCTAAATCCAGTAAACACATAGAGTTGTCCTGAATCGGAACGCAGCATCAGTAGCTTGTCCCATGGTACTGTTTTTTTTACCAGAAAGGAAAATGTAGGCTACCGTTTCTCTCGTATTTATGAAAAGCCGGGAACTTCGCCAGATGACCCTTCACAGCTACAGCTCTCTTTACAAGCTCTTCGACTGCCTTCTTCTTCTCCAATATCTGTCGAAAAGCATGATGTCTGCATCAGCCCCCTTTATATACCCATAAACCTCATCAGTTCTCTTGATGAGTGATTTCTACCATCTTAAAAACCAAAGTAACAAAGTGCTCACTGTGTTTCTAACCCACACACACACAAAAAAAAAAAAAAAAACGTATACTAGAAACTGAACATTTAGGTGTTGCAACTTTCAGCATGCTTCAGCAGGATAACGAACATGGGTCATGGATTAAATCTGGTACTAGGCAGTGGATTGAATCCCATATGCCCTAATTAAACCTTGACATCATACAACAAAGTCAGGAAATGTTATCAGCCATAGGCAGTGGAAAGGGGCTGGGCGATACCCGAGAATCGAATCAAGATGAAGAGAAGGGGGAGGACAGAAATACGAGTACCTCCTTCCTACGCTGCTTCTTCTCCACGCCGCCGCTGCTGCGGGGCTTCTTGTTCTCCGCCGTCGCCATCGCCGCCTCCTTCCGTTGTCCCGTGGGTCGTGGCTGTCGTCTGGAGGGGATGTGCAAGGAGGAGGCTTGTTTCACCTATGGGCTTTATGGGCCTCCGTGAGTTATTTGGGTCTTCTATAGAGAGCAGCGCGAGGCCTATGGACGCTTATAGATAGAAAAAATAAACATTATTTAATTAGAAAATCAATAAGCGCTGACTTTCCAACGGCAGAACATAAAATTTCCAACCACAGGCGCAAAACAGCCCGGCCACTGCCCTTCGCGCTTCAGGTCCTTTTCTTGAGTCGATGCTAAACGAACGCTAGGAATAAAATTTGAAACCGCTGATCGACGAGGGAATCTTTCCTGACGCATGTGCTTAACGCCCGCCAATGTATGTGCCCTTAGCCGTGACGATGAAAACAGACAGCTTTATAATGCTTAAAATTGATATACTCCCTCTGTTCACAAATAAGCACTTGTTTACATACAAATCTAGATAAATTCAAATCATCTATTTTTAAACAGAGGGAGAACATAAAATGGTTTAGGAGCATGTATTCTGGACAAGAGCAGTAAACTCACAATACTATTAAGTTCGAGAATCTCATCTCACATAGTCTTTATTTATTCGTTATTTTGTAATGAGAAATGACATTTTCATCCCTTTGGCAAAGAACTACTATTTCTTCCACGAAAGTTATAAAATACATCACTCGGTCATTAAATCATATATTCTTTTAAATAGAAGTAGGCTACGTTTTTTTAGCTGGGCGTCTCTTTGAGTTTTGGATTCAGATTCACCTTGTCAAACACACACAAAAATACAATAGGTAAAGAAAAAACACTTTGAATCTTCAACATTTTATACGATTTTCACAAAAAACATTGTTCATGATTTTCTTAAGAGTTAAATAAACTTTTTGAAAAACTCTTTTTTGAGAAGAACAACCTTATAGTCATGCACTCATAAATTATAGTAATGCTATATAACTCATAGTTCAAACACAAATCACCTTCTAATTAGCTTAGGTGCAGGGGAGCTCCTCAATGGTTTACAAAAAGAATGAGAGAAGACATGCAAATTGCACAACCATCGAGGATTGCGCATGTTCGGAAGTCAATTTATTCAGAATGCACATAGTTATCATGTGAGTTTGTGAGATCAACTTGCATCAACTGTCCCACAAAAGCTACTGGGGCAACAAATGAACTACCTAGGAAGATCACATGATCTCTTGATATTTTTTTTTATTATACTCCTACTTTGGGCTCTAGCATGGAAGTCGAGTCTAGTGCAAAGTAATTAAGATTCTATCAATCTTGGAAGGGAGTCTATACCTAAGGTTGACAGTGATTTTATCAATCTTGATTTGCAGAGCTCCACGAACTGGTAGACCTGAGTGAGCAATGCAAGGAGGCAAAGGAACTTATGGATGGATATGTCTACTCGAACACACTATTTATGCATATATAAAGGTGGTAGGAGCGACATAAAGACAGAAATATGAATCTGGTCAGCGTCACATCATTATGATTTTTTGACAAGCAGAAGATCATATAAGTAAGTTTAAATCATTTTGCACAAACCATACTTACGGAGGACAGATAGGAACACACATACATATGAAATTTAGACGATAATATAGTTACAGTGTTCTTTTATCTTACCATAACTTAGATACCATCTTACATGAAGTAACTCAATTTAATGATTTTGTATACTTGAGTTAGTGTAGTTACTATGGCTCAAAGTACAATAACTTTTCTCCCTTCCTGACAAATGATTGTATTTTTTTATTAAACTAGAATAACATAGGTTGTCATGGTATCCTTCTTTGCTTCCAGTAAAAAGGTTAAAACATAGCTGCTTTACCGGTTGTTGAACAATATGAGGTCGGGTGACCTATCGCATTAAATCAAACATGCTCCTCCTATCCACCTTATAAAAGAAAGTAAGATGGTGTGAAGAGCTTATACAACTACAGTTTGGGTATTAGTCAAGAACCCAGTGTGTGAATTCTAAGATTCATGTGACGATGCTAGCGAGACATAGTAGCTACCAAAATTTCTAGGCGTGAGAGGCATGGGGAACATAGTGATCACCAGGTTTCTTCCCTTTTCGGTGCGTGTATTGCATGTCGCTATATCTGTGTTATGATTTGGTATACGTAGCATCTTGAAGGCACATTGTACACATGTTGCATCTTGAAGGCACATTGTACACCTGTTGCACTGTTAATTTAGACTATAGCCGCCATGCTTACAAGTTGTCACGAGATCACAAAATTCAAACTCGGTGTCTGGACCTTGAGAATGCCTACTAGGAACCCCATCATCATCATCATCGCCCTGCTATGCCCCTCAAGCACGTTTGGAACAACTTCAGAGCACCGGACGAGTATGTGGTGTCCTTTTTGCACTAGTAGAAAACAGGCCATCCGTTCACGCCCCCTCAGAGCATTAGTCCCGGTTGCGCCACGAACCGGGACTAATGCTGGCACGCGTCCCGGTTCGAGCGGGCACGGGCCCGGAGGCATGCGTCCCGGTTGGTAAGGGGGCATACGTCCCGGTTTGTAACACAAACCGGGACTAAAGGTTGGGCGTCAGCCACGTGGCGTGGCACACACCTTTAGTCCCGGTTTGTGTTACAAACCGGGACGTATGCTCTCGCCCTCTATAAATGCGGCGCCCCATCCCTATGCCTTCACTCTGTTTTTTCTTGGTGGAAGGTGTGAGGGGTGTGCTAGTTTTTTTCCCCTATGCATGCATTCAAGGTGTTTGATGAAATGTTTGAGTGAATGATCCCGTTCAATTTCGCATAAAACAAAAATATAGAAGGTGTCCGAGACGCACTTGAGCTTTCTCCTCTTTATTTTCCTCGATCGAGGTTAGCAATCTTATCTTTTCTCTGTCATTGATACAATGCATGTGTCGATGTGAATTGGTCATTTCACTATTTATGATGTCCTGTTTTTTGATAAACTTACTTATATGATGCAGATGAACGGTCGGGAATGGATGTACGGTGACCGGCGCGTAGCCGGGTATATGAAAAGCGTGGATAAATTTATCGATGTGGCTACGGGAAACAAACAGAATGGTTTTATACGTTGTCCATGTGTTCAATGTCGGAACAACAAGGAGTAATCTTCCTCGAAAATCATTCGCGGCCACCTGATTATGAAAGGTTTCATGCCCAACTATAATTACTGGACCAAGCACGGGGAAAGGGGGGTTATGATGGAAGATGGTGAAGAAGAAGATGATGATAACAACTATCATCATATGTTTCCTGAATACAGTGATACTGCAATGGAAGACAATGGAGAGGAAGGAGGTGAAGAACGGGCATCAGATGAGCCGGCTGATGAACTTGGTAGGGTCATTTCTGATGCAAAGCGAGACTGTGAAACAGAAAATGAAAAGTTGAAGTTAGATGGCATGTTAGAAGATCACAAGAAATTGTTGTACCCAAATTGTGAAGATGGCAGCACAAAGCTCGGTACCACACTGGAATTGTTGTGATGGAAGGCAGAGTGTGGTCTAACTGACTCCTCATTTGAAAAGATGCTGAAAATAATGAAGCCGAAGTTTCGAAAACATAACGAACTTCCCGAGAGTACCTACGAAGCAAAGAAGACTCTTTGTCCTCTAGGATTAGATGTGCAAAAGATACATGCATGCATTAATGACTGCATCCTCTACCGCGGTAAGGAGTATGAGAATTTAGATAAATGCCCGGTATGCAATGCATTGCGGTATAAAATCAGACGAGATGACCCTGGTGATGTTAAGGGAGAGCCCCTCCGGGAGAGGGTTCCTGCTAAGGTTATGTGATATGCTCCTATAATACCAAGGTTGAAACGCATGTTCAGAAACAAAGAGCATGCCAGGTTGTTGCTAAGACCGTAAGAAAGACGAGAAGTTGAGACACCCTGCTGATGGGTCACAGTGGAGAAAAATCGAGAGAGACTTCCCAAACTTTGCAGGTGACGCAAGGAACTTATGGTTTGGTCTAAGTACGGATGACATGAATCCTTTTGGGGAGCAGAGCTACAGTCACAACACCTGGCCCGTGACTCTATGTATCTACAACCTGCCTCCTTGGTTGTGCATGAAGCGTAAGTTCATTATGATGCCAGTGCTCATCCAAGGCC
This sequence comes from Avena insularis, assembly GCA_023614405.1. Taxonomy (NCBI): domain Eukaryota; kingdom Viridiplantae; phylum Streptophyta; class Magnoliopsida; order Poales; family Poaceae; genus Avena; species Avena insularis. The sequence continues at coordinate 371,466,700 of CM042695.1, read as the reverse complement.
CGAAGCAACCGAGCAACGACATTGATGTGTACCTTAGGCCATTAGTTGAAGAACTCTTACAGTTGTGGGGCAAACCAGGTGTACGTACATGGGATGAGAACAAACAGGAGCCATTTGATCTACGAGGGTTGTTATTCGTAACCATTAATGATTGGCCTGCTCTTAGTAACCTTTCGTGATGACAAACAAGGGATATAAGGCATGCACACACTGTTTAGATAAGACTGAAGGTACATATTTCCATAAATGCAAGAAGGTTGTGTACCTGGCGAATCGACGATTTCTTCCGACCAATTATCCCGTAAGAAAGAAAGGCAAGCATTTCAAAGGTGAGGCAGATCACCGAAAGAAGCCTGAACTCCCTGCTGGTGATGATGTATTTGGTATGGTCAAGGACATAGAAGTAATCTTTGGAAAGGGTCCCGGCGGTCAATCAGTTCCGAACGACGTCGCTACAGGACACGCACCCATGTGGAAGAAGAAATCTATATTTTGGGAGCTGCCATATTGGAAAGTCCTGCGTGTCCGCTCTTCAATCGACGTGATGCACGTGATGAAGAATCTTTGCGTGAACCTGCTAGGATTCCTAGGCGTGTATGGAAAGACAAAAGATACACCAGAAGCACTGGAGGACCAACAAATTATGAAAGACCCAAAGAACATGCATACACAGAACAAGACGGATAAAGGGCGTCACTTAAGTCGTGCCAGCTATGCTCTTACCAAAGCAGAGAAGGAAATCTTTTTTGAAGTCCTTTACAGTATCAAGGTGCTGTCGGGCTTCTCATCTAATATAAAGGGGATAATAAATATGGCAATGAAAAAGTTCCAAAACCTGAAGTCTCATTACTGTCACGTGATTATGACGCAGTTGCTTCCGATTGCATTGAGGGGGCTTCTACCGGAAAATGTTCGAGTACCCATTGTGAAGCTGTGTGCATTCCTCAATGCAATATCAGAAGATAATCAATCCAGATATTCTGCCAAGGTTACAGAAGGATGTGGTACAATGTCTTGTTAGTTTTGAATTGGTGTTCCCACCATCCTTTTTCAATATTATGACGCATCTCCTGGTTCACCTAGTGGAAGAGATTGCCATTCCCGGTCCGGTATTTCTGCACAATATGTTCCCCTTTGAGAGGTTCATGGGAGTCTTAAGAAATATGTTCATAGCCGTGCTAGACCAGAAGGAAGCATCTCCAAGGGATATGGAACAGAGGAGGTCATTGAGTTTTGTGTTGACTTTATTCCTGACCTTAAGCCGATTGGTGTTTCTGACTCGCGACATGAGGGAAGACTAAGTGGAAAAGGCACGCTGGGAAAGAAAGCAATGATATGTAGGGACGGGGATTCTTTCACTAAAGCACACTACACAGTTCTACATAATTCCACCTTGGCAGCTCTGTATATCGAGGAACACAAGAATATTCTATGCTCCAAAAACCCGGAAGCCTGAATCACGATTCTGAATGAACACATGAAGTCTTTCGGTGGTTGGATGCGGACGCATCTCTTGAATGACACCACTGTTGGAGATCAGCTATACTTGTTGGCCGCGTCACCATCTTCTACTGTATTGAATTTCCAAGGATACGAAATAAATGGGAATACATTCTACACGATCACCCAAGATAAAAAGAGCACCAACCAAAATAGTGGTATCCGCTTTGATGCAATAGACGAGAATGGACAAAAGGACACGTATTATGGTTACATAGAGGAGATATGGGAACTAGACTATGGAGTCTCTTTTAAGGTCCCTTTGTTTCGCTGCAAATGGGTCAACCTGAATGGGGAAGGGGTAAAGATAGACCAGTTGTACGGAATGACAACAGTGGATCTCAACAATCTTGGTTATAGAGATGAACCATTCGTCCTAGCCAATGATGTGTCTCAGGTTTTCTATGTGAAGAACATGTCCTCCAGACCAAAAAAGGAAAAAATATACAAACGAATACATCATATGATGAGCCAAAGCGTCACATAGTTCTTTTAGGAAAAAAAACATCGTGGGAATCGAGGACAAGACAGACATGTCAGAAGATTATAATAAGTTTGATGAAATTCCGCCCTTCACAGTGAAAACTGACCCAAGCATTCCGTTAAGTAAAGAAGATGCTCCATGGTTACGTCTGAAGCGATCATAAGGAAGGACATATGCCAAGAATTTCATGCTCATATTATGTAACTCTAGTTCATGTCTTTCGCGGTTTGTGGCTTCACCGAAGGATATCTTTCGCGGTTTGTGGCTTGACCGGGACTATATATAGGGGGGCCTTTAGTCCTAGTTTTGTAGTCTTAGTTTTTAATATTAATAAATGTCTTGAGTGTTAGTCCTGTTTTGTGGCTAGACCGGGACTATGAAGAAGTTGTCCCGATTCGTACTTACCATTAAGATCTGATCTCCAAACGCGCGCGGTCACATATTAGGGAGTGCCTCTATGACCAGTTTCTTGGAGATGCTTGAGATCTTGGGATCCTGGCATCTCCGAACTGGTCGTAGTGGTGTCCCCGCTCGAAAACCATCTTGCAGCTTGTAACTTCTCTAACTAGATCAATACACAGGAGATAACTAATTTCACATATTAGGAGTGCCTCTATGACCAGTTTCTCGGAGATGCCGGAGGCCGGATCCATCGACATCTCCGAACTGGCCGTAGTGGTGTCCTGCTCTCGAAAACCATCTTGCAGCTTGTAACTTCTCTAACTAGATCAATACCTGGGAGCTAACTAATTTCACATATTAGGAGTGCCTCTATGACCAGTTCTCGGAGATGCGGAGGAGGCTGGCTCAATCGGCATCTCCTGAACCGGCCTTAGTGGTGTCCCTGCTCTCGAAAACCATCTTGGAGATGCCTCAAACTGGCTGGAGGACTGGACTCGCAAGGATGCCTATTTATAGTACAAGCAGCTCGGCATAGTGTCGACACTTACGAAATAATGTCGACACTCACCCCTATTATTAGTACTGACTCGTGTTTTGTCCCGGTTGGTGTCTCCAACCGTGACTAAAGGTTCATCTTTAGTCCTGGTTGGTGACACCATCCGGGACAAGGTACACGCTGCACGACATAATTTCGACACTCACCCCTATTATTAGTGTTGCCTGGCCCAGCCTGCCGAAATCCCTCCAACCGGGACTAAAGATGAACCTTTAGTATATTGAAAATCCGAACAATGAAAATCCTTAGCGTGGTGTCATATTATGTTACATAGTTGAAAGTAAAAATACCAGACTTGGTATATTGATCATGTTTCGAAAAAACCTTCACAAAATGACCTATCATGTTCGAGGTTTCATGGCTTTCGGTCCAAATGACCGATGTTATGTGCTGAATCACGACATATTTTGTGATGTTGTTCCCATATTATGCATGCGTGTGGACATTGGTATGGAGAACAATTTTGCAGGAGGAAGTTTTCCTTTTTGTCGCACGGAAAAGCCCTTTTCCATTTTTCGAGCGCAAAAAACGGGTCGTTTTGTGAAGTAACCACCAAAATGCCATTTCAGAATGCTATCGTCCCATTTTCCTAAAATACTATACCACCTTACATGGACTATCTCCCAACCGGGACTTCTCAAACCTTTTCGTCCATCCCGGGTAAAAATGACAAATGTCTGCCGAATCGCTAGGAAGTGGGTCCGGTTTGTACTACATGTACATGATCTATCGCCCGTGATTTTTAAAAAAAAAACATTTTTAGACTCGCAATATGTGGTTTCTTCAGAGATCCAATGCAAGTTCTAATGATGCTCGTCCCCTATCTTTATGCACACCGATTCGACCATAGTTAGAAATTCAGATAATTCAAAACGGGCATAATAAATTCAAAAAAATCCGAACAATGAAAATCCTTCGCGTGGTGTCATATTATGTGATATAGTTGAAAGGAAAAATACCAGACTTGGTATATTGATCATGTTTCGAAAAAACCTTCACAAAATGACCTATCATGTTAGAGGTTTCATGGCTTTCGGTCCAAATGACCGATGTTATGTGCTGAATCACGGCATATTTTGTGATGTTGTGCCCATATTATGCATGCGTGTGGACATTGGTATGGAGAACAATGTTGTAGGAGGAAGTTTTCCTTTTTGTCGCACGGAAAAGCCCTTTTCCATTTTCCGAGCGCAAAGAACGGGTCGTTTTGTGAAGTAACCAAAATGCCGTTTCAGAATGCTACCGTCCCATTTTCCTAAAATACTATACCACCTTACATGGACTATCTCCCAACCGGGACATCTCAAACCTTTTCGTCCATCCCGGGTAAAAAGGACAAATGTCTGCCGAATCGGTAGGAAGTGGGTCCGGTTATTACTACAGGTACATGATCTATCGCCCGTGATTTTTTGAAAAAAACATTTTTAGACTCGCAATATGTGGTTTCTTCAGAGATCTAATGCAAGTTCTAACGATGCTCGTCCCCTATCTTCATGCACACCAGTTCGACCATAGTTAGAAATTCAGATAATTCAAAACAGGCATAATAAATTCAAAAAAATACGAACAATGAAAATCCTTCGTGTGGTGTCATATTATGTGACATAGTTGAAAGGAAAAATAACAGACTTGGTATATTGATCATGTTTCAAAAAAACTTCACAAAATGACCTATCATGTTCGAGGTTTCATGGCTTTCGGTCCAAATGACCGATGTTATGTGCCGAATCACGGCATAGTTTGTGATGTTGTGTCTATATTATGCATGCGTGTGGACATTGGTATGGAGAATAATGTTGCAGGAGGAAGTTTTCCTTTTTGTCGCACGGAAAAGCCTTTTTCCATTTTCCGAGCTAAAAAACGGGTCGATTTGTGAAGTAACCACCAAAATGCCGTTTCAGAATGCTACCGTCCCATTTTCCTAAAATACTATACCACCTTACATGGACTATCTCCCAACCGGGACATCTCAAACCTTTTCGTCCATCTCGGGTAAAAAGGACAAATGTCTGCCGAATCGGTAGGAAGTGGGTTCGGTTTGTACTACAGGTACATGATCTATCGCCCGTGATTTTTAAAAAAAAATCATTTTTAGACTCGCAATATGTGGTTTCTTCAGAGATCCAATGCAAGTTCTAACGATGCTCGTCCCCTAACTTCATGCACACCGGTTCGACCATAGTTAGAAATTCAGATAATTCAAAACAGGCATAATAAATTCAAAAAAAATCTGAACAATGAAAATCCTTAGCGTGGTGTCATATTATGTGATATAGTTGAAAGGAAAAATACCAGACTTGGTATATTGATCATGTTTCGAAAAAACCTTCACAAAATGACCTATCATGTTCGAGGTTTCATGGCTTTCGGTCCAAATGACCGATGTTATGTGTTGAATCATGGCATAGTTTTTGATGTTGTGCCCATATTATGCATGCGTGTGGACATTGGTATGGAGAACAATGTTGCAGGAGGAAGTTTTCCTTTTTGTCGCACGGAAAAGTCCTTTTCCATTTTCCGAGCGCAAAAAATGGGTCGTTTTATGAAGTAACCACCAAAATGCCATTTCAGAATGCTACCGTCCCATTTTCCTAAAATACTAGACCACCTTAAATGGATTATCTCCCAACCGGGACATCTCAAACCTTTTCGTCCATCCCGGGTAAAAAGGACAGATGTCTGCCGAATCAGCAGGAAGTGGGTCCGGTTATTACTACAGGTACATGATCTATCACCCGTGATTTTTTGAAAAAAATCATTTTTAGACTCGCAATATGTGGTTTCTTCAGAGATCCAATGCAAGTTCTAAATGAGCCATTTTTCTTCCCGCCATTTTTTCCCGGCATTTCTCCCGCCAGTTTTTCCCGCCAGTTCTTCCCGCCAGTTCTTCGCTCCAGTTATCTTCCTGCCATTTCTCACTATATATATATGTAGGGTTGGCCTCCATTGTCATTGCACATCTCTAGACTCATATCTGCAACCTCATCACTCTTTCCCATGACTTCCACCATAGCACTAACTCCCAGGGAGGCAGAGGCGCTTTGCGCCTCGAACTACCCTTGCCCACCGGGCTACTGTGTCCCCGCCGGCTGGATGCTGAGCGCCGAAGGCGTGCCGGTTCCTCTTGTCCCTCTAGGTGTGGCGCGTCGGATGGCCATCACGAACCACTACTACTTCGAGCTCACGCCGGAGCAGCGGAGCAATCCCAGATGGCATCCTGACTATTTCCTGACTTGGGAATCCTTCTTCATGGATCGGCGTGAGAGGGCGCTCGCCAGGCACGAGGAGGATGGCCCACCTCCTCCGAACTTCAACGAGGCCGGCCGGCGGTTGTGGTGGCGTGATCGGACTCTCCAGAGCGTCATGGCCTACGACATGGCCGCCGACTCTAGCCCCCGCCTGCGCTACCCTCAAGTCCAGCCCACTCGTACTCAGCCTTCAAGGTTCAATTCTACGACCCGGCAGCGACAGCGACGATGCATGGCATCGACGACTATAGTGGCGAGTATTACAGGTGTAGGCAGGAGCATGACTGAATCACTCCAACATTGCAAAAAAAGTTCGGCCGATTGTGGCTTAATCTAGCCATGTATCTTAATTTTCAGTTCTTCTATGTAACTTTGTGTTAGTTGCGTTATGTACTTTAATTCCAGTTCTATCCTAATAAAATTTTCTTTCCGCCCATTATTTCCCGTCCTTTTTTCCCCGCCCATTAATATATAAAAAATATAATTTAATTCAAATCCAAATTAAAACACAGAAAATGGTTTTGAATTATTTAAAAATAGAAAATGGTTTTTAATTATTTATTCAAATCGAGACACTTTTTATGTTTAAAGTTTTTCTAAATTCCAAATTAATATTCAAAAAATATAAGTTAATTCATTTTTAATTTTAAATGGTTACATTAATTATTTTTTAAAAATAGAAAATGGTTTTGAATTATTTATTCAAATCCAGACACTTTTTATGTTTAAAGTTTTTCTAAATTCCAAATTAATATTCAAAAAATATAAGTTAATTCATTATTAATTTTAAATGGTTCATAGTTTAAATGGTTACAGTAATTATTTTTAAAAACAGAAAATGGTTTTGAATTAGTTATTCAAATTCAAACACTTTTTATGTTTAAAGTTTTTCTAAATTCCAAATTAATATTCAAAAAATATAAGTTAATTCATTTTTAATTTTTAATGGTTCATATTTTAAATGGTTACATTAATTATTTTTTAAAAATAGAAAATGGTTTTGAATTAGTTATTCAAATTCAAACAATTTTTATGTTTAAAGTTTTTCTAAATTCCAAATTAATATTCAAAAAATATAAGTTATTTCATTTTTAATTTTAAATGGTTCATAGTTTAAATGGTTACATTAATTATTTTTAAAAATAGAAAATGGTTTCGAATTAGTTATTCAAATTCAAACACTTTTTATGTTTAAAGTTTTTCTAAATTCCAAAGTAATTATCATTTAAAAAACATTACAAATTTAAACCCTAAAATAAAAAATAAGGCGGGAACAGAGAGAAAATTCCTGATTTTTTTTGAAAATAGGGTCATATGTCCCGGTTGGAGCCACCAACCGGGACTAAAGACCCTACGCGCGTCAACCCTTGGTCTGCTAAAAAATTGGAGTATACGTCCCGGTTGGTGGCTCCAACCGGGACGTATGACCCTTTAGTCCCGGTTGTTGGCATCGACCGGGACGTATTCTCCCTCCCCTTTATACACGACGCCCCTTCTCCTTCTCCTTCTTCCCCGTTCCTCATCAACCGCAACAGATCATCGCCGCCGCCATGAGACAAGCGCCGACGCCGCCACCGCCCAACCACCGCCTCATATCGGCCTCCACGCTACGGCCTTCATTGTCGGACTCCACGTTGCCATTGTCGCGTCTCCACGTGCTCCTCGCCGGCGCTCCAAGCCTCGCCGACTCCGGCCACCGCCTCCACCGCTAATTCCGGCCACCCCGAACCCCTCCGTCAAGTTTTTCGAGCTCCTGGTGAGTTTCTAAAGCTCAAGGCGAGCTCTGTTTGCATGCTTGCTTGTTGTAGCCGCCGCGCGTCGTGTCCGAGAAAGCTCCGCCGCTCGCCGCCATCATGACCACTGTTCCGATGACCATAAGCGGGCGGCGCTGCCACCACTGGGTCCGCCTCGATCTCCTCTTTCCAACTAGCCTACCCACTAGCCCGCGCGTGCAGCGAATCGATGGATTCGAGCCCAACCCGAGGATCCCCATTGCTGATGTCATGCTGACATCAGCATGAGGCAATATATCCTCTTTTCTTTTTATTAAAATCATTCCTGTAATTCTTTTTTGGAAATAATTATAATAACCCATGGGGCCTAGACATCAGTGACTGTGAGTAGCCCCAGATCGAGTGAGAAATGTTTCCCAGCCTATGGTAACGTCAGCCTGAGGTCATAAATGTTTTAAAATTGATTAAATAAATTTCAGAAAATGATTTAATATTGTAAAATCAATAACTTATTATTTATAAGTCAGGAAATATGTATAATATACCAAAATGTTCAGAAAAATGAAACCTATCTATTTAAGTTATAATCATGCATTGTTAAGCAACTTAAATGACAAGTTTGATTAGAAGAACATAGTAACCCCTCAAAGGTGATTCCGGAGTTTCCCCGAGTTAGGGTTTGTGCCCCTCGGAACCCCGTTTAATTTGTCGAGCATGCTTTAGGGTTACTTTTCAATACAATTTAACTTGTCATATCATCATACTTGCTCGATCATTGCATCGATGCCATGTGTTGATTGTTCCCCTCTCTTTCTGGCGTTCGGTTCTTCGCGGTAGAATACGAGATCGAGATTAAAGACCGAGGTCAATACCATCGAAGATCGAAGATTTCTTGATAGCCATCGCATTGTAGATGCTTAGCCATGATATTATTTGTCATAGACCCCAGTTGAATCGATGTTGCACCTAGGGTTAGCCGGTGTGTCCTCGCCAGGGCACCCCGAACCCGAGGGTTGATTGATTGCCGCCTTTCTTTTCGTTATTGGTTCTTTGTGATAGGATCCGAGCCCGATGGTTTCTCCGAATTAGGGTTTCTGATATTGTAAATTCATTTTTATTATTGTGTATGTATATATTAGGGTTTCTCCAAATTAGGGTTTATATCTCTCAACACCGTACCTAACATTCTCCCTTAGCCGCTTTGACTTATCCGTTTTTCCACCTATGCAGAAAATATGGACCCACACGTCAGAGACGAAGAAAAGGAAGAGTTGATCCAAGGTGTGATCCGCGGGGAAGAAAATTTAGATGTATCGACGTTTCTGAACAACTCAGGTGAGGGTGATCCTCTTTTTGCCGGAAGAGACGACTTGTTTGAGGTTGAAGATGATGCCTTCCGCGAGGGAGAAGGCGATGCCTTGTGTGATCGAGAAGACGACCGCTCCGGCGAGGTGCATGTAATATAATTAATCATCTGCTATCTATATAAAAATAGTAACGACGATCTTTCTTATTTTAGCCCTCCGGATCGAACAAATCTACTGAAAAGAGCAGACGAGGCCCAACCAAAAAGTTGGAAGACCATGAGAGGTTCAGGATCGAAGATGTCGCTGAAGACGGCAAACCGACGGCTCCTGAAGTTGTCACAAACAAATTTGTGGCACAATGCGGAGTAATCGTTAGGGACTTAATCCCGATCACCATTCGAAATTGGAATAGGCCTGCTGATGCGGAAGAAGAGGGAACATGTTTATTTGTCCCTAACCACGCCAAAGATTTACTATGGAAGAGGCTCATGGTTAATTTCAAACTACCGAAGATAGAGCTGGATCCAAATGCGGAGGATCCAGTTGAGGACGCCTTAGAACATGGGAGAGCCATGGAGGCTAAGGTCAGGGAGTGGGCTTTGAATAAGATGGCCCAGTGTTTCACCAACTGGAAGAAAAGATTGCACCTTGACTATGTCGTGAAAGAGAAGATTCCCGATTTCAAAAATATTCAGTTTGAGAAGATAAAACCATTTTGGGATGAGTTTGTGAATTACAAGACATCAGAAAAAGCTAAGAAAATGTCTGCAACGAATAAGCTGAATGCTGCTAACAAGAAGTATCACCATACTATGGGGCAAGGTGGCTACAGGGCTAGCATTCCTAAGTGGGGGAAACTTGAGAATGAACTGTGTGCTAAAAAGATCACCCCAGAGACAGGCGATTGGGTAGAACGTGCAAGGAATTGGTTTTACGGGCATGGGGGCACATTGGACTCGGAAGGGAAGTGTATATATAACATACGACATGAAGAAGACCCCTTGCCAATCGAGAATATGAGAAAAGCAGTAAAGGCTGTTAAAGATGGGGACTTCATTCCCGATAGAGAGAATGATGAGCTCACACTCGCCCTTGGAAATAAGGAACATGATGGACGAACACGAGGCACAAGCGGCTCCAAACCATAGAGGACTGGGTTCCCCGAAGAGAGGAAGAAATATCCTGATAGAAGCCGTCAGAGGAGAAAGGACAGGGTGGAAGTTGAAGCAGATATTCAGAAAGAGCGAATGCGTATAATTGAAGAACGAATAAAGCAACAACAAGATGAAATTAACGCACTTAAAGAGCAAAGTACTGCTGGCCCATCTCAGCAGCACACTGCATTCGATGCTACCGACCTATCGAATAATCAAAAAAGCAGTGTGGCTTGCACCGAGGTCCCGGGTGATGACAATGGCGATGGCGATGGTGCACCGACGATGGCTCCTGTTGGCTACCCAGTGGATGATATCACAGAGATGACACACTGCGAGCTATATGTCAAAGTTGTGAACATATCAATGAAGGTGGCGGTCGGCTATGCCTTACCAATTGGATCCACGCCAACTTACCACTGTCGTCCGGTTCTAGAGGGCTACGCTATTGTCGGGGTGGATGAAATCATGCCCACCTTTGAAGTTTTGGATCTTCACTACCCTGCAGGTGAAGGGGATGTGACTGTACTGGGAGACGCAACAAACGTCACCATTCTATGGCCAAAGGAATGTATCGTGCTTCCAAATCACACGCCAAGGCCATATTCGCCGCCTCTTCATCCGTCTCCAACGAGGTCGTCGCCGCCGTGGCAGCCGTCTTCGTCGCCTCACCCGGCTCTGTCGCCTCACCCGTCTCCGGCGCAGCCATCGCCGGCGCCTCAGGATAAAAAGCGTAAGCGTACCGCTGCTCTGCGTCGTGGTAAGCGATTGCCAAAACGTAAACAAGAGACTCTTCCAAAAGTACCAAAGGTTCCTCCCAAGAGAGCTTATGACTGTACTGAAGAGGAGACTGAAGGGTTTCGCAACATAGTAAATCAAAATTTTCTACGGATGCGAACGGGGAAAGCCAAGATCTAATCTAGAAGATGCAAACAACGAGGGGGGATAGATGAGATCTTCATACCCTTGAAGATTTGCACAGCGGAACGTTCGACGGAACGTGCGTGATGTAGTTGTACTCGCTTCTCCTCCTCGCGATCCGATCCGATCTAACACCGCAAGTGGTGATGCCTTCGAGAGATGCACACGTGCGGCACCTCGACGTCTCCTCCTTCCTCGGTTCAGCAAGTGGGGTGGAGAGATGGATTGGATCTACAACGCGACAGCGCGGTGCAAGCGGTGGACAGTTTCTGCAGCAGGGCTTCCCCACGCTGCATGGGAGGAGAGAGAGGAGGGGCAGCAGGGCGGCTAGGGTTGTGGAGGAGGTGTGGGAGGGGTGCGCCCCCAGCCCTCTTTATATAGAGGGGTGGGCGGCTGGCCCTTGGCCCTCCCCCAAGCCCTAGGCCGGCGGCCAAAGGAGGGAGGAGTGGGGGGCAAGTTTCCCCCCCTTCTAGAAGCTCCCCTAGGGTTTTGCCCTAGGCTTGGCCGGCTGGGCCCTATGGGGCCTTGTGCCCCTGGCCCAATGCGGCCAGGGCACTCCCTCATAGGCCCATGCCCCCTCCCGACAAGTGGGGCCACGTTGGTCCCACTCCGGAAGGTTCTAGAAGCTTCCTGTACAATACCGATTAACCCGAAACAATTCCGGACTCCAAAATCTGCTTTGCCTTATATGAATCTTATTCTCCGGACCATTCCGGAACCTCTAGTGATGTCCTGGATCTCATCCGAGACTCGGAACAAAAACTCATAAACCAATTATCCAATCTATCCTAGCGTCAAGACACGTTAAGTGTGTGACCCTTCGGGTTCGAGAATATGCAGACATGATATTCTATCAATAATCAACAGCGGGGTATGGAAACCCATATTGACTCCCACACATTCATCGATGATCATATCAGATGAACCACGATGCCAGGATTCAATCAATCCCATATATATTCCCTTCGTCTCGCAATATTTTACTTGCCCGAGATTCGATCGTCGGTACCGGTATACCTAGTTCAATCTCGTTCACAGCAAGTACTTTACTCGTTCCGTAATCCGATATCACTTTGTGATTAACTCCTTAACCACGTGCTTGCAAGCGGTGTTGATATCGATTACCGAGTGGGCCCGAAGTATATCTCTCTGACTTGGGAGGGACAAATCCCATCTCGATACATACAACCCAACAAGTACTTTCCGATCACCTGAGAGACACCTTTATGATCACCCTCTCATAGGATGACGTTTGATGACCTCAAAGCTTTCTTCCGATACCAGGGAGTTGCATTATCTCATGGTCTAAGGAATACAATATTTGACATAAGAAAAAGCTTCGCAAATATGAACACGATGACACGATCTAATTGCTCTGCTTAATTTGCGTTTGTCCATCATATCATTCTCCCAATGATATGATCTCATTATTAATCGACAACTCATGTCTATGGTTAGGAAACCTTAACCATCATTAATCAATGAGCTAGTCCATAGAGGCGCACTAGGGACACGGTGTTGTTCACAAACCACACAAGTATTAAAGTTTCCGCTTAATACAATTCTAGCATGGAATATAAACTTTATCATGGACAAGAATTATAATAATAATATCTTTATTATTGCCTCTAGGGCATAATTCCAACAGTCTCCCACTTGCAATAGAGTCAATAATCTAGTTTACATCTGGCAATAATCTAACACCCATGGCACTAAGGTGCTGATCATGTTTTGCTCATGGAAGAGGTTTAGTCAATGGATCTGCAACATTCAGATCTGTATGTACTTTGCTAATCTTGAGATCTCCATCTGTTATATAATCTCGGATTATATGAAACTTGCGGTTGATATGCTTGGTCTTTGGATGATATCTTGGTTCCATAGCCAGTGCTATTGCGCCAGTGTTGTCACACAATATCTCCAGTGGGTCCAAGGTACTTGGAACCACACCAAGCTCAGTGATGAAGTTCCTGATCCAAACTCCTCACTTGACGCTTCTGCAGCAGCCATGTATTCTGCTTCTACTATAGATCCCGCGATCACGCTTTGCTTGCAGCTTCTCCATCTCACAGCTCCTCCATTCAAAATATAAACGTATCCTGTCTGAGATTTAGAATCATCCTTGTCGGTGTCGAAACTAGCGTCGACGTAACCTTTTACGACGAGCTGTTCATCACCTCCATAAACTAAGAACATTTCTTTAGTCCTATTCAAGTACTTTAGGATGTTCTTCACGGCTGTCAAGTGTTCCACTCCTGGATCACTTTGGTACCTGCTCGTCAAACTAAGAGCATTGGACACATCCGGTCTAGTACACAACATGGCATACATGATAGAACCTATGGCCGAGGCATAAGGTACTTTGCTCATAGCTTCTCTATCATTTACCGTAGCTGGACACTGAGCCTTGCTCAATATCTTACCTGACAACATAGGCACTGAACCTTTCTTTGCCTTATCCATTCTGAACCTTTTCAGAACTTTGTCTAGGTATGTACTTTGGCTTAAAGCTATTAGGCATCTTTGTCTATCTCTATAGATTTTTATGCCCAATATATAAGCAGCTTCCCCTAGGTCTTTCATTGAAAAACATTTGTTAAAATAACTCTTCACATCGTTAAGTATGTCAATGTCATTTCCAATAATCAATATGTCATCCACATATAGTACCAGAAATGTCACTGAGCTCCCACTCACTTTCTTGTAGATACAAGCTTCGTAGCAATTTGGAACAAATCCAAAGCTCTTGATCACTTGATCAAAACGAAGGTTCCAACTCCGAGATGCTTGCTTCAGTCCATAAATGGAACGCTGAAGTTTGCACACTTTATCAGCATCCTTAGGATTGACAAAACCTTCGGGTTGCATCATATACAACTCTTCATCAATGTTGCCATTGAGGAACGCTGTCTTGACATCCATCTGCCATATTTCCTAATCATGAAATGCTGCAATTGCTAATAAAATCTGAATGGAATTAAACATTGCTATGGGAGAGAAAGTCTCATCGTAGTCAACACCTTGAACTTGTCGAAAACCTTTCGCGACAAGTCGTGCTTTATAGACGGTAACATTACCATCCGCGTCTGTTTTCTTCTTGAAAATCCATTTGCACTCAACGGCCTTTCGGTCGCTAGGAGGGTCCACCAAAGTCCATACTTGGTTTTCGCTCATGGATCCCAATTCGGATTTCATGGCCTCTAGCCATTTCTCAGAGTCTGGGCTCATCAGCGCTTCCTCATAGTTCGCAGGTTCACTGTCGTCTACTAACAAGACAGTTAAGACAGGGTTTCCATACCACTCAGGAGGGGCACGCGACCTTGTTGACCTGCGACGTTCAGTAGTAGCATCGTCCGAAGCTTCATGATCCTTGTCACTAGCTTCCTCTATTGTTGGTGCAAAGTGACCTGGAACAATTTCAGGTGCTGCGCTACTCTCCAATTCAAGAGAAGGTTCAAAAACCTCGTCTAGCTCTACTTTCCTCCCACTCACTTCTTTCGAGAGAAACTCCTTCTCAAGAAAGGATCCGTTCTTTGTGACAAACACTTTGCCTTCGGTTCTGTGATAGAAGGTATACCCAATAGTTTCCTTAGGGTATCCTATGAAGACGCATTTCTCCGCTTTGGGTTCGAGCTTGTCCGGCATCAACTTCTTGACGTAAGATTCGCATCCCCAAACTTTAAGAAACGACAACTTAGGTTTAGCACCAAACCACAGTTCATACGGTGTCGTCTCAACGGATTTAGATGGTGCCCTATTTAAAGTGAATGCAGCGGTTTCTAATGCATAACCCCAAAATGATAACGGTAAATCAGTAAGAGACATCATTGATCGGACCATATCTAATAGAGTTCGATTCCGGCGTTCAGACACACCATTGCGCTGTGGTGTTCCAGGTGGCGTGAGTTGTGAACCAATTCCGCTTGCTTTAAGATGTGTGAGAAAATCATAACTCAAATATTCACCTCCACGATCGGATCGTAGAAATTTAATTTTTCTGTTACGATGATTTTCCACTTCATTCTGAAATTCTTTGAACTTTTCAAATATTTCAGATTTATGTTTCATCAAATAGATATACCCATATCTACTTAAGTCATCGGTAAAAGTGAGAAAATAGCGATATCCACCGTGCGTCGAAACACTCATCGGTCCGCATACATCGGTATGTATGATTTCCAACAAGTCCGTTGCTCGCTCCATCATTTCGAAGAACGGGGTTTTGATCATCTTGCCCATGAGGCATGGTTCACATGTGTCAAATGGTTCAAAATCAAGAGACTCCAAAAGTCCATCAGAATGGAGTTTCTTCATGCGCTTTACACCAATATGACCTAGACGGCAGTGCCACAAATAAGTAGTATTATCACTATCTACCTTGCATCTCTTAGCCTTAATGTTATGGATGTGTGTTTCATCCCTTTCGAGATTCAGAAGAAATAAACCATTCACAGCAGGTGCATGACCATAAAAGATGTTACTCATATAAATAGAACAACCATTATTCTCAGATTTAAATGAATAACCGTCTTGCAATAAATACGATCCAGATATGATGTTCATGCTCAACGCAGACACATAATAACATTTATTCAGGTTTAAAACTAATCCCGAAGGTAAAACTAAGGAGAGCGTGCCGACGGCCATCACATCAACTCTTGATCCGTTGCCAACGCGCATCGTCACCTCATCCCTCGCAGTCGCTCATCTATTTGAGTTACAAATATTAGCAATCGAACCAAAGATCAAATACCCAGGCACTACAACAAGGGCTAGTAAGGAAAACATCAATAACATGTATATCAAATATACCTTTGATGGTGCCATCCTTCTTGTTCGCTAAGTACTTCGGACAGTTGCGCTTCTAGTGACCCTTGTCCTTGCAATAGAAGCACTTAGTGTCTGGCTTAGGTCCAGACTTGAGCTTCTTCTCAGCAGGGGCAACGCGCTTGCCGCTAACTTTCTTGAAAGGCTTCTTTGCACCCTTACCTTTCTTAAAGTTGGGGGGCTTGTTGACCATCAACACATGATTATCCTTTTTTATGTCCACCTCCGCAGCTTTCAACTTAGCGAAGAGCTCGGTGATCGTATCAGTGGAACCAATCTGATTATGAGTCACTACAAAACTTTTGTAGCTGGGAGGGAGTGATTGCAGAACCCTGTCAATCTTGAGCTCCTCTGGAATCTTGCAGTCCAGTTGCTCAAGGCGTTGAGTGTAGCCCGACATCTTTATGTCGTGCTCACTAACGGAACTCCCTTCCTCCATCTTGCAGTTAAATAATTTCTCAGAGATCTCATATCTCTCAGAACGGGCCTGAGTCTGAAACATAGTTTTCAATTCCTCAAGAATCTCAAAGGGCCCGGGGTAATCTTCAAAATGATTTTGAAGGTCCAATTCCATAGCAAACAACATGGTGCTCTTAATCACACCATAATCATCTTTGCGCGACTGATAAACAGCTTTCTCATCAGTCGGCGCATCTACAGCAGGGGCGTCACCTAGCCCATTCTCAAGGACATAGTCCTTTTGTCCGCCAGCGAGAATGATTCTCAGTTATGGAACCTGGTGAAGTTAGACCCATTGTTCTTAAGCTTTTCTTTCTCAGCAAAAACGTTGAAGTTGAAGTTGGACTTAGCCATTTGATCTACAAAATTTGCAAGTACAATTTAGACTATGTTCATGATAACTAGTTCAACTTAATCAAATTACTAGATGAACTCCCACTAAATTCAACATCCCTTAAGTTGTTTAGTGAACATGATCCAAATTCACCACACCTAATCCGATCTTCACGAGAAGAGATGTGGTTTCAATGGTGGACAACAAAGTGTCGATCATATCATTCATATGACTCATGCTTAACCTTTCGGTTCATGTGTTCCGAGGCCATGTCTGTACATGCTAGGCTCGTCAAGTCAAACCCAAGTATTTCCGTGTGTGCAAAACTGGCTTGCACCCGTTGTATGTGAACGTAGAGTTTATAGCACCCGATCATCACGAGATGCTTGAACACGACGAACTTTCGCAACTGTGCATACATGGGGACAACACAGTTTTATCTTGATCTTTAAGTGAGGAATCATCTTATAATGCTACCGTCGCGATCTAAGCATAATAAGATACATAAAAGGATAAACATCACATGCATATAACTTTATGTGACATGGTATAGACAATCTTCGCGCAATGATCTCCATCTTGTGCGTGCCGGCATGATCTCCATCACTCCACCATGATTGCCTCCACCACGAATAGCAACTACAACTATTGCTAACTACTTAGCGATAAAGTAAAGCTATTACATGGCGTATAAGAAGTTGACACACAGGTCATACAAAATTATAAAGACAACCATATGGCTCCTTCCAGTTGTGTACTCATCGACATGCAAGTCGTGAAACATTATAAAACATGATCATTGCATACAACATACACATCACATCTTGGGCCATACCATATCACAGAAAACACTCCCTGCAAAAAAAAGTTAGACGCCTCTACTTTGTTGTTGCATGTTTTACGTGGCTTATGGGAGTAGCAAGCTAAGAACGATTCTTACCTACGGAAAGCCACAACAGTGATATTATGGTTGCCAAACTCCGGTGTAAATCCCATGACAACTATAGTGAGAGAAACTGGCATCCACCAGCCGCATGTGTGGAACAAGCCACACGTCAAGTGCGAACGAGGTCGCGTAAGGTTGGCCTGGACCGCTTCGATCTCACTATCCCGCGTCATAAGAAGTACACAAACAAGAGGCTTGCAACAGAAAACATTAACGCCCTCAACAACCATGTTGCGTTCTACTCGTGAAACACATCTACGCATAGATCTAGCTCTGATACCACTGAAGGGTTTCGCAGCATAGTAAATCAAAATTTTCTACGGATGCAAATGGGGAAAGCCAAGATCTAATTTAGAAGATGCAAACAACGAGGGGGGATAGATGAGATCTTCATACCCTTGAAGATTCAAGCAATGAACGCTCACGGAACGTGGGTGATGTAGTTGTACTCGCTTCTCCTCCTCGCGATCCGATCCGATCTAACACCGCAAGTGGAGATGCCTCCGAGAGATGCACACGTGCGGCACCTCGACGTCTCCTCCTTCCTCGGTCCAGCAAGTGGGCTGGAGAGATGGATTGGATCTACAACACGACGGCGCGGTGCAAGCGGTGGAGAGTTTCTGGCAGGCTTCACTTCACGATGGGAGGGAGAGAGAGAGAGGAGGGGCAGTAGGGCGGCTAGGGTTGTGGAGGAGCTGTGGGAGGGGTGCGCCCCTAGCCCTATTTATATAGAGGGGTGGGCGGCTGGTCCTTGCCCCTCCCCCAAGCCCTAGGCCAGCGGCCAAAGGAGGGAGGAGTGGGGGGCAAGTTCCCCCCTTCTAGAAGCTCCCCAAGGGTTTTGCCCTAGGCTTGGCTGGCTGGGCCCTATGGGGCCTTGTGCCCCTGGCCCAATGCAGCCAGGGCACTCCCTCATAGGACCATGCCCCCTCCCGACAAGTGGGGCCATGTTGGTCCTGTTGGAGATATGCCCTAGAGGTAATAATAAATGTAGTTATTATTATATATCTTTGTGTTTATGATAAATGTTTACATTCATGCTATAATAGTATTAACAAGGAAACCATTAATACTTGTGTGATTTGTAAACTTAATTTGAAGTCCCTAGTATGGCCTCTATACTTCACTAGCTTGTTGGTTGATTGATGATGTGGTTTCTTTGTCATGAACATTGAGATGTTATCAACAACAAGATCATATCGTTAGGAGAATGATATGGTGGATATACTCCTATAGACAAGCGTAGCATAAAGATCAAGTCATTTCAATAGTTCAATTGCTATATGCTTTCTGATACATAGTAACCTAATTCCTTCGACCATGAGATCATGCATATTGCCTTTACTGGATGGATGCTTTGATGTCATCAAACACCACACCGTAACAGGGTGGCTATAAAAGTGGCATTGGGTGTTCGGAAAGTATTGGTTGAGACACATGGATCAAGAGTGGGATTTGTCCATCCACATGACGGATAGATATTCTCTGGGCCCTCTCGGTGAAATGTCATCCAATTAGCTTGCAAGCATGTGACTTGGTCACAAGGGATCACATATCACGGGTCCGTGAAAAGAGTAGTTATCTGTACCGAGGTGGAACTAGGGATGCAGAGATACCGATCATGACCTCGGATAAGTAACATATCGTGAGACAAAGGGAAATTGGTATCGTATGTAAGTGGTTCATTCGATTGCAAAGTAATCGAGAAATATGTAGAGCCATATGAATTTCCAGATTCCTCTATTGGTTATTGTTGGAGAAGTGTCTCGATCATGTCGCATAATTCACGAACCGTAGGAGACACATAAGGATTGAGTAGTTATGGTATTATGAGAAAGAGACCGAATGTTGTTCGAGTCTCGGATGGGATCCGGGATATCACGAGGTGATCCGGAATGGTCGGAGAATAAGATTCATATAAGGAAAGTCCGTTTGGAGTTGGGGAATGGTTCCGTGTTTTCATCGGGAACATTCTAGAAGGTCCCGGAATGTCCGGCACTCCGGGGGGGAAGGGGTACATGAATGTGTCATTGCAAGATGGAATGATTGCATCATGTACTAAGTGTTCTCGCTGTCCAAAATAAAGGGTTTATTTAATTCCTAAATTGGAAAAGTCAAACCGCCCGTCAACCGCCGGAAAAGAGGAGAAGTTGGAAACCGACTTGGGAGGAGTCCTCCTCCCCAAGCCGTGACCAGCCCTAGGCGAGTTGGGGAGGGACTCCTCCCTCCTGGCCGCCAGCCCTCCCACCTATAAAGGGAGGGCAGGGCCTCCCCTCTAGAGACACACAAGTTCCTATCCTCTAAACTAGAAACTAGACCTAGACCCGGTTTAGAGCTGTTTGGTTTAGAGCCTTCTAATTGGTTTAGAGCCCTCTAATTGGTGTGTCTAATTACTAGACCACTAATAGCCTCTCTCATAAGCTCCACCATACTGGCTTAAGCGAAGCCTGCGGGATCTCCCCTCTACCTCCGGTACCACCTTTGCGGAATCGCGAGAGAGTGCTACAACCTCCTTTTCTTTGGAACAAGGAGAGGAAGGTCTTCGTCGAACGTGTGACCGACTGCGGGGCGCGGAAGGATCGTCTGCGATCTTGAGATCGGAAAGACTACATCACCCGAGAATCTGCTCTCGTTAAACACTTTGGAATCTTCGAGGGTGAGTTATTCCATCGACTCGTTGCTACAATCTAGTAGATAGATCTTGGCTTGTTTGTTTGTATGCGATAGAAAATTTTTGTTTTCCATGCTACGAACCCCTACAGTGGTATCAGAGCCGTGTCTATACGTAGATCATTGCCAGAGTAGAACACAATGGTCATTGTGGGCGTTGATGCTTTTATTGTAGATTGCTTTTGTGTACTTTGCATCTTGCGGTATGTTGGGATGAAGCGGCCTAACCTTACATGACATCGTTCATGAGACTTGCTCCACGCTAACATGCAACTTGTATTGCATAAGTGGCTTTATGGTGCTGTTTCTCCTAGCATAGTTAAGATCCAATTTACAACGGGTAATCAACAATGCTAGTATCAATGTTGTGGTTCTTGTTCGTAAGTTAGAACGACACTTATGGAAAGCCCCAAACCACGTAAAATATGCAAAAGAAAGTAGAAGCGTCTAACTTTGTTTTGCGGTGTGCAGTGATGTGATATGGCCATGATTGTGATTATATTTGATGTATGCAATGTTCCTTATTGTAAGTTGGCAACCGGCAGGAGCCATATGGTTGTCTTTAATTTCTGTTAAGACCTGCGTGTCTATTCAAAATAGTTGTAATAGTTGAAGCTGGTGGACGACAACCATGAAGAAGCGTCATTGACCTTGATGCTATGCGGAGATGATGGAGATCATGTTCGTGCTTGAAGATGGAATCGGAAGCACAAAGAAGAAAGGCCATATCATATCACATATTATGAATTGCATGTGATGTTAATCCTTTATGCATCTTGTATTGCTTAGTAGACGGTAGCATTATAAGATGATCCCTCATGCACATAAATTTCAAGTTCTAAAGTGTTCACCCTTAGTATGCACTGCCAAAGCTTGGCTTGAAGCACCACGTGATGATCGGGTGTCTTTGATTCCATGGTGACTACAACGTAAGCAAGCCAGATTTGCTTATCGGAAGCTAAGGTTTGTCTTGACGAGCCTAGCATGTGGAACATGGCCTCAGGAACACGGATCGCCGAAGGCAAAGCATGAATCATATAGTAGATATGATGAACATGATGATTGTTCGCCATTGAAACTATATCAACTCTCGTGATGATCGGTGTTGATGTAGTGGATTTGGTTCGATGTGATCACTAAAACAATGTGAGGGATGTTGTTTTGAGTGGGAGTTCACCTAGTTGAATTTCATTAATTAATTTGAACTCAATTTGTCATAAACTTAGTCTAAACTATTGCAAATATGTTGTAGATCAATGGCAGCCCCTACCATCAATTTTAATGCGTTCCTAGAGAAAGAAAAGTTGAAAAACAATGGAAGCAACTCGGATTGGTTCCGCAATTTGAGGATTGTCCTCACTGGTAATTTGACCTATGGGATGCACGCTAGGTGACCCACTGCGGTGATGCTACCGATGAAGTAAAGAATGTTTACCTCGCTCGGAAGAATCGTACTCCATAGTTCAGTGCTATCTTGTATGGTTTAGAATCGGAGCTTGAGAAAAGGTTTGAAGAGTCGACCCATATGATATTGTTGAGGATCTCAAATTAATCTTTGAGACTCATGCGGCAATTGAAAGTTATGAAGCTTGAAAAGTTCTTTAAGCGCAAGATGGAAGAGGGTAGCTCGTCGGTGAGCATGTGCTTAAGATGTGCAGGCATAAATAAACTTCAAAGTTTGGGTATAGTGATTCCTAATACTTTGGGGTTTACCGCATCCTCAATCACTACCACCAAGTTACAAGAACTTTGTGATGAACTACAACATGCGAACATGAACAAAGAGTTGCGAACTATTTGCTATGTTAAAATCTGCGAAGTGGAGATCAAGAAAGAGCACCAAGTGTTGATGGTCAATAAGACCACCAAATTCAAGAAAGGCAAGTCTAAGCGAAGGGACACTTCAAGAAGGGTGGTAAGAAAGTTACCATACCGAAGAGGACCAAGGCTGGACAAAGCCTGAAAGAAAGTGCTTTTGCAAGGGAGAAGGTCCTTTGGAATTGCCCAAAGTACTTGGCGATTTGAAGAACGGCAACATCAAGAAGAAAGGTATATCGATATACATGTTATTGATGTGTATCTCACTAGTATTCGTAGTAGTGCGGTATTTGATACTGGTTCGGTTGCTCATATTTGTAACTCGAAGCAGAGCTGAGAATAAACGGAAGCTAGTGAAGAGCGAGGTGACGATGCGCGTGGGAAGCGGATCAAAGGTTGATGTGATCGACACTACCTCTTCATCTACCATCGGGATTAGTTTTATACTTAAATAATTGTTATTTGGTGCTGCGTTGAGCATGAACATTATATCGGGATCTTGTTTATTGCAGGCGGTTACTTGTTTAAATCCGAGAATAATGGTTGTTCGATTTATATGAGTAATAAGTTTTATGCACATGCACCATTGATAGATGGTCTATTCATATTGAATCTCGATAGTGGATATACACATATTAATAACATTGAGGCTAAACGTTTGAAATCAAGCGATAATTTGACCTATATGGTCATCTTGGTCACATTGGGTGAAGCGTATGAAGAAACTCCATTCCGATGGACTTCTTGAATCACTTGATTTTGAATCACTTGAAAGATGCGAAGCATGTCGATGGGTAAAATGACTAAGACTCCATTTTACGGTATGATGGGCGAGCTACAGACTTATTGGAAATCATACATACCGATGTGTGTGGTCCAATGAGTGTAGCATCGCGCGGTGGTTATCGTTATGTTCTTACCTTCACGGATGACTTGAGTAGATATGGGTATATCTATTTCATGAAACATAAGTCCGAAACTTTCGAGAAGTTTAAGGAGTTTCAAAGTGAGGTAGAGAATCAACGTAACAAGAAGATTAAATTTCTACGTTACGATCGTAGGTGAATATCTAAATTCTGAGTTTGGCGAGCATTTGAAGAAATGTGGAATACTTTCATGATTGACACCCGGGAACACCATAATGGTGTGTCTGAGCGTCGTGTCGAACTCTCTTAGATATGGTTCGTTCTATGATGTCACTTACAGATTTGCCACTATCATTTTGGGGTTATGCATTAGAAACAGCCGCATTCACTTTAAATAGGGCACCGTCTAAATCCGTTGAAACGACACCGTATGAATTATGGTTTGGGAAGAAACCTAAATTGTCGTTCCTTAAAGTTTGGGGATGCGAAGCCTATGTAAAGAAGTTACAGCCGGACAAGCTTGAACCCAAAGCGGAAAAATCGTCTTCATAGGATACGAAGGAAACTATTGGGTATACCTTCTATCATAGATCCGAAGGCAAAATCTTTGTTGCCAAGAATGGATCCTTTCTAGAAGGAATTTCTCTCGAAAGAAGTGGTGGAAGGAAAGTAGAACTCGAGGTTGTGAACCTTCTCTCGAAATTGCGAGTAGCGCAGCACGGAAGAAGTTCTGTGGTGCCTGCACCAATAAGAGAGGAAGCTAGTGATGGTGATCATGAAACTTGGTTGAAGTTGCTCTGAGCCTCGGAGGTCAGCGAAATCGTACCACTCCAGATTGGTATGATTCCGTTATGAATGTCATGTTGGTGGACAACACCGATGACCCCGAGACATATGAGGAAGCAATGATGAGCCCAGATTCCATGAAATGGCAAGAAGCCATGAAATCCGAGATTGGATCCATGTACGAAAACCAAGTATGGACTTTGGTGGACTTACCGGATGGCCGGAAGGTGTCGAGAACAAATGGATTTTCAAGAAGAAAGCAGATCTTGATGGTAATGTTATCTATAAAGCTCGACTTGTATAAAGGGTTTCGACAAATTCAAGGAGTTGACTACGATGAGACTTTCTCACGGTAGCGAAGCTAAAATCTGTGAGGATTATGTTAGCAATCGCTGCATATTATGATTATGAGATATGGCAGATGGATGTCAAAACAGCATTCCTCAATGGAGACATTGATGAAGAGTTGTATATGATGCAACCCAAAGGTTTTGTCGATCCTAAAGATGCTAACAAGGTATGCAAACTTCAACGGTCCATCTATGGATTGAAGCAAGCATCCTGAAGTTGGAATCAACGTTTTGATAAGGTAATCAAAAGTTTTGGTTTTATACAAACTTATGGAGAAGCTTGTATTTACAAGAAAGTGAGTGGGAGCTCTGTAGCATTCTTAATACTGTATGTGGATGACATATTGTTGATTGGGAATGATGTAGACCTTCTTAATAGTGTCAAAGAGTATTTGAATAATAGTTTTTCAATGAAGGATCTTGGCGAAGCAGCTTACATATTAGGCATAAAGATTTATAGAGATAGATCGAACGCCAAATATCATTGTCACAAAGTACATATTTGGACAAAGTTCTAAAGAGGTTTGGAATGGAAGATAGCAAGAAAGGGTTCTTGCCCATGTTGCTAATATGACCTTGAGTAAAACTCAAAGTCCGACATCGGAAGATAGAGAAAGATGAGTAAGACTCCTATGCCTCAACCATAGGATCTCTAATGTATGCCATGCTATGTACTAGACCGACATCGCATATCGTTAGTCTAACTAGCAGATATCAAAGTGATCGAGTGGATCATTGACCAATGATCAAAACATCCTTAAGTACTTGAGAAGAACTAAGGATATGGTTCTTTCTTATGGTGGTGATGAACAGCTCGTTGTTAATGGTTACACCGATGCTAGTTGGAACACCGATCCGGATGATTCTAAATCACAATCTGGATCGTATTTATTTTGAATGGTGCGGAGGAGTGCAAAACAAAGTGTTGTGGCGAGATCTTCAACTGAATCGGAATACATGGCTGCTTGGAGGCTTCACAAGAAGCGATATGGATGAAAGAGTTCATTCTGAGCTGGGTGTGGTTCCTAGGGACCCAATGTCTATCTTGATAACATGGGCGCCATAGCCAATGCGCAAGAACCAAGGTCACACAAGCTGAAGCATATCAAGCTGCGTTTTCACGCTATTCGAGAACATATCCGGGATGGGGATATAAAGATTTGCAAAGTACACACAGATCTGAATGTGGCGGATCCGTTGACTAAACCTCTCCCAAGGGCAAAACATGACCAACACCAAACTGCCATGGGTGTTGGTATATTACCATGTAATCTAGATTAGATGACTCTAGTGCAAGTGGGAGACTGTTGGAGATATGCCCTAGAGGTAATAATAAATGTAGTTATTATTATATATCTTTGTGTTTATGATAAATGTTTACATTCATGCTATAATAGTATTAACAAGGAAACCATTAATACTTGTGTGATTTGTAAACTTAATTTGAAGTCCCTAGTATGGCCTCTATACTTCACTAGCTTGTTGGTTGATTGATGATGTGGTTTCTTTGTCATGAACATTGAGATGTTATCAACAACAAGATCATATCGTTAGGAGAATGATATGGTGGATATACTCCTATAGACAAGCGTAGCATAAAGATCAAGTAATTTCAATAGTTCAATTGCTATATGCTTTCTGATACATAGTAACCTAATTCCTTCGACCATGAGATCATGCATATTGCCTTTACTGGATGGATGCTTTGATGTCATCAAACACCACACCATAACAGGGTGGCTATAAAAGTGGCATTGGGTGTTCGGAAAGTATTGGTTGAGACACATGGATCAAGAGTGGGATTTGTCCATCCACATGACGGATAGATATTCTGGGCCCTCTCGGTGAAATGTCATCCAATTAGCTTGCAAGCATGTGACTTGGTCACAAGGGATCACATATCAGGAACGAGAAAAGAGTACTTATCGATGAGGTTGAACTAGGTATGCAGAGATAAGCGATCATGACCTCGGATAAGTAACATATCGTGAGACAAAGGGAAATTGGTATCGTATGTAAGTGGTTCATTCGATTGCAAAGTAATCGAGAAATATGTAGAACCATATGAATTTCCAGATTCCTCTATTGGTTATTGTTGAGAAGTGTCTCGATCATGTCCGCATAATTCACGAACCGTGGGGAGACACATAAGGATTGACGTTGTTTGAGTAGTTATGGTATTATGAGAAAGAGACCGAATGTTGTTGAGTCTCGGATGGGATCCGGGATATCACGAGGTGATCCGAATGGTCCGGAGAATAAGATTCATATAAGGAAAGTCCCGTTTGAGTTGGGGAATGGTTAGGTGTTTTCATCGGGAACATTCTAGAAGGTCCGGAATGTCCGGCACTGAAGGGTACATGAATGTGTCATTGCAAGATGGAATGATTGCATCATGTACTAAGTGTTCTCGCTGTCCAAAATAAAGGGTTTATTTAATTCCTAAATTGGAAAAGTCAGGAAGAGGAGAAGTTGAAACCGACTTGGGGAGAGTCCTCCTCCCAAGCGGCCAGCCCTAGGCCGAGTTGGGGAGGGACTCCTCCCTCCTGGCGCCAGCCCTCCCACCTATAAAGGGAGGCGGGGCCTCCCCTCTAGAGACACACAAGTTCCTATCCTCTAAACTAGAAACTAGACCTAGACCCCGGTTTAGAGCTGTTTCGGTTTAGAGCCTTCTAATTGGTTTAGAGCCCTCTAATTGGTGTGTCTAATTACTAGACCACTAATAGCCTCTCTCATAAGCTCCACCATACTACGCACTTAAGGCGAAGCCTGGATCTCCCTCTACCTCCCCCACCCCGTTGTCTTAGGAGAGTGCTACAACCTCCATTTTCTTTGGAACAAGGAGAGGAAGGTCTTCGTGTGACGGAAGGATCGTCTCGCGATCTTGAGATCGGAAAAATGCGACTACATCACCCACGAGAATCTGCTCTCGTTAAACACTTTGGAATCTTCGAGGGTGAGTTATTCCATCGACTCGTTGCTACAATCTAGTAGATAGATCTTGGCTTGTTTGTTTGTATGCGATAGAAAATTTTTGTTTTCCATGCTACGAACCCCTAGAGGTCCCACTCCGGAAGGTTCTAGAAGCTTCCGGTACAATACCGATTAACCCGAAACAATTCCGAACTCCAAAATCTGCTTTGCCTTATATGAATCTTATTCTCCGGACCATTCCGGAACCTCTCGTGATGTCCTGGATCTCATCCGGGACTCCGAACAAAAACTCATAAACCAATTATCCAATCTATCCTAGCGTCGATACACATTAAGTGTGTGACCCTTCGGGTTCGAGAATATGCAGACATGATCTTCTGTCAATAATCAACAACGGGGTCTGGAAACCCATATTGACTCCCACACATTCATCGATGATCATATCGGATGAACCACGATGCCAAGATTCAATCAATCCCATATATATATATTCCCTTCGTCTCTGATATTTTACTTGCCCGAGATTCGATCGTCGGTACCGATATACCTAGTTCAATCTCGTTCACAGCAAGTACTTTACTCGTTCCGTAATCCAATATAACTTTGTGATTAACTCCTTAACCACGTGCTTGCAAGCGGTGTTGATATCGATTACCGAGTGGGCCTGAAGTATATCTCCCCGACTTGGGAAGGACAAATCCCATCTCAATACAAACAACCCAACAAGTACTTTCCGATCACCTGAGAGAAACCTTTATGATCACCCTCTCATAGGATGACGTTTGATGACCTCAAAGCTTTCTTACGATACCAGGGAGTTGCATTATCTCATGGTCTAAGGAATACAATATTTGACATAAGAAAAAGCTTCGCAAAGATGAACACGATGACACGATCTAATTGCTCTGCTTAATTTGGGTCTGTCCGTCATATCATTCTCCCAATGATATGATCTAATTATTAATCGACAACTCATGTCTATGGTTAGGAAACCTTAACCATCATTAATCAATGAGCTAGTCCATAGAGGCGCACTAGGAACACGGTGTTGTTCACAAATCACACAAGTATTAAAGTTTCCGCTTAGTACAATTCTAGCATGGAATATAAACTTTATCATGAACAAGAATTATAATAATAATATCTTTATTATTGCCTCTAGGGCATAATTCCAACAGTCTCCCACTTGCACTAGAGTCAATAATCTAGTTTACATCTGGCAATAATCTAACACCCATGGCACTAAGGTGTTGATCATGTTTTGCTCGTGGAAGAGGTTTAGTCAATGGATCTACAACATTCAGATCTGTATGTACTTTGCTAATCTTGAGATCTCCATCTGTTATATAATCTCGGATTATATGAAACTTGCGGTTGATATGCTTGGTCTTTGGATGATATCTTGGTTCCTTAGCCAATGCTATGGCGCTAGTGTTGTCACACAATATCTCCAGTGGGTCCAAGGCACTTGGAACCACACCAAGTTGAGTGATGAAGTTCCTGATCCAAACTCCTTCACTTGACGCTTCTGCAGCAACCATGTATTCTGCTTCTACTGTAGATCCCGCGATCACGCTTTGCTTGCAGCTTCTCCAGCTCACAGCTCCTCCATTCAAAATATAAATGTATCCTGTCTGAGATTTAGAATCATCCTTGTCGGTGTCGAAACTAGCGTCGACGTAACCTTTTACGACGAGCTGTTCATCACCTCCATAGACTAAGAACATTTCTTTAGTCCTATTCAAGTACTTTAGGATGTTCTTCACGGCTGTCCAGTGTTCCACTCCTGGATCACTTTGGTACCTGCTCGTCAAACTAAGAGCATTGGACACATCCGGTCTAGTACACAACATGGCATACATGATAGAACCTATGGCCGAGGCATAAGGTACTTTGCTCATAGCTTCTCTATCATTTACCGTAGCTGGACACTGAGCCTTGCTCAATATCTTACCTGACAACATAGGCACTGAACCTTTCTTTGCCTTATCCATTCTGAACCTTTTCAGAACTTTGTCTAGGTATGTACCTTTGCTTAAAGCTATTAGGCGTCTTTGTCTATCTCTATAGATTTTGATACCCAATACATAAGCAGCTTCCCCTAGGTCTTTCATTGAAAAACATTTGTTCAAATAACTCTTCACATCGTTAAACATGTCAATGTCATTTCCAATAATCAATATGTCATCCACATATAGTACCAGAAATGTCACTGAGCTCCCACTCACTTTCTTGTAGATACAAGCTTCGTAGCAATTTGGAACAAATCAAAAGCTCTTGATCACTTGATCAAAACGAAGGTTCCAACTCCGAGATGCTTGCTTCAGTCCATAAATGGAACGCTGAAGTTTGCACACTTTATCAGCATCCTTAGGATTGACAAAACCTTCGGGTTGCATCATATACAACTCTTCATCAATGTTGCCATTGAGGAACGCAGTCTTGACATCCATATGCCATATTTCCTAATCATGAAACGCTGCAATTGCTAATAAAATCCGAATGGAATTAAACATTGCTATGGGAGAGAAAGTCTCATCGTAGTCAACACCTTGAACTTGTCGAAAACCTTTCGCGACAAGTCGTGCTTTATAGACGGTAACATTACCATCCGCGTCTGTTTTCTTCTTGAAAATCCATTTGCACTCAACGGCCTTTCGGTCGCTAGGAGGGTCCACCAAAGTCCATACTTGGTTTTCGCTCATGGATCCCAATTCGGATTTCATGGCCTCTAGCCATTTCTCAGAGTCTGGGCTCATCATTGCTTCCTCATAGTTCGCAGGTTCACTGTCGTCTACTAACAAGACAGTTAAGACAGGGTTTCCATACCACTCAGGAGGGGCACGCGACCTTGTTGACCTGCGACGTTCAGTAGTAGCATCGTCCAAAGCTTCATGATCCTTGTCACTAGCTTCCTCTATTGTTGGTGCAGGCGGCACTGGAACAATTTCAGGTGCTGCGCTACTCTCCAATTCAAGAGAAGGTTCAAAAACCTCGTCTAGCTCTACTTTCCTCCCACTCACTTCTTTCGAGAGAAACTCCTTCTCAAGAAAGGATCTGTTCTTTGCGACAAACACTTTGCCTTCGGTTCTGTGATAGAAGGTATACCCAATAGTTTCCTTAGGGTATCCTATGAAGACGCATTTCTCCGCTTTGGGTTCGAGCTTGTCCGGCATCAACTTCTTGACGTAAGCTTCGCATCCCCAAACTTTAAGAAACGACAACTTAGGTTTAGCACCAAACCACAGTTCATACGGTGTCGTCTCAACGGATTTAGATGGTGCCCTATTTAAATTGAATGCAACGGTTTCTAATGCATAACCCCAAAATGATAACGGCAAATCAGTAAGAGACATCATTGATCGGACCATATCTAATAGAGTTCGATTCCGGCGTTCAGACACACCATTGCGTTGTGGTGTTCCGGGTGGCGTGAGTTGCGAAACAATTCCGCTTGCTTTAAGATGCGTGAGAAAATCATAACTCAAATATTCACCTCCACGATCGGATCGTAGAAATTTAATTTTTCTGTTACGATGATTTTCCACTTCATTCTGAAATTCTTTGAACTTTTCAAATGTTTCAGATGTATGTTTCATCAAATAGATATACCCATATCTACTTAAGTCATCGGTAAAAGTGAGAAAATAGCGATATCCACCGCGCGTCGAAACACTCATCGGTCCGCATACATCGGTATGTATGATTTCCAACAAGTCCGTTGCTCGCTCCATCATTCCGAAGAACGGGGTTTTGATCATCTTGCCCATGAGGCATGGTTCGCATGTGTCAAATGGTTCAAAATCAAGAGACTCCAAAAGTCCATCAGAATGGAGTTTATTCATGCGCTTTACACCAATATGACCTGAGCGGCGATTGCCACAAATAAGTAGTATTATCACTATCTACCTTGCATCTCTTAGCCTCAATGTTATGGATGTGTGTTTCATCCCTTTCGAGATTCAGAAGAAATAAACCATTCACAGCAGGTGCATGACCATAAAAGATGTTACTCATATAAATAGAACAACCATTATTCTCAGATTTAAATGAATAACCGTCTTGCAATAAATACGATCCAGATATGATGTTCATGCTCAACACAGACACATAATAACATTTAGTCAGGTTTAAAACTAATCCCGAAGGTAAAACTAAGGAGAGCGTGCCGACTCACATCAACTCTTGATCCGTTGCCAACGCGCATCGTCACCTCATCCCTTGCAAGCCGCCGTCTATTCCGTAGCTCATGTTTCGAGTTACAAATATTAGCAACTGAACCAGTATCAAATACCCAGGCACTACAATGAGGGCTAGTAAGGAAAACATCAATAACATGTATATCAAATATACCTTTGATGGTGCCATCCTTCTTGTTCGCTAAGTACTTCGGATAGTTGCGCTTCTAGTGACCCTTGTCCTTGCAATAGAAGAACTTAGTGCCCGGCTTAGGTCCAGACTTGAGCTTCTTCTCAGCAGGGGCAACGCGCTTGCCGCTAACTTTCTTGAAAGGCTTCTTTGCACCCTTACCTTTCTTAAAGCTAGGGGGCTTGTTGACCATCAACACATGATTATCCTTTTTGATGTCCACCTCTGCAGCTTTCAGCTTAGCGAAGAGCTCGGTGATCGTTTCAGTGGAACCAATCTGATTATGAGTCACTACAAAACTTTTGTAGCTGGGAGGGAGTGATTGCAGAACCCTGTCAAACTTGAGCTCCTCTGGAATCTTGCAGTCTATTTGCTCAAGGCGCTGAGTGTAGCCCGACATCTTTATGTCGTGCTCACTAACGGAACTCCCTTCCTCCATCTTGCAGTTAAATAATTTCTCAGAGATCTCATATCTCTCAGAACGGGCCTGAGTCTGAAACATAGTTTTCAGTTCCTCAAGAATCTCAAAGGGCCCAGGGTAATCTTCAAAACGATTTTGAAGGTTCGATTCCATAGAAAACAACATGGTGCTCTTAATCACACCATAATCATCTTTGCGCGACTGATAAACAGCTTTCTCATCAGCCGGCGCATCTACAGCAGGGGCGTCACCTAGCCCATTCTCAAGGACATAGTCCTTTTGTCTGCCAGCGAGAATGATTCTCAGATTGTGGAACCAGTTGGTGAAGTTAGACCCATTGTTCTTAAGCTTTTCTTTCTCAGCAAAAACGTTGAAGTTGAAGTTGGACTTAGCCATTTGATCTACAAAATTTGCAAGTACAATTTAGACTATGTTCATGATAACTAGTTCAACTTAATCAAATTACTAGATGAACTCCCACTAAATTCAACATCCCTTAAGTTGTTTAGTGAACATGATCCAAATTCACCACACCTAATCCGATCTTCATGAGAAGAGATGTGGTTTCAATGGTGGAAAACAAAGTGTCGATCATATCATTTATATGACTCATGCTTAACCTTTCGGTTCATGTGTTCCGAGGCCATGTCTGTACATGCTAGGCTCGTCAAGTCAAACCCAAGTATTTCCGTGTGTGCAAAACTGGCTTGCACCCGTTGTATGTGAACGTAGAGTTTATAGCACCCGATCATCACGAGATGCTTGAACACGACGAACTTTCGCAACGGTGCATACATGTGGAGAACATAGTTTTATCTTGATCTTTAAGTGAGGAATCATCTTATAATGCTACCGTCGCGATCTAAGCATAATAAGATACATAAAAGGATAAACATCACATGCATATAACTTTATGTGACATGGTATAGCCAATCTTCGCACAATGATCTCCATCTTGTGCGTGCCGGCATGATCTCCATCACTCCACCATGATTGCCTCCACCTCGAATAGCAACTACAACTATTGCTAACTACTTAGCGCTAAAGTAAAGCTATTACATGGCGTATAAGAAGTTGACACACAGGTCATACACAATTATAAAGACAACCATATGGCTCCTGCCGGTTGTGTACTCATCGACATGCAAGTCGTGAAACATTACAAAACATGATCATTGCATACAACATACACATCACATCTTGGGCCATACCATATCACAGAAAACACTCCCTGCAAAAAAAAGTTAGACGCCTCTACTTTGTTGTTGCATGTTTTACGTGGCTTATGGGAGTAGCAAGCTAAGAACGATTCTTACCTACGGAAAGCCACAACGGTGATATTATGGTTGCCAAACTCCGGTGTAAATCCCATGACAACTATAGTGAGAGAAACTGGCATCCACCAACCGCATGTCTGGAACAAGCCACACGTCAAGTGCGGAGCCGGTCTCGCGAACGAGGTCGCGTAAGGTTGGCCTGGATCGCTTCAATCTCACTATCCCGCGTCATAAGAAGTACACAAACAAGAGGCTTGCAACAGAAAAGATCAGCGCCCGCAACAACCATGTTGCGTTCTACTCGTGAAACACATCTACGCATAGATCTAGCTCTGATACCACTGAAGGGTTTTGCAACATAGTAAATCAAAATTTTCTACGGATGCGAACGAGGAAAGCCAAGATCTAATCTAGAATATGCAAACAACGAGGAGGGATAGATGAGATCTTCATACCCTTGAAGATTCGCACAGCGGAACGTTCGACGGAATGTGGGTGATGTAGTCGTACTCGTTTCTCCTCCTCGCGATCTGATCCGATCCGATCTAACACCGCAAGTGGAGATGCCTCCGAGAGATGCACACGTGATGCACCTCGACGTCTCCTCCTTGCTCGATCCAGCAAGTGGGGTGGAGAGATGGATTGGATCTACAATGCGACGGCGCGGTGCAAGCGGTGGGGAGTTTCTGCGGCAGGGCTTCGCCTACGCGCAGTCGGGAGGGAGAGAGAGAGGAGGGGCAGCAGGGCGGCTAGGGTTGTGGAGGAGGTGTGGGAGGGGTGTGCCCCCAGCCCTCTTTATATAGAGGGGTGGGCGGCTGGCCCTTGCCCCTCCCCCAAGCCCTAGGCCGGCGGCCAAAGGAGGGAGGAGTAGGGGGCAAGTTCCCCCCTTCTAGAAGCTCCCCTAGGGTTTTGCCCTAGGCTTGGCCGGCTGGGCCCTATGGGGCCTTGTTCCCCTGGCCCAATGCGGCCAGGGCACTCCCTCATAGGACCATGCCCCCTCCCGACAAGTGGGGACACGTTGGTCCCACTCCAGAAGGTTCTAGAAGCTTCTGGTACAATACCGATTAACCCGAAACAATTCCGAACTCCAAAATCTGCTTTGCCTTATATGAATCTTATTCTCTGGACCATTCCGAAACCTCTCGTGATGTCCTGGATCTCATCAGAGACTCCGAACAAAAACTCATAAACCAATTATCCAATCTATCCTAGTGTCAAGACACATTAAGTGTGTGACCCTTCGGGTTCGAGAATATGCAGACATGATCTTCTATCAATAATCAACATTGGGGTCTGGAAACCCATATTGACTCCCACACATTCATTGATGATCATATCGGATGAACCACGATGCCAGGATTCAATCAATCCCATATATATATTCTCTTCGTCTCGCGATATTTTACTTGCCCGAGATTCGATCGTCGGTACCGGTATACCTAGTTCAATCTCGTTCACAGCAAGTACTTTACTCGTTCTGTAATCTGATATAACTTTGTGATTAACTCCTTAACCACGTGATTGCAAGCGGTGTTGATATCGATTACCGAGTGGGCCCGAAGTATATTTCTCCGACTTGGGTGGGACAAATCCCATAGGATGACACCTTTATGATCACCCTCTCATAGGATGACGTTTGATGACCTCAAATCTTTCTTCCGATACCAGGGAGGTGCATTATCTCATGGTCTAAGGAATACAATATTTGACATAAGAAAAAGCTTCGCAAAGATGAACACGATGACACGATCTAATTGCTCTGCTTAATTTGGGTTTGTCCATCATATAATTCTCCCAATGATATGATCTCATTATTAATCGACAACTCATGTCTATGGTTAGGAAACCTTAACCATCATTAATCAATGAGCTAGTCCATAGAAGCGCACTAGGGACACGGTGTTGTTCACAAACCACACAAGTATTAAAGTTTCCGCTTAATACAATTCTAGCATGGAATATAAACTTTATCATGAACAAGAATTATAATAATAATATCTTTATTATTGACTCTAGGGCTTAATTCCAACAGAGACTGCGGCTATCGTTGATGCGGAAACGACAGTGTTTTTCGCTAAGCTGAGGCGGCCGAAAGAGCCAGAGTTCCCCAGCACCAAAGAAGAAAAAGCCAGAGTGTTCAAAATGCTAAAGAATCTTCATCAACCCGAGCCAAAGCTGTCATTAGACTATGAGCGTTCTATTCTCAATTCACATGCGGCACAACAAGCCTCGAAGAGCAGTACTGATGCAAGCGAGAAATCTGTTGCCCAGCTCGGAGAACAAGCAAAACAGTCTTGCGCCCCTCTCAAGGTGATTTTCCATACCAATGTGGGGTCGAGCAAATATGGGGCCAAAGAGCAGTATGATCCAGAGGTAGTTGCACAATACGGAGAAGCTGCCGCTGCTCAAGGTATGAGTATTGCCCAGTAGTTATCCCAGTTAGAGTACTTCCCCGTGAGTGAAGTAGCATACAAATACCAGTATGGCAAACCTCTCGTCAAACCTGAGGAGGTAAATAATCTTCCAACAGAAATGCAAAGATTGCATAACTGGTACATGCATGCCACAAAGGCCGGGGCTAACTGGATAGTGCTGAAGGTTACAAAAAAGCATTATGGGAAAGATATAGATGACATGATATCCATTGAATTTGATGAACTATTTCAATTATTAAATCAAGACGCCTTGGACAAATCGATCATCAGTGCCTATTGTCTGTAAGTACTAATTCTGTAATTAATTTAGTCTCCAGCTATCTCACCTTGTTTATTGCATGTATATAATCATACTGTAATATGCAGAATGAAGATTCTCGAATGCAGCAGAGGACACATCTATGACATTGTCTTTATTGACCCATATTAGGTTTATCAAACTAATCTCAAAACAAGCCCCCAGGATACGAAGGATAATATAGTACACGCGCTAAGGTTTCAAGAAACCAGAAGGGAAATCCTTTTTCCTTACAACTTCGAGTGAGTGTTATTGTCTTGTATACACTTTCTATTTTGCTTACTCGATGTTAAGTATATAATTGATTAGTTATGCATTCGCAGCTTCTACTATATTCTATTAATCATTCAACTTGACAAAGGGCGTGTACTAGTCATGGACTCGAAACATAAACCCCTTGAGCAGTGGAAGGACATGCAGATGCTTCTCCAGCGGTAATTATAATCATTACGACACTATATCGGTAACGTTCGTGAATTTTATGATATCAAGTAATTAATAACTTATTTTATTTCTTTTCTTCGCCGGGCAGCGCTTGGAAACGGTTCACCAACAAGGCTAGGGGTGTTTGGAAAACGGAGCTTACATTTGAAGCACTAGATGTAAGCACCACTAGCTATATCCGTGCATCTCTTTGATTCTAGTTTTGATACAGCTATTATCATGCTTAATTATTATTTTGATTGAACTACGCAGGGACCAGGTAACAATCTATGTGGATACTATGTTTGCGAGTTCATCCGGCAGACGTGCGATGAGAAGGGCAGAAATTTAGAGCAACTCCACGTACGTAAACAATTTCTATAGTTTTTAATTACAATCAAATTGTGTTTACTTTCATTCATATAGGCTGACTCCTTTTTTAAATCAGATCGAACATCTACGGGACGGTCTTCTGCCAAAGGATCGCGTACGAGCAATTCAGGAGGAATTGGCGGGATTCTTGGATGCAGAAGTCCTAGACCCAAAAGAGGAATACTATTCGGCTGTGTATAGACAATAGGGATTGTAAAAAGAGCAACTTTTGTATGTAGTGCATGAACTCGATCCGTGTATCGAATGTAATATTGTCATGATGATCTGTGTAATATAATGGTTCCTTCATTGATGAGTGCAAAACACTAAATAAACAATAAAACAACCTAAATGAATTCTCTGCCGCGGCACAAAAAGTGACGAAAATGCTGCCGCGGCAACAAAAGTTGCCAAAATGAATTCTCTGCCGCGGCAGAAGGTTATTTGTCCCGGTTCGTGTTACGAACCGGGACGGTTGCTCCACCCCCCTTGCCCTCTGACGCTGCCACGTGTACCTCCATTTGTTCCGGTTGGTGGGGCAACCGGGACTAAAGGTTGGGGCTTTAGTCCCGATTGTCCCGTCCCGGTTGGCTAACCGGGACTAATGCCCCTTACCAACCGGGACCAATGGGGCGTTTTCTACTAGTGTTGTCTTATGTAACTTAGATACTCTCTTACAACAGTAAAGCTAACACTCTCTTACAACAATAAAGCTTCCATGCCCTCGTGTTGCTGAAGCAAAGGAAAGACGAGGGTCAGCGTGGAATGCAGCTGGAGCAACACACTTGTTGCAATTTGGGGAGTGTTGGACTGTTGACCCATAATACAAATTTTAAAATTTATCTTTGGCTCATTCATGCATGACAACATATGACCGTACTATATGCACCAAGGGCTTTTGTCGTTTTCAAAACGAGACCATCCAGCCCAGCTATAGCCAAAAACTCATACCGGGACGAATCTACAACGAGCTTTTTGGTGTGGGGCAACAAGCATAGGCCATGTACGTTGTAAATTCCAACTTCTGACGAGTGGAGCGAGATCCTTCTCCGGAAGCCTGGACCGTGAGGAGCGGAGTCTGGAGTAGGCCCACTCCGTGCCCAACAGGGATGCTTGTAGGATTGTTGAAGACCTAAGTTTCCACCACTATATAAACCTCTTGTAAGCCGTCGGCTGTGATAAGTTGTATTTGTGAAAATCTCAGGCGTTGTGTAAACAGTCCCCGATATAGTGAAGTTTTGCTGGCTGGTGGCCATGATTTTTTCTCTTTTGTTGGAGAGGTTTTTCCATATTAAATATGTGTTCTCTTGCTGTGATTTCTTTTTCGTTCTTCGTTATCTTCTTGTCGCGTTTATAACATTAGTAAAGAAATTATCTGTATATATGGATGTTAACTAACCTGTCTAGATCTTTTGATTCATACATACATACCAGATTCTTGAGACCCTTTCTATTTCTTTCGTTGCTCTTCTGCTGCTGCTCACTGTTGGAATTTGGTGAGTATTGGATCGTTGGTACATTAGACAAATTCTAAAAATTCCTTTGACACATTTGTGCATAACAGCATATGGCTGTGCTAGTGGTGCTAAAGTTTAGTCCATATTGCTAGTAGAAAGAGAGTTGGACCAATTTATATAGTAGAGTGTTGCACCACTCACTCTGGTGTGAGAAGGAGAGAATCCCTCACACACTCCTCCTCCGACGCCGCCTCTCCTCGTCACGATGCGGCACGCGACACGGGTTGCAGGAATCTCGTCGAGTCAAGCTTTATTTTGCTGTTTGAGAAAATTAATCAAGGATTAATTACGAGTCATTAACGGACGCGTTAATCAATCAACCGTTTCCAGTTTTTATAGATCGTGGGCGCTGTTACCGGCTCGGATATAGGCTGTGCCCCACGATCTCCCTGACCTGCATTATATAAGCGTCCGCGCTAAACCTAATCGGTAATTCACACGTGTATCTACTTTCATAACCTTGCGCCGCCGCCTTCGTCTTCATCATCCCGGCTTGTGGCATGCACCGCAAATCAGACAGTAGGCCTCCGGAACCCGCATCTCGTCAACCTGTATCGGTAAGAGGCAATCAGGTTTTTGAGGAGCGTGACTACTGGCTACCACGACATCGGTCACCGACGAGTTCCCGAACGACTACTTCTTTCCAAACGTTATCGACCTATTCGACAACCTCAATATGGACGACAACTCTGCTGCTGCTACTGCCGCCACTGCATCGTATGTGATTTTAGTCTATCTCTTTTAGATTCTGCTAGAGTTTCTAGTTCTAATGTTTGGTGTAGATGTGATAGGTTTATCTTGTATAGATGTAATCTGTTTATCTACTTTATTGATCTGTATCATTGGTTTTAGTACTGTTTATATGATCATGCTTTATCAGTTTATTATTAAATGTCTAAATACATACAAATTTAAATAAACTTTTGACATCTATTTTGAGACGGACGGAGTACATCAAAATGGTATTATCTATGTTCCATGTTAAAATTTGATCGGTATTGTATCAAACTAGTGCAGAAGCTCACCGCGGACCGCATGTGCCTTAGAGTTTGTTTTACAGAGCAGTGTTTTGGTATTGTCCGTACTATGCGACTTGCTAGGCTACTAACTATAGTTTACTGTTACACCGACTCTGTTTTTTGCCTATGTAAAAAGACAAAATTTGATGCTAAAAAAGCTTTTCACAAGATATTTTTCTATATTTTTTCGCATGCACAGAAAATGTGGGTTTTCTATGAATCTTAACGTGCGCACATAGAATGTAGAGACGTAGCGTGATTTTTTAATGAATGGTTTAGCAATATGAAATGTGTTTTCTTCTATAAAGGAAGCATATACCCAGGGAACCAAAAGTGATTTCATGCATGTTATACCATATGAGATAACCACAACTATTGGACCTTCTTTGACAAATGGTCACTATGCCGGTCATCTTAATTTAGGGGCTGTCTGGTTGAGTTTATTTATGGCTTTTAGCTTTTGGCTATAAGACACAAAAGCACCTAAATAGCGTTTCAGGATTTCCTTTTAAGGTCTTCTTTGCAAAATCCAGGGACTTAGTTGTTATATATGTATCCCTTTCGCAAGTCCCTTTTGTAGTGATATTGATATTGATATTTTTATCTTTGCTTCTACGATAGTAATAGTTTTCACCAGCTCAAAACAACATGTGAGCCGTTGGGTTGCTGCACGCATTAAACTGAACCTGCGCGCTCCTCGTTCCCCCTTTATAAAAGAAAAACATTGAAAAGTTCATACAAGACATCGTGCGGTGTTAAGCGTCAAGTGATGAGTTGGCAACACAAGAGTAGCTAGAAAGAATTAGTAAGTATGAGAGGCATTGGGAACATAGTGATCATCGGACTGGAATCCATTTTCTAGAACAACCGGCATCGCCATTGTATTAGCCTCATGAGTTCAGAGTCGGTGGACGCAGCACGCAGGGGCGGAGACACTCTGTCACCACCATGCATGCTCGACGGTATGTACATCTTTTTCCTGGGCAGACGCAACATACCATCCCTGGCATTTGGAAACTCTTTACCGCAGTCCATCCCTAGCATGGCAGCATCATCCTATTTGTCAGCGACATGACAGGTCGTTCTGTCGTGCAAGATCCACCACCGCCGCATTCCGCGGTGTTGTGCTGCGGATCACGAACGCGGTGTACTATAAAGCTTCTTTTGTTTAAAAAATAGATGCCGTATATGCATGCAGCAAAACAGGATATGGGTTTATCTCAGAAGTGTGTCTTTAGATCAGAATAACATGCATACAACAACTACTGTTATTCAAATAATCAATGTTACAGGAACACAAATCAACAGATCCATATGTTACAACAATAATTCAAAACTGAATAATTGAAAAACACAAATAAATGGTCCCGAAGCAAAGAATGGTACAAATAGGAAAGAAGTACGCATTGCATTGCTGACTGACTGTTTAAACGGTGACTGTTTGAACGATCCTAGTTACTAGTAGCTAATCAAGTCAGAGTAGGGTGAACGAGAAGCTTCTTGCCGGTGCCCCCCAAAGCGTTACTCTCTTGAAGGTGAAACTAGGCCTACTACGGAAGAACTTAGTTCACTAGGGCGGTCAGTCAAACTTGGTAGGTATGGGCCGCCCCTGAAGGCTTTTCCGAATGCTGCATCCACATAAGGTACCAGCCACGTTAAAAAAAACATAAGGTACCAGCTCGGTTTGATACACAAGAATTAGCAACAGCTATGGTTTGGATAGAGGGAGTAGCGTAAATGAAATCAATTAAATGATGAGGGAGCTATCCCCTATGCAAGGATCAACGTTGGGCAATAAGATCTTCATGAAGCTAGGCATGCTGATTTTTGTTTTCAATCTGCCGGTACGTTTTAATAAACACTTCGGGCTTGTATGGATTTCTTTTAGGTTTGACCTGGCAACCAACATTGGCATACTCAACGGGAAACCTCTTGTCCTTCTCATTCTCAACGACCATGTTGTGAATAATCACACATGTAGTCATGATATTGTTGAGGTGTTTCTTTTTCCAAAAACGCACAGGACCTCGAACAATTGCAAACCTACCTTACAACACCCCAAAGGCTCTTTCAATGTCTTTGTGGGCTGCTTTGCAAGTGGAAAAATGAGTTTCCTATGGGTTTTTGGGTTTAGAAATGGTTTTCACAAATGTTGCCCATTAAGGATAGATATCATCAGAAAGATAATAACCCATATTGTGATCCCGTAACTCCGAAGTCTAAAATACATTTTTGAGGGGAGTTTTAGAACACTTTGTGGTTTACTTAATGATGATAGCCCAGAAGATCAATAAAATCCTTTCTTTTTAAACTTCCTCGACTCACTATAGCATCAGCAAGAGAGGTTTTATCTAGCTAGAAACACGAAATGCACCACCATCGCAAAAGCAATTAGCCGAAGCGGCCGATGCCTTTTGATATATGAACAACCATGGCCAGCCTAGAAAAAACGAGTGTGTTGCTTTTGGCACTGGCAGTCAGTGGCGGATTTAGGATTTTACGCTAGAGTGGGGCAAGTAGACATTTTTTTAAAGCCACAAAATAACCTTGAAATGTTTGAATATGAAATTCTGCAATGCAAAACTACTAATCAATTCATTATGTCTCTAACTTATTTGATCCCTAATGAAACGACGTCGAATTTCTACTATGTGCCAACTAAAAAAAACTTGTAATAATAATAATAAGATTGAAAGATGAAAGATATAACGAGCTAGCACCTAAAGT
Organism: Avena insularis; assembly: GCA_023614405.1. NCBI lineage: Eukaryota > Viridiplantae > Streptophyta > Magnoliopsida > Poales > Poaceae > Avena > Avena insularis. The sequence goes on along the minus strand of CM042695.1, from coordinate 371,424,551 downwards.
GAGTGAATAGCAAAGGAAAGGAAGCTGCTGTCGATTCTGGCGATCGCCCTAGACTATATACCCGGTTGTGGCTGCCTGCTGTACTTGACACCCTGCTAGAGCACACACCTTGAATGCAGTTCTTCATAGACTTTCATTTTTCTCAGTAATATATATAGCACAAACCCAATTCTTAGGGTGGGGCGTGCCCCCACCATTCCACCCTGCTGGATACGCCCCTGCTAGCAGTGGACGCCAAACATTTGCGCAAGACACTCCTACTGACAAGCCTTACGTTTCTCATGGTGCCCTTCCGCCACATGCATGCTCGAAATTACTTTCTGCTTGCTTTAGCAATAATGCTGATCTGTTCAAGCGTGAGATAGCGTGCATGTGCTATCCGTCCATTTTATTTGAGATTGGTACCCGGCACTATCTCTACTACCGTGTGCTCACTGCTTATCTATATTTTATATTACATGATCTGACACACATGCAAGAATCTTGCTATTCACTACGACCTTGTTCTCTCTCCTCACCACCAGAGTGATTTCTAGTGTTTGAATTGAAATGGCTACATGTATCAAAATAAATATTAGAATAAAAATTCATTTAAACATGTGTAGTTCTTTTGACGATATCTTTTAAACAAGCCCAATTAAGGTTTACTTAAAAAAAATCGATTTTGATACACAACGAAATGTCATGATGGATTATGAAACCCATTGAAATAACATTAAAGAAAATACAAACATTAAATGATTTTTCTAATTGATAAATTTATTGAATAGTTCTAATACTAGTCTGAAGTATGTTGAAACATATTCAAACATGATGATGCATAATAAACCGCTATAAAACAAGATATAAAATATTGTGTCTCCGAATTGCACTCGCGCAAGCATCGTGTGTTTCCATTAGGCTTTGGACTCAAATCCAATGTTGCTTAATTTTTTCCGTTAATATATTTTAGTTTTACATCTAAGGAAATTGTCAATTATTTTCGAATGATGTACGAATTGAAACATATTTTTCCAATAAAAAAATTACTAGGTTTTATAAAGTTTTTAAGAGCTTCACCAAGTTTTAAAAGTTGATTTTTAAATATTATTGATATATATTCAATATTAGTCTTGTTTTGAAGGCCTTTTTTATTAGAAACTCAGATATGCAAATGGTTTTCAAATTGGACTCCTGATTTAAAATCTACGAATGTTTTAAATTTTAGAAAAATGTGTGCACGGGAGAGAGTAGCCTGATCCATACGCTAACACAACTTCCTGGAAACAAGGAGGAGGGAGAGCACGCTACCTTCCGTGCATGCTAGAAAATCCTCTCTGCAGGTACCCTTTCAAGTGGAGAAAGTTCATGTACACCAGGTGTGGGGCACTGAACTATGAGCACGGCGCAAGCAAGGCCAATGCAGATGATGGCACGGGGATTAGGGAGGAGCACCTTCCACCGCGTAAGAGGATCGTGCTTAGGTGCGAACGTGATCAGATGGTCCATGTCGCGGCTGCCGCGGCCAGGGAGAAGGATAAGGAGGGTTGTGAGTTGGACCAAGGGGAAAAGAGCCCCGAGGAGAAGGCACGCTGATGCACCATGACATGAACTCAAGAATACACATAACTATGTGTTACTATCTCAATTGTTTCCCTTTGTGTGTCAGTGGGCTAGCATATAGTCTATTTTCTCGTCTACAACTCTAGGTTGTATATGAAGGGCTCTATTTAATCTGATCGATTGACCTAGCCAAAAATTCCATAAAAAAGACAGAAATTTTGGTCAAAGTTCTTGTACTCGCAGAAATTTGATAAGGCAAACCCTGACTCCGTGGGCATGGATATGCAAAACTTGGTTCTCGAGGACACAAAAACGGGTGTACTACTCTGAATAAATCATAATAACATGGGGGCGTTAAATCCCGCAGCAGCTTGTCATGCAACCATAGATAGAATATAATTGCCTTCGTTGAGTGATCATGGTACTGGCGATCTACGCATTCTCACTATGGTGCAAATTAATCAGCTGGGATAAGAAGTCCATGTTCAATAGAAACACATATAAGAACTATATGTGAAGAACTTGACCAGACAGTTGTTACATGGTTAAAGCATATACTCTCTCTGTTTTAAAATATAAGATGTTTTAGCTTTGCGAAACAAATGTATCTAGACTACTTTTAGTACGTAGGTTTACTTAGTCACTAGTGCAGAACGGTCCATGTGTCCCGGTTGGTAAGGGCCTTTAGTCCCGGTTCCCCAACCGGGACGGGGCAATCGGGACTAAAAACCTTTAGTCCCGGTTGCCCCACCAACCGGGACAAAAGAGCGTACACGTGGCCGCTGCTCCTGCGAGGGGGGAGGAGCAACCGTCCCGGTTCGTAACACGAACCGGGACAAATAACCCTCTGCCGCGGCAGAGATTTGACACATTTCTCTGCCGCGGCAGAGAATTCATTTTGGCAACCTTTTTTTGCCGCGACAGCATTTTGACCATTTTTTGTGTCGCGGCAGAGAATTCATTTATGTTATTTTATTTTTTATTTAGTGTTTTGCACTCATCAATGAAGGAACCATTATATTACACAAGATCATCATGACAATATAGATCCAACACTACTAGGGAAATGGCGATTCGTGGCGCACCTGAAAAGAGCATCTGTGGCGCACTAGCAGTGCACCACGGGCCTTGCGCTACGGCTATCTCCTAGCCGTGGCGTACTGCCTAGTGCGTCACGGTTGTGTCGAGATAGGCGTAGCGCACCTGCTAGTGCGCCACGGCTATGTGGGCAGGTGCGCTACGCGTAGGATCTTCTGTGGCGCACTTCCCAGTGCGCCACTAAGCTTCTAAAGTGCGCTTTAGGTGTAGTGCGCCACAAAAGGTAGGTCATGTGCGCCACAGGTATTTTTTTGTTTTTTTAATTTCCGAGCCATATTATATACAATATTACAGCATATATACACACACAGATACAAGATATACAATTATATGTATAAATACACAATTTGAAAAACAAGATTGAAACAAATACATATAGATAAGTCTCATACATGAATACATAGTATAAGTTACATTGTTTCGATCAAGTTACAAAGTAGTTGGTGACATGCGAATACATGTGTCGATCGAACAAGTTAGAGCTCGGAAGCTCGCCTAGACATCTAAACTAGCTAGACACAAATGCGGGATAAACAACCAAAGAAGATAAGCATGATCACCACCGCGACGAAGGTGCAGGTCTTCATCTGGTTCCTTGTACTAACTCCCGCTAGATAGCGCGTGTATCTAGCTTCCGCCATAGTGTTGTACCATTTGTAGCTATTGCCGCGGAAACGGTGCACCTATCTCCGGCAGTCTTCCCAATCATCGTAGACTCCGGGAACCCGTCCCTTGTACACGACGTACCACGTCATCTATAAGTTGACAATAATAATTAACCGGTGATTGAAAAAAACATATATAATTAAAGTCGCATATGAAGATAAACTTATAGAAAGTACTCCTAAATCAAAAAGACCAAACTCAAAAAGCATGCCTCATATATAACTAGGTTGTTCGACACAGGAATATGCTACGATGGAACTGTTCGCCAAGTAGGATGCACAACACCTGGACCTGTGCATAACACAAGGCGGACAATCCCATCGCAGCACATTCACATATATAGCGTGCCACGACATTTCAATCATCGGCATTATTCTCGAAAAAGACCAAAGTAACTCAAAAAGCATGCCTCATATATAACTAGCTAGGTCGTTGGACACAAGAATATGCTACGATGGAACCGTAAGCCAAGTAGGATGCACAATATCTAGACTTGTGTATAACACAAGGCTTACAGTCCCATCATAGCACATTCACATATATATTGTGCCACGACATTTCAATCATCGGCATTATTCTCGAAAAAGACCAAAGTAACTCAAAAAGCATGCCTCATATATAACTAGCTAGGTCGTTGGACACAGGAATATGCTACGATGGAACCGTAAGCCAAGTAGGATGCACAACATCTAGACTTGTGCATAACACAAGGCTTACAGTCCCATCGTAGCACATTCACATATATATATTGTGCCACGACATTTCAATCATCGGCATTATTCTCGAAAAAGACCAAAGTAGCTCGAAAAGAATGCCTCATATATAACTATCTAGGTCGTTGGACATAGGAATATGCTACGATGGAACGGTTAGCCAAGTAGGATGCACAATTCCTGGACTTGTGCATATCAAAAGGCTAACTATCCCGTCGTAGCACATTCACATATATATTGTGCCACGACATTTCAATCATCGGCATTATTCTCGAAAAAGACAAAAATAACTCGAAAAGAATGCCTCATATATATACATAGGTCGTTGGACACAGGAATATGCTACGATGGAACTGTGAGCCAAGTAGGATGCACAAGACCTGGACTTGTGCATATCACAAGGCTCACAATCCCATCGTAGCACATTCACATATATAGTGTGCCACGACATTTCAATCATCGGCATTATTCTCGAAAAAAGAGTAAGGAAAAAAAGAAGGACCAAAGTGAGCAAAGGACCAAAGAGTAAGCAAAAAAACCAAGCATTGATTGATATATAATAATAATAAGCAAAAGAAGTAAGCGATGATTCATAAACCTAATAAGATAAGTATAGTAGCATGTACACTTGTCCACACACACACAAAGGTCATCTATAGTTTGTAACTATAACTAGGCCAACATCAAGCCTTCTGGCTCGGTTTAGGGAACAGGAGGATGCCTTGTCTCATCATGAACTTCCTATAGTCACCCTGCATCTCTAGGCGATCTTCTATGTCACGGTTATTCGGGATATTTCCTCCGTAGAAGATCCCCCCCGAAGTCATGACATCACGAAAGATGATTGCCCCAAACTGCTGCTGGATGCGATACATCTCTTGTCTAATATCTGAATCATTGATCTTGGCCTTTGCTTCGGCCCACTGTTTGAGATGATCTGGCAGCGTAGAATTCTGCTGGTCAAGTAGGAACGCCCTCATGTGATGGAGTGCGTAGTAGGCTTCCTTCTTACTGTTTCCGGCTGCTTTACGCAGGGGAACTCCGTTACGTGGTTGAATACGTGTCTGCCGAACTTGACCTTCGTACGCACGAAGGTGGTGCCTTCCGTCGAGGCAAAGCCAGTGAGAGCATCATCCAGAACTTCCTTGATCTTGTCGTAGTTTTTCTTCTTTTCTAGACTCCCCGAGTCAAAATACGTGGCGTGGGAATGCTTCGGCGATAAGGAGATGAGCGTGTAGTGTTCATCTCTGCGCAAAAAATTCAAATGGAATGTGTTGGAAAAAGAATGATGATGATCTAATAAAGCCAATCGACGGTGGCGAGTGAATAATGACTTACTCGGGAAAGTAAGGCACGAGAATGTATTCCTTTGTCTTGTTCGCCACGAGGATTCTTTTTAGGTACGAGGCCACGATCGTCGTTCGTGGGGAACCCAAGCAGCCGTCACGCATGTAGTAGGGTCCACTATAGCGATGTCGTGTGTTCTCTCTAATGATCTGCATGGCCAGGCTGAGAGAAAGAGGCGGACCATGGTATAGTGCAGGTATAGGTGGAACATATTGAAGATGTCGTCGAACGCGGGAAGAACAGATCCGCAGGGCATTGTCGTGAAGCCCAAGCTGGTGGCACCTTAACCACGAATACCGGGTGTGAGGATCTTTCTACGATAGAAGGCGTCTCTCTATCGTCGACGCGTCATGCACACTCTGCAGTTCGAGCTTAGCCATAAATTCTTAGGTAGCATGGGCTCACCCGCCACATGAATCCTCCACATAATACCCTTGGGTCTTGGTGGCCCATCCTGAAACCTGATCGGATTCACAGTTGTTGACGCCACCGGCTGGCTCGAGCTGCTAGATTTTCTTTTCCTGCCCTTTTCCTTTTGGAGAGCGGGCAGGCACCGCAATCTGAGCACCGGCCTCCCTATGTAGTGTGTCAGGGCTTAGAATAAAGGGTCGGTTGGTTGTATCAGCTGGCTCTGTAAAGGCGCAAGCTGGAGGCGTCTCGAGAACCAAGCAGACGCTTGGTGATAGTGGCTTTCTCGTGGGGCCACCAGCTAGGTCTTCGTTGCTAAACCGAGTGTTGAAGAAGTGATCATTCCGGTCTTTGTCGTCCTCGGCCAGATCTCGTGCCATGTGCATATCATCAACATGATCATCCGACCCCTTTGCGTGGAGGTGACGGCGAGGGCGATGAGGGCCTTGCCACCGCTTGTCGCTAACGACAGCGGTCTTGTTGTCTGGCGTGATGGCCTCCGTCCCCAAACAGATCATGCTCTTTGGTCATAGCAAGAATAAGCGAAGCAAGTTACGAGGACGGCTCTTCTTCATCCGCTCACAGGGGTTGAATGGGAGGTTCAGTCGTCGCAGCCCCTTAGCACCGACTAATTTTAACCTGTGCACGCTATCCGCATCGGGCTTGAGTGGAACATGCGCTGCAAGGGTTGAACGATGGTACCCTTGGCAACATCCTCGACTTGTTGTTCACGTAGCATAAGAGAGTGCAAGGAACATCCGTCTGCGGAAAACATGTACGGCGTCGTCAGAGATGCCATAAGAGTAATAGATGGCGTGAAAGGCGGTAAAGCAATTTGTTTACCGTGATGGCGTCGAGATCGGCTAATCTCCGGTGCCGCTGCGACGATGGCAGGGGGCACCAACATGTACGCCGGCGCCGCGGTGATGGCAGGGGGAGTCACCAACACTTGCGGCGTCGCGGTGCTAGCGGGCGGAGTCACGAACACGTAGTTCGCCTGATTTGTCGGTGCCGCATTGTTCGAGTGGCTGCTGACCATGCTTGGAATCGGGCATGGCCCTACTCGACCACCCGCACTCCAGTTCGCTATTGACTCCACCAAGGTAGGCAGGAAGGACGTGAGGGTGATTGCCAGGTTGTCTTGGAGATCTGCGGGATCCACGCCACTTGTTCCTTAAGTTCTTGAACCTCGCGGTTTTCCTCCTCGCTCCTTCCTGACAGCGCCACATGCATCCTCGATGGTGGACCAAAATGATCCACCCAATTCTTACCCCCGAGGCTGGCCAGACGGCCAGCCGACGACGGCTTCTTCATAACCGGCTCTATTTTCTTGGCCCGGTTCATCGCCATACATTAAAGGTTATCCCACGGGTGGCCGCCGTCGACCCACAGGATGAGGAACCACAGGATCCATGACTAGCAACAATTTCCTCCTCCTGCGGAAGAAATGTGATGAATCGTTTAGATCATCGATTAGATTGCAATCGAGTTGATCCGCGGTAATTAGATTATACTTACCACAATTTCCTCGAATTTCTTCACCGCAGGATCCGCGGTGAGTTGTTTGGTTTTTGGGTCCACATGGTAACGGGCCCTGATGAAGTTTTGAACCTGCCCGGGTTCGAATTTCGCAAAGGGGTTTTCTATCCCCTTGGATCTATACTCTTCGTCCTCCTTATTCCATTTGGCCTCCATGATTACAGTATCCACCAGATCCGAGATGGTGATGACCTATATTCATCGCCTGCAGCACCTTTTCACGATTAATATTGGCCAGGGCTCTTTCGGATTCACACCTCTCCTTGAACTCCCGGAACTAATCTTCGGTGATCTGCGGATCAAGCTTCTGGATCTCCTCGAGACTTTTGCCTTCTTTATAGATCTTCTTCTTTATCCGGGTTCTCCAGCTGGCCAGGGCGGTGCTCATCTTTGTGAGGGCGGATTTGTTTACTTTGTTCCCATGATAATTTGTGTTCTGATACTTAGCGGGGAACTTGTATCTTGCGTGCAGCTTCTCGAAGAGGAGTGTGCGCAAGTGGCCATTATCTTTATGCCGGAGATTCTCGGTGTTGATCGAGATGGTTGTCCGGGTGATCGCTGCCACTTGTCCACCGTACCCTTTGACGACAAGGGCAGGCTCCAAAGGAACCCCTGATGGGCTCACTTCGGTAATTTCCTCCCTAACGGTGCCGACCGTGTTTGGGCGCCGGTCCTTCGGCTGCTTCTTCTTCTTAGGAGGATTGCTACCACTCCCTGTGCCCTCGCCGCCATTAGTTGTTTCATCACCCGCCGTTCCTTCGGCTTCTTCCTCCGCGTCTTCCATCTCATCATCCTCGCTCTCTGAAGGATGGTATTCTTCATCGTCTTCTAGCCGCTGGGCCGCCTCCCAGAATGTCAATTGTTTATTCGGAGGTCTGAGTTCTCCTTCAGCACTTATGCGCTTAGAACATCTAGCCTCGTCGTTGTCACACATCTTTGCACTAATAAAAAACAAATAATTGGTTAAATGCACGGAAAAATCCGGCATGACCTTTGCTAATTTTCTTAAACTAGGAGTGCCCGATTTCTGCCGAAACGGAAGTTAATCAACATTCCGGCAAAAATCATGACTCATTTCATACAAGAACCTGCATACACACATAATAAAGTGCTTCATACAAGCACAATCACAATTTCAAGGTGCTTCATACAAATGACCAAGTGACAGCAAGCAAATGAGAATACAACAATCCTTGTTGTCATTTTTACTACTTCAGACTAAGCCAGGTTTTCTTTTACTACTTCAGACTAAGCAAATGAGAATACAAATTACCAAGTGACAGCAATCACTTGTTCTTTTTTTCATACAAGGACTAAGGATTTCTATACTAGAAGATCATTACAGCAAGTGACACCAAGCAGATTACTATCAGGACCAAACCACAGAAGCAAGTGACAGCAACAGCAGATTACTATCAGGACCCATGCTATTCTTTCTTGTTTTCCATAAGGACTAAACCACAGAAGCAAGTGACAATAAGCAGATTACTATCAGATTACTAGCAAGTGACAGCAAGCAGATTTCTGGTTTTCCATAAGGACCAAATCAGCACCCATGCTATTCTTTCTTGTTTAATTAGATCGGACTATAATTCTTAAAACCTAAATTATAGTGTGGATGCTCTAAACTAATAGAGAAATAAACTATCAGGTTTCAAACCATGTGCATTATAGTCATGCATCCTTTTCTTTCTGCACCACAGAGTAAATAAGGGTGTCGATAATACGATTTAATAGATTTGTTTGAAAATACATGTACATAGGGAAGCATATTGTATATTCTCATATTCTAAATTACTATATGTTGTGTATATTGTAGATTAGAGTATCTTGGCAAACCAAGATATATATATGTCAACATAAAATTGCCACTCATCTCCATAAAATGGGTTTGGTCAGACCCTAGATTACAGATGTAGCTCTTGATTTGACTACAAAGTAGAAACATAAGATGATATAGGATAAACCATGGAAGTCAAAACTGATACAAATTAACTAATATATGATAACAAATCAAAATTCACAGCATGGCGAAGTGTGCAGGGTAGCATCCACAAAAATGCCTTCAACACAGGGAGCAACAAATTGAAAATATAACTGAATGTCATGGTATCTATTGTCCAGAAAACAAATGATGTGAGTACAGCACACATGTTTTCCCTTGGAGCATCTAAATATAACAATTGCTTGAGAAAACTAAGCAGAAGGCAATATAATTTCTGGGCATAATAAAGCATATGTTCAACCATCCCAGCAAGACACAATTGAGTGTGAGCAAGAGGATGCTCCCGTCCGAGTTGCCATTTACCAAGCAAGTAGGGTTTTTCAAAACTAATATTCAGTAAATATGAGCCTCGAGGGTACTAGCAGAAAAAATGCAGCAATGTGGTATAAAGAGCAACTCCAGCCTGACTACGAGTACCAAAATGAAACAGAAACACATTGCAATGGCGCGCCATAAGGGTTGTAAGGGTTCAGTTCAGAACTAAATAGGTTTGAAGACAACAATCAAGAACAAAACGACATGCTTTCGAACAATATAGGATACTCCATGCAATAGATGAAGCTCACAAAAACAAGATAACAGCAACTGACTTGTTTGATAAGGAAATTACAAAATCAAATGATATAAATATTCTGTTTTAATCAATCAATTGTTCTCCTTTTTGTACTAGACTTCCATGTTGTAACTCATTGAGCAAACATTATCTCTTGAGATCTGTTTTTATATGCAGCTCATGCATCTACTACATTACAATTTACAGTATGCCATCTACAAGGCACATGTGGTCTAATTCGTTAAACATTATCTCTTGACTCCTGAAGTAATCTAGAAAGGCACACATCTAGAAAGGCGCAGAGGATAAACCTAAGGCCAAAAATGAAATTATCGTTCGAGAAAAACAAGCTGACGCTACTACTGAACCCTAACGGCCTGCAGGACATGGAGCGAGGCCTACTGAACCCTAACGGCCTGCAGAGAGAGGGGAGAGAGGGAGAGAGAGAGGGAGAGAGAGGGAGAGAGGGGAGAGAGGGAGAGAGAGGGAGAGAGAGGGAGAGAGGGAGAGAGAGAGGGAGAGAGAGGGAGAGAGGGGAGGGGCGACGCTCACCTCTGACGGGCGGACGACGGCGGCCTCCACCTCCTGAGACGCGCGCGGGCCTCCTCCTCCTCGGACACGGGCGGACCTCCTCCTCCTCGGACGCGGGAAGGCCTCCTCCTCCTCAGACGCGGCGGCTGCTGGCGAGGCGGCGGATCGAGAGCGACGGCGGCGGATCGTGCTCGATCGGGCTGAGAGATGGAGAGATGGGGATGAGAGAGGGGGGGTCAAGCGCACGTGTGGATAAAGCCACTTAGGCGTAGCGCACTGGGGCATAGTGCGCTACGGATATCTGTAGTGCACTATGGGCTAGTGCGCTACGCCTATCGGCTTCTAACTACTGTATAAGAAAACTGCAGCCCCACTATCTAACAACTACACTAGCCTATCCCACTGGTTCCGCCCTTAGATCTATTCTAAACTTGTGAGCACCCAGGTTCGAATCCTGGTGCCTACCTTTTTTATTTTATTTAAAAAATACTTTTAAATGTTCCAAAAAATGCCCAAAAGTGGTGATATATGCCATAGAAGTTTTGTTTTGATTTTAAAATACTTTTAAATATTCCAAAAATGCCCAAAAGTGATAATATATGTCATAAAAGTGGTACAAATATGATTCAAAGTATAACTAAATTTCATAAGAACAGATCCATGAATATTACAATCTTTTTCGACCACGCGTTTTACAATATTTTTTGAGCTAGCATTTTATAATCTTTTTTCCCTTCTTTGTCGCGGTTGAATAATTTAGCCCCGACACTTTAATGTTTCTTCTTTCGAACGGGCTACCTTTTTTGGGTAGGGTTGTCCTTTTTCTTCTTGTGATGTATGTTGCTGCATCGTAGTCGTCGTCATCTTCAATCTTTGGATCGCCGTACTGGTCGAAGTCTTGCTCGTTGGTGACTCCATCCATTCCGATGATGTTTCTTTTTCCTCTCCTCACGACAACACGGCTAGGCTTTGTCGGGTCGGTAATGAAAAAACATTGGTCCACTTTGGTAGCCAGTACCCACGGTTCATTTTTCGCGGCCACGTTTGGACCGGTGGCCTTGGATTTGGCTGCTTCGGGTATAACCATGGTTGTGAAATACCGGTCTTCTCTTTCGACGCTCTTTTCCCATCTGACATGGAACATCGGCACCTTTTCTCCACAGTAGTCGAGCTCCCAGATCTCCTCGATTCTTCTGTAGAATCTTTCCTTCATGTTGTCATCGGTGTAGAATTCCGACGTTATGCCTGAGTTCTGATAATCACACTTGTCCTTTTCCTCCGTGTAGAATGTTGCGAACGTATCCTTTGATGTGTCCGTTCATCCTTTCGAACGCCATCATGCTGCGGAGGAACATCGACCCGAGTTGCACGATGTCCTCCACAACATGGACCAGCAGATGCACCATAATGTCGAAGAATGCGGGTGGGAAGTAGACCTCAAGCTCACATAGTATCACCACGATCTCCTCCTATAGTCTCCCGAGCTGATTCACGCCAATCGACTTCCTAGAGATGACGTCGAAAAACTTGCAGAGGCCAAATAACGTTTCACGGACGTGCTCGTCCATTATCCCTCTTAGTGCGACCAAAAGTACCTGCGTCATTAGCACGGCACAGTCGTGAGACTTCATGCCACTGAACCTCTGCTTCGCCTCGTCTAGGTATCTGCTTATCTTGCCCGCGTAGCCGTAAGGAAGTTTGACTCCTAGAAGGCACTTGAAAAACGGTTTGATCTCATCCTGGCTTAGAGTGAAGCAAGAAGGAGGGCAGTAATATTCGTTCTTCTTGAACTTTTTACCCTTCCGACGACCTTGTGTCGTCTCCGACTCATGATCATCGTCATCTTCCTGATCATCAGGAGTAGTGCGTCCTCCGTGAAGCTCCTTCCGAATACCCAAGCATATCAGGTCGTGCCTTGCTTTCGGACCATCTTTCGTCCTATCTGGCATGTTGATTATGGTGGCGACCAGACTCTCGCACACGTTTTTCGTGATATGCATGATGTCGAGGCTATGAGGCGTGCGGAGAAACTTCCAGTATGGCAACTCCTAGAAAACAGACCTTGTTTTCCATACCTTCATCAGCGGCTTGTCTTGTTGCTGCCTCTTTCGCTTCTTTCCAGGCTTAGGACAATCTTTCTAGTTTTTCAGCAACTCTTCCACTTCTTCGCTTCTCCTACGCTCTGGGATTCCTTGGGTCTCAGATTTGCCATCGAATAGGTCTCCATGTTTTCTCCATGGATCATTCTTGCCGAGCCACCTCCGGTGCGCCATGAACACGGTTTTCGATGACCCTGGATCTTTCTCTAGTTGGAGATAGCTTGTGTTATCCATGCACCTAACGCATGCGCAAAATCCTTGGATAACCTGACCCGAGATATACCCGCAACCTGGATATTCTTGCACCATAGTGACCAACGCGGCTCTCATAGTGAAATAATCTTGTGTGACAGCGTCGTAAGTATTGGCTCCAGATTCCCATAACGTGGCTAGCTCCTCTTTCAACAGCCCGAGATACAAATTGATGTCGGTACCAGGTTGTTTTGGCCCTTGAATTAGCATACTCATTTGTATGTACTTCTTCTTCATGCACAACCATGGAGGGAAGTTGTACATCCATACAAACACGGGCCAAGTGCTGTGCGTGCTGCTCTGGCCACCGAACGGATTGAGTCCATCGGTGCTTGCACCAAGCCTGATGTTCCTCGAATCTCCACTAAATTCTGGGAATTCGAGGTCCAATGCTTTCCACTGGCTAGCATCTGAAGGGTGCGTCAGCAGCTCATCCTTTTCGGGGTCATCATCATCTCCTGGCTTCTTCCTTTCTGCATGCCATCGCATGAGCTTCGCTTCCTTAGGGTCCGCAAAATAGCGCTGCAGACGAGGAGTGATAGGAAAGTACCATACCACTTTTTGAGGTGCTTTCTTTCCTTTCTTGTATCGACTCACGCCGCACACCGGACATGTGGTTTTCTCCGCGTCCTCGCCCCGATAAATGATGCAATCGTTGATGCATACGTGATATCTAACGTGCGATATATCGAGAGGACAAACGATTTTCTTGGCGTCCTCGATACTAGTTGGACATGTGTTCCCCTCCGGGAGACGATCGTGCCAAAATGCCATCATATCGTCGAAGCTTGCGTCGCTCAATTTGTGTTTTGCCTTCATCTCCATAGCCTTGAGCGTTATATTCAACCGGGTATCATCGGTCCTGCATCCTTCATACAATGGAGTAACCGCGTCTTTCTCAAGTTGCGCAAGCTTGGCTTTCTCTCTAGCGGCAGCCCTGGTGTTACTCGTCTGCTTGAGAAGCAGCTCTTGCACATAAGGGTCCCGCACCCAGCCTGACGTTGTTCCATCGTCGTCTTCTCCTTCGGCATCTAGATCATCATCATCCCGGTCTGCTTCCGCACCTTCACCATCTCCAGGAGACTCTTCATCATCTCGCCGTTCTCGCCGTGATGATGATCATCGTCATGTTGGCCACCTTCACCGTCTCCATCATCTTCGTCATCGCTTATCCAACGAGTGTATCCATCCATGAAACCATGGCGGAGCAGGTGCGCCTACAGATTCCTGGAATCTGGGTCGATCACCCAGTTGAGTTTGCATCTTCTGCACGGACATATTATATCCGTCTTGTTATTTTGTATCATGTCGGCCGTCGCACATTTCAAAATTCTAGCCACAATGCCTTCGCTCATTATGCGGACCATTTTTGCCTGCACGGTGTACACGGTACAATTAGAAGTCTATTAGAACCACATAATGAATGCATGCATGCAATGGTCGATAGAAAATTTTGGCATGACCTATCCTAAAATTAGGACCTTTGCGAAATGCCAAAGTCTTGCCAAAATAGAAATGAATCAACATTTTGGCAAAACAAATGGCAACTTGTTCACATACAAACACAAGAGAGAGAGACCGATCCATACACACATGAACATATCATTATCCTCTCCATACACACATGCATGAGCATCATCAATACTCTCCATATACACACACATATGACCATCGATCCGCTCATACACACATCATGAGCATCGATCATCTACATACATATGATCATATCATCCATATACACATGAACACATCCTTACATGGACAACTTACCGAGATGAGAGACCAATCGCGAGAAAGATGGAAAGGAGAGGTGCGCGCGAGACCGGAGAAGGAGATGAGAGACCGGAGACCTTCCTCTATTACTTATGTAACATCCAAGGAAAGTTCTACATGCTAAAAATGGTGAATGGGTGGAGAAATTGAGGTGGGAAGGAGAAGATCCCGACTTGATCTAAGGAGGAAGAAGAAGGGGAAAGTGAAGTGTGGGGTGGTGGATGGTCACACATGTGCACATAAAGTGCTGTAAAAAAAATCGACACATCCGTGGCGCACTCTGCCCTAGTGCGCCACAGGGAGTAGTAACATCCATGGCGCACATGCCATAGTGCGCCACGGATGTGTCTGGCCGTTTCACAACAGAGCGGGGCATGCGCTTAGGCATAGCGCACCCCCTCCATGTGATCCACGGTTGACACTAACAACCGTAGCGCACCTACCCTATGTGCGCTACGGATGTTTGGCGTGCGGCCAACAGGGCCCTGGCCCACACATATCTGTGGTGCACTATGGTCATGTGCGCCACGGTTGTCCTAGTTACTAGTAGGGCACTTCCCATAGGTGAGCCACGCCTGTTTTAGCCGTGGGGCACTTCAACCATGTGAGCCACGGATGTGCTGATTACCTATAGCCATTTTCCTAGTAGTGCAAGTGTCGAACATATTACATTCGATACACAGAGTTCATGCACTACATACAAAATAAGCTCTTTGTACAATCACTATTGTATATACACACCCGAATAGTATTCTCCTTTTGGGTTTAGGACTTCTGCATCCAAGAATCCCGCCAATTCCTACCGTATTGCTCGTACGCGATCCTTTGGCAGAAGACCGTCCCGTAGACGTTCGATCTGATTTAAAAAGGAGTCAACCTATATGAATGAAACTAAACACAATTTGATGGTAATTAAAAACTATAGAAATTGTTTACGTACGTGGAGTTGCTCTAAATTTCTGCCCTTCTCACAACACGTCTGACGGATGAACTCGCAAGCATAGTATCCACATAAATTGTTCCCTGGTCCCTGCATCAGACACTTTACGACAACAGAGTTCAATCAAAAAAATCAAGCATGATAATAACGGTATCAAAACTAGAATCAAAGAGATGCACGGATATAGCTAGTGGTTCTTAAATCTAGTGGTTGAAATGTAAGCTCCTCTTTCCAAACACCCCTAGCCTTGTCGATGAACCGTTTCCAAGCGCTGCCCGGTGAAGAAAACGAATAAAAGAAGTTATTAATTACTTGATATCATAAAATTCACGAACGTTGCCGATATAGTGTCGTAAAGATTAGAATTACCACTTGAGAATCATCTGCATGTCCTTCCACGACTCAAGGGGTTTATGTTTCGAGTCCATGACTAGTACACGCCCTTTGTCAGGTTGAATGATTAACAGAATATAGTGAAAGTTGTGCATGCATAACTAATCAATTATATACTTAACGTCGAGTAAGCGAAATAGAAAGTGTATACAAGACAATAACACTCACTCGAAGTTGTAAGGAAATAGTATTTCCCTTATGGTTTCTTGAAACCTTAACGCGTGTACGATATTATCCTCCGTATCCTAGGGGTTTGTTTTGAGATTAGCTTGATGAACCCAATACGGGTTAATGAACCGAATGTCATAGATTTGTCCTCTGCTGCATTCGAGAATCTTCATTCTGCATATTATAGTATCATTATATACATGCAATAAACGAGGTGAGATAGCTAGAGACTAAATTAATTACAGAATTAGTACTTACAGACAATAGGCACTGATGATCGATTTGTCCAAGGCGTCTTGATTGAATAATTGAAATAGTTCAACAAATTCAATGGATATCATGTCATCTATTTCTTTCCCATAATTCTTTTTTGTAACCCTTAGCATTATCCAGTTAGCCCCGGCCTTTGTGGCATGCATGTACCAGTTATACAATCTTCGCATTTTTGTTGGAAGATTATTTACCTCCTCAGGTTTGACGAGAGGTTTGTCGTACTGGTATTTGTATGCTACTTCACCCACGGGGAAGTACTGTAACTGGGATAAGTAGTGGGCAATACTCATACCTTGAGCAGCGACAGCTTCTCCGTATTGTGCAACTACATCTGGATCATACTGCTCTTTGGCCGCATATTTGCTCAACCCCACATTGGTATGGGAAATTACCTTGAGAGGGGCGCAAGACTGTTTTGCTTGTTCTCTGAGCTGGGCAACAGATTCCCCGCTTGCATCAGTACTGCTCTTCGAGGCTTGTTGTGCCGCATGTGACTTGAGAATAGAACGCTTATAGCCTGATGACAGCTTTGGCTCGGGTTGATGAAGAGTCTTTAGCATTTTGAACACTCGGGCTTTTTCTTCTTTGGTGCTGGGGAACTCTGGCTCTTTCGGCCGCCTCAGCTTAGCGAAAAACGTTATCGTTTATAGCCGTAGTCTCCTCTTCAGTACAGTCATAAGCTCTCTTGGGAGGAACCTTTGGTACTTTTGGAAGAGGCTCTTGTTTATGTTTCGGCGATCGCTTACCACTACGCAGAGTAGCGGTGGTACGCTTACGCTTTTTATCCTGAGGCGCCGGCGATGGCTGCCACGGCGATTGCTGCGCTGGAGATTGGTGAGGCGACGGAGATGGGTGAGGCGACGGAGCTAGGTGAGGCGACGAAGACGGCTGCCGCGGCGGCGACGACCTCGCTGGAGACGAGTGAGGCGGCGACGAAGATGGCCTTGGCGCGTGATTTGGAAGCACGATACATTCCTTTGGCCATAGAATGGTGACATTTGTTGCTTCTCCCAGTTCAGTCACATCCCCTTCACCTCCAGGGTAGTCAAGCTTCAAACCTTGAAAGGTGGGCATGATTTCATCCACTCCGACAACAGCGTAGCCCTGTGGAACCGGACGACAATGGTAAGTTGGTGTGGGTCCAATTGGTAAGGCATAGCCGACCGACACCTTCATTGATATGTTCACAACTTTGACATGTAGCTCGCAGTGTGTCATCTGTGTGATATCATCCACTGGGTAGCCAACAGGAGCCATCATCGGTGCACCATCGTCATTGTCATTGTCATCACCTGGGACCTCGGTGGAAGCCACACTGCTTTTTCGATTATTCATAGGCCGGTAGCATCGAATGCAGGTTCTACCATCATGTGTTGTTGATATGGGCCGGTAGTACCTTGCTGGATAAGTGCGTTAATTTGAGCTTGTTGTTGCTTTATTCGTTCTTCAATTATACGCATTCGCTCTTTGTGAAAGTCTGCTTCAACTTCCACCTTGTCCTTTCTCCTCTTACGGCTTCTATCAGGATATTTCTTCCTCTCTTCGGGAAACCCAATGCTCCATGGTTTGGAGCCTATTGTGCCTCGTGTTCGTCCATCATGTTCCTTATTTCCAAGGGTGAGTGTGAGCTCATCATTCTCTCTATCGGGAATGAAGTCCCCATCTTTAACAGTCTTTACTGCTTTTCTCATCTTCTCGATTGCCAAGGGGTCTTCTTTATGTCGTATGTTATATATACACTTCCCTTCTGAGTCCAACGTGCCCCCATTCCCGTAAAACCAATTCTTTGCACGTTCGATCCAATCGTCTGTCTCTAGGATGATCTTTTTAGCACATAGTTCATCCTCAAGTTTCTTCCACTTAGGAATGCCAGCCCTGTAGCCACCTTGCCCCATAGTATGGTGATACTTCTTGTTAGCAGCATCCAACTTATTCGTTGCAAACATTTTCTTAGCTTTTTCTGATGTCTTGTAATTCACAAACTCAGCCCAGAATGGTTTTATCTTTTGAAACTGAATCTTCTCGAAATCCGGAGTCTTCTCTTTCACGACATAGTCAAGGTGCAATATTTTCTTCCAGTTGGTGA
This sequence comes from Avena insularis, assembly GCA_023614405.1. Classification (NCBI taxonomy): domain Eukaryota; kingdom Viridiplantae; phylum Streptophyta; class Magnoliopsida; order Poales; family Poaceae; genus Avena; species Avena insularis. The sequence continues at coordinate 371,406,165 of CM042695.1, read as the reverse complement.
ACCACTGGGCCATCTTCTTCATAGCCCACTCCCTGACCTTCATCTCCATGGCTCGCGCATGTTCTAAGGTTTCCTCAACTGGATCCTCCGCATTTGGATCCAGCTCTATCTTTGGTAGTTTGAAATTAACCATGAGCCTCTTCCATAGTAAATCTTTGGCCACGGTAGGGAGAAATAAAGACGTTCCCTCTTCTTCCGCATTAGCAGGCCTATTCCAATTTCGAATGGTGATCAGGATGAAGTCCCTAACGATTACTCCGCATTGTGCCACAAATTTGTTTGCGACAACTTCGGGAGCCGTTGGTTTGCCGTCTTCACCGATATATTTGATCCTGAACCTCTCATGGTGTTCCAACTTTTTGGTTGGGCCTCGTCCACTCTTTTCAGTAGATTTAATCGATCCGGAGGGCTAAAAGAAGAAAGATCGTCGTTACTATTTTTATATAGATAGAAGATGATTAATTAATGAATTAATTATATTACATGCACCTCGCCGGAGCGGTCGTCTTCTCGATCATACAAGGCATCGCCTTCTCCCTCGCGGAAGGCATCACCTTCAACCTCAAACAAGTCGTCTCTTCCGGCAAAAATAGGATCACCCTCACCGGAGTTGTTCAGAAATGTCGATACATCTAAATTTTCTTCCCTGCGGATCACACCTTGGATCAAGTCTTCCTTTTCTTCGTCTCTGTCGTGTGGGTCCATATTTTCTGCATAGGTGGAAAAATGGATAAGTCAAAGCGGATAAGGGAGAATGTTAGGTAGGGTGTTGAGAGATATAAACCCTAATTCGGAGAAACTCTAATATATACATACACAATAATAAAAATGAAGAGAAACCCTAAACCCTAAACCCTAAACCTAGCTACAAAAAGGAAATTGTAGTAGATAGGTAACTCTAGCTAAAATCAACTAAAATCAATATTCCGGAGTTCCGAGGGGTGTAAAACCTAGTTCGGAGAAACCTCGAATGCATATAAGAGGGGAACATGAGTATAAGGCTATAAAAGGGAAACTATCCAGCAGATAGGTAACACTAGATACTGACAAAATACAATATTGGAATCGATTTAAGAGGGTTCGGAATGCCCTGGCGAAGGCACATCGTCGAACCCACATGCACCTAAGGGGTATTGATGATTCCTTATCTAAGATAGGGTTTTTAAGTTGCTTGACAATGTATGATGATAGCTTAGATATGTAGGTCTCAATTTTCTAAATATTTTGATATATTATTCATATTTTTTTTTACTTATAATTAATAAGTTATTGATTTTATAAGATTTAATTCATTTTCTGAAAATATACAAAAAATAAGGAGAGCAAGAGTGGATACACAATTAATGATAATGGTTTGAATAAATTAACTATCAAAAAGCATTACACCCCAAGAATTATTTTTCAATACAAAACTAAATGAATCATTGTACTCCAACGGACAAAACTATTTTACTAAATTTTGTCATGCATATTGTTGGAACTCATGTACTCCATCCGCCCCGAATTACTCGTCACAAATTTGGCTAGATTCACAAATTTTGATGTCTCTAAATTTGATTGCTAAATAACAGTCAAAATGCGAGACCTTGTACATGTCAGCTAACATTTTGTATACGTAATTCTGCCAACAATATTAAAATCCAAAGATTATATACTTCCTCGGGATATTTTGCAAGTGTATCAGGAAAAACACACCTTGAGCTTCCGATTAGCAAAAGCGGTGTGGGAGGTGAGAGGCCGGCTTGCCGCGGGGGCGGCTGGGAGAGTGTGTGGTGGCCGGCGACATGGGGACGACCGACGCGTGGACGACATGGCGCGGGGATGGGTGTGGGCGTCGCGGCGCGGCCAGGGATAGGCGGCGCGGAGCTCCTCTCCGGCGCGGCGCGGGGACGGGCGGCGGCGGTTCGTGACGCGCGGCTCCACGGACGCAGGCGGCGGCGCTGACGACGACGACGGGCAGCCTGCCGGCATTCGGGGGATCGGGGCGGCGACGTCTCCCCTGCTATACCTGTGAGGCGCGTCAGGTTGCAGAGAAGTGAGATGGGGAAGAATAAGAATAAGCGCGCAAGTTATAAAGAAAGGGCCTTTTGTCCCGGTTGGTGGATACAACCGGGACTAAAGGGTCATACGTCTCGGTTGGAGCCACCAACCGGAACGTATACTCCACTTTTTTTTCATCAGCCCAAGGGGCGCGCGCAGGGGTCTTTAGTCCCGGTTGGTGGCTCCAACCGGAACGTATGACCCTGTTTTCAATTTTTTCAGGAATTTTCTCTCTGTTCCCGTCTTATTTTTTATTTTGGGATTTAAATTTGCAATATTTTTTAAATGATAATTACTTTGGAATTTAGAAAAACTTTAAACATAAAAAGTGTTTGAATTTGAATAACTAATTCAAAATCATTTTCTGTTTTTTAAAAATAATTAATGTAACCATTTAAACTATGAATAATTAAAAATTTAAAATGAATTAACTTATATTTTTTGAATATTAATTTGGAATTTAAAATAACTTTAAACATAAAAAGTGTTTGGATTTGAATAACTAATTCAAAACCATTTTATGTTTTTAAAAATAATTGATGTAACCATTTAAAATAAAAAATGAATTAACATATATTTTTTGAATATTAATTTGGAATTTTAAAAACTTTAAACATAAAAAGTGTTTGGATTTGAATAACTATTTTTTTTGACAATAACAGTGGGGAAGGCCCCCACAGTGTCAGGTTTTTCATTATAAAAAGGGGAGTTACATGGATGAAATATTTACAAAGGGAGGGAGAGGAGGGATCTCAGATTAGGAAATTATAATGTGTCAATCCAAGTCAACATACCCTCCTTTAGACTGGGTTTGGCCCTATGCCTAACCAGACTAATAGAGTTTTTGAAATAAGAGAAACACTGCTCAATATCCCTAGGTTCATTATCAAAAATTATATTATTCCTGTGAATCCATAGGATCCAACAGCCAGTAATCATACTTTCTTTGAAGAAACTGTTGCTGGTTCTTTCCGTTGCTTCTTGAAGCATGTCAATAATACCAAGATCAATATCCCATTCCTGACTCAATCTCCACCAAAATATCTGAGTGAAGTCGCATCCAAAGAACATATGGATCATTGATTCTTCAACTTGGTCATCACATAAGACACAGTATTTGGATTCAACATGAAAGTTTTTTCTGGCCATTAGTGCCTTGGTATTCAGTCTATCTTGAATGAGCAGCCAGAAGAAGAATTTCTGTTTTGGGAGACAAGCCGACTTCCATAGCCATTTAAATGGGGCTGGGGCATCTGGAGCATTGATAAGGGCAAGATAAACTTTTTTAGTAGGGTATTTCCTGCAGTTACCTGGGAAGCACCATTCATCAGGGGCATCAGTTTGATTATAATTGTGCTGCTGCAGTATCTGACAGAGAGTGTTGCATTGCTGAACTGCAATCATGGAAAGGGGGTGTTGAACATGTTATAGATGTCATCTTGGCAAATCTCGACAGCTCTTTGTACTGTGATCATTTTATCCTTTGCAAATGAAAAGAGGTGAGGGAGCAGTGATTTTAGAGGTTGTTCCTGCCACTGGTCAAGCCAGAGTAAGATGGAATTGCCAGTTCCAGCTTTAATATTGGTAAGCTGCTTGAATGATTCTTGGAGAGCCACACAACCTCTCCACCAGAATGATCCTTTGGCGTAGTGAGTATTCGGAAGCCTTCTGTCCTAATAGTATGCTTTCCAAAGAAGATCCACCCAGGGGATGTCGTGCTGGTTGTAGAATTTGTATAGGTTTTTTATCATCAGAGCTTTATTCTGTTCTTTCAGGTTCATAACTCCAAGCCCACCAGCAGATTTGGGCAGACATACTTTGTCCCATGAAACAAGGCATTTGCCTTTTTTGTGAATGTCTTTCCCCTGCCAGAGGAACATCCTAGTGGATTTGTTTATGTGTTCAATGCCTGAAAGTTGGATCCTGAGTGCACACATAGCAAAGTTAGGTATAGCAAAGATAATAGCCTTGATTGCCACAAGCCTGGAACTGTATGCAAGTAGGTGAGATATTCCTGACAACTTTTTATCAACTCTTGAGATCATGGGCATAAGATCATCGACTCTGGGTTTAGTGGTTCCCATAGGTAGGCCAAGGTAAGTGAAAGGCATAGATTCACATTTACATCCCAAAATATTGGCAAGCTCAGAGCATCTCTGATCAGTGATGTTAATTGGCACAATGGAGGACTTGCTATAGTTAATCTTCAGTCCAATGGACAAAGTGAATTTCGGAAGAATAATCATCAAATTCTGAATCTGAGTGGGATCAGCTGGCATGATGAGGAGTGTGTCATCAGCATACTGAATGATGGGGTATGCCTGTCCAAATGACTCATCAATTGGCAGGTTAATCTGACCTTCCTCCCATGCAAAGTTGACAACTATTTGCAAGAGCTCAGCAGTGGTGACAAATAATAAGGGGGATAATGGGTCCCCTTGTCTAACTCCTCTCTTGCAAACTATTTTCTTTCCTGGGACACCATTGAGGATAACAGATGTTGAGGCACTGTATAGTATATTGGTAATCCATTTAATCCATCTCTCTCCAAATCCCAGATGTTCTAGCATGGTAATAATAGCCTTATATTCCACTTTGTCAAATGCTTTCTCAAAGTCTAATTTGATGATAATGATTTCCTTCTTAGACTTGTGGCATATATGAAGATATTCAAAGGCCCAAGATAGGCAGCCCTAAATAGTTTTGGACTTAATGAATCCATATTGGTTTTTATGAAGCATAGGGATGATTTTGGCTTGCAATCTGTTTGCCAAGAGTTTGGTGATGATTTTCATAGCCATAGTGACAAGTGAGATGGGTCTGAAGTCAGATGCTTTTTCAGGACAGGGGATCTTTGGGATTAGTGTAACATAGGCAGTGTTCATGCTGTGCAAATCAAGATCACCATCATAGAATGCATTACATAAATCATAAAACTGCTGTTTCATAAGATGCCAATATTTTTTCATGAAAAGGCCATTGAAACCATCAGGTCCTGGGGATTTGTCATTGGGCATATGCTTGATAATATCATCAATCTCCTCCTTAGTAAATGGCTACTCTAATTCAGATAGTTCAAAGGGAGAAATCATTTGCTGAAGGTTGAACTGCATTGCACAATGTTCAGATTTTCCCAGTCTGTCTTTAAAAGCATTCCATAGGATAGCGGCTTTTAGGTCATGATTAGTGGATTCCATACCATCATCAGATTTCAGCATGGAAATATGATTGTGTCTGTAGTTTCTTGTGGCAATGGCATGAAAAAACTTGGTGTTTTCATCACCAAGTTTGGCCCATCTTATATTAGCTCTCTTTCTCTAGTACAATCGTTTAGCTTCAAGAAGTTTAACATAGTGAGCTTTGAGTGCTAGTCTGAAGTTCTTTTCCATAACAGATAGAGTTCTCTGTTCCTCAAGTCCATCAAATAATGCAAGGACATAGCTGTAGTTCCTGATAATTGTACTAAGCTTTGATAAGTTCTTGCTCCATTTCTTGATGCCTTGTCTTAAAGACTTGAATCTGGCAGTGATATCCTGTGCAGAGTTTTTATACCAGCCATTGTTTTTCCAGCAATTTTCCACTGTTTCAGAGAATCCTTCAAATTCAAGCCAATATTCTTCAAATCTGAAAATATTAGATTTAGGAACAATGGTACTGATTTGGATTAAAATGGGTACATGATCAGAACCCATATGTGACATTAGAGAAGCTAGAGTATTGGGAAAAGTAGTTGTCCAAGAATGAGAGGTAAAAATCCAATCTAGCTTTTCCAAAAGAGGGTTGTCTTGCATGTTGCTCCATGTGAAGTTCCTTCCTTTTAGAGGGATCTCCTCAAGATCATGATGCTGGATGAGAGAATTAAATAGTAGCATGTTATTGGTGTTTCCCCCTGGTCTACTTCTGTTCTCATTACTTCTGATGAGATTAAAATCACCCATTATGATCCATAAATCATATGTGGAGGAATCAAGATTGGAAAACCATTGGACAAATTCTTGTCTTCCTTCATTGCTATAGGGAGCATAAATATTGGTAACAAAAAAGATTTGATTACTGTAGGTGCATGTGAGTTCAACAGTGATGTGGTGGGCAGATTGTTCTATAGTTCTGCCATTAAAAGCATTGTCGTTCCATACAGTGATTAATCCTCCTGAATTGCCAACTGAGGGAGAGTATGCAAACTGATTCATTCTTCTAGGGCAGAAATTTCTCAAATAATTGCTATCGAAAGTTTCTCTTTTGGTTTCTTGCATGCATAAGACATTGCAATTGCTTTCATTGATTTTGTCAAGAATATCATTCCATCTGTCATGTGAGTTTATCCCTCTAATATTCCAATCCATCATATTCAAGTTTCTGTTGTGACTATTCATTGGGAAACAGATTGGACTTGGTGATAAGGGACCAGGTACTGATCTCATGATGCATATAACAGCAGGAAATACAGGCAGTCATAAACTTCCAGACAAGTAAAAGATAACATATTGTAGCAAAAACCATCATCCAAACACATTGCAGAGAATTACAAATGGTGCCACTGATAGATAGTTCGGAAAAAACACACATAGTTCCAGATAGATAAATGAAATAAGAGGGGGTAAAAGATGACATAGTGGTGGTTGGTAGTAGATGGAAATATAAATCCTAAGGATAACTGGGCAGATTTGGGCTCTGCTCCTGACCCAGAGTCTCAACTTAAGCACTATCATTTGTGCTATCGTAGTTTAAGACAGCTTTAGACACATCTTTAAGAGGCATCTGACAATGGTTGGTACCAATAGCCTGGAGGGTTTCCATAGGAAGGTGAGGAGGAGCAGTAGCAGTTCCATCAATGATGATTGCCTCAAACTGTGGAGCAAGGTTCAGGTTGATGTTTCCTTCAGTTGCCACTTCCTTCCTAGCGATGTTCTCTGTCATCTCAGCTTCAGCCTCCATAGCACTCTGTTGGTTATAGTAGCCAGCTACTTTGCCTGCAATACGGTTACTGCGACAAACCAAGGAGACATCTCTGGGAGCCTTCTTCTGTTTTTTATGTTTTGGAGTGTTGCTAGGCATGGAGATCTCATTAACAGGAGCTTCAGAGTGGTCTGCAAGTTGAACTGTGGGCATGGAGACAACATTAACACCATCAGGGGCTGCAAAAAGTGAGCTGTGTTCTACCAGGCCATTGGAGATTGTAGTGTCAAATTCTAGAGTAACCTTTCTGACCATGCCATTAGGTCCATGTGTATCCACAATGTTGCAACAAGCAGATGATATGTTGTGTACACCAAGCTGAGGGAGAATTTGAGCTGCATTCTCAACTAAACCCAGACTATTAATAAGAGCCTTAAGAGCAGTAAAAGGATCCATAGCAGCATTATCGTTTGTGTTTCCATAATGACTGTCTAGCTGGCTGGGTGTAGAGACTACATTGTGATTGTTGTCAGAGCCATCCCTGTTGGCAGCAGGGGCAGCATTAGCATTACCATGGGGCATATTCTGTTGTGGAATCTCAACATGCATCTCATCCTGTTCCTCATGCACTTGCTGATCATGCCAAAAACCAGCATGGTTGACAGGCAAAGGGTGTGGGTTACCTCCATTAGGGGGAGGGGGTCCTCATCACCAGCAACACCCCCTAACATCTGTATAGCTAGGATCACCAGAGGGCATGTCCATGAGTCAGTATTCCCATCTTTAGAAAGGTTTCTCAGTACCACCACACTCATAGGTAAAGTGTCCACATTGTAGGCTCTAATTTTCACCAGGATCCTAGCTTTATTGGATAAATCTTTGTTCCAAACTAGGAACCTACCATAAGGCACAAAGGTTTTGATCACAGTTTCTACTTCCCAACATTCATGCGGGTAGTTGAGCAGCATAACCCAAACATCATGTGTCATCAGCGTGGCACGCCTGTTGATGCCTCTATCCTGTTCTACAAAACGCAGGACATAATCTTCTAGGAAGTGTGGACTAAGGTTGATAGCAGCATCACAGTCAGTAACAGTGGCAAAGCAAACTAAAGAAGATCCCATGGCACACATTGACATTGATCTAACTGCAAGTCCCAGCTGTTGCATGTGATTTTCAATCATACCTCTGATAATCTCGAAGTGGTTCTGGCTCATGTCTGGCACGATCGTGGCGATAGCCCAGTCATCAGCGTACAGGGGAAGATCTCCACCAAGAACAACATAGCCGCGCTGCGTGCGAAGCGGACCAGGAGGGATGGCTACCATCCCCGCAGGGACGTGGGGGTAGGGGTCGACGTCGTAGTTTGCCATCGCAGGGAACACAGCTAGAGGAGATTGGTTTTGGGTATGTGGAGTATCAGAGACGTGAGAAACAGAAGAGATCGAAAGAGGGGGTTTATCAGGGGTTATGTATTCTGATCCAAGATCTCCAACAACTTTCCTCCAAACCGATTTCGTGCGGTTAATCTTTATCCAGTAGAATCTGTTACGATTACGAAAGGATAAACATCTCCTAGCAATATGACCGTAATGGTAACAAACTCTGCAACGAATTCTGTTCGAACACGAACTAATCAGGTGACCGATGCCCATACATTTCATATAGGAGATGGATAGATTTGTGGTTTGATTGGCTGTAAAAGGCCCATAAGAAGTTGGGCTTGGAATGACAAAATCTGCATTGGGTGGGCTATCTTCCACAGGGGGATTCAAATTTAAATCGGAGGTGGCAGACTGAGCTAACTGTGTGCGAGAAAGTCGATCATGGGGAAGTGATTTAGATCTGACAGTATCCGCATATGATCTACGGAGGCCAACTGGAATCGAATTTACACCAGTCAAAAGCTTAACAGCAGTGTTCTGGTGAGGAACATACCTTTGATGATAAGTAGAAGTCTGATCCCTAGTTGGTCTCGGGCGATAAAGTGATCCAGTATTAGGGATATTGTTGGTTTGATGTTTGTTCCTGGGACAAACCAACGTCCATTCCTTCTCTTGTTCAGAGTACCAAAGTTTTTCCTCACGCTTCCAATTCGGACCACCATGGCCCCATAGATCAAAGTAGCAGGTAAAGTCGTTGCATGCATGAGATCTCAATGTAGTAATCATGAAACCCACTGCCTTGGAGCAGACATCGAAAGGAAAACCCTTCCACGTAGTGGAGTGATCCGTAATTCTTTGAAATCAGCACCCAAACAAGCCGAGAGGGCAATGCTCACGTTGATCAAAGACAGATCAAACGTATCCCGACCAAATGAGACAACCAGAGAGAATCCGTTGGATGATGAAACTGGATTAACAGGGGTCGAGAAGTTGTTACGAACCTTAGATCTGAATAGATGACCCGGCCGAAACTCTACATGGTGGATGATCGAGGAGGGATCAACATAAGGATCCGAGGGCATCATAATCAAAACCACAGAGAGGGACAGCCAGTGAACAAACGGGGACTAAAAAATGATGGCAATGTAGTGGGAGGGGATCTGAATTGGGTATGGACGTGTAGGGGGAGGAGGAGAAATGATTGGTAGGATCAGTTTGTGGGGATGATGGCCGGCAAGGGAGATCGCCGGCGAAGAGGGGTGGGGCGGCCGGGGCTAAGGTGGGGGTGGGAGCTCCTCCATTTTGATTTCCAATGGTTCAATTTGAATAACTAATTCAAAACCATTTTCTGTTTATAAAAATAATTAATGTAACCATTTAAAATTAAAAATGAATTAATTAATTTGGAATTTAGAAAAACTTTAAACATAAAAAGTGTTTGGATTTGAATAACTAATTCAAAACCATTTTTTGTTTTTAAAAATAATTAATGTAACCATTTAAAATTAAAAATGAATTAACTTATATTTTTTGAATATTAATTTAGAATTTAGAAAAACTTTAAACATAAAAAGTGTTTGGATTTGAATAACTAATTCAAAACCATTTTCTGTTTTTAAAAATAATTAATGTAACCATTTAAAATTAAAAATGAATTAACTTATATTTTTTTATATTAATTTGGAATTTAGAAAAACTTCAAACATAAAAAGTGTTTACATTTGAATAACTATTTCAAAACCATTTTTTGTTTTTAATTTGGATTTGAATTAACTTATATTTTTTATATATTAATGGGCAGGAAGAAAAGGACGGGAAATAATGGGCGGGAAGAAAATTTTATTACGATAGAACTGGAATTAAAGTACATAACACAATTAATACTAAGTTACATAAAGCACGACTGAAGATTAAGATACATAGAAGAACTGAAAATTAAGATACATGGCCAGATTAAGTCACAATCGACCGAACTTGTTTTGCAATGTTGGAGTGATTCAGTCATGCTCCTGCCTACACCTGTAATACTAAAGATTTGTAGTCGTCGTACTGCATGACGTCGTCATTGCTGTCGTCGGGGTCGCCATAGTTGAACCTTAAAGGCTGAATACGAGTGGGCTGGACTTGAGGGTAGCGCGTGCAGGGGTTAGAGTCGGCGGCCGTGTCGTAGGCCATGACGCTCTGGAGAGTCCGGCCGTGCCACCACAGTCAACCGTCGGCCTCGTTGAAGTTCGGAGGAGGTGGGCCGTCCTCCTCGTGCCTGGCGAGCGCCCTCTCACGCTGATCCCCGAAGAAGGCTTTCCAAGTCGAGAAATAGTTGGGATGCAAGTTGGGATTCCTCCGCTGCTCCGGCGTGAGCTTGAAGTAGTAGTGGTTCGTGATGGCCATCCGGCACGCACACCTAGAGGGACAAGAGGAACCGGCACTCAGCATCCAGCCGACGGGGACGCAGTAGCCCGGCGGACAGGGGTAGTTCGAGGCGCAAAGCGCCTCCGCCTCCCTGGGGGTTAGTCGTATGGTGGAAGCCATGGGAAAGAGTGATGAGGTTGCAGATATGTGTCTAGAGATGTGGAATGACAATGGAGGACAATCCTACATATATGTACTGAGAAATGGCGGGAAGAAAACTGTGGGAAGAAATGGCGGGAAAAAAACTGCGGGAAGAAAAATGGCGGGAAGAAATGGCGGGAAGAAACTTGGGTTTAGGGTTTAGGGTTTTGTGAAGGTTTTTTTGAGACATGATCAATATACCAAGTCTGGTAATTTAGAAAAATGGGACGGTAGCATTCTGAAACAGCATTTTGGTGGTTACTTCACAAAACGACCCGTTTTTAGCGCTCGGAAAATGGAAAATGGCTTTTCCGTGTGACGAAAAGGAAAACTTCCTCCTACAACATTGTTCTCCATACCAATGTCCACATGCATGTATAATATGGGCACATAATCACAAACTATGCCATGATTCAACACATAACATCGGTCATTTGGACCGAAAGCCATGAAACCTCGAACATGATAGGTCATTTTGTAAAGGTTTTTTCGAGACATGATCAATATACCAAGTCTGGTATTTTTTCCTTGCAACTATGTCACATAATATGACACCACGCGAAGGATTTACATTGTTCGGACTTTTTTTGAATTTCTTATGCCCGTTTTGAATTTTTGAATTTCTAACTATGGTCGAACCGGTGTGCATGAAGATAGGAGATGAGCATCGTTAGAACTTGCATTGGATCTCTGAAGAAACCACATATTGCGAGTCTAAAAATGATTTTTTTTCAAAAAATCATGAGCGTTAGATCATGTACCTGTAGTACAAACCGGACCCACTTCCTACCGATTCGGCAGACATTTGTCCTTTTTACCCGGGATGGACGAAAAGGTTTGAGATGTCCCGGTTGGGAGATAGTCCATGTAAGGTGGTCTGGTATTTTAGAAAAATGGAATGGTAGCATTCTGAAACAACATTTTGGTGCTTATTTCACAAAACGACCCGTTTTTTGCGCTCGGAAAATGGAAAATGGCTTTTCTATGTGACAAAAAGGAAAACTTCCTCCTGCAACATTGTTCTCCATACCAATGTCCACATGCATGCATAATATGGACACAACATCATAAACTATGCCATGATTCAGCTCATAACATCGGTTATTTGGACCGAAAGCCATGAAACCTCGAACATGATAGGTCATTTTGTGAAGGTTTTTTCTAGACATGATCAATATACCAAGTCTGGTATTTTTCCTTGCAACTATGTCACATAATATGACACCATGTGAAGGATTTACATTGTTTCGAACTTTTTTTGAATTTCTTATGCCCGTTTTGAATTTTTTGAATTTCTAACTATGGTCGAATCGACGTGCATGAAGATAGGGGACGAGCATCGTTAGAACTTGCATTGGATATCTGAAGAAACCACATATTGCGAGTCTAAAAATGATTTTTTCAAAAAATCACGGGCATTAGATCATGTACCTGTAGTACAAACCGGACCCACTTCCTACCGATTCAGCAGACATTTGTCTTTTTTACCCGGGATGGACAAAAAGGTTTGAGATGTCCCGGTTGGGAGATAGTCCATGTAAGGTGGTCTGGTATTTTATAAAAATGGGACGGTAGCATTCTGAAACAGCATTTTGGCGGTTACTTCACAAAACGACCCATTTTTTGCGCTCGGACAATGGAAAATGGCTTTTCTATGCGACAAAAAGGAAAACTTCCTCCTGCAACATTGTTCTCCATAATTAACATGAAAACCAATATCCACTGAGGACGGCTGAACCCTGTGAAGAACTCACAAAACCAAAGAAGAAGAACAAATATTTTTGGTGTTTTCGATTTTTTTAGAAACAAGCAAACAAAGAAAAACCAAACAAAACAAAGCAAACCAAACAAAGCAAAATCTTTTTGGATTTTTCTTCTAAGGCAAACCAAAGAAAAGAAATAAAGAAACAAACCAAGAGAAACAACGAAAATATTTTTGGTATTTTTGGGTTTTTAGAACGAAGCAACAAGAACCAGAAAAAGCGAAACAATGTATATACAAAGAACCGACCGAACATGATATAACGATGAGTGTAATGTCGGTGTACCTCCCCCCAAGCTTAGGCTTTTGGCCTAAGTGGGGCTCAATCCCATGGTGCCCAAGTAGATGTACCTCCATAGTATGTCGAGAAAGCTCCCTCGTCCTGGTACGAGCTCGAAGCCTCCCTGCATAGTGTACAACGGGGTCATAAGCGGGCGCTCCCCCCTGATAGTGCCCGTGGAAGTTAAGAGAACGCAGCAACTCATCCATCTCCGCCTTCGAGCGTGACCAAGGTCCCTAAGAAATACTGAACAAAGTGGTTTGGGGTAGAGGGATCTCTCTCTCTCTTCCCCGTCAGTAAACAACATTCTATAAACCAAGTTCTCAAGTGTAGAGCTAGAGGTGACAAAGTGGTGCGCCTTCATGGCAGCAAGATAAAGTCTCTGGGGATCCAAAATTGTATCATGGAGATCAACAGCAATGATACGAGTAGCAATAATTCCCCCATAAATGGGTCCCTAGCACCTAAACGACGAGCAATGAGGGAACAAAGATTATACTTATCCTCACTGTAGAGCGCAGCAACTAAGAAGGCCAATTGATAGTTGGATATATTACTAATGTTCTCCCTACCAAGAACATTGGTGGTAAGATAGTAGGTGAAGTACCTGATGGCTGGAAGTTGAATGTTCTTTATCTTCCCTCTCTGAGCTCTACGGTCATCATCATTGGTTATTCCTCGGTATAATTCCAACAAATCAGCGGGAAGAGCTGTAAACTTCTTTGATGACCCTTTTGTACCAAGTCCCAGGGCCTTGCAAAATTTCTTCAAAGGCATAGAATGATCCCTGCCATAAAGTCTGAAAGACACAGAAGGATGGAACAAACTATTGGTGAAGGAGAAACTCTCCACAAATGTTTTAGTAAGTGAAGCATATTGTGCACTCTCATCCTGCATGAAACTTGTTAGACCAACCCTCTCAATCAAAGCCATGAAATCATTAAGAATCCTAGCAGCTCGCAAGAAAGTTTGAAAAGGAAAGGTGGAGGGGTGAGCATCCCCTTCATCTCCCTCGTCACCAAACCGCGGAGTGATGAGATCCTCATTGTATGAGGGTCTAGAACTGGTAGATGACCTTGGGAAGCCTTGTCCTTCTTGGTGCATCACTCTCAAAAATTTCACCAAAAGTGTGGTGGTCCATGACTTCCCTTTGCTGAAATTTTAAACAACCATCAAACCAAGTGATTTCTGAGTTGATAAATGATGAGCAACTACTATAGGAACTTTCTATAGGACTACACATGCATCAAAACAAAGTTTCTAAGCATAGAATAAGCATGAAAGCTCAAACAACCTGTCACCTACAGTAGCGAAATACTCAAGATACAATCTACCAATCACAAATCTAGTTGGACAAGTGGAGGAGGCACATACCAAGGAACAATCCCTCCAAAAATCAGCACTTGAGATGGGCTGAACAAGGATATCGAAAATCGCGAGCAAGAACAACAAGAACTCGAGCTTGAGCAAGTTTTCTGGTGTTTTTGGGAGAGAGAAAGAAGGTGGCTTTGAGGAGGCAGCCTGGAGGGGCCCAGGTGGGCCAGACCCCCCTAGGCGCCACCACTAGGTAGGCCGCGCCTACCATGGGTGTGGGGCAAAGGGGTGGCCCCCTGGGTCATCTCAGGTTCCACTCTGCCCCTTTTTCGAGGAAAAATTTATTTGAATTTTCTGGGATTTTTTGGAAAACTTTATTTTTGGCCAATTTTCAGGGTATGAAAATTGATTTTCGCGCAGAAACAGTTTTTCAGAAAAAGCAAAAGCAAACCAAAATCCAAACTACAGGAGCTCTAAGAAACTCAAACAAACAAACAACTAGTAAAACTAAAGCTAAAGCAAAGACTAGGAGGGAGAAAGGAAAAACAAAGCAAGTATAACCATAGTGGAAACATTATTTTGTTCATTAAAATCCTTTTGTTAACAAGGTTGATCAAGTCTTGTTACCAAAACAATCTTACATGAAACAAAACTTTGCCTTTCACAAGGTGATTGTGTTACCTCATACTTGATAGCAATGGTCCGAATCATAATAGTTTCAAAATTTTCTTGTGGAATGGGACAATATATTTCTCCAACCTTGATGCCTTCAATATTTTCAATAGAATTCAGGCAATAGCTCTTAACAACTTTCTTGGGGAAATAGACAGTGTGCTCTTTGTCATTAATATTGGATGTTAGTTTTCCTTGATTGCAATTGATGACAGCACCCGCAGTATTAAGAAAAGGTCTCCCAAAAATAATAGACATATTATCATCTTCAGGAATTTCAAGCACAACAAAATCAGTTAAGACCATGCAATTATGAGCAACTTGAACAGGAACATCCTCACATATACCAATAGGAATAGTAGTTGACTTATCAGCCATTTGCAAAGAAATATCAGTTGGTATCAACTTTTCTAGCTGGAGTCTCTTGTAGAGAGAAAAAGGCATAACACTAACTCCAGCTCCCAAATCACATAAAGTAGTTCTAACATAATTATTCTTAATAGAGCAAGGAATAGTTTGTATACCTGGATCACCAAGTTTCTTTGGAATCTTACCATTAAAGGAGTAATTAGCAAGAAAAGTAGAAATCTCCTCATTAGGAATCTTCCTTTTATTAGAGACAATATCCTTCATGTACTTTGAATAAGGAGGCAATTTAATAGCATCAGTCAAAGGAATTTGCAGAAATAAAGGCTTCATCCACTCACAAAACTTGTTGTAGTGTTCTTCCTCCTTTGATTTGTGTTTCTTACCTGGAAAAGGCATAGGTTTCTGCACCCAAGGTTCTCTCTCTTTACCATGTTTATTAGCAATAAAATCTTCCATTGTGTACCTAGTGTTCTTAGTGTGTTTCTCAGGTTCTTCCTCACCTTCCTCCTCATCAGGAGGCTCATTTTTATTATTACCACTCTTAGTTTCAGCATCAGAGACAGATATCCTATTAGGATCTACAGTAGGTTCAAGTGGTTCCTCAACTTTCTTATGTTTCTTTTTCTTCCTCTTATGAGGACTACCACTATCTTCACCTTGTTGGGAATCCTGCTCTATTCTTTTAGGGTGTCCTTCAGGATATAAAGGATCTTGAGTAGCTGCACAACTCCTAGTTCTAATTCCATAAGCATGTTTATTTCCTGAGGCATTAACTAGCATATCCTTTTGCACCTTAGCAAGTTGATCAAGTTGGGTTCGAACCATTTGAAAGTGTTTACAAAGCATTTTAATATCATTAGAAGTTCTTTCCACAATATCTTTCAACTCATGGATAGCTCTAGAGTTTTCCAATAAATGATTCTGAACTTGTTTATTAAAATGACCTTGTTTAACAATAAAAATGTCAAGTTCCTCTAAGCATTGATCAGGAGGCTTACCATAAGGAATATCACCTTCATCAAAGTGTTGGAGAGAGTGTACCTCAATAGTAGATGAGTGGGGAATTGACTTACATAATTCTTCTATAGGAGGTAGATTCTTCACATCTTCAGCTCTAATACCTTTCTCATTTAGACACTTTTTAGCTTCCTTCATCATTTAATGCAATAACTCCCCTCTTCTTTGTTGTTGGTGTTGGAACTGGTTCAGGAACAACTGGTTCAGGAGTAACAGGCTCAGGTGTATTCAGCTCAATTGAAGTCCAATCTGTCAGGAATATGCAACATGTATTCCTCTGGGGGCCAAAGGCCACAATATATAGTACAGGTACAGGGCAAATATGCAGGAAGCCCCCTAACATATGGGGGAAATACAATATACAGATATATACATCTAACACCCACCCACCCCCCCCCACCCACAAACTCATGGTGGATCCACAACACTGAGTTTGGAGAGTAAGAAATCATGCTGCGCTCTGGTCTGGGCCTTCGTGAAGAAATCCGCCAACTGTAAATCTGAAGGCACATACTGAAGCGCAACAACCTGAGCCTGCACCTGAGCACGTGTATAGAAAGCATCAACACCAATATGCTTGGTAAGCTCATGCTTGACCGGATCACGTGCAACACTAATAGCACCTGTACTGTCAGATAAAACCAGACTGGGTGTGGTAATAGAGACCCCAAAATCCGCAAGTAACCACCATAACCAGGTCACCTCAGCAGTCAACAAGGCCATAGCACGCAACTCAGCCTCAACACTCGAACGGGAAACCGCTGTCTGTTTCTTCGTCTTCCAAGCAATGAGCGAACCACCAAGAAACACACAGTAAGCAGAAAGTGAACGACGACCTGAAGGATAACTCGCCCACGTGGCGTCCGAATAGCATTGGAGCTGGAGGGAGCTGGAATGAGGAAAGAAAAGGCGACGAGTGATCGTACCACGAAGATAACAAAGAACACGAAGAAGATGACTATAATGAAGAGTGGTAGGAGCAGAAACAAACTGACTCAGAATATGAACAGGATATGAGATGTCAGGACGAGTGACAGCAAGATAAACAAGGCTCCCAACAAGATGACGATAACGCATCGGATCAGAAAGTGGATCACCATCAGTAAGTTGAAGCTTAACATTAAGCTCCATAGGGGTCTCAACAGTGCGCTCATCCCCAAGAGCAGCACGAGCAAGAAGATCCTGAATATACTTTTCCTGAGAGATGTAAAAGCCATCAGAAGTGGAGGAAACCTCAATCCCAAGAAAGTATCGAAGAGGACCAAGATCAGTCATAAGAAACTGATCACGAAGACGAGCCTTAACAAAGGCTATATACTCAGGATCATCACCAGTAATGATCATATCATCAACATAGAGAAGAAGAAGAGTGCGTCCATGAGGGGAAGTGTGAACAAACAACGCTGGATCATGAGCACTAGGGGAGAAACCAGCAGTCACTATAGCAAAAGCGCTCAAACCGTGCACGAGGAGCCTGTTTGAGGCCATAAAGAGAACGTCGAAGACAAAACCATCCCTCAGAGCAGTACCCAGGAGGAGGCTGCATATAAACCTCCTCACTCAACTCACCATTGAGAAAGGCATTCGAACATCAAGCTGGGACCTGCAGATGTGAAACAAGCAAGAAGAGTACGCACAGTGGTCATATGAGCGACAGGAGCAAAGGTCTCATCATAGTCACGACCATGCTCCTGCTGAAAACCACGAGCCACAAGACGCGCTTTATAGCGCTCAAGAGATCCATTAGAGCGAGTCTTAATCTTATAGACCCACTTACACGTGATAGGACGAACACCGGGAGGAGGAGAAACAAGATCCCAGGTGCCAGTGCGCTCAAGCGCAGCAATCTCCTCGGCCATGGCCAGCTGCCATTCAGGATGATGCTCAGCATCCCGATAAGAGGTCAGCTCGGAGGTAACAGAAAGACCATACTGACTAGGAGAGTAACGGTTGGGGGCACGACGCTGACGAACATGACGAGTAGAGGGAAGATCATCAGAGGAAGACGACGCAGGAGACGCCGATGAAGAAGAGGGAATATGAGAGGAAGACTCCGGAGAACGAGGAGAACTAGGAGAACTAGACGGAGCAGAAGAGGACGATGTCGAAGAAGATACATCAGGGGGAGGAGATCCTGAAGAAGACAGAATAGGGATAGAAGGAGGTGTGTCAGGGAAGAGAAGAAAAGAGATATCTTCCACCGGGTAAGTACCAGCGGTGGGACGAGGATAAAAAGGCCGCGTCTCATCAAAAGTAACATCACGAGAGATACGCATCCGACGACCAACAGGGTCCCAACAGCGATAGCCCTTATGCTCATCACTGTATCCGAGGAAGACACACTCAACAGACTGAGCGGTCAGTTCGGTGCATTCGCGAGGAGCAAGGAGAACATAGCAAACACAACCAAACAAGCGAAACATGGATTAGTCTGGAGACTGTCCAGAGAGGCGCTCAAGAGGGATACCACCTAGCAAGGCAGCAGAAGGCTGAATATTGATGAGGTAAGCTGACGTAGCGACAACCTCAGCCCAGAAATGCGGCGGGAGAGAAGAAGCAATCATCATAGCGCGAGTGGTCTCAAGAAGATGGCGATGCTTACGCTCAGCAACGCCATTCTAGGCATGTGCGCCAGGACAGGAGAACTGAGCAAGAGTGCCCTGCTCAGCAAGAACACCTCGCAACATCTGGGAGATATACTCACCAGCAGAATCAGCACGAAACACACGTATGGGGGTAGAATATTGAGTATGAACCATGGCCGCAAAACGCTGATATATGGAGAGCACCTCACTACGAGAGCGCATAAAATACAACCAAGTGTACCGATAAAAATCATCGATGAATAAAATATAGTAGCGATGGCCCCCTTTCGAAGCGAAGGGAGCTGGACCCCAAACATCGGAATGAACTAAATCAAAAGGTCGCTGAGATACAGACGCGCTAGTAGGATAGGGAAGCTGAATCTGTTTACCCAACCTACAACCCTGACAATGCAAAGACCCATCTCCCGAGATAGACCCCAGAAGACCACGATGAACTAATGATGACAGGCGAGAGTCACATAGGTGACCAAGACGATGATGCCACTGCTGAAAAGAGCTGGTAGTAGAGGCGACAACCGGAGAAGAACTGGCAGATGAAGTGGCAGCGGAAGGAACACGAAGCCAGTCTAACTCCCAAAGACCTGAAGAGTCACGGCTGCGAGGGCCAGCTCCAACCAGGGCCTGGGTGCGACGGTCCTGAACAACACAAGAATCAGCATCAAGAATGACGCGACAACCAGAGTCAGTAAGCTGGCTAGCAGAGAACAGATTCATCTTAAGAAGAGGAACATGAGAAATATCAGGAACAAAAAAAGAAGAAGTAGAAAGGGTGCCCCGACTAGAAACAGGGAGAGAGGTACCATCAGCCGTAAAAACTCGGACAGGAGAAGGGAGAGAACGAAGAGCGGACAGAAAAGAAGACTCAGAGGTCATATGAAAAGAAGCTCCAGAATCCAGATACCACGGAGACGTACCTGACTGTGTAGAAGGTGGTGGTCGCACAGTGCCTGAAGAGTCAGTCACAGAACCAGCAGTGCCCGTCGAAGAAGAGCCTGTAGCAGCAAGCAGACCACGAAGACTCCTGATAATGTCCTGATCAGAGAGAGCAACTGCTGAAGATCTGGAAGAAGCCAACTTCCCACGAGCCTGGTGCTGCTGACGTAAACTGGGGTCCCGTGTATAACAGGTGGCCCAAGTGTGACCATCCATTGCGATGTAAGAAGCGTGTGAAGAGAACCACGGCGACCCTGACCACGAGCCTGCTGATGCTGACTCTGACCCTGAGGCTGCTGGTGCTGAAGCTGACCCTGACCCTGACCTGGAGGAGTGGGTAGTATCGGCGGCGGCGGCACAGGGGACCGCGGCGGAGTCGAGGGAGTAGACGGCAAGGGAGCACCACGAGTAGCAAGCGCAGATGGAACCGCAAGAAGACCAGCACCACGGAGACGGGTCTCCTCGGCCAGCTCAGACAACACCTCAGAGAGTGGAACACGACCACGAGCATTCAGCTGAGCACGCCGGGGCTCAAACTCCTGACGGAGCCGAGACAGAAACTCATAGATGCGGTGAAACTCCAATCCGGCGCATAACCGCAACACGAGCATGTGCCACAAACAGCAAGACGAAGAGAGTCAAGCGACGCCAGATAGCTCGCTGAGTATAAAACTCATCAATAGTAGAATCACCTGGCTGGAGAGCATGCTCTGGCGAACCACGACAGGTAAAGAGCATCCCGGATGGCTAATAAGCGACGAAGATGAGCCCATTGGCGGCAACAGAGGGAGACTCATGAACTCAGCTGACATCTTGGAGAACACTTGGAGGTGAGAACAGCAGCAGCACGAGCATCCTCATCAACCCACTGAGTGTAAGCAGTGAGAGCATGGCGATAGGCCTCGAGATCAGAAGAGTACTGCTTGAACTTCAGGTCATAAGCAGCAACAACACTATCATCAGCACTCTGAGCAGCATCCTTGGCCTCCTGAGAAGCATCAGCACCAAGGACAATTGGCGTCGGCGGAATAGGAGCCACATGAGCAGGGGGGCACGGCGGACAGGAGACTTTGCCGGAGAGCACACCCCAAAGACGGAGACCGTGCATGTGAACGCGCATAAAGGCAGCGAAATCAGGATAATTCGCGCCATCAAAGACCACCGGGCAGCGAGGAATCGCAACATAACCCGATGAACTAGACATTTTTTTTACAGATCAGATCTAGATCTAAGTGCAAGCGGACGAAATCCGGCCAGACGGGATTCGGCCAGACGGAATCGGTGCCGATCAGGAGCAGCAGGATCCGGCCAGGGTCAAGAGCAGGCTCCCTGCCTTGGGCGGCGCATGACACAGCGGGGGCAAAGGACAGCACCGAGGGAGCAGTGGCAGGAGTAGTACCACGCAGCAGACGGGCACGGGCAGACGCAGCAGTACCACGCAGGAAGACAAGCAGGCGGCAGACGCAGCAGTACCACGCAGCACCACGTGGGAAGGCAAGCAGGCGGGATCCAGCGCCGATCTGGAGACCAAAGGACAGCACGCACCCAGTCCTGCACGCGCGGGATCAACTGGAGGGAGCGGTGGCGATCCAGACGTTGCGGGTGCGGGCTGTTGAAGACGCGTCAGAGAGGAGTTGCAGTTGCAGACGGGCACGGGCACCGGAGTTGTAGACGGGCACAGCGACGGGAGAAGACGGCGGATGTAGCCGGAAACAGCGGCACACCGGTGGCGGCGACGTCGGAAAAACGACAGCGACAGGGACGGTGGCGGCTGTGACGATGTTGCAGCAGGAAAACGGTCTAACCTAGCTCTGATACCGTGTTAGGAATATGCAACATGTATTCCTCTAGGGGCCAAAGGCCACAATATATAGTACAGGTACAGGGCAAATATGCAGGAAGCCCCCTAACATATGGGGGAAATACAATATACAGATATATACATCTAACACAATCATCATAATTCTTGCTTATCTTGTTCATTAATTCTTCAGCATCTGTAGGAGTCCTTTTCCTGAAAACACAATCAACAAAGCTATCTAGGTAGGTCCTAGAATCATCAGTTAGTCCATTATAATAAATATCAAGAAGCTCATTCTGAGGTAATGGACATCCAGGATATGCATGAATCAGGGAACAAAACCTTTTCCATGATTTAGGCAATTTCTCTTCTTCTCCCTGTTTAAAATCAAAAAGTCTTTGCAAAGCAGCATATCTAGCACTGGGAGGAAAATATTTATGGAAGAAAGAAGCAATCAAGCAATTAGGGCTATCAATGGAACCAGGAGGTAATCTATAAAACCAAGCCCTAGCTTCTCCTTTTAGTGAAAAGGGGAAGATCTTAGCAACAAAGTACTTGCGCATCTTAAAATCATCAGAGAACATAGAACTCATAGTAGAAAGCTCATTCATATGAGCCACAACACTCTCATTTTCAGTCCCACAAAAAGGTTCTTTCTCAACAATATCTAAATAAGCTAAATCAAGAGAGAAATCATAATCTTTGTCTTTAATATCTATGGGAGAGGTGGCAAACTTAGGATCATAGGACTTCTTGGGCATAATAGTACGTCTAGCAAGGAGACTCTTAATAGCACTAGAACCATGTGTGTTTCGGCACTCTTCAACAAATTCATCAGTGAGCTCTATGTAACCATCATTAATATCAAAACTCTCACTAGACTCAGGTGAGCTAACAGGTGTAACAGTGTCTTCACTAGGAGTTTCGGTATTTCCTAGACTAGCCATAGTAGCATCTAGAAAAGGACCTAATGAACCACTCGCATCAAGCACAGTATAAGTAACATCATGAGTATAAAAAGCAGTTTCAGACTCAGCGGTAGTAGCAATGTGTGTAGCATGAGTATGTGGTGGTGGTGTAACAAGCTTACATATAACAGACGGTGAATCAAAAGCAGTAGAGTTGTTTAGGACTGTACCTCTTCTTGTAGTGG
Organism: Avena insularis; assembly: GCA_023614405.1. Lineage (NCBI taxonomy): Eukaryota > Viridiplantae > Streptophyta > Magnoliopsida > Poales > Poaceae > Avena > Avena insularis. Next base: position 371,383,387 of record CM042695.1, on the reverse strand, counting down.
ATGGTAAAATAGGGAACTTTTCATCACGAGACTTCCCCATGATGAAAGGAGTAGTAGTGAACAATAATAGATCCAAGTGAACTTACAAATAAAGCTATGCTCCCTGGCAACAGCGCCAGAAAATAGTATTGATGACCCACGAGTGTAGGGGATCGCAACAGTCTTCACGGGCAGTATTACCCAATTTATTGATTCGACACAAGGGGAGCCAAAGAATACTTGCAAGCCTTAACAACTGAGTTGTCAGTTCAGCTGCACCTGGAAATAGTTCTTGCTCACAGAAGTTTATCAGTAGCAACAATTTGTAGTAGCAACAGCAAAGCAACAGTAACTGCAACATCAATAGTGAAACAACAGCAATAGTAACAGTAACGGTAATAGTAGGATTCAAGTGCGGTAGGCATAGGGATGGATGGACGGGCGTTGCATGGATGAGTCTAAACATGTAACTTTAAGATCTAGGGCATTGCAGATAAATAATAATAAGCATCCAAGTACTAAACAATCCTTGGCATGTGTTCCAAATATAGTCATACGTGCTCGCAATGAGAACTTGCACAACATCTTCTGTCCAGCCAACCTGTGGCAGCGGGGCCTCTAGGGAACTACTAGCAATTAAGGTGCTCCTTTTAATAGAGCACCGGAGCAAAGCATTAACACTCCATGAACACATGTGATCCTCACACCACAGCTATCCCCTCCGGTTGTCCCAATTATTGTCACTTTGGGGCCTTTGGATCCGGACAATGATATGTGTACACAACTTGCAGATAAGATCATAAACAATACTATCATAATGATTCAATAATAAGTTCAGATCTGAGATCATGGCACTCGGGCCCTAGTGACAAGCATTAAGCACAACAAGTTGCAACAAAGTCAAATAGCACTAATAGAGATACTAGGCACTATGACCCTAATAGATCTTATTCGATTACATGATAGAACTCATCCAATCCCTACCATCCCCAAGGCTACAGCGGGGGATTACTCACTCATGGATGAGGGAAACATCGGTGGTTGATGGAGATGTGTTGGTGATGACGATGGCGATTGCGATGATCCTCTCCAAATTCCCCGTCCTGGTAGGGTGCCAGAACGGAGTTTCTGGATCCGAATCTTGGTTTCTCGTGGCGGCGGCGGAGCGGAACTCTTTCTAGAAAACTATCAAACCCCCCCTCTGTTTTTATGTCAGAAGGCAACTTATAGACGCGGAGGGAGGCCGAAAAGCTGCCTGGCGTGGCCAAACCTCCCCTAGGCGCGGGGTTAGTGGGCCCGCGCCTGGGGTGGGTCTGGCCCCCCAGGCCTCCCCTCTGTCTCCCCTTCTGGCTCCGTGGATCTTCTGGTGAAATATAATTTTTGGCATATTTTCCGGGATTTTTCCTGATAGTTCATTTTCTGCACAAAAACAAGACACCAAGGTAATTCTGCTGAAAACAGCGTCAGTCCATGTTAGTTGCATCCAAATCACACAATTATAGAGGAAAAACAATAGCAAAGTGTTCGAGAAAGTAGATACATTTTGGATGTATCAGCGAGGGATCTGGCGAGGGTGATCCGACCGATTGAACGTGATGCAGGAATCCAAACCACTGAGGTACTCAGGGATAGCAGGTGGAGCGGTCACGGCCAGGATGACCTATCGTGTGATTTTCTTTTGCACCCTGTTGGTAGGGCGACCCTTCTGGATCATTAGGGACCCTTTAGGCGATGGGTATCCCCCTGTACCATTGTTTGGTGCAGGTTCTATTGCTGTATTTGACGGTCCCACGGGTGGTGGTGGAGGAGCTCCGTGGGCGATGTCACCTGGTGCAGGTGCGGGCCCGAACCCAGGGTTCACGATCTGGCATCGCATTTGGGTGAGACTCTCGCTGAGCTTCTGGAACTCGCGGCAGTCCTTTAGCATGTGTGAAAGTACAAAGGAAGTCGCCTAGAGGGGGGGTGAATTGGCTTTTTAAAATTATTACAGTTTAGGCTCAAGTAAATGCGGAATAAAACTAACGTATAATTTATTGAGCGCAAAACCTAGCCACTAAGTTCACCTAAGTGCACCAACAACCTATGCTAAGCAATACAAGCAACAAGGTGATAGCAAGGAATAAATACTTCAAGCACGATGGATATCACAATGTAAAGTGCATAAGTAAATGGCTCAGTTGAGATATAACCTATGGACGCAGAGACGAAGATTTGTTTCCCGAAGTTCACTTCCAAAGAAGCTACGTCTCTGTTGGAGAGGTGCGATGGCGCAATGCTCTCCGAACGCCACAAATGGCTCACCACGAGGTGTGGTGGCTTGATGTTCACCCAATGCAACACAAGGCCTCACCCCGAATGCAGAAGCACGCAACTCACCGACGCCACAAAAGGCTCACCCTATTCTCCCGAGTGCGCACCACAAAAGGCGGGCACTCGCTCCACTATGGGATGCTTGAGGGCGGTCACCGAACCCGTACAAGATTGGGGCTAACTCCACAACTCAATTGGAGGCTCCCAACAACAAAGCCACAAAAGGCTACAATGCCACAAATATCCAACAATGCCACAAAAGGCTACAAGACCACAAAAGGTCAACAAGACCACAAAAGGTCAACAAACTAACCACACAACCGTCTAGGGTTCCAAGGAACCCAAGAGAAACAAGCCCACAAGCTTGAACTCGTCGAATCTCCAAGGAGAACTCAAACTTATGCACCAAATTCAAGGGCAAGTCCTTCTCTCCCAAAATCTAACAGAGCTACAAAATATATTGGGGGAATAAGGGAGGAAGAACACAAGAGGAGAACACAAAACTCTCCAAGATCTAGATCCCAAAGATTCCTTCACAAAGAAGGGATTTAGCTTGGGGGATTGTATATCTAGATCTCCTCTCTCAAATCCCTCAAAAAGATGCAAGAATCATAGGAAGGGAAAGGGGAGAGGGAAAGCTTCTTCAAGGTCAACAATGGAGGAGAGAGAGAAAGCCAAGAACCAAGAAAAGAGCTATTGTCCATGAAGGGGAAGAGGAGCCCCTTTTAAAAGGGCTCCCAGATCTACCTGTTATGGGCATTCGTGACCATGGCCGGAACTTCTGGTGGGAGGCCGGAAGTTCCGGTGGCACACAGCCAACGGTCAAAAACTCAGTCGAGAAACTAAAAACGCGAGTCCTGGTCGGAACTTCCGCCGGTCCACCGGAACTTCCGATGGGAGCGGAACTTCTGGTGGAAGTTCCGACAGAAGTTCCGTCAAATAGTCACAACCAAAACAGAAGGTTACTGAACGTGAGCGGAATAAGAGCCGGAATTTCAATCGGTACTTTCTGCGGCAACTAGGCCCGAACGGAACTTCCGGTCCCTGGCCGGAACTTCCGATGGGAGTAGAACTACCGGTGGAAACTCCGACTAAAGTTCTGTCAAATACAACAACCAAACAGAGAGAATACTGAACGTTAGCGGAAGAAGAACCGGAACTTCCACCGTAACTTCTGGCGGCAAAAATGCCATAGCGGAACTTCTGATGGGAGGCCGGAACTTCCGGTCAGGGAAATTCCAGAAACCAAAAAAGCAATAACTTTTTCATCCGAACTCCAAACATGATGAAACCAATTTTGTTAGAAAGATAACAACGAATAGAATCCAACAAAAATACCATGAATATATATATGTGTGAAGTATCCCCCAAGGTGTGGAGCCAGAAAACTCGCAAGATCAAAAACCACAATAAGATATGCAATTGAAATCCTTATTTGATGAACTAGAGCTTGTTATGATGATGACCACAAGCTCTAGATCCCTCATGGACAAGAACCAAATAACAACCAAGAAAGATGATGCTATGAATGCAAAGGTTTGAGCTCTCTCTGAACGATGCAAATGAGACACCCTCTTGATAGTACGACTATCTATCCTAAACCCGGTCTCCCAACTAACAACACGAGACCGACAAAAGAGAAGCCCTATCAAGAACATACCTTTGCCTTGAGCATCCCACTTGAACTTGATGTAGACCGTCTTGTTCTTCTATAGTGGGAACACCTTTCTTGTTTGCTCTTGCTCGCTCTTGCTTGATGAAGACTTGCAAATTGCTCCCCCATACTCCATGGGGAAACCTCTTCTTGAACTTGTCTTCATCACTCCATGAACACGAGGATGGCAAGCTTCAAGCATGAGATCTTCTAGAGATGACGCATCTTGAGCTCTCCCTTCTTCATCCCTTCTTGAGGTTGATCCAACTTGATGCCACTCTTTGCACTTGTCTTGATCAACCTTCAAGCTCCTTCTTTCTTCATGATTCCAATGGGCACAAGGCCCTTGGACATTTCTTCATCTTTCAACCTTGAGACCAACACATGGACCAAGCGATGCCAATGGACAAACCTACAAGTGAAACTCAATTTACACATTAGTCCATAGAGATTGTCATTAATTACCAAAACCACATATGGGGGCATACATGCCCTTTCAATGTGGCTGGCCTTCTTTTTTCCATCCTGCTTGTCGATGTAGAAGTGGATGGTGCAAGGTCCAGACAACTTGGCATATGCCGAGGGCTCGTCGTCACGGCTGCGGCATTGCCATGTTTGCGTGGGGCGTCCTCCGTCACGGAAGTTGCCTCTGCGGTATCCTCCGCTGCTGTAGTTGCCATCGTTGCGTCAATCGGCGTAGCCAACCGCAATCATGTTGACTCCATCGTGGTCGTCATAGACACGCAACCTTCGCTTGCTGTGGCGTTCTCGCCTGCAGCCATAGTCGTCCTCATCATCCGAATGCATTCGGTGGAGGAAATCCTCGCCATCTGCCCACCTGTTGGCGATGTCCATGAGGTGGTCGAGCATCTTGGGCTTGACGCACCCAAGTTATTCCTTGAAGTCCGAGCACTTGACAACGTCCTTGAAGGCGTGGATTGTCCTTTCCTCGGAGATATGCGGGCCTGAGTTCTTGATGTTGGACTAGCGTAGGATATACAAGCGAATGGATTCGCCGGTGCGTTGGGTGTAGGCGAGCAGTTCCTCGATTGAGGCTGGCCTCTTGTTGGTGCCCTTGAAGTTTTGGATGAAACTGTATGCCAGCTCTTCCCAGCTTCGGATGGAGCCGGAGGACAGGCTGCTGAGCCAGATTCGAGCTGCGCCCGTCAGCTGCAGCTGAAGGCATTGTAGCACGGTGTTTTTGTTACTTCCATGCAGCTTGAAGGACGAGAGGTGGTCGCTGAGCCAGTCCTTCGGGTCCTGCGTGCCGTTGAACTTTGGAGTGTCCGAAGGGAGCTTGAAATTTCTCGGCATCCATGTGCGTCGAACGGATCTGCTGAAGCATCATGCTCCATAAAGCTCTCCATCGTCATCCTCGTCGGATTCGGTTGAACACGCGTGTTTGGCGCGTGCCTTGTCGACCTTGCGCTGGGCGAGGTCGTTTCGAGCGTCGTAGTCGCTGCTGCGATGCCCTGGGCTCTTGCGACGTCGAGGTAGATCGTGCTCGTCCTCGTAGGATGAGGGTGTGGGGCTGCGGTTGAATCTGACCGCAGATTTCTTTTTCAGCTCCGCAGAAGCCTCCTCATGGAGCGCAGCTCCAACGAGTCCAAGACCGGCTAGTGCGGACTTGTGCATGCCACTTTTTGGGTCCCCACCAGAGGTGGATGGGACGCGAGGTACGTGGTGGCTGCCATTATTGCAGCCTGAGGCGTCTTCGGCATGACGTTGCCGTTCACGTCCATTGTCATGAAGGACGCGTTGAGGGTCCTTGTTGCTTCGCGATGTGCAGTAGGGTCCATGTTCTCCACGTGGGAGCGATGCTTGTTGGCGTTGTTGTCGTGCGAGCTGGAGCCGCCACTGGCGGAGGGCGCAGCTCGTCGTGCGCTAGACTCCGAAGCTGCTTACTTGCATTTGTCGAGTTCCTCCTGCATCTTTACCTGCCAGTTATGCTCGCCGATGAGGAGCAGGTGGTATGCCATCAGCAGATCCCGTGAAGCATTCATAGGTAGGATCTTGTTGCCCGCCACGGCTTCGTGTGCCTGGCGCCATCCGTCGTCATTGAGGTTGATCTTCTGGTAGGCATCAGCGTCACCTTCGTTGGGCTGGAGGTTAGGGTTTCCTCAGTTTCCCCTGTTTCTAGCCTGCGGGTCGGGCGTTGGGTTGGGAGGTGGGTTGGGTGTGCTCAAACCTGGTGGCAGTTTCGATTCACCATGGATAACCACGACGCATTGGTAGCGCTTGCGGATTGGGTCTCTGCTACCGCAGCTTTCGAATCCGGAACCGTAGGTTCCTTCGTCTGATGGAGGGCCACAAAGATCTGAGTTGCAGCTGCTGCTATCATAGGACTCATCTGTCAGCGTTGACGTGCGTAACACGCCGATGGGTGGGACCCACTAAGCGGGCCTGATGGATGGCGACGACACCCGCTCTGGGAGGCGGAGGGTGCCAGGTTTCCCTACCTGGAAGCAAAATCTCCCGAACAGAATCTCGAGCCCGTCGCCTACGGGCTCGAAATCCTTCATGGTGGCTGGCGAGTGGGCGGTGAAGTCGAAAGCGCCGAAGAGGCGGTGTCTCACCGTCGCCGATGAGTTGTAGATCGCTTTGGATGGGACCGTCATGATCGCACAATCAGCGCCCCCAGTTCCCACAGACGGCGCCAATTGACGAGGTTTAATCTCGTCAATGCCCATTGTTATGGACTTGGGTTTTGGAGAAGATGGGGATGATGGAGATCGCGGAACAGTTAGCAAACAAGCAACACGGGGACACGAAGTTTACCCAGGTTCAGGCCCTCGGAGAGAAAACCCTACTCCTGCTTGTCTGCTCTTGATTACGGCGGAACCGAAGGTTACAGGGGTGCGCAGATGCAATCTGGCGTGAGGTGTGTAAGAGGTGAGTTGATTGTCCTCCTCGCCGTGCCCTCCTAGCCTTTATATAGATAGGCAGGTCTCGGGCGTAGGTCGAGTCGGTTACAGATTAGGGTTTTCCTCTTTGAAATTCTATCTATTCTAATCTTGTTCTCCAAGGATCCGAAGGCGTCATGGGCTTGGGCCACCCGAAATCTCCACGGGCCGTGTATCCTGTCGTGGGCCATCCCTTGGACTGGACCAGCTATGATAACGTTGCGTACCCGCGGGGTATAACCATGTCACCAATAGCATCAACAAGATAGGTTTTAGCAAACTAGGGACACGAAACCATCTCAAAAGCAATTAGCCGGCCATCATGACCTTTGCATAGGTGCAGAGGCTGGTGCAGCTGTCACGGTTGCTTCCTCCGCAGGACGGACGACCTGAGAAGGTGAGCACCTCACTGGGTTACTCCTCAAAGATGGATACGACATAGATGCGGTGGTCGCCAAAGTGGATAATGGAGCCGCCCTCGGGGAAAGCGTTGCTCGCGAAGCACGCGACATTGTCGATGATGCAGTCGAACCTGCCGAGCATCAGTACGAGGCCTGAGGCGACGTGCTCGCCAGAAGTAGTATGGAATTCCGTACTGAATGTGACTCTGGTCGCCGCAATCTTTCCCATGGTGGGCGCCAACTGTCATGGTTTGTTACACGGTAGTGCCATACTAGATGGCTTTAGAGGTGCGAGGCCAAAGGGGCGAGCTACGACGTCCAAAGGCGGAATTGGATACGAGCACTGACATAGAGAGTACCCAGTTTCAAGGCTCTCGATGAGGTAAAACCTCTATTCCTACATGAATTCGATTGCACGGGGATCGGTACAGAGTACAAGATTGCTCTTAGAGTTGTATTGGTGTTGCTTCTCTTCTCTCTACAAGTGAGTGGTGGTGTCTAATGTGAGCCAATCGACCAGCCCCTCTCCAGGAGCCTCCGATGCCCCTTATATACAAGGTGGAGCACTGGTTGTACGGCCGACTACTATGCGGGAGCTGGTGGGTCATGTCGACTGTTCATCCATAGTGCAACACCAGATGTGGTGATGATGGCACCATGTCACGACCGCGTTGGGAGCGTCAAAACAAAACAAAAATACTAGAAAAAGGAAAAATAAAAAGAAAAAAGAAAAAATGCAAGACAACATGTCTCCCAACGTCAAAACTACCGAGCCAAAACTAGCTTTCGTGAAAAAAGAAGGGCGATTAACCGAGACAGACAGGACCAACACCAATGAAAGGCCCATCGACCAACTCGATGGGCCAAAACACGGGCCAACACAAACAAACGTGGGAGAAACAAGACCTACACCAATCTTGTTATGACAAACCAAATCAACGATCGAGAACGTGACTATGACCTAAGATTCGTGTCAACTAGCTATGACTTAGCAATTCCGTTTATCCTTACATCAAATTTCCTTTCATCACCCATTGATGGGACATCTTTTCATAATTGGACTCTTTTGTTTGCATACCCTAATGTTTTACACTACATTGCCATATACGAGGCTACCAACTACTATAATGTAGTGTTACGACAAATTAAGTAAGCATGACCATGATTGCTTCTTTTTACTTTTACCTTTTTAAGAAAACATAACTACACTAGTTATTGATCATCAAATTTACATTCGTTTGCTCCTTTTTATTTGATTCAGGTCTCATGCTTGGAGCCTCCAACGTCTAATCCACTATGTTGTACATTTAATTGACACGTAGGCTCGAATATCATTAAAATCCTTTCTTTCCTAAGAAAAAGGAACTTTTGGAACTAACCAACAGCATCAGCAAGATAGGTTTTAGCAAACTAGAGACATGAAACCATCTCAAAGCAATTAGCCGGCCATCAGGACCTTTGTGTAGGTGCAGAGGGCTGGTGCTGCTGTCGCAGCCGCTTCCTCCGCAGGGCGGAGGGCCTGAGAAGGTGAGCACCTCACTAGGGTAATCCTCAGAGATGGAGACGGCGTAGACACGGTGGTCGCCGAAGTGGATGATGGGGCCGTCCTCGGGAAGGCGTTGTCCCCGAAGTAGGTGGCGTTGTCGATGACGCAGTCGAACCTTTCGAGCGTCAGTACGAGGCCTGAGGCGACGTGCTCGCCAGAAGTAGTCTGAAATCCCGTACTGTATGTGGCTCTGGTCGCCGCAATCTTTCCTACGGTGGGCGTCAACTATCGTGGTTTGTTACACGATAGTGCCATACTGGATGGCTTTAGAGGTGCAAGGCCAAAGAGGCGAGCTACAACGTCCGTAGGCAAAATTGGATACGAGCACTAACACATAGACGTACCCAGTTTCAGGGTTCTCGATAAGGTAAAACCTCTACTCCTGTATTAACTCAATTGCACTAGGATTAGTACGGAGTACAAGATTGCTCCTAGAGTTGCATTGGTGTTGCTTCTCTTCTTTCTACGAGTGAGTGGTGGTGTCTAATGTGAGCCAATCTACCAGACCCTCTCCAGGAGCCTCCGGTGCCCCTTATATACAAGGTGGAGCACTGGTTACGTAGTAAGGCCAACTACTGTGCGGGAGCTGGTGGGTCCCATCGACTGTTCATCCATAGTGCATCGCCGGATGTGGTGATGATGGCACTATGGTGCGACCACGTTGGTAGCGTCAAAACAAAAAAGAAAAATAAAAATAAAAGAAAAAAGAAACAATGCCGTACAACACGGTTGCCAGCGTCAAAACTACCGAGCCAACACTAGCGATCGTGAAAAAATAAGGGTGATTGAACGAGATAGATAGGGCTGACAGAAATCCAAGGCCCATTGACCAACTCGATGGGCCAAAACATGGGCCAACACAAACAAGTGCGGGACAAACATGACCTACACCAATGTTGTCATGACAAACAAAATCAATGATCGAGAACCTGACTACGACCTAAGATTCATGTTAGCTAGCTGTGACTTAGCAATTCCATTTATTCTTACATCGAATTTCTTTTCATCACCCATTGATGGGCCATCTTTCCATAATTTGAGTCTTTTGTTCACACACCCTAATGTTTTACACTACATTGCCATATACGAAGCTACCAACTACTATAATGTAGTGTTACGACATATTAGGTAAGCATGACCATGATTGATTCTTTTTACTTTTACCTTTTTAAGAAAACATAACTGCACTAGTCATTGACCACCAAATTTACATTCTGCAGCTCCTTTATTTGACTCAGGTCTCTTGCTTGGAGCCTCCAGCGTCTAAAACACTATGTTGTGCATTTACTTGACAAGCGTAGGCCCAAATATCATTAAAATTCTTTCTTTCCTAAGAAAAAGGAGCTTTTGGAACTAACCAACATCGTCAGCAAGATATGTTTTAGCAAACTAGGGACACAAAACCATCTCGAAAGCAATTTAGCCGTGGCAGGAACCAGGTGCCTCGGGTTGCTGGATTCATATATGAACCACCACCACCACCACCAACACCGCCGCCGCCGCAAGAAACCTCGAGCGTGTTGCTTTGGCACTGGCAGTTGACGCCAAGCATTTGCGCAAGAAAATCGCACATGCATGCGTTACTGCTCTCATGGCACCGTGCCGCCCCATGCATCCTCCAATTACTTTCTGCTTCCTTTGGCAATGCCTATCTTTTCAATATCATTTATTCGCATCCAAAAAATAACTAGAGCATCCTATAAATCCTTGTACCTTGATCAGGAGATGGATCAAAGTCATCATCCTCTGGTTGGTAAGAAGTCAATAGAGAGATGAAGTAAGAGTGTGGATGAGAGCGGAGAGTACCGAGTGAGAGGATGTCGGCGAGCAGCAGTAGTAGCAAGACGCCCTTGGTCATGATCCACCGGAGCATGATCGCCGGCGCAGACGAGGGCTGCCATGTCGTCTGCGTGGAATTCAAGCAGGCCAGGCACCCTTTCAAGTGGAGAAAGTACATGTGTGCGAGGTGCGGGGCACTCCGAGGCGAGCACCGCGCGGGTAAGATCAGGGAGGAGCACCTGCCACCTCTCAAGAGGTTCTTGCTCAGGTACAAACGGGACGAGAAGGCCTTAGCCGCCGTCGCCGCCTCAGCTAGGGAGAAGGACAAGGAGGACAGTGAGTTGGAGGAAGGGGAGATCAGCTGGAGTCCCGGCGCGACGACTACCAAGGGGAAGAGAGCCCCACGGAGAAGGCGTGCCTGAACTGTATGTGACTATGTGTCATTCCTCCCCCGGTCTCTCTGAATCACCTGCCTGAGTTCCTGTCAAGTGAGCGCGGAACTGGTATGAAGTGTCGATCTGAATCTCTTCAGCTATGTGGAAAAAACCTGTGGATCCGATGCACGCACTTGTAGTGCTTCTTTCAGGATAGCTCTGAGACTCCAACATGCATCGGTGTGCATATACAGTAGGTTCAGACAAATAGTAAGTTTCTGCCCAAATACCAGGTGGAAATCATGCTGAAATTTTGCAACCAAAACCAGGGCGAAAGCAGTGGTTACCCCTGTTTTGCTCAAGTTTGGCCCCACAAGTTAAACAGTCAGGCAAAGAATACTGAAAACACAACGTAACCAAATATTTGCCGTAACCAAAAACCTAACCAAATAATTGCCATCATAGCTAATGGTAGGCAGATATGCTCAAGAGTTTTCAGTGGAACAAAAGATTCCATATTTGGTGGCTCTGAGAGCATGTAACTTGCACATCTTGGCATTCAAAGAAACGAAACCAAACATCCTGTTCGAGTAAATCACAATAACGTGGACCGCCTGCATCCTACCAGAGCTTGTTATGCAACCATAGAAGAAGTAGAACCAACAACCGTAGTGCACTCCCACCAGGCATTAGTTGCCTTCCTGCACATTTCCCAATGATGCACATTCATTAGCTGGGATACAAGATCCATATGCAGTAGAAGTGTAGAACTGTAGAAATGCGTCTATTGAATATCTCAAAACTTGATCAGTAGCAGATTGCAAGGAATCCTACTACACTACACGGTCACACGTAACAGGTTTTATAATAGATAGTACTCCCTCCGTCCCAAAATAGATGTCTCAAATTGGTTAAAATTTGGATGAATCTAGACACTATTTAGTATATAGATTCATCCAAAATTTAAAAAACCTAAGACATCTATTCTTGGACGGAGGGAGTACAAACTAAGTGAACCTGCAGTGTAAGACAAAAGAGGAACAACACAGCAAATTCATAATTAATCTAACGAGTACTGATAACATCAGTGACGCGTAGATAATCAGAATCAGTAGCCTTAGAAGGTTAGCAGTGAATTTATGCAATACCAAACATGCTACACACCTCCAATTTGCACTTGGCTTCAGCTTCAAATGTCTTGCACAGAATGTCATAGCTTTTACAAATTCCAATCTGCGAAAAATGAAGGGGGTCAACAACACAAATGTCTTGTTCTTGTGGGGACCTAGTTTCAGGGTAAAATAATACCAGTGGATCCACTCGTGATGGTGAGGTACTGGATATTACATATCTGCGAGACAGAACAATTAAATTCAAATGTTGCAGTAGATCTGAAGTAGAAACCATAAAATTAACCAACAACCAGAAGGTACACCCATTCGGTGCACTCAAAAGATAAGTTGTTCACAAAATTCAAGTTTGCCACTTTACCTCAACTTATTGTAGAAAGCCATTGCTTCCGTATTAGACTTTTGAACTGTTAGCATCACGGCTCCCATTTGGCTCTGCATATACATATGCATTCTGGATCAATTTTATGATCATTCAAACCAAGATTTTGACAGAATTGCAACCGGGCAGGCATAAACCAGAAGAACTGCCATGATAGCCTCTATCTTAACATAATACTCAGAACAATAGAATAATAAACTACAGCTGCTTAAGAAGATAGATCACCTTGCGAGCTATAAGTTCAATCAACTGCATTAGAAACTTCCCCAACCCCTTCCCTTGAGCAGTAGACTCCAACTGTAGCTCATACACATAAACAACAGGCACATCCTCTTCAACAACAAACCTGTAGTGTACAAAACCAAGCAAGCAATCTCCGGTAGATGCTCCATCTGTACATTCTACCCCTTCATCTTGCTTCCTAGGATTTTGTGCAATACAATCATTTGCAAATTGCGAGACAAGGATATATTGTGCTTCTGGCACAACCATATCCCGGCGCTTAATTTCTCTTCTGAAGGCCATTCTGATCCATATGGTCCCTCCATGTTAACCTAAATTATTGTGTACCAGTGTTACATTCAGTATCCATGGAGAGGTTGTGAAACATACATATGAGAACATCCTGGAGCACACTAGACGCAGGTAAGGCATGTGACCTTGAGAAGATTTTGGATGTACTTCCCCGTTGGCAACGGAAGCTGATCACCATGTGCAGACTCAAAGTACACCGAAATACCTAAATATCAAGAAAACCGAGGTCGACAAAAGATAATGCTAGGTTCAAAGCAATAACCATTGTGCATTCAGTTCCCTTTTGTTGAATTTCCTAAAGCTAAATCCAGTAAACACATAGAGTTGTCCTGAATCGGAACGCAGCATCAGTAGCTTGTCCCATGGTACTGTTTTTTTTACCAGAAAGAAAAATGTAGGCTACCGCTTCTCTCGTATTTATGAAAAGCCGGGAACTGCGCCAGATGATCCTTCACAGCTACAGCTCTCTTTACAAGCTCTTCGACTGCCTTCTTCTTCTCCAATATCTGTCGAAAAGCATGATGTCTGCATCAGCCCCATTTATATACCCATAAACCTCATCAGTTCTCTTGAACCGTTTATTTACTGAGTGATTGCTACCATCTTAAAAACCAAAGTAACGAAGTGCTAACTATGTTTCTAACCCACACACACACAAAAAAAAGTATACTAGAAACTGAACATCTAGGTGTTGCAACTTTCAGCATGCTTCAGCAGGATAACGAACATGGGTCAGTGGATTGAATCCCATATGCCCTAACCTTGACATCATACAACAAAGTCAGGAAATGAAATCGGCCATAGGCAGTGGAAAGGGGCTGGGGGATACCCGCTAATCGAATCAATATGAAGAGAAGGAGGAGGACAGAAATACGAGTACCTCCTTCCTACGCTGCTTCCTCTCCACGCCGCCGCTGCTGCGGGGCTTCTTGTTCTCCGCCGTCGCCATCGCCGCCTGCTTCCGTTGTCCCGTGGGTCGTGGCTGTCGGCTGGAGGGGATGTGCAGGGACTGGGAGGACGCTTGTTTCACCTATGGGCTTTATGGGCCTCCGTGAGTTATTTGGGTCTTCTATAGAGAGCAGCGCGAGGCCCATGGCGTTATGTCCCCACCATCGCATTCGCATGTTCCTTCACATGCAACTTCTATGCTTACAAGCTTATGGAGAAAACAAACATCTTTAGGATGCTCAAAATTGATATACTCCATCAATCCAGAAATAACTGACTTGGGTTGTTTAAATTTAAATGTGTTTGTATATTAAAATACATCTAGATATATTTAAATCTAGACAAAACCAAATCAGTTATTTCTATACGGAGAAAGTACATAAAATGGTTCAGGAGCATGTATTCTGGACAAGAGCAGTAAACTCACAATATTATTAAGATCGAGAATCTCATCTCACATAGTATTTATATATTTGTATTTTTTTAAATGAGAAATGACATTTTCGTCCCATTAGCAAAGAAATGCTATTTCTTCCATGAAAGTTATAAAATACATCACTCCGTCATTAAATCATATATTTCTTTAAACAAAAGTTGGCTACTTTTTTTTACCTGGGCGTCCCTTTAAGTTTTGGATTCAGATTCACCTTGTGAAACACACAAAAAAATACAACGGGTAAAGAAAAAACACTTTGACTCTTGAACATTGTTTACCATTTTTGCAAAAAAAACATTGGTCACGATTTTCTTAAGAGTTAAATAAAATTTCTAAAAAACTCTTTCTCGAGAAGAACAATCTTATAGTCATGCACTCATAAATTGCAACAATGCAATATAACTCGTAGTTCAAACACACATCATTTCTAATTAGCTTAGGGGCGGGGGAGCCCCTCAATGATTCACAAAAAGAGTGAGCGAGGACATGCAAATTGCACAACCATCGAGGATTGCACCCATTTGGAAGTCAATTTATTCAGAATGCACATAGTTATCATGTGAGTTTGTGAGATCAACTTGTGTCAACTGTCCCATAAAAGCTAATGGGGCAACAAATGAACTATCTAGGAAGATCACATGATCTTTCGATATTTGTCTTTATTATCCTCCTACTTTGGGCTCTAGCATGGACGTCGAGTCTACGGCAAAGTACTTAAGATTCTATCAATCTTGAAAGGGTGTCTACACCTACGATTGATGGTGATTCTATCAATCTTGATTTGCAAAGCTCCACAAACTGGTAGACCCGAGTGAGCAATGCAAGGAGGCAAAGGAACTTATGGATGGATATGTCTACTCGGACACACTATTTATGCATATATAAAGGTGGTAGGAGCGACATAAAGACAGAAATATGAATCTGATCAGCGTCACATCATTATGATTTTTTTGACAAAGCAGAAGATCATATAAGTAGGTTTAAATCATTTATGCACAAACCATATTACGGAGGACAGCTAGGAACACACATACATATGAAATTTAGACGATAATATAGTTACGGTGTTCTTTTATCTTACTATAACTTAGATACCATCTTACATGAAGTAACTCAATTTAATGATTTTGTATACTTGAGTTAGTGTAGTTACTATGGCTCAAAGTACAACAACTTTTCTCCCTTTCCGACAAACGATTGTATTATTTATTAAACTAGAATAACATAGGTTTTCATGGTCTCCTTCTTTGCTTCCAGTAAAAAGGTTAAAACATAGCAGCTTTACCGGTTGTTGAACAACATGAGGTCGGGTGAGCTATCGCATTAAATCAAACATGCTCCTCCTATCCACCTTATAAAAGAAAGTAAGATGGTGTGCAGAGCTTATACAACTATAGTTTGGGTATTAGTCAAGAACCCAGTGTGTGAATTCTAAGATTCATGTGACAATGCTAGCGAGACACAGTAGCTACCAAAAATTCTAGGCGTGAAAGGCATGGGGAACATAGTGATCACGAGATCTCTTCCCTTTTCAGTGCGTGTATTGTATGTCGGTATATCTGTGTTATGATTTGGTATACGTAACATCTTGAAGGCACATTGTACTCCTGTTACATTGTTAATTTAGACTTTAGCCTCCATGCTTACAAGTTGTCCTGAGATCACAAAATTCAAACTCGGTGTCTGGACCTTGAGAATGCCTACTAGTAATCCCATCATCATCGCCCTGCTATGCCCCTCAAGCACGTTTAGAACAACTTCAGAGCACTGGACGAGTATGTGGTGTCCTTTTTGTCTTATGTAATTTAGATAATCTCTTACAACAGTAAAGTTGACACTCTCTTACAACAATAAAGCTTCCATGCCCTCGTGTTGCTGAAGAAAACGAAAGACGAGGGTCGGCGTGGAATGCAGCCGAAGCAACACACTTGTTGCAATTTGGTGAGACTGTTGAACCATAATATATATTTTTTCTTTTACAAATTTTAAAATTTCTCTTTGACTCATTCATGCATGACAACATATGACCGTACTATATGCACCAGAGGCTTTGCCATTTTCAAAACGAGCCCATCCAGCCTAGCTACAATAAAAAAACATACCGGGCCGAATCTACAACGGGCTTTTTGGTGTGGGGCAACAAGCATAGGCCATGTACGCGGTAAATGCCAACTTCTGACGAGTGAAGCGAGGCGCGGAGTCTGAAGTAGGCCCACTCCATGCCCAACAGGGATGCCTGTATGGATCGTTGAAGACCTAAGTTTCCACCGCTATATAAAACTCTTGTAAGCCATCGGCTGTGATAAGTTCTATCTGTGAAAATCTCCGGCGTTGTGTAAACAGTCCCCGGTATAGTGAAGTTTTGCTGGCTGGCGGCAGGGATTTTTTCTCTTTTGTTGGAGATTTTTCCCATATTAAATATGTGTTCTCTTGCTATGATTTCTTTTTCGTTTTTCGTTATCTTCTTGTCGCATTTATAACATTAGTAAAGCAATTATCTGTATGTATGGATGTTAACTAACCTGTTTAGATCTTTTGATTCGTACATACATACCAGATTCTTGAGACCCTTTCTACTTCTTCTGTTGCTCTTCTGCTGTTGGAATTTGGTAAGTATTGGATCGTTGGTTCATTAGACAAATTCTAAATTCTCTTTGACATATTTGTGCATAATAGCATATAGCTGTGCTAGTGGTGCTAAAGTTTAGTATACATTGCTAGTGGAAGGAGAGTTGGACCAATTTATATAGTAGAGTGTTGCACCACTTACTAAGGTGTGAGAAGGAGAGAAGCCCTCACACACTCCTCCTCCGACGCCGCCTTGCCTCGCCTCGTCACGATGCGGCACGCACCGTGAATTGCGGGAATCTCGCCGAGACGAACTTTATTTTGCTATTTGGAAAAATTAATCATGGATTAATTACGAGTCATTAACGGACACGTTAATCAATCAACCGTTTCTAGTTTTTATAGATTGTGCGCTGTTACCGACTCGGACATGGGCTATGCCCCACGATCTTCCTGACCTGCATTATATAAGCGTCTGCGCTAAACCTAATCGGTAATTCACACGTGTATCTACTTCCATAAACTTGCGCCGTCGCCTTCGTCTTTCCCATCCCGGCTTGCGGTGTGCACCGCAGATCAGATAGTAGGCCTCCGGAACCCCGCTCTCGTCAACCTGTATGGGTAAGAGGCGATCAGGTTTTTGAGGAGCGCTCAAGCGCGACTACTGGCTACCACGACGTCGGTCACCGATGAGTTCCCGAACGACGACTTCTTTCCAGACGTTATCGACCTCTTCGGCAACCTCAATATGGGCGACAACACTGCTGCTGCTACCGTTGCGGCTACTGCTGCTGCTACTGCCGCCACCGCACCGTATGTGATCTCAATCTATCTCTTTTAGATTCTGCTAGAGTTTCTAGTTCTAATATTTGGTGTAGATGTGATAGGTTTATCTTGTATAGATGTAATATGTTTATCTACTTTATTGATCTGTATCATTGGTTTTAGTACTGTTTATATGATCATGCTTTATCGGTTTATTATTAATATCTAGATACATCCAAATTTAAACAAACTTTTGACACCTATTTTGAGACGGATGGAATACATCAAAATGGTATTATGTGTGTTCCATGTTGAAGTTTGATTGGAAATGTATCAAACTAGTGCAGAAGCTCGCCGCAGACCGCATGTGCCTTAAAGTTTGTTCTACAGAGCAGAGTTTTGGTACTGTCCGTACTATGTGACTTGCTAGACTACTAACTATAGTCTACTGTTACATCGACTTTGTTTTTTGCCTATGTAAAAAGACAAAATTTGATGCTAAACAGGCTTTTCACAAGATATTTTTCTACCTTTTTTTTCGCATGCACGGAAAATGTCGGTTTTCTATGAATCTTAACGTGAGCACATAGAATGTAGAGACGTACCGTGATTTTTAAAGAATTTCGTTTAACAATATAAAATGTGTTTTCTTCTATAAAGGAAGCATAAGCCAAAAGTGATTTCACACATATTATATCATACACTATAGGAAAGATTTGCTACAGCCGGCTGCCGTCAGCACAACGCCAAATTGCCGTTGGCACAGGCTGTGCCGACGGTGGCAGTCGGCGTAGCCCTCTCGGCGTACGTCTTCGTCGGCACAACTCCGTGGCCGTCGACATAGCCCTCCTCCCTCGGCATAGCGTCTTCCAGCGGGCCCCGCGTGTCAGTCAACGGCCGTCTTCAATAACTGTTCAGTCTGGCCGTCAGCACAGGAATGGAGCTACGCCGACGGCATTTTTTTTTTAATTTTTCAATTGTTTAACTCCTTAATCTCTCGCTTTAATCATTTTAACACTATTTATAGTTAATAATTGATTAAATTGCAGTCTTAATCAGAGTTCCCGTTCGGTCATCCATCCTAGCACTACTCCAGCTCTAGCACGCTTATATCATCATGTCGTTTTAACCTCCTCGTTCTTTCAGAATTTCTTCCCGCAAAACAATTTACACATTGTTGTCAATACTATGATATTATTCCTATTAACTCTTATATCATCATGTCACATGGTTGTATTTTTTGAAATTACAAGACATTATTTAAGTAAACAACAATGAATAAGTAAAAATATTATTGAATTCAAATAAAAATATAATTATTTTATTTTTTTGTATTTTTTATGTAATATGGAATAATTAATATCTTTAAATCTGTAAATCGGAATTCGGCAAATAATATGTCTAAATTGATTAGAAAAATGAGAGGAATCCAAATATCATATCAATATCAACTTATCACAAAATATGCCATGATTCTTATCATAATTTCATTTGCCCTTTTAAAACGACATGCATAAAAATTCTTAGCTCGGGGCTGAGACTCTCTAAACTTGAAGTAGATCTATGATGAAACAACATATTTTGAACCTAAATATGATTTTTATAAAAAATCATGACCATCCCATCATGTACCTGTAGTTCATATCTGACCCACTTCCTATCGATTCGACAGGAATTTGTCTTTTTCACCAGGGATAGAAGGAAATGTTTGAGATCCCCCTGTTATGACATTATCCATGTAAGGTGGTCTAGTATTTTTGAAAAATGTGACGGTAGTATTTTGAATTAGCCATTTGGTGGTTGTTTCACAAAACCGTCCGTTTTTTGCACTTGGAAAATGGAAAACGATTTTTTGGTGCGACGAAAAGGAAAACTTCCTCCTGAAACATTGTTCGCCATCCCATGATGCACACTTAAGTACAATATGGACACATTATCACAAACTATGCCTTCATTCTAGCCATAACATTGGTCATTTGACCCGAAAGCCAAGAAACCTCGAACGAGATAGGTCATTTTGTGAAGGTTTTTTTGAGACATAATCAATATACCAAGTTTGATATTTTTCCTTCTAACTATGTCACATAATATGACACCACGCGAAGGTTTCACGTTGTTTGGATCATTTTTGAATTTATGATGCCCGTTTTAAACCATCGTTAAACTTTGTTGAAGGGCGGGCATGAAGATTCTTAGATCGGGGCTGAGACTCGCTAAAATTGAAGTGGATCTATGATGAAACAACATATTTTGAACCTAAAAATGATTTTTTGTAAAAAATCATGAGCATCCGATCGTGTACCTGTAGTTCATATCTGACACACTTCCTACCGATTCAACAGGAATTTGTCTTTTTCACCAAGGATAGAAGAAAATGTTTGAGATCCCCCTGTTATGAAATTATCCATGTAAGGTGGTATAGTATTTTTGAAAAATGTAACGGTAGTATTTTGAATTAGCCATTTGGTGGTTGCTTCACAAAACCGTCCGTTGTTTGCACTCGGAAAATGGAAAACGGCTTTTTGGTACGACGAAAAGGAAAACTTCCTCCTGAAACATTGTTCGCCATCCCATGATGCACACTTATGTATAATATGGACATATTATCACAAACTATGCCTTCATTCTAGCCATAACATTGGTTATTTGACCTGAAAACCAAGAAACCTCGAACGAGATAGGTCATTTTGTGAAGGGGTTTTTGAGACATAATCTATATACCAAGTTTGATATTTTTCCTTCTAACTATGTCACGTAATATGACACCACGTGAAGGTTTCACGTTGTTTAGATCGTTTTTGAATTTATGATGCCCGTTTTAAACCATTGTTAAACTTTGTTGAAGGGTGGGCATGAAGATTCTTAGCTCGGGGCTCAGACTCGCTAAACTTGAAGTGGATCTATGATGAAACAACATATTTTGAACTTAAAACTGATTTTTGTAAAAAATCATGAGCATCCGATCATGTACCTGTAGTTCATATCTGACCCACTTCCTACCGATTCGACGGGAATTTGTCTTTTTCATCAGGGATAGATGGAAATGTTTGAGATCCCCCTGTTATGACATTATCCATTTAAGGTGCTCTAGTATTTTTGAAAAATATGACGGTAGTATTTTGAATTAGCCATTTGGTGGTTGCTTCACAAAACCGTCTGTTTTTTGCACTCGGTAAATGGAAAACGGCTTTTTGGTACGACGATAAGGAAAACTTCCTCCTGAAACATTGTTCGTCATCCCATGATGCACACTTATGCACAATATGGACTCATTATCACAAACTATATTTTCATTCTAGCCACAACATTGGTTATTTGACCTGAAAGCCAAGAAACCTCGAACGAGATAGGTCATTTGGTGAAGGTTTTTTTAAGACATAATCAATATACCAAGTTTGATATTTTTCCTTCTAACTATGTCACATAATATGACACCATGCGAAGGTTTCACGTTGTTTGGATCGTTTTTGATTTTATAATGCCCGTTTTAAACTATCGTTAAACTTTGTCGAAGGCGGGCATAAAGATTCTTAGCTCGGGGCTGAGACTCGCTAAATTTGAAGTGGATCTATGATGAAACAACATATTTTGAACCTAAAAATGATTTTTGTAAAAAATCATGAGTATCCGATCATGTACCTGTAGTTCATATCTGACCTACTTACTACCGATTCAACAGGAATTTGTCTTTTTCACCAGGGATAGACGGAAATGTTTAAGATCCCCCTGTTATGACATTATCAATTTAAGGTGGTCTAGTATTTTTGAAAAATGTGACGGTAGTATTTTGAATTAGCCATTTGGTGGTTGCTTCACAAAACCGTCCGTTTTTTGCACTCGGTAAATGGAAAACGGCTTTTTGGTGCGACGAAAAGGAAAACTTCCTCCTGAAACATTGTTCGCCATCCCATGATGCACACTTATGCATAATATGGACATATTATCACAAACATGCCTTCATTCTAGCCATAACATTGGTCATTTGACCCGAAAGCCAAGAAACCTCGAACTAGATAGGTCATTTTGTGAAGGTTTTATTGAGACATAATCAATATTTCAAGTTTGATATTTTTCCTTCTAACTATGTCACATAATATGACACCACGCGAAGGTTTCACGTTGTTTGGATCGTTTTTGAATTTATAATGCCCATTTTAAACTATATATAATGTTTTATGTTTTACTTAATTTTTTTTATAAATGTGTAATATTTGAGTGTGGATAGATAGATCTTATTTTTATGCAAATTTTGATATATTATTTGTATTTTTCTGAATTAGAATGATTTAGTTATGATTTTTCAAAAAATAATGAGATAAAAGGAAAAAAATCTGGAGGCCTACGCCGACGGCCTAGCTGTCGGCACAGACCAAACAAAATTTTCCAAAGAGCTGTGCCGACGGCCTGGCCGTCGGCACAGCCTATCTGTCTAACGCCGTTTTCACCGCCGTGTCTAAACTGGGGCTACGCCGAGGGCTGTACCTACGCCGAGGGTCATCGTCGGCACAACCCTCTCTACTACACCGACGGCCACGCTACGCCGACGGCTACCCTCGGCACCGTCATCTACGCCGACGACCGTTCCTACGCCAACGGCCAGGATGGTCAGCTGGCCAGAGAAGGTAGCTACGCCGACGACCCCGACATTTGGCCGTCGGCGTCTCAGTTCTTTCCTGTAGTTATATGAGATAACCACAACTATTATACCTTCTTCGATAAATGGTCACTATATGCCGGTCATCTTAATTTAGGGGCTGTCTGGTTGAGTTTATTTATGGTTTTTAGCTTTTGGCTATAAGGCACGTGCCACGTGCCTTAGAGTTTGTTTTACAAAGCAGAGTTTTGGTATTGTCCGCGACTTGCTAGACTACTAACTATAGTCTACTGTTACACCGACTCTGTTTTTTGCCTATATAAAAAGACAAAATTTGGTGCTAAAAAGGCTTTTCACAAGCTATTTTTCTATATTTTTTCGCATGCACAGAAAATGTCGGTTTTCTATGAATCTTAACGTGCGCACATAGAATATAGAGACGTACCGTGATTTTTTAAAGAACCGTTTAATAATATGAAATTTGTTTCCTTCAGTAAAGGAAGCATATACTCCAGAGAGCCCAAAGTGATTTCACGCATGTTATACTATATGAGATAACCACAACTATTAGACCTTCTTCGACAAATGGTCACTATGCCAGTCATCTTAATTTAGGGGCTGTCTGGTTTAGTTTATTTATGGTTTTAGCTTTTGGCTATAAGGCACAAAAGCACCTAAATAGCGTTTCAGGATTTCCTTTTAAGGTCTTCTTTATAAAATCCAGAGACTTAGTTGTTATATATGTATCCCTTTCTTAAATCCCTTTTGTAGTGATATTGATATTTTTATCTTTGCTTCTACGATAGTAATAGTTTTCACCAGCTCAAAACAACATGTGAGCCGTTGGGTTGTTGCACGCATTAAACTGAACCAGCGTGCTCCTCGTTCCCCGTTTATAAAAAAACAGTGAAAAGTTCATACAAGGCAAGGTCCTCGTGCGGTGTTAAGCGTCAAGTGATGAGTTGGCAACACAAGAGAGTAGCTAGAAAGAATTAGTAGTAAGTATGAGAGGCATTGGGAACATAGTGATCATCGGACTGGAATCCAATTTCTAGAACAACCGGCATCGCCGTTGTATTAGCCTCATGAGTTCAGAGTCGGTGGACGCAGCACGCCGGGGCGGAGACACTCTGTCACCACCATGCATGCTCGACGGTATGTACATCTTTTGCCTGGGCAGACGCAACAGACCATCCCTGGCATTTGGAAACTCTTTACCGCACTCCATCCCTAGCATGGCAGCATCATCCTATTTGTCAGCGACATGACAGGTCGTTCTGTCGTGCAAGATCCACCACTGCCGCATTCCGCGGTGCTGTGCTGCAGATCACGAACGCGGTGTACTGTAAAGCTTCTTTTGTTTAAAAAATAGATATGTCGTATATGCATGCAGCAAAACAGGGTTTGGGTTTATCTCAGAAGTGTGTCTTTAGATCAGAACAACATGCATACAACAACTATTGTTATTCAAATTAATCAATGTTACAGGAACACAAATCAACAGTAATCCATGTGTTACAACAATAATTCAAAACTGAATAATTGAAAAACATGAATAAATGGTCCCAAAGCAAAGAATGGTACAAATAGGAAATAAGTACGCATTGCATTGCTGACTGACTTTTGAAACGATCCTAGTTACTACTCTCTCCGTTTCAAAATATAAGATGTTTTAGATTTGTGAAACAAATGTATCTAGACTTATTTTAGTGTGGAGGTTCACTCGGGTTTGTAATGAACCTACATATTAAAAGTAGTCTAGATACATTTGCTTCACAAAGCTAAAACATATTATATTTTGAAACAGAAGGAGTAGTAGCTAATCAAGTCAGACTGTTAGAGTAGGGTGGCCGAGAAGCTTCTTGCCGGTGCCCCCCCCAAACGTTAGTCTCTTGAAGGTGAAACTAAGCCTACTACGGAAGGACTTAGTTCGCTAGGGCAGTCAGTCAAACTTGGTAGGTATGGGCTCCCTCAAAAAAACTTGGTAGGTATGGGCCGCCCCTGAAGGCTTTTCTGAATACTGCCTCCACATAAGGTACCAGCTCGGGTTGATACACAACAATTAGCAACATGTATCCCGTCAACTCCACCGCCCGAGTTCCCTCTCGTTAGGGTTTTTTATCTCTCGCAGCGGCGGCTGCTTTGAGTTCCTATCTTTGGATCGTATTCCCCCAGGACGTTGGCTGCTGTTCTCAGGCCAATCGAGAGGGGACTTTGGCGACACGACTCGGGGACTCTGGCTCTCGGGCGAAGGCGAAGAGTTTGAATTGGGGGCTCGCTAGGGTTTGCAACCATGGATGCAGATCAGGAGACGGGTTCCTTGAGTGGAGGGGATTAAGATATTGATACGTTGATGAAACAGATGGGAATTCGGGAGGAAGACCTAGATGATGTGATTTTTGAGGAGGAGGCGGCACCACCTGAGATTCACTGGTTGGCCATTGCTAAATTCTACACTGAAGGAGAGTATTCAAACTTTTCGTTCTTTAAGAACATGCGCTCTGCATGGGATCTAGCCCAAGATGTGAAAACAAAATCTCTAGATGGTAATCTTCACACTTTTCAGTTCTCATGCCTTGGAGATTGGGAGAGAGTCATGGATGGAGGACCATGGGCCTTCCGTGGTAACCCGGTGGTGATCGTCCCTTATGACGGATTTACAAAACCTTCAACCATTGAATTCTTCCACGTTGATATATGGATCCAAATCCATGATTTACCATTAGGGTATGCTCCAATGATGAAATCCTTAGCATCTAAAGTGGGAACATGGATAGCTTCTGAAGGTAATTAGAATGACTTTGAGGGGAATTTTTACCGAGTTAGAGTGAAGCTGGACGTAAGAAAGCCTCTGAAAAGTGTTGTGTCTATAATCCGGGATGGAAAGAGAGAGCTATTCCTTGTTAAGTATGAGAAGTTGCCCAATTGGTGTCAGGTCTGCGGACATATGGGTCATGAATATAAGGATCATGGAGATGGCTTACATTCTCCGGATGCATTGATCTTCAAAAACCTTCGGGCTTCCTGGTCTATGAGAAGCGGGGGGAAAACTGAGCGCGGTCGAAGAGGTCGTGGTACGGGCTCTTTTTATGTTGGGAGAGGTTTCAATACTCGGGCTGGATCTGGGGTACACGAGCTTGGAAAACACAATGGGAAGGATGATATGTCTGAAGATGAGCTTGAGGCAAATAGAAACAAAGATATTGTCATGCATAATTCAGGAGATATGACGAACACACGGTCTAAGTTTACGGCTGCGATGGTTGCTGCTAATTCTGATAGAGTGGGGGATATGGTGAACCAATTTGAACCATCAGATCCACCAAGTCCTAATCCGGTGCGTGACCCAAAAAGAAAGAAGACTGATGAGGAGGCAGAAACAACTGATAACTCAGGATTGGCGGGCTCCCTCGAGGGCTGCCGCCAGGACCAATGAGGATATTAGGCCCGAACTGTCGGGGCTTGGGGAATGATCCGGCAGTTCGCTCGCTTCTGGACGTCTAGAGGCGAAATAACCCCGATGTGTTGTTTTTGTCGGAGACACACTTAGATCGGTATCCGGCAGACTGTTTGAAAAGGAGAATGAGGATGGATTTTAAGATTGTTAATCCTAGCAATGGCATAAGTGGTGGTGTTCTTTTACTCTGGAAAAGAGAAACCAATGTCCAGCAGATTTTCTCAGCTCCAAAATACATTGATGTCAAAATCACAGAGAGTCCTAACTAAGTTTGGCGGCTGACTGGAATCTATGGTGAACCAAGATGGAAGACAAACACCTGACGTGGGACAAAATAAAAGAGCTAAATGGTCAACATAATTTGCCTTGGGCAATTATTGGTGATTTTAATGAGATTTTATTTTCTCATGAAAAATAAGGGGGCAATCCTAGACCACAAAGCTACATGCAAGCGTTTCGGGATGTATTATCAGATTGTGACCTGATAGACCTTGGATTCTTGGAAGATCCTTTTACATGGAAGAGAAACCGAATCCGGGAAAGATTAGACCGGATAGTTGTGAACAGCGCTTGGCGAACAATGCACTTTGATGCTACTGTTAGACATTTAGATTTTGCTAGGTCAGATCACCGGCCGATTATGCTAGAGACGGAGAGCCACATTATAAACACTCGGAATAAATCGACGCATCAGTTTGAATCTAAAGGGCTACAGGAGAGTAACTTTCGTGAAATAGTTGAGAAGGCCTGGACAGATGTAGATGGTGCGGTTCATGAGGGTGGCGTCCTTGGAAAACTTGCTCACATGCATGCCTCCCTACATGAATGGGACAACTTGTACTTGAAGAAACCTCGAACGAAAATGCGCCAGGCACAGAGAAAATTGGATAAGGCGTTGAATGGCCCGATGAATGATGAGAATGATAAGATTGCAAAGGAGATGTCCGAACTGATTGATATGATGTTAGAACAGGAAGAAATTCATTGGCTCCAACGATCTCGCGCTAATTGGTTGATGCAGGGGGATCGAAACACTGCTTTTTCCATCAGTTTGCGACGGCGCTCCGCAAGAGGAACTATATTAGAAGACTAAAAGATCCTACTGGTGATTGGGTTACGTTGAAGGTACAGCGGCGCTAAAACCTCTCATTTTCCAATACTTTTCTGATCTTTTTACTTCTGAGATTCAGGCAACCGATCCGGCTGTTCTGGAAAAAATCATCCGAAGGTAACAGTTGATATGAACGAGAAATTAGTGGCGCCGTTTTCTCCTACTGACATCAAGAAAGCGGCCTTTAGCATTGGAGACTTTAAGGCCCCAGGCCCTGATGGTCTTTATGCTATTTTCTATAAAAAGTTTTGGAGTATGTGTGGTGAACAAATTACTAATGAGATTTTACAGGCTCTTAATACTGGAATTATACCGGATGGGTGGAATGACACCACAATCGTTCTAATCCCCAAGGTGGATAATCTCGAGTTGGTAACCTAATTTCGTCCAGTAAGTCTCTGCAATATGATCTATAAGATTATATCCAAGATGCTTGCTTTGCGCCTCAAGCAGATTCTCCCTGATGTCATATCCCCTATGCAAAGTGCATTCATACCTGGACATTTGATAACTGATAATTTTCTTGTTGCTTATGAGACTATCCATGCTATTAAGAAGAAAAGGCGGGGAAACTCATGTGTGTGTGTGCTGTCAAACTAGATATGCATATGGCCTATGATCGGGTTGAATGGGTGCTCCTAGAAAATATGATCAGAAAGTTGGGATTTTCTAATAGATGGATTACCCTAATGATGGCTTATGTGACGTCTGTAAGATACCAAGTCCGGTTTAATTCAGAAGAAACTGAGATGTTTATTCCTACTAGGGGGTTGCGTCAAGGTGACCCCCTTTCTTCATATTTGTTCCTTATATGTGCGGAGGGCTTATCTAGGCTCCTGTTGCATGAAGAAGAAGTTGGTGGCATTGATGGGTTAAGAGTGTGCAGAAATGCACCGTTAGTATCTCATTTACTTTTTGCTGATGATTCTCTTATTCTCATGAAGGCGGATATGAAAAATACAACTGTAGGGGTTCGTAGCATGAAAAACAAAAAATTTCTACCGCATGCAAACAAACAAGCCAAGATCTATGTACTAGATTGTAGCAACGAGTCGATAGAGGAACTCACCCTCGAAGATTCTAAAGCGGTTAACGAGAGCAGATTTTTGTGGGTGATGTAGTCGTACTCTTTCCGATCTCAAGATCGTGTAGACGATCCTTCCGGCGCCGCATTCCGGCAGCTCTGCGATCGGTCACACGTTAAGAATTTTCGATGAAGACCTTCCTCTCCCTTGTTCCAGCAGGCAGCGGAGGTTGTAACACTCTCCTCGCGATTCCGGCAGCACAACGGCGTGGTACCGGAAGTAGAGGGGAGATCTCGCAGGGCTTCGCCTTAAGCCGGAGCGAGTATGGTGGACTATGATGTTGGAGATATGCCCTAGAGGCAATAATAAATATAGTTATTATTATATCTTTGTGTTTATGATAAATGTTTACATTCATGCTATAATAGTATTAACAAGGAAAAATTAATACTTGTGTGATTTGTAAACTAAAATAGAGTCCCTAGTAAAGCCTCTTTATAATACTAGCTTGTTGGTTAATAAATGATTGTGGTTTCCCTATCATGAACATTGAGATGTTATTAACAACAAGGTCATATCGTTAGGAGAATGATATGGTGGACATACTCCTATAGATAAGCGTAGCATAAAGATCAAGTCATTTTAATAGTTCAATTGCTATATGCTTTCTGATACATAGTAACCTAATTCCTTCGACCATGAGATCATGCATATCACCTTCACCGAAAGGATGCTTTGATAACATCAAACACCACACCGTAACTGGGTGGCTATAAAGGTGGCATTAAGTGTTCGGAAAGTATTGGTTGAGACACATGGATCAAGAGTGGGATTTGTCCATCCATATGACGGATAGATATACTCTGGGCCCTCTCGGTGGAATATCATCCAATTAGCTTGCAAGCATGTGACTGTCTCACAAGGGATCACATATCACGGGAACGTGAAAAGAGTACTTATCTGTAACAAGGTTGAACTAGGTATGCAGAGATACCGACGATCATAACCTTGGATAAGTAAACTATCATGAGACAAAGGGAAATTGGTATCGTATGTAAGTGGTTCATTCGATCGCAAAGTAATCGTAGAAATATGTGGGAGCCATATGAATTTCCAGATTCCTCTATTGGTTATTGTTCGGAGAAGTGTCTCGATCATGTCCGCATAATTCACGAACCATAGGGAGACACACTTAAGGATTCGACATTGTTTAAGTAGTTATGGAATGATGAGTAAGAGACCGAATGTTGTTCGGAGTCTCGGATGGGATCCGGGATATCACGAGGAGATCCGGAATGGTCCGGAGAATAAGGTTCATATAAGGAAAGTCCAGTTTCGGGGTTGGAGAATGGTTCCGGTGTTTTCATGGAGAATGTTTTAGAAGGTTCCGGAATGTCCGGCACTCCGGAGGGGAAGGGTACATGAATGTGTCATATCAAGTTTGAATGATTGCATCATGTACTAGGTGTCATCGCTGAACAAAATAAAGGATTTAATCAAATCCTAGTTTGAAAAGTCAAACGCCAATTTGAAAAGTCAAACGGCTATTTTGTGAGGAGTGGTGAGGAGAGTAGGGAAACCTTGGGGAGGAGTTCCTCCCCTCCACCGCCGGCCCACTTGGGAAACCGAGTTGGGGAGGGACTCCCCTCCCCTGGCGCTCCCCCTCCATCTATATAAGGAGGGGCAGGGCTGCCCCTCCAAGACACAACCCACGCACCCCGCAAACCCTAGCCCCGGTGCCGCCACCTCCTACTGCCACCGCCGCCTAGGCAAGCCGCCGCCTAGGCAAACCCTAGCCGCCGGCCCTTGCTCCTCCTTGGCGTGTCTAAACCCTAGATCGCCGAGGGTCTCTCTCATAGTCCACCATACTCGCTCCGCCTTAAGGCGAAGCCCTGCGAGATCTCCCCTCTACTTCCGGTACCACGCCGTTGTGCTGCCGGAATCGCGAGGAGAGTGCTACAACCTCCGCTTTCTTTGGAACAAGGGATAGGAAGGTCTTAGTCGAGTAATCTAACGTGTGACCGATCATGAAGCGCTGCCGAACGCATGGCCGAAGGATCGTCTTCGATCTTGAGATCGGCAAGAGTACGACTACATCACCCACGAGAATCCGCTCTCGTTAAACACTTTGGAATCTTCGAGGGTGAGTTATTCCATCGACTCGTTGCTACAATCTAGTAGATAGATCTTGGCTTGTTTGTTTGTATGCGGTAGAAATTTTTTTGCTCATGCGGAAGCTAAGGTTTGATCTTGACGAGCCTAGCATGTACAGACATGGTCTCGGAACACGGATCACCGAAAGGTAAAGCATGAATCATATAGTAGATATGATGAACATGTCGATTGTTCGCCATTGAAGCTACATCAACTCTCGTGATGATCGGTTTTGATGTGGTGGATTTGGTTCGTGTGATCACTAAAACAATGTGAGGGATATTGCTTTGAGTGGGAGTTCACCTAGATTAATTTAACTATTAATTAGAACTCAATTTGTCATAAACTTAGTCTAAACTATTACAAATATGTTGTAGATCAATGACGGCCCCTACCATCAATTTTAATGCGTTCCTAGAGAAAGAAAAGTTGAAAAACAATGGAAGCAACTTCGCGGATTGGTTCCGCAATTTGAGGATTGTCCTCACAGCTGGTAATTTGACCTATGTGCTGGATGCACCGCTGGGTGACCCACCTGCAGCTACTTCTACCGATGAAGTAAAGAATGTTTACCTCACTCGGAAGACTCAGTACTCCACAGTTCAGTGTGCTATCTTGTATGGTTTAGAATCAGAGCTTCAGAAAAGGTTTGAGAATTCAGACCCACATGATATTGTCCATGATCTCAAATTGATCTTTGAGACTCATGCGGCAATTGAGAGCTATGAGGCTTCTGAAAAGTTCTTTAACTGCAAGATGGAAGAAGGCAGCTCCGTCAGTGAGCATGTGCTTAAGATGTCTGGGCACGCAAACAAACTTCAAAGCTTAGCGATAGTGATTCCTAATGCTTTGGGGATTTACCGTGTCCTTCAATCACTACCACCAAGTTACAAGAACTTTGTGATGAACTACAACATGCAAAACATGAACAAGACGTTGCCAGAACTCTTCGCCATGTTGAAATCTGTAGAAGTGGAGATCAAGAAAGTGCACCAAGTGTTGTTGGTCAATAAGACCACCAAATTCAAGAAAGGCAAGTCTAAGCAAAAGGGACACTTCAAGAAGGGTGGTAAGAAAGTTACCACGCCGACGAAGAAGACCAAGGCTGGACCTAAGCACGACATCGAGTGCTTTTACCGCAAGGAGAAGGTCCTTGGAAGCGGAATTTCCCAAAGTACTTGGCGGATTTGAAGAACGGCAACATCAAGAAGAAAGGTATATCCGATATACATGTTATTGATGTGTATCTCACTAGTACTAAGTAGTAGTGCCGGGTATTTGATACGGTTCGATTGCTCATATTTGTAACTCAAACAGGTGCAGAATAAGCGGAAGCTAGCGAAGAGCGAGGTGACGATGCGCGTGAAATGGATCAAAGGTTGATGTGATCGCCACGCACGCTACCTCTTCATCTACCATCAGGATTAGTTTTATACTTAAATAATTGTTATTTGGTGCCTGCGTTAAGCATGAACATTATATCAGGATCTTGTTTATTGCGAGACGGTTACTTGTTTAAGTCCGAGAATAATGGTTGTTCGATTTATATGAGTAATATGTTTTATGCACATGCACCTTTGATAAATGGTCTATTCTTATTGAATCTCGATAGTGGAAATACACATATTAATAACATTGAGGCTAAACGTTTGAAATCGAGCGATAACTCGACCTATATGTGGCAATCGCTGCCTTGGTCACATTGGAGTGAAGCGTATGAAGAAACTCCATTCCGATGGACTTCTTGAATCACTTGATTTCGAATCACTTGAAAGATGCGAAGCATGTCTGATGGGAAAAATGACTAAGACTCCATTTTCGGTATGATGGAGCGAGCTACGGACTTATTGGAAATCATACATACCGATGTGCGTGGTCCAATGAATGTAGCATCGCGCGGTGGTTATCGTTATGTTCTTACCTTCACGGATGATTTGAGTAGATATGGGTATATCTATTTCATGAAACATAAGTCCGAGACTTTTGAGAAGTTTAAGGAATTTCAAAGTGAGGTTGAGAATCAACGTAACAAGAAGATTAAATTTCTATGTTCTGATCGTGGAGGTGAATGTCTAAGTTACGAGTTTGGCGAGCATTTGAAGAAATGCGGAATACTTTCACAATTGACACCGCCGGGAACACCATACCGTAATGGTGTGTCCGAACGTCGTAATCGAACTCTCTTAGATATGGTTCGTTCTATGATGTCACTTACAGATTTACCGCTATCATTTTGGGGTTATGCATTAGAAACAGTCGCATTCACTTTAAATAGGGCACCATCTAAATCCGTTGAAACGACACCGTATGAATTATGGTTTGGGAAGAAACCTAAATTGTCGTTTCTTCAAGTTTGGGGTTGCGAAGCCTATGTAAAGAAGTTACAACCGGACAAGCTCGAACCCAAAGCGGAAAAATGCGTCTTCATAGGATACCCGAAGGAAACTATCGGGTATACCTTCTATCATAGATCCTAAGGCAAAATTTTCGTTGCCAAGAACGGATCATTTCTAGAGAAAGAATTTCTCTCGAAAGAAGTGACTGTAAGGAAAGTAGAACTCGACGAGGTTGTCAAACCTTCTCTCGAACTTGCGAGTAGCGCAGCACCGGAAGTGGTTCATGTGGTTCCTGCATCAATAAGAGAGGAAGCTAATGATGATGATCATGAAACTTCGGTTGTAGTTACTATAGAGCCTCGCAAGTCAACGAGAACTCGTACCACTCCTGATTGGTATGATCCCGTAATGAATGTCATGTTGGTGGACAACACCGATGACCCTGCGACATATGAGGAAGCGATGATGAGCCCAGATTCCAATAAATGGCAAGAAGCCATGAAATCCGAGATTGGATCCATGTACGAAAACCAAGTATGGACTTTGGTGGACTTACCGGATGGCCGGAAGGCTATCGAGAACAAATGGATTTTCAAGAAGAAAACAGATGCTGATGGTAATGTTACTGTCTATAAAGCTCGACTTGTCGCAAAAGGGTTTCGACAAATTCAAGGAGTTGACTACGATGAGACTTTCTCACCAGAAGCGAAGCTAAAGTCTGTGAGGATTATGTTAGCAATCGCTGCATATTATGATTATGAGATATGGCAGATGGATGTCAAAACAGCATTCCTCAATGGAGACATTGATGAAGAGTTGTATATGATGCAACCCAAAGGTTTTGTCGATCCTAAAGATGCTAACAAGGTATGCAAACTTCAAAGATCCATTTATGGATTGAAGCAAGTATCCCGAAGTTGGAATCAACGTTTTGATAAGGTAATCAAAAGTTTTGGTTTTATACAAACTTATGGAGAAGCTTGTATTTACAAGAAAGTGAGTGGGAGCTCTGTAGCATTCTTAATACTATATGTAGATGACATATTGTTGATTGGGAATGATGTAGACCTTCTTAATAGTGTCAAGGAATATTTGAATAATAGTTTTTCAATGAAAGATCTTGGCGAAGCAGCTTACATATTAGGCATAAAGATTTATAGAGATAGATCGAGACGCCTAATATCATTGTCACAAAGTACATATTTGGACAAAGTTCTAAAGAGGTTTGGAATGGAAGATAGCAAGAAAGGGTTCTTGCCCATGTTGCCCAATACGATGTTGAGTAAAACTCAAAGTCCGACAACGGCGGAAGATAGAGAAAGGATGAGTAAGACTCCCTATGCCTCAGCCATAGGATCTCTAATGTATGCCATGCTATGTACTAGACCCGACATTGCATATGCTGTTAGTTTAACTAGCAGATATCAAAGTGATCCAGAGGATCATTGACAATGATCAAAAACATCCTTAAGTACTTGAGAAGAACTAAGGATATGGTTCTTTCTTATGGAGGTGATGAACAACTCGTTGTTAATGGTTACACCGATGCTAGTTGGAACACCGATCCGGATGATTCTAAATCGCTAACTGGATAATGCATTTACTTTGAATGGTGCAGTAGTTAGTCGGAGGAGTGCAAAGCAAAGCGTTGTGGCGAGATCTTCAATCTGAATCAGAATACATGGTGCTTGAGGCTTCACAAGAAGCGATATGGATGAAAGAGTTCATTACAGAGCTCGGTGTGGTTCCTAGTGCGCTGGACCCAATGTCAATCTACTGTGATAACATGGGCGCCGTAGCCAATGCGCAAGAACCAAGGTCACACAAGAAGCTGAAGCACATCAAGCTACGTTTTCACGCTATTCGAGAACATGTCCAAGATGGGGACATAAAGATTTGCAAAGTACACAGAGATCTGAATGTGGCGGATCCGTTGACTAAACCTCTCCCGAGGGCAAAACATGACCAGCACCAAACTGCCATGGGTGTTCGGTATATTACCATGTAATCTAGATTAGATGACTCTAGTGCAAGTGGGAGACTGTTGGAGATATGCCCTAGAGGCAATAATAAATATAGTTATTATTATATCTTTGTGTTTATGATAAATGTTTACATTCATGCTATAATAGTATTAATAAGGAAACATTAATACTTGTGTGATTTGTAAACTAAAATAGAGTCCCTAGTAAAGCCTCTTTATAATACTAGCTTGTTGGTTAATAAATGATTGTGGTTTCCCTATCATGAACATTGAGATGTTATTAACAACAAGGTCATATCGTTAGGAGAATGATATGGTGGACATACTCCTATAGATAAGCGTAGCATAAAGATCAAGTCATTTTAATAGTTCAATTGCTATATGCTTTCTGATACATAGTAACCTAATTCCTTCGACCATGAGATCATGCATATCACCTTCACCGGAAGGATGCTTTGATGACATCAAACACCACACCCGGGTGGCTATAAAGGTGGCATTAAGTGTTCGGAAAGTATTGGTTGAGACACATGGATCAAGAGGGATTTGTCCATCCATATGATAGATATACTGGGCCCTCTGGTGGAATGTCATCCAATTAGCTTGCAAGCATGTGGCTCACAAGGGATCACATATCACGGAGCGAGAAAGAGTACTTATCTGTAACAAGGTTGAACTAGGTATGCGAGATACCGACGATCATAACCTTGGATAAGTAAACTATCGTGAGACAAAGGGAAATTGGTATCGTAAGTGGTTCATTCGATCGCAAAGTAATCGAGAAATATGTGGAGCCATATGAATTTCCAGATTCCTCTATTGGTTATTGTTCGAGAAGTGTCTCGATCATGTCCGCATAATTCACGAACCGTAGGGGAGACACACTTAAGGATTGACGTTGTTTGAGTAGTTATGGAATGATGATAAGAGAATTTTGTTTTTGTTGGTCTCGGATGGGATCCGGGATATCACGAGGAGATCCGGAATGGTCCGAAGAATAAGATTCATATAAGGAAAGTCCTGTTTCGGGGTTGGAGAATGGTTCCGGTGTTTTCATGGAGAATGTTCTAGAAGCTTCCGGAATGTCCGGCACTCCGGAGGGGAAGGGTACATGAATGTGTCATATCAAGTTTGAATGATTGCATCATGTACTAGGTGTCATCGCTGAACAAAATAAAGGATTTAATCAAATCCTAGTATGAAAAGTCAAACGCCAATTTGAAAAGTCAAACAGCTATTTTGTGAGGTGGAGGGGAAGTAGGAAACCTACTTAGGGAGGAGTTCCTCCCCTCCACCGCCGGCCCACTTGGGAAACCGAGTTGGGGAGGGACTCCCCTCGGCGCCGCCCATCTATATATGGAGGGCAGGTCGCCTCCAAGACACAAACCCACGCACCCAACCCCACCCAGCCCTGGCCCGCCACCTCCGCCGCCACTGCCGCCTAGGGCAAGCCGCCGCCGCCTAGGCAAACCCTATCCGCCGGCCCTTGCTCCTCCTTGGCATGTCTAAACCCTAGATCGCCGAGGGTCTCTCTCATAGTCCACCATACTCGCTCCGGCTTAAGGCGAAGCCCTGCGAGATCTCCCCTCTACTTCCGGTACCACGCCGTTGTGCTGCCGGAATCGCGAGGAGAGTGCTACAACCTCCGCTGCCTGCTGGAACAAGGGAGAGGAAGGTCTTCGTCGAGTACCGAACGTGTGTCCGGCATGGAAGCGCCATTTAACGCAATGGAAGGATCGTCTTCGCGATCTTGAGATCGGCAAGAGTACGACTACATCACCCACGAGAATCCGCTCTTGTTAAACACTTTGGAATCTTTGAGGGTGAGTTATTCCATCGACTCGTTGCTACAATCTAGTAGATAGATCTTGGCTTGTTTATTTGTATGCGGTAGAATTTTTTTGTTTTCCATGCTACGAACCCCTGCATATGAGAGAGGCCTTGGCGATCTAGGGTTTAGAGGCACCAAGGGAGGTGGCTAGGCCAGCGTCTAGGGCTTGGGGAGATCCCCAACTCGGCGGCTTGGAGCAAACCCTAGGGCGGCAACGACTTGTGGTGGTCGGCGGCTAGGGCTAGGGTTTTGGTGGAGAGAGGTGTGTACTAGAGGGGGCACCCCTGCCCCTTCTTTTATAGGTGGGAGGGCGCCAGCCAGGGGAGGAGAGTCCTCCCCCAAGTCGGCCTCCTTGGCCGGCGGGTGGAGGGAGAGGAACTCCTCCCCAAGTAGGTTTCCTACTCTCCCTCCACCAAGCAAAACTGCCGTTTGACTTTTCAAATTGGCGTTTGACTTTTCAAACTAGGATTTGATTTATCCCTTTATTTTGCCCAGCCATGATACCTAGTACATGATGCAATCATTCCAACTTGTTATGACACATTCATGCACCCTTCCCCTCCGGAGTGCCGGACCTTCCGGACCCTTCTAGAACATTCCCGATGAAAACACGGGAATCATTCTCCAACTCCGAAACAGGACCTTCCTTATATGAATCTTATTCTTCGGACCATTCCGGATCTCCTCGTGATATCCCGGATCCCATCCGAGACTCCGAACAACATTAGGTCTCTTACTAATCATTCCATAACTACTCAACAACATCGAATCCTTAAGTGTGTCTCCCTACGGTTCGTGAATTATGCGGACATGATCGAGACACTTCTCTGAACAATAACCAGTAGAGGAATCTGGAAATTCATATGGCTCCCACATATTTCTATGATTACTTTGCGATCGAATGAACCACTTAAATACGATACCAATTTCCCTTTGTCTCACGATAGTTTACTTATCCGAGGTTTTGATCGTCGATATCTCTGCATACCTAGTTCAACCTTGTTACCGATAAGTACTCTTTTCTCATTCCCGTGGTATGTGATCCCTTGTGAGCCAGTCACATGCTTGCAAGCTAATTGGATGACATTCCACCGAGAGGGCCTAGAGTATATCTATCCGTCATATGGATGGACAAAACCCACTCTTGATCCATGTGTCTCAACCCATACTTTTCGAACACTCAATGCCATCTTTATAGCCACCCAGTTACGGTGTGGTATTTGATGTCATCAAAGCATCCTTCCGGTGATGGTGATAAGCATGATCTCATGGTCGAAGGAATTAGGTTACTATGTATCAGAAAGCTTATAGCAATTGAACTATTAAAATGACTTGATCTTTATGCTATGCTTATCTATAGGAGTATGTCCATCATACCATTCTCCTAATGATATGACCCTGTTGTTAATAACATCTCTATGTTCATAATCAGGAAACCATAATCATATATTAACCAACAAGCTAGTTTAACAAGAGGCTTTACTAGGGACTCTTTGATGTTTACAAATCACACAAGTATTAATGTTTCCGGTTAATACAATTATAGCATGGTATGTAAACATTTATCATAAGTATGAAGATATGATAATAACCACTTTATTATTGTCTCTTGGGCATATCTCCAACAGTCTCCCACTTGCACTAGAGTCAATAATCTAGTTTCAAACCTTTGTGTATTCAACACATATGGCTTTCTGGTGTCGTATGTACACGATTGCTAGTGGTCAACTGATCTCCGGATCTGACACTTCCAGGTCCGTGTGTAATTGCATGTCTTTGCGTCTCTACGCATCACTCATTCTCTAATGAGATGGCTTTGTACAAATTTGATCCTTTGGTGTGACCTTTAGTTCTTTGGGGTTAAAACATGTTGATAATATTGTCGTACAATATATCTTCATAGTATTATCCCTGCTGTGAACTACACCTAGTTTGATAACAAACTACTTGACACAAATGCCCTCTTTTGCTGCTATAATAGCAGTTATATACTTAGCCTTTTGTTGTAGTATCTGTCATAATGTTTTAACTTTGGAACTCATCCAAATCCATTATGGAACTTACTTTCCATCATATTGTGCCACCCTTAGTTTAGATTGAGATAAACTTAATTTGTACTTTGTGACAAAACTAGTATCAATGTAATTCATTTACAATGAACTAACCATCTATTTGTCACTTCTACAAAATAATATATTCTTATTTCTTTTACAAGATCATAAGAATATCTTTCCAATAATCATCCTATGAATCATTCTGGTATACGCTCATAACATTTAGAGCATAGGACATATCTGGATTTGTACACATCACAGCATGATTGATAAAATACTCTTGTGATTTTATACATCAAGTATCAATCTATACTTGAATATTTGTTTCACTTACCAAGTGTCAATACACTTGAATATATCATCAATATTAAACTCATTCAATCCTTTCTGTGCGACAAGAACCTTTCTTGTAGTTTCTATATTGAACTCATTCAATATATCATCTATGTACTTTCAGCACAACCATATTAGCGTCTATTGATGCCAAATATTCGGGTTTTGCCTAAGTCTTTAATCGAGATGAAATTCTTATCCTGTGTTAATAAAAGATACATTATTTCCAATCAACAATATGTCTTCCACATAATGTATTAGAAACATGTCTTAGCGCTCCCACTTAATTTCTTGAAAATGCAAGCATCTTCATCGTCTCCGATGAAATTAAACTTTTTTAACAGTTTCATCATAGTGAAGATTCCAACTCCGCGATGCTTACTTCAACCATTGAAGTTTGCATATGCTTTTAGCATCCTTTTAATTAACAAAACCCTTTGGACCATGTCATGCACACATCCTTTGGTAACCATTCTATTAGAATAACTTGTTTTGTTT
This sequence comes from Avena insularis, assembly GCA_023614405.1. Classification (NCBI taxonomy): domain Eukaryota; kingdom Viridiplantae; phylum Streptophyta; class Magnoliopsida; order Poales; family Poaceae; genus Avena; species Avena insularis. The sequence continues at coordinate 371,344,301 of CM042695.1, read as the reverse complement.
ATTCAACACATAACAAAATTATATGTCGTGGTTGCTACATTAATCCGTCTAGACTAAATATCGCTTAATGAAAGATCAGATCTTGTCATAGTCAACTCTTTGAACATTGTCCTGAACTCTTTCCCGACATGTCGATAATTTCATAGATGTGAAACATCCATGTCTATTTCTTTATAGATCCAAATACGACTGTAAGGTCTTATACCTTTCTAGAGGGTCTTTCAAGTTCAAAGCTTGATCTCTCGTATATGGAACTATCACGGATTTTATGGCTTCAAGCCATTTGACGGAGTCAGGGCCCATCATCGCTTCTTTGCATGTAGTCAAATCATTGTTGTAAAATAATGATTTAACTCTCAAATCTTGGTATTTGATTGTTTACCCGACCTCCTTGTTTCAATAGGAACTTAGACCTCTGTGACCACAACTTTTGAGGCACGTGAGCCATGAGCATTGTTGCTGCCTTCGGAACACTTTTCGGTGCTACGCAACTTTGCACATATAGCTAAGGTTCCTTTAACCTTATCAAAGTTCTATTTTCCTCCCACTTAACTTTTCACGAAAAATTCCTTCACTAAGAAACTTGACGTTTTAAGCGACAAACATTTTTGTCTCCGATGTTATGGAGGAATAGTTATTCGAAATAACATACAAAGACAGGTTCATCCGACTTTGGTTGCAAACATCTTTCTTATGCATAGCATACCAATGTTTAAGAAAGGACAACTTGGGTTTTATCCCAAACCATAACTTTATATGGTGTCAATTCAACGGATTATGATGGAGCTCTTTTCAGTGGAAAAACGGTAGTCTCTAAAGCTTTTAATCTTTAAAATATAATGGCAGTTTTATGAATTACACCTTTGATCTTACCATGTCAAACAAGGTTTAATTACATATCTCTAATTCTCCATACTCTTATGGTGTTTCGAGAAATGCAAATCCACGGAACGATTCCTTAAATCTTAGGTATTATGCTAAACTCGTAACTCAAATATCTTCCTTTATGATCTTATCATAAACTATTTATATTCTTGTTACAATGATTTTGCACTTCATCTTGAAAATATTTGAACTTTTCAATTGTTTCATACTTCATCCTTATTAAGTAAATATTCATATATTCACTCAAATTTTTGGAGGAAGCATATGAAGTTGAAATCCATCGCTCTTGACTACACATAATGGACTTCATACAACAATATGTACAAGTTCCAATAAGCCAGTCATTCGTTCCTTTTGGCCTATGAACGAAGTTTTAATTATCTCTAGGAAAGTTTCACAAGCGTCATTTGATCAAAAATCAAAAGACTCCAAAATTCCATCCACATGGAGTTTCTTCATGTTTTCTTTCCAATATAATTTAAACGGCGATGTCACTTCATAAGTGATCTTTCAATCAATTTGTCTTTCGACATTTTAGCACTAGTTTTATGGATGTGATTTCTCCAACGATATTTGTGAATCATCCATCTTTTATGGATTACGGCAATTAATTGAACAACCCTTTTGATCTCATAATACCTGATAAAACAAATCTTGAAGGCAAGCTTTGATGTTTCACGAGCAACACAATAACCCTTTATTTGTTCTCAATGAACATTATCACATATTCTTTTGCTAGTTACTTAGGCCATTGTAGTTTATGAATTCTGTTGTTTCGTATGACGATTCATACCAACAAATTCAGTATCCAATACTTATGAACCACATTATTTAATAAGCAAAGAATACAGCCATAACACGTATATCCTCTATATACCCAAACTGAACAATTCTAGTCTTTTCTTTTCTTTTCTGCCATATATTTATGAGATTCTCTTTCAGTATTTCTTTTCTGTTTGAAAGAATCTATCAACATCAATAGTGGAGCCATACACATGACACATAGTCCAAATCATGTATAGTAAAATACCAATGTCTTTGGACTTGCACTTTGAAGTAGATTACCATCATCAGATGTTTGGTGTTCTTTCAAATTCCTTTCTTTAGTAATCACTTGGTGTAGTAAACATTTTACCTACATCAGATATTCACCTTTATCATGGAATTATCCATGATCAAGCTACTTTTAGCTTATTACGGTGAATCGCGAGTATAATGTTGCTCTCCAAAACCTTTTGGAGGATTAGGACAACTAGTGTCTCCAACCTTTTGCAAATTCTCATCAAATATGAGAACATGACTTTTGCATATTATACTCTATCATGTTGCAACCAAAACTTCGTTTCAGATATCACAATATCTTCCACACATCATGGTTTCTGAAACAACTCTTTCAGATCCTAGATAACCTTGATATTAAGACAATCCTTTGAATATCAAGAATCATGGAGACAAACATGATACTCATACACTAACACTTGGAATTGTCACTCTTGATTTAATACCAATTATTAAACTTCATGGAGTAACAGGAACTTACTGAAAGTTTGCAATAGGACTTTTAAACTTTAGATTAACACTTCAAAACAATACGATACCAGTTCGTAAAGTAACTAACCAGAATTCTATAGTTCTATCATCTCAATTATAACTAAGCGCAAGGTGGTAAACGGATGCCAATGACTACAACAACTATGCAAATTCACTTTGATTTAATTTATGATAAATAGTGTTCAACTTTTAATCATATTGCCGTTGAACTCCCACTCAAAACAATATCCCTCACATTGTTTTAGTGATCACACGAACCAAATCCACCATATCAAAACCGATCATCACGAGAGTTGATGTAGCTTCAATGACGAACAATCAACATGTTCATCATATCTACTATATGACTCATGCTTTACCTTTCGGTGATCCGTGTTTCGAAACCATGTCTGTACATGCTAGGCTCATCAAGATCAAACCTTAGCTTCCTCATGAGCAAATCTGGCTTGCTCACGTTGTATACACTCGCATAATCTAACACACCCGATCATCACGTGGTGCTTCGAAACAACGAGCTTTAGCAACGGTGCTTACTAAGGATGAACACTTTAAAACTTGAAATTGTGTGCTTGAGGGATCATCTTATAATGCTACCGTCGTTAACTAAGCAATACAAGATGCATAAAAGGATTAACATCGCATGCAATTCATAATATGTGATATGATATGGCCTTTCTTCTTGTGCTTCTGATCTCCATCTTTAAGCACGAACATGATCTCCATCATCACCAGCATGGAGTCAAGGTTAATGGCGCCGTTTCATGGTTGTCGTCCACCAGCTTGAACTATTACAACTACTTTGAATAGACACGCGGATCTTAACAGAATTTAAAGAAAACCATATGGCTCATGTCAGTTGTCAACTTACAATAAGGAACATTGCATACATCAAATATAATCACAATCATGGCCATATCACATCACAACACACCCCTGCAAAACAAAGTTAGACGCCTCTAATTTTCTTTGCATGTTTTACGTGGTTTGGGGCTTTCAATAAGTGTCGTTCTAACTTACGAACAAGAACCACAACATTGATACTAGTATTGTCAATCACCCGTTGTAAATTGAATCTTAACTATGTTGGGAGAAACAGGCACCCGCAAAGCCACTTATGCAATACAAGTTGCATGTCAAGCGTGGAGCAAGTCTCATGAACGATGTCATGTAAGGTTAGCACGGGCCGCTTCATCCTACCATCCCGCAATATGCAAAGTACACAAGAAGCAATCGACAACAAAAGCATCAATGCCCACAATGACCATTGTGTTCTACTCGTGCAACAGATCTACATATAGACACGGCTCTGATACCACTGTAGGGGTTCGTAGCATGGAAAACAAAAATTTTCTACCGCATGCAAACAAACAAGCCAACATCTATCTACTAGATTGTAGCAACGAGTCGATAGAGGAACTCACCCTCGAAGATTCCAAAGCGGTTAACGAGAGCAGATTATCGTGGGTGATGTAGTCGTACTCTTTCCAATCTCAAGATCGTGTAGACGATCCTTCCGGCGCCGCGTTCCGTGAGCTCCCTGCAATCGGTCACACGCTCTGATTGATGAAGACCTTCCTCTCCCTTGTTCCAGCAGGCAGCGGAGGTTGTAGCACTCTCCTCACGATTCCGGCAGCATGACGGCGTGGTACCGGAAGTAGAGGGGAGATCTCGCAGGGCTTCGCCTTAAGCCGGAGCGAGTATGGTGGACTATGAGAGAGGCCTTGGCGATCTAGGGTTTAGAGGCACCAAGGGAGGTGGCTAGGCCGGCGGCTAGGGCTTGGGGAGATCCCCAACTCGGCGGCTTGGAGCAAACCCTAGGGCGGCGGCGACTTATGGTGGCCGGCGGCTAGGGCTAGGGTTTTGGTGGAGAGAGGTGTGTACTAGAGGGGGCACCCCTGCCCCTTCTTTTATAGATGGGAGGGCGCCGGCCAGGGGAGGAGAGTCCTCCCCCAAGTCGGCCTCCTTGGCCGGCGGGTGGAGGGAGAGGAACTCCTCCCCAAGTAGGTTTCCTACTCTCCCTCCACCAAGCAAAACTGCCGTTTGACTTTTCAAATTGGCGTTTGACTTTTCAAACTAAGATTTGATTTATCCCTTTATTTTGCCCAGCCATGATACCTAGTACATGATGCAACCATTCCAACTTGTTATGACACATTCATGCACCCTTCCCCTCCAGAGTGCCAGACCTTCCGGACCCTTCTAGAACATTCCCGATGAAAACACCGGAATCATTCTCCAACTCCGAAACAGGACCTTCCTTATATGAATCTTATTCTCCAGACCATTCCAGATCTCCTCGTGATATCCCGGATCCCATCCGAGACTCTGAACAACATTCAGTATCTTACTCATCATTCCATAACTACTCAACAACATCGAATCCTTAAGTGTGTCTCCCTACGGTTCGTGAATTATGCGGACATGATCGAGACACTTCTCCGAACAATAACCAATAGAGGAATCTGGAAATTCATATGGCTCTACATATTTCTACGATTACTTTGGTCGAATGAACCACTTACATACGATACCAATTTCCCTTTGTCTCATGATAGTTTACTTATCCGAGGTTTTGATCGCGTATCTCCGCATACCTAGTTCAACCTCGCTACCAATAAGTACTCTTTTCTCGCTTCCGTGGTATGTGATCCTGTGATCCAAATACATGCTTGCAAGCTAATTGGATGACATTCCACCGAGAGGGCCCAGAGTATATCTATCCGTCATATGGATGGACAAATCCCACTCTTGATCCATGTGTCTCAACCCATACTTTCCGAACACTCAATGCCATCTTTATAGCCACCCAGTTACGGTGTGGTGTTTGATGTCATCAAAGCATCCTTCCGGTGATGGTGATAAGCATGATCTCATGGTCGAAGGAATTAGGTTACTATGTATCAGAAAGCTTATAGCAATTGAACTATTAAAATGACTTGATCTTTATGCTACGCTTATCTATAGGAGTATGTCCATCATACCATTCTCCTAATGATATGACCCTGTTGTTAATAATATCTCTATGTTCATAATCAGGAAACCATGATCATACATTAACCAACAAGCTAGTTTAACAAGAGGCTTTACTAGGGACTCTTTTATGTTTACAAATCACACAAGTATTAATGTTTCCGGTTAATACAATTATAGCATGGTATGTAAACATTTATCATAAGTATGAAGATATGATAATAACCACTTTATTATTGCCTCTTGGGCATATCTCCAACAACAACTTCGTTGCAGCAAGTGTTAGATACCTATTGTGCAAATTCGGGCCAGATGGTGAGTTTGGCGAAATCAATCATCTTTTTCTCCCCAAATACAAATGTGGTGGTTAGAGCTGAAATTTGTGAAGCACTCCATATTGATGCAGAAGCCCTTTCGGATAAATATCTTGGGATCTCTGCTCTAGTAGGGGCGGATAGAAGTGACGGCTTTATTCATTTTTTGGAGCGTATTATCCAGAGGATCAATGGGTGGAAGGAAAAACATCTGTCTATTAAAGGGAAGGAAATCTTTTTGAAGGCGGTCGCTCAAGCAATCCCGGTGTATGCCATGTCAGTATTTCAAATACCTATAGGGGTCTGTAAAAGGATGACAGATGCAATCTCACAATTCTGGTGGGGCGATGATGAGAACAGTAAAAAGATGCATTGGCTAGCATGGTGGAAACTCTGTTATCCAAAAAAAGAAGGTGGTATGGGATTCCGGGATTTTCATTCTTTCAACCTAGCTATGTTAGCTAAACAAGTATGGAGGCTTATTACTGATCCGGATTCTCTATGTGCAAAGGTTCTTAGTGCCAAGTATTACCCGCATGGTGATATCTTAAAAGCAGGGTCTTCTTTTACTTGGCAGAGTGTTTTGGCTGGTCTTGCAACGTTTAAACGCGGTTATATTTGGCGAGTGGGTGATGGTGACAAGATAAACATTTACACTGACCTTGGATTCCTGCAAGCTCTGATAGGAAAATTATCAGTCCGAGAGGTAACTCGATTTTTACAAAAGTCTCCCAGTTAATTAGCCCGATTAATGGACAATGGGATGAGCAACTTCTCCGGGACCTGTTCTGTACTGTTGACGTGAATCGGATATTACAAATACCCTTAAACTCTTAGGGGTTTGGTGATTTTATTTCATGGCAACATTCCAAGCATGGCAGATTTACTGCATGTTCGGCTTACCACTTGCAATGGAGGCAAACGTTTGGACCAAGAGCTGCTCAATTAGCCCTGCCTGGGTCATCGGCTACTAATCCAGTTTGGCAGATCCGTTGGAAACTGAAGATCCCTGGAAAGGTTAAGATTTTTGCCTGGCGTGCTCTACATGGTATATTACCTCTGAAATCCATTCTAGTTAACAGACATGTCGGTACTAGTTGTGAGTTCCCCATTTGCCATGCTCATGCGGAAGATCTTTTGCATATGTTATTTCAATGTCAAGCTGGAAAATCACTTTGGGATTCTTTGGGTTTGGCAACGGTTATTGAGAATGCTACTATTGATCGTTTTGGGTCAGCAGTGTTGGAATTCCTGCTTGTGGAACCTGCCATTATGATGCCTGGATTTGATAGCCTTGGCTTAAAGGAAGTGATTGTTATTGCATGTTGGTACATTTGGTGGGTTAGACGGCGCCGTACTCACGATGAAGTGGTCCCTCCAATTCATCAGTGTCGTATGTCGATACTTTCGATCACCGCAAACGTAGTAAGAGCAAGTGCAGGTCCTGCCCCGGTGCAGGCGAAGTGGAAAAAACCAAATCCAAGGCAAACAAAGGTCAATGTCGACGGCTCCTTTCATTATGATAGCTCTTTGGGTGCCATAGGAGCAATTATCCGGGATCACACTGGACGCTTTATTTCAGCCTCTACCCTCTTTATCCCAAATGTGGCATCACCGGCAGCAATAGAAGCAATGGCTATGCGAGAAGGTTTGGCCTTGGCAAATCGTCTTGGCTGCAACAATGTGGTGGCTGAGTCGGAATCATTGGAAACACTGAATGCGTGTAATGGAGAACAAGCTTGGTGGGGTGAATCATCTTTGGTGATAGCTGATTGTATTGATGAAGCATCCATGATCGACACTGTGCTATTCGAAAACTGCCCGAGGGAGGCCAATGGAGTCGCTCATGAGCTGGCTAAGTCTTGTTTTATAGATAAATCCTTTTGTAATTGGGTCTATGAGCCCCCTAGCTTTATTCTTGAGACTCTCATAAATGATGTAACTATTACTTGATGGGCTACAGGTTTCAGACGCACTCTTTTTCCTTACCAGGATACCTAAGGGGATGTATGCCTAATATATATATTTTTACCTCAAAAAAAAATAGCAACATGTATGGTTTGGATAGAGGGAGTAGCGTAAATGAAATCAATTAAATGATGAGGGTGCTATCTCCCATGCAAGGACCAGCGGTGCGTAATAGGATTTTTATGGATCTAGCCATGCTTATTTTTGTTTTCAATATACCGGTTCATTTTAAGAAATGCTTCGAGCTTGTCTGGATTTCTTCTAGGTTTGACCTGGCAACCAACATTTTCATACTCAAAGAGAAACCTTTTGTTCTTCTCATTCTCAACGATCATGTTGTGAATAATCACACATACAGTCATGATGATTTTGAGGTGTTTCTTACCTCGAACAATTGCAAACCTACCTTGCAGCACCCCAAAGGCTCTTTTAATGTCTTTCTGGGCTGCTTCTTGGCAAGTGGCAAAGTGAGTTTCCTAGGGGTTTCTGGGTTTAGAAATGGTCTTCACAAATATTGCCCATTAAGGATAGATGTCATCAACAACATAATAACCCATATTGTGATCATGACCATTGTTTCTATAGTTGCAAGACGGTTGTTCTCCATTAGCTAGCTTAGCAAACATATCTGATCTCTACAACACGTTGATGTCATTCAAGGACCAGTAGCCCGAAAAAGCAATGCCATATCCACAAGTCACAGACGAACAGATGCTAAATCTAACGATTTTGGAATTCGAAGTAAAACCAAAAGAGGAAAAAAAGCTTACCGCGAGTATGGCGACGGCGGACCGACGGCGGAGAAGATCTATCGCATTGGCAGAAGATTCGACGATGAACAAGGAGGATACAGACCGAGGGATGGCGGCGGTCGAGGTGGCGGCACGGTGCGTGCGGAAAGCTGCTGTAGCGATGGCGATGCGTAGACCTCCGGGGAGGTGGTGGAGCACTACGGGTGACAGGGGTCGGTGGCGGCGCTGTGAGAGGGGTCCGGAATAGGGTGAATTGACGGGACGGTGGCGGCGGCGGACGAAGATTCCTCTCGCTAGCGTCCTAAAGGTTCAGCGCGCATATATTTTGCAGTGGATGCGGTGAGCGGCATATTGTCGCAAAAAATGGAGATATGCGGCTCACGAGGGTTGATATGCGGGGAGCGACAAAAAAATTCGAATGCGCTAGGCTTTGCGGCATCTAGAATAGCTATTTTTTCGTGCCATACCGCAAATTTGCGGTTTTTCGTTGTTCTAAAATATTTGTTTGAAATATGCTAGTAACATTGTCATACCACATGAGAACCGCACCTATAAGACCTTTTCCAATAAAACTATCACTATGCTGGTCATCTTGGGTCATCTTGACTTAAACTTGTGACGACTTTTTCCCAACACCGACGGACCGGTCAGGTTTCCAAAATGTGGGTCTTTTGCTGGCATGCTCCAAATGTTCTAAATTTCTTTCACACACGAGGCTGTGTTACAATATACTCCCTCTCGTCCACAATATAAAACGTTTTAGCAAGCTAAAATATAACAATGCTAATCTTATATTGTTGAACGGAGAGAGTATCTGATAAGCATGTTAGACTTAATCTTATCATTAAGAAAATTATTAGTATTGCATTACGGAAGAGTGCACGATAGAGTTTGCATGTGTGAGTTTGTTAGTTAGTTCCTTGAGAAAAGGTCCTAGAGTTAGTTGGATGGCCAGGTCGTGTCCTGCCTAGAGTGATTCTAGGAGGAAGAAGTGGTCAGCTTAGCTAGTGCGTGAGTGCATGAGTGGAGTTAGTGGCCGGTCATTTAGTGGTTAGCTGGTTTAGAGTCCCTTGTATAAATATGGTATTCAGTAATGAGAAAAGGAGCCAGGAGGCACCAGCAAACACAATGTAGCCATTCTGACCACCAAGGAAGTTTCATGGCAAAGCTGCGTCTTCTTCCTTGGCCGAGTGTGTGCGTGTGTGTAGAGTTTGTAATGGTGTTTGTGCTTGTGAGCTAGAGAAACATTGAGAGATGGAGCGATTATGAGAGTTAAGAGGTAGAAGAAGATGGGGCTGCGAGATGCAGCCCCAACATTTGGTATCAGAGCAAGATCCTAAAGGCCGGCGGCAACGGCGGGCTGCTGAAGCCGGCGGTGGCGGTGCGAAGCCAGTGCAGCGCGCCAGACTCCATGCGAGGTGGAGGTCGCCGGCGCGAGGTGGAGCTCGCCGGCGGTGTGATGCCGCTAGCAGCTGCGCGTGGTGCGATGCCGCGAGGAGAAGATCCAAGGGCCAAGGAGGTGGCGTCCAGGTCGGCCCGATGGCGGGGGAGTCCGCGTACGTCGAGACGGAGCTGCATGGGGCACTGGCAGGAAGCCAGGGGCAGCACCATGCGCCCAGAACACGGCGGTGGCAGCGCAGCCACGACAGCCTGGCGACGCAGTCGGAGACGCACAAACGGCAGGCTCCATGAGATGTGGAGGTCGTAGTGGCGGTAGACTCCATGAGATGTGGATGCCGCAGGTGGTGGCATACTCCATGAGATGCGGAGTCCGTTGTAGGTATCGAAGACTGGTGTTGCAGGAAAAGGTATGTGTGAAGCGAAGCTGGTTGTGATGGCAGGAGGAGTCCGCTGCCTGTGGCAAGGTGGCAGTTCAGTTGGCGTTGTGAAGGCGCCGTCAACATGGAGACGTCGCTGCGTCTGACAAGATGTTACGGGTGATCTGCATCAAGATTTGGCGAGTTAGCATGATAAGATAAGGGGGTGAATGTTAGACTTAATCTTATCATTAAGGAAATTATTAGTATTGCATTAGGGAAGAGTGCACGATAAAGTTTGCATGTGTGAGTTTGTTAGTTAGTTCCTTGAGAAAAGGTCCTAGAGTTAGTTGGATGGCCAGGTCGTGTCCTGCCTAGAGTGATTCTAGGAGGAAGAAGTGGTCAGCTTAGCTAGTGCGTGAGTGCATGAGTAGAGTTAGTGGCCGGTCATTTAGTGGTTAGCTGGTTTAGAGTCCTTTGTATAAATATGGTATTCAGTAATGAGAAAAGGAGCCGGGAGGCACCAGCAAACACAATGTAGCCATTCTGACCACCAAGGAAGTTTCATGGCAAAGCTGCGTCTTCTTCCTTGGCCGAGTGTGTGCGTGTGTGTAGAGTTTGTAATGGTGTTTGTGCTTGTGAGCTAGAGAAACAATGAGAGATGGAGCGATTATGAGAGTTAAGAGGTAGAAGAAGATGGGGCTGCGAGATGGAGCCCCAACAAAGCATATGGTTGTTTCTTTCTCATAAGATTTTTGTTCAAGTCTCTCGTTTGTAGCCTCTGAATTCTAAAATACATTTTTGACGGGAGTTTTAGAACACTTTGTGGTTTAATTGATGATAGCCCAGAAGATCAATAATATCCTTTCTTTTTAAACTTCCTCGACTCACTATAGCATCACCAAGAGAGGTTTTATCTAGCTAGAAACACGAAATGCACCACCATCGCAAAAGCAATTAGCCGAAGCGGCCGATGCCTTTTGATATATCAACAACCATGGCCAGCCTAGAAACAACGAATGCGTTGCTTTTGGCACTGGCAGTCAGTGGCGGATCTAGGATTTTACGCTAGAGTGGGGCAAGTAGACATTTTTTAAAAGCCACAAAATAACCTCGAAATGTTTGAATATGAAATTCTGCAATGCATAATTACGAATCAACTAGCGGGGTGGCCCTCGCATATGCGAGGGAAGAGTTAATAGCATAAAACCACTACTTTGAGGGCAAAATTTATTGATTGATATCACTTTACGGAAAGGATACAAAAAATCACCACAAAATTCGTTAATTGTCTTAAAAAACACCAATTCGACGCTAAAACCGAATTGACATCACTTCTGACCGGTTGGGCCCACCGTTAGAGGTGACGTGGCACCCGATAGAAGGCTCCTGACACGGCCGTTAATAGAGCATGGGCCCCGTTCCGTTGATAGCATAAAACCACCACTTTTGTACTTAAATTTCAAAAAACCACCACATTTGAATAAAAATTTAAATGGAAAAATTTTTAATATGAAAAGTGCTCAGATATATTTGAATATTTTTAATATAAATTTTATTTACTATTTCAAATAAGTAAAATATGATTTTTTTGCTTCTATTAGTAATGCAAACTTTAGAAATTCATAACTTCAACTATATAATTCCAAATAATATAAATAATATGTCTAAATTTATTAGAAAAATTTAAGAAATCCATTTCTAACATCCATCATGCATGATTCACATCTGTTCCTCTCGGGTATTACAAGAAAAAAAATAAAAAACGTGTGTACATATGTGATGCACGGCCACGACTCTGTTCCGATCAAAGCTAAGTTTTATTTTGGCGAGCACGCAAAGGAAGGAGTGCCCCCATCCGTCCTTTTTGAATGTGTTTGCCCCTAGATATTTGCTTATTTCAGTTTGTTTGACGAGCTAGCTGCTCAAGTTATTTTTCCTAGCTTGCTGGATGTACCCCTCATGATGGGTATTTCTTTTTCTCTCAATCTTCTCTCTCATCTCCAAGAAAAACCTTAGCCAAATAGGTATATACATGCATGTACAACATGTGATCGTGTGATAATCTATGATTATGACAGTATAGTGGTACTTTGTGTACCACTTGAAACAACACTTGTGGTTTCTACATGTTCGCACCACGTTGCCCAGAAGGTTTGCCAAACCATTATTTGGTTTGTATACACTATTTATTATGGTGTACAAGTATCAAACTTTGGTGGCTGTGATAGAAGTATTGTGAGATGTTTTATCTTGATTCATGTGTAGATAGCAAGACGAGATGTTCTTATTTGGGTGAAAGGGTCGTTCGATGGGAGAGAGAGAGAGCGCGGGAGAATGCGATGATATGAGGATGATGTGATATAAACATCGTTTCTTTCGTATGAATTTCAAGGTTTTAATATGCACTTGTATGTGTGATCTTGCTGAATGATGATTGCTGACTTATTTTTTAAAATGTGAGGGTGATTCATCATATAACTGCCATGCCTTTGAATGAAGACCTTTATCAATAAGTTAATGTGAAAATATCCATCTCTCTGTGTTTGGTAGTACATTCCGTTTAAAAAAAGTGCTAAAATGCTAAATACATATACTACATGTATGTGTGTGAGAAGATTAATATTATATAGTGGCAGGCACGTCGTCGATGGGTGTTGTAACGTATACATGAGCGTTAACTAGCAGCGAGCTAAGGTCTCTATAAACACCCGCACAAGGATCAGCACACACGCTTTTTTTTATTTTTTCTTGTAATATCCGAGAGGAACAGATGTGAATCATACATGATGGATGTTAGAAATGGATTCCTTGATTTTTTCTAATAAATTTAGACATATTACTTATATTATTTGGAATTATATAATTAAAGTTATGAATTTCCAAAGTTTGCATTATTAAAAGTTTTTTATTGAATTTTTTATTTAAAAGTGGTGTTTTTTCGAAATTTAAGCATAAAAGTGGTGGTTTTATGCTACTGGGGCCCACGTGCCGTTAACGGGCCGTAACGTCCGTTTCGGGAGCAGCCTGTGGGGCCCCATGTCATCTCTGTCAGTGGACCCGACCGGTCAGAAGCGGTGTCAATTCGGGTTTAGCGCCGAATTGGTGTTTTTTGAGACAACTAACGAATTTTGTGGTGGTTTTTTGTATCCTTTCCGTAAAGTGGTATCAATCAGTAAATTTTGCTCTTAAAGTGGTGATTTTATGCTATTAACTCGCGAGGGAATCATCTTTACCTTAAATAACCCTCAAATCAATTCAGGGGTAATTCATGTTATGGGTTGACTTACAATTTATTAATATTTTATCTTACAATTTGCGGCGTGTGTCACCTTGATAATCCACCAAGTACGGCGAAGAAGTGTAACCATGAAATAACCTCTTATATGCATTTTAGATTTTGTCCTTATTAGGAAGATGCATTTTCCGAGTCACATCAATATGGTTATCTCTCTCATGGTATTGGCACAACCATGGGAATTTACTCCACGGAGACAACGATTTTTGTATCATATTTGCATGCCTTATTTTAAAGGGGAAAAGCTTGGAACTTGCACACGAATGCAATAATATAATTAGAATCTCTACAAATTGCAATGTAATGGGGATATAATTGCTCAACTACTCTTATACAACGTAAGCGGGATATAATCGCTTTAAAATCTCATAAAAGATGTACCAACACTAATTATGGCTAGTAGAGCTCTCATATCATATATAGATGATCATATGACCTTTTTTTCAAAAATGTATATCGTCTCCCATAGATCGCCATAATTGAAGCGAACATATGACAACTAATAAATGTTAGTATGTTTATAAGTTGATAAATGTAAATTAATGATGTATCTTCAAAATTACATAGTATATATAATCAACTTGTAGAGATTATGATTATCAACTTATTGCATAAACGTGAAAATTTTATTGACCAAAATCTTGCTCTCATGAGTTCAAAAATAGTTATTTTGCACCCAACATAACTTTATGTTGTCATATTCAAAAATTTATGTTTTGTATACAAATAATTATATTCATATGCATCCACAACGCAAAAAAATGACATAAAAAACTTTATGAGTAATTATAGTGTGTAATACACTAAAAATATGCATTTTACGTCGTATTTTTATACGACATGTAAAAAAAATTATGACATGCCTATATTTTCTTACGTTCTTCTCAACTCTTGAGGTAAGACAAAATTTACGCGACGTAAAAATAATATATAGTTCTAAAGATAGAGGGCCTGGGGATCAAAAAGCGCTACCCTATATATATAATATTATTCACATACGGCTGGCATAATAAATTTTACACGTACCATGCTTTATGCCTCTGTATTGCCATATTATGTTAGACATATTAATGTGTACCTCGAGACGTAATACATTGACATAGATGATAGATTAACACTTCATTGCTAGAATAATCGGGGTTGTCGCTTCGATAATCATAAATGTTCATCATGATGCACCACTTGCTTACTTTCTATTTGTGTCTATCTCTGCGAATGAACTCATTCGCATGTTGACACATCTTAGCCTGTTGCATTGTTGTTGCTTATCAATCAATACACATTAAATTTCTTGGATTTGAAATTAGATTACGCTCCTCCTATTACACCTCGTATACCAAGATGTTCTATGTGAATATAAGCGATGATTTAGCTATTTAGAATTAATTTAGAGTTATTGCGTAAATATTTTATTTTTGTATTCCAAGGTATTTTTTAATATCACCTTACTATGTCTTCATTTGAGTTTTATCATCGTTATTTCCTATTGACTGGTCCGAAATGGTTACCGTTTTTCTCAAAAAAATCTTGAAAGGACCATTACATAATTTTACTTGATGAGATTCATCAAATAGTATACAAAGTTCTCGTTGCGTTTAGCACCTAGAGCTAGTTCATTGGATATATGATTTACATATAAGGATGTAAAATGAATAAGATTAGTTGCCAATATTTATTATAGTTGACCTTATAGATGAATTCAACCCATGCATGACATCCCGACCTGGCTTTTTTTTAATCATCGACTCCATCTACTGTTTAGAAAATAGAAGGTACAAGACTTGTTGACTTGGCACGTGTATGTCTTTTTTTCTGGAGATCAACTTCTAGTGGGTTTCCAATTTGTATTTGACACGGACAGCAAAATGTTGCGATTAACTTGGAGTTGTTTTTCTTTTGAAAATTGATACGGACTGCTGTTTTTTTAACTACACGGATTGCTACTATTTTTTTGGGAAGCGCACGGACTGCTGTTTTTTTTTGGAACTGCACGGACTGCTACTATTTTTTTAGCGAAGCACGGACACGGATTGCTACTATTTTTTTGGAAGCGCACGGAGTGCTTTTTTTTCTGGAACTGCACGGACTGCTACTATTTTTTTAGCGAAGCACGGACTGCTACTTGGTATAACGTACGGCCCACAATAACAACGTGACAGATAGAATTGCACCATGTCATCAACAAAATACACCGCTACGGAATTACATAACTATTATTAATTGGTTAAATCCTAGCCTCACTATCAGAAATAATTTAGATGATGTGGATCAACCTGGTGCCTTAAAACACACCCTTATATTGCTTTTAGTATATAATAGAAATAGAATAGATTCATTAGGTCTCTAACTTATTTGACCCCTAATGAAACGGCGTCGAATTTCTACTATGTGCCAACTAAAAAAAAACTTGTAATAATAAGATTGAAAGATGAAAGATATAACGAGCTAGCACCTAAAGTGAATGAATAGCAAATGAAAAGAAGCTGCTACCGATTCTGGCGATCGCCCTAGACTATTTCTTAAAAGTTTGAGCGTGGAGAGCAGCGTGCGCGCTAAGGCCATCTGCGGCACGATTAGCGCATGAGGTCGCTGCTCGTGGGCCTCTCCCGGTCTAGGTCGCTGCCTGTGGGCCAGGGTTCCGTTTACTGCGCTCTTTTGACCAGTATAGTATATACCTGGTTGTGGCTGCCTGATGCACTTGACACCCTGCTAGTGCACACACCTTGAATGCAGTTCTTCATAGACTTTCATTTTTTCTCGGTAATATATATAGCACAAATCCAATTCTTAGGATGGGGCACCCCACCCTGCTGGATACGCCCCTGCTGGTAGTGGACGCCAAACATTTGCACAAGACACTCCTACTGATAAGCGTTACGTTTCTCATGGTGCCGTGCCGCCACATGCATGCTCGAAATTACTTTCTGCTTGCTTTAGCAATAATGCTGATCTGTTCAAGAGTAGTATTTATTTGCATCCTAGAAATCAATGAAACGTCCTCTCAGTTCTCGTACCTTGATCAGGAGATTGATCATGGTCATCATCACCAGGTTGGTATTTTTTAAAAGTTTAAGCGTGGAGAGCAGCGTGCACGCTGAGGTCATCGGCGGCACGATTAGCACGCATGAGGTCGCTGCTCGTGGGCCTCTCCCGGTCTAGGTCATTGCCTGTGGGCCAGGGTTCTGTTTACTGCGCTCTTTTGACCATTATAGTATATATCCGGTTGTGGCTGCCTGCTGCACTTGACACCCTGCTAGCGCACACACCTTGAATGCAGTTTTTCATAGACTTTCATTTTTTCTCAGTAATATATATATATAGCACAAACCCAATTCTTAGGGTGGGTCACCCCACCCTGCTAGATACGCCCCTGCTCACTATGTCACAGTTGATATTTCGGGGCATTTTCATAGAGGCATATCTAAAAGTGCCTAGAATAATTATTTTTAAAGGCATTTTTTAATAATGCCTGCATGAATCTGATTTTTGGGGGTATTTTCTATATTGCCTGTGAAAATTAGATTTTTAGGGGCACTTTTATATAATGCCTGTAATGATCCGATCTTTTCAGGCACTTTTCAGAATGCCCGCAATAATCTAATTTCTTAAGGTATTATCAAAACTGCCGGCAAAAAATCGGTAGTACTATTTTCTTCCTCGCTTTGAAGTACAGGCTCCCTAGGTACGAGATGGAAGAAAAAGAAAACGGTCAGCGCTCCGCAGTCCCCACACTCTGTCTAATCTTCCTCTTAATCCCCAACGCCCCCGCCACCGCCGATCTCTCAGCGCTCCCCCTGTGCGCTTCCGGAAATACAACTCTACATATACGTGGGCGTCCCGGGCTTATCCGGGACGTCCACCGTGTGCGTTGGTTACACCATGATGTATATTCTTTTTTATCAGTTAGCCTCTTACTTTTTACATAAAAACCCTTAGTCAGACAGAAATTTAGATCAGGAGGATATTTTGGGTGTGTTCTAGGAAGACATGAACAAAACTGCATGCAAGAATTAGTACAGGAATTCAATATTACAAATGAAGAATGTGTTAATTGGATCTTGATCTATTTTTATTCATCATACATACATGATCTGGACCATATTTTTATTCATCACACATACATCAGTTCTGTTAATTCATGTATGCGAAGGCACACATTTTCTTCCACCATCCGAATGGAATTGGTACGGATAAAAATTGAAGCGGAGAAAACAAAATAGTCATACATGTTTCCTGCTGCAGAGAAAACAGCTCACGGATATAGGATCCCGATTCTTTCCAGATAAATGAATGAACAGATCCAACTCCATTAACATGAATTAAATTGAAGCAAATCCAGATCGGGGGAAAGAAAGCAAAATCAAATCAGGGCAACGGAGAAGAGCAAATCAACCTCCACGCCGCCTCTTCTCCCGTAGCTGAAAGCCTCAGTTTTCTTTCCAACTAGTCTCGTCTTCTCAATCTTGCCGCCGGTCGCCGGCTTCTACGGCCCTCCTTATCGTCGAGGTGGGGATGTACACGACTTTTTTCTACTGGATAGAGGGCGACGCTCGGGACGATGGGTGCGGCGGCGCCGCCGGCGTTGGGCTCGGGAAGGAGGAGATGATGAGGAGACGGTGGTCTCACGTCAGGGGAGAGGATAAGGAGGGTGCGTGGCTGGTCGTGTACTAGCTTGACATGTACATCTTGGCTGCATATAGGGGAGAGATTGTACAATGTCCAGGTTGTTAATGTGAAAGTGCAGCTACACAGATCTCCAACGTGACCAACGAGCGCGATAAGCCCGGGACGCCCACGCCCAGGTGGAATCGCCGCGTTCGCTTCCTTGGCTTCCCAGATGCCGCCCACTCTCGCCGGCGGGCTCGTCCTGTATCTCCTCCGAGGGCTGCAGGTCGCCGATTTCTGCACCGTCCGTGGGGGAAGCTGGTCGACTCCTCTCCCTCGCCGTGCGAAAGCCGCCGACTCAGTTCCCCACCTCGTGGGTCACCAACGGAGAAGGATCTCGACTCGCTGTCATCTCCGTCTTCGACGGTCGCTACGTCTCGCCACTACATGTATCAGGGGAGCAGGAGAGCGAGGTGCGGGAGGCGGAGAGGCTCCTACGCGCGAGGGATAGGTGTCAGTGCGAAAGGGAGAGAGGAGAGGGAGAGGCGGAGGCGACATCATCTGGATCTCCTCGTCGATTGCGAATGAAGACCGCCGCGCTAGCAGCGCAGGGTTGGGGTTCGTCCTCGAGCAGCCGAATTCTGGAGTCCTCATCTCCAACGTAACTGCATCGGGATCTGCAGTTTCAGGCATCATGTCGCTGGCGGAGGCTTCTTCTCGGGCAAGCCGGCCACATCCTCATGTGCTAGCATCTGTCCTGGTACGTCCTATACCCCCTTCCTTGACGTATTTCCAAACGACATACAAGTACACACACGGACTTTTTGGTTGTGCGATTTTGGGGCAAAATATTTTCAATCGGCAGCAGTTTAGACTGACGCTTG
The DNA here is from genome assembly GCA_023614405.1 of Avena insularis. Lineage (NCBI taxonomy): Eukaryota > Viridiplantae > Streptophyta > Magnoliopsida > Poales > Poaceae > Avena > Avena insularis. The sequence continues at coordinate 371,325,317 of CM042695.1, read as the reverse complement.
CCATGGTGTGGAGGAACCACTATATGGTCTTCATCGATTTCAGGTATGAGCGATTTCCCCCTATGTGGCCTCCGTCCCCGTGTAGATTAGGGAGTTGATTTGTTTATTCCTTTATGTGTTGGGCCGGGGTTGTGAAAACGATGGGGTTGATTTTTTTTACTGAGTTTAAGTGTAAACCTGCTGGCATGAGGTTCATATAAGATCATGCAATCGTCTATGTTTTGTGGCATTCGGAGAAAATCTCACCAAAATTGTCATAGGTTAACTTATTTTGTAAGGTAGTTTACTGCTTATATACTTGTTAGAACCTAGTCTGCCTATATACTGATTTGTTCGTTTTGAAGTGCTACTTGTTCAAATCCAAAATTGAGGTATTTCTCGATGGTCAAGATCTAATTTTAATGGAGATTAGGATCAAGATGCATCGCCAAAGGCCCAAAGCTTATATCAACTGAGTACGTTTCCAAGTTTTATACATGAATTAGCTGAGTGTTCTGAGTTTGGATGAGGATACTAGTTGCTACTTGTTAATCAGTTTGCAGTAATCAGGTTGCTTGTTTGATAAAATTGAAGTGTCCTGGACAAATGTACTCTGAATTTTGAGTGGATATCGAGTATCATCTCTAGGTCTAGCACTCTAGCTACTCTAAACATCACTATTGCGGTGCGGTTCAGTGTACTTGCTGCTTTTTCTTTGGAATGCATATAGATGCAGTACGGCTGTTATATTATGGGAAATGATAGTGCTTACAGCTTACAGTATAGATGCAATATAAATTTGACACAATGATAGTGCTAGTATCTCTGTTTATAAATAGGCTAATATAGCAATTATGGGCAAGTTAAACGTGGGTGTTTGTTTCTTTTATGGAGCACTTGATTCCTGAAGTTATGGTCCAGAAATATTGTTTGCTGATACTTATTTCTCTTATTTTAGTCAATGCTCATGTTAGTTATCTGACTACCAACCCACTGGACATGTTTTTTTTTCTTTAGGTTAGTACTACTGTAATTGTTGTACTCCTATTTAGGAAGCTGTGATTTACATCGGTTCCATTTAATCTCTTCATCGATCGATTGCTAAATTACACAGTACATTGTTTATTGTTCCCACATTGATTGAATCAAGTATTATTGCAATCCATCTTAGTTGATATTTACCAAAGATTGAATCAAGTATTCTGGAGTACAAGAATAATTGGTTCTAGCACTGATCCTTGTTCTAAACCTGATGCTATCTGAACCTGATAAACAAACGGTGCCTCTATATTGAACATTTGTCTACTATGTGCAGGAAGCAGGAAGCAATTCAAGCATGAACACAGGAACCTGCAAAATCTATTGTGCTTTTGATTGCAGAAGTATGAAATGATCAAAAGTTGATCTGTTTCATCTCATCAGAGCTGCCGACATGGCGAAGACGTTAGGTCGAGGTCGAGGACTCCCGAGCGCGGAGCAGGCCAGCCATTGGAGAGAGCTCAAAGCAGGGCTACTGGGCTTATATGTTGTTGGATACTAACATGAAGCATTTACAATTGCAACAATTCAGAATTCTGTAGTTCCAAATGAATGAATTCAATTATCTAACTTGTATTGAATGGTGCAAATGATGGAACTTGAGTGATGTTTTGAATGGATTAAATAAAATGCTATGTATTATGTAGAATCATTAGTTGTTCATCATAATATATATAAAAAGTGCCTAAAATAATTATTGCCCTTAAGTATTATTTGAGGCATTACTGTATATTGCCTGGAATTCGTTTTTAAGGCATTTTGAGAAGTGCCTAAAATTATTTTTTAAGGCACTTTGAAAAGTGCCAACAAAATTTATTAGAGGCATTGCTTAATAGTGCCTTAAATTATATTCTAAGGCTATTTGTAAAGTGCCTCGAAAAATCTAATTTTTAAAGGCACTTTTAAAAGTGCCTCAAAAGATCTGTTTTCAAAGGCACTTCTCAATAGTGCCTTAAATGATTTTTCCCTACCCCATTTGATGTGGCACTTTTTTAATTGCCTTTAAAGATTTTTGGAGGCATTTTTGGTATTTTCTAAGGCAATTTCTTGTGCCTCAAATAATAATTTGTGGTGTAGTGGCTGGCAGTGGACGCCAAACATTTGCGCAAGACACTCCTACTGACAAGCGTTACGTTTCTCATGATTTCGTGCCGCCATATGCATGCTCAAAATTACTTTCTGCTTGCTTTAGCTATAATGCTGATCTGTTCAAGAGTAGTATTTATTTGCATCCTAGAAATCAATGAAACGTCCTCTCAGTTCTCATACCTTGATCAGGAGATTGATCATGGTCATCATCACCGGGTTGGTAAGAATTCAACAGAGAGATGAAATAAGAGTGTAGACAGAGATCTAGGGTACATAGTGAGTGTATGTCGACAAGCGGTAGTAGCAAGACACCTTTGGTTGCGATCCACCGGAGCAAGAATGCCGGCAAAGCCAAGGGCCGCCGTATCATCTGTGTAGAGTTCAAGCAGGCCAAGATTAGAGCATGTGGCTACGAACCACGGTGTCGGGGGTTCGAATCCCTCCTCGCCCACAACCTTCCAAAGGAGGAGGGCCTTTACTTTCCCCCTGAGGGTAGGAAAATCATGATCCGGATAATACCCTTTCAAGTGGAGAAAGTTCATGTGCACCAGGTGTGGGGCACTGAACTATGAGCACGGCGCAAGCAAGGCCAATGCAGATGATGGCACGGGGATCAAGGAGGAGCACCTTCCACCACGCAAGATGCTCGTGCTCAGGTGCGGACAGGATCAGATGGCCCATAGCCAGGGTGAAGGATAAGGAGGGTTGTGAGTTGGACGAAGGGGAGACTAGCCAGAGCCCCAACGCGAGGCATGCTGATGCACCATGACGTGAACTCAGGAATGTGCATAGCTATGTGTTACTATCTCAATTGTTCCGCCTTGCGTGTCAGTGGGCTAGCATATAGTCTATTTTCTCTCCTACGACTCTAGGTTGTATATGAAGCCTCTATTTGATTTGATCGATTCACCTAGCCACAAAATCCATCAAAAGACAATCATAGAAAATTTTGGTCAAAGTTCATGTACTCATAGAAGTTTGGTAAGGAAAACCCTGACTCCGTGGGCATGGACATGCAAAACTTGGTTCTCGAGGACACAAAAACGGGTGTACTACTCTGAATAAATCGTAATAACATGGGGCGTTAAATCCCTTAGCAGGCTGTCATGCAACCATAGATAGAATAATTTCCTTCGTTGAGTGATCATGGTATTGGCGATCTACGCATGTTCACTATGGTGCAAATTAATCATCTGGGATAAGAAGTCCATGTTGAATAGAAACCCATATAAGAACTATATGTGAAGAACTTGACCAGACAGTTGTTACAGGGTTAAAGCATGTAGTACACTAGTGAGTAGTGACAACATCAAGAATCTCTGTGCTTCTTGTGGAAGACTCGAGAGTTCCTTCATTAGAAATCTCCCAAGAAACAAGCAAAACAAGAGAGGCCAATGTTTTTGGGGTTGGGTGTCGTGGTGGTGGCACCGCAGATGCCATGGGTAGGCTAAAGTATGGGGCCAATGGATGCTAGAGGGATCTGAGGAGGGAAGATGTAGTTGATTCTACACACAGATGACTAAGGCCAAGATCTTTATTTCTTCTTCCTTGGGCTACAAGTGCTCCTTGAGCTGTATACTGGGAGAAGAGAAGAACTTCACCAGCCTAACGGCTCTCACCTTAGTCGATGCCCCCTTCTGAGTCCAAGCCTCTCCTTATAAAGGAGAAGCCTAGGTTCCTCTAGGGCTGAGGTGGCAAGCATATTCGTGGAATATACTTGTCTCAATATAGTAGTTCGGTGCCCCCCTTTCCCTGTCGCCCCTCTAATGACGGCAAGGTTCCAGAGGGCCCCTCCTGTGCGCCTCGGGCTTCTGGACTGTCACCTCCGTGACCTCCTCCTGCCTCTCTGTCGCTCTGCGCCTTTGTCCCTAGCGCTTGGCTCCGTTCAGATTCTCCCTAGCTTGCAGCTAGGGTTTGACTTTAGGCTTCTCCTTCTCCTGCAAGCTTCATATCATTCGGTCCCTCCTCGCATAACTCGGATCGTCCTTCACCGCATCAAGATCACTAGCTAACCCGCCGACTTATGCAATATCTCGGCCGGTAATGTCTTAACATAAATATACGGGTCTTTCCTTCATATGTCGGCCGATTTCTACAGGATTCGCCGACTTAGATCAGAACTGGAAACCGACGGGGTTTTATCCTCATCTTTCCCGCCTTTATCCTATCCGGGTTACCTCCCAACATTAGTCCTCGAGCTGGTGTGCCTCGCCGATAACCTCGCCGGGCCGACAGTTTCATCACATTTTTCTGTATTGTTTCCGAGTTATCTCTCTCTGGTTCGAGGTACCCACGTTCCTTCTCTCGTACGCCTTGTCCTACGTGTCACCCTCATCATTGTTCCTCTAGTTTTTTGTTCCTCTACAGTATTTATCGACAGGTGCTGCTTAACATCTGTTCGCCGCGCCGGGCGCTGACGACGCTGCCGCTTTCCCTTGGGGATTCCGATCTTCTTTGCTGCTGTGTGGCCCTTGGTGCGGTTCCACTTAATGACGTGCGTTTGTGCCGCACCCACGATCTACACGGTCAACCGCCGCACCCACGATCCCACTATCTCGCTTGTGGCTTGATTATAAAGAGGGGCGCGGCGTCTGGGAATTCACTTCTTCCCTTTTCGCTCGCCTGCGCCCTTCTTCTTCCTCTCGCATCCGTGCCCTCTTGTAGCTCCGCCGCCGCGCGCTCCTCAGAACTTCCGACGGCGTGGACTCCGCCGTGTTGTTCTGTCCGCCAGACGCTTTTCGGCGCCGCCGGTGAGTTCTTTCTGGCCGCGTTGCCTAGGTTTTATCCTAGATTTCTCTGTTTCGATCTTGTATTCGTGTGGCGGTTCTTCTGCTCCTTTGCCGCCGTTCTTGTGCAAAATCACGACGGGGCCTCGTAGCTCTAAACTTTCCTCCGCCGCCAGTTCTTCCTCCGTCGATCTTTCCGGCGAATCCATGTCTAGCTCTTTTAGTGGCGCCCTGGTAGAGGATGACGACGCTGGCTCTGGGCCCGAGCGAGGCTCGTGGCAAGGCTCCTCCGTTACACGCCGCGAGATCGAGTGGCTTATCCGAACCCGGAGGATTCCCGCCGAGGTCTCCTGCCGCTTACCCGGCAGCGAGTCCTCTCCTGATATTAGGGAGGGCGAGTACGTAGTTTTTATGTCACATTTCTCGCGCGGCTTTGGTCTCCCTCTCAGCAATTTTGCTAGAGAATTTCTCGACTACTTCGGCCTTCAGCCGCATCATCTTCCTGCAAATGCCATCGCTTCTCTTTCTGCTTTTATCTCCGCCGAGGATACTTCGCCTATGGCATCGCTTTGGTCGAAGTTCTTCCAGATTCGCTCTAACTAATCCCTGACAAGTCTCTGCACCCTTCCGAGACAGGAAGTCCGTATTTCCTCGTGTCACCGGGTTAGAGTCGTGCAAGAAGTGGCACAAATCCTTCTTTTACGTCAAGAACAGAGGTACGGAGGACAAGATTCGGCTCCCTGCCTTCTCCATAGGTCCGCCTTCTAAGGTGAATTGGACTTATAATCCAAGGAAGAGTCACGCCTTGGCCGAGGCCTTTGAGATTCGGCTCAAAGAGCTAATCCGTGCCGGGTTATGCGGCGAAGATCTGATGGCTACCTTTATCAGTAGCCGAATCTGCCCATTCCAGAAGCAGACTCACAAACTGTGCTACATGAGCGGTCCTCTTGACCCTAACCGAGTCTCGACCGTGGAGCTGGACAACTATCTTATCCACAAGCGTGTCCGAGCTATCTTCAAGACGGAGATGCCTGAGGATTGGGCTTGGGGATTGAAACCGTTCACCCGTGATCGTCCGCCTCCCGAAGTAAGCTTAACCAATAACGCCCTACTATTCAATTGCTTTCGTAAAATTTTTCGCTGATTTTCTTTTTTCTTGTCTCGCAGAGGTTCGCAGAGCAGAAGAATGAGGATGCCGAGGTTTTGCTGCCTGTGGCTGCGGACCGAGCACCGGATCTTGGTGAGCCGGACTCGGAAGAGTTCGTCCCTAAGTCGGATCCCGCCTGCTCGAGCTCGTGGCAAGACCCGCCCACGAGGAGGAAGGTGATTCGGACGAGGTCCAAGTTCTTGAGGTAGTTGCCGCAATGCCTATTTCTTATGCATTTCCGGCTTCTACTTTCCTAGCTAATCCGGCCGGTCAGGTTCACGACGCCGAGCCTATTGCTTCTCGACCCCCTGTTGCCTCAGGGAAACGCGGGGCTCCTGCTAGTGCCTCAGAGGCGGCCCCCAAGAAACGAATGAAGAAATCCGCTCCGAATCCTCCCAGGCGCAAGACCATGCCAGGGGTCGCAGGGTAAGTTCCTTTTGCTCGTATTTCTTGTTTCTCTCTTCTGCTTTTCATACCGACACCCTTTTTCTTTCTTTCTTATTTTCGCGGTTCGCTCATAAGCCCGGCGGTCCTAGCATGACTAACCGCCGATTCGCACTGCCTCCTCCACCTGCTGAAGATACTAGGATTCCACCCTGCCTGCCGCCTCCTTCAGCTCCGAACCCGCCTCGGCCGCGACGCGTCGATACTCCTTTTGTCGACATCGATTCCACTCGCCCTCCGAGATTTCCGTCGAACATGTTGCCTCTCAGGTCCGAGCGCCATCGAGCCTCCATCTCCCCAGCCTCTACAAAGAACTCCAGCCCCGGCCGAAGAGGTCGTTATCTCGGCGCTTCTGACTGCGTGCCTCCTGCTGCTCCTAAAGACACCGTTCCCATTACCGAGGTATAGGCTCCTGCTGATGCTCCTTCTAAGGCAAGAAAAACAGTTGCCACCAAGGTCTCCTCTTCCTAGAAAGGACTTGTCGGCTCTTCTCAGCCGAGTATTGCCGACGTTCTGCGCAAAGGAACTGCGCCTACCAAAGCCTCCATATTACCTGCCAAGACAGCTCACTCTTCATAAAGCCTGCGTCAGAGTGGTTACACAACATGCTCGGGGTAAAGTTTTAACTCGGACGGCTAGTGGGAACAGCCTCGCTACCGGGTGGAGTATGCTAATAATTGGAATGTCTGATCGCTTTGAGGGTAATCCAATCAGCCCTTTCACTTTCAGCTTTCCGACATCAGCGGCCGTTTCGATCAAGCCGCCAAGTTCATCCTTGACACTAACAAGATGAATGAGGTAATCGCTGTTTTGCAGAGTTTTAGATTAGTTCTCCAAATGTTACTATATGCTCCAGTCCCCGAAACTTGCAAGGAAATAACTTGTTATATGCTTGGAAGTTTAATAATGCTTTACTTAATCTATCTTTATCTCTAGTGTTCGAATTTATATCCGTCTAGATTTGTCTTATAGTTTGCTTGCCTTTCTTCTTAGTTGAACTTGAAATATCCAGCCACCTAGATTCGAGGTAAGTTTTGCTTGACTCGGATCTGGTTTAGCTTCGAATATCCAACCACCTAGATCCGAGTTAAGTTTTGCTTGACTCGGATCTGGTTTAGCTTTGAATATCCAGCCACCTAGATCCGAGTTAAGTTTTGCTTGACTCGGATCTGGTTTAGCTTCGAATATCCAGCCACCTAGATCCGAGTTAAGTTTTGCTTGACTCGGATCTGGTTTAGCTTTGAATATCCAACCACCTAGATCCGAGTTAAGTTTTGCTTGACTCGGATCTAGTTTAGCTTCGAATATCCAGCCACCTAGATCCGAGGTAAGTTTTGCTTGACTCGGGTCTGGTTTAGCTTTGAACATCCAACCACCTAGATCCGAGTTAAGTTTTGCTTGACTCGGATCTGGTTTAGCTTCGAATATCCAGCCACCTAGATCCGAGTTAAGTTTTGCTTGACTCGGATCTGGTTTAGCTTAAAATGTTCATTTATCATTTTGCTCCATTGTTCAGGTTGCCCATGACCCATGATTGCCAATTTCAGAGGTTGCTTTTTTGCACCGCAAACTTGAAGAAAAGTATGAGAAAATCCTTCCCGTGGTAAAAAAGGCTGGTAAGTCTATAGTTCCTTTTCGTTATTCTCGACGTTCTTATCGATTTGTCCACGAGATGTCGGCTCACTTTTTTGGGTGAACAGGTAATATCAATAACCTCAACATTCGTCTTGAGAAGAAAGTCAAGAGCTTGGAAGGTTAGTTTCCCTTTTATCTTACACCTTTTCCCTTTTAATATGTGTGCTAAACTTTCTTTATTTCATTTGGCTTTGGTAAAGCCGAGTTGCAAACCTTTGCAGCATCTCACCAAGATTGCACGCCCATCCCTGACGTGATGCTGCATTTTTTAGAACAAAGCGCTACTCATTTGGCACATCTGCAAGAAAAAGATGATGAAATAGCTCGCCTGCAGGCTGAGGTGGATGCCCTTAAGCTCTCACAGAAATCCGAACTAGAAAAGGTCGATCAGGAATTCTCCGAGGAGAAGAATCGGCTAGCTCTGGAGCTGCAGAAGAACAAAGAACTCCTCGAAGCTGCCGAACTGAAAATTCAGGGAATGAGCGAGGAAATTGCTCGCTTTGAGAAGAGCAAGATCGATTGGGCCAAAGACCTTCAGATAATGATGAGTTATATTCATCGTAAGCTTCTTATCGCGGCCGAATTATATTTTTCTCTTTGTCCCTACTACCACCTGACACATTCGTGTTTTGTGCAGATTATTTTCCCGAAGCTAAGCCTGTGAGTTCTTGCGGCTCGTGTGCGCCGAGGTGTCCCTGTTGCTGCTGACTCGGAGTATTCAATGGAGGATTTCCTGGTTGCTGTTGGTGCTGCAGTTGGTCCAATGAAGATTATGGGACGGGATTTGGTGAAGGCAGCTATTCGCGCTTATCATGGTCTCTGGCCGAACACTTCTGGGACTCCTGATATCAATGAGGTCGAATTACTGGTGAAAAGACTGATGGCATATGAGAAGCAACTAAGTCTCTGGAGGGAATCAGCCGGGCGCGCTGGCGCTGATATGGCCCTTACTGTTATTATGTCATGGTATGAAGACATCTCTCTTGATATCCTGAGAAATCTGCGCACTGGTTCTCGTTGGGTTGAAGACCCCACTTTCGTCGCTCTTCGGCAAGCTCACACCTTCCAACTCGTCGAGTATGCCGACGTTCACACCTGGAATGAAGGGCCGAGTTTCCTTCCAAACCCGGATGAGGAGGTCGTAGTTGAGGATGCCTCGGATAACAATTCGCCGAAAGGGAGGAGGCCGAGGATGACTCGCCACATCCGTAGCTCCAGTTCAAGCTCGAGGATTTGGCGGCGCGCGGTCCTCCTCCAAAGGTACTGGGCATTCAACCGCACAGACTGAAGCTCCTGAGCAGCCTCGGGCTTCGACTAAAGTTGCACCTGGGTCTATGGAAGGCGAGGCAACCTCGGTCAAGTTCCTCCTACGTCGGAGTGCCCAAAGGTTCTGACCAAGTCGCCTCTTCACTAAAAACGTTTAAGTTATTTCTTATCCTGGCATGCCGGGCGATGATGTACGAAACATTTGTCCGCTTTTCTGTATGACCTGAATTTCTTTTGCCGTGTCCGCTCGACATATATGTTTGTAGCTGTTATAATTTTGTTTAAGTTGGTTTTCGTCCGAATTCTTGCTTTGATGACTTGTGATTTCCTGTTTTTAGGATGTATCCTTGTCTTTGTATTTTCGTGGTTTAACCGAGTAGTCTAGGTGTGAGCTTCGGATATCATACAAGATTGATCGGCTCTAATTTGTGGTGTTGAAGTGTTACACCTTTCTTGTATCAAAGGTTGATTATTACTTTGGAACGATGTATGGCAGTCCCCGAATCACTGCCTACCTCGCCGCAGTCTAGTATGTAAACCAAATTTCAGAAATAATATAAGACCAATGCCGAGGCGCTGCTCAGGGTGTCGAGTTTTAGTGCTCAACAAAAATTTCGGGTAACATATGGCAGTCCCCGAGTCATTGCTCTAGATGCCGAGGTTTAATACATAAGATGAAATTGGAACAACATGCAGCAATCCCCGGGTCACTGCTCTGGATGCCGAGGTTTAATACATAATATGACATTGAAATAACATATGGCAGTCCCCGAGTCATTGCTCTGGGTGCCGAGGTTCAAATATATAACCCGGAATTGAAATATCATACGGCAGTCCCCGAGTCACTGCTCTGGGTGCCGAGGTTAAAATACATAACACGGAATTGAAATAACATATGGCAGTCCCCGAGTCACTGCTCTGGGTGCCGAGGTTCAATACATCATTGGTTTTTGACCTTGAAACATCATGCTACGAGTAAAATGGACGAAGCAAAGCTACATTCCATGGCCGCTTCGTTTCTTCGCCAGCTTTGTCTGCCTTGTTCCTTCCGGGAGATTGAGCGTCGATTAGATAATAGGCATCGTTATGCAATGCTTTGCTCACGATGAATGGTCCCTCCCATGGAGGTGACATTTGTGCATGCCGGTCGTTGTACCGGTCGGAGGACTAAATCTCCTTCTTTGAATACCCTTGGATTCACCTTCTTGTTGTGATATCGCCGCAAGTTCTGGCGATAAATAGCTGATCTTGATAGTGCCGGTTCTCCGGCTTCTTCTAGCAGTGTCTACGATTCTTGCCGAGCTATCTCTGCTTACCTCCGAGGTTGTATCTTCGAGTAACTCTTGGCAGTCATGTATTATGTCTTGGAAGTACGGCCTCGCCCAGATACCAAAAAAAAATGGTGTATAACCTGATCTATTCGAGTAGTCCCGAGGCTCCATAGTACCTGGAGTTCCTCAATCCAACATCCGCCGACCTTTGCAATGGTTCGACAAGCCGTGGTTTTATTCTCGATAGTACTAGTCCATTGGACCTTTCCACTTGCCCATTGGATGCGGGTGAGCCACGAGCAATATCTAATCTTATGTGTTTCTCTCTGCAAAATCTGAAGGCTCCTTCGCAAAGTTTGTGCCATTATCTGTAATAATATCGTATGATACCCATATCTTAAGATAATATCTTTGAGAAATTTCACCGTCAGGCCCATCGCATTTTTTTATTGGTTTCACTTCAATCCATTTTGTGAACTTGTCCACCATAACCAATATGTGGGTCATTCCCCCTCGTGCCGGCTTAAATGGTCCCACCATATCTAAACCCCACACAGAAAATGGCCAAGTGATGGGTATTGTTTTTAACTCGGCCGATGGCATGTGTATTTTGGTTGCATATCTCTGACACCCATTGCATTTTTCAACTAATTCTTTTGCTTCTTTCAATGCCGTCGGCCAATAAAATCCATGCCTGAATGCTTTGGCCACCAAGGCACGAGATGAGGCATGGTGCCCACATTCTCCTTGATGTATATCTAGGAGGATCTCCTGACCTTCTGCCGAACTCACACACTTCTGCAACACGCTTGTGACGCTTCTTTTATATAGCTCATTGTTTATGATTGTATAAGCTTTTGCTCTCCTTACAGTTTGTCTAGCTAATACTTCATTATCCGGCAATATCGAGTCTTTAAGGTAAGAGAATATGGGTTGTGCCCATGGCGGTGTGACCTTTTCTGGTGTAATCTCACTGTCTATTTCCATGTTTTCTGCCGACATGCCTACCTCGGCTTTCTCTATGATTGTGCTTACTTCTGCTGTCCTCCTCTTGGGGGGTTCTGAGTTATATTGCTGGTCTACTTCCATCGGCGCATTATCTTCTACTGAATTTGCCGGAATAAAGATAGATTCGGATTCCGGTGAAGGGATTATTGATGGTTTTCTGAGGTGTTCCAGGGCAATACCCGGTGGAATTGACTGCCGGGTTGATCCGAGTTTTGACAACGGTTCATGGCATCATTTTCTGCCCGAGGTATGTGGTGAAACTCACATCCTTCAAAGTATCCACTGATCTTTTGCACATGAAATCTGTATAAAGCCATATTAGCATCTAATGCATCCCAATTGCCTGAAACCTGCTATACTACTAGGTCCGAGTCCCCATAGCATAAGATTCGGCGTATGCCAATCTCTTTTGCTACTTTCAATCCATGGACTAGTGCTTCATATTCGGCTACGTTATTGGATACGGCAAAATGTATTTGTAGCACATATTTCAGCTGATCTCTTTTAGGCGAGGTTAACACTATTCCTGTCCCCAAACCATTTCTTAGTTTGGAACCATCGAAATGCATCGTCCAATAATTTGGATCCGTAATGGTGGCTCATACTGCACTTTGGCCCGTCCACTGAAGAAGTCGGCATCGCTTGAGATTTGATTGCGTCTCTCCTATCAAATTGTGGAGCGTATGGTGACAACTCGATTGCCCATTTTGCTATTCGGCCACTTGCGTCTTTGTTGCTCAATATGTCGGCTATGGGCGCCTCACAGATCACTTTGATGGGATGCTCTTCGAAGTAATGTTTAAGCTTTTTCGCCGACATATATACTCCATAAGCCATCTTCTGATAATGTGGGTAATTTTGCTTTGAAGTGGATAACACCTCACTTAAATAATACACCGCCTCGAACCGACTTACCATCTTCAAGTCGCTCCACTACGATCACAAAGACTCACTACTCTGTTGGTAGCCGCTACATAGAGTAACATAGGCTCTTTTGATAATGGAGAAGCCAAAATGGGTGCTGTGACCAACATCTTTTTCAACTCATGAAATGCGCCGTCCGCTTGTGGAGTCCAAATGAATTTATCTGATTTCTTCATCAGCTGATAGAGTGGTAGCGCCTTCTCTCCCAGCCGACATACAAACCGGCTGAGCGAGGCTAGACAACCCGTGAATTTTTGTACATCATTTAAGCATCTTGGAAATTCTATTCTTTCTACAGCCTTTATCTTTGTTGGGTTGGCCTCTATACCTCGGCTAGATACAAGAAAACCGAGTAATTTTCCTGCCGGCACGCCAAACGTGCACTTTTCCGGATTAAGCTTCATTCGGAACCTTCTCAAGTTCACGAAAGTCTGCCGTATATCTTCCAGTAACGTTTTGCTTTCCTTGGTTTTAATGACCACGCCATCTACATATACTTGTACATTTTTTCCTATCTGATCATGTAGACATTTTTGCATGCATCTCTGATATGTTGCTCCTGCGTTTCGCAGGCCGAATGGTATTGTGCGATAGCAATAAGCCCTCTGACGGGTAATAAACGCTTTATTTGATCGTCGATTTAACGATCCGTGGAAACCAGAGTACGCGTCTACAAATGATAATAACTCACAACCAGCGGTCGAATCAATGACTTGGTCTATTCTAGGCAATGGAAAAGGATCTTTTGGACACGCCTTGTTCAGATTCGTGTAATCGATACACATTCGCTATACAATGGCTACATTGGGATCATCTTTCTTCTTTTCTACTAGCACCGGATTCGACAACCAATCCGGATACAGCACCTCCATGATGAACCCGGCTGCGAGGAGCCGAGCTATTTCATCCCCTATTATTTTTCTCCTGTCTTCGGCGAAGCGGCGGAGAGGTTGCTTCACCGGCCTTGCTCCTGGCCTTACATTCAAAGAGTGCTCAGCCAAATCCCTCGGAACACCTTGCAGATCCTGAGTTGACCATGCAAATATGTCCCGATTCTCACGGAGGAAGTTGGTGAGCTCGCTTTCCTATTTAGCGTCCAGGCCTGCACCAATAGTAACAGATGTCCGGAATTGCTCATCTATCCGAAACTTCTTTGTTTCTTTAGTCGGCTGAAAAGAGACACCGCCATGCGGTTGGCTAGTGCCGCATGTTCAGCTGTGCCGATCGAGCGAGGGTCGCTACCTCCTGAATCCTTCTTTTTCTCTTGCTATAACCAATGATTCGCCAAATTTGACCCGTGATGCAACTCCATTGATTTCTTGTAATCCCCTGCTATAGTTATCACTCCTTGTGGTCCGGGTAGCTTCATTTTCAGATAACTTATATGACAGCTGCCCATGAATTTGGCCAATGTCGGCCGTCCGAGTAGAGCATGATAACAGCTCTCGAGATCCACCACTTCAAACTCTAAACTCTTTGCTCTGCAGTTATCTCTTGTGCCGAATAACACATCTACTCGGACCTTACCAATGGGTTCACATGAAAGCCCTGGCACTATTCCATGGAAAGTGGTCCTCGTGGATTGCAACATGTTCTGCGATATTCCGAGTTTATGCATGGTATCCTTGTACATGATATTGATACTGCTTCCATTTTCTATGAGTACCTTTGAGAATTTCACATTGATGCTCGGTCCCACAAATGTCGGATCCAACACGAGTGCATATGATCCGGGATTCGGCATTATCTTAGGATGATCCTTTATGCTCCAAGTTATCTCCTGATCCGACCAAGGCACATATCTTGGTACTGTCGGCATAACTGCATTTACTTCCATATGCCGGCGCTGCACACTTTGTTTGTCTTGCTGTTCCGTTGTGAACACGCAATAGGATTGATGATGTTCTCTGTAATCATTGCGTCCGGTATTCGTCGGATTTGTCCTTCCATCCTAGACTTGGTTCATCACTTGATGTACCGCGTCTCTCCGATCCGAGTTATTGTACCTCGGGGGAGGGGCGGTAACAAGTTGCTGTGCATTTGCTCCAGTCAACTGCGGCTGATGCTGCTGATGTACTTGATGGGATGCCTGAACTCCTGCGGGGTTCCCCATTGCATTTTTCATCCATGCACATTGGCGGGTGGTATGGTTGGCTGGCCTGGATGGGTTTGACGTGTGAAATTTGCACGGCTGATCTAACATGGATTCGAACGTGTACTTCGCCTCTCCGCCATCGCTTTCTTTTGTTCTAGGGTCCACTGCCTTTTTCCTTCGTTTCTTGGTGTCCACTGCTGAGGACCATTCTTCTGCCGTTGAGTTGCTCCGTGACTCGGCTGATCTTGCGCTACTGTCACCACTTGGGCCGAATTATATCTATAATCCGGCCTTTCCTCTCTTCTTCTTCCTCTGAAATCATCATACCGGATGACCCGGCCAAATCTCTTGCATAATGGTCCTGTTGCTCGCGATGATCCGCCGACATTAATTCTGGTTGCGTTGGGTCTCCTAATGCGTAGGAGTCCGCTATTCTGATAGTTTCTGCCAGTGTGGTTGGCATATCTCTTTGCAGATGCTGCCATAACACGCTGCCATAACGGCATCCTTGCGCGAACCAAGCTATTGCGTGCGATTCTATAACTCCTTCACATGAGTTTCTCAGGTTGCACCACCGAGTTAAAAATTCTCTATCTGTTTATTCGCCTCGCTTGCACATGGCCAACTGTTGTGGCCTGCTTTGGCCTCTTGTATGTGCTGGTAAAGTTGCCGACAAACATTTCCTCAAAATCCAGCCAGCATTGATACGCCTACCGGTAGATTATTCAGCCACACCCTAGCTGGTCCTTCCAAAGATCGTGGACGACTGCATCGCCCATCGTAAGTTTCCACCCGCTATTTTTACAGGTGGCATAGTCAATCAACCAGTCCTGCGGTTTGGTGCTCCCATTATACGCTGCGTGCCTTGCTAGCTGAAAATTTGGCACAGGCGGTTCGCCCATGATCCGTGGTCCAAAGCATGTCGGCCCTGGTGGACCCTGTTCTTCCAACAACTCGGACCGGTATAGCCGATCCAGCTTCACTCTTGCATCATTTGATGGCAAATCTCTGTACAGAACTCTATCTTGTACTCCATAGTGGTTGTTTCCGCCATGGGTTGCATACTCCATCTCGGAATAGCCATCATTGTATCTCTCATTAATTTGATTGTGGCGAGCTGGCCTCGTTTCTCTTTCCTGCCGGGGTTCATGCCTCGGTTGCGGGTTGAGTGGCAGTTCTCTCCTTACTTCGACCGGGGTATTGTTCTCATGATTGCCTCTCACGGGTTCTCTTCTGCCGAGATCTCCATTGCCTCGGCTTCCGCCGTCTTTTTCCACACGGCCGTGGTTCCTCTCCCCACTGTTACCTCGGCTTGCATTGCCTCTGTTCTCATTTGCCTTTCCGGCCATTGCCGGATCATATGGAACAATTTGCTTGTTTCTTTTTCTAGAGGTTACTGCTTTGTCCTTTCGTGCATTATTTCCGGGTGAAGACGCTGCTGCCACGGACAAGGCAGGTGCCTCTCCTGCCGAGTGAACCATTCGCGAGGCCCCCGGCCTCGCCGGGTTTGCTTTGAGCATTTCTTTGTTTTGCTGGTTCGCGATGCGCACCAGTTCGTTCACTCTTTCTTGCTGTTTCTGCCGGGCTTCGCCGGTTAACCCCTCTAACTCTAATGATGCGGCATTTGCCGCTCTTAGGTTTTTTGCCGGGGTACTGTACCTCGGCAAACCCAAATCCACTGATTCTGCTTTATGAGCATCATGCTCTTTGTTGATATCATCCATGAGGTTTTCCCCTCTCAATCTCAATTCGTCCACCCACTCGGGTGCGACGTCAAGCTTATTAGCTTTGGCATATTCTCGCAGGGTCCTGTTTAAGGACTCCCGCAAGGCCGACACCTTTTTGGCCTCTACCAGCACCTTTTGCCTGGTTTCTTCCAACTCTGCCTGAGCATTTGCCGGATCAAGTATCGGCGCTACAGGCGTGGTCAAGTTTTCTATGGTCGCCTGAAGAATGTTCTCTGGCCTTTCCAGAGGTGGCCCTCTTACTCTTGGTTCCTTTGGGGTGGTGTCCTGCACCTCGGTCGGGTTGGTCACTGGCAGGATTACCTCGGTGGGTAGTGGTGCGGTTTGCCTGGTTGCGCCAGACACCGTGGCGGTTCTTCTTGACCCGGCAGCAGCTGCTCCAGTTTGCACTCCGGTCGCGACCATCACCTCGACGCTGCCTGCAGGATGTGCTCTGCGCGGACGGCTCGCAGCGTTAAGAGGTGGCTCTCCTGCAACAACAACTTGGTGAGGATAAACGCTGGAGATGTCGACGTCGACGTAGACCTTGTGCCCGCCCAGGCTGATGAAGACACCATTACGCGGGGGAGTTTTCCCCCTGAAGCTCCCTGCATTGTCGCTGACATAGTCACAGAGACCAAATCTCTGGACCAAGCCAGAAACAACGCGCCCGCCTGTGTTGATGAAGTTTCCCGTCCGGATCATAACTCCAGCTAGCACCGCTGCTGGCCCCACGGTGGGCGCCAACTGTCGTGGTGGTGGCACGACAGATGCCATGGGTAGGCTAAAGTATGGGGCCAATGGATGCTAGAGGGATCTGGGGAGGGAAGATGTAGTTGATTCTACACACAGATGACTAAGGCCAAGATCTTTATTTCTTCTTTCTTGGGCTACAAGTGCTCCTTGAGCTGTATACTGGGAGAAGAGAAGAACTTAACCAGCCTAACGGCTCTCACCTTAGTCGATGCCCCCTTCTGAGTCCAAGCCTCTCCTTATAAAGGAGAATCCTGGGTTCCTCTAGGGCTGAGGTGGCAAGCATATTCGTGGAATATGCTTGTCCCAATATAGTAGTTCGGTGCCCCCCTTTCCCTGTCACCCCTCTAATGACGGCAAGGTTCCAGAGGGCCCCTCCCAGGCGCCTCGGCTCGGACTGTCACCTCCGTGACCTCCTCCTGCCTCTCTCGCCGCTCGCGCTTTGTCCCTAGCGCTTGGTCTGCTTCAGATTCTCCCTAGCTTGCAGCTAGGGTTTGACTTCAGGCTTCTCCTTCTCCTGCAAGCTTCATATCATTGGTCCCTCCTCGCATAACTCGGATCGTCCTTCACCTGCATCAAGATCACTCAGGCTAACCCGGCCGACTTATGCAATATCTCGGCCGGGTAATGTCTTAACATAAATATACGGGTCTCTTCCCTTCATATGTCGGCCGACTTCTACAGGATTCGGCCGACTTAGACTGTAACTCGGAAACCAGACGGGGTTTTTATCCTCATCTTTCCCCGTCTTTACCCTATCCGGGGTTACCTCCCCAACATTGGGATTGACGTACTCGTCAATTGAAGCCGCCATTCCTTCATGGAGAGCAATGCCCATTATTGAAGATCAAGCTCGTGGAGGCCCATCCAATCATTGCTGAAGCCCAGAGCTGCAGCAAGAACCTACACTTTACAAGTAGAAAATTGATAAATTTCGGAGCTCTCTTGCAATGTGGGCAAATGACACAATCTAGCCACCCCCTTATCTAGCCAGGCGATTGGCCACCCAAAGATTGTTTTTTAGAGCGAGCTAAGAAAAAAATTGATCTTCAGCGGTTCCCAAACCTTCCAAACTAACCTATACATATTGCATGGTACTTCCATTAAATTACGCCTTGCATGTTGATGTCACCGAATATTCCCCACTGGCCGTGAATTTCCAAATTATCTTAACTTCAACATTCCCATTGTGTAAGGTCAATGGTGGGTCCCACATCTCATGTGTGGGTCCCATATCTCAGTGGTATGTCTAAAGCTAGTGATATCCAAACACGTAAGAAAACGTTCACATATGACACGCTGAGGTGGTTGATCAATCATTTTAAGGCATCACGAATCATCATCCATGAATATTCAAATTGGTCGTAATGAGATAAAAGTAAGGCCGTGAACCATTGTTGTTTAGGTTATGACCAATTCGTATTAGAAAATTAAGACCTTTCTTACCAAAATGGTAGTAAAGTTTTAGGGTTTGGACTCTCCCAGATGCGTTACTACCATTTTTTCTGAAATGTTCATACATCTATGACCAATTTATCCATGGTCATTACGAGAAGATCACAAGTTAACACATTTCTTGTAGTGTTATATTCAACATCATGTAGTAGAAGCAAATGTATCACTCTCTTTATCTTAAATCTAGTTTGAGAAGGTTTCTCATACTAGAGGATTATTAGTGGGATGTGTTGCATCAGCTCAACCATAGGACGTGATGCCCATATGAATAAAAATCAAACACATTATGAAGTTACAACGATATTTATGTTTTCTTTGAAGTTGTTTGAATCCACCATGTTTATGAGAGAGTAAACAAGAGAAACTATGAACCCAAATCCGTTTTTAATTATAACAAATACCATTTACTAGCATTTACAAGTGATTTTATTTACAATAGTCATTTATTCGAAAATACAAAAACATCTATCATACTTGCATTTAGTTCTCTCATATAGTTTACACCACTACCAACACCATTACATTTTACTTTTGCATTGCATTTAATTGTTGCATGTTTACATATTATTTTTCAACTCTAATGCGATTTTTTGTGCTTGATAACTGATATGTCGGAAACGTAACTATAATTTTTGATGCTCTGTGCTTGTTTAGTATCTACTTTGCTTTGCTTTGTCTATACTTTGAGGTGTTTTTATATCTTTTCTGAAACTAACCTATTAACAAGTTTCCACAGTGCCAGTTGCCCGTTTTCTTCTGTTTTTGGTTCCAGAAAGGCAGAAAATCAATATTCTCGGAATTGGACGGGACAAAAGCCAAAGTCAATATTTTACCGTGGGCGTCACGAAGTCCAGAGGAGAGACGGAGAGGCGAGCCAGGACCACCACACCCCCTAGGCACGGGTGGGCCCACCCCGCGCTTGGGTAGGTGTGGGCCCTTCGACCGCCTCCCAGCCTCGCCACTTCGCCTATAAGAAGCCCCCGATGCAAAAACCCTAGGCACCCGATCAAAACTCCACGAAACCTTCTATAGCCGCCGCCACCATCATCCCTAGATCAGGGGGATCTGAAGTTCTTCCCGGCACCCTGCCGGAAGGGAGATCATCTCGGAGGCCTTCTTCTCTAGTACGAAGCGTGAGTAGTTCCACCTTGAACTACGGGTCCATGTAGTAGCTAGATGGTTGTATCTCCTCCTTGTGCTTTCATGTATAGATCTTGTGAGCTCCGTTCATGATCAAGATCTAATCTATTTATAATCATGCATGTTGTGTTTGCGGGGATCCGATAGATATTGAGATTACTATGTCAGATTGATTATTGGTTTTGTCTATTTGATATATCATGTCTGTGTTGTTTGTGATCTTGCATGCTCTCCGTTGTTAGTAGCTATCTTGGCCAAGTAGTTGCTAGTGACTCCAAGAGGGGGTATTTATGCTCGATAGTGGGTTCATGCCTCTAGTTTCCAAGGGAAGTGACAGAAATCTCTTCGGCTGTAGATGTGATGTTGCCACTAGGGAGAAAACAACGGTCTCTTGTTCATGGAACAAGTGGATTGTTTACCTTACACACTTTGCTTAAAGCAGTTGTCTATTTCTTGCAACTTAATACTGGAGGGGGTTCGGATGATAACCTGAAGGTGGAATTCTAGTCATAGATGCAGTTGGATGGCGGTCTATGTATATTGTTGTATTGCGCAATCGAATCTCATAGATCTTTTTGTCTGGTATTGCATTGTTATGCCTTGCTTAGTTCCTGTCAATTGCCCTGCTGTAATTTGTTTACCCTTCATGCCACGTTGTTTATCTAAGGAGAGCACCTCTAGTGAACTATGGAACCCGGTCCAGTCTTTACCATTGATACATTTTCCACTGTTACTTGTTTACTTGCTGCAAACCATCATCACCTTCCACACCATACGTTTAACCTTTTGTTACAGCAAACCGGTGAGCTTGACAACCTCACTGATTCGTTGGGGCAAAGTCTTGAGTTTGTGTTGTGCAGGTTTCCACGTTGCTTGCAACACCTCTGTGACATTTCCTTCCTCCTACTGGTTCGATAACCTCAGTTTCTTACTGAGGAAAAACTTGCTGCTGTGCTGCATCACACCTTGCTCTTGGGGTTTCCCGACGAAGCACTGCAAGTTGACTCAGTGCCATCAATAACCACTTGGTGGAGTTGGGTACACAAGGAAACACTCTTTTGTTTTATAGGTTTGCTAGAAGAGGAAGGAGGAGTGCATTTCTATTGTTTTCCAGAGAGTTTAATATACTAGTGAGAAAAACACCCTTACTACATCACTTTGCGCTTGGAGTCCCAACAAATTGGTATCATAGTGAATCAGGTGACATCATTGACCAACAAACTTTTATCTTTATTTTTGTTAGTTTAGGTCACAGCAACATACAAAACAAAGGTTGAGTCCATTTTACCACAAGATTTTCTTTTGTTGACCCGACGTGGGAGTTTTCAGCTATAAATCTAGAACCTTACTAATTGTTGTCGCATGTATGTGAAGCGTCCCACACCTTCTATGTGGATTCTAGCTATTTTAAAATTCCACTACATATGCTACCCCCTGGTCATCACGAAGAGAATGACAGAGGGAGGGGGAGGGGGTCGCTTCCTGCATAACTATTATGAGAGATGCATACATAATCATGTTGGCCAACCTAGTGTTTCTCATTGAACAAACTTAATAGCATGGCAGCTCATTCTACGGAAGTAACGAGATGGCTGTCAATGTTGGGAGAGAGTCTATAGCTACAACAGTAATTCCCATTGTGGTTGCACTTGATTTGTAGAGCTCCACGTATTGGTCGACCCGAGCACCCCAACAATCAACACAGGGAGGCAACACATTTATGGATAGATGGATGGTGCCTGGCTGTCTGTGAACATTAGTTGTGAATATGTACTTGAAGGTGGTACAAGCCACCTAAAGGAGGAGAGAAATATGAATTTGATTAGCATCATGTGATTATGATTTTGTGACAGAAAGGAATATCATATAAGTAAGTCTAAACCATTTATGCATGAACAATATTTGTGAAGGACAAATAGAATTATGTACTTACGAAACTTACATACTCTCTTGCATGAAGTAACTCAACTCAAGATTTTGTGTACTTTAGTTAGTGTGATTAATGTAGATCGATCTTGGATGCAAAAAAAACTTTTCTCCTTACTGACAAATGATTATATATTTTTATTATACTAGAGCAATGCAGGTTGTGATGATCTCGCTTGCTTGCTTCCAATAAAAAGTTAAAAACGCAGCAGCTTTACCAGTTCTTGAGCAATCCGAGCTTTGTGGTGACCTATCGCATTAAACCAAACATGCACCTCATCTCCACCTTATAAAAGGAAGGAAGATGGTGTGAAAATTTATACAACTATCATGTGGGACTGCGGGTATTAGACGAGATAAAGCTTACTGGGCTGTAGAATTAGACTTTGCTCGCTATGCTTACATGGTTTCCTGACGGCACCAAGATCAGAAAATTCAGACTTGGTGAGTGGTGCTTGAGATTGCCTTCTAGTCACCCCATGTCCGCATCATCGCTGTTGCCGCACTCTGCACTGCAACAATATTTGGAACAAGTGCTGGGCACTGTCACAGGGATTGGGTTAGCGGGTACTTCTTCTACTTGGAGATCGAACGGCTACGTGGTATGGAAAGAGACATGTATGTGCATCCAGTCGGGAGGAGGAACCAACAAAGTGGTCATGCATATATATTTGCCACACGGGCACAATTATTGGGAGAGATGCACATATTATCTTCTTGGTCAACTTAGCGCTTTTTTCCTTAGTGAACTTACGAGGATGGCAGTTTATTGTACGGTAAAGTATTAATCTAGATGATTGTCGATATTGGACCGGAGTCTATCACTACAGGAACAGACTGATAGGCCGACGGCAAAAAGCCCTCGGCGTAGCCCCTTTGGCCGTCGGCGTAAGCTACACCGAGGGCTGCCGTCGGCGTAGCTCCCTCGGCGGAGGTCTCCCTCGGCGGAGCAATACTGGCCGTCGGCCTATAGCTTTGCCGACGGCCGTTGGCGGCCCGTCGGCGTATTAGCCGTCGGCGCACGGCATCCTCGCCGTTACACGGCCGGCTAACGGCGTGGCACGTACGCCGTCGGCCGTGCCCTCGGCGTAGGGTCGACACGTGGCGCGCTGGGCCTTCCCAGGAGGCGACGTACGCCGACGGCCCCAACCCTCGGCGCAGGGGAGCACGTGGCAGGCGCCTGGGCCTCCTAGGCCGACGCTAGGCCGACGGCCATGGCCCTCGGCGTATGGCCCACTGATACGCCGACGGCCAGGCCCTCGGCGTAGCGCAGACCAAATGGCACACAGCAAGGCCCTACGCCGACGGCAAGGCCCTCGGCGTATCACCTGCCCAGAATTTTTTTTTCTGCTCCGCAGCGATATATACCAAATGGCACAGTTTTGTTTCACAGCAATATGTACCAATTTTTACAGCAATACTCACAGCAATATGTGGAAATATATTCCATAGCAATTCAAACAACATCACATATGCCATACATGTATCAAACAAAGATCACATCATTCATACATTATTCAAACATGTATCAAACAAGATCACACCATTCATACAGGGGTATCAACATCATCGCACATGCATAGACAATAACAACCTACAACTCTGGAGGAGACGGGGTGTACCCGAGATCTCCCCTGGTGAAAAGTGGCGACCTCTGCCGAGGGGTGCGTCCAGTAGAAGCAGCAGAAGAGCCACCTGGCGAGGGAGTAGGAGAAGTGTGAAGCTCGGGAGAACCACCTGCAGAATGGCCAGGAGATGGACCATGGTCATGAAGCGGTGTGATCTGACGCCCATCCAGCGAGGCGTGGCCAAAGTGCCGGTTCCCAGAAGCTCCCGTTCCCTACATGTTGCCTACATGTTAGCAACTTGGATGTCTCCCACTCCGTGTAGCTCTTTTCTTGCGCTGCTTCAGCGCATTAAGCAAGGACGAACTAGTTGCCTTGCCGCTGCTCATATTGTTCAATCACCTGCATTAAGTAAGAGAAAACAGTTAAGCACAAAGACATAATAAAATGTATACACAAAGAATAAAGGCATAATGCAATTAAGAAAACAGTTAAGCACAAAGACAAAATAAAATGCATTAAAAAATAAATACTCACTATCATTTTCATTCTCATTCTCATTCTCATTCTCACTATCACTATCTTTTGAGTAGAAATCTGGATTCTCATCAAAGGGTGTAGGCTCATCATCGTTGTCATTCTCGGTATGGAGCTTCTCGAGCATACTTATGTCATGTAGATTCACCACTGACTCACCCCGAGTTTCTACATCATTCCCAAGGTCCTCAAGATCAACCGGTTCTAAATCAAAGTGTCCGAAGTCCTCTTGCTCTTGATAGAAAATTCCCTCGTACGTTACAGGGTTAATGTTGTTGTAATCGTCCTCGGAGGGAATCGGTAGGTTACCATGTGGCGATACCTGGAACACGACTTCCCATCCCTGGAGTTCCACTTTATGGCATGGGTAGGGCAAATAATAAACTTGTTTGGCTTGGTGAGCAACAACAAAGACGTCGGCTCCGCTATAGGTGGTTGAAGGCCTAACTTCAACTAACCCAATGGAAGGGGTACTTCTCAGTCCACCCCTTGGGTCAAACCAGTGGCACTTGAACACAACAAGATTGAGTTCGACATTCGTACGATTGAAGGTCAGCTCATATACATTCTCTAACCTTCCGTAGTAATCAAGGGAATCGGCTCCTTTGGTGAACACCCCAGTATTTACCGTTTTTGCATTCGGTCGCCCTTTCTGGTGCGTCTCTGTATGGAAGCGAAACCCATTCACATCATACTTCTCATACTTCATGACGACACTGTTACAACCTTGGGAAACACATTTCAGCTCATCTGACATCTCAACGTTGGGATCAGCTCCCTACAGGTACAAGAGGAATTTGTTGCGTTCAGTAGTTACGTGGAATAAGAGCGACAAGTCACATATTGCAAGGTAAGAGGGACAGGTTAGAAATTACTTTTTCCATAAACCAGGACACAAAGTTTTTTATTCCGGGAGCACCCTCTTTCGAGAGTGTCCAACTCCATGGGAGAGGGATCAGTCGGTCCCGGCCACTGTTCATCCGTGAAATCGCTAAGAAGGAGAAAATAAGCATTAGACGGGAGACCGAGTTACTAGCTGCATAGAGAAATAGGGTGTTCACCATTTTACCTAATGAAATCGACCACTTCCTTCATGTTCATAAGCACATAGAGCATTATGCAATCCTTCTCTTCCTTCGGCAACCTATATTTTAGTCCTTTACCGGCCTTGCCACCGGGAAATTGGAATAGTTCGATATTGGGGTCATTCTTGGGCAGGTCGACATTGTAACGAGAGACCGGGTTATGCATAGTGGGAACATCATCGGGCGATGGGTTGTCAAGGCGTCGCCATCTCCCGAAGGCATGTTGCTTCAGCTATGCATGCTTCAATCTTGGCTTTGTTTCCAGTTATCTTTCGAATATACTTAAACTCTCTCTCAATACAAAATTGCCAACGAAATTGCACCGGCCCCCCCAATAGTGCCTCGTTCACGAGGTGCACAATGAGATGTGCCATCGGAGTAAAGAAGCCTGGCGGAAAGATCATCTCCAAATTGCATAGCAACTCCGGCACCTGAACTTGCAGCTTCTCAATCACCAGAGGACATATCTGCTTAGCAC
The DNA here is from genome assembly GCA_023614405.1 of Avena insularis. Taxonomy (NCBI): domain Eukaryota; kingdom Viridiplantae; phylum Streptophyta; class Magnoliopsida; order Poales; family Poaceae; genus Avena; species Avena insularis. The sequence goes on along the minus strand of CM042695.1, from coordinate 371,300,032 downwards.
AGAGGGTGCGGAAGAAATGGCTCAACTCCGCAAGCACTCGCCATACTTTTTCGGGGAGATACCCTCGAACCATCACCGGCATCAGCCGCTCAATCCATATATGATAGTCGTGACTCTTGAGCCCGTTGACTTGTCCCGTCAAAAGATTGACTCCCTTACTTATATTCGAACAATAACCGTCAGGGAACATCACGACGTATTTGAGCCACCTAAATGACTCCTTCTTTTGGACATTATCAAGGCAGTAGTAGGCATGCGGCTTGAACCAATTCTTTCGACGGACAGTAGGAGGCTGCATGTGTAATCTCTTCCTATCACAAAGCTTCTCAACATCGACTCTAGCCTTGACATTATCCTTTGACTTCCAGAATGTTCAGATCAGGTGAAAAAGGGACTCCCCGACATTCTTTTCGGTGTGCATCACATCGATGTTATGGGGAAGTTCGAGGTCCTTGTAATACACGAGATTCGTTAAGGCTGCCACGTGAGTCCAATTATGCGTTACACCATATCCCGCAAATTGATGGCCAGTATCTCGGCATCAACAACTGCACCCTCGAACTTTGGTACCTCTTTTACTTCATGCACAACTTTTCCCTTCTTGAAGTTCTTTCTATCTTCTCTGAACGAATGATTTCTTTTGAGGTACTGTCGATTCGTGTCAAACGCAACATATTTGCGACCCGACTTTAGTCAAACGCAACATAATTGCATTTGTACTAGCATGATCAGAGTACTATCAAATTTTAGATTATTATAGAGTAATTACAGTCTCAAATATATGGATTGAATCGAATAGGGGTGTCCCAAAACTAAATGGTATAGACAAAAAAGATCAGGTCCGTGCCTCACTGGAGGGTCTCCGCTCCAGTCACCGGAGGAAGGCGGGACCAATCACTCCAGTCGCCGGAGGAGGAAGGCGAGACGAATCCTTGCCAAGCGACGAGGCCAGACAGGAGAGGGTTGAGGCGGAGGGCCTCCGTGTCGTTCATAGGAGGAGGGCTGGACGGGAGGGGGTCGAGGTGGAGGGCTGCTGCACCATTAGCCGGAGGAGGAGGGCTAGACGGGAGAGGGTCGTGGAGGAGGGCCACCGTGACTTTGGCCGTAGGAGGGCTGGACGGGAGAGGGTGTCGCCGGAGGAGGGCCCTCCGCATCGGAAACCTTCCGCCGAAGGAAGGGGGTTGAGGGCGACGAGGCCCGCGGACCTGCCTCGTCGGAGGCGGAGGAGGAGGGGCGTGGGCTCCTGCGGACCTGCCTCGCCGGAGGCGGCAGAGAAGGAGGAGCAGAAGGGGTGGAATCGGCGGCGGACGGTTAGAAGGATGGAGACGGCGGCGGCATCTTGCGAGCGACCCTGCAAGCGACGGTTTTGGCCAGGGAGCAGATATAAATGAGATGAAAACGTTTCAGTGGCCCGAATACCTCGCAATGTCCAGCTCTGGACTGGTTCATTCGGGAGCAGACTACCCAGGCCAAAAAACTTCAGCTCAATATTCAGCCCGAATGCACAGGCTCAATACACAAGACATCCAAACACCTACAATTCGAGATATTCGGGTCTGCACAATGCCAATGTCCAATACCAGGCCCGAATACATACATCCAAACGGACCCTAATAGATGCAACTAATAAATTCTAACAAGATTAACAACAAGATTTAATCTAATAAAATTAAATATTTGCTTCTAGAGGGGAGTGGAGGAGGTACCTGCAGAGGGGGCCGAGCTCGAGGAGGAGGGGGAGAGCTTGGGAGGAGGGGTCCGAGATCGGGGAGGCGAGGTCGGAGGAGGGAGCCGAGCTCAGGGAGGAAGGGGCCGAGCTCGGGGAGGAGGGAGGCGGTGGGGAAGGGAGGAGGGGCCGAGCTTGGGAGGCGGGGGCGAGGTCAGGGAGGAGGGAGCCGAGCTCGGGGAGGAAGGGCAGGCTGGGAGGAGGGAGGGAGGCGGCGGTGGGGGAGGAAGGAGGGGGCCGAGCTCGGGGAGGAGGAAGGGAGGAAGGAGGAAGGGGAGGAGAGGGGAGGCGGCTGGGGAGGGAGGAGGAGGAGGGCCTGGGAGGCTCGGGAGGAGGCAGGGAGGAGGGAGGAGGCGGTGAGGGAGGGGGAGCCGGGGGGAGGAGCTGGGGCCGCCGGGGAGGGGCCGGGCGGGGTCGGGAGCGGGCTGTGGCCGGTTGGTGGAGGAGGAGGAGGAGGGAGGAGGAGCGCGTGGGAGCCAAAGTAGGATAGGCTACGCCGGGCCACGGGCATACGCCGAGGGCCTGCCCACAGAGCTAGGTTTTTTTTTAAACTTTTTTTTGAAAGAAGGGTCTTTTTAAAATTTTACAACATACTTTATTTAGTGTCTACTATTATAGAAGAAACTATATATTATTAATATATAATTTTTTATTTCGTCTTGTGCTCGTTTTCCAAGCAAACCCTAGATGTGGGTTAAACGGGGAGATTCCCCCCTTATTTCGTCTTGCATGCATGCGAGGGGGGACACATGCAAGCACCTATACCAACCTCTCACCACACTCACACACATATGCTAGGGTCACATGCAAGTTTCCATCTCATTCCAATGTTCTCGTGGTCTTCCTCCGGCGAAACCCTGATCTCTGTGCCCACTTTGATCTTCACCCCTAGACGCGTTCCTCACAGGGTAGCTCGGCGTAGCTCTCTCTTGTTTTGTGTTTGTTTAGGTCATAGGGTGATGTAAAACCATGTTGGTTCACAAGTTGGGGCACTATCCTACCCGGTTTCACCTCGACGGGGAGATTCCCCATACTGCATTTTAACCTTCGCCTCTAGGTTAGAGCGCATGCATGCGAGGGGGGACACATGCAAGCACCTATACCAACCTCTCACCACACTCACACACATATGCTAGGGTCACATGCAAGTTTCCATCTCATTCCAATGTTCTCGTGGTCTTCCTCCGGCGAAACCCTGATCTCTGTGCACACTCGGATCGTCTACCCCCCTAGACGTTCCTCTGACAGGGGTAGCCCGGCGTAGCTCTCTCTTGTTTTGTGTTTGTTTAGGTCATAGGGTGATGTAAAACCATGTTGGTTCACAAGTTGGGGCACTATCCTACCCGGTTTCACCTCGACGGGGAGATTCCCCCTTATACGAGTCTGGAACCTTCGCCTCTAGGTTAGAGCGCATGCATGCGAGGGGGACACATGCAAGCACCTATACCAACCTCTCACCACACTCACACACATATGCTAGGGTCACATGCAAGTTTTCATCTCATTCCAATGTTCTCGTGGTCTTCCTCCATGAAACCCTCGATCTCTGGCAAGACTGGATCGCCTACCCCCCTAGACGTTCCTCCCGACAGGTAGCCCATGTAGCTCTCTTGTTTTGTGTTTGTTTAGGTCATAGGTTGATGAAAAACCATGTTGGTTCACAAGTTGGGGCACTATCCTACCCGGTTTCACCTCGACGGGGAGATTCCCCTTATCTGGTACTAACCTTCGCCTTTAGGTTAGAGCGCATGCATGCGAGGGGGACACATGCAAGCACCTATACCAACCTCTCACCACACTCACACACATATGCTAGGGTCACATGCAAGTTTTCATCTCATTCCAATGTTCTCGTGGTCTTCCTCCCATGAAACCTCGATCTTTGGCAAGACTGGATCGCCTACCCCCCTAGACGCTTCCTCCGACAGGGTAGCCAGTAGCTCTCTCTTTGTTTTGTGTTTGTTTAGGTCATAGGTTGATGTAAAACCATGTTGGTTCACAAGTTGGGGTACTATCCTACCCGGTTTCACCTCGACAGGGAGATTCCCCCCTTATAATGCACTGAACCTTCGCCTCTAGGTTAGAGCGCATGCATGCGAGGGGGGACACATGCAAGCACCTATACCAACCTCTCACCACACTCACACACATATGCTAGGGTCACATGCAAGTTTTCATCTCATTCCAATGTTCTCGTGGTCTTCCTCCGTGAAACCTCGATCTCTGGCAAGATTTCGGATCGCCTACCCCTAGACGCTTCCTCCCGACAGGTAGCCAGCGTAGCTCTCTTGTTTTGTGTTTGTTTAGGTCATAGGTTGATGTAAAACCATGTTGGTTCACAAGTTGGGGCACTATCCTACCCGGTTTCACCTCGACGGGGAGATTCCCCCCTTATACGGGTACGGAACCTTCGCCTCTAGGTTAGAGCGCATGCCTGCGAGGGGGGACACATGCAAGCATCTATACCAACCTCTCACCACACTCACACACATATGCTAGGGTCACATGCAAGTTTTCATCTCATTCCAATGTTCTCGTGGTCTTCCTCCGGCGAAACCCTGATCTCTGGCAAGATTCTGATCGCCTACCCCTAGACGCTCCTCCGACAGGTAGCTCATGTAGCTCTCTTGTTTTGTGTTTGTTTAGGTCATAGGTTGATGTAAAACCATGTTGGTTCACAAGTTGGGGCACTATCCTACCCGGTTTCACCTCGACGGGGAGATTCCCCCCTTATACGGGTACGAACCTTCGCTTAGGTTAGAGCGCATGCATGTAGGGGGACACATGCAAGCACCTATACTAACCTCTCACCACACTCACACACATATGTTTTGTGTTTGTTTAGGTCATAGGGTGATGTAAAACCATATTAGCTTCCCGACGGGAGATTCCCTTATACGGGTCCGAACTCACGCTCAAGATGCATGCGAGGGGGGACACGCACATGTGATTGAATCTTTGAACAACTTCACAAAAATTTGTGAAATATAAATTTCATGCACATGTGATAATAACACACAAACATGCAAATTTCTCAACTTGTGAGAAGATTCGACATTTTATGTGGGCATGAAGACTATTATTCGGAGGCTACGAATCCATCCAATTGATAAAATAGAACCTAAATAATTGATACTAATAAATAAATACAAATAATTTGGTAAGGAAAAAAATGTGCATAGGTACGCCGAGGGTGACCGTCGGCGTAGGCAGGACATACGCCGAGGGTCACCGTCGGCGTATCCTATGCCGATAGCGGCTCTCGGCGTAATGCTGACGCCGTTAGGGCCTTCCCTAGCCTGGGCTGTCTAGTGCCACGCGGCCACCGCGTACGCCGAGGGCGACCTTTACGCCGACGGTCACGCTCGGCGTACCTGCCGCTACGCCGACGGCTACGGTACGCCGAGGGCTCGAAAGCTGGGCTGGCCTGGCCTTGCGCTACGCCGACGGCCCGTAGCATCAGGCCGTCGGCACACAACTCCATTCCTGTAGTGTATTGTTACAGCCAAAGGAGTTTCCCTTCGTGGCTGCACTTAATTTGCAGAGCTCCACTAGTCAATCGTCGCGAGCAACTCGATCCAGGGAAATAAACGACTTTATGGAAGGATGGGTGCATGCGAGCATTAGTATACTGAACATGTACTGCAAGTTGGCACGGGCCATACATAAAGACGGAGACAAATATGATATCTCATCGGCATCTTATGATTATGATATTGTGACAGAATGGAACATTATATATCATATAAGTAAGTTTAATGACACTTGCGGAAGACAGGTAGAAACACGTATATATATGAAATTGGAGAGATAATGTAATTATTTGTGGACTCTATTTCACTATAATATGTGATCTAGTACTACATGAAGTAGTGGGCGTTGTTACCGTGGCTCGATGAATTTATGTACAATAGGTTTTTTCTCCCTGCTGACATATGGTTATAGTGTTCATTAAACTAGAAAGACGTGACTTGTGATGACACTGATGACCTTGTTCCTTGCTTCCAGTAAAAACATATTCGCTTTCCCGGCTGTTGGGCAACATGTGCTCGGGTGACCAATCACATTAAATCAAACCGAACCTCCTCTCCTCCATATAAAAGAACACATGCTGGTGCGAAGAACGTATATGTTGGGGCATTATATAGGAACCTATAGTCTGAGTTTTAAGTTTCATGTAAATATGTTAACAAGACACAGTAAATTTGTAGGCATGAGAGGCACGGGGATCACCAGATCCAATACATTTTCTCTGATGGTTAACACAATGGCTACAAAAGCTTCAAGAGTCGATATACGTAGCATTGTCAAGGCACATGAAGTACTTGTAATCCAGTTGGTCTCCTCGTAATACTAGGATTGTACCCTGCAATTGTCTATATATACGTGACAACCGATCCTATTGGAGCTATGCAATCTTCCATAATCTCTCTACAATGGCTTTGTTGTTTAGTTTAGAATTTAGTGATTACATATTTCTTTGAGAGCATCCCCCATGATCAGAAAATTCAGATGCTAACGGATTATACTGAGAGCACACCAGGCTCCCTCGCATCGATGTCGCCCTGGTCCAGCTGGTGAGCATGGTTGGAACAACTGTCGGGCACCCTCAGAAGGGACAGGCGGGTGGACGGTACTACTTCTAGCTTGGAGATTGGACGTCTATGGTATTGTAGTAGCTGTGTATGTGTATCCAGCCGGATTGAGGAGGCAAAGAATTGAGTGCAATGAGAGTGCCTGTTAGAGATTAGAGGTCACTGGCCTCTTCTTTCATTGGAATTTTTTTTCAATTCTGATGGAAGTAACTCTTCCCAGATTGGTCCACAAATTCATACCAAAGTCACGTAGACGAAATTTCATCTTTCAAGCGGATCATGGGAAAACCCTACTTTATGGAGCCGGTTATCTTGGGGGCATGCATGGGCTCTCCGTAAAATAAGAAATTCCTCGTATCTAAGAATATCAGGCCACCAGGAAATCCTATGATCAAGCTGAGGGCAACCAGGAAAGCCTATGATCAAGCTTTCTTCAAAGATGAGTTGCATATTGGATCAAGCTCGGGGCAACCAGAAAAGCCTATGATCTCTTCTCATCATGGTTCATGGGTAAGTATGGTTTGGTCCGCTTTTCCTCATAAGAAGGACGATGTATGGTTTTTGGGTCCGGTTTTTCTTATAAACTGGATCAAACCTATGCTATATATACGGACTGTAGGAACGCCCTGTCTCCTTTGAGAGGTTTCTCAAATAAAAAAGGTTCATGGGTAAGTTGTTTTCTTTAATCTTCTGTTTTTTGTTTCCTTTTTCTTCTACTTTATGCAATCCTCTATACGCACTTATAACCAAAAAAGTGTAAGTACATTAGAATGTTATTGTTTCTAGAAGAACAAATTAAGTGGATACTTGTATGAACCATGTCACCTTGTTTGAGCACGCTCTGTTACCGGCTGATCGACACGGTCGTGGTGTTGAACGATTGACTAACTTGTGTCCCTTTTCGAGCGCCTTCCATTGCATACTACCTCCAAGTTTGCATATTGACTGACAACGATGATATACATCAGTGAGTTATTGGATGAATAGATGAACACATGAGCATAATGACGAACTATGAGTTACTAAGACGTGTGCTCGTCTACATATTAAAGAAAAGAAAATGCAGGATGAGTTGTAGAAGTACGTGCTATTGTTGTGCCAGATCCTCCTCGCTTCGTGTTGGCATGTGTTGAGACCATTGTTTAGTTGTTTACACACCGGGCAGTTAGAGTTGTTTCGTCTAAACTTTGGAAAGATTATTTTATTAACTAAGGTTAATGAGGCAGAAAGGATGAAACAATATAGACCAATCTGTTTTCTTAACGTTAACTTCAAAGTATTCACCAAAGTGGCTACAATCAGACTTAACTCTGTCGCTAATCATGTATTTTGTCTTTCCCAGACTGCATTCATGAAAGATCATAACATACTCGATGGATTGGTTATCCTACATGAAACATTTCATAACTACATCGGAAAAAGCTAAATGAGATGATTTTAAAAATTGATTTTAAGAAAGTGTATGATAAAGTCAACTGGTCTTTCCTCCAACAAACTCTTAGAATGAAAGGTTTTTCTGCTAAGTGACGTGCTTTAGTTCATAGATTTGCATCTGATGGTACTGTGGCCATTAAAGTCAATGATGATGCCGGCTTACTTCAAGACCAGGAAGGGCTTAGACAGGGCGACCCATTATCACCAATGTTATTCAATATAGTGGCTAATATATTGGTTGTCATGATTGAGCGCGCAAAGTCTGATGGCTAAATTGAATGTGTGATACCTCATCTTGTTGATAGAGGTATATCTATCTTGCAATAATCCGATGATACAATTCTATTTATGGAACATGACATTGAAAAGGATAGGAACCTGAAACTAATTCTTTCAGCTTTCAAGCAACTTTCGGTTCTGAAAATAAATTTCTATAAAAGTGAATTGTTTTTTCCTAGTTAGGCTCAAGAACATGCCGGTCTATATGCTGAACTCTTCGACTACACACAAGGTTAGTTTCCCGTTAGGTATTTGGGAACATTATGAGAGACTTGCAAATACTGAATGGAAGCTTGTTGAGAAAAAGATTACAATTACGGGTAAGTAGTTAGAAAGGCGAACTGTTATCCTTGGATGGAAGGCTAGTTCTCATAAACTCGGTACTGAGTAACATGGTACCGTATATAATTTTCTTATTCCAACTACCAAAAGGTGTCTTAAAAAGATTGGATTAATTCCGATCAAGATTCTTTTGGCACGGTGACAATGAGAAAATGAAATATCAGTTGGCCAAGTGGAGTGTTGTGTGTCGTCCCAAGGACTAGGGAGGACTGGGTATTCATGATCTTGATATCAAGAATAAAGCCCTCCTTGAAAAATGGATCTTCAAATTACTTAATGAAGATGGACTATGGCAAACTCTACTTAAACGAAAATACATTGGCTCCAAAGCTTAGTCTAAGGTCTTTTGGAAACCTGGGGACTCACATTTATGGACTAGACTGCTGACGACAAAGAAACATTTCTTTCGCTTTGAATCTTTTTTAATATAGAAACCCGGGGACTCGCATTTCTGGACCTGGGCTCGCACACTGCTATAAGACCAACCTTGACTCCCCTTCCTCTGGGTGGCCTTAATGTTAACTGCACATAGCAGTGTTTTGGTATTGTTCGTGTTACAGGACATGCCACAAATAATTGTTAGAGAAACTCTAGTTTAATTCCCAGAGAAAATCAAATGTGTCGTGACGGTATGCAGCTCACATCACGAGCTATGACAAAAGTGTCGTATGAAATATACGTGAAAAAATAATGAGTATTATACTGCCCGCCTTAAAGTTGAATTTTTATGTCAAATTTTAGTCGCTCCGCCTTTTAATTGTGCAGTAAACATCACAAAACAAAGAAAAAGAAAACTAAGGATGCAAACATGCATTGAAAAAAAGAGAGAGAGAGAGATAAAATGGGAGTCACGATTTTCTTGCACCTACTGTTGCTACTTTTCCCTAAGACACCACGTGGAGACAAACGGTGCGTCCCCGCGCCCGCGCCAGCACGCGAGGGCGTCCTTACACCACTCCCTACTAATTATTGTATAGCGTTACAACATGTGGGATAATCATAACCATCATTCCATTAATTATTACTAGAAAATAATGTTGTTATTACCAGGCATTAGATGTATTTTGTACGATTTACTTCGGTTTTAATTTATCTCATGTACTCATTGTATTGGTTGTGCAATGTGGTGCTACCATGCTTCTAAGTACTCCCTTCGTTTTAAAATATAAAATGTTTTAGGTTTGTGAAGAAAAAGTATCTAGACTTCTTTTAGTGTGTGATTTACTCCCAACATGAGCGAACCTACATACTAAAAGAATACTAGGTACATTTGCTTCACAAAGCTAAAACATCTTATATTTTGAAACGGAGGGAGTATATCCTAGCATTACAAAAAATATCACATAATCAAGACTGATGTGTCTGTGCTTGTTGACACTCAATTGAACATGTTTCATTGAGATTTAGACCTGTTGTTTGAAAGCACAAAAACATTTAATTAGAACTATCTATGCTCTCCGACGTATGCAACATGCCAAAGCTAGTAATTATAGACAATCATTACATCATATGAGATAAACAGAACTATCAATCTTTTACCAAAAAAAGATCACTTCACTGATCCTCAGCAGTTATTCTTACAATGACTTCCTTTTCATCATCGGTTGATGAGACATGTTTTCATAATATGTGTATTTTGTTGAATGTTTTAGCACTCTCTACGTTGCTAGACAAGGCGCCTGCCATTATAGTCCAGATTTACAACGTCTTAGATAAGAACGAGCATGATCAATTCTTTTTCTTTATCGTTTTTTAAGAAAATATAACTACACTAGTCATTGACCATCAATTTACATTATGCAACTCCCTTTTTATTTGATACATGTATGTTGTTTGGACTAAAATACCATGTGGTGCATTTACATTTATATATAGACCCACAGATCAATAAAATCCTCTGAAAAAATCTTCTCCGACTGACCATATATAGCATCAACAAGAGAGGCTTTTAGCTAGCTATAGGGGCACCTAATGCACGGCAGCACGAAATCAATCAGCCACGGCACGAACAACCATCACCACAAGAAAAAACAAGCGTGTTGCTTTTGCATTGGCAATGGATTCAAGCACTTGTGCAAGAAACTTGCACAAGAAGGCGTTATGGTTCTCACGGTGCCGTGCCACACCATGCATCCTCAAATTAATTTCTGCTTCCTTTGGCAATGCCTATCTGTTCATGAACATTTATTTGTACCCTAGAAATAACTCAAGGCATCCTATAAATTCTTGTACCTTGATCAGGAGATCGATCATTCACACTCGTCATCGTCATTAGGTTGGTAGGAATTCAAAGAGAGGTGAAGTAAGAGTGTGGGATAGAGCCTGGGTAGAGTGAGAAGGATGTCGAGGAGTGCTAGTAGTAGCAATACACCCCCAGTGGTGAGCAAGATAGCCGTTGCAGATGAGGGCCGGCATGTAGTCTGCATAGAGTTCAAGCAGGTCAATTACCATTTCAATTATAGAAAGTACATGTGCTCCGGGTGCGGGGTGCTTCGCAGCGAGCACCACACGAGCAAGGTGAAGTCCAAGGTGGATGATGGCACAGGGATCAGGGAGGAGCACCTACCGCCACGCAAGAGGCTCATGCTCAGGTACAAACGGGACCAGAAGGCTATTGCCGCCGCCGCTGGAACATCCTGCATGGAGAAGAAAAGGGAGGGCGAGGATTCGGAGGAATGGGAGATCAACTGGAGCCCTGGGGCGACGTTTACCAAGGGGAAGAGAGCCCCAAGGACAAAGCGTGTCGATGCATCATGACATGAACTCATGAATGTGCCAAGCTATGTATTAGTATCTCCTTGTCTCTCCCTATAAGCGGACTAGTATGAAGCATCTATTTGAACTGATCGATTCACCTAGCCAAAAATTGACATCAAACATAATGACAAGAAAACTTTCCTAAAGTGTTAGTTGAATGTGATCAAAGTTCCAAAGTTTGGTATGACCAACCCTGGCTCCGAGCGCATGAACATGCAAAACTTGGATCTTAAGGACACACAAACAGGTATACTGCACTAGTTTGAATAAATCACAATAACATGTGAGATCATGACAGGACTCGAGGAATAATCTCCGGCTAACTCCGTGCTAGAAGCCGTGGTAAGACCGGTGGTGGGGGAGGGAGGGGGGGTGAATCGGGTTAAAAGTGAAAGTCGCCAAAAAGTGACGGAATGCTCTCGAAACAAATTCACTTGAGTGAGACAGAGGAGAATGGGATTTTGACTAGCCATCACCAGTGGTGGACCTAGAACTTTCTAGAAGTTTGGGAAAACATACTTATGATGCCATTTTTTTTGGAACAAATTGTTATACTCCCTCCGTCCAAGAATAGATGTCTTAGGTTTTTCAAACTTTGGATGAATCTATATACTAAATACTGTCTAGATTCATCCAAATTTTAACAAATTTGAGACATCTATTTTAGGACGAAGGGAGTATAAAATAGGGTGATACTAATACAATGAGTCGCACCGCTGGCAAGTCCAGGCAGCCGTCCAGGCAAGAGGGATGGTAGAGCCGCCTATGGCCATCCCATTTGCTGCAGCTTGTGGGGCATTTCTTGATTGATCATTGTATTCTCCATATTTAATCACCTTCCTGTGTATGTTCACCATGATGCACAATAATCGGCTGCAATAAGAAGTCCATATCTAGCGGAAGCGCTATATAAGAAATCTATGTGAAGAACTCGATCATACTAGGATATAAAACACTAGAGCACACATATGATCGGATTCAGTAAATATATAAGGTTAGCTGTGAAGTTGAACATGCTACATACCTCCAATATAGACTTGGCTTCAGTTTCAAATATCTAGCACAAAATCTCAGAGCTTTTGCCCATTCCAATCCGTGAAAATGAAATGAAGAGGTCAACATACAAATATCATGTTCTTAGACTAGTTTCTAGGTAAATACCAGTTGGTCCACTCGTGATGGCGACATACTAGATATTGCTTATCTGTATTTGACAGAGTAATTAAATTCAAGTATTACTCAAATACTGTATTATGCTTCTGGGGCAACCATTGACGGGCTCTTAATTTTCTCTACTGCAGGACATGCATTCTGATCCATAAAGTCCCTTCATGTTAACCTAAATTATCCTTTACTGGTGTTACATTCAATAATCATGGGGAAGTTGTGAAAGGTACATATGCAAACATCATGTAGCACTACAAGAAGGTAAGGCATGTGTCCTTGCACTACAGGAAGTGCTTCGTACGCCAAGGGCTTATTGCCGTCGGCGTAGCCAGGAAAACCCTCGGTGTACGCTACACCGACGGCTACCCTCGGCGTACCGTCCTTGGCGGACCTCTCCCTCGGCAGAGCAGCCGCGGCCGTCGGCGTAGGTAACCACCGTCGGCGTAGATCAAAGTCGACGGACAGATGGAGCCCGTCGGTGTAGGGACCGTCGGCGAACGTCGACAGCGCCGTCACACAGCCAGCTAACGGCGCAGCTGCTACACCGACGGCCTCACCCTCGGCGTATCCTGGGTCCTACGCCGACGGCTGTACCCTCGGTGTACGTTCGCCACGTGGAGATACCGGGGCGGCCTGGCGCGGCGATACGCCGACGGCCTCACCCTCGGCGTCTCCCCTCAGCAACAGCTGTGCTCGGCCCTACGCCGACGGCCGCACCCTCGGCGTCTCCCCCTAGCAGCAGCGGGGCTTGGCCCTACGCCGACGGCCTTACCCTCGGTGTAGCCGTGACCATTTGGTCACATGCACCCGCTACGCCGACGGCAGCATGCCAAGCTAGTAATTATAGACAATCATTATAGCATATGAGATAAACAGAACTATCAATCTTTTATCAATAAAAGATCACTTCACTGTTCCTTGGCAGTTATCTTACAATGACTTCCTTTTCATCATCGGTTGATAGACATGTTTCCATAATATGTGTATTTTGTTGAATGTTTTAGCACTCTTCTACGTTCCTAGACAAGGCGCCTGCCATTATAGTCTAGATTTACAACGTCTTAGATAAGAACGAGCATGATCTATTCTTTTTCTTTATCCTTTTTTAAGAAAAGATAACTACACTAGTCATTGACCATCAATTTACATTATGCAGCTCCCTTTTTATTTGATACATGTATGTTGTTTGGACTAAAATACCATGTGGTGCATTTACATTTATATATAGACCCACAGATCAATAAAATCCTCTGAAAAAATCTTCTCCGACTGACCATATATAGCATCAACAAGATAGGCTTTTAACTAGCTATAGGGGCACCTAATGCACGGCAGCACGAAATCAATCAGCCACGGCACGAACAACCATCACCACAAGAAAAAACAAGCGTGTTGCTTTTGCATTGGCAATGGATTCAAGCACTTGTGCAAGAAACTTGCACAAGAAGGCGTTATGGTTCTCACGGTGCCGTGCCACACCATGCATCCTCAAATTAATTTCTGCTTCCTTTGGCAATGCCTATCTGTTCATGAACATTTATTTGTACCCTAGAAATAACTCAAGGCATCCTATAAATTCTTGTACCTTGATCAGGAGATCGATCATTCACACTCGTCATCGTCATTAGGTTGGTAGGAATTCAAAGAGAGGTGAAGTAAGAGTGTGGGATAGAGCCTGGGTAGAGTGAGAAGGATGTCGAGGAGTGCTAGTAGTAGCAATACACCCCCAGTGGTGAGCAAGATAGCCGTTGCAGATGAGGGCCGGCATGTAGTCTGCATAGAGTTCAAGCAGGTCAATTACCATTTCAATTATAGAAAGTACATGTGCTCCGGGTGCGGGGTGCTTCGCAGCGAGCACCACACGAGCAAGGTGAAGTCCAAGGTGGATGATGGCACAGGGATCAGGGAGGAGCACCTACCGCCACGCAAGAGGCTCATGCTCAGGTACAAACGGGACCAGAAGGCTATTGCCGCCGCCGCTGGAACATCCTGCATGGAGAAGAAAAGGGAGGGCGAGGATTCGGAGGAATGGGAGATCAACTGGAGCCCTGGGGCGACGTTTACCAAGGGGAAGAGAGCCCCAAGGACAAAGCGTGTCGATGCATCATGACATGAACTCATGAATGTGCCAAGCTATGTATTAGTATCTCCTTGTCTCTCCCTATAAGCGGACTAGTATGAAGCATCTATTTGAACTGATCGATTCACCTAGCCAAAAATTGACATCAAACATAATGACAAGAAAACTTTCCTAAAGTGTTAGTTGAATGTGATCAAAGTTCCAAAGTTTGGTATGACCAACCCTGGCTCCGAGCGCATGAACATGCAAAACTTGGATCTTAAGGACACACAAACAGGTATACTGCACTAGTTTGAATAAATCACAATAACATGTGAGATCATGACAGGACTCGAGGAATAATCTCCGGCTAACTCCGTGCTAGAAGCCGTGGTAAGACCGGTGGTGGGGGAGGGAGGGGGGGTGAATCGGGTTAAAAGTGAAAGTCGCCAAAAAGTGACGGAATGCTCTCGAAACAAATTCACTTGAGTGAGACAGAGGAGAATGGGATTTTGACTAGCCATCACCAGTGGTGGACCTAGAACTTTCTAGAAGTTTGGGCAAACATACTTTTGATGCCATTTTTTTGGAAAAAATTGTTATATAAAATAGGGTGATACTGATACATGGCGTCGCACCGCTGGCAAGTCCAGGAAGCCGTCCAGGCAAGAGGGATGGTAGAGCCGCCTATGGCCATCCTATTTGCTGCAGCTTGTGGGGCATTTCTTGATTGATCATTGTATTCTCGATATTTAATCACCTTCCTGTGTATGTTCACCATGATGCACAATAATCGGCTGCAATAAGAAGTCCATATCTAGCAGAAGCGTTATATAAGAAATCTATGTGAAGAACTCGATCATACTAGGATATAAAACACTAGAGCACACATATGGTTGGATTCAGTAAATATATAAGGTTAGAAGTGAAGTTGAACATGCTACATACCTCCAATATAGACTTGGCTTCAGTTTCAAATATCTAGCACAAAATCTCAGAGCATTTGCCCATTCCAATCCGTGAAAATGAAATGAAGAGGTCAACATACAAATATCATGTTCTTAGACTAGTTTCTAGGTAAATACCAGTTGGTCCACTCATGATGGCGACATACTAGATATTGCTTATCTGCATTTGACAGAGTAATTAAATTCGAGTATTGCTCAAATACTGTATTATGCTTCTGGGGCAACCATTGACGGGCTCTTAATTTTCTCTACTGCAGGACATGCATTCTGATCCATAAAGTCCCTTCATGTTAACCTAAATTATCCTTTACTGGTGTTACATTCAATAATCATGGGGAAGTTTCTGAAAGGTACATATGCAAACATCATGTAGCACTACAAGAAGGTAAGGCATGTGTCCTTTGGGAATATTTTGGATATTACTTCCTTGTTGGTAACGAAAGCTGATGCCATGTGTAGACTCCAAGTACATTGAAATACCTAAATATCAATAAAACTGAGCTAAGTGGGGTACATATGAAAACATTCACTTTCTTGGGTTCACTTCTTGAAGCTAAATCCAGGAAACACATTAGACGTTCCAAATTGAAATGAGCATTGCTAGTCCTACAATACTGAAAACCTTGACCAGAAAGACAAATAGAGGTTACCACTTCTCTCGTATTTGTGAAAATCCGGGAATTGCACTAGATGGTCCTTCACAGCTACAGCTCTCCTTATAAGTTCTTCGATTGCCTTCTTCCTCCCTGGCATAAGGCATATATCCAAAGCGTGATATCTGCATGAGTCCCCGATATACTTACAAGACTATAACCTCCACCAGTTATCTTCAACTGCTGATTCAGGGCACGATTGCTATTATCTAAAAAACAGCTAGATTCAGTAACCAAAATAACATTGTGTTAACTGTGTTGTTAGGAACCGTGTTGTTAACAGAAGACCACTGATCCTAGAAACCAAAAGTCTAGTTGTTGTTGCAACTTTCAGCATGTTTTAGCAGGATAACACATGATTCATACAACAAAGAATTGCTATTTCTTAAAAAAACACATGGTTCATGGCCATATGTTGAAATTGATACTACAGCCTGCCAATTATAGTCTATTCACCAATCTCATATTCCGTGATAAACCATGTCAGCAGACAACAAATTGTTGCACAATGAAATTTGAGGCCTTTCTCACACTCGATCCTCACTCTCGAACTCACGATTCTAAACAAGGAAATTGGCAAAGTGCAAGAGACACAGGCGATTTTGTGCTGTGTTCAATCGCTGCAGCTTTTCTGCTTTCTCTTCTCCTTTTATTCTCCGAGAGATCAATCGTGTGTGCACACGATGCTCACGATGGACGTGCCATCCCACGTCCAGCAAACGGGATTACAACGCAATGATCGGGTCCAAACTATGACTGAAACAAACTATCCTATCTGCTCCTAAGAAATAGCCGAAGCCTAACTAAACCTGACCAACTAAAACTAGACACACTAACATTTTATGCAGACAACGACACTGGGACAAAATTGGCCATAGCCAGCGAAAGGAGGTTGAAATTGGGAGATGATATGTGTTAGAGTATATCACGGTTTAGACATATTAGGTAGTTTCATATTGTAAACCAATTCTATCTCTAGTAGTCTTCTTGCCCCCAAGTCTTCTAGTACTATATAAACAGCCCAAGGGCTCACGTTGTAATCACCTCTTGCAATATCAATACAAATAATATTCCGCAATTCTACATGGTATCAGAGCGGTTCGTTCCGCCTAGGGTTTAGCCACCGCTTCCGCCGCGCCGCTCCCGGGGAGATCCTTCTCCGTCGGGGGCCGCGCAATAGTAGATTAGATCTTACTTCGCCAAATTTTTCTCACCGGCCACTTGACCGGCGCTTCTTCTTCTTTCGCCGATCATAGATCGGATTGCGTCGTCCACAACCACATGTCGTCATCACGCGCCTCTACTTCAACCTTGGCATCGAATCATCTCCGGCAAATCATCGTCAACGATCGTGCCAAGGAGGCTCCGCGTTGCGTCAGCTTCTCCGTCCTCACGTCGTCATCACGCCGGCCCGTCTTCGCCATCATCGACCGGGACGCACGTCCTCGAGTACGCGCCTCGCCGTCAACAAAGGGCTTCACCTTCATCACCCGTAGTCATCGTCGCTGACAACCATCTACACCAACATCATCGTCACATCGTCGCCGCCACCACCAATCGTGGTCATCGTCAACGCCAACAAGTTCATCTACACGAGCGACGCCGCGCTCATACAAGCGGAAAATACGGGTCTAATCCCCGAAATCAACTACCGCAACAATTCAATCGTCATCAACATCTACCTCGTCGTCTTCGTCCACCACGACCTCGCCGTCAGAGTCGCGGTCTAATTTTTATTTTGCACTGAATTTATTTTCTTCTTGCAACCACTTCATCTACTCCGACACGGCGGACAACTTCTACACCGACCATTTACGGAAATTTTCTTTACTCCTCAATCCGGCTCTAGCACGCATGGCTCATAATGGTCCCTGTCTTCGCACGTTCGGTATCGGCAACACCGACACGTGCCTTCGTCCCCGATACGCTCCCGAGTCTGGCAAGCTCGGCATTGCGGGTCGATCTACTTCAACTCAAACTACGTCTACCTCAACTACTACGGCGAATTCTCCAGGCTCAACGACGACATCGACCACAACACAACAACATCATCAACTTCATCGACTTTATCAACGGCGACAACTTCACCAACGGCACCATCGACCACGACTACAACGCCCTACTTCCGGCTACATCGACATCGACATCGACATCCTCTCCCATCTCCGCCTTCGGATTATGCTCCAGTCAGACTGTTCGCGTCACTACCGATCTGACTGCGGGGGAGTGTTAGAGTATATCACGGTTTGGACATATTAGGTAGTTTCATATTGTAAACCAATTCTATCTCTAGTAGTCTTCTTGCCCTCCAAGTCTTCTAGTACTATATAAACAACCCAAGGGCTCACGTTGTAATCACCTCTTGCAATATCAATACAGATAATATTTCGCAATTCTACAATATGAGTACCTCCTTCCTGCTCATCTTTCTGATCTCCACGCCCCTGCTGTTCTGGGGCCTCTTTTTCTCCGTCATCGCCATCGCCGCCTCGTTTCCTAGCCATGTGTCTCCTGCGTTCTGCCCACCGGTTGCAGGGGAGAAGCCCTGGGAAGGAGTGAGTCTCTACTGGTTGGCAAATAAAAGGATGATTGTCTCAGGCCTGGGCCTGACACGAGTTGTTGGATCAGTTCTCGAAGATTACATGCAAGTTTGTGGCCTCGTTTTTTTTTTTGAGAATTCCTTGTTTGTTTAATCCATAACTGGCATGGATTGGTCTGGACTGCGGCCTAATTTTGGGAATACAAACTGGCGAGACAATTTTTCCAGCCCACCAAATCTGACCTCTTCGTTTACCCCCGGCGAGACAACAACCCAGCCCATCCCGTGCAACTCCTCATTTGAACTGGAATTTTTTTCTTCCCACCTGACCTATGGATTTCTTCCACGATGCGACATAGAGAAGGGCCGACAAATGAACTGGCTACACAACTCACGTGATAGGGTGGATCATGCAGATTGTCACGAGCGGGAGCACGGCTATAAACATAAATGGAGAGGTGGGCCCCTTTTTCAAACCCTCATGTGGGGTTCGACAAGGGGATCCAATCTCTCCCATCTTGTTCAATGCCGCGGTGGACGCACTTGTGGAAATCTTGGAGAAAGCCAAGAATTCCGGCCACATCACCGGGGTAGTGGGTCATCTCATCCCTAGAGGGGGAGTAACTCACCTCCAATATGCGCATGACACTATGATCATGATAGAGGGGTCTGAACATGATATCATTAACCTGAAATTTCTACTCCTCTGCTTTGAGGCCATGTCGGGCCTCAAGATCAACTTTGATAAGAGTGAAGTCATGGTGCTAGGCTACTCTGAAGAAGACCAGCAGCGGATAACCTGAATTGTCGGTTGGCTGTATTTCCCCTTAACTACCTTGGTATGCCAGTTAGGGATACTAGGCTCCTTATTAAGGACTTGGAGTCTCTCATGGCTCGGTCTAAGGCGAAATCCGAGCCCTGGCAGGGGCGCTTTACCTCCAAAGGGAGTAAGACCATCCTTATCGACTCCTGCCTCTCTAGCCTCCCCATGTATATGATCGGGTTGTATCTTCTCCAAGAGAGGGTCCATGCAAACTTCGATAAGGAGCTCTCCCGGTTCTTCTGGATGGCCAATGATGGTCACCAGAAATACCATATGGTAAAATGGGCCGACATTTGCGCCCCAAAGACCTTGGGGGCATAGGTTGTTGGAGATATGCCCAAGAGGCAATAATAAAGTGGCTATTATCATATCTTCATACTTATGATAAATGTTTACATACCATGCTATAATTGTATTAACCGGAAACATTAATACTTGTGTGATTTCTAAACATAAAAGAGTCCCTAGTAAAGCCTCTTGTTAAACTAGCTTATTGGTTAATATATGATCATGGTTTCCTGATCATGAACATAGAGATGTTTTTAACAACAGGGTCATATCATTAGGATAATGATGTGATGGACATACTCCTATAGTTAAGCATAGCATAAAGATCAAGTCATTTAATATAGTTCATTTGCTATAATCTTTCTGATACATAGTAACCTAATTCCTTCGACCATGAGATCATGTTAATCACCATCACCGGAAGGATGCTTTGATGACATCAAACACCACACCGTAACTGGGTGGCTATAAAGGTGGCATTGAGTGTTCGAAAAGTATGGGTTGAGGCACATGGATCAAGAGTGGGATTTGTCCATCCATATGACGGATAGATATAATCTAGGCCCTCTCAGTGGAATGTCATCCAATTAGTTTGCAAGCATGTGACTGGCTCACAAGGGATTACATATCACGGGAACGAGAAAAGAGTACTTATCGGTAACGAGGTTGAACTAGGTATGCAGAGATACCGACGATCAAAACCTCGGATAAGTAAACTATCGTGAGACAAAGGGAAATTGGTATCGTATGTAAGTGGTTCATTCGATCGCAAAGTAATCGTAGAAATATGTGGGAGCCATATGAATTTCCAGATTCCTCTATTGGTTATTGATCGAAGAAGTGTCTCGGTCATGTTCGCATAATTCACGAACCGTAGGGAGACACACTTAAGGATTCGATGTTGTTTAGTAGATATGGAAAGTGAGTAAAGAGATTGAATGTTGTTTGGAGTCTCGGATGGGATCCGGGATATCACGAGGAGATCCGGAATGGTCCGGAGAATAATATTCATATAAGGAAAGTCCTGTTTCGGAGTTCGGAAATGATTCCGGTGTTTTCATCGGGAATGTTCTAGAAGGGTATAGAAGGTCCGGCACTCCGGAGGGGGAAGGTTACATGGATGTGTCATGACAATGTGGAATGGTTGCATCATGTACTAGGTCACTTGGCTGGGCAATAGAGAGAGAAATCAAATTCAAGTTTGAAAGTCAAACGCCAATTTGAAAAGTCAAAGTCAACATTGCTTGGTGGAGGGAGAGTAGGAATCCTACTTGGGGTAGGGATCTTTCTCCCTCCCACCCGCCGGCCTTGAAGAGGAGTTTGGGGAGGACTCCCTCCTCCCCAAACCGCCTCTCCCCACCTATATATTGAGGGGTAGGGCACCCCTCTCCCACACAACTCCAAACCCTAGCTAAGGCGCCACCACCTCCAAGTGTTGCCGCCACCTAGGGCTCCTCCAAGTCGCCAAGTTAGGGATCCCCAAACCCTAGCCGCCAGCCACACCACCTCCCCTCGGTGCCTCTAATCCGTAGATCACTAAGGCCCTCTCTTACGCCACCATACTCGCTCTTGCTTAGGCGAAGCCCTGCGGGGTCTTCCCTCTACTTACGACACCACGCCGTCGTGCTGCCAGAATCGCGAGGGAGAACTACAACCTTCGCTACCTGCTGGAACAAGGGATAGGAAGGTCTTCATCGAGTACCGTACGTGTGACCGACTACGAAAGCGCTGCCGGAACGCAGCGCCGGAAGGATCGTCTACACGATTTTGAGATCGGCAAGTGTACGACTACATCACCCACGAGAATCTGCTCTCGTTAACCGCTTTAGATCTTCGAGGGTTAGTACTCTATCAACTTGTTGCACTGATCTAGTAGATATATCTTGGCTTGATCATAGATTAGATCTTGATTGTGTGTTCATGCGGTAGAATTTTTTTGTTTTCCATGCTACGAATCCCTACATAGGTATCATCTCTTCTCGCCACATGAATGTGGCGCTGATGCTCAGATGGGTGTGGAGGATTCTAAACGATGATGGCGGCCTGTGGTTACAACTGATAAAAGCAAAGTACCACCGGGGACGGCCACTTATGGCTTGTGAACGTCGGGAGGGATCTTAGTTTTGGAGATCTATCCAGGATATCAAACCTGATATACGAAAAGGATTGTCCATTTCCATAGGCGATGGGAGAGGCTCCTTATTCTGGCTGGACCCTTGGTGTGGTGCTCGACCTCTCCGTCACAAGGCCCCTAAGTTGTTCGCGATCTGCGCGGAGCCTTTGCTCCTGGTGGCTGAGGCATGTCAGGGTGGGACATGGCAGATCGCGTTCCGACGAAACCTTGGGGAGGCAGAACGGGCTACCTGGGAAGAGGTACTGGACAACCTCCCGCTGTCCTATCTCTGTCCCTGGATAGTGTATCTTGGTGACTAACCCCCTCGAGGACCTTTACGGTGGGGTCGATGTACAGGGCCCTTTTTAGCGGGCCCTCACTCTCTTGGACCTCCCCCCTCTGGAAGGCCCCCTGCCTCTGAAAATAAAAAATTTCGTCTGGCAACTGCTTCGTGATCGGTTACCTTCGGGTGTCGAGCTGGCCAAGCGGCATGGCCCTGGGGATGGCCTCTCCCCGCTTTGCGCCGTCCCGGAATCGGGTACTCATATTTTGTTCTCCTTCCCCGTGGCTCGCCTCCTATGGAACTTCATCCGTGAAGCGTTGGGGCCTGAGTGGCAGGCCTCTGACCTGGGAGAGTTCTTGGAGGCCGCGGCAAATCGGACCCAAAAGGGGAGGCGCCTTTTTTGGTTACTTTTTTACGGCGATGACCTGGACCCTATGGAATATCTGCAATAAGATGGTCATAGAGTGTGTGTTCCTGCGCCGTGCCTCTGACTCGATTTTCAAATTTTTGGCGTTTTTGTAGCAGTGGTACCCGTTGTGTAGACAGCGGGACAAAGCGCGACGGGACGAGATGCTGGAGCACTTGATAGAGGCGGCCCGCCGCCTAGATTCTCCGTCCGGCCGTTGAGCACTTCACCTGATGGGAGCGGCGTCTTATTTCTCTATGTGTGTGGGCCGCGTCACCTGTTTGGCGTGGGTCCTGGTTTCTAGTGCGTTCTGTAACGTGTGTGTTGGGTGTGGTGGACTTGCGCCCGTTGGTTTGTATTGAATCTTGTCTGGATGTTGCTTTATTTTATAAAGCTGGGCATATGCCTGTTTCGAGGAGAAAGTCATGAAACTGAGGCCTAAAAATGAACATCTGTCTTGAAGTCATGGATTAATAGGTATTAGGGTAGGGAATTTGATAGGATTGGGTGACAGCTCTGGATAAACCAAATCTAGCTCTGGATCAGATCCATGCTGTGATTCAATCATGTATAACCGAACGAGGCCTCAAGTTTATCATCGGCATGTATGCTCACTCGATCCCTCTAAGCCTCTGCTGGGTACAAGCTGAGAGTAAACAAGCAACATTGTATCACTGAAATTCCATAGACTCAAATGACTCCTTCAATGCTTAGCTAAGGAGAAGAACATTTGAAGTCTTTAGCTTCAATCTAGGTTCAAAAGACTTCTTTCAGAAAGATTGGTCGACTCTCTCTACTCATAGTCAATTGTCTACAATTACGAGCATGCACTATAACTCATAGTTCAAATTCAAACACATAACAATGGTTTTCCATAAAAATCCCTCATAGCCCTTTGGTGTGAGCTGGGTCTGAAGCACTTTTCACATGACTAATTGTTCCCCCAATCACGCACTGTATCTTTCCTTTGAACCAGTCCTCCAAACACATAACAATAGTATATGCTTTATCTCCCGGGAGCTTACGCTCAGATGATAAATTAGCACTAAATGTACATAAAATAAAATGAAATAAAATCTGAATTTTTGTGTACATGTTCATGTTATTATTGTCGTCTATGTTGGTGCAAGAAGAAACATGCTTCCTCATAGAAGACAAAGTTCATCTCTCTAAAAGAAAATATACTGTTATTGGCACTCAACTTGATTTTAACATAGGTGGCAATGTAAGTGTCTCCTTCATAGACGATCACAGACCACAAAAGGACAGAGGCACCTACATGCATAAGGTTCCAATATATTTAATTCTTACAGAATTGGTATACAGGAGCATATACGGGGAGGCAAGTTGCATTTCCGCTCTATTCATTTGCCATAAGCAGGCTTCTATAGTTTTGTCGTCGCATGTTAACTCGAGATGTACGGCTTGCCGATTTTTGATCCCAGTACATGAATATTTATTTCAGCGTACGTTGCTGCCCGGTTCAGCTGGGACATTGCCAAACATTGCCAATACCGATCGACCTCTGGATGTCTATCAGCACGAGAATGTGGCTAACTTTTCGATCGAATCTGTGGTGCAGTGACTGCTCCGTGTATTTGAAACTTCGCTGCCGCAGGCTTCTATAGAACCGTTTAGCTTTTCCGCGTACAGGAACAGAGATACTATGTAGGGGTAATGGACTGATCACCAATAAAAACCTCATCCATTTGGCGAAACATCAAACAACGAACTTCTTGCACACTCTCGAGAGCTTGACTCGTCGCGTTACATCTACACCATTAAAATTTGTTTCCCTCCACTATCTCACTTCACTTAATTTGTCATATGGGCGCTTGTCCCGTACGTACATAGTACTAGAGTGGTTCACAAAGAAATTCAGAGTAAATATACACTGCCCGACAACTGGACAAACGTGTATGTATTTATAGAGACTAGAGAGATGTCATGCGATAGGTGTACACGCAGTTAGCTTCTCCGGAGCTTTTTCTGTGTGAGCAACGGGCCGGCAGGCATAGCAACGGCATGCTCGTGCCTGACAGTGATCTGTCGAGCGAATGGAAAACCATGTGTTCGTGCTTTGTGAAGAAGTAACGATTGTGTTCTTCTGCGGCATGCTCTGGAGGCCAATGCCCATGGTCCTCGCTCATGTTTACTTAGACCAGCCACACTGTGATGCCGGTTCGAACGAAAAGGTGCTCTGCCTCGAATCGCTAGCTAAATGTTCACATTGTATGGAACCGATTCAACCAGTAATGATGGGATCCAGCTAAAAAAGAAAGCATATTTTTTCTCCCCCAACCTTGTTCATTCGCATGTAGGAGACTTACGATTCCCTTCGCGCGCAGCTAAGAAGCGAACCAAGAATTTGGATCGATTTTCTTTGTCAGAGGCATTGAACCGATTTCCACCAATGCTCTGCACTGTATAGAACCGGCTCAAACTTCTCTAGGAACCGCTTTTACACCACAGTGTGGCTGGTCTTAGTGACCATTAATCATCCATGCTCGGGCCAGTTAGAAGAAATGCCATCGGCTATGCTGACGAGACTTCGGACATCCAAATTGAAAAGCAAGTGTATTCCACTTGTAACAAAGCTTTATTCCTCAGGTTAGCATAAAGTAATCTTGGAAATACTACACCCTCATTCCTAACTAATTTAAGAGCCATTTGTAGCAGGGATATGGTTGTACACACTGAATACTAAATTATCCTTGGTCTCTGAGACGACAAACTATACTAAACTTGTGTAGTGACTATATTATGGCTACCAGTTTGCTAGAAGAATCTAGAAAAATAGAACTACCATCTTTGGTTCCTCTCTTTAGGTACTTCAGAGGAGCATGAAAATTGGGAGGCTATTCAGCTACAAAGCTGGCACTAGAAAATGCTTTTCCTTCTTCTTGAATATTTTAATTATAATTTTCTTTTCAAGTTTTCGATCATGCTTGGGATGCATGAATCAGTCGATGCAGAGGCTGGGACTAGGTCTTCATTTTGGAAGAAAAAGGGTACAGAAAATATATGAACAAAGGTAAAAAAAACTTCACCCTTAAAAGAATCTCCAGGGCCCTAATGATGGTTCAAGAAAAAACGTGCAAGAGAAGTTCGCTTGGTCTGTCAAAACAATGGTATGATCCCTGTCTTTGATTATGGACAACCCATCACCCACCAGATGTTGCACTGTTCTAGCACTGAATGCATGCACATTTGACTCTAGATATGGCAAACCAACATAAGGATTAGTGGCACAGCGATGTCCTTTCCGAATCCTCCTGTTTGTTTGTAAAAAAAAATCTAACCCACGCACAACCAGCTGGGGAGACACCCTTCGGTTGGAGAACAATCAGTTTTGGCATTTCCATACACCTTCTTATACTCTACTTTCAAAATTATCAAAGTCTTAAAAATGACCCTACACATTTATTTTTAGTACATCTCAATAAGGGTTTCAAGAAGTATCGCCTGCAAATGAATAATGTTGTGCTCGGCTTCATCTCGTTCTACCGACGTAGATCCGCGAATCATCCCTGCGTAGATCTCCTACATTTACCCCATCCTCATGGTTCATATACATAAACCCGGTTTGCCACCTGAGTCCTCCGCATGGCAAAGCAAATGGGGTCGTATCTCCTAGATTCATAGTATCTTCAATGGGGCAAAGCAACGGGCTGGTCTCCCTTTGATTCCAAAATCATCTGGTATGCCCATTAACTCGGTAAACTAACTTAGACGCATGTCTGACACCTGAAGGACTTGGTTCACTCCACTATCTCATTTCTCTCATGCTGAAAAAAAATACACGAAGTGTAAGAAAACTTTGTTGGTCATAAGGAAGCATAGAGTTAATAGAGACGAGTAAAATGGGCAGATGTATATATAGAGAGATGCCATACCGAAGTACGTATGCAGAGACACGACTTCTACGTAGCATGTCTTGTGTGAGCAAGCGGCAACACGCGGAAGATACCCATGTGACCAGCCAAGTAAAAGTGCATTCTAGTTTTGAGATCATACATGCATGAACAACATGACCTACATGGTTGACGGAATGAAAACCTTGTGGTTATCGCGCATAATCAGATGAGTCCTTTTGCGCCAAACTCTACCCCGCTACAGTTTTGAAGCACTGCAAAGAGGTTCTGAAGGTTTCACCACAGGTATATGCATGGTTTATTGGATGGTATATTTGACTACAAAATAGACCAAATGAGACAAACCTAAAGTGGATGTGAGATTCAAACAAGGATACAAAGTTTAACATGTTGAAGGCATACGAAAAATAAAATAGATGAATTAATATCTTCTTAGATTTAGAGAAATCGAGCATTTCAGAGTCGTTATATTTTCAGGAAATATTTGATAGTATACACAAGAACCAATAAATCACATAACATACTTAGAGCGAATTTCACTTTTTACCATCTAGTTTAGCAATTTTAACAATAATTAGCCTATTTTATGAATATTCTCCCAGAATTAATTTTTTGTATTTTCATGGTCAATTATTTTTGTACTCTATGGTTTTACCCTTTTAAGAATTTTTGCAACTCTCTCAAATGTTACCTACTCGTTGGAACAACGTGGCATATAATACTTGATTTAGTTTTGTATTCACAATTATTTTTGTTACATAGATTATGGTGCACTTTTGTAGCAGATTATATGTCTTAAGCAACTTCGATTGCTGTACATCATCAGTACTTATGGGAGAATATTTAGAAGGGAAAAAATTGGGTATAAAGTTGCTGAAATCGGGTAATCAAAATAGGATAATTTATGCCACATATATCAAAACGATGGGGCAAAAACTGGAATCCACTCTAATAGTTAACATGGAATGAAGAACAATCAATCATAATCACAAGTCATCTACATCATGTCAATATGCTAATCGACAACAAAAACATAGTATTACTATTTTAAATACCTAACCAGTTAGACATCAGAATTACTAATCTCGCATGCACGACTATCTCGAGATGCCGGTTTGCCTAGAATGACAATGTCTACTATTTTAACTTTAAGTGTGTCTTTCATGTGCTATTCCATGAGAGACGGTGACTCTTATCATTTTTTGTAACTTCATAAGTAGAACCATTCATTATCTTGAGCAGGTTGTGTTATTTGGCCTGATGTCCGCACTCTAAACATCACTACTAGTCATACATTTTCAAAATTGTAGTTGCAGGAGGTGGGGGATTACCCTAGCCCCGATGAATCTCTGCCCATTTGTTTCTTCAGATAAATAAAAGAAAATCACAATCATTGGGTGAGTCTACACAATATAGATTTGATAAGCACAAGGTTTGCACTTAAAACTTTTTTCCCTTTACAATGACTAAGTGATTTCTTGAATATCTCATTTTTAATTTCTCGGGAGATCTAGGTACGTAGTGCTTGGGATGTCGTGGTACTGAAAAGGTACAAACACAATTCATGGGCCAACCAAATTTGTATGTTTTTTCATGTTCCTAGTTAGAAATAAATGGGCTAATACCATAGGCTCATGTGTGATTTTAGATTTTATATAAATCTCAAAACCCATATGTGATGCAGCCCATGTTGGTGGAAGCTCATGTGTGAGTGGCAAGAGAAGTGGAAGCTAAGTTTCCCGTATAAAAAGTTAGAGGAGAGTTGCACCACTTTATAAGGTGAAGTGTCTCACCACCTGATAAGTGAGTGAGAAGAGAAGTGCTACATGCGCGCTCGTCCTCCAACCATGCTGCTCATTACGACGCGGCACGACACACTGCGTCGCAGTTTGCAGAATAAGCGTTGTGCCGAGCTTATCTTTTTGCTGTTTAGAAAAACTGTTGTGGTTTTGACGGGCGTGTCAAAAGTTAGTCGGATCGTGGGCTACTGTAACCAACCCGAACATGCGCGACAAGGACTTGTCCCATGTTGCATTCATTACGGTATTTCTCGAGTGGCTCTGCATAATCTCTTATGTGTCCTCCACCACGCGACACACCAGAACCCTAGATTGGTTTTGCCTCATCTCTGCTTGCGCTGCCACAGTAGTCCATCTTGTGCGCTGGTGTGCACCAACAAATGGGAGAGCAGGTATCCGAAATCACTCGCCTTTGCGATCCTGTACGGGAGAGGGCGAGTAAGATTTTTGGAAAGCACTCCGCGTGAGTGCTCAAGTTCATGATCACGGCTGGTCTTCCCGGACGTCAAGTAGGACCGCGTGTGCATCGTCTGCCACGTCGTCTTCTTCGACCGGTTTCTGCAACCTCTCCATCAACGAATTCTCCATCTATAAACGATCAGTATGTCCATTGTATTCTGATCTGTTTTTTTACTATGGCTTTTGTAGAGTTTGCGCTATTACTGTTCATGTTAATTAGTACATCTAGTATGTTAGAGTTTCACATGATCGTAGTTGCTGCATTTATGGTTTATATTCTGCAATTAACTGTGAAAATTCTGCCTAATAATTCTACAGTTTTTTGGTCATTACAAAGCAAAAAAAAACATGCTTATGGAATTATTCACATACTTGATAATTTCTGTAAAAACATAAGAAAAGTTCCAAATGTTTCGCTTGCTCAATAAGCCGTGGAATTATTTGTGTGTTGGAGCATAGACACCCCCTCTAGATGTGGCACTAGCCTTGAAATGATTTATCTACACATGACTCTCGAGAAAGTTAGCCAATAAAACAGCCACAATATTGAAACTGATTAGCAACACGGGTCTCCTCGACCAGCGAGCGCTCCATTGTTCGTAGATGAGGGCTCGCTTCATCTTTACCTTGATCCCACACTAACTCTTTAAAGCATTTTTCAATCCACACAGCGGCCAGAGTCCATACTCTGGGAGAAAGGTCCATTTGATCTTACCATACGCGTTTTTGAAGTCGGGCTTCAAAATGAACCAGTGCACTTTCTTTTAGCACACCTCAGGAAGGGTTACATGACTATCACGGCGCCTTCCAAGATATAGGTACATGGTGTGATTGTTGTTGTGCTCGGTTTCACATGGTTCTCAGCCATTTTGACGTGACAACCATGGACTCTGCAATGTCGGCCAACCACCCTAACTCATAGTTCAGGCATGTAAAACTGGTTCGCCCCATAGAGGCTGCTACGACATAGCAAAGTTGGTGCGTCTACCCCAGATACCAAGATCACCCGGCGAACCCATGAACCCACTGAACTAGCTCACTAACTCGTGTTACACCTTAGGCCTCGTTCGGTTGATTCCACGAAGGCATGGATTGACCTGTATTCCAGCCCAATCCATGTCATCCAGTCCAGCGAGTCAATTTTTCCAGCCCACTCAATTTGTGGTCTTTGTTTATTCCAGCCCGGTATTCTTTTCCCTTCCGATCCAGGCCATTTACATTGTCTGGGCCTGGAAAAAAATAATCGCCAAGCGGCACGTGGAATGATTTCTAGGATGGGAAGAGAGCGAGGGCAACGCTGAGATGGGATCGGGTTGACTTAAACGAACATGTACGTTGTATTCGTGGTTAGCAAGGATTAGTATGACATGGATTTGGTGATGGTATTGGATCAACCCAATCCAAGACCGGATTGATTCCACGTCTGGTTTGATTCCAAACAAAACGAACAAGGCCTTAAGGACTTGGTTTACTCCACTATCTCATGTTCACTCGTCCTGAACAGAGAAAAGATAGGCATAGTGCTTAATAGATCATAAAAAGATGCAGAGTTAACGGACATGGCCTAACTGTGAAGTGTATATATACACAAAGAGAGGTGCCATACAGAGACAAGCTTGTCTGGAGTTTGCTTTGTGTGAAGCGTTCTAGTTTCAGTTTCATGAAGCCATGGTAATGGCATGGCCTCATGGGACATGCATGGTCAAGGGAATGGAAACTGATGTTATCTTCCTCAGCAACTGCTGTGCTGGAGCTCTGAATT
This sequence comes from Avena insularis, assembly GCA_023614405.1. Taxonomy (NCBI): domain Eukaryota; kingdom Viridiplantae; phylum Streptophyta; class Magnoliopsida; order Poales; family Poaceae; genus Avena; species Avena insularis. Next base: position 371,269,705 of record CM042695.1, on the reverse strand, counting down.
AGCTGCGGAAAATAAATTCTGCAAGTTTCATCACATACCATACATGTGCATGGTTTGATCGGAATTTTTTCAGCATTGTTGAATGGTGTAGTCGATTAGTTGTGAGACTGTACAGATTACTTGGCGATCTTTGGTTTAGAGTTAACTTATCTGTTGATCTATTTTATACTTGATGTTTAGATATGCACCAAGCAAAAATTTGCGTTGCCAGCGTATGGGTTTTTGTTTTTGTTGGAGACAAGAAGTGCACAGTCGACTTTTTTTTGGCAACAATAGACCAAACCTGACCCTTCCAACTTCATAACCGTTTAGAAAAATGTATTGAAAATCCTAACCCTTTTTGTCTCTCGGTAACGTAGCATATTATATTAGCAAAAATACACCAACGATGTATAAATGATATTTTGACATGAAACATAGGCTCGATGATAAAAAACACAAATATGGTGTCATTTTTGAATAATCATACATTTTAGTACCTAAATAAATAAAATATGCTTTCATCATTTCCTCATCAATAATAGGCGAAGAACCAAAACCTACAAAGGAATAATAATAATAATTTGAATGCATACATGGTACATAACTTTATATTGGTGATAAAATAATTTACCTCTTGTTGCACTTCATACTTATTCCTTACCTGACCTTGTACTTTGTAAACACACCCTAATCATCTCCAATACTTGCAATTTGAAATATATCCCACTCAATAGCATAACATTCTATAACATTCTATATATGATCTAGCCAATCAATGTTCATCTTTTTCCTCTCCTTTGTTTTGATAGTCTTCCTAGAAGCATCTTTAATGTTTACATCTAGATCCTTAGATGGTTTCTCGATAAGGATTATCCTGATAAGATGAAACGTACATGATTAAGAAGTCCCTTCGGGTGTTGATTAGAGAGTCTTTGACTTCTTTGGCCCCTGTAATCTTTGATGTCTACAATTCTTTTGATCAAGGGGATATTTTAGTATCTTTTATGTCTACATAATCAGACTAAATAAAGTAAATACTTTTCTAAACGGCTAATCCTTTGAACAACGGAAGGAAAATCCTAAAGAAAAACGATTTGAATTGTATGTTAAGACTCTTAGTATTTAGAAACAAACGATGAGAAAAGTACATGACGACAGTGGCAGTCACGACTTTTTTCTAGGGTTGAGCTCTCGAGCAAGAACTTTGCGGTGGCGGCACGATCAAGTTGATGGAAAAGGAACTCGACCGATCAGAGCATCAGCCGAGCGGAACAGATGATATAGCTATGTATGTATGTGAATAAGTTCCTTGTACACTAGCTGATCGATCTGTGGCCTTGCAAATTGATTATTGATGGGCTTAAGTCTATTATCCTTGGTAATCCTGGCTCAGCTACACGGGAAGGAGTCTGAAGTTTTCCCATAAATTACAAAGGGATGTATGTAAATATATTGCATGGACCAAGAAAATTTCTATTAGACGGTGAAAGCTAAGTGGGAGGCGATGACTCATGGTGGGACATTGTTACAGATAATGTAGAATAAAGTAATACATATTCTTCTCTTTTTAAAATTATGGGTTGAAAAATTAAGTGGCAAATATAAGAAAGATAAAGAACGATTATTGACTATTATTGATGGTTTGGAGCTCATGGACGAATAAATGCACTTGAGTTCAGCCAAAAGAGATGCCTTAAGGGAGGCAAACCAAAAAAGGCACAACAAGCTAAAGTTAAACACATTCAAGAAGGAGGAAATAACAGAAAATATGTTCATTTGATTGCAAATGGGAAGCACAAAAAGAAGAAATATTACAATTTGAACAAGAGGAGGAACCATAGTGGGGGAAGATAGCTTGAATGTCTATATCACTAAATATTATAAGTTGTTCGGTGAGCCTAAAGGACTACCGGCCAATCAGCTTGTGCAACGTGGTTTACAAGGTGATCTCAAAATGCATTGCAAACCATCTCAGGCTGCTCCTGGAGAATATCATCTCACCCACACAATGCGCCTTTGTTCTGGGCAGGATGATCACCGACAACACACTGATTGCCTTCGAGTGTATCGACACCATTCAGAAAAGCAATGAAAAAAGGGAAGTTCTGCGCCTACAAGCTTGACCTCTAAAAAGCCTATGACCGTGTGGATTGTAACTTCCTAGAGGGAGCCATGAGAAAACTGGGTTTCTCTAATACTTGGATAAAATGGACCATGACTTGTGTAACCTCAGTTCGCTATGCAGTCCGCCTTAATGGAACGCTCCTCGAACCATTCTTGCCGACTAGAGGTCTGAGACAAGGCGACCCTTTGTCGCCATACCTCTTCCTATTGATAGGTGAAGGCTTACCCACTCTTATCAATAAAGAAATCAACGACCAGAACATTTATGAGCTCAAGATCTGCCGTAGAGCTCCTGGTATATCCCATTTGCTTTTTGTGGACGATAGCCTCCATTTATTTGAAGCAAACACAGACCAAGCAACCAAGATCAGCTATATATCCTAAAAAAATATGAAAAATGCATAGGACAGCTCCTCAGTCCAAACATATGTTCCATCCTTCTTCGTAAAAAAGTCTCTGAAGAGGATAGGAAAGCTACCATGGACATTCTTCGGGCTGAAAAGGAAAGTTTTGAGGAGAAATACCTGGGCCTCCCTGTTCTTAAAGGGAGGATGAAAGATGGATAGTTCCAACCAATCAAAGATAGATGCAGGAAAAAGTGCAACGACTGGTGTGAAAAATACATGTCCTTGGGAGCCAAAGAAACTCTAATTAAATCGGTTGTGTAAGCCATGTCAAACTATGCAATGAGCATATTCAAGTTCTCTGCAGGGCTCTGTGATGAACTTGCCTAGATCAGACGCAACTTCTGGTGGGGTGACAAAACTGATAGGAGGAAGACCCACTAGATAGCCTAGAAAAAATTGCGGTGCCAAAACATTTTGGAGTAATTGGATTTAGGGACCCAAGACTGTTTAACCAAGCACTTCTAGCAAGACAAGCTTGGAGACTACTCCAATACCTAGAACACTTTTGCTTCGGTCCCTCCTCCCCCCCCCCCTCCTCTTCTTTGAAACTTTGACAAACAAAAACTCGATATTGATTATTTAAAGGACCGTACGTATTCACCCGAAGTATGTATGGTCCTCTTAGACAGATACTCACCGTATATGTATACTCATGTGTCTAAAGATCGGAAGTTATATAATACCAATAATTTTTTTTAGAATATGACATGCAAAGACGTAGATCGCGATAATAGGAGGTAGGATCAGCCGACCGAACGTGGATTATACCCAGTTCGACGGACTACACATATACGGAGATATACGTGGGTTTTATATGGGTTTTGACGGGTCAAAAAAAAGTCCATCCAGCTTAAGTTGGTGTGTGTGTGTGGTGGGGTGGTGGTGGTGTGGGAGGGAGGGGGGGACCGAAGCACACCTCTACCTAGAAAGCTTATGTGGGCGCCTCCTAAACACAAGATATTACCCAAATGGAGAACTCACCGACACAGCCTTTAGTAAAAATCCCTCCCTAGGCTGGCATGCACTAGAGGAAAGAGGGTTATCCGTTCGCGACCCCTCAGAGCATTAGTCCCGGTTGCGCCACCAACCGGTACTAATGCTGGCACGCGTCCCGGTTGGAGCGGGAACGGGGCCAGGGGCATGCGTCCCGGTTGGTAAGGGGGCATGCGTCCCGGTTGGAGCCACCAACCGGGACTAAAGGCCACACCACAGCCACGTGGCGTGGCACGCACCTTTAGTCCCGGTTGCTGGCTCCAACCGGGACTAAAGACCCCCTGCCCTCTATAAATGCAACGCCCTAGCCCCCTCTGCCTCCACTCTGTTTTTTCGAATGGTGGAAGGTGTGAGGGGGTGTGCTAGTTTTTATCATGCATGCATTGAAGGTGTTTGTTGAAATGTTTGAGTGAATAATCCCGTTGAATTTCTCATAGAACAAAAGTATAGAAGGTGTTCGAGACGCACTTGAGCTTTCTCCTCTTTATTTCCCTCGATCGAGGTTAGCAATCTTATCTTTTCTAGGTCATTGATACAATTCATGTGTCGGTGTGAATTGGTTATTTCACTATTTATGATGTCCTGTTTTTTGATAAACTTACTTATATGATGCAGATGAACGGTCGGCAATGGATGTACGGTGACCGGCGGGTAGCCGGGTATATCAAAGGCGTGGATAAATTTATCGATGTGGCTACGGCAAACAAAGAGAATGGATTTATACGTTGTCCATGTGTTCAATGTCGGAACAACAAGGAGTACTCTTCCTCGAAAATCATGTTGCAGGAGGAAGTTTTCCTTTTTGTCGCACGGAAAAGCCCTTTTCCATTTTCCGAGCGCAAAAAAGGGTCGTTTTGTGAAGTAACCACCAAAATGACGTTTCAGAATGCTACCGTCCCATTTTCCTAAAATACTAGACCACCTTACATGGACTATCTCCCAACCGGTACATCTCAAACCTTTTCATCCATCCCGGGTAAAAAGGACAAATGTCTGCCGAATCGGTAGGAAGTGGGTCCGGTTTGTACTACAGGTACATGATCTATCGCCCGTGATTTTTTGAAAAAATCATTTTAAGACTCGCAATATGTGGTTTCTTCAGAGATCCAATGCAAGTTCTAACGATGCTCGTCCCCTATCTTCATGCACACCGGTTCGACCATAGTTAGAAATTCAGATAATTCAAAACGGACATAATAAATTCAAAAAAAATCCGAACAATGAAAATCCTTCGCGTGGTGTCATATTTTGTTACATAGTTGAAAGGAAAAATACCAGACTTGGTATATTGATCATGTTTCGAAAAAACCATCACAAAATGACCTATCATGTTCGAGGTTTCATGGCTTTCGGTCCAAATGACCGATGTTATGTGCTGAATCACGACATAGTTTGTGATGTTGTGTCCATATTATGCATGTGTGTGGACATTGGTATGGAGAACAATGTTGCAGGAGGAAGTTTTCCTTTTTGTCGCACGGAAAAGCCCTTTTCCATTTTCCGAGCGCAAAAAACAGGTCGTATTGTGAAGTAACCACCAAAATACCGTTTCAGAATGCTATCGTCCCATTTTTCTAAAATACTAGACCACCTTACATGGACTATCTCCCAACCGGTACATCTCAAACCTTTTCGTCCATCCCGGATAAAAAGGACAAATGTCTGCCGAATCGGTAGGAAGTGGGTCCGGTTTGTACTACAGGTACATGATCTATCGCCCGTGATTTTTTGAAAAAAATATTTTTAGACTCGTAATATGTGGTTTCTTCAGAGATCCAATGCAAGTTCTAACGATGCTCGTCCCCTATCTTCATGCACACCGGTTCGACCATAGTTAGAAATTCAGATAATTCAAAACGGGCATAATAAATTCAAAAAAAATCCGAACAATGAAAATCTTCGCGTGGTGTCATATTTTGTTACATAGTTGAAAGGAAAAATACCAGACTTGGTATATTGATCATGTTTCGAAAAAACCTTCACAAAATGACCTATCATGTTCGAGGTTTCATGGCTTTCGGTCCAAATGACCGATGTTATGTGTTGAATCACGGCATAGTTTGTGATGTTGTGCCCATATTATGCATGTGTGTGGACATTGGTATGGAGAACAATGTTGCAGGAGGAAGTTTTCCTTTTTGTCGCACGGAAAAGCCCTTTTCCATTTTCCAAGCGCAAAAAACAGGAGAAAGTTCTAACGATGCTCGTCTCCTATTATTATGCATGTGTGTGGACGCGCCATATTATGCATGTGTGTGGACGCGCCATTTTTCATCTTTAGTCCCGGTTGGTGACACCATCCGGGACAAGGTACACTCCGCACGACATAAAGTCGACACGCCATTTTTCCCGCCATTTTTCTTCCCGCCATTTTTTCCCGCCAGTTCTTCCCGCCAGTTCTTCACTATATATATATGTAGGGTTGGCCTCCATTGTCATTGCACATCTCTAGACTCATATCTGCAACCTCATCACTCTTTCCCATGGCTTCCACCGTAGCACTAACTCCCAGGGAGGCGGAGGCGCTGGCGCCGAACCCCCTCGCTCACGGGCCATCGTGTCCCCGTCGGCTTACCGGATGTCGAGCGCCGAGGCGTGCAGTTCCTCCCCGCCCTCTAGGTGTGGCGCGTCGGATGGCCATCACGAACCACTACTACTTCGAGCTCACTCGAGCAGCGAGGAATCCCAGATGGCATCCCGACTATTTCCCAACTTGGGAAGCCTTCTTCGTGGATCGGCGTGAGGGCACTCGCCAGCACGAGGAGGAGGGCCCACCTCCTCCGCGAATCTCAGCGAGGCCGGCGGCTGTGGTGGCTGGCCGGACTCTCTAGAGCGCCATGGCTCACGACACGGCCGCCGACTCTAGCCTCACTGCGCTACCCTCAAGTCCAGCCCACTCAGACTCAACCTTCAAGGTTCAACTACGACGATAGCTTACGATAGCGGCGATGGCAGCAAGTAGCACGACACTACAAAGCGAGTATTACAGGTGTAGGCAGGAGCATGACTGAATTATTCCAACATTGCAAAATAAGTTCTACGATTGTGGCTTAATCTGGCCATGTATCTTAATTTTCAGTTCTTCTATGTAACTTTGTGTTAGTTGTGTTATGTACTTTAATTCCATTCTATCCTAATCAAATTTTATTTCCACCATTATTTTCGTCCTCTTTTTCCCCATTAAAAACAGAAAATGGTTTTGAATTACTTATAAGTTAATTCATTTTAATTGTAAATGGTTCATATTTTAAACGGTTACATTAATTATTTTTAAAATAGAAAATGGTTTTGAATTATTTATTCAAATCCAAACACTTTTATGTTTAAAGTTTTTCTAAATTCCAAATTAATATTTAAAAATATAAGTTAATTCATTTTTATTTTAAATGGTTACATTAATTATTTTTAAAAAATAGAAAATGGTTTTGGATTATTTATTCAAATCCATACACTTTTTATGTTTAAAGTTTTTCTAAATTCCAAATTAATATTTAAAAAATATAAGTTAATTCATTTTTAATTTTAAATGGTTACATTAATTATTTTTTAAAATAGAAAATGGTTTTGGATTATTTATTCAAATCCATACACTTTTTATGTTTAAAGTTTTTCTAAATTCCAAATTAATATTTAAAAATATAAGTTATTTCATTATTAATTTTAAATGGTTACATTAATTATTTTTTTAAAATAGAAATTGGTTTTGGATTATTTATTCAAATCCATACACTTTTTATGTTTAAAGTTTTTCTAAATTCCAAATTAATATTTAAAAAATATAAGTTATTTCATTATTAATTTTAAATGGTTACATTAATTATTTTTTAAAAATAGAAATTGGTTTTGGATTATTTATTCAAATCCATACACTTTTTATGTTTAAAGTTTTTCTAAATTCCAAATTAATATTTAAAAAATATAAGTTGTTTCATTATTAATTTTAAATGGTTCATAGTTTAAATGGTTACATTAATTATTTTTCAAAATGAAAATGGTTTCAATTAGTTATTCAAATTCAAACACTTTTTATGTTTAAAGTTTTCTAAATTCCAAAGTAATTATCATTTAAAAACATTACAAATTTAAACCCCAAAATAAAAAATAAGGCGAACAGAGAAAATAATGAAAAATTTGAAAAGAATACGTCCTTGGAGCCACCAACCGGGACTAAAGAGCTCGCTGCGCCTTCTTCACCGCTGAAAATTGATTATACGTCCCGGTTGGGGGCTCCAACCGACGTATATCTTTAGTCCCGTTGAGCCACCAACCGACTAAAGGTCCCCTACTAGTTAACCAATGCCCTTCTCCTTCTTCCCCGCTCTCTTCTCACTCACCCGCAACAGATCGCCGCCGCTGAGGACAACCGCTGACGCCGTCAGTTGCCCAACCATCGTCTCGCCTCCACCTCCACACGCTTCATTGCGTGCTTATCCTCTCGCCGAAGGAATCGGGTGGGATCGAATCGACCGCGTTTCCCGTCACCGACGAGCTCCGCCATTGCCATCACCGTTGCCGCCGATCTCCTCCGTCCCCGCCAAGGTTACACACGCGCCGAGGTGAGCTTGTAACTCTTCGGGACCCTTCTTTCCTCCCTCGTTCGTCCTTCTCCGCCGTCCGTCCGGCCACGCATGTCGTCGCGTCCCTATTCCGTGACTAAATCCGGGCGGTGCCCTACTAGTTAGGTTCGCCGACGCCTCTTTTCGAACAAACTCACAGACGCCTCCCGAGACCTCTAGCAACGCCGCTGCCACTGACAGGTGCTCACGGCGAGCCGAAGGGCACCGAGGTGGCTATGGCCTCGGCCCACTGCCAGCCCAAAGTGGCAGATCGTGAACGTGAAAAATAACCAGGGTTCGGTGGGGCCTGCTTGCTTGCGTGGAGGCTGAGTTGGCACTAGGGCCCATCTGTCAGTCTCACTGGCTAGGGGTCGCCCCGGTGTAAAAACTATTTGACTTTTTTTTAATTCCAGAAAATGATTTAATATTCTAAAATCAATAACTTATTGTTTATAAGTCAGAAAAATACAAATAATATATCAAATTGTTCAGAAAAATGAAACCTATCTATTTAACCTATAATCATGCATTGTTCAACAACTTAAATGACAAGTATAATTAGAAGAACAAATGCACCCCTCTCATATGTTCCGGAGTTTCCCCGAGTTAGGGTTTTCACCCCTCGGAACCCCGAATAAATCGTCGAGCATGTCTTAGGGTTACATTACAATGCAAATTAACTTGTCATATCATCATACTTGATTGAGCATTGCATCGATGCCATGTGTTGATTGTTTCCCTTTCTTTTCGGTGTTTCGATTATTAGGTTTATTATTAGTTAGGTATTATTAGGTTTATTAATTAGTTTGGTATTATTGGTCTTCGGCCCCACTGGTCATCCTTCGTGGGTAGCCCTGCACCGATTCACATTGTCAAGCAACTTAAAAGCCCTATCTTAGATAAGGATTCATTAATACCCCTTAGGTGCATGTGGGTTCGACGATGTGCCTATCTACTACACGGTTTCCTTTTTGTAGCTAGGTTTAGGGTTTAGGGTTTCTCTTCATTTTTATTATTGTGTATGTATATATTAGGGTTTCTCTGAATTAGGGTTTATATCTCTCAACACCGTACTTAACTTTCTCCTTTAGCCGCTTTGACTTATTCGTTTTTCCACCTATGCAGAAAATATGGACCCACACGTCAGAGACGAAGAAAAGGAAGAGTTGATCCAAGGTGTGATCCGTGGGGAAGATAATTTAGACGTATCAACGTTTCTGAACAACTCCGGTGAGGGTGATCCTCTTTTTACCGGAATAGACAACTTGTTTGAGGTTGAAGGTGTTGCCTTCCGCGAGGGAGAAGGCGATGCCTTGTGTAATCGAGAAGACGTCCGCTCCGGCGAGGTGCATGTAATATAAATTAATTCATTAATTAATAATCTGCTATCTATATAGAAATAGTAATGACGATCTTTCTTCTTTTAGCCCTCCGGATCGAAGGAATCTACTGAAAAGAGCGGACGAGTCCCAACCAAAAAGTTGCAAGACCATGAGAGGTTCAGGATCAAAGATGTCGTTGAAGACGGCAAACCGACGGCTCCCGAAGTTGGCGCAACCAAATTTGTGGCACAATGCGGAGTAATCGTTAGGGACTTAATCCCGATCACCATTAGAAATTGGAATAGGCCTGCTAATTTGGATGAAGAGGGAACATGTTTATTTGTCCCTAACCACGCCAAAGATTTACTGTGGAAGAGGCTCATGGTTAATTTCAAACTACCGAAGATAGAGCTGGATCCAAATGCGGAGGATCCAGTTGAGGATGCCTTACAACATGGGAGAGCCATGGAGGCTAAGGTCAGGGAGTGGGCTTTGAAGAAGATGGCCCAGTGTTTCACCAACTGGAAGAAAAGATTGCACCTTGACTATGTCGTGAAAAAGAAGACTCCCGATTTCAAGAATATTCAGTTTGAGAAGATAAAACCATTCTGGGCTGAGTTTGTGGAATACAAGAAATCAGAAAAGGCTAAGAAAATGTCTGAAACGAATAAGCTGAATGCTGCTAACAAGAAGTATCACCATACTATGGGGCAAGGTGGCTCTGTGGTTGGCATTCCTAAGTGGGAGAAACTTGAGCAGAACTGCGTGATAAAAAGATCACCCTGCAGATGCATTTATTCGGTAGAACGTGCAAGGAATTGGTTTTACGGGCATGGGGGCACGTTGGACTCGGAAGGGAGGTGTATATATAACATACGACATAAAGAAGACCCCTTGCCAATCGAGAGGATCAGAAAAGCAGTAAAGGCTATTAAAGATGGGGACTTCATTCCCGATAGAGAGAATGATGAGCTCACACTCGCCCTTGGAAATAAGGAACATGATGGACGAACACGAGGCACAAGAGGCTCCCAACCATGGAGGACTGGGTTTCCCGAAGAGAGCAAGAAATATCCTGATAGAAGCCGTCAGAGGAGAAAGGACAGGGCGACAGTTGAAGCAGATAGTCAGAAAGAGCGAATGCGTTTAATTGAAGAACGATTAAAGCAACAACAAGATGAAATTAACGCACTTAAAGAGCAAGTACTACCGCCCATCTCAGAAGACACCGCATTCGATGCTACCGCCTATCGAATAATCGAAAAAGCGATGTGGCTTCCACCGAGGTCCCGGTGATGACAATGGCGATGACGATGATGCACCGACGATGGCTCTGCTGGCTACCCAAAGGATGATATCACGTAGATGACACAATGCAAGCTACATGTCAAAGTTGTGAACATATTAATGAAGGTGGCGGCTATGCCTTACCAATTGGACCCACACCAACTTACCATTGTCGTCCGGTTCAGAGGCTACGCTGTTGTCGGCGTGGATGAAATCATGCCCACCTTTGAGGTTTGGATCTTCACTACCCGCTGGTGAAGGGATGTGTGTCTTTGGGTGATGCAAAAACGCCACCATTCTATGGCGAAGGAATTTATCGTGCCAAATCACACGCCAAGGCCATCTTCGCCGCCGCCTCACCCGTCTTCAATGAGCCGTCATGGCAGCCGTCTTCGTCGCCTCACCCGGCTTCGTCGCCTCACCAATCTCCGGTGCAGCCATCGCCGCGAGAGCCATCGTTGGCGCCTCAGGATAAAAAGCGTAAGCGTACCGCTACTGTGCATCGTAAGCGACCGTCGAAACGTAAACAAGAGCCTCTTCCAAAAGTACCAAAGGTTCCTCCCAAGAAAGCTTATGACTGTACTGAAGAGGAGACTGCGGCGATCGTTGATGCGGAAACGACAGCGTTTTTCGCTAAGCTGAGGCGACCGAAAGAGCCAGAGTTCCCCAGCACCAAAGAAGAAAAAGCCAAAGTGTTTAAAATGCTAAAGAATCTTCATCAACCCGAGCCAACACTGTCATCAGACTATGACCGTTCTATTCTCAAGTCACATGCGGCACAAAAAGCCTCGAAGAGCAGTACTGATGCAAGCGGGAAATCTGTTGCCCAGCTCGGAGAACAAGCAAAACAGACTTGCGCCCCTCTCAAGGTGATTTCTCAAACCAATGTGGGGTTGAGCAAATATGGGGCCGAAGAGCAGTATGATCCAGAGGTAGTTGCTGTCGGAGAAGCTGCTCAAGGTATGAGTATTGCCCAGTACTTATCCCAGTTAGAGTTCTTCCCCGTGAGTGAAGTAGCATACAAATACCAGTACGGCAAACCTCTCGTCAAACCTGAGGAGGTAAACAATCTTTCAACAAAAATGCGAAGATTGCATAACTGGTACATGCATGCCACGTCCGCCGGGGCTAATCGATAGTCTGAGGGTTACAAAAAGCATCATGGGAAAGAAAGGGATGACATGATATCCATTGAATTTGATGAACTATTTCAATTATTCAATCAAGACGCCTTGGACAAATCGATCATCAGTGCCTATTGTCTGTAAGTACTAATTCTGTAATTAATTTAGTCTCTAGCTATATTATTTTGTTTATTGCATGTATATAATCATACTGTAATATGAAGAATGAAGATTCTCGAATGCAGCAGAGGACAAATCTATGACATTGGCTTCATTGACCCATATTGGATTCATGAAGCTAATCTCAAAATAAGCCCCCAGGATACGGAGGATAATATAGTACACGCGTTAAGGTTTCAAGAAACCAAAAGGGAAATACTATTTCCTTACAGCTTCCAGTGAGTGTTATTGTCTTGTATACACTTTCTATTTTGCTTACTCGATGTTAAGTATATAATTGATTAGTTATGCATTCGCAGGTACCACTATATTCTGTTAATCATTCAACTTGACAAAGGGCGTGTACTAGTCATGGACTCGAAACATAAACCCCTTGAGAAGGACATGCAGATACTTCTCCAGCGGTAATTCTAATCATTACGACACTATATCGGCAACGTTCATGAATTTTATGATATCAAGTACTTAATAACTTATTTTATTCGTTTTCTTCGCCGGGCAGCGCTTGGAAAAGATTCACCAAAAAGGCTAGGGGTGTTTGGAAAGAGGAGCTTACATTTGAAGCACTAGATGTAAGCACCACTAGCTATATCCGCGCATCTCTTTGATTCTAGTTTTGATACAGTTATTATCATGCTTGATTATTATTTTGATTGAACTCTGTTCTCGTAAAGTGCCTGACGCAGGGACCAGGTAACAATCTCTATGGATACTATGTTTGCGAATTCATCCGGCAGACGTGCGATGAGAAGGGCAGAAATTTAGAACAACTCCACGTACGTAAATAATTTCTATAGTTTTTAATTTCAAACAAATTGTGTTTAGTTTCATTCATATAGGCTGACTCCTTTTTTAAATCAGATCGAACGTCTACGGGACGGTCTTCTGCCAAAGGATCGCATACGAGCAATTCAGGAGGAATTGGCGGGATTCTTGGATGCAGAAGTCCTAGACCCGAAAGGGGAATACTATTCTACTGTGTATAGACAATAGGGATTGTAAAAATAGCAACTTTGAAGGAATTGGCCGGTAGCATCGAATAACAACTTTTGTATGTAGTGCATGAACTCGATCCGTGTATTGAATGTAATATTGTCATGATGATCTTGTGTAATATAAGGTTCCTTCGTTGATAGGTGCAAAACACTAAATAAACAATAAAACAACCTAAATGAATTCTCTGCCGCGGCACAAAAAGTGGCGAAAATGCTGCCGCGGCAACAAAATGTGTCAAAATGAATTCTCTGCCGCGGCAGAGAAATGGGCCAAATCTCTGCCGCGGCAGCAGGTTATTAGTGCTCCACCCCCCTCGCGCTCTGATGCCGCCACGTGTGCCCCCATTTGTCCCGGTTGGTGGGGCAACCGGGACTAAAGGTTGGGGCTTTAGTCCCGATTGCCCCGTCCCGGTTGGGTAACCGGGACTAAAGCCCCTTACCAACCGGGACCAATGGGCTTCTTTGCACTAGTGATGGTATTTGCCATGGCTTAGAACTCCTCAAAAAAGGAGTCATATGGAGGATCCGATCCACTTGGGCAGAAAAATCCGTATTTCGCAAGACAACTAGATACCAAGAGGAAATTTAAAAGCTACAGCAAGACAAGGAGGGTCTAGATACAGATGGGTTTCTGACCTCATTAATGAGAACACTATGCAATGGAAGGAAGATCTAGTTCGTGCAACCTTTCCTAGCTATGATGCGGATGAAATCCTACGAATCCGCTTACCACGCTGCAGCGGGAAAGATAATATAGCCTGGCACTTTGAGCAATCTGGACACTTTTCTGTCCGAAGTGCCTACATATTAGCTTTGATTAATAGTTCAGACAACCTTACTGCGGGCTAGAGCAGTGATAGGCCAACAGGTGATAGGACGATCTAGGATGTTATTTGGAAGACAAAAGTTCCCCAAAAGGTTAAAATCTTTACCTGGCGACTAGCTACAAACGCTCTTGTTGTACAAAAAAAGATACTCAAGGAAAATGACCACCGATCCAACTTGCACGATTTGTGGAAGAGAGTCAGAAGATGGGTTCCATGCAAATATGCAAAAGCTCTAAGAGACAGACTCGGAAATGATTGGAAACTACCGCTGATAGAGATCTTATTAAATCGAGCAATGATTGGACTCTTACCATTCTTTGCTCCGTCAATGAGAATACGAGGAGTAAAATCATGCTTATGTGGTGGAGAGCTTGGCACCTTCGAAACGACATCATATTTTGAGAAGGAAAAGAGGAGGTAAATGCGTCTGTCCATTTTCTAATAAATTACCTAGAAAACTTAACTAGAATCAGAGAAGGAAATGTAGAGGAAGGCCTGAAAGGGAAAATGCCAGCACTTGGATACGTACATAGTATTAAGACGAACCTCACAAAAAACCATTGCTGCAACTGGACACCTCCTGAAACAGGATGGCAGTCTTTGTGCGTGGACACTAGGTTTTCAAAGGAAACCAACACCGGATCTTGGGGGGCTGTAATTGGTAACGAACACGGCCAAATTACTTTATCTGCCTAGGATGTTATATCAACTTGTGAGAGCGCTGAAGTTGCAGAATCTATTGCGTGTCTAGAAGGAAACAAGAACTGCACTTTTGACAGTTCATACAGGCTTAGTGATTGAGAGTGATTGTGCTGCTCTAAGGAAGAAGCTTTCAAGCAAGGAAAGGGACACATCGAGGACTGCTAGCATTGTGGTAGACATTCAACATCTACGAGAGTTTAAACTTAACAAAATTTGTAGACAAGATAATGTACTGGCTAATGAACTAGCTAAATACAGTTGTGTGAGAGGTAGTGGTGGTGTGTTGCAAGGTGTGATTCCTCCCCTGCGTGTTGGAAGCGACATTGCCTTTTTGTAATCGCGACTCTTTTCACTAAGTAATGCAACTACCAGTTTCAAAAAAATATTATAAGTTGTTCAGGGATCCATCCCCATGTAATTTCTCAATGAAAGAGGATTTTAATAATGACATTTCGCAACTTTCTCCTAAAAATGACATTCTTACTCGTGCCTTCACTAAGAAGGAGGTACATGATGCTATTTTTCACATTGATAAATAAGGCTCCTAGACCCGATGGGTTCCCGACTGAGTTTTTTCAAAAATTGTCGGAACTCATTAAGGATCACTTGATGTCTATGTTCTTTCAATTGCAAAATGGGGATATGCATCTATTAAAATTAAAATTTTGTGCCATTACACTCCTCAAAAAAGCAAATGTGGTACTGAAAGTGCAATGGACGTCGCCTAGAGGGGGGTGAATAGGCTTTTAAAATTATTATGATTTAGGCTCAAATAAATCCGGAATAAAACTAACGTTTAATTTGTTGAGCACAAACCTAACCACTAGGTTCACCTAAGTGCACCAACAACCTATGCTAAGCAAAACAAGCAACAATATTATAGCAAGATGAAATACTTCAAGCACGATGGCTATCACAAAGTAAAGTGCATAAGTAAAGGGCTTGGTTGAGAGATAACCGATGGACACGGAGACGAAGATTTTTATCCCGAAGTTCACTTCCAAAGAAGCTATGTCTATGTTGGAGAGGTGCGATAGCGCAATGCTCTCCGAACACCACAAATGGCTCACCTTGGGGTGTGATGGCTCGATGCTCACCCAACATCACCCAAGGCCTCACCCCAGATGCGAAGGCACACAACTCACCGGCGCCACAAAAGGCTCACCCTATTCTCCCGTGAGCTCGCCACAAAGGCCTACTCACGATCCACTAAGGGAAACTTGTGGGCGGTCATCAAAACCCGTACAAGGTTAGGGCTATCTCCACAAATCAATTGGAGGCTCCCAATAACAAAGCCACAAAAGGATACAACGCCATAAAAGGCCAACAAAGCCACAAAAGGCTACAAAACCACAAAAGGTCACAAGAATTCAACACACCAACCACAACCATCTAGGGTTCCAAGAACCCAAGAGAAACAAGCCCACAAGCTTGTACTCGCCGAATCTCCAAGGAGAACTCAAACCTATGAAACAAATGCAAGGGCAAGTCCTTCACTCCTAAATTTCAGAACAACTACAAAAGCTATTGGGGGAATGAGGGAGGAAGAACACAAGAGGGGAACACAAAACTCTCCAAGATCCAGATCCCAATGATTCTTTCACAAAGAAGGGATTTGGCTTGGGAGGATTGTAGATCTAGATCTCCTCTCTCAAATCCATCAAAAAGATGCAAGAATCATAGGAGGGGAAATGGGAGAGTTAAAGCTCTTCAAGGTCAACAAAGGAGGAGAGAGAAAGAAAGCCAAGAACCAAGAAAAGAGCTCGTACCCATGAAGAGGATGAGGATCCCCTTTTAAAGGGCTCCCAGATCTGCCCGTTATGGGCAATTACGGCCCTGGCCGGAACTTCTGGTGGGAGGCCGGAATTTCCGGTGGCATCCAGCCAACGGTTAGAAAACAACGATTCGAAAGACTGAAAACACGAGCCTGGCCGGAACTTCCGCCGGTCCACCGGAACTTCCGCTGATACCGGTACTACCGACAGAAATTCCGACCAAAGATCCGACAAATAGAGAACATAAAACCAAGAGGTTACAGTACGTGAGCGGAACGAGAGCTAGAATTTCACCCGGTACTACCGGCGGCATTTATGCCCAAGCGGTATTTCTGGTCCCTGGCCGGAACTTCCGGCGGGGGCGGTATTACCACCGAAACTTCCGATCCAAAATCCGCCAAATAGAACAAAACAGACAGCGAGGATACAGTACGCGAGCGAAAGAAGTACCGGAATTTCAACCGAAACTGCCGGCGGCAAAATGCCCTAGCAGTACTACCGGTGGCTAGCCGGAACTTCCGGTCAGGGAAATTATGCCAATCATGTTGTGTCATCCACTGACTGAACTTGTTTCATCTGGATTTAGGGTTCGTCTATTTGGAAACACTGAAACATTTCAACTCTCGGTAGTCTTTGTACTATGTTTCCAGTGTTAAAAACATGAGACAAGCATGACTGTTTGACTTTTTACAATAAAATATCACTATGCTGATAGGACATGTTTCCATAATAGGGGTTTAGCTATTTAATTTGGCTTTCTTCTTGAAAGAACTAAATGTTTTACACTCTCCTTTATATAGAAAAATTATTATGACACATTACCTAATTTGTTAGCTTAGTATATCCCCTTGAAAGAACTTGAAATGAAAAGTACAATATCTTTGAAAGAACTCAACTAGCAAGATGACAGCTGGAGTTGGAACAGTCTAGCTGTGACTGGTGCCTCTTGTGGCTTGCACGTCTCCAAAGAGCTCCGTGAATCAACCGAGCTACCAACATAGAGAAGCACAAGTAAACAAATTTATGGTGTACTAGATGGTGGTACACAACACGTGGAGATAAAAATAGCAAGTTATTCATAGCATGATATAATTATAATTTTGCATCTAAGCAAGCAAAAAATCATATATGCATGTGCAAGATAGTACAAATGCATACATGTAAGTATGGAAAACATTAAACCTTTAACTTACTTAAACTAAGAGATTTCCATTAAATTAAGTTGCTATAAGGTGAATATTCTTTCTACATTGCTATAAATTGTTATACTTATATGTAGATTCATTTTATCCTACCTGGCAAATGATTATATAATTTTACCAACCTAAGACAGGGCAGGCCGTTGTGTTTGTTCTGTTTTTTATACACCAAGTAACACTATGGTAGTTGCTACATTATATGAAACCTTCTCCCTTCGTCCTTTATAAAAGGAAGATACTTTGGAGAACCGTTCAAAACCTAATGCTAGTTTTTAGCTTTATGTGACTATATTGGCAACACATGTACAAAGAGTTTGTATCATTGAACGGTATGAGAAGCATAGTTACACCCATAAACGAATCTATTTTGTGTTAGGGATTGTCCCCATAGTTTAGATGTCTTCTTAATCAGCATATGTAGCACTGCAAAGGCACATTGTAGTGCTTGGATAATGTTTTATATAGACTTAAGACCTCATGGATCACATTTTTCTAACTAGAAGATGTGGAGGGACAGTGCACGAAAGAGCAACTTTCAACGACATAGAAACATTCTAGCCTCTGAATATGTAAAAATTTGGTTCTCAAGGACATAAAAACAGACAAACTGCACTACTCTGAATAAATCACAATAACATGGATGTCGCATCTCGCCGCAGCTTGTCGCCCAACCATAGATAGAACTATTGTGTTCCTTGAGTGATCATGATATTGTTGATCTTTTATCGCCATCCTGCACATGTTCACCATAATGCATATCAATTACTCCCTCCGTTTCAGGGCTTAAGGCGTCCTCGTTTTGCGTGTTTTTTCTTTGACCAAGAATTACTCTAAATACGTAAAGGGTTTTGGTATAAAACTAGTACCACTGGAAAGTATTTTTCAATACGAATCCAACGGTACTAATTATGTACAATATAATCAAGATTTTGTTGTTCAATTCTTTTGGTCAAACTTTGCTTTGGAAAACGTGTGCGCCTTAAGTCCTGAAACGGAGGTTGGATGAGAAGTCCATGTCCAGTAGAAACACACATAAGAAATATATGTGAAGAACTTGATCAAACTGTCCTTGTAGGCTTATTATTGCAGATAGTACACTACTGAGTAGTGAAAACATCACTACCAATTACCTTATATGATTGCTAGTGAATGCACTTTTGCTTAGGTGTCCCCCCTCCTCTTCAAACTTTGATAAACAGCAACTTGATACCTATTTGTTCCGAAGATCGTATGAACCCACCCAAATCCATATGGTCCGTTTAGACATATATTCACCATACACATATACTCACGTGCCTGCGCGAGGCAGAAATCGGAAAGTATATAGCAGCAGCAACAAGATTTCAAAACATGGCATGCAAAAACGTAAATCTCCGTAAGGGAGGTGGGATCAGCATGTGAAAACATGGAGTATATCTAGCTCGACCAAGTACATCTATACAGAGTTATATAAGGCCTAAATATGGGTTTCGTCTTCTTAGAAGAAAACTGCCCCATGCACACTTTTTTGAGGGAGGGGGGACACCGAAGTTGCTAGTTAATGTACCACTAGACATGCTACACACCTCCAATTCAGACTCGGCTTCAATTTCAAATATCTTGCACAAAATCTCATAGCTTTTGCCAATTTCCAATCTACAAAAAATGAAGAGGTCAACAAACAAACATCTTGTTCTTGTGAAGACTAGTTGCTACTGCAATCAAAGTGAAGTAGGCACCATAATATTAACCAACAACCAGAGCTAGAAAGGTGCAACAATCGCTTGCATTGAAATTGGCCATCACTGCATCACGGTAGTCATTTTGGGGCACTTCAAAGTGCCTCTATATGTGATCAAAATGTCTCTAACACTGTGTTTGGATGCACTGAATTGGTGCATAGAATTGGAATTCTGGAAATCTGGCCCAAATTCTATTGTTTGGATGGCTAAGGAATTGAGGACTGGAAAGTTGGATCCAATTCCACGCCCACCTCCCACGCGTGTCCATCCACATCGAGCGTTTCCGAGCTCTCACCCTCGGAATCATCCTGGAAACGGGTCGACTCAGCGCTCACAGCACTTTCAGGCCGAGCCGCACGTTCCCAAACTCCCCTTCGCCAGAACCGTGGCGGCGACCAGCACCGGTAAGCCCGGCCTCGCGAAGTGGATGACGACGCCATGCCCTCGGCCCATCTTTCCCCTATCCTCTCCTCTCCCTCACAGACCCTCTCCCCTTCCTTCTCAAGCACGCCGTGAAACCCTAACCGCCGCCGCCTGAGAGCTTTGCTCCGCTGCCGTTCTGGCCCTCCGCAAGTAGCCGAGCGTCTCCTAAGCACCGCCTACTTCTCCTACCTCTTCCCTCTGGAGGAATCGAGCCAGAGTGTTGTAAATCGCCGCCGTTGTCCATTTTCTTCCCCAACTCCGGCCGCCGCCGTGCTTGATTCTGCGTCGTCTGATCCCCTCCGGCCTCCCCAACCGTTCCATTGAGATCCTGGAGAGCCATCGGTCGTCCAGGACCAACCCTTTGTCCCCATCTCGCTCTGTACCCCACTCCAGCCATGCATCGTTCTGGCCGCTGCAGCTCAGCATGACATCAACCTCTAATTCCAACAACAAATTCTAAGCACATCCCAAACAATAGATTTCGAATTTGAAGCATTTCCTTTCCATCTTGGATTTGGAATTTTTGCTCAATGCAATTCGATGCCCCAATTCAGTGCATCCAAACACAACATAAAGGGTTTTAGAGGCACTTTAAAATATGACACTAATACTTATGTCCCTAAAAGTTTTAGGGGCACTTTAAGTGAAATGCCCCTAAAACCTTTAGTGACATTAAGAGAAATGCCCCTAAAACTTCTTGTGGCACTAAGAAAAATGCCCGTAAAGCCCTTTAGTGGCACTAAGAGAAATGCCCCTAAATCCCTTTGATCAAAATGCTTCTAAAAAATTTAGACATTTTAATACTCATGTCGGTAAATGTTTTAGGGACACTTTGATCAAAATGCCTCTAAATCCCTTTAGTGGCATTATAAAAAATGTTCCTAAAGGTGATATTTTTAGGGATAAAATTTTTAGGAGTGAAAAACGCATGACTGTCGTTTCCTCAGATGCCGTTCATTTTTATGCTGGTGCGTTCGCCGACCTTTTTCTTAGATGGACCAGAATTTGTCAGGTAGTTGTTAGCACAAAGGGGTGAGCTGATAGAGAAGCCCGTTAATTTCTAGTCAGGCGCTTCGTTTCGAATAGCGATCAGTACATGGGCTTTCTGTAAGCGGCCCATTAAGAAACAGTCCGGTGGGGTTTTTCAACAAGTAGTTCCGTTGCCAGCTCACAGGGTTGACAGACAAGTTTTCTGTATCTAGTACCAGCGTACGCGGGTATTTAAACATGTCGTTCCCCTATTCAGTTCTCGAGGTGGAACTAAAAAAATGCACGCGATTGTTGCTCACGTAACTGTTGTTCGCAGTAAAAGTATGCACTGTTAAGACCATGAGGCAGTGATGAGGCAGGCCGCTGGCCGCATATATACTCCGTGGAAAAACGCAATGAATATTCTGACTCATCTGGAAAATACCGTGACGTGCTCGTACTACTGCAATTACTTTTTTTTAGTGTGCACTGGACGCACAATGCATGCATGCATGAGTTGTACATTCGGTTTTTATAATTAGATTTTATGCACACTAATATTGTACAGTATTAACAAAAGGTACAAATAAAGAATTAAAAAATAAAAATATTAGTGAATTTTCTCATGGTAGACTAAGTGGAACGAAAACATCAGTGTTCGTCGAGTAGACCATCAATACTAATGGGGAAAATGTAACATTGACCTGAACCGAGTATGTTGATTCGGAGGACGGGCTTCAGGTAGGACTTTATAGTTTTTTTTTGAAAAAATTGAAAATTGAAAGATTCAAAAATTTTCAAAAATGCAGAAAGATAGATAATGATTTATAATACGCGTTTGCAAAAGATTAGTTGGAAATACTTTGTATTCTTGTCTCAGTAAAAAGAGAACAATTCGGATCTGGGTGTGAACAGTATAAATTTTTGAATGAGACTGCTTTTTTTTAGAATTTGTCATATTTGTCTTTTTTACTGCACACAAAATACAATGTATTTTACTTTGAAATTTTGCATACATGTATTTTACATTGTGGACTACACGAATACTTTTTTTTCAGAAAAATATTGACGTTTTTCGAAAAAAAATTAAAAAGTTCTCATGGAGTCCATCCTCCAAAACGATTTTCCAGATCTGAACCCAATTTGAATGCCCTAGAACATATCATGACTAAACGTGAAGTAATTTTTTTTACCAAATGGAACAAATGTATACTAACTAAAAAATTAGCTAGAACAAATCATGCATATGAGGGGGACATTAAGAAAAAGTGAAACAAAAATTTAGCGCCCATGGAACATCAAGGTTTCTACCGAATTAAACTTTGGACATGGTGGAATAAAAATTACACTAAGTGAAATAGAATTTTACTGTGTGTGTGGAACAAATCAATACTACGGAAAAGAAAATATTTAGGCAAAGTGAACAAATTTTAGCACACATGGAACAAATCGCGACTTCGAGCGGAACAAAACACTAAACCAGACGAAACAGAAAATTATTATTCGAGAAAATGTGCATAATACATTAAACTATACAGAACAAAGTTTTAACATGCAGGGAACAAAACAACGCAAAACCTAAAGGAACACAAGTTTGCACCGTGGAACATAATTTTAGTACAGGTGGAATAAACCGCAAGTACAAAAAGAAACAATAAAATTAGATTGAGCGAAACTACTTTTAACACACGAAAAGGCTAGAAAAAGCACTCGTTCCCGAGCGCGCTCCGCGATCGCTACTGTTGCTGCACATGGCATCCGGAGAGTTCCTCGTGTGTTGTCCCTCGCCTTCCTCGTGCGACACGTGGTGCCTGCACAGAGAGGGGTGGTGGTCCTTTTTCCCTTTCTCTTTTAGATTTATACACGAAAAATGTGATATCTTTTAAACGAATCATCCAAGTTGAGATCTGTTTTCAAAATTGTGTTAGTCGCGTCGAGATCTACAAAACTAGATCCCCATGTTGATATGTTTTGACGAAGTTTTTTTTAACTACCTTTTTTCCCTACGTTGCACTGCCTTCGGTCGCGGTGCATGACATGATCTACTGTTGGTGCACTGCCTTCGATCATAGTGCACGGCCAATCCACTGGCAGTGCATTGTCCGTGCACCGCTCTTTTGTATTGCATTGCACTGCTTTCGGACACAGTGCACGGGGAGGTATCCATCCTGGTAGTGCACTGTTTATGCACTGCTTTTTTGTGCTAAGTGTAATGAAATGCTAAGTGTTATTATGAACTGCTAAGTATTATGGATGTGGATGCACTAAGTACTGAGTGTTCAGTGGAAATTGTTATTAAGTTTATGTTATTTAAAAACTCACTGCAATGTTTGCTGTCAAGTATTGATGTGGTAGTTTATGTTTGATGGAAATTTCTCCAAATGTACTATATTTTAGGGCATTTGGCAAAATGCCTCTAAAGATAGTATCTTTAGGGCACTTTGATAGAAATGCCTCTAAAGGTAGTATCTTTAAGGGTATTTTGATGGAAATGTCTCTAAAGGTAATATCTTTAGGTGCACTTGGCAAAATGCTTCTAAAGGTAGTATCTTTAGGGGCATTTTGATGGAAATGTCTCTAAAAATAGTATATTTAGAGACACTTGGAAAAATGCCTCAATATCTTTAGGGGCACTTGGCAAAATGCCCATAAAGTTAGTACCTTTAGGGGCACTTGGCAAAATGCCCCTAAAGTTAGTACCTTTAGAGGCACTTTGATGGAAATGCCTCTAAAGGTAGTATCTTTAGGACACTTGATAAAATAGGGGCACTTGGTAAAATGCCCTAAAGGTAGTACCTCTAGGGACACTTCGATAAAAAATGCCTCTAAAGATAGTATCTTTAGGGGCACTTGGGTAAAATGCCCCAAATTGACACATTTAGAGGCATTTTCAAAAATGCCCCTAGCCAAAGTGCCCTAAATGTCTATTGTGTACTAGTGCATAGGCAGGGGAAAGTGGTGATACCCACCAGCAGAATCAGAGGAAATAGAGAAAATGACACAGAACTACCACATTTGAGACGATCTTGTTAAAAATCTACCACCTTTGGGTTTTTTTGACACATAAACACCACTTTTGGGGTATGTGTGTGACAGAAAGCTCTAACTGGCCGTGTTTAGTCATCTAACAACATTTCTGGCAGGTGGGGCCCGTTGTCAGTGCTGGCGTGGCACGCACATGACGGAGGGAGGCAACGGCCGTGAAGCGCGCGTCAAAGGGGGTCGTTAGGGCAACCACTATCCCTGTCGATTTCAACAGCTACTCCAGCTCTGTTTCCCCACTCTTCCCCAGCCCGTCGTCGCTGTGTCGCCGCACCGCCGCCGCGTCTTCTCCCCGTCACCGACCGTTGTCGCCATGGTTTCGTGGAGCGATGGTGAAGAGTCGACGCACTACCCGACCTCGTCTGACGATGTGAGTACTCTACACCTGTAGATCTCCTGCACCTGCCTTTTTCGATTTATAGTTGAATTAGATTTGGATTCAGGTGGTTCTTGTCTAATTTCTGCCACGTTTCAACATGTTAGAGTATGAACAACACCTACGATTCAGATTTTTGCGGTTTAGCCGACGATGGGGAGGAGCATGTGCTCTGCAAGTGTGGATTTGTGGCTGCAAGTTTGTAGCTTGGGGGGGCTGTAACACTGGAAGGAGGTACCTAGCTTGTGAAGGGCAGCAGGTATGTGAGCATTTCCTAATTAGTATAGATAGTCAGTGCTGGTAATCTCAGTATGTGTTAATTAGTATGTGTTAATTTATAGTCTTCCTTAAATGATGTAGGAAGGAGAGAAGTGTTCATATGTGCATTGGGTTGATCCAGTGTGGCAAGATTCTTTGATGAAAGCAATGGGCAAGCTATGGGAGATGTTTGAAGAAGCTAAACAAGGCAGGGTGAATGATGCACTGGACAATGTTGAGAAGAAGTTTGATTTTGAAGACCAAATTAAGAAGTTGAACCAAGATTTGAAGAAAGCTCATGATGAAGTTGAAAAACAAGTGAAAGAGAAACAGGTGACTTTAGCCCTCAAGGCTAAAGCTGAACAAGCTCTCATGGCTGCAAGGGTTGAAATTCAGGAGAAAATGACCACTGAAGCAACAACTGTCAACATGCACAAATATTTGTTGGTGAAGGCAGAGAGAGAAAGGGACAAGTACATGGAGGAGAAGAGGAAGCTGCAGTTCATTGTATCAGATTTGTTGAAGGAGAAAGAGGGCTACAGGGTCAAGTTCAAGAAGATAAAGGAGATTGTTGAGATGTAGTTTTATTATGATATGAGCAATGGTTTAATTATGCTTTGAAGAATGGTTTAATTATGCTTTGAACAATGGTTTTATTATGATGTGAGCTGTAATATGTAGTGAACAATGGAAATTATCTGAATTATGAGCTTGTTGTGAACAATCTTTGTTGTGGAAATTACCTTAATTATGAGCTTGTTGTGAACTTTTCTTTGTTGTTGAAATTATCTGTGGACAATGGAAATTATCTTTGTTGTTGAAATTATCTGTGGACAATATAAATTATATGTGAACAATGAAAATTGTGTAGGTAGTATCATTCATTTAGAAGGGCAAATAAAATTACTGGCAGCAAAACAACACTCACTTGCTCATTTTCTCCAAAATACCAGTACATAGTCTCATTCACTTAAACAAAGAGGAATATTCAACATACATCTAGAGGTCCAACAGTTTGCACAACAAACACTTAAAATTAGAGGTTCCAACAGTTTGCACAACAAATACAACAACATGCATTTGCCACAGCAATCACACATTTCCCCCATCTAGAGGTCCAACATGTGCATCTCTCCCAGCAGATGCATTTGCCCCAGCATTTAAATAGGACATGAAGCCTCTTTCTTTCCTAGGTGCAACAAAAGATGATCTTGCTGCAGGAGTTGATGATCTTGGTGGCCTTGGAGCTGGTTGAGCTTGGGGAGGTGCAACACTGGAAGTTCTTGGTGGCCTTGGAGCTGGTTGAGCTTGGGGAGATGCAACAGTGGAAGTTCTTGATAGCCTTGGAGCTGGTTGAGCTTGGGGAGGTGTAGCACCTGAAGAAGATGCTCCATCTGGCTTTGTCCTGTTTGCCTGTTAAGAAACATAGTTAAATCAGCAAAAAAGTTTCTATAGGTGTTATGAAGCATAGTTTAATCACTGGTAGTTTCTTTACCTTGTGATTGTTTTTCCTTAATGCAAGATCTGGTCTGAGAGGCTGTGAGCAGCTTGTATATTTGTGTCCTTGCAGTTTGCAGTTACTGCAGGTGATAGTGGCCATCCTGGAAGATTCTTTTGGCTTTGGCACCTCAAATTTGCCTTTTCTTCTTTTTTCTTGCCTTCTTCCCTTCTGGTGATCTTTAAAACCAGGTGGCATGATGTCTTCAGTGTCAGTTTTGGTCCATCCATGTTGCTGTGGCATGGGATAGAATACAGGCTTGTAGCATTTGAAGAAAAAAGGTTTCTTGTAGAATTCAGACACATAATCTTCTGGATATTCACCAGCTTTGTATATGGCACTAACAGCATGATTGCATGGCAATCCAGATAGATCCCACTTCCTACAAGAACAACTTCTTTTTATCAGATTCAACTCATAAGTGTGATCTCCACTTTGCACCTGCCACAGTCCATCATCTGCCCTTTTTGGCACACAATTCCTGGCAAATTTCTTGTTCAATTCTAGTTTTTCTGCATAAAAGGGTGTTATCTCCCATGATGCTTTCTGTCCTCCTTCCCTCTTTTCATCAAACCTAACCATCTATTTGTCATAAATCCCTACAAGCATTGTCACAATGGGTTTGTTTCTCTCATATAGAATATATCTATTGAATACTTCACTCAAATTGTTGTTGACCAGATCTGTCTTGCAGTTTGTATCAAAGGCCCACCTTGCCCATGTGTTCACAGGAATTTTGGACAACCACTGCCAAGCAAGCTCACATTGCTTCTTCATTTCTTCCATTGCACTGTCAAAACCATGTTTGGTGTAAGAATAAGCAGCATTGTCCATGCATTTATTCAAATCCTCTCCTCTGAAGCTTGCTGTCTGAAAGTTGGCATAAATATGCCTAAGACAGAATCTGTGGGGAGAGTTGGGAACACATTTGAGACAGCTTTGATTAGCCCCTTCTGTCTGTCAGACATTATTGTGTAGTGGCCAAACTGTCCTTCTTCTCCACCTAGGGCTTCCTTCAATTGTTCAAGAAACCACTGCCAATTAGCAGTATCTTCCTTAGCAACTATAGCCCATGCAATAGGATAGATATTATTGTTGCCATCTCTACCAGTAGCAGCTAAAATTTGAGCTCCTGTTGTGAGTTTGATGAAGCAGCCATCTAAGCCAATGAAGGGCCTGCATCCTTCAAGAAATCCAAGCCTTGCAGCATTGACACAAAAGAAAAGGCCATGAAATCTAGGCTTGTCACTGATAAACACTTGCTGCCCTTTTTTAATTGCTTCCTGCTCTTCTTCTATTGGGCCAGTAACAGTGGTCATAATACACCTTGAACCTGGATTTTTATCTATAACAGTTTGCAAGTAGTCTCTAATTTTGTGGTAGTCCCCCATCACCTTTTCCCTTGCTTTAGTCTTTGCCCTATAGGCCATTCTCTTTGGCACTTCAACACCAAAATCCTTTTTTGCTTTGTCAACAATGGTTCTGATGCCTGTGTTTGGATCAGACCTGAAGTTGTCAACATACACATTGCTCAGAAACTTGCTAGTAACTCTATTGCTTGATGGTTCAGTTGGACAACAGTGCTCCAAATGCATTTTCTTTACACAGAAAGTGCTCTCATGCTTGATTTTTGAAGCTGGCATAAAGAACTGGCAGTTGTACTTCTCCTTCTTTGCTGGCTTACAACAAACAATAATTCTAGCTGGCCCATTTCTGTGGTAATGGAAATTCCTAACTTGAGCTATGTGAAGCTGACACAATGCCTGCCTAAACTGATAAACATCCTTGAAACATAGCTTCAGCCTAAACTGTTGCTCAGGATTTCCCTAGTTTCATCATACCACACCCTCTTTGGTTGCTTCTTTGCTCTGCTTTTTCTCCCATTTGGCAGCACAAATGGTAGAGGCTCAAATCCATCATCCTCTTCTTCTCCCAGGAAACCTAACTGCTCATCATCTTCTGGATCAGAAGGAGCCCAGTCTTCCTTTCCTGGTAATTCATCTTCACAATGTGACCTTGTAGTAGGGCCCCTCCTCCTCACTCTTTTCTTCACTTCTTGCTCTATAAAAATATCCTCTGGCTCTGTCTCATCCTCATACAGTTGCTCATCAGCCTTCCTCTTCATCTTAGCTGCTATTCTTTTCTTACTCTCCTCTATTTCCTTCCTCCTCATCTCCTCTAACTGAACTAGGTCAACCTGGCATGGATACATCCAACTGTCACTGCCATCAGATGCTTCTCTCTCCTCTTCTTCTTCATCTCCCTCATCTTCATCTTCTGACATTCAATTGTCAGCATTATGTGTGCACAAAGGCTGAAAGTACACACTGTTCTGGGTCTCAATGAGGTTATGACCATGCTCTTCCTCCTCTAAATCACATGACATGTGACTTGGATAATATTTTGCATATAATTTTTCTGCCTCCTTGGACTTCACAGGAGACACAATAATTGCTTGTTTACTCATGTCTCTCATCATAGTTAAAACCAGTTTTTTAGACCTTTCATACTTCCTGACCATATCTTCCACCTTACAGTTGCTATCCACAATTTCTAGTCCATTCAGTCCCTCCCCTTCTGATTTTACATAGTACATTGAATCAGAAAGACCATAACCTTCCTTCTCCATCAGTGACAACAAATTCAAAAACCTAATATCTGATCTTAGCATTTTTGTTTGCACAAATTTAGAACCATCAAATTGAATGTAAAGATCTCAAATCTCTGAATGTGGCCTAAAACAAAGATAAGAGAATGTGCAATCATAAGAGAATGTGCAATCCCAAATTATTTTCTACTGCTAAATCACACTAAATCACACACAAATCATAACTGTTGAATCCCCAAATTCAAAAAAGAGAAAAATGAACCTTACCCGCCGTCGGAGACATAGTGGCTGAGCGGGTCCTCGCTTAGCTGGCTCGCCGTAGCCAGCTGCAGCTGCGCTGAAGAAGATTCCGGCTGAGCTGAAGAAGCTTCCTGCTCCGGCGGCGGCGCCGCGTCCTGGTCCGGCCCCGGCGCGAGATCCATCGACTCGCGGTCTTCATCAGAGTCCAAATCGATGGACCCCATATTGAATCCAGGCCCGAAGAGCACCTGCCGCACGAAACGACCGCCGCCGCCTCCACTTGGACCCCCTCCGTCGCCGTCCTCTGTCCCGCCGCCACTCGCCATTGCTGTTCGTGAGGAGATGTTCGAGCGGCAAACTAACTGAAACAGCTGACCGCGAGCGGACAGTGGCTGCCCTAACGACCCCCTTTGACGCGCGCTTCACGGCCGTTGCCTCCCTCCGTCATGTGCGTGCCACGCCAGCACTGACAACGGGCCCCACCTGCCAGAAATGCTGTTAGATGACTAAACACGGCCAGTTAGAGCTTTCTGTCACACACATACCCCAAAAGTGGTGTTTATGTGTCAAAAAACCCAAAGGTGGTAGATTTTTAATAAGATCATCTCAAATGTGGTAGTTTTGCGTCATTTTCTCGAGGAAATAAGATTAACTCCTTCCTACTCTGCCTCCTCTGACGCCGCCGTTTCTCCGGGACCTCTTGTTCTCCGTCATCGACATTGCTGCCTCGTTTTCCGTGTGCCCTTTATTCCCTGCGTCTAGCCCGCTAGCTGCAGGGAGAAGAGCCGGCGCAGGTCTACTGGTGGGCCAATAAAAGAATGACTGTTTCAGCCGTGGGCTTCATTGGCTCTGTTCATCTATGTTGTGGTATTCATCTATGCTCAACCCATATAAAACTAGCCTGCAGGGTACTACCCTTGAAAAAAATAGAAAAACTAGTCTTCAGGATACAAGCTGAGAGCAAACAAGTAGCATTAAGACACTCCAATTGGATAGATCCAAAATGTCTCCTCCAGTGCTTTAGCTAAAAAGAGAAACAGTTTGAGTCTTATGCTTTATGCTAGGTTTAAAAGCTTGTCTTCCAAAACAAAAAAAATAATGATCAACTGAGCCCTGATCAAGCGCCTACTCATAGTTCAGATTAGAAGAAGCAACAGGGAGTCATGGCTCCACTTTTTTTTGCCATTACACTGTCATCATCAGATGTGTCCCTAGGCAATTCTTGATCCGGGTGCACGGATATTCATGCCAAACAGCGGTGCTGATCTGGCTACATATTGTTCCAAGCAGAGTCAGCTGGGTTTTCTGAACTGGAGCTTTCTGAAAAAGCGTTGCTAATCAGGGTTCACCCTTACCAAACAACCCAGGGATCGTATAGCTTTGCACCTACGCGGATGGCTTTCTTTCCACTTCAACGTTGGTCCGCGGTGAAACAAATGCTCCATGGAAGTCAGACATTGCTCTCGTAGGCTTCAGTAGCATCACTTGGCTTTTCAGCGTACTGAAACTATGAAAATGTGTAAGGCTCATGAAACCAAGCATCAATGAACCCTTAAATTATCTGGAGATACAATGCACTTCATGGACTTGTTCTTGAGTTAGACTTGTTGCATTGCGCTTACAGTCTTACACCATCGGTATTTGGTTCTCTCCACTATCTCATTTCACTCTCATGCCAAGCGAACAACCCCTCTCATACATACCAGTTCATAGGGAAATGCAAAGTTAAAGGACACGTTCTAACTGGACAGACGTGAGAACGTGTATATATAGAGAGATGGCATGCCACTGATGTATACACCTAGCTTCCCTAGAGCTAGTAGCTACCTTATTTTGTGTGAGCAAGCAACATGCATGGAAATGGTATGGCCGCATGCGTCAGGCATGGTCGGACGAGGGAAAACCATGTGTTTGTCATTCATGCAGAAATTCTTGTGTTTCTTCCGCGGCATGCAACTGCTCTGCCACAGTCTGGTTTCTTCCCATGTAACAGTGTTGCGGCAAAAGGAGTGAAAACATATAGTACAAGTTCCATTTCATCGTGTAGCGTCCCCATGAGTACCAAACCAAGCTAGAGTTCATTGACATCATTGTCGTGCATGGCAGCATGAGTGGCAGTTTGAGTCGGGGACACTTAAGCCTCTGGGCGAAGAATCCAAATGACAAGGTCTATTGGTTATAATGCAATTACCAATATTTGGAGGCGGTAGTCGGCTGGTATCACTGAGCACATGCTCTTTTACTACTTTGGTGGTGTTGTTAAAGATGAGATTCCCATAGACCAATCACGGACTTCTAAGAAAATTAATACTCCCCTCCGATCCATATTAATTGCCGCTGAATTGGATGTATTTAGATACATCCAATTCAGCGACAATTAATATGGATCAGAGGGAGTAGAAAGAACTTAATCTGGACAAGACGGGTAAAGAAAGGTAGGGGTACAAATTGGTGACTCTTAGGGTAACCTCTAACCCTATTCAGTTCTCAAATGAATTAAGTTCATTTGGTTGAATTATACACTGTTAGAGGGTACCTAAGGGTCACAAATTTGCCTCTAGGGGAAGGGTTTAGATTTCACCAAATTCATATTGTGACATAGTCCAGTGTGGCCTAGAACGTTGTCACACTCTTTAGATTATTTGATTGTTTTAAACTCCAGATACTAGTGACATCTTCCATATCCATTTCGACACCTTCACTAGTACAATAAGGAACAGGTTTTCTAGAAGATGTTCTAGGGAATCGTAAAATGATAGTACATAACCATATGTGGTATAAATATAGCATGTGTGCATATCTTAATACCCATTATCAACAGGTGTGTCCCAAGGGTTTCTCCTGCATTGTCGTATCTTGGTGGGGTCAGAGCAGCCATGGAGGATACTTGGTGGTGACAACGAAAAGAGATGAATCATTTGTTGCAGATTCTAGTGGTGCACGAGCAAAATATCTCTCTTTCAATGTTTGTAGTTTAAGTTTATAGTTTTCACATTCCTAACGCGTGTCGAGTATATATTTTTGCATCCAGCGCCATGGGTTCCGAGTCGATTGCGGCAAGGACTTTATGTATGGTTGTTAGAGGTTAAGTCGGAGTCTCTGGCTTGAGGAGGAGTGATGACATTAAGCTTCTCATGCAAATTTGGTGGTGATATTTCTTATAAACGAGGTTTGCGAGTTTTGTATTGATTATGACATTGTCAGGTGTTACCATGTGCGGTCATGTTTCACAATGGTATTGGTCCAGTTCTATGCTTATTATCTTGGAAAGATTCTTTTAGTCAATGTGATGGGGAAAATCTTTTACCTCCATTTAAAAATGATACGTTCAACGAGCTTACGTGAAAGGAGATGAGGATTGGTTTCGTACAATCTAGATGAGACGTTCATTTTGTCATGAATATAGCTATGAGAATGGAATATGTATTACCAAGACTATGTTGAGATTTCTTTGATGACGATGTGATCTCTAAAAGAAGCACAAAAGGGGAGAGGGAGGCTAGATGAACATAGTGGTACATGGCCCATCATATCCGTCGATACAACATACAGAGAAAGGGTAGAGGATATCGCTAAGACAAGGGTAGGACTACAAACACAAGCTCCCTTTTAATATCAAAGAAGATTATAGTTGGATCCATGTGCAATAACTTTGGCCCTACCTAAAAAATAATCGTTTACCAGACTAGAAGGGAAGCCACACAATTTGTCTTGATCTTGTTATGATGATTCTGATATCAACAAAGTTATTTCCCTACTCTCCAACATGTGCTCTTTAGGGTTGTTGCATTCATTAAACTGAATCTACTCCTTTGCTCTCTTATAAAAGGAAGATGGTGTGAAGATTTGTGGGAACTAATCATGTGGGTATTCACCAAGCACCAAAACTGAGTTTTAAACATTGTATGACGGTATTGACAAGAAATAGTAGCTATGAAGAATTAGTAGGTCTAAGAGGCATGAGGAACATAGTAATCATGATTGTGGAATTTTTTTCTGAGTTAGTTATATGTATCATTGCAAACGCATGAAACTCTTTTGTGTTGTTGTTAGATCTAGTGGAAGAACTGATAAGTGCCTCCTCGGATAACCCGTATCTTCGTCACCCGCTCCGGTGCACGAACACTAGTAGAACAACTTCTAGGCATGGTAACTAGGATGGAAGATGCCATATGTGGCTAATTCATACCAACAGTATCACGGAGTAACTCATATCATGGTGTAATCCAGCACGGTCTAAAGGTTGTCATATGATGCCAAATCAGACAAGTCGGGAAGCAAAATAGGCCTCACGTGTGGTTTGCGTAGTGTAAGATTAAAGTTGTCGGTTGTCCTTCGTGTAATAAGTACACCATTTTTTACTTATATCACTTCTATATGCAGAGTAGATAATGAACTAGGCTCATGGCTTACAGCCATACCTTCACTTTGCCTTTCCATTTCGCCACATGTCGTTGTAATATATGGCCACCTCCTTCGGCAAGATCTGTGGGGTTGTCTTGCTTCCTTGCGTATTCTCCTCTACCATCAATTGCTGGAAGTAACTATGCAGCATGTTGCCAGCCTGAGACTACCCTAGGCTGCTTAGGGCCTGTTTGTTTGGGCTGTGGTTGGCTGGCTGTGCAGCTGTGCAGGGAAAGCTGCTGTGCAGGAAAAGCTATTTTTCTGAGTTTGACTGTTTGGCAACTTGGCTGGCTGTCTGGCTGTGTGCTAAGGAATTGTCTATAATGCCCCTGTAATTAATATAACACGTAAACTTCACTATTAAAGTACATAAACGCATATATTTATATTACATACCATATGTCACATATTGGTTTGTCCAAAATACATATCCAACCATTAAACAAATAAAGATAGTCGCATAATGAATATAGATACATCCACACCGATCAAACCGATCATCTTCTTCTAGCATTGTACAATGCAGTAGCGATGCGATCACGCGTTGAATTCATGTCTACCGTGTGTAGTCCACTCGGAGCAGTATCACCGACTGAACTACGCTTCTGGACCTCCAGCTTCCAGTCGTCAGGTCCCTTCTTGAGTCGTGATCCAGTCACCGTCCTGAAGGCTTACTCGCTAGGAGGTTGATCCAATAGGAATCGTCCTGCTGGACATACCCTATTCGGCATATCCCCATCAGCGATGGATTGGGCAAAGCGGCTCATGCAAGAACCATGCACCTAACTGCACATGCAAAGTAATAAGCGGTCAAATCTGTTGCAACGCGGCACTTGCCAAACGCCTCTGAATTTTGGTAAAACTGAGAAAAACTACGGAGGGCATGTTCAGTTACACAGTGGGCAGGTTCAGCTAGACCAAAGCTTAATATGTTATATATAGTTGACTGGATGTTTCAACTTTTGTCTTTCCATTCACTCATGTTCTGCGGCACCTTGTTCTTTTGATTTAAGATTTGACCCTCCCTTTAAAAGTCTTGTATTTCAACATTAAGAAATTGGCAGTTATTTAATTCTTATTTATTTCTTCAGTTCTTGAAGCTATGTTAAGAGTCTTCCATCTTCTCCTATAATTTATCTCAATTTTTTGTTTTTGAAATATGAATATTTGACTAACGGTTTTTTCTCAAAAATATTTTTGGAGGTGATTATCCTGGTTTTTAAACTTCAACCAATAATATCAACTTAGTTTATGCTGAACAATAAGTGCGTCGCACATGCTTGATTAATATGCAATACATCTCCACCGCTGCCTAATCTATTTCTGTATTATTCAACTCGTATTATTTATTTTCCAGCACAAGCTTGAATGGGTGCATATGTCTTAATTATCGTTGATAGTGTTATACAAGTTCAGAGTGCTGCATAAATTTCACATGATCTCATGTCAATAAACTGGGCCAAGAATACTGACAAACATCAGTACTTTGTCTACAAAAGTATTGTCTCAGAACACCAAGATACTCATATAACCTATAAATCATCGAAGCACTGTCACGAACTGCAGTACTGTTGCTTGCCTGGTCCTCACAAATAATACATCTTCAACAACACAGAAATCTATATGTTATATGAAGTGGTTCTTCTAACTATGTCAAAGTGAATGCAGGTTTAGCTCCAGCGCAGAAATAACTATGGGACTGTTATAACATGAAGTTATGTCTTGCAGTGTCTTAGCTACAGTGCAGGTACATCTTCCTCGCTTTGTCCTATTTTTTATTATCTTGTGTTCTGTATTAGCCACTAAGGGTAGATATATTTCTTGTTGATGATGAACAATTAAGGAAGTGAAAGAAAGAAGCTAATTGGGTGAGGAACTGCAGATATAAAATACAAGGCAGAAGAAAGGATTTGGGGGCTGAGAAGAGATTGACGATACCTTGGACTGGAAATGGTCGGCCCGGGGGCGAGATAAGACGTCAGCGGCGGCAGGCAGCAGGTCAGGCGGCGGCGGGCAGCAGGTTTAGCGGTGGCGGCCAGCAGGTCTGGCAGCAAGCAGCAGGGCACGGGAAAGTGGAGGACGCAGGCGATAAGGTACAGGACGGATCAAGCAGCCTTTTTTTTTACTGGGATAGTTTCGGGTGGCATCTGCTGTAAATATGGCTCATCCATATGTCCAAATTAGAAAACGGTCCGTTGGACTTTGCAGGAAGCTGCGGGAAGCACCCAACGACGTGCTTTGCCCGCGATGCCTATTTTGTAGAAGTACTTTGTCAAAAGCCTAACGCACAACTGGCCGTTTGTTTCGTTTTTCTGGCTTTTTCCAGTGGAGAAGTGGTCAAAAGCCCAAACAAACACCCCCTTAGTCTAGTTCCCCTGCTCGCTTAATTCACAAAAATAAATATTGAGTGTATCGACTTCCAAGCTTATCATATTAGCTATCGGATAGCTTTAGTATGTATATCATGTTGTTGCGGTTGGATTTGGGATAGGCGTGTGTTTTAAGCTATATTTTGAGTACAATCGTCTTTTCTCTTGAAGACGGCAAAGTATCCTAAACTTGGTAGCTATTGACTATGAATTCGCTCGAAGAATATAGAGCGATATAATTCTACCATCTTTTGTACCTCTTTAGATACTTCAAACGAGAGAAAGTCTCGCACTTGAACCAAAAAAAAATCCCTTTACGTTACTGAGTCATTTTGAATATGTCCTCCTCTTGAGTATGCCGTCATAATTTTCTGATCCAATTTTTGATATCGAGATTGGGATATCAAGGTACCGAGAACATATGGAATGAATTCATAATTAAATTTCTTAGTTTGTTAATATATATTCTAGCCCTTCTAAATAAAAACAATCCACTCATAGAAAATTTAAGTTAAATGCTTATAATTGTTAAAAAATAGGAGGAGTTATTTTGCTTGTTGAATGGCATGTTCTGTCAAAACTGCTTATGATGCGTTTATGAGTATGGATGGCCCATATCCCACCATATGTCGTACTGCTTGTTGTAGCAATGATGCGTCTATGTTTGACTCGATAAACGAACATAAGTATAATAAACATGGGATCGCCTTTGCGAATCGTCCTATTATTTTTAAAATAATAGTTGACCTCATCATTTATGTTGATTCTTATGTTGAACCATTTTTCTATCCAAACACAGTTAGTTGTGAGAGGTCTCATGATGTATGCATTCTCATAGTCCACTCTAAAATGATCAATGTCCACTTAAAAATGAGCCTACAAAGATTATTATAGCACATCTCAAGAAAGGTCTCATGAAGTATCGCCATACCTTCCAAGATATCTCTATCTGGGTGGGCTCAGCTTCATCTTGTTCTACCCATCTTAATGTCAATGGTTGCATGGATTACCCACATGTGCCCCCATCTCATGGCTTCATATACATTAAGGTGGTTCGAGACAAATAGTCCTCAGCGTATCAAAGTTAATAGGTTTGTCTCTTCAAGATTCTTAGAGTCTCGTATGTGGAAAACCAACAGGCTTGTCTCTCTTAGATTTCAAAATCATCCGGCAAAACCATGAACTTAGTGAACTGACTAGATAGCCAGTTTGACACCCTAACAACTTAGCTCTCTCCACCTTCTCATTTCATTCATGCCAAAACAAACATCACAAATTGTAACACAACTTCATTGTTTATAGGAAATAAAGAGTTGAAAGACACGACCAAACTGAACAAATATATGGAGAGAGAGAGAGACGCCATGCCACAGGTCATTTGCAAAGACACAACTTATTTGTAGCTAGTTTTGTGTGAGAAAAGCATCCACAAGCGAACAAAAACTATGTGACCGTCCTAGCAAAATTGCATTCTAGTTTAGGGTTTACGCACGCATTTCCTCACACGACAGGCATGGTAGACGGAATGGAAACCCTGTGATGATCGATTGGGCATAATAATATGAGTTCTTTTGCGGCAATCTGCTTGGGTGCAACTTTGAAGCAGTGAAAGAGGCTCAGTAGGTTTCGTCGCATGTGTAGGCATGGTTGAGTGGGTGTTATAGTCGGCTATAGAAGACCAAACAAGACTAAAGATATTTAAATAATAACATCAAATAAACATGTTTAATGAAGGCCTCGGGAAAAGAAAACAGGGTGTGTGTGAAGTACAGAAAGATCAAGCATTTGGGAATATATTTGTGAGCAACATTTGTGAATATCTACATGCACCAAAAATTCACATAATACTTAACACGTGGATGGATAATCAATCAGGCATATACAATGATGCCAAATTCCTATGTCGATAAGAAAAACACTACCCGGTCTCAGCCATTTTGACCGGGCAGAAATGGCCTCTCCGATTACAACCGAGCGTCCTAAAGAGGCTTCTATGCCTTTTTGCCACCGTCTTTTATTTCAAAACTGCCGTGGACCGGTCACGTCTGGCGCAATTCACACCTCTAGCGACAGCTTCCTCCCTGCTATATATGGCCCCTCGAACATTGCCGCCTCCCCGTCCATTTAGTAACCACAGCCGCTCCACATGGCAGCCTGCCCTTTTCCCAGCCGAAGTCGTTGCCGAATACGTCGAACCGCAAAGAACCGCTCGTCATGAGCACTGCCACTCCAGATGATACTCCCACGTGCTCCATAGTCAATTTGGTGTGTCGCCCCCGGGTACCAAAAGCATCCGGCGAACACATGGACGCACAGAACTAGCTGAATAACTCGTCTTACACCCTATGAACTTGGTTCTCTCCACTATCTCATTTCATTTGGGCAGGAAAGGAAATAAATACACATAATGCTTGATAGTTCATAGATAAAATGCAGAGTTAGTGGCGGCCTAACTAGAAATGCTAGTGTATATATATAGAAAGAGAGGTGCCATGCAGAGACAAGCTTGTTTTGTGTGAGGGCATGGCAATGAATGGGCTCAAGCGACAAGCAATGAATAGGTCTATGATAAGTG
Source organism: Avena insularis (assembly GCA_023614405.1). Taxonomy (NCBI): domain Eukaryota; kingdom Viridiplantae; phylum Streptophyta; class Magnoliopsida; order Poales; family Poaceae; genus Avena; species Avena insularis. The sequence continues at coordinate 371,231,749 of CM042695.1, read as the reverse complement.
AGGCGCTCTTCCTTGTAACTGACTCTGTTGGGGGCGTTGAAGAAGAGGAAGACCTTTCTGCAAGGTGCCGGATTCATCGCATGTCATATATGCATGGTTGATCGTACCAGATGTTTTAACATGATTGAAGGGTATAATTGACTAGCTGTACCGATTACTTCACGATCTCTGAGTCAGGCTTGACTAATCTGCTCGTCATTTCTTCGACTCGGTTATACTTGTGACATTTGGTGAAGTTCATATCAGCACCAAGCCACAATTTTGCTGGCATGCATGTCTGGGATTTGCTGGGGCAGAAGAAGCATGTAGTCAACGACCAGATTAGACCAAGCAAGACAAATTAAAACTGAAGAGAGTGATTGAGTTTAAGTAAGTCCAAGTAAAAATATTGAAGGCCGCAAAAGAAATTCTTGCCCCACAAAAAAAAATCTTGATTGTCATGGGGATACTAATGACATGTCATTTCAGTTAGAGACAGATCCAGCATTTGGAGACATCATATTTGTACCCAACATTTGAGTATCTACTGTAGTTCACGTGGCATGCTAAACACATGGAACAAAGAACAACCAAATCTGCCATTTACATTTATCTAAAGTTGCTAATTTGACCCAAAAAAACATCTATTTTGAGGTCTTCAATCTACTTCGAGGTATTCGTCAATCAGATAAATAGCTAACAAGCTAGATACGGACAGTGTGGCGGAGCTAGAGAAATGGTGGCCAAGGTGCACGGCTCTAGAACACGGTGTACCAGATCTCAAATATTTATTTTGGGGGTGTCACACATGGTGAAAAAATAGTCATTTTACAAAGAAAAAATATTTTTCCCTATGTCCTATGCACCCCCAAAGCAAGAGGTGGGTCCACCCCTGAATACGGATAATAATGGATCTATGCTGCAGAGGTAGCTCAAGTTGCTAGTTTGCTCAAAATCACCATGTCCACTATTTTCACTTCAAGTGAGCCTTCCACCCTGACAATCCCATTACACCCATTGGCTCATATAAGTGACAATCACATTACACCCATTGGCTCATATAAGTTCTCTGATTACTCCATGCAGAGAGCCATTCATGATCTTGAGCTTGTCGTTCTTCTTCGGCCTAATGATCTCATGCTCATCTGGAAGATCTATTAATCCATCCCCACTGATGAACCAAGTGGCCAAGTGGTGGCAAATCCATCATGCAAGTTCAAAATCCGAGAGATAGTAGCATAGAAAACTAAAACAAACATGGGATGAAACGACTCATACATGCACTTTCTTTTAGGTACTTAGATTTAAACTTCTAGTATCTTTTACCGTGCATTGTGCCATGCTTATATCCTAGAATTACAACATATCAGACGAACTGGATTATTGCTTATTACAACCAGAAGACAATTATGCCAGTCATGTTGTGTCATCCATAGACCGAACATGTTTCATCTGGATTTAGGGATCGTTTATTTGGAAAAAATAAAACATTTCAACACTCAATAGACTATGTAATATGCAACAAGCGAAGTTAGAGACAATTGTCTAGTGTTACAAAATATGAGACAACCAAGACCATTGGACTTCTTACAATAAAAGATCAATAAGCTGGTAGGACATGTTTTTATAGTATGGGTTTAACCATTTAATTTGGATTTCTTCTCGAAAGAACTAAATGCTTCCGCACTCTCCTTTATATATAAAAATCTATTGTGACACATTATCTGGTTTGTAAGCTTAGTATGTCCCCTTGAAAGAACTTGACATGAAAAGTATAGCCTCCTTGAAAGAACTTAACTAGCAAGATGACGGCCCGAGTTGGAATATAGTCTAGCTATGGATGACTGATGTCTCTTGTGGCTTACTTGCACATGCTCCGTAGAGCTCCATGAATCAACCGAGCTACCAACACAGAGAAGCATAAATTATCAAATTTATGGTGTACTAGATGGTGGTATACACCTCATGGAGATAAAATAGCAATTTGTTTAAAGCATGATATAATTATAATTTACAACTTGAGAAAGCAAAAGATCATTGAAGTAAGTTTTCAAAAAATATAAAAGATTCCATACATGTAAAAGATAGTACAAATGCGTACATGTAAAATATGGAGAAAATTAAGCCTTTAAATTACAAGAACTTAGAGATTTCCTTTAAATTAAGTTAGAAAAAATGTACTTACATATAGATTCACTTTATCCTACCTAACAAATGATGATTATATAATTTTACCAACAAAGGAAAGGGGCAAACCGTTGTGTTGATCTTGTTTTGTTTTTTGTTACAACGCATAACACTGTGGTAGTTGATACATTGTGGGAAGTGCTACGCGTTCCCCGGGGGATAATTGCTCATGATCCCCCCGGGTCCCAGCGTGACACTTGTACTCAAAACACCATGTAAATCCCTCTTTTACTGCAGCCGATCCGGTTCTGTTACACAAAATCTTGGTTTTGCTACATGTAGAAAAAAGCGGCTCGCTCCAAAAAAACAAGACTGTCTCGCCGGAGACTCTGTAGCAAAATATTGTGCTAATGTAGTAGATCCGACCTTGCCGGAGACTCGTGAAGACTTTCGCCTAGTAGACCTCGTCGGAGAACGTGTAGCAAATCTTACGCTATTGAGCAAAACAACAAACCGTATAAAGCATATAAAATGTTCTATTATAGCAAATCCGATATCATTGGAAACCTAGCCAGATATCTTGTCGGATACCTCGTAGCAAAATCATAGAGCAATTGTAGCAAAAAAATGTGAAGTAGCAAAACAAAAATGAATATGTAGAATAAATATTATACTAAGATAGCAAATGCTCGTAGCACCGACAAAACAACATATATATCAAGACCGACCAACATAAGTAGCAAACCCTGGAGACAATCGTAGCATCGTTGGTGTTCTTCGATAGCAACGACGGTGTCCTTCGGTAGCAACGTCGGTACCCTGGTAGCATAGCATCTACTATCTCCTTGTAGCTAGGGACGCTGCGGCGGTGCACCCACTGGGAGGGCCACCGTGATGCGGCCGAGATCGTTAGTACGTCGACGTGGCCATGGGGCGGAGGTAGGATGAGCCTCCATCCGACGGCACATGCGTAGACAAATCGTCTACCATGGGAGCTAGGCTACCTCCAAACTCTTCCAATCATGCATACGTGGTAGTCGTAGCGCTTCCCAGTACGGAGGAACCGGTCGGCGGCAGCGCGCGGTCTCCAATGGCGAGCGCGTGCTCACGGACCCGTGACGGTGACGCGCGGTCTCTAGCGGCGAGCACGTGCTCACGGACCTGCGGCGGCAATTGCAGCGCGCGCAGGAACCTGCGGCGGCGTGCGTGTAGTCTCCGGCGGCGAGCGCGTGGTCTCCGGTGGCGAGCCGTGGTCACGGACCTGCGGGGGCGACGACAGCGCACGCGCAGGAACCGGCGGCGACGGTGGTGGCGCGCTGGCAGGAACGTCCGGTGGCGGCAGCTTCAGTTGCTATGCGGGAAAAGGAGGCTAGAAAGGCAAGAGGGAGTTGGATTATTGAATTGCATGCACTAGCCAACACAACCAACAGCCTGAACTAATAGAAAGGGCTAGACAAATTTATTTCAATACCCACCCTACATATTTGCCATCTGTCCTATTGTGACCTGTGTTTAGGGAGCCACAATATTTGTTTTTTAATTTTTGCGTTGGCCACGATTTGATCATAGGATCTTCTGCTCTGATACCATATTAAATTGCATGCACTAGTCAACGCAACCAACAGTCTGAACTGATAAAAAGGGTTGGGCAATATATTTCAATATTCAACCTACGTCTTTCATCCTTTTAGGCTATTGTGCGCATGTTTGGGGAGGCATAATATTTATTTTTAGTTTTTGCGTTGGCCAAGATTTGATCCTAGGACCTCCTACCTTGATACCATATTGAATAGCCAACGCAACCAAAAATCTTCGATGTAAAGGGCTAGACAATATATTTCAACACTCACCCTACGTCTTTCGTCCTTTGATCTATTGTGACGTGTGTTTGGGGAGCCGCAATATTTGTTTTTAATTCTTGTGTTTGCCAGGATTTGATCATAGGATCTCTTGCTCTGATACCCTATTGAACTGTATGCACTAGCCAAAGCAACCAACATTCCAAACTGATGAAAAGGGCTAAATAATATATTTCAATAGGATACGTGCGGGAGGGAAGATCGTGCACGACCGAGACCCAGACAAGGGGAACACAAATCCACTGAGGGGACTGTATCATTTCCCTTGTATTAAACCTTCTCTCTCTCAGTCCTTTATAAAAGGAATACTTTGGAGAACTTATACATACCGACTGAAGTTTGTACAAAATCATGTGCAAGTTTTGAGCTTTATGTGATGATATTGGCAACAAATGTACAAAGGATTTGTATGAGTGAGCGGCATGGGGAACATAGTGACACCCATAAACAAATCTATTTTGTGTTAAGGATCATCCACACAGTTTAGATGTCTTCTTAATCAGCATATGTAACACTGCAAAGGCACATTGCAATGTTCCGCTTGTGTTTAGACTTAAGACCTCATCGATCACATTTCCCTAACCAGAAGATGTGGAGGGACGGCAACGGAAGAGAAACTTTCAACGACATAGAAACATTATTCTACCTCTGAGTATGTAAAACTTGTTTCTTCGGTTCGTAGGTGTTGTGTGGTGGCTTTAGGTTTTTTTACACATGCTCTTTGTGAGGCATTTATTAAATAATATAATAAAGATGGTCATGTGCATCTTTTTGATGCATAGCCAAGGGGTCTCATCCTACAATTTTGGAAAAAGGCACGCATACTACACTACTCTGAATAAATCACAATAGCATGGCCATCGCATCTCAATAGACAAAACTATTGTGTTTCTCTAGTGATCATGGTATTGTGTTAAAAATATAAAAATAATCCATTAGATTTAATACAAATAATAAATTGATATAAAATGATTATAGAAACACTAATTAAATTAATCATGCATACTAACAGATTAGATGAATATTGCATCTAAATAGGATAAACTGATCACATCTACTCCAAAAGTTAGAACTAGAAACTCTAGCAAAATCTGTAAGAGAAAGTCTAAGGTCACATATGGTGCAGTCTGAACAACAGCGGCAGCAACAACAGCGGCAACAACAACAACAACAGCAACAACAGCAACAACAGCAACAACAACAACAACAACAACAACAACAACAGCAACAGCAGCAGCAGTAGTAGTAGTAGCATCTTTTGTGTTGTTGCACACATGTTGAGGTTGCCAAAGAAGTCACTGACATCCAGAAAGAAGTCATCGTTGGGGAACTCGTCATCGGAGGACGTCGTGGTTTCCAGTAGTTGCACTAAAATGCGCTCCCCAAAAGCATGATCGTCCCTTATCCGTACAGGTTCATGAGAGATAGGGTTCCGGAGGCCTACTGTCCTGATCTGCGGTGCACGCCGTTTATTGGGGTGGATAAGAAGAAGGCAGTAGCACAAGTTCTGAAAGTAGGTGCATGTGACAGATACCGATTAGGGTTAGCGTATTCGTTTATATAGTGCAGGTCGGGGAGGACATAGGACATAGCCCACTTTCGAGTCGGTAATAGCCCATGATACAGAAAAACTTGAAACTACTGATTAACACATCCGTTAATGATTTGTATGATTAATTTTTCTGAACAACAAAACATAAACATCATGTAAAACATGGGTTCGTCTCATTCCCACAAACCATGGCGCGCGTGTCGCGACAAGGCGTGGCGAGGCAGGTAGCGTCGGAGGAGTGCAGGAGAGTTGCTCTTTTTCTCACACCTTAGTGACTGATAGAACAGCCTAGTATATAAGAAGTCGGAACTCTCACTCAACTAGCAATGTGGGACTAAACTTTAGCTCCAATAGCACAGCCATATACTGACATGTATAAATGGACCGAAAAAAGTCAGAATTTTTAGTATGGGCTAATGGCCCAACACAACAACAACAAATTTCAACATATTGCTGATCTTTCATCGCTTTCCTGCACATTCTCACCACAATACACATTAATTAGTTGGGTTAACAAGTCCATGTCCAGTATAAACACATATATGAAATATACGTGAAGAACTTGATCAGACGGTCCTTGTAGGCTTATAGACACTGGTGGAAAACAGGGTTGTAGTCCCGGGCATAGCGGGCTCTAGTCCGGTTTTGGGCCGGGATCGCAAACGGACTAGAGGCCCCCTCTCTAGTCCCGGCTCGCAACGGTCCACGACTGATAACAGCCACGTGGCTGTTTCAGCGCCGCGGGGGACGGAAACCCTCTAGTCCCGGGCTGTAACACCACCCGGGACTAAAAGGTTTCCTGCCGCGGCAGAGAAACACCACATTTCTCTGCCGCGGCAGAGATTGTGTATTTCTTTTTTTTGCCATTTCGTTCCTTTTTCGTTTTATGTTTCACTATAACAAACATATATTTCAGTATACATATTATACGCTACTACATACACACTACACGTCGATGCATTTATATAATTAATTGATCTCTTGCAAGCATACATATAATCAATCATATCAAAAGGAAGAAATGTTTTGAAATTACATGGTCATTGATGAATATATCATATTAGCTACATGAATATGACTAAGGCAAGTCGAGTTCCACGTCATCCGTATAATGCTCTTCATGTACATCAAGGACTTCCTTCATCATAAATCCCGCCAGCTCCTCTTGAATTGCTCTTATGCGCTGGTTTGGCTCTAGTTTCTTCCGCAAATCATAAATATAATGTGAGTCAACTTTCCGCTCACTGGTCAACTCGTGGATGTACTCGCAGACGTAGTATCCACATAAATGAGTTCTCAGTGACTGCTGTAAACTCTTCACCATTTTATAAGTTAACTCCTCTTTGAATGGACCTGGTATTTTCTGTCTGAACCGTGTCCAACACCTGCTCGGCAAAGAAAATGAACAAAGGAGTTATTAGTTACTTGATATCAGGAAATGAATGAAAGAGGACGATATAATGCGATAATGATTGAAATTACTTATGGAGCATTGCTTTCATGTCGCTCCACTGCTCTTGGTCCCAACTTAATGAGTCGTGGACTTCAACTAGGGAGTTGTCAACTTGAATGTTTAGCAAGATCCAGTAGAATCTTCGGACATTTACATAAGCATACATGCATAGCTCATCCAGTAAGCAAAAATAAAATATGTACAAGATATAAACACTCACTTGAAGTTGTAAGGAAATAGTATTTCCTTAACAAAATTATGCTCGGTTAAGAACCTGCACAGGTCTTCCTCCACGTCTTTGGGGTGATTCTTTAACGTATATTCATTAATGATATATGGGTCAATGAACCCAACGTCGTATCTTCTAGCTCTTTTGCATTCAAGCATCTTCATTCTGCGGAATATAATATCATCATACAAAAGAATATATAGTTAGGATAATATATTAAATGCAATGAACGAGCTAAAGCTACAAACTTAATTATATAAATAAATAACTTACAGACAGTAGCAACCAATGATAGATTTGTCGAGGGCGCACTGGTTGTATAACTGAAACAGTTCGGTCATTTGAACCTGTATCGAGTATGGTTTGAAGTGATGCTCCTTTCTAACATCCACCGGAAACCAATCTTTATGATGCTTTTTTTCTGCTTGCGACATGTACCATTCATGCAGATTTCGCATATGTGTGGATAGACGCATGAGCTCCTCATTACTGACTAGAGGCTCCCCTTGGACATACTGTCGTACTATCTGACCCACTGGCGTATCTTCATAGCCTAAATATTGACCAAGAGACATATTTGCTTCGTTAGCAAGTGCTTTGGACTCCGATACAATGATTCCCATAAGTGCAGCATTATTACGGGCTCTAGGGTCCATTATTTGCATGTCCATATCCATTTCAGCTCTGAAGGCCTTGTCGAGGTCTGAAATGACTTTGAGCGGGGCGACCGATTGATTCTTCGTGCTCGAGCTGGGCAACTTGCTTCCGCTTTTGCACTTGTGATTTTTTTCTCAGCTTGCTTAATAATCTCCCGGTCATAGTCTGATTCCAGATTCATCGATATCTGGGATGGTTGCTCTAGCAAGGACTTAGCCCACTTTTTGGTTTTTTCGTTATATACCGGCTTTGGCTCAGGCTTTTTGGGTGCAAAATGCGCCTTAACTTGGGCAGCCACATCCGCATTAGTTTCCTCATCGGTCTTGTCATAAGGTCTCTTTGGAAGAGCCGGCGGGATCGACTATCTTCGGCGTTTGAACTTTCTTTGATGTGGGGCGCGGGGGACCGTCGAACTTCCGTTTCTTCGACGAGGTAGTAGTATTGCACGGAGGCGGAGGCGGAGATCGAGTTGATGTACTCCTGCTGCGGCGATCGTCAGCGGGGCGGGGTGGACTTGGAGGTTGGCGATAATCGGGTTGGGGTGGACTTGGAGGTTGGCGATAATCGGGTTGGGGTGGACTTGGAGGTTGACGATATTCAATGCGGGGTGGATTTGGATTCCTTGGAGTCGGTGGCCTTGGCACCGAGCCTGGAAACTTGATGTACTTCTTATTCCATAGAATGATGTTGCGCTTAACATCTCCTAGTTTCGTAAGGCCTTCAGGCGTAGCGATTTCAATCTCTAGGTCCGCAAAATCCTCCACTATGTCATCCACCGTGACACGAGCATAGCCTAGTGGAATCGGAAGTGAATGGTGGAGTGCTCCAGGTAGACAAGGTAAAGCAGTGCTGATCGCCACCTTGAAGGACAGGTTGTTCATTGGCTGATGTATCTCACATTATGCCATCTCTCTGACATCATCCACGGGGTAGTGAGGAGCCGGTGCATCATCCAGCAGTGCTTGATCATCAGCACGGACCTCCGTGGAAGCCACGCTGCTTCTCCATTGGCTAAGATCCAATGCAGGATCATCAGACCGCGGGTGAGTTGACGACGGCGGCCTTTGGCTAATTTCATATTTATTATTCCCTTTATATTCGACGAGAAGCCAGACGGGACCTTAATACTTCTTAGGCATTCAAAAAATATTTCCTTCTCTTGTTTGGTAAGAGCGTAGTTGGAATGACCTTGAAACCATTCTAGATGCAGGCCATCTAGGTCTTTCATACGTTGATGGTCCTTTCGTGCTTTCGGTGTATCTTTTGTCTTCCCATACACGCCCAAGAAGCCTAGCAGGTTCACGCAAAGATTCTTCATCATATGCATCACATCGATTGCAGAGCGGACCTCTAAGAATTTCCAATATGGTAGCTCCCAAAATATAGATTTATTCTTCCACATGGGTGCGTGTCCTTTAGCGTCTTTCGGAACAGATTTTCCTCCAGGACCCTTTCCAAAGGTTACCAGTTGATCCAAATCTTTGACCATATCAAATATATCAGCACCAGTACGCTCCTTAGGCTTCGTCTGGTGACATACCAGACCGTTGAAATGCTTGCCTTTCTTTCTTAAGGGATGCTTGGCCAAAAGAAATCGACGATGCTCATTGTATACATTCTTCTTACAATGTTTCAAATATATACTTTCAGTCTCATCTAAACAGTCTGTGCATGCATTGTATCCCTTGTTTGACTGTCTTGAAAGGTTACTAAGAGCAGGCCAATCATTGATTGTTACGAAAAGCAATGCTCAGAGGTTAAATTCTTCCTGCTTGTGCTCATCCCACACGTGTATCCCGGGTTCGTGCCACAACTGTAAAAGTTCTTCCACTAATGGCCTTAGGTACACATCAATGTCGTTGTCGGGTTGCTTCGGACCTTGGATCAACACTGGCATCATAATGAACTTCCGCTTCATGCACAACCAAGGAGGAAGGTTATAGATGCATAGAGTCACGGGCAGTCTTTGTGGAGCTCTGCTCCTCAAAGGGATTCATGCCATCTGTACTTAGACCAAACCTTAAACTCCTTGCGTCATCTGCAAAGTCCGGATACTTTCTATCGATTTTTCTCCATTGCGACCCATCAGCGGGGTGTCTCAACATCCCATCTGACTTACGTTCCTATTTATGCCATCGCAACAACTTGGCGTTCTCTTTGTTTCTGAATAAGCGTTTCAACCGTGGTATTATAGGAGCATACCACATCACCTTCGCAGGAACCCTCTCCCGAGAGGGCTCGTCCTCAACGTCACCAGGGTCATCGCGTCTAGTCTTATACCGAAGTGAAGTGCATACCGGGCATGCATCTAAATTCTCATACTCCTCACCGCGGTAGAGGATGCAGTCATTAGGGCATGCATGTATCTTATGAACCTCTAAACCTAGAGGGCAGACAACCTTCTTTGCTTCAGACGCATCTTTGGCAATACGCTATCTTTTGGAAGCATATTCTTCATCATTTTCAGCAACTTTTCAAATGAGGAGTCAGGTATAGCACACTCAGCCTTCCATCGCAGCAATTCCAGTGTGCTGCCCAGCTTTTTCAGACCATTTTCGCAATTTGGGTTTAACAACTTTTTGTGATCCTCTAGCATGTGATTGAACTTCTCCCTATCCTTTTCAGTTTCACAATCTCTTCGTGCATCGGCAATGGTCCGACCAAGATCATCAGCGGGTTCATCATGTGTCTCTTCTTCATCCTCCCCTTCAGCATTCCCCATGGAAGTATCTCCGTACTCAGGGAAAGCATGATAGTTGTCATCCTCCTCTTCTTCATTGTCTTCCATTATAACCCCTCTCTCTCCGTGCTTGGTCCAACAATTATAACTGGGCATGAAGCCGGACTTCAACAGGTGGCTGTGAAGGGTTTTTGAGTCAGAGTAATCCTTCTGATTCCTACATCCATTACATGGACAGAATACAAAACCATTGTGCTTGTTTGCATCAGCAACACGGATGAATTCATGCACGCCATTAATGAACTCGCCAGAGCGTCGGTCAGTACCGTACATCCATTCCCGGACCATCTGCATTATAGTAAAAGTATATCAAAAACCATTACACAACATGATAAAATTATTACAAGTTATATTGAGAGTTTCTAGAGCATTAATTTTGAATTTTGAAAAATTTACATGCACCAATTTGTGAATTGGAGAAAACAATCAACATGATATATGTGGAGTTTTTTATTATTGTTCTATCAGTGAAAACCTCATTCCATTCTAAGCTCTGAAACTCTAAAATTACACATTTCAATTTTCAGTAACTATGTGCCTAATCAAAATTTGTTACACATATATATCAAAATCCTTCTAGCTACTTCTAGAGCATGCATGCATTTGATCCATATCTCTATACTTCTAGAGCATTATAGAGCTAAAGTAGCAATAAGAGATAAAAGAATGAAGCTCTAACCTTTTAAAGCTTTGGATTTAGGTGTTGCAAACTAAATCTTGACAAATCTTAAGAAAAAAATGGCATAAACTCTCTTGCTTCTTTGAGAAAAATGGCCACCATATGCTTTAGGGCGCAGCTGGCCAGGAAGCTGTATATATACTGATGGACAACTAGTCCCGGGCCGTGATACGACCCGGGACTAATAGTCCCCGAAAAGAGTTGTTGGCCCGCTCCAGCTTATTAGTCCCGGGCCGTATTACGGACCGGGACTAGAGCTCTGGTCCGGCCCGGGACTAGTGTCTTTGGCCATTTCTAGCCGTTGGAGGCCTCACGGCCCGGGACTAGTGCTAGCACTAGTCGCGGTTCGTGACGGGCCGGGACTGGTGACGTTGTTCAGATCGAACCGAAGGCCTGTTTTCCAGTAGTGAGAAGATAGTACATTGAGTAGTGACCAGAGTTTTGGTTATCGGTCGGAAAATCCGGTTACCAGGTGTTTTGGTTATAGGTCGGGAAATTAGGTTACCGCCTCATAACCGAATAACCTGAGACCCATGGGAAACTAGTAGTGAAATTTTGATTTTTTTATTTTATTTTGAATTTTAACAAATAAAATCCGTAAATTGTCATACCAAAGAATCTGATAAATTTTGGTTTTTAAATTGGTCCGGTAAATGGTTGATATTTTCTGGTAAACGGAAATCCTGACCCCCCGGGATTTTTTCTCGGGTCATGAACCAAAACGTTGGTAGTAACACCATCCCTGGCAATTACTTTATATGATTACCAGTGCTACACACCTCCAATTTAGACTTGGCTTCAGTTTCAAATATACAACCTCATAGTCAGGGGCAGACCCAAGTATGCCCCCACTCAGTTTTTAAAACTTTAGTGTAATTCGTTTATACTTGAAGGAAAATTTCAGAAAAATTAGATTTTTTGTCTGGATCCGCCCCTGCTCATAGCTTTTGCGAATTGTCAGCAAAGATAAGATTAACTCCTTTCTACTATGCCTCATGTTCACACCACCGCTTCTCCAGGGCCTCTTGTTCTTTGTCATCGCCCTCAACATCCTTGCCTCGTTTTCCTTGTCTCCTATTCCCGGCGTCCTTCCCGCCGGCTGCAGGGGAGAAGTGCCGTGCCGGGATGGAGGAGCGGATCTAGACGATTCTTTCAGTTGTGGGCTTTATGTACTATTGGCTCAATTCTAGTAGATGATAAATTGCAAGTTCATGGTCGTCGTGTGGTGCTCATCTATGCTCAACACATAAAACTACTTCCTCCGTTCTAAAATATAAGAAGTTTTGGCAAGCTTCTTATATTTTTCGAACAGAGGAAGTAGCATGCAAGGTACTGCCTCAAAAAAAAGGAAAAAACTAGTCTGCAAGGTACAAACTTAGAGAAAACAAGAAGCGTTGTGACAATCAAATTGAATAGACCAAAGATGTCTCCTCCAGTTCTTTAGCTAAAGAGAAAAGCAGTTTGAGTCCTTTTCTTTTATCTAGATTTGAAAGCTTGTTTTCGAAAAATAAGAATGAATCAACGGAGCCAGATCGTGCGCTATAACAACTCACATTTCAGACTAGAACAAGCAGCACGAAGCCAGGGCTTCACTTCTCTTCGCCGTTGCATTGTCACCATGAGACGTGTGCGTAGGGAATTGATTGTTGAGCCTACTGCACGAATTAACCATGCCAACCAGCGGCGCTGCTCCGGCTACTATTAGCTGGGTTGTCGGAACCGGAGCTCTCTGACAAAGCATTTCTGCTAACGGTTCAAGCTTATCATGCGGCACTGGTATCGTACAGCTTTGCACATATCCCAATGGCTTCTTTTGAATTTGAACGTTGTTATGCGGTGAAGCGGCCGGTTGCTCCATGAAACTGAAACTATGCTTGCATGGGCTTCGGTATCATCACTTAGCTTTTCAGCCTACTAGAACTATTAAAATGTGTAAGACTCGTGAAACCGATCACCGATGATCACCTAAAGATACAACGCACATCGTGGATTTGCATGGGAGCTTAACTAGTTGTATTACATTTACACCATAGTTATTTGGTTCTCTCCACTATCTCATTTCACTCTCTCATGACAACTGAACTAAGCCTCTCATACCCACACTACATATATAGGGAAATACAAAATTAATGCACATGTTCCAACTGGAGAGACGACGGTGCATATATATGTATATATAGAGATATGACATGCCATGGATGTACACACTACACACCTAGCTTCCCTAGAGCTAGCTAGCTTGTCTTGTGTGAGAAAGCGGCAGGCATGGAAATGACATGCTGTCCGCATGTGATAGGCATGGTCGAGTTCAAGAGGGAATGGAAAACCATGTGTTCGTAATTCATGCAGAAAGTGATGTGTTCTCCCGCAGCATGCACTGCCACAGTCTGTGCTTTCTCACCATGTAACAGTGTTGCGGCTAAAGTAGTGAAAGAAAATAGTGCAAACTCCATTTCATGGCGTAACATCACCATGATGACTACATGATCAATCTAGTGTTCATTAACATCATTGCAGTGGGCAGAAGAATCGACGGTGTTGGTGCAGGAGTGGTAGTTTGAGACGGGACTTGGTGGAGGGGTCTTGCTCGACACGAAAGGTAAGCTTCTAGCGACAAATCCAGCTGAAAGCGAACGTTGGTTGTAATGCAATTACTAGTATATTTGGAGGCGGATGTTGGCCGAGATATAATTGGGCACATGCTCTTTTACTGTGGTAGTGTTGATAAAGATAAGGCCATGCCATGCACATTTTCATTTATCTAGTGAGACTCCTAATGAATTAATAGAAAGAACATGTAGTATGTGGTGTAATCTGGACAAGACGAGTAAAGGAAGGTAGGGTTGCAAATTGGTGTCCTTAAGCCTTAGAGTAACCTCTAACCCGCATTAGTTCACTCCAAAGAACTAGTTCATTTGATTGAACTAAATGTTGGGAGATAAACAATCCCACTAGTCTGAAATGAACTTTAAGGATATAGCTTCAACCAGTAGCTATGCAATGGAAGTAAAACAACGATCACATCATTAGTAGAAAAAGGTCTAGTGGCGGCGGCGTTCGGAAAAGGAGCTCCGTGGCGTTGAACGCACACGCCACTAATCTTACGCCACTGGTAGAAGATAGTGATGGAGTCCACAACAAACGCCACAAGCAGTTTATCTAGTGGTGGAGTTTCCGTGGAACACCACCACTATATATCATAATAGTGGCGCTTCCATTAGATAGATATTTGTGACGTTTCTTTTATTTTGAGCGCCACAATTGAGGTTTTAAAAATTAAAAAAAATCTGGTGCATCCAATTTTATATTGACAGCACAGCAAAACATATTCATAGAAATGGCGCAATATAACATCAGGAAATGCATTATCACATAACAAGCGGTTAAAAACATCACAAGCGGTTCAACGTTCAATATAACTAATACATCTCGCTCAATCAAACTGAACGTCGATTCCAGGGTCCTGAGCCATGAGCGGTGAATATTTAAAGAGAAGGAACCGTCACAGGAGCATAGCTCGGGTGAGATCCCTGAAAAAACTGCTAGGTATCGGAGACCCTGACGACCAACGCAACCATATAGCGACGGACGTGTCCGTCCTCCTCCCTGACACGACACTGTATCACCTCCTCGGGGGCCGTATCCCTCTACACCGAGTGTGGACCAGACGAGCACCACCAAAGAAGCTCTGGGTCAACGACGAGATCGGGATTCCTCACCAAGATACGCGTCCCGAAAGGTAGCACCTCCCAGTACCATCCCGGCGGAGCCTAGTCTCGCACATGCCCAGCGAAGCCCAGTAGTCCTCCGATGTTGCCGCCGAGTTGATGACGAGGATGCGGGATGGGCATCCTAAAGTAGCCAAGTAAGTGTGCGGTTGTTCCAAATTGATGTCAACAAATAATCTCTAAACTAAATAATCATAAGCAAATTGACGACAAAGCTCACTCACATAACAACTGACATTGCATCCTCGCATTGTAATCATCGGCCATATGAAAGTACAAAACCAAAATCAACCTAAAAGTAGGGCCTCATATTTGCATTAGACGCAAAATAATTACAGGGACGGAGTGAGTGAACCAAGTAGAATCCACAAATTATTTATTTGTGCATATCACAAGGCTCACTCACACCGCCCCCGACATTGCATCCTCACATTGTAATCATCGGCCATATGAAAGTACAAAACTAAAATTAACCTAAAAGTAGGGCCTCATATTTGTATTAGTCACAAAATAATTATAGGGATGGAGTGAGTGAGCCAAGTAGGATGCACAAATTATTTATTTGTTCATGTCACAAGGCTCACTCATAATGCCCCGACATTGCATCCTCACATTGTAATCATCGGCTATATGAAAGTACAAAACCAAAATTAAACTAAAAGTAGGGCCTTATATTTGCATTAGACGCAAAATAATTACAGGGACAGTGTAAGTGAGCCAAGTAGGATGCACAAATTATTTATTTGTACGTATTACAAGGCCCACTCACATCGCTCCCGACATTGCATCCTCATATTGTAATCATCGGCCATATGAAAGTACAAAACCAAAATCAACCTAAAAGTAGGGCCTCATATTTGCATTAGATGAGCCAATAGGATGCACTAAATCATATTTGCACTAAATCATCTACAATTATCTAAACTAAATCATCTACAATTATTTCAGAGATGAAGTAAGCGAGCCAAAATAATTTCTAGAATTTCTAACATACTTATCTATAGAATTTCTAATATCAATATCTAACACACATATGCATCTACAATTTTCCTAAAATGCATAAAAACGGGGATCAGGGGTGTGGCTCACCGCGAGGTCGTGGACGGGGAAGCTACGGCGAGTGGCTCGGGGATGGACGGGGATGGCGACGATGGTCGCGGTGGCCAGCGGCTCGGAGAGGAGGAGAGGTGCGGCGACCGGCGGCTCGGGAATGGACGGGGCAGTGGCGACCGCCGGTGGCCGTGGTGGTTGCGGCAGCCAGCGGCTTGGAGAGGAGGTGAGAGGTGCGACGACCGGCGGCTCGGGAACGGACGGGGCGGGGGCGGTGGCGGCGACAGTTGAGGATCGCCGCAGTCGTTGCGGCAGCCAGCGGCTCAGAGAGGAGGTGAGAGGTGCGGCAACTGGCAGCTCAATAACGGATGGGCCGGGGGCATTCGATGCATGCGGTGGCGGGGTTGAGGGAGACTGCGGGATAGAGTGTGAGGTAGGGATCGATCCGATCGAAAGGGAACGGCGTTATAAAAAAGCCGTGGAGTTCAATTCATGCTGAACGCCACCAGCACTGAGCGTAGCCATGGCGTTCAGTTGTTAACAACGCCACAAGTAGGTTTGTCCCGGCTTTGTCCATCGGACCCCGACATTGATGGCGTCTGCGTATAACAAGACATCACTAATATCATATACTGGTGGTGTTCCGTAATTTATGAACACCACTATTATTTCGTCTTCAGGTGGTGGCGCGTATAATAATTTGGACGCCACTAGTGAAATAACTGCTATAAGGGTTTTTCTACTAATTCATATACGAGTGACACAACGACTTAAGTAAAAAAACTCGTCAACTTAACGAGGAAAAAATGACTTTGAATTACCGATCCACCAAAGTTCCACTAAATATGAGCAATATGGGTACATAGTCTTCCATAGAATGTCAATGGATATACAACACATTTCATCATGTTGCCAACCGGTAACAAGAACCACAAGAGGCAATATTACAACAAAGCAGAGATATCATATTTTATGTTTTTTAACCATAAATTCAAACAGCACTAAAGTTGGTATACAATCATACATATGTGTTCTCAATATACTCACAAATTTTTTAGCTCAATCGAACACCCGTTTTTTTGCCTAGACTATTCTTTACCAAAACTTCTATGTGATAAAACTGCAGTAGTCTGAACTGACTAAAACGCTCTTAAATATTATGCTTCATTGACCCACATCTAAAACCATCTAACCATATCTAATTACTCAAAGTAAGGAACAAACTAATCAAGTTTTGAGTCAATCTAAGAACGTTTAAGCCTCCAAACACTAGAAGACAAACCGGTCAGGAACCACAAATCTAGACAATAATCACACCTATCTAGCTTTATTCATCTCTTCTCACTAGATCAAGGTGTTATTGTGTGTTATATTAACCTCTCTCAATGTCATCCACACTAGTTTTACACTCTCACTCACACAGCCACCAAGGATGGCTAGGATTTTATTTTCTTTCACAAGGAGCATATCACCTGTTGGATGTGAATTTCAATCAACGGTTTGCATGTGTTGGACTTACGGGACTATAGTTGGGCTTCCAACACACATCCATATGAAGGGACATGGATCAAGACTAAAGAGGGGTAGAGGGTACCTAAGGGTCACTAATTTGCATCTAGAAGGAAGGGTTGAGATTTGGCCAAATTCATATTGTGACGTAGCATGGCCTAGAATGTTGTCATACTTTGTAGATCATTTGGCTGATATTTTTTTAAAATAGAGACATGTCCCCGGTCTCTGCATCGACTGATGCATGCGACCTCTTTATTACTTTATTAGAATTCGAGTCTTACAAAGGATGCATCATGGGTCACACAGGGTCGACACATGTATTAACCATCTAAAGAAAAGGAAAATCCTGATAAGATGTTTCCTCAACATGATAACGATCGATCAAAATGCCAGCTGAATTGGATATACAAATCCCGTGCAACCATATCCAGCTGGTTGCACCCAAAATCCATAGCATGTCGCTACTCCATAAGCGGTAGGAAATACCTCATACGGATTCAATAAATTGTCATAGGAATAACCTGCATAAATAAAGAATTTTTGCATTGTTAAAGATATAATCATTCTGCACATTCCATAATTCCCAAAGTAAAGTGCAAACTCCCACTCGAATTTGTTCTTTAACGTTCTTATTAACTCCTATGAACCAATTACAAAAAATATGTGTGACACTAATCGGGGGTATAATATTAAAATCCATCTGAACTATGTGCCATAATATCTTTGCAAAGGGGCATGGGATGAATGAATATTGAATTGTTTCTTCTTGATCACAAAAGCAACATTTTTTATTACCTTGCCAGTTTCTTTTAGCTAGATTATCTTTCATAAGTAAAACTTGATACAAGAACCAAATAAAGCTTCTATTTTTTAGTGGTACCTTAAGCTTCCAAATATAATTACGAAAGAAAACCGAGTGACCATCCATGTAATATAGATACATAGATTTGAGCAAAAAAGAGCCTAGAGCAGTTAAACTCCAAACGAAAACATCCGGTTGAGCTGAAAGTCCTACACCCATTAGCCTATGCACTAGGTGTAGCCACCTTGTCCATTTGTTCCCAGTTAAAGCTCTCCAAAAGGCTATATTTAGAGGGGTTTGGGACAAAACTTGAGCCATTATGACTTCTTTTCTCCGGTATAACCTCTAGATATATAATAGTGTCGCCTTCCATATCCATTTATCCTCCTTCACTAGTACAATAGGGAACTAGTTTTCTAGAAGATGTCCTAGGGAACGTGTATTTGATACATAATCATGTTTGTTATAAATACAATATTGGTATGAAGTTTTATACTCATTATTAACATGTGCATCACAAGGGTTTCACGTGACTTGTCTTGTCTTCGTGGGTCAGAGCTTCCATGTAGCATACTTGGTATGACGATGACAAGAGATGTGTGATCTTTTATGGAGCCTAGTGGTGCAAGAACAACATATTTCTATTGTAGTGTTTGTAGTTTAAGTCTGAGTTGTCATCTTTCTCACACATGTGGCAGCTTTTTTGCATCTATCGCCATCGGTTCTGAGTCTATTATGGCAAGGACTTTGTCTCTAGTTGTCAGAAGTGAAGTCAGAGTCACTAGATCGAGGATGAATGATGATGATTAAGCTTGCGGGCGACTTTGATGGTGGTATTTCTTATAAATGAGGTTTGGACATTTCGTGTTGGTAATGACATTGTCGGGTGTTACCATATGCGGTCTTGTTCTATGACAGTATTGGCCTAGTTTTTTGCTAATTAACCTAGAAAGATTCTTGTAATCAATGTGATGGGGCAAATCTTTTGCCTCCATTTAAAAACCTTATTATCAACAAGCTTATGTGAAAGGAGGCAAAGTCTTGGTTTTTTATAATCTAGTTGTGATGTTCTTTTTTTCATCAATCTAGCTAGGAGAAGTGGAATTTGTATTACCAAGAATATGTTGGAGTATGTTTGATAACCAGGTGATCTCCACAAGAAGCACAAGGAGAGAGGAAGGTTGGATGAACATAGTGTCTCATGGCCCACTTGTTAACACAACACATATATACGAGCAGAGGATGTGCCTATGAGAACCAGAGACCAATAATTTAATACAACTCCCCCCCCCCCCCCACCCACCCACCCACCCGCCCACACACACACACACAAATATTAAAGAAAATTATATTTGGATGCATGTGCAATAATTTTGCCCACACCTAACAAATAATTATATTGTTTTATCAGACTAGAAGGGAAGCCACACAAGTTGTCTTGAGCTTGTTATTGCTTCTTATAATTACATATTGATTCCATCATCCTGGAACCTGTCCTCTTTTAGGTTGTTGCATGCATTAGATTAAACCTACTCCTCAGTTCCTCCTTTACAAAAGGAAAATGGTGTAAACAATTTGTACAAACTCATCTTGTGGGTAACTAGAGACCGGGAATGAGTTGTAAAAATTGTATGATGATCTTGAAAAGGCATAGTAGCTACAATGAATTAGTACGTCTGAGAGGCATGAGGAATATAATGATCGTAAGAGTCAAATTTATTTTTGTTAGATTCATCACCATAGCTAAGTTTTTCTTTCATGTTGCTATATGTGACATTGTGAAGTCATACAACAATTTTGTGGTGGTGTTAGATGTAGTGGAAAACTGAGAAGTGACTCCTCGGCTAACCCTCATCTTCGTTGCCCTACACTAGCACACGAGCACATGTGGAACAAGCATAGCCATAGTAACTACGACAGAACATGTCATGTGTGACAAATTCATATCAACAATATCTTGGCGTAATTCATATCATGGCCTAATACAATGTGGCCTAAAATGTTGTCACATGGTGCTAGATCTGCCGAGCCAGGAGGCAAAGATCGTATTCATGTGTGATTTGCATAGGGAAAGATTAAAATTGCATCCTTTGTCCATGGTGTAATAATTTCGGGTGATAAATACACCATTTTTTTAACTTTTACCACTTCTATAGGCAGCATAGATGAGCCACACTTTGTCTTTCCATTTCACCACATGTTGTTGTTGTCTCTAGCCACCTCCTCCGACACTTTGGGGTTGTCTTGCATCCTTTCGTCCTCTCCTCTAACACCACCAGCCAATAGTAATTATGCAGCATGTTGCCATCCAAGACTACACTAGGCTTATAAGTCTCGTTCACATGCTCACTTTATGCTCGGAAAACAATTAGTGAAATGTTATCTGCTTAAAAGCTTATGTTATTAGCTATCAGCAAGCTTTAATATGTATCATGTATTTTTAATCATATTTGAGACAAGCACGTATTTTAACCTATATTTTGAATACTTGATCCTCCTTTCTCTTTCAGGGCCATAAATTGTGCTAAATTTGGTAGCCATTGACTACCAGTTCACTCGAAGAATCTGGAACAATAGAAGTCTACCACCTTTTTTTACCACTTTAGGTACTTTAAAATAGAGCAAGTCTGCATGTTGAACAATTTTTTTCTTTCTGGTCACCAAGTCATTTCAACTATTTCCTCCCCTCGAGTATGTTAAATAATAATTTTCTATTGCATATCGTTCATGGCATGTCAAGTATTGAAAGGATATGAAAGAGGTGGTTGCTTTATTTATAAAGCGGGGCGAATAGCCTGTTTCGAGAAAAGAATATGAAAGAATTCACAAGTAATAAATCTCTATGTTGTTGAACATACGTTTTGGCCCTTCCATAAACAGCCCATATTTGTATGCCTTCTCATAGTCCACTTTAAAATTCACAAGTAGTACATCTCATGGAGTGTTTCATAAAGGATTGCCACACGTTCAAGATATCTCTACCTGGCACAAATCTGCCGGGCATGGATGTGGGGCTCGGTTTCATCTCGTTCTACCCATCTTGATCTCACAATCATACTTTCATGGATTATCCACATGTACCCCAACTCATGGTCGCATATACATAAAGCTAGTTTGCTACACAGAACCTTCAACGTGGCAAAGCAAATGGGTTCATCTCTACCAGAATCAAAGAGTCTTCAACATGGCAAATCAACGGGCTTGTCTCTCTTAGATTCCGAAATCATCTTTCAAACCCATGAACTCAGTGAACTTACTAGATAGCCTATTTGACACCCTAAGGACTTGGTTCTCTCCACTATCTCATTTCACTCGTGCCAAAACGAGATTCGAAAATTGTAACACAACTTCATTGTTCATATAGAGTTGACAAACATGGACACCTAACTGATGTATATATAGAGAGATGCCATGCCTCATGGTTTGTAGAGACACAACTTCTCTCTTGCTAGTTTTGTGTGAGCAAAGCATGGACAACTGAACGAAAACCATGTGATCATCCTAATCGTAGTAACAGCGCATTTTAGTTTAGTGTTTACGCAGATTTCCTCACACATGTGCATGTAGAGGGAATAGAAACCCTATGATAATTACCCGGGCATAAGTCTGAGTTCTTCCATGGCAAACTGCTCGGGCACGGCTTTGAAGCAGTGAAAGATCGAGGTTCTGCAGGTTTTGCCGCGTGCGGTGTAGGCAGGGTTGATATTATACTAGACCAAACGAGACTAGAGAGCACACGGTGGTTCAAATAATAACACTGAATAAACATGTTGAACGAATGCCTCAAGAAAAAATAGAACAACATGACATGGCATGTGTGAAGTACATAAATATCAAGCATTTGGGAACATATGGTTAGGAACATATATGAATATCTACAATGCACCAAAAGTTCACATAATACTTAAGAAGTGGACGGAGGATAATCATTAATCAACCAAGCATATACAACGATGTCAAGTTGCTAACTCGATAAGAAAACACTACTCGGTCGCATCCATTTTGATCTGGCAAACATGGCCTCTCCAATTACAGCCGACCGTCCTAACTCATACAGTAGTTCACACGGGTAAAACTGGTTTGCAAAAAAGAGGCTGCTATGCATTGATTTGTCGCCACCGGTTTTCATTTTTGAAACTGTTGTAGGCGGGGGAAAAATGGTCATGCACATGTGACCAATTATTCAAGAATAAAGACATCAACGATATAAATGTGGCATACATTAGTTTTTTAACTAATCACATTTGCATGCTCACGGTCTCCATAAAATCCATGTCGGCCACAAGCATGTTCAGCATGTCCAACGCAATGCACATTTAGAGTGACATGGTTTGTTCCCGCTCCGGCCCCTCGAACATTGTCGCGTTCCCGTGCATTTTGTCTCAGAAAATGATATACCTCCCCCGGGGGATATCACGCGCGCATCCCCCGGGTGGTGTAGTGCTGGGCATCGTTTTCCTGACCCTACATACCTTATCTCCTCCTGTAGGTTTTCTGTCTTTTGAGAAGTTCTCTCCGCGAGCATCTCCCAGAAGCGCTGTCGCTCATCCTCACATGCGCCCTGCTACGCTCGTCCTCACACGCGCCCTGCACCACCGCAGCTGTCCGCTCGCTGCTTGGGCTGCCTCGTCTCCGACCCGCCTCCATTTGCCAGCACTCGGCAAGGAGCTCCCGCTACCGGCAATGGATTCCATGGTGTAGGTGCTCTTGTGGGATGTACAGGGACGGACGAGGGGCCGCCACTGCTACTGGACACTCGTCGTGGAGGCGCCGCCGCCCGCGCTGATGGTGCACCGTGCAGGAAGCTCGCCGGAAGTCGTATGGGCCAGGTCATAGTCGTCGTCGACCTCCCCGGGCCGCAGCCATGGCAAAGTCAGGGTGGTTGCGCCGCCATCGCATCTTCGAGAGAACGACGGCTCTGCTCATAGCGGCACCGGCGTTTCTCCCCGCAGAAGCCGGCAGTGCTACCCATGGCGGGCGGAGTTGCTCCCTGCTACGACCGCTCTTGCTACCCGCGGAGGCCCACGTTGCTTCCCGAGGCGTCTAGCTACATGTTTTGCTATCTACGGGGTCCAGGGTTGCTACATATGCTGACTGAGAATGCTACATTGGGTCGACGATGTTGCTACCGACGACAACGGGTTTTGCTATCTTTTTTGGAGCGAAGCGGGGAAGCTAATTTTGCTAGATACTCTTTTATAATTTGCTATGTACTCGTTTCTTTTTTGCTACATTGGTCTTCTCCAAATGCTACCATCTTTTTTTATATAAATTCTCGCTACAAATTTTGGTTGGTTCCCCGACGATGCTCCGTCGAACTTGACATTTTGCTACACTAACATAAATTATTTGCTACAATTATTCTTTGGTTTTGCTACACTAGCGCAAAGTTTTTGCTACGAGGTTTCCGGCGAGTCTCCGACGAGGTCTTCGGCGAGTCTCCGATGAGATCGGGTTTGCTATATTAGGACAACTTTTTTGCTACACGGTTGCTGACGAGGTCTCCGGTGAGATCCTGTCTGTTTTTTTATTTTCTGGACCGAACCGTTCTTTTGCTACATGTAGCAAAAACGGGATTTTTTTTTTAGCAAAAATAGATGGTTTTATAGCAAAAGCAGGATTGAGTGTATTTTTTAGGACACGTGGCGGCCTGAGGACCCGGAGGATCGGGGGGAGTTATCCCCGGGGGGACACGTAGGGCTTCCTTTTGTCTCTGGGGATGCTCCGCACGGCAAACAACCGGCTTTCCCTAGCCGAAGTCTTTCCCGAATATGTCCAACCGTGGTGAACTCCCTGTCATCAGCATCGGCCCTCTGGACTATAGACTCCCACGTGGTCCTAGATCAAGTTACACCCTATGGACTTGTTCTCTCCACTATCTCATTTCACATAGGCTGGAACGGAAAAACAATACGCATTGTGCTTCATAGTTCATAGAGAAAGTGCAGAATTAACTGGCATGGCCTGACCGGAAATGCGTAAGTATATATATAGAGAAAGAGAGGCGCCATACAGAGACAAGCTTGCTTGTGTGGAGCTTTGCTTTGTGTGAGGGCATTGCAATGGCATGGCCTCACGCGCAACAGGCATGCATGGTCTATGAGAACTGAGGCGCTGTTCCACACAACTGCTCTGCTGGGGCGTTGAAGCAGAGGAAGACGAGTCTGCAGGTGCAGGTTTCATGATGTTTTTAGCAAGATTGGACGGTATAGTTGAAGTTGATTGGTTGTACCGAGTACTTCACGGTCTTCGAGTAGCCTTCAGCTTGACTAATCTGCTGATCACTCGTTCAACTCGGTTTTACTTGTGACATTTGGTGAAGTTCAGGTCAGCACCAAGCTGCAATTTTGCTGACACGTCTGGCGTTTTGCTGGGTAGAAGAAAGGCATAGTCAACGACCAGATTAAACCAAACAAGACAAAACTGATGAGTGCCGAATTTCAAATAAGTCCAAGTAAAAATGTTGAAGGCCACAAAAATCTTGCTCCCAAAAAATATCTTGATCGTCATTGGGATACCGATGACATGTCATTTCAGGTAGAGAAAACCTAGCATTTGGAGACGTCATTTGTAGCCAACATTTGAGTATCTAGAGTAGTTCACATGGAATACTAAACAAGTGGAATGAAGAACAACCAAATCTGCCATTTACAGTGATCTAAAGTTGCTAATTTAACCAAAAAACATCTATTTCGAGGCCTTCGTCTACTTCAAGGTCTTTGTCAATCAGATAAATAACTAACAGGTTAGATATGGGCGATAACTGATCTCGGCTGGATAGCTAGCTCAAATTGCTAGTTTCCCCAAAATCACCATGTCTACTATTTTCACTTCAAGTGGGTCTTCCACCCTGACAATCCCATCAGACCCATCGACTCCTATCAGTTTTCCAATAACTCCACGCAGGGAGCCATTCATGATCTTGAGCCTGTCGTTCTTCTTAGGCCTGATGATCTCAAGCTCGTCTGGAAGAGCTGTCACTTCATCCCCACTGCCTGATGACCCAAGTGCAACACGGCAAGACCCATCCTGCAAGTTCAAATTCCCAGATATTAAGCAAGCATGGGATGAAACAGCTCATACATGCACTTTGTACACTTTTCTGTGAGCACCATACCGAGAGCACTTCCTTCACAACACCACTGCTGCTAGAACCAACTCCTCTGGACACATTGACCATAACATCTGGCAAGAGCCAGTTACTGTCGCCCTCATCACCTGAAAGCATTTTGGCAAAAAGTACTTAGATGTGTGCACACCTAGATTGTTACGTCTATCCAATCCCAATTGAAGATGAAACAGTATCTAAGAACATCGGCAAACCTATCGCAGGAGACATGACATCCATTCCACCTGGAGTCATTGGCTGGCCAGGGGTTTGGGGCATATACGAGACAGGAATTGGGGTCACTGGTTGAGCAGTAGGCGTTGGAGGGTTCAACAGAGCATCACCAAAACCATTTCCAGGGGTACTTTCCCATCCTGATCCAGGAGTGGGGGCTTCGAATGGCCTAACTACTGGGGTTCCTGGCTGAAAAGGCGAACATACATGCAGAAACAAACTTTTCAGTTGCCAACACAAAGATAAACAATCTTCAAAGTTCACAAGAAGAAGCACACGGAACCTGGTAAGCTGGGCTGATTCCCCAAGTGCCCCAAGTGCCAGAATTTCCATCTTCCTGGTTATCCCTGATGATAATTAACATAATAAGCGACCAGACAGAAAATCAAGATTAATGCCAAAAACATTTAAATAGTCCACTTCCAACAGAATATTTTGAAATAGTTCCACTCGCAGCAGGATACACAAAAGATCTGAAGCTGATTTTTCCTGAATTTTAGGATTTCAATTCTAACCAAGAATATGCCCAAGTAACCAATTTGTTCATAAAAGAGCATACAAACCTTGGTGGACTCATTGGTGCCCAGGCTTGATTACGTGGACTCATTGGTGCCCAGGCTCGCATAGGAGTTTGTGATCCATCAAAGGGTGTAGCTGTACGAATTTAAATAACTTGTTACCAGAAAAAGGAAATAATAAACAATACATGGTACAAATGAATGGCAGGACACAAAAGTAGACTTATGCTATTCATGAAGAGGCTGAAAAAGAAAAAACAGGCACCAAGATGTGATGCAAGCGTGACCCAACTGGCAACAAAATTACTATTCACATTCACTCTTCAAGGACAGAGAACACAAGTATTTTGTCAATGTAGGTGCAACTATAGTATTTCCCTCCTTTTCTAAATGTACGCCATTTTAAGAAACATTCAAGTTCATGGACGAATTAGCATTCACTGTAGGTAGTGTGTAATTAGAATGCTATTGTAACTTCTTAGCAAACATATTGTGATAGAAATTAGCAGTCGACGTTACATCTCTAGAATGCACACTACACCTGTCTCCAGAATGGCATAAATGCAAGTCACCTAGGTATCTTATAAATAAAGAATAACAAAGAATGTAAGGAAAGCAAACCTCCAGGTTCTCGCATTGGAGTTTGAATAGGATGCAATGGAGTTCGAGATGGGTGCATAGGTGTTTCACTGCCCAATGAATGGCGAGATTCACTGCTAATACAAAAGGTCAGTAAATGAGCAATTGACATCAAACAGCTAGTTATAAAATATGATTGATCAGACAGAAATTTACCGGACTGGTGTTTCAACATTTACTGGGTCAGCAATATCTTCTCTCTTAACTATATGTTTTCATCAAGGTTAGTCTCCGATATTAGACAGAAAACAACATTAGCAACAATGACAAAAGTATTCACCTGCGACAATCTTCATAAGTGAATCAAGCTCCACACGCACAAGTGCACCATTCACTTCTTTAACACGGCCACGATATCCTTTGTATGGACCAGATTTAATTTTAATACATCTACTCACCAAGGCATTATGCCCTCTGCCACCATGACCACCTCCACCAAACCTTCCACCAGCTACGTTAGAGTGAGGGGAGTGCATTAGTATGTCCACATAAAGTAGCTGACTAAAAACTAATGGCGAAAATAACAATGAACATTCAAACTATCAATTCATACAGTTCATGTAAGGTCCTCTCGGTGGGAGCCCTCCAGGAGATTGCAAGATCCTTGCTGGAGATCTAAAAGCACCAAGCCGTGGATCTGATGTATCCATACCCTGCAAAAACATGTAAAGTGAAGATGTGATAAAATGTTCTAGTACCAACAAAATTTAATTCAGATAGTCCAGAACATACCATCCCTCTGCTGTTGCCATTTGATCCCCCAACAAGGAGACAAGATTGTGCTTTTGCACAGATAAAACCTGAATGTTCAAGGTGGTGGCGGTCATAGATAAAAAGTATCCCTTTGTGTATATGTTGCACAGGTCCTTGTTTTCCCTATTGTGACAAAAATAAATGTTTGCTAGCCTCAGACAAGAAGACTAAACTTGACATCACAGAAGAAATAATCAGAACATGAGATAACATGCAAAAATGTACACACCTTACTTGTCCCTTCGATTACCCTTACAATATCCTTAGTTGACACAATGTTACTGGAGCTATCTTTTGCAGATGTGCGCCGATCAATCTTGTATTTTATTTCTCTCAATTTCACGAGCACCACTTCAGGTTTATCAGGCACTCCTTTGAGAACCTAATAATATAATGGGGTCAATACATATACTATAGGCACAAAATAATCAGTCAAACATGAATATTCAACAGTTATGCTTGCCTGAAATGCTTCGCTTTCCACCCTTAGAATGACACCAAAAGATAAGTTGCTGAAAAGTGAAGAAAAGGTATAAGTTGTTTTGTAGCCATTAGAGATGATGATGGGCATCAACCTCACTAGAAATTCTTTAGCTTACTCAAGAAGGACAAGATCGTGCAATTCATAGTCACCAATTTTGGTAATCCCTGTCGTGACCTCAGAACTCTCCACAAGATGATCTGCAAATACACGGATCTGCAGTCACAATGGCACAGTAGAGTTAAAAGCAACCAAAAAAATACTTAAAAGCAATTCTCGATACATGTATATATGTACCAAAAATTTCTCACATGCTCTTTGGTCGTGTCAGATAAAATGATCAAGACATGTCCTTCCACTTTGACTACCATGCCTGTCGCACCTTGTTGAACACCAGAAACAACTTTTACATGGTCTCCGGGATTGAAATGTTTGCAAAGATCTGTTGCATTGAAGGCAAGAGTTCTCTGCATGTCACAAAAGGATGTATCAACTCTATAGTCCAGTAGTCCACTTGTTAGCAGTATAATAAATCATTGCAAGTAATTACCGGAAGACCAGACTGTTTTGGTCGGATGTGTACAGTAGCATCCTCAACTTTCTCCACAGAACCCTCTAAGTTCTTGAGATCACCTTTAACAACAACTACAGCATCACCTTTCATGAAATGCCCTTTTTTCCTGTTTGTAAATAGTGTGGACAAGCTAGCCACATCATCATTAATGTCATCTCCAACTCTCCTGAATTTCTCCAATTCATCAAGTGATGGATGGACATTATGTGTGCTGATTGATTTTATCGAGACAGTCTTGCGCAAAAAACCATCTTCGAACATTAAACCATCAACCACCTCAAAGTACTCCCCAGAATCTCTATGTCTCCTCCGTTCTACAGGAATGTTCATCTCCCTGTGTTCATTTGAGTTAGAAAAAACAGGAGCCAAAACAAATAAATATGAACTACCATTTGATAGTAAAGGGATGAAAAAGCACCTCGCCTCACAGACACTGAACAACCTTGGAGGTGGAACAAACGACTTCTTCTTCTTCTCAACCTTAAGACCATTCTGACAATAGACAAGTAGTGTCATGCTAACCCGTCCAATAAGTAAGCACGGTACAAAGTATAAGCATGCAGTATCAAGAACATAGATTGATAGTCAGAAAGTCCTTCAATAAGTCAAAGGCTACTAATTCCATTTTTTGACAAAGCAGTGCATGAAAGTAAGTGAAATATGGGAAAGAGAGCCCAAACTTGAGTTACTACGTTTACAGTGGCTGCAACAGCATAATATAAAAGGGCGTGACAGCAATGAGCTCAACTTACTGATTAAACTGTATATGTTAGGTTGAAAGGTGACAAGTAGATATTCAGGATTGATGGCAACTAACAGATAACTTACCAGTTTATTTGCCAATTTATCTGTCAAAGCTTGTAAATCTATTCTAGGAATGAGCTTCACAGTAACCCTTTGATTCACATCATCGACATCGACAACCTGAGGATAATCAAAATAAATAATTGACAAATATATATTAACATCTACCAAGAAAAATGACGACCATACCTTAGCAAGATCCCCTTTATATATACCAAGCTTAACACGGACCCATGTATCACTTGAAAGATCACCAGACTTAGTCGTGACAGAGAGAACATCAGTCATTTCTTTTGTAGGAACCAGAGTTATTTTTGCTGAAGCAAAGATGTTCCGCAGACCTTTGCAAGCCTGCAACGAAGTTCAGTAAACATCCCTTATCAGAAAGACTATAATGAAAAGTTAAGCACTGGTTACCTCCTTGACATGGGCTTCTTTCTCTGCTTCAACATATATGTAATTCTTCAGGTGTTCCAGTGCAACCGCAGATTTAATCTGGAGATCTTGCCTATCAATGAACTTCTGCATTAGACAAATGGCTGTCTCTCGCTCATGTCCAATCTGAAGTCATAAATAGACAACAAATGAGGTTCAAAAGAAAAAGGTACAAAGAACACATAGCAGAGCAGAGGCGGGGCGCTTAATTTTCCCTACAATTTGCAACCTACCGCACATTTCACCATCCACAGTTTTGGATCCTTCACTGATGGCAGGAGAGCTTGCTGATCAACCTCGGTGAAATCCTCTTCAACATAATCAGACTCTGACTGCTTTCCATATTTATTTGCTAGGTGCCGTAAAATCATATCTGTGTCATCTTCTTCCTCCATAGGAATAGAATGGCGTCTAGAGCTCATCCTATTCTCGTCAAGATTGTCGGGCCGATCATCATCATCAATAAAGCCTGCCCAAGCAAAGATAGTCCAGCATTAACACAAATTGCCTTGCGTTTGCATACTACACAACTAGGCAAGCAGAGAAATTTGTTGATCCCAAAAGAAAAGTAACGATGTTTACGAACATCCATAAGATTATCACTCAGGGCCAAAGGCTAGTACATCCAAACAGAAAATGTCATGGATGATCAATTAAACATCACATTCTGCACCACCCAATCTTAAGAATCATTGGTTCATTCGCCAATTGAGTGTTGTCTATTTACTTGAAGCAACAAGAGTAAGGAATAGCACTAACATACATCAACAGACAACAGATACATTGAAAAACTTAGTCTCGTGGAACATGCCATCTGAATATCCCTAGTAATTTCTGGAGGATATGATTTTAGTCTAGCATCATGATGACAATGTCGACAGAACCAGACTGTTGATTGTAACAAATTTCCCAAGCATATCTTGGGTAGGTCGAGCCATAAGTGGCAGTAAGTGATGAATTTTAATGGAACATGGATTTTGGTCCTTCGTTCAACAAGATCTCCCACCCATTCATGACAAAATCCCGGGGTTAACATAGTTCACCACTAAATCCCACTGATGGTGATGGTTCACAACAGCAAAAATAAGAAGCTTTAGCACAAGGCTATATATCGAACCCAAGCCAGCATTGAAGTTAGAATACAATGTAACCAAGCCAGACTGGTGAGCAAGCGAGACAATTAAGCATACCCTCGACGTTTCTAGCAGGGTACACATATTACTCCCAAAAGCAAGCACGGCCCAGGCCAATCCGGACCCAGGAAAGGAACTAGCGTCGGCGATCACACAAATCCGTCCTCGATCATATAGAAATGCTAGGGAAGCAACAATTCGAAAGCGAAAACATACAAGAAATCGGCACGAACTTCTGCGAATTTTGGTACGGGACATCGATTCGACGGTTCTACCATGGTGTACGGCCGACGCTAGGGCATGGCAAAGCGAGGCGGGGGGGCAACTCACCGGCCTCGTACTCCCCGTCCTCCTCCTCCTCGACGTCGTCGTCGACCTGCGCCATGTCGTCGATCAGGATCGACGCCCGCTTCCTCCTCTTGCCTCCCTTGCCGCCGCCGCCGTAGTCCTCGTCATCCTCGTCGTCCTCTTCCTCATACTCCTCCTCGTCGTCGTCCTCGCTGGCCGCGTCGTCGATGAAGCTCTCGACGCCCGACCGCCTCCCCCTGCCGCCGCGCGACCTCTTGCCGCCCCTCTCCTCCTCCGAATCGTAGGTCTCCTCCTCATCCTCCTCATCCTCGTCCTCGCGGCCGCGGCGAGACATTGCGGCGGCTAGGGTTTCGAGCGAGCCCTCCTCGCGGCCCGCTGCGGCTGGGAGGGTGGCCCCGCGTGGCAGAGCGGAAACCCTCGGGAGTCGAGGCGCGGGCGAGCGAGAGCCGGTGCCTCGGCAAGGTCGGGGTCACGGGGTGGGTGGTTTAGAGCGGGGAGTTTTCGATTGCCGGCAAGGCGACGGGTATTTTGCGGCGAGTGTCTACTTATAAGAAGGCGATGGAGTTGGGTAGGTTGGGCCGTACGTTTTCATTGAGCTAAGGCGGCCGTGCTCGGGGGCTTTAGAGCATCTCCACTTATTGAACCCAGGCCGAAATTCAGATTTTTTTTTGGTTGGACAGGATTTAATTTCGGCCCGATACATTTAGTTTTTAGTTGTGTTTTCAGGTCGAGTTCCTAGACGTTATAGAAAACGGCGATATTTGAATTTTTAATGTTCCCGCCGACGAGCGCTCGGCCAAAAGGTGTTCGACAAAATTAACGTCCAAATGTTCGGCGACAGATTATTACAGAACAGTGAAAATGACTTGGCCATCTCTCAATCGTCGACGGAGATGAGCTCCTGCGGCGTGGTGGACGCGGTAGGGTTGGCCGTCTCGCCGGCGGATGCCGACTGGTTGGAGGAGGTGGAAGCCGAACGCATTCGGCGCAGGGTCGTTCGGCGCAGGCGTGATCTCGCCCTGGAGGATGGCCTAGCGTTGCGCCATGTACCAAGCCTTGACCGGCGAGCTCATCTTCGACGTGTCCTCGCCGCCCATCAGGAACTTGAGATTCGTGTTCTGTTTCTTGGCGGCGTAATTGGCCTTCTTCTCGGCTTAGTTGGCCTTGATGAGGGCCACCTTTTCTTGTGTCTCGATCAGCTGCTTCCAATGCTCGTCGGTCTTCTCGGCCCTCTTCTCGGCATGCGCCCTCGTGTCGGCGATGCATTTCTCGATCGAAGCCTGTAGACGCTCGGCGGGAGGTCCGGTGGCTTTGAGCATCTTCGCCTTCTTCTGGCCGATCTCTGGTCTTCCTTCGCCGGCAGCAGTGGGAGGGGCCTTCGGGTTGGACGAAGCTCTTGGGCGGCATGGTGGGCGGGAGCTCGGCGGAGTGGCGGAGGGGAATGGGGAAGAAATGCGGGAGGGGAGAAAGAAAAGGGCGGGAGCTCGGCGAAGTGGTGGGAGTTCAGCCTTCTCTCGCCGATAGAGCTGGCCCACGCCCATTTTCGCTTCGTCCGGCGTTCCCAGGGCATACCCAGGAACCTGGGTTCGGCCTGGGAAGCCCGGACCAAAGTTCGCCCAAATTCGGACGAAAACCGGTTCCTGGGTACGCGACTGGGCCGATTTTCGTCGTCCGGACGTAAATTCAACGTCCGGATCGGCGTCCTGGGTAGGCGAGTGGAGATGCTCTTAAGCGGCAAGGCTTGACTCTAATGGGCCGGTCCGGAAGTCGTTCGCCTCCATCTCTACTGGGCCGACGCATCTCGTTCGAGTGTGTTTGAACTCGTCTGCATGGACGTGCAGGCATGCGCGGCGCCCCAACGGACCGATCCATTCGGACAAACGTGTCTGGCTCAATTTATCCATACATTTAATCTAGGCCTCGGTGCGTCGACCCGGACAGCGAACTTATCCGAGCGCGTTCTCCCTTTATGTTTAGCGGCCCTGCCCGCCAGTGGCACAGAAACCACACAACTTCTTCCTCTAAAAAACCTCTCCCAATTTTCATTGGCGGGACCGGGATGGAAGGCGATGGATCCCGCCGCCATGGTCAATGTTGCGCCCTCCGGCGTTCCCGCCGCCAAGAAGCGCGGCCGGCCGGAGAAACTCGCAAAGGACCAGACGCCGGAGGAGTGGAAGATCGTGTCGGACAAGCGCGCTGACCGGTGAGCAGCGGCGAGAAATCGACGCGTCGCTGCTAGGATCGAGAGGGAGCGTCGGGAGGAGAACGAGCACTTAATCGCCACCCAGAACAGTCGACACCAATGAGCTGGCAGCGAATGCCGCCAAGCGCGCCATCAACATGATCAAGCAGGAGGCGATGACCGTCGTTTTCAGCAGCGCCGTCTCTCTTCCCGGCCTGGCCACGGCAGACATGTCCTCTACCAGCTCTGTCACTTTCACGCCTACCGGTCGGCCACCAGCTCAGTCCAGGACGACATGGACGCACACGCCCTCACTTGGAGGCCACCAGCTGTCCCGGTTCAACCATCCCCGCATGGCATTGTCGGAGGCGGGAGAGCCCATCATCGACCTGAACCACACTCCAACCATCGCGAATGCAACCCCGGAGGCGTCGACGAAGCGGCACGCCATCTCTGCCACAAACATGCCTACGCCAGTCAACCTGTTCGGCAAAATGCTCGCCGAGCCACAGGCCGCCGACGACATGGTATGGTTGCCACATTTCTTCGCCATTGCCATTATACTTCTCCCACCGCTTTATGATGCCCAATTTGTGTGTAGTATTTCATGGGAAACGACGACGAGAGCGTCCTCCAAGACATGATCAACGAGGGTGGTGGCGACGGATATGCCGACGACGTCGAGGCCGAGCCGGAGAGGCAGCAAGAGACCCAACAAGATGCCTGCAATATTGCGGACGAGGCATTGTTTGGAAACGATGGCACTTCCATGGGAGAGGGCGCCACGGTCGCGTCGTTGGCCGCTTCACTCGCGGCCTCACTTGCCGACGGCAAAAAGTTGAGCCAACGAACCTCGAGCTACACCCCCGACGAGGACAAGCTCCTATGCAAGGCATGGATGGAAATTTCACAAGATCCACTATGCGGCGCCGAGCAAAAGGGCTTTGCCTATTGTAAAAAGGTGGGAAGGTTCTTCCACGAGCATAGGAAATTCGGGAAGGACGCCTTCTTTAGCGTTAGGAACAATCTCTCCCTCTCCAAGCGTTAGGGAACCATCCATGCCGAGTGTAGCAAGTTCCAAGGCTCCTACAAGGCGGTGATGAAAAGGAAAATAAGCGGCCTACGGCCGGTTAACATGGTACAACCTTTACCTATCTTTTGCCAATGTCTTGCATTTCTGTTGAGCCATTGTTGGCATTCATATGTGTAGGTCTTGAAGGCAATGGAGCACTTCAACATGGTGAATGATAACAAGGCATTCACCTTGTCCCATTGTTGGTTGTTGATCAAGGACACCAAAAAATGAGAGACTAGCTATGCCCTTTGGAGAGAAATGAACAAAAAGAAGGGCAAGAGCAATGCTTCGACGGGCGGCGTCATCGACCTAGACGACGACAATGACAAAGGCTTCGTCACCTCTGCAACCGACGGGACTGTCGGTCGTGCCCGCCTCCCTGGTGGCCACAAGGCCACGAAGGCCAACCTCAACCACTAGGCTAGTTCCTTGGCGTTCCAGGAGACCTTGAAGAAGATCCTTGAGAAGAAGGAAGAGGCCATCGTCGAGAGAGAGGAGAGCGGCACAAAGAGAAAGAGGTTGCCGCCAAGACATTTGTTGAGCTGCAGACGAGGTCCATCGAGGTGGAGGAGGACAACGCCAAGGCTAGGCTAATGGAGATCGAGGCCAAGGCCAAGACGACGGAGGCCGAAGCCAATGCCAAGGAGGCCGAGGCCAGGTCTAGGGTGCTGGAGGCCGAAGCCAAGATCATGGCCGAGGACAACGCCATCATTCTCACCGACTTGGATAGCATCACTGCCCCCGATCGCAGGGCTTGGGTTGCGAAGAGGTAGCAGGCCCTCAGGGCTTGCGATGCCTGAAGGGCAATGGCAACGGTGGATGCAATTTTTTGGGCAGGGAAGCTGCCATTTTAGGAATATTTGTGTATGAAAATATCCCCTTCTGTAATTTCAGAACCAATGGCCACTTGTTGGCGATGCCCAGAGGGCGATGGCGCACGCCTGCCATGTTATTTGCTAGTTAATATGTGTGTCTTTGGCTTGTCAATTCAACATTTTCAATTGTTTTGCATCCCTTGCCAAGCGATAGCACCAATGCCCGCCTACGCAGATAAATGGATCGCGCCGCTGGGCGCGGCTGGCCAGACAGGCCGGACCCCCTCCCCATATCGACCACGGCCTGACCCAAACGGACATTTGGGGCGACCGGATGGGTCGGCCCGGTGGAGATGCCCTTAGGGTATCTCCATAGCCATGACCCAAACAAACGATTTAAACGGTCTAATTTTGTCAGTTTTGGTCGGGCCATGGACAATTTTAGGTCGTGGTCTAGTCTGTCGGCCAGCCACAAGAGTGTCTCTTGTGTCACTGATGAGAGGACCCAGACGGACTACGGGAGGACAAGCGCGTTGTCTGGGTCGACGCAACCGAGGAACAAATTTGGTGCATGGATGAGTCGGTTCGCACAAGTCGGTCCGGATGGGTCGCCCCGCTAGGTTGGCACGCACCTGTCCACTAGTCCATGCAGACTAGTTCGTACGCATTTGGAGTGTTTGGGTTGTGACAGTGGAGGGCATCTCCACCGGCGCGACCCAACCGGTCTGCTAGCGTCTGAACACGTGCGAAAAGACGTGTGGGTTGGCGGTGCCCCCTCCAGCGGGGCGACTCATCCGGACCGACTCATCTGGCCCGATTCATTCGTGCACCAAATTTTGGCAATAAAGCGTTAGAGCGGATAACGGTCGTGTCTGATATGTTGCAAACGTATCTATAATTTTTTATGCTCCATGCTTGTTTTGTACCAACTATCTTATGTTTTGTCTATACTTTGAGGCATTTTTATACATTTTCTAGAACTAACATATTAACAAGATGCCATAGTGCCAGTTCCTGTTTTCTGCTGTTTTTGGTTTCAGAAAAGCTAGTAAAGAAACATTCTCAGAATTGGAGGAAACAAAAGCCAAAGTTCCTATTTTTACCCAACACAACACGGAGTCCGAAGGGGAGACGAAGAGTAGCCTAGAAGCAACCACACCAGGTGGCCGCGCGGGCCCCCTGGCCGTGCCACCGTATGGTGTGGGCCCCTCGGGCGTCCACCGACCTTGCCCCTTCGCCTATATATTCCACCCGAGGCAAAAAACCCTAAACACCAGATGAGAGATCCACGAAAAGTTCCGCAACACCGCCGCCACTGAAGAGGAGATTCGGGGGACAGAAGTCTGTTTCGGCACCCTGCTGGGATGGGGAATTGCCCCCGGAGCCATCTCCATCGACTCCACCGCCATCTCCATCGCTGCTGCTGACTCCCATGATGAGAAGGGAGTAGTTCTCCCTTGAGGCTAAGGTCTCTACCGATAGCTATGTGTTCATCTCTCTCTATGCGTGATGTTATTGTGATCATGAGCTTTGTAATTTAGTTGAATAAGTAGATCTACTCTGCTACTCAAGTGCTTTAATTAATCTAAACTCCGCTTATCCCCACGTGTGTGAAGTTGACAGTGTGCACACCGTGTGGCACTTGAGCTAAAGTTTACAGAAATACTTATCATGAGTTATAATTTGAGTTGGATGTCTCTATGAGATTGTGGTGTTTGTTGGAACCATCTAGCGCTCAAGGTGACGGTGTGGGGTTACCTAGATGGGGAATGTGAACTTCAAGGTGTGTTGTTATAGCCCTACACCATCCAACCGGAGAATAGTTTAGGGTAGCATAGTGAAGAGAAGATATTATATGTTTATTGAGAGTGTCCACTAGTGAAAGTATGATCCATAGGCTTTGTTTCTAAGCATTGAAACACCGTTTACAATCAGTCCTGCTATATGTTTGCTTGCTGCCATTTTTATTTCAGATTACAATTACCACTTCCATATTACTTGTATTTCACTATCTCTTCGCCGAACTAGTGCACCTATACACCTAACAAGTGTATTGGGTGTGTTGGGGACACAAGAGACTTCTTGTATCTTGATTGCAGTGTTGCTTGAGAGTGATATCTTTGACCTCTTCCTTCCTGAGTTCGATAAACCTTGGGTTGTCCACTTAAGGAAAACTTGCTACTGTTCTACAAACCTCTGCACTTGGAGGCCCAACACTGTTTACAAGAATAGAAGCGTGCGTAAACATCAAGCTCTTTTCTAGCGCCGTTGCCGGGGAGGTAAGGTAAAAGGTACTCACATTCTCTAGCTACTAAGATATCTTCTAGTAATGTTGCTGGTATGTGAGTGCTCGAAGTTATTTCCTTTATATTCTGCAATTATATCTTTTTGTTTCTTGTTTTTATATTCACTAGTTAGGCTTAATGGAAAACAAAAAAATTACAGAGCTTTATAGTATTTTCCTAAGTTAGAATTGTGTGAAGAGAAAATTTAAAAACCTATGGAACTTTATTTGCATGCTAATAGCAATGTTATTAGTATAAAATTTTTGAACACCATTGTTGCTAATGCTATGGAAACGTCTAAGCTTGAGGAAGCTAGTTTTATAAAAATGATCTTTTTAGTTCCTCAGTTTTAGAGGAGAAAATTTGTTATAATGATACTATACCTCCAATATATGATGATTACTATGATGAATATGTTATTTTTAGTCCACCTACTATAGAGGAGAAAATTTGCTATGATGATACTATAACTCCAATATATGATGATTACAATGATGAATATGATATTTTCAGTCCACCTACTATTGAGGAGAAAATTAATTATGATTATAATATGCCTCCTATAATTGATGATTATGGTGATGATAATAACAGTGATAGCTATTTTGTTGAATTTGCTCTCACTACAATTAATAAGAATGACTATGCTTATGTGGAGAGTAATAATTATTATATGCGTGTGGCTCATGATAAGAATGTTTTATGTGATAGTTATATTGTTAATTTTATTCATGATGCTACTGAAAGTTATTATGAGAGAGGGAAACATGGTTTTGTTGGAATTATGCCCTAGAGGCAATAATAAATATGTTATTATTATAATTCTTATTCATGATAAAGTTTATATTCCATGCTAGAATTGTATTAAGCGGAAACTTTGATACTTGTGTGGTTTATGAACAACACCGTGTCCCTAGTACGCCTCTATGGACTAGCTCATTGATTAATGATGGTTAAGGTTTCCTAACCATAGACATGAGTTGTCAATTAATAATGAGATCATGTCATTGGGAGAATGATATGATGGACAGACCCAAATCAAGCAGAGCAATTAGATCGTGTCATCATGTTCATCTTTGCGAAGCTTTTTCTTATGTCAAATATTGTATTCCTTATACCATGAGATAATGCAACTTCCTGGTATCGGAAGAAAGCTTTGAGGTCATCAAACGTCATCCTATGAGAGGGTGATCATAAAGGTGTCTCTCAGGAGATCGGAAAGTACTTGTTGGGTTGTATGTATCGAGATGGGATTTGTCCCTCCCAAGTCGGAGAGATATACTTCGGTCCTACTCGGTAATCAATATCAACACCACTTGCAAGCACGTGGTTAAGGAGTTAATCACAAAGTGATATCGGATTACGGAACGAGTAAAGTACTTGTTGTGAACGAGATTGAACTAGGTATGCCGATACCGACGATCGAATCTCGGGCAAGTAAAATATCGCGTGACGAAGGGAATATATATGGGATTAATTGAATCCTGGCATCATGGTTCATCCGGTATAATCATCGATGAATATGTGGGAGTCAATATGGGTTTCCAGACCCCTCTGTTGATTATTGATAGAAGATCATGTCTGCATATTCTCGAACCCGTAGGGTCACACACTTAACGTGTCTCGACGCTAGGATATAATGGATAATTGGTTTATGAGTTTTTGTTCGGAGTCTCGGATGAGATCTAGGACATCACGAGAGGTTCCGGAATGGTCCGGAGAATAAGATTCATATAAGGGAAAGCAGTTTTTGGATTTTGGAATTGTTTCGGATTGTTCGGTATTGTACCGGAAGCTTTTAGAACCTTCCGGAGTGGGACCAACGTGGCCCCACTTGTCGGGAGGGGGAGTGGGCCTACGAGGGAGTGCCCTGGCCACATTGGGCCAGGGGCACAAGGCCCCATAGGCCTAGCCGGCCAAAACCCTAGGGAAACCTTCTAGAAGGAGGGGGAAAACTTGCCCCCCACTCCAACCCTTGGGGCCGCCGCCCTAGGGCTTGGAGGAGGGGCCAAGGGGGCCGGCCAGACCCCTATATATAGAGGGCAGGTGCGCAGCCCTCCTCCACCACTCCTTGAACCCTAGCCGCCTACCTGCTGCCCTCCAGATCTCTCTCTCTCTCCCGACTGCGCGTAGGCGAAGCCTTGCCGCAGAAACTCTCCACCTTTGCACCACGCCGTCGTGTTGTAGATCCAATCTATCTCTCCACCCCACTTGTTGGACCGAGGAAGGAGGAGACGTCGAGGTGCCGTACATGTGCATCTCTCGGAGGCATCGCCACTTGCGGTGTTGGATCGGATCGGATCACGGGGAGGAGAAGCTAGTACGACTACATCAACCACGTTCCGTTGAACGTTCCGCCGTGCGAATCTTCAAGGGTATGAAGATCTCATCTATCCCCCCCTCGTTGTTTGCATCTCCTAGATTAGATCTTGGCTTTCCCGTTCGCATCCATAGAATTTTTTTGATTTACTATGCTGCAAAACCCTTCAGTGGTATCAGAGCTAGATCTATGCGTAGATGTGTTTCACGAGTAGAACGCAACATGCTTGTTGCGGGCGTTGATGTTTTCTGTTGCAAGCCTCTTGTTTGTGTACTTCTTATGACGCGGGATAGTGAGATCGAAGCGGTCGAGCCAACTTCTGCGACCTCGTTCGCGAGACCGGCTCCGCACTTGACGTGTGGTTTGTTCCACACATGCGGCTGGTGGATGCCAGTTTCTCTCACTATAGTTGTCATGGGATTTACACCGGATGTTGGCAACCATAATATCACCGTTGTGGCTTTCCGTAGGTAAGAATCGTTCTTAGCTTGTTACTCCCATAAGCCACGTAAAACATGCAACAACAAAGTAGAGGCGTCTAACTTGTTTTTGCAGGGAGTGTTTTGTGATATGGTATGGCCCAAGATATGATGTGTATGTTGTATGCAATGATCATGTTTTGTAATTTTTCACGACTTGCATGTCGATGAGTACACAACTGGCAGGAGCCATATGGTTGTCTTTATAATTGTGTATGACATGTGTGTCAACTTCTTATACACCATGTAATAGCTTTACTTTATCGCTAAGTAGTTAGCAATAGTTGTAGTTGCTATTCGTGGTGGAGGCAATCATGGTGGAGTGATGGAGATCATGCTGGCACGCACAAGATGGAGATCATTGCGTGGAGATTGGCTATACCATGTCACATAAAATTATATGCATGTGATGTTTATCCTTTTATGTA
Organism: Avena insularis; assembly: GCA_023614405.1. Taxonomy (NCBI): domain Eukaryota; kingdom Viridiplantae; phylum Streptophyta; class Magnoliopsida; order Poales; family Poaceae; genus Avena; species Avena insularis. Next base: position 371,190,810 of record CM042695.1, on the reverse strand, counting down.
TCTTATTATGCTTAGATCGCGACGGTAGCATTATAAGATGATTCCTCACTTAAAGATCAAGATAAACTGTTCTCCCCATGTATGCACCGTTGCGAAAGTTCGTCGTGTTCAAGCATCACGTGATGATCGGGTGCTATAAACTCTACGTTCACATACAACGGGTGCAAGCCAGTTTTGCACATGCGGAAATACTTGGGTTTGACTTGACGAGCCTAGCATGTACAGACATGGCCTCGGAACACACGAACCGAAAGGTTAAGCATGAGTCATATGAATGATCTGATCGACACTTCGTTGTCCACCATTGAAACCACATCTCTTCTCGTGAAGATCGGATTAGGTGTGGTGAATTTGGATCATGTTCACTAAACAACTTGAGGGATGTTGAATTTAGTGGGAGTTCATCTAGTAATTTGATTAAGTTAAGCTAGTTATCATGAACATAGTCTAAATTGTACTTGCAAATTTTGTAGATCAAATGGCTAAGTCCAACTTCAACTTCAACGTTTTTGCTGAGAAAGAAAAGCTTAAGAATAATGGGTCTAACTTCACCAACTGGTTCCGCAATCTGAGAATCATTCTCTCTGGCGGACAAAAGGACTATGTCCTTGAGAAAGCGCTAGGGGGCGCCCCTGCTGTAGATGTGCCGGCTGATGAGAGAGTTGTTTATCAATCGCGCAAGGATGATTATGGTGTGATTAAGAGCACCATGTTGTTTGCTATGGAATCGGACCTTCAAAATCGTTTTGAGGAGTTTCCCGGGCCCTTTGAGATTCTTGAGGAACTGAAAACTATGTTTCAGACTCAGGCCCGTTCTGAGAGATATGAGATCTCTGAGAAATTCTTGAACTACAAGATGGAGGAAGGGAGTTCCGTTAGTGCGCACGCCATTAAGATGTCGGGCTACACTCAACGCCTTGAGCAACTGGACTGCAAGATTCCAGAGGAGCTCAAGATTGACAGAGTTCTGGAATCACTCCCTCCTAGCTACAAAGGTTTTGTAGTTACTCATAATCAGATTGGTTCCTTGATCGATCAAGAGCTCTTCGCTAAGCTGAAAGCTACGGAGGTGGACATCAAGAAAGATAATCATGTGTTGATGGTCAACAAGCCCCCCAGCTTTAAGGAAGGTAAGGGTGCAAAGAAGTCCTTCAAGAAGGGCAGCCGCTAGCGCGTTGCCCCTGCTGAGAAGAAGCTCAAGTCTGGACCTAAGCCGGACACTGAGTGCTTCTATTGCAAGGACAAGGGTCCTTTGGGCAAGTTGTCAAGTACTTAGCGGACAAGAAGGCTGGCACCATCAAAGGTATATTTGATATACATGTTATTGATGTTTTCCTTACTAGCCCTCGTTGTAGTGCACGGTATTTGATCTTGGTTCGATTGCTAATATTTGTAACTCGAAGCAGGAGCTATAGAATAGACAATGACTAGCAAGGGATGAGGTGACGATCTTGGCGTTGTAGCGGATCAAGAGTTGATGTGATGGACGTCGGCACGCTCTCCTTAGTTTTACCTTCGGGATTAGTTTTAAACCTTAATAAATGTTATTATGTGCCTGTGTTGAGCATGAACATCATATCTGGATCATGTTTATTGCAAGACGGTTATTCATTTAAATCGGAGAATAATGGTTGTTCTATTTATATGAGTAACATCTTTTATGGTCATGCACCTGCTGTGAATGGTTTATTTCTTATGAATCTCTAAAGCAATGAAACACACATCCATAACATTGAGGCTAAGAGATGCAAGGTAGATAGTGATAATACGACTTATTTGTGGCACTGCCGTCTAGGTCATATTGGTGTAAAACGCATGAAGAAACTCCATTCTGATGGACTTTTGGAGTCTCTTGATTTTGAATCATTTGACACGTGCGAGCCATGCCTCATGGGCAAGATGATAAAAACCCCGTTCTCCGGAATAATGGAGTGAGCAATAGACTTGTTGGAAATCATACATACCGATGTATGCGGACCAATGAGTGTTTCGATGCGCGGTGGATATCGCTATTTTCTCACTTTTACTGATGACTTAAGTAGATATGGGTATATCTATTTAATGAAACATAAATCTGAAACATTTGAAAAGTTCAAAGAATTTCAGAATGAAGTGGAAAACCATCATAACAAGAAAATTAAATTTCTACGATCCGATCATGGAGGTGAATATTTGAGTTATGATTTTCTCACGCATCTTAAAGCAAGCGGAATCGTTTCGCAACTCACGCCACCCGGAACACCACAGCGCAATGGTGTGTCTGAACACCGGAATCAAACTTTATTAGATATGGTGCGATCGATGATGTCTCTTACAAATTTGCCGTTATCATTTTGGGGTTATGCATTAGAAACCGCTGCATTCACTTTAAATAGGGCACCATCTAAATCCGTTCAGACGACACCGTATGAACTGTGGTTTGGTGCTAAACCTAAGTTGTCGTTTTTTAAAGTTTGGGGATGTGAAGCTTACGTCAAGAAGTTGATGCCGGACAAGCTCGAACCCAAAGCGGAGAAATGCGTCTTCATAGGATACCCTAAGGAAACGATTGGGTATACCTTCTATCACAGATCCGAAGGCAAAGTGTTTATGAAAAAGCGGATCCTTTCTTAAGAAGGAGTTTCTCTCGAAAGAAGTGAGTGGGAGGAAAGTAGAGCTAGACGAGGTTATTGAACCTTCTCTTGAGTTGGAGAGTAGCGCAGCACCTGAAATTGTTCCAGTGCCATCTGCACCAACAATAGAGGAAGCTGATGACAAGGATCATGAAGCTTCGGACGATGCTACTACTGAACGTCGTAGGTCGACAAGGTCGCATGCCCCTCCTGAGTGGTACGACAACCCTGTCTTAACTGTCTTGTTAGTAGACAACAGTGAACCTGCGAACTATGAGGAAGCAATGATGAGCCCAGACTCTGAGAAATGGCTAGAGGCCATGAAATCCGAATTGGGATCCATGAGCGAAAACCAAGTATGGACTTTGGTGGACCCTCCTAGCGGCGAAAGGCGTTGAGTGCAAATGGATTTTCAAGAAGAAAACGGACGCGGATGGTAATGTTACTGTCTATAAAGCACGGCTTGTCGCGAAAGGTTTTCGACAAGTTCAAGGTGTTGACTATGATGAGACTTTCTCTCCCATAGCGATGTTTAAGTCCATTCGGATTTTATTAGCAATTGTTGCGTTTCATGATTATGAAATATGGCAGATGGATGTCAAGACTGCGTTCCTCAATGGCAACATTGATGAAGAGTTGTATATGATGCAACCCGAAGGTTTTGTCGATCCTAAGGATGCTGATAAGGTGTGCAAACTTCAGCGTTCCATTTATGGACTGAAGCAAGCATTTCGGAGTTGGAACCTTCGTTTTGATCAAGTGATCAAGAGCTTTGGATTTGTTCCAAATTGCTACGAAGCTTGTATCTACAAGAAAGTGAGTGGGAGCTCAGTGACATTTTTGGTACTATATGTGGATGACATATTGATTATTGGAAATGACATTGACATGCTTAACGATGTGAAGAGTTATTTGAACAAATGTTTTTCAATGAAAGACCTAGGGGAAGCTGCTTATATATTAGGCATCAAAATCTATAGAGATAGACAAAGACGCCTAATAGCTTTAAGCCAAAGTACATACCTAGACAAAGTTCTGAAAAGGTTCAGAATGGATAAGGCAAAGAAAGGTTCAGTGCCTATGTTGTCAGGTAAGATATTGAGCAAGGCTCAGTGTCCATTCTGATAAGCGATAGAGAAGATATGAGCAAAGTGCCTTATGCCTCGGCCATAGGTTCTATCATGTATGCCATGTTGTGTACTAGACCGGATGTGTCCAATGATCTTAGTTTGACGAGCAGATACCAAAGTGATCCAGGAGTGGAACACTGGACAGCCGTAAAGAACATCCTAAAGTATTTAAATAGGACTAAAGAAATGTTCTTAGTCTATGGAGGTGATGAACAGCTCGTCGTAAAAGGTTACGTCGATGCTAGTTTCGACACCGACAAGGATGATTCTAAATCTCAAACAGGATACGTTTATATTTTGAATGGAGGAGCTGTGAGCTGAAGAAGCTGCAAGCAAAGCATGATCGCAGGATCTATAGTAGAAGCGGAATACATGGCTGCTGCAGAAGCGTCAAGTGAAGGAGTTTGGATCAAGAACTTCATCACTGAACTTGGTGTGGTTCCAAGTGCCTTGGAACCACTAGAGATATTGTGTGACAACACTGGCGCCATAGCACTGCCTAAGGAACCAAGATATCATCCAAAGACCAAGCATATCAACCACAAGTTTCATATAATTCGAGATTATATAACAGATGGAGATCTAAAGATTAGCAAAGTACATACGGATCTGAATGTCGCGGATCCGTTGACTAAACCTCTTCCACGAGCAAAACATGATCAGCACCTTAGTGCCATGGGTGTTAGATTGTTGCCAGATGTAAACTAGATTATTGACTCTAGTGCAAGTGGGAGACTGTTAGAATTATGCCCTAGAGGCAATAATAAAGATGTTATTATTATAATTCTTGTTCATGATAAAGTTTATATTCCATGCTAGAATTGTATTAAGCGGAAACTTGTGTGGTTTATGAACAACACCGTGTCCCTAGTACGCCTCTATGGACTAGCTCATTTATTAATGATGGTTAAGGTTTCCTAACCATAGACATGAGTTGTCAATTAATAATGAGATCATGTCATTGGGAGAATGATATGATGGATAGACCCAAATCAAGCAGAGCAATTAGATCGTGTCATCGTGTTCATCTTTGCGAAGCTTTTTCTTATGTCAAATATTGTATTCCTTAGACCATGAGATAATGCAACTCCCTGGTATCGGAAGAAAGCTTTGAGGTCATCAAACGTCATCCTATGAGAGGGTGATCATAAAGGTGTCTCTCAGGAGATCGGAAAGTACTTGTTGGGTTGTATGTATCGAGATGGGATTTGTCCCTCCCAAGTCGGAGAGATATACTTCGGGCCCACTCGGTAATCAATATCAACACCGCTTGCAAGCACGTGGTTAAGGAGTTAATCACAAAGTGATATCGGATTACGGAACGAGTAAAGTACTTGTTGTGAACGAGATTGAACTAGGTATGCCGATACCGACGATCGAATCTCGGATAAGTAAAATATCGCGCGACGAAGGGAATATATATGGGATTAATTGAATCCTGGCATCGTGGTTCATCCGATATGATCATCGATGAGTATGTGGGAGGCAATATGGGTTTCCAGACCCCGCTGTTGAATATTGATAGAAGATCATGTCTGCATATTCTCGAACCCGTAGGGTCACACACTTAACGTGTCTCGACGCTAGGATAGAATGGATAATTGGTTTATGAGTTTTTGTTCAGAGTCTCGGATGAGATCCAGGACATCACGAGAGGTTCCGGAATGGTCCGGATAATAAGATTCATATAAGGGAAAGCAGTTTTTGGATTTCGGAATTGTTTCGATTGTTCGGTATTGCACCGGAAGGTTCTAGAACCTTCTGGAGTGGGACCAACGTGGCCTAACTTGTCGGGAGGGGGCGTGGACCTACGAGGGAGTGCCCTGGCCGCATTGGTCCAGGGGCACAAGGCCCCATAGGCCCAGCCGGCCAAAACCCTAGGGAAACCCTAGGGAAACCTTCTAGAAGGAGGGGGAAAACTTGCCCCCCACTCCAACCCTTGGGGCCGCCGCCCTAGGGCTTGGAGGAGGGGCCAAGGGGGCCAGCCCCTATATAGAGAGGGCGCAGCCCTCCTCCACCACTCCTTGAACCCTAGCCGCCTACCTGCTGCCTCGGATCTCTCTCTCTCCCATTGCTGCGTGGCGAACCCTGCCTTGAAACTCTCCACCTTTGCACCACGCCGTCGTGTTGTAGATCCAATCTATCTCTCCACCCCACTTGCTGGACCGAGAAAGGAGGAGACGTCGAGGTGTCGTACGTGTGCATCTCTCGGAGGCATCGCCACTTGCGGTGTTGGATCGGATCGGATCACGAGGAGGAGAAGCTAGTACGACTACATCAACCACGTTCCGTTGAACATTCCGCTGTGCGAATCTTCAAGCGTATGAAGATCTCATCTATCCCCCCCCCTCGTTGTTTGCATCTCCTAGATTAGATCTTGGCTTTCCCGTTCGCATCTGTAGAATTTTTTTGATTTACTATGCTGCGAAACCCTTCAGGTTTTATGTATCTCAACAATATTAAGTTCCCCTCTTTATGTTGAAAATTTTGAAGTTGCACTTGTTTTACTTTCCTATGCTTGTTGCTTTGTGCTTTCATGACTTGTTTTTTACAAGATTATTTTTATAGGAAGTGGGTTAGACTTAAATTTGTTTTATATTTGCTTCTTGATGCTCTCTTTTACTTCAATTCATATTTCTTATGTGAGCATCATCAAAATTATCATGCCTATCTTAATGGCTATAAAGAAAGAGCTTTTGGGAGACAACCCATTATATTTTTGCTTTCAGTTTATTTTTATTTATTTGAGTCTTGGAAGTTGTTACCTCTGTAGCAACCTCTCCTTATCTTTTTGTTTGGTTTTTGTTCCAAGAATAGCATCTAATGAGAGGGAAGTAAGATTTAGGGAAGTTGTTGTCCCGAAACATATTTCTATGCTTCACTGTAAAAATCGTGAAAAATCCCAGTACGTCAGATTGAGCTCAAAGTTTTTGTGTGCATGCCCCTGGTATTTACCCAACTTTTATTAGTTTTGCACTTTTTGATTTGAGCGACAGAATTTTTCTAAAAAATCAGTCTTTACCTGCTTGTCTGTTTTGATAGATTTCTGTCATTATTTGCATTTGCCTCTTAATCGGTTTCTTTTTGAATTCTCTTTGATCACTTGAGATTTTAAAAGGAGTTGCTATAGTAGCTTATGTTTAATGGATGATTTACTTGAGTTGAAACTGAACCCAAAGGTTTATCATGTTGCATACACTAATGTTGCTAATGAAGATTGTGTGAAGTTTTGTATGAAGGAAGTTTTTAAGTGTAGGGAGAGAATGATGTGATGAGATGAAGTATGGACAGATTATCAAGCTTGGGGATGCCCATGTCACCCCAGGAAATATCCAAGAAGTACAAGCGTCAAAGGTTGGGTATGCCCAAGGCACCCCCATCTTCATCAACAAAAATCTCAGGTCTTCTTTTGAGATACTATACCTTTATTGCTTCATGCACTATGTGTTATTTTTGGAGCATCTTTGTTTTTGTTTTTAGTTTTATTTTGTTTTGTTTGCTACAATAAGTTGGTTGGATCCCAGCACACTTCTTTTGGAGAGAGACACACTCCATTTTCATTGCTTAGAACACTCTAGATTTCACTCTTAATGTTCTCCAAGTGTTCTCTTTTGCTAGGACTTCGTTTAGCTTTAGTATTCTTCTGCTTTTTGCTTAGAGCTTTTTAGTTCTTCTTTGTAGTTACGTGAGACATGATCCCTGGTCTTTATTGATTATTATCTTTGTGAGTTGTTTCAAATAAGTTTATTGGTGTTGGAAAAGAGTAGAATGTTTCATGCTTATAGTGGTACAAAAGGAAGCTTGTTTTGACTGTGGCTTAGACTTTATCATGTCATGTTAGATGTTGCTTTGACCATATTGAAAGAACATTTTATAATCCCTAGTGTTTTGTGTGTTAGATAACAATATCAAGGATTATTTAATGTGTGTTGAAGTGTTGCAGCCAGCTATGAGAAAAAGGGAAAGGATTCTGTTTTTGGGGGGACGGATAATCCGCCCCCACCAGGGGCGGATAATCCGCCCCTCCCTCTTCCCAAGCAGGCGCAAGGCCCAGAAGGGGGGCGGAATTTTGGCTGTATTTTCCGGCCCTTGAATAATCCACCCCTCGAGGGGCGGATACTCCGCCATCAAGCGCGGCCCGATTGCTCGCCCCCGAGATGGGGCGGAGTATTGGCCGGACTTTCCGGCATGGCCGGATAATCCGCCCCTCAGGTGGACCGGATTATCCGCCGCCCAAGATCTTCACCAAGCTTCACCAAGGCGCACGCCCCAGAGAGGGGGCGGAGTTTTCCCGGAATAATCCGCCCTTGGGGCGGAGTTTTCCCAGGGGGCGGATAATCCGCCCCAAGTGGGGGCGGATAATCCGCCCCCAAAGTTGTGCAACGGCCAGATCTGGGGAGGGGGTATTTAAGCCAGCCTTCCCCCTCCTGCCAGAACTCTTGATTCATCTCGAAAAAGACTAGATCATATCTGAAAGCTTCATCCAAGAGTGCTCCACCTAGATCCACCCAAAGGCCCCATCCCTTGGGGAATCGAAGGAGGAGAACTCGATCTTCATCATCACCAATCAAGCGCTTCATCTCCTCTCCATTCATTTGGAGAACCCCCGATCTAGTATTTCTTGCAAATACCTAGATCCTTGTTTTTGTTTATATTGATAAACCTTGTTCTTGTGGCAGCTTGTTGTCATCTCGAGCCCCAATTGGTTGTGGGTGTGTGCCCTGATAGTGTTGTAAAAGGCACCGGTTCCCGCCTCGAAGGGATCCAATAGTGGAGAAGGTGGATCAGGCCTCTCGTGGCGAGGTCCATCGGAGAATAGGGTGAGGCCTATTGTGGCGTGGTGGTCTTAGAACCGTCCACCCCTCCAACGCATATGTACTTCCCTTAATAAGGAAGGAACTGCGGTAAAACAAATCCCTGTGTCTCCACGTGCTCCACTACGGTTTCCTCGCTCCTCTTTTACGTGCTTAGTAGTTAGGGTTACATATAGGGAAATTCTCATAGTTGCATATCTAGAGAATTTACTTTGTGTCAAGACTAAAATTGAAAAAGTATTAAAAATTGGTTAGCACCTATTCACCCCCCCTCTAGGTGCCCATACGATCCATTTCAATTGGTATCAGAGCCTCGGCTCTTTTTTCGGGCTTAATCGCCTAAGAGAAGTATGGGTTCCAAGGGAGATGGGAGTGATGCTCCGGAGGTAGTCACCATGAACGATCTCAAGACGTTGGAAACAACCTTGGTGAGTTCAATGGAGGCTAAGATGGAAGAGATGCGTCAATTGATAATCGTCTCTCCACATCCAGCATCACCTCCATCTAACTCTGAGGATACCACTCCATAATCCAAGGAAGCGGGTAAACTGTTTCCAAAGATATGAAGTGGTTGGTGATGATACTAGCAAGAGCTCCTCCTCGAAAAGGATAGCGGTAAGGATGGATACAATGAGGTTTCTCATGTGTATTCCTGATCGCCTATCCCTCACCCACATATACATAATAGGGGTGATCCACCCAAACTTTCTGCATCTACTTTCTCTCAATGGCAATTTTGATGAAATCTCATGTGTGCAGTTCCTCCATAGAGTTGTGGAAGATCATCGAAAATGGTCTTCATGTTGGAAACCCCAACAATCTCACAAGAAGAGAAGTGGTAGATAGCCAACTCAACGCTACTGCTCTACACATGATACAGCTTGGTGTGGGTGACAAAGACATGCCACACATTCAGCATCTTAGCACAGCTAAAGAAGCTTGGGATGCCCTCACCGAGCTCTTCATCGGAAATGAAAGTATGAGAAGGAATAGATATGATGCCTTGAGCAATGAAGCTGAAGGATTCTATATGCTGGATGGAGAAGACCACGAGGACATGTATAGGAGGCTCAAGGCAATAGCCACAACCTTCAGAAACCACGGTGCAGCTCATGTTGATGATGCTTGGATCAAGCGCAAGTATGTCAGTGCTCTTATTCCATTTGAGCCCACAGATTTGAAAAGTCTCCAAGGTAGGCATAACTATCACCTCATGTCATCCAATGAAGTAATGCAACAAATGGCCGCTTTCAAAGTGGCTGCCAAGAATGCCAAAGATGCTCGTGCTCGAGCTATGGGGATGAAAAAGGGGGTCAACATGGCCTTGAAGACTAGTGTGATTGATCATGATGAATATGCGGTAGAAGGTATGGACTGTCCCGAGGATATAAAAAGGATCCATGGACAATACTTGGCTCTTTATGCAAGAAACTTTTGGAAAGATCCAGCCAAGGCTAAAGCTGAACTAGATCGCAAGAGTGGAGCCTATGGAAGAAAGGAAAATGGTCCCAAGCTAAGAACATGCTTCAATTGTGGTGACCGGATGCACTACGTAGCCGAGTGTCCATATCGAAGTAGAGAGGATAATGGAGGAAGACTCATTTTCAAGGACAAATCAAAAGCTCCACGTAAGAAACAATTTGTAAAGAAGAATGCTCCTTTCAAGAAGCAACCAAAGATTGTTCTAGTGGCTCAAGAAGAATATTCATCGGGGAGTGAAGATGAGGACGAGGACGATAGCTCTCAAGAGGTGGATGATATAGCCACCACATCTACATCAACATCTCTCTTCGACTCTCCGAACGAAAACATCATCAACAAGAATGCTACTTGCCTCATGGCAAGAAGCTCCGAGGTAATTTCTTCTAACTCTTCTTTTCCCAAGGCTATGATAGACATGGATGATCCTACTAGTCTTAAGGTCAAAGAAAAGATTATTGCTTTGGATTATTTCTACACTAAATTGCAAGGTGAGCACAAAGTTCGTTTTGAAGCCCTTATGGATCAGCTGGCCCAAAACGAAGCACTCCTCGAAGAAAAGGGCAGAATTGAAAGGGAGGATGCAATGGAAATTGCATCCCTAAAAATGCTATTGAAGAAGAAGAAGCTCGGGTCTCTGTTGAAGAGAGGCTCGAGTCTATGGAAGAGTCACATGAAGAAATTGTGACTAAACTTGTTAAGGAACGTGACAATGCTGTCACCAAGGCAAAGAAGTTAAAGAAGGAAAGGATTGACTTTGGGGCTGCTCATGATAGACTCTCCGAGGAATTGGAGAAACTTGACAATGCTCACAAGGCGTTGAAAAACGAGTTCTCTATTCTCAATGAGTCACATGATCAGCTTCAAAGTCGATTGGACAAATATGATACTCCTAGCTCGTCAAACTCAACATATAGTAACAAGGAAAATGCTAGTGTGGAAAAAGAAGTGATCAAGGACATCACTACCAAGGACAAAGGTGTGCTAGATGAAGTCCTTGGCAAGCAAAGGTCAAATCATGGTAAAGAGGGACTTGGGTATGTCACCAAGTCCAAGAAGAAGAAAACCAAGAAGAACAAGACCAAGAATGTGCAATTAAAGACAAGCACCGCTGAGAAGAATGTCACAAAAGACAAGACTAATGATATTGGTTTTGCAGGGTCTCACAATCCGAATTATGAACTCTTTTGTGATGACTATGGCGATGTTTATGCTTATTATGTTGGTCCTTTTGATGAATATATTGCTTGGTCTATTTGGGTCCCAAAGACCCTTGTTACTAACATGAAAGGACCCATTGGAAAATGGGTACCTAAAACCAAGAAGTAATTTTCTTGCAGGGCTATGCTTCCTGTGGGTCAAAATGGGTGCTGGATAGTGGCTGCACTAGTCATATGACCGGAAGCAAGGAGATCATCACGGAGATGCGTCCAAATCATGATAATATCACAGTCTCCTATGGTGATAAGTCTAAATCTCAGGTATTGGGTCTTGGCAAGGTTGTGGTTTCCCATGATATCTCTCTCGTGGACGTCATGCTTGTTGAGACCCTAGGTTACAACCTTCTTTCTGTTCGTGCCCTTGGCAAGATGGGTTTTGCTGTTTTTATCGATGATGATTTGGTGGTACTCTTGTGGAGCAAGTCTCTAAAGGTCGCTTTCGTTGGATACGTCGAAAATGACCTGTATGTGGTGGACTTCTCGGGGAAAACCACTTCGGGTCTGATGTGTCTATTCGGAAAGGCCGACGTGGGTTGGCTATGGCATCGTAGTTTAGCCCATGTCAACATGAGAACTTTGCAAAGTCTCCAGAAGGGTGGCCACATCCTTGGACTAAAAGACAATGTCTCTTTTGCCAAAGATCGTGTTTGCAGGGCTTGTGTAGAAGGAAAAATGCATGACTCTCTCCACAAGAGGAAGACTATTGTGTCATCAAAGAGGATCTTGGAATTACTTCATGTGGATTTATTTGGTCCTCCTTCTCATGCAAGTCTTGGTGGGAATAAATATTGCTTGGTCATTGTCGATGATTACTCAAGATATACATGGGTCTATTTCTTCAAGCTGAAAAGTGAGACTCAACGAACTGTCATCGACTTTGCCAATGAAGTTCAACATCAACACAATGTTCCTATCTTGGCAATTAGAAGTGACAACGGCTCCGAATTCAAGAACTACACTTTAAATGAGTTTCTTAGCGAAGAGGGGATTAAACATCAATATTCTGCTGCGTACACCTCTCAACAAAATGGTGTAGCCGAGAGGAAGAACCGGACTTTGATGGATATGGCAAGATCTATGCTAGCTGAATTCAAGTCTCCTTATAATTTTATCCACTGCTTGTCACTCATCAAACCGGCTCTACCTTCAAAAGATTTTGGACAAAACTCCATATGAAATCCTTACCGGTAATAAGCCCAACATCTCATACTTCAGGGTATTCGGGTGTAAGTGTTTCTTTCTTATTAAAGGTGTCCGTTTGTCAAAATTTGAGTCCAAGTCTTTAGAAGGTATTTTTGTTGGTTCTGATGCGAATCCACACTTATAGAGTCTACAACAAGCTCACTGGGATTGTTGTAGAATCTTGTAGTGTGGAGTTCGATGAAAATAACGACTCCTTTGTAGGGCAAGTTGATGTTTGTGATGCAGATGTTGAAATACCCCAAGATGCCATAAGAAGAATGGGCGTGGGATTTTTTCGCCCCATTGAGGAACCCCTTGTGGCGGATCGGGAAGGACAATGTTCCACACATGTGGAGCCCTCATCTACACAAGATCAACAAGCTCCTACTGTTGGAGAAAATCCTGCATCAACACCGCAATCTGCTGAAGATCAACTGTACCCTGGACAAGTTGGTAGTCCCAGGCCAGACTATCCGCCCCTCCAAGGCGGACAATCCTTACAGCACTCCAACTCGTTCCAGTGGATCTGAAGGAGAAGTCAACAACTCTGAAGCTCCCAGGCCGGATTCTCCGGCCCCCGATGGCAGATTATCCGGCCCTGGGTCTCCAACTCTCGTCAGGCATTCTCAGGAAGATGGTTCTGGTACTTCACCTCCCAGGCCGGATAGTCCGGCCCCTCCAAGGGGCGGATTATCCGGGCCTGAAGAAAATGTTCAGCAACAATCTTCTGGCCTTAATGGAGACCAAGATCAAGGGCAGGGCAGTAATCAAGACAAGGATACAACTATTGAATCAACTCCTCCTAGAAACAATAAGGACATTGAGGCTCGTCGCAAGGCTCGTGCTGATCGGAACCTTGAACTAAGAGGTCACACTCTTGACAAGGTTGTTGGTGATCTACGACGAAGGGTATCCACTAGAAGAGAACTTGCAAGCTTCTGTGATCATCAAGCTCACATTTCCATGGTTAAACCGAAGAAGGTTTTTGATGCTCTTGAAGACCCCGATTGGGTTGTTGCAATGCATGAAGAACTAAATAACTTCGAATGCAACAAAGTTTGGAAGCTCGTAGAAAAACCAAAGGATTACCGCAATGTTATCGGCACCAAGTGGATCTTCAAGAATAAACAGGATGAAAATGGCATTGTTGTGAGGAATAAAGCACGACTAGTGGCTCAAGGATTCTCTCAAGTGGAAGGAATTGATTTTGGCGAGACTTATGCTCCTGTGGCTCGTCTTGAGTCCATCTGTATCCTTCTTGCATATGCTGCCCATCATAATTTTAAATTACAACAAATGGATGTTAAGAGCGCTTTCCTTAATGGTCCTCTACATGAGTTAGTATACGTCAAGCGCCCGGGGTTTGAGGACCCCAAATTCCCGAACCATGTCTACAAACTCGATAAGGCGCTCTATGGCCTTAAACAAGCCCCACGTGCGTGGTATGAGCACCTTAAAGAGCTTTTGCTAGACCGTGGTTTCGAAGTTGGGCAAATCGATCCCACTCTTTTTACTAAGAAGGTTAATGGGGAGCTTTTTGTATGCCAACTTTATGTAGACGACATTATTTTTGGCTCTACTAACTAAGCGTTTAACGATGAATTTTCAAAGCTTATGACTGACAGGTTTGAGATGTCCATGATGGGTGAGCTAAGGTTCTTTCTTGGATTTGAGATCAAACAACTTAGAGAGGGAACCTTTATCAATCAAGCTAAGTACATCCAAGACATGCTCAAAAGGTTCAAGATGACGGATCTCAATGGCGTTGCTACACCAATGCAAACAAAGTGTCATCTTGAGCTCAATCCCAAGGGTAAAGACGTTGATCAAAAGGTATACCGATCCATGATCGGCTCTCTCCTTTACCTCTGCGCATCTAGGCCCGATATCGTGTTAAGTGTAGGAGTGTGTGCAAGGTACCAAGCCACTCCTAAAGAAAGCCACTTAGTGGCGGTCAAGCGAATCTTCCGATATTTGGTTCATTCCCCAAATTTTGGGTTATGGTATCCCAAGGGTTCAAGTTTTTCTCTATGTGGCTACACTGATTCAGATTGGGCTGGTGACAAAGATGATAGGAAATCAACCTCTGGTGCCTGTCAATTCTTGGGCAGGTCTCTAGTGTGTTGGTCATCAAAGAAACAGAATTGTATTTCACTCTCAACTGTCGAAGCTAAATATGTTGCTGCTGCAAGTGCTTGTACACAATTGTTATGGATGAGGCAAACTTTAAAGGAATATGGTGTCAATTGTGACAAAGTGCCTCTATTATGCGACAATGAAAGTGCTATCAAAATTGCTTACAATCCCGTGCAACATACAAGAACAAAACACATAGAGATTCGCAACCACTTTATTCGGGATCATGTTGCTCGTGGAGATATTGCTCTATCCTTTGTGAGCACGAAGAACCAACTTGCTGATATTTTCACGAAGCCTCTTGATGAAGCAAGATTCTGTTATTTGAGGAATGAGCTAAATATCATAGATTCAAGGAGCTTGGCTTGACTATCCTTGCACATTCACTTGCTCTTATTCATGTATTTGGTTTAGATGCGGGCATAGACATAGGGGGAGTGTGGTCCTAATTGATTGGGCCAACCCTCCCCCCATAATGCCGAAAGCAAGTAAAATCATTTCCCTTAATATCATTTTGTGATATGTGGGTCATCGATGAGCATTGGTTTTGAACTCAAGATACATCTTCGCGGTGTCATGCCATGCGCTCCAACATGGTGGCTTGACCGCCCTCTTCCTTGAGAAGAGTTGGTTTTTCATGGGTCTCGTTGGATTTTCTTGCATATCTCATGTTCTTATGGAAAACACACTCAAATTCGGCTTTTGATTGATTTGATTTTTGCAAATTTGGGTGTGTAGTACCATCTCAGTTTGATGCTCTCAACCCAAGCCTTTCTCTTCCCCCTTGAACCATCTATTCTTTCACACAAGTCCTCCAAAACACCATCGAGAGGTTTGCTAGGTTGCTCTGGCTGATTACGCACTTACAGAATTTGCAGGGGCGGATTATCCGCCCTAAGTGAAGTGGATTATCAGCCAGGCGAAATCAGCCCTTATAGGCTGGGTCGGGAGGCAGGCTCAAGCAGGCAGCAGTCCTCCCCAACCTACCTCTGCCCCCGGCCATGGAGCATCCGCCTCTACCGGAGTCGATTCGACCACCGGATTCTCCGGGCTCTCCCCGGATCTTCTTCACCTCGCCTCCGGGTATCTTCTCCTCCGCGATTTTCCTCCAATGAGTGAGGGTAACTCCCTCATCTCTCCCCTTTTGTATGGGATGTATTTTATTTGGTGGAAATCTCGTTGTAGAAGGTTCTTGGTGTTGTTCCTTACATGCTAGAATCAGTAGACTTGCAACCCTAGTACCCGATCTGTTTTGCCATGGTAGATCTGAGCCAATCCAGAAATTTTCTGCGGGGGGCGGATTATCCGCCCCTGCCAGGGCCGGATAATCCGGCCTGGAGAGTAAAATCGGTCATTTTGGTTACATACGCACATGCATATCTTTGGTTATGGGGTTGCATTGCTACTCTTTCTCCGTGTTTTTCTCCTGGACTTGTGTGTATGCTTATCTCCATGCTATCCCTCTAATGCTTTTCACAGGTGGTTCCAAGCCGACCAAGACCTTCGCCCATCGTTCCCGTCCCCGTTATCTCAAGCCCACTGTAGACGGGAAGTTCATTGACGAGACCGAGGTTAGCAGAGCAGCAAGAGAGGCTGAACGGATGGCAGAGGCAAGTAAGAAAACTAAGAGGACCGCATCTCGCAAGGGCAAACAGTCTCGGCCCAATTACAAGGCTATGGACAGTCTTCAGTATGCCACCATTCATCAGACTGATTATTATGATGAGGCTGACAGTGATGGTCCCCCCGAGGACGAAATGTTTTGGAATGCCCACTTTCGGGCTATTCATGATGATGTCTATGCTACTCTCAAGATTCGCCCCATGCGTCCCATCAATTTGACTGAGGCTCAATCCAAGACAAGGCTCATTGAGGCACTCGATGTGACCAACAAGATGGGGCTGCACCGCCTCATGACTATCCAATGCAACTATGATTCCTCTGTGGTGCGGCAGTTCTTCTCAACTCTGGTGATTTGCGGTGATGAGCGTCGCACTATGAAGTGGATGACAGGGACAACCATGCTTCAGTCGGACTTTCGCACCTTTGGGCAGGTTCTTGGTTATGCATTCCATGGCCGTGACACTCCTTCGGGCCACCGTATCATTTCTCGTCTGAAGCCATCCAAGGATACTGCACTTGCTCCTTGCCTTTCCTCACGATGGGGTTCTTTGGTACTTTCGCTGGTCTCTCTCCCTTGTATGCAGCCCTTGTTGGCATTTTTAGGGACTGCATCGCTCCTAGTGGTGGCAACAATGACAGGATCCGTGGCCACCTGGTTCCACTTCTTGCGTTTGCTCACGAGTGTGCCACTAACTCTGGATCAGCCACATGTTACAAACTGGATGTCATGGACTATATTTATCATGAGATGACGGATGCTATGATCAACAGTCTCTCTATTCCTTATGCTCCGTTCATAATGATGCTCGTCAGGCATATGTTGCCACATGAGGATTTTGGCACTGCTCTGGATGGAATTCACTAGCCCAAGAAAATCTACAACAAGGCTCAGAAGACCCATCACCCTTCCACTGCCCCGGAGTCCTTCATGCGTGATGCTCGGGCTAGTGGTCGTTGTTCCACGGTGTCCCCAATGGCACGCGAGGTCAAGCAGCTTACTTGGTTCCAGCGGAACATTCTGTGCATGGGTATTGACATTCACAAGGGCCAATATGAGGCGTACCGCAGGGATCATGAGAGGGATCACACGCAGCAGCTTATCCTCCACCATGTCTCAGGTGCCTGGCCATCCACCTCCTCCTTGCTCCGGATCCGTATGCTCGATTGGAACACCTCGAGGGATCAACTATGGCGAGCTCGAGTTGCCTCTTTCCTCCTCCACCGAGGGCACCCACTCCTCCAGTGATGTGATGATGATGAGTATGATGAAGAGGAAGGGGCGGGAATGACTACGAGGATGAGGAGGAGTGATCTCAGGCGTTAGCATCGCTCTTCTTCCTTTTTGGCGTTTCGATGCCAAAGGGGGAGAAGTAGTTCTATTAGGTCTCGTGGATTTGCAAGGGTCGGGCACAAGCTTTTCTCTTTTAGTCATTTTTATTTGCTTGCTTGTGCCTTTTCTAGCGTGAACTCTTTTGCTATTTGTGTTTGTCTATGTAAGACTATGTCGTACTTCACTATGTTTGGTATTCATGGAATTCTGGATCTATCTATTATGGACCTCATGGAATTCTGGAATTATGGAGCATATTTGATGGCATATGGATTCATGGGATTATCTATGTATGCTTTGGCTATTTTCTCATCCCGATGGTATGACCTTGTTTCCCAAACCACCTCGTTTCAATTATCTTGGTTATGGAAGTAGTGTTCTCCCTAGTGTGTGTATTTGTATTCAAATGCAAATCTTAAATATGCACACATCTAGGGGGAGCGTCTTTCATTATTTGAGGTGGCATTTGCCGGTTTTATTGCAAATCCTAATATTGTCATCTAACACCAAAAAGGGGGAGATTGAAAGAACATTTTATAATCCCTAGTGTTTTGTGTGTTAGATAACAATATCAAGGATTATTTAATGTGTGTTGAAGTGTTGCAGTCACCTATGAGAAAAAGGGAAAGGATTCTGTTTTTGGAGGGATTTTGGCCGGATTTTCCGGCCCCGCCGGATAATCCGCCCCTCAGGGGGGGCGGATAGTCCGCCCCCCTGCTCATCGCCAAGGCGCAAGCCCCAGAGATGGGGCGGAGTATTGGCCGGACTTTCCAGCATGGCCGGATAATCCGCCCCTCAGGAGGGCCGGATTATCCGCCCCCCAAGATCTTCACCAAGCTTCACCAAGGCGCAAGCCCCAGAGAGGGGGCGGAGTTTTCCCCGGATAATCCGCCCTTGAAGTGGCGGAGTTTTCGAGGCGGATAATCCGCCCCAAAGTTGTCTGTGGCCAGATCTAGGGAGGGGGTATTTAAGCCAGCCTTCCTCCTCCTGCCAGAACTCTTGATTCATCTCGAAAAAGACTAGATCAGATCTGAAAGCTTCATCCAAGAGTGCTCCACCTAGATCCACCCAAAGGCCCCATCCCTTGGGGAATCAAAGGAGGATAACTTGATCTTCATCATCAGCAATCAAGCGCTTCATCTCCTCTCCATTCATTTGGAGAACCCCCGATCTAGTATTTCTTGCAAATACCTAGATCCTTGTTTTTGTTTATATTGATAAACCTTGTTCTTGTGGCAGCTTGTTGTCATCTCGAGCCCCAATTCGGTTGTGGGTGTGTGCCCGATAGTGTTGTAAAGGCACGGTTCCCTCGAAGGGATCCAATAGTGGAGAAGGTGGATCAGGCCTCTCGTGGCGAGGTCCATCGGAGAATAGGATGAGGCCTATTGTGGCGTGGTGGTCTTAGAACCGCCCACCCCTCCAACGCATATGTACTTCCCTTAACAATGAAGGAACTGCGGTAAAACAAATCCCTGTGTCTCCGCGTGCTCCACTACGGTTTCCTCGCTCCTCTTTTACGTGCTTAGTAGTTAGGGTTACATATAGGGAAATTCTCATAGTTGCATATCTAGAGAATTTACTTTGTGTCAAGCCTAAAATTTAAAAAGTATTAAAAATTGGTTAGCACCTATTCACCCCCCTCTAGGTGCCCATACGATCCATTTCACATATGCTTAGTAATTATTGTTGTAGCATGACTTGTGTCAAACAATTGAGATTCCTTAATGTGCCATGAAAGAATCATAAGTTGTTTTAGCATACAAAAGCATAATATTGTGGTATTCTCCTTTGATGATTTATTTCGGTTGACTTGGCACATGCTTACACCATGTTAAAACTATGAACGAGTCACCTTATCCTCTATGATCATTTAGTTTTTGACTTGTGATATCACTTTATGCTTTGATTAATAATGTTTTGTCGCTCTGCATGATTATGGCCATTATTGCTCTCTTAGTTGGTCGCTCCCAGTCTTTTGCTAGCCTCCACCTATACTGAGTATGAGCCCTACTCGTGCATCAAACTCTCAAGAAACCAAGTTATTCCAAAGAGTCCACTATAAACTCCTCTGTATGGTGTGTTACACCATTCTAAGTATATTCATGTTTTTATCTATCTTCCAAATTAAACTTTTGTTGTGTGAAAATTAGTGATTAAAGCTCTCACGAACTTGATGGCACACTTTATTTTCTTGCACTTAATAGACTTGAACCATTGTGCCCATATATGTTGCTTATATGCTTGCAAATTATAAGCTGGGAGTTAGCAGAACCATGTTGTCAACACCCGGATTTTTAATCCCAGATGCATGTTATGACATACATCGCAATCCCAGGATTACCATTTTTGCGAGACATAACAGATTGGATATCACAGTACATCATCCATTACAAACCATAATATAGGTCTTACAAATAAAGGATCTCATGATCCAGTCTTAATACAATCAACACAGCGGAATAACGTAATAATAGTAGCATGGGCGAAGCTCCATCTTCATGGTCACAGGCAATGCTGACGATGGGAGATGATCCTAGTTGTCGTAACCTTCCTGTGGTCCATCCTCCTGATAGTCCTCTTCATAGTCTGGCCACGGGAATAGCCAGGAACAAAGCCATGAGTACTCTTTAAGTACTCGCAAAATATCACTAACAAGTAAGTGTTTTGAGTAGGAATACTAAGCTCTAGGTTATTTTGCAAAAAGCCAGATTTATCTCTAACTGAGTTTAGAAGTAAAGAAAACTAGTTTAAGGTTTTATAACACCTAAGTGGGAACTTGAGTTTCATATCACAACCCTGTTGTGGTCAAGTCAAAGTCATGATTCATTTCACAAGTCATTTTGAAAACATCTGACAACGGAACAGTATGTCCACTCCAACTGTCCATAACCGCGAATGCGGCTATTCGAATAGTTTGACACTCTGCAGAGGTGATACACTTTCACCACAACATTCGATACATCCGTCAGGAGCAATCCTGATTTCACCATACTCAGTATGCGGATAATCAATCCTAACCTTTCAATTACACACCCTAGTATAGGCACCTCTCCTATGAGTTTGGCCTCCCAACCATGACCATCCGTCATCTTGGGAACTACACAGGTGGACAATCATCACGAGGTAGCCTCATCTCAAACCTCGGCCGCAAGGGAACCCATACTAAGATATATAAACTTCCAGTCAAGCCCTACCCAAATTCGGGTATTGTGGTTGTACGGTAAAATTGGAATGGTATCGCATCCAGACACAACCATCAGTTTTATAAAAGGGCTAAGTCTCATGCCTCAACATTTTCATCATCTGGTGTTCAAGAACACATGTCAAAACATCTCATTAGAATGACTCATCATTCTAAGGTTTTCATAACCATTTTCACCAAGTATTCCCATCTAAAAAAATCAAGTTTTATGCTTAGCACTAGCAACTACAACTGGGGGTAATCACTAATGAGGGGTGGTAATCAAGTGTGACTTATCTAAGTTCAATCTCATGCCTCAGTATGACATCAAGATCTAACTAACTTAGGCCAAGTTTTATGCTCTTTATGCTACCTGTAAATATCTTCCCAACACTTCACAAGTCACTAGGTAAGCATAACCAAGGAACTTTGATAAAGAAATAAAAGAATCAAGCTTACAAGTAAAACTGGGATTTGGTATAATCAAAGTTGCAAGTGTTAGCTTGCTAGGATGGCTTGCTAATGGTATCTTGCATTAGATAGCTTGCTAGGTAAGGTAACTTGCAAGTTTTAGCTTTATAAGTCAACTTATAGTGTTAAGCTTGCTTAGTTAGTAACTTGCCTTGTGCAGTGCAGTGGTTGAAGTTCTCCTCTGCTTCTTCTTCGTAGTAGTCTCCTTCCTCTTCATATCCTTGGTCGGTACTAGCGTCTATAAATAAATACGAGGTACACAATCACCAAACAATACTTAACTACTTCTATTAGGCAAATAAGGGTTTACACTAGATGATCTAGCATCATCACAATCATCACAAGGATTAAGGCAATAGTTTTATTTATTTTATTTTAGAAAAGTAATTTCTACTCATTGAAAAACTAATTAAGATTTAATATTCTCCAATCAAAACATGGGATCACGTTGACACATGTCATCACCACATATTTCAATACTTGGGAATGTGATTTAAAGTGGTGTCATAATTTAATAAGGTTTAACCTTTTTATTTTAATTAATTAAAGTGACTAGAAATGCCTATGGGGCATTCTTTTATTACTTGTACATTATTACTGCAAGTAAACTTAGATATTTTTATATATTCAGAAAGGTCTTGTCAAATGTGATTTTTGAGAGTTGGAATCAACTCAAAAGCATTGATGGTTGAATTTTGAAAAATGTTTGAATGTAGAAAAGCCTCTGCCTTGTTATTTTTACTATAGGTGATCTATAATTTCAAATGGTTTGAATCCAACGGGCTTGGATTAAGAATTTCCATATCTTTCTAGAAAAATTGGTTTCATGCATTTTGGTTTAGTGAATCTCTCTGAATTGATTTTTGAATCTACTGCCAGAACTAGGTTTGAAACTAAATAGATAAATCTAAATTCAAATGAACTGGGTCATGAAATCTAATCGGGCGCCCAATGCGCCAGCTGTGTGAGGCTGGTTAAGTGGTTGTCCCCACTAGTCAGTGAGACAGGGGGTGCGAAGGAGTACATGGCGATTACGACTGTAGGATTAGATCAAGGATCAACAGCTCACGGCCATCATCCTCGTCTAAACAGAACTCGACGGGTTCGGGACCCTAGCGCGACCAGTGGGGGTCTGTGGCGGCTCACCGGGGCTTAGGCGATGGTCGGCGATGGGGGCGAACGACGAAGTCGACAACGACGATTCTCCTGGTAATGGCGGATCCTCCTGGGGTGGCTCCAATCGACGGCGCCCTTCTCCTCCAGCAGCGGCAGGCTCTGGCGAGATTCCAGCGATGCTGCGCTCGCCTTGCTCCGGGAAGAAGTGGGAACGATTAGTGAGATGTAGGCAGTGGAATGGTGTGAATAAATCGAACGGGGAATGCCTCTATTTATACTTCGATGAGGGAACCGAAGGGTGCGGGTAGAGCTCGTCGGGGTCGGGGTTACAACGAGCTATGGCCATGGCTGATGGTAGGGGACGATGCGCGGTCTATTGGCGATGCTCAACGTCTTGATGGCGAGGTAAGGGGCGGTGTGGTTCGATCGGAACGCGTCGACGCTCTGAGCGGCACTGACGGCGGTTTTGATGGCGCACAGTGGCTACGGGTCGTGCAGTGGCGAACGGGGTTGTCTAGGAGGTTCCTGGGACGATGGTGATCACATACGCGGGCGGCAAAGGCGGGGCGTGGTTTGTGCGAGTGTGTCGAGCGCGGCGCTCTAGACATGGTCGCAGAGAAATGGGCGCGTGCGGTTCTCGGTGGTCCAATGCCTGGTAAGGGTCGAGGGCTGGACAGGGGGTGGCGGTGGACGGTGGCGTGTTTCCCAGACACGGTGGCTAGGAGCGGCGCTTGCTCTGGTTAGCTTGCCGTGGTCGGCCGGCAAGGGTGCTCTCGGGCAGGCTCGGCATGGCGCATTGAGTAGGGGATAGGTTGGTTCTATGCATTTCTTGGCACTGGGGAGACATGGATGATCAATGGTGAACAATGTTTAGCCAAATTACTGCTGAAAACAGTGAAGTTTGGCCAAACTTGATTTCTGTCTCCAAGTATTTGATGAAATGGCCGCAAGAAATTCATATTTGAATTTTTGGATGAAACTTGGTGGGTGCAATGGTCACATACTAGGTAGTCTCTAGTTGATTGGATTTGTCAAGGTGCACTGGTTTGGTTAGATTTTGAGAAATGGTGATCTTCCCATATGAACTAGATTCAATTTTCAAATGTCAGTTAAATAGGGTTGCCAAATGTTTCTGTGGGTTTGCAAGGTGGGCTTGGGTTCACTTTCACTTGGTCTAGCAAGGGGTGAAAAGAAATGGATTTGTTTCTATTTGAAATCTTGGACTAGAAACACTCAAAGTGGTCTAGTGGGCAAGATTGGCAAAAATGACCATTTGCTTATTTTGTTTGTTGTTGAATTTCTATTGATTTGGTTCTGCTTGGAAATGATTTAGATGATGTTGTTTTCATCTTTAAACCAATCCTTGTCATTCATAACAATCACACGAGTCCATTCAAGCATTCATGCATTCATCATATACACACATGCATATGAATTTTATTTAACAAAGTTTTTGTTAACCCTAATTTTGGGTGATTAGAACTTGATAACCTTGATTAATATTTTTGGGATGTTACAAACCTTCCCTCCTTAAACAAAATCTCGTCCTGCGATTTGAGAAAGAGAGAACTAAGATTTAAAGAGATCTGGAAACTCCGTCCTAATGTAGTCTTCTCGCTCCCACGTAGCTTCTTCTTCAGTGTGGTTACTCCACTGCATCTTGAGAAATTTGATACTCCGGGTCCTGGTGGTTCTATATGAGACACATATACTTAAAATGACAAGAACTTGCTTGTGACTAAAGTTGAGTAGCATGAGGAACGACCCTCGTACTCAAGGGGTATGAGATTTTCAACTTGTGATTTGTGAAGCATATAACTCATATTTGCCTCACTTTAACCTTAATCACTTCAAGATGCTTATGATGGGGGCAATGAAGCTCAAAGCTAGTAAGTACCATAATTTTTGGAAGCTCTTTATGAAACTTGAAATCCCTACTTCCCTCTGTGAAGGGCCTTTCTTTTTAATTTTTGTTGAGTCTCCATCTTCTATCTTTCTGCACCAATTAAGAGAGCATAGTTGTCATTCTGAGTTCAATGTGCATTGTCCCAAAACTTGTTGATTGATTCATAATTATGGTATTTCTTGTTCTTAAATTATTTGTATCTAGTCACCCTTATGAACTTTGAAGGTGTCCTATGCATTTATGTTTTTCTATTCCATGAAGGACAAGCTGAATACCACTCTTGCTATGTTTTCTATATGTGAAACAAAATAAATTCTTTCAATGCATTGTTATTTATGATCTTTTCTTGTGTTGCCTTTCGTGTTGCAACATACTTGCTATGTCTTATTGTTAGGAATATATCTTTCCTGCTATCAATGCTTTACAATACCTTGATCAAGATTGTGATGGTGCATGTCACCTCAAAAATTATTCTTTATATCACTTACCTACTCAAGGACGAGCAGGAGTTAAGCTTGGGGATGCTGATATGTTGCAAATGTATCTATAATTTTTGATGCTCCATGCTTATTTTGTACCAACTATCTTATGTTTTGTCTACACTTTGAGGCATTTTTATACATTTTCTAGAACTAACCTATTAACAAGATGCCATAGTGCCAGTTCCTGTTTTCTGATTTTTTTTGTTTCAGAAAAGCTAGTAAATAAATATTCTCAGAATTGGATGAAACAAAAGCAAAAGTTCCTATTTTTACCGACACAACACGGAGTCCGAAGGGGAGACAAAGAGTAGCCGCGAAGCAACCACACCAGGTGGCCGCACGGGCCCCCTAGTCGCACCACCATATGTTGTGGGCCCCTCGGGAGTCCACCGACCTTGCCCCTTCGCCTATATATTCCCCCTGAGGCAAAAACCTTAAACACCAGATCAAATATTCACGAAAAGTTCCGTGGCGCCATCGCCGCCACCGAAGAGGAGATTCGGGGGACAAAAGTCTCTGTTCCGGCACCCTTCTAGGATGGGGAATTGCCAACGAAGCCATCTCCATCGACTCCACCGCCATCTCCATCGTTGTTGCTGACTCCCATGATGAGAAGGGAGTAGTTCTCCCTCGAGGCTAAGGACTCTACCGGTAGCTATGTGTTCATCTATCTCTCAATGCGTGATCTTATTGTGATCATGAGCTTTGTAATTTAGTTGAATAAGTAGATCTACTCTGCTACTCAAGTGCTTTAATTAATGTAATCTCCGCTTATCCCCACGTGTGTGAAGTTGACAGTATGCACACCGTGTGACACTTTGGCTAGACTTTACAGAAATACTTATCATGAGTTATAATTTGAGTTGGATGTCTCTATGAGATTGTGGTGTTTGTTGGAACCATCTAGCGCCAAAGGTGACAGGTCTGGGGTTACCTACATGGGGAATTGATGTCTACACACTTCTATTCTTGTAGACAGTTGTTGGGCCTCCAAGTGCAGAGGTTTGTAGAACAGCAGCAAGTTTCCTTTAAGTGGATTACCCAAGGTTTATCGAACTCAGAGAGGAAGTGGTCAAAGGTATTCCCTCTCAAGCAACCCTACAATAAAGATACAAGAAGTCTCTTGTGTACCCAACACACCCAATATAGGTGCACTAGTTCTGCGAAGAGATAGTGAAATAAAAGTGGTAACGGTGCCAGAAAATAGCTTGACGGTGAGGCAAACACTAAAGGCGACAAGAAGGAAGCAAGCAAACATGCAACAGATCTAGTAGCAAACGGTGTTTCAATGCTTAGAAACAAGGCCTAGGGATCATACTTTCACTAGTGAACACTCTCTCATATAAATATCCTCTCTTCATGATACTACTCTTAACTACTCTCCGGTTGGACACTCTAATCCAAGGTAGGGCTATATCAGCACACCTCAAAGTCCGCCTTCCCCAATCTAGATAACCCCACACTGTCACCTTGAGCGCTAGATGGTTCCAACAAACACCACAATTTCATAGATACATCCAACTCCAAATATAACTCATAACAAATAATCAATCTAGCCAAAGTGCCACACACGGTATGCCCGCTGTCACTTTCACAAACGTGGGGAAAAGCATAGATCTATTAAACCACAAAGTATTTATATAGACTCAAGCCTAAGTGCCACCATGGCATGCACGCTGTCACTTTCACACACATGGGGAGAGCAGAGATCTAATGAAGCACTTGAGTAGCAAGGTAGATCTACTTGATTACAAAGCTCATGACCATAACAAGATCATGCATATAGAGAGAGATGAACACATAGATACCGGTAGAGCCCTTAGCCCTGAGGAAGAAATACTCCCTCCTCATCATGGAGATCAGGAACAGTGATGAAGATGGTCATGGAGATAGATGGAGATGGCTCCTGGGGAACTTACCCGTCCCGGCAGGGTGCCGAAACAGATACTTCCTGTCCTGCGAATCTCCCCTTCGGTGGCGGTGGCACTGTGGAGGTTTTCATGGATGTTTCTGGGATGCCCTAGGGTTTTTGGGTCGGGTGATTCTTATAGGCGCAGGAATCAAGGTCGGTGGGGGTCCAGGGGGCCCACACCGTGGCGCCCAGTGCTTTCAGCGCCTTAGGGGTGCGGCCACCTGAGGGCCCTCGTCTCGCTCGTGGTTCCGTGTTGCTCCGGGAAAAATAATAACTTTGGCTTTTGTCCCGTCCAATTCCGAGAATATTGATTTTATGCCTTTCTGGAACCAATAACAGAAGAAAACAGGCAACTGGCACTTTGGCAACTTGTTAATAGGTTAGTTCCAGAAAAGATATAAAAACACCTAAAAGTGTAAACAAAGCAAAGCAAAGTAGATACTAAACAAGCATGGAACATCAAAAATTATAGATACGTTTCTGATGTATCAACATCCCCAAGCTTAACTCCTGCTCGTCCTCGAGTAGGTAAGTGATAAACGAATAATTTTTGAGGTGACATGCACCCTCACAATAAAGATCCAACCATTTGCAAGCATTGAAAGCTGAGATCAAAGAACTCTAAACATGTGCATGAAAGAATGGAGTTCTAACAATAGGACATAATAACTATGCATGCAACATGAAAGGCTACAAACAAAGATCATGAATAACATGCATTGAAAAACGTTTGTTTGTTTCACATACATAAAACATGGCATAGTGGCAATCAGCTTGTCCCTCATAGAGTAGCAAATAGATGCATAGGACACCTTCAAAGTTCACAAGGGTGACTAGAAACAAATAGCACAAGAACAAGAAATATCACAATATGCATCAATCAATAAGTTTTGGGACACTGCACATAGAACTAAGAATGGCAACTATGCTCTCTTAATGGTGCCTAAAGGTAGAAGGTGGAGACTCAATAGTGGTGGAAGAAAGGCCCTTCATAAAGGGAAGCAGGGATTTCATGTTTCAAAAAGAGCTTCCAAAAAATTATGGTACTTGTTAGCTTTCAGCCCGCATTGCCCCTATCATAAGCATCTTGAAGTGATTAAGGTTAAAGTGAACAAACTAGGGAGTATATGCTTGACAAAGTATAAGCTGGTAATCTCAAGTCCCTTGAATATGAGGGCCACACCTCATGCTACTCAACTTCAGGCCCAGGTAAGTTCTTGTCATTGTAAGTATTTGCATATCACTGAGAACCGCTTAACGGGTACCCTTGCACACATGGTACAGGAGCTTGCCCATAACCAAAATGACAAGGCAAGCAGACAATGAGCATCTCAGCAATCTTTTTATTTACCATATGCATAGCTTTTTATTGAGGATGCTTCATAGATAGCTCACTATGGTGATGCTGCAAGTTTCCACCATGATTAGGCATGGCTTAGGCTAGCGGCCCAGGCGTTTCTCTAACACAGAATACAAACTCCATGGACTTACAAGTTCCCTCTTTATTTCACACCGGTGACATTCATAAACAAAAGATCATGATATCAACTGAGTACAAAGTACAAGTGCAATGTTGAAAACGTTCCCCGTGATAGCACGGTTCTGCTAATTCCAACGTATAAGTGCAAGCATATACAACATAGACGACACAATGGTTCAAGTTTATTAGAGGCAAAGAATATAAAGTGTGCCATCAAGTTTGTGAGGGCTTTAATCACTAAGTTTTCACATAACAAAATAGTTTTTAATTGGAAGATAGATGAAAACAAGAATATACTTGGAATGGTGTAACACACCATGCATAGGAGTTTATAGTGGACACTTTGGAAACAAACTTGGTTTCTTGGGAGTTGGAAGCATAAGTAGAACTTACTCATACAAGTGGAGGCTAGCAAAAGACTGGGAGTAACCAAATAAGGGAGCAATAGTGGCCATAATCATGCAGAGCGACAAAACATTACTAATCAAAGCATAGAGTGGTACTACACGTCAAGGACTAAATGATCATAGAGGCTATGATGACTTGTTCATAGTCATAACATGGTGTGAGCATGTGCCAAGTCAATCCAAACAAAGCATCAAAGGAGAATACCACAATACTATGCTTTTGCATGCTAAAAAAACGCATAATTTCTTCAAGGCACACTAAGCAATCCCAATAGTTTGGAACAAGTCATGCTACAGCAATAATCGCTAATCATAAGGTCAAAACAAGATCTAGAATGACATGATAAGTCTAAGCCACAGTCAAAACAAGCTCCCTTTTGTACCACTATAAGCATGAAGCTTTCTACTCTTTTCCAACACCAAACAACTTATTTGAAAACAACTCACAAAAGTAATAGTCAATAAAGTTCAGTGAGCTTGTCTCACAAATCCACAAAGAAGAACTAAAAAGTTCTAAGCTCAAAGCACAAGAAAACTAAGGCTAAACATAGTGCTAGCAAAAGAGAACACTCGCAAGACAATAAGAATGAAAACTGGAGTGTTCTAGGCAATGCAAACAGAATGTGTCTCTCTCCACAAGAAGTGTGTTGTGATCCAACCAACTTACTCAAGCAAACTAAGCAAACAAAAACCAAAAACGAAAACTAAGACGCTCCAAGAACAACACAACAGTGCATAAAACAATAAAAACAAAGTGTCTAGACAGACCTGAGATTTTTATTGATGAAGAAGGGGATGCCTTGGGCATCCCCAATATTTGACGCTTGTACTTCTTGGATATTTCTTGGGGTGACACCGGGGTGGCATCCCCAAGCTTGAGCTTTTGTCCATTCTTCATCTCATTACATTATTATCTCTCTACACCTGAAATTTTTCCTTCATACATAACTTCACACAATCTTTATTAGCAACATTAGTGTATTTAAAAGATATTAGACCCTTAGGCAAAGCTTTGGAACAGAAAAACTTTTCACTAAAAACACAAGCTATTGTAGTAACTCCTTCAAAAATCTCAATTCCCCAAAAGAGAACTCAAAAAAGGAATCAATAAGAAGCAAATCTGTCAAAACAGACCAACAGGTAGAAACCGATTTTTTCGAAAATCTTTTGTTGCTCACATAAAAAAGTGTTAAACTAACGAAAGTTAGCTAACATACTGGGGGATTTATTCATAAATTATCAGCTCAATCCGAGTTACATAGACTCCTCACGAATTTTTATGGTGGAGCACAGAAATCTGTTTCGGGACAACAACTCCCCAAATCTTACTTATCTCTCATTAGAGGTTATTTTTGGCACAAAAAGCAAACAAAAAGGATAAGGAGAGATCATTACTGAAGTAATAACTTCCAAGACTCAATAAAACTCTTGGGTTATCTCCCAACAAGTACTTTTCTTTAACGCCTTTAAGTTGGGCTTGATAGTTTGAGAAGATGCTCAGATAAGAAATATGAATTGAAGTAAAAGAGAGCATCAACAAGCAAATTCAATACACATTTAAGTCTAACTCACTTCCTATTCGTAGGAATCTTGTAAAGAAACAAGTCATAAAAGCACAAAGCAACAAGCATAGGAAAGCAAAACAAGTGCAACTTCAAAACTTTCAACATAAAGAGGGGAAACTTAATATTTTTGAGATGCATAAAACCATGTTTCCCTCTCTCATAATAACTTTCAGTAGCAACATGAATAAAATTAACAATATAACTATCACATAAAACATTCTTATCATGAGCCACATGCATAAAATGATTATTGCTCTCCACATAAGCATAGTCATTCTTATTAATTATAGTGGGAGCAAATTTAACAAAATAGCTATCATTAATATTCTCATCACCATAATTATCAAATATAGGAGGCATGTTGTAATCACAATCAATTTTCTCCTCAATAGTAGGTGGACTGAAAATATCATATTTATCATTGTAATCATCATATATTGGAGGTAAAGTATCATCAAGGTAAATTTTCTCCTCCGTGCATGGGGGACTAAAAAGATCATTTTCATCAAAACTAGCTTCCCCAAGCTTAGACTTTTCCATAGCATTAGCAATAATGGTGTCCAAAGGATTCATACTAATAACATTGCTATTAGCATGCAAATAAAGTTCCATAGGTTTTTTAATTTTCTCTTCAAACACTTCATGTCCTAACTCAAGATAAATGCTATAGAGCTCTCTAATTTTTGTTGTTGTTTTCCATTAAGCCTAACTAGTAAAAACAAGAAACAAAAAGACAAAATTGCAGAATCTAAAGGAAATAACTTCGAGCACTCACACCGGAGGATGTGAGTACCTTTTACCTTACCTCCCCGGCAACGGCACCAGAAAAGAGCTTGATGTCTACGCACTTCTATTCTTGTAGACAGTTGTTGGGCGTCCAAGTGCAGAGGTTTGTAGAACAGCAGCAAGTTTCCCTTAAGTGGATTACCCAAGGTTTATTGAACTCAGGGAGGAAGTGGTCAAAGGTATTCCCTCTCAAGCAACCCTGCAATCAAGATACAAGAAGTCTCTTGTGTCCCCAACACACCCAATATAGGTGCATAGTTCGGCGAAGAGATAGTGAAATACAAGTGGTAACGTTGCCAGAAAATAGCTTGACGGTGATGCAAATACTAAAGGCAACAAGAAGGAAGCAAGCAAACATGCAACAGATCTAGTAGCAAACGGCGTTTCAATGCTTAGAAACAAGGCCTAGGGATCATATTTTCACTAGTGAACACTCTCTCATATAAATATCGTCTCTTCATGATACTACTCTTAACTACTCTCCAGTTGGACACTCTAATCCAAGGTAGGGCTATATCAGCACACCTCAAAGTCCGCCTTCCCCAATCTAGATAACCCCACACTGTCACCTTGAGCGCTAGATGGTTCCAACAAACACCACAATTTCATAGAGACATCCAACTCCAAATATAACTCATAACAAATATTCAATCTAGCCAAAGTGCCACACATGGTATGCCCGCTGTCACTTTCACACACGTGGGGAAAAGCATAGATCTATTAAAGCACAAAGAGTATTTATGTACACTCAAGCTTAAGTGCCACCATGGCGTGCACGCTGTCACTTTCACACACATGGGGAGAGCAGAGATCTAATGAAGCACTTGAGTAGCAAGGTAGATCTACTTGATTACAAAGCTCATGACCACAACAAGATCATGCATAGAGAGAGAGATGAACACATAGCTACCGGTAGATCCCTTAGCCCTGAGGAAGAAATACTCCCTCCTCATCATGGAGATCAGGAACGGTGATGAAGATGGTGATGGAGATGGCTCCGGGGGCACTTCCCCGTCCCGGCAGGGTGCCAAAACAAAGACTTTCTGTCCCCCGAATCTCCCCTTCGGTGGTGGTGGCGCTGTGGAGGTTTTCTTGGATGTTTCTGGGATGCCCTAGGGTTTTTGGGTCGGGTGCTTCTTATAGGCGCAGGAATCAAGGTCGGTGGGGGTCCAGGGGGCCCACACCCCCTGTGGGCGCCCCTAGGGCTTGCCCGCGCCTAGGGGGTGCGGCCACCCTGTGGACCCCCTCCGGCTTTGCTCCGTGGTTCCGTGTTGCTCCGGGAAAAATAATAACTTTGGCTTTTGTCCCGTCCAATTCCGAGAATATTTATTTTCTGCCTTTCTGGAACCAAAATGTAAGAAAAGAAAACAGTAACGCACTGTGGCAACTTGTTAATAGGTTAATTCCAGAAAAGATATAAAAACACCTCAAAGTGTAGACAAAGCAAAGCAAAGTAGATACTAAACAAGCATGGAACATCAAAAATTATAGATACGTTTCCGACGTATCAGGAATGCGAACTTCAAGGTGTGTTGTTATAGCCCTACACCGTCCAACCAGAGAGTAGTTCAGGGTAGCATAGTGAACAGAAGATATTATATATTTATTAAGAGTGTCCACTAGTGAAAGTATGATCCCTAGGCCTTGTTTCTAAGCATTGAAACACCGTTTACAATCAGTCCTGCTACATGTTTGCTTGCTGCCATTTTTATTCAGATTGAAATTACCACTTATAATCATCCATATTACTTGTATTTCACTATCTCTTCACCGAACTAGTGCACCTATACACCTGACAAGTGTATTGGGTGTGTTGGGGACACAAGAGACTTCTTGTATCTTGATTACAGGGTTGCTTGAGAGGGATATGTTTGAACTCTTCCTTCCTGAGTTCGATAAACCTTGGGTGATCCACTTAAGGGAAACTTGCTGTTGTTCTACAAACCTCTGCACTTGGATGCCCAACACTGTCTACAAGAATAGAAGCATGCGTAGACATCAGTGTCCTCATGTGTCCTCTTGCGGGGGCTGAGGGCTCTCATGGTAGCAACCCATCTGCCTTCTTCCACTAGCCATTAATGGAGAGAGGTAGACTGCTCCAAAGGCTGGCTGCACCGCTAATGGCTGCAAGTGTACAGATCATTTGTAGCTAGTTTCAAAGTTAAGATGTAGATCCCATAGGGAGCCCAAAGGTAAGTGTTTATTAGTCAAGTCTCTGTCATGCCAGAAGTTGCCACAGGTCTTCGAGTGAATTGATTGCAAGTGTTGAAAATGAGAATAGGATTTGGATTAAACGAAAGTACTTAAATAAAACTTGAATGTAAACTTCAGAAATAAAAAACCTAAAAGTAAAGAACGATTTGTTTGTTGTTTTCTGCAGATGACAAAGTAGGCGCGATGAGTTTCAGTTAATGGTGATAGTGAATGTGAATGTGCCGGGTGGATGAGTGATAAGTGTAACAATTATAATCATATAAGCATGTGTGTAGATGAGCAACTCATAATTAGCCGGAACTCCTCTTGGTAGATTTCATCCCAACTTCAATAATCCTACTAGCCTGTTTACCACAACCATGGTCAGTCACTAGACGGTTAAGATCCTTCAGGTTGCTTAGCAATAAAGCTCCTTGGATCAGACTAATACAATAAGCTCGGTGGTTCCTTGTTATCCTCGAGTCAAACTAGTTTCCCATTGATATCCCCGTGTCACTCGGGGGTTGTCGGTCTGCTAGCAAACAAGATTCTATCTATGTAGAACAAAGCATCATGTTGTCTGAGCCCTTAATTGGACAACAGGCATCAAGCATCCCACAGATAGTCAAGCACACATAATATAGTAATTAAAATCAACCACAAACTTAATGGAAAATATATAGGCACATCACATCTTACCAATCCCCTACATCTCCCATGCCCAAGGGAACTTACTCACACATGAGAGAAGAAAGCATCATCAATATAGTTAAATAAAGGGAGTTCTTCTTGATATTACCGTGGAGATCCGCAATAAGAAATAGAAATAAATCCAACACAATTCAAGATGGGAAGAACAATCTCAAACCCTAGTCTTGCAAGGTGGAGATCTCTCTCTCTCAAGTACAAGTAATGGCTATGGAGGTGTGGTGGCTAGGAGATCAAAGATCATGGAGCGAAATGAATAACGTCTTCTCCTTCTTCTCTGGATCTCTTCTTTCTCCCTTCTGGATGGTATGGTGGCTCGTGTGTTCTATCTTCGATCTTGGCCTCTTCACAAAAGTTATCCCTTTTAATAAGACAAAGGAGATGGAACCTATATGGCGGGAACTATACGGCTAGAAAAATATTCCCACCGTATAGTTGCTCATTAAAGCTACAATAAATTCCCTTCGATTGCTTCCAAAAAGAGACTTGCTTGTTTTTGTCTGAATATTTTGTTTTTGCTGTTAAATCCCTCTGTTGATGTTCAAAACCTGAAACACTCATTAAAAACCAAGTTTTCTTCGCTACCTAAGTATTAGCGTTAGGTAAATCTAGAAAACCATCAAATCCAAACGAAAACCATCGATAGAAACCATCAAAAATGTGTAGAATCTCATAGCTATCAACTCCCCCAACCTTAGATGTTGCTCGCCCTCGAGTGACAAGGAAATAAGAAAGGATAGCGGAGATTCAAAACTGAAATAAAAGAACATACAAGCTTGAATTGGTGTCAAATTCTTTTCTTCACATTTCCTGTAATCTTAAATATGATCATACAAATATTCACAAGATTGCACTGAGTTCACTTCCTAACCACGTATATCTTGCTAGCAAATAAATCATATGCACGATCAAGTGCCGAGAGTTTAGCTAGGAAAGTGAAACAAATCTTTTCGGTTTCTCTCTTATTGCGAGATGAAAACTTTTTGCTCTTGTTCCTTTAATCAATTAAGAGTACTCAAGTTTGCACTAAAAATATTCAATTTAATAACAACTCATCTACTCCCACGTCAAAATTTCAAGGCTCTCAAAGCACCTTTTTTCTTTCCTTGTTTTTAAAAAACTTCAACTTTTTCATAGATAAATCATGCCACTCTTTTTAACATGTTTATTGGGGTTGTGTTACGCACTCGTGACCATGCCAATAGATAGTTGTTGAGCAATAGTGGGTCTTAGGAGTACTACAACTTCACTTGGAACGTAAAACCATGAGGAGACTAAATTTTTTACACGTCATAGCATTACAGCTACAAACGTTTACATAACTCAATAGCCGAAATCAAGTGGTTTCCCACATTTAGATTGTTTGTTGGCCAGCGAAGTTAATAGTTCCCTCATGGAGTACGACAGTGTTTGTAGTGACACGCTAAAGCAATATCCTACTGTAATTATTAGAAAAAACAGTGGCATAATATCTACTACTTCGAAGTATCAATTTTATCAGACAATTTCATTCAAGGGTGTTATCGAGTCTATTTACATTAAGCTCAATGGGGTTGAGTAGTGTCTAAAATCAAATCTTTTGGGCTAAACATGGACTCAAGTCATCTCTTGGATGCTTTTTCTTGTTGTAAAAATGTTGGGAATATTTTAACCAAGTTCATTACTCATTGTTTCAAAGCTAAAAGAGGACACTAGCAAGGGAATATAATTTATAGGATAATAAGCTAGGTGGGGAGTGACTCAAGTGCAAGCAAGTAAATAATTGCAGGATCAATTTAAAGTTGCAGGAGAGGTGATGAAAGGAATGCGATACTTCCTCTTGCTTGCTCAGTTCTCGTACTTGAGTCGAATCCTCTCTATATTTCCCTATTGCCAAGTCGCCTGAAATTGAGCAATCTCCGAGAGAAACAAAGAAAACAAATTGCAATGAAAGTAGCAGCTATTTTTTGTGTTTTCGGTTTTAAGAATGAAAACTGAAAGTAAACATGCTATTCTTGGAAAAGAAAACAAATCAAAATAAGAAGAAAATATGAATGCAAGTTTGGAGGTTTTCGAAACCTCCCCCAAGCTTAGGTTGTTGCCATCCTTAGTTGTTGCCATCGTTCGGCGGCGGTTGATGGTGCTGCTAGGTACTGAAGGTGTTAGTTAAAGAACTCACATCTTCACTTACTCCATGTAGAGTCTGGTCGATTTCCCCAACGCGCTGGTTGAGCTGCAGAAAAATCTTGTTAGGGGACATTGTTGAACCCCTATTGCTGTTGTGGCTGATTGGGCCATTGGTGCTAAGGCTGCTCCTCCTCCTATTGCCGTTGCTATCCCTCCCAGGCTGGGTTGTACTCCTGCTCCTGCTGCTGCTCCTGCTCATCCTGTTGCCTTCTTTCTTCCTCTTCATCGGAGTCGGGATAGAGCTCCGCCATGATTTCAGTCACTTGATCCTTGGTAAGGATCCAATGGTCCCTTCCCTGAACCTCGAAGGCTTGCGAGCAAGGCAGTGGCACCTGACTATCTTGCACATCATTAAGATAACCAAATTGATAGGCTCGGAGCCTCCTGTTAGCTCGGTAAACACCGAGGAAGCCACAAGCAGTTATATATCTGACATCCATAAGTATGGAGCCATCAACAGGTTGCTCAATAGGAATCGCAATTTCAAGGGCTTTGATTAGGTGGGTTACCATTCCACTGATACTAATATCACCTTTCCTTTTGTTGCTCTGGTGGCGAAGGTGCTAGAGAAATAGAGCTGCAGGAGTGAGACTCTGTGGCGCATTAGGGAAGAGCGCCTTGGTGATCATGGCCATGTCTGCATTGGCCATCGAGCCAGTATCTCCTCTTCCTAACAAAGTGTTAGCAAGAAACATAGCAAAGTAACGGATGGTTAGGTTCTGAATGGTGGACATCTTCTTCTAGTAGAAGTCCCTACCACCATTAACAGAAACAGCCTCACAAGTATTTGCACTCGAGACGCTGTAAGTTTGTAATAGTTGGTTCCCCTTCTTGAGGGAATCCATAAGAATTGCAGAATTGTTGATAGGTAATTTGATATGGTCGTTGGTTAACGGTGAAATTTATCATGCATGCATTACCTTTCTCCCTATAGTCATCGTAGAAGGAGGCAAGGAAATCATGGGTGATACCTTCGTAGGTGTAGTGGTTGGCATTGGCGAGGTTAGCGAGCCCTGCATTTGCACATAGGTAGTCGAAGTCCGCCTTCAACTCTACTGAGTTGAGAAAGCCATTATTGCCCCATCGTGTGGGTAGCACCTTCCTTGCCAAAACCATGGCGTACTTATTGTCGAGCTCATCCCGGAGCCCCGAGCCCTCACCACATTGGCGCTTGCTCTTGCGAAAAATACTACCGAGCTTGTTCATCTTGATGCACTAAGAAATTTCAACATAAAACCTTAGGCATATAGTTTCTACATGATATATGAACGATTCTACGTGGAGGAATTCAATCCTAACGTGAGAAATCAAAAGAGAAAATCAATCAAGCTTGAGTTCATCCACTAATTCAATGAGAGGATTTCAACCATGCAATTCTGAAAATAAAGCATGGATAGAGAGAGAAACATACCGATCTATTGATTCTCCCACTCAAATGAATGAAATTCGTGAAGAATTGAGAGATCTTGAGAGGTTTTGAGAGTTTTGGAGAGAGGGTTTGAGAGAAATAATGAGAGGAGGAAGAACCTTGCCCTGACCCGACCCATTTAAGTGGTCGGGCCAAACTATACGGCGGGAGCTATACGACCGAGCCAGGTAGCTCCCGCCGTATAGTTGTGGCGGCGATGAGGGTTAGCGTTTCCCAACGCTAGATCACAACTATACGACCATGAGGGCGCCTAGAAGCGCTTCGTCGGGAAACCCCAAGAGCAAGGTATGGAGCTTAGTTTAAAAAAAACGGACCGGTGATCGAGCTGGTGAGGTCCTCGTTCCGCGGTTCACTGGTTGGACGGCTGGTTCAAACCGGTTCGGTGCTGGTTTATTAGGGAAAATAATATGGATGGGAAAGTACAAATATGTTAAAAAAATAGATAAATATTTAAAGTATACATGAAGTACTTTGATATAAACACTGGTCGACCCAGTTGGCTAGCCCATTGAAGTATTTGTTAGCGCGAGCTGGGAGGTCTTGGATCGAATCCCGATCACAGCGCCATATTTTATTCCGTGAATGGTTTCTACTGGTCGGACCACCGACTAGTTTCCATTAAACCGCTGGTTCAACCGCCTTTTGTCTGGCTTTTTCTGGTTTGTTAGCTGGACGGTCTAGTGCGTTTAAAAATCCGATGAGGCCTCTAGTTTCGGTTTTTTCTGGTTTAACCATTGAACCGGTCCGGTTTTTAAAACTATGGTATGGAGCGGCACAATAGCAAGTCTTCCCTCAGTAAGAAACCAAGGTTATCATACTAGTAGGAGGAAGGAAACGTCACACAGGTGTTGCAAGCAACATGGAAACTTGCACAACACAAACTCAAGACTTTGCCCCAACGAATAGTGAGGTTATCAGTCTCAGCGGTTGTTGTAACAAAGGATTAATTGTATGGTGTGGAAGGTGATGATGGTTTGCAGCAAGTAAACAGTAACAGTGGAAGATGCATCAATGGTAAAGATTGTACCGAGGTCCATTGTTCACTAGAGGTGCTCTCCTTAGATAAACAACATGGCATGAAGGGTAAACAAATTACAATGAGGCAATTGGCGAGAATCGAGCAAGGCATAACAATGCAATACTAGACAAAAAGATCCTATGAGATTCGATTGGGCAATACAACAATATACATAGACCGCCATCCAACTGCATCTATGACTAGAAGTCCACCTTACGGTTATCATCCGAACCCCTCCAGTATTAAGTTCCAAGCAACAGACAACTGCTTTAAGCAAAGTGTGTAAGGTAAATAATCCACTTGTTCCATGAACAAGAGACCGTTGTTTTCTCCCTAGTAGCAACAACACATCTACCATCGAAGAGATTTCTGTCACTTCCCTTAAAAGTAGAGGCACTATCGAGCATAAATACCCCCTCTTGGAGTCACTAGCAACTACTTGGCCAAGATAGCTACTAACAACGGAGAGCATGCAAGATCACAAACAACACAGACATGATAGAATCAAATAGACAAAACCATTAAGCAATCTGACATAGTAATCTCAATATCCATCAGATCCCCGCAAACACAACATGGATGATTACAAATAGATTAGATCTTGATCATGAACGGAGCTCACAAGATCTATACATGAAAGCACAAGGAGGAGATACAACCATCTAGCTACTACATGGACCTGTAGTCCAAGGTGGAACTACTCACGCTTCATACCGGAGAAGAAGGCCTCCGGGATGATCTCCCCTCCCGTAGGATGCCGGGAAGAACTTCAGATCCCCCCGATCTAGGGACGATGGTGGCGGCGGCTACAGACGGTTTCATGGAATATTGATCGGGTCTTTCGGGTTTTGGCATCGGGGAGACATTATAGGCGAAGAGACGAGGCAGGGGGGCCACCAGGGTGGATGCATCCCCCCAGGTGCGGCCAGCCCTAGGGCGTGCCGCCAGGGGTTGTGGACCCTGGCGAGCCTCCTCCGTCTCGTATTCTGGCTTTGTGTTGCCCATGGTAAAATATTGACTTTGTCTTTTGTCCCGTTCAATTCCGAGAATATTGATTTTCTGCCTTTCTGGAACCAAAAAAAGAAGAAAACAGGCAACTGGCACCGTGGCAACTTGTTAATAGGTTAGTTCCAGAAAACATATAAAAACACCTCAAAGTGTAGACAAAGCAAAGCAAAGTAGATACTAAACAAGCATGGAACATCAAAAACTATAGATATGTTTCGGACGTATCAAGCATCCCCAAGCTTAACTCCTTCTCGTCCTCGAGTAGGTATGTGATAAAAGAATAATTTTTGAGGTGACATGCACCATCAAAACCAATATCAAACCATTTGCAAGCATTGAAAGTTGGGATCAAAGAACTCTAAACATGTGCATGAAAGATGGAGTTCTAACAGTAAGAGAAAGTAACTATGCATGCAACATGAAAGGCTACAAACAAAGATCATGAATAGCATGCATTGAAAAACGTTTGTTTGTTTCACATACAGAAAACATGGCATTAGTGGCAATGAGCTTGTCCCTCATGGAGTAGCAAATAGATGCATAGGACACCATCAAAGTTCATAAGAGTGACTAGATACAAATAGCACAAGAACAAGTAATATCAACAATATGCATCAATCAATAAGTTTTGGGACACTGTACATAGAACTAAGAATGGCAACTATGCTCTCTTAATGGTGCCTAAAGGTAGAAGGTGGAGACTCAATATAATAGTGGAAGAAAGGCCCTTCATAAAGGGAAGCAGGGATTTCAAGTTTCAAAAAGAGCTTTAAAAATTATGGTACTTGTTAGCTTTTAACCCTCATTGCCCCTATCATAAGCATCTTGAAGTGATTAAGGTTAAAGTGAACAAACTATGGAGTATATACTTGACAAAGTATAAGTTGGCAATCTCATGTCCCTTGAATACGAGGGCCACACCTCATGCTACTCAACTTCAGTCACCTATAAGTTCTTGTCATAGTAAGTACATGCGTATCATAGAGAACCGCTAACGGGGTACCCCTTGCACATGGTACATGAGCTATCCTATAACCAAAATGACAAGGCAAGCAGACATGAGCATCTCAGCGATCTTTTTATTTACTATTTGCATAGGTTTTTATTGAGGATGCTTCATAGATAGCTCATTATGGTGATGCTGCAAGTTTCCACCATGATTAGGCATGGCTTAGGCTAGCGGCCCAGGCGTTTCTCTAACACAAAATACATAACTCCATGAACTTACAAGCTCCCTCTTTATTTCACACCGGTGACATCCATAGACAAAAGAGCATGATATCAACTGTATATAAAGTACAAGTGCAATGTTGAAAACGTTCCCCAAGACAGCATGGTTCTGCTAATTCCAACATATATGTGCAAGCATATACAACATAGACGACACAATGGTTCAAGTTTATTAGAGGCAAGGAATATAAAGTGTGTCATCAAGTTCATGAGGGCTTTAATCACTAAGTTTTCACATAAAAAAAATACTTTCTAATTGGAAGATAGTTGAAAACAAGAATATACTTGGAATGGTGTAACACACCGTGCATAGGAATTTATAGTGGACACTTTGGAATAACTTGGTTTATTGGGAGTTGGAAGCGTGAGTAGAACTTACTCATACAAGTGAAGGCTAGCAAAAGACTGGGAGCA
Organism: Avena insularis; assembly: GCA_023614405.1. NCBI lineage: Eukaryota > Viridiplantae > Streptophyta > Magnoliopsida > Poales > Poaceae > Avena > Avena insularis. Next base: position 371,149,812 of record CM042695.1, on the reverse strand, counting down.
ACCAACTAAGAGAGCAATAATGGCCATAATCATGCAGAGCGACAAATAATTACTAATCAAAGCATAGAGTGGTACTACAAGTCAAGGAATAACATGGTGTGAGCATGTGCCAAGTCAACCCAAACAAAACATCAAAGGAGAATACCAAAATATTATGCTTTTGTATGCTAAAACAATGCATGATTCTTTCAAGGCACTCTAAGCAATCCCAATTATTTGGAACAAGTCATGCTACAGAAATAATCACTAAGCATAAGGTCAAAACAACACCTAGCATGACATGCTAAAGTCTAAGTCACAGCCAATGCAAGCTCCCCTTGCACTTCCAAGCAAGAATTTCTACTCCTTTCCAACACCAATCGACTTATTTGAAACAATACAGCGAGAACGGGGGTCCAAACTACTTTATTCAAGCAAACTAAACAAACAAAGCAAAGCAAACGAAAACTAAGACGCTCCAAGAACAACACAATAGTGCATGAAACAATAAAAACGAAGTGTCTAGACAGACCTGAGCTTTTTATTGATGAAGAAGGGGATGCCTTGGGAATCCCCAAGCTTTGACACTTGTACCTCTTGACTATTTCTTGGGGTGACACCAGGGTGACATCCCCAAGCTTGACCTTTTGTCCATTCTTCATCTCATTACATCATTCTCTCTCTACAACTGAAATTTTTCCTTCATACAAAACTTCACACAATCTTCATTAGCAACATTAGTGCATTCAAAAGATAATAGACCTTTAGTCTTAGATTTGGAACAGCAAAACTTTTCACTAAAAACACAAGCTACTGTAGAAACTTCCTTTAAAAAGCTCAATTCCCCAAAAGAGAATTCAAAAAGAAATCAATAAGAAGCAAATGTAAATAATGGCAGAAATCTGTCAAAACAGACCAACAGGTAGAAACCGATTTTTTCGAAGACCTTCTGTTGCTCAAATCCAAAAGTGTTGAACTAACAAAAGTTAGCTAACATACTGGGGGATTTATTCGTAAATTTTCAGCTCAATCATACATATATAGACTCCTCGCGAATTTTTATGGTGGAGGACAGAAATCTGTTTCGGGACAGCAACTCCCCAAATCTTACTTCCCTCTCATTGGAGGTCATTCTTGGCACAAAAAGCAAACAAAAAGTATAAGGTGAGGTCATTACTGAATTAATAACTTCCAAGACTCAAGGAAACTCTTGGGTTATCTTCCAACAAGTACTTTTCTTTAACGCCTTTAAGTTAGGCACAAGAAGCAAGAAAATCAAGTATTTTCAAATGAAGAATTAAGATAAATACTTGCAAAGTCTTCAAATATGAAAGGTATCTCATCCAAATGAGTTTTGGAGGATCCCTTCTCATTTCTCTTTGGTTTGCTACTTTCATCAAAAAGATTTTCAGGAGCAATCCAATCAAAATTCTTTTTAAAGGCCTCATGCATTCCAACAAGCTTAAAGGGTATGGGTATCTTGAATTCTTCTCTAGGTTTGGTTTTATCTGAAGTACCCACAACATCTACACATGAGCCTAGCATATTGAAATGCTCAAATACCTTTTTGGCTTCCCTACAACATCATGGAACTCTTTTAGTAAAGTTTCAAGAATGAAATCTCTCTTTTCAACATTCTTTTCTTCTTTTAGTTTTAGGAAAAAAAATTGCATCATGGGGTTAAGGCTAACAAACCTAGCCTCCAACATATGAACTAAAGAAGCTGCAGCAATCTCATAATTAGGAGCAAGTTCTGCTATAGATCTATCCTTAATATCCTCATGCTTGCTAACATGATTAAAGAATTCTTCAATATTATCTTTCCCAATTATGGAGCCACTATCTATTGCAAGATCCTTCAGAGCGAACTTGGGGACTAACATGGTGAGCTAGAGCAAGGTGGCGACTAGAGTAAGAACTATTTTTTTTGTTTTTTTGAATGGAGAAAGCAAAACAAACTAAACTATTTTTTTTTGGAGTTTTTGATAAAAAGAGGCAAACAAAACCAAGCAAAAGAAACTAACCAAACTAAAAACAAAGTAAAGAGAAAGGTTGAGGAGGACTCCCCTTGTGAAGACGTCCTTAGCCTCCCCGACAACAGCGCCAGAAAAGCTTGTTGATGGCGCCTAGAAGCGCTTCGTCGGGAAACCCCAAGAGCAAGGTATGGAGCAGCACAACAGCAAGTCTTCCCTCAGTAAGAAACTGAGGTTATCGAACCAGTAGGAGGAAGGAAACATCACACGGGTGTTGCAAGCAACGTGGAAACCTGCACAACACAAACTCAATACTTTGCCCCAACGAACAGTGAGTTTGTCAGTCTCAGCGGTTGTTGTAACAAAGGATTAATTGTATGGTGTGGAAGGTGATGATGGTTTGCAGCAAGTAAACAGTAACAATGGAAGATGTATCAATGGTAAAGATTGTACCGAGGTCCATTGTTCACTAGAGGTGCTCTCTTTAGATAAACAACATGGCATGAAGGGTAAACAAATTACAGCAGGGCAATTGACAAGAACTGAGCAAGGCATAACAATGCAATACTAGACAAAAAGATCCTATGAGATTCGATTGGGCAATACAACAATATACATAGACCGCCATCCAACTGCATCTATGACTAGAAGTCCACCTTCAGGTTACCATCCGAACCCCCTCCAGTATTAAGTTGCAAGCAACAGACACCTGCTTTAAGCAAAGTGTGTAAGGTAACAATCCACTTGTTCCATGAACAAGAGACCGTTGTGTTCTCCCTAATAGCAACATCACATCTACCATCGAAGAGATTTCTGTCACTTCCCTTGAAAAGTAGAGGCATGAACCCACTATCGAGCATAAATACCCCCTCTTGGAGTCACTAGCAACTACTTGGCCAAGATATCTACTAACAACGGAGAGCATGCAAGATCACAAACAACATAGACATGATAGAATAAAATAGACAAAACCATTAATCAATCTGACATAGTAATCTCAATATCCATCGGATCCCCGCAAACACAACATGCATGATTACAAATAGATTAGATCGTGATGATGAACGGAGCTCACAAAATCTATACATGAAAGCACAAGGAGGAGATACAACCATCTAGCTACTACATGGACCCGTAGTCCAAGGTGGAACTACTCACGCTTCATACCGGATAAGAAGGCCTCCGAGATGATCTCCCCTCCGACAGGGTGCCGGGAAGAACTTTAGATCCCCCTGATCTAGGGACGATGGTGACGGCGGCTACAGACGGTTTCGTGGAATATTGATCGGGTCTTTAGGGTTTTGGCATCGCTGAGACTTTATAGGCAAAGAGGCGAGGCAGGGGGCCACCAGGGTGGCTGCACCCCCTAGGCGCGGCCAGCCCTAGGGCGCGCCGCCAGGGTGTGTGGCCCCCGGTGAGCCTCCTCCGTCTTGTATTTTGACTTCGTGTTTCCCACGGTAAAATATTGACTTTGGCTTTTGTCCTGTCCAATTCCGAGAATATTGATTTTCTGCCTTTCTAAACCAAAAACAGAAGAAAACAGGCAACTGACACTGTGGCAACTTGTTAATAGGTTAGTTCCAGAAAACATATAAAAATATCTCAAAGTGTAGACAAAGCAAAGCAAAGTCGATACTAAACAAGCATGGAACATAAAAAATTATAGATACCTTTCCGACGTATCAGACCACAACTATACGGCTGGACCAAATGTTACCGTCGTATAGTTGGTCGTCAAACTTTCTGTATCCGAACCCAAGTTTTGAGAATTTTGTCGATAACTATACGGCCGCAAATATACGACTGGATGAATATACTCGCCGTATATTCACTTCGCCTGTCCACTTCGCCTGTCCTGGTCAAGCCAAAGGAGCGGGAGCCCCTGCTGCTATACATTGTAGCTACACATCAGGTGGTAAGTACCGTACTCGTGGTCGAACGACCCAAAGATGGCAAGACCCACGGGGTACAACGCCCAATCTACTACCTCAGCGAGGTACTAACTCCAACAAAGCAGAGGTACCCTCACTACCAAAAGCTCGCCTACGGTGTATTCATGACGGCTCGCCGGCTGAGCCACTACTTCCAAGAGCATCAGATCATGGTCGTCAATGACGCCCACTGTCAAACATCCTGAATAACCCCGAGGCCACGGGGCGTGTAGCCTTGTGGGGCATCGAGCTGTCCCCTCTAGACATAGTCTATGAGCGGCGCAAGGACATCAAATCTCAGGTCCTCCCTGAATTTCTCGTCCACTGGATGGAACTCCAGCTGCCAGACACTCCGGACATGTCGCAATCATGGACGATGCACTTCTATGGCTCCAAGCGCAAGGCTGGAGCAGGGGCCGACATCATACTAACGTCCCCTCAAGGCGACAAGATGAAATACGTCCTTCGGATGAAACTTCGCGCCTCCAACAACGAGGCCGAATATGAGGCCCTCATCCACGGCATGAAGATGGCCAAGATCTGCGGCGCAACACGCATCGTCATCTACGGTGACTCGAATCTCGTCGTCCAGCAGTCGATGAACGAGTGTGACGCTCACAGCGCCAACATGATCGCGTACGGCGCGCTCTACAACTCACTCGAAGGGGACTTTGATGGCTTCAAGCTTTGGCACGTTGGAAGAGAAAGCAACGAAGAGGCCAATAGACTCGCCAACATCGGCTCCACCTGCGCACGGGTGCCACCAGGTGTGTTCCTCGAACAAATCTGCGTACCCTCTATCAAGAAAAATACCCAAAGGGTTCAACCGAAGAAGAAGAGCACTCGGGGGCTGCCACCCGAAGGACAGGAGGGACCCGAAAAGCTCGACACCGAGGCCGAGCTAGTCAGCCTGATGCAGGTCATGGCAGTTGAAGAGACATGGACACAGCTGTACCTTCGGTACCTAATAAACAACAAACTGCCCGATGACCTGACAGATGCCCGACACATATCTCGTCGATCAAAAGCTTTCACCATAATCAACGGTGAGCTGTACAAGCGCAGCATTTCGGGTGTACTCCAACGATGCGTCACCATCGGTGACAGCAAAAGCATCCTCTAGGACATCCATGAGGGTATCTGCGGTCACTACGCAGGCAGCCGCGCCCTAGTTGCCAAAGCTCTACGAGCTAGGTTCTACTGGCCAACCGCCATGAACGACGCCAAGGACATCGTCCAGAGGTGCAACGCCTATCAGAGATACGCGGATAAGCCGCACGCACCAGGATCCGAGCTAAGTCCCATACCGTTGGCCTGGCCCTTCGCCCAATGGGGCCTTGACATGATCGGCAAACTACCAAAGTCCTCGCCAGGAGGCCACGTCTTCCTCCTGGTCACAGTCGACAAATTCACCAAGTGGATCGAGGCCATGCCCGTCACCAACCAAAGCGGCAAAATTGTTGTCAAGTTCTTAGAATCCATTGTCTACAGATTTGGCGTGCCTCACATCATCATCATGGACAACGGCTCAAACTTCATCTCGAAGGAATTCCAAGCCTTCTGCGGGAACCTCGGTATCAACATATCCTACGCATCAATGGCACACCCGCAGACAAACGGACAGGTCGAGAAAGCCAACGGCCTCATAGGGAACATCATCAAAAAGCGCTTGTTGTGCCCACTCGAAAGGCTTGCGGGAGCCTGGGCGGATGAGCTACCCTCTATTCTCCGGAGCCTGCGTACAACGCCAAACAGCTCAACCGGCTACACGCCCTTCTTCATGGTGCGCAGAGCCAAAGCCGTGCTGCCGGCCGAGGTACGCCACAAAGCCCCACGGGTCGTCACCTACAACGAAGCCGAATCATCGTCCGCACTCGAAGACGCCGTCAACACACTCGATGAGGCACGCGACATCACTGCGGCTCGCTCAACAGTCTATCACAACCGTCGGTTGCGCCCAAGGTCCTTCATCGAAGGAGACCTCATCCTCCGCAACTACCACAACCGTCGGTTGCGCCCAAGGTCCTTCATCGAAGGAGACCTCATCCTGTGACTCAAGCAAGAACGACCCAAAAAGCTCGAGTCACCCTGTGAAGGACCCTACAGCGTCACCGAAGTCATCCCTAGCGGAGCCTATCGCCTCATGGACGTCGCATCAGGAGTCGAATACTCCAACCCCTAGAACATCGCATAACTGTGACGCTTCTACCCCTAGTTGCCCTTTACTTTCAATAAGGATACTCAACCGAACAATGTACCTCCTCGTTTGCTATGAATAAAAGCTAAGTTCATTGGCCCAAATATCGCTAAACATGCTCGGGGCTACGCCTCACCCGACGACTACGTCAATTGAAAACAAACGCATACAACCCGAGTAGCTGATCATGTCAGGCTAATGAAAGGGACATGCAAACTACAGAGCACTGCGTGCCAATAACACATAACACTTTACAAAAGGGCACTATGAGCCCACTCAAATAAATACAAATTTTACATTAAGTTTTTTCTTTACAGGATCTACCTATTTTGGAGCATTACATTCGCCCGCTACTCGAACAGATCTACGATCTCCTCAGGATGCTGCGCTACAGCCACATAATGTGGGCGCATGTCCCATAGACTTCCATCTGGTCAAAAGGGTGGCCTAGTCGCCACCTCTGCAAGATTGACATCACGGCGATGCAGCCGAACAAGCGACAAGGCAGCCTTCATCCCAGTAATCAGTTGATGCTGCACCAACTCTTTGACGTGGCCCACGTTCTGAAATTTCACAAGAAGGCCCTAAAAGGTGGAAGGTGCCGCATCCAAGGGAAACATGATGGACCAAATGGCCGCGAAAGAAGTCCTCGCCTTCCTAAGCACCCGAAGAACCTGATGCATGCGATCTTGCACCATCGCAAGGACGATGGCCCAATCGCGGTCCATCTAGAAGAAGCCACCAGCCTCCAGGTCCTATTGCGTCAAGAAGTTCATGTGAATTGCGACGCGCTCCTTCTCTTCCCTCGGAACGAGATTGACATTTGCACCAAGCACGGAATGAGATGGCATACAATTAGGGCGCACCCGAAAGAACATCGGCTGTCAAAGACTTACATTGAAGTTGCTCCCCCATCGGCTGCAAATCCCCAAGCAAGAACTCCTCCCTAGCCATGGCTCGCTCAGCTTTGGACTTCCACACATCCGCGTGGCCTCGAATGCCAAGGATGTCCTTTTCCAAGCTGAGGACACGATCGCGAAGAAAAGTCAACTGCGATGCATCATCCAAAGATGGTCTTGGATTTGGAGCAGTCGGAGTGACAATCGGAACCTCACCTGAAGGACCCTAAAGGAAAATAAATCAAGCATGAACATCACAAGCATTTCTGGCAGCAGCTCGAAATGACAAACTTATATACATCAATAAAGCCACCTCGTGGCATAGTTGGGTTCTTTCATCAGCAAATTGTTACAGAAGGAAACAAAAGAAGAAACTACAACATCTACATTACAAGGGTCTAAGCACCCGCATCCGGGGTGGCCTCAGAGCCAGACTGCCTGCTCTTCACCTCCTCCTGCTGCTTCGCCACGTAATCAGCTAGGAGATCAATGAGCTTAGGCCCATAGCGCTTGCAGTGAGAAGCAAAGAGGGCAAAAGCTACCTCAGATCCATCAGCAGCCGTCGGCGTTCGGGACGTGATCTGAGGCAAGTCCAGCTCTGCTTCGGACGCCATCGCCATGGCCAGCCCCATTGAAGCACCAAGGCCCTTCTGCTTGCGCTTGTACTCCACCGAAGCCTCCTCTAAAAGAGCATCCGCTAGGGCATCGACGTAGACAAGGAAAACGCCCTTGGGGACGACCTCCTTGTAGAAGCGTGCACGCACTTTTCTAGCCTTCTCCAAGGAGCCAGCGGCGGTGGCGCAGCGATCTTCGACCGCAGTGGCAGCATCACCCAAAGCATCTCCATGGTCCAGCGCATCATGATCAAACGTGATGCCTGAGGCATCTGAAATAAATAAGGAGAAGGACTCGAATGAGAAAAGTCAAGCTGTAGCCAAAAAACACAACACACAAACAATGCAAAATAAACTCACCAAAAATAGCTTTGGCTGTAGCCATAAGCTTATCCGCCATCTCCTTCTCGCGGGCGGTTGCTGCGGCCACGAGCTGCTGCTCGCGATCGGCAGCCTCCTTCTGCAGGCGCTCCTTGGCTTCAGCAGCATCAGCTGCCCTCTTCTCCGCCTGGCCGAAGCTCTTTTCAAGAGCCTTCAACCTGCGGAGCATGTCATTGTTTTCATCTGCAACATGAAGAAACACCTGATCAATACAAACAAATCCTTGGGGCAGACGAACAAAAACAGGGTGAAAAGTCACGCACCTTGAAGCTGCTGCAAGTTAGCCTCCAGCGCCAGGTGCTGCTGAATAAGGAGTTTGGAGCCATGCACAAAGGGCTACAGAGGGAAACAAAACGCACAAGACGATAAATAAAGGGCTCGGGGGCTCCCCCCACAAACCAAAAACGATCAACAAAATCAAAACAAAAAGGGCTCGGGGGCTCCCCCCAGGGAGTATGCAGGATAACACTTACGTGTTCAGGAGTGGACTCCGAAGGTTTGCGAGCTGCCTTCTGAGTCACGACTGCCCGAGCTTCTCGCTTAGAGGAGTTCGGGCCATCATCCTCAGAGTCGGCCACCACCTGGGGGATAGAAGTCGTCGGCTTCAACTTTGTTATAACTTCTTGAGTGTCCCCGTCAAGGGACTCCTCTGAAGAATTGCTGCATGCAAAGATCATATTAGCAACATAGTGAGACTACACAAACAGGCAATAGAAAAAGGACTCAGACGAAGCAACTTAAGACTTGATGTCCGATAAGTTGAAGACGGGAGCCGCCCTCTCCTTCTTCTTCTTGGCCGGCGGCAGCGGAGCCATCGCCCAAATAGGCACGGCAGGGATAGGCGCGGACGACACACCTTCTTCCTCGCCATGCTGCTCAAGGAACGACGGACCCCTTGGAGTTGGCGGAGTATACGCATCAGAAGACTCACTCCGGGTGTGCTTTCGGGTCCGCCCTTCGCTTGGCTCGGGGGCTTCCAAGGTCGAAGATTGCGCCGGACAAAGCTCGGACTCAGAATCCACCTCCTGATTGTCCGGCGCTTCCGCAAAATTCTCAGGCAGAGGAGGCATAGACCCTGTTACCTTGAGGCGCTGCAATCGAAAGGAAAAAAGCACACAAGATAAGTAACAAACATCAAATAGCGAACACTTGAAAAAGTGCTACGCGCATGAACAAGTATCACCTGGGAAACCACTTTCTTGGCGCTAAAAGAAGTGGTCAAAGATTTCCCCGGGAGGTCCTCGTCGGCCTTGGCCTTCAGCAGGGGCCGTAGGGCCCTATCTAGGTCACCTGAAGACAACTCCTCGGATGAGACCCTCGTTGGATCGTTGGGGCCGTCGTAGAGGAACATTGGGTGCACCCTCGCTTGGAGTGGCTACACCCGACGCTTGAGGAAGGTGGGGATGATATCGACACCATTGACCTCTTTGCCCGGCACCAGCTGAAGAACCTTCACCCGTTGGTAGAGCTCCTCCACTTCTTCGGATTCACCTTCCAGGATTTGGTTCTTCCACGATCTCTTTCGGATGATCTGCTGGGTAGAATCGAAAGGGGCAAGGCCATAGTGCTGACCGTCTAGCTTAACATCACGGATGTAGAACCACTTCTGGTGCCATTGCTGGACGAACTCGCAGATAGAAAAAGAGAAGAATTGGACGGAGGAGCGGATGGAAATGATACATCCGCCGAGTGGATAAACACCACCGGTGCCAGATTGCCTCTTCAAGGAATATAACTTCCAAAAGAGGCCAAAGTGCGGCTCGATGCCGATCCAGCACTTGCAAAGAGTGATAAAACAAGCAGTATGGAGAAGAGAATTGGGAGATAGGTTATGCAACTGAATCCCATAACAAAAGAGGAGTCCACGAAGGAAATCGTGGACAGGAAGGGAAAGACCGTAGATGACAAAGGCTAAAAACATCACCCAAAACCCTTCGGGTGGGCGGGGGATTACCTCAGCATCAGGGAGGATGGCGTCCTCCTTGTTCTGGGGGATCAACCCAACATTGTGCAGCTTGCGCAGATCCCCATCACGCATATCCGTGCGCCTCCACCCGCCATCAGTTATGCGGGCCGTACACGCGACCTTCTTGCCGCCGGTCGCGGCACTCGAACTAGCTCCGGCAGTGGTCTTCTTCGGCTTGCCCATCATGCGGCCACGAGTGTGGCGGTACACGCAGAGAAAAGAAGAGGGAAATGTGCGAAGAACTTCCAGTGCGCAGTGGAGAAAAGCAAAGCTCGTGAAAATGACGACAATGGAGATGAGAAAATGACGAAGGGTAAAAGAAAATCATTGTTTACCTACCGTATAAAAGGATAAAGACGACGCACACGAGCCATTGATGCATAAGCCCTAGCGCGCACCTCAAATCTAACCCTACACGTGTCAACACTACACCAAAACGTCGCCAGCACGCCGTCCACTACGCGCGGAAATCGAGGAGACGTCGTAATTTTCGCCACGTCTGTGCGTGACTAGTCAACTTGAAGTCATGCGGTGGGACCCACGATCATCTCGTCACATCATCTCTGCTGCTGCAGACGTTTGAGATCACCAATCGTCAGCACTGACGTAATCAAGGCAAAGCCAGCAACGGCTCAAAATTTTTGGCTGATCAATCAAGTACTTACTCGAATCTACGATTCGAGAAATTACTCGGGGGCTACTCCTATCAGGAGCGCTGGCCGCGCACCTGAGAAATGACTAAGGTAACTATACCTCACAAATATCTTCGAGTCCTACGTCAAGTCTGTGACTCTACTATGGACTCGGGGGCTACTCCCATAGGGAGGATTGGTTGAGCATCCGAAAAAATTGTGTCCTTCGGACCTAAGCTGAAAACGACTGAACTAAAGTCTCCGCTCGATTCTACTACTCGAACAGACACTCGAGGACTACTCCCACAGGGAGCGCTAGTCGTGCACCCTATGAATTCTTCGACTACGATCCTTCAGATCAAATACGACAAAATCATTTTGGCAACTTTGCCCAAACCAACGCTAAGTGAGAAGCATTCTCCTTGGCCACCTGAAATTCATCCGCGGTGATAAATTTCAGATGATGTGTCTACGGCACAAAGATAAGCCCTACAGATATCATCTGATGGCCTGGTAACGCACCTGACTGCGTTCTGCCAGTAAACTCCCGTGTCAACTGGCACGATGAAAAATCCCGACGGACGTGTTGGGTACATCACTTTAAAACCACCGGGATTTGACTCATGTAAGACCACAATGGCCTGAGTCAAATCACACCAGTAATCGTTCCGAATTCGAGTCTGGGGACTCGCGTTTGATGAAGATCGTGTTGTTTGGTCCTATGATAGTTAACTGGCCCTGATCCGTCGGGTGAGCCAGACACACGCATCAACAATCACTATGAACTAAAATGTTTCTTTTTAAAATAACAGGCTCAACTGCATCCGAAAAATTGAAGAGTCCTCAGCCAAATCTATGATTCGACTGAACACTCGGGGGCTACTGACATGGATATACCCCATGGGTACATAACATTGGTATACCTGGTCCGGTCCAAGGAAGGCCCACGTCAAGACACACGGCCCATGAAGACTTCGGGTGGCCCAAGCCCATGCCGTTTTCGACTCCTTTGAGGACAAGTCAAGACTAGATAGAATTTTAAAGGGTACAAACCCTAATTTGTAACTGACTCGACCTAAGCCTGGGACCTGCCTATCTATATAAAGGCCAGGAGGGTACGGCGAGAAGGATCTATTCCACCATAGCATACACACCTCACGTCAGATTGCATCTGCACACCCCTGTAACCTTCGGTTCCGCCATAATCAAGAGCAGACAAGCACGAGTAGGGTTTTCCCTCCGGGGGCCTGAACCTGGGTAAATCTCGTGTCCCTGTTTCTTGTCTATTAACCGTTCCGCGACTTCCAGCATCCCCATCTTCTCCAAAACCCAAGTCCATAACAATGGGCATTGACGAAATCGAACCTCGTCAAGAGGTGTCTGTGAATGTCAGATCTCAGATCCGTCTTCGCATGGTGAAAGTATTTGATGAGGCAGCCGTTCTGGAAGGCAGTACGGGGCGGACTACGGTCGTGCTGAGATGACCCAGCATACCACTTCATGATATAGTACACTATGGTCATTGACATAACACCAATGAAACACTGTTCCACTAGTATTACATCCCTCGGAGTGGTATAACAGAAACAAAGCAGCTCCAAGACATGACTATAGATTATAACTCGACTCTTTACAAAAGATCCAGAGAACACTCTAGGTTATAGAGAGAATGCAACTTCTTACAAAAAAGAACCAGAAATAACAACTCAAAACTATCATACTAATAGACTAGTATCTAAACTATTTGGCTAGCAATTGTTGCTATAGCAATGCTCTACAGAAATATGTTCTATGGTTAGAACTAATACTCCTATCTTATTTGGAACTTCGCCTTCACTTCACAGTTGATGAATATGTTCTTGACTTCATTGAATAACTTGAACTTTCGGTGACGATTCCCTTGAGCATAAGTTGATGTAGACGCCGTCTTTATTGGCTTCAAAATCTAGCAAGGGTTAATAAGGTACGATTAAGTACGAGCAGACTCATCAAGTTTACTAAAAAGAAGTGTTTGATGCACTATCTATAGCCACAGACCATAGGTTGTAGGCTATATAGGTTTTCATAAACATTTCTTCAAATGTTGCTTTTATTCTAAAAAGCTATGTTCGTCAGTCTTCACAGGTTTACTAGAACTTCATGGAGTTCCTTTTCTGTCGCGTTCATAGCTCCTTCCGGAAACAGGGAGTAACATGTCACAGTTTTGTACACTCCGTAGATGTGCGTTACTTTACCCATGAGAGATCTTAAGCCTTGTTGCACATTCGGGCCACGAATCCTGTTCACACTTTCTTGGTATGAGGCTCAGTCTAAGATCCAAGCCGATCAGTTTCCTTCTCCGCGACCCCAGATGCATCCTTCGGACCAGCCACATCTCTGTTAAGCCCCCTTCCGAGAAAGCTACAACTCTGATAGGTTCCCGAAGATTCTATGATCTAGTGATGCCCTTGGCAGGCTCCATAACAATGGTCTGTACGTACCTCTGGCAGACGCTCACAGATAATCTAGACACCAAAATCGTGAGGCCTAAGGGTGCCCACCCATATGCTGAATCCGCACAAGGAATCACAGCGTCACGTTAAGGTCGTCCACTAACACACGAAAGAAAGAAGATCCAGCTGACTTCTCCGTCATATTTCAGATCGCATGGTTAACATGTATTATACGACGCAAGAATTACATGCGATATTGGTTATTTAACTCTTAGATAATATGTTCCTTTATCACCGGAACTTTCATAGTAGATTATTACCACTTGGTAAATAACCCATAATCATATCATTGTGAAAATAGCGTTTTCTAACCTTTTTAAAATGTAGGTGATGAAAACATTGGATTTGCAAATAATTGATAGAAAATAACCAAAGGACATGAGCAAGTATGAATTTGCCTTTTGTGATTGCAATATTATGCACTCACCGTCTTTAAGACAATAGAAGATCTAATATCTAAAAACAACATCATTTGTTCGGTAAGGACTAATGTTTAAAGAGGCAAGATGCTATTATGCATAAATAATGCAATGCAACTTTGTAAACTCGAATACCCCGGAGTAACGTCAATAATATAGGTTTTGGAAATTTGTGATGATTCTTTGAAATGTGTTATCCTTTTATATCAATTTCACACTTGTGCTTCTTATTAAGGCTTGTGAGTGTGTGAGAAGTAATTTGCAGGTATAATAAAGTAACACACAATGATATAACACCCAAGGTTTTGATAATTGGTAAAAGCTTATTCTATACAAGTTTTCTATTAAAACTTGGAGACTTAAAGATATGATTAGAGTTTATTTGTAATTACTTTAAAAGAATAACTTTTTAAGAAAAGCATACTTGTAATACCTCAGAATTTTAGATGTTCATTTTCTTAACAAAGCTAGAAAGAGTGGGCCAAATTTTGACTTTTAGATAGATAAGTCGTATGGAAACCGAATACATGGTCATGTTGATTTCGTTGACCTAATCAAAATTGTCTTTACAATTTTTCAATTCCCAGTTTAGAACAAACCGTGTAAAATTTAGTTAATCTAGATATATATTTTTTCCTTAGCATATAAAGTCCATATCTATTCCAACCGAAAATAAAAAAATACACAAATAAATATGAGGTCCAACCCAGTTGCCTTACTTAAGGCATCTCCACTAGACCAACACATCCCGTTCGAGCGTGTCCGAACCGGGCGTGCGCGGCCCAGCGGGCCGACCCATCTGGATAAATGTGTCTGGTTCGACCCATCTGGATAAACGTGTCCGGCTCGACCCATCCATGCATCTAATCTAGGGCTCAGTTGCGTTGGCCCGGATGCGCGTGAACGCGCGGGTGTGCCCCCAATAATTTGCCCGGGCCCTCTCGCCAGTGGCAGAATAGACGCTCTCCTCCTCCAAACCCTCGCACTCCATATCCTGCGCCTCGAGCATGCGCAATCTTTGCAGCCGCCACTGCCGCTCGTTGTCGCCGACGCCCCCGTGATATCAAGCGCCACCGCAGGCCACGTGTGTTGTCGGAGTTGTGTGGAAACGCCGCAGGCAATCCCGCCGCCCTCGGCCTCCGCCTGTGGACTGGACGCGCGACACCCTCTGCGTGGTGCACAACCTGCTCGATCATTTGCCTGAGGTATGTTCGCCGGTTCTTTCTAGGTTTTATCTGGCCCGCTGCGGGAGTTGGCATCACCATTGACGTCCGCATACTTTGCAGATGGGCAGCAGCCGAAGGGCAATGGAGTCATCGTCCGAGGAGGAGTCCGACGGTGAGACCGAGATTCTGCTGGCGGCTGCACAGATGGTGCACGACCACTACCTCATGCCGCCGCGCAGAGGTGGCTCATCCAAGCGGCGCGAAGCCAATCAGGAGCGCGACCGAGAAGATGGCCACATACGCCTTTACAAGGACTACTTCCATCCAACTGATCCAGTCTTTAAACAGAAGGCATTCCGTCGCCGCTATTGGATGTCGAGGAACCTGTTCTTGCAAATTCTCAATGGTGTGACGGAGTACGATAAATACTTCTAGGCCAAGTACGATTGCACCGATAACATTGGCTTCTCCTCTTACCAAAAATATTCTTCTGTCATTCGGCAGCTTGCATATGGAGTTCCCGGTGACCTCCTCGACTAATACATGCGCATGAGCGAGTCCACATGCCATGAGGCTATGTACCGGTTTTGCAGTGCGGATATTGCGGGTGTTTGGCAAAGTTTACCCGAGAGAGCCAAACGTCGAATACACTGCCCATCTTTTGTACATCAACGGGAGAAGGGGGTTTCCTGGTATGCTTGGCAGCATCGACTGCATGCATTGGCAGTGGAAGAACTGTCCCTTTGGTTGGCAGGGGCAGTTCAAAGGACATGTAGAGGGGTGCACCATCATACTAGAGGCTATTGCATCACATGATCTCTGGATTTGGAACTCCTTTTTGGCATGGCTGGATCAAACAATGATATCAATGTGCTGCAGCGGTCTCTGGTGTTTGCTAGGCTGGCAGAAGGCAATGCTCCACAGATTTTTTATCAGATCAATGGCAATTCATATAATATGGGTTACTATCTTGCTGACGGTATCTACCCTTCTCGGACCACCTTTGTGAAGACAATCCGCAATCCTGGAAATGAGAAGTGCAAGAGGATTGTGAAAGAGCAAGAGGTCGCTAGGAAGGATGTCGAGCGAGCATTTGGTATGCTTTAGTAAAGATGGGCTATTGTTCGATACCCTTCTGGAACCTGGAGCACAGAGAGAATGTGGGATGTGATGACTGCTTGTGTCATCATGCACAACATGATCGTCGAGGACGATCGTGATGATGGCTTCTTGGACCAAGGCTGGGACTTTCAGGGTCAGTTGGTTAAGCCAGAGCCAGGTCTAGCCTCTTGGAAAGATTTCATGCAAGTGCATGAAAATTTACGTCACAGACAAATCCATGAACGACTTCAACTGGATTTGGTTGAGCATATATGGCCTCGTACGAGAAATCTCAATGTTTAATCCTTTATTTATTTTGTGTAATTTGAATGATAGTTTAGTTGTTTTATATCGAACCATGCGAGCCTAAACTATTTATATGTAAGCACTATTTAAATTTCATTGCCTACTCTAATTTATTTACATCCCAAAAATTAATTTTGTGACAAAATTTGCAAACATATGAAATCCCTGACCAGCTCTGACCAGCACTGGCCAAACACGAACAAATGGGTTGCGCCACTAGGCGTGGGCGGCAGGACAGGCCAGATCACGGCCCTAAATCAACCACGATCCGATCCAAACGGACAAAAATAAACCGTTTAAGTGACCGGATAGGTCGGTCCGGTGAAAATGCCCTTGCCCCAAACCCCTCTGGCCTAATCCATCCGCCACCAACGGCGCCTCCACGCCAACCTGCTGCGTACGCCGCCACCACCACAGCAAGGGTCGCCAATAGCCATCGCCACCGTCCGATTATTGATCCTAGGCTGGAGCCTCGCCAGATTCCTTGCCGCACCATCTTGTATTCGACTCACGACTAGAGGTGATGCTCCTCTATTGAATTCCTTGATTCCTTCTGTTTATGTTTGTACATGTTTAGCACTAGTACATACATAGGCTATTTTGCTTCAGTCTTAAAATCAGTGGTATATGCGTATGGGATCGATTTGTAGTTTGGTTCACAGTCATGTTTGTTTATATTTTACAAATCTGAGTACCAATTGACCGTACCAAGTTGTTATTCTTGTCTCCAATTGATTCTTGTAGCACGGCATCTGATGGTGTATCAGCTAGGAAATTTGCATGTTCTTATACCTTGAAGAAGGCACAGTCCACGTACTAGTGTTGGTTAGTTTTGCCCACTATGTATAATTGAAACCACTCCGTTTTAGTAAGAATATGCGCCTGCATCCTGATGGTACTCACGGTAGAAGGACAAACGCGTAGGATTTGAAAGTACTACTGTTACCTCTGAGCGTGGTTTCATCTAAGGTGCGAGAATTTCCGGTGGCGATATTAATTCATCTGTACCTCCTTCTCGAAACAGGCTTACGCCCAATTTTATAAATAAAGCAACGTCTATACAAGATTCAAGACAAATCGACTACAAAGAGGTCCACACACACAACACACAAAAGCAGCACCCCTCCGTGAATACAAGGCAAAACCTAGGATCAGCGAAGGCGAACACATGCACACACGCACGGAAAAACAAGATACATCAGCTTCCGGGGGGAGACCTCAGTGGCCAGATGGAGTAGCAAGCCGGCGAGCCGCCACGATCAAGTGCTCCAAGGTCTCATCCAGCCGCTCCCTCTCGTGATGTCTACACAACGGGTACCACTGCTGCAAAAAAGCCAGAAAATTGAAGATCGAGTCAGAGGCCCGACATAGAAAGACACGCTCGATGACCATCTTATTCAGTATATTCCATAGAGTCCAGGTCATCGCCGCAAACACCAACCAGAAGAGACGCCTCCTCCTACCAGTACGATTTGCAGCGGCTACCAGGAACTCCCCTAGGTTCGAGGCCTGCCACTCAAGCCCCAGAGCCTCATGGGTGAAGTTCCAAAGGAAGCGACCAGCGGGGCAAGAAAAAAAGATATGCAGGCATGTTTCCGGGACCGCACACAGCGGGCACATGCCATTGCCAGGGCCATGACGTTTGGCCACCTCTACACGCGAGGGGAGCCGGTCATGCAGCAACTACCATACGAAGATTTTAATCTTCAAGGGCAGGAGGGCCTTCCAAAGCGGAGAGACCCAAGGCAGAGAGGGCCCACTAAACAGGGCCATGTACGACGAACCAACCGAAAAGGTCTCCGAGGGGACCAACCTCCAAAACGGGGTATCTGGGGCCTGAGCCAGGGGCGGGAGGTTGTCTCTCAACTCATCCCAGGATACCCTCTCAGTCTCCCCGAGGTTCCGCCGAAAATCCACCTGCCACTCCCCGTCCTGGCAAGCCTCCCCTACCAGGAGCATGGGGTCTGTGCAGATTGCAAATAGCTCTAGAACCTCGTGGCGCAGGGGGAGCGCGCCACGCCAAGGGTCCAGCCAGAAAAGGGTGTCCATCCTATCGCCTATGGAAATGGACAACCTTTCCGAATTGCTGGCTTGATGTCCTGGATGGCTCTCCAAAACTGAGATCCCTCCTGGCGTTCACAAGCCAGCAGAGGCCGGCCCCGGAGGTATTTAGCTTTTATTAACTACAACCAGAGGCCTCCATCATCCTTCAGATTCCTCCACACCCATTTGAGCATCAACGCCACATTCATGTGACGGGAGGAGATGATACCTAAACCCCCCAGCTCTTTGGGGGAGCAGATGTCAGCCCATTTAACCATATGATACTTTTGGTGGCCATCATTGGCCATCCATAAGAATCGGGAGAGCTCCTTGTTGAAGTTAGCATGAACCCCTTCTGGGAGGAGGTACATCCCCATCATATACATGGGGAGGCTGGAGAGGCACGAGTCAATAAGGATAGTCTTGCTCCCCTTGGAGGTGAACCTCCCCTGCCAGGGGGAAGACGGCCAGCAAGACAGTTTAGGTTATCCGTGTTGATCAGCCTCGGAGTAACCCAGCACCATAACTTCACTCTTATCAAAGTTGATCTTGAGGCCCGACATGACCTCAAAGCAGAGGAGCAGGAACTTCAGGTTAATGGTATCCTGTTCCGATCCCTCCACCATGATCATAGTATCATCAGCATATTGGAGGTGGGTCACCCTCCTCCAGGGATAAGATGCCTAACCACACCCGAGATGTGGCTAGAATTCTTGGCCTTCTCCAAGATTTCCGCTAGGGCATCGACCGCGGCATTAAACAAGATCAGAGAGATCGGGTCCCCTTGTCTAACCCCACACGAGGGTTTGAAGTAGGGGCCCACCTCACCATTTATGGTTATAGCCGTGTTCCCACTCATGACGATCTACATGATCCAACCTATCATGCGATCATCAAGCCCAACGCTGGAGAACCTGGCGAAGAAAGGCCCAGTCTAGCATGTCATATGCCTTCTGAAAATCTAGCTTCAGAAAGACACCCCTCTAGTGTCTCACTTTTACCTCATGAATAATTTCATGAAGCGCTAGAATCCCGTCGTGGATATATCTTCCTTTTAGAAAGGCAAACTGATATGGATGTGCCAGGCGCTCCATAACTGAGGCCAGACAACGCGCGCATACCTTGGAGATGATCCTTTGAATCACATTTATTACAGTGATTGGTCTGAGCTGGCGTATATCCGTGGGCCCCACAATCTCGGGGATTAGGGTAATCACACTAAAATTCAGACAAGCCATCACAAGGGTCCTAATATACAGCTCCTGGAACATTGGCATAATGTTCCCCTTATCTTGTCCTAGAACCTCTGGAAGAAAATAACCAGGAGGCCATCAGGACCAGGGGTAGAGTTCGGATATAAACATAAATGGAATAATGGCCCCCTGTATATCCGTGGCCCCCCACAATATTAATTTATCCGTTGACTATCAAAATTAAGCAAGTGCGACAAACCCCTATTTCTTCTATGAATGTCAATTGTGTGATTGCTTGTTCTCATTTGGTTCAAGATTCTCTCAATCGATTGTTCAATTCAAATGTGTTTCATTATGATTTTGTGTTCGTGTTCAACATTATCGTACTTCTTATTTGAAAGCTAACTCGGTGAGAAACTATTCATAAATGGCTACTGCGATAAAGTTCGGTGAGAACGGTTTGCTCATGGGCTAGTCCGAGGGCTACTCTTGTTAGTCCGGTGAGAAACTGTTCCAAGAGGCTAGTTCCGAATTAAGTTCGGTGAGTACTCTTAGCTCATGGGCTAGTCCGGGCGACATATTTCGATATCTGGTTTCAGACTTCATGTTAACAATGAGATTGTCAATATTATTTCATGGTTAATCATTCGCATTGTTCTTATGGTTCTAACTATACTTGCTGAGTATTTTTGTACTCACTCTTGCATTTCCATTTGGTTTTCAGGTACTAAGTAAGCAACATATGCATGGGAGACAGGTGTAGTGCGTCTACCACATCACTCGACCACATATTGTAGATAATACTTAGAGAACACTCATCTAGCAGTCCTAGTCTATTAGTTGCCTATCAAGTTTGCTTATTTGTGCATTTCGTAATTATTACAGTGTGAGCCTTTGGTCGCTCAGATCGTTATCTCTATATCTTCCAGCTTATTTGGGAACTATATTGATGATAGATGATGAATATCCTTAAATTGATGGTCGTTAAACAAGGAAGTTGCTGCCTAAATCTACATTTTTTTCTATACTAAGTGTTATTTAGATAGTGTGGTAGCATCACCAGGTATGGGAAAAACCTGGGGTATTACAATTGGTATGAGAGCCTAGACTTTAGATCTCTGGGTTAGGTTATTGGTAAATTATAATATAATAATCCAAACTTGTATTTTTTGGACAAAACTAACTTTATGAGCTATCTATAGTGTGTATATTTATGTGTATAAATGGTGACCAATGTTTTGGATATGTTATTTGCACTTAAATTGGCAAAAATAGATCTGGGGTATTTTAGATAATTCATGTGTTTACAGCCAAACATCTAGTCAAGTTGTCAAAGAGCAAAAGCTAGAAACGAGTTTTCTGCGCAGCATAGAGTCCTAAACAAAGTTTTCTGCACAACACATTTCTCTACAGCAGCACAGAGTCCTAAACAAAAGGGCATTAATTCTATCCAGAATGACTAGGGGAGGTGCATGTTTGTGCGAAACCTTTTGCTCGTTTTAAATTTCCAAGTGGTGAGCAAAGCGAGAGAAGCCATGACCTTACAATTTAGTATTGGGACCTCTGATAATATAGACCACCAAGATTTGATGTTAAGATCCGTCCATTATTGAGAAGGTTGAAGTGCACGAAGACACGTCCAAGATTTATATATTCCCAAATTCTAATGTGCGGCGGCATTTAACGAAGAGATGGGAGATAGATTCCGTTGTTTGCTTGCTTAGGAGGCACACAACGCAATCTGGCCATCTTTTTTTAAACGATGTTAAAAGTCTATTTTGAGTTGTAAGCCAAGAAAAAATTGTAAGCCAAGAATTTTGAGTTGTAAGCCCAGAAAAAATTGTTTTGGGGAAGCCCAAGCTTTTCAAACCATATTGGAGGTGGTAGATTGTAAGCCAAGCCCGTCAGTTTTATTGACCATTGTTCGTAAGCTTCCAACAAAAATTGTCTTCCATGTTTGCATCAAGTTGCATGTCATGAAGAAGCGTCCAAAGCTCCAAATATTGTGCAAAGTGATCCATGGAAAATGCATGGTCCAACTTCAAGGACCTCGCCCAAGCATAGTAGTGCAAGGCATGGCAAACTTTCTGTTGGGGGAAGGATGCACAACCCTCGCTGCTTGCGGTGAGCCCCGAGGATAGTTTCAATCAACATATATGCAGCGGAAATAAAACAATGAGCACATGCACAGGTGACACAAGGATTTACGTGGAAAAACCTTATCAAGATGAGAAGGAAAAAACCACGGGTACGGACCAACCGGTCCACCAAGCTTCACTATGAGCAACCTAGATATAGAGTCTTCTCTAAAACATCTAGAGATGTACAACACACTCAACACGTTGCCAACCGGGAACAACAACTACAATCACTTCAGAGAAAGATTACAACAAAGCAGAGTATCTTAATTTATGCCCCCTTCGGTAATCAGCAAACTGCTCTTAAACCGTAGATCCAATCATCACCAAACTTGGTATACAAGATGACATACGAGTACCCAATATACATGCCAAATTTTAGGCCAATCGGACTTCGTTTGCCTGCCAAAAATGTTCGTCTACCAAAACTGCTCTATGCTAAAACTGCAGCAGTTCGAACTGACTAAACGGCTTCCAAATTTGATGCTACACTAACCCAAATCTCAAACCAGCTGACCAAATCGAATTACTCAAAGTAAGGAACAAGCTCACCAAGTTTGGAGCCAATCCAAGCACGTTTGAGCCTCCAAACACCAGCTTGAAGACCAACCGGTCAGATCTCAGAAATCTGGACAGAAATCACCTCTCCTTCTTCTTCCTCTCTTATCACTAGGTTGTGGTGTTCTTGTGTGTTCTCTCACCCTCTCTCTTGCTCAACTCACACACACTCACACAGTGTGTGTCACATAGCCACCAGGCTAGTGTTTTCTTTTCTACTCCTTTCCCAAGGAGCACCTCGGCCGTTGGATACGAATATCGATCAACAATTAAAACGTGTTGGACTTTTACAGGCTAAAGTTGGACTGCCAACACACCTCCATGTGGAGGAACATGGCCCAACACTTTCCACTTCTACCTTTTTGATATGGCAAAGAGCAATGGCACAATTTCCTTAGGCTTTCTTCCATTCAACGGGGCACGATAAAACAGAGTCACGTTTCGATTGCCAAGCATGATGGCAATGGCGGCATGGAAGATATTCATGTCCTACTCGGTGCAAGGATTCCTAGACCCAACCCAAATTTTCCCGACCTATTCAAGCCAAGGCTAATGTAAACAAAGTGTAGTCGCAAATTTATCCATGTTGAGAACCCCAAGACAACCAAGTTTTGGGGGCGGCACACGGTCTCCTAGACCTTGCACTTGCCACCTGTAGTAGAATCTTTTGCCAACCTTAGGAAAGCCCTTTCTAATTTGTTGATATTTTGAAGTTCCCAACGGGACGTTAAGTTAAGTGATAAATAGCTTGAGATGAGATGACCAATTTAACAAGGGTGGCTCTACCGGCCATGGTGACAAACTTTTCATTTCAAGTTAGAAGCTTAAATCCACACGTGTGAGGCAGCGTACATTTGTCTTCCGAGGTATTGAAAATCTACACCCGTGTGGCGCCACACCAAAAGTTACCGCAAGGAGGAGGTTCTTGTTCCCAGAATGCCCTCCAGGATATCATCAAGATTGATACCCACACCTAATTGGGATAACGTAGCTTTTTTGAAAGTTGGTGTCACTACTCGTGTGGTCTAAGCTATAAAGCAAGAATTACTAACTACTTGATGAATGTCCGAAACAACAGACATAAACCATGCAGTAAAAGCCACTATTACTACGCCTGGAGCAAAAGCCAAAGAAAAATCCAAACGGAGCAAATAGGCCACTGTTAAGCCGCTATTATTACACTATTAATACAAATAGGCCACTGATTCTTCTCGGAGCAAAATCTGGACCGTCCAGATTTTTTAACAAATACTCCAAAAATCCTAACGGCTAGAGCAGTCGGTTTTCAAAATGGACTCTAATGCAGCTGCAGCCAGGAACATAAAAAAACCATAAACCCAGAAAATATCTAGACTGTCTGGTCTGACCAACTGTTTCATAAACAGGTGCCTCCAAATAAAACTGGGCAGCCTAGCTTAGTGGATGAATTTTTGCTCTCAAAAAAATAATATCAGTTTGCACCCCTAACTTAGGGTATCAGCTCGCACCAGGCCACACCAGGCCACAGGAGACAGTGAAGATGAAGATCCTTCATCAAAGAGGCTACGTTTGATGAAAAATAAGGAGTCGAACCAGGATGCACATTAACATGTATGAAGGCAGCTGTTTCCCAACATGTAGGCTGTCATATCTGGTTTTTAGATACGCCTGATATTACATATATCCCGTTGAACTTGATGAATGAATAAAATTCCCTTTTCCTCCTCAAAAGAGCAACGAAAAAAGCATGGACTAAATTATATTGCTTGTGCAGTCATGCAGATAACCGTCCATATCAGGCGATAAAATAGAGGTTTCGGAGAAGTACAAACTCCAGGTATATGACAGTTACTAAAGTTATCCCGAACATCTTTCCTCGATTCATCTCAGATGACACGCTCAAGGACCTGGTAACAAATGTAAGAAACATAATGAGAAGGTCTCCCAATATCCAGAGAAAAAACATCCAATCAGTGAATAAAGATTTATGAAGAAATATTACAAACCTGCTGGCTAAGCAGTACTGCGATATGTTCTTGTAGGTGGAGAAAACTGAACACGTACAAATTCTTCCTTGTAACTAACACTTTTATCACATGACTCTTGACATGTGTACACTACTATTGTTGCCCAATCAACAGGGTCTTGTTCATTTTCAACATGGAAGTAATGGAGCAGTTGAGACATTAGCTGCACGTGTAGTGGAAAATAAAAATATTGGTATGTATAGGGCAAACCAAAAGCTAAATCATGTATGAACATGTGCCAATCAACAAAAACCAATTTTGTAGTGATAAAAACTGTAATATTGCCTTTTCCTTTAACAAAAGAAAGGTACTTTATTTTATAAAGGTTTGGTGTGTTCATATGCAGGAACTACGTAATCATTTGTTGTCAAAAGAGAAGCAGCCCAGAAAGGGGTCATTGGCTGCAGAACCAAGTTAATATTGATCTGGTAGTAAGGTCTTCAAGATGCTAAATCTTCATTGGAGTATCTGCAGGAGTTCCAGAACGAAATTCCCACATTCCAAATCAAGAATGAGCCACTAAAAAAGGAGGGGAGAAATCATCTATGGATCCCAGTATAAGCAGCACCATATGATAATCCACTGAAGGATAAAAGATAATGTGCCAAACAGGTATATCCTGTGGCATAAAATTAGGTGAGTTCTTGACCAACTACGAGTCAAGTAGTGTTAATAAAGATATGTTAAATATGATGAGTCATGCTTTGGATAAAAACGTTATATTGGGAAGAAGGGATTCATTCGTAGTACAGAAGGGCGGCACCTAGTCGGTGTTTCTTTCAGCCGTTGTAATTCCTATACAAATGATGAGGGTCTGGACAATGAAAGAAAAGCAACAGTAGAATATCTAGAGCAAGTCTCCCATGTTCTTATATCCATGTTAGCCAGCACCACATATGTGTTTTTCCCGAGTGTGCACCACATCAATAGACCTGAGAGGCTTCAAGAAGACAAGACACTGGACAAGACATGGCACCTAGGCTGATTTTTGGAAATTCCTTATCATTTGCGAAGTCCTTTTCAAGGTCAGTTTCCTGTCAAGCGCTGAGCCGCTGAGGAACTCGCATCCATGCCAATTTTCCAATAATTATATACAAGAGAAGGATCTTACTTCCAAAAATAAACTTGGCGAAAAAAATACATTTTGGTTTTCCTTGGGTAGAATAAACAGATCAGTATAGATACTATAAATGCACACACATGAATGTACTAATGAATTCAAGTTGCAGAAATGTGTTTTAATTGAAGAAATGGTATTTCTTTTATACTACAGTACTGACAAGAGAATGCACTATACAGCAGAAATCAGAAGCTATGATCCTATGATATCATGACTCTCCAATATATAAGTTTTAGAGTTTTCCACTTCTCAAGAAGGTAGAACATACTACCTCTGTCCCAAAGCTTAAGGCTTACATTTTTTTGAAAAATCAAGTTATTGGAAGTTTGACCAAACTTTTAGAAAAAATATCAAGAACTATGATATTATATAGATACCATGTGAAAATATGTTTCATGACGTATCAACGGGTATAGATTTCGTATTGTAAATATTAATATGTTTTTTCTAAAAACTTGGTCAAACTTTATGTAGTTTGACTCTTGTAAAAAAATATAAGCCTTAAGCTTTGGGACAGAGGTAGTAGGAGTCAGGTAATTTGGATGATAGAGAAACAACAGCAGTTACACAAGGCTAAAAGTAACGTTGAATGTAGATGGAGAGTCGATATTGGAAAAAACAACAGGTTCTGACTTGCCTCTGATAAGTCAGGTAAGCACAAAGGTAGTAATAATATGCTTTTGAGTAACATATAATGAATCACATAACAAAAAAGGGTCATAAGACATGCATATCAACAGGTCATTTTCTTGGACAGAAAATAATAAACTGGAATAAACCATAGAAATCGAAACATGTCCAACCTGAAATTCATAGCCAAGTGGGCCATTACAATAGATGCACGAAGGGGTATCAGTCAGAGACCCAGTTGATACTGCCCAAAGAGGTTTTGCATTTTTTCCCGCACAGTACCTGCATGAAAAAATAATTAAACTTATGGCTAACTTTTTTTTTGCAAGGAGTGCTCAACCTAATCGTATCCAGATATCTAAGCAACAGTTTTGGCTGACAAACTAATCAAAGTAGAAACGTTAAATATCATCACATCAAAAACATGCTTTTTATTGACAACACACGTCCAACATCTCAGAAGGCAGTGTGATCTTATTCTTCAAAGACTACTTTCTCCAGTACACATATCTCTCTATCTCCCTTCTCCCATAAAAAATATATCTATCTCCTTCCCCTTGTCCTTAAGGCGCGCTGCATATTCACCTTTCTCTATCTATCTCTCCAGAATATAATGCTGCCCCAGCCCACCGCGCCGGTCGTGGCTCTACATGTCACCAGACCAATTTCCTCGTTCATCTTGCTGCACTCGGACTATGCTCCTACTGGGCAGACTATTTTCCACCAGCAGAGCTTGGCCAGCCAAAAATTCCGCCACACTAGAGGCAACAAATGGCCATGGGCTTGGGAGGAGAGGCAACGTTAGATCTCATTGAAGAACACTCAAAATACTCACCATCATGGAGCATGGCGAATAAGGAGAATGGAGCCAACATAGCATTAGTGGTGAAGTTTTACTAAGGATTAAGGACATTCCAGTTTCATCGCATTGTGTACTAGTTCTACAAGCGGAAGAGCTAATTTACAACTTCATGAGCATCTATTGGATGACAAATAATAAATTATAAATGTTTTTTATTTGGAAAGATAGCTCTGCAAGTCACCTCACCATGGCCATGGAGGAGACACAAGCCACAAGGGGAAGAAAGATATGCATGGGGATGGGGATATTGATGGATAAGATTTTCTATTGTTGTGTACTAAGATTTTTAATATTACAATAGTTTATTTTGTTTTCGTTGCGCATGTTGCGAAGCCATAGAAGTGTATTGTCGTTGCAATTTCATGAAAGAAATTCTTACAAGAATTGATGGTTCTTGTGGAAGAATTTTTTATTTTGCTATACATTTCTAATTCATTTACTGCACACATTTAACACTCTTGGGGCAATCGTGTAAAAAGTCATTGCATAATTGTTCATTTTTATTGCAATGGGCTAAAAATCTTCTTGCTATACTAAATGGATGAAGAAATTGTGATCAGGGGGGGTTTAGCACAAGCCCTAACTCTAGGTTTCTCAATACAAAAGGGAAAACACAATTTACGGGAACAGAAGTCTAGAATTGTTCACACAACTCAAAAGACAGAAATAGAAGTTGATACTCATTCACACTCACCTCAAGACTTGAGGCTGTCTTGAAACACGGTCTATGAAAGATGCCCAGCATGTGTTGTCATCATCAGCCTGCACACAAGTTGTGGTATTGTACTTAATAAATACTAGCATGTCATTACAAATATGGAAGCATGGGCCATAGCACAAAGAAAACCTCAAACTGATCCATGAATAACTGCATCATGGCATCTGGTTCGACTTCCCCTTCTACCACCATCAGTTTTGAATTATCCTTGACAGAACTAGTCAAACATGAAGGCTCGGGTTCATGATCCATCACATATTCAGGCCATGTGTGGCCAGGAAATACTGCAAATAGTCCAAACGGCAACAAATTACATGGGATGTAAGACGAAAACCTAAATAACAGTGAAATAGGCAACAACCTTTCGCTGCATCTGGCAGAATAAAAGCATCTGGTGAACCTGGTATTTGACAGCAATCATTCTCATGACTAGTGCGCCAATGCAATTCCTGAATAACATTACAGATAGATTCCCACCAAAACAGAGATCAATATTTAAGCAGGAGAGGTAGACAGATAATGCTAAATAGATATGGCGAGAACCTGTTTAGTACCTGATGCTTCCTAGAACAATAGCTTGCTTCCCTACAGTGGCTGCACAAAATTTCACCTTTCCATGTACCACACCAATCACAAAGGCGGGCACGGAATGCTACCAGAAAAATACACGATTCAGTGCTATACAGTACGCCAATTCAACGACACAAGCACATCGATGAATAATAAACGTAACAAGGTTTGTGATCAAAGGTGTAGTGAATTATGCAGGGGAAGTTGTCAATAATATTAAGGAAAACTTGTGTTATACAGCAGGTATACTCAGTAGCTGTCTGCACAACTTCAACAGCTAGTTTTGTATAGATGAAACAAGGAGTATTGCAGCTCAATTGCACAAACATGTAGAACTAAAAGCAAAATTACCTCCTGAACATTGTGATCCCATGCACCCCTTAGGCTCTTCAGCTGCATAAAATGCATTAAGTCTGGGCAGCTGGCACCTGAAGACCTTCACACTGCAGCACAAATTCACCACAAGCGATCATGACAAGAAAAATGTGAAATTTTGGGCTAACACACTAGACAATGAACAGCTATGCTATCGATACCTCCTCCTAGGATTTGCTGTCCTGTCCTTCCCCTGCTCACGCTGGTCTAATTGCAAGCATGACATGGATGAACACATAAACACAAAGAATGCGCGGTGGTAGGTCGTCTCCTTCCACCCATCTGGTACATAGACCTGCACAAGTGTGAGCAAATTTTGTTGGCAATCCTAGACATAAACGGCCAGGCAGAGTTAAAGCTTTGGGAATGAAACAAAACCTGCAGGACAAAACGCAGTGGGTCACCACAGAAGTCACAGCATCTGGATTGTCCAGATGGCAAATTGACAGGATCAAGCCAGGCCTGAACAGTGCAATATGTTTCTCACGATTAAAGAACAGTTCAAATGGCATCACGATGTAAGGCCCATGTGAAGTAAAACTATAGTCATACGCACCGGGGCACCGCCAGCTTTACTGGGGAAGTGTTGGGGGAGAAGAAAATGCCAGTCTTGTGGTTCCTGTGGTTTCCTCAAGAGACCTAATGTTACTTCAGGCTCCAAGTCCTCATCATCGTCTAGGTAGTCCCTTTCAGATATGGCATCAGGCTCTGTTTCCACCTTGGTGCCATCGTCCATCTTTCCGGGCACATCTGAGATTATGTTAAGATTTTGAAGCTTGTTGGTGCAAACTTCCATGTTTCCTGGCACTTGGCGGCAGGGCAACTGACATGGGAGGGGATGAATGTCACCAGAGTAGCTGATAAAAGAAGAATAAGAAAAATATCACACACAAATCTCACGAGATTTCTCCAAGGACATTTGAGCTGCAAAAGACCAGAGCAAGTAAATCTGGAAATTGACACTAAAATTGTGCAAAATAAACTCCAACCCCACCCTGGGTTGTTTTCTAACATATGCATATGAGGGCGATTCGCATAGATCTTGCGCAATATCGGGTCACGGGAAAAGTACGATTTTGGCTTATTGCTCACAGCAGAGAAAGTTCCAACTGAAAAGAATTCACTATTTGAACAATCACAGCCTGCTACGGTCTCCTTACCAACGAGAACGAGGTGGCTCCATTCTTTCTTGCGTGCTTCGCAGGGGGGCGGCGGCGCTGGTCGGGCGAAGAGACCAGAGAGAGGTGGGTTATAATGTTGTCAATTGGGCTGAGACTCTAAGGCCCGTTGGGAAGCCATATAATATAACGGCCGAGCTGGGAAGCTGGGTGGTATATAGGACTGCCGCCAGCGGGAGGTGGGCTGCTCGACGCGGCACGACCCCGGACGAGTTACACGCATGGCCAGCGTCGTGGGCCACGGCCCATCTACATTGTCTTCTTCCTACTGCCACCACAGTGAGCACCACCTCCTTCCTCCGGTCGTCTTCTTCCTATTACGAGCACCACCTTCTTTCTCTGGTCGCCGGCGAGCATCCCCAAACCCTAAGATCTCTTCCTCGCCGCTTTGCTATGCATGACCAGCCGCGTCCTCTGCCTCTCCGCGAGGTATGTGCCTCACTGCTTGCGATGCCGGTAATTGCTGCG
This sequence comes from Avena insularis, assembly GCA_023614405.1. Classification (NCBI taxonomy): domain Eukaryota; kingdom Viridiplantae; phylum Streptophyta; class Magnoliopsida; order Poales; family Poaceae; genus Avena; species Avena insularis. The sequence continues at coordinate 371,119,897 of CM042695.1, read as the reverse complement.
TCCCCGTCGTCGGCGAGGTCCTGATCGGTCGGCCGACCATCCTTCTAACCCCTCCCTCCCCCGACCTGCACCCTAGCCCTAAGTTCGGCCGCCGGCGACATCCCTCACCCCTAACTCTAAGTCCGACGAGCTTCCCGCCCCCTTCCCGTCAAGTTTCCTTCCTCACCTCCGTCGGCGACGCCGTGGCCAACCGCGTCGTCCCCATCGTCGACGAGGTCTGCCCGTCGCCTTCATCATTAGCTCCGACGGTCCGGCCTCGTTGCTTCGTCGTCGTCCTTGTTGGTGGGCCAGCCCACATGCGACCGTAAAGGGAAGAGGGGGTGCAATAAGCAGCAATTAGCATTTGGCCTGTCGACATGGAAGCTGAGTGAGGTTCCGCCTACACCATCTGACAACGCCTGTAGCAGATCTTGGGTGGGCCGGCGGCCCATGTAGCAGTTTGTCTCAAATTGTTCAAATTCAAAAAATCGCACTCTAGGAGAAGGTAGGTCCAAATTCCAACTTCTGCGCCGCCAACCACCTCGGTCCCGGCGGCCACCAACACGCGTCGTCTGCTAGTCCGGCCCCGGCACTCTTCCCCCTTTCTTGTCTTCTTCCCGCATGACGGGTTCCTCCTCGTCGTCAGGCTCGGCTACTGGGCGTGCAAGCGCTGGCGGCGGCCAGCGTTACCCGGGTCTGCGTCCTCGGCGAGGCCCATCGTCTCCAGACTCCGCTTCTCTTCATCCTCTGCGCGCCCGGACAGCCCGCCACAGATCCAGTCGAGGCCCTCCTGGAAGTCAGCAGAGGCTGCGCCGGAGGCCCATGCGGGGACGACGGCGGTGGAGGGACACCGACGAGTTCATGACCGCTTGGACTGGCAACAACCGCGTCTTTCCCGCATGCCAGACGAAGTGGCGGCGTCGCAAAGCAGAGCAGAGGGCGGCAGAGTTTCGCCACGACGGTGGGTGGATCCAGGGATGAATGGCCTCTACTTCAAATGACTGCGTCCCGGCCACCGCAAGAAGGAATGCACCAATGATCCAAGATGTTTCAGATGCAGCGAAGAGGGGTGAGTCGAAGGACTGCAAGAGTCCTAGGATCCCGGATTCGGAGGAGGAACTCCAGCGCCAAGAGCTAGCCAAGATGGCAAGGCACGACCCACAACCCACGGCTCGCTCCCCTTCGCCGCCACAGTTGTCGAGAACACGATGGAGAAAACTTCCAACACTGCACCGCAATAAAACAGGTGTCAAGAACACGCGAAAGTAACCACGAGGGATCCATAAGGCGCGAGTCTCATGGGATCGTTTGTGCAGGAGCGACTAGAGGATGCATACTTTGCTGTGGCTCTAGATTTTGAAGAACATAGCTATGTGTTCCACTATTGATATTATCGAAACTCAGTTACTGACTGAAGTTGAGATGTTCCTCTTACGTATTCAGACCAGGAAAAATTTATGTAAACAACTTCTTTTTGCATGTCATGGCATGCATCCAGTTGGTGCTTTTTATTCACTCAAAGCAATACTTGTACATGACAATAGCTTCACTCAGATAGTAACACTGGTAAACATGCACTGATCTTCCAATAGCAACACTAAGTGTGGGTTCTCTTTTGTGTTCTTCGGGCACCTGAACCAACTGCTCTGAACCTGGACTCAACTGCATCTTCCAGCCACACCCTTCCAAGTGAGGTGATGACTCCTTGATGGCGCCAGAGAACTTGGCGCTTAACGTGGAGTCTGTTGGGAATCCCAAGAGCAAGTTGTGAAGCAGTACAGCAGCAAGTCTTCTCTCAGTAAGAAACCGAGGATATCGAACCAGTAGAAGGAAGGAAACATCACACAGGTGTTGCAAGCAACGTGAAGACCTGCACAACACAAACTCAAGACTTTGCCCCAACTAACAGTGAGGTTGTCAATCTCACCGGTTGCTGTAACAAAGGATTAAACGTATGATGTGGAAGGTAATGGTTTGCAGCAAGTAAACAGATAACAGTGAAAATGTATCAACGGTAAAGATTGGACCGGGGTCCATAGTTCACTAGAGGTGCTCTCCTTAGATAAACAACATGGCATGAAGGGTAAACAAATTACAGCAGGGCAATTGACAGGAACTGAGCAATGCATAATAATGCAATACCAGACAAAAAGATCCTATGAGATTCAATTGGGCAATAGAACAATATATAGACCGCCATCCAACTGCATCTATGACTACAAGTCCACCTTCAGCTTATCATCATCTGAACCCCCTCCAGTATTAAGTTGCAAGCAACAGACAACTTCTTTAAGCAAAGTGTGTAAGGTAAACAATACACTTATTCTATGAACAAGAGACCGTTGTTTTCTCCCTAGTGGCAACAACACATCTACAACCGAAGAGATTTCTGTCACTTCCCTTGGAAACTAGAGGCATGAACCCACTATCGAGCATAAATACCCCTTCTTGGAGTCACTAACAATGGAGAGCATGCAAGATCACAAACAACACAGACATGATAGTATCAAATAGACAAAACCATTAATCAATCTGACATAGTAATCTCAATATCCATCGGATCCCCGCAAACACAACATGCATGATTACAAATAGATTAGATCTTGATCATGAACGGAGCTCACAAGATCTATACATGAAAGCACAAGGAGGAGATACAACCATCTAGCTACTACATGGACCCATAGTCCGAGGTGGAACTACTCACACTTCATACCGGAGAGAAGGCCTCTAGGATGATTTCCCCCTCCGGCAGGGTGCCGGGAAGAACTTCAGACCCCCCCCCCCCGATCTAGGGACGACGGTGGCGGCGGATACAGAAGGTTTTGTGGAGTTTTGATCGGGTCCTAGGGTTTCTGCATCGGGGGCTTCTTATAGGCGAAGAGGCGAGGCTGGGAGGCGGCCAGGGCCCCACACCCTACCCAGCCAAGGGGTGGGCTCACCCGCGCCTAGGGGGGTCTGGCCGCCCTAGTTCGCTTCTCTGTCTCATCTTCTGGCTTCGTGTCCCCCATAGTAAAATTTTGACTTCGGCTTTTGTCCCGTCCAATTCCGAGAATATTGATTTTCTGCCTTTCTGGAACCAAAAAGAGAAGAAAATAGGCAACTTGTTAATAGGTTAGTTCCAGAAAAGATATAAAAACACCTCAAAGTGTATGAAAGAGCATTTTCCTATCTCTCTGATTTTGATGTTTGATAACAACACACTTATCGGTTTAATCGTGTGCTAAGTGTATCACAGGTTTGATAAGGATGTGGCACAAAGCTTGGCATATCAATGCCCCTTGCGAAAAACCAATGTGCCAATCGGTAGTACCGGAACTACGACCGGTACTACCGCTTACCGATCTCGGTTCGATACCGGTTGGCACCGAAACAAAACTAGTAAGGCGTGTGCTAGTCGGTACCACGGTACCACGCGAATGAACTACCGGTCCAACCGGTAGTACCGCAATACTGCGGTACTACCGCTTGACACTGATCGTACCACTCGGCGATCTGGGCCATCTTGTAACACTCACCCTCTCCGTTTTGGTCGATACCAAGCGGTGCCAGGACGGTACTCGCCAGACCGGTAGTACGCATCTCATGACCGTACTACCGCTTGGCAAAGTACTGCAAAGGCGATACCGCCCAAAGCGAAGATTGCGATGAACTAAAGCACCACTTTGGTACTTGATGCGGTACTTGACCGGTAGTACTGGCTTGCAAGCCGGGTACTACCGGTACATTAAATGCTCCAACGGCCATATTTCGTGGAGGGGTCCTACCTTGGGACAAAGTGCTCAGCTCATTTAAGTCAAAGACCACCATTGGAGTCCATTGGAGCCACCAAATCTCAAGATCTCCTCATTCCACCACCCAAAGTCCTTGATCTTTGGGGAATCGAAGGAGGAGGCCCCGATCTACTACTTCACCAAAAGAGATCTTCATTTCCCCCTCATTTCATTGAGGGCCCCTTTGCTCTAGTGTTTTCTTGGAAACCCTAGTTCTTGTTTTGGTTCTTACAAGCTTGTCTTTGATTGCTTTGACAGCTTGCTTGTATTTGGGAGCCTCCGATTAAGTTGTGGATGTGTGCCCCAAACTTGTAACGGTGCCGGCTTCCACCTTGAAGGTTGCCGATATAGTGGAAGGTGAATCGATCCTGTTGGGGTGAGATTCATCGGAGAACAAGGGAGTCCTTTTGTGACGTTGGTGGTTTGAAACCACCCCCTCTCCAAACGTAGACGTACTTCCCCTCAAAAGGAAGGAACTACGTGAAACAAATCCTTGTGTCTCCGCGTCCACTCTTCGGTTACTTCTATCCTTTACCGCATCTTACTTACTCGTTACTACTTTGTGGTGTGGTATCACTTGCATAATTGTCATATAGGTAAATTCACCATAGTTGCATTATCTAGAGAATTTACCTTATTGTCAAACCTTAATTTGAAAAAGAAGAAAATTTGAAGTAGCGCCTATTCACCCTCCCCCTCTAGGTGCCCATACGATCCTTTCAATTGGTATCAGAGCCTCGACTCTTTATTCGGGCTTTACAGCCTAAGAGAATATGGGTAGCTACGAAGGGGATGGTGGTAGTGAGCCAACACCCATGACCATGGAAGATCTCAAAAACTTGGAAATAAGATTGAGCTCTTCCTTGGTCAACGAAGTCAAGAAGATGCTCGAGCAACTTCTTAAAGACAAAGAAGGCTCATCACCCCCATCTCCTCAAGAGGATCAACCATCCATTCTACCTAAAGGGAATACGTCGGTATCCCCCGAGGGTATGATGGTGGGGGGTAAACAAGACCACGCTAATTCCTCCACACAACATGATGGGGGGAAGGGTGAGCACCGTGATTCTTGGTACTCTCCCGATCCTCCCATCCCACACCCTCATGTGTACAATAGGGGTGACCCACCTAAGCTTGAAGAGTCTGCTACTTTTGCTCAATGGCAATCACTAATGAGAACTCATGTGCGCAGCTCTTGCATTGAACTATGGAACATCATCGAGCATGGACTCTTTATTGGGGATCCAACCAACTTGACAAGAAGAGAGATTGTCAATAGTCAACTCAATGCCACTGCTTTGCATATGATTCAACAAGGTTTGGGGACAAAGGATTATCCACACATTGAGCACTTTAGCATTTCCAAGGAAGCTTGGGATGCTCTCACTGTGTTGTTTGTTGGAAATGAGAGTATGAGGAGGAACCGATATGATGCTCTAAGCAATGAAGCCGAAGGCTTCTACATGAAAGAAGGTAAAGATCACGAAGACATGTATCGAAGGCTCAAGACCACTGCCACCGCTTTTAGAAATGTGGATGCCTCACATGTGGATGATGCATGGATAAAAAGGAAATATGTGAGTGCACTCATGACTTTTGAGCCCACCGACTTGAAGAGCTTACAAGGAAGACACAACTACCATCTCATGACCTCAAATGAAGTTATGCAAGAGATGGCCGCTTTCAAGGTTGCCGCCAAGAATGCCAAAGATGCCCATGCTCGTGCCCTTGGTATGAGCAATGTGGTCAATGTAGCTTTGAAGGCCAAAGTTGTGGACCTTGGAGATGAAGATGATAGTGATGAAGGACTCTCCATGGACCATCTCGATGAATTCAAGATAGCTCATGGTCAATATATGGCTTTCTATGCAAAGAACTTTTGGAAGAACCCCGCCAAGGCCAAGATGGAAATGCAACGAAGAAGCAATCCAAATGGGAAAAGAGAGAATACCACTAGGTTGAGAACTTGCTTCAATTGTGGTGACTGCTATCACTTTGTGGCAAGCTGCCACTATGAGAAGAGAGAAGATCATGGTGGTAAGCTTGTGTTGAAGAAGACGCTCAAGGCACCTTACAAGAAACCATTCATCAAAAAGAATCCCGTCAACAAGAAGTCGGGTGAAATTGTCTTGATCACTCATGAAGAATACTCCTCCGACAATGAAGATGATGAAGATGAGGAAGAAGAAACTTCACATGGTGTGGCTGCTCTAGCCACCACCTCTACTCCGACACTCTCACTCTTCGATTCTCCAAATGAGAACTCTTCCACCAAGAACGTCACTTGCCTTATGGCAAGAGGAACGGAGACTTATGCTTCCGGAGGGTCAAAGTGGGTGCTTGATAGTGGTTGCACATGTCATATTACTGGAAGCTCATCTATTGTCAAGGAGTTAAAGCCTAATGATGATCAAATCACCGTGACATATGCCGACAAATCAAAGTCTAAGGTAATGGGTTTTGGCAAGGTTGTGGTTGCTCACGACATTACACTCGTGAACGTCATGCTTGTTGAGACCCTTGGATACAATCTACTTTCTGTCCTTGCTCTTAGTAAGATGGGCTTTGCCGTCTTCATTGATGTAGATATTGTGGTCCTCTTGTGGAGCAAGTCTCTCAAGGTCGCTTTCGTTGGGTACGTCGAACATGACTTGTATGTGGTTGACTTTTCGAAGCAAACCACTACCGGTCCGATGTGCTTATTCGGGAAGGCCGATGTGGGTTGTCTATGGCATCGCCGACTAGCCCATGTCAATATGAGAACTTTGCAAAGTCTCCATAAAGAGGGCCATATAGTTGGACTAAAAGAAAATGTTTCCTTTGCTAAAGATCGTGTTTGCAGGGCATGTGTTCTAGGGAAGATGCACGACGCTCCTCACAAGCCCACGAACCAAATCAAGTCTAACAAGATCTTGGAACTTCTCCATGTGGATATATTTGGTCCTCCATCTCATGCAAGTCTTGGTGGGAAGAAATATTGTTTGGTGATTGTTGACGACTTTTCAAGATACTCTTGGGTTTATTTCTTCAAGTTGAAGAGTGAGACTCAAAAGACCTTTATCGACTTCATCAACTTGGTTCAACGGCAATACAATGTTCCCGTGTTGATTATAAGAAGTGACAACGGCACCGAGTTCAAGAACTACACCTTGAATGATTTCCTTAGTGATGAGGGGATTAAACATCAATATTCAGCATACACCCTCAACAAAATGGTGTGGCCAAGAGGAAGAACCGGACTCTTATTGAGATGGCTAGGACCATGTTGGCGGAGTTTAAATCTCCATACAACTTTTGGGCCGAAGCCATCTCCATCGCTTGCCATGCTTCAAACCGACTCTACCTCCGCAAGAAAATCAACAAGACTCCATATGAGATACTTACCGGTAACAAGCCCAACATATCTTATTTCCGGGTGTTTGGTTGTAAGTGTTTATATATCATCAAAGGTGTTCGTTTGTCTAAATTCGTGTCTAAAGCATTAGAGGGTATTTTTGTTGGCTATGGTCTCGAATCTCACACTTATAGAATCTATGATAAGCTCTCCGGAGCCGTCATAGAATCTTGTAGTGTGACCTTCGAAGAATATGATGGTCCCCAAGGGGGGCGTGTTGATGCTTGTGATGCAGATGATGAAATGCCTCAGGATGCCATAGGAAGAATGGGTGTGGGATATATCCGCCCCGTTGAGGAACCCCTTATGGCGGATCGAGAAGAACTATGCCCCACTCAAGTGGATCCCTCATCTTCACAACCTCAACATGCTCCATCCACCGAAGAGGACAATGACCCAAGCCAAAGACAAGATGTGGACCCTCAACACGATGATCAATGTGTGAACTCTAGTCAAAGGGATCTTGGTCCATTTGACGGGTTGTCAAGTGGTGCTAAATCAATTTGTCAAGGAAGATCCATCCAAATTGTTTTGAGACAAGCTCAAATTGATGCTAGAAGAGCACTTGATCAAGACCAAGGTCAATCCTTGCCTCCCAATGAAGAGGATGATTCTAATGATGATCAAGGTCAAGATGATGGTCAAGACGAGGATCAAAATTATGAAGAGGGTCCTCCAAGAAACAATATGGAGATCCACGCTCGTCGCGAAGCTAGAAAGGAAAGAATGTTGGAAATAAGAGACCACACCCTCCAAAATGTTGTTGGAGATCTAAGGAAAGGTATTTCCACAAGAGCACAATTGAAGAGGTTCAGTGAACACCAAGCACACATCTCCATGATTGAACCAAAGAAAGCGTGGGAAGCTCTTGAAGATTCGGATTGGTTAGAAGCTATGCACAAAGAGCTCAACAACTTTGAGAGAAACAAAGTATGGAAGTTAGTTGAGAAGCCAAAGGATTGCCGCCATGTTATTGGAACAAAGTGGATATTCAAGAACAAGCAAGATGAGCATGGAATTATAGTAAGGAACAAGGCTAGATTGGTTGCACAAGGGTATTCTCAAATTGAAGGCATTGATTATGGAGAGACTTATGCACCCGTGGCTCGCCTTGAGTCCATCTGTATCCTTCTTGCTTATGCGGCACATCACAACTTCAAGTTGCAACAAATGGATGTAGAAAGTGCATTCCTTTATGGTCCTTTAAATGAATTGGTATATGTTAAGCAACCCCCAGGATTTGAGGACCCCAACTTCCCAAACCATGTCTACAAACTTGATAAGGCGCTCTATGGGCTCAAGCAAGCCCCACGCACGTGGTATGAGCACCTTAGAGAGTTATTGTTTGACCGTGGCTTTGAGGTTGGGAAAATCGATCCCACTCTTTTTACTAAGAGGGTCAATGGGGAGATTTTTGTATGCCAAATATATGTTGATGATATTATCTTTGGCTCATCTAACAAAGCTTTTAATGATGAATTCTCAAAGCTTATGACTAGTAGGTTCCGGATGTCCTTGATGGGGGAGTTGAGAGTATTTCTTGGCTTTGAGATCAAGCAAGTTAGAGGAGGAACATTCTTCAATCAAGCCAAGTATACTCAAGATATGCTCAAGAGATTCAAAATGCAAGATTTGAATGGAGCTCCTACTCCCATGGCTACCAAGACTCATCTTGAACAAAATCCAAATGGTAAAGATGTGGATCAAAAGGTATACCGGTCTATGATTGGTTCTTTGCTTTACCTTTGTGCATCTAGACCCGATATTGTGTTGAGTGTAGGTGTGTGTGCAAGATATCAAGCGGCTCCTAAAGAAATCCATTTAATGGCGGTCAAGAGAATCTTTCGATATTTAGTTCATACCCCATTTTATGGTCTTTGGTATCCTCAAGGCTCAACATTTGCTCTTTGTGGATACACGGATTCGGATTGGGCGGGGACAAGGATGATAGAAAATCAACATCCGAGGCTTGCCAATTCCTTGGTAGGTCCTTGGTATGTTGGTCTTCTAAGAAGCAAAATTGTATATCTCTCTCCACCGCCGAAGCCGAGTATGTTGCTGCCGCTAGTGCTTGCACTCAATTGCTATGGATGAGGCAAACTTTAAAGGAATACTGTGTCCATGTGACAAAGTGCCTCTTCTATGTGACAATGAAAGTGCCATCAAAATTGCATACAACCCGGTGGATCACACAAGGACAAAGCATATTGAGATTCGTCATCACTTCATTAGAGATCATGTTGCTCGAGGTGATATTGATCTATCCTATGTCTCAACCAAAGATCAACTTGCCGATATCTTCACGAAGCCACTTGATAAAGCAAGGTTTTGCTACTTGAGGGATGAACTAAATATCGTAGATTCAAGAAGCTTGACTTGATTCTCTTGCACTCTCACCTAATACTCGACCCATATTTGGTTTAGGTGTAGGCATGGACATAGGGGGAGTGCGGTCCTAATTGATTGGACCATCCCTCCCCCCATTATGCGCAAAGTAAACAAAATCATTCCTCTTAATATCATTTTGTGATATGTGAGCTTAAATGATGAGTTTTGGTAATGGACCCAAGATATATCTTCGTGGTGCCAAGCCAAGTATACTCAAATATGGTGGCCTAGGCCACCACCCCCCTCTCAATTGAGAGGTTGATGTGCTTACTCGTGTTTGTCACCTTGAATTGGCGTTCACTCATGGTTGTCATCTATTTGAATTGTCTTCATCGTTCTTTGTCTCATGCACTCTAGTTTGGTGTTTATTTGTTTCTTCCAATTTTTTAGAGCGCATGTGCTTCTCAGCTCACTTGTCTTAACCCAGGCCTTATTACTCCCTCAAGAAAACCCTCTATCTATCCGCACAAGAATCGTCCTTGATCCCTGACTTTGAATCAGATGGGATCGGTACTACCGGATGTGCGAGCGGTACTACCGGACCTGGATTAGTTCCCAGGTCGTCTCCTGGAAGAACTGCTCCAGGAATGGTACTACCGCCCACATGTCCGGTCCTACCGGTCACCGGTACTACCGGTTGTGGAACCGGTACTACCGCTTGCAAGCGGTACTACCGCTCCAACAACCAGTACTATCGGTTGATGGTTTCCAGGTATATATTGGATGCGCGGGGAGAGGCACCCCTTAGTGCCTCATTATTCCCCACGTCCTCCACTCAAACCTGCGCCGCCACCGGAGATCTTGAAGCCACCGGAGCCCTGCCGCGCCCTCCTCTCTCCGGATTCCCCTTGGATTCGGCCTCTTGGCAGGCTCCCACTCCTTTCCACCGCCATGGATCCCGGTACAACCGCCCTTTCTCTTTTCATTTGATTTCCCCATTAGATCTAGGTTTGGCTTAGATTTGTGGAGGAATTGACACTTTGAAAGGTTGTACTGCCATATGCTTCCTTGTTACCGAGTAGAATCATCTATTTGCAGTTTAATGCCGTCATTTTGGTCCGTTCCCATCAGATCTGACGAACTTGTGCCGCTCAACCGGTAGTACTGGAACTTTTTCCGGTACTACCGCTCGTCGATCGTAGAGTACCCCCCCCCCATTGCATTTTTGTTCAATGTTTGATTCTCTCATGCCTTCTTTGATTCTTGTGCCTTACCTTGCTATCCTCCCTCGTGCTTTCACGGATGAGGTGGTTCTCGAAGTCTTGCATAAGCATTCCAAGACGAGCCGTGATATTGTTGAGGAGGAGACTGAGTCTGAGGAAGAGGTTATGCCACAGCCAAGACACCGTTCCAAGCTGCCTGCCACTTGTGGTGGTCGTGAGGGGGTTTCCAAGCGTTCTGTTGGACGTGGCCACGCTCCTCCCCCTCGCCCCCCGTCTTCTGGGCGTACCAAGAGTCTCAGCTCAGGGCCATCAGGGCCAAAGAAACTATCAGACATCTCAGATGCAGAGTTTAGGGCTCTTAGGGTTGACAATGCATACTCTCGCAACCGGGACGAGGACATAGCTGACAGCCTTTTCTTCAATGATTTCTAAGAGCGTGTTTACCATGAGGTTCTTTTGACCAATATTCAGATGGTGGTGCCCCAACAGTGTATAGACATGGAACACATGAACAAGAATCTTGACTACTTTGCAGAGGCTAAGGAAATCTGCTCTCACCTTGGCATGTTCCCCATTATGGAGTTCCAGCATGACTATGAGCCACTCCTTATTGCACAGTTTTATGCCACCGCACACTTCTCTGGAAGATTACCTGGATGACTCAAGGTGCAATCAAGGAGGCCACCCTTGTGGAGTTTGCTGCAATATTGGGGTATGAAGATCGTGGCCGGGACATTCCTTGTGGCTTTCGCTGTCACACTCGGGAGCAACCCTCCAAGAAGGATGTTCTTACACCTCTGTATATCCAGGGCCGCGGTATTGCTGGAAAGATCAAGGATCTTCTCCCCACATATGACATTATCCATCGCATTTTCCGTGAGACGGTTGCTCCACGTGCGGGCAACAAGGATGAGATACATGGTTTTTTCGTAGACTTGTTGTTCAACACTTTCCTCAACCGTGACTCTGACACTCCTCTTGATGTGGCAGACTATATATGGAATGAGATGGTTGCTGCTGCCTACACTCGGAGGGTTCCCCCATTTGCTCCATATATCATGGCACTCATTGTGTCAAAGTGCCCTCCCATTGCTAGGACTCTCTCCACTCGCCCTCTCATTGTGCATAGGCCCAAGGCGCTCAAGATCAAGAAACATGCTAAACCCCGCATTGTGGCGGGTGAGGAGGAAGAGGATGACTCTGAGGATGCTGACAATGGTCATGACTCTGACTATGTTGTCTCCCGGCGCAAGAATGCTAAGCCCACGTGGGCCAAAAGGATGGAGACCAAGCTCAAGAAGATCTTCTGCTTCCAGATGGACAACCAGAAGCGCATGTATGAGGCGCATGTGTATGCCAAGAAGGCTAGTGCTCGGCAGAAGGAAATAATGTCTGCTCAGGGTTTGACTGTCTCCGAGGGATCCGAGACCAACATCACTCCAGAAGATCAGTGGATCTCTCAGCACAGCTGTTGGGACGATGATGTCTCTTCCTCGCACCACGCGCCACCACCTTACGAGGAGGACCCTGAGGATGAGATGGAGGAGGATTGACTGTCGGGACGGTAGTCTTGCACTTGTCCCTTTTTGGCGTCTTGATGCCAAAGGGGGAGAAGTTGCACTTTAGGCACGGGTGTTGCATGGGAAGTCACAAGCTCGTTCTTCTTTTTTGATCCTTTATTGCTTGTGAACTTCGATTTCCCTCTATTTATGTGTGTGAGACTATGTGGTTACTACGTGGTTTATTTCATTGGATCCATCTTGTGATGTTATGCGGTATCTATTGTCTATATATTCCTCATCACATGTTTTGTGCAAATGTATGATTTCAAATGCTAGTATCCATATTTGTGCACCAATGTTGGGTTTGTAAAATAGAGGGGGAGGTTTGTTTCTACACATCTAGGGGGAGTCCCGTATCTATTTTACAAATTCCATATGCTTTCTATTAAAATCATCTTGTAAAAAGTGTATTGTCATCAAACATAAAAAGGGGGAGATTGAAAGAGCATTTTCCTATCCCTCTGATTTTGATGTTTGATAACAACAAACTTATCGGTTTAATCGTGTGCTAAGTGTATCACAGGTTTGATAAGGATGTGGCACAAAGCTTGGCATATCAATTCCCCTTGTGAAAAACCAATGTGCCAACCGGTAGTACCGGAACTACGACCGGTACTACCGGTTGGCACCGGTACTACCGGTTCCAGTACCGGTTGGCACCGAGCAAAACTGGTAAGGGCGTGTGCTAGTCAGTACCACACGGTACCACGGAGCGGAACTACCGGTCCAACCGGTAGTACCGCTTGGTACAAGCGGTACTACCGCTTGACACGGTCGTACTGCTCGGCAGTACCGGGCCATACTGACTAACACTCACCCCTCTCCGTTTTGATCGGTCAAGATTGCCAGGACGATACTACCGCCCAGACCGGTAGTACCGCTTCTCACGACCGGTACTACCGCTTGGGGGTAGTACCGCAAGGGCGATACCGCCCAAAACTGAAGATTGCTGATGAACTAAAGCACCACCGATACTTGGTCCGGTACTTGACCGGTAGTACCGCTTGCAAGCGGTACTACCGGTACATTAAATGCTCCAACGGCCATATTTCGTGGAGGGGTACCACCTACCTTGGGACAAAGTGCTCTGCTCATTTAAGTCAAAGACCACCATTGGAGTCCATTGGAGCCACCAAATCTCAAGATCTCCTCATTCCACCACCCAAAGTCCTTGATCTTTGGGGAATCGAAGGAGGAGGCCCTGATCTACTACTTCACCAAAAGAGATCTTCATTTCCCCCTCATTTCATTGAGGTCCCCTTTGCTCTAGTGTTTTCTTGGAAACCCTAGTTCTTGTTTTGGTTCTTACAAGCTTGTCTTTGATTGCTTTGACAGCTTGCTTGTATTTGGGAGCCTCCGATTAAGTTATGGATGTGTGCCCCAAACTTGTAACGGTGCTGGCTTCCACCTTGAAGGTTGCCGATATAGTGGAAGGTGAATCGATCCCGTTGGGGTGAGATTCATCGGAGAACAAGGGAGGCCTTTCGTGGCGTTGGTGGTTTGAAACCACCCCCTCTCCAAACATAGATGTACTTCCCCTCAAAAGGAAGGAACTATGGGAAACAAATCCTTGTGTCTCCGCGTCCACTCTTCGGTTACTTCTATCCTTTACTGCATCTTACTTACTCGTTACTACTTTGTGGTGTGGTAGCACTTGCATAATTGTCATATAGGTAAATTCACCATAGTTGCATTATCTAGAGAATTTACCTTATTGTCAAACCTTAATTTGAAAAAGAAGAAAATTTGAAGTAGCACCTATTCACCCCCCTTCTAGGTGCCCATATGATCCTTTCAGTGTAGACAAAGCAAAGCAAAGTAGATACTAAACAAGCATGGAGCATCAAAAATTATAGATACGTTTCCGACGTATCAAGCATCCCCAAGCTTAACTCATGCTCGTCCTCGAGAAGGTAAGCGGTAAAAAGAATAATTTTTGAGGTGACATGCACCATGAAAACCAAGATCAAACCATTTGCAAGCATTGAAAGCTGGGATCAAAGAGTTCTAAACATGTGCATGAAAGATGGAGTTCTAACAATAGGACAAAGTAACTATGCATGCAACATGAAGGGCTACAAACAAAGATCATGAAGAACATGCATTGAAAAACGTTTGTTTGTTTCACATACAGAAAACATAGCATAGTGGCATTCAGCTTGTCCCTCATAGAGTAGCAAATAGATGCATAGGACACCTTCAAAGTTCACAAGGGTGACTAGAAACAAGTAGCACAAGAACAATTAATATCGGAATATGCGTCAATCAATAAGTTTTGTGACACTACACACAGAATGACAACTATGCTCTCTTAATGGTGCCTAAAAAGTAGAAGGTGGAGACTCAAATAATGGTGGAAGAAAATCATTTCATAAAGTAAGAAGGGATTTCAAGTTTCAAAAAGAGCTTCCAAAAATTATGGTACTTGTTAGCTTTCAGCCCTCATTGCCCCTATCATAAGCATTTTGAAGTGGTTAAGGTTAAAGTGAACAAAGATGGAGTATATGCTTGACAAAGTATAAGTTGGAAATCTCAAGTCCCTTGAATACGAGGGCCACACCTCATGCTACTCAACTTCAGTCACCTACAAGTTCTTATCATTGTAAGTACATGCGTATCATAGAGAACCGCCAACGGGTACCCCTTGCACATAGTACAGGAGCTATCCCATAACCAAAATGACAAGGCAAGCAGACAATGAGCATCTCAGCAATCTTTTTATTTACTATATGCATATCTTTTTATTGATGATGCTTCATAGATAGCTCACTATGGTGATGCTGCAAGTTTCCACCATGATTAGGCATGGCTTAGGCTAGCGGTCCAGGCGTTTCTCTAACACAAAATATATACTCCATGGATTTACAAATTCCCTCTTTATTTCACACCGGTGACATCCATATACAAAAGAGCATGATATCAACTGAGTACAAAGTACAAGTGCAATGTTGAAAACGTTCCCCATGACAGCATGGTTCTGCTAATTCCAACATATAAGTGCAAGCATATACAACATAGATGACACAATGGTTCAATTTTATTAGGGGCAAAGAATAAAAGTGTGCCATCAAGTTTGTGAGGGCTTTAATCACTAAGTTTTTACATAAAAAAATAGTTTTTAATTGGAAGATAGCTGAAAACAATAATATACTTGGAATGGTGTAACACACCATGCATAGGAATTTATAGTGGACACTTTAGAATAACTTGGTTTCTTGGGAGTTAGAAGCATGAGTAGAGCTTACTCATACAAGTGGAGGCTAGTGATGACCCACAAGTGTAGGGGATCACAACAGTCTTCGCGGGTAGTATTATCCAATTTATTGATTCGACACAAGGGGAGCCAAAGAATACTTGCAAGCCTTAACAACTGAGTTGTCAATTCAGCTGCACCTGGAAATAGTTCTTGCTCACATAAGTTTATCAGTAGCAATAGTTTGGTAGTATCAATAGCAAAGCAACAGCAATAGTAACATTAACAGTAATAGTAAACAGTGGGATTCGAGTGCGGTAGGCATAGGGATAGATGGACGGGCGTTGCATGGACGAGTCTAAACATGTAACTTCAAGATCTAGGGCATTGCAGATAAATAATAACAAGTATCCAAGTACTAAACAATCCTAGGCATGTGCTCCATATATAGTCATACGTGCTTGCAATGAGAACTTGCACAACATCTTCTGTCCAGCCAGCCCGTGGCAGCGGGGCCTCTGGGGAACTACTGGCAATTAAGGTGCTCCTTTTAATAGAGCACCGGAGCAAAGCATTAACACTCCATGAACACATGTGATCCTCACACCACATCCATCCCCTCTGGTTGTCCCAATTATTGTCACTTTGGGGCCTTTGGATCCGGACAATGATATGTGTACACAACTTGCAGATAAGATCACAAACAATACTATCATAATGATTCAATAATAAGTTCAGATCTAAGATCATGGCACTCGGACCCTAGTGACAAGCATTAAGCACAACAAGTTGCAACAAAGTCAAATAGCACTACTAGAGATACTAGGCACTATGCCCTAACAATCTTATTCGATTACATGATAGAACTCATCCAATCCCTACCAACCCTAAACCTACAACGGGGGATTACTCACTCATAGATGAGGGAAACATTGATGGTTGATGGAGAGGCGTTGTGATGACGATGGCGATGATCCTCTCCAAATTCCCCGTACCGGCAGGGTGCCAGAACGGAGTTTCTGGATCCGATCTTGGTTTCTAATGGTGGCGGCGGAGCGGAACTCTTCTCTGGAAAACGTCGACCCCCCTGGGTTTTTAGGTCAAGGGGCAGCTTATAGGCGTCGAGGGAGCCCGAGGGGGTGCCTAGGGTGGCCACACCCCCTAGGCGCGGGGCAGGTCCCACCCGCGCCTGGCAGGGGTGTGGGCCCCCCAGGCCTCCACTCTGTTTTGTCTTCTGGCTCCGTGGGTCTTCTGGTGAAATATAATTTTTGGCATATTTTCCGGGATTTTTCCTGATAGTTGATTTTCTGCACAAAAAATAGACACCAAGGTAATTCTGCTGAAAACAACGTCAGTCCATGTTAGTTGTATCCAAATCACACAAGTTTAGAGGAGAAACAATAGCAAAATTGTTCGAGAAAGTAGATACGTTTTGGACGTATCAGCTAGCAAAAGACTGGGAGCGACCAGCTAAGAGAGCATAATGGCCATAATCATGCAGTGCAACAAAGCATTACTAATCAGAGCATAGAGTGGTACTACAAGGGAAGGACTAAATGATCATAGAGGCTATGGTGACTTGTCATAGTCATAACATGGTGTGAGCATATGCCAAGTCAACCCAAGCAAAGCATCAAAGGAGAATACCACAATACTATGCTTTTGCATGCTAAAACAACGCATAATTTCTTCAAGGCACACTAAGCAATCTCAATTGTTTGGAACAATACATGCTACAGCAATAATCACTAAGCATAAGGTCAAAACAACACCTAGCATGTCATGCTAAAGTCTAAGTAACAGTCAATGCAAGCTCCTCTTGTACTTACAAGCAAGAACTTACTACTCCTTTTCAACACCAAGCAACTTATTTGCAAAACAACACAACAAGAACGGGGGTCCAAACTAGTTTATTCAAGCAAACTAAAACAAAAACTAAGACGCTCCAAGAAAAATACAACTGTGCATGAAACAATAAAAAACGAAGTGTCTAGACAGACCTGAGCTTTTTATTGATGAAGGAGATGCCTTGGGCATCCCCAAGCTTTGACGCTTGTACCTCTTGGATATTTATTGGGGTGACACTATGGTGGCATCCCCAAGCTTGAGATTTTGTCCATTCTTCATCTCATTACATCACTCTCTCTCTACACCTGAAATTTTTTCCTTCATACATAACTTCACACAATCTTCATTAGCAACATTAGTTTATTCAAAAGATATTAGAACTCTGGCAAAGCTTTGGAACAACAAGGCTTTTCACTAAAAATACAAGCTACTGTAGTAACTCCTTCAAAAAGCTCAATTCACCTAAATAGAACTCAAAAATAAATCAATAAGAAGCAAACGCAAATAATGGCAGAAATCTGTCAAAACAGACCAGCAGGTAGAAACCGATTTTTTCAAAAATCTTCTGTTGCTCAAATCAAAAAGTTTTGAACTAACTAAGTTAGATAACATACTAAGTTATTTATTCATAAATTTTAAGCTCAATCCTAGTTATAGAGACTCCTCACGAATATTTTTGGTGGAGGACAGAAATCTGTTTTTGGACAGCAACTCCCAAAATCTTACTTCCCTCTCATTAGAGGTCATTCTTGGTACAAAAAGGAAACAAAAAGGATAAGGATATGTCACTACTGAAGTAATAACTTCCAATACTCAAGAAAACTCTTGGGTTATCTCCCAACAAGTATTTTTCTTTAACGCCTTTAAGTTAGGCACAAGAAGCAAGAAGAATCAAGTATTTTCAAATGAAGAAGCATTCACATCAAACCTTGCTTTCAAAGAAGGAGCAAAAAGCAACTTCTCTCTCCTCATAGGGAAGTGTTCAATACCTTTATTGTATGGAAAATGATATTTAATGGTGCCTTCTTTCATATCAATGATGTCACCAACTGTTCTAAGAAAAGGTCTTCCCAAATAATAGGACAAGAAGCATTGTATTCAACATCCAAAACATAGAAATCCACATGGACATAAGCATTGTTAACCATAATGAGAACATCATTAATACTCCACTTGAGTTTCTTATTAGCATTATCATTAAGTGGGACATCCAAATAACAATCTTCCAATGGTGGCAAATCAAGCATTTCATAAATCTTCCTAGGCATAATAGAGACACTAGAACCAAGATCACATGAAGCTTTGAGCTCAAAGTCATTCACTTGCATATTAATAATGGATTCCCAACTATCTTCTACTTTCCTAGGAATAGAAGCTTTGTGTTTTAGCTTCTCTTCCTTAATTTTCATAAGAGCATCTGTAATATGTTTGGTGAAAGCAACATGCACATAACTAGCATCAGGACTTCTAGCAAGCTTTTGTAGGAACATGATCACTTTAGAAATATTGCAACCATCAATATCAAAATCAAACTTAGCATCACCAGTATTAGGCTCAATAGGCTTATGCATAGTAGGAGGAGGAATAGGGACTACTTGTGGTTTAGTGGTAATAGTGCACACACTATTGTTTCTATCAATTTCAGCTTCCCTTTCCCACTTAGCGTGAAGTTGAGCTAACAGCCTAACATTTTAATCAATAGTAACTTGTATGGCATGAGCAGTAGCAAAGGTATTGTCCATAGTTTTGGGTTTAGCAGCCATTTTATTAATCAAGGAAGACTGAGCTTCAGACAAAGAGGATATATTTTTCTCAGCACTCAAAAATTTTGACTGTAAACTAGGAATTTATCTATTCAGATTCTCAAGCTGACGACTAATGTTTTTCAAGATAATAGATTGTTCCTACATAGTTTTAGTGAAAATCTTATTTTGCTCATATTGCATCTGCATAAAATTCTTAGTGGACCTCTCTACTTCTAGAATCCTTTCCTCACTAGGCATTCCAGATCTACCATGATAAACATTTCCACTAGGAGGATAAGGCCTATAATTGTTGTTACCACCAAAATTATTCCTATAGGAATTGTTGTTGAAATTGTTGTTTCTAATGAAGTTCACATCAACTTGCTCTTCTTGAGCAACCAAAGAGGCTAAGGGAACACTATTAGGATCTAGAGGACCTTTCCCATTAAACAAACATAGCCATAATAACATCAATCTTATCACTCAAAGAGGAAGTTTCCTCAACAAAATTTACCTTCTTACCATGTGGAGCTCTCTCAGTGTGCCATTCAGAGTAGTTAACCATCATATTATCAAGGAGTCTAGTTGCAGCACCGAAAGTGATGCTCATAAAAGTACCTCCAGCAACTGAATCCAACAGGTTTCTTGAGAAGTTCAAACCTGCATAAAAAGTTTGGATAATCATCCAAGCAGTGAGTCCATGAGTGGGACAATTCTTAACCAAAGATTTCATTCTTTCCCAAGCTTGAGCAACATGTTCATTATCAATTTGTTTAAATTTTATAATGTCACTTATCATAGATATAATCTTAGCAGGAGGATAGTATTTTCCAATAAAAGCATCCTTGCACTTAGTCCAAGAATAAATACTATTTTTAGGCAAAGATAGCAACCATTCCTTATCTTTTCCTCTCAAGGAGAAAGGAAAAAGCTTGAGCTTAATAATATCTCCATCTACATCCTTATACTTCTGCATCTCACAAAGTTCAACAAAGTTATTGAGATGGGCAGCAACATCATCAGAACTAGCACCAAAAAGTTGCTCTCTCATCACAAGATTCAACAAAGCGGGCTTAATTTCATAAAAGGTAATATCAGGAGCAGGTGGAGCAATAGGTGTGCTAAGGAAATCATTGTTGTTGGTGCTAGTGAAGTCACACAACTTGGTGTTCTCAACAGAGTTCATTTTGGCAAAGGTGGGCAAGCCAAAAACAGCAGCAGCTAGAGCAGGAACTATTTTTTTGTGTTTTTGGATAAAGCAAGCATACCAAACTAGACTAATTTTTTTGGGTTTTTGAAAAGAGGCAAACAAAACCAAGCAAAAGGAACAAAGCAAACTAAAAACAAAGTAAAGAGAAAGGAAGTTAAGGACTTTCCTTGTGAAGACGTCCTTACCCTCCCCGGCAATGGCACCAGAAAAAGCTAGATGGTGACTCCTTAATGGCGAGTCTGTTGGGAACCCCAAGAGCAAGGTGTGAAGAAGCACAACAGCAAGTTTTCCCTCAGTAAGAAACCGAGGTTATTGAACCAGTAGGAGGACGGAAACGTCACACAGGTCTTGCAAGCAACGCAGAGACCTGCACAACACAAACTCAAGACTTTGCACCTACGAACAGTGAGTTTGTCAAGCTCCCTGGTTTAATGTAACAAAGGATTAAACATATGGTGTGGAAGGTAATGGTTTACAGCAAGTAAACAAGTAACAGTGGAAGATGTATCAATGGTAAAGATTGGACCGGGGTCCATAGGTCACTAGAGGTGCTCTCCTTAGATAAACAACATGGCATGAAGGGTAAACAAATTACAGCAGGGCAATTGACAGGAACTGAGCAAGGCATAACAATGCAATACCGGACAAAAAGATCCTATGATATTCGATTGAGAAATACAATAATATACATAGACCGCCATCCAACTGCATCTATGACTAGAAGTCCACCTTCAGCTTATCATCCGAACCCCCTCCAGTATTAAGTTGCAAGCAACAGACAACTGCTTTAAGAAAAGTGTGTAAGGTAAACAATCCACTTGTTCCATGAACAAGAGACCGTTGTTTTATCCCTAGTAGCAACAACACATCTACAACGGAAGAGATTTCTGTCACTTCCCTTGGAAACTAGAGGCATGAACCCACTATTGAGCATAAATACCCCCTCTTGGAGTCACTAGCAACTCCTCGGCCAAGATAGCTACTAACAACGGAGAGCATGCAAGATCACAAATAACACAGACATGATAGAATCATAAAGACAAAACCATTAATCAATCTGACATAATAATCTCAATATCCATCGGATCCCCGCAAACAAAACATGCATGATTACAAATAGATTAGATCTTGATCATGAACGGAGCTCACAAGATCTATACATGAAATCACAAAGGAGGAGATACAACCATCTAGCTACTACATGGACCCATAGTCCAAGGTGGAACAACTCACGCATCATACCAGATAGAAGGCCTCCGGGATGATCTCCCCTTCAGCTGGGTGCTGGGAAGAACTTCAGATCCCCCCGATCTAGGGATGACGATGGCGGCGGCTACAGAAGGTTTCGTGGAATATTGATCGGGTACTTAGGGTTTCTGCATCGGGGGCTTCTTATAGGCGAAGAGGCGAGGCTGGGAGGCGGCCAGGATCCCCACACCCTACCCAGGCATGGGGAAGGGCCCACCCGCGCCTGGGGGGTCTTGACGCCCTGGCTTGCATCTCCGTCTCGTCTTCTGGATTCATGTCCCCCATGGTAAAATATTAACTTTGGCTTTTGTCCTGTCCAATTCTAAGAATATTGATTTTCTTCCTTTCTGGAACCAAAAACAGAAGAAAATAGGCAACTGACACTATAGCAACTTGTTAAAAGGTTAGTTCCAGAAAATATATAAAAACACCTCAAAGTGTAGACAAAGCAAAGCAAAGTAGATACTAAACAAGCATGGAGCATAAAAAATTATAGATATGTTTCCGACGTATCATCTGGCCGCCCTGGTTCGCTTCTCCGTCTCATCTTCTGTCTTTGTGTCCCCCACGGTAAAATATTGACTCTGGCTTTTGTCCCGTCGAATTCCGAGAATATTGATTTTCTGCCTTTCTGGAACCAAAAACAGAAGAAAACACGAAACTGACACTGTGGCAACTTGTTAATAGGTTAGTTCGAGAAAAGATATAAAAACACCTCAAAGTGTAGACAAAGCAAAGCAAAGTAGATACTAAACAAGCTTGGAGCATCAAAAATTATAGATACATTTCTGTCGTATCAGTTGCCGGGGAGGTAAGGTAAAAGGCACTCACACACTCTCTCCCACGTCAATAGCAAGACAGAAAGCTATTTTCTGCCACCATTGCCGGGGAGGTAAGGTAAAAGGTACTCACATCCTCCGGTGTGAGTGCTTGAAGTTATTTTCTATAGATTATGCAATTTTGTATTTTTGTTTCTTGTTTTCACTAGTTAGGCTTAATGGAAAACAACAACAAAATTAGAGAGCTTTATAGTATTTATCTTGAGTTAGGACATGAAGTGTTTGAAGAGAAAATTAAAAAACCTATGAAACTTTATTTGCATGCTAATAGAAATGTTATTAGTATGAATTCTTTGAACACTATTATTGCTAATGCTATGGAAACGTCTAATCTTGGGGAAGCTAGTTTTTATGAAAATGATCTTCTTAGTCCCCCGACTTTGGAAGATAGCTATTCTATTGCTTATGATGATACCAAACCTCCAATTTATGATGATTACAATGATGAATATGATATTTTTTAGTCCACCTACTATTGAGGAGGAAGTTAATTGTGATTACAATATGCCTCCTATATTTGATGATTATGGTGATGAGAATAATAATTATAGCTATTTTGTTGAATTTGCTCCCACTACAATTAATAAGAATGACTATGCTTATGTGGAGAGTAATAATAATTTTATGCATGTGGCTCATGATAAGGATGTTTTATGTGATAGTTATATTGTTAATTTTATTCATGATGCTACTGAAAGTTATTATGAGAGAGGGAAACATGGTTTTATGCATCTCAATAATATTAAGTTTCCCCTCTTTATGTTGAAAATTTTGAAGTTGCACTTGTTTTGCTTTTCTATGCTTGTTGCTTTGTGCTTTCATGACTTGTTTCTTTATAAGATTCTATGCATAGGAAGTGGGTTATACTTAAATGTGTTTTGAATTTGCTTCTTTATGCTCTCTTTTACTTTATTCATATTTCTTATGTGAGCATCTTCTCAAACTATCAAGCCTAACTTAAAGGCGTTAAAAAAGTACTTGTTGGGAGATAACCCAAGAGTTTTCTTGAGTCTTGGAAGTTATTACTTCAGTAATGACCTCTCCTTATCCTTTTTGTTTGCTTTTTGTGCCAAGAATAACCTCTAATGAGAGGGAAGTAAGATTTGGGGAGTTACTGTCCTGAAACAGATTTTTGTGCTCCACCATAAACATTTGTGAGGAATCTCTGTAATTCAAATTGAGCTGATATGTTACAAATAAATCCCCCAATATGTTATATAACTTTCATTAGTTCAACACTTTTTGATTTGATCAACAAAAGGTCTTCGAAAAAATTGGTTTCTACCTGCTGGTCTATTTTGACAGATTTCAGCCATTATTTGCATTTACTTCTTATTGATTCCTTTTTGGGTTCTTTTTGGGAAATTGAGATTTTTGAGGGAATTGATACAGTAGCTTGTGTTTTTTGTGAAAGTTTTGCTGTTCTAAAGCTAAACCAAAGGTCTATTATCTTTTGAATACACTAATGTTGCTAATGAAGATTGTTTGAAGTTTTGTATGAAGGAAAATTTGCAGGTGTAGAGAAAGAATGATGTAATGAGATGAAGAATGTACAAAAGCTCAAGCTTGGGGATGCCACCCCATGTCACCCCAAGAAATATTCAAGAGGTACAAGCGTCAAATACTAGGGATGCCCAAGGCATCCCCTTCTTCATCAATAAAAATCCCAGGTCTTTCTAGACACTTCGTTTTATTGTTTCATGCACTGTTGTGTTGTTCTTGGAGCGTCTTAGTTTTCATTTTTGGTTTTATTTTGTCTAGTTTTCTTGAGTAAGTTGGTTGAATCACAACTAACTACTTTTGGAGAGAGACACACTCTGTTAGTTTTCATTCTTATTATCTTGTGAGTGTTCTCTTTTGCTAGCACTGTGTTTAGCCTCAGTTTTCTTGTGATTTTAGCTTAGAACTTGTTAGTTCTTCTTTGTGGATTTGTGAGACAAGCTCACTAATCTTTATTGATTATTATCCTTGTGATTTGTTTCAAATAAGTCGATTGGTGTTAGAAAAGAGTAGAAAGTTTCTTGCTTAAGTGGTACAAAAGGGATCTTGTTTTGACTTTGGCTTAGACTTTATCATTTCATGCTAGATGTTGTTTTGACCTTATGCTTAGTGATTATTGCTGTAGCATGACTTGTTCCAAACAATTGGGATTGCTTAGTGTGCCTTGAAGGAATCATGTGTTGTTTTAGCATGCAAAAGCATAGTATTGTGGTATTCTCCTTTGATGCTTTGTTTGGGTTGACTTGGCACATGCTCACACCATGTTATGACTATGAACAAGTTACCATAGCCTCTATGATCATTGTCTACTTGCCTTGTCATTTTGGTTATGGGATAGCTCCTGTACCATGTGCAAGGGGTACCCCATTGGCGGTTCTCTATGATACATGTGTACTTACTATGACAAGAACTTGCAAGTAACTAAACTTGAGTAGCATGAGGAGCGACCCTCATATTCAAGGGACATGAGATTTCCAACTTATACTTTGTCAAGCATATACTCCATAGTTTGTTCACTTTAACCTGAATCACTTCAAGATGCTTATGATAGGGGCAATGAGGGCTGAAAGCTAACAAGTACCATAATTTTTGGAAGCTCTTTATGAAACTTGAAATCCCTACTTTGCTTTGAAGGGCCTTTCTTCCACTTTTATATTGAGTCTCCACCTTCTATCCTTATGCACCAATTAAGAGAGCATAGTTGCCATTCTTAGTTCTATGTGCATTGTCCCAAAACTTATTGATTGATTCATATTGTTGATATTGCTTGTTCTTGAACTATTTGTATCTAGTCACTCTTATGAACTTTGAAGGTGTCCTATGCATCTACTTGCTACTCCATGAGGGACAAGCTGAATGCCACTATGCTATGTTTTCTATATGTGAAACAAACAAACATCTTTCAATGCATTGTTATTCATGAATATTTGTTTGTATCCTTTCATGTTACAACATAGTTGCTATGTCTTATTGTTAGAACTACATTTTTCATGATCATGTTTAGAGTACTTTGATCCCATCTTTCAATGCTTGCAAATAGTTTGATCTTGATTTTGATGGTGCATGTCACCGCAAAAATTATTCTTTTTATCACTTACATACTCGAGGACGGGCAGGAGTTAAGCTTGGGGATGCTTGATACGTTGTAAACGTATCTATAATTTTTGATGATCCATGCTTGTTTTGTATAAACTTTGCTATGTTTTGTCTACACCTTGAGGTATTTTTATACACTTTCTGGAACTAACCTATTGACAAGATGCCACAGTGTCAGTTGCCTGTTTTCTGCTGTTTTTGGTTTTAGAAAGCTAAAAAATGAATATTCTCGAAATTGGATGGGACAAAAGCCAAAGTTAATATTTTTCTCTGAACGATACGGAAAATCGAAGACGAGACGGAGCAGGACACCAGGGTGGCCACACCCTAGGTGGGCACGGGGCCCACCCTGGCCATGCACACAGGGGGTGTGGGACCCTTGGCCCTCCATCGACCTTGACTCCTTCGCCTATAATAAGCCTCCGACCCAAAAACCCTGAAGGATCGACCAAAAAGCCACAAAAAGTTCCGCAGTGCCGCCACCACCGAAGGGGAGATTCGAGGGACAGAAAGTCCCTATTCCGGCACCCTGCGAGGACGGGGAAGTGCCCCCGGAGCCATCTCCATTGATCTCCACCGCCATCTTCATCACCATTGCTGGTTCCCATGATGAGGAGGGAGTAGTTCTTCCTCGAGGCTAAGGGCTCTACCAGTAGCTATGTGTTCATCTCTCTCTATGCATGATCTTGTTGTGGTCATGAGCTTTGTAATCAAGTAGATCTACTCTGCTACTCAAGTGCTTCAATAGATCTCTGCTCTCCCCATGTGTGTGAAAGTGACAGCGTGCACGCTATGGTGGCACTTAGGCTAGAGTCTACATAAATACTCATCGTGATTTAATAGATCTATGCTTTTCCCCACGTGTGTGAATGTGACAGCGTGCACACCGTGTGTGGCACTTAAGCTAGGTTACATATATATTCATGAGTTATATTTTGAGTTAGTTATCTCTATGAAATTGTGGTGTTTGTTGGAACCATCTAGCGCTCAAGGTGACAGTGTGGGGTTATCTAGATTGGGGAAGGCAGACTTTGAGGAGTGTTGTTATAGCCCTACCATGGATTAGAGTGTCCAACTAGAGAGTAGTTAAGAGTAGTATCATGAAGAGAATATATTTATATGAGAGAGTGTTCACTAGTGAAAGTATGATCCATAGGCCTTGTTTCTAAACATTGAAACACCGTTTGCTACTAGATATGTTGCATGTTTGCTTGCTTCCTTCTTGTTTCCTTTAGTCTTTACCTCACCGTCAAGCTATTTTCTGGCACCGTTACCGCTTGTATTTCACTATCTCTTCGCCTAACTAGTGCACCTATACACCTGACAAGTGTATTGGGTGTGTTGGGGACACAAGGGACTTCTTGTATCTTGATTGCAAGGTTGCTTGAGAGGGAATACCTTTGACCACTACCTCCCTGAGTTCGATAAACCTTGGGTAATCCACTTAAGGGAAACTAGCTGTTGTTCTACAGACCTCTGCACTTGGAGGCTGCGGTGATCCAGCATACCACTGCATGTGTAGTACACTATAGTCGTTGACATGACATCCACAGAACATCGTTCCGTAAATATCACATCCCTCAGAGTGGTATAACAGAAACATTGCGGGTCCATATTACAAACATACACACGTTATTATTATTACAATACCGAAAGTTCAAGACTTCCCAAAGATTCAACTTACAAACCAAAATATAACTGTTTCAGCGGAAGGTTCAATTTAAAACTTAAACTCCAAATTGAGCTCAACAACTTATTGCTATATATTGTTCATGTTGCTCGGCTCAAGTGGCTACTAGAACTATAGTAACTATTGTAGGGCTCGCAGCATAGAAAACAAAAAATTCCTACGATGGGAACTATGTACCAAGATCTATCTATTAGATACAAACAATGGGCGGATGTATAACCATAGAGAACATACCCTTGAAGACCGACAAATCTTAACGAGTTGAACTCGTGGTTGATGTAGACGATCTCTTGCCGATCTCAAGATCGAGAGGAAGTCCTAGCGCCGCAAAGTAGCAGTGCATCCGTGCTCGCACACACGTACAAGACACCGAGCAACCTCCGCCTCCTCGCTCCAGCGATGCAGCGGAAGAACAACCCTTTCTTGCCGAATAGCCACCGGGAACATGTATCTCGCTAGTCCGAGACCATGGGGGATAAATTCTAGAGGGGGAGAGAGATCCTTCACGAGGAGGTGTGAGTGAGAAGTGAGGAGAGGGGTGCCTTTTATAGGAGAGGGGGAACCCCAAGGGGGTGTCCGACGCATGGGGGCTGTAGGGGTTCGTAGCATGGAAAACAAAAAATTTCTATCGCATACAAACAAACAAGCCAAGATCTATCTACTAGATTGTAGCAACGAGTCGATAGAGGAACTCACCCTCGAAGATTCCAAAGCGGTTAACGAGAGCAGATTCTCGTGGGTGATGTAGTCATACTCTTTCCGATCTCAAGATCGCGTAGACGATCCTTCTAGCGCCACGTTCCGGCAGCGCTCCCGCAATCGGTCACACGTTCGGTACTCGACGAAGACCTTCCTCTCCCTTGTTCCAGCAGGCAACGGAGGTTGTAGCACTCTCCTCGCGATTCCGGCAGCACAACGGCGTGGTACCGGAAGTAGAGGGGAAATCCCGCAGGGCTTCGCCTTAAGCCGGTGTGAGTATGGTGGAGCTTATGAGAGAGGCTATTAGTGGTCTAGTAATTAGACACACCAATTAGAAGGCTCTAAACCGCTGGCTAAAGCAATTAGAAGCTCTAAACCAAAACGGCTCTAAACCGGAGATCTAGAGGTGGAAACTTGTGTGTCCTAGGAGGGAGCCCTGCCCCTCCTTATATAGGTGGGAGGGGCTGGCCAAGGGAGGGAGTGAGTCCTCCCCAACTCGGCTTGGTGGGCGCCGGCTTGGGAGGACTCCTCCCAACTCGGCTTCACCTCCTCCTCTTTCCCACTTCCCAAAATTGTTTGACTTTCAAACTAGCCGTTTGACTTTTCAATTTAGGATTTAATTTAATCCTTTATTTGGGACAGCAAGAACACTTAGTACATGATGCAATCATTCCAACTTACAATGACACATTCATGTACCCTTCCCCCCCCGGAGTGCCGGACATTCCGGAACATTCTAGAACATTCCCGATGAAAACACCGGAACCATTCCCCAACTCCGAAATGGGACTTTCCTTATATGAATCTTATTCTCCGGACCATTCCGGATCTCCTCGTGATATCCCGGATCCCATCCGAGACTCCGAACAACATTCGGTCTCTTTCTCATAATACCATAACTACTCAAAACAACGTCGAATCCTTAAGTGTGTCTCCCTACGGTTCGTGAATTATGCGGACATGATCGAGACACTTCTCCGATCAATAACCAATAGAGGAATCTGGAAATTCATATGGCTCCCACATATTTCTACGATTACTTTGCGATCGAATGAACCACTTACATACGATACCAATTTCCCTTTGTCTCACGATAGTTTACTTATCCGAGGTTATGATCGTCGGTATCTCTGCATACCTAGTTCAACCTCGTTACTGATAAGTACTCTTTTCGCTCCGTGATATGTGATCCCTTGTGAGCCAGTCACATGCTTGCAAGCTAATTGGATGACATTTGACCGAGAGGGCCCAGAGTATATCTATCCGTCATATGGATGGACAAATCCCACTCTTGATCCATGTGTTTCAACCAATACTTTCCGAACACTCAATGCCACTTTTATAGCCACCCTGTTACAGTAAGGTGTTTGATGACATCAAAGCATCCATCCGGTAAAGGTGATATGCATGATCTCATGGTCGAAGGAATTAGGTTACTATTTATCATATAGCATATAGCAATTGAACTATTGAAATGACTTGATCTTTATGCTACGCTTATCTATAGGAGTATGTCCATCACATCATTCTCCTAATGATATGACGCTGTTGTTAATAACATCTCTATGTTCATGATCAGGAAACAATGATCATATATTAACCAACAAGCTAGTTTAACAAGAGGCTTTACTAGGGACTCTTATTTTAGTTTACAAATCACACAAGTATTAATGTTTCCAGTTAATACAATTATAGCATGGTATGTAAACATTTATCATAAGTATGAAGATATGATAATAACCACTTTATTATTGCCTCTTGGGCATATCTCCAACAGTCTCCCACTTGCACTAGAGTCAATAATCTAGTTTCAAACCTTTGTGTTTTCAACACCTATGGCTTTCTGGTGTTGTATGTACACGATTGCTAGTGGTTAATCGATCTCCGGATCGACACTTCCGTGTCCGTGTGTAATTGCATGTCTTTGCGTCTCTACGCATCACTCATTCTCTAATGAGATGGCTTTGTATGATTTGGTCCTTCGGTGTGACCTTTAGTTCTTTGGGGTTAAAACATGTTGATAATATTGTCGCACAATATATCTTCATAGTATTATCCCGCTGTGAACTACACCTAGTTTGATAACAAACTACTTGACACAAATGCCCTCTTTTGCTGCTATAATAGCAGTCATATACTTAGCCTTTTGTTGAAGTATCTCACAATGTCTTAACTTTGGAACTCATCCAAATCCATTATGGAACTCACTTTCCATTACATTGTGCCACCCTTAATTTAGATTGAGATAAACTTAATTTGTACTTTGTGACAAAACTAGTATCAATGTAGTACTTTTACAATGAACTAACCATCTATTTGTCACTTCTACAAATAATATACTCTTAGTTCTTCCAAAAGATCATAAGAATATCCTTACTATCGTCCAATGATCATCTTATGAATCATTCTGGTATATGCTCATAATATTTATAGCATAGGACATATCTGGATTTGTACATATCACAGTATGATTGATATAAATACTCTTTGTGATTTCATACATCAAGTATCAATCTATACTTGAATCTTTGTTTCACTTACCAAGTGCCAATACACTTGAATATATCATCAACATTGAACTCTTTCAATCCTTTCTGTGCAACAAGAACCTTTCTTGTAGTTTCTATATTGAATTCATTCAATATCTCGTCTATGTACTTCTGGCACAACCATATTAGCGTCTATTGATGCCAAATATTTGGGTTTTGCCTAAGTCTTTCATCGGGATGAAATTCTTAATATGTGTTAATAAAAGATACATTATTTCCAATCAACAATATGTCTTCCACATAATGTATTAGAAACATGTCTTAGCGCTCCCACTTAATTTCTTGCAAATGCAAGCATCTTCATTGTCTCCGATGAAATTAAACTCTTTTAACAGTTTCATCATAGTGAAGATTCCAACTCCGCTATGCTTACTTCAACCATTGAAGTTTTAAGGATGCTTTTAGCATCCTTTGAATTAACAAAACCCTTTGGACCGTGTCATGCACACGTCCTAGGTAACCATTCTATTAGAAGAACTTGTTTTGTTTATTCTACTACCACATAACAAATTATATGTAGTGGTTGCTACATTAATCCGTCTAGACTAAAATCGCTATGAAAGATCAAATCTTGTCATATACAACCTTTGAACATTGTTGTGAACTCTTTCCCAACATGTCGACTATTTCATAGATGTGAAACATCCATGTCTACTTCTTTATAGATCCAAACACAACTGCAAGGTCTTACACCTTTTCGAGGGTCCTTCAAGTTCAAATACTTGATTTCTCGTGTATGGAACTATCACGGATTATATGGCTTCAAGCCATTTGACGGAGTCAGGGCCCATCATCGCTTCTTTGCATGTAGTAGGTTCATTATTCTCAAATAATGATTCAACCCTCAAATCTTGGTATTTGATTGTTCATCCGACCTACTTGTTTCAATAGAAACTTAGACCTCCGTGACCACAACCTTTGAGGCACGTGAGCCATGAGCATTATTCTGCCCTAGGAACACTTTTCTTGCTGCTAACTTTGCACATATAGCTAAGGTTCTTTAACCTTATCAAAGTTCTATTGTCCTCCCACTTAACTTTTCACGAAAAATTCCTTCTCAAAGAAACTTGGCGTTCTAAGTACAAACACTTTTGTCTCCGTGTTTATGGAGGAATACTTATGATAATACAAAGACAGGTTTATCCGACTTTGGTTGCAAACATCTTTCTTATGCATAGCATACCAATGTTTAAGAAAGGACTACTTGGGTTTTATCCCAAACCATAACCTTATATGGTGTCATTTCAGCGGATTATGATGGAGCCTTTTTAGTGGAAAACGGTAGTCTCTAAAGCTTTTAATCTTTAAAATATAATAGCAGTTTTATGAATTATACCTTGATCTTACCATGTCAAACAAGGTTCAATTACATATCTCAACGCTCCATAGTCTTATGGTGTTTCGAAATGCAAATCCACGGACCGATTCCTTAAATCTTAGGTATTATGCTAAACTTGTAACTTAAATATCTTCCTTTATGATCTTATCATAAACTATTTATATTCTTGTTACAATGATTTTGCACTTCATCTTGAAAATCTTCGAACTTTTCAAATATTTCACACTTCATCCTTATTAAGTAAATATTCACATATTCACTCAAATTTTCGGAGAAAGCATATGAAGTTGAAATCCATCGCTCTTGACTACACATAATGGAGTTCGTACAACAATATGCACAAGTTCCAATAAGCTAGTCATTCATTCCCTTTTGGCCTATGAGCGAAGTTTTAATTATCTCTAGGAAAGTTTCACAAACGTCATTTGATCAAAAATCAAAAGACTCCAAAATTCCATCCACATGGAGTTTCTTCATGTTTTCTTTCCAATATAATTTAAACGTGATGTCACTTCCTAAGTGATCTTTCAATCAATTTGTCTTTCGACAATTTTAGCACTAGTTTTATGGATGTGATTTATCCAACGAGATTTGTGAATCATCCATCTTTTATGGATTACGGCAATTATTTGAACAACCCTTTTGTTCTCATAATACCTGATAAAACAAATCATGAAGGCAAGCTTTGATGTTTAACGAGCAACACAATAACCCTTTATTTGTTTTCGATGAACATCATCACATATTCTTTTGCTAGTTACTTAGGCCATTGTAGTTCATGAATTGTGTTGTTTCGTATGACGATTCACACCAACAAATTCAGTATCAAATACTTAAGAACCACATTGTTTAATAAGCAAAGAATATAGCCATAACACGTATATCATCTATATACTTAAACTGAACAATTCTAGTCTTTTCTTTTCTGCCATATACTTATGAGATTCTCTTTCAGTATTTCTTCTGCTTGAAAGAATCTATCAACATCAATAGTGGAGTCATACATATGACACATAGTCCAAAGCGTGTATAGTTAAATACCAATGTCTTTGGACTTGCACTTTGAAGTAGATCACCATTATCAAATGTTTGGTGTTCTTTCAAATTCCTTTCTTTAGTTAACTCTTGGTGTAGTAAACATTTTACCTACATCAAATATTCACCTTCATCATGGATTTATCCATGATCAAGCTATTTTAGCTTATAACGGTGAATCGTGAGTATAATGTTGCTCTCCAAAACCTTTTGGAAGATTAGGACAACTAGTGTCTCCAACCTTTTGCAAATTCTCATCAAATATGAGAACATGACTTTTGCCATATTATACTCTATCATGTTGTAACCAAAACTTCATTTCAGATATCACAATATCTTCCACACATCATGGTTTCTGAAACAACTCTTTCAGATCCTAGATAACCTTGATATTAAGACAATCCTTTGAATATCAAGAATCATGGAGACAAACATGATACTCAAACACTAACACTTGGAATTGTCACTCTTGTTTTAATACTAATTATTAAACTTTATGGAGTAACCGGAAATTACTGAAAGTCTGCAATAGGACTTTTAAACTTTAGATTAACACTTCAAAACAATACGATACCAGTTCGTAAAGTAACTAACCAGAATTCTATAGTTCTATCATCTCAATTATAACTAAGCGCAAGGTGGTAAACGGATGCCAATGACTACAACAACTATGCAAATAACCTTTGATTTAATTTATGATAAATTGAGTTCTAATTAATAATTAAATTAATCCAGGTGAACTCCCACTCAAAACAACATCCCTCACATTGTTTTAGTGATCACACGAACCAAATCCACCACATCAAAACCGATCATCACGAGAGTTGATGTAGCTTCAATGGTGAACAATCAACATGTTCATCATATCTACTATATGACTCATGCTTTACCTTTCGGTGATCCGTGTTCCTGAGACCATGTCTGTACATGCTAGGCTCGTCAAGATCAAACCTTAGCTACCGCATAAGCAAATCTGGCTTGCTTACGTTGTATTCACCGGAATCAAAGACACCCGATCATCACGTGGTGCTTGAAGCGACAAGCTTTGGCAACGGTGCATACTAAGGGTGAACACTTTAGAACTTGAAATTTATGTGCATGAGGGATCATCTTATAATGCTACCGTCGGCTACTAAGCAATACAAGATGCATAAAGGATTAACATCACATGCAATTCATAATATGTGATATGATATGGCCTTTCTTCTTTGTGCTTCCGATCTCCATCTTCAAGCACGAACATGATCTCCATCATCACCGCATAGCATCAAGGTCAATGACGCTTCTTCATGGTTGTCGCCCACCAGCTTCAACTATTACAACTATTTTGAATGAACACGCAGGTCTTAACAAATTAAAGACAACCATATGGCTCACGTTGCCAACTTACAATAAGGAACATTGCATACATCAAAATAATCACAATCATGGCCATATCACATCATTTGACACCCTCGCAAAACAAAGTTAGACGCCTCTACTTTCTTTGCATATTTTACGTGGTTTGGGGCTTTCAATAAGTGTCGTTCTAACTTTAACAAGAACCACAACATTGATACTAGCATTGTTGATCACCCGTTGTAAATTGGATCTTTACTATGCTAGGAGAAACAGCACCGCAAAGCCACTTATGCAATACAAGTTGCATGTCAAGCGTGGAGCAAGTCTCATGAACGATGTCATGTAAGGTTAGCCGGCCGCTTCATCCCAACATACCGCAAGATGCAAAGTACACAAAAGCAATCTACAATAAAGCATCAATGCCCACAATGACCATTGTGTTCTACTCGTGCAACAGATCTACATATAGACACGGCTCGATACCCTCAGAGGGGTTCGTAGCATGGAAAACAAAAATTTTCTAACGCATACAAACAAACAAGCCAAGATCTATCTACAAGATAGTAGCAACGACTCGATATACGAAATCACCCTCGAAGATTCCAAAGCCGTTAACGAGAGCAGATTCTCGGGTGATGTAGTCGCATTTTCCGATCTCAAGATCGTGAGACGATCCTTCCAGCGCCACGTTCCGCAGCGCCCCATGATCGGTCACACGTTCGTACTGACGAAGACCTTCCTCTCCTTGTTCCAAAGGCATGGAGGTTGTAGCACTCTCCTCGCGATTCCGGCAAAGACAACGGCGTACCAGGAAGTAGAGGGAAATCCCAGGCTTCGCCTTAAGCAAGTAGTATGGTGGAGCTTATGAGAGATTCTATTAGTGGTCTAGTAATTAGACACACCAATTATAGGGCTCTAAACCATTTAGATGGCTCTAAACCGCTGGCTAAAAGCAATTAGAAGCTCTAAACCAAAACGGCTCTAAACCGGAGATCTAGAGGTGGAAACTTGTGTCCTAGGAGGGAGCCTGCCCTCCTTATATAGGTGGGAGGGCTGGCCGGCCAAGGGAGGGAGTGAGTCCTCCCCAACTCGGCTTGGGTGGGCGCGGCTTGGGAGGACTCCTCCCAACTCGCTTCACCTCCTCCTCTTTTCCCACTTCCCAAAATTGCCGTTTGACTTTCAAACTAGCCGTTTGACTTTTCAATTTAGGATTTAATTTAATCCTTTATTTGGGACAGCAAGAACACTTAGTACATGATGCAATCATTCCAACTTACAATGACACATTCATGTACCCTTCCCCGGAGTGCGGACATTCCGAACATTCTAGAACATTCGATGAAAACACCTAACCATTCCCCAACTCCGAAATGGGACTTTCCTTATATGAATCTTATTCTCCGGACCATTCCGGATCTCCTCGTGATATCCCGGATCCCATCCGAGACTCCAAACAACATTCGGTCTCTTTCTCATAATACCATAACTACTCAAAACAACGTCAATCCTTAAGTGTGTCTCCTACGGTTCGTGAATTATGCGGACATGATCGAGACACTTCTCCGATCAATAACCAATAGAGGAATCTGGAAATTCATATGGCTCTACATATTTCTACGATTACTTTGATCGAATGAACCACTTACATACGATACCAATTTCCCTTTGTCTCACGATAGTTTACTTATCCGAGGTTATGATCGCTTCGGTATCTCCGCATACCTAGTTCAACCTCGCACCGATAAGTACTCTTTTCTCGTTCTCGTGATATGTGATCCCTTGTGAGCCACCATGCTTGCAAGCTAATTGGATGACATTTGACCGAGAGGGCCCAAAGTATATCTATCCATCATATGGATGGACAAATCCCACTCTTGATCCATGTGTTTCAACCAATACTTTCCGAACACTCAATGCCACTTTTATAGCCACCCTGTTACGGTGTGGTGTTTGATGACATCAAAGCATCCATCCGGTAAAGGTGATATGCATGATCTCATGGTCGAAGGAATTAGGTTACTATGTATCAGAAAGCATATAGCAATTGAACTATTGAAATGACTTGATCTTTATGCTACGCTTATCTATAGGAGTATGTCCATCACATCATTCTCCTAATGATATGACCCTGTTGTTAATAACATCTCTATGTTCATGATCAGGAAACAATGATCATATATTAACCAACAAGCTAGTTTAACAAGAGGCTTTACTAGGGACTCTTATTTTAGTTTACAAATCACACAAGTATTAATGTTTCCGGTTAATACAATTATAGCATGGTATGTAAACATTTATCATAAGTATGAAGATATGATAATAACCACTTTATTATTGCCTCTTGGGCATATCTCCAACAGGGGCTGCCCCCTTGCCCTCCCCTCATTCATGTCGGTGGACACTCCACTCACAAAATCCTCTTCAAATCCCTCCACTCAAAATCCCACTCAAACTTGCTATTAAATTTCCACCAAATTTAATGCAAACTCTCATTAAATAAAACTCTTTTTATTTATTCAGAATTTTGTCAATTACTTTAATGACAAACATTCACATATAACCCCTTGCTATAATTCCATTTCACATGCAAAAACACTTTCTGCAATTTCACCCAAAAACCTGTTTCGGTATCTAGTGAAATAAATTCCTGTGCTTGTTATTCTTTCCGGCATGAAACATTTGATCCAACTGGATGTCAGTGTCCCTTAAGTGTGTCACCCTACGGTTCGCGAATAATGCGGACATGATCGAGACCCTTCTCCGATCAATAATTAGTAGCGGGACCTAGAGATCCATACTTACTCCCACACATTCAATGATGACTTTCCTGTGATCGTCGAAACCTTTTATGTTTGTATCTTAATCCCTTTGTTTCACGATATATTACATGTCCGAGACTCAATCATCGGTATCTCCATACCTAGTTTGATCTCGTTACTGACATGCACTCTTTTCTCGTTCCCGTGATATAATATTCTAGTGATCAAATCACTTGCTTGCAAGCTAACCAATGTGATATCACCGAGAGGGCCTAGAGTATATCTATCCGTCATCGGGATGAACAAATTCCACTCTTGATCCATGAGTCTCAACATAACACTTTAGTAGTTTTGAATCCATCTTTATAATCACCCAATTACGGTGTGACGTTTGATGTCAACAAGAAACTCTTCCGGTGTTAGTGATAGGCATGATCTCATGGTCTAAGGACTAGGATCAATTCATAAGTTGTTTATAGCAATATAACCTAAATGACTTTGATAGTAATGCTATACTTCGGATAAATGTTCATCACATCATTACACTAATGTTGTGATCTCGTTATTAACAACATCCAATGTCTATGATCAGGCAACTGTGATCATCTTGTTAATCAATGAGCTAGTTTATTAGAGAGGCGTAACTAGGAACTTTCTGTTTGTTTATTAAACACACATGTATTAACGTTTCCATATTAATACAATTATAGCATGCAAAATAAACATCTATCATATACTTGGAATACACATAATAAACACTTCACTATTGCCTCTTAGGGCATATTCCCTTTAGTCTCCCACTTGCACTAGAGACAATAATCTAGTTACATAGTGATGTATCTAACACCCATGGAGTTCTGGTGTAAATCATGTTTTGCTCTAGGGAGAGTTTTAGTCAATGGATCTGCTACATTGAGATCCGTATGTACTTTACAAATCTTTATATCTCCATCCTTGACATGCTCGCGGATGGAGTGAAACCGGCGCTTAATATGCTTGGAATGCTTGTGAGACCTTGGTTCTTTGGCATTGACAATAGCACCATTATTGTCACAATAGATCACCATTGGGTCCAACGCGTTTGCAACCACACCTGGTTCGGATATGAACTCCTTCATCCAAACTGCTTCCTGAGCCGCTTCCGAAGGAGCAACATATTCGGCCTCCGTTGTTGATCCCGCCACCACAGGTTGTTTGGAACTCCTCCAACTAACTGCTCCACCATTCATGAGAAATACGTATCCGGATTGAGACTTAGAGTCATCCAGATCGGTGTCAAAGCTAGCGTTGACATAACACTTAGCG
Organism: Avena insularis; assembly: GCA_023614405.1. Classification (NCBI taxonomy): domain Eukaryota; kingdom Viridiplantae; phylum Streptophyta; class Magnoliopsida; order Poales; family Poaceae; genus Avena; species Avena insularis. The sequence goes on along the minus strand of CM042695.1, from coordinate 371,081,742 downwards.
ACGAGCTCTTCTTCACCTCCGTATACAAGAAACATATCCTTAGTTCTTCGTAAGTACTTAAGGATATTCTTGACCGCTTTCCAGTGTTCCGAACCTGGATCCGATTGGTACCTACTAGTAAAACTAATAGCATGTGCCACATCCGGTCTTGTACATAGCATGGCGTACATTATAGAGCCTATGGTTAAAGCATAGGGGACTTTGTCCATTATCTCTCTTTCTTCCGCCGTAGCCAGACTTTGAGTCTTACTCAATGTCGTGCCTTGTGTCATAGGTAAGAACCCCTTCTTACTATCTTCCATTTTAAACTTCTTTAAAATCTTATCAAGGTATGCACTTTACGATAGCCCTATTAGGCGCCTAGATCTATCTCTATAGATCTTTATGCCTAATATGTATGACGCTTCACCTAGGTCCTTCATTGAAAATTTGTTGTTTAGATAACTTTTAACGTTGTTTAAAAGATCTATATCATTTCCGATCAATAATATGTCATCCACATATAATATCAGAAATGCCACATTGCTCCCACTCACTTTCTTGTAAATACAAGCTTCTCCATAAGTTTGGACAAATCCAAACTCTTTGATCACCTCATCAAAGCGGAAATTCCAACTTCGTGATGCTTGTTTCAATCCATAGATGGATCTCTGAAGCTTGCACACCTTGTTAGCATCCTTAGGATAGACAAAACCCTTTGGTTGTATCATATACAACTCTTCTTCAATATTACCATTGAGAAACGCGGTTTTTACATCCATCTGCCATATCTCATAATCGAAATATGCAGCAATTGCTAACATAATACTAACTTATTTTAGCATCGCTACTGGAGAGAATGTCTCATCATAGTCAACTCCTTGAATTTGTCGAAACCCCTTTGCGACAAGTCGAGCTTTATAGACGGTCACATTACCAGCAACATCAATTTTCCTTTTGAAAATCCATTTGTTCTCCACGGCCTTTCGGTCGTGAGGTAAGTCCACCAAGTTCCAAACTTTATTTTCATCCATGGATTCCATCTCGGATTTCATGGCTTCTAACCATTTGTTGGAATCCGGGCTCATCATCGCTTCTTCATACGTCACAGGGTCATCATTTTCATCAACCATGAAATTCATGACAGGATTTCCGTACAGCTCGGGAGCTGCCCGCGTCCTGCTAGACCTGCGAGGTTCAGTAGTACTCTCTTTCGGAGTTTCATGATCATTATCATTAGTTCCTTCTTCAACTGGTGAAGCCAACTCCGGAACGACTTCCGGTGCTGCGCTACTCGCCATACTTTGAAGAGAAGGTTCAATAACCTCTTCGAGTTCTACCTTCCGACTACTCACACCTTTCGCGAGAAACTCTTTCTCTAGAAAGGATCCATTCTTGGCAACAAAAACCTTGCCCTCAGATCTGTGATAGAAGGAATACCCAATAGTTTTCTTAGGGTATCCTATGAATACGCATTTTTCCGCTTTGGGTTCGAGTTTATCCGGTTGAAGTTTCTTCACATAAAGATCGCAACCCCAAACTTTAAGAAATGATAGCTTAGGTTTGTTTCCAAACCATAATTCATACGGTGTCTTTTCAACGGATTTAGATGGTGCCCGATTTAAAGTGAATGCAACAGTTTCTAGTGCATAACCCCAAAATGACAATGGCAAGTCCGTCAGAGACATCATAGATCGAACCATATCCAATAAAGTACGATTACGACGTTCTGACACACCATTTCGCCGTGGTGTTCCGGCAGGTGTGAGTTGTGAAACAATTCCACACTCTTTCATGTGAGTGCTAAACTCGTAACTTAGATACTCACCTCCATGTTCGGACCGTAGAAATTTGATCTTTCTATTACGATGATTTTCCACTTCATTTTGAAATTCCTTGAACTTTTCAAAGGTTTCATACTTGTGTTTCATCAAGTAGATATAACCGTATATACTCAAATCATCCGTGAAAGTAACAAAATAACAATATCCACCTCGCGCCGACACACTCATTAGACCACATACATCAGAATGTATGATTTCCAATAAATCTATCGCCCGTTCCATTGAACCGGAAAACGGCGTTCTAGTCATCTTGCCCATAAGGCATGGCTCGCATGTATCAAATGATTCAAAATCAAGTGATTAAAAGTCCATCCGAATGGAGCTTCTTCATGCGTTTAACGCCAATATGACCTAGACGGCAGTGCCACATATATGCGGATATATCATCATTTAGTTTAATCCTTTTAGCATCAACATCATGAATATGTGTAACATTATTATCAAGATCCAATAGAAATAAACCATTCATCATCGGTGCATTACCATAAAAGATTTCATTCATATAAATAGAACAACCATTGTTCTCAGATTTAAATGAATAACCACTTTGCATCAAACACGATCCAGATACAATGTTCATGCCTAGTGTCGGCACCAGATAACAATTATTCAAGTTTATTACTAATCCCGATGGAAAGTGGAGAGGTAGCATTCCAACAGCGATCACATCAACGCTTGATCCATTGCCGACATGCATCTTTACCTCACCCCTTGCTAGCGGTCGCTTGTTTCGCAGCCCCTGATCCGAGTTACAAATATTAGCAAATGAACCGGTATCAAATACCCAGGTGCTACTGCGAGCACTATGTAGGGTTTCGTAGCATGGAAAACAAAAAATTTCTATCGCATACAAACAAACAAGCCAAGATCTATCTACTAGATTGTAGCAACGAGTCGATGGAATAACTCACCCTCGAAGATTCCAAAGTGTTTAACGAGAGCGGATTCTCGTGGGTGATGTAGTCGTACTCTTCCCGATCTCAAGATCGCATAGACGATCCTTCCGGCCCTGCGTTCCGGCAGCGCTTCCGCAGTCGGTCACACGTTCGGTACTCGACGAAGACCTTCCTCTCCCTTGTTCCAGCAGGCAGCGGAGGTTGTAGCACTCTCCTCGCGATTCCGGCAGTAGAAAGACAACGGCGTGGTAAGCTTCGCCTTAAGCCGGAGCGAGTATGGTGGACTATGAGAGAGATCCTCGGTGATCTAGGGTTTAGACGCACCAAGGAGGAGCAAGGCCGGTGGCTAGGGTTTGCCTAGGCGGCAGCGGCTTGCCCTAGGCGGCGGCAGCAGGAGGTGGCGGCGCCGGCGGCTAGGAGCTAGGGTTTTGGGTGGAGGTGTTGTGTCCTTGGAGGGGCAACCCTGCCCCTCCTTATATAGGTGGAGGGGGCGCGCCAGGGGAGGGGAGTCCCTCCCCAACTCGGATCCCAAGTGGGCCGGCGGTGGAGGGAGGGAACTCCTCCCCAAGTAGGTTTCCTACTTCCCCTCCACCTCACAAAATAGTCGTTTGACTTTTCAAACTAGGATTTGATTAAACCCTTTATTTTGTTCAGTGATGACACCTAGTACATGATGCAATAATTCCAACTTGTTATGACACATTCATGTACCCTTCCCCTCCGAAGCGCCGGACATTCCGGAACCTTCTAGAACATTCCCGATGAAAACATCGGAACCATTCTCCAACCCCGAAACAGGACTTTCCTTATATCAATCTTATTCTCCGGACCATTCCGGATCTCCTCGTGATATCCCGGATCCCATCCGAGACTCCGAACAACATTCGGTCTCTTACTCATCATTCCATAACTACTCAAACAACGTCGAATCCTTAAGTGTGTCTCCCTACGGTTCGTGAATTATGCGGACATGATCGAGACACTTCTCCGAACAATAACCAATATAGGAATCTGGAAATTCATATGGCTCCCACATATTTCTACGATTACTTTGCGATCGAATGAACCACTTACATACGATACCAATTTCCCTTTGTCTCACGATAGTTTACTTATCCGAGGTTATGATTGTCGGTATCTCTGCATACCTAGTTCAACCTCACATCGATAAGTACTCTTTGTCGTTCCGTGATATGTGATCCTCAGAGCGCCACATGCTTGCAAGCTAATTGGATGACATTCCACCGGGAGGGCCCAGAGTATATCTATCCGTCATAGGGATGGACAAATCCCACATGTGTCTCAACCAATACTTTCCGAACACTCAATGCCACCTTTATATCCACCCAGTTACGGTGTGGTGTTTGATGTCATTAAAGCATCCTTCCGGTGAAGGTGATATGCATGATCTCATGGTCAAAGGAATTAGGTTACTATGTATCAGAAAGCATATAGCAATTGAACTATTAAAATGACTTGATCTTTATGCTACGCTTATCTATAGGAGTATGTCCACCATATCATTCTCCTAACGATATGATCTTGTTGTTAATAATATATCAATGTTCATGATAGGGAAACCACAATCATTTATTAACCAACAAGCTAGTATTATAAAGAGGCTTTACTAGGGACTCTATTTTAGTTTACAAATCACACAAGTATTAATGTTTCCTTGTTAATACTATTATAGCATGAATGTAAACATTTATCATAAACACAAAGATATAATAATAACTACATTTATTATTGCCTCTAGGGCATATCTCCAACACACTAGTCAAGTACACATCAATAACATGTATATCATATATACCTTTGTTTGCCTTGCCGACCTTCTTGTCTACCAAATACTTGGGGCAGTTGCGCTTCCAGTGGCCAGTCCCCTTACAATAGTAGCACTCGGTATCAGACTTAGGGCCAACTCGGGGTTTCTTTTCAGGCACGGCAACTGGCTTGCCGCCCTTACTTCCCTTCCGTTTTCCCTTCTTGTCTTTCTTGAAACCAGTGTTCTTATTGATCATCAACACTTGATGTTCCTTTTTTATCTCCACTTCTATAGTTTTAAGCATTGACAGAACCTCGGGGAGAGACTTCTTCATGCCTTGCATATTATAGTTCATCACGAAGCTCTTATAGCTAGGTGGCAGAGACTGCAGAACACGATGGATGCCTAAGTCAATGGGAATTGATATTCCCAAGAACACAAGCTTATCGGCATAACCCGACATCTTGAATACATGCTCACTAACGGAGTTGTGCTCTTCCATCATGCAGCTAAAGAACTTTTATGAAGCATTGTAGCTCTCTACAGCAGCATGTGTGTCGAAAATCATTGTCAACTCGCCCATTGTATCAAATGCATTGTCGTTTTCAAAACGCTTTCGAAGTTCCGGCTCTAGCCCATACAATATGCTGCAATGAACTAAGTTGTGGTCCTCCTGACGAGTCTGATAGACATTATTCTCCTTGTCAGGGGCATCATCAAAAGGTGGGGGCCTAGCGGCGCTTCTAGCACATATTTCTTTTGTGCAGCAGAGAGGAGAATCCTCAAATTCATGGGCCATTCGGTAAAGTTGCTACCGTTCGTTGCGAGTTTCTCTTTCTCCATGAACACATTGAAATTAAAAGCAGGTGGTGCCATCTACAACAAAAAATTTAAAGTTTAGACTAAGTTTATGATAGATTGAGTTCAACTAATCCATATTACGAATGAACTCCCACTCAAAAACGACATCCCTCGTGCCTTTTTGGTGATTACATGAACCAAATCCACTACACCAAGTCCGATCATCACGTGAGTCCGTGTAGCTTAAAAGGCAAGCATCAAATGGGCATCATATCTACTATATGACTCATGCTGAACCTTTCGGTCTGTGTTCCGAGGCCATGTCTGTACATGCTAGGCTCACTAAGTTAGAACCTTAGTATTCGCGTGTGTAGCTGTCTTACACCCGAAATATGGTCGTGGATCCAAGAACACCCGATCATCACGTGATGTCTTGGAGCAACGAAAACATAATCGGTGCATACTAAAGGAAGAACACATTCTTATCTTGATATTTAAATGAGGGATCATCTTATTATGCTAATAAAGCGCTAAACAAGCAATATAAGATGCTATCAAACATCACATGTTTATTAGTGAAATGATATGGTTCCCGCATATGATCTCTATCATGTGCACCATGGTATGATCACTATCATACCTTTATGTGTAAGGCCAAGGTCTATGTAACTTACACGCTATGTCTGTTGTAAGAGTATCATCTCATACTTCTACTTACAACATCACCATATCATAACACTAGCCCAACAACAATCTAAACTAGACGCCTCTAATTTATCCATTGCAAGTTTTACGTGGCTTAGGGATTTCGAAGATAGAACCGTTCATACCTACAAACATGAACCACAACGAGGATAACCAAATTGTTGAACTCGTTGCAAAATATATATTGACTATAGTAGGAGATACAGACACCCGCTAGCCACTTATGCAAACTAGTTGCATGTCAAGCATGGAACAGGTCTCATGTGCGAGGACATGTAAAGTTTGTCCGGGCCGCTTCATCCCATTAGACCACCAATATCCAAAATTACAACTAAGAAGCAACAACATGATCATCATCGCCCACATACTCATATGTGTACTACCCGTGTAAAGCATCTACGCATAGATCCGACTCTGATACCACTGTAGGGTTTGCAGCATAGAAAACAAAAAAATTCCTACGATGGGAACTATGTACCAAGATCTATCTATTAGATACAAACAATGGGCGAATGTATATCCGTAGAGAACATACCCTTGAAGACCGACAAAGCTTAACGAGTTGAACTCATGGTTGATGTAGACGATCTCTTGCTGATCTCAAGATCGAGAGGAAGTCCTAGCGCCGCAAATCATTAGCGCATCCGTGCTCGCACACATGTACAAGACACCGAGCAACCTCTGCCTCCTTGCTCCAGTGATGCAGCGGAAGCACAACCCTTTATTGCCAAATAGCCACCGGGAACATGTATCTCGCTAGTCCAAGACCATGGGGGATAAATTCTAGAGGGGGAGAGAGATCCTTCACGAGGAGGTGTGAGTGAGAAGTGAGGAGAGGGGTGCCTTTTATAGGAGAGAGGGGAACCCCAAGGGGGTGGCCGACGCATGGGGGCTGCCCCCTTGCCCTCCCCTCATTCATGTGGGTGGACACTCCACTCACAAAATCCTCTTCAAATCCCTCCACTCAAAATCCCACTCAAACTTGCTATTAAATTTCCACTAAATTTAATGCAAACTCTCATTAAATAAAACTCTTTTTATTTATTCAGAATTTTGTCAATTACTTTAATGACAAACATTCACATATAACCCCTTGCTAGAATTCCATTTTACATGCAAAAACACTTTCTGCAATTTCACCCGAAAACCTATTTCGGTATCTAGTGAAATAAATTCCTGCGCTTGTTATTCTTTCCGGCATGAAACATTTGCTCCAACTGGATGTTAGTGTCCCTTAAGTGTGTCACCCTACGGTTCGCGAATAATGCGGACATGATCGAGACCCTTCTCCGATCAATAATCAGTAGCGGGACCTAGAGATCCATACTGACTCCCACACATTCAACGTTGACTTTCCTGTGATCGTCGGAACCTTTTATGCTTGTATCTTAATCCCTTTGTTTCACGATATATGACATGTCCGAGATTCGATCATCGGTATCTCCATACCTAGTTTGATCTCGTTACTGACATGCACTCTTTTCTCGTTCCTGTGATATAACATTCTAGTGATCAAATCACTTGCTTGCAAGCTAACAATGTGATATCACCAAGAGGGCACAGAGTAAATCTATCCGTCATCGGGATGAACTAATTCCACTCTTGATCCATGAGTCTCAACATAACACTTTAGTAGTTTTGAAGCCATCTTTATAATCACCCAGTTACGGTGTGACGTTTGATGTCAGCAAGAAACTCTTCCGGTGTTAGTGATAGGCATGATCTCATGGTCTAAGGATTAGGATCACTTCATAAGTTATTTATAGCAATATAACCTAAATGAATTTGATCGTAATGCTATACTTTGGATGAATGTTCATCACATCATTACACTAATATTGTGATCTCGTTATTAACAACATCCAATGTCTATTAGAGAGGCATAACTAGGAAACTGTGATCATCTTGTTAATCAACGAGCTAGTTTATTAGAGAGGCATAACTAGGAACTTTATGTTTGTTTATTAAACACACATGTATTAACATTTCCGTATTAATACAATTATAGCATGCAAAATAAACATCTATCATATACTTGGAATACACATAATAAACACTTTATTATTGCCTCTCAGGGCATATTCCCTTCAATTATTCGGACTCTTGGAACTCTCCTCTGTAGACGATGTCGTAGTCCTCCCCTTCTACGGCTCCATACAGGTTGGGCTCTTCATATAAGACCTCCTCTTGACTCTCAGATGCATGCATTGGAGTATCTTCGGGATTCTCAAAGTCTAAGTAAGGATTCAGAGGAAAGGATGAGTAACAGCGTTAGCCAGCAAATTCATTATATGCAAGGTAGGAAGTTTGATGCTCTATCTACCACCTCGGACTATCAGTCTTTGGCACTATGCAATTTTCGTAAATCTTTCTTCAAAGGTTGATTTTATTATAAAAATATATGACCATCAACCTTCAGAAGGTTGACCAGAACTTTCATGGAGTTCCTTTCCTGCCGCGTTCGTATCTCCTTCCCGGAACAGGGAGTAACAAGTTACAGTTCTTACACTATGCAGAGGTGCGTTACTTTTCCCATGAGAGATCAACTCCTTGTTGCACAACCGTGTTGGAGATATGCCCTAGAGGCAATAATAAATGTAGTTATTATTATATATCTTTGTGTTTATGATAAATGTTTACATTCATGCTATAATAGTATTAACAAGGAAACCATTAATACTTGTGTGATTTGTAAACTTAATTTGAAGTCCCTAGTATAGCCTCTATACTTCACTAGCTTGTTGGTTGATTGATGATTGTGGTTTCCCTATCATGAACATTGAGATGTTATTAACAACAAGATCATATCGTTAGGAGAATGATATGGTGGACATACTCCTATAGACAAGCGTAGCATAAAGATCAAGTCATTTCAATAGTTCAATTGCTATATGCTTTCTGATACATAGTAACCTAATTCCTTCGACCATGAGATCATGCATATCACCTTTTCTGGATGGATGCTTTGATGTCATCAAACACCACACCGTAACAGGGTGGCTATAAAGGTGGCGTTGAGTGTTCGGAAAGTATTGGTTGAAACACATGGATCAAGAGTGGGATTTGTCCATCCATATGACGGATAGATATTCTCTGGGCCCTCTCGGTGAAATGTCATCCAATTAGCTTGCAAGCATGTGACTTGGTCACAAGGGATCACATATCACGGGAACGAGAAAAGAGTACTTATCAGTAACGAGGTTGAACTAGGTATGCAGAGATACCGACGATCATAACCTCGGATAAGTAACATATCGTGAGACAAAGGGAAATTAGTATCGTATGTAAGTGGTTCATTCGATCGCAAAGTAATCGTAGAAATATGTGGGAGCCATATGAATTTCCAGATTCCTCTATTGGTTATTGTTCGGAGAAGTGTCTCGATCATGTCCGCATAATTCACGAACCGTAGGGAGACACACTTAAGGATTCGACGTTGTTTGAGTAGTTATGGTATTATGAGAAAGAGACCGAATGTTGTTCGGAGTCTCGGATGGGATCCGGGATATCACGAGGTGATCCGGAATGGTCCGGAGAATAAGATTCATATAAGGAAAGTCCTGCTTTGAGTTGGGGAATGGTTCCGTGTTTTCATCGGAACATTCTAGAAGGTCCCGGAATGTCCCAAGACTCGGAGGGGAAGGGTACATGAATGTGTCATTACATATTGGAATGATTGCATCATGTACTAAGTGTTCTTGCTGTCCAAAATAAAGGGTTTATTTAAATCCTAAATTGAAAAGTCAAGCTAGTTTGAAAGTCAAACGACAAGTTTTGGAAAGTGGAAAGAGGAGAAGTGGAAACCGAGTTGGGGAGGATTCCTCCTCCCCAAGCCGGCGCCCCACCTCAAGGCCGAGTTGGGGAGGGACTCCACTCCCTCCCCTTGGCCGCCGGCCCTCCCACCTATATAAGGAGGGGCAGGGCTCCCCTCCTAGCACACACAAGTTCCTATCCTCTAAACTAAACCCTAGACCTAAACCCCGGTTTAGAGCTATTTCAGTTTAGAGCCTTCTAATTGGTTTAGAGCCTTCTAATTGGTGTGTCTAATTACTGACCACTAATAGCCTCTCTCATAAGCTCCACCATACTGCACCGGCTTAAGGCGAAGCCTGGGATTTCCCTCTACTTCGGTACCACGCCACAGCCGCGTAATCGCGAGGAGAGTGCTACAACCTCCGCTGCTTTGGAACAAGGGAGAGGAAGGTCTTCCGAAAATCGAACGTGTGACCGATCAAGGGAGCGCTGCTGGAACGCTGGAAGGATCGCTCACGCGATCTTGAGATCGGAAAGAGTACGACTACATCACCCACGAGAATCTGCTCGTTAACCGCTTTGGAATCTTCGAGGGTGAGTTCCTCTATCGACTCGTTGCTGCAATCTAGTAGATAGATCTTGGCTTGTTTGTTTGTATGCGATAGAAAATTTTGTTTTCCATGCTACGAACCCCTACAAAGGGTATCGAGCCGTGTCTATATGTAGATACAGACGAGTAGAACACAATGGTCATTGTGGGCGTTGATGCTTTATTGTAGATTGCTTTTGTGTACTTTGCATCTTGCGGTATGTTGGGATGAAGCGGCCGGGCTAACCTTACATGACATCGTTCATGAGACTTGCTCCACGCTTGACATGCAACTCGTATTGCATAAGTGGCTTTGGGTGCTGTTTCTCCTAGCATAGTAAAGATCCAATTTACAACGGGTAATCAACAATGCTAGTATCAATGTTGTGGTTCTTGTTCGTAAGTTAGAACGACACTTATTGAAAGCCCCAAACCACGTAAAACATGCAAAGAAAGTAGAAGCGTCTAACTTTGTTTTGCAGGTGTGTCTGATGATGTGATATGGCCATGATTGTGATTATATTTGATGTATGCAATGTTCCTTATTGTAAGTTGGCAACGGCGGAGCCATATGGTTGTCTTTAATTTCTGTTAAGACCTGCGTGTCTATTCAAAATAGTTGTAATAGTTGAAGCTGGTGGGCGACAACCATGAAGAAGCGTCATTGACCTTGATGCTATGCCGTGATGATGGAGATCATGTTCGCTTGAAGATGGAGATCGGAAGCACAAAGAAGAAAGGCCATATCATATCACATATTATGAATTGCATGTGATGTTAATCCTTTATGCATCTTGTATTGCTTAGTAGACGACGGTAGCATTATAAGATGATCCCTCATGCACATAAATTTCAAGTTCTAAAGTGTTCACCCTTAGTATGCACTGCCAAAAGCTTGCTGCTCAAGCACCACGTGATGATCGGGTGTCTTTGATTCCGCGGGTGAATACAACGTAAGCAAGCCAGATTTGCTTATGCGGTAGCTAAGGTTTGATCTTGACGAGCCTAGCATGTACAGACATGGCCTCAGGAACACGGATCGCGAAAGGTAAAGCATGAATCATATAGTAGATATGATGAACATGATGATTGTTCGCCATTGAAACTATATCAACTCGTGATGATCGGTGTTGATGTAGTGGATTTGGTTCGTGTGATCACTAAAACAATGTGAGGGATGTTGTTTTGAGTGGGAGTTCACCTAGTATAATTTCATTAATTAATTTGAACTCAATTTGTCATAAACTTAGTCTAAACTATTGCAAATATGTTGTAGATCAATGGCAGCCCTACCATCAATTTTAATGCGTTCCTAGAGAAAGAAAAGTTGAAAAACAATGGAAGCAACTTCATGGATTGGTTCCGCAATTTGAGGATTGTCCTCACATTTGGTAATTTGACCTATGTCTGGATGCACCGCTAGGTGACCCACTGCACTGATGCTACCGATGAAGTAAAGAATGTTTACCTCGCTCGGAAGAATCAGTACTCCATAGTTCAGGTGCTATCTTGTATGGTTTAGAATCGAGCTTGAAAAGGTTTAAAAGTCGATCCATATGATATTGTCGAGGATCTCAAATTAATCTTTGAGACTCATGCGGCAATTGAAAGTTATGAAGCTTACGAAAAGTTCTTTAAGCGCAAGATGGAAGAGGGTAGCTCCGTCGGTGAGCATGTGCTTAAGATGTGCAGGCACGCAAATAAACTTCAAAGTTTGGGTATAGTGATTCCTAATACTTTGGGGTTTACGCATCCTCCAATCACTACCACCAAGTTACAAGAACTTTGTGATGAACTACAACATGCGAACATGAACAAAGAGTTGCGAACTATTTGCTATGTTAAAATCTGCGAAGTGGAGATCAAGAAAGAGCACCAAGTGTTGATGGTCAATAAGACCACCAAATTCAAGAAAGGCAAGTCTAAGCAAAAGGGACACTTCAAGAAGGGTGGTAAGAAAGCTGCCACGATTTAAGAGGACCAAGGCTGGACCCAAGCACGACATCGAGTGCTTTTCTTGCAAGGGAGAAGGTCCTCGAAGCGGAATTGCCCAAAGTACTTGGATTTGAAGAACGGCAACATCAAGAAGAAAGGTATATCCGATATACATGTTATTGATGTGTATCTCACTAGTATTCGTAGTAGTGCACGGGTATTTGATACTGGTTCGGTTGCTCATATTTGTAACTCAAAGCAGAGCTGCAGAATAAGCGGAAGCTAGTGAAGAGCGAGGTGACGATGCGCGCGTAGGAAGCGGATCAAAGGTTGATGTGATCGCGGCACGCTACCTCTTCATCTACCATCGGGATTAGTTTTATACTTAAATAATTGTTATTTGGTGCCTGCATTAAGCATGAACATTATATCGGGATCTTGTTTATTGCGAGACGGTTACTTGTTTAAATCCGAGAATAATGGTTGTTCGATTTATATGAGTAATATGTTTTATGCACATGCACCTTTGATAGATGGTCTATTCTTGTTGAATCTAGATAGTAGAAATAAACATATTAATAACATTGAAGCTAAACTATTGAAATCAAGCGATAACTCGACCTATATGTGGCAATCGCGTCTTGGTCACATTGGAGTGAAGCGTATGAAGAAACTCCATTCGATGGACTTCTTGAATCACTTGATTTTGAATCACTTGAAAGATGCGAAGCATGTCGATGGGTAAAATGACTAAGACTCCATTTTCGGTATGATGGAGCGAGCTCTGACTTATTGGAAATCATACATACCGATGTGTGTGGTCCAATGAGTGTAGCATCATGTGGTTATCGTTATGTTCTTACCTTCACGGATGATTTGAGTAGATATAGGTATATCTATTTCATGAAACATAAGTCCGAAACTTTCGAGAAGTTTAAGGAGTTTCAAAGTGAGGTAGAGAATCAACGTAACAAGAAGATTAAATTTCTACGTTCTGATCGTGGAGGTGAATATCTAAGTTACGAGTTTGGCGAGCATTTGAAGAAATGTGGAATACTTTCATGATTGACACCGCCGGAACACCACAGCGTAATGGTGTGTCTGAACGTCGAATCGAACTCTCTTAGATATGGTTCGTTCTATGATGTCACTTACAGATTTACCACTATCATTTTGGGGTTATCGTTAGAAACAGCCGCATTCACATAAAATAGTGCACCGACTAAATCCGTTGAAACGACACCGTATGAATTATGGTTTGGGAAGAAACCTAAATTGTCGTTCCTTAAAGTTTGGGGATGTGAAGCCTATGTAAAGAAGTTACAGCCGGACAAGCTTGAACCCAAAGCGGAAAAATGCGTCTTCATAGGATACCCGAAGGAAACTATTGGGTATACCTTCTATCATAGATCCAAGGCAAAATCTTCAAGGTTGCCAAGAATGGATCCTTTCTAGAGAAGGAATTTCTCTCGAAAGAAGTGACGGAAGGAAAGTAGAACTCGACGAGGTTGTCGAACCTTCTCTCGAAATTGAGTAGCGCAGACCGGAAGAAGTTCTGTGGTGCTGCACCAATAAGAGAGGAAGCTAATGATGGTGATCATGAAACTTGGTTGAAGTTGCTCTGAGCCTCGGAGGTCAACGAGAAATCGTACCACTGCATTGGTATGATTCCGTTATGAATGTCATGTTGGTGGACAACACCGATGACCCCGAGACATATGAGGAAGCAATGATGAGCCCAGATTCCAATAAATGGCAAGAAGCCATGAAATCCGAGATTGGATCCATGTACGAAAACCAAGTATGGACTTTGGTGGACTTACGGATGGCGGAAGGTCCGAGAACAAATGGATTTTCAAGAAGAAAACAGATCTTGATGGTAATGTTATCATCTATAAAGCTCGACTTGTCGCAAAAGGGTTTCGACAAATTCAAGGAGTTGACTACGATGAGACTTTCTCACCAGTAGCGAAGCTAAAATCTGTGAGGATTATGTTAGCAATCGCTGCATATTACGATTATGAGATATGGCAGATGGATGTCAAAACAGCATTCCTCAATGGAGACATTGATGAAGAGTTGTATATGATGCAACCCAAAGGTTTTGTCGATCCTAAAGATGCTAACAAGGTATGCAAACTTCAACGGTCCATCTATGGATTGAAGCAAGCATCCTGAAGTTGGAATCAACGTTTTGATAAGGTAATCAAAAATTTTGGTTTTATACAAACTTATGGAGAAGCTTGTATTTACAAGAAAGTGAGTGGGAGCTCTGTAGCATTCTTAATACTGTATGTGGATGACATATTGTTGATTGGGAATGATGTAGACCTTCTTAATAGTGTCAAAGAGTATTTGAATAATAGTTTTTCAATGAAGGATCTTGGCGAAGCAGCTTACATATTAGGCATAAAGATTTATAGAGATAGATCGAAGCCAAATATCATTGTCACAAAGTACATATTTGGACAAAGTTCTAAAGAGGTTTGGAATGGAAGATAGCAAGAAAGGGTTCTTGCCCATGTTGCTAATACGACCTTGAGTAAAACTCAAAGTCCGACATCGGCGTAAGATAGAGAAAGGATGAGTAAGACTCCTATGCCTCAGCCATAGGATCTCTAATGTATGCCATGCTATGTACTAGACCCGACATCGCATATGTCGTTAGTCTAACTAGCAGATATCAAAGTGATCCAGAGTGGATCATTGGACAATGATCAAAAACATCCTTAAGTACTTGAGAAGAACTAAGGATATGGTTCTTTCTTATGGAGGTGATGAACAGCTCGTTGTTAATGGTTACACCGATGCTAGTTGGAACACCGATCCGGATGATTCTAAATCACAATCTGGATACGTATTTATTTTGAATGGTGAAGAAGTTAGCTGGAGGAGTGCAAAGCAAAGCGTTGTGTCGAGATCTTCAACTGAATCGGAATACATGGCTGCTACGGAGGCTTAACAAGAAGCGATATGGATGAAAGAGTTCATTACAGAGCTGGGTGTGGTTCCTAGTGCTTGGACCCAATGTCTATCTCATTGTGATAACATGGGCGCCATAGCCAATGCGCAAGAACCAAGGTCACACAAGAAGTGAAGCATATCAAGCTGCGTTTCCACGCTATTCGAGAACATATCCGGGATGGGGATATAAAGATTTGCAAAGTACACACAGATCTGAATGTGGCGGATCCGTTGACTAAACCTCTCCGAGGGCAAAACATGACCTACAACAATCTGCCATGGGTGTTCGGTATATTACCATGTAATCTAGATTTGATGACTCTAGTGCAAGTGGGAGTCTGTTGGAGATATGCACTAGAGGCAATAATAAATGTAGTTATTATTATATATCTTTGTGTTTATGATAAATGTTTACATTCATGCTATAATAGTATTAACAAGGAAACCATTAATACTTGTGTGATTTGTAAACTTAATTTGAAGTCCCTAGTATAGCCTCTATACTTCACTAGCTTGTTGGTTGATTGATGATTGTGGTTTCCCTATCATGAACATTGAGATGTTATTAACAACAAGATCATATCGTTAGGAGAATGATATGGTGGACATACTCCTATAGACAAGCGTAGCATAAAGATCAAGTCATTTCAATAGTTCAATTGCTATATGCTTTACGATACATAGTAACCTAATTCCTTCGACCATGAGATCATGCATATCACCTTTTACGGATGGATTCTTTGATGTCATCAAACACCACACCGTAACAGGGTGGCTATAAAGGTGGCGTTGAGTGTTCGGAAAGTATTGGTTGAAACACATGGATCAAGAGTGGGATTTGTCCATCCATATGACGGATAGATATTCTCTGGGCCCTCTCGGTGAAATGTCATCCAATTAGCTTGCAAGCATGTGACTTGGTCACAAGGGATCACATATCACGGAACGAGAAAAGAGTACTTATCAAGAACGAGGTTGAACTAGGTATGCAGAGATACCACGATCATAACCTCGGATAAGTAACATATCGTGAGACAAAGGGAAATTAGTATCGTATGTAAGTGGTTCATTCGATCGCAAAGTAATCGTAGAAATATGGGAGCCATATGAATTTCCAGATTCCTCTATTGGTTATTGTTAGGAGAAGTGTCTCGATCATGTCCGCATAATTCACGAACCGTAGGGAGACACACTTAAGGATTGACGTTGTTTGAGTAGTTATGGTATTATGAGAAAGAGACCGAATGTTGTTGAGTCTCGGATGGGATCCGGGATATCACGAGGTGATCCGGAATGGTCCGGAATAAGATTCATATAAGGAAAGTCCTGTTTGGAGTTGGGGAATGGTTAGGTGTTTTCATCGGGAACATTCTAGAAGGTCCGGAATGTCCCAAGACTCCGGAGGGAAGGGTACATGAATGTGTCATTACATATTGGAATGATTGCATCATGTACTAAGTGTTCTTGCTGTCCAAAATAAAGGGTTTATTTAAATCCTAAATTGAAAAGTCAAACGGCTAGTTTGAAAGTCAAACGACAAGTTTTGGAAAGTGGAAAGAGGAGGAGAAGTGGAAACCGAGTTGGGAGGATTCCTCCTCCCAAGCCGGGCGCCCACCTCAAGGCCGACTTGGGGAGGGACTCCTCCCCTTGGCCGGCCCTCCCACCTATAAAGGGAGGGGCAGGGCTCCCCTCCTAGCACACACAAGTTCCTATCCTCTAAACTAAACCCTAGACCTAAACCCCGGTTTAGAGCTATTTCGGTTTAGAGCCTTCTAATTGGTTTAGAGCCTTCTAATTGGTGTGTCTAATTACTAGACCACTAATAGCCTCTCTCATAAGCTCCACCATACTCGCACCGGCTTAAGGCGAAGCCTCGGGATTTCCCTCTACTTAGGTACCACGCCGTTGTCTTCTTAGGAATCGCGAGGAGAGTGCTACAACCTCCGCTTTCTTTGGAACAAGGGAGAGGAAGGTCTTCGTCGAAATCCGAACGATGTGACCGATCAAGGGAGCGCTGCTGAACGTATAGCTGGAAGGATCGTCTACGCGATCTTGAGATCGGAAAGAGTACGACTACATCACCCACGAGAATCTGCTCTCGTTAACCGCTTTGGAATCTTCGAGGGTGAGTTCCTCTATCGACTCGTTGCTGCAATCTAGTAGATAGATCTTGGCTTGTTTGTTTGTATGCGATAGAAAATTTTTGTTTTCCATGCTACGAACCCCTACAAACCGGGCGTACTTTCCCGTCCACAATTCCATGATGTGGGGCCCAGTAGTTGGTCCAAGCCAATCACTGCCCTTTCCGCGACCTCATATGTCTGCACGATCCTTCGGGGTTGGCTCACCTTTGTTAAGCCCCCTTTTTGGGCAGGCTAAAACCCTGATGAGTTCCTGAAGACTCTATGACCTAGTGATGCCCGGAATAGTACCATTTACATGCACTATATCCCTAAACACCATTCATAGATAATCTAGACACCAAAAGTGTGGGGCATAAGGGTGACCACCCATATGTTGGATCTGCACAAGGAATCACAACGTCACGTTAAGGTCGTCTTGCTTCCATATAAGAGGAAAAGGATACAGCTGACTTCTCCGTCCCATTCCAAATCTCATGGTTAACGCGTAATATACGGCGGTAGAATCACTGATGACATGGGTTATTAATCCCTAATTGTTCATGATTATTGCAATTAGAACCCTAAGTTCTATTGCTCCATCATATTATCACTTAGGATGATATCTAAGATTTAGTATCTTGAGAAAATAATGTTTTCTTTTGCAAATAATTTGATAAAGACTCTTCAAAGGACATGAGAAAGTGATGAACTTGCCTTGTGATTGCAAGGTAGTGAAGTTTAATGCTTGCACTGGACCTTGAGCTTCTCTGTCTACAAAAACATCATTATTGCCCGGTAAGGACAATATTTAAAGAAGCAAAAATGATTATGCGAAGTAATGTAATGCATCATTTAACTTTATATGTATTCTCCCCCATTATTTAAATTATAGAAAAAAATCCTTTTTAATAATTAAGGATTTATAAATATTTATTGAATATTGTATTCTTTTATTTTATTTCCTTTTTATTTACTTAATTTTTCCTTTAAGAATTATCATTAAATACCAAACATTGGTATTAAATATTTGTTTAGTATTTTTCTAAAATACTAAAATATTAATATATAATGAAAGTGATTTTTATTTATTTTTATCATCTTTCAATAATTTTGTAAAATTACACAAGGAATATATATATATTACAAAATTCTTAATAAAATTTATATGTCTTAAATTTGACTTCTTAATTTATTTGGATAGTCTGGATTATTGTGAATCCAAAAATATTTTATTTATAAATTTTGGATTTTTATTTTATTTTCTAGAATTTATTTAAGTTTAGGGGCATTTTGGTCTTTTCCTTTTTATAAAAATAGCCTTTAGGTAAATGGGCTGCTTGTTTGGTTTATTAGGCCCTGGTGGCCTAATAGGACAGAACGAAAACCACACCTCGTAGGGGTTTTGGCCCAATCCAGCCCACTCCCTCTGTTACTCGCTCGACCTTATCCTTCTCTTCTCCTCCTCGACCCCGTGGTCGATGGCGCCGCCGCCATGCTCTGCTCGCCGCCGTGGTCCTCCCTGGCCGCTGCCGTGCTGCTGGGCGAGGTTGTCGACCACGCGCTACCCTTCTGTCCAATTCGATTTGGCTATGGAGCTTTCCCGTGGCCAAACTAGTCTCATCCCGAACCCTAGGGTTTGAGGTGATACGGTTGCTGTCGCCGCCATTGCTGCCGTTTGCTGTGGTGGTGGTGCTCCTCACCTCCAGGCGTGGCTATGGTCGCTGTTGTGGTGTTGTGTGGGTCGCAGCGCCCCCTTGGGGGTGCTCCCCATGCCGCCGTGTTCGCCGGCCTTCTCTGCTTCCTCTTCTATTCTTCAGCGAGGACCATAGTTAAGTTGTTCCTCTCCCCTCGTGCTCTCTGTGCTAGGACATCCCATGCTAAATGTTGGTAGTGGCCATTCCTGGCTAGTGTCATATCCTGATTAAGATTATTTGTTCTGATTAGGGTTCAAATCTCTTTGTTAATTGAATATCTGATAAGTTGGATCATGTATTGCTGATCCTTAAAACTGTTGAGTGGTGACTTGTTGTGGATTACTGATGATGGTTAGCTCTGATGATGCTAGTGGCTTATCAACTGGGTCCCATTGTTAACCTTTATATGGGTCAGATGATAAAGTTGCTTTGGAATTGTTGTTTGGAGATTCTAGTGGTTTAAGAGCTCATCTCTTACATTACTTAGGTGCTGACAGTGAGCTCTGAGTGATGAGGTCACTGTATATTTAGTTATTGGCTTATAGATTCATATAAAGTTTGAGATCAAATGGTCTATTACAGTGATGATATATATATATGAATATTCCTGGTTATGATTCCTATGATTAAGAACAGGAAAATGATTTATGGTTGGTTGGTTGTATCTGTGAAGATTGGATGCTTAACCTGCTTAATTCAGAACTGTTCTTGTGACACCATTCTAATATGGCACACAAGACTAGATTCTATTACTTAGCTTGGTTTTGTTCAAGCTTAAGATAAGTTTGGCATTAAAAAATAAGTAGAAACTTCTTTCCTTAAATCCCTAAGACCTATGATGTTGGTCTGAGGTTTAGGGATTAGACCCTTCTCTTATTATTTCTCATGGATTGGTTCTGGTAGTGATACCAGCTATTGATTCCTTAGTTAAAGTTTGGGAAAAATGATTTGTAAGCTTGATGAATTATATGAATTCATAAGATGAATTTCTAAGTTGCTACTCCTATTTAAGAGGTGTGCCTAGAAGTTTAGCTTTTTGGCTATATTCATTCTTGAAATTTAAGTTGTAGCCTAATAACTAGGATCAATGATGTTGTCCTGAGATCCTAGGTAGATCTATATAGTTTTCTGGTTGCTTTAATATTTAAAACTTCCATGATGGATTCACCCCACTTGGGTGTTTTTCTGAGAAGTGGAGTATGAGACAGCTCATAAATATTTGTCTAGCTTAGAAAGATAGATTATGTGATGGTCTGTTACTACTCACCACACTTGGTTGTTGTTGTTGATCTTGTGGCTAGCTTGATCTGGTGCTCCCCTTGGTACTTCCAGTTTCTGGCTTGTCCTTGATCTATCCCTCCATCTCCTGGTCCTGGTGGCTTGATCTTGTCCTTGTTATCCACCTGTTCTACCCCCTCCTTATGTCACCATCTTGGTGAGATGGTCCAGGGTTTAGTTGAGGTGATCTTGCTTGGCTTTGGCTTGGTTTAGCTGGGCTGCTGTTCTTGGTGTGTATGAACAAGGAACTGGTGTGGGGATGCCTCCCATGGCTATGTTGATGGTTTTGTGTGTGTGGAGCTGTTGTTGTGGTGCTGACAGCACACACCATGCAGTTTGGTGTGTGTGTTGCCTGTGTGCCTGCTGCACACCTTGTGGATATGCTCTGGATATGAAGTTACTTCTATCTGGTTACATTTACTTGTCTTGGTGAAATTTGCCCCTCCTTGCTGTTTATTTTGCTTATGACTTGGAATTATGAAGGATTTATTCTTTCATATTGGTGAAACTTGCCCCTTTAAAAGATTACTCAATGATGATCTTTGAACAATGCACTTCACTGTCAAATCTGAGAGTACAATAATTCTAATCCTTAATTTTCTTTCTTTTTAGTTTATGTTTATTTTGCAGGTACCAAACTTGAAGATCAATACTTTAGTTTAGGTTTTCTTTCTTTGTAGAATAGTCACTTGTAATATTTCTTTCATTCTTTTGTAATTTTATTTTTATTCTTTTGTAATAAAGATTGTACTATTATTCAATAAGTAAAGATTCTTCTTTTGTCTCATGTACTATTGTAAAGACTCCAATAAGTTACATTTTGTAACTCATTTATTGAATAAGTTAATATTCATTTTATTGATTAATTTATTTCATTTAAAAGTTTGAGTTATTATTTGTTAACTCTTGATTAAATCAAATTACTCAAACATAATTCTAAATCCTTTTGAATTATAATTCAAACACTCAAGTTTTAAATTGAAATTTCATTTCCCAAAACACTCTAATCCACAAAGATCATATCGAAGTCTATAACAATCAACCTTCAAGACTATACCTAATCTCAAAGCATGAAAGAAACTTTGATCACTATAGGTTTTTATTTGGCGAAAAATTTACCCACATTTTCACAAATGAATGCATGCGATATCATAGATTCCTAAATCTACCCTTCATTGGTTCCTAAATGCTGGGATGTTAAAGAGGCCCAACAACTGTCTACAAGAATAGAAGTGCGTAGACATCAGGGATCAAAGTACTCTAAACATGAGCATGAAATATGTAGTTCTAACAATAAGACATAGCAACTAAGTTGCAACATGCAAAGGTACAAATAAAGGATCATGAATAACAATGCATTGAAAGACGTTTGTTTGTTTCACGTATAGAAAACATAGCATGTGTGGTATTCATCTTGTCCCTCGTGGAATAGCAAAACATAAATTCATATGACACCTTCAAAGTTCATAAGGGTAACTAGATACAAATAATTTAAGAACAAGCAATATCATTATTATGAATCAATCAACAAGTTTTGGGACAATGCACATTGAACTAAGAATGACAACTATGCTCTCTTAATTGGTGCATAAAGATAGAAGATGGAGACTCAACACAAAGTAAAAAAGAAAGGCCCTTCACAGAGGGAAGCAGGGATTTCAAGTTTCATAAAGAGCTTCCAAAAATTATGGTACTTATTAGATTTCAACTCTCATTGCCCCTATCATTGGCATCCTGAAGTGATTAAGGTTAAAGTGAAACAAATATGAAGTATATGCTTGACAGATCATAAGTTGGCAATCTCGTGTCCCTTGAGTACAAGGGTCATTCCTCATGCTACTCAACTTTAGTCACAAGCAAGTTCTTGTCATTGTAAGTATATGTGTATCATAGAGAACCGTCAACGGGGTACCCCTTGCCCCATGACACAGGAGCTATCCCATATCAAAATGACAAGACAACAGACAATGAGCATCTCAGTGATCTTTTTATTTGCTATTTGCATAGGTTTTTACTGAGGATGCTTCACAAATTGCTCACTATGGTTATGCTGCAAGTTTCCACCATGATTAGGCATGGCTTAGGCTAGCCGCCCAAGCGTTTCTCTAACACATATACAATACTCCATGGACTTACAAGCTCCCCTTTTATTTCACACTGCCGACATCCGTAAACAAAAGATCATGATATCAACTAGATAATATGTACAGGTGTTGAAAGCATTCCCCATGACAACATGGTTCTGCTAATTCCCAACATATAAGTGCAAGCATATAAACAACATAGATGACACAATGGTTTAAGTTTATTAGGTGCAAGAAAGTAAAGTGTGCCATCAAGTTTGTGAGAGCTTTAATCACTAATTTTCACATAATAAGTTTAATTTGGAAGATAGATAAAAACATGAATATACTTGGAATGGTGTAACACACCATGCATAGGAATTTATAGTGGACTCTTTGGAATAACTTGGTTTCTTGGGAGTTGGATGCATGAGTAGAGCTTACTCAGTACAAGTGGAGGCTAGCAAAAGACTGGGAGCGACCAACTAAGAGAGCAATAATGGCCATAATCATGCAAAGCGACAAAACATTATCAATTAAAGCATAAAGTGGTATCACAAGTCAAAAACTAAATGATCATTGAGGCTAAGGTGACTGGTTCATAGTCATTACATGGTGTAAGCACGTGTCAAGTCTATTGGGGATATGCTATATGGGTATCCTCATAGCATGTCTCTTATCCGGATAACCCGGGTGGCCCATAGTTGGTAGCATGGCCCATGGCCTGCTGGACGGCCCAGTTAGATGGATCCATAAGGGAGGCCCATGCCGGATAAAGGAAGGCTACGGTGGAGTCACCGACGTACCCGGAGCCTTGCAGTGCAAGACACGTTAGACTATTATATACTATGTAGGACTCTGTAACCTGTCCGGCTAGGACTTTCCCTGTAACCCTAGGACCTGGCGACTATATAAGTCGGGCCTATGGGAGCCTTTAGGGCACAAGTCAGATAACTCAACTCATACCTCGCATAGCGAACCGATCCCTGTAACTCGGCGTATTGCCATTATAGTGATTTATAGGAGGAGTAGGATTCCGCCACGGTTGTGGGATCTGAACCTGGGTAAGCTATGTTACCTCGTACCCGTCAACCATCCGCCTTACCCACGTCTCTAATCATGCGCTGTGAGGACCCCTCCATGGCGTACTTGTCGGCAATACCACGACAGTTGGTGCCCACCGTGGGGCCAGAGGCGCTTCAGGCTCTTCAGCGGGCGAGGTCCAAGATCTTCGCGGGAATCGACGAAACCGTAGCCATCGGTCGCGTTCTCTTCTTCGGCAATGTTCCGATTGTCCCTCCTGACGAGTTCTGGACCCTGGCGAAGACGAACCCTACGCAGTGCTCGATCGTCCCCATCGGAGATATCCACCTCTTCATCGGCGAAACAGACTTGGGCAATAGTTCCCTGGGAGTCGGAGGAGCATCAAGACCCGTACGGACCGCCTATAGGCAGGATACGTTCACGGAAGGATCGATGTCGGATCCCTCTTTGGAGTTTGCCGATAAAGATCGGAAAAATTCAAGGCCCACCCAAACTGCCCCTATGCAGGATATAACGGTGGAAGATCGCTGCGAGTCTGCCGGCTTTGTCTGTCTGGACAACAGAGATCCAAGTTCGTTAGAGTGGTGACCATCTTCGATCTGGCGCATCGCGTTCAGAAAGAGGGCGAAAAGCCCCGCGATTACCTTGACAGGTGGCTCATTACCCCAATGATGATGCTATGTATCACTTTGTGGCAGGACTGGACCAAGGCACGCTTCTCCGACATACGCTAAGGCGGCAGCAAGCTTCAGGACGCCTCACCTTCGAAAGCATGGTGAACACCGTCAATAGCTATGCGGGGGCTGAGGAGGAGGCTCAGATAGAACTTGTGCTCATTGGCGGAGCACCTCCACCTCAGCCGCCACCACCACCACCGCCTCCGGTCGTCGCCGTCGTAGCTGCGCCACCACCTCCAGTCATCATCGCTGCTATTGCACCTCCACCGCCCATCATCGAGGAAACCCCGACACCCTCCGACTCTGTGCTTGACACGTTCTACGCCGACATCAGCGCTGACTCAGAGGAGATAGACTTCAGCCCAGAGGAGCTAGACTCTGCCATGCAGTAGATGGAGGAGGATTACAAGCGCGACGAGCAGGCCAACAACACTGTCACGTCCCGAGAGGTGTTCATCGCCATTGGGATGGTGATGGATGAAGATTAACTTGGACGAGCTCCGCCTATAGCGCTGGACAAAGGGAAGGGACCACTTGTTGCTGCCGATAATGATCACGCAAAGGTCATGCCCTCTCTGCCTAACCCAGTGCAAGAGCCTCAGGAACTCGGCACCGGTCCGAGCAACACCGCAAACCTGCCGCCTCCGGCATCTACGTCGGCCACTGCCCAAATTACTCCAGCTGATAGAGTGATGTACGACAACTTGCTCATCGATCCCATGACCGTGGACCATATACGGAATGTAGTCCGACTTTACGAGAAGCGCCAGCTCTTGAGGGCGCAGGCCATCAGCGGGCGGTATATAGCTAGATCGAGATCGTAGTAAGTCGATAGAAAGCTAGAGCAATGGAGGTCGAGTATAAGACTCTGCTCAAGCAGCAGAAGGCTAAGAAAGCTCCGGCTCGCGTCATCGACGACCCTGGCGTAGGCTGCAACCTAGGATGGGCTCCCTCGAAGCCGGCACAGGCCAAGCCATACATTGACAGTGAAGTAAGGTAGGTGATGCCCACCCCTCTCCTCAACCTCGCCGTTGCCAAGACCCTTTTGGAGAAGGATAGATCACCCGCAGCGGTGGGCCAGGTCTATGACCTTGTGGCCAAGGCGGTGAAACAACAGGAAAAGGCCACCTCTCAGAGGCTTGAGTCTGACCCAGCGTTCTGCCAGTCTAGCCAGCACAAGCCACCAAGGGATCGATCTACTCATGATGTCGGGTCCCAAACGTGTTCGTCAGAACGAAGACGGAGGGATGCACGCAACAGGACTGACGTTATCCCCATATCCTCCAACCATGGAGGCAAGGCTCAACCTCGTCGCCCATCTCCATCGCCCCGGTCTCCCCGACATCGCGAAGATACCAAGGCTCAACGTCGTACGGATATTCCTCCGCCAATTCAGGGCGGCAACGTCATCCGCGACAACACGGAGCAGACTCATCATGATGAAGAGCGCAACCAAGGACACAAGAGCAGGTCGCGCCATGACCCTCCTCGTTCGACAAGCAACCGCAACAAGCGTGAGGAGTCACAGGAGGGCAACAGCAAGAAAGCTAACCCACCGCCACCTCCGCCTCCATCACCACCAAGCAGCCACCATGGCGGAGGAGGCCTGCGTCGTTCACGCGGCCCATTCCCTGATGGCAAGAAGAAGAAAAGAAGCCCGAAGCCATATGACGCACGTTCACGTCTGGACAAGATCCATGAGGCCCGGGAAGGACCATACTTGGGACCATGTTGCTTTGGACCTATGATATGGTCCGCAACTTACCCCAAGGATTTCCGGATTGACAAGACCATCAAGCCCTATGATGGCACCGCCAAGCCAGCTACATGGTTGCAGGATTACGGTAACGTAGTGGAGATCGCCGGGGGTAACCCCAACATCGCCGTCAAGTACCTCCCATTGATGTTGGCGGGCACGGCCCGACAATGGATTGATGACTTGCCGGAAAGATCCATCTGTAATTGGTTGGACATGCAAGAAGCATTCACCAAGAACTTCGAAGGTACATACAAATGTCCCAGTACTGTTGGCGATCTACAGCGGTGCGTGCAGGAGAAAGATGAGACATCTCACGCCTACCTCTCCCGCTGGCTAGATATGAAGAATTCCTGCGTAGGAGTGCACGCTCAGACTGGCATGGCCGCCTTCATTGATGGGTTGGAAAGGGGCATGTTGCTCCGACATAAGTTGAAGCGCCTGCAGGACAATCACCAGCTAGATCTTAACCAGATGATCTAGTTGGCCAGTGAGTTCGCGGCTGCCGATGACGATGCTTGCGGCTCCTTTCCAGCAACAGCCGTCCCAACTCAGGTTCAGAGGAACAGCGGCACCAAGCGGAAGACCGCGCCAGAAGAAAAGCAAACCTCTGACATGGTCGCTATGACTTTTGCAGGACTAGGTGATGGCGGACAACATGGCCGAGGACGGGGAGCTGGTCGTGGGCAGCAGCGAGGAAGTGAAACTACCTTAGCAGCGCTCCGCGTTCCCCAAACCTACGAGGAGTACCGTGATATGTCGTGCCTCGTACACCTCAACGCCAACGGCAAGACCACTCACACCAATCGCCATAGCAAGTTCGTCAACGATCTCAAGGAGGACCCGGAGTCCGACTACAAGCAAAGTCGGAAGAACAGACCGCGAGACAAGGGCAAGGGGAAGAAGAAGGACGAGGAGTCCAAGGATTCAAGTGACATGGATGAGGATGTTGACCCCAAGAACGCCGCCAAGAGCGATGGCAAGGGCAAGAACCCCTTCGAGAAGAAGGCGACCGTTTTCCACACTTTCCTTGGGACCCCCACTGTCCGACAACAAAAGACATCTATGAGGATACTGATGGCCACTCTACACCCAGTTCCCCAGTACCTGTGCTGGTCGGAGATTCCAATTACTTGGGACAGGAAGGATCACCCAGACCTCATCCCTACGGAGAACCAATACGCCATGGTCATCAACCCCCTGATTGACGGCAATGAGTTCACCAAATGTATAGTGGATAGTGGAAGCAGCATCAACATCATGTATCTGGATACACTGCACAAGATGAACTTGACGGAGGCTAACCTAAGGCGGACCAGCACCATCTTCCATGGCGTAGTTCCTGATCGGGAGGCTCGGTCCCTTGGGTGCATCACACTTCAAGTCGCTTTTTGCGATGTTAATAATTACCACCAAGAACGCATGACCTTTGAGGTGGTCCCCTTCAAGAGCGTGTACCACGTCATATTCGGACGCGACATCTTCCATGCCTTCATGGCCAAGCCATGCTTCGTCTACAACAAGCTCAAGATACCTGGACCAAATGGAGTCATCATCGTATCCGGAAGCTTTACCAAGGCAAGGGACTGCGAGATTGGAGAAGCAGCCTACACGGAAGTTGTCCTCTACAGCGACGAATTCAAGGAGATCTAGAGCAAGGTCGATGACTCAGAGATGCCCGCGTCAAAGAAACAGATCTATGGCTCCGCTCTAGCATTCAAGACCGCCATCGAGACCAAGCCGGTGGAACTTGTGGTAGGTGATGCCTCCAAGACCACCGCCATTGGGACGAACCTGGATCCCAAATAGGAAAGCGCGCTCGTCGAGTTCCTCCGTGAGAATAGGGACATCTTTGTCTGGCAATCTGCCGACATGAAAGGTGTACCTAGGGAACTTGCCGAACACAACTTCAACATTGATCTAAAATGCAAACCAGTGAAGCAACCTCTATGACGCTTTGGAGATGAGAAGAGACGCGCCATTGGCAAAGAGATAGCTAGGTTACTTAAGGCTAGTTTTATTCGAGAAGTCCTTCACACCCAATGGGTGGCCAATCCTATACTTGTCCCCAAAAAGGGAACCAAAGAATTAAGAATGTGTGTTGATTACACCAGCTTGAACAAAGCATGTCCCAAAGATCCGTTTGCTTTGCCTCGCATTGACCAAGTCATTGACTCGACGGCTGGCTCGGAACTTTTGTGTTTTCTCGATGCATACTCAGGATACCACCAGATCTAGATGAGGAAGTCGGACCAATTGGCCACTTCATTCACTACACCCTATGACACGTTTTGCTATGTTACGATGCCTTTTGGGCTGAAAAATGCAGGTGCTACATACCAGCGGACAATGCAACGTTGCCTACACGATCAAATTGGTCGGAACATTCACGCCTATGTGGATGATATAGCGGTGATGTCTAAAAATTCAAATGACTTAATCTCCGACTTAAAAGAAACCTTTGATAATCTCCGTAAGTACAACATGATGCTTAACCCTAAGAAGTGCGTCTTTGGGGTTCCAGCCGGGAAAGGGATCCCGTGCTTGTCTATAATTTTTGATGTTCCATGCTTGTTTAGCATCATTTGTCTTATGTTTTGTCTACACTTTGAGGTATTTTTATACACTTTCTGGTACTAACCTATTAACAAGATGCCACAGTGCTAGTTGCCTGTTTTCTTCTGTTTTTGGTTTCAGAAAGGCAGAAATCAATATTCTCGGAATTGGACGGGACAAAAGCCAAAGTCAATATTTTATCGTGGGCGACACGAAGTCCAGAGGGGAGACGGAGAGGCGAACCAGGGCCACCTGTCGTGGTATTGCCGACGAGTACACCATGGAGGGGTCCTCACAGTGCGTGTTTAGAGACGTGGGGGACGGCGAACGGTTGATGGGTACGAGGTTACACAGATTACCCAGGTTCAGATCCCACAATGGTGGCGGAATCCTACTCCTGCTATAAATCACTATAATGGCAATACATCGAGTTACAGAGATAGGTTCGCTGTGCGAGGTGTGACTAGAAATTCTAAGTTATCGTGTGAAGTTGTGCTCTAAAGGCTCCCATAGGCCCAACTTATATATTCGCCAGGTCCTAGGGTTACAGGGAAAAGTCCTAGCCGGACAGGTTACAGAGTCCTACACCATCTATTACTAGTCTAGCGTGTCTTGTACTCCAAGGATCCGGGTACGCTAGTGAATCCATCGTAGCCTTCCTTTATCCGGCATGGGCCTCCCTTCTGGATCCATCTAACTGGGCCGCCCAGCAGGCCATGGGCCATGCTACCAACTGTGGGCCACCCGGGTTATCCGGATAGAGGACATGCTATGAGGATACCCATGTAGCATATCCCCAACAGTAGCCCCCGGAGAACTCCGAGATCTTGCGTCGTCTTGCCTCTTCAGGTTGAATGCTCCGTCTAGATGGATGTCGGCAAATCGTCAAGCAATATCTTGTAGTCCTCCCAAGAACCCTGCAATGCTCTCCGTCTTCAACTTGTAAGTCGGAGAAACGATGAATCTTCCATCGTACTATTCTCGTAGTCAGACTATATCCGTCCATGCTGGAATATTACGATGTGATGGTTCACCTGCTAGTGACAGCTAGGACGACGTAGACATAGGTCAGTAGCACCTCGTAACTCACACATGCAGAGAACACAATCATGTCCGTTTTTCCCGCGCGAAGGATACAAACTGTTGGCGGTGACGGTTGGGAACATGGCGAAATTTCCGCGCACACGTCGTCCACGCGCCGACCATTCGATCACCTTGCACGAATCTTGACGCATGAGGTTATAAATCACATTTGCGGTGAATTTTTACTTTTCACCTCATTCATCCTCTGCGTCATCTTCTTCCTCCAGCGAGCACCTCCTCGAGCCCTCCCTGCGACACACAAAAAAACCCTAGCCTCCCAATCTTTCCAGTCCCCACTTTCCCTCTCGAATGGCGAGCAGCAGCTCTACTCCCTCCATGGCGGCATCAGGCGATGCCGTGGCGAAGCCGGCGAGCACTGTCTACGTGCCCCCAGAAGGGCTGGTGCTACCCAAGTCCGCTGTGGTTGAATCCACCGGCGGCAACCATAATCCAGCGGCGTGATGTCTACGCACTTCTATTCTTGTAGATAGTTGTTGGGCCTCCAAGTGCAGAGGTTTGTAGAACAGCAACAAGTTTCCCTTAAGTGGATCACCCAAGGTTTATCGAACTCAGGGAGTAAGTGGTCAAAGGTATCCCCTCTCAAGCAATCCTGCAATCAAGATACAAGAAGTCTCTTGTGTCCCCAACACACCTAATACACTTGTCAGGTGTATAGGTGCACTAGTTCGGCGAAGAGATAGTGAAATACAAGTGGTAACGGTGTTAGAAAATAGCTTCTGACTTGTTGTTGACGTGGGAGAACGTGTGTGAGTGCCAGAAAATAGCTTGATGGAGCTTGACGGTGAAGTAAAGACTAAAGCAAGCAAACATGCAACAGATCTAGTAGCAAACGGTGTTTCAATGTTTACAAACAAGGCCTAGGGATCATACTTTCACTAGTGAACACTCTCTCATATAAATATCCTCTCTTCATGATACTACTCTTAACTACTCTCCGGTTGGACACTCTAATCCACGGTAGGGCCTTCCCCAATCTAGATAACCCCACACTGTCACCTTGAGCGCTAGATGGTTCCAACAAACACCACAATTTCATAGAGACATCCAACTCCAAATATAACTCATAACAAATATTCAATCTAGCTAAAGTGCAACACACGGTATGCACGTTGTCAACTTTCACACACGTGGGGAAAAGCATAGATCTATTAAAGCATAAAGAGTATTTATGTAGACTCAAACCTAAGTGCCACCATGGCGTGTGTCGTGGTATTGCCGACGAGTAAGCCATGGAGGGGTCCTCACGGTGCGTGTTTAGAGACGTGGGGGAAGGCGGACGGTTGACAGGTACGAGGTAACACAGTTTACCCAGGTTCAGATCCCACGACGGTGGCGGAATCCTACTCCTGCTATAAATCACTATAAGGGCAATACGCCGAGTTACAGGGATTGGTTCGCTGTGCGAGGTTGTGTGAAGTTGTCTATGATCGTATGAGATTATGCCCTAAAGGCTCCCATAGGCCCGACTTATATAGTCGCCAGGTCCTAGGGTTACAGGGAAAAGTCCTAGCCGGACAGGTTACACAGTCCTACACTGTCTATTACTAGTCTTGTGTATCTTGAACTCCAATTCTCCGGGTACGTCGGTGACTCCAACCGTAGCCTTCCTTTATCCGGCATGGGCCTCCCTTCTGGATCCATCTAACTGGGCCGCCCAGCAGGTTATAGGCCATGCTACCAACTGTGGGCCACCCGGGTTAGCCGGATAAGAGACATGCTATAGGGATACCCATATAGCATATCCCCAACCGTAGCCCCCGGAGAACTCCAAGATCTTGCGCCGTCTTGCCTTCTCACGTGGAATGCTCCGTCTAGACGGACGTCGGCAAATCGTCAAGCAATATCTTGTAGTCCTCCCAAAGAACCCTGCAAAGCTTTCTCCGTCTTCAACTTGTAAGTCGGAGAAATATTGAATCTTCCATCGTACTCTTCCATAGTCGGATCGGATCCGTCCATGTCGGAATCTTCGATGTGATGGCTCATCTGCCTATGTCAGCTAGGACGACGTAGGCTTAGGCCAGTGACGCCTCGTAACTCACATATGCAGAGAACGCAATCATGCCCGATTTTTCCGCGCGAGCAATACGAACCGTTGGCGGCGACGGTTGGAGACGTGGCAAAATTTCCGCGCACGTTCGCGAACACATCGTCTACGCGGCAACCGTCCGATTAAGCTGCATGAATCTTGACGCTAGAGATGATAAATAGTAACCGCAGTGGAATTTTCCACTTTTTACCTCATTCCCCTCGCGTCATCTTCTTCCTCTAGCGCACGCCCCTTCGAGCTCTCCACGCCTGACTCATGAAAAAACCCTAGCTTCCAATCTGCACCAATTGCGCCCAGCTTCACTCCATGGCCAGCAACAGCAGCGCTTCTCCTTCCATGGCGGCGTCGAGTGAAGCCACGGCGAAGCCGGCGAGCTCCATCGTCGTGCCTCCAGAGGGCCTAGTCATTCCCGCATCGGTGGTCATCGAGTCCACCGGCGGCGACCTTAATCTGGCGGCGCTGGAGCCGCTGGAGGAGGAACCAGACTCGCACAAGGGCGACTGGCGCGGCTCGGATATCATTGATCGTGATATCCAAGAGATGATCGCCGAAGGCTACCTTCCTGCGACGGAGGGGCTCGTCTGGCGGGCGGCGCCGGCCGGCGAGGTGACACCTTCTCCCAAAGCCGGAGAAAAGGTGTACCTCAAAGCTCAGCTGGTACGCGGCGTCTCTCTGCATATCTCCAACTTCTTCCTCTCCGTCTTAAATCACCATAGGGTCCAGCCCCAGAACCTTTCCCCCAACAGTATCTTAGTGCTTAGCAACTACGCGGCGCTCTGCGAGGGATACTTAGGGATAAGGCCTAGGTTAGACCTCTTTGTGTACTTCTTCACAGTCAAACGTGAAGCCGGACATAGAAAGGAAGAGCTTAGGAACTACGGCACCATAAGCTTCAAGATTCGACCTGGCTGGCGGTTCCCCGACATCGTCGGCCATGAGTCCTGCAAAAATTGGCAGCGGACGTACTTTTATGGCCCAGACATTCCTCTGGTTGGCCGAGAAGTAACGTACCCGGACTTCGTGGATGGAGCCGCCGCTGAAGTTTCCACATGGAGATCCCAAGCCTCCCTTCCCTCCGACCTCGACGCTTCTCGTGCTATAAGGTGGATCGAATGGTTTGTAGAGACGGGTTTGACCGGCTTGGACCTAGCCATGTGCTGGTTCATCAGGCGAATCCAACCTCTGCAACACCGCGCGAAGTTCATGTACGAGTATACCAGCGACAGAAGGGATAGTCTCCGCATCTCCATGGACAACTTCTCGAGCGACTCTGTCAAGCTCTGCCTTAAGGACATCGTCAAGGTGAAGGATAAGAAGCATGGCTTCACCATCACCTACGACGTGTACATAGATGGCAAGTGCCCAAAGGTAGGTATTTATTTTCCGTGTATGACATATACTCCAGTTCTTCCGTCTTGCAAATGTCATTTTATCTAACACGGTGATTTCTCACTTAACAGCTTAGCGATCTAGAGGAGGGCAACCTGGCTGCCCAAATCTATGATCCAAAGATGAAGGAAGTCACGGTCGTGGGTAACGAAGCTCGATGGCAGGGCGGAAGAGCTCCACCTCTGACGCTGCCGACGGAGGCAAGAAGAAGACGGAGGGTGGAGCCTCCAAAAAGACTACCGCCGACCTGGAGGCGGAGAAAAGAAAAGCCATAGGGATCCCTTTTGCTAAAGCACCCCCACTTGTGTAAGCTTCTTTTCTTCCGACATTGTCTATTTATTCGTCTTGATCATGTACTTATGCATTTTGCACGTTTCAGGAAGAAAGCCACGACCAACCTCAAGAAGACCTCCAAAACATCGGGGGCTTCTCCGAATATCAAGGACATGCTGCATTGCGACGCCTCTCCCGCCATCGCCCTTGCCACTCCTGCCGTCAAGCCCTCGTCTGCCCCGACAAGCTCTCAGGCTAAGGAGGCATCAGGCCCTTCCGCCATGGAAGTGGACTCCGGTACCTCTACTAAGCTTGCTGTTGTCGGCGAGCAGGCGATGTAGGAGAGTAGCGCCCATCAAATGGCTAAAGCTCCGGCTAAGGATGCCATCGGTGGCGGTAACGCGGTGGTGGAAGCTAGTACTTCTGCCGAAGGCGGCGCCCTTGCTCCCTAGAAACCCTTTGAGTTCCCAAAGATAGTCTACCCGGCGCTTACACCGAGTAGCACATCTGTGGTTCCTGGAGCAGCGCCGACATCTCCGACGTGCGGTCTTGAGGAGCTCCTCCGACAAGGAGACATCTTGCGAGGAAACAGTATCTCCTTTGGCAAGCTGCTAGCCGAGAGTGCTACCAATCTCAAGATCATTGCACTGGTAAGTTTTATTTGCCTTTTTGCATTTCATATGAGTATCCCACTATAGCCCCCGAGGATGTAGACAAAAAACCATAAGATTTTGCGTCTAGATGCTCTAAGAGTGACTAAGCTAGAAAACTTCTCACTGTAGCCCCCAAGCATTTAGATGGAATGAAATGTTCCGACTAGATGCTTTAAGAGTAACATCTGTGATGTTTATAAATTTCAGCACTATAGCCCCAAGCTTCTAGTTATGGCAGTTGATTCCGACTAGATGCTTAAAGAAAGCTAAACATATAGCTGAGTTAAAAACTTTATACTGTAGCCCCCAAGCCTCTAATCGAAAAATGAATTAGTTCCGACTAGATGCTCAAAGAAAAGCTAAGCATGTTGCTATGTTAAAAACTCTCACTGTAGCCCCCGAGCGTCTAGGTGGAGGATTTCCGGCTAGATGCTCCAAGCAGACTAAGCAACGTTTTAACTTTGTCCTTTTTTTCCACAGAACGAGAATGCTCGGAGGGGCATGGCCAATGATAAGTACCAGAAGATGCGTGCGGATCTTGAAGCCGAAAAGGGTAAAAATGCCTTCTTGAAGGAACAGATCATCAAAAACAAGAGTCTGTTTTCTTTTTGCGCATTCCTTCTTGTTTATGTGCCTACATTCTCCGAGTACTCACTGTGTACTTTGTTTTCTCCGACTTTACAGAACATGTTGCCAAGGCCAAGGACATTGTCGAGCAGTCCAAGCATATCCAGCAGATGGACAGCGAGAACAAGATCCTTAAGGAGGAGAGGAAAGACATGCTGAAAATGCATGAGGATTCAATGAAGGCCTTGCAGGACTCCGCCACCACGGAAATCGATCGCTTGAAGGAGGAGCTTGCGATCTTAAGAGATCAGAAGCAAGCTGCCGATGAGCAAAATCAACGCCACAGCGAGACGTATAAGCTCCTCCAACAAGAGAAAGAATCCTTGGCGGACATCCTCTAGCAAGCTGAAGACAGCATCTTCAGCTCCGTCTTGGATTTCTGTAGTCCCAATACTTTGAATTGTTGAACTCATGCACTCCTTGTCAGAATTTTTAGCTCCTCTGGGTTTGACCCGTTCACCTCCTCCGGCCAAGGAATGCATGGTTCTTGCCGGCAACTTTATAAACACCGCCATCATGCAAGCCAAGGAGATCGCCAGGCCCCTCCAGATAAATATCAAGGCATCAGACTCTACGGTGAAGTACTCGAAGATTCTGCGCCGAGCCCCCGAGCGTATCACGAGCTGGAAAGCTTCTTGTGCACGGGCTGGCGCAAGGATGGCGCTGTCGATGGTGAAGGCACACTATGAAGATGCCGACATCGACACGGTGACCTCTGGCATTCCCGACGCAGACGATGATGGCAAAGAGATTAATCATGAAGCCATCTTGTCATCGCTCGCGGGTTATGACACCAGAGTTGTCGAGTTGGTGGACGTCGACGTCTTCGTACCTATGAACACCATTGATGGCGGCAACCAAAGCTCCTCCGAGTCTCTTCATACCGCCGACTTCGAGGGCGGTTCTCCTGCTGGTGATGACGCTGCTTCCAAGTCGCCTGCACCAAAGGAATGAAAGACAACTTTGTAATATTTGTTTCACCTTTGGTGTGCATGCGGAAAAAACTTATTGATGTAACTTAAGGCGGAAAACAATGTTGCATGTCCTGCTACTTAAGAATCAGTTTCTAGCATGTATATATATTTTTTAAGCAAGTGCTGGCTTATCCATTACTTTGGTTCTTATGTTTGACCTTTCGTGAGTCGGAAGACTCGTTGTCGGAACCATGCGCCCAGGTGATGATGCCCAATGGCACCGTCAATAACCTAAGCACAAAATTGCCAACAATAAGTGCCAAAAGTCACTACTCCAGAATCCACATAAAAACAACAAAGAACGTGTAGACCAGAAAACTTAAGCTAACGCCCTTGGGCAGAATTTTCACAAGTGCAATCGCAAAACTTGTGCATAGAGTTTTTACATGATCCAAAAATGAATACTAAAGGAGGTAAAAGACTCAGAAATATGAGTGAACCAGAGAGCTTTATTTCATTGATCATATAAGAGGTACACAATTAGATAAAAAATGCTAAGTGTAAAAAGGACGTAGCTGTGCTATGTTCCATGGCCGATCAAGCTCCGGGTAGTCATCATCCGGGTCACGCCGCTTACGCTTATGATCCTTGTTGGGTCTATCCTTCAGTTCATGATTGTCAACGAGGTAGTAAGACCCATTGAGTAGCCTCTTGCTTATGATGAACGGTCCTTCCCATGGCGGGGATAACTTGTGTCACTTCTTCTGCTTAAGTCGGAGCACCAAATCCACCTCTTTAAATGAGCGATGCCGGACGCGGCGACTATGGTAGCTGCGTATCTTCTGCTGGTAGATGGCGGATCTTTGGCATGCCAAAACGCGCTCCTCCTCGAGAAGGTCCACATCTAGGCGTCTGGATTCTTCAGCGTCATCTTCGTCGTAGGCGGCAACTCTTGGCGCATCGTGAAGTATGTCGGAAGCCAGGATGGCTTCTGCTCCATATACCATGAAGTAAGGGGTGTAGCCGGTGGATCTGTTGGGTGTAGTTCGTAAACTCCACAACACAGATGGCAATTCTTCCGCCCAGGCTCCAGCTGCTCTATGTAGGGGTGCCTCAAGACGTGGCTTGATTCCCTGTAGAATTAATCCATTGGCTCGCTCAACCTGACCATTGGATTGTGGGTGTGCCATAGATGCAAGATCAAGTTGGATGCCTTTCTCCCAACAATAAGCCTCCACTTCTTCGAGTGATAAATTGTTGCCATTGTCGGTGATAATGCTGTGTGGGAGACCAAATCTCACCACTATATCCCGAACAAACCTGAGGGCAGTTGCCCCGTCAAGCTTTCTAATGGGTTTAGCTTCTATCCATTTAGTGAATTTATCAACTGCTACAAGCAGATGTGTAAACCCACAGGGTGCCGTCTGTAACGGTCCCACCATGTCTAGCCCCCAGACTGCAAACGGCCAAGTTATTGGTATTGTTCGTGGTTCTTCAGCAGGAACATTTGGTTGTCGGGCGTAATACTGGCATCCCATGCATATCTCAACCAGCTTGTCGGCGTCCTCCTTCACGGTCAGCCAGTAGAATCCTTGCCGGAAGGCTTTCGCGACCAACGATCGAGGAGCGACGTGATGCCCGCAATCTCCGAGGTGGATTTCGCGTAGGATTTCCATACCTTCTAGCTGGGAAACACACTTTAGGTATACACCAGTAGTGCTCCTTTTGTAGAGTTTCCCATCGATTATGGTATAACCCTTTGCTCGTCGTACTATTTGTCGTCTTTCGACTTTGTCGTCGGGCAATGTTCCGTGTTCGAGATATTCCATGAATGGTTTTGTCCAAGCCAGAGGGGCCTTAGTCACCATGTTGACGAAAGAGTCAGCTCTATCCGGGTTGTCGATGTCGGCTCCCTTCACAGATGGTGTGCGCAAATGCTCTAAGAAAACTCCTGGCGGAATTTTCTTGCGCCTTGATCCAAGCTTAGATAGCAGATCAACCGCCTTGTTTTGCTCCCTAGGTACATACTTGAATTTGTATCCCAAGAAGCTCTTGGCTATCTCGTCCACTTTGTCTCGATATGCCGCCATCATAGGGTTCCGCGCATTCCAGGTGCCAGCCACCTGCTGGGCAACCAAGTCGGAGTCTCCACAGCAAACTATGCGCTTGATGCCAATATCCTTGGCTACACGTAGTCCGTGAATGAGTGCTTCATACTCCGCCATGTTGTTTGTAGCCTCGAAGTGGATCTGCAGAACATAGTGTAGCTTGTCTCCTATTGGTGACTGTAGCAATACACCAGCCCCCGAGCCGTTGAGCAGCTTTGATCCATCAAAATGCATCACCCAGTATACTGGTTCCGGCAACGAATTAGCATCTGGCATCTCCATCCAATCTGCAACAAAATCTGCCAAGGCCTATGATTTGATAGCGTCGTGCCTTTTTTAGGTGATCTCGAAGGCGGCAAGTTCAATACCCCACTTCGTGACCCTTCCTGTAGCGTCGCTGTTGTTGATAATGTCGGACAGCGGAGTCTTGCTCACCACTATGATTGGGTGCTCCTGAAAATAATGCCTCAGCTTCCGTGAAGCAAGGAATACTCCATAAGCTATCTTCTGGTAGTGTGGGTAACACTGCTTGGACTCCGTCAAGACCTCGCTTACATAGTAAACTGGTCGTTGAACTTCATGCCTGGTTCCTTCCGCTCTACCGCGACGACGATGATGATTACCCGGTTGGTTGCCTCCATGTAGATTAACAGGGGCTCTCCAGGCTCAGGTGCTGCAAGGATGGGCGCTGAGGAAAGAATCTCCTTGAGCTGCTTCAATGCTGCATCTGATTCGTCTATCCATGTGAATTTGTCCACCTTTTTCAGCAACTTGTATAGCAGCAGAGCCTTCTCTCCAAGTCGGCTGACGAACCGACTAACTGCTGCAACGCAACCTGTTAGTCGTTGAATGTCCTTTAGGCATGTCGGACGGTTTATGTTTAAGATGGCCTTGATTTTCTCCGGGTTGACCTTGATTCCGCGTTGGGAAACGATGAAACCCAACAATTTGCTGGCTGGAACCCCGAAGACACACTTATTAGGGTTAAGCATCATGTTGTATTTCCGGAGATTATCAAAGGTTTCTTTTAAGTCGGAGATTAAGTCGTTTGATTTTTTCGACATCACCGCGATATCGTCCACATAGGCGTGAACGTTCCGACCAATTTGGTCGTGGAGGCATCATTGCATTGTCCACTGGTACGTAGCACTTGCGTTTTTCAGCCCAAAGGATATCGTAACATAGCAAAACGTGTCGTATGGTGTAGTGAACGAAGTGGCCAATTGGTCCGACTTCCTCATCTTGATCTGGTGGTATCCTGAGTATGCATCGAGAAAACACAAAAGCTCTGAGCCAGCCATCGAGTCAATGACTTGGTCAATGCGAGGCAAAGCAAACAGATCTTTGGGACATGCTTTGTTCAAGCCGGTGTAATCAACGCACATTCTTAATTCATTGGTTCCCTTTTTGGGGACAAGTATAGGATTGGCCACCCATCGGGTGTGAAGAACTTCTCGGATAAACCCAGCTTTAACTAACCTAGCTATCTCTTTGCCAATGGCGCATCTCTTCTCATCTCCAAAGCGTTTTAGAGGTTGTTTCACTGGTTTGCATTTTGGATTGATGTTTAAGCTGTGCTCGGCAAGTTCCCTAGGTACACCTTTCATGTCGGCAGGTTGCTAGGCAAAGATGTCCCTATTCTCACGGAGGAACTCGATGAGCGCGCTTTCCTATTTGGGATCCAGGTTCATCCCAATGGCGATGGTCTTGGAGGCATCGCCTACCACAAGTTCCACCGGCTTGGTCTCGATGGCGGCCTTGAACGCAGGAGCGGAGTCGGAGATCTGCTTATTCGACGCGGGCATCTCTGAGTCATCGACCTTGCTCTGGATCTCCTTGAATTCTTCGCTGTAGAGGACAGCTTCTACAACGGCTGCTTCATTAATCTCGCAGTCCCTTGCCTTGGTAAAGCTTCCGGATACGGTGATGACACCATTTGATCCGGGTATCTTGAGTTTGTTGTAGACGAAGCATGGCTTGTCCATGAACGTGTGGAATATGTCACAGCCAAATATGACGTGGTACACACTCTTGAAGGGGACCACCTCGAAGGTCATGCGCTCTTAGCGGTAATTGTTAACATCGCCAAAGGCAACCTGAAGTGTAATGCACCCAAGGGATCGAGCCTCCCGACTAGGGACTATGCCGTGGAAGATGGTGTTGGTCCGCCTTAGGTTTGCCTCCATCAAGTTCAACTTCTGCAGTGTATCCAGGTACATGATGTTGATGCTGCTTCCACTATCCACCATACACTTAGTGAACTCCACGTCGTCAATCAAAGGGTTGATGACCATGGCGTACTGGTTCTCCGTAGGTATAAGGTCTTGGTGGTCCGTCCTGTCCCAAGTTATTGGAACCTCCGACCAGCGCAGGTACTGGGGAACTGGGGGGAGAGTGGCCATCAGGATCCTCAGAGAGGTCTTCTATTGTCGGACGGTGGGGGTGCCAAGGAAAGTGTGGTAGACTAGAGCCTTTTTCGCAAAGGGGTTCTTGCCCTTGTCGTTGCTCTTGGCAGCGTGCTTGGGGTCAACGTCTTCGTCCATGTCACTTGAATCCTTGGACTCCTCCTCCTTCTTATTCCCCTTGCCCTTGCCTCGTGGTCTGTTCTTTCGACTTCGCTTGTAGCCGGACTCCGGGTCTTCCTTAAGGTCGTTGACGAACTTGTAGTGTCGATTGGTATGGGTGGCTTTACCGTTGGCATCGAGGTGTACGAGGCACGGCATATTGCGGTACTCCTCGTAGGTTTGGGGAACGCGGAGCGGCGCTGAGGTGGTTTCATTTCCTCGTTGATGCCCACGACCAGCTCCTCTTCCTCGGCCACGTTGTCCGCCTTCGCCTCGTCCTGCAAAAGTCATAGCGACCATGTCGATAGATTTCTTTTCTTCTGGGGCGGTTTTCCGCTTTGTACTGCTATTCCTCCGAGCTTGAGTTGGAATGGATGTTGCCGGCAAGGAGCCACGAGCATCGTCGGCGGCGGCTGCGAACTCACTAGCCAACTGAATCATCTGGTTTAAGTCAAGCTGGTGATTGTCCTGTAAGCGCTTCAGCTTATGCCGGAGCAACGTGCCTCTTTCCAATTCGTCGATGAAGGCGGCCATGGCGGTCTGAGCGTGCACTCATGCGTAGGAATTCTTCATGTCTAGCCAGCGAGAGAGGTAGGCGCGAGATGTCTCGTCTTTCTCTTGCACGCTTTCGTAGATCGCCCACGATGAGACGCTTGTATGTACCCTCAAAGTTCTTGCTGAACGCTTCTTGCATGTCCAACCAGTTGTAGATAGATTTCTCTGGCAATTCGTTGATCCATTGATGGGCCGTGCCCGCCAACATTAACGGGAGGTACTTGACGGCGACGTTGGGGTTGCCACCAGCAATCTCCACCGCGTTGCCGTAGTCCTGCAACCATGTGGCTGGCTTGGCAGTGCCATCATAGGGCTTGATGGTCTTGTCAATCTAGAAACCTTTGGGGTAAGTTGCGGATCGTATTGTAGGTCCAAGGCAACGTGGTCCCAGGTATGGTCCTTCCCGGGCCTCGTGGATCTTATCGATCCTTGAACGTGCATCGTATGGCTCCGGGCTCTTCTTTTTCTTGTCGACAGGGGATGGGCTACGTGAATGACGCGGGCCTCTTCCGCCATGGTGACTGCTTGGTGGTGACGGAGGCGGAGGTGGCGGTGGGTTAGCCTTCTTGCTGTTATCCTCCTGCGACTTCTCACGCCTGTCACGGTTGCTTGTTGGACGC
Source organism: Avena insularis (assembly GCA_023614405.1). Classification (NCBI taxonomy): domain Eukaryota; kingdom Viridiplantae; phylum Streptophyta; class Magnoliopsida; order Poales; family Poaceae; genus Avena; species Avena insularis. The sequence continues at coordinate 371,040,463 of CM042695.1, read as the reverse complement.
GGAGGGTCATGGTGCGACCTGCTCCTGTGCCCTTGGTTGCGCTCTCCGTCATGACGGGTCTGCTCCGCGTTGTCGTGGATGACGATGCCGCACTGCTTTGGTGGGGGCATATCCGTACGATGGTGAGCTTTGTAATCATCGCGATGTCGGGGAGATTAGGGCGGTGGAGACGGGTGATGAGGTCAGGCCTTTTCTCCGTGGTCGGAGGATATGGGGATGGCATCCTTCCTGTTGCGCGCGTCCCTCCGTCTTCGTTCTGATGAACCCGTCTGGGACCCGACATGAAGAGGATATCTGTCCCTTGGCAGTTTGTACTGACTAGACCGGCAAAGCGCTGTATCGGACTCGAGCCTCTGAGAGGTGGCCTTTTCCTGCTGCTTCACCGCCTTGGCCACTAGGTCGTAAACCTGTTCCACTGCCTCGGGTGATCTATCCTGCTCCAGAAGGGTCTTGGCGATGGCGAGGTTAAGGAGTGGGGTGGGCATCACCGGCTTGCCTTCGCTGTCAATGTATGGCTTGGCTTGTGCCGGCTTAGAGGGGGCCCATCCTAGGTTGCGCCGTACACCAGGATCGTTGATGACGCGAGCCGGAGCTTTCTTAGCCTTCTGCTGCTGCAGCAAAGTCTTGTACTCGGCCTCCATTGCTCTAGCTTTCTCTATAGATTTCTGCGCGTTGACAAGATCTCGATCTAGCTTGGCGCCTTGCTCCGCAATGGCCTGTGCTTCCTCCAGCAGCTGCTGACGCTTCTCGTCAAGCTGGGTCACGTTACGGATATGAGCAACGGTCAGTGGCTCGACGAGGAGATTGCCGTACATCACTCTATCAGCTGGAGTAACTTGGGCTACTGCAGACGTGGATGCTGGAGGCGGTACGTTTGCGGTGTTGTTGTTGCTCGGGCCGGTGTCGAGTTCCTGTGGCTGCTGCACTGGGTTAGGCGAAGGAGGCATGACCTTTGTGCGATCGTCGTCAGCAGCAATAAGTGGCCCCTTCCCCTTGTCCAGTGCTGTAGGCGGAGCTCGTCCGGGTTGATCTTCTTCCATCGCCATCCCAATGGTGACGAACACCCCTTGAGATGCGATGGCGTTGTTAGCTTGATCGTCACGCGAGTACTCTTCCTCCATCTCTTGCATAGGGAGTCTAGCTCTTCTGGACTGAAGTCTATCTCCTCAGAATCTGCACTGAAGTCAGCATAAAGCGCGTCAATGACAGAGTCGGAGGGTGCTAGGACTTCCTCGATGACGGGCGGTGGAGGTGCAACGGCCGCGACGATGACTGGAGGTGGTGGTGCCGCTGCGGAGATGGCGGCCATAGGCGGTGGTGGCTGAATCGGAGGTTCTCCGTCGATGAGTGCGAGTGCTTTCTGGGCTTCCGCGTCAGCCTCCGCGTAGTTGTTGACGGTGCTCACCATCTGTTCGAGGGTGAGGCGTCCTGTTGCCTGCTGCCGCCTTAAAGAGTGTCGGAGAAGCGTGTCGCGGTCCAGTCCTTCCACGAAGTGATACAGAGCGTTATCATTGGGGTAGTGGGCCAGATCGGCTCGTATACGGAGCCACCTGGCCAGGTAATCGCGGGGTTTTTTGCCTTCTCTCTAAACACAGCGTGCCAGATCGAAGATGGTGACCACGGCGACGAACTTGGATCTCTGCTTTCTAGATGCACGGGCGAAGCCGGCGGATTTGCAGTGATCTTCCACCTTTATATCCTGCACAGGGGCGGTTTGGGTGGGCCTTGAATTTTTCCGATCTTTGTCGACAAACTCTGAAGAGAGATCCGACATTGATCCTTCCGCGAACGTATCCTGCCCGTAGGCGGTCCGTGCGGGTCTTGATGCTCCTCCGACTCCCAGGGAACTAGTGCCCGAGTCGGTTTCGCCGATGAAGAGGTGGATGTCTCCGATAGGAACGATCTAACACCACGTAGGGTTCATCTTCGCCGGGATCCAGAACTCGTCGGGAGGGACGATCGGAACGTTGCCGGAGAAGAGAACGCGACCGATGGATATGGTTTCACCGATTCCCGCGAAGATCTTGGTCCTCGCCCGCTGAAGAGCCTGAAGCGCCTCTTGCCCCACGGTGGGCGCCAACTGTCATGGTATTGCCGACGAGTACGCCATGGAGGGATCCTCACAGTGCGTGTTTAGAGACGTGGGGGAAGGCGGACGGTTGACGGGTATGAGGTAACACAGTTTACCCAGGTTCAGATCCCACGACGGTGGCGGAATCCTACTCCTGCTATAAATCACTATAAGGGCAATACGCCGAGTTACAGGGATTGGTTCGCTGTGCGAGGTTGTGTGAAGTTGTCTATGATCGTCTGAGATTATGCCCTAAAGGCTCCTATAGGCCCGACTTATATAGTCGCCAGGTCCTAGGGTTATAGGGAAAAGTCCTAGCCGGACAGGTTACAGAGTCCTACACTGTCTATTACTAGTCTTGTGTATCTTGCACTCCAAGGCTCCGGGCACGTCGGTGACTCCAACCGTATCCTTCCTTTATCCGGCATGGGCCTCCCTTCTGGATCCATCTAACTGGGCTGCCCAGCAGGCCATAGGCCATGCTACCAACTGTGGGCCACCCAGGTTAGCCGGATAAGAGACATGCTATAGGGATACCCATATAGCATATCCCCAACAGCGTGCACGCTGTCAATTTCACACACGTGGGGAGAGAAGATATCTAATTAAGCACTTGAGTAGCAAGGTAGATCTACTCACTTCGGCTTACCGGGAAAAACCTCTGCACTTGGAGGCCCAACAATTTTTTATAAGAATATAAGTGTGTAGACATCACCGCGCCGCCACAGGGTGTGGCCACCTTGTGCCCCCCTTTGGCTTGCCTTCGGACTCTGTGTTCATTCTGGTAAAATATTGAATTTGGCTTTTGTCCCGTCCAATTCCGAGAATATTTCCTTACTAGCTTTTCTGAAAGCAAAAACAGCAAAAAACAGGCAACTATTTCTGGAAATAGGTTAGTTCCGGAAAATGTATAAAAATACCTCAAAGTGTAGAAAAAACATAAGAAAGTCAATACAAAACAAGCATGAAGCATACAAAAATATAGATACATTTACGACGTATCTAACCACTAGCACTTATTTCTAGAAAACCGAAAGCACGACAATTATTCTAGAACAGAGAGTGACGAGGTTTAATCTCGTCAATACCCATTGTTATGGATTTGAGTTTTGGAGAAGATGGGGATACTGAAGATCACGGAACGGTTAGCAAACAAGCAACATGGGGACACGAAGTTTATCCAGGTTCAGGCTCCCGGAGGGAAAACCCTACTCCTGCTTGTCTGCTCTTGATTACGGAGGAACTAAAAAGTTACAGGGGTGGGCAGATGCAATCTGGCGTGGAGGTGTGTATGCGGTGAGAGGTGCCCTCCTCGCCGTGCCCTCCTAACCTTTATATAGATAGGCAGGTCCCGGGCGTAGGCCGAGTCGGTTATAGATTAGGGTTTGCCCTTTGAAATTCTATCTACTCTAGTCTTGTTCTCCAAGCATCCGAAGGCGTCATGCGCTTGGGCCACCCGAAACCTCCACGATCCGCGTATCTTGCAGTGGGCCTTTCCTTGGGCTGGACTAGGTATCCTGATGTTGTGTACCCATGGGGTATAACCATGTCAGAGAGTACCTCGGAGTCAAGGCTTTTGTAACTGCAACTTTGTTAGATCAGATAGAAAAAACACTAAAAAGGCAAGGCTCCCCTATTTCTCTTAACGCAAATAAAGAAATTATCAAATTAGTATTTCTCTCTTTAGGATATTTGTCCTCGGTGAGCTGATAATTGGCTTTATGTTATTTATCGGTTAGCACATACACTTCGAATTATAAGATGATTTTTAATACTCATGTGATGACCTGAAGAATAGGAGCGTTTAGAGGACAAATTTTTGTGATGAGTGTTTTTGCATATCATGCATTTGAAAAAAGGGAAAAAAATGAACTTTGTTTCAAAGGTTACAAGTGATTTAGGTTGAACTCTAGTGTTGAAGTTTGACTAAGGTCAACACTAGGATTTGAATTTTAATTTTAAAGTGAACTTGTGATTTCCAAAATTTAGGATTTTAAAATGATTTAGCATCATATACTGAGTGTATTGCTTAAAAAAACATTCACTTACATTATGTTCACTTAATAAGTAATAGTGACTATTGAGTTCAAAATTGAGGTTTAAATAATTCAAACTTGAATTCATATATTCAGAAGCAAATTAAAAATAATTCATACAAATACAAAGTAGTGGAGACAACGCTGATAGGAGGAATCTTTATTGATATCAATATTGAGAAGATTCTTTACAAATAGTATTACAAAGTGATGTAAACCTATTACAAACTACAAAAGAAAAATAAAGGGAAAACCTAAACTAAAAACCTAAACTACATTCTTATCTTATTCTTGCTCTTCTTGCTTTTCTAGAGCATCTTGACCTGTAAAGGCAAACAAATACACAAATAAACCAACTTTGGTTTAAAATTGGATCCACCAAGTGGTGATCCCATTTGTTATAGAATCTATTTTTTGGACAAGGTCTAAGAACTTGTCCCGAACCTCACCAGTTTGAGGTTTTGTAACAAAAGAGAACCAGTAATAATAATAAACCATATTTCAATGTATAGGGAAGCCACAATAGAGAAGTAGATACATTAGAAATAGTAGTTCACGGTACCTGAACCCAAAAACACAAGACAATAGTGAATACTAACTTAATGGGTAACCAGATGACAGTAACACGTCAATGACTGGTGTCATGCCAGGGGAAGAGGCGGTGACGAAGGCGGTAGGAGGCACGAGCGGTTCTCCGCTGCAATGTGGTCAATGACGGAGGCTAGGGTGGCCTGACACGTTCCACTAGAACCTACACCCTTCATTGTTGTTGTCCGCGGACGGGGTACATCCGACGTAGTACCAGGCGAGCTTCCTATCCTGATGATTGAGAAAGAACTCGATCTAACTGTTGCACCGCATGAACTACAACGCCCACTCGTGTAGGATGGCCACATGCAACTCCTCACAGTGCGGCACCGGTGGAATCGGAGTGCCGCCTCTTCTCAGTGCGCACCTGCTGGGCAAGACACAGTCAAGAGGTGTCGGATAGCTCTTCACGTACAAGGCACGTGCCTCCCAATCGTGAAGCCAACGCACATGATGGCGAGCATGTGGTTGGTTGGGCAGGCAAGAGGGGCATATGCTAGGAGCAAAAGGGTGAGGAGACGATGGTCGCGAGGTGTTGTTTTAAAAGGAGAGGGATACTGGATGCCAACACGGAGCCTAGTAGTTAGCGTCGCGACGGGTGTAGAGAGGAAGAGGGTGTCCAGTGTTGTGCCGCTAGTCCACGTGGCTCGCCCTTTTTTATAGCGGCGTGGCCGCGCTGGTGGGAAAGCCCGCACGCCAGGTCACTGCCAGACGGGCCCGTGCGTGGACGTGAGGACACGTGCTCTGTCCGTGGCAACGCATTCCGAGCGCATATTTGCGCTAGGAATAGGTCACCCCGAACAAGCATGATCGTTTGGATCAGGCCGGTTGTAGCGGGTTTTTCACTGTCAAAATGTCTGCGTGGACATTTAGATAGACCGTGGTCGAATTGGATCGTTCCGGTGGAAGTCGTAGTAGGATTAACTTAGGTGGTAATATATATCCACATGTAATACCAACTAGGTATTTTGATGACATGTCATATCAATTAATAAGAAAACAGAGCCTTGAGTTAACTAGCTACTCCAAGACAATATGAGTCTATGGATTAATAAATAACTCTCTAAGTTAGTACCACTAAGATTCTACGCACCATAATCCTAGTCATAGTGGGAGTAACTTAGATGGTAACATATACCCACATGCAATGCCAACTAGTTATTTTGATGACATGTCATATCAATTAATGAGAAAAGAGAGCCTTGAGATAACTAGCTACTCCAAGGCAATGTGGGTCTTTGGATTAATAAATAAGTCTCTAAGTTAGTACCACTAAGATTCTATGCACAAGGCTAATCATAGTGAGAGTAATTAGGGTAGTAACATAGTCCAACGTATATTGCCAACTAAATTTTTTAGATGATATGACATGCAATTAAATAATGAGAGAGGCTTGTGGTAACTAGCTATGTTACCATAACATCACACATTTTAAGAAAAATGAGTCTATATTGCAATAAATAAGATTTTACATGATAGCACTCCTATGTTATTTTTAACTATGAATATAATAACTTAGACTAGTAATATATGCATGTTACTACTCTACGCTTACTCTCCACTATGACCAACCTAAAGATGACAACCTAGAATAATACTCCCTCCGTTTGGGATTATAGGTCCCGCACGGTTAACTAAATGCTAATTTGACCAATAAAATATAAGTAAAATTATACAATAAAAAACTTTAGATTCTGTATTTTCTAATAGTACAATTTTTATATTTATAACTTATATTTTTTAGTCAAATTAGCGACCTAGGTATACGCGTAGCGACCTAGGTATACTAGTATCATGTAGTGTATGATATTATGTCTCTAGTGCATTGTATCATGTAGTAGTATCGTAGTGGTATATTTATTGATTTGTAAAATCTCTATGTAAAATATATGTATAAGATTTACTTGCCATTATAATTTCTAGTTTTACGTGTTATGATACGGTGTCTACTTATGATACTCTAACCACTTCTCTTTTCATTAATTGTGATACCACATTAGATTTTTGCTAAGTTGACATGCATGATACTAGCAATAGGACCAGCCTTAGAGCATCTCCACTCGCCTATCCAGGAGGCCGATCCGGACGCCGAGATTACGTCCGGACGCTGAAAATCGGCTCAGTCGCGTACCTAGGCACCTCTTTTCGTCCGGATTTGGACCAACTTTGGTCCGGACTACCCAGGCATAACCCAGAATCCCGAGTACGCCCTGGGAACGCCAGACGCAGCGAATTGGCCGAGTGAACCAGCCTGTCAGCGATAAAAGCCGAGTCGTCGCCATCCTTCCTGCCGTTTTTCTTTTCCCGCCCTCGCCGCTACACCCCTTCCGTCCTCGCCGCCGAACTCGGCCTATAAAAGGCGTACATCTCGCCGTTTCTCTTCACAGTCTCTCACACCATTCCCAACTCCGGCGAACTCCGCACGCTCGCACCTTTCTTCCTCCTCAACTCCGCCGAAAAGCCATGGCCGAGGGATTTTTTCGACGTAAACGTAGCTGGAAGCCTGACCGATCCACGGTAGCTATCTGGCGTCGCCGGACACTTCCTCTTCGCCGCTGGCAACTCGGCGGCGGATCCTGTTCTGCCGCGGTGCCGGCGACGAGGACCTCGCGGAGAGATCCAGACTTATCGCCGCCATGTAAGACCGGATCTCGCCGAGGATCCCGCAACCTGGTCTTCGAGGTAGTTTTTCGCCGACAGCGCGCCGAGAAAACGCCTGACACGACGAATCGCCGGCTCGCCACACACATAATGTGGCTTTTCCGCCGCGGTGGAGCTGCCTGTGGCGAACTCTCGCCGGCGTCATGGAGCACATCCAGGCCGACAACCACCCCCGCCTCGGCCTGTAGTTGCGGCGTCCGGCGTCGACCACGGCAGCGACAACCTTTTCCTAGTTATTAAATTCGATATAATATGTGCGTCTTTGCCCTAGTTAATGAAATCCGCACGCCGAGTTTAACTGAATTTCGCCGAACCTGTAAACTCGATCTGGGTACGCGAGTGGGAAGCTCAGCGGACCCAGGCCAAAAACGCGTTACCTTCGGCCAAAAAAGCCCAAATTTCGGTTTAGATTCATCCAACGAATGGAAAGACTCTTATGTTACTTCCTTCAATACCTTAAAGTTAAGTAATATGAGTCGGAGGGAGTACTTCTGACTAGCCGCTCTGTTTTACCGAAACAGGCCCACGCCCCATTGACTGCTTCTGGCCAACTCTAGCGTGCTGCCGCCGTAGGCCAGTAGCAATAATTATCGTCTGAAATAAAAATCCGTTACGCGGCGCTCGAGGCGTCACACCCACGCCGTTCTCCATCCCGCTCGCGTGTCCCCCCTCCTACACGAGATCGCCGCCGTGCACCTGTCCGAACACCCAACACCACGTCACCGCATCGCATTCCCGCTCCCCCAAAGAGCCACTCGACACGCGTCGGTACCAGAATCGCATCCAGGGCGCCGACGTGTCCCTCGTCGGCGCAGAGGATCATCGCAACCCTTGCCGACATGTGGGTCAATTTTCTATGGGACCCGCGAGTCATTGGCAGCGTGGCAGCCGCGTGTGGGCGAGCGAGCAACTAGTATCCCGTTTGCTTCCGCGCGGGGGCAAGCAAGCAGAAACGGCCCCAACGAGGATGACGCTGCGCGACGCGCTGCCTTGTGTGCGGGAGCACGCGACGGTGGGGCCCACCGGCCAGTCACGCGGCGGCTGTTCGCGAGAGATCGCGGCCTCGCGCCATCGGCATCGGCATCGCCCCGCGCGGAACGCACCCGCCTCCGGAAAAAGAATCGTAACGCCCCGACACCCGGGACCCGCTAGGAGCAGGGCCCATCTGTCATCCGGGCCAGATATCCGAACCGTCTCGCCCCACACGGCCAGAGGTTGTTGGTTTTACCCACGGAGAGGGAGGACGGCTCCCACCAGAAGATACCCGCGCCGTGTGTCTCTCTGACGACCCGCCCCCCGCCGTCGGATGGTTGCCTAGCTTCTCCTCCTCCTCTCCCGCGGAGGCGCCTCGCCGCGCCGCGATCCCGTCCGGCTCATCGCCGGCGGAGCGCGCCTAGCTCTCGCGGCTGCAGGTGGCGCTATTTAAAGAGGCCGTTGGCGATTCGTGTCGCGTAGGGAGGGAAGGGGAGCGGGGAGGAGCAGACGCGGTAGGCGGCGGTCTTTAGACTTTGGGAGCTGCCATTAACGCTGCGGCTCTGGCCACCTTGGCATGCGGACAAGCGCGCCCACGTCTCCAGGTATTATTTGCACACACACACAAACACCGATTCTCCTCTGCTCCCTTCGCGTCTGGTTTCTGGTTCCTGGCCTCTGATCTGACGCTCGATGTGGGAATTCTGCCGCGCGCTCGCGTGTGCGATTCAGGGACCCGGAGGCGAGATGGGGGACGGCGGCGCCAGGCGGCATTTCTTCCCGCTGACCAGCTTGCAAATCGGGTATGTACTATCACGTTTCGGCGCGGGGACTTGATTTTGTTGTCTGGGGGGGGGGGGGATGCTTATAGAGCTTCTGATCCTTCTTGCGGTGGAAATTTCTCGCCTGGCTGTCTCTCGTGTTCAATCGCAACGCGCATTGCGATAGAATTCGAGATTGATTCGCCCAAATTTCAGCTCTTACTTTCTGTACTGAACTATCTACTGATGTGGGTGGAATATGTTGTTTGGGTGGTTAATAGAGCAAGGTAGCGAAAGAAGCAAAGGGGGATGCTCCCTCGATTACATTTACTGGGTACAGTCCATCTTTCGTTGTGACAGTTCCTAACGGCATGGAAACTGCCAAGACTCCCGAACTACTGATTATCTGTTTGGATTGCTCGGGGAAGAAACTTCCAACATGCTATTCTTGACAAATAGACAAGAAACCTCCCAGGCGAGGAGTGGGGTAGCTGAATTCTCTGATGGAGATGTTTCATTCTGTACTGCTCTTCAGAAATAGCATTTACTTTCGTAGTTCTGGGACAGGGTAAAACAGTGACAAGGTAGTCTCGTAGAAAGGACACCGGTTGTTGGGAATTTTTGCCATATAAAGCAACTGATGGTCGAAATTGTGTAGCAAAGGGAAGGTGTTAATCCATAACATCTTATACTACAATTATACACTTTTACCACCTTTCATCCTGCCTGTGTTCAGAGATACGGTACTTTGTAGCAAAGCCAAGGCGCAATACCGTCAATTTCTCAGCATCGCTAGGGGTTACTTTTAGTCCTCTTACTTGTCTGTAACCTTCTTTCCTTTACAGATTCAAAAGTGTGCACTGCTTGTGAAAACATTCCTTTACAGATTCAGAAGTGTGCGCTTCTTGCGAAAACATAGGAATTATGTCATTTCAAACTCTTTGGGATTAACAACACTGGAATATGTAATAGAAATTGTTTGGTTGCACCACATAAAAACTGAAGAATTTTCTTGAAGGATTAGGTTATTCTACCATAGTTGTCATAGATACAAAGGAAAGATTCTACGAGGTTGGACAGTTAGATTAAATGGTACTCCATGTCAAAATATAGTGCTTGTTAGTTTTGTCCCAGGTCAAACTTTGACCAAGTTTATAGGAAAAATAGTTAACATCTTTAATACCTAATCAACATTATTAGATACATCATGAATTATTTTTTATTTGGTATGGTTGATGTTGATAGTTATTCCTGTAAACTTGGTCAAACTAATATGTGCTGTATTTTGACAAGGAGGGAATAAATTTTGCATTAAAAGTAGTCCATAGGTAATTTTCATACTCCCTCCGACCCAGATTAGTTGACTTCAATTTGGATGTATCTACCACAAAAACTTGTCTAAATACATCCAAACTGGAGTCAACTAATATGGGTAGGAGGGAGTATGTTTTTTGCTATTGCAGTTGCAACTATTTTAAATATGCCGAGGTGTAGGGTTTTCACAAGATATGCGTCCTAAAAGCTGTTTTTTCTCCTCCACACAGCATCTTCTAACCTGATTATAATGAACGGTTGCTTTCTTCCACATGCAGTGATTTACAGTCATATCTTGCAGAACTCACTATATTTCTGTGCCCTGATACCAAGAAGTTCCTCATATTTCTTGACAACCGCCCATGGTTGCTAGACCAGAACACAAAACCTGCTCACCTGTGGCAATTGATGGTTACAAAGGTCCACTTTAGTTTTTTATGCACCACCACCTCTTTAATCGATATTATAATTGTATTTTCGTAAGCTCACACCTGTGAAAAGTTCTTCTTACTGTTTCCATTTTGTGCTTCAGTCAAGATTTTCTCCATTTGCAAACACTAGAGCTAGGAGAAAGAGAGATGAAGCTGGAGATAAGCTTGTATTTTCAGAAGGCCCAATATCTGCTCCACATTCACGGAATCAATCATCCAGATGGTATACTCTGATTGATGATGCCATGCGGAATAAGAAGCTTCAAGTCAATAAATTGAAGGATTCTCGCCTGCTGAATAGGGAGTTACATCGAACATTATATGGTTTTATCGTTTTTGAGGTAGACTGGGCTGATGTACGTGGCATTAATTATTTGAATGAACTTCAGGTATTGCTGTTTATTGTTAATAGTTTTCAGTGAATATGACGTTGATGACTTTAAAGGAATCATACATGCTTACTTCCCTTCGTGCTGTTGTAGACTGATACATCAATGGTTGTGGAAGCCAAAATAATGAAACGATGGGAATTTGATAGTGTCAATCAAGCTTCATCTTTAATCACTTCTTGGTTCTCAGGAAATTACTCCGAGTGTCAGATCTTACAAGATTATTTGAACAGCATCTCTCCTAAAGGTAAAAGTTCGAATGCGATGTCTTTTGAGATCCTTTATTCTTGCCTGCAAGTACAATCTGCTTATATGCTTGCTGTTGCAGGTGATGTATTTTATGATGCCCTGAATGACTTGACACCTGAATGGGACAGTGAGAGTGTGCAGAGCGATGGTGATGATTCTGGAGATGTTCAATGTGTTAGGGTATCATCAAGTTTGACAAGCTCATTATACACCCCACCTCCTTGCTTTGGGCCTTACAAGAGAAGAAAGATAATAAGATCTGATGCTGAAAGTAATATGTCCGAAGAATCATACTCAGAGTTTGTGACATCGCCAAGATATTCATCATATTCATCTTCATCATGTTGCAGCGATAATGACTGTGGCAAGCCACTGGTTGAGCCTAGCACATACAAGGATGTGTTGATCTTGTTTCGGTTCAGCGACCATGATCTGCCTTTCAGACTAAAAGAAGTTATACTGTCTGATGTGAGGCTGTTAACATTACTTGAGTATGGCCTTCCTTCATGGGTTATTTTTCTTCAGTCATATCCAGTGTTCTGCAAGATATATCGCCCATGGATGTGTCCTCTCGCCAGAGCATTATATGTCTTGATTTCATTAGTTACTGTTCTGATAGGATTTTATGACCTCTACAAGAATGTCCCAATGTTGAAGGCAACTGCCTCAAGATTATTTGGTCCGTTGTTTGATTGGATAGAGACATGGGAAATGATCTCAAGGCTTAAGTATCTCGGAACCATGCTTTTTCTGCATAATTTCGAGCAGGCTTTTACATGGTCTCTTAAGATTGTACGTGCTACTAAGTCTGTTCTTAGTGTTTTGACAAGGCCGGTTATGGGTCCAGTTTTGGAGGTTTTTGAATTTACCCTGCCACTATGGAACCTTTGTGCTGAAACAGTAGAATATCTGGGTTCAGCTATAATGATAGTGATGGAGACATCATGCAGTGCTGTTATCAGTACAGTACAAACGATCATGTGGCCGTTTTGGTTTATCTTCAGGACTATGTTTAATATCGGTATGGTTGCTATAACCTCCCAAACGTCTGTTCCATTTTTCCTTTGTGTATGTGTTTTGATACCTTACTATTACTTCTGTTTACTGCAGTCAATTCAGTTCTGTACCCTGTAATTTGGTTCTTTGGAGAGATACTAGGTGCACCTTTCCGACTTGTTGCTGCGCTAGCAAGTTTTGTAGCAGACTTCTTTGATGACATTGTTGATGTCTTGAGGCAGACCTGGTCAACACTAAGTTCATTGTATCAAGTTGGGTCTGCATCCAGAGCACCTGGGCTTACATCCGAAACTACCATTTGGGGGACACTCTGGAAAGATCTTCTGTATCAGGTAACATAAATTTGTTGGCATGGCTAATTATCTTGTTAGTATTTCTACTGAACCAACTTTTTTCAAGTAGTATAATATGCAACTGACTTTGGCTCTTTTTCTTAGATTTTCCGTGCAGTCCGGAGCATTTTGTATGGTTTTGTTGCCTTCTTTTCAACATGCAACAGGCATCGGCTCAGGTAATCTTCCCTGTCGTTTATATGCGGTGCAGACAAACTGAACGATGAGAAAACCTGTGTTTTCCTGTTGAGTTCAGAAAGTCATTTTACAATCTTCCTTATCGCTTGTTTTTCATTCCTGTCCAAAGGAAATTGTAAAATCATGTAATCTAGCACATTATATCTTCATGTGTGCTATGTGCTAACTGCAACTACATGCTGCAGTATTTACAATCACATAGAAGTACTTCTCCGGCGCCTATCCCGTGCCTTAACTGGGACACGGCATACCGCCTCTTGTGAAGGAGCCCGGAAGTATGCTACTCAAAATCATCCTGTAAGTACTTATGTTTCGTACTTATCTTTGAGGCTTGTATTCATTCGACAATGTTTCTGCGTTTAGGAGGAGAAGTACACTTCCCTTGAGAATGAATAACTTGCTTATATAACTGGCATTATTCATTTTGTTATGATACTCCTTGACATTTGAATACAAAGTAACCATAGTTCATTCCAGTACCAATTTACTCTGGACTATCTTTAGTGTTGTTTAATGTTTAATGGTAGCTATATAAGCAAGTTTAACCGCCTTTTCTCACTATATATATATACTTGGACCATTATATTCTTGTTTGTTTTGGCAGCTCTATTCCTTGTTAAAACTAACAAGTCAACATTTATTCACACAGAAATTGCCCTCCTACTAAAATTCCCGTCTTTGTTTCTCGTGCAGCAAAGGAAAACCAAGGAATACTGAGGCGAGATGAGTGTGGATTTATAACAATTTAACATACCAAGTAAGTAGCTAATTCAGAGACCTCAGGAAGGCTGAGACGAGATAACAGTGGAAGCTCCACTCGTATGGACCTCCGCAAGGAACTTCCAAGGGTCATATGTACAGGACCCATAGATCAAGGTTCGGTGAATCCCCGCTGTTTGCAGAGGGCAACTGGTGAAGCAAGAAACTCCACAAGTGTACATTTCGCGGAATCTGTTGTTGTTTGTCCATTGTAATGTAGTAGTAATATAGTAGGTTGTTGTATAGCAGTAGTAGGTTTGTGCATATCCTCTGGCGACTGGACGAGAATTTTGCAAGTATAGATATACAAGTATTTCCTTTGGTCAGTGGCGGTGATGTTGAAAAAGTTCCCTGAATTTAGCTGCCTGAACTAGACACACACTGATGCACTGAACATCAACATTACTGCAACACATGGTTGCATGCAGCTCTGTTGCCCTTGATCTGTATGGAGGGGAGAATCCGGTGGAGCAACATGTTCTAAACTGGAAACAAAAATTGATTAGCCTGATGCCCTGATCACCTTTAGGAATCCCTCTCATTGCTCAGATCTCATCTCACCTACTCTTTCTTCCCCACTGTCACTTAGTACCTCGCAGGCTGCACATAGCATAGGGCTGGCGTAGCATGTTCCAAGGAAGTTAGCAGGTTGAGACGAGAAAACATTGGGATTCCACAAGGAACTTAGATGGGTCATGTACACAGGTCCCATATATCAACGTTCGATGTTAAATCAACTTAGATGGGTAATTCTAATCGGTGTGTTCGCTCAACTAGTGAAGCAAAAAACATCCCAAACCGTACATCCGTGAACCTGTTCTTTTTTGTTCATTGTAATGTATACTTAGCTGAAACAGAATTTTTTAAGTAGTACTAGCACATAAGTGTCTACTCTGTTCAGTGACAGTACTGTTCAAAGCTCCATCAACATTACTGCTGCAACACATGATAGTTTGCAGTTTTGCTGCCCTTGGTCTGTGGGGAGAGAAGAATCTCGCGGAGCATGAGGTTTTTCAACTCCGAAGAATGATTAGCTTGATCTCGCCTTTTGAATCCCCTGTCCTTGCTCTCAGATCTCATCTTGCCTGTTCTTTCTTTCCCCGGTGTCACGTACTGCGCAGAGGCTGCACATGGAGTTGGCGCAGCATGTTACATGTTACGCATTCACGGACGAGCCATGAGTTCCTGCATGTGGGGTTGGTACACGCCTGCAAGCAACAGTGCAAGATCTAGGCATGATTCCCAGTTTTAGCACCGCGATGAAAAGGGAAAAGTTCAGAGAGACAATCAGCCGGTCATCGATAAGGTCACTGATGAACCCATACGGGTAGGGATCTTATCCTACCGTCGGGAAGAAAGAACCCGACGCGTTTGCAGCCATGTGAAATCCTGCGCGGCGAAATTTGCCGAAGCTGGCATCATGTGTGTGAGTCAGCACTCAGCAGACGTGACATGTCCTCTTCGTCGTCTCCGTCTGAATCTGGTGCGCCGTGATACGTGGCCTGAATATGCGCAAAGGTCCGAGTGGGTCATGAGTGAGTGAGTGAATGAGTGTGGACTCCCTCAACCGAATAAAGTGCCCCTCTGGTTCACGTGGACCAGCAGTAGAGGGCACACTCTCCCGAGTCTTGGCATTTCGTCGTTGTCGAACTAGCTGCTGCCGGAGTTGGAGGGCGGGGGCGCACGCATAATCCGTCCATCCAAGCACCGATCACCAAGCCAGGTGGTCCAAGGATGACGTTCTCATGACGATCAGCATATGGACTCGATGTAAAAATACGTTGCCAATGAAGTGAAAAATTCGTCAATGTTGCCGACAGAGATGCCGCTGTGTAGTACGTGGGAATGGAAGACCGGGTCGATCTCGAATATGCTCCCGAGGCCCGAGCCACATGGGAACCCCAGCGAGCTGCGTGCTGCTCGCCATGCGCAGGAGTGATGATAGCCTTGGTTAAACTAGACTATACGGATTAGATTAGTGGTTTTTCCTTGCGTATGTCCAAGACCCGAGAGATATTCTATTATAGGGGGATTAGATTAGGAAGAAGCTAGATCGATCTCCACCCTAGCTTGCCACATGCTTGGAGCTCGATGGGTGTGAAGGTAGCTGATGACAGCGAACGTGGAACAGTAAGCACCGACCGGGGTGATGATGCAGATCTAATCTAACCCAGCCCTGAACTCAAGAAACTGGTCCATTCTCGCTTAGCACCTGAGTTGACTGTACTCGCGGCCAAACTTGGGCATTACCGGACAAGCAGTTCCCGGTGAACCAGAGCGCCAACGTCGTCGTCGTCACGGCGCACCCACCGGCCTGCGGCCTGCCGGTGGACGACGACGAGTCCGCGTCGTGTCTCGCTGCCCCAGCTGCACGCGCTCCCCTCTCCCCCCCCCCCCCCACCCACCCACCCAGCATTGCTTGCCGCGTACGCGCGGGCACCGTACCCATCGCGCTCGTCTGTTCGTCACGACGCTGATGCCGTCACGGTTGTACGCTACCAGTAGTAGTTTGGACCTAGGGAACGTGCTCGCTGTTCTCCACCGAGTGAGTACCTTTCGTCTTGAGCATGAGTACATCGTACACTACGAGCTCGTAGTACCCTCTACCTACTCCGACCAGCGCCGCTGTCCCGTTGTTATGAGCCGTTTTCGCAGCCTCACCTAAAAGGCTAAAAGTCGCCCTCCCCTTCACCTGCAACGCACGCTCCGTCCCATGCATGCTTGTCCTCGGCACGTCGGCACGACGTAACCATGAGTTGTAAAAACGGTGTACGAGTACCTCTTCCAATAATAAGTAACCGAAGTTGAAATAAACCAGAAAAGCTACTACCTTTTGCACGTCCTGCTTTCCACTTTAGATTAATAACTGCGATCCGTTAATTCATCTCGGCTGCCCACTCTGTCCTGTCCAGCAATTAACCCCATATACATCCTGCAGTGCTGGCCAACACGGCCCGCCACAACGTACCGCGAACCAACGGCATGAAACCGAGCTCGCGAGAGCTCGCTCGCCGGATCACTGCAGTGCCAGCGCAAGCAGCAGTGTCGCGTCTTCAAGCGCAGCGGGAAAGTGGCGGAAACCAAAAGATCTTCTTTTGCTTGCGTTGCCCTGTGTCCCGTTGTGCATTCATTCAGGCGTTGCTAGCTGAGCTCGTCGATTGTCTGCACTGATCAGATGGTCCACTGGACACGAATGAATGCTGCGAAGAGTCCAATGACAAATGAATCGAACAACCGTTGTACTCCGTTGATGATTAAGAGGGAGTATATACAAGCCGAGCATACACGTTAGAGAGATCTTAAAACTTTTGAGTAATAAAGCGATCCTTATCAGAAAAAAACACGTTAGAGAGATGCTTCCGTCTGTGAGGAACGTCGCCACGGCCGCCTCTCGGCAAACCGCAATTGAGTTGCATGTAGGGGAGCATCCACGTACACAGAGATAAACTAATCCTAACACTCTCCTAATCCTTGCTTATCCTTGCAACCCGATTATCCTGGGAATAATCTTCTACAGAAATAAAAATAGAGAAAAAAATCATGAAAAACTCCCAAAAAATCCAGCGAGAAAATGGCATATGTATCCCATACTTGTACATATATTGCCTCATTAGAAACCTTGGACGATAAACCGTTAGGAATAAACTAAGAAAAAAAAGAGTGCACCGGCAAACTTCTATGATCTTCAACAACTCATAACTTGGGAGATATCTCCGCCTTAACTTTGCAAGTCACGGAATCTCCCCATACCAATTCCACTTAGATATTTATAGAACAGTAAACTTATTAAGAACATGGTAAAGAAATCAGCGAGTTTATCACATGACTTCGTTTGCAAAAATACTTATCTCCCCACTCTTCTATAACTCTCGGGGATAAAACATCTGAGGAGCGACATTTTGTAATATTGCTCTTAATATAACATGTCCGCATCTTTATAATACAAGCATCATTATCTTCATAGATAATGGTGGACGATTCAATCGAACCAATCATGCTTAAACCTTTGACAAAGTTTATCATTCTGTGAAGCCATACACATTCATATAATGCTTCGTATGAATCAATTACTTCATAATGATTCGTGACGTAGCCACAAATATTTTCTTTGTCGACTTTCAAAAGAAGGCCTTACCTCCATGTAAGAAGACAAAACGAGTTCGCGATCTTGCATTATGAGATAAGATAAGTATCCGACATCTCAATACCCCACCATGGTTCTCTCTTGATTTTTTTTGATAAAACAAACCAAGACCTTTGTTCTCCGGAAAATATCCTAGCATATTCTTCACGCCGACCCAATGCCTTTTCACTGGAGACGCGTTATATCTAGCCAACAGATTAACTCCCAAAGATATATAAGATCTCGTGCAGTTTGCTACATACATTTGTGCACCAATCGCTCCTCATCGTCATCTTAGGCCTAAAAGGGCCTTTATCTCAATCAAGAGATCTAACAACCATAGTATTTTTTATGGGTATGCTTTATCAATATTAAATTTCTCCAATAACATTTGGATATGAGCGGACTGATCAACCGATACTCTAGAAGAAATATGTCCGAGTTGCAAACCGAGACAGACATTGGTTTTACCCAAATCTTTCATCTGAAGTCTTGATATGATAACTTGCGTTATGTATTTCTTGTGTAGTGCCAATGATATTCAAATCATCCACATACATAGAGATTATACAAAATCTATTAGTAGATTTCTTGATGAACACACATGGGTAATCATCATTGTTCAAGTATCCTTTCTACAAAAGGATCTCGATTAGTTGGTTGTACCACATTCTAACCGACTATATCAAGTCGTATAGCGACTTATGTAGCTTTATATAATACATTTTGTGATCAACCTTTGGATCTTCATTCCCTCATGAAATTTCATGTAGATGTTTGTATCGAGCGGACCATATAAACATGTGGCCACCACATCCATCAATTGGACGTACAAATTCATTTGCACTCCTAGCGATATCAAGTATCGAAACATGATTTCAATCACCATAGGAGAATATGTTTCATCGTAATCTATACAGAGTTTATTTGTAAACCCATGTGCTGCAAGTCCCGTCTTATATCTCACCACCTCATTAATTTTGTTCGTCTTTCAGACCAAAACCCTTCTCGTCCAGCGGGGGAAACATGTTGAGGAGTAGGTATTAGTGCGGTAAATACCACTCTTCTAGAAAGTGAACGCAATTAATCCTCAATTGCAACCTTCTTTTTGGACCAGTCTAAGTGTTTCATACACTCTGTCATGGTATTAGGTTCACGGTGCAATATCAACTACTTTGCAATCTTTGAAGAGAAAAATATGTCAACATTTGTAGTATTTGTAGAGATTGATTCTCTTTCTAGAAGAGTGGTATTTACCGCACTAATCAATACCTTTTGTGGAAAATCTAATCAATACCTTTTTACTCATCATGATTTATCTCAATGATCGAATCAAGGTGTTCCGATGTCCCATCACCTATATGTGTATGCACACTTGTTTTGGGTCATGGATAATGAACATCCTTGAGGTGTCCATTTTCAAAACTTGGTTGAATGTCAACTTGCAGTTGACCAACATTTACTATTTGAAAGTTTCTCAGTTCTCGCAGACGTTTTTGAGAAGTCTTGTCCTTTTTTCCAGACTTCTCCCCCTTTTGGGCGGTTTAGTGGTCTTAATTATCTCAACTCTTGTTGGAGATATGCGATAGAGGCAATAATAAATATAGTTATTATTATATCTTTGTGTTTATGATAAATGTTTATATTCATGCTATAACAGTATTAACCAGAAACATTAATACTTGTGTGATTTGTAAACTAAATTAGAGTCTCTAGTAAAGCCTCTTTAATAATACTAGCTTATTGGTTAATAGATGATCGTGGTTTCTTGATCATGAACATTGAGATGTTATTAACAACGAGATCATATCATTAGGAGAATGGTATGATGGACATACTCCTATAGATAAGCGTAGCATAAAGATCAAGTCATTTTAATAGTTCAATTGCTATAAGCTTTCTGATACATAGTAACCTAATTACTTCGACCATGAGATCATGTTAATCACCATCACCGAAAGGATGCTTTGATGACATCAAACACCACACCGTAACTGGGTGACTATAAATGTGGCATTGAGTGTTCGAAAAGTATGAGTTGAGGCACATGAATCAAGAGTGGGATTTGTCCATCCATATGACAGATAGATATACTCTGGGCCCTCTTGGTGGAATGTCATCCAATTAGCTTGCAAGCATGTGACTGGCTCACAAGGGATCACATACTACGGGAACGAGAAAAGAGTACTTATCAGTAGCGAGGTTGAACTAGGTATGCAGAGATATCGACGATCAAAACCTCGGATAAGTAAACTATCGTGAGACAAAGGAAAATTGGTATCGTATGTAAGTGGTTCATTCGATCGCAAAGTAATCATAGAAATATGTGGGAGCCATATGAATTTCCAGATTCCTCTATTGGTTATTGATCGGAGAAGTGTCTCGGTCATGTCCGCATAATTCACGAACCGTAGGGAGACACACTTAAGGATTCGATGTTGTTGTGTAGTTATGGAATAATGAGTAAGAGACCGAATGTTGTTCGGAGTCTCGGATGGGATCCATGATATCATGAGGAGATCCGGAATGGTCTGGAGAATAAGATTCATATCAGGAAAGTCCTGTTTCGGAGTTCGGGAATGATTCCGGTGTTTTCACCAGGAATGTTCTAGAAGGGTCTAGAAGGTCCGGCACTCCGGAGGGGAAGGGTACATGGATGTGTCATGACAATGTGGAATGGTTGCATCATGTACTAGGTCACTTGGCTGGGCAATATGGAGAGAGAAATCAAATCCGAGTTTGAAAGTCAAACGCCAATTTGAAAAGTCAGATCTGAAGTTTGCTTGGTGGAGGGAGAGTAGGAAACCTACTTGGGGAGGAAGTCCCCTCCCTCCACCCGCCGGCCAAGGAGGAGGAGTTGGAGGAGGACTCCCTCCTCCCAACCGGCCCCCTCCCACCTATATAAGGAGGGGTAGGGCTGCCCCCTACCCTCACACCAAAAACCCTAGCTCCTGCGCGCCACCACCTCCAAGTGCTGCCGCCGCCACCGCCTAGGGTTCCTCCCAAGTCGCCGAATTGGGGCTTCCCCAAGCCCTAGTTGCCGGCCAAACCACCCCCCTTGGTGCCTCTAAACCCTAGATCGCCAAGGACCCTCTCTTACTCTACCATACTCGCTCCGGCTTAAGGCGAAGCCCTGCGAGATCTCCCCTCTACTTCCGAAACCACGCTGTCGTGCTGCCGAAATCATGAGAAGAGTGCTACAACCTCCGCTGCCTGCTGGAACAAGGGAGAGGAAGGTCTTCATCGAAAATCAACGTGATCGATCATGAAGCGCCGCTTGAACGCAGCGCCGGGAGGATCGTCTACGCGATCTTGAGATCGGCAAGAGTACGACTACATCACCCACGAGAATCTGCTCTCGTTAACCGCTTTGGAATCTTCGAGGGTGAGTTCCTCTATCTACTCGTTGCTACAATCTAGTAGATAGATCTTGGCTTGTTTGTGTGCATGCGGTAGAATTTTTTGTTTTCCATGCTACGAACCCCTACAGTGGTATCAAAGTCGTGTCTATATGTAGATCTGGTGCACGAGTAGACCACAATGGTCATTGTGGGTGGTGGTGCTTTTATTATCAATTGCTTTTTGTGTACTTTGCATCTTGCGGTATGATGGGATGAAGCGGCCTGGGCTAACCTTACATGACATCGTTCATGAGACTTGCTCCACGCTCAACATGCAACTTGTATTGCATAAGTGGCTTTGCGGGTGCCTGTCTCTCCCATCATAGTATAGATTCAATTTACAACGGGAACTTGATAGTTCAAGCATCAACGTTGTGGTTCTTGTTCGTAAGTTAGAACGACACTTATTGAAAGCCACAAACCACGTAAAATATGCAAAGAAAATTAGAGGCGTCTAACTTTGTTTTGCAGGGGTGTGCTGTGATGTGATATGGCCATGATTGTGATTATATATGATGTATGCAATGTTCCTTATTGTAAGTTGGCAACCGGCAGGAGCCATATGGTTGTCTTTAAATTCTGTTAAGACCTGCGTGTCTATTCAAAGTAGTTGTAATAGTTGAAGCTGGTGGACGACAACCATGAAACAACGCCATTGACCTTGACGCCATACCGGTGATGATGGAGATCATGTTTGTGCTTGAAGATGGATATCGGAAGCACAAGAAGAAAGACCATATCATATCACATATTATGAATTGCATGTGATTTTAATCCTTTTATGCATCTTGTATTGCTTAGTTAACAACGGTAGCATTATAAGATGATATCTCATGCACACAAATTCAAGTTTTAAAGTGTTCATCCTTAGTAAGCACCGTTGCTAAAGCTCGTCGTTTCGAAGCACCACGTGATGATCGGGTGTGCTAGATTCTGCGAGTGTATACAATGTGAGCAAGCCAGATTTGCTCATGCGGAAGCTAAGGTTTGATCTTGACGAGCCTAGCATGTACAGACATGGTCTCGGAACACGGATCACCGAAAGGTAAAGCATGAGTCATATAGTAGATATGATGAACATGTTGATTGTTCGCCATTGAAGCTACATCAACTCTCGTGATGATCGGTTTTGATGTGGTGGATTTGGTTCGTGTGATCACTAAAACAATGTGAGGGATATTGTTTTGAGTGGGAGTTCACCTAGATTAATTTAACTATTAATTAGAACTCAATTTGTCATAAACTTAGTCTAAACTATTGAAAATATGTTGTAGATCAATGGTGGCCCCTACCATCAATTTTAATGCGTTCCTAGAGAAAGAAAAGTTGAAAAACAATGGAAGCAACTTCGCAGATTGGTTCCGCAATTTGAGGATTGTCCTCAATGCTGGTAATTTGACCTATGTGTTGGATGCACATTTGGGTGACCCTTCAGCCATCGCTACCGATGAAGTAAAGAATGTTTACCTCACTCGGAAGAATCGATCTACGCTCAAAGGTGCTATCTTGTATGGTTTGGAATCAAGCTTCGTAAAAGGTTTGAGAACCATGACCCACATGATATTGTCCGTGAACTTAAAATGATATTTGAGGCTCACGCAGCTTGAGAGTTATGAGGCTTCAAAAGTTCTTTAACGCAAGATGGAAGAGGACTCAAGGTGAGCATGTGCTTAAGATGTCTGGGCACGCAAACAAACTCCAAAGTTTGGGTAAAGTGATTCCTAATTCTTTGGGGATTCACCGTGTCCTCCAATCACTACCACCAAGCTACAAGAACTTTGTGATGAACTACAATATGCAAAACATGGACAAGACGTTGCCAGAACTCTTATCCATGTTGAAATCTGTAGAAGTGGAGATCAAGAAAGAGCACCAAGTGTTGTTGGTCAATAAGACCACCAAATTCAAGAAACAAGGCAAGTCCAAGCAAAAGGGAAACTTCAAGAAGGGCGGTAAGAAAGTTGCCGCGCCGGCGAAGAAGACCAAGGCTGGGCCTAAGCGTGATACTAAGTGCTTTTACTACAAGGGAGAAGGTCACTGGAAGCGGAATTGCCCAAAGTACTTGGCGGATTTGAAGAACGACAACATCAAGAAGAAAGGTATATCCGATATACATGTTATTGATGTGTATCTCACTAGTACTCGTACTAGTGCATGGGTATTTGATACTGGTTTGGTTGCTCATATTTGTAACTCGAACAGGTGCTACAGAATAAAGGAAGCTAGCGAATAACAAGGTGACGATGCGCGTTAGAAATGGATCAAAGGTTGATGTGATCGCGGTCGGCACGCTACCTCTTCATCTACGATCGGGATTAGTTTTATACTTAAATAATTGTTATTTGGTGCCTACGCTGAGCATGAACATTATATCTGGATCATGTTTATTACGAGACGGTTACTTGTTTAAGTCTGAGAATGATGGTTGTTCGATTTATATGAGTAATATGTTTTATGCACATGCACCTTTGATAGATGGTCTATTCTTATTGAATCTCGATTGTAGTAATACACACATTAATAACATTGAGGCTAAACGTTTGAAATTGATCGATAACACGACATATATGTGGCACTGTCGTCTTGGTCACATTGGAGTGAAGCGTATGAAGAAACTCCATTCCGATGGACTTCTTGAATCACTTGATTTTGAATCACTTGAAAGATGCGAAGCATGTCTGATGGGTAAAATGACTAAGACTCCATTTTCTGGTATGATGGAGCGAAGCCATGACTTATTGGAAATCATACATACCGATGTGTGTGGTCCAATGAGTGTAGCATCGCATGGTGGTTATCGTTATGTTCTTACCTTCACGGATGACTTAAGTAGATATGGGTATATCTATTTCATGAAACATAAGTCCGAAACTTTCGAGAAGTTTAAGGAATTTCAAAGTGAGGTAGAGAATCAACGTAACAAGAAGATTAAATTTCTACGATCTGATCGTGGAGGTGAATATCTAAGTTACGAGTTTGGCGAGCATTTAAAAAAATACGGAATACTTTCACAATTGACACCGCCGGGAACACCACAGCGTAATGGTGTGTCCAAACGTAGTAATCGAACTCTCTTAGATATGGTTCATTCTATGATGTCACTTACAGATTTACCGCTATCGTTTTGGGGTTATGGATTAGAAACAACCGCATTCACTTTAAATAGGGCACCATCTAAATCCGTTGAAACGACACCGTATGAATTATGGTTTGGGAAGAAACCTAAATTGTCGTTCCTTAAAGTTTGGGGTTGCGAAGCCTATGTAAATAAGTTACAGCCGGACAAGCTTGAACCCAAAGCGGAAAAATGTGTCTTCATAGGATACCCAAAGGAAACTATTGGGTATACCTTCTATCATAGATCCGAGGGCAAAATCTTCGTTGCCAAGAATGGATCCTTTCTAGAGAAGGAGTTTCTCTCGAAAGAAGTGACTGGAAGGAAAGTAGAACTCGACGAGGTTGTTGAACCTTCTCTCGAACTTCAAGTAGCGAAGACCGGAAGTAGTTCTTGTGGCGCCGCACCAATAAGAGAGGAAGCTAATGATGTTGATCATGAAACTTGATTGAAGTTAATACGAAACTCGCAGTCAATGAGAACGCTGCACCACTCGATTGGTATGATCCCGTTATGAGTGTCATGTTGGTGGACAACACCGATGACCCTGCGACATATGAAGAAGCGATGATGAGCCCAGATTCCAATAAATGGCAAGAAGCCATGAAATCCGAGATTGGATCCATGTACGAAAACCAAGTATGGACTTTGGTGGACTTACCAGATGGCCGGAAGGCTGTTTAGAACAAATGGATTTTCAATAAGAAAACAGATGCTGATGGTAATGTTACTGTCTATAAAGCTCGACTTGTCGCAAAAGGGTTTCGACAAATTCAAGGAGTTGACTACGATGAGACTTTCTCACCGGTAGCAAAGCTAAAGTCTGTAAGTATTATGTTAGCAATTGCTGCATATTATGATTATGAGATATGGCAGATGGATGTCAAAACGACATTCCTCAATGGAGACATTGATGAAGAGTTGTATATGATGCAACCCAAAGGTTTTGTCGATCCTAAAGATGCTAACAAGGTATGCAAACTTTAACGGTCCATATATGGATTGAAGCAAGCATCCCGAAGTTGGAATCAATGTTTTGATAAGGTAATCAAAAGCTTTGGTTTTATACAAACTTATGGAGAAGCTTGTATTTACAAGAAACTGAGTGGGAGCTCTGTAGCATTCTTAATACTATATGTAGATGACATATTGTTGATTGGGAATGATGTAGACCTTCTTAATAGTGTCAAGGATTATTTGAATAATAGTTTTTCAATGAAAGATCTTGGCGAAGCAGCTTACATATTATGCATAAAGATTTATAGAGATAGATCGAGACGCCTAATATCATTGTCACAAAGTACATATTTGGACAAAGTTCTAAAGAGGTTTGGAATGGAAGATAGCAAGAAAGGATTCTTGCCCATGTTGCCCAATACGACCTTGAGTAAAACTCAAAGTCCAGCAACGGCAAAAGATAGAGAAATGATGAGTAAGACTCCCTATGCCTCAGCCATAGGATCTCTAATGTATGCCATGCTATGTACTAGACCCGACATTGCATATGCTGTTAGTTTGACTAGCAAATATCAAAGTGATCCAGGAGTGGATCATTGGACAACAGTCAAAAACATCGTTAAGTACTTGAGAAGAACTAAGGATATGGTTCTTTCTTATGGAGGTGATGAACAACTCGTTGTTAATGGTTACACCGACGCTAGTTAGAACACCGATCCAGATGATTCAAAATCTCAATATGGATACGTATTTACTTTGAATGATGCAATAGTTAGCTGGAGGAGTGCAAAGCAAAGCGTTGTGGCAAGATCTTCAACTGAATAGGAATACATAGCTGCTTCGGAGGCTTCACAAGAGGCGATATGGATGAAAGAGTTCATTACAGAGCTCGGTGTGGTTCCAAGTGCGCTGGACCCAATGTCTATCTACCGTGATAACATGGGCGCCATAGCCAATGCGCAAGAACCAAGGTCACACAAGAAGCTGAAGCATATCAAGCTACGTTTTCACGCTATTAGAGAACATGTCCAAGATAGTGACATAAAGATTTGCAAAATACACACAGATCTAAAAGTGGCGGATCCGTTGACTAAACCTCTCCCGAGGGCAAAACATGACCAACACCAAACCGCCATGGGTGTTCGGTATATTACCATGTAATCTAGATTAGTTGACTCTAGTGCAAGTGGGAGACTGTTGGAGATATGCTCTAGAGGCAATAATAAATGTAGTTATTATTATATCTTTGTATTTATGATAAATGTTTACATTCATGCTATAACAGTATTAACCAGAAACATTAATACTTGTGTGATTTATAAACTAAATTAGAGTCCCTAGTAAAGCCTCTTTAATAATACTAGCTTGTTGGTTAATAGATGATCGTGGTTTCTTGATCATGAACATTGAGATGCTATTAACAACGAGATCATATCATTAGGAGAATGGTATGATGGACATACTCCTATAGATAAGCGTAGCATAAAGATCAAGTCATTTTAATAATTCAATTGTTATAAGCTTTCTAATACATAGTAACCTAATTCCTTCGACCATGAGATCATGCTAATCACCATCACCGGAAGGATGCTTTGATGACATCAAACACCACACCGTAACTGGGTGGCTATAAAGGTGGCATTGAGTGTTCGGAAAGTATGGGTTGAGGCACATGGATCAAGAGTGGGATTTGTCCATCCATATGACAGATAGATATACTCTGGGCCCTCTCGGCGGAATGTCATCCAATTAGCTTGCAAGCATGTGACTGGCTCACAAGGGATCACATACTACGGGAACGAGAAAAGAGTACTTATCACTAACGAGGTTGAACTAGGTATGCAGAGATACCGACGATCAAAACCTCGGATAAGTAAACTATCATGAGACAAAGGGAAATTGGTATCGTATGTAAGTGGTTCATTCGATCGCAAAGTAATCGTAGAAATATGTGGGAGCCATATGAATTTCCAGATTCCTCTATTGGTTATTGATCGGAGAAGTGTCTCGGTCATGTCCGCATAATTCACGAACCGTAGGGAGACACACTTAAGGATTCAATGTTGTTGTGTAGTTATGAAATGATGAGTAAGAGACCGAATGTTGTTCGGAGTCTCGGATGGGATCCGGGATATCACGAGGAGATCTGGAATGGTCCGGAGAAGAAGATTCATATAAGGAAAGTCCTCTTTCGGAGTTCGAGAATGATTCCGGTGTTTTCACCAGGAATGTTCTAGAAGGGTCTAGAAGGTCCGGCACTCCGGAGGGGAAGGGTACATGTATGTGTCATGACAATGTGGAATGGTTGCATCATATACTAGGTCACTTGGCTGGGCAATATGGAGAGAGAAATCAAATCCAAGTTTGAAAGTCAAAGGCCAATTTGAAAAGTCAAATCTAAAGTTTGCTTGGTGGAGGGATAGTAGGAAACCTACTTGGGGAGGAAGTCCCCTCCCTCCACCCGCCGGCCAAGGAGGAGGAGTTGGAGGAGGACTCCCTCCTCCCAACCGGCCCCCTCCCACCTATATAAGGAGGGGTAGGGCTGCCCCCTACCCTCACACCAAAAACCCTAGCTCCTGCGCGCCACCACCTCCAAGTGCTGCCGCCGCCACCGCCTAGGGTTCCTCCCAAGTCGCCGACTTGGGGCTTCCCCAAGCCCTAGTCGCCGGCCACACCACCCCCCTTGGTGCCTCTAAACCCTAGATCGCCAAGGACCCTCTCTTACTCCACCATACTCGCTCCGGCTTAAGGCGAAACCCTGCGAGATCTCCCCTCTACTTCCGACACCACGCTGTCATGCTGCCGGAATCACAAGGAGAGTGCTACAACCTCCACTGCCTGCTGGAACAAGGGAGAGGAAGGTCTTCATCGAAATCAACGCGATCGATTACTGAGCGCCGAACGCAACTTGTGTGGGAAGGATCGTCTACGCGATCTTGAGATCGGCAAGAGTACGACTACATCACCCATGAGAATCTTCTCTCGTTAACCGCTTTGGAATCTTCAAGGGTGAGTTCCTCTATCGACTCGTTGCTACAATCTAGTAGATAGATCTTGTCTTGTTTGTGTGCATGCGGTAGAATTTTTTTTGTTTTCCATGCTACGAACCCTACAACTCTATCTGGGACATTCATAGCGGGAACATGAGACTCATTGACCCCTTTATAGTCGGTAAATGCTTATGGAAAATTATTTTCAATTTTGGCAAATTCATGATCTTCTGAATCTTTAGTTCAGGTTTACTCGTACATGAAATTAAGTATTAAATGCCTTCAACTTTTCAATTATGGTGACGCACGCTGTCCGGTACGACTTACCAGTGGTGTCTTGTTAGTAGCATGGGGTTTGGCCGCTGCTAACGGCAATTTTGCAACGCTATCGATGAGGCTTTTTCTACTAGTGTAGGCAGTAGTCATTGAATGCTCATGAACTAAATGTAGCAGCATTTCCATTCTATCGATGAGGCTTTTTCTTGTTAGTAGATGTTATCATATGTTCAGGACAATCTGCTCTCGGTTTTATGAATTGAGTGATTAGCTTTGGACAAGTATGGTTAATTGTTGATATGAGACACACGACGGATCATCTTCTAGGTGCATCAATGGACACCGCAAAATATTTGAATTGTCCCAATAACGATTGAATTGGACCACATATATATCCTTGAATACGTTCAAGAAAATTAAGTGATTCACTCTTGATCTTCATGTATGAGGGTTTAGTAATTAATTGCCTAGTTGCATGTGTGATGCATAGGAAATTATCGTGTCCAATTGAATCATCGATAATTGTTTCCATCATCCCAACACTAGAATGGCCCAGGCAATACATGCCATATCTTGAACTTGTCAAGATTCTGAAAAATTATTTTATACATCAAAGGTGGCTCTAACTTTATGTATGTGTAATACAATCTAGATAATAGAGCAAGTAGTTTCTCAAGGATTTTTCCTTCGGATGCCTTCTTTTGAGTTATTAGTGGGCCTTTAACTTCATCCACTTCATGAGTTTCAATGTGGTAACCGTTCCTTAGTATATCTTTAAAGCTCAGCAAGGTACAAGTTGAATCTAGATACAATAATGCCTCCTCGATCACAAGCTTCGTACCATTTGCGAGTGTAAATGTGGCCTTACCAGTACCAACAATTACAATGTACCACCAACTGTCATGATACTCCACTTACTCTTTTCTCAAAGTTGAAAGTATTTAACTTCACGTAATATTGTGTTGGAGACACCACCATTCGCTAAACAAATTTCCTCATGCATTGGATATTTTAAAAGATTTATTTTCTTCTTCTTTCCTCTTGTTCTTGTATGTAGCTTCTTATTCTGGTGACCGAGTGGGTTTGCCAATTGCTGTCCATTGACAGTGCAAGGTGCTGATAACTGAATCGTCGAATGACAAATAAACATAATAACCAATGTATTCCCTCATCGGTGTTTGGCGGGAAGCAAAATGCTGGGGACGGGCTCGCAGAGGCGGTCCTAGGGCTCCTCCCGCGCCAGGATGAAGATCTGTTGGCTGTCTGTCCTTGTTGATCTGTCATGGAGCAGCATGTTTCGGAAGGCTCCGTCCGTGAGCTCCAACAGACGCATTATGCTTGGAGATTTTTGGATTGGAAGAAATGCGATCATGTGCACCCATATTTTTTTGACCGTTTGGTTTCAGAGGGAGCGTTACAAAGCTCGTCTATTTGTTACCATCATGTGTCATGTCCTTAACGATACATGGTGAAGTTAGATGCAGACATGAGGGCTAGTGATGGTAGTTTGAGTCTTTGTAGCAATGAGAAATGGGCTTGGTGATTTGTGACTCGTAGCAGCGACTGTTAGTAGGGACGACATCACGGTGGAAGTTCATAATCTTACTCTACATGGTAAAAATCCAAAGTCTGACCTTAATTGGCTGTGTCTAGCAATTACCTTATTGAAATGATTGTTTTGCGTGTGAGGCCTTTGTCAAGGATGAAAACCTATGATCTTTTGATCGGTCGATGACGGTGCTTGTACACTCTTTCTTAAATGTGTCGCTAAAGGAGAGGTTGAACATGTGGTATTGTTCTGGTGGTGTTAGTGTCGCTGCTACAAGAAACTGGTCGTTGTAGCGGGACTTTTCTTTTTGTAATTATTCTTTTTGTTTCAAGTATGTGTGTATCCGTAAGATCACTAGGACAATACATTGTTGTAGAGGCTGGTGTAATTAATATCTTTCCAATATTAATATATACTATTTATAAACAAATATATAACATAAATAAATCCTAACAAATGCAATGCTACTAGAGCGTGCAGGAGAGGCCGACAAATGGCGAAGGCCAACGGTGTCACGCGTTGTTTTCATCGTCTTGAAAATGTGGTCTTAGTACTAGTAAGTGAAAACACGGAAATCGTCGGTTAGCCCCCGAGCTCTAGTACTCCTTTTATTTTTTTAATTATAAAAAAAATTATATGTATAAATTTTAGAAAAATACAAAAATAATCGCACAAGCATGCAAAACCACAACACCAAATTCTTTGTATCTTAAGCTACGTGAAACGACAATTTTGATAAAGTTTAGGGATTTGAAAAATACATGCACAGATCCACACATTTGTCATCTTTGTGTAGCTCAGAATACAAAGTATCTAAATTTGATATTTTTTACGTTTGTAGAAAAAATCTTTGGCTACATCCGAATATTTCTTTTAAATACTTTTTAAAACTCAAAAATATGGTTTCTGAATTTTAAAATGGCAGGAGCACCGTGCTCGGGAGCACGGAATCTCCACTCAAACCTGAAAACGACTGAAAGAAAACTATAGTCATCTCAAACGACTATACAGCTCGCGCTACCGCCATGCATAGTGCTATCGAGCCGAACGATATCTCATCAGAAACAAAAGAAAATCTCGCCATAATAAGATCTGTGAAAAGGGCAGGGGAGCGGGAGAAGATCCACCGCCTCAGAGCCGTTGAGACGAGTTATTAACCTGCACTAACAATCGTACCCGCATTGATGACCCCACTAACCACACACCTAGCTCAGCTGAAACGTCCGTTCGCCGGGCCCCAACGCGCAGGCAGCAACGGTCGCCCGAGGCCAGGACCCGTTCCCAACTCGCACACCCGGCGCTCCCCGCGGTCGTTCCACCATCCGTGCGCGCGCACCCGACCGATCCTCTGCCCGCGCCAGCATACAAGCCACCCAGATGAACCCACGTAGCCCCATCTCCCCCACGAACCCAACTCCCCAGCGTCGTGCGTCACCACCGTCCCCGCATACCCGCCACTTCCAACTCGTACCCGCGGGGCCCGCGCTTCCCCCGCCATAAATCCCACGCCCCGCCCTTTCCCTCTTTCCCCAACCCCAGAACGCTTCGTTCCTCGCTGTGACACACTCCCTACTCTGCTCCGTCGCTGCCGCCCGCAGCAGAGCATCATGGCGCTAGCCCGCGGCATCCTCCTCGCCACGGCATTGTCGCTGCTCTTCCTCGCCGGCGCAGGTAACCCCCACCGCAATGCGTGGCATTTGACATCTGGGCAGCAATGCCGGTTTGTTTCACTCACGAAAACGCTGACATTTCCCGTGTAAATTGGCCGCAGACGCGGGCACGGTGGGCGTGAACTGGGGCAGGGTGGCGAACGACCTCCCGAACCCGGCATCCGTGGTGCAGCTGCTGAAGCAGCACGGCATCGGGCAGGTGAAGCTCTACGACACGGAGCCGACGGTGCTCCGCGCGCTGGCCAACAGCGGCATCAAGGTCGTGGTGGCGCTCCCGAACGAGCAGCTGGCCGCGGCAGCGAAACGCCCCTCGTACGCGCTGGCCTGGGTGCGCCGCAACGTGGCGGCCTACTACCCTGCCACGCAGATCCAGGGCATCGCCGTGGGCAACGAGGTGTTCGCGACGGCGGCCAACGTGACCTCCCAGCTCGTCCCGGCCATGGCCAACGTGCACGCGGCGCTGGCGAGGCTGAACATGGACAAGGCCGTGAAGGTGTCCTCCCCGATCGCGCTGACGGCGCTGGCGGCCAGCTACCCGCCGTCCGCGGGCGTGTTCCGGGAGGAGCTCTCGCAGGCGGTGATGAAGCCGATGCTGGACTTTTTGTCGAGCACGGGGTCGTACCTGATGGTGAACGCGTACCCGTTCTTCGCGTACGCGGACAACGCGGGCGTGATCTCGCTGGACTACGCGCTGTTCCGGCCCAACGCCGGGGAGCTGGACTCGGGCAGCGGGCTCAAGTACTACAGCCTCCTGGACGCGCAGCTGGACGCCGTGTTCACGGCTGTCGGGAAGCTCGGGAATAGCTACAACGGGGTGCGCGTGGTGGTGTCGGAGACCGGGTGGCCGTCCAAGGGTGACGCGAAGGAGGTGGGCGCGTCGGCGGCGAACGCGGCGGGGTATAACGGGAACCTGGTGCGGCGCGTGCTGTCGGGGAACGCCGGCACCCCGCGGCGGCCGGACGCGGACGTGGACGTGTACCTGTTCGCGCTGTTCAACGAGAACCAGAAGCCCGGGCCGACATCCGAGCGCAACTACGGCGTGTTCTACCCGAACCAGCAGCAGGTGTACGACGTGGAGTTCGTCCTCGGCGGCAGGCCTGCTGCCGGCAAGGGCACCGGCGGCGGAGGCCTCGGGTGGCAGGACAACGGCAATAATGCGCCAGCGGCAGGAGGAGGGGGCGGGGTGAAGGCTGCGGTGGCGCCCGGGGCCGCGTGGTGCGTGGCGAACGCGGTGGCGGGGGAAGGAAGGCTGAAGGCGGCGCTGGACTACGCGTGCGGGCCCGGCGGCGCGGACTGCAGGGGCATCCAGCCCGGCGCGGCGTGCTTCGAGCCCAACACCATGGTCTCCCACGCGTCGTACGCGTTCAACGACTACTACCAGCGGAAAGGACGGTCCATCGGCACCTGCGACTTCGCCGGCGCCGCCTACGTCGTCAGCCAGGCACCAAGTGAGTTCCCTGCTCGTGCATCATCTTTGCTCAATGTGGTCGTTTCTTGCTTTGCTTTGCAGTTTAATTTCTCGTACTGTACCACCCGTGCAACCGAAATGTGCACGAATTGCTTGCATCGCGAAGCAAAATGTAGGTGATGGGTACACGATTAGTGCCAATCCGAGCAAAATGTAGGTGCTACGCGCACAATATGTCTGATCCGGTACATCTATAGATAAACGTTTGTTTGGGTAAAAAGGTAGTAGCAGTAGTACTAGTAGAGTGGGCGCCAGCACCAATCAGGAAGCAGCCCGTACCACTCCACGGCAATCTGCAACAGAGAGATGGGGGCATAGTACGTAGTGACCACGGTTGGTTCAAATCAAATCAAAATGGAACGAAAGCCGCTTTTGTGTTTTGTACGGGAACGATTCCCCGTTCTTTTTCCTTGTTGCCCCACAGACAGAGAGAAAAACACGCGCTGTCACGCACGCTTTCCTGCCCCTAGGTTAAACACAACGTTCTACTCGTACTTCGTACTAGTACTTCATACTACTACTACTAGTAGTACGGCCGGAGCAATTAATCCAAGGACAACAACGGAAACTGCTGCAGCCCTTAAATCCGTTTGATGATCTGCGATCGAAACCTGTACTGCTGCGATTTGCTTGCTATTCCTACAGTTGCTCATTGAAGCTCGCATTGGATTCGAGCTGCCCTGCTCGTCCGTCCGTTCGGCCTGGGCTGTTGCTCGTCACTGTCTCGAGTTTACTCCTCCGTGACGGGGACAGGCGTCAGCCCTTGCTGCGCGGCTCGACGCGACATGACCCGTCCTCCCTCCTGCGTTCTTTACTCCTCGCATCGTAATGCGTGCCATGGCTGGACGTCCTGGTGGCCGCCATTGATTGATTGATTGATTGCCGCTTCCGGTTCGTCTGCCGCATGCGGTTCGTGGGCCTCGCGCATTGTTTACTCTTTCATGTTCTTGTAGTAGTACTAGGTCTCCGTGGAGTACGTATGTTCACATTGGAGAGCCTACTGTAGTGTTTTAACCCAGTGGATATGGATGGACGGATGGATCTAACTGGGTGCTCGTGTTTTGTTCTGCAGAGATGGGCAAGTGCGAGCTCCCCTCCACCGTCTGATCAAGTCTGAACTCAGCATCGGCGACGACGGAACCAAGGGCGGCGTTCATGCATCTAACATGAGTACCTATCTATCGCAGGTCGGCAAACCCCAGAGTGTGCAGGGAGGAAAAGAGGGAGGGATCTCGGCTCGTGCTTTCTCGCTTTCTTTTACCTGCATCTGTGCGCCCCCTGGCCCCGCTGCTTGACTACTGCCGCATGTTTGCTGCAACGTACTAGGAGTATAGTATTAGAATCAATCACTGTAGCTATAGCTGTGCGCCTTTTGCAGCTTTGGGGATACCTTTGTTTAGTTTCGTCTCTGTAACTACGCTATTAATTTACAACTATGAGATCTGTTTAATTACTGGATTTACAATTATGTACTTTCTGAGCCACAGTTTGGAGGACATCTTACGAAAAGTCATGTATTTTCAAAACTCCTGTTTTTCTAGGCGTGTTAGACTTAATTATTGTTTTTTCTTCTCATTTCTTACTTCATGCAGCCAACGAATTAATTCTTTCATGCAACTCTACGAATACATGCGTCTAAACTCCTTGTTTCCATTAAGTAATTACGTTTAACTGATAAACACATGTTTTTATACAAATCTAAACTCAATCAGTGTCCATCTAGATTTTAATAATCTCTAAGACGTCCTCCAAACCATGACGGAGGGAGTACTACCCTAGCCCTCTCTAATTAAGCCATGTGACATCGTGACATTGTTGTCTCAGACTCTCTCTCGAGTGCTCGATTGTTTTCGTTTGACCCGTGTCTCTTGAATCATCATAACCTCGGGTGTATGTCCACCGGAAATGGTGCTTGCCTTTCAAGCCAGTTCCGCAATCAATCGAGTGTCAGTCAACTCATGATGGTGGCAGGCAGGCAGGCAGCTCCTCTAGATCGTGCAGTGCCATTGTTTTGCCTTTTAGTACAGGCACGCACGCTCGCTCTAGTGCTAACTGTGAGCCCTAAAAGTGCGCAATTTAGTCTACTCATCCGGAGAAATTTCGTGCTAGCTGCATTGGAAAGCTTGCTTAAGGGCGCCACAAAGCGGCATTGCCTTTACTTTGCAAAATTCATTTTCCGTTGGATCGGAGTCCTGTTTGAAACCTCGGGTGTTACTTACGGCTAGCTGACCGAATCGAGCAGGTCGTCGATCTCAGGAAAACCTGCCGCTAGCAACCAGCAGTGCTTTGTTGATGCTCCATTGTCTTGATCAGTTGATCTGATCATGGGTGCACCTGGGTAACCCGGATCTGCAGTACGTACCCAGAGCTCGCGTGATCTGCTGCGTTTCTCCATCGCGGGACACGTTCTCCGGCACATTTTGACGAGCACGCAGTGTGCCGCCGTGCCACGGACTGGGATCATCACGTGGGAGACGTGCGGGTGGGTGACCTCGGTCCTCCGGCCATGAGCTCTGCTGCCTGAGACCGACCGACCGACCGACCGCGCCCTCCTCCGAGTGTGGATGTGCGCGCATGTGAAGGAAGCTGCCAATTGGGAGGAGGACCACAGACCAAGGGCAAAGAGATCGAACGGAATATCATCGGACGTCGTCTCGGCATTTGTTTCTCGTCGATCGAGATGAGATCTTTGTTTGGCACAGCGTCACTCCGCGGTGAAAATCCGTGCATATGCACATGCCACAAGGGCAACAGCTCAGCTATACTGACGCCCCCTCCTCCTTTTCTGGCTCAAGCTTTGACTGAAAGTCGAGCTGCCCGAAAACGGGTGGTGCGGCCCCACGACTTCGGTTGTTTTCTTCTGGCCGACGTCTCTGTACGGACTGGCTTGTGCTAATGACGACCATGTGGGCTTCAGCCCACCTACAGTAACGCCTGTTTGTGGACTGTGTACTGTGGCAGAAGTTAGTGCGCCTCGCCTCAAGCGTGTGGTAACTGCGTCGGCCCAGTTGAGCGGAACCAATTTTTTCTATTTTTTTGTTTCTTTTTTTATTTCTGTATCTTATTCTCTGAACATTCTAAAATTATGATTTATAAGCAGTGAAATTTTTGTAAATATATGTGAATATTTTTTAAGTATCAAGAATAAAATTTCAAGAGTCATGAACAAAATTTTCAAAAACCATTTTTCTAATTTTTCTTTGTTTGACGTTTTTTTGAATTGGTTCATTATCTCAAAAAAATTAGTTGGAACACTACAAAATTAAATCTCCCAAGTTGATGGTTCAGACCAAACTCCTGGGAACAACCCCGGATGGAGGAGGGGACGAACTTGGTTTTGCTTCGCCGTCCACTTTAGATCGACATGTGTTCTGGCGTGCCTAAAAGCTCGTCTAAAGTCTTTCACAATGGGTATTTCTTACCGTCATATTCTAAGTATTCCCTTTATCCCGGTTTAAAGGACACATATATCAAATTTCTTGGCCCTAGGTTTTTTTATTAGAACTAATTTGCTTCTTACTAATCCTACGATTGGCTAATACTCTAAAATTAAATGCTTATGTGCCTAAGAGGTGGGGGATAATGAAAATGCAATTTTTAATATGTGTCCTTTAACAGGGACTGAGGGAGTACTTTGCTTATGTGGTACTATGTCATTTAATGAAGAAAGATATGGTTGTTGTATCTTAGCTAAGATACAACTCTTGCACAGTATCATAGACAAAAAAAATGGTTAGACCAATCACACACATGCATAAGGCTAAAATTATTAAATACAACCCTCTTAAGAAACAATACCTAAGATACACCCCATTGTGATAGTTGTTTCTTAAGTTTTAATGTCTCCTATGATAACGTGCTAAGAAACCCTCCATTGTGAAAGGCCTAAGTTTTGAGTGCTTAAAAGCTGGTGGGCCAAATCTACTGGGCCCGGATGAGATGCATTGTCAGTCAATTTGGACCGCAAATGCTATACACCACCCGTTGGCGGCGCGGGGAGCAAGTGTATACCTTTTGCCTACCACGTCTCGCGTGGACTAGCACACCAACACGGACGACGAAGAAGTCAGATCTGAAGAGGATGGTGGCTGGCAGTTCTTGCGATGACGGAGACGACACGGCGGGTCGCGGCATCGCCGACGGAGGTGAGGATAGGACCTCGCCGGTGACGGGGACGATGCGTCGTGTCATCGCGGGCGGAGGAGAGGAAATGAACTTAGGGTTAGGGGTGGGTGCTAGCCGACTGTCTGACTTAGGGCTCTGGGTGCAGGTCAGTGGGGGGGAGGGGTTAGAGGGTTGGCCAGTCGGCCGGGACCTCATCGACGACGGGGACAATGCGGTTGGCCGCGGCGTCGCCTGTAGTGGCAAGGAAAGAAACTTAGGGTTCACGGGGATGGGTGGGTGCTCGCCGGTGCTAGCAGAGGTGGGTTATCGCATGCTGCGGGAGTGGTGGCAGCGAAGCGAGGAAGATGACGATCATGGTGGTCCGCAACCCATGAGGCTGAGTGTGTGTGCGGTGCTTTCGCTGGCGCTACTGTCGAGCGGTGTATATCAACCCTAAAAGGACATTTATTGTCATAATCACTTTTGGTGTTTGTTAACAACAAGTAGATCAATTTACAGTTTGTCACTGTCAACAGGTTGGTATTATGATAAGAGAAAAGTACCCTCACACTTTGGAAAGATTCCTGCAAGAGTGACACAGTTCTGGAAATTCCAGACCGGAGTCTCCGGTCTGCCTAGACCGGAGTCTCCGGTGTGGTCTGGAGTTTCCGGATGTGTCCCCAGTGGAGGCTTCAAAATCATGACTGGGACATTCTATATGGGGGTGCGGAGTCCGGAGGCTTCTCCGGAATCTATGGTCTTGGCTCAGACCGGAGTCTCCGGTGCTGGAGAACCGGAGTCTCCGACCCAGTTGGGTCGTGCTTGGCCCTGGTCATTCAGAAGGGCGGTCCGGAGGCTAGACCAGAGGCAGGCCGGAATCTTTGGTGTACATACCGGAGTCTCCGGTCTGGTTCTTCTCCAACAGTCAGAAAACGGTTGGTGAAAGGGGCTGCTTATAAATAGGGACCCTTATCCCCTTCCTCCAGTTGCTCGAGCTGCTCAAAAACACAAACTTCATTAGAGCCACCAAATCTACAAGATCTCTCCATCCAACCATCCAAAGTCATTGATCTTTGGGGAATCGAAGGAGGAGGCCTTGATCTACAACTTCACCAAGAGAGATCTTCATTTCCCCCTCATTCACTTGAGGGCCCCCATGCTCTAGTGTTTCTTTGGAAACCCTAGCTTTGATTTGGTTCTTACAAGCTTGTATTTGATTGTTTGACAGCTTGCTTGTATTCGGGAGCCTCCAATTAAGTTGTGGATGTGTGCCTCGAACTTGTTGTAAAGGTGTCGGCTTCCACCTCGAAGGTTGCCGATATAGTGCAAGGTGAATCGATCCCCTTGGGGTGAGGTTCATTGGAGAACAAGGGAGGCCTGTCGTGGCGTAGGTGGTTTGATACCACCCCCTCTCCAAACGCAGACGTACTTTCCTTCAAAAGGAAGGAACTATGGGAAACAAATCCTTGTGTCTCCGCGTCCACCACTTTGGTTACTTCTATTCTTTACCGCACTTTACTTACCTGTTCTTGCTTAGTGCTGTGCTAGTTGTTGCTTGCTTGACATATAGGTAAATTCACCTTAGTTGCATAATCTAGAGAATTTACCTTTCTTGTCAAACCCTATAAATTGAAAAAGAAGAAAATTTGAAGTAGCACCTATTCACCCCCCTCTAGGTGCCCATACGATCCTTTCAATTGGTATCAGAGCCTCGGCTCTTTATTCGGGCTTTACCGCCTAAGAGAATATGGGTAGACACGATGGGGAAGGTGGTGGTGAGCACACCACGGTGACCATGGAAGATCTCAAAAACTTGGAAACAAGATTGAGCTCTTCCTTGGTCAACGAAGTCAAGAAAATGCTTGAGCAACTTCTTAAAGACAAAGACGGCTCATCATCCCCTTCTCCTCAAGAAGAGCCTCCATCAGTATTACCTAAAGGGAATGCTCTGGTATCTCCCGAGGGTATGATGGTGGGGGGTAATCAAGACAACACTAACTCCTCCACACAAAAGGATGGTGGGAAGGGTGAGCACAGTGCTAAGCTTGAAGCATCTACTACTTTTGCTCAATGGCAATCTCTAATGAAAACTCATGTGCGCAGCTCTTGCATTGAACCATGGAACATCATTGAACAAGGACTCTATATTGGGGATCTAGACAACTTGACGAGAAGAGGAGTTGTCAATAGTCAACTAAATGCCACCACCTTGCACATGATTCAACAAGGATTGGGTACAAAGGATTACCCACACATTGAGCACCTTAGCACCGCCAAGGAAGCTTGGGATGCTCTCACAGTGTTGTTTGTTGGAAATAAGAGCATGAGGAGGAACCGGTACGATGCACTAAGCAATGAAGTCGAAGGCTTCTATATGAAGGAAGATGAAGATCATGAAGACATGTATCGTAGGCTCAAATACACCGCCACCGCTTTTAGGAATGTGGGTGCCTCACATGTGGATGATGCATGGATAAAAAGGAAATTTGTGAGTGCACTCATGCCCTTTGAGCCCACCGAGTTGAAGAGCCTTCAAGGAAGACACAACTACCACCTCATGACCTCCAATGAAGTTGTGCAAGAGATGGCCTCTTTCAAGGTTGCCGCCAAGAATGCCAAAGATGCCCGTGCTCGGGCCCTTGGAATGACCAATGTTGTCAACCTTGCATTGAAGGCCAACGTTGTTGAACATGGGGATGGTGATGACAGTGATGAAGGCCTATCCATGAGCAACCCCGATGATGTCAAGAAGTTTCATGGTCAATATATGGCTTTCTATGCAAACAACTTCTGGAAGAACCCCGCGAAGGCCAAGATGGAAATGCAACAAAAAATCAACCCCAAGGGACTAAGAGGCAATGTGCCAAGATTAAGAACCTGTTACAATTGTGGCGACAAAAATCACTTCTTGGCCAGTTGTCCCTATGACAGAAGAGAAGATCATGGTGGCAACCTAGTGCCAAAGATAGCTTCCAAAGCTCCTTACAAGAAGCCCTTCATCAAGAAGAATTCCAACAATAATAAGAAGGGTGAGATTGTATTGATCACTCATGAAGAATACTCCTCAGACAATGAAGATGAGGA
This sequence comes from Avena insularis, assembly GCA_023614405.1. Lineage (NCBI taxonomy): Eukaryota > Viridiplantae > Streptophyta > Magnoliopsida > Poales > Poaceae > Avena > Avena insularis. The sequence goes on along the minus strand of CM042695.1, from coordinate 370,999,948 downwards.
AGAAGTAACATCAAGTGGTGTGGCTGCTCCTGCCACTACTTCTACTCCGACATTCTCCCTCTTCGATTCTCCAAATGGGAATACTCCCAACAGGAACGCCACTTGCCTTATAGCAAGAGGAACAGAGGTATCATCATCACCCCACTCCACTCCCCTAGCTAATGATGAAATTGATGATGAGATGCCCCTTGAAGTAAAAAGGGAATTAATTGCCTTTGATGAGTTTGTGACTAACTTAAAAGGGGAGGCCAAGATACATTTTGGGAACATCTTAGATCAACTTTACCACACACAAGAGCTTCTAGATGTAAGGTGTAAACTTGGGCATGAACACATGATTGAGCTAGAGGCCCTAAGCAATGCTCTAGAAGAAGAACAAGAGACTAGGATGTCTCTTGAACTAAAACTTGAAGGGCTTGATGAAGCAAATGACATTATTGTTAATAGACTCATCAAAGAACGTGATCATGCTATTGCTAAATGCAAGAGGGCTAAAAAGGACAAGATTGAGTTTGGTGTGGTTCATGAAAAACTTGCCGAGGACTTTAGGTTGCTTGACAAGGCTCACAAGGCCTTGGAAAGTGAATTCTTGTTACTCACAAAGTACCATGAAACGCTTCAGACTCAATTGGCCAATATTCCTTCACCTAGTAACTTCATTCCATCTAGTAGTACAACTATTCTTGAAGAAAATGCTAGGTTGAAGGGGAAGCTAGCCAAGGCCACATTTCCACAAGGTAACAAGTCCATTGATGATCTCTTGAGTAAGCAAAGGCCTAGTGGTGAGAAAGGGGGCATTGGTTTTGTCTCCAATGCCAAGAAGAAAAACCACAAGAAGAAGGCCAAGCCCGCACAAGAGAAGAACAAGGCCATTATGGATAGTAAGACCACAAGTGGTAAAACTATGTCTCATGATGATTTTGCGGGAAGTGCTAACACTCACTATGTTCTAATGCGTGATTATTATGGTGATGCCCATATGATGGTTATATTGCTTGGTCTATTTGGGTCCCCAAGGCCCTTGCTAACAAAAGAGGACCCATTGAAAAATGGGTACCTAAAAATTAGCTTGATCTTTTGTAGACATATGCTTCCGGAGGGTCAAAGTGGGTGCTTGATAGTGGTTGCACTAGTCATATGACCGAAATATCGTCTATTGTCAAGGACTTAAATCCAAATGATGATAAAATAACCGTGACATATGCCGACAAGTCAAAGTCTAAGGTAATGGGTTTCGGCAAGGTATTGATTGCTCACGACATTACACTCGTGAATGTCATGCTTGTTGAGACCCTTGGATACAATTTACTTTTAGTCTGTGCTCTTGGAAAGATGGGCTTTGCCGTCTTTATTGATAATGATATTGGGGTCCTCATGTGGAGCAAGTCTCTCAAGGTTGCTTTCGTTGGGTATGTCGAGCATGACTTGTATGTGGTGGACTTTTCGGGGCAAACCACTACAAGTGCGATGTGCTTATTCGAAAAAGCCGATGTGGGTTGGTTATGGCATCGCTGACTAGCCCATGTCAATATGAGAACTTTGCAAAGTCTCCACAAGGAGGGCCATATTGTTGGACTAAAAAAAAATGTTTCCTTTGCCAAAGATCGTGTTTGCAGGGCTTGTGTTCTAGGAAAGATGCATGATGCTCCCCACAAGCCAAAGAACCGCATCAAGTCAACCAAGATCTTGGATCTCCTTCATGTCGATCTCGTTGGTCCTCCACCTCATGCAAGTCTTGGTGGGAAGAAATACTGTTTGGTGATTGTTGATGACTTTTCAAGATACTCCTGGGTATATTTCTTCAAGTTGAAGAGTGAGACCCAAAATACCTTCATCGACTGACATGGATATGCCCTACGGGTACCCGATGTTAGCCTACCTGGTTCAGCCCGACGAAAGGCCCACTCGACGACCTGCCAGGGACCATGACGCCTATGACGTTTTGGCTGCTATGAAGCCCATATGGACACGGACGCCCAAGCACACAAGACAAGGAAATCTCAAGACTAGAGTTTGAATATAACTTGTAATCTACTCGTATCGGTACCTGAGACCTAGCCTCTCCATATATAAAGGCTAGGAGGGTCTAACGAGGAGGACACGCTACGACACAATAGACTAGACCACAATAGATCTACAGATCTAGACGACCTCTCATACCATCGCATACACACCTCCACGCTAGATTGCATCTGCGCACCCCTACAACTTTCGGTTCCGCCGTAATCAAGAGCAGACAAGCAGGAGTAGGGTTTTCTCCAAGGGCCCGAACTCGGTAAATCTCGTGTCCCCTGGTTGCTTGTCTGTTAACTGTTCCGCGATCTCCAGCACCTCCATCTTCTCCAAAACCCAAGCTCATAACAATGGGCATTGGCGAGATCGATCATCGTCATCGACTTCATCAACATGGTTCAACATCAATACAATCTTCCCGTGTTGATTATAAGAAGTGACAATGGCACCGAGTTCAAGAACTACACCTTGAATGATTTCCTTAGTGATGAGGGGATAAAACACCAATATTCCGCTGCATATACCCCTCAACAAAATGGTGTGGCCGAAAGGAAGAACCAGACTCTTATTGAGATGGCTAGGACCATGTTGGCGGAGTTTAAATCTCCATACAACTTTTGAGCCGAATCCATCTCCACCGCTTGCCATGCATCAAACAGGCTCTACCTCCACAAAGAAATCAACAAGGCTCATATGAAATACTTACCGGTAACAAGCCCAACATATCTTACTTCCGGGTGTTCGGTTGTAAGTGTTTCTATCTCATAAAAGGTGTTCTTTTGTCCAAATTTGAGTCTAAAGCATTTGAGGGTATTTTTGTTGGCTATGGTCTCGAATCTCACACTTATAGAATCTATGATAAGCTCTCCGGAGCCATCATAGAATCTTGTAGTGTGACCTTCGAAGAATATGATGGTCCCCGAGGGGGGCGTGTTGATGCTTGTGATGTAGATGATGAAATGCCTTAGGATGCCATAAGAAGAATGGGAGTGGGATCTATCCGCCCCATTGAGGAACCCCTTATGGCGGATCGAGAAGAACTATGCTCTACTCAAGTGGAGCCCTCATCTTCACAACTTCAACAAGCTCCATCCACCGAGGAGGACAATGACTCAAGCCAAAGACAAGATGTGGACCCTCAACATGTTGATCAAAGTGACAAATCTAGTCAAGAGGAGCTTGATTCATTCTCTAGGATGTCAAGTGGTGCCAAGTCAATTGTTCAAGGAAGATCCATACAAACTGCCTTGAGACAAGCTCAAATCGATGCTAGAAGTGTACTTGATCAAGACCAAGGTCAATCTTTGTCTCTTAGTGAAGAGAATGATTCCCGTGATGATCAAGGTCAAGTTGATGGTCAAGACGAGGACCAAAATGATGAAGAGGGTCCCCCAAGAAACAACGAGGAGATCCACGCTCGTCGGGAAGCTAGAAAGGAGAGAATGTTGGAATTAAGAGACCACTCTCTACAAAATGTGGTTGGTGACCTAAGGAAAGGCATTTACGCAAGAGGACAATTAAAGAGGTTCAGTGAACACCAAGCACACATCTCCATGATTGAACCAAAGAAAGTGTGGGAAGCTCTTGAAGGTTCAGATTGGTTGGAAGCTATGCACAAAGATCTCAACAACTTTGAGAGGAACAAAGTATGGAAGTTAGTTGAGAAGCCAAAGGATTGTCGCAATGTTATAGGCACGAAGTGGATATTCAAGAACAAGCAAGATGAGCATGGAATTATAGTAAGAAACAAGGCTAGATTGGTTGCACAAGGGTTCTCTCAAATTGAAGGCATTGACTATGGAGAGACATATGCACTCGTGGCTCGCCTTGAGTCCATCCGTATCCTTCTTGCTTATGCGACACATCATAACTTTAAGTTGCAACAAATCAATGTAGAAAGTGCATTTCTTTATGGTCCATTAAATGAGTTGGTATATGTAAAGCAACCCCCGGGATTTGAGGATCCCAACTTCCCAAACCATGTCTACAAACTTGATAAGGCGCTCTATGGGCTCAAGCAAGCCCCACGCACGTGGTATGAGCACCTTAGAGGGTTATTGTTTGACCGTGAATTTGAGGTTGGGAAAATCGATCCCACTCTTTTTACTAATAAGGTCAATGGGGAGCTTTTTGTATGCCAAATATATGTTGATTATATTATCTTTGGATCATCTAACAAAGCTTTCAATGATGAATTCTCAAAGCTTGTGACTAGTAGGTTCCAGATGTCTTTGATGGGGGAGTTGAGAGTATTTCTTGGCTTTGAGATCAAGCAAGTTAGAGGAGGGACATTCTTCAACCAAGCCAAGTATACTCAAGATATGCTCAAGATATTCAAAATGCAAGATTTAAATGGAGCTCCTACTCCCATGTCCACAAAGACTCATCTAGAACAAAATCCAAATGGTAAAGATGTGGATCAAAAGGTATACTGGTCCATGATTGGTTCATTGCTTTACCTTTGTGCATCTAGACCCGATATTGTGTTGAGTGTAGGTGTGTGCTCAAGATATCAAGCGGCTCCTAAAGAAAGCCACTTGATGGCGGTCAAGAGAATCTTTTGATATTTAGTTCATACCCCATTTTATGGTCTTTGGTATCCTCGAGGGTCAACATTTGATCTTTGTGGATACACGAACTCAGATTGGGCTGGTTATAAGGATGATAGAAAATAAACATTCGGAGCTTGCCAATTCCTTGGTAGTTCCTTGGTATGTTGGTCGTCTAAGAAGCAAAATTGCATATATCTCTCCACCGCCAAAGCCGAGTATATGGCAGCTGCTAGTGCCTGCACCCAATTGCTATGGATGAGACACACTTTAAAGGAATATGGTGTCCATTGTGACAAAGTGCCTCTTCTATGTGGCAATGAAAGTGCTATCAAGATTTCCTACAACCCAGTGAATCACACAAGGACAAAGCATATTGAGATTCGCCATCACTTCATTAGAGATCATGTTGCTAGAGGTGATATTGATCTATCATATGTATCGACCAAAGACCAACTTGCAGACATCTTAACGAAGCCACTTGATGAAGCAAGGTTTTGCTATTTGAGGAATGAACTAAATATCATTGATTCAAGGAGCTTGACTTGACTATCTTACATTCTCACCTATGACTTGACCCGTATTTGGTTTAGGTGTAGGGATGGATATAGGGGGAGTGCGGTACTAATTGATTGGACTATCCCTCCCCCCATTATGCCCAAAGCAATCAAAATCATTCCTCTTAATATCATTTTGTGATATGTGAGCTTAAATGATGAGTTTCGGTAATGGACCCAAGATATATCTTCGTGGTGCCAAGCCGAGTATACTCAAATATGGTGGCCTAGGCCACCGCCCTCTCACATTAGAGAGGTTGGTGCTTACTCGTGTTTGTCATTTGCTTGATTTTAGTCTTTTGAAGCTTTCCTGAATGTTTTTGTAAATTTCTTTGGATCTTATTGGTTCTTCACAGTTTGATATCTCAACCCAAGCCTTTTCCCTGTCTTAAACCTGTCTATCTCTCATATATGTCCCCAAACACCTATCCTGGAGTTTTTGGTCGAGGAGGACCGAAGTCTCCGGTGCACATGCACCGGAGTCTCCGGTGTAGACCGGAGTCTCCAGTCCAGACGGTTTCTGCCACTTATAGTAAGGGGACGGGGTGAACTGAAACAGCAGTTCCTCATTCTCAACCCCGTCCCCTCCTCCTAAGACATCGCCTCCCCTTCCAAAACTCCTCTCCGGAGGTCAAGAAGCCCCCGGGATCCGCCGTGCCATCGGCCAACCTTCTCCTCTCCTCCATTGGGTCATTCCCACCGGAGGAATCGATCCCATGGACATATTTGGTACCTCTCCTCCTTTTTCTCCCAGGGTTCATCTCTAGATGTGTTTTTGAGGATTGGTGTTGATTTGCCACTGGAATCACTTGTTTGCGAGCACTCTAGTACTTTAGCCTTGTTGCATTGCCCGATCTACTAGATTCACCCCCACCAGCATCTCCCCATCTCATGCCCGAGCCTCCCGACCGGAGATTCCGGACCCAGGTCCGGAGAGTCCAGTCCCTAGGACCGGTGACTCCGGTCTGAGCCGGAGACTCCGGTATGAGGTGCGAAGACTCCAGTGTTGGGTGAATCAAAACAGACCAGAAATGCATCAAAGCTCTTGTACTGCATTGTTGGGACATATATACTCATCTCCATGTTATCTCCCTCACTGCTGTTCACAGGTGATGGCTCTAGCCGTCCTCGTCGTACCAAGGCCAAGTCACAAAGGGGCACTCCTCGCTATGATGAAGCTCAGGGTCAGTTTATCGTGCCTCCTTCCAACCGAAGACAACAGGCACGTGATGTAGCCTATTTGAGGAGGGAGCAGGAAAGGACTGAATGAGAGGACCGTGCCAAAAGGGACAAATATGACAACCTTCAATCCTTGGCCAAAATGTCAAAAGAGGAGTTCCGTGAGTTGATGATGACTGATTTTTATGAGCTGCCTCGTACCAGCGATGACCATCGCTTCTGGAGGAAGGAGAAGGCTGTGTTCATGAAGGATGTGTATGGTGTGCTCACCAAATCACATGTCTGCCCTCAGAAGTACATGAGTGTTGAGCAGATGTGCCTCAACCCCTACTTCAATGATGCTCTGTGGATCTGTGAGAAGCTGGGACTGTTTAATTTGATGGAGCTTCGTGAAGACTACAATGTCTACCTTGTGCAGCAGTTCTACGCCACTTTGGTATTTGGCTCTGATCAAGAAAGGACCATGACTTGGATGTCTGGCACCACCCGCTGCATAGCGACATTCCATGACGTTGCCAATGTCATCTTTGAGACCTTTCATGGCGTATCCACCCCAGTTGGGCTACGCATGCACTCTGTAGCTCTTGGTGAGAACAAGATGAAGCTTGCACCTCTGTATGGCATCGAGGGTGTTGTAGGGGGGTCCAAGGGACTCAAGCCTCTCTACAACCTAATGTTGAGGATTTTCCATCATACCATCTCACCAAGTGCTGGGAATGACGATGCTATTAGGGGTGGGCTAGTCAACCTTCTTTATCATACCCACCAGACCTACAATGCTGGCCCAGAGGTAGATGCTGATCCTATTGATGTGATGGATTTTATTTTTGAGGAGATGTTCCATGCTATTCTTTTCAAGAAATCTCCTCCATATGCACCCTTGGTCATGAGGCTCATCAACTCCAAGGAGCATGGCTCTCCGCTTAGCATGGCTCCCCATCTCACTGAGCATACCTTGGTTTCACTTCATCAGAAGGGGCGTATGGGGCCTGCTCCTAGGGGTCACTATGGCAATAATGTGAAGGGTTTCGCAGCATAGTAAATCAAAAAAATTCTACGGATGCGAACGGGGAAACCAAGATCTAATCTAGGAGATGCAAACAACGAGGGGGGATAGATGAGATCTTCATACCCTTGAATATTCAGACGACAATGAACGCTCAACTAACGTGGTTGATGTAGTCGTTCTCGCTTCTCCTCCTCGCGATCCGATCCGATCCAACACCGCAAGTGGCGATGCCTCCGAGAGATGCACACGTACGGCACCTTGACGTCTCCTCCTTCCTCGGTCCAGCAAGTGGGGTGGAGAGATAGATTGGATCTACAACACGATAGCATGGTGCAAAGGTGGAGAGTTTCTGCGGCAGGGCTTCACCTACGTGTAGTCGGAAGAGAGAGAGAGATCTGGAGGGCAGCAGTATGGCGGCTAGGGTTGAAGGAGTTGTGGGGGGAGGGTGCGCCCCTTCCCTATTTATATAGAGGGCTGGCCGGCCCCCTTGCCCCCTCCTCCAAGCCCTAGGGCCGACGGCCACATGGGAGGAGTGGGGGGCAAGTTTCCCCCCTTCTAGAAGCTCTCCCTAGGGTTTCCCCTAGGGCTTGGCCAGCTGGGCCTATGGGGCCTTGTGCCCCTGGCCCAATGCGGCCAGGGCACTCCTCAGGGACCACGCCCTCGACAAGTGGGGCCACGTTGGTCCCACTGAAGGTTCTAGAAGCTTAGACAATACCGAATAATCCAAACAATTCCAAATCCAAAACTGCTTTCCTTAGATGAATCTTATTCTCCTGACCATTCCGAACCTCTCAGGACGCCCCGGATCTCATCCGAGACTCCAAACAAAAATTCATAAACCAATTATCCATTCTATCCTAGCGTCGAGACACGTTAAGTGTGTGACCCTACGGGTTCGAGAATATGCAGACATGATCTTCTATCAATAATCAACAGCGGGGTCTGGAAACCCATATTGACTCCCACACATTCATCGATGATCATATCGGATGAACCACGATGCCAGGATTCAATTAATACCATATATATTCCCTTCGTCACGCGATATTTTACTTGCCCGAGATTCGATCGTCGGTATCGGCATACCTAGTTCAATCTCGTTCACAGCAAGTACTTTACTCGTTCCGTAATCCGATATCACTTTGTTATTAACTCCTTAACCACGTGCTTGCAAGCGGTGTTGATATCGATTACCAAGTGGGCCCGAAGTATATCTCTCCGACTTGGGAGGGACAAGTCCCATCTCGATACATACAACCCAACAAGTACTTTCCGATCACCTGAGAGACACCTTTATGATCACCCTCTCATAGGATGACGTTTGATGACCTCAAAGCTTTCTTCCGATACTAGGGAGTTGCATTATCTCATGGTCTAAGGAATACAATATTTGATATAAGAAAAAGCTTCGCAAAGATGAACACGATGACACGATCTAATTGCTCTGCTTGATTTGGGTCTGTCCATCATATCATTCTCCCAATGACATGATCTCATTATTAATTGACAACTCATGTCTATGGTTAGGAAATCTTAACCATCATTAATCAATGAGCTAGTACATAGAGGCATACTAGGGACACGGTGTTGTTCATAAACCACACAAGTATCAAAGTTTCCGCTTAATACAATTCTTGCATGGAATATAAACTTTATCATGAACAAGAATTATAATCATAACATCTTTATTATTGCCTCTAGGGCATAATTCCAACATAATGATGAGAAGAGATATGAGACTGAGAGGGCTCCATCCCCTCCTAGGGTTTGGAGGAAGAATGCCTCCAATGCACCTATGCCTTCCATGATTAGGGACTATGTTCATGAGAGGGTCAAGAAGGCCAATTTCTGGAAGAGGACTCTGTGCTGCATGAATGTTGACATCCGTAAGCAGCAGCATGTCTCCTACCAAAGAAACAGGCGTATTGAGAAGCTCCTCAAGGAAATCAAGGCACAGGGCGAAGCGGATGATGAGGAAGGAGAGGGCAAGTACAATGATGAGCATGGTGCTCTAGAGTCTACAGAGTCAGATCACACTCTCTCTTTTGGGGCATGGAATGCCCAGCAGGACAACCTTGTTGACTGGAAGACATTCTCCGATATCACCTCTGGATATGGGTACCAGGGTACCTCCTCTTCTCGCCCTCATGGCAAAGGGACTGCAGTCCCTGATGATGATGATGATGACTTTGTTGAGGACGGTGAGGATGAGGATGAGGATGCCGAGGATGACGATGACTACTGAGTTATTGGGGCGCTAGCTTAGGTCTTTTCCCTTTTTCAACGTTTCGATGACAAAGGGGGAGAAGACATTCTCATCGATTTGCATGGGTTTGGGCTTTGGATTTGCTATTATCTGCTTTCATTTGCCATATTTGAACTTTGAACTTCATGTGTGTTATTTGCCGTTTATGTGTGTGACTATGTGCTTGTGCACGATCTATTGTAACTCATGTGTGCTATCGTTGATACTATCTACCTTGCATGATTTACTTGTTTACCTCATTGCACATAGTCAGGGGGAGCCCCATACAATTTATTCCATGCAAAATCACTTGTTGTCATCGAACACCAAAAAGGGGGAGATTCAAAGGACATTTATTGTCATAATCACTTTTGGTGTTCGTTAACAACAAGTAGATCATTTTACAGTTTGTCACTGTCAACAGGTTGGTATTATGATAAGAGAAAAGTACCCTCACACTTTGGAAAGATTCCTGCAAGAGTGACACGGTTCTGGAAATTCCAGACCGGAGTCTCCGGTCTGCCTAGACCTGAGTCTTAGGTCTGCCTAGACCGGAGTCTGTCTCCGGTCTGCCTAGACCGGAGTCTCCGGTGTGGTCCGGAGTTTCCGGATGTGTCCCCGGTGGAGGCTTCAAAATCATGACTGGGACATTCTGTATGGGGGTGCGGAGAAAGGTCCGAAGGCTTTTTCGGAATCTCCAGTCTTGGCTCAGACCGGAGTCTCCGGTGCTGGAGAACCGGAGTCTCCGGCCCAGTTGGGTCGTGCTCGGCCCTGGTCATTCAGAAGGGCGGTCCGGAGGCTAGACCGGATGTAGGCCGGAATCTTCGGTGTAGACCGGAGTTTCCGGTGTACAGACCGGAGTCTCCGGTCTGGTTCTTCTCCAACGGTCAAAAAACGGTTGGTGGAAGGGGCTGCTTATAAATAGGGACCCTTATCCCCTTCCTCCAGTTGGTCGAGATGCTTAAAAACACAAACTCCATTAGAGCCACCAAATCTACAAGATCTCTCCATCCAACCATCCAAAGTCATTGCTCTTTGGGGAATCGAAGGAGGAGGCCTTGATCTACAGCTTCACCAAGAGAGATGTTCATTTCCCCATCATTCACTTGAGGGCCCCCATGCTCTAGTGTTTCTTTGGAAACCATAGCTTTGATTTGGTTCTTACAAGCTTGTCTTTGATTGTTTGATAGCTTGTTTGTATTCGGGAGCCTCCAATTAAGTTGTGGATGTGTGCCTCGAACTTGTTGTAAAGGTGACGGCTTCCACCTCGAAGGTTGCCGGTATAGTGGAAGGTGAATCGATCCCCTTGGGGTGAGGTTCATCGGAGAACAAGGGAGACCTGCGTGGCGTAGGTGGTTTGATACCACCCCCTCTCCAAACGTAGACGTACTTTCCTTCAAAAGGAAAGAACTATGGGAAACAAATCCTTATGTCTCCGCGTCCACCACTTTGGTTACTTCTATCCTTTATCGCACTTTACTTCTTGTTCTTGCTTAGTGTTGTGCTAGTTGTTGCTTGCTTGACATATAGGTAAATTCACCTTAGTTGCATAATCTAGAGAATTTACCTTTCTTGTCAAACCCTAAATTGAAAAAGAAGAAAATTTAAAGTAGCACATATTCACCCCCCTTCTAGGTGCTCATACGATCCTTTCAAACCCCATTCAGACGCCTAGTAAAAATAGGGAGCTGCTATTTGCCTCTTGAACAACACTGCTTGCGCGCCGTCTTAAGCATGCGGCAATTGGGTTAACCAAGGCGAGCGGTTTTTTTTCTATTTTTCTATTTCTTTTTTATTTATCTTATTTTAAACTTTGAACATTTCTAAAATTATGGTTTAAAATATGTGAATATTTTTAAATATTTGTGAATATTTTCAAATATCATGAACAAAAATTCAAATGTCATGAACAATTTTCTAAAAGTCATGAACAACATTTCAAAAATCATGATTTTTATAAGAAAATCGTAAATATTTTTCAACACTCGTGAACTAAATTTGATATTCTTAAACCAATTTCAAAAGTTGGGATTTTATTTAAAGGAAGAACCAATTTAGAAAATCATAAACCAAAATTTAAAGAACCAATTTATGAATATTTTTCAAAAATAGGAAAAACAAAAAAGAAAGACGTTGTTATATAGCAACCGGTCTTATGAAGTAAAAACTGGCGGGCGTTTAGACAAGAATTGGTCCAGTAATTACATATACGGTACCTTGCTAGACACAAAAAGACAAGATTTTTAATTAGCCAGCTCAATTCAAATACGAAAATTGAAAATGTTTTCTAGGTCAAACCGTTTGTCCGAATTAAGATCAATTTTCACTGTTAGACTAGGATGAGATCTTCGAAACTAGATCCCATGTTGGTATATTCTGACAATATTTTTTTGGACCAAAAGTTATCCATCCGTAACATGTGAGTTATCCGGACTTTAGCATGTAAGTTATCCACACGATAACATGTAAGTTATTCACTACTATAAAATTATTCACAGATCATGTGTTAGAGATGAGTAACTTTTTTGTCTACCAACAAGTTACCCATCAGTAACACGAGAGTTATCTAGACTTTAACATGTAAGTTATCCACTATTATAAAATTTTATCCACAGATAGAATATAAAAAGTTTTTTTAACAACACGACATCGTCGTCAGTCGCTCTCTCGCAGCGTACCGACTACTCAACCTCGAAAGGCTACTGCGTCAAACATCAAATATAATTTTTCTAAAGGAACTAAATCTAAGATTTTTTGTATACTATATAAATAAATGGGGTCTTATGCCCACCCACCAGACGCAACAGTAATCTAGCGACTCGACTTCGTCGAGGTCCGTCACCGCTACCATGGTGGACGTGTGACGAAGCCTCAAAGGGTTTGAGGATACCGAGCCTTAATCGCTCATCGAGGCTAACATGTTGATGGCAATGAAGTCTCAGTACCCTAAGGACTAGTCTACCGCGTTTCAATTAAACTTGCTCAACACATATACGAGAACGTCTTTACCCAATATGTTTATATGGTGGGTAATTTATGTGTTGATGGATAACTTATATATTATAACTTGGATAACTCACGTATTTGAGGTGGATAACCCTTTTGGTCCAATTTTTTTTCTTAAAACATATCAACATGAGATCTAGTTTAGAAGGTCTCGTCGTGACTAGTCCAATGGTGAAAACGAATCTTAAATCGGATAAATCGTTTGATCTACATGACATTTTGAATTTTTGATATGATTATAAGCTGGCTGACAGCACGCGTTTACACCTCCTGCTAAGTTTTACAAAGCAACGTTCCAAGAATAGAATTCCCGAAAAAGAAATCTGTAAAAGGAAAAAAAGAAGAAACAAATATCACCAATGTGAAATGGGCTGGCCTAATAGGAGAAGCCCGTGTACAGCATGAACCACCCGCGCCACAGCGGGCGACATTTAACATTACCACACCCAAATTGATCCAAATCACGAGCCCCAACCGTTCCCCTCCTCCTCTCGTGTCTAGCGACAGGCGGCGGCAGATCCAGATCTCCTTTGGCCAAGGCCTTGGTCCCCTCTCCCTCTGCTTGCCGCTCCGGCGGTAGGAGGGGAAGGGGATCTCGTTCCTTCGGTCTGTAGTTAGGATTTGTCTTCTCTGGTGCGTCGTTGGGGTGGTGGGAGCGGCGTCCGGGCGAATAAATCTGCCTCAACTCTACTCCCATGCCGCCGGCGACATCTCGGAGTTGATGGCAACGTGTGCTTGTCGATTCGGGATCGGCAACTTGGTTTTCTCGTTGTTCTTTGGATCTGGCGAGATCTGTTTCTCGAAGTGTCGCCGGTGTTCGTCGTTATCCATGGCAACACTGGGGGCCGGGCCGAGATGGATGCTCTGGAGCGAGGATGTTGGTCCGGAGGTGGTGGATTGGCCGTTATTCCCTGACTTCATCGGTGGGAGGCGGTGAATCTTGGTCCAAGACAACACGGGACGCCCTCGCTGCTTGCAGCAGGCCTGTTCATCGACTCACAAAGCCTCGTTGGTGATGGTGCTTTCTTGGATCTGGCAATGATGGAGACTCATAGTTTCGGCGAGTGCAGAAAACCCTAGGGACAGTTTTGTATTTTTTTATCCATTAGGTGTACGTCTGCAATGTTTTTAGGACAATCGTTTTTCTCCTGGTCTATTTTTCAGTTTCCACGTGGATTCTTGTAACTTGTTTTTTATCAATGAAATTGTGTGGTTGCTTTAATTTTTTTTTACCACACCCAGGCTCCTAGTTTGAGCGCACTTATTCTGTCAGTTTTATCCCAATGTCGACAATAGCTGGAAATCGTTATTTGAGTCGAGCCGGACCACGTTAGCCAGCATGTATACATATATACGACTCGAATACGTGTGTCTATCGTTTGATATATGTGTATAAGTGGACATAATGGCAGGTATGAAACATACATAAAATTGCGGTAGCATTTATCAAAGTTGAAAGTTAGAGCGATATTTCTCAAATAGCAGAAAATTATACTGATGTTTATCCAATTAACCCTAATAAATAAGGGCCATGCCCTCCATTTTGACCACGGCTTCGAAAGAGCACAACTAATTCAAAAATCTAAAAAATAAAAAACCATGTTTTTTATGTAATCTATTTGCAGTAAAAAATAATAAAACATGAACTATGTATAGTTTAGTGGAAAACCCTTCACAAAACTGTGATTTCGTACCTCTGTCACACCTCTTTATCTTTTTCCCGCCATTTATTCCCAACAATTTTTTCCACTCTTTTTTTTCCGCCACTTCTTTTCCTGCCTCTTATAACAAAACAAACGACTATATATATATGCCAACACCTGGGAACAAGGGTGTGCAGCGGCGATGATTGAGGGAGTCCATGTTGGACGTGGACTCTCGAACACGTTGGAATTGGAGACCTTGTACGTAAGTAATATGATATTGTACAAAATCTGCATCTCTAAGGTGCCCTAGTATGAACAATTTTTTTCACGGGACTAACATACATACGAGTATGGCATCCTCTCAGTGTACTTGCTCAAACACCTTGGAGGTGTAGATCTTGTAAAAAATCTGCATCTCCTAGATATCCTAGCGGTAACACTTTCTTCATGAGGCTGACATACGTATTTAGAATAACATCCTCTCGGTGTACCTGCACGAACAATTTTGAGATGAAGACCTTATACGTCAATACTCTGATTTTGTAGAAGATCTGCACCTCCAAAGTGTATAAGCAGTAACATTCTTCTTCAAGAACAGAAAAAACAAGAAGGGAAGTTATATGTGCAGTTAGGGAGGAGAATCAACCAAATCTAGCTAGTGAGTATGTGAGTTCAGTGGGTGAGCAATGTTGTTTAGATAGATGCTACGAGGCCGAGAGATGGTGGGAAAAAATAGTGTCAAAAAGATGGCGGTAAAAATGACGGAAAAAGAACAAAACTCTCTTGTGTGTAAACCCTGAAACACTCGGCAAAGTTTTGGCTAGACTTATTCCTCGCGTGACTGGCCATAGGAGGGAATATGGCTTTGCCGAGTGTCCTTTAGAGATTCTGGCAGGGCGCCATTAAATATACGGGAGAAGACACGTGTACTCCGTGACTTTGCCAAGTATCTCATTTGTCGAGTGTATTTTAGGGTTTTTGTCAAGTCTAAATCTTTGCTCTGTGTATTTTTTTACTTTTTACCGAGTACAATTCTTTGTGTGTTTTTTGGGGATTCTTCCGAGTATGAAATCTTTGCAAAGTTTCTTAGTGGATTTTGCCGAGTATGAAATCTTTGCCGAGTGTTATACTCAGTAAAGCCTGTCTTTGCCAAGCTTCGGGCAAAATACACTCGGCAAAGGCACACTTGGTAGTGTTGCATTTTCAAGTAATGACTTAGCTTATTTAATTTCGAGTCGGTCTCGAGTCAAGCTAAAATATATGTTGTTCACGAGCATTGGAATTTTCTGCAGGCCCTATAGCCACACAGAAACACACATTAGCACGTTCTTTAAAAATACACACCTATTGGCTATTGGCATCTTGCCAAATCGTAGTGAAGTTGCACGGTTGCTTTATTGCCCGGTCATAATATACGGTGATGCCAACGAGCAAAAACATTACATACACACAAAAATATCTACACTACACACCACACAGTACTGAAAAATACTCTTATCTGGATATCGATCCTGGCAGGACTGTCACTACTGATCAGACTGTGGCGATGGGCGCGGCGTCCGACTTCATGGCCTCGAAGCGTGGCTCCTTGGCCTCGAACTTGTGGCGCACGTACAGGTTCATGTAGTCCTCGAACACGAACCTCGGGTACACAGCCGCGCCGCCCTCGTTCTCCTCAGAGGCGCTACCGCTGACGAGCGCCGGCGCCGGGAAGATGACGGCGTCCGCTCCCGGGTTGTAGAAGGACGCGATGGACATGCGGTTCCCGTCGGTGCGCGTCATCACGCGGTGCAGCACGCTCTTGTACCGTCCGTTGGTGATCACCTCCAGCTGGTCGCCGATGTTGACGACGACGGCGTGGCGCATGGGCGGCACGTCCACCCAGGCCCCGTCTTTCAGCAGCTGCAGGCCGCTCACCTGGTCGTCCTGGAACAGCAGGATCACGCCGCCGGCGTCGGTGTGCGCGCGGAGGCCGTCGACGAGGTCGGGCCGCGGGCACGGCGGGTAGCTGCTCACCTTGGTGCCGAACGTCGGCGAGCCCTTGGAGCCCGCGAAGGCTTGCTTGAGGTAGCCCTTCTCCAGGCCCAGGTTCTCGCACAGCAGGTCCAGGACGCGCTCCGCCAGCTTCTCGATTTCCGCCGCGAATTCCTTCATCACTTGCCTGCAACAACGGCACGAGGAATTTCTTAGGAACATTTGCTCGTTCCGACAAGTGTCAATAGCTAAAAGGTGATTCCACTCGTGTGGTCACTGCTGCTTAATTACGATTCTGGTGTGCGCACTTCTTATCTCTTACCGACTTCGTAATGGTAATTCAAATAAAGGCTGCCAAATTTTTATAAATAAAGATACAGGTGAGATCATTGCTTGGTAGACAAAGACAACGCCCAAACACAACACGATACACGATGCTGGGACAGCAGCACACACACGCCCGAACTAAAACAAGGAAGAAAAACAGAAAGGAATGGAGACGGAAACGGATCGACAAGATGATGAAGCCCGCCACTGCTGCGCCCGCCGAAGAATGTCCACCACACTCCTAGCTCCGACTCGTCAAGCGCCAGGCAGCACCCTCAAGAGGGAACGCGACCGCTGCTGCCCGGACTAGATTGGCCCTAGGGTTTCCCCCGGCACACTGAGGGGAGTAGAAGGGTAGCCCCGATGCCCTCCAGGAAGGAAGATGCCACCCACGGGTGGCACCACATCGGAGTCGGGCGAGCCGACAAGGATTTCTCCCGATACCCAATCCACAACCCCCGGACGGGCCGTTGCACCGGAGACACTCGAGGACGATGCCTCGTCACCACCATCCTATGCCACCCACGAGCATGCGCCACCCGGTCACGAAACCATCATCACCGCCTCACCGAGTAAGCCATCGCGAGGTCTGCAAAATCGCGGGACATGTAGAGAGAAAAAAGAACCCAAAAGAACCCACGCTGGAGGGAACTTCCTCTCCACCGCCGGAGGCGGTTGACGGACGCGCCGCAAACACACCGTCCTCCCTAGATCCCGGTCGGGCCTGGTGTCCGAAGCCTCCGCAGAGGCATACCAGCCCATGGTGGTCCGTCTGCCCCGACGGGTTCAGTAAAGTCTGCAACAGGCCGGCCGAGAGTGCCGCGGGTCTCTTTCTTCCTACTCAACAAGATCTGCAGAGTAGTCAAGGCAGGGTCGGCCGGCCCGCCTTACCCAGATCTGGGCCCAAATGGGCCCAATCTAGGCCGCCATGGCATCGCCACCCTAAGCTCGCTTACCGCAGCCTCGCCGCCGCCGCCACCGCCGCCAACCCACCTCCCGCCGCAGCAGGACCTCCGCCTAAGCGCCACGCCGAGGACACCGCACCACGCCAAGAATACCACCACAGCACCGCCGCCGCAGTTTAGGCCACCACCGCCAAGCCAAGCCTGCCCGCCGCCGCCGTCAAGCCTTGAACGCCCGACGCCGCACACGCGCACTTCGGCGGACGACCCATGACCCAGCCCCTGAGGAAGACGGCGAGCACCCGCCGGGGCCGGCGCTGGCCGGCTTCGCCGGCGCACTCTGGCGAGGGCGAGGGATGAGGATGAGGGGGCAGCGGAGCGGAGGTTAGGGTTCCTCTGCCAAGCTGGGGCGACGAGGGGAACGGGTCGGTTCCAAGTCCCTTCGTGACCTCCTAATGGTAATTAGGCAGTTTAAACTTCTGTGATAGAAGCTGCTGACAGTGTCAGGTGTGACTTGGTTCAGGTGAGTACGGTACAAAATAGACTGCCTCGTCAGCCTTGCTATTGTGGAGTAGTAGAAAAGGCAAGAAAGAGAGGGCCCAAAGTTTCAAATTAGACTTGAATTATAGACCCGAATCTTCCCATTAAAAGAACACTGGTACGTAATCAACTCGGTGCCTTTTTGGCTAATTAATTTCCGTCAAAGCTGATGCTATCCCAGCCGGTTGTGCCTCTTTTTCTTCAGAGAAGCCAAGGGGAGAACCAACAGTCTACTGATACTCTCTCCGTTTGGAAATATAAGATGTTTTAGATTTGTGAATGAGATATATCTAGACACATTTTAGTGTCTAGATTCGTTTGAACATATACACTAAAAGGTGTCTAGATACATCTCCTTCACAAACCTAAAACATCTTATATTTCTACACTGAGGGAGTATCAAATTGCAGTTAATTAACCAACTAATCACGCGTACCTGTAGTGGTCGTCGAGGTCGGGCAGGTCGGCGAGGTTGGAGGCGGGGAGGTGGCGGACGAAGAAGGTGCTCTCCCAGTCCACGTCCTTCACGTCGTCGCCCTTCTCGCCGGCCTCCAGCGTCCTCGCCGCGAACTCACTGAACTTGTCCTCCCTGCAGTCCTTGTAGTGCGCCTTGCTCACCCGCTCCACCTCGTCCATCAGCTCGTGCGAGATGCCATGGTTCAGAAGCTGCACGCACATATATCAAGAATCATCAATTGCTGGTGTCCTTATATCAAGAATCATCAATTACTCTAGTACTACTAGAAGTTCATATGTGTGAGGAAGTGGCACCTCAAAGAATCCCCAGTTCTCGCAGGCGTCGCGGATGACCTCCATGGCGGCGCCCCTCTCCTCCGTCTCCAGCTTCTCCATGCGGATCACCGGAAAGCTTATCGTGGCAGCAGGAGTAGCAGTCGCCATCTCTCCGATCTCTCTCCCTCTCGCTATCTGTAGGCGTGAGTGCTCTGTGCTGAACTGCTGGGTTGCTTAAGGCGCCGAGTGTGAGTGAGTGCGCTCTGAAGCCGGCGTCGAGCTCCCCATTTATAGGCCAGTGCTAAACTGGAGCATGAGTCATATATGATGCTTAGCCGCTAGCCCGCTACGTACTACTTAGATTACGTGGACAGCTGAGATGGAATATGGAAAAAGCAGTCTGGACGTAAGCAGCTAATTGCAAAGCTAGCGTGCACATACATAATATTCCCAAGCTAAATAGTTAGCTAATCGGCTCAGCGTGCGCGCCGAAACTTCGTGTGGGTTACCGGCGGCCGGACATACTTAACTAAATTCTTCGTTCTGGAGAAAAGAATAGCTGCTTTTTCTTTGCGGGTAAAAAAGAAAAGAAAAGAATAGCTGCTGATATACCAGATTGAGACCGATCAGTGCAGTATAATCGGATCAGTGTGCGCGCCGCAACTTCGTGTAGGTTACCGGCCGGACATACTTAACTAAATTCTTCGTTCTGTAGAAAAAAAATACTAGCAAAGTTGTCTCCGAGAATATTGCTTCTTTGCTAATAGTAGTTGCTGATATATGACTGATTGGGACTGATGAGCACAGTATAATAGTACCACCTGTCATGATAAACTGATAGTCTATGTCAGCCTGTATTCTATATACCTAACCTAGCTGTAAGTGTTGAACTGATGATCTATCTCTCTATGGCGTACGGATCGAGTTGTCCCTTACTTTATGGCTTGATAATGACTAGATTAGGCCTAGTACACCTGACACTGCCGCATATATAGTGGGGTTTCATTGGCTGTCAACAATCCTAAACAACATCGCTCCATATATGGATTGCTGTCGATCGATCATGGGGAACATGGCACACGATCAATCTAGCCATCCAAAGCTCGACCGCTAGTGGTAATTTCCGACGTTTACATGACCGGTGATCGTCATGCTCAACAGTTGCAAGTACAGTGTGCACTGCACTGATTGTCCTGAGTCCTGACTCCTGTGTAGACCGATCTTAAACGGAGCAATTGTTGTCTTGTGTATGCATCGGCATGGTGCTTGGCAGTTGGACCCCTGTTCAGATCGATCGATCGATCTCGATGGACACAGATGGAGCATATCATCGTGTCGCCTCTTCGTCAGAGTAGGGGCCGGCCAGGTTAAAGTCATGGGTCTCCAGTCATACATAGTACATTGTCGACCTGAAAACTCATCTCGTGTTGACAGCGTGCACTTGCTAATTTTTACATCCGGTCCTGGCCAGTGGGCGAGCGAGTGGATTTGCCTTTTGATCCCTTTGTCGAGCCAGTTTTGGGCTAGCCGGAAGAAGTGAACGTGCCTAGATTTGTAGTACTGTCGAGAGCCAACTAGAAAGCTAGCTACTCGGAGAAATGTGTCCGCTTTAGTCAGTGACGGACATAGGATTTTAGCAAAGGGTATACCACACCAAAAAAATTGATGTTCCTATTGACATACAATTTTATCTTAAAATATAAACAAAAATAATGGATTATGAAATATATCTAAATAATTAAGTAGAAATAGATTTTACATTGTAACAATTGATGTTCCACTTAGCCATCTGAGACAGCCCACCCTGATGATTTGCCCAATTCTCCTGACCATTGGTCTTCCCTCTGCCTCTCCCTTTGCTTCCTTTTCCACGATCCCCCATGTTATAAGTAAGCTGACTCTCTTCCAGCCACAGGCACTGCAGACCCGAGGTGTGACATGGATATGCCACACGGGTACCTCATTGGTATACCCGGTCCAGCCCAGGGAAGGCCCACGTGTAGACTTGATGCGCAAGAAGACTCCGGGTGGCCCAAGCCCAGTAGAAGTTCGACTCATTGGAGAACACGGCCAAGCTGTAGATAGAATATTTAAGGGTGAAACCCTAACTTATAACCGACTCGACCTATCCCCGAGACCTGTCCTATCTATATAAAGTCCAGGAGGGCACGACGAGGAGGCTCTCTCCAACTCATACACACACCTCACGCCAGATTGCATCTGCGCACCCCCTGTAACTTTCGGTTCCGCCCTCAATCAAGAATAGATAAGCAGGAGTAGGGTTTTTTTCGCTCCGGGGGCCTGAACCTGGGTAAACCTCGTGTCCCCTTGCTGCGTGTCTGTTAACCGTCTCGCGATCTCCAGCAACCCCATCTTCTCCATAACCCTAGTCCATAACAATGGGCATTGACGAGTCGAACCCTCGTCAAGGTGAGCTCTACTACCGCCACCACTACGAGGGGGTAGGAATAAGCCCTAGGCCTTGGTGAAGTTCTGCTTATATACGATGGGACATGTGTCTCCCTGGGGGTGGTTGTGGTGGTGGAGGTGGGCGTAGCATTTGGTAGCACATGGGCTGCAAAGGACAACTCCAAAGTTGGGAGAGAAAGGCATCCATGCCCCCCTCAGAACCCATGCCATCCATTTCTTCCCTAGGGCCTTTCCACAGCTTAAACTTCTTCATCTGTCTACTTGGACCCTTCCAAAATGCAGATTCCCGCCATTGTTTCCTCTGTTCCTCATCCCGACTTGCTGAACCAGTGGCAGTGAGGAGGGCCTCGTTGAACAGGTGTGTCTGCAGATTGAGGTCCAACAGTCCTACCTCCACACCCAATTCCTTTCTCGAGAAGCTCGGAACCATCTGCACTGTCTTGCAAAGCTTCAACAGGGGCTGCGCCAAATCCTGTTCCAGTCTCGAGAACATTGAGTTCGCACGACGCGGTCTTCACCGCCTCTACTTTTGATCATCTCCTTCTGACAGTTCCGCGCAGAACACGGTTTGCTCAACAACAATTTGCTTAGCGACACAAGCTTGCACGGTATTGGGGCTAATTATCGGAACTTCCGCGAGGTCAACCCGCATCCTGTCGGAGTCGCCCACTTTGATGTGGATTGGTACAAAGGATCCAATGCAGAGGTTGAGGCTAGTCTCTCCTGTAGGGGTTAGTAGCATGGAAAACAAAAAATTTCTACCGCATGCACACAAACAAGCCAAGATCTATCTACTAGATTGAAGCAACGAGTCGATTAGAGTACTCACCCTCGAAGATTCCAAAGCGGTTAACAAGAGCAGATTCTCGTGGGTGATGTAATCGTACACTTGCTGATCTCAAGATCGCGTAGACGATCCTTCCGGCGCTGCGTTTCGGCGCTTCCAATGGGTCACACGTGGTATTTTCGATGAAGACCTTCCTCTCCCTTGTTCCAACAGGCAGTGGAGGTTGTAGTTCTCCCCTCGCAATTCCGACAGCACGACGCCGTGGTGTCGAAAGTGGAGGGAAGATCCTGTAGGGCTTCGCCTAAGCCGTTGCGAGTTATGGTTGTTGGAGATATGCCCTAGAGGTAATAATAAATGTAGTTATTATTATATATCTTTGTGTTTATGATAAATGTTTACATTCATGCTATAATAGTATTAACAAGGAAACCATTAATACTTGTGTGATTTGTAAACTTAATTTGAAGTCCCTAGTATGGCCTCTATACTTCACTAGCTTGTTGGTTGATTGATGATGTGGTTTCTTTGTCATGAACATTGAGATGTTATCAACAACAAGATCATATCGTTAGGAGAATGATATGGTGGACATACTCCTATAGACAAGCGTAGCATAAAGATCAAGTCATTTCAATAGTTCAATTGCTATATGCTTTCTGATACATAGTAACCTAATTCCTTCGACCATGAGATCATGCATATTGCCTTACTGGATGGATGCTTTGATGTCATCAAACACCACACCGTAACAGGGTGGCTATAAAAGTGGCATTGGGTGTTCGGAAAGTATTGGTTGAAACACATGGATCAAGAGTGGGATTTGTCCATCCACATGACGGATAGATATTCTCTGTGCCCTCTCTGTGAAATGTCATCCAATTAGCTTGCAAGCATGTGACTTGGTCACAAGGGATCTCATATCACGGGAACGAGAAAAGAGTACTTATCAGTAACGAGGTTGAACTAGGTATGCAGAGATACCGACGATCATGACCTCGGATAAGTAACATATCGTGAGACAAAGGGAAATTGGTATCGTATGTAAGTGGTTCATTCGATCGCAAAGTAATCGTAGAAATATGTGGGAGCCATATGAATTTCCAGATTCCTCTATTGGTTATTGTTCGGAGAAGTGTCTCGATCATGTCCGCATAATTCACGAACCGTAGGGAGACACACTTAAGGATTCGACGTTGTTTGAGTAGTTATGGTATTATGAGAAAGAGACCGAATGTTGTTCGGAGTCTCGGATGGGATCCGGGATATCACGAGGTGATCCGGAATGGTCCGGAGAATAAGATTCATATAAGGAAAGTCCTGCTTTGGAGTTGGGGAATGGTTAGGTGTTTTCATCGGAACATTCTAGAAGGTCCCGAATGTCCCAAGACCGGGGAAGGGGTACATGAATGTGTCATTGCAAGATGGAATGATTGCATCATGTACTAAGTGTTCTCGCTGTCCAAAATAAAGGGTTTATTTAATTCCTAAATTGAAAAGTCAAACCGCCGATTTCTGGAAAGAGGAGAAGTTGAAACCGACTTGGGGAGGAGTCCTCCTCCCAAGCCGGGCGGCCAGCCCTAGGCCGAGTTGGGGAGGGACTCCTCCCTCCCGGGCGCCAGCCCTCCCACCTATAAAGGGAGGCAGGGCCTCCCTCTACACACACAAGTTCCTATCCTCTAAACTAGAAACTAGACCTAGACCCCGGTTTAGAGCTGTTTCGGTTTAGAGCCTTCTAATTGGTTTAGAGCCCTCTAATTGGTGTGTCTAATTACTAGACCACTAATAGCCTCTCTCATAAGCTCCACCATACTCGCACCGGCTTAAGGCGAAGCCCTGCGGGATCTCCCCTCTACTTCCCGTACCACGCCGTTGTGCTGCCGGAATCGCGAGGAGAGTGCTACAACCTCCGCTGCCTGCTGGAACAAGGGAGAGGAAGGTCTTCGTCGAGTACCGAACGTGTGACCGACTGCGGGAGCGCTGCCGGAACGCTGCGCCGGAAGGATCGTCTACGCGATCTTGAGATCGGAAAGAGTACGACTACATCACCCACGAGAATCTGCTCTCGTTAAACACTTTGGAATCTTCGAGGGTGAGTTATTCCATCGACTCGTTGCTACAATCTAGTAGATAGATCTTGGCTTGTTTGTTTGTATGCGATAGAAAATTTTTGTTTTCCATGCTACGAACCCCTCAAAGTGGTATCGAGCCGTGTCTATATGTAGATCTGTTGACGAGTAGAACACAATGGTCATTGTGGCGTTGATGCTTTATTGTAGATTGCTTTTGTGTACTTTGCATCTTGCGGTATGTTGGGATGAAGCGGCCGGGCTAACCTTACATGACATCGTTCATGAGACTTGCTCCACGCTAACATGCAACTTGTATTGCATAAGTGGCTTTATGGTGCCTGCTTTCTCCTAGCATAGTTAAGATCCAATTTACAACGGGTAATCAACAATGCTAGTATCAATGTTGTGGTTCTTGTTCGTAAGTTAGAACGACACTTATGGAAAGCCCCAAACCACGTAAAATATGCAAAGAAAATAGAAGCGTCTAACTTTGTTTTGCAGGGGTGTGCAGTGATGTGATATGGCCATGATTGTGATTATATTTGATGTATGCAATGTTCCTTATTGTAAGTTGGCAACGGTGAGCCATATGGTTGTCTTTAATTTCTGTTAAGACCTGCGTGTCTATTCAAAATAGTTGTAATAGTTGAAGCTGGTGGACGACAACCATGAAGAAGCGTCATTGACCTTGATGCTATGCCGGAGATGATGGAGATCATGTTCGTGCTTGAAGATGGAGATCGGAAGCACAAAGAAGAAAGGCCATATCATATCACATATTATGAATTGCATGTGATGTTAATCCTTTATGCATCTTGTATTGCTTAGTAGACGACGGTAGCATTATAAGATGATCCCTCATGCACATAAATTTCAAGTTCTAAAGTGTTCACCCTTAGTATGCACTGCCAAAGCTTGCTTCAAGCACCACGTGATGATCGGGTGTCTTTGATTCCATGGTGACTACAACGTAAGCAAGCCAGATTTGCTTATGCGGAAGCTAAGGTTTGTCTTGACGAGCCTAGCATGTACGACATGGCCTCAGAACACGGATCGAAAAGGCAAAGCATGAATCATATAGTAGATATGATGAACATGATGATTGTTCGCCATTGAAACTATATCAACTCTCGTGATGATCGGTGTTGATGTAGTGGATTTGGTTCGTGTGATCACTAAAACAATGTGAGGATGTTGTTTTGAGTGGAGTTCACCTAGTTTAATTTCATTAATTAATTTGAACTCAATTTGTCATAAACTTAGTCTAAACTATTGCAAATATGTTGTAGATCAATGGCAGCCCTACCTTCAATTTTAATGCGCCTAGAGAAAGAAAAGTTGAAAAACAATGGAAGCAACTCATGGATTGGTTCCAATTTGAGGATTGTCCTCACAATTGGTAATTTGACCTATGTCTGGATGCACCGCTAGGTGACCCACTGGTGATGCTACCGATGAAGTAAAGAATGTTTACCTCGCCGAAGAATCGGTACTCCATAGTTCAGTGTGCTATCTTGTATGGTTTAGAATCGGAGCTTCGTAAAAGGTTTGAAGAGTCGACCATATGATATTGTCGAGGATCTCAAATTAATCTTTGAGACTCATGCAATTGAAAGTTATGAAGCTTCGAAAAGTTCTTTAAGCGCAAGATGGAAGAGGGTAGCTCCGTCGGTGAGCATGTGCTTAAGATGTGCAGGCACGCAAATAAACTTCAAAGTTTGGGTATAGTGATTCCTAATACTTTGGGGTTTACCGCATCCTCCAATCACTACCACCAAGTTACAAGAACTTTGTGATGAACTACAACATGCGAACATGAACAAAGAGTTGTAACTATTTGCTATGTTAAAATCTGCGAAGTGGAGATCAAGAAAGAGCACCAAGTGTTGATGGTCAATAAGACCACCAAATTCAAGAAAGGCAAGTCTAAGGTAAGGACACTTCAAGAAGGGTGGTAAGAAAGTTACCATACCGACGAAGAGGACCAAGGCTGGACCCAAGCCTGAAACCGAGTGCTTTTACCGCAAGGGAGAAGGTCCTGAAGCGGAATTGCCCAAAGTACTTGGCAGAATTGAAGAACGGCAACATCAAGAAGAAAGGTATATCAGATATACATTTTATTGATGTGTATCTCAATAGTATTCGTAGTAGTTCCTTGGTATTTGATACTGGTTCGGTTGCTCATATTTGTAACTCAAACAGAGCTAGAATAAGCGGAAGCTAGTAAAGAACGAGGTGACGCGCTGGGAAACGGATCAAAGGTTGATGTGATCGCGGGCACACTACCTCTTCATCTACCATCGGGATTAGTTTTATACTTAAATAATTGTTATTTGGTGCTGCGTTGAGCATGAACATTATATCGGGATCTTGTTTATTGCGAGGCAGTTACTTGTTTAAATACGAGAATAATGGTTTTTCGATTTATTTTAGTATTGTGTTTTTTGCACATTAACCTTTGATATATGGTATATTCATATTGATTCTCGTTATTAGAAATACACATATTAATAACATTGAGGCTAAACGTTTGAAATCAAGCGATAATTTGACCTATATGTGGTAATCGCTGCCTTGGTCACATTGGAGTGAAGCGATGAAGAAACTCCATTCCGATGGACTTCTTGAATCACTTGATTTTGAATCACTTGAAAGATGCGAAGCATGTCCGATGGGTAAAATGACTAAGACTCCATTTTCGGTATGATGGAGCGAGCTACGAGACTTATTGGAAATCATACATACCGATGTGTGTGGTCCAATGAGTGTAGCATCGTGATGGTTATCGTTATGTTCTTACCTTCACGGATGACTTGAGTAGATATGGGTATATCTATTTCATGAAACATAAGTCCAAACTTTCGAGAAGTTTAAGGAGTTTCAAAGTGAGGTAGAGAATCAACGTAACAAGAAGATTAAATTTCTACGTTCGATCGTGGAGGTGAATATCTGTTACGAAGTTTGGCGAGCATTTGAAGAAATGTGGAATACTTTCAGCTTGACACCGCCGGAACACCACAGCGTAATGGTGTGTCCGAACGTCAGAATCGAACTCTCTTAGATATGGTTCGTTCTATGATGTCACTTGAGATTTGCCACTATCATTTTGGGGTTATGCATTAGAAACAGCATTCACTTTAAATAGGGCACCGTCTAAATCCGTTGAAACGACACCGTATGAATTATGGTTTGGGAAGAAACCTAAATTGTCGTTCCTTAAAGTTTGGGGATGCGAAGCCTATGTAAAGAAGTTACAGCGGACAAGCTTGACCCAAAGCGGAAAAAAATGCGTCTTCATAGGATACCTGAAGGAAACTATTGGGTATACCTTCTATCATAGATCCGAAGGCAAAATCTTTGTTGCCAAGAATGGATCCTTTCTAGAGAAGGAATTTCTCTCGAAAGAAGTGACTGGAAGGAAAGTAGAACTCGACGAGGTTGTCGAACCTTCTCTCGAATTGCGAGTAGCGCAAAGACCGAAGAAGTTCTGTGGTGCCCGCACCAATAAGAGAGGAAGCTAGTGATGGTGATCATGAAACTTCGGTTGAAGTTGCTCTGAGCCTCGGAGGTCAACGAGAAATCGTACCACTCCAGTTGGTATGATTCCGTTATGAATGTCATGTTGGTGGACAACACCGATGACCCCGAGACATATGAGGAAGCAATGATGAGCCCAGATTCCAATAAATGGCAAGAAGCCATGAACCGAGATTGGATCCATGTACGAAAACCAAGTATGGACTTTGGTGGACTTACCGGATGGCCGGAAGGCTGTCGAGAACAAATGGATTTTCAAGAAGAAAACAGATGTTGATGGTAATGTTACTATCTATAAAGCTCGACTTGTCGCAAAAGGGTTTCGACAAATTCAAGGAGTTGACTACGATGAGACTTTCTCACCGGTAGCGAAGCTAAAGTCTGTGAGGATTATGTTAGCAATCGCTGCATATTATGATTATGAGATATGGCAGATGGATGTCAAAACAGCATTCCTCAATGGAGACATTGATGAAGAGTTGTATATGATGCAACCCAAAGGTTTTGTCGATCCTAAAGATGCTAACAAGGTATGCAAACTTCAACGGTCCATCTATGGATTGAAGCAAGCATCCCGAAGTTGGAATCAACGTTTTGATAAGGTAATCAAAGTTTTGGTTTTATACAAACTTATGGAGAAGCTTGTATTTACAAGAAAGTGAGTGGGAGCTCTGTAGCATTCTTAATACTGTATGTGGATGACATATTGTTGATTGGGAATGATGTAGACCTTCTTAATAGTGTCAAAGAGTATTTGAATAATAGTTTTTCAATGAAGGATCTTGGCGAAGCAGCTTACATATTAGGCATAAAGATTTATAGAGATAGATCGAAACGCCAACTATCATTGTCACAAAGTACATATTTGGACAAAGTTCTAAAGAGGTTTGGAATGGAAGATAGCAAGAAAGGGTTCTTGCCCATGTTGCTAATATGACCTTGAGTAAAACTCAAAGTCCGACATCGTGAAGATAGAGAAAAGATGAGTAAGACTCCTATGCCTCAGCCATAGGATCTCTAATGTATGCCATGCTATGTACTAGACCCGACATCGCATATGTCGTTAGTCTAACTAGCAGATATCAAAGTGATCCAGGAGTGGATCATTGACAGCAGTCAAAACATCCTTAAGTACTTGAGAAGAACTAAGGATATGGTTCTTTCTTATGGAGGTGATGAACAGCTCGTTGTTAATGGTTACACCGATGCTAGTTGGAACACCGATCCGGATGATTCTAAATCACAACTGGATAATGATTTATTTTGAATGGTGCAGCTTAGCTGGAGGAGTGCAAAGCAAAGCGTTGTGGCGAGATCTTCAACTGAATCGGAATACATGGTCTTGGAGGCTTCACAAGAAGCGATATGGATGAAAGAGTTCATTACAGAGCTGGGTGTGGTTCTAGTGCGCTGGACCCAATGTCTATCTCTTGTGATAACATGGGCGCCATAGCCAATGCGCAAGAACCAAGGTCACACAAGAAGTGAAGCATATCAAGCTGCGTTTTCACGCTATTCGAGAACATATCCAGATGGGGATATAAAGATTTGCAAAGTACACACAGATCTGAATGTGGCGGATCCGTTGACTAAACCTCTCCCAAGGGCAAAACATGACCAACACCAAACTGCCATGGGTGTTAGTATATTACCATGTAATCTAGATTAGATGACTCTAGTGCAAGTGGGAGACTGTTGGAGATATGCCTAGAGGTAATAATAAATGTAGTTATTATTATATATCTTTGTGTTTATGATAAATGTTTACATTCATGCTATAATAGTATTAACAAGGAAACCATTAATACTTGTGTGATTTGTAAACTTAATTTGAAGTACCTAGTATAGCCTCTATACTTCACTAGCTTGTTGGTTGATTGATGATGTGGTTTCTTTGTCATGAACATTGAGATGTTATCAACAACAAGATCATATCGTTAGGAGAATGATATGGTGGACATACTCCTATAGACAAGCGTAGCATAAAGATCAAGTCATTTCAATAGTTCAATTGCTATATGCTTTACGATACATAGTAACCTAATTCCTTCGACCATGAGATCATGCATATTGCCTTTATCTGGATGGATGCTTTGATGTCATCAAACACCACACCGTAATGTGGTGGCTATAAAAGTGGCATTGGGTGTTCGGAAAGTATTGGTTGAAACACATGGATCAAGAGTGGATTTGTCCATCCACATGACGGATAGATATTCTCTCGGGCCCTCTCGGTGAAATGTCATCCAATTAGCTTGCAAGCATGTGACTTGGTCACAAGGGATCACATATCACGGAACGAGAAAAGAGTACTTATCAAGAACGAGGTTGAACTAGGTATGCGGAGATACTGTCGATCATGACCTAGGATAAGTTATATATCGTGAGACATAGTGAAATTTGTATCGTATGTAAGTGTTTCATTCGATCGCAAATTAATCTTAGAAATATGTGGGAGACATATTTATTTCAATATTCCTCTATTGGTTATTGTTCGAGAAGTGTCTCGATCATGTCCGCATAATTCACGAACCGTAGGGAGACACACTTAAGGATTGACGTTGTTTGAGTAGTTATGGTATTATGAGAAAGAGACCGAATGTTGTTGAGTCTCGGATGGGATCCGGATATCACGAGGTGATCCGGAATGGTCCGAGAATAAGATTCATATAAGGAAAGTCCCGTTTGGAGTTGGGGAATGGTTCCGTGTTTTCATCGAACATTCTAGAAGGTCCCGAATGTCCGACTGGGGGAAGGGGTACATGAATGTGTCATTGCAAGATGGAATGATTGCATCATGTACTAAGTGTTCTCGCTGTCCAAAATAAAGGGTTTATTTAATTCCTAAATTGAAAAGTCAACCGCCAGCTTTGTCAAACCGCCAGTTTTGGAAAGAGGAGAAGTTGAAACCGACTTGGGAGGAGTCCTCCTCCCCAAGCCGGGCCAGCCCTAGGCCGAGTTGGGGAGGGACTCCTCCTCCTGGCGCGCCAGCCCTCCCACCTATAAAGGGAGGCAGGGCCTCCCTCTACACACACACAAGTTCCTATCCTCTAAACTAGAAACTAGACCTAGACCCCGGTTTAGAGCTGTTTCGGTTTAGAGCCTTCTAATTGGTTTAGAGCCCTCTAATTGGTGTGTCTAATTACTAGACCACTAATAGCCTCTCTCATAAGCTCCACCATACTACTTTGGCTTAAGGCAAGCCTCGGGATCTCCCTCTACCTCCTGTACCACGCCACAGTGCCGAATCATGAGGAGAGTGCTACAACCTCCGCCGCCATTGGAACAAGGAGAGGAAGGTCTTCGTCGAAAACCGAACGTGTGACCGATCAAGCGGAGCGCCTTGAACGCTGGCGCCGGAAGGATCGTCTACGCGATCTTGAGATCGGAAAGAGTACGACTACATCACCCACGAGAATCTGCTCTCGTTAAACACTTTGGAATCTTCGAGGGTGAGTTATTCCATCGACTCGTTGCTACAATCTAGTAGATAGATCTTGGCTTGTTTGTTTGTATGCGATAGAAAATTTTTGTTTTCCATGCTACGAACCCCTACAATGGTGGATCTAGGGTTTTCGGCAATCTAGGTTTAGAAGGCAGGAGAGGAGGAGGAGGTGTCGGCGGCGGCGACGGGCCGACGGCGGCGTGCAGCGCATGGGGTAGGGAGGGCTAGGTTGTGTGCTCTTTGGGGCATCCCTCCCCCTCTATTTATGAGAGGGAGGGAGGCTTGGAAGAGGGGAGTTTGAATCCATACCCAAACCCAAGTTGGATAGAAGGAAGGACCCTTTCCTTCTTCCACTTGGAAACTATTGTTCCAATTTGACTTTTCAAACCTCCCTTTTGACTTTCAATTTAGAGCTTTATTTCTCTCTCGCAAATGCCCAACCAAAGTGACCTAGGACATGATCCAATCATTCCTCTTACCCATGACACATTCATGGACCATTCCCCTTCCGGTCCGGTGAACCTTCTAGAACCTTCTAGAACCTCTCCGATGAAAACATCAAAATCATTCCCGAACTCCGGAATCGGACTTTCCTTATATGAATCTTATTCTACGGACCATTTTGGATCTCCTCGTGATATCCCGGATCCCATCCGAGACTCCGAACAACATTCGGTTTCCCTACTTACATTCCATATCTACTAAACAACATCGAATCCTTAAGCGTGTCTCCCTACGGTTCGTGAATTATGCGGACATGACCGAGACACTTCTCTGATCAATAACCAATAGAGGAATCTAGAAATTCGTATGGCTCCCACATATTTCTACGATTACTTTGCCATCGAATGAACCACTTACATACGATACCAATTTCCCTTTGTCTCGCGATAGTTTACTTATCCGAGGTTTGATCGTAGGTATCTCTGCATACCTAGTTCAACCTCGTTACCGATAAGTACTCTTTTCTCATTTCCGTGATATGTGATCCCTTGTGAGCCAGTCACATGCTTGCAAGCTAATTGGATGACATTCCACCGAGAGGGCCGAGAGTATATCTATCCTCATATGGATGGACAAATCCCACTCTTGATCCATGTGCCTCAACACATACTTTCCGAACACTCAATGCCACCTTTATAGCCACCTAGTTACGGTGTGGTGTTTGATGTCATCAAAGCATCCTTCCGATGATGGTGATTAACATGATCTCATGGTCGAAGGAATCAGGTTACTATGTATCAGAAAGCTTATAGCAAACGAACTATTGAAATGACTTGATCTTTATGCTAGGCTTAACTATAGGAGTATGTCCATCATACCATTCTCCTAATGATATGGTATCGTTGTTAATAACATCTCAATGTTCATGATAGAGAAACCGCGATCATCTATTAACCAACAAGCTAGTATTATAAAGAGGCTTTACTAGGGACTCTAATTTAGTTTACAAATCACACAAGTATTAATGTTTCCTGTTAATACTATTATAGCATGAATGTAAACATTTATCATAAACACAAAGATATAATAATAACCACTTTTATTATTGCCTCTAGGGCATATCTTCAACAGTCTCCCACTTGCACTAGAGTCAACTAATCTAGATTACATGGTAATATACCGAACACCCATGGCGGTTTGGTGCTGGTCATGTTTTGCCCTTAGGAGAGGTTTAGTCAATGGATCCGCCACATTCAGATCTTTGTGTACTTTGCAAATCTTTATATCACCATCTTGGACATGCTCTCAAATAGCGTGAAAACGTAGCTTGATGTGCTTCAGCTTCTTGTGTGACCTTGGTTCTTGCGCATTGGCTATGGCACCCATGTTATCACAATAGATAGACATTGGGTCCAGCGCACTTGGAACCACACCGAGCTCTGTAATGAACTCCTTCATCCATATCGCCTCTTGTGAAGCCTTCGAAGCAGATATGTATTCCGATTCAGTTGAAGATCTCGCCACAACACTTTGCTTTGCACTCCTCCATCTAACTGTTGCACCATTCAAAGTAAATACATATCCAGATTGGGATTTACAATCATCCGGATCGGTGTTCCAACTAGCATCGGTGTAACCATTAACAACGAGTTGTTCATCACCTCCATAAGAAAGAACCATATCCTTAGTTCTTCTCAAGTACTTAAGGATGTTTTTGACCGCTTTCCAATGATCCACTCCTGGATCACTTTGATATGTGCTAGTCAAACTAACAACATATGCAATGTCGGGTCTAGTACATAGCATGGCATACATAAGAGATCATATGGCTGAGGCATAGGGAGTTTTACTCATCCTTTCTCTATCTTCTGCCGTTGCAGGACTTTGAGTTTTACTCAAGGTCGATAAACATGGGCAAGAACCCTTTCTTGCTATCTTCCATTCCAAACCTCTTTAGAACTTTGTCCAAATATGTACTTTGTGACAATGATATTATGCGTCTCGATCTATCTCTATAAATCTTTATGCCTAATATGTAAGCTGCTTCGCCAAGATCTTTCATTGAAAAACTATTATTCAAATAATCCTTGACACTATTAAGAAGGTCTACATCATTCCCAATCAACAATATGTCATATACATATAGTATTAAGAATGCTACAGAGCTCCCACTCACTTTCTTGTAAATACAAGCTTCTCCATAAGTTTGTATAAAACCAAAACTTTTGATTACCTTATCAAAACGTTGATTCCAACTCCGGGATGCTTGCTTAAATCCATAAATGGACCGTTTGAAGTTTGCATACCTTGTTAGCATATTTAGGATCGACAAAACCTTTGGGTTGTACCATATACAACTCTTTATCAATGTCTCCATTGAGGAACACCGGTTTGACATCCATCTGTCATATCTCATAATCATAATATGCAGCGATTGCTAACAAAATCCTCATAGACTTAGGTTTGCTACCGGTGAGAAAGTCTCATCGTAGTCAACTTCTTGAATTTGTCGAAACCCTTTTGCGACAAGTCGAGCTTTATAGACAGTAACATTACCATCAGCATCTATTTTCTTCTTGAAAATCCATTTGTTCTCGACAGCCTTTCTGCCATCTGGTAAGTCCACCAAAGTCCATACTTGGTTTTCGTACATGGATCAAATCTCGGATTTCATGGCTTCTTGCCATTTATTGAAATCTGGGCTCATCATCGCTTACTCATATGTCGCAGGGTCATCGGTGTTGTCCACCAACATGACACTCATAACAGGATCATACCAATCAGAAGTGGTACGAGTTCTCGTTGACCTGCGAGGTCCTGTAGTTACTTCAACTGAAGTTTCATGATCGACATCATTAGCTTCCTCTCTTATTGGTGTAGGCGCCACAGGAACTACTTCCGGTGCTGCGCTACTCTCAAGTTCGAGAGAAGGTTCAACAACCTCGTCGAGTTCTACTTTCCTTCCAGTCACTTCTTTCGAGAGAAACTCCTTCTCTAGAAAGGATCTATTCTTAGCAATGAAGATTTTGCACTCGGATCTATGATAGAAGGTATACCCAATAGTTTTCTTCGGGTATCCTATGGAGACACATTTTTCTGCTTTGGGTTCAAGCTTGTCGAGCTGTAACTTCTTTACATAAGCTTCGCAACCCCAAACTTTAAGGAACGACAATTTAGGTTTCTTTCCAAACCATAATTCATACGGTGTCGTTTTAACGGATTTAGATGGTGCCCTATTTAAAGTGAACGCGGCTGTTTCTAATGCATAACCCCAAAATGATAGCGGTAAATCTGTAAGTGACATAATAGAACGAACCATATCTAAGAGAGTTTGATTATGACGTTCAGACACACCATTACGTTGTGGTGTTCCCGGTGGTGTCAATTGTGAAAGTATTACGCATTTCTTAAAATGCTCGCCAAACTCGTAACTTAGATATTCACCTCCACGATCAGATCATAGAAATTTAATCTTCTTGTTACATTGATTCTCTACCTCACTTTGAAATTCCTTCAACTTCTTGAAAGTTCCGGACTTATGTTTCATGAAATAGATATTCCCATATCTACTCTAGTCATCCGTGAAGGTAAGAACATAACGATAACCACCGCGCGATGCTACACTCATTGGACCACATACATCGGTATGTATGATTTCCAATAAGTCCGTAGCTCGCTCCATCATACCAGAAAATGGAGTCTTAGTCATTTTACCCATCAGACATGCTTCGCATCTTTTAAGTGATTCAAAATCAAGTGATTCAAGAAGTCCATCGGAATGGAGTTTCTTCATACGCTTCACTCCAATATGACCAAGACGACAGTGCCACATATAGGTCGAGTTATTGCTCAATTTCAAACGTTTAACTTCAATATTATTAATATGTGTATTTCTATAATCGAGATTCAACCAGAATAGACCATCTATCAAAGGTGCATGTGCATAAAACATATTACTCATATAAATCGAACAACCATTATTCTCGGACTTAAACAAGTAACCGTCTCGCAATAAACAGGATCCGAATATAATGTTCATGCTTAACTGAGGCACCAAATAACAATTATTTAAGTATAAAACTAATCCCGATGGTAGATGAAGAGGTAGCGTGCCGACTGCGATCACATCAACCTTTGATCCATTTTCAACGTGCATCGCCACCTCGTTCTTTGCTAGTTTCCGTCTATTCTGCAGCACCTATTTCAAGTTACAAATATGAGCAACCGAACCAGTATCAAATACCCAGGCACTACTGCGAGTACTAGTGAGATACACATCAATAATATGTATATCGGATATACCTTTCTTCTTGATGTTGCCGTTCTTCAAATCCGCCAAGTACTTAGGGCAATTTCGCTTCCAGTGACCTTCTCCCTTGCAATAAAAACACTCAGTATCAGGCTTAGGCCCAGCCTTGGTCTTCTTCGCCGGCGCGCTAACTTTCTTATCGCCCTTCTTGAAGTTTCCCTTTTTCTTAGACTTGCCTTGCTTCTTGAATTTGGTGGTCTTATTGACCATCAACACTTGGTGCTCTTTCTTGATCTCCACTTCCGCAGACTTTAACATGGAGAAGAGTTCGGGCAACGACTTGTCCATGTTTTGCATATTGTAGTTCATCACAAAGTTCTTGTAACTTGATGGTAGTGATTGGAGGACACGGTGAATCCCCAAAGCATTAGGAATCACTATACCCAAGCTTTGAAGCTTGCTTATGCTGCCTGCATATCTTAAAGAACTTTTCAGAAGCCTCATAACTCTCAACTGCCGCGTGAGCCTCAAATATCATTTTGAGTTCATGAACAATATCATGTGGGTCATGGTTCTCAAACCTTTTCTAAATCTCCGATTCCAAACCATACAAGATAGCACACTGAACTGTGGAGTACTGATTCTTTCGAGCGAGAAAAGCATTCTTTACCTCATCGGTAGCATCAGCTGCAGGTGGGTCACCCAGCGGTGCATCCAGCACATAGGTCAAATTACCAACATGGAGGACAATCCTCAAATTGAGGAACCAATCCGCGAAGTTGCTTCCATTATTTTTCAACTTTTCTTTCTCTAGGAACGCATTAAAATTGATGGTAGGGGCCGCCATTGATCTACAACATATTTGCAATAGTTTAGACTAAGTTTATGACAAATTGTGTTCTAACTAATAGTTAAATTAATCTAGGTGAACTCCCACTCAAACAATATCCCTCACATTGTTTTAGTGATCACACGAACCAAATCCACCACATAAAAACCGATCATCACGAGAGTTGATGTAGCTTCAATGGCGAACAATCAATATGTTCATCATATCTACTATATGACTCATGCTTTACCTTTAGGTGATCCGTGTTCCAAGACCATGTCTGTACATGCTAGGCTCGTCCAGATCAAACCTTAGCTTCCGCATGAGCAAATTTGGCTTGCTCCTGTTGTATACACTCGCAGAATCTAACACACCCGATCATCACGTGGTGCTTCGAAACAACGAGCTTTAGCAACAATGCTTACTAAGGATGAACACTTTATAACTTGAAATTTTTGTGCTAGAGGGATCATCTTATAATGCTACCGTCGCGAACTAAGCAATACAAGATGCATAAAAGGATTAACATCACATGCAATTCAAAATATGTGATATGATATGGCCATTCTTCTTGTGCTTCCGATCTCCATCTTCAAGAACGAACATGATCTCCATCATCACCGGCATGGCGTCAAGGTCAATGGCGCCGCTTCATGGTTGTCGTCCACAGGCATCAACTATTACAACTACTTTGAATAATAGACACGCAGGTCTTAACGGAATTTAAAAGACAACCATATGGCTCCTGCTGGTTGCCAACTTACAATAAGGAACATTGCATACATCATATATAATCACAATCATGGCCATATCACATCACAGCACACCCCTGCAAAACAAAGTTAGACGCCTCTATTTTTCTTTGCATATTTTACGTGGTTTGGGGCTTTCAATAAGTGTCGTTCTAACTTATGAACAAGAACCACAACATTGATACTAGCATTGTCAATTACCCGTTGTAAATTGAATCTTCACTATATTGGGAGAAATAGGCACCCGCAAAGCCACTTATACAATACAAGTGGCATGTCAAGCGTGGAGCAAGTCTCATAAACGATGTCATGTAAGGTTAGCCCGGGCCGCTTCATCCCACCATCCCGCAAGATGCAAAGTACACAAGAAGAAATCGACAACAAAGCATCAACGCCCACAAAGACTATTGTGTTCTACTCGTTCAACAGATCTACATATAAATCTGGCTCTGATACCACTGTAGGGGTTCGTAGCATGGAAAACAAAAAATTTCTATCCAATGCACACAAACAAGCCAAGATCTATCTACTAGATTGAAGCAACGAGTCGATTAGAGTACTCACCCTCGAAGATTCCAAAGCGGTTAAGGAGAGCAGATTATCGTGGGTGATGTAGTCGTACACTTAACAATCTCAAGATCACGTAGACGATCCTTCTGGCGCCGCGTTCCAGCAGCGCTTCCGCAGTCGGTCACACGTTCGGTACTCGATGAAGACCTTCCTCTCCCTTGTTCCAGCAGGCAGTGGAGGTTGTAGTTCTCCCCTCGCGATTCCGGCAGCACGACGGCATGGTGTCGGAAGTGGAGGGAAGATCCCGCAGGGCTTAGCCTAACCCGGTGCGAGTTATGGTGGATCTAGGATTTCCGGCGATCTAGGTTTAGAAGGCCAGAGAGGAGGAGGAGGTGTCGTCGGCGGCTAGGGCGGCCAAGCACGGCGAGGAGTGGGAGGGCTAGGTTGTGTGCTCTTTGGGGCAGCCCTCCCCCTCTATTTATGAGAGGGACGGAGGCTTGGGAGAGGGGATTTTGAATCCATACCCAAACCCAAGTTGGATAGAGGAAGGACTCTTTCCTTCTTCCACTTGGAAACTATTGTTCCGGTTTGACTTTTCAAACCTCCCTTTTGACTTTCAATTTAGAGCTTTATTTCTCTCTCGCAAATGCCCAACCAAAGTGACCTAGGACATGATCCAATCATTCCTCTTACCCATGACACATTTATGGACCATTCCCCTTCCGGTCCGGTGAACGTTCTAGAACCTCTCTGATAAAAACATCGAAATCATTCCCGAACTCCGGAATCGGACTTTCCTTATATGAATCTTATTCTTCGGACCATTTCGGATCTCCTCGTGATATCCTGGATCCCATCCGAGACTCCGAACAACATTCGGTTTCCCTACTTACATTCCATATCTACTAAACAACATCGAATCCTTAAGTGTGTCTCCCTACGGTTCGTGAATTATGCGGACATGACCGAGACACTTATCCGATCAATAACCAATAGAGGAATCTGGAAATTCGTATGGCTCCCACATATTTCTACGATTACTTTACGATCGAATGAACCACTTACATACGATACCAATTTCCCTTTGTCTCACGATAGTTTACTTATCCGAGGTTTGATCGTCGGTATCTCTGCATACCTAGTTCAACCTCGTTACCGATAAGTACTCTTTTCTCGTTGCCGTGATATGTGATCCCTTGTGAGCCAGTCACATGCTTGCAAGCTAATTGGATGACATTCCACCCAGAGGGCCCAGAGTATATCTATTCATCATATGGATAGATAAATCTCACTCTTGATCTATGTGCCTCAACTACTAGGAAATACCCTACTAGTGAGGCACCGAATTTGGATATTAGTGACCCACTAGTGGTGCGCCACTAGCGAGGAGCCACTAGTAAACTTTACTAGTGGCGCACCTGGTGGTGCCTCACTTATAATATATACTAGTGACGCACCCCCATTGGTGCCTCACTAATATAGGTGCGCCACTAGTAGAAAAAATGGTGGGCCACTACTATATTTTTGGAAACAGTTTTTAAATATATTGTACAGGTATTTGTACATAGCTATACGGTTCAAATACAGTACATTATACACGGTTATATGATTCAAATATGGTACATTATATAGTATACAAACAGACATAAACTGATCACTTGGATTTGACCTAAAGAGAGATAAGACTAAGACAATTGTAGTTCGTCACATTGCTTAGAATCCGAAATAGAGACAAGTGTCAAATTATTACACAAGTGCATGTCTCGATACCAATCGAGTAGATAGCATGTTCACCTCAATGGAGGTAGTCACCTAAACCATCATCGAATAACTAGAACCAAATCACGACGGTGAGGACTATAATGTAGGTGTTCATCTGGTTCCGATTGCTGTACAACTGTTGTACATACACAAATATTAGCTACTGTATATAGATATGAGATTTTATAATTTCTACTTCAGTAATAAAACAGAAACAAATGGACCTGTCCTGAACCTGTACATGCTAGGAATGGATAAGTTCCCGAAATACTTTTAATCTGTTTAAGAAAAATCAATACTGGAAGCTATTCTACCTACTACTGATTTCAGTTCAAGGCAAACTGAAAATCAATACTGGAAGATACTCAACAATGAATGCCTGACCATGACTGGTCTGAAACCAAAAACAACCTCAAAAGACCATAGCCATGAACATTTTAGCTATATGTTTATGTCAAAACTGAATAAGATGTCCGACAAATATGGAGCTGAATAAAATTTTGACTGATTCTTATATTGTGCATATGTTTTTTAATGTGCAAGTTATATTGTGCATATAAATTTGAGTTCAAAGCGACCAAAGTCACCCGATGGAGCTATTAATTTTTTGGGTCCTTGTGTGTTCTATGCATATGATGTCTAATCACGTGAAGTGAAAATCTTAAATGCTCATCTTTGCTATATATGGTACCATGGCTATGGTCTTTTGAGGTTTGGTGAAGCAGTCATGAAAAATATTACTTTGCCCCTAGCACACTTTGGTGAAGCAGTCGACAACACATATGTCCAAATTAGATAGTATTGTACTATCTTTTCTAGCAAAGACTATAACTGCCGTTAATTGACCTTAGGCACGAGAAATATTGATCAAGTCGCATCTTACCAGTCAACATACATGTGGTACAACAACGTCAAAACAAAAGTCGACCAGCAATATAAGGGGACAGTATTGTGGATTTGGTTAGGGTTCTACTCTGTCTAGTTAACTGAATTTAGCCCTGCTAATTTTTTTTATCTTCTCAGTTCTATTACTCAGCGGCAATTGGGCTGCTACTTTAGTTCAAGCCTTGACAGGTGGAGGCAGAATTAAGCCATATCCGACCAGAAAGGTTTGGCTTCTACGACCTATCCATGCATAAATTTTGCTGTGAGCCTGTGTTATTTGCCTTTGCCTGCCACTCGCCTTGCATTGTGGGGGTCACTAGACAATACCTTTCAAAGGTCGTGCCCCTCCCCAGGGCCAACCCTACTGCAAATATTTCCATCTAGCAGGTCGACATCACTCATGCTCAGCATTCATCATCGATCTTACTTGAGCCATGGCATGCAATTGTACAGGAACTAAATGCTGCTCGCACTTAATTACAGTACTAGTATTTTTGGAGATTCGATCTTATTTCGTGTTGTAGTAGTAGTATATGCTACTAGGCCAAAGGGAAGCTGTTGCAAAAGAAGGCTGCATTATATTCTTCCACCCCCGAGGGAAGCAAAAAAGAAATTTTTAGATATGTCGATACATTCTTGGGACATGATAAATACTGTGATATATTGGAATAAATGGCTGTCAAGGAATAGAAAAGTCTATGATCATGTCAAGACCACCGTGAGGTGGTTTGCTCGGCAATGTGCTGAGACGATGAAGCTCTGGATATTTAGAACAGGGGAGAAGGAGAAGGATGCGGCTAAAATAAGAACTGCCGAGTGACACTACTGAACGTTGTAACCCTCTTTTCTTTATTCTTGCATTTTTTATTAATATGTTCTCTTACCCCTGTTGTAGCCAGCTTGCTATATGCAATCCTTGTCCTGGTGGCTCGACTTTATATCCCTTTTTTTGCAAATTACTGGGAACAAGTGCATCTTGTGAAACTTGGCTAGGATAATAGACGCATGTCC
This sequence comes from Avena insularis, assembly GCA_023614405.1. Classification (NCBI taxonomy): domain Eukaryota; kingdom Viridiplantae; phylum Streptophyta; class Magnoliopsida; order Poales; family Poaceae; genus Avena; species Avena insularis. The sequence continues at coordinate 370,958,560 of CM042695.1, read as the reverse complement.
TCTGCTTAGTTACAGAGGGGAGGGGAGAGGGGGAGTCGAGGAGGGGCTCACGTCAGAGGCGGCGGAGGGCGGAGGACGACACGACCACGGACGACGGCTCCTCCGGCGGGCTCCTCCACGGGTGGCACCTCCACGAGCTCCTTCACGGGTGGCTTTGGATCCACAGGCGGCTCTGGGATCCACGGCGCGTCGACAGTGGCAGAGCGAGGCGCGCGAGGCGAAGAGCGACGTGGTGGTCTTCGGGTGCGGCTGGATCGATCTAAGAAAGAAGAGGGCTGTGAGATTAGGGAGAGGGGGATGGGGAAGGGGGAGGGGAGGGGAGCGGCGCTCACCTGGACGGTGCTCGTGGCGGCAGGTAGGAGTGGCGGCGGCGGCAACTTTGAGCAGTGGACGGCGACAGACGGCGGCGGCGGTGCTTCGCGAATATGAGTGTTGAGATCGAAGAAAAGAAAGGATGTTGTGTCTCTATGCTTAACTGTCGGGATAGACTATAAGTGACGCAACGAGTCTACGTGGGCCACTAGTAGGAGGGGTACCACGAGACAAACAAAGATGCAGGGCTAGGCATCTGCTCCAGCAACTCTGAACCTATTCACCCACGTTTGATTGCTGGTGGCCAATTTTATTTTAAATTTATTTAAAGTACATTTTAAATGTAGAAATATTGTCCAAATACAATATGAACTATAAATTATAGTTTTAATATTTTAGATGTCGGAATATTTTTAAAAACCATAAAAGGAAAATTACGAAATAAGAACAAGTTGATTAATAATTTCATCCATCCATCCATATATAGTTTCACAATTTTTTTGTCTTTCTTTGTCACAGTTCAGTAATTTAGTCACGGAACTTCTCGTGTTCTTTTCTTAAACTCACTAGTATTCATATACTAGTGAGGCACCGGTACACGGTGCATCACTACTAAACTGCCACCTGCCACCGACCGGGTGTCCCACCTTATAAGTGACCCACCATATAAGTGTGCCTCACTAGTATTGGACATATTAGTGAGGCATCCTTACGTGACACACCACTTATAATTGAGAGAGCCCAATACAGACCGTACAACATATATAAATGGCGCACCAAATTACGTGTGGGCCACTAGTATTTGAATACTAGTGGGGCACCCTCAAAGGGTGTGTCACCAGTATATATAAGTGGCACATCGTTTCAGTTGTGGGCCACTAGTAGTGAGTTTACCTATAAGCATTTTCCTAGTAGTCCACATACTTTCCGAACACTCAATGTCACCTTTATAGCCACCCAGTTACGGTGTGGTGTTTGATGTTATCAAAGCATCATTCCGATCATGGTGATTAACATGATCTCATGGTCGAAGGAATCAGATTACTATGTATCAGAAAGCTTATAGCAAACGAACTATTGAAATGACTTGATCTTTATGCTACGCTTAACTATAGGAGCATGTCCATCATACCATTCTCTTAATGATATGATCTTGTTGTTAATAACATCTTAATATTCATGATCGAGAAATCGTGATCATCTATTAACCAATAAGCTAGTATTATAAAGAGGCTTTATCAGGAACTCTATTTTAGTTTACAAATCACACAAGTATTAATGTTTCCAGTTAATACTATTATAGCATAAATGTAAACATTTATCATAAACACAAAGATATAATAATAACCACTTTTATTATTGCCTCTAGGGCATATCTCCAACATCTCCCGAGCAGGTTTAGGAAGCCTTACTGATCGGAACTTTCGAGATCCCCAATTGGAACTGGCGGAGAGGAACCGAGATAAGCTCATTAGATCTCCATCCCTTGTTCTCCTCATCCGCTCCCGCAGCTGGTCCTCGGCATGCGCCACCGAACGACACATCCGGGGTTCCATCCTCGATTCTCGCCAGCATCAATCAATGGGAGGCTCTGGATCGAGGCACGGCGTGACGCACCAGCGGCGGCAGACTTGGAGAGGCGCGGATGGAAAAGGTAGGTGGAGTGGGGGGGAGCGGAGATGCGGGTATCGACGCGTGGCTACTCGTAGACGTCCACCGAGGCCGGCCATGGGGGATATCAAGGTGTCTCCGCCATGAACAGGACCTCGGGTCGGAAGCATGGAGTGCACATGTCCTAACATCCTAGGCGTCGTCTCTAGCTTGCTTCTTTGCAGTCACGCAAGAAGATAATGCCATGGTGCAACCTACCCTTGTCCTTTCTTCAACGAGTAACCCACATCAATATAAAACATATGATCAAAAGTTGATCGACACAAACCACAAACCTCTCTAATATCATGCATGTGTCCTTTCGAGCAGCTATCGCACGAAACAAGGTAAGATGGAGTATTTGGAGTTGTTGATAAGTTATCCCGTTCGTATTGCATAAGTACTCTAAATATCCTTGATGATTGTGGATTTATAGACACAACCATGTGAAAGAAGAGGAAAGTATCATATACAAGAAAAATATGGAAAACCCGTACTCCATGCTGGGATGCCTTTATCAGGATCCGAACCATTATCATGAAGACCATGGTGTACAAGTTGAGAAAGATCAGCAGCATTGATAGTTAAAATAAAAATGGACATAATGGAACGACTTGGTTCTATCCATGGGAGGGAGTGAATCTGAATCTAATGGCATCCAATTCTATGTCACACGAACCACATGCTCTACTGGTTTATTAGGGTGTTACCATGTCGAGCTAAAACTTTGACTATCGCCTAAATTACTAATCAAAAAATTTACCCTGAAATGTGTAATAACCTGATAAACCGTTATTTAGGGAGTAATAATAGAGTATTTCTAATCAAAGATAGATATAGCTTGTTTAGTTCAATCATTCCTTCACCAATGGAGATATATTCACGTAGGCGTTGCATCAAAAGGTTGCGAGTATATTTGGTTGCAAAAATTATTCTAGTACTTAGTAGTGCTCAGCTTGCTTTGCAACAAGCTGCTCCTAAAAATGGAGCATACTTTGGAAGCAAGGAACTCACAAGTAGAGATGGGCAAGTTGCCTAGCTTAGCTAACTAGCCGATCTACATGCCAAGATGTACTTATTGGGAACAATGATATTGGCCACAATGAAGGCACCAGATGAGATATCCCTTGCACACAATACACTCACCCGAATTAGAATTACTAGCTTGTAGCAGGTTGCTATTATACCCGAGAGGCTCTTTCTCGTAACGAATCGTGCTATCACTACTCCCTTCATCCCAAAGCTTTAGGTTTAGTAGCCATGTACTATAGTTTGCCTGTTTATGAATGAATGATGGGGAGGCAGGGGCATGGAAGACACTAGTGGGCGCATGTCGCCTCAGATGGATCGACCGATCGGGACGTACGCCTGCCAGGGCGCCAGTGTCAGTTGCCCGGTCGATTGATCAATGGAGACACACGCAGGGGAACCGGTCGAGAACAACTAGCGCCCGCGCCGTCGCATCGGCGTTGAGGGCCGCTGTCGTCAACTCAGAGTATTTTTTTGCCAAATCTGAAAACTTTAACTAAATCTGATTCTTTCTCGAAATCAATTCGGAATCTGACATTTGGGATCGGCACTATTTTAAATAAAGTCGAAGTTGTAAGGTCGACGTCAATAAATCAGAAAACCGAACCGAAGGAGATCGGCTCCATTTAAAACGGCGCCAACGTCGGCTCCATGTTAAATGGCGCCGACCCCCCTAGGTTACCCACCACGTGTTGGCGTCGACCTTTATAACTTCGGCTCCGTTTAAAATGGCGCCGATCATAGGAATCAGATTTTGAATTAGTTTTAAAAAAAAGGTTGGATTCGGTTAAAGTTTTACAAAAAGGTCAAATTTAGAAAAAAAAAAAACTCTACTTGATCGTCAGCCTGGCATGGATGGTACTTCTACTGGACACGTCCCGTCCGGCCGCTTTGGAGTTTGGACTGGCTTGCTAGCTAGTGAGAAGTGGAGTGGCGATCGACGTCGACAGAAAAGCACACGCACTCGCGTGTGCACGTAGAAGCTGTTGCATGGGCTTGCAAGTTGCAAAAGTCTCTGGTCGGTAAAAGTTATGCATGCGCGTGCATGGCTGTCTATTTCGTAGTACCACTAGCTTAGAGCATCTCCACTGCATCCCAGAGGCCGATCGCGACGCCGAAAAAAATCTAGTCGTCGTGTCCATGGACTGTTTTTGCCGGATTTCGCCATTTTTATCCGGACTACCTGCATCAACCCAGGTTTCGGTTTCGGGAACGCCGGACTCAGCGATATCGGCGAAAAAAATCAAAGCGGCGCGTGGACCCGCCGTGGCAGCGACGAAAGCCGAGTCGTCGTCATCCTCGGAACCACGCGGGCACCGCTGGTAATAATACCCCGTCTACCGCCGCCGCTGCCACGCTGCGTCACCGATTTACTACGCCGCCAGCTGCTCGGCTCATCGACCGGCGGTCACTAAGTTCCCGCCGTTTCCACTTTCCCGTCCTCGCCGCTACATCCCTCCCGCCATTTTTCCGGCCTATAAAAAGCCGTACATCTCGCCGTCTCTCTTCATAGTTCCTCACACCACCACAACTCCGGCGAACTTCGGACATTCGCACCTTGCTTCCTCGCCAACTCCGTCGAGAAGCCATGGCCGGCCGCCGCATGCTGTCGCCGTGGGAAGCCCGGCTCCTCTGGGAGGCGAGCTATACGGCCCCGCCAGACACTCGCCTCCCCCGAGGCTGGACACTCAGCGCCGGCGGGATCCCTGTTCCGCCGGTGCCTGACGGGCAGGACCTCGCCGGAGAGATCCAGGCGACTATCGCCACCATGGAAGACCCAGACCTCGTCGGAGAGATCCAGGCCGCTATCGCTGCCATGCAAGACCCGGATCTCGAGGATCAGGGCAACTTGGACTTCTGGAGGCAGTTTTTCGCCGACAGACGCCTCGAGAAACTCGCCCGAAACGACGGACCGCCGGGCTCGCCGCCGCCGCCACGTAACAATATGGCTTACCGCCTCCGCTGGTGGAACGTTCCAGGGCGGACTCTCGCCGGAGTCATGGCGCACATCGAGGCCGGTAACAACCCCCGCCTCGGCCTGTAGTTGCGGCGTCCGGCGGCGACCACGGCGGCGTCCTTTCCTAGTTAAACCGATGTACTATGTTCCTCTCGCCTAATTTAATGAAATTCCGCCTATATTCGCCCATATTCGCCGAGTTTAAGTGAATTTAGTCGAACCTGGAACGCGCCTGGCTGATATGAAGGGCGATCACACCAGGCAAAACGCGATTCGTCCTACCGAAAATCGGTCTGATTTTCGGCATGGGTATGCCCAACGAGTGAAGATGCTCTTAGATCTTTATTTATGGCGTGAATCCTCAATTTTGACGTAATTTTCCACGTGCGCATGACCAGCAGCCTGAGAAAAAGGATCGATCGAGCTAGCATGACGTATGGAGATCTGATTTCCTGGCACCATATCACGTCACTGCAGATCGAGCGAGCAAGAGTCAAAAGATTCAGATCACGCGAGAGTTCAGGAAAAATGCTCAAGGCGGTACCTCAAGAGTCAAGTCTGCAATTGCGGTTCAGAAGAAGAACAAAACAAAGGGAAGATCTAGTTGTGGCGACGGCCAAAGATCTTCCCTAGGAATCCACAACAAGCAAGGCGATTGCAGCCGAACGAGATCGACGACATGCCAATAAGTTGGTGGCTTGACAGCCAAAAATATCTCAAAAACGTAATTAACTACGGACATGTTTGGTTCCTAGAAAATTCAAAGGAATTTTGCAGGATTCTATTCTTGAGAAAAAATTCCTATAGTCTTGTTTGGTTTGTATGATTTGAAAATTCCTATGGTTTCAAATTTCAGGCTACCTCGCATGCAACCCCATAGGGAATTTTTCCTTATGTCCAAACTCATGAAAAAATTCTGGCATGCAGCTATTCCATCAAATAAATTGCTGCATTTTTTCGTGTGATGCAACCAAATAACTACTAATATAGATTCATGCGTTTAAATTTACAGTAGGATTTCATATGACGTGTCATGTTTATGCTATCATGCGTACCACAAGCCCTAAGAGCATCTCTAGTCGTGCCTGTAAAATCTTGCCCCGTAAATCACGAGTACAGGTCGCGGAAAACTGGTTTTACCGTTCGGAAACTCGCGGCGCAGGATACAGGCTCCATTCTGCGCCGCGAGTTTCTGAACGGTAAAACTGACAGGATTTAACAATTTTATCAGCAAATTAAATGGCAAACAACGTGCCAAATCATCACAGTTTTGCAGCAAATAGTCCAGATGAAAAATAAACTGTCATCAACACAAACACAAGAGGCGATTAAACCATCTTATCAACGGGAATGTTGGCATCGTGCGCACCATCAGCACTCATAGAAGAGTCAGCTCGAGCACTTGTCGCTGAACCACCTTGCCGTGCTTGCTTCCTCCTCTCCAGGATGTCGGCGAGCATCAGTTCATGCAGCTCCAATCGGACGGGAGTCATCTTCGAGGTGTCCATCAACATGATCTCCCTCTCCTCGGCTAGAAGCTCCTTCGCACGAGGATTGTAGCTACGTTTATGCACAACGAATCAACGGAAATCGAATGCGCGAAGGCTGTAGCTACTTTAAGATAGTCTTGTTTGGTTTGTATGATTGGAAAATTCCTATGGTTTCAAATTTCAGGCTACCTCGCATGCAACCCCATAGGGAATTTTTCCTTAGGTCCAAACTCATGAAAAAATTCTGGCATGCAGCTATTCCATCAAATAAATTGCTGCATTTTTTCATGTGATGCAACCAAATAACTACTAATACAGATTCATGCGTTTAAATTTACAGTAGGATTTCATATGACGTGTCATGTTTATGCTATCATGCGTACCACAAGCCCTAAGAGCATCTCTAGTCGTGCCTGTAAAATCTTGCCCCGTAAATCACGAGTACAGGTCGCGGAAAACTGGTTTTACCGTTCGGAAACTCGCGGCGCAGGATACAGGCTCCATTCTGCGCCGCGAGTTTCCGAACGGTAAAACTGGCAGGATTTAACAATTTGATCAGCAAATTAAATGGCAAACAACATACCAAATGATCACAGTTTTGCAGCAAATAGTCCAGATGAAAAATAAACTGTCATCAACACAAACACAAGAGGCGGTCAAACCATCTTATCAACGGGAATGTTGGCATCGTGCGCACCATCAGCACTCATAGAAGAGTCAGCTCGAGCACTTGTCGCTGAACCACCTTGCCGTGCTTGCTTCCTCCTCTCCAGGATGTCGGCGAGCATCAGTTCATGCAGCTCCAATTGGACGGGAGTCATCTTCGAGGTGTCCATCAACATGATCTCCCTCTCCTCGGCTAGAAGCTCCTTCGCACGAGGATTGTAGCTACGTTTATGCACAACGAATCAACGGAAATCGAATGCGCGGAGGCTGTAGCTACTTTAAGAGGCCATACCTTGACGGTTCATCGATTCGCGGAGGCTGCCCCGAGCGGTGCGTGACCTGCTTCACCTTTGCCGGCTTGACAGCTTGGAACTTCTGCTTCACCTTCGACGACTTCGGCTTGGCGACCAAAGGGGAGGCGACGGAGGGGGAGGCGAGCAGCGGGGCACCGTTGTTCCCCAACCGCTTCCTCTTGCCTGGTTTGGCAGCCGCAAACACGTCGGCGACGATTGTGCCGGCCGGCAGAAGGTCGCAAGGGTCCATGGTGAAAGAACATGTTGGGCCCCCATGTGTGGTTTTGGTAATTAATGACAATCTTTATGGACTAATGTGTGTATTAAGTTATACTTGTAGGATTTGTAGGTTGGTCCATTGGCATCGCTTGGAGCATGTGTTGGCTTCAAGGTCGATGAAATGAGAAGAAGATGTCTTGTGCAAGCTCAAAATACGGCATCTATAGAAGATCTCATGTTTGATGCTTGCCATCCTCGGTGATCATGGATCGATGATGAAGAATCAAGAAAGGCGTTCAATCTTGAGAAGGGCAAGATCGTCTACATCAAACTCAAGTAGAATGCTCAAGGCAAAGGTATAATCTTGATAGGTTTTCCCTTTTGCCGGTCTCATGTTGTTAGTGGGAGACCGGGTTTAGGATAGATAGCCGTACTATCAAGAGGGGCTCTCGAATGAGTAACTCGATCACATCGTTTAGAGAGAGCTCAAACCTTTGCATACTTGCATCATTATATTTGGTTGTTATTTGGTCTTATCCATGTGAGGATATAGAGCTTGTGGTAATCTCCATAACAAGCTCTAGGTCATCAAAAACGGATTTCCCTTTTATATCTTATTGCGTTTTAATCTTGGAGGTTTTACCGGTTTGTATTTTAGAGATAGGTAAAACCTTCTATTATTTAGTTCTTACTCATGTGAGGATTTAGAGCTTTTGTTAATCTCCATGACAAGCTCTAGTTCATCGAAAACGGATTTCATATGCATTTTCTATTATGTTTTCGATGTGGGAGGTTTTATCGGTTCGTCTTTTTGAGAGAGGTTAAACCATTCGTCATTTGGATCTATCCTCCCTTTCTGTACTATGATGTTTATTTGCATGATCTTTTAGAGCTTGTTGTCCTCTTCGAAACGAGCCCAAGATCATCAAAATCGGAGTCTGGGTGCAAAAGTTATGGCCGTTTTCGTTCAGGGATGACCGATAGTACCGGACCAGGGTCCGGTAGTACCGGAGGTCCGGCAGTACCGCCCCTTAGTACCGGTTGGTACTGAATAAGGTGCGTTTGGCGATCTGGGATCCCTAGGGAATGTCTGGTAGTACCGGGAATGTCCGGTAGTACCGGGATTCGCATTTTTGGGCTTCAACGGTTGGATTTTCGGGGGACCTATTTAAGAGGCCTTCTTCCCCAATGGTTCCCCAACCATTCTTGCAAGTTTTCCCCTCCATTGTTGACCTTCTTGAGCTTGCTTTCTCTCAATCCCTCCAATGATTCTTGCATATTCTTGAGGGATTTGAAAGAGGAGATCTAGATCTACAATCCCACCAATCAATCTCTCATCTAAGTGAGGGGATCTAGATCTTGGAGTCTTTTGTGGAATTCCTCCATTGTTCTTCCTCTCTTATTCCCCCATAAGCTTTTGTAGCTTTGGTGGAATTTGGGAGAGAGGGATTTGAGCACCTTTGTGGTGTTCTTGCCATTTGCATTTGGTGCATCGGTTTGATTTATCCTCGGAGGATTTGGTTCGTGTGACTCATTGGAGCTTGTCCCTATTGGATTCTTGGAACCCTAGACGGTTTTGGGCCTTGGTGGCATTGTGGCCTTTTGTGGCATTTGTTGGGAGCCTCCAATTAAGTTGTGGAGAAGTGCCCCAACCTTGTGAGAGGTTCCGGTTGCCACCGACAAGTGCACCGATAGTGGAAGCGTGAATCGATCCCGTTGGGGTGAGATTCACCGGAGAATAAGGGAGGCCTTTTGTGGCGTTGGTGGTTTGATACCACCCCCTCTCCAAACGAGACGTACTGCATGTTGGGAAGAACTCGGTAAAATTTCGGTGTCCCCGCGTGCCTCGGTTATCTCTATACCCGAGCTCTTTACTTATGCACTTTACATTGTGATAGCCTTCGTGCTTGAAGTAATATATACTATCACTTTGTTGCTTATATTGCTTAGCATAAGTTGTTGGTGCACATAGGTGAACCTTAGTTGTTCTAGGTTGTGCTTAACAAAGTAAACACTAGTTTTATTCCGCCTTTGTTGATCCACTCTAGGAAAAGTTTTAATCGCCTATTCACCCCCCTCTAGGCGACATCCGTATCCTTTCAATTGGTATCAGAGCCCGGTCTCTCATTTTAGGCTTCACCGCCTTGAGAGTAAAGATGTTGGCTAGAGGATTAGTTCTCAATGACATGTTCACATTCGATGGCACAAATTATGATATATGGAAAAATCGCATGCTCATTCATTTTCGGGACATGGACCCAAATTTGGAGCGTATTGTAGATATAGGTTTTTCGCCTCCAATGGATTTCAAAAATCTATCTAGTGAGGATGAGAAAAACTTATATCTCGATGCTCAAGCTTCTAATGTGCTTGTTAATGCTTTGAGCTATGTAGTTACATCTTCAATCATTCCTTTTTGGAGCGCTCATGAGTTATGGACAAAACTTCAAGATAAATATGTTGTGTCCAACATTATTGAGGATGATTGTGTTGCTTCCACTTCCGGTCGAGATGAGTTCTCATCCTCTACCACTTCACCAACATGTGACTTTTCACAAGGTAATGATATGGTGAGTGGTGATAGAAATTGCAATATGGGTAGTGATATTACTACTTGTAATCCTTCATCCCTATCTAGTTGCAATGATCTATCTTTGGACCTTAACACTTCTAGCACTCAAAACTCCTTACATGCTTGTGTTAATAGTCCTTGCATATCATGTAGAAATGACTTGAATAAATCTCATGATGATATGCTTGTGTTGTATTGTTGCCATGATAAAAATGCTTCCATTTACTCTAGTGCTTGTGTTGCTAACCATGTAGAGGAAATTGAAGATTCTATGTGCCAAGACAAGGTCTTGAAGAGAGCTACAAGTGCAATCTCATCATCACCTTCCTCCGGTTCTCACATGTGCCTTATGGCTAAGGGAACAAAGGTAACCTCTTTGAATCCCATTGTATCTCATGATGATGATGATGAGGTTGAGAATGATAATGATGATTATAGAAGTAAGTATGATATTACCTCTATTAAGAAAATGGGAGAGGTTGTCTATAGCGCTCTCTTCAAAAATAAAATTGCTTCCTCCAACTTTCTTGAAATCTTGAATTGTGCCATAGAAGGCAATGATCTTATTGAGGAGCAAGAAAACTTAATTGATGAAAAGTTTGCACTTGAGCGGGAGTATGCTAATGCAGTTGCACAACTAAAGGACTCCCTTGAAGAAGAACAAACCACCAAAGAATCTCTTGAGGAGACTTTTACTCTAGAATTATCTAGAGTAAAGGAACACCATGATAGAGAACTTGCGGTGGCAAACTCCTTCAAGATTAAAAATGATGAACTTGAAGTTGCTTATGCTAAACTCCTTGAGGATTTTGAGCACCTCAAAAATGGCTCTAGGTTCATCAAGGGTGAGCTCATCAAACTCACCGAGTCACATGAGCAACTTAAAGCTTCATATTCAAAAGAGCTTACCAAGTTGACCTCACCTCTTGCTAATAATGATGATGCTTGTGCTACTAACTTCATTTATTGTGAAGCATATATTTCGAAGGAGAATGTTGAGCTAAAAGCTCAACTTGCTTTGCTAACTAGCAACTATGGGAAATTAGAAGAAAGTCATGTTAAGCTCTCAAGCTCACATGAGGATCTTCTAGTCTCCCATGGTAGGCTAAAGTTAGCTCATGAGGCCATCATGTCAAAGGTAACATCTAGTGGGCCTCATGTGGACATTAGCACTACATCTACTCCAAATGTTATAGTGCCATGTGCTAGTCCTTGTAATTCATCCTCTCACAACCATGCTATATCTCGTGATGAATTACATTCCATGCCTTGTTGCTCTAACAATGTAGAATCTACTTCCTCTAGTACTTTTGTTGAACCTAACCATGTAGAGGAAATCAAAGAGCTCAAGGCTCAAGTCACTTCTTTGAAGAATGACTTGAAAAGGGGTCATCAAGGGAAGGCCGCACTCAACAAAATCTTGAGTGTGCAAAAATCCCCCAATGACAAGGGTGGGCTTGGATTCAACTCCAATGTCAAGAACAAGTCCACTATCAAGTTGAAGCACAAGGACAACAAGAAGAATGGCCAAGATCAAGTCAAGAATCCGGCCAACATTGTTTGCTTCAAGTGCAAGGAAGAAGGGCACCATGTTAGATCTTGCCCATTGAAAAAAAAGCCTCTTAGTGTGAAGCATCAAGGGAAGCGGCCTCAAGTTCCACCTCAAGCTCTACATATTGTTAGAAATGGGTCTCCTCCCAAGAAGACTCAAGCTCTTCCTCAATTTGTTTCTTCATCCAAAAAGAAATATGGCAAGAGTAGAACTTGATACATATGCCGCGAGAAGGGGCACATTTCTTCCTCATGCACTATTGGTATCTCCTCATCCCATCCTATCTTGATTGATGATGCTTATTCACTTCGTAAGGATGAGGTTGGCAATGTGTTTGCCAAATTTGTTGGTGCTCAATGTGGTGTCAAGAAAAGAACCATTTGGGTTGCCGAGCCTATTGTGACTAACCTCTTAGGACCCAACTTGGTTGGGGACCAACAAGCCAAAACTTGATCAATAGGTGTGTTTTGGAGGGCATTGGAGTCTTGGCTACATTATGAAGAATTGAGGGATCTTCATAAATTATTATTGTCAAGTCAAGCCATTTGGATTATCATGATTATATTATATTTCCAATGTTCCTCCTTGCGGTAACATATGCTAAACTCTTTACATTAAAAGTTACTCGCCCCCTTGTGCATGTGTTGGTTTTGTATTTTCCATGCTTTTGTACATGTTGTGCTTTACACTTAATTATCTTGAGGTATCAAGTATATTTGTATATGATTAGGTGGCACACCATGTATGTGTGTTTATTGTATTGAAGCCTTAATTGATTATATTTGATATCTTATTTGGCTCTTGTGAGAGATTAATGGATTATCCCATTTTGGGGGAGTGTTATGCTTGGGCTTTCCACAATCCTAAAATTGTGTGTACATGAGGAATACCACCTAAGTATTTATATTGGATTATTGTCTAATCTCTATGTGGTAAAATTCTCATGAGAAATTTAAGTTTTATAATGTCCATTAATTATCTCTATTTGTATCCTTTTGCCTCGTGTTGGTTTTATGGTAGTATCACATTATGGGGGAGTCATACGCTTAGTGCATATTACAATCCTAGAAATGTGAATATTTGAGGTTGTGTCAGTTAGAATTGATATTGATAATTATCTAGCGCCTATGTGACACATTTGCCCATACAAGTTCTAATTTCCTTAATGGCTTTATTGATCTTATTTTGGATCTTGTATATGAGAGTGGTTCTTGGTATGTGTTTCCTCATATTTAGATATATATCCTCATGGAAACCATTTGCTTCAAGTTACTCTAATCACTAGTGATTGTGTGACTATTGGAAGCTACCAAGAATCTTGTTCGAAGTATCATGCTTAATTTCTTATATTTAGTTATATGCTTCTTGTTGTGTCTATGATCTTGGATATCCATGCAAGCTACCTTATGGAAAATTATTCTATTTCTTGTCCTTGGACAATGAGTACCCAAATTATGGTAGAATTTATTGATCATATTCACTTTGGCCTTTGATTAATATTGTCCTATCTTTGGCCAAGTAAATGTTTTGTGTGCTCCCATGTATTCCTTGCTACTTTTGGATCCTTTTATTTTTATTGGTATCTTCTTGTGTTTTATTTAATGTAGGTAGTAGTGATGATCTCATTTGTGTGAATTTTGCATTCAAAAGCAAAAATTCTATATAATGTACTACTTATGGGTGAGCTCTCCTATATTATCTAGAACAATCCTTTTATGCTTCTTTGTTTGATCCATATCGAGTTTTATGTGTTTAGATGCTCAATCTTTTTGTTTTGGTATTTTGTGCCATCATGAAAAGTTTGGGGAGTTTGGTTTCTTGTTGGAACCTTGCTCTTCTTGGGAGTTTGTTTGTCTCATTCCTTATTTCACATTTTGAACATTTTAGAATGAGATAAATCATTGAGCTTTTTTATTTCGATCTATCTTTTGCTCTTTGGCTTTAGCCTAGTTCATTGGTTGAACTTGTGATCTTTCATGTGTTGAATTGGTTCTTTGATACAATTTGGACATCGTTTGTCATGTCACACTCATGTGTGTGCAATCTCGATTACTTGGTGTTTTTGTTCAAATTGTATCTTCTTTTTGGTTCTTGAAAGCTTTATGCATGTATATTTACTATATGTTTATATTATGGCATGCTTGCTTTCTTTGATCCAATATATAGGGGAAACTCCACCAATTCCCATCGGCTAAGTTGTGCTTGAAATTCAATTTCATATCAATATGCACATAATTATGTGGAGTCTCTCCTATGTATTGTAGTTGCACTAACTACTATGGACCCAATATGTTTGGGGACCATTTTGTACTTAAATGTGTTTTAGGTACATTGGAGATAGATTGGTTGCTTGTCTCTCAATTTTGAAGAAATGATGCATACATGAAAATTGGAGGCAAGCTATAGGATGATCAACGAATTCATATCCTATACATCCTACCAATTATATCTCGGTAACAAGTATCTCTTGCTCATGCATATTTATCTTGCTTCCAACCTTTGGTAGGTTGCATCTTGGTATGAATTTTTGTTATTATATTTATTGTTGTATCTCTAGCCATGGTATTAAGGGAACTCTCTATTGTAAATGTGTAGAAGTTGAGATGAGTGCATATAATTGGGACTATACAAAATCATGCATATGATCCATCAATCCCAAATATGTCAATCTAGCAATTTTATTACCTATATTTTCCTCAACTTCTCTCATGTGCAATAGTGAGATTTTGCTAGTTGTTTATTCCTTGTGATAGTTGTTGCCTTTCTCCATATATTTCAACTTTCCCATTTTCCCTTGGTGATAGTTGTAATATATGTAGTGTGTTGGTATTTGAAGCTCATTAATATACAATAAGTTATATTTGAGCCTTTGGCCATGCTTTGAAGCAAAAATCTTATTGGTATATGTTATGACTTCATTTTAGCTTTTTATGTGATTTATTGTATATCTCCTTTTTGTGTGCTTGTTTCTTTATGGGAATATGTCTTTGTGATATTTTCCACTTAGAGACATATACACATATGAGAAGATAATTTTAGTTGATTTTTAATCCTTGGATACCACCTTTCTATTCTTTTTGATTCTTCGGTGGCTTCCAATTTTAATTGCCTATGAGTGCTTGTTACTCTTGTTTGCACATTTTGGCACTCATATCTGTTCTCTCATGCCTTGTATTATTAAATGAACTTGGATGAGTGAGGATTCCATGATTATGCACCTTGTTCCCAAATGCAATTATCATAATTGGTGCATTATCTTTGGGGAGCTCATCCAATTCATTTAATAATACTCATTTGTTTTTTTATTTGATGTGTCTTAAATGATTATGGGGAAGCGAGGATTCCATATTTGTGCAATATGCATTCTAATGTATTTATTTTGAATTGTGCACAAATCTTGGGGAGCTTCTCTACTTGTTATTTAAAACACTCTTTTGCTCATATCATAATATCTTGTAGTTTCCATTTGGACTCATTTGTTGTTTTCAAATTGGTTTGTCGGACCTTGTAGTTGCTTGCATCATTTGACTTTATTTTTGCAATCTTCGGGTCCTCGATATAGTTCTACTCCCTCCCAAGTATTCATCATTGGATATGTGCGAAAGCACACCTTTGGAGGAATTATTACTATGTTTGCCTTCTAGAACTTGTCACCCATTTCAGCAATCGATGCCAATGGGGGAGAAGTTTTAGAGGGTTTAAGGGAAGTTGGTTTATGCATTGAGTTTGTTCTTGTGCATTTGCCTCTCATGCTCTTGCATCTTTGTTGTTGCTTAGCATGTGGTATATATAGAGGAAACTCCACCAATAATAATGATTGGCAATATATGCAATGAAATTCAAGTTCATCACACATGCATAGATTGTGGGGGAGTTTGCTCTATATATGGTGGTGGTACCAATATCACATACTTTTGTAGTATTTGATATTGGTATTAGCATTTTATTCATTAATATTCCTTATATAAACCCTCTTAAAGGGATTGTCATCAATTACCAAAATGGGGGACATTGAAAGAACATGTTGGGCCCCCATGTGTGGTTTTGGTAATTAATGACAATCTTTATGGACTAATGTGTGTATTAAGTTATACTTGTAGGATTTGTAGGTTGGTCCATTGGCATCGCTTGGAGCATGTGTTGGCTTCAAGGTCGATGAAATGAGAAGAAGATGTCTTGTGCAAGCTCAAAATGCGGCATCTATAGAAGATCTCATGTTTGATGCTTGCCATCCTCGGTGATCATGGATCGATGATGAAGAATCAAGAAAGGCGTTCAATCTTGAGAAGGTCAAGATCGTCTACATCGAACTCAAGTAGAATGCTCAAGGCAAAGGTATAATCTTGATAGGTTTTCCCTTTTGCCGGTCTCATGTTGTTAGTGGGAGACCGGGTTTAGGATAGATAGCCGTACTATCAAGAGGGGCTCTCGAATGAGTAACTCGATCACATCGTTCGGAGAGAGCTCAAACCTTTGCATACTTGCATCATCATATTTGGTTGTTATTTGGTCTTATCCATGTGAGAATATAGAGCTTGTGGTAATCTCCATAACAAGCTCTAGGTCAAATGGATTTCCCTTTTATATCTTATTGCGTTTTGATCTTGGAGGTTTTACCGGTGTATTTTAGAGATAGGTAAAACCTTCCATTATTTAGTTCTTACTCATGTGAGGATTTAGAGCTTTTGTTAATCTCCATGACAAGCTCTAGTTCATCGAAAACGGATTTCATATGCATTTTCTATTATGTTTTCGATGTGGGAGGTTTTATCGGTTCGTCTTTTTGAGAGAGGTTAAACCTTTCGTCATTTGTATCTATCCTCTCTTGCTGGACTATGATGTTTATTTGCATAATCTTTTAGAGCTTGTTGTCCTCTTCGAAATGAGCCTAAGATCATTAAAATCGGAGTCCGGATGCAAAAGTTATGGTCGTTTTCGTTCAGGGATGACCGGTAGTACCGGACCAGGGTCCGGTAGTACCGGAGGTCCGGTAGTACCGCCCCTTAGTACCGGTTGGTACTGAATAAGGTGCGTTTGGCGACCTGGGATCCCCAGGGAATGTCCGGTAGTACCGGGAACGTCCGGTAGTACCGGGATTCGCATTTTTGGGCTTCAACGGTTGGATTTTCAGGGGACCTATTTAAGAGGCCTTCTTCCCCAATGGTTCCCCAACCATTCTTGCAAGTTTTCCCCTCCATTGTTGACCTTCTTGAGCTTGCTTTCTCTCAATCCCTCATTGATTCTTGCATATTCTTGAGGGATTTGAAAGAGGAGATCTAGATCTACAATCCCACCAATCAATCTCTCCTCTAAGTGAGGGGAACATATTGGGATCTAGATCTTGGAGTCTTTTGTGGAATTCCTCCATTGTTCTTCCTCTCTTATTCCCCCCATAAGCTTTTGTAGCTTTGGTGGAATTTGGGAGTGAGGGATTTGAGCACCTTTGTGGTGTTCTTGCCATTTGCATTTGGTGCATCGGTTTGATTTATCCTCGGAGGATTTGGTTCGTGTGACTCATTGGAGCTTGTCCCTATTGGGTTCTTGGAACCCTAGACGGTTTTGGGCCTTGGTGGCATTGTGGCCTTTTGTGGCATTTGTTGGGAGCCTCCAATTAAGTTGTGGAGAAGTGCCTCGACCTTGTGAGAGGCTCCGGTTGCCATCGACAAGTGCACCGATAGTGGAAGCGTGGATCGATCCCGTTGGGGTGAGATTCACCGGAGAATAAGGGAGGCCTTTTGTGGCGTTGGTGGTTTGATACCACCCCTCTCTAAACGAGACGTACTCCATGTTGGGAAGAACTCGGTATAATGTCCCCGCGTGCCTTGGTCATCTCTATACCCGAGCTCTTTACTTATGCACTTTACATTGTGATAGCCTTCGTGCTTGAAGTAATATATACTATCACTTTGTTGCTTATATTGCTTAGCATAAGTTGTTGGTGCACATAGGTGAACCTTAGTTGTTCTAGGTTATGTTTAACAAAGTAAACACTAGTTTTATTCCGCCTTTGTTGATCCACTCTAGGAAAAGTTTTAATCGCCTATTCACCTCCCCCCCTCTAGGCGACATCCGTATCCTTTCACATGGGCTCCGGATCCGGTGAGCGGAGGCGCTATTGACTAGGTGGGCGGGAGATCGGCGGCGGCGCGGAAGCAGGAAGGGAGGGAGCTGAAATGTCCCTCGCGCAAACGGCAGCAATAGTACAGGTTTCGCTCGGTTCGGCCTCGCGGCCTGCACAAGTAGGGTTTCGGAGACGGGCTCGGCCTCGATCGGTAAAAATGTTTACGGGTCCGTCACCTTATTCAGGCACGACTAACTCGCAATTTTTTCGCGGAAACTTTAAACAAACGGTTATTTTACAGTTTCGGGTCTTTTACAGGCACGACTAGAGATGCTCTAAATGAGTTGTGTTCTTGCTTGTGTGATGCGCATTTCTTTACAACCAGATGGTCCAGAAACAAATTCGATCCCTACAACACCTTTCTATTATATTGTTCCAGCAGAAAAAAATAAAACTAGAACTTTCGGTTGCTGGCCAAGTATAAGCACGTGATCTTTTCGATTGGTATTCTAGGTACATATGCTATGCTAAGCTTGTATGGTAGCTGCCTGGAAAAACTTTTGAAACTGCCGGGAATCAATATCTAATCCGTCCCTGCTGCCGGTGTCCTTCCCTGATCGCACACCTACACAACCTTAATAGGCCAACGTTAACTGATTGTTAAAAGGAAATTCGCTGCATATTGCTACGACAGACCGCTTTACAAAAGTATACAGAATTCGGCGATACCCCCAGGATAAGATTGTCCCTCTTATGAACAATCCCGGCAGCTTCGTCGATCTGTTATCCTGTGTGGCATGTGCAGATGTGCTAACACACTACTAGTAGTAGGTAATGCTAGCTCGAATTATTCTGCCACTGCTATGTATACTTGGGTTACCATCTCGCAGACGCATGCTAGATTATTTCTGCATATATGCTTTCGGAGGAATTCCAGATAGGGGATCAAGAAAAAGTACTACCCTTCATTCCAGTCGGATTGGGTTTAGTGTGCACGGCTGGCTATGCCCTGTGGAAGAACAAAAATGCGTGGGTGTTTAACAACCCGTAGAGACATCATACAGCTAGCGGTCTCACGACGATCATCCTAGAGGAGCATCTCCTCCTGAGAGTTGCCTTCATGCAGGCACAAGAAGCGTGTAGGAGTAGGAGTAGGAGACCAGATTAGATGTGCCGCCTTCGGGTGGCACCATTCCTTCCTAGAGGACATCGAGGGAAGCCTCTGTCTCCACCTTACTCGGAGTGCTCATGGAAACCCTAGGCCCATGGTCAGGCAGCAATAACGTGTTGACGTGCTTCTCTCGGGAAGGGGCTGCTAGGTACTCGATGCTTCAATGCGCTTGGAGCGTGGTGGGCCAAAGTATGAGGCAGCGATTGCGGGTCATCATGGCCTAGTCGATTCACCTTTTTTTTCATTCCTTTTCTTTTTGGGCATGTGTGTGCTGCTGTCCCAGCATTTTCTTCGCTTCAAACTCATGTATCAGTGTGATTTCTATATTAATATAGCTGGACAAAAGACTATTTCAAGAGACTAGTAGTCGCACGTGTATTGGTGAGAATTAATTTTTCTGCACCTATTAGTAATTTATTTTCTAAAGATCATCATCAACAAGTGACTAAAGTCTTATTCTCATTTCCATGCAATTTCTTCTAAAAGATCCAATAAATCATGATTAGCAAGTGACACGATTCTTAATACCATTTACAAAGCATTCTTCTTCTGAAAGATTCCGTCTGTTCTTACTGCCCATGGTATCCGTACTACATGTGTAAGCTATCACAAATATGGAGACTATTGTTTTAATACACTTTTAACTTGGAAGCAAGCAATTGTAAACATGAAATGAAATCTGTCACCTGAAGATATTTATAAAAAATTTTACAACTTATTTTTCTTTTTTTACTAATATATGGATAGGGGATCCTCTACCTAATTTTTTTATTGAAAAGGAGCTAAGGCAGCTTGCAGTTTCTACATGCAAGAAGTTACAGAGGGTAGCATGAAGAAAGAAGACCAATGGTTGAATTGGTATCTTTCTTCTTGGTTCTGTTGTACCATAGTTCATGTAACTCAATGCTTGCCACCGTTTGAACAGGCACTTCCATATCGTCAAAAACATCTCTGTTTCTAGCATAAGTAAGCTACCGTGACAACCAGATCCCAGCCTTTTTGTCTTTTGATAGGGCTTCTCTTATAGCCTCTCCATAGAGATATCTTCAAATGTGAAGAATCTATTCGTATTAATCCCTAAGAGTGACAAAATATGTCTTGTATGCCAACACTCCAGAGCAAAGTACACTACAAATTCAATTGCATTATACAATTTTTTCATTGTGCAATTGTAACACCACACTACCACAGTCTAGTCGTTTGTCGTCTCCCCGGACCTTTGCCGAGAACAAGATATGTTTCCAGTACAACCCCTCGCGGTGAACCTGTCAGTGGTGAGAAGACACTACCGCACGAGGAGCAAAGAGAAAAACCGACATTTGCTTTTGCTTTCAATTTCCAAATCACCTTGGCTGTCTAGCTTTGAAAAAGAACCGACAAACTGCACGTTTAAAAGCAGGCCTACGGGAGTAAATCCCATACCCCTCCCACCTCCATCACACATGATCTTGGTAATATTCATGAAATTGTGTTTACATAATTCATGGGAGTATATGTTGCACTATTTCTGGAGCACTGCATCTACAGGGACAAAACAACCGTGTAGGATTTTTTCTACCTTTCCATTAAGCATGTAGCTCATGATCCACCCCGGCCGGGTTCTTTGAATCTAGGATGTGCTGTTCTTCCCTCACCTTTATAGCTAGCATTTCTGCAATATGAAAGTAAATCAGAATAATAGACACCCATTTGACTCAGGAGCATCATACTAATTTGATCAAAAGCAGATATAACATGTAAAATTTAGGCCTTCTTTGATTTGGAGGGTAGGAAAACCAAAGGAATAGGATATCCGAAGGAAATGCCCTGCCAAATTAGATCCTATGGACAAAGGAACTCTGAAAATGGTTGTTTGATTGCAACAAAGAAAATCCATAGAAACCTTTCCATGAGGCCAGAACTCATGTTACTTTTCCTACGGGAATACACTACCCAATTTCCATAGGATCAGTTTTCCTACAGGATACAATCCTGTGAATCAAACGGTCGTCGAAGAAAAAAATCCACATACTCCCAATCCTGTAGGAATCCCAAGGAATTCCTACAAATCAAAGGAGGCCTAACCTGAAGCACATGAGTTTCACTTGTGATAATAAAAAATGAATTAGTATAGAATGCACTTGGAATGATACATATTATATGACACAAAACAAAATCACTGCTCAGCTTACATTCTGTACATGCAAACAACAAAACCAAGACGTATATTATACCACACAGAAGGTCATACAATTATTATTTGACATCTCACCTTAATCTCGATGTGTCATTGATGTACTTAAATTATTATCAACTTGCTGCAGTACATTCTTCTCAGCAGCTCCCACTCCAATGTTAACATGATGTCTTGATAACAAATCTTCTTATCTACAGTTTGTCATCCTGAAAAATATGAATGTGTTCCAAGACTCTTCCTAGCAAACACTTGCAGGACCGACATATTTGCAGTCATTTCAGATGCACATGTTCCCTGAACTTTGCTCTTGTACTTCTAGTAAATAAGATGATAGAATAAAACTTTGAATTAATACACAAGAGCGGATCCCCAAAGATAACACACTTCCCAAACCTGCAAGCTGCAGACTGTTGTTGGTTAGTATTTTGAAAAATCATAGTAGCCATGGGCAGCGACGCTATTGTGTATGTTCTGACTAATATAAATACCTGCACACATGATTAAGTGATTAACCATTAAATAATGGAACGGTAAATCATAATTAATTATCAGCATGAAACCAGCGACAGTTGGTGCAAGTGCATCTTGTAGCCTATCCCCTTCACTCGTAGTGGCAATCCCCAACCTCCCTTCAAATTGAAACAGGCCATGCAAATGAAACGTAAACACAATCCCTGGATCATCAATTTTCCCATGATTCAAATCAATTCAAAGATTCATTTGGAAAAACTCCAATCAATTGCCACCGTGAGAAAACTTGGGCCCAGTAGGAAGGGGTTAGTCGTGTTTGAGATCAAGAAGCGATGGAGCAGAGAGCGGCGGGCGTGGATCCGTGTTCTACCACTGTTCCACTTGTTGGATCTGAGTGCTCGCGCTGATAATGTGGCTCCTCTGCGGCGAGGGAAGCCGCATAGTCGTGTAGGCCGCCCCGGACTCCAGGGGCGCCGGGCCATAGCCATGTCCATGTGGTGGCGTGGAGCAGAGAGGGGTGGGATGTATGGCGGCGGTCACGGATCTGCGCCTTGCACCTGTTCTTCCTGGCCACGGTGTGTGCTCGGGATTTAGGGCAGAGGTGAACTGGTGAAGAGCGGAACAGGTAGAGCAGCAACGTGGTGGGTGCACCGTGCGCGCTACAGGATGATTAGCGAGGGCGCCGCTTCAGTTTCCTCTTTTTTCTCGATTAGATTAGTATTGCCTTATGAGTTCCACGTTTTCCTCTGCGGTGGAGTATGGGTCAGTCAACGTAAATTACTAAGTGCACCCCAGGTTGCAATTAGACTAATGCTAGCTGTTAGATTGAGTTTATTAGGTCTAATCGTGGTGGTAATAGGTCCGTGTATATTTGGTGGGGTGTCCGTGGAAAAGGTAATATTTGCTCTTTTATTAGTAGTAGAGATATATAGTTGGACATTGTTGCATCATTTTGTTTCGTAGGCAATCAGGGACTCGGCGGGATTGGATCGTCAGGAGTGCATGGGCTACATGCATTAGCACATATAACCACACTTTGGCCAGCCAAATATATCTCTTCAACATTTTGCAGACAACTGCACCTTCTCAGATGGTGGCGCGCGCTGATGATAGAAATGGAGCTAGCTGATCAGGAATCAAAATCTGAACGCGTGGCAAAATTGTGTAACTTCAGAAACCAGACAAAACCAAATTATATGGGTATTTATTGTGATCCGTCTCATCATCTCATCTTATCCTCGCACCAACCAGGCCTAACTTTCTTGCCATGCCCTTATTGGAAACCATCAATCATCGCTTCCAATTTCTGAAAGCTGGAAATTAAATTTTACAATCTCGTCGATAGATCCTCCAGGAAAGCTGGAAGGGAGGCGTGCAAGCAGAGAAGAGCACTGCTACAAGACGGGCGCCTACTAAAAAAAGGGCTGAGGAGATAGATCGATGGCGGATCCGCAGCCCATGCCGCGTTCGCGTGCCGTAGGGCAGATCCAGGCTCTGATAAAGGAATCAAAGCAGTGGAGGAGCTGGACGACGCAGCAATGGCTCCGCCGAAACCATCATGGGTGTTGACTGTTGACTGTTGACTGTTGAGTGAGATTTACAAGTGTACGAATATGATTGGTGCAGTGTCCTTTTGTTATGGAATACTGTAGCGTTCATGTGCACGATGGGCAGCGTTGCTACACACCATGCGTGCTACACGGATTACTGGTTACCCTGTTGAATGACTTTGTCCTATTCTTCCAGCCGAATCACGAAAGTTGTAGTTCCTTTCATGTATTGTGCAGGAACTAACATAACCTATAATTCTATGCATATTATGAGATTTCATTTCATTCTATATATTTGGATGAACGGTTTGTGATTGATTGGTTTTTAAAGTTTCTCTCCTCAATTTGAATTGAAAATTCAAACTGTAGATCAGTAGGTAAAATATATAGCATTGTGTGCATTGTACAAAATTCCGTCTTAATGCGGAATGCTCTCGAAAAGATTTGGTAGAGAGGGATTTCAATGCATCGTCGATGCTGTTAACGTCATTGGTGCCTTGGTAGTCGTGCTTGACATCGACAAGTTCTCGCAGGCTACCTTTCGTGTAGTGGCTGCGCGCTGTTATATATGGGCCTGTCGATCTCATTTCTCAGTAGTTCTCGACCAAGTGATGTCATCAAGCGTTGAACTACGTAAAAAAAAGGTTGTACTACCTTAACATTTGTTTGGTACTACATGAATATGTTTTTGTATTGTCTGGACAATTTTTTCTCGGTTGCAGACGTAATTTTTTTTTTAGTATATGAACATTTATCGTGCTGCACAAATAGTTTTGGTGAGTTAAAACCCACTTACAACTAAAAAACCTAGTTACAATCCACTTACAACTAAAGGGGGCGCGAATAATGAAGCAACCACCGAACCCTAACTAAATCTCAATACGATGAGATCTAGCAAAACAGTTTAGGGCCTTTGGTCTTTCCTCACTAAAACTTCACATATACACAAACTACGCGCCAATACCGATTATACTTGTTGGAGGGCGAGGCACCAGACTTTATCTCTGTCTTGGAGGGCGTGGTCCTTATGCGTAATTTTCCTTTGAATTCGTATTTAAAAGTTATGAATGTTTTAATAGTGTCAGGAACTTTCGTGTATTTTTTTGTCAAAACATGAGGACCTGCATGCAAAACAGCAAACGACACGCAGTCTCGCGCTGCCACGTTAGCCAGACGGGTCGGACCGCCCGTCTTAAACCGTGTCAATTTGTGTTTAAACATCGAACCTTTTTGCGACAACCAGGATTCAATGAGGTAGTTTTATGCGATTTTAAAGACGAGTGATAGAATTAGGAAAATCGACATACAAAGTGATAGTTTTATGGTAGTGCAGTTGCATGACCATAAGTCCATAATATACCGGTTAACACACGGCATCGCGGCATAATATACGGTGATGCCAAGGAGCAAAACATTACATACACAAAATATCTACATTACACACCACACAGTACTGAAAAATACTCTTATCTGGATATCGATGCTGGTTGCTGGCAGGACTGTCACTACTGATCAGGCGGTGGCGATGGGCGCGGCGTCCGACTTCATGGCCTGGAAGCGCGGCTCCTTGGCCTCGAACTTGTGGCGCACGTACAGGTTCATGTAGTCCTCGAACACGAACCTCGGGTACACGGCCGCGCCGCCCTCCTTCTCCTCCGCGGCGCCATCGGCGAGGAGCGCCGGCGCCGGGAAGATGGTGGCGTCCGCTCCCGGGTTGTAGAATGACGCGATGGACATGCGGTTCCCGTCGGTGCGCGTCATGACGCGGTGCAGCACGCTCTTGTACCGCCCGTTGGTGATCACCTCCAGCTGGTCGCCGATGTTGACGACGACGGCGTGGCGCATGGGGGGCACGTCCACCCAGGCCCCGTCTTTCAGCAGCTGCAGGCCGCTCACCTGGTCGTCCTGGAACAGCAGGATGACGCCGCCGGCGTCGGTGTGCGCGCGGAGGCCGTCGACGAGGTCGGGGCGCGGGCACGGCGGGTAGCTGCTCACCTTGGTGCCGAACGTCGGGCTGCCCTGCGAGCCGGCGAAGGCTTTTTTGAGGTAGCCCTTCTCCAGGCCCAGGTTCTCGCACAGCAAATCCAGGACGCGCTCTGCTAGCTTCTCGATCTCCGCCGCGAATTCCTTCATCACTTGCCTTCAAAAACGGCACGACGAAAATTTCTTAGTAGGAATATTTGCTCGTTCCGACAGGTGTCAATAGCTAAAAGGTGATTCCAGTCGTGTTGGTTACTGCTGCTCAATTAGGATTCCGATGCGTGCAATCTTATCTCCTGTTGATATCCCAGTTCTATATCTGTTCCAGGATGCTTTTTATTGTCATAGAAATGGCACTCAGAGATACTCATCGGATGGTAGAAAATGGGGAGTTTCTTGTATTGATCGGGTTTCCTTGGAACATATATGGTCTAGCTGCAGTAACAATTAGGCAGTCGAGTAATATTGTGTTTTTAAGAGCTACTTAGTGTGTCAGGTGTGACATCGTTCAGGCAGGCCTAACAAATAGACTGCCTTGTCAGCCTTGCTACTTTGGACTAGTAGAAAAGGCAAGAAAAGACAGAAAAGACAGGGCTCAAAGCTTCAAACCGGAGTTGAATTATAGACCAGAATCTACAGTAGTACTACGTAATCAACTCGATCGGTGCCTTTTCCGCTAATTAATTCCCGTCAAAGCTGATGCTGGGCCTCTGCTTTTTCTTCAGAGAACTAATCACGCGTACGTGTGTTGTTGACTTGGTGTGTATGTAGTTCTCAAAAAAAGACTTGGTGTGTACGTGCCTGTAGTGGTCGTCGAGGTCGGGCAGGTCGGCGAGGTTGGAGGCGGGGAGGTGGCGGACGAAGAAGGTGCTCTCCCAGTCCACGTCCTTCACGTCGGCGCCCTTCTCGCCGGCCTCCAGCGTCCTCGCCGCGAACTCCTTGAACTTGCCCTCCCTGCGGTCCCTGTAGTGCGCCTTGCTCACCCGCTCCACCTCGTCCATCAGCTCGTGTGAGATGCCATGGTTCAGAAGCTGCACAGAGTCTCGTACAAAAAGCTTATATTAAGAATCATCAAGCACTGCGATCATCAATCATTCTACCACTCCTAGAATTCTAGTAGTATATGTGTGTGGCAGTACGCTTTACCTCGAAGAATCCCCAGTTCTCGCAGGCGTCACGGATGACCTCCATGGCCGCGCCCCTCTCCCCCGTCTCCAGCTTCTCCATGCTGATCACCGGGAAGCTCAACAAGGCAGCAGCTGCGGTCGCCATCTATCTGATCTCCCTCTCTCTCTCTCTCTCTCGCTATCTGTATGTGTGTTGTGCTCTGTGCTGCTAGTACTGTGGGTAGCCTAAGCCGCCGAGTGTGAGTGAGTGAGTGCGCTCTGAAGCCGGCGTTGAGCCCCCAATTTATAGGCCAGCGCTTAACTGGAACATGAGTCATACTATGGCTTACTTAGCCGCTACGTACGAGATTACGTGGACAGGGATTAATTCGCTGAGATGGAATATGGAAAAAGCAGTCTGGACTCTGGAGCTGCAGCTAATTGTAAAGCGTGCACACAAAACATAACATTCCCGTCGCAAAGCTAGCTAGTTAGATAATCGATCGGATCAGTGTGCGCGCCGAAACTTCGTGTGGGTTACCGTCCGGACATACTTAACTAAATTCTTCTTTCCGGAGAAAAGAATACTCGCAAAGTTGTCTCCGAGAATATTGCTTCCCTTTGCTAATAGCTGCTGATATATGCCTGATTGAGACCGACCAGTGCAGTATAATAGTAGCAGCTAGCTACATCATGATAGACACATAGTTGTCTATGTCAGCCTGTATTCTACTGTATACCTAACCTAGCTATAAGTGTTGAACTGATCGATCTCTCTATGCAGTACGGATCGAGTTATCGTCCCTTACTTTATGGCTTGATAATGACCAGATTAGGCGTAGTACACCTGATCGATCATGCCGCATATTAGTGTGGGGTTTGGCTGTCAACAGTCGCAAACAACATCACTCAATCGGCTGTCAAAAAAAGAAATCACTCAATCGGCTTATGTCCAGCCGGGGAACTTTTTTTTTTAAAAAAGTATATATTAATATCACAGGATACCAATTACACCCAACCTCTGCAATAACGTATGTCCTAATGGCCCTACGATGCACACATCCTAGAAAAAAAAGAATTATAAAAAAGAAAAGTCCCGCTACAGAGAACTAATCCTCAAAACAACGACACTGACACCATCAGCACAACAACAGTAGTCCTCCACTCCAATAACAACGCCTTCAAAAGGAAACAGTGCCCAAGCGTCGTCGTTGCCCGATCAAAGATCATAGGTTTTCACCCTGGAGAAAATCCTCGCTCACAAAGCAATGCCTTCAACAAGGTCATTGCGAGGCACAACCAGTTAAGGCTAGACATTAGATTTTCACCCTGCAAGGTAAGACTGAGAACTCCCCATGTGTTGTCTTCCCGCACCAACAGTCGCTGCAACGAGTCCCAGATCATGCAGACAGATCTCCGTTGCCACAAGAACTAAAATCAGCATCGCTGCCCTCATATTTCCGCTTTCATGACATTCTCCGCGTCTGACTTCACCATGGCTCTAAGAATGACACTTGGTGGGAACAGATAACAGAGCTTCGTAACGCTCCCGCTGAAACCAAACGGCCAGAAAAACAAGGTGCGCACGACCGAATACCTTCCGATCCAGCAATCTCCAGGCATGATACACCCATGGGAGTTCGCCGACGGAGCCTTCCGAAACCCGCCTCTCCAGACCAGATCAACGAGGGCAGACATCAAGCAGACCATCGTCATCATGCGAAAGAAACCAAAGGACCACGTCCTTTATTAGATCCGACATAGTGATCCTCACACCATCGGCCGGTTTTCGGAGAATGGATCGAGTAGACCGACCATCGGTGCCGATGAGCACATGCAGCCAGCGCGCGAGGAGGACCACTCGATCTCACCGGGGAGAGGGCCAGGCCACGGCACGCCGCTGCACCACCTCCCACACGGCCAGGCTAGCCCCTGCCAGCCCGCATGGCGCCGCCGCAGAGAGGCGCCGCGTCCCGAGCCTCCTTCTCCAGCTTCCTCCGCCGCTGCGCCGAGCTGCCACCGCCAAACCCCTCCCTGTGCCGCCCAGGAGAAGCTCCACCTCCGCGCGAAGGGACTGCCTCAAGGCACGCCCGCCGTCTTCATCGGCCAGGCGTGGCCGCCACCACCCGTAGTGGCGGGGGAAGCGGCCGGGAAGGAAGGCCGGCGGTGGCTTCTAGGGTTAGGAGGTGGGGAGCCTTCAGAGCCCTCTCGCGCGAGAGGACCCGGGACGGTTAGACCGGACACCACCGACTATCTGTAAAATAGAGGGAGAATTTCACTTCTCGGCATCTGCACCAACTAGGGATGCACACAACCATTAAGTATGAGTACCAGCATTTTTAAACTTGGTTAAACACCAAGCCTGGTCCTCAGGATAAAATTGCATGAGTACCAGGAGAGTCTGGTCCTTAGTATAAATAGGAACCTTAATTCACTTTCGTGAGGATTTGAACTCAGGTGTCGGGTTTGTACATCCACTCACCCAACCAGTTGAACTAGGCTCACTCCCCTTAAAATGGAGGGAGGATTTCACTTCCCCGGCCTCTGCACCAACTAGGGATGCACACAGCTATTAAACATGAGTATCAGGATTTTTAAGCACCAAGCCTAGTCCTCAAGATAAACTGCATGAGTACCAGGAGAGCCTGATCCTCAAGTATAATTAGGAACCTTAATTCTCTTCTGTGAGGATTTGAACTCAGGTGTCGGGTTCGTACATCCACTCCCCCAACCAGTTGAGCTAGGCTCACTCCCCTAAAATGGAGGGAGGATTTTACTTCACCGGCTCTGCAGCAACTAGGGATGCACACAACCATTAAGCATGGGTACCAGTATTTTTAAACTTGATTAAGCACCAAACCTGGTCCTCAAGTTAAAATGCATGAGTACCACGAAAACCTGATCCTCAAATATAAACAGAAACCTTAATTCGCTTTCGTGAGGATTTAAACTTAGATATTGAATTTATACATCCACTCTCCCAATTAGTTAAGCTACGACTCGCTCCCCTAACCAGGTGAGGAACATGGCACGCGATCAATCGATCTAGCCATCCAAAGCTCGATCGCTAGTGGTAATTCCCGACGTTTACATGACCGGTGTCCGTTCTACTCAGCAGCTGCACTTATTGTCCTGACTCTTGTGTAGCCCGATCTTAAAGTTGCAACAGGAGCACTAGCACCAAGTCCTGTGTATATCTGGATGCATCGATCGGCATGGTGCTTGGCAGCTGGATCACCGTACCAGTCCAGACCCCGGCCCAGATCATATCGATCGATGGACAGATGGAGCGTGTCATCGTCAGAGTAGAGTAGGGGCCGGCCGGGTTAAAGTCCCGGTCTCCAGGCACTAGGACCCTAGTACATTGTCGAGAGTGAATTTTTAGATGGGTACTCATGACTCCTATTGAATTAGGATATCTTTAAGTTACATAGTTATCTAGATCTTAAGTTACAGAAAATAACCTGGCAGTTCCTTTTTACTATTATTCGGGACTTTGTCATTTTTGACTAAGCTACATAATTTCGAGTTTACCTGTATGACAAAAAATATGCACATACATACATGTGGCCTCTACATGCAAACAATTATTTTAATTTTTTTACTTAGTTTACTACTATTATTTCTGATTTTTTGGAAGGGGGCAGGATCAGGAGTGCCCCATCCCACTGCGTACCTGAAAACCCATCTGGTATTGACAGCGCGCACTTCTAATTTTACATCCGGACTGTTGGCCCGTGTACACGCATGCATGCTGTTCCTAGTGGCATGCATATGCATGCAGGACTGGTACCGATCGATTCAAGTGCGCGAGCCAGTGGAGCTGCTTTTTTCCATCCATTTGTCGACCCAGTTTTGACCTAGCCGAAACAAAGTGAACGTGCCTAGCTTTGCACTGTCGACAACCAAATCGAAAGCTAGCTAGCTACTTCTGTTTAGGTGTAACCATCCAATTTCTAAAGGGTTTTGCTAATTCTTAGGGCACGTTCAAACGCGGGCGTTAAGAGCAGGCGCTAGGATCGTAATCCTGACAGTTACCCTCGGTTCTGGCCGAATAGGGGAATTCATCTAGCGTCGATGTCTCAATACTCGGCGGGCGCTCCACTATTTTCGGCACGTAGCAAATGATCTATTATATACTAAAAGCAATATAAGGGTGTTTTTCGAGGCACCAGGTTGATCCACATCATTTGAATTAATTTTAACTGTTAGATCTATAATATACGGTTAAGATTTAGCGAGCTATTGCGTAACTTTTGTGTCAGCCTAATAAACATATCCAGACTTATGTCTACGTGTCACCAACACGTGTACAAGATTATTTACAAAATAAATGTGTACAAAAACATGAGAAGTGCACGGCCGGCCTACACATTTGCTTAAACGGTCCTTTACTTCTGACGTGTCATATAAGGAGACCATGCATGTGGGCCTGTGGCGAGATGAAAAATAAAATAAAAAGTCGTTACATAAGCACCGGCTGCAAATAATTGTACGATACAAAGTTTAGCAATCAGCCTAATAACTTTAAGGCGGAGAACGGACACGAACGATTCCAAAATATACTTGGTACATCATTATTTTTTTCTGAACGGTGAATATCCAACTCTCAACCTTGCTATGTACGTACGTATGCTATGAACGTAGCCATATTTATTTAAGATATACGTGGCCATGTTTAGGTGTACACAAATTGTGTTTGTCATTTAATTCCATTTGGCAAGTTTTTTCCTTGAGGAGTCCGTGTCGAATACTATAAATGGAAACAACATTGAGTTAATTGCTAGATTTTGGTCTCTACATCGAATATTAAAATGAAAACAAGACCAAGTTGATCTCTAGATTATGTGTCATCAAGTAGTGTCCCTTTCTTTTCCAACTTTTTTTTGTCATATATAACTATATAAGCTACTTCATCTAGAAAAAGTAAACATGCACATCTCAAATTAACGGTAGAGTCGTGTGCCATGTGAAATGCCCAAGCTATTTTTTAAAATAGTAGATGGTACATGCTAGGATATAAAAGTGCCAATTAGATACAGATCAATGAGTATATATACAAAATAATCTGGAAAAGTATTACTGCCTATAACCGGAAATAAGTAATTTGGATTTGTCTAGATTCACATGTATTTGGACATATTTTAGTGTATATATATATACACTAAAGCATTTAGACAAATGCAAGTTTTCACGAGAAGTGCTCATTGATTGGAGGGGAGTATTAATTAGACTGCTTAGCGCAAAACTAATAAAGCATTTTGAAAACTAACTGATAAAACATTTTCTCATGTTTTCACGATCCTTTCTTTTTAACACATATCCAATTTTAGCGATTCATGAAATAACGTGCTCTCATACCTTAAGTCGTCGTAGAGTAGAGATTGGAGGGGAGAGCGATATATGCAACTATTTATCTTATTGTCACTAGGAGAAGGTTCAAAAGCTGACATTGATGATCAAGCATGTAGGAATCAACGGATGGTGATCAAGATGCTCTATATAACCTTAAGATTTAATGTCAAAAGGTGAACTAATGAGCTTCACAGTCACTCATAAGGTATTTGAACAATTACTGCAAAAAGCATGCAAGGGAGAGACAAAGTGAGAGATCAAGAGAGCTGGTGGTAGCTAATTAGGCATGTAAAATCGCAAGGGAGAAGATTGATATCATTAAGAAAGAACAATATCAGCGTCAATGGCTTATGAGTTTCTATATTTTTCCTACGAAACATTCACTCAAATTTAAAAGGACATTTATTCAAATCAATGGCTAATTGGTAATGTTAAAACTATATTGTTCATTATAGCATAGTCATGATACATTAAAAAAATATAAATACAAGTGAGAGATTAGAATAAATGTTTCAAATATAGGGGATATATAGGCAAAGAGTCAACCAAAACCGAAAAATGCTATGCTACCTCAGTTTCAAAACAAATAACTATCTAGAAAAATATTGTTAAACTTCTCTAACTTTTATAGAAATGTCCATACATAAAACTATGGTCAAAGTTGTATCCTCGAGAATTTTAATGTCCTATGCATGATGTATACTGTAACAAATGGAACTTTACACTGTCATATGTGAAATTGATTCGACAAAGTTTTATGGGTGAATGATACACCAATCCATTTATATTATTCTCATCAGAAGAGATTCAAAGTCAAGGAATGACTTGAGCAAACATCTAGGTAATTTAATGTCAAAAGGTAAAATCAGTCAAATATTTTATAGGATATGAGCTTCACTATCACTCATAAGGTATTTATAGAATTAGCAGCAAATACATCCAGGAGAGGGAAAAATAGAGAGAGAGAGAGAGAGAGAGAGAGAGAGAGAGAGAGAGAGA
Source organism: Avena insularis (assembly GCA_023614405.1). Lineage (NCBI taxonomy): Eukaryota > Viridiplantae > Streptophyta > Magnoliopsida > Poales > Poaceae > Avena > Avena insularis. The sequence goes on along the minus strand of CM042695.1, from coordinate 370,925,951 downwards.
GAGAGAGGGAGGGAGAGAAATTAAAGAGTCAGTGGTAGCTAATTAAGGATGTGCTTTCCTAAGAGAGAACATCATTACAATTAAGGTAGATCAATATCGGGCAATATTAGCGGCTTATTAGTTTCTAAATTTTTCTTATGATGTGGTAAGAAACATATGCGTTTGCGTTAACTTCAGTGGTTCGTAATACGTTTATAATTTAAGAGGACATTCACTCAAATTGACCGATTAGTATATTTAAACTATGAGTTGTTCATTTTAACATAATCATGTCACATTACACAAAAAATATATACCGGAGAGAGAGCTTGGAATGATTGTCTTAGGTAGAGGGGATATCTAGGCAGATAGTCAAGCAAAATAGACAACCACAATGCTATCTTGGTTTAGAACAAATGAGAATCTAGAAAAAATACACCGTAAAAAATGAACAATGCACTCTAAATACTCTAACTTATTACTAAAATATTCATAAGTACAATTTTGGTCAAACTGGAATGCATTAACTTAGGTATAATAGCACAAATGGATAAGTTCACATATTTTAAATCAAAATAAGATGCTCATTCATTTTATGGTGGAGGAAATAAAACAGATTTGAATTTGGCACAGAGTATAATGATAACTCTTACTTTCGATTAGGAATTGGAGGATAAGTTATTTTCATTTAGTTTATTTTGTGATCATTATAAAGATCATCTAGACATCATATGAGAAACTATCTGGTAGACCCTAATTATTATATATAATTTTTATATACATCTGAATACATCAAGTCCCCAATTTGAATGTTAACCCGGAAACTAATAATCTAACAACTCATAAAACTACTGAGTTGATCATGGCATAATTTATTGTAATTTTATATGACTATAAAAATGTATTATTTCGTTCATATAATGTGAATATTTGTGAGAAAATAATTTTATTTCTCAAACCTTTAAAATTATAAAGATGATGCCCTCGCATTTGCGAGGGCCACCCTGCTAGTTTTCCTAACAGCAGAATCTGTCCTCACACGGGAAAACAAAACAGATTTAGCGTCTCGTTTAGCGGCCGGCGTTGGAGGATGCTGCGCTCCACCGGTCTCTCTTTTTTGTTTGTATTATTTTAAATCACTTAAACGCCTAGCTAACAGTCTAGCGATATACATGTCCTTAGTTCTTTTTTCTCGCGGGATGCTAATTCTCAGTCATTCACCTAAAATTAATTTAGAGCTCAGTCAGGTCCTAATACATTAAATTTGCAATGCGATTGCATTCTGATGCGCATGGCGAAAACAACAGACAGGTGGTTTATTGCACTTTTCGGAAATCAACTTAGATATAGGAAAATCCAAGCCATGCTATAATAGATTTTTTTTCAAATAAACAGTATAAAAGAGTTTCGGTGTAATAAAAAAAGTACGCGGGTTGAGATGAATCCAAATAGACGTTCTACTATGCATGCAGTCAGCTGGCATCTACAAGTTGTGCATTGGCTGCATGCATGACTAGCTCTCATTGCTGAAATTGGAAAAGTAAAAGATAAAGCATGTCTCAAGTTCAATCATTCGGCTACCAATGGAGGAGATACGTTGCATCGGAAGCCTGCGAGTATATTTGGTAGCAGACGAAAATCTACCTTTTACTAGTGGAGAGCTTGGTTTGCAACAAGCTACTCCCGAAAATGGAGTACTTTGGCACTAAGGAACTCACAGATGGGCAAGTTGCCTAGCTCAGCTGGCTAGCCAATACTTACATAAGCTAAAAATGTTTGGCCATCAGGCAGGTAACTAAATACCGCCACCAGGCAGGTAACTAAAAATGTACTAGTCTTAATTTGTTGATGTTATCGGCATGAAGCAATTCGTCGCATCGCCACCCACCCGTGTTTTGTTACTCTTGGTCTTCTTCTAATACACGGTTTTCTTTCTCATGCACACGTGTTGCTACTCGTATGTCTCTTAGAGCATCTCTGCTCGGGGCCCTAAAACCCCTTAAAAGGCTATCGAGGGTGCCGGTGCTCAAAATCACTCCCAGCCATCCCCTGCAATCCTTTTTCGCATCGGCATGGCCTGTTTTGTTATCCGGCACCCCGCTAACCCCCGCATCGGATTGAGACAAAAATGACGCGGGTCAGCCCTGGCAATGAGATAGACGGCTCATTCTCATGTCGCCGGCCGCGCGTCGGCGAAATTGCTCACACACACACACACGCACGCAATGCACGCACGCACGCACGCACGCGCACACACACACACACAAACACAAACACCTCTTTTGGGGGGACGTGACCATCTATTCACATAACCCTACAGGGTTGGGGAGTCATGGAGAGGTGGATTCTTTTGGGTTCCAAAATGTGTTGTATATAACACTCCCTCGGTCCCGAAATGTGATGTATATAATTTTTACTGAAAATCATTTTTTAAGAGTTTCACCATGGTTGTCGATGTTGTGATGTGGGAAGATGGCCGCGGGTGGCCTGCTTGAAAAGGCAAACCAACGATTGCATTGGATGCCGGGGCGGAGACCGAGAGGCTGGCAATGAAGTCCAGCGGCCAGCAAAGGCGGCAGGCGCCCGGCTAGCGCAAGTGTCAGCTACCCATCGATGAGTCGGGTAGAAGGTCAGTGGCCGTTGGATTGCTGCAAGGTGGGCCTGGACTGGGCGAGTGAGGATAGAATCGTACTCGTGCGCGGTCCTCGATGCATCGGCCAGACGCATTTCTAGCCCAAATTTTGGCCACAAATGGATCGTTTGGGCCGACCCGCTGAGACCTTTTTTTCCAGTTTACATGTCCATTCAGACTATTATTTATAGATCATGGTCTAACGGATTGACCCGATGGAGATGTCCTTGACGGCAAGACTGTGCGGCGGCTCATGTGCAGGGATGTCTCATTTGTTACCTATGTAAACAATCCCATATAGTGGACTTTCATTGGGTGGTGTCCGTGGTTTTCTCTCTCTTTATTGGAGAGATTTTTCACGTTAAATCATGTGTCCCAGCTGTGATTTCGTTTTTAACTTTTATTATTTGCTTGTCGCGTTTATAACATAGTTGATTGAGCAATGCTGCCTGCCGTGCACTACTTTTGCTTTGGTGCCCCTCTCTTCTTCAATTTCTGATAAACAAAAACTCGTGGATGGCCAGAATTGCACGACACCGATTCGTTTCAAAAAATATATAAATCTAACCGATGCTTGTAGGTCCGCTTAGACGTATACTCATACACATACACTCAAGTGCCTATGGGAGGCAAAAAACAGGAGATATATAACAGCAACAACAAAAATTTAAAACGTATCATATAAAAACATGGATCGTGATAAAGGGATGTGTGATCGGCCCGGGGGACATGATATATACCCAGCTCAACCGAGTAGCTATACGGAGACATACATGGTCTAAATATAAATTTTGACATGTCAAAAGTAAATCGCACGATGCGGATTTAAATTTAGAAGGGGACACGAAAACGCACTTGGCCGTGCACATGAACTACAGTAGTCCATAACAAAAGGACACTGCACCAATCATATCCATACATTTGTAAATCCCACTCACTGAACAGTCAAACACCCATGATCATCGCATGGGATAAGGGTACTTGGACCACGCGACCGACGCCCTTCGCATGTGCATGCAGCATGCGACACGGGCGACCTGCATGATAGTTTCGGCGGTGCCATTGCTGCGTCGTCAAGCTCCAGCTCCTCCCCTGCTTTGATTCCTTGATCAGAGCCCCTCGTGGGGATCGGCCCTACTGCACGCGAACTCTGCATGGGCTGCGAATCCGCCATCGATCTATCTAATCTCCTCAGCCCCTTTTTTTAGTAGGCGCCCGTCTTGTAGCAGTGCTCTTCTCTGCTTGCACGCCTCCCTTCCAGCTTTCCTGGAGGATCGATCGACAGAGATTACAAAATTTAATTTCCCTGGAGTTGAGTTCAGAAATTGGGACCGATGATTGATGGTTTCCAAAAAGGGCATGGCAAGAAAGTTAGGCCTGATTGGTGCGAGGATAAGATGATGATGAGACGGATCACAATAAATACCCATTTAATTTGGTTTTGTCTGGTTTCTGAAGTTACACAATTTTGCCACGCGTTCCTCTCAGATTTTGATTCCTGATCAGCTAGCTCCAGTTCTATCACGAGGGCCACCATGCATCTGACAAGCCGCAGTTGTGTGCAAAATGTTGAAGAGATATATTTGTCTGGCAAAAGTGTGGTTATGGGTTGGAGAGAGGTGGCCAGAGTAAGCTGCCCAGACTCGACCCCTCCCGCGCCGCCCCGGCGAGGCGACGGGGAGGAAACCCTAAATTGCCGCTGCCAGGCCCACCTCCACCTCGCTCCTCCTCCCTTGCCACCGTCGGGGGCACGGCCGAGCAAATCCTGGTAGGTGCCGGCGGCGGCGGGGCCCCTGCGTCCTCTTGCTCGGTGGAGCGGTCGCGGGTCTGCTCCACCGGGCCAGGGCGTGGCCCTTTCGTCGGGGACCGCAGTGAGGCGGAGCTCAGGCGAGCATCCTCGCGACGGGCAGTGGGTGGGCGGTGTCGTGCCAAGTTCTAGGCGATAGGGACCATGGGTGGCGCGGGCCGAGGTCGGCCTCTTCTGCAGCAGGTGGTGGGGGAGGTGGTGTGGGCTCGACCGGTGGTGGCTGGTCTGAGGCGGCGGGGTGCTGGACGGGCGCAGGTGGGCAGGGCTCGACGCCGGAGGGTGGCGGCGGACGCCAATCTGCACGGTGGCTAGGCTACACGGGCCAGATCTGAGCCAGTATGGGCCTGATCTAGGCCTGGCGGGCCACGGCCGCAGACACCATTTGCAGATCCCCTGGCCTATAGTGTATCGGCGGAAACCTTAGGACCAGTCCGGGCAACATCGTCGTTATCGTCGCTTCCTTCTTGGAGGTGCTGCTTGATACGCGATGCTTCGGAGTGCTAGGAACAGGGGGTAATTCTCCGGAGGGCGCAGTGGTTGTGGGTCTTCATCGTTCGTCGAGTCACTGTTGTCGGCTTTGTTCTCTCTTCTTTTTCTTCTTTGCTTTCTTTGTTGTTTATTTTGGGCAATGTGTTTTCTGCCTAACAACGGTCTTAAACGGTTGCTATATTAATATAGCTGAGCAAAAGACTGTTTGGAAAAAAATGTGGTTATGTGCTAATGCATGTAGCCCATGCACTCATGATACAATCCCGCCGAGTCCGTGATTGCCTACAAAATAAAATGATCCAACACTGTCCAACTATCTTTTTTTTTGTTTAGTTGTGACTGCTTTATAATTCTTCTTATGCAGGCAACAATTCTCTGCTGTATTTTATTTGGTTTTATATGTAATATTATTTAAAAAAATAAATGAAAAGCCTATCTTAAACAAGGATTAAAAGTTCTTCTGCCAAAGATATGTGTGGACGTACACCGGTGCAAATGCCAAATTCCTACTTTGTCACCATCGGGTACTTAATTACTACTTTTTCTCGATCCCTATCTGGAATTCCGCCGAGAGGTTAACATGAGCATATATGCAGATATAATCTAGCATGCGTCTGCGAGATGGTAACCCAAATATGCATAGCAGTGGCAGAGAATAATTCGACCTAGCACTACGTACGTACTACTAGTGTGTGATAGCACATCTCCACATCCCCACAGATGATAACAATACAAATCGACGAAGCTGCCGGGATTGTTCATAGGATGAACAATCTTATCCTGGGGGTATCGCAGAATTCTGTATACTTTTGTAAAGCGATCTGTCGTAGAAATATGCAGCGAATTTCCTTTTAACAATCAGTTAACGTTGGCCTATTAAGGTTGTGTAGGTGTGCGATCTGGGAAGGACAGCGGAAGAAGGACGGATTAGATCTTGATTCCCGGCAATTTCAAAAGTTTTACCAGGCGCTACCGGAAAGCTTAGCATAGCATATGTACCTAGAATAGTAATGTCAAAAGCTCACGTGCTTATACTTGGCCAGCAACTGAAAGTTCTTGTTTTATATTTTTTGCTGGAATAATAGAAAGGTGTTCGTAGGGATCGAAGTTGTTTCTGGACCATCTTCTGGTTTGTAAACAAAAACAAAAGTACTAAATGCGTATCACACAAGCAACAACACAACTCATTTAGGGCTTGTGGTACGTAGGATAGGATTAGCATGACACGTCATATGAAATCCTACTGGAAGTTTAAATGCATGAATCTGTATTCAGTAGTTATTTGATTGCACAACACAAAATAAAATGCAGCAATTTATTTGATGGAATAGTTACATGCAAGGTAGCCCGAAATTCGAAACCATAGGAATTTTCCAATCATACAAAGCAGAAAAGCCTATAGGAAAATTTTCTCAAGACTACAATCCTGCAAAATTCCCATGATTTTTTTAATTAGAAAACAAAAATGCCCTTAGCTAGTTTGTGTTTTCGTGTGTTGCTTGTATTCGTGTTGTTGGTTACTCTTCTTGCGAACAGGTTCAAGGTTCTACGTCTAGGTAGTTGAGCACCATTTCGTTTTCTTCCCAGATTTTCTAATAAACTGACTAGCTCTTTCTTTTACTCGAAATAGGCTTTCGTCCCGTTTTATAAATAAAGCACACATGTGAGAGATCGCTGCTGGGCTAGACAGCACAATCCACTATTGGGACCGACAACACAAAGACGCCCAAGAAAAATACAAAAAAACGAGAGAGAAAATAATGCACAACAACATCGGATCGACACTGTTGCATCCGCCATAATAGTCCCACCGCGCTCTTATGCCACCGAACTGCCGTGTACCAAGCAACACCTTCAAAAAGAGGTGCAACGATGGCGACGCTGTTCCTAGAATTTCTCCTGATACACGTAGGGGAGTGGGGAGAGTGTACACCGAACGCCCTTCAAGAAAGAAGGTAGCACCCGCAGGTGTCACCGCATCGGCACCGGCCTAACCATCAAGGATTTCTCCCGACCCACAAAGGACCACAACCCCATCCAATTCTTGCACTCCACCGAACTTGCCATCCACCAACATACACCACCCCGGTCTTGAATGCACCATCTTCGTCTCACCAAGGCAAACACTGCGGGACCGGCTAGACCGCAAAACAGGAAGATAGCCCCTTAGCCGCGCGGGGAGGGAACAACCTCCTTAGCCCTTTTTTTTCTTCCTAATAAATAAACATTGGTCATGCTATTTGCTATAAAAAGGACAAAAACAACCCAAAGAAAATCTTCAATAAAAGAAATTTTGTAACTATTCAACCGTCTACTAAAGAATTGTCCTTTTTAGAGTCGATATTAGTCGTCAAACCCAAGTACATCGTTATGAACCGGCTCATTTACCACGTGTGGCACCCCACCAGTGGGCAGGTATATCCTGAAACACTGGCACGACCGGAATAAATTGTTTTTGTCTGTGGTTGAAATCTTAGAACAAATAGTTATGGTGGTTTTGAGATATTTTCCTAAAAAATACGATTACCTCCTTCGTCCTAAAAAAGGGTGTCGCTGATTTGTCTAAATTCGAATATATCTAAATACTATTTTAGTATATAGATTTATTCAAATTCAAACAAATTTGTGACATCATTACTGAGGGAATACTGAGAATTCCTTATTTGACACTACTTAAAAATTTGATTTCTTATTCGAAAAAGTATTTCTTCCCTATTTGACACTTGGGCTATTTTTTTTGTCTTATATGACACTCTAGTTCATTTTGAGTACAGACTCGCAACTCTTCGATTGAGGCGGGCCTCTTGCTGGTGCCTTTAAAATTTCGGATGAAGCTCTAAGTAAGCTCCTCCCAGCTTCGGATGGATCCTGATGATAGGCTGCTGAGCCAGACTCGCGCCGCGCCTGTCAGCTGTAGCTAAAGGCATTGCATGGCGGTTTCTTTGTTGCCTCCGTGAAGCTTGACGGATGACAGATGGTCGCTGAGCTAGGATTTTGGATCTTGCGTGCCGTTGAACTTCGGAGTATCCGAAGGAAGCTTGAAGTTGCGTGGCATCTATGTTCGCCGAACAGATCTGCTGAAGCATCAAGCCCCGCAAAGTTCTCCTTCGTCTTCATCCATCTCAGATTCAGACGAGCATGCGCGTTTGGCGCGTGCTTTGTCGATCTTGCGCTGTGTGAGCTTGTCTCTGGCGTCGTAGTCGCGTTTATGGCGATGCGAGTTCTTCTTCCTTCGAGGAAGATCGTGCTCTTCCTCCTCTTCGGATGAGGGGGTGGGGCTCCGGTCGCGCCTGGCCGGAGCTTTCTTCTTCGGCTCCGCAGGAGCATCTTCGTGGAGCGCAGCTCCGATTAGTCCTAGACCGGTGAATGCGGACTTATACATGGCCCTTTTCGGGTCCCCCTCCGGAGGTGGGTGAGCCGCGAGATACGCAGTGGCTGCCATGATCGCAGCTTGTGGCGTCTTCGGGATGATGTTGCCGTCGGCATCCATATCCATGAACGATGTGTGGAGAGTTCGGGTCACGTCACGCCGCTCCTTGGGATCCATGTTTTCCACCCGCGAGCGGTGCTTGTTTCCCTGGTTTCCGTTTGTGCTAGAGCCGGGTGCCATGGCGGAGAGCGCAGCTCGTCGTGCGCTGGACTCAGAGGCTGCTTGCTTGCGTTTATCTAGCGTCTCCTACATCTTGACTTGTTTCTTGTGCTCCTCGATGAGGAGGTAGTGGTACGCCATCAGTAGGTCACGTGAGGCGTCTGCAGGTAAGACGATGTCGCCTGCGGCGACGCAGCGGCGCTGGACCCATCCTTCTTTGCTAAGTTGGATGACGTGGCGTTGTTTTCCCGTTGGGTGGGGGACGGCTATACATTTCGCCGTTTTCGCCGTTTCGGTTGGGCGGCGGGATAGGTGTTTCCTCGTTGGTTTGGATGACTGCGGCGCATAGATAGCGCTCGCAGATTGGTTGGCTGCTGCCGCAGCTTTCGGATCCGGAACCGTAGGTCCCTTCATCCGAAGGTGGATCGCACAGATCGGAGTTGCAGCTGCTGCTGCCGTAGAACTCATCTGTCGATGGTGACGTGCGTAGCACGGGGTGTGGAGCCCACGAGGCGGGCCTGATTGACGACACGGGCACCCGCTCAGGGAGGCGGAGGGTGCCAGTTTGACCCACCTGGAAGCAGAAACTCCCGAACAAAATTTCGAGTCCGTCGCCTACGGGCTCGAAATCCTTCATGGTGGCCGGCGAGTGGGCGGTGAAGTCGAAAGCGCCGAAGAGGAGGTGATTCTCCGTCGCCGCGGAGTTGTAGATCGATCGGGTCGGGACCGTCACGATCGCACAATCAGCAGCCCCAGTTCCCACAGACGGCGCCAATTGACGAGGTTTAATCTCGTCAATGCCCATTGTTATGGACTTTGGTTTTGGAGAAGATGGGGATGCTGGAGATCGTGACACGGTTAACAGACAAGCAACTAGGGGACACGAGATTTACGCAGGTTCAGGCCCCCGGAGGGAAAACCCTACTCCTGCTTGTCTGCTCTTGATTACGGCGGAACCGAAGGTTAGAGGGTGCGCAGATTCGATCTGGCGTGGATGCGTGTGCGAGAGTATGAGTCGAGAGATCTAGGACGTGCCCTCCTGGCCTTTATATAGACTTAGTCAGGTCCCGGGCATAGTCCTAGTCGGTTACAAGTTCTAGGGTTTTACCCCTTTGAATTTCCTATCTACGCTAGTCTTGCTCTCCAAGGATCCGAAGGCGTCATGGGCCTTGGCCACCCGAAAATCTTCATGGGCCAGCGTATGTCTGCTGTGGGCCTTCCTTGGGCTAGACCAGGTATGCTGAAGTCATGTACCCGTAGGGTATAACCATGTCAATATGAAAATACACTTCTACCCTTGCTGCATCATTTGACCAAAATCTCTTGATCTTTGTTCTTCTATGAATAATTCTCCGATCCAATATATTTTTGCTTCGTGCATGTATTTTAAATCCTTCTTATCCGTCCAAGCATCTTTGCTGCTCCAAAAAAAACTCCCTTTTGTTTTTGGCATTTCGTGGTCACTTGTTGCAAAAATTTTGTCAAAAACATTGCATCGGTGCATGCATGATGGTTTAGATGACCACGACGCCAACTTCAGCTGCATGCTGACCTAGAACACAAGGTACTCAGTGGCGGAGCTTGGCAGAAACAGCAGGGGGCGAAACACAAAATCTGAGAGTTTGGAGGGACAAAAGACTATTTTTTCCATATAATCATTTTCTTAAAAAGTTTCTTTAGGATTTGGTACAAAGCTGGGGGGGGACGGTGCCCCCCCTTGACTTGTACTAAGCTCCGCCACTAAGGGTACTGGTACGGGCTACGTCTGGCCATGGTGTAGGCGTTGTAGGTGACCCGCGTGCTCTTCATCAGGACAAGGACGAGAGGAAAATGTTCGGGATTTTTCCTTATACTTTTCCATTCGTTGACATAAGGGTAGTTTTGTCCAGGATGAAAAACATTAACGCCAGACTGTAACGGGATGGATGATAGTGTCATACAAGGCAAAAAGTTTGGACAAAGCGTCATATAGGAAAGAAATATTTTTTCCAGTGTTAAATAGGGAACTATATTTGAAAGCGGTGTCAAATAAAAAAAATTCTCTCTAGGATTGAAGAAACAGTGCAATGGCTGTCCATGGAGGGATTTCTGTAACTGACCACTTGTACCTTGCCGACAACACAGGTTTTCAACGTCTGAGGTCCGACCCTCAGACCGAACGCACGCGTACAAGGCATGCAGCTAGCACGCGCGCCGTTTCCTAATTCAAAACAGCAACAGCCAACACGGCTTGTCACGGCTCGTTGTCAAGCATCTCGTTCCACATGAAGTTTCATTGTCAGATCATCAGTGCGTGGCGTCCCCCCGGGCGAGCTGAATGTTATAATTAACAAGAAATATAAGACGTTTTAGTTTTATGAATCGAATGTATCTAGACGTCTTTTAGTGTATAGGTTCGTAGAGGTTCGGAGTAAACCTATACCCTAAAAGGTGTCTAGATACATTCGTTTCACAAAATTAGAATGTCTTATATTTCCGAACGGAGAGAGTAGAATTAGTGGCATGTCGTCGATCTCTTTCGGCTGCGGTCGCCTTGCTTGCCTGGATTCGAAGGGAAGATCTTTGTTCGTCGCCACAACTAGATCTTCCCTTTGTTTTGTTCTTCTGAACCGCAATTAGTTGCAGACTTGAGGTACTGCATGGCTTGAGCATTTTTCCTGAACTCTCCCGTGGTCTGAATCTTTTGACTCTTGCTCGCTCGATCTGCGGTGAGGTGATATGGTGCCAGGAAATCAGATCGATCGATCCCTTTTCTCAAGCTGCTGGTCATGCGCGCGTGCAAAATTACGTCAAGATTGAGGATTCTCGGCCAAAGCAGAATAATAATAAGAAAACTAAGACGATTCGTTCGATCGAGTTCTCTAGCAATAAATAAAGATCTAATCCACGGAATAGTTAGCCACGCAGGCATGCATATCTTTTACCGGCCAGAGACTTTTGCAACTTGCAAGCCCATGCAACAGCTAGCTCCTACGTAGTACACCGTACACGAGTGGCGTGTGCGGACACGCGCGAGTGCGTGTGCTTTTCTGTCGACGTCCATCGCCACTCCACTTCTCACTAGCTAGCTAGCTAGCCTGTCCAAACTACAAAGCGGCCGGACGGGGCTAAGCGCGCCCTCCCCAGGTAAGTACCATCCATGCCGGGCAGCCGATCGAGTATGCTAGCTCCTCGGCGCGTGTTCATGTTTTTGTTTTTACTTGTTTAAACGACCGCCAATGATTAATTAAAATGCTAGGGTGTCACTATATATGGATGCCTTCATAGTTTCGGTTTTTATTTTTGTTGTAATAGATTTTGTGACGGCGGGTAGAAGAAAGAAGGATATTTTGTTGCTCAACGATGGCATGATGCACTATGAACCATCTGAATATCAAGGCTACATGCCAAATCAAGATATATAGATATGATAAACTCATGTATCTATGTTCTTCGATGAATCAAATAAATTTCGAGAACTATATCTGCCAAATTAACCAGATATATACAGATAGAATTCACACAAATCTATCCATTTCTAGAGCATGAAATAAGCTAAAACAAGCAATGAAAGATGAAATGATGAAGTTGCTAACTCTTAGGACCCTTAGATAGATGTAGAGTCAAAAAATCTTCACAAATCTTGAGAAAAATTAGTAAGAACTCGAGCTTGAGGGGAGAAATTTGTGGGAGATGCTTGTGTGAGCTTAAAATGGCTCGGGCTGGGAGGGGAAGAAGATATAGTCGGGCCCTTTAGTCCCGGTTTGATAAACGAATCGGAACTAAAGGTCCACGCATCCGCTTCTTTCTAGCGCCAAACCCTTTAGCCTCGGTTTGTGAAACGAACCGGAACTAAAGGTCCCCTATGAACAGGGACTAATGTCTTCTGAGACATCCGGCCGTTTCTAGCCGTTGGGACCAGGACAATAGTCCCGGAACCAGGACTAATGATTTGGACCAAAGATCCGTTTTCTACTAGTGCCAGGTAAGTACCATCCATGCCGAGGAGCCGATCGAGTATGCGATAATGTCCCTCAATGCCGATGCGACGGAGCGGACGACAGCTGTTTTCGACCGATTCCCCTGCCCGTGTCACCATTGATACCGGGCAACCGGTACTGGCGCCCCGGCAGGCTTACGTCCTCATCGATTGATCCATCCATCCGAGGCGACACGCGCCCACTAGTGTCTTGTATGCCCCTGCCTCCCCCAGCATCCATTCATGAACCGGCAAACAACAATAGCTACATAGCTAAGAGCATCTCCACTCGGCTACCCAGGACGCCGACCCGGACGCCAAATTTAGGTCCGAACGCCGAAAATCGGCCCAGTCGCGTACCCAGGAACCTCTTTTTGTCCGGATTTGGGCCAACTTTGGTCCGGACTACCCAGGCCATACCCAGGATCCCGGGTACGCCCTAGGAACGCCGGACGCAGCGTATTGGCCGAGTGGACCAGCCTGTCAGCGACAGAAGCCGAGTCGTCGTCACCCTTCCCGCCGTTTTCCTTTTCCCGTCGTCGCTGCTACACCCCTCCCGCCCTCGCCGCAGAACTCGGCCTATAAAAGGCGTACATCTCGTTGTATCCCTTCACAGTCTCTCACACCACTCCCAACTCCGGCGAACTCCGGACGCTCGCACCTTTCTTCCTCCTCAACTCCGCCGAAAAGCCATGGCCAAGAGATTTCCCCGCCGACGCACGATGCAGCCGTGGGAAGCCCGGCTGCTCCACGAGGCGGGCTATACGGCGCCGCCGGACACTCGTCTCCCCTTCGCCTGGCAACTCAGCGCCGGCGGGATCCCTATTCCTCCAGTGCCGACCGACGAGGACCTCGCCGGAGAGATCCAGGTGGCTATCGCCGCCATGCAAGACCCGGATCTCGCTGAGGATCCTGGCAACCTGGTCTTCTGGAGGCAGTTCTTCGTCGACAGGCACCTCGAGGAACTCGCCCGACACGACGGACCACCGGGCTCGCAGCCGCCGCGTCACAATGTGGCTTTTCGTCGCCGCTGGTGGAGCGTTCCAGGACGAACTCTCGCCGGCGTCATGGAGCACATCCAGGCCGGCAACCACCCCCGCCTCGGCCTGTATATGCGGCGTCCGGCGTCGATCACGGCGACGGTGGCCTTTTTCTAGTTATTAAATCTGATGTAATATGTGCGTCCTTGCCCTAGTTAATGAAATCCGCCTATATTCGTCCATAATTCGCCGATTTACCTGAATTTCGCCGAACCAGGGAACTCGGCCCGGGAACGCGAGTGGAAAGCTCGGTGTTCCCAGGCCGAAAATGCGTTTCGTCCGGTCAAAACGGTCCGGATTTTGGTCTAGGTTCGTCCAACGAGTGGAGATGCTCTAATAAACTCATATCATATACTCCCCCAGGCGGGAAGGCTGGAAAAGAAACAACTCTGATTTTGATGTGACATGGTGCGAGCTCCATAGCTAGTTGCAAACCGCAATAGGATTGCACTGAATTGGTCGATCGAGATGTTTATATCTGTGAAAAAACCGAGTTGGTCCAGTTATGAACTGCATAAGCAGCCATGGGGGGTGATAGCGTCCCTCTAGCCTTCCAGCGCCCACGCGTGTTGACGGTGCAAAACTTCTGTTTTTATAGTGATTTTTGTCGAAAAATTTTTAGAGCATCTCTACTCGAGGGCCATAATGCCCCCCCTAAAAGGCTATCGGGGTCACCGGCGATCGAGTTCACGCCCAGCTCACCCCCCCCCCCCCCCCCCCCTCTCCTGATTTTTTAGCGTCGGCACGACCCTCGTTATCCGGCGGCCCGAGGACGAACCCAAGCCAGGGGGAGGGGGGCTCGCAGGGGCGCCGGTTGACGTGTTTTTGACGGGAAGGAGCAGAGAAGAAGGCGGGTGAAACGGCTGGTCATTGGGGGCCGCCCCTGTCAGCGTTAGTGGCTGACAAGTTCGGTCCATCTTCCTCCTCGCCTGCCGCGCCCTGGTATTGGCGTTGCTCGCCGATCAGCCTTTGTAGGCGAGCAGCCGATTCCTTGCCTGTCGCGCTCTGCATTCAATGGCCATCTGGTGTTAAAAACATTTCTTTCCCCGCTCCTTCGACGCATTCCCTCATCTTCGCCTCCTTCACCGTCCTTCCTAACCACCACCCGCCAGCCATGAAGAGGTTCCGCAGAGATGGTGCCACCACGAACAGTTTCAGGCGGCACTTGCTGCGCGCAGCCGAGGCTCGGGCGCTGTGGGAAGCAGGCTACCCAGAACCACAGGACATGCGTTGCCCTCACCACTGGTTCCTTAGTGGGAAGCGGGCTACCCAGCACCACCGGACATGCGATGCAGCACGATTCGTTACGAGAAAGAGCCTCTCGGGTATAAGAGCAACCTGCAAAAGGCTAATTCTAATTCCGGTGAGTGTATTTTGTGCAAGAGATGTCACATCTGGTGCCTTCATGGTGGCCAATATTATTGTCCCATTAAGTACACTTTTGGCATGTATAGATCGGCTATCCAGCTAAGCTAGGCAACTTGCCCATCTCTACTTGCGAGTTCCTTGCTTCCAAAGTATGCTCCATTTTTAGGAGGAGGTTGTTGCAAAGCAAGCTGAGCACTACTAAAAACTACCGTGGAATTTTGCCCACAACCAAATAATACTTGCGGCCTTTTGATGCATTGCACTACATCTATCCCCATTGGTGAAGGAATGATTGCTGAACCAAACATGCTATATCTATCTTTTGGTTTCCCAACTCTAGCATTAGGCTAGTCATGCATTCAGAGAATGCACACCTTGTAGCTGCCAGATGACTTCATAATAGAACTTCAATTCTGATTGATTGTGACTTGTGAACTTTCTTACTATACGGAAACTATTATATCAAGACCGCTTGGATTTAATTGTGTCTGAGTTGATTTCGAAGAAGTGTAACTTGCACATTTTTAGACCTGGTGAAATATGTAACTTATCACTTCAGTTGCACTATTTTAACAAAGTCCATATGTATCTTTTCGATGCAGAGGCCGGGAGGGAGGGGGGGGGGGTCTCAACCTCCTTTTCAATAATTAAAATCAAAGTTGCATCTTTAGAAATGTCATAAATTTAAAAAATCTTAGTCAACTTAGATGGAACCTTCTTAATATAGTGTAGTAGAAAAATCCATTATCTTCGTTAACAAAAGTGTTCCTCCCATCTAAGAAACAAGACACATTTTTGATTTATTAAGACATGACTTTGATTAGCAACTACTCTATTAATATGGGGTTTGTGACATAAAATTGAATGCCATTAGATTCATATTCACTCCCTCCCATGGATAGCGCCAAGGCGATCCATTATCTCATTTTTTTATTTTAACTATTAGTGTTGCCGATCTTTCTCGACTTGTACACCATGGTATTCATGACAAGCGTTCAAATTATGATAAAAAAAATCTCGGTAGGGAGAAGGGATTTTCCATCATGCGGACGATACTTTGTTCTTCTTTGTTCATCTTTTACTTGCGGACGATAAAATTTTCTCCGCCATCAAGTATCCCCGGTGTTGAGTATCATAATAATCCTCAAGTAGCCACGCCATCCTACATATATATTCCAAACATCAATAAATATGTGAGTGGTTTATCGTATATGGCCATTGTTTCAATTTATACAATAAACTACAAAGCATATGAGAGCATATTATTCACACATTCATACAAATCCATATGCAACCATCATATAGAATGCAAATAAGTAGACCTAGGGTTTCAAACATGCATACAAATCCATATGCAATCCACACTTTAAACATCCATATAAATCCATATGAATCAAACTTTACCTAGGGTTTCAAACATATTAGACAAGAATGTGCGCTATTTATTGGATGAAATAGAGGGGAAAGGAGGATATTACCGTGAGGGAGAGCTTGGGGAGCAAATCCACCGCCAAAACCTTCAGATCTGTTGCTTTTTAGGAAGAGATTTGAGAGGGAAGGGAGAGAGAACCAGTAGGGCGCCTCCTCTATGTTCTTCCTGGCGCCTGGGTGGAATGGGTCGGGGTGGGGAGGGGGGCTACGCGCGGCAGGCTATGTCTCGAAGTGTAGCGTCTAACAGAAAGACACTACATATTGGGGTATAGCGCCATTCTGCTAGGCGCTACATATTGAGCTTAGCGCCTAGGCGTTACAGGGCCGGGGTGGGGCCGGGGCGGGCCAGGCGGCCGCCACGCTGGCATGGGCATAGCGCGTAGCTGAAAGGCGCTACACTGTAGAGCATAGCGCCTGTTTGTTAGGCACTACCCAAAACGGTTAGTGCCCTGAAATTTTTTCACCAAGGGTTTATTTGGTGGATTTTTTTTTTCAATTTTGGATTATTTTTGTCCATTCTGCCTCGCATTTCTCCCATGATGTGTAACTAGCTTTCCATTTGGTTCTCGATCGACAGTACAAATAAGCTAGACATGTTCACTTGTTCCGGCGAGCCCAAAACAGGCTCGACAAAGGGATCAGAAAGCACCTCCACTGGCTCGCCCACTGGAATCGATCGGTACCGGTCCTGGATGAACTGGATATACGCTGTACACGAACCAGCAGTCCGGATGTAAAATTAGCAAGTGCAGGTACGCTGTCAACACGAGATGAGTTTTCAAGTGACGGTGATCGAGGCGACACGATGGTACGGTCGATCTGTCCATCGAGATCGATATGATCTGGGCCGGGGTCCAGCTGCCAAGCACTATACATGCTCCTGTTTCAACTTTAAGATCAGGGCTACACAGGGGAGTCAGGACAATAAGTGCACTGCACACTGTATTTGCTACTCTATTCATCTAAATTAGACCGGCAGCTACTGACTAGGAAGGACACCGGTCATGTAAACGTCCGAAATTACCATTAGCGATATGATCGAGCTTTGGATGGCTAGACTAGATTGATCGCGTGCCATGTTCCCCCAGCTGGACATAAAGTCGATCGAGTGATGTTGTTTACGACTGTTGACAGCCAAACCTCACTACTGTATGCGGCATGGTCAGGTGTACTACGCCTAATCTGGCCATTATCAAGCCATAAAGTAAGGGACAACTCGATCCGTACGTACGTCATAGAGAGATCGATCGGTTCAACACACTTTTATAGCTAGGTTAGGTATATAGAATACAGGCTGACATAGACCATCAGTCTACCAGGATATAGCCAGTACTATTATACTGCACTGATCGGTCTCAATCAGCCATATCAGCAGCTATTACTAGCAAAGAAGCAATATTCTGGGAGACAACTTCAATTAGAACATAGAAGTAGTAGAACTTAGTTAACCTACAGGAAGTTGCGGCCGGCGCACACTGATCCGATTAGCCATCTAGGGAATGTTATGTTGTGTAGCTGCAATTCCAGAGTCCAGACTGCTTTTTCCGTATTCCATCTGAGCGAATTAGTCCGTGTCGATCGACGTAATCTCGTACGTAGCGGCTAAGTCATAGGATGACTCATGTTCCACCAGTTAACTGTTAAGCGCTGGCCTATAAATTGGGGGCTCGACACCGGCTTCAGAGCGCACTCACACTCGGCGGCTTAAGCTACCCAGCAGGAGCACCACCAAGAAGATACAGAGAGCAAGAGGGAGAGAGAGAGCAAGAGGGAGATGGAGACCGCACCTGCTGCCTCGTTGAGCTTCCCTGTGATCAACATGGAGAAGCTGGAGACGGAGGAGAGGGGCGCCGCCATGGAGGTCATCCGCAACGCCTGCGAGAACTGGGGATTCTTTGAGGTTCCACTTCCCCCACACACATATAGACTTCTACTAGCTAGTAGTAGAATGATTCTTGATATAAGTTTTTTAGGAAACAGCAGGGACAAGATTCTCGACATGATTAACTGGTATATATATGTGCGTGCAGCTTCTGAACCATGGCATCTCGCACGAGCTGATGGACGAGGTGGAGCGGGTGAGCAAGGCGCACTACAAGGACTGCAGGGAGGACAAGTTCAGTGAGTTCGCGGCGAGGACGCTGGAGGCCGGCGAGAAGGGCGACGACGTGAAGGACGTGGACTGGGAGAGCACCTTCTTCGTCCGCCACCTCCCCGCCTCCAACCTCGCCGACCTGCCCGACCTCGACGACCACTACAGGCACGTACACACCAAGTCTTTTTTTGAGAACTACATACACACCAAGTCAACAACACACGTACGCGTGATTAGTTCTCTGAAGAAAAAGCAGAGGCCCAGCATCAGCTTTGACGGGAATTAATTAGCGGAAAAGGCACCGATCGAGTTGATTACGTAGTACTACTGTAGATTCTGGTCTATAATTCAACTCCGGTTTGAAGCTTTGAGCCCTGTCTTTTCTGTCTTTTCTTGCCTTTTCTACTAGTCCAAAGTAGCAAGGCTGACAAGGCAGTCTATTTGTTAGGCCTGCCTGAACGATGTCACACCTGACACACTAAGTAGCTCTTAAAAACACAATATTACTCGACTGCCTAATTGTTACTGCAGCTAGACCATATATGTTCCAAGGAAACCCGATCAATACAAGAAACTCCCCATTTTCTACCATCCGATGAGTATCTCTGAGTGCCATTTCTATGACAATAAAAAGCATCCTGGAACAGATATAGAACTGGGATATCAACAGGAGATAAGATTGCACGCATCGGAATCCTAATTGAGCAGCAGTAACCAACACGACTGGAATCACCTTTTAGCTATTGACACCTGTCGGAACGAGCAAATATTCCTACTAAGAAATTTTCGTCGTGCCGTTTTTGAAGGCAAGTGATGAAGGAATTCGCGGCGGAGATCGAGAAGCTAGCAGAGCGCGTCCTGGATTTGCTGTGCGAGAACCTGGGCCTGGAGAAGGGCTACCTCAAAAAAGCCTTCGCCGGCTCGCAGGGCAGCCCGACGTTCGGCACCAAGGTGAGCAGCTACCCGCCGTGCCCGCGCCCCGACCTCGTCGACGGCCTCCGCGCGCACACCGACGCCGGCGGCGTCATCCTGCTGTTCCAGGACGACCAGGTGAGCGGCCTGCAGCTGCTGAAAGACGGGGCCTGGGTGGACGTGCCCCCCATGCGCCACGCCGTCGTCGTCAACATCGGCGACCAGCTGGAGGTGATCACCAACGGGCGGTACAAGAGCGTGCTGCACCGCGTCATGACGCGCACCGACGGGAACCGCATGTCCATCGCGTCATTCTACAACCCGGGAGCGGACGCCACCATCTTCCCGGCGCCGGCGCTCCTCGCCGATGGCGCCGCGGAGGAGAAGGAGGGCGGCGCGGCCGTGTACCCGAGGTTCGTGTTCGAGGACTACATGAACCTGTACGTGCGCCACAAGTTCGAGGCCAAGGAGCCACGCTTCGAGGCCATGAAGTCGGACGCCGCCGCGCCCATCGCCACAGCCTGATCAGTGACAGTCCTGCCAAGATCGATATCCAGATAAAAAGTATTTTTCAGATGTGGTACTGTGTGGTGCGTACTTGTAGATATTTTGTGTGTACGTATAAGCTGTTCGGTTTAACTTTGGTATTGTATCGTAATTGGTACTTCTTCGTTCTAAAATATATAATATTTTTAGCAGTTCATTTGAATTGTTATGAAGACTTACATTGTGAAACGAAGGTAGTATTACATGGCGTATTAGCTCTGGAATAGAAAATTGGCAGTTTTGTTTGGTTCGTGTGTGACAGAAACAGGTTACAATCCATTGTTTGGTTGTCCAAGGTGCAGCACGTAATTAGGTATACATCGAATCACACTGAACTATGTAACAGTAACACACAACAAATTTAAACGGTACTACAAATTGAACCTGAACATTCAAGTTCCTAATACCACAAATTAACCAACACTTGATAATAAACAATGTCCTAATAATTTAAATGCATCATAGCACTAGTAGAAAAAAGGCTATCCGTTCGTGCCTCCTAACAGCATTAGTTCCGGTTCCGTCTAACGGGACTAATCAGCATCATCTTTGATTCGAGGGCACGGGACCCGGAGGCATGCATCCCGGTTGGTAGGGGGGATACGTCCTGGTTTGTAACACAAACCGGGACTAAAGGTTGGGCGTCAGCCACATGAACCGGGACTAAAGGTTGGGCGTCAACCACATGGCGCGGCACACACCTTTAGTCCCGGTTTGTGTTACAAACCGGGACGTATGCTCCCGCCCTCTATAAATGCAACGCCCCAGCCATCTGCCTCCACTCTGTTTTTTCTTGGTGGAAGGTGTGAGGGGTGTGCTAGTTTTTTCCCCTATGCATGCATTCAAGGTGTTTGATGAAATGTTTGAGTGAATGATCCCGTTCAATTTCTCATAGAACAAAAATATAGAAGGTGTCCGAGACGCACTTGAGCTTTCTCTTCTTTATTTTCCTCGATCGAGGTTAGCAAACTTATCTTTTCTCTGTCATTGATACAATGCATGTGTCAATGTGAATTGGTCATTTCACTATTTATGATTATGATGTCCTGTTTTTGATAAACTTACTTATATGATGTAGATGAACGGTCGGGAATGGATGTACGGTGACCGACGTGTACCCGGGTATATGAAAGGAGTGGATAAATTTATCGATGTGGCTACGGCAAACAAAGAGAATGGTTTTATACGTTGTCCATGTGTTCAATGTCGGAACAACAAGGAGTACTCTTCCTCGAAAATCATTCGCGGCCACCTGATTATGAAAGGTTTCATGCCCAACTATAATTGTTGGACCAAGCACGGGGAAAGAGGGGTTATGATGGAAGATGGTGAAGAAGAAGATGATGATAACAACTATCATCATATATTTCCTGAATACAGTGATACTGCAATGGAAGACAATGGAGAGGAAGGAGGTGAAGAACGGGCATCAGAGATGGTGATGAACTTGGTAGGGTCATTTCTGATGCAAAGTGAGACTGTGAAACAGAAAATGAGAAGTTGAAGTTAGAGGGCATGTTAGAAGATCACAAGAAATTGTTGTACCCAAATTATGAAGATGGCAGCACAAAGCTCAGTACCACACTGGAATTGTTGCGATGGAAGGCAGAGTGTGGTCTAACTGACTCCTCATTTGAAAAGATGCTGAAAATAATGAAGCCGAAGTTTCCAAAACATAACGAACTTCCTGAGAGTACCTACGAAGCAAAGAAGACTCTCTGTCCTCTAAAATTAGATGTGCAATAGATACATGCATGCATTAATGACTGCATCCTCTACCGTGGTAAGGAGTATGAGAATTTAGATAAATGCCCGGTATGCAATGCATTGCAGTATAAGATCAGACGAGATGACCCTGGTGATGTTGAGGGAGAACCCCTCCGGAAGAGGGTTTCTGCTAAGGTTATGTTGTATGCTCCTATAATACCAAGGTTGAAACACATGTTCAAAAATAAAGAGCATGCCAGGTTGTTGCGATGGCACAAAGAAGACCGTAAGAAAGACGGGAAGTTGAGACACCCTGCTAATGGGTCATAGTGGAGAAAAATCGAGAGAGACTTCCCAGACTTTGCAGGTGACGCAAGGAACTTATGGTTTGGTCTAAGTACGGATGGCATGAATCCTTTTGGGGAGCAGAGCTGCAGGCACAACATCTGGCCCGTGACTCTATGTATCTACAACCTGCCTCCTTGGTTGTGCATGAAGCGTAAGTTCATTATGATGCCAGTGCTCATCCAATGCCCGAAGCAACCGGGCAACAACATTGATGTGTACCTTAGGCCATTAGTTGAAGAACTCTTACAGTTGTGGGGAAAACCAGGTGTACGTGCGTGGGATGAGAACAAACAGGAGCCATTTGATCTACGAGGGTTGCTATTTGTAACCATCAATGATTGTCCTGCTCTTAGTAACCTTTCAGGACAGACAAACAAGGGATATAGGACATGCACACACTGTTTAGATAAGACTGAAGGTACATATTTGCATAAATGCAAGAAGGTTGTGTACCTAGCGAATCGACGATTTCTTTCGACCAATCATCCCGTAAGAAAGAAAGGCAAGCATTTCAAAGGTGAGTCAGATCACCGGAAGAAGCCTAAACTCCCTGCTGGTGATGATGTATTTGGTATGGTATAGGACATAGAAGTAATCCTTGGAAAGGGTCCCGGTCAATCGAGTTTGAGCAGCGTCGCTCTGGACACGCACCTATGTGGAAGAATAAATCTATATTTTGGGAGCTGCCATATTGGAAAGTCCTGCGTGTCCGCTCTTCAATCGACGTGATGCACGTGACGAAGAATCTTTGCGTGAACCTGCTAGGATTCCTAGGCGTGTATGCGAAGACAAAAGATACACCAGAAGCACGGGAGGACCAACAAATTATGAAAGACCTAAAGAACATGCATACACAGAACAAGACGGATAAATGGCGTCACTTAAGTCGTGTCAGCTATGCTCTTACCAAAGCAGAAGAAATCTTTTGAAGTCCTTTACAGTATCAAGGTGTCTACCGCTTCTCATCTAATATAAAGGGATGATAAATATGGCAGAGAAAAGTTCCAAAACCTAAAGTCTCATGGTATCACGTGATTATGACCGATTGCTTCCGATTTCATTGAGGGGCTTCTAGGAAAATGTTCGAGTACCCATTGTGAAGCTGTGCATTCCTCAATGCAATATCTCGAAGGTAATCAATCCGGATATTCGCCAAGGTTCTGAAAGGATGTGGTACAATGTCTTGTTAGTTTTGATTTGGTGTTCCCACCATCCTTCTTCAATATTATGGCGCATCTCTGGTTCACCTAGTGGAAGAGATTGCCATTCTCGGTCGGTATTTCTGCACAATATGTTCCCCTTTGAGAGGTTCATGGGAGTCTTAAAGAAATATGTTCATAACCGTGCTAGACCAGAAGGAAGCATCTCCAAGGGATATGGAACAGAGGAGGTTATTGAGTTTTGTGTTGACTTTATTCCTGACCTTAAGCCGATTGGTGTTTCTGACTCGCGGCATGAGGGAAGACTAAGTGGAAAAGGCACGCTGGGAAAGAAAGCAATGATATGTAGGGACGGGTATTCTTTCACTAAAGCACACTACACAATTCTACATAATTCCACCTTGGCAGCTCCGTATATCGAGGAACACAAGAATATTGTATGCTCCAAAAACCCGGGGAAGCCTGAATCATGGATTACACATGAACACATGAAGTCTTTCGGTGGTTGGATGCGGACACATCTCTTGAATGACGTCACTGTTGGAGATCAACTATACTTGTTGGCCACGTCACCATCTTCTACTGTATTGAATTTCCAAGGGTACGAAATAAATGGGAATACATTCTACACGATCGCCCAAGATAAAAAGAGCACTAACCAAAATAGTGGTGTCCGCTTTGATGCAATAGACAAGAATGGACAAAAGGACACATACTATGGTTACATAGAGGAGATATGGGAACTAGACTATGGAATCTCTTTTAAGGTCCCTTTGTTTCGCTGCAAATGGGTCAACCTGAATGGGGAAGGGGTAAAGATAGACCAGTTGTACGGAATGACAACAGTGGATCTCAACAATCTTGATTATAGAGATGAACCATTCGTCCTAGCCAATGATGTGTCTCAGGTTTTCTATGTGAAGGACATGTCCTCCAGACCGAAAAAAAGAAAAAATATGCAAACGAATACATCATATGATGAGCCAAAGCGTCACATAGTTCTTTCAGGGAAAAGAAACATCGTGGGAATCGAGGACAAGACAGACATGTCAGAAGATTATAATAAGTTTCATGAAATTCTGCCCTTCACAGTGAAAACTGATCCAAGCATTCCGTTAAGTAAAGAAGATGCTCCATGGTTACGTCTAAAGCGATCATAAGGAAGGACATATGCCAAGAAGTTCATGCTCATATTATGTAACTAGTTCATGTCTTTCGCGGTTTGTGGCTTCACCGAAGGATATCTTTCACGATTTGTGGCTTGACCGGGACTATATATAGGGGGGCCTTTAGTCCCGGTTTTGTAGTCTCAGTTTTTAATATTAATAAATGTCTTGAGTGTTAGTCATGTTTTGTGGCTGGACCGGGACTATGAAGAAGTTGTCCAGATTCGTACTTACCATTAAGATCTGATCTCCAAACGCGCGCGGTCACATATTATGGAGTGCCTCTATGACCAGTTTCTTGGAGATGCCGGAGGACTGGGATCCGGCGGCATCTCCCTAAAACTGGTCGTAGTGGTGTCCCTGCTCTCGAAACCATCTTGCAGCTTGTAACTTTTCTAACTAGATCAATACACCCGGGAGCTAACTAATTTCACATATTAGGGAGTGCCTCTATGACCAGTTTCTTGGAGATGCCGGAGGACTGGGATCCGGCGGCATCTCCTGGCGTAGTAATGTCCTCGAAAACAATATTGGAGATGCCTCAATCTGGCTAGAGGACTGGAATCACAAGGATGCATATTTATAGTACAAGCAGCTCGGCATAGTGTCGACACTTACGAAATAATGTCGACACTCACCTCTATTATTAGTGCTGACTCGTGTTTTTTCCTGGTTGGTGTCTCCAAATTGGACTAAAGGTTCATCTTTAGTCCCGGTTGGTGACACCATCCGGGACAAGGTACACGCCGCACGACATAATGTCGACACTCACCCCTATCATTAGTGTTGCTGGCACGACTGAAATCCCTCAACGGGACTAAAGATGAACCTTTAGTATATTGAAAATCTGAACAATGAAAATCCTTCGCGTGGTGTCATATTATGTGACATAGTTGAAAGGAAAAATACCAGACTTGGCATATTATGTGGCATAGTTTGTGATGATGTGCCCATATTATGCATGCATGTGGACATTGGTATGGAGAACAATGTTGCAGGAGGAAGTTTTCCTTTTTGTCGCACGGAAAAGCCCTTTTCCATTTTCCGAGCGCAAAAAACGGGTCGTTTTGTGAAGTAACCACCAAAATGCTGTTTCAGAATGCTACCGTTCCATTTTCCTAAAATACTAGACCACATTACATGGACTATCTCCCAACCGGGACATCTCAAACCTTTTCATCCATCCCGGGTAAAAAGGACAAATGTCTGTCGAATCGATAGGAAGTGGGTCCGGTTTGTACTACAGGTACATGATCTATCGCCCGTGATTTTTTTTTAAAAATCATTTTTAGACTCGCAATATGTGGTTTCTTCAGAGATCCAATGCAAGTTCTAACGATGCTCATCCCCTATCTTCATGCACGCCGGTTTGACCATAGTTAGAAATTCAGAAAATTCAAAACGGGCATAATAAATTCAAAAAAAATCCGAACAATGAAAATCCTTCGCGTGGTGTCATATTATGTGACATAGTTGAAATGAAAAATACCAGACTTGGTATATTGATGATGTCTCGAAAAAACCTTCACAAAATGACCTATCATGTTCGAGGTTTCATGGCTTTCGGTCCAAATGACCGATGTTATGTGCTGAATCACGACATAGTTTGTGATGCTGTGCCCATATTATTGATGCATGTGGACATTGGTATGGAGAACAATGTTGCAGGAGGAAGTTTTCCTTTTTGTCGCACGGAAAAGCCCTTTTCTATTTTTCGAGCGCAAAAAACGGGTTGTTTTGTGAAGTAACCACCAAAATGCTGTTTCAGAATGCTACCGTCCCATTTTCCTAAAATACTAGACCACCTTACATGGACTATCTCCTAGGACATCTCAAACCTTTTCGTCCATCCCGGGTAAAAAGGACAAATATCTGCCGAATCGGTAGAAAGTGGGTCCGGTTTGTACTACAGGTACATGATCTATCCCCCGTGATTTTTTGAAAAAATCATTTTTAGACTCGCAATATGTGGTTTCTTCAGAGATCCAATGCAAGTTCTAAATGAGCCATTTTTCTTCCCGCCATTTCTTCCCACTATTTTTTCCCGCCTTTCTCCCGCCAGTTCTTCCCTCCAGTTATGTTCCTGCCATTTCTCACTATATATATATGTAGGGTTGGCCTCCATTGTTATTACACATCTCTAGACTCATATCTGCAACCTCATCACTCTTTCCCATGACTTCCACCATAGCACTAACTCCCAGGGAGGCGCTGCCTCAAACTACCCCCGCCAGCTACTATGTCCCTGTCGGCTAGATCTTTGGCCTTGGAGGCGTCAGTTCCTCCTGTCCCTCTAGGTGTGGCGCGTCGGATGGCCATCACGAACCACTACTACTTCGATCTCACGCCGGAGTAGCGGATGAATCCTAGATGGCATCCTGACTATTTCCCGACTTGGGAAGCCTTCTTCATGGATCGGCGTGAGATGGCGCTAGCCAGGCATGAGGAGGACGGCCCACCTCCTCCGAACTTCAACGAGGCCGGCTGTCGGTTGTGGTGGCGCGGTCGGACTCTTCAGAGCGTCATGGCCTACGACACGGCCGTCGACTCTAGCCCCCGCCTGCGCTACCCTCAAGTCCAGCCCACTCGTACTCAGCCTTCAAGGTTCAACTACGACGACCCCGACGACAACGGCTGACGGCATGCATGCGTACGGCGACTACGATGGCGAGTATTACAGTGTATGCAGAGCATGGTGAATCACTCCAACATTGCAAAACAAGTTCCGATTGTGGCTTAATCGGCCATGTATCTTAATTTTCAGTTCTTCTATGTAACTTTGTGTTAGTTGCGTTATGTACTTTAATTCAGTTCTATCCTAATAAAATTTTCTTTCGCCCATTATTTCCGTCCTTTTTCCCGCCCATTAATATATAAAAAATATAAGTTAATTCAAATCCAAATTAAAAACAGAAAATGGTTTTGAATTATTTATTCAAATCCAAACACTTTTTATGTTTAAAGTTTTTCTAAATTCCAAATTAATATTCAAAAATAAGTTAATTCATTTTTAATTTTAAATGGTTTATAGTTTAAATGGCTACATTAATTATTTTTTTAAAATAGAAAATGGTTTTGAATTAGTTATTCAAATCCAAACACTTTTTATGTTTAAAGTTTTTCTAAATTCCAAATTAATATTCAAAAAATATAAGTTAATTCATTTTTAATTTTAAATGGTTCATAGTTTAAATGGTTACATTAATTATTTTTAAAAACAGAAAATGGTTTTGAATTATTTATTCAAATCCAAACACTTTTTATGTTTAAAGTTTTTCTAAATTCCAAATTAATATTCAAAAAATATAAGTTAATTCATTTTTAATTTTAAATGGTTCATAGTTTAAATGGTTACATTAATTATTTTTAAAAACAGAAAATGGTTTTGAATTAGTTATTCAAATTCAAACACTTTTTATGTTTAAAGTTTTCTAAATTCCAAATTAATATTCAAAAAATATAAGTTAATTCATTTTTAATTTTAAATGATTCATAGTTTAAATGGTTACAGTAATTATTTTTTAAAAATAGAAAATGGTTTTGAATTAGTTATTCAAATTCAAACACTTTTTATGTTTAAATTTTTCTAAATTCCAAATTAATATTCAAAAAATATAAGTTAATTCATTTTTAATTTTAAATGGTTCATAGTTTAAATGGTTACATTAATTATTTTTAAAAACAGAAAATAGTTTTGAATTAGTTATTCAAATTCAAACACTTTTTATGTTTAAAGTTTTTCTAAATTCCAAAGTAATTATCATTTAAAAAAATTACAAATTTAAACCTCAAAATAAAAAATAAGGCGGAAACAGAGAGAAAATTCCTAAAAATTTTTAAAAACAGGGTCATATGTCCCGGTTGGAGCCACCAACCGGGACTAAAGACCCTGCGCGCGCCAACCCTTGGTCTGCTGAAAAAAGTGGAGTATACGTCCCGGTTGGTGGCTCCAACCGGGACGTATGACCCTTTAGTCCCACTTGCAGCCACCAACCGGGACGTATACTCCCCCTTTATAACTTGCGGGCCTCTTCTTCTTCTTGCCCATCTCACTTCTATGCTTCTTCTCTGCTTTCATCGACGACGCCACCAGGATGCCCGCGCCCGCCGTCGTCGTCAGCGTCGCCGCCTCTGGGTCCGTCTCCATCTCCGGCCACGTGCCCTCGGCCGTCTCCGTCATCGTCGCCACAACCGCTCCGGCCGCCACCTTGCCGCGCTCCGCCGCCGCCGTCTCCAGGCCTTGACCCTCCCCGACCGCGCCAAGAGAATCCTTCCCCGACCGCCGCTTGTCTCCCTCTCGTCCTTCCCCGACCGCGCCGCCCGCATCCACAGCGCCGGTATACCACCCGAGAGATGTGTATATACTGTGTATATAGATTTTGGACATGTGTATATACTGTGTATTTTTTTTACATGTGTAGATGTATTTAGACTTTAGGTGTGTGTATGCATATATTATTTTATTAGGTGTATGTATATATTATTTTACGTGTATATTATTCTAGGTGTATGTATATATTATTTAGATTTTAGGTGTATAGTTGTTAGATGATTTAGGTGTGTATTTAGATGATATAGATCCCGATGCGCGCGCGCACTAGTGATGATATTTAGTTTATGATTATTTTAGTTGATATGATCCCGACGCCTACGCACATGGAGACGTCGCCGGTCGCCCCGCCGTCAGGCTGCCCGCCGTCACCTCTGTCCGCCGCCATGCATCGTCGTGCATTCTCTCCCTCTTTCTCCCCCTCGCGTGCGTTCTCTCCCTCTCTGGCCAAACCCTAGCCGGCCCTAGTAGCCGGCTGTCGTGGTGAGCTGCTCGTTCTCGTGGACCCTATCTCTCTCCCCCTCTCGCTCTTGTTCCTCCTCCTCGTCGACCACCTGCCACCACCGCCGCTCACCGTCGTCGTGCTCCCCTCTCTGGTGACCTTTTCGAGGCGGCGCCGCTACTCTTTGGCTCGCCTCAACCTCCTCTCTCTAGCACGCACACGCACACGGCCTAGCTCGCGCTCCACCACCGTCCCCTTTGTCGTTCTGACATCACGGCGTCAATGCGACATCACGGTGACGTCACCCCGGCGTCGGCACGTGGTCAACCCCCAGTCAACCTAGCATGGGTCCCACCCTGCCCACGTGGAGGATGAGTTGGCCTAGGGCCCAACTGTCTGTCTCTCTGGCTAGCTATAGCCCGGGTGTAAAAAGTATATAAGTTGGTTTTAATAATTCCAGAAAATGATTTAATATTATAAAATCAATAACTTATTATTTATAAGTCAGAAAAATACAAATAATATATCAAATTGTTCAGAAAAATGAAAGCTATCTATTTAACCTATAATAATGCATTGTTCAACAACTTAAATGACAAGTATAATTAGAAGAACAAATGCACCCCTCTCATATGTTCCGGAGTTTCCCCGTGTTAGGGTTTTCACCCCTCGGAACCCCGATTAAATCGTCGAGCATGTCTTAGGGTTACATTCTAATGCAAATTAACTTGTCATATTATCATACTTGCTTGAGCATTGCATCGATGCCATGTGTTGATTGTTTCCCTTTCTTTCCGGTGTTTGGTTCTTTCCGGTAGAATACATTCCAATTCATTTTTATTATTGTGTATGTATATATTAGGGTTTATCTGAATTAGGGTTTATATCTCTCAACACCGTACCTAACATTATCCCTTAGCCGCTTTGACTTATTCGGTTTTCCACCTATGCAGAAAATATGGACCCACACGACAGAGACGAAGAAAAGGAAGAGTTGATCCAAGGTGTGATCCGCGGGGAAGAAAATTTAGATGTATCGACGTTTCTGAACAACTCTGGTGAGGGTGATCCTCTTTTTTCCGGAATAGACGACTTGTTTGAGGTTGAAGGCCATGCCTTCCGCGAGGGACAAGGCGATGCCTTGTGTAATCGAGAAGACGACCGCTCTGGCGAGGTGCATGTAATATAATTAATTCATTAATTAATCATCTGCTATCTATATAGAAATAGTAACGATGATCTTTCTTCTTTTAGTCCTCCAGATCGAACAAATCTACTGAAAAGAGAGGACGAGGCCCAACCAAAAAGTTGGAAGACCATGAGAGGTTCAGGATCGAAGATATCGCTGAAGACGGCAAATCGACGGCTCCCGAAGTTGTCGCAATCAAATTTCTGGCACAATGCGGAGTAATCGTTAGGGACTTAATCCCGATCACAATTCAAAATTGGAATAGGCCTGCTGATGTGGAAAACGAGGGAACATGTTTGTTTGTCCCTAACAAGGCCAAAGATTTACTGTGGAAGATGCTCATGCTTAATTTCAAACTACCGAAGATAGAGCTGGATCCAAATGCGGAGGATCCAGTTGAGGACGCCTTAGAACATGGGAGATCCGTGGAGGCTAAGGTCAAGGAGTGGGCTTTGAAGAAATTGGCCCAGTGTTTCACCAACTAGAAGAAAAGATTGCACCTTGACTATGTCGTGAAAGAGAAGACTCCGGATTTCAAGAATATTCAGTTTGAGAAGATAAAACCATTCTGGGCTGAGTTTGTGAAATACAAGACATCAGAAAAAGCTAAGAAAATGTCTGCAACGAATAAGCTGAATGCTGCTAACAAGAAGTATCACCATACTATGGGGCAAGGTGGCTACAGGGCTGGCATTCCTAAGTGGGAGAAACTTGAGGATGAGCTGCGTGCTAAAAAGATCATCCAGAGACAGACGATTGGATCGAACATGCAAGAAATTGGTTTTACGGGCATGGGGCAAGTTGGACTCAGAAGGTAAGTGTATATATAACATACGACATAAAGAAGACCCCTTTCCAATCGAGAAGATGAGAAAAGCAGTAAAGGCTATTAAAGATGGGGACGTCATTCCCGATAGAGAGAATGATGAGCTCACACTCTCCCTTGGAAATAAGGAACATGATGGACGAACACGAGGCACAAGCGGCTCCAAACCATGGAGGACTGGGTTTCCCTAAGAGAGGAAGAAATATCCTGATAGAAGCCGTCAGAGGAGAAAGGACAAGGCGGAAGTTGAAACAGATATTCAGAAAGAGCGAATGCGTATAATTGAAGAACGAATAAAGCAACAACAAGATAAAATTAACGCACTTAAAGAGCAAAGTACTACCGGCCCATCTCAGCAGCACACTGCATTCGATGCTACCGGCCTATCGAATAATCAAAAAAGCAGTGTGGCTTCCACCGAGGTCCCGGGTGATGACAATGACGATGACGATGGTGCACCGACAATGGCTCTTATTGGCTACCCAGTGGATGATATCACACATATGACACACTGCGAACTACATGTCAAAGTTGTGAACATATCAATGAAGGTGGCGGTCGGCTATGCCTTACCAATTGGACCCACACCAACTTACCACTGTCGTCCGGTTCCACAGGGCTACGTTGTTGTCGGGGTGGATGAAATCATGCCCACCTTTGAAGTTGTGAAGCTTGACTATCCTACAGGTGAAGGGGATGTGACTGAACTGGGAGACACAACAAACGTCACCATTCTATGGCCAAAGGAATGTATCGTGCTTCGAAATCACACGCCAAGGCCATCTTTCGCCCGCCTCACCTGCCGTCTCGTCGCCTCACCCGCCCGTCGCCTCACCAATCTCCAGCGCAGCCATCGCCGAGGAGCCATCGCCGCGCCTCGGGATAAAAAGTGTAAGCGTGCCACTCTCGTGGTAGCGATTGCGAGCGTAAACAAGAGCCTCTTCCAAAAGTACCAAAGGTTCCTCCCAAGAGATCTTATGACTGTACTGAAGAGGAGACTACGGCGATCGTTGATGCGGAAATGATAACGTTTTTTGCTAAGCTGAGACGGCCGAAAGAGCCAGAGTTCCCCAGCACCAAAGAAGAAAAAGCCAGAGTGTTGAAAATGCTAAAGACTCTTCATCAACCCGAGCCAAAGCTGTCATCAGACAACGAACGTTCTATTCTCAAGTCACATGCGGCACAACAAGCCTCGAAGAGCGATCGATGCTGGCGAAATCTGTTGCCAGCTCGAAGAACAAGCAAAACAGTCTTGCGCCCTCTCAAGGTGATTTCCCATACCAATGTGGGGTCGAGCAAATATGGGCGAAGAGCGGTATGATCCAGAGGTAGTTGCACTGTCTGGAGAAGCATTGCTCAAGGTATGAGTATTGCCAGACTTATCCCAGTTAGAGTACTTCCCGTGAGTGAAGTAGCATACAAATACCGATCTGCAAACCTCTCGTCAAACCTGAGGAGGTAAATAATCTTCCAACAAAAATGCGAAGATTGCATAACTGGTACATGCATGCCACAAAGGCCGGGGCTAACTGGATAGTGCTGAGGGTTACAAAAAAGCATCATGGGAAAGAAAAGGATGACATGATATCCATTGAATTTGATAAACTATTTCAATTATTCAATCAAGACGCCTTGGACAAATCGATCATCAGTGCCTATTGTCTGTAAGTACTAATTCTGTAATTAATTTAGTCTCCAGCTATCTCACCTTGTTTATTGCATGTATATAATCATACTGTACTATGCAGAATGAAGATTCTCGAATGCAGCAGAGGACAAATCTATGACATTGGCTTCATTGACCCATATTGGGTTCATCAAGCTAATCTCAAAACAAGCCCCCAGGATATGGAGGATAATATAATACACGCGTTAAGGTTTCAAGAAATCAGAAGGGAAATACTTTTTCCTTACAACTTCGAGTGAGTGTTATTGTCTTGTATACACTTTCTATTTCGCTTACTCGATGTTAAGTATATAATTGATTAGTTATGCATTCGCAGCTTCCACTATATTCTGTTAATCATTCAACTTGACAAAGGGCGTGTACTAGTAATGGACTCGAAACATAAACCCCTTGAGCAGTGGAAGGACATGCAGATGCTTCTCCAGCGGTAATTCTAATCATTACGATACTATATCGGCAACATTCGTAAATTTTATGATATCAAGTAATTAATAACTTATTTTATTCGTTTTCTTCGCCGGGCAGCGCTTGGAAACGGTTCACCAACAAGACTAGGGGTGTTTGGAAAGCGGAGCTTACATTTAAAGCACTAGATGTAAGCACCACTAGCTATATCCGCGCATCTCTTTGATTCTAGTTTTGATACAGTTATTATCATGCTTAATTATTATTTTGATTTTACTATGTTCTCATAAAGTGCCTGACGCAGGGACCAGGTAACAATCTATGTGGATACTATGTTTGCGAGTTCATCCGGCAGACGTGCGATGAGAAGGGCAAAATTTTAGAGAAACTCCACGTACGTAAACAATTTCTATAGTTTTTAATTACAATCAAATTGTGTTTAGTTTTATTCATATAGGCTGACTCTTTTTTTAAATCAGATCGAACGTCTACAGGACGGTCTTCTGCCAAAGAATCGTGTACGAGCAATTCAGGAGGAATTGGCGGGATTCTTGGATGCAGAAGTCCTAAACCCAAAAGAGGAATACTATTCGGCTGTGTATAAATAGTAGGGATTGTACAAAGAGCAACTTTTGTATGTAGTGCATGAACTCGATCCGTGTATCGAATGTAATATTGTCATGATGATCTTGTGTAATATAATAGTTCCTTCATTGATGAGTGCAAAACACTAAATAAACAATAAAACAACATAAATGAATTGTCTGCCACGGCACAAAAAATGGCCAAAATGTTGTCGCGGCAACAAAAGTTGCCAAAATGAATTCTCTGCTGCGGCAGAGAAATGTGTCAAATCTCTGCTGCGGCAGAAGGTTATTTGTCCCGGTTCGTGTTACGAACGGGGACGGTTGCTCCTCCCCCCTCGCACGGAGCAGCGGCCACGTGTACACTCTTTTGTCCCGGTTGATGGGGCAACCGGGACTAAAGGTTGGGGCTTTAGTCCCGATTGTCCCGACCCGGTTGGGAAACCGGGACTAAAGGCCCTTACCAACCGGGACATATGGGCCGTTCTGCACTAGTGTAGGTTGAAGAGCAGAGCATAAATATAAGTTCCGAATTTCATTGCGCTACAAACTGGATGGTATACTTCAAACCAATTCATAAGGCAAAACAAGTTTCATAATTGCACTACCGAATAGTCTTGGTTCATAGTCTTCCAAATCAGCTAACCTTGTCCTCGCAAAAAAATCAGCTATCCTTGTGAATGTCTCCTGTTATCCTCATCTCTGCCAATAAATAGAAGGACATGTATAAGCGTGAGCATAACAAGTACAAATGCATGATCATGACCAATTTATTAAAGGAGTGCTACGATTTAGCAAATAAATTTCAGCTTTTGATGGTTCGGTCAGAAAAAGAAAAAACTATTGCCTCTGCAGGAACTTAGTCGAGATCTCTCCGAAGACTTTATAGCAAAAAAGATTGCGCTAATGTAGCAAACATGACTTTGCTAGAGACTAGCTCGAAGACCTCGTCAGAGACCTCGTAACAAAAACTTTGCACTATTGTAGCAAAACCAGAAAAGTGCGGTAGAAAAATAATCAACAAGTATAGCAAAAAAAACTCTGTTCGCTTGAGATTCTGGTCGAGACCAGTAAAGTAGAAAAACAAAAAAATGTATGTAGCAAGATTTTTTTCAATGTAGCAATACAAAAATACGAGTAACATCCCATCACCATCACCCCCATCTCTTTGGTAGCATGCAGCGGGATGCGCAAGGGAGCATTGCCATCATTCAGGACCGATGCTAGATGTCTTGCTGCTCCGGTGCTCCCCTTGTAGGGCGGCGTGCTATGGCCGACAAGAAGGGAAGGGGGCTAGCTTCGGTGGCATGTCGATATGGGACAACAAGCGGACGTTGCGAGTTCCAACAGCAAGCGATGATGCAGGTCAAGGAGCAGGCGCAATGAGCTTCGACGGTGCACGGCCATACGGGGCAAGGAGCAGGCGTGGTGATCTCTGGCGGAGCACGCCGAGCTGCGGACGACAAGCGGCTAGACTACGGGCATATAGTCCAGCCGCGTCGCTCCGTCAGGGAAAAATAGCTTTCTACCCTCTCCCCCACCCCAACCCCAAACATTGATCCGGCACACGTTACATGAGCTACCAATCATGGAAGTGCAAGATTGAATCAAGTCACAAGCATATTTAGGGCGTGTTTGCTCGCTCTTAGACTTTTTTTCCACTGGTGCAACTTGCATGCGTGGATCAGGCTATAGGACAAAATGTCCCGGTTATTTGCTTGTCCGCCTTGACACTATTCTGGACAAAAACTGAGGCCCATCGTTTGGCGGGAAGTATTAGGCCCGGGAGAAATGAAAATGTGTGTTCGATTTCATCCCGATCATCGGGTCTGATAACCTCTTCTTCAGATGGTGAGCTTACTAGACATCACAAATAAGCCTGAAACCTCCCAACAAACATACACTAAGCATAATTCACACACTCCAATATATGGAAACACGACATAAGATTATAGCAAGTTAACTGTACTACACTATGACAATTTCATACCAAACACATACTTATTGTACAATAGCAATAATGTTCTAGTCATCAATCATGACAAGGGTTGGATCATTCTCTGGACACTTCTTAATCACTTCAGTGATGGTGTAGTCGAAGATGGTGACCTTGAACATGTCACCCTTTAGCATCTTGAAGGTCATGAAGTACCCTATCTTGATCTGGTGGTCAATGGTGAAGGTAGGACACCACTGGTCAAGTGTCGCTAACATTCATGAGCTTCACGATCCAGTTGCATCTAGTGTTGGTCTTTAGCACGATCGTTCCCAGGATAGTGCCAGGGAAAGGCCTGAAGCCATCTGTAAATGGGAGAACGTCCAATGCAGGCGCCAAGATCACCTTGGTGAAATCCTTGATCCTCGCGGTTGATATCCTCCTCGATCTCCTTCATGGCATTCGAGCTCTTTCAGGTTGACGTCGATCTCCTCCGAGTCTACGCTGATGTCGGCATAAAGCGCGTCTAGAACGGAGTCGAAGGGTGCTGGAGCTTCTTCGATGGTGCAAGACGATGCTGAGGAAGCGGGACCATTGGGCGGCGGCGGTGGCCCAGGTAAGGCGATAGGGACGGCCTAGGCCACGTCATCAACAGCGGCAAAACTGTTAACAATGTTGATCATCTGCTTGAAAGTAAGGGCCCCTGCGGCCTGCTGCCTCCTGAGCGCATGCCGGAGAAGTGTGCCACGCTCAAGCCCTTCGACGAAGTGGTAGATTGCGTCATTATTTGGGTAGCCCTCCAGGTCGGCTTATATTCAGAGCCATCTGGCAAGGTAATATCGTGGGCTTTCACTGTCACATCCCAAGATTTTGGAAATTGGGACTAGAATTTTTTTTCATTTGCATGACATTCACGAGCATTGCATTGCATATTTGCATCAAGAAAATCCCTAAATATAAATAAAGTATTAAAACCCTAAATAGTATATGCCACTTTGTTCCTCAAGGGAATTAAATTGGCTTTATAAAAACCCATTGTTGATAAGGCATCGATTATTGATAATTATATCCTAAAAAGATCCAATTAATATTATAAAATTTTAGAAACAAAATTGAGCTCATTTAGAGCTATTATGAAAAAGTTATGGAATAAATACAAACAAATAAAGATATAAATAAAATGAAATATACAGGATTTATGAATCCACTATTTTCAAACTAGTAAAAAGATTATAAATATGATCCTACAATTATATATTCGATTTTAGAAAAATTTAGAAACAAGAATCATATCATTTGAAGTTCGTATGCAAAAGATATGAGGAAAACAAGTAAATAGAAAAAGAAAAAAAATCTAAGAGGGCCGGCCCAGCTAGCCAGCCGACCGGACCCAACCAGCCACGCACGTACAGATAAAAAAAGATTGATCCCAGGTCTGCTTTAAAAAGCGTGCAAAACAGTTTTTGTCAAACCTATCTCTATTCAAACTCCTATATCTTTTTATCTACAACTCCGAATCGACTTCCCTTTGTTTCTACTTGTTCCCTACTCCAAGACCTATCTCTACACCACCTAAATCTTAATATAAACTCGTGAAGCCACAACTGTATGAGTTTCCCCTCTCGAAATCCCGAATCTACACATGCCCGAATCTTATTTCGCTTTTTAACCCATCTAGACTTCGTTGTTTGCCTTCGGCCAAAAAATGGAAGTTGTAGATCTCGTTGAAATTTTTCAATCCCGACATACCTCACCTCTTTTCATCCACCATATCCGAAGAATTTCGCACCACAATATTTCAGATATGACGGTGTAAATCCAAGATGTACTCGCACTCGTTTCTTCAAATCCAAATTCCTCTGGTGAGAAGGTAGGACTAATGATTACCCACAACTTTTATGTTCTAAGTTTTTCAATTTGACCTATGGATTTGTCTCTCTAACACAGATCTATTTCTTGTCTATTCTGAGTCAAAATCGGGTCAATCTCCTCTCCTAACCACTGGATCTCATCCCAGCGGCCAGGATTAGATCGATTCCGCAAAGGGGTACGAGCCAACCGGAGCTCGCCATGTGTCAACGCCAGGTCAGCCCCGCGTCCCAGTCAGCATAGAATATTCCCAAGGAATATTCCCTGTAGATTTGAAATAGAATTTAATTTGCAGAAAATTATGTAAAATTGCAAAAATCATATAAAAAGATCCGTAGATCCAAAAATAGCAAATAATATATCAATATATTTAGAAAAACGTGTGGAATATTTATATGGCATTAGACTCAACCTTTATAGTATGCATTTACTGCAGTAACTTAATTAGTTTTAATGGTCTTTTAGGTTAATAAATTCATAGGATATTATCCGTAACTCCAAAAAATATGAACAATATATCAAATTGAAGCTACTATAATGTAGATTAATAATATCTTGTTGGATCCAGCCTTTGAGGATTATTTACCCCGTAGTAATTTAATTAGTTTTAATGGGTTTAGAAATCATTAAATTCATAGTAAATTATTTGCATATCACAAAAATATAAATGATATACCGATGGAAAGCTGGTTCCATGTAGATCATCAATATGCAATTAGTTGAGCCTTTGACTATAATGTTTTGCCATGAAGATATAAATGGTTTAATGGCCTATTTAGAGTAATAAATTCATAAGAAAATAAATAATGCTCAGAAAATTACAAATAATATGTCCCTGGAATCACAATTCCGTGTAGATTACAGATCTAATTTTAGTTTGATTTTTAGGCAATAGAAACTATGTGAATCATTTAAAACCCATTAAACACTATTTAAATCATAATAAAAAATTTATAACTCCGATTAAGGTTGAAAGGATACGGGTGTCGCCTAGAGGGGGGTGAATAGGCGATTAAATTTTTTCCTAGAGTGGCACAACAAAGGCAGAATAAAACTAGTGTTTACTTTGTTAAGCGCAACCTAGAACAACTAAGGTTCACCTATGTGCACCAACAACTTATGCTAAGCAATACAAGCAACAAAGTGATAGCAAGATATATATTACTTCAAGCACGAAGGCTATCACAATGTAAAGTACATAAGTAAAAAGCTCGGGTATAGAGATAACCGAGGCACGCGGGGACACCGATATTTTACCGAGTTCCTCCCAACATGGAGCACGTCTCGTTTGGAGAGGGGGTGGTATCAAACCACCAACGCCATAAAAGGCCTCCCTTATTCTTCGGTGAATCTCACCCCAATGGAATCGATCCACGCTTCCACTATCGGTGCACTTGTCGGTGGCAACCGGAACCTCTCACAAGGTTGGGGCACTTCCCCACAACTTAATTGGAGGCTCCCAACAAACGCCACAAAAGGCCTCAACAAATGCCACCAAGGCCACAACGCCACCAAGGCCACAAAACCGTCTAGGGTTCCAAGAACCCAAGAGGGACAAGCTCCAATGAGCAACTCAAACCAAATCCTTCGAGGAGAACTCAAACCGATACACCAAATGCAAATGGCAAGAACACCACAAAGATGCTCAAATCCCTCACTCTCAAGTTCGAACAAAGCTACTAAAGGTATTGGGGGAACAAGAGAGGAGGAATCAAAGAGAGACACAAAATCCCCCAAAATCTAGAACCCCAAAGATGCACTCACAAAGAGATGAATCGGTTAGGTCAAAACGTGGGTCTAGATCTCCTCTCTCTTCCACTCAAATATGGGCAAGAATCATCGGAGGGAAAAGATTAGGCAAGCTTCATGATCTAGAGCAAGTGTGGACAAAGCTTAGCCTAATATATGAGAGAGGAACTTTCTAAACTGAAAACGGGCAAAGCCTTAAATAGGGGCCAGGAAAACTAGCCGTTTGGGGCGTTTTTCGGTCAGGACCGGTACTACCGCCCGAATACCAGTGCAAGGGGAAAGTCAACACATGCGATGAGAGAGAAGCGCAGCTGAGCCAGAAACGCGAAGCGGGCCAGGCTGGCAAGAAGGCGGCAAAGACAACACGCATGCAAGCGCAAGGCAGGCTGCTAGTCTGCAGGGCCAATCACGCTGCGTCGTGAAAGCGGCCAGTGCGAGGCATGCATCTTGGCGAAGCGGCGAACTGTTGGCGGCAAGGCTGCGCGAACAAGCAGACGCGAGGGCGACAAGCGGCGAGCAAGCGCCAATGAAGGCTGGCGACGCGGCAGGGGCCAGCAGACGAAGACAGCGGCGGCTGGGCCGATCCAGCCAACTGGGGAGGCGGGGCTGCAGCGTGTGGGAGTTGTAGGGTGGCGCTGAGGCAGGCGGTACTGCCCACCGGGCATACTACCAGCCGGGGGCCGTAGAGCATAGCCAAGGCTCGGAAGGCTCACGAGGCGGGTCAACTGGGTCAGCGGTACTAGGCTGCGATAGTACCGGTCGGCCCAGAAAAATAAAAGACCCTTCTTTTTTCTTTTTAAACCGAATAACAAACAAAATTTAATCTGCGATAACTTTTGATTGGGAGCTCCGATTGACCCGATTCTAATTGCGTTGGATAGAGGACGACAAGTGCATCCCAATAAAAATGAGAATGTATCAAGTATAATAATGTGAGATACCTCACTTGGTGAGAAACCGGAAAGCCGTCAAGATCAAAATCGCAACAAGATGTAAACGGAAGATCCCATTTTAATGAATAAGAGCTTGTTATAGAGATTACCACAAGCTATAAATCCTCACATGGATAAGACCAAATATCGACCAAATATGATGATGCAAGTATGCAAAAGGTTTGAGCTCTCTCCGAACGATGTGACCGAATTACTCATTCGAGAGCCCCTCTTGATAGTACGGTTGTCTATTCTAAACCCGGTCTCACACACACAAAACGTGAGACCGAAAAAAGGGAAAACCTATCAAGATTATACCTTTGCCTTGAGCATTCCTCTTGAGCTCGATGTAGACGGTCTTGCCCTTCTCAAGATGGAACACCTTTCTTAATTCCTCATCATCGACCTCGCATATTGAGCTTGCACAACATATCTTCTTTGCATTTCATCGACCTTGAAGCCAACACATGCTGCAAGTGATGCCAATGGACAAATCCTACAAGTATAACTTAATACACACATTAGTCCATAAAGATTATCATTAATTACCAAAACCACACACGGGGGCCCAACATGTTCTTTCAAAGGTGATTCCAGGGTTATAAATCTTTTCTTATGCTTCAAATAGTGTTTAATGGGTTTTAAATAATTCATATAGTTTCTGTTGCCTAAAAATCAAACTAAAATTAGATATGTAATATCCATGGAATTGTGATTCCAGGGACATATTATTTGTAATTTTCTGAGCATTATTTATTTTCTTATGAATTTATTACTCTAAATAGTCCATTAAACCATTTAAATCTTCACAGCAAAACCTTACAGTCAAAGGCTGAACTAATTGCATATTGATGATCTACATGGAACCATCTTTCCATCGGTATATCATTTATATTTTTGTGATATGCAAATAATTTACTATGAATTTAATGATTTCTAAAGCCATTAAAACTAATTAAATTACTACGGGGTAAATAATCCTCAAAGGCTGGATCTAACCCGATATTATTAATCTACATTATAGTAGCTTCAATTTGATATATTGTTCATATTTTTTGGAGTTACGGATAATTTCCTATGAATTTATTAACCTAAAAGATCATTAAAACTAATTAAGTTACTGCAGTAAACGCATACTGTAAAGGTTGAATATAATTCCATATTAATATTCCACACGTTTTTATGAATCTATTGATATATTATTTGCTATTTTTGGATCTACGGATCTTTTTATATGATTTTTGCAATTTTACATAATTTTCTGCAAATTAAATTCTATTTCAAATCTACAGGGATTCTATGATGACTGGGACGCGGGGATGACCTGGAGTTGATACGTGGTGAGCTCCGGTTGGCTCGTACCCCTTCACGGAATCGATCTAATCCTGGCC
The DNA here is from genome assembly GCA_023614405.1 of Avena insularis. Classification (NCBI taxonomy): domain Eukaryota; kingdom Viridiplantae; phylum Streptophyta; class Magnoliopsida; order Poales; family Poaceae; genus Avena; species Avena insularis. The sequence goes on along the minus strand of CM042695.1, from coordinate 370,884,384 downwards.
GTTGGGATGGGATCCAGTGGTTAAGAGAGGAGATTGACCCGATTTTGACTCAGAATAGACAAAAAATAGATCTGTGTTAGAGAGACAAATGCATAGGTCAAATTGAAAAACTTAGAACATGAAAGTTGTGGGAAATCATTAGTCCTACCTTCTCACCAAAGGAATTTGGATTTGAAGAAACGAGCGCGAGTACATCTTAGATTTACACCGTCATATCTGAAATATTGTGGTGCGAAATTCTTCGGCTGTGGTGGATGAAAAGAGGTGAGGTTTGTTGGGACTGAAAGATTTCGACGAGATCTACAACTTTCGTTTTTTGGCCGAAGGCAAACAACGAAGTCTAGATGGGTTAAAAAGCGAAATAAGATTCGGGCTTCGAGATTTCGAGAAGGGAAACTCGTACATCTGTGGCTCCACGAGTTTATATGAAGATTTAGGATGGTGTAGAGATAGGTCTTGGAGTAGTGAACAAGTAGAAATAAACGGAAGTCGATTTGAAGTTGTAGATAAAAAGATATAGGAGTTTGAATAGAGATAGGTTAGATAAAAACTGTATTGCACGCTTTTTAAAGCAGACCTGGGATCAATCTGTACGTGCGTGGCTGCTTGGGTCCGGTCGGCTGGCTAGCTGGGCCGGCCCGCTTAGATTTTTTCTTTTTCTATTTACTTGTTTCTCTCATATCTTTTGCATACACTCCAAATGATATGATTCTTGTTTCTAAATTTTTCTAAAATCGAATATATCATTGTAAGATCATATTTATAATCTTTTTACTAGTTTGCAAATAGTGGATTCATAAATCCTGTATATTTCATTTTATTTATATCTTTATTTGTTTGTATTTATTCCATAACTTTTTCATAATAGCTCCAAATAAGCTCAATTTTGTTTTTAAAATTTTGTAATATTAATTGGATCTTTTTAGGCTATAATTATCAATAATCGATGCCTTAGCAACAATGGGTTTTTATAAAGCCAATTTAATTCCCTTTAGGAACAAAGTGGCATATACTATTTAGGGTTTTAATACTTTATTTATATTTAGGGATTTTCTTGATGCAAATATGCAACGCAATGCTCGTGAATGTCATGCAAATGAAAAAAAATTCTAGTCCCAATTTCCAAAATCTTGGGATGTGACATTCACCCTCTCTCTAAACGCAATGAGCCAGATCGAAGATGGTTACCACATTGACAAAGTGCGATCGCTGCTTTCCAGACACTCGGGTTAACCCCACGGATTTGTAGTGATCTTCCACCATTATATCCTGCACATGGGCGGTTTGGGTGGGCCTTGAATTTTTCTGATCTAAGTCGACAAACTCCGATGGAAGATCCGACTTCGATCCATCCGCGAACGTGTCCTGCCCGGAGGCGATCCGTGCGGGCCTTGATGTTCCTCCGACATCCAGGGAACTAGCGCCCGAGTCGATTTGGCCGATGAAGAGGTAGATGTCCTCGATTGGAACAATCAAGCAACGGGTGGGATTCATCTTCGCCGGGATCTAGAACTCGTTAGGAGAGACGATTGGAACATTGTCAGAGAAGAGAACATGACCAATGGCTACAGTTTTGCCGATTACTGCAAAGAGCTTGGACCTCGCCCGTTGTAGAGCTTGAAGTTCGTCTTGCCCCACGGTGGGCGCCAACTGTCATGGTATTGCCGATGAGTACGCCATGGAAGGGTCCTCACAGTGCGTGTTTAGAGACGTGGGGGAAGGCGGCAAGTTGGCGGGTACGAGGTAACATAGCTTACCCAGGTTCAGGCCCCACGACGGTGGCGGAACCCTACTCCTGGTACAAATCACTATAAGGGCAATACGCCGAGTTACATGGATTGGTTCACTGTGCGAGGTGTGTGAATTGATGTGTTGAGTTGCTGCCCTAAAGACTCCCAGAGGGCCGGCTTATAAAGACGTCAGATCCTAGGGTTATAGGGAAAAGTCCTAGCCGGACATGCTATAGAGTCCTGCACTAATACTAACTAGTCTTCGTGTCTTACACTCAAAGGCTTCGAGTATGTCAGTGACTCCATCATAGCCTTCCTTTATCCGGCATGGGCCTCCCTTCTGGATCCATCTAACTAGGCCGCCCAGTAGGCCATGGGCCGTACTACCAACTATGGGCCACCCGGGTTATCCGGATTAGAGACATGCCACGGTGATACCCATTTAGCATATCCCCAACACTGCTGTGACCGCTGGCCATCGGTGGTACATGGGGTCGGAGGCGATGTGGCGGCCAGCCACTAGTGCTACATGGAGCTCGCGACACTGCTGCGAAGGTTGACCGCAAGTGCTACTAAGGATGGCTGTCTTAGGTACCTTGGGCGACTAGCTCGGTGTCAGGATGACAGGATATGCTACATTAGACGTCCGTCTAATGTAGCACGAGAGCTTGGGTGGCTGTTGCGAAGCTTGAGTGCCCTAATTACAAACTACATCTCAAGTGTATATCAAAGCTCGCACAGGAGACAGAGAGAGAATTGGATACACAAAGAAAGTAATCTAAAACGCATCAACAAACGTCTTCTCATGGGTTTAACAAGAGTAGAAAGTTTTGGCCGCCGTCTTCAGCTCGTGTATGATTACGAGAATCGGGACTAACTGTTTGGGGTTACAAATCGACAGAAAAAGAGGAAACCCCAACAAGAATACCATTGTTGCCTAACCGTCAGAGTAACCGATAAGGATAGCTTGCCAAGAATGGATGTATGAGCCTCATGCAGAAGTATTGTTGTTGTCGGCCACAGTAGTGGGAGAGTTGAGACAAAAATGAATCTGTGACACATTCGACCTTACCAGAGAATGTACATTCCTGTCTATTGGTTGTCCGACATCCATGTCGTTGTCACGATAGGGCTGCAACCAAGGACGACCCAACGCATATCGGGATCACTCCGGGCCAACCAAAGCCACCTCAAGCAAAGGGCGTGCGAGAACTTCGTTGATGTCAAGCACGACCACCAATCGCGTTAATAGTAGCAGCAATGCACTGAAATCCCTCCATACCGAAGGTTTTCGAGAGCATTCCACAGAAAGACGTAAATTTGTATAGGGTGAAAAAATGGGATTAAGCAAGAAATTCTGAAAAGGTGTGATAGAAACTTAATAAGAACTGTATTCACAAACCGTACGTTCCAATAGGCTGATATTTTCACAGAATGCACAACACAATATATTTTATTTACTGATGTTTTTAATTTTTTCTGGCCGGTAATAATTTCAGTTTATTGTGGACAAAAACTCTAAAAAAAGTTCATCCAAATAGAATGAAATATCATAATATACATAGTACTCCCTCCGTCCAAGAATAGATGTCTTAAGTTTTTTAAATTTTAAATGAATCTATATATACTAAGTAGTGTCTAGATTCATCAAAATTTTGATATATTTGATACATCTATTTTGGAACCAAGGGAGTACGTCGAATTATATGTGCTGTTGTACTGAACCGGTTCCTGCATGATAGTACATGAAAGCAACTACTACATCATTCATGGTTCAGCCGGAAGAATGGGACCAAGTCACCGGGGTAACCATTAATCCGTGCAGCATGCATGAGTTTGGGCATGGCCACGCTTCGGTCGTGCACATGAACCCTACAGCACTTAATAACAAAAGATATTGTAGCAATCATATCCGTACACTTGTAAATCTTATTCGCTCAACAGTAAACATGGTATATCGTTGCATGGGATCGGGGGTACTCGGACCACGTGAGACATGCATGATGCTCTGGATGAAACAGCTCCTGCCTTCCTTTGGTTCTTTTCGAGAGCCCTCGTGGGGTACGGACCTACTGCACGAGAACCCCGTATGGGCAATGGATCCGCCGCCGATCGGTCCAATCTCCTCGGCGATTTTTTAGTAGGCGTCGATCTCGTTTACTCGTACTCCCTTCGTCCTAAATTACTTTGCATTCTAGATTTAATCAAAGTCAAATATTTTAAAACTTGTTCAAACATATTCTATAACAACATTTATAAAATCTATTACATACAATATAAAAATATGTTTTATGATGAGTCTAATTATATTTATTTTATATTTTAGATGTTGATATTTTTTCTGATATATGTAGTCAAAGTTTATAAAATTTAACTTTAACTAAATACAAAACGTAGAGTAAATTGAGACTGAGGGAGTAGCTAGTGGTCTTTGTCTGCTTGCAAGCCTCCCTTCCAGCTTTCCTGGAGGGATCGATCCACATATTATAAAATTTCCCTAGAGTTGAGTTCAGACATCGGAAGCGATGATTGATGGTTTCCATAGTTAGGCCTGGTTGGTGGACCAAAGACAGGCTCGCTCCTGCGTCGCCCCCCGCGGGCGAGCAGGGGCTCCAAACCCTAACAGCCCTCGTCCCACCTTTTCCCCTTACCCCGTCGCCGCCGTCGGCGCTCGCCGCCGGGCAAAGCCCGTGTGGTGCCGGCGGCGGCGGTCCTTCCTTGGTTGGCCGGGCGCTTGGAGGGCGGCGCGGGGTGGCTCTATCAGGCGGCGGCGAACCTCAGCGACGGCCCTATCTCCCCCAGCACGGCGGGCCGGCGAGCTGCGGCTGCGGAGGGCTCTCGTGGTGGAGGCGGCGGGGCTCTGTGGCGCGGCGACCATCTCCCATGGACGAAGGCAGCGGCGGCCGAAGCTTCTTCGGGTGACCCTTGTCTGCGGGCTGGCAGGGCCTACGGCGGTCTCCTCCATCGGAGTCGGAGACGGGGACTGGGTCGGACAGCAACCAGCGATGGCGGGCGGGCGGAGCTGGCCTGGGTTGCGCCGGGCCTGCCTCGGCCCAGATCCAGGCCTTTCGAGCCCGATCTGGATTGGCGGGCCTGCGCCCCATGCAGGTTCCAGGGGCATCCAGCGCGTCTGGGAGCCTACCCCCTAGCCACGGAGTGGTTGGGGTGCCGGATCCGGGCCCGGAGGCCTGGTTCTGGTGACCGCCTGGCAAACCCGTTTCTCGGGTGCTGCGTGTTCCATCGGCGGGTATGTCATGCTAATTAAACCCCTGCTGTCCGCGTGTTGTCGAGTTGCCTCGGTCCCTTGTCCACTTTGCTGGAAGTTCTGCTGTAGCGCATATGGTTCCGTGGGCGAGATCTCGGATGCCGGGGTGGCGGCCTCGGAAGGTGGTCCGCACGTGCGGCTCGACGACGGGCGACGTGGCGGTGGTGATGGCCGTCTCCTGGATCCATGAGGGTGGCGAGGAGTGGGTGTCGGGGATTCCTGGTGTTGGCGGCGTCTTAGCGTAGTCGATGCCCAGATCATGTGGTGGAAGCTCAGCTCGGGGATGGCCGTAGTCTGAGGCCCTAGATGTGGCGAGGGTTTTTCCGGGAGAAATCCCAGCGCTCCGACGCCAACGGTGGCGATGCCTGCGGGTGTCGTGACCCTCTTGAGGGCACCGTTGCGGCTACCTTCTCTGCATTTGGGCTCCGGGTGAAAACCCTAGACTTCTTTGGTCTCGGCGACGGCGGCGCTTGTTGTGTCGTCACCCTCTTGGGGGCGTGGCCGTGGAGCCCAGGTTTTCTTAGTCTCTCGTCGTCTTCGGTGGCAAGCTCGATGCTTTCTAGTTTTTGTTGTGTATCTTTTGATCTGCTTGTAAGAGGAATTCCTCATCACTTTGTATCTGTTCGGCCGTTTGGCTTTATTTATAAAGCGGGCGAAAGCCTGATTCGAGGCCTGGTTGGTGTGAGGATAAGATGATGAGACGGATCACAATAAATACTCCTATAATTTGGTTTGGTCTGGTTTGTTGGTTTGTGAAGTTACACAATTTTGCCACGCGTTCATATTATATAATTCCTGATCAGCTAGCTCCAGTTCGATCACGATGTTTCCCGGGCAACAGATGTTTCGTCGTGACTGTTTTATTCTTTTAGGCAGGCCACAACTCTCCGCTGTATTTTAGTTGGTTTTATACAAAAAAAATATTTGCAAAAATAAATTAAAAACCTAGAGTTAAACACCTGTGTGGTCTATCAAGTTGCCACGCACGAGCGTATTAGTCACCAACTAGAAAATTATAAATTATCGGTCACGAAGTTGTGTGGACGTGCCCCCTTAGTCATTCTGTCATGTTTGTCATTAAGTCACCGGTCTTGGTTACATGTTATTTTCAAATACCCCTTTACAATGTTATTTCCTCTTATTACTAGGTCACTTTTTTCACTATCCTATTGTTGGGCCGTCAAAATAGATGTAAGCCCACCTTTCGGCCTCTACTCCCCCGATTCTCTCCTAGATATTCTATCAAATATCTCCTGTGCGTGAACCCATCAGGGAAGCCACCTGTCAATCGTCGTGGCCAGCAGGGCTGCGCTAGTCGGATGCGATCCAGCCACGCAGTAGCAAGGCCATCCTCCCCGCCAGTACGGTCTAGTTCGGAACGCTTGTTTGCCACCATGACATGGTAGAGGTTGGCGAGATCAAGGACGTGCGCACGTATCCACTCAGGATGCACCAATAATATGTACCGCTTCTGACTTCTAAGCACGATAAAGTTATTGAGCTTTTTTAAAAATAATCATCTCAAAATCATGTAGATCAACGTGGAGCTTCTATCTATGAAGAGAACAAAGCAGGATTAATTACCTCTTGATCTTTTCCTGCCTTCCTAGCAATTAGAAGATACTAAATTTTGAGAGGATATTTCAAAAAACAGACGATCACATCAATAACTTAGCGGTGGACGTGACAGAATGACTAACCGGGCACAACCACACAACTTCATAACCGATAGTTTGTATTTTCCCAGTTAATGACCAATGCGCTCATGGATGACAACTTGATGGACCACTCAGGTGTTTAACTCAAAACCTATCTTATACAAAGATTAAGGAAATTCTCTTGCCAAATGATATTATAATTGGCCCCGGTGCAAATGCCAAAGTCCTACCTGTCACCATCCGGCGGTACTTAATTACTTTCTCTCGATCAATCCCTATATGGAAATCCACCAAGAGGTTAACAGGAGCATATATGCAGATATAATCTAGCATGCGTCTGCGAGATGGTAACCCAAATATACAATGCAGTGGCAGAATAATTCGAGCTAGCACTATGTAGTGTGTTAGCACGTCTGCACATGCCACATAGATAATGAAGCTGCCGGGCTTGTTCATAAGAAGAACAATCTTATCCGATCCGGAGGGCATCGCAGAATTCTACTAGTACTACTTTTGTAAAGGGATTTGTCGTAGAAATATGCAGCGAATTTCCTTCTAATCAGTTAACGTTGGCCTATTCCTTCTAATCCGGCAGCAGGACGGATTAGATCTTGATTCCCGGCCGTTTCAAAAGTTTTTCCAGGCAGCTACCGGAAAGCTTAGCATAGTATATGTACCTAGAATACCAATCGAAAAGATCACGTGCTTATACTTGGCCAGCAACCGAAAGTTCTTGTTTTATTTTTTTTCTGCTGGAACGATATAATAGAAAGGTGTCCGTAGGGGGATCGAATTTGTTTCTGGACCATCTCGTTGGTAAAGCAAAACCAAAGTATTAAATACGTATCGCACAAGTATAATTTTAGGACAGGAGGAATTTGCATTTTTTTTGTCCGATGGTGAAAACAACGCAACTCATTTGGGGCTTGTGGTAGGCAGGACAGGATTAACACGACAGGTCATATGAAATCCTACTACAAATTTAAACGCATGAATAGGTTACAATAGTTATTTGGTTGCACCACGGAATAAAATGCAGCCATTTGTGTGAAGGAATAGCTGCATGCCAGGAAATTTTCAAGAGGTTGGAACCAAGGAAAATTTTCCTACGGGGATTGCATGCAAAGTAGCCTGAAATTCAGAACCATAGGAATTTCCCAGTGTTACAAACTAGACAAGCATATAGGAATTTTTTTCTCAAGAATAAAATCCTGCAGAATTTTCTTTGAACCAATTTTACAATGTCGCTAAAGAACAATTTTGAGACGCAAATTTACAAGGACAGGGCCGTTAGGGCATCTTCACCGGGACTACCCAAACGATCCGAGCGTATCTAAATGGGTCCGCGCGGACGCGCGGGACGTGCGTGACGCCCCAGCGGTACCACCCATCCGGACTGACGCATCACAGACCGACTCATCCAGGCATCAAATTTGGGTCACGTATGCGTCTGCCCGGACTGGCGCGGACATAGGTTGGATGCAGACGCATATGGGCCTTCTGGCCTGTTCATTTTCATATGTTTGGGTTGCGCTGCTATGCTCGGTCGGCCGAATAGGCCGGACCATGACCCTAAATCGTTTGTGACACGACTCAAATACTCCCCCGTCCCATAATAGATGTCTTAGATTTATCAAAATTTGGATAAATCTATATACTAAATAGTGTCTAAATTTTGACAAATCTGAGACATCTATTTTGAAACGGATGGAGTAGATAAATCGGACCGTTTGATGTCTCCTCGGTGGAGATGCTCTTACTTATAGGATTGAAGAAACAGTCCATGGAGTTCTTTTGAGGTTTTCTGTAACTCACCACTTGTACCTTGCCGATAACACAAGTTTTCAAGTTCATTCTGACATCCGATCATAACATCCCTAGACGTACGGCAGTTGTAGGCATGCCAGACCGAACGCACGCGTGCGAGGCGTGCCACTAGCACGCGAGCCGTAATTTAAAGCAGCAGCTGCCAACATGCATGGCGTGTCACGGTTCGTTGTCGTTCTCCGGTAGGAACGAGAGCCGCGCGCACAGGCCAAGTACCACGTGAAGTTTCTCCGTCAGATCAGTGCGTGGCGTCTCGTGTGCCGCTCGATCTGCGACCGGTTGGAGAGGGCGACGCCCCGATCTTACTGTGCTGGTCAGCGAGCGTGCCTGGCGAGCTTGGCATGTACTCCCTCCGTTTCAAAATATAAGATGTTTTAGGTTTATAAAAAAAATATACCTAGACTTGTTTTAGTGTGTAGATTTATTTTAAACTGAGATAAAGATATATACTAAAAGTAGTCTAGATATATTTGTTTCATAAATTTAAAACGTCTTATGTTTTGAAACGGAGGGAGTATTAGTCATCTCGAAATCTTTCGGCTGCGAGCTTGCCGTGGATTTCAAAGGGAAGATCTTTGGCCGTCGCCACAACTAGGTCACCTCTTTTGTTTTGTTCTTCTGAACCACAATCAATTGCAGACTTGAGCATTTTCTGCACCCGTGATCAGAATCTTTTGACTCTTGCGCGCTCAATCTGACGTACGTCTCGCTAGATCGATCGATGCCTTTTCTCAAGCTGCTGGTCATGCGCGCCTGAAAAACTAGCGAGAGGATGATTAAAGATTCATGGCCAACCAAAGCGGATTCGATCGAGTTCTCTTCTCTAGCTAAAAAATAAGAAAGTGTCTAGATCTCAGGCGCATGAGAACTTCTTATGTCTAAGTCGTTGATGTCATCCTAATATTTCTGCTAATTCTCAGTTGCAACTTACTCCCTCCGTTTCAAAATATAAGATATTTTAGGTTTGTGAAGAAAATGAATCTAGACCCCTTTTAGTGTGTAGATTCATCGTAAAGTTGAGTGGACCTACATATTAAAACAAGTCTAGATTCATCTTCTTCACAAACCTAAAACATCTTATATTTTGAAACGGAGGGAGTAGTTGCAACTCATTAAATTCTCGGTTACACTCTAGTTATAACTTATGTGTAACTTTTACTTTGTATAAATCACGAGGTAAATCGAATGGCGAAAGTGACGACCGAGACCTAAAAAGTTTTCGGACGCCCGTAGCAAAGCCGAAAATATAAAAAATAGGTAGCCATGCACGCATGCATAGCTTTTACCGGCCAGAGACTTTTGCAAACCCGTACGTGCACGTAGTGGTGGTGGTGGACGGTCGCCACTCCACTCCCCACTAGCTAAGCTAGCCCAAACTCCAAAGCAGTCGGACGGCCGGGGCTAGCCATCGGGACGTATTCACCCTAAGAGTATCTCCACTCGTCTACCTAGGACGCCGATTCGGACGTCGAATATTTCGGTCCGGACGCTGAAAATCGGTCCAGTCGCGTATCAGGGATCTGTTTTCGTCCGGATTTCGGCGTGTTTTGGTTCGGCCTACCCAGGCCGTACCAGTGATCCAGATCCTGCACGCTCTGTCGGCGAGAGAAGGCGCCACTCCCGCCACTTCACGGAGCTCCCGCCCTTTCCTTCCCTCCTCCCGCCTTTCTTCCCCATTCCCCCACCCCCGCCACTCCGCCGAGCTCCCCGCCCGACATGCCGCCCAAGAATTTCGTCCAACCCAGATCGACCCTTGGCGAGGGTCCGGCGGAGAAGAAGGCGAGGAAGCCGAGAGCGCTGCCGACCAAGCCGGAGGGCATATCCTCCGCCGAGTGGGAGAAGAGGGAGCACGCCAGGCAGATCTCATCGGCCGAGCGGAAGGACAGGAAGGAGAGGGCAAAGCTCCGGCAACAGCAAGCGGAGGAGGAGAAGGCGATGGTGAAGGCGGCGGCGGAAGAGCAGGCGATGGTGAAGGCGTAGAAGGTGGCGGCGACGCGTTCGGCATTGATGGTCGCGCCGTAGCCACCACACTGGGGAAGCCAGGCGAGCGTCGGCTCACCCGCCGGATTCTCGCCAATCTTTCCGGCCGGCTTCCAGGAGATCCAGGCGACTGCTCGGCAGAGGTACTCCTCGTCGCCCGAGTTCGACGGTGGCTTCAACCCCAACGTGATTTTCCCCTGCCCGGCGTCGCGCCCTCCTTCAGCCTTCGGCGTGGACATCAACTTCCCCTACTCCGCCTCTCCGGCGTACGCAAGCCAGCGCTGTAGCCGCGACCGCTGCCTTTTTGAAAGCTTCGGCACCTTCGGCCGGCTGACGCGACAATTTTCGGCCTCCAACCACCCTCCTTCTTCACGGAAGAAGACGGCCAACGCCGAAACACGACATCGAGTCCCGGACCTCGCCGACACCGATGCCGAGGAGACGCAGCCGATCGACGAGCTGAGGACGCCAAGGCGAAGGCGAAAGAAGAAGAAGAAGCCGGGCACTTCGGCGGACGCTCGGATCAAGTGGACCGTGGCCAAGGACACCTGCCTCGCTGAAGCTTGGAAAACGGTGAGCATGGATCCGATCACCGGTGCTAACCAGAATTCAGACAACTATTGGCAGCGCGTGAAGGCAGCGTTCAACGAGCGTAGCATGTGCGACCCAAAGTATCGCAAGATCGACATGGAGCGAGGGGAAAATGCTATTACCAATCATTGGACGATCATCGGTGCACTGGCACAAGTATAGCGCTTGTGCGGAAGAGGTCGACCGCACACAAGCCAGTGGAGAGAACATGGACAACAAGGTACTCGGGAACACTAGCTTTGTCGTGCACTCTCTTCCATTTTTACAAACTTGGCACACTTTCATTTTGTAGCTGCATCGTGCACTTTCTCTGTTTCGAGAGGACATGAAGATGGAGTTCAAGTTCCATCACGTCTTCGAGAAAATCGAGCATTGCGAGAAGTGGCGGGACACTCGCCTAAGTCTCTCCAAGAGCAAGGACAGCGTCTGCAACCCCGAGGTCCCCGCCGCTGCTGCCAGCAAAGAAAGACCTGAGCTCGGCCAGAAGAAGGCGAAGATGCTCAAGGCCGCCGGACCACCCGCCGAGCGTCTCCAGGCTTCGATCGAGAAATGCCTCGCCGATACGAGGGTGCAGGCCGAGAAGAGGGCTGAGAAGAGCGAGGAGTGCTAGAAGAAGCTGATTGAGACATAAGGGGAAAATGTGGCCATCATCAAGGCCAACCTCGCCGAGAAGAAAGCCAACCTCGCCGAGAAGAAGGCCAACTACGCTGCCAAGAAAGCGCAAAACGGACCTCAAGTTCCTCATGGACAGCGAGGACACGTCGAAGATGAGCTCGCCGGTCAAGGCCTGGTACATGGCTGAAAGAACATGTTGGGCCCCCCATGTGTGGTTTTGGTAATTAATGACAATCTTTATGGACTAATGTGTGTATTAAGTTATACTTGTAGGATTTGTCCATTGGCATCGCTTGGAGCATGTGTTGGCTTCAAGGTCAATGAAATGCAAAGAAGATTTGTTGGGCAAGCTCAATATGTGAGGTCGATGATGAGGAATTAAGGAAGGCGTTCCATCTTGAGAAGGGCAAGATCGTCTACATCGAGCTCAAGTGGAATTCTCAAGGCAAAGGTATAATATTGATAGGTTTTCCCTTTTGCTGGTCTCACGTTGTGTGTGTGAGACCGGGTTTAGGATAGATAATCGTACTATCAAGAGGGGCTCTCTTATGAGTAATTCGGTCACATCGTTCGGAGAGAGCTCAAACCTTTGCATACTTGCATCATCATATTTAGTTATTATTTGGTCTTATCCATGTGATGATATAGAGCTTGTGGTAATCTCCATAACAAGCTCTTGTTCATCTAAATCGGATCTCCCATTTGTATCTTGTTGCGATTTTGATTTATGCGGTTTTTCGGTTTCTCACCAAGTGAGGTATATCATATTATTCTACTTGATACTTTCTCACTTGGTGATAATCAATATTTCCACTTTTTATTGGGAAGCCCTTGTCGCTCTCTATCCAACGCAATTTGAATCGGGCCAATCGGAGCTTCCGGTCAAAAGTTATTGCCGTTTGAATATTCGCATGTCGGTCTGTTTTTCTGGGCCGAGCGGTAGTACCACCCGGGCCTAAAAACAGCACGTTTCTCTGTCTGGCTAGGTACCTTTTCCCGGTACTACCGGCCAGCCCCGTAGTACCGCCCGAGTGGGCCGGTAGTACCGGCCGGTCCAGATTCGATTACATTTTTAGATCCAGATCGGCCCACCTCGCGCTGCGCACTGTTGCGTTGTCCTGCGCGCTGCTCCGCCTCACTGCATGCTGCTGCAGTGCGCTGGCTGACCCGCGCGTCTGCATCTCGCTGCGCGCTGGGCCCGCTGCGCAGCTCGCCTAGCTCGCCGCTCGCGCGCGCCCTGCCGCTTGCATGCGCCGCTGCGGCTGCTGTCTGCTGCCACATGCAGCAGCTGCTGTGTGCCCCACTCCGCCTGGGCCCCGCGCCGCTGCGCCCGCTCGCCCCGCACAGCACGCGCACGCGCGCTGCCTCTAGCCGCGCTAGCTGCTGTGCCTGGCGGCTGGCCCCGCCTGGCCCCACCGCTGCTGCGCGCGTCCGCCTACGACCCGCCTGCTGCTCTGCCATGCTGCGGCTGCTGCCTGCCCCACCCCGCGTGGGCCCCGCGCCACTCGACCGCACGCGCGCGCCCTGCCGCCCGCTGCTGCTACTGCTTGCATCTGCCATGCATGCGCGTGCGCTGCTGAGCGTCCGCGCCTGCGCTTGGCCCCACCTGCTGGCGCTGCTCGCTGCTGCTGCTGCGGCTCACTGCGCGCACGGCGCACCTGCGTCAGTTGCTGCCGCACTTGCTGCTGGCCCACACCACCGCACGCTCGCCCGTTGACCCACAGCTGCTCTGCCTTCATCGATTTAGCTAGGCCAGGTGCGGTAGTACCGGTCCGTTCCGGTACTACCGCTCCGTCCAGAAAAATTGCCCCAACGGGCAGAATTTGCCCATATCTTTAAATAGCTTTGCCCTTTTTTCATTTAGGGTTATCTTTTTCTCCTTTTCTTGCCCAAGCTTTGCCCCATTTGCTCTACTCTCTAAGCTTGATTTCTACACACCCCTCCATTGATTCTTGCAAATATTTGAGGGGTTGTTGGAGGAGATCTAGATCTACGTTTTGACCAAACCAAAACATCTCTTTGTGAGTGTATCTTTGGGGATCTAGATTTTGGAGAATTTTGTGTCTCTCTTTGATTTCTCCTCTCTTGTTCCCCCAATAGCTTTGGTAGCTTTGTTGGAACTTGAGAGTGAGGGATTTGGGCATCTTTGTGGTGTTCTTGTCATTTGCATTTGTTGCATCGGTTTGAGTTCTCCTCGGAGGATTTGGTTTGAATTGCTCATTGGAGCTTGTCCCTCTTGGGTTCTTGGAACCCTAGATAGTTTTGTGGCCTTGGTGGCATTGTGGCCTTGGTGGCATTTGTTGAGGCCTTTTGTGGCGTTTGTTGGGAGCCTCCAATTAAGTTGTGGAGTTGTGCCCCAACCTTGTGAGAAGTTCCGGTTGCCACCGACAAGTGCACCGATAGTGGAAGCGTGGATCGATCCCATTGGGGTGAGATTCACCGGAGAATAAGGGAGACCTTTTGTGGCGTTGGTGGTTTGATACCACCCCCTCTCCAAACGAGACGTACTCTATGTTGGGAGGAACTCGGTAAAATATCGGTGTCCCCGTATGCCTCGGTTATCTCTATACCCAAGCTCTTTACTTATGCACTTTATATTGTGATAGCCTTCGTGCTTGAAGTAATATATATCTTGCTATCACTTTGTTGCTTGTATTGCTTAGCATAAGTTGTTGGTTCACATAGGTAAACCTTAGTTGTTTCTAGGTTGTGCTTTACAAAGTAAACACTAGTTTTATTCCGCCTTTAGGAAAAGTTTTAATCGCCTATTCACCCCCCCTCTAGGCGACATCCGTATCCTTTCAATGGCGCAACGTCAGGCCATCCTGCAGGGCATGATCACGGCTTCCCCTTCCTCTGCGCCGAACGGTCCCACGACGAGCTCTGCTTCGATTTCCTCCAACCCGAAGGCCTTCACCGGTGAGACGGACGACAACGCCGCGTCGGCCACGCCGTAGGATCCCATCCCCATCAACGACTGAGAGTTGTTTCCCCTATTATGTAATAAAAATCTGTCGCCGAACTTGTGGGCGTATCTGTCGAACACCTTGTGGCCGAGCACTCGCCGGCGGGAACGATAAAGATTCAAATATATCGCCGTTTTGTGTTAGCCTGGGTACTCGGCATGGGTACGCGAGTGGGAAACTGGGCGTACCCAGGCCGAAAACTTGCGCCGTCCGGCCAAAAAAAGGTCCGAATTTCGGCCTGGGTTCGTCCAACGAGTGGATATGCTCTAAGTACCAGCCATGCCGGGCTGACGATCAAGTAGACGTCGACAACAGCCCTCAATAGCGATGCGATGACGCGGACGCCAATTGTTCTCGACCGGTTCCCATGCCCGTGTCACCCATGACACCATCGGTCGATCGGTTATCGGGCATGGCGTCCCGGCAGGCGTACGTCTTCATTGATTTTAAGGCATCTTGACTGGCCGTCCTTCCATCTCCGAACTTGTTTGAACAGACTGGCGGACTGATGCGTGAAGGTCTAGCATGGCAACCTATCCGGACAAACGTGCGTGGATCGGATTATCCATGGATCAAATCTAGGCCTCGCTTAGATCGGCCCGGATAGCGCGCTTGTTCTCACGCGTTCTCCCTTTACCTTTGGTGGTCTCTTTCGTCAGTGGCACAAAAACCACACCACTTTTCTCTTCAAAAAACCTCTCCTAAATTTTCACTTGCGGGAGTGGGAGGGAAGGTGATGGATCCCGCCGCCATAGTTGGTGTTGCGCCCTCTAGGGTTCCCGTCGTCAAGAAGTGAGGACCACCAAAGAAGCTCGGCAAGGACCTGACGACGGAGGAGCAGAAAATTGAGTTATGTTCATAACAGTCGTCTATACATCAACCATATGCATAGGCTGGGGTTTTACCCCTTTTAAAAAATAGTCGTCTATACATGGTGGGATTGAACTCGAGAGAAGACTTCAGCGGAAATGTGTCTAACGGCTAGACATGCTCCCTGCCAGAGCGCCTCTCCGGGCGTTGCGCAGCCGTGCACTTCCACCGCCGACACCATAGTTTCCTATTTGCGACCTTCTCCCTCGTCTTCGTCGGTGGCTCCGCGACTGTCCGACCTTGGTTCTAGGTTTTGGTGCCTTGCCAGGGATAGCTCAGACGGGGAGGAGGACCCTGTCCCTGCCACGAGCGAGCTTAGGGTGGCTAGATCTAGTATTGCTTCGGTAATGTTGGGCGATTTCTTGCTCCCGCTGTGGGAGAAGGGCGCGGACATGCAAGCCTCGAGATCGGAAGCAGAAATCCTTCGCCCCCAGTGGAAAGGGCTTGCGCTTCCGCGCAGCGGTGGTCGGTAGTGCCACAGCCCCTAGTTCATGCCCTACTAGTTCGCTGGTTGCGGAATCATGGCCGCCGATCCCTTCGGGCGGTCCCTTCATTCCTGCTCCTGCGTGGCCCAAGCCGATGGCAGAAGCGCCGGCGCCGTAGAAGGATGGGGCTCTTCCGACCTCGCATTCGGAGCTGTGGGTGGATCGAGATGTGGATCCAGCGGGCCCTAGTGTAGACCCTGTAGGGACCCATGGTGGATCAGCCTGAGAAGCTGGTAATTGTAAGTAGTGTCAGCCCAGTGTTAGTGCTCATAGGTGGTGCCACCCTGGCAGTCTCCCGCGCAGTAATGGAAAGTACTTAAATGGTTATGGGTGAGGGTGGGAACCATATATCTCACAAGTGGTTCTCCTGCCTCCCTCTCAGACATGCGGCGATGGTTCAGATCTGAATTTGGATCTAGCCATCTCTCTCCTCTCTCATCCCCTTCCCTGCAATCCTCCCTCCCATCCTCCACTAGTACACGGTCCAGCTTCTCGTTTATAGGTTCAGAAAGACTGTTACCCCAAGTGAACTCCTATTATTGAAACCTTACTTAAATCGAAACGTATCAGTTACTACATTAAATAAGAAATACCAATAATTATCAAAATGATCTCTACTCTTCTCGAATGGAAATCAAAGCAAATTTTACCAATTTAAATCCCCCAATAAGAATAGGGTATGTGTTACCTTTTGCTAGATTGACCATATCATGAAAAAAAATCTGCTTTAAACTTATCCTGTCCGGCATCATAAACTACGACAAGACTTCATGTAAAATAGATCGGACCACCAGGCGGGAGCTACTAGAAACTCTATTCCTAGCTGGCTTGCTGCTACTCGTGGCAGTGGATCCACTGTATTGCAATATTATTGTTTCCAGTGACTACATTTTTTGCATATGTATTGGCTAGCAGTAGGGTTGCAGATGCGGGGCCCGCTTAGGCCCACAAAACATGATAGTTAGTTTAAATTGTACTATGGAGGCAGATTGAAATGAGTCCACAATTTATACTAGCGCTCGTTAGCTCACGCTGAATCCGGTGCCGCTTATCCGCCCCGCTTGCAGCCCTAGCTAGCAGCCAGCTGAGCTAGGTGAGGACGAGACATGTAGATAGTCGTCAAGGGAGTGGATCGGTGGAAGGAATAGGAATGAGATAGGTGTTTGGCTGAGGCGGGATGATTTTCAAAATTTGAATCTCGCCGACGACGCTCTCTGCCTGTGCCGGCCGGTGCTCCGGTGAGCCCCTCCCCCATGGCGCCCGCCCATCGCCCCGACCCGGACCTTCCGCCGCTGCTGTGGAGGGCGTCCGCATCCTTCGTGTTCGCCGGCTGCCGGCCGGGCTGGTCGGCGGCAACCATCGTTCTCCGACCAGCCGAAGGTCGGCTCGTCCTGCTCAGTGCCGACGATGTCGTCGTTGACGCTCGTGACCGCCGCCGCGGGGAGTTTGTGTGACAGGGCGCACGTAGTGAAGGTTGGGGCCCGCGTGTCGCCCGTGGCCTCGCCGGTGACGCGTCCGGTCGGTGCTTGTCGCTGCCAGCCCCCAGGCCTCTCCCGTCGGAGCGAGTGGCAGAGCTCGCCGACCTCCACGGGCTCGCTTGGGAAGACGTTGAGGATGAGGCGTTGGCGGCCATCGCGTCGGAGGCTTTGCCGGCACCGGAGCTCAGGGTGCGGACGGCGGAGGAGCTCCCGGACGGCGAGCGCGGCGTCCCCCTGTCCAGATGCCCATCTCTCCTCCTCCTCTCGTCCCTGGGCGACTTCCTCCCCCTGGCCAGGGCTGCCTCATGGCGGCCTCGCCGGCGGGGAGGGTCCCCGGCAAGGGCAGCCCTGGCGGCGCCCCAGCAAGGGCTCGGGGTTTGGGGAGAGGGCAGAGGCAGGCGGCCGCTGGGCTGGCAAGCTGGACCGTCTGTGGGCCACGGCCTGCGGGTGATCTGGCCCAGCCGGCCCAGGGTTGCGCTGCGGATCCGGAGGGAGACCGTGTGGGCCTTCGTCCGCGTCGGCCCACCTCGGCCCAGGTGGCGGAGCCCTTCTCCAGTGTTCTCGTCCCCGTCAGCCCCAGATCCCACAAGTCTGTCCCCGTCCCCGACCCTGCTCCGCCGCCACCCCTTACCCCCACTCCCCGCCGATCCTATCTTGCCGCGCTGATGGCGTCGCGCCCAGAGCCGCCGGATCGCGCCCGGCCTCCTCTCGCTCCTCCCTACCCGCCGGATTCCTTCCCGACCATGGCGTCGGCAGCCTCCCATGCGGGGCCAGCACGGGGCATACAGGCACCCCGTACGCCGCTCGCCGCCACCGCTGCGTGCTCCGGTCGCTCGCCAGCAATCTCGGTCCCCTCCCCGTGCCAGGCGCCACTTGGAGGAGCCCAGGAGGATGCCCCTGAGGCCATCTGCGGCAGAAAGGGACCGTGAAGCCCGTCTCAGGACGGCGGCGCTGCAGTCGCGTGATGGGGCGGCTCCTCCCCAGCAAGGTGCTGGTCGTGCTGATGCAGGCCCATGGCGTGAAGTGATCCCACCGACCCTTCCCGCGAGTGATGAGCCGACGCGGCTCGAGGCCGAGGCGGTTGAGGCGGCGACCCCCAAGAAGAAGAAGAAAAGAGCAAGAAGAAGAAGAAGGGCCCAACTGCGGCGGCCGCGGGCACCACGGGGGCCTCGGCTCCCGTCACCGGTGCTTCGTCGTCCCGGGGGGTGGCCGCTTGCTGGCGGCCGCCATCCCGCATCCCAGGGAGGCTCTGGAGTACTATGGTCACGGTGTCAACGGAGTGTTCTACTACATCGACCTAGGGGTGTGCAGATGACGGTGCCGGAGACCCTGGCGAGGGTGTCGGTCCTGCCGGACCAGGTGCCCCCTCTCTTGGTGGCGGTGACGGAGGCCCTACTCCAGGAGGAGCTCAGCGCGGTCCTGTCAGGCCATGAGTGGTCGGTCCGCCGCATCTCTGACTCTGAGTTTGTGGTTTCCTTTCCCTTTGTGGCGATTCTGTGCATGTGCGCCGTCGGCTCCTCCTTCACGCTACCGATACACCAGCTGAAGGTGGCCATCTAGCCATCCTCGGCGACACAAGAGACGGTGGCCACCCTCTCGGAGGTATGGGTTCGCCTCCACGGGGTCCCTTTCGAGGCTCGGACCACGGAGGTGGTGGCGCTTATCTCTCAGGCGGTGGGCAAGATGACGGAGGGGATGACGGAGGTTGACTTGGAATCGCTGGCAGGTCACGGGGCGATCAGGATGCGCCTGCTTTGCCCGGCCGCCTCAGTGTTCCCTGTCTCGCTTCCCCGGTTCTTCTTAGACCGCGTGGTCCAGGATCTCTTAGTGGAGCTCGACAAGGAGGTGGTAGCCCCGGAGGTCAGCCCCCCACCCAGCCTCCCTCCCGCGGCCGGTGACGACCAGGGGGTGGGAGGAGGAGGTTCGGGGGTGGAGCGCTCGAACGACAGTGACTCGGGGTCGGACCCAGAGTCACCTCTTACCACCGGCGTGTCGCCGCCGCCGCCACTACCCCCGCAAGGGGCCACTGGAGGCTGGTCGGCCCCCTCTCTAGCGGCTGAGCTCTCCGGTGGAGGTCCCTTCTTCCCGGGTAGACACCCCTGTCTCTGAGCGCTCCAGCCAAGCTGGCCCCTGTGGATCTCCCCCGCTGCTTCCGCCCCGACCCCCCTGTAGGGGTTCGTAGCATGGAAAACAAAAAAATTCTACCACATGCACACAAACAATCCAAGATCTATCTACTAGATTGTAGCAACGAGTCGATAGAAGCACTCACCCTCGAAGATTCCAAAGCGGTTAACAAGAGCAGATTCTCGTGGGTGATGTAGTCGTACACTTGTCGATCTCAAGATCGCGTAGACGATCCTTCTGGCGCTGCGTTAAGCAGCTTTCGCGATCAATCACACGTTGATTTTCGATGAATAACTTCCTCTCCCTTGTTTCAGCAGGCAGCGGAGGTTGTAGTTCTCCCCTCGCGATTCCGGCAGCACGACGGCGTGGTGTCGGAAGTAGAGGGAAGATCCCGCAGGGCTTCGCCTAAGCCTGTGCGAGTTATGTGGATCTAGGGTTTCCCGGTGGTCTAGTGTTTAGAAGACCGGGATGAGGAGGAGGTGTCGGTGGCGGCTAGGGCGACGGCGACGGGCCGGCGGCGGGGCAGCGGCGGCGGCTCGGGTGGAGAGGGGCTGGTGCTTGGTCTTTGGGGCAGCCCTCCCCCTCTATTTATGAGAGGGGGGCAGCCTTGGGAGGGGTGAGTTTGAATCCACTTCCAAACCCAAGTTGGAAGGACTCTTTCCTACTTCCACTAGGAAAAGATTGTTCCAGTTTGACTTTTCAAACCTCCCGTTTGACTTTCAATTTAGAGCTTTAATTCTCTCTCACAAATGACCACACCAAGTGACATAGGATATGATCTAATCATTCCACTTACCCATGACACATTCATGGACCATTCTCCTTCCGGACCGGTGAACCTTCTAGAACCTTCTAGAACCTCTCCGATGAAAACATTGGAATGTTTCCTGAACTCCGGAATTGGACTTTCCTTATATGAATCTTATTCTCCGGACCATTCCGGATATCCTCATGATATCCCGGATCCCATCCGAGACTCCGAACAACATTCGGTATCCATACTAACATTCCATATCTACTAAACAACATCGAATCCTTAAGTGTGTCTCCCTACGGTTCGTGAATTATGCGGACATGACCGAGACATTTCTCCGATCAATAACGAATAGAGGAATCTGGAAATTCATATGGCTCCCACGTATTTCTATGATTACTTTGCGATCAAATGAACCACTTACATATGATACCAATTTCCCTTTGTCTCGCGATAGTTTACTTATCCGAGGTTTGATCGTCGGTATCTCTACATACCTAGTTCAACCTCATTACCGATAAGTACTCTTTTCTCATTCCTGTGATATGTTTCCCTTGTGAGCCAGTCACATGCTTGCAAGATAATTGGATGACATTCCACCGAGAGGGCCTAGAGTATATCTATCTGTCATATGGATGGAAAAATCCCACTCTTGATCCATGTGCCTCAACCCATACTTTCCGAACACTCAATGCCACCTTTATAGCCACCCAGTTACGGTGTGGTGTTTGATGTCATTAAAGCATCCTTCCGGTGATGTTGATTAGCATGATCTCATGGTCGAAGGAATTAGGTTACTATGTATTAGAAAGCTTATAGCAAACGAACTATTGAAATGACTTGATCTTTATGCTACGCTTATCTATCGGAGTATGTCCATCATACCATTATCCTAATGATGTGATCTTGTTGTTAATAACATCTCAATGTTCATGATCGAGAAACCACGATCATCTATTAACCAGCAAGCTAGTATTAAAAAGATGCTTTACTAGGGACTCTAATTGAGTTTACAAATCACACAAGTATTAATGTTTCCGGTTAATATTGTTATAGCATGAATGCAAACATTTATCATAAACACAAAGATATAATAATAACCACTTTTATTATTACTTCTAGGGCATATCTCCAACAGTCTCCCACTTGCACTAGAGTCAACTAATCTAGATTACATGGTAATATACCGAACACCCATGGCGGTTTGGTGCTGGTCATGTTTTTCCCTCAGGAGAGGTTTAGTTAACGGATCCGCCACATTCTGATATGTGTGCACTTTGCAAATCTTTATGTCACCATCTTGGACATGCTCTCGAATAGCGTGAAAACGTAGCTTGATATGCTTCACTTCTTCTATGACCTTGGTTCTTGCGCATTGGCTATGGCGCCATGTTATCACAATAGATGGACATTGGGTCCAGCGCACTTGGAACCACACCGAGCTTTGTAATGAACTCCTTCATCCATATCGCTTCTTGTGAAGCCTCCGAAGCAGCTATATATTCCGATTCAGTTGAAGATCTCGCCACAATGTTTTGCTTTGCACTCCTCCAGCTAACTGCTGCACCATTCAAAGTAAATACATATCCAGATTGAGATTTAGAATCATCCGGATCGGTGTTCCAACTAGCATCGGTGTAACCATTAACAACGAGTTGTTCATCACCTCCATAAGAAAGAACCATATCCTTAGTTCTTCTCAAGTACTTAAGGATGTTTTTGACCGCTGTCCAATGATCCACTCCTGGATCACTTTGATATCTGCTAGTCAAACTAACAACATATGCAATGTCGGGTCTAGTACATAGCATGGCATACATAAGAGATCCTACGACCGAGGCATAGGGAGTCTAACTCATCCTTTCTCTATCTTCTGCCGTTGCAGGCCTTTGAGTTTTACTCAAGGTCGTATTGGGCAACATGGGCAAGAAGCCTTTCTTGCTATCTTCCATTCCAAACCTCTTTAGAACTTTGTCCAAATATGTACTCTATGACAATGATATTAGGCGTCTCGATCTATCTCTATAAATCTTTATGCCTAATATGTAAGCTGCTTCGCCAAGATCTTTCATTGAAAAACTATTATTCAAATAATCCTTGACACTATAAAGAAGGTCTACATCATTACCAATCAACAATATATCATCTACATATAGTATTAAGAATTCTACAGAGCTCCCACTCACTTTCTTGTAAATACAAGCTTCTCCATAAGTTTGTATAAAACCAAAGCTTTTGATCACCTTATCAAAACGTTGATTCCAACTCTGGGATGCTTGCTTCAATCCATAAATGTGTTGGAATTATGCCCTAGAGGCAATAATAATTATGTTATTATTATAATTCTTGTTCATGATAAAGTTTATATTCCATGCTAGAATTGTATTAAGCGGAAACTTTAATACTTGTGTGGTTTGTGAACAACACCGTATCCCTAGTACGCCTCTATGGACTAGCTCATTGATCAATGATGGTTAAGGTTTCCTAACCATAGACATGAGTTGTCAATTGATAATGAGATCATATCATTGGGAGAATGATATGGTGGACAGACCCAAACTAAGCGAAGCAATTAGATCGTGTCATCGTGTTCGTCTTTGCGAAGTTTTTCCTGTGTCAAATATTGTATTCCTTAGACCATGAGATAATACAACTCCCTGGTATCGGAAGAAAGCTTTGAGGTCATCAAACGTCATCCTATGAGAGGGTGATCATAAAGGTGTCTCTCAGGTGATCGGAAAGTATCTGTTGGGTTGTATGTATCGAGATGGGATTTGTCCCTCCCAAGTCGGAGAGATATACTTCGGGCCCACCCGGTAAACGATATCAACACCGCTTGCAAGCATGTGGTTAAAGAGTTGATCACAAAGTGATATCGGATTACGGAACGAGTAAAGTACTTGCTGTGAACAAGATTGAACTAGGTATGACGATACCGACGATCGAATCTCGAGCAAGTAAAATATCGCGAGACGAAGGGAATATATATGGGATTGATTGAATCCTGGCATCGTGGTTCATCCGATATGATCATCGATGAATGTGTGGGAGTCAATATGGGTGCCCAGACCCCGCTGTTGATTATTGATAGAAGATCATGTCTACATATTCTTGAACCCGCAGGGTCACACACTTAACGTGTCTCGACGCTAGGATAGATTGGATAATTGGTTTATGAATTTTTGTTCGGAGTCTCGGATGGGATCCGGGATATCACGAGAGGTTCCGGAATGGTCCGGAGAATAAGATTCATATAAGGCAGTGCAGTTTTTGGAGTTCGGAATAGTTCCGGGTTAATCGGTATTGTACCAGAAGCTTCTAGAACCTTTCGGAAGGGGGCCAACGTGGTCCCACCTTCCGGGAGGGGGCATGGGCCTATGAGGGAGTGTCCTGGCCGCATTGGGCCAGGGGCACAAGGCCCCATAGGGCCCAGCCGATCCTAGAGAGTTTAAATCGTTTAAACTAGAGATAAGATAAGATAGGATTTCTAGATAAGGGAGAGTTTAAATTGTTTAAACTAGAGATAGGCTTGGAGGAGAGGCTAGGGCTGGCCGCACCCCCCCTCTATATATAGAGGGCTGGTGCGCCCCCTCCCATACACCCTTACACCTTCCTCCAAACCCAGTTGCCCTGCTGCCCTTCCTCTCTCCCTCCCGACTGTTTGTAGGCGAAGCCCTGCGGCAGAAATTCTCCACCATATACACCACGCCGTCGTGCTGTAGATACAATCTATCTCTCCACCATACTTGCTGGTCTGAGGAAGGAGGAGACGTCGAGGTGCCGCACGTGTGCATCTCACGGAGGCACCGCCACTTGTGGTGCTAGATCGGATCGGATCGCGAGGAGGAGAAGCGAGTATGACTACATCACCCACGTTCCGACGAACGTTCCCAGCGAATCTTCAAGGGTATGAAGATCTAATCCAATCTCTCTCTTTGTTTGCATCTCCTAGATTAGATCTTAGCTTTCCTTCTGCTCGCTCAGAAAATTTTGATTTACTATCTTTGAAACCCTTGAAAGGGTATCGAGCTAGATCTATGCGTAGATGTGATTCACGAGTAGAACGCAACATGGTTGTTAGAGCGTTGATGTTTTCTGCAAGCCTCTTGTTCGTGTTCTTCTTATGACGGGATAGTGAGATTGAAGCGTCCAGGCCAACCTTACGCGACGCCGTCATGAGACCGCTCCGCACTTGACGTGTGGCTTGTACCACACATGCGGCTGGTGGATGTCAGTTCTCTCACTATAGTTGTCATGGGATTAACACGGAGTTTGGCAACCATAATATCACCGCTAGGATTTCGTAGGTAAGAATCGTTCTTAGCATCTACTCCCATGAGCCACGTAAAACATGCAACAACAAAGTAGAGGCGCCTAACTTGTTTTTGCAGGAGTGTTTTCGTGATATGGTATGGCCCAAGATGTGATGTGTATATTGTATGCGATCATGTTTTGTAATGTTTCACGACTTGCATGTCGATGAGTACACAACCAGCAGGAGCCATATGGTTGTCTTTATAATTGTGTATGACCCATGAGTCAACTTCTTATACGCCATGTAATAGCTTTACTTTATCGCTAAGTAGTTAGCAATAGTTGTAGTTGCTATTCGTGGTGGAGGCAATCATGGTGGAGTGATGGAGATCATGCGGAACGCACAAGATGGAGATCATTGCGAAGATTGGCTATACCATGTCACATAAAGTTATATGCATGTGATGTTTATCCTTTTATGTATCTTATTATGCTTAGATCGTGGCGGTAGCATTATAAGATGATTCCTCACTTAAAGATCAAGATAAAATTGTGTTCTCCCAAGTATGCACTGCTATGAAAGTTCGTCGTGTCCAAGCATCACGTGATGATCGGGTGCTATAGACTCTACGCCACATACAACGGGTGCAAGCCAGTTTTGCACACGCTGAAATACTTGGTCTAACTTGACGAGCCTAGCATGTACGTACATGGCCTCGAACACAAGAACCGAAAGGTTAAGCATGAGTCATATGAATGATATGATCGACACTTCGTTGTCCACCATTGAAACCACATCTCTTCTCGTGATGATCGGATTAGGTGTGGTGAATTTGGATCGTGTTCACTAAGCAACTTGAGGGATGTTGAATTTAGTGGGAGTTCATCTAGTAATTTGATTAAGTTGAACTATTTATCATGAACATAGTCTAAATTGTACTTGCAAATACTGTAGATCACATGGCCAAGTCCAACTTCAACTTCAACGCTTTTTGCTGAGAAAGAAAAGCTTAGAAACAATGGGTCTAACTTCACCAACCGGTTCCGCAATCTAAGAATCATTCTGTTCGGACAAAAGGACTATGTCCTTGAGAAAGCGTTAGGTAACCCCTACTGAATCAACCGCTGATGAGAAAGCCGTCTATCACAAGCGCAAAGATGATTATGGTGTGATTAAGAGCACCATGTTGTTTGCTATGGAACCGAACTTCAAAATCGTTTTGAAAACTATCCGGGCCCTTTGAGATTCTCGAGGAGCTGAAAACCATGTTTCAGACTCGGCCCGCTCGAGAGATATGAGATCTCCGAGAAGTTCTTTAACGCAAGATGGAGGAAGGGAGTTCCGTTAGTGAGCACGCCATTAAGATGTCGCCACACTCAACGCCTTGAGCAAGCTCGGATCGCAAGATTCCAGAGGAGCTCAAGATTGACAGGTTCTGCAATCACTCCTCCCAGCTACAAAAGTTTTGTAGTGACTCACAATCAGATTGGTTCCATCGATACGATCACCGAGCTCTTCGCAAAGCTGAAGGCTGCGAGGTGGACGTCAAGAAGGATAATCATGTGTTGATGGTCAACAAGCCCTCCTTTAAGAAAGGTAAAGGTGCAAAGAAGCCCTTCAAGAAAGGCGGCAAGCCGCGTTGCCCTCGCTAAGAAGAAGCTCAAGTCCGGTCCCAAGCCGGACACCGAGTGCTTCTATTGCAAGGACAAGGGTCCTTTGGAAGCAATCGTCCAAGTACTTAGCGGACAAGAAGGCTGGCACCATCAAAGGTATATTTGATATACATGTTATTGATGTTTTCCTTACTAGCCCTCGTTGTAGTGCACGGGTATTTGATCTGGTTCGGTTGCTAATATTTGTAACTCAAAGCAGAGCTACGGAATAAACGGCGACTTGCGAGGATGAGGTGACGATGCTGCTGGCAACGGATCAAGAGTTGATGTGATGGCGTCACGCCTCCTTAGTTTTACCTTCGGGATTAGTTTTAAACCTTAATAAATGTTATTATGTGCCTGCGTTGAGCATGAACAATATTTCTGGATCGAGTTTATTTCAATACGGTTATACATATAAATCGGAGAATAATGGTTCTTCTATTAATAATAGTAAAATCTTTTATGGTCATGCACATCTAGTGAATGTTTTATTTCATATAAATCTCGAAAGGGATGAAACACACATACATAACAGTGAGGCTAAGAGATGCAAAGTAGATAGTGAAAATACTACTTATTTGTGGCAATCGCTGCTAGGTCATATTGGTGCAAAGCGCATGAAGAAACTCCATTCGATGGACTTTTGGAGTCTCTTGATTTTGAATCATTTGACACATGCGAACCATGCCTCATGGGCAAGATGATCAAAACCCGCTTCTCGTATGATGGAGCGATCAACGGACTTGTTGGAAATCATACATACCGATGTATGCGTACCGATGAGTGTTTCGACGAGCGGTGGATATCGCTATTTTCTCATTTTTACCGATGACTTAAGTAGATATGGGTATATCTATTTAATGAAACATAAATCTGAAACGCTTTGAAAAGTTCAAAGAATTTCAGAATGAAGTGGAGAACCATCATAATGTAAAGATTAAGTTTCTACGATCCGATCGTGGGGCGAATATTTGAGTTATGATTTTCTCACGCATCTCAAGGCAAGTGGAATCGTTTCACAACTCACGCCACCCGAACACCACAGGCGCAATGGTGTGTCTCGATCGGAATCGAACCCTATTAGATATGGTCCGATCGATGATGTCTCTTACTGATTTTCCGTTATCGTTTTGGGGTTATGCATTAGAAACCGCTGCATTCACTTTAAATAGGGCTCCATCTAAATCCGTTGAGACGACACCGTATGAACTGTGGTTTGGTGCTAAACCTAAGTTGTCGCTTTAAAGTTTGGGGATGCGGAAGCTTACGCCAAGAAGTTGATGCGGACAAGCTCGAACCCAAAGCGGAGAAATGCGTCTTCATAGGATACCCTAAGGAAACTATTGGGTATACCTTCTATCACAGTAATCAAGGCAAAGTGTTTGTCGCAAAGAACGGTTCCTTTCTTGAGAAGGAGTTTCTCTCGAAAGAAGTGAGTGGGAGGAAATTAGAGCTAGACGAGGTTGTTGAACCTTCTCTTGAATTGGAGAGTAGCGCAGCACCTGAAATTGTTCCAGGTCGCTGCGCCAACAATAGAGGAAGCTAATGACAAGGATCATGAAGCTTTGGACGATGTCTGCATCGAACGTCGCAGTCGACAAGGTCGCGTGCCCTCCTGAGTGGTACGGCAACCCTGTCTTGACAGTCTTGTTAGTAGAAGACAGTGAACCTACGAACTATGAGGAAGCGATGATGAGCCCAGACTCTGAGAAATGGCTAGAAGCCATGAAATCCGAATTGGGATCCATGAGCAAAAACCAAGTATGGACTTTGGTGGACCCTCCTAGCGACCGTAAGGCCGTTGAGTGCAAATGGATCTTCAAGAAGAAAAGCGGACGGATGGTAATGTTACCGTCTATAAAGCACGGCTTGTCGCGAAAGTTTTTCGAAAAGTTCATTGTGTTTACTACGATGAGACTTTCTATCACATATCTATGTTTAAGTCTATTCTGATTTTATTAGAAATTTCTGAGTTTCATGATTATGAAATATTGAAGATGGATGTCAAGATCGCGTTCCTCAATGGCAACATTGATGAAGAGTTGTATATGATGCAACCCGAAGGTTTTGTCGATCCTAAGGATGTCGATAAAGTATGCAAACTTCAGCGTTCCATTTATGGTGAAGCAAGCATCTCGGAGTTGGAACCTTCGTTTTGATCAAGTGATCAAGAGCTTTGGATTTGTTCCAAATTGCTCTGAAGCTTGCATCTACAAGAAAGTGAGTGGGAGCTCGGTGGCGTTTACGGTACTATATGTGTATTACATATTTATTATTGGAAATTACATCAACATGCTTAACGATGTTAAGAGTTATTTGAACAAGTGTTTTTCAATGAAAGACATAGGTGAAGCTGCTTATATATTGGGCATCAAAATCTATAGAGATAGACAAAGGCTGATAGCTTTAAGCGGTACATACCTAGACAAAGTTACGAAAAGGTTCGAATGGATAAGGCATTGAAAGGTTCAAGTGCCTATGTTGTCGAGTAAGATATTGAGCAAGGCTTAGTGTCCAGCTACGGTAAATGATAGGGAAGCTATGAGCAAAGTGCCTTATGCCTCGGCCATAGGTTCCATCATGTATGCCATCTTGTGTACTAGACCGGATGTGTCCAATGCTCTTAGTTTGTGGCGGATATCAAAGTGATCGAGTGGAACCTTTGGACATCCGTAAAGAACATCCTAAGGTACCTAAATAGGACTAAAGAAATGTTCTTAGTCTATGGGGGTGATGAATAGCTCGTCAGAAGAGGTTACGTCGATGCTAGTTTCGAAACGACAAGGATGATGCTAAATCTCGAGACGGGATACGTGTATATTTTGAATGGAGGAGCTGTGAGTGGAGAAGCTGCAAGCAAAGCGTGGTCGCGGGATCTCTGATGAAAGCGGAATACATGGCTGCTGCGAGCGTCAAGTGAAGAAGTTTGGATCGAAACTTCATCACTAAGCTTGGCATGGTTCCAAGTGCATTGGACCCTTTGGAGATATTGTGTGACAACACCGGGCGCCATAACACTCGCTAAGGAACCAAGATATCATCCAAAGACCAAGCATATCAACATAAGTTTCATATAATCCGAGATTATATAGCGAGATGGAGATCGAAGATCAGCAAAGTACATACAGATCTGAATGTCGCAGATCCATTGACTAAACCTCTTCCACGTGTAAAACATGATCAGCACCTCGGTTGCCATGGGTGTAAGATTGTTGCCAAATGTAAACTAGATTATTGACTCTAGTGCAAGTGGGAGACTGTTGGAATTATGCCCTAGAGGCAATAATAAAAATGTTATTATTATAATTCTTGTTCATGATAAAGTTTATATTCCATGCTAGAATTGTATTAAGCGGAAACTTTAATACTTGTGTGGTTTGTGAACAACACCGTATCCCTAGTACGCCTCTATGGACTAGCTCATTGATCAATGATGGTTAAGGTTTCCTAACCATAGACATGAGTTGTCAATTGATAATGAGATCATATCATTGGGAGAATGATATGGTGGATGACCAAACTAAGCGAAGCAATTAGATCGTGTCATCGTGTTCGTCTTTGCGAAGTTTTTCCTATGTCAAATATTGTATTCCTTAGACCATGAGATAATACAACTCCCTGGTATCGGAAGAAAGCTTTGAGGTCATCAAACGTCATCCTATGAGAGGGTGATCATAAAGGTGTCTCTCAGGTGATCGGAAAGTATCTGTTGGGTTGCATGTATCGAGATGGGATTTGTCCCTCCCAAGTCGGAGAGATATACTTCGGGCCCCTTTCGGTGTCGATATCAACACCGCTTGCAAGCATGTGGTTAAGGAGTTGATCACAAAGTGATATCGGATTACGAACGAGTAAAGTACTTCGTGAGCGAGATTGAACTAGGTATGACGATACCGACGATCGAATCTCGGGCAAGTAAAATATCGCGAGACGAAGGAAATATATATATATGGGATTGATTGAATCCTGGCATCGTGGTTCATCCGATATGATCATCTATGAATGTGTAGTCAATATGGGTGCCCAGACCCCGCTGTTGATTATTGATAGAAGATCATGTCTACATATTCTCGAACCCGCAGGGTCACACACTTAACGTGTCTCGACGCTAGGATAGATTGGATAATTGGTTTATGAATTTTTGTTCGGAGTCTCGGATGGGATCCGGGATATCACGAGAGGTTCGGAATGGTGGAGAATAAGATTCATATAAGGCGGTGCAGTTTTGGAGTTGAATAGTTCGGGTTAATCGGTATTGTCGGAAGCTTCTAGAACCTTTCGGAAGGGGCCAACGTGGTCCCACCTTCCGGGAGGGCATGGGCCTATGAGGGAGTGTCCTGGCCGCATTGGGCCAGGGTCACAAGGCCCCATAGGGCCCAGCCGATCCTAGAGAGTTTACATCGTTTAAACTAGAGATAAGATAAGATAGGATTTCTAGATAAGGGAGAGTTTAAATTGTTTAAACTAGAGATAGGCTTGGAGGAGAGCTGGGCTGGCGCACCCCCTCTATATATAGAGGGCTGGTGCGCCTCCCATACACCCTTACACCTTCCTCCAAACCCAGTTGCCTGCGCCCTTCCTCTCTCCCTCCCATTTGTTTGTAGGCGAAGCCTGCAGTGAAATTCTCCACCATATACACCACGCCCGTCGTGCTGTAGATCCAATCTATCTCTCCACCATACTTGCTGGTCCGAGGAAGGAGGAGGCGTCGAGGTGCCGCGTGTGCATCTCACGGAGGCACCGCCACTTGTGGTGCTAGATCGGATCGGATCGCGAGGAGAAGCGAGTGCGACTACATCACCCACGTTCCGGAGCGTTCATTGTGCGAATCTTCAAGGGTATGAAGATCTAATCCAATCTCTCTCGTTGTTTGCATCTCCTAGATTAGATCTTGGCTTTTCTTCTGTTCGCTTCCGTAGAAAATTTTGATTTACTATGCTGCGAAACCCTTCAAAATGCACCGTTGAAGTTTTCATACCTTGTTAGCATCTTTAGGATCGACAAAACCTTTGGGTTGTACCATATACAACTCTTCATCAATGTCTCCATTGAGGAATGTTGTTTTGACATCCATCTGCCATATCTCATAATCATAATATGCAGCGATTGCTAACATAATCCTAACAGACTTTAGCTTCGCTACTGGTGAGAACGTCTCATCGTAGTCAACTCCTTGAATTTGTCGAAACCCTTTTGCGACAAGTCGAGCTTTATAGACAGTAACATTACCATCAGCATTTGTTTTCTTCTTGAAAATCCATTTGTTCTCGACATCCTTCCGGCCATCCGGTAAGTCCACCAAAGTCCATACTTAGTTTTCGTACATGGATCCAATCTCGGATTTCATGGCTTCATGCCATTTATTGGAATCTGGGCTCATCATCGCTTCCTCATATGTTGCAGGGTCATCGCTGTTGTCCATCAACATGACATTCATAACGGGATCATACCAATCAGGAGTGGTACGAGTTCTTGTTGACCTGCGAGGCTCTGTAGTAACTTCAACCGAAGTTTCATGACCGTCATCATTAGCTTCCTCTCTTATTGGGGTAGGAGCCACATGAACTACTTACGGTGTTGCGCTACTCGCAAGTTCGAGAGAAGGTTCAACAACCTCGTCGAGTTCTACTTTCCTTCCAGTCACTTCTTTCGAGAGAAACTCCTTCTCTAGAAAGAATCCATTCTTGGCAACGAAGATTTTGCCCTCGGATCTATGATAGAAGGTATACCCAATAGTTTCCTTCGGGTATCCTATGAAGACGCATTTTTCCGCTTTGGGTTCAAGCTTGTCGGGCTATAACTTCTTTACATAAGCTTCGCAACCCCAAACTTTAAGAAACGACAATTTAGGTTTCTTCCCAAACCATAATTCATACGGTGTCGTTTCAACGGATTTAGATGGTGCCCTATTTAAAGTGAATGCGGCTGTTTCTAATGCATAACCCCAAAATAATAGCGATAAATCTGTAAGTGACATCATAGACCGAACCATATCTAAGAGAGTTCGATTACGATGTTCGGACACACCATTATGTTGTGGTGTTCCCGGCGGTTTCAGTTGTGAAAGTATTCCGCATTTCTTCAAATGCTCGCCAAACTCGTAACTTAGATATTCACCTCCACGATCAGGTCATAGAAATTTAATCTTCTTGTTACGTTGATTCTCTACCTCACTTTGAAATTCCTTAAACTTCTCGAAAGTTTCAGACTTATGTTTCATGAAATAGATATACCCATATCTACTCAAGTCATCCGTGAAGGTAAGAACATAGCGATAACCACCGTGCGATGCTACACTCATTGGACCACACACATTGGTATGTATGATTTCCAATAAGTCCGTAGCTCGCTCCATCATACCAGAAAATGGAGTCTTGGTCATTTTACCCATCAGACATGCTTCACATCTTTCAAGTGATTCAAAATCAAGTGATTCAAGAAGTCCATCGGAATGGAGTTTCTTCATACGCTTCACTCCAATATGACCAAGACGATAGTGCCACATATAGGTTGAGTTATCACTTAATTTCAAACATTTAGCTTCAATGTTATTAATGTGTGTATTACTACAATCGAGATTCAATAAGAATAGACCATCTATCAAAGGTGCATGTGCATAAAACATATTACTCATATAAATCGAACAACCATTATTCTTGGACTTAAACAAGTAACCGTCTCACAATAAACATGATCTGGATATAATGTTCATGCTCAACGCAGGCACCAAATAACAATTATTTAAGTATAAAACTAATCCCGATGGTAGATGAAGAGGTAGCGTGCCGACCGCGATCACATCAACCTTTGATCCATTTCAACAACGTCACCTTGTTCTTCGCTAGCTTCCGTTTATAAAGACTGCTGTTTCAAGTTACAAATATGAGCAACCGAACCAGTATCAAATACCCAGGCACTACTACGAGTACTAGTGAGATACACATCAATACCATGTATATCAGATATACCTTTCTTCTTGATGTTGCTGTTCTTCAAATCCGCCAAGTACTTAGGGAAATTCCGCTTCTAGTGACCCTCTCCCTTGCAGTAAAAGCACTCATTATCAGCCTTAGACCAACCTTGGTCTTCTTCGCCAGCGCGGTAACTTTCTTACCGCCCTTCTTGAAGTTTCCCTTTTTATTAGATTTTCCTTGC
Organism: Avena insularis; assembly: GCA_023614405.1. NCBI lineage: Eukaryota > Viridiplantae > Streptophyta > Magnoliopsida > Poales > Poaceae > Avena > Avena insularis. The sequence continues at coordinate 370,850,973 of CM042695.1, read as the reverse complement.
TTCTTGAATTTGGTGGTCTTATTGACCAACAACACTTGGTGCTCTTTCTTGATCTCCACTTCTGCAGACTTCAACATGGAGAAGAGTTCATGCAAGAAGAGTCCGTGCAACGACTTGTCCATGTTTTGCATATTGTAGTTCATCACAAAGTTCTTGTAACTTGGTGGTAGTGATTGGAGAACACGGTGAATCCCCAAAGCATTAGGAATCACTATACCTAAGCTTTGAAGCTTGTTTGCGTGCCCAGACATCTTAAGCACGTGCTCACTGACGGAGATGCCCTCTTCCATCTTGTAGTTAAAGAACTTTTCAGAAGCCTCATAACTCTCAACTGTCGCGTGAGCCTCAAATATCATTTTGAGTTCACAGACAATATCATGTGGGTCATGGTTCTCAAACCTTTTTTGAAGCTCCGATTCCAAAACATACAAGATAGCACACTGAACTGTGGAGTACTAATTCTTCCGAGCGAGGAAAACATTCTTTACCTCATCGGTAGCATCAACTGCAGGCGGGTCACCTAGCGGTGCATCCAGCACATAGGTCAAATTACCAGCATTGAGGACAATCCTCAGATTGAGGAACCAATCCGCGAAGTTGCTTCCATTGTTTTTCAACTTTTCTTTCTCTAGGAACGCATTAAAATTGATGGTAGGGGCCGCCATTAATCTAAAACATATTTGCAATAGTTTAGACTAAGTTTATGACAAATTGAGTTCTAATTAATAGTTAAATTAATCTAGGTGAACTCCCACTCAAAACAATATCCCTCACATTGTTTTAGTGATCACACGAACCAAATCCACCACATAAAAACCGATCATCACGAGAGTTGATGTAGCTTCAATGGCGAACAATCAACATGTTCATCATATCTACTATATGACTCATGCTTTACCTTTCGGTGATCCGTGTTCCGAGACCATGTCTGTACATGATAGGCTCGTCAAGATCAAACCTTAGCTTCTGCGTGAGAAAATCTGGCTTGCTCACGTTGTATACACTCGCAGAATCTAACACACCCGATCATCACGTGGTGCTTCGAAACAACGAGCTTTAGCAACGGTGCTTACTAAGGATGAACAATTTAAAAACTTGAAATTGTGTGCTTGAGGGATCATCTTATAATGATACCGCCGTGAACTAAGCAATACAAGATGCATAAAAGGATTAACATCACATGCAATTCATAATATGTGATATGATATGGCCTTTATTCTTTGTGCTTCCGATCTCCATCTTCAAGCACGAACATGATCTCCATCATCACCGGTATGGCGTCAAGGTCAATGGCGCCGCTTCATGGTTGTCGTCCACCAGCATCAACTATTACAACTACTTTGAATAGACACGTAGGTCTTAATGAAATTTAAAAGACAACCATATGGCTCCTGCCGGTTGCCAACTTACAATAAGGAACATTGCATACATCATATTTAATCACAATCATGGACATATCACATCACAGCACACCCATGCAAAACAAATTTAGACGCTTCTAATTTTCTTTGCATGTTTTACGTGGTTTGGGGCTTTCAATAAGTGTCGTTCTAACTTATGAACAAGAACCACAACGTTGATGTTTGAACTATCAAGTTCCCGTTGTAAATTGAATCTATACTATGATGGGAGAGACAGACACTCGCAAAGCCACTTATGCAATACAAGTTGCATTTTAAGCGTGGAGCAAGTCTCATGAACGATGTCATGTAAGGTTAGCCCGGGCCACTTCATCCCATCATATCGCAAGATGCAAAATACACAAAAAGAAATTGATAATAAAAGCACCACCGCCCACAATGACCATTGTGTTCTACTCGTGCAACAGATCTACATATAGACACGGCTCAGATACCACTATAGGGGTTCGTAGCATGGAAAACAAAAAAAATTCTACCGCATGCACACAAACAAGCCAAGATCTATCTATGATTGTAGCAACGAGTCGATAGAAGCACTCACCCTCGAAGATTCCAAAGCGGTTAACGAGAGCAGATTCTCGTGGGTGATGTAGTCGTACACTTGTCGATCTCAAGATCGCATAGACGATCCTTCCGGCGTTGCGTTCTGGCAGCGCTTCCGCAGTCGGTCACACGTTCGATACTCGATGAAGACCTTCCTCTCCCTTGTTCCAGCAGGCAACGGAGGTTGTAGTTCTCCCCTCGCGATTCCGGTAGCACGACGGCGTGGTGTCGGAAGTAGAGGGAAGATCCCGCAGGGCTTCGCCTAAGCCTGTGCGAGTTATGGTGGATCTAGGGTTTCCCGGTGGTCTAGGGTTTAGAAGATCGGGATGAGAAGGAGGTGTCGGCGGCAGCTAGGGCAACGACGACGGGCCGGCGGCGCGGCGGCAGGGCAGCGGCGGCGGCACGGCGGCGGGGTAGTGGCGGCGGCTCGGGTGGAGAGGGGTTGGTGCTTCGTCTTTGGGGCAGCCCTCCCCCTCTATTGATGAGAGGAGGGCAGCCTTGGGAGGGGTGAGTTTGAATCCACTTCCAAACCCAAGTTGGAAGGACTCTTTCCTACTTCCACTAGGAAAATATTGTTTCAGTTTGACTTTTCAAACCTCCCGTTTGACTTTCAATTTAGAGCTTTAATTCTCTCTCACAAATGACCACACCAAGTGACCTAGGATATGATCTAATCATTCCACTTACCCATGACACATTCATGGACCATTCTCCTTCCGGACCAGTGAACCTTCTAGAACCTTCTAGAACCTCTCCGATGAAAACATCAGAATGTTTCCCGAACTCCGGAATCAGACTTTCCTTATATGAATCTTATTCTCCGGACCATTCCGGATCTCCTCGTGATATCCCGGATCCCATCCGAGACTCCGAACAACATTCGGTATCCCTACTAACATTCCATATCTACTAAACAACATCGAATCCTTAAGTGTGTCTTCCTACGGTTTGTGAATTATGTGGACATGACCGAGACATTTCTCCGATCAATAACCAATAGAGGAATCTGGAAATTCATATGGCTCCCACATATTTCTACAATTACTTTGCGATCGAACGAACCACTTACATATGATACCAATTTCCCTTTGTCTCACGATAGTTTACTTATCCGAGGTTTTGATCGTCGGTATCTCTGCATACCTAGTTCAACCTCATTACCGATAAGTACTCTTTTCTCGTTCCCGTGATATGTGATCCCTTGTGAGCCAGTCACATGCTTGCAAGCTAATTGGATGACATTCCACCGAGAGGGCCCAGAGTATATCTATCCGTCATATGGATGGACAAATCCCACTCTTGATCCATGTGCCTCAACCCATACTTTTCGAACACTCAATGCCACCTTTATAGCCACCCAGTTACGGTGTGGTGTTTGATGTCATCAAAGCATCCTTCCGGTGATGGTGATTAGCATGATCTCATGGTCAAAGGAATTAGGTTACTATGTATCAGAAAGCTTATAGCAAACAAACTATTGAAATGACTTGATCTTTATGCTACGCTTATCTATAGGAGTATGTCCATCATACCATTCTCCTAATGATATGATCTTGTTGTTAATAACATCTCAATGTTCATGATCGAGAAACCACGATCATCTATTAACCAGCAAGCTAGTATTAAAAAGAGGCTTTACCACGATCAAGTACCACTTCTAACTCCTTAGTCTCCTCCCATGACCCTCGTCCTTCGGGTTTGCCTGGTTCTCCGTTCTGTGTGCTTTCATAGGTTTCGCTCGCTCACCTAGGCGAGGTGGCTGATGACTGTGGGATTGTGTTCCGGGGTGAGAAGGGGCCGCATCTCAAGCAGCTCGCGGCCATTAAGGCGCGGGAGAAGTCTGGGCGATCGCTGCTGCCCGGCGCTGCGGACGCCCGGAGCTGAACGCCTGGATCCTTGCCGGATAGGCTCTGGGCTGGCCCCAGGGATCCCCTCCCCTACGATGAGCAGGATATCTCTCACAAGCCAACCCCCTCGGGTAGGCCACGTGGGAGACCTCCCAAGGCAGTTGTGTCTCGCCCCTCCCTCCCTCGTGCCCGTTCGGTCCCCACTAAGGGGACCACCCCGGCCTGAGGTTTCCTAATGGACATCCTTCGGGCCTTCCGGATGTTCATTTGGAACATCCGGGGGTTCGGTCACGAGGGCCGATGTCGCCAAGTCAAGGATTACATCCGCATGGAAGTACCTGATATTGTCGGCCTTCAAGAGACAATTCGCCAAGACTTCTCCATCGCCGAGTTGGAGGCCCTTAGCCGCTGCAAGTTCTCCTAGTCCTGGCTTCCAGCATCTGGCCACTCTGGGGGATCCTCCTAGGGGTGAAGGAGGATACCTTTGAGATAGATGATATGGACCGCGGGGATTTCTTCATGAGCATGGCCCTCACGCATAGACAGACTCGCTTCAAATGGGAGGTGATTATTGTCCATGGCCCCATGGATCATAGGAGGTACGCTGAGTTCTTGCTTGAGCTCAAGTCGAAAGTGGAACGGACCGAGATCCCGGTGGTAATCGCCGGTGATTTCAACCAGATCCGTTCTGTGGAAGACAAGAGCTCGATGAATGTGGACCTCCCTAGGATGCGTATGTTTAACGACTGCATCGCTGATCTGGCACTCCGCGAGATTGTGTGTGTGAGCGCTAGATATACATGGACAAATAAGCAGCTGCACCCTATCCGCAGCGTCCTCGACCGTGTCTTTGTTTCTGTTGAGTGGGAGGTAGCCTTCCCCCTGTGTGCGCTAAAGGTGGTCACTAGTATTGGGTCCGATCATACCCCTCTCCTCTTCTCTTCTGGAGGGGATCGCCCACCAAGACTGAACCGATTCCACTTTGAATCCTTCTGGCTCCAGAAACGAGGCTTTGTGGAGGCGGTTCGGTCTAGGTGGCTGTCAGCGGCCGCCTCGATTCCTCAAGTTTACTGTGCAGTGGATATCTGGCACCATTGTGTCAAGTTATCCCGCCAGTTCATTAGGGGTTGGGGGGCTAATTTGGGGGCGGACCTCTGGTCCCAGAAGGAGGCCATCCTGGGGGAAATCCAGGCCTTGGATCGGGTGGCCGACCAGCACGGCCTCTCGGCCGAGGCTTGGTCCCATAGGTACTCCCTTGAGACCTCCATTATGAAGATCTATAAGGGGGAAGAGGCGTTCTGGCGGCAGCGGAGCCGCCAGAACTGGACTATCCAGGGGGAGTCGAACACGGCCTATTTCCATGCTCGATCCCCTGCCTCTGGGCTAGCGAGGACCTATTGGAATCCCCACAGGCCCTATCAGCCCATATTTATGCCTTCTACCGGGACCTTTTCTCGGCGTCGTAGCCCTCGGTTCTCTCGCTTGCACCGGACTTCTGGTCTATTGAGGCGCTGGTCTCCCAGGCGGAGAATGCGGAGCTCACCCGCCCTTTTCTCCCGGAGGAAGTGTCGGCTGCCCTGAAGGCCATGAAGTCTAGTTCGGCCCCGGGCCCAGATGGTCTGCCCGTGAGCTTCTTCTAGACTTTCTGGGTCCAGCTTCAGCCGGTGATCCTCCAGATGTTCCAGGAGTTCTATATAGGGATCCTGGTGATGTCTCGCCTAAACCTCGGCGTTATTACCCTGATCCCCAAAGTAGTGGGAGCCACGGACATCCGCCAATTCCGCCCTATCACAGTGATTAATGTTGTCTAGCGTCTGTTCACCAAGGTCTGTGCCCATCGTCTCGCTCCGGCCTTGGAGCGGCTTACCCATCCTCTCTAGTTTGCCTTCTTGAAGGGACGCCTCATTCACGACGATGTCTTGGCCCTCCATGAAATTATTCATGAAGTCAAGGCGCAACGTCAGAAAGGGGTGTTTCTCAAGCTGGACTTCCAGAAGGCCTATGATCGTTTGGACTGGGCCTTCTTGAGGCTAGTGCTGGAGAGGAGGGGTTTCGACGACCATGTGATCTGCTGGATTATGCAGTTCGTGATGAGTGGACAGACGGTGATCAACATCAATGGGGAGATTGGCCCATACTTTAGTCCATCCCGTGGGGTTATATAGGGGGACCCGATTTCCCCCCTCCTGTTTAACGCTGCGGTGGACGCCCTGGCGGAGATTTTGGATAGGGCCAGAGTAGCTGGCCACATCTCTGGGGTGGTGGGCCACCTGATCCCCAGAGGTGAGATCTCCCACCTCCAATATGCGGATGACACCATGATCATGGTGCAGGGTTCGGACCATGACATCATTAATTTGAAGTTCCTTCTCCTTTGTTTCGAATCCTTGTCTAGGCTGACGATCAACTTCGACAAGAGCGAGGTGATGATTCTGGGTTACTTCGAGGAGGAGCGCCAGAGGATAGCTGATAACCTGAATTGTAAGCTGGCTGACTTCCCCATTACCTATCTGGGGATGCCCATCCGGGATACTAGAGTTTTGATCAGGGACTTGGACCCCTTGGTCACGAGGGTGCGCTCGAGAGCAGAGCCTTGGAGAGCGCGCCTTACGTCTAAGGGGAGCAAGTCGGTACTGATCAACTCTTGTCTCTCGAGCCTGCCCATGTACCAGATGGGCCTATACCTTCTACCGGAAGGGACCCATACCGACTTCGCCAAGGAGTTGTCTAGGTTCTTTTGGGCGGCACGGGATGGCCATCAGAAATACCATATGGTCAAATGGGCAGATGTTTGCACCCCCAAGTGCCTTAGGGGCATAGGTATCCTCGACTCTCGGCGCTTTAATGTGGCGCTAATGATGAAGTGGGTTTGGCGCATCCTAAGGGATGATGGAGGGCTCTAGCTTCAGCTTATCAAGGCCAAATATCTCCGGGTCGCCCCTTATTGGCCTGCGAGAGGCGTGAAGGCTCTCAATTCTGGAGAGCCATCTAGGAAATTAAACACTTCATTGGTTTTGGGTGTGTCTTTTGTGGTGGGGGTGGCCAGGGGGTGCGGTTCTGGCTTGACCCGTGGCTACTCCCAATCCCGTTGGGGGTCCAATACCCCGGTCTCTTCGCCATCTCTTCCTCCCCATCGGCGCTGGTGGCGGAGGTCTTTCACGAGGGCCGTTGGAACATCTTGTTCTGTCGCTACCTCAGCGTGGAGGAAGCCGCGGACTTCCTACAGCTCCTTGGCTCTCTCCCGGTGACCTTAGCGGAGGCCCCGGACTCGTCCGCTTGGCAGCTGCATCCTTCGGGGGAGTTCTCGGTGAGCTCGGCTTATCGGGCCCTATTCCAGGGCCCGGTGCTGAACTGGACCTCTCCCCTGTGGAAGGCCCCCCTTCCTCTTAGTATTCGTATTTTCGTTTGGCAACTTCTTCGGGACAGGCTTCCCTCGAGGGTCGAGGTGGTTAAGCGTTACGGCCCGGGCAATGGCTTGTGTCCCCTGTGTGGGATTCCGGAGTCTTGTGCCCATATTATGTTTCCCTGTTCGGCTGCGCATGCTCTTTGGAGCTTTGTACATGAGGCACTGGGGCCTGACTGGCAGGCGCGGGAGCTCGGGGAGTTCCTGCAAACCCAGGCAAACAGGGCCGGAGGAGGGCGCCACCTCTTTTGGCTCGTGTTTGCAGGCATCTAATGGACCTTGTGAAATGTGCGTAACAAGATGGTGATTGAGAAGGTATTTCCTTCCCGCGTGTCTGACCCGGTTTTCTCCTTTCTGGCATTCCTGCAGCAGTGGTCTCCCCTGGTACGGCAGCGTGTCCGGTCGGCCTTCGACGACACTCTTCGGGCCTTGAGGACGGCGGCGCTCCCCCTCTCGGCTCCTGCCTCGCCGACCCCGTTGGTGACCTGAGTGTTCCCTCCGTCGCTTCGTCGTGGTTTTTAGTTTTCTCTTGGGCATGCTTGTGCTGTGGTCCTAGCGGACTGTCGTACCTTTTTCTTTTCGGTTTGGCTGCGGCCTTCTTGGATGGTGTTTGAACCTTGTATATGGATGCTGTTTTATTTATAAAGCGGAGCGAAAGTCTATTTCAAGCTAAGCTAGGCAACTTTACTTGTGAGTTCCTTACTTCCAAAGTACTCCATTTTCGGGAGCAGCTTGTTGCAAATCAAGCTCTCCACTAGTAAAAGGTAGATTTTCGTCTGCTACCAAATATACTCGCAGGCTTCCGATGCAACGTATCTCCTCCATTGGTAGCCGAATGATTGAACGAGCCATGCTTTATCTTTTACTTTTCCAATTTCAGCTTTGAGCTAGTCATACATGCAGCCAATGCACAACTTGTAGGTGCCAGCTGACTGCATACTCGCGGCAGTACATTTTTATACTCATCCTAGGCGGCATCATAAACTGTGTACATTTTTACACTACACCGAAACTCTTTTATACTGTTTATTTTTAAAAAAATCTATTAGTATGGCTTGGATTTTCTTGTTTCTAAGTCGATTTCCGAAAAGTGCAATGCACCACCTGCCCGTTGTTTTCCCAACGTGCATCAGAATGCAACTTACATTACACACGAATTCAATGGATTAGGATTTGACCGAGCTCTAGCTTAATTGTCGGTGAACCCTAAACTCTAAACCCTAAACTAGCAAAACTGATTAAAAAATAGATGGTTACACCCAAACAACAGAAGTAGTATTCCCTCCGTTCCAAAATAGATGTCTCAAATTTATTAAAATTTAAATAAATCTAAACACTATTTAGTATATAGATTTATCTAAAATTTGAAAAACCTAACACATGTATTCTTAGACAGGGAGTAGTACTAATAAAGAGCGAGTATTTTGCTGTGCCTGCTAGCTAGCTTGCGGCTGAGATCTCGACAGTACTACAAAGCTAGGCACGTTCACTTTTGTTTCGGGGCTTAGGCCAAAACTTTTTTTTTTTAAACGGGCTATGCGGGCAAAAGTTTTGCCCAATCTATTAATTAAGAAGAAAAGAATTGTCCAGTTAAATAACGGAAAACTGGGCAAAAACCGGTACAACAACAACACAAACAACACCGAAAGCTCCGACCAACAAGACAACCAACAAGCGCTCTCAATCTACAACAACCACAAAACTGATGACACAAAAAGCACCACACCGCAAAGAAAACCAACTAAACTAACCCGCCAACTCAAATGGGGACCATCAATCAAGCAGCTGCGGAAACTTCCAAGAGACGACCCTCTTCTTTCTTTTGCTCCTGAGAGACTTCTCCACCTTTCTTATCATGTCCTCGGATGCCTTACCCGCTAAGACGCAAGCAATCTCCATGCCATATCCAGGACTAACAGCCTCTAAACTGATGAGTAAGTCGGACAACTCTTTTGCAAAGAGAGCCTCGGAGTTAGGTGCTAACACACCTATCTCAGCAATCTCGTCACTCAAAGGCATCACATGCCCAATGTCCATGGACGGGAGTGAGTCTGGAGCATCCAAACCTCCACTATCCACATGGGCGAGCGTCTGGCAAGGCTCAGATGGCGGTGGTGAGGGTGTCGTGCACACCACCACCAAAGAAGGTTCCCCACACAAGACATTAAGCTCTGGTGTGATCTGCAGCAGTGGAGCCAAGATCTTAGCCATGCCATCGCTCTCAGAGGCAGGTTGCGGGGACGTGCAAGGATAGCCACGAGGAGAGAAACAACCATGGAGATGTTCTTCCTCAACCATAGAAGACTTCTGCTCAATGGAGTCAAGCGAAAGAGAATCCTGTGCGAGGGCAATCCCTATGCCACCAGAAGTACATGGCTCAGTCGGCTCCAAGGAATCAGCAGCATGCGCCAATAACAACTTGAGAGCTGCCACCTCTTCACGAAGGGGGCGAGAAGCCTCCTCCACGCGGACGTCGACCAACTGAAGAAGCTGCATGCGCATCAATGCAACATGGGACTGCACTACGGCACACATGCTCTTTGCCGTGTGGGCAAAAGACACGGCAAAGGCCATTCGGAACACGGCAAAGGCTTTGCCGTGTGTATACACATGGCAAATGCCACACGGCAATGTTCGCCACGGCAAATGCCATTTGCCGTGTGTTTTCTAAATAAGACACGGCAAAGACTTTGCCGTGTGTCTTACGCATAGACACGGCAAAGTAAAGTAAGATGACGGTTTTGTAGAGATGACGATGTATATTCTTTGCCGTGTGTCTTCTCGAAAAGTACATGGTGTGTCTCCTCGAAAAGTACACGGCAAGAAGCTGACTTTGCCGTGTGTCTCGTGGAAAAAGTACACGGCAAAGAAACTGCATTTAAAAAAAATAAAAAATTCAATTGTGTTTCAAACTGTTTTGAATATTATTTACTTGATAATCTCATATAGGATATTTTAACCCTTTGAATGTTTAATATTAGATCAAATTGCACTCATAATCAAACTTCCCCTTTGGTCACCCATCCTAGCACTACTCTAACTCTAGCACGCTTAACTTCTTCGTTCCTTCCGAATGAGCTTCCAAGAAATAAATCATATCTTATTGATAATACTTTCATATCAATCCTATTAACTCCTGGACCATGATGTCACACATCTCAGTTTTAGATTCTAAATAATTATTTAAGTAAACAATAATGAATAAGTAATAATAATCTTGAATCCAAATAAAAAATAAAATAATTTTATTTTCATTCATTTTTCTATTTAATATGGAATAATTCATATATTTAAATCCGTAAATCAGAATTCGACAAATAAAATGTCTAAATCGATCAGAAAAATGTGAGGAATCCAAATATGACATCCATATAATCTTGTGAAAATGGGGTGGTAGCATTTTGAATTATCCATTTGGTGGTTGCTTCATAAAATCCCAGGTTTTTTACGATCGAAAAATGGAAAATGGCTTTTTTGTGCGACGAAAAGGAAAACTTCCTCCTACAATATTGTTTACTATTCCATGATGCACATGCATGCACAATATGAGTATATTATCACAAACTATGCCTTGATTTTATCCATAACATTGGTCATTTGACCCGAAAGCCAGGAAACCTCGAATGAGATAGGTCATTTTGTGAAGGGTTTTTTAAGACATATTCAATATAACAAGTTTGATATTTTTCCTTGCAACCATGTCACATAATATGACAACAAGCGAAGGTTTCGAATTTTTTGATTGTTTTTGATTTTTTATGACTCTTTTAAACTATCGACAAACTTTGTCGAACGACGGGTATGAAGATTCTTAGCTTGGAGCTGATCCTCTCTAAACTTTCATTGGATCTCTGATGAAATAGCATATTGTGAAACTAAACATGATTTTTATAAAAAAATCATGCCCATCAGATCATGTACCTGTAGTTCATATCTGACCCACTTTCTACCGATTCGGCAGGAATTTGTGTTTTTCACCTGGAGTGGACGAAAAGGTTTGAGATTCTCCAGTTGGTACATTATCTATTTAAGGTGGTCTAGTATTTCTGAAAAATAGGGTGGTAGCATTTTGAATTAGCCATTTGGTGGTTGCTTCATAAAATCCCTCGTTTTTTACGTTCGGAAAATGGAAAATAGCTTTTTAGTGCGACGAAAAGGAAAACTTCCTCCTACAACATTGTTCGCCATTCCATGATGCACATGCATGCACAATATGGGCACATTATCACAAACTATGACTTGATTCTAGCCATAACATTGGTCATTTGACCCGAAAGACAGGAAACCTCGAATGAGATAGGTCATTTTGTGAAGATTTTTTGAGACATATTCAATATAACAAGTTTGATATTTTTTCTTGCAACCATGTCACATAATATGACCTCACGCTAATGTTTCACATTGTTTCGATCATTTTTGAATTTTTAATGCATGTTTTAAACTATGGTCAAAATGGCGAGCATGATGATTCTTATTCAATATAAATATCTAATATTTGAGTGTACATAGATAGATCTTATTTTTCTGCAAATTTTGATATATTATTTATATTTTTTCTAAATTAGAATGATTTTTTTATGATTTTACTAAGAGTAATATGATAAAAGGGAAAAAAAGACTTTGTCGTGTGTACTGCGAAATACACACGGCAAAGGCCCTTTGCCGTGTGTACTACGAAATACACACGACAAAGGCCTTTTGCCGTGTATACTGCAGAATACACACGGCAAAGGACCAGTGAGGGCACACGGCAAAGAGACCACCGTCTGTAGCCGTTAGCTCCTCCCGTCAAATGGACATGTGGGGTCACGGGTCCCACCTTGTTGCCCTGACAACACCTATGCTGTGTGCCGTTGTCGACTTGCCGAGTGTATTTTCTTTGCCGTGTTTCTTTGTTGTTCTTTGCCGTGTATATTTCTTTGTCGTGTTCTTTTTCAGAAATTTGTCGTGTTCACGTACTTTGCCGTGTACTTTCTGAGTTACACACGGCAAAGACATACTTTACCGTGTTCCGGTATGTTTGGCACACGACAAAGGCGTGTCTACACGGCAGCGACATTTTTTCCCGTAGTCTTAATGAGAGAGTCCAAACTGGCGTTGACATTGAACTCCTCGCAACCCCTAGGAGAGAGTCCTGGCGGCGCAGCTTCACGCAACGACGAGTGGCACACGTCCTCATCCCAACTCTGAGACGCCGAGGAACGACGAGGCCGAGAGCAACTCTGTTGGCAAGGAGAATGAGCCCGAGTGTCCGGAGAGCAAGAGCGAGCAACAGGAAAGAGTGCATGACAGAAACGCTCTCGATGACCAGGATGATGACAACGAATGCATCTATAGAGCCCACGACACACGCGGACCTGGTGTCCATGCTCGAGGCGCCGAAAGCACCTTCCTTGAGCCCAACGTTTAAAGGCGAGACTACGCTCAAGACCTTCTTTTCCAAGCAAAGACGATGGCTCGCGACCGTGACGGCCGCCTCGACCCACCTACACCCAACCTTCTTTGTCTTCTAGAGTGGTAGCAGCAGCAAAGAGGCCGCCACAAGCACCTGGTGGCACATGTGCACATCATCGGTGCCGAGGACATCATCTTTGGCAGAGGCCGATGGCGTCAGCGGAGCCAACACCTCATCATTGTCGTCTTCATCGGAGCTTAAAGAAGCAACCCAAAGCAAGCTTGGAGCCAGCGGCGCTACACCATCAGAAAGAGGCATGTCGGACACGGCGCCATCCAAGGCCAAAACTGGGTCGACAAATGGATGGAAAAGCAGGTCCACTCGCTCGCGCACTTGAATCGATCGGTACAATAGGAACCGCATGCGTGTACACGGGCCAACAGTCCGGGGATGTAAAATTAGAAGTGCACGCTGTCAAGACCAGATGGGTTTTCAGGTCCTAGTAGAGTCTGGAGACCGGGACTTTAACCCGGCCGGCCCCTACTCTACTCTGTAGACAGGTCGACAATGGATTGATCTGGGCCGGCCGGGGTCTGGACTGGTAGTTTCGGTGGTCCAGCTGCCAAGCACCATGCCGATCGATGCATCCAAGATATACACAGGACTTGGTGCTCCTGTTCCAACTCTAAGATCGGGCTACACAAGACTCAGGACAATAAGTGCACTGTACGTACTGTATTTTCTATATAGTACTCTATTTGACAGTCACCGGTCAGGTAAAACGTTGGGAATTACCACTAGCGGTCGAGCTTTGAATAATGGCTAGATTGATCGCATCATGCCGATGTCACCGGCCAGCAATCGATCGATCGAGCGATGTTGTTTAGGATTGTTGACAGCCAAACCCCACTATATATGCGGCATGCTCAGGTGTACTACGCCTAATCTAGTCAGGACAATAAGTGCACTGCACAGACTGTATTTGCTAGTACTCTATTGACAGTCACCGATCAAGTAAACGTCGGAAATTACCACTAGCGGTCGATCTTTGGATGGCTAGCTAGATTGATCGCGTGCCATGTTCCCTTGCCTATGATCGATCGAGCGATGTCCCCAGCTGGACATAAAGTCGATCGAGTGATGTTGTTTACGGCATGGTCAGGTGTACTACGCCTAATCTAGTCATTATTATCAAGCCATAAAGTAAGGGCAACTCAATCCGTACGCCTAATCTAGAGAGATCGATCAGTTCAACACTTATAGCTAGGTTAGGTATACAGAATACAGGCTGACATAAACTATCAGTCTATCATGATATAGCTGATATAGCTAGTACTACTATTATACTGCACTGATTCAGCAGCTATATATTAGCAAAGAGAAGCAATATTCTTTTCTCCAGAACGAAGAATTTAGTTTTAAGTATGTCCGGCCGGCAACCCACACGAAGTTGCGGCGCGCACACGAATTTTAGTTAAGAATTTTAGTTAGGGAATGTTATGTCTGTGCACGCTTTACATTTAGCTGCTTAAGTCCAGACTGCTTTTTCCATATTCCATCTGAGCGAATTAATCTGTGTCGACGTAATCTCATACGTAGCGGCTAAGTCATACGATGACTCATGTTCCAGTTTAGCACTGGCCTATAAATGGGGGCCTCGACGCCGGCTTCAGAGCCCACTCACTCACACACACTCGTCGGCTTAAGCTACCCACAGCAGCAGCACAGAGCACAAGACACATACAGATAGCGAGAGGGAGAGAGATCAGAGCGAGATGGAGACCGCAGCTGCCGCCTCGTTGAGCTTCCCGGTGATCAGCATGGAGAAGCTGGAGACGGAGGAGAGGGGCGCGGCCATGGAGGTCATCCGCGACGCCTGCGAGAACTGGGGATTCTTCGAGGTGCAACTTACTCACACACATATAGACTTCTACTAGCTAGTAGTAGAATGATTCTTGATATAAGTTTTTTAGGAAAAGATTCTCGACATGATTAACTGGTATATATATGTGCGTGCAGCTTCTGAACCATGGCATCTCCCACGAGCTGATGGACGAGGTGGAGCGGGTGAGCAAGGCGCACTACAGGGACCGCAGGGAGGGCAAGTTCAAGGAGTTCGCGGCGAGGACGCTGGAGGCCGGCGAGAAGGGCGACGACGTGAAGGACGTGGACTGGGAGAGCACCTTCTTCGTCCGCCACCTTCCCGCCTCCAACCTCGCCGACCTGCCTGACCTCGACGACCACTACAGGTACGAACGTAGACCACCACAGTACGCGTGATTGGTTACTCCGTAGCTAATTTGATATCAGTAGATTGTTGGTTCTCCTATTGGCTTCTCTGAAGAAAAAGCAGAGGCCCAGCATCAGCTTTGACGGGAATTAATTAGCGGAAAAGGCACCGAGTTGATTACGTAGTGGTACTATAGTTTTTTAATCGGGAGATTCTGGTCTATAATTCAACTCCAATTTGAAGCTTTGGGCTCTGTCTTTCTTGCTTTTTCTAATACTCCAAAATAGCAAGGCTGACGAGGCCTGCCTGACACTGCTATCTGTAACGAAGTCATACCCGACACAGTCAGCACAGCTCTTAATACACAAGTTTAGACTGCTCATAAAAACACAATTTTAGTCGATCGACTGCCTAATTGTCACTGTAGCTAGACCATACATGTTCTAAGGAACTCCCCATTTTCTACTTTGAGTGCTATTTCTATGAGTGCTGCCTGCAACAGATGTAGAACATCGGAGATATCAACAGGAGATAAGATTGCACGCAACGGAATCCTAATTGAGCAGCAGTAACCAACACGAGTGGAATCACCTTTTAGCTAGTGATGACACTTGTCGGAACGAGCAAATATATTCCTAACAAAGCTGCCTTCTTTCCTCGTGTCGTCGCTGCAGGCAAGTGATGAAGCAATTCGCGTCAGAGATCGAGAAGCTGGCGGAGCGCGTCCTGGACCTGCTGTGCGAGAACCTGGGCCTGGAGAAGGGCTACCTCAAACAGGTCTTCGCGGGCTCCAAGGGCTCGCCGACGTTCGGCACCAAGGTGAGCAGCTACCCGCCGTGCCCGCGCCCGGACCTCGTCGACGGCCTCCGCGCGCACACCGACGCCGGCGGCGTGATCCTGCTGTTCCAGGACGACCAGGTGAGCGGCCTGCAGCTGCTGAAAGACGGGGCCTGGGTGGACGTGCCGCCCATGCGCCACGCCGTCGTGGTCAACATCGGCGACCAGCTGGAGGTGATCACCAACGGGCGGTACAAGAGCGTTCTCCACCGCGTGATGACGCGCACCGACGGGAACCGCATGTCCATCGCGTCCTTCTACAACCCGGGAGCGGACGCCGTCATCTTCCCAGCGCCGGCGCTCGTCGCCGGTGGCGCCGCGGAGGAGAAGGAGGGCGAGGAGGGCGGCGCTGCCGTGTACCCGAGGTTCGTGTTCGAGGACTACATGAATCTGTACGTGCGCCACAAGTTTGAGGCCAAGGAGCCACGCTTCGAGGCCATGAAGTCGGCCCCCGCCGCGCCCATCGCCACAGCCTGATCAGTAGTGACAGTCCTGCATGCCAGGATCGATACCAAGATATGAGTATTTGTCAGACGTGATATTTTGTGTGTATGTAATGTTTTCGCTCGTCGGCATCACCGTATATGTATATGCCGTGGTGCTGGCGTGTGTTACCGTGTGAGATGAAGCAATGTAGTAACCGCGTGTTCTGAAATATAAGACATCCGGATTGTCAAGTACAACTTTTTTCATATATATATAGAAAATTCCTGAGTTTACTGTTTTGCCCCGCACATTCCGGTCGTGTGGCTGTTACTTCGGATTTCTTCAACCTGGCTTCGTGGCGGCATACTAGTAGATTGACTGTTTCCTAGCTGTTTTATTCACTCTCGGTGAGGGCCTCTTATTTTATCAAATGGTCAATCTGCACATCTTTCCATCTATCTTATGATTGTAATGCTTTGACGATAATAGTACTTTAAACTTTAATAAAGGGTTATGTGCATCCCAGGATGCATAGGCCAGGGTTTACCCCCTTTTCGAAAAAAAACATTCCGGTGGTGTGTCCCTTACCGCTCACACAGCTCGCTCTCTTCCCCTCCGTCCCGCACCGCTCCATGGCACCGTCGCCCGTGTCGTCGTCGCCCTCCCCTCCCCTTCCCATCATCGGCATCTTCCTCTCGCTCCCCACCGTCAGCCCTCCCCTTCCCTCCTGCAGGAATCCGCTAGCCGTCGCTTGTGCCAGCGATTTTGAGGTCAAAGCTGGCCCTTTTATGCGCCAACGCTGGATCTGTGGGTCACCGGCTCGAGAGCGGCATGCCAGAGTAGAAGAGACCGTCGCGCGTAGGTTTCGAGAGCGGCATGCCGGAGTAGAAGAAACCGCCGGCAACGTTTCTCCCTCCCCTCCCCCAACACACACACCCGCGTGGTGCACGACGGGATCGGTCGGTCCATGTGCTGCGACGCCGTGGTGGACATGCCGAGCGGGACTAGAAGGGCCTCCGTTGGCAGCGTTGTTGAGGCGCTGGACCGGGAGCTCCGCCTCTAGGGAAACCTACAGGCAGCGCCTAGCTACCAATATTGTTCGTCTTCTTGCACATGTACTCTTTAATTCTCCATCTATCTTGTGTAGTATTTTTTCTCTAATTGATTCTCCCTCTTTGCCATGATAAATTAAGGTAGCTCATCGTCAACAGTTTTGTGCACTCAATGTAAAGCTAGGGAAATTCCAGCGTGTAGTGAATCAGGAGTGTTCCGAGTGTTCACATTCAGTTAAAGATTAGTCATATATTGTACTACTCCATTTACAAAAATATATTGTACTACTGCCCAATTTATTGCTTGTTTCGGTATAGTGTAGTCTTGCTTAATCATGGTGTGAATTTCTTTGATGGAGTACTACTCAGTGACATGGAGTACAATAATCTTGCTTAGGATATTCTGGTCGAATAAATGAAGGAATTCCGATCCTTCCAGAATTCTGCAGAATTTGGTTCATGAGTTGGACTAAAGTAATTTCAATCTGGTGTTGAATGCCACATCTTGCTGAAGATTATCTCTCTGAATTCGTTTGAAGTATGTGTAGAGGGATGAGTTCAACAAGCATTAAAGGAGTAGAATTTAACTATTGTATTTCATATCTGACAAGAATGAGTTCAACAAGCAGGAGTAGTAAGGCAGTTAGGAACATTAGTTTTCCGATGCAATTTTTGTTGTGAATAGATCTTGTAGGTACATCTTCCTCCGGGAGCAGGTAGTAATTTCTGTCTTTCTTAGTCATGTAGAACCGTTTTTTGTTGATATGCACAATATTGTGCATATAGGTGAATTTTGGAGCTGCGTCTCTAGTTCTTTCATCAATCATTGACAAACAAAATTCTAGCATCTTCGTCTTATTCTTTTCTTTTAACACTGGCTTCAACGAATTTGATTGCCTCTTTAAATGCTCCAAGGTGAATCTTGTAAACAATATAGTAGGGCTTACTGCCAAACAAGGGATCTAATTGTTGATCTCTGGTTTAGTGGGATGGTGCGGACCATGGATAGATCAATATTTATCGATTTTCTTCCACATCTTCCTTTCCTCTTGCAAGAAACATCCACCTCCAAACCCTCGACGATCTGTCTCATAGCAACTTTCCAAATCCTTTGTATGATTTGTATATCTACATTGAAAAATGATGCTACATACTTCTTGTCATTTCTGTCAAACTTTCCGCAATTCTTCATGCACTGGAAATGCATTGCTACATAAGCAACAAATCTGTCCTTGTCACTTAGTGATTTTCTGCGCCTAACTGCTCGCTGACCACGTTGTTCTTCTTGGACATCCATTTGTACATATTGTTCTTCTTCTACATGCCCTCGTGCATCAAAGTAGAGTACAACTAAATTTATTGGTACAATACCAAAGAGTACAACTAAACTGAGTTGATGCATACTAACAACAAAGGAGACACAAGGTAAATACAGTGTGTTGGAGTAGATTATCATGCAAGAGTATATTACTGTCAACATGAAACTGTCAACATATTGTAGCAACATGGTCAATTAATAGATCAACAAGTGGGTTATATTTTTGGTTGTTCTCTAATTTGTTACCCATGAGCAAATAGTAGCAAAATTTCCTTCATGCTTTTCTTGATGAAATTGATAAGATCTGTGAGGCTTCTCTGAATAGTGCTACTCTGAAATCTATACTGAGTAATGATAGTAATTCTAGATGCTGAATAATGATACTAATTCTAGATGCTGAAGTTGATAAGATCCGTGAGGCTGCTCTGAATAGTGCTACTCAGAAGTTTGCATGGTTATCTGAAATTCAACATGGTTAACTACATATCGCTAGCTTTTTCCTTGTGCACTAGTGTTCCTACTAACCTAGCTCCTGCATATAGTGTATTATCATTGATTTTCTGGTTGTTAGTATGATCCCAACAGCGAGCATGTCGATTTACCAAAGGAAAAGTCATTCTCTCACTGACAGTGTACATGTATGGGAAGGGAAAGCAACTTGAAGGATTAGATGTACTCAATGTATATATAACGAAGATGCCACTGGTCAAACTAGAACTGCAGTGAGTACATGTGCAGGGAGTGCAAGAATAGCAGCAGCGGGAGGAGGCGAGAGCTGTCAGTGCAGCAGCACCAAGGGTATGTATCAGGTTTTAGGCGCAGGCTAAACTTTTGTTTTTTGCATATCTTATTCTAGAGAAGCAACCATCAGTACAAATCAAATCACCAGGACTACCTGCAATTTGATCTTCAGGTATGCTGCCTTCTTCAGGTGGATGATGGCCCACAAGTATAGGGGGTGTATCGTAGTACTTTTGATAAATAGGAGTGTCGATCCCAACGAGGAGCAGAAGGTGCTGAACTGTGGTAAGGAGCAGGAAATTCCTGTGAATACATAGCAAACAGATTTTTAGTGGTTTTCTGACAAGGCAACAAAACAAAGAGCAAGTAACAGAAGTAACAAACAAACGGAGAAAGTGGCACAATCCTTTCTTAGCAAAGGACAATCCGGTGGAAATACTTATAAGGACCAAACATTCTCGAGGACACATGGGAATTATGTCAAGTGCTTTCGCTTCAAATAGCTGAGTACTCTTCGCTGGTGTTTGTAAGTGTTGTGTGGGTGAACCTGTGCTAACATACCGCCCTTCCTAGGATTAATACATACTTGTGATTAAACCCCCTGCAAACATCCATAACTACAGAAAAGTAATTAAGATATAAATCTAACCACAACCTTAAACTCTGAGATCCTACGCTCCCTTGTGTAAAGGTGTCTTAACGGGGGTTCAGGTTTCTGTCACTCCGGCAACCCCACGAATAGTAGCCAAATAAAAAATGCATCCCCGTAGGCCCATAAATGGTGAAGTATCATGTAGTCGACGTTCACATGACACCACTAGAAGAATAGCACCACAACTCAAATACTAAACCATTGAATAATAACTCATCACAGATCCACTAATAACAACATGACTTCTCCCATGTCCTCAAGAACTAGACAAACTACTCACAAGACATCATATGGATCAAGATAAAAGATGATATGATAATGGATAACAATTTGAACATAAACAATAATCCAATGGTTCCACTCACAAGCATCAACTACAATAATAATCAACACCGAGAAAGTTTCCCCTAAGAACTAAAGCAATATCCAACACAATTGTTACAGCGGGACGGAGTGGTGGTGATGGTGCTGGTAGAGATGATGGTGTGGATGATGATGATGATCCCGATGAAGCCTAGCTTGATGACGGTGTTGATGGAGATGGTCTCCCCTCTCCGGGAAGGAATTTCCCCTGCAGAAATCTGTCTGCCGGAGGGATCTTTCTCTCTCGGTGTTTTCCGCCCCCATAGGCGACGGAAATCTAACTGTGGTCGCTCCCTCGGTATTAGGGTTCCGAAGGGAATATATAAGCGAAGGGGCGGAGTCGGAGGCCGGGCAGGTGGGCCACACCTGCCCTAGGCGCGGGGTTAGGTGAGCCTGTGCCTAGGGGGTGTGGGCCCCCTAAGGCCCATCTCCGTCCCTCCTTCTGGCTTCCTTCGTCTTCTAGTAAAATAATATGTTTCCATATTTTTCTGGTATTTTTCCGATCTTCGCGAAATTGCACCGAAACGCCTTCTTTTCCATCAGAATACAGACTCCGACAGTCCATCCTCCAAGAATCATCCAACATGCATAAACAGATGAAAAGCCATAAGAATACCTCATAATAAGACAAATATCAATGAATAGAGGTAAATTATGATATAGAATGGTGATGCAAATTGGGCGTATCAACTCCCCCAATCTTAGACTTCGCTTGTCCCCAAGCGAATACTGAGCTCAGTAAACATGTCCACAGGTTTATGGAGTGAAGTGTCGATAAAAGAATACGAACAAGAAGCATCACACTTACCATTGAACAACTCATAGAAGAAAGCAACTCACCATTATATAACTTAGCTTGCAACCAAGTACAACAGTCACAATAGAGATGCATAAAGATAAATCATAATTGGAATTGGCAAACTTGTTCTTGGTCAGAGAACACCTGGCAAACAGTTTCACAAAAGCTTTTTATAGAGGTTTCAAAACAGGAACACTATTTGCTCAAAAAGGTTTTTCACAAGTGAAGGCTTTCAAAGTAATACTCAATAGATAAGAGTCTTGTGCAAACAAGGAAGATAAAGAACATGATTGAATAAATCACTGTATGAATGCTTGAAACACAACAACTCAAAAGCCTGCTGGAGATAGAGAGGAAGTAGGTTTACTGACTCAACTAGTAACTAGGAGAAAGGTCCCTTCTTAGAGGGTAGCAGGGATTACAAGTCATAAAGAGCTTCCAAAAGATTATGGTACTTACTAGCTTTGATCCCTCATTGCCCCTATCATAAGCATCTTGAGATGATTAAGGTTAAAGTGAACAAAGATGGAGTATATGCTTGTCGAAATATAAGTTGGCAATCTCATGTCCCTTGAATATGAGGGCCACTCCTCATGCATACTCAACTTTGGGCCTAGGTAAGTTCTTGTTATTGTAAGTATTTGCATATCATTGAGAATCGCCAACGGCGTACCCTTTGCACATGGTACAGGAGCTTTACCATAACCAAAATGACAAAGCAAGCAGACAATGAGCATCTCAGCAATATTTTTATTTACCATATGCTTAGATTTTTATTGAGGATGCTTCATAGATGACTCACTATGGTGATGCTGCAAGTTCCACCATGATTAAGCATGGTTTAGGCTAGCGGCCTAGGCGTTTCTCTAACACAGGATACAAATTCCATGGACTTACAAGTTCCCTCTTTATTTCACACCGGTGACATCCATAGACAAAAGAACATGATATCAACTGAGTACAAAGTACAAGTGCAATGTTGAAAACGTTCCACGTGACAGCACGGTTCTGCTAATTCCAACGTATAGATGAAAGCATATACAACTTCTATGTTCACAATGGTTCAAGTCTATTAGGGGCAAATAAATAAAGTGTGCCATCAAGTTCGTGAGAGCTTTACTAACTAGTTTTCTCATAAAAAATACTTTTTAATTCGAAAGGTAGATGAAGCTTGATAATTTGCTAGGAATAGCAATTATGCTACTAGGTAGATATGGTGGACACAAATGGCAAAAGTTTTGGTTCAAGGGGTTTGGAAACGTGAGAAGTATGCCTTCTCAAAACAAGTTTTTCGCTAGCAAGGCTGGGTAGCAAGCAAGAGAGTTGAAAGAAACAAGCAAACATACAAGTAATAAAGTCAAACATGCAATCTTCCTTGAAGACACAAAGAATCTTAAATAAAGAATACTAAGCTTATGAGCCAACAAGAAAGAAAACAAATGATACAAAATACCTGTAAGCTTTTTCTTTCTTTTTCTCTTTCATAGTAATGCTACTGACCAGAACGCGGTTTGCCAAAACCAATTTAGATCCACTTGATGATCCCAAATTGGTGCCAATACTGATCAACAAGATCCATCATATAATAGAGATTGCAAACTAAAATAAGAAGTGCAAAAAGTAAAAGATGAGACTTCTCATTAATATTCCAATAAAGGCACTCACACCAAGGGATACATAGATAATCAACTAAAGGAGAGATACTTACACATGAAAACCAAACTATAAGATAACCCCTCTACCACAGATATGAATCCACTAAAAAGGTAAAAGATAAAAGATAATGGTGGTGATAACGCAACACTCCCCCCAAGCTTGGAACAAGCCAAGGGGATGCCTAACCTGATGATGAATTACTCCTTCGGTGGTGGTGGTGTTGCCCCCTTGTTTAGAATAAGAAAACCCTCATGCATCTTACGAAGCTTATTGTTCTCCTCTTGAAGTTCATCCACCTTTATCCTCAAAGCATGGTGTCTTTCACAAAACTCGTTGGTGGTTCGAAGGGCTTCCGCTGCTTCAAGGCAGTATACGTGTTCTGGACCGAAGGCTATGATTCCCTGCATGTGACGAGAAAAAGCATCCGCAGTGTTAATTGCTCCTACAACAATAAGTTTTCTTCCCCTTGCTCTTGTTGTGGTTTGTTCTTCTAACTCTATCTCCATGGGCTTCTTTCCTTTGTCGTTGGCGGAAGCCATGGTGCTCTAACTTGAAAAGATTTCCTGACAGAAATAGATCGAAACGAAAACACGACAAGAACACGATGCACGAACCTCGGGGGATCCGGGGGGTTATATATTACGAAGTTTCAATGCATAAGGAAGGTTTTACGGAAGCAAACGGAGCGGAGAGTTCGAGGTCAAACCTCCAGGCACGACCAGGCTGGGCCCACGCCTGGGGTGGGTTTGTCCACCCCGGACTCCAGTTCCTCTTCAGTTTCGTCTCGTAACTTCCCTTATGTATTGAAAACGCCAAAAATATAAAAAGATCGGGGTTTCACGAACCTTCTGTTTTTACCACTTTTACCTATTCAAAGACGAACTCTGCAGATTGCTTTTCTCTTTCTCCTGAAAATTTCCTTCTTACAAAACCCTTGCACAAACTCAAAGACAACATTAGTGTAAGCAAAAACAATAAACCTTTGGTAAACACTTCAACTGAAAACCCATCAAAACAAAAGCTTATGTAAGAGGCAAATGCAAATGATGCCAAAAATCTGTCAAAACAGACCAGCAGGTAAAGATTGATTTTTCCGAAGACCTTTTGTTGCTCAAATCAAAAAGTTTTGAACTGATGAAAGTTGGGTAACAACCTGGAGAACAAGCACAGAAAAATTAAGCTCCATCTGAAGTACTGAGCTTCCTCATGAATTTTTACAATGCAGCACAAAAATCTGTCCCAGGACAACCACTTTTCACAACTCCTCTGCTTCACAAAAGTAGTTGAACTTGACACAAAAACCAAAACAAAAAGGATAAGGAGCAGTTATTATAGAGGTAATAACTTCCAAGACTCTACAAAACTCTTGGGTTATCTCCCAACAAGTACTTTTCTTTAATGCCTTTAAGTTAGGCTTGAAACTTCCAAAGATGCTCACAAAGGAGATATATATTTGAAGTGAAAGAGAGCATCAAGAAGCAAATAACCAACACACTTGAGTATAACCCACTTCCTATGCATGGGAGTACCATGAGAAAACGAATTGTTGAAACAAAAAGCCACTAGCATAGGAAGACAAAACAGATGCAATTTTAAAGCTTTCAACATAAAACGGGGAAACTTAACATCATTGAGATGCATAAAACCATGTTTCTGAAGGGTTTCGCAGCATAGTAAATCAAAATTTTCTACGGAAGCGAACAGAGGGAAAGCCAAGATCTAATCTAGGAGATGCAAACAACGAGAGATATTGGATTAGATCTTCATACCCTTGAAGATTCGCACAGCGAAACATTCGTCGGAACGTGGGTGATGTAGTCGTACTCGCTTCTCCTCCTCGCGATCCGATCCGATCTAGCACCACAAGTGGCGGTGCCTCCGTGAGATGCACACGTGCGGCACCTCGACGTCTCCTCCTTCCTCGGACCAGCAAGTATGGTGGAGAGATAGATTGGATCTACAGCACGACGGCGTGGTGTATATGGTGGAGAATTTCTGCCGCAGGGCTTCGCCTACAAACAGTCGGGAGGGAGAGAGGAAGGCAGCAGGGCTACTAGGTTTGGAGGAAGGTGTAAGGGGAGTGTGAGAGGGGGCGCACCAGCCCTCTATATATAGAGGGGGGTGCGGCCAGCCCTAGCCTCTCCTCCAAGCCTATCTCTAGTTTAAACAATTTAAACTCTCCCTTATCTAGAAATCCTATCTTATCTTATCTCTAGTTTAAACGATTTAAACTCTCTAGGATCGGCTGGGCCCTATGGGGCCTTGTGCCCCTGGCCCAATGCGGCCAGGACACTCCCTCATAGGCCCATGCCCCTCCCGGAAGGTGGGACCACGTTGGCC
The DNA here is from genome assembly GCA_023614405.1 of Avena insularis. Classification (NCBI taxonomy): domain Eukaryota; kingdom Viridiplantae; phylum Streptophyta; class Magnoliopsida; order Poales; family Poaceae; genus Avena; species Avena insularis. The sequence continues at coordinate 370,825,950 of CM042695.1, read as the reverse complement.
CCCTTCCGGAAGGTTCTAGAAGCTTAGGTACAATACCGATTAACCCGGAACTATTCGAACTCCAAAAACTGCACTGCCTTATATGAATCTTAATCTCCGGAACATTACGGAACCTCTCGTGATATCCCGTATCCAATACCAGACTCCGAACAAAAATTTATAAACCAATTATCCAAACTATCCTAGCGTCGAGACACGTTAAGTGTGTGACCTGAGTTCGAGAATATGCAGACATGATCTTCTATCAATAATCAACAGCGGGGTCTAGGCACCCATATTGACTCCCACACATTCATTGATGATCATATCGGATGAACCACGATGCCAGGATTCAATCAATCCCATATATATATTCCCTTCGTCTCGCGATATTTTACTTGCCCGAGATTCGATCGTCGGTATCGTCATACCTAGTTCAATCTCGTTCACAGCAAGTACTTTACTCGTTCCGTAATCCGATATCACTTTGTGATTAACTCCTTAACCACATGCTTGCAAGCGGTGTTGATATCGATTACCGAGTGGGCCCGAAGTATATCTCTACGGACTTGGGAGGGACAAATCCCATCTCGATACATACAACCCAATAGATACTTTCCGATCACCTGAGAGACACCTTTATGATCACCCTCTCATAGGATGACGTTTGATGACCTCAAAGCTTTCTTCCGATACCAGGGAGTTGCATTATCTCATGGTCTAAGGAATACAATATTTGACATAAGAAAAGCTTCGCAAAGACGAACACGATGACACGATCTAATTGCTTCGCTTAGTTTGGGTCTGTCCACCATATCATTCTCCAACGATATGATCTCATTATCAATTGACAACTCATGTCTATGGTTAGGAAACCTTAACCATCATTGATCAATGAGCTAGTCCATAGAGGCGTACTAGGGACACGGTGTTGTTCACAAACCACACAAGTATTAAAGTTTCCGCTTAATACAATTCTAGCATGGAATATAAACTTTATCATGAACAAGAATTATAATAATAACATCTTTATTATTGCCTCTAGGGCATAATTCCAACAGTCTCCCACTTGCACTAGAGTCAATAATCTAGTTTACATTTGGCAACAATCTTATACCCATGGCACTGAGGTGCTGATCATGTTTTACACGTGGAAGAGGTTTAGTCAATGGATGCGACATTCAGATCTGTATGTACTTTGCTGATCTTCGATCTCCATCTGCTATATAATCTCGGATTATATGAAACTTGCGGTTGATATGCTTGGTCTTTGGATGATATCTTGGTTCCTTAGCGAGTGCTATGGCGCGGTGTTGTCACACAATATCTCCGGTGGGTCCAATGCACTTGGAACCACGCCAAGCTCGATGATGAAGTTTGATCCAAACTCCTTCACTTGACGCTGCGGCAGCCATGTATTCCGCTTCTCAGTAGATCCATGACCACGCTTTGCTTGCAGCTTCTCCGACTCACAGCTCCTCCATTCAAAATATACACGTATCACTGTCGAGATTTAGCATCATCCTTGTCGGTGTCGAAACTAGCATCGACGTAACCTTTCTGACGTAGCTGTTCATCACCCCATAGACTAAGAACATTTCTTTAGTCCTATTTAGGTACCTTAGGATGTTCTTTACGGCTGTCCATGTTCCACTCGGATCACTTTGATATCTGCTCGTCAAACTAAGAGCATTGGACACATCCGGTCTAGTACACAAGATGGCATACATGATGGAACCTATGGCGAGGCATAAGGCACTTTGCTCATAGCTTCCCTATCATTTACCGTAGCTGGACCGAGCCTTGCTCAATATCTTACGACAACATAGGCCTGAACCTTTCAATGCCTATCCATTCGAACCTTTTCAGAACTTTGTCTAGGTATGTACTCGGCTTAAAGCTATCGGCGTCTTTGTCTATCTCTATAGATTTTGATGCCCAATATATAAGCAGCTTCACCTAGGTCTTTCATTGAAAAACACTTGTTCAAATAACTCTTCACATCGTTAAGCATGTTGATGTCATTTCCAATAATCAATATGTCATCCACATATAGTACCAGAAACGTCACCGAGCTCCCACTCACTTTCTTGTAGATGCAAGCTTTGTAGCAATTTGGAACAAATCCAAAGCTCTTGATCACTTGATCAAAACGAAGGTTCCAACTCGAGATGCTTGCTTGATCCATAAATGGAACGCTGAAGTTTGCATACTTTATCGGCATCCTTAGGATCGACAAAACCTTCGGGTTGCATCATATACAACTCTTCATCAATGTTGCCATTGAGGAACGATCTTGACATCCATCCATATTTCATAATCATGAAACGCATCAATTGCTAATAAAATCCGAATGGACTTAAACATTGCTACGGGAGAGAAAGTCTCATCGTAGTCAACACCTTGAACTTGTCGAAAACCTTTCGCAACAAGCCGTGCTTTATAGACGGTAACATTACCATCCGCGTCCGTTTTCTTCTTGAAGATCCATTTGCACTCAACGGCCTTTCGGTCGCTAGGAGGGTCCACCAAAGTCCATACTTGGTTTTCGCTCATGGATCCCAATTCGGATTTCATGGCTTCTAGCCATTTCTCAGAGTCTGGGCTCATCATCGCTTCCTCATAGTTCGTAGGTTCACTGTCTTCTACTAACAAGATAGTCAAGACAGGGTTGCCGTACCACTCAGGAGGGGCACGCGACCTTGTCGACCTGCGACGTTCAGTAGCAGCATCGTCCGAAGCTTCATGATCCTTGTCATTAGCTTCCTCTATTGTTGGTGCAAAGGCCTTTGGAACAATTTCAGGTGCTGCGCTACTCTCCAATTCAAGAGAAGGTTCAATAACCTCGTCTAGATCTACTTTCCTCCCACTCACTTCTTTCAAGAGAAACTCCTTCTCAAGAAAGGAACCGTTCTTTGCGACAAACACTTTGCCTTCAGTTCTGTGATAGAAGGTATACCCAATAGTTTCCTTAGGGTATCCTATGAAGACGCATTTCTTCGCTTTGGGTTCGAGCTTGTCCGGCATCAACTTCTTGACGTAAGCTTCGCATCCCCAAACTTTAAGAAACGACAACTTAGGTTTAGCACCAAACCACAGTTCATACGGTGTCGTCTCAACGGATTTATATGGAGCCCTATTTAAAGTTAATGCAGCGGTTTCTAATGCATAACCCCAAAATGATAACGGCAAATCAGTAAGAGACATCATCGATCGGACCATATCTAATAGGGTTCGATTCTGACGTTCAGACACACCATTGCGCTGTGGTGTTCCGGGTGGCGTGAGTTGTGAAACGATTCCACTTGCCTTGAGATGCATGAGAAAATCATAACTCAAATATTCGCCCCCACGATCGGATCGTAGAAACTTAATCTTTCTGTTAAGATGGTTCTCCACTTCATTCTTTGAACTTTTCAAACGTTTCAGATTTATGTTTCATTAAATAGATATACCCATATCTACTTAAGTCATCTGTAAAAGTGAGAAAATAGCGATATCCACCGCGCGTCGAAACACTCATCGGTCCGCATACATCGGTATGTATGATTTCCAACAAGTCCGTTGCTCGCTCCATCATACCGGAGACCGGGGTTTTGATCATCTTGCCCATGAGGCATGGTTCGCATGTGTCAAATGATTCAAAATCAAGAGACTCCAAAAGTCCATTAGAATGGAGTTTCTTCATGCGCTTTACACCAATATGACCTAGACGATTACCACAAATAAGTAGTATTATCACTATCTACTTTGCATCTCTTAGCCTCAATGTTATGGATGTGTGTTTCATCCCTTTCGAGATTTAGAAGAAATAAACCATTCACAAGAGGTGCATGACCATAAAAGATGTTACTCATATAAATAGAACAACCATTATTCTCCGATTTAAATGAATAACCGTCTTGCAATAAACACGATCAAGAAATAATGTTCATGCTCAACGCAGGCACATAATAACATTTATTAAGGTTTAAAACTAATCCCGAAGGTAAAACTAAGGAGAGCGTGCCGACGGCCATCACATCAACTCTTGATCCGTTGCCAACGCGCATCGTCACCTCATCCCTCGTAAGCCGTCTATTCCGTAGCTCTGTTTGAGTTACAAATATTAGCAAGCGAACCAGTATCAAATACCGGGCACTACAACGAGGGCTAGTAAGGAAAACATCAATAACATGTATATCAAATATACCTTTGATGGTGCCAGCCTTCTTGTCCGCTAAGTACTTGGACGATTCGCTTCCGATGACCCTTGTCCTTGCAATAGAAGCACTTTCGGTCCGGCTTGGGACCAGACTTGAGCTTCTTCTCAGCGAGGGGCAGCGCTTCGCCGCCTTTCTTGAAGGGCTTCTTTGCACCTTTACCTTTCTTAAAGGAGGGCTTGTTGACCATCAACACATGATTATCCTTCTTGATGTCCACCTCCGCAGCCTTGACTGCGAAGAGCTCGGTGATCGTATCGATGGAACCAATCTGATTGTGAGTCACTACAAAACTTTTGTAGGCTGGGAGGAGTGATTGCGAGAACCTGTCAATCTTGAGCTCCTCTGGAATCTTGCGATCCAGTTGCTCAAAGGCGTTGAGTGTAGCCCGACATCTTAATGGCGTGCTCACTAATGGAACTCCTTCCTCCATCTTGCAGTTAAAGAACTTCTCGGAGATCTCATATCTCTCGAGCGGGCTGAGTCGAAACATGGTTTTCAGCTCTCGAGAATCTCAAAGGGCCGGGATAGTTTTCAAAACGATTTTGAAGTTCCGGTTCCATAGCAAACAACATGGTGCTCTTAATCACACCATAATCATCTTTCTTGATGATAGACAGCTTTCTCATCGGCCGGTGCAGCGATTTACCTAACGCTTTCTCAAGGACATAGTCCTTTTGTCCGCCGACGTAATGATTCTTAGATTGCGGAACCAGTTGGTGAAGTTAGACCCATTGTTTCTAAGCTTTTCTTTCTCAGCAAAAGCGTTGAAGTTGAAGTTGGACTTGGCCATTGGATCTGATATTTGCAAGTACAATTTAGACTATGTTCATGATAAATAGTTCAACTTAATCAAATTACTAGATGAACTCCACTAAATTCAACATCCCTCAAGTTGTTTAGTGAACACGATCCAAATTCACCACACCTAATCCGATCATCACGAGAAGAGATGTGGTTTCAATGGTGGACAACGAAGTGTCGATCATATCATTCATATGACTCATGCTTAACCTTTCGGTTCATGTGTTCCGAGGCCATGTCGTACATGCTAGGCTCGTCAAGTTAGACCCAAGTATTTCCGCGTGTGCAACACGGCTTGCACCGTTGTATGTGGCGTAGAGTCTATAGCACCCGATCATCACGTGATGCTTGGACACGACGAACTTTCATAGCAGTGCATACTTGGGAGAACACAGTTTTATCTTGATCTTTAAGTGAGGAATCATCTTATAATGCTACCGTCATGATCTAAGCATAATAAGATACATAAAGGATAAACATCACATGCATATAAATTTATGTGACATGGTATAGCCAATCTTGCGCAATGATCTCCATCTTGTGCGTTCCGCATGATCTCCATCACTCCACCATGATTGCCTCCACCACGAATAGCAACTACAACTATTGCTAACTACTTAGCGATAAAGTAAAGCTATTACATGGCGTATAAGAAGTTGACTCAGGTCATACAAAATTATAAAGACAACCATATGGCTCCTGGTTGTGTACTCATCGACATGCAAGTCGTGAAACATTACAAAACATGATCATCGCATACAATATACACATCACATCTTGGGCCATACCATATCACAGAAAACACTCCTGCAAAAACAAGTTAGACGCCTCTCATGGCTTATGGGAGTAGATGCTAACGATTCTTACCTACGGAAAGCCACAACGGTGATATTATGGTTGCCAAACTCGGTGTTAATCCCATGACAACTATAGTGAGAAAGCGACATCCAAAGCGCATGTGTGGTACAAGCCACACGTCAAGTCGAGTCGGTCTATGACGACGTCGCGTAAGGTTGGCCTGGACCGCTTCAATCTCACTATCCGCGTCATAAGAAGAACACAAACAAGAGGCTTGCAATAAACATCAACGCCCGCAACAACCATGTTGCGTTCTACTCGTGAAACACATCTACGCATAGATCTAGCTCTGATACCACTGAAGGGTTTCGCAGCATAGTAAATCAAAATTTTCTACAGAAGCGAATAGAGGGAAAGCCAAGATCTAATCTAGGAGATGCAAACAACGAGAGATTGGATTAGATCTTCATACCCTTGAAGATTCGCAGTATGAACGTTAAATCAGCGAAGGGTTTCGAGATAGTAAATCAAAATTTTCTACGGAAGCGAACAGAGGGAAAGCCAAGATCCAATCTAGGAGATGCAAACAACGAGAGATTGGATTAGATCTTCATACCCTTGAAGATTCAAGACAGCGGAACGCTCATAACGTGGGTGATGTAGTCGCTTCTCCTCCTCGCGATCCGATCCGATCTAGCACCGAAGTGGCGGTGCCTCCGTGAGATGCACACGCGGCACCTCGACGTCTCCTCCTTCCTCGGACCAGCAAGTATGGTGGAGAGATAGATTGGATCTACAGCACGACGGCGTGGTGTATATGGTGGAGAATTTCTGCCGCAGGCTTCGCCACAAACAAATGGGAGGGAGAGAGGAAGGCGGCAGGGCAACTGGGTTTGGAGGAAGGTGTAAGGGTGTGTGAGAGGGCACACCAGCCTCTATATATAGAGGGGGTGCGCCAGCCCTAGCCTCCTCCAAGCCTATCTCTAGTCTAAACAATTTAAACTCTCCCTTATCTAGAAATCCTATCTTATCTTATCTCTAGTTTAAACGATTTAAACTCTCTAGGATCGGCTGGGCCCTATGGGGCCTTGTGCCCTGGCCCAATGCGGCCAGGACACTCCCTCATAGGCCCATGCCCTCCCGGAAGGTGGGACCACGTTGGCCCCTTCCGAAGGTTCTAAAGCTTCGGTACAATACCGATTAACCCGAACTATTCAAATCCAAAACAATCGCCTTTATATGAATCTTATTCTCCGACCATTCGAACCTCTCGTGATATCCCGGATCCCATCCGAGACTCGAACAAAAATTCATAAACCAATTATCCAATCTATCCTAGCGTCGAGACACGTTAAGTGTGTGACCTCGGGTTCGAGAATATGCGACATGATCTTCTATCAATAATCAACAGGGGTGCAGGCACCCATATTGACTCCACACATTCATCGATGATCATATAGGATGAACCACGATGCGAGGATTCAATCAATCCCATATATATTCCCTTCGTCTCGCGATATTTTACTTGCCCGAGATTCGATCGCTTATCGTCATACCTAGTTCAATCTCGTTCACGAAGTACTTTACTCTCCGTAATCCGATATCAGTTTGTGATCAACTCCTTAACCACATGCTTGCAAGCGGTGTTGATATCGACACGAAAGTGGGCCCGAAGTATATCTCTACGGACTTGGGAGGGACAAATCCCATCTCGATACATACAACCCAACAGATACTTTCCGATCACCTGAGAGACACCTTTATGATCACCCTCTCATAGGATGACGTTTGATGACCTCAAAGCTTTCTTCCGATACCAGGGAGTTGCATTATCTCATGGTCTAAGGAATACAATATTTGACATAAGAAAAGCTTCGCAAAGACGAACACGATGACACGATCTAATTGCTTCGCTTAGTTTGGGTCTGTCCACCATATCATTCTCCAACGATATGATCTCATTATCAATTGACAACTCATGTCTATGGTTAGGAAACCTTAACCATCATTGATCAATGAGCTAGTCCATAGAGGCGTACTAGGGACACGGTGTTGTTCACAAACCACACAAGTATTAAAGTTTCCGCTTAATACAATTCTAGCATGGAATATAAACTTTATCATGAACAAGAATTATAATAATAACATCTTTATTATTGCCTCTAGGGCATAATTCCAACAGTTTCCCTCTCTCAAAATAACTTTCAGTAGCACTTTGAATAAAGTTGACAATATAACTGTCACTGGAAACAACTTTATCATCAGAATAAGCATACTTACAGTCATTAAAAAGAGGTCCAAGTTCATAGACTGGATCAATAGAGGCAAGTTGTTCCATCCTAAAATCTTTATTAGGCAAGCTATTTTCACAAGGAGCTTTAGCAAATTTGGAAAAGTTAAACTCATAAGAATCTCCATCAAACTTAGTTAAAACTTTTTCCTTCTTACAATCAATAATAGATCCAAAAGTGTTCAAGAAAGGTCTACCAAAAATTATAGGACAAGTCTTGCTAGCTGCTGAATTAAGTACTAGAAAATCAGCAGGATACTTAATCTTACCACACAGAACCTCCACATCTCTTACAATGCCAATGGGGCAAATGGTCTCATTATTATCAAGGTGAACAACCACATCAATGTCCTCGAGCTCACAAGGACTAATCTCATGCATAATTTCCCTGTAAAGCTCATAAGGAATAACACTAGAACTAGCACCAATATCACATAAACCATAGTAGCAATGATCACCAATTTTAATAGAAAGCACAGGAACACTATCTTTTCTAGCCTTACTAGGATGAGAGATAATATTAGAAGCGTCTTCACAGAAGACAATGTGACCATCCTCTCTATTTCTAGTGATAGGGTCTTTCACAATAGCTACCACAGGTTCAACATTCAATTGCTTACCAGGCTCCACAGTTTTCATTGTACCTTTGTTATTTGCACTAATAATCATATAATACTCCTTTACCTTAGCTGGGAAAGGCATTTTCTCAACATGAGGTTCAGGCACAATATGATTAGTAGTAGAAACTTGAGTACTTCTAACTGGAACATGACTAACAATATCTTTATACGGAGCATGGTACTGATTCCACTTCTTCTTGGGAATTTCTATGTAAGAGGCAAAGGCCTTAAAACAGTTGGCAATACTTTGGGAATCAAGACCAAACTCATTGCGAATATCATGGAAGTTATCAGTACCCATGAAAGATTTAATGCATTCATAATCATGGTTTATACCTGACTTTCTTCCTTTGTCATTCTCTCAAGCCTCAGTGTTATCTTGAATACGGTCTAAGAGGTCCCATTTAGCTTCTTCCTTCATACATGTGGCTGATCCAGCACAAGAAGCATCTAGTAAATCTTTATCATGAAGAGAAAGCCTAGCATAGAAGTTATTGAGAATAATATTGTTAGGGAGCTCATGAATAGGACATTTAAGCATTAGTATCTTCAATCTCCCCCAAGCTTGAGCTGTTGATGGCGCCCACCACTTGTCGTGGGACGCTTCGTTGGAAACTCCAAGAGCAAGGTATGAAGCAGCACAGCAGCAAGTTTCCCTCAGTAAGAAACCGAGGTTATCGAACCAGTGGGAGGAAGGAAACGTCACACAGGTGTTGCAAGAAACGTGGAGACCTGCACAACACAAACTCAAGACTTTGCCCCAACGAATCAGTGAGGTTGTCAAGCTCACCGGTTTGTTGTAACAAAGGATTAAACGTATGGTGTGGAAGGTAATGGTTTGCAGCAAGTAAACAAGTAACAGTGGAAGATGTATCAATGGTAAAGATTGGACCGGGGTCCATAGTTCACTAGAGGTGCTCTCCTTAAATAAACAACATGGCATGAAGGGTAAACAAATTGCAGCAGGGCAATTGAAAGGAACTGAGCAAGGCATAACAATGCAATTACTAGTCAGAAAGATCCTATGAGATTCGATTGGGCAATACAACAAGATACACAGACCGCCATCCAATTGCATCTATGACTAGAAGTCCACCTTCAGGTTATCATCCGAACCCCCTCCAGTATTAAGTTGCAAGCAACAGACAACTGCTTTAAGCAAAGTGTGTAAGGTAAACAGTCCACATGTTCCATGAACAAGAGACCGTTGTTTTCTCCCTAGTATCAATAGCACATCTACAACCGAAGAGATTATTGTCACTTCCCTTGGAAACTAGAGGCATGAACCCACTATCGAGCATAAATACCCCCTCTTGGAGTCACTAGCAACTACTTGGCCAAGATAGCTACTAACAACGGAGAGCATGCAAGATCACAAACAACACAAACATGATAGAATCATAAAGACAAAACCATTAATCAAACCAACATAATAATCTCAATATCCATCGGATCCCCGCAAACACAACATGCATGATTACAAATAGTTTAGATCTTGATCATGAATGGAGGTCACAAGATCTATACATGAAAGCACAAAGGAGGAGATACAACCATCTAACTACTACATGGACCCATAGTCCAAGGTGGAACTACTCACGCATCATACCGGAGAGAAGGCCTCCGGGATGATCTCCCCTCTAGAAGGGTGCCGGGAAGAAGTTTAGATCCCCTGATCTAGGGACGATGGTGGCGGCGGCTCCAGACAGTTTCGTGGAGATTTGATCGGGTCCTCAGGGTTTCTGCATTGGGGGCTTTTTATAGGCGAAGGGGGAGACCGAGGAGGCAACCAGGGTTTTCAAACCCTAGCCAGGCACGGGGCTGGGCCCACCCGCGCCTGGGGTGGGTCTGGCCCCCCTGGATGGCCCCTCCGGCTCTCCTCTAGACTTCTTGTTCCCCAAGGAAAGTAATTAACTTTGACGTTTGTACCGTCCAATTCCGAGAATATTTCTTTACTAACTTTTCTGAAACCAAAAACAGCAGAAAACAGGCATCTGGCACTGTTGCAACTTGTTAATAGGTTAGTACTAGAAAATATGTAAAAAGCACTTCAAAGTGTATACAAGTAAAGAAAAGTAGATACTAAACAAGCATGGAGCATCAAAAATTATAGATACGTTTTCAATGTATCAACATCCCCAAGCTTAACTCTTGCTCGTCCTCGAGTAGGTAAGTGATAAAAAGAATAATTTTTGAGGTGACATGCACCCTCACAAAGATCCAACCATTTGCAAACATTGAAAGTTGGGATCAAATAACTCTAAACATGTGCATGAAATATGGAGTTCTAACAATAGGACATAGTAACTATGCATGCAACATGACAAGCTACAAACAAAGATCATGAATAACTGTAAGATCCCTCCTTTGTAAAGGAAAAGGATCCCTGTGATTGCAATGCTAGTCCCTGGATCAATGCTAGCATCCACAGTTTAAGATGAAGCACACAAAAACAAAGGTCATTATTACAATCATTCCAGAGACAAACATAGTCTTTTACAAACTCCATGGCCATAGGCCTAGTACAAGAGTTTAAATAAGTAATGAGATAAATAAGTCTTCATCTTCATGTGCCACAGGCAAGCATGTTGAGTGTAGACTCATGACTCCTAATCATCATCAGAATAACCTACAACATCACAAGTTACAGCCACAGTGGGTCAATACATTGGAATAGTATTGGCAAGTGGTACCTTAGTAGAATATTGGTGGACTAAGTACTATATGCATTTTGGCTAAGTGTAGCTTAGGCTTGCTTTGCTCAAAATAGGTTTTGCCTATTAGTTGAAAACTCTAAGTTTTTCTTTGACAAAAACTTTCCCAAGGAACCACCAATAGACATTGGTGAACCTTCACCCTTGTTGAACCACAAGTTTTTACTTAGAAATTGGGATGAGGAGTTTCTTGATAGCTTCCATGTCTTGATGCTCAAATTGTCCTTTACCAGGGACATGGCTAAGTACTTAGATTCTTCCAACTGCAGAGGTTGTGCACTTTCCCCACAAGACTTGATTTTCACCAAGACAGGACCTTTCAGAAGCCTTCCCTTAGACCAAATGGACGCGCTCCAACCTATCATCCCACTACCACCAACTTTCCAAATGGCTAAGTTATTGCAACCTATATGATCCAGGAAGAGCCCATATTGCCAAGTGGCTGCACTAGAAGCTTCTTAACATATGGCATCTCAAATCCCTTTGTTCCTGGGTGGCTTTCCACAAGTGAGATACACAAGGTAAACCATAGAAATGGGCCTTGTGTAACCACTCAACACAAACCATTCTTTCCATTCCACCCAGGTGTTTCATTCACTTAGTTGTTTTATTAAGCCAAAACATAGTCCAAAGACTTAGAAATATTTCTTCATAGCATGAATATATAACCATCCTTGGTTGCTACTAGCTAGGCTAAGCATGGCATTGATAAGACTTAGAAATATTTCTAGCAATTCTACAACTACTAGGATTTCCCAAGCATAGCATATAGATAAAAAATATCCATGCAAGACTAGCAAAATATTTCTAATGCATATTTGAAAACATAGGAATAAATCATGAAGCACCACTTGCCTTGGTAGTTTGGAGATTAGCTACAATCCTCACAATCACAATCACTATTTGCACCAAAATCTACACATAAAATAATAGCACCAAAATCACATACATAATAAATACAAGCAAAAATATATGGGTGCATGCATAATGCCATGTGATGATTTTCTACACCAAACAAGACAAGTGCACAATACTGATTCATAAACAAGTTCAAAACTTGCCAAACAAACTTTATTTGAACACTAAAACATTTTTCAAATAATTAATATACACAAAATAGGCCTACACATGTTTCTATAAAAACAACCATCTTAACAGAGGCAAAACATTAAACACATTGCATAGTTGGAAAGGATTTTCTCTCCTGATTCCATTGATATTAAATTTGTCAAATTTGGACGTGGCATTCAAAAGTTATGAATTAAACAAAATCAAACATCTAATAGATCTAATTCAAAATTTTAAAACGAAACTCGTGCCATGCGGCGCCTTCTAACTGGCTGGTACCGCTTCGCGCTGGATCGCGTTCGCGCACCGTCAGATCAACTTAAAATCTAACGACTCAGATCTAACCATACCCCTTCGCCTATCTTCTAATCTCAACCACTGGACCTAGATATAGTGGATCTAATTGCTTTGACCAAAACCTGGCGGCGCAAATGGCCAGAACGGCGGCGACGGCTCTGCCGGCGATGGATCGGCGAATCTAGCGAGGGCTGGGGGCAGTGGTGATTCTTACCAGACTCGTACGTGCACGAGGAAGCTCAACGTAGTCGTTGTGGAAGCGGGGGCGTGCTGCTGTGGCCGTGGGAGCTCATCGGAGTCGAGGACAGCGTCGGGCTTAGGTGAACGGCGACGTTGGCGACGTCCTGCTCCGCCCTAACACAAACGAAAGGCATCAGCGCGTGCGCATCATTCAGGCGAACAATATGGGGTCAAGGAAAAAGCACGGGGCGGTCGAACCTCACCGGAATTCCTTGTCGAAGTTGGAGACGGCGTCGGGAAGTTGCGGTGCTTGACGGAGTCGACGCTCTGGTGCGAAATAAGGCAAACGTCAAGCGTCAGAAGATGTGCAAGGTGATGGCGGACATGCTTGCAAGAACCAGAGAGCGAGGCGCGCACTAGGCTTACCGCAATCTGTCGCCGCGAGGTTTGGGGACGACGCTGACGGGGCATGTGGGTCCGGGGCGTCAGTGAGAGGGGTGTGTTCGCGCGGGTGAGAAACAGAGGAGAGGGGGAAACCCGGGTGGGCTGGTTGCTGGGCTGGTTTCGCTGTTGGCCCCAAAGTCTGGCGCCGGCCTTTTCTTATTTCTTTAATCCTTTTCTCTTTCTGTTTGAATTTCCAGGAAACATTTTCATATGATTTCAAAAGCCATTTGAATTCAAACCTTTTCTGGGTTTTTGTAGAGTGTAACACTCATATTTCTGGGCATAAAATCATGTGGTCTCTTTGTATTAGCTTGGTCCTTTTGATCAAACAAAATAAGCAGTGCTATAGCACATGATTTGAATAAGTTTTGGAAATGATTTCTGAATCATATTTGTTTTGTAAAACTTCACCAAACTCCAACAATCAAACAAAATAACAAGAGATCAAGCAAGGCTTGGTTTAAAACAAATAACTCTTCAATTGAGAGTGGCATTAGACTAATAGTTGTTCACATAAAATAATGAGCATCAGATGCTCCTGTTTTGAAATGGTTTTGAAATGAAACCCTAAATGTTCATGGATGCATGGATGATATGCATGAGTTTTGAAACATGATTTTAGGGATGTTACAATAACATGCATTGAAAAACATTTGTTTGTTTCACATACAGAAAACATAGCATAGTGGTAACCAGCTTGTCCCTCATAGAGTAGCAAATAGATGCATAGGACACCTGCAAAGTTCAAAAGGGTGACTAGAAACAAGTAGCACAAGAACAAGTAATATCACAATATGCATCAATTAATAAGCTTTGGAACACTGCACACAGAATGGAAACTCTGCTCTCTTAATGGTGCCTAAAGGTAGAAGGTGGAGACTCAATAGTGGTGGAAGAAAGGCCTTTTGTAAAGGAAGCAGGGATTACAAGTTTCAAAAAGAGCTTCCAAAAATTATGGTACTTGTTAGATTTCAGCCCTCATTGCCCCTATCATAAGCATCTTGAAGTGGTTAAGGTTAAAGTGGCAAATCTGGAGTATATGCTTGATGAAGTATAAGTTGGCAATCTCAAGTCCCTTGAATACGAGGGCCACACCTCATGCATACTCAACTTTGGGTCCAGGTAAGTTCTTGTCACTGTAAGTATTTGCATATCATTGAGAACCGCCAACGGGGTACCCCTTGCACATGGTACAGGAGCTTTCCCATAACCAAAATGACAAGGCAAGCAGACAATGAGCATCTCAGCAATCATTTTATTTACCATATGCATAGCTTTTTATTGAGGATGCTTCATAGATAGCTCACTATGGTGATGCTGCAAGTTTCCACCATGATTAGGCATGGCCTAGGCTAGCGGCCCATGCATTTCTCTAACATAGGATACAAATTCCATGGACTTACAAGTTCCCTCTTTATTTCACACCGGTGACATCCATAGACAAAAGAACATGATATCAACTGAGTACAAAGTACAAGTGCAATGTTGAAAATGTTCCTCGTGACAGCACGGTTCTGCTAATTCCAACTTATAAGTGCAAGCATATACAACAAAGTTGTCACAATGGTTCAAGTTTATTAGGAGCAAAGAATAAAGTGTGCCATCAATTTCGTGAGGGCTTTAATCACTAAGTTTTCACATAAGAAAATAGTTTTTAATTGGAAGATGAAAACAAGAATATACTTGGAATGGTGTAACACACCATGCATATGAGTTTATAGTGAACACTTTGGAAAAACTTGGTTTCTTGGGATTTGGAGGCATGAGTAGAGCTTACTCATACAAGTGGAGGCTAGCAAAAGACTGGGAGCAACCAACTAAGAGAGCAATAATGGCCATAATCATGCAGTGCAACAAAGCATACTAATAAAAGCAAAGAGTGGTACTACAATTCAAGGACTAAATGATCATAGAGGATATGGTGACTTGTCATAGTCATAACATGGTGTGAGCATGTGCCAAGTCAACCCAAGCAAAACATCAAAGGAGAATACCACAATACTATGCTTTTGCATGCTAAAACAACGCATAATTTCTTCAAGGCACACTAAGCAATCCCAATTATTTGGAACAAGACATGCTACAGCAATAATCACTAATCATAAGGTCAAAATAACACCTAGCATGTCATTCTAAAGTCTAAGTCACAGTCAATGCAAGCTCCTCTTGCACTTTAAGCAAGAACTTACTACTCCTTTCCAAACACCAAGCAAACTTATTTGCAAAACAACATAGCGATAGCGGGGGTCCAAACCACTTTATTCAAGCAAACTAAACAACCTAAGCAAATAAAACAAAAACTAAGACGCTCCAAGAACAACACAACTATGCATGAAACAATAAAAACGAAGTGTCTAGACGGACCTGAGCTTTTTATTGATGAAGAAGGGGATGCCTTGGGCATCCCCAAGCTTTAACGCTTGTACCTCTTGGATATTTCTTGGGGTGACACCGTGGTGGCATCCCCAAGCTTGAGCTTTTGTCCATTCTTCATCTCATTGCATCATTCTCTTTCTACACCTGAAATTTTTCCTTCATACAAAACTTCACACAATCTTCATTAGCAACATTAGCTTATTCAAAAGATATTAGACCTCTGGCAAAGCTTTGAAACATCAAGGATTTTCACTAAAACCACAAGCTACTATAGTAACTCCTTAAAAAAGCTCAATTCACCTAAAGAGAACTCAAAAAGGAATCAATAAGAAGCAAATACAAATAATGGCAGAAATCTGTCAAAACAGACCAGCAGGTAGAAACCGATTTTTTCAAACATCTTCTGTTGCTCAAATCAAAAAGTGTTGAACTAACAAAAGTTAGATAACATACTAGGGGATTTATTCGTACATTTGCAGCTCAATCCGAGTTACAGAGACTCCTCACGAAGTTTTTGGTGGAGGACAGAAATATGTTTTGGGACAGCAACTCCCCAAATCTTACTTCCCTCTCATTAGAGGTCATTCTTGGCACAAAAAGCAAACAAAAAGGATAAGGAGAGGTTATTACAGAAGTAATAACTTCCAAGACTCAAGGAAACTGTAAGGTTCCCAACCTTTAATAAGGTAGAGATCCCTGTGTTTACAATGCTAGTCCCTGGATCAATAGCTAGCATCCACAGTTAAGATGTAATATCAAGAAACAAAGGTCATAATACAACTTTATAACCAGGAATAAAATAATTTATTACATATTACATAGCTCATTTGGCTATCTCATTACAATGCAGCAGAATTTAACAATAGCATGGAGTCCTTCATCTTCAAAGTGCCACAGGCAGACATGTTGGTTGTAGACTTTGTAATCCTATCCAACACACTTCACTAAATCAAACAAACCTGCAACATAACAAGTTACAGCCACAAGGGTCAATACATTTGAATTGTATTGGCAAGTGATACTATGGTAGTATGTTGGAGTCTATCATCTATATGCATTTGGCAAAGTGGAGTTGAGGCTTGCATTGCTCAAAATAGATTTTCTTTATCATTTGAAAACACTAAGTTTTTTTCTTGACAAAATCTTTCCCAAGGCATTCCCCAATAGAAATTGGTGATCCTTTCAACCCTTGTTCACCCACAAGTTTTTAACTTAGAAATTTGGATGATGAGATTCTTGATAGCTTCCATGTCTTGATGCTCAAATTGTCCTTTACCAGGGACATGGCTAAGTACTTAGATTTTACACTCTACAGAGGTGGTGCACTTTCCCCACAAGACTTGGTTTCCCAAGACAAGATCTTTCAGAAGCCTTCCCTTAGACCAGAATGGACGCGTTCCAACCTATCATTCCCCTACCACCAACTGTCCATTTGGCTAAGTTATTGCAACCTATATGATCCAGGCAGAGCCCATAATTCCAAGTGGCTGCACTTGAAGCTTCTCAACATTTGACATCTCAAATCTCTTTGTTCCTGGGTGGCCATCCACAAGTGAGACACCAAGTTTTCCCCAGCATGCTGGACTTGGAGATGCCCAAGTTTTCCCCAGCATACTGGACTTGCATGACCACTCAACACAAACCATTCCTTCCATTCCACCCAGGTGATTCATTCACTTAGTTGTTTTATTAAACAAAACACAAGTCCAAAGACTTAGAAATTTTCCATAGTATGAATATATATTTCACCCTTGTTTTCTACTAGCTAAGCTAAGCATGATAGTAGTAGGAATCTTAACTTAGGAAATTCTACTAAGGTTTCATCTACTAGGTTTTCCCGTAGCATAGTTTATACTTAGCAAAATTCCATGCAAGTCCTACTTAGAAATATCAGTAATGCATAGTGAAAATAATGGGACAAAAGTATGAAGCATCACTTGCCTTTTTGGTAGAGTATAAGTTCACTCCTTGTCCTTGCAACAATCACACTCTTCAAGTCACTACAATTCAATCAAGCAAGGCACAATTTCAATCTACCAATCAAGCAAAACATCACATAAAATAATAAAACAAAACAATGCATGCAAGCATGCAAATGATTGTTTTATTTGATAAAGTGGTTTCTTATGGTTCATAAACATTGGAAAAACACCTAATGGTCAGTTTATAAAGTGGCAAAGTCATTTGCAAAAGATTTCACTTCATAAACCATTTTTAAACCAAGTCATTACTTTTATGTGGCTGAAAATGTATTTAGTAAAGTAATAGTTTTATAGAGTTCACCAAATACATTTTCAATTCACAAAACTTGGTGTTTGGGGTCAGAGAGTTTAAAACAAAACATTTCCCAAAGGTTTTCTTCCAAAACCATTTTTAATAATTAAACCATATTTTTATTTGACTAGAAATGGTTTAAATCCAAGATTCATTCTTTTACTTCACCAAATACATTTTTGAAACCATAATTTGTTTCCTATGGTCAGTAGGTTCAAAACACACCATTTTCCAAAGATTTTATCCCCAAAATCATTTTAGAACAATTTTTATATTCTAAACATGCATACACAAGTTTCTGCAAAAACAAACATTTTACCAGAAGCTTTTTACTAAACAAAGTGCATGGTTGGCTAGGGCTTGTCTTGCTGAATCCAATGATATAAAATTTGCAAAATTTGGACGTGTAGATCAAAAGTTATATATTTTACAAAATCTAGCATCTAATAGATCAAATCTATTTTAATTCAAACGAACAGAGCCAGGTGGCGTGATATTACTCGTCCATACCGTTTCGTCCGGATCAGATACTATGGTGTGTTGGATCTAAAGTAGATCGTGTGGCTCATAAGCAAACATACCCAT
Source organism: Avena insularis (assembly GCA_023614405.1). Lineage (NCBI taxonomy): Eukaryota > Viridiplantae > Streptophyta > Magnoliopsida > Poales > Poaceae > Avena > Avena insularis. Next base: position 370,807,319 of record CM042695.1, on the reverse strand, counting down.
TCGCCTAGATTCTATCGCAACGCTTGGATCTGGATCCTACGGTGCACAACACTCTGCCACAGATGGGCGGCGCTGGCGGCGGCAGGTGGCGGCGGCGTGTCTGGCTACGGCGTCGCGGCGGTTACAGGAAGCGAGGGAGAGAAAGGTGTGGCTCACCAGGTTCGCCGTGGCGTGGGGAAGCTCAACGTGGTCTTCGGGTAGCAGGGGGCGCACGGGGTCGACGCGAATCGCTCGTCGGAGCTAGGGGTGGCGCCAGGAGCTTCTGCTTGTCGACGGGGAGGGGGCTTCGGTGCATGCCAGAGGGAGAGGAGAGTATGATTAGACGCGCAAGGATGAGGCAAAGATGCATGCGTGAAAGAGAAAGGGAGGGATGGTCTGGTTCTTACCCGAGGCTTCGCCGGAGAGGAATCAGACGGCGGCGGTGATGGTTTTTGTCGTTGTCGAGGCTCTGGGGCGCGCGGGGACGAGCTGGAGGTACGGGGAGGTTCGCCAGGGAGTGGGGAGTAGGTGAGAGTGGTCGAGGGGGCAAGGGGCGGAGGAGGCTGGCCGGAATCGGGTGTGGAGCTCGCCGGAGACAGTGGCAATGCAAAGCAAAATTGACGCAGCCTGGTGGCTCCGGGGATGTGGCGTCTAGGGGGAAAGAGGGAGGAGAGCCTGGCGATTAATACAGCATGGTCACGGCGAGGAATAAACCCAGCAGTAAAGCGTATTGATCGCGAGAAATCAGCGGCAGAAAACGGTCAGGCGAGTTCATCGCGGGGAGGAAGAAGGTGAGGTGGCAGTGGGGTCGTTTCGTCAGCGAGGAGAGGCAGGGGGAGTGGGTCTAGGCGTTCGGCGACTGCGTGGGTTTCTTTCGCGGTGAGAAAACGATTCAGGGGAGGGGGTGTGCGGTGGGCTGTTGGGTCTTAGTTGGGCCTGCTCGCTGGGCTGGGTCCTTTAACATTTTTTTGTTCTGTTTGTTTTCTCTTTTTCTTTTTCTTCTATTCTGTTTTGATTTTGATCAAACAATTCAAATACTTATTTGAATTCAAACCTTTGCTAGATTTTGTGTAGGTTTAAATATTGATTAGTATCACATTCTGATGTCAATTTTGGAATTTATTTTATTCTTTTTGGGTCTTTTTAATTAATAAAAAGGGCCCTTGTTTTAAATCAAATAGGATTTAATAATGTTTTTAATTTCCATTTGACTTCTAAATTCTTCCAAAACCTTTCAGTAAGTTTTGTTTACTTAAAAGGGTGTCAAATAATTCATCTTGAATTATTTGGAAAAGTTTTTAATAAGATTTATTAATCATTTAAAATTTGGATTTGTCTTTATTCCAATAGGATTTAGTTTAAGTCATTTTATTTCATTTTGGAAATTCTTTATCTTTTTATTTTATTTGTATTTGGATTATAATTCATTCCATTTGCTTATGTATTTGGCCAAGATTTGATTTGGTCTTTAAATACTCTTTATTTTATATTTCTTTCTTTATCTTATAAAATCTATATCTTTCTATTTAGAGGTCCAAACTTGGTGATTCCAGTTTGTGATAACTTATTTAATTCTTGTTTATCCTTTTAAATCCCTTTAGGATCATTTGTTCATCATTTGGTATGGGTTTCTAGATAGGTGCTTTATTAGCTTTGGGAATTCAATTCCTAATAACATTCATAAGATTTTATCCATGGTTCCAAATTAAGTGAAACCAATTTCTATGGTCTTAAATTATTTCTATTTGTCTTTCTTGATCATTTGTGAATGTTTGTTGACAAATTTTTATATGGATCAAATCCATAGGCTTGGAGATAACTTGGAAATTATTTTATTCCATTAGGGTTTAGGGTTTGGATTTATTTTCCAAGTGTTTAAAATTTCCAGATACATTCATTGAGGAATGTATTTCCCTAGATTTGGATTTTATTGAATTCAAACTTTACCAAAGTTTGTTCAAGATGGGTTTTTAAGTTTCCATTTAGAAACAAAAGTATGTTTTCACCCTAATTTTCAACAATAATTTTATTTTGTTTATTTATTTTTCACATTACAAGAGTTGGAAAATCTTGGGATGTGACAGAAACTCTTGGATTATCTCCCAACAAGTACTTTTCTTTAACGCCTTTAAGTTAGGCACAAGAAGCAAGAAGAATCAAGTATTTTCAAATGAAGAAGAATTAACATATATATTTGCAAAATCTTCAACTATGAAAGGTATCTCATACAAATGGGTTTTGGAGGATCCTTTCTCATCTCTCTTTGGTCTACTACCTTCATCAAAAATATTTCCAGGGGCAATCCAATCAAAATTCTTTTCAAAGGCTTCATGCATTCCAACAAGCTTAAAGGGTATGTGTATATTGAATTCTAGTCCAGGCTTAGTTTTATCAGAAATACTAAAAGTATCGTATGGGCACCTAGAGGGGGGGTGAATAGGTGCTACTTCAAATTTTATTCTTTTTCAAATTAGGGTTTGACAAGAAAGGTAAATTCTCTAGAATATGCAACTATGGTGAATTTTACCTATATGTCAACTAAGCACAAGCTAACACAACACTAAGCAAGAACAAGTAAGTAAAGTGCGGTAAAGGATAGAAGTAACCAAAGGAGTGGACGCGGAGACACAAGGATTTGTTTCCCGTAGTTCCTTCCTTTTAAGGGGAAGTACGTCTACGTTTGGAGAGGGGGTGGTTTCAAACCACCAACGCCACGAGAGGCCTCCCTTGTGCTCCGATGAACCTCACCCCAACGGGATCGATCCACCTTCCACTATATCGGCAACCTTCGAGGTTGAAGCCGTCACCTTTACAACAAGTTCGGGGCACACGTCCACAACTTAATTGGAGGCTCCCAAATGCAAGCAAGCTGTCAAGACAAATCAAAGACAAGCTTGTGAGAACCAAATCAAAGTTAGGGTTTCCAATGAAACACTAGAGCTTGGGGGCCCTCAAGTGAATAAGGGGGAAATGAAGATCTCTCTTGGTGAAGATGTAGATCAAGGCCTCCTCCTTAGATTCTCCAAATATCAATGACTTTGGATGGTTGGATGAAGAGATCTTGTAGATTTGGTGGCTCTAATGGGGTTGGAGTTCTTGAGCAGCTCGAGCAGCTGGAGGAAGAAGATAAGGGTCCCTTTTTATAGGCAGCCCCCTCCACGAACCGTTTTCTGACTGTTGTAGAAAAGTCAGACCGGAGACTCCGGTCTACACCGGAGACTCCGGCCAATCTCCAGACCAGCCTCCGGACTGCCCATCTGACTGACCCAGAGCAATCCTGCCCCAGCAACACCGGAGGCTCCGGTCTTCCAGCACTGGAGACTTCGGTCTAAACAAAGTCCGGAGACTCCAGAGTATCCTCCGGTGCAGGCTCCGGACCCCTAGTCAGAATGTCCCAGCCCTGATCCTGAAGACCCCACCAGAGATAAGTCCGGAAACTCCGGACCACACCGAAGACTCCGGTCTTGGCAGACCGGAGACTCCGGTCTGGAGTTTCCAGAAATGTGTCAACTGAGTGTGGTCTTTTCCCAAGAGTGAGGGTGCTTTTCACTTATCATAATATCAACCTGTGGATAGTGACAAACTATAAAATGATCTACTTGTTGTTACCGAACACCAAAAGTGATTATGACAATAAATGTCCTTTCAATCTCCCCCTTTTTGGTGTTCGATGACAACAAGTGATTTGCATGGAATAACATGTAAATGTGGCTCCCCCTGACTATGTGCAACAAGATAATTAAGTAAATCATGTAAGGTAGATAGTATCAACGATAGCACACATAAATCTCACATGAGTTACAATAGATGGTGCACACAAGCACATAGTCATAGTCACACACATGAACAACAGATAACACACATAAAGTTCAAGTTCGAATATGGCAAATAAAAAGCAAATAATGGCAGATAGTCGCAAATCCCAAATCCCAAGCCCATGCAAACCGATGAGAATGTCGTCTCCCCCTTTGGCATCGAAACGCCGAAAAAGGGAAAAGACCTACACTAGTGCCCCAACAACTCAGTAGTCATCGTCATCCTCGGCATCCTCATCCTCCTCCTAGTCATCATCATCCTGATCATAGTCATCATCATCGTCTTCAGGGACAGCAGGCCCTTTGCCGTGAGGGCGAGAAGAGGAAGTACCCTGGTACCCGAACCCAGAGGTGACATCGGCAAACGTCTTCCAGTCCACCAGACTATCTTGTTGGGCATTCCATGCCCCAAATGAGAGGGTATGATCAGACTCTGTGGACTGTTGATCCCCATGCACATCATTGTATTCATCCTCACCTTCCTTGGCACCATGTTCCTTGATCTCTTTGAGGAGCTTCTCAATGCGGCGTTTGCTTTGGTAGGATGCATGCTGCTGCCTACGGATATCGACGTTCATGCAACAAAGGGTCCTCTCCCAAAAGCTGGCCTTCTTGACCCGCTCATGCACATAGTCTCGAGTCATAGTAGGCATAGGATCATTGGAGGCATTCTTCCTCCAAACTCTAGGTGGGGAGGGAGCCCCCTCCGTCTCAATCTCCTCATCATCATCCCCATAGCAACGCCTTGGAGCAGGCCCCATACGCCCCTTCTGCTGCAGTGAGACCAGAGTGTGCTCAATGAGGTGTGGTGGTATGCCAAGTGGAGAATCATGCTCCTGGGAGTTGATGAGCCTCATAACCAAGGGTGCATATGGAGGAGATTTCTTGTACAGAATGGCATGGAACATCTCCTCGAAAATAAAGTCCATCACATCAATAGGTGCAGCATCAGTCTCAGGTCCAGCATTGAAGGTCCGGTGAGTATGGTACAAGAGGTTGACAAGCCCACCCCTAATTGCATCATCATTTCCAGCACTTGGTGCAATAGGGTGACGGAATATCCTCAGCATAAGGTTGTAGAGGGTCTTGAGTCTCTTGGAACCCCCCACAACACCATCATCATACAGAGGTGCCAGCTTCAACTTGTTCTCACCCAAAGCTTGTGTTGTCTTGTTGCCATGATAAAAATGCTTCTATTTCCTCTAGTGCTTGTGTTACTAACCATGTAGAGGAAAATGAAGATTCTATGGGCCAAGACAAGGTCTTAAAGAGAGCTACAAGTGCAATCTCATCATCACCTTCCTCCGGTTCTCACATATGCCTTATGGCTAAGGGAACAAAGGTAACCTCTTTGAATCCCATTGTATCTCATGATGATGATGATGATGAGGTTGAGAATGATAATGATGATTATCGAAGTAAGTATGATATTACCTCTATTAAGAAAATGGGAGAGGTTGTCTATAGCGCTCTCTTCAAAAATAAAATTGCTTCCTCCAACTTTCTTGAAATCTTGAATTGTGCTATAGAAGGCAATGATCTTATTGAGGAGCAAGAAAACTTAATTGATGAAAAGTTTGCTCTTGAGCGTGAGTATTCTAATGAAGTTGCACAACTAAAGGACTCTCTTGAATAAGAACCAACCACCAAAGAATCTCTTGAGGAGACTTTTACTCTAGAATTATCTAGAGCAAAGAAATACCATGATAGAGAACTTGCGGTGGAAAACTCCTTCAAGATTAAAAGTGATGAACTTGAAGGTGCTTATTCTAAACTCCTTGAGGATTTTGAGCACCTCAAAAATGGCTCTAGGGTCATCAAGGGTGAGCTCATCAAACTCACCGAGTCACGTGAGCAACTTAAAGCTTCATATTCAAAAGAGCTTACCAAGTTGCCCTCACCTCTTGCTAATAATGATGATGCTTGTGCTACTAACTCTACTTATTGTGAAGCATCTATTTTGAAGGAGAATGTTGACTAAAGGCTCAACTTGCTTTGCTAACTAGCAACTATGGGAAATTAGAAGAAAGTCATGTTAATCTCTCAAGCTTGCATGAGGATCTTCTAGTCTCCCATGGTAGGCTAAAGTTAGCTCATGAGGCCATCGTGTCAAAGGTAACATCTAGTGGGCCTCATGTGGACATTAGCACTATATCTACTCCAAATGTTATATTGCCATGTGCTAGTCCCTGTAATTCATCCTCTCACAACCATGCTATATCTCGTGATGAATTACATTCCGTGCCTTGTTACTCTAACAATGTAGCATCTACTTTCTCTGGTACTTTTTTTGAAACTAACCATGTATAGGAAATAAAAGAGCTCAAGGCTCAAGTCACTTATTTGAGAAATGACTTGAAAAAGGGTCATCAAGGGAAGGCCGCACTCAACAAAATCTTGAGTGTGCAACAATCCCCCAATGACAAGAGTGAGCTTGGATTCAACTCCAATGTCAAGAACAAGTCCACTATCAAGTTGAAGCACAAGGACAGCAAGAAGAATGGCCAAGATCAAGTCAAGAATCCGGCCAACATTGTTTGCTTCAAGTGCAAGGAAGAAGGGCATCATGTCAAACATTGCCCATTAAAGAAGAAGTCCCTTGGCAAGAAGCAACAAGGGAAGCGGCCTCAAGCTCTACATCTTGTTAGAGATGGGCCTCCTCCCAAGAAGACTCAAGCTCTTCCTCAAGTTGTTGCTTCATCCAAAAATAAATATGGCAAGAGAAGAACTTGCTACATTTGCCGTAACAAAGGGCACATTTCTTCCTCATGCACTATTGGTATCTCCTCATTCAACCCTATCATTATTCATGATGCTTATTCTCTTTATAAGGATGAGGTTGACAATGTGTTTGCCAAATTTGTTGGTGCCTAATGTGGTGTCAAGAAAAGATCCATTTGGTTGCCAAGCCTATTGTGACTAACTTCTTAGGACCCAACTTGGTTGGGGACCAACAAGCCAAAACTTGATCAATAGGTATGTTCTGGAGGGCATTGGAGACTTGGCTACATTATTTAGAATTGAGGGATCTTCATCAATTATTATTGTCAAGCCAAGACATTTGGATTATCATGATTCTATTATATATCCAATGTTCCTCTTTGCGGTAACATATGCTTAACTCATTACATTGAAAGTTACTCGCCCCCTTGTGCATGTGTTGGTTTTGTATCTTCCATGCTTTTGTACATGTTGTGTTTTCCACTTAATTATCTTGATGTATCAAGCATATTTGTGTATAATTAGGTGGCACACCATGTATGTGTGTTTCTTGTGTTTGAGCCTTACTTGGTCATATTTGGTATCTTATTTGGCTCTTATGAGAGATTAATGGATTATCCCATTTTGGGGGAGTGTTATGCTTGGGCATTCCACAATCCTAAAATTATGTGTACATGAGGATTACCACCTAGTATTTATATTGGATTATTGTCTAGTCTCAATGTGGTATAATTCTCATGAGAAATTTAAGTTCTATAATGTCCATTAATTATCTCTATTTGTATCCTTTTGCCTCGTGATGGTTTTATGGTAGTATCACATTATGGGGAGTCATATGCTTAGTGCATATTACAATCCTAGAAAATGTGAATATTCGAGGTTGTGTCACTTAGAATTGATATTGATAATTATCTAGCGCCTATGTGACACATTTTCTCATACAAGTTCCAATGTGCTTGAATGCCTTTATTGATCATATTTTGGATCTTGTATATGAGAGTGTTTCTTGGTATGTGCTTCCTTATATTTAGATATATATATCCGCATGGAAACCATTTGCTTCAAGTTACTCTAATCACTAGTGATTGTGTGACTATTGGAGGCTACCAAGAATCATGTTTGAAGTATCATGCTTAATTCTTATATTTTGCTTATATGCTTCTTGTTGTGACTATGATCTTGGAAATCCATGCTAGCTACCTTGGGAAAATTATTCCCAATATTTCTTGTCCTTGGACAATGCGTACTCAAGTTATGGTAGAATTTATTGATCATATTCACTTCGGCCTTTGCTGAATCTTGTCCTATCTTTGGCCAAGTAAATGTTTTGTGTGCTCCCATGCCTTACTTGCCTCTTATGAATCTTCTTATTTTATTGATATCCTCTTGTATTTTATTTAATATAGGTAGTAGTGATGATCTCATTTGTGTATGTTTTGCATTCAAAAGAAAATTATATATAATGTACTACTTATGGGTGAGCTCTCCTATATTATCTAGAACAATCCTTTTATGCTTCTTGTTTTGTTCCATATCATGTTTTATATGCTTGGAAGCTCAATCTTTTCGTTTTGGTATTTTGTGCCATCATGAAAAGTTTGGGGAGTTTGGTTTCTTGTTGGAACCTTTCTCTTTTTGGGAGTTGGTTTTGTCTCATTCCTTGTTTCATGTTTTGTCTATTTTTAAAATGATATAAATCCTTGAGCATTTGTGTTCTTATATATCTTTTGCTCCTTGGATTTTGCCTAGTTTATTTGTTGAACTTGTGAATATTTCATGTGTTGAATTGGTTCTTTGATACAATTTGGACACCATTTGTCATGTCTCACTCTTGTGTGTGACATCTCGGTTTACTTGGTGTTTTTGTTCAAATTGTATCTCCTTTTTGGTTCTTGAAATCCTCATGCAGGCATATTTACTACATGTTTATATTATGGCATGTTTGCTTTCTTAATCCAATATATAGGGAAAACTCCACCAAATCCCATCGGCTAAGTTGTGCATGAAATTCAATTTCATATCAATATGCACATATTTATGTAGAGTCTCTCCTATGTATTATAGTTGCACTAACTACATTGGACCCAATAAGTTTGGGGACCATTTTGTACTTAATTGTGTTTTAGGTACATTGGAGATATATTGGATGCTTGTCTCTCGATTTTGAAGAAGTAGTGCTTACAAGAAAATTTGAGGCAAGCTGTAGGATGATCAACGAATTCCTATCCTCTACATCTTACCAATTATATCTCGGTAACAAGTATCTCTTGCTCATGCATATTTATCTTACTTCCAACCTTTTGTAGGTTGCACCTTGGCATGAATTCTTGTTATTGTATTTATTGTTGTATTTCTAGCCATGGTATTAAAAGAACTCTCTATTGTAAATGTGCATAAGTTGAGATGAGTGCATATAATTGGGACTATACAAAATCATGCATATGATCCACCAATCCCAAATATGTCAATCTAGCAATTTTATTGCCTATCTTTTCCTCAACTTCTCTCATTACAATAGTGAAATTTTGCTAGTTGATTTCTCCTTGTGATACTTGTTTCCTTTCTCCATATATTCCAACTTTCTCCTTTTCCCTTGATGATAGTTGTAATGTATGGGGTGTGTTGGTTGTTGGAGCTCATCGATGTACAATAAGATATTTGAGCCTTTTGGCCATGCTTTTAAGAAAAATCTTATTGGTATTGTCATGACTTCATTTTGGATATCTTTCTCTATTGATTTTAAGTATCTACTTTGTGTGTACATGTTTCTTTGTGGATCAATATCTTTGCAAGATTGTCTACTTAGAAACTTATACACATGAAAGAGGTTACTCAATTTTTTCTTGATATCTTCCTTGCTTCGTGTGTGTTGTATGGTCATACTAAGCAATATCATTCATTGAAGACTATGTGGATACGCAATGATCATCCTTGTACTAGTCTTATAATATGCTTTGTCATGCATCTCACACATCCTTGTGGTTCAGCCTGCTAATATTTTGTCTCTTACTTATTGCTCAACCATTTGTTTCTTGCAAATTTTATGCCTTGGTATTTGCTCATTTGCACAAAGCTGTTTTATAAGTAAAATAGAGGAAGTGAGGATTCCATGTTGTGCACATTGTATTCACATACAAAAACCTAATGTTGCACATACCTTGGGGAGCTTCCTAATTTTATTTATAGCATCACTTTGTGCTTATCATATTTGTTCTCTCATGCGTTGTATTGTTAAAATGGAGTTGGATGAGTGAGGATTCCATGATTATGCACTTTGTTACCAAATGCAATTATCATAATTGGTGCATTACTTTTGGGGAGCTCATCTAATTCATTTAATAATGCTCATTTGTTTTATTTCTCATTTATTGTGCCTTAAATGTTTATGGGGAGTGAGGATTCCATATTTGTGCATTTTTGTATTGAAATACACCAATTTTAAAGTATGCACAAATCTTGGGGAGCTTCTCTATTTTATTTAAGCATTTATTTGATCTTTCATTTGTTGTGGTTTAAATACTTATGGAGGAGCAAGGATTCCATATTTGTGCATTATGTATTCCAATGCATTTATTTTAAATTGTGCACAAATCTTGGGGAGCTTCTCTATTTGTTATTTAAAACACTCATCTACTTGTATCATAATATCTTGTTGTTTCCATTTGGACTCATTTGTTGTTTTCAATTGGTTTGTCGGATCTTGTGATTGCTTACATCATTTGTTGATGCTTATTTTATTTTATTTTATTTATTTTGGCAATCTTTGGGTCCTCGATATAGTTCTACTTCTTCCCAAGTATTCATCATTGGATATGTGCGAATGCACACCTTTGGAGGATTTATCACTATATTGATCTTCTAGAACTTGTCACCCATTTTGGCAATCGATGCCAATAGGGGAGAAGTTTTAGAGGGTTTAAGGGAAATGGTTTATGCCTTGAGTTTGTTCTTAAGCATTTTGCCTTTCATGCTCTTGCATCTTTGTTGTTGCTTAGCATGTGGTATATAGAGGAAACTCCACCAATGATATTGATTGGCAATATATGCAATAAAATTCAAGTTCATCACACATGCATAGATTGTGGGGGAGTTTGCTCTATATATGGTGATGGTACCGATATCACATACTTGTGTAGTATTTGATATTGGCGCTACCATTTTATTTTTTAAATTCCTTATATAAACCCTCTCAAAGGGATTGTCATCAATTACCAAAATGGGGGAGATTGAAAGAACATGTGGGGCGCCATGTGTGGCTTTGGTAATTAATGACAATCTCTATGGACTAATGCTTGTATCAAGTTGTACATGTAGGAATTGTCCATAGGCAATGCTTGAACCATTTGTTGGCTTCAAGGTTTGGAGAAGAAGTGAAGAGGATCATGTGGTGACCAAGATGTTCAAAGAATGATCCACAGATTGGTCATGTGAGAGTTAAACCTATGGCAAGTATGTCTTGAAGAATAAGATGGAGTAATATCTCTGGTGTATCTTCAAGGCATCAACATAATGAAGAAAATAAGAAATGTTGTGCAAGCTAAAGATGTGCAATATCTAGAAGATCTCATGCTTAAAGCTTGCCATCCTCGGTGATCATGGATCGATGAAGACAAGGTCAATGTAAAGGTTTCCCCATGTTGTATGGGGGAGTAACTTGCAAGTCTTCATCAAGCAAGTGCGTACAAGAGCAATCAAGAAAGGTGCTCCATCTTGAGAAGGACAAGATCGTATACATCAAGATCAAGTGGAATATGCGCAAGGCAAAGGTATGATATTGATAGGGTTTCTTTCTTACCGGTCTCGTGGTGTTAGTTGGGGAGACCAGTTTATAGGATAGACAACCGTACTATCAAGAGGGGCTCTCAAGTGAGTAACTCGATCATATCTTTCAAAGAGAGCTCAAACCTTTGCATACTTAGCATCATCCTTTCTTGGTTGATTATTTGGATCTTATCCATGTGAGGTTCTAGAGCTTGTGGTAATATTCATAACAAGCTCTAGTTCATCAAAAACAGATTTCCCTTTTATATCATATTGCATTTTTGATCTTTGAGGTTTTACGGTTTCTCACCAAGAGAGGTATCTCACATTATAATACATGAAATGTTCTCTCTTGGTGGTATCCAATATTTCCACTTTTTGTTGGGTAGCCCTTGTTGTCCTCTTTCCAACAAAATTGGTTTCGGGTCAATCGGAGTTTCCAAACTCTAGATATCGCCATTTGAAGTTTGCCTCTTATTTGGTCCTGACCGGAGTCTCCAGTCTGTGTGGACCGGAGTCTCCGGTGTAGTCCGGAGTTTCCGGATGTGTCTCCGGTGGTGACTTCAGAATCAGGGCTGGGTCATACTGTATGGGGGTCCAGAGCCAGGTCCGGAGGCTACCCCGGAGTCTCCGGTGTTTCCTCAGTCCGGAGTCTCCGGTGTTGGAAGACCGGAGTCTCTGGTGTTGTTGGGTCTTGGATGGCCCAGGTCATTCAGATGGGCGGTCCGGAGGCTGGTACGGAGGTTGGGTCAGAATCTTCGGTGTAGACCGGAGTCTCCGGTGTAGACCAGAGTCTCCGGTCTGACTTTTCCCCAACGGGCAGAAAACAGTCGGAAATCTGTGGGCCTATAAAAAGGGGCCCTTCTTCCCCAATGCAACTGCTTGAGTTTTACAAGCTTTCTCCTCCATTCTTGACCCTCTTAAGCTTGCTCCCCCTTCAATCCCTCCCTTGATTCTTGCATATACTTTAGGTATTTGAAAGAGGAGATCTAGATCTACAATCCCACCAATCCATCTCTCCTCTAAGTGAGGGGAACATCTTGGGATCTAGATCTTGGAGTCTTTTGTGGATTTCCTCCATTTTTCTTCCTCTCTTATTCCCCCACAAGCTTTTGTAGCTTTGGTGGAATTTGGGAGAGAAGGATTCGAGCACTACTTGTGTTCTTGCCATTTGCATTTGGTGCATCGGTTTGAGTTCTCCCCGAAGGATTTGGTGAGTGAAAGTTGAGAAGCTTTTTACTCTTGGGTTCTTGGAACCCTAGATGGTTTGTTGGTGTTGCAGGTTGTGGCCTTGGTGGAGTTTGTTGGTAGCCTCCAATTAAGTTGTGGAGAAGTGCCCCAACCTTGTGACAAGTTTCGGTTTGCCACCGACAAGTGCACCGATAGTGGAAGTGTGGATCGATCCCATTGGGGTGAGATTCACCGGAGAATAAGGGAGGCCTTTTGTGGCATTGGTGGTTTGATACCACCCCCTCTACAAACGAGACGTACTCCATATTGGGAGGAACTCGGTAAAATATCGTTGTCCCCGCGTGCCTCGGTTATCTCTATACCCAAGCTCTTTACTTATGCACTTTACATTGTGATAGCCTTCGTGCTTGAAGTAATATATATCTTGCTATCACTTTGTTGCTTGTATTGCTTAGCATAAGTTGTTGGTGCACATAGGTGAACCTTAGTTGTTCTAGGTTGTGCTTTACAAAGTAAACACTAGTTTTATTCCGCCTTTGTTGAGCCACTCTAGGAAAAGTTTTAATCGCCTATTCACCCCCTTCTAGACGACATCCGTATCCTTTCAAATACCCACAACATCTACACTTGAACCTAGCATATTGAAATGTTCAAAAACCTTTTTGGCCTCCCTAGCAACATCATGAATTTTTTTTGATAAAGTTTCAAGGATGAATTCTCTCTTTTCAGCATTCTTTTCTTCTTTTAGTTTTAGGAACAAGAATTGTATGAAGGGGTTAAGGCTAACAAACCTAGCCTCCAACATATGAACTAAAGAAGCTGCAACAATCTCATAATTAGGAGCAAGCTTTGCTATAGATTTATCCTCAATATCCTCATGCTTGCTAACATAATTAAAGAATTCTTCAATATTATCTTTCCCAATTATGGAGCCACTAGCTATTGCAAGATCTTTCAGGGCGAACTTGGGGACCAACATGGTGACCTAGAGCAAGGTGGCAACTAGAGCAAGAACTAATTTTTTTGTGTTTTTGAATAAAGAAAGCAAACCAAACTAGACTAATTTTTTGGGATTTTTTTGGAAAGAGGCAAACAAAACCAAGCAAAAGAAACAAAGCAAACTAAAAAAAAAGTAAAGAGAAAGGAAGTGAAGGACTCCCCTTGTGAAGACGTCCTTAGCCTCCCCGGCAACGGCGCCAGAAAGAGCTTGATGGCGCCCACCATTTGTCGTGGGACGCTTCGTTGGAAACCCCAAGAGCAAGGTATGAAGTAGCACAGCAACAAGTTTCCCTCAGTAAGAAACCAAGGTTATCGAACCAGTAGGAGGAAGGAAACGTCACACAGGTGTTGCAAGCAACATGGAGACCTGCACAACACAAACTCAAGACTTTGCCCCAACGAATCAGTGAGGTTGCCAAGCTCACCGGTTTGCTGTAACAAAGGATTAAACATATGGTGTGGAAGGTAATGGTTTGCAGCAAGTAAACAAGTAACAGCGAAAGATGTATCAATGGTAAAGATTGGACCGGGGTCCATAGTTCACTAGAGGTGCTCTCCTTAAATAAACAACATGGCATGGAGGGTAAACAAATTACAGCAGGGCAATTGACAGGAACTAAGCAAGGCATAACAATGCAATTACTAGTCAGAAAGATCCTATGAGATTCGATTGGGCAATTGTATGTTGGAGATATGCCCAAGAGGCAATAATAAAGTGGTTATTATCATATCTTCATACTTATGATAAATGTTTACATACCATGCTATAATTGTATTAACCGGAAACATTAATACTTGTGTGATTTGTAAACATAAAAGAGTCCCTAGTAAAGCCTCTTGTTAAACTAGCTTGTTGGTTAATATATGATCATGGTTTCCTGATCATGAACATAGAGATGTTATTAACAACAGGGTCATATCATTAGGAGAATGATGTGATGGACATACTCCTATAGTTAAGCGTAGCATAAAGATCAAGTCATTTAATATAGTTCATTTGCTATAAGCTTTCGAATACATAGTAACCAAATTCCTTCGACCATGAGATCATGCTTATCACCATCACCGGAAGGATGCTTTGATGACATCAAACACCACACCGTAACTGGGTGGCTATAAAGATGGCATTGAGTGTTCGGAAAGTATGAGTTGAGACACATGGATCAAGAGTGGGATTTGTCCATCCATATGACAGATAGATATACTCTGGGCCCTCTCGGTGGAATGTCATCCAATTAGCTTGCAATCATGTGACTGGCTCACAAGGGATCACATATCACGGGAACGAGAAAGAGTACTTATCGGTAACGAGGTTGAACTAGGTATGCAGAGATACCGACGATCAAAACCTCGGATAAGTAAACTATCGTGAGACAAAAGGAAATTGGTATCGTATGTAAGTGGTTCATTCGATCACAAAGTAATCGTAGAAATATGTGGGAGCCATATGAATTTCCAGATTCCTCTATTGGTTATTAATCGGAGAAGTGTCTCGATCATGTCCGCATAATTCACGAACCGTAGGGAGACACACTTAAGGATTCGATGTTGTTGAGTAGTTATGAAATGATGAGTAAGAGACCGAATGTTGTTCAGAGTCTCGGATGGGATCCGGGATATCACGAGGAGATCCGGAATGGTCTGGAGAATAAGATTCATGTAAGGAAAGTCCTGTTTCGGGGTTGGAGAATGGTTCCGGTGTTTTCATCGGGAATGTTCTAGAAGGTTCCGGAATGTCCGACACTCCGGAGGGGAAGGGTACATGAATGTGTCATTACAAGTTGGAATGGTTGCATCATGTACTAGGTGTCATCGCTGAACAAAATAAAGGGATAAATCAAATCCTAGTTTGAAAAGTCAAACGCCAATTTGAAAAAAAGTCAAACGGCTATTTTGTTTGGTGGAGGGAGAGTAGGAAACCTACTTGGGGAGGAAGTCCCGCTCCCTCCACCGTCGGCCCTTGGAGACCGAGTTGGGGAGGGACTCCCCTCCCCTTGGCGCGCCCCTCCACCTATATAAGGAGGGGCAGGGCTGCCCCTCCAAGCACACAACTTGCACCCCGCAAACCCTAGCTCCAAGCCGTCGGCGCCACCACCTCCTGCTGCCGCCGCCTAGGGCTAAACCCTAGCCACCGACTTGGGGCATCCCCTTTACCTAGCCGCCGGCCTAGCTCCCTCTACTTGGTGTGTCTAAACCCTAGATCGCCAAGCCTCTCTCATAGTCCACCATACTCGCTCTGGCTTAAGGCGAAGCCCTGCGAGATCTCCCCTCTACTTCCGGTACCACGCCGTCGTGCTGCCGGATTCGCGAGGAGAGTGCTACAACCTCCACGTCTTTGGAACAAGGAGAGGAAGGTCTTCATCGAAAGTACCGAACGCAGTGATCGATCTGGAAGCGCCTAACGCAGCGCCGGAAGGATCGTCTACGCGATCTTGAGATCGGAAAGAGTACGACTACATCACTCACGAAAATCTTCTCTTGTTAACCGCTTTGGATCTTCGAGGGTTAGTATTCCATCGACTCGTTGCTACAATCTAGTAGATAGATCTTGGCTTGTTTGTTTGCATGCGGTAGAAATTTTTTGTTTTCCATGCTACGAACCCCTAAAGTGGTATCAGAGCCGTGTCTATATGTAGATCTCACAGACGAGTAGAACACAATGGTCATTGTGGGCGTTGATGCTTTTGTTGTCGATTGCTTCTTGTGTACTTTGCATCTTGCAGGATGGTGGGATGAAGCGGCCCGGGCTAACCTTACATGACATCGTTCATGAGACTTGCTCCACGCTTGACATGCAACTTGTATTGCATAAGTGGCTTTGCGGGTGCCTGTTTCTCCCAACATAGTTAAGATTCAATTTACAACGGGTGATTGACAATACTAGTATCACTGTTGTGGTTCTTGTTCGTAAGTTAGAACGACACTTATTGAAAGCCCCAAACCACGTAAAACATGCAAGGAAAATTAGAGGCGTCTAACTTTGTTTTGCAGGGGTGTGCTGTGATGTGATATGGCCATAATTGTGATTATATTTGAAGTATGCAATGTTCCTTATTGTAAGTTGGCAACCGGCAGGAGCCA
This sequence comes from Avena insularis, assembly GCA_023614405.1. Taxonomy (NCBI): domain Eukaryota; kingdom Viridiplantae; phylum Streptophyta; class Magnoliopsida; order Poales; family Poaceae; genus Avena; species Avena insularis. Next base: position 370,790,772 of record CM042695.1, on the reverse strand, counting down.
TATGGTTGTATTTAAATTCTGTTAAGACCCGCGTGTCTATTCAAAGTAGTTGTAATAGTTGAAGCTGGTGGACGACAACCATGGAGCGGCGTCATTGACCTTGATGCAATGCCGGTGATGATGGAGATCATGTTCGTGCTTGAAGATGGAGATCGGAAGCACAAAGAAGAAAGGCCATATCATATCACATATTATGAATTGCATGTGATGCTAATCCTTTATGCATCTTGTATTGCTTAGTTAACGACGGTAGCATTATAAGATGATCCCTCAAGCACACAAATTTCAAGTTTTAAACTGTTCATCCTTAGTTAGCACTGTTGCTAAAGCTTGTTGTTTCGAAGCACCACGTGATGATCGGGTGTGTTAGGTTCTGCGAGTGTATACAACGTGAGCAAGCCAGATTTGCTCATGCGGAAGCTAAGGTTTGATCTTGACGAGCCTAGCATGTACAGACATGGTCTCGGAACACGGATCACCAAAAGGTAAAGCATGAGTCATATAGTAGATATGATGAACATGTTGATTGTTCGCCATTGAAGCTACATCAACTCTCGTGATGATCGGTTTTGATGTGGTGAATTTGGTTCGTGTGATCACTAAAACAATGTGAGGGATATTGTTTTGAGTGGGAGTTCAATGGCAATATGATTAAAAGTTGAACACTATTTATCATAAATTAAATCAAAGTGAATTTGCATAGTTGTTGCAGTCATTGGCATCCGTTTACCACCTTGCGCTTAGTTATAATTGAGATGATAGAACTATAGAATTCTGGTTAGTTACTTTACGAACTGGTATCGTATTGTTTTGAAGTGTTAATCTAAAGTTTAAAAGTCCTATTGCAAACTTTCAGTAAAGTTCCGGTTACTCCATGAAGTTTAATAATTGGTATTAAAATCGAGAGTGACAATTCCAAGAGTTAGTGTATGAGTATCATGTTTGTCTCCTTGATTCTTGATATTCAAAGAATTGTCTTAATATCAAGGTTATCTAGGATCTGAAAGAGTTGTTTCAGAAACCATGATGTGTGGAAGATATTTTGATATCTGAAACGAAGTTTTGGTTGCAACATGATAGAGTATAATATGGCAAAAGTCATGTTCTCATATTTGATGAGAATTTGCAAAAGATTGGAGACACTAGTTGTCCTAATCCTCCAAAAAGTTTTGGAAAGCAACATTATACTCGCGATTCACCGTTATAAGCTAAAGTAGCTTGATCATGAATAATTCCATGAGAAGGATGAATATTTGATGTAGGTAAAATGTTTATACATCAAGAGATTACTAAAGAAAGGAATTTGAAAGAACACCAAACATTTGATGATGGTAATCTACTTCAAAAGTGCAAGTCCAAAAACATTGGTATTTAACTATACATGCTTTGGACTATGTGTCATGTGTATGGCTCCACTGTTGATGTTGATAGATTCTTTCAAACAGAAAAAAGAAATACTGAAAGAGAATCTCATAAATATATGGCAGAAAAGAAAATACTAGAATTGTTCAGTTTAGGTATATAAAGGATATACGTGTTATGGCTATATTGTTTGCTTGTTAAACAAGGTGGTTCTTAAGTATTTGATATTGAATTTGTTGGTATGAATCATCATACGAAACAACAGAATTCATGAACTACAATGGCCTAAGTAACTAGCAAAAGAATATGTGATGATGTTCATCGAGAACAAATAAAGGTTTATTGTGTTGCTCGTTAAAAGCTTGCCTTCAAGATTTGTTTTATCAGGTATTATGAGAACAAAGGGGTTGTTCAATTAATTGCCGTAATCCATAAAAGATGGATGATTCACAAATCTCATTGGAGAAATCACATCCATAAAACTAGTGCTAAAAATGTCGAAAGACAAATTGATTGAAAGATCACTTATGAAGTGACATCACCGTTTAAATTATATTGGAAAGAAAACATGAAGAAACTCCATGTGGATGGAATTTTGGAGTCTTTTGATTTTTGATCAAATGACGCTTGTGAAACTTTCCTAGAGATAATTAAAACTTCGTTCATAGGCCAAAAGGGAACGAATGACTAGCTTATTTGAACTTGTACATATTGTTGTATGAAGTCCATTATGTGTAGTCAAGAGCGATGGATTTCAACTTCATATGCTTCCTCTGAAAATTTGAGTGAATATATGAATATTTACTTAATAAGGATGAAGTATGAAACAATTGAAAAGTTCAAAGATTTTCAAGATGAAGTGCAAAATCATTATAACAAGAATATAAATAGTTTATGATAAGATCATAAAGGAAGATATTTGAGTTACGAGTTTAGCATAATACCTAAGATTTAAGGAATCGTTCCGTGGATTTGCATTTCCCGAAACACCATAAGAGTATGGAGCGTTCGAGATATGTAATTAAACCTTGTTTGACATGGTAAGATCAAAGGTGTAATTCATAAAACTGTCATTATATTTTAAAGATTAAAAGCTTTAGAGACTACCATTTTTCCACTGAAAAGAGCTACATCATAATCCGTTGAATTGACACCATATAAAGTTATGGTTTGGGATAAAACCCAAGTTGTCCTTTCTTAAACATTGGTATGCTATGCATAAGAAAGATGTTTGCAACCAAAGTCGGATGAACCTATCTTTGTATGTTATTTCGAATAATTGTTCCTCCATAACATCGGAGACAAAAATGTTTGTCGCTTAGAACGTCAAGTTTCTTTAAGAAGGAATTTTTCGTGAAAAGTTAAGTGGGAGGACAATAGAACTTTGATAAGGTTAAAAGAACCTTAGCTATATGTGCAGAGTTGCGCAGCGCCGAAAAGTGTTCCGGAGGCAGAAACAATGCTCATGGCTCACGTGCCTCAAAGGTTGTGGTTACGGAGATCTAAGTTCCTATTAAAACAAGTAGGTCGAGTAAACAATCAAATACCAAGATTTGAGAGTTAAATCATTATTTGACAATAATGATCCGACTACATGCAAAGAAGCGATGATGGGCCCTGACTCCGTCAAATGGCTTGAAGCCATAAAATCCGTGATAGTTCCATATACGAGAGATCAAGCTTTGAACTTGAAAGACCCTCCGAAAGGTACAAGACCTTACAAATGATTTGGATCTATAAAGAAATAGACATGGATGTTTCACATCTATGAAATTATCGACATGCCGGGAAAGAGTTCACGACAATGTTCAAAGAGTTGACTATGACAAGATCTGATCTTTCATTAAGCGATATTTAGTCTAGACGGATTAATGTAGCAACTACGACATATAATTTTGTTATGTGTTGAATAAACAAAACAAGTTCTTCTAATAGAATGGTTACCAAGGACGTGTGCATGACACGGTCCAAAGGGTTTTGTTAATTCAAAGGATGCTAAAAGCATATGCAAACTTCAATAGTTGAAGTAAGCATCGCGGAGTTGGAATCTTCACCATGATGAAACTGTTAAAAGAGTTTAATTTCATCGGAGACGATGAAGATGCTTGCATTTGCAAGAAATTAAGTGGGAGCGCTAAGACATGTTTCTAATACATTATGTGGAAGACATATTGTTGATTGGAAATAATGTATCTTTTATTAACACAGGATAAGAATTTCATCTCGATGAAAGACTTAGGCAAAACCCAAATATTTGGCATCAATAGACGCTAATATGGTGTTGCCGAAAGTACATAGATGATATATTGAATGAGTTCAATATAGAAACTACAAGAAAGGTTCTTATCGCACAGAAAGGATTGAATGAGTTCAATATTGATGATATATTCTAGTGTATTGACACTTGATAAGTGAAACAAAGATTCAAGTATAGATTGATACTTGATGTATGAAATCACAAAGAGTATTTATATCAATCATGCTGTGATATGTACAAACCAGATATGTCCTATGCTCTAAATGATGTGAGCATATACCAGAATGATTCATAAGATGATCATTGGACGATAGTAAGGATATTATTATGATCTTTTAGAAGAACTAAGAACATATTGTTTTGTAGAAGTGACAAATAGATGGTTAGTTCATTGTAAAAGTACTACATTGATACTAGTTTTGTCACTAAGTACAAATTAAGTTTATCTCAATCTAAACTAAGGGTGGCACAATGTGATGGAAAGTAAGTTCCATAATGGATTTGGATGAGTTCCAAAGTTAAGACATTGTGACAAATACTACAACAAAAGGGCTAAGTATATAACTGCTATTATAGCAGCAAAAGAGGGCATTTGTGTCAAGTAGTTTGTTATCAAACTAGGTGTAGTTCATAGCAGGGATAATGCTATGAAGATATATTGTACGACAATATTATCAACATGTTTTAACCCCAAAGAACTAAAGGTCACACCAAAGGACCAAATTTATACAAAGCCATCTCATTAGAAAATGAGTGATGCGTAGAGACGCAAAGACATCCAATTACACACAGACCTGGAAGTGTCAGATCCGGAGATCAGTTGACCACTAGCAATCGTGTACATACGACACCAGAAAGCCATAGGTGTTGAATACACAAAGGTTTGAAACTAGATTATTGACTCTAGTGCAAGTGGGAGACTGTTGGAGATATGCCCAAGAGGCAATAATAAAGTGGTTATTATCATATCTTCATACTTATGATAAATGTTTACATACCATGCTATAATTGTATTAACTGGAAACATTAATACTTGTGTGATGTGTAAACATAAAAGAGTCCCTAGTAAATCCTCTTGTTAAACTAGCTTGTTGGTTAATATATGATCATGGTTTCCTGATCATGAACATAGAGATGTTATTAACAACAGGGTCATATCATTAGGAGAATGATGTGATGGACATACTCCTATAGTTAAGCGTAGCATAAAGATCAAGTCATTTAATATAGTTCATTTGCTATAAGCTTTCTAATACATAGTAACCAAATTCCTTCGACCATGAGATCATGCTTATCACCATCACCGGAAGGATGCTTTGATGACATCAAACACCACACCGTAACTGGGTGGCTATAAAGATGGCATTGAGTGTTCGGAAAGTATGAGTTGAGACACATGGATCAAGAGTGGGATTTGTACATCCATATGACAGATAGATATACTATGGGCCCTCTCGGTGGAATGTCATCCAATTAGCTTGCAAGCATGTGACTGGCTCACAAGGGATCACATATCACGGGAACGAGAAAGAGTACTTATCGGTAACGAGGTTGAACTAGGTATGTAGAGATACCGACGATCAAAACCTCGGATAAGTAAACTATCGTGAGACAAAGGGAAATTGGTATCGTATGTAAGTGGTTCATTCGATCGCAAAGTAATCATAGAAATATGTGGGAGCCATATGAATTTCCAGATTCCTCTATTGGTTATTAATCGGAGAAGTGTCTCGATCATGTCCGCATAATTCACGAACCATAGGGAGACACACTTAAGGATTCAATGTTGTTGAGTAGTTATGAAATGATGAGTAAGAGACCGAATGTTGTTCGGAGTCTCGGATGGGATCCGGGATATCACGAGGAGATCCAAAATGGTCCGGAGAATAAGATTCATATAAGGAAAGTCCTGTTTCGGGGTTGGAGAATGGTTCCGGTGTTTTCATCGGGAATGTTCTAGAAGGTTCCGGAATGTCCGGCACTCCGGAGGGGAAGGGTACATGAATGTGTCATTACAAGTTGGAATGGTTGCATCATGTACTAGGTGTCATCGCTGAACAAAATAAAGGGATAAATCAAATCCTAGTTTGAAAAGTCAAACGCCAATTTGAAAAAAAGTCAAACGGCTATTTTGTTTGGTGGAGGGAGAGTAGGAAACCTACTTGGGGAGGAAGTCCCTCTCCCTCCACCGCCGGCCCTTGGAGACCGAGTTGGGGAGGGACTCCCCTCCCCTTGGCGCGCCCCTCCACCTATATAAGGAGGGGCAGGGCTGCCCCTCCAAGCACACAACTTGCACCCCGCAAACCCTAGCTCCAAGCTGCCGGCGCCACCACCTCCTGCTGCCGCCGCCTAGGGATAAACCCTAGCCGCCGACTTGGGGCATCCCCTTGCCCTAGCCGCCGGCCTAGCTCCCTCTACTTGGTGTGTCTAAACCCTAGATCGCCAAGCCTCTCTCATAGTCCACCATACTCGCTCCGTCTTAAAGGTTTCTGTGAGATCTCCCTCTGCTTCGGCCACGCCGTCTTGCTGGAATCGCGAGAGTGCTACAACCTCCGCTGCCTGCTCTTTGGAACAGGGAGAGGAAGGTCTTTTTCCATGTACCAAGCGTGTGGGTTCGACCCATGGAAACAAAAATTCTACCGCATGCAAACAACAAGCCAAGATCTATCTAGTAGATTGAAGCAACGAAGATTAGAGTACATCACCGAAGATTCCAAAGCGTTAACTAGAGAAGATCTTGAGGGTTAGTATTCCATCGACTTCTTGCCGATCTCAAGATCATGTAGACGATCCTTCCAAGTGCTCTGCATGGGCCTAAATGGTCACATGTTAGGTACTGATGAATACCTTCCTCTTCCTTGTTCCAATTCGGCATGAGGTTGTAGTTCTCCTCGATTCCTAAAGACGACAACAGGGTGTCGGAAGTAGAGGGAAGATCCCGCAGGGTTTCGCCTAAGCCGGTGTGAGTTATGGTGGATCTAGGGTTTTCCGGCAATCTAGGTTTAGAAGGCCGGAGAGGAGGAGGAGGTGTCGGTGGCATCTAGGGCGACGGCGACGGGCCGATGGCGCAGGGCGGCGGCGCGGCGGCTGCGGCTGGCGACGACGGCGCACGATGGGGAGGGCTTGGTGTTATGGTCTTGGGGCAGCCCTCCCCCTCTATTTATGAGAGGGGGGCAGCCTTTGGAGAGGGGAGTTTGAATCCATACACAAACCCAAGTTGGATAGAAGGAATGACTCTTTCATTCTTCCACTAGGAAACCATTGTTCTAGTTTGACTTTTCAAACCTCCCTTTTGACTTTCAATTTAGAGCTTTAATTCTCTCTCGCAAATGCCCAACCAAGTGATCTAGGACATGATCCAATCATTCCACTTACACATGACACATTCATGGACCATTCCCCTTCCTGTCCGGTAAACCTTCTAGAACCTTCTAGAACCTCTCCGATGAAAACATCAGAATCTTTCCCGAACTCCGGAATCGGACTTTCCTTATATGAATCTTATTCTCCGGACCATTCCGGATCTCCTCGTGATATCCCGGATCCCATCCGAGACTCCGAACAACATTCAGTTTCCCTACTTACATTCCATATCTACTAAACAACATCGAATCCTTAAGTGTGTCTCCCTACGGTTCGTGAATTATGCGGACATGACCGAGACACTTCTCTGATCAATAACCAATAGAGGAATCTGGAAATTCATATGGCTCCCACATATTTCTATGATTACTTTGCGATCGAATGAACCACTTACATACGATACCAATTTCCCTTTGTCTCGCGATAGTTTACTTATCCGAGGTTTGATCGTCGGTATCTCTACATACCTAGTTCAACCTCGTTACCGATAATTACTCTTTTCTCGTTCCCGTGATATGTGATCCCTTGTGATCCAGTCACATGCTTGCAAGCTAATTGGATGACATTCCACCGAGAGGGCCCAGAGTATATCTATCCGTCATATGGATGGACAAATCCGACTCTTGATCCATGTGCCTCAACACATACTTTTCGAACACTCAATGCCACATTTATAGCCACCCAGTTACGGTGTGGTGTTTGATGTCATCAAAGCATCCTTCTGGTGATGGTGATTAGCATGATCTCATGGTCAAAGGAATTAGGTTACTATGTATCAGAAAGCTTATAGAAAATGAACTATTGAAATGACTTGATCTTTATGTTACGCTTATCTATAGGAGTACGTCCATCACACCATTCTCATAATGATATGATCTTGTTGTTAATAACATCTCAATGTTCATGATCGAGAAACCACGATCATCTATTAACCAACAAGCTAGTATTATAAAGAGGCTTTACCAGGGACTCTAATTTAGTTTACAAATCACACAAGTATTAATGTTTCTGGTTAATACTATTATAGCATGAATGTAAACATTTATCATAAACACAACGATATAATAATAACTACTTTTATTATTGCCTCTAGGGCATATCTCCAACAGTCTCCCACTTGCACTAGAGTCAACTAATCTAGATTACATCGTAATATACCGAACACCCATGGCGGTTTGGTGCTGGTCATGTTTTTCCCTCGGGAGAGGTTTAGTCAACGGATCCGCCACATTCACATATGTGTGTACTTTGCAAATCTTTATGTCACCATCTTCGACATGCTCTCGAATAGCGTGAAAACGTAGCTTGATGTGCTTCAGCTTCTTGTGTGACCTTGATGCTTGCGCATTGGCTATGGCGCCCATGTTATCACAATAGATAGACATTGGGTCCAGTGCACTTGGAACCACACCGAGCTTTGTAATGAACTCCTACATCCATATCGCCTCTTGTGAAGCCTCTGGAGCAGCTATGTATTCCGATTCAGTTGAAGATCTCGCCACAACACTTTGCTCTGCACTCCTCCAGCTAACTTCTGCACCATTCAAAAATAAATACGTATCCAGATTGAGATTTAGAATCATCCGGGTCGGTGTTCCAACTAGCATTGGTGTAACCATTAACAACGAGCTGTTCATCACCTCCATAAGAAAGAACCATATCATTAGTTATTCTCAAGTACTTAAGGATGTTTTTGACCGCTGTCCAATGATCCACTCCTGGATCACTTTGATATGTGCTAGTCAAACTAACAGCATATGCAATGTCGGGTCTAGTACATAGCATGGCATACATAAGAGATCCTATGGCTGAGGCATAGGGAGTCTTACTCATCCTTTCTCTACCTTTTGTTCTGGGACTTTGAGTTTTACTCAAGGTCGTATTGGGCAACATGGGCAAGAACCCTTTCTTGCTATCTTCCATTCCAAACCTCTTTAGAACTTTGTCCAAATATGTACTCTGTGACAATGATATTAGGCGTCTCAATCTATCTCTATAAATCTTTATGCCTAATATGTAAGCTGCTTTGCCAAGATCTTTAATTGAAAAACTATTATTCAAATAATCCTTGACACTATTAAGAAGGTCTACATCATTCCCAATCAACAATATGTCATCTAAATATAGTATTAAGAATGCTATAGAGCTCCCACTCACTTTCTTGTAAATACGAGCTTCTCCATAAGTTTGTATAAAACCAAAACTTTTGATCACCTTATCGAAACGTTGATTCCAACTCTGGGATGCTTGCTTCAATCCATAAATGGACCATTGAATTTTGGATACCTTGTTAGCATCTTTAGGATCGACAAAACCCTTGGGTTGTACCATATACAACTCTTCAACAATGTCTCCATCAAGGAACGCCGTTTTGACATCCATCTGCCATATCTCATAATCATAATATGCAGCGATTGCTAACAAAATCCTCATAGACTTTAGCTTCGCTACCGGTGAGAAAGTCTCATCGTAGTCAACTCCTTGAATTTGTCGAAACCCTTTTGCGACAAGTCGAGCTTTATAGACAGTAACATTACCATCAGCATCTGCTTTCTTCTTGAAAATCCATTTGTTCTCGACAGCCTTCCGGCCATCCGATAAGTCCACCAAAGTCCATACTTGGTTTTTGTACATGGATCCAATCTCGGATTTCATGGCTTCTTGTCATTTATTGGAATCTGGGCTCATCATTGCTTCCTCATATGTCACAGGGTCATCGGTGTTGTCCACCAACATGAAACTCATAACGGGATCATACCAATCAGGAGTGGTACCAGTTCTCGTTGACCTGCGAGCTTCCGTAGTTACTTCAACCAAAGTTTCATGATCAACATCATTAGATTCCTCTCTTATTGGCGTAGGCGCCACAGGAACCACTTCCGGTGTTGCGCTACTCTCAAGTTCGAGAGAAGGTTCAACAATTTGTCGAGTTCTACTTTCCTTCCGGTCACTTCTTTCGAGAGAAACTCCTTCTCTAGAAAGGATCCATTCTTCGCAACGAAGATTTTTCCTTCGGATCTATGATAGAAGGTATACCCAATAGTTTCCTTCGGGTATCCTATGAAGACGCATTTTTTCCGCTTTGGGTTCAAGCTTGTCTGGCTCCAACTTCTTTACATAAGCTTTGCAACCCCAAACTTTAAGGAACGACAATTTAGGTTTCTTCCCAAACCATAATTCATACGGTGTCGTTTCAACATATTTAGATGGTTCCCTATTTAAAGTGAATGCGGCTGTTTCTAATGCATAACCCCAAAATTATAGCGGTAAATCTGTAAGTGACATCATAGAACGAACCATATCTAAGAGAGTTCGATTACGACGTTCGGAGACACCATTACGTTGTGGTGTTCCTGGAGGTGTCAATTGTGAAAGTATTCCACATTTCTTCAAATGCTCGCCAAACTCGTAACTTAGATATTCACCTCCACGATCAGATCGTAGAAATTTAATCTTCTTGTTACGTTGATTATCTACCTCACTTTGAAATTCCTTAAACTTCTCGAAAGTTACGGACTTATGTTTCATGAAATAGATATACCCATATCTACTCAAGTCATCCGTGAAGGTAAGAACATAACGATAACCACCGCGCGATGCTACACTCATTGGGCCACACACATCGGTATGTATGATTTCCAATAAGTCTGTAGCTCGCTCCATCATACCAGAAAATGGAGTCTTAGTCATTTTACCCATCAGACATGCTTCACATCTTTCAAGTGATTCAAAATCAAGTGATTCAAGAAGTCCATCGGAATGGAGTTTCTTCATACGTTTCACACCAATATGACCAAGACGACAGTGCCACATATAGGTCGAGTTATCGCTCAATTTCAAACGTTTAGCTTCAATGTTATTAATGTTTGTATTTCTACAATCGAGATTCAATAAGAATAGACCATCTATCAAAGGTGCATGTGCATAAAACATATTACTCATATAAATCGAACAACCATTATTCTCGGACTTAAACAAGTAAACGTCTCGCAATAAACATGATCCGGATATAATGTTCATGCTCAACGCAGGCACCAAATAACAATTATTTCAGTATAAAAATAATCCCGATGGTAGCTGAAGAGGTAGCGTGCCGACCGCGATCACATCAACCTTTGATCCATTTCCAACGCGCATCGTCACCTCGTTCTTCACTAGTTTCATCTATTCGCAGACTTTTGTTTGAGTTACAAATATGAGCAACCAAACCAGTATCAAATACCCAGGCACTACTACGAGTACTAGTGAGATACACATCAATAACATGTATATCGGATATACCTTTCTTCTTGATGTTGCCGTTCTTCAAATCCGCCAAATACTTAGGGCAATTCTGCTTCCAGTGACCCTCTCCCTTGTAGTAAAAGCACTCAATATCAGGCTTAGGCCTAGCCTTGGTCTTCTTTGCCGGCGCAGTAACTTTCTTACCACCCTTCTTGAAGTTTCCCTTTTCTTAGACTTGCCTTGCTTCTTGAATTTGGTGGTCTTATTGACCATCAACACTTGGTGCTCTTTCTTGATCTCCACTTCGACAGACTTTAACATGGAGAAGAGTTCGGGCAACGACTTGCCCATGTTTTGCATATTGTAGTTCATCACAAAGTTCTTGTAACTTGGTGGTAGTGATTGGAGGACAAGATGAATCCCCAAAGCATTAGGAATCACTATACCCAAGCTTTGAAGCTTGCTTGCGTGCCTAGACATCTTAAGCACGTGCTCACTAACGGAGCTGCCCTCTTCCATCTTGCAGTTAAAGAACTTTTTAGAAGCCTCATAACTCTCAACTGTCACATGAGCCTCAAATATCATTTTGAGTTCACGGACAATATCATGTGGGTTATGGTTATCAAACCTTTTCTGAAGCTCCGATTCCAAACCATACAAGATAGCACACTGAACTGTGGAGTACTGATTCTTCCGAGCGAGGAAAACATTCTTTACCTCATCGGTAGAATCATCTGCGGGTGGGTCATCCAGTGGTGCATCTAGCACATAGGTCAAATTACCAGCATTGAGGACAATCCTAAAGTTGCGGAACCAATCCGCGAAGTTGCTTCCATTGTTTTTCAACTTTTCTTTCTCTAGGAATGCATTCAAATTGATGGCAGGGGCCGCCCATGATCTACAACATATTTGCAATAGTTTAGACTAAGTTTATGACAAATTGAGTTCTAATTAATAGTTAAATTAATCTAGGTGAACTCCCACTCAAAACAATATCCCTCACATTTTTTTGGTGATCACACGAACCAAATCCACCACATCAAAACCGATCATCACGAGAGTTGATGTAGCTTCAATGGCGAACAATCAACATGTTCATCATATCTACTATATGACTCATGCTTTACCTTTCGGTGATCCGTGTTCCGAGACCATGTCTGTACATGCTAGGCTCGTCAAGATCAAACCTTAGCTTCCGCATGAGCAAATCTGGCTTGCTCCCGTTGTATACACTCGCAGAATCTAACACACTCGATCATCACGTGGTGCTTCGAAACAACGAGCTTTAGCAACGGTTCTTACTAAGGATGAACACTTTATAACTTGAAATTTTGTGCTAGAGGGATCATCTTATAATGCTACCGTCGCGAACTAAGCAATACAAGATGCATAAAAGGATTAACATCACATGCAATTCATAATATGTGATATGATATGGCCTTTCTTCTTGTGCTTCCGATCTCCATCTTCAAGCACGAACATGATCTCCATCATCACCGGCATGGCGTCAAGGTCAATGGAGCTGCTTCATGGTTGTCGTCCACCAGCATCAACTATTACAACTACTTTGAATAATAGACACGCAAGTCTTAACGGAATTAAAAGACAACCATATGGCTCCTGTCGGTTGCCGACTTACAATAAGGAACATGGCATACATCATATATAATCACAATCATGGCCATATCACATCACAGCACCCCCCTGCAAAACAAAGTTAGACGCCTCTAATTTTCTTTGCATATTTTACGTGGTTTGGGGCTTTCAATAAGTGTGGTTCTAACTTACGAACAAGAACCACAACGTTGATACTAGTATTGTCAATTACCCGTTGTAAATTGAATCTTCACTATGTTGGGATAAATAGGCACCTGCAAAGCCACTTATGCAATACAAGTTGCATGTTAAGTGTGGAGCAAGTCTCATGAACGATGTCATGTAAGGTTAGCCCGGGCTGCTTCATCCCACCATCCCGCAAGATGCAAAGTACACAAGAAGCAATCGACAACAAAGCATCAACGCCCACAATGACCATTGTGTTCTACTCGTGCAACAGATCTACATATAGACACGGCTCTGATACCACTATAGGGGTTCGTAGCATGGAAAACAAAAAAATTCTACCGCATGCATACAACCAAGCCAAGATCTATCTACTAGATTGAAGCAATGAGTTAGATTACTCATCCTCAAAGATTCCAAAGCGGTTAATAAGAGAAGATTCTCGTGGGTGATGTAGTCGTACACTTGCCGATCTCAAGATCGCATAGACGATCCTTCCGGCGTGCTACGGTAGTGCTTCCTTGATCGGTCACTGCCGTTAGTACTCAATGAAGACCTTCCTCTCCCTTGTTCCAGTAGGTGGCAGAGGTTGTAGTTCTCCCTCGCGATTCCGGCAACACGACGGCGTGGTGTCGGAAGTAGAGGGAAGATCTCGCAGGGCTTTGCCTAAGCCTGTGCGAGTTATGGTGGATCTAGGGTTTTTCGGCGATCTAGGTTTAGAAGGCCGGAGAGGAGGAGGAGGTGTTGGCGGCGGCTAGGGCGACGGTGATGAGCCGGTGGCAGCGCGGCGGCGTGCGGCGGCGCGGCGGTGATATCCCGGATCCCATCCGAGACTCTGAACAATATTCGGTATCCCTACTTACATTCCATATCTACTAAACAACATCGAATCCTTAAGTGTGTCTCCCTACGGTTCGTGAATTATGCAGACATGACCGAGACACTTCTCCGATCAATAACCAATAGAGGAATATGGAAATTCATATGGCTCCCACATATTTCTACGATTACTTTGCGATCGAATGAACCACTTACATACGATACCAATTTCCCTTTGTCTCGCGATAGTTTACTTATCCGAGGTTTGATCGCCGATATCTCTGCATACCTAGTTCAACCTCGTTACCGATAATTACTCTTTTCTCGTTCCCGTGATATGTGATCCCTTGTGATCCAGTCACATGCTTGCAAGCTAATTGGATGACATTCCACCGAGAGGGCCCAGAGTATATATATCCGTCATATGGATGGACAAATCCCACTCTTGATCCATGTGCCTCAACACATACTTTCCGAACACTCAATGCCACCTTTATAGCCACCCAGTTACGGTGTGGTGTTTGATGTCATCAAAGCATCCTTCTGGTGATGGTGATTAGCATGATCTCATGGTCAAAGGAATTAGGTTACTATGTATCAGAAAGCTTATAGCAAACAAACTATTGAAATGACTTGATCTTTATGCTACGCTTATCTATAGGAGTATGTCCATCACACCATTCTCATAATGATATGATCTTGTTGTTAATAACATATCAATGTTCATGATCGAGAAACCATGATCATCTATTAACCAACAAGCTAGTATTATAAAGAGGATTTACCAGGGACTCTAATTTAGTTTACAAATCACACAAGTATTAATGTTTCCGGTTAATACTATTATAGCATGAATGTAAACATTTATCATAAACACAACGATATAATAATAACTACTTTTATTATTGCCTCTAGGGCATATCTCCAACAGCAATACAACAAGATACATAGACCGCCACCCAACTTCATCTATGACTAGAAGTCCACCTTCAGGTTATCATCCGAACCCCCTCCAGTATTAAGTTGCAAGCAATAGACAACTGCTTTAAGCAAAGTGTGTTAGGTAAACAGTCCACATGTTCCATGAACAAGAGACCGTTGTTTTCTCCCTAGTAGCAACAACACAACTACAACCGAAGAGATTATTGTCACTTCCCTTGGAAACTAGAGGCATGAACCCACTATCGAGCATAAATACCCCCTCTTGGAGTCACTAGCAACTACTTGGCCAAGATAGCTACTAACAACGGAGGGCATGCAAGATCACAAACAACACAGACATGATAGAATCAAAAAGACAAAACCATTAATCAAACCAACATAATAATCTCAATATCCATCGGATCCTCCCAAACACATGCATGATTACAAATAGATTACATCTTGATCATGAACGGAGCTCACAAGATCTATACATGAAAGCACAAAGGAGGAGATACAACCATCTAGCTACTACATGGACCCATAGTCCAAGATGGAACTACTCACGCATCATACCGAAGAGAAGGCCTCCGGGATGATCTCCCCTCTAGAAGGGTGCCGGGAAGAAGTTCAGATCCCCCCGATCTAGGGACGATGGTGGCGGCGGCTACAGACGGTTTCATGGAGATTTGATCGGGTCCTCAGGGTTTCTACATCGAGGGCTTTTTATAGGCGAAGGGGGAGACCGAGGAGGCGGCCAGGGTTGGCAAACCCTAGCCAGGCGCGGGGCTGGGCCAACTCGTTCCTGGGGTGGGGCTGGCCCTCTGGCTGGCCCCTCTGGCTCTCCTCTAGACTTCTTGTTCCCCATGGAAAGTAATTGACTTTGACGTTTGTCCCGTCCAATCCGAGAATATTTCTTTACTAACTTTTCTGAAACCAAAAACAGCAGAAAACAGGCATCTGGCACTGTTGCAACTTGTTAATAGGTTAGTACCAGAAAACATGTAAAAAACACCTCAAAGTGTAGACAAGTAAAGCAAAGTAGATACTAAACAAGCATGGAGCATCGAAAAATATATACGTTTCCAACGTATCAGCTGTACTCTCTCCATCAAGAGGCCAAAAGTTATATATAAGATTTCTATCCTTATGAATCTCACTGGGAGGATAAAATTTAGAGTAAAAGAGAGATGTCATCTCCTCCCATTCCATGGATTTTCCATTCTTCAACAGCTTATACCATTCTCCAGCTCTCCCTTTCAAGGATATGGAGAGTAACTTCTTCTTCACCTGTTCAGTTGTGATATATGCACACTTAAATAACCCTCATAATTCATGGATAAAAGCAAGTGATCACCAGGATGGACAGTTCCATCCCCAAAATAATAATTATCCATAACAATATTAACAATACTTGTAGGTATCTTAAAAGGATCTATCTCAACAGGAGGTGGTTCATCTACTACCCTAGCAGCGGTAGTAGTTTTCCCAAACAGAAAACCAAGTGGGTAATTGTAGGGTTTCGTAGCATTGAAAACAAAAAATTTCTATCGCATACAAACAAAGAAGCCAAGATCTATCTACTAGATTGTAGCAACGAGTCGATGGAATAACTCACCCTCGAAGATTCCAAAGCGTTTAACGAGAGCGGATTCTCGTGGGTGATGTAGTCGTACTCTTCCCGATCTCAAGATCGCGTAGACGATCCTTCCGGCGCTGCGTTCCAGCGCTCCCTTGATCGGTCACACGTTGATTGACGAAGACCTTCCTCTCCTTGTTCCAGCAGGAGGCGGAGGTTGTAGCACTCTCCCGCGATTCCGGCGGCCTGGCGCGTGGTACCGGAAGTAGAGGGAGATCTCGAGCCGCCTTAAGCCGGAGCGAGTATGGTGGAGTATGAGAGAGTCCTCGGTGTTCTAGGGTTTAGACACACCAAGGAGGGGGCAATACGGCGGCTAGGGTTTAGCTAGGCGGTGGCTAGGGTTGGCCCTAGGGCCGGCGGCGGCTATGGAGGCGGCGACGGCTTGGGGCTAGGGTTAGAGGCGTAGGAGTTGTGTGTCTAGGAGGGGAGCCCTGCCCCTCCTTTTATGGGTGGAGGGGGCCGGCCAAGGGGAGGGGAGTCCCTCCCCAACTCGGCTTGGTGGTGCGCCGGCGGTGGGAGGAGGAACTCCTCCCCCAAGTCGGTTTCCACCTCCCTCTCCACTTCCCAAAATTGCCGTTTGACTTTCAAACTTGGCGTTTGACTTTTCAAACAAGGATTTGATTAATCCCTCTATTTTGTTCAGCGATGACACTTAGTACATGATGCAATCATACCAACTTGATATAACACATTCATGTACCCTTCCCCGAGTCTTGGACATTCCGAACCTTCTAGAACATTCCGATGAAAACACCGAACCATTCCCCAACTCAAACGAGACTTTCCTTATATGAATCTTATTCTCGGACCATTCCGGATCTCCTCGTGATATCCCGGATCCCATCCGAGACTCCGAACAACATTCGGTCTCTTTCTCATCATTCCATAACTACTCAAACAACGTCGAATCCTTAAGTGTGTCTCCCTACGGTTCGTGAATTATGCGGACATGATCGAGACACTTCTCCGATCAATAACCAATAGAGGAATCTGGAAATTCATATGGCTCCCACATATTTCTACGATTACTTTGCGATCGAATGAACCACTTACATACGATACCAATTTCCCTTTGTCTCACGATAGTTTACTTATCCGAGGTTATGATCGTCGGTATATCTACATACCTTGTTCAACCTCGTTACTGATAAGTACTCTTTTCTCGTTCCCGTGATATGTGATCCCTTGTGAGCCAGTCACATGCTTGCAAGCTAATTGGATGACATTTCACCGAGAGGGCCCAGAGTATATCTATCCGTCATATGGATGGACAAATCCCACTCTTGATCCATGTGTCTCAACCAATACTTTCAACACTCAATGCCACCTTTATAGCCACCCGATTCACGGTGTGGTGTTTGATGTCATCAAAGCATCCATCCGGTAAAGGTGATATGCATGATCTCATGGTCGAAGGAATTAGGTTACTATGTATCAGAAAGCATATAGCAATTGAACTATTAAAATGACTTGATCTTTATGCTACGCTTATCTATAGGAGTATTTCCACCATATCATTCTCCTAATGACATGATCTTGTTGTTAATAACATCTCAATGTTCATGATAGGGAAACCACAATCATTTATTAACCAACAAGCTAGTGATGTATAGAGGCTATACTAGGGACTTCAATTTAAGTTTACAAATCACACAAGTATTAATGTTTCCTTGTTAATACTATTATAGCATGAATGTAAACATTTATCATAAACACGAAGATATAATAATAACTACATTTATTATTGCCTCTAAGGCATATCTCCAACAGTCTCCCACTTGCACTAGAGTCATCTAATCTAGATTACATGGTAATATACCGAACACCCATGGCAGTTTGGTGCTGGTCATGTTTTGCCCTCGGGAGAGGTTTAGTCAACGGATCCGCCACATTCAGATCTGTGTGTACTTTGCAAATCTTTATGCCCCCATCTTGGACATGTTCTCGAATAGCGTGAAAACGTAGCTTGATATGCTTCAGCTTCTTGTGTGACCTTGGTTCTTGCGCATTGGCTATGGCGCCCATGTTATCACAGTAGATAGACATTGGGTCCAGCGCACTAGGAACCACACCCAGCTCTGTAATGAACTCTTTCATCCATATCGCTTCTTGTGAAGCCTCCGAAGCAGCCATGTATTCCGGTTCAGTTGAAGATCTTGCCACAACGCTTTGCTTTGCACTCCTCCAGCTAACTGCTGCACCATTCAAAATAAATACGTATCCAGATTGTGATTTAGAATCATCCGGATCGGTGTTCCTACTAGCATCGGTGTAACCATTAACAACGAGTTGTTCATCACCTCCATAAGAAAGAACCATATCCTTAGTTCTTCTCAAGTACTTAAGGATGTTTTTGACCGTTGTCCAATGATCCACTCCTGGATCACTTTGATATCTGCTAGTCAAACTAACAGCATATGCAATGTCGGGTCTAGTACATAGCATGGCATACATTAGAGATCCTATGGCTGAGGCATAGGGAGTCTTACTCATCCTCTCTCTATCTTCTGCCATTATTGGACTTTGAGTTTTACTCAACATCGTATTGGGCAACATGGGTAAGAACCCTTTATTGCTATCTTCCTCATATGTCTCAGGGTCATCGGTGTTATCCACCAACATGACATTCATAAAGGGATCATACCAATCAGGAGTGGTACGAGTTCTCGTTGACCTGCGAGGCTCTGTAGCAACTACAACCGAAGTTTCATGATCATTATCATTAGCTTCCTCTCTTATTGGTGCAGGCGTCACAGGAACTACTTCCGGTGCTGCGCTACTCGCAAGTTCGAGAGAATGTTCGACAACCTCGTCGAGTTATACTTTCCTTCCAGTCACTTCTTTCGAGAGAAATTCCTTCTCTAGAAAGGATCCATTCTTGGCAACGAAGATTTTGCCTTTGGATCTATGATAGAAGGTATACCCAATAGTTTCCTTCGGGTATCCTATGAAGACGCATTTTTCCGCTTTGGGTTCTAGCTTGTCCGGCTGTAACTTCTTTACATAGGCTTCACATCCCCAAACTTTAAGGAACGACAATTTAGGTTTCTTCCCAAACCATAATTCATACGGTGTCGTTTCAACGGATTTAGATGGTGCCCTATTTAAAGTGAATGCGGCTGTTTCTAATGCATAAGCCCAAAATGATAGCGGTAAATCTGTAAGTGACATCATAGAACGAACCATATCTAAGAGAGTTCGATTACGACGTTCGGACACACCATTACTGTGGTGTTCCGGCGGTGTGTCAATTGTGAAAGTATTCCGCATTTCTTCAAATGCTCGCCAAACTCGTAACTTAGATATTCACCTCCACGATCAGAACGTAGAAATTTAATCTTCTTGTTACGTTGATTCTCTACCTCACTTTGAAATTCCTTAAACTTCTCGAAAGTTTCGGACTTATGTTTCATGAAATAGATATACCCATATCTACTCAAGTCATCCGTGAAGGTAAGAACATAACGATAACCACCGCGCGATGCCACACTCATTGGACCACACACATCGGTATGTATGATTTCCAATAAGTCCGTAGCTCGCTCCATCATACCAGAAAATGGAGTCTTAGTCATTTTACCCATCAGACATGCTTCGCATCTATCAAGTGATTCGAAATCAAGTGATTCAAGAAGTCCATCGGAATGGAGTTTCTTCATATGCTTCACTCCAATGTGACCAAGACGACAATACCACATATAGGTCGAGTTATCGCTCGATTTCAAACGTTTAGCCTCAATGTGATTAATATGTGTATTTCCACTATCGAGATTCAACAAGAATAGACCATCTATCAAAGGTGCATGTGCATAAAACATATTACTCATATAAATCGAACAACCATTATTCTCGGATTTAAACAAGTAACCGTCTCGCAATAAACAAGATCCCGATATAATGTTCATGCTTAAAGCAGCCACCAAATAACAATTATTTAAGTATAAAAATAATACCGATGGTAGATGAAGGGTAGCGTGCCAACCGCGATCACATCAACCTTTGATCCGCTTCCAACGCGCATCGTCACCTCGTTCTTCGCTAGCTTCCGCTTTGATTCGCAGACACGCTTGAGTTACAAATATGAGCAACCGAACCAAAGATTAAATACCTGTGCACTACTACGAGTACTAGTGAGATACACATCAATAACATGTATTTCAGATATACCTTTCTTCTTGATGTTGGCGTTCTTCAAATCCGCCAAGTACTTTGGGCAATTTCGCTTCCAGTGACCTTCTCCTTGCAAAGAAACACTCAAGTCGTGCTTAGATCCAGCCTTGGTCTTCTTCACGGCGTGGTAACTTTATTACCACCCTTCTTGAAGTGTCCCTTTTGCTTAGACTTGCCTTTCTTGAATTTGGTGGTCTTATTGACCAACAACACTTGGTGCTCTTTCTTGATCTCCACTTCTGCAGATTTTAACATGGCAAATAGTTTTGGCAACGTCCTGTTCATGTTCTGCATGTTGTAGTTCATCACAAAGTTCTTGTAACTTGGTGGTAGTGATTGGAGGACACGGTAAATCCCCAAAGCATTAGGAATCACTATGCCCAAGATTTGAAGTTTGTTTGCGTGCCTGCATCTTAAGCACATGCTCACCGATGGAGCCCTCTTCCATCTTGCAGTTAAAGAACTTTTTAGAAGCCTCATAGCTCTCAATTGCCGCATGAGTCTCAAAGATCAATTTGAGATCACGGACAATATCATGTGGGTCTGAATTCTCAATCCTTTTCTGAAGCTCCGATTCTAAACCATACAAGATAGCACACTGAACTGTGGAGTACTGAGTCTTCCGAGTTAGGTAAACATTCTTTACTTCATCGGTAGTAGTAGCTGCAGGTGGGTCACCCAATGATGCATCCAAAGACATAGGTCAAATTACCGTGTGAGGACAATCCTCAAATTATGGAACCAATCCAAGTTGCTTCCATTGTTTTTCAACTTTTCTTTCTCTAGGAATGCATTAAAATTGATGGTAGGGGCTGCCATTGATCTACAACATATTTGCAATAGTTTAGACTAAGTTTATGACAAATTGAGTTCAAATTAATAATAAAATTAACCTAGGTGAACTCCCACTCAAAACAACATCCCTCACATTGTTTTAGTGATCACACGAACCAAATCCACCACATCAACACCGATCATCACGAGAGTTGATATAGTTTCAATGGCGAACAATCGACATGTTCATCATATCTACTATATGATTCATGCTTTACCTTTCGGTGATCCGTGTTCCGAGACCATGTTTGTACATGCTAGGCTCGTCAAGATCAAACCTTAGTTTCCGCATGAGCAAATCTGTCTTGCTCATGTTGTATACACTTGCGGAATCTAACACACCCGATCATCACGTGGTGCTTCGAAACAACAAGCTTTAGCAACGGTGCTAACTAAGGGTGAACACTTTATGATTTGAAACTCATGTGCATGAGGGATCATCTTATAATGCTACCGTCGTCTACTAAGCAATACAAGATGCATAAAGGATTAACATCACATGCAATTCAAAATATGTGATATGATATGGCCTTTCTTCTTTGTGCTTCCGATCTCCATCTTCAAGCACGAACATGATCTCCATCATCACCGGCATTGCATCAAGGTCAATGACGCTTCTCCATGGTTGTCGTCCACCGGCTTCAACTATTACAACTACTTTGAATAGACACTTGGTCTTAACATAAATTAAAGACAACCATATGGCTCGCCGGTTGCCAACTTACAATAAGGATCATTGCATACATCAAATATAATCACAATCATGGCCATATCACATCATCGCACCCCGCAAAACAAAGTTAGACGCCTCTACTTTCTTTGCATGTTTTACGTGGTTTGGGGCTTTCCATAAGTGTCGTTCTAACTTACGAACATGAACCACAACATTGATACTAGTATTGTTAATCACCCGTTGTAAATTGGATCTTAACTATGCTAGGAGAAACAGGCACCATAAAGCCACTTATGCAATACAAGTTGCATGTCAAGCGTGGAGCAAGTCTCATGAACGATGTCATGTAAGGTTAGCCCGGCCGCTTCATCCCAACATCCCGCAAGATGCAAAGTACACAAGAAGCAATCGACAATAAAGCATCAACGCCCACAATGACCATTGTGTTCTACTGGCAACAGATCTACATATACACACGACTCTGATACCACTGTAGGGTTTCGTAGCATGGAAAACAAAAAAATTCTATCGCATACAAACAAACAAGCCAAGATCTATCTACTAGATTGTAGCAACGAGTCGATGGAATAACTCACCCTCGAAGATTCCAAAGCGTTTAATGAGAGCGGATTCTCGTGGGTGATGTAGTCGATCTTCCCGATCTCAAGATCGCAGACGATCCTTCCCAAGCGTTCGGCGCTCACATCGCTCGGTACTGACGAAGACCTTCCTCTCCTTATTCCAGCAGCAGAGGTTGTAGCACTCTCCTCGATTTCAAAGACAACGACGTGGTACCGGAAGTAGAGGGGAGATCTTGCAGGGCTTCGCCTTAAGCCGGAGCGAGTATGGTGGAGTATGAGAGAGTCCTTGGTGTTCTAGGGTTTAGACACACCAAGGAGGGGGCAAGCCAGCGGCTAGGGTTTAGCTAGGCGGCGGCTATGGCCTAGGCAGCGGCGGCTTGGGGCTAGGGTTAGAGGCGAGGAGTTGTGTGTGTCTAGGAGGGCCCTGCCCCTCCTTTTATGGGTGGAGGGGGCCGGCCAAGGGGAGGGGAGTCCCTCCCCAACTCGGCTTGGTGGTGCACCGGCGGTGGGAGGAGGAACTCCTCCCCCAAGTCGGTTTCCACCTCCCTCTCCACTTCCCAAAATTGCCGTTTGACTTTCAAACTTGGCGTTTGACTTTTCAAACAAGGATTTGATTAATCCCTCTATTTTGTTCAGCGATGACACTTAGTACATGATGCAATCATACCAACTTGATATAACACATTCATGTACCCTTCCCCAGAGTGCGGACATTAGGAACCTTCTAGAACATTCGATGAAAACACCTAACCATTCCCCAACTCCTAAACGGACTTTCCTTATATGAATCTTATTCTCCGGACCATTCCGGATCTCCTCGTGATATCCCGGATCCCATCCGAGACTCCGAACAACATTCGGTCTCTTTCTCATCATTCCATAACTACTCAAACAACGTTGAATCCTTAAGTGTGTCTCCCTACGGTTCGTGAATTATGCGGACATGATCGAGACACTTCTCCGATCAATAACCAATAGAGGAATCTGGAAATTCATATGGCTCCCACATATTTCTATGATTACTTTGTGATCGAATGAACCACTTACATACGATACCAATTTCCCTTTGTCTCACGATAGTTTACTTATCCGAGGTTATGATCGTCGGTATCTCTGCATACCTAGTTCAACCTCACATCGATAAGTACTCTTTTCTTGTTCCCGTGATATGTGATCCCTTGTGAGCCAGTCACATGCTTGCAAGCTAATTGGATGACATTTCACCGAGAGGGCCCAGAGTATATCTATCCGTCATATGGATGGACAAATCCCACTCTTGATCCATGTGTCTCAACCAATACTTTCCGAACACTCAATGCCACCTTTATAGCCACCCAGTTACGGTGTGGTGTTTGATGTCATCAAAGCATCCATCCGGTAAAGGTGATATGCATGATCTCATGGTCGAAGGAATTAGGTTACTATGTATCAGAAAGCATATAGCAATTGAACTATTAAAATGACTTGATCTTTATGCTACGCTTATCTATAGGAGTATGTCCACCATATCATTCTCCTAATGACATGATCTCGTTGTTAATAACATCTCAATGTTCATGATAGGGAAACCACAATCATTTATTAACCAACAAGCTAGTGATGTATAGAGGCTATACTAGGGACTTCAATTTAAGTTTACAAATCACACAAGTATTAATGTTTCCTTGTTAATACTATTATAGCATGAATATAAACATTTATCATAAACACAAAGATATAATAATAACTACATTTATTATTGCCTCTAGGGCATATCTCCAACAGTAATCCATATTGGAAACAAGTAACAAGCAGTAACAAAAGCATATACTTTGATTAGCTTAGAACTGACTCTTCTATTCCGTATAATCTATCTTACTCACAGTAAAAGTTTCCTCTACCAGTTCCACTCTTCAATAGCGCCTCACTCCCTGGCAACGGCGCCAGAAAATAGTCTTGATGACCCACAAGTATAGGGTGTGTATCGTAGTACTTTCGATAAACAGGAGTGTCGATCCCAACGAGGAGCGGAAGGTGCTGAACAGTGGTATGGAGCAGGAAATTCCTGTGAATACTTAGCAAACTGATTTTTAATGGTTTTCTGACAAGGCAACAAAACAAAGAGCAAGTAACAGAAGTAACGAACAAACGGAGAAAGTGGCCCAATCCTTTCTTAGCAAAGGAGAAGCCGGTGGAAATACTTATAAGGACCAAACGTTCTCGAGGACACATGGGAATTCTGTCAAGTGCTTTCGCTTCAAATAGCCGAGTACTCTTCGCTGGTGTTTGTAAGTGTTGTGTGGGTGAACCTGTGCTAACATACCGCCCTTCCTAGGACTAATACATACTTTTTATTAAACCCCCTGCAAACATCCGTAACTACAGGAAAGTAATTAAGATATAAATCTAACTACAGCCTTAAATTCTGAGATCCTACGCTCCCTTGTGCAAAGGTGTCCTAACAGGGGTTCAGGTTTCTGTCACTCCGGCAACCCCACGATTAGTATCCAAATACACAATGCATCCCCCTAGGCCCATAAATGGTGAAGTGTCATGTAGTCGACGTTCACATGACACCACTAGAAGAATAGCACCACAACTTAAATATTAAACCATTGAATAACAACTCATCACAGATCTACTAATAACAACATGACTTCTCCCATGTCCTCAAGAACTAGACGAACTACTTAGAGGACATCATATGGATCAAGATCAAAGATGATATGATAATGGATAACAATATGAACATAAACAATAATCCAATGGTTCCACTCACAAGCATCAACTACAATAGTAATCAACACCGGGAAAGATTCCCCTAAGAACTAAAGCAATATCCACCACAATTGTTACAGCGGGACGGATTGGTGGTGATGGTGCTGGTGGAGATGATGGTGTGGATTATGATGATCCCGATGAAGCCTAGCTTGATGACGGTGTTGATGGCGACGATCTCCCCTCTCCGGGAAGGAATTCCCCCGGCAGAAATCTATCTGCCGGAGAGATCTTTCTCTCGGTGTTTTCCGCCCCCAAAGGCGGCGGAAATCTATCTGTGGTCGCTCCCTCGGTATTAGGGTTCCGAAGGGAAGATATAGGCGAAGGGGCAGAGTCGGAGGCCGGGCAAGTGGGCCACACCTTACCTAGGCGCGGGGTCAGGTGTGCCCGCGCCTAGGGGGTGTGGGACCCCTAAGGCCCATCTTCGTCCCTCCTTCTGGCTTCCTTCGTCTTCTGATAAAATAATATGTTTCCATATTTTTCTGGTATTTTTCCAATCTTCGCGAAATTGCACCGAAACGCCTTCTTTTCCATCAGAATCCAGACTCCGGCAGTCCATCCTCCAAGAATCATCCAACATGCATAAACAGATGAAAAGCCATAAATAATACCTCATAATAAGACAAATATCAATGAATAGAGGTAAATTATGATATAGAATGGTGATGCAAATTGGGCGTATCAGTGGACTGAAATTTAGGTCGGGAAGAACCATCTTGGTGATCTGATGCTGCTGGGGACCCGAGGAGAACGAGCTGACGAGGAGGAGCAGTTGGCGAGGAGCACTGAGCTTAGAGGTGCTCTCCCTGGCCTTCTCCCTTCTCCCCTGGCGAGATCGGTCCAAGTAAAGTGGTCTTGGGCAAGGAGGCCATGGGTGACACATGGAAGAGATCACAGCGTGCTAGGTGAGGAGGACATAGGCGATGCATGGAAGAGATCCGACATGCTAGGCGAGGCTGGTCCTGGGGGCTGACACAGGGGAAAAGGGAGGCGCACTGCTAGGCCGGCAGATCTTGGGCGGAGACACGGTGAAGAAGTAGGCAAGAAAGTCCGGGAGGAGACGCGGGGAGATGTCAGCAAGCAATTCTGGGCTGCAACATGGGGAAGAAGGTCGCGACCGAGAAGAACCGATCCCGATCACATTTGAAATAATCAGGGGCAAACTTGTACTTTTGTACCTTTTCACCTGGTCGGAAAAAACCCAGTGTCTTATATTCCGGAACGGAGGGAGTATATGGCAGCCGCCGTGTAACCACGCTACGATTGTGCAACGTGCCAATGTGTGTGGTTATTTTTAATTTTTATCGAATCAATGTCTGTTTTTATATGGGTGTGGTTGTCAGGATGGAAGCGGATAGGCCATCTCCAACGGGATCTATTTCAGATACCGAATAGTTTGTTTGGGTTTGTCCGGAGGGAAACATCTGATGGGTTGTCACCCTGCCCGCATGTGCTATTAACACGACATATTTTTGTCGCGCCATTTCAACCTTCTTGGCTAGTTTCTTGTGCTAATTTCCGCCATCTTAGTCATTTGAAAGGCCACACCGACCACACACAAATAGTTTAAATAAAATAGATTTAAATCAAAGAAGTTCAAATAATCTGACCATTGTTGTCATGCGTGATCCCATAGCTCAACCAAATGCCATTAGAAGTGCACCGTGAGTTGCAGGATGATGAATTTCATGATGTGCGTGAAGAAACTCTTGAAACATTGTCGTTTTGCACTGGGGCTCAACCAGCTCCCCATGGCACTTTCACCTGTGGTCAAAGTTCCTCTCATCACGCTCGTCCTCAATAATCATGTTGTGCATGATCATGTAGATAATCATCACCTCGGACATCTTTTCGGTGCTCCATGTTTTTGCAGGATGCCGAACAACCGACCAACGTGATTAGAGCACTCCAAATGCTTGATCCACGTCCTTCCTACATGCCTCTTGTTTTCTTTAGCAAACTTGTGGTAAACGAATTGTCTTCACAAGTGGGAACCACTCAAGATAGGTACCATTGCATAGTTAGTATCCACTAGAAAATTAGAAGATGAAGGTTAGGGATGTATAAGATTCTGGAGAACTTTGTGTGCGTAGGGGGACATCGAAACAAAAATGGGCAGATTTGAAACAAATGGTGGAGGCAGTGCAGTTGAATGATGAGACTAGTAGGGTTACATTGAAGAGTGGGTATGCTAGTCGGTTCATAGTCGAGGGCTATGCTTCATTGGAGATTTATGGTGTTTCCCTTACAAATTTCTATGGAAAATAAAAATTCCCCTTCAAGTAAAAAAATATCTGGTTAATAGTGAATACCAGTGTACTTACCAAGTGCTCACTAGGTAAGTTGGTCTGGCAAGTTGTGTTTCGTGCTATGAATTTATTTAGACCTCCCGATAGTGCAGTGGATCTAGTTGGTACCTAGATCCAGTCGTTTCCTACATCTTGGTGGAAGCTTATGCTTAGGGGGAGTGTAGTTGTTTGCCGGGTGATTTGGAAAAGTAGGAATGATGCTTGCTTCAATAACAAGTTTCTATATGAATCAGCTAGTGTGATATACGAATTGTGTAATATGATTAACTCCTAGGCATGATGTTGTAGAAAAATCAAGGGCAATAAAATCTTGAAGACACTGTGGAGCGAACCATGATGGTGATGCGCGAGGTGTTTCAACGATGCCTGGCTGGGCTTCTACCTCCGCGAGGATCACTGGTTGAACATTTGACCTCTTCATCTAGATGTGGAGTTGATTTGATTACCAAGCTTGGTTTTTTAAAATTTAATAAGCTTGTTTTTAATTCTAGGTTTTAGAGTTGTGTGACCTTTTTCCTGCATGTGCTAAGCTATAGCCCTGCTTGAATTTGGTTTAGACTGTGTTTTTGCCTTCATTTTGTTTTGTTTTTGTGTTGTAAGATAAGCTAACATTTTCTTCAATGCAAATCAAAGGGAGGCTCATTTGGTCATAAAAAAGCTAGTCGCTTAGTGGGTTTATGTCTTAGCTAGCTACTATTTGCCGGTTCACGAGCAAGAGCGGATTTACCACATGTAGATTGGTCCCCCTGTATCTTCTCTGTCACACGATTGTTGGAGATTCATGTAGAGTCCATGAAGTCAGCAGCGGTCACACATTTGCATCTAAGACCCCAAAAAGGTTGGAAAATATCTAAGGTCTCCATAACAGTGAATAACGGACGAACCGACCCTATTGTGAGGTCTCCCAGATCTCAAGGCTGTCCCCCAACCCTCCTCCTCGTCGCGCCCCTGCACCACCACCGCCTCGTCCCGCCCCCTCCCACACATGCATACACAAACTCCAGCAACGCCACAGATCTCCATCTCCACCCCAAGCTCGACCCCCTCCCTCAAATCGACGACCGACACGCGAGGGGAGGCTACCTCTTCCTGCAACGCGACTTAGATCACCGTAGTTGGAGGCCCCTCCGCAAGCCCTGCTCGACTCCATCCCGCCTCATTGGCGGCCAACACGATCCGTGGGAGTGAAGCCCGCAACGTCGGTGGCCACTGCCACCCCCACCGAGGCGACTAAGCCCCTTCCTTCCCTATATTCCCATGCAGGCGACCTTCTCAAGCGCATCGCGCCCATGGACGCGAGTTGTTCCCCTTGATGGCGGCTCCAATCGAGCCAGTAGTGTTTCTTGATTTTTTTTTTCTTGTTATGTGGGCTACAATGAGTGCCTATTTCATTTTTTCCTCCTAGATTCAGATCCGAAATCCAAAAGAATCTATATTTTTATGTTTGTTACTTTGAATTTGCGTTGATACATAGAAGAAACATCGATGAGAAAGTTCATAAAAAAATGTGGGTAGGAAGTTTCTATTGGATTGGCAAGGTTCTAGAATGTTTGCTTTTTTCTTCACCTTTTTTTACGGATCTGCTCGATTTTTTCTGAATCGTGTTGCAGATGGAAACATGTATGTAACTTGGTTGAATTTATTGTCATTTTGTTTAGTAT
The DNA here is from genome assembly GCA_023614405.1 of Avena insularis. NCBI lineage: Eukaryota > Viridiplantae > Streptophyta > Magnoliopsida > Poales > Poaceae > Avena > Avena insularis. The sequence continues at coordinate 370,761,420 of CM042695.1, read as the reverse complement.
TTTGGAGTGTATGATTCTTATATGAATCTGTATGCATCTTGACTATATTAAACCATGTGCGAAATAATCTTGACACCTCTATGGATCCGGGAATAGGGGTGAATATTGCTAGTACCAAAATGAAACAAAGAATTTTTCCTATTTCTTGTAGTTAGTTTTGGTTCTTTTTCCTATTTGCTCTACCTTGTTATTGAATCTTGCATGAATCTCCCAAGATTCGGTTCAGTCTCATATGAATCTATATATGTTTTGTTCATGAATCTCTTATGAAACCTTGGATATTATTTCCACCATTAAATTTGTTGATACAATTTTACAAAAAAATGTTGATATTTTGTGGAAAAAATTATTGATATGATTTTCGAGGGAAAAAATATATTGTTGATATTATGTGAATAATATTTTCCTGGAGTAACTATGATGAACTGCATATGAAACATCCTAAAAACAGTGTGAAAATAGCGTATTTGATTATCTTTGAAACAATTATTTGATTTATGCATGAAACAAACAACAAAATATGTTGAAAATATTTTGGGTCCCGTTGAATCTAATGAAACATGATAAACCTTATCAATATTCGCCTAGAAATACTATATGAATTTTCACAATTCTTTGAAAAACATGTCAGAACTATGCATTTTAACTTTTAATTAGATTGGCTAATTAAAACTAGCTAATTAAATAAAGAGAGAATCATACGTGACTCAAGTTTGTCTCTTGAAGAATCCCAAACAAGAACATGAGAAACCTTGAAAGGACAGGAGACGTTGTGCAAAATTTGATTGGACCTGAAGAATGAGGTAGAAAAGGTATCCTGTGAAACCGTTAACACGAATATCCAATAAATCGACGGTAAAGATGTTGCGGGGGCTCAATTTACATGTGGTATTGCATTTCTCGTTCACGGGCAAGGGAAGAGGAAACTGCGCGCAACTGCGCGCTGACACCTCAGATCGATCTGCCTCTCTGCCCATCTGGAAGCACAACAGGCGCCTATACTAGTTGCTACTTGGATCGAGACACGGGACGGGGAACCGGTCGTTCGGGAACGACTGGCTAGGGGCGCGCATCTTGTCGCATCGGCGCCACGAGTACATACCACGAAAATAGGCGTTGCAAATGTTGGAAACGGTAGGTACGCCGGTTGAGGTTTCTTGTAAATAAAAGAATCTTAACTTTTTATCTAAAAAAGAATCTTAACTTCCTTAGGTCATGTTCGGTTAATCCACCTCACATGTGGATTGGAGTGGAATGAATGGGATTTGCTTGGATTTTGACTTAGATTGGATTTAATCCCTCTCAATCCACCTCAATCCATTGCAAACCAAACAGGCCCTAACTGATCCCATTGTTATACCAAAGCTAGCTATCAACAATTCCATTTCAATTGTACTACTACCTACTCCCTCCGCTTCATAATATAAGATGCTTTGGCTTTGTGAAAGAAGTGTATCTAGACTTCTTTTAGTGTATAGATTCGGAGTGAACCTACACACTAAAAAAGGTCTCGATACACTCTTTTGAAAAATCTAAAACAACTTATATTATAAAATAGAGGGAGTATGTTCTAGTATAATATAAGCATTTCTATCCAGGACGGATCCAAGATTTGACCATACGGAGGCCAAGACGATGGTGACGATAAAATAGGTATATAACAAAACTATATTGAATCTTAAATATATGTAGTTTTGTTATCCGAAAGAATGTGTATTAATATTATCTTCATTTTATTTACTTTACGAGTACAAACCCATCAAACAAGTCTATGATCTCATGAACATTAAAATTTATATAAATTTTCTTTATAAATACGAATAACTATATAAGTTTGTATAAGAATACTAAATAAATAAAGGAGTGATCTAGTATATGAGCATGTGGGTCAAATAATAAATTCACCATAAAGAAGATAAACATGAAAATACATCAAGTCTTCTAGTACTCCCTCCGTTTAAAAATATAAGATGTTTTAGGTTTGAACCTACACAATAAAAGATGTCTAGATACATCTCCTTCACAAACCTAAAACATCTTATATTTTTAAACGGAGGGAGTATACACTATGGATATCAAGCTATAACATTGTATTTTTTTGATAAAAAACAAACTACATTCTACTAGTTTGAGTGTAGGTCTATGCCCAGACCTATCAAATAAATCAATAACACAATAATTAGTTAATCACTAAATAATTTGTAAAAAATACTAGTGTAGATAATCTGCAGTTGGTCTGAACGAAACAATTTATATTAGATAGGATAATCAAACTAGCAATTCTAGTAGCCAACATGCAACATATTTGGAATCACACCTTAGGGTGATCGATTAACGAATTGGGCATGGCGTGTGGTGGCGGCATACCGTATTTGATAGTTCCTAGACGCACGAGAGTTGTGCTTTGTGTCGTCGCTAATCTGTAATGACAGAGATGGCGACACCTTGTAATGATAGACATGACGACGCCTGAATATAAAATCCCGATCCTGGTGAAGGCGCTCAACCAACGACACCCTGACCCAGGGTAGGCGCCGCCACGGTGGAGACGGAGAAAGAAGAAATAAGCCGACTAGATCGTTGAGGAAAACTGAGTAGAGCACAAATCCAGACACGTCTCATAGATCAGTCGGTCGATCTTTGGCCTTGTTGATGCTTCAATAGGTATGTATTACCTTTTAATGGCTAATTTTTTAGACTTGGCCCATAAAGCTTCAGCAATCAGCATAATGCACACATTGGTCCAAAATAGATAGAGTATTACAATTAGCATAGTATCAAAACTAGTGCTAGCTCCCGCTATATATCTTTGAGGGTGGCTGAGCCATAGGGGGCCTGGCCACCCCTCACCCCTCGCTGAATCCGCCTCTGTTTCTTGCAGTTTAGAAGGGAGGCAGTAACGTACTTAACTGCCTATGTGGTGATACATATAGAACTCGATCACCCATCGTTATTTCGGAGGCACGGATTACCAATCCAATCTACACACCGAATCACACATTCACCAGACACACGATTACAAATTTATAGCCTAGAAGATATGCTAGCTAAGAACGCATTAACCAGCAGTAATTCAAAATCTGTCAGAATAATTCTTTTCCGATCACCCTTGATCGCTGTAATCTTTTCATCCGATTCTCCATCACTATAAGACCGCCAGTCGTATATCATCCTCCCCTCCTTTCATCCCCGCAACACACCGTCAATTTTCTAGCTAGCAAACCTTGCTCCCCGTAGCTAGCGATCCGCGCGCGTCCATGGCTCGCAAGAAGGTGAACGTGGCGTACATCCCGAGCGACCCGACCCGGAAGGCGACCGGGAAGAAACGCGCCGTGGGCGCGATAAAGAAGGCCGGCGAGCTGTCCGTCCTGTGCGGCGTGGAGGCGTGCATGGTGATCGTGCTCGAGGACGGGACGCTGCAGGCGTGGCCGTCGCTCCCGGAGGCGATGGCCACCATCGACCGCTACAGGTCCATGCCCGAGGTCGGCCGCTGCAAGAAGAGGATGGACGGCGAGGGCTACGTCCGGGAGCGCATCGCCAAGCTGCAGGAGCAGCTGCGCAGGGCGGAGCTCGACAACCGCCGCCGCGAGACCACGCTCCTCCTCCACGACGCCATGGTCGGCCGCCGCCGCAAGGACCTCGACGGCCTCACCGTCGAGCAGCTCGTCGGCATAGGCTGGACCACGGAGAACCTTGTGAACAAGATCAAGAACTGCATCGCGCAACGCGGTGGGCAGCCGGCCGCCGGCGTGAAGGGTAGTAGTGAACGGTTGCCTGCTTATGATCCCACCGTTGCCGCCGACGTGGAGGTTCCCCACCTGATGCAGATGCAGCCGGGATGGGTCATGGAGGTGGTCAAGGCCGGATGGGACATGGACAACGCCTTAGCGTGCAATGGCAATGGCAGCAGCAGTGGTAGCAGGAGCGATGGCAGTACTGTCGGCATCGGTAATATGGACGCAGGATGTGCGTGGGCTGATCCGGCTAGTTATTTTCCTCATGCATAATAAGGAGGGTGCTTAGAATAGATGCAACGTCGAAATAATTCCGTAGAATGTCTGTGTTGCAACAATCATTGTTTAATTACGTACTTATATACTACTTTTATTATTTATCCTTGAACTGTTAATGTTAAATCAATGGGCGGACTTGATCGTTGTAATTTGCACCAATGTTATGCGCTACCGTGGGCATGCATTAGAATCCATGGCGAAAGACAAGGAAAGATCATATGACGACTCTGGATGATCTTCACTTCTAATCCGCGCGCGACAGAGATCGCAACCAAAAAGGTCGAGATATATCAATCGACGTCATGAGAAGCCGTTATCCCGTTGAGCGAGGCGACGGATAGAAGCAGGCGAGACGAATCCATTTCGTGCGTCAGCATATATATGAAGAACGACAAAGATCTCCTTTTTTGACGATAGTTTTACCTCTGTAGGCTGCAGCCCGTTGTCAGGTCCCTGCTGATGGTGAAGACGAGCATCGATCGGGCGCAAGCTGAAGAACAAGCAGCAGGCGAAAATAGGAATTCGCCCCAAGAGGTCGGCCTGGCTCAAGAAGCCCAACGCCATGTTCAGCGGTCCGATCGAGAGCACAAAGCCTGTATATTTGTCTTGGAACTTACCCAAATGGCCCATTTGCGAAGCGTAGAGGCTAAGCGGCCAAGTGACCCAAGTGGCCAGGAGGAGGAAGGTGTCTGTCTGACCCAAATGTCTTGGACTTCTTGCATTACTGTGTCGCACTCACGTCAGAGATGGTAAAAAACCAACTAGGACAGAAAGTTTGGAACTTGCATTTTATAGCGAAGGAGAATGGCGCGGATCGAGTTCTTCTACCCAGGAAGCAGGCATTAGGATTTTTTTGCCACGGGCTCGCAATGCTTGGTTTCGTGCGTGCACCGATGGATCTTCCAAAAGTAATCTAAATTAGCTCCCGATCGTGGTAGGCTGTGGCATTGGAGGACTTAGGGTAAGGTTGCTAGAAATGTCATGCCAACCAGGCGGGAGATAATGTGTAAGATAGCGCCCTTGTTGTGGCAGCTAACCTAGCAGCCACCACCGGCGCAGCGGCCAAATCTGGTTTCTCTTCAGGTTCTCCGTTTTGATCAAACGAACAGTTAAATGGCTACATAACCCAGTAGATTGAGATTGCTTCGGTGGTACTGTGACGGTACTGCAGCGATCATTCTGTCAGGACTGAATGTCTATGTTTCCTCGCGCACCTTCTTTCAGACCAAACGCACCCGAGTTGCCCCGTCCAGCCACACACTTCTTCAGGGCTCGCGCCTCGTCCCATCTATTGGCCCGTTTGATATCTTTCTTGCACTTTTGCATCTTGGCATGGTCATTGGGCATTGCCAGTATGTAAAGAGCAAAACCAATTTTACAGGGATTGAGTAGATGGAGATAACAGAAATGTGCACTGCTTTCTACTGAAAACGAGGACTCAAGAGTTCGCACGCAACGGGACTCATTCCCTGTGTCAAAAGGAATGAACCTGTAATTTCGTTTTATGCGGCAAACGCCATTATCCTCTCCTGTAGGTCTTTCGTTTTACTAATATACTAGCAAGATCTGGAGTCCAGGTAACTCAAATCACTGGTTACCACGCTCCTTACGACACTGATGACGATGGAAACCTTCTGCGACCAGTAATCTGTTGGCAAAAATCGAAAGTGCAGAAAAATGATATCTGGAGGTTACATGAAGTAGTGCTAATTATGCACCAGGTAGCTAGCGAGTTCTCTTTAATCTTGCAATAAGCTTTGATGCTTTCCATCTTCTGAAATTTTGATGACTGAACAACAACCGTTTTAGGTAGGGTGGCCCATTGTTCAATGAGAGGCTCACACACACCAACAGGTTATAAAAAGCTCATCGGGGAGACAAATAGGGATTCAGCAATGAGGAATCCCTTTGCCAAGCTACAGATTAGTAGTGGCCTGATGATGCAGCAGCGGCGGCGGCAGGTCTGCATGGAGGTTGGTTCTATCTGCAATGCACTAAACTCGAACGCCACTGGGCTGCTGGCCTCCAGACTTGGCCTAAACCCAACCTAACAAATGGGAAATTTCGATTGGTCCCGCGATAACTTAGGAGGGGACTCTGCAATGATAATGCCTGATTGGCATGGGGTATGCAAATTCCGTATTACCGTAAAGGGATCAGATAATCCACCAAAACCGGACCGTACGTGTCTTGTCAATAGATATTGTTCAGGCTATGTTTAGTTGGTGGAGGGAGCCTGTAGCCACACTGAAAAACTCCGGTGGCCCTTTATTTTTCAAAAACTCGAGAACCATATTTTGAATTTTTGTCTTTTTGAAAAAAAACTAGATGTAGTCAATGAAGTATAATACAAGTGTGCAAAATCTTAATACGAACTATTTTGTACTATAGGATACATAAAAAACATCAAAAGTGTGAATCTGAATATAGTGAATAGTGCATTTTAAAGACTATTCCATATTTCAAAACTATAATTTTTTCTTCAGATTTTTTCATTTTTGCGTAGCTTAGAATAAAAAAAATCGTATAAAGATTTTGCATGCTTGTAGAAAACATCATTGATTGCATCCACACTTTTATCAGAAATTTTTCAAACTTGTAAATATGATTTTCAAATGTTTTAAATAAAGGGCTCCATGGAGCCTTATCTCCATGTATTAAGCTCGCTTTCAACCACCGCCACTTCACATGAGCACTGTTACGCCATCGGTCAAGTATTGAGTTTCGGCTAGTATATCAAACTCTACACTGATACGGTCATTTCGCCGGATCGACCTTGTCAGAAGTTGTTGAAGACGCAACAGGCGCTTTATCAATCCTTCCTAGCTCCTCAAGCTTGCACACGTCTCACGCATGTACAGACTTTGGTATAATTTTTGTCTTGTTTTGGAATGCATCAGCAGTTTCTGCTCTCAAATCAAATGAACGGATTGGTTTGTGATCAAGGCGTATACAATGGTCTTATCTTAATTAGTTGGGCCATACTAAATGATTGATGAGTTGGAAGAGAAAGATAGGAAAAAATGTTGTCTTCTCTTGTCTAAGAGATGTTATTGATATTTTGGAAAAATAACAACTTGTATTGATTGTGGTCTCAATGAGCTGTTTATATAGAGTACAAAACTTGGGGAGGAAGAACGCTGGCCACATCTTTGGTATGGTGGGGCATCTTATTTCTGGAGGAGGTATCACCCACCTTCAATATGCGAACGATACCATGATTATGGTATAGGGCTCGGATCTCGATATTATTAACCTTAAGTTCCTGCTTCTCTACTTCGAATTCATGTCAGGTCTGATTTACTTCGACAAGAGTGAGGTTATCATTCTAGGGTACTCCGAGGCGGACCGACAACGCATTGCCGATAACCTCAACTGTAGACTGGCGGACTTCCCTGCTACCTACCTAGGGATGCCCATCTGTGAAACTAGGGTCTTGATTAAGGATCTTCCACCCCTGTTGTTTTTCTAGTAGTGTAGCTAGCTAGTTGTGTCGACTGTCCTATTTTGCTCTGTTGTATATGTGACTATCATTTTATTTTTTTGATGATATACCAGTGTGTCGATGAAAGCATTTAGAGCTAGACAAGGAAATGATCGCATCAACTATATTTAGAATCGGCATACAAAATTTATTCAGCCAAAAGATTATTGTAGAAATAATGAGACAATTATTTGAGCTTTGGTATGTCGAGCTTATATTTAAACATGTATTCATGAAGTCTATGTTGAGATGTTAGAGCCCAATGAAAGATTAATTTTTATCACCTGATATGGCGGATTGCTGTTCTTTCAATGTGATGATGTTATTTTTTATCACCTGATATGGCGCCCAATGCAATTGTTCTTTCATTATATTTAAACCTGTATTCATGAAGTCTATGTTGTAGGTGTAAATTTCCTCTTTTTATCACCTGATGATAATCTGATGATGTTAATTCTCTCTCGTCCCCTCTCATCCCCAAAATTTAAAGTAAACAAGTGAATGATTAAGAAGTGAGAGGAAATGTTGGGAAATGATAGAAAATGTGGGGATTGGGTGAAAGGAGGGATTCACCAAATCCCCTACTATCCCAAACTCTGAGGGGGTGAAAATACCCTAGAAGTAAACAAGGCCTAAAGTAAGAAGTGAGGTAAAAAGGCAAGGGGGGGGGGGGGGAGAGAAATTAAGACAACTTTTGAAAGAGAGGTGATGTTGTTTGGACCAAAGTATAGTATAATCACTTTTTGCTCTTTTCTATCCCTAGCAGCACCTAACACTGTCTCCATAAATCGTGCTCTAACGACGTCCTATCCAATATAAAATCCAAAGATAGCCCGAGTTTTGCAGAGGCATTAAACTGGCCATGATCGACGTCTTACACCTCTCTTGGCGTACCCAAATAAGGCTCCGAGGTTTCACACGACACCGGATCGAAACCGTTTTATTTGATAGTAGTATAATTTTACTTCCTGTAATTTATAGTGTTTGACATTCCTAACTCTAGGTGGTGAAAATATGTGCGACTCGCATTGTGACGTCAGGTTATTTCTTATCTAGATCCACCTACATACGGCAGTACGGCTGCCATTATTGAATCTGACCTCTGTCAGGAACAAATGAACGAAAGATTTTGTTAAGAGTCAAACAAACCAATGCAAGTTCATAGCGTGTACGCCGAGAAGATTGACCTAAAGGGGCGTCATTTCGCGCAGTTGATCCCGTTTATCCCACAGATAACAGAGGTTGCTTTCTGTCGGTACCAAACAATGGACCGGCCGGTTGATGGTGAAGGACACACGTATAGGCCATGCCCCATGCATGGTCCGCCGAGCTGGGCAAACCGGGAGGTCTTTTTTGAACTAGTAACACCTGCTAGTACACAGCCTCTAGCTACTACTCTGGTGTCCTGTTTGAACTGAACTGGGTAAAACGACCTTCATTACTTACTGACAGTCACTTGGCCAGATAGACATTTACAACAAACCAGCTGGGGTGAAATTTCCCATCTGACCACCAATTATCATCGGAGGCACATCGGACCCCTCTCTCGTCAGAAAGTGGCTGCTGTTGCAACATATCGAGACGAGAGGTGTGTTCATGTCACTTTCACCTAAAATTTCCCCTCTCGATCGCCAATCACCATCGGTCACATGGCCCGCGCGCCTTCTCTTCTCCATGCTCGCACAATGTTCTGGCGGTATATAAATATCCAGCAGTGCCCGCGGCCACGCTCCACAACACGCTGACTGACGCCTCCCGCCGCGTCATGAAGCTGGACGCCTCGCCGAGACAGAGGACCACCCAAGATGAAGCAGAGCAGGATGAGGAGGGCTTCATCATCGGCACTGAGCCACGGAAGCTCCCCACCAGCTGCGCTCCGGGCTACGACGACGAGGACGAGGAGTCGCCGGCGCTGGTGCCGCCGCTCAACTTCGCCATGGTGCACGACGGCGTCTTCCGGTCGGGGTTCCCCGGCCCGGCCAGCTTCCGGTTCCTGGGCTCCCTCAACCTGCGCTCCATCGTGTGAGTTGCCTTCTTGGCCGTGGCACTGTGACGAGCGCGCGGCTGTCCTGAACTAATTCCTTACCGGCGGTGACGCTGACGCCATGGCTGTTGATTCGTTGGTTCTTCCATCCTGCAGGTACCTGTGCCCGGAGCCGTACCCGGAGGAGAGCGCGCGGTTCCTGGGGCGCAGCGGGATCAAGCTCCACCACTTCGGAATCCAAGGCCGCAAGGTAGACACCTCACTCTTTCGTTTCACGCGGATGCACCACTCGAATCGCTCTCTGCATACATACTGATACGGCACGCAGTTCGTCGATCAGAGCAGCCATGGCTGGCAACATCATCTTGTTGGTTGGTTACAGTGGATGCTTTCGGCAGCAGCACTTGCCTTTTTCCGTGTGCTGCGTCCGTATGTCTCACGCGTGTCTTATCTGACAGACATACTAATTTGGGCAGACCATCGGGGCAACTCCCTGCTTGCTTAACTCTATAGTCTGTCTCTTTCATTAGCACAAACATTAATAATCTACTTTACTGACATCATGCGTACATATAGCGCATAGCTGCATATTTACTTTCTAATTTTCTAGCCTTTCGATCACTAGAGCATTCCTGTAGTTTATCTCACCTTTTTACCTGCCATGCTACATGTCCCAGTATGTGAAAAAAGAGATGTCTGCTTACCAATCATCATTTCTCAACTGTATAAATTAGTAGTACTCCACTAGAAAAATGACTCGGTAAGAACATATTCCATTGCTCTTGTTCACGAAGCCATGACCTGCTACTGCTAGCTAGCTAGTGGAATGCTAAAGCCTAAACACTACAGCACATGCGCGCTAAGCCGTCGGCGTAGGCTAAAATGTCCTCGATGTATGGTACGCCGACGGCTGTCGGCGGCGTAGCCTCCTCGGCAAAGGACTCCCTCGGCGGAGCACATAGAGGCCGTCGGCGTAGGCTAAAATGTCCTCGGCGTATGGTACGCCGACGGCTGTCGGCGGCGTAGCCTCCTCGGCAAAGGACTCCCTCGGCGGAGCACATAGAGGCCGTCGGCGTAGGCTAAAATGTCCTCGGCGTATGGTACGCCTCCTCGGCAAAGGACTCCTCGGAGCACATAGAAGCCGTCGGTATCAAAATCTTAGTCTATGCTGTAGGGCGAGGCAATCAATCGGCGTCCGTCGGCATAGCTTGTGGACAGGTTGCAAAAACATTTTTTTAATTCTTTTTTCAAATTTTGAATCTTTAAATTGTTTGACTCGTTAATCTCTCACTTTGAACATTTTTAACACTAATTACACTTAATATTTAATTAAATTGCAATCTTGGTCAAACTTTCCAGCTGGTCACCCATCCTAATACTACTCCAGCTCCAGCACGCTTAACTTTCTCGTTCCTTCAGAATCTGTTTCCCAAAGTAATTCATACATTGTTGTCAATACTATGATATCAATCCTATTAACCCTTATATCAACATGTCACATGTTTGTATTTTTTGAAATTACAAACAATTATTTAAGTAAACATTAATGAATAAGTAAAAATATTATTGAATTCAAATAAAAATATAATAATTTTACTTTTTTGTATTTTTCTATTTAATATGGAATAATTAATATCTTTAAATCTGTAAATCGGAATTTAACAAATAATATGTCTAAATTGATTAAAAAAATGAGAGGAACCCAAATATAATATCCATGTCAACTAATCATGAACCCTCCGTTTTTGAATTATCTATTTGGTGGTTGCTTTAGAAAATTTCCTTTTTGCGGTCGGATAATGAAAAATGGCTTTTTGGTGCGATGAAAAGGAAAACTTGCATTGAATGTTTGATAAAATAGCATATTGTGAACCTAAAAATAATTTTTGTAAAAAATCATGAGCATCGGATCATGTACCTGTAGTTCATATCTGACCCACCTCCTACCGATTCGGCAGGAATTTGTCTTTTTCACCAAAGGTGGACGAAAAGGTTTTGGATCTCCCTGTTGGGACATTGTCTATATAAGGTGGTATAGTATTTTTGTAAAATGTGGTGGTAGCATTTTGAATTAGCCATTTGGTGGTTGCTTCACAAAATCGTCCGTTTTTTGTGCTCGGAAAATGGGAAATGGCTTTTTGGTACGACGAAAAGGAAAACTTCCTCCTGCAACATTGTTTGCCATCCCATGATACATGTGTATGCACAATATGGGCATATTATCATAAACTATGCATTGATTCTAGCCATAACATTGGTCATTTGACCCGAAAGCCAAGAAACCTCGAATGAGATAGGTCATTTTGTGGAAAAAAAATTGAGACATAATCAATATATCAAGTTTACTATTTTTACTTATAACTATGTCACATAATATGACACCACGTGAAGGTTTCGTATTGTTTCGATCGTTTTTGATTTTTTTATGCCTGTTTTAAACTATCGTCAAACTTTGTCAAACGGCGGGCATGAAGATTCTTAGCTCAGGGCCGAGCCTCGCTAAACTTCCATTGGATCTTTGATAAAATAGAATATCGTGAATCTAAAAATTATTTTTGTAAAAAAACATGATCATCGGATCATGTACATGTAGTTCATATCTGACCCACTTCCTACCGATTCGGCAGAAATTTGTCTTTTTCACCAAATATGGACGGAAAGGTTTCGGATACCCCTATTGGGACATTGTCCATATAAGGTGGTATAGTATTTTTGTAAAATATGGTGGTAGCATTTTGAATTAGACATTTGTTGGTTGCTTCATAAAATCGTCCGTTTTTTGTGCTCGGAAAATAGGAAATGGCTTTTTGGTGCGACGAAAAGGAAAACTTCCTCCTGCAACATTGTTCGCCATCCCATGATGCATGTGTATGCACAATATGGACACATTATCATAAACGATGCCTTGATTCTAGCCATAACATTGGTCATTTGACCCGAAAGCCAAGAAACATCGAATGAGATAGGTCATTTTGTGAAGGTTTTTTGAGACATAATTAATATATCAAGTTTGATATTTTTACTTATAACTATGTCACATAATATGACACCACGCGAAGGTTTCGCATTGTTTCGATCGTTTTTGAATTTTTATGCCCGTTTTAAACTATCGTCAAACTTTGTCGAACGGCGGGCATGAAGATTCTTAGCTCGGGGCCGAGCCTCGCTAAACTTGCATTGGATCTTTGATAAAATAACATATTGTGAACCTAAAAATGATTTTTGTAAAAAAACATGAGTATCGGATCATGTACCTGTAGTTCATATCTGACCCACTTCCTACCGATTCGGCAGGAATTTGTCTTTTTCACCAAAGATGGACGGAAAGGTTTCGCATACCCATGTTGGGACATTATCCATATAAGGTGGTATAGTATTTTTGTAAAATGTGGTGGTAGCATTTTGAATTAGCCATTTGGTGGCTGCTTCATAAAATCGTCCGTTTTTTTGCTCGGAAAATGAGAAATGGCTTTTTGGTGCGACGAAAAAGAAAGCTTCCTCCTGCAACATTGTTCGCCATCCCATGATGAATATGTATGCATAATATGGGCATATTATCACAAACTATGTCTTTATTCTAGCCATAACATTGGTCATTTGACCCGAAAGCCAAGAAACCTCGAATGAGAGAGGTCATTTTATGAAGGTTTTTTTAAGACATAATCAATATATCAAGTTTAATATTTTTACTTATAACTATGTCACATAATATGACACTACGCGAATGTTTCACATTGTTTCGATCGTTTTGGAATTTTTTATGCCTGTTTTAAACTATCGTCAAACTTTGTCGAACAGCGGGCATGAAGATTCTTAGCTCGGGGCCGAGCCTCGCTAAACTTGCATTGGATCTTTGATAAAATATCATATTGTGAACCTAAAAATGATTTTTGTAAAAAAACATGAGCATCGGATCATGTACCTGTAGCTCATATCTGACTCACTTCCTACCGATTCGGCAGAAATTTGTGTTTTTCACCAAAGGTGGACGGAAAAGTTTCGGATCCCCTTGTTGGGACATTGTCGATATAAGGTGCTCTATTATTTTTGTAAAATGTGGTGATAGTATTTTGAATTAGCCATTTGGTGGTTGCTTCATAAAACCATCCGTTTTTTATGCTCGGAAAATAGAAAATGTCTTTTTGGTGCGACAAAAAGGAAAGCTTCCTCCTGCAACATTGTTCGCCATCCTATGATGCACATGTATGCACAATATGGGCACATTATCATAAACTATGCCTTGATTCTAGCCATAACATTGGTCATTTTCACCCAAAAGCCAAGAAACCTCGAATGAGATAGGTTATTTTGTGAAGGTTTCTTTGAGACATAATCACTATACCAAGTTTGATATTTTTTCCTTCTAACTATGTCACATAATATAACACCACGCGAAGGTTTCGCATTGTTTCGATCATTTTTGAATTTTTAATGCCCGTTTTAAACTATATATAATGTTTTATGTTTTACTTAATTTTTATTTATAAATATGTAATATTTGAGTGTAGATAGATAGGTCTTATTTTTCTGCAAATTTTGATATATTATTTGTATTTTTCCGAATTAGAATAATTTAGTTATGATTTTTCAAAGTTTAATGAGATAAAATAAAAAATAGCTACGCCAAGGGCAGCCGTCGGCGTATGCTAGGATATACCAAGGGCAATTCTACGCCGACGACTGCTTGGCGAAGCTGGCCTAGACGATGACGTTGGCCATCGTGTAGCGACCGGCCGTCGGCGTAGCTTTTCATCCCTGTAGTGAAAGGCCGTCGACCCTGACAAGTTGGTGTTTGCTCGCAGTTTCTCCGGTCGGCGATTACCAATGTAGTATATGAGCCGACAAACTTAACGATCAACGATTACCAATGTAGTATATGAGCCGACAAACTTAACGATCAACGATGCGTGCAAAACTCCCCACTCTCATCGATCAAGATAACTACTCCAAAGTGTACGTGTTCTGCCTGGAAAAAAATACTAACTGAAACGCACCTCCTTGTGTTAATGCAGGAACCGTTCGTTGGCATCCCTGAAGAAACAATCCGTGAGGCGCTCAAAGTCATCCTCGGTACATATCTATCTATCTCCTGCATTGCCAAAGATCTTTACTGAATAAAAAGACGCAATGTGAATCAAACCCACATGCATTTTTACAGAAATTCCACCAAAATTAACCACTTGAAACCGATCTCTAACCTTTCTCCTCGTTTCAATTAATTGGTTCATTCAGACGTAAGAAACCACCCGGTGCTCATTCACTGCAAGAGAGGCAAGGTACATAGGCGTTAATCATTCATTCATTCTGCAAACATGACATTCCAAATTGCTAGTATAAAATTGGTCAGTTTCATGACGACTATCATTTTTTACGACATTTCAGCACCGAACCGGCTGCGTGGTGGGGTGCCTGAGGAAGCTCCAGAGGTGGCGCCTATCCTCGGTCTTCGACGAGTACCTGCATTTCGCCGCGGCCAAGGCGAGGAAAACCGACCAGAGGTTCATGGAGCTCTTCGACACGTCAACCCTGCTGCACCTATCGGCCTAGCTAGATCCCGTGTGTTAACGAGAGGGGGTCGATCTTTTTAGTTGTTTTAGCCTGTCCCGGTCATGCTGCGCCGTCTAGCAACCTGTTTTTTCTATTGTGTTTGTTGGTTGGTTTCCACGATTCAGCAGAGAATAACGTTCTTAGAACCACTACCATTGTGTTTGTTGTTTGTGGGTTCCATGACTCTGGGAGCTTCCTCTAATTGGTGTTTGAACAATCTGAGTTGAGCAAACGCATGGTGCATGCATGAATGACGAATCTGGCAATAAATTTGTACCATGATCATCATCTTAAATTGCCGCTGGAGAAATTATTAGAAAACCCGTCTCAAGACAAATATTTCAAAGTGCTGTGCTGTGATGGGCTTGATGCTTATACTAATATCAAATGGCAATTACGCGGGCCTTTCTTGACTGGTTCCATTGCTCCAGCCTCGTCGGCCATGAGAAATGAAGATGGGCCTTTAGACGAAAACGAGAGAGGAAGACGGCGACACGGCCCATCTGGCAGTTGTAAGGTGTGAGAGAGAAGGCTGATGTTTTTCTACCCTAAATAACCCCCATTCTCCGCGACAGAAACCCCGACTTCGCCGCCACCTCCGACACCCACCGCTCCCCCCGAGTATTCAACCCTAGTCTCCGGCGATGGCCCCCAAGCGCGCCGCCAAGAAGGCAGCGGCACCACCGCCTCCTCCGCCTCCTCCGCCTCCGCCGGCCGAGTCCTCTGATGACGAGACCCGCTCGGGCTCGCGCTCGCGCTCCGACGAGTCGGAGGACGTAGAGGTCATCGCCGATTCCCCTGTGCCCGCCGCCACCCCCGCCCTCAAGAACGCTCCTGCGCCGTCGCAGAAGGGCGCGGAGTCGGAGTCGTCTGAGGAGGAGTCTGATGAGGAGGAAGAGGAGCCCGTCCGCGCGGCCCCCAAGAACCAGCCCCCGCCGCCGCAAAATAAGGAGGACTCCGGCAGCGACGATGAAGAGGAGGAAGAAGAGGAAGATGAAGAGGAGGAGGAGAAGGAGGAACCCGCTCCGAAGAATCAGCCTCCTCCCGTTCTGAAGAACCAGCCTCCCCCTGCTCCGAAGAAGAGCGAGGCATCAGATGCCTCCGAGGAAGAAGATGAGGAAGAGGAAGAGGAGGAGGAGGAGAAGGAGGAACCCGCTCCGAAGAAGCAGCCTCCTCCCGCTCTTAAGAACCAGCCTCCCCCTGCTCCGAAGAAGAGCGAGGAATCGGATGCCTCCGATGAGGACGACGAGGAGGAGGATGAGGCGCCGCCGCCGCCGCCGAAGCTGATTTCGAAGAAGAACCTGAAGCCCCTGGCGGTGGCGGCGGCCGAGACCAAGAAGCCAGGCGGTATCCAACGCATCTGGTCCACAAACGACGAGGTCCGAATCCTCGAGGCCCTCACCGCTCACCAAAAGCAGCACGGCACCATCCCACAGCCTGAGGCTCTCATAGACGTCCTTGCTGGGAAGCTCGACAACCCTGCCTACGGCAGCAAGGAGCTCCAGTCCAAGGTCAGAAGCCTGAGGAATCGGTACCTCACACTCAGCAGGAGGGGCGAAGTCCCGAGCAAGGAGCACGACCGCCAGCTCTTGCACCTCTCCAAGCTCGTCTGGACCACAGGCGACAAGATCGCCTCGCCGGTTGCCACCACAGGCACGGCCAACAACGGCCAGGAGCGGCGGAAGGGATTCGAGGAGATGTGTGAATTGTACCCGTACCTAGCAGAGGAGGTGAAGGAGCTGGAGGCGACGCACCAAGGCTTGTGCAAGAGGGAGTTTGGGAAGATGAATGACGACAAGGCGCGTGCCCTGGACGAGAAGGTCAAGAGGCAGAGGGTGGCGCAGATAAGGTTGGAGATGCGTCGCTCTGACCTTGCCAAGGAGGTGACCAAGGCTCTCGTCGACCTGATCGATGGTTGATGAGCTTACCTGAACCGTATCAATGATCCCCTGAATTCAGTGGTGGTGAGAGCAATGCTGGAGTTGCAAACTGTGGCTGGCTTGGTAGCGTAGTAATGTTTTTTGCGTGGCAATGGCATATGCTAGAATGTCGAGTTTCTTGGTGATGGAAGTATGTTCCACGGTTGCAAATTATGGTCTTCTGGTGGTGTAAGGATGTTTTTCCATGGTGTGAGCATTTGCTCGAATTGATGGCTAAGAATGTACGAATCGCAAATTGTGTGTCTTTATTGTTGCTTGAATTGCAGATTGTCGCATCGTAATGGCGCAAGAATGTTTTTCCATGATAGCATTGCTAGAATTTCAAATTTATGGTGTCTTCAACGTGCGAGAGCATGTATAATGGCAGGTGTTTAGAGGAGTGATTATAAAAATAAACCAACCATTTTCTTAAGCATTGGTGCTTATTTATACTAGGTAGATGCCTAACTAAGCACCTTTGTTAAAAAAAACCGGTTTATTTTACTAAGCTCCGTACTAAGCGCCTTGCATTGTACATGCTCTGAGAATGTTTTTGTGTGACCACATCACATGCTTGAATCGCGAGTTCCTGATGGTGTAGAAATGTTGTGGTATTGCAAAACTGTGGCTGATTTGATTGAGTATATGTATAACCCCGTTTCTTCGTGACGAGATCGTTGCTGGAATCGCAAATTGTGGCGTGCTGATGGTCTAGGGAGTGTTTCTATCTGAGGTTATAAAATGCGCTCTGGATGTGTTTCTTCGCTAGAGGTGGTTTCTGTTCTTTTAACTGTTGCAGCTCATTCTGATGGCATATGAATCTCACGACGAGAGCATTGCTAGGATTTCAAAAATTGTGGCATGAGGTTACGAAATTGCTCGCTGGATGGATTTGTTCAGCAAAGGTTTCTTGCTATTAACCTTTCTCTTCTTAACCTTCACAGCTGCTTTCGGTATTTTCATCAGAATTTCGGCGCGGGCTGGAGTATAGTGAGTCTGAAATCATGAATGTGCGAGGTCGTGGTATTTTCATGAGAATTTTCATGAAATCTGAAATCATGAGTATTTTCATCAGAATTTTTGACTTGGCCTAAGACTTATATAGTAAAACAGAGGTAGTATGTTCTTTAATTTTGGGTGCAGCCTGAAC
Organism: Avena insularis; assembly: GCA_023614405.1. Lineage (NCBI taxonomy): Eukaryota > Viridiplantae > Streptophyta > Magnoliopsida > Poales > Poaceae > Avena > Avena insularis. Next base: position 370,743,323 of record CM042695.1, on the reverse strand, counting down.
AAGTGATTCTGAAATACATACTAGGAGACAGGAGTACACTAGGGTAAAAATGTTTAGATGACCAAAGATCGCTCCGGTCCTCCGTAGTTGCTTGTCTCTCCTCGCCGGAGTGGTGACTTGGCCTAAGAGCATCTCTAGCAGACAAAAAAAAAGTAAGACCTAGAAAATTCCGGTGGGCCGGGCCGCGAAATCTGGCTCGAACAGATACCGTAAACACGGCCCGACCAGGAAAAAAATTTCGGGCCCCTGGAAATCGACCCCCAACCCATAAAATCCCAGTTCCGAGCTCGATTCCCAGGTCTCGATCCATTTCTCCGCCACCGCCCCCTCGACGCCTTCCCCACGCACAACCGCTCAAATCGTCGAGCACCAGCGAGCAATTTCTCGCCGACAGTAGCAGATCCGCCCGATTCACGCTCCGATGGATCGGCGGGGGCCGTCGACGCGCGTTTCCATCACCTCACGCCCGCGAAGGAGGAGCGCCCGCTGATGCATGCGCTCGGATGGGGCGCGCAAGCTCGCCACCCTCCACTACACGAGGTAGGGCTCGTCGGTGCCGGTCGCGCTCCTCCGCCGCGAGACGGCGGAGTTTGACGCCCACATCCGCACCCGCCGTGTGAGGGTAGATCTCGCGTCTTGAGGAATCCGCCGCCGCCGGTGAAGAAGGAGGAGGAGCTCCCAGAGGGCCGCAGGAGTATACTGGGGTAAAAATGTTTAGATGACCGAGATCGCTTCGGTCCTTGGTCGTTGCTTGTCTGTCCTCGCCGGAGTGGTGACTTGGCCTAACCCTATTTATTTCGTGAAAACAACGAAGCAACGTCTCATCATACAAACACGTACGCAAGCCCGGTGGCAGCACGTTTCAGGCCACTCGATGATGCCCGTCTGCCTGCCCCTGGTGGTGGCGGTATCCTTCCTGAATCAGGCAGAAAATCGTGGCCAGTTTAGCCCGAAGCCATAAGTTTCTGGTATCTCCCCTAATTTGATGTCCATTTCGTGCTGTATTAAAACCGATCTCCCTGTCATGAGAAGACGGTCGGAGCGGGGGCGGCGAGCGTGAGTGATTTTGATTCTGGTTGCCGTCGTGGACCTTAGCGTGCAGCGGCGACACCCGCTTTGGCCCAGCACGGCCGGTGGGTCGGTCTTCTCCGACGTGGTCTCCTCCCACCCATACACCCTCCCCGCTCCCAACACCCACAGAACCCAATTCCCTCCCCCTCCCCGCACACACACACACACACATCGCGCATCCATCCCACCACCACCACCACAACCCGCCCCCGTACGCAAATTATTCATTCCAAAAACCGGCCACCGCGTCTCGTCTCCCCCATGGGCGACTCCTCGGTCGCCGCCGGCGCGCTCGTGCCGTCGGTGCCCAAGCCGGACTCCGCGCCGTCGGGCGGGGACGCCGCCCAGGCCCAGCACCACCCGTCCCTCGCGGAGGACGCGGGGGCGTCGCCGTCGCCGTCGTCCTCGCCGCGGCAGCAGCAGGACGAGGAGGATGGGGACGGGGCGGAGGCCGCCGCGGCCGCCGACAGGGAGCTGCTCTGCCCGATCTGCATGGCGCTCATCAAGGACGCCTTCCTCACCGCCTGCGGACACAGCTTCTGCTACATGTGCATCGTCACGCACCTCACCCACAAGAGCGACTGCCCCTGCTGCAGCAACTACCTCACCAAGGCGCAGCTCTACCCAAACTTCCTGCTCGACAAGGTTTGCTTCGGTTAGGCGTCACTGCGCTATGGATTCAGGTTACGCTATTTGCTTTAGATTTAGATGTGATTTTGGCTGTGAGGGCCGGTAGAGCTGGTTCCAACAGAATGTATATAGTCTGCTCTGTGTTCTGTGTAAGTCACAAGGTTTTAGCTACTACGTCTTGAGCAATTATTATCAAACAGTACATACTGTTTCTACTACACTCTGCAGTGCTTCTGCAGATATTGGAAAGAAACCCTGGTCAGATAGTTCTATTCATTTAACTTGTGTCATGCATTGCAGTTTATTGTAAATGTCAGGTCTCTTCACTAGTAACGTTTATTGCTTTTGTGTTAGTTCTGCTTGTCAGTGCTTTGCTATGGCGACGGTGATTCTGTAGTTCTCTTAATATCAGATATGTCTCTGTGTATGGTTTCCTTGGCACACATTAGAGCTCCCAATCATGTTATTTTTGTTCATGCTCATTGGATATTTGTTCAGCTTTTGTGTTTGTTCTGCGGTTCTGCTTGTCAATCATTGATATGTAACCCTTGCTATTGCTATGATGATTCTCGAGTTCTATTAAAATAGGATATTTCACATTCATGCTGCCAATCATGTTATATTTGTTCATGCTTATTGGATATTTGTTCAGCTTTTGTGTTTGTTCTGCGGTTCTGCCTGTCAATCCTTGATATGTAACCCTTGCTATGGCTATGATGATTCTCGAGTTCTATTAAAATAGGACATTTCACATTCATGCTGCCAATCATGTTATATTTGTTCATGCTTATCTGTTACTTGAAAGTAACTGGCATTACAGTGAAAAATCACTAAGGTTTCTTTTTTGTACTTGGGCCTACATAGGTCTTGAAGAAAATGTCGGCCCGGCAAGTTGCAAAAACAGCATCTCCGATTGAGCAACTTCGACATGTTGTGCAACAGGTCAGTCACTCCACATGTTTTTCCTTCCACGTGGAATTTTTGGCCACTCCAGAAATATAGTTACAAAATTTCAGCTTCTTTCATGCTCATTGCAGTATGTGGCCAATGGGTATCCACATTGTTCTGAGCAAAGATAGTAGAACTTTCACTGTTTATGCACCTCTAGTTCTATCTTCAGGTTGCAACTATTCTCTGTAGTGAACAGGCTATCTCCATCCATTTCACTACCAAGAGCTCAAATCTAAGTACTGCAATCCTTTACTTAGTATCTGAACAGACCTACCTCCTTGCACATTGCAACTCTGTGAACCTATATAACCACCGATCCATATATAAGTATAGATCAAGAAAAGTTATAGGACCTACTGTACCTGTCGTACACCAACCTGTTCCCTTTGGGGGACACCTCCCTCCTCACTGGTACAAAAAATCTTCAGATGATAAATCAAGCACCACAGAAGATGAACTGCTACTAACATGGTTGAGCTGGCGTTGTGATAATAATTTAGTAATGAATTTGCAAATTCCTACAAATACTAAAATGGGCCTCGCTGGTTCTCTGCTATCACATACCAACAACTGTACTAGTTCTTAAATTGTTGGGACAGGACATGATCATCATATAGTCATGCTTTTCAAAGTCACAAACTCACAATTGCTCTTATATTTTCATTTATGTTCTGGCTTGTACTCTCCAACTCTCTATGTTTATCATAAAAACATAACTTCCATAACTCTTAACCAATTTATCAATGCTCTTGTTTTATACACACACACACAAGAAAAGTTACTGAAGAATGATGACATATTACTAGTATATTGAGTTTAGTTCTTCTTATTTATAGGGAAATGATATGTCGGTTAAAGAGCTAGACAGCCTTATGACTTTGATTGCTGAGAAGAAGAGGCAAATGGAACAACAAGAGTCCGAGACAAATATGCAAATATTGCTAGTCTTCTTGCACTGCCTTAGAAAGCAAAAGCTGGATGAGTTGAATGAGGTTTGTTTCAATTCCTGCTAATATAGATATGGGAGTTTATCTTCTGATGATTCCTCTTACCATATGTACAAATTTTTATTCATGTTCCATTTTATTTTTAAAAACAGTTACTTCTTTTGTTGTAGCTTTTTGCATGAATTTTGTCACTGTTAATAATGTTGGCTTCTTTTATACAGATTCAAACTGATCTACAGTACATCAAAGATGATATAAACAGTGTGGAGAGACATAGATTAGATTTGTATCGAACAAAAGAAAGGTACTCCATGAAGCTGCGCATGCTTTTGGATGAACCTGCTGCATCAAAGATGTGGCCCTCACCTATGGACAAACCTAGCAGTCTCTTTCTCCCCAACTCTCGGGCACCACTTAATGCATCATCTCCAGGGGGTTTAAATAATAGGAAGCTTGATTTGAGAGGTCAAGTAAGTCATCAAGGATATCAAAGAAGAGATGCCCTTGCTTGCCCAGACCCTCCTAGCCCCCCTATACAGTCGAGTAATGTTGTTGCTCGGAAGAGGCGAGTTCAAGCACAGGTTTATATCTATCTTTAAGCAATTTTTGTACTCTTCTACATTCTAATGGATCGTTGCTCACTCCAAGTAGGTTATTACCATATAATGCAAATAAGTAGTTTAACATATAAACTAGGTACCATTGGCCATGCATTTTTTGTTATCTAATACAATGGGGTAAATTACAGTTTAACGAGCTTCAAGAATACTATCTGCAAAGACGGCGTACTGGAGCACAGTCCCGCAGGCAGGAGGACGTTACGATGAATAGAGAAGGTTATCATGAAGGTCTTGAAGATTTTCAGTCTGTGCTAACAACATTCACTCGATATAGGTCTGCTTTTATTAACATAATATGCCTACAGTAGTGTTTATGCCTTCATGGTATTCATTGAGCTTATCATGTTTTTTGTTCTGTGTCATGTATGGATCAGTCGATTACGTGTAATTGCGGAACTTAGACATGGAGATCTGTTTCACACTGCAAACATTGTATCCAGGTGAGTGTTTTGAAAATATCCAGCATCATTATGTACTATCAAAGTGTAGTTTACTTCATGTGCACAGTTTATCTGAGTCTATAGTGCAGTAGCAGAACCGCACAACTGGCATAGGGGAGAGTTAGTGGTTTAGAGAGGTGGCAAAGTTACAGTGCCCCTATTGATCAACATTAGGACTGCTCCGTTAGCAAAAAAATCTATTTGCAAAATGTACTGCTGACATTACAATATATATTAACGGACAAATCTAGTAAAACGTCGATTGCTGACATAATTTTAGTATTTGTCTGGCTTGAGGGTACATAAGTCACTGCATTTGTTTTGATTGTATGTAGTCCTTTATGTACATGGAAAATTAAGATGATTTTGATATTCCTTCAATGCAGTATAGAATTTGATCGTGAAGATGAGCTATTTGCTACTGCTGGAGTCTCTTGTATGTAGTCCTTTATGTACATGAAAAATTAAAAAGATTTTGATATTCCTTAAATGCAGTATCGAATTTGATCGTGATGATGAGCTATTTGCTACTGCTGGAGTCTCGAAGCGTATTAAAGTCTTTGAATTTTCTACAGTAAGTGAAAATTTTCGGGGCACTTTCTTTTGTTGTAAGCCCATAACTAGAATTTTGAATTACTCAAATTTGACTTATCCTACTTCTTAGGTTGTTAACGAGCCATCAGATGTCCACTGTCCAGTTGTTGAAATGGCTACCAGATCTAAACTCAGCTGCCTTAGCTGGAACAAGTACTCAAAGAATATTATAGCAAGCAGTGATTATGAGGGAATAGTTACTGTCTGGGATGTCCAAACCCGCCAGGTAACCTTGCTCTGTTCTGCAATTTATTTTGCAAAATTCCGTAAGTTCACTAAAATTAATGGTATTTGTATTGCTTTTTGACAGAGCGTGATGGAGTATGAAGAGCATGAGAAAAGAGCATGGAGTGTTGATTTTTCGCGTACAGAGCCCTCAATGCTAGTATCTGGGAGTGATGATTGCAAGGTATTTGAGAACTGAAATGGTTCAGTTCTTTTTGTTATTCCCAAAGGAAAGAAAGCTTGAACATAACCTTCTGGGTGGATACGTTTTCATCGGATGGAAATCAGTGATTGTTGCTTATCTGTGTAGTAGTTCTGTGGTGCTTTTCTAATGTCTAATCTGAATATATTGCTGTCTATGCCAGGTCAAAGTGTGGTGCACAAAACAGGAAGCAAGCGCCATTAACATTGATATGAAGGCAAATATTTGCTCGGTTAAATATAATCCTGGATCGAGCTACTATGTTGCTGTATGTTGCGTCCATTCCCTCGACTTGTATTCAATGAATGATTTGTTTTCTCACAGATACTACAATATTTCAGGTCGGATCTGCTGATCACCATATTCATTATTTTGACTTGAGAAATCCAAGTGCGCCTCTCCATGTTTTTGGTGGGCACAAAAAAGCTGTTTCGTATGTGAAGTTCTTATCGAATAATGAGCTTGCATCTGCATCGACCGATAGCACATTACGGTTATGGGATGTCAAGGACAATTGCCCAGTATGTCTCACTGTGATCATCTGTGCCTTGCTTTTATGTTATTTTTTCCTCTTGTGCTAGTATAACATAGGGGTAGTTGCGTGTTTTGGTGTGCTCCTATCTTCAAAGTAACAAAAAAGGATATCTGTGGTATTCTAAATTTCTCCAGACCTCATGGGTCAAAATCATGATTTTTTCTGCTATAGAATAAGTTGCTGAAAAAATGACAGAGACTACCAGTGACATATGTATTACCAAATGTCAAATTAGCAAATTGACTTTTCATGTGACATGAGGGCTTTTCCTTAGATTTGTAATTAGCTTACAATGCTTATTACTAATTGGCCCCATTTAAGTAAGCTGATATGTCAAGTGATTGATCATAGTACTCCCTCCGACCCATATTAGATTATTAGTTGACTTAGATTCATCTAGATACGAATGTATCTAGTCAAGTTTTAGTGCTAGATACACCCGTATCTAGACAAATGTGAGTCAACTAATATGGGTCGGAGGGAGTATTTGTTTTCACTTTTATCTCTTAGTGTGTCCAGTGGCCTGGTTCAGCTATTATGGCATGCTAGACTTGAAAGAAAATGGTACTATACAAATAGTCTCTTGTTGACCTTATTCTTAAACTGGTAATATTTTGCAGGTAAGGACGTTCAGAGGTCACAAAAATGAAAAGAACTTTGTTGGGCTATCGGTAAATAATGAGTATATTGCTTGTGGGAGTGAAACAAATGAGGTTTTCGTCTACCACAAGGTAATTGAGCTTCTAACATTCCTCTTCTTCCCTGTCACATGGTTGATGTGCTGTGATGCTGCTTAACCGAGCAGATAGATCAATTTTTCTCTCTGTCTAACTTTAAGCAACTCTGCACCAATTGCAGGCCATCTCGAAACCTGCTTCCAGCCATCGGTTTGTATCCTCCGACCTGGACGATGCCGATGATGATCCTGGGTCTTATTTCATTAGCGCTGTCTGCTGGAAGAGCGATAGCCCTACCATGTTAACTGCTAACAGTCAGGGGACCATTAAAGTTCTTGTTCTCGCCCCTTGATGTGACCAAGGGCTTTGGTGGGATCCATAGCTAGCCTGTATATCCTATATGTCCCGTCGTATCATTGTTGTGCCGTTATATGTCCCAAAGTGGGAGTGGAGGCATATTGATCTCCATTGCAGGGCGCGGAATTTTTGGAGGTAATCTTCTGACGTAGGGGTTCGATGGCTCGGAATGTGTGCATAGTTGGTGATTCTGTTGTATAGGCGTAAAGCAGCCAGCTTGTCTGTCGGTTACATGTGTAATGTGAGAGAATAGAACTTAAATAAAGGTGCAGCTTGGTTTCTAATAAGTGACTTTATTATATTGGACTGTGGGAAGACACGCTACAGAGCTGCTGAGTTGGGCCAAGAAAAGAAGAGGCCAATACTGCTCGATAGTACTGAATTGGCTAATTTTGCTTACTTGCATTGGTTAATCACGCTTCAAAATCACCCAGTTGTAACTTGGAAGTTGAAAATTGCTGCTGCTTCATGCAAGTTTGCTGGTTTCCAAGTACGTATTTCCCTGGGATGGGTTCTAGTGGACTCGCTTTCCTGAGGTGTTTCTCCTTATTCAACTGGGACAATCTGAAGATGAGGGCAGAAACAGCACAAGGCCATTCACTTGCCTATTTTCATCTTGTCTTGGCCGTTCTCCGTTGAAACCTGAAACTGGTTTGTTTGTGTTCTCCCGGCTGTATCTATTCTCCTGTCGTAGCTCCGTTGGTTGATATACCTGAAACCTGACTATCCGAGTGGCTTCTTCTGATCAGTATGTTGGTCTGGTGTGGTCTGGTCTTTCATCTGCGCGACCTCTTGGTGATGTCCTCCATTATTCCACCGTATATACAATACAACCAATGTCTGTCCGTCACGCAAAGGTCGCATCTTTTGTTTTATGCTACGATGGTGAGGTTCTGTTTTATTATTCTCTTTATAGATCCGGATTAAACAAATGTGTTTTGGATGTAGTCGGCTGGATGAACTGGATCCGGTGCGAGCCGAACTATTTTTTAACTTTGAAGTCTGAAGCACCCCAATCACCCGCTGTGGCTGCGGGGGAGAAAGTCCCATGCTGGCTGCAGCGCAATGCAGGCAGCGTGCCGCGTCGCAGTTTTTCACCAAAGCCGCCGGCGCCGGGTCGGAGAAAGAGAAGAGAAAAGCAGCGGCAAGAAGAGTCGGGGTTGGCCTTTCGGGCGACCAATGGCCTATTTATTGGATTTTTGCAGCCGAACCAACGGAGCAGCGCGGTCGCGGACGGACACAAGCTACTAGTCACTCAGTGCTTCCTCGTGCGTGCAAGGTAAACCAGCTACTACTACTAGTACTTTGAGTAAAACTACTAGGGAGTACGTATATAGCGCGTCTCAGTCGGTTTAAAAAGAATAACTACGCGTTTCAGCATTGGCACGTCGCGATCGGATCTACTAGGAGTTGTCACTAAGATGAGATGAGTGCAGCGCATCAAGTGGAACATCATATGCCGTGTGGTGTGCTACAGGGGGTACATGGCCTTTGGGACTGTTAATTTTCACCGTGTGTGTGTGTGGAAAGTGGGCGCGTGTGGGTGCCCGGGTGCGGTGACTACGGGATCTCAGTGCGGCCAAGGAAACAGCGCATTTGAAGGCGTGCTTGTTAGCCATTTTCCCATTTCTCGCATGGGCCTCCGGGAAAAAATAAGGACGTTTGGTGTATTGGACCGTATGTTTGTTGTATCGCACGAACTTTAAAGCAGGCTAAAAATTGGCTCGCTGGAAACGCTGATTTTATGCGTTTCTACGGGACAGCCCCGCTTGTATAAAAGGGGAGGGAAGTTGCGCCGCCCATGCGAGCTTGGCGATGGCGCGAGCCGCGGGTTTCCCCTAAAAGCTGGTGGTAGAAATTTTGTCACTGCCCGCTGCAGCGTGGCGATATATATCACTGCTAGGTATAGTCATAGATCGATGTCTTTGTGGACTCGTTGAATGTTTAAGCTTGTGTTCATGTCTAGTCTAGGTCCTGATATGTGTGACTGTAAGATCTGTAGGACATAACCGCCGATGAGTTCAGCCAGGCCCTCATGGATTCTCAGGAGACCTTTGTCGCTGAGACCCAATCCCAGCTCCCGCCTCTGAGGCTCACCTATCCTCAGCGCACGGAGATCTTGTCTGCTCCTCCGATGACCGGGTACACGATGGAGCAGATTACAGAGCAAGATGCCAAGATCTTGGCCAAGAAGAAAGCCATCAAGGCTGGCAAATCTCATAACACAGGATAGTGCAAGGGGGTGAAGGGCACCATGAAGTGGGAACCGTTCCTCTCAGCGTTCGTGCTCAATCAGATGTGCGAGATCATCAATAGCGGCGTGAGAACAGAGAAGGGGTTCAAAAAGGTGCACCCCAACACTGTTGCCCGCAAGGTGTTTGAGTTTTGTGGCATTGAGGTGTCCTCACAGCAGGTGTACAACCACCTGCGTAAGTGGAGGACCAGGTGGATCCATGTCTCCAAACCCAGATACCTAAGCAGAGCTAGCTGGGACGAGGAGACCTGCACCATCATCTTGGAGGACGCCCACTATAGGGGACATATCTCGGTATTAACTAATTTCAGTAACATCCCTATGATTCCCTTGTGTAACCTTGCCAACCTCCCTGCAATTCTATGTCTTAGGATCACCCCAAGGATGCCGAGTATCTAAATAAGCATGTCGCCAACTATAGGCAGATGGAGGCCATCTTCTCCTACGACCTTACCACTGGCAGGTTTGCAATGGGCTCTAGTGAGCCTCTTGGCGAGCCAAGCCTTGAATACATGCAGACCTAGGAGTCAGAGACAGTGGTGCTTGATGAAGAGGCCGAGACCAATGGCGCCGCAGGTTCTCCTGCTACCGGCGTTGGTCAAGGTGGCAACACAAATGACTACGGTGTTGCTTGCTTCGATCCTTGCAAGAAGAGGAAGAGGTCACTGCTGGGAGAGGAGGACGTCGTCGCCATCACATGCATGACCGAGGACATGAAAGCGGTGGAGACCACCATCTCCACTGCTTCCCCTCCCGATGTGCACCCAGCTCTGTACGACACCATCATGTCCGCCAAAGGCTACAACCCCAAGGCTCTGATGGTGGCACTCAGCCACCTGTTCGACAACAAGGCTATGAGCAACGACTTTTTTCAGATGGCGGAGGACCACAAGGATCTCTGGCTCAGGACCTTCCTGTCCAAGCACTACTACGTGTAGTGCTTGCTCCCTGATCATGGAGATGGTGCCAGTAGTGCATGCATGATGAAGAAGTTGTATATTGTGAAGTAGCCAGGGACTTGATGAAAACTTATGCCTGTTTATTTTGAGGTGGTATATACTAACCCCTCACATGATGGAGAACTTATGCGATGGTAGGATTGCACCCCTTTTGATGTGGTGGTAAGATGACACCATAGGTGTTAGTGGTGATCGGTTGGATCACACTAACTTGGTAGGTTGGAACTGCTGATGCTTGTGCCCGTATGATCATGCATGCTTAACTAGTTTATGTTTATTGCCTTTTGTTACTTGTGAACTTGATCTACCTGCTTTAGTTGTGATCCTTATCTTTACTACTATAATGCAGCAGTTTTGAATCTAGCCTTACAACCTTCTTATTAAGATTCCCGCCAAAACATCTCTGAATCTACTGCAGCCGTTGATTGGCATGACAAAAGTGGCATCCGCCGTTCAAGTGTAAGCGGGAATAAATCCAACGGCTAGCCGGCGCTGGATTCGCTTCATCCTGCGGACACTCAATCATTCTCTGTTCTATCCAGAGCGTGTGTGTGAACTTCCTAGAAGCTAGCCAAACTTTCTAGAAAACTCGACTCAACGAAGACTTGCAACTTGGAAAACCTGCCACGACCAGCAAAGTTGAGTGCGCATGAAACTTTTTTTTTGAAAAACCTGCCACGACCAGCAAAGTGACCATTAGTCATGTCAGGTTTGTCTCTTCTCTCAGGTCGTGCGGGCCTTAATATTTATGCATACCTATATTGAGTTGTCTAAAATAGGTGTGTACTTCGTAGTAGGTTATATACTTGTATTTCAAATGTACTTACCGCGACCCATATTACATTTATCTATATAGAGATGTATCTAGCACTACAACTTATTTATATACCAATGTATGTAGACAAATCTAAGTCAACTAATATAAATCGAAGGAAGTATTAAAAAATTAATTATAATGGTCTCAATTTAGGGTAACTCCAAAGGTGCTCGGTGCGGGGGCCATCCGAAACTGTCCGTGAACAGAGGGGAAAACCCAATGTTGTCCTGCAAACAGACTGGGACGCGCAGAACGATTAGTTTTGCCGCATTCTCGGCCTAAATTTGGGTTGGCTTTGCAGTTGTGTGGACATGCCGCTCATCCGGGGTTACAGTGGTGCGGACAAACTCTCTCCCTCAACTCTCACCCTGTCGTTACCCGCCGCCGTCAAGCCCTCGATTCATGGACGACACACCCCTCCCCCCTCCGACATGCTCGACGAAGCTGCGGATCCCGACTCTAAAGAAGTACAATATAAGCAAAGGGAATTGGAGCTTGCTCTACTCACCAAGGAGACCAAGATCGTGACGACCCCCAAGGATCCAATTCAACGGGCATGGTTAGAGAAGAAGAAGATGATCCATGATCTCGATGTGTGAGTCACTCGATTAATTATATTTGTTTGTTTCATCCTTTTGATACCTTCGTGTATACCGAGGATGCCAGCTGTAATTTTCTACCATTTTATTGGGACAGTTTTGTGTGCTTGGATTGTGTAAAATGAAAAAATAGAAAATTTTATCGGCCACGAACAAATGTGTCTGCCGTTGGATACAGTGGCCTATCTAGAGAGACATGGAAAATGGGAGGTGGGAGAGGAGGCGTCATTAGAGTTGACCTTAGTACGATAATTACAGTGTGACTCTCAGGTTCTGCACACTCCTATACTTGGAAAAATTTAAAAATAATTTTAAAAAGGTTTAAAAATCGAAGTTTTTTGGAAATCAGGTATGCTACTTGTATAAAAATATTTCCCTAGGAGATTACTTCCATTGCATCCTGGGTAAAAAATAAATTCGAAACGCCCCATGACCAGGTACTATTCACCTTTGATTCGTCATATTTTTTTTTGCCCCGAAGACCATGTGAATTATTTTATTTCCAAATATTTTTATACGAGTAGCATACCTGGTTATCTTTGATTTCCAAAAAAGTTTGATTTTTTAACCTTTCTTTTAATTACTTTTTTTTTATTTTTCCAAGTATGTGGGTGTGTAGCACTGAGATCCAAAAGTCCGTGTTACCCTTGGTACTCCTTATATTCCTTCTATAGTGTGTATTAGTTTTTGAAAAGCCAAATTTTACTCTTTGTTTGGCAAAAAAATCAACATCTAGCATACTAAATAAATAAAATATGAAAACATATGTTCAAAATGAATATATCAAATGATACTGGTTTAGTTTTGTAAATAATAATAGCTTTTACTGAAAACTTTGGTAAAAAATAACCATGTTTGACTTGAAAAACAACTAATATACCATATATGCAAGAATAGATTGAGTATTTTTCAGACCACCATATGTTTTTACTCACTGCTTTATCACTGCTTTATGTTATTTATAAGGTGTACTCTTCTACTTGTACTATGTCGAATGCAACGTGCAGAGCACGTGCTACTTACTAGTATAGTTATATATGTGTTATGTCTCATAGAAATACAACTGGTATGTGGTGTACTATAGCAAGAAGTCGGGAATCTAATAGAAACACAGCTGGTATGTGATGTACTACGGCAAAAAGCCAGGAATCTACCAAGACATGGGAGGAGTACAACCAACAAGTGACAGATTATCAGCACAACCTTCATAAAGGGTTTGAGACTCTAAAGCAGGCACAAAAAGCCTACTCTAAATTCTTAGCAGAGCGTCCACAGAAGGCACAACCGTCGCAAGATATGAACATCAATTTTAATCCACCACCATCAGTTCATCAACAAGTTCGTCCACATGAGCAGTTTTCACCTACGAAAGATACAAGTATGATGAAAGACATCATCATCGTCGGCCTGATCGTGTGGATCGATCATGTAAGATCTTAAATTCTAATGACTATTTGGTAAACTTACCATTTTGCCATGCGAGGTAACCACATTGGACCGGATGCGGGCTCCCAAACGTGCAACTTTGCACCAGCCGAGTTTAATATGGAAAACCAAATAAAGTGGTCATATAAGCTCTTCTAGTGGAAAAACGAAAATACAGCCAATCAAATAAACTGTCCATCCGGCCAAGGACAATCTCGCCAATACAACATTCGCTTGGGTCAAGTGGAAAAAACGTAGAAATTCCGACCAAAGCAACAAACACTCCGTGAATGAATTCGTAGTGGTACTGGCTCGAACTGTTGGCGAAGAGCTAGCTAGCATATGTTGCCCCGCCGCCACCAGCCAGGGAAATCGGCGGCCCGTGCATCGGCCAAACGAGCAAAACAAAAGCATAGCATGCTGCATACGGCAGGCCAAGGGTGCTCAAAACAAATATGAAAGCATGGCCGAGATTTCATTGGCATGTCTCGGGGATCTGATTTGGCCGTCCGGGTCCCCAGCCTACGCGCTATACGTGCTCCATTTCCAGCCTTGGAGAAAGTGTGTCTTGAACACATGAAGTTTTGGTGTCTACTGTATATATGGCACGCCTCTACTCTCAACTTGTTCGTGCCTTTTTTTATTATTGAACTGTAATTTTTTTAAACAAAGAAAAAGATTTGCAATTTTTAATTAATTAAGAAGAGGCTTTTAGAGGTCTTACAAACCCAGTCCTGGCAAAAGCCGAGGTACATAAAGAACACAGGACTACTCACATGGCATTATATTTCACAAGTCTTTTGTGGCGGCAAGGCACCATAGGGGTAAATTCATCTTTTATTTTGGAGAAGAGTAGAGTAGCATTGTTATTGGTGTTGCTTGATTTCGGAAGACGCGGATATTTTGTTCCTTCCAAACTTTAAATGAGATCAACATCACAAGCAAAGCTATTGCTTTCCTTGATCCTCCTCATTTGTGGATCCCTTCGACCCACCAATCCTTGCCTGAATGCATAGCATGCCAATCCCTCGGTTGCATATTATCTAAGCCTAGCCAAGTCTTACAATGCACAGTGAACCGGCTTTGGAACAATAGGTGAGTGGCCTATTCTTGCGTTTGGCTGCAAAGCTTGTATAAGTCACAACTTTGCCAACCTATTTTTTTGGAGTCTATGTGCTGACCATACACGGTTTTAAAGGACCAACCAAGTGAAAAAATTGCACTTAGGGGGTGCCCATGGTTTCCACACGAACGAGGGCATGGTGTTGGTTGTGAGGCCAAGGAATTGCATCTTGTAGGCCTATCGAGCCGAATATCACCAACTATTTGTGTGCTTACAAGTTATTGAGTCCAAGAGTTCATTGTTCAAGTGGATGTTGTGGAGTACTAGCTCCAAAAGCTTGTAGAATTGAAGGAGACATGTGGTGTACTGAAGTAACTGAACTGCATCTTGTTTGTGCTTTTACTTGGCAATGAAAACAATCCGCAACCATTCAGATCAAAGCATTGCCGATAATGAACTCGGGTGGCGTCAAGAAAACTAAGCTGGCCCGAAAAATATTAGCTAGTACCTGAATCCTCTATTAAGCCCGCGCTTTATCACTTTTATGATGCCCTTTGCGGCTTTGCACCCAGTGTAGCAGCTGTTTAGCTGCTCCCAGAGGTCGGCCGTCGCCCGTCGTCCGAGCCGATACGCCGCTTTTTTCAGCACCCCAGCTCCACTCCACCATACAGTATATATCTCCATTGGTTTGGTGTGGACGTCATCGCCATCTCCGTTTCTTGAGATCTCCCGTTTCTTCGATCAAGACAACAAAAGATCTTCTCTCTGAATAGTGAAAAGCGAGAATATTCTAGCCAACTAAAGAACTCTCCTTCCCTTTCCTTTATGAAATGAATCAAGTAGCTAGGTGATGGTGACGGGACGGGTGCATATGTATACTAGCCAAAGAGCCAAGGCTTTTTGTTAAGCGACCCTGAGCTTTCGTGGTGCCATCGAGCTGGTGATTTCTGATCGATGGGCATCTTTCGCTTATTCTGGTTCAAGTGGAATCGGTCAGTTGCATGCATACATTGGACAAGTTCGATGGACTGGTGAATGTGATGTACTGATGGATCCAGTCCAAGAACAGCGATGTCTGCATTCTCTAATGCTGTACTAGCTGTGTCCGCTCTGCCTGGTGCCGGGTATTTGATCATTTGTCACGCTTTGCTTTAAATTTTGATTATTTACCACATTGATCACCACATATCAGTGATACAGTGTGTGGCAAATAGTCAAATCACAAAACAAAATGTCGCAAACTATCAAATTCCCCGGTTGGTGTATGCATGTATGCATGCCGGCCGATCGTTTGCATGTCTGAGCTCGATCATGCGAAACTACTTCGGTCCTAATACGGTGTATCCGGAGCAATTATTTCTCTGCCGGTTTTTTTTTTTGAAACGAGGGGCAAAAGCTTTGCCCTTTTCAATTAATTAAGCAAAGAGAGTACAAAGCAAATAGAAATTTACAAGTACAATAACTGACTACTCTCGCGGCATCAAATTACTCATGCGCTTAGCGCCCGCAAGCACCCATAAATGTGCCTCTAGCTTAATCTTGTCTAAAAGGATCGGTGGCGGAGCGTGCTTGTTTTTGAAGACTCGGGCATTTCGCTCGTTCCATAGTTCCCATGACACAAGAAGGGTTAGCGAAGCCATGCCCACCGAGTTGTTCAAGGCCCAGTGATGAGCATGTGAACATGCATGATCGTTTCTTTGAGCAGAGGAGTGCTTCTAGAGAACTTAGTCATAACACCTACCAAAAGGTGACAGCCGCATTTCTGCAGACGGTATTCCAACAGATCTTGTCGATGATCACTTGGCTATGAGTGCGAGCCAGAGCATCAAGTGTGTCAAGTGACTTTGCAGTTGCCATGGTAGAAGCGTTTGGCCCCAAGTATTTGAGAGCCCCTAGTGTGAAGATATAGCTAGGATTTTGGAGAAGAACAAAACACGTGGGTTTTCATGTGAAATTTCAAGGTCTGTCCTTAATTGGTTGTACCTGATAATGGCCTTGTTAGAGACATGTTTTGTGAGCGAGTACTTTCTCGAGGGTGAAAACCTATGATCTTTGATCGGGCGACGACGACGCTTGTGTAGTGTTCTTGAAGGTGTCGCTATTGGAGAGATTGGACTTCTGGTGTTGTTTTGGTAGTGTTAGTGTCACTGCTAAAAGGAATTGATCGTTGTAGCGGGACTTCTTATTTTCTGTAAAAAAAAATTCTATAATGTGTGCATCCATAAGGTCTCTAGGAAAATGTCATGTTGCAGAGGATAAATGTAACTGGTATCTTAGCGATATTAATATATGCTCTCTATCAAAAAAATGATTGCATGCGCTGGAGGTGGTAGAACTGTCCCGTGGCATGGCTCGGACAGTTCAGAGGGCACAAGAAGGATTACAATATCATTCTCGATGACCATGAAACTTGGGTATGGCATGCATTTTATTGGGATGCGCGGTTCTTGCAATGATATCAATGTTCTTCGACGGTCTACTCTTTGCTAAGCTAGGATTTTTGTGATGAATGCCATGATGTTTGTGTGTTTATTTGTGGTCTCCTTGATGAACCATTTGATAAAGAAATTTGTATTGTGATATAGTAATTAAGTAATATTTGGGTTTTGTTTGTTTACTTTCATTTGAGACCAAGTTTCATATGAATATGTATGCAAATGGGGAGAAGAAACAGAGGTTGTGGCCCCCAGTAGACGTGCCCTATTTTACATCATTAACTGATGTGCTACAAAAAATACATCTAAGCATGCCCTATACCTGTTAGAGATGCTCCGCTCGAGCAAGCATGAACGGGATGTGCCAGCTTTGTCGGCTCTGTCTCGTGCATGCATGCACCCTAATGACCAACATTAGACATGTAATATATTGGTAGTATACGAGTACACCATATCGTATACATACCAAATTGTATTAGCCACGTGAGGGACTTTTCTTTATCTGATATAACACGCAACCGGTGCCCCGAGAGAGGTTACACCGCTCCACCTACGATTTCTACATGGTATCTAGAGCCTCTTCTCTCCCTTCTAGTTAGTCGTCGCCGCCGGAAGGTCCATCCGTGTCGCCACCAGGAAACAAATTGCTGGAAGCAATCGTCAGGACAAGGACCTTCCTCATCGACAGGGGATTAAATTCCCTCAACCCCCTACGTCTCTTCTAAAGTATCCGATCTAGATCGCTGTTGTAGGACCTGATCTTCATAGCCAACACCACGACCCAACTTTTTTCTTCCCGCCAAGATCCATGACGACCTCTTTGTCCTCTGCAGTGTCGGGTTGCATTGGTGCACCACCCGCAATCAAACTCGCTTGGGAGAATTTTCTCTAATAGTAGGCCCTTGTGTTGCCCACCCTTCGTGCCTCCCGTGTCATGGGCCTCCTTGAGGGGACCGACCGTGCAACGCCTGAGGGACTGGAGGCTGAAGATGAGAATAAGAAGAAGGTGTCGATCCCTAATATGGAGTACGACGCCTAGGCCACCAAGGATCAGCAGGTTGTGAGCTTCCTCATCAACTCCCTCTCTAAGGATGTGTTGCCTCATGTTTTTGGCGTAGGGAGTGTGTTGCATGCCATGTACTCCACCCAGTCCAAGTCTCGAGTTTTCACCCTTCGTGGTGCCCTCATGTAACATTCCAACATTAGAGCTTAGAAATAAGCTGAACTCGGATGTGTGTATTGCATTCATGTATAGAAAATCTGAATAATTTTCGCACTTTTGAACAAAACTTGTCAAAGTGATTGAAGCTTCTCTTAACTTGATGGAATTGAAGTAGATCATCAAGTTGACCGCGATAAGTTTCAATATGACCTTTGTTAAAACCTTATTTTGGGTAAAGAAGATTTGATCTAAGGGTAGATCAAATGTAATAAAACTAAACCACAACACATTGCTTAATAATTAATATTTTATCCTTAAGAGACCATGATGGTGCTGATGTGGAGAACCCAAGAGCAAGGTGTGATGAGCACAACAACAAGTCTTTCCTCAGTAGAGACCGAGGTTATCGAACCAGAAGGAGGAAGGAAACTTCACACAGGTGTTGCAAGCAACGCGGAGACCTGCACAACACAAACTCAAGACTTTTCCCCAACAAATCAGTGAGGTTGTCAAGCTCACCGGTTTGCTGTAACAAGGGATTAAACATATGGTGTGGAAGGTAATGGTTTGCAGCAAGTAAACAAGTAACAGTGGAAGATGTATCAATGGTAAAGATTGAACCGGGGTAGATAGTTCACTAGAGGTGCTCTCCTTAGATAAACAACATGGCATGAAGGGTAAACAAATTACAGCAGGGAAATTGACAGGAACTGAGCAAGGCATAACAATGCAATTACTAGTCAGAAAGATCCTATGAGATTCGATTGGGCAATACAACAAGATACATAGACCGCCATCCAACTGCATCTATGACTAGAAGTCCACCTTCAGGTTATCATCCGAACCCCCTCCAGTATTAAGTTGCAAGCAAGACATAAGCTTAAGCAAAGTGTGTAAGGTAAACAGTCCACATGTTCCATGAACAAGAGACCGTTGTTTTCTCCCTAGTAGCAACAACACATCTACAAACGAAGAGATTTCTGTCACTTCCCTTGGAAACTAGAGGCATGAACCCACTATCGAGCATAAATACCCCCTCTTGGAGTCACTAGCAACTACTTGGCCAAGATAGCTACTAACAACGGAGAGCATGCAAGATCACAAACAACACATACATGATAGAATCATAAAGACAAAACCATTAATCAAACCAACATAATAATCATAATAATCTCAATATCCATTGGATCCCCGCAAACACAACATGCATGATTACAAATAGATTAGATCTTGATCATGAATGGAGCTCACAAGATCTATACATGAAAGCACAAGGAGGAGATACAACCATCTAGCTAATACATGGACCCATAGTCCAAGGTGTAACTACTCACGCATCATACCAGAGAGAAGGCCTCCAGGATGATCTCCCCTCTGGCAGGGTACCGGGAAGAACTTTAGACCCCCCGATCTAGGGACGATGGTGGCGGCGGCTACAGATGGTTTTGTGGAGATTTGATCGGGTGCTTAGGGTTTCTGCATCGGGGGCTTCTTATAGGCGAAGGGGGAGGCCGAGGAGGCGGCCAGAGGGGACACACCCCTCCCAGGCGCGGGCCCACCCCTGGTCGTGCCTAGGGGGGTTTGGCTGCCCTGGCACGCCTCTCCGTCTCTCCTCTAGACTTCTTGTTCCCCATGGAAAGTTATTGACTTTGGATTTTTTCCCGTCCAATTCTGAGAATATTTCCTTACTAGCTTTTCTGGAACCAAAAATAGTAGAAACGGGCAACTGACACTGTGGCAACTTGTTAATAGGTTAGTACCATAAAACATGTAAAAAGCACCTCAAAGTGTAGACAAGCAAAGAAAAGTAGATACTAAACAAGCATGGAGCATCAAAAATTATAGATACGTTTCCGACGTATCAAGCATCTCCAAGCTTAACTCCTGCTCGTCCTCGAGTAGGTAAGTGATAAAAGAATAATTTTTGAGGTGACATGCACCCTCACAATAAAGATCCAACCATTTGCAAGCATTGAAAGCTGGTATCAAAGAACTCTAAATATGTGCATGAAAGATGGAGTTCTAACAATAATACATAGTAACTATGCATGCAACATGAAAGGCTACAACCAAAGATCATGAATAACATGCATTGAAAAACGTTTGTTTATTTCACATACAGAAAACACGGCATAGTGGCAATCATCTTGTCCCTCATAGACTAGCAATATAGATGCACATGACACCTTCAAAGTTCACAAGGGTGACTAGAAACAAATAGCACAAGAACAAGTTATATCACAATATGCATCAATCAATAAGCTTTGGAATAGTGCACACAGAATGACAATTATGATCTCTTAATGGTGCCTAAAGGTAGAAGGTGGAGACTCAATAATGGTGGAAAAAAGGCCTTTCTATAAAGGAAGCAGGGATTTCAAGTTTCAAAAAGAGCTTCCAAAAATTATGGTACTTGTTAGCTTTCAGCCCTCATTGCCCCTATAATAAGCATCTTGAAGTGATTAAGGTTAAAGTGAACAAAGATGGAGTATATGCTTGACGAAGTATAAGTTGGCAATCTCAAGTCCCTTGAATACGAGGGCCACACCTCATGCTACTCAACTTCAGTCACCTGTAAGTATTTGCATATCATAGAGAACCGCCAACGGGGTACCCCTTGCACATGGTACAGGATCTTTCCCATAACCAAAATGACAAGGCAAGCAGACAATGAGCATCTCAACGATCTTTTTATTTACTATATTCATAGCTTTTTATTGAGGATGCTTCATAGATAGCTCACTATGGTGATGCTGCAAGTTTCCACCATGATTAGGCATAGCTTAGGCTAGCGGCCCAGGAGTTTCTCTAACACAAAATACAAACTCCATGGACTTATAAGTTCCCTCTTTATTTCACACCGGTGACATCCATAGACAAAACAGCATGATATCAACTGAGTACAAAGTACGAGTGCAATGTTGAAAACGTTCCCCGTGACAGCACGATTCTGCTAATTCCATATACAACATAGATGACACAATGGTTCAAGTTTATTAGGGGCAAAGAATATAAAGTGTTCCATCAAGTTTGTGAGGACTTTAATCACTAAGTTTTCACATAACAAAATAGTTTTTTAATTGGAAGATAGTTGAAAACAAGAATATACTTGGAATGGTGTAACACACCATGCATAGGAGTTTATAGTGGACACTTTGGAATAACTTGGTTTTTTGGGAGTTGGAAGCATGAGTATAGCTTACTCATACAAGTGGAGGCTAGCAAAAGACTGGCATCAACCGACTAAGAGAGCATAATGGCCATAATCATGCAGAGCAACAAATCATTACTAATCAAAGCATAGAGTGGTACTACAAGTCAAGGACTAAATGATCATAGAGGCTAATGGTGACTTGTCATAGTCATCACATGGTGTGAGCATGTGACAAGTCAACCCAACCAAAACATTAAAGGAGAATACCACAATACTATGCTTTTGCATGCTAAAACAACGCATAATTTCTTCAAGACACACTAAGCAATCCCAATTGTTTCGAACAAGACATGCTACAGCAATAATCACTAAGCATAAGGTCAAAACAACACCCAACATGTCATGCTAAAGTCTAAGTCACAGTCAATGCCAAATCCTCTTGCACCACAAGCAAGAACTTACTACTCCTTTCCAACACCAAGCAAACTTATTTGCAAAACAACACAATGAGAATGGGGGTCCAAAATACTTTATTTAAGCAAACTAAACAACCTAAGCAAAGCAAACGAAAACTAAGACGCTCCAAGAACAGCACAATTGTGCATGAAACAATAAAAACGAAGTGTCTAGACAGACCTGAGCTTTTTATTGATGAAGAAGGGGATGCCTTGGGCATCCCCAAGCTTTGACGCTTGTACCTCTTGGATATTTCTTGGGATGACACCATGGTGACATCCCCAAGCTTGAGCTTTTGTCCATTCTTCATCTCATTGCATCATTCTCTCTCTACACCTGAAATTTTCCTTCATACAGAACTTCACACAATCTTCATTAGCAACATTGGTTTATTCAAAAGATATTAGACCTCTGGAAAAGCTTTGGAACAACAAAGATTTTCACTAAAAACACAAGATACTATAGTAACTCCTTCAAAAAGCTCAATTCCCCAAAAGAGAACTCAAAAAGGAATCAATAAGAAGCAAATGCAAATAATGGCACAAATCTGTCAAAACAGACCAGCAGGTAGAAACTGATTTTTGTCAAAGACTTTTTGTTGCTCAAATAAAAAAGTGTTGAACTAACGAAAGTTAGCTAACATACTAGGGGATTTATTCGTAAATTTTGAGCTCAATCCGAGTTACAGAGTGTAAGATCCCTCCTTTGTAAAGGAAAAGGATCCCTGTGATTGCAATGCTAGTCCCTGGATCAATGCTAGCATCCACAGTTTAAGATGAAGTACACAGATACAAAGGTCATTTATTACATCCATTCTAGAGATAAAACATAGTCTTTTACAACTCAGGGCCATAGGCCTAGTACAAGAGTTTGGAATAAGTAAATAAACATAAGTCTTCATCTTCATGTGCCACAGGCAAGCATGTTGAGTGTAGACTCATGACACCTAATCATCATCTGAATAACCTGCAACATCACAAGTTACAGCCACAGTGGGTCAATACTTTGGAATAGTATTGGCAAGTGATAACTTAGTAATTTTAAGTGGACTATATTACTATATGCAATTTGGCTAAGTGTAGCTTGGCTTGCTTTGCTTCAAAATAGGTTTTTCCTATTAGTTGAAATCACTAAGTTTTTCTTTGTCAAAACTTTCCCAAGAAACCACCAATAGACATTGGGGTCCTTCACCCTTGTTCACCCACAAGTTTTACTTAGAAGTTGGAGTGATGAGATTCTTGATAGCTTCCATGTCTTGATGCTCAAATTGTCCATTGCCATGGACTTGGCTAAGTACTTAGATTTTTCCATCTGCAGAGGTTGTGCACTTTCCCCACCAGACTTGGTTTCCCAAGACAGGACCTTTCAGAAGCCTTCCCTTAGCCAAATGGACGCGTTCCAACCTATCAATCCCACTACCACCAACTATCCAAGTGACTAAGTTCTAGCAACCTATATGATCGAGGCAGAGCCCATATTGCCAAGTGGCTGCATTATAAGCTTCTCAATACTTGGCCTCCAAAATCCCTTTGTGCCTGGGTGGCATACCACAAGTGAGATACACAAGGTAAACCATGTCCATGGGCCTTGTGTAACCACTCAACCAAAAACCACCAATTCAAGTCCCATTCCACCCAGGAGATTCATTGACTTAGTTGTTTTATTAAGAAAATCACAAGTCCAAAGACTTAGAAATATTTTGACCATAGCATGTATATACTTTACCAACCCTTGTTTGCTACTAGCTAGGCTAAGCATGGCATAGTCTCTTAACTTAGGAAAATTCCTAGAATGCTACAACTACTTAGGATTTCCCAACATAGCATTTGGCAAAAGTAGCATGCAAGACTTAGCAAAAATATATCTAATGCTAGTCCAAAATATAGGGATGAAAATAACCATGAAGTACCACTTGCTTGGTAATGGGGAGAGTAGCACTCTTCACAATCACAGTCACTAGCAAAATCTACACAAAAATTGGTAGCACAAAATTACACACAATTCATATACAAACATAAATATATGCATGCATGCAAAAGAAAATGCTATGTGATGATTTTTGAAATCTAACCAAGCAAGTGCATAGTACTGAACTAAAGACAAGACAAAAACTTGCTAAACCAAGTTTATTTTATACTTAAACAATTTTCCAAACAAAATCTATACTCAAAAATAGCCCTAAACAAGATACTGCAAATAATGTCATTTTAACAGAAACTTTTTACTAAACACATTGTAGATTCAGAAAGGGCTTGTCTCCCTGATTCCAACGGTATAAAGTTTGCAAAAATCTAACGTGGGAATCAAAAGTTATAGCTAATTCAATTTTGGATCAAAATCTGATTTCAAAACTGAATTCGAATCTAACCCTAGCCACGCGTCTTAATTCTATTGGCTGATACCGCTTCATTCAGGATCACCCTCCCGCGCCGTTAGATCTATTTAAATCTCACGGCTCAGATCCACCCATAACGCTTCGCTAAAAGATCTAATTCTACACGTTGGATTTAGATCGGATGGCTCTGGATCAAGCGACCAAAAGGGGGCGGCTGGCGGCCATCTGGCGGCGAGTTCTCGTGCTCAAGGGCGCTACAGGTCGTCCGGAGGGGCAGGAGGATGCTTACCAGGTTCGCAGCGTCGAGGAGAAGCTCAACCTAGCAGTGGCTTGACGAGGGGCGCACGGGCACGGTCTCTGGGGCTCATCGGAGTTGCGGTGGCGTCTGTTGCTTGCAGTCGAGGTCACTGGCGAGGCTCCGCGTCGTCCTAGTACAAGGCAGAGGGTTCAGTAGATGCGCAAGTGACTGGCGAACCAGTTGGTATCAAAGGGAAGGCGAGGGGCGCTCGGAAGTTACCGCTATTGCTCGCTGGAGTCGGGCGACGGCGCGGGTGGTTGCGGTCGTGAATGGAACCGATGACCTGGGTCATGAGCAGGCAAAAGAAAGGCGTCAGCAGATGCACCAGATCATGCTGAACAAGATAGTTTGAACCAGAGAGAGGGGGGCGGTCGAGGCTCACCGGAATTAGTCGCCAGAGCCGTCAGTGCTGCGGTGCTTCGAAGTCAATTGTGCGCAGCCTGGTGGCGGAGTGAGCGAGGAGAGTGGGGGGAAATGCTCGCGATGCAGAGGGGATTAAGTAGGCCTAAGCGCGACAGGAAACGCCTGCGGCATCAAGGCTAATTACGCCGCGCCATTACCGGCATCACTGCAGCGGCGACGGGGTCTACGGGCGCGATTTGGGGAAGACGAGGGTGACGTGGAGAGGGCCCGCTCGTCAGCAAAACGTCTAGAGGAGGGGTGGGTCTGATCGTCTGACTGTTGGGTGTGTCTTTGGCAGAGAGAGAGAGAATGGCCCGGGGCTAGTTGGGCCAGTTCATTGGGCTAGAATCGGCGCGCTGCCCCTTTCTTTTG
Source organism: Avena insularis (assembly GCA_023614405.1). Classification (NCBI taxonomy): domain Eukaryota; kingdom Viridiplantae; phylum Streptophyta; class Magnoliopsida; order Poales; family Poaceae; genus Avena; species Avena insularis. The sequence goes on along the minus strand of CM042695.1, from coordinate 370,718,343 downwards.
TTTACTCCTTTTCTTTTTCTGTTTCGATTTTCTGAATAGGTTTTCAAATGAATTCAAGTTCCATTTGAATTCAAATCTTCTAGAGGTTTTGTAGTGGTGCAATGGTCTCAAAAATAGGTCGAAACCCATGTGGTTACTTTGCAAGGGCTTGGTCAAACTTGGAGAACAAAATAACAGAGACTTGGCACTTGATTGGCAATATTTGAAAAATTGTTTTTGGAAACCATTTACAATTTGCAAACTTTGGTTTAAGTTCTACACACAATCCTTTCAACAAAGAAGGCAAACAACCTAGGTTCCTAAACATTCAAACTTTCAAATGGGGATGGCCATTTGATCTAAATCTGCTCACATAAAATCATAACACTAAGTGCTCTGTTTTTCTGGAATGAGTTTGAAATTGATCTCAATTCTATATGCATGCATGAATGATATGCAAACTTTGAAATCATGATTTTAGGGATGTTACAATCTAACCCCCTTAAGGTGAATCTCGCCCTCGAGATTCGGATTGGCTAGCAAATAGGTGTGGGTGGTCTTTCCGAAGATCATCTTCTCTTTCCCATGTTGCTTCCTCTTCGGAATGATGATTCCATTGCACTTTGCAAAACTTGATAGTCTTTGTCCTTGTGACTCTTTCTGCAGTCTCAAGAATCTTGATAGGCTTTTCTTCATAAGTGAGATCACTTTCTAGTTTAACTTCTTCCAAAGGTATGGTATCCTTCAAAGAAGTTTCTTCCATTTCTGGGTGACATTTCTTAAGCTGACTCACATGAAACACATTATGGACAGCTGACAGAGATTCTGGCAATTCGACTTCATATGCAACTTCTCCCTTGCGACTTAGAATCTTGAATGGCCCAACATATCTTGGTGCAAAATTTCCTTTGACTCCAAATCTTTTTACTCCACGAAGTGGTGATACTCTAAGATAGGCTCTATCTCCAACTTCGTAGGTGACTTCTCTACGCTTAGGATCTGCGTAGCTTTTCTGTCGGGACTGTGCTATCTTCAATCTGTCCTTAACTAATTTGACTTTCTCTTCGGCTTCTTTGATAAGATCTGGTCCAAATAAGCTTCTTTCTCCCACACCATTCCATAGCAATGGGGTGGTACACTTTCTTCCGTAGAGAAACTCAAATGGTGCCATCCCAATACTGGCTTGATAGCTGTTATTGTAAGAGAACTCTGCGTAAGGCAGACTTTCATCCCAACTTGCTCCATAGTCTAGTGCACATGCCCTCAACATGTCTTCAAGAATTTGATTAGTCCTTTCCGTTTGTCCATCGGTTTGAGGATGAAAAGCGGTGCTGAATTCCAACCTCGTTCCCAATGATTCATGAAGCTGTCTCCAAAAATGAGAAGTGAATTGAGTTCCTCTATCAGACACAATACTCTTAGGCACACCATGAAGGCATACAATTCTACTTATGTAGATTTTGGCTAACTTGGCACTTGTATAAGTTGTTTTCACGGGTATAAAATGAGCCACTTTAGTTAGGCGATCCACTACTACCCATATGGAATCATATCCTGACCGGGTCCTTGGTAATCCGGTAATGAAATCCATACCAATCTTGTCCCACTTCCAATCAGGAACAGGTAGTGGTTGAAGCAAACCTGCTGGTTTCTGATGCTCCGCTTTTACTCTACTACACACATCACACAAAGCAATATGTTCGGCGATGTCCCTTTTGAGAGTGTTCCACCAAAATCTTTCTTTCATGTCCATGTACATTTTGGTGTTTCCCGGGTGAATAGAATACGAAGAGTTGTGGGCTTCTTGCAGAATCAGTTTCCGCAACTCCGGATCTTGTGGAACACAAATACGTTTCCCATGCCATAAGGTACCTTGTTCGTCTTCATGGAAACTTTTGGCTTTTCCTTGGCTAATCCTTTCCTTAATCTCTTCGATTTCTTTATCAGTCTTCTGGGCTTCTTTGATCTTATCCAACAGAGTGGGTTGAACATCCAAAGACATGAGATGTCCTTCAGGCACAATCTCCAATCTGAGTTTTCTGAATTCGGCACACAAATCATCTAGCAATTCTCCTTTGGTAAGGCCATTCACAAAAACCTTACGACTTAGAGCATCGGCCACAACATTTGCTTTACCGGGGTGGTATTGCAAACTTAAGTCATAATCCTTGATAAGCTCTAACCATCTTCTTTGTCTCATATTGATTTCCTTCTGGGTGAAGATATACTTCAAACTTTTGTGATCCGTGAATACTTCACAACGTTTTCCCAAAAGATAGTGTCTCCATGTTTTGAGTGCATGGACAACAGAAGCTAACTCTAAATCATGAGTAGGATAGTTTACTTCATGAGTTTTGAGTTGTCTCGAGGCATAAGCCACAACTTTACCACCTTGCATAAGTACTGCACCTAATCCTTGAGAAGCATCACAATATACTTGGAAATCCTTTTCCAAATCCGGCAGACACAAGACTGGTGCTGTCACAAGTCTCTTCTTCAATTCTTGAAAGCTGAGTTCACATCCTTCAGACCAAGCAAACTTCTTTCCTTTCTTTAACAATTCAGTCATGGGCTTAGCTACCTTAGATAAATTTTCAATGAACCTTCTGTAGTAACCTGCTAAGCCAAGGAAACTACGAACCTCTTTCATGTTCTTAGGAGATTCCCATTCAACACAAATGAAACTTTAGCAGATCAATCACACGCCATCCTTTGTCATAACATGACCAAGAAAACCAACTTCTTCTAACCAGAACTCACACTTGCTGAATTTGGCATAAAGTTTATGCTCCCTCAGTTTCTCAAGTATCAAGCGTAAGTGTCCTTCATGTTCTTCTTTGCTCTTGGAGTAGACTGGATGTCATCGATGAAAACGACAACAAACTTGTCAAGGAATTCCATGAACACCTTGTTCATCATGTTCATGAAGTATGCTGGAGCGTTGGTTAAGCCAAAAGGCATTACGGTATACTCATACAATCCATACCTTGTCGTGAATGCTGTTTTAGGTATGTCTTGTTCTCTTATCTTGAGTTGAAAATAGCCTGATAGGAGATCAATCTTCGAGAACACACATGCTCCTTCTAGCTGATCAAACAAGTCGTTGATTCTGGGCAAAGGGTATTTGTTCTTGATAGTTACCTCGTTGAGTGAACGGTAATCTATGCATAGCCTTTGACTTCTATCTTTCTTCTCTATGAACAAAACTGGAGCTCCCCAAGATGAGGAACTAGGTTGGATGAATCCCTTCTGCAACTGTTCTCCTAGTTGCTTCTTGAGTTCTTTCAGTTCATCAACTGACATTTTATACGGTCTCTTTGCTCTTGGTCCAGAACCTGGTACCAAATCTATTATAAACTCCACATCTCTATCTGGTGGCATTCCCGGTAACTCTTCCGGAAACACATCCGGATATTCACTCACAATTGGCACACTATCCATGCTAACCCCCTTAAGAGAATTTAGCTTACTCCCTTTTGGTTCAAAGTTAGACTTGAATTTTATCTGTTTCTTTTCTGGGGTTGTGAGTACAACAGTACGATTGGCACAATCTAGTACTCCTTCATACTTAGCCATCCAATCCATTCCCAAAATTACATCCAATCCTTGGGAATCTAGGATTATCAGGCTCACTGGAAACTTATGCTTTCCAAACTCTATGACTAAGTCATGACATCCTGAATTCACTATCATTTCTCCACCAGGAGAACTTACTCTTATAGGACACCCAATAGTTTATACTGGTAGTTCATTTCTTTCAACAAATGCTCTTGATATGAATGAATGAGATGCACCAGTCTCAAAGAGTACAAATGCTGGAATAGAATTGAGTCTGAACTTACCAAAGAACAAAGATCGGGCTCCTCATAGACCTCCTCCACATTGATGTGGTTAACTTGTCCTTTCTGAAAAGGATTGGGCTTGCTAGGTCCTTCAACTTTCTTTTCAGGGCACTCATTTGCATAATGCCCCAGCTTCTTGCATTTGAAGCATTCAACCTGACTGATGTCCCTCTTAGCAGATTGACTTCCACTTCCACTTCCATTGCCACTGTGGTGGCTCTTATGTCCACTCTTGTGGTTCTTGTACTTATCATTGTCATGACTGCGATGATGCTTGTTGTCATGACGGTTGTGGTTGTGGTGCTTGTTGAATTTCCCATGCTTGTGGGATCCTGAGCTTCCACTGTCATCAAGGTGAGATCGTTTGTGAGACGATCCCGAGTTGTGCTTGTCGGAGTGCTTTCTCTTCCTACTCTCAACTTGCTTCATTCTGTTCTCTAAAATAGCAGCCTTGTCACACAGAGACTGATATGTGGGAACATATGCCACAGACAACTGCAGATTTAGCTCATCATTCAAGCCTTCAAGAAATTTTTCCTTCCTCTTGGCATCAGTGTCAACTTCATCCGGTGCATAACGCGCCAGATTGTTGAACTCTTCAATGTATTCAGCCACGCTACGGTGGCGCTGCCTCAGATTGTGGAACTCTTTCTTTTTCAGGCTCATTATTCCTGACGAGATGTGAGCAGTGCGAAAGCCATCTTCAAAAATAGCCCAAGTCACCTCATCAATAGGAGTAGTGATCTGAAAATTGTCCCACCAAGTGGCGGCTGGCCCTTCCAGCAGATGTGCTGCAAATCTGACTTTTTCAGCATCCGTGCATCCCACGGTCACTAAGTCTTTGTTTACAGAACGTAGCCAATCATTGGCCACCATGGGATCATTTGTCCCCGAGAACTTAGCTGGCCTCAACCTCAAAAATCTGGTGAGCATATCAAAGCCCGGAGGGTTGTTGTTGTTGTTGTTATTATTCTGGTTCTGGATGAAGGTTTTCATCATTTGCATAAGCTGAGTTTGGGCAGTCATCATTTGTTGCATTTCTGGGGTGATGTTGTTGGGGTTGGGGTTTGCACGACGGGGAGGCATCTGTGGTTTGTTCAAATAGAGATAAGAATGAGATACCCATAGATGTTTTATGCACATTACATCACATAAGCAATCACAAGAATGCAACCAGGTAATAGATCAACAACAAGATAATAAGTTCACAAAGTAAAACACACAAGTTGCAAGCCATCCACATGTCGGATGGTCCAATAACAAGTTCACCAAACAAGTATGATAATAAAAGATAAACGAGTAGTCTAGTCTACTCATAAGCATCAATCTCCTCCTCGACAAATGTAAGACCTGCATTCTCCATCGCGGTCTTGTTCTCCTCAATAGTAGTGGTCAAGGACTCAATCTTGGCCTTGAGAGCCCTCTTCTAGGAACGAAGCCTCTCAATCACCGTCTGCTGCTGCTCTAACTCGAAATCCTTGGACTGCAGTTCCTCGGTCATATCCCGGATCTTCTTGTTCCTATCCTGGACACGCTTCTCCTGACTCTTGAACTTCCTGTCCTGGGTCTCGAACTTTGCCTCCATTTCCTTGACTATCTCGTCCTGCTGCGCGAAGAGCTTGTCCTTCTCTAAGTTGCACTGAGCTCGTCATCGAGCATGACATTGGTCTGTCGCTGTCCACGTGCCTAATGAGAGACTCTAAGTCCCGGAAGTACAGCGATCGGCTCTCTGTGTCCCTCGAGTCGCCCTCAAGTCGATAGACTCTCCGTCATCATCACGCCTTCGAAGACGTGGAAGTGAGTGCCTCTAACTTTGTCGGGAGTGTCGCCCTAGCAGGTCCCTCGTGCATAACTACCTCCATGCCTCTCTCCTCGCCATCGCATAAGCTTGAAGACGATGGCCTTCGTAGTAGGCCTGCTCAAGGCCCCTGGCTGGTTCACCTTGAAGCCCCAGAGGTCCTTCCTCTCGAACTTGGTGAGTGGGTGCACCATGATGGTGGGAAGAGGGAGATTGAGCAAGGTAGTAAGCTCAACAATACGAGGACCAAAGCGAGTAGCCTGGAACTCCTCAACAGTGCTGATGGTAATAGGCATCTATTTATAAGATAGAAAAGTTAGAACAACACAATTTAAGATAAACAAAAGACAAAACACCACAAGTCATGCATACATGAAGTCATTACATCAATCAAGGTTCACTCTTATTTTAAGACAACATTTTGGAAAATAGGGTGATAGGTGGTGGTCCGACTAACGAAGTACGTTTACAATCCTATCTCACTGGATCTATTGGCTAACACAATGTTCCTAGAAGCAACTAGCCTATCTTGCTCACATGACTCCATCACTAAGTCTATTATGTCTCCTCTTAAGGTTTGGTTGGTATCTTCCAACTCTTGAGTATGTTCCTTCTCTTTCTTCAAGTCTTTTTGGAGATTGAGCATTACAGACTTGACTCTTGCACTTAGTTCTTTGATGGTCCTCCAAGCTGCTTCTCTTGCTGACTCAAAGAATGTGGTGTGCACCACAGTGTTGGTGTACATGCAGAATCCTTTTTCCTTGTGGTTGTCTTCCTTGTTTTTGTACAAGTGAAGTTGTACCCACCAGTACTCAACTCCTTCATCCATCACTGGAAAGCCTTTGTACACAGCTGCACCATGTATCTCCATTGCCACCATGAGGTCCTTGAGAATATTGGGGAATTCTGTCTCACACTCTAAGGTCATGGTCATGAGTGGTCCTTTCCTTACGGCTTCATTGATGGAGTTCATCTACAAATAGAGATGAGAAAGAAGATTTAGAGAAGTTTACGAGAAGAATAGACAAGTGTAGAAGTAGTTGAAAAAAAAATTCCTTAGTGGTTTCCAATCCTAGGGTCAAAATCCTACAGCAACACAGTGCTCTGATACCATCTGTAAGATCCCTCCTTTGTAAAGGAAAAGGATCCCTGTGATTGCAATGCTAGTCCCTAGATCAATGCTAGCATCCACAATTTAAGATGAAGTACACAGATACAAAGGTCATTTATTACATCCATTCCAGAGATAAAACATAGTCTTTTACAACTCAGGGCCATAGGCCTAGTACAAGAGTTTGGAATAAGTAAATAAACATAAGTCTTCATCTTCATGTGCCACAGGCAAGCATGTTGAGTGTAGACTCATGACACCTAATCATCATCTGAATAACCTGCAACATCACAAGTTACAGCCACAGTGGGTTAATACTTTGGAATAGTATTAGCAAGTGATACCTTAGTAATTTTAAGTGGACTATATTACTATATGCAATTTGGCTAAGTGTAGCTTGGCTTGCTTTGCTTCAAAATAGGTTTTTCCTATTAGTTGAAATCACTAAGTTTTTCTTTGTCAAAACTTTCCCAAGAAACCACCAATATACATTGGGGTCCTTCACCCTTGTTCACCCACAAGTTTTACTTAGAAGTTGGAGTGATGAGATTCTTGATAGCTTCCATGTCTTGATGCTCAAATTGTCCATTGCCATGGACTTGGCTAAGTACTTAGATTTTTCCATCTGGAGAGGTTGTGCACTTTCCCCACCAGACTTGGTTTCCCAAGACAGGACCTTTCAGAAGCCTTCCCTTAGCCAAATGGACGCGTTCCAACCTATCAATCCCACTACCACCAACTGTCCAAGTGACTAAGTTCTAGCAACCTATATGATCGAGGCAGAGCCCATATTGCCAAGTGGCTGCACTATAAGCTTCTCAACACTTGGCCTCCAAAATCCCTTTGTGCCTGGGTGGCATACCACAAGTGAGATACACAAGGTAAACCATGTCCATGGGCCTTGTGTAACCACTCAACCAAAAACCACCAATTCAAGTCCCATTCCACCCAGGAGATTCATTGACTTAGTTGTTTTATTAAGAAAATCACAAGTCCAAAGACTTAGAAATATTTTCACCATAGCATGTATATACTTTACCAACCCTTGTTTGCTACTAGCTAGGCTAAGCATGGCATAGTCTCTTAACTTAGGAAAATTCCTAGAATGCTACAACTACTTAGGATTTCCCAACATAGCATTTGGCAAAAGTAGCATGCAAGACTTAGCAAAAATATATCTAATGCTAGTCCAAAATATAGGGATGAAAATAACCATGAAGTACCACTTGCCTTGGTAATGGGGAGAGTAGCACTCTTCACAATCACAGTCACTAGCAAAATCTACACAAAAATTGGTAGCACAAAATTACACACAATTCATATACAAACATAAATATATGCATGCATGCAAAAGAAAATGCTATGTGATGATTTTTGAAATCTAACCAAGCAAGTGCATAGTACTGAACTAAAGACAAGACAAAAACTTGCTAAACCAAGTTTATTTTATACTTAAACAATTTTCCAAACAAAATCTATACTCAAAAATAGCCCTAAACAAGATACTGCAAATAAAGTCATTTTAACAGAAACTTTTTACTAAACACATTGTAGATTCAGAAAGGGCTTGTCTCCCTGATTCCAACGGTATAAAGTTTGCAAAAATCTAACGTGGGAATAAAAAGTTATAGCTAATTCAATTTTGGATCAAAATCTGATTTCAAAACTGAATTCGAATCTAACCCTAGCCACGCGTATTAATTCTATTGGCTGATACCGCTTCGTTCAGGATCACCCTCCCGCGCCGTTAGATCTATTTAAATCTCACGGCTCAGATCCACCCATAACGCTTCGCTAAAAGATCTAATTCTACACGTTGGATTTAGATCGGATGGCTCTGGATCAAGCGACCAAAAGGGGGCGGCGCTGGCGGCGGCTACTGGCGGCGGCGAGTTCTGTCTGCGGCGGCGCGGCGCTACAGGTCGTCCGGAGGGGCAGGAGGATGCTTACCAGGTTCGCAGCATCGAGGAGAAGCTCAACCTAGCAGTGGCTTGACGAGGGGCGCACGGGCACGGTCTCTGGGGCTCGTCGGAGTTGCGGTGGCGTCTGTTGCTTGCAGTCGAGGTCACTGGCGAGGCTCCGCATCGTCCTAGTACAAGGCAGAGGGTTCAGTAGATGCGCAAGTGACTGGCGAACCAGTTGGTATCAAAGGGAAGGCGAGGGGCGCTCGGAAGTTACCGCTATTGCTCGCTGGAGTCGGGCGACGGCGCAGGTGGTTGCGGTCGTGAATGGAACCGATGACCTGGGTCATGAGCAGGCAAAAGAAAGGCGTCAGCAGATGCACCAGATCATGCTGAACAAGATAGTTTGAACCAGAGAGAGGGGGGCGGTCGAGGCTCACCGGAATTAGTCGTCGGAGCCGTCAGTGCTGCGGTGCTTCGAAGTCAATTGTGCGCAGCCTGGTGGCAGAGTGAGCGAGGAGAGTGGGGGGTAATGCTCGCAATGCAAAGGGGATTAAGTAGGCCTAAGCGCGACAGGAAACGCCTGCGGCATCAAGGCTAATTACGCCGCGCCATTACCGGCATCACTGCAGCGGCGACGGGGTCTGCGGGCGCAATTTGGGGAAGACGAGGGTGACATGGAGAGGGCCCGCTCGTCAGCAAAACATGCAGAGTGGAGGTGGGGTCTGATCGTCAGTGACTGTTTGGGTGTGCTGGCGCGTGCGAGAGAGAGAGGAATGGCCCGGGTGGGCTAGTTGGGCTAGTTCTGTTGCTGGGCTAGAATCCTGGCGCCTGGCCCTTTTCTTTTGTTTACTCCTTTTCTTTTTCTGTTTCGATTTTCTGAATAGGTTTTCAAATGAATTCAAGTTCCATTTGAATTCAAATCTTCTAGAGGTTTTTTAGTGGTGCAATGGTCTCAAAAATAGGTCAAAACCCATGTGGTTACTTTGCAAGGGCTTGGTCAAACTTGGAGAACAAAATAACAGAGACTTGGCACTTGATTGGCAATATTTGAAAAATGGTTTTTGGAAACCATTTACAATTTGCAAACTTTGGTTTAAGTTCTACACACAATCCTTTCAACAAAGAAGGCAAACAACCTAGGTTCCTAAACATTCAAACTTTCAAATGGGGATGGCCATTTAATCTAAATCTGCTCACATAAAATCATAACACTAAGTTCTCTGTTTTTCTGGAATGATTTTGAAATTGATCTCAATTCTATATGCATGCATGAATGATATGCAAACTTTGAAATCATGATTTTAGGGATGTTACACAGAGACTCCTCACGAATTTTTATGGTGGAGGACAGGAATCTGTTTTGGGACAACAACTCCCCAAATCTTACTTCCCTCTCATTAGAGGTCATTCTTGGCACAAAAAGCAAACAAAAAGGATAAGAAAAGGTCATTACTGAAGTAATAACTTCCAAGACTCAAGGAAAATCTTGGTTATCTCCCAACAAGTACTTTTCTTTAACGCCTTTAAGTTAGGCACAAGAAGCAAGAAGAGTCAAGTATTTTCAAATGAGGAAGCAACCTTCTTATTCTTTCCTTTCTTACCTTTCTTATTTTCTTTAGGGAAGATGTGATTGCTTACTGGAGGAGCTAAATGCATGATTCCTATTCCCACATCTATCACTGCCCCAAGGTGTTTCAGTAGAGATCTTCCAAGTGTGATCTGTCCTTTGCCTACACATTCAGTAACAAGATAATCAGTAATCACCATTTCCCCTGAGATTTTTGTAAACACACCTTCAGCTATTCCAATGGGTAATATGGTGGCATTGTTGGTAAGAGAGATTTCCTCTCCTCCTTCATTAAGCCCCCAAAGACTCAAGGAATCATAAATATCTTTAGGCATGAGACAAAATTTAGACATGATATCACAGCGAGCATCAAAAAGTGTAGTGTTTATTTAGACTTTGATTGTGGGAAACCACTTTGAAGGCTCAGAATTTGTGGGAACATAATCATGGTAAGCCCTAAGCGTGTGGTAGCAACTATTCGTAGTAGCAATACCGGTCTTAAGAGTGTTCAACCTAGCAAAAATATTTGTAAAAGAGGAATCAGACTTGCGAGGTGTACCATAAATCATGATCAATTTCTTTATGGCATCAAAAGCTTCATCCTCAGTACACAGCAAAAAATCTTTCTCACCCACAGCATCCAAAGCATATCTATAACGAAGAGCAATACCGCTGTAGAAACTATCAATAACCAAGCTAAGGCTCACCTTAGGCTCAGTTTCCCTCTGTAAAGCAGACATTCTGGACCAAGCTTCTTTAAATCTTTCTTCACTTTTTTCTTAAAAGTGGAGATTTCTACCATAGGGGAAATAAAGGTTGGTCCAAAACCAGACATGGTAGCAACTAGAGTAGGAACTATTTTTTTGTGTTTTTGAATAAAGAAAGCAAACCAAACTAGATTAATTTTTTTTTTGAAAAGAGGCAAACAAAACCAAGCAAAAGAAACAAAGCAAACTAAAAACAAAGTAAAGAGAAAGCAAGTGGAGGACTCCCATAGTTAAGACGTCCTTAGCCTCCCCGGCAATAGCGCCAGAAAACTTGTTGATGGTGCTAACGTGGAGCACTTCGTTGGAAACCCCAAGAGCAAGGTGTGATGAGCACATCAGCAAGTCTTCCCTCAGTAGAGACCGAGGTTATCGAACCAGAAGGAGGAAGGAAACGTCACACAGGTGTTGCGAGCAACATGGAGACCTGCACAACACAAACTCAAGACTTTGCCCCAACGAATCAGTGAGGTTGTCAAGCTCACCGGTTTGCTATAACAAAGGATTAAACGTATGGTGTGGAAGGTAATGGTTTGCAGCAAGTAAACAAGTAACATTGGAAGATGTATCAATGGTAAATATTGAACCGGGTCCATAGTTCACTAGAGGTGCTCTCCTTAGATAAACAACATGGCATAAAGGGTAAACAAATTACAGCAGGGCAATTGACAGGAACCGAGCAACACATAACAATGCAATTACTAGTCAGAAAGATCCTATGAGATTCGATTGGGCAATACAACAAGATACATAGACCGCCATCCAACTGCATCTATGACTAGAAGTCCACCTTCAGGTTATCATCCGAACCCCCTCCAGTATTAAGTTGCAAGCAACAGACAACTGCTTTAAGCAAAGTGTGTAAGGTAAACAGTCCACATGTTCCATGAACAAGAGACCGTTGTTTTCTCCCTAGTAGCAACAACACATCTACAAACGAAGAGATTTATGTCACTTCCATTGGAAACTAGAGGCATGAACCCACTATCGAGCATAAATACCCCCTCTTGGAGTCACTAGCAACTACTTGGCCAAGATAGCTACTAACAACGGAGAGCATGCAAGATCACAAACAACATAGACATGATAGAATCATAAAGACAAAACTATTAATCAAACCAACATAATAATCTCAATATCCATCGGATCCCCGCAAGCACAACATGCATGATTACAAATAGATTAGATCTTGATCATGAACGGAGCTCACACGATATATACATGAAAGCACAAGGAGGAGATACAACCATCTAGCTACTACATGGACCCATAGTCCAAGGTGGAACTACTCACGTATCATACCGGAGAGAAGGCCTCCGGGATGATCTCCCCTCTAGCAGGGTGCCGGGAAGAACTTCAGATCCCCCCGATCTAGGGACGATGGTGGCAGCGGCTACAGACGGTTTCATGGAGATTTGATTGGGTGCTTGGGGTTTCTGCATCGGGGGCTTCTTATAGGCGAAGGGGGAGGCAGAGGAGGCGGCTAGAGGGGCCACACCCCTCCCAGGCGCGGGCCCACCCCTAGCCACGCCTAGGGGGGAGGGGGGGTGGCTGCCCTGGCACGCCTCTCCGTCTCCCCTCTGTACTTCTTGTTCCCCACAGAAAGTTATTGACTTTGGCTTTTGTCCCATCCAATTCCGAGAATATTTCCTTACTAGCTTTTCTGGAACCAAAAACAGCAGAAAACAGGCAACTGGCACTGTGGCAACTTGTTAATAGGTTAGTACCAGAAAACATGTAAAAAGCACCTAAAAGTGTAGTCAAGCAAAGCAAAGTAGATACTAAACAAGCATGGAGCATAAAAAATTATAGATATGTTTCCGACGTATTAGACCATCTCATAGTATTCATTACAACAACTCATGAATACCAAGTTAAGAATATAACTCAAGTAACAAGAATGTAATAACTAAATCTTGACCTATCTTATCCTTATATATTTCTACCATGAGTGTCATGGTAATACCTAACTTTAACTCTTTAGTTGTATTGAGTAGGAAGGAAATCAAGTTAAGACCATTCACCACATATCTTTCTTTCCATATCAATCCTTATCATCTCTGTTGAACCGTATTCTAATATCTATTGATCATCAATGTGGAGTGATCAATCCTTGATCTATCAATTCTTAACCTATCAATTCTTGATCTATCAAATCTTGTTCTTATCATAGCATTCACTTTAAAGCCTTTAAAGGAAGAAGTAAGAAGATATGAGTAATTATGCTAGTTTTAGATATCATCTATAGATTGGGAGTGTTTGAAGAGAATCAAATCAATATGATAATTGGTGGAGTTAACTCAGTCCTAAAGGGAATAAAAGAGTTATCTGGAAGACATGTGTATATGGTAACAAAGAAGATTATAAGGATGAATTCTGAAGATAGTTACCAAGGAGTAATTTTATTGGATCAAGTAGGCATAGTCAATGAATAATATCTCTTAGCCAAACAGAGGTACTAAGAAGATAATTATAATACAATTGTGATGTTGTATTAATGGAACCTTGATTAGCCAACTAGAAACTTATGCCATAAATGATCAAAGGATTATAATGATCATGCTTAAGTCACTAAGAGTGATTGATTATATGATGCATAAGTGATATTGGTGGATAGAACATGATTAAACCCTAGTATAGATATGTTATCTGAGGTTAATCATGACAAGTCACAATGGTATAATGTGAAGTTGGAATATGAGTTACTGGAGGTAAGTTGAGATAAGATAGTATGATTAAGCTAATGCTAGAGCAACATTGAATTATAGAAGTATTATTATTCCTCTTAAAGAATAGTAAACACTAGAGGTGAAGTAGGAATTGTTATTAACATCCATTGGATAAATATTAGTGATGAATGGAGACAAAAGTAACTACTTGTTGGATTAGAGGTTATCATTAGTAGTTTGATATAACCAAGTGTAGATATAAGAAGATTATGAAAAGCTTCAGTGACAAGCTTCTTAGATTTATAAGTGAGATTACAAAGTAATTTGTGAAGTAAGATAGTAATAATTCAAGTGGAATTGGATTCATTAAAAGCATTCTAGAAGTGTGAAATTATCTCTATGAAGAGAACATGTAGAGCTTTAGTGTCAAGCTAATTGGATTTACAAAGGAATTTAGAAGGAGGAAGTATTGGTAAGAATATACTTGTGAAGTAAAGATCATCATGTTAATACATGATGATAAATATGAAGAAGTAGTATATCTATAAAAGGAGTTCTTTGGTTTGAAGCAAATACTTATGAAGCAGGGAAAGATAGAAATTCTTGATAAACATTCAACTATAGCTATATAGCAAGATTGATATCTATTTCATATGCTTGATCAACAATTCTATTTTCACAATGACTTATAGGAATATTTTCCTATAACCAATTCAAAACATCAAAATAATATGGGCTTAGAAACCATAATTATCAACTCTTTCTCTTAAGCCATCCTAGAGAATAACCCCATTATTTTACTTTAGATGGTGATATCATTCATGATCACAAACATGAAGGCAATATGTATTAAACCTTAATGTTATCCATATCTATAAAATAATATAAGTATATTAAATCTCCTAAAACTCATGGTAAACATTTAAAATTCAAAACCCTAACTTCTATTTCAGTCATAATTATCAATATATATATATGGTGATATAACCAAGGCTATTGCAATCATTATTCACCACCACATTAAGGCATTAACTGCATAAAGTAATCATTATATGAAGCCTTCAGTAATGATTTTATAGATATCTTAAAACCACACTTATCAATTGATAAATAAAAGCATAGCTTAAAGAAAGTTTATAAATAAGAAACAAAATCTTAAACCCTAAAGTTATTAATGAGTTTTCTCAAATATAACTCACAAATAAATAGGATTTGTACAAATATATAAAATAATTCAAAATAAAATAGATGTAAGGAACCCTGTGATACTTGGGATATTATACAAAAAATTTGAGCATTTAAAACTTTATGTAAATCAAACATCAATAGTTAAATATATAAAAAGAAATCTAGAAACAATACATAAAAAGAAAAAGGAATGAAGAAAAACAAAACAGGGCCAGCAAACCTCTCGGGCCGGCCCAAAGCTTCTCCTCTTCTATCTACCGCCCGTGCGCATTTCCGCACCCCGTTCCGGCCCGCGCGCAACCCATACCGCTTCAAGTTTCTTTTCTCGACCGCCTCGACGCCACGATGCATGCCACCACTTCTCGTCGCCTATAAATAGCCTTGCATCGTCGGAGGAACCTTGTCGTGCCCCATTTCTTCTCTCTCTCTCTCTCTCTCTCTCTCTCTCTCTGTTCCCCTCTTTCTCTGAAACCCTAGATGACCTCGTTGCCGGTTAACCGACGTTCCTAACCTTCCCTCTCTCAATAGAGATGACCACAGTGTGTGTAGTGCTCGCCTCAATCGATTGCCCCCTCTCTCAGAAGCCGGAGAGCTCCCTGCCGAACCAATCGAGACCTCATTTCCGCTGCAAGTCACTGCCAATCACCATTGATTCCGAGCTCGCCTCTTCTCTCCGACGACTCCACGAACTTCCTGGTAAGCTTCTGAGCATCATAGTGCCTTTTCCTTCCTCAGTTGCTTCCTAGATTAGGTTCCCAGCGTGAATCGTCCATCGCTGCCGCAGATACTCGTCGATGTTGTCCCTCCGATGACCAAAAACTAGCGGCAACAACCTGACTAGCTTTACCTTACCTCACTCGGTCGAGCACACCACTTAGTTTCGCCCCGAGAGCTCTCCAATGTTGAGACCATGCTCGATATGGGAGTTTCATCCCTCGCTGACGTCATCATGGCATCATGGTTGCGTTGCGTCAACCCAGTCAACGAATTTGACTTAGTCCTCGCCCAATTGGCATATGACGTGGCCACGGGCCAGTCGTCGGTGACTGGGTCTAGAAATAGTCCCAGTGCAAAACAACCCCATTTCCATGCTGACATCAGCATGACCTAATAATAGGTTTAAATCATTATAGAAAGTTCAAAAGTGAACAAACATTATAAATTCAATATCTTTTGTTTTACAATTTAGAAAATATGTTTAATATATGAAAATGTTTATAAAAATAAAATCTACAATTTAAATTTATTATCATACATTATTGTGTTAACTTTTTAAATAATTGTTATTTAATAAAGATTTTATAAGTAAGCAAATTTTGAAAATTCATATTTTAATAATGGTAAATGATAAAAATATAAATAATATACTAAAATTCTTACAAAAATAAGAATTACAATGTAAAACTATAAACATAAAATATTATATCACTTAACTAAATATTTACTGTTTATTAAGTGATTAATAAAGTAATAAATTTTAAAAAAATCATATCTTAATATTTAAAATAATAAAAATACATATAATATATCAAAATGATCATGAAAAAAATATCTACATTACAAAAATATAACATTCCACTTTTGAAGTAAGTATAATACCCTAATAACTTGAATTTAAACTTATTTCCTTAATTGATAATTCATATAAGGATAAATAAAAATTGCTAATGTTTCTAATATTATACATCTAAGGCCTAATAATAGTATTTGTCTTAAGTATTGATAATATGAAGTCAAAATATTCCCAAACATCCAAAATGCAGTATTTGTTAAATTATCGTTCATAAATAAGGATTATTATGAAATATAAAGTCCTCAAGAATGATATTTGGACTTAATAAAACCTTTTACCATTACTTCAACCACAAGTTTATAAACATACTAAAAATCCAAAGATAATTCATAAAGTAGCTAAATAATGTATTTTTCATATTTATAAATCATAACCACTTATTTTAAAAGAGATAAATGATTCTATTCAATCATGATGTTAAAAAAGAATCACTCAAATAGAAGTGTTACCACTCTTAATTTAACCTCTAGGAAAGATTATGAAGTGAACAAATCATAATACCATCCAAGGGTGATAAGTCTGAACTACTAATGATTCCATGATTCAAATGAAGTAAATATTTCTTCCTTGATAACTTTAGTTATTTAGAAACCCTAAGAATATTAACTAAAGGTTTAAATGCTTTTGTTTAGTTAAGTAAACTTTTCTTCAGAAGTTATTCTTTTAAGATACATTATAAATCAAGACATAAGCATTCCTATGAAAGCTCTAAATGATGAAAAAAATACTTATATACATAGTTTTTGGATACATTCCACACTTGAGTATTCTATTATTTGTGTACTTTATTATACCTACATGTTGTTTCACACACACTCACAAGCCTTAATAAAAATCACAAGTGTGAAACCTATCTAAAAGAACAACACATTCCAAAGAAACCATTTCTAGTTTCCAAACCCTAGATCAACGGTTATTCCGGGGATTCGAGTTTACAAAGTTGCATTACATTACTTATGCATAATAGCATCTTGCTTCTTTAAACATTAGTCCTTACCGGACCAATGAAGTTGTTTCCAGACATTGGATCTTCTATTGTCTCGAACACCATGAGTGCATAATCTTGCAATCACAAAAGGCAAGTTCACACTTGCTCATGTCCTTTGGTTATTTTCTATCAAATATTTTGCAAATCCAATGTTGTCATCACCTGCATTTCAAAAAGGTCAGAAAACACTATTTTCATAATAACAAGATTACAAGTTATTTACCAAGAGGTAATAACCTACTATGAAAGTTCCGGTGGTAAAGGAACATATTTTCTAGGAATTAACAACCAATGTCGCCAGTGATTCTTGCGCCATGTATTACGCGTTGATCATGAGATTTGGAATGGGACGGAGAAGCAGCTGTATCTTTTCCCTTTTGCATGTAGCCGGATGCACAGGTCATGGTTGTTATCCTTGTAGTGAGCATTAATTGGTAATTCGTAAAGGATATGCAGCATATGGGTGGGAACCCTCAACGTCCCACGGTAGTTCTGGCATCAAAACGGTCTGTACTGTCCATTTTCATAATTCAATAGGTGGGCATGGCGTACACCAAGAAGACATGCTGGGTCGTGGAGAAGGCAGTGATTGGCTTGGATATTATGTTGGGCCGTAGACCATGGAAGTTTGAATGGGACATACTCCTGGCCGTGCAACAAAGCTTAAGATCTCTCATGGGAAAAGTAATGCACCTTTGCAGAGTGTAAGAACTTTAACTTGTTACTCCCTATTCCGGGAAGTATCTACGAACGCGGCATGAAAGGAACTCCATGAAAGTTCTAGTAAACCTGTGAAGGCTGACGGATATAGCTTTTCAGAATAAAAGCAACCTTTGAAGAAATGTTTACAAAAACCTTCATAGCCTATGACCTATGGTCTTTGGATGTAGCCAGTGCATCAAACAATCCTTTTTAGTGAACTTGCTGAGTACGCTCGTACTCACCCGTACCTACTTAACCCTTGCTAGATTCTGAAGCCAATAAAGACGATGTCTACATCAACTTATGTTCAAGAGGATCGTCATCAAAAGCTCAAATCCTTCAATAAAGTCCAAGAAGTCAATATATACATCAACTAAAGTGAAGACAAAGTTGCTGATTAGATAGAAGTATAATCTCTAGCCATATAACCTATTTCTGTAGAGTATTGCAATAGCAGCAATGTAAGCCAAATAGTTATATGCTAATCTTATTAGCATGATAGTTATGAGTTGATTATTTCTAGTTCTTCTTTGTAAAGAAGTTTCGTTCTCTCTCTTTAACCTAGAGTGTTCTTTGGATCCTTTGTAAAGAGTCGACTTGTAACCTATAGGCATGTATTGGACCTGTTGTGTTTCTGTTGTACCACTCTAAGGGATGTAATACTAGTGAACGGTGTTTCATTAGTGTTATGTCAATGACTATAGTGTACTACATCATGCAACGGTATGCTGGGTCACCGCACCTCATAAGCACACACAAAACTCGACATGACTGCTTAGCAACACATCACCAATATGAAAGGATATGCCTCTGAACTTACTACTGCAGGAAATATGGTTGATGATGAGCTCAAAGATTACATCCTGAATGGCCTCGATGGCACGTAGAACTCTCTTGTTGATGCCATCAACATTGTGCCCACCACCAGTCTCAATGATATGTGCTCCCAACTCCTATCCTACAAGAACCGTAATGTCATGCTCCTCTCTACTGGTCAAGCTCCTGGAGGTTTTATCATCTTCGGTCAATGCCGCTACGCGCACCCCCCTCCCCCTCCCAATTATGGCGTTGTGCCCCCACGCCAACCATCACCTCAGCCTTACATGCCGCCAACACCCACATATCTGCAGCCCTATCCACAGCACTACATGCCTCCTACACCCACATATCAGCAGTCGTGCATGCCTTCCTTCTACCCGCAGCAGCACCAGTATTTCATGCCTTCTCCATACTCTCCACATTATATGTCCCCTGCTCTAGGTCCCTACAGGATGCCTCCGATGCGTCCTCCTCCTCCACCGGTCCCACGCCCTCAGACTTTTCCGAACCATGGTCCGCCCAAGCCTGACCAGCAACGTCGTCCTAAGGGATGCGAGGGAAGAACAGAGATCGTGGTTGATACATCGTAAACATATCTATAATTTTTTATGTTCCATGCTTGTTTAGTATCCACTTTGCTTTGCTTTGTCTATACTTTGAGGTATTTTTATACATTTTCTTGGACTAACCTATTAACAAGATGCCACAGTGCCAGTTGCCTGTTTTCTAATGTTTTTGGTTCCAGAAAAGCCATAAAATGAATATTCTCGAAATTGGACGGGACAAAATCCAAAGTCAATATTTCACCGAGGGGAACACGGAGCCAGAAGACGAGACGGAGGAGGGACACGAGGGGCCCACCCCAGCCCACGTGGCTGGCCCGCCCGCACTGGGGGGAGGTGCGCCGCCTAGCACCCCTCGGTCTCCCTCTTCGCCTATAACAAGCCCCCGATACCTAAATCCTAAGAACCCGATCAGATCTCCACAAAAAAGTCTGTAGCCGCCACCATCGTCCCTAGATCGGGGGGGGGGGGTCTGAAGCTCTTCTTGGCACCCTGCTAGAGGGGAGAGATCATCCCGGAGGCCTTCTTCATCACCAAGCCAGCCTCCGGTATGATGCGTGAGTAGTTCCACCTTGGACTATGGGTCCATACAGTAGCTAGATGGTTGTTTCTCCTCCTTTTTGCTACCATGTTTAGATCCTGTGAGCTCCGTTCATGACCAAGATCATATTTTTAATCATGCATGTTGTGTATGTGAGGATCCGCTGGATATTGAGATTACTATGTCAGATTGGTTAATGGTTTTATCTTATTGATTCTATCATGTCTGTGTTGTTTGAGATCTTGCATGCTCTCTGTTTCTAGTAGCTATCTTGGACAAGTAGATGCTAGTGACTCCAAGAGAGAGTATTTATGCTCGATAGTGGGTTCATGCCTCTATTGAATCTGGGAAAGTGACAGAAATCTCTAAGATTGTAGATGTGTTGTTGCTACTAGGGAGAAAACAACAATCTTTTGTTCATGGAACAATTGTATTGTTTACATTACACACATTTCTTAAAGCAGTTGTCAGTTGCTTGCAACTTAATACTGGAGGGGGTTCGGATGATAACCTGAAGGTGGATTACTAGTCATAGATGCAGTTGGATGGCGGTCTATGTATATTGTTCTAATTCCCAATCGAATCTCATAGGATCATGAATGTATAGTATTGCATTGTTATGCCTTGCTCTGTCATGTCAATTGCTCCGCTGTAATTTGTTTACCCAGCATGTTATGTTGTTTATCTTAGGGAGAACACCTCTAGTGAACTGTGGACCCTGGTCCAATCTTTACCATTGATACATCTTCCACTGTTACTGTTTACTTTCTACAAGCCACCATTACCTTTCACACCATATGTTTAATCCTTTGTTTTCAGCAAACCGGTGAGATTGACAACCTCATTGTTCATTGGGGCAAAGTCTTGAGTTTGTGTTGTGCAGGTTTCCAAGTTTCTAGCAACACCTTTGAGTCGTTTCCTTCCTCCTACCGGTTCAATAACCTTGGTTTCATACTGAGGGAAGACTTACTACTGTGCTCATCATACCTTCCTCTTGGGGTTTTCCAACGAAGCTCTACAGTGATCTGAGCCGCATCAGTGGTCGTGTTGCAACATCTTGGCAGGAGGATGTGATTTATTAGATATGCAAGAAGGAAGGACATCCCGCCAGCGATTGTTGGTGGCGTTATGATGATGATGAGGATGACACCCCCACTGATAGAAAAATGTGCATATGAAGTAGATTCCAACTAGATCATGGACACTGGTGCTACAAATCATACAACAGGACAACTCAACAAGCTTCAGGTTCATGAAAACTTCCATAGCCGTGATCAAGTTCATAATGCTAGTGGACAAGGTATGGAAATTGCTCATATTGTTCATTCAGTTTTGCACACCCCGCATTGTTCTTTACAACTTAAAAACGTTCTTCATGTTCCTTCATCTTCCATGAACTTTTTTCTGCACACAACCTTGCCCTAGATAATAATTCTTTTATTTAAATTCATCCATTCTTTTTCTTGATTAAGGACCAGGCCATGCAGCAAATCATGTTTAGAGGTCCTTGTCATGGTGGCCTCTACCCTCTTGTTCATGTTTCAACAGGGTCATCATCCAAGCATACTCTTGTCACCATCAAGCCTTCATCATCCACGTATCAACGTCATCTAGGGAATCCATCATCTTTTATTGTTGAGCATGTTCTTAGGAAGAATAATTTATCGTACACTTCAGAAATAAATTCTTACATATGTGATCCTTGCTAACAGGCTAAGAGTCATCAGTTACCTTATCATGTTTCCACAGTTCCTTTAGAACAAATATTTTCTGATGTATGGAGTCCCTCTCCTCTGTCTGTAGGGAAACATGCTTATTATGTAGGCTTTATTGATGATTTTAGGAAATTTATATGGATATATTTGCTTAATAAATGTACTGAGGTTTATAAATTTTTTCTTAATTCCCAAAAATATGTTGAGGACAAATTTGATAGAAAGATCATCACCATGTAAACTGATTGGGGTGGTGAATATGGAAAACTCAATGGTTTCTTCAAAAAATAGGAATTACTCATCATGTTTCATGTCCTCGTGTCCATCAACAAAATAACTCTACTGAACGTAAACATCGTCATATTGTTGAAGTTGGTCTTACTTTACTTGCTAATGCATCCTTGCTTGCTAATGCATCCTTGCTCTTAAAATACTGGGACGATGCTTTTCTTATAGCCAAGTTTCTCATAAACTTACTCCATACCAAAGTCCTCAATTTTGAGACCCCTACGGAAAAACTCTTGCAAGTCAAGCCCAACTATGAACCACTACGTGTCTTTGGCTGCGCATGTTGGCCAAATCTTCGCCCCTACAATAAACACAAACTCTCTTTTCATTCAAAATAGTATGTTTTTCTTGGTTATAGTTCCAAACATAAAGGAGTAAGGTGTCTTGATGTGAACACTGGCCGTGTTTATGTTTCTCCTGATGTTGCTTTTAATGAAAATATTTTTTCTTTTGTTGATCTTCATCCTAATGTTGGTTGATGTCTTCGTGAGGAAATTCTTCTCCTTCCACAAGATGATCTCTCGTTAGTATCTCATGATGGGGTTGTGCAAGCTAATGAACATTATTTGTAAGTTGTTCTTGTTGTTGATCCTCCACAGGTTATTCCTGAAGATTTCACACAAAATTCTGGTGAAGATTCTCATCAAAATGCTGCAGAAAATAATGGAAATAGCACACCCAATCAAAGTCCAGATTAGGAGAAAAGGATAGAAACGGATCACAGCGATCCCGAGGTTGATTCTGCCCAGAAATCCGCTCGGATCACTCCCCGTCAGGTACTGATGCGCACGGTGAAGCATCTCCCGCCCGTGTGCGCGCGAGCCCATCCGCTGTCGACATGTCAAAGATGGACCCCTCTTTGCCTAAGCGTGCACCCACGACGCCCGACCAAAGCCAACCCGCCGATGCCACGTCGCCCTAGGAATCCGTCGAATGCATCGCCCTAGAGTCCTGTGCTTTCATGGTCCCCACCGCCATCATTGTCACCTCCCAACCAGTCAACAGGAAGCAGCAACAACATGAGCCTGGGATCTTCCGCTGATTTGTCTGTAGCGTCCAGGAAAAATCTGCATTTCTAGAATTTTCTGTGCATCCCATGCCTGCACCAGCTCATGCCATC
Organism: Avena insularis; assembly: GCA_023614405.1. Lineage (NCBI taxonomy): Eukaryota > Viridiplantae > Streptophyta > Magnoliopsida > Poales > Poaceae > Avena > Avena insularis. Next base: position 370,695,212 of record CM042695.1, on the reverse strand, counting down.
AACGTCCAAACTCGACTGCAAAAAGGTATTAGCCATCCGAAAAATATATCAATGGTACTATCAGATACGCTTTACTCACATATAGAACTGAACCAACAAATCTTTCTGATGCTCTAACTGATGAAAACTGGAGGCATGCTATGCAGGATGAATACGATGCTCCTATTGCTAACAACACATGCCACCTCGTACCTCCGAGCTCCAATAAAAACATCATCGACTGCAAGTGGGTATACCGCATCAAGAGACATGATGATGGTACTATTGATAGGTATAAAGCACGTCTTGTTGCCAAATGATTCAAACAACAATATGGTATAGACTATGAAGTTACTTTTAGTCCCGTTGTTAAGGCTTTTACAGACTTATTTTATCTATATCAGTTTCTAGATGATGGAGTTTACGAAAGCTAGATGTCAAGAATACGTTTTTACATGGTGTTCTGGAAGAGGAGGTTTACATAAAACAACCACCTAGTTTTAAGTCTTCCGCTACTCCACACTACATTTGCAAACTTGACAAGGCATTATATGGTCTTAAATAGGCCCCTCGTGCTTGGTATTCTCGTCTTAGCTCCAAGCTACATACCCTTGGTTTCCTTCCATCCAAGGCTGATACCTCACTATTTGTTTTTGAAAAGTCAGGTATTACCTATTGATTTATATTGATGATATCATAGTAACGAGCTCTTCTGATTCCGCCATCAAAGCTCTTCTTCATAACTTGAGTTCTGACTTTGCTCTCAAGGATCTTGGGGTTCATTTCTTTCTGGGTCTTGAAATTCATAAACAATCAAATGGTTTGATCCTAACCCAAGAAAAATATGCTACAGATCTGCTGACTCGTGTTGGTATGAATGATTGTACACCTTGCCCAACACCACTCTTCACGATAGATACACTGGCCTTGATAGATGGTTCTCCTCTTGGCCATGAGGATATCACTCGCTACAGGAGTATTGTAGGTGCACTTTAATATTTAACACTGACTAGGCTTGATCTTTGTTTCTCGGTTAACAAGGTATGTCAGTATCTTCATGCTCTCACAACTGCACATTGGACAACTGCATATTGGACAGCTGTCAAGAGGATTTTAAGGTACATCCATGGCACACGCAAGGTTGGTCTTACTTTTTAGAGGTCCAATTACACTTTGCTTAGTGCCTATTCAGATGCAGACTGGGCAGGTGACTTAGATGACAGACAGTCTAATGATGGTTTTGCTATATTTTTTTGGCTCCAAATCTTATCTCTTGGAGTGCCATAAAATAGCCTACCGTGTCTCGCTTCAGTACAGAGGCTAAATATAAGGCCCTTGCAAATGCCATCGCAGGGTTTATTTGGGTTGAAGCACTAGCTCGTGAACTTGATGTTTCACTCAAGGAGAAACTGTGTTTGTGGTGTGATAACCTCGGTGCCACTTTCCTGTCAGCTAACCCTGTTTTTCATGCACGTACCAAATATATTGAGATTGGTTTTTATTTTGTTAGAGAACGGGTTGCTAGCAAGCAACTTGATGTCAGGTTTATTTCAAGTAAGGATCAGATTGCAGATGGTCTCATCAAAATTCTATGCTCTATTCTCAGGTCTAGATTAACGAGAGGGGAGGGGATTAGACATGTAATATGTAGTATACTAATTATGTACATACCAAACTGTATTAGCCACGTAAGGGGCTTTTTCTTACGTGATATAACACGCAACCGGTGCCTCGAGAGAGAGAGAGGTTACACCGTTTCACATATAATTTCTACAGTTCAGTTTGACATTAAGTACGTAGTGCAAAAGAGTCGAATGTAGAAAAATGCAGAGAGAAGTGTGGCAATTGATGGATGCTACTGTCCGAAATGTGTCTCCACGACTCTGTAAACGATGTTTTTGAACTGAAGAAAGAAAGCTGAACCGATTTTCTCAGCACGCACGGTTCTGCGTGACGACCCTAGCCGCTCACTCGATCGAGAGAGTCACAGGCAAAACCATGGCCGGCACCACACGTTTCTGAACCCTGATGGCGACCCGAAGGTGAGAGTGGTGGCCGCGGCCGGACGGTTGCAGAAGCTAGCCAGGTAGCAAGACACCAAATATTATTAACCCATAAGCGAATGAGATCTCGAGATCGCAAGCCGTGCCACAGTGGCAAATTAAGTTCCCAACCGGGGAAGGCTCCAACTGTCTCCAGAAGCAGCCAGCTAGCCATCCGCTGCCTGTGCACTGCTCACTGAAACGCATCGCACGCGTACGTACGTGCTGCCTACCTTGGCTATTAGCTACTACATCTCCAGCCCTGACCCTTGGCGTCCGCGAGAGCCGAGAGGCAACCAACCCTTCCCCTGCTGGAGTCTTGAGCCGTCCCGCCGGCCGGGTTTGGGATCTTAGTGCTGGAACCTGCTGGGACGGAGTGAGTAGTACGTGAAGCTAAGCTAGCATGTACTCCTACTACTACTATACCCCTCCCTCCTGGGCTGGCTCCTCGATCACGTCCAGTCTTGTCTGGCCATTGGAAAACGCCATGCGCCGGAGAATTCTTAATTACCGCTTCCACCTGCTGTCCTGCTGCTACTACTTTCAGTGTTAACTTTCTGTGCTTAGTCAATCATTTAGTTTCATACTAGTATCTTTTTGGGGTGGGAAAAAGTATCTTGTTATATCTTAATGTCGTGCGATAAGATACGGTCCGCATCATGCTTAGTTTTATTAGCACCTGTGTTGCCAGCCAGGTCGGTGGGATAACCGGAGTAGTAGTGGTGTTTTTTTGCGAGGGCCTCCGGTCCATATTAATTGATTTTAATTTATCAAAATTTAGATAAACCTATATACTAAATAGTGTCTAGATTCACTCAAATCTAGACAAATTTGAGTCAATTAATATGAGACGGAGGGAGTAGGACTTTGCGGTTGTTTGACTTTTGGCTTCGTTTTTTGTTTGATTCGGGTTGTGTGAGAAAAATATGCAGGCAGACACTGCCCTTACGGTTGTTTTCAAGGGTCAAGATCGAGATGTTTGGTGTCTGCTTCTGTGGAGCTAGTCTGGCTAGCTAGAGGTCACTTGACTTGACAACTGAGACGCGATCTCCGTCAGTCGCGAACTTGCTCACCGTCTAGGTTTAACACTGAGTCAATTGATTAACCCATTAACCTGCACGACGCGTCTAGGACGTAGCGCGAAAGATAAGACAGTCAGTATAGTACTCAATCATGGAAAATTCACCAATCATCGGTAATAATGGAGGTCGGCTGGTTGGATTCGGCGACCATCGTGTGTTGGATGAAGCGAAAAGGAAGCAGGGGAGAAGCCACGATATCATGGAGAGGCGCAGGGTCCATCGATCTCCTCCGACTCCGAGTCCCGGTCCCCGTGCCGTCGTGCGTGGATGGATTCACCTGAGCAAGGTCACTTCTAGGGCGAGCTGCATTCGGGGTCGGCGGTGGCTGCACCGACCCGGTCGGCAACTATTCTCCTCTCCTTTCGATCTTGCAAACCATAGCCGGGACCATTATGACACGCCCACTGATTTTCCACGCCACAAGTCCACCTGCACGTTTCCAAATTACACGCCTCGCGTTGGAGACAACACTTTGGTTGAAACAAACTTCTGCATTGTTTAATCTAAGAACACTCTAGTACAAGTGTGCTAACGAAATTGATCAGAAAATGCACACATGTGATAGACTACTAAGCAATAAGCATACATATCTAGATAGCTAGGCCGAGACTCAAACCTAGAAGAAGGATGAGCAAAACCGGGGTTGTGTTTTTTTTTGGGTCGAGAGAAATTCCTGTCGGTTTGGCCGGCACTCACGTGGTGAGGCCTGTAGGAACCCCCTTACCTTTTTGAAGGGCATCAGGTGTATCTCTTTCCCTTTCCCCTTCATATAGAGTTTTGATAATATGATGCTTAATTATTTAATAAAAGGATACAAGGTTTATATAAAACAAGAGGGTCGGCCGGCTACTCTAAACCCTAACTTGCATTATAAGTAAACAATATAATCTAACGTCTCCCCAGTGTTTCGGTGGGTTTAACAACGTTGAGACTGAATCGAATATCAGGCACTATAGCAAGCCCTTTGGTGAAGATGTCGGCGAATTGAGTTGTAGACGAGACATGTAGAACACGGACATGTCCCAAAGCAACCTTCTCACGTACAAAATGGATATCAATTTCAATGTGCTTGGTGCGTCGATGTTGAACCGGATTGCCATACATATAAACCTATTGTCACAATAAACAATTGTGGCCTATAGAATTGGACGGTGAAGCTCTTCAAGCAATTGGTGCAACCAAACTGTTTCAGCACCTGTATGATCAACAACACGATACTCTGCCTTGGCTGACGAGCGTGAGACCGTAAGCTGGCATTTCGAGGACCAAGAAATCAAATTGTTACCTAGAAAAACACAGTATCCCGAAGTAGAATGACGAGTGTCTGGACAACCAGCCCAGTCTGCATCAGAATATGTTGTCAATGAAGTGGGTGATGAGGAATTTCTGTGTAAACCATGATCAATAGTACCTTTGAGGTAACGAAGAATGCATTTAACATGATTAAAGTGAGGAAGATGAGGATCATGCATAAATAGACAAGCTTGTTGAATAGTATAAGAAAGTTCAGGTCGTGTAAGTGTAAGATATTGGAGAGCTCCTATGAGGCTATGGTAAAGAGTTGGATCAGAAAATTGTTCACCGTCAGAGGTAAGTTTGGTGATGGTATCTCTGATGCTTTTCTCAATTACTATTTTTTAGAAAAGAAAATTTATGACCGAAGGTTTGACATCATGACTTTTAAGCAAAGCAGCAACGAAGATTTAATGTCGGCTTATAATAGGTTCTTAACTTTATTGCGTGATTGTCCGCCTCATAATTTAGATGATTGGTTATTGTTGAAAATATTTTATGGAGGCTTAAATTATACCTCTAAAGATAAGTTAGACATGACGTCTAATGGTTCTTTTCTTAGCAAAACTATGGATGAAGCTTGGCAGCTTTTGAATAAAATACAGAATAATTTTCATTAATGGCATGTTAATATTGTGCATGAGGTGAAACCTCTCCCTACTGATCTTGGAGGTTTGGCCAATGATTTCTTCAAAGATGAAAACAGTAGAGGAAAGATTCCTTATGGTGACACCATAGTTAGAAATGTTCTTTCTAAAGAAATACCTTTCATAGATAATTATTTAAATCATATTAAAACAGCTATCACTAACAATGGAGAACAACTCTCTATTGTTACTCCTATATCTTCCACTTGTTGTACTATTGAGGCAGGAAAGAAGGTTAAAACCAAGAAGCCTAAAACCAAGAAGCCTTGTGTTGAACATATCATACCCGCGACAAGCTCTCGAGAAGGTAAGGAGAATCATGAATTAGCTGAATCTGATAAGTTGTATACACACGAGGAGTATGAGGCGGGATTATGGTGGGTTACTCTTATGAATGGAAGAGATCCAGAAACCAGCAAGAAAGAAGAAAAGGAAGATTTGGAAGAATGGGAAGTAAAGTATCCCGCTCTCAAACCTTACCCATATCCTTATTCTACATATTATGATGTATATGACTCTAGTGATGATGCGGACTTATATAATTCTAGAATTCTTGATGTTTGCCCTAAAGAAATTTTTGATGATTCTAGTAGTGTTTGTTTAAATACTCTTTTTGGGAATACTGGTGATGATGAACCCAATACGAAATCTTGTATGCCTTCCATATCTTTTGTCTATGCCCTTTGTTTTACTAATGAGGTGCAAGAAAGTCCGTTGCTACAAGGAAAACTACTGGCTCCAGAAGAATATTATAAACTATATACTAAAAACATTAGCCAAGGTAAAGATTCGAAGATTGATCATAAATCCTTAACCTTATCTGAGCAGAAAAATAAGAGTACACGCTCACCACACCTTGTGTATGAATTCTCGCTAACATGCGGATACATGTTTATTTATATGATGCCAATGCACCGCAAGAGGGTTCATCTCCGACTATAGATGGTTCTTGTAGCCTAGCTCCATGGCTTCAAATTGGGCTCTTCTTGGGAGACAACCCGAAAGTCATTAGGTGTCTTTCTTAATTTTCTGTATTTTGTTAGTTGTATTCATGTTGCATTGGCACTTATATATATTTGCATGATTCTCTATTAGAGTTGGCTTGGGACTATTTTCAAAAGGTAGGATTATTTGTTGCTCTAATCATATGTTGCATATCTTGGTTAAATCTTCTCAACAAAAGAGAGAGAGAGAGAGAGAGAAGAAGAATAAGAAGAATACAAGGTGCAGTACGAGAGGAGTCCGTCCGTTCCATGCTCCCGTACCAAGAGGCAGCACGGCGCAGTAAGGGCAAGCACGAGTACAAAAAGGTTATATCCCCTTCAATATTTTTATTTTGACAAGCTCAGGTCAGTGGGTTACCTTCCACATGTTCCATTGTACTTAATTTTCTTTTATCTAACTTCTAAACTCCCTATCCTATAATTCTCTATAGTGTTTTATGTTTTTTTTATTTTTCTTTTCATGGTTGGGTGAACGAACTCCGTTCGCACACCGAATCGTTTGCTTTTATTTCCTTTGCTATTTTTGCAGGGACTTGAACCTTGTGTAATTACGTGCATGATTTGTGCCAACTGTACAAATACTTGCATATGCCACTTGGTTGTTTCAACTCAACACTTTAACAAGGAAGTATTTGTTGAATCAAAGGTCCATGTCCATCGAAATTGAGGTTATTCGTACCTCTACAGTAAAGTGTGTCACCCTTGATTTATTCAAACTTGGGGAGGTAACCACTTCTCACACTCTCTTTTGATAACTGCATTTTCTCCTTTCTTATGGTAACCTATTCAAGTTTGGTTCCTGCAAAATTTATAGCTTGGGGAAGTTACTTCTGCATGTGTAGAGTCTTGTGCAATGTTCTTGTTCGATGAAATTTTTTGTGCAATCATGTATCCCGCTATTTTTGAATGCTTGCTAAGGTAAGTTGTGTTTCATGTTTATATAATAGATGCACTTGCTTTCATCGTTGGGATTCATAAGAGTTGAGTTAGAGCTTTAATTCACTTTGTTAAAATCTTTATCTAGCTTGAGAAGAACTTTGTGATCCTCTAGAATACATTGCCATGATTTCTACACTTAAATCCTATGTCTCCCACTTTTGAAGTTTGAATTGTTTATCTTAGTTGGTTTGATTTGTGAAGATGCCATGCTAGTGGGAGTAATTCAAAATAGTTAGAGTACATCTTTTTTATTTGAATGAATGATTAGTTGTGGAAGCTTTTACTCTAGTTCCTTTAGCTAACTGAGTCTTGCCTTTGAAATAATATTGCTAAACAAGTACAACAAGAAAAAGTCTAAAATTTATGACTTGTTTGATGAATGATTGTCTTGGGAGTTTACTTGAAGATACTTAACACCATATATGTTTTGATAGACTTGACGACACTCTTGAAAGGAGTTGTTTGATTGAAATGAAGTCTAGCGGTAATTGTGATGCATGCCAAAGATAACCTTGTAGATAAAACCGTGATACCATTTAAAGAGTTCTATGTTTTCATGCACACCTTGGGATGTCAACAACTCCGCTGGCCTACGAACGATCTATGGTAAAACTCCTAATTTCGGCCATGATTTGACGACATGACTGGCATAAATGTCACCGTAATGGGAAAAATATTGGTACTCTCAAAGGTTATGCAAATGATTGTTTATAAAGAATCACTCAACAATCCTTGTTGAGAATCATACTTCAAGGAAGGAAGAAAAAAATATGAAGATCTACATTGTAGGGTTCGCAGCATAGAAAACAAAAAAAATACGATGGGAACAACTAAGTACCAAGATCTATCTACTAGATACAAGCAATGGATGGATATACATCCATAGAGAACATACCCTTGTAGACCGACAAAGTTTAACGAGGTTGTACTTGTTGATGATGTAGACAAACACTTGACTATCTCAAGATCGAGAAGAAGTCCTGCGTCACAAATAAGCAGCGCATCCGTGCTCGCACACACGTTCAAGCCACCGAGCAACCTCCGCCTCCTTGCTCCAGCGATGCAGCGGAAGCAACAACTCTTTCTTGCCGAAAATCCACCGGGAACATGTATCTCGCTAGTCCGAGACCATGGGGGATAAACTAGAGGGGGGAGAGATCCTTCACAGGGAGGTGTTAGTATGAGAGGGGGGAGAGGGGTCCTTTTATAGGAGGAGGGGGTCAACCCCTCCCCATGACCGGCGCACCATGGAGGGTGCCCCCTCCCATCCTTCATTCATGTGGAGGAAGATCCACTCACATAAAGATGACCCCTCACTTCTCTACTCAAAATCCCACTCATATTCCATTAAATTTCCACCAAATTTAATGTAATCTCTCTTTAAATAAAACTCCTTTTATTTATTTATTCAGAATTTTGTCAATTAATTTAATGGACAAACATTTAAATAAAACCCCTTGCTAGTATTCTATTTCACATGCAGAACACTTTCAACAATTTTACCCGAAACAGTTCCGGTGTCTAGTGAAATAAATTTCTGCGCTTTGTAAATCTTTTCGACAAGAAACTATTTGTTCCAAATGGTGTCGGTGTATCTTAAGTGTGTCACCCTATGGTTCGCGAATAATGCGTACATGATCGAGACCCCTCTCGGATCAATAATCAAAAGCGGGACCTGGAGATCCATACTGACTCCCACACATTTAACAATGACTTCTTATGATCGTGAGAACCTTTTACGCTAGAATCTTAATCCCTTTCTCTCGCGATATATTACATGTCCTAGATTCGATTATCGGTATCTTCATACCTAGTTTTATCTCGATGCCAACATGTACTCTTTTCTCATTCCCGTGATATAACATTCTAGTGATCAAATCACTTGCTTGCAAGCTAACCAATGTGATACACCGAGAGGGACCAGAGTATATCTCTTCGTCATCGGGATGGACAAATTCCACTCTTGATCCATGGGCCTAAACATAACACCTTCCTAGCACTAAACCCATCTTTATAATCACCCTGTTACGGTGTGACGTTTGATGTTATCAAGATACTCTTCTAGTGTTAGTGATTGACATGATCTTATGGTCAAAGAATTAGATTACTTCGTATGATGTTATAGAAATATAAACACAATGACTTTGATCGTAATTCTATACTTCGGATGAATGTTCATCACACCATTCCAATAATGTTGTGACCTCGTTATTAACAACATCCAATTTCCATGATTAGGAAACCTTGATCATCTTGTTAATCAACGAGCTAGTTCATAAGAGAGGCATAACTAGGAACTTTCCATTTGTTTATTGAACACACATGTATTAATGTTTCCGTATTAATACAATTATAGCATGAAAAAAACATCTATCATATACTTGGAATATACATAATAACAACTTTATTATTGCCTCTTAAGGCATATTCAGTCTCCCACTTGCACTAGAGACAATAATCTAGTTACATAGTGATAAATCTAACATCCATGGAGTTCTGGTGTTGATCATGTTTTGCTCAAGGGAGAGTTTTAGTCAACAGATCTGCTACATTGAGATCCGTGTGTACTTTACAAGTCTTTATATCTTCATCCTTCACATGCTCGTGGATGGAGTGAAACCGGCGCTTAATATGCTTGGAATTCTTGTGAGACCTTGGTTCTTTGGCATTGGCTATGGCTCCATTGTTGTCACAATAGATCACCATTGGGTCCAACACGCTAGCAACCACACCTAGTTTGGTTATAAACTCCTTCATCCAAACTGCTTCTTGAGCCACTTCCGAAGCAGCAACATATTCGACCTCCGTTGTCGATCCCACCATCACGGGAACTCCTCCAACTAACCGCTCCACCATTCATGAGAAATACGTATCCGGATTGAGACTTAGAGTCATGCGGATTGGTGTCAAAGCTAGCATTGACATAACACTTAGCGATAAGCTCTTCTTCACCCCCGTATACGAGAAACATTTCCTTAGTTCTTCTTAAGTACTTAAGGATATTCTTGACCGCTATCCAGTGTTCCGATCCTGGATCAGATTGGTATCTACTAGTCAAACTAATAGCATGTGCCACATCTGGTATTGTACATAGCATGTCGTACATTATAGAGCCTATGGCTGAAGCATAGGGGACCTTGTCCATTATCTCTATTTCTTCTGCCGTAGCCGGACTTTGAGTCTTACACAATGTCTTGCCTTGCAACATAGGTAAGAACCCTTTCTTACTTTCGTCCATTTTAAACTTCTTTAAAATATTATCAAGGTAGTGATAGCCCTATTAGGCGCCTTGATCTATCTCTATAGATCTTTATGCCTAATATGTATGACGCTTCACCTAGGTCCTTCATTGAAAATTTGTTGTTTAGATAACTTCTAACACTGTTTAAAAGATCTACATCATTTCCGATCAGTAATATGTCATCCACATATAATATCAGAAATGCCACATCGCTCCCACTCACTTTCTTGTAAATACAAGCATCTCCATAAGTTTGGACGAATCCAAACTCTTTGATCACCTCATCAAAACGGAGATTCCAACTCCGGGATGCTTGCTTCAGTCCATAGATGGATCGCTGAAGCTTGCATACCTTGTCAGCATCCTTAGGATTGAAAAAACCCTTTGGTTGTATCATATACAACTCTTCTAAACCTTGCCATTGAGAAACGCAATTTTGACATCCATCTGCCATATCTCATAGTCGAAATATGCAGCAATTGCTAACATAATCATAACTAACTTTAGCATCGCTATGGGAGAGAATGTCTCATCGTAGTCAACTCCTTGAATTTGTCGAAACCCTTTTGCGACAAGTCGAGCTTTATAGACGGTTATGTTACCATCAGCATCAGGTTTTATTTTGAAAATCCATTTATTCTCCACGGACTTTCGGTCGTGAGGTAAGTCCACCAAGGTCCAGACCTGGTTTTCGTACATGGATTACATCTCGGATTTCATGGCTTCTAGCCATTTTTGGAACCCGGGCTCATCATCGCTTCTTCATACGTCGCAGGGTCATCTATTTCATGGACCATGAAATTCATAACAGGATTTCCATACAGTTCGGGAGTTGCACGCGTCCTGCTTGACCTGTGAGGTTTGGTAGTATTCTCTTTTAGAGTTTCATGATTGTTATCATTAGTTCCCTCTTCATTTGGTGAAGTCAACTCCGGAACAGCTTCCGGTGTTGTGCTACTCGCCATATTATGAAGAGAAGGTTCAACAACCTCTTCCAGTTCTACCTTCCGACTACACACACCTTTCACGAGAAACTCTTTCTCTAGAAAGGATTCATTCTTGGCAACGAAAATCTTGCCCTCGGATCTGTGATAGAAGGAATACCCAGTAGTTTCCTTAGGATATCCTATGAAGACGCATTTTTTTGCTTTGAGTTCGAGTTTATCAGGCTGAAGTTTCTTCACATAAACATCGCATCCCCAAATATTAAGAAATGTCAGCTTAGGTTTGTTTCCAAACCACAATTCATATGGTGTCTTTTCAATGGATTTAGATGGTGCCCGATTTAAAGTGAATGCAGCAGTTTCCAGTGCATAACCCTAAAATGATAGTGGCAAGTCAGTCAGAGACATCATAGATCGAACCATATCTAGTAAAGTACGATTACGACATTCCGACACACCATTTCGATGTGGTGTTCCGGCAGGTGTGAGTTGTGAAACTATTCCACACTCTTTCATATGTGTGCTAAACTCGTAACTTAGATACTCACCTCCACGGGCAGACCGTAGAAATTTGATCTTTCTATTATGATAATTTTCCACTTCATTCTGAAATTCCTTGAACTTTTCAAAGGTTCCAGACTTGTGTTTCATCGAGTAGATACAACCGTATATACTCAAATCATCCATGAAAGTAACAAAATAACGATATCCACCTCACGCCGACACACTCATTAAACCACACACATCAGATTGTATGATTTCCAATAAATCAGTCGCCCGTTCCATTGAACCGAAAAACGGCGTTCTAGTCATCTTGCCCATAAGGCATGGCTCACATGTATCAAATGATTCAAAATCAAGTGATTCTAAAAGTCCATATGAATGGAGCTTCTTCATGCGTTTAATGCCAATATGACCTACACGGCAATGCCACATATATGCGGATATATCATCATTAAGTTTAATCCTTTTAGCATCAACATTTTGAATATATGTAACACTATTATCGAGATCCAACGGAAATAGACCATTCATCACAGGTGCATGACCATAAAAGATATCATTCATATAAATCAAACAACCATTGTTTTCGGATTTAAATGAATAACCACTGCGCATCAAACATGATCCGGATACAATGTTCATGCTCAGTGCAGGCACCAAATAACAATTATTTAGGTTCATAACTAATCCCGATGGTAAGTGGAGAGGTAGAATTCCGAAGGCAATCACATCAACACTTGATCCATTGCTGACACACATATTGACCTCACCCCTTGCTAGCGGTCACTTGTTCCGTGGCCCTTGATTCGAGTTACAAATATTAGCAACCGATCCGGTATCAAATACCCAGGTGCTACTGCGAGTACTAGTCAAGTACACATCAATAACATGTATATCAAATATACCTTTGTTTTCCTTGCCAGCCTTCTTGTCTGCCAAATACTTGGGGCAATTGCGCTTCCAATGGCCAGTCCCCTTGCAATAATAGCACTCGGTATCAGACTTAGGGCCAACTCGGGATTTCTTTTCAGGTACGGCAACCGATTTTCCGCCCTTCTTTCCCTTCTATTTACCCTTCTTATATTTCTTGAAACCGGTGGTATTATTGATCATTAACACTTGATGTTCTTTCTTGATCTACACCTCTACAGTCTTAAGCATTGACAGAAGATCAGGGAGAGACTTCTTCATGCCATGCATGTTATAGTTCATCACGAAGCTCTTGTAGCTAGGTCTTAGAGATTGGAGAACACGATGTATGCCTAAGTCAACGGGAATCGATATTTCGAAGGACACAAGCTTATCGGCGTACCTAGACATTTTGAGTACATGCTCACTAACGGAGTTGTTCTCTTCCATCATGTAGCTAAAGAACTTTTCTGAAGCACTATAACTCTCTACAGCAGCATGGGTGTCGAAAATCATTTTCAAGTCACCCATTGTATCAAAGGCATTTCTGTTTTTGAAACGCTTTCGAAGTTCTAGCTCTATCCCATACAATATGCCGCAATGAACTAAGTTGTGGTCCTCCTAACGAGTCTGATAGACGTTCTTTTCCTTGTTAGGGGCATCATCAAGTGGTGGGGGGCCTAGCGGCGCTTCTACCACATATTTCTTTTGTGTAGCAGAGAGGATAATCCCCAAATTCATGGCCCAGTCGGTAAAGTTACTACCATTCGTCGCAAGTTTCTCTTTCTCCATGAACATATTGAAATTAAAAGCAGGCGGTGCCATCTACAATGGAATTTGTAAAGTTTAGACTAAGTTTATGATAGATCGAGTTCAACTAATCCAAATTAAGAATGAACTCCCACTCAAAAATGACATCCCTCATGCCTTTTTGGTGATTACATGAACCAAATCCACTACACCAAGTCTGATCATCACGTGAGTCGGTGTAGATTCAAAGGTGAGCATCTATATGGGCATTATATCAAATGCCAAACAAGCAATATAAGATGCAACAAACATCATATGTCAAAAGTGAAATGATATGGTTCTTGCACTTGATCATCATCATGTGCATCGTGCTATGATCTTTATCATTCCTTTGTGTGTAAGACCAAGGTCTATGGAACTTACACGTTAGGTGTGTTGTAAGAGTATCGACTATACTTTTACTTACGACATTACCATATCATGGCACTAGCCCAGCAATAATCTAAACTAGACGCTTCTAATTTATCCATTGCAAGTTTTACGTGGCTTAGGGATTTCGAAGATAGAACCGTTCTTACCTACAAACATGGAACCACAACGAGGATAACCAAATTATTAACAACTCATTGTAAATTAGATATTGACTATAGTAGAAGAGACAGATACCTGCTAGCCACTTATGCAAAACTAGTTGCATGTCAAGTGTGGAACAGGTCTCATGTGCGAGGACATGTAAAGTTTGTCCGGGCAACGTCATCCCACTATGCCACCAATATCCAAAGTACAACCAAGAAGAAATAACATGATCATCATTGCCCACATACTCATATATGTACTACATGTGCTAAGCATCTACGCATAGATCCGGCTCTGATACCACTGTAGGGTTCGTAGCATAGAAAACAAAAAAAATTCTACGATGGGAACAACTAAGTACCAAGATCTATCTACTACATACAAGCAACGGGTGGATATACATCCATAGAGAACATACCCTTGTAGATCGACAAAGTTTAACAAGGTTGTACTCGTGGATGATGTAGACAAACGCTTGCCGATCTCAAGATCAAGAAGAAGTCTAGCGTCGCAAATCAGTAGCGCATCTGTTCTCGCACACACGTCCAAGCCACCGAGCAACCTTAGCCTCCTCGCTCCAGCGATGCAGCGGAAGCAACAACTCTTTATTGCCGAAAATCCACTGGGAACATGTATCTCGCTAGTCCGAGACCATGGGGGATAAACTAGAGGGGGAGAGAGATCCTTCACGAGGAGGTGTTAGTATGAGAGGGAGAGAGGGGGTCCTTTTATAGGAGGAGGGGGGCAGCCCCTCCCCATGGAAGGTGCCCTCCCCTCCTTCATTCATGTGGAGGAAGCTCCACGCACATAAAGATGACCCCTCACTTATCCAATCAAAATCCCACTCATATTCCATTAAATTTCTACCAAATTTAATATAATCTCTCTTTAAATAAAACTCCTTTTGTTTATTTATTCAGAATTTTGTCATTATTTTAATGAAAAACATTCACATAAAACCCCTTGCTAGTATTCTATTTCACATGTAGAAACACTTTCAACAATGTTACCCGAAACAATTCCGGTGTCTAGTGAAATAAATTCCTGTGCTTTGTAAATCTTTTCGACAAGAAACTATTTGTTCCAAATGGTGTTGTTGTCTCTTAAGTATCACCCTACGGTTCACGAATAATGCGGACATGATCGAGACCCCTCTTGGATCAATAATCAGAAGCGGGACATGGAGATCCATATTGACTCCCACACATTCAACGATGACTTCTTATGATCGTGAGAACCTTTTACGCTAGAATCTTAATCCCTTTGTCTCGCGATATATTATATGTCTGAGATTCGACCATCGGTATCTTCATGCCTAGTTTGATCTTGTTTCCGACATGTACTCTTTTCTCATTCCCGTGATATAATATTCTAGTGATTAAATCACTTGCTTGCAAGCTAACCAATGTGATATCACCGAGAGGGCACAAAGTATATCTCTCCATCATCGGGATGGACAAATTCCACTCTTGATCCATGGGCCTCAACATAACACCTTTGTAGCACTGAACCCATCTTTATAATCACCCTGCTAAGGTGTGACGTTTGATGTTATAAAGATACTCTTATAGTGTTAGTGATTGACATAATCTCATGGTCTAAGAATTAGGATTACTTTGTATGATGTTATAGCAATATAAACACAATGACTTTGATCATAATGCTATACTTCGGATGAATGTTCATCACATCATTCCAATAATTTTGTGATCTCGTTATTAACAACATCCAATGTCCATGATCAGGAAACCTTGATCATCTTGTTAATCAACGATCTAGTTCATAAGAGAGGCATAACTAGGAACTTTCCATTTGTTTATTGAACACACATGTATTAACATTTCCGTATTAATACAATTATAGCATACAAAATAAACATCTATCATATACTTGGAATATACATAATAACAACTTTATTAATTGCCTCTCAGGGCATATTCCCTTCACACATAACAATACATTGGAATGGTATCATTACTACTTTATGAATTTTCTTGAAAAACAATGATTGGATCAAAAGTACGTGTTTTGATAGCCTTGATTTACTGATGTGGGTGTCGATAAGACACTTCACTGTTATGCTACTTAGGACATGAACTCTCTTACTCAATTTTGCTATTAAAACATCCTAGTGTTCCTTGGCAAGCTGAGAGTTAACTAGAAGAATTGGATCGATTGTTACACTTCTAGTTATCTATACTAATATTAAACTCTACTTTGATTGTCTTGATTTACCAAAGCTTGTATAATGTTCTTGTCATCTCTCTAACTTTGATGAGCCTTTTCAATGGACGAAGTGCTGAACACATATGACTGCCAACCATAAGTGAATTCATATTCTCATTAAAGCCCTTACTTTACAAAAGTAAGGAGATATAAAACATAAAAGGTGCAATAGGAGGATCACAAGTTTGCTTTCAAAGCTAGATTCGCTTTTGACATGGAGAATTGAAGTTTTAATTGATCTTTTATGGATTGACATAACTAGGCTTGTGTTTCCTTGTATGAATATGTTCTTTCTTACTTTGACCTTGCAGGGAAAATAAGGATACAAGGCAACGATCTTCTGCATCCAATGTTATTACTTTTGTTTCAATTTTGCCTCATTTATGTTATTAAATCGTGCCTCATGAACATGATGACCTTGTCCATAAGCCACCTTATTGCTCGGGGACGAGCAAGAGTCTAGCTTGGGGAAGTTGATGAGTCCAAAATTGGATCATATTTAAGTATACAAAAGTATTCATATTTTCACTCATTACATGCTATATCTAGCTATAGCTATGCCTATTATGTATGATTATTAGTTCTCATTCATTTTCACATGGACTTTGCACAACTAGTAGTTTTTAGTAGGATTTTACTTTTCTTGCCTTTGACTTGTGTGTGGGTGTTGTGATGGATTATGGATAAAGAAAGGCAAAAGGAATCAATAGGATGCAATATGGAGGAGGTGTAGTCACCAGACTTAGCCATTCAAGGGGTGGTAGAAGTGATTTTTATGAACTCTAAATAAAGATCCAAGGCCATGTTGTTGTATCCCTCGTCTATACGAATCCAACGAGCTGAAGAACGCCCAATTCGGAGTTCATATGAAGAAATGGAGACCAAAATACGAAAGCATTCAGTGCTGCTAACGACCATTGGTACGAACGGGTACGGTCGTACCGTCCGCCCGTACCATAGGTCTGGACGCAGGGAAACCGTGTTTCTGGATAGAATCCATCCCGGTTTGTTCCTAGACCTTCCTTAGGTCATAAGGAACGTATTGGGGACTATTGGGGGCTCCCCTAGGACTATATAAAGAGGTGAGGAGCCAAGGGAGAAGGATATCTCTATACATACCTCCATGGCGGAGCCCTGCCATCGTGCCATCTCCATATCCGCCACACCTCCAAGATCCAGATCTCCATCTACACCTCCACACCATTCAAGCAAGAGGAAGAAGAGAAGGAGGCGATCACCATCACCACCACCACATATCGAGCGCCGACTCCATCAACATATCCATCTCCATCAATGCTTCCATCTCCCTCTCTCTTATATTTAATATTTGTAGGATTGAACATGATGATGATCTCCATGAATTCTTATTTGAGTTATTTTTCATATATGATTGAGTAATTGATTTGGTTTTAGGTCGAGGTATGATCTAGTATGTAACCCTAGACTTTCTGGCTTGATCTAGTGACAAGGAGGAGATAGATGAGTTCATGTGATCCTTCGGTCCGGAGTGTATTATTGACTTGCACAAGTGATAGCGATGCGAGGCTCTATGTAGTACACATGTGCGAAAACTCGGGATCATTGGGGATCGTTTATTTATCTAAAGATGTATCATGTATAATTACAATAGATGGCTACATAGTTGCCCCTCTAGTACTAGTGAAACCGAAAGCCTAGACGCCACCTTACTCTAGTCAATTCCACATCTACAACCCCTCTCGTTTACTTTTACTTTTAGTTTACTTTGTTCTTATTTAGCTACTTGTTCTTACTTACTTCAAACCTCACTCATTCATTGCCATTCTAGTAACCTATAGAGCAGACTATTTCCAAACAATGTTTTGGGTGCGAACGTGGCCACATTGATAATGTGGCTGCGGGGTTGTGTTGTTGCCATTTGCAAACTTCCAAGGGACAAACTTTATAAATAATATTTGTTGATACAAGTACTGCAATAACCCTGTTATTGATCATAGAAAAACCCAGGCATCAATAGGTAGTGTAGGTTTAGCAAGATCAAGATGAGATGAACATTAGAATATAGATAAGAAGATGGACAGGTTTAGTCTTTAGGCTTTTTCTTCATTTCTTTGTAATTTTATTTTTCTTTGTATCAAACTTGTATCCATTTGGTTTCTGAATAAATTTCAATTTACTTGAGTTTGATGAGATTCTACTTGTGTTAATTATTTATTTTATTGTTATAACATGAACTTGAGAACTCAAGTTTGAATTATTCAAACCTCAATTTTGAATTCCAAGTGTAGATGTGTATTATTCCATCTACTTACTTAATCATAATTGTGTGTGGGGTTATGAACATGTGTTTTAAGTTTGATGAAACTATTCACTCAAATGACTCTCAAACAATTCATATATGAATTTGAATTCAATTCCTAGGGTTGATTTGAGTCAAACTCAACTATAGCTCAAATTCTCAAGTGTTAACATTAAAAGCATAAAAATTTCAAATTCCCCCTCAATTTCATGTCCTAAAATGAAATGCACAATTTCAATATCAGTCCTTAGCCCTTTCCCATTTCTTTAGGTCACTACAATATCCGTCCTCTCCTGTCGTGCAGGATCCATCTATGCGTCGTATCAAATTCACGTCCACCGTCGTGGTCGTGGGACCAACGGACGGCTCAGCTTCTCGCTTCTATCATCCTGACGACGCTAGGACAGGTCACGACAGGAAGGAGAGAGAGAAGGGAGGGAACAATGTCAAGGCGATGAAAAGAGGCCAGATGGAGGGCAATGGAGGTTCGGGGCAGTGCACGGCGGAACTGCGCGGCGAGGGAAGGGACGAGAACAGTGGAGCGTAGCGAGGCGGTGGAATGGGGGAAATATGGGAAATTACAGAGTAATGCGGGTTTGGATCTTCGAACCTAGGATGTGTGTGGTCGATAGCTCAAGTGTCGAGGCCCGCTTGTCGGTAATTGCCAGAAATAACGGTTGCGCATGATGGGACCTACATGTAAGAACCGAGTCAACTAGACGACAAGTTTTTTTTGTGAAATTTCACAATCTAATATTAATCATCAACAGTAGTACAAAGAGATCCAAAAGTAATAAAAATATAAATAGGTCGTTGGACCACCTAGCGACGACTACAAACACTAGCGCGAGTCTAAGGCGCGCCGTCGTCCTCGCCCCTCCATCACCGGAGCCGGGCAAAGCTTGTCGTAATAGAGCTTGTTGCAGTAGACAGAAGAAAGTCGTCGTGCTAAGGACACAAAGGACCAGCACACTTAAGCCGCAACCATCGCCAATAATGACATCCGTAGATCGGAAGAGACTGACCTGAAAACAAACTGAGGAACACAAAAATAGACAAAATCCAAGTTAGACAAAGAAAACGATGACCGACATAAAACAAAACCATGAGTACGAACGTAATGTGACGCATATGTTGGAATTTGATGAGTTTTGGGCTGTTGGCCCATTTGACAAATTCTGAAATTCTCTTTGGCCCACTTGTGCATGGCAGCATATGGCTGTGCTAGTGGTGCTAAAGTTTAGTCCCACATTGCTAGTTGAAGGGGAGTTGGATGCACCACTCACTAAGGTGTGACAAGGAGAGAAGCCCTCGCGCACTCCTCCTCCAACGCCGCTCGCCTCGCCTTGCCACGCCTCGTCACGACGCGTGCGCGCCACGGGTTACGGGAATCTCGCCGAGCCGAGCTTTATTTTGCTGGTTGGAAAAACTGATTATGATTCATTAACGGACGCGTTAATTACAGCTATTTCCAGTTTTTATGGACGTGGGCTGAGCCCCACGATCTTCATAACCTGCACTATATAAGCGTATGCGCTAAACCTAATCGGTGGATCAATCCACACACGTGCCTATCTCTAGAACCTTGCGCTGCCGCTTTCATCTTCCCCTTCCCGGCTTGCGGCATGCACCACAGATCGGGACAGTAGGCCTCCGGAACCCTGCCTCTCGTGAACCTGTACGGGTGAGGGGCGATCAGTTTTTTGGGGAGCGCTCAAGCGCGACTACAGGCAACCACGACATCATCGGCGACGAGTTCCCAAATGACGACTTCTTCCCGAACGTCAGCGACCTCTTCGGCAACCTCAACATGGGCGACGGTTCTGCTGCTGCTACTGCCGCAACTGCATCGTATGTGTTCTCAATCTCTCTCTTTCGGATTATGCTAGAGTTTCTAGTTCTAGCATTTGGCGTAGATGTGATAGGTTTATCTTGTATAAATGTAATCGGTTCATCTACTTTGTTGATCTGGATGATTGGTTTTAGTACCGTTTGTATGATCATGCTTTATCAGTTTATTTTTCGGATTAAATCATATGGATTATTGCTTATATTTTCAACAATCCAAAAACCTGATTATAGGCAACTGAATTCTACTGGTGTAGCCGCGGCTACTAGGACGCCTCCTTTTGATGGCATGCACTATAAGAGATGGCGCAAGAGAGCAGTCCTCTAGTTTGAAAACCTGAACTGCTATAGTGCCACTCTTGGCAAGCCTGAAGGAGAACTTTCTGCTGAGCAGGAAGCGACCTTTAAGAAAGCCGATACCATGTTTATGGTGGCTTTGTTCAGTGTTCTTAAGGACAACATTGTTAACCCGTATATGTCATTTGATAATGGCAAGGACGCGTGGGAAGCGCTCGAGGCCAAGTTTGGGGTCTCGGACGCTGGCACTGAGTTGTATGTCATGGAGCAATTCTATGACTACAAGATGGTTGATGAGCGCTCCGTCGTTGAGAAGGCTCATGAGATAAAATCACTTGCCAAAGAACTTAAGAAGTTCAAGTGTTCCTTACTAGACAAATTTGTGGCCGGTGGCATTATTGCCAAGCTTCCTCCCTCGTGGAGGAACTTTGTTACTTCTCTAAAACATAAGAGACAAGATTTTTCCGTTACTGATCTCATTGGGTCTCTTCATGTGGAAGAGAAGACGAGATCAAAGGACAAAACTGCTCGAGGATTTAATGGAGGTTACTGCCAATTTGGTGCAGAGGGAAAAATTCCAATCCCACAAGTTCAAGAATAAGAACAAAACTGAAGGAAAGGGGAAATTTGATGGCAAGAACAAGGTCACGCACTCAACCAACTTTAAGAAGAAAAATGATAAGAGGAAAGGCTCTTGCCACGTTTGTGGTGATCCTAATGATTGGGCTCCTAGCTGTCGTAATCGCTTTGGCAAGCATCAACATGGGAACAGCGGCAAGGCCGCTAATGTTGTTATTAGCGATACTGAGATGAAGGATGCTGGGTACGGTATTTTACCTACTATCCTTTCAGTATGCCATTCTCCTGATTGGTGGATAGACACGGGTGCTAATACACATGTATGTTATGATATTTCCATGTTTTCCTCTTATCAGGTCTCGAGGACTTCTTTCGTGCTGATAGGAAACGGCTCACGTGCTTCTGTTCATGGTGTTGGTACGGTAAATCTGAAGTTTACTTCGGGGAAGACCGTACAACTAAAGAATATGCAGCACGTTCCCTCCATCAATAAGAATCTCGTCAGCGGATCGCTTTTATGTCGAGATGGCTTTAAGTTGGTTTTTGAGTTCAATAAAGTTATAATTTCTAAGTATGTACAATTTTTTCGAAAGGGTTATGAGTGCGGAGGTCTGTTCCGCTTGTCTTTGTCAGACTCATGTACTAAAGTTATTAAATATGTTTGCAATGATAATGAGTCCAATGTTTGGCATTCACGACTTGTCATATTAACTTTGGTTGCATGACGCGGCTAGTCAATATGAGTTTAATTTTGAAATTTACCATTGTCAAAGGTTCTAAGTGCCAAGTTTGTGTGCAAGCAAAGCAACCCCGCAAGTCTCATACGCTGCGGAACCGAGAAACTTAGCACCACTAGAACTTATACATTCAGATCTTTGTGAGATGAATGGTGTGTTGATAAAAGGTGGAAAAAGATACTTTATAACGTTGATTGATGACTCCACTAGATACTGCTATGTTTATCTTCTGAAATCTAAATATGAAGCTTTGAACTACTTCAAAATCTATAAAGCTGAGGCAAAAAACCAACTTGATCTTAAAATCAAGCGGCTAAGGTCGGATCGTGGTGGAGAGTACTTTTCAAACGAATTTGATTTATTCTATATGGAACATGGTATTATACATGAGAGGACGCCTCCCTACTCACCTCAGTCAAATGGGTTGGACGAAAGGAAGAACCGCACTCTAACTGATTTGGTTAACACCATGTTAGATACATCGGGTCTTTCCAAGGAATGGTGGGGGAAGGCGCTAATGACTGCATGTCATGTCCTAAACTGTGTTCCTGTAAAGGATAAAACCATGACTCCATTTGAGGAATGGGAAAAGAAAAGGCTTAAACTCTCTTACTTACGAACTTGGGGTTGTTTGGCGAAAGTCAATATTCCAATATCCAAGAAGCGAAAGCTTGGACCAAAAATCGTCGATTGTGTTTTTCTGGGATATGCTTTTCATAGCATTGGCTATAGATTTTTTATAGTAAAATCTGAGGTATCTGACATGCATGTTGGTACAATTATGGAGTCGAATGATGCGACTTTCTTTGAGGACATCTTTCCTATGAAAGGTATATCTAGCTCATCAAATTAGGAGATGACTAGTTCATCTAGTTAGGAATTTTCTATAATTCCTGAACCCACTATGCTGATAGAACACTCTGATGATCCTGTGGAGGATGACAATGAAGCTCCCAAAAGGAGCAAGAGACAAAGGACTGCAAAGTCATTTGGTGATGATTTCATTGTGTACCTTGTGGACGATACTGCCACTTCTATTTCAGAAGCCTATGCATCTCAAGATGCTGACTACTGGAAGGAAGCTGTCTGAAGCGAGATGGACTCCATCTTAGCTAATGGTACTTGGGAAGTCACTGATCGTCCTTATGGGTTTAAACCTGTAGGATGTAAGTGGGTGTTCAAGAAAAAGCTTAGACCTGATGGTACTATTGAAAATTATAAGGAACGTCTTGTGGCTAAGGGTTATACCCAAAAGGAAGGTGAAGACTTCTTCGATACCTACTCACCTGTAGCCAGATTGACCACTATTTGAGTACTACTTTCCTTGGCTGCCTCACATGGTCTTCTCGTTCATCAAATGGACGTTAAGACAGTTTTTCTAAATGGAGAGCTAGATGAGGAAATTTATATGGAGCAGCCTGACAGATTTGTAGTAGATGGTCAAGAAAGAAATGTGTGTAAGTTAGTGAAGTCTTTGTATGGTGTTAAGCAAGCTCCTAAGCAGTGGCACGAGAAGTTTAAAAGAACTTTAACTGCTGAAGGTTTTGTTGTAAATGAAGCTGACAAATGTGTGTACTATCACCATGGTGGGGGCGAGGGAGTTATTATGTGTCTCTATGTTGATGACATATTCATATTCGGGACCAACCTCGCTGTTATCGAAGAGGTCAAAGAGTTCCTATCTCGCTGCTTTGAGATGAACGATTTGGGAGTGGCTGATGTAATATTAAACATCAAGCTACTAAAGGATGACAATGGTGGGATTACACTGCTTCAGTCTCACTATGTGCAAAAGATATTGAATCTCTTTGGGTATAGTGGCTGCAAGTCTTCTCCAACGCCTTATGATCCGAGTGTGCTACTTCGAAAGAATCGAAGGATTACTAAAGATCAATTGGGATATTCTCAAATTATTGACTCGCTCATGTATTTAGCCAGCGTTACTAGACCTGACATCTCCTTTACTGTAAGCAAACTGAGTCGATTTGTGTCAAATCCCGGAGATAATCATTGGCATGCTCTTGAAAGAGTTTTACGCTATTTGAAAGGCACTGCGAGTTATGATATTCACTATACTGGGTATCCACAGATACTTGAGGGATATAGTGACTCAAACTGGATATCTGATGCTGATGAGATTAAGGCCACAAGTGGTTATTTGTTTACACTTGGTGGTGGCGCTGTTTCCTGAAAGTCTTGCAAGCAGACCATCTTAACGAGGTCAACAATGGAATCAGAACTCACAGCGTTAGACACAGCCACTGTTGAAGCGGAGTGGCTTTGTGAGCTCTTGATGGACTTACCTGTAGTTGAAAAACCAATACCCGCCATCCCAATGAACTGTGATAATCAAACTGTGATTGTCAAAGTAAACAGTTCTAAGGATAATATGAAGTCATCAAGGCATGTGAAGAGGAGATTGAAATCTGTCAGGAAACTGAGAAACTCCAGAATTATTGCATTGGATTATATCCAAACATCTAAGAATCTGGCAGATAATTATTACATTGGATTATATCCAAACATCTAAGAATCTGGCAGATCCTTTCATAAAGGGATTATCACGTAACGTGATAGATAATGTATCGAGGGAGATGGGTTTGAGACCCACATTATGAGTTGATCCCAGTGGCAACCCACTCTATATGATCGGAGATCCCGTGAATTAGAGCTGGGAGACAAGCTGTTGGTCAGCTGAGAGGAGAGTATCCCCATATTATATTTATATCTCAATAAAGATGAAATACTCTCTTAATCTGCATGACAGGTTGATATTTATCTTAATGTGTTCCATGTGGCTTCTATAAGCGGAGATGTTGTCCTACAGAACATCTCTTGAGGAACATACCTATATGAGTCTGACTATTAAACATCGCAGTCCGTGAGAGTTGGATGCTCTTTAATAAACTCATGAAAGGCCCTGGAGTATGACACATCAGCTCCAAATCACGGGGAAGCCGATGGCATCCCTGTACCGGTCTAGACTTTGTGTGAAACTAGCGCACAGAAAACTTTGTAGTTCAAGCCATCCACTATTCAAGTTGCTAGCTAGTATAGCATGAAGTTTAACGTGAAAGTTCAACTTAAGAGTCTCCACTACACACCGATATATAAAACAATGTTCTGGATAAAAGTGATGTGATGTGCCAATGAGACTTTGTGAGGGATTGTTGGAATTTGATAAGTTTTGGGCTGCTGGCCCATTAGACAAATTCTGAAATTCTCTTTGTCCTACTTGTGCATGGAAGCATATGGATGTGCTAGTCGTGCTAAAGTTTAGTCCCACATTGCTAGTTGAAGGGGAGTTGGACCATCTTATATAGTAGAGTGTTGCACCACTCACTAAGGTGTGACAAGGAGAGAAGCCCTCGCGCACTCCTCCTCCGACGCCGCCACGCATGCCACGCTGCTGGTTGCCGGAATCTCGCCGAGCCGAGCTTTATTTTGCTGGTTGGGAAAACTGATTATGAGTCATTAACGGAAGCGTTAATTACAGTCGTTTCCAGTTTTTATGGACGTGGACTGTTACCGACTCGGACGTGGGCTGAGCTCCACGATCTTATTAACCTGCACTATATAAGCGTCTGCGCTAAACCTAATCGGTGGATCAATCCACACACACGCCTATCTCCAGAAACTAGCGTCGCCGCTTTCGTCTTCCCGATCCCGGCTTGCGGCGTGCACTGCAGATCAGGACAGTAGGCCTCCGGAACCCCGCCTCTCGTGAATCTGTACGGGTGATGGGCGATCAGGTTTTTGGGGAGCGCTCAAGCGCGACTACTGGCAACCATGACGTCGTCCGACGACGAGTTCCCGAACGACGACTTCTTTCCGGATGTCAGCGACCTCTTCGACAACCTCAACATGAGCGACAGTTCTGTTGCTGCTACTGCCGCAACTGCATCGTATGTGTTCTCAGTCTCTCTCTTTGGGATTATACTAGAGTTTCTAGTTCTAGCGTTTGGTGTAGATGTGATAGGTTTATCTTGTATAGATGTAATCTGTTCATCTACTTTGTTGATCTATATGATTGTTTTTAGTACCGTTTGTATGATTATGCTTTATCAGTTTATTATCCCGATTAAATCATATGGATTATGACTTATATTTTCAAGATCATATCTCCAATTACCCGATTCATAGTGACATAATACGAAATTTTCGAATGAACTGAGTCCACAATAGTAATAAACCCTAAATTAAATTAATTTAACAAACGATGTCACCAGCCGTGAACAGACGTTTGTTTGGAGCACGGAAGAGAAAAGAAATGTCTCCCTAAATCCAGACGAATCTAGACAAAATCGCGTGTGCGTGTGGTGACGTCAACTCCTTGGTTGATTGAGTACCACCAAGAGTGCGTGCATCAGCAGTGGCAATTGCAATTTGGCACCACACGTACACAGTAGTAGTGTCAATTAATACCATGCGTGAACGTCTCCTTCCTTCCCTGCCGTTTCCGTCGCTATATAAGCCCCCTGCCACCACCTCCACACCTTCCAAGAGCAGAGCGCCATTCCGAGCTTCTGAGCTTGTAATCGAACACACCAATCCCTTAACTTGTATCACCCACCTTCTGGTCGCGGCAATGGCGGCTTCAGTCGACTACAAGCGTCAGGTGTCCGCCCACCCGTGGGCGAGCAATGCGCAGCCCATCAAGGGCGCCTTCGACCTCTTCTCCTCCTCCAACTCCGGCGGCGGCATCAGGCGCCGTCCGGGCCCGGACTCGGACTCCGACGACGAGGACAGCATCCCCCCGGACTGGCGCTCCCTCTACAGCCCGCGCCTCGACGTGGAGCCGTCCGTCAAGGACCCGCGCGACGAGGCCACCTCCGACGCCTGGGTGAAGCGCCACCCGGCCCTCGTCCGCCTCACCGGCAAGCACCCCTTCAACTCCGAGCCCCCGCTCCCCCGCCTCATGTCCCACGGCTTCATCACCCCGGCGCCGCTCTACTACGTGCGCAACCACGGCGCCGTCCCCAAGGCCGACTGGTCCACCTGGACCGTCGAGGTCACCGGCCTCGTCAAGCGCCCGGCCCGGATCACCATGGAGCAGCTCGCCACGGAGTTCGAGGCGGTGGAGCTGCCCGTCACCCTGGTGTGCGCGGGGAACCGGCGCAAGGAGCAGAACATGGTGCGCCAGTCCGCGGGCTTCAACTGGGGCCCCGGCGCCGTGTCCACCTCCGTGTGGCGGGGCGCGCGCCTCCGCGACGTGCTCAGGCGCTGCGGCGTCATGGGCGAGGCCGCCGGCGCCGACAACGTGTGCTTCGAGGGCGCCGAGGACCTGCCCGGCGGCGGAGGGTGCAAGTACGGCACCAGCCTCCGGCGGGGCGTCGCCATGGACCCGGCACGCGACGTCATCCTCGCCTACATGCAGAACGGCGAGCCGCTGGCGCCCGACCACGGCTTCCCCGTGCGCGTCATCGTGCCGGGCTTCATCGGCGGCCGCATGGTGAAGTGGGTCAAGCGCATCGTGGTGGCGTGCAACGAGTCGGAGAGCTACTACCATTACCGGGATAACCGCGTGCTGCCGTCGCACGTCGACGCGGAGCTCGCCAATGCCGAAGGTACTTTTTTACTTTGCTCGATGGATTGAATTCGCGATCCCGATCGAGAAGTATTATTGCAGCTTATTTTGGACGTTTGCTTATTTTGGACGGATTACTGCAGCTTGGTGGTACAAGCCGGAGTGCATGATCAACGAGCTCAACATCAACTCGGTGATCGCCACGCCCGGACACGACGAGGTGCTGCCCATCAACTCGCTGACGACGCAGAAGCCGTATACGATGAAGGGATATGCCTACTCCGGTGAGTGAATCCCCCCTTCCTCCAACTCCAAACCCACATCGTCATCCGTGTGACGTCACTCCTGCCGTATGCATTGCCTTTGTCTATATCTGCCGTATTATACGGGTTCATGTTGTTTCATTCGCCAAAAAAAGTTTTTTGTTCTGGAATTTATTTTGGGCCTGGCCTTGCAGCCTGCACGTCTCATAAACCCAGCTCACAGCCTGTTTGGTTTGGGCCTGACTTTGGCTAACCAGTTCCATACCGTTTCAAAAAAAAATAAACAGTTCCATTTGTAATAATTCCACTAAAAAAGGTTCGATTTGTACTGACTGTGGTTCCTGTTTGTTTCTTAACCAGGCGGTGGCCGGAAAGTGACACGTGTGGAGGTGACCCTGGACGGCGGCGACACGTGGCAGGTGTGCGAGCTAGAGCACCCGGAGCGGCCGACCAAGTACGGCAAGTACTGGTGCTGGTGCTTCTGGTCCGTGGACGTGGAGGTGCTGGACCTGCTCGGTGCCAAGGAGATCGCCGTCCGGGCCTGGGACGAGTCCCTCAACACCCAGCCGGAGCGGCTGATCTGGAACCTGATGGGCATGATGAACAACTGCTGGTTCCGCGTGAAGATCAACGTGTGCCGGCCCCACAAGGGCGAGATCGGGCTGGTCTTCGAGCATCCCACGCAGCCGGGGAACCAGTCCGGCGGCTGGATGGCGCGCCAGAAGCACATCCAGACCACGTCGGAGACCACCCAGGGCACGCTCAAGCGGAGCACCTCCACGCCATTCATGGCCACCGCCTCCACGCAGTACACCATGTCCGAGGTGCGCCGCCACGCCTCCAAGGACTCGGCCTGGATCGTCGTGCACGGCCACGTCTACGACTGCACCGGATTCCTCAAGGACCACCCCGGCGGCGCCGACAGCATCCTCATCAACGCCGGATCCGACTGCACCGAGGAGTTCGACGCCATCCACTCCGCCAAGGCGCGGGGGCTCCTCGAGATGTACCGCGTCGGCGAGCTCGTCGTCACCGGCCCCGACTACGTGTCGCCGCAGAGCAGCCACGCCGACCTCACGGCCATCGTCGAGGCTCCTCCTCTTCCCCTTCCCCATCCCACCGTCGCGCTCGCCAACCCGCGGGAGAAGGTGCCTTGCCGGCTCGTGGACAAGAGGAGCGTGTCGGACAACGTGCGCCTGTTCCGGCTCGCGCTGCCGTCGCCGGACCAGAAGCTCGGGCTGCCGGTCGGCAAGCACGTGTACGTCTGCGCGTCCATCGGCGGCAAGCTCTGCATGCGCGCGTACACGCCGACGAGCTCCGTGGAGGAGGTCGGCCACGTGGAGCTCCTCATCAAGATATACTTCAAGGACGAGGACCCCAAGTTCCCCGCCGGCGGGCTCCTGTCGCAGTACCTGGACTCGCTGCCGCTCGGCGCGCCCGTCAACATCAAGGGTCCCGTGGGACACATCGAGTACGCCGGCCGCGGCAGCTTCACGGTCGGCGGCGAGTCTCGCCGGTTCGCGGGCCGGCTCGCCATGGTCGCCGGCGGGACAGGGATCACACCGATTTACCAGGTGATCCAGGCCGTGCTGAGGGACCAGCCGGACGACGAGACGGAGATGCACCTTGTGTACGCGAACCGGACAGAGGACGACATGCTCCTGCGGGAGGAGATCGACGCTTGGGCCGCCGCGCACCCGGCGCGGCTCAAGGTGTGGTACGTGGTGAGCAAGGTGGCGCGCCCGGACGAGGCGTGGGAGTACGGCGTCGGGAGGGTGGACGAGCGGGTCCTCAGGGAACACCTGCCGATGGGAGGCGACGGCGAGACGCTCGCGCTCGTGTGCGGGCCGCCGGCGATGCTCGAGTGCACGGTGCGGCCGGGCCTCGAGAAGATGGGGTACGACCTTGACAAGGACTGTCTCGTCTTCTGAGCAGAGGCTGGTCTTGCCGGTGTGTCCAGCTGTACATAGTACTACATAGTAGCATAGTAGTCAGAATTTTCTCAGAGTTCTGCTGGTACATAGTATAGTGGCGGTGGTCGATCATCGGGTGGTGATGGCCAATTTGAACATGGGGAAGGAGCACGTTGTAGGTGATGAAACTGCTATCTGCCTAGAGCAATAAAAAATTCAACATATAATCTGCCAACACAAATGTGTAAAGTGAAACGAGTTCAATTTCTACTGAAAACACGAACAACCCTGACAGCGTCGACGGCAACAACGATCCATGTGAACACAAGTCGGGGATTGCTCCAGAAACCTGCTGTGTTTCTGTTTCGAGAGCTATATATGGGTTTTATTTCTTCGATCAGGATGGGCCTGTTCAGGAAACCTGCTAGCTGTGCAGTCGATTATTTTCTGCTGAAAAAAGTCCAAAATAAACCCTGAATTCGTAGACCAAAGCTAAATCGAACCCTAAACTTGCAATCCTTGAAATTGGCACTCTGAAGTTATAAATCCCGGTCTATTTTGGACCATGGAACTGTTTGGCACACCGGGAAAAAGAAGATCCCAGCCAGGAATACAGATTGTTTCACCGACTACATGGGCCCACATGTCATATTCATCTCTGTCCCCAATTCATCTACCTCAAATCGACCCCCATCCTTTGACTTGAGCTGATCTCGTGCTTGCTTGCGGTGGCAGAGGAGCAAAGCAGGAGAAGGGGGGGCGATTAGTGCTCGCGCATTTACGAGGAGGAACGACGTCTTGGCGCTTGGCGAGGTTGTGCGGTGGTATACGACGCAGGAGGAAGGAGAATGGGTGGCGACGGCAGTCCGACAAGGACGGCGAAGGCGGAGAAGCGCAGGAGAGGGAGCTCGACCACAACGCTTGCACACCAAGCGTTGCGCGTATGGAGACAAGTTGCTGCTGATGATGTACTGGTGTATGTGATGGACTGCACGGGTAACATCGATGACGTTTGCTGGCGCAAGAAGCTGAAGGCCGCGACGCACAGGGCTCGCGGACTTGGCGGCTACCATCGCTTGAGCGGGTGGAGGCAGAGGCGTGTGGCTTCAGTTGGGAGATATCGGAGGTGGGAGATGTATATGCCATGTGGGCCCACTTAGTCAGTGAGAGCCAACAAATATTTATTTGAGGATTTTTTTTATTTCTTTACATGCCAAACAGTTCCAGGGTCCAAAATAGACCGGGATTTATAATTTTAGAGTGCCAATTTCAGGGATTGCAAGTTAGGGGTTCGATTTGGGTGCAGCCAGAAGAATGTCCGACCGAGAGTCTGGCATATACATATCATCGTGAACACATGAAGCTAATTACTCCCTTGTATTCAAATTACTCGTCTCAACTTTATCTAGCTAGATACACATATATATTTAGACACATTTGGATGTGTAGATATATACGCGAACGAAAACAAAGCCGAGACGAGTAACTTGTACTCGGTCGATTGCGTTTTGCGAGTCAAAGCCCCCACACGTAGAGTGTTTATAGGTAGAAGAAGGGGTGGACCGCGAGGCGGAGCCGGATTAATTACTTCCAGTCCATGTCGACCACGGAACCAACACGACCGCGTCGTGCAGACGCTGTGCTGGCCTGTCGGGCCGCTCTGGAACCTGATCGGAATTCCTGTTGGGCTAAGCTGTGCGACTATGTGGCACTTGACTCCGCCGCCGCGACGCCCCCATGATCATGATTCTCCCCGGCTGCTCCTGCTCTGAAGGATTATATGAACCATCGGCACGACGTTGTGACAAGTCCCTCTCAAGTCTCAACTCTCAAGGCCGTGTTTGCGCTGAGGATGTGAAGGTATTGACGTTTCAAGCTGAAAAACTCAACTTAAAATAGAACAAATATATATACTCTGCTAGTATGATTATATCAAAAAAAAAAAGAAGTTTGAAATGGGAAAGATCACACATCCTCTGCATGACACAGCTTTTTTAATTAGATTATTCACGACACTTTACAATAGGTATTAAAATATCAGACTAAAACCACCAACCGACAGCTCGCTAACCCAACAACACTTAAAAAATGGGGTGTCCATGAACATGGCCAACACCATGACATCCTATCAACACGCATCATTTAAAAACCGAAGGCCTCGACAAGTCCCCCAACGGCAAGCAAGTGGCACAACCTGTCCGACAGATCCTCAACGCATACCAGTATACACGCTCCAGAATTCCTCGCCACAATCATCTTCCGCATATCCGTCTTCTGAAGAAATCAATGCAATGACCTTACGGGGTCTAACGTCAACGTCACCATGATGCCAAGCAGCACTGCCACCCCGCGTGCATCCATCATGACGTGTCCGTCATCGAGACTCCGATGCACCATGATGCCGAGACTCGCCATGTCGACGCGGTAGATAAACATCGCTCCACCTCCTGACCACTCTAGCCGACATCTGCTCCAAAAAAGGTACCCTCAAAAGGGGTAACGATGCTAGGTGTCGCCATCATCCGAACCGGGATACCCACATCTATGGTTTCTCCCGGAGCTGTCTGAGTGGAGAGACGAGGCCAGCTATGACGATGCCTTCAACAAGGATTTTTCCAAAGATCTCCGAAGATTTTTCCAAACATTTGGAGCATATATACACCAATACGGCAATACGCAAAATCCAAATATAGATTTTCTTATGAAAATTAACATTCTTATTCTCCAAATATTTTCCCTGCATTTGGAGCATATAAATACCGGTACATAAAATCCAGGTATGGATTTGGTCTATCTAAAAATTTAACATTCTCATTCCCGAAAGATTGTTCCTGCATTTGGAGCATATAAATACCGATACTCGAAATCCAAGTGTGGATTTTCTCTATCTAAAAATGAACATTCTTATTCTCCAAAGGTTTCCATGCATTTGGAGCATATATGTATACACGAATACTGAAAATCCAATATGGATTCAAAATTAACATTTTTAATTGCCCAAAGATTTTCCCTGCATTTGGAGCATATTTATACCGATGGTCAGAATCCAAATATTGGCACAACAATTAAGACCTTCCAAATAATTCTCTGCTATAAAATGGGCCATGCTCTCTTTCTTGTTCTCACACACCAAACAACATATATAAGCAATGGGTTGTAAGGGGAGGGGAAGTGGGAGGCTGAAGATCCAGTGGATCATGGACAACAGGAAGCGCAAGGTGGCGCTGCAGAGACGCCTCCCTATTCTTGTGAAAAAGGTCCGTGAGCTTGCCATCCTCTGTGGCGTGCCTGCGTTCCTTGTGGTGTACTGCCCCGGCGAGGTCCAACCGGTGGTGTGGCCATCGCCCGAGGGGGCCTCGAAGGTCCTGCGCAAGTACAGAGACGTGGACTGTGGGAGGCTCAAGAATAAGCTGGACGGCCTCGACTTCCTCAAGCAGAAAGTAGAGAAGATGGAAGTGAGACTGTCAAAAGTTCAGCAGCAAACCCGCGACGAGGAGGTCAAGCTCGTCATCCACGACTTCCTCATCGGTCGCCGCAGAAGCTTCAACGACGTGTCCACTGACTTTTGCGCCTCCATCGAATCGAGGGTGGAGACTAAACTTGATGCCATCAAAGCACGACTCCAAGAGCTCCGTTCGGGTGGCACATCGCCTCCCCGTGCGCTCGAGTACATACCTATGTTGCGCCAGCCACGGGTACCTCCTCCGATGGTAGCAACTCCTCTCCTACCTTGGAATTATGGCCCGGTTTCCATGACTTTGTATAGTGATCCATGCGATGGTCGCTACCTCTTTGGGACACTGGACGCCTTCGATGTTTTTCGTGAAGGCAATGCCCTCCCTAACACTCGAGGAAGGAATGCAGCCTTCGTGCAGTCGGGGGTATTCTCCTGGCCGCCGAGCCCTTTTGAACCCTAGAACCCTTGCGGGCTTCTTCGTCTACTCGTGGTGCATGCGCTAGTTTATTTTTTGGGACGAAAAGTTGTTGCTGCCATGTCTTATTAGATTACTCGTGGCTGGTTGTTTCCACTATTCTTTGAGCGAGCCATGCTGGCCGATCATCTACCGTGGTGTGCATGCTCTGCATGAACGACATCGTCAAGATTGTGTCCATTGTACTCCACCATGGCTTTATGAGCAAATCTTGCCATATCATTAATTAATAGGGAATATATATTGTTGTCATATACGATGATGGGTATGCGTGCGACTTGTGCTACACTCGAACCCTAACAACAACATGGCCTTAGAGCCAAATTAATATACTTCTACCGTCTGTCTAATATATGCAAATCTAGCCAAATCTTTGATGGAGGCGGTGCTTTGACTCATAGGTGTAAATGCAGCTATTATAAAAACTAGATTTAGAGGTACACATTGGCGCATGACCCCATGATTTTTGCACTAATTTATATTGTGTGTTGCGATGATAAAAACCGAGTGGGGAAAACATTCATTGTGCAATTGCCAGGAAAAAAATCTTATATATAGAAACATGTAATGAGATGTGATCACAAATTCTTCATGGACAATGTTAAATTTTGTAGTGTAGTCTTAACGCACGACCAGTGGCGAAGCCAGCGGGGTGGAACTAAGATTTGGCTAAGCCCATATTACATATATAATAAAATAAGAAAACAAAATAAGAAATCCCAGCCCAAGTTAAGTATGCTCCACCCTAGCAAAATGGGCTAGATTCGCCACTGTGCACGAGCCTGGATCTGCGGAACGGATAAGGTGGCCTTTTCACTCATTACCACTCTCGTCCACACATTGCCGGTATTGAATTTCACTTGCGTTCACCGTCCGCACCACTGCTTCCCTCCATTTGCCGACACCATTTCTCGCCTAAGCTCCAAGGCCGCTCTATAGGTGATGCATAAACTCTACCCGCCACAGGACCAAAATCTTTGTCTTTCGCACCGATAAACATTTTCTATGACATGATATAATAAGCTGAGGAAATGAGGAGAACGGTCATAGACATAATTATTTGAACCACAATTTATATGGGGCGATAACTCGTGGCATGTTAAAAGCAACAATTAGCTGAATTGAAGAGGCTATAAACAACCATACACTACATGAGTGCATAACAATTCTCATCGGTAAACCTTGGTTCTAAGTTTAGAAACGGGAGTTCATCTTATTTTTCTTGAGTTAATAACCCTCAGGAGACACTAAGTGCATTTTTAGAAACAAACTTGCAATACAACATGCAATGCGTAGTACGCTGATACACCAACTTATAATTCGGATTGATATAGGTCCATGAGCCTATGAAGCCGATCGACATATGTGGTGCCACGCTGGCTAGTGGCACGTGCCCGTGTGTCTAGTTTTTCAATACCCCCTAGTGTTCCTAGAAATTACAGATGAGTTCATGCAAAATATTCCCAAATCGAGACAGATCAGTTGTTGACCCTAGGCTCGGGCGGCGGCGGTCTTCGGTCTTCCACGGCAGACGTACGGGAGATTATGTGCGGCTGACGGGTGGATGAGCATGGCCTCCTCTATGCGGGGTCAGCTGCTCCAAGACCTCCGCCCGGTGGTGGACCTCGCCGCCGCCGCCGCCGCCCGGAGTGGCTAGAGCTGCACCAGCCGTGGGCGACGGTAGGGCGCACAAGCAGCAGCAGAGTACCTCCTCCATGTCGCGCTCTCGTCCGTTGACAACACAGACTTGAAAATGCAGCATTTGCAATACTAGAGGGCCTCCGGGTGTCAGTTGATGCCTCTCCCGACAGACTATCTAGCTTATGTACTTGAGCCCTGAGGTCGAGGAAAAATGAGCTGCAGTACTCATTGAGTCCTTCCTGTTAAATCTGACAGAGATGTTGCCACGATGTCATCCACCTCTGGTGAACCGACCCGAACAGCGGACGGGCAGAAGCATCTGATTTCAAGCACCACAATCTGGCTGTGCTCAAGATCTTTGGTTTTCAATTAGAGGACATGTCTGTGAATTATGCCCAAAGTATCATGGAATTAGCTGTCAGTCTCAAGGACATACACCTGTATGAGAGGGCCAATACGTGAGCCATGTAAGTGGAAAAGCGGAAGGACAGATACCCATGCATAAAGAAGCAGAGGGGATCTCACTTTTATCAACAGTTTCGACATGGATGCCCACCCGCTTTCAAGGATTCACTTTCCGAGTTTAAGACCCGGAAGGAGGCTTAGATGTTATCTGAATTTGCGTGTGTCCCTCTCTGAGATTCCTTGAGATGGTAATGAAATTCAAGTCACAGCGAGATATCATGACAACTTGACCCTGTTTATTATTTATTACCACTGTTTAGCAAGGAGCATGCGCTTGATGTTGTAAGCTGGTCTCACAATCTGTTTGAGATATATATATGTAGCATAGCAAGGACCATCCCTGAAGTCCAGGTGTTGCTGCTAAGGAAGAGGGTTACAGTGATATCTCAGTTTTCCATATTCATATCAAATACCTCACCTGGAGCCTTCACTGAGCCATGCTACTGCTTCAGGTTTTGCTTTCCGAAAATGATGCTTGTAACTCTTTGCTTCAGGTTCTGGTTGATGGAAATGATACTAGTTGTAACTCAATGGTCTTGGTCCAGGTTGCATGAATGTGGTGTCAATCATCTTCTTTGCAATATCTAGTACTACTGCATAATCTTCTCTGGGTTTTGGCGGCAATTGGTTCAGATGTTTGCATGATGACTGTTATACGGCTATCAGCTGTAAAATAAAAAGTTTGTGCTGGAAAAAAGTGTCATTTGCTGTAAGTGCTACATGATTTACATAAACTAAAAAATCCTGGGGCGGTGATGCAGAAAACGAACATCTGGCCTAACTAGAGAGAATTCGGTAGAATGACACCAAAGTTACTGCAGCAACTATACGGTTGAGAAAGAGGAAAGATGACTTCCAGATCAATGACATGCTCTCACAGAACAATATCAACTGATGCGTCCATCACCAACACGACGAAGAGTTACACATAATTGGATCAAAATCCGATATAGCTTCACAAAAACTGGGTCCAGAATTTCTTTGTGTACAACAACAACAGGAGTAAGTCATTCTTGAATTCAGGAGAAGATTTGCGATAGTGCCACATTTACTTTCAAGTAATTTTAATTGTACAAGCGTTGCAACTACAAAATAAGATCGAACAAGAAAACCTGGCAGAGGTCATAAAGTACAAGCATTATGCGGTCTGCACCATTTTCTCTTAGACAAAGTACTCCAACAGAATGGTATTACATAGACTGCTTGAAAAACGCTACGGTATCCTTGCATTACGATCAGCGCTCGCTTCGGCAGGGTTCAGGAAGTGAATTCTAGCAGGTGACTCGATGCCCTCTGTCAGTAGATTCTTCGCTGAACACCTCTGCTTCTCTGTCTGCGGGAACCTTGTCGGCTTCTCCATGGGAACACAGTTCCTACATGCCAGTCTATTGTACAGGTACACATCCTTTAGGTTCACGGCTGCTTTCAAGACACGCCCGACAAGACTCACCATGTACACTTCAGACTCAAAGCAGAAGATGATGAGCTTGGTTAGACGGTGGTGCTTGAAATTTGATGTAGGCGATTCCCACTCCACACCCTTGTTCTCGCTATAAAAGTATGCCCTCCTCTTCTCCTTATCTGTTTGCATTTCACACGGATGATCAATTACCTGCATTCCACCCATGGGACATAGGTAAATCAAAGAAACAGGTTAGTTCTGCCGCTGGCATCTGTTGTCCAAGTGAAAGCATAGGTTGCGTGTAACCATGCAAGGAAATAATAGAGCAACTTCTCAAACAGATTAAAACAAGCTTTGGGTGCGAACATACTCTCATGTATTAGAACAACACTTTAAAAAGAACAAAACGCTTTAGGTAAGAACATACTGTCATGTAGAGCTCCTCTAGGGACGGCGCAGCTTCCACAATGAACATTGCCAACAGTATGCCCAATGGATATGGGGGCATCGGGTCTCAAGTAGAACTCCATGCTCAAGAGGCGGATGGTGCGACCACCCGGATCCCTGCGTGCCAGCATGCTCTTTGTCGCTTCAGCCACGGCTGCATTGATCCGACACAATTCACCATCAGACGTGCTAGTTCTTGAGTGGAGGAAGTGTTGGACAGTTATTTTAAGTCGCGAGAGAACGGCAGGAAGCTGATTCTATCATCTCCATTGCCGTCCTGCATTTGGCATGGGAAGAAATCAGAGTAGGATAAAATAAGCTGAAGGTAAACAGAAATGCTGCAGGATATCCACAAGTGATAGCTACACTCGGTCTGTAACTATGAAGAAAAGGGCGAAATTTCGTGACCGCTTGGCAGCTTGAACGCGCTATGAAGAAAAGGGGAAACTTACGGTAGACATCGGATGCGCGCCTTCTTTGCTGCCAGGTCGAGGTCCAGGCCAGCCTGGGGATGCACTTGTGGTGGCTGCGGGCGGCGGAGGCTGAGGCTGCACTTGTGGTGACTCGTCGTTCCCCTCTTCACTCGTGGCGCCCGACATCTGCTCCCCAAATTCAGAAGCAAGCCAAGAAGATGGCGAACGGGCGGCGTGGGGGCGCAATCGGATACGAGAGGAGGAGCGGCGCAGGCGGTGGTGATGAGCGACACGGCGCAGACGGAGACGAGAGGTGCAGCGGCAGATGGTGGCGACGAGCAGCCGCAGGCGGCGCCGCTAGTGTTGCGCCGTGTCCCTGTGTCTGTGTGTGGGTAAAGCTGCACAGACCGCTGAATTTTTGTTACTGGTCCGTCTCATAAGTCATAACATACGCGGCTCTAGCGCTAGGTATCCACTGTGTTATAAACAAGGCTATGCATAAAAAAATAGTTAATAATAAGTTTCACATATATAGTAAAGACTATCAATAAGCTATTTATAAGCTTAAAATCTTAAGACGGATCTATAAGCTTGTGGGTTATTTATAAGCAATAGAATATTATTTTAGTTTCTCCGCTCTCTTACATGTGTGTAACTTTAACTGACACGTGGGTCCAGCCTATAGACAAGTTCAACTAGATACATTGTAATGCAATCCATAAGATTGTGGTGTGATACGTGGGTCCTAGCTTATAAACAAGTTCTTTTATATACATAGGTGATGCCCTAAGACGATTTTAGAGAACTCCAAGAAAAGGCACCCCTGGAGAACCGAACTCTGTCTGTGATGATTGAGAAGAATTTAATTTCTAGGTTTGACATCTCATAAAAATATGAAATATTTTTTAGCGGATGGCGACGTTTCAGTTGATAATGAGTTGACTGAGACGACTTTATCAATCTGGACACTCGTCGGATCAGTCTCTTAGACTCTCGGATGTAAGATATGTGTGTGTGCATTCACCGGTACTCACTCCGTTTCATAATATAAAAAATCACCCTCAAAACCATTTGTCCACCTCAAAAACAAAAGTATTATTATTTGTCGGAACCTTTTAACTTAACATGACAATGCTAACAATAAGGTTGCACCCTCAAAACCATTTGTGCCCCTCAAAAAGAAAAGTATTATTATTTGTCGGAACCTTTTAACTTAACATGACAATGCTAACAATAAGATTCCTGCTAAGAAGAGCAAGCACCGAGAAATAAAACCAGTACATTAAGCTTGGTAGCATTACAATTCAGTACTGTACAAATCTACCAAATGAATAATTGCATATCAAATGAATAATTGCAGTTTACAAAGAAGCATTTATTGATTATTGCTCCTGTTAACTATATATTTACAACTGATCAAATTTACCAACGTTGTAGTACGGCATTAAGGGAACTATATGACTAACCAAATACACACCTAAAATACTTTACCAGCTGATGTGCTCGTTCGTGTCTGTCTTGCATTGCTTGCCATGT
Organism: Avena insularis; assembly: GCA_023614405.1. Lineage (NCBI taxonomy): Eukaryota > Viridiplantae > Streptophyta > Magnoliopsida > Poales > Poaceae > Avena > Avena insularis. The sequence continues at coordinate 370,655,798 of CM042695.1, read as the reverse complement.
GGAATTCGTTTGGGTAATTCTGGTCTGATGCTGATACAGAGTCTCCTATGTACCTATCATTTGTCCTTTTATCTACAGATAAACGAGGAAACAATTAAGGGCAAATACCAACCGAAACACAGGCACAATAACCGAGAATTAAGATCAGAGGCGGCACCCATGGTTGGTTGAGTTGATGGCCTCACAAAATTGTTGCTAAGGTTATTGGGTATTTTCCTTTAAAAGAAAGGCTAAAGAGGATTTTTTATGTCTAACAAGACGGAAAGTAATGCAACATGGCATGCAAATGAGCGTACAAATGATGGTCTGCTTTGGTATCCTACTAATGGCGAGAATTAGAAAACCTTGGACAGGTTGCATCCACTGATCGGAGACAATCCTCGTAACAGCAGGTTGGGATTGGTACATATGTCTTCAACCCATTTGGCGCAGCTAGCATGTCTCATAGCACTTGGCATGTGATTTTTATTCCATACAACTTTCCACCATGGATATGCATGAAGCCTAAAAAATTTATTATGTCCCTGTTGATCCCTAGTCTGAGATCTCCTGGAAATATAGGTGTTTACCTGAAGCACTTAGTTGAAGAACTTGAAGAGATGTATGACACAGGTGCTACAACATATGATGCAGCCATAGGTGACTATTTCACCCTCCATGTTGCATTAGTAGGGACTATTTGTGATTACCCTAGTAGTGCAATGGCATATGGTAGGAAAACCAACAAGAATGTTATATGTGCTACTTGTTTCCTTAATACTTATAGCTACAAATTAAAGCATGATAAGAAGACTTATTAGAGGGAACACCGTGGATTCCTACATTCTGATCAACCGCATAGGACTGAGGCTGGCGATTTTTGTACACATGCTAAGGATAGGGACCTCCAACACCAATTACTGGATTGACATTGATGTGCAAACCATTGGTTTGAGCACAGTGTTTGGAAAGTAAAAAAAATCAGAAGTGTGCAAAGGCAGCTGCAAAGCAAAAATGTAATATCCCTGTGGAGGACAACCCTTGCATGTGGTACAAGAGATCATGCTTTTTTAGACTTAAGTACTAGAAGGACCTTCATGTACAACATAATATGGATATAATGCATATTGAGAAAAAACATCTTTGACAACATTGTCAACACTCAACTAAATGTGAAAAATAAAATAAAGTACAACCTTGCATCTAGGCTAGATATGCAGGTCCTCAACATGAAGGAAACACTTCACGCAAAGGAGGTTAAAGATCCTCAAGACGATAAAGTGGTCAAAACTTATATGAGGGCAACGTGCTACAACTTGGACACAATCAAGAAAAGATGTTTGTGTCGAGTCTTGAGAAGTGCCCATTTCCCATATAGGTGTGCATCATGTTTATCCAGCAAGGTGAAAGTAGAACAAATGAAACTAGTTGATCTAAAGAGTCATGAGCGCCATCTCATAATGCAATAGTTGCTTTCACTAGCTATCAAAAAAAAATCTTCCATATCATGTTTGCATAGCTTTGGTTAGTATGAGCATCTTCTTCAAACAGATGTACTCCAAAGAAATTCACGTCGATGATATGGTGAAGTTGGAATTTGATATTGCCAAAACACTTACTTACAGAGAAGTTTTTTCCATCCTCCTTTTCTAATGTCATGGTGCATTTGTGTGTGCACCAACCAAGGGAAGCTAAGCTAGATGGTCCTGTGCAATATCGAAATATGTGGTCAGTTGAGAGGTGTGTTTGTAACCTCTATTTTGTCAAATGCATTCTTGTTCGCTAGTTGTAAATTTTTGTCTAGCTAGCTATAATTTTGTCTCATTTTTGTAAGTATTTGAAGAAGTTGAAACTGATGATGAGGACAAGGAGTCACCTAGAATAATCTATATAGAAGGTTATGTCCTCGTTAAGAGCCTTACCTTTTGCTCGTGGTACATGAATGGTTATCTTATCAGGTATAACCGAAAGACTCGTAATTATGAAAGTGATGATGAAGATGAAGATGCCACAATCCCATATCTTCGCAGAAGGTGCTGCAAGTTGGTTGGAAATACTATCATAGTACTGGATGACAATACTTAGATCCAGACTCACCAATATGTTTTATGCAGCTACGAACACATTTTTTTCTATATAAATAGTACGTGTGATATTTATATATCGTCTTTTTATAGTAATAATCTCTATAGGTTAACCACTTGCATTATAATTATTTGTATGCAGAAAACGTCTACAAATTCTGGCTGTCGGTAGAACTATGACCAGTAAACACCATCGACACAAAGAGACTTTTCACACATGGCTCACGGAACATATGAGACATCAAGGTTTCGTGCAAGATACTACCATGTTACATAGTGGTCTAACTCTGATGTACAATTTTGTTACCGTGCATAGGTCTCGAAAATCTGAAAACGACGATGACATTCTTTGAGAACTAAGAGCCCTGGATAATCAACCTTATAGAATGGTGAACAGATCGATATGGTTCTTATGGTTTAACGGATAATTTTTTGCACAAAACCTTATGGACTGCAGAAGGCTACCATAAATTACGATTTAGCTATCTGTTGCAAGAAAAGAAACAAAAAGACTACTTATTATGGTATAATCACATATGTTATTAAACTTAATTACGCTAACAATGGATCGGTCGTACTGTTCAGATGTGATTGGATTAGTACTTCTCTTAGAGATTCCAACACGAATGAGTATAAAATCAAACTTGTGAACTTTAGTCACCTGATACACATAGGGAAACAACTCATCGACGAGTCATTCATTCATGTCTGGCAAGCTAGACAAGTCTACTACGTCCTAGAGGATATATGAGTTATGAGGCTCTGATGAGGATACAAAGGACAGTGACATATGTTGGAATTATGCCCTAGAGGCAATAATAAAGATGTTATTATTATAATTCTTGTTCATGATAATGTTTATATTCCATGCTAGAATTGTATTAAGCGGAAACTTTAATACTTGTGTGGTTTGTGAACAACACCGTGTCCCTAGTATGCCTCTATGGACTAGCTCATTGATCAATGATGGTTAAGGTTTCCTAACCATAGACATGAGTTGTCAATTGATAATGAGATCATATCATTGGGAGAATGATATGATGGACAGACCCAAACTAAGCGAAGCAATTAGATCGTGTCATCGTGTTCGTCTTTGCGAAGCTTTTCTTATGTCAAATATTGTATTCCTTAGACCATGAGATAATACAACTCCCTGGTATCGGAAGAAAGCTTTGAGGTCATCAAACGTCATCCTATGAGAGGGTGATCATAAAGGTGTCTCTCAGGTGATCGGAAAGTATCTGTTGGGTTGTATGTATCGAGATGGGATTTGTCCCTCCCAAGTCGGAGAGATATACTCCGGGCCCACTCGTGTCGATATCAACACCGCTTGCAAGCATGTGGTTAAGGAGTTAATCACAAAGTGATATCGGATTACGGAACGAGTAAAGTACTTGCTGTGAACGAGATTGAACTAGGTATGACAGTACCAACGATCGAATCTCGGGCAAGTAAAATATCGCGAGACGAAGGGAATATATATGGGATTGATTGAATCCTGGCATCGTGGTTCATCTGATATGATCATCAATGAATGTGGGGGAGTCAATATGGGTTTCCAGACCCCGCTGTTGATTATTGATAGAAGATCATGTCTGCATATTCTCGAACCCGTAGGGTCACACACTTAACGTGTCTTGACGCTAGGATAGATTGGATAATTGGTTTATGAGTTTTTGTTCGGAGTCTCGTATGGGATCTGGGACATCACGAGAGGTTCCGGAGTGGTCCGGAGAATAAGATTCATATAAGGCGGTGCAGTTTTGGAGTTGAATTGTTCCAAGGTTAATCGGTATTGTACCGGAAGCTTCTAGAACCTTCCGGAAGGGGACCAACGTGGCCACACCTTCCGGGAGGGGGCATGGGCCTATGAGGGAGTGCCCTGGGCGCATTGGGCCAGGGGAACAAGGCCCCATAGGGCCCAGCCGGCCAAGAGAGGTTTAAACTCTAGATAGAGCTTTTAGAAGGGGGGTTTCCTTGCCCCCCACTCTTCCTCCTTGGGGCCGCCGGCCTTGGCTTGGGGAGGGGCTGGGGCTGCCCACCCTCTATATATAGAGGGCTGGGCGCACCAACCCCACACCTTCCCTCCAACCCTAGCCGCCTGCGCCTCCTCTCTCTCCCCTCGCTTGTAGGCGAAGCCTGCTGAAATTCTCCACCAATTGCACGCGTTGTAGATCCAACCATCTCTCCACCATACTTGCTGGACCAAGGAAGGAGGAGACATCGAGGTGCCGCGTGTGCATCTCACGGAGGCATCGCCACTTGTGGTGCTAGATCGGATCGGATCGCGAGGAGGAGAAGCGAGCGACTACATCACCCACGTTATTTAACGTTCACAAGCGAATCTTCAAGGGTATGAAGATCTAATCCAATCTCTCTCGTTGTTTGCATCTCCTAGATTAGATCTTGGCTTTCTCTCTGTTCGCATCCGTAGAAAATTTTGATTTACTATGCCGCGAAACCCTTCAGTGGTATCAGAGCTAGATCTATGCGTAGATGTGTTTCACGAGTAGAACGCAACATGGTTGTTGCGGGCGTTGATGTTTTCTGTTGCAATCCTCTTGTTTGTGTTCTTCTTATGACGCGGGATAGTGAGATTGAAGCGGTCCAGGCCAACCTTACGCGACGTCGTTCGCGAGACCGGCTCCGCACTTGACGTGTGGCTTGTTCCACACATGCGGCTGGTGGATGTCAGTTTCTCTCACTATAGTTGTCATGGGATTAACACCGGAGTTTGGCAACCATAATATCACCGTTGTGGCTTTCCGTAGGTAAGAATCGTTCTTAGCATCTACTCCCATAAGCCACGTAAAACATGCAACAACAAAGTAGAGGCGTCTAACTTGTTTTTGCAGGGAGTGTTTTCTGTGATATGGTATGGCCCAAGATGTGATGTGTATATTGTATGCGATGATCATGTTTTGTAATGTTTCACGACTTGCATGTCGATGAGTACACAACCGGCATGAGCCATATGGTTGTCTTTATAATTGTGTATGACCTGCAAGTCAACTTCTTATACGCCATGTAATAGCTTTACTTTATCGCTAAGTAGTTAGCAATAGTTGTAGTTGTTATTCGTGGTGGAGGCAATCATGGTGGAGTGATGGAGATCATGCGGACGCACAAGATGGAGATCATTCTTGAAGATTGGCTATACCATGTTACATAAAGTTATATGCATGTGATGTTTATCCTTTTATGTATCTTATTATGCTTAGATCGCGACGGTAGCATTATAAGATGATTCCTCACTTAAAGATCAAGATAAAAATTGTGTTCTCCCCAAGTATGCACCGTTGCGAAAGTTCGTCGTGTCCAAGCATCACGTGATGATCGGGTGCTATAGACTCTACGCTCACATACAACTGGTGCAAGCCAGTTTTGCACGTGAAATACTTGGGTCTAACTTGATGAGCCTAGCATGTACAGACATGGCCTCGGAACACAAGAACCGAAAGGTTAAGCATGAGTCATATGAATGATATGATCGACACTTCGTTGTCCACCATTGAAACCACATCTCTTCTCGTGATGATCGGATTAGGTGTGGTGAATTTGGATCGTGTTCACTAAACAACTTGAGGGATGTTGAATTTAGTGGGAGTTCATCTAGTAATTTGATTAAGTTGAACTATTTATCATGAACATAGTCTAAATTGTACTTGCAAATACTGTAGATCACATGGCCAAGTCCAACTTCAACTTCAACGTTTTTGCTGAGATAGAAAAGCTTAGAAACAATGGGTCTAACTTCACCAAATGGTTCCGCATTCTGAGAATCATTCTCGCTGGCGGACAAAAGGACTATGTCCTTGAGAAAGCGCCAGTGACGCCTGCTATAGATCGCCGGTGATGAAAAAGCTGTTTATCACCGTGCAAGGATGATTATGATTTGATTAAGATCGCCATGTTGTATGCTATGGAATCGGATCTTCAAAATCGTTTTGAGGAGTTCACCGGGCCCTTTGAGATTCTCGAGGAGCTGAAAAACATGTTTCAGACTCAAGCCCGTTCTGAGAGATATGAGATCTCTAAGAAATTCTTTAACTACAAGATGGAGGAAGGGAGTTTCGTTAGTGAGCACGCCATTGAGATGACGGGCTACACTCAACGCCTTGAGCAACTGGACTGCAAGATTCTGGAGGAGATCAAGATTGACACTCCTAGCTACAAAAGTTTTGTAGTTGATCACAATCAGATTGGTTCCACTGATATGATCACCGAGCTCTTTGCTAAGATGAAAGTAGCGGTGAACATCAAAAGAATAATCATGTGTTGATGGTCAACAAGCCCCCACCTTCAAGAAAGGTAAGGGTGCAAGGAAGCCCTTCAAGAAAGGCGGCTGAAGCGCGTCGCCCTGCGAGAAGAAGCTCAAGTCTGGTCCTAAACGGACCGAGTGCTTCTATTGCAAGGACAAGGGTCCTTTGGGCAAATCGTCCAAAGTACTTAGCGGACAAGAAGGCTGGCACCATCAAAGGTATATTTGATATACATGTTATTGATGTTTTCCTTACTAGCCCTCGTTGTAGTGCCGGGTATTTGATAACGGTTCGGTTGCTAATATTTGTAACTCGAACAGAGCTACGGAATGAGCGGACTTGCGAGGATGAGGTGACGATCTTGGCGTTGGCAGCGGATCAAGAGTTAATGTGATGGCCGTCGGCACGCTCTCCTTAGTTTTACCTTCGGGATTAGTTTTAAACCTTAATAAGTGTTATTATGTGCCTGCGTTGAGCATGAACATTATTTCTGGATCTTGTTTATTGCAAGACGGTTTATTCATTTAAATCGGAGAATAATGGTTGTTCTATTTATATGAGTAACATCTTTTATGGTCATGCACCTATTGTGAATGGTTTATTTCTTCTAAATCTCGAAAGGGATGAAACACACATCCATAACATTGAGGCTAAGAGATGCAAAGTAGATAGTGATAATACTACTTATTTGTGGCAATCGTCTCAGGTCATATTGGTGTAAAGTGCATGAAGAAACTTCATTCTGATGGACTTTTGGAGTCTCTTGATTTTGAATCATTTGACACATGCTAACCATGCCTCATGGGCAAGATGATCAAAACCCCGTTCTCCGGTATGATGGAGCGAGCAACGGACTTGTTGGAAATCATACATACCGATGTATGCGTACCGATGAGTGTTTCGACGCACGGTGGATATCGCTATTTTCTCACTTTTACCGATGACTTAAGTATATATGGGTATATCTATTTAATGAAACATAAATCTGAAACGTTTGAAAAGTTCAAAGAATTTCAGAATGAAGTGGAGAACCATCGTAACAGAAAGATTATGTTTCTACGATCCGATCGTGGAGGTGAATATTTGAGTTATGATTTTCTCACGCATCTTAAAGCAAGTGGAATCATTTCACAACTCCATACTCGGAACACCAGTACAATAATGGTGTGTCTGAGCCTGGAATCGAACCCTATTAGATATGGTCTGATCAATGATGTCTCTTACTGATTTGCCGTTATCATTTTGGGGTTATGCATTAGAAACCGCTGCATTCACTTTAAATAGGGCACCATCTAAATCCGTTGAGACGACACCGTATGAACTGTGGTTTGGTGCTAAACCTAAGTTGTTGTTTCTTAAAGTTTGGGGATGCAAAGCTTACGTCAAGAAGTTGATGCCGGACAAGCTCGAACCCAAAGCGGAGAAATGCGTCTTCATAGGATACCCTAAGGAAACTATTGGGTATACCTTCTATCACAGAACCGAAGGCAAAGTGTTTGTCGCAAAGAACGGTTCCTTTCTTGAGAAGGAGTTTCTCTTGAAAGAAGTGAGTGGGAGGAAAGTAGAGCTGGACGAGGTTGTTGAACCTTCTCTTGAGTTGGAGAGTAGCGCAGCACCTGAAATTGTTCCAGTGCCGCCTGCACCAACAATAGAGGAAGCTAATGATAAGGATCATGAAGCTTCGGACGATGCTGCTACTGAACGTCGCAGGTCGACAAGGTCGCGTGCCCCTCCTGAGTGGTACGGTAACCCTGTCTTAACTGTCTTGTTAGTAGATGACAGTGAGACTTCGAACTATGAGGAAGCAATGATGAGCCCAGACTCTGAGAAATGGCTAGAGGCCATGAAATCCGAATTGGGATCCATGAGCGAAAACCAAGTATGGACTTTGGTGGACCCTCCTAGAGACCGAAAGGCCGTTGAGTGCAAATGGATCTTCAAGAAGAAAACGGACACGGATGGTAATGTTACCGTCTATAAAGCACGGCTTGTCGCGAAAGGTTTTCGACAAGTTCAAGGTGTTGACTACGATGAGACTTTCTCTCCCGTAGCGATGTTTAAGTCCATTCAGATTTTATTAGCAATTGTTGCGTTTCATGATTATGAAATATGGCAGATGGATGTCAAGACTGCGTTCCTCAATGGCAACATTGATGAAGAGTTGTATATGATGCAACCCGAAGGTTTTGTCGATCCTAAGGATGCTGATAAAGTATGCAAACTTCAGCGTTCCATTTATGGACTGAAGCAAGCATCTCGGAGTTGGAACCTTCGTTTTGATCAAGTGATCAAGAGCTTTGGATTTGTTCCAAATTGCTATGAAGCTTGTATCTACAAGAAAGTGAGTGGGAGCTCGGTGACGTTTCTGGTACTATATGTGGATGACATATTGATTATTGGAAATGACATCAACATGCTTAACGATGTGAAGAGTTATTTGAACAAGTGTTTTTCAATGAAAGACCTAGGTAAAGCTGCTTATATATTAGGCATCAAAATCTATAGAGATAGACAAAGACGCCTGATAGCTTTAAGCCAGAGTACATACCTAGACAAAGTTCTGAAAAGGTTCAGAATGGATAAGGCAAAGAAAGGTTCGGTGCCTATGTTGTCAGGTAAGATATTGAGCAAGGCTCAGTGTCCAGCTACGGTAAATGATAGGGAAGCTATGAGCAAAGTGCCTTATGCCTCGGCCAAAGGTTCCATCATGTATGCCATGCTGTGTACTAGACCGGATGTGTCCAATGCTCTTAGTTTGACGAGCAGATATCAAAGTGATCCAGGAGTGGAACACTGGACAACCGTGAAGAACATCCTAAAATTCCTAAATAGGACTAAAGAAATGTTCTTAGTCTATGGGGGTGATGAACAGCTTGTCGTAAAAGGTTACGTCGACGCTAGTTTTGACACCGACAAGGATGATTCTAAATCTTAGACAGGATACGTGTATATTTTGAATGGAGGAGCTGTGAGCTGGAGAAGCTGCAAGCAAAGCGTGATCGCGGGATCTACTGATGAAAGCGGAATACATGGCTGCTGCAGAAGCATCAAGTGAAGGAGTTTGGATCAGGAACTTCATCACTGAGCTTGGCGTGGTTCCAAGTGCATTGGACCCACTGGAGATATTGTGTGACAACACTGGTGCCATAGCACTTGCTAAGGAACCAAGATATCATCCAAAGACCAAGCATATCAACCGCAAGTTTCATATAATCCGAGATTATATAGCAGATGGAGATCTGAAGATTAGCAAAGTACATACAGATCTGAATGTCGCAGATCCGTTGACTAAACCTCTTCCGCGTGCAAAACATGATCAAGACACCTCAATTGCCATGGGTGTGAGATTGTTGCCAAATGTAAACTAGATTATTGACTCTAGTGCAAGTGGGAGATTGTTGGAATTATGCCCTAGAGGCAATAATAAAGATGTTATTATTATAATTCTTGTCCATGATAATGTTTATATTCCATGCTAGAATTGTATTAAGCAGAAACTTTAATACTTGTGTGGTTTGTGAATAACACCGTGTCCCTAGTATGCCTCTATGGACTAGCTCATTGATCAATGATGGTTAAGGTTTCCTAACCATAGACATTAGTTGTCAATTGATAATGAGATCATATCATTGGGAGAATGATATGATGGATGACCAAACTAAGCGAAGCAATTAGATCGTGTCATCGTGTTCGTCTTTGCGAAGCTTTTCTTATGTCAAATATTGTATTCCTTAGACCATGAGATAATACAACTCCCTGGTATCGAAAGAAAGCTTTGAGGTCATCAAACGTCATCCTATGAGAGGGTGATCATAAAGGTGTCTCTCAGGTGATCGGAAAGTATCTGTTGGGTTGTATGTATCGAGATGGGATTTGTCCCTCCCAAGTCGGAGAGATATACTTGGGCCCACTCGTGTCGATATCAACACCGCTTGCAAGCATGTGGTTAAGGAGTTAATCACAAAGTGATATCGGATTACAGAACGAGTAAAGTACTTGCTGTGAACGAGATTGAACTAGGTATGACGGTACCGACGATCGAATCTCGGGCAAGTAAAATATCGCGAGACGAAGGGAATATATATATGAGATTGATTGAATCCTGGCATCGTGGTTCATCCGATATGATCATCAATGAATGTGTGGGAGTCAATATGGGTTTCCAGACCCCGCTGTTGATTATTGATAGAAGATCATGTCTGCATATTCTCGAACCCGCAGGGTCACACACTTAACGTGCCTTGACGCTAGGATAGATTGGATAACTGGTTTATGAGTTTTTGTTCGGAGTCTCGTATGGGATCCGGGACATCACGAGAGGTTCCGGAGTGGTCCGGAGAATAAGATTCATATAAGACAGTGCAATTTTTGGAGTTCGGAATTGTTCCGGGTTAATCGGTATTGTACCGGAAGCTTCTAGAACCTTCCGGAAGGGGACCAACGTGGCCACACCTTCCGGGAGGGGGCATGGGCCTATGAGGGAGTGCCCTGGCCGCATTGGGCCAGGGGAACAAGGCCCCATAGGGCCCAGCCGGCCAAGAGAGGTTTAAACTCTAGATAGAGCTTCTAGAAGGGGGGTTTCCTTGCCCCCCACTCTTCCTCCTTGGGGCCGCCGGCCTTGGCTTGGGGGAGGGGCTAGGGCTGCGCCCACCCCTCTATATATAGAGGGCTGGGGGCGCACCAACCCCCCACACCTTCCCCTCCAACCCTAGCCGCCCTGCTGCCCTCCTCTCTCCCTCCCGACGGCTTGTAGGCGAAGCCCTGCTGCAGAAATTCTCCACCAATTGCACCGCTACCGTCGTTGTAGATCCAACCCATCTCTCCACCATACTTGCTGGACCAAGGAAGGAGGAGACGTCGAGGTGCCGCACGTGTGCATCTCACGGAGGCATCGCCACTTGTGGTGCTAGATCGTATCGGATCGCGAGGAGGAGAAGCGAGTACGACTACATCACCCACGTTCCGACAAACGTTCCGCTGTGCGAATATTCAAGGGTATGAAGATCTAATCCAATCTCTCTCGTTGTTTGCATCTCCTAGATTAGATCTTGGCTTTCCCTCTGTTCGCATCCGTAGAAAATTTTGATTTACTATGCCGCGAAACCCTTCAACATACCCATGACATCAAGTGTTGATGGTCTTAATATTGATTTTTATTAACCCGACATTTCTGATGAGCCGTATCCACCTTATAGGGGCGATATGCCTTGGTAGTTTCTTAATATGTCACTGAAAGATGCAATAGCATTGTTAAGGTAAATATTTTTAGCTTCAAAATAAATTTACAAAATTCAGTCTACATAATAGTCAGTTTGTAACACAATATTACCTTTTTGTATAAATGCAGCGACCGTCATTAAAAGAATAAAGTAAGGGCTAATTGGTGGAAGATACCAACACAATGGAGCTATACCAAGAATGGTAGATATATGTCTGGCTGTGTATGATTTTTTTTCTTAGGTGGCAGTTGTGTGATCGATTAATTTGTATGTGTTTGTGAAACTAATTTCTACCTATATATTGTTGTACTGGTATGTCATATTCATATGTGATATGAACTTGTGATGGTATTTGGAAACAACATGTGTGATTTTTGTGATTTAGTGTAAATTAGAATAACCCTAAATATAGAAACTATTGGTTAAATTGTTGCGCCAAGAAAGATCACTCGGGGCAGTAAAAATTATGACATGCATGGTACGTAGGGTGGCACCATATTGTGATGTCATCTCTCGGCTGCCATGGCATGTACGTAGTGCCGGTCTATAATGTACCTAGGTGCACCCTCTATCGCGCCGTAAAATCACTAGGTCGGCGAATGATGTTGTGCCGAGCCAAAAAAACCATGGTTACACTTTCTCCGACGCATTTATCTTTGACGGGTTTTTTTGTCGCGCCAGCACGAGCACGGCGACTAGACGTGTACTTCGGCATCTATAAGCGTCAGGGTCCAATGTTCGTGTTGTAGTAAAAGGTAAACTCACACAACCAAACATGTTATAATCGCTCCTCTTGAACGCACATGATAATGGCAAGAAATGCGTGTGCGAAGCAGGATCTTTTTGCAAACGGTTAGTGTCGGAAACGTATCTATAATTTTTTATGCTCCATGCTTGTTTTATATCATTTGTCTTATGTTTTGTCTACACTTTGAGGTGTTTTTATATCTTTTCTGGAACTAATCTATTAACAAGTTGCCACAGTGTTAGTTGCCTGTTTTCTTCTGTTTTTAGTTCCAGAAAGGCAGAAAATCAATATTCTCGGAATTGGACGGGACAAAGCCAAAGTCATTATTTTTTCCGGAGCAACACGAAACCATGAAGCAGAGCCGGAGGGGGGCCACAGGATGGCCGCACCCCGTAGGCGCGGGCAAGCCCTGGAGGCGCCCACAGGGGATGTGGGGCCCTTGGCTCTCCATCGACCTTGCCTCCTTCGCCTATAAAAAGCCTCCGACCCAAAAACCCTAAATCATCTGGCGGAAATCCATAAAAACCTCCACAACGCCGCCGCCATCGAAGGAGAGATTTATGGGACAGAAAGTTTCTGTTCCGACACCCTGCCGGGACGAAGAAGTGCCCCCGTAGCCATCTCCATCGATCTCCACCACCATCTCTATCACCATTGTTGATTCCCATGATAAAGAGGGAGTAGTTTTCCTCGAGGCTAAGAGCTCTACCGGTAGCTATGTGTTCATCTCTCTCTATATGCATGATCTTTATAATCAAGTAGATCTACTTTGCTACTCAAGTGCTTCATTAGATCTCTTCTCTCCCCATGTGTGTGAAAGTGACAGTATGCATGTATTGCCAAAATAGTATCTTCAAATTAGCTAGACATGTAGATATGTTTACAGACCCAATAATATTAATTTATACCTGTTAACTTTAAGAGCAAATTCCAGTTTTTACCTTCTAGTTTGATATTTTTTACACTAATTATCCCATTTAGCAAAACATGTGCCAAATTTTACCCCATCTAAAATTTTGTGAGCATTTTTATAGGTGGGTCCTGCCGTCACATACAGCAGCAGGGACGCCCTGGCAACGAAAGCCGCGACCTGCTAGGAACAGCAACAACGAAGAAACAGTGACTCTTGCGGCTGCAGGTGCTGAAAAAGCTTGGTCCACACGGAGGCAGGTGCTGAAGCAGAGTAGCAGAAGAAGCTGAATGGGTTGCGCCTGCGCTGTTGAGTGTGTCCTTCTATTCATGAGAGCATCGATATGGAGCCCGGGCTCCCTGGAGCCCTTTTTTTGGAAAGTTCAAAATTAAAGTTTTACAAAATTTCCCGTCCTCTAAAGCCATTTTCTGTGGATGGTATTGGTAAGAGTAAGACCCTCACTCGTAGCTCCCATTTGTCGGGCATTTCTTGGTCATGCTACCTAGTACACGTTGCACGTGGCGTTAAAATGAAATTAAAATTTGTAGTATTGTTGTAGGTTGATGGAAGCTCCTCTAGTGGTTTGTTTGGTGTCCAGTGCGTCGAGGGTGTTATGATGACTGGTAGGTGTGGCAGGAGTAGGAAGAAATTGAGGCGAATGAAAATATAAAAGCAATTGACAAGGAGTTGCGAATATCAAGATGGAGCTCAGTAAGGTGAAAAGAAGAATAAGACTGTCTTACTTCTTGCCCAGATTGTCTTTGCAGTTGTTGTCTATGTTCCTATGTATTATGGCAACAATTGATCAACAGTATAGTGTACCGATGTTGGATGTTAGGTTCTTTTGTGGTATTTTTGTTGTAAAGATCCAATGCTAGCTTAACTAGGTTGTCTGTGTCGGGCTCGCGTCGGCCTAACTAGGTTGGTTGTGTTGGGCTCGCGTCGGCTGAGACAGGAAAATACAAATAAATCGTCATCTGTACCTAGCGACCGTGACTCACCTGTCAAAACATGTACAAAATTTTAGAGGGGGTAAAATTTGGCAGGAGTTATGCTAAATAAGGTAATTATGATGAAAATTTGCTAAATGGGGGCAATTAGTGTAATAAAAGCTAGAATATACTCTAACTTTAAACATATATGTGGTAATATAGGTATATGGATACACATAATTTGCAGTTAACTAAACAAACCATTTGCAGTTAAAAAAATAGATCCACAAAGTTGTGGGATATTGGATGATGAGCGACTTCAAGCTAGATATAGTTACTGGCTGAATTCATAAATCTTTATTACGAGAAGGGGGTCCTAGGTGTTGGGTGGTATGTCTCGCAAATATTCCCATCTAGCTAACTCCATAAATTAATTTCTAGTCACTATGTATAGGGAAAGTGAATATTCAGGATTTTACTCGAACATGATTAATTATTTTCTCTTCCCTGCTAAAATATTTTCGCTACTTTCCTTAAATCTTGTCCCTCTAAGGAAATCTATGAGAAAGGGGGGGTGGGGGGGTGGGGAGATGAAAGCGAATGCATGGATACAACATAGAAAAATATAGATTTAGAATGTGAGTCGAGAGGGTACGATTGGCATATAACGTCTTTTTCATAGATAGTTTTGTCGATGTTATCCGTGCAACAAACCCTCTTAGGATGTGTTTGGTTCACTAGCTATTTCCTAAATATGTGTTTGGTTTAGTGGCTATCCCCTAACTGGTTGGGATAGCCACTTTTCAAGTGGTTGACCCGTGTTTTTTTAGTTTAGGGTGTAGCGTGGTTAGAGGTAGCTAAATTTTGAACAAAAGCTGGTTGAACTCCACCACCCGAAAACTAGTGATTGAGGCCATCCACTCGTGGGCAAGCCGCTACAATCACCCGCGAAACGTTTCCGCGGTACTCACCTTCCCTCCAAGACAGAAAAAACCAGCGAACCAGACCTACCTTTATCCTTTTTGCCTCGTCTTCTCCCCACCAAAATAGATAAGCGGCGGCAGATCGGGACTCCATCAGGATAGATCAGGTACATCGACGACCAGAGGTGAGAACAGTATGTGTCCTCCCTAACCATTCTCCTCTCGACCTCTCTTCCTTGCTATGCGACAGAGCGGTCTGGGCCTGAGGCGGCAGCATATACGCGTGCGGCGACGACGGAGCGGTCTAGGCCTGAGGCAGCAGCATCTAGATGGGGGCGTGGGTGCTGGTGCAAAGCGCTTGACTGCGTGCGGCAGAGCGAGCTCGGGTCCGTTATTGCAGCTAGCTTTCTTTAGCTAGCTAATATACTAGGTAGGAACGCGTGGCTTGCCGCACACTTGCCCGCCTAAGTAGATACGAACAAGTAAGTGGATTTAGCATTAGTTTGGAACAATCAAAAAATAAAGATTAACTACTTTGCTGGCTACCAATTTGCAACTTAAATTCATATGTTAACTTTATGTTCGTGTAGTATAAATATAGGCTCAAACTATTTTTATTTTCATGTTATGTGAACCAAACTGAGAGAGGTAGCCTACAATGAAGATGCTCCAGATGTTGAAGTTACCCAATCACACAATGGAGGTGGGTCATCGGCTTCCAAACCAAAAAGGGTCAAAAATAATCCTAATGTGGAAGATGGGCTACAAGCTACTCTCTTGGCTTGCAGCGAAAGGCTCGCTATTGCCATAGAGAAGACTGTTAACAAGGACCCCTTGGAGGGACTTTGGGATGTCATGAAAACACTCCTAGGCTTTGGTTTGGATTTCCTTGCACATTACTATGTCTGCTTGGTTGAGAATCCTCATTTCGCAACAGCGTTTCAAGTGTTGGAGAATGCTCAGAAGATGGTTTGGGTTGCTAGGTATGTGAAGAAGACGTTCCCTGAAGCCATTGATTTTGGAGGTACAGTTGGTGATGAGTGATTGCTTGTCTTGCTAGACTTATACTCGATATATGAACTCGAACATTGAACTACTGGTTGTATCGCCTTGTGCTTTTGTTGTGGACCGTTTAACTATGGCTTGTATAACTTGTGCAATTCATGTGCTTACTATGTTGTTATGACACAATGACATGTACTATTTACAAACTGACTATATAATATTTAGTCTATTATTGTCGTGATATATTTGAACTTTGATCGATCTATGTAACCAAAAGCTCATGTTATGGGGTATTCTCACCATCATAACAAAAAGGGTGACCATATCACCCCAACCATCTTTTACCCCTCAAACCGAACACAAATATGGCTATCCCTAACCACTTTCCCGACCCATTAACAAACAGGAAGATTTGTTAACCACAACCATGTGGTTGGGGGTACCCACAGCTAGGGGTGGGCGTTCGGTCATGACCGACAATTCGGTCTTTGTATTTCGGTCTATTTTAAATTCGGTCCTTGAAAAAATAAAGACCGAATTATACTTGATAGTTTTACTACCCGAAAAATTCGGGTACCTACTAATTCGGGTTCGGGTTCGGTCATGACCGAATAACATGGTCAATATTGTTAACACAAAAGATAGACATTACTTATTAAAAATATGACAATATTTTAACTATATTTTAAATATTTTAATACATATGTTATCATTTAGTGGAAAAAATAAACATGCCACAATCCTAATAAAATGTAGCAACTCTACAATAGCACTTTGATGACCATTCAACAATGCCATAATTCATGCACGTCACACAAATTTAGAGTTTCAGATAGTCTCATGTAAAATTCGGTCAGTTTGGTCTATTCGGTTACTTAGTAACTAAAGACCGAATAGACCAAACTAAATTTTGGTCTATAAAATTCACTATCCAATTTTCTTGTCGATCTTTTCGGTTTTGGTCTATTCGGTTCGGTCTCGGTCTTTTCAGTTTCGGTCTTCGGTTATCGGTTTTTATGCCCACCCCTACCCACAGCCACCTTTTCGTACCCACAAACCAAACAAATTCTTAATCCATGTGCAAACATTTTGGGACGGGGGTGTAGTAGCGTGTATCCTTTTGGCTTGCAATTTTTCCTAGGCGAATCTAGACGCCAACATAGAGAAATGCTAGAATTTTGCTAGCACATGGAGGAGCTCCTCTTTGCTAGCAATGTTGGAAGGGGCGTGTACCACTAGAAAAATAGATCAACGAATTTGGTTGCATGTGTTTTCTCATGTTCTTGGTACAGAGTTACTTTCATATATGGCGTATGATGAAATATAGAATAATCGGAAATTCTCCGTATCCGAGATGACTCTCTAACGACTGACCACGCCCACAATCAGCATGTGTGCTAGAAGGGTGGCCTTAGGGGGGCCACCATCCCCATCTCTTGTTGTAATATTATCAGCATTATATGTCCCCACTAGACTATCCTCTCTCGCGACCACCTCTCCCTCTTTATCACTTGTTTTCATTCTCACAATGGCTATGGTAAATCCTCTCTCTCTCTCTCCCCTAAACTGAGCCATAGTAAAGCCTTGCATGGCTATCCACGGTGGAGCTAGGACTGAGCCGGAGGCAAAGCTGGCGTAGCTAGATACAATAGCGCGGGCACTAGCGAGGAAGAGATTTAAGGTTGGGAGGGTGATGGTCGCTAGCAATGAACTTAGGGGTGGGGGTGCAGGTCATCATTACCAGAGAAGATGTTGAGCGGTAGGATGGCTTATATGGAGGACGGAGGTGGTGAACCAATGAGGAGGTGCTCGGGCAAGGCGGGGAGGCAAGGCGTTCCGGCAACGCGGCAGTGGGTGGCAAGGCGGGGCATGCAGGTCAAAATCGCCGTAGGGGGAGAATGGAATGGGGTGGCGATTTTGTCCGCTTTCCTGTCGGAATTGATCGTGTGTGTTGGGCATGCGTGATTAGGTTACACGTAATAACATAATCCTACTTGATATATGGTACTTGTGTGCCAAAAAAGCGCACCCTTCGCGGGTAAAAATGGTTAGAGGGCGGAGCAGGGGCGCTAGACCCCCTAACATCCAAAAATTTATGTTAGGTCCCTGCTTATTTACCCTAAAATATACCTATTTTTCTGCTCCGCCCCCCCCCACCGACCACCACACACACATATAATAAATGATAGTACTAAACCATGTAACATTAATTTGTAGTAGTGATGTGGATATCTTGATATAAATAATCTCCTTAAATGCACCTCAAAAATATCTCTTCGAATTAGCTAGTCATGTAGATATGGTTGTGTCTTGTGAGGCCAATATTATATATGGATACAAATAATCTCATTTATGCTTAGTTGGATGAGAGAGAAGGGAAGAGAGAAGATGAGTGAACTTTTAGTTAAGAGCCAGATGCAACACACTTTGTGGACTCTAAGTTACTACCTTTATAGTAGAAAATAACTTAGGTATTATAATGTCACATTAATTAGATTGTAGATACACTTTGTCTTAGTATGTGTGATATTATAGTAACATAGCTAATTACTCAATCTATCTATCTCTTTATTAAATCATCGTCACATAAACAGAAATGCTCACTTGGACTCTTAGTTACTAGTGAAGTTATTTATCCCCACTATGACCAGCCTTACCCTAAAATATACCTATATTTCTGCTCCCCGCCCCAACCGACCACCGCACACACACACATATAATAAATGATACTACTAAATCATGTCCTCACATTAATTTGTAGTAGTGATGTGGATATCTTGATATAAATAATCCCCTTAAATGCACCGCAAAAATATCTCTTCGAATTAGCTAGTTAGGCCGGTCCTAGTGCTAGTATCATAAGGTGTATCATGCATGTCAACTTGGCAAAAATCTGATGTGGCGCCATAATTAATGAAGAGAGAGGTGGTTAGTGTATTATAGGTAGATACCGTATCATAGCACGTAAAACTAGAAATCATAATGGCAAGTAAATCTTGTACACACATTTTACATAGAGATTCTACAAATCAATAAATATAGCACTATTATGATACTACTATACGATACAATACAGTAGAGACATAGTATCATACACTAGTATCATATACATGATACTAGTAGTATGATACTACCACTAGAACCAGCCTTATGTAGATATATATATATATATATATATATATATATATATATATATATATATATATATATATGGATACGACTAATCTCATTAAATGCACCACCAAAATATTTCTCTTTAAATGATCCAGTCAGTCCTCACTCTCCTCGCACCATCTGAGAAATTTTCCAAACTCCATCGACTTCAAGGCAGGACATAGCCGCAGCCTAGCAACCATGATGAGGATGAGCCTTCTCGTCTTCCTCCTCATCGTCGGCGCAAGCGTCCTTGACGCCGCTGCCACGCCCAGCGAAGGGATTGTCGGGAAATGGCTACCGATCAAGAACATCACCGACACGCACGTCCAGGACCTCGGCAGGTGGGCGGTGGTGAAGCACACATGGGTGTCCAACGACGGGCTCAGGTTCAGCAAGGTGGTGAGCGGCGAGATGCAGATCATTGAGTACGGCATCAACTACCAGCTCAAAGTCCAAACGCTGCTGCTCAACGGCAAGGACGCCATGAACACGACGAAGGTGTTTGAGCAGGACTCGACGACCAGCACCACCCGAAAGCTTCTGTCTTTCGGCCCGGCCAACTGAGCCATTGTTGGTGTTTTTTCTGCTGTTGTAATTAATAAATTTCTCGAGGACCAGGTGCCCTTTTTGCATAAGACTTTAGAAATTCGGTTTTAGTAGAATATTGGAGTACTATATGGTCTTGAGCAACTCCTGCTAGTGTGGGGCGAAAATGTTTCTCGTGACCATTCTACCGCTGTTCCAAAAAAGCTTGTTGTTTCTTCACCTGATCTTGTTGAGTCCTTATTAATCCCTCTCTCTCGCCCGTCAAGATCTAAAAGCTCCTTCACCTGATCTTGTGTGTAAGATGAAACAAGAGAGATCTTTGTGTTCCTCGATCTAAATGGCCCCGAAATGTTCTTGTTGATTCAGACTAGTATACCATATTGCTGCGCGCGTGCTGCCATTGCCGGTGTACCGTCCGGCGAGATCCCAAGGCCAGGGCCACTAAAAGTACCACATAAGAGCCAAATCCTCTTCTTCAGCGGTGAACCGCCGGAATGGGGCATCAATTTTTGGTATTGTGCGAGTATGCACTCAAAATAACTTACTGCTATGGCGGAGGATCAAAGCAGGTATGTATCCATCCATCAATTACTTGGCACTAAATCAAAAAGAAATATATATAACCAAATAAGTGTTGGGTTTTTTCAGCGATAACTAATTATTTGATACTTCGTATTTAATTTTTTCTTTAAAACATAGGATGCAATTTGTCTGTCTAAATTAATCTGAAATTTGATAGTTATGTTGTACTCCCTCCGATCCATATAAGTTGACTTAGATTTATTTAGATACGAACCTAATGTATCTAGTCAAGGTTTAGTGCTAGATACATCTTTATCTAGACAAATTTGGATCAACTAATATGGGTCGGAGAAAGTATAAATTTTTGTTAATAGTCAGTGGGGTCGGTCTCTCTAGTTGAACCATTTGGTATGACCAGTGGAGCCCGTTTCACGCGGCCTCCATCTGTATGAGTCACGGGTTCTCCTGACTTATGCTCTAGGTCAATCCAACTGACTGGTTGCAATCGATTTCGTCCGATCACCTTGAATGACCTCTTGTCACAAATGCAGGTTTTGACCTACACCGCAGGTCAATCAAACTAACGGTGCTTGCCAACCGGATCGATTTTATGTGACCACCTGCAATGATCTTTGTTTCAAAGGCCGGTTTAGGTAACCCCTCAGGAGTCCTCACCCCTTGACTGCCTCGTGCACCTCTATCTATGTCATTGCTTGTCAACACTGTTTTATTACTGCTAGCCACTCTTACGACTTTGAATAATGATTCATTCTTTTCTACCTCTCAGGCCTCGTAGTGCTTCATCATAAGTTTGCCTCTCTTCCGAAACATCATCACCCAATTGTCCTCATTTATGTTGGAATATCCTTCTCGTGTGGTTTGTGAGGAGATGGCCAAATAAAACCTCCTAGACGATTAGGGTTTCTTGCTAAATTGCCACGTGTTGCAACAGATCAAGAGATATGTGGGTATTTATCATTAAGTTTATTTTATTTCATGAAAAAATGTGTCAAGACGATTAAGCACCCGAGCATACATCCCATCTCCACCTACTTTCTCCCTCCTCCTATTTGAGATTGAGAGTGTGCCCCTACCTCGGTCCCTGCTCCCCAGCGGCGCTGCCGTCTGGCATGGACATGGGAGGTCGATGCGGGTTGTACTGAGTAGTTCTAGGGTTTATGATAGTCTGCAAGTAGTTGGGAGTAGGACATCACTGTCTTTCTATCGAATCTAGTCACTATAACACGTATGGTGTGTCCCGACGCTGTAAACGCCGAGGCACAGGCCTATTCGTTGCGCTTGCGCTGGCGTGGCAAAAAAATCCGCCAGGAATAACCGCATCGAGAAAAGTTTTTACGCTATGCTTTTTTGGATCGGCACAATGTCAGCCCGTCGAGCTAGCGCTACCGCGACAGCAAGGCGTTAACTACGTAGCCCATTGTAGATGCTGACTAGGTGTCGTTGCAGTGGTGCGTGGCCGGCACAATATGGTGCCATCATCGTACGTGGCCCATGCACGATATAATTTTTATTGTCCCAAAATCTTTCTAGGCGCAGCAATTTAGCCTAATTTTTCTATATTTTGCTACGATTTCCCTCATTTTTGGACCACTTTACTGTAGGGAAAGTGTAACTTTATAAATTAATGAAATTCCAACATCACAAGGTTACCAGCAGATTTTACATCGAGGGAAAAAAGAGAAAAAGAAAGACATAGAGTTACACAAAAGGTATTAAGCAACCAGTCAATGAGTGGTTGAACAGTAGCTGCTGTACTAGTGAACGAGCAAATCACTCCGAAATCTCACCCTCCAACGTTTAAATGATGGTTGTTAGCTCTGAAAATTAAGTCATTCCTCTCTTTTCAAATGTTCCAAGCTACGCAAGCAATAGCCTCCATTAAATAGTGCCCATCAACGTGTTGTTGGGCAATAGTAAACGATCGCTCAAGGGCCTAGCCAAATCCCAAACAATACCCAATTTTACCCAGCACCTCCTAGCGAAAGGGCAGTCAGGCAGTTAAAGAATAGATGATCTCTCGTCTTAAGTTATTGTGTACTCCCTCCAATTCAAAATATAAGATGTTTTAGCTTTGTGTAGCAACTGTATTTAGACTATTTTTAGTACGTAGGTTTACTCAAGTTTAGAGTAGTGTTTACACACTAAAACAAGTCTAGATACATTTTCTTTACAAATCTAAAACATCTTATACTTTAAAATGAAGGGAGTAGTACATAAGGCACATGAAGGTTTAGAATTTAAATTCCAATGTTTGCGAAGCATGGTCCCTTGTATTCAATCGGTCATGAAAGAGCAGCCAGACAAATACTTTGAGTGTAGGAAGCGCCTTGGATTTCCATAGTTTTAATAAATGCATTGTCTTGAGGCAGCTGGACAAATAAGAAGTTATAAAATTTTGGCGGAGTGTACCGGTCACTGCCCCAAGCAAAGGTCCTCTTAACCGCACCAACATCAATCTGCGCACCATGTAAGATCTAAGACAAGCTATTTAGCTCCTTGACCGCCGCAATTGATAGAGGCAAGATTAGTAAAGTTAACCATGTTGGCCACCCAAGAATCCCCATCAAGAACATAAGAGAAGAGACGCGGGGATTTATCACATAGGAGCTGTCCTTCTGACCAAAAATCTATCTAAAATAATATTATAGAGCCTTTTCCAACCGAGCGTTGAGTGATGCTACGATATTCCCCAACTAAGCTGAAAATATCACGCCACGAAAAGGATCCTTTCTTGGATTGGGCACGAGGAACCGTATCACCACAGAGAGACCAAACCAAATTAACCCACTGCACATTAGCTTTCGTGTAAAATTTGTGCAATTGTTTAACAAGTAGGGCTTTATTTTGAAGTTCCAAGTTCAATAGCCTAGTTTACTAGAATTCACAGAAAATCATACTCCCTCTGTCTTAAAATATAAGGTGCATAAGCATTAGTCAAAAATCAAATTTTGCTCATTTTGACCAAATATTTAGGAAAAAAATATCTATATCTACAATATTGAATGAAACTATACTTTATAGCGAATCTAATGTTATTTGTTTGGTATTGTAAATGTTTATATAATTTTGGTCAAACTTAGAAAACGTTGACTTTTGACTAATCCTTAAACGCCTTATATTTTAAGAAAGGAGGAGTAATAGAAATCATACATAATGCTTTCAAATATCATCAACACATACGAACACTACAAATCGATCACACACTGCTATCTAGAATAGGTACAACAATACAAATACATATACAGATAGGTATTTTGAGAAGGAGAGAGTATGACATACCAGTACAGGTACAGCAAGGGAGTAGCTATCAATTCCACAAACATATGCACAAATCGATCACACAAGTGCTATCTAGAAAAGTGTCTCATAGGTAACCAAACATATACAGATAGGCTCCGTTGTGGTGGTATCCAGCCCAGCCCAGCCCAGGAACTTCTAATCTTCCGCCATACGCTTCCCGTGTCCTGACTCCTGACCCGATCTGCCGCTTGTGCGAAAACCCTGGACCCTTTCCTGCCCATTCCCGCCCCTCCTCCGCCTAAACGGCCAGAAAAATTCCCCACACGGCTCCGCTCCGACCACCCGCACACGGCGATGGAGGCCGCGGCCGATGACCTCCTCGCCGCCCTCTCCTCCCCATCCTCTCGCGCCGGCCTCCACTCCCGCTTCGCCGCCTACCTCCAGCCGTTCTCCCCCCACCTGCCCGCCGCGAACCCTAACCCCACAAAGCCACCGCCGAAGAGGACGACGAAGCAGCCCAAGCAGCAGCCGCCGCCGCCCCCCGACGCGGCCGCCGTGCGCCCTCTCGCGAAGCGGTTCCTCCCGTTCCTCTGCCGCGCGCTCCAGCTCCTCCCGCCGCTCCTCCGCCCGAACCCTAGCTCGGTCGACGCCGACGAGCTGCTCGAGATCTACGCCCTCGTACTCGACTGCCTGGCGGCCATCTCGACGTGCCTCGCCGGGAAGCCCTACTCCGTGCTGCTCCAGCGCGGCCGCTTCGTCGTTTGCCTCGAGTCGAGCGGTCACTACGCGCGCGCCGAGGCGGAGGCCGCCGCCACCCTCGATGCCCTCCGCTGGGCGCTCTCGCCGACGCCGACGGCCGCCAAGCCTAGCCGTGGCGCAGCGAGTGCTGCTCCACTCCTCCCCGAGCCTGGCGTTGCAGGGGAGGCTGGCGCCGACCCTGAAATCACCACACTCGCGGTTGAGCTCACCGTGTGCCTTGCTAATTGTGCCAGCAAAGGCAAGGTGAAGGAGGCCGCCCCGTACGAACGGGTCCTGCTCCTTGTGGAGCAGCTCCGGCCATGGCTCAGGTGAGATTATGGACTCTGCTAACTCTGCATTTTTGTTTTACTAAAGAAGGCAGACACGGAGTGTGAATATGATTTTTTCCGTTTGCAGGATTCTGACTGAGGATTCCAGCAGGAAGTATCTTACCCTGCTTGTGAATGCACTGAGCCGCTGTGCCATTTTCCTTGCCGCTGAGTCTGAATGTTTCAACGCTAACCTTGTGCGTGATTTCTGTGTTGCAACTTTAGGGGAGTGTGAGAAGGCGCAAATGATTGAACGTTTGCCCACTGTACGTGTTACTAGCAAATTGATTGCCATTGGAACTCAACAAATATAACTTAATTATATCAGTTTGCTAATGCTTTTACTACTTATTCTGGTTGAAGGTTGCACGGAAGATCTGTTCCTCTGTAGATCTGAGTTGGGGAGGGAGCACACAGCTTTTGCACGACGTGTTGAAAACTGCTGTTCAATCTATTTCACGTGTCAAGGTAACATCCTGCTGGAACATGTTCTATTTCACTAAAATTCAGAAGAACATTAAACTGCAAGAAGTTCAGCAGTAAAAGTCGCCACTTGACTATACCACATGACTGTGAAGCTAGATATAAGGCTTGCCAATAGTTGACTTTGTAAATCTCTCTTACTAAACATTGTTTCCTAGCTATGGTTTACACTTCTGGACACCACATTTGTTCTTTAGTTTAGACTGGACATTAATTTGCACTAAGGCTCAGTTGTGGGTGCTGAACTGTGCCGTGCTGTGTTTATTCAATAATATGCTGTGGGAAATCTGACACACAAGTTGGCAAAAGCAGGTCAAACAAATACTAAAATGAACAAAAGCAGTTTGCAAACAGTATTATGATAATCCACCGCAGTACCAAACACAACTTAAGTTTAGCAGTAAAAAGTAGTGACTTGACAAAATCACATGAACATGTAGCTGAAGTATAGTTCATTTTTTTTTCAAAATTTAATTATTAGTGTGATTCCTTGTTTCGGAGATGCTTGGGTTTGATTCAAAGTGAATAATGCTTGTAAATAGCTCAACTTCGTAAATCTATCTTAGTAAACATTGTTATTACTAGGTGAAAATGCGAGCTTCGCCTTGCCGCCTACAAAGCATGACTATTGGACTGAAAGTTGGACCAACCTAATAATGATAATGCACTGGCCGTCAGTGCTACACATACAAAAATATATACTTGAGCCTCCATATCTGTTCCAATGAAAAAGAACCAGCAATAGAATCTGTTAAATAGTCCTGTGTTAGAGAATAAAGATTTTTTTCAAGCATTGAACAATCCAATTTTATAAAAAATAATCTATCTGATTCCACGTATAGGAAACATGTATTTCATCCTCTAAATATTGGTGCAAATTATGAATGCTTACCATGAATTGTACATGCCAAAAAATTAGTGGCAGACGGGATTCTCCTTTTGGAGTGTCAAAAAATGGCTACGGTTGATTAGTCCATCGATACAAAGCAAAAATGTGGTTAAGGAAGGATTAGGAAAAGGCAATTTTCTCAAAAAATGGCTACTGTCCTGCCAAGTTAAGGAAGGATTAGAAAAAAGGCGGTTTTCTCTAATTTTTTTTTGTCCAAGATATGAAAGCGATGAATAAGAAAATTGTTAGTCTACATATTTTCTTTTCATGCAATCCCAACTTTTCAAACAGAGTTAATAGGTAATATTTTCTTTATCAATCCAAAAGCTCATTTATACAAGCACTATACATTATGACCTTCAACTTATTAACTGAACCTATTAACCTGATGACACATACAGTGTGCCAGGAAAAAAAGTATATACCGATTTATTCAGCATATCAGAAGATTGTTTCAATATTAACCCAATATCCAGAGCAAGGACTACAAACTTACAAACTAAGGAAAGGTTAAGCATTATTGGATCCAAAACACTCGTTATCCTTCCCGTGATTGTTTCTGTACCTCTTTTTTGTGCTGAATATTGCACTCACAGTAGGTTCTGCATGCCACCTGAAAATTGACCATTCAACTCAAACATTGAGGAAGTAATGGGAGATAAAGTTTATAAGCAGTACAGCATCCGTAGCACAAAGTCCCATCCAAGAACTCAAATGTTCCTATGTGCTCATATTCAAATCTGGACCACCAATGCACCATGAAATAGAAATTTAGAAGTTAAAAGGTCAGAAATTTTATCTTCTTTGTAGGGGAGTCAGCCCTGCAGTCAGAGGGCATGACTGTCTGCCACAAATCACTATCAAATATCAATATCTACCTGTATCACACGCATCAACCATATGAAACAGCAGCCAATGCCGAAGTATAACTGGATGATACATGGAGCAAACTTTGAAACTGAGAATTCATGAGCAAAGTTTTATATCCAGCATAGGCTGCCTGTCCAGACCTACAAATAAAAGAAACTCATATGTGACGAAAAGAAATAGAAAGATGCCAAAATAAAAAAGAAAGCACATGTCAGAAAACATTGGCTGATGTTGGACCTTATCCTGAAGAACATCTGTCTGAAAAAGGGTAATAAACGGAACTGTCCTAAGATTATTAAGTAGAATTAGTAAAATCAGGACCACCTGCAAAAACGACCAAACACATCCAATAAGCTTAGATGAATTGTGAGCCTCCAAGCACCATATCAACAGGAATATCGCAGGCTAAACCAGCATGCTTTGGCCAAGAGAAAATGGCTCGACAACGGACCGAAGTAGCGGCAGAACAAATGGTTCTGGCCAACATAATGTAGCAGCAGGAGAATCGGCTCACATAGTCAGAAATGTGCCTTAAACATGGACACCTAACACACATGCAAGGCGGGGCAGGCCACTGATGACCATGTTTTTCTTATCAGTCCCACTGTCGACCAATTTTTCATGTATGGATTTGGGAGAATAGCTGAGATAGGAGGTGACTTTTTTTAGATAATAGATAGGAGGTGACTTGTGCATGTGCAATCATAAGTTACTAATTTACTACCAGTAGGTAGTATTAAACAACATTTTCCAATTAGTTATAACTGCTGCTAGGCACTCAACTTTTGAAGGGTTAGCTATGTCTGCTATTTTACTTGAAACTGTATGTGAGCAAGAGTTTCAGTTAATAAAGATTTTTAGTGTTGGGAAAATTCTGTCTCTCTGCTGCAAACCGAATAATCTGTGTTAACATATAGGTTTAACATGGAAACTCCAACAACATAATCAGGTAGGCTATATGGAAACAAACTTAATTAAGTTGGAATACAATGAGTTCTGATGTAGAGAAATAAACTTAACAAATCAATAGCTTGGATCATATGATGAACTTTGATGAAATGGCTCATCTCTACAGCTACGTGCATTCCTACAAACTTATGTTCTTTAACACCGCAATACCCTAATCCATCAAAGCAATTGCAGTCACAACAAAACACGGCTATAATAGACCAAAATGCCACAAGGAAAAGAAAACAACTCCTTGTTTGACCTCCGAAGGAAATTAAATATTTTTCAGAGGACCCAAGTTACCATGTGTCCATTCCTCGGACGCAGATTAAGCATGTCAGATGAAGAACACCTTCAATGATCAAATGCATCTCTCAAATTCTGCTTATTTTACTGCAAGCTATAAAATGTGCTCGCACAAATATGCAATGCAAAAGAATTATTGCTCTCTACACCCAACGAAATTAAAAGATGATGTAGTTTGTTGGTTTCTTCATTGACTCCTCTTTACTAAAAATATTTTTGCAAATTATATCCAGGGCACTTTTAAGCATCATAGAAATAATCTGAAACGCCTCATCAGAGGCACTTCTTTAGCATTTCACTGCTTCTATTTCTATATTTTTACGTTTTGTCCTGAAAATTTGCTCAAGCTAGACCATTGTATATGATTGCCAGTGGTCTTGCTAATCTGACAGAGAATACATCACTGTTTGAATCAATACAAAAAAAATAAACAATGGTAAGAGACAAAATATACAAAGTATCTGCGGACACCCAAAAACAAATACTATGTGTATACTGATTTGTAGGGAAAAATAAAGTTCAGAATACCGTACGGAGGTATTTATTTACCTCTGACCAACCTCGCTGAGCTGCGGGAACTCCTTGATTAAGTCGTCATTGCAATCTGTGTAACGATGGTGTTCATCGAGGCACTCACGAAGCGGCTGCAGTGGTAGCACCGGTATGGCACCGGAGTCCGGAGATGACAACTCTCTTTTGTTGATGACGAAGGCATCCTGTGTGGAGAGAGGAAGAATGTAAAGAGGGAAAAGAGAGGCTGGTGGAGATGGATATCTCGGCTGAGGACGCATCGTGGACTGATTCATACCTGTCCTCCAGAACCATTGCTGTAGGTTGACCCCCACAGTCACCACATCTTCCAATTCCAGATGCAATCCTGCTCCTCCTTCTCTTGCTCGCGGCCACACTGTCCGAGGACAACCCCGATCAGGGGTGGGGCTGCTAGAGGTGCAAGGCCACCTCCATCCTGGCACCGGCGGCGCTCTTCTCGCTGGGATCTTAGGGAAGGGAGAGCCGACAACGACATCCTTGTGGGGAGGGAGGGAGGCGCTCCCTGCGGGGCCACTGGTGCGCCAGCCGTAGCAGTCACGGCATCAGCATCCATCTAGACGGCCTCCACATTGTCATCGTGCACCTCGTGCTGGTACTGCCCACTCCCTCGGCTTAGTCGTCCTCCTGACCTCCTCCATAACCGCCGCCTCTTACCCTTCTCCAATTTCTCCCCATCCATCTCCATCTCCAGCTCGAGGTCCTCCTCATACGTGTCCATCGCTTCTGCATCGTGCTGGTGCCGGCCCCGCCGAGCCAAGATCCCACCTAGCACACGGAATAACCAGGAAGAATCACACCACCACCGAGAAATTCATGGCCGCCAGAAAACCAGGAACAACCACAACGCCACCGAGAAATCCACCGCCGCCGGAAATCCAACACATCCACCCCGGTCAAATCAATGGAGATAACCAGAAGTACTCCCCAACCCCACGACATAAGGTAAGACAGACAAATAGAGCCTATTTGCAGGAGACTGACAGATAGGGGGCCAAAGAGCACGGGCCACCCGTCAGGTGCTGAAAAAAACCACCACCCACCCACACTACCGTGGATCCAACGCGTGTTCAAGCACCTGCCAGGTCGATGCGAACGAATCGGATCCACATGCAGACACACGAACGGGCAGAACTATCCACAGAGGCCCCCAAATCGCTCGAAACTCACCGCGCGGGGGTGTTTGTTTGGGCTTTCTATAGCTTTCTAGTAGAAAAAGCAGCCAAATCGAAACAAACGGGATGCGGCTGTGGGCTTTTCCAAAGCCACCAACGAAAATAGGCATATGCGGGGAAGCACCTCCGGACGTGCTTCCCGCAGCTTCCCGTGGCTTTCCACTTAGGAATCAAAACGTTTTCGTAATAGGGTCATATAGTTCAGCTATAATTACGAGTAGAGTGCCACCCAGCCCTTTGTTTCCTTTCTGGCCGATTTTCTCACCCGTACGAGTGGATAGAATAGTGTACGGTGTACCTGCTGCTGCTTGCTTGCTCCCTGGCATGCACTGCTGCGGTCGACTGTTACTTTGGCTTTCTCGCTGATGTCGTTTGCTCAGTTGCTGCCAACTAGTACAAAGTACTGCTACTGAATAGTACTTTTTATACACGTAGGAATTAATACTAATGGACCCGATTTTTGCTATGGAATAGTACTGCTACCGAATAGTACCGCTAGTCGCTAATGTTTTTTGCTATTGCAAACGGCTTATGTAGAAATTAATACTAGTGGATGTAATTTTCTAGTGCAAATGAACTGCTCTTGAAATAATTAGAAAACTATACTAGTGGACGTGATTTTCTAGTCCCAAACTAACTAACTAAACTATGTCTAAATACACATGTATATAGACGTATCTAGATAAACTCGAGTCAATTAATTTATTGTATTATTTGGTTTTTTATTTATTTATGTTATTATGAAGTATGTTATTATAAAGTGATTCACATGTTATTTAGACATTAATCAATAAAAAAATTACGATTTGTGAGCATTCAAACAATCTCTCATTTTACAGCTAGACAGCCAGTCAAATTACCAAACGGTGAAACTTAGAACAGCAGCTTTCCCTGCACAGCAGCTTTTCCTGCACAGCACCACAGCCAGCCAGCCACAGCCCAAACAAACAGGCCCTTAAGCTTTTAAAGAATTGCTTACCTATGGTTTACATTTCTCTGTTGACAGAAAGAGTCCCAAAAATACTATAGTACAATGTTTTTTTTACCAAAAATACTTCCTTAACTGTTGTAATATCATGTAAATTTTTCAGGCTGACTTACCTAAATCTGTAAACGAGTTCCTGGAATTTGTAGCAGTTTTTTCTCGGAGCTTTCTTTCTTCAAATAGGAATGTACATGCTGGTGTTTCCGAACTACTTTATGGACAAGGTGGTTACTTTTCTGAGGTACATTCTGCACTGTTTTTCTTAGCATTGCTTGATGTTATAATGCATACTATACAGTGCATTATTATTTTTGATTATTTTTTCTTGCAAATTATAGATTTCCCCACCCATCACCTCAGTTCTCCATCTGTATGCCACCGGCTTACACTTCAGTGCACAGCAAATAGAAAGTGAAGATCACCCCACTATGTCAGTGGATTTTCTCAAGAATGAAAAGAATCTACAGACTTTGAACACTGCACTTCGCACACTAGCACGGATCCGACCAACAGACGCTGGCCATGCCAATAAGAAACACAATTGTAGTTACTGTCAGTCACATGAGCATATTTCTTCTGTGGCATATTTTGATTCTTTGGAGTTCGTTTGCAAGATACTAGTGCAGCATGCAAATTTATTTTGGAAGAATTTCTCTGAAGGAAAAACAGTCCCCAATTCGGGAAACATGACTTGTGCCTTAATGGCACTGGATCAATTCATTGGTTCCAGTCTTGTTGCTTATAGGTAATAAAGTCCATAAAACCATAAGTACTATCACTGCAATAAGTTTGTGATTTCTGATTATGCAAACTGTTCTTTGTGCTGTAACAGCTGTACCAAAAGGTCTGAAGAAGAGAAGGAGCGATTGCATGAACAACGTGGAACCTTAATGAGATCGCTAGTTTCAGCAATCAAAATTTCCTTTGTGACCAACGAGGTTATCCAGGTAATTAAGTCACTTGTTCTATACTTTTATTGATATTTATTAGTTTGAGCAGAGACTATTTAGTCATTTATAGCTGGTAATCTGGTATTATGACATGCATTTCAGAACCTCTGGATTCAGCCTGTTATTGTAGAGTGTCATCATTTTGTTGCATGTATAAATTATTAAATTATCATGAATTATGAATAAACATATTTGTGCATTCTCCTATACCAGTGCCATTTGTGAAGAATTGTTGTTAGATTACTGATTTACTATTTTCTAATACTAATATACTATCCTTATTATTAATGCATTTTGCTTTCATAGTCCAGAAGAGCTTGTTTTCTATCTGCCATTTCAAGTACATGGATAAAGCTCGATGAGCTCAATTTTTTGATGTCTTCTATCGGTAACATTGGTGTAACACTTTATAATGTTGGACATCTTGAAAAGGTACCCTTCTGAGGTGTTGGTTTATTACTTAAATTTGCTTTTAACTATTGACATATACGATTGACCATTGTAATTGCTTCAGGCACCGAAGGCATTAGAACTATGCTGTCAAGCAACATGGGCACACGCCAAACTTTCTTACTGTAGACTATCAGGAAGAATGGAAGGTCATATCATTACTGAGGATCTTCCAAAGGATACACTGAAGAATATCATTACGGATGCTTTTGCAAGGATAGCAAAGATGGTTGACATTCTCCATAGATGTGGCTCAAAAGTGATACACGGTATTGTTGTGAAGAGCCTGTCTGAATTGTTGGCTTATGGTGACACATCTGATTATCACAAGAGCTATTTGGTTCTGATCAAGTTATGGGTGAAGGTATTGACATAAGAAACTATAGAAACAATCGCGCTTAAAACACTTTGTTGATATGGTTTCATTTATTTTCTTATGCAAACTTTAGATAACAGTTAAAGATTTTGAGAAAGAACAACATGTGGATAGTGCTCCACTTCTTTATCAATCTCTTGTGGGCTACCCGTCTCCCTTGCCAAAGAAGTCAATTGGCTTAATCTTAGAGCAGGTATAGGATTATATTTTGTTAAGATCAATAACAATGGTGTATCTGTATTTTGATCTCATTCTGATGCAAAGTGCTTTGGACATGCATTGTTTTTTGCAGGAATTTTTAGCATATGGAGCAATGGAGTCTCGTGCCGCCATGCTCTGTGCAAATATGCAAAATAGGATTATAGATATTCTCTTGAATGAAATATATTGTTCAAAAGAATATTATCTGGACAGATCAAAGATGTTAGTTAGGAAGGCAGGTACACTCCGTGCATCTGGGGTGCAAAACATAAGCAGCTGTCTCAAGTCCTTGTCTGAAGCCATATCTTTACTGGTGAGCCCCCCACTCCCCTTCCTGTCATGTTTTCTTATGTATAACAGAAGGGAGATCTAAGATCCATTTTCATCCCTCGAACTAGCGAGACATCTTATTGGATTCATCTCAAGGCAATGCTGTTGTGATCCATGAATTGACTATTGCGTACTGCTTGCATGCACAATGTGCCCAAGAAGCCAATCATGACGACAAGGTAATTGCTTCATATGAATTGCTTGTGTAGTCACTTGTGTATTAGCTATAGCATGCCTTCACTTTGATTTCTCATGGTTATTTGTTTCTTCAAACAGGTAATCTTTGAGAATAGGAGTGCTGAACAGGTAATTTTTGAGAATGCTAGGAGTGCTGTTGGCTTGTGGTCAAAGATGGGTACTTTGCATCATTGTTCTCCTGGTGTTATCTTTCAGAAGCCATCAGAAACTCTTGTACCACTTCTTTGTTCTCTGGTTGATCTGTTGGCGATGAAGGTAAGGCCATGCTAAAACTTATTAGGTCCGATAAGATGCAGCTGCTGGCCTTTAGCAAGATAATCATGTGTTTTTTACTTTATACCAGGGCTGCTTTGAGCTTCAGTTTGAGCTATGCAAGCTTATGATAATGATATGGAAGAAAGAAAGCTTACCCCTAGAAAAGTTATTCTCCATGTTATTTATCAACGGGCGCCTTAATCATGCATGCTGTCATCTCCCAATGGATCAGAAACTTGTTTCTTATGTGGCACAGCATCTTGGTGTCGATTGCCACAATAGGATATTTTGGAGAAACTGTTTCAAAGGAGATTATCCTTCCCTTATTATCTTTCTTCAGCGGTTGTGGCCTGTTGATTTCTTTTCTCAATCATGCGAACACTTCATTGGAAATGAGTTTGGTTTCAGTGCTAGTGTTGATGAGATTGATAAAGTTGCATCATCTCTTGCTTCTGAAGTAAGCTCTTTTACTTGCATGGTGGTAACGTGGTATGCATTGTCTTTTTGATTTTTATGCATCTTGTATTGTTTGATTTTGCAGGTTCCTTCGAGTAGCCAATCAACATATCTGGCTGGCTGTATATACTATGATTTGTCAGAAAGACTTCTGTCAAGTGGACAAGTTCTCCAAGTAATCGGCATTATCAGTTTACCTTGGTGGAAAATCTCCAGTTATTATGAAACTTGTTTGACTGGAGCTGCTTTGTAGTTTAGCCTCCCTGTAATTGAAACACCCTTTGTTTTTATTTTTGCAGGCCATTTCATATGGAAGAGAAGCCCTCCAATTGCGCAAGAAACTACTAAAAAAGAAGTTCAAATTTAATTTGGGCAAGTTTGTAGGCCGGGAAAGCCAATGTTCTGGTGGGCAAGGCTTTGTCTCACTTGAAGCATGGGGACCAACGATGGCTGAAATCTGGCCAGATTGCGCAAAGCCAAGCAGCATGAGAGATTCTTTCCTCACCCCATGGAATGTACTTAGATGTTATCTTGAAAGCATATTACAGGTATGTCAATAGTGTGGCATGGGTTAATTTCAGTACCAGCAAAATGATTGAAAGAGTTGGTGGAATATGTGTACCACC
The DNA here is from genome assembly GCA_023614405.1 of Avena insularis. Lineage (NCBI taxonomy): Eukaryota > Viridiplantae > Streptophyta > Magnoliopsida > Poales > Poaceae > Avena > Avena insularis. The sequence continues at coordinate 370,621,137 of CM042695.1, read as the reverse complement.
ATAGCCACCTCACGTGGTAATATGAGTCCAACCTACCTATGAGTGAACCACCATAGCCACCTATCACGTGGTAATATGAGTCCAACCTACCTATGAGTGATGGCTTGTGTTGACACTGCTCTGTCTGTTGGCAGTATCGCAATCATTTCCATAGTGTAAACCTGGCTTCAAGTGGGCTACAAACATTCTCATATTATTCATTTTTTCATTATGTAATCAGGTTGCTGTGATGCATGAATTGATTGGCGATGGTGTGGAAGCAGAAATTTTATTACAGACAGGAAAGGAAATATCATGTTCCCAAGGATTACCAATTTTTGCTGTTAATTTTACATCAGTATTAGGTATGTACATCTATTGATGATCTATCTATTACTTGATTGTTCATTTGTTCATGTGTCCATTCGGTCTAATGTTTTAGGTCAACTCTATTGCAAGAGACAGCTATGGGATGCCGCAGATGGTGAACTTAAACATGCTAGGAAACTCCTAGCAGATAATAATGAATTCATTTCATGCAAGACATGCAAGCCAACTCTAGAGATATCAGTTGATGTCCAAGCAGGAGATTTGTTTTGGAATCTCTATGAGAAAGACTTGCAGAAACAGTCAACATGCAATTTGTCTAGTGCTTTAGGCATGTACCAATCTTCCATGGAGAAATTGAACAACACTGGTTTCGAATTTTCTGCTGGATCCTGTGATAAACTTAATACTAGTTGTATCTTGGGCAGCAAATATTGTATTGCAGAAACCAAGTGTGGAACTTGTAATCAAGGGAAAGAACCTTTAGTAACCAAGGATGTAATATTACCTCCATGTGCTCCTTGTTTGTTGTTCAGTCAGGTACCTATTGACCAGTACGATGAACTTGTGGGATTACACTCTGAAAGGGAAAACTTGAAGGATGCCAAAAGTGCTCCACCATTGGATAACGTTAAGAGGACATCCAGAACTTCATCACGTTTAGCCAAAGAACAGAATGTGGCAGCTCATGCAAAGACTAGAACCACCCGATCTAGTAAGAGAACTGCACAAGTGAAAAGTGAAAAAGATTTAGCTGAAGTGAATAGCAAAAATGAGATATCTTGCAGTAATGAATTGTCCATAGAGGCTTTGGTCTATGGGAAGGTAAACTGTTCTCTTGATGGTGTTGACCACAGCAGAGATGACATGTGCAATATGTTTGGGTGTTGGAACTGCCTTTTTGTTAATTCACTCAAATTTGAGTGTGTTGAGAATATATTGCAATTAAGAAAAGAATGCATCCGTCGACGCCATCTTGTGTCGCTTCTGTTAAAAACAGGTATCATTTTTGTTCATGATCTGTTATGTGCCAAATCAATCCATGTTATACCGCAGTTATGAGACACACAATTGGGTGTTTTACATGGCTATTGAGGTTAAGGGACCTCATTGTTTGCTGACATGGTGCTTACGTATGTCAAAACTAAGGTAGCCAAATTGTGCCTCGCCACAAAAGGTGTGGCCAACACAGTGGGTGCCACAAGTGTGACGAGGTTAGCTAAATTATTAGTCCATGAATGTGGTCCATGGAGTTAGAGAAGTGTGACGAGCCTCAACTGTGCCAGTGAAATAAACAGCATATGCAAATTGTACAAGTAGGCACTATCTGAAAGCTCTTACAACACAGTAGCATATGCTAATTGTACAAGTAGGACTACCTGAAAGTTCTTACATCACAAAAATAACACTCCATCTTTGTACATGTGATACTTGGAAATTGTATGTATCCTTTAGCTTAAGTAGTTTGATCTAATTTCTTACTTTGCGATTGAGCTACCTGCTGATTATTACTTGGTTAGTTTCTTAATTCTTTTATATTGTTCAGTCCTGACGTGTTGCCTTTTGCAGCAAGAGCCTTGGGAGCTCAGGGTGGAAAGCATGGAGCTCATGAAGTTCATAGTATCTACTTGCAGTGCATATCATTGTTGTATTTCAGATCTCTTCCTCAAGGTTGTTTTAAAACCTATGGGTCTAATTTAATTGGACTAATCATGAAAGAAAGTACTGGTGATTTTCTTTCTTTAGAGCGTGCAGAAATACTATGTAGCATGAGTTTCTTTTCGCTGAAGGGTTTCCTTTCAGAACAGTCGAGGTTTGTCGCATCAACTCCCAATCATGCATCAGTCACATGGATAACATTCTGATAGCAGCATTTCACTACCCTTGCTAAACTGTCATCATCTGATCACTATCTGCAGGGATGGTTGCTGCAGCTTCTCTAGTTTACAAATGTCTGATGTTGTTTTGTGGTTGCTGAAAGCTTTTGTGCTATCTGGAGAGAGTCCTTCACTACTTCAGGAGGTCTGCGATGCCATTCAGTCATGTGTTTTTGTAATTTTAAATGCTTAGTGCGTATGTACATTCTCCCTTTTTGCGAGTGGCCGCTAAAATAAGGCTATTTTTCTTTTTGTGGCTCCTGTGCTGAAATGCAACTCCCCTGTTGCAGGTTTGCAGGCTACTTACATGCATATTCTTACTCTCAACAATAGATTCCCCGGTCCAATTACCTCTGTATTCCAAGGGATCTCTCTCTTTGAATCATTGGGCCGCTTACTTTCACCAAACTTCTGTCGGAACTCATCTCAATTGCCATTACCTTGCAAGCTTACAAGCAGTTCCCAGAAAAACAGATAAGAAGGTTTGTACCATTCCATCTTCTCAACCGGATTAAAAACAGTCGCATACTTCATTTTTCTAATAATTCCCCCTTTGCGTTAATAGGTAGTCGCTGGAGATTCCACAGACGAGGTTCCGAAGTTTATAAGGTTTAAATTTTAAATATTTAATTTGCTAATTTATTGTTTCATACGGTGCATGTACATATATAATTTAACTATAATTTCTATACCAGGTTTTCATCGGCAGACATGGAACATCTTGAAAAGCATGTAACAAAATTCTTCCATGAGCTTCCTGATGTACCGATTGTGTGCATTAGTATGCTTGGAGGTGATTTTGTGAATGTTCTTGGGGAAACACTTCTTCTCCCTGCCCTTTTTCCTGCTTGGATGTTGATCTCGAGGTTTGATTCAACAAACAAGCCTACAACGATGCTTCTACCAGTGGATCCTATTTCCAAAGGTGTGTAGATTTCTTGCTGTGATCGCATACTGTACTATAAGTTGACATTGGATCTCTTGTTTTATGCACATGCTTATTGTTTGACAGAAGCACAGAATGGAGACTCTCCTATCAAAGAACTGGATAATCCAACCGGAGGATCAGATAAGAAATGGAAGTGCCCTTGGAGCTACACTATTATAGACTATGTGGCTCCAACTTTCAAAAAGTTACTTGAGGATAACTTTAGATCCCTCTCGGGTGCAACCCACATTGCAAAGGATGGACAAGCAAATACCAGAAGGTGGTGGTCAGATAGAATGAAGCTCAACAACGACCTTGATGAGATACTTGAGTAAGATTTCTTTTGTCTATTATGCCTAAACTGTAAATGTTTGACGACGATACTCTAGATATATCTTTCTCAAATATATTATTGAAATTTTGAGTTGTCATAATAGAAATCCCATTTTAATAACCATTATTCCTTTGTTCTTATATATTGTTCGCTGTTTTGAACAGAGACATGGAAAAATTGTGGCTAGGACCCTGGAAATGCCTTCTCCTGGGCCACCAATTAGCTGACCACCTTAGCGAGGCAGTGCTGGGAAATCTAATCACTGGTCTGGAGTCAGAATTTGAAATTGAAGTAGATCCAGCGCTTATCAAGGCCATCCTTGGTGGGGCTGCATCAGTAGATGAATTGAATGAAGGTGTTTCTCAACTTATATCATATAAAGGTTACTTTGGCAGGGGAGGGTGTTGCGGAAGAGATAGACTTAGAGCCTTCTGTTGCCAGATTGATGCTGAAGGTCTGGTGACCCTCGAGCATTTATGCAATGGTCTAGTGAATGAGCTGTCTGAGCCAGTTGATAGAAATCCGGTTATTTTAGTCCTGGATACTGATGTGCAGGTGAGCAGAATGACATCCTTAGTTGGCTATTTATTCTGTTATTATAAGTCTTTTTTAGCTTTGCTTTATAAGTTTTGATAGATGTGCTTTACTGATTAGCTGCTGGAAGGGACAAGTATCGTGAATGCTGCATCATTTGCATCTAGCCTGATGTGGTCTACTATAATTCATTTTTGTGATAAGTAATTAATAATGGATGCAATTAGCATCGTAAGGCTAGATTTTTCATGGGTAAAGTTTAGTCATATTAGCATATATGTTGCTTGTCTACAACCTATACAGTCTTCTTGAAGTTACTACATCATTCTCAAAAGGATAGGTTCTACTTCTAGCTTTCTAGTATTGTCTGTCTAGCAATATTGCCAATAACAGTTTTTTTATCCCCATCATATATTTTCTTTAAACTCTGCTTATAATGGCTGAATGCAGATGCTTCCTTGGGAAAACTTGCCTGTGTTAAGGAATCAAGAAATATACCGCATGCCATCAATACGAAGCATCTTTCTAGCATTGACTAGAAGCACTAATCATCACGAAGATGCCAGTGCCATAGCCCCTCCTTTCCCTGTTATTGACCCTTTCGATGCATTCTATGTGTTGAATCCTAGTGGTGATTTGGTCAGCACACAAGAAGAATTTGATCAGTTGTTCAAAAACTACGAGTGGAAGGTAATGATGATCTGTTAACTAGTTAGAAATATTTAGTGCTTCTTATTCAAACAACCTTTGTCTCACTGAATATTGCAAAAGAATAATAATTCTATTACATGTCGTATAAACAAATACATGGTTTGGCATGCAAAAGTGGTACCTTATGTTTTTTACATTCTATAAATGATAGTAAATATAAATAGCTGGAAATCTGGTGGAGCGTCCATCTCAGTGTATTGTCAGTTTTTCATGGCTCAGACGTGTATTAAGTTAGCATGTTACATATACTCCCTCTGTTTGGGATTGTTAGTCCGGAGAGCCAATTTGGCAATACCAAGACGTGGGCTTGCAAAACCGGAGTTATCTCGGGGAAGTTGTAGATTCTTATTAATTGCACCTTAAAACTCTCTGGGTAATCAGGCCAGCCGATCTCTTCGTTCTTTCCTTGTGCATCACACGGCTGAAACAGAGAGCGATCCGCGAGAACAATAACTCACCAATCAAAGGCGAGAAAAAAGGACATGCATTGGGTCGTCCTCTGCATGCTCCACCTACTTTGCTCGCACGAGAATTAACTCACACGGGAATTAAGGAAAATTAACTCTAAACATGAATTAACTCACACAGGAATTAAGGAAAATTAATGGCCCAGCCTATAATCTCGAATATCTGAAAACCCTCTCCGGACTAGCAATCCCAAACAGAGGGAGTAGATGATACTACTCCCTCCGTTTCAAAATATAAGATGTTTTAGCTTTGTGAAGCAAATGTATCTAGACTACTTTTAGTATATAGGTTCACTCAGGTTTGGAGTGAATCTACACACTAAAACAAGTGTAGATACATTTTTTTCACAAACCTAAAACATCTTATATTTTGAAACGGAGGGAGTACCTGCTAAAAATCTTTTAGGTTCTGTTTGGTTTGGTGCCCCAACTAGCCTTGCCAAAAGTTTTTGTCTGCCTATCAATTTTTGGTCATTGTTTGATTTGTAGCCAATATTTTGGTTGACAATGGATGTCCACCCCTTCCTCTCACATATTCTTGCCAAATAGTTGGTCAAATGAGGGTATAGGATTCCTTGGCCAAAAATTTGGCAAGCCAACCCTTGCCAAAGTAAGGGTAGTATGGGCACCAACTAAACACACCCTTAACATCTGTCACGAGTAAACAGGCCATGAATCCAAGAATCCACAAGTGAAGGATAATTTTGATTCTTCTAAAACAATCACCAGCATATAATTGTGATGCTTTGATGGTATGCAGGGAAATGCTGGGAATGCTCCAACAGCTGAAGAGCTTGTCTTGGCCTTGAGGAATCATGATCTTTTTCTCTACTTTGGACATGGAAGTGGTAATGCACTATGCATATGGATATTGATTGTTTTGTCATTTCGTTGACTTTTGCATTTACTATGCTTGTGTCGGAGTCATTAGAACTTCCATGGCTTCAGCCTTTGAAACTATCTAAGTGTAGTGCACTACTACCATAATATCCACCTTACAGGATACAAGTAATTAGCACTTGCTAACAAACACTGTCTGATACCCCATTGTCTATTACAATCTGCTATCAGCATAGCTACCCATGTGAATTTATTTTGTACGAAATACTCACCCATCTTTACTGAAAGCTTCCACAGGAACATTAACTAGATGGCACCATAATTTTAGGCTATAAAACTTATCGCTTATAGTAGTAGTGGCATATGTATCAGTAGAAACTACTGCTTGTGATGCTAGTGCCAACTAATGTCTCAAGTATATGCTATTACTGTCTAGGAATATGAACTCCAACCACCAAGAACTGTCCAGTATCCATATACTGCTCAGGTAGTTGTTGTACTAACACAGAGTGTTCTAACTAGTCTTGAAAAAAATGTTGCAGGAAGTCAGTATGTATCTGGAAAGGAAATTGAGAAGTTAGATAATTGTGCAGCTGCTCTTCTTATGGGCTGCAGCAGTGGGACACTTCATTGCAAAGGAGGTTATGCTCCTCAAGGGGCACCTTTGTCTTATTTATTTGCTGGTTCTCCTTCCGTCATTGCAAATCTATGGGATGTCTCAGATAAAGATATCGATCGATTTAGTAAAGCATTGCTCAATTCATGGTTGCAAGAAAATTTTGTGGCTGCCAAGAATTGCTCAAAATGTTGTCCGTTCACACAAGAATTTGAGTCCATGACCATTGCCATGAAGGATAATGGCAGGTCAAGACGAAAAGGCACACGAGGTCAGAAGCAGCAACAGACTGTGCGGATAGATGACAGTAGTAACTGCTGTAATTGCGGGCACAGGCGAATAGCTTCACATATAAGTGAAGCTAGACGTGCTTGCAGGCTTCCGCTTATGATCGGCGCATCTCCTGTTTGTTATGGCGTGCCTACTGTCATCAGGAAGAAGTAAATGGTTTTCTGAGCTTTGAACCATTGATTACAGTCGCATGTCACCGACGGAAGTGCCATGATAGGCATGCCATTGCACAGGCTCAAATGTGCTCATGACATGTTTATGCTGTTGTTTGTACTTAGCAGCAAGTGCAGAACTAACAAGATGATGCTGACTGGCACATGCCCTGGATCTGTTGTTTTACTCGAGGACTGGCCCTGTGATTCCGTCCATTCTTATGAGATTCAGTGCTTTGCCACACAGGTACATATGAGTAGAAGTTATTATTGTTATACATGTGCTTCAAATTGTAATTCTGAGCACAGATGTAATCTTATGTTATGGGAAATCAGTAGCATGTAGAGCAAAGGAGCCTTTCCAAAGACAATCGGTAATTGTTTGTATTGTTTTGTACACACTACAGTTCTGATTCTTCTTATTATATACTGGTTCATTTGTGTATCAATTCCTTTTCTAAAACATGTTCTACATGTTGGGGCATGTAATAAATATATTTACTTCTGCAAGTATTGTTTGGAAACAACTAGTGCTCTATTGAGAGTTCAGTGTTGTATTTAGGGGGCTTTTGGTTCCAGCCATTCATAATGCTAGGCTTTGCTACAAATTTCTAGGTGTGGCTTTGGTTTTTGTCGTAGTTGTGGCTTGCCACGTTTTATTGTTTTGCTGGTCCATGCGTCATAGACAACTTTTTTGCCAAATGGCCACACTTGTGTAAGGTTAGTTGTGGCAAAGTTAGTTACGAACCAAACATGTCCTTAGAACTGAACATTGCATGACAAATGGAATAGCTGAACAAGACGGTAACTAAACACAGCATCTGATTAATTGCACAGAAACAATTGCAAAACTACACAAACGACAATACCCAATAAGCATCTGATTAATTGCCCAGAAACAATTGAAAAACTACACAGACCGCACAAGATGGATGCGGCATTTCCCTTTTCAACAAAGAATGTGAGATGATACATTGATGGAAAGCAATGGGCTGAGGTTAAGACAACTACTTTGGTACATGATCATGAACAAGTAAATTTAGGTTTGAAATCGATGAATGCTAAGGCACCGGGGAATCAGCTGTGCATGTGCCTCCTCTGGTGGCCAAGCCCCTGCCATCTTAATTAGAGTCTAAAAACAACCTTCCACGGTTCCTACGGCGTCGCCGGCGACGCCTATCTGGTCTCAGCATGCCTGCGCCTCTCCCTTCCGCCAGATCCATATCATCCTCATCGTCACCTTCCGAGGGGTAAGGGTAAGGATTGGTTCCATTGGCACCACCACTAACCACATAGTCTTCCTCAGCATTTCCAGGTACGCCGCTTGGACTCTGGAGCCTTTGGGTTCGATGCCGCTGAGTAACTTGACGCATCATAAATATTATCAACCTTCGGGCGTTGTCCGCCTCCCGGCCATGATCATCATCGTCACTCTCTTCATCATCCAAGTCCACTCCATCTTCTAAGTCCAACACATAGTCGCCCCAGACCACAGCTCTCCCCATTTGTGAAGTAACCGTGCTGAGTGCGTCTTCCCTCTCTCTTTCAAACTCAAGTGATCTCCACTTCTGTTCAACAGCAGGATCTACTTCCCTTGGCTGTACAAGAGGGTGCTCTGACTTCACATGCTTGCGGAGTTCCTTGTACGTCCCCACAAACGAGCAGCCATCCTGCATGCATGTTCTCCTTTTTCCGTTCAGATAACCTCGAGCTGGTTCTACCACAGTCCACCCCTTCACTTTGCCACGACATAATGGACATGCAAGGTCAACAGACCCAGTCTTTTCACCTGCAGCCAATGGCACAAACTCCAAGTTACTGCCAACAGAGTTTGCAGGCAGTTCCTCGAGCAATGCCCCCTTGGTGTAGGCCTTCTTGAACTGATCAAGGCAATTCGAGTGCCGGTAGCTAGTTCCACACATGTAAGGGCGACAGCCCTTGTCATGAGATGAACAAAGGAGAAGCACAGCATTGTGTGGGTATTCCATGCACACTGAGCAGTTGGCATCTTCCCAGTCCATCTTTGGCACAGCTGGCAAAGCTTTCTTCCGGTTGGCTTCTTTCATTGCCTTCCAGCGGTAAGAGGGAATGGGGTATGGCGCGGCCCTGAGACGACGAGCCACATGCCTCCTTGCCCTTGCAGTTCTTGCCATTTTCCTCGGAAACCTGTCAGAAAAGAGGTGACATATCAGAAGCACACCAGAAACATGAACAAACAAACGAAAGACCCTTCCAATTACAGTGACAATCGAAGTAATACGAAGGGAAAAACAGGCAAGGGGGGCTTGACAGCATGAAACAGAAACATAATCACAAGTGGCATAATGATCTAAAGGTGGCAATTTCTTTAGGTTCTGGGATCCTACACTGCCAAGACCATCAGGAGAACGGTGTCTACTCTGAAGAGAAAAATGAATACGCGATGCCAGGATGACCTGAAAAATCCTTGACCTGTATCATTCATGATGTCCCAAACAATGAAGGACATGATAAATCAGAGTCCAGAGACAATGTCGAAGGTTGTGAATTGTCACAAAAGAACACAAGTAACAAAGAGGTATCTACAGAATCACTGTCTCCATAAGTCGTAAGATGAAGCATATTGTTGATGAAAATGTAGCAACAGATTGCCAATATATAACCAAGAAGCGCAACAACCAAGGCAAATGAGAATTTTCTTTCCTAAACAAAACGACCCTTCCTTCCCCAGAACTCATAATGATATAAGAAAAACTCTTGAGCAACATTACCACCCAGTTGCAGCTTTACTCTTGCAGCAGCTTTCCTTCTTAGACAGGCTACCAAACTTCAGATCCACAACAATGGCTAACAATCAAAGGCCAAAGGCACCAGAAGTCAGAAATAGACTTTCTGGATCCAATCACAGATGGGTAGGCACATAAAGAAACAAGGAGCTGGAACAACCAGGAGCATTAAACAATCAAACCAAACTACTAGATGTGATCTACATTCCCCATTAAAAAAAGTCACACCTAAGAGACAGATAAGACTAGCTAAAGGGAAAACTAGCGACTCACATGGAGCATCTCAGCTCATCTCAGATCTGCCAGATTAGATTGGGAAAAAACAAGGAACCACACATACTTTTTTAATTGGAGAGAATCATTTGATACTGGACTCGGGCCAAAGATTCCATCCTTTGAGGACATGCTAAGGTTACCAGCACACGGAATGGATTTGAAGCAAAGGTAGCTCTTCACTTTGCTCCTGGTCCTGCCTCCATGATAAATACAGATTGCAAGCACATGGAAGGAGGTTGGGAAATTATCTTTTGCCACAACATGGCGTCTTGGACCCAAATTCGCCATTTTTCAAACCAACATTAGTGGCAAAAGGATGTAGTATATTTTTCCCCCCTCCATCTAAAAGCAACATATATCCACTAAACGGTGCGCTGAAAACTAAGCAAGATCTCTCTTCCTGCACTCCAGGCAAAGTAGCATACAGCCTTTAACCTGAACTGCCTGCCAGAATGCTGATCTTCCTATATTTACGATCCAAGCAATTACTAACAAAGATGACGTCTGGAAAATGGAGCTCTGCTGCTTCACTTAAGATTCCCAAGTACCTATTCCTAGGAGAAATGAGCATCAACAGACAGCCTATATACTCTTTTTGTTCCTTTCTTTTGAGTCGACCACTTCCTACAGGGAAAACTTCCTAGACACAGCGGTATCTACACGCACAGAAAATTACCCTGCTCCATTGACTCGCAATCGGCTTGAAAGAAGCCTCCTTTGCTCAGGTAATTTTCAAATTCAGGCCAAGGAAGCAAGCAATTGTGACCAAGAGCACGCGAAATCCTGACTGTCCCGGGCGAAATTCGCACGGGTAGGATCGGTTATGGCCTCGCCACGAGAGATCCCTGCCCGCCCAGACCATTCCCCGGCCGGATCACCGCCGGGAATCCCCGAAAACCGCCCCAAGCCGGCTCGTTTCCGCCGAGACAAGCCCCATAACACTCAAATCGGCTCCGGAACACCCGGAATTCCGCGGGGAGAAGCCATTTCCCCCCGCAATTCCCAGCGCAAGACGCGAGCGTGGCTGACAGGAAGCACGCCCTCTGCCATTCCACGCCCAGGGCCTCGCCCGCTCTACTCTACCGAAACGGAACAAGGCAAATCAAGCGGGCGACCGAATCAGAGCGCCCGAATCAAGGGGGAGGCAGTGAGGGGTATGTGTACAGACAGACGCACCTAGACCGCGGCGGGGTCGCCGAGGAGCGCGGGTGAGGGCGGGCGGGCGGTGCCCGGCGGTGTGCGCGAGGGCCGCGACGGAGTTGCTGCAGACGACGGGGCCGAGGGGTGGGGGACGACGGGAGCAATGGAGCGCGAGGGTGGGGGAAGAGACAAGGACGCAAGTTATGGCGAGCGATTTCCTTCCCTCGCTTGATGGAAAAAAAAGAAAAGTGGCGCAAAAGGGAATAAGATAAGGGGAAAGAGAAGGGAAGTTGGGAAATGGACGCGAGGAGGGTTGGGGGGACTGGCCGGCGGGCCCGGGGCCGCGGGTAGGGGGAGGTGCAGGTGCGGGGTTCCCGTGGCAATTACGGCTGTTTCGGTGCGTGGTCCGTGGGGATGGTCCATGGACCGAGCGACTCGCGGGTGGACACGTGAGGAAGGCCACGGCGACGAGGCGAGGCGGCGTGTGTGGGCGAGGTTCAGGCGAGAGTTTGGCGCGCGGCTGGGGGGTGGCGCCACTATGACGCAACCGACGGGATAGGGGACGGTGGCTTTTTACGGGAGGGACGTGCCGCGCTCGCCGTACATGTGTTGTGCTGCGTCGAAACGACGAGGAGGAATATTCTCCCGTGCGATCAGATCGATCTATCGCGGGAGCGGCCCAGCTATTTTTATCCCGTGTTTAAACGGATTCTGATCCCCTCGCGCGTAAAAGACGTTGTGTGTGGTTTTTACGTGTCATTTCTTGAGCGGTTAATAAAGTTTGTCACTCGTTGGTGCACAAAAGAAATTTGAGGATTTAAAATCCTCAACAAAATAAAACGTGCAAAGACATAATTAAAGTGCATATGATCAAACAAGCTGACAGAAGAACGAACAAACGGAGACCGGCGTAGAACTACATGTTACATCGACATCCTCCGAAGTCGCCATGTCGAGCTTGAACTTTTTTTTTTTGCATCCTCATTACGCTGGCGAAGATATATTACAAATGACCATGTGTAGACAAGAACCTTGGTTTTGAAAAGACGGACGAGGCAGCCACCTCTATTAGGAGGGAGCATAGTCACGCTGAAGACGCTCTCGCTCGGGACACACTCCTTGCAATGCAAGTTGGCCAAATCGGAACATCCACGTCATATTGTTTGGGGGAGAAAAACGGGAACACAGATCATTGAAACCGGACAATAACCCGCCAAACTGAACTTGACACGATGGTCATGACAAAGCCAAGACAGGTCGAAGCATCAGGATACAAACTATGAGATCGAGGGTCATTGACTAGTAGGACCAAAACAACGCATGTTTTCTGAATGGACAGATTGTATCACAAGAGACTTTACGAATATTTAGTACAAGCCATTTTGCATCCATTTTCGAAATAAAGAATTATGTTCAGCTCAACCTCTTAAAAATAACTACAAGTTTTTCATTCTTGTTGGCTACAGGAAGGTCATTGTAATATAGCAGTTTTGTCGTGTTTGTGAAACGCCCCTAATCAAGGTGGTGTTGAATGAGTTGTAGCCGGAAGCACCAAGTGTGTTTTCTTTGTTAATGAACAAGTTACAAATTAGTGCATGTTTGGCGCCTAATTATCGCCGACATATTGGTGTGTAAGCAAAAATGTGCTAGACCAAAAGACCGCCAAACTATTATATTAGATTTGTGTGGATCTTCTTGCTCCAAATACCCCCTCAATCCCATCGAGTCACTATTGGCTTATTGGTGTCATACTGGCTACCCTAATAACCTTTGCATTGATAAAAGTATAACACAACGTTCCACCACATTCTCCGGAGCCATGCAAATTATCGATTTTCATTCAATCACCTACTGGATCTACGATATGATCATCGCCTACACTGGTCAATCACCGTTCTCGTCAAGAGACATGTGTACTAGTCACCCTCCATATCGACCTGGACGATATGAGGGTTGGCCTTCCGATCTTCTAGAGCACATGCTAGATCTCGCTCACTTCTCTCATCCCTCCCACTCCTTGACTATCATAGTCAAGATGAAAGAGTTTTTTCTTTGAGGGGAGTCGGGAGGAAAGAGTTGATAGTAGTCCAATGTGACATGGAAACATCAACATACCTAGCTAACCACTGATGCAACTGCCGCATCCGACATCGAAACCCCTTTGTCATTTTTTTCTTCTGAAAATAGTAGTAACATACATATGCATTGTTGTAAAAATTGTGTTTTAAATTCGATTCAGAACTCGAGAAACATAAAAAGTAGGAATCGTGCCACCTACGGTAGTTGAATTTAAATTGGGCTATGAACCGGACCCAATTGGGCTATGAACCGCACCACCAAAACTCAATTTATTATTTTTTGTTTTTACCTTGATGATTCGAATTTGGGTTTCAGATCTGTTGACATGATATATGTATATTGTGTCCATGCCCTCATAATTTATAGTAGCAAATTTTGAGAACTTTTATGGAGGTTTTTGACTTAAAGTGCACTTCTTCCACCATACATCTCCGTTGAAATCTTCTTTTGACGACTTTACGTGATACATTGTCTAGAAAAATAAAATTGTACTTACTATACGAGCCGTGTGTATTTTTGTTAGTCTTTTTTTCCCAATGTGGTTTAGTAGTGCCATAAGAAGAGGTCACGGTCCTCTGCTTGACTAGACAGACTTTCACACGAGCAAGTAACAAGAGGAGTGAAAGCAACCGCAACCAGAGGTTTCTTGCGCGATCTGGCCACCGAGCGCTGGCTTCCGGCCGGTGGGAGAGATCAAGGGAGACTAAGCTGGCAGATTCCTGTAAAATTATCAGCACATGTGGTGTGGCTGATAGTAGAGAATAATAATAAGCAAGGGGGGGTGCGTCCGGAGGATCAAATCTGGATTGGGGATAGGGTCTGGATAGGGCTCGTGCCGTTCGGATGGACCGCCAAGAGCGCGGCACGCGCGCGCCAGATTTGGGGTTTGGCTGGCTGGCGTCGGTCGCGACCACGCACGCACGCGGGGTCTGTTCTTGCGCTCGGGCTGGAAACTCCGTTGGGGAATAACTGGTGTTCGGTGGCACGTCACATGATCGGTGCTGCGTGGTGGTGGTCCTCTGTTCTCTCTGCTTGGTGGTGAGAACCGTGAGGCTTTGAGTTTTGTGAATTGTTTTTGGCCCAAAGGTTGCAATTTTTATTTTGTTGGTGGTGCTTTGCCCTTTTTGGAGGGCAGGCTCGAGAAGAGCCTACGTAGCTTTATACTACTACCTATGTTGCAGTCTTGTATTTTCGCACCAGAGGGAGTATTAAATAAAGCCATCACCGGCCAGACGTTCACAAGGATTACAGACATGATGCACCATCATCGATACAATAAGGCAAAGGGGCACAAGTGCCGCCAAACGAGGTGTCCCCAAACACAATCGGAAAGGCTACACACATGAATAAAGAGCCGGTCTCGGACTGAGGCATGTAGAGTTCGAATTTCTGCCGATCACCGACTCCATTTTCTCCATGTGTTGTCGCTTAGCCACGAGCTTCCATACTTGCAAATATGTGGACATTTTGAACAAGCCATCGGTTGGTGCGACGGGAAGATGCTATCTATCGTGAGTTTGTTCCTAATGGTCCAAAGTGTCAAGCATAGAGCCACGCAGATCATCCATAACAACCTTCTAGCTTGACCCGCGGACCTACGGATAGGCGATACACATCCGCAAAGCATGCGAGGTTTCACGAACAAGGGAGCAAGTTCCTAACTACGGCCCACATAAATTTTGCTACAGTACATTGAAAGAAGATGTGTTCTGTATCTTCATATCTTCAGGCTCCCCACACAAGGCACGTTTGCCATTGGAGGGATCATGCCATCATTCGATGTTATCATTAGACGGTAGTCTCTTTCAAATTAATTGCCACAAAAACACCCTGATTTTGAGGAGGATAGAGATCTTCCAAATACCATTGAAGTGTTCCATCACTGTTCCCTGGCAAAGCTTGCGGCACACGAACCGGATAGAAAATTTGCCCGAGGGCTCCAGAGCTCAGGAGAATTTGTTTGGTTCCGGGGTAAGTTGAAGGGTACCAATATCCCGGAGGAGGTTGCAAAGCTCGATTTTATCTGCTGCCCCTAGTTCATGGAGAAGGGGAATCTGCCATGTGCTATTGTCCCTCAAGGGTGGGCCATTTATGTTTTGGTGACCAAGTTGGAGAGCCTGCGCTCTAAGGGGACTAAGTTGACCGTTATCGTTTAGAATGGCCGAAAGTCGTTGGGCAATTGTCAAGATGGATATTTTCGGGGTGAAATCGATCAAATACAAATGCTATCGTTTGGGCTCACGAAAAAGGTTGAACATGGTTAAACCAAAATATGTCCGTCTCGTTATCTTTTGTTTGACCCACCTTAATTGTCAGTTTCCCGTTGTTCTTTGCCGATGTGGACTAGTTGACCCGTTTGAGGACCAAATCTACTCTTCTTCCCCTTTCCTTCTCTCCTGAATCCCTAGCTCAACTCCGACCGCTCCTCTCCACATCGGAGCTCTCTGTCCCTTTCCTAGCATCTCCGCCATGAGCAGTAGCTCTCCCACGCCCCTAATCAGAGTTGTCCATCGCCTCCTCTGTCCCACTCGCTAGATCGGAGCTCATAGTCCCCATTGTAGCATCCCCCCTTGGAAAATCGCTCTCCCTCGGAAGTTAATGGTCAAGCAGGTGATACAGAGCGTCGTCCGGCCTCGGGTTGGTGTGTTCTTTCATGCACCCTAGGCATGGTAGCTTTAGCAGCGGAGTTCGATGGCCACACTCTCATGGCAAACATGCGAAGGATACGACCCAACGTGTCGCTGGCGGACTTGCTAGCATCGTTAAGATCTTAGTTCAAGATCAGACAAAAGGTAGTGAAGGTTGAGGTATGTGCGCCGCTGACAAATTATAACATCCTGCATGCACTCGTGCTATCTAGACATGTATAACATCCTGCATCCGTTCCCGCACAATAACATGTGAAGCAATGTCTTCATCCTCTCAAGACTTCACCTCCACCAATACCTTTTAATCTTCCGATCACAGCATCTTGACATTTCCTGCCTCTGTCGACATCGTGGAAAATGCAGACATCAACGTGTCCCATGGTGTTATCGAGAAGTAGAGCTTCGTGACCCATCCCCTTGAAATCACACAAAATAAAAGTTGCAGCATGCATGATCGGGTCCCATCCACCAATGGTCCAGGAGCACCGTAGTTGATCCGTAAACACTGTCGACGGAGTAATCTAAAACTCGTTGGCAACCAGATTTTGGATGATCGACAACAGACAATATAATAATTGGTCAGATGAAGACCACTAGGATCACCATCTAACTCCTTTATATGAGCCACATGAATGTCATGAGTCATGCACGAAGCACATGGATCCCCACCCCGATTCACTAATTTTGTCATCACCACGTCGTCAGGTGCGACACGCCACCATAGCCGGAGGGCTCCTAACGTGAGCGCTGCCTTCATCGACCAGGCAGCCTTTGCCCGTCGGCGTCCTCCAGAGACAGTGGGGGGAGAAGGTTGTGGGGGTGAGGGTAGCGGCGGCTAGGGTTTCTGCCATAGCCAGCCATGACACACATATCACATTTTGGTGAAAGAGAACTATTTTCTGATACAAATACACCAAACACGACCTTGAGTAGCGTAGTGTAGTATGTTGCTCCCTCCTTTTTTGTTTACAGGTTCGGAGGGCCTTGGCGCTGGGGCTAGATGATATTTTCGATCGCTCCACTGTAATCATTTTAAAACTATTTCTCTTCCGATAATAACTCCCCTAATCCTTTCCCACCCTTCCTTCTTTTTCTAGCCCGATTAAATCCGCGTATGCAATCCAGAGTGTGTCTCTACGGCAAATGAAATAGCCACAAGAATCGCATGGATTGGCTGTTGCCATAACTCATGGATCAGCAAGACAAATCCTCAAATTTTGAGGAGACTAATTTGTTTTTAGAGGTAATAACACCCCTAGTCCCACAGGTTGCACACTAGATGTAGATTAGTCCTAGACAGGGCCGGCCCTGGAGGGGGTCTGGAGGGGCGGCCGCCCGGGCCCAAAAAAATTGGGGGCCCTTGTAACATCCCAGGATTAGTACCTAGAAATAGAGAGGACACATGTTTGTGCATTTCATTCATGCATAAGAAAATCCGGGGAATTTTCGCGTAAAACTAAAAGAGCTACAAAGGGATCGGGATCTCTCTTGTACTGAAGGAAACTTCGGAGCAAGTGCGATAGATTTCAACATGACCTTTGTAGAATTCTTTGTTTCGAGGAAAATTTGTTCAAACATGTATTTGAATTTCAAATATGAAATTCAAATGAATTTATAAGATTCACAAATAGGAATTAGAAATATTTTAATAACTTGAAATAAAATGATTACATAAATAATATAACAAGGATTCTTTATTAATATAAATATATATGCATATAGTATTATTCTATAATAGATAAATAAAAGAATTCTTTATATAAGACATTGTCTTTACAATTAGGAAACAAATAAGTAGGAAAAAGAATTACATAATTGAAATAAATAAAAGAATTCTTAATTACAACAATATATTTATATATACATGACATTATCTTTACAATCAGGATTTACAAAGGAAGAATTAATAAATAAATAGTTCATTATTTACAATCACAATAATAATACAAAATCTTTACACTTGTGAATAAAAAAAAGAAATTACAACAAGATTAAAGATAAAACCTAACTAAGTTTCTTTTCTTCTTCTTGATCTTCATTTCCTACAAACACAACAAAAAGAAAAGAAAATAATACAAAAATTAAATAAAAGAAGGATTAGTGGTTAGAGTTTTGCTCTCAGATTTGACATAGAAATGCTATGTCTAATTCATCATTGAGCTAAATTTGAGAAAGGGGAAAGTTTCACCAAAAAGTAGCATCTGTTCATATCAGTATTTTTGTCTCAGTACAACATCATTGGCTATCTAAGAATCCACTTGGCAACATCCAAAATGATAGCTCAACTTAAGATAATACCAAACTTCTAGCCCAAGTGATCCATAGAAAATATCTTCCAACCAAGCTCATCCATAGGCACAAGTTTCCCAAATGGAAACCTGCACCATATGGGGCCCAGCTATAAGCAGCTTACACATACATGCATGTTGATGTGTTGTCAAGCATCAGAGGCATCACAGGTAGTACAAAGAAGAGAGCACAGCCGTAGCTGGTAACTAGAAGCTTCTCAGAATACCTCCACACACCTTATTTATCTCAAAAGAAAACCACCCCAGTTCACCCTAGTTCATCACCAGATTCTTCTCAACAAATCAGCCAATACCATTATAACCAGCATGGTTACTTAGAGGAGTTTAGAAAACAGGCCAAGACAGGAGCACAAGAAGGAGGGAGCAGGAGAAGACCAAGTTTATCAAGAAGAAGTTGAGCAACAACAATACGAGGAGATTCCTTGGTAGCACATCCACAAGACAAGGTGCACAACCACATACCAGCAGATCTACTGGCATCAGGTTGTTAGACCACAACTCAATCAACACATGATTTAATCAGATTTAAACATAGAGTTTTTGTTGAGATTTGGAGAACTCTCAGACTAGCATAGAAGTGCTATGCTAGTCTCATCATTGAGTTAGAAAGATAAACTGTAGCATCTGTTTCAACCATCATTAGGGCCTCAGCCTTTGCATCATTGGCAGGGGCAAGGGCATCAAGTCATATACACTATGATCATACCACTGTGCACACTCCCAGGTGAGGCACCACAGTAGTAGGATCACAACAAAAGAAAATATCATTAATCCTTAATCATCCCAAGCCTAGGTCTCAGTCTTTGCATCCTTGACCTAGTCTATAGCAAGGAGATGATATAGCCAAGCAGAAAAGCTGTCACACTTATTGGCTAGCTAATACTGGGCACAATCCAAATGTGGGAAGCACCTCAGTAGTAACCTAGCCATAAGTGCCACTAGAGCCTAGGTTTACTAACGTGAGCTATAGTTTAGCATTCACCAACAATCTATAGATGAAGGGTCTCATTTAAATCATTTTCCTAAAGATAAACCTTAGGAATCAGACAGATATGTATTCACTGCTCAACATAACTAGAAGCTAGAATATTATCAACTTAATCATATTTTCCACACAGCTAATCACAACAGTGATAACCAGGCACCATTGTGCATGCTTGGTTCAGGTGCTAGTTAACAGAGATCCTTTAGGGCCATTCAAGATCCTCCTCAGCACAAAATCATCTTTTACTTAACCAACAACTAGAAACCATGTGAACACTGTCTTGCTGACAGTAGGCTAGGAAGTAATTAAAGTAGTCACCAAGCAAATGATTCCAGGGTAGCAACTATACTCAATCAATTATTCCTCCAAAAGATTTAGGAATCAATCCATCATATTTCCTTTCTGCCATACTAGCAACATAAACTTAAATTCACACTGAATGAAGAATCAGAGTTAAATCACTTAACAAATATATATTTATTTGAGACTATAGCCAACTCATTTGAATTCATACTGTCATATGAATTCTATAAAATATATGCACTGTTCAAATTCCAACATCACCATGGTATCAAGATTACAGTGGAGCCAAGGATACCAGGAGAAACTGGACACTTACTTATCCAGATAGAGGAACCTCCACTAGCAAAAGATCAGCAGCACACAACCATAGCAATACCATATCTTGTACATGAGCTCTGGAAATTATTATGCCAGGTTAAACAACCCAGAAAAGCATCTCCTATATTTCAAAGCACATTCTCATGTGTACATGCTAAATATCAGGAACAAAATCACCTAATCCTTTCCTTGATCATACCAGAACTAAAAGCATAATACCAGAAACCTATTTAGTCATTTAATCATCTACCTATGATTATTAGAATGGTAGAACAAGACTTATCCATCCGCACCTAACTACACAGCCAATAAACCAACTAGATCAAACAATCGGTGCATACTCTCATAACCTGAATCAACACGAAATCGTCACTACAAGTCCACAAAGAGATTTATCAAAACCTACACCTAAATCAATAGGGATCCCAAATCCACATCAGAGGAGTCCATCGGCTCAAATGCCGGTCACACAAGGATTACCTGTACTAGAGTGGAGGAAGAGGTGGCGGGAGCACAGCAGGTTCGGCGCCAGGGTTGCGCAGCCGTAGCGCCATCCCGCCGGTGCCAGAACCGAGATAGACAATTCCCAACACACCATCAGTATAGCAACAATCAAAGCGAAGGGGCACCTGTAGGGTTCGCAGCATAGAAACCAAAAAATTTCCTACGATGTGAACTATGTACCAAGATCTATCTACTAGATACAAACAACGGGCGGATGTATATCCGTAGAGAAAATACCCTTGAAGACCGACAAAGATTAACGAGTTCGACTCGTGGTTGATGTAGACGATCTCTTGCCGATCTCAAGATCGAGAGAAAGTCCTAGTGCCGTAAATCAGCAGCGCATTCGTGCTCGCACACACGTTCGAGGCACCGAGCAACCTCCGCCTCCTCGCTCCAGCGATGCAGCGGAAGCACAACTCTTTCTTGCTGAATAGCCACCGGGAACATGTATCTCGCTAGTCCGAGACCATGGGGGATAAATTCTAGAGGGGGAGAGAGATCCTTCACGAGGAGGTGTGAGTGAGAAGTGAGGAGAGGGGTGCCTTTTATAGGAGGAGGGGGGAACCCCAAGGGGTGGCCGGCGCATGGGGGCTGCCCCTTGCCCTCCCCTCTTCTTGTGGGTGGAAACTCCACTCACAAAAATCCATTCAAATCCCTCCACTCAAAATCCCACTCAAACTTGCCATTAAATTTCCACTCAAACTTGCCATTAAATTTCCACCAAATTTAATGCAAACTCTCATTAAATAAAACTCTTTTATTTTATTCAGAATTTTGTCAATTACTTTAATGACAAACATTCACAAATAACCCCTTGCTAGAATTCTATTTCACATGCATAACCACTTTATGCAATTTCACCCGAAAACCTGTTTCGGTATCTAGTGAAATAAATTCTTGCGCTTGTTTATTCTTTCGGCATGAAACTTTTGCTCCAATTGGATGTCGGTGTCTCTTAAGTGTGTCACCCTACGGTTCGTGAATAATGCGGACATGATCGAGACTCCTCTCGGATCAATAATCAGAAGCGGGATCTGGAGACCCTGCGACTCCCACACATTCAACGATGACTTTCTTGTGATCGTCGGAACCTTTTACGCTAGTATCTTAATCCCTTTGTTTCGCGATATATTACATGTCCGAGATTCGATCATCGGTATCTCCATACCTAGTTTGATCTTGTTACTGACATGCACTCTTTTCTCGTTCCCGTGATATAACATTCTAGTGATCAAATCACTTGCTTGCAAGCTAACCAATGTGATATCACCAAGAGGGCCCAGAGTATATCTATCCGTCATCGGGATGAACAAATTCCACTCTCGATCCATGGGCCTCAACATAACACTTTATTAGTCCTGAACCCATCTTTATAATCACCCTGTTACGGTGTGATGTTTGATGTTATCAAGAAACTCTTCCGGTGTTAGTGATTGACATGATCTCATGGTCTAAGGATTAGGATCACTTCGTAAGTTGTTATAGCAATATAAACTCAATAAATTTGATCATAATGCTATACTTAGTATGAATGTTCATCACATCATTACACTAATGTTGTGATCCCGTTATTAACAACATCCAATGTCTATGATCAGGAAACCTTGATCATCTTGTTAATCAACAAGCTAGTTTATGAGAGAGGCATAACTAGGAACTTTCTGTTTGTTTATTAAACACACATGTATTAACGTTTCCGTATTAATACAATTATAGCATGCAAAGTAAACATCTATCATATACTTGGAATACACATAATAAACACTTTATTATTGCCTCTGAGGACATATTCCCTTCAGTCTCCCACTTGCACTAGAGACAATAATCTAGTTACATAGTGATAAATCTAACACCCATTGAGTTCTGGTGTTGATCATGTTTTGCTCTAGGGAGAGTTTTAGTCAACGGATCTACTACATTGAGATCCGTGTGTACTTTACAAATCTTTATATCTCCATCCTTGACATGCTCGCGGATGGAGTGAAACCGGCGCTTAATATGCTCGGAATGCTTGTGAGGCCTTGGATCTTTGACATTGGCAATGGCACCATTGTTGTCACAATAGATCACCATTGGGTCCAACGCATTTGCAACCACTCCTAGTTCGGATATGAACTCCTTCATCCAAACCGCTTCCTGAGCCGCTTCCGAAGCAGCAACATATTCGGCCTCCGTTGTTGATCCCGCCACCACAGGTTGTTTGGAGCTCCTCCAACTAACCGCTCCTCCATTCATGAGAAATACGTATCCAGATTGAGACTTAGAGTCATCCAGATCGGTGTCAAAGATAGCGTCGACATAACACTTAGCGACTAGCTCTTCTTCACCTCCGTATACAAGAAACATATCCTTAGTCCTTCGTAAGTATTTAAGGATATTCTTGACCGCTATACAGTGTTCTGAACCTGGATCCGATTGGTACCTACTAGTCAAACTAATAGCATGTGCCACATCCGGTCTTGTACATAGCATGGCGTACATTATAGAGCCTATGAATGAAGCATAGGGTACTTTGTCCATTATCTCTCTTTCTTCCGCCATAGCCGGACTTTGAGTCTTACTCAATGTCTTGCCTTGCAACATAGGTAAGAACCCCTTCTTACTTCCATCCATTTTAAACTTCTTTAAAATCTTATCAAGGTATGTACTTTGCGATAGCCCTATTAGGCGCCTAGATCTATCTCTATAGATCTTTATGCCTAATATGTATGAAGCTTCACCTAGGTCCTTCATTGAAAATTTGCTGTTTAGATAACTTTTAACAATGTTTAAAAGATCTATATCATTTCCGATCAATAATATGTCATCCACATATAATATCAGAAATGCCACATTGCTCCCACTTACTTTCTTGTAAATACAAGCTTGTCCATAAGTTTGGACAAATCCAAACTCTTTGATCACCTCATCAAAGTGGAGATTCCAACTTCGTGATGCTTGCTTCAATCCATAGATGGATCGCTGAAGCTTGCACGCCTTGTTAGCATCCTTAGGATCGACAAAACCCTTTGGTTGTATCATATACAACTCTTTTTCAATACTACCATTGAGAAACGCGGTTTTGACATCCATCTGCCATATCTCATAATCGAAATATGCAGCAATTGCTAACATAATCCTAACTAATTTTAGCATCGCTACGGGAGAGAATGTCTCATCGTAGTCAACTCCTTGAATTTGTAGAAACCCCTTTGCGACAAGTCGAGCTTTATAGACGGTCACATTACCATCACCATCAGTTTTACTTTTCAAAATCCATTTGTTCTCCACGGCCTTTCGGTCGTGAGGTAATTCCACCAAGTTCCAAACTTGATTTTCATACATGGATTCCATCTCGGATTTCATGGCTTTTAACCATTTGTTGGAATCCGGGCTCATCATCGCTTCTTCATACGTCGCAGGGTCATCATTTTCATCAATCATGAAATTCATGACAGGATTTCTGTACAGCTCGGGAGTTGCACGCGTCCTGCTAGACCTGCGAGGTTTGGTAGTATTCTCTTCGAGTTCTACCTTCCGACTACTCACACCTTTTGCGAGAAACTCTTTCTCTAGAAAGGATCCATTCTTGGCAACAAAAACTTTGCCCTCGGATATGTGATAGAAGGAATACCCAATAGTTTCCTTAGGGTATCCTATGAAGACGCATTTTTCCGCTTTGGATTCGAGTTTATGCGGTTGAAGTTTCTTCACATAAACATCGCATCCCCAAACTTTAAGAAATGACAGCTTAGGTTTGTTTCCAAACCACAATTCATACGGTGTCTTTTCAACGGATTTAGATGGTGCCCGATTTAAAGTGAAAGTAGCAGTTTCTAGTGCATAACCCCAAAATGACAACGGCAAGTCCGTTAGAGACATCATAGATCGAACCATATCTAATAAAGTATGATTATGACGTTCTGACACACCATTTATCTATGGTGTTCCGGCAGGTGTGAGTTGTGAAACAATTCCACACTCTTTCATGTGAGTGCTAAACTCGTAACTTAGATACTCACCTCCACGGTCGGACCGTAGAAATTTGATCTTTCTATTACGATGATTTTCAACTTCATTCTGAAATTCCTTGAACTTTTCAAAGGTTTCAGACTTGTGTTTCATCAAGTAGATATAACCGTATCTACTCAAATCATCCGTGAAAGTAACAAAATAACGATATCCACCTCGTGCCGACACACTCATTGGACCACATACATCAGAATGTATAATTTCCAATAAATCTGTCGCCCGTTCCATTGAACCGGAAAATGGCGTTCTAGTCATCTTGCCCATAAGGCATGGCTCACATGTATCAAATGATTCAAAATCAAGTGATTCCAAAAGTCCATCCGAATGGAGCTTCTTCATGCGTTTAACGCCAATATGACCTAGACGGCAGTGCCACATATATGCGGATATATCATCATTAAGTTTAATCCTTTTAGCATCAACATTATGAATATGTGTAACATTATCATCGAGATCTAATAGAAATAAACCATTCATCATCAGTGCATGACCATAAAAGCTTTCATTCATATAAATAGAACAACCATTGTTCACGGATTTAAATGAATAAGCACTTCGCATCAAACACAATCCAGATACAATGTTCATGCTCAGTGCAGGCACCAGATAACAATTATTCAACTTTATAACTAATCCCGATGGCAAATGGAGAGGTAGCGTTCCGACGGCGATCACATCAACGCTTGATCCATTGCCGACACGCATCTTGACCTCACCCCTTGCTAGCGGTCGCTTGTTCCGCAGCCCCTGATTCGAGTTACAAATATTAGCAACTGAACCGGTATCAAATACCCAGGTGCTACTGCGAGCACTAGTCAAGTACACATCAATAACATGTATATCATATATACCTTTGTTTGCCTTGACGGCCTTCTTGTCTGCCAAATACTTGGGGCAGTTGCGCTTCCAGTGGCCCTTCCCCTTGCAATAGTAGCACTCGGTATCATACTTAGGTCCAACTCGGGGTTTCTTTTCAGGCACGGCAACCGGCTTGCTGCCCTTACTTCCCGTCCATTTTCCCTTCTTGTCTTTCTTGAAACCAATGTTCCTATTGATCATCAACACTTGATGTTCCTTTTTGATCTCCACTTCTGTAGTTTTAAGCATTGATAGAAGCTCGGGGAGAGACTTCTTCATGACTTGCATATTATAGTTCATCACGAAGCTCTTATAGCTAGGTGGTAGAGACTGCAGAACAGGATGGATGCCTAAGTCAATGGGAATCGTTATTCCCAAGGACACAAGCTTATCGGTAACAGAATCTTGACATCTTGAGTACATGCTCACCAACGAGTTGTGCTCTTCCATCATGCAGCTAAAGAACTTTTACGAGCATTGTAGCTCTCTCTGACAGCATGTGTGTCGAAAATCATTTTCAACTCACCCATTGTATCAAATGCATTGCCGTTTTCGAAACGCTTTCGAAGTTCTGGCTCTAGCCCATATAATATGCCGCAATGAACTAAGTTGTGGTCCTCCTGACGAGTCTGATAGACATTCTTCTCCTCGTCAGGGGCATCCTCAAAGGGTGGGGGGCCTAGCGGCGCTTCTAGCACATATTGCTTTTGTGCAGTAGAGAGGAGAATCCTCAAATTCATGGCCCATTCGGTAAACTTGCTACCATTCGTTGCAAGTTTCTCTTTCTCCATAAACACATTGAAATTAAAAGCAGGTGGTGCTATCTACAACAGAATTTGTAAAGTTTAGACTAAGTTTATGATAGATTGATTGAGTTCAAATAATCCATATTACGAATGAACTCCCACTCAAAAACGACATCCCTCGTGTCTTTTTTGGTGATTACATGAACCAAATCCACTATACCAAGTCCGATCATCATGTGAGTCGGTATAGCTTCAAAGGCGAGCATCAAGTGGGTATCATATCAACTATATGACTCATGCTTAACCTTTTGGTCCGTGTTCCGAGGCCATGTCTGTACATGCTAGGCTCTCCAAGTAAGAACCTTAGTATTCGCGTGTGTAACTGTCTTACACTCGAAATATGGTCGTGGATCCAAGAACACCCGATCATCACGTGATGTCTTGGAGCGACGAAAACATAATCGGCGCATACTAAAGGAAGAACACATTCTTATCTTGATATTTAAATGAGGGATCATCTTATTATGCTAACAAAGCGCTAAACAAGCAATATAAGATGCTATCAAACATCACATGTTTATTAGTGGAATGATATGGTTCCCGCATATGATCTCTATCATGTGCATAGTGGTATGATCACTATCATACCTTTATGTGTAAGTCCAAGGTCTATGGAGTTTACATGCTATGTGTGTTGTAAGAGTATCATCTCATACTTATACTTACAACATCACCATATCATAACACTAGCCCAGCAACAATCTAAACTAGACGCCTCTAATTTATCCATTGCAAATTTTACGTGGCTTAGTGCTTTCGAGATAGAACCGTTCATACCTACTAACATGAACCACAACGAGGATAACCAAATTGTTGACAACTCATTGCAAAATAGATATTGACTATAGTAGGAGAGACATACACCCGCTAGCCACTTATGCAAACTAGTTGCATGTAAAGCGTTGAACATGTCTCATGTGCAAGGACATGTAAAGTTTGTCCGGGATGCTTCATCCCACTATGCCATCAATATCCAAAATTACAACTAAGGAGCAACACCATGATCATCATCGCCCACATACTCATATGTGTACTACCCGTGTAAAGTATCTACGCATAGATCCGGCTCTGATACCACTGTAGGGTTCGCAGCATAGAAAAAAAAATTCCTACGATGTGAACTATGTACCAAGATCTATCTACTAGATACAAAAAATGGGCGGATGTATATCCGTAGAGAACATACCCTTGAAGACCGACAAAGCTTAACGAGTTCGACTCGTGGTTGATGTAGACGATCTCTTGCCTATCTCAAGATCGAGAGGAAGTCCTAGCGTCGCAAATCAGTAGCGCATCCGTGCTCGCACACACGTTCGAGGCACCGAGAAACCTCCGCCTCCTCGCTCCAGCGATGCAGCGGAAGCACAACTCTTTCTTGCTGAATAGCCAACGGGAACATGTATCTCGCTAGTCCGAGACCATGGGGGATAAATTCTAGAGGGGGAGAGATATTCTTCACGAGGAGGTGTGAGTGAGAAGTGAGGAGAGGGGTGCCTTTTATAGGAGGAGGGGGAACCCCAAGGGGGTGGCCGGTGCATGGTGGCTGCCCCCTTGCCCTCCCCTCTTCATGTGGGTGGACACACCACTCACAAAAATCCATTCAAATCCCTCCACTCAAAATCCCACTCAAACTTGCCAGTAAATTTCCACCAAATTTAATGCAAACTCTCATTACATAAAACTCTTTTATTTTATTCAAAATTTTGTCAATTACTTTAATGACAAACATTCACAAATAACCCCTTGCTAGAATTATATTTCACATGCATAACCACTTTATGCAATTTCACCCGAAAACCTGTTTCGGTATCTAGTGAAATAAATTCTTGCGCTTGTTTATTCTTTCGGCATGAAACTTTTGCTCCAATTGGATGTCGGTGTCTCTTAAGTGTGTCACCCTACGGTTCGTGAATAATGCGGACATGATCGAGACTCCTCTCGGATCAATAATCAGAAGCGGGATCTGGAGACCCACACTGACTCCCACACATTCAACGATGACTTTCTTGTGATCGTCGGAACCTTTTACGCTAGTATCTTAATCCCTTTGTTTCGCGATATATTACATGTCCGAGATTCGATCATCGGTATCTCCATACCTAGTTTGATCTTGTTACTGACATGCACTCTTTTCTCGTTCCCGTGATATAACATTCTAGTGATCAAATCACTTGCTTGCAAGCTAACCAATGTGATATCACCAAGAGGGCCCAGAGTATATCTATCCATCATCGGGATGAACAAATTCCACTCTCGATCCATGGGCCTCAACATAACACTTTATTAGTCCTGAACCCATCTTTATAATCACCCTGTTACGGTGTGATGTTTGATGTTATCAAGAAACTCTTCCGGTGTTAGTGATTGACATGATCTCATGGTCTAAGGATTAGGATCACTTCGTAAGTTGTTATAGCAATATAAACTCAATAAATTTGATCATAATGCTATACTTAGTATGAATGTTCATCACATCATTACACTAATGTTGTGATCCCGTTATTAACAACATCCAATGTCTATGATCAGGAAACCTTGATCATCTTGTTAATCAACAAGCTAGTTTATGAGAGAGGCATAACTAGGAACTTTCTGTTTGTTTATTAAACACACATGTATTAACGTTTCCGTATTAATACAATTATAGCATGCAAAGTAAACATCTATCATATACTTGGAATACACATAATAAACACTTTATTATTGCCTCTGAGGACATATTCCCTTCAGTCTCCCACTTGCACTAGAGACAATAATCTAGTTACATAGTGATAAATCTAACACCCATTGAGTTCTGGTGTTGATCATGTTTTGATCTAGGGAGAGTTTTAGTCAACGGATCTACTACATTGAGATCCGTGTGTACTTTACAAATCTTTATATCTCCATCCTTGACATGCTCGCGGATGGAGTGAAACCGGCGCTTAATATGCTCGGAATGCTTGTGAGGCCTTGGATCTTTGACATTGGCAATGGCACCATTGTTGTCACAATAGATCACCATTGGGTCCAACGCATTTGCAACCACTCCTAGTTCGGATATGAACTCCTTCATCCAAACCGCTTCCTGAGCCGCTTCCGAAGCAGCAACATATTCGGCCTCCGTTGTTGATCCCGCCACCACAGGTTGTTTGGAGCTCCTCCAACTAACCGCTCCTCCATTCATGAGAAATACGTATCCAGATTGAGACTTTGATCGTAATGCTATACTTCGTATGAATGTTCATCACATCATTACACTAATGTTGTGATCCCGTTATTAACAACATCCAATGTCTATGATCAGGAAACCTTGATCATATTGTTAACCAATGAGCTAGTTTATGAGAGAGGCATAACTAGGAACTTTCTGTTTGTTTATTAAACACACATGTATTAAAGTTTTCGTATTAATACAATTATAGATTGCAAAATAAACATCTATCATATACTTGGAATACACATAATAAACACTTTATTATTTCCTCTCAGGGCATATTCCCTTCAGCACCGGCGCATCTGATACAGGCGAGGCATAGAGTTAGGGTTCGCCTTGGGTGCACAAAGAGGATGCAGGCGCAAGCTACAACGGCGAAGAAAAGAGGGAGGAGGTCGAGGCAGAGCGGGAACGGCGAGTGGCGGCGCTGGACTTAGCCGGCGATTGGCCGGAGGAGCAACGGAAGGCGGCGTTGGCGGCGGTGGTAGTACCCATGAACACGACAGAGAGATCGAGTGGAGGAGAGAGGCTTCAGGGGGATGAAATGAGTGCGGGCTGGGTCGGTTTGACCGATCCAGTACCCC
Organism: Avena insularis; assembly: GCA_023614405.1. Lineage (NCBI taxonomy): Eukaryota > Viridiplantae > Streptophyta > Magnoliopsida > Poales > Poaceae > Avena > Avena insularis. The sequence continues at coordinate 370,591,296 of CM042695.1, read as the reverse complement.
TCTGCTGGGCTCATTTAGCCCAATGTTGGACACTAGGCCCATTTCAAAATAAAATAAGAAATGAAATAAAAGAAAAATAAATAAATTACCAAAATAACCTTCAAACATTTTCAGCTATAGAAAATTATAGAAAAATCATAAAAATATATTTAATATATTAAAATTATCACAAAAATAATATCCACCTAAGAAAAATATAATTTTACTTATTTAAGCTAATAAAATGCAAATAAAGATTAAACACTATTAAATCTTAAGTGAAATTTCATTAAATAAGGAAAAATCCTAAAAATAAATAAAAATCATTTTTGTGTATAAAAACAACTTTACTATTTTATTAAAAATACTAACTTAGAGTTTTTAGAAATAAAATATAAATCAAATATTTAAAGACACTTAATTATTTGAAGAATTTTATAAAAATAAAGATAAGACTTAAAAATAAATAAAATTCATTTTTAAGATCTTTAATAAGTATATTTCACCAGAAAAATACTATGTACATTATTCAAAAAGATTTTAAGATAAATAAAATTCATTACTGATTATACTCAGATAAAATAACCACTTTGTTAAATCTTAAAATTATTCCTTAAGTAAGAAATAATCACATTTTCTTATAAAACACTAAATCCTTTAAAGTTTAATTCCTAAGTCTAAATCCATAATTAAAATAAAACTTAAATATAACTATTAGCCTTTAAATGTTTTTAAATCTTAAATTCAAATTAAACTCTTTTTAAATAAATATTATATATCACTCATGTATAAGGGGGGTAAATAATATCCATTCCTCAACCACTCTTAAAAATGACTCTAAACTCAAATAAACTTGTAAGATCATCTAATTATGCTCCCATTAATAAATTGCATATTATTAAATTTATCTTTCACTTAAATTAAAAGGGATCATCCTTAATCATATTTGCCAAAACCCTAAAGCTAGATGCTATTCTAAAACTCATCATATCTTACAATTCACTTCTATTTTTATAGTTAACTTTGGTTTAAACAATCATAAACATCTCATTTGAAGTTTATTCATGTTTTAAAGTTAAATTTAGTCACTTGTATCATCAATTAAAATATGATAACTTAACACCATTCCTAACCATCACAAACCCTAATGTAAAACCTAATAACCCTTAAGGCTAATTAACCTTAACTAATACTAGTTTCTTCAAATGTTATTCTTTTTGCCACTTCACACAAACAAGTCTATATTAGTTCCTTCAGCTCTTAAGAACTCAACTCAAGGACTTTTTATCCCAATCACTAGATAACAATTAATCATAATCACATTATTCTATTAGTATTTGTATATTTTGGTCTATTAACACTTAAGTTCCTTATCAATGTCATTTCTTATAAAATAAACTTAAAGATAAACCCAATCTTAAAGAAGATACCTAAGAACAACTTATTAAAAATACTAAGGGTTTCACTTTGGGAATTTTAAAATTGCATAGCATTATTTATGCATAATGGCATCTTGCTTATTTAAACATTAGTCCTTACTGGACTAATGATGATGATTTTAGATATTGGATCTTCTATTATCTCGAAGACCGTGAGCGCATAATCTTGCAATCACAAAAGGCAAGTTCACACTTTCTCATGTCCCTTGATTATTTTCTGTAAAGTATTTTGCAAATCCAGTGTTGTTATCACCTGCATTTGAAAAAGATCAGAAAACACTATTTTCATAATAATATGATTATAGGTTATTTATCATGAGGTAATAATCTATTATGAAAGTTCCGGTGGTAAAGGAACATATCATCTAGGTCTTAACAACCAATATCGCTAGTGATTCTTGCGCCGTATATTACGCGTTAACCATGAGATTTGGAATGGGACGGAGAAGTCAGCTGAATCGCCTCCCTTTCGCATGCATTGGACATTGTTCTAGGCATTTGTAAGTTGCATATCGTGGGTATAGCCGTTTTATACAGGGGAAGTCTACCGTGGATCTGGGCTTACAAAAGACAGATATCTAGTGTTAATGGTTGTTGTGTGTATCCAACTAAGGTATAGCCATTTTATACGGGGAAATGTCTACCTTGAGTTTGGACATCCAACAGTTGTGGTGTATGCGGGGTCGCTGAAAGAACATTTCTTAATCCCTAGTGTTTTGTGTGTTAGATAACAATATCAAGGATTATTTAATATGTGTTGAAGTGTTGCAGCTCTCTCTAAGAAAAAGGGAAAAGTATCTGCCTTTGGGGGGCGGATAATCCGCCCCCAACAGGGGCGGATAATCCGCCCTTCCTCTTCCCAAGCAGGCGCTAGCCCCAGAAGGGGGCAGAGTTTTGGCCGGATTTTCCGGCCTCGCCGGATAATCCGCCCCTCTGGAGGGTCGGATTGTCCGCCCCCTTGCTCACCACCAAGGCGAAAGCCCCAGAGAGGGGGCGAAGTGTTGTCCGGATAATCCGCCCCAGGAGGGGGCCGGATTATCCGCCCCTCAAGATCTTCACCAAGTCACACAGGCGCCAGCCCCAAAGAGGGGGCGGATTTTCTCCTAGAATATCCGCCCTTGGGGCGGAGTTTTTCCCAGGGGGCGGATAATCTGCCCCCAAAGTTGCTCAATGGCCAGATCTGGGGAAGGGGTATTTAAGCCAGCCTTCCCCCTCCTTCCAGATCTCTTGATTCATTCAAAAAAGACAAGATCTGATCTGCAACCTTCATCCAAGAGAGCTCCACCTAGATCCACTCAAAGGCCCCGTCCCTTGGGGAATCGAAGGAGGAGAACTCGATCTTCATCATCAACAATCAAGCGCTTCATCTCCTCTCCATTCATTTGGAGAATCACCGATCTAGTATTTCTTGCAAATACCTAGATCCTTGTTTTGTTTATATTGATAAACCTTGTTCTTGTGACAGCTTGTTGTCATCCCGGAGCCCCCAATTCAGTTGTGGGTGTGTGCCTCGGTAGCATTGTAAAAGGCACCGGTTCCCGCCTCGAAGGGATCCAATAGTGGAGAAGGTGGATCAGGCCTCTCGTGGCGAGATCCATCGGAGAATAGGGTGAGGCCTATTGTGGCGTGGTGGTCTTAGAACCGCCCACCCCTCCAACGCAGATGGACTTCCCTTAACAAGGAAGGAACTACGGTAAAACAAATCCTCGTGTCTCCGCGTGCTCCACTACGGTTCCTTCGCTCCTCTTTTTACGTGCTTAGTAGTTAGGGTTGCATATAGGGAAATTCTCATAGTTGCATATCTAGAGAATTTACTTTGTGTCAAGCCTAAAATTGAAAAAGTATTAAAAACTGGTTAGCACCTATTCACCCCCCTCTAGGTGCCCATACGATCCATTTCAATTGGTATCAGAGCCCCGGCTCTTATTTCGGGCTTAACCGCCTAAGAGAAGTATGGGTTCCAAGGTAGATGGGAGTGATGCTCCGGATGTAGTCACCATGAACGATCTCAAGACGTTGGAAACAACCTTGGTGAGTTCAATGGAGGCTAAGATGGAAGAGATGCGTCAATTGATAATCGTCTCCCCATCCACAACATCACCTCCATCTAACTCTGAGGCTACCACTCCGCAATCCAAGGAAACGGGTAAAACCGATTCCAAAGAGAACGAAGTGGTTGGTGATGACACTAGCAAGAGCTCATCCTCGAAAAAGGATAGTGGTAAGGATGGATACAATGAGGTTTCTCATGTGTATTCTCCTGATCCACCTATCTCTCACCCACATATACATAATAGGGGTGATCCACCCAAACTTTCTGCATCTACTTTTTCTCAATGGCAATTTTTGATGAAGTCTCATGTGTGTAGTTCCTCCATTGAGTTGTGGAAAATCATAGAAAATGGTCTTCATGTTGGAAACCCCAACAATCTCACAAGAAGAGAAGTTGTTGATAGCCAACTCAACGCTACAGCTCTACACATGATACAGCTTGGTGTGGGTGACAAAGACATGCCACACATTCAGCATCTTAGCACAGCTAAGGAAGCTTGGGATGCTCTCACCGAGCTCTTCATCGGAAATGAAAGTATGAGAAGGAATAGATATGATGCTTTGAGCAACGAAGCTCAAGGATTCTATATGTTGGATGGAGAAGACCACGAGGACATGTATAGGAGGCTCAAGGCAATAGCCACAACTTTCAGAAACCACGGTGCAGCTCATGTTGATGATGCTTGGATCAAGCACAAGTATGTCAGTGCTCTTATGCCATTTGAGCCCACATATTTGAAAAGTCTCCAAGGTAGGCATAACTATCACCTCATGACATCCAATGAGGTAATGCAAGAAATGGCCGCTTTCAAAGTGGCTGCCAAGAATGCCGAAGATGCTCGTGCTCGAGCTATGGGGATGCAAAAGGGGGTCAACATGGCCTTGAAGACTAGTGTGATTGATCATGATGAATATGTCGTAGAAGGTCTGGACTATCCCGAGGATATAAAAAGGATTCACGGACAATACTTGGCTCTTTATGCTAGAAACTTTTGGAAAGATCCAGCCAAGGCTAAAGCTGAACTAGAACGCAAGAGTGGAGCCTATGGAAGAAAAGAAAATGGTCCCAAGCTGAGAACATGTTTCAACTGTGGTGACCGGCTGCACTTTGTAGTTGAGTTTCCATATCAAATTAGGGAAGATAATGGAGGAAGACTTATTTTCAAGGACAATTCAAAGTATCCACGCAAGAAACAGTTTGTAAAGAAGAATGCTCCCTTCAAGAAGCAACCGAAGATTGTTCTAGTGTCTCAAGAAGAATATTCATCGGGAAATGAAGATGAGGAAGAGGACGAGAGCTCTCAAGAAGTGGCTGCTATAGCCACCACATCTACATCAACATCTCTCTTCGACTCTCCGAACGAAAACATCATCAACAAGAATGCTACTTGTCTCATGGCAAGAAGCTTTGAGGTAACGACTTCTAACTCTTCTTTTTCTAAGGCTATGATTGACATGGATAATCCTACTAGTCTTAAGGTTAAAGAAGAGATTATTGCTTTGGATTACTTCTACACTAACTTGCAAGGTGAGCACAAAGTTTGTTTTGAAGCTCTTATGGATCAGCTGGCCCAAAACGAAGCTCTTCTCGAAGAAAAGGGCAGAATTGAAAGGGAGGATGCAATGGAAATTGCATCCTTAAAAAATGCTCTTGAGGAAGAAGAAGAAGCTCGATCTCTTGAAGAGAGGCTTGATTCCATTGAAGAGTCACATGAAGAAATTGTGACTAAACTTGTTAAGGAACGTGACAATGCAGTCACCAAAGCAAAGAAGCTAAAGAAGGAAAATATTGTAACATCCCAGTATTAGAGCTTAGAAATAAGCTAAACACAGGTGTGTGCATTGCATTCATGCATAGAAAATCTGAATAATTTTCGCGCTTTTAAATAAAAACTTGTCAAAGTGATTGAAGCTTCTCTTAACTTGATGGAATGGAAATAGATCATCAAGTTGACTGCGATAAGTTTCAATATGACCTTTGCTAAAACCTTATTTTGGGTAAACATGATTTGATCTAAGGGTAGATCAAATGGAATAAAATTAAACCCTAATACATTACTTAATGATTTATATTTGATCCTTAGGTGATCATATCATAGTATTCATTATAATCACTCATGAATGCCAAATTATAAAAATATACGGGAATTCTACGTTCAGGGCGGTATGAAATTGGTCAATCCCGACGGACTCATGTGAATCGTACGATTAGAGTTGTGCGATCGGGATCCCATCCACCACAGTACGCGATCGCAGGTCCCCATCTCATTCGATCCCAACCTCCCCTCCTTCCTCCCTCCGCGTGCCGTCCAGGAGATCTTCTTGCGGCTGGCGCACCGCCCCCGACCTCTCTCCTTACTCGAGCACGGCGACCTGGCCTTGACGGCGCCGTCCCCGGCGTCCCTCCTCCACCGTGCCACCCCACTGGTGTTAGGATGTCTCGCGGGTCTCCTCACGCTGCCTAGGAGATCTCCCAACATGCCACGACCTGGCCTCGATAGCGCTGCCCCCGGCATCCCACCTCTACTGCGTCGCCCCACCAGTGCCAGGCCGTATCTGCGGTGTCTGCACAGTGGTGGTTTGGCTGGCGTCTTCAAGATACCAACGCGGGGATGTTGTGTCCTCAGCTGGCCTCCACTGGCGCAGGCTCTACGAGAAAACCTCCCCGACCTCCAATGGCACAGCACGAGCGGCGGACGGAGAGGAATCTACGCTACTCTTCCTCTACGCCGTGCTTCGTCCAGGCGGGGTGGGCGGCCGTACCCGTATTCCGGAGGTCGATAGGCGCTCGAACAGTAGGCCCAACTTAGCAATGGTGCATCCCCTTCCTCTCACTCTTGTCGTGCTTTGTCTGCTCAGCAACGTCTTACGCTGCTATCTGGGAAGATGTTCGCTAGCATGTAGTAGAAAGGAATACACGGATCTAGGATGCTCACTGAGTCACTGCCTTCAATGCAGCTTTCTATCGGGAATTGCCTTGTGTATGTGTGTCGGGAATTGCCTTGTATATGTGTACATCACTGACGAGTGGATCTAAGTTTCTGTATGTAACCTAAAATGCAATCTCAAAACGATGGTTTTGTGTGCTAATATGAGAATTCAGGGGTTCAACCACTGCAAGCAAATCAGAGTTTTCTCCCTAAAAGATTGTGTCTTTTATCCGCACTTCTATTTTTTAACTGGAATGATGTTAGTGTGTTCTTAAAGCAAGTGTGATAGTGTTAACCACTTATTACTCCGTAGTGACCGTACTTGTCTATTTCTAGTTGAATCCAATATTAGTAATGTTGAGTGATTGATTTTTTGTGATTTACAGTACTAGCTACCGTAATTTTTGAATCAAAAAGCCGTGCATATGGAAATGAGGCAAAGAAAGTGTATAGTGTTAGCTGGGTGGATAACTTATACTCATATGCCTGGATAACTGCAGTGTTAGCTGTTGGATAACTTGTACTCATATGGCTGGATAACCGCTATATAAACTGATGGATAACTTGATTTTTATACCCCATGTGTGATTTCCTATCTATGTTTGTGCCTTTTCACTTTCTTCCTACCGTTAAGTTTTTAATGTAGTTGGCTAGTCACACACAACACTCCTGGATATATATCTATTGATGATTTATGGGATAACTTTTACATATAAGCATGGATAACTATAGCGGTAGCTGGTGGATAACTTGTACTCATATTTCTGGATAACTATAGTGTTATCTGGGTAGATAACTTATACTCATATGCCTAGATAACTGCAGTGTTAGCTTCTGGATAACTTGTACTCATATGACTAGATAACCTCTATATAAACTGATGGATAACTTGATTTTTATACCCCATGTTTGATTTCCTACCTATGTGCTTTTTCACTTTATTCCTACCGTTAAGTTTTTAATATAGTTGGCTAATCACAGACAACACTCCTGGATATATGTTTATTGATGATTTATGAGATAACTTTTACATATAAGCATGGATAACTATAGCGGTAGCTGGTGGATAACCTATACTCATATTTCTGGATAACTATAGTGTTAGCTGGGTAGATAATTTATACTCATATGCCTAGATAACTGCAGTGTTAGCTGTTGGATAACTTGTACTCATATGGCTAGATAACTGGTATATAAAGTGATGGATAAATTGATTTTTATACCCCCATGTGTGATTTCCTATCTATGTTTGTGCTTTTCCACTTTCTTTCTACCGTTAAGTTTTTAACGTAGTTGGCTAGTCACACACAACACTCCTGGATATATGTCTATTGATGATTTATGGGATAACTTTTATATATAAGCATGGATAACTATAGCAGTAGCTGGTGCATAACTTGTACTCATATTTCTGGATAACTATAGTGTTAGCTGGGTAGATAACTTATACTCATATGCCTAGATAACTGCAGTGTTAGCTGCTGGATAACTTGTACTCATATGGCTAGATAACTGGTATATAAAGTGATGGATAAATTGATTTTTATACCCCCATGTGTGATTTCCTATCTATGTTTGTGTTTTTCCACTTTCTTCCTACTGTCAAGTTTTTAATGTAGTTGGGTAGTCACACACAACACTCCTGAATATATGTCTATTGATGATTTATGAGATAACTTTTAATATAAGCATGGATAACTATAGCGGTAGCTGGTGGATAACTTGTACTCATATTCCTGGATAACTATAGTGTTAGCTGAGTGGATAACTTATACTCATATGCCTGGATAACTGCAGTGTTAGCTAATGGATAACTTGTATTCATATGGCTGGATAACTGCTATATAAACTGACGAATAACTTGATTTTTATATCCCCATGTGTGATTTCCTACCGATGTTTATGATTTTCCACTTTCTTCCTATTGTCAAGTTTTTAATGAAGTTGGCTAGTCACACACAACACACCTGGATATATGTCTATTGATGATTTGTGAGATAACTTCTATAGATGAGTATGGATAACTATAGCGTTAGCTCGTGGATAACTTGTACTCATATTCCTGGATAACTATAGAGTTAGCTGGGTGGATAACTTATACTCATATGCCTGTGTGGCTCCATGTGAGAATTAAACTTGATAACTCGGTGATAGGACGACAGGCGGCGGCAGTGTGGGGTGTTCATTGTCGTGACATGGGGACCTGTTTGCCGTGCTTTTGGTCGGACGCCCGCCAATTTTTCTTATCTATAGAACGATAGCTGTGTATAGTCTGAATAACTCATGTATTATAGGTGGATAACTTCCTTGCTAGCAGATATACTCTCGCGCGAGTTCTCAACTCGCGTTATTTGTTGGCATCCTCGGTATTCATGGCTCACCCATGCGGTCTATTTGGTATCGGAACCTCACGCGCATATGTCGTATCAATCGTTGTCCGATTCGCCAGAGTTTATAATCCATAGAACGCCTGCCAGTTAGCAATGTAATTTCGAAGATCTAGCGACGACTTGTTCAACGGTTAAAACAGATCACAAATCAAATAAACGGTTTATCCTATAGAATATTTTGAATTTTTGTTTTCAATCCACTCAATTTGTCGTTTACCGAATAGTCTTTGAGCTAAATCATCACGACTCAATCGTGGCGCACGGAAAAGATGTATCATCAACTTTTTGTCTTTAGCAGTTAGACAAACCGGCGTTCGTCCTTACTGTCCACGTCCGTCAGGATTACGAATCGGTAGACAACCTGCCGGATAACACGGTACTATCTTTAACCGGGTTATTCCATTCCACTTCTAGATAGAAAAAAACGAAAGAAGAATACTTAATGATACGACGAAACATTTATACAAAACATTGATCCCAAGCACATGCAAGAATGTTATCATTTTGTCTTTTTTCTGCATGCATATAGGTAAGGCTGTATAGACCATTCTATATATGTGGGTAACTTACATGTTATAGCATGAGTATATTACATGTTACACCCTAGATAACTCATTTCTTACATGTGACTAAATTTTGAGTAAAAAAAGTTGTCAAAATATATCAACAGAGGATCTAGTTTTGAAAATCTTGACACGACTTTTCTAACTGAAAAAACGGATCCTAAATCAGATGAACGGTTTATCCTATAAAACATTTTGAATTTTTGAATTTTCGTATTCGATCCACTCAGTTTGTCCTTTATCAATTAGTTTTTGAGCTGTATCATCACGAGTTCACTACCGAATCATTGTGGGTCGCTCGCGCATGAAAGAAATGCATCATCAACTTTTGTCTTTTAGCGATTAGACAGGCGCGCGTATATGCGGGGCTGGTGCTAGCTGCGCTGTACGACGTCCGCCAGGATTGCGAATCGCTAGACCGCCTGCCGGGTAGCACGGTCCAAAATATAACACAAATAACAAGAATGTAACAACTATATCGTAATCTCATTTACTTATACCATGAGTATCATGGAAATGCCTAACTTTAACTCTAGTGAGAATGAGTAGAAAAGAAACCAAAGTCAAGACCATTCACCATATATCCTCCTTTCCATATCAATATTTGTCATCTCTATTGAATCCTATCCTCATATTTGTTGTTCACCCATATTGAGTAATCAACTATTGATTCACCCATCCTTAACCTATCAATTCTTGATCTATCAACTCTTGTACTTATTATAGCATTCACTTAAGGCCTATGAAAAAGAAGTAAGAAGAAGTAAATAGTGATGCTAGTTCTAGATGTTATCTATCGGATGTGAGTGATAGGAGGAAATCAAATCAATATGGTAACAAAGAAGATTACAAGGATGAAGTCTGAAGATAGTTACCAGGAGTAGTCCTATTGGATCAAGTAGGTATAGTCAATGAATTATATCTCTTAATCTAATAGAGCTAAACAGAAGATAATTAGAATACAACTGTAATGTTGTATTGATGGAGCCTTGATTATCCAACTGGAAACCTAAACCATAAAGGATCAAAGGATTATAATGATCATGCCTTATTCATCAAGATTGAATGCTTATACCATGTATAAGTGACATTGGTGGATAAAACATGATTGAACCATAGTATAGATATATTATCCTAGGTTAGCCATTACAGGTCACATTAATATCATGTGAGGTTGGAGTGTTTGTTACTAGAGTTAAGAAGAGACAAGATAGTATAATTAAGATGATGTTAGAGAAACATTGGATTAAAGAAGTAGTATTTTCCCTTTGGAAATACTAAGTACTTGAGGTGAAGTAGTTTGATATAGACATTTACTGGAGAAATATTAGTAGTGGATAATTAAGGAAGAGTATGATTGGAGTTATAAGTAACCACTTATTGGATTGGAAGTTATCAGCAATAGAGTAGTTGATATAGCCAAGTATAGATATAAAAGATTATGAAAGGCTTTGATGACAAGCTCATTGGATTTATAAATGGCTTTAGAAGCATAAAAGGTGGATAAGAATATTCTTGTGAAGCAAAGCTTATCATGTTAACACATGATGATGGATATAGAGAAGTAATATATCTAGGAAAGGAATTCCTTAATCATAAGCTTAGAATTATGAAGTATGGAATATAGGAATCCTTGTTAAACACTAAACCCTAAATTTAAGACCAAACCTAGTATCCACTTACTATGGTTGATCTATCATCTTGTTTCCACAATGCTTTATAGAAATATTTTTCCGTAGCAAATCAATTAAGCACATCTTTAACATTTTCAACCATCATTATCAATTATTTCTCATAAGTTAGCTTAGGAAACAATTCAACTCTTTTACTTTAAATGGTGATATCATTTATGATTATAAACATAAAGATAATAGGTCTTACCATTCAACTTTATTCACAATTTTAAAAGGATATAAATATATTAAAACTCCATAATTCATGGTAAACATTTTACAAACTTCATCACTCCAAATAAAAGTGAAAACAATATTATAGAAAGATTTTAAGGTTTTAAACAAAATTCTAAAAACCTAGTCCTTAATTATTTTACTTAATATATAATTTTGAATAAAATTATGGGTATTGAAAAATACTAAGATAAGTAGAGCAATCTATTAGTATAATTACCTCTGGAATATTTTAAATGCTGTATAGAATTATGGTATTTAAACATGTGGAAATACAAATCTAAAAACAAAACAAAAAATGAAAAAAGAAATAAAACCAGGAAAAAACAGAGGGAACACCCAATTTGGCCCATGGCCCATTCCCTCTTCTCTCTATTCAACGCCCGCTGGTCACAGCCAATCTTCGTCGCTCACTTCGCGACAGCCCACGGAGGCCCAACAGCAACCCATACCCCTTCGTTGTCTTTTCCCCATCTTCCTCCTCGCCGACGGGTGGAGCAAGCAGCTCGCTGTCGAGCTCACTGCGTCTTGCAGCGGCGCCAGATTCGAGCCTTGCCTCGCCAAGGACGAACCCTAACATGCCACTTCTTCTCCTCCCTTCTCCAGCGCGCAAACCCTAACTCCAGAGCTCCCAGACGCCATCGAGCCCTGCTGTCTCCGGCCGCCCCGAGCCTCACCGTGGCTCCTAGAAGCTTCGCCTCGCCGCGGTGAGCAGCCTCGCAGGAGGAATCGATGCGGGAAGCTTCCAATCATCGACAAGGACACCGCCTTCCCGAGCTCCGGCCACCGCTTCCTTCCTCGATTCCGGCGTTGCACGTGCTCGCCTTGCCTCGGCACCACCACCATCATTCTCCTGGTCAGCCACCGGTGCTCAAGCACCCTTCTATTTTCTCTCTTTTCCTCTGAATCGACCTTCCCGCAAGAGACCGACGCCGCCGCCGCTCGCCGTCGTTGCATCGCCGTCACTAGTGATCGTTCCAAGGCAGCGCCGCCACTTTAATGCACCCCGCGACGCCCTCTTCCCGTCTAGCCCAAGCACAACCCCGTGCACACAGCCGATTCACGAATCCAAGATCTGAGGATGAACTTGGAGTGATGTCAGCGTGACGTCACGCTGATGTCATATTCCGATTTTATTTATTTTATAATTTGGAATAATGTTTCTGTATTAAATAAAAGCATAAAAGTGACATGGCATATGTCCCACTAGTCAGTGACTGGGGGTAGGTTAGGCTCTGGTGAGAAAAACCTTTCAGTCTATGCTGACATCAGCATTACCTAATAAACACATTTAGTTATTTAATTAAGAAGTTCATAAAATGATTAAATTTTGTAAATTTGATATCTTTTGTTTTATAAATCAGAAAAATACATATAATATATGAAAATGTTTAGAAAAATAAAATCTACAACTTAAAACTATTATTAAATATTATTATGATGATTATTTAAATAAATATTATTTAATAATACTTTATAAAGTCTTAATACTTTGATAATTAATATTTTAATAATAGTAAATGTTAAAAATCTAAATAAAATACTAAAAATCTTAGGAAAATAAGAATTAGAGTTTAAAACTATAATCATGCATTATTATTCATCTTAATTAAATATTTATTATTTATTAAGCATTTATATAGTAATAAACCTTATTAAAATCATATCTTATTATTTATAAATCACAAAAATAAATGTAATATACCAAAATAATCACAAAAATAATATCTACATGTTAAAAATGTGGTATTCCACTTTTGAGTTAAATAAAAAGTCAAAGACCTTCTTAACTTGAATTTAAAACCTATTTCTTTAGTTAATAATTCATATCATGTCAAATAAAATTTGTTAATATTTCTTAAATTAACCAATTAAATGTAATAAATAGTATTAATCTTAAATACTAACATTATGAGGTCAAAATGATTTAACACCATTTAAATGCAATATTGTTGAATGATCCTTCAACCATAAGTATAAATTATTTTATAAAAGAATTCTTATTATATATAAAATCTCTACGAATAATTTGTAAAAGAAATAAAACCTATTCCTTTACTTTAACCACAAGTTTATAAACAAATCAAAACACTATAGGTGAGTTCATAAGTAATACATAATATTGTTTACTTATTCACAAACCATAACCACATCCTTATCAAAAAATAAAGCCCTTTATACATTTACAATACAAAGAAACCACTACCAAATAAAAGTATAATCCTTCCTAAATAACTCTAAAGGAAACATTATAAAGTAAATAAGCTACAAATATTATAAGCATAATACCTTAAGTCCATCTATGTCTTTAAAGTTAACTTTAGTCTATAATACTTTAATTAATGCTAAAAACTTCAATATATACTTTATAGTTAACTTTGGTCTGCTATAATTAAATTGCAAAGCATCTTAATACCAAACCAACCCAGTTAAAAACCAAGATAGATAAGTCTCAAATACTACTAATTTCATTATTCCAGTAAAGGCAATTCTTTCTAAGTTAAAGACTATAACTAGAAAGAACACCTCATAAGGTTAACTTAAAAGCTTAAATGCTTCTGCTTAGTTGAGTAAGATTTTCTTCAAAAGTTATTCATTTTGCCACTTCAATCAACATATGACAATTAATAATAAACACCTTACTTTATAATTTACTTGTATAATAAGATTGTTCATACTTAAATTCTTATAAGTGCCATTACTTGTAAAGTAAAACTTGAAGATAAACAATTAAAATGTAAGCAACCTTGAGTAGCATTTCATACTGTGTATTTTGTTGTTGTATAAATACATGTTGTATTACACACACTCACAAGCCTTAATAAGAAGCACATGTGTGAAACTTAATTTAAAAGGGCAACACATTCCAAAGAAACCCTTTCCAGTATCCAAACCCTAGATCAACGTTATCCTCGGGATTCGCATTTATCAACTTGCATTACATTACCTATGCATAAAAGCCTCTTGCTTCTTTAAACATTAGTCCTTACCAGACCAATGATGCAGATTTCCGTTATTGGATCTTATATTGTCTTGAAGACCATGAGTGCATAATCTTGCAATCACAAAAGGCAAGTTCACACTTGCTCATGTCCTTTGATTATTTTCTGTAAAGTATTTTACAAATCCAGTGTTATCATCACCTGCATTTGAAAAAGGACAGAAAACACTATTTTCATAATAATGTGATTATAGGTTTATTACCATGAGGTAATAACCTACTATAAGAGTTCCGGTGGTAAATGAACATATTATCTAGGACTTAACAACCAATGTCTCCAGTGATTCTTGCGCCGTATATTACGCATTGACCATGAGATTTGGAATGGAATGGAGAAGTCAGCTGTATCTTTTCCCTCTCGCATGGAGCTGGATGTGCGGGTCGTGGCTGTTATCACTCATAGCGTGCATATTATTTATGGTTATTCGTAGAGGATATGCAGCATATGGGTGGGAGCCCTCAATGTCCCACGATAGTTCCGGCATCTGGACGGTATGTACTGCCATTGCCGTAATTCAATAGGTGGGCTGGCGTACACCAAGGAGACATGCGGGGTTGCAGAGAAGGCAGTGATTAGCTTGGGTCTTAGTCTGGGCCTCACACCAAGGAAGTGTGAATGGGTTCGTGGCCCGGATGTGCAACAAAACTAAGATCTCTCATGGGTAAAGTGACGCACCTCTGCAGAGTGTAAGAACTGTAACTTGTTACTCCCTGTTCCGGGAAGGAGCTGCGAACGCGGCGGGAAAGGAACCCCATGAAGGTTCTAGTAAACCCATGAAGGCTGACGAACATAACTTTTTAGAATAAAAGCAACCTTTGAAGAATTGTTTACGAAAACTTGCATTGCCTACGACCTACGGTCTGTGGCTATAGTTATAGTGCATCAAACACTCCTTTTCTAGTGGACTTGCTGAGTACGCTCGTAATCAAAGTATCTTCTTAACCCTTGCTAGGTTCTAAAGCCAGTACAGACGATGTCTACATCAAGTTATGCTCCAGGAATCATCATCAAAAGATGAATCTCTTCAAGGAAGCCAAGAAAGTCAACATATACATCAACTCAAGGGAAGACGAAGTTGCTGATTAGATAAGAATAGAATTTCTCACCATAGAACCTACTTCTATAGAGTATTGCAATAGCAGCAATGCAAACCAGTAGTTCAGCTACTAGTTTTATAAGTACGGTAGCTATGAGTTATTTATTCCTGATTCTTCTTCATAAGAAGTTTCTTTCTCTCTCTTTAACCTAGAGTGTTCTCTGGATCTTGTGTAAAGAGTTGAGTTGTAACCTATAGTCATGTCTTGGACCTGCTATGTTTCTGTTGTACTACCCCGAGGGATGTAATACTAGTGAACGGTGTTTCATTGGTGTTATGTCAATGACTATAGTGTACTACATCATGCAGTGGTATACTGGGTCACCGCAAAGATTGACTTTGGGTCTGCTCATGATAGACTCTCCGAGGAATTGGAGAAACTTGACAATGCTCACAAGTCATTGAAAAACGATTTCTCCATCCTCAATGAGTCACATGATCAGCTTCAAAGTCGATTGGCCAAATATGATGTTCCTAGCTCATCCAACTCAACATATAGCCACAAGGAAAATGCTAGTGTGGAAAAATAAGTGATCAAGGACATCACTCCCAAGGATAAGGGTGTGCTTGATGAAGTCTTTGGCAAGCAAAGGTCAAATCATGGTAAAGAGGGACTTGGGTATGTCACCAAGTCCAAGAAAAAGAAAAACAAGAAGAACAAGACCAAGAATGTGCAATCAAAGACAAGCACCGCTGAGAAGAATGTCACAAAAGACAAGACTAACAATATTGGTTTTGCAGGGTCTCACAATCCAAATTATGAACTCTTTTGTGATGATTATGGCAATGTTAGTGCTTATTATGCCGGTCCCTTTGATGAATATATTGCTTGGTCTATTTGGGTCCCAAAGACCCTTGTTACTAACATGAAAGGACCCATTGAAAAATGGGTACCTAAAACCAAGAAGTAATTCTCTTGTAGGGCTATGCTTCCGGTGGGTCGAAATGGGTGCTAGATAGTGGATGGACTAGTCATATGACCGGAAGCAAGGAGATCATCACGAAGCTGCGTCCAAATCATGATAATATTACAGTCTCCTGCGGTGATAAGTCTAAATCTCAGGTACTGGGTCTTTGCAAGGTTGTGGTTGCCCACGATATCTCTCTCGTGGACGTCATGCTTGTTGAGACCCTCGGTTACAACCTTCTTTCTGTTCGTGCTCTTGGCAAGATGGGTTTTGCTATTTTTATCGATGATGATTTGTTGGTACTCTTGTGGAGCAAGTCTCTAAAGGTCGCTTTCGTTGGGTACGTCGAAAATGACCTGTATGTGGTGGACTTCTCGGGGAAAACCACTTCAGGTCCGATGTGTCTATTCGGAAAGGCCGACGTGGGCTGGTTGTGGCATCACCGTTTAGCCCATGTCAACATGAGAACTTTGCAAAGTGTCCACAAGGGTGGCCACATCCTTGGACTAAAAGACAATGTCTCCTTTGCCAAAGATCGTGTTTGCAGGGCTTGTGTTGAAGGCAAAATGCATGACTCTCCCCACAAGAGGAAGACTATTGTGTCTTCAAAGAGGATCTTGGAATTACTTCATGTGGATTTATTTGGTCCTCCTTCTCATGAAAGTCTTGGTGGGAAGAAATATTGTTTGGTCATTGTCAATGATTACTCAAGATATACATGGGTCTATTTCTTCAAGCTAAAGAGTGATACTCAACAAACAGTCATTGACTTTGCCAATGAAGTTCAACGTCAACACAATGTTCCTATCTTGGCAATAAGAAGTGACAACGGCTCCGAATTCAAAAACTACACTTTGAATGAGTTTCTTAGTGAAGAGGGGATTAGACATCAATATTCCATTCACCCCTCAACAAAATGGTGTAGCCGAGAGGAAGAACCGGACTTTGATGGATATGGCTAGATCAATGTTGGCTGAATTCAAGTCTCCTTACAATTTTTGGGCTGAAGCCATATCCACTGCTTGTCACTCATCGAACCGGCTCTACCTCCAAAAGATTTTGGACAAGACTCCTTATGAAATACTTACCGGTAACAAGCCCAACATCTCATACTTAAGAGTATTCGGGTGTAAGTGTTTCTTTCTTATTAAAGGTGTCCGCAAGGCTTTAGAAGGTATTTTTGTTGGTTACGGTGCTGAATCCCACACTTATAGAGTCTACAACAAGCTCACTGGGATTGTTGTAGAATCTTGTAGTGTGGAATTCGGTGAAAATAACGGCTCCTTTGTAGGGCAATTTGATGTTTGTGATGCAGATGTTGAAATACCCCAAGGTGCCATAAGAAGAATGGGCATGGGATTTTTCCGCACCATTGAGTAACCCCTTGTGGCGGATCAGGAAGGACAATGCTCCACTCAAGTGGAGCCCTCATCTTCACAAGATCAACAATCTCCTACTATTGGAGAAATCTCTGCACCGACACCGCAACCTGCTAAAGATCATCAGTCTCCTGGACGAGATGGTAGTCCCAGGCCGGACTATCCGCCCCCTCCAAGGGGCGGACAATCCGCCCCTGGCACTCCAACTTGTTCCAGGGGATCCGAAGAAGAAGACAGCAGCCAAGAAGTTCCCAGGCCGGATTCTCCGGCCCCCCAGGGCGGATTATCCAGCTCTGGTTCTCCCAGTTCTGTTAGGCATCCTCAATAAGAAGGCACTGGTGTGTCATATCCCAGGCCGGATAGTCCGGCCCCTCTAAGGGGCAGATTATCTGGGCCTGAAGAACAAATTCTGCAGCAACCTCCTGTTGTTAACTCCGATCAAGATCAAGGGCAAGGCAGTGGTCAAGACAAGGATACAAATACTGAATCAACTCCTTCTAGAAACAATAAGGACATTGAGGCTCGTCGCAAGGCTCATGCTGATCGGAACCTTGAACTAAGGGGTCACACTCTTGACAAGGTTGTTGGTGATATACGAAGAAGGGTGTCTACTAGAAGAGAACTTGCAAGCTTCTGTGATCATCAAGCTCACATTTCCATGGTTGAACCGAAGAAGGTCTTTGATGCTCTTGAATATCCCGATTGGGTTGTTGCAATGCATGAAGAGTTAAATAACTTCGAACGCAACAAAGTTTGGAAGCTCGTAGAGAAACCCAAGGACTACCGCAATGTTATCGGCACCAAGTGGATCTTCAAGAACAAACAAGATGAACATGGCATTGTTGTGAGGAATAAAGCAAGACTCGTCGCTCAAGGATTCTCTCAAGTGGAAGGAATTGATTTTGGCGAGACTTATGCTCCTGTGGCTCGTCTTGAGTCCATCCGTATCCTTCTTGCATATGCAGCCCATCATAATTTTAAATTACAGCAAATGGATGTTAAGTGTGTGTTTCTTAATGGTCCTCTACATGAGTTAGTATACGTCAAGCAGCCCCCAGGTTTTGAGGACCCCAAATGTCACATCCCAAGATTTTCCAAATCTTGTAATGTGAAAAATAAATGAATAAAATAAAACTTTGTTGATTTTCAGGGTGAGAAGAAACTTTTTGAATCCAATTGGAAACTTTCAAAACCTATTTGGATCAAATAAAATCCTAAAAGGATTTAAAAAGTTAAATAAACAATAAAGATAAAAATATTTGGAATTACTATTTTGGATCTTTTAATAAAAGATTTGGTTTTCAAAAGAAAAGGTAGATTTATAAATAAAGAATATTTTTAAAACCTTGGCCAATCTTTTGAATTAAAATGTTTTGCTTTGATAAAAATAGTAAAGGTTTATTTAAATAAAATAATAAGGATTTAATATCCAATTTTATTTAAGTAAAGGCTTTTCCCATTTTAAATAAATACTAAAACTTATTTTATTTTAAATAAGTTTTCCAAGTATTTTATATTCTCAATTAAAACCTACTGAAGTGTTTTTGGTTTTATTTTAGATTTCAAATAAAGATTTTAATAAAACAAATCCTATTTGATTTAATAACTAAGGTCCATTTTATTTAATCATTAATGGACCCTAAAATAAAAATATTATTTTTTTTAAACAAGTTTTTCAAGTATCTTGTATTTTCAAATAAAACCTACTGATTTGGTTTTGATAATATTTAGTTTTCAAATGGAGATTTTATTAAATAAATCAAAACCTATTTGAATTAATAATTAAGGTCTATTTTATTTAATTATTAAATAGATCCTAAAAAGATTAAAATTATTATTTTATTTTGGACTTTAGTTTTGTGTTGTTAAACAGAACTAAAATTCAATATAAAGTTTAGTGGAAGTTTTATTGATTTGGTTATTTGAATTGTGATTTGAATTTAAAACAGAATTTGAAATGGAAAAAGGTTCAGTACAAAAAAAGGGAGAAACAAACAGCCCAACCATCTGGCCCAGTTCCAGCCCAACTCAGCCCAACCTAGCCCACCTCTCCCTCTCAGCGAGCGAATCGATTTCACATGAAATAAACTGCAAGGGCCTGACTGGTGGACCCCAACTCCTCTCTCACTCCTTGCAAGGCATTTACACCGAGCTTTCTTCCTCACCCGCCGCGACCTCTTCTCCCCTAAACCTCGTCGCCGTTTCTGTCAAATAACTGCACGCTTGATTACTCTTAACCACGCGTTGAATCAGCCCCGTGACCGCGCGCATTTAAGCGTCCCTCTCCCCTCTCTGATCTCCCTCACACGCTAGACCTCCCTTGCCCCCAGGCTGGCACGATTTCACGCATGAACCCACTCTACTCCGACGAGCTGCAGCACAAATTCCGGCGAAGCCAGACAACCCCATTGCCCCTGGAGCACACGAGCTCGCTCCTTACCTTCTGACGCATCACCCTGAGCTTTCCGTTCATCTGCGCGAGCACCGTGAGCTCGACAACGTCTTCCCCGAGCCAGCACCGCCGTCTGTCTCCAACTGCGGCGACGTCTCCCCGGTAAACCCGACCACCCCTCTCTTCCCCGTGGACACTATAATGATCACCATGCCCTTGCGAACCTAACGGTGCCTCCCTTTTGTCCTAGGGTTCCCCCATCCTCGCCCTCGACGACCTCCAGAGCCCCCGATGCCGCCACCCACTCCGGCGAGGAATTGCCACTGTCCCCGAGCGCCCCTCGACAAACTGACCACACACTGAGCATCAGCACGACGCCACGAACACTGTGAGCTTCTCCCCAGCCACTCTTGCTTCCTGTATCACCGGCGACGACCTCGTCTAAGCGCTGCCGCCTGAGCGCCGCCGCCAGCGCCGCCACTAGTTGGCAAGCGTGCTGCGCGCTGTAGGATCTTGATCTGACGCTCGCGATAGATTCACTTAATGCCGAAGAGGTACACAGCCAGCGACGTGCGATGTAACTTGATCCTACGGTCTGTGTTAGTCAATCCACGCGAAACGTTTTCGACGAATAGGATTAGGACGCGTGGCCAGACTCTGGTTATAAAAACAGATTTGAATCTATTAGATTTGTGATTTTGTAAAATCCATCACTTTAGTTCCACATGTCCAAATTTTGCAAACTTTATATCAATGGATTCATAAAAGCAAGCCCTAGCCAACCATGCCATTTGTTTAGAAAAAAGCCTCTGGTAAAATGTTTGTTTTTGCAGAAACTTATGTATGCTTGTTTAGGATGTAAAAATTGTTCAAAAATGATTTTGGGGATAAAATCTTTTGCAAATGGTGTGTTTTGAACCTACTGACCCTAGGAATCACTTTGTGGTTTCAAAAATATATTTGGTGAAGGAAAAGAATGATTCTTTGATTTAAAACCAATACTAGTCAAATAAAAATAGGGTTTATTTATTAAAAATGGTTTTGAAGGAAAACCTTTGAGAAATGTTTTGTTTTAAACTCTCTGACCCTAAACACAAATTTTTATGGTTTGAAAACATATTTGGAGGACCCTATATATTAATGCCTTATTGAAAACATTTTTATACCACATAAAATGATACTTGGTTTTGAAAATGGTATATGAAGTGAAACCTTTTGCAAATGACTTTGCCACTTTATAAAATGACCATTAGGTGTTTTCAAATGTTTATGACCCATTAGGAACCACTTTTCAAAATAAAACAATCCTTGGCATGCTTGCATGCATTATCTTGTTTATATGATTTTATGTGATGTTTTGCTTGATTGGTAGATTGAGATTGTGCCTTGCTTGATTGAATTGTAGTGACTTGAAGAGTGTGATTGTAGCAAGGACAAGGAGTGAACTTATACTCTACCAAAAAGGCAAGTGATGCTTCATACTTTTGTCCCATTACTTTCACTATGCATTAGTGATTTTTCTAAGTAAAACTTGCATGGAATTTTTACTAAGTATAAACCTTGCTATGGGAAAACCTAGTAGATGAAACCTTAGTAAAATTTCCTAAGTTAAGATTCCTACTACTATCATGCTTAGCTTAGCTAATAGAAAACAAGGGTGGAATATACATTCATACTATGGAAAATTTCTAAGTCTGAGGACTTGTGTTTTTGTTTAATAAAACAACTAAGTTAATGAATCACCTGGGTGGAATGGTAATTGCTTGGTGGTTTTTGGTTGAGTGGTTACACAAGGCCCATGGCTATGGTTTTGTGTATCACACTTGTGGATTGCCACCCAGGAACAAAGAGATTTGAGATGTCAAATGTTGAGAAGCTTCAAGTGCAACCACTTGGCATTATGGGCTCTGCCTGGATCACATAGGTTGCTAGAACTTAGCCATTTGGACAGTTGGTGGTAGTGGGATGATAGGTTGGAACGCGTCCACTTGGTCTAAGGAAAGGTTTCTGAAAGATCTTGTCTTGGTGAAACCAAGTCTTGTGGGGAAAGTGCATCACCTCTGCAGAGTGTAAAAATCTAAGTACTTAGCCATGTCCCTGGTAAAGGACAATTTGAGCATCAAGACATGGAAGCAATCAAGAATCTCATCATTCAAATTTCTAAGTTAAAAAAACTTGTGGTTTGAACAAGGGTTAAAGGATCTTCAATCTTTGATTGGGAGATGCCTTAGGAAAGATTATTTTTGTCAAGCAAAAACTTAGTGTTTTCAAATGATAAGGAAAATCTATTTTGAGCAATGCAAGCCTAAGCTCCACTTAGCCAAATGCATATAGATGATAGACTCCACTATACTACCATAGTATCACTTGCCAATACAATTCAAATGTATTGACCCTTGTGGTTGTAACTTGTTATGTTGCAGGTTTGATTGATTTAGTGAAGTGTGTTGATTAGGATTACAAAGTCTACAACCAACATGTCTACCTGTGGCACTTTGAAGATGAAGTACTCCATGCTTATAGATATTCTGCTGCAATGTAATGTAATAGCCAAATGAGCTATGTAAGATGTAATAAAATTATGTTATTCCTAGTTATAAAGTTGTATTATGACCTTTGTTTCTTGATATTACATCTTAACTGTGGATGCTAGCTATTGATCCAGGGACTAGCATTGTAAACACAGGGGACTCTACCTTATTAAAGGTTGGGAACCTTACACCAAATTTCCGAACCATGTCTACAAACTCGATAAGGCGCTCTATGTCCTTAAACAAGCCCCACATGCGTGGTATGAGCACCTTAAAGAGCTTTTGTTAGACCGTGGATTCGAAGTTGGGCAAATCGATCCCACTCTTTTTACTAAGAAGGTTAATGGGGAGCTTTTTGTATGCCAACTTTATGTAGATGACATTATTTTTGGCTCTACTAACCAAGCTTTTAATGATGAATTTTCAAAGCTTATGACTGACAGGTTTGAGATGTCAATGATGGGTGAGTTGAGGTTCTTTCTTGGATTCGAGATCAAACAACTTAGAGAGGGAACCTTTATTAATCAAGCTAAGTACATCCAAGACATGCTCAAAAGGTTCAAGATGACGGATCTCAATCGCGTTGCTACTCCAATGCAAACAAAGTGTCATCTTGAACTCAATCCCAAGGGTAAAGACGTGGACCAAAAGGTATATCGATCCATGATCGGCTCTCTCCTTTACCTTTGCGTATCTAGGCCCGATATCGTGTTAAGTGTAGGAGTGTGTGCAAGGTACCAAGCCGCTCCTAAAGAAATCCACTTAGTGGCAGTCAAACGAATCTTCAGATATTTGGTTCATTCCCCGAATTTTGGGTTATGGTATCCCAAGGGTTCAAGTTTCTCTCTATGTGGTCACCCTGATTCAGATTGGGCTGGTGACAAAGATGATAGAAAATCAACTTCTGGTGCATGTCAATTCTTGGGCAGGTCTCTAGTGTGTTGGTCTTCAAAGAAACAGAATTGTATTTCACTCTCAACCGCCGAAGCTGAATATGTTGCTGCTGCAAGTGCTTGTACATAATTATTATGGATGAGGCAAACTTTAAAGGAATATGGTGTCAATTGTGACAAAGTGCATCTATTATGTGACAATGAAAGTGCTATCAAAATTGCTTACAATCCCTTGCAGCATACAAGAACAAAACATATTGAGATTCGCAACCACTTCATTCGGGATTACGTTGCTCGTGGTGATATTGCCCTATCCTTTGTGAGCACGAAGAACCAACTTGCTGATATTTTCACGAAGCCCCTTGATGAAGCAAGATTTTGTTATTTGAGGAATGAGCTAAATATCATAGATTCAAGGAGCTTGGCTTGACTACCCTTGCACACTCACTTGCTCTTATTCATGTATTTGGTTTAGATGCGGGCATAGACATAGGGGGAGTGTAGTCCTAATTGATTGGGCTAACCCTCCCCCAATAATGCCGAAAGCAACTAAAATCATTTCCCTTAATATCATTTTGTGATATGTGGGTCATCGATGAGCATTGGTTTTGAACTCAAGATACATCTTCGCGGTGTCATGCCATGCACTCCAACATGGTGGCTTCGGCCACCGCCCTCTTCCTTGAGAAGAGTTGGTTTCTAATGTTTCTCTTTGGATTTTCTTGCATATCTCTTGTTCTTATGGAAAATACACTCAACTTTGGCTTTTGTTTGATTTGATTCTTGCAAATTTGGGTGTGTAATACCATCTCAGTTTGTTGATCAAATTTGAGTGGTCTTCAGGGGCGTTCGCATCGCTCTTCTTCCTTTTTGGCATTTCGATGCCAAAGGGGGAGAAGTAGTTCTATTAGGTCTCGTGGATTTGCAAGGGTCGGGCGCAAGCACTTGTCTTTCCATTGTTTTTATTTGCTTGCTTGTGCTCATTTTAGCGTGAACTTATTTGCTATTTGTGCTTGGATTATGTAAGACTATGTCGTGCTCCACTATGTTTGGTACTATGTTTAGTATTCATGGAATCTGGATTTGTATGGAGCATATTTGATGGCATATGGAATCATGGGATTATCTAATGTATGCATCAATAGTGTTGGGATGTGCTTGGAGGCTATCAAGCTAATTATTTTCTTTGGCTATAATCACATCTTGGTGGTATGACCTTGTTTCCTGACCCACCTTGTTTCAATTATATTTGCTATGAAAGTTGTGTTCTCTCTAGTGTGTGTATTTGTATTCAAATGCAAAGTTTAAATATGCACACATCTAGGGGGAGCATCTTTCATTTTTAAGGTGGCGTTAGCCGGTTTCATTGAAAATCCTAGTATTGTCATCTAACACCAAAAAGGGGGAGATTGAAAGAACATTTCTTAATCCCTAGTGTTTTGTGTGTTAGATAACAATATCAAGGATTATTTAATGTGTGTTGAAGTGTTGCAGCTCTCTCTAAGAAAAAGGGAAAAGTATCTGCCTTTGGGGGCGGATAATCCGCCCCCACCAGGGGCGGATAATCCGCCCCTCCCTCTTCCGAAGTAGGCGCTAGCCCCAGAAGGGGGGCGGAGTTTTGGACGGATTTTCCGGCCTCGCCGGATAATCCACCCCTCTGGGGGCCCGGATAGTCCGCCCCCTTGCTCACCGCCAAGGCGCAAGCCCCAGAGAGGGGGCGGAGTGTTGGCCGGACTTTCCGGCTTGGCCGGATAATCCGCCCCAGGAGGGGGTCGGATTATCCGCCCCCAAGATCTTCACCAAGTCACGCAGGCGCCAGCCCTAGAGAGGGGGCGGATTTTCTCCCGGAATTCCGCCCTTGGGGCGGAGTTTTCCCAGGGGGGCGGATAATCCGCCCCCAAATTTGCTCAACGGCCAGATCTGGGGAGGGGGTATTTAAGCCAGCCTTCCCCCTCCCGCCAGATCTCTTGATTCATTCGAAAAAGACAAGATATGATCTGCAACCTTCATCCAAGAGAGCTCCACCTAGATCCACCCAAAGGCCCCATCCCTTGGGGAATCGAAGGAGGAGAACTCGATCTTCATCATCAACAATCAAGCGCTTCATATCCTCTCCATTCATTTGGAGAATCACCGATCTAGTATTTCTTGCAAATACCTAGATCCTTGTTTTCTTTATATTGATAAACCTTGTTCTTGTGACAGCTTGTTGTCATCCCGGGAGCCCCCAATTCAGTTGTGGGTGTGTGCCCCGGTAGCGTTGTAAAAGGCATCAGTTCCCGCCTCGAAGGGATCCAATAGTGGAGAAGGTGGATCAGGCCTCTCGTGGCGAGATCCATCGGAGAATAGGGTGAGGCCTATTGTGGCGTGGTGGTCTTAGAACCGCCCACCCCTCTAACGCAGATGTACTTCCCTTAACAAGGAAGGAACTGCGGTAAAACAAATCCCTGTGTCTCCGCGTGCTCCACTATGGTTCCTTCGCTCCTCTTTTTACGTGCTTAGTAGTTAGGGTTGCATATAGGGAAATTCTCGTAGTTGCATATCTAGAGAATTTACTTTGTGTCAAGCCTAAAATTGAAAAAGTATTAAAAATTGGTTAGCACCTGTTCACCCCCTCTAGATGCCCATACAATCCATTTCAGTCGTGGAGAAGGACAGTGATTGGCTTGGATCTTAGTCTGGGCCTCATACCAAGGAAGTGTGAACGAGCCTATAACTCGGATGTGCAACAAAGCTAAGATCTCTCATGGGTAAAGCAACGCACCTCTGCAGAGTGTAAGAACTGTAACTTGTTACTCCCTGTTCCGAGAAGGAGCTACGAACGCTGCGGGAAAGGAACTCCATGAAAGTTCTGGTAAACGCGTGAAGGCTGATGGACATAGCTTTTCAGAATAAAATCAACCTTTGCAGAAATGTTTACGAAAACTTGCATTGCCTACGACCTATGGTCTGTGGCTGTAGATAGTGCATCAAACACTTCTCTTTAGTGAATTTGCTGAGTACGCTCGTACTGAACGTGTCTTCTTAACCCTTGCTAGATCTCGGAGAAACCAAATGACGTTTTCAGGAAATAGGTCACTTGAAGAGTTGAAGAAATCTTAAGGAGATCAACGGAGTCGAAGATCTTACCAGAATCTATCAAAGACAAGCTGAAGCATAGAATAGAAATAATACTCCTAGAATCTAGAACCTACTTCTGTAGAATAATACTATAGTAGTACTTTCAAGCCTTATACATATATTAATAGTAGTACTTCTAAAGTAACCCCGAGTGGATCTTTCTGGTTCTTTCTATATAATATTCCTCACTGTCCAAGGAAGCTCTCTGGATCTTTTGTAATATGCTATATGTAATATAAAGTGTTGTCTTGGACCCGCGATGTTTCTGTTGTACCACTCTGAGGGATATAATGCGGATGGAACGGTGTTCCATTGGTGTTATATCAACAACTATAGTGTACTACACCATGCAGTGGTATACTGGGTCACCGCAGCCCTCCCCAGATATGTCCCTAGGAAAAAAATGAGACTGCATTTTTATGTTTTCGATTGGGCCAGATTGAGCCTTCTGATTTCCTAGACGTGTATGTACCTACAAGGTCAATCGTCTTGGACCTGATCTAGCGACCGATTCCTTCTGTAACTCCTACTCTCAAACTCCCGATCGAAAATAGGAACGCTCCATCGCACGTCTCACCGACCTCTCATCTCGAGAGTCCCTCTCTCGAGACCGAGATTCGCTAGGAGGTTGTTCCTTCTATTCAAATCCTATCCCAAGGATGGCCACCCGTCCAATCCTGTGTAGAAGGTATCAAAAGTGTGTACTGATTCTCCGTGGATTTCAGTTCTAGTTTATGCCATAATTCTAGTTTTGATTAGTAATTGTTGTTTTATTTCCAGTGCAGTCAACTAAGTAATGTCTCTCAACATAAAGACTTGCACTAAATTTAGAGAAACTTTCTCTTGACTTGGTGCATCTGGTACATCCAATTTGAGTTAAGTGATCTTATTTCTGATCTAAGTCACTTTGCTTGATAGATCCATGGATGATATGGAGATTTCTACATTTGTTAGAGAAGTGGATTTCTATCTTAATATTTTTATCGTTTATTGGATCTTATTTACTATACTTGTGATTTTCATATGCTGAAAGAAGCTTTTAAAAATTTAAATTATCTAAGAACTATTTGAGATTTGTGGTCTCTCTCGAGCGGTTAACTGGTTTAGCAACTCTATGCGGGAAGAAGTTATTGGATAAGATTGATATTGATTCCATCAATACCCGACTTCCCTTATTAATTTATGCATAAAATGTAAACATTGTTATTATTGTATGAGTATTGCAATTGGGTACACTTGAATTCATATTTTTCATTATTCATAGACATATATTTAGAAAATTATATACTAGTAGGACCCTAAATTTTAGTTTCGCCCCGGACCTTCGAAGTCTTAGGACCGGTCCTGGTCCTAGAACTAGTCTAACTCTGACTACACCGTCCCACATGTTGCTATTCGGGAACGAACCTGTCTGAACCGTCGTAAACAGTCTCATATAGCAAACGAACATAGCAAACCAGGCCTCGATGGCATTTTTGCAGTCAGGTACGTAGGACAACAACTGTAGTAGGTCAAGGCCTTCCATGATTTTTGGTGGACGTGGCGAGAATACTGCAACTGTTTCTGCGTGCTCGCTGATTTGTGGGTAGCTTCCTTCTCTTCGTTTTTGGTCTTCGTTAGAGCCGCCGTGCCCGCTGACGACGCAGACGGCGCCGCCTCCTTCTCCCTGGTATTCGTGGCAGCTTTGACGGCGAGATGCCGCCGCACCTGCACTACCGCGAGTGGGACGAAGATCCTCTGCAGTATGGTAAGCTCGAATTACCTCTTGTTTTTAAGGCAAACTTTGAGCAATAATTTAGTCAACCAAATATGAGTTACATGTTATCCAAAAATATATCATCGGATGCATATTTTCAAGAACTTTTCAATGATAAATTTTTGAAGGACATATAACTTATATTTTATTGGCTAAATTACTAATCAAAATTTGGCAAAAGTGGCCTTGTATAGGGAGTATCATATTGAGGGGACAAATAAGTTGCACGAGTACTCATGTATGCTCCAAAGGGGAAAGTATCCAGTAAAACAAAGGAATTGGTACACCCGATGCACCTCAACTTCAATTGACAACCTGAAAAGTTCTCGAAAAATCTGAAAACAAGTCTTTGCATAGATAGTACTTATATGTAACATGCACAGAATATCAACTCGATAGTCATAACACAGATCAAGAAAAAATATAGACAAATCTGATAATGAATAGTGCAAAATACAAGATGGTCTTTGAATTTGGCCCATTATCACTAAGCTACAACAAATTTGTTATTTTCTATTTTGATGTTGTGTCTCAAATTTAGACTTGATTTTTTGTGACAATGTATATTTATGTCGTGTCAATAGCCTAATTTGTTTTGTACTCCTTCTGTCTTAAATTTAGACTCGATGTACACCTAAATTTAGACAAATTTTCAACATCTATTTTAAGATGAAGGAAATAGGTTTTTTTTTATTTTAAAGTTGTTGACCAGAGCCGGATGCACCGGACCGGGTGCACCAATTCGTTGGTTTCATGGATACGTTCCCTGACACAAAGCACCGACTTGTGCCATTTTCCCTGCACCGACCTAGTTTTTTTTTTTTTTTGAGAACTCTGCACCGACCTAGGTGATTGAGTCCGTGGAGACATATTTTTAATCAGGAAAAAAAGCCCAATAGGCCACTACGCAAAGGTCAAAATAGGAGGAAGTATCATGACTTTTGATCGTGGTCCGTGATCGGCTGATCAATCACTTCTACAGTACTCTCCAATTCCGCATGTTCCATTTCCCCGTGACGTTTTCTCAAAAAAAAAAAAAAAAAACTCCCTATGAGGCGTTGACGCTAAAGCTAGAAAGACTCCCGTAGGCCGCAACTTCACGACTGCTCCCTGCCCTACCGCCGCACCCTGCCGGCCTGCAATCGTGCTGACGGCCGACGCGTTCTCCTCGCTCACCAAACGCATCCTAATACAACGAGTCTCCATCTTTAGTCCTTTTCTCGTCATCCAGTCTTCAACTTCTTCAGTACTTAATCGACAATTTTGCGATCTTTAAACAAGGATCTAATTCAAGTTTTGATCTCCTTTTGTTTTATTACATTGCTAAACCTAATGTGTTCTTAGACAGAAAGCAGCAAAAGTGCTGATTTCATTCATGTGATAGGAGTAAAAGAGTACATATGACTGAAAAAAGGAAAGAAGAAGAAGAAAACAACTCAACCTCCCTAACAAAGAAAATGATATAAAACAACAACAACCTTCATGATGCTCGACTTTAGAAATATCGGAGGGTCAACCAAACAGGAGAAGGCTTTCAGGTTCCATCGCTGTCTAACAAAGGAAGAGAGGTTTTATATCATCCCAGTGAAGTAAAAACAAGATAATTACCAACCCCACAACTATCTTTCACGCGTAAAATTCACACGCAGCGACTCTCACACCCAAACACTGAGTTTGAAAACAGTCCACTCTATCGATTGCTAGAATAACAGTAATAAATAGTTGGTTAAAAACCACCGAGTTTGAAAACAGTCCACTCTATCGATTGCTAGAATAACAGTAATAAATAGTTGGTTAAAATAACTACCGATTTAGAACAGAAGTAGAAAAAAGTAATGTAAAACAGAAAGTAAACTATGAGGTAGTAGGGAAATCTAGATTCAACATTATAATTGTTTATGATCATATTGGTTCTTAAATGTATATTGTGCATGGGCGGAGGCCCACATAAAGATGTGCCTAATGCCTTGGTCACACATCCCGCACCACCACCACTAGCCCTTCAAAGACCACCGGTGTAGTACACTAACAATTAAGGGTTAGTAAGAACTCGGATCTCTATTATTCCCTTATTGATGGTCAACAAAGGATAGGGACAATTTAGCACTTCTATGCCCACTAATCCTGTCTTGCACAGATAGAAATATATTTCGTGTCCATAAGGTATCGACGTTTGCATATTATGACGAAGAATATTATCACAATTTATTCTATTAAAATGGAATACATTCTCGCATATAATTTATGTAAATACTAGCGTCCTTCCATATCCTCGACTTAACTAGTCTAGCATGTGGCATAAGACAAATAATCATATGAAACATGGATGGATGATTAAAGTAATACAGTTTGGGTTACGACGAGATGAATGGATGATTCAATGACGAGGTATTTGATGGAGATTGATGTCGTGCCTCCAAGTCTTAAGCTTATCTTCCTCTCTCGTGGATGGTGTGGTGGTCTTGAAGTTATGAAGATAGAGGTGGAAGAGTATCGTCGTGGTGGAGATGGAGAGGATGGCTCTCCGAGGCGGCAACCCTCTCCTTTATGTAGAATTCTAGTGTCTGAATCTTGTTAGGGTGAATCATCGATAGTTTGGCCCAATGCCCAATACAAATTTTGCCCGGTTTAACCATCTGGAGCTGATCACATATGGTATGGCCTCACATGTACATACCGTTAGTCGTTAAGTCTTCTCGAAGTACGTCTAGTGGCCTAGTTTATATGGAACTGATCATCTCTTGATGTAGCCTTCATATAAACCCCCTTCAAATATACCTTTATATTCATTGTCCTAATCCTCAAGAATTCCACATCACCTACACACACAAAATACAAATGAAAAGTAATAAAATCCTAATAAAAACTAAAGACTATGCAATGATCTTATTAAAATGAGTAGAAACTAGTAATCACACATAATGGATGAAAGTGGGTTGATGGAGCATGCGATGAGAGATTTTATATGCAACAAGTAGTCTTAAACACTATATAGTGTTTTTTGAATGAGCTAAGATGAAAAAGGAGCTATGCCACACATGTAATGTTGCAATTGGTTCCTGTTCTCCTAGTGGGTTCGTTCAAATTATTCCTCTTCATATCTCTAGTGGATCAGTTCTCATTCTGGTTTGTAATGCCACACATGTAATGTTGCAAGAGGTTGCTCCTTATTTAACAAAATAGAAGCAACAAATGATGCAACACCGATTCTAGAGCATTAGGATGCCACACACATCTTCCTCAACCTGTATTCTAGTGTGCACCGAGAGACAAGATAGTAGGACTCTATTACACTGCTTCTCATGATCGTAGGAATGAGAGAGGCGATCAAGTTTTTGAGAAATGCTCTAGAGTGACTATATGCATATTATCTGACACTGTAGCATAGGACTACTTCCTGATCATAAAGAACATCCTTGATGACAAATGTACTCCTAAAAACACTGCCAATATGATTTTTTCCCTCTTCATCATACATGTTTTCATTTTATATGCTCTAGAGTTTATTGTTCTAACAATTAGTTTACCTATGCTCTATTCATCTTCTCTAGTAGTTTGCATAATTAGTTTAATATCTATTTATATTGTCATGATTTATCTATTTTTTTCATGGATTAGATCTTATGGAAATCATAATGTGATTAAAGAGGTCAATGATTTCTTATCTTAGTGCTTTGAGATGAAGGATTTAGGAGTAGCTGATGTTGTCTTGAACATCAAGCTATTGAGAGATAACAATGGTGTGATTACTCTACTTCAATCTCACTATGTGGACAGAAAAGATCTTGAGTCGTTTTGGGTATAGAGACTGCAAGCCTTTTCTAACACCGTGATGCTAGTGTGCTACTTTGAAAGAACCAAAGGGTTGCTTGAGATCAATTGAGATGCTCTCAATTTATTGATTTACTTATGTATCTGGCTAGTGATAAGAGGCATGCTAGCTCTTTCATTGTGACAAAACTAATACATTTTTTCAAATCCAGGAGATAATTATTAGCATGTGATGCATGTAA
Organism: Avena insularis; assembly: GCA_023614405.1. NCBI lineage: Eukaryota > Viridiplantae > Streptophyta > Magnoliopsida > Poales > Poaceae > Avena > Avena insularis. Next base: position 370,558,946 of record CM042695.1, on the reverse strand, counting down.
AATGCATGCATGAACTTTGTAGCTTGTTGAAATGAATTCCTACTTATTGGCAACATATATACTGTCATATCCATATTTTACATTGATTTTTATGGATTTACCAATGATCTACTTTATTTTGGTTCTAACTCTACAGGACAGGAAAACCCTATTTTGTGTATATTTAGCTTTTTTGGGGACCTAAACAAAGTTAAATGGACTTGGGATTTCTGGAGCGTCAATATTTCATCAAGAGAAGGACATGGAGCACTTGGATTACACGAGGGGAGCCTTGAGGCCCAAAATAGTCCAGGTGGCACGCCCAGGTGGGGTAGGCGCACCACCCATGCCATCTTTCGACTCGGTCGTCCGATTCACTTGATTTTTTTCATCCACGGACTTGTTTTAACCTAAAAACATCTATATAAATATCCTCAGAGGATTCCTCGGCATGGAGCATTGTAGAAACCCGAAACACCAAAACAGAGCCAGAACCAACAAAGATTGGAGGGGGAAACTCCATGGGAGCCACCACTGGAGGGATCTATACCTTCTCCAATGTCTCCACCATCATCACCATGATGAATAGGGAGTAGTCCACCTTTGTACTATGGGTTTGTGGCAGTAGATTAATCTATTTATCTCTTGTTCTTCATAGATCTAGTACCATCTGAGCCCCTCAACATGATTATGGTCATATATGTAATTCCTATGTGATGGATATTTATTCTATGATTTGATATATAAGATTGGAACCTATTATGTGTAAGATGTATTAATAGATGCATATCATGTACCCTGTTGTTAAGTACTTGTTCTGATCCAACTTGTATGCAAGAGAATGTGTAGGGAGAAGTGTTTATTAGATGGAGTAGCATGATGGTAGTGATTGAATAGTGACAAAAAAAATTAAGATCTACTATGGTATTTACCTTTGCTGCCTCACTAGGGATAAAATGAATTCATGTGCTATAATTATCTTGTGATAGCTTGATAATCTTGTTTGGTCAAGGTAGCATATGTGTTATTCAAACATCATGTCAAAATACCTAAGGCTATACTCTGTTGATTCTTAATTCAAGATTGCTTGGAGTTTTCCCTTTCTTGAGGAGTATAAGACAGATGTATTGCATCATCTCTATGTTAGGACGCGATGCCCATATGAATTCTTATCAAAAACATGCTGAAGTTCCACCAATATTATGTCTTTGATAAATTATTTGTGTCCACTACAACCCAAAAAGAGAGTAGACAAGTGAACCCATGAACCCCGGTCCATTTTAAACCATAAGTAATACCTTTCCAACACAATTATCATACTTTACATTTTTTGCAATTTATTATTTCGAAAATACAAAAATACCTTCTTCACTTGCAAACACACACAAAACCCCAAAACAACTATCTTTTATTGATTTTATCTTGCTTGCCTAGTTTTACTTGTTTACTTTACTTTATTTACATTTATATTTCATATTAATAATACGGAACCTTGTGCCTGACAACCACACAATGGAGTTGGGAACACAAGACAAAAACTTTGCTTTGCAGGTTGCTAGAAGAGGAGAAGAAGAATTAACCTCTTAGTCAATTCTCGAGAGTTTGATATAAACCCTCGAGTCACCCTTGTGGGAAAAAGAAGTTTGCTACAACACTCTGCACTTGGAGTTCCAACGAATTGGTACAAGGATTTTTTTCCATCAGCATGCTCTTGAGAGAGTGATGCACTACCTAAAAAAAGGTATTATAAGCTATGAAATTCACTATACTAGGTATCTAAGGGTACTAGATGGATATAATGATTCAAATTAGATATCTGATGTTGATGAGATTAGCTCCACAAGTGGATATGTGTTTACGCTACATGGTGCTATTGTTTTTGAAAGTTTTGCAAGAATACCATCTTAAGGAGGTCAACAATGGAAGCGGACTCACAACATTGGAAACATCCATTGTTGAGACAGAGTGGCTTCTTCAGCTCTTGATGGACATTCACGTGGTTGAAAAACCGATGCTCGCTATCCCGATAAACTTTGATTATCAAGGTAAACGATTTCAAGATAATATGAAGTCATTAATTCATGAGATGATTAAAATATTTTAGAAAATTTTTGAACTCCAGAGTTATTGTGTTGAATTATATCCAAACATCTATGAAGTCAGGTTGAACCCTTTACAAAAGGTTTATCACAAACTATGATAGACAATGCATCAAGTGAGATATGTATGATGAGACCCACAATATGAGTTTTCCATAGTGTTAACTCATTGTATGTGATCGGAGCTCCCTTGAAGTAGAATTTGTTGGAGATATGCCCAAGAGGCAATAATAAAGTGGTTATTATCATATCTTCATGCTTATTATAAATGTTTACATGTCATGCTATAATTGTATTAACCGGAAACATTAATACTTGTGTGATTTGTAAACATAAAAGAGTCCCTAGTAAAGCCTCTTGTTAAACTAGCTTGTTGGTTAATATATGATCATGGTTTCCTGATCATGAACATAGAGATGTTATTAACAACAGGGTCATATCATTAGGAGAATGATGTGATGGACATACTCCTATAGTTAAGCGTAGCATAAAGATCAAGTCATTTAATATAGTTCACTTGCTATAAGCTTTCTGATACATAGTAACCTAATTCCTTCGACCATGAGATCATGCTAATCACCATCACCAGAAGGATGCTTTGATGACATCAAACACCACACCGTAACTGGGTGGCTATAAAGGTGGCATTGAGTGTTCGGAAAGTATGTGTTGAGGCACATGGATCAAGATTGGGATTTGTCCATCCATATGACAGATAGATATACTCTGGGCCCTCTCGGTGGAATGTCATCCAATTATCTTGCAAGCATGTGACTGGCTTACAAGGGATCACATATCACGGGAACGAGAAAAGAGTACTTATCAGTAACGAGGTTGAACTAGGTACGTAGAGATACCGACGATCAGACCTCGGATAAGTAAACTATCGCGACACAAAGGGAAATTGGTATCGTATGTAAATGGTTCATTCGATCACGAAGTAATCATAGAAATATGTGGGAGCCATATGAAGTTCCAGATTCATCTATTGGTTATTGATCGGAGAAGAGTCTCGATCATATCTGCATAATTCACGAACCGTAGGGAGACACACTTAAGGATTCGATGTTGTTAGTAGATATGGAATGTGAGTAAAGAGACCGAATGTTGTTCGGAGTCTCAGATGGGATCCGGGATATCACGAGGAGATTTGGAATGGTCCGGAGAATAAGATTCATATAATGAAAGTCCAACTTTGGAGTTCGGGAATGATTCGAGTGTTTTCACCGGAATGTTCTAGAAGGGTCTAGAAAGTTCACTGATCCGGAAGGGGAAGGGTACATGGATGTGTCATGACAAAGTGTAATGGTCGCATCATGTCCTAGGTCACTTGGCTGGACACTTGGAAGAGATAAATCAAACTCTAATTTGAAAGTCAAAAAGGCAGTTTGAAAAAGTCAAATCTCAACATGGTTTCCGAGTTAGGGAGGGTTTCTGAGTTAGGGAGGGTTTCCACCTGGGTTGGGAACACCCTTGGACTCCCCCCACCTATATAAGGAGGGGTAGGGGCGCACCCCAAGGTATCCCCCTTGCCCTAGGCGCCCAAGAAACCCTAGGTTGGCCGCCGCCCCCCCTCTCTAGTTGCGACCAATCTAGATCTCCTCTAAACCGCTACCGACTAGCTAAACTCTAGTTGCTAGCTACCTCTAAACCTCGGCCCTCTAAACCCTAGATCGCCGGGGCTCCCTCTACTCCACCATACTCGCTTCGGCTTAGGCTAAGCCCCGCGGGATCTGCCCTCTACTTCCGACACCACGCCGTCGTGCTGCCGGAATCGCGAGGAGAGAGCTACAACCTCCGCTGCCTGCTGGAACAAGGGAGAGGAAGGTCTTCATCGAGTACCGTACGTGTGACCGACTGCGGGAGCGCTGCCGGAACATGGCGCCGGAAGGATCGTCTACGCGATCTTGAGATCGGCAAGTGAACGACTATATCACCCATGAGAATCTGCTCTCATTAAATGCTTTAATCTTCGAGGGTCAGTACTCTATCAACTTGTTGCACCGATATAGTAGATAGATCTTGTCTTGATCATAGATTAGATCTTGATTGTGTGTTCATGCGGTAGAATTTTTTTGTTTTCCATGCTACGAACCCCTACAGTGGTATCAGAGTCGTGTCTATATGTAGATCTGTTGCACGAGTAGAACACAATGGTCATTATGGGCGGTGGTGCTTTTTATTATCAATTGCTTCTTGTGTACTTTGCATCTTGCTATATGGTGGGATGAAGCGGCCCGGGATAACCTTACATGACATCGTTCATGAGACTTGCTCCACGCTCGACATGCAACTTGTATTGCATAAGTGGCTTTGCGGGTGTCTGTCTCTCCCATCATAGTAAAGATTCAATTTACAACGGGCACTTGATAGTTCAAGCATCAACGTTGTGGTTCTTGTTCGTAAGTTAGAACGACACTTATTGAAAGCCCCAAAACACGTAAAACATGCAAAGAAAATTAGAGGCGTCTAACTTTGTTTTGCAGGGATGTGCTATGATGTGATATGACCATGATTGTGATTATATATGATGTATGCAATGTTCCTTATTGTAAGTCGGTAACCGGCAAGAGCCATATGGTTGTCTTTTAATTTCGTCTAGACCCGTGTGTCTATTATTCAAAGTAGTTGTAATAGTTGATGCTGGTGGACGACAACCATGGAGCGGCGCCATTGACCTTGACGCCACGCCGGTGATGATGGAGATCATGTTCGTGCTTGAAGATGAAGATCGGAAGCACACGAAGAAAGGCGATATCATATCACATATTTTGAATTGCATGTGATGTTAATCCTTTTATGCATCCTGTATTGCTTAGTTCGTGACGGTAGCATTATAAGATGATCCCTCTCAAAAAATACCAAGTTATAGAGTGTTCGTCCTTTGTAGGAACCGTTGTCAAAGCTCGTTGTTTCGAAGCACCACGTGATGATCGGGTGTGTTAGATTCTGCGAGTGTATACAATGGGAGCAAGCCAGATTTGCTCATGCGGAAGCGAAGGTTTGATCTTAACGAGCCTAGCATGTACATACATGGTCTCGGAACACGGAATACCGAAAGGTAAAGCATGAGTCATATAGATGATATGATGAATATGATGATTATTCGCCTTTGAAACTATATCATGTCACGTGATGATCAGACTTGGTGTAGTGAATTTGGTTCGTGTGATCACTAAAACAATGTGAGGGATATTGTTTTGAGTGGGAGTTCAATAGCAATATGATTAAAAGTTGAACACTATTTATCATAAATTAAATCAAATTAAATTTGCATAGTTGTTGTAGTCATTGGCATCCGTTTACCACCTTGCGCTTAGTTATAATTGAGATAATAGAACTATAGAATTCTGGTTAGTTACTTTACGAACTGGTATCGTATTGTTTTGAAGTGTTAATCTAAAGTTTAAAAGTCCTATTGCAAACTTTCAGTAAGTTTCGGTTACTCCGTGAAGTTTAATAATTGGTATTAAATCAAGAGTGACAATTCGAGTGTTAGTATATAAGTATCATGTTTGTCTCCATGATTCTTGATATTCAAAAGATTGTTTTAATATCAAGGTTATCTAGGATCTGAAAGAGTTGTTTCAGAAACCATGATGTGTCGAAGATATTGTGATATCTGAAATGATGTTTTGGTTGCAACATGAGAGAGTATAATATGACAAAGTTTATGTTCTCATATTTGATGAGAATTTGAAAAAGGCTGGAGACGCTTGTCGTCCTAATCCTCCAAAAGGTTTTGGAGAGCAACATTATACTCGCGATTCACCTTTATAAGCTAAAAGCAGCTTGATCATGAATAGTTCCATGATAAGGGTGAATATTTGATAAAATGTTTACTACACTAAAAGATTACTAAAGAATGGAATTTGAAAGAACACCAAGTATTTGATGATGGTGATCTACTTCAAAGTATAAGTCCAAAGACATTGGTATTTAACTATACATGCTTTGGACTATGTGTCATGTGTATGGCTCCACTATTTATGTTGATAGATTCTTTCGAATAGAAAAGGAAATACTGAAAGAGAATCTCAGAAATATATGGCAGAAAAGAAAAGACTAGAATTGTTCAGCTTAGGTATATAGAGGATATACATGTTATGGCTATATTCTTTGCTTATTAAACAATGTGGTTCTTAAGTATTGGATACTGAATTTGTTGGTGTGAATAGTCATACGAAACAACATAATTCATGAACTACAATGACCTAAGTAACTAGCAAAAGAATATGTGATGATGTTCATCGAGAACAAATAAAGGGTTGTTGTGTTGCTCGTTAACATCAAAGCTTGCCTTCAAAATTTGTTTTATCAGGTATTATGAGAACAAAAGGATTGTTGAAATAATTGTCGTAATCCATAAAAGATGGACGATTTACAAATCTCGTTGGATAAATCACATCCATAAAAATATTGCTAAAAATGTCGAAAGACAATTGATAAGAAAGATCACTTAGGAAGTGACATCGCCATTTAAATTATATTGGAAAGAAAACATGAAGAAACTCCATATGGATGGAATTTTGGTGTCTTTTGATTTTTGATCAAATGACGCTTGTGAAATTTTCCTAGAGATAATTAAAACTCCGCTCACAGGCCAAAGGGAACGGATGACTAGCTTATTGGAACTTGTACATATTGTTGTATAAAGTCCATTATGTGTAGTCAAGAGCGATAGATTTCAACTTCATATGATTTCTCCAAAAATTTGAGTGAATATATGAATATTTACTTAATAAGGATGAAGTGTGAAACATTTGAAAAGTTTAAAGACTTTCAAGATGAAGTGCAAAATCAATGTAACAAGAAAATAAAGAATTTATGATAGGATCATAAAGGAAGATATTTGAGTTATAAAGTTTAGCATAACACCTAAGATTTGAGGAATCGTTCCATGGATTTGTGTTTCCCGAAACACCATATGAGTATGAAATAATCGAGATATGCAATGAAACCTTGTTTGACATGGTAAGATCAAAGGTGTAATTGATAAAACTGCCATTATATTTTAAAGATTAAAGCTTTAGAGACTACCGTTTTTCCACTGAAAAGAGCTCCATCATAATCCATTGAAATGACACCATATAAAGTTATGGTTTGGGATAAAACCCAAGTTGTCCTTTCTTAAACATTGGTATGCTATGCATAAGAAAGATGTTTGCAACCAAAATCGGATGAACATATCTTTGTATGTTATTTTGAATAATCGTTGAGTATTCCTCCATAACACCAAAGAAAAAAATGTTTGTCGCTTAAAACGTCAAGTTTCTTTGAGAAAGGAATTTTCCGTGAAAAGTTAAGTGGGAGGACAATAGAACTTTGATAAGGTTAAAAGAACCTTAGCTATATGTGCAAAGTTGTGCAGCGCTGAAAAGTGTTCCGGAGGCAGCAACAATGCTCATGGCTCATGTGCCTCAAAGGTTGTGGTCACGGAGGTCTAAATTCCTATTGAAACAAGTAGGTCGGGTAACCAATCAAATACAAAGATTTGAGAGTTAAATCATTATTTAATAATAATGATCCAACTACATGGAAATAAGCGATGATGGGCCCTGACTCCGTCAAATGGTTTGAAGCCATAAAATCCGTGATAGTTCCATATACGAGAGATCAAGCTTTGAACTTGAAAGACCCTCTAAAAAGGTGCAAGACCTTACAGTCATATTTGGATCTATAAAGAAATAGACATGGATGTTTCACATCTATGAAATTATCGACATGTCGGGAAAGAGTTCACGACAATGTTCAAAAATTTGACTATGACAAGATCTGATCTTTCATTAAGCGATATTTAGTCTAGATGGATTAATGTGGCAACCACTACATATAATTTTGTTATGTGGTAGTTGAATAAACAAAACAAGTTCTTCTAATAGAATGGTTACCTAGGATGTGTGCATGACACGGTCCAAAGGGTTTTGTTAATTCAAAGGATGCTAAAAGCATATGCAAACTTCAATGGTTGAAGTAAGCATCACAGAGTTGGAATCTTCACTATGATGAAACTGTTAAAAGAGTTTAATTTCATCTCGGTGGAATGTCATCCAATTAGCTTGCAAGCATGTGACTGACTCACAAGGGATCACATATCACGGGAACGAGAAAAGAGTACTTATCAGTAACGAGGTTGAACTAGGTATGTAGAGATACCGACGATCAGACCTCGGATAAGTAAACTATCGCGAGACAAAGGGAAATTTGTATCATATGTAAATGGTTTATTCGATCACGAAGTAATCGTAGAAATATGTGGGAACCATATGAATTTCCAGATTCCTCTATTGGTTATTAATCGGAGAAGAGTCTCGATCATGTCTGCATAATTCACGAACCGTAGGGAGACACACTTAAGGATTCGATGTTGTTAGTAGATATGGAATGTGAGTAAAGAGAACGAATGTTTTCGGAGTCTCAGATGGGATCCGGTATATTACGAGGAGATCCGGAATGGTCCGAAGAATAAGATTCATATAAGGAAAGTCCAATTTCGGAGTTTCGGAATGATTCCAGTGTTTTCACCAGAATGTTCTAGAAGGGTCTAGAAGGTTCACCGATCCGGAAGGGGAAGGGTACATGGATGTGTCATGACAAAGTGTAATGGTTGCATCATGTCCTAGGTTACTTGGCTGGATACTTGGAAGAGAGAAATCAAACTCTAATTTGAAAGTCAAAAAGGAAGTTTAAAAAAGTCAAATCCCAACATGGTTTCTGAGTTAGGGAGGGTTTCTGAGTTAGGGAGGGTTTCCACCTGGGTTGGGAACACCCTTGGACGGCCCCCACCTATATAAGGAGGGGTAGGGGCGCACCCCAAGGTATCCCCCTTGCCCTAGGCGCCCAAGAAACCCTAGATTGGCCGCCGCCCCCTCTCTAGTTGCGACCAATCTAGATCTCCTCTAAACCTCTACCGACTAGCTAAACTCTAGTTGCTAGCTACCTCTAAACCTCGGCCCTCTAAACCCTAGATCGCCGGGGCTCCCTCTACTCCACCATACTCGATCCGGCTTAGGCGAAGCCCTGCGGGATCTCTCCTCTACTTCCGACACCACGCCGTTGTGCTGCCGGAATCGCGAGGAGAGAGCTACAACCTTCGCTGCCTGCTGGAACAAGGGAGAGGAAGGTCTTCATCGAGTATCGTATGTGTGACCGACTGCGGGAGCGCTGCCGGAACGTGGCGCCGGAAGGATCGTCTACGCGATCTTGAGATCGGCAAGTGAACGACTACATCACCCATGAGAATCTGCTCTCGTTAAACACTTTGGATCTTCGAGGGTTAGTACTCTATCAACTTGTTGCACCGATCTAGTAGATAGATCTTGGCTTGATCATATATTAGATCTTGATTATGTGTTCATGCGGTAGATTTTTTTTATTTTCCATGCTACGAACCCCTACAGAATTGGGAGACAAGTTGGTGATCAACTAATAGGACAATATCCTTACTTTAGTAATACCATTATGCGAGGATGTAATACTCTCCTAATCTATTTGCATGTTGATTTTTAAGTTAATGTGTTTCTGAGTGGCTTATTCAAACATATTTTTTTCCTATAGAGCATCTTTTGAAGAACACGCCTATATGAGTCTAAATATTAAGAATCATAGACACATGAGATCTATGTGCTCTCTAATAAAATTATTAAAGGCCTTGGAGTATGATGTATAAGATCCCTTCACGGATAAGCCCTACGGTACTACAATATCTAGAATTTATGTGAAATTGATGTCATAGAAAACTTGTAAACTAGTGTAGCATAAAGTTCTAGGTATGGAAGTTCAAGTTAAGAGTCTCCACTGAAGCACTGGTATATAAACAATGTTTTGAAACCATACGCAAACTCTATGTGTCTCTGATATATGATGTGGGATTATTGAAATAATTGCTATTTGTGCCAGTACACTCTTGGTATTTCAATAACCCTTATAACAAATCTCAGAGGATCATGTAGTCCATCCATGCATGTTAAGGGGTGTGATTAAAGTTTAGTCCTATGTTACTAGTTTACAAGGAGTTAAACTGCTTATAAGGAAGTTTCTTCTACCACTTATATAAGCATGAGAAGATGACACCTGCATGCGTGCTCCTCCTCTAGCGCTTGCCTCCTCACGACACATATGCGCCATGTTTCGTGAATGAGCTTAGGTAGGACATATGCCACATGTATGTGTTGTATTTTTTCCCACACATGACATGAAAATTCAAACAGTCATAAGTTGAAATGATATTCTGCATGAGTGGGAGTTTCATCTGAATGGTTGGGGAGGTTACTCTTCATATCCCTAGTGGATCAATTCAGACTGTTCCTATTCATCTCCCTAGTGGATCAGTTCCAACTAGCATGTATATCAGAGGCTGCTCCTAAGCGCACATAACATACATAACACATTAGAATACCACACGGTTCCAGAGCTTTGTGCCAGCACTCACATCTTCCAGCATTCCAGCATGCACCGAGAGACGGGACAGTAGGCCACCAGAACCCTGCTTCTTGTGATTCTGTACAGGAGATAGGCAGCCAGATTTTCGTGAGCGCTCGCGTGCCACTACTAGAATTTTCTCCGACACTGCAAGAAAGGACTACTTACCAACAACAACAACAACTTCCCGGATGTCAACATCTTCAATGACATGGATGCTCCTAACAACACCACCAACACGATCATTTTTCCTTCCTCTGCACCGTGCGTGTTTCAATTTCATCTATTTGAAATCGTGCTAGAGTTTAGTGTTCTAGCAATCGGGTTGGATATGTTATGTTTATCTTCTCTTATAGTTCACATAACTAGTTTAATGTCTATTTTTATTTTCATGATTTATCTATTTTTTCATGGATTAAATCTTGTAGAAATTTGTTCATATTTTCAAGATAGCTCCACCTTGCATGTTAGGTTATCATTTAGGCGCTTAGAGGAGAACACTATGTTGTGATGAATTGAGGAGGGAAGGGAGGAGGGATAGTTGAGGACCAGACAGTAATGGCGAGGAAGGGGTCTTGGATGCGATGACTTTTCTTCACAGGCTGTTGTTCGAACAAGGTATGCAGGATGCTGTTCCCGTCCATACTGGACACAATTTTATGTGAGCATGGTGGTTGCTAACTTGAAGTAGCAGCCTCCGCAAGTGGGGGTGACATCACGGGAGGACTCCATTATTGGTGGTACTCCTCGAGTACCAAGTCAGGATTTTTAGGGCGAAAACCTAAGGTCTAGCCTTTAATTAGTTGTACTTGGCAATGGCTTTGTTGAAGGCATTATTTTGGATACACGGTCTTTTTTCATGGTGAAAACCTAAGATCTTTGATCATACAATGATAATGCTTGTGTATTGTTCCCTTCTTGGAGGCATTGCCTTTGGAGAACCTCTTTTGTAGGCCGAGTGGTGTCTTTGGTGGTGGTTAGAGTGTTGCTGCTGTGGGAGATTCATCACACTTGGTGGGTCTCTTTTCTCCTTCTCTTTTTATTTGGTTGTGTGCATCCTGGGTGTCTTCAGACATCTTGTTGGTGTAGCGGCTAAGTCTGATTGGTATATGCGCAATATTAATATTTTCTCTTTATAAAAAAATTGTTAGCCTATTTCGGAAATAATCATTAACTAGTGGTATACTATTTGTCATGAGTATTACAGTATACTAACTTTGGCTCCACCCATTAGGAACAAATAAACTGGTTATAAAAAACTAGTATGGAAATCTTTAACTTGGAATTATCCAATCTTCCTCAAGAAAATTTAAGCTTATTAACTGTGATAATGGATTTATCCTAAGCTAATCTTCTGGATTTGTCCATATCTAAACATCATTTTTCTATTTTTAATTATATTCTAAAGTTCCACGATATAAATACCACTCGAAGTGTGATTTTCATATGAAATTCCTTTCACCTCATTGGGTTTGACATGTTTTTGGACTTCCACGGTATGAACCAAAACTTACTACCTCTGATACAAATTAGTTGTCACAAGTTTATTGAATTTAGACAACACTTTTCCTAAATCTTTGACAAGTAATTTGGATCGGAGGGAGCACTAGTTTCACATATTTACTTTCCAATATCCCAAATTTAGTAGGAGATTCTAAATAACAATCGGTGATGTATATTCATATGATGGTTGTTTTATTTTACATGGAAACTACTTTTCCTAGCCTTTGGATTAACATCGAACCATTATTTATCTCACCTCACTTCACATATAAAGTAATAATGACTAAACACTGCACCAACCTAATAACCTTCTTAAAACTCTGAAGAATGAAATTTAAGCTTTCAAATTATGTGCAATTTGAGGTTATTGAGATTTACTAAAATTTCTCCTAAAAGGAGATTTACTAAAATTATAGGAAACTGAAAATTAGCAAAAGTGGCGGTCATTTCTTTTGAGAGAGGCTTGGTTACATGTTACAGTACATGTTACGCCCCTGGGTAAGGCGCAAGCTTTGGTTGGTTGACGTAATGTTGACTTGATGAGACAATGAACTAATATCTCTCTACATTAACAGTTAATAAAAAACAATTGAATCTGTCCTCAAAAGAACCTAGTAAATTTTTTCTCCAATGTGTGTATACCCTCCTAGCTTTGATCTGTTTACACACAAGAATTCTAACCAATTTCACCCTGTAATTAATCCGGTCACAATTACCTAGTTCACTCACATACTAATCATGGGGTGGAAGTGATTCAACGACGCCCCACTTGTTGCTACTCTCCCCCTCCTTGTTGCCTCCGGTCACCTGCCCGTCCTTCCCCGTTAAGTTGCTGATCGCGGCAGCAACGGCCGCGGATAACCTGTTTTGGTCCGACGCCATGGTGCCGGCATTGTTGGGAAACGCCGCCGGCCTGACGTCGTCGACGCCTCCGGTGCTCCAGAACGGCCTCTTGCCCCCTCCTAACCCAGCCGCACTGCCGGCGACCGAAGGGTTCTGATGCCACGGGTACTTGAGGTGCGGCGCTGTCTGGGAGGCCAGTGCAGAGGAATGCCCGAACAGGTTGAGGTGTTGTGCGCCGCCGCCTGACATGGCGGCCGATGAGTTGTAATGGGGGTGGGAGGTAGAGTTGTGCTGCATGTAGGGGCTGAGGTAGGGGGAGGAGGAGGACGGCGGAGGTCCAGCGGAGACAGCTGCGTCGGAGCTGGTGCTGGAGAGCAGCATGAAGGTGGCGGCGGAGGCGGAGGTGGCCGTGGACGCCATGGCGGTGGCGCCGACGGGGAGCGGGTGGTTGTGCGTGCCCTCGTACGTCGTGATCAGGATCGTCATGTCCTCCTGGCATCTCTGCACCTGCACACCCACATAACAAATCGATCAGATCCATGCATAGATTTAATTCACAGTATCGATCGGTCAAGCTCACAATCTGAAGCAACCGTACCGGTGCAACTGTAACGAGAAATCAAATGAGTAGGTTTGAATTGCTCACCTGCTTGCGCACCGGGCACGCCGGCGCGACGGTGCACCGGTAGTAGGCTCTCGGGCACGGGTTCCCCTTGGCGACCTTCTGCCCGTACTTCCGCCATTGGCACCCATCGTTCATCTGCAACCATCATCGACCAAATCGTTAATCAAGAATAATGATGAAAGAAAGGTGTAGCGCGTGGTGATCGAGAATGATGCGTCGTGTGCATCGATTCTTACGGTGGGGCCTGGGCACCGGACGCGCACGGAAACCCTAGTCTTGCGGTTGGCCGGGTTGACGCCGCCGCCCTGGCTACCGATCCCGGCCGCGGCGAGGTCTTCGGCGGCCGCCGGGGCATGCATCTTGCTGCTCTCCAGCAGCGCGTAGCCTCTTTCGCCGCCGTCGCGGACGATGTCCAGCGCCGCCCCACCGTTGTGCCTTGCTTCCTCCTCGTACGACGACGCGCCGAGGGTGAGAGACAGCCCTAGACGACCCTCCCCGCCGTCGTCCGTTTCGTCGCTTCCCACTGAAGCAGGTCGCCGCGGCGCCGCCAGCTCCGCCTTGCTCTTCGCCTCCGTGAACAAGGCACCGGCCGCGGGCGCCGTGCCGCCGAGGGTGAGGAACACCTCGGGTTCCTGTACATACAAGGACGCAAATCAAATCAATTCGATCGTATCAAGAATCCAGATGGGAGTAATTATGGCGTGTCACGTGGAGGAATAATTAACGGCATGCACGAGACTAGCTCTAGCGCGCGCTAGCTAGAACATGCGTAGTCTAATTGGGTAATGGCCTATAGCTAGCCAGCTAGCTAGTGGATCGAAGCTTAATTATGTTGCGGTGTTAACATGACGACTAGTATAGTTATGGTTACCTTAGGCTCATCTGCCGGCTGCTTCTGGTAGGCTGCCAGCTTGGTCTGCAGGTCGTGGTACTCGCGCACCGTCCGGTCGACGACTCGCCGGAGCATCTTGTTCTCCTCCTTCATCTTCTCCATCTCCTCCTGCATCGTGCTCAGCTGAAGACAAGAAACAAAAAATCTACATCGATCCAGGCTACTTGTTGCACCACATCAATGTCTAGCTAGCTAGCTACTGAGTTTATGCATATATACCTCGTCACGCGCCATGGCCGCATGGTTCTCGGCGGCGCCGTCGCCTTCGCCAGGGGCCGCCTCTACCATGTGCTTGTCTTCTGCGCGAGTTCCCACCCCATCATCGCTCTCCTCGTCGCCGTCGCCGTCGCCGTCGCCGTCGCCGTCGTGGTCAGCAGCCGATTGCTTGTCCTCCTCCAACTCTCCTCCTTGTGGAGTACCATATTTGATCTCCTCCTTGGAGCCGTCTCCTCCCCGGTCCACAACCACCCCAGCCACCTCCTTGGCTGATGCCTCTCCGTTCTTGACTTGTCCCTCCTTCTTCCCTGCTGCCGGCGTGCCCTCTTCCTCCCGGCCATGGCTCCCGTCGCCGCCGCCGCCGCCGCTGACGTCGTCCCTCCTCTCGAGATCTATCATCGCCTCCCTCTTCCTCTTGGAAGATGACATGATCGGCCCTTGACCGGTTTCTTGTGTGTACCTTTGTCTTTCTTTCTTTCTCCTAGACTGCTACAGCTAAAAGGACGAACGGTCTTTAAATCCTAATGCCGCTTCTCCCGAGGCATCCAAGTCAATGTCTGGATGTCTAGCGCGTATTAAAGGGGTTAATGAGGGAGGGGGAGACTCCCTTCTTAATCCTGTTATCACATGTCACTATAATTTCCTATTCAACTAAATTGACTCAAGGTACATGTATACGCCTGGTACTGCGTATCAGGCACACTTGTCAGTGACACATCATGGAATACGGGTCAAGCTAATAAGGGTACATACCGTATGATCGATGAATTAATGGCAAAGGATTAATTTGGAGGTTGTGTGCAGTGCAGTGGTGAAGGGTGTTGTGATCCAAATGATAAGGTTACCAAGGTCAAGTTGGGGCTGGATCATGTGATGCGTGGAGCGCTTCTGGCGCCAGGGATTAGTATTGTATGGAGCCCAGGTCAACTCTTTGGAATTTCTTTTCAAGTCTGCTATCATCACCCACCGTAATCGCCCCATCACCAAAATGGCAAAATACATTAGTGGAGAGTCAATTTCACTTCGTACATACTAAATGTCAACTTTCTAGCTATTGTATGCAAAACGCAGCTGGACCTATATCATAACTGGCCGGCCATCGATCTAACTTAATTACCAAATACTATTGAGTTATTGGTTTACGGTGTGGATTAAAATTTCAACAAATATTTCAGCAAAAAAATTGAAGTTTCGCTGGATACTGAAATGTATTCGTCTTCAAAATTTTCGAACTATATTTAGACCAACTACAAACTTAATTCAAGTAAATTTGAATTTTATTTAAATTTGATGACATTTGAATGAGAAAAATCCGGAATAATTTCTAAAATATCCAAAACTTCGGGAGTTTTGGTGGGTTTCAAAATTTTCTATTTCCTATTTTTTCATTGGGTGAATCTACACCTTGTATTCTTCTAGATATTTCTAGTGTACAAAAATTCCAAAAGAAATTATAAGCATTATAACACTAAAATTACATTGACACGTAAATATATATGTCGTGTTGTCTGGTAGAAACAAAAAGAAAGTGAATTCTATGAAACTATATTCATATAAATTTGCTATCTCTTATTCATATCTGCTACCATCGTTTTTCCTCCCATTCATTTTTGTGTAACATTGTACAACGTAATAGTACGACGGTACCTTTTTGTACATCTTAATGTCCCAAAATTGTGCCGAAAGTTAATTGGTGTACTTGCACCCGATCTCATTACAACTTGTCCGACTTAAAATATGTACCTGCTAATTAACATAGTAAATTCTGATGAAAACGATAGCTCTAATAATGAACTCGTCGTATAAAAACAAACAATAGCAACATGCAATGTTGCTTTGGTGAAATATGTTAAAAGTCTGATCTTTTTGAGACGGGACATGCCTATGAACATTTGGGTTGCTTTCAGGGGCAAGCGACGACTCTTGACTAGGACACACATATTAGTATTTCCAGTCTTTTTTTGTGGATTAATGCACTAATTTTTTCCATGTTAATTAAAGTGGCCCCAAAGTACTTATATCCAATTTAGCGGTTTATATAGGACCAATGGCTTACTTGCTTTTTTTTATTTTGTCCATATATATGTAGTACCATGGTTGTAGCCATAGCAGAAAATCCAATGTGATAAAACTAAGGCATGCCTATTTTGTTTCCTAAGCCATTGTAATTCACACAACTCCTGCATATAGAATTGCTTGGATATCTCAATTTGGACCTCTGCAATGGCTCATGGCACATGTCATCGTGCATCCTGGAAATGCCATAGTCGTCTGAGTGTGCCCAATTGCATCTAGCTTCCCCTTCTAACCCACTGACAAGTTGAACACCTCCCCAAATTAATGGGAACTAACAAGGCGGTATGCCACAAGGAGAGTGAATTCTATGAAACTATATTCATATAAATTTGCTATCTCTTATTCATATATGCTACCATCGGTTTTTCCTCCCATTCATTTTTGTATAGCATTACACAACATTATAGTACCATGATACCTTTTTTCTATATTTTCCATTGCAATTGTATTGTTCCAAAATCATACCTAAAGTTAATGGGTGTACTTGAACCCGATCTCATTACAACTTGTCCAACCTAAAATATGTACCTGCTAATTAACATAGTAAATTCTAATGAAAACGATATCTCTAATAATGAACTCATCGTATAAAAATAAACAACAACAACATACAATGTTTGTTTGTTGAAATATGTCACATGTCTGAACTTTTTGAGAGAGGATAGGCCTATAAATATTTGGGTTGCTTTAAGAGTCAAGCGAACACTCTTATAATGACTAGTACGCACATATTTAGTATTTCAAGTCTTTTGTGTGAAGTAATGCACTAATGTTTCCATGTTAATTAAAGAGGCCCCATCTCAAAAATAATAATTAAAGAGGCCCCAAAGTCCTTATGTCCGGTTAAGCGATTTATATAGAAGCAATAGCTTACTTGTTTTTTGATTTTGTCCATATATATGTAGTACGATGGATGTAGCCTTAGCAAAAAACCTAATGTGATAAAACTAAGGCATGACGATTTTGTTTTCTAAGCCATTGTGATTCACACAACACCGGCATATACAATTGCTTGGATATCTCAACTTGGACCTCTGCAATGGCTCATGGCACATGTCATCGTGCATCCTGGAAGGCCATAGTCGTGTGAGTGTGTCCAGTTGCATCTAGCTTCCCCTTCTAACCCACTGCCAAGTTGAACGCCTCCCCAATTTAATGGAAACTAACAAGGCGGCATATGCCACAACACGCAAATAAAATCACGAGTCAACTTGCTTGGGCCCACACAGAATTTCACTAACCATGCCCCATGTTGTTATATCATCAACTATCCTCACTTGCCCAATAACTTGCACCTTTGATCTTGATCTGGAATAAGAAATATGCTTCCTCATGATGATTATTGAGGTCAACTGGTTGTTGGAACCAAAAAACTGGCCTATGATGCTCCGTGATGACGTTGGACTTGGAATAGATCTCAAGATTCTTGTGCATTATTAACGCCAGCAACAAACTACTCTGTGATTTAGTATACTGCGTTACATTAGTTACGTTTATCTCGCAGCTAATTAATTTGGACGGAAGCTAACTTATAGTTTGCTTACGGCATCATCGGGTGCTGACTTGTGCCGTGATGGTGTATAAGTAATATTTTTTGTTGGAAATTAGCAGCTAGCACCACAGTCGGAAGAATTGGAGGAACTTGATCAACATTTCCACAGACTGCATAAATATATAGTATCATACTGGACTTGATCAACATTTCCACAGCAAGATATGCACGTACTAGTACATACTAGTACAAGGTAGAGTCGTCCGGCGTAAATATTTTCTCGATGTTTTACGTTTGACGACCTAGCTAGCTCTACCTGAGGCGGCCGACGTCAGTTATTTCGGCGAGCACGGCCGGCGGCACCGATGACCGGTGCCCTCGTTGGACCAGCAGCTGTGTGCTGGCTAGTTATTACACACACTGACACACGCGTCGTTTCACGTGGTCTGCATGGCGATTATCCCATCGAGCGATCGAATTCTTGATCACAGAATTCTTCAATGAAACGAACACAAAAATTTGCGTTTTCGTGAAAAAGTTGATATTCTTCAGTGCACCGGTCACCGGTGTATTTGTTTCCCTGGCCGGCTTACATACCTACGGTATGTCTTAGTAATTTGAATTGTTGCGCATGTCAAATCCGTAGCATATCGAATGTGTGTGCCAGAAAATACTGCTTGCTCAGTCCAAAAGAGCCGTCATAGATTTATCTAGATTCCTGTATATGGCTTATATAATACACTAAAATAACATACTTGTGAATCTAAACAAATACTACGTCGTGACATATTTTTTGGCAGAGGGAGTACCAGTGGTTTTGACCGCGAAACAGTGAGCATAAGCATACACGGTCAGAGATGGAATATTTTCGTCGACAAGTTTGATCGATCGATTGACCGTACGTCCCGTGAAAGCTTGACAGATATTTTTCACCATTTGGCCCAACCAAGGCCGGAATGCTTGACCTGAACCTGATGATAGAGAGCTTCTTCTCTCCGTGCCTCTGTGGAGACAAGGATCGATTATCTATCGGTCAGTATCACATCCCTGGTGCTAAGTTTGTGTTCAGCTCTTGCGCGGCTCAACACGTACTACGTACGGAAGGACCCTAAAAGCTCACGAGGCAAGGCATGTGGACGAAACACCTGTTCAACCTGAACAGTGTTCCTGGTTACCTACGCACTCCACGTACTCTTTGGCGTACTCCCTTATATACCCGGAAAAGCTATCCTGTCAGGGGTGGAGCGTTTCGCAAAACAGAGTGTCATCGCCTTCACAATATTCATTTTCACGGTCAGTTGATCCTGATCTCCATACCAGAGAGGGGAATTTTGATGCCGTCTTCATCACCAACGTCATATCCATCAACCATGTTAGGCATGTGAAGTGGATGGGGATTGGATGAGATTGATCATGTAATCATGCATATATGTCGATATTTGAAGGGTTTATCTTCATGATGTTCTTGTATGAGTGCTAATGCACTTTTGCTATGTTTACTGCTTGTAACTAGGGCCCGAGTGATGTCCAAGTGACATGATTTCAGTACTGGACTTTTATTGCGCCATCATATATATGAGTTTGGTATGGTATTTATCTGCAAAGTGTATTACTAGTTGTTATGTTGATCCTGCGAACTCTAAAGTGACGGTTAAGGAAAATAAGGGGGATATGTGATAGTTTGAGAATTATGTGTGTTCATGGATTGTTAATGCATTATTTCGGGATATTCAAAAGAGTAGACCTTAATTACATGTAGTTCCAAGTTGGCCTCGGTGCAATGGACAGGTAGGATAATAGCAAATACTCTTGGTTAGTACCATAACAATATTTGGAACACACACCCACACACAATGGAATTAGAAATGAAACCATGTTATTTGTATTTCTGTTATATGATCAATATTATTCATGCAACACCCCGCTGTCAGCTCATGCCTACGCTTTTAGCCACTAAAAGTTACAAATTCACTACTTCTGGTGAAAACTGCGAATATGTTACTACTGTTTACTGGGAATCTGTAGCAGGAAAGGGACTCCATGAAGCCGTAACAGCTTGTGAATACTGATGGACGCAAAATTTTCTAAATAAAAACATACCTTTTTAAGAAACCAATTTTGAAAAGTTGCAAAAGCCGAGGATCTAGGATCCAAGGCTATAGCCAGTGCATGAAACACACACCTTATCTAGAATTTGTTGAGTACACTTGTACTCATTTGTACCTTCCTAAACCCTTGCTTAGGTTGTGAGATGAACAAAGTGCCGACTTCTGAGGAACTTGAAGAAGGAGAGATCTACTATGAGAAACCAGATCTTTCTGGAGGCATTAAAGGAATAGACTATGACATAGTCTACGGAGCTAGAGACGAATATGTACAAATAGAAGCTTAGTGAAAGCTAACATAGATTAGAAGAGACGAGCATCGTAGAGCTTTACTAAATAAGTTGCTGACCTCCAAGGGTGCTAAGCTTAGTAGTACTATTGATCTTAAAGCTAGTAAATTTGAATTTGAATTTACCCATGAATTCGGTCCGAGGAGGATATCAACGTTTTTGTACACTTTTAGTATGTAATAATAAGTATGTGAGAAATTGGACCCGTGATTTTTCTATTCTACAAATCTAGGAGATGTAATATTTACGGAGCGGTGTTTAGTAGGTGTTATGCCAACGACTTCTGCACTACAACACGCTTTGCCGTGCTGGGTCACCGCAACTCTAAATTATGATTTGTTTTAGATATTTAAATATGGATCATATACAGACTGAAACAAGTGAACGGACAATAAAACACGTTCATGTAGAGAAAATCTAGAACATTTTATAATTTGAAACAGAGGGAGTAATAATTAATATAAGTTTAAACTTTCGGTGCCTATTATTGTTTTGAGAAATAGAAGTCGTATTGTACAAATACATATCATGGAATTAAACATTACATTGTACAATGGTGTGTACAATCACAACATCGCCTTGGAATTTGCATTAGAAAAACACGAAAGACTAACACTTGCCATCGAACACAACGATCCGAGACCGGGGTGAACCGGGACTCCACGACGATGGACCCCAAGAGGGTAACGACACACCGCGCCTCTGCCACTGATGCAACACTGAGTTGATGTAGGAGCGCTTTGTTGTAAACCTCAATAGCAAGGTTTGAAGCAGCACAGCAACAAGTTTTCCCTCAGTAAGAAACCGAGGTTATCGAACCAGTAGGAGGAAGGAAACGTCACATGGGTTTTGCAAACAACATGGAGACCTGCACAACACAAACTCAAGACTTTGCCCCAACGAATCAGTGAGGTTGTCAAGCTCACCGGTTTGCTATAACAAAGGATTAAACGTATAGTGTGAAAGGTAATGGTTTGCAGCAAGTAAACAAGTAATAGTGGAAGATGTATCAATGGTAAAGATTGAACCGGGGTCCATAGTTCACTAGAGGTGCTCTCCTTAGATAAACAACATTGCATGAAGGGTAAACAAATTACAACAGAGCAATTGACAGGAACTGAGCAAGGCATAGCAATGCAATACCAGAAAAAAGATCCTATGAGATTCGATTGGGCAATACAACAATATACATAGACCGCCATCCAACTGCATCTATGACTAGAAGTCCACCTTCAGGTTATCATCCGAACCCCCTACAGTATTAAGTTGCAAGTAACAGACAACTGCTTTAAGCAAAGTGTGTAAGGTAAACAATCCACTTGTTCCATGAACAAGAGACCGTTGTTTTCTTCCTAGTGGCAACAACACATCTACAACCAAAGAGATTTTTGTCACTTCCCTTGGAAACTAGAGGCATGAACCCACTATCGAGCATAAATACCCCCTCTTGGAGTCACTAGCAACTACTCGGCCAAGATAGCTACTAACAACGAAGAGCATGAAAGATCACAAACAACATAGAGATGCTAGAATCATAAAGACAAAACCATTAATCAATCTAAAATAGTAATCTCAATATCCATCGGATCCCCATAAACACAACATGCATGATTACAAATAGATTAGATCTTGATCATGAACATAGCTCACAAGATCTATACATGAAAGCACAAGGAGGAGATACAACCATCTAGCTACTACATGGACCCATAGTCCAAGGTGGAACTACTCACGCATCATACCAGAGAGAAGGCCTCCGGGATGATCTTCCCTTCGGCAGGGTGCCGGGAAAAACTTCAGATACCCCCGATCTAGGGACGACGGTGACGGCGGCTACAGAAGGTTTCGTGGAGTTTTGATCGGATACTTAGGGTTTCTGCATCGGGGGCTTCTTATAGGTGAAGAGACGAGGCTGGGAGGCGACTAGGGGGGCCACACCCTACCCATGCGCGAGCCCACCCCTGGCCGCGCCTATGAGGGGTTTAGCCGCCCTGGTTTGCTTCTTCGTCTCGTCTTCTGGATTCGTGTCCCCCACGGTAAAATATTGACTTTGGCTATTGTCCCGTCCAATTCCGAGAATATTGATTTTCTACCTTTCTGGAACCAAAAACAGAAGAAAACAGGCAACTGGCACTATGGCAACTTGTTAATAGGTTAGTTCCAGAAAAGATATAAAAACACCTCAAAGTGTAGACAAAGCAAGGCAAAGTAGATACTAAACAAGCATGGAGCATCAAAAATTATAGATACGTTTCCGACGTATCAGCCACTGAGACCGAAGGTCAAAAGTTTTCACCTGAATCCCCAGCGAAGAAGATATCCTCAACAACGCTCCCAAGAGGGTAATTATACCTGCAAGTATCGCCACCTTTGGTGCCGAAGCACTCAACTTCTATCCAGAAAAACCTTTGTGCCGCTCCCCGTCTTCCGCCTGTGCCCTCTGTCCTCGAGATAGGCCTCCGACACACGATTTGGGAGCTGACGGAGCCAAAATGCCGCCAACACCAAAGTCCTCCAATATACGCTCCTTGCAATCCACATGACCGAAGATAAGAACCACCACCACCGCCACGTTGCTCGCCAAAGAGACGCCCGCTCAGTGCACCTTATGAGGCTGCCTCCCCGACATCCACGATCTTGAGCCAAAGGCTCCGATCGACCAACGCCATATCGCACAACCGCCGAGAAGCACAAAGTAGGTCAAACATAGACTTGCAGTCATCGGTCCGCACGATAGCGTAGGGGAGGGGAGCCGCCCTCCGTCACCTTGCGGTGAGTGACATCTAGACGAGCAACAGTGCTAATTAGGCCAAGATTAGGCCCGACCAGGCCCAAATTAGGCCCAATCGTCTCTGATGCCACACTGCTGCTACCAAAGCACCACGCCACCGTCGAACTATGCCTCGAGCCGATCCAACCACCGTTGTCGCCACGCATGCCGTACCACCATGCCCCACCACCAGAAGCCCCCAGCCGCATCACCGGTGCAGCACCTCCCGAGCATGGTGCCGACCATGGACTACGCGCCACAGCTAGGGGAAGCCCCATTGTCATGCCGCCCGGGGACTGTGCGCCGCCGCCGATCGAGCTCGTTGCCGCCTTCGATGCGCACTGTCGCCAGCCTGTCCCTCCCACCGTGAGGCTCCGGCGTCGGGTAGAAGAAGTCCCACCGCCGCTGGTATCACATGGTATTTGCCGGGCGACGCTCGCTAGCGGTGGCAGTGGAAGAGGAGGGGGGAGGGGGGTTCTAGGGTTATGCGTCGCCCACGCGAGGTGCGAGCCGTATTCAAGGTTCAAAGTTTCAAGCCGGACTTGTGTCAACACCTGGATTTTTAATCCCAGATGCGTGTTATTCCATACATCGCAATCCCAGGATTACCATTTTTACGAGACATAACAGATTTGGATATCATAGTACATCATCCATTACAAACCATACATAAGGTCTTACACAAATAAGGATCTCATGATCCAGTTCTTAATACAACTCAAGCAGCAGAATAACGTAATAGTAATGATAGCGTAGGCGAAGCTCCATCTTCGGGGTCACAGGCAATGCTGACGATGGGAGATGATCCTAGTTGTCGTAACCTTCCTGCGGTCCATCATCCTGATACTCCTCTTCATAGTCTGGCCACGGGAATAGCCAGGGATAAAGCCATGAGTACTCTTTAAGTACTCACAAACTAATACTAACAAGTGAAGGGGGGTTTTTGTAGTTAGGACACTAAGCTCTAGGGTTGTTTTGCAAAAATCCAGATTTACCTCTACTAAGTTCAGAAGCAAAGAAAGCTAGTTGAAGTTTTATAACACCTAAGTGGGAACTTAAATTTCATATCACAACCCTGTTGTGCTCAAGTCAAAGTCTCAATTCACTTCACACGTCATTTTGAAAACATCTGACGTGGGAACAGTATGGCCACTCCAACTTTCCATAACCGTGGACACGGCTATTCGAATAGTTTGACACTCTGCAGAGATTGTACACTTTCACCACAACATTCGATACATCCGTTAGGAACAAATCCTGAATTCACCATACTCAGTATGCGGATAATCAATCCTAACCTTTCTATTACACGCCCTAGTATAGGCACCTCTCCTGTGAGTTTGGCCTCCCAACCATGACCAACTGTCATCTTGGGTACTGCACAGGTGGACAATCTTCACAAGGTAGCCTCAGCTCAGACCTTGGCCGCGAGGGAACCCATACTAAGGTATATAAGTTTCCAGTCAAGCCCTACCCAATTTTCGGGTATTGTGGTTGTACGGTAAAATTGGAATGGTATCACATTCAGACAACCATCAGTTTTATAAAGGGCTAAGGCCCGTGCCTCAACATTTTCATCATCAAAATCATCTAGTGTTCGAGAACACATGTCAAAACATTTCAGTAGAATGACTCATCATTCTAAGGTTTTCATAACCAGTTTCACCAAGTATTCCCATCTAAAGTTGACCAAGTTTTATGCTTAGCACTAGCATCTACAAGTGGTGGTAAGTACTAATGAGGGGTGGTAAACAAGTGGAGATTAACTAAGTTCAATATCATGCCCTAAGATGACATGAAGATTATCTAACTTAGGCCAAATTTTATGCTCTTTATGCTACCTTCAAATATCTTTCTAGTATCTACAAAACACTGTGTAAACTCTAAGAGAGAGCTTTGATAAAGAAACAAAGTTTAAGGCTTGCAAGTAAAAGCTAGGAGGGTTTAACAAATGGTATAAGATTGCTCAGTTAATAGCTTGCATAGATAGGGTAACTTGCAAGTGTTAGCTTGCTAACTCAACCAGTGGTATTAGGCTTGCATAAGTATCAGTATAAGCTTGCATAGATAGGGTAACATGCAAGTGTTAGCTTGCTAACTCAACCAGTGGTATTAGGCTTGCATAAGTATCAATATAAGCTTGCTAAGTTGCAAGTGTTAGCTTGCCTTGTGCAGAGCAGTGATTGAAGTTCTCTTCGGCTTCTTCCTCGTAGTATCCTCCTTCCTCCTCGTATCCTTGGTCGGTACTAGCGTCTATAAATAAATACAATGTACACAATCACCAAACAATACTTAACTATTTTCAATCATCACACAAAGGTGTACTATAGATGATCTAGCATCATCACTAACATTACAAGAATTAAAGCATTGGTCTTATTTATTTTAATTTGAGAAAAGTAATTTCTACTCATTGAAAAACTAATTAAGATTTAAGATTCTCCAAACCAAACATGGGATCATGTTGACACATGTCATTACCACATATTTCAGTATATGGGAATGTGATTTAAAGTGGTGTCACAATTTTAACAAGGTTTAACCTTTTTATTTTTATTAACATAAAATGACTAGAAATGCCTATGTGGCATTCTTTTATTACTTGGACATTATTTCTGTAGTGAAACCCATATGTTTTTATATATTCTGAAAGGTATGATCAAATGTGATTTTTGAGAGTTGGAAACAACTCAAAAGCTCTTATGGTTGAAATTTGAAAAATGTTTGAGTGCAGAAAAGCTTCTGACTTGTTATTTTTACCAAGGTTGATCTACAGATCCAAATGATTTCAATTCAACGGCCTTGGATTAAGCTTTTCAGTACCTTTCTAACAAAATTGGTTTCATGCAATTTGGTTCATTAAATCGAGCTGGGTTGATTTTTGAAACTAGGTACAAAACTAGGTTTGAATTAAAAAGGAAAAGTCTAAATTCAAACTGTTGGGTCGCGCGGGAGAGATTAATGGGCCGACCCAGTGTCACTCCGGAGCACGGGGCTCAGTTGACAGGGGGGTCTAACGGTCAGTGGCTCATAACGCGCGAAGCTGTACGGGGCGGTGTGGTTTGTTGGATTAGAAGGGAGATCTACGGCTGAGGGTCATCGTCAACGATGAACATGTCACCGGCGAGCTCGAACCCTAGCGGCTCGGTGGGGGTGCATAGGGGGCATACCAGGGCTCCACCAACGACGGCGAGGCGGGCAAACGAACAAGTGGTCGACGGCGAGCTCAGAGACGGTCGAGGCAGCTTCGGGGGTGGTCGCAATCAACGACCCCCTTCTTCTCCAGAGGCGGCCTGCGCCGGCGCAATTCCGGCGAGATGCTGCTCCTCGTGCTCCGGCTCGAGGGTGGAACGATCAGTGAGGTGAGGGGAGTGGTATGGTGTGCTTCAAATGGATTGGGGTGGCCTCCTTTTATAGGCTCGACGGCGAGACCGAGAGGGATGGGCATGCGACGGTGGCGACATGGCTACGGGCTGCTAGAGGCATGGCCGAGGTTAGCGATCGACGGGCGGTCTCCTGGTGATGCTCTAGAGCTTAAATGCGTGCGTAGGGGAGGTGGCAATCGGTCGGGAACGTGCGGTGCTCTACGAGGCATATGCGGCGAACTCCGCGGCGAGCGGTGGCTACGGGTACGGGGCGGCGAACGGGAGTGTCTGGCGTGTTCCTGGGATCATGGCGAAGCGGTGGGCACGGGCTGCGGTCGAGGGGCGGCGTGTGCACGCGTGCCGGGTGCGGCGCTCTGGGGCGGGCTCGGCATGTCGCAGTGGCACTGGGCGCGCGGCGTTCCTGGTGGTCCACGGCTTGCACTGGCTTGGGGAGGGGACAGTGGGCGGCGGTGAGGTGCTGGCTACCTCCCAGACAAGGTGGGCAAGGCTAGGGTGGCTGCTATCTGGCCGGCGACAATGGGGTGGCATGGTGAGGCTCGGCCTGCTCACCATTGATGGCAAGGCAAGCTCACAGTGGTGCTAGATGTTTACAATTGAGCTAGATGATCTACTAAAGACTAGTTACAACCAGAGAGGGAACAAGTTAGGCCAAATTCACTGCACACTATAATGTTTATGATTTGTTTGATTTGAATCTGCAGGGTGTTTGATGAAATGGCCGCAAGAAACTTACTTTTGAATTTTGAAAAGATTTTTGGTGGGTGTGCTAGGCATGTACTGAGGATTCTGTGGATGCTTGGGTTTTAAAAATTGAGTTGGTTTGAGTGGTTTTTGAAATAGTGGGATCTTCCCATATGAGATAGATTCAAATTTAAACTGTTATTTAAACCTAGCATTTGAATGTTTTTGGAAGATCACAAGGTGGGCCTTGGTACCTCATTATGAGTACTAACAAGGGGTGCAAAGCTTCACAAATATTTCTGTTAAGTTTTAAGTGCTTGGAATAGCCAAAGTAGACATGGTAGTTAATTTGGTCAAAGTGACCATTCACTTTATTAGTTTATTTTGATGACTAGAGTTTGATGATCCAAGCTTAATATTTTTAGGATGTTACAACTTGGTTCTTCCCCTATTGCG
The DNA here is from genome assembly GCA_023614405.1 of Avena insularis. Taxonomy (NCBI): domain Eukaryota; kingdom Viridiplantae; phylum Streptophyta; class Magnoliopsida; order Poales; family Poaceae; genus Avena; species Avena insularis. Next base: position 370,531,112 of record CM042695.1, on the reverse strand, counting down.
TTTTGAGGTTTACTTTTATCACCCGCAGGGATCCGTTGATCGTTCTAGACGTTTATGGTATTTCATCTCGTACTCTCTAGATTTAATCCATTTTTCAGAACCTGGATGCCTTTTCAAGTACTTCGTCACACATGCATGTACTACTCCATCAGATGTTTTAGTTTTTTAAAACTAATGTATGTGGAGCTCAGCTACGACAATCTTTGCTTGGCTCCCGTGGTGGAGGACGGGTACTGTGGCGCGCCTTTGGCTCGTACTAGTGTCTGTAGTCATCGCTAGATGGTTGAATAATTTATTTATAATTTTTATAATTTTTAAAGTTATTTTACTGCCGTTGATAATTATTAATATTTCGATGAAATTTCACAAAAAAAAAAATATATATACATCTTAATTGTAAATATTCAGAGTGATTCCACACTCTATTAGAGTCTAAATATATTCGTTTTACAAAAACTAAAACATCATCATATAGCTTAAAACGGAGGGGAGTAGCACCGTGCTTACCCGCGTTTCGAGGTCTAATTAATTTAAAAACTTGGAGATAAGTCTAAAAAGCAGAGTTTCTACGTTTCCGCGCGCGTACGGCCGCTGATTTTTTCTTTAAAAAGCGCAGGAGAGCTGTGTTTTCATTGATAGAGGAAGGAGTACAAGGTACTCAAGCTGTACAAAGTCAAGAGAAAGGACATGAACCACGTCCAGAAATCAATAAAGGAGAAAAACAAAATGGCCAGGAGGCCGGAAACCACCGCACTACTCTCGCGCCCACAGTGCCGGCAACCAGCCAACGCCCAACTCGAGCGCTCATCCTGAGCCTCGGAAAAGAATACCGAAGGAGGCTTATCGACGCCCCGAAAAATACGGTCGTTGCGCTCGCGCCAAATGAACCAAACCAGGAGGAGAGCCAGGGTCTTGCTCCTCCTTGCCGCAGGAGAGCTTGCATCAGGAGAGAGACCCTCCGGCCAATCCGGCAGCGTGGCGCCGGTCCGCCAAGAGGTAGGGAGGAAACTCGGGACCTCGAAACCAGCGGCAGCCAGGCTCCATAAGCTCCGGGACCACGGGCACTCAGCGACAAGGTGAACAGCCGACTCAAGGTTGCGCCGGCACAGAGGACAGAAGTAAGAGTTTGGCCATTGCCTCGCCATCAGTCTGTCCGCAGTAAGGATCCGATTCTGTACCAGGAGCCATGCAAACAACCGACACTTGGCAGGTGCCCAGACCTGCCAAATCGAGGGGACCAAGGGCGACGCTGTCGAGCCCTGGAACTGCAGGCGGTAGGCAGAAGCCACGGAGAAACACCCAGAGGCGCACACGCGCCAGACGAACATGTCATCGGAACCCTCCTGCAAGTTGAGGGCCGCAACTGCCGACCAGAGGCGGACAAAGTCGGGCAAGGTCGCCGCCGAGACCCGCCCGCGGAGGTCGGCAACCCAACGCTGGGAGCTCACTGCGTCCGCCACCGAGCGCATCTTGCGACGGGAGGCCGCAAATAGCTCTGGCATTGAGCGGAAGGGGGCCTGGCCATCCAACCAGCTGTCGAACCAGAAACTGGCCCTGCGGCCGCGGCGAAAAGGTCCTGCTCCGCGGGTGAGCAAGGAAGAGGCATGCCCACCCAGGGCTTGTCAGGCGCTGTGCGTTCGAGCCACAACCACTTGAGGCGGAGGGCCGTTGCGAAGCGATCAAGGTCAACGATTCCGAGGCCGCCCAGCTCCCTGGGCCTGCAGATACGACCCCAGGCGATTTTGCAGTGCCCGCCATGGCAGGAGACCTCGCCGCGCCAGAGCCAGGCACGCCGAATGCGGTCAATCTCCTTGCGCACCCAAACTGGCAACGAGTGTACGGAGATCCAGTAAACAGACAGGGTCGAGAGCACAGCATTGAGGAGCACAAGACGCCCGGCCTCCGAGAGCCACTTGAACTTCCAGCAGGCCAGCCGGCTGGCGATCCGGTCAAGCAGAGGCTGGAAGTCAATCTTGCGAAGCTTCCGCAGGCTAAGAGGCAGCCCCAGGAACTTGCGGCGGCAGCTATACAAGCGCCCAGCGGGGAGACGACGTCCACCACGTCGAGGTCCTCGCAGCGGATGGGAATCACCGAGGTCTTGGCGAAGTTGACCCGAAGACCTGTGACCACGCCAAAGCGGTCAAGGATGGCGTGCGCAGCTTCCAGCTCGGCTTTGACCGGGTTGATGAAGAAAATGGCGTCATCGGCATACAAGGATGTGCGCAGCCCATTGGACTGGCACTGAAACCACGCGCACGCAGCATGGACAGGAGGTAAGGCCAAGAGACCGAGTCGAACGCCTTGGCGATGTCCAGCTTGACCATCAACACCGGGGTTTTTGAGAGGTGGAAACGCCGCACAAGCCCTTGGACAAATAGGAAGTTGTCCTGGATGGACCTACCACGGATGAACGCACTCTGGATAGGGGAGACCAGGCTGCTGATTCGTCGTGCCAGACGGGTAGCAAGCACCTTCATGAAGAGCTTAGCCACGCTGTGCAGCAAACTGATGGGGCGAAAGTCACCCATAGAGCTCGCGCCATCGCACTTGGGGATGAGCACGATGTGCGCCTCGTTGAGGCGGTGCAGGCTAGTCTTGTTCAGCAGGAAGATCTGCCTAAACGCGAGCACCAGGTCCTGGATGATCACCGTGTTGGAATTATGCCCTAGAGGCAATAATAAAAATGTTATTATTATAATTCTTGTTCATGATAAAGTTTATATTCCATGCTAGAATTGTATTAAGCGGAAACTTTAATACTTGTGTGGTTTGTGAACAACACCGTGTCCCTAGTACGCCTCTATGGACTAGCTCATTGATCAATGATGGTTAAGGTTTCCTAACCATAGACATGAGTTGTCAATTGATAATGAGATCATATCGTTGGAGAATGATATGGTGGACAGACCCAAACTAAGCAAAGCTATTAGATCGTTTCATCGTGTTCGTCTTTGCGAAGCTTTTCTCATGTCAAATATTATATTCCTTAGACCATGAGATAATACAACTCCCTGGTATCGGAAGAAAGCTTTGAGGTCATCAAACGTCATCCTATGAGAGGGTGATCATAAAGGTGTCTCTCAGGTGATCGGAAAGTATCTGTTGGGTTGTATGTATCGAGATGGGATTTGTCCCTCCCAAGTCGGAGAGATATACTTCGGGCCCACTCGGTAATCGATATCAACAACGCTTGCAAGCATGTGGTTAAGGAGTTGATCACAAAGTGATATCGAATTACAGAACGAGTAAAGTACTTGCTGTGAACGAGATTGAACTAGGTATGACGATACCGACGATCGAATCTCGGGCAAGTAAAATATCGCGAGACGAAGGGAATATATATATGGGATTGATTGAATCCTGGCATCGTGGTTCATCCGATATGATCATCGATGAATGTGTGGGAGTCAATATGGGTGCCTGACCCGCTGTTGATTATTGATAGAAGATCATGTGCGCATATTCTCGAACCCGAGGTCACACACTTAACGTGTCTCGGCTAGGATAGATTGGATGATTGGTTTATGAGTTTTGTTGGTCTCGGATGGGATCCGGGATATCACGAGAGGTTCGGAATGGTGGGAGAATAAGATTCATATAAGGGTGCAGTTTTGGAGTTGAATTGTTCCGGATTAATCGATATTGTGCGGAAGCTTCTAGAACCTTCCGAAGGGGGCCAACGTGGTCCCACCTTCCGGGAGGGGGCATGGGCCTATGAGGGAGTGTCCTGGCCGCATTGGGCCAGGGGCACAAGGCCCCATAGGGCCCAGCCGATCCTAGATAAGTTTAAATTCGTTTAAACTAGAGATAGGGTTATCTAGATAAGGGGAGAGTTTAAATCGTTTAAACTAGAGATAGGCTTGGAGGAGGGGCTAGGGCTGGGCGCCACCACCCCCTCTATATATAGAGGGCTGGTGCGCCCCCTCCCCCCACACACATCTCCCTCCAAGCCCTAGTAGCCCTGCTGCCTTCCTCTCTCCCTCCCATCGCTTTGCGGTGAAGCCTGCTTGAAATTCTCCACCAAATACACCACGCCGTCGTGTTGTAGATCCAATCCATCTCTCCACCATACTTGCTGGTTCGAGGAAGGAGGAGACGTCGAGGTGCTGCACGTGTGCATCTCACGGAGGCACCGCCACTTGTGGTGCTAGATCGGATCGGATCGCGAGGAGGAGAAGCGAGTACGACTACATCACCCACGTTCCGACGAACGTTCCGCTGTGCGAATCTTCAAGGGTATGAAGATCTAATCCAATCTCTCTTGTTGTTTGCATCTCCTAGATTAGATCTTGGCTTTCCCTCTGTTCGCTTCCGTAGAAAATTTTGATTTACTATGCTGCGAAACCCTTCAGTGGTATCAGAGCTAGATCTATGCGTAGATGTGATTCACGAGTAGAACGCAACATGGTTGTTGCGGGCGTTGATGTTTTCTGTTGCAAGCCTCTTGTTTGTGTTCTTCTTATGACGCGGGATAGTGAGATTGAAGCGGTCCAGGCCAACCTTACGCGACATCGTTCGCGAGACCGGCTCCGCACTTGACGTGTGGCTTGTTCCACACATGCGGCTGGTGGATGTCAGTTTCTCTCACTATAGTTGTCATGGGATTAACACCGGAGTTTGGCAACCATAATATCACCGTTGTGGCTTTCCGTAGGTAAGAATCGTTCTTAGCATCTACTCCCATAAGCCACGTAAAACATGCAACAACAAAGTAGAGGCGTCTAACTTGTTTTTGCAGGGAGTGTTTTCTGTGATATGGTATGGCCCAAGATATGATGTGTATATTGTATGCGATGATCATGTTTTGTAATGTTTTACGACTTGCATGTCAATGAGTACACAACCGGCAGGAGCCATATGGTTGTCTTTATAATTGTGTATGACCTGCGAGTCAACTTCTTATACGCCATGTAATAGCTTTACTTTATCGCTAAGTAGTTAGCAATAGTTGTAGTTGCTATTCGTGGTGGAGGCAATCATGGTGGAGTGATGGAGATCATCTTTGGAGCACAAGATGGAGATCATTGCGAAGATTGGCTATACCATGTCACATAAAGTTATATGCATGTGATGTTTATCCTTTTATGTATCTTATTATGCTTAGATCATGACGGTAGCATTATAAGATGATTCCTCACTTAAAGATCAAGATAAAACTGTGTTCTCCCAAGTATGCACCGCTATGAAAAGTTAAATGCGTGTCCAAGCATCACGTGATGATCGGGTGCTATAGACTCTACGCTCACATACAACGGGTGCAAGCCAGTTTTGCACACGCGAAAATACTTGGGTCTAGCTTGACGAGCCTAGCATGTACAGACATGACCTCGGAACACAAGAACCGAAAGGTTAAGCATGAGTCATATGAATGATATGATCGACACTTCGTTGTCCACCATTGAAACCACATCTCTTCTCGTGATGATCGGATTAGATGTGGTGAATTTGGATCGTGTTCACTAAACAACTTGAGGGATGTTGAATTTAGTGGGAGTTCATCTAGTAATTTGATTAAGTTGAACTATTTATCATGAACATAGTCTAAATTGTACTTGCAAATCTGTAGATCACATGGCCAAGTCCAACTTCAACTTCAACGCTTTTGCTGAGAAAGAAAAGCTTAGAAACAATGGGTCTAACTTCACCAATGGTTCCGCAATCTAAGAATCATTACATGCGGACAAAGGACTATGTCCTTGGGAAAGCGTTAGGTGACCCCCGGCCGCAAGCTACTTACCGATGAGAAAGTGTCTATCGGGCGCAAGAAAGATGATTATGGTGTGATTAAGAGCACCATGTTGTTTGCTATGGAACCGAACTTCAAAATCGTTTTGAAAACTATCCGGCCCTTTGAGATTCTCGAGGAGCTGAAAACCATGTTTGACTCAGCCCGTTCGAGAGATATGAGATCTCCGAAGTTCTTTAATCGCAAGATGGAGGAAGGAGTTCCTAGTGAGCACGCCATTAAGATGTCGGGCTACACTCAACGCCTTGAGCAATCGGACGCAAGATTCCAGAGGAGCTCAAGATTGACAGGTTCTCGCAATCACTCCCTCCCAGCTACAAAAGTTTTGTAGTGACTCATAATCAGATTGGTTCCATCGACACGATCACCGAAGCTCTTCGCAAAGTGAAGGCTGCGAGGTGGACATCAAGAAGGATAATCATGTGTTGATGGTCAACAAGCCCTCCTTTAAGAAAGGTAAAGGTGCAAAGAAGCCCTTCAAGAAAGGCGCGAAGCGTTGCTGCCCTGAGAAGAAGAAGCTCAAGTCCGACCTAAGCCGGACCTCGAGTGCTTCTCTTGCAAGGACAAGGGTCCTCGAAGCGCAATCGTCCAAGTACTTAGCGGACAAGAAGGCTGGCACCATCAAAGGTATATTTGATATACATGTTATTGATGTTTTCCTTACTAGCCCTTGTAGTGCTCGGGTATTTGATACTGGTTCAGTTGCTAATATTTGTAACTCGAAACAGGAGCTACGGAATAGACGGCGGCTTGCGAGGGATGAGGTGACGATGCGCGTTGGCAACGGATCAAGAGTTGATGTGATGGCCGTCGGCACGCTCTCCTTAGTTTTACCTTCGGATTAGTTTTAAACCTTAATAAATGTTATTATGTGCTGCGTTGAGCATGAACATTATTTCGGATCGTGTTTATTGCAAGACGGTTATTCATTTAAATCGGATAATAATGGTTGTTCTATTTATATGAGTAACATCTTTTATGGTCATGCACCTCTTGTGAATGGTTTATTTCTTCAAAGTCTCGACAGCGATGAAACACACATCCATAACATTGAGGCTAAGAGATGCAAAGTAGATAGTGATAATACTACTTATTTGTGGCATCGCTGCTCAGGTCATATTGGTGTAAAGCGCATGAAGAAACTCCATTCTGATGGACTTTTGGAGTCTCTTGATTTTGAATCATTTGACACATGCAAACCATGCCTCATGGGCAAGATGATCAAAACCCCGTTCTCCGGTATGATGGAGCGAGCAACGGACTTGTTGGAAATCATACATACCGATGTATGCGACCGATGAGTGTTTGACGCCGGTGGATATCGCTATTTCCTCACTTTTACCGATGACTTAAGTAGATATGGGTATATCTATTTAATGAAACATAAATCTGAAACGTTTGAAAAGTTCAAAGAATTTCAGAATGAAGTGGAGAACCATCGTAACAGAAAGATTAAGTTTCTACAATCCGATCGTGGGGGCGAATATTTGAGTTATGATTTTCTCACGCATCTCAAAGCAAGTGGAATCGTTTCACAACTCACGCCACGAACACCACAGCAATGGTGTGTACGAGCAGGAATCGAACCCTATTAGATATGGTCCGATCGATGATGTCTCTTACTGATTTGCCGTCATCATTTTGGGGTTATGCATTAGAAACCGCTGCATTCACTTTAAATAGGGCTCCATCTAAATCCGTTGAGACGACACCGTATGAACTTTGGTTTGGTGCTAAACCTAAGTTGTCGTTTCTTAAAGTTTGGGGATGCTTTACGTCAAGAAGTTGATGCGGACAAGCTCGAACCCAAAGAGGAGAAATGCGTCTTCATAGGATACCCTAAGGAAACTATTGGGTATACCTTCTATCACAGAACCGAAGGCAAAGTGTTTGTATGAAGAACGGTTCCTTTCTTGAGAAGGAGTTTCTCTAAAGAAGTGAGTGGGAGGAAAGTAGAGCTAGACGAGGTTATTGAACCTTCTCTTGAATTGGAGAGTAGCAGCACCTGAAATTGTTCGGTTACCGCACCAACAATAGAGGAAGCTAATGACAAGGATCATGAAGCTTGGACGATCTTCCATTGAGCGTCGCAGTCGACAAGGTCGCGTGCCCTCCCGAGTGGTATGGCAACCTGTCTTGGTGTCTTGTTAGTAGAAGACAGCGAACCTCTGAACTATGAGGAAGCGATGATGAGCCCAGACTCGAGAAATGGCTAGAAGCCATGAACCAATTGGGATCCATGAGCGAAAACCAAGTATGGACTTTGGTGGACCCTCCTAGCACCGAAAGGCTGTTGAGTGCAAATGGATCTTCAAGAAGAAAACGGACGCGGATGGTAATGTTACCGCCTATAAAGCACGGCTTGTCGCAAAGGTTTTCGACAAGTTCAAGGTGTTGACTACGAGACTTTCTCTCCGTAGCGATGTTTAAGTCTATTCGGATTTTATTAGCAATTGCTGCGTTTCATGATTATGAAATATGGCGATGGATGTCAAGATCGCTTTCCTCAATGGCAACATTGATGAAGAGTTGTATATGATGCAACCCGAAGGTTTTGTCGATCCTAAGGATTGATAAAGTATGCAAACTTCAGCGTTCCATTTATGGATCAAGCAAGCATCTCGGAGTTGGAACCTTCGTTTTGATCAAGTGATCAAGAGCTTTGGATTTGTTCCAAAGTGCTACTAAGCTTGCATCTACAAGAAAGTGAGTGGGAGCTCGGTGGCGTTTACGGTACTATATGTGGATGACATATTGATTATTGGAAATGACATCAACATGCTTAACGATGTGAAGAGTTATTTGAACAAGTGTTTTCAATGAAAGACCTAGGTGAAGCTGCTTATATATTGGGCATCAAGATCTATAGAGATAGACAAAGACGCTGATAGCTTTAAGCGAGTACATACCTAGACAAAGTTCGAAAAGGTTCAATGGATAAGGCATTGAAAGGTTCAAAGGCCTATGTTGTCGAGTAAGATATTGAGCAAGGCTCGGTGTCCGACTACGGTAAATGATCGGAAGCTATGAGCAAAGTGCCTTATGCCTCGGCCATAGGTTCCATCATGTATGCCATCTTGTGTACTAGACCGGATGTATCCAATGCTCTTAGTTTGACGAAAGATATCAAAGTGATCCAGAGGAACCTCGGACAGCCGTGAAGAACATCCTAAGGTACCTAAATAGGACTAAAGAAATGTTCTTAGTCTATGGGGTGATGAACACTCGTCAGAAAAGGTTACGTCGATGCTAGTTTCGACACCGACAAGGATGATTGTAAATCTCAGTGAGATACGTGTATATTTTGAATGGAGGAGCTGTGAGTCGGAGAAGTCGCAAGCAAAGCGTGATCGTGGGATCTACTGAGAAGCGGAATACATGGCTGCCGAAGCGTCAAGTGAAGGAGTTTGGATCAGAAACTTCATCATCGAGCTTGGCGTGGTTCCAAGTGCATTGGACCCATGGAGATATTGTGTGACAACACCGGCACCATAGCACTCGCTAAGGAACCAAGATATCATCCAAAGACCAAGCATATCAACTGCAAGTTTCATATAATCCGAGATTATATAGCGATGGAGATCTCAAGATCAGCAAAGTACATACAGATCTGAATGTCGCAGATCCATTGACTAAACCTCTTCCACGTGTAAAACATGATCAGCACCTCGATTGCCATGGGTGTGAGATTGTTGCCAAATGTAAACTAGATTATTGACTCTAGTGCAAGTGGGAGGCTGTTGGAATTATGCCCTAGAGGCAATAATAAAGATGTTATTATTATAATTCTTGTTCATGATAAAGTTTATATTCCATGCTAGAATTGTATTAAGCGGAAACTTTAATACTTGTGTGGTTTGTGAACAACACCGTGTCCCTAATGCGCCTCTATGGACTAGCTCATTGATCAATGATGGTTAAGGTTTCTAACCATAGACATGAGTTGTCAATTGATAATGAGATCATATCGTTGGAGAATGATATGGTGGATGACCCAAACTAAGCAAAGCTATTAGATCGTTTCATCGTGTTCGTCTTTGCGAAGCTTTTCTCATGTCAAATATTATATTCCTTAGACCATGAGATAATACAACTCCACAGTATCGGAAGAAAGCTTTGAGGTCATCAAACGTCATCCTATGAGAGGGTGATCATAAAGGTGTCTCTCGGTGATCGGAAAGTATCATTGGGTTGTATGTATCGAGATGGGATTTGTCCCTCCCAAGTCGGAGAGATATACTTGGGCCCACTCGTGTCGATATCAACAACGCTTGCAAGCATGTGGTTAAGGAGTTGATCACAAAGTGATATCGAATTACAGAGCAGTAAAGTACTTCTTGTGAGCGAGATTGAACTAGGTATGACGATACCGACGATCGAATCTCGGGCAAGTAAAATATCGCGAGACGAAGGGAATATATATATGGGATTGATTGAATCCTAGCATCGTGGTTCATCCTATATGATCATCGATGAATGTGTGGGAGTCAATATGGGTGCCTGACCCTGTTGATTATTGATAGAAGATCATGTCGCATATTCTCGAACCCGCAGGTCACACATAACGTGTCTCGGCTAGGATAGATTGGATGATTGGTTTATGAGTTTTTGTTGAGTCTCGGATGGGATCCGGGATATCACGAGAGGTTAGGAATGGTCAGGAGAATAAGATTCATATAAGGCGGTGCAGTTTTGGAGTTGAATTGTTCCGGATTAATCGATATTGTACCAGAAGCTTCTAGAACCTTCCGGAAGGGGGCCAACGTGGTCCCACCTTCCGGGAGGGGGCATGGGCCTATGAGGGAGTGTCCTGGCCGCATTGGGCTAGGGGCACAAGGCCCCATAGGGCCCAGCCGATCCTAGATAAGTTTAAATCCGTTTAAACTAGAGATAGGGTTATCTAGATAAGGGGAGAGTTTAAATCGTTTAAACTAGAGATAGGCTTGGAGGAGGGGCTAGGGCTGGGCGCCACCACCCCCTCTATATATAGAGGGCTGGTGCGCCCCCTCCCCCCCACACACATCTCCCTCCAAGCCCTAGTAGCCCTGCTGCCTTCCTCTCTCCCTCCCATTTGTTTGTGCGAAGCCTGCTCTGAAATTCTCCACCAAATACACCACGCCGTCGTGTTGTAGATCCAATCCATCTCTCCACCATACTTGCTGGTCCGAGGAAGGAGGAGACGTCGAGGTGCTGCACGTGTGCATCTCACGGAGGCACCGCCACTTGTGGTGCTAGATCGGATCGGATCGCGAGGAGGAGCGAGTACGACTACATCAGCCACGTTAAACGAGCGTTCGCGTCGAATCTTCAAGGGTATGAAGATCTAATCCAATCTCTCTCGTTGTTTGCATCTCCTAGATTAGATCTTGGCTTTCCCTCTGTTCGCTTCCGTAGAAAATTTTGATTTACTATGCTGCGAAACCCTTCACACCGGCGCCACTGCCTTGTAGAAGGCACCGCAGAACCCATCCGGTCCCGGCGCCCGATCAGCCGGGAGGTCAGCAATAGCCTCCAGAATTTCCGCCGGAGAGAAGGCCGCATCCAGCTCGGAGAGGTTGAGGGATGGCAGGCCGAGGGCATCCCAATCGAACGTGTCAGTGGCAGCGGCCGGGGTGCCAAGAAAGGCATCAAAGAAGTCCTTGGCCACCTTGGATTTGTGGCCATGCTCGGTAGCCACACCATGGGGGCCGGATAGCGAAGGGATGAAGTTCTTCCGCCGACGAGCATTGGCTTTGAGGTGGAAAAAGCGTGTGTTGGCGTCACCAGCCTTGAGCCAGTTCACGCGAGCCCTCTGGCGCATCCGAATGCGCTCAATGACCGCAAGCCCAAGGATACGGGACTTCAGGGCCTTTCGAAGGTCGAGCTCGTCGGGCTCCAGACGGCGCGACTCCTGTGCTGCGTCAAGAAGCATCACCGTGTCCTGGGCCATGAGCAGCTGGAGTTTCGTGTCGCCAACGTAATTCTTGTGCCAGCCCTTGAGGGCAGCTGCAAGACGACGATTTCAGGTCAAGCGACCAGGCATCCCCATGGGACAGGGCTCACTCCAAGACTGCGCCACCACTTCCTGGAACCCTGCCAGATGCACCCAAAACGCCTCAAACCGGAAGCGAGGGGGGCGGCGGATTGGGGAGTCGCAGGTGAGTATCAAGGGGCAGTGGTCAGACATGGCAGAGGCGTGAGGTTGGAGGCGAGTATTGCTAAACATGATGTCCCAGTCAGCATCAGAACGCACGGTCGAGACGGACCAAAGTAGGATCCTCCTGCTCATTGGACCAAGTGAAACGTCTGCCAGCCAGCTTGAGTTCCTTCAGCTCACTAGCATTGAGCGCATCCCTAAAACGAGCCATGAGCCCACGGTTTAGATTGGAATTATTCTTATCACGGGCCTCATAAATTAGGTTGAAGTCCCCGATGAGGAGCCAAGGGCCGGCGACTCTGCTCCGGATTGCGGCAAGCTCCTCCAAGAAGAGGGGCTTCCTAGCCTCGTCCGACGGGCCATAGACAGTCGTGATGGTCCATGGGGTGCCGCCGCAGCACGGAGTGAGCCGCGCCGATACCGCAAAGGTGGAGACTTCCACAGCGTCCGCGGAGAAAACCGAGGAGTTCCAGGCTAGGAGCACGCCGCCACGCGTGCCGTCCGCCGGCAAGACAGCAGAGCCATCGAGCAAGGGGCCAACAGTTTCACGCAGAAACGCCTGGGAGAAGGAAGCCAGCTTGGTTTCTTGGAGGCAGAGGATCGAACAGCGAACCTGGGCAACCAGCGATGCCACGCCAAGGCGGCGTGCTCGCGCATTGAGGCCACGCGGGTTCCAATTCAGCACAGAGAAGGAGCTATCCATTGGGGAAACTAGGCAAACTCACAAACAAACGCAGGCTCAAACAGCGAGCAAGCGTACTTTGAAGAACAAACACGAGGCATAAGCTGGAGGCGGCAAGGAGCACGACGTCCGACCGAACGCCACAGACTAGCACATGACACAAACAGCGGCTGGCAGATAAGCTATCCAGAGCGAACATGGCACCCGCAGGCCACGGACACGTACAAGTAGACCGCAGCACCCACCCAAACGGACAAGCAGCGGTGTTGATCTAACATGGAAACTAAAGCAGCCCAGCGAACATCAGCGAGGCAGCAATCAGGCCAGCCGTAAGCGACTTCGCTTTGCGGATCTGCTTGGTCGGCGTCTGAGAGCAGATCTTGGCGGGAGTGGATACCCGTCACCCGGGCGATCTTGCTGGTGAGCTGACCCAGCGGCGTCTTGAAGCGGTCGACGTACTTGGAGCGCGCCTTCGGAGTGAACTGGCGCGGCCCGTCGATGAAGTCCATCTGCTGGCGAGCAGCTGCGCCTTTTGCGCTGCGTCGGCCAGGCGGACTTGGCGATCTGGCGCTGCTGCGGCGGACGGCGCCGAGGTGGGCTGGGACCATGACCACATCCTCCACCGCAGCCCGAAGATCAGCGGTGGCGCCAGCGAGGAGGGGGCAGGCCAAACACCTTGGCCATGAACTCCGCCTTGTCGTCCACCTCCGGCACACCTGGCGGAGAGGGCGTCGACGTCGCCGCCCGGGTCTAGCTGCGGGGCGACGGTCTTGAGGGGCAGGCGAACTGCACAGGGCCAGCGGGGGGAAGCTGCGGGAGGCCGCTCACCGGCGGGGCGAAGGAGTCATGGCCCAAGTAGCCCAAGGAAGGCCAAGGCCAGTGCGGCCCAACTCCAGACAAGGAGGGCTGCGACCTGGGCACCTCCAAGTCAAGCGCCTGGGACACCATGTTGACGGGCTCGAGTCCAAGCTCCGACGCAGAAAGGCCTGCCCAGGAGCTCATGCCCAGGTCCAGGTCAGCATCACGGACCGTCCAGGGCTCCGAGCCCGGGGCCAGCAAGGAAGGCCACAAAGGCCCATGGGACTGGACGGTGTCGATGTCGAGCAGGACCGGGTCAGCACGGAGCAGATCCTGCCAAAACTCCTCCAGGCCTGCACGGCAGGAGAGCAGGTCAGGCTCAGGCACGGGCGTGCCAAGCAGCACCGCCGAGGCCGCGGCGGCAGAGGACAACAACACCTCCGTCACAGGGGACGCCGGCTCACCAACGTCTCCCTGCACCTGGGTGGGGCCCCAGCACCTCCCCTCCTGGGAGCGAGAGCGGCTACGGCCGAGGCCACGACCGCGGCTACGGCTACGGCCCCGCCCGTAGATAGGGCTGCCATCGCCGGAGGCATCAGAGCCATCAACAGACGCCCGGGGGCCCACACCTCGGCGACGACCGCCACCATGACCATCCTCCTGACGGCGATGCTGCGACCCCGCCTCCCGCGAGTTGGTATCCGAGCGGCAACCGAGCAGGCCAGCCCGACGGAGGCCACGGGAGCGGTCCCGGCGGCGCCGACCAGCACGGCGCGAATCGTCCTGGGATGGAAAATCGCAACTGAAGTGTTGGGCGCTGGTCACGATCTACTCGTGACGTTGGCTCGCCATGTGTTGGGAGTAGACGCCGATCTGGCCGGATCTGGTCACCCGATCTTCGCTAGCGAGCGCATCGATGGTAAACCAGCCGGCCTTGCCAGTCGACCCGATCGAGGAAGGTTCCGGCGGGTCGATCTGGACACACAGGGGCCCGTTTGACTCTTGTTTAGCCTATTGGAGTTGGAGCTAGTCACGTCCGTCCCAGGTGTCTATAAATAATTCCCGTGCTGTGTACGTGTGCAACATACACGCACGCACACGCTTGGCTTAATGGGCCCACCGTGCAGCGACTCCCTTGAGACATTACACCTTGCTCCCTAGGCATTTGTAGGATAGCAACCTTGATCTAGCATCCGTCCATTCGTGTGTGTGCTTAGACGTGGACCCGGTGACCAATCATGGAGGAGTTGCTTTTTTTTTGTTGAAGAAAGGCAAAAGGCTTGCCTTGATTCATTAATAGAGAAGAATAGGTTCAAGGTTTAAAATACAACAAACAAACACACCCGTTTATAAAATCGATTACTCTCGCATCATCAAACTACCCAAGTGTTTAGCCCCCGCAAGCACCCACGATTTGGCTTCCAACTTACTCCTCCCGAAGATTATGGTTGGCATGGTGTACCTAGAGTTGAAAATTCTCGCATTGCGCTCTTTCCAAATGTCCCAGACAATGAGCATGACTAGATACGATGTGGCCTTTCGTCTTGAGCCGTTAAAAAGCACCACATTGCTCCACCAATAAAGCACATCGTTAAAGTAACCCGAAGTAGAAGGGTCAAGGTTTGGAAGGCCGGTCCAATACTTCGCCATATTCCGAATCCTCACAGAGTAGCGACATTGGAAGATAAGATGACTTGTTGTTTTGTCCGCTCCATGGCAAAGGGGGCAAATCCTCCCATTTGGCCATCCTCGTCAATGAAGGTGATCCGTCGTCCAAACGCGGTTTTGAAGAATGAGCCAAGCGAATAGTTTACATTGGGGGGTTCTACGACCGAATCCAAGGGGGATAGAATAGTCCCGGCAAACTGTGCATTGTAGGTGGATGAACAAGATTATTCTCCATTGGCGATAAGCTTCCACCAAATTGAGTCGGGAGAGTCAAGATCCAAGTTGAGTTGGGACGTGTAAGACCAAAGTTTGGTGAACTCCTGAAGTTGTTGGACAGAAAAGCCATTGAAGATATCAATTTGAGCCACCCAAGCATCCTCCAAGATGGCGGAGCGAACAAATCCATTCTTTTTCTTGGAAATTTCATAAATCGAGGGCGCAATTGACTTTGGGCCGTTGTTTTCATGCATCCTACTCCTAGAGCGAGTGGTCGTCTCTGATCCGCATGCCACACATCGATCAGATAAGGAGATGACAAATCAAAGATGCCCGAGGCTTAAAATTTCGTCATACTACCACTCTGCCAGCCAAAGACGCGAGAAGAGGATAGCGGCGAATCTCATCTCCACGGGTTAACTGTTGATCTCGTGCTTTAAGATTCGAATCAAGTTTTATCTTTGAGTTTCCGTTAACCGCACGGAATTGGACTAAATGAATCGGAAGAAAAAAACAAGCGAGACATGCAGGAGGGACATTTCTTACGAGAAGAGTGTACGCAGCAGCAGGTTAAGGCCGACTTCTTTTTAGCTTATAGGACATATTCTAGCCCCAAAATCGCACAAGCCAAAACGAATAGGTCTGATTGTCTCCAAATTTTTTCCACCGTTGAATCCCAGTTTATAGGTGAACTCAAAATCAGGCTTAGACCAGCTTCTACCCAGCTTCCCGAGATTTCCCGCGAGAAACGAACCGGTAATACAAACTACCCCGGTGCTCGAGTGTATTTACAGAAAAACTGTCATCGTCCAGCCCGCGTTCGTGCGCCCGCCCGCGCACATACCGTGTCACCCGCAAGGCCACGTAGGTACACGTCCCTCTTTGTATTTCCGTTCACACGCACATGTGACGCTAATTCACACAAATCGTGCTGTATAGACCATACGACCCACGAAGGATTAAAGTTACAATTAGTAGCTAATTATGTTCAATTTCTGCCGTTCAATTTTATCTAGATCCGTATATATCTGGTTAAATATTTAGACTAGATATATTCTTATTTACAAAATTAAGACTAATATTTACTTATTTGGATAACATATAAATTTTAGGGGTGTAACGGACATTTTACAACTCAACACACTAAATAAGCCAAATGTCTAGAAGCTAAAACTGAAAGAACCAGATTCTATGAGATTCTTCCCACCACAGCTTCTGTCCACAATCTTTCAAAAGCTAGCTTCTCTAGAATCACAAACTAAAAAGAAGTCGGCCTAATTCACTAGGAATAGTCCAGGTGAAATACGGGGACAAGAGTATGCATGATAAATGATCTTGTGGTGTGCTTCACTCTTGTCATGTATATGGAGATTGGAGAGTAAGGTGGTGCACATCGTGTAGAGGCGTCGGACAAACTCGGCTGTGTGTATTTTTTTTAACAAGGGGAAGGACCCCGAAGGGTCCAGACGGTGCCATTAAATGCATGGGCGGTTACAATTTACAGCAGGACCCAAACAAAAACCAGAAATAACCACATGGTCCTTAACTTTTACAGATAACGCCTTGGACAAAAGAATAGAAAAGCAATCAGGTCCAGTACCACCGTCGTTGAGATGGATACCACGCCGACCGTCCTCAATCACACCGGGGACGAAACCACTTGGTCGATCGAGGCCGTGGAACACCGCCATAGCACCACAATTGGGCCTCCTGCCCCAGAGCCACACAGTCTCGAAGCACAGACCGCTAGCTCCATCCTCCTCCCGCTCGACACCACTTCGCCCAGAAGAAGACGGAGTAGCAACTCTGTAGATCAAGACTCTGCAGCAACCGGTTCGCCGTCGCCTCACAGTTCTTCCTGGTTCACCATCAAACTCCACACTCCCGCCACGAGTTGGAGGAGATGAGCCGTGAGCAAAATATTGATGGCAACAACGAGCCAAGAGATCGGACTTATTCCAGCAGCGGCCAGAATCCAGCGCCGAAGAGCTCCACCATGGAGTCCTTAGGAACGCCAGCTCATTCACTCCACTCAATGTGTGCCCGGCAACAGCAAATCGCAGCCTTATTGGGGATGCGAGTTTTCCTCTCCTCATGCAATGGACTCTTGCCACCGCTGCCTTGAGCGAAAAGGTCACTCGGGGCGAACTTCGAAGGCAAAGGCCGACCCCATACGCCATATAGGACACAAACCACAAAAACTAGACTAAAACTAAACCTATATCTACTCCCGGCATCTTCACCTCGCCATCGACAACCGGCAATGCCGGCGAGGATGGCTTGGGTCCGGCCCGGCCGCACACGCGGAAGAACCAAGGAACGGGAGAGAGCTAGAAGAGTCGAGAGAAGGGGGAGAGGGTCTTCCAGCTGTGTGTATATATAGCAGCTTGGGTGAAATATGAGCAAGAGGTGCAGCAGTGCAATCCACGATCAGTAGTAGTAGTAATTCAGTATCCACAAACGAACGCAGCGATCCCACAACGGCTGTGGGTGTTCCGGTCTTATCCAACGGTTAAGACTGCTCCAAGATCCATGTCTACAATTTTACACCAACAACCTTAACATTGTACACTTCTTGCCCCTATAGGGATGAAGCTGGACACGCACACTTCGCCAGTTCACCCCTGTCCCTAACCTCACCCACCAGCCTCCATTCCTCGCCGAGCGACCTGCCGGGGCCGACGACCCTCGGGACGACGAAAACCTTTGCTGCCATGGATCCAGCCAACCCAAGCTCTGACGTCACAATCCATGCTCACCTACATGCCAGCAACCACTGGGCTCTCCTCTCCTGACCCTGGATCATCCGCTGCCGCCACTGATGGGATCAAGGCTTCCGACGACGCCAAGATAAGCAGTAGCTGGCGGGGCAGACGCTAGTTGTTTTCGATCTGGATCTTGTTGCTCTCATTCTTCTTCATGCCGCCACCAGATCTGGTCGACCTGCTCTCTCTCAACATAGCCCATCCCCATCTCGATGGACCACAGATCTGGATGTGGCGGGGTGTGGCGGCCAGTATGGATTAGTATTGGGTTTTCTCCATTCGATCTACTACCCAGCTAGCTTTGCCGTTGTGTTTCTTTGATCTGAACTGTGCCTTTTTTTTCTTTATGTGGTTCCCTAATTTCATTTTCTCTTGCTGTTCCGGATTCTTTTCATTAATTGGAACATATATTTGTTGAGAAATTTTATGTACTGAATCAGCTAACTAATTCTCTAATCGTACTTACGTGCAGAAATCTGCATAATTTTTGTGTTCAACAAAAGAATCGGATGTTCATTAATTAAATTCTTGTTCCTATTCAGAATGCTACTATGTGATACAATCGAAGATTAATTGATTTGTGATTCCAATAAAAAAAATTAACTGATACGTGATCTGGTCCCCTCTGTTCGGTGCTCCCTATATTCCCAAATAAGTGAGAAATAAGGAAAGAAAGAAGGGTATGCTGTACAAAATTACAGGGACTACAATATCAGAAGTTGAGATAAGTGAGGGTGTATATTTGCATAATGTGTGCACCAATCTCAAAGCAAATACAGGAAATGAATGGCCAAAGATAAGACGGTGACCCTAACGTATGGGTAGAGTTTGATTTCCCTCCACAAACCTCACCGACAGGTCATTCGAAAGACATCCATCGTGCGTGCGCCGTTCCCTGTGGTAGATAGGCAACCATCGTGATGGGCCTTATGGCTTTGGAGATGGATCTCAAACCCAGCCAGACACGTAAAAAGGTTCACCGTTTAGGCAACAACAAACCAAGCCCCCAAAATGGTACTGGTAATCGGGCCAGCCCAAACAAGAATGTACACTCTCCCTACATTAGTTGTGTACTACTTCTCATGTTTTGCATGTATACACTTCCCTTTACAAGTGGCCAAATTCGGTGGATACCATAAGGTTGGGGCATCTCTAGCGGGCCGACACAAACGGATCGAGGCTGTCCTATTTGGTCTCATCGGATAGGAGGACTCCTAAAACTGCCCCAACGGCTAGACCTGAGATTTGTACATCCAATCCAAACAAGAATTTTAAGAACCAAGAGATTTGGGCCCCGGGAGTCTAGATTGGACCGCAGCGGTGGGCTTCTCGGCACCTCCTATGGTGTGATGTTGCTGCCGGTGAGGGACCTCGCATGGTCATCGATCTAGAGGACGGCGTCGAGCTCGGGGTGGTTGTTGGGTGATGAGGCGGAGGCGGGAGGTCATGAACATGAGCCGACAGTCAACGTGGAAGCCACCACATGTGGTCATCGTCGTCGAGGACGCGGTCGTCGTCGAGAACAACCACATGAGTTGGGTTAGGTTGCGGCGCTGGGGAAAGGGAAGGGCTCACGTGGAACGTGGGGAATTAGGGTTGGACGGGGTCTAGGCATCTAGGGTTATCTACTCCAAGGTGTACTATGTGTTGATTCAGAACTATTTGAGGGACCTATATAAAAAATGTGTCACAGACATTGACTTGTTGGTGGACTTTGCACAAATCTCCAACAAATCGTGAGGCACATATATTGTTGTGTACATGTGATAAATCCACACTCCCTGAAGACTAATGAAGTTGCGATGGTATCGGTGGTGACCACGTATCGTGGTAGGTTGTTAAGAAAGGGCTGGAAACTTACATGCTACTGTCAAAGAGCTCAGAAAAAAAGTTCGCGGAGAACCTACACAAGTCAAGGCTGAAAATGGATTACTAAACACACCTTTTGTTCACAAAATAACTTTTAATGCATACTCATGATTGCCATGGTCTAGGTCTTTCTTCTTTAGTACGCCTGGTCGTTGAAACAGGATCATCATGTGTGTACTCAGCATTTTCTACTTTTTTTTGCATGCAAAAGGGGGAAATAATAGCTTCCTCTTGCCAAGCTGACAGAGCCAGCATGGAGCTTGCAATGTCCTTTGACGTCGTTTGGTGCAATCCTAAGCGTTGTAGATTGTGTCACGAAATTTTCTCCAAGATTCAATAGTCGGCGTCGCGCGCAGCTCCATTCCCACCAGTCTGGCCGCGAGAGGCGACTTGTTGAGCTTGGCGGCGATCTTCGCTCCGATAACTTGGAGTATATCCCGGTCGGGGTGTTCCTCTACTACGCCGTCATCCCCAAGCGCGCAGTGCATGAACAGGCGAAGAAACACATCGTCGTCCAGCTCGCGGATCGGAATGCAGCCGGATTTCGTGGCGCCAAGATCCCGCAGCGCGTCGACGGAGCGGGCGGTAAGGAGGACCTTGCTCCCGGATGCCACGACGTCGAGCGGCGAGAGAATCTTTTTCAGTTCCTCGTTGCCGTCGCAACGGACGTCGTCGAGCACCAGGAGGAGCCGCTTCCCGCGCAGCTCGTCCTCGAGGCTCCTCCTCAGCAGGGAAACGATGTCGTCGTTGTTGCCGTGGCCGTCGCGGTCAAAGAGAGGATAGCGCCCCGTGGCCTCCTGCTTCATCATGTCGTCGGTGTCGGTGTCGGTGTCGCTGTCGAAGAGAGGATATGACGGTGGTCGCCCCGTGTCCTGGTGGCTCTTGATGTCAGTGTCGCTGTCGCGGTCGAAGACTTGATCATCATGTCGCTGCATGACCGCCTGCTTCATCATGTCGTCCAAGATGACTCCATGCGGCGGGGTGGGATGATAGCGGCGGACCTGGACCCAGATGAAGAGTTGGAAGAAACGGGAGCCTCCGTCCTCGTTCTTGTCCTCTTTTGCGAGATCGTAGGCGCGCTGGGCGAGGGTCGTCTTCCCGGACCCGGCGGCGCCATGGATGCCCATCACGGCGTAAGGCCGACGACCGTCGTCGTCGTCCTGCTGCGTGCCGTAAAGCGCGTCCACGATCTTCCTGCACTCCGCGTCACGGACGATCACCTTGTCGATGCTTGGCAATGGCAGGTCGAGCTGGAAGTCCTTCCACGCCTTCTCGATCAGGTCCTCCACCTCGAGGCGTTTTTTATTGAGATTCTTAATCTCCGGCGCCTCGACACGGCTCGGGTGGAAGATGCTGGAGAGGGTCTGGAGCTTCCTCCCCACCCAGCTCGGCTCGAAGAAGGGGTTGCGCCTCTCCGGGAGATACGGGATCTGGCTCTCGCGCTCCAAGACGTAGTCCAGCGTCTTCTCGGCTTGCGAGAGCCTAGGCCGGACGATCTCCATTCTAAGCCCCTCCTGCGGCCACATAACTCACGTCGTCCTGATCTATCCCTCCTAGGGTTCTGCTGCTTGCTGTGTTGTGTGTGCAAATATATCCACGCCGAGTTGACGTCGAATTCCTTTCCAACTCGATCCAATATATATGGTATCCTCCAATCGTCCATGGATTGGAATCCAACTAGCCTGTCGTTGCTGGAAATGGAATATGATCGATCGGATCCGATTCAAATACTAGTACAAGGTGATCTATTTGTTACCTTATATAAGTCGAAATTATTTTCCCACACATATTATATAGGGGATCAGCCCAATGAGTTATGGTGCTGCACGCCACGCCCGGCTGAACGGACCCGGTTGTTCATAAGCAAAGCAAAAGATAGAAGTCCAAAAGTGACTCATGTGTACATCAATATGAATTAAAGCTTTCATCAATTATTTGTTTCGTGCTTTTCTCTTTCATCCAAGGCATCTCATTCGTCCGATCTTCCTCACTTTGCTGTCAGACTATGTCAGTATTTTTTACGTCTTTTGTGGACCTTTGTCGTATAGCATCGAGAAGAGAGTGTGCTTTCTATCTAGTTTGATAGTGCAAACCTATCCCATCTATGATGATCGATCCCTTCCTAATAAGAAAATAAGTCCAAGGTAAATTAGCAAGAATTCGTATCGGAACTCCCATTTTTCCAGGATAATCCGAACAGACCAATTTGAGTTAGAAAGTTGGTATCGTTACGTCTCAAGACAAACCACTACCAAAAACAGATCTGGTAATCGGAGAATTTTCTAATAAAGACATAGAGGTTGAAGAGAAAGATATAAGGGCATCCACTATGTTGGCAACAAGGTTATCCATAAGCAAAAAGTAGTCAACAAGTGAAGGGTTTCGCGGCATAGTAAATCAAAATTTTCTACGGATGCGAACAGAGGGAAGCCAAGATCTAATCTAGGAGATGCAAACAACGAGAGAGATTGGATTAGATCTTCATACCCTTGAAGATTCAGACAGCGTTAAATCGGAACGTGGGTGATGTAGTCGTACCGCTTCTCCTCCTCGCGATCCGATCCGATCCAGCACCACAAGTGGCGGTGCCTCCGTGAGATGCACACGCAAAGACTCGACGCCTCCTCCTTCCTCGGACCAGCAAGTATGGTGGAGAGATGGATTGGATCTACAACACGACGGGCGTGGTGTATATGGTGGAGAATTTCGCAGCAGGCTTCGCCACAAACAAATGGGAGGGAGAGAGGAAGGGCAGCAGGGCGGCTAGGGTTGGAGGGGAAGGTGTGTGGGGAGGGGCGCCTCAGCCCTCTTTATATAGAGGGGGGGGGCGGCCAGCCCTTTCCCCTCCTCCAAGCCTTGGGCCGGCGGCCAAGGGAGGGAGGAGTGGGGGGCAAGGACTCTCCCCCTTCTAGAAGCCCTAATTAGGGTTTCCCCTTGGATGGCCGGCTGGGCCCTATGGGGCCTTGTGCCCCTGGCCCAAAGCGGCCAGGGCACTCCCTCATAGGCCCATGCCCCCTCCTGACAGGTGGGACCACGTTGGTCCCCCTCCGGAAGGTTCTAGAAGCTTCCGGTACAATACCGATTAACCCGGAACAATTCCGAACTCCAAAAACTGCACTGCCTTATATGAATCTTATTCTCGGACCACTCGGAACCTCTCGTAATATCCCGGACCCCATCCGAGACTCGAACAAAAACTCATAAACCAATTATCCAATCTATCCTAGCGTCGAGACACGTTATGTGTGACCTGCGGGTTCGAGAATATGAGACATGATCTTCTATCAATAATCAACAGGGGCCGAAACCCATATTGACTCCACACATTCATCGATGACCATATCGGATGAACCACGATGCCAGGATTCAATCAATCCCATATATATATTCCCTTCGTCGCGATATTTTACTTGCCCGAGATTCGATCGTCGATGCCGTCCATACCTAGTTCAATCTCGTTCACGAAGTACTTTACTCATTCCGTAATCCGATATCACTTTGTGATTAACTCCTTAACCACATGCTTGCAAGCGGTGTTGATATCGATTACTGAGTGGGCCCAAAGTATATCTCTCCGACTTGGGAGGGACAAATTCCATCTCGATACATACAAACCAACAGATACTTTCCGATCACCTGAGAGACACCTTTATGATCACCCTCTCATAGGATGACGTTTGATGACCTCAAAGCTTTCTTCCGATACCAGGGAGTTGTATTATCTCATGGTCTAAGGAATACAATATTTGACATAAGAAAAGCTTCGCAAAGACGAACACGATGACACGATCTAATTGCTTATTTCGGTTTGGGTCATCACCATATCATTCTCCCAATGATATGATCTCATTATTAATTGACAACTCATGTCCATGGCTAGGAAACCTTAACCATCATTAATCAATGAGCTAGTCCATAGAGGCATACTAGGGACACGGTGTTGTTCACAAACCACACAAGTATTAATGTTTCCGCTTAATACAATTCTAGCATGGAATATAAACTTTATCATGAACAAGAATTATAATAATAACATCTTTATTATTGCCTCTAGGGCATAATTCCAACAACAAGAAGTTCCACATACATAGTGGAGGCTATCAATAAGCTATCCATAAGCTCAAAACCTTAAGAGTGATCTACAAACTTGTGAGTTGTCCATAAGCAATAGAATACTATTTTAGTTTCTCCTCTCTCTCTCTCTCTCTCTCTCTCTCTCTCTCTCTCTCTCTCTTCTCGCATTTGTGCAACATTAACCGACACGTGGGTCCATCTTATAGACAAGTTCAACTAGATACATTGTGATGCAATCAATAAGCTTGTAGTGTGATACATGGGTCCCACCTTATGGACAAGTTCTTCCACATACATAGGTGATGCCATAAGCTTGGGGTCTATAGTGCGTACCCGGGAGCATCCCACTACTTCCAATTTGACTACCAACTATATAGGAAGATCTTCCAAGAAGGGTATCTGACGTCCGGACGCATGTCGTTGGGTAGGGTCATCCCTAGCACAAGTTCATCTTATTTGTCTACTTGGCTCACGAAAGAGTTTTCTTTGCTTTGTTTACTCAAGATCGACGGAGAGAGGAGTTAAGACCATCTATTTTGGAAGATGAAAGAAGAGAAAGCTAATAAAAAGTAGATACAAATTTCAAATTCTAGGCCAGACTAAAGCAAAGACAATGTTCGGTTGAGCATCATGTTCTAATAGCACATCATCGAGGACGGGGAATTCGATCACTACACAACTCTAGCCTGCAAGTGTTGCTTTACTGATACGATTGAAAACGTATCTATAATTTTTGATGTTCCATGCTTGTTTAGTATCTACTTTGCTTTGCTTTGTCTATACTTTGAGGTGTTTTTATATGTTTTTCTAGACTAACCTATTAAAAATATGCCACAGTGCGAGTTGCCTGTTTTCTTCTGTTTTTTGTTACAGAAAAGGCAAATCGGTATTCTCGGAATTGGACGGGACAAAAGCCAAAGTCAATATTTTACCATGGGGAACACGGAGACAGAATACGAGACGGAGGGGAGCCACCAGGGGGCCACACCCCCTGGCCACGCGGCTAACCCTAGCCCGCGCCTGGGGGTGCGGCCGCCCTGGCTGCCCCCTGCCTCGCCTCTTCGCCTATAAAGACCCCCTGATACCAAAACCCTAAGTACCCGATCAATATTCCACGAAACAGTTTGTAGCCGCCGCCACCATCGTCCCTAGATCGGGGGATCTGAAGCTCTTCCCGGCACCCTACCGGAGGGTAGATCATCCCGGAGGTCTTCATCTTCATCATGCCAGCCTGCGGTATGAAGCGTGAGTAGTTCCACCTTGGACTACGGGTCTATGTAGTAGCTTGATGGTTGTATCTCCTCTTTTGTGCTACCATGTTTAGATCTTTTGAGCTCCGTTCATGATTAAGTTCATCTATTTTTAATCATGCATGTTGTGTTTGCGGGGATCTGATGGATATTGAGATTACTATGTCAGATTGATTAATGGTTTTGTCTTATTGATTATATCATGTCTGTGTTGTTTGTGATCTTGCATGCTCTCCGTTTCTAGTAGCTATCTTGGCCAAGTAGATGCTAGTGACTCCAAGAGTGGGTATTTGTGCTCGATAGTGGGTCCATGCCTCTATTTAATCTAAGGAAAGTGACAGAAATATCTAAGGTTGTAGATGTGATGTTGCTACTAGGGAGAAAACAACGGTCTGTTGTTTATGGAACAAGTGGATTGTTTACGTTACACACTTTTAAAGAAGTTATTTGTTGCTTGCAACTTTATACTGGAGGGGGTCGGATGATAACCTGAAGGTGGATTACTAGTCATAGATGCAGTTGGATGGCGGTCTGTGTATCTTGTTGTATTTCCCAATCGAATCTCATAGGATCATGAATGTCTAGTATTGCATTGTTATTTCTTGCTTAGTCCTGTCAATTGTCCTGCTGTAATTTGTTTACCCAGCATGTCATGTTTGTTTATCTTAAGGAGAACACCTCTAGTAAACTATGGACCACGGTCCAATCATTATCATTGATACATCTTCCAATGTTATTGTTTACTTTCTGCAAACCACCATTACCTTCCACACCATACAATTAACCCTTTGTTTTCAGCAAACCGGTGATATTGACAACCTCACTGTTCGTTGGGGCAAAGTCTTGAGTTTGTGTTGTGCAGGTTTCCAAGTTGCTAGCAACACATTTGAGTCGTTTTCTTTCTCCTATTGGTTCGATAACCTTGGTTTCTTACTGAGAGAAGACTTGCTGCTGTGATCATGACACCTTCCTCTTGGGGACTCCCAACGAAGCTCTACATTGATCTGAGCCATCATCATTTACACAACTTAAATCTTCCTCCCCATCTTTATTTTCGGTAGGTTAGATAACCGGGCGATAAAAGAAAATAACTGTTCGTCGTACCTGAAGTGTGACAATAAAACAAGATCCTGTCTAATTTGGAAAGTGTTGGGCTAGGATGTTTGTTCAAGTAGGGTGAATAGTCGGCTTAGTAGGGGTACCTCATTAAATTACAGTTCTTGAATCATGTTATTTCAGAGGATGGTGTTGACGAGGTTTAATCTCGTCAATGCCCATTGTTATG
Source organism: Avena insularis (assembly GCA_023614405.1). Classification (NCBI taxonomy): domain Eukaryota; kingdom Viridiplantae; phylum Streptophyta; class Magnoliopsida; order Poales; family Poaceae; genus Avena; species Avena insularis. The sequence continues at coordinate 370,504,623 of CM042695.1, read as the reverse complement.
GACTTGGGTTTTGGAGAAGATGGGGATGCTGGAGATCGTGGCACGGTTAACAGACAAGCAACCAGGGGACACGAGATTTACCCAGGTTCAGGCCCCCGGAGGGAAAACCCTACTCCTGCTTGTCTGCTCTTTGATTACGGTGGAACCGAAGGTTACAGGGTGCGCAGATTCGATCTGGCGTGGATGCGTGTACAAAAGTATGAGTCGAGGTGAGGTGAGTTGAGTTGCCCTAGGACGTGCCCTCCTGGCCTTTATATAGACTTAGGCAGGTCTCGGGCGTAGTCCTAGTCGATTACAAGTTCTAGGGTTTTACCCCTTCGAATTTCCTATCTCCACTAGTCTTGCTCTCCAAGGATCCGAAGGCGTCATGGGCCTTGGCCACCCGAAAATCTTCATGGGCCAGCGTATATCTGCTGTGGGCCTTCCTTGGGCTGGACTAGCTATGCTGAAGTTACGTACCCGTAGGGTATAACCATGTCAGTAGCCCCCGAGTGATCAGTCGAATCATAGATTCGGCTAAGGACTCTTCCATCCTTCGGGAGCAGTATATGTGTGTAGGGATTGTTGATGTGTGTGCCTGACTCACCCGACGGATCAGGGTCAGTTAACTGTCTTAGGACGAAACAACACGATCTTCTTCAGATTCGGGTCCCTCAACCCGGACCTGGAACATATGCTGGCGTAATTCGACTCAGGCCGCGGAGGACTTACAGGAGTGGAATTCCAGTGATTTTAATTGGTGTACCCAACGCGTCCGTCGGGATTTTTCATCGTACTGGTAGTGCAGTTCATACTAGCGAGCGCGATCAGTGCGTTGTCAGGCCATCAGATGATATCTTTAGGTCTTATCTTTGCGTCACAGACGCAGCATCCGAATGTTTATCACCGCGGAGGTGTTTCGGGTGGCCAAGGAGGATGTTACTCACTTAGCATTAATTGGGGCAGAGTTGCCGAAAAGTTTTGCGTGCTGATCCGAAAGATTGCAGTCGAAGATTTCATAGGGTGCGCGACCAGCGCTCCCTATGGGAGTAGCCCCCAAGTGTCTGTTCGAGTCGTAGACTCGAACGGAGACTTTTAGTTTAAGCATTATTTCAATCATTAGGTCCGCAGGACTCGAAAATCTTCGGATGCTTAAATCCATCCTCCCTATGGGAGTAGCCCCCGAGTCCGTAGTGGAGTCGCAGACTCGACGTCGGACTCAAAGATTTGTTCCATGGCGTAGTTCATTGGCGTGCCACTCGAAGATCTTTTGTGTGCGCGACCAGCGCTCCAGTTTGGAGTAGCCCCCGAGTGTCTGGCGGAGTCGTAGACTCGGGCAGAGACTCGAGTCTTGTATTGTGCAGTTATAGTCGACAATCTCGTGAGCGTACCGTTGACCCGGAAGTACATCGGGTCAGCGTCGCGCCTGTGTAGCATCAAGTGATGCAACCATCCGAGGAGGTTTTCGACTCGGGCCTTGAGTTTATGGCGTAGCCAGTTGTTTCGTCGACTCCTGTTGGAGGACCCGATAGAATAGCTCGACGTAGGACTCAGAGAAATAATTTTGTCCTCATTTGTCTGTCGGGTGCGCGGCCAGCGCTCCTGATAGGAGTAGCCCCCAAGTATTTAGTCGAATCGTAGATTCGAGTGAGTACTTTTAGCTGTGGAGCCGAAGTGGTGCTAGTATAGCTATTGATGACGTCAGTGCTTACGATCGATGACCTCAAGCGTCTGCTACGCCAGAGATGACTTGACTGGACGAAGCGTGGGTCCCACTTGCTGACTTTGAATTGACCGGTCACGCGCGGCGTGGAGATGATTACGGCGTCTCCTTGATTTCCGCACGTAGTGGACGGCGTGGTAACGACGGTTCGTTTTGGTGCTGACACGTGTACGGCCAGATCTACCGTTGGCGTTAGGTCTTCTCGATGGACGGTCAGCGTGCGTCGTCTTCGCTGTTATAATCCCTGGTGAAATCGTGGTTTGTTTTTCACCGCAGCAGTTCATCTATTCACTGCCCCTTTGTTCTTGAGCTATTCTTGCTGCGCGCTGAGAGTTTCCTCCATATTTCCTTTGTCTTTCTTCGTTGGCAACGCCACCACCGCCGTAGCGCCATGGGGAAACCAAAGAAGTCCTCATATGCAGTTGGGACCAGCGCCGCCGGAGGCAAGAAGGGCACCGCCATCGCCAGCCATCGACGGTGGTGGCGGCGATCGAACGCTGGAGAGCGATCTCAAAACTGCACGAGCGGAGCCTGATCCGCAAGACACGACGGCCGTGATACTCCACGGCAATGAGGTAATCCCCGCCCCCATCCGGGTATCGGGTTATGTTTGTTGCCTTCATGATTCGTGGGTTTTCTTTTCCGTCCATGACTTCCTTCGTGGACTGCTTTTTCTATGGGGTTCAACTCCATCATCTGTCTCCCAACTCCCTTCTTCACATTGCGTGTTTTATTACGCTGCAGTGTTGGCTTGGCATTGAGCCGCACTTTGGCCTCTTCCGGAAGCTTTATTCCGTGAAGAGGCAGTCTGGTTCGGATGGTGTGTATCCCATTGGGGGTTTCATCATCTCCCTCAGTCCCAATGTGCAATTCTTTTCCGTTTCCATGTCCGAGTCTGTCCAGTACTGGCGGAGGAAATGGTTTTACATCCGTGACTCGTACTGCCTGGGCAAGATTTTGGTCTCGTTCCTTTTGACCCCTCCTAGTTGATTGAGAAGAAAAGATCCTGGAAAAACCAAATCTTGGATGGTGAGGTGGCGGAGGTAGAGGCCCTGTATCGTCGGGTGGAGGATCTCCAATTGATTCCTGAGAAGGAGGTGAACGGTGTCGACATCATCCGGACGTTTCTTGAGCGTCGGGTGAAGCCCCTTCAAGCGAGGGCGCATCCGATGTTTCTTTACTCTGGGCGACGTGATCCGATGAGGGTTTCGAGTGAGAAAATCTCCGAGGCGGAACTTGACAAGGATCTTCGCGCGCTGTTGAAGTTCAAGGTTGACGAAAAAATCCCGGGGAAGTCGCTGACTCCTCCCTTTTCTTCGACGTTGGTCGTACCGAAGGTGTAGATTTGCGCACGTAGTGCTTCCCTTTTGTTTTTGTTGGGTGTTTATTTGTGTCCTTTGTTTGCTAACAAAGTTTCTTCTCATCTTGTAGAGCTTCAAAGTGCCGAGCATGGCACCACCATTGCCCGAAAGGTATCCGAATGCCCCGGATAATGAAGTGGTGGATTCCGTGTCCGAGCTACCGTCAGCGCGATCCCCAGCGGAGGATGCCGATGAATCGAGTGAGGACCATTCGCGCAAGCGATCACGGAGCTCGAGCAAGTCTTCGGATGCTTCAACTTCTCCGACTCCCAGAAATCCTCTGGGCCTTGAGCGTCATGATGATGTTCATGGGGGTTCTTCCTCTCCTTTCACGCCATTCTGTGGCTGTTGCTCCGCACCCGCCAGCAAAGCGGAAGAAGGAAGAGAAGAAGGAGGAGAAGAAGGAAGAAAAGAAGGAGGAGAAGAGGGCCCGAAGGGCTTCTCCTATCTTCGACCTGAGCGCGTTGGGCTCGTAAGTTTTCTTGTTGCCACTGTTGTCCTTTGTTTTTATGATGTTTGCACCTGTGCTGATTGGCTTCGTATGCAGGCAATCCTCCGACGGCTCCAGTGATGGTGCGGGGGAGATGATGGGGGAGTCGAACATTGCGTCGCCTCCTCCTCAGACGGTGGCGACTTCGGGTGGCGCTGCGCCAGTTCCTCCTGTGCAGGAGAGGCTGGTGGTTGCGCCTCAGAATTTCGCAGGCGGGCCTGCGGGTTCGCCTTCGGAGCACGTAAGTTTTCCTGCTTGATGTTACGGGGGGAGCCCCCGAGTGTCTTCGTATGCTGATGTTGTTTATGCTTCTTTGTATTGGGCGTAGCCCCCAAGTCCTGCTCTTACTACTATTGCCTGTTGCTGCAGCCTTTTGTCCAAGAGGCCAAGCGGCTGGTGGAGGAACGCCTGACGCTGGAGGCGAAACTGCGGCAGCTTCAAGGTATTCGTCTGCCTTGTAGTACTTCTCTTGCTTATCCTGGTACTGTTCTTTGACACTTGCTTGTTGTAAATGCAGAGGAGCATAACGACTCTCTCCGTGAGGTCGATGCTCTGAAGAAGAGCCTTGGCCAATCGGAGCAGAAGGTCAAGCCGCCATCAAGCGAGAGAGCGCCTTGAGCTGGAGCTGACGAAGGCAGCCGAAGCGAAAGAGCGTCTGCAGCAGGAGGCCGCAGATCGTGAGGAGCAGCTGGCCACCGTTGCGGCTGCTCGTGAAAAAGGGGTGGCGGAGAAGCTCATGGCTGCTGCCAAGGCTATTTCGGGTGAGCGCTAGCTTTTGTACTTGCTTCTTTTTCTGCGGATCTTCTTCTATGTTGCATTTCTTCATGTTTTCTTCTTTTTTGTCTCAGATGCCGCAGGCATCGAGTTTGACCGCGGTGCTGTGGAGCACGGGAGTGCTCTAGATGATGCCACTGTAGCGGTCGAGGACCGCAAAGACCGTCGTCAAATCCTTGCCAAGGCGAAGAGGTCCTTGGTCGCTTCTACCAGAGCTCTTCCGGCGGGCGATCCCTTGAAGACGGGTGCCCCGGAAGGATCTGACCGAAGCGCTACCGCAGCGCATAAGCGAAGCGTATGGGCATCGGCGTCCGTCCGGGCTGGCGATGGCCATGGCGGCTGGGGCGGAGCTGGACCTGCCCAGACATTTCTCGGATGCCTACAGCGGATGGATCCAAGGTAGCCTTCGCGCCTATTCCGCTTCGCTGCATTTATATGGGCCCAAGCTCATTGACTTGCTGTCTGAGTACGCATTGCGGCAGCAGGGCGAGGCCAAAGCTAGGCAGTCTAGTTCTGAGGCGACTCAGTGTCCTCCGCCTTAGGCATAGTAGACGTAGGGTAGTTTGTAGTCTATTTTGTTGTAAATATCTTTTGTAGTATCATCCTTGTGCCACGTAGTGGCCTTATATACTTTAATGAATTCCTCCGAGTTGTGCTCTATTCTTGACTGAATGTCTGTGTGCCTTCTTTTTTCTGCTGCTATAGGTTCCTTCGGGTGCTGACCCGGTTGACACTTCATCCGAAAGGCCCTTGCGAGCATCATTGGATGATTCCTCGCAGCTCGCGTTTCTTCGAGATCGCGTGCGCAGCTTAGAGAGAGATTTGCTTGGGTTACGCGGTCGCGCTGACGTTTGGAAATCCAAAGCAGACCGTGGTGCAGCCAAAGAGGAGTATTTGATGGCGGAGCTGGGTCGGCTGTCCGAGCAGCTGCAATGTAAGTTGATCCTTCTTTCGGGTTGTAGCTCAGTTCTTCGGGTGAGCCTGCTGGCCTTACTCTTGTTTTGTGCGGTTGTCGCAGGTGCCAATCTTGCTCCGAGGGAAGAAAAGGAGCGTATTGCTGTTCGAGTCAATTGCTTGACTCAACAGGACATGGAGGCCGGCGGCTTCTTCTGGATGGATCGTGATCGTGCCATAGTTCTGGCGATGGTGCAGGATCGTGTCTACCAGGTTTCGCGGGTGCTCCGCCAGGTGCAGACATCGCTTTCCTCAGTGTTGCACGTCATGTTTCCGTTGGATGCCGTGCCAACAACCCTTGCAGGTCTTCTGGCGAAGTTTCGGAGTGCCAGCAATGTCAAGGAGCTGGTGCGGGAGCAGCTCGTCGCAGGGGTGAAGGCTGCCTTGTCTCTTGTGAGGGTGCACCGCCCTGATGTAGATTTGGCTGCTGTGGCGACTGGGCCACCTCCTCGACCAGATGGTGGCGAGTGGAATATGCGTCCGCATTACGTAGCTGTAAGGCGATGTCGAACAGATTGTAGATTTGTTTGAGCAGCGTGCTCAGTTATTCTTCAGAATATGTAGGACCTGAAAATAAGCAGATAGATGTAAAATTTGTATATTGCGGGCGTGTATGTGCCCTTTGTTGTAAAGGTTTGCGTTGGCGAGCACGTGCTTTGATTTAGTACGTGTCCTTTTCGTTTGTTCGACGTGGTCACTACTCGTGTACACGCTTTTGTCCTCGGTCGATGAAATCGTGAGGTGGGGATCCCGAGTGCGTTTGTAGCATGTGATAAAGATGCAGAGAAATAGTCAACGAAGGTTGGGGGGCGACACTTAGCTTTATTTGTATCGTAATGGAGGAGGTACATGGTTCGCTGAGTAGCCTTGGCTGTAAGCCTTATCGAAAAGGTGGTACATTGCTATGGGTAGAATCGCAGTGCGAGATGTTCCATGGGTTGGAGTATGACTCCGCACTTCACGTGCTTGAGGCGATAGGCGCCACCGGGATGACCTCTGTGATGGCATAGGGTCCTTCCCATGGTGACTCGAGTTTATTCGGTCGCTTTGCTTAAGTCGCAAGACGAGGTCTCCTTCGACGGCGACCTTGGCCTTGTGGTAGTTGCGGAGACTTTGCTGGTACATCGCTGATCTAGCTGCTGCTATATCCCGTGCTTCGTCGAGTGTGTCGACGGCATCTTTGAGTGCAGCCGTGGATTCGGCTTCGCTGTAAGCGACGACTCGTGGAGCCTGGTGGCGTACTTCGGCTGGTAGCACGGCCTCATCTCCGTGCACCATGAAGAACGACGTGTAGCCGGTGGAGCTGTTTGGCGTAGTACGTAAGCTCCACAGGACAGACGGTAGCTCTTTCGTCCAGTTTCCAGCTATGTGCTCGAGTGAGCTCATGAGGCGCTTCTTGATGCCAGTGCCGATTAGGCCGTTGGCCTTTTCCACTTGCCCGATTGTTTGCGGGTGTGCCACTGAGGCATACGTGATGTTGATCCCGAGGCCTTCGCAGAAGTCCTGGAATTCTTCGGAGATGAAGTTCCATCCGTTGTCGGTGATGATGCTGTGTGGTACGCCGAACCTGTAGACAATGGATTCGAAGAATTTGACGGCAGTTTTGCCCTTCTGGTTGGTGACTGGCATTGCCTCGATCCACTTGGTGAATTTATCGACTGCGACCAGGAGGAAGACGTGTCCTCCCGTCGAGGATTTTGGCAGTTTGCCGATCATGTCGAGGCCCCATTGGGCAAAAGGCCAGGCTATGGGTATGGGTCAAAGTTTGGACCCAGGTGTGTGCGGTTTGTCGGCGAACCGTTGGCACCCGTTGCATCTTCGGACGATGTCTTTCGCGTCGCTCATGGCCGTTGGCCAGTAGAATCCTGCTCGCAGAGCTTTGGCGACGAGGGAGCGGCTACCTGCGTGGTGGCCGCAGATGCCCTCGTGGATATCTTGGAGTATGGCCTTGCCGTCATTGATGGTGACACACCGTTGTAGTACGCCCGTAATGCTGCGTTTGTACAGCTCGTCGTTGATGATGGTGAAGGCTTTTGACCGACGGGATATGCGCCGGGCATCTGTCGGGCTGTCTGGCAATTCTCCGTTTATCAGGAACTGGAGGTATGGACGTGTCCAAGTTTCGTCGACTGCCATGAACTGCATCAGGTTGACCATGGCAACTTCGGTATCCATCTTTTCGGGTCCTTCATGACCCTCGGGTAGCGTAGCCCCCGAGTGTTCTGCTTCTTCGGGTGATCCCTTGGGGAATTTCCGCTTGATAGATGGCACGCAGATCTGTTCGAGGAACACACCTGGTGGTACCTTTGCACAAGTGGAGCCGATGTTGGCGAGTCTATCGGCCTCCTCGTTGCTCTCTCTTCCAACGTGCCGAAGTTCGCAGCCGTCAAATTCTCCTTCGAGTGCGTTGTATAGCGCGCGGTACGCGATCATGTTTTCAGCGTGCGCCGCACTCATTCATCGTCTGGCAGACGACAAGGTTGGAGTCACCAGATGACCAGCGCGTTGCGCCACATATTTTGCCATCTTCATGCCATGGATGAGGGCTTCAGATTCGCCTCGTTGTTGGAGGCTCTGAATTTCATCCAAGGACGTACTTCATCTTGTCACCTTGCGGGAGGTCAAGATGACTCCTGCTCCGGCTTCGCGTTTGGAGCCGTCAAAATGCATTATCCAGGACTGCGACATGTCTGGGGTGTCAGGCAGCTGCAGCTCCATCCAGTGCACCAGGAAGTCCGGAAGGACTTGAGATTTGATTGCGTGTCGCTTCTCGTAGATGATGTCCAGGGTGATAGTTCAATGCACCACAGGGCCACGCGCCCTGTGGCCTCTAGGTTATTCAGGATGCTGTTTAGGGGTGCCTCGTTGGCGACCATCACCGATGCTCACGGAAGTAGTGGCTCATCGTCGAGCCGTCATGAACACGCCGTGAGGCCAGCTTCAGTAGTGCGGGTACCGCTGTTTTGTTGGAGTGAGAACCTCGCTGAGGTAGTAAATTGGGCGTTGTACCCGTGGGTCTTGCCTTCTTCGGTCGTTCGACCACAAGTCATCTTTGACCACCGGTGTGTGGCTGCTATGTACAAGAACAGGGGCTCGCGCTTTTTGGCGTAACCAAAGCGGGCGAGGTGGAGAGGAGCCGCTTGAGGCTTTCGAATCGTCGTTGGCTTCGTGTCCACTGAACTTGTCCGCCTTGCGCAGTTGGTAAAATGGTAGGGCCTTCGCCCATGCGGCCGATGAACACGCTTAGTGCCGCCATCGCTCGCGAGCTGCTGAACGCCCTTGAGGTTTTTCGGCTTCTCCATTGTCATGATAGCTTTGATTTTCTTCGGGTTCGCTTCAATCCCTCGTTGAGAGATGAAGTACCCGAGCAGCTGACCCGAGGGGACGCCGAAGGCGCACTTTTCTGGATTGAGCTTGATCCTGTAGCGATCAAGGTTGTCGAACGTCTCGCGGAGATCGTCGATAAGTGTTCTTGCCTCCTTGGTTTTTATGACTATGTCGTCGACATAGACTTGGACGTTGCGACCGATCTGGTCCTTGAGGCAGGCCTGCATGCATCGCTGGTACGTGGCACCCGCGTTCTTTAGCCCGAAGGGCATTGTGTTGTAGCAGTATACTCCGAACGGTGTGATGAACGCCGTTTTCTCCTGATCTTCGACCTTGAGTCGAATCTGGTTATAGCCTGAGTAGGCGTCGAGGAAGGAGAGTTTCTCACAACCTGCAGTCGAATCGATGATCTGGTCGATCCAAGGAAGAGGGAAGTGGTCCTTAGTGCAATGTTTATTTAGTGACGTGAAGTCCACGCACATCCGCAGGATGTCCGTGTCCTTTTTCGGGACCATCACCGTGTTTGCCAGCCACTCGCTTTCCTTGATTTCCCGGATGAAGTCTGCTGCGAGTAATCTGTTGATCTCCTTGCCGATAGCTTCGCTGGCTCGGCGGTCTTCGGATGGACGCTTGATCGGCTTGGTGTCCGGAAGACATTGAGTGCGTGCTCGGCGAATTTCGAACTCTGGCATGTCCGCAGGACACCAGGCGAAGATATCCCAGTGCTCACGGAGGAATTCGACGAGCGCGCCTTCCTATGCAGTGCTGAGGTCGTTGGTGATCAGCGCCGTCTTGGAGGCATCCGTTGGATGGACTTGCACTTTCTTGGTGTTGATGGTGGAGTCGAAAGACATGTCAGGTGCGTTCTGCTTGGTGACTGGGGGTAGCCCATTTTCCGTCACCTCGCGGAGCCTTACAAGCTCTTCTTGCATGCCGAAAGACTGGGAGATTTTGTTGAAATCCCTGTCGCATTGGTCCGATCGGGTGAAGCTCCCGTGGACTGTGATGCCGCCTTGGTCCCGCATCTTGAGTAGTAGGTATGCGTGGTGGGACGGCCAGAACCTTGAATGCTACACGTCCCAGATGGCATGGTATTGCGACGGCCAGTCCACCACTTCGAATTCTAGGCGCTCCTGCCGAAAGTTGTCTGGCTTCCCGAAGATGACGTCGAGCCCTATTTTGCCCAGGGGGAGATGCCCTTCCCTGGAACAATGCCGTGGAACATTGTGTCTGATTGTTCCAGGCTGCATTGCGGGATCCGCATAGCTGCTAGAGTGCTTGCGAACATTAGGTTGATGCCGCTGCCGCCGTCCATGAAGACGCGACTCATCTCGAAGCCTCCGATCTACGCCCAAAGACCAGGGCAGCATGACCTGGCGAGGGATCCGCAAGGGTGATCCGCGCGAGTGAATGTGATGCAGGACTCGATCCGCTGAGGTACTCGTGGATTGCGATGAGTTGCCACGGCCAAGTTGATTTGTCGGGTGATTTTCTTCGCACCTGTTGGGGGCGCCCTTCCGGATCATATTTAGCGCCCTTTGGTGGGGGTATGCGACCGACGTTGTTTTGACTGGTGCGATTGGTTGATTTGGGCCTCAATAGGCGGCGTGGAGGAGCTCCGTGCTATTTCACTTGGCGCAGTGCGTTTCGAACGCAGAATTGGAGTTTGTTGCCTCATCGCATCATGCCTTCGCTGAGTTTACGGAACTCGCGCGCCTTGAGCATGTGGCTAGCTTTCTTTTTGCCGTCTTGTTTGTCGATGTAGAAGTGGATGGTGCATGGACCCGAAAGTTTGTCGAATGCTGAGGGTCCGTTGTCGCGGTCGCGGAGTTGCCACGACTGCGTTGGTCGTCCGTTGTCGCGGAAGTTTCCGCTGCGGTATCCTCTGCTGTTGCGGCTGTTGTCGTTACGGCGGTCGGCGTAGCCGGCTGCGACCATGTCGGGTCCGTCGCGGTCCTCGTAGACGCGCGATCTCCTCTTGCTGCGGTATTCGCGTCTTCGGCCGTAGTCGTCCTCTTCATCTGATTGCGCCCGCTAGATGCAATCTTCGCCATCTGCCCAACTCTTGGCGATTTCCATGAGGTGGTCGAGTGTCTTGGGCTTTACACGCCCAAGTTCCTCCATGAAGTCTGGGCGTTTGACGCCGTCCCGGAAGGCATCGATGGCCCTTTCTTCGGAGATGTGTGCTGTGGAGTTCTTGGTTGTAGACCAGCGTAGTATGTACGAGCGAATAGATTCACCCGTTCTCTGAGTGCAGGCTCGCAACTCTTCAATTGAGGCGGGCCTCTTGCTGGTGCCTTTGAAATTTCGGATGAAGCTATAAGTGAGCTCCTCCCAGCTTCGGATGGATCCTGATGATAGGCTGCTAAGCGGACCAGCGCTTTGTCACCGCCGCGGTTGAAGGCATTGCATGGCGGTTTCTTTGTTGCCTCCGTGAAGCTTGACGGATGACAGATGGTCACTGAGCTAGGATTTTGGATCTTGCGTGCCGTTGAACTTCGGAGTATCCGAAGGAAGCTTGAAGTTGCGTGGCATCTGTGTTCGTCGGACGGATCTGCTGAAGCATCGAGCCCCGCAGAGTTCTCCTTCGTCTTCATCCATCTCAGATTCAGACGAGCATGCGTGTTTGGCGCGTGCTTTGTCGATCTTGCGCTGTGTGAGCTTGTCTCTGGCGTCGTAGTCGCGTTTATGGCGGTGCGAGCTCTTCTTCCTTCGAGGAAGATCGTGTTCTTCTTCATCTTTGGATGAGGGAGTGGGGCTCCGGTCGCGCCTGGCCAGAGATTTCTTCTTCGGCTCCGTAGGAGCGTCTTCGTGGAGCGCAGCTCCGATTAGTCCTAGTCCGGTGAGTGCGGACCTATGCATGGCCCTTTTCGGGTCCCCCTCCAGAGGTGGGTGAGCCACGAGATACGCAGTGGCTGCCATGATCGCAGTTTGTGGCGTCTTCGGGGTGATGTTGCCGTCAGCGTCCATATCCATGAACGATGTGTGGAGAGTTCGGGTCACGTTACGCCGCTCCTTCGGGTCCATGTTTTCCACCCGAGAGTGGTGCTTGTTTCCCTGGTTTCCGTTGATGCTAGAGCCGGGTCCTTTGGCGGAGAGCACAGCTCGTCGCGCACTGGACTCGGAGGCTGCTTGCTTGCGTTTGTCGAGCGTCTCCTGCATCTTGACTTGCTTCTTGTGCTCCTCGATGAGGAGGTAGTGGTATGCCATCAGTAGGTCACATGAGGAGTCCAGAGGTAGGACTATTTCGCCTGCGACGGCGCGGCGTGCTTCGACCCATCCTTCTTTGCTAAGTTGGATGAGGTGGCCCCTGTTTTCCCCGTTTCCACCGTTTTCGCCATTTCTGTCCTGCGGGTTGGGGTTCGTGGCGGTTTAGGCGTTCCTCGTCGGTTTGGATGATGCGGCGCATGATAGCGCCCGCAGATTGGTTATTGTTGCCGCAACTTCGGATCCGGAACCGTAGGTCCCTTCATCCGAAGGTGGATCGCACAGATCGGAGTTGCAGCTCGCTGCTGTAGAACTCATCTGTTGATGGTGACGGCGTAGCACGGGTGTGGAGCCCACGGCGGGCCTGATTGACGGCACGGCACCCGCCAGGGAGGCGGAGGGTGCCGGTTTGTCCCACAGGCGAAGCTCCGAACAGAATTTCGAGTCCGTCGCCACGGGCTCAAATCCTTCATGGTATCCGCAGTGGGCGGTGAAGTCGAAAGCGCCAAGAGGAGGTGATTCTCCGTCGCTGGAGTTGTAGATCGATCGGGTCGGAACCGGCCACGATCAAGACATCAAGAGCCCCAATTCCCAGACGGCGCCAATTGACGAGGTTTAATCTGCCAATGCCCGCTGTTATGGACTTGGGTTTTGGAGAAGATGGGGATGCTGGAGATCGTGGCACGGTTAAGGACAAGCAACCGGGGACACGAGATTTACCTGTGTTCAGGCCCCGGAGGGAAAACCCTACTCCTGCTTGTCTGCTCTTTGATTACGGCGGAACCGAAGGTTACAGGGTGCGCAGATTCGATCTGGCGTGGATGCGTGTACAAAAGTATGAGTCGAGGTGAGGTGAGTTGAGTTGCCCTAGGACGTGCCCTCCTGGCCTTTATATAGACTTAGGCAGGTCTCGGGCGTAGTCCTAGTCGATTACAAGTTCTAGGGTTTTACCCCTTCGAATTTCCTATCTCCACTAGTCTTGCTCTCCAAGGATCCGAAGGCGTCATGGGCCTTGGCCACCCGAAAATCTTAATGGGCCAGCGTATATCTGCTGTGGGCCTTTCTTGGGCTGGACTAGGTATGCTAAAGTTACGTACCCGTAGGGTATAACCATGTCAGGTGTGATGTATGAACCTACTCCGTCCCGCAAATAAGTGTACTCTTCTACTTTTTTCCTAAGTTAAAATTTATTAAATTTGACTAACTTTATAGATAAATATAATAACATATATTACATAAAATTGTTATATTATGAAACTAAATTTGAAAATAGATCTAGTGGTACTAATTTAGTGTCATAAATATTGCTACGTTTCTTTATAAAATGAGTCAAATTTCACTAAGTTTGATTTAGGAAAAGGCTAGCTTATTTGCGAACAAACAGAGTACATCTTGGTTCCAGTCTACATTATGCTAGTTAGTTTTATTCTTACATATGTTTTTTGTTTCTATTTTTCTTTTGTTCTTTATGTCTCTTTTTAATTAAGTACTCCAAATGATCCATAATAAGTATAAACTTGTAACTTTTGACACTTAGTATAGACCGGAGGGAGTACCATACTTATGCTCTCCTAAGTACCTTTTATTCTGAATGAATTTGTTTGTTTATTAAGAAATATTAGGTCCTCTTATTATTTAGAAAATTAGTTCTATATTTTTTTAGACTACAAGCCTCTTTCATTGCGGAGAAAACACACGTTGACAACACTCAGCACACGAAACACGGCGGCACTATTGACCTTCCAGCAAGGCTTCGGGAAGGCCAACACTCTTCTCTGGCATCTGTGTGGAACATCCAAGCATCATCAATTGGGAAGCACAGCAAGGAGATTATGCCGAGAGGTCCTTGACATGGGGACGATGTAGTGTGAGGGGGAGGCCGACGGAGCATCATTATTCATCAACAATGACGATGCATCCCGTAACATGGTGATAGGCCGCCCGGGCAAAGCAACTTCACTCTCAGCGCCTCTCCATCTACAACCCCAATCCTACTCAAACTAGGAGATTGAGTCTACCTATCCATCTATCCAAGACCAAGATGTCAGGGTGAAAGCAATCAAATGTCATATGAAGGCAGCAATCCCTGTCTCAACACATGTTGTGTGTTTATATAAGCTAGTAACGGTGATATATATCAGAGAGAGAGAGAGAGAGAGAGAGAGAGAGAGAGAGAGAGAGAGAGAGTGCTTTCTAAAGCTTTCATCAATTCTTTGCTTCACGCTTTTCTCTTCCATCCAAGGCACCTCGTTCGTCCGATGTTCCTCACTTTGCTACCAGACTATGTTAGTGAAGAGAGTGTGCTTTCTATCTAGTTTGATAGTGCAAACCTATCCCATCTATGATGATCGATCCCTTCCCAATAAGGAAATAAGTACAAGGTAAATTAGCAACAATCCGTATTGGAACTCCCATTTGAAGGAAATGTGCCCTAGAGGCAAATAATAAATGATTATTATTGTAATATTTTAATAAGTTTGTAATAGTTTTATATTGTGCTATAACTGTATCAAGTGGAAACATTGATACATGTGTGATATAAAACAGAAGTCCCTAGTAGCCTCTATTCATACTAGTTCATTGGTAAACAAATAATCAAGGTTCCTGATTATGGGTGATAGTGCCAGTTGACAACGAGGTCATATTATTAGCGAATAATATGATGGATATTACCGAAAGATTGAAAATTGTTTCCTTCTCACGGTCACGAGGTTCAACATTGCAATAGCCAGAAACATAATCTCCTCCTTAGACCGTGAGATCATATATGATCGTTTCAAACGTCACTCAGTAGAATGAAGATTATAAAGGTGTATGTTCGGTATCCCATATGAATAGGTTCAGGCCTATGAATTAAGACCAGGATTTTTTTCACCCAGTGATGGGTAAGATACATAAGGCCGACTTGGTGAGATTACATCTATAATGTTGCAACATATGACTAGGTCACGGGGTTATAATATCACGATAATAAGTGAAACAGTACTTGTCGGTAACGAGATTGAACAAGATATGTGATACCAAACGATCGGATGTCGGACAAGTTGTATCAAAGAAACAAAGGGAATTGGACTCGACGTTCGTGGTTCAAATGACATCGTCATCATGGAATGTATAAGGGTCAATATGGGCATCAATTGTGTTGAGCTTTATTCATATACATTGATCCCTTTTTAAAATTAGCTCGAACTGATGCAGGACGGTACCCTAACAAAGGATCGCCTACGAGCAATTCAATAGGAATTGGCAGCATTCTTAGTTGAGGAGATCATAGATCCAACCGGAGAATACCATCGGGAATTGTATAATAGGGATCGTAAGAGAAATTATATTGTATATACATGAACGTGTATTGTATGTAATATATGTTCAACCAAGCACGAAGAAAGCGGTCACTTCAATCTCTATATTCATGACGATGTTTGGTAATGGTTTCTTCATTTCACGTCACTTATGTCAAACCTCTCCTCCTATTGCGGCAGAAATCCACCCCAAAACTCTACCGCGACTGCCAAATCTCCCAAAACGCTGCCGCGACAGAGCTCATTTAGTCTTGGTTCGTGTTACGAACCGGGACTAAAGGTCCTCCATCCCCCACTCTCCACCGCGGCCACGTGGAGTGCAACTGGGACTAAAGAGGGGCTCTATTCTCGATTGGGTAGTCCCGATTACGCAACCGGAACTAGAGGCCCTTACGAACCCGGACTGGAGCCCTGTTTTCCACTCGTGGTGCACACATGTACATACTCAGTGAAGATATGGTCCAGAGAAGGACGTGTCTTCGTGCTACACAATATTGTGTCGATGGTTACTAATGCTTCAAAGATGGAGCAGTCGAAGAGTCACACTCTTAGGGGTCTTGTGGTAGCAGAGTCAAGTGCGAAATAGGACATACCCTATTTGTCGCGCTCCGCAGGGGTTAGGGGCTTCCGTGCTCAAGTTGTACCAGCCCATTAGTGTGGCAGTTTTCGCTAGTTTTTGGATGTTTCTAGAAGCTTTTAGCCGATTTCCCAATTTTTAGTGCTTTTTGGCTTTTATGTTTCCTATATTTTGGTTTATTTTCCTTTTTTAGTTGTTTCTCTTCCTTTTATTTCTGTTTTTTTAATTTTTGCTTATTTTTATTGTCTTATATTAAATAAAATGTTTCAGTTATGGAAAATATTAGTAACTTTTTCTTTGTTCAAATAATAGTAATTTTCATATTTAAAAGCTGTTCAAATACCATCATTATTCATTTTTAAAATTAGTACAAATAATGTTTTACTAAAAAGTCATAAAAATGATAAATGTTTCTCATTAATTGTTCATTTTTTCAAATAAAATTAATTTTCTTATTTCAAAAAACTGTTTAAATGAGATAAATGTTCTTATTAAAACATTAAAAAGGATAGATTTTCACGTGAAAAAGTTACGGTTGAAAAGAAAAAGAAATTAAGATCCCAAAAATAAGAAATAACGAGATTGAACATTATTCTTACTCAGATGCAAATAAATCACGCAGTTCTTTTAGCAGAACTAGTGACGTACTGAGTGAGCTAACTTTTTAACGGTGTTGTTAGTTAGCGATGCCTACTATACTCCGCACGCGACGCGACAAGCGGCAAATATCTAGGAGCACTTGCCAAATAGCCCAGCAGGAATTCTTCGAAATAGGCTTTCACTCGATTTATACATGAAAACACATGTGAGATCGCTGCTGGGTTAGACAGCACAACGGCTAAAGGAAGACACAACACGATACATAATGCTGGGGCAGCAGCACACACACGCCCGAACTAAAAACAAGGAAAAAAAAGAATGGAGATGGAGGCGGATCAACTAGATGATGAAGACCGCAACCACTGTGCCCTCTGAAGAATGCCCACCCCGCTCCTAGCCCCGACTCGTCAAGCACCAAGCAGTACCCTCAAGAGGGAAGGCGACCGCTCCTGCCTGGGCCAGAGATTGGCCCTAGGGTTTCCCCCGACACACATAGGGGAGTGGATGAATGATAGCCACGATGCCCTTCAGGAAGGGAGGTGCCACCCACGGGCGGCACCGTGTCGGTGTCGGTCACGCCGACAAGGATTTCTCCCGAAGACCTATCCACAAGCCTCGGACGAGCCGTAGCATAGGAGACCCGCAAGGACGAGGCCTCGCCGCCACCACCAAACTTGCCTCCCACGAGCACGTGCCATGCCAGTCCCCACTCCACCATCATCGTCTCACCGAGATTACTATCGCGAGGTCTACAAGATGAGGCACACGTAGCTCGAGACAGGGCCAGCAGAGCCGCGTTGCGGGAGGGAACTGCCTCCACCACCAAGGGCGGTAGTTGACCAGACGCGACCACATGCACACAAGTCCCCGTTAGGTCCGGCCGGGTCCAACGGACCCGTAAAGGCCCCACGGGGGCACACGAGTCCCACGAGATTCCGACCGGGCCCATCTGGGCCCGTAAAGCCCGAAGACACGCTACAACCGGTCGGACGAGGACACCGTTGGACCTATCCAAACCTACAGAGCCACCATCCGTAGAGCGAGCATGGAGGAGGGAAAACCCGCCCGCCCGCCAAGAAAGCCCAGCTAGAGCCGCCCGCCATCGCCTGCCGCCGGTCGCCAGCCGCGATGCCTGCCGCTAGCAACCGCGCCGCCGCGTCGTCCTCTGATACGTCCAAAACGTATCTACTTTTCTGAACACTTTTGCTACTATTTCACCTCTAAACCTGTGTGATTTGGATATAATTAACACAGACTGGCGATGTTTTTAGCAGAATTACCTTGGTGTCTAGTTTTTGTGCAGAAAAACAACTATCAGGAAAAATTCCGGAAAATATGCCAAAAATCCTATTTCACCAGAAGATCCACGGAGCCAGAGTACGAGACGGAGTGGAGGCCTTAGGGGCCCACACCCCTACCAGGCACGGGCCAGGCCTGACCGCGCTTGGGAGGTGCGGCCACCTCAGGCACCCCCTCGGCCTCTCTCTTCGCCTATAAGAAGCATCTTGACCTAAAAACCGAGGGGGGGGTCGTCGTGTTTCCAGAAAGAGTTCCGTTGTGCCGCCACCACTAGAAACCGCGATTCGGAACCAGAAACTCCGTTCTGGCACCCTGCCGAGACGAGGAATTTGGAGAGGATCATCACCATTGTCATCACCAATGCCCCTCCATAAACCATCCATGTTTCCCTCATCCATGAGTGAGTAATCCCCCGCTGTAGGCTATGGGATGGTTGAATTGGATGAGTTCTATCATGTAATCGAATAAGATTGTTAGGGCATAGTGCCTAGTATCTCTATTAGTGCTATTTGACTTTGTTGCAACTTGTTGTGCTTAATGCTTGTCACTAGAGCCCGAGTGCCATGATCTCATATCTAAACTTATTATTGAATCATTATGATAGTATTGTTTGTGATCTTATCTGCAAGTTATGTACAGATATCATTGTCCGGATCTAAAGGCCTCGAAGTGACAGATATTGGGACAACCGGAGGGGATGGCTGTGATGTGAGGCATGTGTTCACGGAGTGTTAATGCTTTGCTCTGGTGCTCTATTAAAATGAGCACCTTAATTGCCAGTAGTTCCTGATGACCCACAAGTATAGGGAGTGTATCGCAGTACTTTCGATAAATAGGAGTGTCGATCCCAACGAGGAGCAGAAGGTGTTGACTAGTGGTATGGAGCAGGAACTCTCTGTAAATACTTAGCAAACGGATTTTTAGGAGTTTTCTGATAAAGCAACAAAACAAAGTGCTAGTAATATAGACAACGAGCAAACGCAGCAAGTGGCCCAATCCTTTCTTAGCAAAGGACAAGCCGGTGGAAATACTTATAAGGACCAAATGTTCTCGAGGACACATGGGAATTCTGTCAAGTGATTTCGCTTCAAATAGCTGAGTACTCTTCTTTGGTGTTGTAAGTGTTGTGTGGGTGAACTTGTACTAATGTACCGACCTTACTTGGACTAATATATACTTGTGATTAAACCCCCTGCAAGCATCCACAACTACAGAGAAAGTAATTAAGATATAAACCTAACCACAACCTTAAACTCTGAGATCCTACACTCCCTTGTGCAAAGGTGTCCTAACGGGGGTTTAGGTTTCTATCACTCCGGCAACCTCACAATTAGTAGCCAAATACACAATGCATTCCCCTAGGCCCATAAATGGTGAAGTATCATGTAGTCGACGTTCACATGACACCACTAGAAGAATAGCACCACAACTTAAATACT
The DNA here is from genome assembly GCA_023614405.1 of Avena insularis. Lineage (NCBI taxonomy): Eukaryota > Viridiplantae > Streptophyta > Magnoliopsida > Poales > Poaceae > Avena > Avena insularis. The sequence goes on along the minus strand of CM042695.1, from coordinate 370,485,591 downwards.
AAACCATTGAATAATATCTCAACACAAATCCACTACTAACAACATGACTTCTCCCATGTTCTCAAGAACTAAACGAACTACTCACGAGACATCATATGGATCAAGATAAAAGATGATATGGTGATGGATAACAATCTGAACATAAACAATAATCCAATAGTTCCACTCACAAGCATCAACTACAATAGTAATCAACACCAGGAAAGTTTCCCCTAATGAACTAAGCAAGTATTCAACACGATTGTTACAGCGGGATGGAGTAAAGATGATGGTGCTGGTGGAGATGATGATGTGGATGATGATGATGATCCCGATGAAGCCTAGCTTGACGATGATGTTGATGGCGACGATCTCCCCTCTCCGAGAAGGAATTTCCCCGGCAGAAATCTGTCTGCCGGAGAGCTCTTTCTCTCTCAGTGTTTTCCGCCCCGAAGAGGCGGCAAAAATCTATATGTGGTTGCTCCCCTAGTATTAGGGTTCCGAGATGAAGTTATAAGTGAGAGGGCGGAGTCGGAGGCCAGCCAGGTGGGCCACACCTGCCCTAGGCATGGCCCAGGGGGGCCCACGCCTAGGGGGTGTGGGCCACCTGTGATCCAGCTACGCCTCCCCTTCTGGCTTCCTTCGTCTTCTAGGACAATATAATTTTCCAATATTTTTCTGGTATTTTTCTGGTCTTCGCGAAATTGCATCAAAACACCTCTTTTTCCATGAGAATCCTGACTCTGGCAGTTCATCCTTCAAGAATCATCCAATATGCAAAAACAGATGAAAAGACATAATTAATATCTCATAATAAGACATATATCAATTAATAGAGGCAAATTATGATATAAAATGGTGATGCAAATTGGATGTATCAGTTCCCTTGAAGCCCCGCTGCAACGGGCTAGCTGGACAAAAGATGTTGTGCAAGTTCTCATTGCGAGCACGCATGACTATATATGAAGCACATGCCTATGATTGTTTAGTACTTGGATGCTTATTCTTATTTATCTACAACTGCCCTAGGTGTTGAAGTTACATGTTTAGACTTGTTCATGCAACGCCCGTCCATCCATCCCTATGCCTACCGCGCTCATATTCTACTGTTTGCTACTACTGTTACTATTGCTCCTGTTTTACTGTTGTTCTTACTTTGCTATTGCTATTACAAATTGTTGCTACGAATAAACTTCTGTGAGCAAGAACTATTTCCAGGTGTAGCTGAATTGACAACTCAGTTGTTAAGGCTTGCAAGTATTCTTTGACTCCTCTTATGTCGAATCAATAAATTGGGTAATACTATCCTCAAAGACTGTTGCGATCCCCTATACTTGTGGGTCATCATCCTCACCCGGTCGCCGTTGAACCTCCGCCGCCCAGAGTACATCGCCATCGGAGGAGGGGGCGGCCTAACCCCGACACTGCCTCCTCAGTGCAGGGAGAGAATAACCGTCGGCGCCATCTAGGCCGCGCCCGGTGGGCCCTATCAACGGCGGCAATGTGAGAGAGGTGGAGAGGGGGAGCCTAGTGGTGAAGCTCGACGGGGTCGACCCCGTCGCCCTCGGGAGGGGGGAGAGGGGTCGGGGACGGGGGGGGGGGCTAAGGGACTAGATCTATGCCAAGAAAGCTTAGCCAGAGTCGCCCACCAACGCCCGTCGCCAGTCGCGCTGCCCCACCACCAGCAACCGCGCCGTCCTCGCCCAGCCGCCGCCGAACCTCTGCCGCCCAGATTACATCGCCACCGGAGGAGGGGGCGATCCCGACCCTGCCTCCTTAGTGCGGGGAGAGAAGAACCGCCGCCGTTGGTGCCATCTGGGCCGCGCCCGGCGGGCCTGCCGACGGCGGCTACAAGAGAGAGGTGGAGAGGGTGGAGCCTAGTGGTGAAGCTTGACGGGGTCGACCCCGTCGCCCTAGGGGGGCGAGAGGAGTCCGGGACGGGGGAAGGGGCTAAGGGACCAGATCTGGGCCAAGAAAGCCCAGCCAGAACCGCCGAACCTTCACCGCCCAGAGTACACCGCCACCGGAGGAGGGAGGAGCCCGACCCTGCCTCCTCAGTGCGAACAGGAATTCCAATTAGATTCCAAGGCGGCCCGACAGCGTCTGCACGGCCGTGGCCGAGATGAACTGGAGTACTTCTCTAGCTGTAGCTGGCGTGGCGTTGCACCCATAAGTAGTCCTCCATATATATGTCGGGGGCTAAACTCGCAAAACGCAATTGATCGATCGAGTGCAAACAGTTCCAATTGCTTCTCGAACAAAGTTTCGAGCGAGCAAGCAGCGATCGAGGGCATCTATCTATCTATCTACAAAGAAAAAGTTTCGAGAAGGAAGACATGAAGATCGAGATGGGGAACCTGAAGCTTTCTGACGATGGCATGTTGAGACTTGTCTTTTTTGTGGTGATGGCGCTGAGCCAGGCCATTCTACTGATCGGGATCGCGCGGTATCAAGCAGCCGGAGGCGACGGAGCTTTCTTGATCGGCTGCGTGGTTATCTATGCTTATCTCGGGAAATTACTGTTTAGGTACAACAAGAGCCGCCGTGTTCCTCCGTTGAAGATCGAGATGGGGATCCTCAAGGCAGCGGCCTGCCGCCGCATTGGTCTTTCTAATGATGCCATCTTGAGGGCTCTCCTTTTCGCGCTGCTGGCGCTCATCCAGGTCATCCTAATGATGGGAATCGCGCGGTATCAACCAGCAGCCGCCGCCGGAGCTTTCCCAATCGGCTACGTGTCTATCTATGCTTATATCGCAGATGTCCTATTTAGGTACAGCAAGAGCCGTATCGTTCCTCTTGTGAAGGAGAAATTCATGTAATAATTAGTTTTTCAGTTAAACTTGTTCACGATGATGTGTGTGTCCATGAAATTCATGTAATAATTAATAAGTTGCCAGGGTTTATTACCTATATAGGCTTGCAACTTTTCTTCCCCCCTTCTCCAAACAAAAAAAGTGTCGTCCATGCCTTGGATGCGCCTTGTATAGTTTTCTCAAATTCGAATCGTCGTATGGCGGTTGTTGGTCTCTTCTCCCGGCACCGTCATAGTGGCGGTGAAGGATGATGGACGACGGTTCGGCGAGACACAAATTTCTCCAAATATGGAATTATAACTTTACTTGCGTAGTTCTTTGTGCAAATTTCCCTAGCACACATATTTGTCTCAATGTGACCATATATATGTGTAATCTCTATAAACAGATTGTCTTGCCGACCGCTTTGCTCGATAGGATGATGGCCCACACCACGTTCTTGTTCCCAACCTCTTCTGCGGCAGCTCCTATGTCGCGTGGGTCGATTCCGGTGGTGGCGAGGTTGCGGTAGAGCCTTGGCGTTCAGTTTTGGCCAGAGTGGGAGGCATCGGTGGTGTCGGCGACAAGTTTCAGCATGAAGGTACGAGGCTCGACAGGAGAAAGTGGCAAGGGGGTTCTCTGTACCGGTTGCCTCCGAGTACAAATGAGAGAGTAGGAGGCGTTTTTATGAAGGGCTATTATAATTTTACTCTAACGGTTTTAAGAATTCGGCTAAGTATGGTTTAGAGAAGCAAACCGGAATTTTTACTCCTTACCCGTTTTTAAGGGTTTGGCCGTTAGAAATAATGGACTAAATTATTAGACCCATGTGTGATTTCAGATTTTTCCTAAATCTCAAAGCCTATGTGTGTGAAGCCCATATGTGCTTTGGCCCAAGTTTGTGGCAGCTCACATGCGTGTGGCAAGAGTAGTGGAGACTAAAGTTTAGTCCCACATGGAAAGTTGAATAAGATGTGTACCAACTTATAAGGTGTAGTGTTGCACCACTTTGTAAGTGAGTGACAATAAGAGAGCTACGCGTGTGCTCCTCCTCCGATGTCGCTCGTCTGCACGCATGCCTGCACGCTCGTCTCGATGCGCGCGCCGCGGGTTGCGGGAATCTCGCCGAGCAAACCATGCGCGACGTGGGCTTGATCCACACCGTCTCGTGTATGGGATTTTCCGAGCCGCTCTATATAAATGCCTATGCGGCTTCCACAATATACAACCCTGAACAATCTAGGGGGTTTTGTCAGCCTCTCTAGAACAATTCGCCTTTGTGATCTTGTACGGAAGGGGGCGAATTAGGTGGGAAGCGCTCTGTACGACTGCTCGAGTTCTTCATTATGGGTCGTCTTCCATCTTAGTCGGCCGGTGTTGCATATCGTCGTCTTCGCCACTGTCTGCTTCGACCAGTCTTCCCCGAGGTTACCGTTAGGAGTGGGCATAAAAAATCAAAACCGAACACCGAAACCGAATTAACCGGAACCGAAACCGAATACACCGAACCCGAATTAGCCGAAACTAATTTCGGTTAGTAAATATGATTAACCGAATTTATAAATATTAATTCGATTTTGACTCTCTGTTAACCAAAATAACCGTAGAAACCGAAAAATATACATGACAGAGCTAAATATATTTGTGATTCTGTCCGAGGCATCCATTACTGTACGTAGATACTAGCTCATGCGACAAAAAGACATGCATGCAAAAGCTGTCAAATAGACCATGCATGTACGTATGTCTCCAGCTACATGCACATACATGTTCGTGGATTAACTGTCAATTGTGTCTATGAATTTTATTGGAAGCATTTTAATTGTTTTCCTGGTTCGGATATAATCATGTATTTTAGCTGAACTCTCAACACATAAATTTATTGAATGTATACAGCTTGGAAGATAGATATCATTTTTTTGCACGAGACATCATGCTTATTATGTTTTTTCTACACATGTGTTCAAGACATCAGCTAGCCATGTATTGCTTCAGGTACTCGCCGACCAGGAGGTTGCTTTCGGTGCGCCGATGAGTGGTTTAGCTCGTATGGATCTGACATAAATTATGGCACGGTGTTGTTATTTCCAGAAGTTCGGTTAAAAACCGAACACCGAACCGAATTGTCCACTAACCGAACTATTGATTAATTAGAAAACCAAAATAATTTCGGTGCCTATTTTGTAGAAACCGAATTATAGAAAAACCCGGAAAACCCAACCGAATTAACCAAAAAAACCGAATGCCCATCCCTAGTTACCGTTGCGACTACATATGCAAGCGAATAGTACGTGTGATGTGTTGTTGTTTGGTTATTGATCATATTCTACGAGTAGATGTTTAGCTGCTACTTGTTTCTCTTTATCTTGATGTTTAGTATATCTAGTATGTTCATGTTACATAAGCTAGTAGCTGGTTTTGTCATATTTAATATTCTGTAATTAATCATGAAAATTGTGCCTAATTTTCCAACAATCCAAAAAACCTAATTGTAGACAATTTCCTGAATTATCAATGGCTGGTTTTATCGATGCACTGAGGTCGAATAAGTTTACCGGTGTGCACTTTAAGAGATGGCGGTACACGGTTGAGCTTTGGCTGACCATGATGAAAGTGTTCCATATTAGTAAAGGAAAACCAGACGGAACTATGTCTGACGAGGACCAGAAAAAGTTTGAGGACGCCAGTACTGTCTTTGTGGGATGCATTCTGAGCATTCTTGCTGACCGTCTGTGTGATGTGTTTATGTACATAAAAGATGTTGGGAATATGCCCTAGAGACAATTATGTATGATGATGTTTATCATTGTATTCATAAAGATATTAAGTTGTCCTTCTATAAATATCTGATGTGTATCATTGAATATGTGATTTAATTGTGGAACTATACATGTAGGGTTTCGTAGCATGGAAAACAAAAAATTTCTATCGCATACAAACAAACAAGCCAAGATCTATCTACTAGATTGTAGCAACGAGTCGATGGAATAACTCACCCTCGAAGATTCCAAAGTGTTTAACGAGAGCGGATTCTCGTGGGTGATGTAGTCAATACTCTTCCGATCTCAAGATCGTAGACGATCCTTCCGGCGCTGCGTTCGGCAGCGCTCCTTGATCGGTCACATCGCTCGATTGACGAAGACCTTCCTCTCCTTGTTCCAAGGCAGCGGAGGTTGTAGCACTCTCTCGCGATTCCGGCAGACAACGGCGTGGTACCTAAGTAGAGGGAGATCTCAGAAGCTTCGCCTTAAGCGAGTAAGGTGGACTATGGGAGAGACCCTCGACGATCTAGGGTTTAGACACGCCGAGGAGGAGGCTTGACCGGCGGCTAGGGTTAGCTAGGCGGCGGCGGTTTGCCCTAGGGCGGCGGCGGCGGCAGCAGGAGGTGGCGGCGGCCAGGGTTCTTGGTGTGAGAGGTGTGCTTGGAGGGCAGCCCCGCCTCCTTATATAGGTGGAGGGGCGCCAGGAGGAGTCCTCCCCAACTCGGCTTCCAAGGTGGGCCGGCGGTGGAGGGGAGGAACTCCTCCCCAACTCGGTTTCCACCTTCCTCTCCACTTCCCAAAATAGCCGTTTGACTTTTCAAATTGGCGTTTGACTTTTCAAACTAGGATTTGATTAAACCCTTTATTTTGTTCAGCGATGACACCTAGTACATGATGCAATCATACCAACTTGATATAACACATTCATGTACCCTTACCCTCCAGAGTGCCGGACATTCCGGAACCTTCTAGAACATTCCCGATGAAAACACCGGAACCATTCTCCAACCCCGAAATAGGACTTTCCTTATATGAATCTTATTCTCCGGACCATTCCGGATCTCCTCGTGATATCCCGGATCCCATCCGAGACTCCGAACAACATTCGGTCTCTTACTCATCATTCCATAACTACTCAAACAACATCGAATCCTTAAGTGTGTCTCCCTACGGTTCGTGACTTATGCGGACACGATCGAGACACTTCTCCGAACAATAACCAATAGAGGAATCTGGAAATTCATATGGTTCCCACATATTTCTACGATTACTTTGCGATTGAATGAACCAGTTACATACGATACCAATTTCCCTTTGTCTCACGATAGTTTACTTATCCGAGGTTATGATCGTCGGTATCTCTGCATACCTAGTTCAACCTCGTTACCGATAAGTACTCTTTTCTTGTTCCCGTGATATGTGATCCCTTGTGAGCCAGTCACATGCTTGCAAGCTAATTGGATGACATTCCACCGAGAGGGCCCAGAGTATATCTATCCGTCATATGGATGGACAAATCCCACTCTTGATCCATGTGTCTCAACCAATACTTTTCGAACACTCAATGCCACCTTTATAGCCACCCAGTTACGGTGTGGTGTTTGATGTCATCAAAGCATCCTTCCGGTGAAGGTGATATGCATGACCTCATGGTCGAAGGAATTAGGTTACTATGTATCAGAAAGCATATAGCAATTGAACTATTAAAATGACTTGATCTTTATGCTACGCTTATCTATAGGAGTATGTCCACCATATCATTCTCCTAACGATATGATCTTGTTGTTAATAACATCTCAATGTTCATGATAGGGAAACCTCAATCATTTATTAACCAACAAGCTAGTGATGTATAGAGGCTATACTAGGGACTTCAATTTAAGCTTACAAATCACACAAGTATTAATGTTTCCTTGTTAATACTATTATAGCATGAATGTAAACATTTATCATAAACATAAAGATATAATAATAACTATATTTATTATTGCCTCTAGGGCATATCTCCAACAGTCTCCCACTTGCACTAGAGTCATCTAATCTAGATTACATGGTAATATACCGAACACCCATGGCAGTTTGGTGTTGGTCATGTTTTGCCCTCGGGAGAGGTTTAGTCAACAGATCCGCCACATTTAGATCTGTGTGTACTTTGTAAATCTTTATGTCCCCATCTTGGACATGTTGTCGAATAGCGTGAAAACGTAGCTTGATGTGCTTCAGCTTCTTGTGTGACCTTGGTTCTTGCGCATTGGCTATGGCGCCCATGTTATCACAGTAGATAGACATTGGGTCCAGCGCACTAGGAACCACACCCAGCTCTGTAATGAACTCTTTCATCCATATCGCTTCTTGTGAAGCCTCCGAAGCAGCCATGTATTCCAATTCAGTTGAAGATCTCGCCACAACACTTTGCTTTGCACTCCTCCAGCTAACTGCTGCACCATTCAAAATAAATACGTATCCAGATAGTGATTTAGAATCATCCGGATCGGTGTTCCAACTAGCATCGGTGTAACCATTAACAACGAGCTGTTCATCACCTCCATAAGAAAGAACCATATCCTTAGTTCTTCTCAAGTACTTAATGATGTTTTTGATCATTCCAATGATCCACTCTGGATCACTTTGATATCTGCTAGTGAAACTAACAGATATGCAATGTCGGGTCTAGTACATAGCATGGCATACATTAGAGATCCTATGGCTGAGGCATAGGAGTCTTACTCATCCTTTCTCTATCTTCCGCCGTTGTCGGACTTTGAGTTTTACTCAACGTCAGATTAGGCAACATGGGCAAGAACCCTTTCTTGCTATCTTCCATTCCAAACCTTTTAGAACTTTTTCCAAATTTGTACTTTGTGACAATGATATTAGTCTTCTAGATCTATCTCTATAAATCTTTATGCCTAATTTTTAAGCTGCTTAACCAAGATCCTTCATTGAAAAACTATTATTCAAATATTCCTTGACACTATTAAGAAGGTCTACATCATTTTCAATCAACAATATGTCATCTACATATAGTATTAAGAATGCTACAAAGCTCCCACTCACTTTCTTGTAAATACAAGCTTCTCCATAAGTTTGTATAAAACCAAAACTTTTGATTACCTTATCAAAACGTTGATTCCAACTTCGGGATGCTTGCTTCAATCCATAGATGGACCGTTGAAGTTTGCATACCTTGTTAGCATCTTTAGGATCGACAAAACCTTTGGGTTGCATCATATACAACTCTTCATCAATGTCTCCATTGAGGAATGCTTTTTTGACATCCATCTGCCATATCTCATAATCATAATATGCGATTGCTAACATAATCCTCACAGACTTTTAGCTTCACCGGTGAGAAAGTCTCATCGTAGTCAACTCCTTGAATTTGTCGAAATCCTTTTGCGACAAGTCGAGCTTTATAGACGAACATTACCATCAGCATATGTTTTCTTCTTGAAAATCCATTTGTTCTCGACTTCCTACCATCCGATAAGTCCACCAAAGTCCATACTTGGTTTTCGTACATGGATCCAATCTCGGATTTCATGGCTTCTTGCCATTTATTGGAATCTGGGCTCATCATCGCTTCCTCATATGTCGCAGGGTCATCGGTGTTGTCCACCAACATGACACTCATAACGGGATCATACCAATCAGGAGTGGTACGAGTTCTCGTTGACATGCGAGGCTCTGTAGCAACTTCAACCGAAGTTTCATGATCATCATCATTAGCTTCCTCTTCATTGGTGCAGGCACCAGAACTTCTTCGGTGCGCTACTCGCAATTTCGAGAGAAGGTTCGACAACCTCGTCGAGTTCTACTTTCCTTCCAGTCACTTCTTTCGAGAGAAATTCCTTCTCTAGAAAGGATTCATTCTTGGCAACGAAGATTTTGCCTTCGGATCTATGATAGAAGGTATACCCAATAGTTTCCTTCGGGTATCCTATGAAGACGCATTTTTCCGCTTTGGGTTCAAGCTTGTCCGGCTGTAACTTCTTTACATAGGCTTCGCAACCCCAAACTTTAAGGAACGACAATTTAGGTTTCTTTCCAAACCATAATTCATACGGTGTCGTTTCAACGGATTTAGATGGTGCCCTATTTAAAGTGAATGCGGCTGTTTCTAATGCATAACCCCAAAATGATATCGGTAAATCTGTAAGTGACATCATAGAACGAACTATATCTAAGAGAGTTCGATTACGACGTTCAGACACACCATTACGCTGTGGTGTTCCCGGCGGTGTCAATTGTGAAAGTATTCCGCATTTCTTCAAATGCTCGCCAAACTCGTAACTTAGATATTCACCTCCACGATCAGAACGTAGAAATTTAATCTTCTTGTTACGTTGATTCTCAACCTCACTTTGAAATTCCTTAAACTTCTCGAAAGTTTCGGACTTATGTTTCATGAAATAGATATACCCATATATACTCAAGTCATCCGTGAAGGTAAGAACATAACGATAACCACCGCGCGATGCTACACTCACTGGACCACACACATCGGTATGTATGATTTCCAATAAGTCCGTAGCTCGCTCCATCATACCAGAAAATGGAGTCTTAGTCATTTTACCCATCAGACATGCTTCGCATCTTTCAAGTGATTCGAAATCAAGTGATTCAAGAAGTCCATCGGAATGGAGTTTCTTCATACGCTTCACTCCAATGTGACCAAGACGACGATTACATATAGGTCGAGTTATCGCTCGATTTCAAACGTTTAGCCTCAATGTTATTAATATGTGTATTTCCACTATCGAGATTCAATAAGAATAGACCATCTATCAAAGGTGCATGTGCATAAAACATATTACTCATATAAATCGAACAACCATTATTCTCGGACTTAAACAAGTAACCCTCGCAATAAACAAGATCCCGATATAATGTTCATGCTTAACGCAGCACCAAATAACAATTATTTAAGTATAAAACTAATCCCGATGGTAGATGAAGGGTAGCGGTAATCGCGATCACATCAACCTTTGATCCGTTTCCCACGCCGCATCGTCACCTCATTCTTCGCTAGCTTCCGTTTATTCCGCAAGACTGTTTGAGTTACAAATATGAGCAACCGAACCAGTATCAAATACCCAGGCACTACTACGAGTACTAGTGAGATACACATCAATAACATGTATATCAGATATACCTTTCTTCTTGATGTTGCCGTTCTTCAAATCCGCCAAGTACTTTGGGAAATTCCGCTTCCAGTGACCTTCTCCCTTGCAAGAAAGCACTCAAGATCGGGCTTAGGTCTAGCCTTGGTCTTCTTCGTCGGTTGTAACTTTCTTACCACCCTTCTTGAAGTGTCCCTTTTGCTTAGACTTGCCTTTCTTGAATTTGGTGGTCTTATTGACCAACAACACTTGGTGCTCTTTCTTGATCTCCACTTTTGCAGATTTTAACATGGCGAAGAGTTCTGGCAACGTCTTGTTCATGTTCTGCATGTTGTAGTTCATCACAAAGTTCTTGTAACTTGGTGGTAGTGATTGGAGGACACGGTAAATCCCCAAAGCATTAGGAATCACTATACCCAAGCTTTGAAGTTTGTTTGCGTGCCCAGACATCTTAAGCACATGCTCACTGACGGAGCTGCCTTCTTCCATCTTGCAGTTAAAGAACTTTTCAGAAGCCTCATAGCTCTCAATTGTCGCATGAGTCTCAAAGATCAATTTGAGATAACGGACAATATCATGTGGGTCTGAATTCTCAAACCTTTTCTGAAGCTCCGATTCTAAACCATACAAGATAGCACACTGAACTGTGGAGTACTGAGTCTTCCGAGTGAGGTCAACATTCTTTACTTCATCGGTAGCTGTAGCTGCAGGTGGGTCACCTAGCGGTGCATCCAGCACATAGGTCAAATTACCAGCTGTGAGGACAATCCTCAAATTGCGGAACCAATCCGCGAAGTTGCTTCCATTGTTTTTCAACTTTTCTTTCTCTAGGAACGCATTAAAGTTGATGGTAGGGGCCGCCATTGATCTACAACATATTTGCAGTAGTTTTAGACTAAGTTTATGACAAATTGAGTTCTAATTAATAGTTAAATTAATCTAGGTGAACTCCCACTCAAAACAACATCCCTCACATTTTTTTAGTGATCACACGAACCAAATCCACCACATCAAAACCGATCATCACGAGAGTTGATGTAGCTTCAATGGCGAACAATCGTCATGTTCATCATATCTACTATATGACTCATGCTTTACCTTTCGGTGATCCGTGTTCTGAGACCATGTCTGTACATGCTAGGCTCGTCAAGATCAAACCTTAGCTTCCGCATGAGCAAATCTGGCTTGCTCATGTTGTATACACTTGCGGAATCTAACACACCCGATCATCACGTGGTGCTTCGAAACAACAAGCTTTAGCAACGGTGCTAACTAAGGGTGAACACTTTATGACTTGAAATTTATGTGCTTGAGGGATCATCTTATAATGCTACCGTTGTTAACTAAGCAATACAAGATGCATAAAGGATTAACATCACATGCAATTCATATATGTGATATGATATGGCCTTTCTTCTTTGTGCTTCCGATCTCCATCTTCAAGCACGAACATGATCTCCATCATCACTGGCATTGCATCAAGGTCAATGACGCTTCTCCATGGTCGTCGTCCACCGTCTTCAACTATTACAACTACTTTGAATAGACACGCTGGTCTTAAAAAAATTAAATACAACCATACGGCTCCTGCCGGTTGCCAACTTACAATAAGGAACATTGCATACATCAAATATAATCACAATCATGGCCATATCACATCACAGCACACCCCTGCAAAACAAAGTTAGACGCCTCTACTTCCTTTGCATGTTTTACGTGGTTTGGGGCTTTCAATAAGTGTCGTTCTAACTTACGAACAAGAACCACAACATTGATACTAGTATTGACAATCACCCGTTGTAAATTGAATCTTAACTATGCTGGGAGAAACAGGCACCCACAAAGCCACTTATGCAATATAAGTTGCATGTCAAGCGTGGAGCAAGTCTCATGAACGATGTCATGTAAGGTTAGCCCGGGCCGCTTCATCCCAACATCCCGTAAGATGCAAAGTACACAAGAAGCAATCGACAATAAAAGCATCAACGCCCACAATGACCATTGTGTTCTACTCGCGCAACAGATCTACATATAGACACGGCTCTGATACCACTGTAGGGTTTCGTAGCATGGAAAACAAAAAATTCTATCGCATACAAACAAACAAGCCAAGATCTATCTACTAGATTGTAGCAACGAGTCGATGGAATAACTCACCCTCGAAGATTCCAAAGTGTTTAACGAGAGCGGATTCTCGTGGGTGATGTAGTCGCATTCTTCCGATCTCAAGATCGCAGAGCGATCCTTCCGGCGCTGCTCCGCAGCGCTCCCACAATCGGTCACACGCTCGGTACTCGATGAAGACCTTCCTCTCCCTTGTTCCAAAGATGGAGGTTGTAGAACTCCTCGCGATTTGGCAAAGACAACTGTGGTACCGGAAGTAGAGGGGAGATCTCGCAGAGCTTCGCCTTAAGTCGGAGCGAGTATGGTGGACTATGGGAGAGACCCTCGACGATCTAGGGTTTAGACACGCCGAGGAGGAGGCTTGGCCGGCGGCTAGGGTTAGCTAGGCGGCGGCGGCGGTTTGCCCTAGGGCGACGGCGGCAGCAGGAGGTGGCGGCGCCGGCGGCTAGGGTTTGCGGGGTGTGAGAGGTGTGCTTGGAGGGGCAGCCTTGCCCCTCCTTATATAGGTGGAGGGGGCACGCCAGGGGAGGGGAGTCCCTCCCCAACTCGGCTTCCAAGGTGGGCCGGCGGTGGAGGGGAGGAACTCCTCCCCAACTCGGTTTCCACCTTCCTCTCCACTTCCCAAAATAGTCGTTTGACTTTTCAAATTGGCGTTTGACTTTTCAAACTAGGATTTGATTAAACCCTTTATTTTGTTCAGCGATGACACCTAGTACATGATGCAATCAAACCAACTTGATATAACACATTCATGTACCCTTCCCCTCCGGAGTGTCGGACATTCCGGAACCTTCTAGAACATTCCCGATGAAAACACCGGAACCATTCTCCAACCCCGAAACAGGACTTTCCTTATATGAATCTTATTCTCCGGAACATTCCGGATCTCCTCGTGATATCCCGGATCCCATCCGAGACTCCGAATAACATTCGGTCTCTTACTCATCATTCCATAACTACTCAAACAACGTCGAATCCTTAAGTGTGTCTCCATACGGTTCGTGAATTATGCGGACATGATCGAGACACTTCTTCGAACAATAACCAATAAAGGAATCTAGAAATTCATATGGTTCCCACATATTTCTACGATTACTTTGCGATCAAATGAACCAGTTACATACGATACCAATTTCCCTTTGTCTCACGATAGTTTACTTATCTGAGGTTATGATCGTCGGTATCTCTGCATACCTAGTTCAACCTCGTTACCGATAAGTACTCTTTTCTCGTTCCCGTGATATGTGATCCCTTGTGAGCCAGTCACATGCTTGCAAGCTAATTGGATGACATTCCACCGAGAGGGCCCAGAGTATATCTATCCTTCATATGGATGGACAAATCCCACTCTTGATCCATGTGTCTCAACCAATACTTTTCGAACACTCAATGCCACCTTTATAGCCACCCAGTTACGGTGTGGTGTTTGATGTCATCAAAGCATCCTTCCGGTGAAGGTGATATGCATGATCTCATGGTCGAAGGAATTAGGTTACTATGTATCAGAAAGCATATAGCAATTGAACTATTAAAATGACTTGATCTTTATGCTACGCTTATCTATAGGAGTATGTCCACCATATTATTCTCCTAACAATATGATCTTGTTGTTAATAACATCTCAATGTTCATGATAGGGAAACCACAATCATTTATTAACCAACAAGCTAGTATTATAAAGAGGCTTTACTAGGGACTCTGTTTTAGTTTACAAATCACACAAGTATCAATGTTTCCTTGTTAATACTATTATAGCATGAATATAAACATTTATCATAAACACAAAGATATAATAATAACTATATTTATTATTGCCTCTAGGGCATATCTCCAACAGTTGTGAAAGTCGGCTGATGACTCGGTTCTACTTGTCATGGGAATGGAGATGCTATTACGACTTACACAGATTCGGCTAAAGATTTTAGCAAGTCATATTGATCCATATTAAGGTACAACGAACAATTTGTCATTTATATATCTCAATCAATGTAATCCTTAGACCTGGGGTTGTTGCACAATCCGAGTTGAGGATCACTAACTTAGGTTCTGTCAAACGTTGATCCGTAACTAGGCAGTTACAAAGGCAGGGTTTGGGTCGACTGAGAATCAAGCTGCGTGATGTGAATAACTAAGATGGGATTTTGCCCCTCCAGTTGGAGAGATATTCTCTAGGCCCTCTTGGATGATATGATTCGGAAAGCATGGCCATGCACGACTTGGTTAAGTGTTAACCGAGGCGATCGACTAAGAGTTAGTCGGATGAATCACTTATCTCGGATCGAAAAGAGAGTCAGACTATTTAAGGGATGACAAATATTAGCCTAGTCTGATAATGTATATCGTGAGGCAAAACGGACTCGGACGTAAGTCGCATTGGAAAGGCAAGTCGTCATGACTCCTTGGTACTTGGGAATCGGCACGTTCTGCTAGGAGCCGCTACCGACTGATCATTTGAGAGTCGGACTCCAATCGTGTCCAAGTTACCATGAGCCTGCGGGGTCACACACTTAAGAGAGGGAGCAAGTTTGGATTGGATCTGAACCGGAAATATGGTTGGGTTGGACCCGAGCCGGATTTGGACTAAGTCGGTGAGTCGGACACACATTGACTAATATTATATGGGCTTTAGTGAATGGGCCACGAGTGAGTGGATCCCACGTTCACTCCCTATATATAGCGGGGCGCAGAAACCCAGGAAGGTTGATCGGATATGTTATTCCATGAGTTGGAAACTCCACAGCAGTCCTTCCGCTGTAACGAACCCAGCAGTTCACCGCAGGTGCTCCTCCTTGTACGTGTGGATACCAGCAGAGGTGTTGTATGATCAACACCACGACAATCTTTGATTGGATCGAGATCACAAGGACTGCACTGTATCAACTGACGTGCTTCATTAGTAATCAGCAACCGCGTGTCTAGTGGTAATCTTCATGGCCTTCTACCTCAGCTAGATCTTGGGATCACCACGTTAGAGGCAAAAGTTTTGTTTTATCTCTATGTGGCCCAACAAAATACGGGAAGGAGCTCTAGGACGCACTAGACACGAAGTTTGGTGTTGTAGATGCTGGAAGTGAACTGTACATCATGGAGAGATTTCACGATTTTAAGATGACTAAGGACCTTCCCGTGGTTCAACAAGCTCATGAGATACAGTGCATTGCCAAAGATCTCGAACTTCTTAAGTGTGCCTTACCCGGCAAGTTTATGATAGGTTGCATTATTGTTAAGTTGCTCCCTTCATGGAGAAACTTTGCCATAACTCTCAAACACAAGAGACATGAGATATCAGTTGAAAATTTGATAGCGTCCCTTGATGTTGAGGAGAAGGCTTGGGCTAAGGACACTACTGAGAAAGGAGAGGGTCATGCTACTGCCAACTATGTGCAGAAAGGCAAATCCTTAGACAAGAACAAAGGAAACTTCAAGCCCCCTTTAACAAGCATGTAAAGACTACAACCTTCAAGAAGAAGAAGACAAAGAGGGACAGGAGTGATCTGACTTGTTTCACTTGTGGAGAGCCAGGCCACTTTTCCAAGGACTGCCTAGATCGGGCGGAGACACGGAGGGAAAAGGCCAGGACAGTCAACGTCGTGACCGCTGGCAATACTGATGGGTATGGTAATTTATTTACTGTTATTTTAGTATTTCAATCACCATGTTGGTGGATTGATACGGGTGCTAATGTTCATGTGTGTGTTGACATCTCTATGTGCGGTGACCCAGCATACCACTTCATGATGTAGTACACTATATTCGTTGACATAACACCAATGAACACCGTTCACTAGTATTATATCCCTCATAGTAGTACAACAGAAACACAGCAGGTCCAAGACATGACTATAGGTTACAACTCAACTTTTTACACAAGATCCAGAGAACACTCTAGGTTAAAGAGAGATAAAGAAACTTCTTACAAAGAAGAATCAGAAATAAGCAACTCATAACTAATATGCTAATAAAATTAGCATCTAACTATTTGGCTTGTATTGCTGCTATTGCAGTACTCTACAGAAGTAGGTTCTATGGCTAGAGATTCTATTCTTATCTAATTCACAACTTCCTCTTCACTTGAGTTGATATATATGTTGATTTCCTTGACTTTATTGAAGAGCTTTAGCTTTTGATGATGATTCCTGGAGCATAACTTGATGTAGACGTCGTCTATACTGGCTTTAGAACCTAGCAAGGGTTAAGAAGATACTTTGAGTACGAGCGTACTCAGCAAGTTCACTAGAAAAGGAGTGTTTGATGCACTATAGCTATAGCCACAGACCATAGGTCGTAGGCAATGCAAGTTTTCGTAAACATTTCTTCAAAGGTTGCTTTTATTCTAAAAAGCTATGTCCATCAGCCTTCACGGGTTTACCAGAACTTTCATGGAGTTCCTTTCCCTTGGCGTTCAACTCCTTCCCTAACGAGGGAGTAACAAGTTACAGTTCTTACACTCTGCAGAGGTGCGTCACTTTACCCATAAGAGATCTTAGCTTTGTTGCACATCCGAATTGCAGGTTCGTTCACACTTCTTTGGTGTGAGGCCCAGACTAAGATCCAAGCCAATCACTGCCTTCTCTACGACCCTGCATGTCTCCTTGGTGTACGCCAGCCCACCTATTGAATTACGGCAATTGGCGATGCACTGCTCAGATGCCGGAACTATCGTGGGACGTTGAGGGCTCCCACCCATATGCTGCATATCCTCTACGAATTACCATATAATATGCATGCTACGAGTGATAACAGCCACGACTCGCACATCCGGCTCCATGCGAGAGGGAAAAGATACAGCTGACTTCTCTGTCCCATTCCAAATCTCATGGTCAACGCGTAATATACGGCGCAAGAATCACTGGAGACATTGGTTGTTAAGTCCTAGATAATATGTTCCTTTACCACCGGAACTCTTATAGTAGGTTATTACCTCATGGTAAATAACCTATAATCACATTATTATGAAAATAGTGTTTTCTGACCTTTTTCAAATGAAGGTTATGACAACACTGGATTTGTAAAATACTTTACAGAAAATAATCAAAGGACATGAGCA
Source organism: Avena insularis (assembly GCA_023614405.1). Classification (NCBI taxonomy): domain Eukaryota; kingdom Viridiplantae; phylum Streptophyta; class Magnoliopsida; order Poales; family Poaceae; genus Avena; species Avena insularis. The sequence continues at coordinate 370,467,764 of CM042695.1, read as the reverse complement.
AGTGTGAACTTGCCTTTTGTGATTGTAAGATTATGCACTCACGGTCTTCAAGACAATATAAAAGATCCAATATCTGAAATCAGCATCATTGGTCCGGTAAGGACTAATGTTTAAAGAAGCAAGATGCTATTATGCATAAGTAATGTAATGCAATTTCATAAACTCGAATCCCGAGGTAACGTTGTTCTAGGGTTTGGATACTGGAAAGGTTTTTCTTGGAATTTGTTGCCCTTTTAGATTAAGTTTCACACATGTGCTTCTTATTAAGGCTTGTGAATGTGTGTGAAACAACATGTAAACATAATGGCATACAACAATAAGATATACTAATGAGATGTGCTACTCAAGGACTGCTTATATGTGAATTATCTTATCTTAAAGTTTTACCTTGCAAATGATGACATTTATAAGGAACTGAAGTGTTAACAATCCTAGGTATATAAGTAAAGCTTAATATAATGTGATTATTATTAATTGTCATTTGATGTTTGAAGTGGCAAAAAGAATAACATTTGAAGAAAATCTTACTCAACTAAGCAGAAGCATTTAAGCTTTTAAGTTAACCTTATGAGGTGTTCTTTCTAGTTATAGTCTTTAAGTAAGAAAGAATTACTCCATTTGAATAATGACAGCATTAGTATTTGAGACTTATCTATCTTGGTTTTTAACTTGGTTGGTTTGGTATTAAGATACTTTATAACTTAATTATAACAGACCGAAGTTAACTATAAAGCATATAATAAAGTTTTTAGCATTATTTAAAGTATTATAGACTAAAGTTAACTTTAAAGACATAGATGGACTTTAGGTGAAATGCTTGTTATACTTATACCTTGTTCGCCTTATAATGTTTCTTTAAAGTTACTTAAGAATGGTATTATTTTTAGTTGGTAATGGTTTCTTTACATTATAAATATATATAAAGGGATTTATCTCCCTATAAAGGTGTGGTTTAAGGTTTATGAATAAGTAGACAATATTATTTACTACTAATGAACTCACTATAGTGTTTTGATTTGTTTGTAAACTTGTGGTTAAAGTAAAGGAATAGGTTTTTATTTCACTACAAATTATTCTTTGAGATTTTATATTAAATAAGAATCCTTTTAAAAAATAATCTGCATTTATGGTTGAAGGATAATTCAATAAAATTGTATTTAAAAAGTGTTAAACCATTTTGACTTCACACTAATAATATTTAAGACTAATACTCTTTATTAGACTCAATTGGCTGATTTTTAAAATTATTAGCAAATTTCATTTATCTTTATAAGAATTATTAGTTAAAGAAATAGGTTTAAATTCAAATTATTAAAATGTTTAACTTTTTATTTAACTTAAAAGTGGAATATTATATTTTTAATATTGTAGGTATTATTTTTTTGATCATTTTGGTATATTACATTTATTTTTGTGATTTATCAATAATAAGATATAATTTTTACAATGTTTAATACTTTATAAACACTTAATAAAACGAATATTTAATTAGGTGGAATAATAATGCATGATTATAGTTTTTAGCTATAATTCTTAGTTTTCTAAGATTTTTGGTATTTTATTTATATTTTTAACATTTACCATTATTAAAATATGATTTATCAAAGTATTATTATTATAAAACTTTTATTAAATAGTATTTATTTAAATAATCATTATAATAATATTTTATATTAGTTTTAAGTTGTAGATTTTATTTTTCTCAAAATTTTCATATACTAAACATATTTTTCTGAATTATAAAACAAAGGTTATTGATTTTATAAGATTGAATCATTTTATTTAATTTCTAGAATTAATAAACTAAGTAGTTTATGATGTACTGCTGATGTCAGCATGGGATGAAATTTTTTTCTTACTAGGTCGATACTTAAACCCCAGTCACTGACTGGTAGGGTCTATTCCACGTCATATCTATAGTTTTAATTTATTACAAAAACATTTAAATAAAATAAATAGGGTTATTGCATCATGCTGATGTCAGGCCGACGTCAGCAATGGTGCTCACCCTCAGATCGATGCTCGATCCACCGATTCTGAGCGTGCCTGAATGCGTGGTTGTGAGGGTTAGAAAGAGGGTGTCGTAGGGAGCAAGATGGTGGCGGCGCCGCCTTGAAATGGTCACTGGGGACGGCGGTGCAACGACGGCGAGCGGCGGCGGCATCAGGCTCTTGCAGGGAGGAAGATCCAAAGGGAGAGAGAGGAAGCAGAAAGGTGCTTGAGCAACGGTGTCTCACCAGGAGCATGGCGATGGTGGTGGCGAGGCAAGGCGAGCACGGGAGACGTCAGAATCGGCGGAGGAAGCGATGGCCGGAGCTCGGGAAGGCGGTGTCCTTGTCAAAAATTGGAGCTCCTCGTGTCGATACCTTTTGCGAGGTTGCTCACCGCAGCGAGGCGAAGCTTCCAGGAGCCACGGCGAGGCTCGGGGCGGCCGGAGACGGAGGGGATCGACGGCGTCTGTGAGCTCTAGGGTTAGGGTTTGCACGCTGGAGAAGATGGGAGAGGAAAGGACATGCTAGGGTTCGTCCTTGGCGAGGCAGAGGGTCTTGTAGACCATGTGGCGGCACGAATCTGGCGCCGGCCATGCATGAGCTCGACAGCGAGCTGCTTGCTCGATCCGTCGGCGAGGAAGACGATAGGGATGAAGACAACGAAGGGGTACGGTCCCGTGCCGGGCCGCACTTGGGCTAGATGGGCTGCATTTGGCTGCTCGTGAGCGATGGATAAAATAGTGAGGATGTGGCCGTGGGCCAGATTTGTTGTTTCTTCTGTTTTTTCCTGATTTATCCCTTTTCTATATTCTATTTCTTTTTAGCTTTGAATTTGCACAAATGATTTGAGTTTTCTTTGTAGAATTAGTTTGTTAAACAATGGCAGCAATAATGAATATATTTAAAGTCATTTTGTGAACTTTTATTATATATTGTTTAGAGTTTCTTTATTTTCTTTATATAGATATTTTTCCTATTATTATTTTTTAGGGACATTAATATGAATTTAATTTGACAAAAATTCATAAACTTATTATAGAATGTATTTCTACTAACTAATGAGATTTTATTCTCATTGGTACATAATATTAAGGCAACTTTTATATTCAGTGATCCTTCATAAGTATTTGATACATAAAGTTCTAAGTACTAATAGGGTTAATATTATTCCTATGAATTTACGGGATAGCAATATAAATAATTTATTATTACTAAGTTAAGAGTTAAAGGTTTGAGATTACAAATGTCTACCATGAATTATGGGAGTTTTAATGTCTTTATATCCCTTGATAATTGTGAATAAAGATGAATGGTTAAAATATATTATCTTTCTGTTAAAGATCTTGAATGATATCACCATTTAGAATTAAATAGTGGGATTGTTTTCTAGGCTAACTTATGAGAAAGAATTGATAAAGATAGTTCTTAAGCACCTATGATAATGATGGTTGAAAATAACAAAGATGTGCTTAAGTGAGTTGATATAGGAAATATTCCTATTAACCATTGTGGACATAAGATGATAAATCAATCATTTGATATGGATATTAGGTTTGGTTATAGAATTAAGTTTGCATGTTTACCAAGAAGTACTACCTTCCATATTTCATAATTCTTGACTTCTACTTAAAGAATTCCTTTCCTAGATATACTACTTTTTCCTATCCATCGTCATGTGTTAACATGATGAGCTTTACTTTTCAAGAATATTCTTATCCACCTTTTATTCTTCTCATTTCCATACTTGGTTATATCAACTACTTTTCTGCTGATAATCTCCAATCCAACAAGTGGTTACTTCTAAATTCATACTCTTCCTTAATCATCCATCACTACATTACTCTAGTAGTTGTATATATATACTTTACTTTACCTCAAGAGTTAGTATTTCCCAAGAGGAACCTACTACTTCTCTAATACAATGTTACTCTAGCATCATCATAATCATACTATATTCTCTCTACTTAACTCTAGTAACAAATACTCCAACCTCACATTATACTAATGTGACCTGTAATGGTTAATCTAGGATAACATATCTAGACTAGGGTTTAATCATGTTCTACCCACCAATCCCACTTATACATGATATAAGCATTCAATCTTGGTGAATAAGGCATGATCATTATAATCCTTTGATCATTTATGGCTTAGGTTTCCAGTTGGCTAATCAAGGCTTCCATCCATACAACATTACAGTTGTATTATAATTATCTTCGGTTAAGCTCTATTGGATTAAGAGATATAATTCATTGATTATACCTACTTGATCCAATAGGACTACCACTGGTAACTATCTTCAGGATTCATCCTGGGGATCCTCTTTGTTACCACATATATCTTTATTTCAAATAACCCTTCTATCCATTGAGGAGTGAGTTAACTCCATCAATTATCCTATAGATGATATCTAGGGCTAGCATTTCTATTTACCTCTTCTTACTTCCTTCTCTAAAGGATTTAAAATGAATGTTATGATAAGAACATGAGTTGATAGATCAATAGTTAATAAGCTAAGAATTGGTGAATCAATAGTTGATTTCTCAACATTGATGAACAATAGATATTGGAATATGATTCCCATAAGAATGGTAAAGATTGGTATGGACAAAAAGATATATGGTGAATGATCTGGATTTGGTTCTTCCCTACTGAATCTCACTAAAGAAGTAGGGTTAGGTATTATGAGGATACTCATGATATAAGTAGATGAGATTAAGATAGATCAAGATTTAGTTGTTGCATTCCTATTCCTTAAGTTATGTTTATAACTTGGTATTCATGAGTTATATATTGAATACTAGGATATGATTGCTTAAGGATCAAATATAAATCATTAAGTAATGTATTAGGGTTTAATATTTATTACATTTGATCTACCCTTAGATCAAATCATGTTACCCAAAATAAGGTTTTAGAAAAGGTCATATTGAAACTTATCGCAGTCAACTTGATGATCTACTTCAATTCCATCCAGTTAAGAGAAGCTTCAATCACTTTGACAAGTTTTTATTTAAAAGCGCGAAAATTATTCAGATTTCCTATGCATGAATGCAATGCACACATCTGTGTTTAACTTATTTCTAGGCTCTAATGCTGGGATGTTACACTATGTTCACTTCTTACCAGGTCGCTCGGGATTCATCCGTCCTAATGGGAAATGGACCACATGCTTCTGTTCATGGTGTTGGCATGGTGGATCTGAAGTTTACTTCTGGAAAGATCGTGTATCCGAGGAACGTGCATCATGTCCCTACTATGAACAAGAATCTCGTTAGTGTCTCCCTTCTATGCAGAGATGGATTTAAGGTTGTTTTAGAGTCTAATAAAGTCGTTGTTTTGAAACATAGACAATTTATTGGTAAAGGTTATGAGTTCAGAGGCTTGTTTTGGTTTTCACTATCAGAGTTTTGTAATAAATCCATGAATCATATGTGTGGTGGTTTTAATGATGATACCAGTGTTTGGCATTCTCATTTATGTCGCATTAATTTTGGTTTGATGTCTCGTATGTCCAGTATGAGTTTAATTCCGAATTTCACTATTGCCAAAGGTTCTAAGTGTCATAGTTGTGTGCAATCAAAGCAACCTCGAAAGCCTCACAAGGTGTCGAGGAGAGAAACTTGGCACCTCTAGAACTCATACATTCTGATCTATGCGATATGAATGGTGTGTTGACAAAAGGTGGAAAGAGATATTTCATGATGTTGATAGATGATGCTACTAAATTTTTCTATGTTTACTTGTTGCAAACTAAAGATGAGGCTTTAGACCACTTTAAAATTTATAAGGCCGAAGTTGAAAATCAACTAGAGAGAAAGATCAAGCATCTTAGGTCAGATCGTGCTGGTGAGTATTTTCCCAAAATATTTGATGAATTCTATGAGGAACACGACATTATTCATGAGAGGAAGCCTCCCTACTCGCCCGAATCAAATGGGGTTGCCGAGAGTAAAAACCGCACGCTAACTGACTTGGTGAATTTCTTATTAGCCAGTGCTTGTTTATCAAAGGCATGGTGGGGGAGGCTTTGTTGACTTCATGTCATGTCCTAAATAGAGTTTGTAACAAGAATAAAGAAAAGACCCCTTATGAGAAGTGGGCTGGGAGAAAACCATCACTTTTGTATTTGCGTACTTGGGGGTGTTTGGCGAAGGTCAACATACCTATTCCAAAGAAACGCAACCTCGGACCTAAGACATTGGAGTGTATCTTTCTAGGATATGCTCCATAGAGTATAGGCTATAGATTTCTAGTGGTTAAATCTAAGGTACCTGATATGCATGTTGATACTACAATGGAATCTCGTGATGCAATATTCTTTGAGAATATGTTTCCTATGAAAGATATGCATAGAATTGGTAGAAATTCTTCTGAAATACTTCATGAATCTAGTGCATCTATTGAGAATTCTGAACAACCACATGAGTAAGTCCTTGAGAAGGATGATGATGAACCTCTCACGAGGAGTAAGAGACATAGGATGCAGAATCCTTTGGTAATGATTTCATCATGTACCTTGTGGATGATACTCCCAGATCCATTGCTGAGGCATACGCATCTCCTGATGCAGATGATTGAAAGAAGCTGTCCAACGTGTGATGGACTCGATTCTTTCTAATATAACTTGGAAATTATTAGAATGACCCTATGGTTGTAAACCCATGGGCTGTAAGTGGGTGTTCAAGAAGAAGCTAAGGCCTGATGGTACTATTGAGAAGTACAAGGCATGACTTGTAGCAAAAGGCTACACACATAAAGAAGGCGAGGATTACTTTGACACCTACTCACTTGTCGCTAGACTGACCATCATTCGAGTACTACTTTCCCTAGTTGCCTCTTATGGTCTTCTGGTTCATCAAATGGACGTGAAGACAACTTTTATTAATGGAGAGTTGGAAGAGGAGATCTATATGGATCAGCCGGATGGGTTTGTGGTAAAAGGTGAACAGACAAAGGTGTGCAAGTTGTTGAAATCCTTATATGGCCTGAAACAAGCACCTAAGAAATGGCATGAGAAGTTTGATAGAATTCTACTTTCTGCTGGTTTTGTCATTAATGAGGCTGATAGGTGTGTTTACTATCGCCATGGTGGGGGCGATAGTGTTATATTATGTTTATACGTGGATGACATTATGATCTTTGGTAAAAACATGAAAGTGATAAATGAAGTCAAGTCTTTCTTGTCAAAGAGTTTTGATATCAAAGATTTAGGAGAGGCTAATGTGATTCTGAACATCAATCTTATTAAGAACAAGAATGAGATTACTTTAACGCAGTCTCGTTATGTTGAAAAGGTCTTGAACCGATTTGGCTTTATTGATGGCAAAACTTCTTCAACACCTTATGATCCTAGTTTGACATTATGAATGAATAATAAGGAATCAACAGATCAGTTGAAATATTCACAAAATTTTGGTTCTCTCATCTACTTAGAAAGCGCTACAAGACCCGATATCTCTTTTGTTGTGAGAAAGTTGAGTAGGTTCATGTATAACCCGGGTATTGATCATTGGCATGCACTTGAAAGGGTCATGCGCTATCTATATGGTATAATGAGCTATGGGATTTACTATTCAGGGCACCCTGCTATGCTTGAAGGATATAGTGATTCGAACTGGATCTCTAACATTGATGAACTCTACGCCATGAGCGGGTATGTGTTTACCCTTGGAGGTGGCGCAGTGTCATAGAGGTCTCGTAGACAAACCATATTGACAAGGTCAACTATGGAAGCAGAGCTTACTACTTTAGATACAACCACTGTTGAGTCAGAATGACTACGTGAGCTCTTGATGGACTTGCCATTGGTTGAAAAACCTGTGCCGAAAATACTTTTGAATTGTGACAACCAAACTATTATTATTAAAGTGAACAATTCTAAGGATAACGCAAAGTCATCAAGACACATGAAGAGACGTTTGAAATCTGTCAGGAAATTGATAAACTCTGGAGTAATAACTATTACGTATATTCAAGCAGATAAAAACCCGACAGATCCTTTTACAAAGGGACTATCACGAAATGTGATAGGAAATGCATCGAGGGAGATGGGGTTGAGACCCATGGATGTCACACTATAGTGATAACCCAACCTATATGATCGGAGATCCCGTGAATTAGGACCTGTGAAGAACAAGCTAGTGGTTTGACTGAGGAAAATATTTTGTATCCATCTCTATGTGAATATGCATAACTCTCATAATCTGTAAGGCGGGTTGGCAACATGCCTTAATATGTTTCTGTTGGCTTTAACTAGCAAAGATACCGTCCTATAGGGAACTTTTGAAAAAACACACCTATATGAGCTCGACTGTAAACATCGCATTCTATGAGACTTGGGTGATCTCTAGTAAACTCATGAAGAGACCAGGAGTATGACGCATATGCTACAACCCATAGGGTAGGCTACTGGCATCCATGTACTAGTTATGATTTTAAGTGAAATCTATTGGCACCAAACTTGCAATTCAAGATTCGTCCATTATTGAAGTTATTGATAGATGTAGATCAAGATTCTAGGCGGAATTTCAACTTAACAGTCTCTGCTGAAACACTGGTATATAAACAAGTAGCGAGGATGGGCAAATCTTCAAATGGACATTTGAGATCTGGTGGGGCATTGTTAGAAATAATAGGCTAAATCATTAGACCCATGTGTGATTTTAGATTTTCCCTAAATCTCAAAGCCCATGTGTGTGGAATCTCATATGTGATTTGACTCAAGTTAGTGGCATCTCACATGTGTGTGGCAAGAGTAGTGGGAGCTAAAGTTTAGTCTCACATGAGAAGTTGAAGGAGAGTTTTACCACCTTATAAGGTGGAGTGTTGCACCATTTTGTAAGTGAGTGACAATAAGAGAGCTACACGCGCGCTCCTCCTCCGACGATGCCGCCGCTCGCCCGCCCGTCTCGTCATGTCATGTCATGACGCGCGCCGTGGATTATGGGTTGCGGGAATCTCGCCGAGCCGAGCTTTAGTTTGCTGCTCAGGAAAATGTGTGTGGTTAGACAAACGTGTCAACGGTTAGTGAATTCGGGTTGCTCCCGGATCGTGGGCTATCTGTAACCGACCCAAGCATACGCGATGTGGGCTTGGTCCACACCGTCTCATGTACCGGATTTTTCGATCCACTCTATATAAATGCCTATGCGGCTTCTACAACGTACAACACCGAACCGATCTAGGATTTTGTCAGCCTCTCTACTTGCACCGCCACCATAGTCTACTCTATCCCGCTTGCCGGCGTGCACTGGCGAACGGGAGAGCAGGTCTCTGGAACCACTCGTCTTTGTGATCCTGTACGGAAGAGGGCGAATTAGGTTTTTGGAAAGCGCTCTTCGCGACTGCTCGAGTTCTTCATCACGGGTCGTCTTCCATCTAAGTCGGGCAGTGTTGCCTATCGTCGTCTTCTCCGCCGTCTGATTTGATCAGTCTTCCCCAAGGTTACCGTTGCGACTTGCGACTACATCTATAAGAGAATGGTACGTGCGACGTGCTGCTGTTTGGTTATTCATCATGTTCTACGAGTACATGTTTAGCTGCTACTAGTTTCCGTTCATCTTGATGTTTAATACATCTAGTATGTTCGAGTTATATGAGCTAGTAGTTGGTTTTGTCATGTTTAATATTTTGAAATTATAATCATGAAAATTGTGTCTAATTTTTCAACATTGGCTAGATGCTCTAAGCTCATTACGGTAACAGGCCGAGCCGAGATGACTCTTTGTTCTAGTAAGGTTGAAAGAGTCAAGCCGAGCCAAGCCCTACTTGGCAATGACGTCGCCGAGTGTTTTACTATACAAAAGTAATAGACCAACGTCGAATTTACTACAGTATACAGAGAGTACATGTCAGTAAATGATCAAACTACCTAACGTTAACTTGGGAGGCTTTACCAGGCCAGCAGGAATTCCGATCAGGTTCCAGATCGGCCCGACAGACCAGCACAAGCACAACGCGCGGTCGTGTGGGTTCCGTTCCGTGGCCGAGATGGAGTCGAGGTAAAATCAGTCCGTGTTTAGCTTAGCCTTGCACCCCCTTCTCCACCTATAAATAGTCCGCCATATCTGGTAGCTTGACTCGCAAAACGCAATCGACCGAGTAGTACGACAGTTTCCCCATCACTTCTCAATCAATCAATCGATCAAAAGTTTCGAGGAGAGTTTCAGAGAAGGACATGATGGGGAACCTGATGAAGGACATGAAGATCCGGGGCAACGATCTTTATCATCGCCATGAGGATGCGATCTTGAGGGTTATCTTTTTCGGGGTGATGCTGCTGTCCCAGGTCATTCTAATGGCCGGAGTCGCGCGGTATCAGGCAGCCGGCGGCACAAGTTTCCCGATCTGCTACGTGTTTATCTATCCTTTTATCGCAGACTTACTATTTAGGTACACCAAGACCCTTGATCCTCCTGCCAAGGAAGATTGATGTAATTAGTACTCTTTTATGTTAGAACTTGTTCACGATGATGTATATATATATGTCTCTGTACTCTTTACTTCGAGGAAATTGTTTTACCCTTGTGCTTGATTGTATGATTTCTTTCATGAGAGAAAGTTCTTTGGATGCTTCCTTTTACAGATCGCGATGCTTACTAGTATTTCGATGATTCTCTATTTGCTTATTAGAGCAACTCCAACGAAAATTGTAAAACCTATGCGCAAAAAATAACCGCCAAAATAGCGCCCGGCTGTTTTCCACCTCCAGCAGGCACAATAATTTTGGACGCGCGAAAAAAAAATCAGGAGCGCGTCAGATTGTCCCTGCGCGCGCCCCAAATTTGCTGCCGGCTGCTAGCGCGCGCTATCTCTCTCGCTCGCGCGCGAATGCCCAACCGCCGACCTGAAACTCCCCCGCGCCCACGCCGTCATTCCTACCCCGTGTCCGCGTGCACGCCGCCACCGTGACCTTCCGGCAATGGAGCCGTCCTCACCGCAGTACTCGATCCCCGACACCGCCCCCGCCGCAAACCCTAACCCTACCTTTGTCGCCGTCGTCGCGAGCTCCAGAGCGCACCATCTCCTCTTCATACCAGCGCGCCCAAACTTGACTGGCACCGCCCTGCCTCCGCCGGCCGAAAATCCAGGCCACGTGCCAGCGCAAACACCCTCCTGCAGCGGCGTGTGCACAGGCGCCAACGCAAGCTCATCGGCCGCCGTCACCGCCAAGCGCACGCCAACTGATCGATGATTTGACAACAAGGTAAAAAACTTATCTTTTCGATGCATAGATGCATGTGTTAGTTGATTCTAGTGTTGGCATACATTTTAGTGTTGATGATGAGACATTCATGGCACACATGAATGTGGATGTTGGCTCATCTTCCGCTGCCAAGCAAGAAAATGAAGGAAATGGCAAAGAAGAAGAAGAAGAGTACATGGTGGATTAGCATGGTGAAGGTTTGATTGAGCCGCCGCTTGGTAGGATGGTCAACTACACCGCCGAGGAGGATAGCTTGCTTTGTCGAGCATGGTTGGCAGTTGCCATGAATTCGCTGGTTGGCACCGATCAATGCAAGGTTGGAGTACAACGAAGATAAAAAGTTGTCAAGGACTATAAAGGCCAAGGACGAGACGCGGAGGGTGGCTTTGGAGGAGAGGATTACGACCGTCAAGGAGATAAAGTTGGCTTTGAAGGAGAAGAAGGTGGTCGCCGCTGAACAAGCGCGCCTATTGGAGGGAGAGGATCCTCTTTACCATTGACACACCCAACATAGAAAGCAAAGAGAGTATATAAACCTTGCTCGTGATGAAGTGTTGGCCAAAAGGCGGATGATGGCAAGCTACTTAAAGGCCCAAAGTGAAGAAATGAATGCATTTGGAGGCATGGGTGACTTTGGAGGCTATGGAGGCATGGGAGCGACACCGGGTTCATTTGGAGACACGGAAGCAATACCAGGGGCTTTTGGAGGCTATGGAGGCATGGGTGGCATGGGGCTTGGAAGCATGGGAGGCATGAGAACACCACCGGAGACATTCATGGCCTCCTTGGTGAATCCATCACCTTCTATCAATGTTGATGGCTATGTCATGGCTTCCTTGGAGAAGAATGCACCCGGTATAAATGTTGATGGCTATGGAGATTCATCGCGTGCCAACACCATCCACACCACTGTCCAAGACTTCAAAGGAGAAGAAGCGCAAAATAAAAGTGGCAATGACAATGACTATGATAATATTGATAAATGATGTGTCAACATGTGTGTTCAAGTCAAATTTGGTTGTGTGAAATTATCATTTGCATTTGAACTATGTCCTAATTTTATGTTGAACTTGGTTGTGTAAAATTGGTGATTGTTGAGCCATTTTTTGTTCTATTTATTTTGATTTGTTTGATCTTGTTGATGCATTTATGCGCTGTGAAAGCTGCCGCGCGCTGCATTTTGTCATGTCCGCTGGGAGAGCGTTTTTTTATCTATTTTTGCGCGCCGTTTTTAGCGCTTACGTCGGAGGAGTTGCACAACGCGCACACTAAAACTGGATCGCGCACGCTGCATAGCAATTTTCGCGCGCGGGATTTTCGAGCTTCGGTTGGAGTTGATCTTAGTTTCGTCGCTCTCTTCCTCCCTCCTCATCCTAGCAGTCCGAGTGCCTCAAGACACATAACACCCTGCCTACCTGATCTAACTCAAATCCAAACCGAATTGGCAAATACCCAAGATATTTTGCTTCTAATAATTGCTAACATAAGAAAAACACGAGTTCGATTTGTATAGAACAACAACTTTATTTCCTTCCACCAGAATCATAGATTTAGAGAGAATCACCAACAACCTTTTTTCATACAACAGACGTTACGTGTGTTAGCATTAACCTTGATTCTTTTACCCACAAAAGGAAAAGACTACGCAAAGACTTGGTGGCCTTTTTTTTCTATCGGAATTGCCTCACGTACTTTGTATCTGATTTTCGTCCAATATTTCCTCCACATGAGACGCCCCCTCGCCCCTCCCAAGGCGTCGAGTTCAATCGCAGAGGCCGTCGTCGCTAGCATATCTCTGACTTGCTGTCTTACACATCAGCCTGTCAGGGAGCTCACCATAGTGAAATTGGTAGCAACGGTTGCTAGCCTACTCGAAGCCGGTTCATCCGGATGTATCGAAGGGTATAAGCGCATCTCTACTTGTTGCGCTTTCAAAGATCAAAATTCGGAACTAAAAATCGTCGGATGTAACTTTTGGTTTGGGAATGGCCGAATTCCCACTCGTGTTTCCAGGTGACGTTTCTAGACAGGCGATTTTTCGGCAAATTTGGCGATATTTCATCATAATTTGGCTCAAATTCACACAAACGTAATTTTGATCACATAGTTCGGCGTGAGACGGTGACGAGCTTAGCGGCAGCGGCTAGTTTGGCGACGAGATGGTGATGAGCTTGGAGACGGCAGCGAGTTTGGCGACAAGACGACGATGAGCTTGGCAACGGCGGCGAGTTTGGTGAATAGACGACGACGATCCGCGCCAGCCAAGCCCGCTCCGAGCTCCGCCCGCCGGGCCAGCTGGCCAAGCCCACGCCGAGCTCCGCCGTCAGGGCCCCCGCGGCGAGTTCCGCCGACCAGGCCTGCGTGTGAGGATGGGAGAGACAAGGTGGGTGTGTGGGAGGAGAGAGAACACTTTCCTCACTGATCGTTTGGGCCACACGGCGAGGTTTTCTCATCCAGCGTTTTCAAGCGATTTCCAGCGCCTGGATAAAAAAAAGCCTAAATCTGGACAAAATCGGTACGCAAGTGAGACGAAATTTGTATTCTCTTAAGAACGCTAGTGGAGATGCTTTTAAGGCATAGCGGAAGAAACCCAGAAGAGCTGGTCCGATCCCAAATTGCAGCACAAACCCAAACCCAAACCACATGCTGGAACATATTCTGCGTCCGTTACTTAGGCCCACCCATTAGGAAGACTCACTGCCATGTCGTATGGTACAGGTGGTATCAGACATAAAATCGCCATATATATAGCAACACTCTTTTTCTTTACACATCTACAACTCTTTGATACACCAAGCCCTCTTGACTTTTTGGCTACTCCCTCTGATACAAAATAAGTAACTTTTAGTAAATCATCTTATTATGGATGGGAGGAACTATCATAATGTACCTTTCGATAGCACATGGTCCTCCTGCCCATTGAGCCTAGAAGTTCGAATTGATGGGGATCGATATCCACTACTGTTGGTGGTTGTTCGACCCAAGAAAAGCAGCGCCACTCTCCAGCGAGGAACACCGCTTGCCATGAATCTAGCCAAAGCTTATGGCACTTGATTCTGATGGGTTTGTCATATAGAAAACAAAAAAATCCCACGGTTGCAAATGCCACACTAGTGCAGACCCCCACCTCTAACACCGGTTTGGAGGGCCCTCAACAGCGGTTGTTAGAGAGGGACCCCCTTTAACACAGGTTCATAACACGAACCGGTGTTAAAGGTTCTCTGCCGCGGCAGGAAAAAGAGATAAATCTCTGCCGCGGCAGGAAAACGGCTTAAATCTCTGCCGCGGCAGAGTTCTGCCTCTGCCCCGTTCTGGGCGTATTTCTGCGGGAGGGGGGGAGGGGGAATCGATCGGGAACGGTATACACATACATTGTCATCAGTACATACGAGTACATGAATAATTAAGCAATTATTATTATACACAAACATCGTCATTGTGTGGTATTCTCCGTAAACGTTGAAGCATCAAGTACAAGACAAACACGTTCAAGCATATATACAACGTTCATTTTGGTGGATATCTAAAGAGTTCTCCGCCAGGCGTGACGACCTCATCAAGTATGAACCCCGCCAATTCCTCTTGAATGGCTCGTATGCGGTCAAATGGTAGGAGTTGGTCCCGCATCCGTTCGATCTGAATATATATGAAGAATGAGTCAAAATATATATAAGAATAAAACTCAACACAATTGATGGTAATAAAATAATGTTGTGAACTTTGTTTACTTACTCTAAGTTGTTCTAGTGCGGCTTGGCCCGTCGCACATATCGTGTTGCGAATGAACTTGCAAACATAGTATCCACATAAGTTATTGTCGGGTCCCTGATGCGCGCACTTTACGAGAATAGAGAGTTTAATCAAAATAATAATCAATAAAGCATGATATAATTGAATTGGAAGCAGAATCAAAGAGATACGTAGACCTAGCTAGCTAGTATATTACTTACATTTTGGTCTACAAATTTTAGTTCTTCTGACCATTCACCCACGGTCCTGCCCGTGAACCTTGTCCAAACCCTGTCCGGCAAAGAAAATGGATAAAGGAGTAATTAATTACTTGTTGTCACGAAAGTTGCCGATCTAGTGCGATAATATGATTGAAATTACCTCTGGAGCATCTCTCTAAAGTCTGCCCATAGCTCTTTTTCTTTTCGTAACGAGTCCATGGCAAGGACTTTTCCTGAGTCGGGTTGAATGACTAGCAGAATAAAGTGGAACCTACGCACGCATAACTCATCATCAGTTACACTTAACATCGAGTAAGCCGAAACAGAATGTGTACAAGAGAGGGTAACAGTACTCACGAGAAGTTGTAAGGCAATAGTATTTCCCTTTTGGTTTGTTGTCTCAGTAAAGACCTTAGCAAGTAATCTTCTGTTTGCCCGGGTTTGGTTCTTACCACTTCTTCATAAACTCTATTTGGGTCAACAAACCCAATGTCAAAAGGGCCTCCTTTCATGCATTCCATAACCTTTTTCCTGCATAATAGTATATACATATATGGTGAGCATATATATATACATGCAATTAATGAAGTGAATGAGATGAGATATAAATTACAGAAATAGTACTTACACACAATAAAAGTTGATGGCAGCTTTGTCGAGTTCCTTCTGATTGAATAGAAAATGCAAGTCTTGAATGTTGAAGTCGATCTCGTCGTCTCCGCACAAGAAAATCCGATCTCTTATATGCGCTGTGATCCATTCTTCCTTTCTCGTCTTGCAGAAATCAAGGTACCACTTGTGCAATCTTCGCATCTTTGTTGGTAGATTCTTGAGCTCCTCTTTTTTGACGAGATTCTTCCCATACTTCCATGGCTGTATGGGGTTGGCATCGCATTTGGGCAAGTTGTCTCCCATGATGTTCAAGTATGCAATGTAAGTCATCCCCATCTCATTGGCCTTTGTTTGTAGCTCTGCCTCGTAATCATTTACGGGAGGAGCGTCCCGTGTGTCGAACACTTGGAACGGGACGCATGATTGGTTTTCCTGCTCTCCGAGCATGGGAACTGTTTTCTGGGGTGCCGCACGACCGCTACTTTTAGTCTCCCTACGGCGCCTTGCATCCCCCTTCAAAATCCGGCGCTCGTAGTCCGGCACAAGTGGGGTTTCAGGTTTCAAAAGATTTTTGTAAAACTTCTCCACCACCGCCGGATCTATTTTTTCCTTTGGCTCGGCCCGTCTAGGTGCAAAGAATTTCTTGACCTCTTCTTCTGAGATCCTATTGGTCTCCTCGTCGCTGCGATTCCACGGGCAAACCGGCAATGGCTTGGCGGAAGGCTATGGGACGGAGTTTTTTGAACTCTTTGGCATACGGTTTCGTGCGGATTTTTTTGTGGCAGTGCTAGTGATGCTCTTCGTGGCAGTGCTCTTCCGCTTACGCTGAGGAGATGGCTGAAGCACCGGAGATGGCTGACGGGTAGGAGATGGCTGGCGCGCCGGAGATGGCTGGCGCGCCGGAGATGGCTGCCGCGCAGGAGATGGCTGAAGCGCCGGAGATGGCTGCCGCGAGAGACGCGGGGTGCGGTGGCCTCCAATTTGGAAGCACGATGTGTTCCTTCTTCCAAAGAATGGTTGTTTTCACTACAAATTTGAGTTGAGTTTCCCCTTCACCTATAGCATGGTCAAGCTGTGCTTCCTCATATTCCTTCACAACCTCATCCACCCCGACAATAGCATAGCCATCTGGAATTGGTCGGCAGTGGTAAGTTCCACCAGCTATAGGAGGTAAGGCATAGCCGACAACCACCTTAATGGATAAGCCCATTAATCTCACATGCAGCTCAACGTGTTCGCTCTCCGTGATCTCATCCACGGGGTATCGAGGACCCGCCATTTCAAGCGTGGGCTGCACGTTCTCCGTGGAAGCAACGCTGCTTTTCCGCCACAGATCCTGGCGCGCAGCTTCAATGCAGGCTCTTCGTGCCGCTGAGATGGTCCGGTAGCTTGATGGCTCTGTTGTGCATTCACTTGCGCCTGCAGCGCCACAAGTGCATGTTCTATCTGTGTCATCCGCTCTGTACGATCTTTTTCTTTTCCGCCACGTCATCTGTAAGAGTCGCTCCACTCGGCAAACCCATCCTTCCACGTCATACCCCCTGTTCCTCGTGCATGTCCAGGGTGTTCTTTTTTACCGATGGCGCGTGTGAGCTGGTCATTCTCTCTGTCGGGATGGAAGGTCCTGGCGGCTGTTTCCTCGTATGCCATGATGAGTTCAGTGACGGGTTTGGCAAGGAGGGTTGGGAAGATACACAATCATGTTTCTGGGTCCAACCTTGCCCCGATTCCGTAGAACCAAGTCTTTGCACGTAGGTCCCACCCATCTGTCTGGGGTGTGATCCCTCTAGCGCGCAGGGCCTTCTCAACTTCCTCCCACTTAGGCCTCTGAGATATGTAGCCACCTGACCCCGTCCTCTGGTGATATTCCTTCTTCTGGGCATTTAGCGTATTGGTTTCTGACCTCTTTTTAGCTATAGCACCTTCCTTATATGCCACAAATTCGGGCCAGTGAGGTCTTATCTTCGCATAATATGCGTTTTCGAAATTTGGAGTCTCGCGAGCTTTGATAAATTTGTTCAATTTTGTCTTCCAGTTGCGGAAAGCGTCAGCCATCTTCTTTAGAGTCCACTCTTTGACCTTTTCCTTTATAACCGGGTTGTTTTCATCCTCCTCTGGCGGAAGGGTGAAATTTACCAACAACGAATTCCAAAGCGTTTCTTTGGATCTTTCATCGACAAAGGTACTGATTGGCTTATTCCAATATTCAATTATGATTGGGATTTGGTCCCTAACAAGAACTCCAGCCTGACGTACAAATTTGTCTGCGGCCTTCTTGGGCTCCATCGGCCTGCCATCAACACGGACTGCTTCGATCATGAACTTTGCACGATCTTTCAACCGATGGCTCGTGCCTCGCTTGCTCTTTTTCGTAGAAGAAGATGGTTGCTGGCTGGTCGATCCAGAGGGCTAAAAGAAGAAAGAAGCGTTAATTAATACATGTAGAAGAAGATTGTTGGTGGAAGTCAGCAGAGGCTTAATCAATGCATATACCTCGCCGGACTTTGTAATCACTAAATTGCGTTCACCGGAGTTTTCATCTTCTTCATGACTACTTGAGTTGTCATCATGTCCCTCCAAGTTCAGATATTGTGAGGTGTCCTCATCAATAATGTTCTCCATTATTTCTTCTTCTTCAAGGTCTCTACTAAGTGGATCCATAGTTTCTAAAACAATAATATTATCTAGAGTAAGAGAGTAAACATTCAAGTGGACTTGGATTCATACACAAATATACATATTATTCATACAAAAATACACAAATTAAATTAAAACCCTAAGGATGCTTGATCATTTTAAACGAGTTCCGAGGGGTCCAAACCCTAATTCGGAGAAATCCCGGATGCATATGAGAGGGGCTAGCTACAGTGGCTGACCGGAGGCTGGCGGCGTTGGAGAGCGACCTAGGGCGCGCGAGGTAGCGTGATGCGGCCTACCTAAAACGGGCGTTGTTCGAAAGAGGAGGCCGAGGCAAGCATTATAGTGGTGGCGCCGCCTCAGTATGGTCACCGGAGCGACGGCAGCGACGACAAACAACTTGGCAGAACAGAAACAATGTGGAGGGGATATCCCTTTTATAAAGCAGATCAAAATAAGCAAGAAAAACCGCGGAGAACCTAAACTTGCCACCGAAGTCAATGAGCCAAGATCAGGATGAGTCAGAGCTCCACAACGACGCCCCCAAGAGGGTAACGACCAACGAGACCTATGGTAAAGGGTTTTCACCCGGAGCCCTGTGACGAAGAAGGTAGCAGCATCGGGCCTGCAGACCTATGGTAAAGGGTTTTCCCGTCTTCGCCCGCCGTTGTCCCCAAGATAGGCCCCAGACCGAGGGGAGAAGCCACGACGCTCGCCAAAGAGCTGCCCGCGCAGTCCACCTTCTTCTAAGGCCGCCACCAACATTCGCGAACTCTAGCCACCACTCCAACGACCAACGACACATCGCATCGCCGAAGAGAGGGACGCCGTGCCATCGTTGCCAGCGGACACACCTGCAACCCGAGAAGGACCATGCATACCCTGACATCGCTGGCATACTATACCGCCATGGCCACCACCGGAGCTCGCACCACCTAGGCCGCCCCTGCATCCGAGAGGGGAGGTCGTCCCCGTACACTAAATAACCCTAAACTAATACTAACTAATTAACTAAATAAAATACTAACTAACTACTAATAATTAACACTAAACTAACCCAAAAAAAAAGATACTAAACTAATACTAACTAATTAACTACTAATAATTAACTACTAAAAAAGATACTAACTAATACACTAAACTGCTAATAATTAACTAAAACTAACTAATTAACACTAAACTAACCCAAAAACTAACTAAATAAAATACTAAACTAATACTAACCGGCCGGCTGACTGGGGGAAGAGAGGAAGGGGAAGGCGCGCATTTAATACCCCCCCCTTTAACACCGGTTCGGGGCTGGAACCGGTGTTAAACACAGAAATTTCTTTAACACCGGTTCAGCCACGAACCGGTGTTAAAGGGGTACATGACAACAAATAAGCTTCGCTTAACAGCGGTTCGTGGAACCGTGTTAAAGGGGGGCATTTATTTCATGCATTAAAGGGGCATTTTTAATTCAAAAAATAGGATATGAATTTAGAAAATTCATATCTTTTTCATTTCAACTCAGAAAAATATGAATAATATATCATAATTTTCAGAAAAATAATATCTATCCATTCATGTAAAAACATTTTATATTTACTTTAGATGAAAATTTTCAAAATGATTAAAACACTTACATATAAATTTTGATTATTCAGTTCAAACAAAAATAAATTGTCAAATCCTAAAACTTTGAACATAAGAAATATTAAGAATCTAAAAAGGAATCCAACCCTATTTTATTAGAGCAAATCATATTTTAATGCCGCATCTTTTGTATTAACATTTTTGAATTGATTGGATATTTAAATGCCGCATCTTTTGTATACACTTGAATCTGACCAAGCCTCGCTCAACTTGCATTGGATTTTTGATAAAATAGCATATTGTGAACCTAAAAATGATTTTTGTAAAAAATCATGAGCATCGTATCATGTACCTGTAGTTCATATCTGACCCACTTCCTGCCGATTCGGCAGGAATTTGTCTTTTTCACCAGAGGTGGACGGAAAGGTTTCAGATCCCCCTGTTGGTACATTATCCATATAAGGTGGTCTAGTATTTTTGTAAAATGTGTTGGTGGTTTTTTTAATTAGCCATTTGGTGGTTGCTTCACAAAACCGTCCGTTTTTATGCTCGGAAAATGGAAAATGCCTTTTTGGTGCGATAAAAAGGAAAACTTCCTCTTGCAACATTGTTTGCCATGCCATGAGGCACATGTATGCACAATATGGCCATATTATCACAAACTATGCCTTGATTCTAGCCATAACATTGGTCATTTGACCCGAAAGCCAAGAAACCTCGAATGAGATAGGTCATTTTGTGAAGGGTTTTTTGAGACATAATCAATATACCAAGTTTGAGATTTTTCCGTCTAACTATGTCATATAATATAACACCACGCGAAGGTTTCGCACTGTTTCGATCTTTTTTTATTTTTTATCCCCGTTTTAAACTATCGTCAAACTTTGTCGAACAACGGGCATGAAGATTCTTAGCTCGGGGCCAAGCCTCGCTCAACTTGCATTGGATTTTTGATAAAATAGCATATTGTGAACCTAAAAATGATTTTTGAAAAAAAACATGAGCATCGTATCATGTACCTGTAGTTCATATCTAACCCACTTCCTCCCGATTCGGCAGGAATTTGTCTTTTTCACTAGAGGTGGACGGAAAGGTTTCAGATCCCCCTGTTGGTACATTGTCCATATAAGGTGGTCTAGTATTTTTGTAAAATGTGTTGGTGGTTTTTTGAATTAGCCATTTGGTGGTTGCTTCACAAAACCGTCCGTTTTTATGCTCGGAAAATGGAAAATGCCTTTTTGGTGCGATAAAAAGGAAAACTTCCTCTTGCAACATTGTTTGCCATGCCATGATGCACATGTATGCACAATATGGCCATATTATCACAAACTATGCCTTGATTCTAGCCATAACATTGGTCATTTGACCCGAAAGCCAAGAAACCTCGAATGAGATAGGTCATTTTGTGAAGGTTTTTTTGAGACATAATCAATATACCAAGTTTGAGATTTTTCCTTCTAACTATGTCACATAGTATAACACCACGCGAAGGTTTCGCACTGTTTTGATCTTTTTTTATTTTTTATCCCCGTTTTAAACTATCGTCAAACTTTGTCGAACAACGGGCATGAAGATTCTTAGCTCGGGGCCAAGCCTCGCTCAACTTGCATTGGATTTTTGATAAAACAGCATATTGTGAACCTAAAAATCATTTTTGTAAAAAATCATGAGCGTCGTATCATGTACCTGTAGTTCATATCTGACCCACTTCCTACCGATTCGGCAGGGATTTGTCTTTTTCACCAGAGGTGGACGGAAAGGTTTCAGATCCCCCTATTGGTACATTGTCCATATAAGGTGGTCTAGTTTTTTGTAAAATGTGTTGGTGGTTTTTTGAATTAGCCATTTGGTGGTTGCTTCACAAAACCGTCTGTTTTTTATGCTCGGAAAATGGAAAATGCCTTTTTGGTGCGATAAAAAGGAAAACTTCCTCTTAAAACATTGTTTGCCATGCCATGATGCACATGTATGCACAATATGGTCATATTATCACAAACTATGTCTTGATTCTAGCCATAACATTGGTCATTTGACCCAAAGCCAAGAAATCTCGAATGAGATAGGTCATTTTGTGAAGGTTTTTTGAGACATAATCAATATACCAAGTTTGAGATTTTTCCTTCTTACTATGTCACATAATATAACACCACGCGAAGGTTTCGCACTGTTTCGATCTTTTTTCCCCGTTTTAAACTATCGTCAAACTTTGTCGAACAACGGGCATGAAGATTCTTAGCTGCCAAGCCTCACTCAACTTGCATTGGATTTTGATAAAATAGCATATTGTGAACCTAAAATGATTTTGTAAAAATCATGAGCATCGTATCATGTACTGTAGTTCATACGACCCACTTCCTACCGATTCGGCAGAATTTGTCTTTTTCACCGAGAGGTGGGCGGAAGGTTTCAGATCCCCTGTTGGTACATTGTCCATATAAGGTGGTCTAGTATTTTGTAAAATGTGTTGGTGGTTTTTGAATTAGTCATTTGGTGGTTGCTTCACAAAACCGTCGTTTTTTTATGCTCGGAAAATGGAAAATGCCTTTTGGTGCGATAAAAAGGAAAACTTCCTCTTGCAACATTGTTTGCTATGCCATGATGCACATGTATGCACAATATGGCCATATTATCACAAACTATGCCTTGATTCTAGCCATAACATTGGTCATTTGACCCGAAAGCCAAGAAACCTCGAATGAGACAGGTCATTTTGTGAAGGAGATAGAACTGGAATTAAAATAGAATGCAACTAATAGTAAGTTACATAAAGCACGACTGAAAATTAAGATACATAAAAGAACTGAAAATTAAGATACATGGCCAGATTAAGTAACAATCGGCCGAACTTGTTTCGAATATTGAGTGATTCAGTCATGCTCCGCCTACACCTGTAATACTGCCATCGTAGTCGTCGTACTACTTGCCGCCGTCATCGTTGGTCGCCGTAAATTGAACCTTGAAGGCTGAGTACGCGTGGGCTGGACTTGAGGGTAGCGCAGACGGGGTTAGAGTCGGCGGTGTCATAGGCCATGACGCTCGGAGAGTCCGACCGCCACCATAACCGGCACGGCCTCGTTGAAGTTAGGAGGAGGTGGGCCTCCTCCGTGCTGGCGGCGCCCTCTCACGCCGATCCACGAAGAAGGCTTCCCAAGTAGGGAAATAGTCGGGATGCCATCTGGGATTCTCCGCTGCTCGGCGTGAGCTCAAGTAGTAGTGGTTCGTGATGGCCATCGGCGCCACACCTAGAGGGACAGGAGGAACCGACACGCCTCCGGCCACATCCAGCCGGACGGGGACACGAGTAGCCCGGCGGGTACTAAAGCGCCTCCGCCTCCCTGGGGGTTAGTGCTACGGTGGAAGCCATGAGAAAGAGTGATGAGGTTGCAAATATGAGTCTAGAGATGTGCAAAGACAATGGAGTCCAACCCTACATATATATATAGTGAACTGGCGGAAAGAACTGGAGGGAAGAACTGGCGGGAAGAACTGGCGGGAAGAAAAAATGGCGGGAAGAAAAATGGAGGGAAGAAATAAAAGGAAGAAAAATGGCTCATTTAATACATATACTGTTAACAGAAGAAATATGACATTGTTCTAAAAATGGGACGATTGGAGGGATTTCAGGCTGGGCCAGGCAGCACTAATGATAGGGGTGAGTGTCAACATTATGTCGTGCGGCGTGTACCTTGTCCCGGATGGTGTCACCAACCGGGACTAAAGATGAACCTTTAGTACCGGTTGGAGACACCAACCGGGACAAAACACGAGTCAGCACTAATAATAGGGGTGCGTGTTGACATTATTTCGTAAGTGTCGACACTATGCCAAACTGCTTGTACTATAAATAGGCATCCTTGTGAGTCCAGTCCTCCAGCCAGTTTGAGGCATCTCCAAGATGGTTTTCGAGAGCAGGGACACCACTACGGCCAGTTTCAGGGAGATGCCGACGGAGCCCAGTCCTCCGGCATCTCCGAGAAACTGGTCATAGAGGCACTCCCTAATATGTGAAATTAGTTAGCTCCCATGTGTATTGATCTAGTTAGAGAAGTTACAAGCTGCAAGATGGTTTTCGAGAGCAGGGACACCACTACGACCAGTTTCAGGGAGATGCCGCCAGAGCCCAGTACTCCGGCATCTCCAAGAAACTGGTCATAGAGGCACTCCCTAATATGTGACCGCACGCGTTTGGAGATCAGATCTTAATGGTAAGTACGAATCGGGACAACTTCTTCTCATAGTCCCGGTCCATCCACAAAACAAGACTAACACTCAAGACATTTATTAATATTAAAAACTGAGACTACAAAACCGATCCCCCCTATATATAGTCCCGGTCAATCCACAAACCGCGAAAGATATCCTTCGGTCAAGCCACAAACCGCGAAAGACATGAACTAGAGTTACATAATATGAGCATGAACTTCTTGGCATATGTCCTTCCTTATGATCGCAGGGCGTAACCATGGAGCATCTTCTTTACTTAACGGAATGCTTGGGTCAGTTTTCCTGTGAAGGCGGAATTTCATCAAACTTATTATAATCTTGACATATGTCATCTTGTCCTTGATTCCCACAATGTTTCTTTTCCCTAAAAGAACTATGTGACGCTTTGGCTCATCATATGATGTATTCGTTTGCATATTTTTTCTTTTTTTTGGTCTGGAGGACATGTCCCTCACATAGAAAACCTGAGCCACATCATTGGCTAGGACGAATGGTTCGTCTAAGTTCTTGTCTACCTTCATAAGATTGTTGAGATCCACCGTTGTCATTCTGTACTTGTCTACCTCAACCCCTCCTCCTGTTAGCTTGACCCATTTGCATCGAAACAAGGGGACCTTAAAATTAGGTCCATAGTCAAGTTCCCATATCTCCTCTATGAACCCATAATACGTGGTCTTCTGCCCATTGTCTTCTGCTGCATCGAAGCAGACACCACTATTTTGGTTGGTGCTCTTTTTATCTTGGCCTATCGTGTAAAATGTATTCCCATTTATCTCGTACCCTTGGAAAGTACATACAGTCGAAGATGGTGTCCTGGCCAACAAGTACAACTGATCCCCAACAGTGGTGTTATTCGTGAGAAGTCTTTGCAGCCAGCCGCCAAAACTTGCCATGTGTTCACTTATAATCCATTCATCAGACTGCCCCGGGTGTTTGAGGCGTATTAAATTCTTGTGTTCATTGATATACGGGGCAACCAAGATAGATCTTTGTAAAACCGTGTAGTGTGCTTGATTGAGAGAATGCCCGTCCCTACATATCATTGCTTTACATCCTAGGGTGCCTTTTCCACGCAGTCTCCCCTCATGTCGTGATTCTGGAACACCAATCGCCTTAAGGTCAGGAATAAAATCAACACAGAACTCAATGACCTCCTCTGTTACATAGCCCTTGGAGATGCTTCCTTCTAGCCTAGCACGGTTATGAACATATTTCTTTAAGACTCTCATGTACCTATCAAAGGGGAACATATTGTGTAGAAATACAGGACCGAGAATGGAAATCTCTTCTACTAGGTGAACCAGGAGATGCGTCATAATATTGAAGAAGGATGGTGGGAACACCAACTCAAAGCTGACAAGACATTGGGCCACATCTGTCTGTAACCCTGGTAGGCTTTCTGGATCGATTACCTTCTGAGATATTGCATTGAGGAATGCACATAGCTTCACAATGGGTACTCGAACATTTTCAGGTAGAAGCCCCCTCAATGCAATCGGAAGCAATTGTGTCATAATCACGTGGCAGTCATGAGACTTCAGGTTTTGGAATTTTTTCTCTGCCATATTTATTATTCCCTTTATATTCGACGAGAAGCCAGACGGGACCTTGATACTGCTTAGACATTCAAAAAAGATTTCCTTCTCTGCTTTGGTAAGAGCGTAGCTGGCAGGAGTTAAGTGGCATCGTTTACCCTTCTCGTTCTCAGGATGCATAGGCTCTTCAGGGGCTTTCAGACGTTGCTGGTCCTACCATGCTTCCGGTGTATCTTTTGTCTTCCCATACACTCCTAGAAAGCCTAGCAGGTTCACACAAACATTCTTCGTCACGTACATCACGTCGATTGAAGAGCGAACCTCTAAGACTTTCCAATATGGTAGGTCCCAAAATATAGATTGCTTCTTCCACATGGGCGCGTGTCCGACATCGTCATTCGGAACAGATAGACTGCCAGGACCTTTTCCAAAGATTACTTCTAGGTCCTTGACCATACCAAATACCTCCTCACCGGTACGGAGGACAGGCTTCCTCCGGGGTTCTGCCAGACGTTTGAAATGCTTGCCTTTCTTTCTTACTGGATGCAGGTTCGGAAGAAATCGGCGATACCCTAGGTACACAACCTTCTTACATTTATCCAAATATACACTTTCAGTCTCATCTAAATAGTGTGTGCATGCATTGTATCCCTTGTTTGTCTGCCCTGAAATGTTACTAAGAGCAGGCCAATCATTGATGGTTACGAAAAGCAATGCTCGTAGGTCAAATGGCTCCCCTTTGTGCTCATCCCACATACATACACCTGGTTTGGCCCACAGCTGTAAAAGATCTTCAACTAATGGCCTTAGGTACACATCAATGTCGTTGTCGGGTTGCCTCGGGCCTTGGATGAGCACTGGCATCATAATGAACTTCCTCTTCATACACAACCAAGGAGGAAGGTTATAGATACATAGAGTCACAGGCCAGGTGCTGTGACTGCAGCTCTGCTCACCAAAAGGATTCATGCCATCTATACTTAGACCAAACCTTAAGTTACTTGCGTCACGTGCGAAGTCCGGGTACTCTCGCTCGACTTTTCTCCACTGTGACCCATCAGCGGGGTGTCTCAACATCGCGTCTTTCTTACGGTCTTCCATGTGCCATCGCAACAACTTGGCATGCTCTTTATTTATGAAGAGACGTTTTAACCGTGGTATTATAGGAGCATACTACATAACCTTGGCAGGAACCTTCTTCCTAGGGGCCTCGCCCTCAACATCGCCAGGATCGTCTCGTCTGATCTTATACCATGAAGACAAAGGCATACCGGCATGCATCCAAATTCTCGTACTTCTCACCGCGGTAGAGGATGCAGTCATTAATGCAGGCATGTATCTTCTACATGTCTAATCCTAGAGGGCAGACAACCTTCTTTGCTTGGTATGTACTGTCGGGAAACTCATTATTTCTTGGAAGAAGATTCTTCATTTTTACCAACAACTTTGAAAATGCGCTGTCAGTCACACCGTTCTCTGCCTTCCATTGCAGCAAATCCAGTGTGGTACCTAGCTTTTTGTGGCTATCTTCGCAAGTTGGATACAACAATGTTTTGTGTGAAGGGTTTCGCGGCATAGTAAATCAAAATTTTCTACGGATGCGAACAGAGGGAAGCCAAGATCTAATCTAGGATATGCAAACAACGAGAGAGATTGGATTAGATCTTCATACCCTTGAAGATTCGTGAGCGTTAACGCTCGTCGGAACGTGGGTGATGTAGTCGTACTCGCTTCTCCTCCTGGCGATCCGATCCGATCTAGCACCACAAGTGGCGGTGCCTCCGTGAGATGCACACGTGCAGCACCTCGACGTCTCCTCCTTCCTTGGTCCAGCAAGTATGGTGGAGATATGGGTTGGATCTACAACGCGACGGCGCGGTGCAATTGGTGGAGAGTTTCTACAGCAGGGCTTCGCCTACACGCAGTCGGGAGGGAGAGAGAGAGGAGGGCAGCAGGGCGACTAGGCTTGAGGGGAAGGTGTGGGGGGTTGGTGCGCCCCCAGCCCTCTATATATAGAGGGGTGGGCGGCAGCCTAGCCCCTCCCCCAAGCCCAAACCGGCGGCCAAAGGAGGAGGAGTGGGGGGCAAGGAAACCCCCCCCCCTTCTAGAAGCTCTATCTAGGGTTTTACCCTTGCTGGCCAGTTGGGCCCTATGGGGCCTTGTGCCCCTGGCCCAATGCGGCCAGGGCACTCCCTCATAGGCCCATGCCCCCTCCCGGAAGGTGGGGCCACGTTGGTCCCCCTCCGGAAGGTTCTAGAAGCTTCCGGTACAATACCAATTAACCCGGAACAATTCCGAACTCCAAAAACTGCACTGCCTTATATGAATCTTATTCTCCGGACCATTCCGGAACCTCTCGTGATGTCCCGGATCCCATCCAAGACTCCGAACAAAAACTCATAAACCAATTATCCAATCTATCCTAGCGTCGAGACACATTAAGTGTGTGACCCTTCGGGTTCGATAATATGCAGACATGATCTTCTATCAATAATCAACAGCGGGTGCTGAAACCCATATTGACTCCCACATTCATCGATGATCATATTGGATGAACCACGATGGATTCAATCAATCCCATATATATATATATTCCCTTCGTCTCGCGATATTTTACTTGCGAGATTCGATCGTCGATGCCGTCATACCTAGTTCAATCTCGTTCACGCAAGTACTTTACTGCTCCGTAATCCGATATCACTTTGTGATTAACTCCTTAACCACATGCTTGCAAGCGGTGTTGATATCGACACGAGTGGGCCTGAAGTATATCTCCGACTTGAGGGACAAATCCCATCTCGATACATACAACCCAACAGGCACTTTCCGATCACCTGAGAGACACCTTTATGATCACCCTCTCATAGGATGACGTTTGATGACCTCAAAGCTTTCTTCCGATACCAGGGAGTTGTATTATCTCATGGTCTAAGGAATACAATATTTGACAAAAGAAAAGCTTCGCAAAGATGAACACGATGACACGATCTAATTGCTTCGCTTAGTTTGGGTCTGTCCATCACATCATTCTCCCAATGATATGATCTCATTATTAATCGACAACTCATGTCCATGGTTAGGAAACCTTAACCATCATTAATCAATGAGCTAGTCCATAGAGGCGTACTAGGGACACGGTGTTGTTTACAAACCACACAAGTATTAATGTTTCCGCTTAATACAATTCTAGCATGGAATATAAACTTTATCATGAACAAGAATTATAATAATAACATCTTTAATATTGCCTCTAGGGCATAATTCCAACATTGTGATCCTTTAACATCTGCTCCAGCTTCTCCTTCTCCTTTTCAGTTTCACATTCTTCCTTTGCATCATTAATGGCCCGACGAAGATCGTCATCAGTGGGCCCATCTGCTGCCTCTTGATCTTCATTATCTACCCCCGTTGCAGTATCATCATATTCAGAATACATATTATGATAGTTGTCATCATCCTCTTCTTCTTCATTGTCTTCCATCACAACCCCTTTTTCTCCGTGCTTGGTCCAACAATTATAGCTGGGCATGAAACCAGATCGAAGCAGGTGGGCGTGAATGGTTCTGGTATTTGAGTAGTCTTTCTTGTTCTGTCAGTGAACACATGGACAGTACATAAAACCATTGTGACCACGGTTTGCATTAGCCACAACGATGAAATTTTGGAGGCCTGTAATGTACTCGGAAGTGCGGCGGTCACCGTACATCCATTGTCGGTTCATCTGCATTAATATGTAGTATATATCAAAAATTAATAGGGATATGACCATTTATATATATAGTACATCAATGACACATGAAAGGATAGTTGCCGACCTCGACCGAGAAGGAAAGAGCAACGAGAAAACTTATTTTGAGCTCCCGGGCATTTCACCGAACACCTCTTGTGCATATGAAAAAAACACAAACTAGCACTCTTCACACCCTCTTGCTAGGCTCCAAAATGAGATAGTGAAAAAATGGAAGAGTGGGGTGTGGGCTGCGGTGTCTTATATAGCCCCCCCCCCCCCCTTTAACACCGGTTCAAGCCACGAACCGGTGTTAAAGGGGGGGATGCGGCACGAAGCGGTGTTAAAGGGGGCTCCTTTTTTTACGCACGGGCCACGCTGGTACGGCCCCCCCTTTAACACCGGTTCATAGAAGAACCGGTGTTAAAGCCCTTTTCCAGGATCAACAAAAAGCCTCGTTTCCACTAGTGCCAAGATCAAATCTAGGTGATACTTGTAACAGTTTCAGAAGGACTCACTCTCGAAGACCGAAAGCAGGATAACGTTTCCGCAAACAAACGCGATACATGTTCCTCCTCGACGGTCGATAAGACGATCAGCGCCACAAACGGGAAACGCTTCCGCAATCAATCACACGTCCAACATGACGACGACCTCCGTCCCTTGCTCCAGTTGGGCGACAGAAGCAGTGGATCCACGGGAACTCCAGCAGCACTACGACATGGTGGTGGTGATGGTAGGTCTTGAGAAGGGCTTCACCTAAGCATTGTACTCGCGATAGTGGAACAACTAACAAGGGGGGAATGCCAACCAAAGAGCATATGAGAGAGATGAAATGGTGTGTTGAGAGGGGGTCTCCACCTCCTCCTTTTATAGGAGAGGGGGGTTGCACCCAAAGGTCATGCACCAGCCCCTAGTGGTGCCCCCACCTCTCCCCTCTTGATGGTAGTAGTGGAGTCTCCATTCACACAAATCAAAGTGTCACCATAATTCCAATTAATCTCCACTTAAAAACCAAAGGTCACCATTAAAACACTTTTAATTCACTTGGTTTAATGTCACTCAAATTAATGAACACTTAATTTAATGAGTACTTCATTTAATGA
The DNA here is from genome assembly GCA_023614405.1 of Avena insularis. Lineage (NCBI taxonomy): Eukaryota > Viridiplantae > Streptophyta > Magnoliopsida > Poales > Poaceae > Avena > Avena insularis. Next base: position 370,437,199 of record CM042695.1, on the reverse strand, counting down.
ACACATTAACAATTTATTCCCTTGCAATGTTTCGATACATCAAAACTATTCCGATAGTTTTGTCAAAATAGTTTTTGCTTTGTCCAGTATTTTATCCCGTGTTACGTATCCACTCAAATGCGTCGACGAGCCTTAAGTGTGTCACCCTATGGTTCTTGAAATAAGTGGGCATGATCGAGACTCTCTCCGATCAATAATCATCAGAGGGATCTGGAGATCCATAACGACTCCCACTTACTCACGATGAACTAGTGATCGTGTGAAAAAATTCATAGTAACCAATTCCTTTTGTCTCGCGATATTTTGCTTGTCCGAGATCCGATTATTTCGTATAATCCATACCTAGTTCGATCTTGTTACCGACAAGTACTCTTTTACATGTTTTCATGATATAACATTCCTTGTGATTAAATCACTTGCTTGCAAATTGTTAACAATGTGATATCATCGAGAGGGCCCAGAGTATATCTCTCCATCATCGGGATGGATAAATCTCACTCTTGATCCACGAGCCTCAACTAACACTTTCTAAGATCTCAACGGGCCTGAGAACGCCGTCGGAGCCTAGGCCCTTGCTTGGATATGGAGGTGGCGGTGTAGCCCGCGGGACGACCTCTTCTGTCTGAGCCCCATGTGCCGCCTGGTTTGGAGCGACGATGTCGATCAGATCGGCCAAGCGCTTGCGCCATTTATCTTTCCCGGACTCGACAACTGGGTGCTGAAGGAGCTCATGTACCATGAGCTTGGCGGCCTCCGGCATGGGAGGGTCAACCTTGTCGCGCGAGGACGCGGTGCGGGAGAGCGACATGTTGTTGCGCGTGGAGAGCTAAAGCTCTCGCGACGGGCGGAAGGAGGATCCCTGCTCGTCCTCCGTCCATGGGGTTTGCTCTGTGGCGGTGCGTCGCGGTGCAGGCTTTGAGCCTTACTCACCGCGCGGCGGAGGGCACGCTCGGCTCGAGTCTCGTTGCAAGCCGACATGCCAACGAGGTTGCAGAAGACCTTGGGAACACGCCTCACCCCCTACCCGGCGTGCAAAATGTCAGAGACTTGTGCCCCGTGAAGGAACGAGGGTTCCAACGAGCCCTGAGTTCGTGAGGGGACTGAACGCACGTTCGGATCTTCTCGGCAACGATGGCTGCGATGGAGCTCGCACACGACAGAGGTTCGGGACCCTGGTGAGGAGGTAAAGTCCCTACTACTACTTTGTTGTATTGATCACGGTGCTTCATGAGGATACAATGGTGAATGTAAAATTAGGGTTTCGGATCATTGGGATTGATCCCCCTCTAAGGTAGGGTGGCCCCCCTTTATAGTGGCGTCGGGCCTCTTCCCCAATCTTTGGGTGGGAAGGGTCACCGCATTGCTTCCCAAGGGATAATGTGTCTACAAGGATACTTTACATGGACTGGGTCTAGGACCTTCTGCATTGTTGATCTTCCATAAAGCTAGGGTTGGCGGTGACGTCTCCCCATTACACGACGCCGCCCACTACCCCTTGCACCAAAGAAGTAAAGAGAGGACTCCGTTGACATCGAGGTCACCAGCCCTACTTTAACACTGAAGAGGCCAGACAATGCCTCCTCTTTACCAAGGCAGTCTGCGTATCCCGCACGGTCGTGGGACTGCCCGTTGAGATTGTCGTCTTCCCTTTGTAGAAAGATTACAAACGTACCTCGGGGGAGGGAATCCTATGCTCTCTTGGAGGAAGGCCATCTTCCCTAGAGGGCTCTCCTCTAGAGGCTACTCAGGCATAGCTCCTTGGGAACAACCCTCGCGGGGGTTCACTCCCCTTCATCCTCACGCACCTGATTAGGGGTGCAGGCGGCCTCACGAGACTTCTGTCCCCATCAGCGGGGCTGGAAACCAGTGGGTCCGGGTACCCTCGGTGCCAGTGACCTGACAATGTCCGCACTGGAAAATTAGCCGGAGCGCCGCCACGTCTAGCCTCCCTTCTTCCCGACCGCGGAGAAGCAGGCACCACCCACAAGCTCAAGATCAGGAGGTCGTGAGCGTGGGCAGCTCGAGGCACCACCCACAAGCTACTCGGTCCATTGCTTGGCCGACAGAAGGTACCCATTTCCGTCCCATCTATTTGCTTGCTATGGACGACGACAAGGTGATCATGTTCTTCTACACGGAGTTCGTTGATACATCATACGACGATGACATTGATTTGTTGCTCGCGGTTCGGTGTTTATCCATGACAATGAGCAAAGAGCCATTCCAAGGTTCAGAGGATCCATTTTGGGACATGAAACCATGGACCATGGTTGGATTGCCACTCACACCCAGCTCTACAATGAATACTTAACCCGGAGGGCACCCTATACACTGCCGCTCAATTCTGGCGTCGCTTCCATATGCGCAGGCATGTGCTCAACCGTATAGTAGAGGGTTGTGAAGCATATGATAGTTATTTCATATAGAAGAGAGATGCAATGGGCAAGCTAGGCTTGTATGCCATTCCGAAATGCACGCATGCGGTTAGGATACTTGCATACGGAGTAGCCAGTGATCTTATTGATGAGAACCTCCACATGGTAGAGCCAGGAAGGTGGGACTTCCGCGGGCCTTTGGTAGATCTAGAGCATGCACCGTAAGAGTTTGAAACCTATCTACGGATGCACCGGAGACTCGTGTCAAACAAACTCATGAACAACTTCAAGACGGTTTGGTTAGGCACATATGGGCACACAAGGGTCATGAATTTGCCTAAATTTTTGCATGTGTTCAAGTTTTAATAAATATACTTTCAATTTAATTTATGAACTATTTATTTGTAATATTTAGTAACTTTGTATGCAAGCAATACATGTATCATCTGTCAAAAATAAAAAAAGGCCAAAATCAGGACAAATGACAACATTTGGGGCTCTCCTTGGATGGTGTGGGCATACACGGGAGACGGACGTCTGCGCATCCCCAAATCATTGTCTGTGCGGAAATCCGGATCGGTTATGGGTGTTCGCTTGGAGATGCTCTAGTCCCACTTAAATTATTTGGGTGTATGCGGCGTCTTGCGGGACGCCCACTAACAATCCCACTTGTAGCGTTAAATATATGTGGCACTTTCTAGTGGAAAACCATAAGTCCATATATAATGGAACCTTCTCCTAAGTATGTATACAAATGTTCTTGTTTCAGAAAACTGTTCAAATGAGATAAATGTTTTGATTAAAAACGATCAAAATAGATAGATGTTCACATGAAAAAAATTCTAAAAAAATAGGAGGTCATTGAAACAAACAAAAAACAAGAAATAACGTTGAACACTAGTATTGTCTAGGGGATACTCAGATAGATGCAAATAAATCACAGTAGGACGTTGCTTGCTTTAGGAGAACCAAAAAAATTGCACATAGGCACGCACGTCGCTAATTTTCTTACTGTACTACTTTTCGGTGGATCATTGCCTACACACACCGTGGCCGTGTCGGTTCCGTGGCCGAGATGGACTCGAGTAATTAGTCCGTCTTTAGGCTGGCGTTGCACCCACCCCTTCTCCGCCTATATATAGTGCGCCATATATGGGAGCTCGACTCTCGCAAAACGCAATCGATCCAATAGTCTCGATCGCTTCTCAATCAAGATCAAAGTTTCGAGGCGAGGAAGAGGACATCTACAGAATACAGTACAAAGGAAATTTTCGACTTTCGAGAAGGACACCATGAAGATCGAGATGGCGAACCTGAAGGCGGCGGCCGGCCGGGGCATCGACCTCTACCTACGCCGGGAGGATGCGATCCTGCGGGTTCTCTTTTTTGTGCTGATGCTGCTGGCCCAGGTCCTCCTGATGATCGGAACCGCGCGGCATCAGGCAGCCGGCGGCAGCGGTTTCCCGCTCGGCTACCTGTTCATCTACGCTTGGATCGCGGACATACTGTTCAGGTACAACAAGTCGCGTGCTCGCGCCGGAGCTTTCCCGATCAGCTACGCGTCTATCAAGGCTTACGTCGCAGACGCTGTATCTAAGTACAGCAAGATTCGTGTTCCTTTCGTGAAGGAGAAATTGATGTAATTAGTTTTTTTCTGTTATAAAACTTGTTCACGATGATGTATTTGTAGTCGATGATGTATTTGTAGTCTTTACTTTGAGAAAAATTGTTTTGCCCTTCTGCTTAATTACATACTTATTTTTTGAAAAGGAGGCAAAAGGTTTGTCCCAATCGATTAATTAAGGAGTTTTATAGGAAGAAGTTCCGAGGCTACTAAACAAATACAATTACTCTCGCGGCATGAATTCACCCAACCGCTTTGCACCCGCGCACACCCACAAGCAGGCTTGTCCTAAAATAGGACTTGAGACATCTACTAAACCCTAAAATGAAATGCTTGGACCACAAGCGGGCTTGTCCTAAAATAGGGTTTGTCCTAAAATATGAATTCATTCAAATTTTGATAAATTTAAGACATCTATTTTAGAACAAAGAGAGTATATAATTTTGTTCATTCACTGAGAGAAGGTTCTTTGGATGCTTCTTTTTTACAATGACAATCGATGCTTACTACTCCTTTCGATTCAAATTAGTTGACTCACATTTGTCTAGATTCGAAGGCATTAATAATAAAATATATCTAAATACATTTAAATCTAGATAAATTTGAACCAACTAATTTAGATCAAAAAAATAGTAGTATATTTCCATAATTCTCTATCCCTGTTCGCCTCCCTCGTCTTCCTAGCAGTCGAGTGCCTCGAGCCACACAACAACCTGCCCACCTCTAACTCAAATCCAAGACGAATTGGTAAATACCTGAGATATTTTGCTTCTATTTGATAATAAGAAAAACACGAGTATGATTTGTACAACAAATTTATTTCCTTCCACCAGAATCACAGATAATATAATTCGGAGAATCACCAACTACCCTTTTCATACAACAGATGTTACGTGTGCTAGCATGAACCTTGATTTTTTAACAAAATTGCTAATTTTTAAGCGTCTGAGAATTAACTAAGTCTTAGTCACTTAATACACCGTCGGATTTTTTCTGCTTTACGATTTGTGCAAACTGTGCGTTGGCTATTTTGTCTGCGCTATGCCCCCACGGTGCTGTCTGGGCTCTGTCTCGCACGCGACAGCTTTGCTTTTGCTTGCTTTGGCAGTGCTTCCTTTCTTTTGTCTGGGCTGTCAGTGCACAGGTCTGATACTGCACTAATCAGTGACACTTTGATAGCAACGGTAACGCAGAAACAATATCAAGTAATAACACGATTAAGTAGGTTTGAAGTGCTTTGAACTCGTAAGTAACATCATGTCTCATTACATGCATGTCTTGAGCAAAGAAAAAAAAAGAAAGCAAGCAAGACCTTAGCTAGACTTGGTCGCTTGACCATACAAGCAAACCAGAACGAACAAGCATGGCGGCACCTGCCACACGGCCTTCGGCATTAGCTGTAGTAAAGCTTAGCCGCATGCACGCACGACGTACGTAGAATAAATTAATGCATGAATATTTCTAGTATCGGTGTACGTACATACGTAGCTAGGTGCTGTTGCCGGATCAGTTGGTGGATTACTTGTATATTTGCATAATTCTTATGCATCTACAAATATGCAAGAATAAATAAAATGACACACATTTATTATTATAATTATTTGCATAATCAAAATATCCGAGAGAAACGGATATGATTCATGCATTATAAATATAAGATATGGATCCCTTGAATTTTTCTAATAAATTTAGACATATTATTTATATTATTTGGAGTTATATAGTTAAAGTTATGAATTTTCAAAAAAATTGTATAATTAATAAAATAATTTTTATATTTTTGCATATTTTAAGTATATAAAATAATAAATAAAGTTTGTAAAACAATTCTGAGCACTTTTAGTATTTAAACTTTTTCCATTTGAATTCGTATTCAAAAGTTATAAAGGTTTTAATAGTGCCAAGGACTTCTGCGCAATTTTTTGTTAAAATTTGAGGATCTGTGTGTAAAATGGCAGACGGCACGCCGCTCGCGCTGCCACGTCAGCCTAATGGGTGGGCCAGCCTTGTCAGTTTCCATGTCAATTCGCGATGGGGACGAGTTTAGTGCGATTTGAAAAAACTAACTCAAAATATGGTAGATTTTTGCTACGAAAACGTAAACTGGTAGATTTTCGGAATTTAGCTATTAAACTCGTAGTTTTATGCTATCAACTCCTGCCTACCTCTAACTGAAATCCAAGACGAATTGGTAAATACCCGAGATATTTTGCTTCTATTTGATAATAAAAAAAACACGAGTACGATTTGTATAGAACAACAAATTTATTTCCTTCCACCAGAATCACAGATAATATAATTCAGAGAGAATCACCAACTACCCTTTTCATACAACAGATGTCACGTGTGTTAGCATTAACCTTGATTTTTTGAAGTGTATTAGGAAACATGTCCGTGCGTTGCTACGGCAGCAAATTGAAATCAAATGAACAACAATTCATAATATGAGATACTCCCTTTGTTCCTCTAAATAAGATGCACACACAATTTAGAATAAAATTTGACCAAAAGGGTTAAACAAGAATATCTCGATTAAAAAGTACATAATCGATATTGTTAGATTCATATTGAAAAATATTTACTAATGATACCAATTATATATCAAATAGTATTGTTTATATCGATGGTTTTATTCATGGTCAAAAACAAATTTTGACAAGGTGTGGGCTTTAATCATTGGAATCGAGGGAGTATGACTAAGTAGGTACCAAGTTGTTTAGAATGGCAAGTGACACAAAAGAAATATTTATATCGTAATAAACAGTATAAACTGTGTGAAACAGAACATCGTCTCTTGCTATGGAAGAAATCTCTTTGCATTACACCTCAACTTGTCTACCATCTCAACTTGTAATGTTCCATCGCCACGACAACATTTGAGTTCAAGCTGCTTGTAGTCATCGAGCAGACATTTCTTCTCCTGGTAGAGAGCTTTTTGCATCAGCCAAGGGTGTACATGATTGAGAAGCTCTTGTCAGGATTATACACTGTATCTACATTTCCTTCTTCTCCTGGAGAAGTTGATCAAGATCAGTTTGCAAAAGCAGGTTGTTGGTGCTCTATATAGCACTTCTCCCAGTCTTCATCCGGCTGAGGGATTCTAGTTCAAGGATTCGTGAATCTTTCTCCTTGATCAGTGTTAAGGTGTTGCATCCTTGACTCAAGATCATTTCCCTCTTTACTTGCTTCTTCAATAGGTTCCTCAAGGTGGAGCAAGTCACATCATTCATCATCGTTTACATCAACCCCATCACTTGATTATTTTAATGATCAGCACATAACTTTGAATCTCTGCAATATTCTAGGAACAATGGTTAACATTGGAAGCCCTTCTGCAGAGGTAATTTGAAACCAATGCATAAAAATGGTAAATCATATTGTGATTACTGATTGTGTATGCACAACCATGCAATGATACGGAACTGGCAAGGAATCAACACGACTTTTCAAGATAAGACTAAACATTATTAGCAGTCAATCAATTTCAAACTTACATCAAGGAGCAATAGTCCCGCTGATCTTTATTAGATAATGGCTACTAATGTCACCATACAATAGAAGCCTCAACAGGGTGACAACTCCTATAATGTCAACTTAGCTATTATATTTAACTATTGCAGCCATAAAATTAAAATTTTAACAATCTGATCAAGGAAGTGTAAGCTAATTTGACTTCTAACATAGAAAAGACATATTCCTAGGATACATTATACAAAAGATAAGATCTCTGACTCAAATAGATAAAAACTTATAACAAGCAAAATTGGAATTAACACGACTTCCCAACCAGCATCATTTCTAATGCCAGATTGTGTGAATGAACGACCTCTTCTGGAATTGGCTAGTAACATAGACCGTGTGAAATTACATCCACACCAATCTCAAAAGAGTCCTACGTTTTTTGAAGTAATAAAACCGGTTACATAATCATTACTCGCCAAGTAACCTCCAACTTTTCAAAAAAATGGAAAATAAATGCGAGATAATGATTTTCCTATAAAAGAAATATAAAATATACCTGACCTATAGATGTTACGATTTTGGTGAGTGTGCAACATCATAGCCATTTATGGACAAACTATCTGAATCTGTATCTATACATGCTTCTTAATGTAAATTCTATGTGGTGTGAAAAAAGGTATATTTACGGTACTGCACAATTGTTATGATATCAAAGGCAACAAAAATAGTTATAACAAGCATAAAAGGTGTCTATTTAGCCTTGCCTGCTGCATCGATCATATCAACTGATTCTGGTTCTGGAATATGTAACTGCTGGAGTAAGTACCATATGAACCATATGGCCAAATAATTATCAATCAACTCTTACGCTATCTATAAAAAGCGTGCTGTCTCTCACGATGCGAAAAATGTATCAGCTTACCAGGGGCTACATGGATTACTTCTTTTGGTCTAAGTAAATAGTAGCATAGATACCTCATGTCATCAACAATGTGGTACCATAACTCATAATCGCAAGGAACGTATGGCAACATGCATCAAGTATTGCATCTTCACACAAACTTAATTAGGTTATTTTAACATTATTTGCTATGTGGATGAAGCTAACCATTTCCTGATCCTGTCAACCATATGTCCAGATGGAACAATCTCACTCAAACTGAGTACCATTAAGATAAAGCTGGCACTGCTATAAAACCGACTAATGTTATCCTCAGCAGAGAACCAAAAGAGAGCATCACCATACCTTAACATCGAGAGAGCAAAATGATCTAATCTAGTCAACGCACAAGGAATGACTAACCAACAAAGGTCCCCATGCTTTGTATCATTAACCGGAAACACTCCAAGAAGCAATTGGAGTAAAGTTTCCAGGTACAGATGGAGATCCAAGCAACATAGAATATCCTACCAAGGAAACAGAGCATGAGATGTGTCGTCTTGCAGTTGATGTGTATACGTTTTATCGAACATGAGAAAGGTGTCAACATGAGAATGCATAGATCAACACGACAAAGCTCCTATGTCCTAGCAAACACGGCGGCTCCCATCCGAGATGTTGCAAAGATTTCACCGAACCATCAAGACTGTTGTTGCGAGAGAAGGGGAGCGTGAGGAAGGAGGGGTGGCAACCTCATAAAGGTGACCCACACCAAACCATCCGTTTTCCTTTTGTCGGTAGATCCGATCGACTACCCTTTCTCTCATCTTGGTGATTTTTTCAGGAAAGGCGATGATCTTGGCAAACAGGCGGCACTGTGTGAAGTCGTTGGTTGAGCCGGAGGATGGAGGCTTGCATCCTGGAGTGGAGTGCGGCCGGTGCAGAGAAACAGTGGGTGTGGAGGCAAGACGGACGGAGTCGTTGACGACATAAATGGAGGCGTGGAGGTAGGGCAGAAAATTGGAACGAAAATGTGAGATGTGAGAGTAGGTGTAGAGCTTCTGTTGAGAGAGTGCACGATCAATGTGAGGATTTGGTGGCGGGCATCTCTCTACACTTTAATATCTGGAGTGGGTTTTCGATGTGCAACAAAGGAGTGGGACAAAGGACGAGCGAAACACTCATTGTATTCATGAGATGTGAGAGTAGGTGTAGAGCTTCTGTTGAGAGAGAGAGAGAGAGTGCACGATCAATGTGAGGATTAGGTGGCGGACGTCCCTCTGCACTTTAATTTCTGGAGCGGGTTTTCGATGCGCAACAAAGGAGTGGGACAAAGGACAAGCGAAACACTCTCTGCCAGGGAACGGAACACAAAGTTCTCAACTAACCTTTGGAATGATTTTCGCTTATGAATTACAACCTTTTCCCTAAATGCTTTAACCAATGACTTCTGTAGGATCTTCTTCCCACTCAGGAAATTATGTGTACCCAACACTCTTAGTTGAACATTGATTAGCGATCATCGGTCAGTATACTAGAGAACCACAAAATAATAACCCGCTCATGTTGAATACTTTAACGATTGACAGTAGCCCGGTCCTATTTAGAGCAATCACACTCAATAAGGGGACTCAAATAGTAAAGATTAAGAAAAAAATAAATTAATGCAAAACTTTCAAAGCATTAAAAAGTGACATGGTAATTCAACATGATATGCACTATGTTTAGTTCCACGAGCTATCCCTAGTAGCCAACAGACTGAAACTCAAACTCCAATAATCCATTCAGGATAAACTGAGACACCGAATGACTGAGTAAAATTGAGTTTATTTAACGTCTGCCAAGCCCCAAACCTATCAATGTTTCAGCATGCACATATTTCAAAATGCTAGAGACGAAAGTGCAAGCAACAAGATACATAACATAGCAAATAATAAATTGGGAGGAGGGCTAACCTTTTTTTTTGAATTACTACCAGCCTCCCATACATCTCAAATTCAACTTTTTAAGAGATAGCCATGGCAGAATATAAGAGGAAATTAAACACTCAGAAGGTGGAGAATAGGAAAGATACAGTTTGATGCTTTGGCTAGAAAAACAACATTGTGCTTAGGAAAGATACAGTTTGATGCTTCGGCTAGAAAAACAACATTGTGCCCCCAAGTCTGCACATAATGTGGTTTAACCATCAGTCAGTCATGCTAATAGAGTGGTTAAAACTTACTAATCAAGTAAGGAGCAGTACCCAATTTGATAGAAGAACCCGAAGTGAATCTAATTACAGGGAGACAAATATACCCCATGACTACAATGTATTCTCACCTTGTGACAGTTGCACGCATGATACTTTGAGGTTTGGCCTGTTTGGCATCTAGTAATAGTTATTGGTTGACCAAAAAGAACTTAGAGATCGTATTTTTTGGACACAGTAAATACTGAATACCGAAAGATCAGAGTACACCTAAACTACATATACTGAATACTCAAGTTACCTAGTTGTCATAGTAACTGATTTCATGTAATGAAAATCATGGAAGAAATAAAGAAGCTTGTTTCCAATATGTATTGCATTGCTTGAAATAGTTTTGCTTACTAAGCTAGTAAGTGTAAAAATGAACAGAAGTAGCCGGAAACTCTACACGCAAGATACCTCATGTATTTGGTTGCTGAATTTTGGGTCCTTTTCCATCCATCTTTGAGTCTCCATTCCTAAACATAAATCATGGTTGTTCATAGGAGGTAATCAAAAATTATTGCAGGAGATATTATCCACCGTATAAAACACAAAGCATGTGCTAAAAGCACCATACCACATGGGTAGAAAATTACATCAAAATTAGGTAGTCATCAGACTTACTGATATGGGTTTGCATGTCATCAAGGGACAAAGAAAGCCAGGGACTGTGATTTGTATCCCATTCAGAAGTTATTCATCCTACACCACTCCTAAAAATCTTCTACGACAGGCCATACAAGGAGTCAAATCTCAGCAGGGTAATGTTGTACAAGGAACATACCGTTTAACCCTGTATTTTGTTGGGAAAAATATTTTCATAATTGCTTACAAGTAATGTTTTCCTCTCCAGAATAATGAACTGATTGCTGATAGAGGTCAGAACAATCGGGATATTTGCATGGTCAGAACAATAAGGATTCTTGCCACGCAGATTCTGCAATTCAGAAAAATTGAAGTTAATATCCATGGTCAACTGAGCATCCACTTGAAATAAATATTGGAAGTATAACAAATAGTCAATCCAATATACCATTCTCTACCAAGTTGATATGTTGTTCACTACAAATGGGGTATTTGCACGAAAAGTTAAACTGTTTATCTGCTACCAGCTAGCTTGCATAGGGCATGCATATGCAGTCCAAAATTTGATTCCAAATACGAAGTACTAATATATAAAAATATACAGATGGGTTGTATGTAAAGGGGAGTTACCTTCCTAAGAAATCTCTTCCGAAGGAAGAGTCGCTGATAGTCGAGTACTTTTGGCACAGAATTAGTCAAGATTCTTGTACACGTTCCCAGAATAGGTGATCTTCATCTCGAGTCACCCCCATGCCCAGACTCGGTGATCCCATACCAGATCAAACGATGTACTGTCTCGTGGCCGCCAGTGGGGCCAAGGCATTGTCGGTGTGGAACCAAGAGGGCTCGATGGCGCATCAGCTATTCACCTTCTCGCTGCTTTCCGCAATAGAGCTGAAGGAGGAAGTGGTGCGGGAGCGGGGGCTCAAGGGCGTACCAGCCCAACCCTCCTCGTAGGTCTTGTGCGACGGCGTTGGAGGAGGAGGCGGCGCGGGGATGTGGCAGCATGGAGGCGAACGACGGGGACGGGACACGGGTCCTTGAGCGCGTGGTCACCATTGTGGCCACGAAGCGCAGAAGGAGGCAGGCATGGGCGAGCCCTCCTTGTCGGTCTCATGCGACGGTGTTGGAGGAGGAGGTGGCGCGAGGACGCTGGACTGGGACGAGCTCCTCCTTGGCAGATCCAAAGACGACGACTCGGAGGAGGGATCGGAGATACAAAGGTCAACAGAGAGGGGAGAGAGAGGCGACACTGTCGATTTGGATCTGGCGGCGGGTGGAGTTTCTTTTAGCGATGTCGGACGAAAGAAATGACGTAGTGCCGCGGTCGGCAGAAGAAAACGAAACACCTTCCTTCTTTTTAGATAGTAGAGATAGAGATTTGTATGTTTTTTTTTTTTGAGATTTGTATGTTGCACATGGCTTAGCCTTTTCCTTTTCACTAGACTACGCAGAGCCCTCGTGGCCGTTTTTTTTCTTTCGGAATCGCCTCACGTACCATAATTTGCATCCGATTTTTGTCCGATAATCTCCCTACGCGAGATGCCCCCGCGCCCCGCAAGACGGCGACTTAAATCGTAGACGACGTAGAGCCGCCGTCGCTAGCATATCTACGACTTGTTACCTCACACATCAGCCCTTCACGGATCTCCGACTTGCTACCTCACACATCAGCCCTGCTTGAAGCCCCTTTGATGGAAAGACTTAGACAATCTCCACTCGTCTATCTAGGACGCCGATTCGAACGACCGAATTTAGGTACCTAAGATCTGTTTTCGTCCAGATTTGGGTCAACTTTGGTCCGGACTCCCAAGTCCATACCCAGGATCCCGGGTATGCTCTGGGGACGCCGGACGCAGCGAACTCGGCAAAAAAAACGAAGCGGCGTGTGGACCCGCTGAGTCAGCGACGGAAGTCGAGTCTTCGTCATCCTCGAAACCACGCGGCCATCGGGCAATAATCGCCTCGCCCGGCCCGCGTCGCCGAATCGCAAGGCCCGCCTCGGCTCACGCGATGGACCGGCGGACACTAACTTCTCGCCGTTTTCCCTTTTCCCGCCCTCGTCGCTACACCGCTCCCGTCCTCGCCGCCCCTCTCGGCCTATATAATCAGGCGTCATCGCCGGCTCATTTCACTCACCTCCGACGCTCATCCACTTCCCCTCCTCCATGGCTCCCCAACTCCGGCGAACTTCGAGTTCTCCTTTCCCGCAAACCATGGGCGAAAGGTACCCCGGCGACCCGACCGCGACGAATGGCTTCGCCGTCGCACCCTCCAGCCTTGGGAGGCACGCATGTTCTACGAGGCGGGCTACATGGCGCCGCAGGACATCCGCCTCCCAGCCGGCTGGAGGCTCAGCGCCGGTGGGATCCCTATCCCACCGGAACCGAAGCCCGAGGAGCTCCACGACGAGATAGCGGCGGCCATCGCCGCCATGGACGACCCCGGTCTCGCCAAGGATCCGGGCAACCACGTGTTCTGGGAACAGTACCTCGCCGACCGCGGCAGCAGGCGCTCACCCACCACGAGGGGCCGCCGGGCTCACCGCCGAAGAGGAACAACGCGGCTAGGCGCCGCCGCTTTTGGAGCGCTCCCAGGCGCACACTCGCCGCCCTGCTGGAGCACATCCACGCCGGCAACGAGCCCCGCCTCGCCTTCCCTCGCAACCCCACACCAACGGCCAGGTCGGGGCGGCGCCCTCCGGCCAACTAGATGCCGAGGAGAATGGCCAGCCTCTCCTCATCGTCCTCCCACTCGGTCGGCTCAGCGTCAGTGGCTTCGCCGCCCCTCCGACCCGTTAAGCTGGAGCCGGTGACGCTCGTCCGTTCGACACCGAGGACCAGGTCCCACGGCATCGTCATCAACGAGGGGGGCGCTCCGACGTCGCCCACCGGCCGTCTCCGCCTTCGCAGGCCAAAGCCGGAGCCGCAGGACTGGGCGATGCCGGTCGACGAGGACGCGTTCGCCGTCAAGATGGCGGTGGAGGAGTCCCTCCAGGAGGCAGCGCCGCAGCCGCCGGTGGAGCCATCCTCGCCGAACATCCTGGAATGGTCCAGGATGGACTGGGGGGAAACAGAGTGGCGGCGCGTCCACCGCCTGCAGCAGGAAGCCGAACGCCAGGCCTGGTCTGGCCGCGTCCTCGCCTACTAGGGCGCGCCGCTCGTCGTGCTCGACGACGATGAAGTCGGCCCCTCCTGCCGGCCCCTCCTACCAGTCGTGGAGGTGCGACGACGCCGGCCAGGGGAGCTTCTGCCTGTCACAGCCGCCGCCGCCGCCGACGACGGCGAGGATGATGGTAAGGCCGATCCCGGCTACACGACGTTTTACAGCAACTTCGGCATGTAGAAGCGGCGACGACATCGGCGAAGGCGACGGCGGTGGCCTTTTTAATGTTTTTTAGTTTATTATCTACTACTTTAGTTTAAATTCGATGTAATCCGTCTATATTCGTCCATCTTTAATGAAATCCGTCTATATTCGCCCATCTTTAATGAAATCCGCGTGAATTTGCCAAACTCGGCTGAAATTTAGCCGAACGCGGAAACTCGGCCTGAAAACGCGAGTGAGAAACTCGACGTTCCTAAACCGAAATCAAATTTCATCCAGCCAAAATTTGGTCCGCATTCCAAACTAGGTTTAGCCAACGAGTGGAGATGCTCTTATCCTAGCTAGGTTGATGGAAGTTTCAGATCATGCAACGCTGGCGGCTAATTTGGCCAAAAAAAACCTGATATTTTCCCGACACAACCCCAGTCCACTCTTCCACTCGATTCCCCACCGCGTGTCTCGCCGCTCGCCTGTGCCGCTTGACCTCGCCGCGCCGCTCGCTCCTCCCCTTCCACTCCCACGCCGATGCCGCATCCACATCCGCCTCCATCACGAACCCTAGCGGCGCAGGGAGTAAAAATCTTTTCTTGCCGCCTCCGGAGGAGTTGAGCGGTGGTGCTGGTGGTGGTCCCTCGATCCGTTACACCTCTGTGGAGGTGAGCGGCTGCTGGTGGCAGGTGGCTTGAGGAGCTTTGGGTTCCTTTCTTAATTTTTTGGCAGTCTGATTGGGGAATTAAGTTTACCAGCAAGCTCTTACATTATTCCTTGGCAGTATGCCGCAGTTTGGACACAACGGAACCAGCAGTAATTGTGGTGATCTCAGGTACTAGGGACTTCAATTTAAGACTACATCGTCCGTGAAAACCACCTTATTGGTATAAGGATTGCACAAACGGTATTCCTGTTGGAGATATGCCCTAGAGGCAATAATAAATGTAGCTATTATTATATCTTTGTGTTTATGATAAATGTTTACATTCATGCTATAATAGTATTAACAAGGAAACATTAATACTTGTGTGATTTGTAAACTTAAATTGAAGTCTCTAGTAAAGCCTCTATACATCACTAGCTTGTTGGTTAATAAATGATTGTGGTTTCCCTATCATGAACATTGAGATGTTATTAACAACAAGATCATATCGTTAGGAGAATGATATGGTGGACATACTCCTATAGATAAGCGTAGCATAAATATCAAGTCATGTTAATAGTTCAATTGCTATATGCTTTCTGATACATAGTAACCTAATTCCTTCGACCATGAGATCATGCATATCACCTTTACCGGATGGATGCTTTGATGACATCAAACACCACACCGTAACTGGGTGTCTATAAAGGTGGCATTGAGTGTTCGGAAAGTATTGGTTGAGACACATGGATCAAGAGTGGGATTTGTCCATCCATATGACGGATAGATATACTCTGGGCCCTCTCGGTGAAATGTCATCCAATTAGCTTGCAAGCATGTGACTGGCTCATAAGGGATCACATATCACGGGAACGAGAAAAGAGTACTTATCGGTAACGAGGTTGAACTAGGTATGCAGAGATACCGACGATCATAATCTCGGATAAGTAAACTATCGTGAGACAAAGGGAAATTGGTATCATATGTAAGTGGTTCATTCGATCGCAAAGTAATCGTAGAAATATGTGGGAGCCATATGAATTTCCAGATTCCTCTATTGGTTATTGTTCGGAGAAGTGTCTCGATCATGTCCGCATAATTCACGAACCGTAGGGAGACACACTTAAGGATTCGACGTTGTTTGAGTAGTTATGGAATGATGAGAAAGAGACCGAATGTTGTTCGGAGTCTCGGATGGGATCCAGGATATCACGAGGAGATCCGGAATGGTCCAGAGAATAAGATTCATATAAGGAAAGTCCTGTTTCAGAGTTGGGGAATGGTTCCGGTGTTTTCATCGGGAATGTTCTAGAAGGTTCCGAAATGTCCGGCACTCCGGAGGGGAAGGGTACATGAATGTGTTATATCAAGTTGGTATGATTTCATCATGTACTAGGTGTCATCGCTGAACAAAATAAAGGGTTTAATCAAATCCTAGTTTGAAAAAGTCAAACGGCTATTTTTGGGAAGTGGGGAGGGAGGTGGAAACCGAGTTGGGGAGGAGTCCCTCCTCCACCGCCGGCCCACTTGGGATCCGAGTTGGGGAGGGATTCCCCTCCCCTTGGCCGGCCCCTCCACCTATAAAAGGAGGGGCAGGGCTCCCCTCCTAGACACCCAACACCTCCACCTCTAAACCCTACCTGGCCGGCCATGCCTCCCGCCTAGGGAGCAAACCGCCGCCTAGCAACCCTAGCCGCCGGCCAAGCCTCCTCCTCGGCGTGTCTAAACCCTAGATCGTTGAGGGCTCTCTCATAGTCCACCATACTCGCTCCGGCTTAAGGCGAAGCCTTGCGAGATCTCCCCTCTACTTCTGGTACCACGTCGTTGTGCTGCCGGAATCGCGAGGAGAGTGCTACAACCTCCGCTACCTGCTGGAACAAGGGAGAGGAAGGTCTTCATCGAGTACCGAACGTGTGACCGACTGCGGGAGCGCCTTAACGGCCAGGCTTAAGGATCGTCACGCGATCTTGAGATCGGGAAAATGCGACTACATCACCCACGAGAATCTGCTCTCGTTAAACACTTTGGAATCTTCGAGGGTGAGTTATTCCATCGACTCGTTGCTACAATCTACTAGATAGATCTTGGCTTGTTTGTTTGTATGCAATAGAATTTTTTTGTTTTCCATGCTACGAAACCCTATAGTGGTATCAGAGCCGTGTCTATATGTAGATCTGTTGCACGAGTAGAACACAATGGTCATTATGGGCGTTGATGCTTTTATTGTCGATTGCTTCTTATGTACTTTGCATCTTGCGGGATGTTGGGATGAAGCGGCCCGGGCTAACCTTACATGACATCGTTCATGAGACTTGCTCCACGCTTGACATGCAACTTGTATTGCATAAGTGGCTTTATGGTGCCTGTTTCTCCTAGCATAGTTAAGATCCAATTTACAACGGGTGATTAACAATACTAGTATCAATGTTGTGGTTCATGTTCGTAAGTTAGAACGACACTTATTGAAAGCCCCAAACCACGTAAAATATGCAAAGAAAATAGAGGCGTCTAACTTTGTTTTGCAGGGGTGTGCAGTGATGTGATATGGCCATGATTGTGATTATATTTGATGTATGCAATGTTCCTTATTGTAAGTTGGCAACCGGCAGGAGGAGCCATATGGTTGTCTTTAATTTATGTTAAGACCCGTGTGTCTATTCAAAGTAGTTGTAATAGTTGAAGCCGGTGGACGACAACCATGGAGAAGCGTCATTGACCTTGATGCAATGCCAGTGATGATGGAGATCATGTTCGTGCTTGAAGATGGAGATCGGAAGCACAAAGAAGAAAGGCCATATAATATCACATATTATGAATTGCATGTGATGTTAATCCTTTATGCATCTTGTATTGCTTAGTTAACGACGGTAGCATTATAAGATGATCCCTCATGCACATGAATTTCAAGTCATAAAGTGATCACCCTTAGTTAGCACCGTTGCTAAAGCTTGTTGTTTCGAAGCACCACGTGATGATCGGGTGTGTTAGATTCCGCAAGTGTATACAACGTGAGCAAGCCAGATTTGCTCATGCGGAAACTAAGGTTTGATCTTGACGAGCCTAGCATGTACAGACATGGTCTCGGAACACGGATCACCGAAAGGTAAAGCATGAATCATATAGTAGATGTGATGAACATGTCGATTGTTCGCCATTGAAACTATATCAACTCTCGTGATGATCGGTGTTGATGTGGTGGATTTGGTTCGTGTGATCACTAAAACAATGTGAGGGATATTGTTTTGAGTGGGAGTTCACCTAGATTAATTTAACTATTAATTAGAACTCAATTTGTCATAAACTTAGTCTAAACTATTGCAAATATGTTGTAGATCAATGGCGGCCCCTACCATCAAATTTAATGTGTTCCTAGAGAAAGAAAAGTTGAAAAACAATGGAAGCAACTTTGCGGATTGGTTCCGCAATTTGAGGATTGTCCTCACAGCTGGTAATTTGACCTATGTCTTTGGATGCACATTTGGGTGACCGCTGCGGTGATGCTGCCGACGACGTAAAGAATGTTTACCTCGCTCGGAAGACTCAGTACTCCACAGTTCAGTGTGCTATCTTGTATGGTTTAGAATCGGAGCTTCAGAAAAGGTTTGAGAACTCAAACCCACATGATATTGTCCGTGATCTCAAATTGATCTTTGAGACTCACGTGGCAATTGAGAGCTATGAGGCTTCTGAAAAGTTCTTTAACTGCAAGATGGAAGAGGGCAGCTCCGTCAGTGAGCATGTGCTTAAGATGTGCAGCACGCAAACAAACTTCAAAGCTTGGGTATAGTGATTCCTAATGCTTTGGGGATTTACCGTGTCCTCCAATCACTACCACCAAGTTACAAGAACTTTGTGATGAACTACAATATGCAAAACATGAACAAGCAGTTGCCAAAACTCTTTGCCATGTTGAAATCTGCAAAAGTGGAGATCAAGAAAGAGCACCAAGTGTTGTTGGTCAATAATACCACCAAATTCAAGAAAGGCAAGTCTAAGCAAAAGGGACACTTCAAGAAGGGTGGTAAGAAAGTTACCGCGCCGACGAAGAAGACCAGGGCTGGACCTAAGCCTAATACTAAGTGCTTTTACTGCAAGGGAGAAGGTCACTGGAAGCGGAATTGCCCAAAGTACTTAGCGGAAGAACGGCAACATCAAGAAGAAAGGTATATCTGATATACATGTTATTGATGTGTATCTCACTAGTACTCGTAGTAGTGCACGGTATTTGATCTTGGTTGGTTGCTCATATTTGTAACTCAAACAAAAGTCTGCAGAATAAACGGAAGCTAGCGAAGAACGAGGTGACGATGCGCGTGGGAAACGGATCAAAGGTTGATGTGATCGCGGTCGGCACGCTACCCCTTCATCTACCATCGTGATTAGTTTTATACTTAAATAATTGTTATTTGGTGCCTGCGTTAAGCATGAACATTATATCGGGATCTTTTTTATTGCGAGACGGTTACTTGTTTAAGTCCGAGAATAATGGTTGTTCGATTTATATGAGTAATATGTTTTATGCACATGCACCTTTGATAGATGGTCTATTCTAATTGAATCTCGATAGTAGAAATACACATATTAATAACATTGAGGCTAAACGTTTGAAATCGAGCGATAACTCGACCTATATGTGGCACTGTCGTCTTGGTCACATTGGAGTGAAGCGTATGAAGAAACTCCATTCCGATGGACTTCTTGAATCACTTGATTTCGAATCACTTGAAAGATGCGAAGCATGTCTGATGGGTATAATGACTAAGACTCCATTTTCTGGTATGATGGAGCGAGCTACGGACTTATTGGAAATTATACATACCGATGTGTGTGGTCCAATGAGTGTAGCATCGCGCGGTGGTTATCGTTATGTTCTTACCTTCACGGATGACTTGAGTAGATATGGGTATATCTATTTCATGAAACATAAGTCCAAAACTTTCGAGAAGTTTAAGGAATTTCAAAGTGAGGTTGAGAATCAACATAACAAGAAGATTAAATTTCTACGTTCTGATCGTGGAGGTGAATATCTAAGTTACGAGTTTGGCGAGCATTTGAAGAAATGCGGAATACTTTCACAATTGACACCGCCGGAAACACCACAGCGTAATGGTGTGTCCGAACATCGTAATCGAACTCTCTTAGATATGGTTCGTTCTATGATGTCACTTACTGATTTACCACTATCATTTTGGGGTTATGCATTAGAAACAGCCACATTCACTTTAAATAGGGCACCATCTAAATCCGTTGAGACAACACCGTATGAATTATGGTTTGGGAAGAAACCTAGATTGTCGTTCCTTAAAGTTTGGGGTTGCGAAGCCTATGTAAAGAAGTTACAGCCGGACAAGCTTGAACCCAAAGCGGAAAAATGCGTCTTCATAGGATACCCGAAGGAAACTATTGGGTATACCTTCTATCATAGATCCGAAGGCAAAATCTTCGTTGCCAAGAATGGATCCTTTCTAGAGAAGGAATTTCTCTTGAAAGAAGTGACTGGAAGGAAACTAGAACTCGACGAGGTTGTCGAACCTTCTCTCGAAATTGCGAGTAGCGCAGCACCGGAAGAAGTTCCTGTGGTGCCTGCACCAATAAGAGAGGAAGCTAATGATGATGATCATGAAACTTCGGTTGTAGTTGCTGCAGAGCCTCGCAGGTCAACGAGAACTCGTACCACTCCAGATTGGTATGATCCCGTTATGAGTGTCATGTTGGTAGACAATACTGATGACCCTGCGACATATGAGGAAGCAATGATGAGCCCAGATTCCAATAAATGGCAAGAAGCCATGAAATCCGAGATTGGATCCATGTACGAAAACCAAGTATGGACTTTGGTGGACTTACCGGATGGCCGGAAGGCTGTCAAGAACAAATGGATTTTCAAGAAGAAAACAGATGCTGATGGTAATGTTACTGTCTATAAAGCTCGACTTGTCGCAAAGGGGTTTCGACAAATTCAAGGAGTTGACTACGATGAGACTTTCTCACCAGTAGCGAAGCTAAAGTCTGTGAGGATTATGTTAGCAATCGCTACATATTATGATTATGAGATATGGCAGATGGATGTCAAAACAGCATTCCTCAATGGAGACATTGATGAAGAGTTTTATATGATGCAACCCAAAGGTTTTGTCGATCCTAAAGATGCTAACAAGGTATGCAAACTTCAACGGTCCATCTATGGATTGAAGCAAGCATCCCGAAGTTGGAATCAACGTTTTGATAAGGTGATCAAAAGTTTTGGTTTTATACAAACTTATGGAGAAGCTTGTATTTACAAGAAAGTGAGTGGGAGCTCTATAGCATTCTTAATACTATATGTAGATGACATATTGTTGATTGGGAATGATGTAGACCTTCTTAATAGTGTCAAGGAATATTTGAATAATAGTTTTTCAATGAAGGATCTTGGCGAAGCAGCTTACATATTAGGCATAAAGATTTATAGAGATAGATCAAGACGTCAAATATCATTGTCACAAAATACATATTTGGACAAAGTTCTAAAGAGGTTTGGAATGGAAGATAGCAAGAAAGGGTTCTTGCCCATGTTGCCCAATACGACCTTGAGTAAAACTCAAAGTCCGACATCGGCAGAAGATAGAGAAAGGATGAGTAAGACTCCCTATGCCTCAGCCATAGGATCTCTAATGTATGCCATGCTATGTACTAGACCCGACATTGCATATGATGTTAGTTTAACTAGCAGATATCAAAGTGATCCAGGAGTGGATCATTGGACAGCGGTCAAAAACATCCTTAAGTACTTAAGAAGAACTAAGGATATGGTTCTTTCTTATGGAGGTGATGAACAGCTCGTTGTTAATATTTACACCGATGCTAATTGGAACACCGATCCGGATGATTCTAAATCACAATCTGGATACGTATTTACTTTGAATGGTCCAGCAGTTAGCTGGAGGAGTGCAAAGCAAAGCGTTGTGGCGAGATCTTCAACTGAATCGGAATACATGGCTGCTTTAGAGGCTTCACAAGAAGCGATATGGATTAAAAGAGTTCATTACAGAGCTGGGTGTGGTTCCTAGTGCGCTGGACCCAATGTCTATCTACTGTGATAACATGGGTGCCATAGCCAATGCGCAAGAACCAAGGTCACACAAGAAGCTGAAGCACATCAAGCTATGTTTTCATGCTATTCGAGAACATGTCCAAGATGGGGATATAAAGATTTGCAAAGTACACACAGATCTGAATGTGGCGGATCCGTTGACTAAACCTCTCCCGAGGGCAAAACATGACCAGCACCAAACTGCCATGGGTGTTCGGTATATTACCGTGTAATCTAGATTAGATGACTCTAGTGCAAGTGGGAGACTGTTGGAGATATGCCCTAGAGGCAATAATAAATATAGTTATTATTATATCTTTGTGTTTATGGTAAATGTTTTTGCATTCATGCTATAATAGTATTAACAAGGAAACATCAATACTTGTGTGATTTGTAAACTTAAATTGAAGTCCCTAGTAAAGCCTCTATACATCACTAGCTTGTTGGTTAATAAATGATTGTGGTTTCCCTATCATGAACATTGAGATGTTATTAACAACAAGATTATATCGTTAGGAGAATGATATGGTGGACATACTCCTATAGATAAGCGTAGCATAAATATCAAGTCATGTTAATAGTTCAATTGCTATATGCTTTCTGATACATAGTAACCTAATTCCTTCGAACATGAGATCATGCATATCACCTTTACCGGATGGATGCTTTGATGACATCAAACACCACACCGTATCTAGGTGGCTATAAAGGTGGCATTGAGTGTTCGGAAAGTATTGGTTGAGACACATGGATCAAGAGTGGGATTTGTCCATCCATATGACGGATAGATATACTCTGGGCCCTCTCGGTGAAATGTCATCCAATTGCTTGCAAGCATGTGACTGGCTCACAAGGGATCACATATCACGGGAACGAGAAAAGAGTACTTATCGGTAACGAGGTTGAACTAGGTATGCAGAGATACCGACGATCATAATCTCGGATAAGTAAACTATCGTGAGACAAAGGGAAATTGGTATCGTATGTAAGTGGTTCATTCGATCGCAAAGTAATCATAGAAATATGTGGGAGCCATATGAATTTCCAGATTCCTCTATTGGTTATTGTTCGGAGAAGTGTCTCGATCATGTTCGCATAATTCACGAACCGTAGGGAGACACACTTAAGGATTCGACGTTGTTTGAGTAGTTATGGAATGATGAGAAAGAGACCGAATGTTGTTCGGAGTCTCGGATGGGATCCGAGATATCACGAGGAGATCCGGAATGGTCCGGAGAATAAGATTCATATAAGGAAAGTCCTGTTTCGAAGTTGGGGATGTTGGAATTATGCCCTAGAGGCAATAATAAAGATGTTATTATTATAATTCTTGTTCATGATAAAGTTTATATTCCATGCTAGAATTGTATTAAGCGGAAACATTAATACTTGTGTGGTTTGTAAACAACACCGTGTCCCTAGTACGCCTCTATGGACTAGCTCATTGATTAATGATGGTTAAGGTTTCCTAACCATGGACATGAGTTGTCAATTAATAATGAGATCATATCATTGGGAGAATGATGTGGTGGACAGACCCAAACTAAGCGAAGCAATTAGATCGTGTCATCGTGTTCGTCTTTGCGAAGCTTTTCTTATGTCAAATATTGTATTCCTTAGACCATGAGATAATACAACTCCCTGGTATCGGAAGAAAGCTTTGAGGTCATCAAACGTCATCCTATGAGAGGGTGATCATAAAGGTGTCTCTCGGTGATCGGAAAGTATACATTGGGTTGTATGTATCGAGATGGAATTTGTCCCTCCCAAGTCGGAGAGATATACTTCGGGCCCACTCGGTAATCGATATCAACACCGCTTGAAAGCATGTGGTTAAGGAGTTAATCAAAAAGTGATATCGGATTACGGAACGAGTAAAGTACTTGCTGTGAACGAGATTGAACTAGGTATGGCGATGCAAGACGATCAAATCTCGGGCAAGTAAAATATCGCGAGACGAAGGGAATATATATATGTGATTGATTGAATCCTGGCATCGTGGTTCATCCGATATGATCGTCGATGAATGTGTGGGAGTCAATATGGGTTTCCAGGCCCCGCTGTTGATTATTGATAGAAGATCATGTCTGCATATTCTCGAACCCGCACGGTCACACATAACGTGTCTCGGCGCTAGGATAGATTGGATAATTGGTTTATGAGTTTTTGTTCGAGTCTCGGATGGGATCCGGGATATTACGAGAGGTTCGGAGTGGTCCGGAGAATAAGATTCATATAAGGCGTGCAGTTTTGGAGTTGAATTGTTTGGGTTAATCGGTATTGTCTGGAAGCTTCTAGAACCTTCGGAGGGACCAACGTGGTCCCACCTGTCGGGAGGGGGCATGGGCCTATGAGGGAGTGCCCTGGCCGCTTTGGGCCAGGGGCACAAGGCCCCATAGGGCCCAGCCGGCCATCCAAGGGGAAACCCTAATTAGGGCTTCTAGAAGGGGGAGAGTCCTTGCCCCCCACTCCTCCCTCCCTTGGCCGCCGGCCCAAGGCTTGGAGGAGGGGCAAGGGCTGGCCGCCCCTCCCTCTATATAAAGAGGGCTGAGGCGCCCCTCCCCACACACCTTCCCCTCCAACCCTAGCCGCCCTGCTGCCCTTCCTCTCTCCCTCCCGACTATTTGTAGGCGAAGCCCTGCTGCAGAAATTCTCCACCATATACACCACGCCGTCGTGTTGTAGATCCAATCCATCTCTCCACCATACTTGCTGGTCCGAGGAAGGAGGAGACGTCGAGGTAACGCACGTGTGCATCTCACGGAGGCATCGCCACTTGTGGTGCTAGATCGGATCGGATCGCGAGGAGGAGAAGCGAGTACGACTACATCACCCACGCTCGATTTAACGTTCCATTTGAATCTTCAAGGGTATGAAGATCTAATCCAATCTCTCGTTGTTTGCATCTCCTAGATTAGATCTTGGCTTTCCCTCTGTTCGCATCCGTAGAAAATTTTGATTTACTATGCCGCGAAACCCTTCAGTGGTATCAGAGCTAGATCTATGCGTAGATGTGTTTCACGAGTAGAGCATAACATGGTTGTTCGAGGCGTTGATGTTTTCTGTTGCAAGCCTCTTGTTTGTGTTCTTCTTATGACGGGATAGTGAGATTGAAGCGGTCCAGCCAACCTTACGCTGACGTCGTCATGAGACCGGCTCCGCACTTGGCGTGGCTTGTTCCACACATGCGGGTGGTGGATGTCGGTTTCTCTCACTATAGTTTTCATGGGATTAACACGGAGTTTGGCAACCATAATATCACCGTTGTGGCTTTAGTAGGTAAGAATCGTTCTTAGCATCTACTCCCATAAGCCACGTAAAACATGCAACAACAAAGTAGAGGCGTCTAACTTGTTTTTGCAGGGAGTGTTTACGTGATATGGTATGGCCCAAGATGTGATGTGTATATTGTACGATGATCATGATTTGTAATGTTTCACGACTTGCATGTTGATGAGTACACAACGGCAGGAGCCATATGGTTGTCTTTATAATTGTGTATGACCTGCGAGTCAAACTTCTTATCGCCATGTAATAGCTTTTACTTTATCGCTAAGTAGTTAGCAATAGTTGTAGTTGCTATTCGTGGTGGAGGCAATCATGGTGGAGTGATGGAGATCATGCCGAAACGCACAAGATGGAGATCATTGCGCGAAGATTGGCTATACCATGTCACATAAAGTTATATGCATGTGATGTTTATCCTTTTATGTATCTTATTATGCTTAGATCGACGGTAGCATTATAAGATGATTCCTCATAAAGATCAAGATAAAACTGTTCTCCCCAAGTATGCACCGTTGCGAAAGTTACGTCGTGTCCAAGCATCACGTGATGATCGGGTGCTATAGACTCTACGCTCACATACAACGGGTGCAAGCCAGTTTGCACTGCGGAAATACTTGGGTCTAACTTGACGGGCCTAGCATGTACAGACATGGCCTCGGAACACAAGAACCGAAAGGTTAAGCATAAGTCATATGAATGATATGATCGACACTTCGTTGTCCACCATTGAAACCACATCTCTTCGTGATGATCGGATTAGGTGTGGTGAATTTGGATCGGGTTCACTAAACAACTTGAGGGATGTTGAATTTAGTGGGAGTTCATCTAGTAATTTGATTAAGTTGAACTATTTATCATGAACATAGTCTAAGTTGTACTTGCAAATACTGTAGATCACATGGCCAAGTCCAACTTCAACTTCAACGTGTTTGCTGAGAAGGAAAAGCTTACAAACAATGGGTCTAACTTCACCAATTGGTTCCAATCTAAGAATCATTCGTCGGCGGACAAAGGACTATGTTCTTGGGAAAGCGTTAGGTGACCCCTTTGCAAGCTGCGGCTGATGAGAAAGCTATCTATCGTCGGCATAAAGATGATTATGGTGTGATTAAGAGCACCATGTTGTTTTATGGAACCGGAACTTCAAAATCGTTTTGAAGACTATCTCGGCCCTTTGAGATTCTCGAAGAGTTGAAAACCATGTTTGGACTCAGGCCCGTTAGAGATATGAGATCTCGAGAAGTTCTTTAATCGCAAGATGGAGGAAGGGAGTTCCGTTAGTGAGCACGCCATTAAGATGACGGGCTACACTCAACGCATGAGCAACGGAATGCACGATTCGGAGGAGCTCAAGATTGAGGTTCTGCAATCACTCCTCCCGGCTACAAAAGTTTTGTAGTGACTCACAATCAGATTGGTTCCATCGACACGATCACCGAGCTCTTCGCAAAGCTGAAGGCCGCGAAGTGGACATCAAAAGGATAATCATGTGTTGATGGTCAACAAGCCCACCTTTAAGAAAGGTAAGGAGCAAAGAAGCCCTTCAAGAAGGTCGGCGACAGCGCAATGTCCTCGCTGAGAAGAAGCTCAAGTCTGGTCCTAAACCGGACCGAAAGTGCTTCTATTGCAAGGACAAGGGTCCTCGAAGGCATCTGTCCAAGTACTTAGCGGACAAGAAGGCTGGCACCATCAAAGGTATATTTGATATACATGTTATTGATGTTTTCCTTACTAGCCCTCGTTGTAGTGCCCGGGTATTTGATACCGGTTCGGTTGCTAATATTTGTAACTCAAAGCAGAGCTACGGAATAGACGGTGACTGCGAGGATGAGGTGACGATGCGTTGGCAACGGATCAAGAGTTGATGTGATGGCCGTCGACGCTCTCCTTAGTTTTACCTTCGGGATTAGTTTTAAACCTTAATAAATGTTATTATGTGCTGCGTTGAGCATGAACATTATTTGGATCGTGTTTATTGCAAGACGGTTATTCATTTAAATCGGAGAATAATGGTTGTTCTATTTATATGAGTAACATCTTTTATGGTCATGCACCCCTTGTGAATGGTTTATTTCTTCTAAATCTCGAAAGGGATGAAACACACATCCATAACATTGAGGCTAAGAGATGCAAAGTAGATAGTGATAATACTACTTATTTGTGGTAATCGTCTAGGTCATATTGGTGTAAAGCGCATGAAGAAACTCCATTCTGATGGACTTTTGGAGTCTCTTGATTTTGAATCATTTGACACATGCGAACCATGCCTCATGGGCAAGATGATCAAAACCCCGTTCTCCGGTATGATGGAGCGAGCAACGGACTTGTTGGAAATCATACATACCGATGTATGCGGACCGATGAGTGTTTCGACGCGCGTGGATATCGCTATTTTCTCACTTTTACCGATGACTTAAGTAGATATGGGTATATCTATTTAATGAAACATAAATCTGAAACATTTGAAAAGTTCAAGGAATTTCAGAATGAAGTGGAGAACCATCGTAACAGAAAGATTAAGTTTCTACGATCCGATCGTGGAGGTGAATATTTGATTTATGATTTTCTCACGCATCTTAAAGCAAGTGGAATCGTTTCACAACTCACGCCACCCGGAACACCACAGCGCAATGGTGTGTCTGAACGCCGGAATCGAACCCTATTAGATATGGTCCGATCAATGATGTCTCTTACTGATTTGCCGTTATCATTTTGGGGTTATGCATTAGAAACCGCTGCATTCACTTTAAATAGGGCTCCATCTAAATCCGTTGAGACGACACGTATGAACTGTGGTTTGGTGCTAAACCTAAGTTGTCGTTTCTTAAAGTTTGGGGATGCGAAGCTTACGTCAAGAAGTTGATGCCGGACAAGCTCGAACCCAAAGCGGAGAAATGCGTCTTCATAGGATACCCTAAGGAAACTATTGGGTATACCTTCTATCACAGAATCGAAGGCAAAGTGTTTGTCGCAAAGAACGGTTCCTTTCTTGAGAAGGAGTTTCTCTCGAAAGAAGTGAGTGGGAGGAAAGTAGAGCTAGACGAGGTTGTTGAACCTTCTCTTGAATTGGAGAGTAGCGCAGCACCTGAAATTGTTCCAGTGCCGCCTGCACCAACAATAGAGGAAGCTAATGACAAGGATCATGAAGCTTCGGACGATGCTGCTACTGAACGTCGCAGGTCGACAAGGTCGCGTGCTCCTCCTGAGTGAATGCGGCAACCTGTCTTGACTGTCTTGTTAGTAGAAGACAGTGAACCTACGAACTATGAGGAAGCGATGATGAGCCCAGACTCTGAGAAATGGCTAGAAGCCATGAAATCCAAATTGGGATCCATGAGCGAAAACCAAGTATGGACTTTGGTGGACCCTCCTAGCGACCGAAAGGCCGTTGAGTGCAAATGGATCTTCAAGAAGAAAACGGACGCAGATGGTAATGTTACCGTCTATAAAGCACGACTTGTCGCAAAAGGTTTTCGACAAGTTCAAGGTGTTGACTACAATGAGACTTTCTCTCCCGTAGCGATGTTTAAGTCCATTCGGATTTTATTAGCAATTGCTGCGTTTCATGATTATGAAATATGGCAGATGGATGTCAAGACTGCGTTCCTCAATGGCAACATTGATGAAGAGTTGTATATGATGCAACCCGAAGGTTTTGTCGATCCTAAGGATGCTGATAAAGTATGCAAACTTCAGCGTTCCATTTATGGACTGAAGCAAGCATCTCGGAGTTGGAACTTTTGTTTTGATCAAGTGATCAAGAGCTTTGGATTTGTTCCAAATTGCTACGAAGCTTGCATCTACAAGAACGTGAGTGGGAGCTCGGTGACGTTTCTGGTACTATATGTGGATGACATATTGATTATTGGAAATGACATCAACATGCTTAACGATGTGAAGAGTTATTTGAACAAGTGTTTTTCAATGAAAGACCTAGGTGAAGCTGCTTATATATTGGGCATCAAAATCTATAGAGATAGACAAAAGGCGCTGATAGCTTTAAGCGAGTACATACCTAGACAAAGTTACGAAAAGGTTCGAGAATGGATAAGGCAAAGAAAGGTTCATTGCCTATGTTGTCGGGTAAGATATTGAGCAAGGCTCGGTGTCCATTCTGATAAATGATAGGAAGCTATGAGCAAAGTGCCTTATGCCTCGGCCATAGGTTCCATCATGTATGCCATCTTGTGTACTAGACCGGATGTGTCCAATGCTCTTAGTTTGACGAGCAGATATCAAAGTGATCCAGTGGAACCTTTGGACAGCCGTGAAGAACATCCTAAAGTACCTAAATAGGACTAAAGAAATATTCTTAGTCTATGGGGGTGATGAACAGCTCGTCGTAAAAGGTTACGTCGATGCTAGTTTTGACACCGACAAGGATGATTCTAAATCTCAGACAGGATACGTGTATATTTTGAATGGAGGAGTGGAGCTGAGAAGTTGCAAGCAAAGCGTGATCGCGGGATCTGATGAGAAGCGGAATACATGGCTCTTTGAAGCGTCAAGTGAAGGAGTTTGGATTAGGAACTTCATCCTTGAGCTTGGCGTGGTTCAAGTGCATTGGACCCTTGGAGATATTGTGTGACAACATGGCGCCATAGCACTCGCTAAGGAACCAAGATATCATCCAAAGACCAAGCATATCAACATAAGTTTCATATAATCCGAGATTATATAGCGGATGGAGATCTGAAGATTAGAAAAGTACATACTGAGATCTGAATGTCGCAGATCCATTGACTAAACCTCTTCCACGTGCAAAACATGATCGGCACCGATTGCCATGGGTGTGAGATTGTTGCCAGATGTAAACTAGATTATTGACTCTAGTGCAAGTGGGAGACTGTTGGAATTATGCCCTAGAGGCAATAATAAAGATGTTATTATTATAATTCTTGTTCATGATAAAGTTTATATTCCATGCTAGAATTGTATTAAGCGGAAACATTAATACTTGTGTGGTTTGTAAACAACACCGTGTCCCTAGTACGCCTCTATGGACTAGCTCATTGATTAATGATGGTTAAGGTTTCCTAACCATGGACATGAGTTGTCAATTAATAATGAGATCATATCATTGGGAGAATGATGTGGTGGACAGACCCAAACTAAGCGAAGCAATTAGATCGTGTCATCGTGTTCGTCTTTGCGAAGCTTTTCTTATGTCAAATATTGTATTCCTTAGACCATGAGATAATACAACTCCCTGGTATCGGAAGAAAGCTTTGAGGTCATCAAACGTCATCCTATGAGAGGGTGATCATAAAGGTGTCTCTCAGCTGATCGGAAAGTATCTGTTGGGTTGTATGTATCGAGATGGAATTTGTCCCTCCCAAGTCGGAGAGATATACTTCGGGCCCACTCGGTAATCGATATCAACACCGCTTGAAAGCATGTAGTTAAGGAGTTAATCAAAAAGTGATATCGGATTACGGAACGAGTAAAGTACTTGCTGTGAACGAGATTGAACTAGGTATGACGGTACCGACGATCAAATCTCGGGCAAGTAAAATATCGCGAGACGAAGGGAATATATATATGTGATTGATTGAATCCTGGCATCGTGGTTCATCCGATATGATCATCGATGAATGTGTGGGAGTCAATATGGGTTTCCAGGCCCCGCTGTTGATTATTGATAGAAGATCATGTCTGCATATTCTCGAACCCGCAGGGTCACACACTTAACGTGTCTCGACGCTAGGATAGATTGGATAATTGGTTTATGAGTTTTTGTTCAGAGTCTCGGATGGGATCCGGGATATTACGAGAGGTTCCGGAGTGGTCCGGAGAATAAGATTCATATAAGGCAGTGCAGTTTTTGGAGTTCGGAATTGTTCCGGGTTAATCGCTATTGTACCGGAAGCTTCTAGAACCTTCCGGAGGGGGACCAACGTGGTCCCACCTGTCAGGAGGGGGCATGGGCCTATGAGGGAGTGCCCTCGCCGCTTTGGTCCAGGGGCAGAAGGCCCCATAGGGCCCAGCCGGCCATCCAAGGGGAAACCCTAATTAGGGCTTCTAGAAGGGGGAGAGTCCTTGCCCCCCACTCCTCCCTCCCTTGGCCGCCGGCCCAAGGCTTGGAGGAGGGGCAAGGGCTGGCCGCCCCCCCTCTATATAAAGAGGGCTGAGGCGCCCCTCCCCACACACCTTCCCCTCCAACCCTAGCCGCCCTGCTGCCCTTCCTCTCTCCCTCCCGACTGTTTGTAGGCGAAGCCCTGCTACAGAAATTCTCCACCATATACACCACGCTGTCGTGTTGTAGATCCAATCCATCTCTCCACCATACTTGCTGGTCCGAGGAAGGAGGATACGTCGAGGTGCCGCACGTGTGCATCTCACGGAGGCATCGCCACTTGTGGTGCTAGATCGGATCGGATCACGAGGAGGAGAAGCGAGTACGACTACATCACCCATGTTCCGACGAACGTTCCGCTGTGCGAATCTTCAAGGGTATGAAGATCTAATCCAATCTCTCTCGTTGTTTGCATCTCCTAGATTAGATCTTTGATTTCCCTTTGTTCGCATCCGTAGAAAATTTTGATTTACTATGCCGCGAAACCCTTCAGGGGAATGGTTCCGGTGTTTTCATCGGGAATGTTCTAGAAGGTTCCGGAATGTCCGGCACTCCGGAGGGGAAGGGTACATGAATGTGTTATATCAAGTTGGTATGATTGCATCATGTACTAGGTGTCATCGCTGAACAAAATAAAGGGTTTAATCAAATCCTAGTTTGAAAAAGTCAAATGCCAATTTGAAAGTCAAACGACTATTTTTGGGAAGTGGAGAGGGAGGTGGAAACCGAGTTGGGGAGGAGTCTCTCCTCCACCGCCGGCCCACTTGGGATCCGAGTTGGGGAGGATTCCTCCCTTGGCCGCCCTCCACCTATAAAAGGAGGCGGGCTCCCTCCCAGACACCCAACACCTCCACCTCTAAACCCTAGCCGCTGGGCGCCCTAGGGCAAACCGCCGCCGCCTAGCAACCCTAGCCGCTGGCCAAGCCTCCTCCTCGGCGTGTCTAAACCCTAGATCGTCGAGGGCTCTCTCATAGTCCACCGTACTCGCTCCGGCTTAAGGCGAAGCCCTGCGAGATCTCCCCTCTACTTCCGGTACCATGCTGTTGTGCTGCCGGAATCGCGAGGAGAGTGCTACAACCTCCGCTGCCTGCTGGAACAAGGGAGAGGAAGGTCTTCGTCGAAAATCTACCGAGCGTGTGACCGATTGGAAGGAGCGCGCGGAAGGATCGTCTACGCGATCTTGAGATCGGGAAGAGTACGACTACATCACCCACGAGAATCCGCTCTCGTTAAACACTTTGGAATCTTCGAGGGTGAGTTATTCCATCGACTCGTTGCTACAATCTAGTAGATAGATCTTGGCTTGTTTGTTTGTATGCAATAGAAATTTTTTGTTTTCCATGCTACGAAACCATACAATTCCTTCGAGCCTTCATACCCTGTCATGATCATTGGAGTACTCTGCTGGCCGGTCTTGTCATGCGCCACGCACCCAAAAGTGCGAAGATGATCAACCGAGGGCTTCCGTCCGTACCATGCTTCATACGGAGTCATACCAACTCCACTCTCAGTTGGCTCCATGTTCAGCAAATACACAGCCGTATTGACTGCCTCACCCCAGAAGTTTCCTGGCAAACCTTTACTCTTCATCATCCTCCGTGCCATGGTCAACACGGTTTGATGCAGCTCGCCTTCCTGATCAATGCGTAGAGCTCTTATCTTCGCATCCACCTTAAACTCTTCGGCTTCCTTGATCTTCTCGAATGCTTGTTGTGCTTGATACTTACTTTTCAGCAACACAATCCACATGTATTTACTATGATCATCCACCGCAAGCATGAAAAACTTATTGCCGGACGGAGTTGCAGGTGAAATTCCAACGCATAGATCGCCATGATCAGATTCTGAAGCTTCACTTGCCTCAAACGTGGCTTCACGCGGAAACGGGGCACTCCGTTGCTTGTGATCCACACACGGTAGATCGTGATCCACTTGCGCCACAATCTCCATACCCGGTGATGAAGGATCCTCCTCATCCTTCAGCTCAGTTACTTCGAGCATCAGCATCATCGGTCCATCATCATCTCCTTCCTGGGCGATGAGAGCCCTCTCCTTCGACGATTTCTTGCAATCCTTCTTGAAGTGACCGAGCTCGCCGCACTTATGACATCTTACTTTCTTGATGTCAAACTTCCTCCATGGCGGAGCCTCGTCCTCCCCTGCGATATGCTTTTTCGCTGGACGAGAATCTTCTCTATCACTCCTGCTGCCGGATGCTTTATCGCCCTTCTTCTCCTTGGCGAACAACGCTCGAGCCATAGGCATAAGATGCTCATCCACTTTCGCGTCGCCATAGGTGATCTTCATCCACTTATCGTGTGCCTTGAACCGTCCAACTAGATCATCCATCGTGAGAGTCTTGAGATCAACGCATTGCTCGATCGCCGAGATAACGGGTGAGTAACGCGGCGGCGCCACGCGGAGGAAACGCCTCACAATAGAGATCTCATCCAGCTTCTCGCCGAGTCCGCGAATCCCATTGACCAGTGTAGCGACCCTTGAAGCAAAGGCGTCTAGCGTCTCATCTTCTCCCATCTCCAGATTCTCGTACTTCTTCTCCAAGGTCTGCAGGGTCTCCTCGCGGACGCGCTCGTGCCCAAGATTTAGCGTCTTGAGCGTATCACACACCTCCTTTGCAGATTTCTTCGAGATCAGGTGTTGCATCAGATCCGTCGGCACCACCGAGCAGATGGCCGTGAGTGCTAGTCGGTCTAGGTGGTACTTCAACGCGCCCTTCTTGAACTCGTCGCCGCCTGGATCGACAGCCTCCCAGAGTCTAGCGCCTTCTAACGCCCACTCCATCTAGACCGCCCAGACCATGTAGTTGTCACGGCTGTACATGATATCGATCGCCGACACGGTGCACCCGCAGCCGCACCAGAATACTCGCCCACCTCCTTCGTCATGACCTCCCGTTACTAGCAGATCCTCCACGAGGCTCTGATACCAATTGTTAGCACAGCCCCTGCCGCCGAGTACTTTCCGACGACACCGACGAGGAAATTCCGACGAGACGACACGCACGTATCCAATAACTTCCGCCGAGATGCACGTGCTGCTAGCCGATCGATTCTTTTGATCTAACTAGTACACTCACGCACGCACACGCAAAACAACTTTGATCGCCAAAAGCTCTTGTCGAGCCTTGCTTTCTTTTGTATTGCTTCTCAACTCACACGGTGTTGTCCGGTACTAGATTACAAGGCCAGGTGTGTGCATATATATATGCACTATTAGGACCTAATCAACTAGGAGTCGGTGTACTACTTCAAAACCTAGTCTAACACATATACGTATACTACCTGGACACTACACCTATTCGGACTGCAATTCCAATATGTGTAGGACACGTGATTATCTAACATGGAGTACAAGTGGGGATGAATTCTTTTGACGTTTGGCTGAGTGATTGCTTCTTCAGTTAGACATTTAGTGACAAACCAGGGCATGAGGTTGCAAGAACATTTCTGAGCTTAGCATCTCAGGGGAAGGTCAGTACAAGTGTTGATCTTGTCAGTAAAGACCATATGCATTGTGGCCCCATCATCGGAGCTTGCTGTTAGAATAGCTACTCCTGGCGTATTACAGGTTAGAGTTGCAAATTCTCATCCCTCGTAACAGTTAAGAGTAGCTACTCCTCAAAAATAAGTTCATGTCAATTACAGGAACTAGTTAGTGAGAAGTTCTGGAACTAGTTAGTGAGAAGTTAAACATGATTATATTTTGATGAATCTTGAAATGGCTGACATTTGTGGAGCACGCTGTTGTGTAGAAAACTGGTTTTTAACGGCATCTAGCATGCATGCATGGTGTCATCAGGACGATGATGTGATAATGTGGGCCTGATCTAGAGAAGAACATGGCATTCTTTTCTTGTTTCACAACATCAGAGCACAGCTTGTCACATATGGAGCAAAATCTTCCATAATATTCATAGTCCATAGCCAATCTCCACATCACATCTTGTACTCCCTCCGTCCACTTATGTAAGTCGCGGAAGGAAAGTTCCGACAACCCGCAAAAAGAGGTAATGGACAATTATTCCCTTTCAAATCGATCAGTTCTAACATCGGATCGCCCCACCTGGGATCGCCGCCAAGGATCTCCTCGCTGTCCAGCTTCCTGCTTGCCTGGCACCTTGCGCCCAGCTTCTCCTCCACCCAGGTGCTCGCCGCCCAGCTTCCTGCTTGCCTGGCACCTCGCCGCCCAGCTTCCTACTCGCAGTCGGCTCCAGCAGCACCTCGTCGGCAAGATCCAGCTCGCCCAGCACCGCCAGGGAGAAGGCCCGGAGCCCCTCCGGCGCGCGAGCACATCCAGGCTCAGTGCTCCTCGCCGGCTCCTTCTCCTCAGGTCCCTAGTATCAGCAGATCGCGGCTGTTTCTCCTCGGCCCCCAGCAGCAGCAGATCATTGTCCCAATTGCAAGCAAGGAAGCAGCTGATCAGCAGACATGGTACTTCCAGACGTCGACTTTAGTCCACCTGAATAATAAGAAGGAAATATACCAGAAGAAGGTCAAAATGCAGGTATTCAATGAAATTTCGGTACTCCATAATCATAGACATTTCAGTATAGGAACTGCAGTAGATAACGATGATTATAATTCCCTAGTTTCAGTCAAAGGAGCAGTTTCAGTGATAAGTCAAGGGAGTAGTACAGGAATTGTATGTGGACAGACCAAACCGAAACCCGTGGGTTAATAAGCTGCTAGTCTTTCAGTCTAGTACAACACACTGCAAGAAAGGCAGTACAAAGAGAGCCAATGCAAAAAAGTAAAGTACAAGTACAAACACTTGGTTCATTTGTTACGCTCCTACTATAACTGTGAATTCAAGTGTGTATTACATAGCCAAATCAAGACGTGTAAGTTAGATAACTGTAGAAACGACAGTCACTGTCGTTCTTTGACAATCTTGCGATACTCTTTTTTTGATACTGATGAACAAAGAAAGCACAATCTACTCTGCAGCTTCTTGCGTTGAACCAAGTACTGTCACATTTCTGTCAGATAATTTAGAAAGAAGCCTGGCCTGACCTCACATGTGATGGTAATACATGTATTAACAACCAATAGTAATGCATCTGTTAAAAATCATGAGTAGTTCATTAGGGCAATCAATAATCAAGAAAACAGGAAATGCATAGATAATTTAACCTCGCACATAGTTTACATGCTCAGAGTCTCAAAAATAGCAAAACAGAGCTGACGTAGATGTGTATTTCAAACATACAGTAGCTGGGTGTACTTCATTTTTCTTGGTAGTTTAGCTGTATGTACTTCTTTTTTTCTTGGTAATTTAGCTGGATGTACTTCATTTTTCCTGGTAATTTAGCTGGTTGTGCACCTGGGTCAGCGGTTTCACGGAGGACGCGGGCGATGAGACAGGTGATTAGGTGACTACTGTCGGCGCAAGCACACGTGATTAGGAGCGCTGGTCAAAGCTCCGGTCTCCGGTTAGCGTGGGTGGGTGGAGGAGCAGCGGGACAGGAGATTTTGCTGGTCAAACAAATTAAGCATGAGATCCGAAGCCACTGGCGGAGGACGGAAAAAAATCAAGGTAGGGCGAACTTCAAAAAAAAGTAAATATCAACTTGGTCTTGATGATCTTTGTCATCGAGAAAGCCCTTTCAACTATTGTTGTTTCTACCAGTAAAAGCAATACCAGCTTAACAAGGCGATAAATGATATGAAGCATAATGTATCATTCAAA
This sequence comes from Avena insularis, assembly GCA_023614405.1. NCBI lineage: Eukaryota > Viridiplantae > Streptophyta > Magnoliopsida > Poales > Poaceae > Avena > Avena insularis. The sequence continues at coordinate 370,399,934 of CM042695.1, read as the reverse complement.
TATTAAGATAATCTCTGAAGTCTTTAATTCTCTGTATATGAATAAAGAATATCTCAAGGTTATCTTATATAAGTTCATGCTCATGATAATATAAATCCCCATGATAAATCTCTGTAAGCCGAGAAATTTTATTCGCGTTGAACCTATAAAATGGTTCATTTCAGGCAAGGCAAAACAAAAAAACTCTAACGAAAACTCATCAAATCGATGGTCCAAATCAGTTGTAATAGATTTTATTGAAAAATAGAAGGTGGCCACACACCGAAAAAAATCAATAGTGACCTAGTATATTCTCGTTTTTAATGACTTTTCATTCATTTTTGTTATCACTTCGTCCATACTTAGGATTGTGATCTTATTTTTTGCGTGAATTCACATCTTTAGGAGGGTTCTAAATCATCATTTCTCTAATTGAGAAAGCATGCATTAGAAATTTTTACCAATAATAAGCCAAAGTACAAACATAAAACATAAACCGTCACATAATAAGAGTTGGTTTTGGCCACATGCCATAAGGCGGCCAAAATACTCTCATGGCCTCCTTAGATACCTCATCTAGGACATTGTTTAGAGTTGATTTTGATTAGATTGAGAATTATCAATTGCAGAGAGAAAAGTTTAGTTTAAAACTAGACTACACATAGTCCTTATTTCACCTCAGAATCAATTTTACGCAGTATTTACTAAAATAAGCACAACTTTCTCATACGAACCACTCAAAATGTTCAAAAAAAACATACGCATTTAAAGGTTTTCTTCAAAAATCTGCCCTACCTTGCCCTACTGGGAGCTCCGCCCCTGTCCGAAGCAGATACCCAAATCAAAGTGTTCAGGACTACTCACTATCTGAATCTAAACTGGACCGGATGCCTTCTTCAGGTTTCTCAGGAGTACTACTAGAACTCTTCACACTGAACTTATGTGCTCGAGAGCAATGTGCCGTCAGAATTTGGGTTCTGTCCTACGATTCTACAACTTCACGGTCCAAATTGAATAGAATGATTATACGGCTCTAGCTAGTTCTATCTGTTACTAGTAGAATGCCCGTGCGTTGCTACGAAACAAATTATATGACATGTTATGATTAAGAAGACATCTCACGACAACATTGCATATTTTCAGGTCAATTGTCATAGGCTACGCCGCCCCACAATCGATGCACCTAGTTACCTTTTCTTGTACTTTTTATTTTTTGTAATACAAAACTTATTATGAAACCTAGTCTATTACCTTTAAGTGGACGTGCTATTCTAGTCAAAGCTTTCCTACAATCTATGGCCTCCTATCTTCTTTCTGCCTTGTTGGTTCCGGTTGGCACGATCCAGGATTTTGATAAAATTTGTTGAGCTTTCTTCTGGGCAGGGGATGACCATATAAATGGGGGCCAATGTAAGGTGGCCTGGGATGCGGTTTGCGCCCCCAAACAGAAAGGTGGGCTTGGGTTCCGCTGCCTTCGTACCCATAATAAGGCCCTTCTTTATGAAATTCCTGTCTCGGCTTCATTGCCCTCCGTCGACCCCATGGGAGGTTTCATTCGCTTCGCGCTACGGTTGGAGCGATTCTAGAGACTTTGGGGATTCTAACCGGCTAGACTATATGGTTTGGAGGGACCTGCTAGCTTGTCTTGAGGCTTTCCGCGTGGCTACTATAGTCACGCTCGGGTCGGGCACGCTAACCTCCTTCTGGCACGACTCTTGGTGCGATAACGATGTACTTGCATGTAGGTTTCCCGCTCTGTTCTCTCATGTCACAAACCCTAACTGTTATGTTTCTTCGGTCTTCGCCTCGCATTCTATTACCCTAGCCTTACAACCACGCCTATCGCACGCCGCAAGTTTGGAACTATCTTATCTGCATGATCTTCTAGCCTCGGTCCAGCTGGTTGAGAACGCTACTGACGTTAGAACTGCTCGGATCGACATCAGACCACTAACCACTAAATCAGCATATTCGACTGCGTTTGAAATTTTGCAGGACGTTCCTTTCGCAACACCGACTTGGAAGAATTATTCGACGAACCATTGCCGCATGTTTATTTGGTTGGCCGACCGTGGGAGGCTCTTCACAAACCAACGCCGATTCTGGAAAGGATTGGCAACTTCGGAGGCATGCCTGTTCTGCCCCGCAGCCTAAACGACTGCACACCTGCTCCTCCACTGCCCTTCTGTCAGAAATTTCTGGCTAGCTGTCCCTGCTATTCAGGAAGACATTGAAGATTGCACTAACATTAGGGATCTTTGGGACGGGGCCGCCATCTACAAGGTCCGATCTACTATTATCATCTACGTCCTTTGGAACATTTGGAAAAAAAGAAACGCCAAAATCTTCAAGGATATCGACGAGCCAATGCAATTTGTCTTTCGCAGATGCACGGAAGACCTACTTCTATGGTCGCATAGGTGCAACATGCAGCCTCACCATGAGCTGCTGCACGACTGGGCAGTGATGTTCGCACACCTAGCTGCTTCTTCTATTCTACTACCTTAGTCTCATCTGCTTCCTTCTGTTAAGCCGAACGGCACCTTAGTCTCTTCTATTTTTGTCCTTTTCGTTTTTTCAGTTTGCTTACCACGTAAAGTTTAACCTTGCACTTGGTTCTTTAATTGATTGGTTCAGGCCGGCTTTGCCCGCCGTTGAATGCCTAAAAAAAAAACCTAGTCTATTCTTCTACTTTGACTGGAATTATTGATAGACCATGTAGAAACAATGTACCAGAGACCACTATTCTAGCACCGATTGACTAAATTCCATATCTATATGACATAAGTACTACTTTCAAAAGAAGGAAAACTACAAGCGATACAAAATTAAGTAACCAAACCCACATGTGGAAAATAGCCTGATCTATTTTAAGATGTGCAATGACCAAGATCAGGCATATTTAAACCAAGCTATGGTCGCACTACTTTGCTAAATTGTTCATTGCACAAACCTACGTAACTACCAAATATACCGATGGAGGAATATACTCATGCTATCACACACATGATTGTATTGCAGGAGTAGTTGGGCGATTCAGTTAGCCCAATATAGTCATGCTATCACACACACGGTGAATTGTATTGCAGAGTTCAAACATTTATAGTACAAGGAGGAGTTGAGGTTGAGCGGGTTCAGCTAGCCCAACAGTTCAGCTGATAGGACTACTACTGTTGATGAAACCCAACTGAATTTCTCAAAACTATTGTCTAACAGATTGCGGCAGAAGTAATCATGATGTCTTTTTCTATAGTAGTATCATACACTTCGATCCCCATCCCTATCAAAGTTGCCGGCTGCTGTTCATGGGAGGCAGAAACTAAGAGCGGTCTTTCATGATAAAACATGATAGCAAAGTAACGAAACTCATGCTCATGGAAGTCAGATCTCGACGACCGTTGTCCTTCCTTGAACCTGCACCGGGTGATGAATTAGCTCCTCTCCTTGATCTTCTTCCCTGCATCTACTCATTTCCGGCTGGTGGCTGGTAGTGGACGAGGGACGCCTCCGCGGTGGTTCTGGCGCTCTACATGGTCGTCTGTTCGCTCCTCATCCTTCCCCACCCCGGCACGTGCCTGCGTCCAGCCGCCCCCTCACACCGCGTCCACCGTGTCCATGGATCCCATGGAGGGCTCCTCTGCGCGCCCCACCTAGGAGAAGATCGCCTCGACCTCATCGCTGGGTGGCTACTCACCGTTCCATATGGGCATCACGACCCCTTCCTAGGGCAGATGGCTGGGAGGAAGGAGACAGTTGTGGTGCCACGTACCGTTTCGATCTCCTCACGTGGTGACGTATCCGATCACGATACAAAAGATGCGGGACAACTGCGTGACAGACGACGGACGAAAAAGCCTACGACGAAAACCACCTTAGAGAAAATTATATAGTAGAGAAGAGATAGGACCTTGCTCCAGAGGCTGGCTGGCTGACTGTACTTTTTTTTTTAATTTTTTGCTTTTTCATACTGTAGGAGTAATTAAGCTGCGGTACTTTTTCCTTGGTAATTTAGCTTGTTGTCTGTACTTGGGTCATCGGTTTCATCGGAGGCGGCGGCAGAGGCGATGAGACAGGTCATGAAGGTGACTTGCCGGCGCAAACACATGTGTGTACTCTCCAGTGGTCAAAACTCCGGTCTCCAGGTGGAGTGGAGGAGCAGCTGCGCAGGAGATCTTGCATGGTCAGATTAACCGAGCACGAGGCCCGGAGCAGGCAGATACGTGAAGGGTGTTGGTCTGAACTCAACTGAACTGAACAGGTGCTGTCTGCTTCAGAGTGTTTTCGTCTACAGATATGCGGATGGGCGTCTTGAAAAAGAAGGCGCGAACGCACTCGGACATCGTGGTGCGACACGGAAACGGAACCGATCGGAGTCCGCCGACGGGTCGATCCTATTATATCTTTCCGTAACCCGGCCGTCTCCTCCATAGCCTTGAACGCCCTGCTTAGGCACGGGAGAGATCATCGATCACCGGAGATGGCGATCTTGGGGAGCTGGGCGATCGCCCTGGCGGCGGCGCACAGTTTCAGCAACGGGCGGGTGAAGCAGCTGGCAGAGCGCCGCCTGCTCCAGGTCGTCCACGAGATACAAGAGCGTATCCAGGCGATACAAGAGCGTGTGCAGGTAGACCACCACGCCGCGATCTAGGGGCATTTGCGCGCGCATAGCTGCAGGTACACGACGACGACCATCCCAGAGGAAACGATCGCGCCGGCAGGATCGCCCTGTGGCTTTCTTGTAATTGCGCGAATTTCAAATCACATGAGCAAGTACCTTGTAGTATTTTTTTTTGGTTAATAATGAGGGTTACCCCGTAACCGCTGGATCTGATCTCCGGTAACCGCTGGACCCATGATGGACGCCAACTGTCATTGTGTTATCGACAAGTACGTCTAGAGGAGGTTCTCACGGTGAGGAGAGAAATAGGGCATGATGGAGGTGGGTTCTGTTCCGACTGCATAGTCGAAACCTATGTCATGTTATCAATCACTATAAGGCAATAAGCCGAGAGTTTACGGGGATTGATGGATGAGAATGAGCATACCCTAAGAGATGCCCATAGTTCGGCTTATATAGACATCCGAACTAGGACCACATACGGCTAGCCCTACAGGTTACAAGATGGACGACTAATACTGAGTCTTGGAATCCAAATCTTTTAGTGTCTAGGAAAATGTCGGCAATACTCCTAGGCCTTCCTATAGACAAATGTATATCCGTCTCTGCTCGTCTACTGGGCTGTCCGGTGAGCCTCCTACTCTACCACCAATGGGCCACCCTAGTATCCGAGTCTTGTTAACTGTCAGGGTACACCCAAAAATTATATCCCAACATCATGTCATGGGATAGATCCTATGAACCTTGGTATGACACTCTTGAATGTCACGGAGAACAAGAGCCGTCGCGAGCAATATTTGTTTGTCATCATCATCGGACGAGTCGCCCGAGGACGTGTCAAAGCATTCGCTGAAGATGAAATATTCAAATTCCTCTACCATTATTTACGAAAAAACATTGAAAGGAAAATCACCAACTATGTGCAAAGAAAGTCATCCGAGAAAGTTTGTGATTATATTACCTAAAATGGTGGTTCAAGCAAATGATCAACATGTCTTGGGCGTTGGAAGACCGGCTGAGGTTGAAGCATCTGAGGCTCCAGGCGACGAGGGCGAGGTAGAGCTCTAGGCGGTGGGCTCGCATCGGTTGAAAAAAAGGTGAATCGATGGTGGTTGGAAGCAGAGTAGGCAAGATCAACAGAGAGGTGGCATGGGCGGAGACGGCGAGGTCAGGGCGGATGGGGACCGGTAACAGGGGGAGTGGGGATTGGTGGCGACGGTTCATTGTGGTTATTTTTCCGGCGACAACATGAGGGGGGCGACGACAAGGGAGCAGTGGTGGCGGATGGCCGGGGTCGAGGTGAAGCTATGGAGAGAGGGCATTGCATGCGAGAGGCTGACAAAGGGATCCAGGCAGACCAAAGAGGGTCACGGACATGGTCCACCGCCCTCCAAACCCATCCCATATCTGTTGCCAAAATGGGAGTTGTTGTTGTCCGCGGACGACATACGGCACAAAGTTGTATGGCTAGTTTGAGATTTTGGTGTGTAGCATATCTGTAATATTTTTTTAGTTCCTTTGATTCATATTAATTGTCACTGGATTGCTTGTATCTAGCACTAAAACATACTCCTTCCGTCCTAAGGCTTAATTTTTTTTTAAGTCAAGCCATGTAAAGTTTGATCAAACTTTTAAAAAAACTATCAAGAACTATTATATTATATAGATATCATGTGAAAATATGGTTCATGATGTATGAAAGGGTATGAATTATATATTATAAATATTAATATTAATATTCTTTTCAAAAAACTTGGTCAAACTTTAGGTAGTTTGACTTTATAAAAAATTATATGACTTAAGCATTAGGACAGAGGTAGTATCTAGATGCATCAATTTATACGACAAGTAATATAAATTGGAGGGAGTATTAATTTTCGTGTGAGATAACATTTTGAGAAAAAGGAATCTCGCCATCAGTCACATAATAACTCTTTCAAAGTTGAGTAATGTTCTCGAGATTTTTTTTCCGAGGATAGAGATAAGTACATTTTAGTTGCATAATTTCGAGGAAGTAGCCCGGCGGTCACTTTGCTTCATCTTATGAGCATAACGGTCAAATCTGTGACAGCGCGGCTAAGGAGCAGTGACGTGGTATGCTGACTGAGCTGCTTTCTTGCAAAAAATGACGTCGTGATTAATTAATTTTTAGGCAGACACACTTTTAGAACTCGTGCGCTCCCCACGGGCGTGAGCGCCGGTACATCGGCCGCCGGCAAGAAGGCCTGCCTCCTTGCCCTTGGAAAGCTTGACCAGGACACAACTTCCGGACCCTGAATTAATTAAGACCAGCTCTCGTCCGTTATCTCTCCCTCCCCTTTCCTCGCCGCTCACCGGCAAGGATGCCACACTTGTCGGCGAGCTCGTTGCTGCTTGTCAGGCGGCCAAGCTCAACGTTCAGCTGGGCGAGGTACGTACGAGGAGTCAATCGGCGGAGCGGCATTCAACACGTCAGAGTGCCGCGGACTGGGTCGGGGGCGAGGCGGAGCACGCGCGAGCGCGGCCACGGCGGCCGGCCCTGGAGGCGCGACGGCTATCACGTCGGTCGGAGGCGCGTTCATGGCGCAGGACCGACTGGCGGCGATTGATCTGTCCCGGGCGCGTGCGTGGGTGCGCGTGGTAGCCGCGGGCAGGGTATGTCGTTCGTGTCGCGGCGTACCAGTTTGTCGTTATCAATTATCATGCCGTCCGCGGGAGCAGCATGGCCGGTGGGACGAGCAGCGAGTCTGGGCGCGGCGCGGTCGGTCGAGCGTTCTGGTCCATCATGGTGCTCATCACGCGGGAGCTCCAGAGCTTGGCGCTGCAGATGCGGCAGGCGAGATCTTGTAAGAGGACACGCAGAGCGCGTGCTGGTGCGCGTGCACGCCGAGATGGACGCCTCCTTTCCTTTTTCTGCCTGTTCCAGCCCATCTTCGCCGCCACCCGATCGAGCTCGCGCGCCGGCGGCCGCGGCCTTCCTTCGCCGCTACCTGAGCTATTTTCCGCCGGCTCTGCAATTCTGCATCGTTCCTCAGCGCGTGTCTGGCCTTGGGCGGCCTAGAGCACGGGCGCAGGCTGAACGTAACCTGGAATGTCATCGTGACAGAGCAAAATATTCGATCGGCAACATCATCCTGCGTCTTGAGCATGGAGAGTAGGATAAACCAAGCTGACGCCCTGCACTGCACTGTTTCTTGCTCCAGTATAATTAATCTAATCATCAGGGAATCCACCTCCCCTGATCGTTTGCCGTTTACCGATCGTGCCGTCATGCAGCGGCGTGCCTCGTCCTCTCTCATGTCGAGCACCTCCTCCACACGAACGATCAGCGAGCTCGGGCCGACAGCGCGCCGAGCCCGAGAGAGTCCCAAGTTGTCGGCCTAGAGATCAATCGGAGCGCCCATGCCCCATGGCGCGGTACAGAGGCAGAAGAGACAGGAAAAACTTCCAAGGACGGAGGTTTATTTTTTCGGAATTGCTATTTCTCAGTCGTCTAAGAAATAGCTATTTCTCAGTCACGCGTCCCACCGTACGATTTGCTTCGCGATTCGGTCTGTTTTTATGGTACTCTGTGGTGTGTGGACTGTATCTTTTACCTTTTTAACTGGAAGCTGAAGTGAGTCTGTACGAATTTACTATGCGCTGTCGCTAGCTGTGCACAGAAAACCCCAAGAATCCACTACGTGCCGCTCGTGCTGGATGGGGTTGTCTGTCTATGGACCGGCGGCCCGCCTGTTTTTTTACTTTGCTGTTTTATTTCTGTTATTTTATTTCTGTTGTAACTAGGAGTGCATTTTCTTTTTCTGGATGTTTTTTTTGTTGATGTTTATGATTTTTCAAAAATTCAATTTTCCTTTTTAAGGTTTTTTGTTCATGTTTTTTTGGTATGTTTTTGTTTTATGTCGTGAATAAACTATTTCAAACCCCCTTCAAAAAAAATTCTCTTCTATTTTGGTCATGAATGAACTTTTTTGTAATTAGTTTTCTGCTATTTTTTTCTCATGTTCGGTTTTTCTCTGCTTTTCTTTTTTTGGTTTTATATTGGCCTGATTTTTTTCCGAAAATCCATTTTTATGTTTTTCAAATTTTATGTTTTGCTTGTAACGAGAACGTCTCGAGCCAGTTGCAATTATGTAGCGACTAGGATTTTTGGATTTGAGTCATTTTGCAATTTTGCTTGTAACCAGAACGCCCCGAGCCAGTCACAAGTATGTTGTGACTAGGATTTTTGGATTTGAGTCATTTGCATCTTCCTTGTAAGCGAGGACGCGCCGAGCTGGTCGCACGTATGTTTGCAACTGAACCATAACCCTAGTTGTAATCATGTTGATACTGTTTTTTAGATTTTGAGTTATTTGTAACTTGTTTTGTAACCAGAAATGTATTGAGCCAGTCGCAAGCATGGTATGACTGAAATCCTAGTTGCAACTGTGTCGCGACTACATATACTTGGATTCGAATCATTTTGTAATTTGCTTTGTAATCGGGAATGTACCGAGCTAGTCGCAAGTATGTTGTGACTAACCCTTGTAACTTGGGGCGGACTTGATTTCCATCGGCGGGCCAGTTACAACTTGCTTGTAACTGGGGCCCCGCCGGAGGGCCAGTTACAACTTGGTTGTAACTGAGCTCTGCTGGGTCCCAGTTGCAACTTACTTGTAACTGAGCACCCCTCGGTGTGGAGGGATGCAGTTGCAACTTACTTGTAACTGAGCACCCATCGGTGTAGAGGGGATGCAGTTGCAACTTACTTGTAACTGAGCACCCATCGGTGTGGAGGGGATGCAGTTGCAACTTACTTGTAACTGAGCTCTGACGGGTCCCAGTTACAACTTGCTTATAACTAGGGCCTCGCCAAGGAGGGACAGTTGCAACTTGATTGCAACCGAGAGGGAGGGGGACCTCATCGGCGAGACCTCATCGCGGGGAGTCATTTTTGCAACTTGCTTTGTAACTAAGAATGTTTTGAGCTAGTCGGAAACATGGTGTGACTGAAACCCTAGTTGCATCCATGTCGCGACTGGATATACTTTTGAATTTGAGTCATTTGCAACTTGTTTTGTAATCGGGAATGTATTGAGCCAGTCGTAAGAAAGGTGTGACTGAAACCCTAGTTGCAACTGTGTCGCGACTACATATACTTGGATTTGAATCATTTTGTAATTTGCTTTGTAATCGGGAATATACCGAGCTAGTCGCAAGTATGTTGTGACTAACCCCTAAACCCTTGTAACTTGGGGGGGACTTGATTTCCATCGGCGGGCCAGTTGCAATTTGCTTGTAACTGGGGCCCGTTGGAGGGCTAGTTGCAACTTGGTTGTAACTGAGCTCTGCCGGGTCCCAGTTGCAATTTCCTTGTAACTGAGCACCCATCGGTGTGGAGGGGGTGCAGTTGCAACTTACTTGTAACTGAGCTCTGACGGGTTCTAGTTGCAACTTGCTTATAATTGACAACGACGTCAGCGACTGAGAAATAAGGCGCCTAAAACTTGCTTATAATTGACAATGACGTCAGCAACTGAGAAATAGGCGCCTAAGACGTAGACACTCCCTTATTTTTTTCCGATTAGTTTTGATAATTATAAACCTATAACTATATAACAGTAAAATATGTGGCACTAAACAGGACGCCGTTGGCAACGTTACCCCTGGACAGCTGCATCAAGCACATTGCAAACGCATGCAGAGCCAATAGATCTGCCAGGGACGAATGCAACGCTCGATCTAGGTGGCCAAATAGTCAAGAGCAGACGCGTGGACTTTCCGATCCGACAGGCCAGTAGAGAACCCGGATAATGGCAACACGCTATCAACCCGGAGATGATTCGTGCCGTCTCTATTTTTATGCAAATTAACTATTTCTACGACTAGAAAATAAATACTTCCAAACTGGTTTGCAATTTGAATATCAGATTATTTTTTTAGATAATTATAGTGGTAGTCCATTTATTCTCTAGAATTCTAGGTGAGTCACGGCCCATCTGGTCCCACCCTGCGTACGCCCATGGTGGGAAGGACGAAACGTTGCATCCTAGAATGGCAGCCAAATGCGCGGCTTCGTCGTCCCCGCCGTGGCTCTAGACGCTGCCGACCCAGAAGCAGCGGAAGAAGGCGGGGCCAAAAGCGTTAGGGGCGAGGACCCGTAACGCTTTCCTGAGCCCATCAACCGTGAATGGATCCTCCAGAATCCCGCTCCTTCCCAACATGGCAGGTTACATGGTCGCCATTAGCATGAAGAACCTTAATTTGATTGTGGCGGAGTCGCGCAGATGCGCCAGCGTGGAGAGGTGACGTTTGCACAGCTTGTGGGAGAATCGCTGCCTCCAGTAGGCATCTAACTGCCTTTACACACCCGAGAGGGTGACATTTGACGGTGTCACGGAGAAGCAGTCGTGAGGGGAGGGCGCGCAATTCCTTTGACTTGTTTTGTTCAAGTGTTTTAGCCTGTTTTGTGTGTTTATTCCCGGTCCACCCGAAACCCGCAGAAACACGTCGCTGGCTGTTTTGCAGGTCGTGCTAAGCCCAAAATTTCCAGGAAAACCTCTCGGATCGGAGGGGATCTGTGACACGCCTAGTACCTCACGTTTCGCTCGCGACTCAACAGCTCACAGCTCTGGCGGTGCAGCGATGACGCTACCACTCACCTCCTGAGGCTGACTCTGACGGATGTCCTCGACGTTGAGTCCGACTGTTGTTGCATGCTTACATATGGCCTGCTAGTTGTGGCATTTGTCATGTTGCTTGTCCTTGCTGCTTGAATATATCATGTATTTTGACAAGATGATATGCTAGAGTTGAACTCTGGACTATAAATGTTACTTACATTGATGTAGATATCCAAATATCATTCTAAAACTTCTGTTGATAAAGTGATAATTAGTATATACATGAGACATAGCTTCGACAGCGCAGGTGGTGGATGGATCGTTGCTTACTATGTGAATAAGGAGACTCTCAAAACATTTGACCAGTTACAAGATTAAGCTCGTGGTCCTTAATCCCAGGTAAAGAAGCGAAGTTGAAGACTTGTTGGAAGAAATAACTAGATTAATTAGTTTTCTTCTAATAGGTTTATGTCATAATACTTATAACGATGGATAGAATCATAAATAGTGTTATGCAAGCAGTGGTATTTAAGAGTGTGCCTCATACTCAATAGTTGTAATCTCGTATTTTCGTCTCATAGAATTTTGGCATCACTGTCAGGTTCACTTGCAATATTGTATTATTATTGCTGTAAAAATTCTAGTTTTATTTACAGCATGGCATTGTTTGAACAACAATCCATGTTAGTCCTGTGAAATTTTTGTCCTAAAGTAATCCCTGGATGCAAAATAGACAATTTGGAGTATAGGATGAGGGTCAAATTGGATTACGGTGGATCGGGTGTGACGGATGTTTTCACCCAACACTTTCGAGTTGAAACCCAATATTCCTGTTAAAACCGCTCCTACAAAAAGACCTGATGCAGTCAAGGAGCACGCCAGTTCAAAACGACGACCGTGGGCTTACTCAAAAAAACGACGACGACCGTGGGCTGTTTTTTTTGGCGCGAGCCCATTTCTTCGAAACGGCAGTGGCCCATTTAAGGGACTTGGTCAGACTGCGTCCAGCGCCGGGGCGGGTCAGCCCAGGGAGCCAGAACCTCAGCCCGGTAAGTATCTGATTGAAACCATAACGCTTTTAGTGGAACAGTAATCCTACAATTACGGACAAATCTTTACGGAAAGTTTCTTACGCGCTGACGTGTGATCTGCACGGCTGCTGTGTGGAGATATTTCCGGACAAGTGAACGTCTTTCTGACAAACAGAGGCTGGCCCAGGAATAGTTGGAACCGGCGTCCATGGCGGTCGTGGGCGAGGTGGACTCGACGTCGATCGCTCTCCATTGCCGTCTCGGCCTCCAAACCGCATCTATAAACTGGTCCACCCGGTCTTGGATACGTAAAAACACGCTCGATCGAACACGTTCGCTTGCTTCCCTATCCTCAAACCGAGGAGAGGCGGCGGAGAAGGAGGAGGAGATGCGGACCGCGGCGGCGGCGAAGCTGAAGGCGGCGGCGCGCCGGGGCATCGACGCGTGCGTACGCTCGCAGGACGCGATCGCGACGGTTCTGTTCTTCGCGGGGATGCTGGCATGCAGCTCCACACTACGGTGGTGATGGCCGCCGAAAGTCGAGCCAAGACCGGAGCTTTCCCGACCTCCGTCGTGTTCCTCTATGTTTTAATGGCCGCCCTGCTGTTCGCGTACAACAAGAAGCCCTGTGGTCCTCGCGTTCATTTGAAAACGATGTAGTAATGCCTAGTTTTGTGTTGATTCTTTTTTTTTCATGGTAATTTAGGTCTCTTTTGTAATTTAAGGTGTATTTGTAATCTCTCTTTTGTTTTACAATGGGTTCATTCAGGAGCGAATGTGGTTACGCGCGCGTACTCCTATTTCTGTACTTTCCTACCGAGATAGTATAGGTTTGTCAACGACTCTGCTTCGTTCCTCTTCTCCCCCTAGCCGGGCATGCAGGAATCTGCCCACGCGCTTGCTCTGATTCCAATTCGTTGCATAGTTTTAGTCGGTCTATTTGAGTCCAGCTGCTTTTATGTATAGGAGTGTTTTGCTTGTTCTTTTTAAGTATTGGTTGATAGCTTCCATTAGGATCAACTAGCCTAGATCTATTCAGTAGCCCTTTTGCCTTTGCATATCTAGACGTGAATCTAAAAGAGAGAGAGATCGGAAAGGAGGGGTACTAGACGAGCACGAGCCGGAGGGGATACCGATGCTAGTAGCCATGGAGAAAGAGGGCGACGGCGTGGGTGTGCGGTGGTGGCGGCGCTTCCCGTCGGCTCACGCTAAACCCTAGATCGGTAGGGATATCGGTGGGGCGAGCGGCACTGCGACGAACCTCATGACGCGTGCTGCCGGTCCCCACCTCTTTATATAGCACGGCGACAGGGGCTCACCAACCATGATAAGGTTGGACGCCCCCGATCAGGGCGCGGATAGGGGCACGTTAGAGATCAATCTAACATTCGCCCCTTGATCTCAACTTTACTTTTAATTTTATACTTTATACTTTACTCGTTTCATCATAGATCTGTACATAGAACATGTTTTATCGTCTCAGCTCAATTGCCGATAGAATCAGACAACCACTATATACTTTTCTATTTTGAAACAAATTCTGTTACTTTTGGGCCTCTGTAGTCCAGGAATCATAGGATTTTCCTTAATCCCATGCCGGCTAAGTGTTCCTTGAACACATTGGGAGGTAAGTCTTTCGTTAGCGGATCCACAAGCATATCCTTTGTCCTTATATGCTTTAGACTTATAGTTTGATCCTAGACTTTATCCTTCACAACATAATACTTTATATCTATTGACTTTGTAGCATTACTCGACTTGTTGTGAGCATAGAATACTGTGGGCTCGTTATCACAGTACATCTTTAGTGGCCTACTAATGCAGTCTACCACTCTCAAGTCGGGCAAAAATTTCTTTAACCATAACGTCTGTCTCATGGCCTCATAACATGCTATAAATTCTGCATACATCATAGATGATGCAACTATTGACTGTTTGGCGCTTCTCCATGAAATAGCACCTCCTGCGAGAGTAAAGACATATCCCGTCGTGGACTTTTTATCATCTTTATCTCCCGCAAAATCTGCATCTGAATACCCTTATTTTTAGGGAATCGGATCTTTTATATGTTAGCATGAGGCCTTTTGTACCTTGCACATAACGCAAGGCTTTCTTTACCATTTTCCAGTGCTCTATGCCTGGATTCTCTTGATATCTACCGAGTACCCGGGTGATAAAAGCTAAGTTAGGGCGAGTGCATACTTGTGCATACTGTAAGCTTCCAACGGCCGAAGCATATGGTACTGACTTCATTTGATCGATCTCATATTGGTTCTTTGGACATTTAAATTTTCCAAAACTGTCGCCCTTGACTATGGAAGTAGGTGTGGCATTACTTGCATGCATATTGTATTTCTTTAGAATCTTTTCACAATATGCCTTCTGCGACAGTCCTAACACTTCATTCTTTCTATCTCGGTGAATTTCTATGCCCAAAACATAAGAAGCTTCACCAAGATCTTTCATATCAAAATTTGAAGACAAGAACTTCTTTGTTTCTAGTAGTAGGCTGACATCGCTGCTAGCAAGCAAGATACCATCCACATACAGAATTAGGAAAATGTATTTCCTACTTTTAAACTTTGCATAAATGCAGTTGTCCTCAACATTCTCTTTAAATCCAAATCTTTTGATTGTATCATTGAACTTTAAATACCACTGCCTAGAGGCTTGCTTTAACCCATAAATTGATTTCTTTAGACGGTATCCCATATGTTCCTTCCCCTTCATGAAAAAACCCTTCGGTTGTTTCTGATACATCGGAAACGTATCTATAATTTTTGATGCCACATGCTTGTTTTGTATCTACTTTTCTTTGCTTTGTCTATACTTTGAGGTGTTTTTATATCTTTTATGGAACCAACCTATTAACAAGTTGCCGCAATGCCAGTTGCCTGTTTTCTTCTGTTTTTGGTTCTAGAAAGGCAGGAAATCAATATTCTTGGAATTGGACGGTACAAAAGCCAAAGTTATTATTTTTCCCGGAGCAACACAGAACCACGAAGCAGAGCCGGAGGGGGTCCACAGGGTGGCCGCACCCCCTAGGCGCGGGCAAGCCCTAGAGGCACTTGGAGGGGGTGTGGGCCCCCTGGACCCCCACCGACCTTGATTCCTGCGCCTATAAGAAGCCTCCGATGGGAAAACCCTAAACAATCCAAAAGAAATCCACGAAAACCTCCATAGAGCCGTCGCCACCGAAAGGGAGATTCAGGGGACAGAAAGTCTTTGTTCCGGCACCCTGCCGGGACGGGGAAGTGCCCCCGGAGCCATCTCCATCGATCTCCATCGCCATCTTCATCACCGTTGCTGATTCCCATGATGAGGAGGGAGTAGTTCTTCCTCGACGCTAAGGGCTCTACCGGTAGATATGTGTTCATCTCTCTCTCTATGCATGATATGGTTGTGGTCATGAGCTTTGTAATCAAGTAGATCTACTTTGCTACTCAAGTGTTTCAGTAGATCTCTGCTCTTCCCATGTGTGTGAAAGTGACAACATGCACGCCATGGTGGCACATAGGTTTGAGTCTATATAAATACTCTTTGTGCTTTAATAGATCTATGCTTTTCCCCACGTGTGTGAAAGTGACAGCGTGCTTACCGTGTGTGGCACTTTGGCTAGATTGAATATTTGTTATGAGTTATATTTGGAGTTGGATGTCTCTATGAAATTGTGGTGTTTGTTGGAACCATCTAGTGCTCAAGGTGACAGTGTGGGGTTATCTAGATTGGGGAATGCGGACTTTGAGGAGTGTTGTTATAGCCCTACCAATGATAAAAGTGTCCAACCGGAGAGTAGTTAAGAGTAGTATCATGAAGAGAGGATATTTATATGAGAGAGTGTTCACTAGTAAAAATATGATCCCTAGGCCTTTTTTCTAAACATTGTAACACCGCTTGCTACTAGATCTGTTGCATGTTTGCTTGCTGTAGTCTTTACCTCACCGTCAAGCTCTTTTCTGGCACCGTTACCACTTGTATTTCACTATCTGTTCGCCGAAGTAGTGCACCTATACACCTGACAAGTGTATTGGGTGTGTTGGGGACACAAGAGACTTCTTATATCTTGATTTCATGGTTGCTTAAGAGGGAATACCTTTGACCACTTCTTCCCTGAGTTCGATAAACCTTGGGTAATCCACTTAAGGGAAACCTGCTGCTATTCTACAAACCTCTACACTTGGAGGCCCAACAACTTTCTAAAAATAATAGAAGTGCGTATACATCAGTTTCATGTAAACATTCTCTTCTAAATCTCCATTTAGAAATGCCGTCTTTACGTCCATCTGATGCAACTCTAATTCAAAATGTGCAACTAGTGCCATTATGATTCTGAAAGAATCCTTACATGAGACCGGAGAAAAAGTCTCATTGTAATCTACCCCTTCTCTTTGCGTAAAGCCTTTTTCCACAAGTCTTGCTTTATACTTTTCTACATTCCCATTGGAGTCATACTTTGTTTTGTAGACCCATTTGCATTCTACTGTTTTGGCTCCTTTAGAAATTTTCTCTTAGTAAAAACATTGTTGGAACTCATCGATTTCATTTCATCTTCCATTGCCTTCACCCATTTGGCTGAGTGAGGGCTTCTCATGGATTCTTCATATGAGGTGGGATCGCCCTCCATATGAACTGTTTCTGTGTTGTAAACTTTGTAAATTTCTTTAGAAATGGCTGGTCTTATTTCTCTTTTAGACCTTTTGAGTTCATCATACTCTTGATCATTTCGTGCCTCGGGTTCTGGCACATTTGCTGTATGTGGCTGTTCCGGCTCCCTTTCTTGCTCAACTGTGGGTTCAGGCGGCTCTTGATGGACAGGTGTTCAACCTTCTCCCATTCTCATCACGTGGGGTCTACAGTGCCGACACCATAACCTCAGGGGTTGTAGATGGTGGCACAACAGGTAGCGAGAAAAATGGCTCCTGAGTCATCGGATTAGGTGCATGCACTCTCTTCTCCTCAAGATCGATTTTCCGAGCTACCATGCTCCCCTCATCAATTCGTCCTCCAAGAAGACTGCATGTCTTGTTTCTACAAACTTTGTGTATTTGTCAGGACAGTAGAAACGATAAAGTTTTGATCTGCCGGGATAGCCAATGAAGTGGCAAGAAACTGTCTTGGGGTCTAACTTTGCAATGTTTGGATTAAAAACTTTTGCCTCAGCTGGGCTCCCCCAGACCCTCAAGTGGCGAAAAGAGGGGACTCTGCCTGTCCACAACTCGTACGGTGTTTTGGGCACTAACTTGCTTGGTACTCTGTTAGGAATGTGAATGGCGGTTTTAAGTGCCTCCATTCATAATACCAATGGAAGGGTGGAATAGCTCATCATGTTGCGCACCATATCCATAATGGTACGGTTACGCCTTTTAGCTACTACATTTTGCCGAGGTTCGCCCGGCATAGAATACTGGGCGACTATTCCATTTTCCTGTAGGAACCTTGCAAAAGGTCCAGGTACTTGACCATATGGAGTGTGCCGACCGTAGTACTCCCCCCACGGTCGGACCGGACTATTTTAATTCTTTTATCATGCTGATTTTCAATTTCAGCTTTGAATATTTTAAATTTATCCAATGCCTCAGATCTTTCTTTAATTGGATAAATGTAACCATATCGGGAGTAATCACCTGTGAATGTTATGAACGAATCATAACCATCCACACTTTTTATAGGAAACGGTCCACAAATGTCAGTGTGGATGATTTCTAGTGTTGTTGTACTTCGGTTTGCACCCTTTTTGATTTGCTTTACATATTTTCTTTTTATGCAATCTATGCATTGTTCGATATTTGAGAACTCTAACGGAGGAAGAATATCATTTTTAATGAGGATTTATATTCTTCCCCTCAAAATATGGCCTAATCTACGGTGCCATAACTTCGATGAGTCATGAGTTCACTTTCTTTTCTTTTGTTCTTTATTCGACAAGGAAACTTGCTCACTCACATTACACACAGAAGACACTTTTTCATGCAAGGATAACAAATAAATCTTATCGCGAAGTAAATAAGTATCCACACAAGCATCTTTAAACCATATGGCACACTTGCCATGTCCAAAATAACATTCATACATGTCTTTATCCAAACATGACACACTTATTAAGTTTTTGTGGATGGAGGGAACAAATAATACATCTTTTAACAGAATAGTAAAACCATCAGCTAGCTCCAAAGGAATGTCGCCAACAGCTTCAACTTCTGCTTGAACTCCATTCGCAACTTCAATGCATCTTTCTCTTCTTTGCATAGTTCTTATCGAATGGAATCCCTGTAAAGAATCAGCAACATGAACGGTTCCACTTGGGTCAATCCACCAAGTGGATTTCGAAAACTATGAGTACAGGGATTCATTTACAAAAGAAATTGTATCTATACCTTTCTTTGCTATTATGGACTTGAGCCATTCTAGGCAATCTTTCTTGAAGTGCCCATACTTCTTGCAGTGGTGGCACTAGTCCTTGTCCCCTGGGAGACTGCGGTGACCCAGCATACCACTGCATGATGTAGTACACTATAGTCGTTGACATAACACCAATGAAACACCGTTCACTAGTATTACATCCCTCAGAGTATTACAACAGAAACATAGCAGGTCCAAGACATGACTATAGTTTACAACTCAACTCTTTACACAAGATCCAGAGAACACTCTAGGTTAAAGAGAGAGAAAGAAACTTCTTATGAAGAAGAATCAAGAATAAATAACTCATAGCTACCATACTTATAAAACTAGTAGCTGAACTACTGGCTTGCATTGCTGCTATTGTAATACTCTACAGAAGTAGGTTCTATGGTTAGAAATTCTATTCTTATCTAATCAGCAACTTCGTCTTCCCTTGAGTTGATGTATATGTTGACTTTCTTGACTTCCTTGAAGAGCTTCATCTTTTGATGATAATTCCTGGAGCATAACTTGATGTAGATGCCGTCTATACCGGCTTTAGAACCTAGCAAGGGTTAAGAAGATACTTTGAGTACGAGCGTACTCAGCAAGTCCACTAGAAAAGGAGTGTTCTATGCACTATAGCTACAGCCACATACCATAGGTCGTAGGCAATGCAAGTTTTCGTAAACATTTCTTCAAAGGTTGCTTTTATTCTGAAAAGCTATGTCCGTCAGCCTTCACGGGTTTACTAGAACCTTTATGGGGTTCCTTTCCCGCCGCGTTCGCAGCTCCTTCCCAGAACAGGGAGTAACAAGTTATATTTCTTACACTCTGCATAGGTGCGTCACTTTACCCATGAGAGATCTTAGCTTTGTTGCACATCCGGGCCACGAACCCGTTCACACTTCCTTGGTGTGAGGCCCAGACTAAGACCCAAGCCAATCACTGCCTTCTCCGCGACCCCGCATGTCTCCTTGGTGTACGCCAGCCCACCTATTGAATTACGACAATGGCAGTCTGAGACAGATCCGGAACTATCGTTGGACGTTGAGGGCTCCCATCCATATGCTGCATATCCTCTACGAATTACCATAAATAATATACACGCTACGAGTGATAACAGCCACGACCCGCACATCCAGCTCCATGCGAGAGGGAAAAGATACAGCTGACTTCTCCGTCCCATTCCAAATCTCATGGTCAACGCGTAATATACGATGCAAGAATCACTGGCGACATTGGTTGTTAAGTCCTAGATAATATGTTCCTTTACCACCGGAACTCTTATAGTAGGTTATTACCTCATGGTAAATAACCTATAATCACATTATTACGAAAATAGTGTTTTCTGTCCTTTTTCAAATGCAGGTGATGAAAACACTGGATTTGTAAAATACTTTACAGAAAATAATCAAAGGACACGAGCAAGTGTGAACTTGCCTTTTGTGATTGCAAGATTATGCACTCACGATCTTCAAGACAATATAAAATCCAATTGCGGAAATCTGCATCATTGGTCCGGTAAGGACTAATGTTTAAAGAAGCAAGATGCTTTTATGCATAAGTAATGTAATGCAAGTTGATAAACGCGAATCCCGAGAATAACGTTGATCTAGGGTTTGGATACTGGAAAGGATTTCTTTGGAATGTGTTGCTCTTTTTAAATTAAGTTTCATACATGTGCTTCTTATTAAGGCTTGTGAGTGTGTGTAATACAACATGTATTTATACAACAATGAAATACATAGTATGGAATGCTACTCAAGGTTTTTTCCCCTCTTAATTGTTTATCTTCAAGTTTTACTTTACAAGTAATGTCACTTATAAAGAATTTAAGTATTAACAATCTTATGATATAAGTAAAGTATAAAGTAAAGTGATTGTGATTAGTTTTTATTTGATGTTTGAGGTGGCAAAATGAATAACTTTTGAAGAAAATATTACTCAACTAAGAAGAAGCATTTAAGTTTTCAAGTTAACCTTATGAGGTGTTCTTTCTAGTTATAGTCTTTAAGTCAAAAAGAATTGCCTTTATTGGAATACTGAAATCAGCAGTATTTGAGACTTATCTATCTTGGTTTTTAACTAGGTTGGTTTGGTATTAATATGCTTTACAATTTAATTATAACAGACCAAAGTTAACTATAAATATATATTAAAGTCTTTAGCATTATACTTAAAGCTTGGTAACTATAAGTGACTTTAAGAATGTAGATAGATTTAGGGTGTATTACTTATGATACTTGTATCTTGTTCACTTTGTATTATTTCCTTAGAGTTACTTAAGAATGGCATTGTTTCTTTTGAATAGTGGTTTCCTAATTGATTAGTGGGATAGAATCATTTTCCTTTTTATGGATGAGTGGTTATAGTTTGTAAACAAAGAATTAATATTACTTAACTACTTATGGATTCAATATAGTGTTTTGGTTTGTTTATAAACTTGTGGTTAAAGTAAAGGAATAGGTTTTATTTCTTTACAAACTATTCTTAGAGGTTTTATATTAAATAAGAATTCTTTTATAAAATAATTTATACTTATGGTTAAAGGATCATTCAATAAGATTGCATTTAAATGGTGTTAAATCATTTTGACCTCATAATGTTAGTATTTAAGATTAATACTATTTATTACATTTATTTGGTTAATTTAAGAAATATTAACAAATTTTATTTATCTATATATGAATTATTAATTAAGGAAGTAGGTTTAAATTCAATTTATTAAAGTATTTAACTTTTTACTTAACTTAAAAGTGGAATATCACATTTTTAACATATAGGTATTGTTTTGGTGATTATTTTGGTATATTACATTTATTTTAGTGATTTATAAATAATAAGATATTATTTTAATAAGGTTTATTACTTTAAAAATACTTAATAAATAATTAATATTTAATTAAGTGAGATAATAATGCATAATTAATATTTTTCTGATTTATAAAACAAAAGATATCAAATTTACAAGATTTAATTATATTATGAATTTCCTACTCAAATAACTAAATGTGTTTATTAGGTAATGCTGATGTCAGCATCGACTGAAAGGTTTTTTTCACCAGAACCTAACCTACCCCCAGTCACTGACTGGTGGGGCCTATTGCCATGTTATTTCTATCTGTTTTTATTTATTTTGTCTAAACAGACATAAAACTTTTTTACACTCAGAACGATCCTAGCCACAGAGATGAACGTGTGGGTCCGTGGCCACGTTGGCAAGCCACATCCGCAACGAGACCCACAAGAGGTTTGACTTGGTCTGGTCAACACGGTGAACGGTGGTTGTCACCGGCGACCAGCTAGCGGCGGCGCTACGATGCGCGAGTGGATGCGAATGAGCCTGGGCAACCTAACTGGGGTGGCGTAGTGTCTAGGGGTGGCCGGGAGCCTCGCCAGCGGTGACCGAAGCAGAGACAGCATGGCGGTGCTCGACGCCAGCATGATCCAGAGAGGTATGGGAAGAAAGGAAGGGTCCTAGAGGACCATCAGCTCACCGGGAATGCAGAGAAGTGGTCGAGGAGGCAAGGTGCAGTTGGAGACGGCGGCGATTAACGTCGATGAACGGCGTCGGGGTTGGAGAAGATGGATCAAATCCCGAAGTTAGAGACCTCTCTGGCCAGCGTTCTTTGGGGTAGATGACGAAGTCGAGCACTGCGGTCATCGTGGTGGCCTCAGACTGGCAAAGGGAGACCGAGAGCAAGCTCTAGCTTGAGCCATGGCGGTTAGGGTTTCGGCTACTGAGAGAAATCAAGGAGGAGGGTTACTGAGAAGGGGGAAATGAGGATGAGACCGAAAGGAAACGTTGTCGTGGCCTCCTTATCCTCCCCTGACGACGACGGCGTGCATCTTGATGCGGTGGGGATCGACGGCGGTCAGAACGCCAGGCAGCAGCTTCACCGGCGAGGAAGACAACGAAGGTTAGATCCTGAAGAGGTATGGGCTACTGGCAGGCTAGTGCTGGGCCAGTTGGGCCGCGGTGTGGTGCGTGTGAGCAGCAGATAGGGAAGAGGAAAGGTGGGCCACAGGCCAGATGCTGATTCTTTTATTATTTTTTCTGTTTTGATTTTTCTATTTTTGTTTCATTTTTAGATTTGAATTTTGCAAAATGGGTTAAATGTTTATTTATAGAAATTACTTGCTAAGTGTTTGCAGCAGTAATGTGGTGTATTTAGAATCATATAATGATCTTTTATTATATAATGCTATATTCTTTTTTATTTTCTTTTAATAGATCCTTTTTCTCTTATTATTTGTGAGGGCCTTTAATATGAATTCAATTAGGCATAAATTCATAAACTTGTTATAGAATGTATTACTAACAACTAATGAGTTAAAGTTTGAATTGAAAATGCTTTACCATAAGTTCTTAGAAGATTTCATATTCACAAGTTTATTTTAGGGATGTGAGTAAAGATTAATGGTTAATCACATTGTCTTTATGATTGTGATTTTAATAATAGCACTACTTAAAGTAAAATAGTGGAATTGTTTTTCTAGGCTAACTTATGAGAAACAATTGATAAAGATAGTTCCATAAGCACCTATGATAAATATGGTTGAGAATGTCCAAGGTGTGCTAAAATGATTAATGTAGGAAATTATTCCTATCAACTATTGTGGAAACAAGATGATAGTTCAACCATAGAAATTGGATAGTAGGTTTGGTCTTAAATTTAGGGTTTAGTGTTTAACAAGGATTCCTATATTCCATACTTCATAATTCTAAGCTTCTGATTAAGGAATTCCTTTCCTAGATATATTACTTCTCTATATCCATCATCATGTGTTAACATGATAAGCTTTACTTCACAAGAATATTCTTATCCACATTTTATGCTTCTAAAGCCATTTATAAATCCAATGATCTTGTCTTGCACTAAAGCTTTTCCTAATCCTTTCATATTTATACTTGGGTATAGCAATTACTATGCTGTTGATAACCCCCAATCCAACAAGTGGTTACTTCTAACTCCAATCATACTCTTCCTTAATCATCCTTCACTAATATCACTTCAATAGAGGTATACATCAAATCCTACTTCACCTCAAATGCTTGGTATTTCCAAATAGGAAACTACTGCTATTATAATCCAATGTTACTCTAGCATTATCTTAATCATACTATCATATCTCTACTTAACTCCAGTATCTAACATTACAACCTCACATTATATTAATGTGACTTGTAGTGACTAATCTAGGATAATAAATCTATACTATGGTTCAATCATGTTGTATCCACCAATGTCACTTATACTTGGTATAAGCATTCAATATTGGTGAATAAGGCATGGTCATTATAATCCTTTGATCCTTTATGGTTTAGGTTTCCAGTTGGATAATCAAGGCTTCATCAATACAACACTGCAGTTGTATTGAAATTATCTTTTGTTTATCTCTATTGGATTAAGAGATATAATTCATTGACTATACCTACTTGATCCAATAGGACTACTCCTGGTAACTATCTTCAGACTTCATCCTTGTAATATTCTTTGTTACCATATTAATTTGATTTCTTCCAATCACTCCCATTCTATAGATAACATCTAAAACTATCATCACTATTTACCTCTTCTGACTTCTTTCTTTATAAGCCTTAAGTGAATGCTATAATAAGTATAAGAGT
Organism: Avena insularis; assembly: GCA_023614405.1. Lineage (NCBI taxonomy): Eukaryota > Viridiplantae > Streptophyta > Magnoliopsida > Poales > Poaceae > Avena > Avena insularis. The sequence continues at coordinate 370,375,706 of CM042695.1, read as the reverse complement.
TGATAGGTCAAGAATTGATAGGCTAAGAATTGGTGAATCAATAGTTGATTACTCAGCATTGATGAACAATAGATATTGAGATAGGATTCAATAGAGATGATAAAGATTGATGTGGAAAGAAGGATATATGGTGAATGGTCTTGACTTGGTTTCTTTCCTACTCAATCTCACTAGAGAGTTAGGCATTTCCATGATACTCATGGTATAAGTAAATGAGATTAAGATATAGTTGCTACATTCTTATTATTTGTGTTATATTTATAATTTGGTATTCATGAGTGATTGTAATGAACACTATGATATGATCACCTAAGGATCAAATATAAATCATCAAGTAATGTATTAGGGTTTAATTTTATTCCATTTGATCTACCCTTAGATCAAATTATGTTTACCCAAAATAAGGTTTTAGCAAAGGTCATATTGAAACTTATCGCAGTCAACTTGATGATCTACTTCAATTCCATCAAGTTAAGAGAAGCTTCAATCACTTTGACAAGTTTTTATTTAAAAGCGCGAAAATTATTCAGATTTTCTATGCATGAACGCAATGCACACACCTGTGTTCAGCTTATTTCTAAGCTCTAATGCTGGGATGTTACAGAGACTCTACTGATGCGGATACTATTGGGGGCCTTTGCCATGTGGCTTAGAGGGGGAACCACCATGGTTGATGTTGTTGAAGGTTCTCTTCCTGTTATTCTTCACGTAGTTCAGGGAACCACCCTGAATGGACTTGAGCGTTTCTTCCTCTTGAGTGCACATGTCAATGGTCTTTTCAATGTCCCGTTTTTCAGGAGACATGTTGTAGTTGATCACAAAGTTCTCAAACTGTTGGGGAAGGGAGGCCATGACAAGGTGAACCAGAAGAGTAGGCTTGAGCTCAAGGTTAGCATCCGTGGGCTTTAATTTAGCAGTCATGTTGCTCATCCTCAAGATGTGCTCCATGATGCCATGTTCCTCCCATGTACTTTTCTGTGACCAGCTGTTTGAGCAGCTAGGTGGCATACATCTTTGAAGAGCCAGTTGGCTCTTTATCTTTCCAAGGAACTCTCCAACAGTAGTGCACTCTTCGATTGAGCCCACAATGACGTTCTCAATTGTATTCTTTACAAAGGCCATGCACTTTTTATTGGCATTTACCCATTTTTGGTTGTCAATAGAGTAAGCCAACTCCAGTGGAGCATGGACCCTCTTCCTCTTTTCCCAAGCAGAATTATCATCAGCAACATCTCTTACTAGGTATTTTGTCTTGACTGGCTGTGGAGTCTCCACAACCCAGTCAACCTCGGCACACACAACTGTCAGGTCTACTTTCTTACTCCACTCAGTGTAGTTGTCCTCCCTTAGCATCGGAATGTCCTTGAGGCAACTCATGAGGTTGAGTCCTCCTGAAAACCACAAAAGATGTGAGATAACAAAAACAATTGTATGCATTAATCCAACGTTGGTATAGATTAAACATGCAACTGTTTATGCAATTAAAATTATATCACCGTTTGGCAAAAAATAAAGATAAATGCACCTTTCATTTCATTAACAAACAAATCATGATCATGCTATTAATAACGTTGGTCATTTAATAACAGGAGCATAATTAACTTTAATATCACTTTATCACATCTTTAAACAATTTTAATTATCACTTTATTGCATTTAAGCAATTTCTATCAACTATTTGCAGTGGAAAAATAATAACGCAATTAAGCAACTTTTAAAACTTTACAGAAAAATTCTGTCACCTTTTTATTTGAATTCTCTAATCAAATTTTCGCTGGAATAAATTTGAGTAGAAAAAACTATGCAAAAATTTGCTCAAAAAATCTAAGCAAATAACAATTAAAACAGCTAAAACTGCATCTGTTAAACAAAAAAACATTAAGCTGGGCTATTTAAGCCCTCTGGGGCCCTTACTGGCATGCTGCCAGCCATGTAGCAGCTATCTGCCGTCCGCTCGCTCGCTCCTGCGCGCCTGGCGCTAGGCCCGCGTCGGCCCAACCGCGACCAAAAGCATCCCACGGCCTCGCAACGGCCCGGTGCCGCCCCACGCTCGCAAGGCCCGCCCGTGGCGCACGCCGCGCCCCGCTTCAATCCTGGTCATAAGTGGCGATAACCCCAGATCGAGCGGATGTCCGCGGCCATCGGAGGAACAAAAAGGCGTGCCCCCGACCCCTCCAGAAACCCTAGGTTCATTTGCCCCCTTCCAGTCCCGTGATCCCCCACTCCTCTCTCTGGCCGCGCTCTAGGTGAGAGAGGCGAGGCGGCACCCCGCCGGGCGATGGCGCCGGCGGCGAGCCCCTCCCCCTCTCCCTGACGCAAGCAGCTCCTCCTTTCTACCTCGTCCTCCACCTTCCCCACACCCTCCAGCGACCACGGCGAGTGAGAGAGGGAGAACGCCGGCGTCCTTCTGCCCCCTTTGCCAGTGGTGTGTCCACCCGAGGGTGGGCACACCATCGTCAAGCGGCGCAGTGGAGACGCCTTCTGCCGGCGCACGACGGCGACCCTTTGCACTTTCTTTTTCGGATTTGGGATCTGGGGTTTTCTCTTGCGGGATCTGGGGTTTTCTAGGGTTAGCGTTTAATCTTTTCGATCTACTTTTCTTGGGTCTTTTTTATCTATATTGCTTTGCCCCCGAAAGGGTTAGTTCTTCTTCTAGATGTTTCCATGGGATACCCAACTAGATCGAGCGGAACGGCACGGCCATAAGGCAGGCGCTCTGTAGATCTAGGATTTGACTTTTTGATTTCTGTTTCTACCAAAAAAATCTAGCAACTAGTGGCTCTGATACCATTGATAGCTTCCATTAGGATCAACTAGCCTAGATCTATTCAATATCCCTTTTGCCTTTGCATATCTAGACGTGAATCAGAGAGAGAGAGAGAGAGAGAGAGAGATCGGAGAGGAGGGGTACTACCTGCTGCTTGGCTCGACGAGCACGAGCCGGAGGGGATACTGGTGCTAGTGCCGGTGCTAGTAGCCATGGAGAAAGAGGGCGACGGCGTGGGTGTGCGGTGGTGGCGGCGCTTCCCGTCGGCTCACGCTAAACCCTAGATCAGTAGGGATATCGGTGGGGCGAACGACACTGCGACGAACCTCATGACGCATGCTGCCGGTCCCCCACCTCTTTATATAGCGAGGCGACAGGGGCCCACCAACCATAATAAGGTTAGGCGCCCCCGATCATGCACGGATAAGGGCGTGACCAAGCCGCCACGTTAGAGATCAATCTAACATTGGTTAGGTCACTACCAGAACCTAGGTCTGCTCAATGTAAAGTGGTTGGTATTTTTTTTGCGGGTAAAAGGGGTTGAGATTTTCTCGAATTGAGAATATACCAAAGATCGGGGACGCCAATATCTTGTGTTTGTTTGCCTGCTGATCCGTGCAACCGGGTTGCCGTTTGCGTGGAGTTGATCATCTACTCAACACTTGTTGCTAGGATTTCTGGTTTATGGTAAATTACTCTCTTCCGTACAAATTAATTAATTTAGATTTATCTAGTATATTTAAATATGTTTTATTGCTAGATACATTCGTATCTAAACAAATCCAAGTCAATAAATTTGGATCAAAGGAAATACTAAATTTGTTCAACATTGTAGAACATTTTTGCAAACTAATTTATTTTGTCAAAACGTTCTAAATTATGGAACTGAGGCAGTAGATCGGTTCTCCTATCTATCCATTGCTGCAGGTGCTGCTCATCGCCTTGAAAGATCGAGCCACTTTACCGTTTCCGTGGAGTTGATCATCTACAGCTCTCGTCGCCGCGTTATGAGTTATGACAGGGCAACTCACCGCGTTGCCGCCCACGTACGACCGCTAGCCTCAGAGAAAGTGCCTTTGGCTCCTCCCATTATTTAAAGAAAATCAAAAATCATATCTACAACCTTAAAAAAATCTGAAAATAAATTCTTAAAATGGTCAATGTTGTATTCCATAAACATGAAAAATCGTAACCCCAAATTATTTATATTATGGGCTATACAAAAATGACAAAAAGTTAGAGATTTGAAAAGAGTATACCTAGGTCCGCATGTTTGTTATTTTTATGTAGCTCATAATATAAAGTATTTAGAATTGAAATTTTACATGTTTGTGGGATACAACGTTGGCTACATTCTAATAATTTTAAAGATTTTTTGAACACCGGTGCCTATGTGCACCAAATCTCTCCTCCGGTGAGTTAAACGGTTTCTTTTCCGATATACATCCAACTCGCAGCCACCCCATACCCCTCAGTCGTCGTATACTCTCCTGACCTAGCCACAACATCTCCGCCTTCTCTATAGATCGGTTCCCCCTCCTTCGACCAGTCTCGCCGGCTTCGGGAGGGGTGGGAAACCCGACCTATGGGTGGAGTTTTTAATTAAAGTAGTGTTTTCAAAGATTAGATTAGTGTTTTGGTTGTCATATTCTTGACCTCTGTGTTAATGGAGATGTTACGGTCTACAATAAGTGATCTTCGGTCTTTCGTTCGACGACGAGATCTCTTTTCTGGCGTCAATGATGGTGTTGAAAGATTAAGATTCTATAGATATAGTCTTTCAGATCTTTCTTCTCCGGATCGATTTTAGACTTTTTCTTATGGTTGTTGCGAGGAGGATTATCCTTGCAATATTTGTTCCGGATGCTACGTCCTCGACAATGGTGATTCGTACTCTCGGTTCGCCAGCGATATCGATCAGGCTTTTTGGTTAATTTTTCCTAGAGTATTTATGTTGGATCTCTTGCCGATGTTGATTGATTGCCCTAATGGTTGCGCGCGTGCACGTAGCCTTGGCATTGCGTCTTAAAAATTTATGGGAAAATCTTTATTGAATGCACGTTATGGTTTTATATTTGTCAATGTCCAGCTGCCTTCAAAAAATTCAAGATTATGTCTTGAAAGAAGAAAGAGATTGAAGACCTTAAAAATTTGCTAGTTTTCTTTAGACTTTATTTTATCAGTTTATATATATCTCTACCATGTACAGTTTGCTACTAACGTGGTATTGATTGTAAAAAAACATTTTCTTTTCCGAGAAGTATGGGAGCTGGTGTCTCAGGGGGGTATATGTTCCCGCGTGAGCCCACCGACCGCCATGTATACCATCACAAATGTGTAGTAGTAGTCGTTAACACAGCGAGTACTCCGATCCATTTAAGGACCCAAGTTCAGTTTACAATCTGAAACCCTAGGGATCGATAGTTTTCGGTGGCCTGAATTTGTCTAGGTTCGCATATATATCTAAACACATTTTATTGTATAGATATATGTGAATATAGATAAAACTAAATCACTTATTTTAGTACGATGGGAGTATTCAAACATCCCAGTGGATCAAACATGACTATTTTTTGGTGGCGCTCATGCCAAATATCCTAGTATTAAATGAGCCTAAATGGAGAACTCTTGTTTGCTGGACATGCAAAGAAGATAAATAATGATCGCTCGCATGTTGCTCTATAATACATCGGCACTCAGGAGGTGACCGTAGTCATATATAGGTGACAAGCATGTACCCAAATATGAATGTCATTTTTCCTTGGCTTTGAAAAAGCAGTAGGTGAGATCAAATACTTACGATCTTCTGACAACAACGAACATCAGTGCATGGAGGTAGGCTAGACATAACAAGTGCTGACTCTAAGTACTCCAGTACTGATGGGGGCTGTGTTGTTCCTTACAAACAACAACCAGCTACATCCATCAATGACTAAACCATCCATGCACAAGCACAACTAAGATATCAACGACCCAGAGTAATCATAGTACGGAGTGCGACCACAATTTTTCCCTCGTGAATATCTCATCCATCCTCCTCCACCTCGGCCGGCGGAAACACGTGTGATATCTTGCCCGAAGTGTTCACTACGTTATTTTAATTGCCTAATTAATTTAGTTGCCTGAAACATGTATTGACATCCGCTAGGCTACACAGTCGAAAAATATACACACAAAATACAACAAATGCATTTTTGCTAGGGTTACATGTTCAAACAATGAACCCACGGTTACCCCATCTATTTTCTTTGCACGGGAAAGGCCACCCAGATAGGGGTCTGAAGACTTCCTTCTAGGTTGATACGTGCCATGTTGTGTTGCTATCACCACTAGGAAGAAGAAACTCGGCCACTGCCGAGTCAAGAGAGGTCTTTGTGGCCTCGGATAGTGCTTGCGACCTCGCCGAAACTTGGATTCTCTAGAAAGCATAGCTTCGAGAGGGTACAGAAACCCATGCCTTCCATCTTCCTGAGGAGCACCAGGAGCAGAGGACCAAGGGGATGTGTCGCTGTCTGTCTCACCGTTGCCGTGACAGCGAGAACAAGACCGTGTCCCCCCTCATAGGCCAGCTCCCGCGCTCCACCCTCGGTGTCCCCTCCATAGGGGACCAACTCGAGGTTCTTGTCGATGTGGAGGAAGCTGCGCCCCTTGACCACTCCCCCTCGCCACCGCGGTCGGGCGGGAGCAGCTCCAGAACACCACCACCTCGCTCGACGGAGCACCTCCCACCCTTGCCACCATGGCCGGCCAGGGAAGACATCACCGCAGGCAGCACAAGAACATCGAGGACGACAACTTTATTGGCAGGGACGGTGGACCTTCCCACCGCCGCTAGCTCCGACCAGAGGTGCACCGCGACGAGGAGGAAAAGCCCTAAATCCCGTCGGATCTGGCTGCTGAAATACGTGGGTCGTATCCAACTACCGAATATATAGCCCCCAATACCACAGAAAGACACTACTGCTACCTAGCCTAATTAGTCCGTCACCACCCCTCCACCATCTCCGACCGGCAACACCGGCAGAGATAGATTGGGGGCGGCCTGGCTTCACTGGAAGTCCACTCAGAAGAGGAGGATTGCCCCATCGATCCTATCACTGAAACACCTTCGGGCCAGGCGCGCTGCCTCCCGGGCGTCGTTGGCGCCTCTGGTTGCTGGTTTGCATGGTGACGGTGGCTGCCTCCGCCTCCGTATGTTTGGACCTGGGCAGGGTTATGGCCGCCTCTTGGTTATTCTTCAGAACTCTTAGTACCATTTCATTCTTAGGCCATATACTATGTGACGTCGGTTCGATCTAAAAGGTTGTCAGAGATGAATCGATGGACACTCGCCTGCTACGTATGGAACCGCACCGAGCTGTAGCGATGGGTCCAACTTAGATAAAAACTGATGTTTTTTACTCTGTTTCCTTCCCATCCCGTGGACAGAACTTCTCCCTGCCATGCAGGATCGGTAGAGAAATTATTGTTTTATCCAAATGAATCGAACCAAGAAGTTGCGTCGCTTTTTCTGTCAGAGGCGATGAACCGATGTCCTGCTATGTGTGGAACCGATTCAAAGGTCTCAATGAATCGCTTTAAGCACACATAGTGCATGGTCTTATTCGTAATCGGATACTATTTTGTTTTCTTCTTAAATTGTATCTTTGAATTGTAATATTTGTATTCTTGACTCATGGAGTCATTGTTATATATATATATATGTTTCTCGTGGGTTCTGTTGTAATCTACTGTGATATAACTATTTGTAATAAAATTTACCCACATAAAAGTGTTTGGTGGGTGTCTTTAAATCGTTTTTATGTGGATTTTGTCGAAAAATACTAAAATCTGCATAGACCCAATTCAGAGGCGTTACAAGGTTTGGGGGTAGCGGATTTGGTGATCACACAATATTCTTTAATCCTCGCAAATACTCTTCCCAAAAAATATACTCTACTTATGTAGGAAAGTTTTTATTCTACTCCCTCCATTTTAAAATATAAAATGTTTTAGTTTTGTAAAGAAAATATATCTAGACTATTTTTAATATGTAGGTTTACTCAGTTTTAGAATGAATGTACATAGTAAAAGAAATCTAGATACATTTTCTTCACAAACCTAAAATATCTTATATTTTAAAACGGAGGGAGTAGACAAAAACAAACGAATTTGTGTGGATATCCTGAGATTTTTTTTGCTAAACAGACTATAGAATTTCGTGAATCAAAATAATCCACTCCGATCTCCGCGGATACACTAAGGCTAGGGGTAACTTTACTAGTAACTAAGAGTCCAACTCAGCACTTTTGCTTATGTAGCAATGAGTTAATGAGGAAAGAGATAGATAGAGTAACTAACTATGTTACTGTACACTAGTAGAAAACATGTCTTTCGTCCAGAGCCCTCCGGAGCATTAGTACCGGGTGTGTTAAAAACCGGGACTAATGTGCACATTAGTCCTAGTTCTAACAGCTAGGATGCAGACAACCTTTAGTCCCGGTTCGAACGGTACTAATGCTCCGGAGGGGCTCTGGATTCCTCACATTTTTTTGATAATAATTTATATATTATTTGTCGAATTTCGATTTACGGATTTAAAGATATTATTTATGCTATATTAAATGAATAAATGGCAAAAAATGAATAAAATATTATTTTATTTAGTTTTTTTTTACTTTTATTGGATTAAAATATTATTATTAGTTATTTATTATTGTTTACTTAAATAGTTGTTTGTAGTTTTGAAACATGTCATCCGAATGGAACAAAGAAGTTAAACGTGCTGGAGGTGGAGTAGTGCTAGAATGGTTGACCGACCGAGAAGTTTGACCGCGGCCTCGGAAGGGCCTTTAGTCCCGGTTTATGGCACAACCGAGGACCTTTAGTCCTGATTTCGTATCCCGGTTGCAAAACCGGGACTGTTGTCTCATTTTCTACTAATGGTAACATCACACATATCAAAGCAAAGTGAGTCTAAAACCTAATTAACATGACATTGCATGTTACTATACTTAAGTTATTTTGTATTATGAAGATAGTAACTTAGACTAGTAATATATGCACTATGACCAGCCTAACGAATACGAGAGAGATAAACAAGGGCTAATGGTGGGTCTACTCTTCCAGACAAAGTGACGAACGATCTTCAGATGGGGAACCGTCCGGCGGCGGCGCAAATATATTCACGGCCTTGGCCAATTCCGAACTTGGGCATCCTGGCCGCGGTTAATGCATCCAGGTGCGCGTGTCGGAACCGGCGTCCAGGTGCGCTCGTCGTGGCCTAGACGGACTCGGCTCGGCGTCGATCCTAGTATATCCCTCGCCGTTTCGGCTTCCAAACCGATTGCAGACCCTTCTGTATCCATAAGTAGTCCACGATAGGCCGGGGGCTCTGGACTCGCAAAACACACAATCGACGATCGACCAACGCCGTTTCCTTTGATTTGTTTTCCGCATCGACGAAGTTTCGAGGAGGCGAGCGAGGTTCCGACGATCGAGGAGCGAGAGAACGAGATGTGGGCATGGGCGGCGAACCTGAAGGCGGCGGCGCGCCGGAGCATCATCGATCCGTACCTACACCGGGAGGACGCTGGCTTGAGGGCTTTCGTTATTCTAGGGACTGCGGCCATGGTCGCCCTTTTAAGGATGGGAATCAAGCTACATCGGGAGAACGATGGAGCTGTCCCAGGCTACTACGCCTTCTACTATGTTTATATCCCGATCGTATTAGCTGTGTACTTCATCAAGACCCGCGCCCCTCGTATCAACTGAGACGCTAGGTTAGTGAAGCTAGGAGTAGTGAGTTTTCTGTCACAGCTTCTTCACGATCGTGTTCGTGTCTTTGTACTCTTTTATTATTTGACGAAAATAGTGTTACCATTGTGCTTTAGTACATGAGTTCATTCGGATCTGTTTCTCTTTTTTTTTTGTATATACAATGTCAATCGATGTATACTCATATGTCAATGCTTCCTTACTCGGTTATCAGTTCATCAACGTCTCTCTTCCTCTCTCTCCGCCCTAGCATTTGAGTGACAAGTCTAAACTCCAAGAGGAGACTACAGATAATCTACACTTCTGCTTCTCTTTGAAATTAAAGAGAGAACACAAATATCAGTTGTATAACATCACAACCTTTTTCTTACAAGAAACTAAACCTCTTGGCGACGAGTCTCGCTCCGTCAAAAGTTAACCTTTATATGAATTCAGATAACATCTCAACACTTTTAGATAAACCTTTTTTTTTCAAAACACAACTGCCTCTTCTTTAAGATAGATAGAAAACAAAACATTTACAGAGAGGTTACAACACGGCAACCTCGCACAACATTTGAATCACTCCCAATTTTGGATCACAGTAGTACACATCCTAAAAAGCTATGTGGGCAACCTAATGTAAGTGACCCGGGGGCGTTGAACGGGATCTCAACGCATCTTGCTCCGAATTGCGAATGCTTTCATCCCACCATGAGTCGATGGAGTCGAATGCATGGTGTTGATGAGGGATCGTATCCTCGGACCAACTGTGAATGGATAGTCTTTGTAGGTGGGTCGCTGCTTCTCGATTGGAGAGCCAAATTTTGTTATAGTTGCGACAAGAAGATAACGAAGAACGAAAAGAAAATCACAGCAAGGGGACACAAATTTAACGTGGAAAAACCTCTCCAACAAAGAGAGGAAAAAACCACGGGCGCCAGCCAGCAAAACTTCACTATATCGGGGAGTGTTTACAAACGCCAGGAATTTCACAGATGCAACTCATCCCAACCGACGGCTTACAAGAGGTTTATATAGCGGTGGAAACCTAGGTATTCTACTCGGCCCAAGCCTCCGGCGACAGGACTCGCTCCACTCGTCAGAAGTTGGCATATACTTTATAAAATTTGGATCAACATATAACAAAGTTGACATATAGGGTCGTGCAGCCAAACCTTAGGCCCAATTCTTTTGGGCTCTGGCTTGTGCAGAAACCGTTGTGGCTTGAGCTGCCGAGAAAAAGCCGTGAAAATATGCTCCTAAGAAATTGTAACCCAGTTCTTTTCGGCATCCTGCGTTGCAGCTTGTTGTTTGAGTTGTCTGTTGAAATGTCTTAACACCCCTAGACTAAATTAACCAAAATCAGTAGCAGAGCACGATCCAGACACCCAAGTTCAGCAATGTTTTCTTTCCAACAAAGAGTAATAATTCTAAGGGAAGAAACAGAGTAGGCTTGCCCGTCCTTGCTGCATCAACATACTGTGGGGATTCAGGCCCTATCTTCTCAACGACGGCAGGAGAGCAGTAGGAGGACAACCACCTAGCAGATTGGACAATGATGTACTGCAGGGAATCAACAAGCGGAGAAAAATGGGAGCAGACGGTCGGAGGGGGCTGTGCCGCTGGACGGCTGCAGCATATCGAGCCCCAGCCGGCAAGCTCGAGCTCGGCTCGATCCGGACTGACGAGCTATTGGATGGCCGAGGGATTTACCTCCGCCATGGATTGGAACCTTGGACGGAAATGGGTCTTTTTCTCGACGTCATGGGGTGACAGGGGGCGGCGGCCGGAGTGTTTCGTGGCGGCACAGGAGGCAGAGGAACCCTAGCTCAGGATTGTTTCTGGGAGAGAGAGAGGACCTCCTGGTAACGGTTCGGGGAACCTGTGCTGCAGCATGGTGGCAATTTCTTGTAAATACCATGTGAAATAGGGGCAAAGTGGAATAACGATTCATTCGAGCTCGGGAAGCTGCGAGAAGCTGGGGTACCGTGGTTCCCCACACTGTGAAGGAATCACATAAGCCGGCTGCCACCCACAACGGCTTAAATTCAAGTTCTTGTTAGCTCAGGCTTATTTTCACCTCTAAGTTGTTTAGAAGCTCCGAAAGAACCAGGCCTTATAGCGAAGGTCGGCAGTGTCGATGCACTTGCGCACGACCAACCATGAGAAAAGCTTGGACTTAGAGCATCTCCACTCGTTGGAGGCCCCCAGGCCGATTTTCGGATAAAAATTTGGTCCAATCTGGACCTGTTTTGTCATGGGGTCAAAAGATTCCCAGCCGTGTGCACCCAGGTGGTTGGCGGGTGAGGGGAAAAGGAGGAGAGATGGTCGGTGGGTTGGGGGGGAGGAGGAGAGTGGGCCGATGGGGGAGAAAAGGAGAAGAGAGAAGTTGATAACTACACCCGTAGCCCCTAGGAGAACCTCGGCGGGCTATGGGTGGTCTGAGTTTGCCGGATGGAAAATAGGCCAAATCCGAACAAAATCAAGGTCTTGGAGGTGTGGTTTGGCCCTTTTTTGCCATCCGGATGAAAAAAAGGTGGTTTTGAGGGTCTTCCCGCGGGTGTGAGTGGAGATGCTCTTAGGTTCAGCGTACCTGCTTAGTCCTTCCATATTATTTTTCTTGTCTGAAACTTTGGAAGGATCCCACAAAGGAAGGCCGAGGTCGTGGAGTACACCCCATCCTTGGTCCGCACCGAGCGGATAGTGTCGTGCTGGCGATTGTCCAACTCTGTCTTGTGCAAAATATTTGCGAGATCCAAAAACTAGGCCAGCCGAATACTACTTTTTACAGTTAACGGTACTTGTCGGTGTCCTATCCATCATCTAGTTTTTCTTTTAGATTGGTGTGCTAGTCCGCTCTTTTCCCCGGACACGACATGGCCATGGCGTCACTAAGTGAAATTGAATTGAAACCGGACTAGAACTTAACGGAGATATTGAAACATTTGTGAATATTACAAAATGTTTAATAAGTTTCAGTCAAGTTTTACAAGTTTCAAAAATTTGGTCAGCGCATAGGTGACCTCATCGCTGACATGGCACTCTGGTGCATACCATTCACTATAGAAAATCCCTGGTCCTGTGCCAGCTGACTAACTATTTCATTCAGGTCAGGTCTTCTAGAAGCCACACACTCTACAGCTCTGCTCTTTCCACTACCATATTGCTCTGCTCTTTCCCTTCCGTTGGGGAGGTGACCCCGGATAGGGTAAAGACGGGGAAAGACGAAAGGGTGTTCCCCGTCTAGTTTCCGAGTTACAGTCTGAGTCGGCCGAATCCTGTTGAGGTCGGCCGAGATAGGAAAAGGGCAGGACCGGCCGAGATACTGCGTAAGTCGGACGGGTTAGCCCGAGTAATCTTGATGCAGGTGAAGGACAAGCCGAGTTACGCGAGGCAGAAATAATCTGGCTTGCAGGAGAAGGAGAAGCCTAAAGTCAAACTCTAGCCGCAGGCTAGGGAGAATCTGAGCGGAGCCAAGCACTAGGGACAAAGGCGCAGAGCGACAGAGAGGCAGAAGGAGGTCACGGAGGTGACAGTCCTGAAGCCCGAGGCGCGCAGGAGGGGCCCTCTGGAACCTTGCCGTCATTAGAGGAACGACAGGGAAAGGAGGTCGCCGAACTACTATATTGGGACAAGCATATTCCTCGAATATGCTTGCCACGTCAGCCCTAAAGGAACCCAAGGCTCTCCTTTATAAGGGGAGGCTTGGACCCTGAGGAGGGCATCGGCTCATTTAGTACCGTTAGGCTGGTAAAGTTCTTCCTTTCTCCTTGTATACAGCTCAAGGAGCACTTGTAGCCCAAGGAAGGAGAAATAAAGATCTTTGCCTTAGTCTTCTGTGTGTAGAATCAATTGCATCTTCCCTCCCCAGATCCCTCTAGCATCCATTGGCCCCATACTTTAGCCTACCCATGGCATCTGTCGTGCCACCACCATGACAGTTGGCGCCCACCGTGGGGCCAGCAGCGGTGCTAGCTGGAGTCATGATCCGGACGGGAAACTTCATCAACACTGGCGAGCGCATTGTCTCTGGCTTGGTCCGGAGACTTGATCTCTGTGACTACGTCGCGACAACGAGCAGCTTCAAGGAAAACTCCTCCAGCATAGCGGCATCTTCATCAACTTGGGCATGCACCAGATTTACGTCGGCGTCGGCGTCTCGGCGTTATCCTCACCAGGTTGTTGTTGCAGAGAACCTCCTTAAGCGCCTTGAGCGATCCATGTGAGCGCGCCTGTCGGCAGCGTCGAGGTGATGGTCGTGGCCGAATCTGAGCCAGAATGGCAGCGCCGGATCAGCGAGACCGGCGGGCGTGCAGGTCGCGCCCAGGCAGACAACTCCACAACCCACCGAGGTAATCCCTTCAGTGGCCAACCAGACCGAGGTGCAGGAGACAACCCCAAAGGCACCAACGGTAAGAGGGCCACCTCTGGAAAGACCAGAAAACATTCTTCAGGCAACCATAGATAATCTGACTACACCTGTAGCGCCGATACTTGATCCGGCAAATACTCAGGCAGAGTTGGAAGAAACCAGGCAAAAGGTGCTGGTAGAGGCAAAAAAGTAGTCGGCCTTGAGGGAGTCCTTAAACAGGACCCTGCGAGAGTATGCCAAAGCAAACAAGCAGCGTCGCCCCGGCGGGTTGACGAGTTGAGATTAAGAGGAAAGAACCTCATAGATGATATCAACAAAGAGCATGATGCTCATAAGGCAGAATCAGTTGATTTAGGCTTGCCGAGGTACGATACTGGCAAAGAACACGAGGCGGCAAATGCCGCAGCATTAGAGTTAGAAGGATTAACCGGCGAAGCTCGGCAGAAACAGCAAGAAAGAGTGAATGAGCTGGTGCGCATTGCGAACCAGCAGAATGAAGAAATGCTCAGAGCAGACCCGGCGGGGCCAAGGGCCTCGCGAATGGTTCACTCGGCTGGAGCAGCACCTGCCTTATCTGTGGCAGCAGCATCTTCACCAGGAAACAATGCACGAAAAGACAGAGCGGTAACTTAGGGAAAGAGAAACAAGCAAATTGTTCCATATGATCCGGTGATAGCCGGAAAAGCAAACGAGAACAGAGGCAATGGAAGCCGAGGTAACGATGTGAGAGAAATCCGGCCGTCTTTGAGAAAGGCGGCGGAAGCCGAGGCAATGGAGATCTTGGCAGAGGAGAACTCGGAAGAGGAAATCACGAGAACAATATCCCGGTCAAAGGAAGGAGAGAACCGCCGCACAACCCGCAGCCGAGACATGAACCTCGGCAGGAAAGAGAAGCGAGACCAGCTCGTCACAATCAGGTGAATGAAAGGTACAATGATGGTTATTCCAAGATGGAATATGCGATCCATGGTGGAAACAACCACTATGGAATGAAGGAGAGAGTTCTGTACAGAGATTTGCCGTCAATTGACGCAAGAGTGAAATTGGACCGGCTATACCGGTCCGAACTGCTAGAAGAACAGGGTCCACCAGGTCCGGCGTGCTTCGGACCTCGGATCATGGGCGAGCCGCCTGTGCCGAACTTTCAGCTGGCAAGAGGCACAAAAACATACAATGGGAGCACTAAACCACAAGATTGGTTGATTGACTATGCTACTGCTGTAAAAATAGCAGGTGGAAACTTACGATGGGCAGTACGATATGTCCCGCAAATGTTGGAAGGACCAGCTAGAGATGGCTGAATAACCTGCCATCAGGCATCATCAACTATTGGTTGGATTTTGAAGAAATATTTGTTAGCAACTTTACCAGTACTTACAAGAGACCGAACAGGCCGCAGCAGCTAGCCATGTGCAAGCAAAGGCCGAATGAGACAGACAGAGAATTCTTAACTCGGTGGTGTCACCTGAGAAATTCGTGCGAGGGAGTTATAGAGTCACAAGAAATAGCTTGGTTCGCCCAAGGATGCCGCTATGCCAGTGTATTATGGCAGCGACTACAAAGAGATATGCCAACCACATTAGCAGAAACCATCAGGATAGCGGATTCCTATGCGTTGGGAGATCTGACGCAACCAGAGTTAATGTCGGCGGATCATCGAGAACATCAAGATCAATACGCAAGAGAAGTGTCCGGGTCATCCAGGCGCAATGACTTCAGAGGAAGAAGAAGAGAAGAGAGACCGGATTATAGATATGGTTCAGCTCAGGTGGCAGCAGTAGTGCAAGATCAACCGAGTCACGGAAATACTCAACGGCAAAAGAATGGTCCTCAACAATGGATAGCAAGGAATGAGGGAAAAAGACAGTGGACACCAGAACAAAAGAAGCAATGGCAGGAGAGGCCGAAGTACACATTTGAATCCATGTTAGATCAGCCGTGTAAATTCCACACATCAAACCCGGCTAGGCCAGCCAACCATACAACCCGCCAATGTGCATGGATGAAAAATGCAATGGGTAACCCAGCGAGCATCTGACGGCGCCTCTCGAGATCAGCGACATCGACCACAGTTGACTGGAGCAAATGCACAACAACTGATGTTACCACCTCCTCCCCCGAGATATGAAAACTCGGACCGGAGAGATGCAGTGCATCAAGTGATAAACCAAGGTCCGGATGGAAGGACAAATCCAGGAAATAATGGACGCAATGATTACAGAGAACATCATCAGTCGTATTGCGTGTTCACAACAGAACAACAAGACAAGCAGAGTGTGCAGCGCCGGCATATGGAAGTAAATGCAGTTATGCCGGTAGTACCAAGATATGTGCCTTGGTCAGATCAAGAAGTAACTTGGAGCATAAAGGATCACCCCAAAATAATGCCGAGTCCGGGGTCGTATGCACTCGTGTTAGATCCGACATTTGTCGGACCAAGCATTAATGTGAAATTTTCAAAGGTACTCATTGACAATGGGAGCAGTATCAACATCATGTACAAAGATACAATGCATAAACTCGGAATATCGCAGAACATGCTGCAATCCACGAGGACCACTTTCCATGGGATAGTACCAGGGCTTTCATGCGAACCCATTGGTAAGGTTCGAGTGGATGTGTTATTCGGCACAAGAGATAACTGCAGAGCAGAAAACTTAGAGTTTGAAGTGGTGGATCTAGAGAGTTGTTATCATGCTCTACTTGGACGGCCAGCAATGGCCAAATTCATGAGCAGCTGTCATGTAAATTATCTGAAAATGAAGTTACCCGGACCACAAGGGGTGATAACAGTAGCAGGGGATTACAGGAAGTCAATGGAATGTGCTTCAGCTGGGTCAAATTTGGCCGAATCATTGGTAATAGCAAGAGAAAAAAGAAGGATTCAGGAGGTAGCAGCCCTCGCTCAGTCGGCACAGCTGAATATGCCAGCATTAGCCAACCCGCATGGAAGTGTCTCCTTTCAGCCGACTAAAGAAACAAAAAAGTTCCAGATAGATGAGAAATTCCCAGAGCGCACCGTCACTATTGGTGCCGGCCTAGATGCTAAATAGGAAAGCGAGCTCACCAACTTCCTCCGTGAGAATCGGGATATCTTTGCATGGTCAACTCAGGATCTGCAAGGTGTTAGAGGAGTTGGCTGAGCACTCTCTGAATGTAAGGCCAGGAGCAAGGCCGGTGAAGAAACCTCTCCGCCGCTTTGCCGAAGACAGGAGAAAAATAATAGGGGATGAAATAGCTCGGCTCCTTGCGGCCGGGTTCATCATGGAGGTGCTGTATCCGGATTGGCTATCAAACCCGATGCTAGTAGAAAAGAAGAAAGATGATCCAAATGTAGTCATTGTATGGCGAATGTGTATCGATTACACGAACCTAAACAAGGCGTGTCCCAAAGATCCTTTTCCTTTACCTAGAATAGACCAAGTCATTGATTCGACCGCTGGTTGTGAACTATTATCATTTGTAGACGCGTATTCAGGTTTTCACCAGATACCGTTAAATCCGGCCGATCAAATAAAGACTGCGGTTATTACCCCGTACGGGGATTATTGCTATCGCACCATGCCATTCGGCCTGCGCAACGCAGGAGCGACGTATCAGAGATGCATGCAAAAATGTCTACATGACCAGATAGGGAAAAATGTACAAGTATATGTGGATGATGTGGTTATCAAAACCAAAGAAAGCAAAACGCTACTGGATGATATACGTCAGACTTTCGCGAACCTGAGAAGGTTCCGAATGAAGCTTAACCCGGAAAAATGCACATTTGGTGTGCCAGCAGGAAAATTGCTCGGTTTTCTCGTATCTAGCCGAGGTATAGAGGCCAACCCAACTAAGATAAAAGCAGTGGAACAGATGGAATTGCCAAGATGTCTAAATGACGTACAAAAGTTCACATGTTGTTTAGCCTCGCTCAGCCGATTTGTATAAATTTGGGCTGAGAAAGCACTACCACTTTACCAGCTGATGAAAAAATCGGATAAGTTCATTTGGACTACACAAGCAGACAGTGCATTTCATGAATTGAAAAAGATGTTGGTCACAGCGCCCGTCTTGGCTTCTCCATTATCGAAAGAGCCTATGTTACTTTACATAGCAGCCACCAACAGAGTAGTGAGCGTTGTGATCATGGTGGAACGAATTGAAGATGATAAATCAATACAAAGGCCGGTGTATTACCTAAGCGAGGTACTATCAGCCTCAAAACAAAATTACCCACATTATCAAAAGATGGCTTATGGAGTGTACATGTCAGCAAAGAAACTTAAACATTACTTCGAAGAGCACCCCATCAAAGTGATTTGTGAAGCACCCATAGCCGACATATTGAGCAACAAAGATGCAAGTGGCCGAATAGCAAAATGGGCAATTGAATTGTCACCTTATGCTCCGCAATTCGATAGGAGAGATGCAATCAAATCTCAGGTTGTGGCCGACTTCTTCGTAGATTGGGCTGAGGTACAATATGAGCCACCATTACCAGATACGAATTATTGGACGATGCACTTTGACGGTTCCAAACTAAGAAATTGTTTGGGGGCAGGAATAGTGTTAACCTCGCCAAAAAGAGACCAGCTGAGATATGTGCTGCAGATACATTTTGCCGCGTCAAACAATGTAGCCGAATATGAAGCACTAGTCCATGGATTGAAGGTGGCAAAAGAGATTGGCATACGCCGAATCTTGTGCTATGGAGATTCAGATCTAGTAGTACAGCAAGTCTCAGCCAATTGGGATGCGTTGGATGATAATATGGCTTTGTATAGATTTCATGTGCAAAAACTCAGTGGATACTTCGAAGGATGTGAATTTCATCATGTACCTCGGGCAGAAAATGACGCCGCAGACACATTGTCAAAACTCGGATCAACCAGACAGTCAATTCCCCCAGGTATCGCCCTAGAGCACCTGAGGAAACCATCAATAACACCGTCACCAGAGTCCGAATCCATCTTTATTCCGGCAAAATCAAGAGAAGATAATGTGCCGATGGAAATTGACAAGCAATGTAACCCGGAATCTCCAAAAATAAAGCCAGCTGATGCAAGTATGAGTATGGAGAAATCCGAGGTAGTTATGTCGGCAGAAAATATGGAAATAGATAGTGAGACTACACCAGAGAAAATCACACCTATATGGGCGCAACCCATATTCTCTTTCTTTAGAGATGCGATTTTGCCGAATAACGAGATATTGCCAAGACAGACAGTGAGAAGAGCTAAAGCTTATACAATCATAAACAATGAGCTGTATAAAAGGAGTGTCACAAGTGTATTACAAAGATGTGTGAGCTCGGCAGAAGGCCAGGAGATCCTCCTAGATATACATCAAGGAGAATGTGGACATTATGCCTCATCCCGAGCTTTAGTGGCCAAAGCGTTCAGGCATGGGTTTTATTGGCCAACAGCGTTGAAAGAAGCCAAAGAACTTGTCGAAAAATGTAATGGTTGTCAAAGATATGCCAGCAAAATACATATGCCTTCGTCCGAATTAAAGACAATACCAATTACTTGGCCATTTTCTGTATGGTGCTTAGATATGGTGGGACCATTTAAGCCGGCCCGAGGCGGGATGACCCACATATTAGTAATGGTGAACAAATTCACAAAATGGATTGAAGTGAAACCAATAAAGAAATGTGACGGGCCCACAACAGTGAAATTCCTCAAGGATATTATGTTAAGATATGGGTACCCACATAGTGTTATTACAGACAACGACACGAACTTTGCAGAAGGAGCTTTCGCTAGATTCTGTCAAGAAAAGCACATAAGATTAGATGTCGTCTCTGTGGCTCACCCAGCATCCAATGGGCAAGTGGAAAGGTCTAATGGACTGGTACTGTCCGGAATAAAACCACGACTCGTTGAACCGCTGCAAAGGTCGACAGGATGTTGGAGTGAGGAACTACCAGCAGTACTATGGAGCCTCAGGACTACCCCAAACAGATCAACAGGTTATACACCATTTTTTCTAGTGTATGGGGCAGAAGCTGTGCTTCCAGCCGACATAATACATAACTCGCCAAGGGTTACCCAGTATACAACCGCTGAAGTAAATGAGGTAGCTCGGCAAAATGATGTCGATCTGCTAGAAGGAGCCAGAGAGCTGACGCTATCAAAATCAGCTATCTATCAGCAGGACTTGCGACGATATCACAACAAGAAGGTGAATCCAAGAGTGTTTAAAGAAGGAGACTTGGTTCTCCGGCTGGTGCAACGCACGGCCGGCATGCACAAGTTGTCGCCTCCATGGGAAGGACCATTCATCGTAAGCAAAGCATTGCACAATGATGCGTATTACCTAATCGATGCTCAATCACCAGGAAAGAACAGGACAGATAAAGCCGGCAAAGAATCGAAAAGACCATGGAACGTAGCTTTACTTCGTCCATTTTACTCGTAGGAGTCATCTATGACACATTGTAAAATGATGCCTCGGGATGGAGCACCACCTATGTATTGAACCTCGGCGTCCAGAGCAGTGACTCGGGGACTGCCATATGTTGTTTTAAATTTCATGTTATGTATTGAACCTCGGCGTCTAGAGCAGTGACTCGGGGACTGCCATATGTTGTTTAAAAATTTCATATTATATATCAAACCTCGGCACCTTGAGCAGTGACTCGGGGACTGCCATATGTTGTTTTAAATCTAACCTCGGCACCTTGAGCAGTGGCTCGGGGACTGCACTATATTGTTTCTAACCTCGGCGTCCGGAGCAGTGACTCGGGGACTGCCATATGTTGTTTTAAATTTCTTGTTATATATCAAACCTCGGCACCTGGAGCAGTAACTCGGGGACTGCCCCATACTGTTTCTAAGTTTGATTCATGTATTGGACCTCGGCGCTAAAGCAGTGGCTCGGGGACTGATATATTTTATTTTTGATTTTGTGTTATATATTAAACCTCGGCACCTTGAGCAGTGACTCGGGAACTGTCTGATATTATTTCTAAATTTGGTTTGTATATTAAACCTCATTACCTTGAGCAGTGGCTCGGGGACTACCCTATATTATTTCTAAGTATGGGTTATCCTTTGTGATATCAAACTTAGGCTCCCAGAGCGATATTATTTCGCTCCCCCCAAATACGGTCTTCAAGGGTTATGCCCAGATTAACGGTCCAAACCACAGTGGTCAAGTGGCAAAGTTTATCGAAGTTAGGCAATATTGAACACCGAACTACGGGAGAACAAAGGCAAATATATACTCCAAACTCAAGAAATTAAAGGCCGCCAAAGCAAGGATTCGGACAAACAGGACCAGTTAAACAAAGTAATAACGATTACAACCACATGTGTCTCAGCGGCACACGGCAAAAGAAATTCATACCGCACAAAAGACGGATAAATGTCTGACATACATCATACGCCCACGCATACCAGGGGTAAGAAATGACTTAGAGTTCTTTAGCTGGAGAGGCAATGACTTGGTCAGGAGCTGGGCACTCCGAGGTAGGTGGAACTTCGGCCGAGGTTGCCTCGCCCTCCACAGACCCAGGAGCGACTTCAGAGGAAGCCCGAGGTTGTTGAGGAGCGTCAGCTTGCGCAGTGGAATGCTCAGTACCTTTGGAGGAAGATCGCGCGTCGTCGTTGCCATCCGAGCTCGAACTGGAATCACCAGAAGCAGCCGAGTCACTCTCATCTTCGCCCTGATCAGCTGAGTTATCATCCGAGGCATCCTCAACTTCGACCTCGTCCTTCGGATTAGGAAGGAAACTCGGACCTTCATTCCACTTGTGCACGTCGTCATACTCAACAAGCTGGAAGGCACGAGCTTGCCGAAGAGCGACAAAGTCTGGGTCCTCAACCCAACGGGATCCAGTGCACAAATTTCTCAAAACATCAAGAGAAATATCTTCATTCCATGACATGATGACAGTGAGAGCCATATCAGCACCGGCTCGTCCGGCCGATTCCCTCCAAAGACTTAGCTGTCTCTCAGATGCCATTAATCTTTCCACCAATAATTTGACCTCATCAATATTAGGAGTCCCAGAGGTATTCGGCCAGAGAACATGGTAGGCTTGGATAGCTGCCTGCACCAAATCCCTGCCCATTATCTTCATCGGACCAACTGCAGCGCCGACAGCAACCAAGAAATCTTCCATCGAGTACTCTGAGTCCGCATCAGCAGGAACACCTTGGCGCACACGAGCACTAATCACCGCTTTAGAGCTAACTGGCTTAGCTTCTGGGAAATGGTCTTCACAAAACATGAGTGCGTCAATCAGCAGTAAGAAAGGGCAAAGATAACTCGGCCGCGGTCAGAAGCTTACGATGAATATAGCTCAACATTATCTGAAGATCTTTAGCCCAGTCAATCTTGCTCTTCTCAAAGCGAGTGATCTCCTCGCTCATCCCCCGTGTCTTCAGTTCGGCAGCCTCGATGAGCTCTTTATTTTTCTGCAATTGCAGACCTAGCCGATTTTTCTCCTCGGAGAACTCCTGGTCGACCTTTTCTAATTTAGACTTCTGAGAAAGCTTAAGGGACTCCACCTCGGCACGCAAGCGAGCTATCTCGTCATCTTTATCCTTCAGCTGCGCCGAGTGAGTAGTGCTTTGTTCTAAAAAATGCAGCATCACATCATGCATGGGCGTGCAATCTTGGTGAGATGCTGCAAAGGTTTGTAACTCGGCTTTACCAAAGCGAAAAGAGTTAAAAGAAACTTAGTGCACATTTCAAAGGGGAGTATATAAAGTAAAAAGGTAACTAACCTTCTAGGGCCTTGACCTTCTTCTCAAGACGGATGTTGAGATTATTGATGTTCCCTGTTTACCAACAAAGTGAGCCAACATCTCATGTACAAAACAATAAGAGATTCGGAGATGACGCAAAAGTTTGTCGACTTACCAGCTTTCTTCACCACAGGAATAACCTTCTCGTACTTTTCTTGTAATTTCTATGCGCAAAAAGCAGCCTTTGGAATTCGGCGGTCCGTCGGTCATGCGCAACCTAAGCAATAGAGCAAATAGTAAATAGGTATTCAAGCCTAGGACATATCCGAGTCAAGCAAACCTTAACTCGGATCTAGGTGGCTAGACATTCGAAGCTAAAACAGATCCGAGTCAAGCGAAACTTAACCCGGATCTAGGTGGCTGGATATTCAAAGCTAAGACAGATCCGAGTCAAGCAAAACTTAACCCGGACCTAGGTGGCTGGATATTCGAAGCTAAAACAGATCCGAGTCAAGCGAAACTTAACCTGGATCTAGGTGGCTGGATATTCAAAGCTAAGACAGATCCGAGTCAAGCAAAACTTAACCCGGACCTAGGTGGCTGGATATTGGAAGCCAAAACAGATCCGAGTCAAGCAAAACTTAACCTGGACCTAGGTGGCTAGATATTCGAAGCCAAAACAGATCCGAGTCAAGCAAAACTTAACTCGGACCTAGGTGGTTGGATGTTCAAGGTTCAGATAGACCCAAATCAAGCAGAATTTAATGCAGATCTAGTTGGATGGAGGTTCGAACTCTAAGATAAAACTGAACTAAGTAAAGCATCATAAAACTTCCAAACGAATAACAAGTTATTCGGTTGCAAGCTTCGAGGACTAGAGTATATATAATAGCATCCGGAGAAATAATCAAAACTCCATAAAAAACAATTACCTCATTCATCTTGTCACTTTCAAGAACGATCTTGGCAGCCTGATGCGGTAATTTGCGATGTCGGAGAGTTGAAACGGCTGGCTGCTTGGATTACCCTCGAACTGATCGGCAGCATTCCAATTATTGGCATACTCGACCAACGAGCTGAGACTGTTCCCACTCTCCGTGCGAGTCAGAACTTTACCTCGGACATGTTGGTAACAACCGCCGCCGCCGGACTCTTGTGGAGAGCAAGCTGTTTATCAGCAGCCGCGGTAACAGTGCCCTTGGCAGAGGAAATCCCCTTGCGCAGCGCATCAGCAATTGTAGGCTAACATGAGCTGGCAAGTCCTTTCTGAGAGGGCAAAGGCTTGGTAACAACGACCTTTCTTGCCTTAGGAGAGGCGTCAGTAGGAGCCAATACCTCGGCACTTGGAGCAGCGTCCTTGGGAGCCGGAGGAATTACGGTTGCAGAGGGCGTCGAGATATTGATATCCCCGGCTGGAGTTGGTGTCGCGGTAGAGACCGCGGGGGTCGGAGGAATCTCAACTGAAACATCGGGGTTCACGGAGGAGGCAACAGGTTCGGCAGGAATATCTGTGGGCCGAGATGTATCGGCATCAACAGGAGGAATCTCAGGCGCATCATGGCAGGGTGGCGTCTGATTCGGAGCAGCAGGAGAAGCAACACGAACAGGACTCGGAACTCTGGTATCCTCAGGAGGCGGAGGAGAAGGCGGTCGAGTCGTACGACTCGTCATGCTGGGACCGCTGGGCTTAACAGAGAGGGGAGCCCTGCAAAGACAGAAAAGGTCAAGTTAGAAGGGAGAAAGAGAGAAACAAGAAATACAAACAAAACTAACTCACCCAGTAACCCCGGGCATAGTTTTACGCTTCGGAGGATGCTGGGCTGACTTCTTTACTCGCTTCCTGGGAGCAGCTTCTGAGGGAATATTTTATCATTTGCCACACTTTACTTCAGAACTGGAGCACTACGTTTCCCCGAGGTAACGGGAGGCCGGGAGGCAAGAGGCTCGATGTTGTGAACCTGACCGGCCGGATTAGCTGATAAAATAGAAGCCGAAAATGCATAAGAAATTGGCATTGCGGCAACTACCTCTAGAACTTGGACCTCGTCCGAATCACCTTCCTCCTCGTGGGCCGGGGCCTTGCCGCGAGCACGAGCCGGAGCGAGATCCGACTTGGGAACAAACTCTTCTGAGTCCGGCTCCCCGCTGTCCGGAGTATTCCGATCCGCAGGCCACGGGAGTGTCAGAACCTCGGCGTCCTCAGTCTTCTGCTCCTCAAACCTCTGCAGGACAAGAAAGAGAAAAATTAGCAAAAAGAGTAACGGACGCGATTAGGAAGCAAAACACAAAGGCATAAACTTACCTCGGGAGGGGGACGCTCGCGGGTGAACGGCTTTAATCCCCAGGCCCAGTCCTCCGGCATCTCTGTCTTAAAGATAGCCCGGACACGTTTGAAAATGAGGTAATTGTCCAGCTCCACCGTCGAGACTCGGTTGGGATCGAGAGGACCGCTCGTGTAGCAGAGCTTGTGCGTGCGTTTCTGGAAGGGGCAGATCCGGCTGCTGATGAAGGTAGTCATCAGATCCTCTCCGCGTAGCCCGGAGCGCATCAATTCCTTCAGCCGAATCTCAAAAGCTTCGGCCAGAGCATAACTCTTCCTCGGATTATAGGTCCAGTTCTTCTTGGAAGGGGTGCCAATGGAAAAGGCAGGAAGCCGAATCCTATCCTCATTTCCAGAGTTCTTGACATAAAAGAATGACTTATGCCACTTCTTACATGATTCTAAGCCTGCGACGCGAGGAAATTCGGATTTCCTCCGAGGTGTGATTGACGCGGCACCACATTGGGTAAGCATCTTCTCGGAGGGATGAAGAGATTTGTCAGGGACGACGTTGGATCGAATCTGGAAAAACTTTGACCAAACGTCCACAGACGGCCATAGGCCGAAGTATCCCTCAGAGGCACAAATGAAAGCAGAGAGAGAGGCAATGGCATTAGCAGGCAGGTGATGCGGCTGCAGGCCGAAGTAATCGAGGAATTCCCTAGCAAAGTCACTGAGGGGGAGACCAAACCCGGGTAGGCGACAAGTCACCTCGGCAGGAATCCGGCGAGTTCGGATTAGCCACTCAATCTCTCGTCGGGTGACAGAGGAGCCACACAGCGCAGCTCGGGCAGCGGCATCGTCATCCTCAATCAGGCACCGCGACGGAGCTCGTCATGGGGTCGCCTGAGAAATCTACTGAGGAAGAACTATCGGCGGAGGAAAAATTAGAACTACGGCCCGTCGTGATTCTCTGTGAAGCAATGGCGGAGCAAAGGAAGTACCAGCAAAACGAAAGGGAAACAGAGGAATCTAGAGGAGAGCCTAGGCGATGGGACTGGAAGAACTCACGGCGGCGGCCGGAACAAGCGAACAGGGCAGACGAGAACAGCTTGGCGGGGGGTCCTCGCCGTCGGAGATTCAGATGAACGCACGGCGGCGGAGCCGCGAACGGGCGCAGAAGCGAGAGGAAGAAGAAGGGCGCAGGTGAGCGGAGGGGGAAAGTGAATCTCCCAACCCCGCGCCCCTCTTTATAACCGAGCCGCCTGCGAGGTAGTGGGATCGTGGGTGTGGCGGTTGACCGTGTAGATCGTGTGCGCCGCATGACCGCACGCCGTTGAGCGGAACCGCACCAAGGACCACACGGTGGAAAAGAAGGTCACGATCCCCAACGGAAACGGCACACGAGGCGTCGCAGCGCCGGCGCGACAGGCGCAGTAGTAACTGTAGCCTGTCAGTAAATACTGTAGAGGAACAAAAAACTAGAGAAACAATGATGGGTATGACACGTAGGACGAGGCGTACGCGAGAAGATACGATGATACCTCGAACGAGAAAGAGATAACTCGGAAACAATGCAGAACGAGTGTCATGAAATTGATACGGCCCGGCCGAGGTTGTCGGCGGGGCCATACCAGCTTCGGGGACTAATGTTGGGGAGGTGACCCTGGATAGGGTAAAGATGGGGAAAGACGAAAGGGTGTTCTCCGTCTAGTTTCCGAGTTACAGTCTGAGTCGGCCGAATCCTGTAGAGGTCGGCCGAGATAGGAAAGGGCAGGACCCTTATAGTAATGGCAAGGCATTGCCCGGCCGAGATACTGCGTAAGTCGGATGGGTTAGCCCGAGTAATCTTGATGCGGGTGAAGGACAAGCGAGTTACGCGAGGCAGGGACGAATGATACGAAGCTTGCAGGAGAAGGAGAAGCCTAAAGTCAAACTCTAGTCGTGGGCTAGGGAGAATCTGAGCGGAGCCAAGCACTAGGGACAAAGGCGCAGAGCGACAGAGAGGCAGAAGGAGGTCACGGAGGTGACAGTCCTGAAGCCCGAGGCGCGCAGGAGGGGCCCTCTGGAACCTTGCCGTCATTAGAGGAGCGACAGGAAAAGGAAGCCGCTGAACTACTATATTGGGACAAGCATATTTCTCGAATATGCTTGCCACGTCAGCCCTAAAGGAACCCAAGGCTCTCCTTTATAAGGGGAGGCTTGGACCCTGAGGAGGGCATCGGCTCATTTAGTACCGTTAGACTGGTAAAGTTCTTCCTTTCTCCTTGTATACAGCTCAAGGAGCACTTGTAGCCCAAAGAAGGAGAAATAAAGATCTTTGCCTTAGTCTTCTGTGTGTAGAATCAACTGCATCTTCCCTCCCCAGATCCCTCTAGCATCCATTGGCCCCATACTTTAGCCTACCCATGGCATCTGCCGTGCCACCCCCACGACACCTTCCTTCTCCTCTATCTCTGCCCGGCCACCGTTGTCGGGCGGCACCGCATCCTGAACTGGGAGCTGGCTCTGATCCTACCTGGTTAGGGCTTGTTTGATTCGTAGGATTCACAAAACATAGGAATAGGAAAACCACGGGATTTGAGTGGCATGCCCACTTGAATCCTATAGGATTATGTACCTATAGGATTTTGGATTAAGTAGTGTTTGATTACACAGGAAAATCAAAGGAATTGTACAAAGAGGTTGGAGTGGATGGAAATTTTCCTTTAAAATAGAGTGCAAAGGAATTCTTTGAAGGATTTCCTAAGGATTGTAATCCTTTGAATCAAACAGCAGTTGTAGAGAAATTTTCTAAGGATCCAAATCCTACAAAATTTCTACACAATTCCTTTGAATCAAACAAGCCCTTAGTGGTTGCAGTGTCCTTCATCGGTAACTTCTCGTGGCGGCCAGGGGTTTGACGGGTTGGCGGTAGGCCTCCTGCTGGGGATGGTTTTCCCCGGGGAGGACCCGTGGCGAGGAGCATCATGAACGCGCTCGCGATCCCGCTGCACGCCCTCGCCGTGCCCTTCTACTCTTGGACCATGTCCAGCGCCGTGGTCGTTCAGGTTCCTAGGCATGCTGCTCACCGACACCGCCAGCTTTAGCATCCTCCTCAACATCAGGACCAGGTCAACATGATCGGCATCGGCATGAGCTTCCCCAGTTCCGAGGGGATCTGGGCCGAGCAGGCTCTAATGTCGACGGTGGTCGGGAGCATTATGAGCACCGTCATCACCTGGCCGGTGTACATGCGCAGCGGAAATGCTAGCCCAGCCCCGCGCGCCGAGTACTCTCCGGCGTCAGCGATGAAGTGACCCGATCGATGCGATGTAGCGACTCAGGCGACGAACCAAAGCTAGATCTTTTAGTACTAGTACTAGTAGCATTGTCTAGCGACACACGCGCGCGCACGACGCTAGAGACGGATTTGATGACAACAGGACTCTGCGGCGAAGTGATTACACGTCTAGGACGGAACTCGTGCACACGACGTCGTGGCGATGTATCATATGCTGATTTTGTTAGCCTAGCTAAGCTCAATGTTACGGAGTACTTAATTTAGTTAAGCAAATAACTCTGAACCTGCTGTCACGGTTCAGATTCAGTGAGTAGTAGTTTTTAGCTCGTGCTTAGTTGTTTGAGGACGCGGTTTCTGCGATCCATCCTGAATCGCTTTGGCGCACACTTGGGTCGGGTGATGGCACGACCCAATGGTGAGGCGATGCCCACGATCACCGCTATTACAAGGAAAAAAACCGAGAAAAGGCAGTAAGTTTTACACTGCCCAAAAACTCTGTCTCTTGCCTGTTCTTACTTTCGTCAGAAAAATTCAGAGAGAGGAAGAGAGGGATCGCAACGAACACATGTACTCCATCCGTCTTAAAATAGATGTCTCAAATTTATTAAAATTTAGATGAATCTAGACACTATTTAGTACAACGATTTATTCAAATTTTAAAAAATCTAAGACATCTATTCTTAAACAGAGGGAGTACTATATATTGCTCACATGTGTGCACGGCGCGCCACGGTGCTAAGGCTGGCCATAGTGGGGAGTAACTTAGACTAGTAACAGTATATGTTACTAGTCTAAGTTACTATCTTCATAGTGCAAAATAACATATGTGTGGTATCATGCAAAGCCTTATTTATTATAATATAGACTTATTTTATCTAGAAATGTGTGATGTTATGGTA
Source organism: Avena insularis (assembly GCA_023614405.1). Classification (NCBI taxonomy): domain Eukaryota; kingdom Viridiplantae; phylum Streptophyta; class Magnoliopsida; order Poales; family Poaceae; genus Avena; species Avena insularis. The sequence goes on along the minus strand of CM042695.1, from coordinate 370,346,703 downwards.
ACATAGCTAGTTACCACAAGCATCTCTCTCATTATTTAATTGCATGTCATGTCATCCAAATGCTTAGTTGGCAATACATGTAGGACTATGTTACTACCCAAGTTACTTTTACTATGACTAGCCTAAGCACGTTTTGCACCTGCACGACGTCGCGCGCCGGCACCGGCCGGCGGTACCAAGCGCGACCACGAGCGGGTCCAGCTCGACAGCGGAAAGCACGTGGACCGCGCCTCATGCCGCCGCCACGTAGGTGAACTGGCACTCTGGCCGGCGCTGCGTATCCTCGAGCACCTTCTTCCGGACCACCAGCTACAGCTAGCGACGCGGTGCGCGGCATTCGCGGCCACGACGGGGGCAGGGCAGGCCCATAGGGTGAGACAGAGGGGGCTCGCCCTAGGGCCCCACAAAGTAGGGGCCGTAATAAGGCCTAATAGTTTAGAGTAGATTTAAGAAAATACATATGGTCCAAGGTACGGCCTATCATGTCTCTACTTTTATTACTTTTATTCTAAAAAATACACTCCAAAATTACTGAATAATTTCTTTCGATGCCATGGCATCAAAAGAAATCATGGCTTGATAGAGTTATATGATTGTGTTATTAGTCTCCACTAATAAATACTGATAACCTTGGAAGAGCACATGAGTGCAATCCTAATGTGCTTTTTTCAAGGTTGTAAGTATTTATTACTCGAGACTAATAGTCGTAATCATGTAACTCTACCATGTTGCAAACAGCTCTCCTCCGATTTCCAATAATTGTACTTGTGCCCATCATATGTTTGAGAGGCCATATATTCCATATTATTATTGATTTAGTGTTAACTATGTTTATACTCTTCTACTCATTTTTGCACATGCATATGTTACTCCGTGTGGGTGTGGGGTGATTAATTCTAAAGGTACATATTTATATAGACGTGCATATAATGAGTAATTGGTAAAAAATAAGTATCATGAAATATAGTTTTCTCGATCAATAGAATAAGTTGTTTTGGATGCCTTCACCGAGATTCCAAAGACCATGGATGTGTAAAATATAGGAATTATTCAATTTGTTATTGCATAACAGTAATATTACTCTGATGAATACTAATATTTTTTAATACCTTTTGTGTGAGCAAGTGGTGGAGGTTGATAAACATTGTTGATGATTATGCTTAAACCTCAAATAATCTTTAAAATTTAGCATAAATATTAGCAAAAACTATACTTTAAATATTTTTCTAGAGTAGGGGGCAATTGCCCCCCCCCCCCACACCATTGACCCTAGGAAAATTCCCCACGGTGAACAAGGGAACCTTCGTGTCATATTGTCCTAAGGCCCCTAAAATCAATGGACCAGCCCTGGGCAGGGGTGCCAAGGGCGGAGCTAGAGTCCGTTGCGCACGCCGTGCTGCCCAAGCTCATGGCGGAGTTCATCGAGCTCGCGGCGTTCAAGGCATGCAGAGGGGGCGGGTCGTGGTGACGCGCGACTTGCACATTGCCGAGGGCGGCTGACAAGGAAATCGCCAACGCGTGTGTCTGCTCTTCACCGACGACGAACGGACAGACCTCGGTTTCAGATTGTCGGACATAGCGCATTCCTCCCTCCTTGTCCTTCTACAAGGTGCGCTAGCTAATTTTTAGGAGAATTCCAAACTAGCATGTTTGCCCGTGCATTGCTACGGACTGGATTTTCTAGCGCGCATGCTAAATTGCGTGCATGTTTCCACCATTGATCTACTACTTTAGGATTCATGTTCCATGGTTTCGTAAGTTCTATTATTTTTTATCAATCTGAGTCAAATTGAATTGCAATAATATAGACTGAAACATTTCACTTGAAATAATCGTGCATCCTAGAATCTCCTTTCTGGCATTGCTACGGATTGACTTTTGTTAGAAATATTTTGACAGTCCTTCGTTTTTCCAAAGTGGACCTGTAAAAAGCATCTTGGTTAACCAAAGTGTCTCCTTAGAGTCTCCACACGTCTCCAACTTTCTTCCTTCCACATACCCACAACCAAAGCGTCTCCTCCGACGCTCCAGCCCTTTCAAATCTCTTCCTTCTAAGACTCAACGCCAGTGACGACCATGGCATCAGAGCACGGGGCCAGGAGCAGATCGGAGCTGCTGAGTCTGAGAGTTCCGAGAGACTCAAGGGCCACTAGTAGAAAACAGGCCATCCGTTCGCGCCCCCTCAGAGCATTAGTCCCGGTTGCGCCACCAACCGGGACTAATGCTGGCACGCGTCCCGGTTCGAGCGGGCACGGGGCCAGGAGGCATGCGTCCCGGTTGGTAAGGGGGCATACGTCCCGGTTGGAGCCACCAACCGGGACTAAAGGTTTGGCCACAGCCACGTGGCGTGGCACACACCTTTAGTCCCGGTTGGTGGCTCCAACCGGGACGTATGCTCCCGCCCTCTATAAATGCAACGCCCCAGCCCCCTCTGCCTCCACTCTGTTTTTTCTCTTGGTGGAAGGTGTGAGGGGTGTGCTAGTTTTTTCTCTCCTATGCATGCATTGAAGGTGTTTGATGAAATGTTTGAGTGAATAATCCCGTTCAATTTCTCATAGAACAAAAATATAGAAGGTGTCCGAGACGCACTTGAGCTTTCTCCTCTTTATTTCCCTCGATCGAGGTTAGCAATCTTATCTTTTCTCTGTCATTGATACAATGCATGTGTCGATGTGAATTGGTCATTTCACTATTTATGATGTCCTGTTTTTTGATAAACTTACTTATATGATGCAGATGAACGGTCGGGAATGGATGTACGGTGACCGGCGCGTAGCCTGGTATATAAAAGGCGTGGATAAATTTATCGATGTGGCTACGGCAAACAAAGAGAATAGTTTTATATGTTGTCCATGTGTTCAATGTCGGAACAACAAGGAGTACTCTTCCTCGAAAATCATTCGCGGCCACCTGATTATGAAAGGTTTCATGCCCAACTATAATTGCTGGACCAAGCACGGGGAAAGAGGGGTTATGATGGAAGATGGTGAAGAAGAAGATGATGATAACAACTATCATCATACGTTTCCTGAATACAGTGATACTGCAATGGAAGACAATGGAGAGGAAAGAGGTGAAGAACGGGCATCAGATGAGCCGGCTGATGAACTTGGTAGGGTCATTTCTGATGCAAAGCGAGACTGTGAAACAGAAAATTAGAAGTTGAAGTTAGAGGGCATGTTAGAAGATCACAAGAAATTGTTGTACCCAAATTGTAAAGATGGCAGCACAAAGCTCGGTACCACACTGGAATTGTTGCGATGGAAGGCAGAGTGTGGTCTAACTGACTCCTCATTTGAAAAGATGCTGAAAATAATGAAGCCGAAGTTTCCAAAACATAACGAACTTCCCGAGAGTACCTCTGAAGCAAAGAAGACTCTCGTCCTCAGGATTAGATGTACAAAAGATACATGCATGCATTAATGACTACATCCTCTACATGTAAGGAGTATGAGAATTTAGATAAATGCCGGTATGCAATGCGTTGCGGTATAAGATCGCAGAGATGACCACGGTGCTGTTGAGGGAGAGCCCCTCGAAGAGGGTTCTGCTAAGGTTATGTGGTATGCTCCTATAATACCAAGGTTGAAACGCATGTTTAGAAACAAAGAGCATGCCAGGTTGTTGCGATGGCACAAAGAAGACCGTAAGAAAGGCGGGAAGTTGAGACACCACGCGATAGGTCACGGTGGAGAAAAATCGAGAGACTTCCTGGACTTTGCGGTGACGCAAGGAACTTATGGTTTGGTCTAAATACGGATGGCATGAATCCTTTTGGGAAGCGAGCTACATCCTGACACACTGCCCATGACTCTATGTATCTACAACCTGCCTCCTTGGTTGTGCATGAAGCGTAAGTTCATTATGATGCGGTGATCATCCAAGGCCCGAAGCAACCGGCAACAACATTGATGTGTACCTTAGGCCATTAGTTGAAGAACTCTTACGGTTGTGGGGCAAACCAGGTGTGCGTGCGTGGGATGAGAACAAACAGAGCCATTTGATCTCTGAGGGTTGTTATTCGTAACCATCAATGATTGGCTGCTCTTAGTAACCTTTCGGAGATAGACAAACAAGGGATATAAGGCATGCACACACTGTTTAGATAAGACTGAAGGTACATATTTGCATAAATGCAAGAAGGTTGTGTACCTGGCGAATCGACGATTTCTTCCGACCAATCATCCCGTAAGAAAGAAAGGCAAGCATTTCAAAGGTGAGTCGGATCAGGAAGAAGCCTGAACTCCCCGCCGTGATGATGTATTTGGTATGGTTAAGGACATAGAAGTAATCTTTGGAAAGGGTCGGCGGTCAATCAGTTCGAACGACGTCGCTCTGAGACACGCACCCATGTGGAAGAAGAAATCTATATTTTGGGAGCTGCCATATTGGAAAGTCCTACGTGTCCGCTCTTCAATCGACGTGATGCACGTGACGAAGAATCTTTGCGTGAACCTGCTAGGATTCCTAGGCGTGTATGGGAAGACAAAAGATACACCAGAAGCACGGGAGGACCAACAAATTATGAAAGACCCAAAGAACATGCATACACAAAACAAAACAGATAAAGGGCGTCACTTAAGTCGTACACTATGCTCTTACCAAAGCAGAGAAGGAAATCTTTTTGAAGTCCTTTACAGTATCAAGGTGCCGGGCTTCTCATCTAATATAAAGGGATAATAAATATGGCAGAAAAAGTTCCAAAACCTGAAGTCTCATGATCACGTGATTATGACGCAGATTGCTTCCGATTGCATTGAGGGGCTTCTCTAGGAAAATGTTAGTACCCATTGTGAAGCTGTGTGCATTCCTCAATGCAATATCTCAGAAGGTAACCAATCCAGATATTCTGCCAAGGTTACAGAAGGATGTGGTACAATGTCTTGTTAGTTTTGAGTTGGTGTTCCCACCATCCTTCTTCAATATTATGACGCATCTCCTGGTTCACCTAGTGGAAGAGATTGCCATTCTCGGTCCGGTATTTCTGCACAATATGTTCCCCTTTGAGAGGTTCATGGGAGTCTTAAAGAAATATATTCATAACCGTGCTAGACCAGAAGGAAGCATCTCCAAGGGATATGGAACAGAGGAGGTCATTGAGTTTTGTGTTGACTTTATTCCTGACCTTAAGCTGATTGGTGTTTCTGACTCGCGGCATGAGGGAAGACTAAGTGGAAAAGTCACGCTGGGAAACAAAGCAATGATATGTAGGGATGGGGATTCTTTCACTAAAGCACACTACACAGTTCTACATAATTCCACCTTGGCAGCTCCGTATATCGAGGAACACAAGAATATTGTACGCTCCAAAAACCCGGGGAAGCCTGAATCATGGATTACAAATGAACACATGAAGTCTTTTGGTGGTTGGATGCGGACACATCTCTTGAATGACACCACTATTGGAGATAAGCTATACTTGTTGGCCGCGTCACCATCTTCTACTGTATTGAATTTCCAAGGGTACGAAATAAATGGGAATATATTCTACACGATCGCCCAAGATAAAAAGAGCACCAACCAAAATAGTGGTGTCCGCTTTGATGCAATAGACGAGAATGGACAAAAGGACACATATTATGGTTACATAGAGGAGATATGGGAACTAGACTATGGAGTCTCTTTTAAGGTCCCTTTGTTTCATTTGCAAATGGGTCAACCTGAATGGGGAAGGGGTAAAGATAGACCAGTTGTACGGAATGACAATAGTGGATCTCAACAATCTTGGTTATAGAGATGAACCATTCGTCCTAGCCAATGATGTGTCTCAGGTTTTCTATGTGAAGGACATGTCCTCCAGACCGAAAAAAAGAAAAAATATGCAAACGAATACATCATATGATGAGCCAAAGCGTCACATAGTTCTTTCAGGAAAAAGAAACATCGTGGGAATCGAGGACAAGACAGACATGTCAGAAGATTATAATAAGTTTGATGAAATTCCACCCTTCACGGTGAAAACTGACCCAAGCATTCCGTTAAGTAAAGAAGATGCTCCATGGTTACGTCTGAAGCGATCATAAGGAAGGACATATGCCAAGAAGTTCATGCTCATATTATGTAACTCTAGTTCATGTCTTTCGCGGTTTGTGTCTTGACCGAAGGATATCTTTCGTGGTTTGTGGCTTGACCGGGACTATATATAGGGGGCCTTTAGTTCCGGTTTTGTAGTCTCAGTTTTTAATATTAATAAATGTCTTGAGTGTTAGTCCCGTTTTGTGGCTGGACCGGGACTATGAAGAAGTTGTCCCGATTCGTACTTGCCATTAAGATTTGATCTCCAAACGCGCGCGGTCACATATTAGGGAGTGCCTCTATGACCAGTTTCTCGGAGATGCCGGAAGACCGGGCTCCGTCGGCATCTCCCTGAAACTGGCCATAGTGGTGTCCCTGCTCTCGAAAACCATCTTGCAGCTTGTAACTTCTCTAACTAGATCAATACTCCTGGGAGCTAACTAATTTCACATATTAGGGAGTGCCTCTATGACCAGTTTCTCGGAGATGCCGGAGGATCCAGGCTCGTCGGCATCTCCTGGCCCGTAGTGGTGTCCCTGCTCTCGAAAACCATCTTGCAGCTTGTAACTTCTCTAACTAGATCAATACTCCTAAGAGCTAACTAATTTCACATATTAGGGAGTGCCCCTATGACCAGTTTCTCAGAGATGCCGGAGGACTGGGCTCCGTCAGCATCTCCCTGAAACTGGTCGTAGCGGTGTCCCTGCTCTCGAAAACCATCTTGGAGATGCCTCAAACTGGCTGGAGGACTGGACTCGCAAGGATGCCTATTTATAGTACAAGCAGCTCGGCATAGTGTCGATGCTTACGAAATAATGTCGACACTCACCCCTATTATTAGTGCTGACTCGTGTTTTGTCCCGGTCGGTGTCTCCAACCGGGACTACAGGTTCATCTTTAGTCCCGGTTGGTGTCTCCAACCGGGACTACAGGTTCATCTTTAGTCCCGGTTGGTGACACCATCCGGGAAAAGGTACACGCCGCACGACATAATGTCGACACTCACCCCTATCATTAGTGCTGCCTGGCCCAGCCTGCCGAAATCCCTCCGCGTGGTGTCGACAATGAAAATCCTGTTTCAGAATGCTACCGTCCCATTTTTAGAACAATCCGAACAATGAAAATCCTTCGTGTGGTGTCATATTATGTTACATAGTTGAAAGGAAAAATACCAGACTTGGTATATTGATCATGTTTCGAAAAACCCTTCACAAAATGACCTATCATGTTCGAGGTTTCATGGCTTTCGGTCCAAATGACCGATGTTATGTGCTGAATCACGGCATAGTTTGTGATGTTGTGCCCATATTATGCATGTGTGTGGACATTGGTATGGAGAACAATGTTGCAGGAGAAAGTTTTCCTTTTTATCGCACGGAAAAGCCCTTTTCCATTTTCCGAGGCCAAAAACGGGTCGTTTTGTGAAGTAACCACCAAAATGCTGTTTCAGAATGGTACCGTCCCATTTTCCTAAAATACTAGACCACTTTACATGGACTATCTCGTCCTGCCCGTCCCCTATCTTCATGCACACCGGTTCTAACGATGCTCGTCCCCTATCTTCATGCACACCGGTTCGACCATAGTTAGAAATTCAGATAATTCAAAACCGTAGCACTAACTCCCAAGGAGGCGGAGGCGCTTTGCGCCTCGAACTAACCCTGCCCGCCGAACTCTCTAGAGCGTCATGACCTATGACACGGCAGCCGACTCTAGCCCCCGCCTGCGCTACTCAAATTCCAGTTCTATCCTAATCAAATTTTCTTTCTGCCCATTATTTTCCGTCCTTTTTTTCCGCCCATTAATATATAAAAAATATAAGTTAATTCAAATCCAAATTTAAAACAAAAAAATGGTTTTGAATTATTTATTCAGATCCAAACACTTTTTATGTTTAAAGTTTTTCTAAATTCCAAATTAATATTCAAAAAATAAAAGTTAATTAATTTTTAATTTTAAATGGTTCATATTTTAAATGGTTACATTAATTATTTTTTAAAAATATAAAATGGTTTTGAATTAGTTATTCAAATCCAAACACTTTTTATGTTTAAAGTTTTTCTAAATTCCAAATTAATATTCAAAATATATAAGTTAATTAATTTTTAATTTTAAATGGTTACATTACTTACTTTTTAAAAATAGAAAATGGTTTTGAATTAGTTATTCAAATCCAAACACTTTTTATGTTTAAAGTTTTTCTAAATTCCAAATTAATATTCAAAAAATATAAGTTAATTCATTTTTAAATTTAAATGGTTCATAGTTTAAATAGTTACATTAATTATTTTTAAAAACAGAAAATGGTTTTGAATTAGTTATTCAAATTCAAACACTTTTTATGTTTAACGTTTTTCTAAATTTCAAAGTAATTATCATTTAAAAAACATTACAAATTTAAACCCTAAAATAAAAAATAAGGCGGGAAGAGAGAGAAAATTTCTGAAAAATTTGAAAACAGGGTCATATGTCCCGGTTGGAGCCACCAACCGGGACGTATACTCCCTCCCCTTTATAACTTCTCTTCTTCTTCTTTCCCATCTCACTTCTCTGCTTCTTCTCTGTTTCATCGACGACGCCTTGTCGCCTCCGTCTTGCCGCCTGGCCTCCTCGCCACCACACAGGTTCGGCCGCCACTTCCGCGTCTCCTTCCCGATCGCGCCGCGTCTCCTTCCGATCAAGGCCCTCCGCTGCCTCGCCCGCCACGCCACTGCCGCCACTTCCGCCCTGCCTTCCTCGACCCGCGTCGCCCGTCTCCTTCCCCGATCGCCGCCGCGTCTCCTTCCCAACGCCGCCCTTCCCTGACCGCGCCGCGTCGTCCCCGGCTAGCAGCGCCACCATCGCCGCGCGTCATCGCCTCTAGAAGGTATGCCCCCTCTCCCTGCCTCTGTCCTCCCCCTCCCTGTGCCGCCGACGGGCATCGACGGGCTTTCTCTCGTGGCTTGGTGCGGCGGGTGCGGGGGAAATTTCTTCAGTGTCGGTGGCGGCGTAGTTTGCTTCTAGGAACAACAACACTTTGCGGCTGGAGACGACGGACGACGGTGGATCTTCGGCACGACTCCGGCGAGAAATCACGAGCTCTGCGGCGATCTACAAAGGGGAAAAATGTCAGAAAGAATATGTGCTTCGAGGGTAAGAGGGGGCAGGAGATCGAAACCGAGACGGGCAGGGGAATCGATCGGCAGTTTGTCCCGGACAATCTCGAGACGGGAGGTGGGGGATGACGAGTGGTCCCCTGCTGGCACCTTGGGAGAGGAAAAACATCGTGGGGTGGTCCCTTTGTCGATGCTTTGGCTGCTCTTGCCATGGTAGATAGGAGGGCAAGGTGGGCTGGGCCGGGGCGCGCGGCTAGGTTAGTTTAGTCAGGTGTTTTTTTGTTATTTTCTTTTCTTATTTTCTGTTTTAGTATATTCTTCATAGCTATTCCATAATAAGTCCAAATGAGTTCAAAATTGTAAAATTCATATAAAATTGAATATTGATTGTAAAAATACATGTGATATATCCCTGGATTCAGAATAATGTGTAAAAACTATTTGCCTTTTTGTTTTTAATTCCAAAAAATGATTTAATATTGTAAAATCAATAACTTATTGTTTATAAGTCAGAAAAATACAAATAATATATCAAATTGTTCAGAAAAATGAAACCTATCTATTTAACCTACAATCATGCATTGTTCAACAACTTAAATTACAAGTATAATTAGAAGAACAAATGCACCCCTCTCATATGTTCCGGAGTTTCCCCAAGTTAGGGTTTTCACCCCTCGGAACCCCGATTAAATCGTCGAGCATGTCTTAGGGTTACATTCCAATGCAAATTAACTTGTCATATCATCATACTTGCTTGAGCATTGCATCGATGCCAATATGGTATTTTGTTAGTATCTAGTGTTACCTATCTGCTGGATATATAGTTTCCCTTTTGTAGCCTTATACTCATGTTCCCCTCTCATATGCATCCGAGGTTTCTCCGAACTAGGTTTTACACCCCTCGGAACTCCGGAATATTGATTTTAGGTAGAGTTACCTATCTACTACACAGTTTCCTTTTTGTAGCTAGGTTTAGGGTTTAGGGTTTCTCTTCATTTTTATTATTGTGTATGTATATATTAGGGTTTCTCTGAATTAGGGTTTATATCTGTCAACACCGTACCTAACTTTCTTCCTTAGCCGCTTTGACTGATTCGTTTTTCCACCTATGCAGAAAATATGGACCCACACATCAGAGACGAAGAAAAGGTAGAGTTGATCCAAGGTGTGATCTGCGGGGACGAAAATTTAGATGTATCAACGTTTCTGAACAACTCCGGTGAGGGTGATCCTCTTTTTGCCAGAATAGACGACTTGTTTGAGGTTGAAGGTGTTGCCTTCCGCGAGGGAGAAGGCGATGCCTTGTGTAATCGAGAAGACGACCGCTCCGGCGAGGTGCATGTAATATAATTAATTCATTAATTAATCATCTTCTATCTATATAGAAATAGTAACAACGATCTTTCTTCTTTTAGCCCTCCGGATCGAAGGAATCTACTGAAAAGAGCAAACGAGGCCCAACCAAAAAGTTGCAAGACCATGAGAGGTTCAGGATCGAAGATGTCGCTGAAGACGGCAAACCGACGGCTCCCGAAGTTGTCGCAAACAAATTTGTGGCACAATGCGGAGTAATCGTTAGGGACTTAATCCCGATCACCATTAGAAATTGGAATAGGCCTGCTAATGCGGATGAAGAGGGAACATGTTTATTTGTCCCTAACCACGCCAAAGATTTACTGTGGAAGAGGCTCATGGTTAATTTCAAACTACCGAAGATAGAGCTGGATCCAAATGCGGAGGATCCAGTTGAGGACGCCTTACAACATGGGAGAGCCATGGAGGCTAAGGTTAGGGAGTGGGCTTTGAAGAAGATGGCCTAGTGTTTCACCAACTGGAAGAAAAGATTGCACCTTGACTATGTCATGAAAGAGAAGACTCCCGATTTCAAGAATATTCAGTTTGAGAAGATAAAACCATTCTGGGCTGAGTTTGTGGAATACAAGACATCAGAAAAAGCTAAGAAAATGTCTGCAACGAATAAGCTGAATGCTGCTAACAAGAAGTATCACCATACTATGGGGCTAGGTGGCTACAGGGCTGGCATTCCTAAGTGGGAGAAACTTGAGAATGAACTGCGTGCTAAAAAGATCACCCTGGAGAGAGACGATTGGGTAGAACGTGCAAGGAATTGGTTTTACGGGCTTGAGGGCACGTTGGACTCGGAAGGGAGGTGTATATATAACATACGACATAAAGAAGACCCCTCGACAATCGAGAGGATGAGAAAAGCAGTAAAGGCTGTTAAAGATGGGGACTTCATTCCCGATAGAGAGAATGATGAGCTCACACTCACCCTTGGAAATAAGGAACATGATGGACGAACACGAGGCACAATAGGCTCCCAACCATGGAGGACTGGGTTTCCCGAAGAGAGGAAGAAATATCCTGATAGAAGCCGTCAGAGGAGAAAGGACAGGGCGGAAGTTGAAGCAGATAGTCAGAAAGAGCGAATGCGTTTAATTGAAGAACGATTAAAGCAACAACAAGATGAAATTAACGCACTTAAAGAGCAAAGTACTACCAGCCCATCTCAGCAGCACACTGCATTCGATGCTACCGGCCTATCGAATAATCGAAAAAGCAGTGTGGCTTCCACCGAGGTCCCGGGTGATGACAATGGCGATGACGATGGTGCACCGATGATGGCTCCTGTTGGCTACCCAGTGGATGATATCACAGAGATGACACACTGCGAGCTACATGTCAAAGTGGTGAACATATCAACGAAGGTGGCGGTCGGCTATGCCTTACCAATTGGACCCACACCAACTTACCACTGTCGTCCGGTTCCAGAGGGCTAAGCTGTTGTCGGGGTGGATGAAATCATGCCCACCTTTGAAGTTTTGGATCTTGACTACCCTGCAGGTGAAGGGGATGTGACTGTACTGGGAGACACAAAAAACGTCACCATTCTATGGCGAAGGAATGTATCGTTCTTCAAATCACACGCCAAGGCCATCTTCGCCGCCGCCTCACCGTCTCAACAGGTCGCCGCCGCTGCAGCCGCTTTCGCCGCTCACCCTCCGTCGCCTCACCAATCTCCGACAGCCATCGCTGGAGCCATCGCCGGCGCCAGATAAAAAGCGTAAAGCGCATCGCTACTTGCGTCGTGGTAAGCGATTGCCGAAACGTAAACAAGAGCCTCTTCCAAAAGTACCAAAGGTTCCTCCCAAGAGAGCTTATGACTGTACTAAAGAGGAGACTGCGGCGATCGTTGATGCGGAAACGACAGCGTTTTTCGCTAAGCTGAGGCGGCCGAAAGAGCCAGAGTTCCCCAACACCAAAGAAGAAAAAGGCAAAGTGTTGAAAATGCTAAATACTCTTCATCAACCCGAGCCAAAGCTGTCATCAGACTATGAGCGTTCTATTCTCAAGTCACATGTGGCACAAAAAGCCTCGAAGAGCAGTACTGATGCAAGCGAGAAATATGTTGCCCAGCTCGGAGAATAAGCAAAACAGTCTTGCGCCCCTCTCAAGGTGATTTCCCAAACCAATGTGGGGTCGAGCAAATATGGGGCTGAAGAGCAGTATGATCCAGAGGTAGTTGCACAATACGGAGAAGCTGCCGCTGCTCAAGGTATGAGTATTGCCAGTACTTATCCCAGTTAGAGTTCTTCCCCGTGAGTGAAGTAGCATACAAATACCAGTACGGCAAACCTATCGTCAAACCTGAGGAGGTAAACAATCTTCCAACAAAAATGCAAAGATTCCATAACTGGTACATGCATGCCACAAAGGCCAGGGCTAACTGGATAGTGCTGAGGGTTACAAAAAAGCATCATGGGAAAGAAAAGGATGACATGATATCCATTGAATTTGATGAACTATTTCAATTATTCAATCAAGACGCCTTGGACAAATCGATCGTCAGTGCCTATTGTCTGTAAGTAATAATTCTGTAATTAATTTAGTCTCCAGCTATCTCACCTTGTTTATTGCATGTATATAATCATACTGTAATATGCAGAATGAAGTTCTCGAATGCAGCAGAGGACAAATCTATGATATTGGCTTCATTGACCCATATTGGGTTCATGAAGCTAATCTCAAAATAAGCCCCCAGGATACGGAGGATAATATAGTACACGTGTTAAGGTTTCAAGAAACCAGAAGGGAAATACTTTTTCCTTACAACTTCGAGTGAGTGTTATTGTCTTCTATACTCTTTCTATTTCGCTTACTCGATGTTAAGTATATAATTGATTAGTTATGTATTCGTAGCTTCCACTATATTCTGTTAATCATTCAACTTGACAAATGGCGTGTACTAGTCATGGACTCGAAACATAAACCCCTTGACACGTGGAAGGACATGCAGATGCTTCTCCAGCGGTAATTCTAATCATTACGACACTATATCGGCAACGTTCATGAATTTTATGATATCAAGTAATTAATAACTTCTTTTATTCGTTTTCTTCGCCGGACAGCGCTTGGAAACGGTTCACCAACAAGGCTCGGGGTGTTTGGAAAGAGGAGCTTATATTTCAACCACTAGATGTAAGCACCACTAGCTATATCCGCGCATATTTTTTATTCTAGTTTTGATACAGTTATTATCATGCTTGATTATTATTTTGATTGAACTCTGTTCTCGTAAAGTGCCTGACGCAGGGACCAGGTAACAATCTATGTGGATACTATGTTTGCGAGTTCATCCGGCAGACGTGCGATAAGAAGGGCAAAAATTTAGAGCAACTCCACGTACGTAAACGATTTTCTATAGTTTTTAATTACAATCAAATTGTGTTTAGTTTCATTTATATAGACTGACTCCTTTTTTAAATCAGATCGAACGTCTACGGGACGGTCTTCTGCCAAAGGATCGCGTACGAGCAATTCAGGAGGAATTGGCGGGATTCTTGGATGCAAAAGTCCTAAACCCAAAAAGGGAATACTATTCGGCTGTGTATAGACGATAAGGATTATAAAAATAGCAACTTTTGTATGTAGTGCATGAACTCGATCCGTGTATTGAATACAATATTGTCATGATGATCTTGTGTAATATAACGGTTCGTTCATTGATAAGTGCAAAACACTAAATAAACAATAAAACAATCTAAATGAATTCTCTGCCGCGGCACAAAAAGTGGCGAAAATGCTGCCGCGGCAACAAAATGTGCCAAAATGAATTCTCTACCGCGGCAGAGAAATGGGCCAAATCTCTGCCGCGGCAGAAGGTTATTTGTCCCGGTTCGTGTTACGAACCGGGACTAATGCTCCAGCCCCCTCGCCCTCTGCCGCTGCCACGTGTGCACCCATTTGTCCCGGTTGGTGGGGCAACCGGGACTAAAGGTTAGGACTTTAGTCCCGATTGCCCCGTCCCGGTTGGGCAACCGGAACTAAAGCCCCTTACCAACCGGGACGCATGGCCCTGTTTCCACTAGTGGGCTTTCCACATTTAATATGTACCTCAGGACCTGCGGATCACGGGTAATCCAGGCAGGGCGGTGTACTTAGTGTTTTCGATTTTTACCTTCTTGCCATTGGTATCCTAAACTTCGATCTCCTCCACCGGTGCTGACTCAAGTCCTTTTAGCAAGTTCAGAACCCGAGCACCACGAAGCGCAGGGATGACTAGTGCTTTCCAGGTCAGGGAGTTCTCACGCGTAAGGAGCTGGACAGGGGGTGCATCGAGAGTAGCAGCCAACGCGGTGACAGATGATGAAGAGGACGTCATTGCGGCGGAAGCAAAAATGGGATGTGGCGGCCGCAGGGGTTTTCGGTATTTTTTGTGGTATTGATTTGTGGGCCCAGCAGTAGATCACTGTAGCGATTTTGGCTTTGTATCTAGGGTTTTTGGTTTTGGTTTTGGTTTTGTGTGTAGAGGTTTGGCTGCGGCGACAGAGATGTTCTGCGGCGGCGAAGTTTTTGGTTTTGGTTTTTATGGAGGGTTTTGTTGTTGCGGTAGCGGCATCTGACGATGGTAAGGTTTCTCGACAGCGGCGTACGGCGAAGGACTTGGCTGATTTTCGAGGTAGCTATGGAAGAGCCAGCACGATACCATGTCAATTTCTTAGGATGCAACGAAGCTTGGAGATTGCATCGGTCGCGTGTTGATTTATATCCGAGACATAACCACTCAGTTTCAGAATACAAAGGGAGGAGACGTATACTCCACTTGGTATACCCCTATTATCGCTAACAAAAGCTACCTGGGAAGAAGTCAAGTTCATCGAGGCCACCTTCCTGGCCTTCAAGCCGTGAAGTCTTGATTCAAGCGCAGAGCCGGCTCTAACCCATGGCAACCATGTGCAAGGGCTTAGGGCCCATGTATGTGGGGGGCCCATGAATAGTAGCATCCTTTAGTATTCCTGCTAAGCCATTGTTTATTTGGATTAAAAATGCAACGAGAGAATAGGCGTGTGGGGGCCCTGTAGTTCATTTCGTGTTTGGTTTTTCTTGTCCGGCCCGGCCGCTCCGATCCTACTTGTAGTCTCTAGACTAGAGATCGATATTTTCTACCGAGAATTGATCAAGTGAACTAGGCAATCCATCTAAGCCTCGCTCTGCTCCCCCTGGTCTTGCTCGCCGCTGCCCGACAACGGGCACATTCAATCATTGCTTAAGCCGATTCTAATGTTAGATTAGATATTTAGGGTTTCTAGTTTCATGTACTCTATCTGTTTAAAATTAAATGGTCTAGATTTGTCTAGATTGACATGTATCTGGACGAGTTTTAGTGTTTAAGACACATAGAAACTAGAGAAGTTCTGAGTAACAATTCTGAACGGACGAAGTATTTTGTCCTTCTCACAATTATAGGTGCTCCAATGTTGCCCCAAAAAAATACAAATCTAGTGCCAGGAAGAGAAATGAAAGAAAATTTTTAGTTTTTCGGTCTTTTAGTGCTTAACAATCATTTTTATCCCATTCAATCTAAGAGTGTGTGGTTCGATATACTTCTTCATATTTTGCGAATGAAAATAGCACGTATAGGTTTATATATTTATATGTGATACATATATAGCCGTTGGGGCCCACGTGTAGGCTTCGTCTTAGGGCCTTCCAAAATATAGAGCCGGCCCTGTTCAAGCGGCGGGAGCCTATCATGTTCTGATATGAACTGACGATGTGGCCACTGCTGAAGGGCACAACTGGGTCGTTGGATGCATCATCAAAGGCGCCGGTTCAACTTACCATTTTAAGCAAAGATTAGCGCCAAGTCTCGTTTACTATTAATTAATGAACCGTTTAATGCCTAAGTGCGGTTACTGTAATAATGCTACTATAAATTACCTTATCTTTCTTAGTTCCTACCTAGTTTTATCTGCTTAGATCTGTTGCTTCTGTGTAGTTCTTGCCCAAACTATTCCAAATCTCCAATTCCCCTAGGGAAGTCCTTGACAGGAACGTGGCGATACCAGGAGGAAGGAAGGTGGCTGGCAAGGGAGTGGCAGAGTAGGCGGCACGGGCGCGGACGAGGGCACGGTGGCCGGCAGAGTAGGTGTCGAAGCAGGAAGCGGAAATAGGGAATTGCTCGGGTTAGTCAACGAGAGAGACAACACATCAAACTATAATATGCTACTAAGATTTTAGAGGTACATACAGTTTTAGTCCTACATCTTGCAACCCGAGAGCAGTTTAGTCCCACAATTTGCAAACTGAGCAAAACTAGTCCCACAACTTGCAATCTGAGAGCCGTTTAGTCCAATTTGATCAAATTTTAACGAGTTTGACCAAATTTGTCCATGTTTGCACTGTCTGAGCTGTAGTTTAAAAAATCGAACTGATACAATCTAAATAAACCAAAAATCGTAGACCTCAATCAGCGTTGTTAAAAATATATTCGCGAAGATGGGGGTTCGTATCCTGCACCTAGAACCGAGCAGGCATGACCAGCTAAGCACTTCACGGTTTATGGAAAAACAAGTGACAAATGTTATTTGTACATACTACTTACAGCAGTATTAGAATTTTTTTTTGCAGGTATTAAAAATTAAATAAATACAAAAATTAACGGGCTTGCTAGCATGCAGCTAGGACTAGATTACGTTTTGGAGGCAAATTGCTGATCGTTATCTCAATTGTTATGTCAGACGATCGTCAATTTTGTTATGCCAAACTGTGATTTTAAAATACTTTGCATATACAATTATTTACTTATTGCATCATTTATAAGTAAAAATTATAATACTTCAAAAATTAAAAACCAGACAATGAACCTGTGGTCCGACTGGTAAAAATATAACCCAACAGCCTCACAGGTTCAATCGCCGGTCTGGTTTTTAAACTATGATTTAAACGCGTGACTTGCATAAAAGGCTGTCATGAACCCGCTTGCTAACCCTCATCTCCAATCTGGCTAACCCCATATGTCTTTACGCATGTTGAATGCAGAACGGCGGCATGACAACGGTCCTCGCCGTGCTTGCGGTAGTGCATTGCCAGCGGGATCAAGCGTGAAACGACGACACAGACGATCATGTGGTTGTTCTTGCGCGACTGATATACATTTTAACCGTGTATGGTTATTTAAGATATAAAGTGTTATATTTTTACATATTAGTGATGCAATAAGTAAATAATTGTCTCTGCAAGATATTTTAAAATTACTGGTTGACCTAAATTATTTTACGATCGTTTGGCATAATAATTAAGATAATAGGCTGCAATTTTCCTTCCAAAACATAATGTAGTAATAGCTGCGTGCCAGCAAGCCCGTTAGTTTTTGTATTTGTTTAATTCTAATACTACTACATATCTCCTGAGGCAGCCGCAAGGCGATCGACGACTAGCTAAACCCATCTGGGGCTCCGTCCCCTTGCCGGCGACATCACCGGTTCGCTCTACCTTCGATGGCCTCAGGGTCTTGGAGGTGTGGCATACCATGGCCTCTCGCTGGCGGAAGGGTTTTTATTTTTTTAGCCTTTTTCAGTGTCCTTTTCAGGATATTGAGGCGGCGACTGCGTCCTAAACTTAGAATAAGGTTCTTTCCCGCCATATCCTCGCTCCACTGACGCGCCTAGCGCATGCGGAGAGGGCTTGGAGTCGTGTGTCCGTCGGATCTCTTGGGATCCGATCATTTTTCATATTCGTCGGTATGGTTTGAGGTCAGTCTCTTTCGATCTACGATTGTTATTCTTCAACGATGGTTGCTGCTCTAGTACGCTGGTTCTATGGGGCCTTAGCACGACGACTTTCCGTCTGGCTACTATAAAAAGCTCAACGATGACAAGCTTTGTCCGGCTCTAGTCATAGAGGGGCGAGGACGGCGACACACTTTTGGCTTGTGCTAGTGTCTATAGTTGTCGCTAGGTAGTCCAATGAGCTATTTGTAATTTCTATTACTTTTATGGCTCTTTGTACTACTGTCGATGATTATTAATAGATCGGTGAAATTTCACAAGAAAATATAATACTACTGTGAACAGTATGTTTTTCGATAAAGGGCGCTTTTATTACGTAGACAGTAACTTACACCCGGCCTTTGCATATAAATGCACACAGCCGACACCAATCCACATAGTCCAAAACATGAGAAGGGAAATACAGGCGAATTACATATCAAACTGAGAAATTGTAAAACGCCTAGGGTGCAGAGGGCAAGTCAATCCGAAGATTATGCTGTCATCCATGTCTGGTAAAAAAGTCCCGTGCCGTATCCTCCAGCCGCGTGCACACCTCCATGAAAAGATCGCGATATTCCGCACGATGCAAAGTCGACCAGACCCGAAGGGTATGAGTATACCTGTAGAGAACCTGCAGAAGAGAGCAGTTTATATCATTAAAAACCTTATTATTTCTACATAGCCATAGCGACCATATAATGGCTATCGCTCCGACCCTAAGAAGATTTTTGTACTTGTTATCAATACCATGTAACCAATTCCCAAAAATGTTGGCAATAGAACGTGGTGGATACAAGCCTGAAGTTGCTTGGGTGATTGACCATATAGACCGGGCAAAACTACATTGGAAAAATAGGTGTTTGATCGTCTCATCATGATGACAGAACACACATCCAGGATTTCCATTCCAATTTCGCTTAATAAGGTTGTCCTTTGTAAGGATAATCCCGCGACGAAGATACCAAACAAAAATTTTGTTTTTAAGAGGTATCTTCATCTTCTAAATCATCCTATTATCCACCACCGGAATAGACGGCTGGATTAAAGCATCATACAAAGAGCTAACAGAAAAGGACCCGTTCTTAGTTAGATTCCAACGGAATTTATCTGGCTCATTCGACAGTTGTACATGTGCCAGGCGATGTAGCAACATGATCCAAGAGTCAAATCTAGAACCAATTAGATCCCTTCTGAACGTTATATTAGGCGGAAACGATTCGAGCACTGTGGCAACCGTTTCCTCCTTATAACGAACAATAGAATATAACGAAGGATATTGTTCTCGAAGGGTAACATTATCTAGCCATTTATCCTCCCAGAACCTTATCTGCGTCCCATTATTATTAGAGAAAGTCCCGAAGCGTAAAAAATGTTTTTTAGACGCCATTAGACCAGCCCAAAAGTGAGAGTCACCAGGTTTCCAAACCATTTGGGACAATGCCTTTGAGCCAATATACTTCCTTTTAATAATAGTTTGCCAAATCCCTTCCTCATTTAATAATTTGAAGAGCCATTTACTAAGGAGGGTTGTATTCTTAACCTGTAGATCATGAATAACGAGCCCACCCTATTCTTTGGGTCTACACAAAACACTCCATTTAGCCAGTCTATACTTCTTTTTCTCATTATCTCCCTGCCAAAAGAATCTTGATCAGAAATAATCCAACCTTTTTAAGACACCTTTTGGAAGTTGAAAAAAAGAAAGCATATACAAAACCATATTACTAAGGACTGAGTTGATGAGTACCAGTCTTCCCCCTATAGAGAGAAGTTTGTCTTTCCAACTACTCAAACGTAACTGTAATCTTTCCTCGACAATCTTCCACTCAGAATTTGTAAGCCTTCGGTAGTGTACCGGAATACCCAAATATCTGATCGGAAAAGTGCCATGACAACAGCCGGAGAGTTCGTTATAAAGGCCAACTTCCTCTTGAGCCTCGCCGAAACAAAACAATTCACTTTTATGGAAATTAATTTTTAATCCCGAAAGATGCTCAAAAGCCGAAAGTATGAGTTTCAGATTCTTGGCTTTTTCAAGATCATGTTCCATGAAAAGGATTGTATCGTCTGCATATTGAAGTATAGATAACCCCCCATCTACAAGATGAGGGATCACCCCTTCAATCTGGCCATCAGACTTAGCACGCTCAATCAAGATAGATAACATATCAGCTACTATATTAAAAAGCATGGGTGATAATGGGTCCCCTTGTCTTAGCCCCTTCTTAGTCTGAAAGTAGCTGCCAACATTGTCATTGACTTTGATGGAAACACTACCACCGACTACAAAGCTTTCGATCAAGGAGCACCAATCCGCAGAAAAACCTTTCATTCTGAGAGCTTGTTGTAAAAAGGACCAATTAACTTTGTCACAAGCTTTCTCAAAGTCAATTTTAAGAATTACCCCATTCAATTTCTTTCTGTGGAGTTCATGAACCGTTTCATGTAAGGTAGCCACACCATCCAGAATGTGTCTCCCTTGCATGAAAGCGGTTTGTGAAGGCCTAACAACATGATCAGCCACAGAGTTCAACCTGATAGTGGCAACCTTGGTAAAAATCTTGAAGCTAACATTAAGAAGACAGATCGGTCTATATTGTTGGATCCGTTCTGCTTCATTAACCTTAGGCAGTAATATGATTTCACCAAAGTTCAACCGAAACAGATCAAGTTGACCCTCATGTAAAGCACTAAACATATTCAAGAGATCTGGCTTGATTACATCCCAAAAAGTTTGGTAAAACTCAGCGGGGAAACCATCCGGACCAGGTGCCTTATTATGCTCCATTTGGAAAATAGCTAATTTGACTTCCTCCTCAGAATAGGGAGCAGTCAGATATTTGTTTTCCTCCACAGAAACTTGGGGTATATCATTAATTTGGGACTCATCCATTGAGAAAGTGACTTCCTCTGGATCCCCAAACAAACCCTTATAATACGTAATGTAAGACTTTAGTTGCTCATGTCCTTCAATCAGCTCGTCATTATGCTTTAAGGAATGAATACGTTTCTTCTTGTGTCTGCCATTGGCAACACTGTAAAAGTATCTAGTATTCGAATCCCCATGCAAAATAAATTGTGATTTAGAACGTTGATACCATTTGAGTTCCTCCTCGCGCAGTAACCGGGCAATCTCCGCATTTGATTGGCTTTTTAGCTCAATTTCCTGCGGAGTGAGCAACCGGGTTTCTGCTAAAGCTTCGAGATCATCAATAGTAGCAGAAAGTCTAAGTTTTTATTTTTAAGAATACCAGCAGTGTGACGCGCCCAACCCCCGAGATGTTTTCGTGTCAAACGCACTTTATTATTCCATCTCTGGGTTGGGGTAGCACCAGCAACCGGTCTTTCCCAAACTGCTTTCACCATATCATGGAAACCATCCCGAAGCAGCCATCCAAGCTCAAATTTGAAAGGACGGCCACAACGTGGTAATGGTAAACCAGTGGTTAGCAAAATGGGAGCATGATCAGACAGAGACTCAATACGTTCTAGAGCGCGTACCGAAACTAGAGGGAAGTGCTCTTCCCATTCTGAGTCCATCAGTACTCGATCAAGTTTTTCATATGTTGGTTCCGCCAAAGAATTATCCCAAGTAAATTGTCGACCAATCATGTTTACTTCCTTCAAATCAAGACTGTCAATGACAACATTAAAAAGGATGGACCAATGATCGTCGAAGCGGCCTTTGCTCTTCTCAAATGGAAACCGAAGCAAGTTAAAATCCCTCCCTATAAGGATAGGGTACGGATTGTCCTTTGCTAAGTTCACCAATTCTCGAAGGAAATCGTCCTTGAAAGCCTCTTGAGCCTCACCATATACAGCAACCAGAGTCCACACGAAATTATCAGCTTTGTTACGGATGTATAGTTTAATATGAAACTCCCCGTCCGCAACAGCTAATATATCCATTGTGTCTGCCCGCACGCCAAGTAAAATGCCCCCAGACCGTCCCCTGGGTGGATGAGAATGCCATATAAAATCTATACCGCCTGATAGGCGATCTAGTATAGTCTGTGAAAATTCTCGTCTACCTGTTTAGCCAAGTCTCGAAGACCTCTGCTATTCAAAAACATGCCATTCATTGGGAAACAATAATAGATTTAGGCGCAAATTCTCGTTTACGAGATTTATTACATTTTTTTCCAGAATTTGATTTACGACCAGAAGCAGTTAGCTCATAAATTGAGCTTAATCTATCTTCGTCCAAACCAACTTCAAGAACTTCACGTACTAGATGAGATAGGATCAGACCATCTATTGAGATGTCTGTATCCTTATCATCAGAGTAGGTGGAAATATAAGAGGCCGAGGCTTTTGGAACAACCGTTAACCGGTCAAATTCCATCTGATTTAAGACCTTAGCAGAAATAGAAACATCACTTACGTTCTTACCTAAACTAATTCCAACAGAATTAAGCTTAGAATTAATGCAAGTCGATGAAAAAGGAATAAAAGACTTGGATGAAGAGGGGTTACCAGCCGTGTCCAGATTCTTCTCCGCCTTCCTGAGCATAGCCTTCTCTAAAGAATCCATGTCAGTAGACGAAGCACCATCGGTACTCACTGGATGCCTTGCACTCCTGCGCAGCACTGGTATCTGAGAGACCTTGAGAAGCTGCAAATGTTGATCATCCTCCACAGCTGCATCCGTCACCGATCCCAGCTCGACCAGCGCATCCTATGTCGAAAAATGCCCATGGCCCTGGCCATCATGTGGCCCAAAACCATCAGCCTCCTGGCCCAACGCAGAACTCTCCTGAGGTGCCTGCCACGTAGTGGGCTGAACCTCCTGTGTCTCCCGCGCAGCAGAAGGTGAAGAGGTAGTCGACGAGGCCGGCTGAGAAGAAGTAGGTGATGCTGGCTGGCCCACGGCAGCCAAGTCCACGAGTGTCCCCACACCCAGAAGCGGAGACGCATCGGCGTGCTGCACCACAGGCGGTGCAGGAGAGGAGGCCGGCGAACGAGACGTGGCTCCAGAAAGATCCGCCTCAACCAAAACCAAAGATGCAGTAGTAGAGAACATAATAGGCCGCTGAAAGAAAGAGCGAGAGCGTCGTGCAGCGTCAACAATAGCTTTACCCCTGGGAGTTTGGGGACTAGGATTGAAAGGCGTGACCGCAAACACAGGCAAAGTAGAAAGCTTGTTGGTCTGAGGACCACCCACAACTGTCTGAGAACTCCCCTGAGTCCGAGTAGTGGTATCATCAGTAGATGGGTCCTTCCCCTTCTGTCCAGTACCATCGTCCTCATCTGAATCATCTCCCTTACGTCTCCAGAACATAGGGGTGAACGTAGGATCAGGGGAGAAATCTGGGGACTCCGGGCGAAAAGTAAATCATAGCCCTTCAACTTCAGAGTAGCAGTAGTACCAATGTAGGGACCTCTAGCATCCACACACTTCTGAAGCGCATTTGGATTCATCATTGCCACACAAATACGCACAATATTGCGACTGTACAGCGTCGGCAAATCCACATCCACTGTCGTACCCAGAAGAGAGCCAACCGCCCACAAGCCATGGAAGTGTCTGATGGTATGAGGAACACCCTCCACATGAACCCACACCTGAGGTAGTACAAAACTCGGCTGGATATCCTGCATCTCCCAGACATTGATAACAATCCGAGCATTATGAGAAGGGACCGGCATCTGTATGCCATCGACACGCTGTAAATCCTCGAAAGAAGGGAAGCTAACAAGGAAAGAATCATCACCATGCGGAAGGGCCTCCCATTTCCACTGAGTACTGAGAGGGCATATCCTTGTCATCTGAGACTCAATGACAGACGCAGGCACCACCGCACCCACCATAGTCACCTTAGCTGTCGGTGTACACTTTGGAGCCAAGTTTGCCTTGAAAATGCTATCAGGCAACTGATTGAAAAGAGTATCTTCGGTACCATTACCTGCCACAATCATCGTAGGCTTGGGCAATTTCAACGTTGGACACTTGGCGGTGGGGTGAGCAGAATTATTACAAACCAAACAGTAATGCTGAACCGGACAATTTTTGGAAGCATGAGTATCAGCAGAGCATTTCCAGCACTTCACCATCTTCTTGGTCTTTCCAGTATCAGCCTGACCAGAAGAATCCCCAATAGCAACCACAGCTGTAGAGACAGCAGAAACTAGCGGCTCTGGCATGCTCACGGCCGGCGGAGGACCATACATCATGCCCGGTGTGAGCACCGGTGTAGGTTGAAACTGAGGCTGAAAAGTCTGCTGCGTAGGCACCGCAGATGGCTGCGACTGTGCTCCCTGAACATTCTTCTTTTTCTTACGTTTATTCCGTGGCACCACCGGATCAGCAACAGCAGCGAAAGGTTGCGCAAATTGCGGAAACATCTGCGCATATTGCTGAGGCGGGATGATTGGTGGGAAAACCGGCCTAGCAAAATTCATCTGTGGCTGGAAGAACTGCCCCATGGGCTGAGCATTGAACCCCGATGGACCCGCAGGACGGAACGGTGGCTGAAGAGGCCTGAAAGGAATTTGACTATCCATCCCTGGTTGTCCTCCACCAGGTAGAACCGAGAGCAGCGCTGGATTGGCAGACGTAGCAGCAGCTCCTCCCGCCGGCGCAGCAGCAGTACCTCTCGCCGACGCAGCAGCAGTTCCTCCCGCCGGGGGCATGGATGGTGCAGCCGGCGCAGCAGATCCTCCCGCCGACGTGTGAGGCTGGGGCACCGCAGCCATCACTGCACGGACGAAAGAAGGTGACCCCGGCGTCCAGAAGCGGGCGTTAGGGCAGAGCAAGGTCAATGGCGGCGCGGAGGAAGCAGGCGCAGCAGTCGAGCGACGAAGCGAAGAGGTGTCGAGGGAAATCGATCTCCGAAGGCACGGAGCACGCTTATGGCCCGACCCCGACCCCGCCAGGACTCCCGCCCGCGACCGAGTCCCACCTGGCCCCGATACCAGAGAATCCGCGCTAGTGGGTCCACCCGTCTCCGCCACTTTCGCTGCAAAAGAAGGAACGAACTCCGCGAGCGTAGGAGGCGGCGTAATCCGACGCCTCGGCAGAGGGCCTCGCCACGTGCCCATGCGCGGACGATGCGACAGCCGCAGACCCGACGGCGACGACGAGGAACACCGGCGATCACCCGGCGCCAGACCAGTCGTCGGGGGCGATGAAGATCTTGCATGTTGAATCCGGGGAGGGGATCCTACCCCAGACGACCGACGGCCCTTCCGAAGATCCCAGTAGCGCGAGGTCTGAGAGGGATAGCCCGCCTCCTCCCAGAAGGCCTGCAGCGAACTCCGGTGATCCTTACGACGAGACACCGTCGTCCAATCTCCTTCGTCCAGGGCCTCTTCCGCCATCTGGATCGCGACATGGTTCTCCCCGAGATCCATCAGCCCGCCGAAGCGACTGCCGAGGACGGCGCCAGCAGCAGGCCGCGCCTCCATGGCGGCCACCGGCGGTGGCAGATGGTGGCCAAGATGGCGGCTTGTTGGTTGATCGCCTCCCCGTTATAATGTTACTTAGTACTAGTGCATCATGTATAGCCTGCTCGTTCTAGGAGCAGGGTTCGAACCCTGCCTCTGCCCAATAACTTACGGTTCATACAGCAAAAACGTGGAAAATTTTGGTCAAACTTGTTAAAACTTGATTAAATTGGACTAAATTGTTCTCATATTGCAAGTTGTGAAACTAGTTTTGCTCAGTTTGCAAGTTGTGGGACTAAACTGCTCTTAGGTTGCAAGTTGTGGGACTAAAAGCGTATATGCCTTAAGATTTTACTTCTTATAATTCAATCAATTATCTATGGGAACTGCCGGTTGCGTTGGGTAAACATGGAGGCGGTTTTCAAAAAAAAGGTCGCCACGAGTTCAAACGGACCGGAGGGAGTGGGACAAAGATATAAACATAGTGGAACTGACAGTAGATGGGAAGGAAAGAGTACAAAACCACGTGCATCGTCATGAAGAATTTTAACATATACATTCCCCTTTCACTAAAATAAAATAAAATAAAATAAAAACTCTGCGGACATCCTTTTTCACACATAAAACGGCTGGAGCGGTATCAGTTCATATGAGGGGCATGGTACTTGTAGTACAGAAGCGGTAGGACAAAGAGAGAAACATAGTAGAAGGCGTAGTAGATTTGGTACAACTCCATCGTCTTCTTGATGCATGGCGACCCCCGGCCCATCTTGAAAAGGGTCTGCATCACCTAATTCCTACAAAAAAAATACTCCCTCCGTTTCAAAATAGATGTATCAAATTTGTCAAATTTTAAATAAATCTAGACACTTTTTAGTACTTCCTCTCACCCATATTAATTGACTTGGATTTGTCAAAATTTGGATGAATCTGGACACTATTTAGTATATAGGTTCATCCAAAATTTGACAAATCCAAGTCAATTAATATGAGCCGGAGGAAGTATATAGATTCTTCTAAAATTTGAAAAATCTAAGACATCTATTCATGGACGGAGGGAGTAGAACCTTCAAGATGGGATCCTCCCATACAGACCAATGCCCCGGCCGCCAACGCGCCGCTGCCCTCACCGTCTCGGTCCACATCTCCTTCGTTCTAGCTCCGCCTCTAAACGTTTTTCTTTTGATGATGATGCTCTCTTCGAAACTTCGACTAGGAACGAAACAGCCATTGGCGTAGGGTGTCAAATGGGATCCCATCAAAATCCTACTTCTAGTTTATTTGTTAAAATCTAGTTTAAATTTTGAGAAAAAAATTATACGAGATTTTAGCAAATGAACTAAAAGTGAGATTTTGATGGGATCCCATTTGACACCCTATATTGCCGATCGATTGTGGTCTGCGAGTCCAAGCATCGACGTATGCCAGACTAACTCAGATGAGGGAGGAGAAGACGTGGACGAACTAATAAGCAAACAGGGATAATAGAGAATTGTCGAAATACTAGTAGTGTCGATTGTCATTGTAAAAAGAAGCATCCAAAGAACTTCTTCTCGTGAATGAACATATACTCTCTCTGTCCAGAAATAGCTGACTTGAGTTTGTCTAGATTTAAATGCATCTAAAGTTCTAGACACATTTTAGTATATAGATACATTTGAATCTAGACAAAATCCAGATCAGTTATTCTTGGACGGAGGGAGTAGTTAAGAAGGGTGAAACAATATTTCTCAAAGTAAAGAGTACAAAGACATATTCATCATCGTGAACAAGTTTTAACAGAAAAAACTAGTTACATCAATTTCTCCTTCACGAGAGGAACACTGGTCTTGTTGTACCTAGATACTATGTCTGCGATATAAGCTTTGATAGACACGTAGCTGATTGGGAAAGCTCCTGTTTACCCCTTGTGATCTAGCAACTCGAAAGAAGGCGAACAACCTTGCAATACAACACAAGACTTGGCAAACAACTTGTACAAGGCGACAATCATAATAATATATAAGTACATCCAAGGTTCAGATTTGCTTTCAAACCAAAACACTAGCAGCTGCAGTCGTTTACGCAATCTTCTTTGCAAGGAAACAAGATGATAACGGTTATCCGTTATCTAGGAGGGAAAAGCTATATACTTCTGAATTTTGCAGAGCTATCTCAGCAGACTAGCACGGTTACCCTATAAGCCGACAGGCAGCTTCATGCTAGCCGTGTGTTGAGATGCATGCACGATGTCAATCTGATTCATGTCACTCCATGGCATATCATATGGATGCACTTCCCGCTGCCTCCTCCTCCAACTCCAGCACTAGTAGTATATGATTTATTTACTATGGATCTCTCATAACCACGCCCTCCACTTGTCAAGTGAATTGGTGTATGGATAATCCTATTATGTCTCCTCATTTCCCCTCGACTGAGTTGGTCCCTTTGTATCATGGTTGTGGTGTCCCTTCTCTTCTTCCATTTATAAAGAAGTGAGTGTGCATCGTCTTTAATTCTTGCCAGTGTTGTACTGCTGCAGTAAACACGAAGGGTTCATGCACTAGGTTGGCTATTGGTGCACTGAATAAGTTAAGAAAATAATTTATTTTCATGAAAGAAGAAATTGTTTGGTAACAAAAAAATCATCACAAAACACAACAAGTAGTGAAGAAACTAGTGATCATTTAAAATGCAACATACCAATAAATTTTTATAATAAGTTCTCAAAACATATTTTAGAAGACCAATTCTTTTGCACATTTAAGAACCATGTTGCACGATGTGAATGTGCAACAATATACAACCGGCCGGCTTTTGTTTGGAAAAAAGCTAAAAACAATGGAACAACACATTTAAATGACTAAAATAATGTATATGTACACTATAAATACAAGGTGTGTACTTTCAAGATTTTCAATTAGTGGAAATTAAAAGTGCAACCGTGGAAGGAAAAAATAAACAACTCATTTCACACACAAAAAAGAATTAACTACATAGGGGAGAGGGAAATTGATTAACAGAGCAACAAAGAACAGTCCTAAAGAAAAATATAATCCCTCTTTCCCACAATTGGAACAGCACACTAGTCTCCAACAAACCCGTCAAGAAAGTATTATCATGGTATAACATCTGTAGGTGTACCTAGGAGCGGGGCTACTTAGGGGAAGGGATAATTTTATATTATTTTTGTACAGGAGAACCATCCATTGTTTGATAAAAAATTTCCTGGATCAATTAGTTTTAAAAAATTGAGCTTGCTTATCTTAGCATGTTATCATATGACAAATAAATATTTAAGAGACAACCTCTTCAATGCATTGTCTCTTGAATGTGTTTCTATATTCAATTATTTGGGGAGGCTTCCATGCTTGAGATTGGACTAGAATTTTTTTCTTCCTATGACACCATGCAAGAGTCATATCTTAACTAAGAAGTGACCCTAGATCACTTGGTTAGGGAAGTGGATGTTTAATCCAGCCACCCAGGTTCAAGTCCTCGTGGACGCAAATTTGGGTTCTTAAAATTTCAAAAACAAAATCTCTGTAGACGCTTCTCCTACCGCATTTCCTTTATAAAAAAAGTTGTACATTCACTAAGATATAACACCAACCTCTCACATCATTACGTATAGTGCCACATAACCATTTTGACTAAGAAACCACACTAAGAGTCTAGCATACTTAGGGAGGTGATATATGTAATTTAATTAAGATACAACTATTTTATTTCACACCAAAGGGACCCTATCCCCTTCTACTATTAACTAGGTTTTTATTTGCGGGACAATGAGGTTAAGATATACTACCCTTCGTTTCAAAGCTTAAGGCTTTTTTTCTAAAAGTCAAGTTTGACCAAGTTCTTAGAAAAAAGTATTAACATTTATAATACAAAATCCATACACTCTGATACATTATGAAACATATTTTCACATGGTATCTATATATTATCATAGTTCTTGATAGTTTTTATGAAAATTTGATCAAACTTTCCGTATCTTGACTTAAAAAAGATTAAGCCTTAAGCTTTGAGACGAAGATAGTATGTTCCTTGTACCCTTTTTCTTTTTCGCCTAGGGCAAAAGATTCCTAGCTGTGTACACCCCAGGCAGTTGGTCGGGGATAAAAGGAGGAGAGAGAAGGAAAAAGGGAGGAGAGAGAGGGAGAAAAGGAGAAGAGTGGGATGGTGGGCAGAAAAGGAGGAGAGAGAGGCTGATAGTGGGACAAAATTGGCGAAAAGACTACATCCAGATCCCCCAGGAGAACGTTGGCAGGCTATGGGTGGTCTAGGTTTGCTAGATGGAAAATAGGCCAAATTCGGATGAAATCGAGGTCTTGGGGGTGTGGTTTAGCCGCGTTTCACCATCTGAATGAAAAAGGGTGGTTCCGAGGCCTTCCTAGGGGCGTGAGTGGAGATGCTCTTAGGTTCATATTACCTGCTTAGACCTTCCATATTTTCTTGTTTGAAACTTTGGAAGGGATCCCACAAAGGTGTGCATAGGGTGGTGGTGCATGAGGGAGGGGGATGGGGTGGATAGGGCGGTGGAGCGGCGAGGGAGGGAGGAGCTAGGTGGCGAGCTCGACGGCGAGGCCAGTGCTGGTGAGGTGGAGGAGAGCGAGGTTGGGAAGGCGTGGGCCGGTAGGAGGTAGGTGGGGCAGAGGTGGGAGGAAGGTGGTCCAGTAGGACGCGCAACACGATTTTTGATACTATCGATTTAGCCGGCACCACAAGTTGCCTCCCTGTGGCCTGGGGTGGCCAAGGGACGTCGGATAACCAATTTATGTGCCCCAGATGAAAAACTAAATTGGAGGAGACTGTTGGGAGCCGTTTTGCGTCGACGCCTCTATTTTGTGGTTTTAATGGTTTTAGGCCTGGAGGAGGGACGAGTGGAGACCTATAAACATATGCCAGAAGGGGGCGCATGCGACGCCAGATAAAGGAGAGGGCATTTCTAAACCGCGATCGACACCGAGCCAGAACGGGACTAGTGACTCCAGTCCATCTCGGCCATGGAACCGACACGTACAAGCGCGCCGTGCAAACGCTGACCTGAGGCTGAAACCACCGACCATCTCATGTTTACCCCTTGTGATCTAGCAACTCAAAAGCAAGGAAAGCTTAATTTTTCTGTTTCTGCAAAATCATGACTCAAGTGTCTGCTAAGAAGATGTGCAATACAACACAAGAGACTTTGGCAAACAACTTGTACAAGGCGACAAACATAACAAGCACCCCAAGGTTCAGATTTTCAAACCGAAAACACATGATTCACAGGTTTTAGGTCTCTAGCAGCTGCAGTCGTCTACGTGATCGTCTTGCAAGGAAACAAGATGGTAATGGTTAGCCGTTAGATGGGAGGAAAAACTACGTACTTCTGAATTTTGCAGAGCTATCACACGCTTCGCAGCAGACTAGCACGGTTACCCTAAAAGCCGACAAGCAGCTTCAAGCTAGGCTGCTAGCCGTTTGTTGAGAATCATGTCCGATGTGCAGTCTGATCTACAGCTTCAGGAGAATTCTCGACTTGTAGTTGATGTGATTCATCTCACTCCATGCCATATCGTATGGATGCACTTCCCGGTGCCTCCCCCTCCAACTTCAACACTAGTATATGATTTACTATTTACTATGGATCTCTCATCACCACGCCCTCCACCTGTCAAGTGAGTTGGTGTATGGGTAGTCCTATTCTGGCTCCTCCTTTGCCCTCGACTGAGTTGGCCCCTTTATATCATGTTGTGATCTCCCTTCTCTTCTTCCATTTATAAAGAAGTGAGCGCAACGTCTTTAATTCCAGCCAGTGCTGGACTGCTGCAGTAAACACGAAGGGATCAAGGTTGGAAATTGGTGCACCGAATGAGCTAAAAAATAATTGATTTTTATATGAAAGGAGAAATTGTTTGGTGGGTATTCAATGCTTCAAGACGTCGAAATGATCCATATAATAATCGAGAAGTATAAGAACCTCATTTTGGGTGAAGAGGTTATGGAGAAATATTTAACTGGACTTGATGTCAGAAGGTGAACTCAATCAAAACTAGACACTACCCTTGTACAGTTATACCAGTCGCGACTTAACAACTCTATTAAAATATGGGCCGGCCTACTGCCGGACAATCACTTTGGCTCCCGTACTCCATGTGTGGACCTTTTTTGAATTTTTCAAAAGGCATCAAATATTTTCAAAAATGTGTATTTGTGTAGCCACCAACACAAAATACAAGTATGCAAAATTTCAATGAAAACTTTTAAAAGTTGGAAGGAAAAAAAGAAACAACTCATTAAAAAAACTGATTAACTACATAGGGGAGAAGGAAATGGATTAAAAGAGCAACAAAGAACTGTCCTAAAAAAAATTATACTCCATCTTCCCCATAATTGGAATAATAGACTAGTCTCCAACAAATCCTTCGGAAGAATTATCATGGTATAACATTTGTAGGTGTACTGGACTACTTAAGGAAAGAGAGATTTCAATATTATTTTACACAGTAGAACCATCCATTGTTTAATAAAATTTTCATTGGCTTAATTAGTCAAAACAAAATTGATCTTGAGTATCTTAGCATGTTATCATACAAAAAAAATATTTAAGAGACAATCTC
Organism: Avena insularis; assembly: GCA_023614405.1. Classification (NCBI taxonomy): domain Eukaryota; kingdom Viridiplantae; phylum Streptophyta; class Magnoliopsida; order Poales; family Poaceae; genus Avena; species Avena insularis. The sequence continues at coordinate 370,314,549 of CM042695.1, read as the reverse complement.
TTCAATGCATTGTCTCTTGAATGTAGATTCTATATTTAATGATTTCGGGGCTCTCATGCTTGAGATTTGACTATAATTTTTTTCTACTTATGGCTCCGTGCAAGAGTTGCATTTTAACTAAGAAGTGAGCCTAGATCACTTGGTTAGGAAAGTGGATAGACAATCCAGCCACTCAGGTTCAAGTCCAGATTTGAGTTCTTATTGTTTCAAAAACAAAATTATTGTAGGGGCTTCTCCTACCCTATTCCTTTCAAAAAGAGAGTTGCATCTTAACTAAGATACAACACCAGCCTCTCACATCATTAACTATAGTGCCACTTCTGAATTTTGCAGAGCTATCGCAGGAGACTACCACAGTTACCCTACAAGCCTACAAGCTTCAAGCTAGCCGTTTGTTGAGAAGCATGTCCGATGTGCAGTCTGATCTACAGCTTGAGAATAATTATCGACTTGCAATCCATATGATTCATGTCACTCCATGGCATATCATATGGATGCACTTCCCAGTGCCTCCCCCTCCAACTCTGGCACTAGTATATGATTTATTTTGTTTTGGTGCATCTCCTCCGCATTAACAAGCGACCTTCAGATTAACTTGTACATATACTTTATGGTATATATACATATACTATGGATCTTTCATCACCACGCCCTCCATCTGACAAGTGAGTTGGTGTATGGATAGTCCTATTATGGCTCCTCTTTTCCCCTCGACTGAGTTGGCCCCTTTGTATCATGTTGTGATCTCTCTTCTCTTCTTCCATTTATAAAGAAGTGAGTGCATCGTCTTTAATTCCAGCCAGTGTTGCACTGCTGCAGTAAAACGAAGGGGTCAGACACAAAGGTTGGAAATTGGTGCACCGAATGAGTTAAGAAAATAATTGATTTTTATGAAACAATAAATAGTTTGGTGGTTATTCAATTCTTCGAGACGTCGAAATGATCCATATAATAATCGAGAAGTGTAAGAGCAAGGTTAATAATAGAGTCGGCAGTCGGCTTTACACATATGCCATGTCATCTAGCGCCATCAAAAAGCCCAACAGTATAATAGGCTAGCTATTTGACTGACTATTAAGTGGGCTCTAATTAAGAATTAATTACTTAATACATGCAAACGATTGGGCCTAGGCTGCATGCAGCAGGACCTTTTCTTGCTAGCTGTGCTGCAGCCGGGCGATAAAACAAGCACCCGCTTTCCTCTCTCTCCTTATTTATTTCTCTTCCATGTATGATTTTGATGACATGGCGTGTACTATAGCCTGCTGATTAGGATTATTGTACTTGCTCTAAGAACCTTATTTTGGGTGAAGAGATTATGGAGAAATATTTAACTGGACCTAATGTATAGAAGGTGAACTCAATCAAAACTAGACACTGCCCTTGTACAGTTATACCAGCCGCGACTTAACAACTCTATTAACATATGGGCATACTGCCGGAAAATCACTTTGGCTCCCGTACTCCATGTGTGGACCTTTTTTGAATTTTTCAAAAGGCATCAAATATTTTCGAAAATGTGTATTCGTGTAGCCACCAACACAAAATACAAGTCTGCAAAATTTCAATGAAAACTTTTAAAAGTTAGAAAAAGAACTCATTAAAAAATGATTAACTACATATGGGAGAAGGAAATGGATTAAAAGAGCAACAAAGATCTATCCTAAAGAAAATTATACTCCATCTTCCCCATAATTGGAATAATAGACTAGTCTCCAACAAATCCTTCGGAAGAATTATCATGGTATAACATCTGTAGGTGTACTGGACTACTTAGGGAAAGAGAGATTTCAATATTATTTTATATCAGTAGAACCATCCATTGTTTGATAAATTTTTCATTGGCTTAATTAGTCAAAACAAAATTGACCTTGAGTATCTTAGCATGTTATCATACAAAAATATATATTTAAGAGACAATCTCTTCAATACATTGTCTCTTGAATGTAGATTCTATATTTAATGATTTCGGGGCTCTCATGCTTGAGATTGGACTAGAATTTTTTTCTACCTATGGCTCCATGCAAGAGTTGTATTTTAACTAAGAAGTGAACCTAGATCACTTGGTTAGGAAAGTGGATAGACAATCCAGCCACTCATGTTCAAGTCCATATTTGAGTTCTTATTATTTCAAAAACAAAATCGTTGTAGGGGCTTCTCCTACCCCATTCCTTTCAAAAAGAGAATTGCATCCTAACTAAGATACAACACCAGCCTCTCACATCATTAACTATAGTGCCACTTCTGAATTTTGCAGAGCTATCGCAGGAGACTACTGTTATATGTTGATCCAAATTCTACAAAGTATAGGCTAACTTCTGACGAGTGGAGCGAGGCCCGTCGCCGGAGGCTTGGCCGAGTGTAACGATACGGATCGTCGAAGACCAAGGTTTCCACCGATATATAAACCTCTTGTAAGCCGCCGGTTGGAATAGTTGCATCTGTGAAATCCCCGGCGTTTGTAAACACTCCCCGATATAGTGAAGTTTTGCTGGCTGACGCTCGTGGTTTTTTCCTCTCTTTGTTGGAGAGGGTTTTCCACGTTAAATCTGTGTCCCCTTGTTGTGATTTTGTTCTCATTCTTGTCGCAATTATAACAACTACCACAGTTACCCTACAAGCCGACAAGCTTCAATCTAGACGTTTGTTGAGAAGCATGCCCGATGTGCAATCTGATCTACAACTTGAGAATAATTATCGACTTGCAGTCCATATGATTCATGGCACTCCATGATATGGATGCACTTCCCGGTTGAAAGGGCATGTATGCCCCCATGTGTGGTTTTGGTAATTAATGACAATCTCTATGGACTAATGTGTAAATTGAGTTTCACTTGTAGGCTTGTCCATTGGCATCACTTGGGCCATGTGTTGGTCTCAAGGTTGGAAGATGAAGAAATGTCCAAGGGCTTTGTGCCCATTGGAATCATGAAGAAAGAAGGAGCTTGAAGGTTGATCAAGACATGTGCAAAGAGTTGCATCAAGATGGATCAACCTCAAGTAGGGATGAAGAAGGGCGAGCTCAAGATGCGCCATCTCTAGAATATCTCATGCTTGAAGCTTGCCATCCTCATGCTCATGGAATGATGAAGACAAGTTCAAAGAAGAGGTGTCCCCATGGAGTATGGGGGAGCAATTTGCAAGTCTTCATCTTCATCAAGCAAGAGCATCCAAGAAAGGTGTTCCCACTATAGAAGAACAAGACGGTCTACATAAAGTTCAAGTGGGATGCTCAAGGCAAAGGTATGTTCTTGATAGGTCTTCTCTTTTTCCGGTCTCGTATTGTTAGTTGGGAGACCGGGTTTAGGATAGATAGCCGTTCTATCAAGAGGGGCTCTCAAGCGGGTGTCTCGTTTGCATTGTTCGGAGAGAGCTCAAACATTTGCATTCATAGCATCATCTTTCTTGGTTGTTATTTGGTTCTTGTCCATGAGAGTATCTAGAGATTGTGGTCATCATCATAACAATCTCTAGTTCATCATCTAAGGATTTCACTTGCATATCTTATTGCGGTTTTTGATCTTGCGAGTTTTTCGGCTCCACACCTTGGGGGATACTTCACATATATATTCATAGTATTTTCTCCCAAGGTGATACCCAATATTTCTAATTTTTGTTGGATTCTATTCGTCATTATCTTTCCAACAAAATTGGTTTCATCCCAATCGGAGTTTCCAAGCTCAACTTCTTGTGTTTTGGGTTTTGGAGGTTTTACCGGTTCATCGCTTCTAGAGAGGTCATATCTTTCTCAATTTGGTTTTATACTTCCATGCTGGACTATTATGTTTCTTTGCCTAATCTTGTAAAACTTTTCGTTCTCTTCAAAACGAGCCCAAGATTCATCAAAAACGGAGTCCGGGATCAAAAGTTATTGAAGTTTTCGTGCAATATTGTCCTGTGTTTTTGCTTGAGCGGAAGTTCCGGCCCAAGTTCCGACCCAACCCAAGTTCCGGCCCAAGTTCCGACCCAAGTTCCGGCCAGGTTCAGTAACTTGTGTTTCTATTTGCCGGAAGTTCCGGTGGGAGGCCGGAAGTTCCGGTGGGGGCGCGAATCTGGCCCAAACGGTCAGTTTTTCCTTGTCCTATTTAAGGGGGGCTTCTTCCCCAATGGTTCTCTATCTTTTGAGCTCGTCTTTGCCCACCATTGTTGACTTTTTTGAGCTCTCTTACTCCCTCTACCTCCCATGATTCTTACATCTTTTTGAGGGAAAAGTGAGAGGAGATCTAGATCTACAATCCCACCCAGTCAAATCCCTTTTTTGTGAAGGAATCATTGGGATCTAGATCTTGGAGAGTTTTGTGTTCTCCTCTTGTGTTCTTCCTCCCTTATTCCCCCAATAGCTTTTGTAGCTTTGTTGGAATTTGGGAGAGAAGGACTTGCCCTTGCATTTGGTGCATAGGTTTGAGTTCTACTCTTGTGTTCTTCCTCCTTTATTCCCCCAATAGCTTTTGTAGATTTGTTGGAATTTGGGGGAGAAGGACTTGCCCTTGCATTTGGTGCATAGGTTTGAGTTCTCCTCAGAGATTCGGCGAGTTCAAGCTTGTGAGCTTGTTTCTCTTGGGTTCCTTGGAACCCTAGGCAGTTAATGTGGTTGGATTGTTGACCTTTTGTGGTCTTGTTGACCTTTTGTGGTCTTGTAGCCTTTTGTGGCATTGTTGGCCTTTTGTGGCTTTGTTGTTGGGAGCCTCCAATTAAGTTGTGGAGTTAGCCCCCATCTTGTACGGGTTCGGTGACCGCCCTCAAGCGTCCCATAGTGGAGCAAGTGCCCGCCTTTTGTGGTGCGCACTTGGGAGAATAGGGTGAGCCTTTTGTGGCGTCGGTGAGTTGCGTGCTTCCGCATCCGGGGTGAGGCCTTGTGTGGCGTTGGGTGAGCATCGAGCCACCACACCTCGAGGTGAGCCATTTGTGGCGTTCGGAGAGCATTGCGCCATCGCACCTCTCCAACGGAGACGTAGCTTCTTTGGAAGTGAACTTCGGGAAACAAATCTTCGTCTCCGCGTCCATCGGTTATCTCTCAACCGAACCCTTTACTTATGCACTTTACATTGTGATAGCCATCATGCTTGAAGTATTTATACCTTGCTATCACCTTGTTGCTTGTATTGCTTAGCATAGGTTGTTGGTGCACCTAGGTGAACTTAGTGGCTAGGTTTTGTGCTCAATAAATTAAACGTTAGTTTTATTCCGCATTTACTTGAGCCTAAACCGTAATATTTTTAAAAGCCTATTCACCCTCCCCTCTAGGCGACTTCCTTTGTACTTTCAATTGGTATCAGAGCGAGGTCTCTCGCTTTTAGGCTTAACCGCCTCGAGAGTAAAGATGTCTCCTAGGGGTTTAGTGCACTCTCACACATTTGATTTTGATGGCACACATTATGAAGTTTGGCGTACTCACATGCTTAGTCATTTCCGGGCCATTGACCCTATCATTGAGCGTATTCTAGATATGGGCTTGTCTCCTCCTAAGGATCCCCAAAATCTATCTTTGGAGGAGAAGACAAACTCTTATCTCGAAGCTCAAGCATCTAATGTGCTTGTTAATGTTGTGAGCTTTGTAGTTCTTTCCTCAATCATGCCTTTTCGGAATGCTCATGATATTTGGACCAAGCTTCAAGCAAAATATGATGTGTCCAAGCTTGATAAGGATGATTGTGTTCCATCCACCTCCGGCCACGATGAGTTCTCATCCTCTTCCACTTCACCAACATATGAGTTATCTCAAGGTAATGATATGGTGAGTGGTGATAGAACTTGTAATGTAGATAGTGAGATTTCCATTCATGATCCTTTGTCTCTATCTCATTGCAATGGTGTATCTTTGGGCATGAACACTTGTAGGACCACATGTGTTTTACATCCTAGTGTTGATTGCCCTTGCATATCATGTATAAATTCCTTGAATATGTCTCATGATGATATGCTTGCTTTGCCTTGTTGCCATGATGAATGTGCTTCTATTTCCTCTAGTTCTTGTGTTGCTAACCATGTAGAGGAAAGTGAAGATTGTGTGGGCCAAGGCAAGGTTGTCATTGGAGCTTCATGTGTTCCCTCATCATCATCCTCTTCCAATGTTCACTTGTGCCTCATGGCTAAGGGTTCAAAGGTAACCTCTCCTTTGGACTCCAATATATCTCATGATGATGTGAATGTTGATCATATAGAAGTAGATGATGATGTTGTTTCCTTAAAAGAGAAGGGGGGGCTAGTCCTTCGTGCTCTTCATCCTAATAAAAATGCTTGCTCTACTTTCATTGAAATCTTGACTTGTGCTATTGAAAGTAGGCAACTAATATATGAGCATGAGGAGAAAATAGATAAAATAAGTAGTCTTGAGCGTGAGTATGCTAATGAAATTGCCAACCTAAATGAAGCTCTTGAAGAGGAACAAAACACTAAGGATTCTCTTGAGGAGGCCTTTGCTCTAGAGCTATCTAGAGTAAAGAAATCTCATGATAGAGAGTTTGAGGTGGCAAGTGCTCTTCAAATTAAAAATGATGAACTTGAAGTTGCCTATGCTAAACTCCTTGAGGATTTTGAGCACCTCAACAATGGCTCTAGGGTCATCAAGGGTGAGCTCATCAAACTCACCGAGTCACATGAGCAACTTAAAGCTTCATATTCTAAAGAGCTTTCCAAGTTGCACTCACCTCTTGCTTTTATTGATGATGCGTGTGCTACTAACTCTATTTATTGTGAAGCATCTATCTTGAAGGAGAATGTTGAGCTAAAGGCTCAACTTGCTTTGCTAACTAGCAACTATGGGAAATTAGAAGAAAGCCATACCAAGCTCTCAAGCTCGCATGAGGATCTTCTAGTCTCCCATGGTAGGCTAAGGTTAGCTCATGAGGCCATTGTGTCAAAGGTAACATCTAGTGGGCCTCATGTGGACATTAGCACTACATCTACTCCTAATGCTATATTGCCATGTGCTAGTCCTTGTAATTCATCCTCTCACAACCATGCTAAATCTTGTGATGAATTGCATCATTTGCCTTGTTGCTCTAACAATGAAGCTTCTACTTCCTATAGTATTGTTGTTGATACTAACCATGTAGAGGAAGTCAAAGAGCTCAAGGCTCAAGTCACTTCTTTGAAGAATGACTTGAAAAGGTGTCATGAAGGGAAGACCACACTCAAGAAGATGTTGAGTGTGCGACGTCCCCCAAGTGACAAGAGTGGGCTTGGACTCAACTCCAACACCAAGAGCAAGCCCACTAACTCGTTGAAGCACAAGGGGAACAAGAATAAGGGCCAAGGACAAGTGAAGAATCCGGCCAACATTGTGTGCTTCAAGTGCAAGGAAGAAGGGCATCATGTGAGGGATTGCCCATTGAAGAAGAAGCCTCTTAGTGGGAAGCAACGAGGGAAGCAGCCTCAAGCTCCTCCACAAGCTCAAGATGGGCCACTTCCCAAGAAGACTCAAGCTCTTCTTCATGGTGCAGCTCCTCCCAAGAAGAAAGATGGCAAGAGAAGAACTTGCTACATATGCCGTGAGAAGGGACACCTTTCTTCCTCATGCACCATGGGTATCTCCTCATATCATTCTATCTTGATTGATGATGCTTATTTTCTTCGTAAGGATGAGATGGGCAATGTGTTTGCCAAATTTGTTGGTGCCCAAAGTGGTGTCAAGAGAAGAACCATTTGGGTGGCCAAACCTATTGTGACTAACTTCTTAGGACCCAACTTGGTTGGGGACCAACAAGCTAAAACTTGATCAATAGGTGTTTTTGGAGGGCATTGAAGACTTGACAACCTTATGAAGATTTGAGGGATCTTCATCTATTCCTTCTTATGAAAGTCAAGTTATTTGGGTTATCATGCATCTATTCTATATCCAATGTTCCTCCTTCCGGTAACTTGTGCTTAACTCCTTTACATTTATAGTTACTTGCTCCCTTGTGTATGTGTTGGTTTTGTACCTTGCATGTGTTTGTACATGTTGTGCTTCCCACTTACCTATATTGATCTATGATGTATATTTGTGTATGTTGGTTAGCACACCATGTATTTGCGTTTTGGTTTGGAGCCTTTATTGTTTCTAGTAGGTATCTTATTTGGCTCTTATGAGGGATTAATGGACTATTCCGTTTTGGGGGAGTGTCATGCTTGGGCATTCCACAATCCTAAAATGTGTGTACATGAGGAAAACCACTTAGTAGTTTTATTACATGTTTATCTACTCTCTATGTGGTATGTCTCTCTCATGAGAATCTTATATTCCATAATGTCCATTAATACCTCTATTTTGTTTTTCTTGCCTCTTGTTGTTATTTCTTGGTTTATCACATTATGGGGGAGTCATATGCTTTGTGCATATTACAAACCTAGAAAATGTGGACATTTGAGGTAGTGCCACTTAGATTTGATATTGAGAATTATCTAGTTCCTATGTGGCACATTTGCTCATACAAGTTCCAATTTACTTAAATGTTTTTATTGCTCATCTTTTGGATCTTGTTTGTGAGAGTGATTCTTGGTATGTGTTTCCTCATATTTGGATCTACATATCCTCATGGGAATCACTTGCTTCTATTTAATCCAATCACTAGTGATTGTGTGACTATTTGAAGCAATCAAGAATCTCTTTCGAAACATCAAGCTTAATTCCTATCTTGTTATATGCTTCTTTGTGTGAATATGATCTTGGATATCCTTGCAAACTACCTCGGGAAAGTTATCCCTATTACTTCTTGTCCTTGGACAATTAGTATTTAATATATGGTAGATTTTATTGATCATATTCACTTTTGCATTTTCTTATTTGTCTTTTCTTTGGTCAAGAAAATGTTTTTCTATTTGCTCCCAAGATTTCCTTGCCTCTTGTGGATCTTCTTATTTTATTTATTTCCCCTTGTGTTTTATTTAGTGTAGGTAGTAGTGATGATCTCATTTGTGGGCATTTTGCATTCAAAGGCAAAATTATATATAATGCTCTACTTATGGGGGAGCTCTACTATATTATCTAGAACATTGTTTTATGCTTCTTGATTTGATCCTTTTTGCTTGGAAGCTCGATCCTTTTTGTGTTGGTACTTTGTGTGCCATCATGAAAAGTGTGAAGAGTTTGTTTTGGTTATTATTTCCTTGCTCTCGTTGGAAGTTGGCTTTATCTCATTCCATTTCTCTTGTTTTGCTCTTATAGGATGAGATAAATCCTTGAGTCTTGGTATTTTTGTTATCCTTTTTCTTTGGCTCTTTCGAGTTCATTTATTGAACTTGTGTTCTTTCATGTGTTGATTTGGCTCTTCGATACAATTTGGACACCTTTTGTCAAGTCACACTTTTGTGTGTGTCTTATTGGTTTACTTGGTGTTTTTGTTCAAATTGTATCTCCTTTTGGTTCTTGAAAGTCTATGCATGCATATTTACTTCTTGTATATATTATGGCATGCTTGCTTTCTTTGATCCAATATATAGGGGAAACTCCACCAAATCCTAATGGGCTAAGATGTGCATGAAATTCAACTTCATATCAATATGCATATATTTGTGTGGGGGCTCTCCTATGTATTGTAGTTTCACTAACTAATTTGGATCCAATTTGTTTGGGGACCATAGTGTACTTAATTGTGTTTTAGGTACATTGGAGATATATAGTGGGTGCTTGTATCTTGAACAAGAAAGAAGTGGCGTCTACATGTTAGTTGGATGCAAGCTAGGATGATCAACGAATTCATATCTTCTTCATCCTACCAATTATATCTCGGTAACAAGTATCTATCTCTCATGCATACATATCTTGTTCCCAACCTTGTGTAGGTTGCTTGTTGGCATGAATTTGTGTTCTTCCATATGTAGGATTTCTTGTTTTGGCTTTGAAGAGTTCTCTCTATTGCAAATGTGTGTATGTTGAGATGAGTGCATATAATGGGGACTATACTAAATCATGCTCATGATTCACTAATCCCAAATATGTCAATCTAGCAACTTTGTTGCATATCGTTTCCTCAATATCTCCCATGTGCAATAGTGAGTATTTTTGCCAAGTTGATTTCTATCTTGTGATACTTGTTGCCTTTCTCCATATATTCCTTCTATCCTCTTCTTCCCTTGAGAATAGTTGTGTTGTATGGGGTATGTTGGTGTTTGAAGCTCATTGATGTACAATAAGATATATTTGAGCCCTTGGGCATGCTTTCAAGCAAAACATCTTATTGGTATATTCTATGACTTTTTTTGGGTCTTCATGTGCTTTATTGAGTATATATCTTGTGTGTGAATGTTTCTTTGTGGTTATATGTCTTTGTGATATTTTCCACCTAAAAATTTATACACACAAGAGAAGATCAATATTTGGTTGTTTTTGCATTTCTTGGAAATCATCTCTTACTTCATTTTGATTCTTCGGTGGTTTCCAAATTATTGTATTTTGTGTTCATTGTTAAATGGTTTTGGAGGAGTTAGGATTCCATGGTTGTGCACATTGTTTCCAAATACAATTACTATAATTGGTGCACAATTTTTGGGGAGCTTCTATAATTCATTTAATGATGCACATGTTCCTTCTTTCTCGTTTCTTGTGGTTTAAATGCTTATGGGGGAGCAAGGATTCCATATTTGTGCATATTGTATTCAATACAAGTATTCTAATCTTTGCACAAACTTTGGGGAGCTTCTCTATTTTTATTTAAACACTCTTTTGGTTGTTGTTCCCTTTTGACATCATTTGATGGTGTTTCAATTGTTTCTTTTGGATCTTTTGATTGCTCGCTTCATTTGTTGAAGCCCTTTTCTTTTCTTTCTTTTCTTTTTGCTTTCTTTGGGTCCTCAATATAGTTTTACTTCCTCCCTAGTTCTCATCATTTGACTTGTGCATATGCACACCTTTGGAGGAATTCTCACTATGTTGACCGTCTACAACTTTTCACCCATTTTGGCAATCGATGCCAATGGGGGAGAAGTTTTGGAGGGTTTAAGGGAAGTTGGGCTTTGCTTTGAGTGTGTTCTAGCATTTGCCTCTCATACTCTTGCATCTTTGTGTTTGCTTTGCATGTTGAATATATAGAGGAAACTCAACCAACGGTAACAGTTGGCAATCTATGCAATGAAATTCAAGTTCATCACACATGCATAGATTGTGGGGGAGTTTGCTCTATATATTGTGGTTGTACCAACATCACATACTTGTGTAGTATTTGATGTTGGGGCAACCGCTTTGGTCGTTAATTGTCATATTTAAACCCTCGCTAAGGGATTGTCATCAATTACCAAAATGGGGGAGATTGAAAGGGCATGTATGCCCCCATGTGTGGTTTTGGTAATTAATGACAATCTCTATGGACTAATGTGTAAATTGAGTTTCACTTGTAGGCTTGTCCATTGGCATCACTTGGGCCATGTGTTGGTCTCAAGGTTGGAAGATGAAGAAATGTCCAAGGGCTTTGTGCCCATTGGAATCATGAAGAAAGAAGGAGCTTGAAGGTTGATCAAGACATGTTCAAAGAGTTGCATCAAGATGGATCAACCTCAAGTAGGGATGAAGAAGGGCGAGCTCAAGATGCGCCATCTCTAGAAGATCTCATGCTTGAAGCTTGCCATGCTCATGCTCATGGAATGATGAAAACAAGTTCAAAGAAGAGGTGTCCCCATGGAGTATGGGGGAGCAATTTGCAAGTCTTCATCTTCATCAAGCAAGAGCATCCAAGAAGGTGTTCCCACTATAGAAGAACAAGACGGTCTACATCAAGTTCAAGTGAGATGCTCAAGGCAAAGGTATGTTCTTGATAGGGCTTCTCTTTTGACGGTCTCGTATTGTTAGTTGGGAGACCGGGTTTAGGATAGATAGCCGTTCTATCAAGAGGGGCTCTCAAGCGGGTGTCTCGTTTGCATTGTTCGGAGAGAGCTCAAACATTTGCATTCATAGCATCATATTTCTTGGTTGTTATTTGGTTCTTGTCTATGAGAGTATCTAGAGATTGTGGTCATCATCATAACAATCTCTAGTTCATCATCTAAGGATTTCACTTGCATATCTTATTGCGGTTTTTGATCTTGCGAGTTTTCCGGCTCCACACCTTGGGGGATACTTCACATATATATTCATAGTATTTTCTCCCAAGGTGATACCCAATATTTCTAATTTTTGTTGGATTCTATTTGTCATTATATTTCCAACAAAATTGGTTTCATCCCAATCGGAGTTTCCAAGCTCAACTTCTTGTGTTTTGGGTTTTGGAGGTTTTACTGGTTCATCGCTTCTAGAGAGGTCATATCTTTCTCAATTTGGTTTTATACTTCCATGCTGTACTATTATGTTTCTTTGCCTAATCTTGTAAAACTTTTCGTTCTCTTCAAAACGAGCCCAAGATCATCAAAAACGGAGTCCGGGATCAAAAGTTATTGAAGTTTTCGTGCAATATTGTCCTGTGTTTTTGCTTGAGCGGAAGTTCCGGCCCAAGTTCCGACCCAACCCAAGTTCCGGCCCAAGTTCCGACCCAAGTTCCGACCAGGTTCAGTAACTTGTGTTTCTATTTGCCGGAAGTTCCGGTGGGAGGCCGGAAGTTTCGGTGGGGGCGCGAATCTAGCCCAAACGGTCAGTTTTTCCTTGTCCTATTTAAGGGGGCTTCTTCCCCAATGGTTCTCTATCTTTTGAGCTCGTCTTTGCCCACCATTGTTGACCTATTTGAGCTCTCTTACTCCCTCTCCCTCCCATGATTCTTACATCTTTTTGAGGGAAAAGTGAGAGGAGATCTAGATCTACAATCCCACCAAGTCAAATCCCTTCTTTGTGAAGGAATCATTAGGATCTAGATCTTGAAGAGTTTTGTGTTCTCCTCTTGTGTTCTTCCTCCCTTATTCCCCCAATAGCTTTTGTAGCTTGTTGGAATTTGGGAGAGAATGACTTGCCCTTGCATTTGGTGCATAGGTTTGAGTTCTACTCTTGTGTTCTTCCTCCCTTATTCCCCCAATAGGTTTTGTAGCTTTGTTGGAATTTGGGGGGAGAAGGACTTGCCCTTGCATTTGGTGCATAGGTTTGAGTTCTCCTCGGAGATTCGGCGAGTTCAAGCTTGTGAGCTTGTTTCTCTTGGGTTCCTTGGAACCCTAGACGGTTGTGTGGTTGTATTGTTGACCTTTTGTGGTTTTGTTTACCTTTTGTGGTCTTATAGCCTTTTATGGCATTGTTGGCCTTTTGTGGCTTTGTTGTTGGGAGCCTCCAATTGAGTTGTGGAGTTAGCCCCAATCTTGTACGGGTTCGGTGACCGCCCTCAAGCATCCCATAGTGGAGCAAGTGCCCGCCTTTTGTGGTGCGCACTTGGGAGAATAGGGTGAGCCTTTTGTGGCGTCGGTGAGTTGCGTGCTTCCGCATCCGGGGTGAGGCCTTGTGTGGCGTTGGGTGAGAATCGAGCCATCACAACTCGAGGTGAGCCATTTGTGGCGTTCGGAGAGCATTGCGCCATCGCACCTCTCCAACGGAGACGTAGCTTCTTTGGAAGTGAACTTCGGGAAATAAATCTTCGTCTCCGCGTCCATCGGTTATCTCTCAACCGAACCCTTTACTTATGCACTTTACATTGTGATAGCCATCGTGCTTGAAGTATTTATACCTTGCTATCACCTTGTTGCTTGTATTTCTTAGCATAGGTTGTTGGTGCACCTAGGTGAACTTAGTGGCTAGGTTTTGTGCTCAATAAATTAAACGTTAGTTTTATTCCGCATTTACTTGAGCCTAAACCGTAATATTTTTAAAAGCCTATTCACCCCCCCTCTAGGCGACTTCCTTTGTACTTTCACCGGTGCCTCCCCCTCCAACTCTGGCACTAGTATATGATTTATTTTGTTTCGGTGCATCTCCTCCGCATTAGCAAGCGATCTTCAGATTAACTTGTGCATATACTGTATGGCATATATACTATGGATCTCTCATCACCATGTCCTCCACCTGTCAAGTGAGTTGGTGTATGGATAGTCCTATTCTGGCTCCTCCTTTCCCCTCGACTGGGTTGGCCCCTTTGTATCATCTTGTGATCTCCCTTCTCTTCTTCCATTTATAAAGAAGTGACCGCAGGGTCTTTAATTCCAGCCTGTGCGGCACTGCTGCAGTGACACGAAGGGATCATACACAAGGATGGAAATTGGCACATGAAATGAGTTGAGAAAATAATTTATGAAATAAGAAATTGTTTGGTGCTTATTAAATGCTTCAAGACGTCGAAATGATCCATATAATAATCGAGAAGTATAAGAACCTAAATTGGGTGTGACTTCTTTTGGGCTTATGAACTGGCTTATAGGTTTCTCACATCATAAGCCTAAAAAAGTGTCTGCTTCTAGATAGTTTCTTCCCATCACTGATTTGGCTTATAGTGTAAAATTTGCGGGCTGGAGAAGCAACCGGAGGGTAGCTTCCCGAGGTTATCAACAGTGAAATCGAATCGGTACCCTCGTACCCCGACTAAAGAGATTATGGTGAAATTTTTAACTGGATTTGATGTATAGAAGATGAACTCAATCAAAACTGGACACTGCCCTTATACAGTTATACCAGTCACAACTTAAAACTCTATTAAAATATGGGACCTACTTCTCCCTAGTTGACATCAAATATTTTACATTCCAATCGAGAAACACAACAAAAAGGGGAAATGCAAAAAAATAAAAACTTACCGGTAACAAAAAAATCATCAAAAAACACAAATAGTGAAGAAACCAGTGATCATTTAAAATGCTACCTACCAATATCTTTTTAATAAGTTCTCAAAACATATTTTAGAAGAGCAATTCTTTTGCACATTTAAGAACCATGTTGCATGATGTGAATGTGCAACAATATACAACCGGGCTTTTATTTAGAAAAAAGCTAAAAACGTAAGTAAATGATAAAATAATGTAGTTGTACACTATAAATACAAGGTCTGTACTTTCAAGATTTTCAGTTAGTGTCAATTAAAAGTGCAACCGTGGAAAGAAAAAAAACTCATTTCATAAAAAATAATTAACTACATAGGGGAGAGGGAAATTGATTAAAAGAGCAACAAAGAACAGTCCTAAAGAAAAATTTAATCCATCTTTCCCACAATTTGAATAGTAGACTATTATCATGGTATAACATCTATAGGTGTACCTGGGAGCGGGGCTACTTAGGGGAAGGGAGATTTCTATATTATTTTTATATAGTAGAACCATCCATTAGTTGATAAATTTTTTATTGGCTTAATTAATCAAAACAAAATTGAGCTTGCCTATCTTAGCATGTTATCATATGATAAATAAATATTCAAGAGACAACCTCTTGATGGCGCCTAAGAGCGCTTCGTCGGGAAACCCCAAGAGCAAGGTGTGAAGAGCACAGCAGTAGGTCTTTCCTTAGTAAGAAATCGAGGTTATCGAACTAGTAGGAGGAAAGAAACGTCTCAAAGGTGTTGCAAGCAACTTGGAGACCTGCACAACACAAATCCAAGACTTTTCCCCAACAAACAGTAAGGTTTTCAATCTCACCGGTTGCTGTAACAAATAATTAACTGTATGGTGTGGAAGGTAATAGTGGTTTGCAGAAAGTAAACAGTAACAGTGGAAGATGTATCAATGGTAAAGATTGGACCAGGGTTCATAGTTCACTAGACGTGTTCTCCTTAGATAAACAAACATGGCATCCTGGGTAAACAAATTACAGCAAGGCAATTGACAGGACTGAACAAGGTATAACAATGCAATACTAGACAACATGATCCTATAAGATTCAATTGGGCAATACAACAAGATACATAGACCGTAATCCAACTGCATCTATGACTAGAAGTACACCTTTGGGTTATCATCCGAACCCCCTCCAGTATTAAGTTGCAAGCAACAGACAACTGTTTTAAGCAAAGTGTGTAAGGTAAACAATCCACTTGTTCCATGAACAAGAGACCGTTGTTTTCTCCCTAGTGGAAACATCACATCTACAACCTTAGAGATTTCTGTCACTTCCCTTAGATTAAATAGAGGCATGAACCCACTATCGAGCATAAATACCTCCTCTTGGAGTCACTAGCAACTACTTGGCCAAGATAGCTACTAAGAACAGAGAGCATGCAAGATCACAAACAACACAGACATGATAGAATCAATAAGACAAAATCATTAATCAACCTGACATAATAATCTCAATATTCATCGGATCCCCACAAACACAACATGCATGATTACAAATAGATGAGATCTTGATTATGAACGAAGCTCACAAGATCTAGACATGAAAGCACAAAGGAGGAGATACAACCATCTAGCTACTACATGGACCCGTAGTCCAAGGTGGAACTACTCACTCTTCATACCGGAGGCTGGCATGATGAAGAAGAAGGCCTCCGGGATGATCTCCCCTCCGGCAGGGTGCCGGGAAGAGCTTCAGATCCCCCTGATCTAGGGACGATGGTGGCGGCGGCTATAAACGGTTTCGTGAAATATTAATCAGGTACTTAGGGTTTAGGCATCGGGGGCTTCTTCTAGGCGAAGAGGGATGTCGAGGGGGTGCCCGAGGCGGCTGGACCCCCCAGGCGCGGGGTGGGCCCACCCGTGCGACCAGGGGGTGTGGCACCCTCGAAGCCCTCCTCTGTCTCATCTTCTGGCTCCGTGTTCCCCACCGTAAAATATTGACTTTGGCTTTTGTCCCGTCCAATTTCGAGAATATTAATTTTTTGCCTTTCTGGAACCAAAAACAGAAGAAAACAGGCAACTAACACTGTGGCATCTTGTTAATAGGTTAGTACCAGAAAACATATAAAAACACCTCAAAGTGTAGACAAAGCAAAGTAAAATAGATACTAAACAAACATGAAACATAAAAAATTATAGATACGTTTCCGACGTATCACCTCTCTAATTCATTGTCTCTTGAATGCTATTTCTATATTTAATTATTTGGGGGCTTCCATGTTTGAAATTGGACTAGAATTTTTTTCTGCCTATGGATCCATGCAAGAGTTGTATCTTAACTAAGAAGTGATCCTAGATCACTTGGTTAGGAAAGTGGATGTTCAACCTAGCCACTCAGGTTTAAGTTCTCATGAACACATATCTAGGCTCTTAATATTTAAAAACAAAATCTCTGTAGAGGCTTCCCCTACCACATTCTTTTTTTTAAGTTATATCTTCATTAAGATAAAACGCCAACCTCTCACATCATTACTTATAGTGCCACATAAACATTTTGACTATGAAACCGCACTAAGAGACTATCATTGTGAAATAACTTAGGGAAGGTGATCTATGTAATTTAATTAAGATACAACTATTTATTTCACACTAGAGGGACCTTATCCACAAGGATGCACCATTGTGACCTACTATTAACTATTTTTTATTTTCGGGACAATGGAGTTAAGATATATGTTCTTTGTACACTTTTTAAAACACCGAACACGACGTATATTGGACACACCGATAACACATCTACTTAAGACCAGAGTTGCGGTGTTTTATGATTAACGAAGTTGCCTACACCTCACCATCCAGAGGAGCACTATCTTACACCAAATGAACGCACACTATACATCAGATATAAGAGTATGTGGTAGGATAGAAGCATAAACCACCTTCCTAACCATCAAACAAATGATTGATTCTCACATAGTTCTGAATCGTCATTGATCTGGTAAACTTCTCTAATAGTATTATTGTTTGGCAACCAATAAACAACACATTATGTTTTTTTTTCCAATAATGGGCAATTTATTGTAACATCTCGGCCTCTTCGGACGAGCGGTTGTCACTCCTGGCAGCTTAATAAGATCTCTAGACTAGTCCCACAGACAAATACTAGTCTTTTCTGCGCACTTTGTCCTCACTCGTGTGCATCTGATACCCACTTTCTGGTCGGTCACCCATCCTTAATTTTTTCTAGGTAAGCAAGCTTAACTGGAGGTTCTTTTTGAATGAGATTCCGAATTTTTTTGCAACTTGCTGGTATGAGTATGTTATCAATCCTATTAAGTCATGCGGAAGGGTCTCGCATACACCCACCCTTAGAAGATCGACGTCCTCATTGATCAACCACAAGCCAGGAACGTCCCTCTTGGCATACGTCTGTGCCCTAGTGTCGGCACATGTGCCATGATGTGTCCACTCCGGACCACATGCGCCATATACTCCACATGTCCGCCACTGATCCGCACACGCCCATGTAATCGCAAGTATCGGCTCTAATACCACTTGTAACACCCAGGCCTCTCCGGACCGGTGGTTGTCACTCCTAGCAGGTCAATAGGACCTCTAGACTAGCCCCATAGACCAACACTAGTATTTTTTACGCACTTTTTCCTTACTCTTCGCACCCGGTACTCATTTTCCGGTCGATCACCCATCCTCAAATTGCTCTAGACCAAGCACGCTTAACCTGAAGGTTCTTTTTAAATGAGATTCCGGATAAGAAGTTGCAACTTGTTGGTATGGGTATGCTATCAATCCTATTAAGCCATACGCCAGAGTCTCACATTTATTACTTAAAATGTTTAAGTATTTCACCCGATCTCTACATAACTAAGATGCACGCAACCGTAACATGTTGAACATGGAAAAGTAAGAGGCAACATGTAATCAACCAGAAACTTCATAACACCTAAGATAATGGAGGACAAATCCATTTTGGATAAAAATATCCATCACCATGTCCTCCAACCATGTAGACACCTTCATATATAGGTCGCGGTTCTCCACGTGTTATAGAGACGTCCATAAATGAGTATAATGTTGCACCGGTAGATAACCTACATATCCAAAACGACCAAATAACAACAAGCGTTCCTATTCTAATAAGAATTCTAAACCTAGGATCAATACCATGTAGTTAGTTGTCAAAAATATTGACAACACGGTATTATGCACTCGCATTACAATAAACATTTTCCGGGTTCAAATTTCAAAGTGAATGCCAAAAGAAAGTAGAAACAAATGAAATAAACATATGTGAATCATAATGGAACATAGTCACGATCTTTCAAAATGCACTTCCTCATATTTGTTGTGATTGGTCTGAGTGCTAACTTAGACGTGAATGCCACCTCTTACTTGACACCTTGACACTGCTGGAAAATTTCTTGAACGAAGACATTGTGATACATGACACCTCCCTTAAAGAAGTTGCCCTCGGATCCCAATCTTTGATGAAATATTCAAGGTGAAATATAAAGAACACATTATTACATGTGAAAAGTTTGTGAATAGACATAATAATGTGTGTGATGTAAGAGACATGACACACGTCCTTTTGAAGGGTTGTGACGAGAAGAATGGATTGACGAACACCATGCATGATGTGCATGCCAGATCCATACCATGCATGATGTGCATGCCAGATTCATTGGTGGCATGCACTTGATCCTTCCCTGGTGATACTCCTTGAAATGAACTTGTCCAACATGTTGGTGAGGCTTGTAGCTCTGGTATTGGCGTACCAACAGGAATCAACTGAAAAGGATGGTGTGTGTACTTCATTAGACTCCGCCACCTACCACTCCAAACCAACATTTCCAGCATACCAGTACCGAGGAAATGGTGATGGAAGCATTTGAAGCAGTGAGAGGCAGCATGACGGGCAAAACTAAAATGTGTATTGTGTGTAACATATGTGCATATTGCCATAGTTGAGCACATCTTGGAGTCAAGGTGTTTGTATTATCTTAGATTCATGCCACTCTATACATCTGAAAACCGATGCATTTCTCGGTGCCTCCTCCTCCCAACTCCAATACTTTACATATTGACCAGAATATTGCTGGTGATGATGTCCTTGGCATGAATAAATACCTTCAAAATTCAAACATATGGTATATATACTAAAATATAAATAATCCAGACCCTCGACCTATCAAGTGAGCTGGTGTATGTGTATTTGTGTTATGTATCCTCCTTTGCCCCAAGCTGAGTTTTGGTCCCTTGGGATCATGTTGCGACGATTTATTAGCATAAATCCACCACATTTGTAGCCAAATTAATCAAATGGTACCACTTTTCGTTTTCAGGACAAAAAGACACCAGAAATTTGTAAATTTTTGGCAAAAAGTAAAACACTGACACAAAAACTGTCAGGCTAGACCCACTTTTCAGGGCCGAGTTAGTAAAATATGATCAATTTTTGTAGGTTGACTGAGTCCCACTTGTCAAACTACATTAAAAATCCAAAATATCCCAAAAAATAGTATAGTAGTATTGAGCATGTGATTGCACATGGAATTGCACATAGCATGCGATTGGTAAAAGTAGTACATGAATTGTAGCGTAGCAATTTTGAACTTTATATGTAATATTTTTTGTTTCATTTTTTCATGTTAACTTGTAACTCAAAATTGTAGGTGTTTGCATCTTAGCACATATGTGTGCAATTGCACATGGATGTGTAATTCCCTACACATGCGCATTTTAAATTTTGTATATAATCTCTTTTTCTATTTGTTTCTTCATGTTAACTTGTAGTTGGTTCTGTAGTTTTTTATTTTGTAAGCTTGTTATCGGGATTCTAATTGCTAATATAAAAGTCAAATCCCATAACACAAACAGAGGAGGGACACGAGGAGGGATAGGATCAGAGATATCGATCGATCAAGAATAAAGGAGATTCTTGGTCGGTCGATAGCTAGGCGCAGCCATGTAATTTGGTGACAGTGTTTAGCCGAATTAATTATTTTGTGTTCCACGATTTACCCTGGATTTGTTTCAGTGTGTCAAGTTATAACTCATTTAACCCTTTGCCCCTGTGTTTTTAACATGGTCCACATGTCACGCTAATGTGTACATCAACAAGAACACCACTCCTGTGATCGCTATGGTGGCATCATACATACCTATCGTTCTACTATTAATTTGTATGAGTGTCATATGTGTAGACATGCTAGATCATCGTAATATCTGTATAGTGTGCTGCATATGATTATTTTGATCAGTGTGTATGTTACACTCTTTATCGAGATTAAATATATTATAAAATTGCACACCAACTCTATACGACCATAGCAGTAGACTTAACAACTCTGCTTAGGACCTCTTTGATTCGAAGGACTTGCAAATAAATTTTTGGAGGATTCAAATCCTTAGGAAGTTTTCCTATGGTGGCTTTTGATTTGTAGGATTGAACCATATATGAATTTTTTCTAATGAATCCTTTGTACTAGTTTTCATAGAAAATGTAACATTCACTCAACCACCTTTTCAAAATCCTTTGTTTTCCTACGCTGGAATAAAAAAAATATTCATTCAGAATTTTGTAGATTGGAGTGGGCAAGACATTCGAGTCATGCGTTCTTCTACTCCTACGTTCCAAATCACGTGAGCCAAAGATACCCTAAAGTAGGGTCGTACTGCTTCCTAGTGGACTAGAATTATCTTTCATTCTAGTTGAGTAGAGTTTTTCCACATTTCAGTCAAGAAACACACATAAAAACTAGCTGTAAGAAAATAAACTAGCGCATCGCAAACCGACAACTTCATCCCAAAATATAAATGTGGCAAAAATAAAAATGAAAACATACTCTCCAACAAAAAGAATCATTCACACATTTCAAAAACACAAGTTGCACATTTTGAAAATGTAAACCAAGTGTATATTTATAGTACAACCGACCAACCACTGTTTATAGAAGTTCTAAAAAAAGAATTTAGAATCAAAAACTAGCTATGAAAACAAATTATAGTAGCGCAAAAAACTTATCTTGCACATTTAAGTACCACATTACACATTGCTAAAACACTACTAATTGCACAAAATGCGCAACTGAGATATATCTAAAGTGCAACGACAATTTTATTTTGAAAAACCAAACAATATCAGTAAAAGAACAAAAAAAAAGTTCAGTTTTAATCAGACACAGAGAGTATAACCAGTAGCCACCTTGCTAACCATCCAAACGAGTGGTTGATTCTCTCACAGTTCCGAATCACCATCCATAAACATATTCCAAGTTCAGAATTTCGCAGATAGGACTAGTGTATGCACACGCCTTCCATAAACACCTTCCAAGTTCAGAGAATTCGTACCAATGTCGAACAAGAGGAAGCCAAAAAACAGGAAAGAAACAGATGAGACCGCGTAAACAGCACAGAAGCAACAGGGCTGTACGCGCACAAGTTCACCACAGTTTCCGCGATTGCTCCAACGGCTAACTTAGCCTCAGTACCACGCCGTCTCGCCCCGTGTTTCCCACTTCGACCTTCCTCTTTCGTAGTTCTCCCTGCCCCCGTTAAGTCATCGCGCCCACTGGGAAATCGAACGCGCGGCGCAGAAGAACGGGGGAAGCAAAAAACTTAACCCTACTCCCCCCTTTCGCCACCGGGCCCCCTTTCGATGGAGGACGGGGCCCATGTCGCCGGCGACTCCACGGAGGCGTCCTCCTCGGCCTCGTCTACCGGCTCGGCCTCCCGCCTCTCCGGGAAGCAGAAGGGGATTCACCTGCGGCCGCCGCGGCCGCGGCGACGCCGGCCGTTGTCCGTCAGGGGAGGAGGGGCCGGCGGCGGTAGCGCAAGCAGCAAGGGTGCCACCAGTGACGGCGTGCAGGACCTCGCGCTGCCCCTCGGGATGTCCTTCGCGGCGGTTCTCGCTCAGGTCAGCGTTTCCCCTGCTTCTTGGCTTCGTGCTTATCTTTCTTGGTTGGTAGGCGCGGCGGCCCAAAGATTCGATTTTTACGCCCCCTCGCGAGGAATTACCGATTACTGCCTTGTTTAAATGTTCTAAACAGGTTGCGAAATTACTATTGTCAGTTAATTTTCTTCTTCGTGGACTCGGGACGCTCTTGCGATCAATTAAACAACAAAGTCTAAATTGGCAGCTTTGATGAAGTTCACAGGAGTTCCTATGTCTTCTCGCATGTACTACTGGCCGTAGTTCTTTTTTGTTTTGGTAGACGAGCAGAAACGTTTGATATTGTTGGGGGGGGAAAACAATGCTCTGTTCTGGTCACAGTTTATTGAAATGATTATTGTGTTGTGGAAAACGTGTGTAGATCATGAAATTTCGAAAAAATGCCCATTTTGGACCACCACTCAGAGAAATTGTGGTAGAATGGATCACCAGAAGATTAAATGGGTGATATTGTTGCTGTGAGGATATCTCAACACATCACATTATTCTTTTTTTAGTATGGTTTGTCAGTGCCTAGTTATATTTTGCCAGTCATTGTACAATTTGTTCTTCTCAAACACACGTTTAAATATGTGTGATTGTATATTACAAGAAGAACACCAAATAGGGCGCAGAACGAAGCCAAAAAACAGGGCAAAATCTCCCTAAACCAAGCTGCAAAGGCAAACTAAAAACTGGCAAACAAATAACAAAATCCCTAATCTAGGAAGCTACAGGTGTCTGGTGGGACCAACTGACGAAGTTCTTTCCTTCTGTAGTACATTTTGTAAGATGTGTTCTTCCGGAGGATGCTGCTCCTACTGAACACACACAAAAAAAAGCTCAGTGTGTTGATTATTGTTAATGTGGTCCAGTGCAAAAGTTATTTATTTATTTTGCTATTGTGGTTCATGTCTTGCTTAAGGAAAGAAACATAACAAGTTATTAGGGTGTCCCTCAGGGCATAAAAAATGCAAATGTAATATAGTTCCCTTTTAGGACTAGAAATAGCATGTGATTTCCATGTTTTGATAACAAATACCCAGTTTTACATTGCTCTTTCTCAGCTGGCTAGAAATGTTTGACAATTAAATGTACCTTCTGAATTGTCAAAATAACTACCTAGCGACTCGCTAGTTTTGAATGTTTATCCTTCAGAATAATGCTATTTGACTTGGTGCTTTCAGTGTTTAAGAATAGCCTGTTGTGAACTGTACTGCACTCTACTTATTTATAACCTGTTGTGAAAGAATAGCCACAATAAAAGAATTTTTTTTGGCTAGCCAAACTGTAGGCAAAAGTTGGCAGGACAAGTGGGATTATCATCATCTACCACAATGCCAAATGCAGCCTAAGAGTGATTTTTATCTGCATAATTCTGATTGTTTTGGAAATTGGAGCATGAGCATCTTAGTTAGTGTTGCTGACATGTACAGATTTTTCGATAAAGTGCTGATATGTACAGATATGAACATCTCAGTATTTGTTAGTTGATAGAGTTCGCTCACATATTTGTTATGATATGCATAGATATAAACATCTCAATATTTCCTAATTGATAGAGTTCCATCACATATTTGTGGAGTATTTATTATGGTCTGTTAGGAGTAAGTGCATTACACAACTATTCAACCAAAGTTAATTAGTTACCGAAATGAGCAAGTGAAATTTCCTACGAGTTGGAATACCAGAAATCAGCTGCTAATTCTCGTGTGTGTGTTCTCATAATCATGGACTTGGCTTGTCATTTCTAATCTTCTTATTCAGTATTTAACCCTTAAAGAAATTTACTAGTTACAGTACTCAGTCCTGACTGCTGAATAACAATGACACATCTTTCCCTGCTG
Source organism: Avena insularis (assembly GCA_023614405.1). Taxonomy (NCBI): domain Eukaryota; kingdom Viridiplantae; phylum Streptophyta; class Magnoliopsida; order Poales; family Poaceae; genus Avena; species Avena insularis. Next base: position 370,290,174 of record CM042695.1, on the reverse strand, counting down.
TAGGTTCTGAATAAAAGCAGCGGTTCTGGAAGCGGATTACAATCTGATTACCTTTCAAAGGTGTGTACTCCATCTCTCTAGTCTTTCTACTCTTTTCCCAAGTGATTGCTTCAGATTAGAAATTAACAACGGATTCTGGAACACTGAATCTTGATGCAGATGTGTACATCAGCGGTGAAGGAGTCTTTAACAAATGTATGACTGGCTCAACTTGTTCCTAGCTCTGCTTTGACTGGTTTGGTATACATCTGACATAAATTTTCTGTAGATATATGGAGACAGATTTGATAGTTTCATGGGAAACTTCGAGAAATCATTTGGCAGTACACTGAGGACCCTTCATTTACTCAATGAGGCACCTGTCTATGAGCAAGATATCCCTCAATGTTCTCACGGTGATGGTAGTCCTGTGGCTGAGACCAAATTGAGTGGCGCTGATTCAGAAGGCCCGATACATGTTGTCCAGCAGAACCCACTCTTGAATTCCATGGATAAGCAGATTATTCTTCATGCTGGTGTCAATCAACAACTGGTTCAGCTACCTCGTAGCAGATCTAGCCCAGAGTGTGATCAGGACATCCTTAATGTATTTGAGAGATCTCTGAATGAGCAAGTTCGTTCAAATGAGCTCAAAGAACTTGAAATAGGGCTTAATATGAGAAGTTTACAGCTAAAGCAATCTCATTTAGCTCTCAGCTCCTACTCACACATGCTAGAGAAGATCAAGATCTCTATGGGATTTCAGAAAGCTGCTTTCAGAGAGGAGAAATTGAAGACTCAAATGGAGGACACAAGACATGCAGAACTCCTCCAGAGGCTTATAGATATGCTTCTTACAGCAGTGGTTTTTATGTCTGCCTGTTTCGGATATGGAACATATATTTATTCGTATCAGCGGATAACCGCTGTTACGAATGCATGTGCAGCCGCTTCAAGGGTATGTGTTATTGTCTTTAATAATATATTTTATACTGGGAAAAAATAAGCTCATTTGCTTTTGTTTTGACTTGTTTTGCAGGAGTCCAAATCTTGGTGGATGCCAAATTCTGTATCAGCTTTCAACTCAGGATTGCAGTTTTTCAGATGTCATGTAATTGCAGCAACAAGGATATTTTTCGGCATCTTGATGATTCTATTGATTGCTTGGTTGATATTCCAGCGTTCTGCAATGACTGGACCCAACATGCCGATAACATTCAATCTTGTGTTATTGGGAGGTGTTTGTGGTTTTGTTGGAAGGTTCTGCGTTGACACACTGGGTGGGGATGGAAATGTTTGGCTCATCTTCTGGGAGATCCTTTGTGCCATCCATTTACTTGGAAACAGTTATCCATCTCTTCTGCATCGTGGTCTTTACGGTCCTATTTCTGTGACACACAGACCAAAGGCTGTCGGTTTGCCATATTGGGTTCGCCGGTACATGTTTTACGCTGCGCTGTCCGTGATCCTTCCATGCTTGGCTGGTTTGTTGCCATTTGCATCTGTATCAGACTGGATGGAACATGCAGTTGAGTCTATAAAGTCTAGATTCACTGGAAACGAGATTGAGACTTGAAGAGATTAAGATGAGGTCATTCCCTGGAGAAGTTCTGTCAGGCGGAACAATAACAAGGCACCTGTGCTCTGAAGATGAAGTTTGCCCCACTGTTGTCCAAGATGAAGCTTGCCCCACTGTTGTCCAAGATGAAGCATGTCACTTGGATAGGGGTTGATAGTAGGCCTGCAGGCGGATGTGTGCCAGCGTTCCTGCGCTTGTCCGCCTCTGTTTCCTGTAGCGTATACTGCCTGGATGCTGGTGGATGTCCACCCTGTCCGCCGGACAGTCCACTTGCATCCTGAGTTGGTAGAGTAAGAATATCAGCTGTGTGTTTGCCTCACTCAGCCGCTGTTACTATTTTGTGTTTAAGGTTGAAACATCTGATGAACCGGGTTTTGGCAGTTGTTCTTTTGTCACAACAGTTGTCAAGAGTGAGGTGCTTCATTTCGCCCATGTAATTTCTCTCTGCTGGGAATGCTCAATATATCATGTAGGTAGGAGTTACCTATTTCTGGCCCTTGGTGCATCCATTGTTTCCTTTATTTGTCTCCACCATGCTGTGATGTTTGTTGTATTTTTATTTTGTTGGCCGGCTGCTGTTATATCCAGTCCTTATAATTCACTTGGTTGACCAGTTGTAAATTGTCACAATTCATTTTGTACATAAGTAGTAAATTGTAATGTTAACAAAGCTTTATGCATTCATTGCATTCCAGTCCTTGGGAATCTCTTGTAAATAGTTGTGTTTTTTTTTTGAAGTAGTAAATAGTTGTGTTAATTTCAATCCTGTCTCTGATGTTTATAAATATGGACAAATTTTATGGCAGTGATCTACATAATGCCAGGATATGTCAACTAAAAGAGCCTGCAACCGGGCTACGTTCCCATTTTGCAGCATTGCTGTGCACCAAAAACGTGTACCCTACTTACTGAAGATGTTCTTGAAAGAAAATAAAAAGTTCCTGAAGATGTTCTCAAAACAAAACAGAAGTTCCTGTTGCCAATGATAGTCAACATGGTGCAGTCGCCATCTGCTGCATAGCTTGGGCATACTTCTTCGAGCTCGACTCCATCTCTTCCATCTCGACGTCCAAAGCCCTCATAGCTTCCTTTACAGTTGCCATCTTCGACTTGAGGGTTCTCATCTTCTCCTCGGCACGGTCCTTCTCGAGCTTGACCTCTTCGTATCCCTCACACTCCACTGACGATTGATCTGTCGATGACTTAGCAGTGATGCCAAGGAAGTCATTGACACGTTTGCGTAGGAAACCGACGTCCATTCCTAGGAGCTCGAAGGACTCCAGGATCTTCTTCCACGCCGCAAGGTCCTCGCGAGAAGCAGAAGCACTGACGCCCTTGGCAATGTTGGTAGTCTCCATGATCACTCCCACAACCAGTGTAGGGGGTATATTCTTGAGCAGATTCCTGTGGAGCAATACCTTCCGGTCGCAGCAGAGCTCGTAGTATGTCCCACGCAGACAGTCGGGGCATAATTCAGGGTTGATGAGCAAACCATCGATGAGGATGTTGAAGTTCTTGAAACTCGGCACACCATCGAAGATTTCGATGGCTGGATTTGGAGATCTCATGCCGTCGACATCGCCTACGGCTTCTTCACTGGCTACCTTGTTGGCAACATCGTCTGGTGCTGAGCTGCTGGCTCCAGTAACCTCTGTACCCTCCTTAGACTTGACATCATCATCAGTTGTTGTGGAATCATTCTCTCTTCTTATATACACCTGGAAACAATAGACAAATGTTAATCATATCACTAGTGAATTCATGGTAGTGCTCCTGCCGTGCATTTGAAAAGAAAGAAACTATCAAGGAGGTCTCGCCTTAAATATTGTCGGCATCACGAGCTCAAAGACCACGGTGTCGCCGACCTTCAGACTATGATTTGTCGCAAACCCTCTCCACCCGCCACTGAGACCGTAACTGCCACTTAGGTAGTTTGCATAATCCCTCCGCCCATCCTCATCTTCTAATGTCATTCTAGCATCACACTTTGGAAGATACGTTCTGCAGAAGTCATTCGAGAGATGCTGGGAAGGAACACAAAAGTCAAAAGACAATGCAGAATAAACCGAAATAAGAAGCTAAATTAGCTGTTAATAAAAGGTTGTGTGCATCAAACCGATGCAGAGGCCAGGGTTATACTCCCCTTTTTGAAAAAAGAAACTAGTAAACATAGACTTACCAGCCAAAAAACCCTAAGAACATTCGATGGCACCATACGCTTGGTGAAGGTTGGATATTCTCCTGGAAAATTATCCTGTACCCCCGAAGTTCTTTTGAAAGCAGGGTGACGTCTGGCCTGAACCCTATAATATTTTAAAGATTCAGGTGTGCTTAAGTCAGACAAACTTGAGAGATTTTAACACAGTCTACTCACGAAAAAAAGGACAAGAGTTGAAGTACCTTGCATGTTTCTTTTGGCCATCCGCATCGGGTACCTGTCAAGTCAGAACCTATCCATAGTTAGTCTATTGCTCCAATAAGAAGAAAATTTACAAGAAAATGAATGTGATATAGGAACATGCCGATTTTTGCCCCATCTTGCTCTTAGTAGATTTGGAACCTGCTGGCCTCCCTCTCTTCTCCTATAATGCAGGCAATCAAATCCGAACAACTTATTCGTAGTTAGTCTATTTCAATGCTAAGTGTGACATACTACCTCTGTTCCAAACTAAAGTTTTGCTACCTATTTTAGCCTACTAAAACATCTTATATTTAGGAATAGAGGTCGTACATGCTGATCTGCTTATACTCAGTTATGCTATGATATTTTCCATATTTGCAAAAATATAATTGAGCACGATATGGACATGTGTTTCCTTCACGTTTGATTATTTCGTTTAGGACCTTACCATTGGCACAAAATTATCATCCTTGCTATTCTTGGCAAACTTGGAGCCTGCCTGACACCTTCTCTTCCTCTTTAACACAAACAATCAGAGCAGAGCAAAGAATTTAATAGTTTATATATTTCAATATGTGGTTGAAAATTCGAGAATATTCTATGTAGGACCCTTACTGTCGGGTTGAAATCATCATCTTCGTCCTTCTCGCTCTCACTATCAGTACTGGCGCTGTAAGCCAACGCCGGTTTCCGCCCCATCTTGCTCTTAGCAGATTTGGATCCTGCTGGCCTCCCTCTCTTCCTCTATATAATGCATGCAGTAAGATCAGAGAAAATTGTTTATATTTAGTCTATTCCAATGCTAAGTGTGACATACATATTGATCTAACTCGATTATGGTAGTATATCTCTCATTTTCCAAAAGAAAAAAAAGGCATGATATATAGACATGTAATTTCATTCAAGTTCGATATATTTCGTGTAGGACCTTACCGTCGGAACAAGATTATCATCCTTGTCTCTCTTGGCAGATTTAAAACCTGCTGGCCACATTTTCTTCCTCTGTAACATAACCGATCAAAGCATTGTAACGAATTTAGTTATATATATTTGGCTGGAGATAGCAAATAATCTGAGTTGTGGATGAGCCAAGATCTCTGAAGCACTATGAGTTCATAAATAAAAACTGGAAGCTCTGGTTATTTGTTCTAATTTCCCCTGACAAGACATGTTTATAAAAAAAGTATAGACACAAAGGTGTAATTAGGAAGAGTATCATCTCACTTTGTAAGTTTTAGTTCTCTGTGCTCTATGTTTAAAACGACCGGCAGAACACTTTATTGGCCCGCTCTCCATGTTCTCTGGCCTCACAACCTGCCATAATGAAACAAGATCAATGTATGCTTTATAAAATTATGACCGAGATGGAAAGGAATAACTATTGTATCAATGAGAATATATCGTTTCTTATATCGGTAGGTAGTGGTGCCCCTGAATGGAGATATGTCTCTGCTCTATTTAATTTATGTACGAAATAAAGCAATTGAACACCTAATTTCAAAGGAACATAATCGACCTTGCTGTCTGGATGATTGGAGTCATCAACTCCTATTGACTGTTGACAGTCACCAATAGCGATCCCCTCATCCTGTGATCACATTTTTTTTATTCTTGTGTCAGAAGTTCAAATTTATAACAAGACCAAAAAGCAAACATATGCATAGTGTAATAACATGGAGAGTGCATGTATACTAGTTGCTACGGTGCTAATGTGCACTACAGGGAACAATGCAAACCTATAACTTTTAGCTTGTCGGGCAGTATGACACGCAAGTTTGACTGGTGATTCAGAAAAAAGAGAGCGATGAAGCTAAAGAAATTGCAGAAGGAACGACTACTGAAGGTGGCCTCATGACAATCTCAGTCGGAGACTTCCAGTAAAACATCTACACATAAAGTGAGACTAGCTCACTTGGTTGGGAGAATGGACAGAAATTTCTAAGACACGAGTCCTCACGGACGCAAATTTAGTTTCTTGTTTATACTGTATGGGTCTACCTCACGTTTTTCCTGTAAAAAGAATGGTTTCACAGCACATTTCAATAATTTTTCAGAATTGATGAGCTCAGTTCATGGGCCGACCTACATATGAGAAGTTGCATTCGATACTCTGGAGAACAGAGATGCCTTAAACTCAGCAATGTGAGATCAGATGGTTCAAGCAAGACAGTACTGCATAAACATCAGCAGGAGGAAAACTATGAAAATTCTGTTTCTCAAGAATCCCCTCTCCTTCTTGTGCAAGAATCCCCTAATTAAAAACAAAATCTATCGAACAAAACAAGATAATCACAGCACAGAAAAAACTGCAGTGTTCCATTAACCTAATGCTAGAGAGGAGAAGCAGATGCAGAATAACAATAAATAAAACGAAGGAATGAAAGGTGTGGAGATGATACATCTGCATGAACAGGAGTCGGAACAGAGGAACTTGCATCGATCGCCATGACTGGACTCTGAAAACGGGAGGAGGAGAAGGAGGAGGAGAAAAGAGGGGCGGGGTATATAACAGAGCAGAAACAATGGGAAGAGCTTAGACGGCCGTTTGATTGGCAGAGTGATTTACTGCTACAAAATGCAAATTGCAAAATGGAAAACATTAAAAATTGGTTAGGACTTTCCAAAAGAGCTAACAATCAGAGGATTCTTGGAAAGAAAAAAAAAGGTCCTATTAAATCAGTGGATTCTTTTCATTTATTCTTGGCTGGTTTATTGCCGTTCTCGTCTCTATCCTATCAGATTCAATCCGGGTGATGCGTGCGTGCGTGGGTGGGTGGGCGTGCCTGCGTACGTGCGTACGTGCGCATGTGTTTTGCGGCGAATTCACTGGAAGTGGCGTTGAGAATTGATAGAGTGCATGTGGGCATCACCCACCACCAGCAGGGGAACAGAATCATTCAGTATCTGTTTAAACGGTAGAGTAGGCTACTAGTTTGATGGAGCATTCTAGTAACTCAACTCTGCAACGCCAACACGTTCCAACCAAATATTCGTAAACGTGGGGTTGTTCAAACCAGTAATTTTTTTTTTTTGTGATTGATGAGACTAGTGAATCTTCGAACCAATATTTTGATATAAAGCTGCCAAAGAGCCCTAAGCTCAAGAAAATATAAGACATTCTAGCATTTTTTCTAAAATTCATGTACCTGGACATGCTTTGGTGCGTAGGTTCACTCATTTTAGAGTGTATCTAGTCCATTTTAAAATAGCTAGAAGGTCTCGCATTAGTGAACAGATGGAGTAGAATCTTCGCCAGAGACATTCATCTTGGTTTTCAAATGGTTCTCTTAAAAAAAAGAAAGGTTGGAAGTATTATGAATTTTCTAGGATTAGATCGTACATGAAGTTTTTCTATGGATTCATGTGCGTTATATTTTTAAGAATTACCCCCTCTATAAGAAAGAGGCAAAATGGGTTCAACGAGCGGAAAGTTAGACATATCCAAAAAAGAGGAAGTAATACGAGGCACTTTCACCTTATAGCAAATGAAAAACATAGGAGAAATTAATTTATCAACTGGAACAAGAAAAGGGCACAACAGTGGGTGATGAAAACCTTAGGGTATACATTACTGAATTCTATAAACAGTTATTTGGTGAGCCTATTCAGAATAGTGTGAGTTTGGATGAATCAAAATATTGGGGACATTCCTCAAGTATCTTACATCGAGAATGATATCCTTTCGGCGGATTTTACGGAGAAAGAAGTTTTTGAGGCTATCGATTAGATGGAAAATAATAAGGCTCTAGGGCAGATGGGTTCCCGGTCGAATTTTATAAGCACTTTTGGGGGCTTATCAAGAATGAATTAATGGCTATGTTTAGACAGCTACAAAGAGGTGAGCTGCAAATCTTTAAGCCAAAATTTGGTATTATTACCTTGTTATCGAAAAGGAGAATGCGGTGTAAATTCAACAATACAAACTGACATGTTTGCTGAATGTTAGTTCTAAAGTCTTTACCAAGGTAGGGACTAATAGAATTGCAGAGATTGCACCTAAAGTTATTAAGCCTACACAAACTGCATTTATGCCAGGACGACACATCTTAGAAGTCACCGGAAGAAATTGGATGGGGTTCTATTCAAGATAGACTTTGAGATATAAAGTCAAATGGTCCTTATTGCAACAAACTTTGTGTATGAAAGGCTTCTCTTAGCAATGGTGTAATTTAGTTATACATTTCGTCCAAGGGGGGTCAGTAGGAGTAAAGGTCAATAACGATATTGGTCATTACTTTTAAACTAGAAAAGGTCTGCGATAAGGCGACCCCTTATCACCATTGCTATTTAATATTATCGCAACATTGAATGAGCAAAAGAGGATGGTCAAGTTGGTGGTTTGATTCCTCACCTAGTAGAGGATGGGGTCTCAATCCTTCAATATGCCGATGATACAATCCTTTTCATGGAGCATGACTTAGAGAAGGCGGTCAACATGAAATTGATTATTTGTATCTTTGAGAAATTTTCCGGGTTGAAGATTAATTTCCATAAGAGCAAAATAATCTTCTTTAGGAAGGCGAATGAAATGGAAGACCGGTACAAGACCGTCTTTGCGCTGTTGGCTCTCTACCATTTACTTATCTCGACATTCCAATGCATTATCGGAGACTTTTAAACAAGGAGTGGAATCTAGTGGAAGTCTGCTTTGAACAGAAGCTTGGATGTTGGCAGAGCAAGCTGCTCTCATACGGAGACATGCTTGTTCTAATTAATTCTGTTCTAACAAGCCTTCCGATGTTCATGTTATCCTTTCTAGAGTTACCCAAAGGGGTACAGAAAAGGTTAGACTTCTTTCGTTCCCGTTTTTTCTGGCAACATGATCAACTTAAATAATAAGTATCACCTAACAAAATGGAACATCTTGTGTAGACCCAAAGATCAAGATGGTTTAGGCATTGAGGTGCTCGAAATTAAAAATAGATGTTTACTAAGCAAATGGCTTTATAAACTTCTAACGAAAAAAGTACTCTGTCAAGAAATATTGTAAAACAAATATCTTCAGAACAAATTTTTAGCTCAGGTGTCGGCTAATCCTACCGATTCTCCTTTTTGGAAAGCTTAATGGGGATTACAGATGATTTCTTTAACAATGGTTATCTCAAAATTGGAGATGGTAAGGAGACCTGCTTTTAGGAGGACACTTAGTTAGGGGAAACGTCCTTTGCTACTCAGTATCCCTCTTTATACAATATTTTCCGCTGAAGAACGTCTTAGTGGTGGACATCCTAACAAGGGCTCCTCTAATTATCGAGTTTAGGAGGTATCTGGCTAGGGACAAGTGGGTCAGATGGCTGCACCTTGTACAATGCCTTATGAGTGTGCATTTAAATAAAGACTGAGATGTTTTCGTGTAGAAGCTTGATGCTTTAAGGATGTTTACGATCAAGTCTATGTAAATAAATTATATGAATGGGCATCCGATTTTTCTATGAAAGTATATTTGAAAGATTAAAGTGCCACTAAAAATTAAGATTTTTATGGATTTTGTACTTGCATCCATGGGTATGGGTGCTATCCTGTCTGTTGGTGCATGCACCGAGATCTGTGTCCGCTCTGCCCTTTACAAAATGTGAAATTGTTTTTTTATTTTTATCCTGTCACATCCCGAAGAATTACTCCTTCCTTTATGCCGTGCATAGTTGTCTTTATTTTGTCCACCTGCGCCCTACCCCCGTGCCCATCCCGTGCTTGGCGATAGGACGAGAGGTATCACCAGACAGAGCATCCTCCATTCCCTAGTACTTTATTTCCACAGCACCAAGATCCATCCGGTGACGGCTTCACCTGCTCTGGCTGGATCTCTCACCAGCCATTTTCCGGCGGCGTCGGACCTTACCGCGCCTGTGTCGGCGAGTCCGTAACCTTCCTTCCATAAATATTCTGCCCCATTCTTTGCCGTCGATCTGCATCCCTCACCTGATTTGAGATTGATTATTGGGTCTGTTTTTGCAGGTGAAAAATGGCGGCCGCGGGTGGTGCATCGCCGTGTGGTTCCTTCCAGCGTGAGGACGGCTCCGATTTTGCTGGCGAAGGAACGGAGGGCCATGGCGGCGCCGGCGCTGGCGCCGAGAATGCTACAAGCTGCCACGATGGCGAGATACTATCAACAGTTCCTTCGGTACAGTCCAGGTAGAAAAAACCCCTCCTCCCCCTTTCTTCTTTTCCTCGTGGCGCCGTCGCCGATTCCTTTCACATCCATCTGTCTTCTATGTGTGACGAAAATCATTTGTTCCGTTACCTACAGAGGTGATGCGGGCGGCACAGGCTCAAGGGGTGCATCGCCTGTGTCCAGAGATGGCGCCGAGGATGTGCACGGTCCCTCCACCGAGAGGGCATTTGCTGAAGTGGATGGATCCCCTGGTGCCGCCGGAGACGAAGACGGAGGGTAGCATTGGGAGCGATGTCCGAGTCTTTGCTGGACAGGCAGACCCTGACGGCGCGGCACTGGACCAATTGGTTGCGCTGATTGATCCTGCAGAGGTAAAGTGTGTTGCCACTTGCGTTTCGATGCCGTCGGGGCAGAGATTGTGGCGGACAACGTGGTCGCCGGCGCCTGCCAGTTTGTAGACGCGGTGGTGCCGCTCGAAGACGGCAACGCTTCTTCTGATGCTGGCTACGAAGCTGGCGACAACGGCGAGGAGGAGGTGCTGAGACCCTGACGGCGTTTCGGCTATGATGGCGTCCAAAACCTCATGCAGCGTCGTGTCCGCGCAAGGCTCGTATAGTAGATTAGAGTTAATTTGGAGTTGTGCTGATTTGGTGTCCGTGAGATTAGCAGTTATTTTGTTGGTGGTGGCGCCGATGTTTTTGGGTTTCTTGTTTGCCCGATGTCTATTAGAAACCAAGTCGGTTTGTAACAGAGTTTATCCAGCTTCCCTCTCGCTCAACATTATCGGAAAATAGAGAAAAGGCAGCAGTTGGCACTAAATTGTTCCGAATCTCAACGCCATGGACAACATGTAAACGGCAGGATAGCACCCATACCTATGTGTGCAAGTACAACTGTATTTCCGTTTTATGTGGTTCTTTTATAAAAAAGTCATTCTTACTAAAGATAACCTAGCTAAAAGAAATTGGAATGGTTGTAAGAAGTGTGCTTTCTGTGATTCACCGGAGTTAGTTGAGCATCTGTTCTTCAATTGTCACTTGGCTAGATTGATTTGGAGGGTAATTCATTTTACTTTCAGCATTTCACCTCCAACTAATGTAACGAATATGTTCGGAAATTGGTTAAATAGGATGGATATAGCTTCGAAAGAAAGGATTAGAATTGGCATTTATGCTCTTATTTGGGCTATATGGAACCGTCGCAATGATGTTATCTTTAACAAAAGCACAAATACTCATTTTTTATAGGTCATTCATATGGTGTCTCATTGGATCCAAGACTGGTCTTTCCTTCTTCCGGAGGCGCAACGGGAGCCTATATGTGTTGGATGCAGCTGTTTGGAGGCGGTTGGGCGGGTTATATTCAATTAGGCGGGCTGGTGGCATCCTAATAGATTACAAGATGCTTACACGCATTCTTATTTTATTTTGTTGGCTAATCTTTGTGTCCACCTTATGTGATCCATTATTTGTAAGTTCTAACTATTAAAATCTTTAAAAAATTCTATGCAATAAAAGGCTGTGTGCATCAGTCGATGCAGAGGCTGGTGCGCAGCACCCCTTGAAAAACAAATTATAAGGTGTTTTAGCACTATTAAAATGTATTTTGCTAAAATGTCTTATTATTTGGTACAGAGGAAGTATTTATCATCTTCTTCTTGAAGGAATTTCTTTGAAGGATCTTTCACAGATCTTGTTGTTACCAAATGTGGGTTTCAAAGATAGCTATTCCATGTCGACTTTTTCTATGCCATGATAACGATTTTTTCGAATTTTTCTTATTGTAATAAACACCATGTTGTTCTTTTCTTAATTTTTTGATTTATTCAAATATGTATTATTTCAATATCCTAATATCAAACATTTGGTATGTCATTTTCATATGATACTGGGTCATATTGGGTATGTTTCACGGGAAAAAAAATTTGGTTGGGTTTTACCTTCATTATGTTTCAAATTTATTTTCGTAGTGTTTTTGGCAACCGGATCAAACACATGATTTGTCCTTTCTACACATTGTTTGATCAGTAAAAAGAACTAAAGGGTATATGATAAGTTTCAAATATGTATGTTTCTTTTGAAATATAACGATAACAATGTCTTGTTCTATACTAGATTACCTTTTTAAGCCAAAATTACCGTGCATGTCAAAATACAATAATTATTTTTTATTCCATCTTACAATAAATTTTGGCAAATTTAAAAATCACACAGGAATGAAACTTTGAGGGCATAAGAACAAGTGCAACACTTATCCTATTTCTCTCCCATGTCTTCATGTAGGGGACTCCCCAATAAGATTCCTCCCCTATATTTTCCATCTCCAGTAGGTCCCCTATATCCTTCCGTCTATATAGCATTTATTTATATTTTAATAATATTTCCCAACTAACTTCGTAACAACAACCAACAACGGATTGGGGATCCCTCCGGAGCCCCAATATGGAGGGGAGGAGCGTTGGGTTGGGGACACCAATAATCAAGGGGAGGGGGAACTGTTGGAGACATTGTTTTCCCATATCTCTCCCATATGTTTCATATCGAGGACGATATAGGGCTACACCTAAACTTGCTCTAAGGATTACTAGAGGAGGGAATCCACCTATGACCATTGGGTGTTACTGGCCAAGCTAACCAACTAGGGCCCACATGCCTCCATTGTAGCACCTACGACACACTAATTTCATTATGATGAATCATGGCATGACTCAGGATTACTCACAAGTAATGGAATCATATAATATTGGCATCCTAGTAATGCCATGTATGATGTTTGGTGATTTATAAAAAGTAAAGAAATAAAGTCGTTGTCTTATTTTAGCCAGGAGGACGATCACTTATTGAGAAAGACATGCTATTTTTGTCCATATACGAGATATCTTCTCTTACTCAAGATTTCTCTAATCTAAATTAACATATAAATATTAGAAGCCAAGTGAATTAATTGGAAAAAGGTAACATTAATACACAATCCTTTGTGTAACAACTTTTTTGGGAGAACGGATTTGCAGCACCTGAGCTCCAATGCTCACTATATTTGAAAATTTGAAATTTGTACATTTGAGTTTAAAAAATACATAAGTTATTCTATGAATACGTACACATTCCCTGGATGTTATTGTAAAGTTTTGGTAGAAATTGTGTTGTATTTTGAGCTAAAGAAAAAAAACAAAAAATTGGCTGTATTTAGGACAATGAAACTTAGTTTTGAAAATTTGTCTTTTTGTGTAGCCCAAAATACAATGTATTTTCCACGAATTTTCTACCGCTCCTTTAGAATATGTATTTATATGTGCTTATTTGTTTTTCAGATTTTCTGGTGTCCTATAAATGTGTTTTTTGAAATTTTCAAATATAGGAGCCATGGAGCTTGGGTGGGTGTTGCTGCCACTTCCCATTTATTTGGTATTTTTCTCTTTATTTTAGGTTATCTAGAAAACATAAAAAAACTGGTAAACCTGGAATAAACAAGACAAGAGCAACTTATAAGATTATTGGCATACCCTTGGCGAAATAGTAGGAGTATGATATTAAGTTTTAAAGTAGTTAACAATAGTATTATTGGAATGGATAAAACTAAAAAATATCAACTAGGTGGACTGGCCCTAGTGGAGTGTGGACATATAGCTTGGGAGCTATATGTAGCTCATTATTCTTTTCAAAATTCATGAAACTGAAAACACAAAGACAACCAGGACTGGCCGATACCTCTTCCTTCTCTCCGAACTGAAGGGGTATCGATTTTTAGTTTGGTGAGTTTAAAGGAAAGGGGGACCGGGAGACACCCAAGCACACCTCGAACAAAAAATAAAGTTTTTGAACTTTAGAAAAAAAAACAATGCTACATGGAGCTCGCCGTCCATTTGAAGTTCGGGAGCGCCTAGATCTCAGGCGCTTGGGAACTTCTTATGCCCCAGTCGTATGATGTCATCCTATTATTTGTACTAATTTTTAGTTACAACCTAGTTATAACTTATAAAATTTGTACCAATTCTCAGTTGCAGCCTAGTTACAATCATTAAATTTTCAGTTACAACCTAGCTGTAACTCATGCATAACTCCCATATTGCATGAATCACAAGATAAATCCAATGGTGAGAGAGGTAACCGAGACATAAAATTTCTCATGCACCTGCGAATTAGCAGATGCCTTGAAATTTTCGGTCTTAGTGTTACTTTTGAAAATCAGCGATCACTTCACTCATTTAGTAACATGGGTTTGATGCTTCTCAATGATAACAAGACAAACACATCTATATATATTTTGCATTAGTTCAAATTTGGGTACGATGTTTGTATTCTAGCCTTTACTTTGATAGCATCCGTCAACGGAAGCGCCGAGAGTATTTTTTTGCTAAATCTGCCCAAATTTAAGAAGTTCAACCGAATCTGACCCCCTCTTAAAACTAATTCGGAATCTGACCCCTGGGATCGGCGTCTTTAAAATGGCGCCGAAGTTGTACACGTCGGCGCGCACACATCAGAAAACCGAACCGAAGGAGGTCAGCTTCGTTTAAAACGGCGCCGACGTCGGCTTCGTTTAAAACGGCGTCGACCTCCCTAGTTTGCCGCCCAACTGCTTCATCTTGGTGCCGACCTATATAACTTCGGTGCCAATTTAAACGACGCCGATCCTAGGGGTCAGATTCCGAAATAGTTTCGGAAAAGTGTCAGATTTGGTTGAAATTTCCAGATTTGGCAAAAAAATACGCGCCGAGAGCCTGAGAAGGAGCAGAAACATTCTTCAGTTCAGCGGTACATCAACAGCGGACTTCAGAGCTCGGTCAGGTTCCACATCCACTGTTCCTGCGGAAAGCTTCCCGGCCATGGCAGTGGCCGCCTCACCATCTCTCAGCCTCTCCCCGCCTACGCAGCGCGCCGCCCCAAAGCCGAGCCGCCGGACGCAGCCGCGAGACGTGGTCTCGTGGACGTCCGCCGTCGCGCGGCCGGCGCGGGAGGGCGACCTGCCGACGACGGCCGCGGCGCTCTCAGCCATGCTCTCCTCCCCCGCCGCGCCTGCACCCAACGACGTCACCCTCCTAACCGTCCTCTCCGCCTGTGCCGGCGCCCCCTCCTCCCCGCTCGCCCGGCCCCTCGCGCTCTCGCTCCACGCCCTCGTCATCAAGCTATTCCCCAGCCACCTCCTCCTCTGCACCTGCCTGGCACGCTTCTACCTCGCGTCCCGCCTCCCCCACCTCGCCCTCCAGCTGTTCGGCTCCATGCCTGAAAGATCCGTCGTCACCTACAACACCATGGTCACCGGCCTCATGCGCAACGGCCTTGTCGCTGCCGCGCGCGAGGTGTTCGACGGAATGCCGGCACCGGACAAGGTCTCCTGGACGGCGCTGATTGACGGGTGCGTCAAGAACGGGCACCACGAAGAGGCGATCGACTGCTTCCATGCCATGCTGCTGAACGGTGTCGAGCCAGACTACGTCACATTGATAGCAGTCATCTCTGCTTGCGCTGAGGTCGGTGCTCTTGGGCTTGGGATGTGGGTTCATCTGTTCGTCATCAGGGAGAGGCTGGAGCAGAATGTCCGCGTCGCCAACTCGCTGATCGGCATGTACGCACGGTGCGGTCAGGTGGAGTTCGCGCGGCAGGTGTTTGGGAAGATGAGGAAACGGACGGTGGTCTCTTGGAACTCGATGATCGTCGGGTTCGCTGCCAATGGACAGTGCACTGATGCACTCGAGCATTTCGAGGCAATGCGGAGGGCAGGGTTCAAGCCGGACGCGGTGACATTCACCGGCGTGCTCACGGCCTGCAGCCATGTCGGTCTTACTGACCAGGGGCTTAGGTACTATGACGCCATGAAGGAAGAGTACAACATCGCCCCGAGGATGGAGCACTATGGATGCGTGGTGGACTTGCTCGGTCGGGCTGGGCGCCTCGACGAAGCGATGCAGTTGGTGACGACCATGCCGATGCGGCCAAACGAGGTGGTGCTCGGAGCTCTGCTCGCGGGGTGCCGGATGCACGGGGACGTGGGCATGGCTGAGCAGTTGATGCAGTACCTCCTCGAGCAGGACCCCGGTGGCGACTCCAACTACGTGCTGCTGTCAAACATCTATGCTGCCGACGGGAAATGGGGCGGCGCGGGCAAGGTCAGGAGCCTGATGAAAGCCCGGGGAGTGAAGAAGACGCCAGGATACAGTGCCGTGGAGATCGCCGGCGATGTGCATGAGTTTGTCTGCGGAGATCGGTCGCATCCTCAGGCTGGGGAGGTGTTTGAGATGCTTGGCCTGCTCGGTCATGAGATGGCAGGGTGTGGAGCTGTGAATGAGCATTGAGACTGGATGAATGAAACTAGCTAGTACAAGAATGCTGTAGGATGGAGACTTCGAGCATTTGGAAAGTCTAATGTTGATAAGATGAAAAGCACAACTTTAGGTTAGAATTTGCTTTGTTCAGTGACTCCCGTTGCATTGTACAATCTCATCAAATGTATCCAACATGTACAGTAAGTAATACAGTACAAATGATGAGATGAATCTTTTCATTTTCACATCTTGCAAATCTTGAAGAAAATCCACATGCACCGAATTTCTAGGCCCTCTCCAATGGTTTAGTTTCCACCTGCATAAACAACTGACAATATGGGCAATACTTCCAGATTGCGGCAACAGAAAGTGAATTGCTCTGGCATGGAGCCACTGTCAGAGAAGTATGGTCATTAGCTCCAGAACCAGTTCACAGTTCACACATTACTACCTCCATTATCCATCTTTGAATTCGCAATCTGACACAAAACTGCTATTTCCAGTATGGTCACTATATCAAATAACGAACACAAACACTTGTGGCAAGTACTTGGACATAAGAAGAGAACAATAGATCAAGAGAAATGGGCAAGTCAAGTACAACATTCTGGCAAATGCCATCGGTCATCCATTTAAACGATGTCCCTTGTTTTCCTTCAAGCACATTACTCACACTGATGGATCACACTGGAACTCGTTCTGCTTAAATAGCATTCATAATGTGAGCAAATTCATGATATGTACATGGTGCCACAGGTTTCCACCCACGGTCATATGGGCACGGAGACAGTCCGCCAGACGAGCCCCAAAACAATCAAATCCTACAAGCCAACAAGGTATCTCTTTGTAAGGTATGTCTGAGTAGACATATCTTAGAGTTACCTTTTAACTGAATGTCTCTATATGTTCCCCAGGTTGGAAGGATTCTAGTGTTCAGACCTCTGATCAACAGTGAACATGGGACTGTGAGCAAGGAACACTTCTGGGCTGTGGGATCATCCTCATTCTTCAGCATCACCCAACGCTTTCCACAGGTAAAATTAGAATCTACAACATGCAATAAATGACAACTCATTATGTTTGCAAATACAGTCAACTCAATCTTTAATGAGTGAGTTAGAGGAGATAGAACCACCACTATTTCTTAACTTGATTGAAAAAATGTGGAAGACTTACCAGCTTATCTACAAGCAAATTTGTTAGCAACACAACCAGACGCCTTAATGTTGCAATGGTCTCTTTACAAAAGGATGCTCCAACAGCTCAGCAGCAGATGGCCGGTCCTTTGGATTTGCTTGGACACATCTCGTGATGAAATCCCGTGCATCCTCTGATAACGTATCAGGGATTTTTGGTGGTATTCCTCTACCAATTTTGAGCAAAGCATGTGTCTACACAGTAGAAGATTGTATCACAGACAGTAATAATACACAACTCCAGTTCGAAAAAATCACAAGATGTGAGTACAAGGTGTATGCATTGCCGATTTTCCTAATAAAACCATCAAAATAGACATGAAATAATTACTTAGATTTTAACAATATTACCTTGGGACAATAGCCATCAAGCCTTTTCATTTTTAGTTTAATGTACTATGCAGCCACTGTATGTCAGCACATTTAAATTTCATTTCTTGTACCCCTGGTATTTATTATTTAAAGTTTACATGATCTAGAAAACAAAGTTGACAGAGGGACTAACCCATTCCATATCTGGGTATGGAACTTTGCCAGTCAGCATCTCCAAAACCGTGCAACCAAGACTCCATATATCTGCTGGAGGCCCATGAGGTTTAGCCTTAGCAACCTGAATGAGAACAGACCATCAAAAAATGTACAAATTTGGTACAAAAAGAAGATAAGTACTGTGTGTAACGCAAAACATAGCTTGCAATTTGCAATTCCAAAATTAATCTCATATAACATTACGTGACAAAAGAAGTAGCAGTTTTTTTATTGTTGTTCCAAATGTAGTAGTACAAAGTCTTGCCATACTTAATCTTACAGTGCTTAATCTTCAAACCATTTGCACTGTTAGGATTTCTACTCCCCATCAAGTAGGGTTCATGCAAATTTCAAGATCTACCTAAACAGGTAGCCATTAAGGTTGCACTTCCAAGATATTTGCAACAGGTTCACTACTTGGACCATAGACTTATATTCTGGATCATTTAGGTCATAAAGATATACTTCCTCCGTTCACTAATATACGATATTTTAGCAAACTCGGAGGGAGTACATATAAAACATCAGGCTATAGAAGTCAAAAGATGAATATAATATATTAAACACACAAATATGTTAAAAACTTGTGAAACAAACATGTGCAATTGTACCCACACTCCTTTGTTTCAAAAACAAAGTAAGAACAAGATGTTGTAGAAAAGGCACCTAGCACAAGTGCATAAACTAACCTCGGGGGCCATCCAGTAAACAGTTCCCTTGCTAGATCTCGCCTGGCTCAGAATTGACATCTGCGACGTGGCAGAGTTAGTACAACATGGAGTACAGCGATAATACAAAGGATGTTTGGTAGAGCAAGTACCTCCTTCGCAAGCCCAAAATCTGCCAATTTAACCAATCCATTTGAGTCAACAAGGAGATTTGCACATTTGATGTCTCTGGTAATGTAGAGAATGACCATCAATAGCCAGCAAAAACATAATACAGATAAGTAAATACCCAACAACAGAAGATGTCTAATGTAGATTTCCGGTAACTCACCTGTGCAGCACATTTCTCTGATGTAAATAGTCCAAACCATGCAAAATCTGCCTTGTGTATGCTGAGACTTGTGAATCTTGCAAACAATATTTTTGATATAAAGCTGCCAAAGAGCCTTGAGTCACAAGTTCAAGAAAAATATAGAATTTTCCATCTTCCTGCGATCCCACCAGAAAGTAAACATATCGAATCAGCACTTCATGTCAGGCAAGTACTCCCTCCGTCTCAAAATAGATGTCTCGGATTTTTCAAAATTTGGATGAATCTAGACACTATTTAGTATATAGATTCATCCAAATTTTGACAAACCCGAGACATCTATTTTGAGACGGAGAGAGTATAATTTACTCAGAGAAATCATGCAAAGAAAATGCAGCATGAAATCCAGCCGAGAAATCTCTACCTTGGCCAAATCTCAAAGTATGCAATTCCCAGAAAGATAACAACAATAATTAGTTAAAAGTGAATACTGGTACTAATTACTCCTCTATTTCTAAATGTAACGCGTATTTTGACTATCCAAGTGCAAGCATTGACTGTAAAGTATTATGTTAGTGGTTACAAAACTACAATCATAAGAAAATGTTTTTAAGATGATCCAACAGTATCAATTTTCGGAACATAAGTACATGACACTCATATTACTGGATCAATTCTTGGTCAAAGTTTGAATTTGGGAGTCAGAATGCGCCTTACATTTAGGAACTGAGGGGGTGTTACTCTGTAATTTATTTGCAAGTATTTAAAGGAGTACCTTGTCTGTTCCGTAATACTGAACTATATTGTCATGTTCCAAACGACTCAAGAGAGATACCTCCTGGAAACAAACGATTCACAAGTAGTCTCAGTGGACCATGAGAGAAACGAATATTTGGTTAAGTGTTGACTATAACAAGGGTAGAGTAATAACAAACATAATTTCAAACCAGTGTAACCAACATAAGTTGCTCAAGCATGCCATAATCCACAACTTACATGCTCAAGCTGAACGATGCGCTGTTTTGCATTGATTCCTTGGTCAACTAATGACACTTCCTTGACAGCAAAGAAAAACCCATCACTGCAAAAGCATCACAACCAGTCAGTGAAGCATTTTGTTGCAGAGCATGAGAACATACTTTCTACTTATACACCAAATGCTCAACAGCTGAAGTGTACAGTCTCATGACATGACATGGTTGGTATCTACCCATCCATGTATTATAACAGAGTTGTGCAGAGGTTCACTTGACTAATTCAATTCCTTCATATGAAGGGTAAAAATAGTGTTAGAATTTTCATAAAGGTTGCAACAAAAATTATTTGGTTCACTCAATATCTGATAGGAGTGGCAGGGCTTGACGAAGATTGTTGAGGGGGAAACCGTAGTTGGTAAGGCCAACAAAACAAGTTATGCTTAATTTTAACTAGATTTTAGAATTTAAGCCTAATAAAAAAAAGTATCCTTAAAAAAAATCTGGAGTAGGAGGGCCAATGGCCCCCCTTGGCCCTAGCGAAGCTCCCCTACTGTCTCTAACCAGTTGCAATAGATCAAACCAATATGGGAAGTTTTAGTGGCTGCCCCTAAATCAAGACAAAGTGTAGCGCATACAGCCAATCATGGAATATATATACTCTGATTTCTCTCCATGGACCAAAATCAAGCATTGTTCTTAGTCTGTTGTATTGTCTACTAGGCTTTACCAAATATATAATTTGACAAATCAGCAGTGAAAAGTACATAAACACTAACATTACAAAATGAAATGTGTAATCTTCACCAAAGTAGGAACATGATGGAAACTTACTCGCTGATCGCCTCGTAGACTGACCCAAACGATCCGCTGCCGATATGCCCTCCCTTGATCCAGGATGTGATGGTCCTCCTGAACCGCCTATTTGGCGACGGCGAGACCAGATGCTCAATGTCAGCTGAAGTGGACTCTGCAACGACGAGAGCCAGCGCACCACCACCACCAGTAATATTCCTTGTCGCCTCCCTTCTCCTCCCCTGTCGTAATGTTTCTACTTTGGCCGATTTGTCAGTCTCATTCTGTTCGCCTGCATTCTCCGGCTCGGAGGCAGAGGCAGCTGTGGCCTCTCCTGTAGCAGAGGTTTCCACTAGTATCTCCTGTTGGACGAATTTGCTTTTCGATTCGGTCCCTAATTCTTGGTATGTTGGTGCGGAGACCTGTGTAATCTCCGATTGGACCGATTCGGTGGCTAACACAGCTTCCTCCCCTTCTCCGGCTGTCTGTAGCCTAGTCGGCACGACGACGTCGCGCCCAGAAGTTTCTGGAATCTCCGACGGTGAGGAGGAGGAGGAGGAGGAAGGTTCGTCTCCCGCTCTAGGGGACTCGTCCAGCGAGGCGCGGCGGCGGGTGGCGCTGGGGAGGTGGGACATGGCGGCGGCGTAGACGGCGGGCGGGATGGCGAAGTCCTCGGGGCCGGAGAGGCCGAGCTTGCGGAATAGCTCGGCGACCTCCTCGGCGCCGCCCCGGCCGCCGCGGATGCGGAAGCTGGTCTGCGACGCGAACCCGCCGCCCCCGACGGCGGCGTAGGCCACGAAGTCGTCGTCTCCGGCGTCGGCGCCGCCGTCGGCGGAGTAGGAGGAGTTCCTCATGGCGTTGGTGCGCGCCAGCTGCCGCGGGCGCGGGCGCCGCGGCGTGCCCATGGCAGCGGTGGGTGCTCCGGCGGCGGGTGGTACTGGAAAGTGGAACCGGTAGGCTTGCGTGGAGGAAGCGAGCGCAGCCGAGCAAGGGAAAGGGAGGGGAGGAAGCGAGAGACGGAGACGCGTCCGCGCGTGAGTGGGGGTTTGACCTGAGATCGGGGGTTGCGAAGTGCGACGGCGACCGCAGGCCGCTGACCTGGCGCGGTTTTTGTCGGGGAGGGCCGGGGTCGCCGTGCCTGCGCGCGTGGCAGATATAACGGCGACTCGCCGAGAGGGTTGGACTTGGCTTTGGCTGGCAGCGCGGTGCCGGCGCGGCGATGCGATTGGCGGCGGCGGTGGGTGGAGAGCAGAGCACGGCTGACCATGGCCATTCGGTCAGCGAAGGCAGGTGGTGCACAAATATGATACCGAACCAGAGGCGTCCGTGCTACCTGACGGTCAAAGATGGATGTTTCGTTCCAGACAAAATTACTCGACGACGCATGAAGTTCGCTTGGCGCACAATGAGCCAAGCGGGAACGTTACATCGTTCAAGAGTTTATCAAACAAAAATCCAGGAAATTCATCGATCCAATTACAAGAAAATTTAAGCCAAAAACACTTCTCAGCTAAAACATGAGCTACTTGGTTTGTTTTCATCGGACAATAACAAAAAAAAGCCTATTGACAAGAAATGAAGTTAATTAATTTTTTGAATCACCGACGACTCAGGCTCATTGTCGAATCTAAACTTTTTGCAAATCCAAAAGTTCAATACTACCTTCCTACAAGTGTGTCCCTGGCCAAGTGATTGATACTACACCCTTGGGCCAAAACTTCTTGTTTCGGAGGGGGAATTCTTTCATTTCACTTCCTTACTTCTGCTACCAGCAGGAAACGTTGAACGGTTACTTAGAGCATCCCTCGACGACGCATGATGTTTCATTACGGACAAAATTACTCGGTGACGCATGATGTTGGCTTGGCGCAAAATGGTTCCTTGGCGACCATGTCCCTCTGCTTCCTCGACGACGGCCTACATGACGTCGGCGAGGCATGAGCCAAGCGGGAACGTTACATCGTTCACGAGTTTATCAAGCAAAAATCTAGGAAATTTATCGACCCAATTACAAGAAACTTTAAGCAAAAAATACTTCTTATCTAAAACATGAGCCACTTTGTTTGTTTTCCTCGGACAATAACAAAAAAAACTATTGATAGCACCGTGTCGGTGCAAATTGCAAACAATGCCACTGATTCGCTCCACCAAGCCTCCTCTCTAGAACATGCTTCAATTATTTCAATTGAATCTAGTTCTGCTTGTATATTTACTGCATCCCATCCTATCTGTGAGCTCAAGATCGTCCTTCATGGTCATCGCGATGTTGAAGCCACGTGAGCCAAAAACTTGGGGACATGTTTGTCTTTTTTAAGAGAAATAGCAGGACTTTGTTTTTTTATAAGTTCACGAGTTGAGATTTGGTGCACATGAGCACCGGTGATCCTATTTTAAAAACAAAAATCACATTTTTGAGTTTTAAAAAATTATGAAAATAAATCGAGGTAGAACCAGTGATATATATGAAAAACTTGCAAAATATCAATTAAAAATAATGTCTAATTTGAGCTACACAAAAATAACAAATTTGTAAATCTAAGTATAGTGGTTTCAAATAAAAAAATCCTAACTTTATCATTTCTGTGTAGCTTAGAATATAAAACATTTTGAATTGAGATTTTGCACGTTTATGGGAGACATCATTAGATACTTTTCAGATTTTATTTCATAATTTTTAAAACTTGTAAGTATAGTTTGTTTTATATCTTCTTATGTTGTTTTTATTGATTAAATCATTTAGTAAATTTCTCATATTTCCAACAGATGCGACTCCGCTGCAGGACATGAGGTGTGGAAGCGCACGCGGTGTGGCGGCAACTCCTACGCACTACAAGAAAAAAGCTTATGCGAGGCGCATCTAAAAGCTTATGCGAGACGCATATCATATGCGCGTCTACCTTTGAGCCTCGGCTATTTTTTATGCGA
This sequence comes from Avena insularis, assembly GCA_023614405.1. Taxonomy (NCBI): domain Eukaryota; kingdom Viridiplantae; phylum Streptophyta; class Magnoliopsida; order Poales; family Poaceae; genus Avena; species Avena insularis. Next base: position 370,266,445 of record CM042695.1, on the reverse strand, counting down.
GGCGCTATGCGCCTTCTATACTTCACATATGCGAGGCGCATATCGATATGCGTCTCCTATATATTATAGGAGGCGCATATATAGGAGACGCATATCGATATGCGCCTCGCATATGTGAAGTATAGGAGGCGCATATCATCGCATATGTTTCACAATGCGCCTCGTATATTTATAGTATATGCGCCTCCTATAGTGTTCTATATGCGCCTCCAGTAATATTTTTGAAATTCAAGTTTTACAGACCACTATAAATAATAATTTACAGATATTCAAATATACAATATAGTCTAGAATACAGTATAAAGAGCACAAAATTTTTCAGAAACTTGCAATTTGCCAAAACATAATAGAACCAACATGAATACAATACATTACACGTCAATCATGACATACAAGTTCATACATCAAGTGTTTGTGCCACAAGTTCACACCTCCGAGTACAAGTTCACAATCACATTACACCTCCGAGTACAAGTTCACAATCACATTACAACTCCAACGACGTAGCTCTACCTAGATGAAGTAGAACACATAACCTACGATGCTGCCTCTGCTGCAGTCTCTCTCCCGCTGTTGTTGCTGCTGTAGTCCATTTTCCCGCTCATGGCCTCGAAATTACAGCCAAGCACCATGTCCTCATACAGCTGCAATGCGTCTTCCCGTGTCGCTACCTGCATAAAGAGAGATACTTTGAATGAAGAGGAGAGATTTAACAACTGGGTACATAAGGTTACCAAGTTTCCATATACAAGCATGTCGTGTTCTGAACATTAAAAATCATCCAGTATTTGACAATTGAGAAAATAATGCTCCCAATTTTTCACATACAACCGTAATTAGCCTTCTGCAACTACAACATTTTAAGCTGAAATTTCATGACCGTGACAAAAAAAATCCAACAGATCAGCATCTCCACTTTAGCTACTACATATATCAGTTAACTTAATCATGAAAAATGGAATCATGCTACATCATTTGTATGCAAGAAAAAAATAAGGCGGTCATATTTTACACGTCAGTTCAAGTATGATAGAAATCTTAATAATGTGCGTCAGAAATATCTCGATCTTTAGAACAGAACATCATGCTGCCTATGTACTAAAAGCAACACTAGGGAAACATGTCAAATCTGATTGTAGAGAATTATCAAATGATGGATCTGATTATATATAAGTACGCTGCAGCTAGGTCTTGCTTTGCCTAGTTTGTACGACTATGCTAGATGGATTTCAAATCAGGTACATATATAAGGATTGGATTTAGTTACTGGAGGCAACAACAAAATTAACATCACAGCAAAGTTTGGTCATTTATCACAGAAATGCACTTGCTAGTCAATGTAAAACTTTAAATGACCACTGTTCTATAACTTATCTCAGAAAATAAAATCATGTTATTGCACCGAACTGAAACTTCCTGAGAATAACTATCAACGATTGTATCATCCACTGAACTAAGTAATTGCTTGAAAGAAATATACCAACAGTTCAAACACAAACCCTCTGAAATGAGGGCAAGCAAGATCCTTGCAGCAGCAGGAGTAAAATTTTTAACCCAGTAGTTGAGACACGTAGCCATTACCCCCCCCCCCCCCCCCAACATAGTTTCAATCTCAAGAACTAGACTAACGCCCTCCCCTTCAACTTCTCTGTCTCCCACATCAACTCACCGGTGTAGCAACCGCAGATCTGAGGCGAGGGTTCGGTGGAAGCCGCACTGGTGATGGGGAACGAGGAGGAGGAGGACCGGGCGGAGATGCAGGCACCTCGATGCCCGGACACGCTTGCCGAAGCTCCACTCTGGCAGGCTGCTGCTCTTCAGCTTTCAAAAACGTGACCTGCATCCCCTCTACCTGGAGCAGAGTCCCATCCGAGTATCCAGAACTGGGGAATCTGCAAGCAAGCAGATGCACATCTTGTTGCATCTCCTTTCGTAGTACTACATACAGAGGGATGCTGATGACTAAGTTCATCCACCAATTCGTCTCCCCAATCGCAGGGGAAGGGGAAGAGGGATAGGGGGAAGGGAAGGAGAGGGAAGGGGTGGGGCTCACCTCGACGACGGCTGCTGCAGCGCGGACGGGTGGCAGTGGCGGCCGTCCACAGGCGGCAGTCTTCAAGCAGCAGCCAGACTCCTCGACTCGGCCAGGCGGCGGCTCCTCCATGAGGCGGCGTCGGGCTCCTCTTCCACGGGCAAAGCGGTCGCGAGGGCGAGGTGCTCCTCCACGGTCACTGGTGAGGTGCTCGTCGACCCTCGTGGATGGTGGCCGAGATGTCGTGAGAAGGGAAGGGGTCGGGGCTCGACCTCGACGGCTGAGCCTGAGGCAGACGCGACGGCTGTCATGGGCATGGACGGCGGCAGGAAGGGGACGACGGCGGCACGGCAAAAATGTTAGGTTACTGTGTGCGTGAGAGAGAAAGAGGAATCTCGTTGGTCCTTATTATGCGAGGTACCAGCTTATGCGAGGCCCATCTGGCAATAATGCGCCTCGCGTATTCTACAGACCGATTCAAATAGAGCAGTGCCCTCTTTTCTATCAAGAAACACATAGGAGCCCATTGGTTACATGTCTTGTGCTAATCTGAACCATGGCCACCCAGGTTCGAATCCTAGTGGCAATAGATTTTTTGAAATTTTTTAAGAAGCCATTTTTCTTGTAAAAACATTGTCCAAACATAATATAAACTATAAAATATACTACTCATTTTTCGGAATTTTTTTAAAATCCATTTTTCTTGTAAAAACATTGTCCAAACATAATATAAACTATAAAATATTTGTCTTGGTGGAGGAGAAAGAAGTGACACAAGTGAGTGGGGTGGTAGTTGACTCCATGTGCAAAAAGCTGGAAAAAAATGGTGCCAAGTTATAGGAGGCGCATATTGCACAATATGCGCCTCCTATAATTCAAACTATAGGAGGTACATATAGCAATATGCGCCTCGCATATGCGGCCACCTATCTCCGCCCGGGCCCGCAGGAGTTACTTGAGGCGCATATAACCATATGCGCCTCGCATATTCGTGCATCTACCAACACGCAGGCCCACACAGATTATGCGAGGCGCATTCTGCCCATATGCGCCTCGCCTATCTAATATATAGGAGACGCATATGACTGGAATGCGCCTCGCATAATATGGGGCTGCTAGATTTAGTCCGTACAGAGATTATAGGAGGCGCATTCTTATCATATGCGCCTCGCCTATTTTTATACTAGAGACGCATGGGGAAGGAGTGTGCCTCGCCTATTTTATAGGAGGCGCATATGGTCTAAATGTGCCTCGCATAAGCATGTCTCCTATAGCCTTTTCTCTAGTAGTGACGGTGACGGGAGTTCCATTGGACGGTTTTACCTGGCTTTAAAAAAATTTCTGGGTCTGCCACTATATACCACCAAGTCTCTTTTGTCGGCATTCATCGCTTGGTGTGGTAGGTTTGAGGGGAGTAATGCTACACTTACATGTTGCAAATCCCAGAATTTTCTTATGGAATGACGTGGGGGAAAAATTTGTGGGTTACCATCCTGTAATCATGAGATGCGTGAGGTTTGAACCAACCAACAACATGCACATAATCCTGTGAGTTCATTATACCGAAGTATAGCATTATTGGTTTGAGAGCCTCATATCCTGCCATTTTTGGGCAGAAGCTTTTGTTGTTCTAGGAGGCGAAGAAACTAGTGGTGCCAATGAACTTGGACATGTGGCTTTCCCCGAGACTGTTTGAAGCTACTGCTTCTCCGAGATATTCCTCGCTATTTAGGGCCTTGCCAGAGTTTATTTTAGTAGGTTGCCCAAAAGTTCGTAATAATACACGTCATTATTTTCCCGTGTCTCTCATTCCCAAGATGTCTCCAAAGTCCAAACCAACTTATGTAGAGGCCTTATTGTTTCGCTCTCAGCCATGCCAACACAAGGGAATTGCATGCTTGGGTTTACTGTCTCTAACTACATGTAGGTTTGGGACATGCTTTGTCTACATGTAAGTATCCATCTGATGGAAGCCACATACCTATATATATATATATATATATATATATATATAACTCCTTGTGTGTCCATCCTCGCCGGAGGAAGCATCTCACGCCGTTGACTGTTTGGAGATTCGTGTTGGCTGAGAAAAGATTCTCCCTTTTATTCATTAACAACGATATCGATTATAGACCAAAGTGGTATTTCCGTGCTTCCCTTTCCGCTGCGCACTGTGTGTCTCTGCGCTGAGCGTGTCAGGCGCTTGCCCGGACTGACTCTCCGCCATTGCTGTATAGCTCACGGGATTTCACCGTCATAGGGCGTCGTTGCCCGAGAGTAGGCTCTATCGATCCCAAATAAATAATAGTACTAGTAGCCAACACCCCTCGTCCCAGATTCCACCGCCGGCCACCCCCTCCCGCCCCCCTTCCAGATCCCTTCCAGAATCGTCGCCACCGCCGGCTTCCCTGGCGACCGGCGCCGTGCTCCCTACCCCCGCCTCCATTCCTAGCCGAGGGAGCTACCCTCCCTACCCCCGCTTGGCCACACGTCGTACACCACCAGGTGGTCCTGTGCGCGCGGCGGGGATTCGTGGAGGAATACCTGCCGGTCGTCTCCCTTGGGCTGTTGCTACCGGCGTCCAGCCTGAGGCCGCCGGGGGAACGGAGCTGCTGCCGGCGACCACCACCCTGAGCTGCTGCCGGCGTCTATCCGGTGCCACCCCCTTCCTGATGTCTAGCCGCACCGCTCTTCCCCTCCTGCTAGTCGGCCCCTGCTCTCCCGCCCGATCTGCTGCACCGGCGCCGTCACCGACTTGACCGCCACCCTTGCTTCGTGGTTTCCTGGACTGGGAGCGCCAGATCCAGGCTCCCATGTCTCCGCTCCAGCTCGTCTCGGCGCCGTCGGTGGTGAGGCATGATGGGTGTGTGTCGGTGTGTCTCCAACCATGGCGGTTGGTATGTACTTCTAGCCGGATCCAGCAACAATACACATACGAGTGCTGGGTGTGGTCGTTTCAGCACCTCCAAATTTTGCACAATTTGTGATTACCATCTCTATTTGGCTAGGTACTGACACATCGTTAGATTTTCTCCTCCTGCTGTGCATTGGTGCTTTGCACGGTGATGATGTCCTTGCTTTGCCCATAGTGTACAGCTCCTGTTCGAGGGAGTAACTGACTGAATCTAACTTATTTTCCAGTAAATCATGAGTTAAGTTGCTAACAGAGCTTGCCGCTATGTTGAATCTAACTTATTTTGGTGCTGTGATTACTCAGCGGCGCAGTTCCGCCGTGCAGAACCCGATTATTTGCCGGAGGGATTTGATCTTGCAGGCGGAGATGAAGCCTGTTGTGGGGATCGTGGTCTCGAACAAAATGCAGAAGTCGGTAGTGGTGGCGGTTGACCGCCTCTTCCACAACAAGGTGTACAACCGCTTTGTCAAGCGCACCTCCAAGTTCATGGCTCACGGCGAGGCGGACAAATGCAACATCAGCGACATGGTCAGTAACCGACTGCTCGTTTGACACCCTCTCTCTGTTACCTGTGATGCTGCGTTTAATTAGGCTATTGCATATGAAGCCATCTGTTTTTCCTATCGCTAATCATTTCCTTATCACGACTGATTTTCGGCGTCACCGAGCGAGATTCAGCGTTTTGTTCTGTAGGTCTGTCTGAACGATGTAAATTGTAATGGGTGTTTGAATTCAACTTCTTCAAGTCTAAAGTAGTTCAAATTCAGTGCATGATTATTTAATGGTATAGAAGGTAATTTTATTGTGCTCTTGGTTGGACCCATGGTTCATATGTAAAGATAGGCTAAAATTTGAAGCAGTTTCAGTGTTCGTGTATACTCTACTCTATAAATTTTAGAAAATCCCGCCAGTTAAGCTGGCTTGATCTATAGTTCATACTTAAAGAGAGGCTAAAGTTGTTGATTTATAAATCTACGTTCCTGTTGACTCTCTTTTTTATTGTTCAGCTGTTGATTTATTCATGATGTTTTGGCTCTGCAGTGCTTCACCTGGATCTGTGAGGAGCGCTTGATGAATTTCGTTAATGCCATTGTTCGGAGGCGCACCGGAGAGCTCAAAGGTGAGATGGGGGATGCCAAGATCCACTACGGGTGGAGGATTCATCAGCTGTAGCACAAGATGGACGGTGCCATCCGGACGAGCGGGTCTGCGCATGGTTGTTTGGTGCGGCTGCTGCCAGACGAGTGGGTCTGCGGATCCATCAGTGATTGATTAATAATGGTAGTCTAGGTACTGAATAGTTGTCGTTGATTAGTGTTGATATTGGTCCGTTTTCTGCCATATGGTGGAAATTGATGGTACATTGTGAGATTTTTGGTCATGAATTGAATGCTTCTTGTTCTATTAATCTGATATTTGGTTTGACACCGCCTATTCTGAACTAAAAACACACACAATCCAAAGTTTGTATTCCATGCCGCTGCACTGCTGGTAGTTAATATTCTTTGGCTAGTTTGCGCTTGTATGCGTGCTTAACATGACGTCTAGGTATTGTTAGGATGGTGTGGTGATAAATTATTATAGCAACTCTAGTAGACTCACTTGAGGAGTACTGAACTGACCAATTGGCGAGGACTTGAGCTTCTTTTAACTTGTTCATCATTCTGGTTCTCTAGCATACCAAAATCAGTCTGTTAATTACACTTTGTGTGCCATAAATTGCTGATGCCCACAAATTGTTCGTGTAATGCCTAGAGCAGTACTGATCTAACCAATTAGTTTCAAACGGCATGTAAACCAAAGGAATTTGGGTGCTGAATGCTTCTATTCTTGGTGTTGAACGGGTTAGCCGTGTTCATTCCATAAGGGGCATAAAACCCATGACAAGAGTAGGTGCCGAAGTTTTTTATGCTCGGTGCCAAACGGGATTGACAATCGCATCGGGGTATTTCGCTCTCGACATGTCTCGTAATTTGTGTTGGTGGTTTTGGATCCATATTTACATGCTCCAGCTTTTCAGTTCGATGGTGCCGGATGCTTTTGCCTTCGATGCCGAATGGGTCAGCTTTGTTCTAAACGGGCATGTAAACCAAAGGAATTCGGGTGCTGAATGCTTCTATTCTCGGTGTCGAACGGGTTAGCCGTGTCCATAAGGGTCATAAAACCCATGACAAGAGTAGGTGCCGAATGTTTTTATGCTCGGTGCCAAACGGGATTGACAATCGTATCGGGGTATTTCGCTCTCGACATGTCTCGTAATTTGTGTTGGTGGTTTTGGATCCATATTTACATGCTCCAGCTTTTTAGTTCGATGGTGCCGGATGATTGCCTTTGGTGCCGAACGGGTTAGCCGTGTCCAACATTTACGTGTCTTAGTGGTACCGAATCAAATGGTTTGTCGCCCCTCTTCCCCCACCGGAGGCGCCCCTCTCTCTTTCTCTCTCTCACCTGAGATGCTTATGCATCCCCATCCCCTCGCCGCGGCGCCCCGATCCTAGCCTCCTGCGTCCCCCCGCTCCCCCGACGCGCCGCCCTAGTTCCTGGCCTTTTTTATAGGGTGCTTAACAAGGTATGCCACAGTGTCGAATCAAATGATTTGCATAGGGTGCCTAACAAGATATGTCGTGGTGCTAAATCAAATGGTTTGTGTAGGGTGTTGAACAAGGTATGCCGCAGTGCTGAATCAAATGGTTTGCATAGGGTGCCACAAGATATGTCGTGGTGCTAAATCAAATGGTTTGTGTAGGATGTTGAACAAGGTATGCCGTAGTGCTGAATCAAACAGTTTGTGTAGAGTGCTCAACAAGGTATGACACGGTGCTAAAATCAAATGGTTTGTGTAGGGTTCTTAACAAGGTATAATGCGATGCTGAATCAAATGGTTTGTGTAGGGTGCTTAACAAGATATACCCGCGGTGCTGAATCAAATGGTTTGTATAGGGTGTTTAACAAGGTATGACGCGGTGCCGAATCAAATGGTTTATGTAGGTTCTAAACAACGTATGCTGCGATGCTGAATCAAATAGTTTGTTTAGTGTGTTTAACAAGGTGTAACAGATATCGGAACAATGGGGATGTACGCATGGCACCGAACCGGTAGGGTCGGAGCCACGAGACAATCCCCAATAGGACGGCGACCAAGCATATCTTTCGTCTCAGGGTACCAAGCACGAAGAACGCGAGGCGCCGAACAACCACGCTAGTTCCGATATGGCGTATTATGGGAATCGGCGACCGCATAGCTAACGTCCCCAAGAGGAGATGGGGAGGGGTCGCCAAACGGCTACCCCTAATACCAAGACGATCATCTTGGTACCGAGCGTTTGGGACCGAGGCACCGAACCGTACTTGTTAGTACCGAATCGCTTGCCTTAGAAAATATGGTCCTGGTACCGAGCTTGTTAACCCTAATACCAAGACGGCCATCCTGGTACCGAGCGTTAGGGACCGAGGCACCGAACCGTTTTCTCATTGTACCGAATCGGTTTCCTTAGAAACTACAGCCACAAGACGTGATGGGCAAGGTCGCCCAACGGCTAACCCTAGTTGCAAGACGACCAGCCTGGTACCGAGCGTTTAGAACCAAGGCACCGATAACATCGTGTAGGCTTTTTTTTCTACTCTGTCTATAGGCGCCTAGGCATCATCGTTTTTTTAACGTCCTAGGCATCATCGTTAGAGAACGTTGTTCGATGATGGGCAAGAAAAAAAAGAATTGGAGTCGATGGTACCGACCCGCCTAGTCCAGCCATGAAACGGCTAAGAGAGAGAGCCCATGTTCCCAATCATCTCACAGCGAATTTTTTATTTTGGCCCACGTTAGGTACCATGACACAGCAGTGAACCCATGTGGCAGGGGTGGGTACCGAAAGTTTGAAATTTGAACTCGGTGGCCCAATTCGCTGACCCGTGTGCAGCTCCGACGTAACATGTCCAGCCCATGGGCACCGAGCGAAGCATTTGACTAACAGTTAGGTACGACGCACTTAAACTAGCTGCCAGCCCACGTGATGTGATGGACAGGTACCGATCGACTGTTTTCAAAATGAGGCCGTGTTTTGATCCATGTGCGCAGCACCACCTGCTGGGCGGTCAGAGCAAGCAGGCCCACTGACCGGAACAGTAATTGGTTTGCCTTTCTTTGCATCAAATTCAAACAGCCATTCAAACACTACCTGCAAACCATGCAAAAATAGAACCTGCCGGCAGGGCAAGTTTCCTCAAATGCTTGGAGCTGACACGCTGCATGTTTGAGAAAATCATTTTATATATAGGTGGTGAAAATAGGAAAACAAAAGAAGGGTTATTGGGTACCAATCTTAAAGCACATGTGTGGTGATAGATGCATCCCCTAGTGAGGATGGACGTACCATATCCGCTATATATATATATATATAGATATATATATATAGATGAGAAGAATGCACACAAATGAGAATGTATGTTGTCCATTCTTTGAGTGAGAGAGGAGTAGGTGAGCCACAACATGATGTTCGTTAATAGCTAACTGGAGCAAGTAGGTGAGACAATACTAGGGATCTTACAAAATAAATAGGCATTAAGTGGTCTCTAACAAGTACTCCCTCCGTCCTAGAGTGTAAGTCACAATCCTCTAATATCGGCCCAAGGCTTAACATGATTAGGGCTGAAATTGTGACTAATTAGGCCGGACTATGATGCTTCGTATTTGGTACAACCAATAAAAACAGCCCCATAATTACTGCATGCATGATGGATGTGCCAAACCGATGCATGTGGAGGATAGAAAGGTGCAGGCTGCATGTGCTAATTAACTCCAATTAATGCAAATTGTGCCTTATTTGCTTTATATGCGGGACAATCTGAAAATAAGATTGTGACTTACACTCTAGGACGGAGGGAGTACAAGTTTTCATGGTAGCAACAGCCAAGAGGCAAGAGTTACATTCACTTGCACACCAACGTTGTTCTAGTGTTTTTTTTAAGTTGTTCTAGTGTTGGCAACGAGAGGAACACAAGCCACTATTTCTTTTTTCCTGGGCCTGCATCAGTCGATGCAACAACCTCTTTTATTGCATAGTTTGAAAATTTAATAAAGCTTACAATTCATGGGTCACTCATGATTGCTACAAAAAATGAGCCGTTGAAAGATGAAAAGCAATCAGTGCTTAAGCAACATCTATCTTATTAGAACATTGCCGGCTAACCCTGGTGCATATAGTTCACAACCATCTCCACACGGCTACTCTCTCTGTTTCATAATATAAAATGTTTTAGCTTTGTGAAGATAATGTATCTAGATCCCTTTTAGTTTGTAGGTTTGGAGAGATTCACTCCAAATCTACACACTAAAAGGTGTCTAAATACATTACCTTCACAAACCTAAAACCTCTTATATTTTAAAACGGAGGAAGAAGTACATCTAAAACCCAAAGTTGTCAGTTGCCCATCCGACAGCAGATAAGACCACACATAGATCAAATGTGAAGCTTTTTGAATAACATGCAAGTAACATTTTCAATCTTGTTAAACACCAATTGATTCCAACAATTCCAATTTATGATTATTTTAAGTTTAGCCATCCCATGCTACAAATTACCAAAATAATTCGTAATATTAGTTGGTGTTGGAAGATTAGAAGTAAATCCAACGAGTTTCCAAACAAGACAAGGGACAAGTAATTCAACCACTTTTCCTCTGAATTACAAAACTACATCTGTTACAACCATATACCATTTTCGCTTGGCTAAATTAGATTGGCTTAATTGGATATACGTTCGTTCTAGGGTTCGTTGGGTCGTGGACCGGAGAGAAGCGAGGTGAAGAAATGCAGCCTGTTATTGTGGTTGAACCTGTGCAAGTACACATTCTAAACTGATCCGGGCAGATTCCTTACAAAAAAAAGGCAACTCTTGTGGGGCCCATCGTATGTAATGTACGAGTTCGTATGTCTGTTTCAGTAGCCATAATGACATCTAGGGAATATACACAGTGGAGTTTTTCAAAAGACAAAAAATATAGTGGTGTTCTTCAAATAGCCGAAAATTGCAGCAATTATCCAATTTAACCCGATTATCATTAGATAGGAGTACTTTCATGCCATTGATTATATTGTCGTGTCGATGACGAGACCACCACAATTTGGGTTAACTGTTCCACTGGCCGGACCTTGTCACATTTTGACTGGCGTGTTGAGAACCACCTCGGTTCATTTGTGTACACCATCTTAGCATCATAGTGAGCTTTCTATACCCTCGTCGTTCAATTGGGTTATTATGTATTTTGGACGGCCTCGTGACAACCTGCCGCCACCGCTTCCGAAGCTCGTGTCCGGCCATCTTCCGGTGCTCCACCAAGTTACCCGGACAGCAACCGTTGGTGACATAACGATTCCCCTAGAGTCTCTGGTTTCTTTTGTCTGTCTCCCAGACACATCTTTCCCATCTCCAACGAGTGCGACAACTGTTATAATCGCGATAAGAAGATAATGAAGAACGAGAAGAAAATTACAGCAAAGGGACACCGATTTATCGTGAAAAAACACCTCCAACAAAGAAAGGAAAAAACCACGGGCGCCAGCCAGCGAAACTTCACTATAATGGGAAGTGTTTACACAATGCCGGGGATTTCACAAATGCAACTTATCCTAGCCGATGACTTACAAGACGTATATATAGTGGTGAAAACCTAGGTCTTCAGACTTCACTATGCTTCGGCTCAAGCCTCCGGTGATGGGCCTCGCTCCACTCGTCAACAAGAACCACTCTATGGTCTCTCTCTGTTTGTGTGTGCAGAACTAGAAGATGTCCCTTCAATTTATGAGAATGCTATCAAGGGCTAACATGTTATTGCGTCAACATTTGGGACCCAATTGCACTAAACCTACCATCCCGGCTATTTGGCGCAAGCTTCTAGGTTAACACCCGGACAGGAGCCATGCGACACCACCGAGCGCGAGTATGAACCGAGGCCCTCGTGTCTCAAAACCGAGAAAGTGTGGAGATAATCCATTTTGAAGAGTTTTTTGGAACCATGCAGGGGAATAGCATGTAACATTAGGGTCCCCTTGGAATGTTGTTTTCTAGCCAAAACCCTCGGATTACACTGAGATCCCCTGCTTAGCATGTTCACAAAATTAAAACGACCAGATTACAAAGCGACAATCCAAGTGGGACCTTAAGCAATAGGTAGAGCCTAGGAACGGTTAGAAAACAAACAGAAATCACATCTGATGAAGAACGACCGGAAAGTAAAACTAACTTAAACTCTACCACCGAAGGACGACTAAGGGAATAGGGAGCGGATATAACAGATCAAGCCCTATATATATGTTTTGAAGTGATACATAAAATGATTTAGAATTGATGGTGATGCTTGTGACACATCAAAAGATTGCTGCACCGCTGCAGATCGGCCTAGGAGTAAGTTGACGATCGGCACAAAACGAAGTGAAGAGGATGGATAAACTGGACTAGTTTTTCACTGCTTCCTTTCTAAAATACAGAAAGGAACTACTGATTTTGACTTGTCTCAAGAGTCACAATAATTCATCGATCTATCCAAAACACGCATTAATTGACACCCGCTAGGCGCTACGCTCCTGAGAAAACGATATCAGACAGATCAACTAGCTTGTCCACAAGGATCAACAGCAAGAAAGACACTATTTCCCGAGGCCACTCATTCCAAATTAGTTAGCTCTAGTCCAAACCATATATATGTCCTACGACGACACTTCTAGTTTCTCCCGCGCGCAAAAGGAATCTGCTCGATCAATCGTGGCAGTCTAAATGTTCTCTCTTTCTGGATGGAGCTAAACAGTACATTTTATAGGCAAGCAGAAATGATTTTTAGTGGTGAAGACCGTGTATCAATTGCTTTGTTTCTTTATCTTTGAGTGAGGTGTAAGCCGCCCTCTGCGTCCAAATATAATCTTCTGAGTATGAGTAATAAGTGAGACATCACAACTAGCTACCTATGTTTCACATGCATACAAAAAGGTGACCTGAGCCTAGCTAGGTAGATGTTTTGTTACTTTGTTATAGCTCCCATGTGGATCTTGCTCATATTTAAATATACTCCTTCCATTCACAATTATATAGCGTTCTTGGTTTATTCAAATTCAAAATCTGTAAAGTTTCACCAAATATTTAGGAAAAAAATTTAGATCCACAACGTAAAATCGTAGTATTAGAATCATTGTAAAATATATTTTTATATTATATGCATTAGTTATTATGAATGTTGATGTTTCTTCTTATATCTTTGATCAAATTTGACAAAATTTGACTTTGACTAAAGCTTGAACGCAAACTAAATAAAAAAGAGGGAGTACATGTAAATGTCAGCGTGAAATGGAGAAATTTTAGTGCCTCCATCAGGTTGTACTCCATGCACAATGATGGACTATGGGTGAAACAACTGCAAATGTTCCGGAATTTATATAAGAATGCAACTTTCAAGTACAAGATTTATATAAGAATGCAACTTTCAAGTACAAGATAGAAAAATGGTCGTTGCTCGCACCTCGAGAGGGAAAGTGAGTTGCATTTTGTTGGCACCCACCACCTGCTTTACCACCCGCCCCGCACAAAGATAAAGATCCTACATAATGATTGCTTGTAAGAAGGTACTCCCTCTGTTCGGGATTATAAGTCCCGCGCGGATAACTAGTTTGCCAATTTGAACAACAAAATATAAATAGTATAGCATAAAAATTATATCATTAGAAACTTTAGAGGTTATATTTTCTAATGGTATAACTTTTGTGATATATAAGTTATATTTTGCTGGTTAAATTAACAACCTAGGTATGCGCGTAGGACCTATAATCCCGAACAGAGGGAGTACCACGCAGATTACAGACCTGGTCTTTCATTGATTAGACTAGTGGATCATTGATTCCATTATTTTAGTACTATGTTTTTCAAAGGAGTAGGAAAATGCAAAGAGGCTTTCATTCCCAGCATGTACTCCAAACCAGCTCCCGGTAGAAGGCTTATTGTTTATCTTCCGTGCAAGCATGAGGCATATGCTTTGCTTGGGTTGACTGCCTAACTATATGTAGGTATGCTCGATGCGTTGCTCACACTCAAATTTCCAGACATTTCTAATTAAAATTAACTACTCCGCTGAGTGAGACGGCCACCATGGAGAAGCTACCTCTGCAATTTCCGATACATGGAAAAGGGAACCCAAAGGGGCAGACTCAAGTCATAACCACATGATGAATATGTCTACTGTATTTACAAGGACATGCATTGAAGAAGTTGAATTTATGCATGTTATGAACTTACCATTAGTTTCTCAATTGACGGCGGTAATGTATCTTGATCCATCATTTCAACCGTGCAGTGCTCCTAGGTGACACGGGCGCTTCTGTCAAGCCAGTCCACGCGACCTTAATTCTAGACTTACAGATAAAAAAACCTTGCTACTAGTTTTGAGTAAAAAAGTAAGAACAAATCGTGAGTTGGAGTTTATTTCGACAGCATCATGAGTTGGGTCTCGTCACTTCAAAACATTGAGGCAGTTGTGCACCACTGATTGAGAAAAAAATATCAGCGAAATATTATATTATTTTTCATGTTGTTTCCTCCAGCACAAGTGCAAAACTTGCGCCAACCACCACCTCCAGCAACGAGTGTAGATGGCAGCCAGTGCAAATAATGCAAACATTTAAGAACGCATTAAAGTTTCAAATGTGGAGGTATTTGTAGTATTTAGACAGAGGGAGTGCACAACTTTAATTTGGTTCAATACCGATGATCATCAAGTCATCATCTTATCCCTAGACAGATCTGCAGTAGTGCACCTTACTCTTTGGGTGTCGTGACACCTCCATCAGCTCGGAAGCACTTTAGACGCTGTGAGGATTCTCGTTGCGCCTCCTCCTTTACAGACAAGAGGGGCCGGCACCGTAAACCCATAAGCTCATGCTCGGCATCGCTCAGGAGGCACTGGAAGACTGAGAGGATGACCTACTAGTCGATGCACTGAAAATTAGATGTGTCACATAATGCAACAATGCATTTTGCTAGTGGGACAAGTTGAATAAGAATCCTAAAAGGTTAAATTGTAGCCCATAAAGCTCAGACAGATAGAGAAACATTTCCTGATGCCACTCATTTCAAGTTATAGTTCAAATCAACAGAAATGGAAGCTTCTAATTTCTCTCGGGGGAAATGAAGAGAAACTTGCTGCATTGATCAGATGTGACAAACTAATTCTTACTTGCAGACTGAGGTAGCTAGTACGTTTTATATGGAGGAAAATTCATGTGGAATGATTACATGTGCTTATTTTTCTTTATTTTTTCTCTTTTTCTTGTGGGGATTTCCCCATTTTTCTCGTAGTTAGGTGTAGGCCAGGGCGCTCAGACACAATCTTGTGGCAACAATGATCAACAAGCAAGTATCCCCTCCTTTACAAAATATAAGATATTTTAGCCTTTTTATAAAACACATGTCTCTAGACAGTTTTTAGTGTGTATAGATTCACTCATTTTGATCCGTCTGTGCACTAAAAAACATAGATATGTGCGTTTCAGAAAAAAAGTAAAACATCTTATATCTTTTTAAAACGGAGGGAGCAGTTGAGAACTACAACTAGTCTCTAGAATACACACATGTTGAACAAGCATCTATCAACTACATTGATCAACTTACAATATGGTTTGCAAAACATCAGTTGGATAGTACAGAAGACGTTTTCTCTGGAAAGGATAAGATCGCTCAAAGAAAAGAGCCCTCCATTAATTAACTGCATGCATGAGGCTCAGTATGCAAACCTAGAGTAGAAGGAGGCTTAGTATATTCGGATTTGCTAGTTTTTATGCGCTTGAGAACATGCTAAATCTCAGTCACCCCTCTCACTATTGGATTCATCTTGCGATTCGTGCGATTTGAGAGTTACATATGGCTTGCAACTGGTAAAATGTTTAGGCAACACAAAAAATTTGTTCACGCGGTACAATTTTTTGTTCATGCAGTACATATTTTTTGTTCACGTAATTTTTTGTTCATGAGGTTAAAAATTATTCACATCTCACAAATGCTAGGATGACAATCACATTGACTACAAACAGAATATTACTCTCATTTTGAAAAGAAAATGCATAAGTTCTCCAATCACATTGACATACCTTGGGTATATCTGGTCACTACTATAAGTCTATAACTAAGCTAGGAACCACCTACTTCTCACCAAATTGATGCGGAGTAGTCTCCTATGGTGCAAAAGGCTTAATTAAGAAAATTGATGAAAATCAGTTATTTTGGTGGAAACACTCGATTATAATTTTACTTCAGTTTTCTTTTCGCATGACAGTTGGATCTGCCACGTGCTTAGATGTCAAAGGTTAGAATTGTACTCATTTTCTTTGTGACGCAACAGTTACGCAATCAGGTGGATTTGAGTCACTTTTTTATGCTACCTTTGTCTGAGAAGCTTATACACAATTCAGCAGATTCAGGGAATATTGCAACAGCTGTCCACGGACAATTATTTATGAAGCTATAGGCATGTCCAAGGAAGCTGTCCAGCCTGCTACGTACAAGGCCTCACCAAATCAACGCGTAATGATGGCGATCACTGATCAACAGGTCATCAAAAAGTGTCCTTGTTTGTTCGCGGATCATCCAAAGCTACGGTGTTGGTCAGGGCCGTACCCGAGAAAATGGAGGCCCGGTGCGAAAAAAAAATTGGCCCTCGTATAGCCATTGGCAATTAGCAAAACATGGTGCAATTTTTGAAAGAATGACATCTTATCAGATATTGATAACAGAGATTTCAAAAAGAAAGTGATAACATAATGCAAAAGTGCCCCTTAAGAAAAAATATTTACTAGAAACATGCCATCCTTCTAGCATTTCTTGAGATGAAATATTCAATTAGTTCTTCATAAGAAACTTTCTCCAAAATATCGTATTTAATTGTTATTATAAATGTAGAATGGATCTGCTTTGAGAAAATTATGGTGAAATTAAGAGTTGGATTAAGAGGTGTAGACTACAACGGACGTTGCATTTACTCATTGCATGCATCAACGCATCTGTTCTAGAAAAATCGCGACAAAATTAAACCCAGGAAAGAGCTGCGATTGGAGCTATGGAAGAACTGCACTAGCTGGATGAGAAAGAGAAGGAAGAGAGAAAAGAGAGGCCTGCGCTAGGCAAATTCCTAACCGGTGAAAATGGAGTTAATTTTGGACAAATTACCAAGCGGTGGATGGTTCAATGGATTTATTAGGCCCAATTAAATCTATCATTAGTAACACTAAATAATAGTTTAACATAAAAAATTAGAGGCCCTCCTATTTTGGAGGCCCTGTGCGTTGAACCTCCTGCACATGCATGTCAAACGGGTCTGGTGTTGGTAAACCCTCGGGTTCAAACTGGGAGTGTTGTCTGTTGTATTAGCAAGTTTTTCATCGGATCATATCTCAATTTTATGAGGACACTAGTAGTTTCTCAATTCTAAAACACACGATACAGGTATCTATGTGTGGTCTATGTACGATACGGTCGTACACGCCCACAATTTGACATAGTGTTATCTGCATGTTTCCGGTAAAACCTAGCCAGCAGATCAAATGCAGGAGACCGTTTCCGTTTGTTTCCTTTCTGAAAGTTCCGAAAATGATCAAGGTTGGCATTTGGGTGATGCAATTACAACCGCTTTTGATGCCAAGCTAGCTTGTTTTCCATCTCTAAGGACATCTGATTTTTGTAACTATAACTTGACAGGTTCTGTCAAGTCACCAAAAGTCGCATTCATATTCTCCGTTTGTTTCAGATTGTTTCGAGACTGGATTTTTCTTTCAAAGTTTGAGTTAGCTACAGGTACGTGCATCGATGTGTTTGTAGATCGAACACCTTTAGTTCTATGGTAGGACAACGGGTAAGTGCAGGGGCAGTAAACACTGGGAGACGGCTGGAAGAGATATTCAGGGGCAGTAAAGGTGGGATTCTATGGTGCCGTAACTTTCAGGTCTCTCTGCTTTTAAGACATCCCAGAGATTTTTGGTTTCGCAAGATCGGTGCATTTCACGAGCCAAAATAGGATGAAACAAGACTATCATTCTTGAGATTAAAAGATTAAATCGGGAACACATTATATACTGTAAAAGATTAGAGCATGAGCATATATAGTATTGCAGCTGTGCACTGTACCTGATCTTGGTAATTTTTTACTCATATGTAGTCGCGATTAATTTATAGTAAATAAATGTGCATGTTCTCCGCACGAGTAGCCCGATAAAATACATGATATAACTTCACCCTAATATGGTGAGCCTGTGAATATAATCCTAATACCACTAGTGAAAAACATGTCTTCGGTTCGATCTGAATAAAACCAGTAGTCCCGGTCCGTCACGAACCGCGACTAGTGCTAGCACTAGTCCTGGACCGTGAGGCCTCCAATGGCTAGAAATGGCCATAGACACTAGTCCCGGGCCGGACCATAGCTCTAGTCCCGATCCGTAATACGACCCGGGACTAATAACCTGGAGCGGGCCAACTGCTCTTTTCGGGGACTATTAGTCCTGGGTCGTATCACGGCCCGGGATTAGTTGTCCATCCGTATATATACAGCTTCCTGTCCACCTGCCCTAAAACATATGGTGTCCATTTTTCTCAAAGAAGCAAGAGAGTTCATGCCATTTTTTTCTCAAGATTTGTCAAGATTTAGTTTGCAACACCTAAATCCAAAGCTTTAAAAGGTTAGAACTTCATTCTTTCATCTCTTATTGCTACTTTAGCTCTATAATGCTCTAAAAGTATAGAGATATGGATCAAATGCATGCATGCTCTAGAAGTAGCTAGAAGGATTTTGATATATATGTGTAACAAATTTTGATTAGGCACATAGTTACTGAAAATTGAAATGTGTAATTTTAGAGTTTAAGAGCTTAGAATGGAATGAGGTTTTCACTGATAAAACAATAATAAAAAACTCCACATTTATCATGTTGATTGTTTTCTCCAATTTACAAATTGGTGCATGTAAATTTTTCAAAATTCAAAATTAATGCTCTAGAAGCTCTCAATATAACTTGTAATAATTTTATCATGTTGTGTAATGGTTTTTGATATACTTTTACTATAATACAGATGGTCCAGGAATGGATGTACGGTACTGACCGACGCTCTGGCGAGTTTATTAATGGCGTGCATGAATTCATCCGTGTTGCTAATGCAAACAAGCGCAATGGTTTTGTATTCTGTCCATGTAATGGATGTAGGAATCAGAAGGATTACTCTGACTCAAAAACCCTTCACAACCACCTGTTGAAGTCCGGCTTCATGTCCAGTTATAATTGTTGGACCAAGCACGGAGAGAGAGGGGTTATAATAGAAGACAATGAAGAAGAGGAGGAGGACACATGATGAACCCGCTGATGATCTTGGTCGGACCATTGCCGATGCACTAAGAGATTGTGAAACTGAAAAGGACAGGGAGAAGTTCAATCACATGCTAGAGCATCACAAAAAGTTGTTGTACCCAAATTGCGAAAATGGTCTGAAAAAGCTGTGCAGCACACTGGAATTGCTGCGATGGAAGGCTGAGTGTGCTATACCTTACTCCTCATTTAAAAAGTTGCTGAAAATGATGAAGAATATGCTTCCAAAAGATAACGTATTGCCCTCCAGTACGTACGAAGCAAAGAAGGTTGTCTGCCCTCTAGGTTTAGAGGTTCAGAAGATACATGCATGCCCTAATGACTGCATCCTCTACCGCGGTGAGGAGTATGAGAATTTGGATGCATGCTCGGTATGCACTTCACTTCCGTATAAGATTAGACGAGATGACCCTGGTGACGTTGAGGGCGAGCCCCCCGGAAGAGGGTTCCTGCGAAGGTGATGTGGTATGCTCCTATAATACCACAGTTGAAATGCTTATTCAGAAACAAAGAGCACGCCAAGTTGTTGCGATGGCATAAAGAGGAACGTAAGTCAGACGGGATGTTGAGACACCCCACTGATGGGTCGCAATGGAGAAAAATCGATAGAAAGTACCCGGACTTTGCAGATGACGCAAGGAGTTTAAGGTTTGGTCTAAGTATAGATGGCATGAATCCCTTTGGGGAGCAGAGCTCCAGTCACAGCACCTGGCCCGTGACTCTATGCATCTATAACCTTCCTCCTTGGTTGTGCATGAAGCGAAAGTTCATTATGATGACAATGTTGATCCAAGGTCCGAAGCAACCCGGGAACGACATTGATGTGTACCTAAGGCCATTAGTGGAAGAACTTTTACAGTTGTGGCGCGAACCCGGGATACGCATGTGGGATGAGCACAAGCAGGAAGAATTTAACCTTCGAGCATTGCTTTTCGTAACAATCAATGATTGGCCTGCTCTTAGTAACCTTTCAGGACAGTCAAACAAGGGATACAATGCATGCACACACTGTTTAGATGAGACTGAAAGTATATATTTGGAACATTGTAAGAAGAATGTATACAATGAGCATCGTCGATTTCTTTTGGCCAAGCATCCCTTAAGAAAGAAAGGCAAGCATTTCAACGGTCTGGCATGTCACCAGACGAAGCCTAAGGAGCGTACTGGTGCTGATATATTTGATATGGTCAAAGATTTGGATCAACTGGTAACCTTTGGAAAGGGTCCTGGAGGAAAATCTGTTCCGAAAGACGCTGAAGGACACGCACCCATGTGGAAGAAGAAATCTATATTTTGGGAGCTACCATATTGGAAATTCTTAGAGGTCCGCTCTGCAATCGATGTGATGCATGTGACGAAGAATCTTTGCGTGAACCTGCTAGGCTTCTTGGGCGTGTATGGGAAGACAAAAGATACACCGGAAGCACGAAAGGACCATCAACGTATGAAAGACCCAGATGGCCTGCATCCAGAATGGTTTCAAGGTCATGCCAGCTACGCTCTTACCAAACAAGAGAAGGAAATATTTTTTGAATGCCTAAGCAGTATTAAGGTCCCGTCTGGCTTCTCGTCGAATATAAAGGGAATAATAAATATGGCAGAAAAAAAGTTCCAAAACCTAAAGTCTCATGACTGCCACGTGATTATGACGCAAATGCTTCCGATTGCATTGAGGGGGCTTCTACCAGATAATGTTCGAGTACCCATTGTGAAGCTATGTGCATTTCTCAATGCAATCTCTCAGAAGATAATCAATCCTGAAGATCTACCACGGCTACAGAATGATGTGGTCCAATGTCTTGTCAGTTTTTAGTTGGTGTTCCCACCATCCTTCTTCAATATTATGGCCTTTCTTTGGTTCACCTAGTCGAAGAGATTTCCATTCTCGGTCCTGTATTTCTACACAATATGTTTCCCTTTGAGAGGTTCATGGAATCTTAAAAAATATGTTAAGAATCGTGCTAGGCCATAAGGAAGCATCTCCAAGGGCTATGGAGCAGAGGAGGTCATTGAATTTTGTGTTGACTTCTCGACCTTAAGCCGATTGGTCTTCCTCAATCGTGGTATGAGGGGAGACTGAGTGGAAAGGGTACTCTAGGAAGGAAATCAATAATATGTAGGGACGGACATTCTTACACCGAAGCACATTACACCGTTCTACAGAATTCTATCTTGGCAGCCCCATATATCGAGGAACACAAGAAAATCTTACGCTCCAACAACCCTGGAAAGCACGACTCTTGGATTAGAGATGAACACATGAAGAGTTTCGGCGGTTGGTTGCAACATCTCATCAAAAACAACACTCTTGGAGATCAGCTATACTTGTTGTCTAGGTCACCATCTTCGACTATATCGACTTTCCAAGGGTACGAGATAAATGGGTATACATTTTACACGATAGCCCAAGATAAAAAGAGCACCAACCAAAACAGTGGTGTCCGCTTTGATGCAACAGACAACAATGGGTCAAAGACCACATATTATGGTTACATAGAGGAGATATGGGAACTTGACTATGGACCTACTTTTAAGGTCCCCTTGTTTCGGTGCAAATGGGCCAAGATGACAGGAAGAGGGGTTGAGGTAGACAAGAAATACAGAATGACATCGTTGGATCTCAACAATCTTGGGTACTTAGACGAACCATTCGTCCTAGCCAATGATGTCGCTCAGGTTTTCTATGTGAAGGACATGTCTACCAAACCTAGAAAAAGAAAAAATAAGAAAAAGAATACATCAGACGATGAGCCAAAGCGCCACATAGTTCTTTCAGGAAAAAAACATCATGGGAGTGGAGGACAAGACAGACATGTCAGAAGATTGTGATAAGTTTCATGAAATTCCGCCCTTCACGGTGAAGGATGACCCAAGCATCATGTTAATGAATGAAGATGCTCCATGGATACGACAGGATCAGAAAGGAACACACGCGAAGAAATGATATGTAATAATTGTAACATTTTATGAGTGAAGATGCTCCATGCATGTGTCCATTTTTATAGTGTTGTCTGCAAACAATCTTGAGTGTGTTAGTCCCGTTTTGTGGCTGGACCGGGACTAAAGGAGGGCCTTTAGTCCCGATTCATACTTACCATTAAGATCTAATCTCCAAACGCGTGAGGTCACATATTAGGGAGTGCCTCTATAACCAGTTTCTCGGAGATGCCGGAGGACTGGCCCGCTCAAGATCTCCCTGAAACTGGCTGTAGTGGTGTCCCTGCTCTCGAAAACCATCTTGCATCTTGTAACTTCTCTAACTAGATCAATACGCCTGGGATCTAACTAATTTCACATATTAGGGAGTGCCTCTATGACCAGTTTCTCGGAGATGCCGGAGGACTGGCTCCGCGGCATCTCCTAAACTGGCCGTAGTGGTGTCCCTGCTCTCGAAAACCATCTTGGAGATGCCTCAAACTGGCTGGAGGACTGGACTCACAAGGATGCCTATTTATAGTACAAGCAGCTCGGCATAATGTCGACACACACGACATAATGTCGACACTCACCCCTATTATTAGTGCTGACTCATGTTTAGTCCCGGTTGGTGTCTCCAACCGGGACTAAAGGTTCATCTTTAGTCCCGGTTGGTGACACCATCCAGGACAAGGTACAAGCCGCACGACATAATGTCGACACTCACCCCTATTATTAGTGTTGCCTGGTCCAGTCTGCCGCAATCCCTTCAGTCGCGGTTGGTTTCTCCAACCGGTACTAAAGATGAACCCTCTCTTTATTAGGTAACACTAAATACATTTATTAATATTAAAAACCGGGACAAACCGGGACTAGCTAACACTCAGGACTAAAGCCGCCCCCTTTAGTCATAATCATGCCTAGTCCTATAGTACGCAGCTTCAGGGTCTTCTTCGTCATCGTCATCATCATCGTCTCCTGCCATTCCGGGGATCCTCAGCCCATTAATGGCATATACCAGGGGCCATTCCAGCCTCGGATTCACGGCGGGTGGGGGAGGGGTCTCCTGAAAGACGATGCCGCTACCGCCGGGCCGGTGTGGGGCCTTTTTGTGGCTCTGTGGCGGGTGGACTCGTGGGCACCATAGGCGAGGATGGTCTCCCCCAGTGATGTAGCGCATCACTCCGATGATAGTACGGTTCGCCCACCACAGACGACGGCCGGCTTCGTTGTGGTTCACCGGGGGCAGGCCATCACCCTCGTACCTAGCGAGCTCCCTTTCCCGCCTATTAGCGAAGAAGGCATTCCAGGTGTCGTAGTTGTCGAGATCCCACTGGGGATCCATCCGCTGCTCCTGCGTGAGCTCGTGGTAGAAGTGGTTTCTGATGGCCGCCTGGCGTGCGGAACCTTGAGGGACAGGAGGGACAGGAACCCCTCCAGCGCTCAGCATCCAGCCGGCGGGCGGCTGGTAGCCCGGCGAACAAGGGTAGTTGGAGGCAGACAGCGCCTCGGTCTCCTCGAGGGCCAGAATGGCCTAGTAGGCGTTGTCCATTGTTCTAAGAGAGAAAGGTGTGGATGTGTGGATAGCCATGGCGCGATCGCCCTAAATATAGAGGGAAAGGGCAGGAAAACTTGGCGTGAAGCTTTGGGAAATGGCGGGAAATATCTTTAGTCCCGGTTAGTGACTACATCCGGGACTAAAATCTCTCGTAGAAAGGAAAGGGCGGGAAGCGGTGGGAAATATCTTTAGTCCCGGTTTGTGACTACAATCGGGACTAAATGGATATTATATTAAGATTCCTTGTATTTTCTGATAATAATAGACATATTATTTGTTTTATTTGGATTATTACAATAAAATATATGATTTTCCAAAGTTTTTATATTTGATTTGAATAAAAAAAAGAAAATTTACAAATGAAATAACTTATAAATGACGCAAACAGATAAATGGATATTATATTAAGATTCTTATATTTTTTTGATAATAATAGACATATTATTTGTTTTATTTGGATTATTACAATAAAAGATATGATTTTCCAAAGTTTTTATATTTGATTTGAATTAAAAAAGAAAATTTACAAATGAAATAATTTATAAATGATGCAAACAGATAAATGGATATTATATTAAGATTCTTTATATTTTTCTGATAATAATAGACATATTATTTGTTTTATTTGGATTATTATAATAAAAGATATGATTTTCCAAAGTTTTTATATTTGATTTGAATTAAAAAAGAAAATTTACAAATGAAATAATTTATGAATGATGCAAACAGATAAATGGATATTATATTAACATTCTTTATATTTTTTTGGTAATAATAGACATATTATTTGTTTTATTTGGATTATTATAATAAAAGATATGATTTTCCAAAGTTTTTATATTTGATTTGAATTAAAAAAAGAAAATTTACAAATGAAATAATTTATAAATGATGCAAACATATAAATGGATATTATATTAAGATTCTTTATATTTTTGTGATAATAATAGACATATTATTTGTTTTATTTGGATTATTACAATAAAAGATATGATATTCCAAAGTTTTTATATTAGTTTTGAATTAAAAAAAGAAAATTTACAAAAAAACAATTAGTCGCGGGTCGTGGCTGGACCCGGGACTAAAGGTTTCTCTACGAAAGCGGTGAAAAATACACACTAGTCCGGGCGTGGCTTAACTCATGACTAAAGGGGTCTTTAGTCATGGTTAAGCCTACCGGACTAAAGACCCTTTAGTCGCGGGCGGTGGCTTAGCCCGGGACTAAAGGGGTGGCCCTTTATATTCCGCGCGCCACCGCCCCTGCCCAGCACTTGCATTTCTCGACGAAGACGAAGCACAGACGACGAACGCAGAGACGAAGAAGAGACGAGGTGCTGTCCGGCCGCCGCTTCCACCGCGCCGCCGTGCCGCGCTCCGCCGTGCCGTGCTCCGCCGCTCCGCGCTCCGCCGTTTTGCCGCCTCGCCGTGCCGCGCGCAACCGCTCCGCGCCACCTCGCAGTCACGCCGGCGTCGGTGAGCGCCGCTCGATCGATCGAGGCCGGGGTGGTTTTTTTATTTTAGTTAGGATTAGGATTATTATTGTTTTAGTTAGTTATTAGGATTAGTATTAGGATAATTATTAGGATTATAATTATTGTTTTAGTTATTAGGATTAGTATTAGGACTATATTGTTTTAGTAGTTATTAGGATTAGAATTATTGTTTTAGTTATTAGGATTAGTATTAGGATTATTGTTTTAGTTAAAATATTAGAATTAGGATTAGGATTATTGTTTTAGTTATTTTTTTGTTTTATTTATTAGGATTATATTGTTTTAGTTAATTTTTTTGTTTTACCACAAATAATATTAGGATTATTGTTTTATTACGATTATTTTTTTGTTTTAGTTATTATGATTATTGTTTTAGCACAAATAATATTAGGATTGTTATAATTAGGATTATATTGTTTTAGTTATTAGGATTAGTATTAGGATTATTGTTTTAATTAAAATATTAGAATTAGGATTATTGTTTTAGTTATTTTGTGTTTTATTTATTAGGATTATATTGTTTTAGTTATTTTTTTGTTTTACCACAAATAATATTAGGATTATTGTTTTATTAGGGTTATTTTTTTGTTTTAGTTATTATGATTATTGTTTTAGCACAAATAATATTAGGATTATATTGTTTTAATTATTAGGATTATTGTTTTTTCTAACCTCTTTAACTCTATTTTTGTTATAGATAATTAAGTCATGGATCCATCTGAAGATCCTGGTCGCATCGGTGAAGGTTTTCTTCAGGGCATGATAAGAGGTGAAATTCCTCTTAATATTACTACCGGCGCCGAAGATATTTTGCTCGAGGAAGACATATCCTCATATCTGAATCCATCCGGTGATGGACTAGAGGAAAACCTAATGTACCAAGGGGAAGACCAGATGGACGAAGGGCAAACAAATAACAACAATAATGATGGCCCCTCGACAGGATCCGGCGAGGTACATATATATATAAAGTCTCGTGTTACCTCTATTCATTAACTGATCTAGATATATATTAATCACTCTCTCTTCTTCTTTTAGCCCACCGGATCGAAGCAATCGACAGCTCGAACGAAACAAGGGCCAAACAAAAAGTTGGATGGTAACCAGAGGTTCACCATCGAAGAAATATATGATGATGGTGAACCGATTGCTCCAGAGAAGCACCGGAGGATGTTTATAAATCAATGCGGGGTGCTTGTTAGGGACAACCTGCCGATCACCCAAGAATGGAATAAGTCAAAGAAACCCGGTGAAGAATCCAATATCTATGTCACCGATGATGCCAAAGATGACCTTTGGCAGAAGCTCATAGCGCATTTCATACTACCTCTAGAGTATGAGGAATTTGAGGTAGATGGTATTACCCCAAGGTCGGGTGGGCTTGAAAATAGAGCGAAAGTCAAGGAGTAGGCATTGAGCAAGATGGCTAAACTGTACCGGAACCACAAGAAAAGTTTATACGCGAAATATGTCGCGAAAAATAAAACTCCAGACTTCAAAGGAGTAAACGATAAGTCGAGAGAACAGTGGCCCGATTTTGTAAAGTACAAGCAATCTGATAAAGCAAAGGCAAAGTCAGCAAAGAACGCGTTAAATGCTGCCAATAAGAAATACCATCATAAAATGGGGACATGTGGCTACAAGAGTGCCGTCCCTAAGTGGGAAACTATGGAGAAGGAAATGAGGGCTAGAGGCGTCACTCCTGGTACAGATGGATGGACCGAGAGGTCAAAGCACTGGTGGTACAGGCATGGGGGATCCTTGGACCCAGAAACAAGGAAGACATTATTTCATGAGAAAATTCTAAAACCCTCCCAAGACCTTATTAAAGCAATGAACGATGCTCAATTGGGATTGTTCTGTCCCGAGAGAGAGAACGACGAGCTGACACGCGCCCTAGGGAATCCTGAAAAGGGAGGACGAACACGAGGCAAAGGCGCTAGTGTCTCGTGGAAGAAAGGGTTTCTCAAGACGATGCCGATTCTGAAGCCGCCGAGAAAGAAGGACCGGAGGCGACGGATCTCCAGGGTAGAGCAGGACCTAGCTGATCTGAAGAACCTCATGCATGAAATTAGCCAAAGGCCACCGTCGTCAACTCACCCGCGGTCTGATGATCCTGCATTGGATCTTAGCCAACGGAGAAGCAGCATGGCTTCCACGGAGGTCCGTGCTGATGATCAAGCACTGCTGGATGATGCACCGGCTCCTCACTACCCCGTGGATGATGTCAGAGAGATGGCACAATGTGAGCTACATCAGCCAATGAACAACCTGTCCTTCAAGGTGGCGATCGGCACTGCTTTACCTTGTCTACCTGGAGCACTCCACCATTCACTTACGATTCCACCAGGCTATGCTCGTGTCACGGTGGATGACATAGTGGAGGATTTTGCGGACCTAGAGATTGAAATCGCTATGCCTGAAGGCCTTACGAAACTAGGAGATGTCAAGCGCAACATCATTCTATGGAATAAGAAGTACATAAAGTTTTCAGGCTCGGCGCCAAGGCCACCGACTCCAAGGAATCCAAATCCACCCCGCATCGAATATCGTCAACCTCCAAGTCTACCCCAACCCGATTATCGCCAACCTCCAAGTCCACCCCAACCCGATTATCGCCAACCTCCAAGTCCACCCCGCCCCGCTGACGATCGCCACAGAAGGAGTACATCAACTCGATCTCCGCCTCCGCCTCCATGCAATACTACTACCTTGTCGAAGAAACAGAAGTTCGACGGTCCCCCGCGCCCCACGTCGAAGAAAGGTTAAACACCGAAGATAGTCGATATCCCGCCGGCTCTTCCAAAGAGACCTTATGACAAGACCGATGAGGAAACTAACGCGGATGTGGCTGCCCAAGTTAAGGCGCATTTTGCACCCAAAAATCCTGAGCCAAAGCCGGTATATAACGAAAAAACCAAAAAGTGGGCTAAGTCCTTTCTTGAGCAACCATCCCAGATATCGATGAATCTGGAATCAGACTATGACCGGGAGATTATTAAGCAAGCACAGAAGAAAAAAATCACAAGTGCAAAAAGCGGGAAGCAAGTTGCCCAGCTCGGAGCACAGAAGAATCAATCGGTCGCCCCGCTCAAAGTCATTTTAGACCTCGACAAGGCCTTCAGAGCTGAAATGGATATGGACATGGAAATAATGGACCCTAGAGCCCGTAATAATGCTGCACTTATGGGAATCACTGTATTGCAGGCCAAAGCACTTGCTAACGAAGCAAATATGTCTCTTGGTCAATATTTAGGCTATGAAGATACGCCAGTGGGTCAGATAGTACGGCAGTATGTCCAAGGGGAGCCTCTAGTCAGTAATGAGGAGCTCACGCGTCTATCCACACATATGCGAAATCTGCACGAATGGTACATGTCGCAAGCACAAAAAAAGCATCAGAAAGATTGGTTTTCGGTGGATGTTAGAATGGAGCATCACTTCAAACCATACTCGATACAGGTTCAAATGACCGAACTGTTTCAGTTATACAACCAGCGCGCCCTCGACAAATCTATCATTTATTGCTACTGTCTGTAAGTTATTTATTTCTATAATTAAGTTTGTAGCTTTAGCTCGTTCATTGCATTTAATATATTATCCTAACTATATAACCTTTTGTATGATGATATTATATTCTGCAGAATGAAGATGTTTGAATGCAAAAGAGCTAGAAGATACGACGTTGGGTTCATTGACCCATATATCATTAATGAATATACGTTAAAGAATCACCCCAAGGACGTGGAGGAAGACCTGTGCAGGTTCTTAACCGAGAATAATTTTGTTAAAGAAATACTATTTCCTTACAACTTCAAGTGAGTGTTTATATCTTGTACACATTTTATTTTTGCTTACTCGATGAGCTATGCATGTATGCTTATGTAAACGTTCGCAGATTCCACTAGATCTTGCTAAACATTCAAGTTGACAACTCCCTAGTTGAAGTCCACGACTCATTAAGTTGGGACCAAGAGCAGTGGAGCGACATGAAAGTAATGCTCCATAAGTAATTTCAATCATTATCGCATTATATCGTCCTCTTTCATTTATTTCTTGATATCAAGTAACTAATAACTTCTTTGTTCATTTTCTTTGCCGAGCAGGTGTTGGACACGGTTCAGACAGAAAATACCAGGTCCATTCAAAGAGGAGCTAACTTATAAAATGGCGAAGAGTTTACAACAGCCACCGGGAACTCATTTATGTGGATACTACGTCTGCGAGTACATCCACGAGTTGACCAGTGAGTGGAAAGTTGACTCGCATTATATATATGATTTGCGGGAGAAACTAGAGCCATACCAACGCATACGAGCAATTCAAGAGGAGCTGGCGGGATTTATGATGAAGGAAGTCCTTGATGTACATGGAGAGCATTATGCGGATGACGTGGAACTCGATTTGCCTTAGTCATCTCCATATAGCTCATATGATATATATATTCATCAATGACCATGTAATTTCAAAACATTTCTTCCTTTTGATATGATTGATTATATGTATGCTTGCAAGGGATCGATTAATTATATAAATGCATCGACGTGTAGTGTGTATCTAGTAGCGTATAATATGTATACTGAAATATATGTTTGAATTATAGTGAAACACAAAACGAAAAAGGAACGAGATGGCAAAAAAAAAAGGAAATACGCAATCTCTGCCGCGGCAGAGAAACACACAATTCTCTCCCGCGGCAGAGAAACACACAATTCTGTCCCGCGGCAGAAAACCTTCTAGTCCCGATTGGTGTTACGGCCCGGGACTAGAGGGTTTCCACCCCCGCGGCGCTGAAACAACCACGTGGCTGTTATCAGTTGCGGGCCGTAGCGAACCGGGACTAGAGGGGGACTCTAGTCCCGTTTTCGCAGTCTCGGATCCAAAACCGGGACTAGAGCTAGTTGCGGCGCGGGACTGGAGGCCCTTTTTCCACATGTGTACGGAGTACTAGCAAAACAATTCATATGTCTCTCTGCTTACATGCTTTTCAGATATCCCAGAAACTTTGGTGTCACAGGATAGGTGCATTTCACGAGGTAAATAGGATGAAATCAGACTATCATTCTTGAGATTAAAAGATCCGACCGGGAACACATTATGTACTGTATGTATTCATCAATTCGAGCATGAGCGACATCTTTTGGTCATCTTTTTACTCATATGTAGTCATTGATTTATAGTACTTTCTGATCCGACCCATATTACTTGACTTGGATTTGTCAAAATTTGGATGAACCTATATTCTAAATAGTGTCCAGATTCATCCAAATCTAGACAAATTTGAGTCAAACTAATATGAGTCGGAGGGAGTAAGTAAATATGCATGTTCTCTGCACGAGTAACCCGATAAAATACATGATAAATTAACTTCACCCTGATATGGTGAGCCTGTGTATATAATCTTAATACTAGCAAAGAATTCATATGTCCTGGATTTTGGCCAGGTTTAATCACTATCTAAGCGAGAAAAGGAAATGTAGTTTAAGCTCTGATCACATCACATTGCTAACAAAATCTCAAGCACTTATAACGAGGCAAAAACACATAATATCGGATTTTTTCACTCGTCCAACATCAAACAAGAACTACTTTAGAAACTGGCTGGCAGAACATCCCCCAAAGAACCTATAAATGCACCAAGCGTTGTTCGCAGCGCTTCCAATAGCAGCTGGCCTCTATTAGTCACCCTTTCTTCCAGCAGACAGCTAAGTGTTCATGACGATGCACGACGTTCCGTGAACATCGAGCTGTCTCCTGAAACATGGTTCCATGATCGATCAGAATCCACAGCCCAAGCATCTCAGGGAACCTAAAGAGACTGTTTCCTGATGCCACCTATTCTCTAATAGACAGGGGCAGTGCTTTCTCGTTTCTCATGTCTAGGTGCAGGTTGCACCGTGTTCTCTTCAAGCTGAAGTAGTTAGCTGTATGATGTCGCCATAGCTATATATAGGTGGAAGAGTCTACATATACATGAATGTTTTCACCTTGGCTTTGAAAGAAGAGTAGGTGAGTTCAAATATACAGGTGGAAGATTCTGCATATATATGAATGTTTTCACCTTGCTCTGAAGCAACACGGGTACGAGAGCATGTAGGCGAGATGCTACAAGTGATTTCTGAGTAGTAGTACTACGTTGATTTCTTGAGTGCGCGCTTTCACGAGTGTGTAGAACGACGACAAAACCAAAAGGGACATGTGTTGTTTCCCTTACATAATTTTGCGACGACGTTTTCTTATTGTTGTCTTCTTGAAGAAGTTTCCTTTTGGAAAATCTCTTTTGTCTGGGAATTGTCTTTGATGGTGGTTAGAGTGTTATTGATATGAGTGACTGATCATCTTGGGCAGGACCTTTTTCTCTTTTTTTTTCCGGTTGTGTGCATCCTTGATGTCTTCAGCCATCTTGTTGATGCATCGGATGTAATTGATATCTTCGCAATATAAATATATTCACTTTATAAAAACTAGAAGCAGTTAATAGATAATTAAAACATTCATGCACGTCTCAAATAAAGAGAATCTTTTAAGTACTTCCTCCGGTCCAAATTAACTATTACATATTTACGAAAAAATGTTTTCTAAAATCTGTCTATGTTCAATGAACCTGTGAAAACTATTTTGTATCAGAGGTAGTACTTAGAATAGTACCGAAATTAACAAACAACCACAACCATCCATATGGACTAGAGAGAACTTCTACAAATGTTCGGCGATAAAATCAACCGTGTGCTTCAATCAGCAAAACCGTCGTACACAAATCGGGCATAAAAAATTCATGTGCACATCATTTCCTTGGACGAAATTATTTGGTCCATCCATTAAGGTATATTTGCTAAGATCATCATGATGTTTGTGGATCAACACGTTGTGTTTCACCTTTTCTCCTTTTCAGAAAAGGGAAAGCCCCAATCGATGCCTATAGCTATATATAGAGCCTTATTTAGGTTCAAAGTGTTTATAGCTCAAAGGTCGGACAAAGTGGATATTGAATCAACCAGTCGGAGAATAAGTAATATGAAATATATTTGCATCAACATGTAATTATATTGTTGGACTGTTATCCGCACTTGTTGAACAAATCTCATGCAACCGTTTCCAAATGGATGCACCCAAAGTCCATGGTCCTCCCCTTCTCCGCTGGCTGTATAATGGCATCCTTTTCGTTTTATTCTCCTCTTTTTTGGGTTTATTTGGGAATTTTCTCCTTTTTATTTCCCTTCGAGTGAGGTGTAGGCCACGGTGCAAATACAATCTCATGGCAGCTGGGATCAATACGAGCAGGTAGGTGAGAACTATAACTAGTAATCTCTACAATACATCATGATGGACAAACATTTGTCAACTACATTGATTGGCATACATTATGAGTTTGAAAACATCAGTTGGACAAGTACAAAAGGCGTTTTCTCCGGAGAGCACATGATCCCACAAAAGAGAACCATCTACCATTTGCATTTGTCTTAGTATACAAACCCTAAAGTAGAAGGAGGCTCGAGCATTATAAATCTTCAGAAATAGAACATAGTTCTCCTTTTCAAGCATTTCGATAACTTCTACAATTACCTTGATCTCCAGCTACATTGATCCGAACAATACAAGGCTAGGGACAACCTACTTCCTACCAAATTGTTGTCGAGTATAGTTCCTTGGTGGAAAACAGAGTAAAGCAAATTAGTGTTTTTGAAGATTTTGCAAGATGTGAAATACTATAATCAGTTCACTTTTTGCATGATATATAACTAGACCTCTGTTGTTCTTAGCTTTTAAATGTCAGAACGATACTCATTTGCTTTGGACATCAATAGTAGTACTTTTAATGAAATATAACTGACCAGGAGGATTTAAAATTGTTATAAGGGGGCCGTGTGTAACTCTAGGATTGAGATAGATCTCGTGTCTTGTCTTGTACTCCAAGATGATCCTTCTACGCTTATATATGCTCGCCAATGAGGCTCAATAATACATCCAACATATTCTGCAAATCCCTCTCTATCGTTTATATGGTATCAGACTAAACCGGCCCTAAACCTAGCCGCCGCCACACGCTTCCGCCGCACCGCCCCCGGGAGGATCGATCTCAATTATCTCCCCCAAGGGCCGTGTGATCCATAGCAGGGCTCGTCCGCTAATCCATGATCAGCTGCCCTGTTGAGTCTTCTTTTCCGATCTATAGATCGGTTACGTTTTTCTCTCCGCCGGTCGCTTGGCCAGTTTATCGAATTGAGTAGCCCACCGACGTCGTCATTGCTGCGTCTCTACTCCGACAACGACATCGACCTGCATCAGCCATCTTCATCAAACCGTGTGGCACGGATGCACGGGACGCACATGGGACACACCTACATGGGTCGCAACAGGTTGTTCTCGTCCGTGCGGTCTCCATCCCCTGTACGTTTTATCGTCATCGTCCGAGACTTCACCGACAATGCTGCCATTGACTCCGATCTACACGTCATTCATGCCATGACACATACGGCGCCCCATTGGTTTGATCGACCGATCCCGCGTCCATCTACGCCAAGCACGTCCCCGAGCTTCTATCATCAAGCTACGATCAGCCCCTGCGTCGCCCTTTCGGGCCGGAGCGCCGCCGCTTTGGTCCTCGCCTGGCTATTGAGAGGCCGGGTGTAATACTTAAACCTTTTAAGTAATAAAGAGTCGTTTATCGAAAGAACAAATATATTTCTTGCTAAAATAATGACCATCGTTCGGCATATCAGGACACAAAGTAATTCAGGTATCCAAAACATGCATTGCTATCCGCTAGGAGCTACGGTCCTGTGAAACGATGTCGCACAAATCAATTGTCTTGCCAAGACGGATCAACAGTATGAAAGAAACTATTTCCTGAGGCCACTCATTCCAAAGTTAGCGCTAGTCCAAACCATATTTCCTAGGACGACCAAGCCCCGACGATGAAACTTCTAGTTTCTCCCATGCGCAAGCAAACTTTCTCGATCAATTGTGACGATCTAATTATCTAAATGTTCTCTCTTTCTGGATGGAGCTAAATAGTGTAGTACATTTTATAGCTAAGCAGAAATCAGTCGCACTGGTGAAGCCCGTGTGTCACTTGCTTTGTTTCTTTATCATTGAGTGAGGTGAGCAAGTCTCTCACGAGTAGTACTATAATGCACCCTTGTATTTTTTTAACCTTTACTATATATATAAGGAAACATATGTACAAGGATATTTATAACTTATTAAGGCTTTGTCTTTACACCGTGAGGGATTCCATGATATGGTCAAATTGGTATGAGAAATACATGTTGGTTGTACCTCAATACAAATGTGGAAATAATAAAATGTGTGCGACACGTAAATACCTTGCTGGTTGGGCACGACATATACAAGTATCTTTAAATTAGAAAAACATTGACTTTAATTGAGGACCTCGAAGCTATAGCAGAAGTTTGACCTCTTACTGACCATGAAATTGAGCTCAAGAGCCAATCAAATGGAGAGATAGCACAAATTCTACGTGGGGAGGAGCTCAAATGGCACTAACGTTCTAAATCTCAATTCATACTGGAAGAAGATTCGAATACAAGATACTTCCATAGTGTTGCCAATGACATTCATAAAAAGAAACTTATTCACTCTCTAGTTCAGGATAAAGGAACGATTGAGGGACATGAGCAACTGAAGTTGTATATTAAAAATTACTACAAAGGTTTGTTCGGGGCTCCTGAAGAAGGTAATTTCTCAATGGATGAGTCTCGAATAGACGGTATACCCCAAGTTTCCAAGGAGGAAAACAACTTACTCACTTCCCCTTTACTCTCGGGAGGAAGTGAAAAAAGCTGTTTTTCAAATGGAACACAACAAAGCTCCTTGTCCAGATGGTTTCTTGAGCAGAGTTCTACAAGAATTTTGGGGATGTCATT
Organism: Avena insularis; assembly: GCA_023614405.1. Classification (NCBI taxonomy): domain Eukaryota; kingdom Viridiplantae; phylum Streptophyta; class Magnoliopsida; order Poales; family Poaceae; genus Avena; species Avena insularis. Next base: position 370,231,262 of record CM042695.1, on the reverse strand, counting down.
AAATCGGACCTTCTAGATTTGTTCAGTTCTTTGCATGCTAGACAACTAGAACTATTTCGCCTAAATTTCGGTGAGATTATTTTATTACCTAGGTTAATGATGAAAAAATGATCCAACAATAGTGGCATATTTGTCTTCTTAACGTTAGTTTTGAAATTTTCACCAAGTAGTAACAATCAGGCTGAACACAACAGTTGATCCCATGTGGTCAGTGCTTCTCAGACTACCTTCATGCAAGGCTGGAACATTCTGGATGGGGTGGTTATCCTTCATGAAATAGTACACGAACTACATAAGAAAAAGTTGAATGGTGTTATTGTCAAAATAGATTTTGAGAAGGCCTATGACAAAGTCAGGTGGTCTTTCCTCCAACAGACTCTCAGAATAAAAGGTTTTTCTACAAAGTGGCGTGTGATACGCCCAATTTGCATCACCATTCTATATCATAATTTACCTCTATTCATTGATATTTGTCTTATTATGAGGTATTACTTATGGATTTTTCATCTGTTTATGCATGTTGGATGATTCTTGGAGGATGGACTACCGGAGTCTGGATTCTGATGGAAAAGAAGGCGTATCGGTGAAATTTTGCAAAGATCAGAAAAATACCAGAAAAATATGGAAACATATTATTTCTCCAGAAGAATGAGGGAGCCAGAAGGAGGGACGAAGAAGGGCCTCAGGGGGCCCACAGCCCCTAGGCGCGGGCCCACCTGACCCCGCGCCTAGGGCAGGTGTGGACCACCTGCACGGCCTCCGACTCCGCACCTTCGCATATATCTTCCCTACGGAACCCTAAGCCCCGGGGAGCGACCACAGATAGATTTCCGCTGCTTCTGGGGGCGGAAAACACCGAGAGAGAAAGATCTCTCCGGCAGATAGATTTCTGCCAGGGGAATTCCTTCTCGGAGAGGGGAGACCGTTGCCATCAACACCGTTGTCAAGTTAGGCTTCATCGGGATCATCATCATCCACACCATCATATCCACCAGCACCATCATCACCACTCCGTCCCGTTGTAACAATTGTGTTGGATATTGCTTTAGTTCATTAGGGGAAACTTTCCCGGTGTTGATTACTATTGTAGTTGATGCTTGTGAGTGGAACCATTGTATTATTGTTTATGTTCAGATTGTTATCCATTACCATATCATCTTTGATCTTGATCCATATGATGTCTTTTGAGTAGTTCGTTTAGTTCTTGAGGACATGGGAGAAGTCATGTTGTTAGTAGTGAATCTGTGATGAGTTATTATTCAATGGTTTAGTATTTAAATTGTGGTGCTATTCTTCTAGTGGTGTCATATGAACATCGACTACATGACACTTTACCATTTATGGGCCTAGGGGGATGCAGTGTGTATTTGGCTACTAATTGTGGGGTTGCCGGAGTGACAGAAACCTGAACCACCGTTAGGACACCTTTGCACAAGGGAGCGTAGGATCTCAGAGTTTAAGGCTATGGTTAGATTTATATCTTAATTACTTTCCTGTAGTTACGGATGTTTGCAGGGGGTTTAATCATAAGTATGTATTAGTCCAAGTACGGTCGGTACATTAGCACAGGTTCACCCACACAACACTTACAACACCAGAGAAGAGTACTCAGCTATTTGAAGCGAAAGCACTTGACAGAATTCCCATGTGTCCTCGAGAACGTTTGGTCCTTATAAGTATTTCCACCGGCTTGTCCTTTGCTAAGAAAGGATTGGGCCACTTGCTCCGTTTGTTCGTTACCTTTGTTACTTGCTCCTTGTTTTGTTGCCTTGTAAAAAAACCACTAAAAATCCGTTTGCTAAGTATTCACAGGGATTTTCTGCTCCATACCACTGTTCAGCACTTTCTGCTCCTCATTGGGATCGACACTCTTATTTATCGAAAGTACTACGATACACCCCTTATACTTGTGGGTCATCAAGACTATTTTCTGGCGCCGTTGCCGGGGAGGGAAACGCTATTGAAGAGTGGAACTGTTAAGAGAAACTTTTACTGTGAGTATTGCTTTTGTTACTGCTTGTTTCTTTGTTTCCAATATGGATAACCCGCTTGGTTTTCTGTTTGGGAAAACTACTACCACTGCTAGGGTAGTAGATGAACCACCACCTGTTGAGATAGATCCTTTTAAGATACCTACAAGTATTGTTAATCGTGTTATGGATAATTATTATTTTGGCGATGGAACCGTCCATCCCAGTGATCACTTGCTTTTTATCCATAACTTATGCGGGTTTTTTAAGTGTGCAGGTATCACAACTGAACAGGTGAAGAAGAAGTTACTCTCCATATCCCTGAAAGGGAGAGCTGAAGAATGGTATAAGCTGCTGAAGAATGGACAATCCATAGAATAAGAGGAGATGGCATCTCTCTTTTACTATAAATTTTATCCTCCCAGTGAGATTCATCAGGATAGAAATTATATATAACTTTTGGCCTCTTGATGGATGATGGCGCCCACCACTTGTCGTGGGACGCTTCGTTGGAAACCCCAAGAGCAAGGTATGAAGCAGCACAGCAGCAAGTTTCCCTCAGTAAGAAACTGAGGTTATCGAACAAGTAGGAGGAAGAAACGTCACATAGGTGTTGCAAGCAACGCAGAGACCTGCACAACACAAAGTCAAGACTTTGCCCCAACGAATCAGTGAGGTTGTCAAGCTCACCGGTTTGCCGTAACAAAGGATTAAATGTATGGTGTGGAAGGTAATGGTTTGCAGCAAGTAAACAGGTAACAATGGAAGATGTATCAATGGTAAAGATTGGACTGGGGTCCATAGTTCACTAGAGGTGCTCTCCTTAGATAAACAACATGGCATGAAGGGTAAACAAATTACAACGGGGCAATTGACAGGAACTGAGCAAGGCATAACAATGCAATTACTAGCCAGAAAGATCCTATGAGGTTGATTGGGCAATACAACAATATACATAGACCGCCATCCAACTGCATCTATGACTAGAAGTCCACCTTCAGGTTATCATCCGAACCCCCTCCAGTATTAAGTTGCAAGCAATAGACAACTGCTTTAAGCAAAGTGTGTAAGGTAAATAGTCCACATGTTCCATGAACAAGAGACCGTTGTTTTCTCCCTAGTAGCAACAACACATCTACAACCGAAGAGATTATTGTCACTTCCCTTGGAAACTAGAGGCATGCACCCACTATCGAGCATAAATACCCCTTCTTGGAGTCACTAGCAACTACTTGGCCAAGATAACCACTAGCAACAGAGAGCATGCAAGATCACAAACAACACAGACATGATAGAATCATAAAGATAAAACCATTAATCAAACCAACATAATAATCTCAATATCCATCGGATCCCGCAAACACAACAAGCATGATTACACATAGATTATATCTTGATCATGAACGGAGCTCACAAGATCTATACATGAAAGCACAAAGGAGGAGATACAACCATCTAGCTACTACATGGACCCATAGTCCAAGGTGGAACTACTCATGAATCATATAGGAGGCTTCCGGGATGATCTCCCCTCTGGCAGGGTGCCGGGAAGAGCTTCAGATCCCCCCGATCTAGGGACGATGGTGGCGGCTACAGACGGTTTCGTGGATTTCTGATTGGGTACTTAGAGTTTCTGCATTGGGGGCTTCTTATAGGCGAAGGGGCGAGACCGGGAGGCGGCCAGGGCCACCAAACCCTAGCCAGGCGCGGGCCCACCTGCCCCCATGCCTGGGGTGGGTCTGGCCCCCTGGTCGGCCCCTCCGGCTCTCCTCTGGACTTCTTGTTCCCCACGGAAAGTAATTGACTTTGACATTTTTCCCGTCCAATTCCGAGAATATTTCTTTACTAACTTTTGTGAAACCAAAAACAGCAGAAAATAGGCATCTGGCACTGTTGCAACTTGTTAATAGGTTAGTACCAGAAAACATGTAAAAAGCACCTCAAAGTGTGGACAAGTAAAGCAAAGTATATACTAAACAAGCATGGATCATCAAAAATTATAGATACGTTTCCAACGTATCAGCATCCCCAAGCTTAACTCCTGCTCGTCCTCGAGTAGGTAAGTGATAAACAGAATAATTTTGAGGTGACATGCACCCTCACAATGAAGATCCAACCATTTGCAAACATTGAAAGCTAGGTCAAAGAACTCTAAACATGTGCATGAAAGATGAAGTTCTAATAATAGGACATAGTAACTATGCATGCAACATGGCAAGCTACAAACAAAGATCATGAATAACATGCATTGAAAAATGTTTGTTTGTTTCACATGCAGAAAACATAGCATAGTGGCAATCAGCTTGTACCTCATAGAGTAGCAATATATTGCATAGGACACCTGCAAAGTTCACAAGGGTGACTAGAAACAAATAGCACAAGAACAAGTAATGTCACAATATGCATCAATTAATAAGCTTTGGAACACTGCACATAGAATGACAACTATGCTCTCTTAATGGTGCCTAAAGGTAGAAGGTGGAGACTCAATAATGGTGGAAGAAAGGCCTTTTTGTAAAGGAAGCAGGGATTACAAGTTTCAAAAAGAGCTTCCAAAAATTATGGCACTTGTTAGCTTTCGGCCCTCATTGTCTCTATCATAAGCATCTTGAAGTGGTTAAGGTTAAAGTGGCAAAGCTGGAGTATATGCTTGACGAAGTATAAGCTGGCAATCTCATGCCCCTTGAATACGAGGGCCACACCTCATGCATACTCAACTTTGGGTCCAGGTAAGTTCTTGTCACTGTAAGTATTTGCATACCCTTGCACATGGTACAGAAGCTTTCCCATAACCAAAATGACAATGCAAGCAAACAATGAGCATCTCAGCAATTCTTCTTATGTACCATGGGAATATGGTGTTTTTTTCTCTCTTTCCTCTTTTCTCAATGTGTCTCTTTTTTTATAAGAAGAATGCTTCATAGATGTCACTATGGTGATGCTGCAAGTTTCCACCATGATTAGGCATGGCTTAGGCTAGCGGCCCAGGCGTTTCTCTAACACAGGATACAAACTCCATGGACTTACAATTTCCTTCTTTATTTCACACCGGTGACATCCATAGACAAAAGAACATGATATCAACTGAGTACAACAAGGTACAAGTGCAATGTTGAAAACGTTCCTCGTGACAACATGGTTCTGCTAATTCCAACTTATAAGTGCAAGCATATACAAAAAAGTTGTCACAATGGTTCAAGTTTATTAGGGGCAAAGAATAAAGTGTGCCATCAAGTTCGTGAGGGATTTAATCACTAAGTTTTCACATAACAAAATAGTTTTTAATTGGAAGATAGATGAAAAAAGAATATACTTTGGAATGGTGTAACACACCATGCATAGGAGTTTATAGTGGACACTTTGGAATAACATGGTTTCTTGGGAGTTGGAAGCATGAGTAGAACTTACTCATACAAGTGGAGGCTAGCAAAAGACTGTGAGCAACCAACTAAGAGAGCAATAATGGCCATAATCATGCAATGCAACAAAGCAAACTAATCAAAGCAAAGAGTGGTACTACGAGTCAAGGACTAAATGATCATAGAGGCTAATGGTGACTTTTCATAGTCATAACATGGTGTGAGCATGTGCCAAGTCAACCCAAGCAAAACATCAAAGAAGAATACCACAATAATATGCTTTTGTATGCTAAAACGACGCATAATTTCTTCAAAGAACACTAAGCAATCCCAATTGTTTGGAACAAGACATGCTACATCAATAATCACTAAGCATAATGCGAAAACAACACCTAGCATGTCATGCTAAAGTCTAAGTCACAGTCAATGCAAGCTCCTCTTGCACTTCAAGCAAGAACTTACTACTCCTTTCTAAACACCAAGCAAACTTATTTGCAAAACAACACAGCGACAACGGGGGTCCAAACTACTTTACTCAAGAAAACTAAACAAACTAAGCAAAGAAAACAAAAACTAAGATGCTCCAAGAACAACACAATTGTGCATAAAACAATAAAAACGAAGTGTCTAGACAGACCTGAGCTTTTTATTGATGAAGAAGGGGATGCCTTGGGCATCCCCAAGCTTTGACGCTTGTACCTCTTGGATATTTCTTGGGGTGACACCCTGGTGGCATCCCCAAGCTTGAGCTTTTGTCCATTATTCATCTCATTGCATGACTCTCTCTCTCTATACCTGAAATTTTTCCTTCATACAAAACTTCACACAATCTTCATTAGCAACATTAGTGTATTCAAAAGATATTAGACCCCTAGAAAAGCTTTGGAACAGCAAGGATTTTCACTAAAAACATAAGCTACTATAGTAACTACTTCAAAAAGCTCAATTTACCTAAAGAGAACTCAAAAAGGAATCAATAAAAAGCAAATGCAAATAATGGCAGAAATCTGTCAAAACAGACCAGCAGGTAGAAACGAATTTTTCGAACATCTTCTGTTGCTCAAATCAAAATGTGTTGAACTAACCAAAGTTAACTAACATACTGGGGGATTTATTCGTAAATTTTGAGCTCAATCCGAGTTACAGAGCCTCCTCACATTTTTTTTTGGTGGAGGACATAAATCTGTTTCGGGACAGCAACTCCCCAAATCTTATTTCCCTCTCATTAGAGGTCATTCTTGGCACAAAACGCAAACAAAAAGGATAAGGCGAGGTTATTACAGAAGTAATAACTTCCAAGACTCAAGGAAACTCTTGGGTTATTTCCCAAGAAGTACTTTTCTTCAACGCCTTTAAGTTAGGCACAAGAAGCAAGAAGAATTAAGTATTTTCAAATGAGGAAGCATTAACATCAAACCTTGCTTTCAAAGGAGGAGCAAAAAGCAACTTCTCTCTTCTCATTGGGAAGTGTTCAATACCTTTCTTGAATGGAAAATTATATTTGATGGTGCCTTCTTTCATATCAATAATGGCACCAACTGTTCTAAGAAAAGGCCTTCCCAAAGTAATAGGACAAGAAGCATTGTATTCAACATCCAAAACATAGAAATCAACAGGGACATAAGCATTGTTAACCATAATGAGAACATCATTAATATTCCCCATGAGTTTATTCTTAGCATTATCATTGAGTGGGACATGCAAATAACAATCTTCTAATGGTGGCAAATCAAGCATTTCATAAATCTTCCTAGGCATAATAGAGACACTAGAACCAAGATCACATGAAGCTTTGAGATCAAAGTCATTCACTTGCATATTAATAATGGATTCCCAAATATCTTCTAATTTCCTAGGAATAGAAGCTTTGTGTTTTAACTTCTCTTCCTTAATCTTAACAAGAGCATCTGTAATGTGTTTGGTAAAGGCAACATGCATATCACTAGCATCAGGACTTCTAGCAAGCTTTTGCAAGAACATAATCACTTCGGGAATATTGCAACCATCAATATCAAAGTCAAACTTAGCATCACTAGTGGTAGGCATAGTAGTAGGAGGAATAGGGGCTACTTGTGGTTTAGTGGTGATAGTGCACACACTATTGTTTCTATCAATTCCAGCTTCCCTTTCCCACCTAGCATGAAGTTGAGCTAACAGCCTAACATTTTCATAATAGTAACTTGTATGGCATGAGCAGTAGCAAAGGTGTTTTCCATAGTTTTAGGTTTAGCAGCCATTTTTATTAACCAAGGAAGTTTGAGCTTCAGATAAAGAGGATATATTTTTCTCAGCACTCAAATTTTTTGACTGTAAACTAGGAATTTCTCTATTCAGATTCTCAAGCTGATGACTAATATTTTTCAAAATGATAGATTGCTCCTACATAGTTTTAGTGAAAATCTTGTTTTGCTCATTTTGCATTTGCATAAAGTTTTTAGTGGATCTCTCAACTTCTAGAATCCTCTCTTCACTAGGCATTCCAGATCTATTCTGATAAGTATTTCCACTAGGAGGATAAGGCCTATAATTGTTATTGCTACAACAATTATTCCTATAGGCATTGTTGTTGAAATTGTTGTTTCTAATGAAGTTCACATCAACTTGCTCTTATTGAGCAACCAAAGAGGCTAAGGGAACAATATTAGGATCTAGAGGAGCTTTCCCATTAACAAGCATAGCCATAATAACGTCAATCTTTTCACTCAAAGAGGAAGTTTCCTCAACAGAATTTACCTTCTTACCATGTGGAGCTCTCTCAATATGCCATTCAGAGTAGTTAACCATCATATTATCAAGAAGCCTTGTTGCAGCTCCCAAGGTGAGTCCCATAAAGTACCTACAACAGCAGAATCCAACAGGTTTCTTGAGGAGAAGTTCAAACCTGCATAAAAAGTTTGGATAATCATCCAAGCAGTGAGTCCATGAGTAGGGCAATTTTTAACCAAAGATTTCATTCTTTCCGAAGCAGGAGCAACATGTTCACTATCAAGCTGTTTAAATTTCATAATTTCACTTCTCATAGCAATAATCTTAGAAGGAGGATAGTACTTTCCAATAAAAGCATCTTTGCACTTAGTCCAAGAATCAATACTATTTTTAGGCAAAGGTAGCAACCATTCTTTAGCTTTTCCCCTCAAGGAGAAAGGAAAAAAGGCTGAGCTTAATAATATCTCCATCTACATCCTTATACTTTTGCATCTCACAAAGTTCAACAAAGCTATTAAGATGGGCAGCAGGATCATCAGAACCAGCACCAGAAAATTGCTCTCTCATCACAAGATTCAACAAAGTAGGCTTAATTTCATAAAAGGTAGCATCAGGAGCAGGTGGAGCAATAGGTGTGCTTAGGAAATCATTGTTGTTGGTGCTAGTGAAATCACACAACTTGGTGTTCTCAGAAGAATTCATTTTGGCAAAGGTGGGCAAGCCAAAAACAGCAACAGCAGCTAGAGCAGGAACTAATTTTTTTGTGTTTTTGAATAAGGCAAGCAAACCAAGCTAGACTATTATTTTTGGGTTTTTTGAAAAGAGGCAAACAAAACCAAGCAAAAGAAACAAAGCAAACTAAAAACAAACTAAAGAGAAAGGAAGTGAAGGACTCCCCTAGTGAAGACGTCCTTAGCCTCCCCGGCAACAGCGCCAGAAAAATAGCTTGATGGCGCCCACCACTTGTCGTGGGACGCTTCGTTGGAAACCCCAAGAGCAAGGTATGAAGCAGCACAGCAGCAAGTTTCCCTCAGTAAGAAACTGAGGTTATTGAACCAGTAGGAGGAAGGAAACGTCACACAGGTGTTGCAAGCAACACGGAGACCTGCACAACACAAACTCAAGACTTTGCCCCAACGAATCAGTGACGTTGTCAAGCTCACCGGTTTGACGTAACAAAGGATTAAATGTATGGTGTGGAAGGTAATGGTTTGCAGCAAGTAAACAAGTAACAGTAGAAGATGTATTAATGGTAAAGATTGGACCGGGGTCCATAGTTCACTAGAGGTGCTCTCCTTAGATAAACAACATGGCATGAATGGTAAACAAATTACAACGAGGCAATTGACAGGAACTGAGTAAGGCATAACAATGCAATTACTAGCTAGAAATATCCTATGAGGTTGATTGGGCAATACAACAATATACATAGACCATCATCCAACTACATCTATGACTAGAAGTCCACCTTCAAGTTATCATTCGAACCCCCTCCAGTATTAAGTTGCAAGCTATAGACAACTGCTTTAAGCAAAGTGTGTAAGGTAAACAGTCCACATGTTCCATGAACAAGAGACTGTTGTTTTCTCCTTAGTAGCAACAACACACCTACAACCAAAGAGATTATTGTCACTTCCCTTGGAAGCTAGAGGCATGAACCCACTATCGAGCATAAATACCCCCTCTTGGAGTCACTAGCAACTACTTGGCCAAGATAACCACTAGCAACGGAGAGCATGCAAGATCACAAACAACACAGACATGATATAATCATAAAGATAAAACCATTAATCAAACCAACATAATAATCTCAATATCCATCGGATCCCCACAAACACAACATGCATGATTACAAATAGATTAGATCTTGATCATGAACGAAGCTTACAAGATCTATACATGAAAGCACAAAGGAGGAGATACAACCATCTAGCTACTACATGGACCCATAGTCCAAGGTGGAACTACTCAGGAATCATACCGGAGAGAAGGCCTCCGGGATGATCTCCCCTCCGGCAGGGTGCCGGGAAGAGCTTCAGATCCCCCCGATCTAGGGACAATGGTGGCGGCGGCTACAGACGGTTTCGTGGATTTATGTTCGGGTACTCAGAGTTTCTGCATCGGGGGCTTCTTATAGGCGAAGGGGCGAGACCGGGAGGCGACCTGGGCCACCAAACCCTAGACAGGCACGAGCCCACCTGCCCCCATGGCTGGGGTGGGTCTAGCCCCCCTGGCCGGCCCCTCCGGCTCTCCTGTGGACTTTTTGTTCCCCACGGAAAGTAATTGACTTTGACGTTTGTCCCGTTCAATTCCGAGAGTATTTCTTTACTAACTTTTCTGAAACCAAAAACAACAGAAAACATGCATCTGGCATTGTTGCGACTTGTTAATAGGTTAGTACCAGAAAACATGTAAAAAGCACCTCAAAGTGTGGACAAGTAAAGCAAAGTAGATACTAAACAAGCATGGAGCATCAAAAATTATAGATACGTTTCCAACGTATCAATGGAGAGAGTACAACTCAAGCTTGGGGGAGATTGAAGTTAGTAATGCTTAAGTGTCCTATTCATGAACTCCCTAACAATATTATTCTCAATAACTTTTATGCTAGGCTTCCTCTTCATGATAAAGATTTACTAGATGCTTCTTGTGCTGGATCATTCACACGTATGAAGGGAGAAGCTAAATGGGATCTCTTAGACCATATTCAAGATAACACCGAAGCTTGGGAGAATGACAAAGGAAGAAAGTCAGTTATAAACTATGATTATGAATGCATTAAATCTTTTATGGGAGCTGATGACTTTCGTGATATTAGTAATGAGGTTGGTCTTGATCCCCAAGTGCTTGCAAAAAAATTTAAGTCCTTTGCCTATTATATTGATATTCCCAAGAAAGAGTGGGACAAATACCATGCTCCTTATAAAGACATTGTTACCCATGTTCCTGCCATCGTAGAGGTTTGTACTATTGATCCTATTTTGCCTGAACCTTATGTTGAGAAAACTCCTTTTCCTTCCAAGGTAAGAGAGCATTCTATTATGGCTAATGTGGTTAGAAAAAGCGCAAAGAAAACTGTAGGGTCCGATGAGATTATTGATATTGAACCTGTGGTAGCTATTGTGAAATATCTTGTCACTGGAAATATAGAGGATGAGCATATTGTCTTCTGTGAAGACGCTACTAATATTGTTTCTCATCCTAAGAAAGTTAGAAAAGCTAGTGTTCCTGTGCTTTCTGTTAGAATTGGTAGTCATAGCTATTATGGTTTATGTGACATTGGTGCTAGTTCTAGCGCTATTCCTTATGAGCTTTACAGGGAAATTATGCATGAGATTGGTCATTGTGAGCTTGAGGACATTGATGTGGTTATTCACCTTGCTAATAGAGAGCAAGTTTGCCCCATTGGCATTGTAAGAGATGTGGAGGTCCTTTGTGGTAAGATTAAATATCCTGCTGATTTTCTAGTACTTGGTAAAGAAGATAGTAAAACCTATCCTATTATCTTTGGTAGATCCTTTCTGAATACTTGTGGGGCTATCATAGATTGTAGGAAGGAAAAAGTTTTGACTAATTTTGCTGGAGAGTCTTATGAGTTTAATTTTTCCAAATTTGCCAAAACTCCTTATGAAAATAAACTGCCTGATGAGGATTTCAGGGTTGAACAACTTTCTGCTATTTCTCTTGCTCCTAACAATGCCTTGCAGCAATTTATGGAAGATCATGAAAGTGATGTCTTCCTGAAGGAAAGAAATGAGATTGACGAGGCTTTCCTTCGTCAGCCTGAGTTACTTAAGCATAATCTACCTGTGGAAGATTTGGGTACCACACTACCACCTAAAGGGGATCCTATTTTTGAATTAAAACCTTTACCTGATGATCTTAAATATGCTTATCTTGATGATAAGAAAATATATCCTGTTACTATTAGTTCTAAACTTTCAGGAAAGGAAGAAGAAAGGTTATTAGAGATATTGACGATTTAAAGGGGATTTCTCCTACTATATGTCAACATGCTATTAATATAGAGCCTGATGCAAAACCACTTGTTGAGCACCAATGCCGTCTAAATCCTAAGATGAAGGACATGGTAAGAAATGAGGTATTAAAACTCCTTGATGTTGGTATTATTTATCCTATTGCTGATAGTAAATGGGTTAGCCCTATTCATTGTTTTCCCAAGAAAGGGGGAATAACTGTTGTGCCTAATGAGGATAATGAGATTATACCCAAAGAGTAGTGGTTGGGTATAGAATGTGCATTGATTTTAGAAAGATTAATAAAGTTACTAAAAAGATCACTATCGCTTGATGCAGAGGCCATGGCGATGCTCCCATTTCGAAAAAAAACTAAGAAAGATCACTATCCTTTGCCCTTTATTGATCAAATGCTTGAGAGGTTCTCCAAAAAGACTCACTTTTGCTTTCTTGATGGTTATTCTGAGTTTCCTCAAATTGCTGTGAAATCACAGGACCAAGAGAAAACTACTTTCACTTATCCTTATGGTACTTATGCTTATAGGCGTATGCCTTTTGGTTTATGTAATGCTCCTGCTACCTTTCAGAGATGTATGTCTGCTATCTTTCATGGTTTTTGTGAGGAAATTGTGGAGTTTTTAATGGACGATTTTTCCGTCTATGGAACTTATTTTGATAACTGTTTGCACAACCTTGATAAAGTTTTGCAGAGATGTGAAGAAACCAACCTTGTTCTTAATTGGGAGAAATGCCATTTCATGGTTAATGAAGGGATTGTTCTTGGACACAAGATCTCTGAAAGAGGCATTCAAGTTGACAGAGCCAAAATTGAAGCAATTGAGAAGATGCATTGTCCTAGGGATATCAAAGGTATTCATAGTATCCTTGGTCATGCTGGTTTCTATAGGAGGTTTATTAAAGATTTCTCCAAAATTTCAAAGCCTCTTACTAATCTTCTTCAAAAAGATGTACCTTTTGTTTTTGATGATGATTGTAAGGAAGCTTTTGAAACTTTGAAGAAAGCTTTGACAACTGCTCCTATTGTCCAACCACCTGATTGGAGTTTACCTTTTGAAATTATGTGTGATGCTAGTGATTTTGCTGTGGGTGCTGTCCTTGGACAACGTGTTGATAAGAAGTTGAATGTTATTCATTATGCTAGCAAGACTCTTGATGCTGCTCAAAGGAATTATGCTACTACTGAAAAATAGTTCTTAGCTGTAATCTTTCCTTGTGATAAGTTTAGACCTTATATTGTTGATTCTAAGGTTACTATTCATACTAATCATGCTGCTATTAAGTACCTTATGACAAAGAAGGACGCTAATCCTAGGCTTATAAGGTAGGTGTTGCTTTTGCAAGAGTTTGATCTGCATATTATGGATAGGAAAGGTGCTAATAATCCTGTTGCTGATAATTTATCTCGTCTAGAAAACATTTCTTTTGACCCATTGAGCAGTTAGATGCAATAAGGGTAAGTCCACATGAAAGTCCTCGGTATGATGATTATGCTAACTTTATTGTTTCCAAGTATTTGCCTCCAACCTTTACAGCTCAGCAAAGAAGGAAATTCTTTTATGATCTAAGGCATTACTTTTGGGATGACCCACACTTATATAAAGGAGTAGATGGCATTATGCAAAGATGTGTTCCAGAATTTGAACAATAAGAGGTATTGAGAAAATGCCATTGCAGTGCTTATGGAGGACATCATGCTGGGGATAGGACCACACAAAAGGTTTTACAATCTGGATTTTATTGGCCCACCCTTTTTAAAGATGCAAGGAAGTTTGTCTTATCATGTGATGAATGCCAACGAGTAGGTAACATCTCTAGACGCAATGAAATGCCTATGAATTATTCTCTTGTTATTGAACCTTTTGATTGTTGGGGATTTGACTTTATGGGGCCTTTTCCTCCTTCAAACGGGTATACTCATATTATTGTTGCTGTTGACTATGTTACAAAGTGGGTATAAGCCATACCTACAAACAGTGCTGATGGTAAGACTTCTTTGAAAATGCTCAAAGATGTCATTTTTCCTAGGTTCGGTGTGCCTAGATATCTCATGACTGATGGAGGCTCTCATTTTATTCATGGGGTTTTTAGAAGAACTCTCGCTAAGTATGATGTAAACCACAGAATTGCTTCAGCTTATCACCCCCAAACTAGTGGGTAAGTAGAACTTTCCAATAGGGAAATTAAATCTATCTTGTAGAAGACTGTCAATAGATCTAGGAAAAATTGGGTTAAAAAGTTGAATGACGCTTTGTGGGCTTATAGAACTGCTTATAAAAATCCTATGGGGATGTCTCCTTACAAAATAGTCTATGGGAAAGCTTGTCACTTGCCTTTAGAATTAGAACATAAAGCTTATTGGGCAGTGAAAGAGTTGAATAGAGATTTTAGACTTGCTGGTGAGAAAAGACTGCTCGATTTAAGTAATCTAGATGAGTGGAGAGGGGAAACTTACGAAAATTCTAGGCTCTTTAAGGAAAAAGTAAAAAGATGGCATGATAGGAGAATTCTCAAAAGGGAGTTCCATGTTGGTGAGAAAGTTCTTTTGTATAGGTCTCGTCTCAGATTTTTTGCAGGGAAACTACTCTCCAAATGGGAAGGACCTTTTATTATCAAGGAAGTGTACCGTTCAGGTGCCATCAAAATTTCTTCTCTGAAGGATGACACAACACAGGTGGTTAATGGTCAAAGACTAAAACATTATATTTCTGGAGATTCTTATAATGAAGATGTGGATGTTATTTAAATGGTGACTCCAGAAGAATTTATCAGAAGCCAAACACCAGAAACTGCAGAGTTCGTCCTTGAATAGGTAGAAGTGGTGAAAACAGAAGGTTCGTGAAACTCCAATCTTTTATATTTTTGATGTTTTTAATACATAAGGGAAGTTACGAGACGAAACTAAAGAGGAAACGAAGCCCGGGGTGGACAAACCCACCCCAGGCGTGGGCCCAGCCTGGCCGTGCCCCCCTCAAACTCCGTCTCCGCCTCGTTTCCATGTCAAAACCTTCCTTATGCATTTAAACTTCGTAATATGTAACCCCCGGATCTCCCAAGGTTCATGCATTGTGTTCTCATTGTGTTTTTGTTTCAATCTGTTTTTGTCAGGAAATCTTCTCAAGTTTAAAGCGCCATGGCCTCTGCCAGCGATAAAGGCAAGAAGCCCGTGGAGATAGAGTTGTAAGAACAAATCATCGCAGGAACAAGGGGAAGGAAACCTACTTTTGTAGGAGCAATTAACACCGCGGATGCTTTTTCTCGTGACATGCAGGGAATTGTAGCCTTTGTCCAGACTTCAGATACTGCCCCGAGGCAGCGAAAGCCCTTCCAACCACTGATGAGTTTTGTGAAAGATACCGTGCTTTGAGGATAAAGGTGGATGAACTTCAAGAGGAGAACAACAAGCTTCATAAGATGCTAGAGGGTTTTCTTATTCTAAACAAGGGGGCAACACCACACCGAAGGAGTAATTCGTCATCAGGTTTGGCATCCCCTTGGCTTGTTCCAATCTTGGGGGAGTGCCGCGGTATCACCACCATTATCTTTTATCTTTTACCTTTTTAGTGGATTCATATTTATGGAGGGGTTATCTTATAGTTTGGTTTGCATGTGGAAGTATCTCTCCTTTAGTTGATTATCTATGTATCCCTTGGTGTGAGTGCCTTTATTGATTATTAATGAGAAGTCTCATCTTTTACTTTTTGCACTTCTTATTTTAGTTTGCAATCTCTATTATATGATGGATCTTGTTGATCAGTATTGGAACCACTTTGGGATCATCAAGTGGATCTAAATTGGTTTTGGCCAACCGAGTTCTGGTCAGTAGCATTACTGTGAAGGTTTAATTGGATCTATGCCACTCCAATTTCCATAACTTGGAGAAATGTCATTACAAAAAATAAAGTTGGAGATATGCCACTCCAACTTTCTCATACCTCTATGTATGCCACTCCAACGGTTCATAAATACATGTATTTCATTGTGTACATCAGTATTTACCATACTGCCCTTGTTTTGAACTTTTGGCAGCATTTTGGCCTTTTCAGGATGCCAAACAATTCAAAAAATTCAAATTTCGCTGAAATTTGAACTGCTCGGAAAAATATGAAAAAATTACAGAAAATCAAAACGGTAATATTAGTCTACTGTTTTAATTTCAGTCATTTCTGGGCAGTTTTGGACCTCTAAACTGACATTTTAATGCCTGTACAAGAACTTGACAAATTTTGGCCAAAAATTTGAACTTTTTTTAAAAAATCTGAAAAAATTACAGAACATCAATAACACTAATATGAGTATACTTTTCTAATATGAGCCATTTCTGAGCACATATGGTCCCTTAAACTGATGTGCAAATATCTGTCCAGGAACTTTGACACAAAAATTCGGCAACATTTCCTTAGAATTTATCATACATTAACAAGGACAATAGTTTACATAATAGGTTCATAAGCATGACTGAATAAACAGGTTCAGAAGTACGTTTCAGTAGAGGTCCATGGAAAATAGTTCACACAACTAGTATCAAAAGCACCAAAAGCAATTTAAAGGACATAAGTTCACAACCGAATCAATCGTTAACCACCAAGCCAATAAAGAAGGCTTATATTTGCACCAGATGTAGGCTGCACTGCTAGAGGTGGATGTGGAGGTAAAA
This sequence comes from Avena insularis, assembly GCA_023614405.1. NCBI lineage: Eukaryota > Viridiplantae > Streptophyta > Magnoliopsida > Poales > Poaceae > Avena > Avena insularis. Next base: position 370,214,575 of record CM042695.1, on the reverse strand, counting down.
CAGGCACAAATGGAACATTTTTCTTGGCCTTTCCCCCTTTAGACAAGGTTTTTTTTCATCGGGCTGGTTTTCTTGTTCTTCTGTTGTGCAGTAGGTTTCCTAGCCTTTTCTTATGATGTAGCTTTCTTTACGGGAGTTCTCTTCTTGGCCTTTTCTTGTGTTGTAGCTATCTTCACAGGTGTCTTCTTCTTATCATGTGTGTTGGGCTTTTGTGGAGTTGTTCTAGCCCTTTTCCTGCATTGGAAACAAACAAATTCAGATTGAGTAATAAAGACTAGGTTAAGTGCAGCATTTTACCTTACAAGGTTGATAAGTATTTCATCATCTGATGCATCACCATCCGTTGTAGGAGTTGTCTCATCATCTTTCTTCCCGAAACAAGAACAAGATAGACCAGTCTTATGTATAAGTTTTGAAAAGAGGATTTCAAAATAGAATTAACTACTGAATCACCTTTTTGTTGTCGGTGTAGATGGATCTGGTACACCATCATGTATGTCATCATTACAACCACATACTTAGGATCAGGAACTTTGCATGTCTTTTCCATATGCCCAGGTTCCTTGCATCTCTTACACTTGACTATTTTCCTTCCAGGTTCTAGCCATCCTCTTATCCTTTGAACTCTTGGCCTACCACCACCCTTACAGAAGGAGGGTGCACCTTGAATCCCAAATCCACATGTGTCCACTGTGACTTGTCTGTCATTGTAGGAATTCTCCCAGCATATGCTGCCTTGAACTTCTCCACTGAATAGTAATCATCCACATATGTCTGAATCTCAGCACCATGAATGCTACAAATGAAAGCAAGTGCATGCATGCATGGCTTTTCAGAAACTTGCCAAACTCTACAAGTACATGTGTGATTTTGTAAGTTGACAATGTGCCTTTTGATACATTTGAGATCTAGCAAAGTAACCTCTGCCTCATATTAGTGGTCCAAAGAATCTTGTTTCGGCCAATTGTTTTGCTAAGAGCATTTAGATGCTTCATGACATGAGGAAGAATTCTGCTATTTATTTTTTCACTTATCATTCTTCTAACACAAAAATTTTCTGTGACAAGCTCCCGAATTCTATCAAAAAGGTTGCAAACATTGAGCCCTTTGAAGTCTTTAATTTGCTTGTTGAAACTCTCAGATATGTTGTTTGTCAAATAGTCAACCTTGTTGTACTCTACAAAACCACATCTATTCCATAACCTATGGTGATACATATCTCGATATTCAATAGCTGCTGGATTTGCTCCTTTAATTATGTTCACATGATGCCTAAACTTACGATATGAGAAAGTCCTTGCTGCTGGGTACAAATTATCTGTGTACACTTTACCATGGAATTTCTTCATGAAATTTGAATACAAATGCCTCATGCACTCTCGGTTTTCACACTCGGGGAACACAAGATCAATGGCAGTTTCTAATCCTTTGGATGCATCACTAGAAATGACAAGTCCAGGTGGGGAACCTATAGGCTCTATGCAATTGTTTCATGAACCATTCCCAATTGTCATTAGTTTCAGAATAAAAAACGACAAAGGCTACGTAATATAACCAGTTGTGTCCATCTATAGAAGTTGCTGATGCTAGCTGTCCCTTAAATTTCCCATTCAGTGTCGTTGAGTCGACACCAACATAAGGCCTACAACCAGCTAAGAAACCATCAATGCAAGGCTTAAATGCAACAAACATTCTATTGAAGTGGTATTTATTTCCATTTTTTAGTAGCTCTATCTCTACAATGCTCCCTGGGCTTTTTTGTTCTATCTCAGCTTTCCAATTAAAAAGCAATGGAAAACTATCTTCATAACTATCATGAATTTGATCGATAGATACTTTCATACCATACCAAGCCTTGTTGTACTCCAGTTTGATGTTGTACTCATCTTGCAGCTTTGATCTAGCAGATTTTGCACCAACCCCAGGATTTTTCTTCACCTAGTCCCCAATCCTATCAGCAATCCATCCCTGCGAAGCCATTGTGCAATTTGCCAGCTTCGTAGTTGTACAAATGTGCTCAAATGGAAGTGTTTTTATCTGTGAATGAGAAAAAACTACATAAGTATGGTGCAACAAAGAAACCTTGCAAATAAATAATAAACATGTAAACAACCCATACCATGACTGTCTTACCATCCTGGAGTACCAATGCATGGATGCGCCATTTACATGTCACATGTGCGCACCGAGCAATAAATCTAGTGGAGTCGGTTTTAATTTTTGCCAACTTAAACCCAACAATAATAGCTAGCTGCCTTACAGCTTTTCTACAAGCCACAATGCCAGGAAAAAGAGCCCCAACTCTGATGTCTGGGTTCTCGGGGTCATGCACCACACTATAACCAGCAGGGTCAATGTCATCCACTTCTTCCTCTTCATGTTGCGCAAACATATCAGCATAATTATCTTCCCCCTGTATATCACCGCCCTCCTCATCACATGTTGCTGAGACATCCACATGGACATCATACAAGTACTCATCATCTACCCCGACATACTCCTCAACTATGTCAAATGGGGCAGTTTCTATAACAGCGGCAGATGGCACCACTTGTGCAGATTGCTTTAATGGCGAGGTTGAATTAGATGCTGCAGCCTTACTAGGAGTTAGAGGGCATCCTTGGAAACTCACCAGCAGCACGTCATTATCAGGAATTGTAGGCTCAGTCCCATAGTCATCATTGTCAATCATAGGCACAAGATTTTCAGAACAAGAGTTATCAAGCACAACAATAGCAAGTGCAAGCTTCCTCTCTGCTCTGTACATGTCAAACATCAATTGAAATTGGTCATTTTCAGTTAGTCTAACATCTTGCGCCATGATCACGTTAAAATACCAAACAGCCATACTCTGATCCCTACCAACTCTAATCTTTGTACTTAATCCATCCATGAGCACATCCATGGTGAAATCATTGGATTTTACATTCCATCTAATTGTTTTCCCCTTCACATAAGATTTCCTACCGTTCGGTTCCTTCAGCACAAACCCTTGAACAACAAGGTCCATGCTAAAAGTATTTGTCCATTCGAGCCTACAAATTCATGACAAATTGCAATGAACAGAGAGTCAATTCAAGCCTACAACTATCTATACATTCAAGAACAGACAACATAGACAGAGAGAGAAGTGAGATACTCACTCGTATGGTGACTCCAGGGTCGGCGACCCCATGGACGGGCAGTCCGTCATCGGCTTCATCCTGCTGCATCGCCCTCCTTTGGACGTGTCGACCACGCCAACTTGCCTCCTACAACATCCACTGCCGCTCGCCTCCTCCAGCAACCTCCCCCTAGCCGCCGCCGCTCGCCTCCCTCTAGCCGCCGCTACTCGCCTCTAGCACCACCGCCACCACTCGCCTCCCTCTAGCCGCCGCCAGCTAGTTAGGGTTAGAGGCGCGCAACTATGTTAATTTGGGGGAGGGCATAGTATCACGAGCAGGGATATGGGTTGACCGGGAGAACTAAAAAAACTATTTAGATAACCATGTATACATCCGTATATAGACCATATATGTTCTTGTATTAGATATAATGGCATACGTAGAGGTATGGGAAAGTTGGAGTGGCATATCTCCAACTTCATTTTTTGTAATGGCATTTCTCCAAGTTATGGAAATTGGAGTGGCATAGATCCAATTAACCCTACTATGAAAGAGAAAAAGAAAGAAAAAAGGCTTACAGGTATTTTGTATCATTTGTTTTCTTTCTTCTTGGCTCATAAGCTTAGTATTCTTTATTTAAGATCTTTTGTGTCTTCAAGGAATATTGCATGTTTGGCTTTATTACTTGTATGTTTGCTTGTTTCTTTCAACTCTCTTGCTTGCTATCCAGCCTTGCTAGCCAAAAACTTGTTTTCAAAAGGCATACTTCTCATTTTTCCAAATCCCTTTGAACCAAAACTTTTGCCATTTGTGTCCACCATATCTACCTAGTAGCTTTTGCTATTCCAAGCAAATTCTCAAGCTTCATCTACCTTTCGAATTAAAAAGTATTTTGTTATGTGAAAACTAGTTAGTAAAGCTCTCACGAACTTGATGGCACACCTTATTTACTTGCCCCTAATATACATGAACCATTGTGAGCATTGAAGTTGTATATGCTTGCATCTATACGTTGGAATTAGCAGAACCGTGCTGTCACGGGGAATGTTTTTAACATTGCACTTGTACTCTATACATAGATGATATCTTGCTCTTTTGTCTATGGATGTCAACGGTGTGAAATAAAGAGGGAACTTGTAAGTCCATGGAGTTTGTATCCTGTGTTAGAGAAACACCTGGGCCGCTAGCCTAAGCCATGATTAATCATGGTGGAAACTTGCAGCATCACCATAGTGAGTCATCTATGAAGCATCCTCAATAAAAAGCTATGCACATAGTAAATAAAAAGATCGCTGAGATGCTCATTGTCTGCTTGCCTTGTCATTTTGGTTATGGGAAAGCTCCTGTACCATGTGCAAGGGGTACCCCATTGGCGGTTCTCAATGATATGCAAATACTTAGAATGACAAGAACTTACCTGTGACCAAAGTTGAGTAGCATGAGGAGTGACCCTCATATTCAAGGGACGTGAGATTGCGAACTTATATTTCGTCAAGCATATACTCCATATTTATCCACTTTAACCTTAATCATCTCAAGATGCTTATCATAGGGGCAATGAGGGCTGAAAGCTAGTAAGTACCATAATATTTTGGAAGCTATTTATGACTTTTAATCCCTGCTACCCTCTATGAAGGGACCTTTCTCCTAGTTACCAGTTGAGTCAGTAAACCTACTTCCTCTCTATCTCCAGCAAGGATTTGAGTTGTTGTGTTTCAAGCATTCATATGGTGATTTATTCAATCATGTTCTTTATCTTCCTTGTTTGCACAAAACTCTTACCTATTGAGTATTACTTTGAAAGCCTTCACTTGTGAAAAACCTTTTTGAGCAAAGAGTGTTCCTGTTTTGAAACTTCTACAAAAATCTTTTGTGAAACTGTTTGCCAGTTTTTCTCTGGCCAAGAACAAGTTTTTAAATTCCAATTATGATTTATATTTATGCATCTCTATTGTGACTGCTATACTTGGTTGCAAGCTAAGTTATATAATGGTGAGTTGCTTTCTTCTATGAGTTGTGCAATGGTAAGTGTGATGCTTCTTGTTCGTATTCTTTTATCGACACTTCACTCCATAAACCTGTGGACATGTTTATTAAGCTCAGTTTTCGCTTGGGGACAAGCGAAGTCTAAGCTTGGGGGAGTTGATACGCCCAATTTGCATCACCATTCTATATCATAATTTACCTCTATTCATTGATATTTGTCTTATTATGAGGTATTACTTATGGATTTTTCATCTGTTTATGCATGTTGGATGATTCTTGGAGGATGGACTACCGGAGTCTGGATTCTGATGGAAAAGAAGGCGTATCAGTGAAATTTCGCAAAGATCAGAAAAATATGGAAACATATTATTTATCCAGAAGAATGAGGGAGCCAGAAGGAGGGACGAAGAAGGGACTTAGGGGGCCCACACCCCCTAGGCGCGGGCCCACCTGACCCCGCGCCTAGGGCAGGTGTGGCCCACCTGCCCGGCCTCCGACTCTGCCCCTTCGCCTATATCTTCCCTATGGAATCCTAAGCCTCAGGGAGCGACCATAGATAGATTTCTGCCGCCTCTTGGGAGGGGCGGAAAACACCAAGAGAGAAAGATCTCTCTGGCAGACAGATTTCTGCCGGGGGAATTCCTTCCCGGAGAGGGGAGACCGTGGCCATCAACACCGTCATCACCCACACCATCATCTCCACCATCACCATCATCACCATCCACACCATCATCTCCACCATCACCATCATCACCACTCCGTCCCGCTGTAACAATTATGTTGGATATTGCTTTAGTTCATTAGAGGAAACTTTCCCGGTGTTGATTACTATTGTAGTTGATGCTTGTGAGTGGAACCATTGGATTATTGTTTATGTTTAGATTTTTATCCATTACCATATCATCTTTGATCTTGATCCATATGGTGTCTTGTGAGTAGTTCCTTTAGTTCTTGAGGACATGGGAGAAGTCATGTTGTTAGTAGTGAATCTATGATGAGTTATTATTCAATTGTTTAGTATTTAAGTAGTGATGTTATTCTTCTAGTGGTGTCATGTGAACGTCGACTACATGACACTTCACCATTTATGGGCCTAGGGGGATGCATTGTGTATTTGGCTACTAATTGTGGGGTTGCCGGTGTGACAGAAACCTGAACCCCCGTTAGGACACCTTTGCACAAGGGAGCGTAGGATCTCAGAGTTTAAGGCTGTGGTTAGATTTATATCTTAATTACTTTCCTGTAGTTATGGATGTTTACAGGGGGTTTAATCACAAGTATGTATTAGTCCAAGTACGGTCGGTACATTAGCACAGGTTCACCCACACAACACTTACAACACCAGAGAAGAGTACTCAGCTATTTGAAGCGAAAGCACTTGACAGAATTCCCATGTGTCCTCGAAAACGTTTGGTCCTTATAAGTATTTCCACCGGCTTGTCCTTTGCTAAGAAAGTATTGGGCCACTTGCTCCGTTTGTTCGTTACCTTTGTTACTTGCTCCTTGTTTTGTTGCCTTATAAAAAAACCACTAAAAATCTGTTTGCTAAGTATTCACAGGGATTTTCTGCTCCATACCACTGTTCAGCACCTTTTGCTCCTCGTTGGGATCGACACTCCTATTTATCGAAAGTACTACGATACATACTCTATACTTGTGGGTCATTAGCGTGCTTTAATTCATAGCTATGTTTCTGATGGTAGTGTAGCCATTAAAGTCAATGATAACATTGGAAAATACTTACAGATAAAGAAAGAGCTAAGACAAGGTGACCCATTATCACCAATGCTATTCAATATAGTGGCTGATATGCTAGTCATGATTGACCGTGCTAAGTATGATGGCCAAATTGAAGGTGTGATTGCTCATATGGTTGATGGTGGATTGTCTATCCTACAATATGCTAATGATACAATTCTTTTTATGGAACATGACGCCAAAAAAGCGATAAATCTGAAGTTAATTCTTTAAGCGTTCGAGCAACCTTCGGGTCTAAAAATTAATTTCCATAAGAGTGAATTATTTTGCTTCAAAGAGGCTCAAGATGAGGCCAATCAGTATGCTGAGCTATTTGGCTGCGGACAAGGCCAGTTTATAATTAGATATTTGGGCATACCGATTCATTATCAAATGCTGAATGGAAACTTGTGGAGTACATGTTAAAATTAAGATTAAGCATTTGAAAAGGTAAATTGTTATCCTTGGGGGGACGATTGGTTCTCATTACCTTAGTACTAAGTAATATGGTACTATTTATGATATCCTTCTTTCAACTGCCAAAAAGAGTTTTAAAACGATTGAATTACTTCGGCAAGGTGACAGTGAGAAAAATAAATATTGACTTGGCAAAATGGAGTATAGTTTTTCATCCCAAAGACTAGGATGGGCTAGGTATTCATGATCCCGAGGTCAAGAATTCAGCCCTCCTTAGTAAATGGCTCTTCAATTTACTTACAGAAGATGGGATATGGCAAACTCTCCTTAAATGAAAATATGTTAGCTCGAATGCTTTATCTCAGGTATATTGGAAACTTGGTTATTCACATTTCTGGGTTGGTTTAATGGCTACGAAGAAATATTTCTTCCTCTTTGGATCTTTTTCAATTAAGGGTGGATCAGAAATACGTTTCTGGGAAGACATGTGGCTAGGCAATGCTACACTTCAGGATTTCATGTGATGCTTGGAAGCATTGATTGCATGTATTAGGGATGGAAGAATTATCCATTTGCTTGGCAAGGGTTGTATGAAGGTCATACATGAGAGTGCGGTGTTTACTTAAAGTTGTGGCGGATTATGACATATGCATTGAACACACTTTGTTTGACATGACGGGTATCACATTGACGTGAATGTGCTATAGAGCTCTGAGGTGTTTGAAAGACTTATTGAATGCCATGCTCTAAAGATAATATTTAATAATCAATGGACACCCATATATCAAAGTGCACCACCTAGATGATGACATATGTCTAAAACGACCAACTTTTTAAAGAGAATCTCCAGCCTTTTATTGAGAAAAATCTTGGTTTGCTCCGTGCCAAGAGAGTTGTAGGAAGAATGTCGAGTGGGTATTTGGTGTGCTGCAAGCTCATTTTTCTATTGTTTGGTACCTTACTCTTGCGTAGTTGACATCTAAGATGCGGGAGGTCATGAATTATTGCGTTATCATGCACAACATGATCGAGAGTGAGCGTGTGGTTCCACTGGCCTTGCATAAGTTGCTCACTATAGCCCTTTTGCAAAAGTTGATCACCAAGTGCAAACCAAGTTTTTTTATTTTCTTTCCATGCATCAGTAGATCCATGACCGTGACGAGCACATTCATCTCCTAGTGCAAAATGATCTAGTGAAGCATTTGTGAGTGCTCAAAGCAAACGCTCCTAACGGAGTTTGTCTCGAGCTGCTGCTGGACATACTGTTGCGCAGGTGGATACTCTTTCATATCATGGCATGTCATGTTGGGAAACAACTTTTGAAACTCGAAGAGGTGGACAAACAAGTGGTGCCCAAGCATTCCTAGGTTGTAGCTTCACCTGCAACCATTGTGAGCTACAAATATGGGCATCAGTTGTCAGCCCCGCGAGAGGCTACCGCTCCTCACAGCTATACCTCGCCATCGTGGGACTCACTAGAGTTATTTTAGTAGGTTACCAAAAAGTTCATGGAAATGTAAGGATATTATTTTCCCATGTCTCTCATTCCCACCATGTAGTCCAAACGGGCCTTATTGTTTTTCTGCCATGCATTTTCTAACTATAGGTTTGTGCCATGCTTTGTCTTCCCCTAAATATCCGGTGATGGAAGTCACATGCCTATATATAGATGAGAGGAAATGTACATGTATGATAGCGCGTGAGCCACAACATAATGTTCTTTTAGTAACTACCGTGGGAGCAAGTAGGTGAAAAAAATTAAGAACGACCTTACATGCAAAATAAATAGGTACAATTCAAGTTTTCATAGTAGAATGAGCCAAGAAGCAGGTGTTGCATGCACTTTCACGCCAGTGTTGTTCTAGTGTTCTCTTCACCTTCTTTGCCTAACAAAGATAGGTGTAATAAAATACTACTCTCTCTGTTTTAAAATATAAGATGTTTTAGCTTTGTGAAGCAAATGTATCTAGACTATTTTTAGTATATAGGTTCACTCATGTTTGGAGTGAATCTACACACTAAAATAAGTCTAGATACATTTTCTTCACAAACCTAAAACATCTTATATTTTGAAACGGAGGGAGTACTAACATATCGGTTGTGCCTCCATATCAACACACGAGGAAGACAAGCTGTTTACTACTCCCTCCGTTTCGAAATATAAGATGTTTTAGGTTTGTGAATGAGATGTTCTAGACAGCTTTAGTGTCTAGATTCGTTTGAACCTATACACTAAAAGTTTTAGATACATCTCCTTTATAAACCTAAAACATCTTATATTTTTAAACGCAGGGAGTACATTGTTTGTCCACCTCCTCGAGCTTTAAGTTGTTTCCCAACATGTCAGGCTAGACCTTGCTGCATTTTTTTCTGGCATGTTAAGAACCACTGAACCACCTCGATTCATCTTGACTAGTACAACATCTTAGCATCATTAGTGAGCATTTACCGCACCATCTTTCACTTTGGTTATTCTGTCCCTTGAACGGCCTCGCTCAGTCGAGCTGCTCCCATTGCTTCTGAAGATCAGCGCCGGTCAGCTTACGGTGCTCCACCGATGTCTTTTTTCTTTTAAGAATCTACAGCGGGATTTAGGGATGTAGAAGTGGGACAAGTGGGATACTATTTTTAGACTATTAGACTAACTTAAAACTAAGTGGGACAAGTGGGATCAGCTAGATTTGACATATCCCGCTTATCCTATTTATCCCACCTAAATTAAAGTTAGTCTAATAGTCTAAAAGTGGTATCCCAATTATCCCGATTGTCCCACCTCTGCATCTTAGCGGGATTAAAATCCAGTCTGAACTATTTTCTCAACAAAGTATTACAAAGTCAAAATATAAAGCCATCCAAAGGCAACCAGAACAAATAGAAAGCAAACCATTAGCAAAAAACAAGATGGACGCTACACTCCTCAGAAACAAACTATTCCCGAGGCAAACTCATTCCAAAGTTCTAGTTCGAACTATATATCCTAGTGCGGCACTTCTGGTTTCTCTCATGCACAAAAAAACTTGTTCGATCAGGTGTGATAACAATCCAAATATTAATTAAGCATGCATAAGTATGTTGATTAGGCATGTGAGAAAAATATTATTGTAGTATATGTTTAGCTAGTTTTTCATTAGTATGAAATTACTAAGAATTACAACTTTACAAAGAAACGATAAGAATTTTTTATGTCAACAAATATATTTCTTGCTAAAATGATGACCACCGTTCGGAATATCAGGAGACAATGTAATTCAGGTATCCAAAACATGCAATGCGATCATCTGGCGCTGCGCTCATGAGAAAATGATATCGTGCAAATCAACTGTCTTTCGCAGACGGATCAACACGATAAGAAAGAAACTATTTCCTGAGGCCACTCATTCCAAAGTTTGCGCTAGTCCAAACCACATATCCTAGGACGACCAAGCCCTGACGACGAAACTTGTGTTTGCTCGACCAATTGTGACAATCTAAATGTTCTCTCTTTCTGGATGGAGCTAAATAGTATACATTTTATAGCTGAGCAGAAATCATTCGCACTGGTGAAGACCGTGTGTCAAATGCTTTGTTTCTTTATCATTGAGTGAGGTGAGCTAGTCTCCAACGAGTAGTACTATAATGCACCCATGTATTATATTTTTTGAACCTTTACTGCGTGGGGGAGCCCCAGGAGCCTCACTTTACTATGTAAAGAAACACATGTACAAGGATATTTACAGCTTATTAACAAAGAAACTACTGTAGTCAAGCCACGATGACAGTACAGGAACAACTGAACTTTTCGTCCCATATTTAAGCAAGGTAATCTCCTGAAAAAAGCAAGCCTTCCAAGGTAGGTCTATTTTTTTAGAAAAGGGGAATAGTGCCCCAGCGTCTTGCATCGAGCGATGCAGATAGCCTTTATTCATTATTAATCATCAAGGGTTGGCAAAAGTCATACAAGCCAAAACCGCTAATACAACACCACTAAGCATGACGATAGCAGTCTATCCCAAGCTCCACGACGAGACATAGAAAACACACAACCGTCCCATGGAAGACACGCGTCCAGATCCGCCCAGCATATCCGCGTACCTATGCCAGTACACTCGCTCCGGATGTCGCCGCCTCCTCTATCTTCCGCTGACCCATCGTAAGACTGTAGATCTAATGACTAATGTCCTTAAAGATCCAACCATTTCTCTAATTCTATATGCCTCAACAAGCTAGAATAACAATCTTTGTAAATCATGGTCCTGTGATTCAGTAGTGCATCTATGACTCCATGAGATTCACAAATATTTTCATATCCTTGCACTGAAAAACACAGCTTGAAACCTAGTGATATTTACTTCTAGAGTACTAGTGATTTTACTTGGAAAATAAATAGACATTAAGTGATATCTAACAAGTACAACTCAAGTTTTCATGCTAGCAAGATCCAAGTAGTGTATGCACTTGCAGGGCAGTGTTGTTCTAGTGTTCTTCACCCTTCTTGCCTAACGAAGACATTTCTAATAAATTATTATGACTCAACAAGACATTTCTAATTAATAAACTATTCCGCTGAGTGTGACGGCCACCATGGAGGAGCTGTTCCGGTATATTGAAATGGGAACAACCCAAACGTGCACACTCAAGTCATTACACCAGAATCCAGAATTCAGTTCTAGACTTCTAGTATTACTGTATTAGTGGCAAACTATAACCACATGATGAATATGGCTACTGTATTAGGACAAGGACATGCATTGAAGAAGTTGAATTTATACATGTTATGAACTTATGATTAGTTTCTCATTGACGGAGGTAATGTTTAGCTTCATCCATCATTTCCCTAGGTGACACCGGCGCTTCGGTCAAGCCAGCCCGCGCGAGCTTAATTCTAGACTTACAGACTAAAAAAACTTGCTACTAGTTTTCAGTCAAAAAGTAAGTACAAATCGTGAGTTGGAGTTTATTTTGACAACATCATGAGGTTGGTCTCGTCACTTTAAAACCTTGAGCGAGTTGTGCACCACATCGATTGAGAGAAAAAATCAGCGAAATATTATATTTTGCATGTTGTTTCCTCCAACACAAGTGCAGAACTCGCGCGAACCACCTCCTCCAGCAACGAGCATAGATGGCATCCAGTGCAAATGCAAACATTTAAGAACGAGTGAACAGTGTGTCTTAGCACAATCTCCAATTCACTATTTTAATTACAATTTTCACTTATAATAGGTGTAATAATTAGTAAAAGTATATACCAAATGGAAGTGTTATCCAAGGCAAATACAATAACATTCTTCTCAGATGCCTAACTCACATACTTTTGCACAAATTAATGGTTAAAGTTTCAAATGCTAAACTGATTGTATTTAGGCGGAGGGAGTGCAAAACTTTGGTTCAATGCCGATGATCATCATCTTATCCCTTAACCGATCTGCAACACTGAACCTTACTCTCTGGTACCGTGACACCTCCATGAGCTCTGAAGCACTTTAGACGCTGTCAGGATTCTCGTTACGCCTCCTCCTTTAGAGCCAAGAGGGGCCGGCACCGTAAATCCGTATGCTTGTTCTCGGCATCGTTGAGGAGGCACTGGAAGAACGAGTGGATGGCCTACTAGTCGATGCACTGAAAATTAGATGTGTCACATAATGCAACAATGCATTTTGCTACTAGGACAAGTTGAACACGGATCCTAAAGGTTTAATTGTAGCCCATAAAGCTCAGCCAGATTGAGAAACATTTTCTGATGCCACTCATTTCAAGTTATAGTGCAAATCAATGGAAATGGAAGCTTCTACTTTCTCTCGGGGGAAATGAAGATAAACTTGCTGGATTGATCAGATGTGACAAACGAATTTTACTTGCAGAGTGCAGACTGAAGTAACTATTATGTTTTATATGGAGGTAAATTCATGTGGAATGATTCTATGTGCTTATTTCCCCTTTTTTATCCTTTTCTTGTGGGATTTCCCCATTTTTCTCATAGTTAGGTGTAGGCCAGGGCGCTTAGACACAATCTTCTGGCAACAATGATCAATACAAGCAAGTACTCCTCTCATTCCAAAATATAAGATGTTTTAGCCTTTTTATATAACACAAGTATCAAACATACGCAATAAAAGACATCTAAATACATGCATTTCAGAAAAAAGATAGAACATCTTATATATTTGAAATAGAGGGAGTAGTTGAGAACTAAAACAAGTCTCTAGAATACACTCATGCTCAACAAGCATCTATCAACTACATTGATCAACTTACAATATGGATTGTAAAACATCAGTTGAATAGTACAAGACGTTTTTTTTGAAACCTTACAGAAGACGTTTTCTCTAGAGAGGATAAGATCGCTCGAAGAAAAAAGCCCTCCGTTAAATGCACGAGGGTTAGTATGCAAACCTAACGCAGAAGGAGCCTTAGAATATTCGGAATTGCTAGTTCTCAGACGCTTGAGAGCTTGCAAAATCTTAGTCACCTTTCTCACCATTGAATCTACCTCGTGTTTTGTGCGATCTGAGAGGTACACATGTCTTGCAACTAGGAAAATGTTTAGGCATCACAAAAAAAATTCATGCAGTGATTTTTTTGTTCACATAATTTTTTTGGTTCATGAGGTTAAAAATTGTTCACATGTCACAAATGCTAGGATGACGTCAACCGTTGAGATTTATTTAAATCTCAGTCGACTACAAACGGAACATAACTCTCATTTTGAAACAAAACAAATGCATAGGTTCTCCAATTACCTTGACATTCCTTGGGTACATCTTGTCACTACTATAACCAAGCTAGGAAGTAGGAACCGCCTACTGCTTACCAAATTGATGCGGAGTAATCTCTTATGGTGCAAAGACTCATTTAAGAAAATTGATGAAATCAGCTATTTTGGTGGAAACACACGAATTATAATGTTACTTCGGTTTTTTTTCGGATGATAGTTGGATCTGTCATGTGCTTAGTCCTCAAATGTCATAACTGTACTCATTTGCTTTGGGACGCAACAGGTGTGTTAATGCAATCAGGTGGATTTGAGTGACATTTTTACGCTACCTTTGTCTGAAGAAGCTTAGAGCAACTCCAACAGCTTATCCATCTATAGGTAAGAGGGTAAAAAACTGCTTTTATAGGTAAGATGAATAAAATGACAGCTCCAACAGCTTACCCATAAGTGGCCCCCCACTGAAATTTTTTAGGTAATCACCCATATTTTGTCATCTCCTACCCATATATGGATAGAAAGACACAATTTTTGGGTAAGAGGCAACCCTACCCATATCCACGCGGGAACGACCAAACCGCTCACGCAGATATTTCCCTGACCCGCACGGACGCTGGCGGCGCCTCGCCGCGGTTCCTCCGACCGCCTCCGCACCATGGATGAGTTGCCGCTCCTCCCCATGCCTCCGCCGAACACCCGCCCGCCCATCCCGTCCTCCAAGTGACCGCGCGGGGCAAGCCCGGTGCCGCCAGACGGCTTGGTTTGGCCTCGCCGCCGCGGGCTCCTGCCATCACTGGATGCACGGGCTTCGACCCGTCGCCCCTGCAAGCTCCTCCGGCGAGCGTCGAGGGACTCCTGGGCGCACCTATGCCCGCCCCCTCGAAGAAACCCATGCGGAAGAGGGCCACAAAGGACCCTGTGGTCGCTGCTGCGCGTGCAACAAAGAAGACGATGCAGAAGGCTCTGGCCGCGCCTCCCCAGCCTGCTCCAACCATGGAGGCCCCGCCTCCACCATCTCCTGCAGGTCCTGCAGCACCCACGCCGCCGTCGGGGCAGGCAGCAGCTCCGCAACTCGCCGGCAGCACCGGCGCACTCACGGTGTTCGATCAAATGGCCCCAAGGTCCGATTTCGATACTTAGATTTTCTCCGCTGCATCTTTCTGTCAATTTTGAATATGTATCCAAGTTTAGGCAATGGCACACTTTTTTGCAATTGATTTGCAAATTCCGTGGCATAATTGAGAATGTTTATTTGCATGTGTATCCAAGTTGTCATAATTGATTTGAATGTGTATCCAAGTTGTCATAATTGATTTGCAAATTCTATCTAATTGAGAATGTTTATTTGCATGTATTATGGATAATGAGTCCTTTCTCAATTATACTTGTGGTCAACAATTTGCTCAAAATGGCCCATCTCAAGAATTTCCACAAGATGATCCATCTCAAGAATTTGCACAAGACGATATTATGGGAGATGAGAGAGATGGCGAGGGTTTTGTTGGTGATGGAGATGGTGAGGGTTTTCTTGGTGAGGCATATGGTGAGGGAGATGGTGAGGGTTTTCTTGGTGAGGCATATGGTGAGGGTTTTGTCAATGATCCAACTCCACGGAGGGCTAGCCGAGGAGCTAATTTCACTAAAAAGGAAGATGAGACCTTGTGCCATGCATGGATTTTTATTGGTGTCAATCCCATCACCGGGAATGAACAACAAAGCAACACATATTGGGAGCATATCCATGAGTATTACCGGCAACACTCTAAAAAAGCTAGGACTATCATTTCCCTACAACATCGTTGGTCAACCATCAACTCCGAGTGTTTCAAATGGTCCAATTGCTTAGTCGAACTTGATCGTCTCCATCCAAGTGGGACTAGTCCCGTAGACAAGGTATGCACAAATAAACTTGTTCTCTTGTTCTTATTGTAGAAAATAAACTTGTTCTCTTGTTCTTATTGTAGAAAATAAACTTGTTCCCTTGTTCTTATTTGTAGCAAATAAACTTGTTCCCTTGTTCTTATTTGTAGCAAATAAACTTGTTCCCTTGTTCTTATTTATAGCAAATAAACTTGTTCCCTTGTTCTTATTGTAGCAAATAAACTTGTTCCCTTGTTCTTATTTGTAGCAAATAAACTTGTTCCCTTGTTCTTATTTATAGCAAATAAACTTGTTCACTTGTTCTTATTTGTAGAAAATAAAAATTGTTCCCTTGTTCTTATTTGTAGCTCAATATTATTCAAAAATTGTTCATGGGAAAACCAAAAAAGGAAGGTGGCAAACCGGGGAAAGCTTTCACTTTGTTCCATTGTTTTACCATTCTTGAGAAGGAAGAGAAATGGAAGAATCGTCTCTCCAACGAGATTCCAAACAAAAGGAAGACACCAACTACCACGGGTGGAGAAGATTTGGTTGTTGGCACCGATGATGAAGGCTCAAGTAGCCCCACTCCTCTCTCTTCGGTCAATAGGAAGAGGCCCGTCGAAGGTAGAAAGAAAGCTAAAGAAGCAAGGGCAAAAGGAGGTGAGAATATGCAGAAGGACTCTTTGGACAACATGATGGCGGTGAGGAAGGAGCTCGCCAACGAAAGGAGGGAGATGAGGCACAAAGAGATTGAAGAGAGGAAGTTGTTTGAGGAGAGGAAGGTGGCCACCGAGGAGAGGAGGGCGGCGACCGAGGAGAAGCGTCTTGAGCTCGAAGAGAGGAAAGTGACAAATGAATAAATGCTCAAGAGGATGGAGCAAGAGCAAAATATCATGTTCATGGACCCAAGTAGTCTAGATGAAAAGGGTCGAGCTTATTGGGAGCTTTGCCGTGACCAAATATTGATGGCAAGAGGCTATGGTGGTGATGGCAATGGTGGGGGTGGCGGCATTTGAGAGTGATGGTCTAGTATGCATCGATGAACTATCTATTTTGTGGTGTTGTTTTATGCACCGATGAACTATCTATTTTGTGGTGTTGTTCTATACACCGATGAACTATCTATTATGTGGTGTTGTTCTATGCACCGATGGATTATCTATTATGTGGTGTTGTTCTATGCACTGATGGACTATTTTCCTACTACTTTTATAATTGACGATGCACTTTTATTACGTTGGATTTATAATATTTCTACTTCTGATGAATAGTTTTAATTATCTTGTGTTAATTCAATTGATATATGTCATATGTGTGAGAGTAGTATAGAGAAGAAAATGTTGCAAACCAATTTTGCGTAAGCTTATATGGGTAAGCTGGAAAAGCAAGACATATTTTGCTTACCTATACCTTCTCTCTCCTTTTACCTAAATGGTTTTTGCTTATCCATAAATGGGTAAGCTGTTGGAGTTGCTCTTATACACAAGTTTAGCAGATTCAGGGCATATTGCAACAGCTGTGTCCACGGACAATTATTTATGAAGCCATAGGCATGTGTCAAGGAGGCTGGCCAGCCTGCTACGCACGAGGCCTCACCAAATCAACAAGTAATGATATCCTTGTTTATTCGGGGATCATCCAAAGCTACGTTCTCTAAACCCTCAGCTGAAATTGGAAAATGTATGGTCTATGTACGATACGTACACACCCACTCTTTGCCATAGTGTCATCTGCATGTTTCCAGTGAAACCTATCCTGCAGATCAAATGCAGGAGACTATTTCCGTTTGTTTCCTTTCTGAAAGTTCCGAAAATGATCAGGTTGACATTTGGATGATGCAGTTACAACCGCTTTTGCTGCCAAGCTAGTTTGTTTGCCATCTCTAAGGACATCTGATTCTTGTAACTATAACCAAAAGTCGCATTCCTATTCTCCGTTTGATTCAGATTGTTTCTAGATTGGATTGTTCTTTCAAAGTTGGGCCTTGAGTTTTGGGGGAAGGGGGTTGTACTGGAGCAGCATCGATGTGTTTGTAGATCGAACACCTTTAGTTCTATGGTAGGACGACAACGGGTAAGTGACTAAGTGCAGGGGCAGTAAACATGGGAGACGGCTTGAAGAGATTCAGACAGATGGGGTTCTATGTTGCCATAACTTTCAGGTCTCTCTGCTTACATGCTTTTCAGATATTCCAGAGACTTTTGGTGTCGCAGGATAGGTGCCATTTCACGAGGTAAATAGGATGAAATCGGACTATCATTTTTGCGATTAAAAGATACGACCTGGAAAGCATTATGTACTGTATGTATTCATTAATTCGAGCATGAGAGACATATTTTGGTCATCTTTTTACTTATACATAGTCATTATTGATTTATACTACCTCCGTTCCAAAGCTTAAGGCTTATATATTTTTTAAAAAGTCAAGCTACGAAAAGTTTGACCAAACTTTTAGAAAAAAATATAAAAAACTATGATATTATATAGATACCATGTGAAACTATGTTTCATGATGTATCAAATGGTATGGATTTCATGTTGTAAATATTAATATATTTTTTAAAAAACATGGTCAAACTTTACATAGTTTGACTTGTTTTTTAAAAAAGCCTTAAGCTTTGGAAGGCAGGGAGTAGTAAGTAAATATGCATGTTCTCTGCATGAGTAGCCAGATAAAATACATGATAAATTAACTTCATCCTGATATGGTGAGCCTGTGTATATAATCCTAATACTACCAAAAAAATCATGTCCTGGGTTTTGGCCAGGTTTAATCACTATCTAAGCAAGAAAAAGAAATGTAGTTCAAGCGCTGATCACCTCACCATGCTAAAAAAGTTTCAGACACTTATAACGTGACAAAAACACATAATACCGGAAACTTTCACACGCCCAACAGAAAACAAGAATTACTTCAGAAACTGATGGATAGTGGAGCTGCGAACAAAAGTGGCGGAACATCCTCCCTAGAACCTATAAATGCACCAAGCGTTGTTCGCAGCGCTTCCAATAGCAGCTGGCCTCTATTAGTCACCCTTTCCTCTAGCAGACAGCTAAGTGTTCATGACGATGCACGACGTTCCATCAATATCGAGTTTTCTCCTGAAACATGGTTCAATGATCGATCAGAAGCCACATCCCAAGCATCTCACCTAACCTAAAGAGACTGTTTCCTGATGCCACCCATTCCCAGTATCTACTCGAATAGACAAGGGGCAATGCTTTCTCGTTTCTCATGTCTAGGTGCAGGTTGCACCGTGTGTTCTCTTCATGCTGAAGTAGTTAGCTGGATGATGTCGCCATGGCTATATATAGGTGTGAAGAGTCTGCATAAACATGAATGTTTTCTCCTTGGCTTTGAAAGAAGAGTAGGTGAGTTCACATATTATCCTCTGAAGCAACATGGGTACGAGAGCATGTAGGCGAGACACTACAAGTGATTTCTGAGAAGTAGTCACTACGGAACGTGCCAGGACGCCGACAGTGATTTCAATACCGATGGTGATATGTTGGGACCGTCGGCACTGCTTCAGAATGTCCACAGCCAGAAAAAATCGTCAGCACAAGTCCACCGTCGGCGTAGATGGCTCTGTGCATATGGTCTCTGTCAGCGTTGTCATGCGCTCACGGTTTTATGGGTTCAGCTTGGAGCTTCTTCCTGTAGTGAGTACTACGTTGTTTCTTGAGTGTGCGCTTTCACGGGCATGTAGACGACGACAAAACCAAAAAGGACATGTGTTGTTTCCCTTACATGATTGTTGTGACGATGTTTTCTTATTGTTGTCTTCTTGAAGGCGTTTTCTTTTAGAAAACCTTTTTATATGGGAATTGCCTTTGATGGTGGTTAGAGTGTTGTTGCCGTGGGTGATTGATCATCATGGCAGGGTCTCTTTTCTCTTCTTCTTTTTTTCGGTCGTGGCATACTTGATGTCTTCAGGCATCTTGTTAATGCACTGAATGTTAATTGGTATCTTCACGATATGAATATATTCATATAAATAATTAAAATATTCATGAACATCTCAAATAAAGAGAATATTTTAAGTACTTCCTTCGACCCAAATTAACTTTTTTTTTGAGAATGGGTGAGCTTTATTGATTAGGCAACAATGTTATTACAATCACGCAAAAGGGAGTCCAACGCGCAGGAAGGAACTGCCTCATGCAAAACACCACACTCACGCTTGCCTAATTGCGCGAGATCATGCGCTACTTTATTACTCACCCGAGCAACCTTGCTCAACACTATCTCAGGTATGAGGCTTAAAAGTGCCCTCGCCTCATCGAACACTGCCCACTGGCTTGATTGGTCTCTTCCTGGAGAGCTGATAGTACATTGATAACCCTAGCACACTCAGACTCCAGAACTCCAGGTTGTTGCAGATGACCTGTTAGATACTGAATACCTTCTAAAAAAGCCAGTATTTCTGTTTCCTCTGCACTTGCACAAGCCGTCAACGTCTTTCAAGCAGAGTACATAGGTGTCCCACCCGCATCACGGACCACCATGCCTACACCGCCAGAGGCCGTGGACTCATCCCATCCAGCATCCACGTTGATCTTGACCCACCCAGCCCTTGGCGGCAACCATTGTGTCACCCTTTTTTCCGTTGCCTCCACATCAAGAGTTTTAGGAGCATCCAAGATAGCTTTCCCCTTAATGGACTTGGTGTCAACGCCCAGCCTGATCGACTCAACATAATTTTGCAGAAACGGTCTTGAAGCTGAGAACGAGGCTGTACCGTCGCCATGAACCACATTGTTTCGGTGATGCCAAGTGCGCCAAAGTCGGAAAATGATCTTCACTCGCATGTCAACTGTCGCTTTGTCGAGCAGGTGAAAGAACCATTCCTTATTGGTCTCTCTGAATTTGTCCTCATCCGGGAGATGCCATACCTTGCGCATCTCATCCCGAAGCGCTCGATCAAGTGTGCATCGGACCATCACGTGGTGACCATCCTCCGCCTCTCTTCCACAAACAGAACACGTAGGGTTGATTCTGGAAATTCTGCGATGCAAACTAGAAGTGACAGCGAGAGAGTCGGTAGCAATGCGCCAGGCGAAGACCCGAAGCTTCTGTGGTACTGGGGCCTTCCAAACAAGGTTCCAAACGCTGCGATCACCAGTCGATTCAGTGCTGCTCTACCCTCGACCGAGTTCCTGGATTTTTGGAGCTAGTCCGAGCCTGTATGCGCTCCGCACAGAAAAGATTCCAGAATTTTCGAACTGCCAAGCTATGAAATCATCAGTCTGGCGCTGTGGCAATTTAATTTGGAGGATAGCTTCAGCATCATGGAAGTATTAGTATTTCCGGATGATTGCTTCATCCCAGCTGTGCGTCACAGGATTGATCAGCTGCGACACCCACCGTAGTCTGCAAGTTCTTTTCATTCCTGAGAGTTTAAGAGAGTCATTCCTTGGAATCCAATTGTCACGCCAAATTTTGATCATTGAGCCAAAGCCAACACGCCATATGACACCACGCTTGAGAAGCTCTAGCCCATGCACCACACTACGCCAGGAAGAGGACATATTTTGGATGAAAGTTGTGTCAAGTAAATGGCCTGACGGATGATACTTTGCCTTCAGAAGACGGGCGCATAGACTGTCGAGGAACTGCAGTAGGCGCCACGCCTGTCTTGCAAGGAGGGCCTGGTTGAATATTTTGAAATCTCGGAAGCCCATGCCGCCACACTGTTTTGGGCGCGTCACCTTGTCCCATGATAACCAGTGCATGCGCCGTCGATCATGCTCATCTCCCAGAAGAAGTCATGGACCATTTGGTTGAGCTCCTCAATCAGAGTCGCAGGAAACTGGAAGACGCTCATCGCATAGGTCGAAAGGGCCCGCAGAACTGCCTTGATCAGCACCTCCTTCCCACCACTTGACAAATATTTCTCCATCCAATCAGTCAGGCGCTTACGAAACCTTTCCTTTAGAGTTTGCAGCTTCCCTTTCTTCATTCGACCCTCTAGGATTGGCAGTCCAAGATACTTTTCCTCAAAGCTTTCGGTCTCATACTGAAGCAAATCTCTTATCGCAGTTTGGGCACACTCGGTAACCCTACTGTCATACATAATTGAGCATTTCCCGAGGCTAACCAGCTGCCCAGTTCCCCGCTTATATTTGTCCAAGATACCCTTTACCACTTGTGCCTGCTGAACTGAACCTTGAAAGAACATGAGACAGTCATCAGCAAAAAGGAGATGAGAAATCCCTGGTGCTCGTCCGCATATTGTGAAAATTAACTATTACAGATTTATGAAGAAATGTTGTCTAAAATCTATCTACGTTCAATGAACATGCGACAACTAATTTGTATCAGAGGTACGTACTTAGAATAGTACCGAAATGTACCAAAATTAACAAATGACCACAATCATCCATATGGACTAGAGAGAACTGCTACAAATGTTCGACGATAAAATCAACAGTGTGCTTTGATTGTTTGACTATCTGACGTTATAGTGAAACTATCGTACAACATTAATGCAAAAATTGATATGCACATCATTTTCGTGGACTAAATTATTTGGTCCATCGATAAAGTTGTATTTGCTAACATCATCATGATGTCCGTGGATCAACACATTGTGTTTCACTTTTTCTCTTTCTTGGAGAAGGGAAAGCCCCAATCGATGCCTATAGCTATATAGAGAGCATTATTTAGGTTCAAAGTGTTTATAGCTCAAGGGTGGGACAAAGTCTATATTCAATCAACCAGCGGAAAATAAGTAATATGAAATATCTTTGCATCAACATGTTATTATATTGTTGAACTGCCATCCACACTTGTTGAATTAATCTCATGCAACCCTTTCCAAATGGATGCACCCAAAGTCCATGGTCCTCCGCTTCTCCACTGGCTGTATAATTGCATCCTTTTGGTTTTTTTGGGTTTTTTCTCCTTTTTATTTCCTTTTGAGTGAGGTGTAGGCCATGGTGCAAATACAATCTCCGGGCAGCAAGGATCAATACGAACAGGTAGGTGAGAACCATCACTAGTAATCTCTACAATACATCATGGTGGACAAACATTTGTCAACTACATTGATTGACATACATTATGAGTTTCAAAACATCAGTTGGACAAGTACAGAAGGCATTTGCTTCGGAGAGGACATGATCTCACAAAGGAGAACCATCTATCAGCTGTGTTTGTCTTAGTATACAAACCCTAAAGTAGAAGGAGGCCCTCAGGCATTATAAATCTTAAGAAATAGAACATAGTTCTCCTTTTCAAACATTTCGATAACTTCTACAATTACCTTGATCTCCCGCTACATGCATCCGAACAATACAAGGCTAGGAACAACCTACTTCTTACCAAATTGTTGCCGAGTAGTTCCTTGGTGAAAAGGCATAGTAAAGCAAATTAGTGTTTTTAAGGATTGTGCAAGATGTGAAATACTATAGTCGGTTCACTTTTTTCATGATATATAAATGGACCTCTACTGTTCTTAGCTGTTAAATGTCGGAACGATACTCATTTTCTTTGGACATCAATAGTACTCTTAATGAAATATAACCGACTAGGAGGATTTTAAATGGTTATATTATGCGGAGGCTGTGTGTAACTCTCATGTTTATATCATCACGATGTGATTTTCATTTAACGAAAAACCCTTTATCAAAAAAAATACCGGAAGATTTTAGTGAAATTTTCCATTTAGCATGCTAAAGAAGCTCATACATAACTTTAGCAGATTCAAGGCACATTGCAAAAATGATTTATCGAGTTAACTTGGAAATCACTTGGCTTTTAACCTAGCGAGATCACGTGATACTTATAGGTAACATTATATACATGTGGCTTTGCACTTGCATCGAAAGTCATGTTTTTAGAGAAATTGTCTTGTGTTTTATTTGTGCTTGTGGATACGCTAAACATCTAGAGATATGCTTCAGAGGAACAAAATCTTCTCGCCATCCCCTATGCATGTGTAATCGTGTACTATCAGTGACATTTTTTTTGTCAATTTGGTAAGTCCTTTTGGTACTATCTCTTCACTTCCATGGTAATATTCATGCAAATCTAAAGAGCCTCAAGCAAGCTTGGAAGGTGACGTTCTCTATTTAGATATCATGATGACATGTTGGTAGATTGGAGGATCCAGGTGCGCGAAAATGACCTAATTTTCACGAACATCCTGCTTAATCTCCACGTATGGAAAGAAAAATTTCAAAATAGAGTTGGTTTCAGTTTCTCATAGATTAAACAAGATATTTTATTCAGGAACCTGTAACTGGCTAGCTACCTCTACGTAGCTGTATGTTCCCACTTGGGTTTTCTATTTATCTTTTTGTACATATCCTATTAAATTTACAGAATTTGCAGCAGGTCACTCACCTACTGTTTTCTGTAAAAAGATGATTTTCAGAACAAAACTTGCCTCATTATTGATCGGAGCAGCTAGCATTATCGATCTATTAACCACGTCGATATAACAATAACTAACTATGATAATCTGAAACGTTGTAATAAAAGACTGCATCTACTTATGCAGAGGCCAGAGTTTCATCCCCATTTCGAAAAAATGAGGTTTTCAGCTGATATTAATACAGGCAAAGCCCTTTGTTCTTCGTATTATACTACCCATTTGGTTTTGGTATCATTTTGACATGCACAGTCCTAATTAAGTTAGAGTGTATCAATATGTTCTCTATGTACGGAACACCTTCAGAAATAATACTCGCGGTTTTCAACTGAAAGAGGCAAGTCACAAACCATTTTGC
Source organism: Avena insularis (assembly GCA_023614405.1). NCBI lineage: Eukaryota > Viridiplantae > Streptophyta > Magnoliopsida > Poales > Poaceae > Avena > Avena insularis. The sequence goes on along the minus strand of CM042695.1, from coordinate 370,190,041 downwards.
AAAGCAAAGTACTTGCAATGATCCCAACAGGCCATACACATCTGGTTATTGTGGTTGCAAAAGACAATATGTATGATAATTGTTCAAGAAAGTCCTACATGAACAAAAACGACAAAACCTATACACAAATACAGATGCCAAGCTACAAATTCTTCAACAAAACATAACTTCAAAGTTACAGTCAACAATGGAAATTAATCAGATATAACATAAGATAGAGATGATATACAAATCACGCAACATAACTTCAAAGTTACGGTCGATAACAGAATACAATCAGATAATTACACGAATAGTTGAACATCTTACATCTTTTTTTTTTGAAATGGGGAACATCGCCCCGGCCTCTGCATCATCTGATGCACACAGCCCTTTTTATTGCATTATTCAAAACGTAATCAAAGTTTTACAATCATGGATCAGATAAGGTTGATACATGTATCAACCATCTAAAAATAAGAAGCAAAATTGCTCTATCCATTTTTCAGCCTATTAATATGACGCCACCCAGTAGCCTGGAAAAAACAGTCCTGTGCAACCATAAGCAGGTGGTTGCATCCAGATTCCATATGCTTCCTCTGATCCTCCGAAAGAAGCATAGACCATTGTTGAATCGAACATGTAGCTCGGCGAATAACCTGTAAAAAATTTGTACCATTCTGTTTGTTAAAAACAAAATCATTTCGAGTATTCCAAATAGCCCAACATAGTGCTGATACTCCAATATGAATTCTAGATTTATTTTGCTTGTCCACCCCATGAAGCCAATTTCCAAACATATTATTAATATTCGTTGGAGGGGTAATATCAAAAGCGAAGAACATCATTCGCCAAATAATTTGTGCAAATGGACAATATAAAAATAAATGTTCAATCGATTACAAAGAATCACAAAAACAACATTTTTGACATCCCATCCATTGCCTTTTTGCCAAGTTATCCTTTGTCAATAAAACTTTATTTTTAAGGAACCACATAAATATTTTTATCTTCAACGGTAATTTCAGCTTCCAGAGATATTTGTGCAAGTAAACAGTGTGCCCGTTTATTTGTTCTGAGTATAAAGATTTAACAGAAAAAGATCCCGAGGTGGTTAGTTTCCAAACAAACCGGTCTTTATCCTCATTCAAAGGAACATTCATAAGCCTCCGACATAGATGCAACCAGCGCATCCACTTATCACCGGTTAAACTTCTCCTAAAAGCAATATTAAGAGGAGTTTGACTAAGAACCTCAGCCACTCGGACATTTTTCCGTTGAACAATATTATATAAAGTCGGGTATTGTTGTGCCAGGGAATGTTCTCCCAACCAAACATCTTCCCAAAAACGAACACTCTGCCCATCCCCAATTTTAAAAAATCCATGGGAGAAGAACAAATCCTTTACCCGCATTAGTCCTTTCCAAAAGGGAGAATCAGTTGGTTTAGCTTCTACCTGAGATAAAGTTTTATCTTTTAGATATTTATTTTCTAATAGTTGTTGCCATATACCATCATCGGTAAGCATTTTAAATAGCCATTTGCTAAGTAAACACTTATTTTTTATCTCTAGTACCTCAATCCCTAAACCCCCTGGTCCTTTGGACGGCACACAATATTCCACTTTGACAATCGGTATTTCTTCTTATTACCATCGCTTTGCCAAAAGAAACGGGATCGGAAAAAGTCAAGTCGTTTCCTCACCCCTTTTGGAATTTCCATAAAAGATAGCATAAACATTGGAAGGCTGGTCAAAACCGAATTTATTAGAACTAGTCGATCCCCATACGAAAGCATTTTCCCTTTCCAACATCCAAACTTAGATATAAAGCGAGCTTCCACGGGATTCCATTCTGAGTTCCGTAGTTTTCTATAGTGAATTAGCACACCCAGGTACCTAAAAGGTACAGAGCCCGACTCACAACCCAAAATTTGCTTGTACTCGTGCTCACTATCTTTAGCCTTTCTAAAACAAAAGATTTCACTTTTATGGAAATTAATCTTGAGCCCTGAAAGTTGTTCGAATATACATAGAAGCAACTTCATATTAACAGCCTTCTCAAGATCGTGTTCCATAAACAATATGGTATCATCGGCATATTGTAAAATAGAAACACCCTCATCCACAAGATGAGGTATACAGCCACCAATTTGGCCATCTTCCTTCGCACGGAAAATGAGGATAGCCAACATATCAACATCTTACATCTATTATATACTAAAAGCAATATAAGAGTGTATTTCGAGGCATCAGGTTGATCCATATCTTACGGCTAAGATTTGAAGATTACTTAGATTACGATAAAACTGTGATAGGTACATAAAATTTACAATGTCATGTTTGAACATTGCATGCTCCAAACGATCTGATCAGAACAAAAAAAAAAGATTAAGATTTAGCGAGAGATTGGGAGTCCCGGACATACACGTAGGAAGCAGGCTGAAACGTGTTTTAATTGGACAACATAATATTGGTAGTCTACCACACAAAAAAAGATTGGGAGTCCATGCGAAAACATGCAGGCTGAACCAAAGGTGTCCTAAGAAAAAAATAACGATGGTAGCTACACAATATATAGCATACACACCAGTCACAAGAATGGTCAGAAAGTATTTTTTGCATAGGGCCGGTCCCGAATGACCGAGAAGCTAGACTTCATTATTAGCGATGGATGTACAATTTACAAATAGGACATGCAGAAAGTAAGAGTGTACACCTAGGTCCTTACAATTTGCACAAAATATCCTAGATCTAAAATGAAAAACGTCATCGGGTCATGCTCCATCCCCACCATGATGCAGCCTCGACGCACAGCCAATCGCTTCGTCGCCGGGGACGCGACAACTTGGGACGGAGCGGGAGCTTGCTATGCCGAAACCAGAGGGTCTCCGAGTTGGCATGACTGCCTGGAGGTTGAGTAGCGCCTTCAGCCACCGGACGGGAGAGGCTGTCGTTGACGAGGAAGGTGGGAGTGGTCGTCTTTCGACCAGCGGAGACGGCGGCAAAAACAAGGCCACCATGAATGCACTCCTAGGAGAAGCTACAAGTACCCTCTGTCGGAGACCCGTCGAACCGCCACTAGCATTGTCGGGACCTCCCTCCTAAACACCACCACGTTGGGAGGGGAGAAGCTTCAGATCTTGACTGCAGTGGACTGGCCCACAGAACCTACCCGTGCTTATTGTAGGAGAGGCCAGCGCCGCTCCTCCTAGCCACCCACAGCACCTCGCTGCCAGTTCCATGAATAGCAACACCGCAAGCCTTCAGGGACAGCTCGACAGCACCCAAGACACGCTCCAGACCAGCATATAGCCAAAAAACCCTAAACCTAGACTCAAAATCTAACCTTTAACTGTACAGAGAGGGGTCCCTCACCCACCTCAACACTAGGCGATCACCGGAGAAGGGAGAGGGGGAGCGCTAATGAAGAAGGGGTGTTTGAGATATTGAATTGACTCTAAATCTTAATTCCGCCTACCTCCCAGAAAGTATTATGCACGTACTATTAGTCAGAATAGGTTTACTCTGTTCCAAATTAGTTGAATCAATTTTGTCTAACTACTTGTATATTTTGAGGTGTTTTAGTATCTAGATATGTGTATATTTATACAAAGTTGAGTAAATTAATTTAGAAGGGATTGAGTATTAGTTATACATACAAAAATATATTAAAGGTGATAGTATTGCAAACTAAAGGAACACAATCTAAATGATACTACCTCCGTCCCAAGTCTTAAGGCCTATAACTTTTTTCAAAAGTCAAACTACCGAAAGTTTGACCAAGTTTTTAGAGAAAAATACTGAAGTATTTGATTCAACTAATTTGATGTAAAGTTGATCAAGGCTTAAGGCCTATATAACTTTACATGGCTTGACTTTACATGAATTGATCAATGCAGCCTATATCCTTATCTTTGATGTATAGATGACTTGTGACGCACCCATAAGAGCATCAGAGGAGGACCATAAAAGTTACCTTTGCTCTACGGTGCCAAGAGAAAGCTACTAAAGAGTGTTGACAAGCCTAGATATAATCAGTTTGTGCGATGGATTGGGAAAATATTACATGCCTGAAAAAACAATAACTAATTATAATGCTCAAGCTATACCACTCAAACCGGTGTGTATTGCACGATACATGACCTACATGTGAAAAGGCATGTTTAAGATACGTGAGTGGGATATGAATAGTCAAACTTTTCTAACTTTGATTCAAAATACAAGATCCTTCATACATATTATACACAACCTTTTCCAAGTTTGAAATCAGATATGAATAGATTAATAAATGAGCAAATATATTAACATATATTCAAATAGTATCTTATATTTCTAACCATGATTTTTCCACTTTGAAAATTTATATTACTTATATAATCATACAACACAATATGTACTACATATTAAAAATACATATGGGCAACTATAACAAATCTAACAATGACGGAAAATATCAAAGTGAAGTAAGACAGAACGGGACAATAGGAATTCTAATAGTTACATGTATCCTTTCGAGCATATTATTTTATGAACTAGAGAGGCACGTCTTCATTAATTCACATACATACCTCACAACTGATCTAATTTATTTTATTATAGTGGACATATACGCGTTACTTGCAGGGATAATGGATCATGGTCGATTGGCTTCCTATCTAAACAACCCATCATAATTTTGTTGAACCCTTAGTATCAGTTGCATTAAAATATATTTTTTATTAAGTGTACATATAATGAGTAATAGTTTGAGTTCCAACTTTGTATACTGATATATAGAAAATGTAGGTTAGCTTGCCATGCGAACTTTCATTCTAGGTACTAATCTAATATCATGTAAAAAGGGACACATATAGCTGGTAGTCCTGTTTTAGAAACAATGAGAGAAACATAGACACCACTTCCACATGCACACAATGCCTACTCGAGACGGGAGTTGTGGAACATAAAGATGGACGAAGTCACTGCAAATCCCTCGCCATTCACCAAATGTCGCATCCACCTATCAATATTCCACCTTAGTGAGAGACATAGAGCGTCAAGGATCCCTGGTGGGTTGGGAGTATAAATCCTAACCCATCCACATGTAGGTTCTCATGGTTAGTTATGTAGTGTTTTACAAATGATACAAATCGTTAATAGCCAACATTTAAATAGTGTTTACCACACGATATTTTATTCAAAATAACATTTACGCTGACTAAACAACCACTTTATATATTTTTGAGTTTATTCACCTTTATGCATAAAATCGTAAATTTATTTATACATTACTTATTATGCACTAAAGATGGCGCCCTCACAATTGCGAGGGCCACTGTGCTAGTTGATAACTAAAACTAAAGACAGTTAAACAAGCCAAAATGGACACATCAAATGTTTGATTGTCCTTTAAGCTTTGCCCTACCCTCCTCGTTGAAGCACAACATCAGTGATCTAGATGGGAAGTTTCAAACACCCACCCCTTGTTCCGTGATATCATGCCTGTTCTCAACAAGAAGGGACCAAGCAATAGTAATCTCCACACGAGAGTCACCAACATAAAAAAAAATCCTGACTTACGCTGCATGTTTTAGGTGTGAAGGAGACATGACCTTGTGCAGCGACATCACCGGATACTGAGTAGGCGTGTATGGCAAATTCCAGGCTTCCATCAAGTTGTATAGAAACAACACGCCGGTCCAAATCAACATATCCATCTGAAACCCTCAGACATTACTGGACAATGTGAATTAAGCATCACAACTTCAGCAGATGGGGCATCAGTAGTATAAGTGGTTTTACCATCGACGAGCTCACATGAACATGATGTCGTCGAGCAAGCGAGTCGACATCCATATGTAAAAAGTTGTGACCCCTGTTTGAGAGCACGTACACTGCAGAAAGTGGCCTGGACCGTCTCCACAACTCGCTCTAAGCATAACTCTATCTTGTAGAAGCAGTTCTCAAAGCAAATCATATTTACACCAGGACCACGCCCAGCGTAAAGGTATGTCCCACTGATCAATGTTATATCTTGAGACAGTGCTCCAAACTGAACTTTCAGTTGAATTTCAAAGTCAACAGGATCCGTGAACACAATTGCACGAGACGGACCAATCAATCGCCTCATTTACTACTAACTAATCAACAAGAGATATGACCCAGGGATGCAAAGATACGTACTTACTCTTGCTTGATTTTTTGACTCCTCCTCCTATTGCGACAGAAGAGAAGGTTGCGATTGTGATCGACAGCATCCCGGGAAGCAACCACACCGTACACAGACAACGGCCTTTTGAAGCCACCTTTAATTTCTCTGAGTTTGATGGAGAAAATCTGCAAGGTGGCCCTCCATGATACCATTCTCTAAGCTGTTGCGTCGAGGTGTCAAGTGCGTGTGCATGGAACTCACTTGCGCTGTGCAGATTGTCGTGCTCCACCGTTGCATGAACCTCCTAAACTGCCTGCTTTTTTTCTTTTAGCGACTAGGAGCTCCGTATTTTTTTTTTCCGAAAAATCCACCTATCCATTAATTATATATCATCAATAACAGTACAAAAAGTTCTAAAAATAAAAAAAAATAGGTCCATAGACAACCTAGCGACGACTACATATACTAGCGCGAGTCGAAGACGTGCTGTCGTCCTCGTCCCTCTATCACCGAAACCGGATAAAACTTATCGTAGAAGAGCTTGTTGCAGTAGACTGATAAAATGTCGTCGTGCTAAGAACGCTGCCTTTTAAAATAGAAGAGGAAAATGATCTAAAAAAACTAGAAGAGGAAAAACAAAATGGACGCCACCATACACCAGGCGTGTTTGTATTAAGGTGGAACATGCCAAAAACAACACAAATGGGAAAAAACTTAAAATTAAACAGGCTCAGCTGGAATAGTTGGCACGAAGACGCACGAGCGCTCTCTCGCTGAAGAATGTCCTCTGTGGTAGAGATGGATGCGACCTCAACATAAGTTAGACGTTGTCATGTGAATATCATGCAGTTTCTTTCTTTTCAGTCATTCCATCAAACATAGAGAAGGCGACCACGGAGGTGTTGTTGCTCTTTTTTTTTTTGGCTTTCCCTCTATTAAGTCATCCCACCATTCTGGAATGGAGAGGAAGTTGTGGCCGTGGCTCCCCAATTCATCATTGTCCCAACTTTGAGTGGTCTTTCAGACCGCCACAGTGAAGGGGCATTCCTTGCAAAGGTGACCCGGACGTTTCTGGATCGTTTCAACAAAGCATGCATGTAGGGTCATGGGGCCACCCCCAATGGCTAACATATCCACGATGAGTAATTTTCTGTGAAGGGACCACAAGGAGAAAAGTTTGCACTTCGGCAGCGTTCCAGATCTTCTTGGCCTTGACAACTAGGGAAGCAGCCGAAGAATTGCGCATGATACGTAGAGCTAGCGATGTATGATCCTTATGCACTACTAGAAAAACAGCTACCCGTGGTGCACCGAATTTGGTCATCCGTAGCGCACTACCGGTGCGCCCCAAGGCCCATGCTAGGGGTAAAAATTACCCGTAGCGCACTATGTGGTGCGTCACGGCTAAAAAATCTTAGCATGGTGCGCCACGGGTAGAGGTATACGGTGCGCCACGGGTATGAATTTTAAATTTCAAAAAAGGTAGGATCTAGATCTGGATCACGCCGCTGTTACCGTCGCCATTGTCGCCTAATTGGAGGTGCGAGAGGTCATGGCCATAGCCTACCACCACGAGGAGGTGCGGGAGGCCGTGGCCACAACCTACCACGGAGGAGGGCACGTTCATAGGTGGGTGAAGAAGGTGTCGGAGGTGATCGGAGGTCACCGTAGGAGGTTGCCGGAGGTGGAGAAGGTCGCGGCAGGAGGTGGTCGAAGCAGGGCCGGCCCTGACAATTTGGGGCCCCGGTGCATGATAAAAATATAGGCCCTATACACAATTAGCTATAGAGTTTTTTTTAAATATTTTGTGCTGGTGACCACTTCCGGACCCTTGCCGTCGGCCGCGGAGCGCCGGCCTGCGCTTGAAAAACAGAATATCAAGTGGAAATTTTGCTTGTGATTTGCCTAACGCTGGCATACTATGGTACTAGGCTTGTACGTAGCTTAATGTGGCCCTAACAATCAAGGGGGCCCCGTGCAGCCGCACAGCCTGCACAGGCTCAGGGCCGGGCCTGGGTCGAAGGAGGTCACGTCCGAACGTGATTGGAGGAGGGTGCGTCCGAAGGTGGTCGGATCACGGCGCCATCAAAGGTGGGTGCAGCCGGAGAGAGGAGGCCGAAGAAGGAGAAGGAAGGAGAAGGAGATGAGAAAGAGAAGTGTGGAAGTGGAGGAGTAGGAGAAGGGGAAGAGGAAGATAAGGAGGGGTAGGTGGCCAGGGTGGTGATTCAAATTTGAATCCATCCCACACTTACTCGTGGCGCACTACATGGCGGTGCGCCATGGGTAAGTGGCCTCCTATTTTTTAGGAAAAAATGTTCTTTTTGGCGTAAATTTTTATCCTTTTCGAATTTTTAGAATCTAAAAAATCGCTAAACAACCTTGCGAGCAGATGTGAAATTTCGTACTCGTCATTTTGATATATTAAACATTTTTTATATCGAATGCAAAAATTATGTCCGTTTTACCATGACATAACCTTTTTTTCAGAAATTTCGTTAATTTTCCTAAAAACTAGACCATATTACCTCCATATATCTGACAAGATTTTATTTTTTCAAGTGTTTTTTTAAGTGATCCACGGGGTGTTGGGGGTGGAGTTGGTACAGACCACTTACTAGTAGGGCACCACGTAGTGGTGCGCCACGGATAGAAAACATATCTCTGGTGCACCACTATGTGGTGCCCTACAGGAAAGTGTTCTATGACCACCTGTGCTCGCACACTTGTGGCATGCGTGCCACGGGTACGCGACTTATCCGTGGGGCACTTTCCAGCTGTGCGCCATGGCTATTTATCCGTGGGACACTGTCTACCATATGCGGCATGGGAATGTGGATTACCTATAGCTGTTTTTCTAGTAGTGGTGAATTCAGAGCCCGGGTGATGGAGTCCGGATGTTGTGGGGTTAGCATGATGTCTTAGGATGTCCCAGACCTCTAAGTAATGGGACAGTTGGATAGGAGTGTTGAGCCTAGCATTACAGTGGATCTAGTTATTATGCCTTACATCTTTTGCCACAAAGAGATTTTTTCCGGAAGCGATCTTGTATAGATTGGGCGTCCAAAATCTGAGAGGGTCGCGATAGCACTAGTTGTCATGCTAGAAGGAGGTGGTTTCCCCATCACCACGCCATATCCGTGGCATCGTAAGGCAGTTTTGACCTAGCCCGGCTGTGATGTGGGTCTTTCCGTTGCAGCCATGGTCATATAAGCCTGGGAGCTCGTCCACTACGCTCGGGATTGGGGATGCTGAGGCCGCCCAAATTCTTGGGTCTGCAAACAGTTTTCCAGTTGACCAATGCATGACCTCCAGCAGAAGATTATGTAGAAAATACAAGACATATGAAGAAAAAGCGGGATTTTGGATAAAAATTAAACATGTGCTTGGCTAAGGACCCGGGTATCCGAAAAAGCGGGATTTTGGATAAAAATTAAACATGTGCTTGATCCAGGGAGATGAAGAGCACAGTGCTATGCCTAAAGACCGTGGACAGTTTCCATGCACCATCCTCCTCCTCGTCGTCATCGGCAGGCTGAAAGAGAAAAGGTAAGGATGAACTCGTGTCCTTGTTTTGGTTGATAGTTACAACTTGTCATGACAATTAATTGTTTTCACGCAAAGGAATTCACGAGTACGAGTGCGTGTAGGTTTGTACTCCCGCCATTTAGAAATATAAGATGTTTTAGGTTTGTATAAAGCAAATGAACCTTTACACTAAAAGATGTTTAGATACATTTGAACCTACACACTAAAATATGTCTAGATACATTTGGTTCACGAATCTAAAACATCTTATATTTCTAAACAGAGGAAGTATATTCTACTGCTACGCGTTGAGTGATTATGAGATTGATTAGAAGCTTCTCTGAGATGCTTGTGCTGAGGTTGAGGTTTTTGGCCTGTGAGGAGAGACCTCGTAATGGAGGCCATGTGTGGTCTGGTCCCGTATAGACGTTTTTTAGCGGCAGCAGAAGTGTTCCCCGACCGCATGCTGGTGATTTTTTAATCTGTTTTTTTCGAAACGGGGAACAATCAAACAGAAGAACAAGGAGATTACAAGAAAATGGTATCCAAGTTTCCGAGAGGCTGCCACGTCGTTCCATCCTACTATCGAGGCGTGTAGCATGCGGCTCCTACGTTGTCGGACGGGAGCACAGAGTCCACGACGTCGTCCAGCTAAACTGCTAACTGAAACTAGCTAGGAAAGAGCTGACTGAATAACCAGCTATCTAACTGAAAACTAACAGCTAATCTTCTCTTTGTCTAACTGAACTGACTGAACCTTCTTCTATAGCCGATATTGACCAACACTGTAGTCGAGTTGTTATCATTGATATGGTTCCATGAGCTCCAATACATGCCAAAACATCTCAGTCGACCCAAAGAGATATTTTCCTGACGCCGCTCATTCTCGACTAGACGAGTCTATGTAGAGAAAGATTTCCTTTTGCAATAATGGAAACAAGGGCTACGGTTGCTCGTGTGGGAAGTCCAAGTGACTAAGTGAATGCAGGTTGTTGCACTGTGATTCCTTCACACCCATGTAGCTAGCTCATTGAGGCCTTCATGGAGTACCCTTCTTATATAGGTGAGAAATAAGTGCACAAATACGAATGCTCTTTGTCCTTCGCTTTTAAATAAGAGTGGGAGAGCTCCGATGTGATTTTGTGACAACGAGTACTAGAGCATTTAGAGAAGACACTAATAAGTAGGAGTACTTTATCTAAATGCTCCATTCCCGTCCACCGCCAACTTGGATTATCTAAGTAACTTGAATGCATTGACACTAGAAGCATTCGTGGACATCTCAAATCAAGGGAACTTCTAATAGAATTAAGATTGAAATTATGTTTCTCGTGCGTTTACTCCATTCCTGTCCACCGCCAATAATGTTTGTTAAAATCCAGTCGTGCACTGCTATTTTACCCATCCAACACTATTGAGTTCTGGTGGTGGTGCCCGTTGGAGACCAATAAACTCCTTTCCTTCCTCTATCGTCATCTCACCGCTTTAGCTCCACCTTCAGAGTCCAAAGGTTTGCGAGTATCCATGTGTTAGGACTTAGGACCAACCAGTATGAGGGTAGATTTCCAAAAAACAATATTCGAAGGGGAAACTTGGCTCCAGCCTCTGCATCCACGGATGCATACGATTTTTATTATTTTATTAAAATTAATGTCTTATAAATATTATATCATAGGTCGCACAGGGTTGATACATGGATCAACCATCTATAAAAGAAGGAAAACCTGAAATAACTCTGCACTAACATGTCAACCTAAGATCAAAATTCCAGCTGCACTGTCGATATAAGTCCCGTGTAACCTCCTCCAAACGGGTGCACCAAAACACCATATCCTTGTAATTTTCCATAGGTTGTAGGAAGAACCAGATATGGATCCAATGAGTAGCCAACAAGATAACCTGCATAAAAAGAATTGTTTGACGTTGTTAAAAATATAATCATTGCGAATATTCTACATAGCCCAAAGTAAAGCACAAACACCCACTCTGTTGTGGGATTTTTCGTGCTTTGTCACTCCAATATACCAATTTTCCAAAAAGATTTGTTATGCTTGTGGGCGGAGTGATATTAAAGGCTATGTGTAGGATGCGCCAGACAACTTTAGCTAGCGGGCAAGAAATGAATAAATGTTAAATGGTTTCTTCTTGATCACAAAAAAAAACAATTTTTACAGCCTTGGAAGTTCCTTTTTGTAAGATTATCTTTAGTCAATAGAACTATATAGTGCAAGAACCACATGAAGATACTAATCTTTTGTAGTACTTTAATTTTCCATAAATATTTTCTAAGAAATATCATATGGCCATACATAAAGTCTATATACATTGATTTGACTGTAAGCGTCCCCAATGTCGTTAACTTCCAAACGAAAGCATCCGACTGATTAGTAAGGCGGATTTCTATTAATCTGTTGCAAAGGTGCAGCCACGTTTCTCCCCTCATACCCGTCAAAGCCTGTCTAAAACCTATGTTTAGAGGCGTTTGTGACATAACATTTGCAACCGAAACATGTTTTCTTTGCACTATGTTGTAGTGAGAAGGATATTGCTGGGAGAGAGGCGTGTTTCCTAGCCACGTATCCTTTCAAAACCGTTCTATTTCTCCATTACCCACTTTAAAAGACCCACGGTCATCAAAAAAATCATGTTTTAATTTCATGAGACCTTTCCAGAAGGTGTCCGTTGGTTTTGACTTTACTTGTGTCAAAGAGTGAGTGTGCATGTATTTGTTTTGGATAAGTTCTTGTCATACCCCTTGTTCGGTCAGGAGCTTAAATAACCATTTACCTAACAAGCATTTGTTCTTTACTTCCAGAACCTCGACACCTAGACCCCCTCTGATCTTTCGGTCTACAGATGATGTTCCACTTAGTAAGTCTATACTTTCTTTTGTGGCCATCACTTTGCCAGAAAAACCACGACCGAAAGCAATCCAGTCTTTTTCATACTCCTTTCGGTAGATTTCCCAATTGAGATAACTGTGTTTTCCCAAGTAAGTACCCTGTATGGATCCATTGTGTAGCTTCGAAGTTAACCAGGAAAACAGTACAAACTGTTTTGCGGTCCATCTAGGCTACAATCGTGACCAATAGATTGTACACAAAATACAACAAATATTGCATGATTCTACTCGTTCCCAAGTTTTGGTCGAGAAACTGCTGAAGTATAAGTGTATTGCCCTCCTTTTCTCATAAGCTTGAGATTTTGGATGAACTGATTTGGCGCATGCAATTCTACAGAAACCATTGCTCCTACGCAGATATCAAAGTTTTCTTCGTGTGCACCACACCCCCAAACAAGAAAAAAAATGCTTAGCCACCCGATTATGGAGACCAGCATATATATCTAAATTTGGATATACCTAATTCATTCATTGGTTCATGGATTGATTGATCACAGGATGCGCTCATGCATGATTGGATTAGATTCAGAAATAATCATGGGAAACTCTATTTGAAGGAGATGGTCGATCATGAAGAAAGGTAATTTGAGACTGGGCACGGTAGAGCTAGAGAGGAAGGCCAGCTATAGCTATATTAGTTGGTGCAGAGGCTCGGGGAAGTGAAATCCTCCCTCCATTTTATCTCCTCCTCCATGTTCGGTGGTCAATATATTTGGCAACTAGCTGAATGGAATTGAGAATAAATATGAGACTTTATTTAGGATGAGAGCGTTTGCCATTATTTGTTCGCTTTGACTATGTAGAAATGACAAGATTTTTAATAATATTGTGTCTTCTCCCTTGCAGGTTATCTATCGAGTCACGACCATCCTCCGATCATGGACCTCTCTACACTACAACGTATGGAGTTCCGCGACTTATTTGTGAAGGGTTGTATATGATTGGAGGACACAGCGAGGGATATTTTCTTCCGACATGGATAGCAGCATGATCTACGGTTAGAGCTGTCATAGCGCGTTATGGAGGATTTTCATTATTTTCTCAACTATTTGTAATTTTTGTACTTTCGCTTTGAACTCGAGTTTTGTGTTTGTTTGACTGTGTGCATCCTAGCTATGCAGAGGCCCAGTGTAAACTTATGTAAGTAATAAAGCGTTCATTTCTAAAAAAAGCTATAGCTACATGCGGTGCTTGGCCAAATCAACAGGTAATGATGATGACCATCACAAGCTTGTCGGGCCAACATTCACATGCGTGGGAGCCATACTTACTGTCGAAAATCTACCCGCGGTCAATCGTGTGGGGGTTGAGGTGGTACTTAGAAACAAGCTTTATAAATAAAGCCAAATCCATACAAAGTACACCCTTCGAAAAAACTTTTAGCTAAAACATCTCAGTCGACCCAAAGAGATATTTTCCTGGTGCCGCTCATTCTCAATAATGATTTACTGGAACTATACGAGTGTATGTAGAGAAAGATTTCCTTTTGCCATGGAAACAAGGGCTACCGTACGGTTGCTCGTGTTGGAAGTCTAAGTGAATGCAGGTTGCACCGTGATTCCTTCACACTCATGTAGCTAGCTAATTGAGGCCTTGTATATAGGTGAGAAAAAGGTGAGAAGTACTCTTATATATAGGTGAGAAAAAGGTGCACAAATACGGATGCTCTTTGTCCTTGGCTTTTAAATAAGACTAGGAGCCGCTCCCGTATGAATTTCTGACAACAAGAAGTACTAGAGCATTTAGACAAGACACTAATAAGTACTATATCTAAGAAGTAGTCCTAGTACTAATCCATTCCTTTTGAAAACTCGACAAGCATCAATGCATTGAAGTAATTAGCTAAACCAGACTCAGGGGGATGCACACCAACAAGGAAAATTGTGTTGTTCGTCTTTACATAAGGAACGAGTTGCATTTGTGGACATCTCAAAACAAGGGAAGTTTTAAGAGAATTAAGATAGAAATAATGTTTCTCGGGTATTTATTACTTCATGGGCTTTGCTAACTGAGAATGAAGTTAGAGCTTTGTGTGTCCTGTGAGTTACGAGTGGGGTTGCAACCGGGATTTTTTTACTTCATTCCAGTCCACTGCCAAAACACGCTAAGATCTAGTCATGCACTGCTATTTTGCCCATCCAACACTACTGAGCTCAAAAGGGTGGTGGTGTCCCTTGGAGACCAATAAACTCATTTCCTTCCTCTAACCTCATCTCGCCGCTTTAGCTCCACCGTCAGAGTCGAAAGGTGCGTGAGTATCTGTGCGTTAGGACCAACCAGTTTAAGGGTAGACTTCCCATTTGAGATAACATGTGTACATTTCCCAAGTAAGTACCCTGCACGGATTCATTGTGTAGCTTCGATGATAACGAGCTAGAAATTACAAACTGTTTTGCGGTCCGTCTAGACTATAATCGGGAAATACAACAAACGTATTTCGCTCCAAGGAAAAGTCTATTTACCCTTGTTGCCTAGAATTCTCTAAAGGACAAAATAAAATATTTCATGATGCTACTCGTTCCCAAGGTTTGGTCGAAACTGCTAAACTAAGTGCATTGCTCTGCTTTTCTCATGAGCTTGACATTTTGGATTAACTGTTTCGGCGCATGCAGTTCTACAGGAACCATTGATCCTACAAAGATATCAAAATTTTCTTCGTTTGGCCCCCCAAACACGAAAAAAATGCCTACGAGACAGCATTACACCTATTCATTAATTATCATCAATAACACCTACTCATTATCATCAATAACAGTACAAAGAGTTCTAACAATAATATAAATCCTAATAGATACTTAGACAACCTAGCGACGACTACACATACTAGCGCGAGCCGAAGGCGCGCCGTCGTCCTCGCCCCTCCATCACCGGAGCTAGATAAAACTTTTCGTAGAAAATCTTGTTATAGTAGACAGACAGAAGGTTATCATGCTAAGAACACCAGAGCGCTGCCTTTTAAACTAGAAGAGGAAAATGATCTAATAAAAACTAGAAGAGGAATAACAAAAATGGGAGAGACTGTACAAGAGGCATGTTTGTATTAAGGTGGAACATGCCAAAAACCACATAAATTAATGAGAAAAACTTAAAAACTAAACAGGCTCAACTGGAATAGTTGGCACGAAGACGCATGAGCACGCTCTCGCTGAAGAATGTCCTTTGTGGTAGAGATGGATGTGACCTCAACATAGTTAGAGGTTGTCCTATGAATATCATGATGTTTCTTTCTTTTTAGACATTTCATCAAACATAGAGAAGACGACCACTGAGGTGTTGTTGCTCTTTTTTTTGGCTTTCCCTCTATTAAGTCATCCCACCATTCTGAAATGGATAGGAAGTTGTGTCCGTGGCTCCCCGATTCATCATTGTCCCAACTTTCAGTGGTGTTCCAGACCGCCATAGTGAAGGTATTCCTTGCAAAGGTGACCAGCCGTTTCTGGACCGTTTCGACAAAGCATATGCATGTAGGATCGTGGGGCCACCCCCGATGGCTAACATATTCACGGTGAGTAATTTTCTGTGAAGGGCCCACCAGGAGAAACGTTTGCACTTCAGCTCAGCATGAGCGTTCCAGATCTTCATCTTTGACCTAGCCTGGTTGTGATGCAGGTCTTTCCATTGCAGCCATGTCCATCTAGGCGTGAGGGCTCGTCCAGTGCACTCGAGATTGGGGATGCTGAGGCCGCCCAAATTCTTGGGTCTGCAGATAGTTTTCCAGTTGACCAACGCATGACCGCCCGCAAAAGATTATGTAGAAAATACAAGACACATGAAGCAAAAGCAGGATTTTTTAGACAAAAATTGAACACGTGTTTGGCTGAGGACCCGGGTATCCGAAATTTTGATCCAGGAGGACGAAGAGCATGGTTGCTATGTCTAAAGACCGTGGACAATTTCCATGCACCATCCTCCTCCTCTTCGTCGTCATCAGCAGGCTAAAAGAGAAAAGGTAAGGATGAACTCGTGTCCTTGTTTTGGTTGATAACTACAACTTGTCATGACAATTAATTGTTCTCACGCAAAGGAATTGAGTACGAGTGCGCGTAGGTTTGTATATTCTACTCCTACACATTGAGTGATTATGATTAATTAGAAGCTGCTCTAAGATGCTTGCGTTGAGGTTGAGGTTTTGGCCTCTGAGGAGAGACCTCATAATGGAGGCTATGTGTCATGTGTGGTCTGGTCCCATATAGAATTTTTTTAGCGGCAGCAGAAGTGTTCCTCAACATCACGCAGGTCATCTAGTTTTTCATGTATTTTTTTCGAAACGGGGAACACAGTCTTCTTGTTGCTTGTACTTTCTAGACCTGAGGGAACCGAAGAACAAGGAGACTAGGAGAGAATGGCATTGCGTTGTTGTGCTGCTTTTACGCTTTGTTTCTCCATTTATTCTGAGAGACTGCCACGATGATCACGGCATCGCTCCGTCATACTACCGAGGTAGTCAGCTAGGAAAGAGCTGACTGGATAACCAGCTAGCTATCTAACTAAAAACTAACTGTCTACTCTCTGTCTAACTAAACTAACTCAACCTTCTTCGGTAGCAGAGATTGACCAACACGACTAGTTGCCTCAGCTGAAATCTCTGCCAAAACGTCTCAGTCGACCCAAAGAGATTTTTTCCTGGTGCCGCTCATTCTCAATAATGATTTACTGAAACCATACGAGTGTATGTAGAGAAAGATTTCCTTTTGCCATGGAAACAAGGGCTACGTACGGTTGCTCGTGTTGGAAGTCTAGGTGAATGCAGGTTGCACCGTCATTCCTTCGCACTCATGGAGCTAGCTAATTGAGGCCTCCATAGAGTACTCTTCTTATATAGGTGAGAAAACAGTGCACAAATATGAATGGCCTTTTTCATTGGCTTTTAAGAGTAGGAGCCGCTCCCTTATGATTTTCTGACAACAACAAGTACTAGAGCATTTAGACAAGACACTAATAAGTACAATATCTAAGAAGTAGTCCTAGTAATAATCCATTCCTTTCGGAAAACTCGACAAGCATCGATGCATTCAAGTAATTAGCTACACACCTACAAGGAAAATTGTGTTGTTCTTCTTTACATAAGGAACGAGTTTTGCATTTGTGCACATCTCAAATGAAGGGAAGTTTTAAGAGAATTAAGATAGAAATTATGTTTGTCGGGTAATTACTTCATGGGCTTTGCTAATTCTCAGTCAATTGAGAATAAAGTTAGAGCTTTATGTGTCATGTGAGTTATAAGTGGGGTTGCAACTGGGATTTTTCTTACTTCATTCTAGTTCTCACTGCCAAAATATGCTAAGATCCAGTTATGCACCGCTATTTTACCCATCCAACACTACCGAGCTCAAAATGGTGGTGGTGTCCCTTGAGGACCACTAAACACCTTTCCTTCCTCCAACCTCATCTCGCCGCTTTAGCTCCACCTTCAGAGTCAGAAAGGTGTGTGAGTATCTGTGCGTTAGGACCAACCACAACCAGTATAATGTAGACTTCCCATTTGAGATAACATGTGTACATTTCCCGAGTAAGTACCCTGCACGGATTCATTGTGTTGCTTCGATGATAACGAGCAAGAAATTACAAACTGTTTTGCGGTCCATCTAGGCTATAATCTTGAAATACAACAAATGTATTTCGCTCCAAGGAAAAGTCTGTTTGCCCATATTGCCTAGAAATTCTAAAGGCTAAAATAAAATACGAGTAGTATTTCATGATATGATGCTACTCGTTCCCAAGTTTTGGTCGAAACTGCTAAACTAAATGCATTGCTAACTGGTTTGGCGCATGCAGTTCCACCGAAACCATTGATCCTACAAAGATATCGTAGTGGGAAAAAAATTCCCCCAAGACAAAAAAAAAAATGCTTACTCACCTGATTATTATTTTTCAAAACGAAAAAGTTTGCTACACCTAATTCATTCACTAGTTCATGGATCGATTGATCACACAACACGCTCACGCAAGCTTGGAGTTCAGGCTGCAAGTGGGAGTGGGACTTCTGCAGCGCCACGAAGCCCGCCCCGCATAAAAGCGTCGATGGACACCCGCAGATGAGGAAAAAATTAAGCGATATTTGCGGGCTTCCCCACTAATCCCACTTATCATGCATAACGGACGAAGTCTTCCTTAGATGTATCGTCTTGTTCAACTAGGAGGCAGGATTAACGAGAGGGAAAATCAGGAAAATACTGGGAGAGTTCAGGTTCGCGCTGGCGTCAACGTGAACCGACCAGCAACCGCCCGCCACAGGCCATAGCAGTCCAATTTGGAGTAGTTTCAGAAATAATACTCATGGCTCACGGGGAACTCTACTTGAAGGAGGTAGTCGATCAGGAAGAAAGGTAATTTGAGGTTACGCAAGGTAGAGCTAGGGAGGAAGGCCTGCTATAGCTAATCCCTAGCTACGTGCGGTGCCTGTGGCCAAATCAACGGGTAATGATGATGATCATCACAAGCTTGTCGGGCTACCATTCATATGCATGCAGCCAAACTTACTGCCGAAAATCTAGGAGCGGTCAATCAATCGTGTGAGGCTGGGGAGTACTACGAAAACTCCTTTTGAAAAGTGTTTGGCATTTCGGGGATGGAGTTACACACCGCTTTTTCTGGCAAGCTAGCTAGCTTGCCGTCTCTAGGGACACTCTGATTCTTGTAGCTCGAACTTGTGTCAAGTCAGTGAAGTCCCATTCCTATTCTCCCTTCTTTTCGATCGAGACTGAAACGCTATGTGGAAGTTTGAGCTAGCTAGCTACATATATATATACTCCTACCGATACAAGAACAAGACCTGTAATTTTGGGGCAGGGTACGGGGTGTAGCTGCAGTAAACAAGACATTCTCGAAATAGGCTTTCGCCCAGTTTTATAAATAAAACAACCATCCATACAGAGTTTCAAGTGTTTCACACACACACACACATGGAAAGCAGAAAGCTGGGAAGACATCACAAACACCCCACACCACACGGATACAACGAAGCTATGAAAACGACCAACAAGCGGGGGTCCCATAGCCGAACTGGCTCAGGATCGGGTGTGCGGCGAAGCTATGCAGCGTGCCTTCTCGATCAGATGACGGAGGATGGCATCAAGCTTCTCCTGGTCCTGGCGCCTACCACTGCTGCAAAAAACGCGAGGAATTTAAAGATCGAGTCAGTGACACGACGTACGAACACTTTTTCTATCACCGTTTTATTGCAGACCGTCCATAGGGTCCATGTCAGCGCGGAAAAACGATCCAAAAGAAGCCTCGACCCTTAGTAGGTCCGTTTGCGCGGGACTCTAGGAATTGTCCAAGATCCTGGGCATCCCAATCGGGGCCTAGGGCTTCTCGGACAAAGTTCCATAGAAATCGGGCCACATGATAGGTGAACGTTATGTGTGCTCCCGTTTCTAGGATCAAGCATAATGGACATAACCCGTCCCCCGGCCCCTGACGCAGCGACACCTCTATCTCCGAAGGAAGGCGATCGCAAAGACATTAGCTAGCCAAATTTTTGAAGAGGTATTGCTTGTCCATGATTTGGCCAACGTTGGCTAGAAAAATGAACTAGGGAAGCTAAATTAGTATTGGCATATCTTAAAGTTAACAACTACCGAAACATAAACCAATTTTTTATTTTTGAGAACTAGCAGGGTGGCCCTCGCAAATGCGAGGGCATCATCTTTATAATTTTAAATGTTTGAGAAATAAAATTATTTTCTCACAAATATTCACATTATATGAACGAAATAATACATTTTTATAGTCATATAAAATTACAATAAATTATGCCATGATCAACTCAGTAGTTTTATGAGTTGTTAGATTATTAGTTTCCGGGTTAACGTTCAAATTGGGGACTTGATGTATTCAGATGTATATAAAAATTATATATAATAATTAGGGTCTACCAGATAGTTTCTCATATGATGTCTAGATGATCTTTATAATGATCACAAAATAAACTAAATGAAAATAACTTATCCTCCAATTCCTAATCGAAAGTAAGAGTTATCATTATACTCTGTGCCAAATTCAAATCTATTTTATTTCCTCCACCATAAAATGAATGAGCATCTTATTTTGATTTAAAATATGTGAACTTATCCATTTGTGCTATTATACCTAAGTTAATGCATTCCAGTTTGACCAAAATTGTACTTATGAATATTTTAGTATTAAGTTAGAGTATTTAGAGTGCATTGTTCATTTTTTACGGTGTATTTTTTCTAGATTCTCATTTGTTCTAAACCGAGATAGCATTGTGGTTGTCTATTTTGCTTGACTATCTGCCTAGATATCCCCTCTACCTAAGACAATCATTCCAAGCTCTCTCTCCGGTATATATTTTTTGTGTAATGTGACATGATTATGTTAAAATGAACAACTCATAGTTTAAATATACTAATCGGTCAATTTGAGTGAATGTCCTCTTAAATTATAAACGTATTACGAACCACTGAAGTTAACGCAAACGCATATGTTTCTTACCACATCATAAGAAAAATTTAGAAACTAATAAGCCGCTAATATTGCCCGATATTGATCTACCTTAATTGTACTGATGTTCTCTCTTAGGAAAGCACATCCCTAATTAGCTACCACTGACTCTTTAATTTCTCTCCCTCCCCCTCTCTCTCTCTCTATTTTTCCCTCTCCTGGATGTATTTGCTGCTAATTCTATAAATACCTTATGAGTGATAGTGAAGCTCATATCCTATAAAATATTTGACTGATTTTACCTTTTGACATTAAATTACCTAGATGTTTGCTCAAGTCATTCCTTGACTTTGAATCTCTTCTGATGAGAATAATATAAATGGATTGGTGTATCATTCACCCATAAAACTTTGTCGAATCAATTTCACATATGACAGTGTAAAGTTCCATTTGTTACAGTATACATCATGCATAGGACATTAAAATTCTCGAGGATACAACTTTGACCATAGTTTTATGTATGGACATTTCTATAAAAGTTAGAGAAGTTTAACAATATTTTTCTAGATAGTTATTTGTTTTGAAACTGAGGTAGCATAGCATTTTTGGGTTTTGGTTGACTCTTTGCCTATATATCCCCTATATTTGAAACATTTATTCTAATCTCTCACTTGTATTTATATTTTTTTAATGTATCATGACTATGCTATAATGAACAATATAGTTTTAACATTACCAATTAGCCATTGATTTGAATAAATGTCCTTTTAAATTTGAGTGAATGTTTCGTAGGAAAAATATAGAAACTCATAAGCCATTGACGCTGATATTGTTCTTTCTTAATGATATCAATCTTCTCCCTTGCGATTTTACATGCCTAATTAGCTACCACCAGCTCTCTTGATCTCTCACTTTGTCTCTCCCTTGCATGCTTTTTGCAGTAATTGTTCAAATACCTTATGAGTGACTGTGAAGCTCATTAGTTCACCTTTTGACATTAAATCTTAAGGTTATATAGAGCATCTTGATCACCATCCGTTGATTTCTACATGCTTGATCATCAATGTCAGCTTTTGAACCTTCTCCTAGTGACAATAAGATAAATAGTTGCATATATCGCTCTCCCCTCCAATCTCTACTCTACGACGACTTAAGGTATGAGAGCACGTTATTTCATGAATCGCTAAAATTGGATATGTGTTAAAAAGAAAGGATCGTGAAAACATGAGAAAATGTTTTATCAGTTAGTTTTCAAAATGCTTTATTAGTTTTGCGCTAAGCAGTCTAATTAATACTCCCCTCCAATCAATGAGCACTTCTCGTGAAAACTTGCATTTGTCTAAATGCTTTAGTGTATATATATATATACACTAAAATATGTCCAAATACATGTGAATCTAGACAAATTCAAATTACTTATTTCCGGTTATAGGCAGTAATACTTTTCCAGATTATTTTGTATATATACTCATTGATCTGTATCTAATTGGCACTTTTATATCCTAGCATGTACCATCTACTATTTTAAAAAATAGCTTGGGCATTTCACATGGCACACGACTCTACGGTTAATTTGAGATGTGCATGTTTACTTTTTCTAGATGAAGTAGCTTATATAGTTATATATGACAAAAAAAAGTTGGAAAAGAAAGGGACACTACTTGATGACACATAATCTAGAGATCAACTTGGTCTTGTTTTCATTTTAATATTCGATGTAGAGACCAAAATCTAGCAATTAACTCAATGTTGTTTCCATTTATAGTATTCGACACGGACTCCTCAAGGAAAAAACTTGCCAAATGGAATTAAATGACAAACACAATTTGTGTACACCTAAACATGGCCACGTATATCTTAAATAAATATGGCTACGTTCATAGCATACGTACGTACATAGCAAGGTTGAGAGTTGGATATTCACCGTTCAGAAAAAAATAATGATGTACCAAGTATATTTTGGAATCGTTCGTGTCCGTTCTCCGCCTTAAAGTTATTAGGCTGATTGCTAAACTTTGTATCGTACAATTATTTGCAGCCGGTGCTTATGTAACGACTTTTTATTTTATTTTTCATCTCGCCACAGGCCCACATGCATGGTCTCCTTATATGACACGTCAGAAGTAAAAGACCGTTTAAGCAAATGTGTAGGCCGGCCGTGCACTTCTCATGTTTTTGTACACATTTATTTTGTAAATAATCTTGTACACATGTTGGTGACACGTAGACATAAGTCTGGATATGTTTATTAGGCTGACACAAAAGTTATGCAATAGCTCGCTAAATCTTAACCGTATATTATAGATCTAACAGTTAAAATTAATTCAAATGATGTGGATCAACCTGGTGCCTCGAAAAACACCCTTATATTGCTTTTAGTATATAATAGATAGATGCATAAATATAAAGCATTTATTTGGTCACGACCAACAAGTTGATAGGGCACAAGTTGGCCACGATCCTAACGCGAGACGCTTCAGTAATTTCTGGTTCCATGATCGGAACCAACGAAGGACTTTGTGATGCCTCTCATTCTGATCGAATATCCATTCCCCAGTGTTGATCAGAACCAACAATCCTACACAGAGATTAAAGTCATCTTTTTTTTTAGCTGTGTTGCCACACAAACAAAGGCGACAATGCTCGATCTTATGATTATGCAGAGCAGCGTATTTGAATTAGGCTACACACTTGATTCAATCCATGCATTGGATCCAGCTCACGCAAATCGTGCTTCCCCAGCAATATTGCTAGCTTCGGAAGGTCGTATAGCGCGATACTGAGGCAGTCGATCAGGTAGAAAGGGTAGGGCAGGGTTAGATGGGAAGCTACCAATGACAATAGCTCTCATGTGGCACGTGCGAGAGAGGCAAGCTACTAGGTGGGGCTGGACAAGATAAGATATGTCAGCTGTTGGAGGATCCATATTATCCGGGGGATCCATATATTATGAGGGAGTATAGAGAGGGGGTCTAGAGATAGTACAGTCTGTAGTGAACCTATTCATTAAATGGACTTTTCCCTTACCTCTCATCAGCTTCCCTTTCCCTCGCCGGTGCAGTGCCATCTGGATACCTCATAAATAAATCAAGCAGGCCGGCTAGTAAGCGATCCCGAGGGGCTATCTTCTCTCCCATGCTGGTGCCTTGCTTAACTCAAGTATAAAGTGGAAATTCAAGCCAAAATCCGGGGTTCCATTTGAATCTTGAGATCCAAGAAGAAGGATAGCTTCATGAGTTCGTTCTGACTCCTAGCTTTTAAGAAAGCTTTTGCTTGTATCTGGCAGTGGGTGTAACATCCATCATACTCAAACAGAAGAAGGTTTGCTCCAAGGCAGTTAGAATCATTTACAGAACCTGGGTTTGCACCTACTGAGGAGGAGAAAGGGCCGACGACCCATACTAGAACTCCAAGATAACATCTTTCAGTCGATCAGACGGCCGAGGCCTTTAATAAGGTCGGTTGTGCCAACGAGTTCTTCTAGTTATGAATCGCCGTAGGGAGGTAGCATTACATTTGTATTTTTTAATAGAGCTCCTCATAGAAAAGAATGGCGAAGAAAGTGTTATAGTACTTTCTTTCTGTTCAGTCCTGGAACTTATTCTTTTCCGATCGACCTATCAACAGTAGCGATCATACCCCGTCGAAGCGAGTTAGAGCTGCTCACAAAGAAGGCGAAACCAGATGAGATGGCGAGCAGATACCAGAGAATAGGTTCCTTCACCGAAGAAAAAATTTGCAATTCCAATTCCATTGATGCCGCGCAGGTTGACCATTTCAAATAGGTGGAAACGGGAGACTGGAGAATATGATCACACTTTGGAAGAGAGACAGTCGCGTACCTGCCCCGGGAGGGGCTTTTGTTCGATACAATCACTGAACTCAACCGCTTAGACTGGAGATGGCACTTGAAAACTCGTACAGAAATCTATCAACTTTACTTAAAGGAAGAAGTGGCAGGGGGTAGGTCGGCTGTTTTAAGTCCGGATGGTTCCTCTTGTTGGCATGGCGTTGGTATGCCTCGCTATCCTGAAATCTATGGACATGGGAGATAGAACCTTTTCTTTTCGATACCCCGAGCCGATACATGAAAAAAGAGGGATAATAGTAGTTGCAAGGGTGCTGTATTGGGTCAGTCAAAACTTACTACTTCCACATTGGTAAACGGCTCCGCCGTAGATCTATCATACAAATTTCGATTCTAGAAAAGCGAACCCGCTGATAAAGAATTTGATACCGAGGTTGGAGTTAGTCAACTCAATAATGATACTCTCCCTCTGGGGCCTTGAGCCGAAGCCGAGTCGTCAGGAGAGAATGCATAAGATACGATTGTAATATCAATAAGCAGAGGAGGAAAAGAATGAAGGTGTGGGCGGGAAGGAGGAGGCAAGGCCCCCTCAATGTGTATTCGACTACTCATTACGGAACCACCGATTGATCCGATTAGACTTCCCTGGGTAGCGCGGGAACTTGCTGAATCAACTCCTTGGAATCGGAGGCCTGACCGAGGTCAATCCTATGGGAACCCCAAAACCTAGGAATGCTGTTTCACTTCCTTGACAGAGCCAACTGAGATGCTCTGTCTCGATGTTGACCTAACATGGATTGATTCTCAATTCTGAAGGGTCTCATCCTGATCTCGCAAAGGATCAGCAATAGCTGTGTGTACTCGAGGAAAGAAAAGAACTTTTCTCTCTCAGCAGTTAGACCGGCTATGGGTGGGTTGGTTATATACTGCGCCTTCCTTCTTCGAACCTTTTGGTATGTATTGCCCCCTAACTATAGATCAGATCCACCGGACCAGAAACTCAATTCCGCACTGCTGCTGAGTCGTCGGACTTATCCACCTCAGGGATTCGTGGAATTTCCGTTTTTGAATTGCGTTGGGGGAAATCTACCAAAGCTAGGCAGATAGATAGACTCCTTTCCCGCTGCTAAGGGAGAGCAAGAAACTAAATCAAATGATTGTTTTTTTTCACCAGCGCCCTTTTTTTGCGGGTACTAAGAGTCCTCTCACTACCAACCAGCAGACATCATCATCTGGCTGGGTCTTGCCGGTATCAACAACGAGAAAGAAGAACCAAATGGAAACAGCAACTAACTATGGCTCTTGGCCCAGACAACGTCCTAGGCGTAGGGGAGATCAAAACAAGAAGTCACGCCTGAGCAGCGACGCCCGTCCTGGGCTGCAGTAAGTAGATCGAGAGGTCGTTCCGCCCCTTGTCCCTGAAGATGGGTAATATGTTCTCATACAATGTTGCTCCAACTTTTTTTCTAGAGGGCCTAGCTGGCGAGCGATCCCAGTCCGCGGCAGAGAACAAGATAGCAAGCGAGCGTACCTTTGTTCGCTTCTTTTCCACCAAGCACAGAAGTTTAAGGAGAACTGTAGGTCGGTGGCTACCTAAGGAAACTCCGATTCGATCCGCCCCCCGGCTGGGAGGCATCTACCTCATCCCGATCACAAGGAGAGGTTCACCATGATGGGGGGTCAGGTACTTTCATTCTTTGCGTTCCGGAAAGAATGAAATGCATAGGGGACCATCTTTTTTTTTGCGGCATGCTCTCTGATTTACGGATTCGCAGGGGGCCGAGGGCCAACCTTAGTTGACTGACAATGACAAAGGCTTGCGAAACAAAGTAGCGCCTTTGAAATGGAATCTTAATTAAGTAGTCTATCAGTGGTGCGAAGCAGCTTAGCCCCGGGAGCTAAAGGTTATACCTTTGTAAAACTGTGGTTCTTCTATGTAGGGTATTACTCCTTTACTCTCTTAATTAACGTCGAGCTAAGTGACTTTGTGTAGCGTAGTAGAATGAAGGCTACGACGCACCGACACTCTCTTATCCTAAGCCTCTTCGCTCGCCTACCAAAAATGAGTAGCGAGGCACTTCTTTTTCTTTGACTGTCTTGTAGTAGACTTTCTAGCCTTTTATTTGATAACCCTTTCTCATGTTCTTTCATCCATCAAGTAGGCGAACCGTCAGGTCCTTAGTAGCGTTGACAAAGAAGAAGAGCCGGTGAAAAAAAAATCAAGCTAGAATTTCCAATAGTGAGACTGAAGGACAAGCTACCTTTCCTCTTGATATGAGGTGCGAAGAGAAACATCTCTTTTTTATGACTTCCACTTCTCGATCCGGCCGGAAAAGTGATCGACCCTTTCTGAATGAAAGAAAGGGTTTATGAGCCCTAGCCTGTAAGCCCACACCTGTGTAGAGTAGATCGTTCAACACCTGCACAAACCCATTTTGACCAATTGGTCCAGTATATCATAGGCGAACGGCCGCCCCGTCTTACTAGACCAACCTGCTATAATTATTCCATAAACACCTAGCGAAGATATGGCAAACAAATAAAGTAGCCCTATGTTCGGATCTGACAATACCATACCATAATCAAAAGGTACAACGGCCAAGCGACCAGACTTAACATAAATGTAGCCACTGGAGCCATTCTAAAAGGAGAAATTAGCACTACTTGGTGAAATAGGTTCTTTTATAATCAATTTCAAACCATCTGCTAGAGGTTGTAACAATCCGAACGATCCCACTACATCAGGACCCTTTCGACGTTGCACAAAAGCCATTACTTTACGTTCAGCTAGCACTAAAAAGGCTACTCCTAGTAGAAGTGGTAGAATTAAACAAAGTATTTCCGCTGGAACAGCTATGTACGTTTTCGATTTTCTATTCACTCATGATCGGGCCTGACCTGGTCGACCCGATCAAACTATTTCACTTATGATCTGGCCTGGTTGACCCAATCATGATATTGAAGGATGGGACCTTTTATCGAAAAACTCCGGATCCCGATAAGTTTTGAAGATGGTGCTCCTGTTACGTTACTTCGAATGGAATCCTCACTTGACTAAGCATAAGAGAAAACGCGGCTGAGAGTAAGCAATCCCCTTTGCTAGTGGTTGAGTCATGATCAGAAATATTGCGAAAGAAAGTGAAATGTCCTATCGTCGTCACGTGTAATCCACGATGTCTTCATTTTATGTATCCATCTTGACTCGTTTTCGGTGTATCAATAATTCGTTGTACTACACTTTGAACTAACCTAGAGGCCGTGCTTAGGCGAAAATAGATATCAGTGAAGTAATCCCGGAACTCTAGAAATCGTTAATAATTTCATTTATTCCATTTTGTGAAATATCGCGAATCTAGTGGAAAAGGGCCCCTCTAGAACATTCCTTTTAATGGAATTGTTCATTGGGTTCGACTTGTTGTTCTAAAAAATAGAAAGCTGTCTCTCGTATGTTATTGTAAGGTGATTCATTCATAATATTTCTTATGTGTGGTTTCAAGATGCTCTAAAAGTATCTTTTTGAATCGGCTTTTGAGCTCCATTATGTGGACTTTCTCAATTTAGGAATTTGGGACTTGGTGGTAGTGGTCAATACTAACTGCACCGTCTAAATGCTCCTGACCAAGTTAAGCGTACTCGTCAGGGTTGAGTTGAGGGGCAGCCCGTGCGCTAATTGGGCTTCGAGGAAAAAAGCGAAAAAAGCTCGCTTTCATCGAGGCCTGTTCTGTCCTAAACTGTTCTAGAATGTTATTTGTTTCATAGGAAGATTCCAAAAGCACATTGATGCCGAAAGAATCTTGAACCGGTGGAGAGGCTATTCTGATTGAAGGCTAGACAAATAACATGACTGAGGTATGTAAATCAAACCTGTGAAATAGCTATCTAATATTAGATAGATATAGAATACCAAAAGCCTGATAATGGATTCCAAAATTTTGTATTTCTATTTGCTTTCTTTTTTCTTTTGTGCGCGCTTTTCTGCCTTCCCGACCACGGATAGGCTACGGGGCTTTGCACTTGGCCCCATTGTGTGAATACCACATCAAGGTGACAGGATTGAACCTATGGCCCTCTGTACCCAAAACAGATGCTGACCAGACTGCGCTACACCTCGTCTCCCCCTCGAACATATGGATCTACCCGATCGATAAAGACTCGAATCAGCGCTGTCGCCCACCCCGCTTTGGGCACAGGAGGCGAGAACCACCGCTTTTAGGAAAGAAGCCTACAATTCTCTTTCACTTGCATTTTCTTTCGCTCTCGTTCTTCTTACATCTTGACCTTTTCTTTTGTCTTTGAATTGTATCTGTAGCTACTGCTGTTTTGCCGGTCTGTCTGTCCCCACTAATGAACTCTCGCTGACCGCGCCCTATGGGGATCATCGAATCGATAGCCATTTTCATGTTTGAAGGGGTTCATATACTGAACGCTGGAAATTCTACCCGGAGCAGAGATTCAATTAAGCGAGATTCGAAGCTACAATTTCGCCTCTCCCATCAATAGGTTTAGCGAGCATTTCTAGTTTAGCTCACGGGTATCTGAGCAATTCTTCTGTTGCTTTTACAAAACTTCCTCTTGATGCTAAACCTAGTGATTTGAATTCCACAATTTCTAAGAACG
Organism: Avena insularis; assembly: GCA_023614405.1. Taxonomy (NCBI): domain Eukaryota; kingdom Viridiplantae; phylum Streptophyta; class Magnoliopsida; order Poales; family Poaceae; genus Avena; species Avena insularis. The sequence continues at coordinate 370,160,672 of CM042695.1, read as the reverse complement.
ATATGCTTTTTTTCATTTTCCTTGAAAGCTTCTCTCAATCCCTCCCTAGTCCTTTCTTTCCTGGGCACTCAAAGACCTGGTTGACCGCCCACATTCATTCATTGTTCGCTCTGAGGTGGATTCGAACCACAGCAAGCGCAGCAAGGATTTGGAGTCCAACGCGCTAAACTAAAGAGGATTTTCAGTCCTCTGCTCTACCAGCCAGAACCTAGAAGGACACTGAACACCCGATTTGACATTAAAGACTGGAAACACTGCTTGTCAAGAGCACCCAGTATAGAATACTTTTGAGTATGTTGGTAAGGTCCGGTCATCCGCTTCGTGCTTGCACTTCTGCGGCATGCAGGAAGTACAGCGTACTTTCATAATGGAATCAAAAGCGTCGTCCGGATATACATGAAAAATGTCTATATCGAGATTTATGACGTCCGGATATACATGAAAAATGTCTATATACGAGATTTACGACGAGAATGTTGTTCTTTCACTTCCATCTTTGTAATCGACTCTCCGTTCCACTTTGGTTTTCGAGTAATAATTACCATGATTCATTTCTCTTCTTGCTTGGTTCCGCATTGGATTTCGCCAACTTTTGTTTGAAAGTGGTGTCACGACCGTGGGGATCAAATGGATGGTTCAGGAAAGTCTAGTGAAGCGGCACGGTCTAATCATATAGATGACCATAGTGGTATGGTTCCATAGAAAACTCTGGAGGCCATTACCGCCACCGAAATGGTTTCCATGCTCCGTTGGATGATTTTCCGATATCGCAGTATCTTAAAGAACGGTTTCAATTTGTAGGACGGAAAGAAACCTCATCCTTTGGTGCACACTAACCGATGAAGCTCAACCCTCTCGAACTTTTCATTTGAATTTGAACAAAAGTGCGAGTAGTTCAGTGACGGTCAAGCTTTCTTCCATCCTTCCTAGCTCCTCGAGCTTGCACCCGTCTCGCGCATCACTGCTTACGAAGAAGCATTCGCCAAGATTGAGGATTGGTTAGAGTTCCAACTCACTTGCAAAATATCTGACGATAATTTGAGTTTCCATAAATAAAGGAATGGAGATGTCGAAATTCTTTCTTATTACCCCTTTTAGTATTCGATTTGCTGAGCTAAATAAATAGAAAAAGATAGAAATACGGCTTTCGCAGAGGAAGTAATGAGAGCCATGAATAGGAATCCGAAATTCTTTCTTATTACCCCTTTCAGCACTACCATGCTGAAAACATGTGTTTATATTGTCTCAATGCCAATCCACCACTAGAAATCCACGGTAATTCATGAAAATCTCAAATCCCTCATTGTCAGCTATGAAATATACTACGTTATTAAGCAACCAAAAAGCAAATGGTACATGGGATACGTACGCAAATGCTCTATATGGCAATGCAAACTTGCATGACTACTGTATACACCACTAATGGACTTTTGTGGAAGTATTTCGACAATATGAAACATTCAATCAATAAGACCTCCCATAATATGGAATAAGATCAAACATTTGGTTTGTCGTGTAGAAAAAACATAGATCACGAGGCCGAGACCCTAGTAGGTGAGGTGGGATAGAAGAGATTTCTATTCAAATCAAATGGATCATGAAAGCAGTGATTATTGAACAGAATGAGATCGAAATTCCAATAGTTCTAGTCGGGAAGAATGAAGCAGATCCGAGTTCCCATATCTTACTCACCGGATGAGCGCTTTGGCAATCCATTCCTGAAAAACATTATCCATGAAAGCATGAGAGACTGATTGTCTTGTATAAGGGTGAGCAAGGGAATGAAATGAGAATATTTAGTGAACCACCAACAATATGACTTCTTTGCCCCATGATTTGGGAAGACCCTCAAAGATAGATAAAGTAGGCGGTGGATCTAGGAGACCAGGGTAGTGGCAATGCTCTCCCTTGACTCAAGTGGCAAACTGCACACTCATGTAGAAAAGTTTCAACCAGGCAATCAAATCGCTTTTGACCCTTTGATAAGTAGCCACAATGCCTGAATGGCCTCCTATGGGAGAGTTGTGAAGTGAATCAATGATTTGGTGTTTAAGAACAGCATCTGATCCCACATATATTCTTTCTATCTCAAAAAGAATCATTAACAAAGTCTAAAAATAGAAGGATGATCATCATTAGTTGATACTGTGGAAGCCCAAGCAGGAGTAACTGCAGTGATGCCATCATAAGAGAATCTCTTCTGCTCAAAGCATCTGCAACCTTGTTTTCTTTGCCATTTTAGTATTCAATCTTGTAATCGCATTTTTTTTTCACATGCTGTTCCCTTTCGTACTCGTATTTAAGGTCAGTTTTGATCAAGAATTGGGAACCAAGAAAGTAGTGGCGCCATCTCTTCAAGGATTCCAAAATCGCTAAAGCTTCTCCTTATCATAAGTTGACATAGCAGCATTTCTGGGTCCAAGGGTTTTACTGAAATTTTGATTGGTACGCCTTGTTGCATGAGGACAGAACCACCGATGCATCTGTTTCAAAAAAATCAGGCTTAATAAGATGAGTGACCTCCCTCTTTTCTAGGACACGTATATTTGATCCAATCTTTTTTGTAGCCACGGAATTGTACAGCTCCCTATCTCGTTGAAAGCCCCTTTGCTTACGGAAGAGAAGAGTTGGATGCCGGTACTTGGTGGGAAAGCTCCCGTTTCCACTTTGCTTCTTGTAAATATAGAAAAGAGAACTTGCGGGAGGAACAGCTTTCATTTCTCTCTTTTGGTGGATCCTTTCTCCTCACTTTTTGTGCTCCGGTCAAGATGTGACTCATCCTGTATATACATAATTAGGAGACCTCTCACGAAGAAAGGAGTACCATTTGTGTGGATCTTGTAAGCTTCGGTATTCTCAAGCATTCATTGTTCATTGAGAAAAGATTTGTGCTAGAGACAGATGCTGTGGGCATTGGAGCAGTGATAAGGGTAGAAGTATTCGTGTGTGGTGGGTTTCGATGGGAAGGTTGCACAATAGATCGTATCTCTTCACTTGATTCTGACTGAAATGACAAGTCGGTCTTCTCAAAGAGACATAGATGCAGAGAGAAATGAGTTAGGTGAGTCAACATCCCTGTGCAGGTACACGATAGAAGGAGCAAGAAAGTATGATCTCGTTGTCGCTTTCTCTTTGCTCTAAGAAAAAATGGACCTTCGCCGAGCGTGTTTCTATGGCCTGGTAATCTAAAGGTAGAGATCCTACTCTTCCTTAAGCGCCAACATCCTCTTTCCCTAATGCATTAGATTCCACAGTGCGACTATTGCTTTTTCTCGAAGGAAACCAGAAATCATTGCGTTATGGTTCGTTTCATCAGTCAAATGAATGATCTATCGTCATGACCCATGAACTAAAAAAGCTATTCGATATCGTCCTCTTTAAAGATTCAAGGGGATGCAAGAGATTATCGTTGATGTTATCATTCAATTAGTAACCCAAGCATTCCAATAAGCCTTGCACTCCTGTGAATTATTGATTTCTCTAGCTTTGGACACCACAAAGTATATGGCGCGTGTTTCCTTTGATTTGATTCGAACTTCATTCTTCATCAAATTCTTCATCATCTAGTAACTATTATCGAATTGGAGATATTGAATGAAACACGTCTTGGTGATTCATTCCAAATAACAAGGAACATGTTCTGGACGAAGTCGTACATAAAAGGGTACCAAGAAGCGTGAAGCTGATAGTCCATCAGCCCGGGGAAGCTTTATGCCATCCGCTCTTTTTTGACAGAACGGCAGATAACAAGGTTGTCTGGTCTCCCCGAGAGTGGACCGAGTCAATCTAGAAATGAGAGCAGAGATGCTGCCGTGGATGCACTATTCTAATTGGAAATTCGCTAGTAATTCACTAGTTTTATTAAAGATGTTCGCTGCCCTCTCTTTTCAAAACTTCTATGTCAGCGGTGACCTTTTTATTCGATTCCCAATCAACCAATGAATCGGTTAGATCAGCAGGCTCGTGGATTCGAACCACGTTTGGATTTGGAGTCCAAGCGGCCCGTGAAAGAGGATTTTCAGTCCCGCGCCGCAGCCTGTCAGAACCTCGAGATTTCTCCACTGAACTTGATTGATTGATGAAATAGCTACGTTTTTCTTATTTGATTCGGATACTTCTGAATGACTCCTTTCTTTCTCGAAACCTATCTCCATTGGATGGACTTACGAAATTATTCTTCGTACCCCATCTAGGTTAGGATCCCATGAACCAGGGGCGGTTCCTCGATCTTCCCTCTGGAGGCATGGTCATGGCTTTCATTCATTCATTTCATTCTTTGTTCTGTTGTGGAATCGAACCACTAGCACAAATTGGATTTGAGTCCAGGGCTCTCAAAAGGATTTAGAGTCCTTTTACCAACCAGTCAGAACCAATATTTCAGGGATCAATCAAACTACCTCTTTCTATTCCAATGTTCTATTCCGTTTTTTCTACAAATTTCGAGTCCAATGCGCTAACGCTTTCTTGCTCTTTCTCCGGGCTTTGACCATGTCTCCCGAACAATTTCAGTACATATGGCGCAAGACGATTCCACATATATATCGAGGTCGGAATGGGATCGGGTGTTTTCACGTCTCACCGTAGTGCCGGTTTGTCTTGATTGGTGATTGATAAACAAGAAGGAAAATGGAAAAGTAGAAAATCTACACCTCGTCTCCCCCTCAGAACATATGGATCTCCAGTTTTTTTCGCGAAGGATTCAATCCAGCCACAGGTTCCCCTACGGCTACCTTGTTACGACTTCACCCCATCGAAGACCCCACCGTGGTATCGCCAATAAGACCACCAAAGGCCTTTGTGGCACTAGTGGTACGAAGTCATGGGTGATCATTGGTCCGATGCTTGGTGAAACCAATTCAGGGTGTGACGGGCGGTGTGTACAGGGCCGGTACATATTCACCACGGCATGCTGATCCGCGATTACTAGCGATTTCAACTTCATGTTCCCGAGTTGCAGAGAACAATCCGAACTGAGGCAATCTTTCCGGATTCGCTCCGCCTTACAGCCTTGCTTCCCATTGTCATTGCCATTGTAGCACGTGTGTAGCCCTGGTCGTAAGGGCCATGATGACTTGACGTCGTCCCCACCTTCCTCCAGAATCTCACTGGCAGTCCTCGTGAGTGCGGCACGCACCTTTTCTTTGTTTGGAGCGGGCGCGTACTATTACCACTACGTACCACACCACCGGGCGGCTGGCCTTCATGCAGTCTTCCTCCGCCTTAGACTCGACGTCGTCGTAACCAAGCCTAACCAAACCTCCATGCTCACTTTGGTACTTTAGCGTCACTATAGGTAGGTCTCGTGGGTCTTGAGTTTGAAAGACAACTTCGGTTCACGTGAAAGTGCTTGAAAGGCACCGGCTCCGTGAAATTCTTGCTGAAAGCCTGTGCTGGCACTCAATCAAGTAAGCGCTGGCACGTCACTCGGCTCCTTTGAAACTTCGTGGCAATTTCTCCTTAGGCGCATGTCTCAGCAACACAAAGCGAGGGTTTCGCTCGTTATAGGACTTGACCAAACATCTCACGACACGAGCTGGCGACAGCCATGCAGCACTGTATGAAAGTCAGTACCATCCCGTTAAGGACAGGTTTTGTTGTTCATATGTCAAGGGCTGGTAAGGTTTTGCGTTGTCGAATTAAACCACATGCTCCACCGCTTGTGCAGCCCCTCAATTCCTTTGAGTTTCGGTCTTGCGACCGTACTCCCCGGCGGAGTGTTTCACGCGTTAGCTGGGCCTCGATCCGCGTAGACCAAGGGCGAACACTCATCGTTTACGGCGTGGACTACCAGGGTATCTAATCCTGTTCGCTCCCCACGCTTTCGCACCCAGCGTCGGTAGGGACCCAGAGCTGCCTTCGCTTTGGCGTTCCTTCAGATCTCGGATTTCACCCCTACACACGAAATTCCTCTCTCTGTCTCACTCAAGTGAATTGGTTTCGAGCATTCCGCCACTTTTGGCGACTTTCACTTTCAACCCGATTCACCGCCTCGTGCCCTTCGCCCATCATTCGAAGAACACTTGCCCCCCGTCTTACCGCGGCTGCTGGCCGCACGGAGTTAGCGGGGCTTCTTCCTCGAGTCCTGTCATGATCGCGCACTCGGCGAAAGAGCTTTACAAGCATTGCCCTTCTTCACTCACGCGATATTGCTGGATCGGGCTTTCGCCCATTGTCCAAGATTCCCCACTGCCCCCGTGGGAGTCCGGGTGTCTCGGTCCAGTGTGGCTGATCATCCGAAAAGACCAGCTAAGCATCATTGGCTTGGTCAGCCTTTACGACCAACTACCTAATACTACGAGGCTCATCAAACAGCGCTTTTGAGCTTTCTTCAGTATTTGGCCCGAACTGTTCGGCAGATTCCCACGCGTTACGCACCTGTTCGCCACTTTGTTCTCAACTATTCCGATTCTTTTTCGGAGGCCGTTAGGTCAAAGCCGTAGCGCCGCCCTTCCATTTTGAAGCGGGCGAGACAACTTTAGCTAGGAGCCTCTTTTCCTTCTGCCCAGCTCCCGAAAACAACGTTCGACTTGCATGTGTTAAGCATATAGCTAGCGTTCCTTCCGAGCCAGGATCAAACTCAGATTTTGACTATGATTGGGCGAACGGTGGTAGAACCTGGTGAACCGGGCTGGATACTAAACATTGATTCTCTCTCCTAACCACTCTGAAATATGTGAAATACACGGAATCGATCCAAAGCGGAGAGCAAGGGAATCAACTCTTATTGCCGTAAAGGAAAAATCACCCTTTCCTTTATATATAGTCCGCCAAGGAACAAGTAGCCTTCGCCACCTATTCCTGAATTAAGGAACGCGAGAAATCTTTCTCTATGTCAATTCAAAAACAAAACAAGCGGACGACTGAATCTAAAGAAATTCTTTTGAGAAGAGCTTGCGCCTATGAAAGACTAGGCTCTCACCTATGTGGAACGGATGCTTTTCTACTTTATCATCATAGACCATCAAATCAAGATAGATAACTATCTATCGGATACCTTACCTATATTTCCTATTTGACCTAAGCCTTCCCTCATCCCGTACAATAAGAAATCCAAAGTATTTTTTGGTCAGGCGACACCCAGATTTGAACTGGGATAAAGGATTTGCAGTCCCCTGCCTTACCGCTTGGCCATGCCGCCAAATCCGATCCAAAATAGAGCCAAATATTATTCATCCACATTATTTTACTAATTGATATTCGTAGGAGGGGATTACTAAACCCTTTTTGTGTTTTTTTAGATCGTCGAATCCCTTTGTACTTATCCCTTTCCAATCCCTTTGAATAAATTCATTCTTGTTTTTTATTGGACCCTGTTTTATTCTCTTGATTGATTGTATCTCAAAACACACTGCTTAAATACCTTCTCTTTCTATTGAAAAGAGAAAGTCACAGATTTTGGAATTGGAACCATTAACTATATTATTTGTTATTATTTGTTATTTTGAGATTAGTAGTGAACGGAACGGTTCTAAAATGGGTATTGTATCCAAAATAGTGTTTCCTTAATGGCATAACAAAAGAAAATGGATTTCTAAAAAGAAAAGAAGTTGGAAGATAATTATGATATTGATATAGTGTGACCTGACCCCTGTTGCTCCAAGTGAAATTCAGTCTAGGGTTCTTAAAGATATTCTCCATTTTTTTCCTTTCCCTACAATAAAGTATAGTCTGAAGGCTAGCACACACCATTCCTCGCTTATGATAATCTAAGGCCAAAAAGAAAGAAGGCTCACACCATAATAATACATTTCGGTTTTCAAGGTCGTGGATTTGGATCGATTTCGGTTTTACGGGCTTCATACATTGTTAAGAAAAGTACTCGGCATTGGAAAGCATCACGTTCTGGCCACACACAAAAGAAGTCGGTGGAAGGTATGGAATTTCTCGGCGGAAGGTCAGAAAGAAAGCAATCGCCAGTGCTCTCGGTTCCAGCAACGAGTCTTCTCTTCAGGAAAACTTCTCTACTTGTTCACCTTGACATGAAAGACTCTTTTCTGCTTGCTTAACGTATACAGAATAATGTGAATGGTACCACTAGATAAAACCAATGGAAGGAAAGTGGTAGAATAAGAAGGATAGGGTTTTCTGTATCTATACCGAAAGTGGAATGTGGCTAGTGTGCTTGGATAGGCCTTTGAAGCTTCCATGTTCTCATATATCTGGCCGGGTATTCAGTGTCTGATCCAACAGAAGGGAAAGCCTACCTCATATAGTATTGCCTTGTAGCTTGCATCTTCGCAGCCTGCTCTTGTCGAGTACTAACTCCATCCCTATTCAGCTTACCTAGAGCCTGCCTGTTGGAGTTGCGTTGGCCAAACTTTCTATCGCAAAGCTACAGGTGGTCAATCCTGTAAAGTTGACCGGGAACATATACTGCATGCATGTCCGTGATTTCATATCTCCGTGAATTAGTGTACTTCTAAGATTGTCTTAAGTTACAGATTTTAAAACTTGACAAACTTTATTGTATATAGTAGCAACATATATAATATCAAATTGATACATTATGAAACTTCACTTCAAAACGGATCGGGTGATATTATTTTGGTATCATAAATGTGGCTATGTTTTTTAAAATAATTGATTAAACTTTAAAAGATTTGAGACAATGGTAAAAATACACTTATTTGCGGACGGAGGGGGTATGCTCCTTGTACGAAATTACACATCCATACACATTTACTGTGCACAGGACTGGGTGTAGTACATCCATGTCTCCAGAGCAATGACAAAAACCGTAACTTTATGAGGTAATTTTGAGTTTGGAATTATCGAGGACATTTGCATGTCTGTGTGTGAGCTATATTTGCACCCATACCTCTAGAGGCTGTAGTGTCATGTGCACGTCTCAACCAGAGTACCAGATACAAATGCAGCCAAGCATTCCCTCAAAAGCGGTTGACAATTTGGGGATGCAGTTACACACCGCTTTTGCTGCCGAGCTAGCTAGCTTGCCGTCTCTAGGGACACCCTGATTCTTGTAGCCCGAGCTTGTGTCAAGTCAGGGAAAGTCCCTTTCCTATTCTCCGTTCTTTTCGATCGAGAATGAAAAGTTCTATAGAAGTCTGAGCTAGCTAGCTACATATATACTCCTACGGGTAGAAGTATGTGTACAAGAACAAAGACCTGTAGTTTTGGGGCAGGGCAGCTGCTCTCAGTGAACACCCCTGCTGTGGATCAGGGATTTACAGAGAGAGATGGGTGATGTAGTTATGAGCTCTCTCTGTTTACATGCTTTCTACATATCCTCCCTCCGTCCCGGTTTAAAGGACATAATTTTTAATTCTCTTGGTCATAGGTATTCTCTAATTGGTCCATTTTCATGCGTGAGAAGAAAAAACGTCATCAAAGCGTTCATATTTGTTCACACATGTACATGTAAGCATTTTGTTCTTTTCACACAAAAGTAATTATAGATATTAAATGCTTTTGTGTCTAAATATTTTAGGATTGCATGTTTTGCAAATTGTGTCCTTTAAACCACCGAGACGGAGGAGGCAAAAGTAAGTACTTCACGGCCCACACGGCACTAAGTTCACTGAATTGTCGCAGTTCACAAGGCAAAATAGACTGATATTATAGATTATTTCTGAAAAGAGAGAGAGAGCGGCAAAGAATCAGCCAAACATTCTCTTGAATGTGCTCAACAAATTTGTTTTTTTTTCTATACCATAATTCACACTTTATAACCAAAAGAATCATGTGATTGATTTCATCATGGAGATGTTCAACAGATGTCCAAAACTCTACTTGTTAGTACATGAAGTCCTACAACACGTGCAGTCAAACTACTCTTCTCTGTTTTTTACAAGAAATTCGTTTATGAAAAAAGTGGCGAAATGAGGGTCAAATTGTGAAGAAAAAACCATCCATGCTGTCATTTATGCCAATATTAATGTGCAATTTGTGTCGCTCTTCACCTTTCTTGCCTGAACGTGTTGTACTTCCCCTTCTGAAAATAGGCTTATAGCTCCCATACGACGTCTTTATGTGGAATTAGAAAGAACACTACATCGTTGCAAAGAATAGCTCTCATGCGACGCTTCTGAAGCAGCAAATAGCTCCCGTGTGACATCTCCACTTAACCTCACGAGACCGTCAACGAATTCGAATCAGCTGAGAAGAGCAGGACCCACGGCCTGTCCACGTCACGGCGAGACCCACCTGATGTCCACCTCATATCGTGGGACCCACATTGTGGTAGAAGAGAGCCGTTGGCCTGATCCGTCCCCGCACCCGAGCCCTCCCACCACTGTGCCAGCATCTCATCCCCTTTCTTTTTCTTCTCCGGCAAGCAAGCGCGGCAACGCCAGCGAGGGATGTCGAACTCCGCTTCAGCCTCCCTCCGGTCATGGCCTCGGTATGGTGCGGTGCCAATGACGAGGTGCCCCGATTGCCCCCGTACCGCGCCCCTAAAGCGTTTTGTCACATCCACCGATAAGAACGGCAACATTGGCCGGGAATTTATAAAGTGTGAGAGCAAGCCTGAGCCGGGGAAGGTGAGATCTGAGTGTTCCGAGCGCCAATTTCTCGCTTTTCTTTCGAAATTTCAGTCATTTCATCAAATTTGGGATTTAGGGTTCATCTCTTCGATTTCAGGAAATGCCAAAATGTGGGCATTTTGAGTAGCTTGATGAGTACATCGAGCGAATTAGGGTGGAGGTAGCATCCCCGGAGCTCGAAAACCCGTCTGTGGTAGAGCAATTGGGATCTGGCCGAGCTACAGTGGATGCGGAAGTGAAGGCCGAGCTAAAGAAGATGAACAAGCAGCTAAGGCAAATCATCGAATTGAAGAAGCAGGACTATCTGATGGCCGGTTTTTTTATTTTTGTGTAATTTTTCTCGGATTTGTTTATCTCCTGATCATTAGTCATGAGACGACGTGATGCTTTGTTATCGTATAACCTGTGGAGATGGATGTAATGGTCTATGTCTTTGGCTTGAACAAAATGCAACATAAATTTGGCCAAATTTTGAGCTGCTCTGTTTTGTTCCTTCAGTTCGTCAGTGTGCGGGAGAGGGGTTGAAAAGTTAAAAAAACAATCGACGAGGGGTGATTGAAAAGGCTAGGCCCAAATAGAACTTAGCCAGGCCAAAATGGTCGTATTTAGGCCCAATAGTAACTACTTGTAGATTGGGCAAAAAAATAGTACTCACGTTACAATCTAACTAGAGACGTGTGGATCTACAGATACTCGTGCTCAGGTCACAATCTTTTGTTTGTTGCAAAAATAAATATATAAATGAAGGCCAAGGACATCCATTTAACTTACAAGTTGAGCACTTTAACTTGGGCGCCCGTTTAACTTATATAAATATGTTGTTTGAAAACGAACCATGTGTTGCATGTGTTGTTTGAAACTAATCAACCATCATAACGTTAATTTATTCTTCCTTTTGAGATTTTCTAATTCCACTCATTTTATAAATATTGCATGACTCTTATATGAGAACTTTTTTTTGTGTCTTTTATTTTATACACTTGTTGTTTTGGGTGTTTTGACAAATGACAATACAATAAAAACAAGTCAATCACATAGATAATATATTATAAGGGGTACAATATAGAGAGGGGCCCCACATTACATATAGAGGGCCCCACATTATATAAACCCTAAGGGAACCCTAGCTACTACGTCTAGGGCTGCCGGCCAACCTCGCCGCCGGGAGGCTGCCCTACTCCATCGGCGGTGGGGGCGGTTCCGCTGGGGCAAACGTCGCTGCCGCAGCCCTCCAGTCCTCCGCCTTCTGCCGTCTTTGGGCCTTGTCGAGGGCCCAGAGAGCTGTCGCCCGTTGCTCCTTCTCCTCTTGTTCCCGCCTTTTCTTCCGGGTGTGTTTGGCCTCCTTCTCCGCCGCCCTCTCGGCAGCAGCCAGCTCCTTCTCCTCCGCCATGAGGTCCTCGTCAGAGGGGCCCGAGTCGGGGAGGTTGCCGACGCGGCGGGGGCGGGGGTTGTGGACAAAGGGCCCGTGGGGCCAGGGGTCGGTCGGGGCTTTGCGTCGCGTGCATCGCTTGCGACGCCTCGGGGGCGTGGCCAGCAGATGGGGGAGGTCGCCATGGTCGCTCGGCGGAGAGGTTTTTTTGGGGCTGGGAGGAGGCAAAGGGGCTTCTTTTTGACTCGAGGTTGAAGATGAGCAGGCAAAGGCGTTGCCACAATTTATTGAGGGCCGGAACCATGAATCAGCGGGGCTCAACTTGAAGGGCGACGTGGGAATCATGCGTTGCATAGCCGCGTGCGCGATCAATGCGATCAGTGCAAAAAAATGCTAGGATGTGACGTGACCCTGCCCTGCATCGTCGCCCCCCCCGCATGCATGCATGCATTAATGTAAAAGAGAAAAAAAAACGTCCAAAATCAGGCGGGCGCCCAAGTCGCGCTGAGTCCAAAGTCCCACGCACCGCGTCGGAGCCCACAGCATTCACAGTCTGACAGTGCAAAGTCACACGCACCGCGCAAATAAGTTTACTTCTAGGTTTTGTCTAAGTCAAACTTTGTCAAATTTGACCAACCTTGTAGATAAATATATGAACATATATTACACAAATTTGTCATATTATGAAACTAAGTTTAAAAACAAAAGAGTTGTCATCGCATGCAACCTTGTTCACACTTCATGCAGAGTAGCGTAAGGGAAGAAGAAACACTTAGTCTTTATTAGTCGCATGTAATTACAAGTTCACACCGCATGCAAAAGAAAGTCCCACTATTTTTACACCGTATGCATGCATGAAAAAACAATCGGAGAGGAAAATAGACCATTTAAGTAATTGCAGGGTAGTAAAAATCAGGGCAATAAATGCATAAGTTAGCCTACTCGAAAAATTATTAGAATGGAGGCAATTAATGCATAAATCATAAAGTATTTTTTGGAATTGCATGTTTTCTATGGCACATGAACCGGAGGGGAGTAAGTTGACTGAAGACAAACTTAGACGTACACCTATTTAATGCGACGGAGGGAGTTGCTGCGTCGGTTGGTTGCACTCAAAATAGCTAGACTGCGACGTGAGAAGCGGCTGCATGACATGCATGCATGGTGCAGCCCACCCCACGCAACGCCCTCGCATGCCACGCTCGGTCCAACGGTCAATGGAGTGTGTCACGCTGTACCTTATCAGTTTATGGAAAAAAACGATGCGAGCCAATCTGATTCCAGAATCATCCATCCCACGATTCGCCAAGAGCTAGCCGCGAAATCCTTCTAAGAGACGCCAACCAATCAGGTTGCAGAACAAGCCCTCCCACGGATCGCCCAGAGCCACCCACGGAATTCTTCTAGAAGACATGATCGGACGGCCATAGTGTTGCGCTAGGGTTAGATCTACGTTCCTCATTCGGCCTTAGGGTTAGCTGGTTTATGATGCAGTCAACGGGGTTTTCACAAGTTTAACCAGACATTCAAACGTGCATAACTAATTAAAAAAATCAAAAAAATACAAAACCTTCGCATGGTGTCATGTTATGTGACATAGTTGTGAGGAAAATATCAAACTTGGTATATTGATCATATTTCAAAAAACCCTTCACAAAATGATCTATCTCCTTCGAGGTTTTTTGGCTTTCGGGTCAAATGACCAATGATATGGCTAGAATCAAGGCATAGTTTATGATAATATGCCCATGTTGTGCATGCATGTGTATAATGGGATGACTAACAATGTTGGAAGGAAGTTTTCCTTTTCGACGCACAAAAAATTAATTTTCTATTTTCTGAGTGCCGAAAGGGGGGATTTGTGAAACAACCACCAAATTGAAGTCTCAAAATGGTAACGTCCTATTTTTCAAAAATACTAGACCACCTTGCATGTACAATGTCCCAACCTGAGTATCTCAAACCTTTTATTCCATCCCTGGTGAAAAAGACAAATCCTGCTGAATCGGTTGGAAGTGGGTAAGATATGAACTATAGGTACATGATTTCATGCTGATGGTTTTTTGTAAAAATCATTTTTAGGTTCACAACATGCTATTTCATCAGAGATCCAATACTAGTTTAGTGAGCCTCAGCCCCTATCTAAGAATATTTATGAAAATCCTTCACAAAGTTTGACCAAACATTCAAATATGCATAACTAATTCAAAAAAAATACAAAAAATACAAAACCTTTGTATGGTGTCATATTATGTGACATAGTTGTGAGGAAAAATATCAAACTTGTTTTTAGAAATGGCCGAAAAAAACTTGGTTAGAAATGGGGTGGTTTACCCTAGCTTTGGAGCCCATTTATACCATATTTTGTGTGAGGGTGAGTTGTACTTCACAAAAGGGATCAGTGTGAGGATGAGTTGTACTCCACATATGAGAAAAATGTTGGAAGCTCATACAAACATAGAAAAGTACACATAGCTACATTGGTTGAAATTCAAATTTACCATCATATTTGAATTTCAGCCAAATTATTACAACAAGTGCCAAATTATTACAATAAGAAATGTTTACAATAACAACAAGTGCCAAATTATTACAACAACAAATGCCAAATTATTACAATAACAACAAGTGCCAAATTCGAAGTCTATTTCTTTTGGCTCTTCTTACCCCTCGATTTTTTCTCCTTCACAAGTTTCATACCACACAACAGGTTTATGCTCTTATTTTTCTTACCATAACCATCTGGCCTCCCCACAGCACGTCCAAGAGTCTCCTTCACCTCCTGCACCTTCTCAACGGCACAATCTGGTTCAGAATGTGCAATAGCGTGCAACTCAAGAGCTGGCACCAAAGCCTCATACATGTTCATTTTGCACCACGGCCTCATCAACATGCTCATTTTGCACCAGAGCCTCAAAAACATGCTCATTTTGCACCCGAGCCTCAACAACATGCTCATTTTGCAACAGAGCTTTCAAATCAGAATCGGTGTGCCCTAAAGCCTCAAAAGCATTAACATGTTCACTTTGCACCTCAACAGTTTGCACATCATCCTCCAAAACAAGTTCAGATTGCACCTCGGCAGCACCAAACATGATCTGGTTAGTTCTCTTCTTTCTTTGGCCATTGATTCTTGCCCTTTTCACTGGCAGCATTCTTCAACAACAAGAGGTGGGACTTTTTCTCCACGCTTCCTCCTGAAAACAAGTTAGTTGGGGGATAAAAATCATCAACAAGAAATACATAGATTTTGGATGAACATACTTTGGCTTTTCAGCAGTGTATCTGCACTTAGTAGAGCCAGCTCGGTGTCCAAGTTCTTCACAGAGTTTGTATCTATTCTTGTTACCTTTTTGGACCCTTTTTGGCTTGGCATCTTTCTTTTCATCTTTTTCCCCTTCTTGCTGCTCCCACCTTTCTCAAACCAAGCCTTGAATCTACTCTACTTGGGCCTGCCAGCCTTTCTTTTCATCAAAGGAGGACACAAGGAGAACTGAATGTCCACTTCAGGCCACTGAGACTAGTCCGTAAGTGTTGGAATTGGTGTTCCATATGCAGCCTTGAATTTTTCTACAAAATAATACTCATGCAAATATGGGTGCATATTTAGCTTGTGTTTGGAGGCCAAGAATATGGGAGCATGCTTTTCTTGAGTGGCTCACAAGGCTTCCCATTGTGTTGCCACTCAAGGCATGTGCATTCATGCAATTGAGTGTCAACAACATGCCTCCTGCCAGTCTTTGTATCTCTGACTTCAGCACCCCACAATGAGGATTTCTCAACACGCAAATGTGCAAGATTTCTGCTCCTATTGACCACCTGCTACACAACATCAGGAAGCTTATCTCCTTCAAGAACATCAACCATCCTTCTTCTCAATTCCCACAACCTCATGATCATGATCCTAATCTTGTCAACCATGTCATGGACAGGCAAGTCTTTTAACTCCTTCACTTTGTTGTTGAAACTTTCTGCCAAATTATTGTTGATATAATGACATTTGATGGCAGTGTTAAAACCTGACCTATACCATAAAAGAGAATGGTAGGTTTCCAACCATGTACAAAACTTGACCCTATCCTCCTCAGAGCATGTTGCCTTAATCTTGTCAAGGTGATATGAATGTGTCTGTCTGGTGTAAGATATTGCTGCTGGCCACATGCGTCCAAAATCATCTCCTCTGAATTTTTTGATCAAATTCATCCACATATGGCCGAAGCACTCCCTCTGCTCAGCATGAGGGGAAACAATCTTCACTGCATTTTCTAAACCTTTACATGCATCCGTCTGCACTGCCAATGGAGAGACTGGCCCTATGCATCTTTTCAACTACATCATGAACCATGTCCATGATGCCTCTATCACAGACTGAAACATGCCAATAGCTACAGGGAACATCCAGTTGTGTCCATCTAAAGCATTGCATGCTGTTAGTTGACCATTCTACTTTCCAGTCAAGAAAGATGAGTCTATACTCAAATATGGACGGCACCCTGCTTTGAAGCCATCGATGCAAGGCTTTAAAGCTATGAAGAATTTAGAGAAGAAGACTTTCCCATCAGTTGTTACCTCAGTATCTATCTCCACAACACTGCCAGGTGACTCTTCTCTACTTCTGCTTTGAAGTTATAAATCATTCAAAAGGTATTTGCCCAATCACCATATAGCTCCTTCATTGCCCTTTGCTTTGCCTTCCACACTGTAGTACAATTCAGCTTAATGGGGTACTGCTTTTCCAAGTCTATTTTCAGTCTCTTTGGAGTGTTGTTTGGTGTTGTGGCTAAAATAGGCTTGATTTTTTCTGCAACCCATAATTGTGATGTCATCTTTGTAACTGTTTGAGAACTTGTAATGCAAGTATGAACTTTTGGAATTTGATTCACTCTTATTGTCCTTCCATCAGGTTGGCGTCTAGCAGATATATACCACTTGCAAGGCCTGACACCACCATCATAACCTATGCATTTTGCATAGAACTTATTTTATCAGTCCACAAAGTCTTGGTAGCAAACTCACGTTTGACTACATATGTCCTGAAACACATCCTGAATCCATCCATGCTTGGAAACAATCTCCCAACTTTAATAACTGGGTCCTCTTTGTCATAAACTGTTACTAGCTCATCATCATGTGCATTATCTACATGAACTGCAGCATTTTCCAACAACTCTGGATCTATATCTGCATCTTCATCTCTTAAATGATTGTCACCATCATTTGCACCTTCATCCCTCTCCTTCTGTTTGTCTCTTTCATTTATAGGAATGCCAAAAAGCTTTGCCATTTCAATATCATCTATTGGTGCAATGACCAAATCAGTCCGGGCACGTATCTCAACTGAATTCCAATCAACAGTTGCAATCTTTTGTGTGGCCCCTTGTGCATTAGCATCTGCCTCCACTATGAACAGTGCCAAATCAGTAAGTATAGGCATTACTTGCCTTTGTGCAGCCCAATCATACTCGACCATCTGAGCAGCCAGCTTCGAGGCCACATATCCAACCCTCGAATCAGGTTCCAGATCAATGAGATGTGCTAAAAACAGAATGGTTTTGCTTGTCCAATCATTTCGCACATCGATTTCATCAACTATATGTTCCCTGTCTCAATCCTAACATAGTCACATTTCCAATCATCAAATCGTAACAAAGAAACTTCTTGCTCTGGCCCCCAAACCACACTATGCCCAATTTTTTCCACCATATTCCTCACCGTCTCCTCTCCCATGTTTATTAGCTCTTGGGGATCAACATGTTCTAATTGCACCTCCCATTTAACAACCGTGTCTCTCTCAATGAGCTATGTGCTGCCATCAACTAAAACAGCCCTAGAGGGAAAGAATTTGATGCAAAATTCGAATGTGTGTTGCGCAACATCGTCTCCCCTATTTTTGGCGGGCACTGTGAGCTAGCGGAAGCGAACAAGGAGCCAAACCTTATAGAAATTAAGTGTAGAGATGCGGGATATACCGATTAGAAGTCCCCTCTCCCGGCTCCATCTCGTTCCCCCTCGCCCCGTTCAGCACACCCGCCCGGCCTCCACAATCTAGCATCAATTGGCACGCTCATATCTCGAATCGAGAAGAATGAGAGAGGAATTAGGTTTCAAATGGCACTCACCACCTTCGCCATCGAACGAAAGTGCTGCCGCCTAAAAGAATTGCCATGCCGCCGCCGGCGCCGAGAACGATAGGTGAGGTCCGCCTCCTCCGTCGGGGAAGCTACAGTAAGTGTGACACGCGCTCTCGGTCGGAAGCGATTGGTTTGACTGCCTGTCCCAACCGACCGGTTTGGATTAACCCTAACCTTGGAACAAAGTTAAATGTGTCCTTAATGACCGTTTTATGGCCCGTGTGGCCCTGGGCTATTAGCTGCCTCCGAAGCGTTGCATGCGAGCTATTCTTTGCAACGATGTCGTGTTTCTTCCAATTCCGCGTAAAGACGACACATAGGAGCTATAAGCCCTCTGAAGATATATGACACATTTTGATTGGTTAATAGAAGAGTTAAGCAATAATTAGTTTTGTACCATGTAGTTATGTTATTACACAAATCACATATCTAGCGAGTAAATCCTGGTCCAAGTTTTTTCTAGGTCAATCAAAATAAGCTCCACGTTTTAAAACAAAGGGAATAGTATCAAAAGTGTCACTACAAGGGTTATGCATTTATACTTGACAATCTAACTCTTTTAACTGAAGCAAGTAATTTGTGATGGTAATTATCAATTAATAATTGCTCCTTTCTCACTGCTCGATCTCATCTAGTTTGTTAGAGAAGATAGTTGGCTAGTTGTTCATGTTGTCACACCTATTTGATATATTTTTAAATATTGCGCAAAATAATGGATATTATAGGTATATAATTACGATTTTTCTGCGCCGCAGGCGCCTGTTAGATTGCGGTGTATGGCGGCGCGTCGATCTCTGATTGAACGTCCCCGATCGACGCGGGCGGGCGGCAGCAGTTCACGTACACGTCGCGAAAAAAAAACTGATTGCCCACTTCCGTCGCGGCCCGGGCCCACATGTCATTGGCACGATAGTATTTCCTCTTCCCGACCGTTTCGAAGCGAGGGCAGAGAAGAGGAGCTGTTCATCATCGTCTTCTCCGCTGATTTTGCGCCATCCCTCTGTGATTCCGCGATGAATCCTGGCTGATTGGCGGGCCTCCGGCGAGTTCTCCGGCGGATAGTTCGCGAGCGCAGGTGTGGCCCTCCTCCTCCCTCTCTCTCTCGCTCCATTTTGTTCTCGCTCGAGTTCCCGAACATAGCAGCAGTTGACGCTCGTCGTTTGTTCTCTTTTCAGCACCGAATCTCGCACGATTGGCGAGCCTCCGGCGAGTTTTCCGGCGTCAAAACTGCGAGCGTAGGTATGGCCCTCCTCGTTCCTCTCCCTTACTCCATCTCCTCTCCGTTCTATGATGCTCGGCAGTAGGAATGGCTTAGTGTCGTTGGGGCTCGTCGTGTTTTTGTGTTGCTGCTTGGGTGGGGTGGTGGCGGGGACATGATTCAGGCGTCGTACTTGCCGACGGAGGCGCGTCGCGTGTGTGGGTAAGGGATGGGGCCGCCGCCCTCTTCCTTCCGTTCTGATGGATTTCTGTCGCCGTCAGAAACTCGGCGGGGACATGATTTGGGCGTCATACTTGCCAACGGAGGCGCGTCACGTGTGTGGGTAAGGGATGGGGCCGCCGCCCTCTTCCTTCCTTTCTGATGGATTTCTGTCGCTGTCAGAAACCCGGACACACCTCTTCCTTTCTGTCGCCCCATTTCATCCTCGTTTTATTTCGCTTGTCATTTAGGAATGCCGTAATTGTTGTTTTGTGTTTCTGTATGTGTGTGGTGGTTGTTGGGAGGGAATGGGGGCACCGTATTTGGCGGCGGAGGAATGCCTGATTCCGATGGATTTAAGCTGTGGATGTGTATGTCGGCGTTAATGGGCTTGTTCTGTTTGGGAGCATCGTAGGTGGGTGTCGAGTTCAGGCGGCGGTGCATGTCGTGGTTAGTAAGTTTTTTATAGGCTGATGGTGTGGCTGTGTTTCCGGTATAACTGTATGGTGTGATTTTCGGTGAAGGTTTGTGTGCTGTTATATGGACGGCTGAGGCGATGCGGTGCATTTCCTGGTTTCAGTTGTGTAATACCCATGGTATGAATGTGTAGAGGTGGTGTGATGTGTACTGATCTGCTGTGTCCCGCAGCATTGTCCTGCAATCTGTATATTTAGTGTCATCATTTTTTGTTGATGTTTTCAATGGTTCTGATTTTTCTTACTTGTTGTTCTGTTTTGCAGGAGGTGCAATGGCACCTAAGAAGAGGAAAGCAGTCGTAGCTCCTATTGATGATGGTGATGGACATCGTGCGACGAATAAGCGTATTCGTAACAGGGCTTCGCCCTCTGCGTTTGTTAAGATATATGAAACATTGACGGTCGACCAGAAGGCAGCGGTGGTTGCGATGGAGCTTGATAGCATGCTTGATATCAAATGTTTCTACCTGCATTCTGGTTTGATCAAGTGGCTGGCGAGTTTGTATGATCCTAGTAGTCATGAGTTTGTCATCCCTGGTCGTGGAAGGATCTCGCTGGATGATCGTTCAGCCTTCCGCACCCTCGGTTTACCCATTGGCAGCGAGGAGGTTTTTTATGGTGTCGATTCTGATGCTGAAGCTAGTTTGGGTCCTACATTGTTTCCTGATGATGTGTCCACCCCTTTTGTTTCTCGGGTGTGTGAGCTTTTGATGGATATGACTGCTTCAGATGATAAATTCAAACAGCTGTATTTGATTTTCCTTGTTTCCACAATCCTTAGACCTACGACGAGGAACCGTGTCAGCAACAGGGTCTACCGTGTGATGGTAAGTTTTTTCTTTTTAATTGTTTTTTCACTGGTTTGCAATAGTGGATAACTTATTCACATCTCTGTGGATAACTTTTAGGTTTTAGTGTGGGTCACTTTTTGTATTATCTATGGGTAACTTATCTATGCATGATTTTTTATCCTTCTTTGCTTTATGTTACATGTGCTTGTTTAGTGGATACCTCTTATTGCACTACTTGGGTCATTTCAGCAAAGCTTGATGGGTAAGTTTATATATGTTTATGTTTTGTAGGCGAATATCGACAATGTGACTAACCTAAACTAGTGCAAGTTCGTGGTCGACGAACTCCATAATGCACTTTCTGAGGGGAAATTTAACAAGGGTTGTCTGTTCCATCTGCAGGTATATTCATGTAATGTAAAATTTATTTATTGTTAGATATACTTGTGTTATTTTATGGTCGGAAGTGATAAATTTTTTGTTTGTGTTTTATGTTTCTGTTTTCTTATCTTCGTGCAGCTACTGTATGTTGACTCTCTTGATACTAGCGGCCTGGACATTGATCTTCCAGAGGGTCGTTACGCAGTCAACATCTGGTCTGCTGAGAATATTGACAAAGTTTTGGCTGCTGATTTGAACCGAGATGGAATGTATGGCAAGCTCAGGGTATATTTTTGTCTTCCTTCTTACCTTTTGTTTCATGTTTTCCTCTCCATCTTTTTATCTTTTTATGTTTGCTACTTAATACTCATTTTTATTGTTACCTGTGCAGCTCAAACCTGAGTTTGGTGTTAATCATTCGTTGTTTGGAGGTGCCGAAGGTTTTGATAGGTGGTTCAACACTAACTCCTACCCAGCTTGCCCCAATCAGGTGTGTTGTCGGCCATTAGTTTTCACTAGCTAACATAAATAAATCATGTCTTTTAAATATACAATCTAAGTTGCTCTTTCCTTATTCTGTTCTTTGGTGGGTAACTTTAGGTGTATGTTATGGGTAACTTTAGTTGCATTGTGTGGGTAACTTTTATGCTACTGCATGGGTAACTTTATATGTTTCGGTTGGGACTTTTGTTATGCTAAGTTTTCTTTTGTGGGTCACTTTATATTGTTTTGCATGTTTTACTTTTTTATGTCATGTTTGCCATTATTTTTCGATTAGTCTTCACTAGTTAACATAAATAAATCAAGCTAAGTTAGTCTTTCTTTATTCTGTTTTTTGTGGTTAACTTTAGCTGTATGTTATGGGTAATTCTAGTTTCACTATGTGGATAACTTTTGTGCTACTACATGGGTAACTTTATATGTTTCAGTGTGTAGCTAAGTTTTTTTTGTCACTGTTATATTGTTTTGCATGGGTTACCATTTTTATGTCATGTTTGTCATTCTTTAGATTTTTATGTCGTAATTTGTGTACTTTTTTTCAGCATAGAGCACATATTTCCAATCTGATTAGCAGGTTTGCATCTGATATTGTTGGAGCACTGAGCTCGCTTGTACAAGGATGGACAGCCCTTCAAGGGGAGGGGGTGTCTGAGATGTCAGATCAGTTTGTTGGTGTTGCTGCTGATATTGTTAGCAGTATGTCGTCCCCGATCCCTACTGGTGGAGTTATTACACGCGCTGCAGGCGGTCGTGGGAGGGGTGCGGAGGCCAGACTTTTTGGGGCAGCACAGAAATCTGTTGCCCCTGCTACGCGCTCTCCAAGTGGCCGTGAGAAGGGTATTCAAGACAGAGCTCCGGGGTCTCTGAAAATATCTGATCTTCCCCGAATGGATGCAGACTTTCCTGATAATGATGATGACAGTGATGACGAAGATATGGACAATTATATTTTTGTTCAGAGGAATGGAGAGGGACAGTCTTCACGCTCTGTCGTGGCTCTTTCTCCCCGTCATGCGCCTGTTGTTTCTGATTTGATGCCACTGCCGGAGCTGACAGCTGACCCTGATATTACTCGCATTGAAGGAGGAGTCAGCGGTGTAAATGTTGTTGATGCGCCGGTTGGTGATCCATCTGCAGCTGCTGTTGTGTTTGATGAATCTTCTCTAGAGGTGACCAACACTCTTGTTGACACCCCTACAGCTGCTGTAGCAGCACATCGCGTAGTTATTGATGGCGGTAAAGGTCTTGATGTGCCTGTTAAGAAATTCTTCAGGCGCACAAAGAAGAAGTCCCATATGGTTCAGTCTACTGCTAAAAATGATGAAGTGTCGGTATTGGCTGATGTTCTTGTCGAGAATCTCAATGATGGGAAAAATAAAAGGTTGCAGTCTGCTGGGTCCATCGACAAAGCCATAAAAGCTATTGTTTTGGATGAGCTTGGCATCACCCTTGGTGAGGCAGCAACTGTGATGGTTGGTGTTCCCAAATCAAAGGAGTCATCATCTAAAGTGTACGAGCCATTTTTTACTATTTTGTTAGTTTTGTTTATGGATTACTTTTTGTGTCTATGTTGGATAACTTTACCTGTTCTGTATGGGTAACTCTACATATACTTTGTGGGGTTACTTTTATTTACTTTGTGAAGTTTTTACCCTTTTTTGTGTTTATGATGCATATTTTTTGGTGGATTACTTATGTGTGTTTGCATGGGCAATTTTCTGTTTTGTTTAGGAATGACACTCCAAAAAAGAAGCCAGTCGTGTTGAAGAAGAAATTGGATCCTGTGAGGTCATCTCCCCGTTTAGGAAGAAAATGCTATGATCCTGTTGTCGATGCCCCTCCAGAAGCTGTATCCATGGTGTCGGTGGCCCCTCCAGAAGTTGTATCTACTGTGGCCCCTCCAGAAGCTGTATCTATTGTGGCCCCTCCAGAAGCTGGATGCACGGTGTCTGTGGCACCTCCACTTTCCGACGCTGGTGATGTTAGTGTTGTTGTAAGTTCGGTTCCACTAGTGGCTGTTGCAACTGAAGCTGTCACTACTACAGCATCCAGGGTTTCGTATGATATGACTGGTTTTGTGAATGCGTCAACACTCTTTGCGAATTATGTGCCGCCGACCGTTCATGCTGATATGCAGTCGCAAGGAGAATCATCTCAAGTATCAGACGGTATATGTTTCTGTTACCATTGTTTTAAGATACTCATTATTTCTTTATCATGTATAATTTTGTGGTGTGTGTGTGTGGGTAACTCTTGCTTGTAGCTGTGTGTCACTTTTGTTATGACTGGTGGGTAACTTCTGTGTTGAAGATATATATATTTTGTGTTCTCAATCTATCATGTTAGTGTGTGTTGTGTTGAGTGTGTGATCCTATTTAGTGATATGAAGTGGTTTAGTATAGTGTTCATAGGGGGAGGGGGTAACTGTGTGCTATTATGTGTGTTTGCTATTTTGTTCAAACATCTTTTGTGGTGAAATATATAGGTTACTTCAGTTATAACAATGGATAAGTTTACTGTCAACATATGGGTCACTCTACTGAAAGCATGTGGGTAATTTTTAGTGTCAATTTTCTTCTTTGCATCATACCTTTAGCCTGTGGGGTGGAGTGCGCAGCATCCTCGTCATTGTCGTTTCCCCCTCCCTCATCTGACCCTGGTGTGATATAGTTTGGTTCCTCAATTGTATCTCATGTTGCTTGTCCATATTTGTGTGCAGTATCAATGCTGTGACTCACATTATGAACATGGTGTGATCCATCCCCTGTAATATAGCAAAAAACAGCAGTCAATATCAGCCAAAGTGTGGGTAACTTTTATTGTGTACAGTGGATCACTTTAGATCATATGTATGGGTAACTTTTTGTAGGAAGTGGCTGCTGCACATTCTTTTTCCAAACCTAATGTTACTGTGTTGTGTTTAGTGATATGAAGTGGTTTAGTATAGTGTTTATAGTGGGGTAACTGTGTGCTATCATGTGTGTTTGCTATTTGGTTCAAACATTTTTTTGTGCTTGTTAAATATATGGGTTACTTCAGTTATAGCAACGGATAAGTTTACTATCAACATACGGGTCACTCTACTAAAAGCATGTGGGTAATTTTTAGTGTTAATTTTCTTCTTTGCATCATACCTTTTTGACGAGGAACTTGAACAATTGCATTTGTGTTTGTTGCACTGTATTCGTCTGCCTGCTCTTCTTGTTGTCCAAGGTCGATATTAAGGTCGAAAACCATGATTTCTTTCTGCAAGATCAAACATGATTCATTACAGTTATATGTAGGAACTAATTTTTTCATTTTCTATGCAGATGGTGTGCTAGAAGCTGATTCAGTAGAGGAAATTTTATACAATGCAGCAATTCATAAGTTTTGATAGTCAAATTTGTGTCGGATTTAGAAGAACGGAAGTGATCCATCATCCATCAGATGCATAGTTGACCGGAAACAGAATAGAAATCAAAACAAACCCTATGTTTTCAGATATAAGTAGTAGCCATAAGTATTTTTTTCATGTTTTCATAGTTATCTCTATGGATTTTTAGTCATTTTATTTGCTGAAATAGAATATTGATGCCTCAAATCTGTAGCAAACATTGTAGAAATCAAAAAAATCTCTGTGTTTTTCACAGATCAGGAGTAAGATCAAGTTTAGGTTTTAAAGGATCTATGTGCATTGTTTTTGCTGAAACAAGAAGAATGTTCAGATGTTTCTATAGGTTTAGCAGAACGAAATTACCTTTGTTCAGGTGGGTAACTTCATATCAAGGTTTAGCTGAAGATTTCTATGTCCTTTTTGAAGAGGTTGAGGAGGAAGGAAGAAGGGGGATCGATCTAGCTGATGGAGGAAGGAAGAGATCGAGGACGACAGGGGGCGAGGGTGATTCTTTTCGTTCTGCTTTGTCTCCTTTTTCTTTCTGGAGGGGGAAGTTGATGCTGGGGAGGAGATATCTGCCGGGAGAGGTGGTTCCAGCTGGGTTGGTCACGCGTCGTGCGTGACTGTACGGATGCGCGCGGTAAGAAGAGGTAAGAGGAAGGAATCGCGGGGGTGGGGGGGTGGGGTGGGAATCGGTCCGATGCCCGCCGGATGCGGGAAATCTGGCAGGCGCCAGCCCCCTAGTCGCGTCCTATAATTAAGTGGAAATATATACCTTAATCATATGAAATTTTCAATGTTTAGGGGTTCATTTTGCATTTTTCTCTAGGGACCCAAATTTTTGGAGGAGGACCCTTGCACCACGACACCCTTATGCTCTTAGTGCCGATCCACCGTATCACCCACTTGAAGCTGTCCGGCTAGTTGTGCCTTTCACTGAAAAAAGTATTCCTCGGACGAGTGTGACAATGATGACATGTCATCATTGTCGAGGACAACCACAATGTTGAGCTTCATATCACTCCAGCAAGCGGGGAGACACGACGAGCAAGCTATGGACACGAATGAGCAGGACTATAGATGAGACCGGTGACCTTTAGCGTCAAGGATGAGCAGACGGCGACACAAACTAGCCGGGCCACATAAAGTGTGGACTTTGGTTGGTTTGAACAGATAGGTTCTGATTGTTAGGAATAGGCAACTTGTATTCCTCTAGGGTCAAAGGCCACAATATATAGTACATGTACAGGTGGAAATATACAGGAAAAACCCCTAACAAGTGGGGACATACAATATACAAATATACATCTAACAGCCCCCATTAACCTCATGGTGGCTTGACAACTCTGAGTTTGAGAGAAAGAAAGTATGCTGCGCAATAGTCTGTGCCTTCGTAAAGAAATCCGCCAACTATAACTCTGAAGGCACATACTGAAGCGCAACAACCTGAGCATGTACCTGAGCATGTGTATAGAAAGCATCAACACCAATACGCTTGGTAAGCTCATGCTTGACCGGATCACGTGCAATACTAATAGCACCTGTACTGTCAGACAAAACCAGAATGGGTGTGGTAATAGAGACCCCAAAATCCGCAAGCAACCACCGTAACCAAGTCACCTCAGCAGTCAACAAGGCCATAGCACGCAACTCAACCTCAACACTAAAATGGGAAACCGATGTCTGTTTCTTCGTCTTCCAAGCAATGAGCGAACCACCAAGAAACACACAGTAAGCAGAAAGTGAACGGCGATCCGAAGGATCACTCGCCCACGTAGCATTCGAATAGCACTGGAGCTGGAACAAGGAAAGAAAAGACGAAGAGTGACCGTGCCATGAAGATAACGAAGAACACGGAGAAGATGACTATAGTGAACAGTGTTAGGGGCGGAAACAAACTGACTCAAAATATGAACATGATAAGATATGTCAGGACGAGTGACAACACGATAAACAAGACTCCGAACAATATGGTGATAGCGCGTCGGATCAGGAAGAGGATCACCACCAGTAGGGTGAAGCTTAACATTAAGATCCATAGGGGTCTCAACAGTGCGCTCATCCCCAAGAGCAGCACGAGCAAGAAGATCCTAAATATACTTTTCCTAGGAGATAAAAAAGCCATCAGAAGTGGAGAAAACCTCAATCCCAAGAAAATATCGAAGAGGACCAAGATCAGTCATAAGAAACTAATCACGAAGACGAGCCTTAACAAATGCAATATACTCAGGATCATCACCAGTAATGATCATATCATCAACATAGAGAATAAGAAGAGTGCGTCCACGAGGAGAAGTGTGAACAAATAGCACTGGATCATGAGCACTAGGAGAGACACCAGCAGCAATCACCACAGAGGCAAAGCGCTCAAACCAGGAACGAGGGGCATGTACAGGCCATAAAGAGAATGCCGAAGACGGCAAACCATCCCAGCTGGAACAGAATACCCAGGAGGAGGCTGCATATAAACCTCCTCACTCAACTCACCATTGAGGAATGAGTTCTGAACATCAAGCTGGGACACGGACCAGTGACGAACAGAAGCGACAGCAAGAAGAGTGCGCACAGTGGTCATATGAGCCACATGAGCAAAGGTCTCATCATAGTCACGACCGTGCTCCTGGTGAAAACCACGAGCCACAAGACGCGCTTTATAGCGCTCAAGAGATCCATCAGAGCGGGTCTTAATTTTATAGACCCACTTACAAGTGATAGGACGAACACCGTGAGGGGGAGAAACAAGATCCCAGGTGCCAGTGCGCTCAAGCGCAGCAATCTCCTCAGCCATGGCCATCTGCCATTCAGGATGATGCTCAGCATCCCGATAAGAAGTCAACTCGGAGGCAACAGAAAGATGATACTGACTAGGAGAGTAACGGTTGGGGGCACGACACTGACGAACAGGACGAGTAGAGGGAAGCTCATCAGAGGAACACGACTCATGAGACGATGATGAAGAAGAAGAAATAGCAGAGGAAGGCTCCGGAGAACGAGGAGAACTAGGGGAACTAGACGAACCAGAGGAGGATGGTGTCGAAGAAGAGACATCAGAGAGAGTGGGTCCTGAAGAAGACACAATAGGAGTAGAAGGAGGTGTGTCGGGAAAAAGAAGAAAAGAGATATCTTCCACCGGGTAGGTACCAGCGGTGGAACGAGGATAGAAAGGGCGCGTCTCATCAAAGGTAACGTCGCGAGAGATACGCATCCGACGACCAACGGGGTCCCAACAGCGATAGCTCTTATGCTCATCACTGTATCCAAGAAAGACACACTCAACAGACTGAGCGGTCAGTTTGCTGCGTTCGCGAGGGGCAAGGAGAACATAGCAAACACAACCAAACAGGTGAAGCATGGAGTAGTCTGGAGAATGACCAGATAGGCACTCAAGAGGGATACCACCCTGGCAGAGGGCTGAATATTGATGAGGTAAGCCGACGTAGCGCAGCCTCAGCCCAGAAATGCGGCGGAAGGGAAGAAGCAATTATCATGTCATGAGTGGTCTCAAGAAGATGGCGGTGCTTACGCTCAGCAACGCCATTCTGGGCATGTGCGTCGGGACAGGAGAAGTGAGCAAGGGTACCCTGCTCAGCAAGAACACCTCGCAACATCTGGGAGATATATTCACCAGCAGAATCGGCACGAAACACACGAATGGGTGTAGAATATTGAGTATGGACCATGGCCGCAAAACGCTGATATATGGAGAGCACTTCACTGGGAGAGCGCATAAAATACAACCAAGTGTACCGAGAAAAATCATCTATGAATAAAATATAGTAGCGATGGACCCCTTTCAAAGCGAAAGGAGCCGGACCCCAAACATCGGAATAAACTAAATCAAAAGGTCGCTGAGATACAGACGCGCTAGTAGGATAGGGAAGCTGAATCTGTTTGCCCAACCTGTAAACACCTATCTCTTGAGACAGACCCGAGAAGACCACGATGAACTAATGACGACAGGCGAGAGTCACAAAGGTGACCAAGATGATGATGCCACAGATGAAAAGAGCTGGTAGCAGAGGCGACGACCGGAGAAGAACTGGCAGATGAAGTGGAAGCGGAAGGAACACGAAGCCAGTCTAACTCCCAAAGTCCTGAAGAGTCATGGCTGCAAGGGCCAGCTCCAACCAGGGCCTGTGTGCGACGATCCTGGACAACACAAGAATCAACATCAAGAATGACGCGACAACCAGAGTCAGTAAGCTGGCTAGCAGAGAACAGATTCATCTTAAGACGAGGAACATGAGAAATATCAGGAACAGAAAAAGAAGAAGTAGAAAGGGTGCCCCGACTAGAAACAGGAAGAGAGGTACCATCGGCCGTGAGAACACGGACAGGAGAAGGGAGAGAACGAATAGCGGACAGAAGAGAAGACTCGGAGGTCATATGAAAAGAAGCTCTAGAATTTAGATACCACGGGGACGTACCTGACTGTGTAGAGGGTGGTGGTCACGCAATGCCTGAAGAATCAGTCACAGAACCAGCAATGCCCGTCGAAGAAGAGCCTATAGCAGCAAGCAGACCGTGAAGACTCCTGATAATGTCCTGATTAGAGAGAGCAACTGCTGAAGATCCGGAAGGAGCCGACTACCCACGAGCCTGGTGCTGCTGACGTAAACTGGGATCCCGTGCATAACAGGTGGCCCAAGTGTGGCCATCCATGCTACCGTAAGTGCAGTGACGAAGAGAACCACGGCGACCCTGACCACAAGCTTCTGGTCTTGACTCGACCGAGGCTGCGGTCTTGACTCGACCACGACCTAGAGGAGTGGGTAGTATCGGCGGTGGCACAGAGGACCGCGGCTGAGTCGAGGGAGCAGACGGCAGAGTAGGACCATGAGTAGCAAGCACATACGAAACCGCAAGAAGACCAGCACCACGGAGACGAGTCTCCTCATCCCGAAGCTCAGACAATGACATGGTTATACCCCGTGGGTACACGACCTCAGCATACCTGGTCTAGACCAAGGAAGGCCCACGGCAGATATACGTCGGCCCATGAAGACTTTCGGGTGGCCAAGGCCCATGACGCCTTTGGATCCTTGGAGAGCAATACTAGAGTAGATAGAAAATTCAAAGGGGTAAACCCTAAAACACAGAATCGACTCGGTCATTCACAGGACCTGCCTAACTCTATATAAAGGCTAGGAGGGCACGACCTAGAGCTCTGACTTCATACTTTCACATAGACACCTCCACGCCAGATTGCATCTGCGCACCCCCTATAACCTCCGGTTCCGCCGTAATCAAGAGCAGAAAAGCAGGAGTAGGGTTTTCCCTCCGGGGGCCTGAACCTGGGTAAACCTCGTGTCCCCGTGTTGCTTGTTTGCTAACCGTTCCGCGATCTCCAGCATCCCCATCTTCTCCAAAACCCAAGTCCATAACAATGGGCATTAACGAGATTAAACCTCGTCAATTGGCGCCGTCCGTGGGGTGGGAACTGGGGACGTTGATTGTGCGATCGTGACGGTCCCAACCTGAGCGATCTACAACTCCGCGGCGACGAAGAATCATCTCCTCTTCGGCGCCTTCGACTTCACCGCCCACTCACCGGCCACCATGAAGGACTTCGAGCCCGTTGGCGACGGTCTCGAGATCCTGTTCGGGAGCTTCTGCTTCCAAGTGGGGCAGATCGGCACTCTCCGCCTCCCAGAGCGGGTGCCCCTGCCATCGATCAGGCCCGCTTCATGGGCTCCACACCCTGTGCTACGCACCACATCGTCAACAGACGAGTCCTATGACAGCATCAGCTGCAACTCCGATCTGTGTGACCCGCCATCGGACGAAGGAACCTATGGTTCCAGATCCGAAAGCTGCGGCAGCAGCGATCCGATCTACAAGCGCTACCAGTGCGCCGCGGTTATCCAGGATCAAGAGCACAATCCTCCACCCAACCCGCAGGGTAGAAACGGTGGAAACAGAAGAAGCCAATCCCCCCATCCAACGGGGAAAACAACAATCGGGTCATCCACCTCGACAAGGAGGGATGGAATCAAGCACGTGAGGCCGTGGCAGGCAACAAGATCCTGCCCGCTGATGCCTCACGAGATCTGTTGATGGCATACCATATGCTCCTCATCGAGGAGCACAAGAAGCAGATCAAGATGCAGGAAGAGCTGGAAAAGCGCAAGAAGGCAGCTTCGGAGTCCAGTGCGTGGCGAGCTGCGCTCTCCGCCATGGGCATCGGCTCCATCTCACACGGCAACAACGGGAACAAGCACCGTTCTTGGATGGAGAACATGGACCCTAAAGAGCGCCGCGAGGTGACCCGAGCCCTCAACGCATCCTTCATGGAGATGGACGCCGACGACAACGTCATCCCAAAAACGCCGCAAGCTGCGATCATGGCAGCCACCGCGTACCTCGCGTCCCACCCAACTCCGGAGGGGGACCCGAAGAGGGCCATGCACAAGTCCGCGCTTATCGGGCTCGGACTCGTCGGAGCTGCGCTCCACGGAGAAGCTCCTGCGGAGCCGAAAAAGAAGGCCACGGTCAGATTCAACTGCAGCCCCACGCCCTCATCCGAGGACGAAGAGCATGACCTTCCTCGAAGGCATAAGAGCTCACGCCATCGCAGCCGCGACTACGATGCTCGAAACGAGCTAACGCAACGCAAGATTGACAAGGCACGCGCCAAGCGCGTATGCTCGTCTGAATCCGAGATGGACGAAGACGAAGGAGAACTCTGTGGAGCTCGATGCTTCATCAGATCTATTCGACGGATACGGATGCCGCGCAACTTCAAGCTCCCTTCGGACACTCCGAAATTCGACGGCACACAGGACCCCAAGGCGTGGCTCAGTGACCCACCACGTCCCGTCTCAAGCTGCCTGGCAGAGGGAAACCGCCATGCAATACCTTCAGCTGCAGCTGACAGGCGCAACTCGAATCTGGCTAAGCATCTTATCCTCAGGGTCCATTCGAAGTTGGGAGGAGCTGGCGTACAGTTTCGTCCGAAACTTCAAAGGCACCAGCAAGAGGTCTTCCTCGATCGAAGAGTTGCGAGCCTGCACCCAACAAACGGGCGAATCCATTTGCTCGTACATACTGCGCTGGTCCAACACCAAGAACTCCGCGGCGCACATCTCCGAAGAAAGGGCCATCGACGCCTTCAAGGACGGTGTCAAGCGCCAGGACTTCAAGGAAGAACTTGGACGCGTCAATCCCAAGACACTCGACCACCTCATGGACATCGCCAACAGGTGGGCCGACGGCGAGGACTCTGTTCACCGAGCGCACTCGGAGGAGGAAGATGACTACGGTCGGCGACGTGAACGCCATAGCAAGAGAATACCGCGCGTCTACGATGATCGCGACGGACC
Source organism: Avena insularis (assembly GCA_023614405.1). Classification (NCBI taxonomy): domain Eukaryota; kingdom Viridiplantae; phylum Streptophyta; class Magnoliopsida; order Poales; family Poaceae; genus Avena; species Avena insularis. The sequence goes on along the minus strand of CM042695.1, from coordinate 370,128,406 downwards.
CGACATGGTCGCGGATGGCTACGCCGACCATCGCAACGATGGCAACCGCAACAGTCGTGGCAGCGCCGCGATCGCGACGACGGACCCTCAGCATACGAAAAACTGTCGGGTCCATGCACCATCCACTTCTACATCGACAAGCAGGATGGCAAGAAGAAGGCAAGCCACATGCTCAAGGATTGCCGCGAGTTCCAGAAACTCAGCGAAATCATGGCTCAGATGAGGCACCAAGCCCCAAACCCCGGATTCAGGAATGCGCCCGCACCAGGCGAGATCGTGCATGGAGCTCCTCCACCACCACCCGAAGGCCCAAATCACCCAATCGCACCCGCAAAAAATAACAGTGGGCACGGGTACCCCCCGCCGTAAGGAGCACTGATGATCCAGAAGGGGCGCCCAACGAATAGGGTGCAGAAGAAAATCACCCGACAGATCAACCTGTCCGTGACAGCTCCACCCGCTATCCCTGAGTACCTCAGCGGATCGGAGTCCTGCATCACGTTCAGCCATTCGGATCACCCTTGCCAGGTCCCTCGCCCAGGTCATGCTGCCCTGGTGCTTGAGGCGCAGATCGGAGGTTTCGAGATGAGCCGCGTCTTCATGGACGGCGGCAGCGGCATCAACCTGATGTTCGCAAGCACTCTAGCAGCAATGCGGATCCCGCTGTGCAGCCTGGAACAGTCAGACACAACGTTCCATGGCATCGTTCCAGGAAAGGGCATATTCCCCCTGGGAAAGATATGGCTCGACGTCATCTTCGCCAAGCCGGATAACTTCCGATGCGAGCGGCTCGAGTTCGAGGTGGTGGACTGGCCATCACAATACCACGCCATCCTCGGGCGTGTAGCATTCGCAAGGTTCCTGGCAGTAACACACTACGCGTACCTGCTACTCAAGATGCCAGGACCCAGGGGCGTCATCACGGTCCACGGGAGCTTCACCCGATCGGACCACTGCGACGGGGACTTCAACATAATCTCCCAGTCATTCGGCATGCAGGAGGAGCTCGTAAGGCTCCGCGAGGTGACAGACAATGGGGAACCCCCAGTCGCACGGCAAAACGCACCTGACATGTCTTTCGACTCCACCGTCAACACAAAGAAGGTGCAGGTCCACCCGACGGACGCCTCCAAGACGACGCTGATCGCCAACAATCTCAGCCCCGCATAGGAAAGCGCGCTCGTCGAATTCCTCCGTGAGTGCTAGGAAATCTTCGCCTGGTGTCCTGCGGACATGCCAGGAGTTCCTAGGGAATTCGCCGAGCACGCACTCAACATCTTTCCAGACACCAAGCCCATCAAACAGTCCATCCGGAGACTGTCCGAGCCACGGGCCGAAGCCATAGGGATTGAGATAAACAGACTTCTCGCTGCAAACTTCATTAGGGAGATTAAGGAGAGCGAGTGGCTCGCCAATACTGTGATGGTCCCCAAAAAGGACACGGACATCCTGCGGATGTGCGTGGACTTCACGTCGCTAAACAAGCACTGCCCAAAGGACCACTTTCCTCTCCCTCGGATCGACCAGATCATCGATTCAACTGTAGGATGCGAGAAGCTCTCCTTCCTCGACGCGTACTCAGCTGGCTACAACCAGATTCAACTAAAGGTCAAAGATCAAGAGAAAATGACGTTCATCACGCCGTTCGGGGTGTTCTGCTACAACACAATGCCTTTCAGGCTAAAGAACACAGGTGCTACGTACCAGCGGTGCATACAGGCATGCCTCAAGGACCAGATCGGTCGCAACGTCCAAGTCTATGTCGACGACATAGTCATCAAAACCAGGGAGGCGAGAACGCTCATCGACGATCTCCACGAGACGTTCGATAATCTCGACCGCTACATGATCAAGCTTAACCCCGAAAAGTGCGCCTTCGGCGTCCCATCGGGTCAGCTGCTTGGTTACTTCATCTCCCAGCGAGGAATCGAGGCGAACCCAAAGAAAATATGGGCCATCATGGCCATGGAGAAGCCGAAAAACCTCAAAGGCGTCCAGCAACTCGCAGGGCGAATAGCGGCATTAAGCAGGTTCATCAGCCGCATGGGCGAGAAAGCACTACCATTCTATCAGCTGCTGCGCAAAGCTGACAAATTCGAGTGGACGCCCGAGGCGGATGACGCATTCAAAGATCTAAAGCGGCTGCTTTCTACCTCGCCCGTCTTGGTCACGCCAAAGGAGCGCGAGCCCTTACTGCTGTACATAGCAGCTACACACCAGGTGGTGAGCACCGTACTGGTGGTCGAGCGACCCGAGGAGGGCAAGACCCACGGGTCCAACACCCAATATACTACCTCAGCGAGGTATTGTCGCCAACAAAGGCGAGGTACCCTCACTACCAGAAACTCGCCTACGGCGTGTTCATGACGGCTCGTCGGTTGAGCCATTACTTCCAGGAGCACCAGGTGATGGTCGTCAACAAGGCACCCCTGAACAGCATCCTGAACAATTCGGAGGCTACCGGACACGTAGCCCTGTGGGGCATCGAGCTGTCACCCCTAGACATCGTCTACGAGAAGCGACTCGCAATTAAGTCCCAAGTCCTCCCGGACTTCCTTGTACACTGGATGGAGCTGCAGTTGCCAGACACCCCAGACATGTCACAGTCATGGAGGATGCATTTCGACGGCTCCAAGCGCGAAGCCGGAGCGGGAGCTGGGGTCATACTGACCTCCCCGCAGGGCGATAAGATGAAGTACATCCTCCGGATGAAGTTCCGAGCCTCCAACAACGAGGCAGAATACGAGGCCCTCATACACGGCATGAGGATGATGGAAAAAATCTGCGGCGCAACGCGCCTGGTCATCTACGGTGACTCCAACCTCGTTGTCCAGCAGACGATGAATGAGTGCGACGCGCACGCCGCCAACATGATTGCGTACCATGCACTCTACAACGCACTCGAAGGATGCTTCGATGGCTGCGAGCTTCGGCACGTCGGAAGAGAAAGCAACGAGGAGGCCTACAGACTCGCCAACATCGGCTCCACCTGCGCAAGGGTGCCGCCAGGTGTGTTCCTTGAACAAATCTGCGTGCCATCCATCAAGCGGAAATTCCCAAAGGGATCACCCGAAGAAGCAGAACACTCGGGGGCCACGCTACCCGAAGGTCATGAAGGACCCGCAAAACTGGACACAAAGGTCGCCGTGGTCAACCTAATGCAGGTCATGGAAGTCGAACAAACTTGGACGCGACCATACCTCCAGTACTTGATAGACGAAGAACTGCCTAATAGCCCGACGGATGCCCGACGCATATCTCGCCGGTCCAAAGCCTTTACCATCATCAATGGCGAGTTGTACAAGCGCAGCATTTCGGGTGTACTACAAAGGTGCGTCACCATCGGCGACGGAAAAACCATCATCCAAGACATCCACGGAGGCATCTGCGGCCATCATGCAGGCAGCCGCTCCCTTGTCGCCAAAGCTCTCCGAGTTGGATTCTACTGGCCAACGGCCATGACCGACGCCAAGGACATCGTCCGAATATGCAACGGGTGCCAAAGGTTCGCCGACAAACCGCACGCACCCGGGTCAGAGCTCAGGCCCATACCTTTAGCCTGGCCTTTCGCCCAATGGGGCCTCAACATTTTCGGCAAGCTACCTAGGTCCTCGAAAGGAGGACATGACTACCTCCTGGTCGCAGTTGACAAATTCATCAAGTGGATTGAGGCCATGCCGGTCAGTAACCAAAAGGGCAAAACTACCGTCAAGTTCTTTGAATCCATTGTTCAGGTTGGCGTACGCATAGCATCACCGACAATGGATCAAACTTCATCTCCAAAGAATTCCAGGACTTCCGCGAAGGCCTCGGAATCAACATCGCATATGCCTCAGTGGCGCACCCGCAAACAAACGGGCAGGTGGAGAAGGCCAACGGCCTAATCGGCGCCGGCATCAAGAAGCGCCTCATGAGTCCACTCGATCGACTCACCGGAGCCTGGACAAAAGAGCTACCCTCCGTCCTATGGAGCCTGCGTACCACGCCAAACAACTCCATCGGCTACACGCCATTCTTCATGGTGCACGGAGCCGAAGCCGTGCTACCAGCCGAAGTATGCCACCAGGCCCCTCGGGTCGTCGCTTATAGCGAAGCCGAATCCACGGCTGCACTCGAAGACGCCATCGACACACTCGACGAAGCGCGAGACATAGCAGCAGCTCGATCAGCGGTGTATCAGCAGAATCTCCGCAACTACCACAGCCGACGGCTGCGCCCAAGGTCCTTCGTCGAAGGATACCTAGTCTCGCGACTCAAGCAAGAGTGACCGAAGAAATTCAAGTCGCCATGGGAAGGACCCTACATCGTCACCGAGGTCATCCCAGGTGGCGCCTATCGCCTCAAGCACGTGGAGTCTGGAGTCGCATACTCCAACCCATGGAACGTCGCACAACTGCGACGATTCTACCCCTAGCTACCTTCCTCTTTACTTTCAATAAGGCTATTCAGCCAAGGCTACTCATCCGAACAATGTACCTCCTCCATTACGATATGAATAAAGCTAAGTGTCTCACCCCAAAATTTTGTTTACTACTCGCATTTTTACTCCATGCTACAAACGCACTCGGGGGCTCCCCCCACCTCACGACTTCGTCGACTGAGGATAACACGTGTACACCTGAGTAGCTGACCACGTCAGGCTAACGAAAAGGGCACGCATACGAACAAAGCATTATGTGCTAGCACAACAACCAAACCTTTATAACAAAGGGCAAAACACGCCCAGTCAAATATATAAAAATTTTACATCTATCTTTTTTTACAGGGTACTACCTACTCTGAAGAATAACTTGAGCACGCTGCTCAAACAGATCTACGATCTCTTCGGCATACTGCCTTACAACCGCGTAATACGGACGCATATCCCACTCACCACCATCTGGCCGAAGGGGTGGCCCAGCTGCTACAGCGGACAGATCTACGTCAGGACGGTGCAACCGCACAAGGGAGAGCGCAGCCTTTACCCCTGCGACGAGCTGATGCCGCACCAATTCCTTGACATGATGCACGTTCCGAAACTTCGACAGTAGACCAGAGAGAGTCGACGGTGCATCATCCAACGGAAACATCACATGCAGAACCGACGTGAGTGAAGTCTTCACCTGACGAAGCACTCACGATACTTGGTGAACGCAATCTTGCACCGTCGCAAGGACCATAGCACGGGCACGATCCATCCAGAAGAACCCACCGGCTTCCATGTCCTGTTGAGTCAAGCAATTGACCCGAACAGCAACACGCTCCTTCTCCTCCCTTGGAGCAAGGTTAGCACCTGCAATACTTGCAAGAAAGTAAGATGCAAGGCCAGCAGGCGCATCCGAAGAAATGGGCAACAGCTCGAAAAACTTACACTGAAGCTGCTCGGACAATCGAAGCAACTCCGCCATCAGGTACTCCTCTCTGGAAGCACCTCGATCCGCCTTGGATTTCCAAACGTCAGCATGGCCACGCACCCCAAGCAACTCTTTCTCGAGACTACGAATACGGTCTCGAAGAAACGCAAGCTGCAACGCATCATCCAAGGATGGCCGCAGCCATGCTGTAGGCGAGGTGTCAACGGGATCAGCACCCGAAGGGCCCTAGATCAATAGAAAGGCAAAGACATGAACACGCAGATGAAGGATCACAGAACTCAACAAATTCATTAAATGGAGCAAAAGCCACTACGTGGCACCAGGATTGTTCATCAAATAATTACAACAAAAGAAGCTACAACCATCCTATAACTACAGCGCCTACAAAACTGCACCCTGAGTAGCCTCGGAGCCGGATTGCCTCGCCTTGGCTTCCCCTAGCGCCGCATCGCCAGCAGATCAATCAGCTTCGGCCCATAACGCTTACAGTGAGCAGCATAGGTACCGAAGGCTACCTCGGATCCATCAACAGTCATCGGCATTCGGGAAGTGACCTGGGGAAGGTCCAACTCCGCTCCAGCCGCCAAGGCCATTGCCAGCTCAATGGATGCGCCGATGCCCTTCTGCTTGCGCTTGTACACCGCAGGTGCTTCGGCTGACAACGCCTTCGCCAGGGTATCAACATCTTCGAGGGTCACGCCCTTGGGGACAAGCTCCTTGTAGAAGCGCCCAAGGACCTCCTTGGCCTTGGCAAGCGAGTTAACGACGGTGCTGCAGCGATCTTCCACCGCTGCAGTAGCATCATCTAGAGCACTCCCGTTCTCCAGAGCACCGCGATCAAACTCAATGCCCGCGGCATCTAAAGAAAACAAAGGAAGCATCATGAATAAAAGCACTGCAAAAGAAAGACTAGAACATCCAAAAGAAGAAGGCCGATGCTCACCCGAAACAGCCTTGGCAGCCGCCATAAGCTTGCCGGCCACTTCTCTCTCGCACGAAGCCGTGGCCGTGGCGAGCTGCTCCTCGTGGTCGGTAGCCTCCTGCTGCAGGCGCTCCTTCGCCTCAGCCGCGTTGGCCAACTTCAGCTCGAGGCGCTCCCTTGCACCAACGGCGACCTCAGTTTTTTTCTCCGCTTGACCAAGGCTCTTTTTGAGAGCATCAATCGCACGAAGAGAGGCATTATGATCCTCTGCAGCAAGCAATACAAATGTCGGATTGAAGGACAAAATGCAAGAAGAAACAAAAGACCAAGGCATAACAATACCTTGAAGTTGTTTGAGGCTGGCCTCCAACGCCAGGTGCTTCTGCACCAGTTGGTTGGCACCCTGCACAAAAGGCTGCAAACAAGAACCACCAGTCAAAGAAGATCTTGGAGGCTACGCCCAAAAAGAATGAGCAGAAGCAAGTCACGCATAGGAAAAATGCTCGGGGCTCCCCCCGAGATACGAAAAACAAGCAATAAACTACCCTACAAATGCCCCCCCCCCGAGGTGGGAAAGAGAAACAGATCATTCTAGAAAGGCTCGGGGGCTCCCCCCGTGGCAGAAAGCAGAATACTTACATGATTCGACGACGACTCCGAAGGTCCGCTTGCAGCCTTCTGAGGCGCAACCACCCGAACCTCCTGCGGAGAAGGACCTGGAGCAGCGCCTTCAGAGGTGGCCACCGTCTGAGGATGAGGAAGCACGACCTTCGACTCCCCCGTCATCTCCCGAGCACCATCACTGGAGGAGTCGTTGGAAGAATGGCTGCACCAGGACAAGTTAGCACACGAACAAAGTAAACTGGCAAGAAAAGGCAATACAGGACTAAGAAAAACTTACGAGTCAAGGTCGCTCAAGTCAAAGACGGGAGGGGTCCTGAGGACCTTCTTCTCCTCTTTCTTCTCTTCCTTCTTTTCTTCCTTCTTCCGCTTCGCCTGCGGGTGCGGTGCCACAGCCCGCACGGGAATGGCAGGAATCGGAGAGGAAGAGCCTCCATGCCCATCACTGTGACGTTCAAGCCACAGCGGATTCCTAGGAGTCGGCGGAGTCGATGCATCCGAAGACTCGCTGGAGCTCCGTGTGCGCTTGCGAGTGTGGTCCTCGCTCGACTCGTTGGCCTCTTCAGCCGGAGACCGCGCCGATGGCAGCTCGGACATGGAATCCACCACTTCATTGTCTGGTGCAGTCGGAAACAATTTGGAAAGCGGTGGCGACATGCCCGACACCTTGAACTCCTGCACAAAAGAAGAAAATTTGTTAGCAAACAAATTCAAGTACAATGCAGTCGAAAATAGCGCTACGTGCATGTACCGAATCTACACCTGTGGAACAGGACACGAAGCAGAGAACGGAGAAGTCAGCGACTTCCCCGGGATATCCTCTCCAGCCTTGAACTTCAGAAGCGGGCGAAGGACACCATCGAGATCTCCTCTCGAGAATTCTTCAGCCGAAACCCTCGTCGGGTCACGACGACCAGCATAAAGGAACATCGGGTGCGCCCTAGCCTGGAGCGGTTGCACCCGACGTTGAGGAAGGTGCGGATGATATCCACACCGTTCACCTCCTTATCAGGAATCAGCTGGAGATCCTCCACCCGATGATAGAGAGACTCTATCTCCCCTACCTCGCCATCCAAGATCTGGTTCTTCCAGGACCTCTTCGGCTCGATCTTTTGGGAGGGGTCGAAAGGAACAAGACCAAAATCTTGCCCAGCCACCGTGGAGTCGCGGATGTAAAACCATCGCCTCTGCCAGTACTGTACAGATTCGGACATGGAAAAAGAGAAGAAAAGCAGATTGGGATTGAGGGAGATGATGCAGCCCCCAATGGGATAAACACCATCCGAACCAGATTGCCTCTTCACGTAATAGAGTTTCCGAAAGAGGCCAAAGTGTGGCTCGATACCAAGCCAGCACTCGCAGAAAGTGATAAAACAAGCAATGTGAAGAAGAGAATTGGGGGAAAGATGATGCAGTTGGACGCCGTAAAGAAAAAGCAGTCCATGAAGGAAGTCGTGGACTGGGAAGGAAAAGCCCCGAAGAACAAAAGCGAGGAACATAACCCGAAACCCAGCGGGGGGCGGGGGATTACCTTGTTGCCTGGGAGCTTGACGGCCTCCCTATCCTGCGGGATCAAGCCCCGCTCACGAAGCTTGCGGAGATCACTCTCCCGCGTCTCCGATCGCCGCCAGCCACCGTCGATGACACGAGTAGCGGCAGCACTCTTCTTGCCTCCAGCAACGCTGGTACCAACCATAGAAAAAGACTTCTTCGGCTTCCCCATTGATGTGCGGAGACGCCGGCAGTAAGAACATAGGATGGAAGAAGGAAATGTCCGAGGATATTCCAGCGCGCAGCAAGAAATCTCAGAGAACAACGGAGCAGTGAAATGAGAATGGCTGCAGTGAAAACAGACTAAGTTTTCCCCCAATGATTATAAGGATGAAGACGACGCACGATAACCGTCCATCAAGAAGACCTAACGCCAACGACAAGATCTGACCACACACGTGTCAGCATCGCAACGAACCGTCGCTAACACGCCGTCCACTACGCGCGGAAATCGAGGCGACGCCGTAATTATCTCCACGCCGCTCGTGACCGGTCAATTCAGGGTCAGAAGGTGGGACCCATGTTAAATCGATCAAGTCATCTTCGCGCAGAGACGCTTGAGGTAATCGATCAAAGATCGATGTCATCAAAAGCTATAATAGCAAAATTCACAATCCTTCGGCTCCAAAGCTAAGAGTACTCACTCGAATCTACGATTCAACCAACTACTCGGGGGCTACTCCTATTAGGAGCGCTGGTCGCGCACCCGAAAATAAACAAAACTACAGCACTGAACTACTTCTTCGAGTCCTACGTCGAGTCTGCGACTCCACTGCGGACTCGGGGGCTACTCCCATAGGGAGCATGGATTCAAGCATCCGAAAAATTTGTGTCCTACGGGCCTGAAGCTGAACAACTGTTGGAGATATGCCCTAGAGGCAATAATAAATGTAGTTATTATTATATCTTTGTGTTTACGATAAATGTTTATATTCATGCTATAATAGTATTAACAAGGAAACATTAATACTTGTGTGAATTGTAAACTTAATTTGAAGTCCCGAGTATAGCCTCTATACTTCACTAGCTTGTTGGTTGATTGATGATGGTAGTTTCCCTATCATGAACATTGAGATGTTATCAACAACAAGATCATATCGTTAGGAGAATGATATGGTGGACATACTCCTATAGATAAGCGTAGCATAAAGATCAAGTCATTTCAATAGTTCAATTGCTATATGCTTTCTGATACATAGTAACCTAATTCCTTCGACCATGAGATCATGCATATCACCTTTACTGGATGGATGCTTTGATGTCATCAAACACCACACCGTAACAGGGTGGCTATAAAGGTGGCATTGAGTGTTCGGAAAGTATTGGTTGAAACACATGGATCAAGAGTGGGATTTGTCCATCCACATGACGGATAGATATTCTCTGGCCCTCTCGTGAAATGTCATCCAATTAGCTTGCAAGCATGTGACTTGGTCACAAGGGATCACATATCACGGGAACGAGAAAAGAGTACTTATCAGTAACGAGGTTGAACTAGGTATGCAGAGATACCGACGATCATAACCTCGGATAAGTAACATATCGTGAGACAAAGGGAAATTGGTATCGTATGTAAATGGTTCATTCGATCGCAAAGTAATCGTAGAAGTATGTGGGAGCCATATGAATTTCCAGATTCCTCTATTGGTTATTGTTCGGAGAAGTGTCTCGATCATGTCCGCATAATTCACGAACCGTAGGGAGACACACTTAAGGATTCGACGTTGTTTGAGTAGTTATGGTATTATGAGAAAGAGACCGAATGTTGTTCGGAGTCTCGGATGGGATCCGGGATATCATGAGGAGATCCGGAATGGTCCGGAGAATAAGATTCATATAAGGAAAGTCCCGTTTCGGAGTAGCGGAATGATTCCGGTGTTTTCATCGGGAACATTCTAGAAGGTCCCGGAATGTCCGGCACTCCGGAGGGGGAAGGGGTACATGAATGTGTCATTGCATGTTGGAATGATTGCATCATATACTAAGTGTTCTCGCTGTCCAAAATAAAGGGTTTATTTAAATCCTAAATTGAAAAGTCAAACGGCTAGTTTGAAAGTCAAACGGCAATTTTGGGAAGTGGGAAAAGAGGAGGAAGTGGAAACCGAGTTGGGGAGGGATTCCCTCCTCCCCAAGCCGGCGCCCCACCTCAAGGCCGAGTTGGGGAGGGACTCCAATCCCTCCCCTTGGCCGCCGGCCCTCCCACCTATAAAGGGAGGAGCAGGGCCTCCCCTCCACACACAAAGTTTCCTATCCTCTAAACTAAACCCTAGATCTAGACCCCGGTTTAGAGCTATTTCGGTTTAGAGCCTTCTAATTGGTTTAGAGCCTTCTAATTGGTGTGTCTAATTACTAGACCACTAATAGCCTCTCTCATAAGCTCCACCATACTACGGCTTAAGCGAAGCCCTGGGATTCCCTCTACCTCCGGTACCACGCGTTGTCGCCGGAATCGCGAGGAGAGTGCTACAACCTCCGCTGCTTTGGAACAAGGGAGAGGAAGGTCTTCGTCAGTACCGAACGTGTGACCGATCGGGGCGCTGCTTGAACACGGCAGCTGGAAGGATCGTCTCTGCGATCTTGAGATCGGAAAAATCGACTACATCACCCACGAGAATCTGCTCTCGTTAAACACTTTGGAATCTTGAGGGTGAGTCATTCCATCGACTCGTTGCTACAATCTAGTAGATAGATCTTGGCTTGTTTGTTTGTATCACGATAGAAAATTTTGTTTTCCATGCTACGAACCCCTACAGGGTATCGAGCCGTGTCTATATGTAGATCTGTTGACGAGTAGAACACAATGGTCATTGTGGGCGTTGATGCTTTTATTGTAGATTGCTTTTGTGTACTTTGCATCTTGCGGTATGTTGGGATGAAGCGGCCGGGCTAACCTTACATGCCATCGTTCATGAGACTAGCTCCACGCTTGACATGCAACTCGTTTGGCATAAGTGGCTTTGCGGGTGCCTGTTTCTCCTAGCATAGTAAAGATCCAATTTACAACGGGTGATCAACAATGCTAGTATCAATGTTGTGGTTCTTGTTCGTAAGTTAGAACGACACTTATTGAAAGCCCCAAACCACGTAAAATATGCAAAGAAAGTAGAAGCGTCTAACTTTGTTTTGCGAGGGTGTCGATGATGTGATATGGCCATGATTGTGATTATATTTGATGTATGCAATGTTCCTTATTGTAAGTTGGCAACGGCAGGAGCCATATGGTTGTCTTTAATTTACATTAAGACCTCGTGTCTATTCAAAATAGTTGTAATAGTTGAAGCTGGTGGGCGACAACCATGAAGAAGCATCATTGACCTTGATGCTATGCGGTGATGATGGAGATCATGTTCGTGCTTGAAGATGGAGATCGGAAGCACAAAGAAGAAAATATATCATATCACATATTATGAATTGCATGTGATGTTAATCCTTTATGCATCTTGTATTGCTTAGTAGACGACGGTAGCATTATAAGATGATCCCTCATGCACATAAATTTCAAGTTCTAAAGTGTTCACCCTTAGTAAGCACCGTTGCCAAAACTTGCTGCTTCGAAGCACCACGTGATGATTGGGTGTCTTTGATTCTGCGGGTGAATACAACGTAAGCAAGCCAGATTTGCTTATGCGGTAGCTAAGGTTTGATCTTGACGAGCCTAGCATGTACAGACATGGCCTCAGGAACACGGATCGCCGAAAGGTAAAGCATGAATCATATAGTAGATATGATGAACATGATGATTGTTCGCCATTGAAACTATATCAACTCTCGTGATGACCGGTGTTGATGTAGTGTATTTGGTTCGTGTGATCACTAAAACAATGTGAGGGATGTTGTTTTGAGTGGGAGTTCACCTAGTTTAATTTCATTAATTAATTTGAACTCAATTTGTCATAAACTTAGTCTAAACTATTGCAAATATGTTGTAGATCAATGGCAGCCCCTACCATCAATTTTAATGCGTTCCTAGAGAAAGAAAAGTTGAAAAACAATGGAAGCAACTTCGCGGATTGGTTCCGCAATTTGAGGATTGTCCTCACAGCTGGTAATTTGACCTATGTGCTGGATGCACCGCTGGGTGACCCACCTGCAGCTGATGCTACCAATGAAGTAAAGAATGTTTACCTCGCTCGGAAGAATCAGTACTCCATAGTTCAGTGTGCTATCTTGTATGGTTTAGAATCGGAGCTTGTAAAAGGTTTGAAGAGTCGATCCATATGATATTGTCAAGGATCTCAAATTAATCTTTGAGACTCATGCAATTGAAAGTTATGAAGCTTCAAAAGTTCTTTAACTGCAAGATGGAAGAGGGTAGCTCAAGGTGAGCATGTGCTTAAGATGTCTGGGCACGCAAATAAACTCCAAAGTTTGGGTATAGTGATTCCTAATACTTTGGGGGTTTACCGCATCCTCCAATCACTACCACCAAGTTACAAGAACTTTGTGATGAACTACAACATGCGTAACATGAACAAAGAGTTGCCGAACTATTTGCTATGTTAAAATCTGCGAAGTGGAGATCAAGAAAGAGCACCAAGTGTTGATGGTCAATAAGACCACCAAATTCAAGGAAGGCAAGTCTAAGCGAAGGACACTTCAAGAAGGGTGGTAAGAAAGTTACCACGTGACGAAGAGGACCAAGGCTAGACTCAAGCCCGATCTTGAGTGCTTTACTGCAAGGGAGTAGGTCATCGAAGCGGAATTGCCCAAAGTACTTGGCGGATTTGAAGAACGGCAACATCAAGAAGAAAGGTATATCTGATATACATGTTATTGATGTGTATCTCACTAGTATTCGTAGTAGTGCACGGGTATTTGATACCGGTTCGGTTGCTCATATTTGTAACTCAAACAGAGTCGCAGAATAAACGAAAGCTAGTGAAGAACGAGGTGACGATGCGCGGGAAACGGATCAAAGGTTGATGTGATCGCTCGGCACGCTACCTCTTCATCTACCATCGGGATTAGTTTTATACTTAAATAATTGTTATTTGGTGCCTGCGTTAAGCATGAACATTATATCGGGATCTTGTTTATTGAGACGGTTACTTGTTTAAATCCGAGAATAATGGTTGTTCGATTTATATGAGTAATATGTTTTATGCACATGCACCTTTGATAGATGGTCTATTCATATTGAATCTCGATAGTGGAAATACACATATCAACAACATTGAGGCTAAACGTTTGAAATCAGCGATAATTCGACCTATATGTGGCAATCGCTGCCTTGGTCACATTGGAGTGAAGCGTATGAAGAAACTCCATTCGATGGACTTCTTGAATCACTTGATTTTGAATCACTTGAAAGATGCGAAGCATGTCGATGGGTAAAATGACTAAGACTCCATTTACGGTATGATGGAGCGAGCTACGGACTTATTGGAAATCATACATACCGATGTGTGTGGTCCAATGAGTGTAGCATCAGTGGTTATCGTTATGTTCTTACCTTCACGGATGACTTGAGTAGATATGGGTATATCTATTTCATGAAACATAAGTCCAAACTTTCGAGAAGTTTAAGGAGTTTCAAAGTGAGGTAGAGAATCAACGTAACAAGAAGATTAAAATTTCTACGCTCGATCGTGGAGGTGAATATCTAAGTTACGAGTTTGGCGAGCATTTTAAGAAATGTGGAATACTTTCAGCTTGACACCGCCGGGAACACCACAACAGAATGGTGTGTCTGAACGTCGAATCGAACTCTCTTAGATATGGTTCGCTTCTATGATGTCACTTACAGATTTACCGCTATCATTTTGGGGTTATGCATTAGAAACAGCGCATTCACTTTAAATAGGGCACCGCCTAAATCCGTTGAAACGACACCATATGAATTATGGTTTGGGAAGAAACCTAAATTGTCGCTCCTTAAAGTTTGGGGATGCGAAGCCTATGTAAAGAAGTTACAGACGGACAAGCTTGAACCCAAAGCGAAAAATGCGTCTTCATAGGATACGAAGGAAACTATTGGGTATACCTTCTATCATAGATCCGAAGGCAAAATCTTCGTTGCTAAGAATGGATCCTTTCTAGAGAAGGAATTTCTCTCGAAAGAAGTGACTGGAAGGAAAGTAGAACTCGACGAGGTTGTCGAACCTTCTCTCGAAATTGCGAGTAGCGCAGCACCGGAAGAAGTTCCTGTGGTGCCTGCACCAATAAGAGAGGAAGCTAATGATGATGATCATGAAACTTCGCTGAAGTTGCTACTGAGCCCTGGAGGTCAACGAGAACTCGTACCACTCCTGATTGGTATGATTCCGTTATGAATGTCATGTTGGTGGACAACACCGATGACCCTGAGACATATGAGGAAGCAATGATGAGCCCAGATTCCAATAAATGGCAAGAAGCCATGAAATTCGAGATTGGATCCATGTACGAAAACCAAGTATGGACTTTGGTGGACTTACCGGATGGCCGGAAGGCTGTCGAGAACAAATGGATTTTCAAGAAGAAAACAGATGTTGATGGTAATGTTACTGTCTATAAAGCTCGACTTGTCGCAAAAGGGTTTCGACAAATTCAAGGAGTTGACTACGATGAGACTTTCTCACCTGTAGCAAAGCTTAAGTCCGTGAGGATTATGTTAGCAATCGCTGCATATTATGATTATGAGATATGGCAGATGGATGTCAAAACAGCATTCCTCAATGGAGACATTGATGAAGAGTTGTATATGATGCAGCCCAAAGGTTTTGTCGATCCTAAAGATGCTAACAAGGTATGCAAGCTTCAACGGTCCATCTATGAATTGAAGCAAGCATCCCGAAGTTGGAATCAACGTTTTGATAAGGTAATCAAAAGTTTTGGTTTTATACAAACTTATGGAGAAGCTTGTATTTACAAGAAAGTGAGTGGAGCTCAGAGCATTCTTAATACTGTATGTGGATGACATATTGTTGATTGGGAATGATGTAGACCTTCTTAATAGTGTCAAAGAGTATTTGAATAATAGTTTTCAATGAAGGATCTTGGCGAAGCAGCTTACATATTAGGCATAAAGATTTATAGAGATAGATCGAACGCTAAATATCATTGTCACAAAGTACATATTTGGACAAAGTTCTAAAAGGTTTGGAATGGAAGATAGCAAGAAAGGGTTCTTGCCCATGTTGCTCAATACGACCTTGAGTAAAACTCAAAGTCCGACATCGCGTAAGATAGAGAAAGGATGAGTAAGACTCCTATGCCTCAGCCATAGGATCTCTAATGTATGCCATGCTATGTACTAGACCCGACATCGCATATGTTGTTAGTCTAACTAGCAGATATCAAAGTGATCCAGAGTGGATCATTGACACGGTCAAAACATCCTTAAGTACTTGAGAAGAACTAAGGATATGGTTCTTTCTTATGGAGGTGATGAACAGCTCGTTGTTAATGGTTACACCGATGCTAGTTGGAACACCGATCCGGATGATTCTAAATCACAACTGGATAATGATTTATTTTGAATGGTGCAGATTAGCTGGAGGAGTGCAAAGCAAAGCGTGGCGAGATCTTCAACTGAATCGGAATACATGGCTGCTTGGAGGCTTCACAAGAAGCGATATGGATGAAAGAGTTCATTACAGCTGGGTGTGGTTCCAAGTGCTACTGACCCAATGTCTATCATCGTGTGATGACATGGGCGCCATAGCCAATGCGCAAGAACCAAGGTCACACAAGAAGCTGAAGCATATCAAGCTACGTTTTCACGCTATTCGAGAACATATCCAGGATGGGGATATAAAGATTTGCAAAGTACACACAGATCTGAATGTGGCGGATCCGTTGACTAAACCTCTCCCGAGGGCAAAACATGACCAACACCAAACTGCCATGGGTGTTCGGTATATTACCATGTAATCTAGATTAGATGACTCTAGTGCAAGTGGGAGACTGTTGGAGATATGCCCTAGAGGCAATAATAAATGTAGTTATTATTATATCTTTGTGTTTATGATAAATGTTTATATTCATGCTATAATAGTATTAACAAGGAAACATTAATACTTGTGTGAATTGTAAACTTAATTTGAAGTCCCTAGTATAGCCTCTATACTTCACTAGCTTGTTGGTTGATTGATGATGGTAGTTTCCCTATCATGAACATTGAGATGTTATCAACAACAAGATCATATCGTTAGGAGAATGATATGGTGGACATACTCCTATAGATAAGCGTAGCATAAAGATCAAGTCATTTCAATAGTTCAATTGCTATATGCTTTCTGATACATAGTAACCTAATTCCTTCGACCATGAGATCATGCATATCACCTTTACTGGATGGATGCTTTGATGTCATCAAACACCACACCGTAACAGGGTGGCTATAAAGGTGGCATTGAGTGTTCGGAAAGTATTGGTTGAAACACATGGATCAAGAGTGGATTTGTCCATCCACATGACGGATAGATATTCTCTGGCCCTCTCGGTGAAATGTCATCCAATTAGCTTGCAAGCATGTGACTTGGTCACAAGGGATCACATATCACGGAACGAGAAAAGAGTACTTATCAAGAACGGTTGAACTAGGTATGCGAGATACCGACGATCATAACCTCGGATAAGTAACATATCGTGAGACAAAGGGAAATTGGTATCGTATGTAAATGGTTCATTCGACGCAAAGTAATCGAGAAGTATGTGGGAGCCATATGAATTTCCAGATTCCTCTATTGGTTATTGTTCGGAGAAGTGTCTCGATCATGTCCGCATAATTCACGAACCGTAGGGAGACACACTTAAGGATTCGACGTTGTTTGAGTAGTTATGGTATTATGAGAAAGAGACTGAATGTTGTTCGGAGTCTCGGATGGGATCCGGGATATCCTGAGGAGATCCGAATGGTCCGGAGAATAAGATTCATATAAGGAAAGTCCTGTTTGGAGTAGCGGAATGATTCCGTGTTTTCATCGGGAACATTCTAGAAGGTCCTGAATGTCCAAGACTGAGGGGGAAGGGGTACATGAATGTGTCATTGCATGTTGGAATGATTGCATCATATACTAAGTGTTCTCGCTGTCCAAAATAAAGGGTTTATTTAAATCCTAAATTGAAAAGTCAAACGGCTAGTTTGAAAGTCAAACGGCAATTTTGGGAAGTGGGAAAAGAGGAGGAAGTGGAAACCGAGTTTGGGAGGGATTCCCTCCTCCCAAGCCGCGCCCACCTCAAGGCCGAGTTGGGGAGGGACTCAATCCTCCCTTGGCCAGCCCTCCCACCTATAAAGGGAGGAGCAGGGCCTCCCCTCCACACACAAAGTTTCCTATCCTCTAAACTAAACCCTAGATCTAGACCCCGGTTTAGAGCTATTTCGGTTTAGAGCCTTCTAATTGGTTTAGAGCCTTCTAATTGGTGTGTCTAATTACTAGACCACTAATAGCCTCTCTCATAAGCTCCACCATACCGCACTTTAAGGCGAAGCCTGCGGGATTTCCTCTACCTCCGGTACCACGCTGCCAGCCGGAATCGCGAGGAGAGTGCTACAACCTCCGCTGCCTTTGGAACAAGGGAGAGGAAGGTCTTCACGAAAATCCGAACGTGTGACCCGATTGAGCTCATGGAAGCACGCTGGAAGGATCGTCTACGCGATCTTGAGATCGGAAAGAGTACGACTACATCACCCACGAGAATCTGCTCTCGTTAAACACTTTGGAATCTTCGAGGGTGAGTCATTCCATCGACTCGTTGCTACAATCTAGTAGATAGATCTTGGCTTGTTTGTTTGTATGCGATAGAAAATTTTTGTTTTCCATGCTACGAACCCCTACATATACCCCGCGGGTACACGACCTCAACATACATGGTCCAGCCCAAGGAAGGCCCACGGCAGATATACGTCGGCCCATGAAGACTTTCGGGTGGCCAAGGCCCATGACGCATTCGGATCCTTGGAGAGCAAGACTAGAGTAGATAAAAAATTCAAAGGGGTAAACCCTAAAACCTGTAACCGACTCGGTCTGTGCCTGGGACCTTCCTAACTCTATATAAAGGCTAGGAGGGCACGACCTAGAGCTCTGACTTCATACTTTTGCATAGACACCTCCACGCCAGATTGCATCTGCGCACCCCTGTAACCTTCGGTTCCGCCGTAATCAAGAGCAGACAAGAAGGAGTAGGGTTTTCCCTCCGGGGGCCTGAACCTGGGTAAACCACGTGTCCCCGTGTTGCTTGTTTGCTAACCGTTCCGCGTTCTCCAGCATCCCCATCTTTTCCAAAACCCAAGTCCATAACAATGGGCATTAACGAGATTAAACCTCGTCAGACAACACCTCAGAGAGCGGAACGCGACCACGAGCATTCAACTGAGCACAGCGGGGCTCGAACTCCTGGCGGAGCTGAGACAGAAACTCATAGATACGGTGGAACTCCAAATCCGAGCGCACAATCTGGCAGCACGGACACGTGCCACAAACAGCAGTACATAGAGAATCAAGCCGATGCCAGATAGCAGCACTCTGAGTATAGAACTCATCAATAGTGGAATCACTCTGCTGAAGAGCATGCTCCTGGCGAACCACGGACAGGTAAAGAGCATTCCCAGACGGCTGATAGCGCTGACGAAGATGTGCCCACTGAGCGGCAATAGTAGGGAGACTCATGAACTCAGCAGCAAACTGGGGTAGGACACTGGAGGTGAGAACGGCAGCAGCACGAGCATCCTCATCGACCCACTGAGTCTAGGCGGTCAGATCATGGCGATAGGTCTCGAGATCAGCAGAGTACTGTTTGAACTTCAGCTCATAAGCAGCAACATCACTATCATCGGCACTCTGAACAGCATCCTTGGCCTCCTGAGAAGCAACAGCACCGAGAACAATCGGCGTCGGCAGAATAGGAGCCACATTAGCAGGGGGCACGGCGGAGAGGAGACTCGCCGGAGAGCATATCCCAAAGACGGAGACCGCGCATGTGAATACGCATAAAGGCAGCGAATCAGGATAAATCGCGCCATCGAAGATCACCGGGCAGCGAGGAATCGCATCATAGCCCGATGCAGAAGACATCTCTGTCTCTCACTTTTTTTGGTCAACGCTCAAATCAGAATCGATCTAGACACAGTCGATTCCAACGAGGCAGAGGAGGCCGGCGGGAGGCAGAGCGACTGGAGGCCGGCGAAGGAAGGCCGGAGACGGGGCGGGCGGGACCGGCGGCCGGCGGCGGTGCCGGAGACGGGGCGGACGGCGGCGGACCTGGCCGGCGGTGAAGAGGCAGGAGGTAGGCCGACGGTTGGCGATGCAGAGGCGGGGTCGACGGGCGGAGTCGACGCAGACGGCCGACGTCGGCGGAGGTCCGGCGGCGGGCGGCTGGGGAGAAGCTCCGGGTGAGACCGACGAGCGGAGTCGACGCAGAAGCTCGGCGAGATCGATCCGATCTAGGTGAAATCAGGGCAGATCTGGACCGAAACAAAATCGATCGGGACAAAAACGGGCGACGACCGGCGGCGGCAACGACGGCAAGGCCGGCGGCAACAGGGACGGTGGCGGCTGCGGCGACGAAGTTGCGAAGAGAGGATGAGGCTAACCTTGCTCTGATACCATGTTAGGAATAGGCAACTTGTATTCCTCTGGGGCCAAAGGCCACGATATATAGTACATGTACAAGTGGAAATATACAGGAAAACCCCCTAACAAGTGGGGACATACAATATATAAATATACATCTAACACTGATTAGGAATATAACCTTTTTTGTGCCACCGGTTATGCACATAAACATTGTTCTTCGTTTTGATGAGATGTGACATTTTCTCATAGAGGGGCAAAAAAAGCCCCTGGTTCCATTAAAATGCAACCAAGGGAGTCACAAGAGATACGAGCTGTGAACTCGTCTGTTAAGCAAACATGTTTAGACCCAGAACTGGGAAGTGAAAAACGAAAATCTAGAACCTACAGGAAGCTATATATTACAGGATCAGATGAGCATTTTCCAAAAGATTCTTGCAGGCAACCTCCTCGCGCCATTTCATCAGAGGATCAGCTGCCGGGCCATCAGCTGTTCGAGGTTTATTTCGGAACAAACATAGGTTTTACAATGGAAAATAAACTCTCTCAGGTATTCAGACATAGACATGAGGTGTGGTGTGGACTTTTTTCTTCCGGCAGTGAGAAAAGTTCAATGTGGAGTCCAAGGAGACTACATGTTGCACCAATACTTCTGGCACGTGCAGGACACGACTCTCCTGATGCTACTCATTCCTCCTGTTGCCAACCCATCCTACGCACATTTTCTTATCTAGATGTGCAAGTGCTTGCTCTGAGACAGCCAAGTGTGCTCTGCTCGCTGATAGACGTAACCATAGCATGTTATATAGGTGAGAAAATATTGCGTGCAGAGATGAGAAGAGAACCCGTGTTATTAATTTTACCCTTTTAACTCTGAGTGGGTTGTAGGCAGACTGCTCAGATACTATCATTAAAGTACTAGCAAGTAGGTGAGATGTGCATATATTTTTTTTGGCTTCCGGATTTTTCAACAATTAAATATAAATCATATTTCGATTTTTAGATTAAAAACACGTATGCAAATGTTGATTTCTATACATATCTATAAAATCGCATTAATAAAGAATTTTAGCATTCCGTGCTACCTTAAAAAGTGTGGATAGCAAGAAGTATATCAATTATAGATCAACATATATCAGCTCAAAATTGATGCGTGTCTGATACTGTTCGTCTGCCTCTTGTACCATCCATCGGACATGTTAATGATCTGATGCCATCCAATGGCCATGGATTTGCGTCGGACAAACATTGTACAAAAGAACGTCGGACGCATAGCTCTCGTATCACTTTGTACTACTAGTACAAGAGCTTTGGTTTGGGAAAGGGTAAACTATGCAGGTGCAGTAAACACCTTTTTTTTCATACAATCCCTATAACTATCATCAGATAATGGAACAAACACAAACACAAACCACAAGTATGATCCACCTAGGGGATCTTAGAGTTACAGAACAAGAAACAACCAGGTCTTTTAACAAACAAACACCAAAATAAAAGATTGGGGCACCTAATTGTGAGAACAAAGATCCAGGCAGATATGGGGTGTTGTTGTATATTTGGTGATGTGATTGTGAGGCATGTTTGCTTACATGCTCTCTACAGATATTCCAAACAATGTTTCAGTTACACTTCACGAGGCCGAATGGAATGAAATCAGAATAGAATTCTAAGAGATATTAGATGTGCCGAGGAAATGCTCAATAGTATAAGTAGAATGTATTCTTTTGAAGGAGAAATCACATGAACTCCGCATCGACTGATACACACCCATTCATTACTATGAAAAACCATTTGTCACGTGGAAGTTTTTATGTATCACTAACACTATTAGACCTATATCAATAGTTGTTAAAAATAGCTTGTGCTACCCTCCCCAAAGTGGCTGCAACCAAATTCAAGAAAATACCGTACCTCCACACCGAGAGTCCACGAGCTTTATTTTCTACCACACTAGTAGAAAACATGCCTTTCGTCCAGGCCATTAGTCCTGGCTGTGGCTGGGGCCAGAACTAATGGCCCGCGTCGGACGGCCCGAGCCACCCCAAACCATAGGTCCCGGTCGTTAGACCCCATTAGTCCCGGTCTGAGACACAAACCGGGATTAAAGGGCCCTGGCCTCGCTGTGGGCATCGCCTTTAGTCCCGGTTTGTATCTCAGACCGGGACTAGTGGTCTGGCCCTATATATATATGCACAGCCCCTCCCCCTCTCAACTGTTTTTTTCCTGGTGGGAGAGGTGGTGTTGTTGTGCTATTTTTTTTCTTGTTCATATGCACTAGAGGTGTTCGGTGAAATGTCCATTAGAGCGATGCGAGTTTAGTTCACACAAGACAGACATGATATAAGGTGTCCGAGCCACACTTAAGTTTTCTCATCTTTGTTTCCAAGTGTAATAAAAGGTTAGCAACTATTTTCTCGTTTAAACCGTGCGGTACTAATTTTAGCATAGTGATTGCGTTTGATATATATTTGTATGATACAGATGAGCCATCCATGGATGTACGGTGACCGACTCTCTTCCGCTTTCAGAGAAGGCGTGCGTTCTTTTTGAATTGTGGCCGAGGAGAACAAGCGGCGGGATGCTTTTATGTGTTGTCCATGTGTTGACTGTAGGAACAAGAAGGCTCACACTTCCGCAAGAGTCATTCATAACCACCTGCTTCGGTCTGGTTTTATGTCCGGCTATAATGTTTGGACCAAAGATGGAGAAAGAGGGGTTGTGATGGAATACAGTGATGAAGAAGAGAACGATGATGACAACTACCGATCTATGTTCCCTGAATACGCTGATACCGCAATGGAAGACAATAAAGAAGAATGAGGTGAATAACGGAAACCAGACCGGCCCGCTGATGATCTTGGTCGGGTCATTTCTGATGCAAAGCGAGACTGCGATACAGAAAAGGAGAGGTTGCAGTTTGAGCAGATGTTACAGGACCACAACAAATTATTGTACCCAACTTGTAGATGGCCAGAAGAAGCTGGGTAGCACACTAGAATTGCTGAAGTGGAAGGCAGAGACCGGTGTGACTGACTCGGGATTTGAGAAGTTGCTGGTACTCATGAAGAGGTTGATTCCAAGAAATAACGAATTGTCCGCCAGTACATACGAAGCAAAGAAGATCGTCCGCCCTCTAGGATTAGATGTGCATAAGATACATGTGTGCCCTAATGACTGCATCCTCTACCGCGGTGAGAAGTACGAGAATTTGGATAAATGCCCGGTATGCACTGCATTGCGGTATAAGATCAGAAAAGATGACCCTGGTGATGTTGATGGCGAGCCACCCAGGAAGAGGGTTCCTGCCAAGGTGATGTGGTATGCTCCTATAATACCACGATTGAAACATTTGTTCAGAAACAAAGAGCATGCCAAGTTTTTGTGATGGCACATGGAAGAACGTAAGAAAGACGGGATGTTGAGGCACCCCGCTGATGGTCGACAATGGAGAAAAATCGAGAGAGACTTCCCGGACTTTGCTGGTGACGCAAGAAACTTATGGTTTGGTCTAAGTACAGATGGCATGAATCCTTTTGGGGAGCAGAGCTGCAGTCACAGCACCTGGCCCGTCACTCTATGTATCTACAACCTTCCTCCTTGGTTGTGCATGAAGCGGAAGTTCATTATGATGCCAGTGCTCATCCAAGGCCCGAAGCAACCCGGCAACTCCCAGTGCCTAAGCCACGGGAGGTGAAAACCCAAAGAGATGGAACCATCACACGAGCGCATAGCTCAGGTGAGATCCCTAAAGAATCTTCCAGGTATCATCGACCCTGGTGTCCAACGCAGCCATATAGCGATGGACGTGCTCGTCCTCCCTGACATGACGACGTACCACCTCCTCGGTGGTCGGCTCCCTCTGCACCCTTCCTAGACCAGGCGACCTCCACCAAAGAAGCTCCAGGTCGACGACGACACCCGAATTCCTCACCAAGTTACGCATCCCGGAAGGTAGTGCCAGCCTGGCGGAGCCCAGTCTCGGACATGCCCGGTGGAGCTTAGTACTCCATCGTTACCGCCGAGTCGACTACGAGGATGCAGGATGGGCATCCTAAAGTAGGCGGTGAGGAATGTGTGTATGTGTGGGTGGCCATGACGGTCACACTATTAATAGAGGGAAAGGGCGGGCCAGGCTGGGCCAGGCAACACTAATAATAGGGGTTGAACCTTTAGTCCCGGTTGGAGAAACCAACCGCGACTGAAGGGATTGCGAAAGGCTGGGCCAGGCAGCACTAATAATAGGGGTTGAATCTTTAGTCCTGGTTGGAGAAACCAACCACGACTGAAGGGATTACGGCAGGCTGGGCCAGGCAGCACTAATAATTTGGGGTTGAACCTTTAGTCCCGGTTGGAGAAACCAACTGTGACTGAAGGGATTGCGGCAGGCTGGGCCAGGCAGCACTAATAATAGGGGTTGAACCTTTAGTCCTGGTTGGATGAACCGTTAGTCCCGCTTGAAGACACCAACCGGGACAAAACACGAGTGAGCACTAATAATAGGGGTGAGTGTCGACACTATGCCGAGCTGCTTGTACTATAAATAGGCATCCTTGTGAGTCCAGTCCTACAGCCAGTTTGAGGCATCTCCAAGATGGTCTTCAAGATCAGGGACACCACTACGATTAGTTTCAGGGAGATGACGTCGGAGCCCAGTCCTCCGGCATCTCCAAGAAACTGGTCATTGAGGCACTCCCTAATATGTGAAATTAGGTTAGCTCCCAGGCATATTGATCTAGTTAGAGAAGTTACAAGCTGCAAGATGGTCTTCGATATCAGGGACACCACTACGGACATTCAGGGAGATGCCGCCGGAGCCCAGTCCTCCGGCATCTCCAAGAAACTGGTCATAGAGGCACTCCCTAATATATGAAATTAGGTTAGCTCCCAGGCATATTGATCTTGTTAGAGAAGTTACAAGCTGCAAGATGGTCTTCGAGAACAGGGACACCACTACGGCCAGTTTCTAGGAGATGCCGACGGAGCCGAGTCCTCCAGCATCTCCAACAAATTGGTCATAGAGGCACTCCCTAATATGTGACCGCATGTGTTTGGAGATCAGATCTTCATGGTAAGTACGAATCGGTACAACATCTTCATAGTTTGGGAAAGTCGTAGTATGAATCGGAACTACAGGCCCTCCTTTAGTCCCGGTCCAACCACAAAATGGGATAACACTCAAGACATTTATTAATATTTAAAAAATGAGACTACGAAATCGGGACTAAAGGCCCCCTTTAGTCCCGGTCCAGCCATAAACCAGGACTAACACTCAATACATTTATTAATATTAAAAACCGGTTCAAACCGGGACTAGCTAATACTCAGGACTAAAGCTGCCCCCTTTAGTCA
The DNA here is from genome assembly GCA_023614405.1 of Avena insularis. Lineage (NCBI taxonomy): Eukaryota > Viridiplantae > Streptophyta > Magnoliopsida > Poales > Poaceae > Avena > Avena insularis. The sequence goes on along the minus strand of CM042695.1, from coordinate 370,103,114 downwards.
TAATCATGCGTAGTCCTATAGTACGCAGCTTCAGGGTCTTCTTCGCCATCGTCGTCATCATTGTCATCGTCACCTGCCACTCCGGGGATCCTCTGCCCAGCCATGGCATATATTGGGGGCACCTGCCACTCTTGCATCGGATTCACGACGAGCGAGGGAGGGGTCTCCCAGAAGACGATGCCGCTACCGCCGGGCGGGGGAGGGGCATTCTTGTATCTCTGTGGCGGGTGACTTGTGGGGACCGTAGGCGAGGATGGTCTCCCCCGGCGATGTAGCGCATCACGCCGATGATAGTACGGTTCGCACACCACAGACGGTGGCCGGCTTCGTTGTGGTTCACCGGGGACGGGCTATCACCATCGTACCTGGCGAGCTCCCTTTCCTGCCGGTTAGCAAAGAAGGCATTCCAGGTGTCGTAGTTGTCGGGATCCAACTAGGGAACCATCGGCTGCTCCGGCGTGAGCTCGTGGTAGAAGTGGTTCATGATGGCCGCCTGTCGGGTGGAGCCTTGAGGCACAGGAGGAACAGGAACCCTCTAGCGCTCAGCATCCAGCCGGTGGCCGGTAGCCTGGTGGGCAAGGGTAGCTTGAGGCGCATGGGGACGGAGAGAGTGCATAGAAAAGAAATGGCTGAATAACTATCTAACTGAAAGCTAACCGATAGTTTACTCTTTGTCAAACTGAACTTGTTGAAGCTTGTTCAAGACAAGAGATTGACCAACACTGTAGTCGAGCTCTTACCATGGATTTCGTTCTATGAGTTCAAATCGCTGCCAAAACATCTCGGTCGACCCAGAGAGATTTTTTCCTGTGCCGCTCATTCTCAATATTTCCAGCAACTAGACGAGTCTATGTAGAGAAAGATTTCGTTTTACTGATAGAAAAAAGGGCAACCGTTGCTCGTATGGAAAGTTGCACCGTGATCCCTTCACACTCAAGCACTTAACTAATTGAGGCCTCTATAGTTACCTATAGAGTACTCATATATATAGACGAGAAACCTGTTCCCAAATATGCATGTTTTTTCCCCTCGGCTTTTAAATAAGAGTAGGATCACTCTGATATGATCTTCTGACAAATACGAGTACAAGAGCATCTAGACGATACACTAACAGGTACTATATCTAATAAGTAGTAGTAGTCCATTACTTTTGGAAAAATCTACTAGCATCGACCGTGTTCAAATTATTAGCTAAACCGGCCTCTGCAAAAATTGTGTTGTTCTTCTTTACATAAGGAATCAGTTTTTTTCAAAGTGGGGTGCTTGGCCCCGGCCTCTGCATAAAGTGAAGCACATAGTCTTTTTATTATAGAGTTTTAGTATGCAAATTATTACAATCATGGCTTAGGTAAGGTTTAAGTATCAACCATGAAAAAAAAATGAAAAGCAACAAGAAGCTATCTATTTTGAAGTCTACTAGTATGCCACCACCCAGCAGCATGAAAAAAGAAGTCCTGAACGACCATGAGCATACGATTACATAAGGAATCAGTTGTAGCAATAAATAAAGCATCCACGGACTTCTCAAATCAAGGGAACTTTAGTCAGAATTAAGATAGAAATTATGTTTCTCGAGCATTTACTTCATTCTAGTTCACCGCCAATAAAAAATGTTGAATATTCACTAGTGCAATGTTGTTTTAACCGTCCAACTAGTGATCTCCAGATGGTAGTGGTGGCCATTACAAATCAATAAACTCAGTCCCTTCATCTATCTGCATCTCGCTGCTTTAGCTACACCTTCAGACTCGAAGGGTGTGTTTGGTAGCCTAGGCAACAACAGGATTTGGGCCATGTTATGCATCATGTTTGTTAACCTGTATGAGGAATAGTTGTGTAGGTTGGGCTCTTCTCTCCACTCCGTTTGGTTGCCTGCACATCTGCATTTTGGCCCGTCCTATGCAACATATGTTATTTGGTTGCGCACATAAGGCCTCTTATGGTCACCTTTGTCCAAAACATGGTGAGCTTACCATGTCCTACAACATATCATACACAAGAACCTAGTACAAGATCAACTTGACGATCACCGGAAGGAGAATGACGATGATGAAATCTTTGAGTCTATCCTGTTTGATAGGATGATGTTCTCTGTCTGCAACAATCTGCACATGTTGCTCTTCATCGGTTACAAACTCCACCTGGCGTTTTCCCCCGAAAACAATGTCTACTTGTTTTCTCCATGGTTGTTGTTCTCATGAGCCAAGTAGCAATTGTTGTTCTAATGGGCCAAGAAGGTGAAGTAATCCTCATCCCCTCCTCCCTAGTCCATAGTGTCAAATCCTTCATAGATGTTGTTGGAGCAACGGTTGCTTGATCTTGGCACTTACTCTATTCGGTGTACACTATTGGACACCTCCCTATGTACACCACATAGTAGTTTGTGTATGAGTCACAAGAGTAATATATTAATGTAGAACATGTCAAGATCATCATAAGCATCTAACAGTCACAACTAACAGCACAACTTCATACTAACAGGTGCATACATGATCATTATCAAAAGAGGATCACAAGTTCATCCTTCTACTATGGTGTTTACCTACCACCACATCAAAAGTGGGTGTCATCCTACCACCGCTAGTTCGCCATCACATGAGGGGTTAGTATAGACCACCTCATGAAAATATACAAGTCATAAAATGTTTTTAGGACCTAGTTACAACAAAAAATGTATATTATAAGTAGGATCAGTTCATCATCGACACCATCATCATCATGCATGCCACCTCTGGGTATGAAGCAACCGAAGCTCTAGTTGTAGTACTAGGCCAGGAAGGTCCATTGTAGGATCCTATGCGGCTATTGAATGCTGACGGAGATGGTGCCTTGGGCCTTGTTGTCCACGAGGTGGCCAAGAGTCGCCATGAGATACTCCTTAGTGAAGCCAACAATGTCCATGACAACCCGATACAGTTCAGGGTGCATATCAATGGCATTCTTGTCCCTAATAGCATGTGCAACATCCTTGACACCGTCCGGTCATGATGGCAAAGGTTTGGATCCCGTCGTCAGCTTAGACACCCTTCTTCATATTTCCATTAGCAGTAGCTTCCCGAGCATAGAAAGCCTTGTCAGGGACATCAAGGAACATGGTGTCATACTCTTGTGTGTTAGCGTCTTCAACTTTAGGAGTATCAAGGGGCTCACCTGACCCCATGGAAAACCTGATGGTTGCAAGACCGTACAAGAAGATTGTATGCATCTAGTAGACATAGTTATATGGGCTTGTTCAGGAATTCGGTGTCCTTCTTGTGACTAGATCAGTGTAAGAGAGTGTGCTAGTTGTGAATGGCAGTTCTCATGCAAGAGAGTGGGTTAGTAAGGCAGTTATATGTGTGCTAGCCTGCATATGCCCCTGGTAGTGCTCCTAGGACAAAAGAATCTTGAATGTGTCCTCACACCATTGTGTGCCCCTAAGGTCTCTCAGCTTGCTTATCTGGATCCAACGCACCATACACTTCCTCAAGTGATTGATGTACACGTGATTTCCTAAAATCTCGGTGTCGTAGTGCTTGAATAGAGCTTTGGCGGAAGCATTCAGATGGATGTCCTTGAATCCATTTTCAGTCTGGATGCCGCTCTTCACAATCTCACACATCTTGTTAAGAACAAAGTTGTACATGTAGTGGAGACATTTCATGGCCCCCTTCATTTGTGCCTTCTTCTGCATGTGAAGATATCTAGCAACAAAAAGATGATCTATAACAAGTGGTGTGCAATATTTAGCTCAAGACACAATTTTTATTTTGTAATACAAATCAAGCCTATGAATCAAGCTAGAAACTATAGATCAAGGCTATGCATCAACCTAAAAACTACACAAGAGATCTACAAACCCTAGCAACATTGCAGATCTAAGAACACTAGGTGGAGGTCTGGTCACTTACCATCATCACAGGAGGTGGACGACAAAGCTGACCGTTGTAGGAACAAGATGAAGTAGCCTTCATGCTACCGCCACTATTGATGATGTCGCCGCCGAAGACCGGAGATGAGGGGGCTTCTTACTGACGCGGATCAACTTGGGAATGGAGCTCGATGCGGGTGGGGGGGTGGAGGGATGAAAGGTTGAGAGTCGGCGGTGAATGGGGAGGGTATAAATACGTGAGGGTTTCGGCGGGAGATGAGGGAATCTCTCCTTTCCCTTTTTCGCTGCAGGGTAAAAACTCCTGCTAGCGCCATTTGTCGATCGCGCTCATGTGGGGAGCACCGCTTTTTTACATCAGGTGAGTGCATGATGAGCTTGGCTCCCTAGAAACGTCCAAATCGAGCATTGCAGTTGGCGCTGACTAGAGGCTGCTTTAATGTTCACATCGGTGCAATCCAAAGTCACATGCGGGCGTCCAAACAGCTCGTTTCCATCGTGCCAAGGATAGAGTAGGCCTCATGCATGTTACCAAACGTGCCCGAAAGTTGTGTGAGTATCCATGTGTTAGGACCAAACAGTATGAGGGTAGATTTTCCAATTGAATAAACATGTGTATAATACTACATTTTCCAAGTAAGTACCCTGTACGGATTCATTGTGTAGCTTCAATGATAACCAGCAAGGAATTATAACTTTTTTTATGGTTCAACAAGGATACAATCGCGACTAATAGACTGTAAACAAAATAGGACAAAGTCATACTTACTTTGTTTTAAAATATAAGATGCTTTAGATTTGTGAAGGTAATACATCTAGACGCTATTTAGTGTGTAGGATCAGACAGGTTTATTCCGAATCTATACACTAAAAGACGTCTAGATACATTGCTTTCATAAAGGTTTATGTATCAATCTTATGTGATCTGTGATCATGACTCTGTAATACACTGAATGTTAAAATAAATGGCTGTGTGCATCAATTGATGCAGAGGCCGGGGCTTATGCTCCTTTTTGAAAAAAAAAGATACATTGCTTTCACAAATCTAAGACATCTTATATTATAAAACGGAGGGAGTATTTCTCTCCGGGATCAGGTCGGTTTGCCCATGTTGTCAAAAAGTCTCTCAAGGACAAAACAAAACATTTCATGGTGCTACTCTCGTTCCCATGTTTTGTCCGAAACTACTTAAGTATAATTGTATTGCCCTCGTTTTCCCATAATCTCGAGATTTTGGGTGAACTGGTTTGGTGAATGCAGTTCTACAGAAACCATTAAAGTTTTGTAGTATAAAAATTTGTACTATACAAATCGGGAGTATTTATGAATTCTCCAGGACCTGTGCATGTTACATCCATTCCTCTCCCAGCCGTAGCGTCATGCGAATGTTTATGGACTGTGGTGAAGCCTACAAATAAAAACACCTGCCAGGCCATGAGGTTCCAAGCAGACACTCTCAAGACCCTTGGTGAACTCCTTTTGAAAAGTGGTTGACAATTTGGGGATGCAGTTACACACCGCTTTTGCTGCCGAGCTAGCTAGCTTGCCGTCTCTAGGGACACCCTGATTCTTGTAGCCCGAGCTTGTGTCAAGTCAGGGAAAGTCCCTTTCCTATTCTCCGTTCTTTTCGATCGAGAATGAAAAGTTCTATAGAAGTTTGAGCTAGCTAGCTACTACATACTCCTACCGGTAGAAGTATGTGTACAAGAACAAGACCTGTAGTTTTGGGGCAGGGTATGATGCAGTGCAGCTGCAGTAAACACGCTGTGGATCAGAGATTCAGAGAGATGGGCCGGGCTGTATATTTGGCGATGTAGTTATGAGCTCTCTCTCTGCTTACTTGCTTTCCGCAGATACTACTTTACAGCCCACGCAGCACTTAACTGCACTGAGTTGGCGCACTTCACGAGGCAAAATGGACTGAAATCAGATTAGTACGAAGAGAGAGAGAGAGAGAGAGAGAGAGAGAGAGAGAGAGAGAGAGAGAGAGAGAGAGAGAGAATCAGCCAAAACATTCTCTTGAATGTGCTCAGCCAATTTGTTTTTTTCCAAGTCATAATCCACACTGTATAACCAAAAGAATCATGTGATTGACTTCACCATGGAGACGTTAAAACATAAGTCCAAAACTCTACACTACGAAACATGCATATGTACCAAATACTACCTCCATTTGTAAGTACATGACGTCCAACAAACTTGTTCTCAAACTAGTCTTTTGTATCTTTAAAAACAAATTAGCAAGATGGTCTGCGAGGGCATCGTCTTTTTTTGCTGATAGTAAAAAACATCTCATATGTGAAAAACGTAATTCATTTTAACTTGTGTAAAGTGGTTACTGTGCCACCAGAATATCTGTTTTGAAACATTGTTAGTGTTTTTCTTATACATTCCTAGTCTCTCCCCCTAATCGCCTGATGGTTAAAGTAGGTGGTCTACTCTTCCGCTCACATTGGTTCGTTGTGTCATGCAACGATAACTACACGCACTTGTAATGAATATAGTTTCATGAAACATATTCATGTTAAAGAAATACTTGGATGGCACATATATTCAAGATTTTAATCAACCACTAATTTGTTGCATCTCATGTCGCAGATAATATTTTAAAGTCCCATTGCACCACCAAATTCATCCCAGATGGTTAACAATAAAGCTCATTGGTACAATTGCCATACTGCCCAAGACTTTATTTCAAATATTTGGTCCACGTGATGGATGGAAAACAAAAAAAAACTTTGACCACAATGAGTACACGTACTTGATTGTAAAAGAAATAGAAACCAAGGACGACATGAAAGTAAATTGTATTACATCATGGGGAATACTTATGACAGCAATAATCATGATCAAATATATTCTTAGAAAAATTTAGGCCCAAAGAAAGTTCTCAATTCAATTTACTGTGACCACAAACCTTTTAGAATTATTTTTGATTAAATCATGGAAAAAATATGAGCTCTGTAAGTCATGAGAAAAATTATATTTGTAGTTTAAAACTAGTGTGATCACAAATCCTTTTAAGTAAACTCCACCAATTTGTTGTGTCGATGGCAAAGGTGAAACCCTGTATGAGTGTATTCTTCTCATGGCAATCCAATATATTGGTATATCTACTTTTATAGTAACATCACTGCACTCTCTAATGACCAACTGAAAAACTCCACTTTTATGTACATCTTGTACTTAATCTCTCTTCTTCAATAGACACAGACTATGTTAACTGTTGATTACATCATGGGAAATACATATGAGCATAGTGAGTAATGAGAAAATATATATTTGAAAATGTAAGACCAAATCAACTTGTAATTTAAAACTAGTGTGATCAAAAATCATTTTAAGTAAACTTCGCAAATTTGTTGTGTTGATGGCAAAGGTGAAACCCTATATTAGTGTATTCTTCTCATGGTAATCCAATATATTGGTATATCTACTTTTATAGTGACATCATTGCACTCTCTAATGACCAACTAAAAACTCCACTTCTATGTACATCGTGTACCTCATCTCTCTTCTTCAATTGACATAGACTATGTTACCTGTTTATTACATCATGGGAAATACATATGAGATCAATAAGTCATAGGTAGAGACATTTGTGTTAATTTTAGACCCAAAGAAAGTTATACTTTCAAATTAGTGTGATCCCAAATCTTTTTAAAATTATTTTACCTAAAACTCTACCGATCTGTTATGTGAATGGAGAAGGTGAAATCTTGCATTATCTAGTTAGATCAACACTCAAGGCTAAAATTTATACTGTCAAATAAATAGGGTTTACTTAAGAAATGATCCTACGATACTTGGACCATTCCGTTGCAACCGAAAATATTTTTATAAATAATGTAAAACAAAAATAATGTTTCCTCATTAAATATATTGATTGGCTAAATAGTATGGATTTTAAATTAATGACTATGTGTCGTTTGTGCATGCTATTAAATTGGCATGGACATATGAATATACGTTCATATAATTAAAAAAATGTATCCTAGTTAAATATATAGGTCAACTGAATATAGTATGGATTTAATTATACTTGCAGTTGATGTTTTACCTCTCGGTTCTGTTCTAAAAAATATGCAAACTCTCATGTTGTTAGAAGTATGTGACCGTATGTATCAGACGCTTGATATAGGAAGAATATGCGTTCAAGAGTTTGTATTCTCACAGGAGTTTGTAAAGATGGTACTTTTCTTATATGAAACTTTTACATTTTTACCATTGTGAACATAAGATGCATGGCCAAATGAATTGTCCATGAAGGATAATTGGCAAGTGCGAAAATTTCTAGATCATTGACATGATATTTTTGTGGCTACTTTCTGTTGGAGTAATCATTGCCTTGATTATGAACTAGATGCTTAATATAATTAAACTATGTGTTTATGAGTTGGTATTCTCATTGAAGCTCAGATAATATTTTTCTTATAATAGTGTGAAAATTTAATGTTCTCCATGAAGGATGCATCGTCCATGAAGGAGCTAAATGCCTCTTTGACTCCATAATTCCTTTCACCTCAAGCCTCCTCTCTGCCATTTTTTTTATGTTTTATTGAAAAGAACAATTTCGATCTCCGCCTAGTTGACATTACCTCGATAAAGTCTCCCAGAGATGAAGGGGAGATTAAACAATCTCTTAAGTTAGTTTGGGTATGTTACATTAGTGTACTTTTTGCTACAATGTCGTTTGTGTTTTTTCGCAATGTCTCGCAACTTGTGTCATATGGAATTAAAGCTTATATTCTATTTTTAACTATTGGTGTTTTCATATGGATCAATGTTTACTGCGAAGTACTCCATGGAACTGGTAGTTCTCATGACTTGTCATTTCATTTATTTTCTACTCTTGACAATTTTGCTATCATATTGGTGGTTGGACAATGGATGTCTTGCAAGGAGCGTGGTTCTAGAACCATTGTGTGTCATGCCTCCTAGGGTCCTACTCTCTATATTCAATATGCTATACTATTTGCAAAACTTGTGGTGTTAATTTAGCATTTATAAATTATGTTTTTTAATTTTACATATACTCAGTGATATGGTATGCGTGCCTAAAGCAGTCTAATTTAGATCCTCTTATATACTTTTGTTAAGCGAGGCTGACACCAGTTCCCACATTTCTATACACACACGTCAAGACACGCCTAAGCTGAACATAAACTATATATATCGATCACCTTTTTTATTTTTTTATGGTATAACATTGATGTTTTTTCTGTCAGCGAGCAGCTTTTGGCTAAAGCTATCTTCATTTGCATGTTCGTGTTTGGCGCAAAATTTTCCATCATCAATCAGTTATGTTTTCATCAGCTATCTCCTTTTTGGCTACAGTTAGCTTCACAAACGATGTCCGGTTAGGCACCCAATTTTCAATTTCATATCTGCTAGTTTAGATTTTGTTTGCCATACGTGTCCATATTGAGTACAAAGAAAAACTTATATCCAACTACCAAATATGCTACATTTGTTGATAGAGACACGTTTCGATTCTACGACCCCAAGTGTGATGAATTAATTATAGTTTATACTGAAGTTTTGTACTTTGAACTTATTTGTAGCATGCATAGTATGATAATATTTTACATAGCTAACCACATAACAAAGTTGTTGAATATTAGTTATTTGTTATAATTTTATATTGTAGATAGCAGAAAATCACTTCTGATTCTTTGCCCAAAAATCATGTTTTGAGCTATCAAAAAAGTTTGAAAATAATTCATACGTACATCTCCACATTCAATTTACACATGCAAAGTTTCACGAAAAACTAATATTGTTTATGGGTTGTATAAAAAGACAAAGAAAATGCTTCGTGGGAAGTTGTTTTAGCACCATTTTTGCCTTTTACACCGGTTTACGTGGAACTACTTTGTGCAGATATAGCGCATGGAGGGGAACACATGAATTTTCCCCCATAATTTATTAGCATTTTAGAATGCATTTAAAGTAAATTTTAAATAAATGGAGCATATGCTCTTGGGTTCCAAACGGCCTTCTCATGAAAAATACATTTTCATTGCATTTTAGAAATACTTTTTGTAATATTACTTAGCTCATAAATATTTCTTCAAGAATTCCATAAACTATATATTATTACACATTTATGGTAGAGATATCTAAATCATATATGATTTAAAAATATCTTATTTGATGTTTTAGTCCATGAGTAGGTAAGCATACTTGTAGAAACTTCGAAAGCGTAAATTGAATTTTCACTGGATTTATTATTTGTTTTTTCGTGGTCAACTGTGTCTTGCGAGTAATTATGGATTATAATATAAGTTGACAAAGTCTATATGCTATATACTACATGGTATTGAAATATAAATGCTAATAGTTATCACCGGCTAATAAATTTATACTCCATGTGCTCCTAGATATAAGGTATATTTAGGGGTGGACATGCAGCTCGAGGCTCGACTCGGCTTGGAGGACGGTCAAGCCAAGCCTAAACCTTGCTATTTAGGCTCTAGGCTCAACAAGCCGGATCGAAAGCTCGATAAAATTAAAAAATTCTTCATGACCTTTGCTGAAATTGTAAGAATTCACAGTTTTATACAAGCTTTGACCATGCTTTCACAAATACATCAACAAAATAGTTGAACAAGTTATATAATAGTACCATTACAACACAAGTTTCATAACACAAACTGACCACTTGGTCTAACAGGAGTCTCATACATGAGTACATGACAAACACATGAACATAGTTCAACTTCAACAAAAGTAACAGGAGCCATGATATCGCAAACATAGTTCAACTTCAATCACAAACAGTAAGTGTTGGCCATCAGCAATTCAGTGGTTTGGTTTGTAAGTTGCCGTTGGTTTGATGGAGGAGCAATGCAGCCTTCCCTAAACCATGTGCAATACAAGTACAAGAATTGTGCAGTTATGTACTTAAGTGAAAGTATTCCTGAACCTTGAAATTTTGTGAAACAGACAGTAGTTTAGATGGGCTCAACCAAAGTTGGCCTTTGCCTATTTGTGTGTGGTAACCAATGTTTTTTTGTCAACTACTTTGTATCCTACCAAGATCGACAAAAGATCAGCTCCCTGGTTATCTAATTGTTTCGATTGCCCTGAATTGCAGGTTAGGCTTGTAGGACACATGATGAATAAGAATGAGCGGGTCAGAAATGTATAGTTTATTCTTGATGATGGTACAGGCAGGATAGAGGTGAATCGCTGGTGAGTGTCATGCATTGCTTTGATCTGTCTACCTGGGATACTAGATTTCATTAAAATTGTAATCTATGCACGAAGCTACTGCCTACTGGTAAACAAAAATCATACTAGTAATCGATGCACAAAGCTAACTAGCTAATTCAGTACACGGGAATGGACCCTACAGACGTTGGTGAGCTAATTCAGTACACGGAAATCAAACCCACCTACTCAATACCAGAACACGGGAGGTGAGGCGTAGCTGGAGCAGGCGGCGTCGTACCTGGGCGGCGTCGCCGCCACCGGCGGAGGGCGGGCGGACCGGCCGGCGGGCTAACCCTAACCCTAGCTAGACGAGGGCACGAGGAATCAGTCCGGGAGCAGCTGCTGCGCCATGGAAGAAGGGAAGGAGGAGGAGGACTGGAGCTGGAGGCGGCAGCCGGCGTCGGTGGCGGCAGCCGGCGACGGGGAGGAGGAAGATGGGGGCGAGGTCGCGAGAGGAGAAAGGGTCGGGGTGTGCGCGTCTCGCGTCTGGGTGGGGCCTGCGGGTGCGGGCCTGCAGCGGGGTGGGATTTTTTTGGGGTAGGTGGGCGGCTCGTCGAGCCGTTCGAGCGAGCCGCGAGCCTTTCGAGCCGAGCCGCGAGCCCTCTTTGCAGTGTATTTTCAGCATCAAGCTGAGCCCAGACTCGGCTCGATTTTTGCAAGCTTCGGCGAGCCGAGCCGCTCCTCGGCTCGGCTCGATTCCACCCCTAGGTATATTTGTTTATGAGGAAAATTACAGAGTATAGGATGTACTCCCTCCGTCCCAAAATAGATGTCTCAGATTTGTCAAAATTTAAATGAATCTAGACACTATTTAGTATATAAGTTCATTCAAATTTTGACATATCTAAGACATCTATTTTGGGCGGAGGGAGTATTTCTTTGTACCACGTGCTTGGAAAGAGTTTTAAGGGATTTCGTTACATTTCATTATCTCATGCAGATTCCTCTATTTTTTTCATGTTAATTAGCCAAGGTTAATCCCGCCGAAAAACTGGTTTGTTTCACATGTGTTTTTCAATTTCCATGGCAAATTACATCTTGGAACCGAGGGGGTAATAGATTATATATAGTAACACTTTGGCATACATACGGTATGATTATTTTGGTACGCTCACATGTAATGCGCTTGGTATCTTTTGTGTTGTAAACAAGTGCTCATGGAAATTTCTCATATGAAAATACGTGAACACAATTAACCATCTAAATATAGTTTATATTGTTTTTATTCAACTTCTATGACTGATTTAGATTGTTGTGTTCCTACATATGTGGTACACCCAATTAATCTATATGGACCTGCTCCTACAAATTAGGTATGTTGTTTTTTGGACTGTAGCATTTTTGAATTTTCCTCTCCACTCGCTAGGGTTGCCAAAGACATTCCGCACCCTGCGCTGGGGATAGAGCCAGAGGAAGAAGGTGGTGTACGTGGTGGTGTGCGCAGTCCACGACGCATTATCTGTACATGTGGGAATTCAAAGCCCTGGACCGGACCCTGCCACCTTTCCGCCCCGGCTCTGAGCCACGAGAGAGAGAGAGAGAGAGAGAGAGAGAGAGAGAGAGAGAGAGAGAGAGAGAGAGAGAGAGAGAGAGGATGGGATGCCAGAAGCAGCGAGCAGTGCACGCAATAGAAGCCCAACTGGCCGGAGCCGATGAGAAACATATAAAGCCAGGGCCGGCCCGGCCGGGACGTACTGGCTAGCTAGCTAGCTAGCGACGCAGTTAATACTCGGCGTCCTGCTGGGTCATTCCTCCATAAATTGCCACCAGTGCCCCGTCGTCCTCCTCGCCAGCATCCCCACCACCCTCCCCTTGCCCTCTTCAAGAAAACTCCCGTACCCTTCTTCTTCCTTCTTCCCAACATGCCTTGCAAGCCCATGCCCTGCTCCTCCTTCTAGTGATCTATCTATCTAGCCTCTCTTCCTCCATGGCTTGGTGCCTAGAGCTTAGGTTTTGGCCATGGTGGTTTGTGGGGTATGTTGGCTGGCTCGATGCACGCGTCCTCGCCGGTCGCCGGTCGCCGGCCGGTCGGCGGGTGGAGGCGTACGTCGGACCAGGCTTCATTCCTTCCAAACCTCGAAGCATCCAGACACATTGCTTAATTACTAGCTTGAGGCGTATTGTTTTGCGGCATGATGCCTGGATTAGGTTAAGGGGTATGTTGTCTGGCCCGGTGCCCCCGGTCGGTCGATCTCCTCGGCGCGACTCTCCCTTCATCCGGAGATGTAGTACGCCCGTTGATCGGGGACCTCGGACCAGGCTTCATTCCCTTTAACCATGCCGGCATTTTAGAATTTTAGAAACCATCCGATCCGCGTGCGCTCACGCATGCTTTGTTCGATATATATATTAAGCCAAGCGATTTGGTTATCTAGCTCGAGCCCCCTGGTCGAGATCGATCACATCTTGGACCGTCCCTTCCAGGGAGACGTTCGTTGATATATCCACCGGCCGGGGCTCTCTCGGTCCAGATTTCAATCGCCTTAACCATGCATGCTGCGTTCAGTGTTTCTCGGCACCGTCGCGCCGGCCCGGCGCCGCGGTAATATATAAGTTGTTGGTGAGCAAGCTAAGACATCTGTTACCTTAGATCCTTCAACTGCTTACACTTGCTAGTTAGCTGCGCAGGGTTGATTAGTTGAAATGGTCTAGTATGCAGATGCCATTTCTTTTGCCGTTCTCCCGGCCCGTTCGTCCTCATGCTCTCTAGCAAGGGTGCAGCCTGCATGCATTCTATAGCCTTAATTGCATGGTTAATTAGTTGAAACTGTTTTCATAGATATATGACATTATTCCTCTTGCTCTAGTCTTGCTAGATGCATGCAGCCTGTTGCAGGTTTACTTATTATTGTACTATTTTCTTTCATACTAGTCTTTGCCTGGAAATAAACAACCTCGCTCGTTGCAGCATTTTCTCTCTATAGATCGAAGATCGAACGTATACGCAGCAGCAGGTCAGAGCTATTCGTAGTAGTGATTCGCAGCTAAGCATGCTATGATCGCGTGATTAGGTTTAATCTATCTCTACGTACGCATGGTTGTTTTCGCCTCACCGTTTCCTCCAATCCAAGGCTTCGTGAGCTTCTTGGCGGGCGACGTGGCTAGGAGGAGGAGGACCGGTTTCTCGCAGCTTTCGCATTAGGCATGATTATGCAATCATTTGGATCGCGCGGCTAGATAGATAAGGCGTGGAAGCGAATGATGCGGCCATAATTGCAGCCGTCCCGCCCACCCGCCCGGGCAAGGCGGGCATTGGTTGCAGCCTCGATGCATGGGCGCCCGGCCGGTGACAAACTTCTCCCGTCTTTCCCCGTGTCTCTTCCGGCACCAGTGCCCTGCTGCTCATCCAGGACAGGTCCTCGCTTGAGTGCGACAGCAGAGAAAAGAGGGAGGAGAGAGAGGCCCCGTCCCGTGCGTCCAGACCGGACAGATGCATGCATGCATGCATGGACCTAACTAGCTCTAACTAGCTGCCCTCCTCCTCCTCCTCCTTAAATGCCCTAACTAGCTCCCACTGCGTATGTTCAGGCAGCTAGGGCATGGCGCCATAGCCTTTTCTCCTCTGTGTCTGTGTGTGTTTGTATGCACGGATGGATCCACGCGCGCCCGCTACGTACTCATCCCCGTTCCGTGCCTAGCGCAACGGACTGTGCGCAGCAGTGCCTCCTGCGCTCGACTTTCTCCGGCCGGTCGCGCGGGAGCTTTTTAGTTTTGAACTGTAGCTGCCTGTGCGTGTGTGTGCGCAGTAGGATTTTTTAGGTTACATACAGTGTAGGGAAGAGGGAGAGGGTAGGAGACTCGAACGGAGGCACGTTGCACTACCTCCCTGCGTAGACTTAAATTAATGTCCTGCAAACTGCGGCAGTGGGCCACCCGCTGCAGTGATGAAGCACATCAAGGGGCCCTGGATGTCAGCACTGCGTGGTGGTGCAGTATAGTGCGCACCACTGAATACCGATGCTGAAGCCACCACGTACGTATACGTACAGCAAGTATTTTTGACTCTTCAATTCGACCACGCCATATACATGCATGGTTCGGTTCGTCGGTCAGAGATCGATTATTCATGCAGGTCCTTTTCTCCAGTGTGATGACCGCCCCAGAGTTCCTTCATGCAAAAGAGCCTCAGGTTCATCATCTCTTCTACAGCGACCTCATGTTCATCATCGTCTACAATGAAGAAATACACCACCCGCAAGTGTGTGGATGATCAAGGAGAACAAATGAACAGTTGAACGGTGCATGCGCCTGGATAGATGTTGAGATCAAATCCGTGTCCAACATGCGCATGGAGTTCGATCTTCTTCATGCAAAGGAGGCTCACGTTCATCTTCTCCCTCATCGCAAGCCTAAATCGATATGTAGTACTTGTGGCATGCTCATTTATTTACTCTCTCCGTGTATCCAAGCAGTGGTTCAGCTGGAGCACCTTAATTGAGGTTGGGAAGTTTTTTGTTTTCTTTTGTTGCAGAGTCCTTAATCTGTCTTAGAATACCCAAAGTAACGTCCACTCTTGTAAGGACGGAGGGAGTACTACACCATAAGTAAAAAATGCCGAGCCAAAAAACGTTTTGTTGTAATGTTTTCTTGATTTCTGCTGGCTCTCATCAATGCATGGGAGTGTACGTACGTGTACGGCGTGCACAGGCTCCGTAGGCTTCTTCCAGCAACATCTGCTTGCTGCAGCTCACTGCATTACTCACTGTGTATCTAGCAGTATCTATCTCCCGGAGGAATTACCGGGGCCAACGTTTGCTTGCACGTTTCACCTTGGTGCAGTGGTGTTGGTTGGTGTGACGGCTTGACCGGCTGAAAGAACGGGATCCACAAAACCCGTGTGTCTTGCACTAGCATGCACGCACCCCAACCTTGCAGCTCTAGATCGATGCTTCTCTCGCGGTGAATTTTGCAAATGGTAAAGTTTCTAAAAAGGTGGTCATCAAGATCAATGTGTGTTCGTGTCGCCTCGTTCCGTGGATGTTGAACGAAGAGGTCGGGCAGGCAGGCTGACAGAAAGACTAGCGTACTACTACGTACAACGTACAGTGCAAGTGGAAGTAGCTAGCTAAGGTAGTACTAGCTTGTGCCTAGCTAGTTTCAGCTTGGAGTGGAGGTCGCTGTGTACTTCCGCACGTACTACGTACATGTGCCGTGCTTTGCGTACGTCACTGATTTCAATACCAGTACGGGGCTTCCTTCTTCCCGTGTAGCAGTACTAGTTGCACTTTCGGTCAAGTACGCGCCGTGCTCTAGAGTCTATCTCCGAATGCAGTGCGACTGCCTACCTAAGTTAGCGTAGATAATTCTGGGGTGCTTCAAAGTCTACCTAAATTGTACTAGTACGATTTTTCTAAAATTTTGGTACAAGCAGCATTAGGATTCTCGGCAATTGCATTCTGTCTGAAGTTTCTAAGTTTCGAATAACTCGAAGTTATGAGTAGTAAGGTTTGTTTTCCTTTGCTCTAGTGGCCACCCCTGAAACATAGGGCGTGTTTGGTATCGGTGCGAGTTTTTCCCACGCATGCAACTTGTACGCGCGGGGACTACTCGCCAGAATTGGGCTCTAGGCCAAATTCTCCCTCTTATTTTGGTTCTTCGCATTGACATTATTTACGACTTGGACAGAATTGAGGCCCCTGTTGTTTGTTGTTTGGTGGGCTGTATTAGGACTTGGAGAAAGAAATGTGCGTGTTTGGTTTCAGCTATCTCATGTGCTCTGGTAACCTCTTCCTCTGATGGTGAGCTTAGCACTTATCATAAGTAAGTCTTAACCACAGTAAGCATGCACCAAAGTACATAAACATTGTAGCAATAGAACGACATAAGTTCACGACAATCAAAGTCAGACAACAAAGTAGACAGCAAAGATCATAGGTCGATCATGGCAAGGGCTAGATCATGTTGCGGGCACTTCTTCATGACTTCAATCGTGGTGTAGTCGAAGGTGATGACCTTGAACAGGTCATCCTTCAGCATCTTGAAGGTCAAGAAGTACCCAATCTTGACCTGGTGTGCAATGACTAAGCCAGCCCACCCCTGGTCAAGGCAGATCCTGCCGCTGACATCCCGAAGCTTCACCATCCAACTGCATCCTTTGTTCGTCTTCAGCACGATCGTCCTCGGCACATTTCCGAGGAAAGGTCTAAATCCATCAGAGATTGGAAGTAGGTCTAACCCAGGTGCCAAGATGACCTTGGCAAAATGTGTTGGACCTACCTGGTCGTGGAAGTGCCCTATCTTGAGAGGCATGCCCCTCGCCATGTTGCTTCTTCTTCCCTCAACATCATTGTTCCCCCTCTTGGAGGAACTACCGTCAGCAGCATCCCTGGAGCATGCTCCTCCATTGGTGGGGAGAGCACCTCCTATCAACGCCTTCGAGCACTACAACAAGAATCAACACATGTGATCAGGCATGAACAATCAACATAACACATGGCCTCATATGCAATGTCACAAAGGCAAAGGGATTATCCTCATGAGCAACATAAATGAACAATGAATTTGGTTAGCACACAAATTTGTTCATAAAGAGGATCCCCTTACATGTCATTGTGCTACTTACTAATCATTGGCCAAAGGATGCAAAACACGACCAAACTGATGCCCGGCCAGCCTCAGAATAACTAGCACAAACAAGGTAGAGCTGGTGCTACAGGGAACCAGAGGACTTGCACAACCAATTTTTTTTTGCATACCATCCGCTTCCTATAGAACCAGCTCTATGAACACATTATGCTAGGTGTCATCACAAGCTGCGTTCACAAAATAAAGAACAATTTCCTCATAGCACAGAGCATTAACAACATGAAGCAATGATCCTACCGAACCAAGTTCTATCACCTTGAATAGATGACAGAACTAGGTTTGAAAGCATCAGCGCTTCCACTAGCTTGCAGTGCATATGTAATTATCGGCAGACGCATAAATTGTACCTCATATTAGGCATTGTGTCTCCAAGATCAATCATAACAGGCATGCTACGAATTCAACCTATTGGGATCTTGGCCACAGAATGCAAATTAATCATTGGCTGAAGAACAAGAACATGAAGACTGGTGTGCAAAGTAATCAATGCCTCATATACAATGCTCACACAAACACCGGGGAGATGGCTCTGTACTACCTAGTATAATGCACAACATAGTTTGTTATGAACGATTGCAAGTAGTACAGATTCACCCCCCGTGTCATTTGGTGACAGTTTTAATCATCGGCCTAGGAAAAAGAAGATGAACAGTGCAAAATCCCCAATTTTCCCAATCGGAGGAACTATCACAAGATCTGCCGAAATCTAGCCACTAACAAGCACATATGGAACCAATGTATCAGTAGATCTAGTGCTTACGAAGGCACAACAAGCAAAGAAAAGACCCTAACACATCAAATCGACCAAAACTAGCACATATCGGTACAAATCTACCGTGCATGTCACCCATACTCGGAGAATGAGTCGGCAACAGATAGATCTGAGCTGCTAAAACCTTAGAGAGTTGGTAGTTCGAGGCCTTACCGCCATTGCTGCAGGATTCGAGCTTCAGGTTTGCCGAGGAAGAAGAAGCAGCAGCAGTCGTAGTAGCAGATCCGCTCCGACCACGAAAAGTGGAGTAGTCGCCTAGATCTACCTCCGTCTGCTGTCCTCGTGGTGGTCTTCGATCTTTCGGCGGGAGAGAAACCGCCGACGGTGAGACGGAAGAAAGAGAAAATGGTGAGAAGATTTATGACGTGTATTCTCGATGCGGAAAACGACCGTGCCACCTACCAAACACGTCCATAGTCGTTGGCGGGCCCTTCCGCCATGCATATGCAACGGCTGCCATCGCCATTCGCCAGTTTCCCTCACCGTCGAGGCCCGGTGTCTCGACGTTGTGCGTGCGGCAGTACACTGACTATACTATAGTAGAGTGAGATGATGGATACTGTGTGTTGTGGATGGGAGTGGTCACGAGCAAAGCGGCGTAGCATGCACATCACCAAACAGTGCCCTAGACATGCACGCAGACGCAGGCCAGACGGGCCGGCCGGCGTGATTTGATGGGGATTCTGCCGCTCCGACGCGACGCACGGCCTCGTCTCCATGCATGCGACGCAACGCACCCATGCCAGCCCATACCTTGTCCCCCCTGGCCCTGTCCAAACCTCCAACAGTATCATTGAAATCTTTTTTTCACAAAAAACAAATCAGTATGCAGCACAGTGTGCTCTTTTTTTTTACAGTTGCAGAAGCGGCGTGTCCTATCAACTGGAGGACGTACGTACAACGCAGAGAAACAAGTAGGTCTAGCTGCATCGGAAGGGACAGAAGCACTTTCTGAACTGGGAAGTTCGATAATTTCCATTTTACCTGAACGGCAGAAACTAATTAACAAGACATTTTTCCTTGCCTTTTAAGTTTTAAGCAACCTTCCAACATGTCATCTACGAGAACTATTTTTTGTTACGCAGGGAGTTAGTTTACACTTTTACTGCTAGCTAGCTCCAGTAATGTAGTCACACCATCCAGTGCATGCACCATGCATGCAGAGAGACTGGCATGACTGAACATCAACGTGCCGTAGTACGTACGAGCAAGGCCATGTCGTCACGTACGCATGTGGTCTGCGGAGCATCTCTTCAACGTCCTGGCGTCCTCAAGTCAACTACCGGTACGGACCCCGTCGCTGCCGGGCGTTGGCGTGCCATGCATCCGCACGTACGTACGGCTGCTGCTGCCATAGCTAGTGAATTGAATACGCGTCCATCGAGGTCGAAAACATGTTGTACTATAATTTCAGCTGCAGGGCCGGTCTCACGTTCCTGGAATCCCTGCGACCCGGCCGCTCCCTCGCGTCTGGTCTTGTCGCCACAGCGTACAGCTAGCGGTTGCCGAGGCATCTCGCTGGGATACCGTCTGCTGCTCGCGGCACGTACCTGGCCGGGGTGTTTAACCGTAGGACCGGCGCTGACGACGATGCGTGCTCCTGCGGGCCTGCACCCATGCGGATGCGAATGCTAGCCTATAGGGTTGAAAACGGAACGGAAACGGACGGAAACATGCGTTATCGTTTTCGTTTCTTCTTGTGTTATTGGAATCGGAAACAAAACGAAAAACTCCGGAAACGAACACGAAATCGGAAATCATCGGAAATAACTATGATACGGATACGGGACGGATACGATACGAAAACGGACATTTATCGGAATATAATAGTGGTGTAATATCATGGTATATAAATTAAAAGTAACTTATAACAGACAAAGAATATCTCACAACTTTGAAAAACTACTATTGAATATATAGTAACACACATAATTTAACACTAGAACAAGCACACAAGTTCACATAATTAGTTTCACGTCAATGCTAAGTCACTCACTTGGTTAGTATGTCGCATGGGTTGGTTTCATGTATTACATAGACCGTTCATATATTCCATGGCTCAACAAGCGCAAGAGAAATCACTAATGCAAAGTACTAACTCGTACATGGGCATGGCTGGTTATATTTCCGGAAAGTTTCCATATTTGTTTATCCAGAATTTCCTTATCGTTTCCGTTTCCGCCGAAAATTTCTCCACCGTTTCCTTTTCCGTTTCCGTTTAAAATATTCCGTTTCCGTTCCTTTTCCGCAAAATGTCGTTTCCGTTTCCTTTTTTACTTCTCCATTTCCTTTTTCTTCGGAAACGAACGGAAAGTTTCCTTACCATTTTCAACCCTACTAGCCTACGGTCAAACGTTCGGGGCTAGCTGCGACCGTGCGTCGACACGGGTACCCGTGCAAGTGCAAACACAATAGAGACTTCTCATTTTACAAAGCATAGTTCGGAGGGAAATTTTTGTTGAGCATTTTTTATGAGCCTGATAGTTTTCATTGAAAGCTCTGTGTTTCTGGAGTATTCTCCATAAAAACCCATGTATGTTAATATCATGAATGATGGGTATAGCTTTCACAAAAAATACTCCTTCCGTCTCAAAATAGATGTCTTAAATTGTCAAAATTTCGATAAACCTATATACTAAATAATTTATAGATTTATCTAAATTTTGACATATCTGAGACATCTATTTTGAGACGACAGAGAAAGTATATTTGTAAACTGAGGTACCACTAAAGATATGAACCTTCTTATTCGTTCTATGTAAGGGCAGTACTAACAAAGGACTGTCTATTGAAACCTTGTTGGAATGAGAACAGTAGGTGTTGTTTGTGACAATACACCATTTTTTTAATTTTCTTGTCCGATGGCACATGTATTATGGCGCATAGTATTCATTGCATTTAATATGCTCCCTCCAACCAGTGTTTCAAATTTACTCTATAATTGGTTGGAAGGGCTAAGGAAGAAACTTAAAGTAAAAATTATGAGAATTTGGGGTTATGTTGGGTTATTTGGTATTACTGCAATGATATTTTTTCAAACGAGTTTCTAATTTCTGGCAGGTTAAGTATCCATATATGTCTACCCACTGGATTCGCACGTGCTCGTGTAGGTCAAAGTATCTTCAGTTGTTCTGTTGCCAGCCTAATAAAAGGGCTAGCAATGCATAATACTTAATGTAATCTTATTGGGGCTTTATCACTGGCGGAGCTACATGCATGTCAGAGGGGGCCACCGCCCCCGCCCCCTTTCCAGATTTTTAAAAATCATTGAAGGGATTTTTTTGGGGGACCTAGAAAAGAAAAAGTAGTGTCATTTGCCCTCCCAAATATCCATAATTTCGTTTTGGCCTTCCCTGGTATTCTTGGCTAGCTCTGCCACTGGGCTTTATGTTTGCTCTTGGGTGCTTAATCTAGTTGCGGTGAGTTAATACTTGCAGTAATGATCGACTATGTGCTTCCGTCAGCGTTGAGACTGGGGGTTGCCTTCCTTTTGGAATTTTAAGTAAAAAGTGGGTTTAGTTAGACAAGAAAATTCGGTACGAGCCCATGAAAATACATATATCACTTGACTACTAATTAGCTGATAACTCAGTGATACTATGAAGTATTCTGAAGCTTCTAGCATACTCTCATAGATTAAGACCATGTGTCATATCTTACCGTCTTACTCTCATATTGTTGTTGTCAGAGGATCACATTCATTCAATTATGCTCGCCTACTCCTCTTTCAAATATAGGAGGTGAAAATATTTTCATATTTTGCATATTTATTCTCACCTATATATAACCATGGAAACCTCAAATGCTAGACACAATTGGGTAAGAGATGAAGCAGTGCAATCTTTATCTAGTTAGAAAGTTATACCCAATCAAGCATTTCTCTAGATTTCCAATCCGAGAGAAGCACCAAAAACACTTTATACATACTCTGGTTTAGAGCAAAATATTGTGAATGAGCGGCAGCAGAAAGTAGTCTAGTTCGGCGTGTTTGGACGGCGGTGTGTTTCTTCTCCCTAATGCTATCCATGATCAACTCCTCACATGAGCAAGTCTCTTTTCCTGCATTTTGTGCAATACCTTCTTGCTGGGGAATATCTAAGTTTTTGCTAGTAGCCGGTGCTAGGTGCTATAGATAACGGAGCAGGGTCCTGCTTTTCATAAAGATTGTGGAATAGTTTGAGTGCCGCACTCGAATCTGTACTAACGTGGTACTGGTACTCGGACTTCTACTCTTCGTCTCTGGCTGTTCTGTTCTTTTCTTTTGGCTTGGCGGAGCTGAGCTGGGTTCCATTACACTCTATAGAAAATGTATAGACAATCCACATAGCAAACCGAGGCCATGCGTGCGCGGTACGTACCCGCCTACGAACAATAGGTAGCCCCACCCTAGTCAGAGTTTGTGAGCCATGTAATAGGCGACCATTTCGCGTTGTTCTGCAAAGTTTGTAATAAGCCATCGGCACCTAGATACATCTTTACGCCTATCCAATTTTTGGGTCCATTCCCCCTCGTACTACCAAAAAAATGAGATTCTTGCCAAATCTGAGTTTGCTACTCGAACCATTACCAAACTAATATGCTCCAACCATTACAAAACTAATACCAATTTTGTTTAGTACTTTAGGTGCTTCTCTAGCGTATAATGTCAATCTTGTAGCGGACTATTGATTGGATGACCACATCAAACGCAAACATGAAAGTGTTGCCCATTCTTTTTCCAAGATCATAATTGTGAGTTTTTTTTCTCGGGCCGCAGCCAGCATGAACACTTTATACCATAATAATATTTTTACAACGTTAGTGGTTACAAGTTTCAGAGGACAGGAAGATTTTTTTCCCATACGACTTACACGATCCGGGTTCCATTATCGACAGATAACAGAACAGGAGGAGAGGCGCATTCAGAGCGTCTCAAAGGAGCCACACCAGGCTACTAGAAAGTTCTTAGTACAAGAAGAGTTACACCGGTGAGCACACCTTTTGCGTGCTAGCATGGTGGGTTCCTCGACATGATTGAACACCGGGGCGTTGCGTCTTTTCCATATATATATTCCAGAGGATGGTGGTGCGGATAGTTGTCTTTGCAAAATCCTTGGGGTGTTGGTTCAAGAGTGTAGTAAGAGAGATCGGTACAACAGAAGCACCCATGCGTGGTAGTGAGTTCCAAACTACACGGGCTCATGAACACCATAACAGCAGATGTCGTGAGGATTTTGTTAGTATACCGAGATAAGCGAGAGCGTCGTTTTCAGAGGTGAGAACATAGGAGGACAGGCCTCAGGCCATCAGCATGGAGCAAAGATAGTTCAGAGGCGGCGGCGGTGAAGAGCTGCGCGCGGCCTGAAATTAGTAGGGAAAACCGTGCTGAGAGCAGCAGCAACGAACATGTTCGATCAGGGCAGGAAACGCTCAACGAGGATAGAGAGGCATTTTTGATGGTTGTGAGTTAGAGAGGCCTTTTGGTCGGGTTAGACAGACCAATGTTATCACCGTCCAGGCCTCTTAGTAACTCGCAAGTACTACATGGCCCTTTGCCAGGCCAAACTGATTCCCTAGGAGTCCACACTAAGTTGGCAGAAAAGAAGGCCCATGACCAAAAACTATGGCCGCCGAACACCTCTTTCCACCGGCCCTTCGTTCAAAAAGAATAACGGGTATTACTAACTAGATACATGTGCATCTATCCAATTCATCTTAAGCGACTACTACCTAGCCGCCTAGCGACTAGGGTTTCCGACCTCACCGGCGATTTCTGATCTCCGGTGGTGGGGGCCAGCGAGTCCGCGACCTGATCGATCTGCCTCCTCATGAAAGCGCTCCTCGGGCTGACCAAGGGGTTGACGAGTTCAACTGCCCGGCCTTGGGGGTGTGCTCGTCTGGGGTTCCTGGATTCGAGTTGGGTATGGCGACGGCAAGGGAGAAGGAAGAGGCGGGGGGTGCGGCTGCCCATGGGGAGTCCGAGCCGTCTCTGGAAGATCTGTTGAAGAGTCTCGACCTGTCAGGGGAGGACATTGATGGTGTTTTTGTGTCTTTGAGCGATGTGGAAGCCTTGAAGGAGGAGAAGAAGTGGATGGCGGTGATGCGTTTGCTGTCCCCTCGTCCTTTTAGTGCTACGTCTCTGAAGAAGACGATGAGGTTCGCGTGGGCGCCGGCACAGGAGGTGTCGTTCCGCGATCTTGAGGAGAATCGGTTCTTGGTGCAAGCGAGCTGTTTGGGAGATTGGAAGAGAATCACAGAGCAGGGGCCATGGCTTTTCCGAGATCAAGGGCTGCTCATCGAAAAATATGATGGGAGCTGCAGGGCAGCTGCTGTTGAACTGAATAGGATTCACGCTTGGGTTAGAGTACATGATGTACCAGAGCTCTATCGCAAAAAGCAGTTGATCGCTGGATTGGCTGAAAAAATTGGAGAGGTACTAGTCGTGGATATGAATGGAACTGGGTTGGAGGCAGGAGACTATGTGCGGGTCCGTGTTTGGCTTGACGTCCGAAGGAGTCTCACGAGGTCTGTGTCGTTTAAGCCAGAGGGAGGAGCCCCGGTAATCATGAGAGTTAAATATGAGAAGATTCCACGTTTTTGTGGAGTGTGTGGACTTCTGGGGCATGAACTGGAGGAATGTGGATCGGGTGAACACCTACCGAGTAAGGTTGGTTTTGGGTCTTGGCTACTTGCAAACACTCCATGGAACCATGCTCGCCTCTATGGAAGCGAGGCTGGAAATTCGGGTAGCCAAGCTCGGCAAGGACCTCGCCAGGAGATGCCTGGACGTGGCGGGGGACGAGCGGGGCGAGGTAGTCCTGGTCGTGGTGGAAGGGATGGGGGGCGTGGGCGTGGACGTGGGCTGACGCAAGTGGTCGATACACGCAAGCGCTCATCATCCGAGGCACGACTTACTGAAGGGAGCCCGGCAAAGGAAGCAAATAGCGAGGAAGGGGAGAGTACCTTGCTTTTGAAGTGGAAGGAGAAGGATACGAGTGAGGCGGAGAAGGGTGCAGGAGCACAGAAAAAACTGAACTTTTCACCTGAGGGTACGGGGAAGAGCTATGTCGAGAGGTCTGGAACTCCACCACCGCCTCCTTCTGCAAGGGAACAGAAGCGCCCAAAAAAATCTACACCGAGGAAAGATAAAACCGTGACTGGTGCGGCGGCCTCCAATATGGAGGACCGCCAGTCCCAATGAGTATCCTGAGTCTAAACAGCCGCGGCCTCGGTGGAGCGGCGACACTTCGCGATATCCGTGAATTGGTGAGGCGTCATTCTCCCATGATTTTATGTGTGGTGGAAACTCAGATGAACAAGGGGAGTGTGGAGAAGTTAGCTAGTTCATTAGGTTTTGATAAGAGTTTTGCAATTAGTAGCTCTGGCCGCAGTGGCGGTCTTGGTTTGTTTTGGAATAAAGAAATAAAGATAGAAGTTTTACCTTACTCGCAATACCACATTGATACAATTGTTACAGAGGAGGGACGTGATCCTTGGCGGCTGACTGTAGTGTATGGGGAGGCGCAGGTGAACGAGAGACACAAGACTTGGGAAATGCTCAAGTTCATACGATTGTATAATGACCATCCGTGGCTCTGTATTGGTGATTTCAATGAAGTGTTACACCGGGATGAGCACGTGGGAGTTAACGAACGGAGTTACAGCCAAATGGCTGGATTTAGAGAGATGACTGATGTCTGTGGACTTTGTGATTTGGGATATAAAGGTGTGGCGTGGACTTTCGAGAAGAAAGTTTCTGGAGGATCTTATTGCCGCACACGGCTTGATCGAGCACTGGCCACCCCGGCTTGGTGTTCATGATTCCCAAGTGCGGAAGTGCACCATCTAGCGACTGTCGCCACGTCAGACCACCTACCGATCTTGCTAAATCGGGCTCCTATGGCGAGGAAAAGTCGACAAACTAAGAGACCATTCAGGTATGAATTGGTCTGGGAAAACCATACAGATTTCAATGAGACGCTGAAGCAGAAGTGGACATCAGCGGGTGAGAGTAATACCTTAGCAGACTTGCAGTATAAAATGTCCTCGTTGTCCATAGAGCTTGATCGGTGGGGACGAGAATCGTTTGGCAATACATTATTACAGATTCGTTCTATGCAAGGGGAGCTAAGGGATTTGAGAAGTAATCCTGAACGTACTGGTCCCTCGCCAAGGGAACAGGAAATTGCAGCTAGGCTTGTTGGGCTGCTAGAGCAGGAGGAAATAATGTGGCGTCAACGGTCGAGAGTTCAATGGCTCGTCGCAGGGGACAAGAACACTCGGTTTTTTCACTTACGTGCTAGCCAACGGAAAAAGAAGAACAAAATAGACAAATTGTTGAAGGCTGATGGGACAGTCGAAACAAGAGAAGAAGAATTGGGCACAATGGCGAAGAAATTTTATAGTGAGCTGTATACGTCAGAAGGTGTCCAGGGGATGGAGGAGGTGATTGGTACAGTCCCTGTACGTGTGGATTCAGCTATGAACCATATGTTAGATGCTCCATTTGAGATGAAGGAAGTTAAAACTGCCCTCTTCGAGATGTACCTTACCAAAGCCCCAGGTCCGGACGGTTTTCCAGCACATTTCTTTCAGAGGAATTGGGATCTGTGTGGGGAAGAGGTAACTAAGGCAGTCTTATGGATCCTTTCAGGAGAGGAAGATCCGGAAGTGGTGAATAAAACCTTCATTGTATTGATACCGAAGATTGCGAGCCCTAAGGAGCTTGGTCAGTTTCGCCCCATCAGTCTATGTAATGTGATATACAAAATTGCATCAAAGGTGGCAGCGAATAGGCTCAAGAAGGTCCTGCCTGAAATTATCTCAGAGGAGCAATCGGCCTTTGTTCCAGGCAGACTTATAACAGATAATATTATTACTGCTTATGAGTGTTTGCATTTTATGAAGCGTAATAAGGCGAAGAAACACCGGTCGTGTGCTCTCAAGCTAGATATGAGGAAGGCATATGACAGAGTGGAGTGGGGCTATTTGGAGGCGATTATGCTGAAGCTTGGTTTTAGCAGCTCTTGGGTAGCTCTTATTATGCGGTTAGTATCTACAGTATCTTTCTCGGTGTTGTTTAATGGGGCACCACAGGAAGAGTTCATTCCCTCAAGAGGGATCAGACAGGGAGATCCAATCTCGCCTTATTTGTTTTTATTGGCAGCAGAGGGCCTATCGTGCCTTTTGAAAGTTAAAGATCAGTCATTGACTTGGGGTTAAAGTGGCGCCACCGCTCCGGCAGTGAACCACTTATTATTCGCAGATGACAGCCTGCTGTTTTTTCAAGCAAGTAAGGAGGGAGCTTTGGAGATCAAAAATTTGTTGAACATGTATTGTAATGCATCCGGTCAACGAATCAATATGGACAAGTCTTCTATCTTTTTTAGTAAAGGATGTCCTGCATCTATCCGTGAGGAGATAAAAGAGGTACTGGAGGTGCAGAGAGAAACGCTCAATGAGAAGTACCTTGGAATGCCATCAGATGTTGGCCGATCCAAGGTCCTTCGAGATCGAGTTTGGAAGAAGGTTCTTGGGTGGTTGGAGCAACTGTTATCAGTGGGTGGGAAGGAGATTCTAATCAAGTCAGTAGCCCAAGCAGTCCCAACTTATTCTATGTCCTGCTTTAAATTACCAAGAGGCTTATGCGAGCACATCAATTCCCTTCTTCGGAAATTTTGGTGGGGTTGCAAAGAAGGCCAGAGGAGGACGGCGTGGGTCTCTTGGGAGAAAATGACTCAGCCAAAATTTGCAGGGGGGCTAGGATTTAGAGACATTGAACTTTTCAACCTTGCACTCTTAGCACGCCAAGCTTGGAGGATTCTTCAGGTACCAGAATCTTTGAGCGCGAGGGTACTGAAGGCGGTTTACTTCCCCAAGGGTGATATCCTATCAGCGGAGTTGGGTTCACATCCATCACAAATCTGGAGGTCGATTCTTGAAGGAAGGGATGCTTTAAATATTGGTCTCGTGAGGAGAATTGGGGACGGGTGTTCCACTAAAGCATGGACACATAATTGGCTGCCTAGGAGCGAACGACTACGACCGTTTGCTCCTCTCAAAGATGATGCACCGACCCGGGTGAGTGACTTTATTGAGGCACAGTCAGCCAGCTGGAATAGGCAGAAGATTGAAGAATTCTTCCTTCCTATGGATGCTGAAGTGATTATGAATATACCCCTGCCAGCGCGAGTGCAATCAGGCTTCTGGTCATGGCACTTCGAACGCACCGGAATATTTTCTGTCAGGTCGTGTTATAGAGCTTTGGCGACGACACGACGTGTGCGTGAGGACTGGTTGGACGAGAGACCTGCCTCGTCGAGTTCGGCTGAGGAGAGCAGTGATTGGGCAAAGTTATGGAAAATTGCAGTCCCTTCCAAAATCTGTATTTTTCTTTGGAGGCTGGCAATGCAATCGTTACCTACAAGAGATCTGAGGCATCACCGGAAGATGGCACCGTCACCTACTTGCTCAATCTGCGGGCAAGTCGACTCCTGGAGGCATTCTCTGATAGAATGCAATCTTGCACGTTGTGTGTGGGCGCTGACAGATGAGGATATTACAGACCATATTTCCCTCTCTGCAGAACCTAAGGCACGGCAATGGTTGTTCTCGATGTTTCATTCAATGAAAGAGGCTGATCTGATTCGGATGCTTGTAACTTTGTGGGCGATCTGGCATGCGAAGAGGAAAGCTATACATGAAGATGTGTACCAAAGCCCTATGGCTACTAAGGCATTCGTGGATCGCTTCCTGTCTGATCTGGAGGCTAGTAAGGAACCTGTTCGCGTTCAGAGAAGTGCGCCTAGGACAGCAGTGACAGGTAGATGGATTCCCCCGCCAGAGGGGAAGACCAAGATCAACGTCGATGCTGTGGTGGCTAAGTCTGTTCCGAAAGGTGCAGCTGCAGCGGTGGTGCGATCAAGGGAAGGGTTGTACCTGGGAGCTTCGGCCATGGTATACGAGGGTATCTCACATCCGGGATGTCTTGAAGCATTGGCATGTCGAGAGGCACTAGATGTGGCTGATGACCTCCTGTTAGGTGATATCCAGGTTTCCTCAGACTGTTTAGAGGTAGTAACCGGTTTGGATGGTGAACATCTGGGTGTCTATGGCAGCATCCTTCGAGAGATCAAGGATAGAGCTCGTGTGAGGGGAGGAGCAACGTTCTGTCATGAACGGAGAGAGTCTAATGGTGAAGCACATCGACTTGCTAGGTTCGCTTCATCGTTACCTGAAGGAAGGTATGTGTGGTTATTAGGACCACCGCCTGATCTGAGCATACCTGTAAATCTTGATACTGTTTAAATGAAGGTGTGTGAAATCTCAAAAAAAAAAACTTGTTTATGAACAGAGGGAGTACCTTTTTTGACGGGTTAATAGAGTACTACCGAATTCCTAGAGAAATGTTGTAATGTCCTCTCGTTGTTGTTGCGGTGAAAAGATCACAATGTGTGTGAGGCTAAACGAGCCACTTGTTCACCAGGACGAGCATAGCTTATTCAAAAGAGGGGACGAGCCTAGCTTCTTTGTGAGCCCACCCTCATTATGTGTTCCGTAGTAAGAAAAAATAAGTACTGTTTAAACCTTGATCACGTAGAGATTCCGCGGTTGAATCCTGTTGTTGAAATTCTTTTGTCGTTCTCAGAAATACTAAATCCCGGTCTAAATTAAACCTTAAACCTTTTAAAGTTAACCAACGCCACGTATGCAAATGTTTACCACAAAACCCCTAAAGAATTGTATATTATAGTATAGTGGTCTGTGACTCTCACTATTCTTTCTATCTCGTCTCGTGGCCGGCGGTGTCATGCGTAGCCTCTAAAAATCGGCGCTCCTGCATGTGCTCCCTCGACCAAACCAAGTGATTGTTTTTTAATATATGTGTCTTGGTTAAAGCTTAAAAGTTATAGTTGCCTTGCGAACAAAAACAAAGCGAGTTGTCCGGTAAGAGCAGGTATCCTCGAAGTCGATGATTACTGATTCACAACCAAACAGTCACACACAACACACATATACATATACCCATGGAACGAGAAGAAGCATCACTAAATTACCTACATACCTCAGAACGTGGAACCACAATACTGCCAGGTTTTAATTTTGCAGGCGCAAAATCTCTTCGCAGGAAGCTTCACACACGAAGGATGCATATCTGAGCAACACTTGATTACATGATCTACTTTATTATGAGCGCGCCGAGGAAACAGCTGGTAGAACAGGTGCGCGCACAACACTGATAACGAACGAACTTGTAATTACTAATGCCTGTGGCGGTGGAACGCCCGGCGGACGAGGCGGAATCGATCGCAAGAGCGTAAGCCGAGGTCGCCAGCCGGCAAAGAGCTAGCCAAGGCTGGCTAGCAATCCTTCTTGCAAAAGCATTTGCGGGCGAAGCTCGCCTGTCCTATCGTAGGAGAAGTTCTCGGTCTTGCACATGTTGGCGCTAAGGCTGAGAGCATGAACTGTATAAACCAATATATAGTTATTTTATAAATAAACCTAGTGTAATTTTTATATAAGATTAACACATGTTTAACTTTTCATATATCTATATTTGGCTTTGCGGCCGCTTTGCAAGCTTAGTTGAAATTAGCAGTTGCTGATGCTCAGGGAAGCACCCTTGAAATTGTGGCATCGACTTACTCTAGGTATGCTGCTGAGGGAAGGAGCAACTGTGAGATGCCCGCTTTTCAAGCCTAGTTGGCGCAGTTGCTGCTTAGGGAGTATTGCAAAACTTACTTTTTCATACCACGCGAATGTCTCAGCGACTTACTCTCGTATTTGTTGTTGTCACATGTTCATATTTATGGTCACCTACTCCTCTTTCAAAAATAAGAGGGGGTACAATATGCTTTTACTTTGGCATATTTCTTATCACCTATATATATATATATATATATATATATATATATATATATATATATATATATATATATATATATATATATATATATATATATCCATGGTGACCTCCAATAGCTATATACAATTTGGTAAGATGAGGCACATTGCAATCTTACATCTAGTTAGAACACTACCCCTGAGCGAGTGTCTCCCTGGTTCCATTCCATACCGAGAGAAGCGACAAATGACCCTCTACATAGGCTGGTTTAGAATAAGATATACTACTATTAGGAATGAGCGGCACCAGGAAAGAGCCTCTTTGGATGTGTTCAAAGCCTGTTACAGATTAGCCTTTTCATTTAATCCATGATCGACTCATCACATAGGAGAGACATCTGCAGTTCTTGTCATGCAGTTATTGGGGACCAGATAGGTTTTCACTAGTCACGGGCGGTGGTTGCCATCGAGAACGAAGTTTGATGCTATCTTGCTCAAGAATTCTATAACAGTCGACTTTATGTCGCATTCGAATGTGTACCATAGTAGAAGCCATTTACTCATGATCAGCTAAGAGCACGTATAATGCAGGCGGTATCAGACTCTAGGCTAAATTTCCTGGCCATTGGGCTCAAATCCTGTTCGATCCAGGGATTTTCCCTAGCGTCGACGTGAAACAAAACGGTGTCGACGTGGAATAAAATGGTGTTCGCTAGGACTCGTTTCTATCTGCTCAGGGGTGTTTGATTAGCCCTCACGGTTGTCTCTAGCGACCAGACTTAGCATTGCGCGTTGGGAGCCTAGATGCTTAGCCCCTAATCTAATTTTCTGGTATTTATTTTTCTGCACTTAAACGTCTATGCAAGCGTCTAGCACAGTACATGCCCTAACCACATTAAGGGCAACCATAAGAGTATTGGATATGTACTACTTAATGTCATGAAGCAACTTTTAATACTACCCTTTTCTTCTATTAAGATTACTCTTCGAATATGATAAACTCTACTTTTCTTTTTGAGTTCAGAATATGGTATGAGTACGTGTGACTTAGAGAAGCGTTTCGGTCAGGTTAAGAGGGCCAGGTGCTACCATGGCCCTTGGCAGTCCACACTCTGCACACTGATCTCCTGATGCTCGGCAACATCCTACAATACGTTTCTCAGGAAAAAAGGCCCATAGCCTGCCTAATACCACGTCCATGGCAGCTTCTCCCGAACACCTCGTTCCATGGGCCGGAGGCAGGCCACCACAGTCTCTACCTCCTTCCACTGGCCGGACGCGCTGCACAGTTCACTTCAGTCTCGCGCGCTCTAGGGCCCACATCCCTCGTGAACGATGGACTTGTCCAGTTTCCTGGCGGCGGCCGTGATGCTCGCCGCGAGCGTGGCCTCGGAGGCTAAGACAACGATTGAGCCGTGATCGTCAGATCGTGCATCCATCCAAAGACCATGATACTACGACCAGCTAGCCGACAACAAGTGCAATGTACTACCCATTTATAATTTATTAGTCTCACCGATTTTTTTTGTCCTTTATATATGTTTTGGTCCTCGGTTGCTCAAATTTTGTTCCTCGCATAGATGTGATCAAGATATTTCTCGGGAGCTACAATACCTAAACTATCGACTTGGTCGTCTATTTCACTTAATCTGAAAAATTGTTCCTACTATAGACATGTTGTGTTCCTTGGTCGCTGAACTTTTGTTCCTTGTATAAATGTGATTCATTCCAGTGCTAGAATTTTTGTCCAATGATTTTTTTTCCAAATTAGTCGAAATTATTGTTTCCCATGTACATGATGTCTTTTCTTCAGCAGTTGAAGTTTCGTTGCTCGCATAGATGTGCCCCATTCCTCGTGTGGTACAATTCTTATCCAAACTGAAGATATGATAATTTGTTCCACTTAATTTAAAATATTGTTCCTGTTATCGACATGATTTGTTGCTCGGTCACTAAAGTTTTGATCCTCATGTTTATGTGTTTTGTTCTTGGGCGCTACAGTTCTTGTCCCAACTGTAGCTATCTTTTTGTTCTAATTAGTCAAAATATTTGTTTTTCATGTACATGATGTCTGTTTCTTGGCCGCTAAATTTTTTCCTCATATATATGTGATTTGTTCCTCGGGCGCTACAACGCTTGTCCAAACTGTAGTCCTGATTTTTGTATGCATGTGCTAAAATTGTGTTCCACCAATAGTCATGATATGTTCCTCTTTCACATAAGTTTTGTTGTAGTTGGTCTAGTTGTCATGTTTTTTTCCTGTAGTGCACTATATACTTGGTCCACTCGGTTGTTTTATTTTTTGCTGCCATCATGATTTGTTTCTCGAGAACTAATTTTTTGTTTTAACCTTGTTCATTTTCTCTAAATTTTTGTACATTGGGCATTCAATTTTTGGTTCTCGTAGAGATATCATTTATTCCTCGGTCGCTTAATTATTGTTCCTTTGGCTCTATGATTTTTGTTCAATATATAATCGTGATTTTATTCCATTAAGCAAAATCTTTTATTCCCTGCAAAGAAACAATTTGTATTTGGCTACTAAACTTTTGTTCCAATCAGTCCAATTTTATTTTCTGGTAATAGTCGTGATTGTTCCTCATGGGATAAAACTTTGTCACGCTTGGTCTATTATTTCTTATTTATAGTGATGATTTATATCAAGGCTCTAAAATTATTGTCCAATTTTTATCCCACTTGCAATTGTTGTTTGTTTCTTGATTAAAAAAATATGTTGAATGGTTCGAATGTTTTATTTTTGGTAGTCATGAATTTTTCTATGGGATCTAAATTTATGTGTCAAAGGACTCAAATTTGTATTCCTATTTTTATTCATGTCTTGTTTCTACGGGCGTAAATAATTCTTAGTCGCCAGAATGTAGATACAATTGCTTTGATTCAGAGAAAATCATATTCTTAATCTTAATCAACTAACTTTTATATGTTTAACTTAGAACATTTCAGTTTAAAAGATTAAAGTAATACTAAGATATGTGATAAGACTAATAATTTTGGATGACGAGTGCATTGGGCAGCCTAACACGTGACCATTCCAGCAGGCGGCAGAAAAAATAGAATAAATGTGACAAACAGTCAGAATAGAACAACAACATACAAACGAACAGTTTAGGTGTGACCGGATCTGGTAGCACAACACATCGATTTAGTCCCACGTCCTCAAACGAATAGGACATCAACTAGTTTAAATATGGTTTCCTCTCTCCTAGTGCATGGGAAAATCAAGTTCAACCCTGGGGCCATAAAACTCACCAAAAGGCTGAATAAGTATAATTGGGCCTTTGGCTTGCCGGTGGCCCAACTATGTGATTCCCTCCCTCGCTCATCCCAACCGTGAGCGACAGCGAGGAGGACCCCATATATGCTACACCACTTCCAATTGTGCCACCAACCGGCGGGCCAACGGTACCTATCCCACCTCTATGAACTTCGAGTTTTTCATAAATACTTGATATATCAATTATGTTTTGGAGAGGAAGGAAGAACCTTGCTCGGTTCCATTCATTATAATGAAACCATTAGCTCTACATAGTACTTGCTCAATCGCTTCTTTTATTGTGTGATTCCATTGAG
The DNA here is from genome assembly GCA_023614405.1 of Avena insularis. Lineage (NCBI taxonomy): Eukaryota > Viridiplantae > Streptophyta > Magnoliopsida > Poales > Poaceae > Avena > Avena insularis. The sequence goes on along the minus strand of CM042695.1, from coordinate 370,068,258 downwards.
CACACCTACCTCGCGTTCAATGAGGCTAAAAAAATAAGGTCCTCAACTCCTCATCTGTGTCCCTATGTTTCTCACATATATAACAATGTCCACCTCCATGAGCTAGATACTCAAATGCATGGAGAGAACGGTGCAACCCACATGTATGTACTTGGATAGTCACAGCCAACACACCCAAGCAAGTGTTTCAATGTTTGCATGTTCAAAGAACAATGAACATTCTAATGTAGGATTATTTGGACCAAATCTTGCGAATGGGCGATGTCAGAGTTCGGTCTTTTCGAACTAGCTGGGCAACATGATCAATCATGCTCCTGTTTTGTACAGTCTATGTATGACTTCTCGTAGTAATCATGTAATACACAAATAATCTAGATTCTACCTACAGAACTAAAAATCCACCGAGTATAAAATATGTATTATTAATAGGAGTACTTTGATTAACTTGCTCTTTTTTATATTAGAAATATATCAGTGACAAGCAAATTTTGCACCCAACACATTTATGCCCTGTATAAATGGAGCTAGAGTAGTTATTTTACGAATACCTGCTTCTATGTGCCCTTCATCCATACCATACCTCGTACTCTCTCAGTGTGGAGTGATTTTAATTTAGTATGATTTTGTCAGGAGTTTTGTCATCAATGGGAGCATCCTCGTGGCTCTGGCTAGTACTACTTGTCAAAAGGGAAAGAGATTCATAACCGTGAGAGGGTCGACTGTCAAATCTTACCACATTTGTTTCATTGTAGTAGTTACTTTTGCTCATGGCAGATGAAGCAACAAAGAAAAAAAAATGAAAGCATAGGAAATTTGGTAAGACGAGCACATGTCAGCATGCATAGCACTTCGGTGTATAAGCATAACTCAACTTGTTCCATAGTGCACGGCGATCCGAGCAGTTTCATGGAAGCATAGAAACTTTGGTCAGACGAGCACGTGTTAGTATGCTTAGAACTATGGCGTAAAAGCATAATTAACTTGTACCATAGCGCACAACCGCCCGAGCAGTTTCAATGGACCAACTGCGAATCTGTACAATCCCATTACTCTCTATGCATATTATCATATTATCATTAATGTAAACAATTAGCTAATTAGAAAGTGCATGCATGTTTTAGTTATTTGTTCCCAAAGAGGGTGTGAAAGACAATGGACTATTATAGGTCCGAATTTTACATGCAGTGTCATGACCATAAACAAAAGTATGGCTGGCTAAATGGGGTATTATTTGGCAGCCCAACAACGAGGGAGACTTGGGGTCGAGAACCACGATATCAAAAAAATGGTTGTTTAACCTTTTGAAGTAAGATATGGTTTGGCAAGAGCTTCTCTAGAATAAATATCTTTATTCTAAAACATTACACAAGTGTCCTTAAGACCCACAAACTCTCCTTTTTGGAACTGTCTCGTGAGGGACAACCAATAATTCTTTAATATAGTTTTTTAATGTTGGTATTGGTTCCAATGCGTGTTTTTGGTAAGACACACTTGGCTCATGATGAAACCCTTTAGCACCGATATACTTTTTTGTATAACATTGGTTATATGAGATATGTTATACTTGCAGAGGTTATGGCGCAACTCCTCTAAATATTGCCTTTAGAAGAGCCTTAATCAGAGACACATGAAGTGCTAGTTACACATAGTTTAGAGGGAGATTTTTGTCAAGCTTTTCTGATGAGCTTGTTAGTTTTCATTGGAAGCTTTGTGTTACTGGATTCTTTTCTGTAAAATCCATGTATGTTAATATCATGAATGATGGGCATAACTTTCATAAGAAATATATCTAGAAACTGAGGTACCACTAAAGATATAGATTGTCTTGTTCTTTTATGTAAGGGCAATAATAACAAAGGACAATCTATTGAAACATTATTGGAATGAGAATAGAAGTTGTTTTTGTGATGTACATGAAACAATGAAACATTTTTTATTTTTGTGTCCGTTGGCAAATGTACTACGGCGCATAGTATTTATTGCATTTTATATTCTCCCTCCAACTAGTGTTTCAAATTTACTCGAAAACTGGTTCGGAGAGCTAAGCAAGAAACTTAAAGTACAAGTTCCGATGAGAATTTGAGGTTATGTTTGGCTATTTGGAATTACTGCAATGATAATGTTTTGAACAGAAAATGAATTTCTAATTTCTTGCAGGTTAAATATCCATATATCAACCCACTGGTTACATATGCGGTCCTTAGTTCAACGTATAGCTCGGAGTATATTCAATTGTTAAGTTGGCAGCCTAATAAAAGGGTGTGTAATCTTGTTGCGGTGAATTAATACATGCAATGACGAATGGCTATGCGCTTCGGTCGGTGTTGAGACTGAGGGTTGCCTTCCTTTTGGAAAAAAAGTTTTTTCTTTATTAGATCCGGGTTTAGTTAATCAAGAAAAATTGGCACGAGCCCATAAAAATACATCTGTCACTTAACTACTAATTAGCTGATAACTTAGTGTTATGAAACTTCTAGTTTGCAAGATTAAGACCATGTGTAATATCTCACCGTCTTACTCTCATATTTACTGTTGTCAGAGGATCACGTTCTTGCAATTATGCTCACGTGCTCATTGAAATATAGGAGGTGAAAACATGTCGTTATTTTGCATACTTATTCTCACCTATATATAACCATGGCGACCTCAAAGGCTAGATACAATTGGGTAAGATGAGGCACAATGCAATCTTACAACTAGTTAGAAAGTTACACCTAAGCAAGCATTTCTCTGGATTTCAAATGCGAGAGAAACAGCAAAAAACACTTTCTACGTACTTTGGTTTAGAACAAAATATTGTGAATGAGCAACATCAGAAAATAGTCTCGTTGGATGCTTTTGGATGACGGTGCTTTGTCTCCTGCTGATAGAATCCATGATCAACTCGTCACATAAGCAAGTCATTTTTCATGCATTTTGTGCAATACCATCCTATTGTGGACTATCTAAGTTTCCGCTAGTCGGCGGTGGTAAGTGCCGTAGAAAACGTAGCTGGGTCATGATTTTCGCTTCAATACTGGAATAGTAAGTGTGTCGCACTCTAACCTATACTAACATGGTACAGAGTGTTCATATCGGATTAGACTATATCACTTGACTACTAATTAGCTGATAACTCAGTGATACTATGAAGTATTCTGAAGCTTCTAGTACTCTCTTAGATTAAGACCATGTGTCATATCTCACTGTCTTACTCTCATATTTGTTGTTGTCAGTGGATCACATTCATGCAATTATGCTCGCCTACTCCTCATCCAAATATAGGAGGTGAAAACATGTTCTTATTGTGCGTATTTATTCTCACCTATATATAACTATGGAAACCTCAAAGGCTAGACATAATTGGGTAGTGCAATCTTTCATCTAGTTAGAAAGTTATACCCAATCAATCATTTCTCTGGATTTCCAATGTGAGAGAAGAAGAAAAATGCTTTCTACATATTCTGGTTTAGAACAAAATATTGTGAATGAGCGGCATCAGAAAGTAGTCTTGTTCAATCCGTTTGGCAACAGTGCGTTTCCTCCTGCTAATGCAATCCATGATCAACTCATCACATAAGGAAGTCTCGTTTTCTGCATTTTGTGCAATACCTTCTTGTTGGGGGCTATCTAAGTTGTTGCTAGTCGTCGGTGCTAGGTGCAATAGGAAACGGAGCAGGGTCCTACTTTTCATATCGATTGTGGAATAGTTTGAGTGCTGCACTCGAATCTGCACTAACGTGGTACTGATACTCAAACTTCTACTCTTCGTCTCTGGCTGTTCTGTTCTTTTCTTTTGGCTCGGCGGAGCTAAGCTGGGTTCCATTACACTCTATAGGAAATGCATAGATAGTCCACACAGCAAACTGAGGCCCTGCGTGCGATGTACCCACCCGCCCACGAATAATAGGTAGCCTCACTCTAGGCAGAGTTTGTGAGGTTTTGCTTGGTTCGACAGAGTTTGTAATAAGCCGCCGGCACCTGGCTGTGTCTTTTCGCCTATCCAATTTTTGGACCAATTCCCCCTTCATACTACCAAAAAAATGAGATTCTTGCCGAATCCGAGTTTGCTGCGCCAACCATTGCAAAACTAATACCTATTTTATTTAGTCCTTTCAGGTTCTTCTCTAGCGTATAATGTCAATCTTGTAGCGGACTATTAATTGGTTGATCACATCAAATGGAAACATGAAAGTATTGCCCATTTTTTTACCAAAATCAAATGGGAACACTTTATACCATCAAAATTCTTACAACGTTAATGGTTACAAGTTTGAGAGGACAGGGAGATACAAAGGAGAGGCGCGTTAGGGCGGATCAAAGGAGCCACACTAGGCTACTAGAAAGTTCTTAGTACAAGAAGTGTCACCGGTGAGCACACCTTTTGCGCACTAATAACATGGGTGTCTCTAAGACACATCTGACTGTGACATAGCTTATGTCACAGTCAGGTGATGTCACCGCCAAATCAACAGGAGCACTGCCCCGTAAAAACGTATCGCTCGACACCCAGATTTTTTTGTTGTCATTGTTTGTTTGTTGGGCTTGTTGTCGGGCTATATTTGTCTGGTGGGCCTCGGGTATTTGTCTTTGTAGTTTCTGGGCTGGTGCAACTACGAGAAGACAAAAACCACTTTATTATCTTAGACAGGACAAAAACCGCTTTATGATCTAGACAGGACAAAAACCACTTTATGATCTGGGCTGATCTAGACAAAGACAAAAAAGCACAGTAAAAACCAGCTCCTACCAACTACCAGATCGACCTTGATCTAGAGACATCTCTCTTTCTATTTCCCCTCTTCCTCCCCTATTCCCCATCAAGGATAACACAAAATCAAAACAGATCTAAAGAGGAAACAAATGGATTCACAGATGCAGAGGGTAGATTCTTCAAAGAAGCTTTTAACGGATTCAGGCCAGTACACATACCAAGGTAAAAAAATCCATAAACCTGAGCTCCTTCTCTCTTCCTCTATTCTCTGTCTGGCCTTTGTTGGGATTTATAAAGTAATCATGTAAAAACCTGGATCACACAAAAATCTTGCATCAACAGATGTTCTTTTGTTTGCAGATTCAGCAAATTTTTCTGATGATATCATAGGAACTCAGGTTCAGAAATTTTCCTTCCTAACTTGTCAAACAAAAAACTTATCAAGTTACTGAATTGAGATGACATACAAAACTCATATAATATTTGCAATTTTAATTTCCTGTTACAGGTACCACCTAGTAAATATCTGCATGATCAACATGCCAATAATCAGGTTCAGATAGAACATTAAATATCTATATTTTTTTTAGTAATGAAAATGCAAAAGTATACATGAAAAGAACAAGACAGATATGTTCAAGATTCTGGTCTAATGATATTGTCACATCCCAAATTTTAGATTTGGTCTTGCATATCATTCATATCATTGCATCATGCTTTTCCATGCAAAACCGTCGAGTGAAAAGGTTCGGCGAAACGCTATTTGCAAAACCGTATTCTATTTTGCTACGAGGTTCCTGCGGGAAGCCTTAGTAGGACTAGCGTGGACCACCCTTGTAGATTAGTGGTTTCGCTCGAACCTTGACGCTAGATTGTTCCCCTCGACTGTACGAAACCGTAGGCGCAAGAATCGCTCGAATCGGAGCTCGTACGGAGAAGTTGCGGCCGTTTTAGTGAATCGCCGGAAAACGGTCCGAAATTCCGGACCGATTTCCGAGTCCGAAACCAACTCTGCGCCGTTTCAGTTTAGGATTCCGCGAGAGGGCCCACTTAAAGGGCAGCCCCGCTGCCTCGGGAACCGAGCCTGACCCCCTGCCTCGATCGCCCCGTGCGACTCCCGAGACGCC